>CM057454.1:1191650554-1196525554 GCA_016271365.2 Neoceratodus forsteri | reverse complement strand
TGTATGGATTGTGGTGTGGAACAACTGACTGGGTGTGCCTCTGTTCCACCATCCTCACCCTCCCTGAGCCCACTGTGGTCCAACTGCTGTGCTTTCTTCGCAACCTCTGAGGTAGTGGTGGTGGCTCTGGTGCTCCCTGGATGGGGGAGGTTCCCTTCCTACTGTCCAGTGTGGCCTGGGGGAAGGTCCCCTTACTACTGTCCAGTGTGGCCTGAAGACGGGCAACTTCCTCCCTCAGGGCAGAGAGTTGTCTGCAAATAGGGCAGCATCTCAGCCTCCAGAAAGACTCCCGGAAGACTGCTGCCCCACAGCCATTACATTGCACTACTCCCCACATGTTTATCTACTCTTTTTGTGTGTGTGTTTGTGTGTGTGATTGGTTTGTTATATAGAAATATATATATTATACAATGTGTATGCTTATATTGTCAGTGCAGTGTGCTAGAGAGGATATGACAGTGATGTGCACCTTGCACTCTTGAGGAAATGATGTCAGAACCCCAGGTATAAAGGAACTATTTCCAGGGGTGGGTGGGGTGAGGGTGGGAAGGGTTGGACCTAAACTGCCCTCACAAAACAATCAGCTAAAAGCTCTGACCCACCGCTGTGATGAGTGCCTTCCTGTCAGCAAGATGCCCTACACAACAATTTGACAGAGAAAATACCCTGCTAATCAAACAGAGAAAAATCCACACATAAAAGTCAGACACAGGTAAACCTCCCCTGCCCTAAAACAGGCCTGGTGGTTTGTGCTCTGAAAGCTGTCAGCCCCAAAATAAATCAGCTGTGCGTTAAACTCTTTCTGCACTGAAAATGTTAAGAATTGTAACAAACAAATGTAAACCTAGATCCACCTCCCTCTGTTGCTTGAAAGACTGTCTTTTCCTGTTTCACACTGCAGGTTTTGCTATGACCACTCCTTAACCACAGTAACTTTTAAAAAAAATAGTTTAACTATCACAAACTCCTACGCACCAGTAAATTATTTAAAAATAGTTTCTGTCCCAAAATCCTAGTAGTCAATCCAGCTACCCCCAAGGGACAACCAAAATGCAGTATTCAAACACTTATGCAGTTACTTCCAAGATAAGCAGAGTTTGCAAGCTTCTTTTAAAACTCCTCTGCCACCTGTAATTTATTTAATAATAGTTTAACTGTCAGAAAATCCTAGTAGACAACACACCGGTAACCTAGAACAGCAAGTTCTAGTGTCCTCTCCGGTCAACAAGGTACTACTGCAGTGGATGGAACCAAGCAACCTGTCGAAAGGGTTTTCCTTCCTTCTTCCTTCCCCTCAGCAGATTCTCACCACAAGTGCTTCAGGGCTGTGCTGCTGGGCTCATCTGAGACCACATCAGACTCAAGGAATGTGGTCCAGAGTGGAGACTGCCTTCCATATCAATGTCTGGGAGATGAGGGCAGTTCTGTAGCCTTCCAGGGCTGCCAGACCCATCTGTAGGTGCAGACTAACGACATCAGTGTGGAGCACTACATTAAGGATCTCAGGGAGTCCCACTCGTATACTCAGTGCTAGGAAACGGTGAGGGTTTGATACTAGGCTCTAGAACACAGTCTTCAACTATCAGCCATCCATATTCTAGGCATCCAGTCCATCCTGGCAGACAGGCTCAGCCACTCACTGTCTCGGATGCACAAGAGGGAGCTGCTGACCTTGGTTGTAGAAGACCTGTTGGATAGGTGGGGTCGTCCAGAGCTGGAACATTTTGCATTCCCTCTCAATGCAAAACTCCTGTGTTTCTATTCACTTGCACTAGGGCCTGGAGTTTTCTGGTAAGATGCATTGTCCCTCTCCTGGAAAAGGAGGCTCCTCTATGCCTTCTCTCCATTCCATGTAATTCAGAGGGTCCTAGTTAAGCTTCAGATGGAGGTTGCCACTCTGACCATCATGGCTCCCTTCTGACCTCATCAGATCTTGTTTCCCTTACTGCAACAGCTGGCATTGGTACCCCCAGTACCTCTGTTCCTGTGTACAGGCTTGCTCTCAGAAGCTGGGTGCTCTAGTCTATGTGGACCTCAAGTCACTGTCTCCTTGCTTGGCTTCTGAAGACATAGCCATTATGAGGTTTGGCGTATCTCAGAAGGTGGCTAATGTCCTGATGGCCGCTGGAAAACCCTCCACTAGGACCACTTATTCCATCAAATGGAAGTGCTTTGCTCTGTGGACTGCTTCCCCACCACCTGGATCTGTTCACTTGTCCAGTAAATCAGGTTCTGGTGTACTTGCTGTCTCAGTTCAATGCCGGACTGCTGTACTGTTCCATTCAGGTACACTTTTTGGCCATTTCGGCCTTCTGATGGCCGTACAGTGGTACAGCTGGATGGGTCCTGTACATTCCTGAGAGGCAATTCTACATTTAAAGCCTCCACTTTTCAATCCAGCTCTCCACCTTGGGATCTGAATTTTGTGTAAGCTGCACTTACTTTGGCTCCGTCTGAGCCAGCCGTGACTAGTGAGCTTTGCTTTCTGTTGTGAAAAGTGTTATTTTCAGTTGCCATCTCTGCATGAAGGATTTCTGAGCTTCAGGCTCTCATGGGTGAGCTTCCTTATTTGAATTTACACAAAGACAGGGTGTCTTTGTGTACCAGTCCTAAGTTCCTACCTAAAATTGTGTCTGAGCTTACTTTAAATCCATCCATCCACCTGCCAGTTTATTTTCTGGAGCATGCCAATCCAGGGAAAGCATTGCTCCATACACTAGATGTAAGGCAAGGCAATGTTTATTTGTATAGCACTCTATCCAGGGGCTCAGAGCGCTGTACAAACATTATAAAATATGATAAAAACATCCCAGCAAAATCACATTATCAAAGAAGATTAAAAGATTTTTCAAACAAATATGTTTTAAAAGAGGCTTTAAAGGCCTCTGCCATGCTGGCTGCTCAAATATGTGACGGGAGAGAGTTCTGCAACAGCGGTGAGGCTGTACCAATTGCTCTATCTCCTGATCTATTTAAACAGGAAGATGGTACAACCAACAGACCAACCTCCATGGAGCGTAGGGGGCCAATAGGAGAATACGGAACCAGGAGCTCTTTTAGATAGTCAGGTCCCAAAGCACGTAGGGCCTTATACATTAACAAGCCAATCTTGAAAGTGATGCATGAACTCACAGGCAGCCAGTGCAGAGCGCGCAGAACAGGGGTGACGTTCCCTCTTTGAGGTAACATCCTGGCCAATTCTGCAGTAGCTGCAGTCAACGCATCAGTCGTCCAGGCAGCCCTAAGTACAGAGCATTACAATAATCAAGTCTGCAAGTAACAAAGGTATGGATAACCATAGCCAGGTCAGCAGGCATCAAGGACAGACGGATCCTGTCAATATTCTGGAGATGGGGAAAAAAACAGCACTGATGGCCAAAGACACCTGTTGTTCAAGGTTAAGACTGTCATTAAGAAAATCACCAAGATCCTTGACCGCACTAATCACCAACAGGGGACACCCATCAACCACTAAGGTGGGCAGTCACCCATCAGAGAAAATGCTCCCACGACCCAGCTCGATCACCATAACCTCTGTCTTGCCGGGTTGAGACATAGCCAGTTAGCAGACATCCAGTCGATGTACATAGAATACTCAGGGATTATTTCCACCGGACAAAAGACTATAGGAAATCCTCGCAGCTGTCTGGTTCTTTCACTCCTGGGAAAGAGGACATTCTAATTTCAAAGCAGTGCTTGTCCAAACGGTTGGCAAACTGCATAACTTTTTGTTACAGGAAGTACAGTAAGGAACTTCCTGGTGCTGTGCATGGCCACTCTTCTCAAGGCATGGCCACTTCTGCTGCTGGTTTCAGTAATGTGTCCACTGCTAATATTTGTGCAGCTGCTACTCAGACTACTGTCCACACCTTCTCTAGACACTACAGTCTGGACATTGCCTCTAGGAGGAGGACAGGCTTCGGCCTAGCTGTGCGTCAAGGCCTTCTTTCTTAAGCCTCTTATTTCCAGCTGCCCAGACTGTCTGTATGTTAGTACTGTTTGGGACTCGTTCTATAGGTGTGACTTGCTGCAAGAGATATCTTCCAAGAAGATAGAACAGTTACATAAGAACTTACAGTAACAGTAGATCTTCAAGAGAATCTCTTGCAGCAAGCCATTCCATCCCTCCCCCATTCCCCCTTGTCTTCTGTGTCTATCGCTCTCTCTTTATTTATTTTAAAATATTTCACCAGGACGGCAACATGAGCTGTAGCCAGCTCATTTCCAGAAGTGTAATGGGGGAAGGGATTACAAAGATAGGGAGAACAAACAATAACATGAGCAAGTGAGAACAAGGCTATCCAAAACTAGTACATACACTTACATGAGTCAAATAAGTGCAGGGTAGAACAAGCATGGAACCAATTTTGCAAGTACATACATTATTAAACAATAACAGAAGCAAGAGAGATCAGACACACCAACAGAATCAACTAGTACATTCACACGCATGGAGCTACTAAGTGTAACTTTAAATCTACTAAAGGAGGGAGTGGAAGGTGAGAGAATGGCAAGGTAGAGGGCCAGACCGGAGGCTGTACCCCTTCAGGATGAATAGAACCCTGCAAGGTGGTCCAGACCAGGGAAAATAAGAGGTAAAGAAAAGGGGAAAGGAAAGGAACTGACCTAGGCTGAACCCCTTCAGGATGTTATGAACCCTGCAAAGTGGCCTAGACCAGGGAAAAGGGGAGGTGAAGGGAAGGGAAATGACAACGGGCAGAGGCACGGGACAGACCTGAGACTGTAACCCTTCAGGATGCTGAAACAATCCTGCATGATGGCCCAGACCCGGGAGAAGAAGGGGTGAAGGGTGTGGGAGTGGAATGGGGAGAAAAACAGGGCGGTGCAAAGTGAGTGAGGAAAAAGAGAAGGGAGGTTAAAAAGAAGGAGTGGCTAACCTTCTGTCTTGCATCCTACAGTGGTAGGGGAATCTCTGACCTTCCACTGGTTCCCTCAGAGGACATCCTCTGTATATGGTCTCCAGTAGGGGAATGGAGAAGGGCATGGGGTTGCCCATGTCTATACAGAAGGAGTGATATTAGCTGACATCGCCGACATGGGCAGCCCCAGTAAACTGTTAGCTAGAAAAGTTTTTGTGTGGTCCTAGCACCTGGCGGCTATAGTTCCATAGGTGTGGCTTGCTGCAAGAGATTCTCCTGGAGATCTACTTTTACGGTACGTTCTGACATAACTGTTCTTTTTTGGAACAGGCCCTGGCATAAGCATGGAATTTATTTTAGACAAAAAGGACAACAATAGTCATGTTGGGAGAGATGCAATGCAGTGGCTGTGGGGCAGCAGTCTTCGGGGAGATGTTCTGTAGACTGCGGTGCTGCCCCATTTGCAGGCATCCCTCTGGGTTGAGAGAGGAAGTCGCTCGACTCCAGGCAGAGTTGGTTCGGGTTTGGGAGGCCTCCTTCCCTGCCCAGGGACCATCAAATCCACACCCGCTGCCTCAAAGGATGCCAGGAATGAGGATGGTTGGAAAAAGGTGGGCTCAGGGAGGGTGAGGGAGGTGTGGTAGAGGTGCATCCAACCTGAGGTTCTGATCCACAATTCCTACACTGTTCTGGCAGGGTGGGATTGACTTAATGAGACACCCGCAGTGGTGGACAAGGTGGATGCAGGGATCCTCCAGAGATTCCCGGGAGGATGGCATGAGGAGAAGAAGCAATTTCTAGTGGTGGAATCTATTATTAGGGAGGTAGTCCTGGGGGCCGGAAACAAGGAGGCCAGGTACCTACCAGGTACCACAGCTTGGAGGGATCAGAAGCAAATCCAAAGGATTTCTGGGGCAGCAAGATGGGAGAGCAAGCTAGATGTCATTGTCCACCTAGGAATGAATGACCTGGCTGGGAACGATTTGAGGGCAGTGCAGAGGGAGTTCACAGAGTTGGGGAAGGGACTTAGACAGGTAGCACGCGCAGTAACTTTCTCAGAAGTGCTACCTGTCTATGGATGGGGGCAGATTACTCCACACCAGGGAGTTCAACGAACGGCTGAAGAGCTGGTGCAGAGCTGAGAGATTTGGCTTTATTGGGGACTGGGGGACCACCTGGAGCGATGTGGACTTGTACAGGAGGAATGGCCTGCATCCATCTGGTGGGGGAACTGGGATCCTTAGTGAGAGGTTTAAATGTTTCATTGGCAAACATTTAAACTAGCCATTGGGGGTGGTGGAATTAAGCAAGGAAATACCAACTGCCACCCCCCACCACCACCACCACCAGGTTAAGGTAGACAAACCGACAGATACCAGAGCCAAGAAAGGAACATTTATATAAGCCATGGGGGATCGCAGAATTAAGCAGGGAAAAGCCAACTGTCCCCCACAGGGTGAGGTAGACAAACATACTGATACCAGGGCTATGGAAGCAACATAAAGAAACACAAAGGAAGAAAATAACAGCTGAGGCATAGCGGTAGGACATAGGGATTAGGATGGAGGGGAGCTGGTACAGGCGGGGGGACCAAAATATGGAAATCCATGTGTACAAATGCCTGGAGCCTGGGAAACAAGATCCCAGACCTATTGGCCTTGATGGTGGAGGAAGACCTAGACATTATCACGGTCACTGAAACATGGTACACAGGAAACCATGACTGGGATGTTACCATACCAGGGTACACAATTGTCAGGAGAGTCAGGGAGGGCAAAAAGGGGGGAGGGGTGGCTATGTACATTAGAGTGGGGATCAAGGCAACAGAGACAGGCAGAAGACAGGAAGGAGAAGAGGTCTATGGGTCACATTAGAGATGGGAAATGACACCACCATCCGCACTGGAGTTGTCTACAGACCTTCAGCACAGGGGGAAGAAACAGACAAGGTATTAGTGGAAACCATACATAAAATGGCAAAGAAAGGGGAGGTGTTGCTGGTGGGGACCTAAACATTCCAGATGCTAACTGGAACACATATGCAGCAGTCTTTACCAGAAGCAGAGGCATCTTGGATGCCCTGGAAAGGGCATGCCTCAGACAGTTGATGAAGGAACCCACACGGGAGGGAGCAATACTAGACTTGGTTCTCACAAATGGTGATAGAATAACAGATCTATCAGTGGGCAGCCATCTAGGGTCCAGTGATCACTATACAGTGTGACTTAAGGTGAAGACAGTAGTAGTAGAGTCGACCCACTCAAAAGTAAAAGTCCTGGACTTCAAGAGGACAGACTTTGCAAAAATTGGGGAACACCTCCGGAAAATCCTGGCAAAGGGAGAGGAGTGGAGTAACTGTGGCAGAATCTTAAAGGAGCCTTTTTAGAGACAACAGACCTCTGTGTAAAACTAATAAACAAAGCAAAAAGAAAGAAAAAAACACTATAGTTTTCAAAAGAGGTAGCAGGAAAGGTTAGGAAAAAAACAGGCATTCAGAAAGTACAAGGAAAAGCAGAGGGAAGGAGGAGACAGGAAAGTGTACCAGGCAAACCAGAAGGAGGTGGGGAAGGCAGTCAGGTGCGCAAAGGCACAAACTGAAGAAAGGACAGCAAAATCAGTAAAAGAAGGTGACAAAACCTTCTTCAGGTATATCAGGGAAAGAAAGAAGACCAATGGAGGGATTGTGAGGTTGAATGGGTGGGGTATAAGCTTCCGAGGAAGCACTTGGTTGGTCCTAAAGCTTAAGCACTGTTTTCTTTTGTTACATCTATGTTGGTCCAATAAAAGGTATCAGACCATTTGTTTCTGGATCTAGAAAAAGCAGAAATTCTAAATGAATACTTCTGCTCAGTATTTATAAAGGAAGGGGAGGGACCAAAATTAGGGGGAAGAAACACACACGGGGGGAGGGGCACCAGACCATTCATGGAGGGGAGATTACTAAAGGAACTCTCAAAACTAAAAATGGACAAGGCAATGGGACCAGATGGGATGCATCCCAGAATACTGAAAGAACTCAGCAAAGTACTAGGGGCACCACTGACAGCCCTATTTACAAATCACTGAAGGAAGGAGTGGTGCCAGAGGACTGGAGGAGGGCAAATGTGGTACCACTACACAAAAGTGGGAGTAAGGTGGAGGCTGAAAATTACAGGCCAGTCAGCTTGAGCTCAGTGGTGGGGGAAGATCCTGGACTCCATGTTGAAGGAAAGGATTGTGGTATATCTGTTTGTTTATTTGCTTCACAGGTAAGCACACTGGAAACAAGTTCTCTTTTCAGGTGTGACCCACAAAAAACACAACACATAACAATACAGTAAGACTTATACATAATTATTCATACAAAAAATAGGAATACAAATTCCACATCTTATAAAAAAGCAAATAAGATTATTTAAAACACTGACATTTTGATAAGATCTTAAAGTGCAGATAAAGAAAAGTAGAAAAGGATCTGTTTGTGGTTAAATTTCTTATTTCAATTGAAACCTCATTCCATATTTTAGGAGCTGCAGATGTAAAAGACTGCTGACCACAAGTGGTGTTCTTTAATGGCAATTTCAATGTTTCGTTATCTACCCTAGCCCTAGACCAAAAATTCTGGTCATGTCTCTGTAAAAGACCAGATAAATTCTTAGGAACTGCATCCCTGATTACTCTAAATGCAGACTTAGCATATAAATATTTTAAATTTAAATAAACTGCTAACCAACCCATATCATTCAGAATTATGGAATGATGTGTTCTCCGTGGACTTGATAATGCAAATTTCACCAAGAGTTGCAATAAAGCAGATTTTTTCCTGGGCAATACAAATAGATGCATTGTCCGTAATAAGGGAAGTGTAACTGATAACTGGAAATAAACATTGCTTAGTGATAGCTACTCCAGTTTCTAATGTCAAGAAAGACTTCAGTCTATGTAAAGCACCAACTTTAGCACTAATCTTAGAGGTTATTTTTACTAAATGAGGTTCAAAACTCAGTACTGGATCCAATAATACATCCAAATTTTGGAAATTATCTACATTTTCATATGTTGTGCCATCAGGAACAGGAATTTGCAAGCTTCTCCCCCTGCCCCTTAACTTTGCCATAGTACCAAAAACCATTGTTTTAGGTTTGACTTTATTTAAAATCAATTTATTAGTGGTCAGCCACTGCAGCTATCTGGAGGCTAGTGGGGCACAAGACCTGAGGCAACATGGATTAACAACAGGGAGATCTTGTCGAACACATCTGATAGGTTTCCTGGACTGGGTAACCAGGGTGGTGGATCAGGAAGGGGCGGTGGACGTGACCTACCTAGATTTTAGCAAGGCATTTAACACAGTCTCACACTGGAGGCTAGAAAACAAAGTTGCATAGTCTGGGAATAGGTCCCAGGATGGCACAATGGGTCAGAAATTGGGTGAGCAACAGGACACAGAGAGTGGTGGTGAACGGAGTTTAATCCCGGGAGAGGGAGGTGACCAGTGGGGTGCCATGGGATTCAGTTCTGGAGCTTGTTCCTTTTCGATGCCTTCATTAGTGACATTGTGGAGGGGCTGGAAGGGAAGGTGTGCCTCTTTGTGGATGACACCAAGATCTGTAATAGGGTAGACGCTCCAGACGGGGTGGATAAAATGAGAAGAGACTTAGGCAAATTGGAGGAGTGGTCAAGAGAGTGGCAGCTTAAATTCAGTGCAAAAAGGTGCAAAGTCATGCACTTGGGCTACAGGAATCCTGGAGAGGAATACAAAAAAGGGGGGTATAATAAAACAACAAAACTGGAAAGGTGGGATAAACATAACAGATGATCTGAAGGTGGCCAAGCAATGTGAAAAGGTGGTGGGGAGGGCTAGAGGGATGTTCGGGTGCACAGGAGGGGCATCATCAGCAGAAAACAGAAGGAGGTAGTGCCACTGTACAGACAATTGATTAGGCCACATCTGGAATACTGTGTTCAGTTCTGGAGACCACATCTCTGGAAAGACTTTGACAGACTAGAGGTGGTCCAGAGAAGGGCAACAAAAATGGTGAAAGGACTGAACCAGAAAACATATGAGGAAAGACTGAAAGACCTCAATATGTATACTCTGGAGAAAAGGAGGGAGAGGGGTATATGATAGAGACATTCAAGTACATCGGGGGAATCAACAAGGTCCAGGAGGGCAGCAGCTTTCAAAAAAACAGATGTGCAAGAACAAGGGGCCACAATATGAGGTTGGGGTGGGGCAACTCGTGAAATGTGAGGAAGTATTTTTTCACAGAAAGGATGGTGGATAAATGGAATAGTCTCACTGCGGAGGTCATACAGTCTAAAATGATTGGTGACTTCAAGATTGCACAGGATAGACAGAAAGCAATCCTAGTGGTAGAAAAGAGAGGGTAAGCTGTTGATCATTTAGGACTGGGAGTTAAGTAGGTAGGGAAATGGGCAGACAAGGTGGGCCAGGCGGTACTTATCTGCTGTCAAAATCTATGTTTCTGTGTAACAGAAAATCCTGAATGTTGGAGAGAGACTACCCAAGGCAGAGACCGTCAGCCAAGTGACTGCCAGAAAACTAGATGTTACAATGAACAAATAAATGTAGTTGAAATGTGTCCATCCCAAGTGACTACAGCATATTGTGCACGGAGAGACAAAGGATCATCAAATACCAGGCTATGCAAGCAGAAACAATACAAATGAGGAAGAAAAACACAGAAATAGTCCCAGTTTCCTTCGAGCTACGAGACTAATTAAAAATATCTTCCAGGCACACCTTCATGTGCTACCAGTATGTGTGACACCTTACAAACTACAGTAAGAAGTCATACATGAAACGTGGCACGTATTTATTTTGTTTTTGATAACCGGGTAAGTGCACTAGACACAGAAATGCTTATTTTTCAGGCATGACCTGGGAGGTTACAAGTTAGAATACGAAACATGATAGTGGCTACAATACAAAATATCAATAGTGGATACAGTACAACAGTAACTGGCAGTAGGTACAAGTTAGGTCCAATATGACAAGTAAGCATTAATCCACAAGGTGTAATAAAGAAAATACAAATAACAAGTGCAATGTCTCTAAGAGCTTTTGTTGAAGATGGCATTTCATACATAAATGGAGAAAAAATACATAGGCAGACAGTAGGAATGCAACAATTTATAGGGAAAAGCGAATGATACAAGGTGGGAAAAGCTGCAGCTGAGTAACAAATAACTAATATAGCAGTCGATAACAATGCAATGGCAAGACATACAGTATCACCTAATAGACATCAGATTGGAAGGTATTTAATGCTTAGGTCTATGTTGAGGAGGGGAAGGGGTAATAGTAAGCCTAGAAGTGGGGCAAGGGAGAATAGTGGGCCAGGAGAGCAAAGATGGAAGGAGTGTACGATTTCCCTGATTTTATTATTCTATTTAACATGCCGTGGTTAAGAATGGGGTCCATTCATGTCATGGTATGAGAAAACCCTGAGCACTGGAGATACTGTCCGGGAGAAAAGTCACATGAATGTGCTGAACATAAAAAGTTATTGAGTGTAGAGCAGCATCATAAAACATGTTCAGATTTGCATGGGAAAGCAAGTCAGAGTAATGGCCACAGGATCATTAAAAAATACCTGTCAAGCACACCCAAACGTACTATCAAATTAAGAAGTTGATATTGTCTGCCCAAGACAGTGGACTACGCACAAAGTGGTTTATCAACTGCATAGAAGAAAAAAAAACTGGAAAAGCACACAAAAGTGGGTTCTGTTTTACAGGCTTAGAACCAGTTTTCCATCTAATACCAGGATGTGAGGTACTTCATGTCAGAAGGCCTGCATACAGAAAAACACAATAATGTAGCCAGACTGATCCACTGAAAACTATGCACACATAATATACAGGTTGCGAAGAAAAAATAAAAAGCACTAGAGTTACAAACCTGAAAAGATAATACAGAACAACAAAGTCCTTATAAATGTGCTGAATGTGGTAAGGATTTTCGAGAGACAGGAGAGACCATATAAATGTGCTGAATGTGGCAAGGTTTTTAAGGATCCAAGTGCCCTCGTGCAGCATCAGAGAACTCACACTGGACCAATATCTGTGGCACTCTATGAACCACAAAAGGTAGCCATCCTGGGGACGCTACACATGCTGAAAAGACCACTTTCAGACTACTACTACATTACTGATTTCCTGATATTTGAATATGCTCTGGCTTAAGAATGGGATAAATTCTTATCACAGCATTAGAAATCCCTGAATATTTGGAGACACCAATGGTGAGATAGAGACTTGCACCTTGCGCTGTAAAACTCTTGTCGCATTCAGCAAATTTGTTGTGTGAATGTGTCAAAGAGTTTGTCAGTGAAGGGTGTCTCCACGACACACCAAGCAATTCACATGGGGAGAGACTGTCAATCATAGGCACCAGAAAGACAGATATTACAATTAACAAAGGCAGCTCATTTAATTGAAGTGTCCATCCCAAGTGACTACAGCATCTTGTGCATGGAGAGACAAAGGATCATCAAATACCAGGCTATGCAAGCAGAAACAATACAAATGAGGAAGAAAAACACAGAAATAGTCCCAGTTTCCTTCAAGGAATGAGACTAATTAAAGAGAACTTCCAGGCACACTTTCATATGCTACAATATCTGTGACACCTTACATACTACAGAAGGAAGTCATATGAGGAACGTTATGGCATATATTAAGCAGAGCAGTTAAACATTATATATTTTTTTAATTTTATTAAAGTCTCGGAATTAACATAGAAACATAGAAGTTGACGGCAGATAAGGACAGTAAGGCCCATCCAGTCTGCCCATTTCTTTTTCTACCTTATAAATGTGCCATCGGCCTTTGTTCAGTCAATGGCCTGTCTATTCATACTTATCTGTATTGCTCCCTTATGCCTGTCCCATGCCTGTTTGAAGCCCTGCACTGTATTCATATACACCACTTCCTGAGGTAGGCCATTTCATGCATCCACCACCCTTTCTGTGAAAAAGAACTTCCTTACATTACCCCTTAATCGGCCTCCCTCTAATCTCATGCTGTGTCCTCTTGTCCTGCTGTTTTTCTTATATTGAAACATGTTAGACTCTTGCACCTTGTTAATGTCCTTAAGGTGTTTGAATGTTTCGATCATATAACCTCTCTCCCTCCTTTGCTCAAGGGTATACATATTGAACTCCGTTATTCTGTCCTCATATATTTTCTGATGCAGTCCCTGCACCATTTTGGTTGTCCTTCTCTGGACTGCCTCAGTTTGGTTAATGTCCTTGTGAAGGTGTGACCTCCAGTACTGCAGCAAGTACTCCAGATGGGGCCTAACCAGTGTCTTGTAAAGAGGGATTATTACCTCCCTCTTATGACTTGTGATACTGCTACTAATACACCCTAACATCACCCTAGCCTTACCTACTGCTTTAGTGGTCTGCTTGGATGATTTCAGGTCTTCGGTGATGATGATGCCCAAGACTCTATCTTCTCTTGTGACTGCCAGCAGCTCCCCTCCCGGCCCATAGGTGGCTTCAGGGTTTACAACCCTTTGAGTCAGGGACTCATTTACAAAGGCTCCATGTCATACAGAGAATGAAAGACAAATACAGAGAGTAGTGAAGACAAATACAGATAATAAAAAATACAGTGGCAAAGTGCATAATAAAATACCAATACTTAGAGCAACACCAATGGTGTGTGTGGTTACAATCAGACTATTGGATCAAGTACATTATCAGCAGAATGGCTTGTCAGTATCAGGGAAGGAGTTCATCTGCGATCACATTTAGAGCTGGATAGAATATAGTCATGTAGCCCAGTTTTAAAGGGTCCTAGCCTGGGGATAGATAGGGTAGGTCCAGGGATTGAGTTCATCCAGAGAGAAGCCCTGTAGCGAAAGGACCTTTGGCCAGCACTTGTCTTGACAAATGGGACATGAAAGGCAGTAGTGTCAGAGTGTCTTGTGGCTCGTCTCGGTGAGCTCAGTTGGAGAAGTAATAGACAGCCCGGGTGGGGGTGGGGACAGGCCCAGATGGATCTTTTTGGCCAGCAGGCAGGTCTGGTAGAGCAAACGCCCCTGGAAGTTAAGCCATGATGAGCATTGGTAGAGGTCACAGGTATGCGTAAGCTATTCACTGCCTCTGACCAGGTGGCAGGCCTTATTCAGGGAGCGTTTGAGAGTGGCCAGGGCAGTGTCTGAGGCAGCACCATAGATGACTATGCCATTGTCTACCAGGGAGAGGATGCAGCAAGAGATGGCAAGTTGGAAGGAGACAGAGTCTGAGTTTATGAAGGAGGCCAATTCTGATGTTTATTGCAGAGCATGTCGTGGCTATATGTTCAGTGAAAGTAAAGGCTGAGTCTAGGGTGACCCCTAGATACTTAAAGGTGTTTACTGGTTCCAGAGCAGTACCCTGGGAATTTTGTATAGAGAGGGTGGTCAAGTAGTGTTTATGTTGAGGGTGGGCGAATAGCATGACCTTTGTTTTCTTATAGTTGAGGACAAGCTTGTGGGAGACAAACCATGATTCTGTTTCAGAGAAGGAGTTCTGTAGGGATGTTTGGAGTGGATCGGGTCTGGGTGCCAACTGAAGATCACTGCATCATCTGCATAGCAGAGGAGACGGCTGGTAGAGGCCATAGGGAGGGAGTTTAAGTACAGCGAAAAGAGGAGTAGGCCAAGGCTGGATCCTTGCGGGACACCCGCTCGGATAAGGAGGTTTGTGGATAGGGTGTTATTGATCTTCACTTGCTGTGTACGATCATGGAGATAGTTGGAGAGCCAGCCAGCAGTCTCTTGGGATACGCCAACAGAGAGGAGGGCGTTGATGTGCATCAGGTGATTAACCGTGTCAAAGGCCTTTGAGAGATCAATATAGACAGATCCGGCCAGGGCTCCCTCATCTAGGGCATCATGGATAAAAGAGGTAAATTCCAGAAGAGCAGTGGTTGTGCTGTGCCCCTTCCTGAAACCATGCTGTTGCTGACACAGTAGGTGGTGTGAGTCTAAGTATTCGATCAGTTGATCAGCGACAATTTTTTCCAATGCCTTTGATGGGGAGGAAGGATGAAGATGGGCCTGTAGTTACTGCTAGAGGTACGATCACCATTTTTATGTACTGGGGTTATAACTGCCCTTTTTCACAGTGAAGGGAACTGCTCTAAACACAGAGACATGTTGAGTATTTTGGTTAGGGATGTTAGTACTGCATCAAGCATTAGGGAGAGAAGTTTTGCATCAAGTGAGACACCACTCTGCCTTGTTTTACCAAGGAACTTGTAGAGATGGGTGCAGGCAGTGCTAGGGGAGATTGTTCTAAAGAGAAAAGGTAGGTCATCATGGGGTGGTGGTAACTGGCCAGTAAGTGGAGAGAAGAAGTCAGGGGGGAGGGTGGAATTTCCTGATTTTTGAATATGCCCCGGTTTAAGAATGGGGCCTGTTCATGTCATGGTGTGTGGAAGCCCTGAGCATTGGAGATATTTCCCAGGAGAAAGGCCACATAAATGTGCTGAATGTGAAAAGAATTAGCAAGTGTAGAGTAGCCTCATAAAACATCAGTGAATTCACATGGAGAAGTAAGTCAGAGTAATTGCAACAGGATCAATAAAAAATACCTCTCAGGCACACCCAGACATGTTACCACGATGAGAACTTTATATTGTCCACTCATGACAGTGGACTACACACAAGGTGGTTTATCAGCTGCATAGAAAAAAAAACAGGAAAAACTTGACAAAAGTAGGTTCTGTTTTACAGGGAAGAACCAGTTTCCATAAAAATGTGCTGAATGTGGCAAGGGTTTTAGGGATCCAAGTTCCCTCATGCAGCATCAGAGAACTCGCACTGGAGAGAGAGACTTGCACCTTGCATAGTAAGCCCTGAACACACTAGGGAGCTTAAAATGGTTTAAGTGCCTTAAACAGTTTTAAGCCCGTCAAGCATGGTTTCAGTATGCATTATAACACAGTTAAAACCGTGTTCTAAAATCGTACTAAAACCCTGCATGGGAGGTAGTCTTTAGCATGGTCTTAGACAAACACGGTTGCCTTAATCTGTGTTTTTTTTTTTTTTTGGTAACTTCTAGTTATTCACTGCTCCCGGAACTCTCTCTGGCTGCCCCTGCTCACCTAGCACCGCTCTACTGCCCACCTGATCCCCTGCCTTCTCAAAGGTAGCTGCCGTCCACCAACCTCCTGCCAGCAGACCCCCCAGCTCTGAGTCTCCTGAGGTAGGGCCGCCTCCACTCCGGCGCTCTATCTTGAAACTAGTGTGCTGGCCAAGATGGTGGAAAGGATAGAGGGGACAGAGACAGGGCGTGTGGTGATGTGGTCCAGAGGGGAGCTATCAACTGTCCAGGAACGGGGATTTTATGCTTATGGTTTCTTCCCCCAGAAGCACGGGCATGCAGTGATGCCAGCATGGCTGTGCTATTGGCATCTTCCATGCTCCTCCCCTTTAAAAGCTCTGTGCTAGTTGTACCTCCAGTCTCGACCAGGGGTCTCTACTGCACTGGAGGCACCCTTGATCCCACCCCAGGGAGAGGAGAGCAGTCCATCGGATGCTCAATCCTCTACCTCACTTGCCGACCCCTGGCGCTCGAGCTCTTTCCTGAACTTGGGCTGCCAGCATGGCATTAGGTGTGGCATCCAGCACCTCAACCATCTGGACCACTGGGATGGCTGAGCCTTAATCTGTGTTAACGGCAGTGTGGATGCAATCTGTGCCCTGATGTGGGTTAAGGCTACCGTGTTTTTTAAAAAACTTGGATTTATTACAAAATACTAGTCAACTGTCTATTTGTTTTAGCTGGCAGATCTGAGTACAGTGAGAGTACAGTGAGAGCCTGGGCCAATCACCTGTTAGCAAGTGCATCCAGAAGAACACAGGCGAGAAGTTGTATCAGTGTATAGACTGTGAGAGGACTTTTCATCGCCTGTGTAACCTCACTGTTCACCAACAGGTTCATTAAGGAGGAAGACCATATGAATGTACAAAATGTGAAAGGAGTTTTTGTAATCTTGAAGAGTTTAAAAACCATTGGTGGGCTCACACAGGAGAGAGACCAGCATGCCCTGAATGTCATAAAACCTTTTATAACCAATAGCAACTTAAAGCACACCTGCGCATTCACACAGGGAGAGACCATACGAATGCAATGAGTGCAAGAAGCGATTCATAGAAAAAGGGCATCGTATTGTCCATCAGCGGATTCACACAGGAGAGAGACCATATAAATGTACAGAGTGTGAGATGACTTTTAGGGTCCTGGAGAGTTTTAGGATGCATCAACGCAGTCATACTGTAGAAAAACCATATGCATGATGATGTTCCGACTGTCGCCAAGCTTTTATTAGTTGGGGTGGTCTCCCGAAGACACCAATACATTCACACAGGAAAAAAGCCCTACCTCTGCAATGAGTGCACCAAAAGCTTTAGTCAGAAAGGAAAACTTATTGAGCACCAGTGCATTCACACAGGTGAGAAACTTTCAGGCACATTTAAATATGCTATCAATACTTGTGACACCTTATGAACTTCAAAAGGAAGCTATTTTGGGGACATTGCGTGTGCTGAGAAGAGCGCTCTCAGCAAACCTCAAAGATTAATACAGTACTAATTTCTTGAGTTTTGAATATGCCCTGGCTAAAGAATGGGGTCCATTCTTCCCACGGTATTAGAAATCCCTAAACATTTGGAAACACTAACCCCAGGAAAGATGGTTCACAAAATCCATAGAAAAAACAGGAGAAACATACAAGTGCAGGTTCTGTAGTACAGAATTTGAAACAGTTACGCATCTTGTGGCTGGGTGTGAAGTACTCATGGCAGAAGGCCTGTATACTGAAAGACACAACAATGTAGCAAGATTGATCCACTGGAAACTGTGCAAACACTATAACATACAGGTAGCAGAGAGACACTGGAAACATGAACCACAAAGAATCACAGAGAATGAAGAAGTAATGATCACATGGGATCACCCAATACCTACAGCCAAGAAAGTGGAAGCAAGAAAACCCGATATTGTAATACAAGAAAAGAGAACAAAGGTAGCATTACTGATTGAAATAGCCACCCCTAGTGACTACAGTGTGCTGCGTACAGAGAGACACAAAATCATGAAATACCAAGATATGCAGTCAGAAACCAAACTGATGTGGAATAAGGACACACAAATTGTTCCAGTAGTGCTTGGAGCAATGGGACTAATCAAAAAGAACTTTCAGGCACATTTAAATATGCTACCAATACTTGTGACACCTTATGAACTTCAAAAGGAAGCCATTTTGGGGACGTTGAGTGTGCTGAGAAGAGCGCTCTCAGCAAACATCAAAGATTAATACAGTACTAATTTCTTGAGTTTTGAATATGCCCTGGCTAAAGAATGGGGTCCATTCTTGCCACGGTATTAGAAATCCCTAAACATTTGGATACACTAACCCCCAGGAAAGAGATTGAGATTGATTACACATATAGATCCACAATAGTGGGGCTACATACATACTTACTGACATCCTTGGACCCAAATATAGTCAAGGTCTTGCATCATGAAGAAAATAAGCCTAAAATGACTTCACTCATCAAATTAGGAGAAGCCTTCAGAAGGGTAGCAGAGATTGATGTCAATCCACAAATAAATAAGGAACTGTCAGCAACAGAAAACGCAAAGAATCAGAAAAAGGAGTATAAGGATAAAGACCAACAGAAAAGAAAAAACAATTGGAAAGCCCATATTTATAGTGGAAAATACAGGGAGCTACTGGAGCAACCACAGGTCGATCAAGCCCTGACCCATGAGTGGTTAAAAAGAGGTGAATTTAGGCCATGAGATGAGAGACTAATAATGGCAGCCCAAGTTAGTGGGCTACGCACAAGATGGTTCACAAAATCCATAGAAAAAACAGGAGAAACAGACAAGTGCAGGTTCTGTAGTACAGAATTAGAAACAGTTGCGCATCTCGTGGCTGGATGTGAAGAACTCATGGCAGAAGGCCTGTATACTGAAAGACACAACAATGTAGCAATATTGATCCACTGGAAACTGTGCAAACACTATAACATACAGGTAGCAGAGAGACACTGGAAACATGAACCACAAAGAATCACAGAGAATGAAGAAGTAATGATCACATGTGATCACCCAATACCAACAGCCAAGAAAGTGGAAGCAAGAAAACCCGATATTCAGTGGTGGCTCTACACCAGGGCCTACCAGGGCACGTGCCCCGGTAAAAAAATGATGTGCCCCTGTGGGTGCCCCATATGGTGCAGAGCTTCCCCCAGAGTAACAATATATCAGTGCCCTGGCTGCCATCTGTTGTGCCCCAGCTGTGCCCTGGTAACCATTTGTGGCTAGAGCCGCTACTGCCAATATTGTAATACAAGAAAAGAGAACAAAGGTAGCATTGCTGATTGAAATAGCCACCCCTAGTGACTACAGTGTGCTGCGTACAGAGAGACACAAAATCATGAAATACCAAGATATGCAGTCAGAAACCAAACTGATGTGGAATAAGGACACACAAATTGTTCCAGTAGTGCTTGGAGCAATGGGACTAATCAAAAAGAACTTTCAGGCACATTTAAATATGCTACCAATACTTGTGACACCTTATGAACTTCAAAAGGAAGCCATTTTGGGGACGTTGCATGTGCTGAGAAGAGCGCTCTCAGCAAACATCAAAGATTAATACATACTAATTTCTTGAGTTTTGAATATGCCCTGGCTAAAGAATGGGGTCCATTCTTGCCACGGTATTAGAAACCCCTAAACATTTGGAGACACTAAACCAGGAAAGACCACATAAGTGTACTGACTGTGACAAGTCTTTTTCTAGGAAAGACAATCTCCGGAAACACCAGCAACTTCACAGTGAGATAATCAAGCAGAGATAGTTTTTACTACAATTCCTGAAACAGAACTGAACAGCAATCTAAGAAAACACAGTGGCTAGTGCAAATACACTAGAATATACACAGCAAGCTTTGTTGATCTTGTAGTGCATAAAAATTAACTTTATTTTTGAGACACTTGACTCAAGTCCATAAGCTGTTATATAAAATGAATCTCCTTTTTAAAAGATTTTGAGATTATTGGAATTTTTTTTCTAAGGAATCCTGACAGCTACCTTGATTTTATTTATGTCTGTTCTGTCCCTACTTACTGTTTATTTTCACGTCCTCTATGTTTTTCCTTTTATTGGTTGATGTAGCACTGACAACCTTAGCAGCATGAATATACTTTTTTACCTTCTCTTTCTTCATGTTATTTGCCATTGGCTGAACAGTCTGCTATTTTCAGATGTCTGCATGTTTCAACATCCACTTATCTAATACTTTTTTTATATCGTCTCTTCCTCCCCCCACTTGCATCTTCGTCCTCTCTTTATTTACCACCTTGTCTGTCTTGTCCACATCATGCTGTGCTTTAATCTTTTTTTTCTACTTATTTTTTATCCACTCCTGCTGTCCCTTCCAATCACCACTCCTTCCGTCCTGCAAGGAGTGACGACCCCCAAACCTCTGCCGACCAGCTTGGTCTGCCCCTAGAGTGCCACACTGCCATTGGGGACTCTTTGATGGCCTGGATTACCCCCCGGCCGGGGCGAGGAGAGGAGAGGATTCCCTTCCCATCCTTTCCCCCTGTGGCAGCTGCACATTGGGGTCTGCCCCTGGTTGGAGGGTGGTAAGGCTGGCTACGGAGGACTTCATCCAGGTGACCGGAGGGCATTTTCCTCTGAGTAGTTTCCCCCCTTAACCCCGCCCTCTCAGACGCCGGCACAGAGAGTCTGCATGCTGACACAAGCTCCTCTCAAGCGCCTAATGATGTCCCCCCTCCCCGGCTCCGGTAGATGAAGCCGACATGCCCTTCGAGAGTCGGTGCATCCACCGACCCTCTCAGGACATCAGGCGCTCCAACACGCCCCTGGCATCCCACCCTGAGGGAGGAGAGCATCTGTTGGTAGCTCCATCCACCCTCCCCCAGCCAACCTCAGATGACCTGGGTCCATTCCCGAACCCGGGTCGCCGGCGTAGCGTGAGGTGTGGTGTCCAGCGCCTCAACCCTCAGTGCCACCAGGCCGGCCCGTGCTTTAATCTTTATAGCTGCATCCGATGTATTAGCCTGGCTTATTCAGCCTTCTATTCTCTTTGCCCATTGCATGTTTCAGCCCATTCCAAAAGTGTTAACCATGAAATTTAAACAATTTAATAGAATTCAAAATATATTACTATGTATGCAGTCATACAGCTGAACTTTATGCCTTCTATTTTTTATTTTTTTTACACATTTTGGGGTGTTTTGTATTGTAATATTGGGTAGTTTGATGTTTTGAAAGCTTGTTTTCAATTGATATCGGTACTTTTAATGTTTGCTTTTAAAATGGTAAGGTTGAGCCTTTTGCCGCACCCCTGACAAAGCGTAGCATTTGAAGACATGAAGCAGAGGAGTAGTTTTCTGCTATCGACTTTTCCAACTTTGTGAGCCTATGTAATAATCAGATAAAAGTGATCTGATGCCACAAGCATTTTTACATCCATACCTGGAGTGCATCGTTCTGTGTTTTAAATGAAGGGCTCCTTCCCAACATACAGTACTAAGTAGAGACGGATTCAATATGGGAGCAGCTTCAGACATCACGCACACACACACACGCCACACACACACACACACACACACTTTCAATTGTCTGAATGAATGAATAGTAAGAGTAGCAATGAAAAAAATGAGTATAGTGCTAACAAGAACAACAAATTATGCAGGATGCGATTTGAAGTGTAAATGTATAGTGCTGAGGCAGAAAGAGATGTTAAAATTAAGTACCAGTATTAGATTTTACCACTAATCATAGGATAAAGATTGTCTTAGAAAATGGGTTGAACATTTCCCAGCCTCTGATTGGCTGAGCACCTTGCCAAGGGGTACATTTATGTGCCAGCAAAGACCAGGAAAAAAACAAGATCCATGCCAACCTGCCTCACTGCCAAACTAGTATCACTGTGCCCACTGAAAATTTGAAAAGCAAACAACCACCATTTTTTTCTTGCTAAGTAAGCTAAGTTTCCCTTACTAGTCTGACCCCCACACACACACACATAGTACCATTGCAAACTAGTAAACAGCCCAATCCCACATAACCTTTTCATAACAAATGCCTTCTTTCTACTGTGGTGCCATAGTAACAGAGCTGTCACGCACAGTAAGCCATAAGCCCAACTGCCATGCTTCTGATGTGCAGCTTGTATATTTGCTGTTGACTGACTTTGGTTAAAATAAAACACAGTAAGCCTTAAAATCAGATTAAAATACTGTATCAAACTAAAGAAACTTAGCACACTGCCACATCCTGCCAGCTCTACTGATGTTCCTGCTTCCGCTAGTGGCAATCTGATAATTTCCCGATCGTGGTCCTTTCCTTTCTCTATTCAGTATCCCAGTGATTGTGTTCAGGACTGGGGTGGGGCACCAGTGACAATACTGCAGTTTCCAGTGAGGCAGCAATTTAGAGTGTGATTTTGCCGCTTCAAATATAACACTCGCTCTCAGCTCACACGCATGCATCCTTCCTGACCGCAATTAAGATGCATCAGAAATAATAAAAATGTAATTAGTGTTCAAAAACAAAAGTTAGCTGAGCAGTCCTGTCCATACAGCCGTGCACTTCAGCAGCTCCTTCAGACGGGACAATGGAACATTGAGGGAAACTCCACAGAAAGTGAGGGTCTGCCGTTCCAGGGATTCATTCAGTGACACTGGCACCTCTCAGCTTAGCAACATCTCCGTCTCCACTCAGCTCTTCCATATTCCATTTGCTCAGTTAACTCACCATCTTGATCCAGCTCCCCAGCCCCTTTTCTCAACCCACTATATAGGTATTGAAACCAGAAGTGGGCACACCCTGTACTGCCAGTTGAATCAGTGGAGGCAGTACTTTACAGAAACTTTTTTTCAATCATTTTTATTTACTTTTTATATTTTGCTTACACTGTTGTCGGTATTTTAATTAAAATGTTAAAAAGAAACTGATTTTCTAAGCACAATCCTAGCCATTCAGGGTGGGCAGTATTGGACTGTACAAGACTTTCAGGGGCTATAAGGCCCTCCACCTGTGGTGTCAGGCCTCATTACACCCCTGGGAAGTCTGGTATAGCCCAATACCACCCACCCTGTCACATTTTATTGCTTACTTTTTATACAACTGGGAGACCTTACAGTAGTTATCATGATAGGTCATGAAGATAGATCACAATTAGACAATATGAATAAATCAATAAACTCAGAACTGTTAGTATGGACATAATACTGAAGTACTGTATTGTGCTACCAAAAAACTAGTTTCTGAATATTCAGAGTTTATTTGAAAGTAATTCATTGAGTGACAAATCTGTGTACATATATTTTTTACATGAACATTTAGTAAATACACTGGGGAGGAAAGGGAACTTGTTAACAAGGAAAAGCACATTAAGCCAGAGCTTGTTTTCAGGTGCAACCTGGGAGGGAGCACAAGGAAGTTAAGTGACTTGCTCAGGGTCACACAGTATGCAAGTGGGAGCTGATGGGATTCAAACTCAGGTCTCCAGCTCAGTGCTCTTAACCACTATGCTATACCACCTCCTAGCAGTGCTGAGTGATTAGAAAACAGACTGAATATTCATTAGTAACAGTATTTCTTAATATGAATATTTACTTATTTTATTTTATTTATTTATTCAGGCTAGGATTACAAGTACCTTTGAGCACCAAGCAGCTCATTTACAAAGGTTTAACGTCAATGGGGGGGGGGGGGGTACAGATCCATAATGGAAAACAGACTAGTTTCACAAACAATTAAGCAATTTGTATTACTAAATACAGAATAAGAGAACAGCAAATAAATACACATTTATTGCTTATGTTACGCAGAGAAAATATAGAAGAAAGAACTGCAGTGAAAAACTAAAGGGTTCGTGTTTCAGTGTCCAGCTATGAGCCATAATCCAAGCGCTGCTGAACTGTGAATTATCTATGGGCTGACCATGCTACAGAAATATGGAAAATCAACGTGAAATATTTTTTCAGTTTGTTTTAATTTAGACCCTGCTGCATTGAAAAATCCTGGTTCTTCCAGCAAAACAGCAAAGTTTAGCAGATTGGACACGATGAACAAAAACGGAATCAATTTGTGATGAAAATCCCACACCAGGGACTTCACGTTCACTGCCATTACTGTAGGTTTTTACCAACAGAACATGGGGAAACCTGTTTCTTACCTCATCCTTTGCACAAGGTCAGGAAGGTCAAACACAATAACTGTGGGTAGAGTGCACCTTTAGAGACAGACTGCAGAGTCCAGCAGAAATAGTAGAATTACCCTTTTAACTAAAACAAGCAGTCACTGATTCTATAAAAATAGATGCTTTACTAAAAGACTACAAGTATTTACAACAGGATTTATGTACAGTAAGACAAAAGGATTACAGTTTACTAGAAATGAAATTACACCAGACAGGTTGCAGATAGATGAATCGGAGCTATTCTCAATTTAAAACCTATTGATTTACCTGCTGCTGTCTGAAGAAAACACTATTCCCTAAGCTATCTTTCTTACCAGACCTCTAGCTGCAGGTGTCTGGGGCTTTCTTACAGCACCTCAGTTTATTTCTTTTCTGACTTTGGGAGATGGTTTTGCCCCTTTGAGTGACAGTTTACCACTGCCCTCCCAAATGTATATATATGTGTGTGTGTGTGTGTGTGTATGGCTGAATGACATCATTCAGGCCATCTGGCTCACTCCCCCCCCCCAGTTTCTGTCTATTTTTATGATTCTGTTTTGAAGAATGTTCACAGTGAGTAACCCCACACTTCTTAACTTTTAAGCTGAATGAGGCATTCAAACTGGCATTCTCCCATCTGCCTTACAGAATCGGTGGCTGAAACTTTTGCCAATGTTTCCTATAAGACCGTTTTAGTCATGTGACATCAGAAGCCATGTTTTGTGTCCATTTTTGAAAATAGCACAACTTACAACACAAGCATGACTATAGTTACAAAGGAAATTAACAAAAAGAAATTAATATATTACTCTGGTCACATGTCTGTCACAAAATTATTAAACTGTCTGTGTGTCAGAAAGTAATTTTTTTCTACTGTTTGCTGACATTTGTGGACACTGTAGAAATTGGAGAAATCACAGTTTTATTTATCTTACAGGTCAGGGAGCCATTAGGCAGCACTAGAAACCCACCATAAGTACCTTGTCAAGGTTAATCTGTGTTAAGGGAAACTCTGATATTGGACAAACACCTTATCTAGGGTAGGGTACTGTAGGAAGTATCTAAAGGGACATAAGACAGGTGGAGCTCAGTACAGTTAGTACCAGCGTGTAGTTACGTTTTCTTCGGAGTTACACAGGCACTGTGGGATGGGAATAGTAAGACAAAATGGAGCACATGTACAGCAGGGTCCGAGACAGCTGTAGAAACAGTGGGGCACTTATTTCTTGGGCTATTCTGTATAGGAGAACACAGTGCCCCATATGTAGGGTGTTTGCAGAGCTCCAGGTACGACAGGTTGCAGCAAGGAAGGAGACATCCTGGCTGCATCACCAGCTGAGCTAGTACCCTCAGACATACCTGGCACCCCCACTCCCCCAAAGGGTCACTGGACTGGGGGCTAGAGGGTAACTGGGAGGAGAAGGGATGCAGGGTCAGCCACAAGGAAGTCATCCAGGCTCACTGTATCCCAACAGGAAACTGATTTGCATCACTTTAGGAAGAGTAGGTACAGTCAAAACTTTTAATCCAGAAGTGCTGGTGATCTGCCATTGTCTATGGATAAAAAAATCTACAGATTAATGAGGCTCAATGAGATACACTGCAGCAGCATTGTTTCAGAATACTGCCTTTATTACTACAGTGGCCCATCAATTAGAAGTGATTTTTTTCTTCTCGTTTTATTTTATGTAGTACTCTTTACAGGCCCATTTTAATGTTTGATGCACATGCGCACCAAATGTTTTGCTACACTGAGAGGGGGATTTCGGGGTTGTACCACTGCCGAGCCCACTGCAGTTCAAAATAGCAGGGCTTTGGCAGTCTAGACCAATGACCACGCACTGTGGTCATGACACCACTTGATGCTTGCTGGGTGGAAACTTCATGTACTTTAAAGGACCAAACCGCACCAATCAAAGAGGGCTTTGGTCCTTTGATTTGCATGAAGCCAGTCGGCAAAAGCAGCTGATCGGCTGTGTGACAGGGTTGAATAAGGCCCTGTCCCATTTGTTATGCAGAAAGAATTTAAATGCAAGGATCTGTTCTATCCTCTCCTTTTCTGTCTCTTGTCTGTCTGGTTGCGCAACCAAATGTTCTTGTGAGACCTAGGAACTGATCACTCCAATGGTTTCGCAATTCTCCACCTCTCACTATCTCTCTGCTTTCCCTTGCTATTTCTGTCTTTTCTTCCCCCCTTGCATATCTGTGGTTATAAAAATATATGTGAATCTTTATGCAGAAATGTCAATTGATACTGGGATCCCTTTATTTGAAAATGTATACAGTTATTCTGTTGAAATTATTGCAAAAAAGCTATTTGGAACTCAAGGGGTTAACCTGAGATGCAGTTTTTAAGCCTTTTGCAGAACTGTGAACAAGAGCTCAATTCTGGTTGATATGTTCTTTTTGCTGCACCTGCAAGGAAAGAAACTTACAAGAACATTCTGTAAACTGAACAGAACATTCTGTGAGAAGCAAGCTTTCTTAACAAGCTCCCTGCAAAGACTTGTTATAAAAAGACCAGCAATGTTTTGCAAGAAAGAGAGAGAGACTGAAATTTGAAATACCCTCAGATGAAGGAGTTTGTTTTCTGTGTTTATTCTGTCTTTGTAAATAGTTATTCTGAGCGATTTAATTTTTTTACTGTCATTACAAAAAATTAAACGCTACTTGCAAATTTTATACCTGCTCCTGGTTTTCCTATGCTTCCTGACCTGTGCCTCAGCGACAGGCTGTCAACATCAGGAGCCTGTCAGCCAGGCTGCTGTCATGCCATTGTCTTACTTTTCCTGAGAGTATCCAAAAATGTGAATGCAGTGCCTGCATCAGTCCCTTTAATTACAGCAGAATGCACAGCAGCAGTATCTAGTACGTAAAACTGATATATAGAGAATAATAGATAGGTAAGGGTGTATTATGGATTTTTTTCACTCACCTGAGGTGTGTGATGACCCATAAACCTCGAGAGCAAAGCTCGAGAGGTTTATGTGGTCATCACACTCTGAGCGTGTGTGAAAAAATCCATCATATACATTTCCCTATACTTTGTTTTATAATTGCTGGTGTGTAGGATTTACAGTACCTTTTTAGGTAGCATGGAAAAATAATTTTTTTTGTAACACTGCTTTATTTAGCAACTATGAAAAGAAATGAGTAGAACTTGCAAGAAACATTTTTGCAGAAGCTGAACATGAACAGAAACATCTAGTTTTGGAAATGGAACTGTTTAGTTTGAGCTACGAGTTCAAAATACCATGTTTGTAGTAGAGAGTCCTGGTGCTGCTTCTGGTGGTTTTCTGTGGATCACAGTCTTCTTGGAAGCAGTCAGTTTGTAGATTTGATGTGGATCGCGGTTTAAAATTAAACTATTTAAGCCTACTGTTTGAAACTGAGTGTGAGCATTTACTTCCTGCGGCTCAGAGATTAATACGTGTTTCCGTGGCGTCCAGGGTCAATTGTTTGCCGTGGAGAGCTGTGGGAGTAAAAAGAAAGGTTACGCACTGTCTCAAAATTTCTGTTTTTTTTAGAGATCCAGAAGCAAATGAGTTGATATATTTTGTTGGACCAACCTAGATGTAACAAAAAGAACAAAGTGCTTTAGCTTTCAGACCAAGTACTTCGTCAGAAGTGTAATTACAGTTATTTAGAAAAACCAATACTTTTAACACCCAGATCATGCAGAAAAAAACAGAAAAAATCCACATTGGTTTAAAATACTCATTTAAAAAAGCAGAAGATGATGTCAGAGAAGCTTAACAGTACCAATTCACCTTTAGCTGTGAGAGTCTAAGGGTCAGAGGTGCTTAGTGCAGAAGACATACAAAGAACTCCACTGCATATAAATTACATTGACTTATAAGATAACAACTACTTGAACAGATGGCTGTTAAATCAAATTATGAGTGTCACAATGTGTATAAGAATGCAGTTACTGAAAAACAACCCCCACCCAGATTAGACATACTAAAATTGTCAGTTAAGAACAAGCACCAGAAGATAGGACTACAAGAAGCATCTCTTCTCTCTCTCTCTCTCTCTCTCTCTCTCTCTCTCTATATATATATATATATATATATTCATGGCAAAAACTCTGTTTAATGCATCAGTTAGGGTTGTTCCAGCGACAAAAGCAAGGAAATTCGGTGAAAGGTTGCCACTCCTTGTACCCCACACCACCTCACCCCCACCAACAGGATTGGGGTGTGCTAGTCAGCCCTAACTCTCACCCCATTCCATGTGTAAATAAGCTGAGGTGGTGCAGTATAGGAGAATGGGGTGAGAGTTAGGCCCACGACTCCAACACATACCCCGATGCCTGTTGGTGGGGGCAGGTGGCGGGTGTAAGGGTTGCAACCCTAACACCGAATTTCCTCACTTTTGTCGCTGTGGAACAACCCTAACTGATGCATTAAATAGATTTTTTTGCCATGAATTTCCCTTCTTTTTGAGAATGTGCACTATAAATAGTGAATGGAACCATGTGAATTTTTGTCACTTTGCTGCGCAAAAACTGTATGACCGACTGAAATGAAATTGGTAAATGAAGACATGTACCATACCACAACATGTATAATGAATGTTGTATGAATCTGTTCAACAATTACACAGCATCACACCGGGAAAACTGCACAGGAATGCCAGAAAGAACATTTTTGCCACTTCACTACACGAGAACCATATATTTGATGGAACCAAAAATTGTGAAAAGAAGACATGTACCATAGAACATAGTGTGTACATCTGTTCAACAGTCACACTGCGCCACGAGCAAACAATATAACCTGCACAATTCAGCAACCGTACGTGACAGCGACCAGAAAACTGGCACAGTGAAAGATGAATTATAAATCTTTGTACATTCCAAATGTCAGATAAATCAGACACACAGTTCAGAAGTTATTGAAACATAATGAACCACATTTTCATTCATTGGAGTGGCATAATTCCGCACCTGTTAATGTTTTACACACCAAACCACTGCAAGGCACTTCCGTTCTACCAGGGCTACCTATGCTATAAATTTAAAGCCAGTAGAACCATGCAGAAAGCTATGCACAAAATGTTAACTGCATCACACACTATCTCTGCAACAGATTATTTTTCAAACATGTAAACAGCATAATTCGCATCTTCAGGACATCCTCCAAATGCCATGTGAAAAGACTAAACCATTCCAGAGATACTCTATTTTTATGTTTCTGCGCCTTTAAGAAGTCTTCTGCCATGAAATGACGGAAATCGCAGCTAAAATGGCAGACCTGGCAGCCTAAAACTCAGTAACTGTGAAGCAGGCCAACTTCAAATGGCCATAACTCTGGAACTGAACATTTTTTCACCAAACAAAAACTGCCATGTTCCCTGAACAAAGGTATTTCTATCTGCCAAGTTTCAGACCAATCAACCACACACTGGCTGTGCTATGCATCACGGAAGACAGTGCAGAAAAATAGCAAAAACAAAATGTTTTGCACTGCACTACACAAACGCAAAAACACAAACAGTAATGTTAAGGCAAACTGTGATGGAAACAGTGAGGTAAAATAAAATAGTAATGGTAACGCAAACGGCAACCCACATGGGGATGCAAACGTAAACGATAATGCAAACAGTAAGAGAAATGCAAATGTAAATGAAAACAGAAATGGTAGTGCAAACGGTAACGCAAACGCTAATGAAAGCAGTAATGCTAACAGCAATGGAGACGCAAACGCAAATGGTAATGAAAATACAAACAGTAACACAAATGCAAACAGAAATGCAAATGTAATGGCTACAGCGATGCAGAAGGAAACAGTAACGCAATCGACAATGGAAACGCTACCAAAAAAGCAAACGCTAAGGTCAACAGAAATGCAAATGGTAAGGAACACGCAAACAGTAATGGTAACACAATTCAAAAGGCAAACGGTTACGGTAACACCAACAATGATGCCAAAGGAAACACTAACACAAATGGAAGCACGTACGCAAATGCAAATGGTAATGCACAGGGTCACGGTTACACAATTGGAAACACAAATGCTTATGGTAACACCAGCGATGATGCCAAAGGAAACGCAAGCGCGTACGCAAACGCACATGGTAATGCACATTGTGACGCAAAAATAAACACAAACAAAAACAGCAATGGAAATGTAAATGGTAACAGTAACGTAAACGCAAATGGTAATGCACACGGTGATGTAAACGGAAACACTAACGTAAATGGTTACAGAAATGCAAGCGGAAACGGTAACAGTAACGCAAATGCACACACTTTTTTTCCCAAAAAGATGCATTCAGAAGCACAGCGAATAGAAAGAATGTATGCATAATAATGCCCCTCGGAGCAGAAAATGAACACTTGGAATACCAAATTGCTTATATCTCAGGAACTGTACGACGTAGAAAAAAATGTAAATTCTCATATTATTTGTGACTTTCCAGGCTAGTTTTGTACTTTTCCCCACCCCCCACAGTGGGGGGGCTAAGCATTTTTCAGACGAAAAGTCCGTATCTCAAAACGTTTTCGAGATACAGGTCCCGAAAGGCATAGCGGATGCTGTAGTGTTAGCCTATGGGAAAAATCGACAACTTTGGAGTGCTGTAACTTTGCAACCCTCTAACATTTGGTCACCAAACTACCAAAAGGCACATCTGTGGGATTATGGCTTTCCTCCCTCCAAATTTCAGCCCAAAAGACCAAACCGTTCTCTTGCAGCAGGGTGGCAAAGATTCCCTATTGTTTTGGTATAGTGTTGTAGCATTATGAAATCACTTCACACTGCAATAAAATCATGAAAGTGTCGTATATGCAATACTACTTTTTACGAAAATTGAAAAAACATATTTCTGGGGTGTTTTACCCCCCAAACGAGATATGGCTAGCATCCTCAGGGCTCGATTAGATGAACACAAGAATTGTGTCCCTAGAGGGTCCCAAATTTTAATGGCAAGCATTTCTGTGACCACCAACTGAAAACAAGATGGTGGATCTGTGACACTACAAGGGTAATTTGGGAAAGTAAAAAGTGCATTTGCGACACTTTCGCATATTTTAACTTTTCCCATTGACTATAATGGGAAATTTGTTTTTTTGAATAACTTTTGAACCGTTTAATATTTTTTCATGAAATCTTTAAAAGGCACATTGGGGACCCTAGCTGCATATTTCTTAAAGGTTTCAGACCGGTTGTGCAAACAGTGCGGCCTGTAGGCACGAGCAAAGAATGCGTAAAAATGCATAATTTGTGCATTTTTCGGCGCTCTGTAGCTCCACAACCGTATATCTGACCTTTATGAAACTTGGCAGATCCAGAGATCTGTGGTAACATACCATGCAATACAAATTACAGGAAAATCTTCCATAACGTGACACAGTTATTAAACTGCCAAATTTCAGATTTAACCTTAAATGGGGTACTCAACCCTAACTATAGTGGCACTACCGTGCCACTATAATATAACACATGCAAAGAGTAACTAGTAAATCTTTCTTAAAAAGATCAGTAGTTACACTGTATGATATGTAAACCTTATCTGGACCCATTACCCAACTATACTCTCCAGCTAGACATTATGCCCCATAAACTTCAAAAGCCTATAGTGTAGGTGGGGGCGTTGCCAACTGCAGACAAGATGGCTGTCTAATATTTTCGCTCTGTGGCTAAAGGGGAATTGATTCCGACAAACTTGGCATAGAGGAGTTTCTACGGACACGATTATTGACGATACAAGGGGGTAAATACACCGCGACTAAGGTAATGAAGTAGTGAACCGCTAATAGTTCCTTTCAAACGGCTTACTCTCGCCTCAACGATAATTCTCCCAACTGCGAACTAGGCCCAATCCTCGGCATGACCTGCAATGCCATTGCAATGGGTGAGAGCTCTCGTACCAAGCAGATGTTCGCACAAATTCTGGCACAAATGGAGCAGCTTACAGTGTCAGCCAATGCAACTACCCAGGCGATAAAAGGAATTGAAGTCTGCCTATTTCATACTGTGCGGAGACTTGGGTCACAAGACGCAGCCATGCACGACCTGTTGGCGAATATGAGGGAGCAAGCAAAACTGATTCATTTTCTTCAGGAGAAGGTCGATGACCTTGAAAACAGGAGCCAACGAAATAATCTCAGATTCATAGGTTTTCCAGAGGGGGCTGAAAAAAACAATGCAGTTTTATTCCTTCAGCAAACTCTTCCTCCATTACTGGGTCTTCAAGAGGGCTACAAGCCTCAGATAGAACATGCTCATCGCTCCCCGGCCCCTTCTCCTAAACCGGGTGAAAGACCTAGGCCATTACTGGCTAAATTTCTAGACTTCAGGCAAAAAGAGGCCATCACGAGTGTGGCCAGGAAAATCGGTAATATAATATGGCAGGAGCATAGGGTACATGAGTTTCAGGATTACTTGAAGGAACTCTCTGATCGTAGGAAGGAATATAGCTCAGCGAGGAAGATTCTTCACGCAAATGGATACTCCTTTTCTTTGCGTTATCCAGCTACAATGAGCGTGATTCACAATGGAGTGCTGTTGTCATTTGCATCCTCTGAAAATCTGATGGATTTCTTAAGAGCCCAGCATCCTGAAGACTTTCGGGCATAAGGATCTTACACGGCTACGCAGATGATGGTGGACACAACAGGACCAGAAGGTACCTTGCAGGCTGCCACAGAAACAGCTACTGCCCAGCAGATCCATAATTCTGAGGCAGTCCTGCCGCCTAGATCGAGGAAGCGACATCCCTCAGCCCAGCATCCCAAACATCAGCACCCCAGAATACGGGTGACTTCGACGAGCCCTCGGCCAGACCAAAGGCATGGAGCCCACCTGGGTATTGATCTGCGGGCATATTTTATTCCGAACCAGTATGCCCCACTGCAAACGGACAGCCCCAACACACATGAAGAAACCAATGGGGGCATACCAGTGCTGCTGCATAGCGATAATGCCGATAATGCAGGACAGACTCAATCCTGGTCAGACGTTGTGACATCACTCTTGAATCCGCAAATGGCCTTATTCATCCTCCAGCTACTGCTGGGACTGCAAGTTCCTCTAAGAGCACAGAGACTGACGTAGCAACTACAAAGGCCAACTCGGACTCAATTACTTGAAAAAACTCAGCTAAGTGTTGGGTCTTCCCTAAACTAAATGGGTGTGCTATGCTTTCTGTAAGAGTACACTCCCACATTGTCCCCTTTCTCCTTCTTCTCCTTATTACCTTTCATTCCTTCCCCCTCCTTCCCCTTTTAGATATCTTCCTGCTATATTTTTGAGCTTCCTTGTTCAGGTGCAAGGTAAATACTAAATACTCCCATTAGCAAACCCCTATCAGTTTTACTGTACTCTTTCCTCTTTAGGCCACTAGACAAAGACTCTTTGTTAATTGCAGGGAGTGGCAATGTTTTAACGGGCCCCCCAAAGGAATGCACATGGTGGCCTTACGAACATACGAAATTTGCCAGCAGATAAAGGCCTAGAGGTCAATCAAGTCTGCTCGAATGTGCAGCTAGCACCCCTTATTCTGCAGCTGCCCCTTCCTTCCACCCTTCCCCTTCATTAACCCTCCCCCTTGTCCTATCCCATCCTCATTTGAAGCAGTCCACTGTTCTACTGCATACCACTTCAGGAGGTAACGCATTCCACCCAGCCACCACCTCTCTGAAAAAGTGTCTCCTCATCTCCCTCCTGAACCTTCCTCGCTCCAGTCTCCATATCATGGCCCCTGGTGTCCCTCCCCTCCCTTACTTTGAACAGCCCCTCTGTACCTGTCTTGTTTATTCCTTTCATGTATTTAAAGGTTTCAATCATGTCACCCCTGTCTCTCCTCTTCTCCAGTGAGTACATGTTCAACTCCTTCAACCTCCTCTCGTATGATAAGTCCCCCAGCCCCTTGATCATCTTTGTCGCTCTGCGCTGCACCCCCTCCAGTAACTTAATGCCTCTCTTCAGATACGGACGCCAGTACTGCACGCAGTACTCCAGGTGTGGTCTAACTAATGACCTATACAGTGGCAGAATCACCTCCTCCCTCCTCGAGGATATACCCCTTGCAATACAACCCAGCATTTTGTTGGCCTTTGCAGCTGCCTTCCTATATTGTGCCGAGTTGTTCATTGACCCTGTAATGAGCACACCCAGATCCTTCTCCTCCTCTGTCTGGGCTAGCTGCACTCCCCCTAGCTGGTAACTCCTCCTTGGGTTCTTCATACCAAAATGCAGTACCTTGCACTTTTTGGCATTAAAGCCAGTTGCCAGGTGTCTGACCAGGTTTCAAGCTTTGCCAGATCATCCTGCAACCCCTGCCATCCCCCTAGGTCATCCACCACCGCGCCTACCTTGGTATCATCAGCAAACAGACTGCTCTTGCTCTTGATGTCCCATGATATGTCTGCAATGAATATCCCAAACAACACTGGTCCCAACACCGAGCCCTGTGGAACACCACTCATCACTGCCCTTGGGTGTGAGAGCTCCCACCCACCACCACCCTCTGTTGCCTTCCCTGCAGCCAGTTTCCCACCCATCTCACCAGCTTTGCACCCACCCCTGTGCCTACTAACTTCCTTCCCAGCCTTCCATGTGGCACTGAGTCGAATGCCTTACTGAAGTCCAGATACAGGACATCCACTGCATGGCCCCTGTCCAGTTGCCTAGTTACCCAGTCATAGAACTCGACCAGGTTGGTTTGGCAGGATCTGCCACGTATGAAGCCATGCTGACTGTTGTCCTGTAGTCCTTTGGCCTCTAGGAGGGCCACCAGCCTCTCCTTCAGGATAGTCTCCATTAGCTTACCCACGATGGATGTGAGGCTCACTGGTCTGTAGTTTCCGATTCTATCCTTGGGGCCACTCTTGTGGAGGCACCACATGAGCCATCCTCCAGTCCTGAGGTACACACCCGAATGTAGTGAGGCATTAAATAGGTCTGCCAAAGGTCCTGCAAGGACCTCTGCCAGCTCCTTCAGTACCCTGGGGTGGATGCCATCTGGGCCTGGTGCCTTGTCCACCCCCAGTGCCTTCAAACCCTCTCGAACTCTGCTCTCCATGATTTCCCTGTCTGTCACCACTTCCCACCCTGCTTCTGCCATTTCTCCCACCTTGGGTGTCACCCCTCTCTTCTCTTTAGTAAATACTGAGCAGAAGTACTCATTTAGTGCTTCCGCCTTATCGCACCCTGCTTCCACCCGACCCCCATCCTTCCTAAACCTTACTATGTGGTCCTTACAGCTCCTTTTCTCCCTGATGTACTTAAAAAAGTCCTTCTCCCCCTTCTTAATGCCTTGTGCCAGCCTGAGTTCCGTAGATGCTTTGGCTCCCTTATTGCCCTTGTCACCTCCTTAGATTCTGTCAAGCACCTCCCTGTCCTCCCCCTCCTGTTTTCTTGTACTTCCTAAAGGCAGCTCTTTCCTCCTTACCTTTTTCATGACCTCCTTACTCAACCAGATCGGTTTCTCAGCCCTAGCCTTCTTGCTCTGGGCTTTGCAGCAGGTTTTGGTTGCCTCCACTATCCCCAGCTTTATGAGCTCCCACCTCTGGTTAATGTCCATACTAGATTGTGGTGTATGCTGCTGGCCTGATCACATGAGGCTTCCCACTGGCCATGTACAGTCCTGTTGTAAATAGTTTTGGTAGGTATAGTTGTTATTTGATTGTACTGCTAACATGCTATTTTTTGCAGGGTATCATAGCATGTGATAGGGTTACATGGACAGAATCTAGGTTGCTTGACCACGGCAAGGTCTCCTGGAAGGGGCTCTCAGTCTTTTCTTTACTTTACATGGCTTTCTTTTTTCAGATCGACCACTATGATATAGCTGGACTATGGCTGACTTAAATTTTGTTACCTGGAACGTATGGGGCCTTAACACCCCGAAAAAGTGTTCATAGGTTTTGGGGCACTTAAAAAGGCTGGGAGCGGATGTTGCAATACTCCAGGAGACCAAGCTTCCGCAAGCAGATAATGACAGCCTAAAAAGGGCATGGGTTGGCTTGGTGGTCTCTTCCTCTGCTACCACACACAAAAGAGGGGTCGATATTCTTGTGCACAGATCTTTACACTGGACCTTGGTTAAATCCAAGCAGGATAACTTGGGCAGATGGGTGGTGGCTTTATTCACTACACAGCAGGGGCCCCTGATGGTAGCTAATATGTATGGCCCAAATGAGGATACACCGGAACCTTTTCATGCCTTGGCTCAGTGCCTTTCCTCCTTAATGGGAGACCATACACTGGCTTTTCTGGGGGGGGGAATTTAATATTCCCCTAGACCTAAGAGCCAACAGGAATGTGGATACCCCAGATAAACACCCTAAAACTAGGAGGGCTTTACAACAACTTATGGCAGAAACAGGGCTGCAGGACACCTGGAGGGTCCTGCATCCTCGAGACCATGAATACACCTTCTTTTCCCCAGTCCATCAAATGTAGTCCTGGCTGGACTATTGGCTCATACCCTCACTACAGCGAAGCATGGAATTTGATGTCCAGATACATCCGATAATAATATCGGATCATGCACCTGTCCGCTTGCTGTTGATGTGAGGTTCAGACGCTAAACACGCTCGCTTTTGGAAGCTGGACCCTCTGTTATTGAGGGATCCAGATTTTCCAGCCTGGGTAGCCACACAAGTTCAGGTTTTTTTACAGGACAACTCCTCCTCCGAGCTAACAGACCCAGCCTGCAGGTGGGAAGCACTGAAAGTTACGCTCCGTGGGGTTATTATGACCCTTGCTGCCACACGTAGGCAGCGGAGGGAACAGTGACTTCAAGAGCTCGAACGTCGCCTAGCTGAACTGGAAGGCATTTGCAAAAACCTCCCCCCTCCTCCTCAAAGCCCCAGATCTGCCTCTCCGTGTTTAGAAATGATCCGTATGTACGGACATAAATAGTTTTTTGGATAGGAAGGCAGAACTGGTTATTCTCCATACAAAACATAGGTACTGGGTAGGTGGTGAGAAAGGGGGGAAAATCATTGCACACAGGCTGCGTAAGCAGAGATCGGAGAGTTACATTACGGGCCTCAAGGATCCAGGTGGAGCACTACAGGTGTCACAAGAAAGTATAAACTCCATTATGGCAAATTTCTATAAAGACTTGTACACATCCTCTAGATCTATGGATCCCACTAGGATAAGGCAGTTTCTGAACCTCCTCTCTATCCCTCAATTATCCCTGCAGCAGGCTCAGGTCCTGGAAGCCCCCATCACCCCAATGGAAGTGACCCTTGCATTAAAGGCTTTAAACACTGGGAAAGCACCAGGTGGAGATGGGTTCCCTCCTGAGATTTGGAATCTGGTAGCCCTGCAAATCATCCCTCTACTGGTGACCCTCTTCAATACAGCAAAAGACAAGAGTTCTTTCCCCGAGCTCTTTCAGAGAAGTGATCATTACTATATTCCCTAAGAAAGGAAAGGACCCTACTAACCCCTCCAATTATCGACCAATATCATTGCTAAACTCTGACAGCAAAATTTTCGCAAAAATTATGGCCATGCGGCTCAGCCCCCTACTCACTTCCCTGGTTCAATCCTCCCAGGAGAGTTTTGTTCCAGGAAGGTTCAGTAGGGATCATATCTGATCTATGATCAACATTATGACCTCTGCACAAACATGCCACACTCCTGCCACAACAGTGGCAGAAGATTTCGAGAAGGCTTTTGATTCCCTCAAATGGGATTACCTGCTACAGGTACTCAAAGCCATAGGCTGTGGACCTCTTTTTTGGGCCTGGATTGCTGCGCTCTACAATCAGCCCAGGGCGCGAGTTTCTACAAACGCTTCTTTGTCAGCCCCCTTCCCCTTGGGACGGGGTACCAGGCAAGTATGCCCCCTTTCCCCTTTACTTTTTATTTTAGCAGTGGAGCCCTTAGCAATAGCCATTAGATCTTCTACTTTAATTGCAGGCATCTGCATTGATGAAAAGGCATACATCTTGTTCCTATATGCGGACGACTTGTTAGTGCCCCTAGCTAACGCCCCGGTCTCTATCCCCCCCTTCTTGATTTGCTGACGGAGTTTGCAATGATTTTGGGCCTAAAAATAAATTGTACTAAAACAGTAGTGCTCCCATTAAATACCCACTGCACGGAGTCTCTAGTTGACCAATATGGGCTTCAGTGTGCGGCTCACTCAATAGTATACGTGGGCATCAGACTTCAGACGGACCTAGCTAAAATCTGGGAGGTACATCTAAAACCCTTGATAGCAGAAATTAGCACTGAATTGGATCGCTGGCATAAATTGCACCTTACTTTGGCTGGGAAAGTGTCAGACATTAAAATGATAGTTACCCCCAAGCTTCTTTATACTATATCACATATCCCCTTGGCATTGCCTGCAATGTGGACAACAGTGATAGATAAGCTCATTTCTAGCTTTCTGTGGGAAAAGACCAAACCTAGATATAGTAGAAATAAACTACGTGACCATTGGAAGCAAGGGGGTTTGAACCTCCCCTGGATAGAAAGATGTAAATTAGCATATCTCACAGCGCAAATGATGGCCTGGTTCCTCCCCTGGGGGGACAACAAGCCACAGTGGTCCGAGATGGAATCAGTTATGGCCAGACCAGGAAACCTGGCAACGCTAATATACTCCCCTTTACCCCAGCCTTTGCAGGAACATCCCACTATATCAGCTTCTGTTTCAGCATGGCACTTAGTCCATAAGAAACTTAAGGCCAACCCCTACCCGTTGGCAGAAATGCCAATTTGGCATAACAAAGCCCTTACGATTGCAGGAAAACCCCTTATCTGAATAGAATGGATAAATAAAGGAATCTTTACTCTAGTTCAGGTCCTAGATAATAGGGGCAGAAATCTGAAGTCCTTTTAGAGAATTAAATAATGAATATCATTTGGGGAACAAGACCTTCTGGCAATATCTGCAATTACGCAGTGTGGTACAGACTTACATTAAAACTTGCCAAGAGGTACGACTGAGTAACCCCTCTCCCCTGTCTAGCTGGACACAGGTGAGAAAAGGAACAGTTAGTCGCCTTTACTCAGCCATTAGGCTATAACTCCCCTCTTCTTCCAACTCAGCAAAGGCCAAATGGGAAAAGGCCCTTAATCAGAATATTTCAGAGAAGCAACGGTCCCTATGTTGGAAGGCAGCTCACAAAAATCTCCCGGATGTATGCAGCCAACTAATGCAGCATAAAATTCTATCCCATTGGTATCGCACCCGCTGTATGCTTTGCCGTATGTGTCTGTCGGACACTGATCACTGTTGGAGATGTGGCAACCCGGGTGGAAACCTGGCCTATATCCTGTGGAGCTGCCCCAAACTATCTCCCTACTGGATAGTGGTGTCTGGCCTTGTGCAACAGATTTTGGGGCAGCCAATAGGGCTACCCCCTACACTTTGGATCCTGGGTCTGCTACCTCAGGGAATAAGGCTCTCCAAGTTACAGATCCGATGGCTATCCATGGTCAGCCTGCAGGCCAAAAGACTCATTTTGAGCTGCTGGAGGACCATTGAGATTCCATCCATGTCTGAACTTGACAACTCAATGGCTCAAATTGCCAAGTTTGACAGTCTATCTCACTTAGCCGATATTACACTCTCCAAATATCATCTTTGCTGGGGCCCATATATGGCTTTTCTCTCCCCCAGAGCAGGGGTGGGGTGATTGCTAAAGCTTACCCCTAAGGATTTAATTCAAATTCAGGCCTGTGATTGACAACCCTGATCACTGGTTATATTTTGTAACACTGATTGCATGACTGTATATATCCTAAATAATTAATGTTGGATACCTTGAATAGCTTGTTTTTGTCCTTCTGTCATTTTAGCATTTTTTTAAGTTCAATCCTGTAATCTTTTCATTCCCCTTTTTATTTCTTTGTGAAAAAGACTTCACAATAGGAACAGGTTGTCTTCCTGGTGAGATTGTGCTCCAGTATAGAGGCACAATTCCTTAATCTCACCCTAAGGTGGACTACTACAGGTGGATATGTGTGCCAATATTGAAGCACAGTGCAGTATCATAGATTTCTTTTTTGTTTCTGTGTATAAGTTTGTACCACTCTCACATAGAGCTAATGGATGAAATGTATTGTATTGATCATTGTCTTATATCACTTGATCTATGTACCGCTGTTCAAATCTCAGACTATGGTTCTGAATATTAACTGCATGTTCCTATTATTGAAAATACAATAAAAAAGTATTAACCAAAAAAAGAAAGCCTATAGTGTAGTAACGGGAGTTTATAAATGATAATATAAATATAAATTGGCAGTATGTGTCAAACAAAAAACTACTTGTCAAGGACCACCAAGAAATTAAGACCATGCAGCCTGATATGTACAGATGTCAATAAACACTCATTGTATAATATAACAACTTGATGTACCGAAAATATCTAAGGAATCTGAATAAGAAATAGGAATTAAATTCCCCCCCCCACATAAAACACACCTCGCCCCACCCCTCTATATCCGGGGAGGGGGGGATAACTAGTTTTAAGGAGATACACACACACACTCCTAATGCACCATCATTCACATCAGTGTTTTTTAGAGAGCTTTCTCTAGCTAGTTTGCGTATCTTTGTGTGTTTGTGAGCGCAAGTGTGGGTTTGGGGTGTGTGTAGTGTTGTTTAGAGGTGTGCTTATCTGCCTGTTGGTTTCGGTCTGAGTCGCACATCACTCAAGATCTGGCTCACTTCGGTGGTGGTGCTTGGTGCGTGATATTGATGGACACTCCCTTGTGGAAGATGCATCGTTGCCCAAATATTGTCTGCAGACACTCCGTGTTAGCATCACTTGAAAGGGTAGAAGAGGACAGTATTGTGAGCACTTAGAGGCGACTCGAGAGGAAGATGTCATCTGAGTACCTCAGCTGCGGTGGTTGATAACTGTGAGTACCAGCCTGAACTGTCTTGAGCTCCATGTGGCGCGCGGTCTGTTTGGTTGGCATTTTATGCTTTGGGCAAATGCCGTAATAACCAAATTTCTGGTTATTACGGTTTTTGGACCGCGTAATAACCTGAAGTCTGGTTATTGTGACATTTGCCAAGAACCATAATCCAGTTGATATTATAGGTCACCAGTAATTATATTTTAATAATTCCCCCGCATAATCGAAACCTTTGGCGCTGAAGCACCAGGAGGCTCATGCACCTCCCACCATCCCTGTTTAGCTAAACACATATTTTAGGACTTTGCAGAATGCTGAACTGGGGAAGGTGTTTCTTAATTAAAAACAAGGTCTAAAAGTTACAGTGGCCCGTTGGCGCTGAGGGTTGAGGCGCTGGACACCACACCTCGCGCCACGCTGGCGACCCGAGTTCGGACGTGAGCCCGGGCCACCAGGGGTCGGCTGGGGAGGGATAGGATGGAGCATCCAGAGGACTGCTCTCCTATTCCAAGGAGGGATCCAGGGTTCCATCGCTCTGTAGTGGCCCCTGATGACGACCGGGGAATGCTACCAGAGTGGTGTAGAGAGGGGTTGGAGTATGGCAGATGTTGGATATGTGCCTGGACGTCATTGCACGCCAGTACCCACAGGGAGGAAACAGTGGAAAATTGGGCTCCAGGTCGGGCAGCATGAGCTTCCAACCCTGCTGGCCGACCCGAATGGCGCCTCCTCATCTAGATCCTGTTCGGTGAGTTGAGCTGGATAGCTCCTCACCACCCCGTCATGAGGGGTAATCCGTGGGGGTTTGAGGAGGATTGCCTGATCTCGGTGTCTGGATTAGGGGGTCAGTTGGGAGGTATTGCCGACTGGAACCCAGGGGTAAAACAGTATAACAAAAAAAAAATGTTACAGAAATTATGGCCGAAAAGCTGAACTGTGATACTGGGCATGTGCCTATGCACATGTGCTAGCCTAGTATCACAACTCGGCTTTTCGGCCTTGATTTCTGCAACTTTTAGCCCTTGTTTGTAATTAAGAAACCCTTTCCCCAGTTTAGCATTCTCCAAAGTCTTAAAATATGTGTTTAGCTGAACAGAGATGGTGGGAGGTGTGCATGATCCTCCTGGTACTTCAGCACCAAGGGTTTCGGTTACGAGGGGGAAATTATTAAAATATAAAGGATTGTGTATGAGTAATCGTGCACAACAAGGTAGTAATAGGATTGAGCATTTCCATGGTAACCTGCAACCTCAAGAGTGCAGCTCGAGAGGTCCGTTACCACAGAAACCTTGAGATCTTAAAACTGCCTTGTTTGTGCATGCACAGTCTTTTATAATGTATGGGTAATCATATTTCGACTCCTGTATCCCATCAAAAAATAACTTACTAGGGCGCAGTTCCTTAAGCGCTGTTCATTTCCTGGCCAGCTCTCACTGCTGCGGTGCACTTCATCGCATAGGCACGACAACGTTCACTCTTATTGTGCTGCACTAGTGACATACTCAGTGCAGCACAATAAGATTGTAATGCACTCAGTGCAGCAGAACAATGCTGTTCCAAGCATGGATTTCCATGCTGAACAGCATTCTACCATGCACTATATATCAGTTTTGTACCAGATATTGCTGCTGTGCATTCTGCACTAATAAAGGGACTGATGCAGGCACTACATTCCTGTTTCTGGATACCCTCAGGAAAAAAGACAATGGCCTGACAGTGTCCCTTTAAACCCTGTAAAAGTGAAAACCGTCCACCGATGTTGGTTGCAGCCGGCGTAACTGCCAAGCCCCCCCCCAGCCCAAGCCACGTTCTTATTACAGCATAGGGGTGCCCAGTCCCCTGTGCTGGCTGCCGCCCCCACCCTGCCTGTTTTAGGTATGCAACACTGGGGGTGCCCGATCCCCCAGTGTCACCACCTGTAATAAAGAAAACCATTTCTTGCATGTTTTTTTGTTAAAACCTGTAAAGAGGAAAAATGCCCATCAATGTCTGTTGCACCGTTATTCCCCTCACCCAACCCTCCCACTCAGTACCCACCACCTCACACCTCCCTAAGCCCTTACTTACCCACTGGAGGTCCAGTGCCGTAATCCTTTCTGGACCGCAGACACATCTTTACTCCTCAAAGCCGGGCCGCAAACTGAGGAACTCAGGTATGCGGTTCAATGTATTTCAGTGGGGGTTTTGAACTTATTGGCCTTATCTTGGCCATTTTTGAATATGTTTGCCCCAAATTTTTCACACGCCTTTTTGGGGACCCCACCTCATGAACAATGGCAGTGAAATCAGGCAAATCTGTCCCAAAAGGTGATTTTGTGGTCGCTGCACAAAATTACCTTTCGGGCAGGAGCTGAAAATTTTTCTCTGCTCTTATTCATGAGGTGGGGTCATAAGAAGGCTGTGTTGAAAATTTGGCATAAAAATATTAAACAAGAAAGTTATAAACCTACACTGAAATTTACAAATGCAGGCTCATAACTTTGGTAATTGTCAATATTTGTTCCCCAAATTTTCAACATAGCTAGTTTTTCACGGTACCTCATGAATGTGAAAGTTGTCATTTTTCAAATCCTGTCCAAAATGTGTTTTCTTACCTGTGGCGCAGAATGTCATTTCGGCGGCGCGGAATGACGTGGTAAGGATTTGAAAGTTTTCACCTACAGGGTTCATTAGGTGGGGTAATAAGAAGGCTATGCTGAAAATCTGGTGTATAAATAAATACATTACAATGCACAGGTTATGACTGAACATTACACTATTTCAGCGTTCACTCATAACTTTGCTAATTTGTAATATTTTGACTCCAAACTTTCAACATAGCCATTTTTTCACATCACCTCATAAATATGACGAGTCATTTTAAAAGTTCTGGATGAGATGTGTTTTTGTACCCCTGGTGCAAAATTACATTTTGGCCAATATACTATAAATGGTACATGTCATGTCTAAAAGGCAAATCTTAAAACAAGTATCTTCAAAAGTTGGGGTCAAAATTAAACAAAGAAAATTGTTTAACAAGCATCAAACATTCAGTATTGACAAATGCTTGTTTAATGCATGTTGCAATATCAGTTTGCCATCTAGTACCCAATGTTTGCGCTGTTATGAACTTTTTTAAATCCAACACATTATCAATGTATTTTCCTGTCTGTGCCATACTGTGCTGTTCTAAGTACAGCAGGACATTATTCAGACCTGCACAGGCTTCTGTGGCAGAGATCAAGGGGAAGGCAGGTAGGACTGAGAGTCACAACAGCACTCTGGTCAGCACTGGCAGACTTGCCACGATAACTTTTACTGCTCAGACTGTGTCTTTTCTTGAATCCCAGTATTCAGCCACGGGAATAAGAGGAATCAGAAACACCTATCTGGTCACCAAAAATGTTTGCCTTCTACATTACCATAGCATCTGATACACTAGCACCCTTGGCATTCATTTTGCAAACCCACAGATTTAGTGCTGTCACGGCCTCCTGATGTTTCCCCGAGACACATGTGGATCAGGGCAATGAAATCAGAGGATGGCACTACCCATTTCTCCCAGGCTGTCCAGATATCAGAGCAGGTTCAAGAGCCAAGCTTCAGCTTGAATGCCTGTAAGGCATATTATGCCATATCCCGGTAAGTGGAATCGGAGTTTGCCTGCTTCCACAGACACAGCTCTCCCTTTCTCTGGCAACTGATATTTTGAAGGGGCCACACTTTATACTAGCCAAACTCATGCTGAATGGAAAGCCACAATGACTGACAGCAGGGAGCCACACCTTAATAAGACAGCTGACTGTCAATGCATTTGTGCCTCGTTAACTGGATTAAAGAGGTAGATATGTGCTAACTGTATGTACAGTGTACCAGCATCAGTGGATTTGGATGCAGAGACATCTGGATTAAACAAGCAATTTGAATGGCTTTTTTTGTTTGCAGCTGGAAATGTTTGGATACCCAGGTATCCAGTTTAGCCAATAACAGATTAAAGAGGTTTGACTGTGCTGGACTCCTTTGATGGGGGTTAAAAGCCAGTAGCAAAGGGAACATGAGATGACTTTTGGTGGCACCCAGTGATGAGATCAGGGGTAAGGTAGAAAGAAGTATCATAGGTGTAGCTCCCTTTCCGGTGCCATCTGGGAAAGGGCCACTACCCCTGCCTTGCTGGCCAGACAAGAGCAAAGGGCCTGGGTTCCCATAGCTGACCTCAGGGGTCCTTTCCCAAAAAGAGTAAATAAAATGGTGGTGCCTCCATGCACAGTACATCTTAAGTGGGTCTGATAACTGCAGTACAACCCCCTGGGATGTTGTACCAACCCACCTACCCAGCAGTTACCCCAGACATGAACTTACCAGGATTTGAACCTCCCCACATTCAGTTACCACATTTACCTTTTTTTTCCATCAATACACAGGCTCACTAAAATCAGGCTCTGGATTCCTTTTCTGCTGTAAAACAGTAACTCCAGGGTTTATTTACAGGGGGAGGGTTTAGGAATGGGGGTAGAGGAATAGAGTTCAAGTAAGCATTAGTAATATTTGCATTTCCCTTTGATTCAAACCTTTATCAATGCAGCCGCCAGGTCTATCTATCTAGCTAACTGTTGCAATGTAACCCAATCCCAGACCCGCAGGTCCCAGTCCATTTTCCCCTTAAGTCCCTACAGGGTACCCAGATTTAGTTGCAGGCCTGAGGTGCAGCTGGTAGTCAGCGTTGGCACGCTTACACTTTCAACCTTTTTTACATTTCCCATGGCCTTTCCTGCAGCCCTAGTGTGCTAACATATTTACAGTCCCCAGGTGCAGGGCAATTCCTGCCATTTACTCACAGTTCTGCAGGTTCAGTCCAGGGATGGCACAGTTCTCTGGGATCCTGGGAGTGGTGGCACGGGCAGAACTGGGCACAATTTCTTTAACGGGCACAGAGGCTGCAGCTTGCTCTTCCTTCACCTCTTGCTCATGGATCTTGTAGCTTGTCCCCTTTGGCCCGTTACAGGCCCCCGGTACAGAGCCCTTGCACTAGGCCTGCCACCACAGAGGATCCAGACCAAGGAGTGGTCCCACGGCCCCGCTCCCTGATCAGAGCACTCTAGTACTCGGGTACAAGACCCGTGGCCACCTGCAGCAACAGACCCCATTTGATGGGGATTAGCAAGTTCCCCACCTGGCCCTGGATGCCAGCAGCAACATTCAGTACATTTCCTCCTGCTGCTTCTCTTTTCGTCTCTCTTTACCCACTACAGGATGTAGCCATAGCCATCCACTTCTCTCTTAGCAATACATCAGGAGCAGACCACAGACATTTGGACCAGAAAGCACCTGTCCATCCTTCTGCTTTCACAGTCTCTAAAACTTTAACATGGCCACACTATTCACTCTGGCTCACACGTCATCCCCTGCACACACAGTCCCTTTGCTGACTGCGCAGGTACTGGCAACTCTGAAATGAAGAGGTTCACTCTCCCTCTTCTTCTTTCAGCACATTTATATGTCCTTTTTCCCTCATTCTCTGTACTCCATCTTTTTACCAGATTTAGACACAACCTTCCCTCTTTTCCCAGGCTTAGAATGCAACCTTGGTCTTTTCCCCAGGTTTAGACCCAACCTTTGTCCTGTTTATCTCAGGCTCAGGACACAACCTTTCCTGCTCTGCTTCTTTGGCCTCACCACTGTGGTGCAACTTCAGAACAATGCAGATGTTTTACAACCTGCAGCTTCCCCTTTTACTTTTCCTAGCTGCTGCTTTCCTTTCAACCTGCAGCTTTCCCTTTTCTCTTCCAAGCTGCTTCTTTCCTTTCCCAATGGGGCAGACACTCCCTGCCCTGAGGACAAATTTCTGGCAGTGCCCAGGCAGGCCCATCTCTGAGCCCCAATCTCTCCAGGAGCAAGAGCCTCCTTCCTCTGGAGGAGCTCTTCCCACACTGACTCAAGTCCAACTGTCCCTCTTTATTTGGGAGCCCTTTTCTCGCTCCCCATTGACTGGAGCCATTGTCCTTAGGCAAAAATGCATATGTATGAGGTTCCCTCTATGCCTCATTGGTTGATCAGAACGGCGCCTAAACATTCCCCGGTATTTCCACCCAAGAGTCTGTTCATAAGTCCCAGAATCCTTCTGGCTAAACCTGGCTTGGTGGTTGGCTGGTTGTTATCACATGGCTGCAGTCATGGTGGCTGATATAAACAGTGTCCACAGTCTATACAAGGTAGCCAGATTCTAAGTGTCCCTGCAACCAAACCAATTACCTTTAGTACACATTTTCCCCACCATTTAGTAGCCACCCCTGTGCTGTGCATAGCGACTGCACTCTTAACACTGTTACATTAACCCTTGGCTAGTTGCTGCTGCCATTATACCGTGCCCCTAGGCAGCACACACAAAACCCCAGTGTACTGGCTGCAGATTGTGGACACCTTTGAATTACTTATTTCCCCCACAGACTAGCAGCCTCTTTATTTCCCTGGCACTCATTTCTTTATTCATTCAATTTTTCCTGCCTGCACTAGCACTACACTTTTATTTTCTGGCACTAGACAGGCTCTCTGCTCTTTAAAGGGATGCTGCCTCATGAATACTAATGAGGCGGCTCCTGATCCCTAACGTGCGATTGGCGCTCACTAAATTTTTTTTTTTTGCTTTCCAACTGCCTCTCTGGTTTTGCCACCAGTCCCGGTCCTTTCCTTAACTTACCCTGAGACTGGGACCACCGGAGAGGTCAACCAAAACGGCCGCGAACAACCACACGAACCTGCGTAAATGCGCCTGTGCGGAGCTTGACCCAGTACCCGGAGGTGAAAACAGACCAGTGGCTCCATGCTACAGCTCCCTCAGCCCTGCTCCCTTAGCAAACCAATGCAGGAGACCGAGGGAGAACCCAGGAACACAGGGGGAAATCAGGACCCAATACAAAAAAGAATGGGGGTGGGACCAAAACCCCCGGGGAAACTAGCCTTTTTCGGGGGCTTTACAGGTAAGCCCCTGACAGGAGGTTTACATAGGAGATGGGGAATTAATGGTTAGAGGGCTGGAGTAGGTGGTGGGAAGCAGTGGAAAGGACTGGGGGTGGTCAGATGTCTTGCAGATGCGTCAGCCACCCGGGACATGGACAAACTAGGGAGCATAGTAGAGGACGGGGAAGGGAGCTTGAAGTGCTGGTACACTTGAGTACAAACGATCTGGTGATCCAGCCAACTGATATAGCGTGAACAACTTTCAAAGCTTGAGGGACAGACTGAAAGCACACATGGCTTCATTGGCCTTTTCAGATGTCCTCCCTTTGTGAGAGAGGAGGAAAGGAGAAGGGAAGAGTGAGAAAGGAGAAGACTGAGGAGTTTGGATGGCTGAAGAGATGATTTTGGAGGAGGGATACCATTTTGTGGGAGAATGGAGGCTTTTGGGACAGGAGACTCTACAAGGGTGATGGCCTTTAACTGAAAAGAGAGGGAGCTAGTGTTGGGGCAGAGGCTGGGTGACTGTGCTGGTGTACATTTAAACTAAGTGAGGCATAGACTGAGGCTGGGGGAGCCACAGAAGAAAGAGAACCAAAGGGGAACTTACAAACATATGAATTTGCCAGCAGAAAGAGGCCACATGGTCTATCAAGTCTGCTCGAGTGTGCGGCTAGCACCCTTACCTTGCAGCTGCCCCACCCCCTTCCCCTTCACAATTACCCCCCTCACCCTGTCCTATCCCCTTTTGAAACTACCCACTGTCTGACAGAATACCACCTCCTCTGGCACAGTGTTCCATTCCGCCACAACTCTCTCTGTGAAAAAGTGTCTCCTCATTTCCCTCCTATATCTTCCCCCCTCTAATCTAAGACCATGCCCTCTCGTGTCCCTCCTTTCCTTAGCTTAAATATCTCTTCAGTACCTGTCTTGTTTATCCCTTTTAAGTACTTAAAGGTCTCAATCATATCTCCCCAATCCCTTCTCTCCTCAAAAAACATAGAAACAGATTTTGACGGCAGATACGGACCACTTGGCCCACCCAGTCTGCCCATTTCCCTACCTATTGGATAAGCTGCAGATTCTAGTTAACCAACAGCCTACTTCCTGCAACCCCCCACTATAATTGCCTTATGTCTGTCCCATGCATGTTTGAATTCCCCCACTGTTTTAGACCAAACAAGCTCTCCAGGAAGGCAGTTCCATGCGTCCACCACTCTCTCTGTGAAAAAAAATGACCTCACATTACCCCTGAGACGTCCCCCCTCTATCTTTAAATTGTGCCCCCTTGTTCTTACACATCTCTTTTTCTGAAAGATGCTACCCTCCTGTACTTTGTTGATTCCCTTGAGGTACTTGAATGTTTCTATCATGTCCCCCCTCTCCCTCCTTTCATCAAGAGTATACATATTAAGCTCTCTCAGTCTCTCTTCATATGGTTTCTGATGCAGACTCTGCACTATTTTAGTTGCCCTCCTCTGGACTGCTTCCATCCTGTCTATGTCCTTGCATAGATGAGGTCTCCAAAACTGCATGGAGTACTCCAGATGGGGTCTCACCAACTGTCTGTACAGAGGGATTATCACTTCCCTTTTTCTACTTGTGATGCCCCTCCCTATGCATCCCAGTATCCCCTTGGCTCTCCTTACTGACTTCTCACATTGCTTACCCACCTTTAGGTAATCTGATATGACTACCCACAGGTCCCTGTCCATTATTGTTGTTGTTAGTACCTCCCCTGCTAGTGTGTACTCTTCTCCTGAGTTTTTATTTCCCAGGTGCATTACTTTTCACTTCTTTGCATTGAATCTAAGTTGCCATATGTCTGACCATTCCTCCAACCTTGCCAAGTCCCTTCTCATCTTTTCTACCCCCCTTATGTATCAACTCTGTTACAGATCTTTGTGTCATCTGCAAAGAGGCATACCTTTCCTTCCAGACCCTCTGCAATGTCACCTAGAAAGACGTTAAAGAGGACTGGACCCAGTACTGAGGTCTGAGGTACTCCACTAGTAACCCCTCTTTCTTCGGAATGTGTTCCATTCACTATTCCCTTCTGTGTCCTGTTGTGCAGCCAGTTTGCTACCCAGGCTACCACCCTGGGACCAGCTCCCAGGCTGGCTAACTTGATTATTAATCTTTTGTGCGGGACTGTGTCAAATGCCTTGCTAAAGCCTAGGTAGGCCATATCCACAGTACCTCCCTGGTCTATTACTTTGGTCACCCAGTCAAAGAAATCGATTACATTTGTCTGACATGGCCTTCCTGCTGTGAATCTATGCTGCTTTGGGTCCTGTGCCCCGCTGGCCTCTAGTTACTCAACAATTCTTTCTTTCAGAAGTGATTCCATCATTTTTCCCACACTGAGGTCAAACTAACAGGTCTGTAGTTTCCTGCTTCTGCCTTGCTCCCACTTTTGTGAAGGGGAATCACATCTGCCCTCCTCCAGTCCTCAGGTACCACCCCATCCTCCCATGATTTGTTAAAAAGTGTGGTCAGTGGCGTCACTAGGTCCTCCCTTAGTTCTTTTAGGATTCTGGGGTGAATCCCATCAGGCCCCATTGCTTTGTCCACTTTGAGTTTTAGGAGTTCTTTCAGGACTCTTTCTTCTGTAAATGTACTGGTGTCAACCCCACTATCCAGAGTGCTTTTATTGTTTGGTTTAGGTAACTCCTCCTCATCTTCTTTTGTGAATACTGAGCAAAGTATTCATTCAGTATCTCTGCCTTTTCACTGTCTCCCTCTGCCCACCTCCCTCTCCTTTATTAATCTTCACTATCCTCTCTTAACCTTTCTATGCTCCCTAATGTACCTATAAAAGGTTTTATCCCCTTCTTAACTGAGTTGGCTGTCTTTTCCTCGGTTTGGGCCTTTGCTTTTCTGACTGCCTTCCCCACTTCTTTCTGCTTTAATTGATACAGTTCCCTGTCGTGCTCCTTCTGTGATTCCTTATACTTTTTTAATGCAGCCTTTTTCTCCTTAACCTTCCCTGCCACCTCTTTTGAGAACCATAGTGTTTTTTTAATCCGCTTTGTTGTCTTTGTTTCACACAAAGGCTTGCTGCCTCCATGATGGCAGTTTTGATTTTTCTCCATTGTTCTTCCACCCCTCCTTTCTGGCCATTTGCTAATGCATTCCTCAGGTATTCACCCATTATGCCAAAGTCAGCCCTTCTAAAGTCCAGTATCCTTGTCTTTGGCTTGTCTCCATAGTTGTGCTTATTGTGTAACACACTGTGCAGTGGTCACTTGTTCCCAGATGTCTACTGACTTCTAAATTTGTAAATTTCCTCTCCATTTGAGAGTACATATTCATCTCACTCAGCTTCTCCTCATATGGCTTGACCTCCAATCCCTGGATCATCTTTGTTGCTCTGTGTTGTACCCCTTCCAGTAATCTTACATCCTTTTTCAGATATGGGTGCCAGTACTGTATGCAGTACTCCAGGTGTGGCCAGACTAGTGACCTGTAGAGAGGTAGGATCACCTCCTTGCTCCTGGAGGAGATTCCTCTCACAATGCATCCCAACATCCTGTTGGCCTTTCCTGCTGCCTTCCTGCACTGCTCTGTATTGTTCATTTTCCCCGTTACAACCACCCCTAGATCCTTTTCCTCCTCGGTGGTACTTAGCTGCACTCCTCCCAGCTGGTAACCCCTCCCTGGGTTCTTTGCTCCAAAGTGCAATACTTTGCACTTTTTAGCACTGAACCCCAACTGCCATGCTTCCAACCACTCCTTCAGTTTGGTCAGGTCATCCTGACGCCCCTGCCATCCTGCTATGTCACCCACCACCACCCCCAACTTGATGTCATCAGCGAACAGACTGATCTTATTCCTGATGCGATGCAAGATGTCCACTATGAATATCCCAAACAGCACTGGCCCCAGTTCCAATCCCTGTGGCACCCTGCTCGTCACAGCCCTTGGAGATGAGAGCTCCCCCCACCACCACCACTGTCCTCTGCCATCTCCCCTGCAGCCAAGTCTCAATCCATTTAACCATCTTAGTCCCCTCTCCCACATATCTTGACTTCCCCCCCAACTTCCCATGCAGCACTGAATGAAAGGCCTTGCTGAAGTCCAAATATATGGCATCCTCAGCATGACCCTTGTCCAAGTCCCTCGTTACCCAGATATAATACTCAACTAAGTTAGTCTGACAGGATCTTCCCAAGACAAACCCATGTTGATGATTGTCCTGGAGCCCATTGTCTTCCAGAAAGGTCACCAGCCTCTCCTTCAGGATTATCTAGGATTCCCCCAGAAATGGGGACTAGAAGCAGTGGGGATATAGGTATCTGGACAGGGGTCCATAATGAAGTGAGAAAAGGAGTCAGAGGCCAGGGGCACACAAAACAAGCAAGGGGCAGGAAATTAATGGGGTGGGCATGGAGGACAATGGGAGAGGTGCTAATAAGAAGAGAAGGGTATAGGCACATGCTGGAAGGCAGTCTACTTAAATGCCAGGAGCCAGGGGAACAAAATTAGTGATCTCCAGGTGATTATTGATTAGACCTTGGAGCCATCACAGAAACATGGGCCACTGTAAAAAAAATAAATAACTGGGCCTTAGCAATACCAGGATACAGAATGTGTAAATAAGATAGGGCTTTGGGGAAAGGGAGTAGTGTAGCACTTTATGTCAAGAAAAACATAGCGGTGGTAGAGGAGGGGGTTTGTCATGGGAGGGAAGGGGGAGACAGAATCACTGTGGGTGCAGCTCATGACTACATCAGGTAAGGAGCCACGCATGGGGTTGGTCTACAGACTGTTGGGACGGGGGATGAGGGAGATGGGGAAATAGTGGCATAGATTAAGAACAGGGTAGCAAAGGTAGAGGTAATGGTGGTGGGGGATCTCAAGCTACCAAATGCAGATTGGGATATTCAGAACCTGGCTGTCCTACAAGGTGAACTTTACCAACAGCCCGCCAAGTACCCAGAACATGGCTATCCTGTAAGGAAAAGCTGTGCCTCCAATGACCCCAACACTCAGAACCTGGGTGTCCTGCAGGGATAACCTGGGCCACCAACAGCTATATCACCCAGAACTAGGCTGTCCTGTGTTGGTAAGCTGGGCCTCTAATTGCTTCACATCCCAGAACCTGGTTCTACTGAAGATATAAACTGGGCCTGTAATGGCCCCACCACCTAGAACCTAGCTGAACAGTGGAGGTAAGCTGGGCTTCCAACAGCCCGCCCCACAACCTGGCTGTCCTGCAGGTATCTGCTGGGCCTGCAACAGCCCATCTCACCATCCAGAAAGTACAGTTGTATAAGAACTTACCATAACAGAAGATCTTCGAGAGTATCCCTTGCAGCAGGTCATTACACATGGAATTACAGCTGCAGGTGTCATTTCCTTCAGATGACTTTTCAGCAGTCAACCCTGGGACCTCCCCAGCACTACCACGTGGTATCTACTTGGCAGATATAAAAGGGGGAGGTCCCAGCTACTCCTCAGTTCTTTTCCATCCTGGTTATCGAATGTGAAAACATATCCTAGGCCTCTGATGGGAACCGAGGAGGGAAATCAAGGCAGCAGGTCATGAAATCATAAAAGGCAGGAGCAAGGAACCCTTCTGAAGTAAAAGCAAGGGGGAAGGAGGGCGGGGCTGTAGGACCTGCTGCAAGAGATACTCTCGAAGATCTACTGTTATAGTAAGTTCTTATTCAACCGTACTATCTTTTTTGAGGCAATCTCTTGCAGCAGGTCATTACAGAATGGAAGATTCCCAAGCAGTTATTATACCCAGTGGGAGGAGGAAGGGAATCATTAGGACTTGGGACAGGAGACCTTGTAAGACGGCCCATCCAAAAATGGTCCACTTCTAAGAAGCGATGTCTAGACTTTAATGCTTGGTGAAGGTATATACGGTAGACCATGTGGCGGCTTCACAAATATCCAAGGCAGAAACGCCCCGGGAATACGCCATAGAGGCAGCCATGCCTCTGGTAGAATGGGGTTTTACAACCCCTGTGAGAGGTTTTTCATATTTTGCATAGACAAACGTAATGCAGTTGGCCAACCATGTGGACAAGCACTGCTTTAAAACACTAACACCCTGGTTTCCAGGGGCAAAAGAGACAAAAAGTTGCTCAGTTTTTTGCAACTGTGAAGTGCATAGAAGGTAAATGCTCAATGTTCTATGCACATCGAGAGTATGAAACAGGGCTTCCCCTGGATTCGTAGGCTCCGAAAACTACACTGGTAATTGAATGGTCTGATTTAAAGTAAATTCAGAAACAACCTTTGGCAGAAACTATGGGTTTATACGTAAAGACACCTAGGCATTATGAAACTGCAGGTATGGAGGTTTGCACATTAGTGCTTGTAATCCTGAGACACGTCTGTCTGATGTAATGGCAACTAAAAACATAGTTTTCCAAGAAAGATAACGGAGGTCGCTGGATTCAGCTGGCTCAGATGGACTCATAGTCAATTTTTCAAGTGCAAAATTCAAATCCCAGACAGGGACTGGATCCCGGATAGGGGGATGCAGGTGCAGGTGCAGGTGCAGAATACCTTTTAAAAAGGTTTGAATCCAAGGTAACTGGGACAAAGGGATGTTGCTCACAGGTAAATAGAAAATGCAGCAATGGCCGAAAGGTGGACTTTCACAGAGGAATATTTCAGTCCACCCTCCGACAAGGAGAGCAAATAATCCAAGATGAGCGGAGGGGAACACTCATAAGGCTCTAAATCCAGTGTAGATGCCCAAATAGAGAAGCATTTCCACTTCATGGAACAGGAGGACTGAGTAGATGGCTTCCTAGCAGCCCGGAGAACTTCTGCCACCTTTGGGAACACCCGGAAGCATGAGAGGACTATGTCCTCAGGAGCCAGGCATCCAGATGGAGGAAGCAAAGGTCTGGGTGTAGCAGGCAGCCTTGTGCCTGGGACAGTAAAGCCCAGCAAATTGGCAGAGGTATAGGATCCAGTTCTGAGAGCTATAGAAGTAGGGGGAACCAAATCTGTTTTGGCCAGAATGGCACTATGAGAATCATAGACACCCCGTCCTGGACCAGTTGGAGTAGTACTCTCTGAATGAGCAGGAAGGCATAAAGAAATGTTCCTGTCCAGGAAAGAGATAATGCATCCCACCACAGAGTTCCAGGACCTTGCACGAGAGAGCAGTAAAGTGGCAGTTTTGCGGAGAGGCAAATAGGTCCAGCTCCAGTCGGCCCCATAGGTGGAAGACATTGTTTAGAACGTCAGATAAGATTTCCCACTCATGGCCCTGGGTAGTGGATCTGCTCAGGGAATTCATCAGGGTGTTGGACACCCCGGGGATGTGTACTGACAGAAGATGGCTATTTCTCTGGATCACCCAATACCACATTGTGACAAGCTGGCCTATGGCAGATGGAGAGGTAACACGCTGGATTTAAAGTTCACAGAAGAAAATTTACTTTTATTGCTCTAAATGTAAGTTATTGCTCCAGAAAAGCACAATCAGTCAGTTCAAATTCTCCAGCCTGGTCAACTAACATAAAGGTTAACACAAAACAGTTCTTTCAGGCTGACTTGACAAAAGGAATCTTTGAACCACCTAGGTGGGACAGCAGTTGTTTTCAATATACAGTCTCAAACAAAATAAACGGTTTGAGGGCCAGCAGTTTCGAATGCACAGTCTCAAATAAAACACAAACAGTTTTCCCTTTAGCCTTATTTGCAGGCTATTATTAGCAGTATATTCCACTCACTGTTTTTGAATGCATAGTCTCAAATAAAACACTGTTTTCCCTTTTAGCCTTATTTGCAGGCTGTTATCAGCAGTACATTCCACTCACTGTTTTTGGCCCAGCTGGCTAGGCTGATCCTTTATCTCAGGACTGTCTGCTCTAGAAATGGTCTCTTTCTCAGCAGCAGGTTTCAACTTCTCCTCAAAGGCTCTCTCCAATAAATAACCATTCTCCTTGGATTTCTGCTCTGGTTCCTGTCTTACGTTCCACCCTCTATCTTGCAGGGTTCTCTACCCAGGAGTATATCCTCCCTACAGCAGTTTCCAACTGACTCCTTGCTGGAGTCTCTCTGCCTTTCAACAATCCCTCTAATCAGCAACACCTGGGGAGGTACCCCCCCTTGCCTGTTCTTGTTGCATTCCCTGCATTTCCTCATCCTTAGCCAAGGTGTTAATCTCTTGTTTCCCAGTGTAGTGTTTACACTGTCACATACCTCCCCCCTTTGTGCAAAGGCATAGTTGGTCGGCTCCTGACCATTCCCCTCCTGGGACAGGAAGTCCGCATTTCCATTCTGGGTCCAGGCCCAGTGGTGCACTGTAAAGGAAAATGGCTGGAGGGCCAAGTACCACCTGGTGATGCAGGGGTTGTCATCCTTCATCACCTGTAGCCCCCTCAGAGAGGCATGATCTGTGAACAGGATAAACTGCCGGCCATGCAAGTAATAGCAGAGGGTATCCACAGCCCACTTGACTGTGAGACACTCTTTCTCTATCACCACATTGTTTTTCTCCTGGGGAAAGAGTTTCCGACTGAGGTAGAGGATAGGATGTTCCTCCCCCTTAAACTCCTGGGAGAGCACGGCTCCTAGCCTGACTTCAGAGGCATCTGTCTGCAGGACAAAGGTCCTGTTGAAGTCAGGACTGTGTAACACTGGCTCAGTGTTGCTTTGAGTTGTGTGAAGGCCTGGTCACACTCCTCTGACCATTGGACCTTACTGGGGGCAGATTTCTGGGTGAGGTCTGTAAGGGGGCTGGCAAGGGTGGAGAAGTGTGGTATGAACCTACGGTAATACCCTGCCAATCCTAAGAAGGCCCTCACCTGGGTTTTTGTGGTGGGTACTGGACACTCGGCTATGGCTTGGACCTTACTGACCAAGGGTCTCACCTGTCCATTGCCTATACAGTACCCTAAGTACTTCGTTTCAGCTTTGGCCAAAGCACACTTTGCTGGATTTGCCATCAGCCCTGCTTCTCATAAGGACTGCAGTATGGCTGCCACCTTGGATACACAGGACTCCCAATCAGTGCTGTGGATCACCACGTCATCTAGGTAAGCAGCTGCATAGTGGGCATGAGGTCGCAGCAAGTGATTCATGAGCCTTTGAAAGATTGAAGTTGCCCCATGTAAGCTGAAAGGCATGGTATGGAACTGGTATAACCCAAAGGGTGCTACAAATGCTATCTTTTCCCCTAGACTCCGGAGTCAAAGAGATTTGCCACTACCCTTTTGTTAGGTCCAAAGTTGTGATGTACTTGACTTCCCCTAGTCTATCCAACAGTTTGTCTACCTGGGGCATGGGGCAGGCATCAAACTTTGAGATGGCACTGACCCTGAGAAAATCAATACAGAAGCAGGTAGCCCCACCTTCTTTTGGTACTAACACTATGGGGCTACACCAATCACTGCTGGATTCCTCAATCACCCCCAATTCCAGCATGTCCTGTAACTCCTTCTTAACAGTGTCTGATACAGCTTCTGGCAAGTGATACGGTCGCCGACACACCTTCTCCCCTGGCTCTGTTTCTATATGATGAGCTATCATATGGGTTGTCCCCAGGAGGAAGGAGAAAGCATCCAAAAACTGCCTTACCAACTCTACTAGTTACTGTTTCTGTTTGTGAGACAGCTGTTCTCCCATTGGGACTTGTATCCCTGGATTCTCATCTGGCACTTGGGGTCCCAGATCCACTGTATCTGGTTCAGGGGAAATCAATAGGCTATCCCTCTGGTTCCAGAATTTCAGCAAAATGACATGGTGGATCTGGGTCTCTTTTCACCTTTCTGGCTGGCAAACTTCATAGTCAACTGGGCCCACCCTCCGGGTAACTTCATAAGGCCCCTTCCATTTGGCTAGAAGCTTATTCTGGCTGCTCAGCAACAAAACTAGTACCTGATCCCCTGATTTATATTCCCTCAACCAGGCTCCATGATTATAGTAATACTCTTGTCTTTGTTGAGCCTTCATCAGATTCTCTCGGGCAAATTTCCCCACCCGATCTAATCTTTCCCTCAATTGCAGGACATATTGCACCACATTTTCAGTCTTGGGGTCAGGCTTCTCTCACATCTCCTTTACTACATCAAGAACACCTTGTGGGAGGTGCCCATAGAGGAGTTCAAAAGGAACAAACCCTGTAGAAGCTTGAGGGACCTCCCGCATTGCGAACATCAGTAAGGGAAGTAACTTGTCCCAGTCCCTGATCTCAGTGGTTATGAACTTTTGAAGCATCATTTTATGGGTTTTGTGGAATCGCTCCATGAATCCATCCAGCTGGGGATGGTAGATACATAGATACATAGATACATAGACAGTGTCAGCAGATAAGGGCCTATGGCCCACCTAGTCTGCCCATTTGAGCTTGTAAGTTCAGTTTGTTTTCCTAGAAGTCTATTTCCCCTTACCCCTGACCTCTAGAATTCCTTTATGTCTATCCCATGCATTCTTAAATCCCGTGATTGTTTCAGCCCCCCCCCACTTCCTCTGGCAGGGTGTTCCACTTGTCCACCACCCTTTCAGTGAAGAAATTCTTCTCAAGTTTCCTCTGAATCGTCTCCCTCCAACTTCATCCCATGCCCTCTAGTCCTGGAACATCTTTTTCGCTTAAAATAGTGCATTCCTACACGCTGTTCCTCCCTGTAAGATACTTGTATGTCTCTCATCATATCCTCTCTCCTCCTCTCCTCCAGGGAGTACATGTTCAGTGCCTTCAACCTGTCCTCATAGGGACTTGTGATGCAATCCATGCACCATCTTTGTTGCCCTCCTCTGAACCTTCTCTACCCTGTCTATGTCCTTATGTAGGTAAGGTCTCCAGAACTGCACAGTGTACTCCAGGTGCGGCCTCACTAGTGTTTTGTATAGTGGAATTATGACCTCCCTTTCCTGCTGGTGATGCCCTGCCTTTGCATCCCAGCATCCTATTTGCTTTACCTGCTGCCTTGTCACACTGTTTCCCTGCCTTGGGGTCATCAGGATGATAACCCCAAGATCCTTTCCTGTTTGGTGCATGCTATATCCTCACCCCCAACTGATATATTGTGCCAGGGTTTTGTGCCCCATATGCATTATCTTGCACTTCTTGCATTGAATTTCAACTAGCCAAACCCTTGACCATTCTTCATGTTCAAGTTTCTGTAGGTCCCTTCTCATTCTGTCTACACCCTCTGTGTGTCTACTCTGTTACAGAGCTTTGTGTCATCAGCGAACAGTGAAATTCTGCCTTCTATATCCTGTGCAATGTCACTGATGAAGATGTTGAATAGGACCGGTCCCAGCACTGATCCCTGTGGGACCCACTGGTCACTCTTCCTCTGTGGAGTGACAGCCATTTACCACCACCCTCTGTGTCCTGCCACCCAGCCAGTTACCTACCCACCACACTACTGTCCTGCCCACACCCATATTCCCAGTTTGTGTAATAGTCTTCTATGGCACAGTGTCAAAGGCCTTGCTGGGAAGTCCAGATAGGCCATGTCCACTGCCCTCCCTGATCCACCTCCCTAGTCACCCAGTCAAAAATTCAATGAGGTTGGTCTGACATGACCTCCCTGGTGAAACCATGCTGCCTTGGGTCCTGTAGTCCATTGACAACCAGATGTTCCACCAATCTCTCAGCCAGTAGGTGCTTCCATAGTCTTTCCCACTACCGAGGTACGGCTGACTGGTCTGTAGTTCCCTGCTTCCTCTTTGTTCCCACTTTTGTATAAGAGGACTACATCTGCTGTCCTCCAGTCTTTGGGTACCTCCCTGTTTCCAGGATTGGCTGAACAGGATAGCCAGAGGTTCAGCCACCACCTCTCTTAGTTCTTTAAGGACCCTGGGTGCACCCGTCTGGCCCCATTGGCTTATCAACTCTTGTACCCAGTTCCTTAGGACCCTTTCGTGTAAAGGGACTTGTGTCCATTTCTGCACCATTCTCACCCCTTGTACTCCCTTAGACCCATTGCCCCCTCTTCCTTAGTAAAGACTGAGCAGAAATACCTGTTCAATATGTCAGCTTACTGTTGTCATCCTCCACGCTGCTCCCATCCTCCCCTTCAGTCTAACTATCCCTCCTTTGTCCTTCTTTTTTCACTTATGTACCCTGTAAAAGGTTTGTCCCTTAACCACTGATTTTGCAATGTGTTCTTCTGTCTGAGCTTTGGCTTCCTTTACTGACTTCCCTGCCTCCCTTTGTTTCTCCTGGTACTTCTCCCTATCCCCTTCTGCCTGTGTCTTTTTGTATTGCCTGAATGCAGTCTTTTTGGCTTTCACTTTCTTTGCTACCTCTTTGGAAAACCAAATGGTCTCCTCTTTCTTTTCCTCTTGCTAACCTGCTTAATGCATAATTCTGTTGTTCTTATAATCCCCATTTTAAATACTCTCACTGTTCCTCAATCCCTGATTCCTGTCCCATTCCCTTAATGCCTCTTTTCAAGCATCTCCCATTTTCCCAAAGTCTGCCCCCTAAAATCCAGGATCGAGTGTTTTGTGTGGTTTGGTTCTGCTCTTTCTGTGATTTCAAACCACAATGACTGGTGGTCACTGTTACCCAGGTGCTCCCTCCATGTTGCCCCATCACACTGTCCCTGTTTTGAGCACAAGGTCCAGTATTGCCTTCTGCCGAGTTGGTTCCATGACCAGTTGCTTGAGGAAGGCACCCTGAAGGAGTCCAGGATAAATCTGCTCCTAGTTGATGCTGCTGCTGGGATGCTCCAGTCCACATCTGGTATATTGAAGTCTCCAACCAGTACTACCTCTCCCTTGTCAGCCATCCTTTGGATGGCTAGCATCAACTCCTATCTGTTTCTTCCTCCTGGGCTGGTGGTCTATAGACCACACCATGCGGATGGCTGGCCCCATTTTCCTTTCCAGCTTAACCCACAGTATCTCTCTCCCCATTTTGTTCCTCCTGGATCTGTGTGGCCCTATGTCATTTTTCACATACAGTGCACTCCTCCTCCCTTCCTGCCTGCTCTGTCTCTTCTGAATATGTTGTAGCCAGGTATGGCCATCTCCCAGTCATGGTTATCATTACACCAGGTTTCAGTGAGGCTCACAATGTCCAGGTTCGACTATACCATGACAGCCTCAGATCTTCCATCTTGTTGCTAAGGCTCCTGGCATTTGCACACTGGCTTTCCATGATTTGACCTCCTAGACTGCTTCACTGTTCTACTCCAGCCCCTTCCTTGGTTGTCATTTATCCCTGGTTCTCCTTGCTGTCTGCCCTTCTGCTGAATTTTGCCCTTTCTGCTTATCCACCTTTTGGACACTAATCTCCAACTTTTTGCAGCTGCTTTGCAGAGATAGCCACTCCTCTGGTTCACTGGTTCCATTACCCTAGCTGTGGGGGTGAGCAAGTGAGGTACCATCCTTGCTGGCCTGCCACCCCCTTTGCTAGTTTAAATGCTTGTCAATGTAGCATTTAAACTTATCATTGAGTGCTTGATTCCCTCTCAGGATGGATGCAGGCCGTCAGGCTAGAACAAACCTCCATCCCTCCAGATGGGTCCTCAGTCACCAATGAATCAAACCCTTCCTCACAGCACCAGTTCTTCAACCATGAGTTAAAGTTCTGGTGCATGCACTCCTATGCTCTCCTTGCTCTCACAGGTAGTACTTCTGAGAAAGTGACAGAAGTAGCTACTTGCTTGAGACCCTCCCAGTTTCCTAAACTCTTCCTGAACTTCCTTTGGCTCCCCATTTGCCAAGTCATATAGTACCTAGGTGGATAATGACATCCAGCTCACCCTCCTGTCTTGCCTTCCCAGTGATCCCCAGTATCTTCCTTCCATCCCTCCATGCCGTGGCACCTGGTAGGCACCTCACCTCCCTGAGATAGAGGTCCTTATGGAGCTGATTCCCAATAAAGTACAAATCTCCTGAGTCAGGTGGGACATGAAGTTAGTTCCCTGGTCAGTCAACATTTCCTTCGGTATTCCCATATGACTAAAGACCTTTAATAGTTCCCTAGCTACAATTTTGGTCAAAATGGTTCATAACGGGATGGCTTCAGGGTACTGGGTAGCATAGTCTACAATCCCCAGAATGTATTGGTACCCCCCCTGCACTTTTTTCAAGGAGTCCCACTATATTAACCCCAATCCAGTCAAATGGTGCCTCCATAACAGGTAAGGGCACTAAAAGGACCCTTGGACTGTTCTTTGGAGCTACTAACTGGCACTCAGGACAAGATGCACAATAATCTTTAACATGTTGATAGATGCCCGGCCAAAATAATCAGGGTAACAATTGGGCTAGTGTATTCTCTACCCCACAGTGCCCTGCCACAGGAATAGAGTGGGTGAGGTGTAGCAATTCCCCCTGAAAGACTCAAGGGGTTAGCAACTGATGCCGGGTATCCCACATCTGGGCCTCCTTACTAACTTGATACAGGATACCCCCTTGTAACTACAATGAGGATAGCATGCTGCCCGATTCTCATCTACCACCTCCCCTTCCCTGACAGCCAACTGGGTATATACCCAGCTGAGTATACCATCGGCCCGTTGTTCTTTGGCATTGTCCAGGCAGTGCTTAAACACATCTTGCTCTGATAAGGACAGCCCTCCAGGACATTGGTTAGGTGGGTCAGTGTTAGGGTTGGGCTGTGGGTCTGGACCCACTTTTGCCTTTGCTTCACCTCCCTCCTGTGCACCTGCCCCTTCAAGACCCCTTTTCTTTGCTGCCCTATGTTCTTGCTTAGATTTGTGGGTTCTCATCTGGGAGTTAAAAATTCCTGGGTCTGGAAAGGGAAAAACTTCTCCCAGCTGCAGATTAAGTGCCCCCTTCCTTCACGACCTTGAGACCGGGTAATTACCAAAGATAAGTCTGCTTTCCATAAGTCATCAAACCATTATTAATCTCTCCCCAGTAACACTGGATAGGGTAACCCTGGAGCAACCCCCACCTTTATAGTCTCTGTTCTGCCCCCCAGAGTAAGTGTAACCATACCACCAGGGTAAGCCTTTACTTCTCCATGCACACATCGGATAGGGACAGGGTTCTGGTCCTGTTAGCATCGAGGGTTCACAAAGGCCACCCTGACTAGGGTCTGGCGGCTTCCTGAGTCCACCAGAGCCTCCATCTCTATCCCTTCTACCTCAACAGGGACCACAAAATCTTGGAATTCAGAGCCCTCACCCCCACTGTACAATGAATACACATCTGTAAAAGTGCAGTCTGTGAAGGTACAGTCCATGTGGGGGCAGTTCTTCGCAAAGTGACCCTTCTGTCCACATGAGAAACATGCCCCTGTGTCTTGGCTGTGGGGTGAGCCTCTGGGTTTAGGCAGCAGGCCCTCAGAAAATGTCTGCCTGGGCTGCTGGATTGTTGTCTTTCCCAGAGACTGACCGTTATTTGGCCCATAACCCCACTTCCTACATGCCCAAGGTCCCTTCACAGTTCCAGCTGATATTCCTTCAGTCTGGCTCCCGGGATGATTCCCTATCTTCCCAGGTGGCCTTGTAAGCTGGGTCACGGGGTGGGAGGAGAGTTCAGCATCTAACACTTGTTCTGAGATCTGCATGGCCTCTGCTACCATGGTGATTTTCTGTTTGCGGACCCAGCTCTGAATTCCCAGAGGTAGGATGTTCAGAAATTGTTCCAAGATGATTAACTTAGCCACCTCTGGGCCACTGTGTCCTTTGGATTTTAGCCAATGCCAACATAGGTCCCGCAATTGTTGTTCCACTGCTCTAGGCCATGCACCTGCTGCAAATCTGAAGCTCCAGAACCTCCATTGGTAACTTTCCAACTTAATGCCTAGGCAGTCCAGGATTGCTGCTTTCACCTCTGTGTACTCCCCGGCTGTGGTACTGTCCAAAGCTCGATAGGCCGCTTGGGCTTCCCCGGTCAGACAGGGGGCCAGGCGGACAGCCCATTGGGGTCTGGACCATCCAGCAGCTTCTGCCACTTACTCGAACATTACCAGAAAGGCCTCGGGATCATCCTCAGATGTCATTTTGGTCATCAAGGCATTCATCCTAGGAACCCCTGGCCCCATGATAGCCAGACCAGTCTCACCAATAGGATCTTGTTTAGGCTGTTGCACCAGAGACTGCAGCAGCTGCTGTTGCTGTTGCCCCAGCTGTATAAAAAACTGCTGTTGTGCCTCCTGTTGGGCTTGCTGTGCTTGTTGGACCCACTGTTGCACCTCCTGCTGCTGCTGTGCCAGCTGGGTGGGGACCTGTTGTTGCTGAGCCTATTGTGCTTGTTGAACCCACTGTTGTGCCTCCTTCTGTGCTTGTTGAGCCCATTGTTGCACCTCCTGCTGAGCCAGCTGCCTGAAAGCCTGTTGTTCTTGTTGTTCAGCAAGGAACTTCAGCAATTTCTCCATATCCATTTTTCCAGAATGTAACTAGTCCTGCTCACTCCAGCAGGGGTTCAAATCCCACTTCTAAAACCACATGTGACAAGCTGGCCTATGGTAGATGGAGAGACAACACGTTGGGTTTAAAGTTCACAGAAGAAAATGTACTTTCATTGCTCCAAATATAAGTTATTGCTCCAGAAAAGCATAATCAGTCAGTTCAACTTCTCCAGCCTGGTCAGATAACATAAAGGTTAACACAAAACAGTTCTTTCAGGCTGACTTGACAAAAGGAATCTTTGAACCACCTAGGTGGGACAGCAGTTTTTTCAATGTACAGTCTCAAACAAAACAAACAGTTTCTGGCCAGCAGTTTTGAATGCACAGTCTCAAATAAAACACAGTTTTCCCTTTAGCCTTATTTGCAGGCTGTTATTAGCAGTATATTCCACTCACTGTTTTTGAATGCACAGTCTCGAATAAAACACAAACAGTTTTCCCTTTTAACCTTATTGGCAGGCTGTTATCAGCAGTACATTCCACTCACTGTTTTTGGCCCAGCTGGTTAGGCTGATCCTTTACCTCAGGACTCTCTGCTCTAGAAATGGTCTCTTTCTCAGCAACAAGTTTTAACTTCTCTCCAAAGGCTCTCTCCAACAATTAACCATTCTCCTTAGCTTTCTGCTCTGGTTCCTGTCTTACATTCCATCCTCCATCTTGTAGGGTTCTCTGCCTAGGAGTATCTCCTCTCTGCAGCAGTTTCCAGCTTCTAACTGACTCCTCGCTGGATTCTCTCTGCTGTTCAACAATCCCTCTAATCAGCAACACCTGGGGAGGCACCCCCCCTTGCCTGTTCATGTTGCATTCCCTGCATTTCCTTATCCTCAGCCAAGGTGTTAACTTCTTGTTTCCCAGGGTAGTGTTTACACTGTCACACACACCCTCATCAGTTATCTGCAAAGAGGGTAGGAATGGGTGCCTCTTTGCTTGTCTAGGTAGTGAACAACTGTGGAACTGTCTGATTGCACTTGAATGCAACCAGGGAGGAGGTGAGTCTCGAATGCCAGTGAAGCATGGGGAACTGCCCTCAGCTCCAAGACATTGATGTGGAGGTGGAATCCCACTGGCATCCAAGATCCCTGGGACCTGACATGCAGGAGATGAGCACCCCACCCCATCAAGGAGGTGTCTGTAGTCAGAATGAGACTCGGGACAGGAGAACAGAACAGCATGTCTCGCATTAAGTTGTCTCTGGACTTCCTCCATTGCAGAGCTTGAACAGCTAGGGAAGCCATCAAGACTGGGGCATCTAAATTGTCCTCCTTCTGGTCCCACTTGACTCTGATGGACCACTGAAGGACCCTCATATTTAATCTGGCATTGGGGACCGTGGGTATCATGGCCGTCAAATGTCCCAGGAGGCGGAGGTAGTCTCGGGCTGAGACTAATCTGCTAAACTCTAATCTGCATGCCAAAAATTTCAGGGCATCCACTCAAGCTATGGGCAGATACTCCTTCCCCACAGAGGTGTCTAACATGGCTCCGATATATTGGTGGGATTGTATAGGGTCCATTTTGGACTTTGGATAGTTTACCACTATCCCCACCTGGGCAAACAACTGTGGATTCAAGAAAGCGTGAGTAACAGCTGTTGGCTGGAGGATGCTTTCAGGAGTCAGTCCAGCTGGAGAAAGACATAGAAGCTGTCCCTGTGGAGGGCTGCTGTGACCACTACTAGGCATTTTGTAAATACCCTTGGGGCCGAGGAAGGCCGAAAGGGAGGGCTCTGAACTGGTATTGATGACCCTGAAGCATGAAATGGGAAAACCGTCTGTGGGCTGAGGGCATCAGGATATGAAGGTATGCATCCTTCATATCCAGAGAGCACAGCCAATCTACCATATTCAGGAAAGGGAGAAAAGTGTCAGGAGAGACATCATTTGGAACTTTTGGTATGTGATGTAGAGGTTGAGGCATCTCATATCCAAAATGGGGTGTAAATCCCCCGTCCATTTGGGAATCAGGAAAAAGTGGGAGTAAAATCCTGCACCCTTCAGAGGAAGGGGAACTGGTTCAATGGCCTTTTTTGAGAGCAAAGCTTCGTCTTGGATGCATGTTTCTTACCAGGACCCTGTGCCATCGACATGGAGAGGGCATCCATAGAGTGGTAAGACCCCGAGGAGGATGTCGAGGATTCCCTGGTTGTGGAGCATTGCTGCTGCTCCAGGAGGGCAACCTTTTGCTCCATGAGGAACTCACGGAGCTGCTGAAGCCTTTGACGTTTTGCGGCTTTGCTGAACCTGTTGCAGAAGACACACTCCCTGAAGTCACGTTCAGGACCAAGGCAATGAACACAGACTTTGTGGAGGTCTTCCTTAGGAACACCTTCAGAATTAGGGATCCAAAGACATTACTATATGAACTTGTAGTAAATTTTGGTCAGTAGAACTCTTCATCGATGACATGAAAGCAGAGCTCCAAAGGAGAACTTGTTGCATGCAGGTCTCAGTTGAAAAGAATTGAGGAGTAGCTGGGACCTCCCCCCTTTTATACCTGCCAGGTAGACACCATGTGGTAATGCTGGGGGGAGATCCTGCTGAGAAGTCATCCAGAGGAAATGACACCTGCGGCTGTAATCCCATGTGCAAGAGATTGCCTCCAAGAAGATCCTGTTTATCCTACAGAGATAAGCTTTGCCTTTAATGGCCCTACCACTCTGAACCTGCATGTCCTGCAAGATTAAGTTGGGGCTCCAATGGCCCTACCTCCCAGAACCAAGATGTCCTGTGTGGAGGAGCTGGGCTGCCAATAACCCCACCACCAACAGCCTGGCTGTATTGCAAGGATAAGCTGGGCGTGAAACATACTCACCACCCAGCTGTTCTATGGGAGTTAGCTGGGCCTCCAGCAGCCCACCCACCACCCAGAACCTGGCTGCCCTAAGGGGAAAAACTGGACTCCAACAGCCCCACATTACCACCCAGAACCTAGTTATCATGTGGGAATAAGCTGGGGCTCCAGCAGCCCACTTCACCACCCAGAACCTTGCTGCCATGCAGGGATAAGCTGGGCATCCACTAGTGCCACCCTATCACCCAGAACCTAGTTATCCTGTGGGGATAAGCCTGGGCTCCAGCAGCCCACTCCACCACCCAGAACCTAGCCATCCTATGAGGATCAACTGGCCTCTAACAGTCCCACACTACCACCCAGAACCTAGTTATTCTGCAGGGATAAGCTGGGGCTCCAGCAGCCCACTCCATCACCCACATCCTGGCTGTCCTATGAGGATCAACAAGCCTCTAACAGCCCCACACTACCACCCAGTACCTAGTTATCCTATAAGCTGGGCCTGCAGCAGCCCAACCCACCATCCAGAACCTGGCTGTCCTATGAGGATAAACTGGCCTCCAACAGCCCCACACTACCACCCAGAACCTACAGTAGTTATCCTGTGGGGATAAGCTGGGACTCCAGCAGCCCACTCCATCACCCAGATCCTGGCTGTCCTACGAGGATCAACTGGCCTCTAACAGCCCCACACTACCATCAAGAACCTAGTTATCCTGTGGGGATAAGCTGGGACTCCAGCAGCCCACTCCACCACCCAGAAACTGGCTGTCCTACGGGGATAAGCTGGCCTCCAACATCCCCACACCTCCACCCAGAACCTAGTTATTCTGTGTGGATAAGCTGGGGCCCCAGGCAGCTCACCCCACCACCCAGAACCTTGCTGTCCTGCAGGGATAAGCTGGATCTCCACCAGTGCCACCCTACCACCCAGAACCTTGCTGTCCTGCAGAGATGAGCTGGGTCTCCAATAACTCCACCACCCAGAACCTGGCTGTTTTGCAGGATAAGTACAGACTACTGCAGCCCACCTCACTACCCAGAACCCGACTGTCCTGGGAAGGCCCAGTTTGTTCTTCAATTTTGCTTATGCAGGAGATTGAGCTATGGTCACCAAAAATAGGATTTATTACATCAATGGAGATTATTTCTAATTTCTCTGAAGTAAAAATTAAATCTAGTATATTTCCTTTGCTATTTAAATGTGTCTTCCTGGTTGAACTATTACATTTTTGTGTTAAAGCCAATGGGGCTAGACTGTGGTATAAGGCTTTTCCTCTAGTTTTGTTCCAGGCAGTATTAAAATCATCTATTAAAATCATGTTGAGGCCCATTGTGTTTTTTTGCAAAACCTGAGTCAAATTATCAAATTCAGTAGTTTTGACCTTGGGGGAGAATAAACTAAGCCAATTACTAGATTTATTTTTTGAATGGACATCAGTAAGCATTCAATTTTATTTATTACCCCTGAGAAAAGGGTATTTGTTTGCCCTAAATCCCAGCTTCTATACAAAATAAGTCCACCTCCTCATTTATCCTCCCTATCCTGCTGGTGGGGATAATAGTTTGGGAGCTCTAATTCATGTGTACTAATTTTGTCAGCCAAGTTTCAGTAATTGCTACAATGTTAGGATTCTTAGTGGCTACCCAATTTGTCATAAGGTCCAATTTAGTTGTTAAAACTTCCAGCATTATCATAACTAATTTTAAAGACTTGTGAAGAGGAGGGGCCTAGGTTTATTTCAATGTCTCCCCCCAAGGTTAAGGCTAGCAAACAAATATTTTGCTTTTTCTGAACATGTAGGTAGGATTTTACAATATCCCCTCTAGCAATTATCATATTCCTAATTTGTATAAAATAATTCATTCTCCTAGGGGAGTGAGGCATTTGCACTTGCCCAGTATTCCCCCAATGGTAGTTCAAATTCACAGTGATTGACAAGGGAGAGCAGGGTACATTATAAAACCTAGTAATATTACATTTACCCATACACTTAAAATACCCATAGTTGCTTTACAAATATCTTATAGATATAACCACAGAAAACAACTACTAAATTTCCTAAGGATACTGATTCAGTAAGCCCTGGAGAGTAGTCAGATCCACCCTCTTATCACATTTATTTCATTTAAGTTTATCACGTTAATCTTGTTTAAATTCAATGAAGTATATTGTTAATTTCGCCTTACTCACCAGGGCAGACTGAAAGAAAAGCAGAAGACATCACAGCAGCCTTTCATCCAACTGTATTTCAGAGTGTTTTGTGGCCACTCACGCTCACGCTGGTGCGAGCGGCTCTGCTTTTTAAAGGACTTGGCTCCTCCCACCAGTTGCATGGATTGGTTGCCAGCTCGCTTGAGCCCCCACATGCCAAATCTGTTAGTTTAGGCACACCGGTGAAATGCAGGTACAGTCTCGAAAAGGAGCGGCCACAATATCCAGCAGTCAACAGATGGAACATCGGGGAATCTTGTTTGGAAGTACTAAAGCTGTAGATGAAAACCCTGGTTGTGTTGGTGTTGTGCCACTTATGCGAGTGGCTCCACTTTTTAAAGGGCTTGGCTCCTCCCACCAGGTGTGCAGGTTGGCTGCCGGTTCACTCAACCCCCCACACACCAAATCTGTTAGTTTAGGCACACTGATGAAATGCAGGTACAGTCTCGAAAAGGGGCGGCTACAATGTCCAGCAGTCAACAGCTGGAACATTGGGGAATCTTGTTTGGAGGTACTAAGGCTGTAGATGAAAACCCTGGCTGTGTTGGTGTATGACTGAGTGTTCCATTTTCACTAACAAAATGAATGCTGAAAACAGCACAAAAATGTATGCCTAGAAAAATGCTGAATGGGATAAGCTAAACCAAGTTATAGGAGCACTAAATTAGGATATTATCTTTCAACACCTTAACACTGAACAAACGTGGAATAGTTAAATAAATGACGCTATCACAAATGTTGTTCCATTACATCTGACAACAGAAAAGGTAATATACCCAGATAGTTCACTAAATCAATTAAAAAGCAAATAAAGAAAAATAAAGCTTTTCAGAGATATAAAAAGACTACATCTAGAGCACATAAAGAAATTTATAACAAGGAACAATCAATGCTCAAAAGGTTAATAAGAAAAGAGAAACTAAGGCTTGAATTGAAATTATCCCACACCAAGGACTGTAAAGGATTCTTTGCATATTTAACCAATAATAAACATAAAGCAAATAAAATAACATCAGTCATGATTAATGGTACACTTGTAATCGATTAATATGAGATTGCACAATAATTCAATCATTACTTTAGTCCCATGTTCAACGATACTTCATTTCAGCTCCTTGCTGTAAATTTTGGCATATGTCAGGATATAGTTTTTACTAGAGCTGAAGTTCTGTGTGAAATGCAAAATCTTAAATCCACCAGTTTAGCTGGGCCTGCTTACATCCCTTCCAAATTCCTTAAAAACCTAGCTGAAGTCTTGTCTTATTTTATTTATTTAGTTAGTTAGTTAGTTTTTGTTGACCGGGTAAGTGCACTAGACACATCCTGCCTATTTTCAGGCACGACCTGGGGGAAGGGGATACAGATGAATGCCAGCTGACCTTGAACCAGATTAAGCTGTTGGTGGTATTTTTAGTGAATGAGGGAAATTTGACCAGGACACCGGGGAATTTCCCCATCTCTGCCTGCAGGGGTGCTGTCACTTCCTGTAGGTGGGATGGAGGGACTCATTTCGGAGTCGGACACAGGAAGAGGAGGAAGTGCTGATGTGGCAGGGGAGATGGCCTCCTCCCCTGTCTCTCTTCCTACAGAGGCTGAAAAAGACAGAAACTCTGCAGAAACAGTTATGGATTTGGAAGACCTGACTATAGAATTCAGCGAGGAGGATGGTGCACCCGATCCTACCTGTGTCGGGGAAATAGTGGAGAAAACCAACGGACAGCTGATGCAAAATAAAGATGGTCAAACAACAGAGAATGTGCAGGTACTGGATATTGAATTGAAAGAAAAAGTTAAAATGCTTCAGTTAGAAAAAGAAAAGATCATACAAAGAGCTGCAGAGCTAGAGAAAGAACTTGAAACTCTGGCACAAGTACCTGATAAATCCTCTGTAGTGAATAACACAGGGATGAGTCATCCAGCTTCTGACTCAGAGTCAGGCCAAAAAGACAGGGCTGCTGCTTCTGTCAAAAACAAGGCAGTTCAAAGGAATGCTAAACAAATGGCTGGCAGTTTAAACGGCGTAGAACCCGTGTGCCGAGAGCCGAAGGAAAAGGAAACAGAAAGTGTTTGTCTCACTAAAACATCAAAATGAGACTTGGAGTTGGGAAACAGTTGCGTTTACAGGACTCACTACGAACTGAAACAACAGAGAAAACTTACTCCTTCAGGGACAGGCAGAAGGAGAGAGAAAGAGAGACTGGAGCTCCAGAGCTCCTGACTTTTGCAATGAAGGTTCAGTACAGCATTCAATTGCGCAAGTATTAGAGAATGCTGGTTGGAAACAGGGACAGCAGGGAGCCTGGGTTCCTGATTCTGAGGATCCTTCATATCAGGAGATGATAGATCGTATACCTACAAAAGTGGCCACCACCAATGAACAAGACATGAGCTCCAATAAACCCCGGGGTAACACTTTTTCTATTGTATCTGGTACCAGTAATATTGATGCATGTGTTGGGGGTAATATAAATGAAGGGGAATCTATGGCAAACAGAGATATTTCTGAAGGTGTGAGTGTGAATGGGGCAGATATTCCATTATGGATGGGACCCAGTAAGGAGGTCATACATGGGTCTGAAGATAGGCCAACATTGGAGCCTACATTTAAATTATCTGATTTGTTTTTAAACAAAGGGGAGCCTGCTCCCAGATGGAATGCTGTTAGGTTAGTGTACAAGGGAGGCTTAGAGAACCCCCCTGATAGGGTACATATAGCAAAGCAACTTTTAAAGAATTCTATGACATTTTTTTAATCTGAGATTTTCGCCCTAATAGGGTTGGGAAATGGGAACTATGACATTAGCTTTAAAAATGTGTCAAGTCTAGACCGCTTCTGGGCCCAGTACCAGGTGTTAAAAAATACTCCTTTATGGATTCCTTTTTTGGTGGTCCCTTTAACGAAACCCCTAGTCAAATTGATTACAGTTTTATTTTAGGAATGAAAGGGTAAACATTGAGGACATCCTCTTTTGGCTGAAACAAAGGTGTGAAATCTTAAATAAACCTACCTCAAATTTGGACAGTGAGCACATATGGGATGGAAGTTGGAGGGTGAGAGTTAAGCTAATTTCCACAAATACAGGCCCTGCTCATCTCCCCAGTTCCTTTTTCTTAGGGAAAGACAGGGGATCAATATTCTATAGCGGCCAACCCAGGTCATGTTTCAAGTGTGGGTCAAGGGCCCATTTAAGTTCTGCCTGCGACTCCACGAGATGTAACCACTGTTTAGAGTTTGGACACAGTTCTGGTAATTGCCTAACCTTGTTTCGTTGCAACCTTTGCGAGAGGACAGGTCATGCATATGGTAGGTGTCCCTGGGCATCCCATAACAGGGAGGATTGTCCTTCACATGAGGGACTAATCAACATGGCCCAGCAGCAATATGCAAAAAAGGCAGCCTCTGCAAGCATCGTAGTGGCTACATCACCAGGTCATTCAAGCTCCCTAGAACAGAATGTTCCTACAGACCCTCTTGCACCAAGGGACCCTCCATTTTGGAGACCTCATCTACGCAAGGACATAGACAGGATGGAAGCAGTCCAGAGGAGGGCAACTAAAATGGTGCAGGGTCTACATCAGAAACCATATGAAGAGAGACTGAGAGAGCTTAATATGTATACCCTTGATGAGAGGAGGGACAGGGGGGACATGATAGAAACTTTTAAGTACCTCAAGGGAATCAACAAAGTCCAGAAGGGTAGCATCTTTCGGGGCACAATTTAAAGTCAGAGGGGGGATGGCTCAGGAGTAATGTAAGGAAATTCTTTTTCACGGAGAGAGTAGTGGACGCATGGAACCACCTTCCTGGAGAGGTTGTGAGGTCTAAAACAGTGGAGGAATTCAAACATGCATGGGACATAAGGCAATTATAGTGGGGGGTTGCAGGAAATAGGCTGTTGGTTAACTAGAATCTGCAGCTTATCCAGTAGGTAGGGAAATGGGCAGACTGGGTGGGCCAAGTGGTCCTTATCTGCCGTCAAAGTCTGTTTCTATGTTTCCAGGCCAGGATTTGGAAGGAATACAGGCCACAGAGGAAATAATGGGAATGGAAACAGGTGAAGAAGCCCAGGGTATGAATGGGGAGACAGGTGAAACAGAGCCGGACATGCCCCCACCCCCACCCCCACCCCCAGGAGAGAAGGATCCACCTTTTAGAATGGTGTCTCATAAAAAAAGAAATAGACAAGGGAAAGCTGTGTCACGGGGGAACAGGAAAGCTAATATGAAGGAAACTGCCTCAGTACAGACTGTAAACAAATATGCTTTATTAAATTCAGAGGGAACTGATGGTGAGTCTGAAGGGGAAGGGACAGACGGTTCTTCAGTAACATCCACTACAGATTCTGAAGGAGCAGGGGGAGATTCAATAAAAAATGAACAAAACAGCGAAGGTCATCCAAAACCCCATGAAGCAAGTATACTGACATTTTGCCTTTTTTTATATTATGGGGTCATTAAAAATCATTACTCTAAACATCAGTAGTATTAAAAACAATAGAAAGAGGGCTGGGGCCCTGCTTACTATGGACAATTTACACAGTGACATCATTTGTATTAAGGACACTCGTCTTAAAACCCATGCTGAATTACAATCTGCATCCAGAACCTGGTTGGCAGGGGCATCCTTTTGGTCCTCAGGGACCGAACCCTGTGATGGGGTAGGCATTTACTAGCTAACCCCCTCCTAAAAGTATCCAGATTAGTTGACATACATCCAGGAAGGGTTTTGATGTTAGATATCTCTTACATGTCAGAAAGGTTTCACATAATAACAGTGTACACTCCCCAAACTAAAGCACAGAGAGTAGCCTTGTTTAAAGAGACTCAGCCTTATCTACATACATCCAGACTTGTAATCTGGTCAGGAGATTTTAACTGTGGACTCTCTACAACTGATACAGGCCTTCGAACCTCAAAGTTGTTTTGTGACACTACAGCATTACTACAGATACAGTAGTTAGAACAGCTGGTTTGGTGGATACCTATAGAAGAAAACATCTAAATGGGGGGGTTTACATATTTTAGGGGTACCTTAAGGACTCAGATAGATTTTACCTTTGCATCTCAAGTGTTAAACATTCTTTCTGCTTCTACAATCCCTAATGAATTTTCAGACCACATGGCAGTTCAGATTCAGGTATCATGGGAAGGAACCCCATGATGTAAGAAAAATAAATAGCGTTTAAATGAAACACTTTTAGAGGACCCAAAAATGAAAAGGATGTGGAATCAGGACTGGTTAGCCAGGCTCTCAGTAGCGGAAATGTATGAGAACATTGCAGAATGGTGGGAGGATTCTAAAAAGAACTGGCAGAAACTTTTTCAAAATAGAGCTACGTATATAGCCTATAAGGAATATATGCAATACCTGCAATTAAGACAATATTTACAGCATCTTATTTCCCAGGCTGAATTGTCTAAACAGGATTCTAGTGCAATCATTAAAAACACTAAGGGAAAAATGTTTGACATCCAATATAATAGGGCCAAGTCCCTAAACCAGGAATTGAGATTTGGGACTCAGGTAAAGGAAAATCATTAAACTCATTCAACGAGTGTAATAAGAGGGTTGAAAACAGATTTATTGCAGAACTAAGCACACCAACAGGACAGTTAGTAAACTCTCCACAGGAGATTTTGAATGTGGTAGAAGAATATGTGGCAGGTCTATTTGGTGCCACCACTCTGGATCATGATCCCTCTAATTTATTAAAATCATTGGGGTTAACACAGATATCTGAAATAGAGGTCCAAGATTTGATTAAAGATGTATCTGTAGAGGAAGTGAAAGCAGCTATTTCACAGTTAGCTCCACATTCTGCTCCAGGTATGGATGGATTAGGGTCAGGATTTTATAAAACCTTTAGTATAGAATTAGCCCCTGCTTTGGTGATTCTGTTTAATTATGTTTTAACATCATCAAATTACGCCCCTTCTATGCAGGAAGCAGCTCTTGTACTGCTCCACAAGAAAGGTCCGAGACAGATAATAGGTAACTGGCATCCATTAAGTCTGTTAAATACAGATTTAAAAATCTTAAGTAAAATCCTGCAGACCAGATTATTGAAAGTAGCTCCAAAATTAATTTGTCCTTTGCAGTCTTGTTCAATACCAGGCAGGAAACAACAGGACAATCTTATGGTTCTGAGGGAATTACTCTTTAGAGGGCAGGCAGGACAAGCACAGGGCTTCATCTTAAGTATCGACCAAGAGAAAGCTTTTGACGAGGTTTCTCACAAGTTCTTGTTTAAAACTCTCAGGGCATTTGGGATTCCAGAGGTTTTTGTAAACTGGATAAAACAAATGCATAAAGGGGGCCACGATCATCCCTAGTATAAATGGTTGGGAGAGGAAGAGGATAAAGGTTGAACGAGGTGTTAGACATGGTTGCCTTTTGAGACCCTACATTACACCTTTGTCATAGATATTTTTATTAGAATGTTGTTGAAAGAACAAAGGATTACAGGAGTAGTAACTAACCCAGATTGTCCCCCGGTCAAGGTGCTAGCATATGCAGATGATTTAGTTATAGCAATATCTTCTTCTAGTTCTGCAGAGGCTCTAAGTAATATATTTCAGCAGTATTCTAAATTTTCAGGTTCTAAAATTAATGTGGGAAAGAGCAAGGGGGTTACAATAGATGATACCCAGGTACCACAGATAGGGCATATAGGTGGTATTAAAGTGACTGATCAGCCCATCTCTATATTAGGTATAGAGTTTGGTCCAGGGGACATGGCTATGTTAAACTGGAAGGGGAAAGTGGAGAAGGCAACAGGATTAGTCAACAGTTGGAAGGGACAACAACTGTCAAAGAAAAAAAGAGTGGTTTTAATTAAAACACTACTGGTCCCCATATTTCTCTACTTAAGTTACATATATACCCTCCTCCAATAAGTAGGTTTACAGTCATTTACAGCGTATTTTTTCAGGCATTCTGGGGATCTAGATTGAATCCTGTTGAGAGGGAATATACATATCATCCTGTTTGCGAAGGTGGGGTGGCAATGGTCAACCCAATCGCATTCTTTTTTAGTACTTTTCTATCTGGTAATATTAGCCCAGCCATGAGACCTGGGGATCCACCATGGAAGCTAATGTTAAATGCATGGCTAGAGCCATGCAAAAGGGTATGGGAGAATAAGAACCCCAGAGACTTGCACAGATTGGCATACACTCCTCAATGTGGAGTGGAATGTATAAAAATGCTGGTGAAATGGAACATCAGTATTGAACAGATAGTAATATTAGATAGGAAAACAATTCATGGTTTGATTATAGATGCAGAATGTAGGGCTGAAATAGTGTTCCTGGAGTGCCCTGACACACAGAAAAAAACAGTACTCAACAGTTGGTGAACCTAGACTTCCTCATTTCGTGTGGATTGTGTTTGGTTAGGCAATTTGGGAGAGTTAGGAGTAAAGGTAATAACAAGCATAAACAGCTTGAAGAAGATATTGTCCCAGAGTGGCATGTGGGCAAATGTGGAACCCAACAACACTTATTTTAGAATGTTCATATATAAAACCATTTTGGACATATTTGGCTAGAACATGGAAGGAGCCTTTGTTCGGAAATTTGAATTATACGACTGTAATGTATGGTCCTGTAGGAGGGCTATTTGGGAAATACCACAAAGACACTGTGTACATAGTATTTGCAACAATAAAATATTTTATTTGGCAGGCTAGGTGCACGTGGGTTCTGTAACAGAGAGAAGTATCTCATCTGGAACTTTTCAGAATATTGGGATATCATTGAATAAAACCATGAAATTTGATATGATGAGATATACCCCTGAAAGAGCTAGGCTTTTTTGGGTCAATTGCAATGAATGGGGAATCAGTGATCAGGATATTATTTTGTAGAATATTGGTAGATTATAGTATGCAGGACATTGACAAATGCAGAGCAATATGTATAATGTTTTCTTTTCTACTGAATCTTTTTTTTTCTGTTTGTCACAATTGGTTAATAATTTTGTTTAGAATGTATATATATTGTATTTGCATTGTAATGAAATCCAATTTTCTATAAAATTCCCCTACTCTTTTCGATAAGTGCCATGGGATCTTTAACAACCACCTGAACTACCACCAATCTAGGCAGATGGGACCTCGGTTTAACGTCTCATCCGAAAGATGGCACCTCAGAGGTGCAGCACCCCTCTCATGCTGCACTACAGTATGAGTACTAGGATATTAACCCAAGTGCCAGATGTGGGAACTGAACCCACAGCCCTCTGATCTCCCGGCCTCAGAGGTGAGTGTGCTACCTACTGAGCCACTGACACTGACTAAAATCATAAATAGTTCCTTAATCATAAATAGTTCCTTAAACAATGGTCAAGTTCTAACTATCTGTAAAAAAGCATTTGTAATAAATATTCATAAAACAGGTATTAAAATTACAGTAATGTAGCAAACTATAGACCAATAAGTTTGACATCGGTGTGCTGTAAACTGATGGAAAGGTTAATCAAGAGAGTATTAGACAAGGACATCAGTAATCTGGGTTTAGAAGATCATACTCAACATGGTTTTCATAGAGGGTTGTCCTGTTCAACAAATCATTACTGTTTATGATTATGTTAGTACTAGTATTGACAAAGGAAAACCAGTTGATGTACTCCTTCTTGATATTGGAAAGGCATTTGACACCGTTCCTCATGATTTACTGATAAATGATTAAACATAGGCATTAATAAAGCTTGATACAGTGGATTTATAGCTGGTTATCTAACAGGACTCAAATGGTTAAAGTAAATGGTCAACTGTCAAATGAAACACATGTTGGGAGTGGAATTCCTCAGGGCTCTGTACTCGGACTGACTTTGTTTGGTCTATATATTAGCAACATGGGCTTGGGAGTTTCTAACATATTATCTAAGTTTGCTGATGACACCAGCTTTGCAGGTATTGTTGAAACTAGTAAACAATTTCTTACCATGACCCAAGATTTACAACATCTGGAAAATTGGGCTTCGGTCAACAAGATGACGTTCAATGTATCTAAGTGTGCCCGTATTACATTTTGGACATAAAAATCGAAATTTTATATATACTTTAGATGGACAAATCATCAAATCAGTTAGTGAAGAAAGGGATCTTGGAATAATGATAAATAATGAGCTCTCATCTGCAGATCACTGCAGACATATTACATAAACTACGAATAGATTGACAAGTTCCATCAAGAAATCATTTATTTCCCGAAATAGTCACTGCATTATGAAACTATGCAAGTCTTATGTTACCCCCCCGCCTGGATTATGGTTCCCCTGTGTGGAATCCTTATCATAGGCAAGATATCAATTTACTGGAACGTACGCAAAGAAGAACAGCAAAACCAATACCACAACTAGCAGCCTTACACTGCGAGGACAGGTTAAAATGTATTCCCTTTGGAGACTCGTAGGATGAGAGGTGACCTGTTACCCCCTTTACAAGATTCTGCATGATCATAATTTGATGGCGTAATGTGGCTTAATGTTTAAACAAAGAAATAACAATCTGAGATCACATAGATGACAATTAATAATACCAAGAGTGTATACTAATAAGAGAAATAATTATTTCAATGTAAGATCATCCAGAATCTGGAATAGGCTACCTACTTATATGGAGTCTGCCCCAACATTTGAGAGTTTTAAAAATAGGTTGGATGCATTCCTTATGGCTGGTACTATGTAATATACATAGATACATAGACACTGTCAGCAGATAAGGAAATTTGGCCTACCCAATATGCCCATTTGAGCTTGTAAGTTCCCTTTGTTTTTCTAGAAGTCTGTTGCCCCTTACCTCCAGAATTCCCTTATGTCTATCCCATGCATTCTTAAATCCTGTGATTGCTTCAGCCCCCACCACTTCCTCTAGCAGGGTGTTCCACTTATCCACCACCCTGTCTGTGAAGAAATTCTTCCTTATGTTTACTCTGAATCACCCTCCCTCCAACTTCATCCCATGCCCTCAAGTCCTGGAACATCTTTTTTGCTGGAAAATAGTGTATTCCTGCACCCTGTTCCTCCCTGTAAGGTACTTGTATGTCTCTATCATATCCCCTCTCTCCCTCCTCTCCTCCAGTGAATACATATTCAAGTCCTTCAGCCTGTCCTCATAGGACTTGTGATGCAATCCCTGTACCATCTTTGTTGCCCTACTCTGAACCTTCTCTACCCTGTCTATGTCTTTACATAGGTAAGGTCTCCAGAACTGTACACTGTACTCCAGGTGGGGCCTCACTAGTGTCTTGAATACTAGAATTAGTACCTCCCTTTTTCCTGCTGGTGATGTCCCTGCCTATGCATCCCAGTATCCTATTTGCTTTACCTGCTGCCTTGTCACACTGTTTCCCTACTTTGAGGTCATCAGAGATAATAACCCCAAGGTCCCTTTCCTGCTTGGTGCATGCTATATCCTCACCCCCCCCAACTGATATGTTGTTCCAGGGTTTTTGTGCCCCATATGCATTATCTTGCACTTCATTGCATTGAATTTCAACTGCCAAACCATTGACCATTCTTCAAGCTTCTGCAGGTCCCTCCACATTCTATCTACACCCTCTGGCATGTTCACTCTGTTAGAGAGCCTTGTGTCATCAGCAAACAGGGAAATTCTGCCTTCTAGGTCCTGCGCAATGCCACTGATGAAGATAGGGCCGGTCCCAGTACTGATCCCTGAGGTACCCCACTGGTCACTCTTCCCTCTGTGGAGTTAGAGCCATTTACCACCACACTCTGTGTCCTGCTGCCCAGCCAATTACCCACCCACCCACTACACTACTGTCCTGCCCACTTTCATATTTCCCAGTTTGTTTAATAGCCATCTGTGTGGCACAGTGTCAAAAGCCTCGCTGAAGTCCAGATAGGCCACATCCACTGCCCACCCCGATCCACTTCCCTTGTCACCCACTCAAAAAATTCAATGAGGTTGGTCTGGCATGACCTCCCTCAGGTGAAACCATGCTGCCTTGGGTCCTGTAGTCCGCTGGCAACTAGTTGTTCCACCAATCTCTCCTTCAGTAGTGCTTCCATGATCTTCCCCACTACTGAGGTCAGGCTGACTGGTTTGTAGTTCCCCACTTCTTTTTTGTTCCCACTGTTGTATAAGGGGGACTACATCTGCTGTCCTCCAGTCTTTGGGTACCTCCCCAGTTTCCAGTGATTGGCTAAACAGGATTGCCAGAGGTTCAGTCATCACCTTTCTTAGTTCCTTTAGGACCCTGGGGTGCACCCCATCTGGCCCCATTGCTTTATCGACTCATTCCTTCCAGTTCCTTTAGGACCCTTTCCTGTGTAAAGGGACTTGTATCCATTTCTGCACCATTTCCACCACTTGTACTCCCTTCAGACCCATTACCCTCCTCTTCCTCAGTAAAGACTGAGCAGAAATATCTGTTCAGTATGTCACCTTTACTGTTGTCATCCCCATGTCTTCCCCCTTCAGCCTCACTATCCCTCCCTTTGCATTTTTTTTTCCACTTATGTACCTGTAAAAGGTTTTGTCCCCTCTGCCCACTGATTTTATGATGCGCTATACTGTCTGAGCTTTGGCTTCCCTTACTGACCTCCCTGCCTCCCTTTGCTTCTCCTGGTACTTCTCCTGATCCCCTTCTGCCTGCTTCTTTTTGTATTGCCTGAATGCAATCTTTTTGGCTTTCACTTTCTCCACTACCTCCTTGGAAAACTATAATGGCCTCCTCTTCCTTTTCCCCTTGCTAACCTGCTTAATGCATAATTCTGTTGCTCTTGTAATCCCTGTTTTAAATATTGCCCACTGTTCCTCTACCTGATTCCCCCCTCATTCCCATTAGTGCCTCTTTCAAGCATCTCCCCATTTTCCCAAAGTCTGCTCTCCTAAAATCCAGGATACGTGTTTTTGTGCGGTTTGGTTCTACTCAGTCTTTGATTTCAAACTACAGTGACCGCCCAGTGGTCACTGTTCCCCAGGTTCTTCCCCACTGTTACCCCCATCACACTGTCCCCGTTTGTGAGCATGAGGTCCAGTATTGCCTTCTGCCAAGTTGGTTCCATGACCAGTTGCTTAAGGAAGGCACCTTGAAGGGAGTCCAGGATAAATCTGCTCCCGGTTGATGATGCTGCTGCTGCTGCTGGGAATCTCCAATCCATGTCTGGAATATTGAAATCTCCAACCAGCATGACCTCCTACTTGTCTGCCATCCTTTGGATGACTAGTAACAGCTCCTTATCTGTTTCTTGCTCCTGGGCTGGTGGTCTGTAGACCACCCCTATGTGGATGGCTGATCCCATTTTCCTTTCAGGCTTAACCCACAGTATCTCTCCCCCATTTTGTTCCTCCTGGCTCTCAGTGGCTTTTATGCCATCTTTCACATAAAGTGCCACTCCTCCTCCCTTCCTGCCCTGTCTCTTCTGAATATGTTGCAGTCAGGTAGGGCCATCTCCTAGTTGTGGTTACCATTACACCAGGTCTCCATGATGGCCACAATGTCCAGGTCCAACCACACCACAGCAACATCCAGATCCTCCATCTTGTTGGTAAGGCTCCTGGCATTGGCACACATGGCTTTCCATGATGTGAACTCCTTGGATTGTTTAGTTTTTCTACTCCAGCCCCCTCCCTGGTTGTCCTTTATCCCTGGTTTTCCCTGCTGTCTGCCTTTCTGTTGAATTTTTCCCTCTTTCTGCCTATCCACCCTTGGGTGCTTATCTCCATCTTGTTCACACTGCTTTGTAGATATATCCCTATCTCCAGTTCACTGGTTCCATTGCTAGCTGTGGGGTTGGGCAACTAGGTACCCTCCTTGCTGGCCTGCCACCCCCCTTGGCTAGTTTAAATGCTTGTCCATGTAGTGCTCAAACTTATCACTGAGTACTTAGATTCCCCTCCAGGATGGATACAGGTTGTCAAGCTTGAACAAGCCCCCATCCCTCCAGATGGGTCTCCAGTCACCAATGAATCCAAACCCTTCCTCACAGCACCAGTTCTTCAACCATGAGTTAAAGTTGCTGGTGCATGCACCCCTACATTCTCCCATGCCTCTCACAAGGTAGTACTTCTGAGAAGGTGACAGAAGTAGCTACTTTCTTGAGACCCCTCCTCAATTTCCTAAACCCTTCCTGAACTTCCCTAGGCTCCCTGATTGCCAGGTCGGTACCTAGGTGGATGACATCCAGTTTACCCTCCTGTCCTGCCTTCCCAGTGATCCCCAGGATCTTCCTCCCATCTCTCCAGGCCATGGCACCTCGTAGGCACCTCGCCTCCCTGTCCTCCAGACGTTCACCACTCCCAACCCTCTCTGTATGCTCTGCCCTTGCTGTGCCTCTGACTTCTGCCAGAGGCAAGTCAGGTGCTGAGCCAGAACACCCCCTCCCTCCCGGGAGAGAAGAGCTGTCCTCCGGATGCTCAATCATCTCCCTCCCTCCCCACCGACTTCCGATGGCCCGGGCTCATTTGCGAACCCAGGTCAGTGGTGAGGAGCAAGATGTGGCACCCAGTGCCTCAACCCTCAGTGTCACCGGGCAGGCGGACAGTCAATTTTTAGTTATAACCTTCTTCGCCACCAAAATACATGTGAACAATAATTTTCTTGTATTTGGGTCTCTGTACCCCTGTGGCAAAGAAGAAAATAGGAATATGTGAGGTGTAAGCTTTGGGAATGATGGAAATATTTCCCCCAAGGCTGCTGATAATTCATTCAGGTAGGGCTGCAAACCTGGACAGTGCCAAATGATGTGGCCATGTGTGGCTGGTGTGAACCACATCTCCTCCAGCAGGTGGTGCTCCTGTGTTCAGCATATTTTGCCTGAATATCAGGTGTTCTGAAATACCTATTTGTTATTTTCCACAAGAACTCTTTCCAGTTCGGGGAAGCTATTCCAGATTGTAAGAACTTTAAATGTCTCTCCCAGTCACCCTCATCCATAACTATTCCCAAGTAACTCTCCCAGATTGTTCGCAGCTTCTGGGGAGTGCCCTTCCTCAGCTCCATCAAGGCTTGGTACAAGTATGAAATTATGTGTGAGAGGGCTGCCCTGCCATCTAAAGCCAGCTTTAACTCCACCAACGTAGGGGGTGGGTCTTCCTCTTTAGTTCTCCCTATTAGTGATCCTATAAAGGCGTTTACCTGCATTACCTGCTGCTAGCTTCTGGCAGAAGAATCTTGCTTTCAGAACAAGAGACACCTGACTAAAAGCTACAGCTTTTCTTACTGATAAAAGACTTCTATCAGCAGGAATCAGTACCTGTTGGGATTAAGCAAACAGATACTTTATTAGAAGCAGGGGGGTCTCATTTAGGGTATAAAACAAAAAGAAAGTCAGTGTGTGTTTCTGTGTTAGGGAAGGGGACTGTATCAACTTAGTTTGCTAAGTCAGGAGCAGAGGAGAGAAGTTAATTGGGGGTGTGGCTTGAGCAGTACAAAGCAGGTGTCTCCAATTACAGCTTCCTGCTGCTAGCTTCTGGCAGAAAAATCTTGCTTTCAGGGCAAGAGGCACCTGTCTAAAAGCTACAGCTTTTCTTAGTACTTGCTCTCCCTCACACCCCTCCACCCTCCCACCCTAAGCCAGTTCTACTTTTATAGCCACTGGATTTGACTGACAACAGGAATTTCCTGTTTGGCAGTAGGAAGGGAAGGATCACTGAGACATATTAGTTTCATCAATCTTGAAAGAAAAATAATAGCTCCCCCCACCCCAGCTGCTGGAGGTCTGAATCCGAGCAAGGAACAAGGAGACTACTGAAGAATACAAGAAGTTCTTGTCCCAGAACAGGAAGGGCGAGAATTGTAAAGGCACATAGCCAGTAGGAAAGTAGGTGGAAAAATACATAAAGGGAGGGGAGAGTAAGCATACAAAGCAACAGGAGAGTGGACACAAAATAAGACATAATGGGAGTGGTGCAGTGCAATGTCTGTGGGGTGGCAGTGTTCTGGGAGACATTCTGGAGGCTGTGATGCTGCCCTATTTGCAGGCACCTCTCTGGTCTGAGGGAGGAGGTTACCCGACTCCAGGCTGACCTGGCTCAAGTTCAAGTTTATTGCAGGAAAACTCCATTGAGCAAGCTCATTCACAAGGAGGTCCTGTGACATAAACACTTAAAGTACAAACACAGATAGTTAATAACAGTATATACATGAAATACACGTTACATGATGCAGGCTGGATATACATACAAGGGTACCACACAGGGTGACCGCAGGTGGTAAACACTGATATGAGACAGGGAAGCGACTTATAGGTTGCATACTGATAAATGAAACATGATGACTGGTGTGATTTGATTTAATCAAATCAAATCAAACATACAGTATTTTGGCAGCTAGAACAAACAAGTCTACAACTGATATGGGAGGGAGGAGAAATTTGATAGAGTAGCAGTGGAGCGTAAGCAAAGATAAAGCCAGGAGTAGAAGGGGAAGGGAAAGCAGTTAATATGACAAATCAATTATACCTTACCAGTGGATAAATATGGCACACATGGGGAAGGAAGAGACTTAATGACAGTTACAGGTGTCTTTTATTTTGGCTGAACTTAGCGATTTGTAGAAGTTTATTGAAACTGTGCTGAGTTAGTTTCAATGCGGTTTGTAATTGGTTCCAAATGGAGGAAGGGCATATGCAATATCACGTTTACAAAAGAAGTCTGCGTCCTTGGTATGTCAAGCATAATAAAGTCAGATTTTCTTAACGAGTATGCACTATGTGAGATACTAATAAGGGAAGAGACATAGCTTGGCAATTTATGCAGGAGCAGTTTAAGAGTCCATAGCCCAGCATGGAGCAGGAGTCTAGTAGTTAGGGATGTCCAACCAACAGCTGCATATAAGTCACAGTGGTGCGAACGGTAAGGGGAGTTGGTAATGAACCGTAACGCACGGTGATAAAGGATGTCCAGTTTACTTAGATTTGCAAGAGTGGTGGAGGAATAGATTACATCGCCATAGTCGAGTAGGGGGAGAAAAGTGGCCTGTACAAGCTTATTTCAAGTTTCAATGGGGAAAAGGGGCCTATTTCTGTAGAAGAAACCTAACCTTGCTTTTAACCTTCTAGAGACATCTTCAATGTGGTCACTGAAAGATAATTTATTGTCGATCCAGATACCTAGATATTTAAATTTGGTTACAACTTCCAGAGGCTCGTTTAGCGTGGTGACAATGAAGTCTTGGGCAAGAGTATTGGGGACCTGAGACAGCACTGCGAGAGAATATCATCGCTTTAGTCTTCTTGGCATTGAGCAGAAACTTGCCTTTATTAAATTATGCTCAAGTTGTGAAGTCCGCTTGGAAGCACTCCCTTGACTTCAGATAACGATGAGTCAGAGTATACAACACGGTATCATCTGCAAAAGTGCAGATTGACGAGATATGTTAGCATCTAAGTCATTGATGTACAGAGAAAACAAGATAGGGCCTAAGATGGATCCTTGGGGACTCCTCTTGCAACTGGCAAGGCAGCAGAAAAAAGCCTTCGCCTTTACTTTTGGAATCTACCAGTTAGGTAGCTAGAGAACCACTGGGTGGTATGGTATATGGCACCCAACTTTGCAAGGCAATTGACTAATAGTTTGTGATCAACAGTATCAAAAGCTTTGCTGAGGTCCAAAAGACTGCACCAGTTACCTTCTTAGCATCTATAGCAGAGATCCAACCATTGGTTACTTTTGCTAGTGCAGTGATTGTGCTATGATTAGCCCAGAAGCCAGATTGAGCTGGGTTAATGAGAGAAGGTTTCAAGTGAGATTTTAACTGAATATGGATCAGTTTTCGAGAACTTTAGAAAGGATAGGCAATATAGAGATAGGCCTATAGTTGTTTACATCGCATGGGTCACCAGATTTAAATAGAGGGAGGATATGTGCTGATTTCCAGCAGGACGGCACAGTAGCAGATGTAATGGAAAGATTGAAGATGTGGAGAATTGGGGCAGTGAGATGGGCATAGCCTGACCTTAGGAAAAAGGGTTCCAAGCCATCGTCCCCTGCACTTTTTTGGTGTCTAAGTTAAGAAGAGAATCTTCTACTTCTTTATAAGTTATCTCGCGCAGCTGGAAGGGACTGGGTCCAGGACTAGATGTGGCGGAAGGGTATGCTGGCTCACCGCAGCACCAGCATAAGGTGACGAGTCAAAAGCTAATCCAGCTGTGGCAAAGTGGGAGTTAAGTTCCTCCAGGATTAGGGACTTGTTTTCCACAATCTTGCCACTTGCGACTATCTTTGTTGGGACAGAGGGGGCCATGGGCCGTCCTTCTATAGCTTTGATAGTCTTCCATATTTTATGAGGGTTACCTTTAGCTTGTTCGAGAGTAGAAATATAATAGTTAGCTTTAGCAGAACAAAGTTTTTTCACACAGTTATTCCTGGTTGTTCTAAAGGCCTGCCAATCCGAAGATTCTTTGGAATGTCTAGCTTTAGCCCAGAGCTTATCTCGAGCTATAAGGGCTGCCTTGAGATCCGAGGTGAACCAGGGATTGGAATTGTTCCGTACCCTTACTTTGATGAAAGGGGCATGCTTATTTATTATTGTAGTGAGTTTGTCATCAAGGATGCAAGCTGCCTTGTTGACATCTTTGGCTAGGTAAAGATCTTGCCATCTGATCATGCTCAGGTCAGATAGGAAGTTTACTGCACTGAATTTGAAAGGATCTTTTGTTATAAAGATGGGTTTTGGCCGGGCTTAATTTGAGATCTTATGCAAGCAACAATTCCATGATCGCTCATGTCATTGTGAAACACTGCCAAATGAGATATTTTGTGTGGATGGGTGGTTAGTACCAATCTAGAATGGAACTGTTGGCAGTATTTAGAGTGTTGTTCCTAGTAGGTTCTCTGACTAATTGCCCAAGACCTAGCTCGTCACAAAGGGATTTGAGGCCATGTGATTTAGGTGACAGCCAGTCCATATTTAGATCTCCTAGAAATATTTTTTCAGTTTTGCATCTGCGAACATGGATTTCAAAGATTAAGGACTTCATCACCACCAGACGGGGGTCTATAGCCCCTAGGATAGTGATACATTCCGAGGAGGGAGATGAAGGCTCACTGAAACTAACTCAAATTCCTTGGCTAGAGATTTGCAACTAATATTGGTGACCAAGTACTTAGATTTGGCATAGATAACCACACCCCGCCTCTAGACTCTATCTGCTCTAAATAAATTGTAGCCGCAGTGATATTAGTTGATCAGTGTTCGTCTTTTAACCCACGACTCAGTAATTATGATAAGGTCTGGGTTAGCGTGTGCAGCCAAGGCTTGCAGCTGTACAAGTTTTTAGGCAGGCTTAAAATGTTGACCATCATCATTTTGAGACCTGTGGCCTCAACAAATTCGATAAGCGAGGTAAGTTGTAGGGGGGCCAGGGTTGAGCTCCACATTTCCTGAGCAGAGAAGAAGCAGAAGTATAACTTTCTTTAAGGAGCTTATAAGAATGGAGACTGCTTTTTATTTCTTTGTGGAAATCCATAATAGTTGCGCAAGAGGCGGCACCACTGTAATGACAGTTGATCGTGATCAATGTAAGTGCTTGGATGGACATAGGTGAGGACAGTAACAAGGGGTGTAGGCTAACTGGGGGAATAGGCTAAAAGGGAGGAGAGGAGAATGACAGAGTGTCTACACGGTAGACTGTTATAACATTAGGTATTGATAAGGTACATTGGAGAACTGAATTGCATTGAGGTACTTCGAATTGCACTGTATTGCTGAAAACTCTGCACCTTAGGAGCAATAAAAACACAATAAGGAGAGCCATGGTCCCAGATTGAGTGGTCTCGTGATCTGTATTAGTGCAATATTTTCTAGGCAAGAAATTTGCCCACCTAGGTACCCATTTAAAACCTAGCTGAGAAAATACAGCAGAAAGGGGAACAAGGAGAGCAGGAGCAGCTGAGTTAGTGGCCATCCACCCTTCAGACTCAAGTCCCTTGTAGCAGAACCGGAAAGAAGTAGAATGATAACATGAAGCCATATTGCCCACGAAAGAATATGGTGATTTATGTAGAGACCAAGAATCCCTCTAGTGGCAGGTCTGTATAACCTGCTAATGGAAAACTAGCCACTTAAAAAAAAAGGTAGTTAGACTTATCGGAGCCAAGGCAGAGTGCTTGGATGGGGGGCGCTGCAGGAATAGCAGTCAGACAGAAGAGGTGTAAGCAATTTAAAACAGTAGTAGAAATTACAATCCAGCTAAATACAGTAGAAAAACTCCTAATAACACAGTAGAAATGTGCTTAGTTCTATGGAAAGTCTAACAAAGTGCCAGGTGTCTATAGCAGGGGAAAACTCCTGCCAATCAGACTGGGTTTGCTGGAAGCACCCGTGTTCTGATTGGCTGCGCTGTCCCGCACCTTCCAAGGAGCTGCAGGCGGGTGTCCTGGTCTTGGTCGGTGGCTGGCTGGGTGCCGGCCGACCGTGGGTGAGCTGGATCTGCCCTGTTCAGGGACAAGCAGCTTCCAAGGAGCTGCAGGCGGGTGTCCTGGTCTTGGTCGGTGGCTGGCTGGGTGCCGGCTGACCGTGGGTGAGCTGGATCTGCCCTGTTCAGGGACAAGCAGCTTCCAAGGAGCTGCAGGCGGGTGTCCTGGTCTTGGTCGGTGGCTGGCTGGGTGCCGGCCGACCGTGGGTGAGCTGGATCTGCCCTGTTCAGGGACAAGCAGCTTCCAAGGAGCTGCAGGCGGGTGTCCTGGTCTTGGTCGGTGGCTGGCTGGGTGCCGGCCGACCGTGGGTGAGCTGGAACTGCCCTGTTCAGGGACAAGCAGCTTCCACGGAGCTGCAGGCGGGTGTCCTGGTCTTGGTCGGTGGCTGGCTGGGTGCCGGCCGACCGTGGGTGAGCTGGATCTGCCCTGTTCAGGGACAAGCAGCTTCCAAGGAGGCGGCAGGGTGTCCTGGTCTTGGTCGGTGGCTGGCTGGGTGCCGGCCGACCGTGGGTGAGCTGGATCTGCCCTGTTCAGGGACAAGCAGCTTCCAAGGAGCTGCAGGCGGGTGTCCTGGTCTTGGTCGGTGGCTGGCTGGGTGCCGGCCGACCGTGGGTGAGCTGGATCTGCCCTGTTCAGGGACAAGCAGCTAGGCTCAGATTCGTGAAACCTCCTCCCCCACCCAGGGACCACCAGGGCCACTGCTGCTACCTCAGAGGTTGCCAAGAAAGAGGAGCAGTTGGACCAAAGTGGGCTTAGGGAAGGAGAGGATGGTGTAGCAGAGATGCATCCCTCCAGCTGTACCTCTCCACAATTCATATGCTGTGCTGGAGAATAGTGGTTCCTCTATGGAGGCACCTGCAGTAGAGATCAAGGAGGATGCTGGAAACCTCCACAAAGGAGACCCACAGGAGGGTGGCCTGAGACCCCACAGGGGAAGGAAACAACTCCTGGTGGGGGACTCAATCATTAAGGTGGTAGAAGTGGGGGAGGAATGGGAGAGGGAGGTAAGGTGCCTACCTGGTGCCACAGCTTGGAGGGACAGGAAGTGAATCCTCAGGACTGTGGGAGCAGCTGCACGAGGGAGGGAGCGGGATGTCATTGTCCACCTAGGGACAAATGACCTGGTTAGGAATGGGATCAGGGCAATACAAGAGGAGTTGGAGAGGGGCCTTAGACAAGTAGCACATATGGTAACCTTCTCAGAGGTGCTGCCTGTCTATAGAAAGGGTGATGCTAGGGTACTCCACACCATGGGATTCAATGGAAGGTTGAAAAACTGGTGTGGAGCTCAGGGTTTTGGCTTCACTGGGGACTGGGGAGCCACCTGGAGGGATACAGGCCTATACTGGTGCGGTGGTCTGCATCTGTCTGGGGGGGACCCAGATCCTAGGTGATAGGTTTAAATGCTTCATTGGCAAGCATTTAAACTAGACAAGGGGGGAGGCACTGAAAAGGAGCAGGGTAATCCCAGCCTCCCCCCACAAAACAAAATAATTAGTGAGGTAAACACCAAGATAGAGAAGTCATTAGGGAGCAGGACTAGTGTAAATGTAAAAAAAAGGTAAAGGCAGAAAGGACAGGGATGAGGCTAAAAGGGGTAAGGCCATCAGAAAATGGAGGGTGACGAGTACCAATGCCCATAGTCTGTGTAACAAGCTTCCTGAACTAGTGGCCTTGATGGAAAAGGGACGCCTGGATATTGTGGCAGTCACTGAAACATGGTACACAGAGAACCATGACTGGGATGTCAACATACCAGCATACGCAGTCTACAGGAGGGACCAGAAGGGTAAAAGAGGAGGAGGAGTAGCTCCTATGTAAGGGAGGGGAATAAGGCAACAGAACTAAAAAGTAAACAGGGAGAAGATGAGGCACTATGGGTCACCCTGGAGACAGGAAATGGCACCACAATCCACATGGGGGTTGTGTACAGACTCCCATCTCAGGGCAGAAAAAGGGAATGGACAAGGAAATGATAGAAGGCATCCTTAGAATGGCAGAAAAAGGGGAGATATTGTTGATGGGGGACCTGAATATGCCAGATGTTAACTGGAGCACCTTTGCTGTAGGCACATCCAAGAGCAGGGTTATTCTTGATGCCCTACAAGGGGCATGCCTCTGGACAGCTAGTGTTGGAACCCACTAAGGAGGGAGAAATCTGAGACCTAGTATTCTCAAATGGGGACAGAGAAAGGATCTCAGATTTAGAAGTGGGTAGCCATCTGGGAACAAGCGACCACCAAACCGTGTGGTTCATGATAAACACAGCCATAGAGTCAAGCCATACAAAAGCAAGAGTATTGGACTTTAGGAGGACTGACTTTAGGAAAATGTGAGAGTGCCTCAGAAAAGCACTAGCAAATGGGCAAGAAGGAGGGGTGGAGGAAGAATGGGGAATAATCAAAACAGCCATCACAGATGTAACAAGCCTCTGTGTGAAGCGAATCAACAAAACAAAAAGAAGGAAAAAAACACTATGGTTCTCAAAAGAGGTGGCAGGGAAGGTTAAGGAGAAAAGGATAGCATTCAGGAAATATAAGAAAGCAAAGAAGGAGCAGGACAGAAAACCTTACCGGTTAAAATAGAAGGAGGCAGGGAAGGCAGTCAGAATAGCAAAGGCCCAAACTAAGGAAAAGATCACCAACTCTGTTAAGAAGGGGGATAGACCAAGGGAGGAATACTGAGGCTTAATAATGGGGAGGGAATGTGGGCAGAGGGTGACAGTGAAAAAGCAGGGATACTGAATGAATATTTCTGTTCAGCATTCACAACGGATGAGGAGGGGGAGGTACCTAAACCAAACAAGAGAAACACCCTGGATAGGGGAGACGGAGAGTCAATACCAGTCCATTCACAGAAGAAAGGGTTCTGAAAGAACTCTTGAAACTGAGAGTAGACAAAGCAATGGAGCCTGATGGGATTCACCCCAGAATTCTAAAAGAACTAAGGGTTGAACTACTGACACCACTGACTACTCTCTTTAACAAATCATTGGAGGATAGGGTGGTACCTGAGGACTGGAGGAGGGCGGATGTGATTTTACTTCACAAAAGTGGGAGCAGGGCACAGGCAGGAAACTACATACCTGTCAGTTTGACCTCAGTGGTAGGGAAAATGATGGAATCACTTCTGAAGGAAAGAACTGTTGAGTACCTAGAGGCCAGTGGGGCACAGGACCCAAGGCAGCATGGATTCACAGTGGGAAGGTCATGTCAGACAAGTCTAATAGATTTCTTTGACTGGGTGACCAAAGTAGTAGACCAGCGAGGAGCTGTGGACATGGTCTATCTAGATTTTAGCAAGGCATTTGACACAGTCCCACACAAAAGATTAATATACAAGCTAGCCAGCCTTGGAGTGGGTCCCAAGGTGGTAGTCTGGATAAAAAATTTGCTGGACAACAGGACGTAAAGGGTAATAGTAAACAGAGTCCACAGTGAAGAAAGGAGGGTAACTAGTGGGGTACTGCAGGGTTCAGTACTGGGGCCATTCCTCTTTAATGTCTCTATAAGTGACATTGCAGAGCCCTGGAAGGAAAAGTATGTCTCTTTGCAGATGACACAAAGATCTGCAACAGGGTTGATACACGGTGGAGTGGAAAGGATGAGAAGGGACTTGGCAAGGTTAGAGGAATGGTTAAATGTATGGCAGCTCAGATTCAATGCAAAGAATTGCAAGGTAATGCACATGGGAAACAAAAACCCAGGGGAAGCATACACAATGGGGGGTGAGATACTGACAACAGTAAAAATAGAAAGGGACCTGGGGGTAATTATATCAGATGACCTAAAGGTGGGCAAGCAATGTGAGAATGCAGTAAGGAAGGCTGGGATGCACAGAAAGAGGCATCAATAGTAGAAAACAGGAAGTTGTTATCCCTCTGCACAGACAGTTGGTGAGACCCCATCTGGAGTACTGTGTGCAGTTCTGGAGACCCCATCTCCGCAAAGACATAGACAGAGTGGAGGCTGTCCAGAGGAGGGCAACCAAAATGGTGCAGGGTCTGCACCAGAAGACATACGAAGAAAGACTAAAGGAGCTTAATATGTATACCCTTGAGGAAAGAAGGGAGAGAGCGGACATGATAGAAACTTTTCAAGTACCTCAAGGGAATTAACAAAGTCCAAGAGGGTAGCATCTTCCAGAAAAAGAGATGTGCAAGAACAAGGGGGCACAATTTGAAGATAGAGGGGGGACGGCTCAGAGGTAATGTGAGGAAGTATTTTTTCACTGAGAGGGTTGTGGATGCATGGAACAGCCTCCCTGAGGAGGTCGTGGAGTCAAGAACAGTGGGGGATTTCAAGAATGCATGGGACAGGCATAAGGCAGTCCTAGTGGGGGGTAGGAGGAAGTAAGCTGTTGGTTAACTAGGATCTGCAGCTTATCTGTTAGGTAGGAAAATGGGCAGACTAGGTGGGCCAAGCGGTCCTTATCTGCCATCAAATTCTATATTTCTATGTTTCTATGTGCAAGAACAAGAGGGCACAATTTGAAGATAGAGGGGGGGGACGGCTCAGAGGTAATGTTAGGAAGTATGTTTTCATGGAGAGGGTTGTGGATGCATGGAGCAGCCTTCCTGAGGAGGTTGTGGAGTCAAGAACAGTGGGGAAATTCAAGAATGCATGGGACAGACATAAGGCAATTCTAGTGGGGGGGTAGGAGGAAGTAGGCTGTTGGTTAACTAGGATCTGCAGCTTATCCATCAGGTAGGAAAATGGGCAGACTAGGTGGGCCAAGTGGTCCTTATCTGCCGTCAAATTCTATGTTTCTATGTTTACCCTAAATTGTTCCTGTGGCCTGAGGTTATAAGTAGTTTGTAATTCTGTGAATGAGCATGTCTTTCCCCTATTGAGGAAGTGACTCACCAAATGTAGGCCCTCTTTTTCCCACCTCTGAAATCCGTGATCTAGGTGGGTCGATAAGAAATGCTGGTGAACGGGGAGTGAATAAAAAAGATATCTATATCGAGTTAGCTGGCCTGAGTTTAATAGGGATCTCCAGTATATGGACTAAGTCTTAATCTCTTTTCTCCAGGTCCTTCCATTTGGTCTGGTATTGGGGTGAAGCCAATAGAACACTATTCTAAGTTGTGAGGCCTGGTAGTAGGCTTTAAGATCCAGTAATGCAAGCCCTCCCATTTTCTTTGGTAGTTGTATCTTTGAATATTTTATTCTAGGTTTGTGGGAGTCCCAAATAAATCTGGATATATTTTTATTTAAGTCTCTTATCATGTTTATCTGTATAGGTACAGGGAGTGTCTGCGCCAGGTATAGGAAACAGGGCAGAAATTCATCCTCACTGCCTTGACTCGCTGTATCATTGGGAGCGGCACTGCTCTCCATCTTTCCAGATCCCTGCGTGATCTGGCGTATCAGAGGGATATAATTAAGATTAAACATTTGGGTATAGTTCCCTGTCAGGTGTACTCCTAAATATTTTAAGCTCTCAAGATCCGATTTAAAGGGGAAATGATTGTTGTATTAAGGGTGATGGGAGATAATTAATCCTTAAAGCCTCTGTTTTTACCGTATTAATTCTGTATGCTGCCAGACTGCTAAATTCAGATAACACTTGCCACAGGGGCGGTAGGGAACAGTCAGGATCTGTAACATATAATAGCAGATCGTCTGCGTACAGAGCTAGTTTATGCTGCTCTCCCCTGTCGCCACTCCTTTGATGTTAGTATCCTGTCTGATCACCTGCACCAGAGGTTCAAGGTATATAGCAAATAATAGGGGTGAGAAGGGGCATCCCTGTCTAGTGCCCCGTCCCAAATCAGTGGGATCCGAGACCGATCCATTGATTTTAATGTAGACTCTTGTACCATCAAATATAGCTTTAATTAATCTAGAAACCCTATCTTCCCCAGTGAGGCAGTCAAGAAGGACCATACCACCCAGTCGAAGGCCTTCTCTGTGTCAAGCTTAGTAAAAGGAAGGGGGAGTTCGACCGGGTGGCAAGGTGCAAAAGGTGTAGAGATCTCTTAATGTTATCCTGGGCCTGCCTGGAGGAAACAAAGCCACACTGATCCATATTAATCAGAGTGGGAAGCAGGCGCTCTAACCTCCTGGCCATCACAGCTGTAAATATTTTGTAATCTATGTTGAGCTCAGAGATCGGTCTGTATGAGGCACAGGACAGTCGGTCCTTACCTGGTTTCAGTATGCTAGTTATTGTGGCATATCTCCATGATTCAGGTGCCCCCTCCCCTTCCAGTACTCCCTGGCAGGCCAACTGCATCATCAGGGATAACTGTTCCCTAAACATTTTGAAGAACTCAGGTTTGTAACCATCTGGTCCTGGGCTTTTATTCGATTTTGAGTTTGAAATGGCAGCCTCTAGTTCAGCTTTCCTAAGTGTGGAGTCTAACATCACTTTTTGGGTTTGGGACAAGCTTGGTAAATTCAGTCATTCCAGGAAGACCTGTATTTCCTGGGGGTTTACCGTTGTCTCCGGGGTGTATAAAGTCTGGTAAAACTGCCTAAATACCTGACTTATTTGGGAAGGTCTTTCCTCCATTTTCCCCGTTGCTGGGTCTCTTATTTGTGTTACCCACATTTGAGAAGTTTTTTGGTGTAAGAGATAGACCAGTAGTCTGGTAGCCATAGACCCACCTCGTAGTACCTGTGTTCTAAGAATTGGAGGGCTTGCTTGGTTTTGATATCCAATAAATGTTGGGTTCTTTGCTTGGTGGCTTCCAACAGGGGTTACATAGGTTATACAAAGTTTATATATAGACTTACATCCATTATACTAGCCTTGTGTCAAAATAATTTTCCTTTAGCCTTAAAGTGTTTGTCCAATTCTGTTTTGAATATTTCCATAGAACTACTACCTACCACAGTTGGTATCAGTGAATTCCACACCGGGATCACTCTGTGTGTGCCAGTTCTTTCTTTTTAGTACCTTCCACCTGTCTGCATTTAGTTGTAAGCTATGTGCTCTGGTGTCATAATTCAGATTTTTTATTTCAAGTCCAAGATCTTCCCATAACCTATCAGCGTTGAAGGTTCGGTATAGAAAACACTTATCGCCCCAAGTTCTTGTACATTTCAGGGTATATAAATTGAGGTCTGATAGTCTGGCGTCATATTTTAGGTGTTCTATATCTTCTATTGTTCTTGTTGCCCTTCTCTGGATCCCCTCCAGTCTGTCTATGTCCCTGCTTCATCTCCCGCTGCATGCTGTTCTTGTCATTCTTTAAGTTGATTTTGCAAGGTGTCTAGCATAAACGCCTGTTTTTTTTACAATATGCAGCGAACTTAATAATGTCTTCCCATAACACTGATTTGAGAGTATCCCACAGGGTGTGTGTCTCCGTTTCCTCCATTCGATTTTCCTGCAATATCTGAGGAATTCTTTCTTTTATGTGGCCTTTGAACTCAGGGAGGTTAAGCAGGAAATAATTATTTTTTTTATTTAGTAAGCTTCACAATTTTCAACAGCAACACTTAATACCGAATGTCAGAACTATGGATTAGGAATTACCATATCACCACATCTCCCCACCTCCCCCTCACTCCTTCCCTCCCCATTGAAGCGACCTATTGTCCCTATACAATGTAACTGTACACGTATTACACAGTGGACTCAGTAAAACTGACAAATCTCCTAGACAGACTTTAGGATTGCAAAATTACTTATCTGATAACTTGCGTAAATGAGTACAGATCACTCAAGAAGTAAATAAATTAAAAAAATAGATAGGTAATTAGATAAGTACATAGGGAGCTCATGCATGTAAGCCTGCTATTTCAGATACAGAGCATACAGCTTGCCCCATCTATTATCGAAATTATTTGGATTATTTCGCAAGCTGGCAATCATTTTTTCCACTCTAAGATAAAAGGACAGCTCATGGAGCCATTCGGTGTAAGATATAATAGACTGATCCAACCAGTGTTTGAGAACCAATTTTTTCACCGACATGGCAATTAGAGAGATATGAAATTTCCTTCCTTTGACCTGAATTGGGGATAGGTCGCCCAAAATACAGATGTTCGAGGTGAAAAGTGGTTCTAACCCCAATAAGGGGTCCATTTGCAATTTAATTTGAGACCATATTGGTAAAACCTTCTCACATGCCCAGAAAACATGCAATACTGTTCCATCCCTTTGCCACATCTAATACATATGAAATTGGTTCCTTCCCAATTTTGCAAGCTTACTTGGGGTGTAGTACATATTATTCAAAATTTGATATTGGGTAATTCTCAGTCTATCCTGAGTAATATAGGTATGTAAATCTTTCCAAATAATAGCCCAATTAGCCATGTGATTTGGGATTAAGGAATCCCAAATTTTAGAGCCTGGTAACGTGTTTGGAAAAAGGGTAGAAAGAAGCTTGTTGTAAATGAGCGAAATGCTGTGGGGTTGAGCCACCAGCATTTTAAGCCTTTCCACCAACTTATCCAAACTGGATGAAGTAACAGTTTTCCCAAATTTATGTAGAAGAAGGTGCTGCAATTGATAAATCTTAAAAATAACACTGTTAGGGGCCTGGAGCTTGACAAGCATTTCCTCTGGAGACATAAGATCGTTTGTCCTATATAGGTCAAGTACCCTCATATCTTCTAACTGAGGAATCCAGTCTCTACCAATACTGGACCCTCCAATTTTCAGATTAGGATTCTCTACTATATTTTGTATCGTATCCTTGCTTGGGTGTACGTGTAGTGACGTACATATCTGAAAAATTTTTTTTATAGAGATGCCCATCACTGAGTATTGAATAATCTCTGGTAAGTTCCTAAAAGGTGTGCATAGTGCTGTAACTGGGGTCAGCTTGGTTGTACAGAAAATATCTGACTCAATCTGGAGCCATATGGGGATATAAAAATGCTCATGGCCAGCAGTGGAAATAGACAACTACTTACCTATTCTGCACAATTGACTGGCCCAATAATAATATAATAAATTAGGCAACTTGAGACCGCCCTTATCTTTAGTTAGAATAAGTTTATTATATGCTCTTCTGGGAGCTTTATCCAACCAAACGAACTTCGAAATATTAGTGTGTATTTTCCGGAAAAGGGAGAGTGGCAACCAGATGTCACTCATATTTAGTGGGAAAAATAACCTAGGAAGCACATTCATTTTAATAAGATTGATTCTCCCCCAGAGAGGATCGGTAATGTTTTCCATCTAGAAATATCTAGTTGTATGGTCTGGATCGTGTCTTCCAGATTGACCTTCTTATATAATAAAGGGTCCGTAGTTAAATGAAGCCCCAAATATTTCATTGACCGGGTGGCCCAGTTCATCCCGTATTTACTGAAACTTTGATGGAAAGTAAAGTGGTTAAGTGGCATAATTTCAGACTTATTCCTAGTCAACCTGTAATTTGATACCCTGCTAAACTCCCCTATAATATTTAGTACTTCATCTAGTGAACTCAGGGGATCCGTAAGATGAAGTAATATGTCATCTGCATAAACAGAAAGTTTTAAGTTATGCATGTGTAACCCCTTTGTTACCCGGGGTTACTAGAATCCCAGTAAGACCTAGTGGTAGGCAGGGATGGCAGCTTGTGAAACTCCAGTTAAATGGGTTTCACACTGTCTCACTCTGTCCTCAGTCATGGCTGAGACTTGAGAGATGACATCACTATAGAACTGTCGCAGCTGCATGAGCCACATTGGAATCTACAGCTCAGGGAGTGAGTTTAGAACTTTGGGAAATTAAAAGGTTTTCTTTTTCAGTTTGTCCTAAAGCAAACAGGAAGGAAGTCAGTGAGTCTGCAGTTTGTTTCAAAGAAGAAGGAAGTGTTCCTGTGTTTACCTTTTTTTAAAGTGGTGGAGACCGCTCCCCCGGTCTCAGTGCCCCCTCCCTCTGGGGGGGGGGAGAAAAAGTTCTCTGTGGGTTCCAGGTGCAATCCCCTTCTCCCACCATGGAAGGCAGCTGCCTCGTTTTATTTAGTCTGTTTTTGTATAACAGCAAAGAAAGTGTTACTTCGCCTGTGGGGCACCTGCAACGAATGGGTGAGTGTTTAGCTCCATTTGAAGGGGCAAACAAATTGTTTTCTTCAGTTGGGAAATTAATGTGGACTGCTATTTGGGAGGACTATGTTTACTAGAACAAACAAATGGAGCAGTCAAACAGTCTAAAGTTTTATTGGATTTCAAGTAATGCTGTAGAGGGGGTGCTTCAGGTCATCCACCGTTCAATCTACATTTTAAAGTTCTAAAGTTTTCTGAGTGTATCCAGAGAAATGGCCGGGTATGGGCTGTGGGAGCTGGAGGTGGGAAAACCCCCATCTTTAGTAACCAGGTCCACCTCTATGGATTTCTTCTGTGTTTTGCTACTTGCCTCATGCACTTGGCCAGTGATGGGGTGGGTACCCAGACGTGGGTCGCAACTTGAAAATGTCTCTAGGAGTCGCAGACTCTAAGTGGTGTGGGGAGCCACAGGATGGGAAAATTACTCCTTGTTGGATGGGAGTCTCCTTGTTTGATGGGAGTTCGATTGGAAGTAAGAAAACAAATCTCTCTAGGAGTCACAGACTCTAAGTGGTGTGGGGAGCCACAGTTTGGGAGTCTCCTTGTTTGATGGGATGTCTTTCCAAGTAAAGTTTGGGTTCATTCTTCAAGTGGACCATCAGTCAAGTGGCCGGCAGGGGAGCCGGGCCAGTCGGGCTATGTATCCAAAGCACATGCAAAGTCCGGGCTGAGTGCCTGGTGGGTCCAAAGCCAGACAACTGTAGTAATGTGTTCATTCTTCAAATGGACCGCTTGGTTAACCTCTAATCTGCACATACAGTAACGTAACCTTTTGGGACCATGCAATGCTTTGTTTATGTTCAATTAGTTAATAAATAAAGCCACACTGAAAAATCCCAATTCTGGTTCTGGACATTACAGTTATTGCTTCCTGTAGTTGGATTTACTTGGGTGCCCCTGCAGAGTAGCCAAACCTAGGTCCTTGTGCTAGTAACCTCATCCTCCCGAACCCAGGTCCCCCAACAGGTATTGCTGCCAACGCCAACAGCATGCCACCTGTCGTTTCAGTAAAAAGGCAGGGGTGGGGTTCCTGACAAAAATGGAGGCACCGCTTTGGATTTGTTCGGGAAGAAAGGTGCTTGGGCAAGTAGGCTAGCGTTTTGGCTATCTGGCAGTTGGTAGCCCAAAAAAAAAGTTGAAGCAATTTCCCTAGTACGTTGCTGTGTGCTGTGAATCTTGTGCTGCTGTTTAAAAAATGCCAACTGTTTACTAAGGAGCTGTAAAGCTAAAGTGTGTGTCCTTATCCTGCATCAAAAAAAAATTGTTTACAGCGTTTTTGTCAGTTTTAAAATGAATTTCTGTGAAGGAAAGTGTGGAAAACTAAGGGTAGCAACAGAGAAATTATGCCCTGGATGTTTGAAATGCTTTTACAATGAATTTCTGTGAAGGAAAGTGTGGAAAACTAGGGGTAGCAACAGAGAAAATATGCCCTGGACATTTGAAATGCTTTTAAAATGAATTTCTGTGAAGGAAAGTGTGGAAAACTAGGGGTAGCAACAGAGAAAATATGCCCTGGACGTTGGAAATGCTTTCTGTGCAATGCTAGAGACTGCAGAGTTAATGGCAATGTTACATGGTTGAAATGGGCTCCTGCAGTGGAGTCAGTTGAGAAAAAAAAGTGCATTTTTCAGTTTAAATTTGCCTGCTCGACGATCGCCGTGAGGAAGAAGAGGCTCATTTGCATGGCGTCATGTGGTTGGTCAGTTTGCCATTAGTCCCCTCAGCCAGCTCTTTCAGAGTCTGCTTCAGCATTCGAGGGAGACAGAGAAAAGCGGTACTGGCAATGGAGGAGCGTTCGTGAAGTAATCAAAGCCGCAAACAGTAAAAAGTGACTTTCTAAAAATCGGCTCAACTCGACATCGATCGTGGACTGTGTGAATTGTGGTTAAAACAACGATCCGAGACTGCCCGCCTGCTTGCATTCTGAGGCCTTCAAAATCTGGCTGCAGGCCATTTTACCCATCGCAGCAATCTGCTACAATAACAGTGAGTAAATAATTAAAACTGCTTAAATCAGTGATTTTCAGTAATGCCATATAAAATGTGTGTGCAGCTGTATAGTCGTTTTGTAGCGATTGTGTGATGTCCTGCTGGCAAGTGGAAGTCTGTAAAGCCATTAAATGTGTGCATAGCAATGAAAGTAGCCTCAGTTTAAAGTTTGCAGCCAGAGAGAGACTGTGGGTTGTAAAAAGTGCAACACTAGTAGAAGCAGGCAATCCTGTGCTGAAACCTGAAGTTACTAAGGGACTGTAATAAAATGAATGTTGCCAGCAAGTGAAAAGTCCAAGGAAAATCCTGTAAATGTGTGAACAGCCAGAACAGAGCAAGTTGTGCAGTTTGAGTAAAAGTTATTAGTAGCTGATGTAAATCGGGTGTGCAGTGGCTTGACCCAGAGTCTGATTGTTGATGCACAGGAGTGCTGCCGCCGCCATTACAGGGTCGGGTGGTAAAGTAAACACAGCAGCAGAGGAGCCATTTAAAGCTACAGAGTGTGTTCATTAAAGTGGGACTTTCAGTTACAGTGAACTTTGTTTATTTTTCTGCAGTTATGGCCTCAGGACCAGCTCGTTACCCGGATCATGCCGGGTTGCATTAACAGCAGCAGTAAATAGATTGAGAGATATTGAAAGTGGTGCTATGGGGCAACTCCTCCTGATGTGGCAATTCCTAATTATCCAGTGCGTATATGCCAGATGTGCTTGAGTGCTGGAAGGGATGTCTTCATGATTCCTCACTGTGCTGGATGCCTTCAAAAATATGGCTTGTATAAAGCGCCCAATCTGGTTGTCTCCACATGGACAAAAATTCAAGAATCTGCAGTTGGCAGCACACAGCATCAGGCGGAGCCTGTGGAGAAAGGTCCCTCGGGGGAGTGTGGCACAAAGTTAGAGAGTGCAGAATTAGAGACTGAATCTGAAATTGAAGCATTGGATGCTGGATCTCAGAAGGCAAGTTCAGATAAAGCATCAATAGACCCCTGGGTGGGGGGGCCTAGCCCAAGTCTCGAAGGTGAAGAGGAGATGCGGAAGGCTTTTGAATGGGAGGTGTCGACCTCCGCTCCTAGTGATGAATGGATAGTCTCGGTGAGAACACTGCTCACTCCTGGGCTCAGATCCTCAGTGAAGAGGAAGATGAGGGGAACCTATGTGGCCTTGTGAGAGAGGAACGGTACACAGCCTCAAGATCTTGTCTCGGAGGAATGTGTTCAAGAAGGTGGTGATGCCACTGCCTTGGCTTCACCAGAAGAAGAAGAAGTCAGGATCCTTTTAATTTCATTGAGGATGCGGCTGGAGAACCAGGACTGGCCACCCCCAAGCCAGCCAGTGGTCTCAAATTGACCAAAGCAAGTAAAGAGGAGAGACTGGTTCGTAGAAAGGCCAATGAAATCTTAGTATGACCTTCCTACCTTACCTCTGAGAGTCTGGGAGAAGATTGAGAACTGCAGGAAATCCTGGATCTGGGATGAAGCAATGAAACATGTGCATCCTGGGGCTAACCAGCATGTAAAGAATAGACTGTTCCACGAAAAGTATACACGGTGGAAGAGAGGCACGACACTGTTTATGGACAGAGTGAGAATAGTGGACGGAGAGGGATGTGAAGTCTCCCACTGTGTGAATTATGTGCATCCAGAAGGAGTAATAATTCCAGCCCCTGACCCCCTCTACTATTGGCCTCAGAGCAAGGACCTCCCAGTAATTAAGCCCGTGCCTACAAAATGGAGAGCCGAGCAGTGGTAGTCAATACTGCCACATCTAGCTGTGAAGTGCCCTTATTGATCTGCCAATATGAATAACCAAGGATCAGGTGCCCCACCTTCATCAGTCCACAGTGTACTGTCTTGTTCAGCAACCATCTACTAGCCCACCAGATGACTTCAGATCTAGAGGGGACACAGTCCAGCTGTTTTCCTGTTCATACGCCTGGTATCGGATGGCCTTGGACCAGCTGTTTTTCTTTTGTTCCTGTTCTAAGGTTCCTTCTCCAGAGATGACATCAACCCAGCTGTTTCCAGATGTGCCTCCTGTGTTCCCAGAAGATGTCCGCCAGCTGTATCAGAAGAAATGCTGCCAGGGAGAGTCTTCGGCAGGGACCAGGTTTGTGATGTTCGATATTCAAGAGGCTGGAAGTCCGAAAACCTTTTTCATCTTTATTACATTGCAGTACACACCCACACTACAGACTTCAAAAATGTGAACTGCCCACAAAACTCTCCCTTCGGGATTATGGCCTAAAGAACTATGTGTTTCACGGGGTTCGGCCCAGGAGAGACTCTTTAATGGACTGGCCTCGGCCTTGTGGTCACTAGTTGGGACTTTAGGGCACTCCATCCCCCAAGGGTGTATTGTAATCAATGTGATTATTGTACTTTAATGTAAATACTGTGTTTTCACCTTTCTGAAAAAAAAAATTTTGGGGGATTGTACAGTGTTTTTCTGTATGGTAAGGGTTGTTGTTATGGTTGTTGTTTAGATAGACTATGCATGCAGATTAGGATGTGTTTTTGGTTTTGTCTTTTCTTACAGGTGTTCCTGGAAGACAGAAGAGAAGACAAGAAGAGGAGAAGGGGCTCATCGGAGTTCCTCATCAGTGCTTATGGTGTAGAATTTAAATGTACTGTGTTATTATTGCTAATGGTTGTAGTTGCAGGCTGCTCAAGGTCGGGGAGGTCCCCGGGTTTTGTTTTTATTTGGAATATTATGTTAGAGGCAGATAGATTTTCCCTAGAGGGTTAGGGGGGATAGACAGGCTGTGGTCCTGAGCGGCCGTAGGGATTGCAGTGCTGATCTATCAGGGCTATGCTCTGGACGGTTCTACCAGAGCCACTAGGTGTCCATAGTAAGTGGATAGAGTAGAGGCTGATATGTCAGCTATAGGCCTCTAGGTCCTTAGTGTTGCCTACCTGTGCTTGCACATGGTAAGAGGGGGCCTGATCACCCCCCTCCGCAGGTAGCACATAAGGTGGGATGACGTAAGGCGGGGTGCATAATGACTGGGACAGTCATTTTCCTGGTCAAGGGTGAGTGTAACCCCTTTGTTACCCGGGGTTACTAGAATCCCAGTAAGACCTAGTGGTAGGCAGGGAAGGCAGCTTGTGAAACTCCAGTTAAATGGGTTTCACACTGTCTCACTCTGTCCTCAGTCACAGCTGAGACTCTGAGAGATTACATCACTATAGAACTGTCACAGCTGCATGAGCCACATTGGAATCTACAGCTCAGGGAGTGAGTTTAGAACTTTGGGAAATTAAAAGGTTTTCTTTTTCAGTTTGTCCTAAAGCAAACAGGAAGGAAGTCAGTGAGTCTGAAGTTTGTTTCAAAGAAGAAGGAAGTGTTCTTGTGTTTACCTTTTTTTAAAGTGGTGGAGACCGCTCCCCCGGTCTCAGTGCCCCCCTCCCTCCGGGGGGAGGGAGTTCTCTGTGGGTTCCAGGGGCAATCCCCTTCTCCCACCATGGAAGGAAGCTGCCTGGTTTTATTTAGTCTGTTCTTGTATAACAGCAAAGAAAGTGTTACTTCGCCTGTGGGGCACCTGCAACAAATGGGTGAGTGTTTGGCTCCATTTGAAGGGGCAAACAAATTGTTTTCTTCAGTTGTGAAATGAATGTGGACTGCCGCTTGGGAGGACTATGTCTACTAGGACAAACAAATGGAGCAGTCAAACAGTCTAAAGTTTTATTGGATTTCAAGTAATGCTGTAGAGGGGGTGCTTCGGGTCATCCACCGTTCAAACTACACTTTAAAGTTTTCTGTGTGTATCGAGAGAAATGGCCGGGTATGGGCTGTGGGAGCTGGAGGTGGGAAAACCCCCCATCTTTAGTAACCAGGTCCACCTCTACGGATTTCTTCTGTGTTTTGCTACTTGCCTCATGCACTTGGCCAGTGATGGGGTGGGTACCCAGACGTGGGTCGTAACTTGAAAATCTCTCTAGGAGTCGCAGACTCTAAGTGGTGTGGGGAGCCACAGGATGGGAGTCTCCTTGTTTGATGGGATGTCTTTCCAAGTAAAGTTTGGGTTCATTCTTCAAGTGGACCGTCAGTCAAGTGGCCGGCAGGGGAGCCGGGCCAGTCGAGCTATGTATCCAAAGCGCATGCAAAGTCCGGGCTGAGTGCCTGGTGGGTCTAAAGCCAGACAACTGTAGTAATGTGTTCATTCTTCAAATGGACCGCTTGGTTAACCTCTAATCTGCACATACAGTAACTGAGCCCTTTGGGGACCATGCAATGCTTTGTTTATGTTCAGTTAGTTAATAAATAAAGCCACACTGAAAAATCCCAATTCTGGTTCTGGACATTACAGTTATTGCTTCCTGTAGTTGGATTTACTTGGGTGCCCCTGTGCAGAGTAGCCAAACCTAGGTCCCTTGTGCCAGGTAACCTCATCCTCCCCGAACCCAGGTCCCCCACCAGGTATTGCTGCCAATGCCAACAGCATGCCACCTGTCGTTTTAGTAAAAAGGCAGGGGTGGGGTCCCTTTCACATGCCTATGGTAATCCCTTGTATGTTGATTGCGGATTTAATTTGTCTTATTAAGGGTTCCAAATACAGGTTAAACAGAAATGGTGAGAAAGGGCAGCCCTGTCGTGTACCTGAATATAAAGAAAAACTAGATGAGAGTACTTTGATTGCAGAATATCCTGGCCGTCGGAGCTAAATAGACTTTTTGGAGCCATTGAATGAATATCGGGGGTATATTCATCCATTCAAGGGTAAGCCATAAAAAGTCCCAGTCCACCCTGTCAAATGCCTTTTCCGCATCTAGCGAAATTAAGGCCATGGGTTGTGGGGTGGACTGGACTATTCGGAGTATATGCCCCAATTTCCGGAAATGATCTGATGCTGATCTACTTGGGACAAAGCCAACCTGTTCTGGGCTGAGCAGAGGGATCCATACCTTTTGGGTTCTGCTTGCAAGGAATTTCGTGAGAATTTTAAGATCACAGTTTAGCAGTGATATGGGTCGGTAACTGGAGGGCTGTTCTGGAGGTTTGTCAGGTTTTAACAATAATATGATTATTGCTTCCAAAATGGAATGGTCCGTGGTTTCATTATGCAGTATATAATGATCAAACTTTAATAGCGTTGGGGCTATTTCTTTTTCAAAAACCTTAAAGAAATTTGAGGGAAAGCCATCTGGCCCTGGAGCCTTGTCTGGAGCCATGGCCTTTATAGCATGGGAAATCTCCGTTAGTGTAATGGGAGCTGACAGTGTTTCCTTATCTGTATAAAACATTTTAGGGAGAGGAATACTGGCCAAGTATTCTTCTATCTCCATTTTTGACGGGGGGTTAGAACGCTTCCCATAAAGGGTTGCATAGAATCTTTCAAATACTGAGGCTATTTCCCTAGGAAGGGTCCTAAGGGTTCCATCTGGATCCTGGATTGCCTGAATAGTTCTTGAACTTTCCAGTTGTCTCATACGCAATGCCAAAAGACGACTGGCTTTGTCCCCGATCTATATAAATTGCTTTTGTCCTGAGAATAGCAAATTCCGCCTTCTCTTTAAGGAAATCCGAGTAGGCATTCCTGAGTGCTAATAGCTCAGTGAGAACACTTTGAAGGAGGGTGGAAGCGGCCATTGATTCTAGAGTCCTAATCTGTTCCAGTAATTTTTGGGCTTGGGTCTCTAATCTTTTTCCATTTCGATGCCAGCCTGATAAATTCCCCTCTTAAATGACATTTTAATGCACACCAGACCTGATCTAACCTGGGAATAGAATTTAAGTTCTCTGTCAGAAATTGCCCAATAAGGGTACGAACCCTAGATACTATAAATTTATCTTTCAGTAACTGCGTATTTAGTTTCCATAGGGTGTCTGATTGCACTTCAACAGATAAAGTAATTTTGAGCCATATCACCGCATGGTCAGATATCCCGATCGGCTCTATCCCTCCTCCCAGAGTTCCGGCTAAGAGACTCGTACTCATGGGAAAATAATCCTGTCTAGATGCCGTCTTGTGCACTTGTGAATAAAACGGGAAAGCCTTGGTAGTCGGGTTCAATATCCTCCAGGGGTCGCATAACCCAAGGAGGTCCATCACTTCAATAAGGGCCCTTTGCGCTGCCAACGGAGCTCTGGGGATCAGGTTGGATTTATCTAGTAATTGTGATTGGGTGAGATTCCAGTCACCACCCAATATTATGGGGGTTGCTGTGAATGGTGCGAGTTTATCCGCTGATCCCATGAAAAAATCAGGGTCTCCTCCCCAACGGCCCATATATACTGTACATCCCAATACCATGGGTTTCCTATCTAACTGTCCCTTGGCCAAAATAAACCTACCCTGCGGATCTGAGATGGTGGATTCAGGGTGAAAGGAAATTGTTCTCATGATGAGAATCCCTACCCCTCCTCTACTAGTGGAATTCCCCAGTAGCAAAAACTTGCCTGACCCCTTGCCTTTTGAAGCCCACTGCCTCCTGTGTCAAAAGGTGTGTCTCCTGTAGGAAAATTATACCAGCTTGCAGTAGAGAAGCATGTTTTAAAATTGCAATACATTTGGCATGATCACGAGCTCCCCTTACATTCCAAGAAATGATTTTAACATTCACACTATTCATGTTTAGTGATTATCCAGGCTAACCAACTTCTGTACCTAGCCATTATGGTCTCTCCAAGCCCACCCCCCCATTCCCTAATACCAACTCTAGATCCTGGCATATACAATCCAAAACTAATCTAATCCCCCCCCCATCTAAACCTACAAAACTATTTACAAAAACATTTCTTGTTATAGTGAGTCCTTTGTACTGTATCGTAACACTATCCCCCATTGGTCCTCTTTGTAATGCCCCTGTGTAGTTATCAGACCATACTCTGACTTATCAACGTACCTCGTATCTTTAACTATCTCAGATACTAGTGCCCCTAGTAACCCAAAGAGGTCAACCCCCACTAACTAGATGGTGATACAGCATCCTACTAGCGCTCTGAGGCAGCTCCTCCCCTCCACTATCCAGTTCAGATAGCCCAATACCAAAGGATGACTCCCCTAGGTATCACGCTTGGGCTGCAGCTCTCTGATACAGCCCTTATTTTACAAGGCATTACCTACTCCTAGAAAGTGTCCACCAAGCACAAGGGAAGAGAACATTCATTACTAATGTGTATTATCACTTCAGGACAATAGCCCGCCCATATTGCCAAGGAGATTGCTTGCAGAGTCGAAACTGTCTTGTTTGAGGCTGAGGTTACTATTTGTTTCCCTAGGGAACAATAATCGGGTGCAAGGCCCGCCTTCAACTAGGTCCCCCTGGAATGCTTCCTCCACCCAAGAGTTCCACTTTCTCACAGGGGAGGATGCCATGCCCGCTCTGCTAACCTCCCACCCCACCTCCAGCTTGAATCCCCCATCACCGCTGGCCCCAATCGGAACCCTCCTCCAAACAAAGATTTCAGGTTAGTGCTACAGAACCCTTTCAAAAACTATTTTAAACTCTGCAATTCTGTGAAAATAACCCCCGGTGGGCCAGTCCAGACAAGGACTCAGAGAATATTAAGTTTTGTGAAATAAATTGGGAAGTTTAACCGTCAGGTCGTCTAACGCCTTAGAAGGGGAATCATATGTGTTCCAGGAGTCTGCTATCTTAACTTGCAGCCAAGAGGGATACAACATCTTGAAGTGAATGCTTGCTGCAATCAGCTTCATAACAATGGGATGAAAAGCTGCTCTCTTTTGCCTTGTTTCATATGGTAAATCTTGTGTCAGGCGAATCTTAGTCCCCTCCCATAAAATAACTCGTGCTTCTCTTGCTTTGCTCAACACATGTTTCTCAACAAAGCTTAGAAACTAGGGGTCAAGGAGGAGCCCCTGGTTGAGGCCGAGGTCGCAAGGAGCGGTGAGCTCTCTCAATTTGATATGAGGCTCCCATGGGAGATGGCCCAGCTGCTTTGCACAGGAATTTCTGCAGAAAAGCTTGGACATTTTGCCCCTCTTCAGCTTCAGGTAGTCCAAAAATTAAGATGTTGTTCCTGCGACTTCTCCCTTCTAAGTCTTCGGTTTTTTATTGCAATTTCTGTTTCTGTTGCTTCAGCCCTGCCATCTCTGGCTCCATCTTCTCCCTCCACCTCTCAATAGAAGTAGTACGGGCTTCAGAGTCTGATACTCTTCTAGACAAATCTGCCAGGTCTCCTCTCAGGGATTTTAGCTCAGAGGCTATCTCTCCTAGGGTGTTTTTAAAAGGCTGAAGCTCCTGTAAGAAGCGATCCTCGGTTAGAGGAATCGGGGAAGACATCTGCGAGGCCTTTTTATCTGAAGCCACACTCTGGGCCTTGGATTTCTTGGGTTTTTTCTCCGGGGTGGTCGGTGGGGTATGGCGCATAGAGGCAGCTCGCATTTCAGCCTCCATCCTCCTTTCCTATTCCGATTTGTGGTACACACCACAGGCTTGCTAGCCCGTCAGGAACTTTCCTGTGTATGGGTGTAGTGCCAAAATTTGTAATGGGCTGAAATTTAACAAAATAAAACGATTGAAAGGTCGGAGCTCAATGCCTCCACTTGCTTGCTTGCATCACGTGATCTCCAAGTAGGAAATAATTAAACCTCCAGAGGGTGACCGATCTGAAGCGTCCCCACTCCATAGTCAACAACAGTATTGAATGGTCAGATAGGGTGGACGGGAGCATATTGCAGCTTTGAATTTGGGATTGGTGTTCTTTTGTTACACGGAGGAAGTCTGTCCTGGCATATGTCCCATGAGGTGAGGAATAATGGGTATATGCCCTTCCATGAGGATTCAGATGTCTCCACATGTCCAGCCATCCCACCTTCTTCATATAGGCTTGTGCTATTTTTTGAGGTCCCGATTTCCCGGGGGGACAAGGGTTTGTAGTATCTAAGTGATTATAAATGAAGTTGTGATCCCCTCCCATTATTAGTATCCCGTATGGTACTCTGTTACCTCTTGGAAGAGGGATCTCACTGCCGTAGTATCCGATCCCGGAGGGATATAAATACTCACTAGAGCAATACTTTCCCCTTTGTATAACCCCGTTGCTACTGCTAGCCGGCCATCTGGATCCTCATACAGTATATGGACATAATTTGAAATTGAGTATGACGAGGAATTAGAACCACTGTCCCTCATCTATTTCCTGCCTTGTATGAGGAGGCTATTACCTGGGTATAACCAAATTTTTTTAACTTTTGATGTGCCATTCAGCTTTTACTTTTTAAGCGAGTTCAGAACTTTATATCTTTTTATAGGGTTGTTTAACCCACTCACATTTTGTGAACTAACCTTAATCTTACCCGCCATTGTCATTTGATACCTTTGATTGTATTGCTCTATATTGGGTGAGCCGAACCGTGCATCCTCATTCCTTTTTTAGAGATTAGGGACTTCCCCCTCTGGTCCCTCCACTGCAAGTCATTACCCTTATTGTTCTTGTGTAGGTAACTCTGAAATGTCCCACAGCTTATGCAGAATCACTTTGTCACCCTGTCTAACATAACTAGTAACACATAATAACGGTATAAAACACTCTTAAACACAAAAACAGTTTTGAACCTGAACTTTTGTACATGTTGCTTCCAAGGTTGGAGGGCACTTTATGTCCTCTGAGATTACCCCCAGCAGACCCTTGAGAGGTCAGCTTAGGGTAAGGGGTAGTGTGGTGGAAAATCCCATCAGGCCCCCCTGGGTCTCGGATCATGCCGGACCAAATAAGATGGAACATATGAATAAACATGCCACCCTCTGGTGGAGTAAGGAGGGTACATCTCCCCTTGAACTGCTCTCCATCTGTGAGCAAGTCTCAACACAGGTCTACCCAAATCCAAATAACTGTTTTAAATATTTATAACTAGGTCTCTACTACCATTTGTATGTTTAACTTAATTTCCCTAATTTTACAGTATGTCTCTAAAATTGTGTTATCATCTCGGGTATTACTCCCCAGTTCTGTTTGCGCAGTTGTTCTCCTGCTTCTCTCCCCCATGCAGGAACCGGAAGCATGACCTTCTCCTAATCTACAGACTGGTAGTAAACCACATATACTGATAATTTTGTATACAGCTCTTTAACTTAAATCCAGATCCCATATCATATTTATTGGGGGGGGGAACTCTTCATCTCTTCCCCTACATGGTCTAAATTAAAGATTTTTGAGTCATTGTTCTACATTGTCCCAGCTCAGTACTTCAACGAGAGTTTGAAAATGACCCCAGGTTTCACCAAAAACTTGTGGTCCTTGTAGTTTCACAGTCACTACTTAATCTAATTTGAATAAGACAAACCTCTGTTCGTGGAATTGGGAATCCGCTACGGCAATGGAGAGGTCCGAGTAACTATCGCTCTGGGAAAATTCAGCATAAAAAAAGTCAGAGTCTGCGTTTTCAACTGACCTCATTGTTCATGTCTTCTCTTTTTCTCCTTCTCTCCCAGAGGATCTCTTCTCTTGCATTCCTTGCAGCATTGAACTGATGTAATGTAGAGCGGTTGGGGCTGCCCATTTTGCAGTGTTCTTATGGTGGTGCAGTGCCCCCGGGATCCAAGTCACACCAGAGGGCCTCGGGCACTGAGCTTGTGGTGCTTCTGTTTTCATCCATCCCCTCTCTTTCAGCGCTGTCAAGGCCTCCAGTGGCATTTGGTAAATCTTAGTCTCCAAGTCCCAGAAGACTTTCAGCTGCACTGGATACAGTGTCTGAAACCTTTGGTTGTGTGCTTTAAGTTCCTGTAGGATCATCGCATAGGCCATGTGTTGTTTCAGTATATCAGTCAGATAGCCGTGGTCGAAAAAAAAAAGTGTTGTATTATATTTCACTGTCTTCATTTTCCACGTTGTCCTCAATACCTCCTCCTTGTTCCAAAAACTAGACAGTTTAAGGACTACTGAGCGTGGTCTGGTGTTTGGATCAGCAGACATCAGGGCTAATGAGCAATGGGCCCTTTCAATCTGGAATTGAAAAGCTGGTGGAAGATCCAGCATATCCTTAAGTAAGTCCTCCAAGAATTCAAACATTTTCTCGGTCTTTGCCCCTTCTGGTAGCCTATATATTCTTATATTGTCTCTGTGAGAACTCGCTTCAAGGTCAGTCAGTTTGTTTTGGATAGCTTCTTGGTTATCTATAATGAAGAATACTGCCACTTGTAATTGCTCTGTCTCCAACTCCATCTCGGTGATGTGGGCCTCAGATTCCTCCATGCGGTCCTCAACCGCTTTAAGCTGCTGGCGTATCGATTGAAACTCTCTCTCTGGTTCTCACCTCTAAATGATTTTATTTCTTGTAGAAGTGTTTCAAGCTGGGAACATGAAAGTTGCTCCAGCTCGGTGTCTGTATCTTGGTCTCGGCCTCCATTGCTTGCTGGTGATGAGCTCCTGCTGCTTATTCTTTGTTCGGTAGATCCGTTGGCATCTGACTTTTTTTTCCTCTCAGGACCCATTTGATCTGGCCCCTTCAGTTGCTCCTGAAACCATTTGGATGATTTTTCAATGGTATTTAGCTGTACTGGAGGTATTTATTTGGGAGACCTGTTGTGAGCTCTATTAGAGTGCAGCCATCCAGACGGTGACATCGCTGGAGGTTCCCTCAGATACTTTTTTTAAATAAGGAAAACAGCAGCAACAAAAAAGTCAAAATACCTGTGCAGAGGGTGGGCTTCCTCCTCCTCCTTATGCCCTCCTCTCCCACAACCCTGCTATTCCTGTGCTTAGCTCCTGTCAATCAGATTTAACAGGGCATATCATTAAGAGTGGGGTGGGATGGGGTGGGGAGTGAGGGCAAAAATGTGCAGCAAGTAAAGACAGTAAAGGAAGAAAGCACACCAAACTAGGTTTTTTAAATTTTCAACAGTCCCAAAACAATTCTAAGTAAAGACAGCACATAAATAACAGTATCACTAAAAGCCCATAAATCTAGGTTTCAAACAAAACCAGCAATGAGCAGTTACTGCACTGCACTTAAATGAATCTGGATCCTTCCCCTTCTGGAGTGCTAGGGTATACCCACTAACACAGTGGGAGACAATTAAATGGGCCAAATGGCCTACTTTGTCTTTACCTATTCAAAGTAACTCATAGGCAGAGGGGGAGGTGACAAAGAATACAGACTCAAACTGGGTGTTAGAGGAGAGGTAGAGGGAAACTTCACCATCCCTCTTAGTACGATCCTGGCAGATTATTGTGTGCCCAGGGATGGCAACCGCAGCATCAGGAATCTTGGGGGATAGTAAAGACCCTGACATCACCAGCACCTTGAGATTAACCATGAGTGATTGTAACAGATCAATCTTTGGAGGAGACTTCGAATGTCGATGTGGGTCACTCTCAGTCCTTTGGGGAGATGAGGGGTAGATGAGTGAGTAGGGCCTGAGTTGAACTCAATATCACCTGCTGCTAAAAGCAGGAGATGAGGAGCTTGGGGGAGCCTATAAGTCACGTATGGGGAAAGGGGGAGTATGGGGAAGATGAGAGCGGTAAGAGGGAAGGAGGCACCTGAGAGGTTCAGGAGACGGGAGGAGACGGCACCCAGGATGCTAGGGGGGAAGAGATAGGGTGGGGAGACTGGAGGAAGGGAGGGTAGGAGATCGGGAGGGGAATGGAAATGGAGGGGGAAGGTAAGGATAAGCATTAGGGGAGAGTGAGACAAGGGAAAACAGAAGGGGAAGGAGTGCTAGGGTTATAATCAACACAATTGAAGGGACAGTAAGCAACTGTCACCCTGCACTTTGTCAGTTTAGGTAGTAGGAAAGTAAGTGTAACAACTTGCAAATGTGTTTTTTTTTTATTTCCGTCTGATTATTTGTTAGGCTTCTGTAGTACATTAGTCGACTGGGGGTATGGTGAAAGCTGAAAAGTACAGTCCTGGGTTCTCAAAGAGGTTGAGTATGAATATAAATGTTATTTTATTCTACTTACACTTCAAAGGGATGAATTTCTTTCATACTCAAGAGCTATGTTTTGAGTCTAAACAAGGACCAGGCAGAGGAGAGGGAACCCCCATGGACTGAGTCAGATGGAAGAACATAGGTACTGAGGTTGGAGTCCAGATACCCAAGCTATAAACAGCAAATCTAGTTCAGACCTGTTTTCCAACGGGGTGGCATCCGCAGATCAAAGAAATAGTTGAACCTGTGATGTCAGAGAGGCATATACTGTATGATGAAGCAGCATGGTGGGCTGACCAGGCAGAGGTAGTTCTGTGTGTGTGGTTGTAGACCTTAGTTAGCTATGATTCAAGACTCTGAAAGAGCAACATGAAGGGTTCTAATTTGCCATAACTAACAGAGTTCCCAGTATGGGTAAGCCATCCCACAAATCACAACTTTAAATCACAACTTCGCTCACACCTGACTGCATTCAGTGCCTGCAGTTGTAGCTCCTAAACTCCCCTGTATGACATTAACACTGTATAACCCTTGCACTTAATCTCAATCCTTTCTGAGAATCTCTGTACAACCCTTACACTAACTTGCAACCCTTACCCTCTCATTTTCCTCCTATAAACCCTCTCCCTATTCTTCCTCCCATAATCCTCCCCGTTCACTACCCTTCTCCTTCCCTCTTTATATCATCAGCCTCCCCTACACTACCCATCTCCATCCCCTTATACTCCCTTCTACCTTAAACAAAGCTCTGTGGCTGTTCTGGTTAACTCCACTCTTACACCCTTAATCCCCCCTCCCTCTGGAAGTATCCTACTACACCGAGCCCACTTTGCAAGTGAGCCTCTGCCCTTTACTAATCTGTTCTCCCCTCTCCTCTCTCCAACCTGTGTTCTAACACACTCTTTCACCTTGAATGTGTTTCTCTGTAGTGAATTGTACCTGAATTGTAACTGAGTGGAACTGCAATTACAGTACACACTCGTTTATCCAACCGCCTTCGGAGACATCCAAAATGGTCGGATAATTGGGAGGTCGGATAAATGAGAAGTCAGTCTAAAATGTTATTGGCAGAAGCAACCCTTCCCCAAAAGAAGCTGTAAAACCAATTTGCTAGTGGTTTGCTGATTCTGTTAGAATCCTGTTAGAATCTTGCCATGAAGCGATGTTGCTGTACAGAGCATCAGCATATGAAACATACAGGAGAGAACACAGTCTCAAAAAAGACTAAAAGCTATTTTGTTTGTTTGTTTGTTTTGTTGTTTTCATGGAGCCACTGTAGTTTGTGACTGCATTGCTCTGGAATTTGTGCCCCATATGTGTGGATATCTAAACCCTGAATGCTTGGCACCCAGTTGGGTCGTTCCATCTGCGGCTGCATCTCATTACCAAGCCACCAGTTTGGAATTATAGTACTGTAATGTTTCAAAAGCAACTCGCAGGGCATGTTGATCTTTTATAATCATTCTGGCATGACGGAGTGGGGGTTAATGAAGCCCTGGTGCGGCTTTGCCGATAAGTTAAGCGAAAGGCTTGAAAGCTTTTGCCACCTGCCATTGCCATTACAAGTTTTACGGTGCATTTTTTGGCAAGGCAGGCTGTAGGAACAATTGTTCTTACAGACCCATATCTTGAATATTTTTAGGATCTGATGTCTAATCCGACCGTCCGTTAGGGAGTTCAGATGAATGGAGGTTGGATAGTCAAGAGTGTACTGTACTGTATCTGTTAAATTTGTTCAATTGTCTATACTGATGCTGTCACAACTGTGTATCAAATGACGTGGAACCTCTATAAATGAGATTCTAGCTCAAGGGTGCTTAATCCGAGAATATAATAAATAAATCCGAGACAAAAAAAACTCATTTGTAACCATGGTAAGAAACTGAGGGTGGCTTCTATTAAGAAATGCAGTTCCAAGCTGCAGCTACTATTAGAAGGTGGCTACAATCAAAGATATATGGTACTTACCCCATCTCATATTTGCATATAGAGAAGTCCCCAGGAGTCTGCAGGGTTCTCGCCCTTCCAGCTTCTGTCTGGCCATAGGGTAAGGGGTCCCCTTGATTTGGTAAGGAATGCATGGGAGGGGGAGCTTGCTCCCCAGGGGAATCTATTGTGGAGTACATCCTGAATTTCAGGTCACCGCTCAAGGAGCTCATGGGGTTCACCCAAGAGCACCGTGCCATGGCACAACAGAGACAGAACATGTGGTATGACTGTGGGGCCAGAGCCTTGGAGTATGAAGTTGAGCAATGGGTGATGGTACTCATCCCCGTCTGACAGAATAAATTAAAGATGGTTTGGGAGGTTCCTTACTCAGTGGTCAGGAGAGTGAATGATAACTTACAAGATGGAGCTACCAGACAGGAGGTGCAAGCAGTGAATCTACCACATAAACATGATAAAGCCCTAGAATGACAAGGTAAGATGATCCTACCTGTGTGCAGCTATTCAGAAGAGGAGTCAGAAGCTGACCCGCTGGTTGATCTTCCAGGAGAGGTGGATGCTGTCACCTTCTCAGAGTGGCTGACAGTGGCCCAAGCTGCTGAAATGCACGGGGTGCTGCACAAATGTGATGAAATGTTCACAGGGAAGCCAGGGCATACCATGGTGGCAGAGCATTACATGATACAGGGTTCCAGGCTCCACTGAAGCAGCCACTTTACAGAGCCCCAGAGGGAGTGAAACATGCCATTGAGGGGGAGAACAAGGAAATGCAGGATCTTAGGGTAATCCAGGAGTCCAGTAGTCCCTGGGCCTCCCCAGTGGTGCTGATCCCCAAGAAGGATGGGACCACAAGGTTCTGCATTGACTACTGCAAACTCAACAGCTGTATGGAGTTGGATGCATACCCCATGCCAGGACAATTGATGTCCTAGAAAGGTTAGAAGGAGACATGTACTTGACCCCCACAGATGTGACAAAGGGCTACTGGCAGGTACCTCTGCAGCCACACAGAGAGGTCAGTCTTTGTCACTCCATTTAGCTTATTCGAGTAATACCATTCAGGATGAAGAATGCACCAGACACCTTTCAACAGCTCATGAACTGCATTCTGTTTGGGGCAGGAGAATTTGCTCTGGCGTACATGGATGACATCACCATATACAACCAGACATGGGAGGATAATGTCAGGCTTGTGACTGATGTGTTCTGCCAACTGCCAAAAAAAAAAACAAAAGAACCTGATGGCTGTTGGGCTGACAGTCAAGGTGGAGAACTACCAGATAGAGATGGCAGAAGTGTCATACCTTGGGCATAGGTTGGGGAGTGGGTACATATAGCCTCAGCCAGCAAAAAGTGAGGCTATATAGTAATGACCATGCCCATAACAAAGAAAAAAAATGGGCCTTGCTAGAGACAACAGGATACGACTGAAAGTTTGTGCCAAACTTCAGTAGCATGGAGAACCCCCTCTTATCTTACATGGAAGAAAATACAGGAAAAAATTATGTGGGTGGATTCCTGTGAAACAGCATTCCTCCAGTTGAAGGAAGCATTGTGGTGACCAGCTGTGTTCACGAGCCCCGACTATTCTTTGAGGGTCATAGTGCATGTGGGTGGCATCCAGTCATGGGCTTGGCGCAGTTCCGAGTCAGGTCACACATACAGGGTAGGAACACCCAGTCGTATACCTGAGCAGCAAGCTGCTGCCCAGAGAGAAGGCCTATGCAACAGCTGAGGAGGAGTGTCTGAGTATCTCCTGGGCTCTACAGAAGCTGCAATGGTATTTGTATCGAAGGGAGTTCACAATGGTCACCAACCACAACCCCCCGACAAGACTCCATAGGAGCAGCAGGCACAACCCCAAATTGTTATGGTGGAGCCTAGTGCTGCAGTCCTGTAATATGGACATTAGACACTGTAGGGGGTCACAGAGTGGCAATGCTGATGTGTTTTCTAGACAATAACTACTGGCACGGTACAGAGAGCAAGGTGCTTTGAAGAATTAATGACTTCTTGGAGACAGAGTAAACTGAGGGCATAGCTGGTAAAACACACCTGCTACCATGATACACAAACATCATTAAGGATTGCTCAAAGATTTGCTTTTCATTTTTCCAGGGGATTGAGACATAAGTCACAATGTATTTGTATATGTGTGTGTGTATTTTTAATTATCAATTAGGCCTCTGTAGGTATTTTTGCTGATTGAGGAGGGCCTGGTGGAAACTGAAAAGTACAGCCCTGGTTTCTCACAGAGATTGACTGTGAACATTAACAGTTATTTTGTTCTACTTAAACTACAAAAGGCTGAATTTCATTCATAATCAAGTGTTATGTTTTGAGTTTAAACAAGGCCTGGGCACAGGAGATGGAACCCCTAGGGATTGAGTCAGATGGTGGAATAAAAGGACTGAGGCTGGCATCCAGATAACCAAGCTATAAACAATAAATCCAGGTCAGACCAGTTTTACAAAGGGGTGGCATCTATAGGTCAAAGAAACAGTCAAACCTGTGGTGTCAGAGAGACGTACCAAATGATGCTGCGTGGTGGGCCGGCCAGTCAGAGGTAGCTTTTTTTGTGTTTGTGTACCGTAATATCAGTATGATTTGGGAATCTGAATGAGCAACATCGAGGGTACGAGTCTGCCATAACTCAACGAGTCCCCAGTTTGGGAACGCTTCCACTTTGCTTAGCATTTAGATAGATGTGAGTTAGAGTATTCTGTGTGTTTTTTTACATTTTTCAAAAGTCTTATTTCTGTAGACATACTGATTCGCCATAGTCTTATTGTGTATTATCTTGTAACATAGGCAAATATCCTGGAGTATTAAATATCATTTTATGTACAGTAAACCCTCCTTTATCTGAATGTGCAGGGGGACATGAAAAGTGTTCAGATAAACAGGGTTTTGGATAATCGGGAGACAATAGACAAAGAACCATAGTGTGTTAGCACTGAGGCAAGGGTTACCTCAAAGGGCACTAGCTGAGAAGCCAAGTTTCAAAGAAATACAAAATCACAGATATCCCCATAATGCAAAGCATCATGGGCTGTATATGCAGATCACCACAAAATGTTATACTGGTTCAACTTTAAGCAGAAATGTATGGTACCGGAAGACCTCTCACACAGTCTGCAAAGGGCCCTTGCAGACTGTGTGAAAGGCCTTTTGACACCATGTATTTCTGCTGAAAGTTGAACCAGCATAACATTTTGTGGTGATTGGATGCCAAGAAAAGACACAGACACGTGTTTCTTCCTACCAGGGCTCATCAGGGTGCCTCATCTGTATGATACCCCAGTGGAATAGACCAGCTACCCTAAGTTGGTCTATCAGGTTTGGGTTGTGGTGAGCCCAATAAAAACCAAAAACAAGCTAAAAGACAAAGAACCTTAGTACGTAAGCACCGAGGCAAGGGTTACCCCAAAAGGCATTGGCTGAGAAGCCAAGTTTCAAAGAAATACAAAATCACACATACCCCCATAATGCAAAGCATCATGGGCTGTATATGCAAATCACCACAAAATGTTATGCTGGTTCAACTTTAAGCAGAACTGCATGGTACTGAAAGGCCTCTCACACAGTATGCAATGGGTGCCAACAGAAGACACAGACACGTGTTTCATCCTACCAGGACTCATCAGTGTGCCTCATCTGTATGACACCAAACTGGAATGAACCAGCTACCTTGAGTTAGTCTATCAGGTTTGAGTTGTGATGAGCCCAATAAAAACCAAAAACAAGCTAAAAGACAAAGAACCTCAGTGTGTAAGCACTGAGGCAAAGGTTACCCCAAAAGGCATTATGGGAGTATATGTGATTTTGTATTTCTTATGGGGAGACAATGTTATTTTGCCCTTACGCATAATACACAAGTCAGTGTTAGTGGGAAATCATTAGTTTAATAATGTAAAATGTTTAAAAACATAGGCATTGGTACTTGCAATAAATAAAATTACCATAACAACATCTTTGTATCTTACTAAAACAATCCTGTATGGTGATTTGCTTTTTTTTGTGTTATTTCATTGTCTGACCACTTTCATTTGTAGCTGGCACAGCAGCAGTTGAACACCATTAGCATCCTGTTGGCTTTCAAGTCAGATGATGCATTTATTTGTCAAAACAATCCCCTGCTTCAGCATCTGAAGAAATGACAGGGATTGTCTATAGCAGCCCCAGATTTGTCATCTTCTCTCTGTGGGTTCATTTTGTTTTTGTTGAATCATGAATCTCGGCATCTGTCATTTCACCATAGCCAGTTTCACTGTTGTCTGTGTGTGCCCATTCCTCTACAATATCTTCGGGCTGTCACATTTGTTCAGCTGTGAAATGCAGTGACCTCGATCATCTTGTCAGCAGCAGTGTCTGAGTCAAAGTCTGTGGCAGGCACTTCCAGTAACTTTGATTTTAATCAACATTTTTTCATTTTCTCCGACTTTACCACTTTTGGGAGATTCAGCTAACATTTACAGTGCATCCTTGATTGTCATTGACCAGATAATATCAACTAGTGAAGTCTGCTCATTCTATTCCAGCAGTACTGTTGTAAGCAACTTTGTTCAGTAAAGTCTCTACTGTTGCTAATATTCCTAGGTCCATTGGCTGAATGGTCGCAGTAGTGTTAACTGGTAAAAGTTTACAACAGATTGCACTGTCAGCAGTCCGCAGTGTTTCAGAACTGGGGTGGTCTCCAGCTTTAGCTGTTAAAAGTATTGCTGTCATTGGCAGAGTCCTAGATCAAAGGTGATTTTTAACAGCAGGCACAAAATTGATAACATAGAAACATAGACTTTGATGGCAGACAAGAACTGCTTGGCCCACCCAGTCTGCCCATTTCCCTACCTATCGGATAAGCTGCAGATCATAATTTTACCAACAGCCTACTTCCTTCTACCTCCTACTAGAATTACCTTATGTGTATCCCATGCATTCTTAAGTGCTTCCACTGTTTTTGACCCCACAACCTCCTCAAGAAGGTCATTCCATGCGTCCACCACCCTCTCCATGAAAAAAATACTTCCTCACGTTGTCCCTGAGTTGTTCCCCCCTCTATCTTCAAATTGTGTCCCCTTGTTCTTGCACATTTTTTCTGAAAGATGCTACCCTCTTGGACTTCGTTGATTCCATTGAGGTACTTTAAAGTATCTATCATGTCACCCGTCTGCCTCCTTTCCTCGAGGGTATACATAGGGATAAAACACCAATCTTTAAAGATTTCTGAGTTCATCCATGCACTGGAATCAACAAAAAGCAAGCAAATTGTTCATGTTAGTATACTTAAAACACCTCTGTGACTGCGATTTACAGATGATTAACAAGGGCAGCTTATAATGAGCCAGTAGTGCTGCTGGCTGCAAGGATAGTGAGGCATTATTTTTGTTAAAGCCTTGTGCATTTTTCTTTGCAGACAATGCAAGCATTTTTTTCAGCAGTAGCCGCCAGTAGCTACGTGTCTCATCTGCATTGTTCAGGACTTCCTCTTGCAGTCTTCTCTGACTACAATGTCCCTAAGCTTGCAATGAAAAATGGAAATTATGTACCTACCGTAATTCTTGATCTCCTTGGACGAAGTCTCAACCACTCATTCACACTAATGAGACTATGCTGGAGGCACCAGGACCCAGCAGGAGCCAAAAATCTTCAGGAGGGCTAGCACCATGATAGGACTGTACATGCACGGCACCATAAGACTTCCTTGTGCCCATATAGGCTGTCTTGGTGTCGAACCTCCAACCACCTCAGTACCTTTTTGAACAATGAGGTGCAGCATAAACTAACCTAGGAAACTAACCTAATCCGGGCATAACATAGTTTGGATGACCCGTGTAAGAAGGGTCAACCCAACAATGTCTTCACAGCCTAAGACAATGAGGGAGGGAAGACCAGAAAAGGATGAGTGAGCTCAGGGGATGGTGGGTGGGTGTGTGGATAAGTGATAGAGACTTCATCCAAGAAGATCAAGAATTACAGTAGGTATGCAATTTCCATATCTTCCTGGACTAAAAGTCTCCACCACTCATTCACACTAATGGAAGAGTACTGAGCTAAAAACCCAACCCCCTCCCCCCCGCCCGAGCAGGGTGGCAGGTGACAGAGCTCACTCAGGACAGTAGTCCATTAAGGATTGTCCTGCCAAAGGAAGTGTGCCATCTGGCATGGACATGAGAGTGTAGTGCTTCACAAAGGTGTGCACCGAGCTCCAAGTTGCCGCTTTGCAAATATCTGTAATGAGAACTTTTCAAATCTCCACCAGGGATACTGCAACTGCTCTGGTTGAATGGGTGGAAACCCAGCCTTCCAACTTGACCTGCACCATTAAGTAGCAGTGACAGAGGCATGCAACTAACCACACCGAAATGCATGTAATGGCAACAGGCTAACCCAGCTGGGCCATGCTGAAAGATACAAAACGTTGCTTGGATTTGCAAATCTCTTTCGTTCTTTCCATGTAGAATCACAAAACCCTTTGACATTCAAAGAATGCAGGGTGCGTTCTCCTTCATTGTGGAAGTTGACAAAATAGGTAGAAAGAACCAAATGCTGGTTAAGGTGAAAATCTAACACCACCTTGGAAAGGAATTTGGGGTGGGTCCAAATCGCCATCTTATTTTTGTGAAATACAGTGTAGAGAGGGTCCGCAACCAAGGCATGTATTTCAGAGACTCTGCGGGTGGAAGCATTGACCACCAGGAAGGCAGCCTTCCAGGTCAGAAACTTCAAGTCACAAGTGGCTAGAGGCTCAAAAGGCTTATGGGTGAGCATGTCTGGCACAAGGTTAATATCCCACGCAGCCATCGATCTTCTGATCGGGGGCCTAGTGTGTAGGATGCCCTTGAGGAATCTCCTGACTAGTGATAACTAAGTTAGCAACATGTTCTACACTGGCTCATGGTAGGCAGAAATCACGCAGAAGTGTACCTTCACTGCTGAGTATTGCAGTCCTGCATTTGACAGGTCCAAGATGTACTCCAACACTTTACCTGGTGGGCAACAAAACAGATCCAGCATGGACTTTGTGCACCAAATGGAAAACTGTTTCCACTTTGCCATGCAAGTTTTCCTAGTGGAGGGCTTATGCGCTGCCAATAAGATTTCTGAGATTCTTTGAGAGAGAGCTTCAACCTACCCACTTCTATCATCTCAGGAGTTAGGCATGGAGAAAAGGGAATGCAGGTTAGGATGGACCAGAGGTCCTTGAGTCAGGAGGTCCATTCATGGAGGACATTGCCTTTGGAGGGGGGCTTCCGATAACCTGTTGATCAACAGACACCATATCTGCAGAGGCCATGAGAATCATCCTGCGCCCCTGTGCCTCCTGTTTTAGCAGCAACCTCTAAATTAAAGAAAGAGGAGGAAATGCATACAGAAAGCGCCCTGTCTACCGCAGTCTGAATGCATCCTGACAAAAAATGCCAGGTTCTGGATCTCTGGAGCAGATTAGAAGCAGTTTTGCATTGAGTGGGGAAGCAAAAAGGTCCCAGTCTGGACTGCCCCACTCATTGAACAGCGATAGCATGACGTCTGGGGCGAGTGATCATTCATGTGGATCCACTTCTGTCCTGCTGAGGCGATCCATTAGGTCATTCTGAATTCCTGGCAGGTAGACTGCCTGAATTAAGGTATCGGGTTCAAGGCACCACTCCCACACCCTCATGGCTTCCTGGCACAGAGGGTAAGAGTCCCCCCGCTTGTTTTTTTTATTCTTTTTCCCTCCTGGTCATGGTCCTGGAGCCTCTCCCAGGCATCCAACCTGAATCCTGCCCAGCCTGAAGTCCCCTCGACTGAACCTTCCTCTCCTCCACCCCGCCTCACAGCTGGCACCCCTGGCTTAACCCCTCCAGGGTGGGGCCACCCCTCCTACCTTGGGCGCACTAGCACACGTAGACTCCGGCTGCAGACATGGGCCCTGGCAGAGGAGCCTTGAAGGTCGGCGAGGATGAACCTGGCAGTGGACATGGGGGTTGGTGCCATCGCCTACCCCTAGAACTGGATTTTCCATGTTCTGCAGTTCCCTCCACCCCATGTGTGGGCATGCCCCGACGCACTGACACACGGCAACCCTGCCTGCATCGGCCACACTATTACATGCTGCCAGGCTCGCTGCAGTGCCCCCGGTCTCCACCGGGGGTTCCTGGCTCGCTGGGCCAACCCATCCTCTTAGTCCGGGGAGGAGAGCGCCTCACATGGGCATTCAGTCCTCAACCTTTCCCCTGCCAACCCCAGGCACCTGAGTCCATTCCCGAACCCAGGTTGCCAGCACGGCATGAGGTGTGGTGGCCAGCGCCTCAACCCTCAGCGCCACCGGGCTGACTGTCCCCGCTTGTTGATGTAGTATATCACAGCTTTGTTGTCTGTATGAAGGAGAATTACTTTGTGACAGAGGATGTCTTTGAGGGCTCAGACAGCATACAGGACAGCTCTCATTTCTAGGACATTTATGTGTAGATGAGACTCTTCCTGGCTCCACATCCTTGAGTGTGGAGGTCTTGACAGTGTGCCCCCCAACCAGCCAGAGATGCATCCGTGATGATGGAGATCCGAGGTTCCAGTGAGGCAAAAGGTAGACCTTGAAGAAGTTTGTCTTCTTGTGTCCACCATGACAGCGATCTCTACAGCGGCTCTGTCACTTTTTTGGAGCAGGACTGCAGGTGTGCGGTTAATGATCACTGAGTGCTGAGCATCCACTGTGTGGTCCTCATGTGTAGCTGGGCTAGAGGCACCATGAAGATGGACGATGCCATAAGGCCCAACATCCACTGCATCGAGAGTGCTCAAACCGAGCTGTTCTCTCTGATGTAACGAGCCATCTGGAGAATGTAATTTCTCCTGTCCTCTGGAAGGAAAGCCCTTGCCCTGGAGGTGTCCAGGAGGGTTCCTGTGAAGAGGAGCTGCTGGGAGGGCTAAAGCTGTGATTTTCTTTGTACTTACATTTTATTGATTTTTATGTAAAAACATATTACATAGCATTACCCACAGGCAGGCATATCAACACAGTATACTTGCATTTATACAAGCTCAGCATTTTAACAGTAACTAATGATGAGCACCCCTGTACTGAGTTATACCATAAGGGGGATTGTGTATCTTTCCAACAATGAAATGTCCATATTGATGGATAGGTCCCCTATACAAATCAAGAGATAATGTCCAGAAATTAAGTCCATCTAAGAAGGGCCACATCAGCCATGAGCAGGGACATTAGAAATGTTCAAACAGTTTTGTACACCCTATCCAGGGGTTAAATATCCCACCCTACAAACTTCGGGATTAAACAATAATATTAAGCAGTATTTCACTGTACAGATCAAAGCAGAACACAATCTATAGTTAACATTGTAGGTTAGCTAAGCAAAGCTACAGTAATTTAATAAAGTAATGCAGTACATGGAATCAGCATTGCAATTTAGAACAGTCGTACTTTAGAACTCTCGGAACCAGGACAAAAATGTACATAAAATAAACCTCTTGTACTCTGTCCTGTAGTATCAACAATAAATCAACACAAATAAAAGGGCAGTTTTATTACGACAATGCAGTACCTAACTGTATACAGCTCAGAACAATTCCGTTGCCCAGAATCGATATTGGACGTGAATGAGAGTCTGTGGTGAAGAAAGCAGTGGGAGGAGGGGACGTTATGAGAGGCAGTCAGTTTGCACCCTTTGGCGCTATTATAGGTGCCCCCTAAACCTGGTGACCACCCAAAACACACGTTCCCAGAAAAACATTAGAAGCCACTATTGTAGGAAAAGGTGGCACTAAGTTGTAGGGCAATCTCACCAAAAAGAGATATCCTGTACACCTACCTCTCGGCCCCTCACTCCAATCCCATCCGCATTACCCTCCATTCTCTTGTTAACCTCAGGCCTCCTCTTTGCCATCCATATTGGAGTTAGTACCCTGGGCTGAGAATTGTGATTCTATTTTGGCAAGATATTTGGAAGCCTCCATCCCATCAGAGAACTGGTAGGTTTTACCTCCATAAAAGATCCTCAAACTCGCTGGCATAAGGACTCTATCTGGACTCCAAATGCATGGAGGCAATCCCGAATGCCACCAAAACTCTTCTGTCGCATTCTGATGGCATAACCTAAGTCCAGAAACAAATGCACCCTCGAATCCTGCCACTGAAGAGGGCTACGATTCTTAGCATGCTGTAGGATCAGGTCTCTTTCCTCCGATGTATGCAGTTCCAGCCTAAGTGTTTGAGGAGTGGGCACTCAAATGGCTGCTTGAGGTCCACCACCATGTTGTGAGATTCGATAAACTTTGGTGATAGAAACATCCTCTTCAAAATTTAATAGCTGTTTTAGCCAATCTTTAATGAAAATTTTAGGGTTTTCTCCCTCTACCCCTTCAGGCAACCCCAGCACGCGGATGTTAGCGCGAACAATGTTTTCCAGATTTTCCAGTCACCAACATAACAAACTGTTGTCTTTGGTTAAACCCAATGCGACTGATAGGGCTCATTCAGCAGTGTTTGTAGCTCCCTTTGTGTCCTCAGCCAGGGCTCCCACCTTAGTATTGAGTAGCTTTAATTCAGTACTAAATTCTTCCATTTTATGATCGAGTCCCTGGATTGTTCGCAGCAGTCCTGCATTGGACGGTTGCGTTGGGTCCTGCTCCCCTGTGCCGGGTTGCTGATCTTTGCTGCTGCCCATCTTCAGTTCTTTCAGACAGGTTCCCTCCATGTTAGCTGCCACCTTATTTCCACGGACCAAAGCTTCAGTTGTGATCTTGCCTTTATTAAAGTTTTTAGTTTGTCCAGTGGTTGATAAGCTGCCCTGTTAATTACTACTGGTTCAAAGTAGGACTGTAGCATTTACATAATGATTTTATTGAAAAATCTGCTTCTGTCTTCAGAGCTGTGCAAAGAAGTTGCTCACAACTTGACTGCTGGCCACACCCTTCCCCCCCAAAAGCTGCGATTTCTCCAGATTCAGCAGCACCCCCATGGAAGTGAGGAACTACACAGCTGTGGTGACTGCTTCTTTCTTCTCTTCCTGGATGGGCTTGCTAGAAGCCAATCGTCCAGGTATGGGAACACGAACACTGAATTGTCTGAGGTGCACCGCGAGAACTGTGAAGCACTTTGTAAAGACTCGAGGTGCTGAGAACAGCCCAAAGGGCAGGACTCTGAACTGGTAGTGTTGACCCAGAACCACAAAATGGAGGTACTTGTGGTGTCCTGGGTGCACTGGATTGTGATGGTAGCTGTTCTGTACATCCAGGGATGCCAGTGAGTCATACTGATGAATCAGCGGAAGTAAAGTTCCTAGGGAGATCATCTTGAACTTCTCCCTGAACAGGAATTTGTTCAGTTTCCTGAGGTTGAGAATTGGGCACATGACGCCTGTCTTCTTTGGAACCAGGAAGTAATGGGAGTAGAACCCCGTGTTCCATTCTGCCTGTGGAACCACTTCTATTGCCCTGTTTTTCAGAAGGCGCTGTATCTCAGAAGTAAGGAGGTATGACTGAGCGTTAGATAGACTGTGTTGCTGCTTGGGTGGAAGATCTGGGGGATTCTCTGTGAAATTGAGAGAATATCCTTCCCGTATGATTCTGAGGACCCATTTGTCCATTGTGATGGATTTCCACTGGTTGTAAAACTGGGTCAGATGGCCTCCCACTACCGAAGTGGTATCCACCTCAGACAGCTGAGGTGGGACCTGGGCTGGGTTTTCAGAGGGTGGCACCTGTGTCTTTTGCTGCATTTTCTTTTGCAGCTGAGGAGTTTGATTTCAATTAAAGGCTCCTCAGCCCTTACCTTGAAAGGACTGTTTGTTACAAAACTGTCGACTGTTCCCAGCCCCTTAACATACTAACATACTAAAATGCCAGCAGAATAGGCCTAAATGGTCTTTCGAGTCTGCTCGATTTTCAGCACCCGCACTGAGGGTTGATGTTGGTGTCCCCCCCTCCCCCCTGGGTTATACTGTCCCCAGTCCCAGATGTTCCACCTGTATTGTGCCTGGTCAGATTTACCCTTAAGGGGCTACAAGAACCGGCCTGGCTGTTTCAGTGGTAGTCCCAGTTTTCTGAGACGCCTCCAATACTTATTCCACTTGAGGGCCGAACAAATAAGTCCTGTCAAAGGGGACATCCATGCCCTGATGCTGGGGCTCGGGTGAGAAGCCTGACGTTCTGAGCCAGGAGTGTCTCCTGATGCAGATGCCTGCAGCCACTGCTCATGCTGCAGCATCATCGGTGTTCATAGCAGTTTTCAGCTGATGGTTGTTGGATTCTATGCCCCCTGGTAATCATTTGGCGAAGTCCAAAGTTGACCTCCGACTCTAGGAGGCCCTCGACTACCTTTTTAAGGGAATTCCACAGGGTGTACTTGTACTGAGAATTAAATGACCCTGATAGCTAGCAATATGCATCCCTATGGTTGTGGCTGTGAAAACATGCTTCCCTAATGTGTCTATCTTGTGAGACTCTTTATTGATAGGATGTGCTGATATCTCCTTAGGGAGTAAAAAATTCAAAGAAAAATTACAATATATATAGATAGCGCACAGTCCTTAAATTATGAACAAAGACTGGACACATTTGGATTAATGTCTCTTGAAAAAGACGACTCGGGGGGGGGGGGGTTACCTTATGCACACTAGAGATACTATAAATGATAAAAACGTAACGTTTGAAACTGGCATCGATTTCAAGCAGATAAACATTAATACAAGGGGACATCCACTTAAAATAAAAAGATGCCTTAATACAAAAAAAAAAGAGGATATCTCTTCTTTCAGAGAATTATAAATCCATGAAATTCACTCCCTACAGATACTGTCATGAGTAAAACCAAGAATATCTTCAAAACACACCTAGACAACTAATTACATGATCATTCCCTTGGGTATTATGGGTGACTGATAGGAGTGTTCATGGGCTTTGGCCTTAAACTCCAACTTTCTTAGTTAATCTTAGGATGACCTTATTGTTCTTTGCAAGCACTACCAAGGCATCTGCAAAAGGCTGTGATGCCAGGAGGGGTCTATCACTAGGAGGAACATATTTCCTGTTTGGAGCCTTAGACAAAGATGGAAAAAGAGCTGGTTTAGCCCACACCATCTCTGACAGGATTTCTAATGATGGGGGACAATGGGCTTAAAGTCTGTAGGAATGATAGGAGTGTGAAGATACTGAAGATGAAGGAGTTTCCCTGGGTCCACCTCAGAGGTCTGAAGAGCCTGGGCTAATCCAACATTCCTGAGAAGAGACTGGAAAGAAAGATCTTCCTTGATGGACTCAGTTGAGACAGAGGGCTTGCTTTCCAAGTCATTGCCCGAGTCATCTCCAACATCATCCTATAGAATCAGATCAGGATCAGACTCATAGCCATCCTTCAGCCCCAAGACGTCAGGTGCAGATCCTGTCAGACCAAGGCCTGGGTCAGGCGAGGGGTGCACGGGAGTCTCAGAAATCTGCACCAGTGTTGAGGAAGTTAGCACCACATGCGGCACCGAGGCCGGTGCCACATGCAGCACTGAGGCAGATACCGGACACGGTACCAAGGTACTGAGGCTGATGCCGCATGGGGCACCAAAACAGATGCTGCGCATGGCACCGACCCTAACACCAGCAGACCCCTCAACACTGAAAGTGGCACCGAAGAGACCAAAGCCATGCACTGCACCAAAGGGCCAGAAGCCATACAAGGCACATCTGACCCCAGACCCCTGTCAGACCTAGAGGAAAAGGGGGAGAAAATGGTACCTGTATTGGCCCCTGCTTGAAAACTTGGTGAGGGGGGTAGGCATGTGGAACTGGCGCTGAAGGTGCCGGTACCAGACAGGGAGAAAACTGTCACCAGCAATGGATGCACATTCTGCCCCAACCGCCCCAACCCTGGCCTAGCGGCCCCAAGACCCAGGAACCAGGTCCACTGGCAAGGGCAGACATGACAGACACTGTACACACTGCTCCATAAGAGTGGCCCAGCAGTGAAACTGCCCACTGGCAACCCCATCAGAGGACGGAGAGGAGCTTTGATGTCGAGAATCCCGTCCGCTAAAAGCAGTCCACCAGGTACCCTGGAGGGGTTGGAGTGGTTCCACCCTCTGCAACAAAGGACTTCTTAGCAGACCTACCAGAGGGCGACCCCAAGCGGTACCATCTATTCTTCCTCTTACAGGAAGAAAAGCTTGAGGTCGAGTGATGCAGGGTCCCCAATCAACATCAGGAACAGGCCTGCTTCTTTTTCTGCTTACAGGAGGGCTGTCCTCCCTTCCAAGCACCAGACTGCCCATGGTCGGACACCCCCTCCACAAAAGGCGATGGACTGGACACAGCCCCACTGCCAGAAGAACTTTCTAGCGAAGTCTCCCTACCATCACCGATACTATCCATGGTCGACTCTGTCAATGACAGACTGAGAGAGGTTTTCTTCAGAAATAGAAGTTTTTATTTTTTTACTAAGAATAAAATAATGCTAAATAAAGTTAATAATACTAAACAAACTGAATGACTATATGCTGCTGTCATATAGACAAGAAATTTGACTCCCGGCAGGCAAGCGACGTCATGACTGAAGCACACTCAACAGCAGGAAAAAAGGAACTGAGGCAATTGGAGGGTCAATGCTGAGATAGCCTATGTAGGCGCGAGGCAGTCTTGTGACACCATACATGTGCAGTTCTATATCGGTGCCAGCCCTCCTGGAAATTTTTGTCTCCTGCTGGGTCCTGGCACCTCCAGTGCAGTCCCATTAGTGTGAATGAGTGATGGAGACTTTTAGTGCAGGAAGATCAGGACATTATCTCTCCAGCCGCTGCTAGCTGTCGAATCTCATATCTATGCTTGAATCTATCAAGCCACACTTCACTGGCAGAGAGCTGCTTATGCAACTGAAAGGCTTTTTCCTTTAAAATTGTTCCCAACATCAGCAACCCCTTACATCTTTTCTGGACAAACCACACTAAAACTTCTCTGTCTAGAGCACTGTCACAACATGAACGTATGGTTTTCCTGGTGTCATGGCTTATGCTGCAGGCCACTGAGGAGGCAAAGTCTCATCTTTTGCCTTGCATATATCACAGATGGTTGCACTTTTTGGCCACTTTCTTTTTTTTTTTTTTTTATTATTTTTCCTCCCGAGCTGCCTGCTAACCAGTATTATCTGCCCGGTCACGGACCACGAGCTTCCACTCCTCAAATCGGGCCGCGAGCCCTCTCAAACCTCGTGGCTTACTTCCCTCATCTAAGCGGGCGCATTCCCCTTGCATGCCGTAGTCATCGGAATAGGTCGGAGGGCTGGCCTGAGGAGCTAATTGAAGCCGTGGCGGACTTCATGGAAGGCGGCAGGCAGCTGTCTTCTTTTTCCGGCTTTCTGGAGAGGCGGGGTCATGCAATGACGCCTAGCATCTGCCCCGCCTCCTGAGCATGCTAGTGCCGCAGCTACAAGGATTTCCTGGCCTCCGCCAGGGGTTGCCGATGCTCCGGCACTTCCCCACCCTCCCCCCGGAGAAGGAGAGCAGTCCATGGGATGCTCTATCCATCTCCCCCGGCTGGCCCTCCAGTGACTCAGGTCCGTTCCTGAACCCGGGTCGCTGGCGTCACATGCGGAAATCCAATCGCTGCGCCGACGAGCTGGCCTTACTTTTTGGCCACTTTCAAAGCACTTAAGGATTTTTAACTTTTGGTCGATATCGAGCATGGATAATTTGAGTTTTGACATTGTGATTTCTAAGCAGCTCACAAATATAAGTCTGTACATGAAGCCTGAGCTATTTAATAGACTCTGATAGACCGTTAAGAGCCAGGACGTCTTTGGAAATTCAGGCCGGGGATAAACAGTGAGCCACTAATCAGTATCATTCACAGGTGATTTAGAGACAGCAGCAGTGCTGTGGGACACATGACTGTTTCAGATAACTTGAGCAATTTGGACTTTTGAGGGTCAATTAAACAGGGTTTTATGGTACTCCATGCTTTCTGTAAGTGAGGTATTTCAGATATAGATAACCAGGGTAAATTGGCATGGCTGTCATCCATCTTCAAAGAGGCAGGCTACAGTTACCATATCATAGCAAAGGTGCCATCAGATATAACAGAAGGGGTCGGTCGTTTGCCCTTAGGTAATGAGCAGTGTGCTGTGTGTGAGCAATGGCTTCGGTGGGGTTCAGACCTAGAGCTATTCCAGAGTCAATTTGCTGTCAATGGTGGCAGCATGCCAAGGTAACCCTTTCAGGCATCCAAGGGACTGTGAAACTGGTAACGACTATCGCAGGCTGATTTCTGGGAGTGAACCAGACAGTAAGCTTCACCCTGGACGAGAGGAAGCTGATTTAATAATATGAGACCTGAGCTGTTGAGGAAAGAGAAACCCTGAAGTTACCTACAGGTTGGGAGGGGAGTAGTTGGCAATCACAAAGGAAGAAAGAGACTTGGGCATCATCATCATCCCAGATGACCTGAAATCATCCAAGCAGACCACTAAAGCAGTAGGTAAGGCTAGGGGGATGTTGGGTGTATTAGTATTAGTAGAGGTATCACAAGTCATAAGAGGGAGGTAATAATCCCTCTTTACAAGACACTGGTTAGGCACCATCTGCAGTACTGCACACAGTACTGGAGGCTGCACCTGCACATGGACATTAACAAAATGGAAGCAGCCCAGAGCAGGGCAACCAAAATGGTGCAGGGACTGCATCAGAAAACAAATGAGGACAGATTAATGGAGCTCAATATATATATATATATACCCAAGAGCAAAGGAGGGAGAGAGGTAATATGATCGAAACATTCAAACACCTTAAGGGCATTAACAAGGTGAAAGAGTCTAACATGTTTCGATATAAGAAAAATAGCAGGACAAGTGGACACAGCATAAGATTAGAGGGAGGCCGATTAAGGGGTAATGTGAAGAAGTTCTTTTTCATTGAAAGAGTGGTGGATGCATGGAATAGCCTACCGCAGGAAGTGGTGGATATGAATGCAGTGCAGGGCTTCAAACAGGCATGGGATAGGCATTAGGGAGCAGTACAGATGGGTAGGAATAGATAGACCATTGACAGAGCAAAGGCCTATGGCACATTCAAAAGTGGGAGCAAAGCAAAGGCAGGAAACTACAGACCTGTTAGCTTGACCTCAGTGGTAGGATAAATGATAGAATCACTTCTGAAAGAAAGAATTGTTGAGCACCTAGAGGCCAGCAGGGCACAGGACCAAAGGCAGCATTGATTCACAGCAGGAAGGTCATGTCAGATGAATCTAATAGATTTTTTTGACTGGGTGACCAAAGTAGTAGACCAGGAAGGGGCTGTGGAAATGGCCTACCTAGACTTTAGCAAGGCATTTGATGCAGTCCCACACAAAAGATCAATAAACAAATTAGTCAGCTTGGGAGTGGGTCCCAGGGTGGCAGCCTGGGTAAAAAATTGGCTGGATAACAGGACACAAAGGGTAATAATAAATGGAGTCCACTCCAAAGAAAGTGGGGTTACTAGCAGGGTTCAGTACTGGGTCCGGTCCTTTTTAATGTCTTTATATGTGATGCTGCAGAAGAGGGACTGGAAGGAAAAACATGCCTCTTTGCAGACACAAAGATCTGCAACAGGTTTAATACACAAGGGCGGGTGGGTGGAAAGGATGAGAAGGGACTTGGCAAGGTTGGAGCAATGGTCAAAAGTATGGCATCTTAGATTCAATGCAAAGAAGTGCAAAGCAATGCACCTGGGAAACAAAAAACAAGGGGAAGAGTACACAATATGTTGGGAGGGTATTAACAACAATACGAATGGAAAGGGACCTGGGGGTAGTCATATCAGATGACCTAAAGGTAAGCAAGCAATGTGAGAAGGCAGTAAGGAGGGCTGGGGGGATACTGGGATGTATAAGGAGAGGCATTACCAGTAGAAAACAGGAAGTTGTTATCCCCCTGTACAGACAGTTGGTGAGACCCCATCTGGAGTACTGAATGCAGTTCTGGAGACCCCATCTCTGCAAGGACATAGACAGGATGGAGGCAGTCCAGCGGGGGGCAACTAAAATGGTGCAGCGTCTGCAACAGAAGCCATACAAAAAGAGACTAAATGAGCTTAATATGTATACCCTTGAGGAAAGGAGGGAGAGAGGGGGACATGATATGAACTTTCAAATACCTCAAGGGAATCAGCAAAGTTCAAGAGGGTAGCATCTTTTAGAAAAAAAGATGCGCAAGACCAAGGGGACACAATCTGAAGATAGAGGTGTGACGGCTCAGGGCAATGTGAGGAAGTATTTTTTCACAGAGAGGGTGGTAGACCAATGGACCAGCCTTCCTGAGGAGGTCATGGGGTCAAAAACAGTGGGAGAATTCTAGAATGCATGGGAAAGACATAAGGTAATTCTGGTGGGGGGGTTGGAAGAAGCAGGTTGTTGGGTTAACTAGGATCTGCAGCTTATCCAGTAGATAGGGAAACTGGCAGACTAGGTGGGCCAAGCAGTCCTTATCTGCCATCAAAGTCTATGTTTCTATATTTCTGTGTTTCAATTGGAGGTTGCAGACATCACCCAGATAGTGTGGAAGCCTAAAATTAAATAAATGGTGGGATAAAGGCTTCTCTCAAATAGCGAAGAAATCAAAAATATAACTATTGGAGGGATGAAACATAAAATTTACCAATGAGGGGATGCTGGCTTCACCCAGATAGGGAGGAAGACTAATCAAACATTTAGGTGGTATGTGGGCTGAACTCAAACTAGGAGGGGGGGAGGGAGGCAGCACTCTGGAATGGGCTCCCTGTTACTCAGTAAAGAAGCTCAGGCAGGAGGCAGATTACCCTCTGGAGATGACCTAAAGAACCCACAGTGCAAAACTGCTGAAATACGATTCAGAAATAGAAAACTGAATAAGCACCATCAGAAGCAGTAAACCACAGCAGTAACCTCGACTATTGAGCAGTACACGATATGTAATAGGGCATGGCAGATACAACTACACCTGCAGTTTGCAGGGTGGAAGTTGGGAAGACTCCCACTCCTGCTGGTCCACTCCCGCTGGTACTGCTGGAAGGCAGCGTGAATAACATAGCTCAAGTCCCACCTTTTTGTGAGTGCTACTTGCACTGATTGGATTATGAAGTTGTGGCCAAAAAGCAGCTTCATGAACTCTAGCAGGCTGGCAAGGAGGAAGTGTCCTGGAGAGTCTGAAGGGAAGGAAGGTTCGCAACTCCCATATGTGCAGCTGATGGCATTTGGCCATCTGGCTGTTGGGTGCCCCTGGAGCAAGCACAATAGAAGGCGCAAATCCCACTGCCTACCAAGTGTTACTCGCGCTGACTGGCCGATACTGTTGTGGATAAAAAAAGCAGCTTCTGCTGCTTCACAAACTCTGGCAAGCTGGTGAGGAGAAAGTGACCTGGGGAGACTTAAGGTCTGAAAGACTTACGACCCCTGTATGTGCAGCTGATGGAGTCTGTCCACGTGGCTACTAGGCAACCCTGGAGCAAACACAACAGAAGGCTCAAATCCCATTTTCTACCACATGCTACTTACTCATGCTTGGCTGGTGCAGTTATGACTGAGCAGCAACTCCTGCTGCTTCATGAACGCTGGTGGCTGGAGAGGAGAAAGTGTCCTAGGCAGCCTAAAGGGCCGGAAGGCTCACATCATCTGTATGCATGGCTAATGGTGTCCAGCTGCATGGCTGTTAGGTGACCCTGGAGCAAGTACAATAGAAGGCTCATGTCTCACCCTCTACTGAGCACTAGTCATGCAAATTGGCAGGTATAGTTCTGGCTTAAAAGCAGCTCCTCCTGCTTCACGAACTCTGGCAGGCTGGCAAGTAGAAAGCATTCTGGGGAGTCATAAGGGCTGGAAGGCTCGTGACCAACTCCTGTATGTGTGGCTAATAGCGTGAGATTGTGTGGCTGCTGGGTGACCCTGAAGCAAGCACAACAGAAGGCTCAAGTCTCACCATCTACTGAGTGCTGCTCACACTGATTCGGTGACGCAGTTGTTGCTGAAGAGCAGCTCCTGCTGCTTCATGAACTCCAGCAGGCTGGCAAGAAGAAAGTGTCCTAGGGAACAAATAACGGCTGGAAGGCTCACATCCTCTGTATGTGTGCCTAATGGCACCCGGGTGCATGGCTGTTGGGTGACCCTGGAGCAGGCACAACAGAAGGCTCACATCCCATTTCAGAGACCCAGTGATCTTACTGCTGGGACAGGCTCCATCAAGCATGCAGGGATCACATAACAAAACACTTCTCAGATGGTACCACACCCCCCACAGTCCTGATAATTATGGGGTTGATAAGCCATGATACCTACTGGAGATGTGGGGCACTAGATGCTCACCTCGATTACATTTGAGATTGCCCAGCTAGCCAACCATTCTGGCAACAAATCATCCAAATCTGTAATGAGGTGAAAGGTCCAGACCCTCCCCTGAATGCTTCCTTGTTCCTTCCAAGATGTGCACTGACCAAACCCCCAAACCAATCCCTCAAGCTCAGTGGCGCGCTGTGTTGTGGGGTGGTGGGGACTCATTCTTTGCTGATGGAGAACTCGGGAGGACCCCTTGATTAATGAATGGCTTCCTAGTGGCAGGCCAACTGGTTATCAAAAAGAGGCTTTCCAACTTTAAAAAAGGTACAATGACTTTGGTTTTCTAAATGTTGGTCCCCCTTTCTCCAATCCAAGTATGACAACAAAAGTTGTCAAAACTGCTCTCCGGAGTAACTTCTGTCAGTCCATAACAAGATTTGGTTAGTGGCAAAGCATGTGTTTTAGTTAATAGTTGTTAGGTTACCTGGAAACAGAACAAAGTGCCTGCTTTATGACAGCCAGGGAAAGCTGAGTGTAAAGAAGCAGGACCCTGCAGCAAATCCAACCTCTGCACCATCAACAATTATAGCTGAATTCATGATCTGCTTTTAGAGCAAGTGGCACAGCAAAAGACAATTGTTAATTCAAGCCTACCTGTGTAAAGATCCACTTGCAACAGCAGTGCAAAGACTTGTAATTGCCAAAGGTCCTTCAATGTGCTGCCGGAACGGTGACCATAACTGCCAGAGTGAGTTGACAACTATGAGGAGACCTACAGTAAAACCAGAACTTGTGCTCATCCAGTATGGTGGACAGAATCAGACCTAGGACTACAGAATTACTTTAGGATTTTGTAACTGTTGGAATGTTCAAGAGTCCAAGCTGTCATATACATGTGCTGAAAGCCAGGAGAAGATGAGAAAATGTGGTGGAAGAAACCAGCTCACCTGACCCTCTGGATAGTAGTTAATGGAATAAAGCTCCTTGGACCCTCTCTTACCCCAACCTGGGCTTTGCCAGTGTATGGAAGGGTATTCCATCAAGGCACTTGTGTGTTAAATTGCAATGTTGATGACCATATCTTTCATGCTGTCAGTTTATTCTAAATAAATCAGCATTTGATTAGAGATGTATGTCTCCATTGTCATATCTGTAGCCACCATGTGTAATGAGTTGGCAGTTGTTTGTTACTAAAAAAATGCCCATACTGTTAGAGTCATCCATGTAAAAATAATTAAGTGAGAAGTTATTCTTGTTTCTGTAACACCACCCTACTACCTGTGACTCTGACTTAATTAGACTAGCGGGTGGAGTGACAGAGAGAAAGGTGACTGTGTGCCATTGAGGCCACTTGCCATGCAGTCTCTTGGCAGACTACCCTCAGGTGGCAAGGCTCTCACTCTTTGCTGCTGCTGATGGATCCAGAATTTGAGGCCAGTTCATCTCAATGCTCATCACCTGGTAAACTCCATGGACTGGGCCAGACAGCAGTGGAGATCCCAGGGAGGGGATCTATGTGCATTTAGCCTAGATTGCTGTTACTTTCTGGGAGTATGTAAGGGACACACAGGAGGAGTGTGGGAACCATGACAGACTTACCCTCAAAGGGAGTCTTTGGCAGCCTTGTGGACAAGAAGGGTCTCACTTAAGGGGACTTCCCCTTTGGGGGTGTATGTGGTCCTGTGCTGTAGAGATGTTGCCAATTGAGCTTCTGCTGGAGAGATTCCTTTTGGGACAGAGCTGCTGACTAAGGAAGGAGATATACCTGCACCGAGTATGGAAGACCCCAGGTGGGTATGGGTACCAGAGATTTTGACTCTTGCAGAGGGGCTGAAGCAATTGCCAGCCACTGCCAATGGGCAGGCAGGAGTAGGAGCTTCTGCCCTGTACTTGGGACACCTGTTGGTAAGTAAGGAAATGCTGATGAGAGGTACGCAGCACAAGGGTTGCTTAAGGGCCCCCAGTAGGGAGACTGGCCTGGTATGAAGTGGCTGCCTTCAGGACCAAAGTACAACTAAATGCACTTTTTGCTTCTTTTTTTTCCCCAATTCTATTTATCGCCTACCTTACAGGGCATCTCTTGGGCTGTTCTCGCTCAACCTGCAGCCTCTAACCACCTGCCTGAACCACTCACCCCAACAGTAGCATCAGTATCAGGACCTCTGTCTCTCCTGGGCTCCTTGGAGAGTCCGTAGATCCCCAGGGGGTAGAGTCGGGGGTCGTGGCTGGCGATGGGCATGAGGAGCCTTGGTTCCTGGAGGTCACCGTCACCTCACCTGGCCGGTAGGGTTTTTTCCTTGCTTGTCCCTCCCCCAACATGGGACGTGCAATGCCACCCAGTTCACTACCTGAGCGCTCCCACACACGTCCAGAAGGTGGCTGCCCAGTGTTCCCAGTGTGGTCCCTGCATCTGCAGTGTACCCAGTCTCCACCGGGTGCTGCTAGCAGCTCAGGACAATCCCCCCCCCCTTCCCAGGAGAGGAGAGCAGTCCTCTCCTCCCCCCGACCCCGAACAGCATGAGCTCTCTCCCAAACCTGGGTCACCGGCGTGGCATGAGGTGTGGCGTCCAGCACCTCAACCTTCAGCACCACCAGGCAGGCCTGCATTTTTTGCTTCTTACAACCGTTTGAGCCAGCTGTCCCTAGATGTTGTGTAACTGTTCCTTGCGGGGCTCCAGTAAGCATCTTTCTGAGCTGCCCTGTTCTTGACCTACAACTAAATGCATGTCAGTGTACCAAAGTCAGACTATGGTGTTCCTACAGCAGTGATACCTCCTGAATCATTCACTGACAAGACACTATAATAAAAAGTGCACCTCAAACTTAATAGCATAGAAGCAGAACCTGGTAAAGTTCTGCAGCATTGAACAGTCTCCAATGCAATGTACAAAAGTTAAAAGGCAGCAAAATAGATCCAAGATGCTACAATCCTTCTTGTGTCCCCTGCACACACAGAAACTCCCACATCACCTGATGCATTTCACACAAAAATGCATTGTGTCAGAGATTCACAAAACAATTGTGCATGAAACGAATCAGGAGACGTGGGAGTTACAAAGCGGATTGTAGTGTCCTGGATTCATTTTTCTGCTTTTTAACTTTTGTACACGCTGTGTGGATTATAAATAAAAGAAGCACTGGTTTGGACTCACAAGGTATGCTCTCTTTCTTGGCTACATTCTTTAAGTGACTACAAACAGGACATTTTGGTTACTACAAGTTTATGCCAACTGTCTGTGGCATTGCAGGTGCTGGTTACCATTTTTTTTACATTAATCCTCTGGTGAGCGGTCTAACTTAACCCTAGACATAAAAGTCCTCCCTCAGGCATACCCTCCCCCCGACATTAAGAGGGTTAACATATGTTGCCAGTCTCGCTGGGAAAATACAGCACAACTGAATGGCATCTGATTGTACACAGATGATACGGTTTTGCTAGCTACTTCAGATGATTACTTATCCATGGAACAAAAATTATAAGAAGACTTTTTTTTTTTTATTTATACTTTTTGGTGCCCGCCCTACTGCTGGGACATCTGCCCAGTCACAGACCCCCTCGGTAGCGGCTACCTCACATTAGCCACCCTCCCTGGACCCCCTGGATTGCCCCCCCAGGGTGGGGTCGTGGCACCCAGCCCAAAGTGCCACGAACATCGGGATAGGGCAGGAGTCGGCCTGGGGAGCTGATTGCAGCTGGGGGGGGGCATCATGGAGGCAGTGGGCAGGCTTTTTTTCCCCATTTTGTGGGCGGAGGGCTGGAACATACAATGACGCCAGCATCCATCCTGCCCCCTCGGGTCCTTGTTGTTGCGCTGTCTGCTGTGGCACCCCAGCCTCCACCAGGGGTCCCCTATGCACCAGCGATACACCACACCCTTCCCCAAGAGAAGGAGAGCAGTCTGTGGGATGCTCAATCCATCTCCCCCCGGCCAGCCCTCTGACAACCCAGGTCCGTTCCCGGGCCCGGATCGCCAGTGTCGCAAACGGAAATCAAACCGCTGTGCCGACGGGCCAGCGCAAGAAGACTTTTTAAAGACAGTATTCCAACCAGCCTAGGCTCAAATCCCAGCTAAGGAACTTATTTCTTTCACTCTTCTGTCTGTTTGGATTCTGCAATGCACACTCTGCATCTTTGTGATTAAAAATGTAATTATCTGTGCAGCACCTGGATGTGCATTAGAGAAAGAGTAAGGTGCTTTTGGGAGTTCCAGATTTCCAGTTATCTTAGTGGTACAGCTGGTAGTGTAACTGGAAGGGTATTCCAGGTGGCCTGGGGTTCAAATCCCAGCTAAGGCACCTATTTCTGGCCAGAAGAGATGGGGAGATATAATACAGATCTTCAAGTTCCTGAAAGGAATGAACAAAGTTAACTGTGAGGAAAGAACAGTTATGTAAGAACTTACTGTAACAGTAGATCTTCAAGGGAATCTCGCTCATCAGGTCACACCTATAGAACTTAGCTGTCAGGCGTCAGGATCCCATGGAAACATTTTCTGCAGCAGTCTACTGGGGCAGCCCACGCCTATGCCGGGCTCTGACATCACACACCTTATATAAACGCAGGCAGCCCCACTCTCTCCTCAGTTTTTTCCCTAGCTGGAGGCCAGGGGATGTAGAAGTCCCACCAGGGACCCGAGGAGAGAGAAAGAGACAGAGAGAGAGAGAGAGAGAGAGAGAGAGAGAGAGAGAGAAAGGTGCTCAGCTAGCAGAAAGGCTGAAGCAACAGGACAGCCAAGCTGTACAGAGAGAGAGAAAGAAAGGAGGATGAGGGGAGGGACAGCATGACCTGATAAAAGAGATTCCCTCGAAGATCTACTGTTACATTCTTATGTAGCTGTTCTAGCTTCTTCAGGGATATCTCTGTATCAGGTCACAAGGAACCCATTCTGTTCTCCATTCTACTTAACGACCTGCCTCATACCTGCTCATCTGCATCCAACCAAATGTATGCTGACAACACTGTCCTGTTCTCCACCGGCTCCTCCCCGGAAGAAGTCAAAACTACCCTTCAGGCAGATTTCAACAAAGTTCAGCTCTGGTTCAGTTCCCACCAGCTCTCCCTCAATGCAAAAAAAAATGTCACTATGACCTTCGGCACGAGGCAACGTGTGTTCAGGCTCGACTCCCTTCCCTCCTACTGCACCCTGGATGGGACAATCCTTGATGAAGTAAATACCTTTCGGTACTCGGGGGTCTGGCTCGACCGTCATTTATCTTTCTCTGACCATGCTGATGCCTTACTGAAAAACTGCGTCCCATGCTCGGTGTCCTCTACAGGAATCGTAGTAGCCTCCCACTCCCCGTGAGGCATGATCTAGTCCAGAAGATGATACTTCCCTCTTTTGACTACTGCGACACAGTCTACAGTGCCGCGCCCAAGTCTACCCTATCCAAACTAAACCCCCTGTTCCACGCTTTCTGACGCTTTGCCCTCAATGTCCCCTTCCGCACTCATCACTGTAATCTCTACAGATCTCTCAGCTTCACATCCCTCTACTCTGGAATAAGCTTCCCCCTCATATCCGCCTCTTCTCCTCTGCCCACTCCCTATCTACTGCCCTTGCAAATTACCTCATGGTAAATTGTTTCTGCTCATGATACCTGCTCGCATCCGCCTGAGTCCCCCTATCCCCCGATTGCCTGACCAGCGCACCTAGCTAATACTTTGGATGCTGGCTTATTGCATCGACTCATGCACTTATTTGTCTCGTCTTCTGTCCTGTCTCCCTTCTGTTTCCTCGTATTAAATGTACCAAATGTTTTTACCTAGGTGGTATTTGTGCCTAGGGCAACCCAGGTAAGTTGTACTGAATGTAATCCTCCTCCTCTTGCTGAATGTTATGCTAATTGTATCTCACTTGATAACCCCTATTCCCACCCCCCCAGGTCACACCGGGAGACGAGCGGCTTGTTGCTCAGGGGACAGAGACTGATCCTAGTAAAGTTGAAGCCTTGACTACTTGGCCCCAGTCCCACAATTTGAAAGAACTACAATGTTTCCTGGGATTCTGTGGCTACTACCGCTGGTTCATAAAGGACTATTCCAAAGTGATTTGGCCACTCTTGAATCTTACCCAGTGTTACCCTCCTACCAATCGGAAATACAAAAAAGGGTCCATCAAAGAACCAGACATAGCATATTTCTGCCCAGGAGAACTTTTCCGGTCCTGCTGGACACCTGACTGTGAAGCAGCTTTCCACTAAGTCATATACCAGCTCACCCACGCCCCCATCCTCGCTTATGCTGATCCCACTAAACCCTATGTGCTGCACACTGATGCCAGTCTGCAGGGTCTAGGAGCTGTACTGTATCAAGACCATGAGGATGGTTTCAGACCAGTGGCATTTGCCAGTAGGAGCATGACCCCATCAGAGTGAAACTACCCTGTGCACAAGTTGGAGTTCCTTGCGTTAAAATGGGCCGTTGTCAACCAGTTTCATGATTACCGCTATGGGGCAAAAATATTGGTGAGGACTGACAATAACTCGTTGACCTATGTACAGACTTCAGCTAAGTTAGACGCCATGGGGCACCGGAGGCTTTCTGCAGTGTCAACATATGATTATGCTGTCGAATACAGACCAGGCCTGAATCATATTGATGCTGACGCCCTATCCCGGAGGCCTATTTCCAAGAGTGACTCGGTCAGGCTGTCTGAACCTGACATTTAATAGAAATGAACAGATGTCTACGGACACAGTGGACTGCTTAGTAGATTGCTTGGGTCCCTCTGACACCTGCATTCCGGCTGTGTATTGCCACTTCTCTTGCTCTAGATATTAGTGCACTACCTCAGTTTGACAATGACAGCATTCAGTGGGCTCAATCCCGAGATCCTATGATTCAGCCAGCACTTGACGCCCTTCGTGCAGGAAAAGATGTGTCCAAGTTGCGTTCCTCTGATCTGCGAACCACTTTATTGTTTAAAGAAGGCCCAGGTTGAAGCTGCTTAATCATTTGTTGTATAGAGAGACTGTAGATCGAGGTGGCCAAATAGACAAGCAACAACTGGTCCTGCCCACAGCCTTCAAAGATTTGGTACTGAGGTCTCTCCACAATCATATGGGCCACCTCGGTATCGACCGGACCCTTGACCTAGTGTGATCTCGATTCTGCTGGCCCAAGATGGGGGCCGATGTTGAGCATCATGTAAGGACCTGTAGTCACTGCCTGCAGAGAAAAGCCCTGCCTCAGAGGGCTGCCCCACTTGTCAACATTACTACCAGCACCCCAATGGAACTAGTCTGCATAGACTTCTTGAGTTTAGAGCCTGATCAGCGAAACATTGGCAATGTGCTACTGGTTACAGACCATTTCACACCTTATGCACAAGCTTTTCCCACCAAAGATCAAAAAGCATCTACCGTGGCCAAGGTGCTAGTGGAAAATTTCTTCGTCCACTATGGTGCCCCCCAGCGAATTTACTCTGATCAGGGCTGGGACTTTGAGAGTTGGCTAATCAAAGAAATGCTCTCTCTATGGGGGGTGCAAAAGTCAAGAACCACCCCTTATCACCCACAGGGGGATCCTCAACCAGAACACTTTAACCGCACCCTGCTAGACATGTTAGGCACCCTCCACCCAAAAGACAAGCATAAATGGAGCCAGCAGATTAGCACCTTGGTACATGCATATAATTGCATGAAGAATGATGCTACTGGGTTCTCTCTCTACCGCCACATATTCGGGAGAGAGGCCCGGCTGCCTGTTGATGTCTGTTTTGGGGTTTCTCCCGATGGGGTCCGAGCCGAAGATTACCTGCAATATGTACAAAAACTTGCTCAACTGAACCATGCCTATCAACTGGCCCAGACAATGGCCGCCAAAAGAAATCTAGCCAACAAAGAGAGACATGATAGAAAAGTAAAGGCTCAAGAGCTTAGGCCTGGAGACCGTGTGTTGTTGTGAAATTTAGGATTGCATGGTAAACACAAAATTGCTGATCGATGGCTCCATCTTTCCCAAGTCATAGTTGGAAAGTTGGATGATTTGCCAGTGTACAAAGTGCACCCAAAGAAGAACTCCAAAGCTGACAAGACCATGCACTGTAACCACTTGCTACCTATTGGTCAAGTTATAATTGAGGCTGAACCCACCAAGATTGATTCCCCTGGACCAGTGACTCATGCTGCTGCAAGAAAGAAACAGAGTCAGCCTGCCCCCGTGGTTGCCGATTTAAGACTTCCCCCGCAGCAGGCCCAGAATGATAGTGACTGCCAGTCTACCTCGGATGACAGTGATTGTGATAATGCCTATTACCCCTCATAAGAACTGAGTCAGCTGTTTCGTGGAAATCCTATGTTGAATTATGGGGATGAAGCTGGGCCTTCTGGACTGCCTAACCCCCCCCCGGCATCATCCTTGGAGCCAATGCTCCCTAAAAGTGAAGTGCAAAGTATCACGTCTGAGGATGCTGAGTCTTTGTGTATTGTGGAATTGTATGTTTTGCCTGAAGGAGAGGCTGATGGTATGAGTCTTTCTGGTGACATGCCAGAACTTGAGGAACACTTTGAGAGTGCTGAAAACCCTCCTTCAGTGCCAGAGTGTCTTCAAAATGAGTCAAGTGTTGTAGAAACAGAGACCACAGAGCAAGGGGCTGACAGTGCTCCCAGCTTGGACATTCCCCTTCATGCAGAAGCACCCCTCACAAGTGATGAAAGCTCCAAGACCATTGCTGAAAGTACAGAGACTGTAGTTGTTCACCCAAGAAAGACTGGCCGAGCTGTCAAGCCAGTCGTGCGCTTCAGTTACGATTCCCCCGGGAGACCAGTGAATTTGTCTCTCAATGTAGTCCACAAAGATGTTTATGTCTCTCAGAGCTCACTGCCCAAATTGAGCTTGACGGCCCATTCCAGGTTACTAGTTCTGCCCTCTTACCATGGTGCCCCTGCCCCATCCAGCTCCAAGTTAGCTAATAGGGAAGGGCCCCCTCTTGCATTGTTTAGAGTACAAGAAGTTATTACATGATTCTGTATCGTAATGTTCAATTTACCTGTGTGAAATATGCATAAAGTATTGTCAGAATGGAAATGAAATAGTGGAGTACATTGAAATGTATAGTAAAATGACAAGTTATGCCAATTGATGAATCAGATAGTACTTGTATAGCATGCTAATGGCATAAATGTCTTGTATATGTTGCATTTTCAATGTTATGATGGTACAGACTTGACGCGGACGTCGCATTTTCCCAGGCATGGAAGGGTGTAACCCCCCCTACAAATAGGAGTCCCCAAAAAGTCTTCCTTGAGCTTGCCTAAATGCTCACTGCCAGGCTGGTGTCCTGCGTTTTAGCAGTTTAAATGTGATTACCAGAGCCTGTATAGCCTCTGTGTACTGTCTCTTTAAGAGCTGTCTGATTGCAGCTTAAGTAATCTGAGAGGGAGCTCTGTTGAAAGATGTAACTATTTACTGAAAATCATTTAGAGTGATAATGATAATGTAGTTTGTCTAACCTGCTTTCTTTGTAGCAAGGACTGTTTTGTTTGTCTGCACTATCTTGGTCCTGGACTGCAAATTGGACCAATCAGTACTAGTGGGACCTAAAATGTAGCCAGACTACAGGAGCTGTCTGAATTCAAAATCTGTAGGAACTGTAGTTTGAACTTTTGCGCCTTTTTGCAACCGAAGGGGAGCTTTGCTTGGCCGATAGCCAAATCAGCCAACCAAATCTTTTGGATCTTGGGGAAGTCCCGGGCTGCTTGCAGTTTTCAGTTAGATCTAAGCTGGAAGCTGAACAATAAGGAGCTGAAGTGATTCTGAGCAGCAATCCTGAGTGGATTCGCATGGGAGAACTCTGAAAAGGCTAAGTTTTTGGCCTGCATGTCGGTATGCTGCTCCTGAGAGGGAGAAAAGATAATTATTTTGGACTAAATCCAAGTTTGTGTGTCTGAAGTAAGCTACTGAAGTGGGCCAGGCTCAACCTGAAGAAGATCGAAGATTTTGCTGAATGCGATCGGCCTGTCAGGAGTTCCAGCTACCCCTAAGCTCCCGGTGTGTGCAGAGACTTTGTGATTGTGACCGGGGAGCGCTTTGCCTGGTACAGTAGAATTCCTTTACATGTAAATGTGCTATGAGCTGCTAGTGGGTCATGAGTTAGTCCCCCACTGTGTGAACTGTGTTCTGCTTGCTGGAAGCTGTATCCAGCCCAAAACGGACTGCATCCGAATTTGTCTTCATGCGGTCTGGGCCTTGCCAGACTGGCCCAGCCAGACTACCCACCGCACAGAGAAGCCATCGACGAGAGACCTGCCTGGGGATCAGTCCCCTGCTCCATGCTTGAACAGGAATGATGCCTCTGCAACACATGTGGGCCCTGCCTCTCCTGGCATTCCAGATCAGCCACCTGCAGTGTTGATTTTCGTCCAGCCTGTGTCCAGTTTTGGGTATCGTCAGTAAATACCAGGGTAGCTCCCTGCAACAACAGCTTAATCTGAGTGTGTCATCTGATTGTCTTGTTGTTTCGTTTCCTTTACGAACTGAGCCCTCTGGCTCCGGATTACAAATATTGTGTATTGTGCATGTTGTGTTTTCCATCACAGGGCCCCAACCAGCTGCAACCCCAGGCAACGGTCCAGGCTAGCCCATCTCTTCTCCACCTGGGTACCCAGAGGTGGACTGTGTGGGGGAACTCAAAGCACATGCATAACTGCTTGATTGATATAACCTTTAAGCTGATTAACCTGATTTTGCCCCTCCCTTGTTCAAGTCCCCTGAATAAATCAGATCTAACTTTTTCTGCATGTAATCTGACTGTGGTTCCAGTTTGTGCTCAAAGTACTGTACTGTTGCTATTTGCAGTGCATAATCTTGTTTTACAGGGGGTCTCCAGGGTTGAGCCAGAGGAACCAGCCCTGGTGGTAAGTGCAAACAGTGTGGGTACTTGTGTGGTGTACCAGGGGTATTGTGAAAGTGATTATTGTACCGTGTTCAGGCCACTAGAGGGGAAAGAGGGGGGTTACAGTGTCCCGGAGGGCTGTGCCCAGGTTAGATTCACCACTACCAACCCTGATCTCCGGGTGGAGGCACCCGTTTCAGAACTCAGGCCCCTTAACCTGCTACTAGACAAGCAGGCAGGGGTAGTAGCCCTTGGGATAGCGCCACCTAGGGGTTATACCTATAATGTACACCGTGGTCTGCAGTGTCTCCATAAGGAAATGTGCATATGTATAAATCTAAATGTTTTCTTGTGATTGTTAACTATGTATGACCAATGTATTGTGCTTTCTTTTGTGTAACTAATCCTGGGTCGCCCCTAAAAAAAGGGACCCTTGGTCTCAGCAGGCATACCGGGTCAACAAAATTCAGTAAATAAACAAAAACATAAATGAGTAAAGTCAACTAAAAATAATGCTTTCCATGACAGAAAGCGTAGTTCGCAAGACATGGCTGGCTCAAACGGAGGCAGGGTCAGCTTCTCCAAAACAAAATTTAGGTCCCACGCTGGAACTGGGTTGCAGATAGAAGGCTTCAAATGAGAATGCCTCTCGGAAAAGTACATGCCACATCCAGCCGTGTCACAGTACAGCCATCCAAGGGTCAATGGAAAGTTGATATGGCTGACAGGTGCACTTTAAGGAAGGAGTATTTAAGGCCTGCATCAGACAAGGTCAAGAGATACTCCAAGATCTGGTTCACTGGACCGGTGAAAGGGTCCAGGCTATGAGAAGCAGCCCAGACGGCAAAATCCGCTTCCACTTGACAGAGTAAATAGTCCTGGTAGATGGTTTTCTGGCAGCCACCAGGACATCAGCCACATTCTAACACACCCCAATCAGAATGATGTCTATGTCCTCAGGAGCTATGCATGCAGGTGGAGGGACTTGAGGTCTGGATGGACCAGGGTCCCCTGGGCCTGTGTCAGCAGGTCCCAGCAGAGGGACTGGGGAATGGGAGGTTCCACAGCCAATTGTTGCAGCAATGCAACCCATCTCTGATGAGGTCAAAACAGGGCCAACAGAATTAGGGTGGCACCCTCCATGTGCAGCTTGATGAGAACTCTGTGAATCAGGGGGAAGGGAGGGAATGCGTAAAGAAATTTCCCTTTCCAGAAGAGGGACAACGCATCTTGCCAGAAAACTCCAGGCCCAGAATCTAGCAAGCAGAAACACAACAGTTTTGCATTGAGTGGGGACACAAAAAGGTCCCTCTCTGGATGACCCCACCTGTCAAACAGGTCTTCTGCAATGAGGTCAGCAGTTCCCACTCATGCACTTTGCACTGCGACCAGCTGAGGCTGTCCACCAAGGCATTTTAGGCGCTTGGCACATGGATGGCTGACAGTTCTAGACCACGATCTAGAGCCCAGTTCTAGATCCTCATGGCTTCCAGACACAGAGGGTAGGAATGGGTCCCTCCTTGCTTGCTGATATAATAGTCCACACTGAGCTTGTCCGACTGCCCCAGCACAGGGCCCGCAGAGAGATGGTTCTAGAAGGCCAATAAGGCATGCAAAAACTGCCCACATTTCTAGAACATTTATGTGGACATGAGTGTTGCAGTGGAACCAGAGGCCCTGGGTCTGATAAGGACCTAGGTGGGCTCTCCAACCCAGACCCAAAGCATCCATGGTGAGGATTTGGTGAGGAGTCGGGATGAGAAAGGGGAACCCCTTTAGGAGATTGGCTCGGTCCACCCACCAGAGAAGCACCTTGCATACTGAAGAGGAGACAAGGACCAGCTGATCTAAATCATCTGAGTGCTGATCCCACTGAGCCCTGAGGGTCCACTGCAGAATCCTCATGTGCAACCTGGCCAGAGAAACTGTCACAATGGCCGTGGCCTTGAGGCCTAGTAGCCTGAGAAATGTTCTGGGCTGGGACATGCCAGCTCTGAGCCACCTCCTGGGCCTGGGCAATAACACGATCTGCCCTGTCTTGTGAGAGAAAGGCCTTGTCCTGAGTAGAGACTAGGACTGCCTCTATGTACTGCAATCACTGAGAAGGGGTCAGCACAGACTTGGCCCGATTGACAGTGATACCCAAGGACTGGAACAGCTGCAGGGTGCATTCCAGAGTCAACAATAGGAGCTCCCGGACTGAGCTTTCAGTAACAAGTCATCCAGATATGGAAACACATAGAAGCCTTTGAACCAGGGGGCTGCTGCTACATCTGCTAAGCATTTGGTAAATACCCATGGCACAGCGTATAAGCAAAAGGGCAAATATCCTGAACTGGTAATGTTCCCTCTGGAACAGGAACCCCAGGAATCATATGTATGGGGGGCAAACCATGATATGCAGATAGGCATCTTGCATATCAAGAGAGCGTAGCCAGTTGCCCTGCTTGAGCAAAGGAAGAAGGCCATGCAAACTGACCATCCAGAACTTTTTATACTGGATAAAAAGGTTCAGCTCCTTGAGGTCTAGAATGGGCCTCAAGTCCCCTGTTCTTTTGGGAACCAGGAAGAACCTGGAGTAGAACCCATTGTTCCTTTGCTGCCTGGGTACTGGTTCTGTGGCCCATTTGCGCTGCAAGGGGAGGACCTACTCCCTGAGCACCTGTGTGTGGCCTGGAGGATAAATGATGGGGACTGGGGGAACATCTGGAGGCTGTTCTAGAAGTTCTAGAGCATGGCCCTGTTTGATTATTTGCAGGATCCAAGCATCTGTTGTGACGGTTCTCCATTGGGACAGATGCAGGGAGAACCGACCTTTGGCCATCACCTCCTTGGAACAAGAAGAGGAAGGTCTGTCAAGGAGTCAGGTGGAAGCTGAACCAGTATCACCTCCTCTGGACTGCTTGGCAGAAGAACCACACATGGAGGAGAGCAGGCAAGGCAGAGCTGGCTCTGCAATTATTCAAAATGTTGGCTCTTGCACTCAGACAAAATGGCAAATAATGCAGTCAGGTTGTTTTCAGTAATCAAAAGATTTATTCAAATCATATTACCAGACAAAGGTCCACAGTGAGCACTATACCAGCTTCCCCAGTACTTCGAATCTGAATGAGTCTTCCTCAGCGGTGGAGCTTAGTAAGAGGACAATCATTTTATAGTGTAATCAAACAGGTGTTATCAATTTCATTCATTGATTGAAATAAAAAAAAAGTAAAATGCACTTCAGTTAAAAATGAATTTAAAGTGCTATCCCTGATTTAACCACTAGATGGCGCTGCTTTAGCATAGAAGCGCTCCTAAATATTTCGGCGTATACAGACAAGCAATTTTTCATTATCTTTCTGTCAAAATTAAATATGCTTGTAAAAATAAAGATTACAGATATATAAATCAGGGATACAAGTCCAAACCTTCACACATAGCCAAGGCATCATATTTTTCTGTGTTTCAAGGCAACTTTCTTTGTGTGGGGGGGGGGGGCTCCATGTGAAAAAGTTTCATACATAGAAGTGGTCCCTGAAAGTTCACAAGTAAATTTTGAAACCCAAAGAGGAAGAGAAACCAGATGAGTGAATATTATTTCATTTCATTTGAGAAGCAACATTGTTTTCTAATGCATATTTATTTCTTTAAAAAAAAGTTTTCAAGTCCAATTTATCATTTAATCCCAAGGGTTTTACACTTTGGAGTCTGTAAATCCATTGACTCTCTGTCTCTCTCTCTCTCTATCTCTCTCTCTCTCTCTCTGCAGTAGGAGATTTGGGTCCATCTCCTCCATTGTTCAGTGGGGGTATCCATTCCAAACCTATAAACCTCAGCTCATCTGGACGGGAGTTATGTGTCAGGGAAAAATGTACTCCCACCGGGGTATCCTGTCTGCAGTTGATAATGGAGCGTATGTGCTCCTGGATCCTCTGTTTCAAGGGCCTTATGGCTTTTCCAACATAAATTAGTTTTCAACTACACCATAATACACAAACAACATATGGTGTGTCACATGTTATTAACTCCCTAACTTCTGCTGTCAGGTTTTCTACTCTAGGGTGCTGGAAGATTTGGTTAGACCATATTTGCAGATGGTTGCACCTGTTGCATTTATAAAAGCCAAAAGGTCTCCTTGGTAACCATATGCTTTGTTGAATCTCCACTTTTTTTCAATCTGCTGTGCTAACCTATCCTTGAGGTTATGTGCCCTGTTAAAAGTCACCCTTGGTTTTTACCCCCACTGCTGTGCCTACTTCTGAATCACTTTGCAGAAAAGGCCAATTCCTGCATATTACATTTCAAATCTGTCCTGCAATGTTGTTATATTCTGTAACACATGTACACAGCTGTGGGTTAGATGTTGTGGTAAGGTATTTGTGTTGCAATAAGGATTCCCTAGGTATCTTAGCCATTTTTTCCCTGGAATTTAGGCGCATGTCAATCTGGTACCTTCTATCTCTAAATCGCATAATCAGCTCTTCCGCTGATCTATTAAACCCTTCATTAGTGCTGCCGTTTCTACGTAACATTAGAAGCTGACTATAGGGTATGGAGTTCTTAAGTCCCAGAGGGTGGGCACTTCTGGGTAATAATAGTGAGTTGGTGGCAGTGGGCTTCCTATAGCATTGGGTTTCAATTTTACATTTAGTACTAATGGTAGTCGGTGTTATATCTAGAAAATTAATGGTAGAGGCCTGCATCTCATATGTGAATCTCAGATTTAGTTCATTTTCATTGAGACACTGATGTTTAACAGGGCAAATAACCTCTAGGATAGCTTAGTACACAGCAGATTGAAACAAGCATTTGTCAATGCTGAATGTTTGCTTGCTGGCATTGGCATTGGTAGTGTAAGAGTTACAGAGCTGCATAATAGGAATGGCAGTGAAATACTGAACTGAAGCCAACCCCACCACCACCCTGCAGAGACTGACAGGCATTGGGGTGTGCCTTTGGGTCGTCAGGCATAACGACCACGCCATTTCACCACACCCACCGTGCAGACACCAAGTGTCACTTGGTGTGCCTTGGGGTCTTTGGCCTTGGCGCGCACTCTATCCATCAGGAAATATTGTGAGATGGTGTGGTAGGAGAATGGAGGAATTTTGGGGGCCGAAGAGTCCAAGGCACACCTCAATGTCTCTCAGTGGCTGCAGGGTGTGGGTGGGGATGGGGGTGGAATGGTATGAGCATTGCAGGTGACAATCCCAAGTCACAGCCCTGATGCCTTTCATTCTCTACAGGGTGGGGTGTTATGGTCGGAAACCTTAACACCTCAGGCATTCATTGGTATTTTCACTCCAAATTTTCAACATGGGTTTTTTGTGACCCCCACCTCATGAACAGTGGCAATATCAGTTTGTTAGCCGGAAGCTGCTTTTGCACAGTGACTACGGCATTTGTCACCACAGGTGCAAAAACACATTCTGAACAGGATGTGAAAAATGACAGCTGTACTGTTCATGGGGAGGAGTAAAAAATGGCAATGTTGAAAATCTGCAATGAAAATATTAAAAAAACTGGTGAAGTCACGAGCGTGCGTAGAAACTGTGCAACGTGCACCCGTAATGTATTTAGTTTGGGAATTGTTTACAGCAGATTGTCAACACAGGCATTTTGGGACCTCCGATCATGAACATTGTCACTGTGATTTTCTTTATCTGTCCCGAACAATGATTTCCCACACTGATCACACGCATTTCTGTGCTGAAAGTGTGAAAACACATTTCGGCCATGTTGTGAAAAATGACAGCTGTACTGTTCATAAGGAAGTGTGGAAAAATGCCACTGGTGAGAATCTGGACTGAAAATATTACAAATTCATGAACTTATGAGGGTGCGTGGAAACTGTGCAATGCTCACTCGTAACACAGTCATTTTTAGGAATTTTTTCACCAAATTTTCAAAATAGCCATTTTAAGACCTCTGCTCTGAACAATGTCACTGTGATTTCCTTAATGTGTCCCATACATTGATTTCGCACACCGACTGCGCCATTGTGCGCTACATGGACAGAAACATGTTTTGGGCAAGATGTGAAAAATGACAGCTGTACTGCTCATAAGGAGGTGTGGTAAAATGGTAATGTTGAAAATCTGGAGTGAAAATATTCAAAATTTGCGAACTTATGAGCATGCGTAGGATCAGCACAACAAACGCTCGTAAAACAGTCATTTGTGGGAATTTTTTCACCAAATTTTTAACATAGCCATTTTAACACTTCTGCTCATGAGCAGTCTGACTGTGATTTTCTTAATGTGTCCCATACATTGAGTTCGCACACCGACCATGCGCATTGTGCCATATGCCTGGAAACACATTTTGGGTGAGAAGTGAGAAATGACAGCTGTACTGCTCATAAGGAGGTGTGGTAAAATGGCAATGTTGAAAATCTGGAGTGAAAATATTGAAAATTCACAAACTTACGAGCGTGCGTAAGAACAGCGCAACGCATACTTGTAAAATAGTCATTTTTGGGAATTTTTTCCACCAAATTTTTAACATAGCCATTTTAACACCTCTGCTCATGAACAGTGTCACTGTGATTTTCTTAATGTGTCCCGAACATTGATTTTGTACACCGACTGCACCATTGTGCGCTACATGTGCAGAAACACATTTTTGGTGAGATGTGAAAAATGACAGCTGTACTGCTTATAAGGAAGTGTGGTCAAATGGCAATGTTGAAATCTGGAGTGAAAATATTGAAAATTCGTGAACCCTACGAAGCGTCGTGAGGAACAGCCGCAACACACGCTCTTAAAACAGTCATTTTAGACATTTCAACATAGGCTTGAGAGCCCACTTATGAACACTGGCACTGTCATTTCATTAATCGGTCCCAAAAGGTGATTTCATGCAGTGACTGCAAAATCACCCTTCGGGCCTGATTAACACCATGACAGTGACACAATTCATGAGGAGGGGTCCCAAAAATCCCATGTTGAAAATTTGGTGTCAAAATTCCAAAAAATGCCTGAGATATGCAGCAAAGTTGAAAAAACCCTATTCATTACATTATACAGCTTACCGGCATTTCCTCAGTTCGCGGTCGGCTTTGAAGAGTGCAGACGTGTTCCTGGTCCACGAGTCGCACTGCTCCGGAAGTAAGTATGAAGTGAGGTGGGGGTGGGGAGGCAGGGTGCAGGGTGGGCGTGGGTGAGGGGGTGAAGACAGCAGCGGGGAAGTTTTTCTTTCAGGTTTTTTTTTATTTGGACTCATGGGGCGTTTGCCACGCTGGGGTGGGCTCCCAAGCGTGGCAGCTGAAAACTGTTGGGGGGGCAGTGGAGCCAATGGGGATTGGGCACCCCGTCAGCCATAGGACCTGTTGCCATGCTGGGTGGGCTCCAGAGTGGCACCCGATAGTCTGGGGGTGAACAGTAGAGCCGACGGGGGACTGGGCACCCCGTGCGGCTCATACAGACTGCGGGGTGGGGACAGTAGAGCTGACGGGGGATTGGGCACCCCCGTCAGCCATACAGTGTGCGCTTGGGGGAGGTAGGAGCGCATGAGCACGCAATGTGCATGTGTGTGTGGGGGGGGAGCGCCGCTCACTCAAGCGGTGCTCTCCCTTTCAACTGTATGGCACTGCATTTTGGATCATTGCACTAGGTTTCTTGCACATGCGTGTAAGCAAACATAACAAGTGGAGATTCAGCAAAGCACCTGGTTACCCCCCCACCCCCACCTCCACGCAATCATACTCTTGTGTCTACCCCCACTACACCCTGCATACCCTTCCATTTCCTCTCCTTCCACCCTTCCACACTGGCCTCTTCCCCAATACGCACTTCTTATCTAGTTGTTATTTTGCCCTTTCTGCTGTGTAAGTCTGACCACATTGACTCGTTCCGTGTATTGGAATGTTATTCTGTAGGTTTAAGCCACTGTTTTACTTGCTTCTCTGTATTAATTTGCTGATGTGGAACCTTCGTAAAAGAGCTTCTAGCTCAGTGGTATTGTAATGCGAGATCTAATAAAATAATTTAAAAAAAATGAGATCTTTTGCCTTTTATAAATGCAAAAAGTGCAACCATCTGCAAATATGGTCTAAGCAATCTTCCAGCACCCTAAAGTAGAAAATCTGACAGCAGAAGTTAGGGAGTTAATAGCATGTGACACACCATATGTTTGTGTATTATGGTGTAGCTGCAAACTAACTAATGTTGGCAGGACCATAAGGCCTTTGAAACAGAGGATCCAGGAGCACATACGCTCCATTATCAACTGCAGACAGGATACCCCAGTGAAAATACATTTTTCCCTGATACATAACTCCCGTCCAGATGATCTGAGGTTTATGGGTTTGGAATGGATACCCTCACTGAAAAATGGAGGAGACAGACCCAGTCTCCTACTGCAGACAGAGAGTCAATGGAGTCAATGGATTTACAGACTCCAAAGTGTAAAACCCTTGGGATTAAATGATAAATGGGACTTAAACCTTTTAATTTTTTTTTTTTTTAAGAAATGAATTAGAAAATGAATAATGTTGCTTCTCAAATGAAATGAAATATTCACTCGTCTTGTTTCTCTTCCTTGTTAGGTTTCAAAATTTACTTCTAAACTTTCAGGGACAACTTATATGTATGAAACTTATTCACATGGAGGCCCCCCTCCGCCACATACACACACAAAGAAAGTTGCCTTGAAACACAGAAACACAGAATTTGATGGCAGATAAGGACCGCTTGGGCCTACCTAGTCTGCCCATTTCCCTACCTAATGGATAAGCTGCAGATCCTAGTTAACCAACAGCCTACTTTCTCCTACCCCCAACCCCTAACCCCTAGAACTGCCTTATGTCTGTCCCATGCATTCTTGAATTCCCCCATTGTTTTTGACTCCACAACCTCCTCAGGAAGGCCATTCCATGCATCCACAACCCTCTCCATAAAAAAATACTTCCTCACATTTCCTCTGAGCCGTCCCCCTTCTATCTTCAAATTGTGCCCCCTTGTTCTTGCACATCTCTTTTTCTGAAAGATGTTACCCTCTTGGACTTTGTTGATTCCCTTGAGGTACTTGAAAGTTTCTATCATGTCCCCCCTGTCCCTCCTTTCCTCAAGGGTATACATATTAATCTCCTTAAGTCTCTCGTCATATGACTTCTGGTGCAGACCCTGCACCATTTCAGTTGCCCTCCTCTGGACTGCCTCCATCCTGTCTATGTCCTTGAGGAGATGGGGTCTCCAGAACTGCGCACAGTACTCAAGATGGGGTCTCACCAGCTGTCTGTACAGAGGGATAACAACGTCCTGTTTTCTACTGGTGATGCCACTTCCTATGCATCCCAGTATCCCCCCAGCCCTCCTTACTGCCTTCTCACATTACTTGCCTACCTTTAGGTCATCTGATATGACTACCCCCAGGTCCCTTTCCATTTTTGTTGTTATTAGGATCTCACCCCCCATAGTGTACTCTTCCCCTGGGTTTTTGTTTCCCAGGTGCATTACTTTGCACTTCTTAGCATTGAATCTAAGCTGCCATACATTTGACCATTCCTCCAACCTTGCCAAGTCCTCTCTCATCCTTCCCACCCCACCATGTGCATCAACCCTGTTGCAGATCTTTGTGTCGTCTGCAAAGAGACATACTTTTCCTCCCAATCCCTCTGCAATGTCACTTTTAAAGACGTTAAAGAGGACCAGTCCTAGAACTGTGAACCCTGCTGTACCCCCCTAGTAACCCCCCTTCCTTCACAGTGGGCTCAGTTTACTATCACCCTCTGTGTCCTGTTCTCCAGCCAATTTTTTACCCAGGCTACCATCCTGGGACCCACTCCCAGGCTGGCTAACTTGTATATTAATCTTTTGTGTGGGACTGTGTCAAATGCCTTGCTAAAGTCTAGGTAGGCCACGTTCACAGCCCCTCCCTGATCTACTACTTTGGTCACCCAGTCAAAGCAATCTATTAGATTCATCTGACATGACCTTCCTGCTGTGAATCAATGCTGCCTTGGGTCCTGTGCACCTCTGGCCTCTAGGTACTCAACAATTCTCTTCTTCAGAAGTGATTCCATAATTTCCCCTATCACTGAGGTCAAACTAACAGGCCTGTAGTTTCCTGCCTCTGCCCTGCTCCCACTTTTGTGAAGTGGAATCACATCTGCCCTCCTCCAGTCCTCAGGTACCACCCCATCCTCCCATGATTTGTTAAAGAGGGTAGTCAGTGGTGTCATTAGTTTTACCCTTAGTTATTTTAGAATTCTGGAATGAATCCTATCAGGCCCCATTGCCTTGTCCACCTTCAGTTTTGAGAGTTCTTTTAGAACTCTTTCTTCTGTGAATGGGCTGGTATCAATCCCCTATCCAGAGTGTTTCTGTTGTTTGGTTTAGGTACCTCCCCATCTTCACTTATGAATACTGAGCAAAAATATTTGATTAGTATCTCTGCCTTTTCGCAGTCACCCCTCTGCCCACCCCCTCCCCTTTATTAAGCCTCAGTATCCCTCCCTTGGTCTTCCTTTGCTCCCTGATGTACATATAAAAGGTTTTATCCCCCTTCTTAACTGAGTTGGCTATCTTTTCCTTGATTTGGGCCTTTGCTGTTCTGACTGCCTTCCCTGCTTCATTCTGCTTTTACTGATACAGTTCTCTGTCTTGCTCCTTCTGTGATTCCTTGTACTTCCTGAATGCTTGGGCAGACTGGATGGGCCTTGCGGTCCTTATCTGCCGTCAGCTTCTATGTTTCTATGCTTTTACTGCCTAACCTTCCCTGCCACCTCCTTTGAGAACCATAGTGGTTTTTTACATTGTTTTGTTTTATTTGCTTCACACAAAGGCTTGTTGCCTTAGTGATGGCAGTTTTGATTATTCCCCATTGTTCTTCCATCCTCCTTCTTGCCTATTTGCTAGTGCATTCCTTAGGCACTCACCCATTTTGGCAAAGTCAGCCCTCCTAAAGTCCAGGACCTTTGCCTTTATATGGTTTGACTCTACTGCTGTGTTTATCGTGAACCATACTGTTCGATGGTCGCTAGTTCCCAGATGGCTACCCACTTCTACATCTGTGATCCTCTCTCCATCTCCATTTGAGAGTACCAGGTCTAAGATTGCTCCCTCCTGAGTGGGTTCCAATACTAGTTGTCTAAGGCATACCCCCTACAGGGCATCTAGAATGACCCCGTTCTTTGATGTGGCTGCAGCAAATGCACTCCACTTAACATCTGGCATATTCAGATCCCCCATCAACAATATCTCCCCTTTTTCTGCCATTCTAAGGATACCTTCTATCATTTTCTTGTCCATTTTCTCACCCTGAGATGGGGGTCTGTATACAACCCCTGTGCGAATTGTGGTGCCATTGCCCATCTCCAAGTTGACCTACAGTGCTTTCTCTCCTCCCCATTTACCCTTCTGTTCTGTTGCTTCGATTCCTTCCCGTATGTAGAGAGCTACTCCACCTCCTCTTTTACCCTACCTGTCCCTCCTATAGATAGTGTACCCTGGTATGTTTACATCCCAGTCATGGTTCTGTGTGTACCATGTTTCTGTGACTGCCATGATATCCAGGTGTTCCTCTTCCATCAAGGCCACTAGTTCAGGAAGCTTGTTACCCAGGCTACATGCATTGGTACTCATTACTCTCCATTGTTTGATGGCTTTTGGTCTGGTAGCCCTATCCTGCCCTTACTGACTTTGCTTTTTCTATGTACGCCAGTCCTGCTCCCTACTGACCTTTCTACCTTGGTCTTTACCTCATTTAGTACCTGGTTTTGGAGGGGGAGGCTGGGATTTTCCTGCTGCTTATCAGTGCCTCCCCCCTTGGCTAGTTTAAAAGCTTGCCTATGAAGCATTTAAACTGATCACTGAGGAGACTGGTTCCTTTCCCAGACAGATGCAGACCATCATGCCAGTATAGGTGCGTATCCCTCCAGGTGGAACCCCAGTCCCCAATGAAGCCAAAACTCTGTGCTCTACACCAGTTTTTCAACCATTCATTGATTTGCATGGTGCGGAGTGCCCTCACCTCACCCATGCCATGGACAGGCAGCACCTCTGAGAAGGATACTATATGAGCTACTTGTCTAAAGCCCCTCCCCAACTCCACAAACTCCTCCTGCACTGCTCTAATCCCATGCATGGCCAAGTCATTTGTTCCTAGGTGGCCAATGACATCCAGCAGTCTTCCATGCAGCTGCTGTCGTGATCCTTAGAATCCGCTTCCTGTCCCTCCAAGCCATGGCGCCAGGCAGGCACCTTACTTCACTTTCCCTTGCCCCCCCCAAGTTCTATCCCCCTGATAATTGAGTCCCCCAACAGGAGTTGCTTCCTTTTCCTGCTGCGTCCTGTGCCACCTTCCTGTGGGCCTCCCTTGTGATGGTTGCCAGCAACCTCAGTCTCTACCATGTTTGCCTCCATAGGGGAACTATGCTCCACCAGAATGGCGTATGGATTGTGGAGTGGTACGTCTGAAGGGATGCGCCTCTGTTCCACCACCCTTACTCTCTCTGAGCCCACCTTGGTCCAACCACTGCTCCTTCTTAGCAACCTATGAGGCAGAGGTGGTGGCCTTGGTGTTCTCTGCATGGGTGGGGGTCCTGTACTCCTGTCCAGTCTGGCCTGGAGATGGGCAACCTTCTCCCTCAGAGCAGAGAGTTGCCTGCAAATAGGACAGCATCTCAGCCTCCAGAAAGTCTCCTGGAAGACTGCTGCTCCACAGCCAGTGCATTGCACTACTCCCCACATGTCTGTCTTCTTTCCAGTTTACTCTGTGTAAATTTTTTTTGTTCTTGGTTTTTTTTTTAAATAGTGTGTGTGCTTTTACTGTCAATGCAGTGTGATGTGCTGGTAAGGATATGGCAGTTGTATGTCCTCAGAGGAAATTATGTCAGAATCCCTGGTAAAAGGAAGTGACACCAAGGTGAGGTGGGGTTGGGACTAAGCCATGCCCTCCAGACACAATCAGCTACAAGCTCTGACCCACCACTATGATGAGTGTTGACCTTCCTTCCTTTCACCAAGACAACCTGCACAAGAAGAGAGAGAAAATACCCAGGAAAGGAAAAAAACAGAGAAAAATAAAGCAGTTCAGCACAACACAGGTAAGCCTCCCTAACCCTATACAACCTGGTGCTGTGTGCTCTGAAAGCAATCAGGGGAAGACAATCTCCCTCACCTGAGGCTCTGTCTGGATTCGAATACACAAACTGCAGCCTTTGCTATGAGAACTAATCAACCACCACCATCAGTAAATTATTTAAAAATAGTTTGATGCAAACTGTAACAGGATACTAGTAGACAGTCCAGTTACCCAAGAGGGAAAATCAAATATGCAGTATTTCAACCCTTCTGAAGTTACTCACAAGATAAGCAGTTTTGCAACCCCCCTTCTTGATTTAAAGACTAAAATAATTAAACACAAAGCAATATCAATGTAAGAATGTAAAGTAAGGAACACCTCCTCAGATTTAAGCAAGAGTGAGATTTGTTGCAGATTTCTATTCCAATATAGACAGTGCAGCTCTCAGTTGTTTCAAAGCACACCCACTTACAAGAAAATATGATGCTTTGGCTATGTGTGTAGGTCTGGACTTATGTGCCTGATTTCTATATCTGTACTTTTTATTTTCACAAGCATATTTAATTTTGTCAGACATATACTGAAAAACTGCTTGTCTGTATATGCTGAATTATTAGGGAGCGCGTCTATGCAAAAGAAGCTCCATCTAGTGGTTAAATCAGGGATATCACTTTTTAACTGAAGTGCACTGCACTTTATTTATTTATTTGAAAATGTTTCACCAGGAAAGGCATACTGAGCTAAATAACTTGTTTCCAATAGCATCTTGGGGAAAGGGGAGAGGGGGTACAATATAGAATACAGATGCATATAGTGATGTACAAAGAGCAGTCTGTACATAAATCGAAAACATTTAAGCTAAACAGACATTTTGCAGGTAATGCAAGCAGCACTTACCAAGAGATAACTACATACAAATATATATAAACAATAAACACACATATATGTTAATTGTTCATATATATCCCACTTAACTAATACTCAAACAAAAAACATATACACATACGTATTTGTCTGCACTTAGTACTGCAACTAATCTATGACTGTATCTACTGCTCTCTCATTTCATGTTGTCTGCACCATGCTGTCAAACTATTGTATATTCTACTGTTTTTCTGACCTCTATGCCTAGCCACTTGGACCAAATGTTAGAGAATCCACACTATGTATTTTCACCTGTATATATGCTGTTTTCAACTATTGTCTATGTTCCCCCTCCCCCAGGACGCATCTGGAATTGAGCATTTAGCATGCTCAGTATGCCTTCCTGGTTAAATGCTTGAACAAATAAATAAATAAGTAGAATAGTTGGGATAGTACAAAATGGGGTAGTTCTAAAGAAATTTGTAGGAACAAAGAAAGTGGGGGGGAGTAGAGAGTAGGAGTGGACCTTCAGGCATGAGGTCATAATGTCGCAAGACATTATGCCGCATGACAAAATCGCGCTGCCGATACAGCGTGATTTCTGCCAAGCAGCATAACTCTTTTTATTGAGGTGGGCTATGCCCACTGCACTCCCTGCAGGGGCTACCCAACCTCAATAAAGATTCTCAGCTCTGGGAGCGAGGGTTCAACTTGGGAGTGCACAAAGTTTAAAAAAAGATAAAAGTTACTGGGACCCGGAATCAAACCCAGTCCCAGACGCAGCGCCCAGGTTCCTGTCTGCAGTGGCTCAGTCTGTTGAGCCACAGCAGCTGCTTGGTTAAATCCCATCCCAGCAAAGGTCTTAGCCTCTGCCTGGGATGTTTCGAGTGGTGCAATACTGCATATAGCAGTTTTCACGGTACTGCACCACTCACTGTAACCTACAGCACTGTGCAGTTTTAGCCATAATGTCGTATGCTATTAAGCATATGACATTATGACCCGGTAGGAGGGCCTCCCCCCACCCCCGAGATGCGCATCCCACAAGGAAATTAACCAGGAAGAGGGGAGAAATGAGAGGGAAAGAGTGGTGAATAGAATAGGCACAAGGGAGGTAAATGGGTAACATTTAAGAAAAGGTGGGGGGAGTAAAATATAGGGAATGGAGGGGTGGAATGAAGCTGTGGAAGGGAAAAATAGAAAAGGAATGGGGAGAAAGGAGAGGGGGAGGCAAGTCTTACCCAGAGAAGAGGAACCCCAAGGGTATAAACACTACTCATTGAAAACCCAGCTAGTGCTAATAGGCTAATGGCATGCCTAGGAAGGGTAAGAGGGAAAAGGGCAAGGGAAAAGGGACAGAGTGGAATGGTGAAGGGGAGGAGGTCAGGTGCAATTGCAGGAAAGGGAGATGTAGTGTTGAAGAAGACAAGGAACAAGCTGGCACAGCGGTTTGATTTCGACTTGCGACGCAGGTGACCCAGGTTCGGTAGCGAGCCTGGGTCGCCGGAGGGCCGGCCAGGGATGAGGGAATGAGTGCCCAGAGGGCTGCTCTCCCTCTCCAGGGAGGGTGGGCTGCACTCTTCATTGCAATACTGCAACCTGGGTGACCACAGTGCAGATGAGGAGGCAGACAGGCAGGGGTGGATGTTGGCTGAGGGTCCAGAGCAAAGGCACGCGGCATTACCAGCTTTTCACCAGCACTTTAAACAACTGCCTGCTATCAACCTGCTGAAGTGATTCCTGCCACTGAGATTGGAAAGACAATTGTGTGAGAGACTCTTGTTCTTTTCTGTGGGACAGCTGAGTTTTCCAACTGCAGTGCACGTAGGTGGGCTTGGGGAGTGTCCTGTGAGGTCACTGAGGAGGAGGGATTTGTTTCTTGAAAAGCCACATTGTTTGCAAGCTGAAGTGCTTGTGAGTGGCGCGACCACTCGGGGTAAGAAAATTTTAAATACAATTTAAAGTTTAGAAGTTGTATTATGAGACTATATATGTATTTGTTTGTGGGTGGTTGGATATTGTGGGGAACGTGTGTGGTTAATCTAAATGGGCAAAAAAAGGATTGTAACAGCGTTAGTAAGGGCTTGGGATTTGTTACTTTGGGGTGGGATTTTATCCTGAAATAAATAATTTTTATGCAAGAAGGAATCATTTTGCTAATGAAAAACGTAGATATATAAAGCAAGCAAGTGTAATACAGATTAAGAATAGAAATAAATAATACAGGTGTTGGGAGTTTGCTTTGCATACTTTACTGATGCAAAGTGGAGACATAGAGGCTAATCCGGGCCCAAAGAAGGGAGGTATTGTTACTTTTTATCATGAGAATGCAAGAAGTGTTGTATATAAAATGGATGACTTTAGAGCTTGGGTATCAGATAAAGAATTTGATGTAATTGCTATATCAGAAACTTGGCTACATTTGGGCATTGGGAATGATGAAATCAATTTAAAGGGATACAGACTGGAAAGAACAGATAGGAAAATGAGGGGTGGAGGGGTAATGTTATACTTGAAAGATAATCTTGGTCCCTATAAGGTGCTAGTAACAGAGTGTTATGAAGGAATAGACTGTTTAGTTATAGAATTGCTCAAAATTAAACTGATTGTGGGAGTGTTTTACGCTCCCCCAAAAACAAAACTTAAATATTTTGATTTATTTGCAGATTTTCTCCTGGACAAAGTAAAGGATAAAAGGGTAGTCTTTACTGGTGACTTTAATACTGATTGGAAACAGGCAAGGGGCATTAGGTTAAAAAAGAGTTTTGAATGTTTGGGGTTAAAACAATTAATTGATAAGCCAACAAGAACTACGCATTTGCTTAATCAGGGAACTATTTTAGATCTTATATTTGTTTCCCAGGAATTAGATATAGAGTCTTGGGATGTTTTGCCTATAAATCTTGGGGATCATAATCCCATTACATGTAAAATAATACAAAATCAGGTTTCCCCGGTTCCAAAAGAGAATATAAAATGGGAAAGGGATTATAAAAGATTTAATGAGATCCAGTTTAAAGATTCGCTTAGGGACCAAAATTGGAATAGAGTATATTTGATTCCGGATATCAATTTAGCAATACAAGAATTTAGTGAATCCTTATTAACTGTGATAAATAAACATGCTCCAATGGTACAGAAAAGGAGGAAAAATAAAGAAGACCCATGGATTTCAGATAAAATAAAAAAAGAGCTAAGGGTAAGAAATAGAATATGGCAGAAAGCTAGAAAAACTAAGAACTTAGATGATTGGGAAAGTTTTAAAAAATGGAGAAACAAATGTAAAAGGAATATTAGGATGGCAAAGAGTAAATATTATTTGAATAAATTTGAGAAGGTAAATGATTCAAGAATGTTTTGGAAACTTGTTTCTGATCTAAAATATAAAAATAAGAGTAGTAAAATAGAAAGTATATTACAGGAAGGAAGCATGATTGAAGATTCGGTTAGTATTGCTACTATATTGAATCATTACTTTCTCAAATTACCTGATTTGGATATCCTGCCACCAAAAGAACAAACTGCTGATATAACTATAATAGAATTAATTGCTGAACAGAAAAAGAAGTATAAGATACAGCAAGAAGATAAGTTTAATTTTAGACTCTTAAGTATAGCTGAAATAAGGAAACAATTACAAAATTTAAATGTAAATAAGGCAGGTGGTTTAGATGGAATTGAAACTAGATTTTTGAGGATTGGTGCAGATATACTGGCACCAATAGTAACATATCTTTTGAATTGGAGTCTAACAAGTTCAGTTGTCCCTGATATGTGGAAAGTGGGAAAGGTAATTCCAATGTTTAAGGGTGGGGATAGTACTGTGCCATCTAATTATAGACCAATTACGATTCTTCCAATATTATCTAAAATATTGGAACGTAGTGTTCATTTACAACTTAGTCATTATATGGAAATGAATGAAATATTATCTGATAATCAACATGGGTTTAGAATAGGGAGGTCCACGGGCACCGCCCTACTGGATTTCCAAAACTTGGTGGTAACATCACTTGATGATGGAAAGACCACTGGGGTGGTGTTCATGGACCTCAGTAAAGCATTTGATTTGGTACAGCATAGAAAACTGTTAGAAAGACTTTGGAAAGTGGGGTTAGAGGAAGGACCATTAGCATGGATAGCATCATACTTAGCAAATCGTAGACAGTGTGTTGTCAATGGTGATTTTGTATCGAGCCTTGGGTAACTAAATCATGGTGTTCCCCAGGGATCGATACTAGGCCCATTGTTGTTTAATATTTATGTGAATGAGTTAGAGCAAACAATAAAATATGGGGAGGTAAGATTATATGCGGATGATACAGTTCTGTTGGTTTCTGCAGATAATATGAGAAATGTTGAATCACAGTTACAGAGAGATTTAACCTGCTGGAAAGTTGGATGGACAATTCTGGTCTTTTGATTAATGCAAGAAACCCAGTGTATGGTGTTTGGTTTGGGGCATAAGCTGAAAAAACAAACATATTTAAATATTCATTTGATAAATGGCACTCTGATTGAGGAAGTTAAAGGTTATAGGTATTTGGGTATGTACATAGATTCTGGTATGACATTTGAAAGTCATGTTGATATGCAGATACAAAAAGTTAATCAAAGATTGGGTGCTTTAAGAAGATTAACAAATGTATTGCCTAAATTAGCCAGGGAAAAACTTGTTAAGCAAATCCCGGTACTTGACTATGGAGTGCCAATATATATGAATGCATCACAGAAAGTGTTAAAAAAAAGTTGATCAAACAGTTTATAGATTAGGTAAATTTATTATTAAGGGTGAATATAAAATGCATCATTGTAAATTATATGAAAGATTAAATTGGTTGCATTCTGAAGTACAGAGGAAGTATACTTGGCTATTAAATTGTCATAAGTTAATATATGCCAAAAATAATCATCCACTACTTAAGTATATTAAGTTGCAGATTTTGGATAGTTATAATTTATGTACAAGAAATTCTGAAAATAGGCTACCATTGCTCAAATATTGTAGTAATGTAGGAGAAATGAAGTTACAAAATAGACTTGCTTTATCTTGGAATAATTTACCCAAGCACTTGCAGAACATAGCTAGCTTTGCCAGTTTTAAAAGTAAATTATTTGAATACTTGCAGAAATTATGTGTGTGTGTGTATGTTATGGATAATGTTATATATGTTATTTTTTTGTGAAGTATTTGTATTTTTGAGTATTTTGATGTTATTTATGTATTATCTATACAGGACTTGATTGTAAACAGTGTTTGTTGCACTAATCAAATATACCTGTATAAAAATAAAGTTTTAATCAAATCAAATCAAAATCTCCTCGGTCCCTCCCTGTGTGCCAACGTCCACATGGAGGTGGGACCAGAAAGCAAGAAAAAGACCCACAGCTATGCCTGGAGACAGGCCCCGGCATCACGAGACCGGGACCGGGGAGGAGTCACACGAGTCTACCCAACTTGAATGATGGATGGGAGGCCTAGAAGTGAGCCTTCCACCCCACTCGGGGGGGGGGGTAACCTGGGGACTGCTGGCAGGGAGGACTTGTGAGGGGCTGACAGTTCCTGGAGCCCTGGCAGGCAGATGCCTTGGGAGTCCCCGAGGGAAGGCACTCACTGTGGAGGTGAAGGGGGCATAAAACTGCAAGTGTGAAAAAAAAAAAAGGAAGACAAGGAACGAATAGATGGAGCAGGAGCAGGGCTAATATCTAAGGGGAGCAAGTTCCAAATGTTTGGGAAATAATAGAGAATCAATGAAATTAGTCACACCTGTTTGATCGCACTATAAAAATGATTGTCCTCTTACTAAGCTCCACCACCTGAGGAAGACTCAGTTGGAGTCAAAGCACTGGGGAAGCTGGTATAGTGCTCACTGTGGACCTTTGTCTGGTATTGTGATTTGAATAAATCGTTTGATCACTGAAAACTACCTGACTGCATTTTTTGCCATTTGGTCCAAGTGCAAGTGCCAACCTTTTGAATAACTGTTTAATTCAGGCTGGCCAACCACAGGGCTTCTGCACCGACCCATCTAAAATGCTGATCACAGCACTAACTCTGGGAGCTGGCTGTGCAATTACCCTGAAGCTTGGCTCCAGAACCTGATTTGTGAGAGACCTAACGAAAGGAGGGCTTTGGTCTGCTCCTGGGCTGTGTATGGTATAGGGAGTTTATAGATCAAACAGCCCTTCCAGATGCCTGCAGGTCATTGATAATATCCTACACGTCTGGTCTATGGCCCACAAAAGGGACATTCAACATCTTTTGTTGAACAACAGTAGCAAAGCCAGAGACCCTCAGCCAGAAGTGTTTTCTGAGGCAAATGCCAGAGGCAGCTGCTCTGGCTTTGGTATCTGCAATATCATCCCAGATCCTGGATCCCAGGACCCAGTTGAGTGTTTCTAGACTATGGTGAGGTGTTGAGGGTTGGACCGGGGCCCCCCTCATTACCCCGCTCCCAGGACAACTCTCCCCTATCTCAGGTACAGCTCAGCACAGATCTATGGCACTTATAGTGCAGGCCACCCACCCAAAGGTGATCCATCAGTTATTTTCGTTCTCTGGAAACAATCAGCTCACTTTTCTACCCCTATAAGTGTAGCTTAGTGTCTCTCCCTAGAATTTACATCCTCTCCTCACCCCCTACCAAGAATGTGGTGGTTTCTCCTCTACTACCTGCCTCCCTTCCCATTGCTTACACATGACACCGTTGAGCAGAAAACGGCCGTCAAACAACTAATGCTAATTGTATAGATGCACAATCCTGCAGAGAATGCTCTATAAAGCACACACTCCCTATCATTCAGAATTAGCTGCAAAATTCCCCAAGGGCATCCCAAATAAAATGTCCCCCACTAGGCTTGGACTCACACTCTTTCTACTGCACTTGATGCCCACGTTAATAGGATCAGGCAACCAGTTTCAATCAAACACCATGCAGCCACCCATATTATCAAGAATGCCCCACTTTACATGTTGGCCGATAACAGATGTCAATGCCCAACGGGTCAGTCTTCAGGTTGCTAAACCCCCCTGCCTATTCAATCCTTGTTACCCTACTACTACCAACAATCATTCCTACCTAACTAGTTCTAGCCACGATACCCTCCATGAGCAGAAACAAAATAAGGTGCACCCGTGCAATGAAATTCAAAGCAATAAGGAAGTATTTACTGTACTGCACCCTGATGCTCCTACTTCTCTCTGGGCACATACACCCTAACCCAGGCCCTACAGAAGTAGCACAAACCAAGGCTAAAGATAAGGGGGCCCTAAAACTGGCCACCTTAAACATCTGCAACCTCCTTCCAAAGTTAGACCAGCTCCAAGTTTGGGTCGGCCAACACAATCCGGGACATACTCTCCACAGCAGAAACGTGGCTCACCCTTAAAATCTCTGACTCGGCTGTATCACTCAGTGGTGTCATCGAGGCACAGGTCAGGAAGCACAGGAAAACCAGGAGCAGTTGTAGAATTCACCAAAAATTATTTATTTAGATTAGCGTATCATAACAAGAATAAACTTGTTCATAAAACTATGTACAAAGGCAAAATAAAATAAAATAACATTTTCTTTCAGTCTCTGTGTCCCTTGTTCTCCTAATCTTTCTTGCAGTTGCAGCTTAGCTCTTTTGTAAGTCTTTTTAACCCCCATTCTTAGCAACCATCTTGTTCTTCTAAGTTTCAGGAGTTGCTAGAACACATTGTGCCTGAGCCAAGAGGCCCCTTCTGCAGCTTTTGCAAAAGGCAGGAAGATTTGCACTCAAGTAACCTCTAGAGTTTCCTTTTTTTTTTTATTTAATACTTCTTTATTGTTTTTTAGATGTATATCATAGACTATGCATACCATTACAACCTTCATGTCTTACATTAATTGACAATTTCTCTTTTTGTTTGTACACTTATAGCACAATCTCACTCATATAAAAGAAACATATCATCTGATCTTTCAAGTTCAGATTACATCTATGTAAGTCCTTTAGATGAGTTGTAATTATCCAGGGAACAGAGAAAAAAAAAGAAAAAAAAAAAGTAAAAGAAAAGAAAAGTAAACTTATTTAAGCCAACTCTAAGCCACCAGTACTTTTACCTTTCTTTTTTTTAAATCTATTTGCATTGTATTTACAACATTAGTTTATATTGCATTCTTTTTATTTCAGTTAATATAAGTGGTTCGTTTCTTATTTACAATACTTCAGCTAATTCGGTCCTCACTTTACTTTGTGTCAATGATCTTTATTTTGTTCTAAATAAACATCTCTCTTATGTACCCTTATTATTTTTCTCTATCTTTTAGTTATCTGGGAGGATAAGCAGTTCCCATCTGTTCCATATGTTATTAAATTGTTCTTTTCTTTGATTAATTGCCCAGGTTATCTTCTCTATTAATTGTATTTGTTGTACAATCTCTAGCCAGTCTGTTCCCTCTGGAGGGGCCTCTTGCAGCCATTTTCTTGTTATGGCTTTCAGTGCTGCTGCTATCAGTATATTCCAGAGGTTTATTTCATCTCACCCCTTCATTTCTGTGGGACACAGTCCCATTACTAGGTGTTCAGAACTTAATTCTGTATGAAACATAAATAATATCTTTAATTTGGCTCTCACATGATCCCAAAAAGATCTCAGCTTGGGGCAGTTCCAAAAGACATGTGCCAATGTAGATCTATCTTCTTCACATCTCCTCCAGCAGGCTGAGCCAAATTGCCTATCCCAGTGGGTCATTTGAATGAGAGCTAAAAAGTACCTAATTTTCACTTTCCAGCAAAATTATCTCCAAGAGGGTGAGGAGGTGGTGGACCACGTATGTCTCCATAGTCTCATCCATTCCCTCTCTGTAAGGGTGATGTATAATTCTTTCTCCCACTTTTTCGTAATAGGTTTAGTGGAAACAGAATTTCCTGTATTATATGCATTGTATAATAGGGTAATTGCTTTTTTGACATATAATGAATTCCATATTTCCCTAAATGGTATTTGTAAAATTCTCAGTCCCTCTATCTTAGATCCCTGTTCCTGTAGTTCTCTAATGTAGTGTCTAAATTGATAGAATCTCAATCTGTCTAGGTGTGTCCACCCATACATACTTTGTGCCTGTTCAAAAGATATAATCTGTGTATCCTGCATTAATTGATATGGGGAAGTAATTCCTCTCTTAGCTTGTTTTAGGAACCACTTGTCCTGTGTTGCAGGAGGAAATCCTGGATCATATATCCACCAACGAAATAGCCACGTAGCTTTTTGTACTTTTCCTCCTCAAATAACCCTTCCCCATCCCTCCAAAACTGTCCTAATACCTGTGAAGTATGTTTGGCAGGAAAATTTAATTCTGGGTTGGAAAATCATGACTCTCAATGGGGGGTCAGTTTGATCCATGGTGTCTATTCTTTTCCATAGTGCGTCAATGTTTTTGTTTCCCCAAAGCAGAGCTATTCTCATTTGAGATGCTATCCAATACCCTGCTAAGTATGGAAAAGCCAGCCCTCCTTCCATTTTTGATAAATATATTTTTCTCTTAATTCTGGGATGTGTTTTTCCCCATGCAAATGAGAGTAATAATTGTTGCCAGTTTGCCAGCCTGAGTTGTGAGACCTCACAGGGGACGCATTGAAATAAATATAGGAATCGTGGTAGTGCGTTCATTTTCAAGACCTGCACCTTGTCTCCAAACGATAAAGGTAAGAGTTTAGGGGTGGGTAGTTTAAATTATATAATTCTCCTGAAGTCCTACCTATGACAATCCCCAAATACTTCATGCTGGAAAGCTCCCACTTCATGGGGTATTGTTCCCTTATTGTTAAAGTGGGTATATGATGAAGACTCAGTGTCTCCGTCTTATCCTTATTTAGAATATAGCCTGAAATTGTCGAGAATCTGTCCAACTGCTTCATCAGCTGAGGCATAGATTCTTCCGGTCTGTACATATATACTAGAATATCATTTGCATACAATGCCACTTTATTCTCCCTGTCTCTCATCTGTATCCCATGTATTTGATCATTCTGCCTTATACTTTCTGCCAAAGGCTCAATGTATAGGGCAAAAAGTAATGGGGAGTGGGGGCACCCATGTCTTGTCCCTCTCCCAAGGACAAATTCGTAGAAATATGTCCATTTGCTCTTACATATCCCACAGGGCTTTTATAAAGTTTAAATACATTTTTGATGAAGTCTTCTGGGATCCCAAACCTGGAAAGGACCCAGACCATGAGACTTTATCAAAAGCCTTTTCAGCATTGAGACTCTTTAATAACGATGGAATTTTATAATGATTTATATGGTCTACTATATGTACAGTTCTTCTCAGGTTGTCCTGAGCCTGTCTGCCTGGGACAAATCCTGTCTGATCCAAATGGATCAATGCAGGCAGGACTTCTTGAAATCTACCAACAATCATAGATGTATATATAGTTTATAGTCATTGTTCAATAAGGAAATGGGTCGGTAGGCAATGCATTTTGAGGGGTCCTTTCCGGGCTTGGGAATCACCGAAATGACTGCCTGTGCCCACGATGGTGGTGTTTCTCCCTTTCCATTAAACACTGCCAGCATAGTCTGGAACAAAAGGAGCTGTATCATTTCTGCAAAAGTTTTATAAAACTCAGCTGCTAAGCCATCATGTCCAGGACATTTTCCAGTCTTTAACTCCCTATCTCCATTTTAAGTTCTTGGTATGTTAAGGGTTTAATGAGTTGTATTTTTTTGTTGCTCAGTAATTTTAGGAAGTGTTATTTTTCACATAAATTCTTCTGTGAGATTATCTGGAGCAGGGGGGGGGCTGGCTCTATATAACTCTGCATAATATTCTCTAAAGGTTTCTGATACATCTTTTAATTTTGTCACCCTCTGTCCCGTACGTGGATGTTGCAGTTGACTAATTACTGCCTTCGCTCTTTGCACCCTCAGTCTGGTTGCTAATAATTTCAATGAACGGGGCCCCTTTGTAAAATTTCTGCCTTAGAAAGATCAGTTTCTGTTCCACCTGGTAATCCAGGAGATTTCCCAGCTGTTTTTTAAAACCTAGTAATTCTTTATGTCTATCTTTTTTATATTGTTGTTTTTGTTCCTCTTCTAGTACTTTTATTTTCTTCTGAAGATCTGCTCTGGTCATTTCCATCTCTCTTCTTTTTTGCTGATATTTCCGTAAACTTTCCTCTCAAAACTGCCTTCGCCGTATCCCATAATATGTTTGCTGTAATGTCTGGGGTATTATTCTCCTCTAGGTATTTCTCATACGCATCTTTTATGTCCTTCTGTACCTTCTCATCTTTGAGAAGAGATACATTAAGCCTCCAAATTGTGTTTTTGCGAAAATCGCTTATGTCTAAATAAAGAAACACAGGAGCGTGGTCTGATAAAACCATGTCTCCGAACCAAGTTGAGTGCACTCTTTGCATCTCTTCTTTGTATAAAAAAAAATCTAATCTTGAATATGTCCTATGAGGATTTGAAAAGAAAGTATAGTCCCTCTTAGTCTTGTTAATCTGGCGCCATATATCTATCATCCCCATTTCCATCAAAAGCTTATTTAGCTGTTTAGCAATTCTGTTTGATTGTCTCAAGACCTTAGAAGTAGTGTCCAGTATAGGGTTAAGAGCGAGGTTAAAATCTCCCCCACATATCATTGTCCCCTCCGCCAAGGTCTGTAGCTGTAAGAAAAAATCTTTATAAATTTTATATTCAGAACCTGGGGGGAAGTACACTGAAATCAAGGTAATCCTCTGTCCCCTATATAGTCCCTTCAGTGCCGCAAACTTGCCCTCTTTGTCTATCCAAATGTCTTCCTTTTGGAATTGAGCCCCCTTCGAGATCAATATTGCCATTTCTCTCCTCCTTCCCTTTCCATATGTGGAGGCATATACCCCCTCAAACCCCATCCTGGACAACGTCTCATGCTCATTTTTTGAGAGATATGTCTCCTGCACAAGCGTAAAATCTGCTTTTGTCTTTTTAATATATGTCAGAATTTTGCTTCTCTTAACCGGGTTAGTTAGCCCATGAACGTTATAAGAGCAGATTAATGTGTTCTTGTTATTCATTTTGACATGTTAAGAGAAGTCGTTCCATTTTCTGAGTGATCCACTTTCCCCATATCTGATCCACTAATTTCTATTAATGGTCGGATAATCATATCCTTCTCACATCTGGTGGCTATTAACATATAAACCAACAAAGTTTTAACAGAACAATCGTATATGATTCTAGTAGCCAACTGGGCCATTTAGAATTCTAAACTATTTAGTAACTCCCAAGGTAGGAAACCCTGCTTTCTAGGTTTCTGTGCTTAGTGATAGCCCCCCCCCTTTACCTCCAGGGGATGTCACTAAGTAGGGGTATAGGCATTCTTTCCTCTAACTGAGGTTCTCTCCCCTCAAGCCACTCGTTCTTAATCGGCTTGTGTAAATGATATTCTGTCACTGACCTAATATTGCTCTTAAAACTATCACTCTCTCCTTTTGAGCTCCCCAGACCTTATTATTTGGTTAAATAAATTCCATGTACAGTTTCCCCCCAACATACATAGGCATATTTCCCACGTTTCATCCCATGTTTCTTTTCCCCATTGTCTCTATCATCGATGATACCATGCTCTGCGTAAACGAAACTGACAGTCCATAGACCTGTGATCTCCCTTATATCTGTTATTTGAAAGAGTGCTTTGTTCCTCCTTATGTTTAAGTAGTTAGTTTTTTTTATATACCATCTCCTGGCAGAAAGTCTCATAAGTCTTCAGAATTTAACCACTTGTGATGTATTTTTATTTCAGCTTGCATGTCTGCCATTTCAGGGTCTATGAGTCTTTGCACTTCTCCCCCCTCCCCCCGAGATCAGAAACTTCGAGCATAAGCTCAATATGAGGCCCATCTCTGGGGGACGATTTTACTTAATACTTGAGGTCTCTGGATTACGGTCACCCTTCTTCCTCCATGGGAATAGAAGATTCATCTTTCTTTTCTGCATGGTGAAGCAGCGCCGCTACACATCTCGCTGCCTCCCTTGCATTCAGTTGCGTGCTGTTCTTTTTGCGCTGGTATGTCACTACTTGCCAGTCCGGATGGAAATGCTGTACTATGGATTTTCTTTCCTGTGGTAGGTCTGGGACTCGCATTCCTCTTTTTGCCAATTCTTGCTTTGCCTCCTGAGCAGACCCATATAAAACAGCTCCAGTGTCCCACATAACTCTAAGGCGTGCAGGGAATGGGGTCTGAAATTTGACGTTTTGTTCTCTGAGCACTTTTAAGATAGGTGCATATCTTTGTCTAGCGTTCTGTATCTCCGGTGGATAGTCATGATCGAGTGTAAGTTTAGAATCTAAGTACTTTAGTTTTTTTTGAGACCAGGCTCGATGTAGTATGTCCTCTTTCACTTTGTAACTAGCACATTTGATTACTATGGATCTGGGACGAGCATCTGGATCAGTCGTTTTTTTTCACCAAGGATCTGTGAGCTCTCTCAATTCTTAAAGTATATCCGGTAGGAAGATTCAGTACATCAGTGAGTAAATTCTCCATAAATTCTGCCATTGGATATGTCTCCGCTCCTTCTTTCAGCCCGTAAACTCTCAAATTATCTCTCTGAGATCTGCTTTCTAGGTCCAATGTTTTGGCATGCAATTCAGCAGTTTGGTGGAGAAGCAGATCTATCACTTTGCTTAACTGCTGCGTGTGGTCTTCTGTAGTCGCAACTCGTTCCTCTAGTGTATCCATTCAAGCTTATACTTTAGTGAGTTTATCAGATAAGTTTTTGAATTCTTTACGATTTTCCTTTCTGGATCCCTGTATCTCATTTAGAAGAGTTTCAAATCGGTTATGCGATAACTGTTCTAACTCCCCATCTGTTTCCTGTTCTGAGCCTCTGGTACTGGATGGAGATATACTTCTATCTCAAGGCCCTTGGGCCCTATTTGCACGGTCTGCATCTCCGAACAACAAGTTTTTTCGGGGGGTGGGGGCTTATTTTCAAACCTCTCCTTCCTTTAGATCCTCTGTCTGACATTTTCTCTGTTTCAGTCTTGATTTAAGTGTTCTACAAGGGGATTTATATAGTTTATCGAGTTGGGTGGTGGAAAGCCAGTTTTCTCAAGTCTCTACAGGTCCGTGGTGAAAGCAGAAGTCCCACCTCTAGAGTTTACAATTGCTTTCTGCAATTATCACAAATTATAAATATATACGGGGTGGAGTCAGCAGCCTAGCCAGAAGCAGCAAACTTCTGGAGCTCCCGAGTTAAGACCAATATATGCACTAAAATGTAACATTTTGAGCCTACTTTATACTAAGACATCGATCTACACTTTGGAAATTGTTCCTAGTGGCAGCAGAGTCAAAAGTTTTGGCCAAAATTGGGAAAAACAAGCTGATGAAGCAGGACTTCTTTCAACCTCAGGCCCAGAGCACTAAGCAGCCCAACTCTGCAGAAGGAGCAACGGTGTCTGCCATGACAGAGCAATCTACGGCATCCCTGACCACACTGCAAATTGCTGTGAATGCTCTAACTAAGACAGTACAGGGAATAGATCAAAAATTAAACTCTTTCTCCTCAAGATCCCAGGTAGTGAAGATGAGAGTGGATGCGATGGGGGAGACTACCAAGCAAGCCGAGGCAACAGCCGGGAAGGCCCTAGCAGCAACAGCCACGTCTATTAAGGAACAAGTAGCCCTTAAGAGTCGAGTGGAGCAGCTGCCAATGTTCGAATCCTGGGCCTTCACGAAGGGTCGAAAGGTGAAAACCTGACTGCATTTCTGACTGAATGGCTTCCTACCATAACGGGTCTCTCAACTGTTACCTTATTGAGAGCGTATAGAATTACCCCCCGAAGGCCTACCTCCAATGCGGACAATCCTTGTACTATTCTGGCCATGCTTTCTTCTGCTGCTGAGCGGGATCAAGCATTGGGGCCATCTGCAACAAGAGTCCGATCTATTATGAGGAGAATAGATTTTTGTTTTTCCCAGACCTCGCTTATGCCACTCGTATGCAGCGAAAAGCCTTTGACGGTGTGAAAAATAAACAGAGATCTGGGGATTCCCTACTTGATGGCTTTTCCAGCTCGCTTATGTTTTGCAGATGGGCGAAGGCAGTACCGCTTTATGAATCCTAAAGAAGCCGGGGTCTGTGTCAAGAAAATTTCCCTGCAACGGCTCCATGAAGAACAAGCCATCTGAGGAGGACTCGGAGGAACACTGAATGTTTGGTTGAACTTTGGCTCACGGTTTGAAGTTGGGACTGTTGTACCGGTTAGCCTAATATTTTCTCCCCTTTTAGTGTCTGCTTGGTAGGGGCACGTAAATTTTATAGTTTCTTTTAGCCAGTTACATTGGGCTATAACTATGTATCTAATACATTCCCTACCCTAATATATTAACAAATTACGAACTACTACTGTTGAACTTTGAAATACACACTAATTGTTTAATGGGGTAGTATTTGGGCATGTGTGAATCACCACAGTTCCCAGGGTTTAACCTCATTGATTAGCCTAGTACAGAAGATTTGATACAGCTAAGATGAATCAATGTTCAGTTTTTCTTGTTCATGCTAGATGTAATGTTATTTTAAGAATTTTTTTCCCCAGGAAAGCTTACTCTGATAATGAAAGTCCTCACATTGCAGACACAATGGGTGGGATATTCAGGAATGTACCAGACACCAGCACAGGTCCGGCGCAGCGCAAATCCGATGCGCCTTGGCTCAATGGGTGCGATATTCAAAGGTTGCACATGGTGACATGCGCCAGCGCAACATGACTGAATATCGCAAGGATGTGCCAGAGCACAGTCAGAGGTGCACCAGGGAGCAACCCAACATGCGCAATAGCGCAACCATGGATGCGCAAGGGGCCAAGAAAGATGCACCAAGGCACAAATGGACCAGCCACAGGCACAGCAGGGAGCAAGGCACCAGGGAGGGGGGTGGCCACTGGGGAGGTGGTGTAGCCAGGCTGGGAGGCACAGCTGGCCCACAAAAGAACACCCCCAAGGAGCGCAGGCATGTAGCCAGCCCCCGTCCACTAGCACCAGAGCAGTGGATGTATGAAAAGGTGGCATCAACGGCCAAGGGTGGGCCTCCACTGGCCACCCCCCTGCTGGATGGTACGCCCCCACCCACCCGGTCCACAGCCAGTCACACCCTGGCACACAGCGCCCAACACACACGCCACACAGCCTGAACATCTGGCCCATGGCCACCCCAAGGCACAGCCACTGACTGATGGGCAAACACCACCATGCATGGCCCACAGAACAACGCAGGCACACCACACAGCCACCTACCACACCACTGCAGCATGGCTCCACTCGCCAGCTGCAAAGCAGACACGAACACAGATGGGTAAGCAAAGCAAACTGTATAAAATAACTATGTACAATACAAAACAGGGAACAAGGTAGGGGAGCTATATACAAAGCAGGGATAAGTTAGGAGAGGGAAGGATGGGGACAGGGTTATACAATGGGGCAGGGGAAGGATGGTCAAGGGCAGGAAAGGTATCTTCGGCCCCAATGGGTGACCACATCCTGCTGCCACATGATGCTGTCCTCTGCGCTGCCCCCACAGCAGGAGCAGTCTCGTCAGCCTCGCTATGTCCAGGGTGGCGGTGGTGATGGAGATGATGTGCTGCAGGAGGCAGCCGTAGAGTGGCTGTCGACCACCCCATTGGACACCTATGGCAAAGGAAGGAACAGGAAATCAGTGCATGTCGAGGGCACCCTTGCCCTCCCACTGTGCGCAGTGGACAGTGGGGACACACACCCCTGGGGTGGCACCCTGGATACCCACAGTGGGTGGGCCGACTGCCGCCGACCCAGCATGCCATGGCTGTGCAAAGCACTGGACACTGCTGCCCAAGAGCCATCCACCAGCACAGTGGCAGTCAGGTGGCAAGGTGCAGTGGTGGAACTACAGCAGTACTGGTGGCAGCCGGATACACCCACAGCCCACCAACATCTGCCACACACGTGCAATGGCCACCCCACGGCACCACACACACCGTGGGCTGAACACAGCTGCCACGGCTCAGCGCACAGGGGGATGAGGCCATACCCCCACCCCCACTGACTACCCTGCACAACAATGTTTGAATGCACAGCACCTACCTGCCCGAGGTGGCACTGCACGCGCCGGTACTGCTGCTTCTCCCTTCAGTCCTGCAGCCACATGCTGCAGCCCGCCAGGTGCCCCTGCCGCCCTGGCTCCCCTCCAGTCTTCAGGGACTAGGACAGGAACACAAACAGACACACATCAGAACACAGCCACACCATGAGCCCATTGCCCTCACCCCCCAAGCACAGAGTGCACCCCGGCCTGTCAAGGCCACAGGGCAGTGGCGCAGTGCACCCATTGACTGGCAATGCCAAGCCACAGGGCACGCAGCAACAGCACCCCCCCAGCATGGCATGCAGCCCTGCCTGCCCCATGGAACACTGGATGAGCACAGATGCAGGCAGAGCACACTTACCTGGCCGTGGCATGGCCCCCCTCCGGATGCGCACCTGCAGCGACCTGAGCCTCTCCGGGTCCCTCCTTAACAGGTCCCCATAACGGTGGTGACACTGCTCTCTTGTGTGCTGCACACCAGTTGCCTGGACAAATCCACCTGCCACATCTTACCACACCTCAGTCCTGGGCCTGTCAAGGGGCTGCTGTCCGAACAGGCTGGCAGCATGGGGCTCCACCTGGGCCACCAGGTTCATTAGCGCAACCTGGCTCCAGTTCTGGGATGGGGCACTGCACGCCATGGCATTCTTCCTCCACAATGAAGCAGTCCAAAATGGTGCCCTGTAGCACACAAGCACCACGTGCTCGGGATGCGCGCCTTGCACAGAGATGCGCTGCCTGCGGCAATTGGCATCTCTGGGAATGCGCGGCATGGGCATGAACACACTGGCACATGGGACAGAGGTCCCTGTGGGGCATCAGGCAGGGCGGGGTCAGGATCAGCACACGCATGTGCGGTGTGTTATTAGCCGCGACGACGCTGCGCAACAGGGCCTTGAGGGCACCGTGCCCCATAGGCCCGCCCGAATGCCATAGGCCCTATAACGCCCCAGCACCATAGGCCCAATGGCACCAGAGCCCCATAGGCCCTATAGTGCCCCAGCACCATAGGTCCAATAGCGCCCCACGCCATAGTCCCTATAGTGCCTGAGCACCATAGGCTCTATAGCGCCCCAGTGCCATAGGCCCTATAGTGCCCCAGTACCATAGTCCCAATGGTACCCAAGCGCCATAGAGCACATTGGCCACCAATAGCACTCCTAGCACATGCTGCGCAATAGACAGTAGTGCATGCCGAGGTGCATGCGTGTTGATGGGCACACTGCACGTGTCACAGCATTGTGCCATGACTTGTGTTGGTGCAAGTCCACTGCGCAAGGCACAACAACGTGATATTCAGCTGGCATATGCAGATTAGCTCATCAGCCTATCCACAGCACACTGGGGGAATTAGCATCTCATTACTGTTGTGCATCAGCCCATTTGCATGTGTTGCGCTATAATGGCGCCGCACGACTGCACAGACCATGGACCGATATTACAACCATCCGAGGTAAGTTGCGCCTGCCAAGGGGACAGACAGCACAGTGAGATGGATGGCTGGTGTGGGCCGCTGCAGCCACTAACCACATGTCTCTGCCCACAGGTAGCAGCATGTCCGAACATGAGGAGGGTGAGGAGCGTGGGCCTGTCCTCAAGCTCAGGCCCAACGTTATGAATGCAGAGGCAGATGCCCTGTTCAAGGCATACCTCTACAGGGAGCCTCTGCTGAGTGGTGCAACTGGCACACTCCAGCTAGGGAAGCAGCCTGGGAGGAGGTAGCGGAGGCTGTGAACCAGCAGGGCAGCCACCAGCGATCTGCACAGGAGTGCAAGAAGAAGGTGGGCACCGACAAGCGTCAGATCAAGGAGAAGGTGGCGGCCATATGGGCTGCCAGGTCGGCCACAGGTGGGGGCCAGGCTGACATGCCACAGCTCACGCCACAGGAAGAGCTGGTGGCGGCCACCATGCCGCGCCGCACCATTGAGGGTGTGCTGGGCAGTGGCTTCCAGACTGGAGGAAGCCCATCACTGCATGGTAGGTACAGCAGCATCGGGGTCCATTGCATCGGCAGCACTAATGCATCTGTGTTCCCTTTCAGCACCGGAACGCCAGCATGCAGTGGCAGGGGCACCTGCGTCTGCCATGGGGGCATGCCCAGCCCTGGAGGACCAGCCATCCACCTCCACTGGCATCCGGGGGCCCGAACGGCTGCAGCACACCGCAGCTGTCTGGCCGGATGACCTGGGCATGGTGGCAGATGAGGCCCTGGCTGTGTTCCAGTGGGATGCCAGCCACAGCGTGCTGTGTACAGAGACACAGATCGGGGCCGGGTCTGACACCAATGACGATGTGACCATTGTCCTGGACAGCGGGATACCTGTCGTTGGGGAGACACCCATATCATCCACCATCCCTGGCAGCGCGGCCAGTGGCCTGTTGGCGCTGGAACAGCCGCTCGCCTCCGCCCCAGGTACCTCTCTGTGTGACAGCGGCATGGCGCTGGGGGGAATGGTGGTGGTGCACCCGCGTAGACGCTGGCCAGTGCACAGGGGCCGGAGGGGTGGCAGCAGCAACCCTATGGGGACCCTGCTGTGCAGCACCCACCTGAGCAGGGGGCAGTGCAGTGTGGTTGTATGCCACCAGTGGGTCGACGCCATGCCCATGCACCCCCGGGTGCCGATCCCTTGCCTGAGCACACCAGATTGCTGCGGGCCTCCATGGACCAACAGGTGCTGCTCATGGCTGGGGTGCATGCACTCCACGCAGAGGTGCATCAGGCAGCAGAGCAGCATGACAGGGGCAACGCGCAGGTCCAGGAGGCCATATATTGCCTGAGGGAGGACATGACCATGGCCCTGGACCGCTTAGCCACTGCGGTCACGGTTGGCCTTGCCCCACTGGCAGCCACGGGGTGCAGCTGGCCACCGCAGACCCCACAGAGTGCACTGTCCACCCCATGGACCTGGCATCGGGCAACCCCCTCGGTGTCGATGCCAGGCTCCGCTGTGGCATCCCAGGCACGCCCGGTGCAGGCCTGTTTGGGAGTCTGCAGACCCCTGCGAGGACGTGGTCATGTTCCCACAGTTCCACCCCTGGGGGATGGTCGAGGTCCCCCCCTGTGGCCGTCATGCAGCCTGGGTCCGCTGGGCGGCCGTCCTCATGTCCGTGGTGGCCATGTGTCCATGCAGCAGAGCTGATGTGCCTGCCATGCTGTCCACTGCCACCGCCCTGTGTGCACTTGGGCTTTGCGTGTTTGTGTGTGTGTGTGCATGCCACAGATGTGGCATCCGTGAGTTGCACCACACACTGGCCATGTGCACACCTGCCCGGCCGTTGGCCCATGTGGCATGTGTGTGATGATGCCACCACAGCACTGGTTGCACATGTGCACCGGTGCCCTGTGTCTGATCCACACCAGGTGCTAGTGCCCGGGCATGTTCCTGCAGGTGCCAGTGTGTGTTTGTGTGTGTGGTATGCTGTGTTGCGTGTGGACGCGTGGCACAGCCCCACACCCACCTCACCCCCCCGCCTGTCTGTGCAAGCCACAGGGCACGCCCACACATGCCTGTGTGCCTTGCCACTGTGGCCGGCCTGTGCATGGGTGTTTGTACACCTACCTGCATGCGCTGTAGTGCTCCTCTGCTATCGTGTCTCGGTGCTGGTGTGCCATCCTCATCAGCCAGGGATCCCTCCACCGGGGGGGGGGCTGCCCACCACCACACGGACCGTCGGCCTTGTCATCCCCACTGCTGTTCCTCTCTTCAACCTCGATAGCTATCCCACAGTCAGTGGCCATGTTGTGCAGCAGGCCGCAGGCCTTCAAGGGGCTGTACTGTAGGGCACCGCCAGACCTGTGCAGGCAATGGAAACGTGCCTTCAGCAGACCGAAGACACGCTCAATGATGTTCTGTGTGCTGGCGTGTGCCTCATTGTACCGCTCCTCCACTGGGGATGACGGGTGTCAGTAGGGAGCTAGCAGTCAGGGCCAGAGTGGGTAGCCACTGTCACCTGTGTGGATGGAGATATGGTTAACCCGGTGCCCTCTGTCACTGTGCCCCTTGTCCTTCCCAGCCACACTCTGCGGCGCCCCTACCCTGGCCGCACCCTTCCCATGCCCTGGTGTACCCAGCTGCCTGTGGTCTCGGCATACTCACTCACTAGATGACCGGTGGGAATGTCTCCACTCTCAAATCTGTGGCACAGTGCTGAGCTGTGCCAGATGAAGGCGTCATGTGCTCTCCTAGGTGTGTGGCACAGACATTGGTTATGCACCCCCTGGCATAGCACACCACCTGGCAGTTGATACTGGGATTGCCCTTTCTGTTGATGTAGGCTACCCCCTCCAGGCCAGGTGGCATGTGGATGCCCACATGGGTGCAGTCGATGGCCCCTAGCACACCAGGCATATGTGCTACCCTGTGGAACTCCTGCATGTTTGCTGTACACTCTGCCTGTGTGCTGGGGAAGTGGATGTATTCCGCAGAATGTGGCAGCAGGGCATTGAGGAATTGTGTGAGGAGCCGTGACGTGGCCGACTGGGTTATGCCTGTGATGTCCCCTGTTGGTCTCTGGAAGGTGCCCATGGCAAGTCGGCATATGACAGCTGTTACCTTTGTCTCCACTGTCAGGGCATGGCTCCATCTAGTGGGTACCTGCATCTCTTCACTGCACAGCTCACAGAGCTGCCTCAGAATTGGCCGGTTCAGTCAGTACTGGCCCACAGTCTCTGTGTCAGCGTAGGTCTCATAGCTGATGCAGGGTCGGTACTGCCTGTTCTGGGCGTACTGCTGACGGGCCCTTCCACAGCCATGGCACCCTGCCTCCTGCCTCCCGCCTCCCGACACCCCTCATTACAGCCTACATCTGGAATATCGCACTGGCCATGGCCCCTGTTGTCCTGTCACTCCCTGGGCATCCAGTTCCACTGGCCCACCCGGCTGTGTGGAGCTGCGTGTGCTGCTCAGCAGGGCCCCCTCCCATGCACCCTGCCCCCGGCTGGCAGGCTGTTGCCTGTGGCCTCTGTCTCCCACCCCTGTGGGTGCCTGTGTCACTCCACTTGGGTCTGGTGGCACTGTGTCACGCCCACACTCTCTCACACCCGCCATCACCTCCCTGTCAATCACACTCTCACTCACACACTCTCTCACACTGTCTCTCCCTCTCTGTCCCTGTCTCTTTCTCTCTCCCTGTCTCCTTCTTCATGCGCAGACGGCCTGTCTGTCTCCCTCTGTCCTGCTCCCCTCTGGCGCAAGTGCCCTCCTCCTACTTGCTCCCTGTTTTTATAGGCTCAAGTCTGCTTCGCACAACTGCCATTTGCTCCTCACTTGTGCCATTGGATGGGGGTTGAATATCGCACTGTGCCACATATTCATGGGTACGCCCCCTGCCCATGCGCATGCATACATTCCCATTGCACACTGACGCACTGCTACTTGTGCTGTGCAGTTGCTGCCACTGAATATCGCTCTTTGACGCATTTCTTCAGTTGTGCATGTGCAACTGCTTTGAATATTCCACCCAATGAGTAAAGTGCCTTGGAGCTGGTCTCTGGCTCTTAATAACATTAGCATTTTCTATGGCAGTAAGTGAGGATTTTCTCTACTGTATGTTACTTGCAATTTTTATCCTAGGAGTTTTGTGTGTCTATTACTAATCTAGTCTGCATATTTCTCTGATTTATCAATTATGGGCTTTAGGGGGCTCTAGAATATTAAAAATTGCTTTTACAATTCCTTACGGATCTTAACAAAAGGACCGAGAAGGTTGGTTACACCATGTTGTTTTTTACACGGGTCATAAATATGTGGGGCACTGACTGCTACAATGGTTCCATATGTTGACTATTCATATACTTTAGATGAGGACCATTACCCCTGAATGCTGTACCAATTGTTGCATGTAATCACAACACCTTTGTAATATTTAATGTATACCGTGGGAGTTGTTACATGCTATGGCAATACGTTTTATGCATATGTATAAAATGTAAATAAAAAGTTTAAAAAATTATAAATATATACATTTCAGCAGTAACACTATATATTTTCTAAACAAAAGTGATCCCATTATCAGTTACATTTTCATCCAATGATTTGCACATATTTTTATGTCAACAGATATGCAAGAGAGGGCTGAGAGACAGTGAGAGGCAAAGAATTGCGAGATTATCAGGTTGATGAGGTCTGAAGTCTCACAGGAAAATTTGGTTATGCAACCAGATGAGAAGAAACAGAAAAGGACAGATCTTGCATTTTAAACAACTGGGATAGGGTCCTATTCTACCCTGTCACATACATCCCCCTCCTTAAGAGGGAACCTGTTTTATTAAACAGGTTTCCAAAACTTTTTATTCTCTATTAACACTTGCTGCTTTCAGAAATTAAGCAAATGTACATCATCTCCTTTTTATATATAACAGTACAGCAAACAGTACAGTTCAAACCCATACATTTGTTTTTCAACCTCCAGAATCCTCAATTCCTGAGCCATATCTTGACAGAAAATCAGCATTGCTATTCTCTTTACCAGATTTGTGAATCACCGTGAATTTAGATGGCTGCAGTGTCAGGTACCACCTTGTGATTCTGGAATTTTTATCTTTCATTTAGTTAAACCAATGAGAGAGGATTGTGATCTGTTACAAGAACAAAGTCAATTACTAGTAAATAAAACTTCAGGGACTCCATGGCCCACTTTGCTGCTAAACATTCCTTTTCAATAGTGAAGTACCTTTTCTCTCTGTCATGCAACTTCCTACTTATGTACAGAATGGGATGTTCTGTCCCATCTATATTTTGACTTAGTACTGCACCTAGGCCTACCTCAGATGTATCTGTTTGTAGCAAAAATCGTTTCTCAAAGTCTGGGCGTCTTAAAAAAGGGGCTGAACATAATGCAGCCTTTATGACTTGAAATGTTTCATCACACTATTTGGGTATTGTTTTTTTGTGAGTTCAGTGAGGGGAGTAGCTAACTCTGAAAAGTTGGGAACAAATCTCCGATAATAACCAGCCAGCCCTAAAAATGACCCAACATGTTTCTTTATTTTAGGTGCAGGGCTGTTAGCTACAGCTTCTATCTTAGAAACCTCTGATTTAACTTCTCTATTTCCCAACACATAGCCCAAATATCTGGTTTCCTGCATGCCCAATGCACATTTGGTAGGATTAATAGCCAGACCTGTATTTTTGATAGCTTTGACAACTGCTCATAGGTGTTCCAGGTGACTTTTCCAGTTTGGACTGTACACCACGACATCATCCAGATATGCAGCACAATAACCAGTGTGAGGGGGAAAAAACGGTGTCCATGTACCGTTGGAATGTAGCCAGCGCACCATGTAAACCAAATGGTATGGTGGTGAACTGACAGAATCCTATAGGGGTGGCAAATGCAGTTTTGTCTCTGGATTCTTTAGTTAAAGGTATTTGCCAGTAACCCTTGGTGAGATCGAGGGTACTGATATACTTTGCACTCCCCAGTCTGTTCAGCAAATCATCTGTTCTAGGCATAGGATAACTGTCAAATTCTGACACTCAAGTTTCCTAAAATCAAGGCAGATTCTAACACCCCCTTTTTTTGTTTACAGTTACCATTGGAGATGACCAAGCACTCCTTTACTCCTCTATAATACCCAGTTCTTTCATTTTTTGTATTTCCTTAACCACATCAGCTCTTAACCGCTCTGGCAGCCTGTATGTCTTTTGTTTAATAGGACGAGCATTCCTGGTCACTATTATGTGCTCAACCCCTTTTGCTCGCCCTTGTACGGTGGTAAAAGTACTGTTAAATGTCTTTAGCAGATAACGGATGTCTGCAGTTTGTTCTGAGGTTAAGGAAACATTCACCTTCACAGCACCAGCATTTACAGTTTGTTCCAGTCTATCATAAGCTACATCACTATCTTCCTTATCCATTTCTGGTAAAACCAGCAAAGCAGCTTTTGGCATTTTTTCAACCCATTTCTTGAGGAGGTTAGCAAGGTATATCTTAGAGGGATTTTTCCTGTCAGGGGTCTCAGTCTCGTAGTTCACAGTGCTTGTACGTCCAAGAACCTTATATGGTCCTTGCCACTTAATTAACAGTTTATTTTCTGTTTTGGGCAACAGTAGCAAAACCTTTTCACCTGGCTTGAAAACTTTTTCTTTTAACCCCTGGTCATAATATACCTTCTGCTAATTTTGGGCCTCTTCCTGATTTACTATGGGCAATTTCAACATATTTTGCCATTTTCTTTCTTAGGGCACACATATAAAAAGTTATAGATTATTTCTGAGTGGGGTTATCTTCCCATGTTTCTTTTATCACATCCAGTGGCCCTCTTGGCTGCCTACCATACAGTATTTCAAATGGTGAAAACCCTGTTGATGCCTGTGGCACTTCTCTGTAAGCAAAAAGTAGGTAAGGCAAGTATTGGTCCCTGTCTTTCAATTTCCCTTTTACAGACATTTTTAACATGCGTTTTAGGGTTTGGTTAAAACGCTCAACAAAACCGTCTGTCTGAGGGTGATGGGGGAGGTTCTTATGGCAGTGATACCTAGTAATCTGTACAGCTCCTTAAGCCATACAGCACCAAAATTACTACCCTGATCAGTAATAATTTCTTTCAGTATGCCTACTCTTCTGAATATTTTGGCAAGCTCTGCTACAACTTTTGGGGCTGTAACAGTACGCATTGGAACTGCTTCTGGGTATTGAGTAGCATAGTCGCATACTACCAGGATAAATCTATTACCCTTTTTACTTTCGTCTAAAGGATCAACCACATCCATTGCAATTATCTCAAAAGGCACATCTATCAAGGGTAGGGGCACCAGGGGCACCTTGTCTTTTATAGTGACTGGGGCTACTTTTTGACACTCAGCACAGGAATTACAATAGGTAGCAACATCTTCATGAATTCCAGGCCAATAAAATCTATACAGCAATCTGGCAAGGGTGAGATTCCTCCCTGAGTGACCAGCCCTAGGACTATCATGTGCTATCTGTAACAATTCTGTTCTATACTTCTGTGGTACAACCAATTGTTCTGTCTGTTCCTGTGTCTGAGGTTTAACCCAGATTCTGTACAGTAACCCATTACATTTTTAAAACATTGGTCCACCCTGTTTTGGTTTCACCCTCAGCTGCTTGAACTAACCCTGGAGAGAAACATTGTTAGCTTGCTCTGAAAGAAAATCACAATCAATTAACAACCGAGTTTCAGCATTTTCATATTTTAACCCTTTATGCCCATCAGTTGTTTGTTGCCATAGTTTCTTCGGGCATCGTCTTTCTTTCTTGGATTTCAGGATCTTGGAGCTGTGCTCAAACAAGTCCGAATCAAAATCACTGAAAGGAAAAGTGTCCCCATCATCTGAAATTTTCTTTGCCTCAGTTCTTGTCACCAATGCTGCTGAAACATCAGGATTTACTCCTTCTTTGATCAACTCAGTAAATCCTGGAAAATCATTTCCAATAATCACAGGTACAGGTAACTTAGATACTACCCCCACTTTCATTTGGTGCGACACACCCTTAATGACCAGAGTCACTTGGGTGGTGGGATAGTATCGAGTGTCCCCATGGATGCAGATGACACCAGTACTTGGTTCCTTTGCAGTGTTTTTCCAGCACTTTAACATGCACTAGAGTCTGTCTGCTTCTCGAATCAATGAGTCCCTTTACAGTCTTATCTCCCACCATCACATCTGTTATGTACTTGCTCCAATTTGCCAAGGACAAATCTGCTCCAGTGCCACCCTTCTTACTACAGCAGTTTCTTGAAAAATGGCCTGGCTTATTACAGTTATAACAGATAACGTATTTGGGCACAGATTTGTTACCCCCACCAAAGTTCCCATCAGACTTGGAGTTTAAATGGGAAAGAGAGTATCTTATCGGTGCTTGGCTGTTACCTCGCTGCTGTGGTATCTGTCTGGCCATTTGGTAGTCCTTGGCCAAAGAAACAGCCTTTTCCCCACTCTCTGGTCACTGTTCCTTTACCCACAGCTGCACATCTGTAGGTTAGATGTTGATGAATTGCTCCATGGCAAATGTGTCGATCTGTGAGACTGTTTTGCTCTCTGGTTGGAGCCATTTTTTCAGTTCTCTGAATTGGGTGAAGGCTTCTCAAGGATTGTCGACCGAGTTGTGCCTCAGAGATCAAAATCTCTGCCTGTATGTCTCTCTGGAGATGTCATACCTTTTTAGGATTTCGCTTTTCACCAGGTCATAGTTTTCTGACTGTGCCGTGTCCATACTGCTGTAGGCAAGTTGGGCTTTCCCTGTTAGGTAGGGTACCAGTCTGATTGTTCATTGCTGCTTTGGCCATTGGCAGGCTGTGGCAACTCTTTCAAAAGTTGTCAGGTATGCCTCGATACCATCCGAGGGACAAAACTTTGTAAGTTTAATGGCTTTTAAGTTGCTTGCATTTTGTTGCTCGTCTGGATGTATGCCAGATCCTCTGCCTTCGATAGCTGGCAAGGCATCCAGTCATTGCTGCTCCTGTCGTTGCATCTCTTTTCTCCTCTGTGCTTCTAAATGTTGAATCTCTTTTTATCTCTGCTTCTCCGTCTCTTTTTGTTGTACAGCCCTCCATTTGAAAAAGTCCATCGGACTTTCAGGGTCTGTCACTGCCTGTTTTTTTTTTTCATAACTTGTGCTGGCTGTACAAACTCAGACTGGACTTCTGTCTCTGCTAGTTTGGCTGCCATTCTCCTGGTAATCACTCCTGGACTTGCTGCTGCAGAATCCACATCTTCCTCTGTGCTTTCCTGGTACTAGGTCCAGTACCCATGCACAAAACACCTGTCTTAGGGTATGCACAGCATAAATCCCACTTAGGCTGACACCATCTGTCGTCGAGGCACAGGTCAGGAAGCATAGGAAAACCAGGAGCAGTTGTAGAATTCACTAAAAATTATTTATTTACACTAGCAGTATCATAAAAAGAATGAACTTGTTCAGAATAACTATGTACAAAGGCAAAATAAAATATTCTTTCAGTCTCTGTGTCCCTTGTTCTCCTAATCTTTCTTGCAGTTGCAGCTTAGCTCTTTTATAAGTCTTTTCAACCCCCATTCTTAGAAAGCATCCTGTTCTTGTAAGTTTCAGGAGTTGCTAGAACACATTGTGTCTGAGCTGAGAGGCCCCTTCTGCAGCTTTTGCAAAAGGCTGGAAGATTTGCATTCAAGTAACCTCTTGAGTTTTCAATAGCCTTCTGCAATCATCTCAAATTATAAATATATACATTTCAACAGTAACACTATATATTTTCTAAACAAAAGTGATCCCATTATCAGTTACATTTTCATCCAATGATTTGCACATATTTTTATGTCAACAGATATGGAAGAGAGGGCTGAGAGACAAAGAACTGTGAGATTGTCAGGTTGATCAAGTCCGAAGTCTCACAGGAAAATCTGGTTGCGCAACCAGACAGGAGAAGAAACAGAAAAGGACAGATCCTTGCATTTTAAATACTTTCTCTAACAACTGGGACATGGTCCTATTCTACCCTGTCACAAGTGGGTACTCTATTTTCAGGTGTGATAGACTGGGAAAAAAGGGAGGGGGGTTCTCATCTATGTCAAGAACCATCTCCAAGCCCACACACTCCCTCAAATTGACTTTGGCAAGGAGATCCATATCCTCGTTATTAGGTTATTACTTGGATACCAAAACAAATCACTCACCATAGTATCAGTATACATACCTCCCAGAGCACAAACACTTGGCTTTACAAATTAACTGATTTCCTTACTGGTCAGGGCCACAACAGGGAATTTGTACTCCTAGGGGGGTTTAACATTAATTGGTTGTCGAATAAAGCAGCCCTTTACAAGGATGCCATCTTTAGCCTTGGCATCTCCCAAATGATTGAAGCCCTGACCAGGTTTAATTACTGGATGGGAACTAAGACACTGATCAACTGGGTCCTTATAAACCACCTAGATCATATCATGGACACCATAATCCTCGCAGATTCACTAAGTGACCACTCCCCAGTCACCTGTCTTTGGTCCAACAAAATCACCAACTCCCCAAATACAGCCACAAGTTGTATCCTTAAAAGAGGGATGGTAAGTTCATTTAGAGCCTGCCTTAAGCAGATTGACTGGTCCTCCCTCTCTGCCTTCCAAGATGTTGACCAGGCCCTAGACCAATTTATCTCACCTTTTAACACTGTGTGTGACAGCTATGCACCAGTTAAAATGCTTAAAATCAAGGGGATCACACAAACTCTTCTGGATCTCATGATGGCTAGGTACCACCTCTGACACAATGCAAAAGCCACTGGCAAGATAGCTGATATCCAGCAGTGGAGAGCAGCAAGAAATGCTTGCACCTGGGAGATCAGGCCTGCCAAAGCAAATTATTTTAAAGATGGACTAAACAGCACATGGGGGGGGATGGCAAAAAATTCTGGTGCAACACTAAAGATCTGATGGGAAAGGACAAGCCCTCACCCTCTATGCTCCCTGTAAATGGGGAGATCACTCAAGATTCAAAAACAATAGCTGATGCATTCAACACTGCCTTCTCAGACCTCAGCCACATCCTCCCACTGGACTTCCTCAATGCCAAAAGGACTAGCTCAGTAGATACACAGACTGTAAATAATCAGTCCCCCACAGGTACTTCACTATTTTATTTCAAATGAATCTCCCACTCGGAAGCCAAAAAAATATCTCCTAACACTCTCACGGCAAATCTAGGCACAGCAGTGACACCCTTGACCCGAAATTAATAGCTCTCACACTAGATGAATTAATACTGTTCTGGGTGGTCAAGGTGCCAGTGGTAGGGCACCAGCAATCAGAGCACAGACATGATGGTGCAAACCACAGAGGCGCCCCCGCAGGCAGGGCACCAGTGCAACAGGGCTCCCAGCACCCTGGAGTACCATGCATACCCTGTGGGTTGAGTGCCATACTGCCATGAAGTCGACACACACATATCCCTGTACACCAAGTACTGGACAACATCGCCGTCCAGCAGGAGCATGGTCCTCTGCATCAGAAGCCTCTGGGCCACAGGCAGTCTGACAGTGACACAGTTGTAACTGAACCTGCACCGCGCATTTAGTACTGTGACACCAGTGGATACGGTGGTCGGCGACAGCAGTGTACAGTGAATTGGCTATGTGCTATCCAGCAGCCATCCAGTGTATGTTCAGCAACTCCATTACGGATGGTGTAGCCCATCAGTATGCAGCTCGGGACATAGGCAGCATAGCGTAGATCTGGAGCTGGTGAGTGCTCATGCCAATGGATGAGCACGGTCGAGTATGGGTAGTACTGATATCAGCTGTAGTAGTCAGTCGGGAATGGATGCAGCATGGGCAGTTGCATGGTCTCTACGGAATGTATGTCCTGGTCATTCGGTTGGGCATGCAGCAGTTGAGGTCCATGCCTGCCCAGTTCTGCACCTGTGCCCCACCCCATAGGCATTCAGTGGGTTGGTTTGTGGGTGTGCAGTGTGTGTCCCTGCCCCACTGCACCATGTTGGTTGGTGCCCTTGGTCCCTGCAGCTGTGTGGACCAGCGCTGTGCCTGCTGTCGACCTTCTGCCGGCACTCTGATTGCCGGCACCCTACCACCAGTGCCCTGACCACCCGGAACCAATTAATACAACCCCTCACCATCATTCTGAACTGATCTCTAAAATATGGGCAATTCCCCAAGAAATGGATATGCGTAATTGTCACGTCAGTTCACAAAAGTGGGGATTGGATGAGTCATGCCAACTACAGGCCTATCTCCATACTCCCCCCCAAAGCCCTTAAATGAATAGTATCAGACCAGTTGGTGGACTTCCTAAACAAATATAACATCCAGCGCTCTTAACAGCATGGCTTCCGGAAGGCACACAGCATTGCTGGAATACGGTGACTTCATTCACACAATGCTTGACAGCAGCCAGCTAGTCGGGTCGGTATACATCAACCTCACTGAAGTGTTTGATACTGTCAACCATAGCATCCTACTCAACAAGCTTCGGGCATCTGGGTTATCACCTGACACAGTTGGGAGGTTTAAAAGTTACCTTTGCAACAGACCTTAACAAGTGAAAATCAATGGGACCCTCTCAGATAGTAGGCAGATGACTACTGGTGTCCCGCAAGGCTCAGTACTGGGCCTGCTCCTATTCAGCCTGTTCCTTAATTCCCTACCCATGGATTGCCCTGATAATAGCTGGCTATACGCAGCTAATGCGTTTCACAGTATTAGAGGACTGGTTTTCTTAAAACAAGCTTCTCCTGAATTATAAAAAAACTAAAACTATGTTGTTTGCTAACAAACAGAGTAAGTACCAAGCCAGTCAGCTGACCATCGGAAACAACAAACATGAGCCTCTAGATCAGGTTAACTCTTTTAAATATTTAGGCGTCATGCTGGATAGCTCCCTCTCCTTTACTCACTACATAGACAATGTTGTAAAGACAGCAAACACCAGAACTGGTCTGCTGTACAGACGCAGACACAATATGACCCCTGCAGCCTTGACCCTGGTTGTCAACATAGGAACACAGGAATCGTGTTGGCAGATGGGACCCCATGATCTATCTAGTCTGACGTGTTTCTATAATCTCTGTTATAGACTATGGGTTAATTGTGTACAGTGCAGCAATGAACACAGCCCTAACAAGGGTTAGAACCGCCCTCAACAAGTCATGTAGACTTGCCCTAGGGGCACCTAGGTTTACTCATACCTGTGAACTTTATACCCAGTCTAATTGGCTTAACCTTCAGGGGAGGATTAAATACCAGACCTGCCTGTTCATGAAAAAAGCTCTCCTCGGTTTAACTCCTCCATCTATTTCAAACTGGCGTCTAACTCACACCAGACCAGAGGAAAAACAAAGAAATGCCCTACATATCCCTTTCCAACACACTACGTAAACACAGAGATCCTACGCATACAAGGTGCCCCTTTGGCTCAATGAACTTCCCCCAGAAGTAGTAAATGTACCTAAGCTTGGATCCTTCAAGAAACTACTACTCAAACACCTGACAGCACTCGACTCCTATGACTGCAGGTTCTAACTTCCCACCCCCTTGCTGGTCTCTAACCTTGAGTGTCTCCATTCCCAACCACCTCTGCCCCCCCCATTGACTATTCCTCCCTCTAGCTCCCCCCACAACCTGTCTGCCTTCACCTCTCTCTTCTCCTCCAGTGGAGGTGCTAGCTGTGACCAGGACTCTGCTTCACAACCGGCTTCCACTTCCCGTCCGTTATTCTATTTCAAGGCTGTGATGGCACAAGAGATGCAGAGATTGCTCTCTGGTCTCTCTTCCTTCTCCAGTGCTGGCCATGATGGCATGGAACCTAAGCTCCTCCATTCTGGTGCCTCTCATATTGCCTCCCCGGTGGCCCATATCTTCAACTTATCCCTAACCTCTGGGGCCATCCCTGACATATCGAAGGTGGCTAGGGTTGTCCCCATACTTAAACAGGGCAACCCTAAGATTCTGGACAACTATGGAAAGGGACCTGGGTGTAGTCATATCAGATGACCTAAAGGTGGGTAAGCAATGTGAGACATCAGTAAGGAGAGCCAGGGGGATACTAGGATGCATAGGGAGGGGCATCACAAGTAGAAAAAGGAAAGTGGTTATCCCTCTGTACAGACAGTTGGTGAGACCCCATCTGGAGTACTCGTGGCAGTTTTGAGACCTCATCTACACAAGGACATAGACAGGATGGAAGCAGTCCAGAGGAGGGCAACTAAATGGTGCAGGGTCTACATCAGAAACCATATGAAGAGAGACTGAGAGAGCTTATTATGTGTACCCTTGATGAAAGGAGGGACAGGGGGACATGATAGAAACTTTAAGTACCTCAAGGAATCAACAAAGTCCAGGAGGGTATCATCTTTCAGAAAAGAGAGTGTAAGAATAAGGGGTACAATTTAAAGTTAGAGGGGGGACAGCTCAGGGGTAATGTGAGGAAATTATTTTTCATGGACAGAGTAGTGGACGCATGGAACCGCCTTCCTGGAGAGGCTGTGGAGTCTAAAACAGTGGGGGAATTCAAACATGCATGGGACAGACAGGCAATTATAGTGGGGGGTTGCAGGAAGTAGGCTGTTGGTTAACTAGAATCTGCAGCTTATCCAATAGGTAGGGAAATGGGCAGACTGGGTGGGCCAAGTGGTCCTTATCTGCCGTTAAAATCTGTGCTTCTATGGTTCTACCAGCCGATAGCCATACTGTCCGCAATCAGTAAACTCCTTGAGAAAGTTGTGACGGAGCAACTCATGGAGTATATTCAGTCTCACAAGCTTCTGTCTCCTGAGCAGCACGGCCTTCGTAAAGGGCATGGTACATCCTCTGCCCTTGTCACTGTTGCATCTGGGATCAGAACTGCTATGGACCAGGGTAAACTCTCTGGTGCCATTTTCATCGATCTATCCAAAGCCTTCGACTTCGTTGACCATGCTCTGCTTTGCTCTCAGCTTGGGTTGCTTGGCTTGTCAGCCCCTGTACTCAACTGGTTCACCAACTACTTACAGGGCAGACAGCAGCTGATCAAATTCGGCAAGGTGCTCTTGGACACCACTGCTGTGTCCTCAGATGTTCCTCAAGGTTCAGTCCTGGGGCCCCTGCTCTTTTCCATTTTTGTTAGCAATCTTCCTGCTACCTCTTCCTACTCCAGGTCCATTCTCTATGCAGATGACCTGGTCCTCCTCACCCACTCTCGGGACATTGGGGTCATAAACCACCAGTTGAATGAGGGCTTCAGGAATGTCCAATCTTGGATAAAGTCCCACAAGCTGGTCCTCAATCTCAAAAAAACACAGGCCATGGGGTCCCTATCAAGATAAAGGCCTCCCCTGTTCCCTTGCGTATCACTGGTCTTGATGGTGCCCCCATCCTTATCACCAACTCCATTAAATACCTTGGGGTTACACTTGACCCTCAGCTTGACCTTGGACTCCATATCCTTAGTGTCTGCAGAGCCGTTAACTGCAAACTGGGTCTGGCCTATCGTGCTAAGAGTAATCTTACTCCCGCTTTATTTTTTTTTTTATTACAAATGCCCGTGATCGGGCAGACAGCAGTCCACTGGACCACCAGGGATATTGGACAGAATTCTTCAGTTTTTTTATAAATGCCCATGATCGGGCAGACAGCGGTCCACTGGACCACCAGGGATATTGGACAGAAGTCTTCTTTATTTTTACAAATGCCCGCGATCAGGCATACAGCGGTCCACTGGACCACCAGGGATACTGGACAGAATTCTTCAGTTTTTTTACAAATGCCCATGATCGGGCATACAGCAGTCCACTGGACCACCAGGGATATTGGACAGAATTCTTCAGTTTTTTCACAAATGCCCGCGATCGGGCAGACAGCAGTCCACTGGACCACCAAGGATATTGGACAGAAGTCTTCTTTATTTTTACAAATGCCCATGATCAGGCATACAGCGATCCACTGGACCACCAGGGATATTGCACAGAATTCTTTTTTTTTACAAATGCCTACGATCGGCATGCTGGGGCGCCAGGTGTGCTGGAATTAGTGGCCACCCACGTGGCAGCTGCCGTGTTAGCGCCTGCAATGCAGCAGCTCACCTGTGGGTGGCCATCAGTTGTTCCTTTTTTGGATCAACTTTGTGCTGGCACAGGTAGGGTTGCATATGCATGGCTCTGCACATCCTGGGCTGAATATCAGGCTGTGCAGGGTATGCATGGGCACACCCCCCCACCTGCGCCTGCATTCATTACTGATGCACTCCGGCGCATCGGGATTTGTGCCGCGCACTTTTCCCTTTTGAATATTGCACCAGGGCGCATCAGTGGGTTGCGCATGATGCAACGCTGTTGTGCCATGCACAACCCTTTTGAATATCCGGCCCTCTATGTATTGGGTATTACTCTGACAGTGTCTCCACTCTCAGGGGACTTATACTGTACATAATTTATATATAATGGACTTATACTGTATATGACCTGTATATAATGTGCTGCTCACAGCCTTGGTGATCTACTGTATTTGTTCTGACCATTTGTATGTACCTGCTGACTCTGTTTTTCCTGACTCTGTATAACTGCCTTAAGTGTATAATATTGTACTATGTCGTATTTCCTGTACTCTCCCGGGTTGTACCTGAAAATAGGCAATTGGCTTGTCTAGTATACTTATCTGGTTAACAAAAGCTAAATAAATAAATTAAGAAATATCCTCTTACCCCATACACGCTCCCTCTCTACCCAAAACTCACCCATCCCCTTTTACTGCTCATTCCACCCTGCTAGTTACTGTATCCTCTCATCTCTCTTCCCACACCCCTTGCTTACTCCCTCTCTAACCCTGACATTAATGTCTGCTCCAGGTTCTCAATCCCTACCCCAGCCCCTCCCTCCCTCCTTACCCCTTGACACAGTCCACTCCGATTGCGCTACTATCCACCCTTGCCGCCTCTCCTCCCCTCACTAGTCCTGTTGTCCTTTTGCGCCTCCACTTATCAAAACTAGTATAATTCCAATCTTTATTTTATCATATGAACTAATTACACTTCCTTTTTGTATACAGTGCAGTTGCTTATTGTATAGTTTTTTAATTTTTTTCTTTCTTCTTTTTACACCATGAGCTCACCAATGTCTGTAATTTATGTTTTGCACTTGCCTACTTCTGTACCTTATGCTTTTGTACCCAAATGTACCAACTGTCTGAACCTTACCTTGACATGGAACCTTTGTAAAAGAGCTTATAGTTCAAAGGTGTTACTCCAAGATGACAAATGAATCATAGGTACAAACATACAAAATTTGCCAGCAGATAAAGACCTAGTGGTCCATCAAGTCTGCTCGAATGTGCAGCTAGAACCCCTTATTCTGCAGTTGCCCCTCTCTCCATAGATGGCACTGAGGAGATGCTTACTGACATCTTCTGAGGCCTGGAACACCTCAATAAGCTCCTGTCTCTGGGAAAACTCAGGGATGGCCTGCACAGCAGCTTTGCCCTTCTTCCAGAGGGTATTTTGGTACTTAATCAGATGGGTAAAATATTTAGCATGAGTCCAGGAGTAGCAGAGGTGAAAGTCCTCTTGCCCGACTGAGTCAGTTTTATTTATTGAAAAGTTTCACCAGGAAGGCACACTGAGCAACTGGGATTGCTCATCTCCTGGTACATCCTGGGGGAAGGGGAGTACATAGGGAAGCATTGGTACAATTGCCAGAGCTGGCTAACATGGTATACAAAAATACATTACTAAACAATACAGTACCAGTACAAGATGAGAATAGGATATTACGCAATTAAGTGAACAATGAGGACAAAATGTTTTGCACAGTTAGGGCATTTGATTAAGTGCTGATAAGTGCTGAGGCTGGGTGGAGGTAGGATAAAGCGGGACATCGAGCATTAGTGTGAGGGTTGAGGAAAGATTGATTAGTAGCAGGAGCGGTTAGGACAGAAGTAGTGCAGTAGGGCTCAGGACAGAGACGATGGGGATGAGAAGTGATGAATAGGGGGAGGTAATGAGTTCTAGAGTTTAGGGAAATGATATGAAAATGCAGATTGTCCTATGGTTGTGGAGTGATCAGGGACCAACATGGTGCGAGAGTCAGCAGATCTAAGAGAGCAATGAGGGGGAGGGTGTGTGAAGGACAGTAGTGCGGTAAGAGGGTATAGTGCCAAGCCAGTATTTTGAGATAAATTTGGTGCAGTGGGAGAGATGTCTACAGTCCAGAGATTGGAACATCAGAGAGTGGTAAAGGTCGCAGTGGTGAGTCAGGGGGTGTCCAAAGCAAAATGACAGAAAGAATTAAAAAGGGTGTCCAATTTGGCTAGGGAGGACTTTGATGCAGCACAGTTGACCACATCACAGTAGTTGAAAAAAGGAAAAATCATTTTCTGAACAAGTTCATATCGAGCTGTAAGAGGTAGATCGCTACAATTCCTGTAAAGGATGCCGAGCTTGGGTGCAGTTTTTCAGGATGGCGTCATGTTCAGAAAAATTGAGGTGTTGGTCGAGCCAAACCCTAAGGTACCTGAATGAGGATGTGTCCTCAATGTTAGTCCCATCAAGGGTGTGGAAGGAGGGAAGGGGGTGTAGCCTGGAGAGGCTATGCCTTGTGCAGAAGGTCAAGACCACCATCTTTTTGGCATTTAGGGAAAGCTGATGAGAGCAAAGCCAGTGTTGAACCTTGTTAAAGTCAAGTTGGAGTCTGGCTGCAACATCAGAGGGGGAATGGCTGGAAGTGTACAGGACAGTGTCAACAGCATACATATGTATGTATGGAAGAAGATGAACAGACGGTCGGAAGGTCATTTAAGAAAATGGAAGATAAGAGTGGGCCAAGCACTAAGCCATTAGGAACACCCATGTGTATTTGGGGCGGAGGGGGGAATATAGCCTTGGCTATCCTGACCAACTGTGTCCTACCTATCAGGTAGGCTCTGAACCAGTTAGTGGCAGAGTCAGACAGGCCAGCTGAGGTAAGGGTGTCGAGAAGAAGGGAGTGGGAGACCATGTCAAAAGCCTTGGTGAGATTAACAAAAATGGCCGAAGTAATTAGACCACTGTCTATCCCTGAAAGGATAGAGTCTATGAGCCTAAGAAGGGAGGTAATGGTGGAGTGTTTTTTCCTAAAGCCAGCTTGGAAGGGAGTGAAGAAGGAGGAGTCAGATAGATAAGAGGAGAGCTAGGATAGGACAAGGTATTCCCTGGAACTTAGCCAGGATGGGAAGAAGTGAAATTGGACGATAATTACTTGATGTGGAAGAGTCATCTCCCTTAGGTAGGGGGAGGACCATAGCATGTTTCCAGTCAGTAGGGACAGCTGAAGGAGAGGATGAAAAGGTCAGAGAGAGGAGAGGAGAGGAGAGAAAACAGCAGAAGCTGAGAGATATAACAGTTTTGGGTCGTGGCCATCTGGGGACCCTCCTTTCAAAGGGCTGAGTGCACAGAGAGCTTCAAAAACATCATTTGAGGAGACAGGGAGGAAGGAGAACTCCAGCCAGTGGATAAGAGAAGAGCAGGGAGAGGACTGGGGAGGAGGGAGTGAGGGTTGAGAGGAGGAGGGTTGCACAGGATGTGAAGTAGGAGTTGAATTCAGTAGCAACTGAGGTATGGTTGGAAATGAGGGAGTTATTTAAATGCAGGAGTGGGGTGGGAGGTTTAGACAGGGGAGAGAAAAGAGTGAATGACCTTCCAGAACCTGGATGGATTTGCTATGTTGGCTTGAAAAGAGGAGTGGAAGTATTTGGCATTAACAAACCTGATGGCTTCTGTACAAGAGTTACATAGTATACAATATGTTTTAAGGTCTAAGCGAAAAAGATGTTCCAGGACTAGAGGGCATGGGATGAAGTTGGAGTGAGGATGATTCAGAGGAAACATGAGGAAGAATTTCTTCACAGAACGGGTGGTGGACAAGTGGAACACCCTGCCAGAGGAAGTGGTGGGGGCTGAAACAATCACAGGATTTAAGAATGCATGGGATAGACATAAAGGAATTCTGGAGGTCAGGGGTAAGGAGCAACAGACTTCTAGGAAAACATAAACTGAACTTACAACCTCAAATGGGCAGACTGGGTGGGCCATAGGCCCTTATCTGCCGACACTATCTATGTATCTATGTATCTATGTAGGTCACTTTGTAGCTTGGACACTGTGTGCTTTCCAGGCCTGGTCCCGGGCATGTTGACAGGCCAATAGTTCAGGGGTGACCCACGGAAAATGGTTTCCACAGACTCTAGAGCGTTTTAGAGGGGCATGCTTGTTCCAGGTATTGAGGAAGTTATTCTTAAAATATGCCAATGCTTGGTTGATAGAGTTGGCCGATGCTATCGGTGACCAATCTGTTTGTGTTAGGTCATGGTGTAAGGAGGCAAGGTCGAGCGATTTGTAGGAGTGGGTCAGAAGTATTTTGTGGGGAACTTTTGGTCTATGTATCTTGTGAACCTGGAGGATCACATGATGATCACTGAGAGCATCAGGGAGAAGGCCAGATCGAATTACATGGTAAGGGTGAGTGGTGATGGCCCAGTCAATCAGGGAGTAATTTAGGGTTTTGTGGTTGAGCCATGTAGGTTCATGGATTAGCTATGTAAGGTTTAGGGCCAATAGCCCCTTTCGAGCTTTTCCTAGGGAGGGGAACAACCAATTGAGGTTGAAGTCACCCATTAAGTAAAGTTCACATGACGTTGCGTGTGATGTGATAGTGGTGACAAGATCGAGGGTGGCCGAGGGATTGAGGCCAGGACGGCAGTAAATTCCTGCGATGTAGATCAGGATGGAGAACGGCAGGGATAGTCTTAAAACTAGTGCCTCATAAGCACTGGGGACAGATGAGGATAGGATAGTAGTAACTTGTAGTATGGAGGAGGTATAGATTGTCACGCGGCCACCTCGGGATGCACGGTCTTGATGGGCCAGAGTATAACCTGGGATATTTATGGAGACGTCAGGGATCTCATCTTGCTGTTTAACCATGTTTCAGATAGGATGTCGATGTCAGGGTTTAGGGAAATGGTGAGTGGTTGGAGCAAGTCAAGCTTTGGAAGGAGGCTCTGCATATTAGGGTGGGTGATCTTTAGTCCCCGAGGGAGGAGAGGAGAAGCTGGATATACAGAGTTAAGGTGTGAATTGCTGTGCAGTGGACTGGAGGGACCTGGGTTTGGGCTAATATCCCCAGCAGAGAGTAGCAGCAGTGCAATAACGATGAAGTGGAGTTTGGTATTTTTGTACCAGGAGTGGGAGCCCATGGCAAGGGAGTAGGATGGGGGGGCTAGATGACGGAGGCAGTCGAGCAATTAATTGCAGAAGTAGGGCAAACAAATTAGGCATAAGTATAAGTGACGCGAGTGTCCTGACCGTACAATGAGTCCATATTAGGTTGCAAGGGGATGGGATCGACAATAAGGGAAACTTTGGATCAAGTATTGAGGGCATGTGGTGGTGTGGGGGGGATGTGGACTTGGAGGTAAGAAAGAAGGGGCTATGGAGAGGAGGGGGAGGAGAATTGTGGCTAGACACAGAATCGTAAGCATTGTGGCGGAGGTTGGGCTTCTAATAAATGAGCCCTGTGCTAATTTGCACAAGTTAAGAGAAGTCAACAGGAAAGTGGGAGAGAGCACCAAGATTGGGGAGGTTAACCTTGGATGGAATAAGAACTCCCTCTAGTGGTGTTGAAATAGAATGAGCAGATGGGAAACTCGACACTTAGTCGCTAGCCACATGATGAGTATGGGGCTAGTTAAGAAAAGCATCAAATAGGGTGAAGTGGTGGGAGGCAGGTGGGGAGCTGGTGCAAAGCGCCAGCGGGAACTGCAGGCCATAGAGCACGGGCGGCAGTTTGTTCAGGGCGAGCCGCACCACTTGAAAGAGTGTGGAAGGTCCGAGGAGGAGGGAGCACCAGAGGTTGGGTCTCCGCTACAGGAAATCAAGGAAAGAGCTGGAATTAATTGGAGTTGAAATTGGTGGGTGTGGGGCAGACAGGCTGTGGAGACAGTGAACAGCAGGGGTGGGGGAATCATAAAAATTAGCAGGACAATAGAGAGGAGATAGAGTGGCAGGGAAAGAAAAAGAAGGCAAATGATTCAGCACAGTACTTTAGTACACTTGAAATTGGCCTTAACTAAGCAGCAAAATGTATTTATTTATTATAATTCGGAAATAACCTTTGAGTACAGACTCTTTTACAAAGGTTCCACATTGTGGATACAGTACAGACAATACAATACAAAAAGACAAATAACTTGATAGAAATTAAAAGTGTTACAATCAGATTAAAAGAGGAACAATGGATCAGTTAGGTTACAAAATAACAATAAGCGTTACGGCAGTAGTTAGCAACATTGTAGCCCCTATAGGCCTTGTCATGGGTAACAGTAGATCAGGGGAGAGGGGTATTGCCAGGTTGAGGGGGGAGAAGTGGTTTGAACTGGGGGTGTGGGAGTGCATGAGAAAACAAGGAGTAGTAAAATTATTAGCTGGTCTAAACAGTTCCAACAGTAAAACAGGTACTGTGAAATAAAAAACAGTACAGAATTACATGGAAAAAGGCACCACCGGAGCTTCAAAAAGGGCTACAGAGGGGAGCAGCCAATCAGGAGTAAAGAAGAAAAGGTGCTGAAAATCGACTGGTAGATGGAAGCACCCTACCTTGCTTCAGATTCCTGCAGGCCATAGAGCTTGGGCGGCGGCTTGTTCAGGACCAGCCGCACCACTTGGAGGAGCGTGGAAGGTCTGAGGAGGAGGAAGCACCCAAGTTTGGGTCTCCACTTGCTTCAGATTCCTGCAGACCATAGAGGATGGGCGGCAGCTTGTTCAGGGCCAGCCGCACCGCTCGGAGCATGGAAGGTCCGAGGAGGGGGGAGCACCTGAGGTCGGGTCTCCATTTGCTTCAGATTCCTGCAGGCCATAGAGCATGGGCAGCGACTTGTTCAGGGCCAGCCACACCGCTCGGAGGAGTGTGGAAGGTCCAAGGAGGAGGAAGCACCCGAGGTCGGGTCTCTGCTTGCTTCAGATTCCTACAAGCTGTAGAGCATGGGCACAGCTTGTTCAGGCCCAGTTGCACCACTCGGATGAGCATGAAAGGTCCAAGGAGGAGGGTGCACCTGAGGTCAGGTCTCCACTTGCTTTAGATTCCCACAGGCCATAGAGAATGGGCGGTGGCTTGTTCAGGGCCAGCCGCACCGCTCGGAGGAACGTGGAAGGTCCAAGGAGGAGAGAGCACACGAGGTCGGGTCTCCACTTGCTTCAGATTCCTGCAGGCCTTGGAACACGAGCGGCTTGTTCAGGTCCGGCTGCACCGCTTGGAGGATCATAGAAGGTCCAAGGAGGAGAGGGCACCCAAGGTCAGGTCTCTGCTTGCTTCAGAGTCCCGTGGGCCGTAGAGCATGGGTGGTGGCTTGTTCAAGGCCAACTGCACAGCACGGAGGAGCGTGGAAGGTCCAAGGAGGAGGAAGCACGTGAGGTCAGGTTTCAGGCTGGGCAGTATAAAAGGGCAACCCCTGAGGTGCCAGATAGAGCTTGTCAGCTTTTTTGTGCATAGCTAGAACCATGCTGGGCCTGAGCCAGGCTGCAGTGGCTATGTCATTAAGTGCTGGCAGCAAAGGAATAACTTTGGATGGGGACTTGGGAATCTCCAAAAAGTCCACCAGATTCCTCCTGGTTTCAGCCTCTTCCTCTGTTTGAAACCCCATGGTGGAGGAGCGCTGCTGCATAATACTGAAAAAGGAGGGGTCCTTGGGGGGGCTTGGGGGTGTGTTTGACAGAGTCCTCACTCCTGGAGGAGACAGTGGAACTATCAGTGGAGTCTACTTCAATATCAATATCTCCCTGAGGAAGAGGATGAGGTCTGCATGGTATTCCTCTTCAGCCTCAGCCTGCTCTGAGGCAGGAATCAATGAGCAGAGTACAGATGGCTCTCTGGAAGGCACAGGAGTCTGACTGGCATCAGCACCGAAGCAGCCCCCAACAGCATAGGTGGTGATGGCCTGGGCTGTGGCACAAGCAGGATAAGGAAACGCTGTCAGCACAGGCATCAATGGAGAGGGCATGTAGCCGGGTCTGCCGCCAAATCGCTAGCAGAGGCTGAGGTGGTTGGGCCAAGCACCTGAAGACATCAAGGATCGAGAGGTCTTGATGGTGAGTGGGGACATTGATGCAGAGGCCGATGGCCCCTCCACAGCCCTGTGATGGCTGGGAGAAGAGTCCTCTGTGGGACACCTGATCGGAGCAGAGGCCTACATGGGGCGAGACTTCGACGCTGAAGCTGTTGACGGGGTGATCCCTGAAGAAGAGCAAGAATCCCACAGGGACTGGGATTGCCAATGGGGGGGGGGATATGGTTCTTAGGCTGATCCTTGTCCCCTTGAGAGTGTTTCCCCAAGGATTTGTCCTGGGCCTTGGTGGCCCGAGAGCCCAAAGAAGATGCCAACGACTGGTTGGGGGGGGGGCTCTGGAGGACCTCTGCTCTCCACTGGCTGCCTGTTGCTCCATGAGGAACTTCTGCAGGGATTTCTTGTGTTGCCGTAGGGTGATGATGTTGAATTTCAGGCAGGACTCGCAGGCAAGAACATTGTGGCTAGGCCCAAGACAGCAGACACAGAGTTTGTATTTGTTGGTTGAAGAAATCTTCTTTCCGTAACAGCAATGTTTGAAAAGGGCCAACAAAGGACGATAGAATCACTTTAAGCTAAAGTGATTCAAAGGTAAGTAAAAGGAAAATGTAGGAAAAATTTTTGGCAGTCAAACTGAGCAATGAAGCTTCCATGGACTCCATGTGCGAATGATCAATGGTGGGAAAGAACCAGGGAGGGAGTGAGGCTATCCATGCTTATATAGGGTGTGTGATGTCAGAGCCTGAAGACCGCATGGGTGGCCCCTAGTGAACTGCCACAGAAAAAGCTTCTGTGTGAATCATGACGCCTGGCAACTAGGTTCCATAGGTGTGACCTGATGACAGAGATATCCCTGAAGAAGATCTATTTAGCATAAGTAGCAGAGAAAGTTTTATTTTACAGAAATGGTGGTGGAGCCCTAACACAATCTGCCAGCTGATGTGATGAGTGCCAAAACTATCAATGGTTTCAAACTGCTGTGACCAAGTGAATGGCTTAGTGGTTGCTTAGGGCTACAGCAGTAGTGTGGGAGAATGGGGGTAGATAGTGTGGGTTAGAATCCTGTATGGACACGAGGTCCAGGTTTATGGGCAGACTGGATGGATCGGTGGTCTTTTTCTGCCGTCATTGTCTATTTTTCTAAAATATAATTATTTATGCAGCATCAGGTTGTGCATTAGAGAAAGAGTAAGGTGTTTCTGGGAGACCAAGGTTTCCAGTTGCCTTTTTGGCACAACTGGAATAGTATTCCAGGTGGCCTGGGTTCAAATCCCAGCTAAGGCACTTATTTCTTTCTCTCTTCAATTTGTTTGGACAATTTAAGATGAAACAATGATTCACGGAAGATAATACTGTCAGTTGTGGACAGCTATCTTGGTGCCAGATATTCAAAGCGTTGCACTGGAATAATGCCAAAGTGGCGCCTAGCTGCAATATTCAAACGGTCTATTAGTGCCAGTGCTATGTGATTGCGCAGTCCCTAAAAGTAAATATATTCAGGGGAGGGAGTGAGGGGAAGGGCCATAAATGCCGCGCCGGTGCAACAGCATATTCAAAAGAACAGCGCAGCACTACAGGGTCTTGCACAACCCATGGTGCACAATACCACCAGCAAAAAGCATGCAGTAATTTCCCCCTGGCCAAACACTGGCCCAATATGAAGCCCCCCAACCACTGGGAATCACACCCATCCCCATTGTCTATTTCCACCATCGGTAAAACATACACAGTGCAGTCATACACCAAACATTTTCCCTGATGTCTGTGTGGCTTGTTACATGTATCAATGAATAAGTGGACCCTCTCCAGAGTCACACCCATCCTCATTGGGTTCATTTCACTGTCACAGATCTATACCCAGTTCAGTTATAAACAAAATACTTTTCCCGGTGTCTAATGGACCTCTAACCTCTCCGATAGTGACCCTCCATCCATCACCCCATCGGCTATAGGAATACCTCCACTTCATCGTTATGGCCAGAAGCCGATCATTGCTTGCAATGACAGATCCCAAATGAGTACCGCATCAGTGAATGAGCATGCGTGCACACATGCACTCATTCATTGCAACGCCAGTTGGGATTGGTCATTGCAAGCAATCGCTCAGGCTGCCAGCCATGGAAGTGAGTGGAGGACTGTGCAGGTGGCTCGATGGGGTTGTGGATGGGGAGGGGTCACTACTGGATAGGGTGGGGGTGGGGGTCCACTCAGACACCAGGGAAAGTGTTTTGTTTATAAATGAACTGGGTATGACCTGCCGATGGTGGAAATGGACAACGGGGATGGGGTTTGACCTCGGGGGTCCATTATTTATTTATTCATTCAGCATATGCTAACCAGATACAGGACACTTAGGAAAGTGTTCTACTGTACGACTGCACAGTGTATATTCTGCTGACGGCGAAATGGAAAACGGGGATAAGCGCGAATATTGGCGGGGGTGGAGTCATTTGTCATATTGAATCAGCAATCAGCTGGGAGGAGAACCACTGGACACCAGGGACAATATTAGTTAATTTGTCTGCCATGTCTGGACAGGGGACGGTGTGAACCCTCAGTGGGGGGGTCACTATACTACTAGGGAACTATATATATATATATATATATATATATATGTGTGTGTGTGTGTGTGTGTGTGTGTGTATATTTATTTATTTATTTATTTGTTTTGGTAACCGGGTGAGTGCACTAGGTATAGCAATGCCTATTTTCAGGCATGACCCGGGAGAAGACAGTTTAGAGCACACAATGAAGCAGACATGTGACGCAGCACTGATTTGGTGGAACACAGTGAGAAATACAGACAGTAGCAACAGCTGAACAATAAACTCAAAAATCTGTACACATTGGAGTATACAGGGAGGTTACAGTGGAGGCAAACTGGAGGATACATTTAGGTAATATAAACAACTAGAGTTACATGATGAGTGAAACAGGCATTAGCAACAAAGGTGTATACAAAACAAAGGCAGTAAGTGCCAGAATGAGGGTAGAATGATAAGAGAGAGGGAAGAGTGGGGAGAGAGAGAGGGGTAAGGGGAGGAGAGATGGGTGGGTAAGGAGGAGGAGAGAGAGATGTAGAGGAAGAAAGTATTAAGGTGAGAGTGGGGAGAGTGCTGAAGTCTAAGGTGGGTTAAAGCAGGTGCATTGACTGATGGATTGAAGGTGTTCCAGGTGCCGAGTTTTAAAACTCGCATGGGTAGGCGCTCCACGAATGTTTGGAGGTAGTGAGTTCCAGTATTTTGGGGCCATATGAGCAAAGGCGCGCGAGCCCATGTTGGTTTTACATTTGGGAATGTGATAGGGGGCTAGGTCAGCAGACCGGAGCGCGTAGGACTGAGGTTGAGTGGACCAGACAAGCGAGAGAAGATGGAGTGCCAGTGCGGACTATGTTGTCAATGAGAGACCCAAGGGATTGGAACCGAAGGCCAGCCAAGGTCTGAATAGAGTTGGCAATGGTGAGTGAAGCGAGGTGATGCCGAGGCATACCGGCAAATATTGTTATAGGTGGTGTCCCACCTGTGGAGGGAAGATTTGGAGGCAGATAGATACGTGACTGATCCATAAGTCAGGGCGGGGAGTAGAAAGCCTTGAGCCACAGCTAGTCTAGTCAAGGGGGTAAGGGCATAACTGGTACGATAGGCATCACCCAATTTCGCATTAACCAATTTACAGGTATTGGCTATGTGCTGTTCAAAGTTGAGGGATTCATCCAGAGTGATGCCCAGGTATTTGAAGGATTTGGTACTATTTAGTGAAGAGCCATTAGTACAGATGATTTTGAGGGCATCAGGGTTTGCTTTGAGTTTGGCAGGTGATCCAAAGAGCATAGAATGCGTCTTGCTAATGTTGAGAACAAGTTTAATATCAGCCATGTCTGAATGGATGTGAAGTCAGAGTTAAGAGGATGGTTGACGTTAGGTGGGTTCCTCCCACTGTGATAAATTACCAGGTCGTCCGCATAAAGGAGGGTAGAGCAGGTTGAAGCAAGCCACGGAAGGTCATTTATGAAGATGGAGAAGAGCAAGGGGCCAAGTATGGAACCCTGGGGCACTTCAACTTGGATAGATGAGGGATCAGAAGAGGCGGAATTGAAAACAACAGTCTGCTGTCTACCGGACAGGTAGCTGTCAAACCAGTCTACAACATCAATAGAGAAGTCAAGGGAGAGAAGTTTGGAAAGGAGGAGGGTATGGTCTACCAGGTCAAAAGCTTTTGTTAAGTCAATGAAGATAGCACCAGTCAGTAGACCGGAGTCCATGGCAGACAAAATGTCACTGGTGATACATGCTTGGTGTACATGGTGGTGTACATGCTTCCCAAGTGTTCCTCATTACAGGGACACCCCACACTTTACCCCACATACTTGCCCTGCATATGTCCCTCGCAGGGACAGTGGTGCACACACAGTGGCTGTGCTGTGCATCCAGATGTCACAGCGGACACTGACATGGGCTATGGTGTTACATATACTGTAGCATCTCTACATTCAGCATTCCTGGCTTCCAATGGGATGAAGGTTCGTTTCTCCATGTTTGAAGTTCTGTCCCTCATTCTGGGGATCAGTGTCCCTCATTCCGAGCAACTGGATCCCACCTGTCAGTGTTGCCTGGTGACAGGTCTGCACTGAGTAAGTCTGCTGACACCCATTGCCTGCGGCATCCTACCTGTACTCCCAGGCTGACATACAGGTGGAGCTGTGAGCAGACTCAGCCTGCTCCTGTACTCCCAGACTGACATACAGGTGGTGCTGTGAGCACTATGGAATAGCACCGGTCAAACTACATGGTAATGTATGCTAAGCAGCCCATAATGAGATGCAAATGTGGCTGTTTGCACACAGATTGCCTAAGTAGGCTCATTACATATGAGCTATGAATATTGTAAACTTTAGCCCTGGGCTAATGTGTTAGCCCAGGGCAAAGTGTTACCGCTGGGCTTATGTGTTTGCACTGGTTTACCTGTCTCTTGCGCAGCACAGTTCTGCTGTGTGTGGCCTGTATTGACTGTTGCTGTTGTTGTGCAACACTCCATTACTATCATTCACATTGGCCTGCTGCTGCAGATCTGCCTTCCTCCACCTCTGTGTCCACTGGGCTGCTGTTGCATTTTGGCCTTCTCTGTTGCTATATTCAGAGTGATCTTATTTCCCAGGCTATTTTTGCACTGCACTCCCAGCCCTGTCTGCACTGCTTCCTTTGCACACTATATTCAGCAGATTTAGCCCAGGGCTATTCATTTGAATCAATCAATCTATCAAAATCTTTATTTATCCAGGCGAACATCATTGAGCAAGCTCATTTACAGGATGGACCTGGTTGATTCCGGGCCAAAGAATACATTACATGTGAAGATTATTACAATCAATAAAGACAAATAACACAACCAGACAAATAAATATCAAGTATGTACACAGTGTAACATCAGTCCTATACGAGGCAGCATAAACAGCTCGGAGTGCTATTGTATTATATGTAGATGAAAACACTGCAAGGACGTTTAGCTGGTAATGCCATGTCCTGACCATAAGGATAGGGCTAAGTTAAGAGGAAGTATAGAATTCCCAGAGGACAAAGGCGGGTGAAAAGTGGGAAGGAGAAACCGTGAAGGAGAATACAGTGGTGGGGAGGGGCAGGATAGTTGGAACAAGGTAGGGAGAAGGTAGGGGGAGGGAGCTGGAGGCCAGGCAAGGTATATAGACAGCAGGTGTCTAGTAGTCAGAACAGCCTCCGGGAGCGAATGACCAGTTATGGAGTTATGAATATAGCATGCTTGTGGTTCCAGGCTAATTTAGCATGCCGTGCAGTGCTAATTTTGCCCTGGGGCTAAGTTTTGAATATCTGGCCCTTGGACTGCAGAGTCTCTCAGGATTCCATTCTTTTGCCTATTTTGTTCACAGTGTATTTTCGTCTGTTAGGAAAGACCATTAGGGGCTACAGTGTGGAGTTTCACTGCCATACAGTGCATGTATCCTTTGCTCCTGACAAGACTTTGTGCTGAAATTAGAACAAAGTATGGAGGAAACCAATACTGTTTTCCAGTATAATCAATAAAAATGAAACAAAACCAGGGTATGGGAGGCCTCCAAATGGCTGGCTGTTAGTCACACAAAAAACAAGTCGCCAGTGGTGGGAAATGAGAAGCAGAAATCTGCTGTACAAGGTTGTCTTAGTCTAACAACCCTGGGGTACAACCTCTAGTGGCGGGAGAGGTGCGCAGCTTGGGAGTAGTTCTTGACTGTCCGTTGACCTTCGTATCCCAGATGTCCTTAACAGTAGCACTTCAGGAAAATCTCCTCCATTGAGCTGCGTCATGTAACTGTAGGCTGTCAGTGTCAGGACCACCCAGACGTTTTTGCTAGCTGAGGGTTCCCACGTCAACATGTACTGGCACTGCCTATGTAACATGGATGGCTCTACCATGCTTCAGTTCCTTGCCAAAGGCAAGCTCAGAGGATCATCGGGCCAGCAAGGACCAAACCAGGCACACAGGAGACAATATGGAAACCTGATTAAATACATTCAGGCAGGACAATCAGCTTGCAAAAGTAGGTAGAGTAACCACCCATCACCACAAAAGAGGGAGCGAGAGCTGTGGCTCAATCCCTCCGTTAACCCACATCATGGAACGATTCTCAAGCAGTACCAAAGCACTGAGGGAGGAAAGCAGGATCTAAGAACCCTGAGTAAGCAGACCTTGCAGGACAGTATGGCCAAAACTGGCACGTCTATGACAGACAATGTCCAGACTGTAATGTTTAGTAAATGTATGAACAGAACTCCAAGGGGTAGCAGCACATCTGTCAACAGCAGACACATTATTAAAATGAGCCATGGAAGTAGCCACCCCGGTGGTGGAGTGAGCACAAGCAGGACCAAGAAGCTGCTGACCGCACTTCACACAACAGAAAGAAATGCAGCTGGCCAACCATTTGGAATGGCCCTGCTTAGAAATAGGGGAGCCCACCATCCTGGAGGTGAAAACCACAAATAGAGGATTTTCTACAATCCTTAGTATTATCAAGCAAATAACACAACCACCAACGAACATCAAGTGCATGTAAACATTCCCACTATCTGTGGGGGTGGGGAGGGGTCAAGAAACAAACAGGAAGCAACTTTGACTGTAAAGAGTTCTTTACTAAGCTTTCCCTGGAAATGGTCCAGTTTGAAGGGGACTGGTTGGTGGCGGGGGACACTATGTTCTAGATGGGCTGTTAGATAATTCCTCCAAAGTGCCCTACAGAGCCACAAAAAGTACAGCAGCTCTAAAATAACTAATGGCAGATCACAGCCTGTTTGATGCTTGGACACTCCAAAACCTAACCTCACAAGATTATGTCTTCTACTCGCATGCCCACAGGTGCTGTGCTAGGATAGAGCTCTTCCTGATTACTACAGGAACACTACAGGGAGTGAGGGATGGTGCTACACTGGTCTCCGACCATGCACCGCTTCTATTAAAAGGGAGAGCAGGGGAGGGGGGGGCTGAGGCCCAGGGTATGGATGATGAACTCCACCTTGTGGTCTGTTTTGGGATGGGGTGGACCTGAAGAAGGACCCCCACCTAAAAATTCCTAGGACAAGAACAAGATATGGACAAATGTGCTTTGATTATGTTGCTACAACTACTTGGAACTCTCTTCCCCCCAAACTGCGGAATAGGGCTATATATCATTAAGACGGCCCTTGTGGAATGGAATCCTTTCTTGTTACATTGTTATTAATCTTTATGTTTTTTTTTCTCAGCTCATTTTTATCATGGAAAAATGAAACATTTGTACATAACATAGTTTCTTCAATGTTACTGAGCGTCATCTGGGAGTTACCGCCAACCTTCTGTAGTTTGGACCGGGGACCAACACGCCTCCTAGTGGGGTGTGTTGATGTTATTGGCCTGGTCCTAGCCAGGATAGTCTGGTGTTCATTAGTGACAGGGGTCTTTCCTGGGCCCCTGAAGGAGGCAGCTGTAAGACCACTTCTGAAAAAACCTTCACTGGACCCGGACTGCCTGGTGAACTATAAACCTGTCTCTAACCTTCCCTTTATGGGTAAGGTTATTGGGAAGGTGGTTGCCATTCAACTGGAGACCTATCTCAGGGCACTGAGGGTAGGGGAAATAAGACCCCTAACAGGTATACAGTATTGCAGTATTTAGATGAGCAGGGGGAAGTGGGGGGGGGAGCAGGATGCAGGGGGAGTCTGTGGCTGAGCCCAGTAAGGAGGGACAGGGAAGTGGAGGTGAGGCAGAGTTAGGGAACGGTAATGGGAGCAGGGAGGTAGGAAAGACAAGAGGGATGGCAGGCATGTTAATCATGGGAAGGGAGGGTAGGGAGCAGGGAGGCATGGGCAATGTGAGGGAATCTCCAGGTGGTGAGTACAGAGGGGGAGAAAAGGCCAGACCACAGGGGAGGCAAAGCTGGGGAGTAAGCAAGGGGAAGAGGGACACTGGGTTACAGAGAAGAGAAGTTGGTCTGAGGTGGTACCCACAGTTGAAGGGAAAATACAGAAGGGAAACAAGGGTGAACCATGGCAGAGGGGGTCAGAAAGTGAGGAGAGGGTGGTAATTCTTGGCGACTCAATTTTTAAGGGTGTACCTTGGGGTAACAAACATACTAGGAGGAACAACAGGAAGGCGGAGTGCATGCCTGGCATGATCACAGGGAGAGTGAGAGCAATCGTACCAAAATGTGTGGGGCAGGAACAGGGGAAGCCATACATAGTGGTTCATTTAGGAACCAATGACCTGGCAGGGTGCGAGGTGAATGTGGTGCAGGAAAGGTTATGGGAACTGGGAAGACTCTGCAGTGGGGTAGGGAAAACAGTAACATTCTCAGAGGTACTACTTGTCCCAAGAGCCAGTATGGCAAGAAAGCTGAGGATTGCGGAATTCAATACATGGCTGGGAAGTTGGTGTAAGGCAAATGGGTATGGGTTTGTGGGAGACTGGGGCAGGTCATGGGAACACAATGACTTACATGCACAGGACAGGTTGCTTCTGAGTAAGGAGGGCACAAGGGTCCTGAAAGATAACCTGGAAAGGTACTTGACGGATAAGCTACATTTAAACTGACATGGGGGGGGCAGTAGCGGGCACAGCACTCAGAACCAGGTGGGGGGGCCACCGGGCCTCACCCCAGGAGGGAACCTAAAGAAGGGGAGAGGGCAAGGGGAGGGGATAGCAGAGATAAGGAGGGAAGGAAGACAAAAAATAGAGTAGGGGAAATGTTGAGCAGGGGTCGAGATAGAAAGTGGTCCCCTTGAATGCCAGCAGTCTGGCAAACAGGACAGCAGAGCAACAGGCGCTGATGGCAGAAGGGGAGGTAGACATAGCTGCCATCAAGGAGACATGGGCAACCCAGGACCATGACTGGGACCTTGAGACCCCTGGGTATCAATTGCACAGAAAGGATGGGGGGGGGGGGAGAAGTAGCATTGTACATATGGGATGGGATAATGTGCCCCAGGGAGGAGGGAGTAACCGAAGCCCTATAGGTAGTGCTACAGAACATGACTGGGAAACAGATTAGGGTGGGGGTGGTGTACAGACCACCAGCACAGTGCATTAAGTGGGATATGGAGCTGGGGGAACAGATTAGGAAGGCAGGAGGGAGAAGGAATACTATTATCCTGGGCTACTTCAATCTGCCAGGTACTGACTAGAGCACCAAGGCTACTTCCTGTGGAAGGGAGCAGGTCCTCCTGGATGCTATCCAGGAGAGTTTCCTGACACAGGAAGTCACAGAGCCAACGGGGGGGGGGGCTATACCAGACCTGGTGCTGTTGGATGGGGAACAGGTCCAGGAGTTGAAGTGAGGGATCCACTTGCAGGCAGTGACCACCGCACAGTGTGATTTTATATTAACATAGGGAAGGATGCAGCCAAGACAAAAACAAGGGAGGTGGATTTCAAGAAGGCAGACTTTGCTAGAATGGGTAACACGCTGAAGGAGCACCTGGCAAAGCTCAAGCTGCAGATAGATGTGGAGCAGAAATGGGCAGTCATCAAGAAGGGGTTAATAGAGGCCACCACCACCTGCACGAAGATTTGTAAAAAGAACGCCAGGTGCCAGAGACCCAGTTGGTATAGCTAGGAGAGTGGCCAAGAAGGTGAAAGCAAAGTGGGAAGCCTTACTGAAGTACAAGTGTACCCTGAAGGAGGCGGATAGAGAGGCTTATGCAGAGAAATCTCATGAGGCAGGGAGAGATAAAGCAGATAAAGAGCTAAGACTAGCAGAGTGGATTAAGAAAGGGGAGAAGGATTTCTTCCAATACATTAGGGAGAAAAGAAGCAGTAGGGATGAGATTGTAAGGATTAAGAGGGAAGGAGGATGGGCAGAAAAGTGGGAAGATCAAGCAGAGGCTTTAAAGGAATACTTTTGCTCTGTCTTCACCAAGGAAGCAGAAGGGCCCATACCACAGGGCAGGAATGGGGGAAGTATGACGGGGGGTAGACTATGAAGGGGAGATTGAGGTGGACAGGGTCTTAAAGGGGCTAAGTGAACTGTGGGTGGGCAAAGCACTGGGACCAGATGGGTTTCACCTGAGGGTCCTGAGGGAGTTGGCGGGGGTACTAGCAGCCCCATTAATGGACTTAACACCTCGCTGGAGGAGGGGTGTGCTCCATAGACTGGAGAACAGCTCATGTGGTTGAACTCCACAAGAGCAGTCCCAGGGATGAGCCGGGTAACTACACGCCGGTTAGCCTGACCTCCATAGTGGGGAAGATAATGGAGTAAATTTTAAAGGAAGAACTGGTGTCCTTCCTTGAAGATAATGGTCTCCAGGATGATAGGCAGCATGGGTTTGTCAGGGGGAGATCTTCTCAAACCAACATGATTTATTTCTTCAACTGGGTAATGAGGTCATTGGATAGGGGACAGGCGGTGGATGTCCTGTACCTCGACTTCAGCAAGGCATTCAATTCAGTGCCATATAGCAGGCTGATCAGCAAACTGAGGGACCTGAGAATAGGGGACAAACTGCTGGGGTGGGTCAGGAACTGGCTGCAGGATAGGAATCAGAAAGTGGTGGTGGTGGTGGGGGGAAGGGAGACTATCCAAACCTCAGCCTGGAACCAGCAGGGTCCTACAGGGCTCAGTACTTGGTGACATGGCAGAGTAGGGTCAAAAGTAAGATCTGACTCTTTGCAATGATACCAAGCTCTGTGGGAGGGTGGACACAGTGGAGGGGAGACAGGAAATAAGGGAGGATCTGGCTATGCTGGAGAAATGGTCGAACATCTGGCAGTTGGGTTTCAATGCCAAGAAATGCAAGGTCATGCACCTGGGTGCCAGGAACCCAGGGGCCAGCTACTGGCTGGGGGGAGTACAGGTGGCAGTCTCTGAGGAGAAAAAGTGCCTTGGGGTGATGGTTCAGAGGAGACATGAAACTCTCGGCACAGTGCAACAGCCAAAGCAAATAAAATGCTAGGCTGCATCGCCAGGGGAATAACCTCTAGGAGGGAGGAAGTCATCTTGGCACTGTACAGGTCACTGGTGAGGCTGCACTTGGAACACTGTATGCAGTTCTGGTGCCCGTATCTGAAGAAGGATATCAAGCTACTGTAGGGGGTACAGAGGAGTGCCACCAGTCACCAGAATGATCCAGGGTATGGGGGACAAAACATGAGAGGCTGAGTGAACTAAACGTACTCCCTGGAGGATAGGAGCAGGAGTCAACCTTAACTTTTTTTTTCACTAGCCAGCCAGACAAGTTGATTAAAAACTGCACTTGCCCACAGATGGTTGCACTAGCCCACAATAATAATGGTCAATTTTGATTGGTTATATACGAAAAATGCAAGCCAAGAAATACTCTGATTATTGCATATTTATCCTGCTCCCACATTGCTTCCTGCCAAAGCAAAAAAAAAAAGACTGCAGTCCAATCACACGCAGTGTGTACCCCCATTGTTTTTTTACCATGTGCCCCTTGCTTCCTCTTTCTTCACCCCCTTCCCGCCAAACCAGAGAATACCATAATAGCAAATGTTCAATCAGGCAGTTCTAGCTCTGCACACATAATAGCCAACATCATCATGCACATCACCGCAGTCCCACCCTGACCTACAGGACAATGTACAGAATGAGGCAGAGAAAGACACTCTCATAGAAACATAGAGTTTGACGGCAGATAAGGACCATTTGGCCCACCCAGTCTACCCATTTCCCTACCTATTGGATAAGCTGCAAATTCCAGTTAACCAACAGTCTACTTCCTGCAACCCCCCCACTATAATTGCCTTATGTCTCTCCCATGCATGTTTGAATTCCCCCACTGTTTTAGACCCCACAACCTCTCCAGGAAGGCGGTTCCATGTGTCCACCACCCTCTCCGTGAAAAAGAATTTCCTCACATTACCCCTGAGCCGTCCCCCCTCTAAATTTAAATTGTGTCCCCTTGTTCTTACACATCTCTTTTTCTGAAAGATGCTACCCTCCTGGACTTTGTTGATTCCCTTGAGGTACTTAACAGTTTCTATCATGTCCCCCCGTTCCTCCTTTTATCAAGGATATACATATTAAGCTCTCTCAGTCTCTCTTCATTTGGTTTCTGATGTAGACCCTGCACCATTTTAGTTGCCCTCCTCTGGACCGTTTCCATCCTGTCTATGTCCTTGCGTACTTGAGGTCTCCAAAACTGCACGCAGTACTCCAGATGGGGTCTCACCAACTGTCTGTACAGAGGGATAACCACTTCTCTTTTTCTACTTGTGATGCCCCTCCCTATGCATCCCAGTATCCCCCTGGCTCTCCTTACTGACTTCTCACATTGCTTACCCATCTTTAGGTCTTCTGATATGACTACACCCAGATCCCTTTCCATTATTGTTGTCATTAGTACCTCCCCTGCTATTGAGTACTCTTCTCCTGGATTTTTATTTCCCAGGTGCATTACTTTGCTTTTCTTTGCATTGAATCTAAGTTGCCATATGTCTGACCATTCCTCCAACCTTGCCAAGTCCCTTCTCATCCTTTCTACCCCCCTTGTGTAGCAGCTCTGTTACAGATCTTTGTGTCATCTGCAAAGAGGCGTACCTTTCCCTCCAGACTCTCTGCAATGTCACCTATAAAGACGTTAAAGAGGACTGGACCAAGTATTGAGCCCTGAGGTACTCCACTAGTAACCCCTCTTTCTTCAGAATGTGTTCCATTCACTATTACCTTCTGTGTCCTGTTGTGCAGCCAGTTTGCTACCCAGGCTACCACCCTGAGACCCACTCCCAGGCTGGCTAACTTGATTATTAATCTTTTGTGGGGGACTGTGTCAAATGCCTTGCTAAAGTCTAGGTAGGCCATATCCACAGCCCCTCCCTGGTCTATTACTTTGGTCACCCAGTCAAAGAAATCGATTAGATTCATCTGACATGACCTTCCTGCTGTGAATCCATGCAGCTTTGGGTCCTGTGCCCTGCTGGCCTCTAGTACTGAACAATTCTTTCTTTCAGAAGTGATTCCATCATTTTCCCCACCACTGAGATCAAACTAACAGGTCTGTAGTTTCCTGCTTCTGCCTTGCTCCCACTTTTGTGAAGGGGAATCACATCTGCCCTCCTCCAGTCCTCAGGTACCACCCCATCTTCCCATGATTTGTTAAAAAGTGTGGTTAGTGGTGTCACTAGGTCCTCCCTTAGCTCTTTTAGGATTCTAGGGTGAATCCCATCAGGCCCCATTGTTGTGTCCACCTTGAGTTTTAGGAGTTCTTTCAGGACTCTTTCTTCTGTAAATGGACTGGCGTCAACCCCCCTACCCAGAGTGCTTCTACTATTTGGTTTGGGTAACTCCTCCTCTTCTTCTTTTGTGAATACTGAGCAAAAGTTTATTCATTCAGTATCTCTGCCTTTTCACTGTCTCCCTCTGCCCACCTCCCCTCTCCTTTATTAATCTTAACTATCCCTCCCTTAACCTTTCTATGCTCTCTAATGTACCTATAAAAGGTGTTATCCCCCTTCTTTACTGAGTTGGCTATCTTTTCCTCGGCTTGGGCCTTTGCTTTTCTGACTGCCTTCCCCACTTCTTTCTGCTTTAATTGATACAGTTCCCTGTCGTGCTCTGTCTGTGATTCCTTACACTTTTTGAATGCATCCTTTTTCTCCTTAACCTTCCCTGACACCTCTTTTGAGAATCATAGTGTTTTTTTATTCTGCTTTGTTTTCTTTATTTGTTTCACACAAAGGCTTGTTGCCTCCATGGTGGCAGTTTTGATTTTCCTCCATTGTTCTTCCACCCCTCCTTTCTGGCCATTTGCTGATGCATTCCTCAGGTATTTACCCATTATGCCAAAGTCAGCCCTTCTAAAGTCCAGTATCCTTGTTTTTGTATGGCTTGTCTCCATGGTTGTGCTTATTGTGAAGCACACTGTGCAGTGGTTGCTTGTTCCCAGATGTCTACTGACTTCTAAATTTGTGATCCTCTCTCCATTTGAGAGTATCAGGTCTAATATTGCTTCCTCCCGAGTGGGTTCCACCACTAGCTGTCTAAGGCATGCCTCCTGTAGGGCATCGAGAATGACCCTGCTCTTGGATGTGGCTGCAGTCCATGTAGCGCAGTTAACATCTGGCATATTCAGGTCCTCCATCAACAGTATCTCCCCTTTTTCAGACATTTTGAGAATGCCCTCTATCATTTTCTTGTCCATTTCCTTCCCTTGAGACGGGGGTCTGTATACAACCCCTGTGCAGATTGTGATGCCATTCCTGTCTTCAAGGTGACCCAGAGTTCCTCTTGTCCTCCCCTTTACTTTTAGTTCTGTAGCTTTGATCCCTTCCTTTTGTAGAGAGCTACTCCACCTCCTCTTTACCCTCCTGTCCCTCTGTAGATTGTGTCCTTGGTATGTTGACATCCCAGTCATGGTTCTCCGTGTACCATGTTTCTGTGACTGCCACAATATCCAAGTGTTCCTCTTCCATCAGGGCTACTAGCTCTGGAAGCTTGTTTCCAAGACTACGGGCATTGGTACTCATTGCCCTCCATTTAATGTTGGCTTTATCCTTTTTTACCCCATCCCTGCTCTTATTGCCCTTGTCCATTTTTCCATTTACCCCTGTCCTGCCCTCTGTCAAGCTCTGTACCTCAGTGTTTACCCTACTACCTGCAATGTTTTGTGGGGAGGCTTGAACTTTCCTGTTTCCTATCAGCACCTCCCCCCTTGGCTAGTTTAAAATCTTGCCAAGGAAGCCTTTAAACCTGTCACCTAGGAGCATGTTTCCCTTCCTGGACAGATGCAGACCATCATGCCAGTATAGACCTTCATCTCTCCAGGTGGACCCCCAGTCCCCAGTGAAGCCAAAGCCCTGTGCTCTGCACCAGTTTTGCAACCATTCATTAAACTGCATGGTGTGCAGTACCCTAGCCTCACTCCTGCCATAGACTGGCAGCACCTCTGAGAAAGTTACCGTGCTTGCTACCTGTCTGAGGCCCCTCCCCAACTCCACAAATTCATCCTGCACTGCACTGATCTCATGCCTAGCTAGGTCATTTGTCCTGAGGTGGACAATGATATCTAGTTTCCTCTCCTGTGATGCTGCTTCTGCTATCCTGAGGATTTGCTTCTTGTCCCTCCAAGCCATGGCACCAGGCAGGCACCTTACTTCCCTCTCCTCTCCCTTCCCCAGGTCTACACCCCTAACAATTGAATCCCCTATCAGAAGCTGTTTCTTTCCCCTGTGGTGTCCCTTGCCACTCTTTTGTGGGTCTCCCTTGTGGATGTCCCCAGCATTCTTCTTGGTCTCCAATGAGGGTGTCATCATAGAGGAACCTTGATTTGCCAGACTGACATATGATTTGCGTAGAGGTACAACTTGGGGGCTACGCCTCTGTTTCACCACCCTCACCCTCCCAGAACCTACTGCGGTCCATCTGCTCTTCACACATGGCAACCTCTGAGGCAGTGGTTGTGGAACTCCCATCCTCCACCCTGTGATTAACCAGAACTGCACTTCTGGAAGTTTTCTTACACTGTGAAGTGAGCCAGGGAAAGTTCTAGGATTTCTTTGGAGAGAGTTTAACAGTTGCAGGGGGCTTGGGATGTAAGAAACTTTGACATATCTGTTTATATATACCAGGCACAAAAATATTGATTTAACATGCTCTGCCCTAACAAAAACATATTTTTCATAGCAGTGTTCTTTCATCAGTCAAAGGGGAGCAGTATATAGGCATGATGCTGTACTACTAAAGCTACCAACTTTGAGGCCTAAAACTGGGACGGTCCATCCTGAACGTGACCCCTCCCCCCCACCGTGTCACACCCATGGGCACCGCCGCAGACAGCGCTGCGCATAATCAATTACATTTTGCTGCTTGCTCTGGCCATGTCACCCCACAGTAACACCAGTAGCAAACATTCAGATTAGAACAATACATCATTCTGCTGCAGCAAGTTCCAAATCATGATCAAGGCCTCTGGAATTCTGCGATTCTGCAGTTGCAGAATTTTCCGCAGAATTTGCATCATGCCGCAGAATATATAGTGCTGCAGAATTCATTGTTTATGGTGAATTTTCATTCAAATATACTGTCTGTAGTGTCAGGCTTTCTTTCCCATCTCATTTATCCTGAAGCCCCTCCTCTACGCTCAGCATATGATGTCATCGATGACGTCACATCATATTTAGCCAATGGCAGGACTGTGTTCTGCCAGAGCAATGAATAAATCATGCTGCAGAAATCAGAAAATTCTGCCGCAGAGCACTAGGGGCCCTGATCATGATATACATAAAGTTCATTAGAAGCAAACCTGTGTTAAACTGTGATCAGACATTCGAGCCGTTGGTGTTGCTCCTCCTGACAGTTCCATCCAACCCACTTACACTCACCTCATTTGCTGAGCAAACTTCACTTCAAAGACTCCCCCCTCCACCACCACACCAGATTGTTTTCATACACTTCCGTGCAGCTGATCAGGTTCAGGTAGCTTAGTTCCCTGCTGCCGGTCTCTTATCTGTCTGGAGTCCCTCTCAGCTGCTGGCAGGCAGAAGTCCACATGTGCTTGTTTGCACTACTACCCAGTCTAATCTAACAGGAAGGAGCATGCTTTACTGTGGTCCCACTGACGTGCTTGCGGTGCAACACAGGCACAAGGGTTGAAGTTGCAAACTGCTGTACAGTCTGAGCTGCGCCACAGTGGTGCTGAAATAATTGTCACTCACGGATTAGCAGTCAGCAAAAAAAAAAAAGGGACAAAACTGGGACAAGTAAGCAAAAACTGGGACAAAAGTGACATTTTGCAAAACTTGAGGGGACACTGGGACATGCTGCCTAAAATAGGGACTGTCCTGGGAAAATAGGGACTGTTGGTAGCTTTATGTACTACCTCTCTTTCTATATAGTATGATCTATGCACACCAGGAATACCTTTTTTAACCTTTCAAGTTATATATTTTACTAAGGTTTTGCTTTGTATCACACATGCTCCAAAGCTAATAGTCTTCAACTGAAACTACCTCTGGCTGGAAGCTGCAATACTGAACATAGGATTTGCAAGAAAGCGAGTTGTGCTCACAACAGAGGGAGGTGAACCTTACAATTGTCTTTGGTTTGTAGCAGATATTCTGCAGGTGGAGGCTACTTCTAACTGAAAGGTGAAATAAGGAACTTAGAATTATCAGGAAAAGACAGTCTTTCAAGCAACAGAGGGAGGTGGAGCTAGCTTTACATTTGTTACAATCTTAAGATTTTCAGTGCAGGAAGAGTTTAAAGCACAGCTGACTTATTTTGGGGCTGACTGCTTTCAGATCACAAACTACCAGGCTGTTTTGGGTCTGGGGAGGTTTACCTGTGTCTGACTTGGATGTCTGGATTTTTTCTCTGTTTGATTAGCAGGGTATTTTCTCTGTCAAATTGTTGTGCAGGGCATCTTGCTGACAGGAAGGCACTCATTGCAGCGGTGGGTCAGAGCTCTTAGCTGAATGTTTTGTGAGGGCACAGTTTTAGGCCCAACCCCTTCCCACCCACCGCTGGAAATAGTTCCTTTATACCTGGGGTTCTGACATAATTTCCTCAAGAGTGCAAAGTGCATATCACTGTCATATCCTCTCTAGCACACTGCACTGACAATATAAGCATACACATTGTATAATATATATATTTCTATATAACAAACCAATCACACACACAAACACACAAAAAAACAAAACAAAACAAAAGGTAGATAAACATGTGGGGAGTAGTGCAATGTAATGGCTGTGGGGCAGCAGTCTTCCAGGAGTCTTTCTGGAGGCTGAGATGCTGCCCTATTTGCAGACAGCTCTCTGCCCTGAGGGAGGAAGTTGCCCGTCTTCAGGCCACACTGGACAGTAGTAAGGGAACCTTCCCCCAGGCCACACTGGATGGTAGGAAGGGAACCTCCCCCATCCAGGGAGCACCAGAGCCACCACCACTACCTCAGAGGTTGTGAAGAAAGCACAGCAGTTGGACCACAGTGGGCTCAGGGAGGGTGAGGATGGTGGAACAGAGGCACACCCAGTCAGTTGTTCCACTCCACAATCCATACACCATTCTGAGGGAGCATATCTCCCCTATGGATGCACCCGCAGAGGAGACTAATGAGGCTGAGGACAACTGTCACAAGAGAGGCCCAAAGGAAGGAGGCAGAGGACACCACAAGGAAAGGAAAGGAAAGGAAGCAGCTCCTGGTGGAGGACTCAATTATTAGGGGGATAGAACTGGGGGTAGCAGGGAAAACTGAAGTAAGGTGCCTGCCTGGTGCCATGGCTTGGAGGGACAGGAAGTGCATCCTCAGGATCACGAGAACAGCTGCACGGTAGTCTGAGCTGGACATCATTGTCCATCTAGGGACAAATGACTTGGCTCATCATGAGATTAGAGCAGTGCAGAAGGACTTTGTAGAATTGGGGAGGAGCCTAAGACAAGTAGCACACACAGTATCCTTCTCAGAGGTGCTGCCTGTCAATGGCATGAGTGAGGCGAGGGTACTTTGCACCATGCAGTTTAATGAATGGTTGAAGAAATGGTGTGGAGCACAGGGTTTGGCTTCATTGGGGACTGGGGTTCCACCTGGAGGGACACCAGCCTATACTGACAGGATGGTCTGCATCTGTCCAGGAAGGGAACAAGTCTTTTGAGCAATTGGTTTAAATGCTTCATTGGCAAGCTTTAAACTAGTCAAGGGGGGAGGCACTGATAAGCAGCAGGAAAATCCCAGCCTCTCCCTACAAAACAGGGTACTAAATGAGGAAAAGACAGAGGTAGAAAGGTCAGTGGGGGATGCTGCAACAGAAGGTAAAGCCATCAAAAAATGGAGAGCAATGAGTACCAATGCCCATAGTCTGAGTAACAAGCTTCCTGAATTAGTGGCCTTGATAGAGGAGGAACATCTGGATATAGTGGCAGTCACAGAAACATGGTACACACAAAACCATGACTGGGACGTAAACATACCAGGATACACTATCTACAGGAGGGACAGGGAGGGTAAAAGAGGAGGAGGAGTAGCTCTTTACATAAGGGAAGGAATCAAAGCAACAGAACAAAAGGGAAAACAGGGAGGAGAAGAAGCACTGTGGGTAAATTTGGAGACTGGCAATGGCACCACAATCCGCACAGGGGTTGTATACAGACCCCCTTCTCAGGGGAGGAAATGGACAAGGAAATGATAGAAAGTATACTTAGAATGGCAGAAAAAGGGGAGATATTGCTGATGGGTGATCTGAATGTGCCAGATGTTAACTGGAGTGCAGTTGCAGCAGCCACTTCAAAGAGTAGGGTTATTCTAGATGCCCTACAGGGGGCATGCCTTAGACAACTAGCATTGGAGCCCACTCGAGAGGGAGCAATCTTAGACCTGGTTCTCTCTAATGGAGATGAAGAGAGGATCACAGATGTAGAAGTGGGTAGCCATCTGGGAACTAGCGACCATCGAACAGTATGGTTCACAATAACACAGCAATAGAGTCAGCTACAAAGGCAAACATACTGGACTTTAGGAGGGCTGACTTTTCCAAATGGGTGAGTGCCTATGAATACACTAGCAAATGGGCAGGAAGGAGGAGGAAGAACAATGGGAATAATAAAACTGCCATCACAGAGGTAACAAGCCTTTGTGTGAAGCAATAAACAAAACGAAACAATGTAAGAAACCACTATGGTTCTCAAAGGAAGTGGCAGTGACGGTTCAAGAGAAAAAGAAAGCATTCAGGAAGTACAAGGAATCACAGGAGGAGCAGGACAGAGAACTGTATCAGTTAAAGCAAAAGGAAGCTGGGAAGGCAGTCAGAACAGCAAAGGCCCAAACCGAGGAAAAGATAGCCAACTCAGTTAAGAAGGGGGATAAAACCTTTTATAGGTACATCAGGGAGCGAAGGAAGACCAAGGGAGGGATAGTGAGGCTTAATAAAGGGAGGGAGGGAGGGTGAGCAGAGGGTGACTGTGAAAAGGCAGAGATACTAAACAAATATTTTGCTCAGTATTTACAAAGGAAGAGGGGGAGGTACCTAAAACAAACAGTAGAAACACTCTGGATACAGAAGTTGATACCATCCCATTTACAGAAGAAAGGGTTCTGAAAGAACTCTTAAAACTGAAGGTGGACAAAGCAATGGGGCCTGATGGGATTCATCCCAGAATTCTAAAAGAACTAAGGGTAGAACTAGTGCCAACACTGACTACCCTGTTTAACAAATCATGGGAGGATGGGGTGGTACCTGAGGACTGGAGGAGGGCAGATGTGATTCTCCTTCACAAAAGTGGGAGCAAGGCAGAAGCAGGAAACTACAGACCTGTTAGTTTAACCTCAGTGGTAGGGGAAAATGATGGAATCACTTCTGAAGGAAAGAACTGTCGAGTATCTAGAGGCCAGAGGGCACAGGACCCAAGGCAGCATGGATTCACAGCGAAGGTCATGCCAGACAAATCTGATAGATTTCTTTGACTGGGTGACCAAAGTAGTAGATCAGGAGGGGCTGTGATGTGGCCTACCTAGACTTTAGCAAGGCATTTGACACAGTCCCACACAAAAGATTAATATACAAGTTAGCCAGCCTGGGAGTGGGTCCCAAGGTGACAGCCTGGGTAAAGAATTGGCTGGAGAATAGGACACAGAGAGTAATAGTAAATGGAGTCCACTCTGAAGAAAGGGGGGTTACTAGTGGGGTGCCGCAGGGTTCAGTATTAGGACCGGTCTTCTTCAATGTCTTTATAAGCGACATTGCAGAGGGACTGGAAGGAAAGTATGTCTCTTTGCAGATGGCACAAAGATCTGCAACAGAGTTGATGCACAAGGTGGGGTGGAAAGGATGAGAAGGGACTTGGCAAGGTTAGAGGAATGGTCAAATGTATGGCAGCTTAGATTCAATGCTAAGAAGTGCAAGGTAATGCACCTGGGAAACAAAAACCCAGGGGAAGAGTACACAATGGGGGGTGAGATACTAACAACAACAAAAATGGAAAGGGACCTGGGGTAGTCATATCAGATGACCTAAAGGTGGGCAAGCAATGTGAGAGGGCAGCAAGGAGGGCTTGGGGGATACTGGGATGCATAAGGAGAGGCATCACCAGTAGAAAACAGGAAGTTATTATCCCTCTGTACAGACAGCTGGTGAGATCCCATCTGGAGTACTGCGTACAGTTCTGGAGACCCAATCTCCGCAAAAACATAGACAGGATGGAAGCTGTCCAGAGGAGGGCACTAAAATGGTGCAGGGTCTGCACCAGAAGACATATGAAGAGAGAGACTTGAGGAGCTAATATGTATAGCCTCGAGGAAAGGGGGGACATGATAGAAACTTCAAGTACCTCAAGGGAATCAACAAAGTCCAAGAGGGTAGCATCTTTCAAAAATAGATGTTGCAAGAACAAGGGGCACAATTTGAAGATGGGGGCAGCTCAGAGGTAATTTAAGGAAGTATTTTTCACAGAGAGGTTGTGGATGCATGGAACGGCCTTCGGAGGAGGTTGTGGAGTCAAAAACAGTGGTGGAATTCAAGCATGCATGGGACAGTCATAAGGCAATTCTAGGGGGTTGGGGTGGGGGTTGGAAGAAGTAGGCTGCGGGTTAACTAGGATCTGTGGCTTATCCATTAGGTAGGGAAATGGGCAGACTGGGTGGGCCAAGCGGTCCTTATCTGCCGTCAAATTCTATGTTTCTATGTTTCATTGTTTTTAGGATGAAATGACATGCTGGGCGGTACTGCATTGATGGCATTGACTGGTGTGATCCATTAAGAGGAGCTGTGGCCCCTGCACCAGTCAGTAATGGCAGCTATGGTTCTGTGGATGGCCACTTCAGAGCCTAGTCTGCAGTGGTGTCCAGAAAAAGTATAGAGTGGACAGATCACCTGGTTGGGCAGACCGTGTATACATGATAGCATTCTGCCACTGCAGTGTTGGATACAGGCACTCAAATGGCTGGGAAATGAGGCACACTGGTCTTAATATTGTGGGACAAACCAAAGACAAGTTCAGCAAACTGGAAGCTAGTGACTTAACCACTCTACCCTTGATCACAGCATTCACACTAGTTGACTGTCCTAACAATTTGTTTTTTTTTAATTTTTATTTTAGTCTTTGGTAACCGGGTAAGGCCCATTAGGCACAAGTGCCTGTCTTCAGGGGCGACCTTTGAGCACTGGGCGGTTAAGTGACTTGCTCAGAGTCACACAGTATGCAAGTGGAGGTTGTGAGAATCAAACTCAGGTCTGGCCTGCTGGATGTATCAAGCTCATTCGCACCTTGTTCCTCTAACCTCTAGGCTATACTGCCAGCCAATTGAGTGATAACGACTCACATTAAGTCTTTTGTTGGCTCCCCCTTTTGAACTGCCAGATAATTGCAGCTCTTAATCAGCTGCTAATCACACCAGGCCACCTGGAACACTGAGGGAGATTAGCAAAAGGACTACAGCCTTGCTCAAGTAGGGACTTTTTCAACTTCATTAACAGCTATGAAAAATCTGCACTAGTCAAGATGGACAAGTAGAGGACAAGTTAGCTGCACTAGCCCTGGCCAATTTGCACTAGGTTCAGGGCTAATAAAATAATGTTAAGGTTGAACCCTGGATAGGAGGGAGGAGGGGGGACATGATAGAGACTTTCAAGTACCTTAAGGGGATAAACAGGGTAAGATCGGAGGGCATCTTTGACTTAAGGAAGGACGGTACAACAAGGGGGCACAGCCTGAAGCTAGTGGGGGGAGATTTAAGAAGGAAATGAAGAGTAACTTTTTCACTGAAAGGGTGGTGATGGGGCGGAACGAGTTGCCAGAGGAGGTGGTTGCAGTAAATACAGTGGCTAGTTTCAAGGTGGGGGGAACAGTGCAAAAAAGACAATTAGGGAGGGTATTCCAGGGATGGGGAAGGGGAGGGTACTAGGGGAGGGATAGTTGACTTCAGGCGGAGTAGGGGCAGCTCCAGGATCTAAAGGTGAGCTGCACACTCGAGCAAACTTGATAGATCATTATGGCCTGTTTCTACTGGCAAATACGTACGTTCGTGTGTATCTAACAAGCCACAACATATACAATCCTATCCAGTCAGGTTTCAGAAAAAGGCATAGTACTGAGACTGCCCTGGTTTGGGTGCAAAATGATCTCCTGGCAGCAAGGGATAGGGGAAGATGTTCCATCCTTATTCTCCTTCATCTCTCAGTGGCATTTGATACCGTGGACCAAGGACCATAGGGTGCTGATGGAGCACCTGCAGGTGTGTTGTGGACTGGCTGGTACAGTCCTAAACTGGTTTAAATCTTTCTTCACTGGCAGGAGGCAACGAGTGTTGTTAGGGATTCTTTTCCTCTGCACCCTTGCCCCTGCCATGTGGGGTGCTTCTGGGCTTCATTTTGTCTCCCATATTGTTCGCAGTGTATATGCTACCACTAGGAGACATTATAAAATGGTATGGACTGAGTTTTCACTGTTATCAATCAATCAATCAATATCTTTATTTATCCAGGCGGGCACCACTGAGCAAGCTCATTTACAAGGTGGACCTGCGGTCCTACAGTAATAATACAGAAAGACAAGTTACAATAGTACAAACAGTAAAAATAGCTGCTATTATAGTAAAATTGCACATTTACAGGTAATATACATTGAACATAGAACTTTAAGGAGTCGTGGATAATGAACATGTGCTGGATCCAAGCCCCAAAACTGTGCATTTTGTAGTGGGAAATGTTAGGGAGAGGGTAGGCATACCAGACAAAAGATATCAAGTGCATAATGTAGGGAGAGGTGGGGAATAGGGGCGCAAGCAAAGAGGACCCAATTGTTAGCACAGAGTGAGGAATTGGGAGGGCGGAGGACAGTACAAAAGGCAACTAAGCGATTTTTGCCCCAAAATGCGGCGACATATGGAGGAGAAAAGCTGCCATTGTACTAAGTGCAAGAGGAGGACTATAGTAGCAGGGGCATAACTGGGAGGGTCCAGGAGGTTGGGGCAGAGGGAGGTGTTGGATGGACTAGGAAGCGAATATTTTTTTGGGCGAAAGACGATAATTATCCCCAAGTGCAGTAGCATGTGCTAGAATCAGGCTGCAGCTGTTCAGAGCATCAAAGAATAAGATACAGGAGCACGGCAATAAATCCTGTGGATCTGTTGGTGGGCATGCTAGAGGCAGAGGAACACATTTCAGCTGGGGGGCCGCCATTTGCGGGCCACCATTTGAGGGAGGGAGGTTAGTTAATGTCTAGTAAAGCAGTTGCAAATTTCCGTAATGCCATCACGGTAAAGCCTTTTGAACAAAAGGGTACTTTCTAGAGTTTTCACCTTAGGTATTTTTTGGGTTTTATTCCATATTGATGGGAGTGAGAATCCAAAGGTGGCTCTCCTGACTCATGTGAGTGCCCTGGATATATTTAGCAGGAGTTGTGAGCAGCTACTAAGGGAATAATTCTTGGGCACAATCGGAGACAGACAGTCGACGATGTATTGAGGGAGTTTGCCACTGAGGGCTGTAAGTGTCCAGAGTGCTGCATTAAAGTTGAGCCTATAGTGAAGTGAGGTCCAGCCCATGGCGGCATATAGTGTGCAATGATGGGTAGAGAAGAGTTATGTAGAGGATACTCCGCTATACATGTCTTTTGTGCCAGAGCAGCAGGAGACGGTCTCGGTACTTGATCATTGCCTTGTTGAGATACAAGACTGGTTGAAGTTGAATCCAGACAAGACTGAAGTACTGGTGCTGGAATCTGGTTGCCAGGAGGTGAGAGGGCAGTCTGGTCAAGTCTAAGCGTTGAGGCTCAGGGACTCCCATTTGCTTGCCTTGGACCAGGTAAAGAAGCTTGGAGTTGTTTTGGACTGCAGCCTGATGCCTAAATTACAGGCATCAGCTGTGGTCCAGACCTCATTTTACCATCTGAGAAACATCACCAGGATCAAACACCTGGTACCCCCTAGTGATCTGCCAGCACTAGTCCACGCCTTTGTGACCTCACACTGATTACTGTAATGCCCTGTACCTAGGGCTGTTGGGAGTAGATCTTCGCCACCTGCAGCATGCGGCCGCCAGGTTGCTGACTGGTCTAGCAAGATCGTGCCATATTACGCCTGTGCTGCACTTTCTGCAATGGCTGCCGGTCAGGTGGCAGATCTCATTCAGGGTCAGTTTGCTGACCTATAAGGCTCAGCTATCTGCAAGATCTCCTGCATCTCTATTGTCCCTCTTCGCTCTGCAGATGAGGGATTGCTAAAGGTTCCTAGGGTCTGTTTGAAAACCTTGGGTGCTTGTGTATTTTTCTTTGCAGCCACACCCTTTGGGACGCTCTCCCTTGTCATATTCGAGACACTCCCATGCTTAACACATTCTAATGGGAGCTCAAAATATTCCTATTTAGGCAGACTTTCCTTCGAATAGATTCAGAGCAATGATTTGACCTTTTAACTAGCAACAAGATGACAGTGCTCTAGCTCGGTTGGTCCGAAAGCTAGAGCACTTTGTTCTTGTTGTTACATCTATGTTGGCCCATTAAAAGGTATCAAATCATTTGCTTCTGGATCTATACTTGCAAGGACCAATACGGCAACTACTAAATCTAAATTTCAACCTCTGAACTAGGTAATTTTTACTGATAATAGTTTAAAATTGGTAATTTTAACCCTTACGCTGCCAAGAGAATTAGAACATATAGGAATTCTGGACTCATATCAGTCCACGGCACAGCAAGGTTTAATTGATAAGAATGATTTATTTGTTCATATGTATTTATATTGTATTTAAATGTTTTAAAGGTTTTAGGAATTTTGTGTAACATGCTTTGAATCAAAATGAGAATTGCACTATACTAAATAAAACTTGAATGAATGAAATGGCATACATACTAGACGTGGAAAAAACAGCAATTACAGACAAACCATAAGTTCTGAAAACTCTGTATTGTCAATGCACCAATTTATATTGCCCTCTCCACTGTAGCCAATTACTAAAGAAGTGAGCTGTCTTTTCATAGATTCCGCCTTCCCCACCCCCATTTTATCTTTATTAGTGCAGAACCGCCAACTGTGGCTTGAAGAAACAAAAAAGCAGTCATAACCAACTTTGAATCCTCACCATTGAATCCTGGTTTATGGTCCATAGATTAATTCTCAGCTCTAATAAGATCAAATCCATGGTCTTCACCCACCGCCAAACCCACCTTTACAACTTCTCCCAAGCCATCTATAACTCAGCCAATGTCCCCATTGAACAGGTCTCACCCTTCAAGCATCTGGGATTAACTTTTGATACCCACCTCTCCTTTCAGATGCACATCCAAGTTCTCCAATCTGCACTCAGTACCAGGATTGGACTGCTATACCAGCACAAATACTACCTCTCCCCGGGAAGCTCTCCTCCTGGCAGTACCATCTTTTGTTCTCTCACTAGTTGACTATGGCCTGGTGATCTATGGTTCAGCGGACTCGACATCCCTCTCTCTCACATGAAGACTACCCTGAACAAGGCATGTAGGCTGGTCACGGGTCATGATAGGCTGGCTCACATCTGCCACATGTATAAACCTGCTGGTTGGTTAAATCTTAAAGCCAGACTTAAATACACTACCTGCATCTTTGCCAAGAAAATTTCACTTAGAGCTACCCCTCCAGGACTTGACTCTAGCACAGGGTCATAATGTCGCAAAACATTATGCCATGCAGCATAACTCTTTTTTCTGTGGGGGGCTCTGCCCCCCCACATTACCGGTGGCAGGGGGCTGTGCCCCCCAGCCCTCCCCAACTAAAGATTCTCAACTCCAGGGGGGATCCAACTCGGGAACACACAAAGTAGTGAAAAAAATAAAATTTCTGGGACAGGGAATCAAACCCGGTCCCAGACGCAGTGCCTGGGTTCCCACTGCTGTGGCTCTGTCCAGTGAGCCACGGCAACTGCTCAGCGGAACCCACTCCCAGCAGAGGTCTTATCCTCTGCCTGGGAGTGTGTGAATGGTGCAATACCACATACAGCAGTATACGCGGTATTGCACCATTCGCTGTCCTAGACAGTGCTATTCCGGCGGGATAGCTATAATGTTGTACGCTATTAAGCATACGACATTATGACCCAGTATTCTTGACTCCCTGGTCTCAATCTCTCACCCTGCCCGAATCTATAGAAGTGCCTCTAGACCCTCCTAGCTTGTTCCACACTGCAGAACCTCACAGTGTCAAAGATCCTTTTTATACAGGGCTCCTAAGCTGCTTAAAGATCTCCCACCTTCCATAGAAAAACATAGAAAACATAGAATTTGACGGCAGATAAGGACTGCTTGGCCCACTTTTACCCACCTTAGGCCCCTTCAAATCTGTCCTCAAACACTACCTACTGGAACAAGTCGCCTGTGACTGTTTCTGACCCATACTGCCCAGATCCATGCATCTGACCTGTAGACCCCTCATCTATGGTTCCCTCTCCTAGACTCGCTAGTCTGTTATATTTCATTAATTGTCTGCTCTCCAGCTTTGACAATGGGCTATACTAGTCCTGAGATACTCTTCCCATACAATTGTTCTTTCAGTACAACTAGGGCCCACTTTGGCCTGCTTACTTGCCTTGTATAACCCGAGTTTACTTATTTATAATTCAACTGTATAACTAGGGTCCGCTTCACATGCTTATTCATTCTATATGGCTTATGTACAACTCTTTATAACTCTGTATATCCTGGTTATATTTTGTTGCGACTTTATATGCTTGCCATCCATGTACTTACGTAAACTTTGTCCTTGCTTGTATGTGTGATGAGGAGCCTTTGCAAAAGAGTCTTTGACTCAAAGGTTGTATTCCAGTGATTTTAATAAATAAATCAAAAAATAAAATCAAAATTCTGAACATTGCACTGTTTTTTTTTGTTTGCCCCCCCCAAGCATTTTCTTCTCACCTTTCTGTTTCTCTACCTCCTGTCCATTGCCCCCATTTCTCTTCATCTTTCTTTTTTCTGTGATTATATCAAATCCTCCCAGTCGCCCCCCATATTTTTTATTTCTATACTTATGCACTGTATATTGCTATTTATGTAACCTGATATATATATATTTATAAAATGGGTAGGATAATTGTTGTTGCCCTATTGCATGATCAGCATCACATGGCCGTGCGTATATCAGAGCACGACTGCACACCTGCACTTTTACCCCCCCAAAAACAATTTTGACATTTTATAAGATGGATATAGCACTCTGAGGTGTGGTCGCGCCTGATATACGCACGCCTTGGGCGGTTGACAATGCACACCAAGGCGATGTGATATCAGAGCGAATTGCACACCTCAGGAGTGGTATATCTATTACATATATATATATAAAATAACTGGTCAGCAATTTTTCCTATGGGCTGAACCAGTTGATATTTCCCATAACAACCGGCTGGTTGTTATGGCATTCACAAGCCATTTCAATCAAAGTATGCCACTCCCTCATTGGCTTTTGTCTTGCTTGTGGGTTGGCATAACAGTTCAAAAAACATGGCGGCTCCCTCTCTCACGTACCGTGGAGCCACCACAACATGAGTTTTCAGGATATTTTTTTATATCCGGTTGATCCTGCCTGAAAAAAAAATTGCTGCCCAGCGTATTATAAAAAATAAAAGATTAGAGAAGGGGGTGCTATGAGAATTTTATGCACATCCTCATTGTGAGATGCTCTGATAAACCACTCAGGCTTCACCCTCGGGGTTTATGTATCATCCCACAACTCGGGTGTGCATTAAATTTCATAGCATCCCTTCCCCATCCTTTATATTTATATATATATATATATATATATATATATATATATATATATATATATACACATACATATAACCACTCTCTGAGGTGTGCGGTCATGCTCTGTATACGATGCACAGGGCCAGGAGTCGTCAACTGCCCAAGACGCATGCGATATCAGAGGCACGGCACACCTCAGAGTGGTTTATCTATCTTATAAAATGTCAAAATTGTTTTGGAGAGGGGTAAAGTAGGTGTGCGGTCACGCTCTGATATATGCACGGTCATGTGGTGGTGGTGGTCCAGTAACTGTCAAGCAATTTCCCTACCCATTTTATATATATATATATATATATATATAGGCTGGCCCTAAGAACAGGCTTTCTCTAGTATCTTATCTTGTTTAATATCAACTTCAACTTGTTGAGGGACCCACAGTTAACAGAGCATGTAACCAATGTGATAAAAGACTTCCTGCTGCATATTAAAGGAAAACTACACGCTCCTATCATTAAAATTTTATTTGCTTACATGTCAACAGACAACTTCTTTCCTGTAGCTATTAGGGCAATATGTGTTACCTTTAGTTTGTTTTCACTGCTCATGGTAGCACCGTGACTGCCCTGGGGTCTCCACTTCATGGTTGCTGGAATCACGTTGTCCATGAGAACTGCATTAGCCCATGAGGACATGATGTCAGATCAATCATTTATATCATGTACTGTATCTCTATGCTAAAAGAACAAATACTATGCAAAAACTCTCTGGAAACACATAAACAGAATGGAGTTTAAAGTAAAAAAAAAAACGCATTACAACTCAGATAGTTTGCAAAGCTTAAGGAAGGTAAAAGTGGTATTTCATACCTTCTTGAAGCTCGCTTCTTTGAAGACTAATTAAGCAGACACGCATATTGGGGAGTTTAAAGGTTGATTATGCATCATATTCTCATATGCTAATGCAGCTCTTAGGGCCAATGAGATTTCAACAACCACCAAATGGACCCTCCCAGGATAGTTACAAGGCCTAGTATGAAGTGCGAAAACAGACCAAGGCAGTTGCATGCATCTCTAACAGCTACATGAAAAGAGTTGTCTATTGACATGAAAACAAAATTTAGACGATATGAGGGTGTAGTTTTCCTTTAAGGGGAGACATCGGACTCGATTAGGTGGGAGGCCCTGAAAGCAACTCTAAGGAGGAGTATCATAGCCTAAGGCAGCCACAAGATGAAGGCCACTAAGACATGACTGCGGACCTGGAACAATCTATCCAGCAGCTTGAACATGTACTTAAGATGTCCCAAGACCCAGAAGTGAACAGGAGGCTCCAAAAGGCCTAAACTGACTACAACACCAAACTGCTTGAGGGATGGATCTTGTTGTCCAGGGATGGGGAATATTATGAGGGGGAACGTGCTGGCAAGTGGCTGGCATGGCAGCTCTACATAAATCAGGTGCAGCAGCCATCAAAAAACTCAAGGAAGGGGGAGAACATATGACAAAATCCTCTGAAACGGAGCAGGAACTCTATAAATTCTATCAGTGGGTATATGCCGCTGAGTATGATCCCGCCCCACAAGAACTGGAGGCCTTCTTAGAGTCCACCCCATCCCAAAACTGACCTCAGACCAGAGGAAGGCACTGAATGCCACATTCACATGGAATGAGGTACTAAGGGCAATTAAACACCTGGTCCCAGTGGTCTGTCCATATACCTATATAAGATGTTTGGTGAGACTTTTAGGGGCCCCTTGATGGGAATGTTCTCCAAGTGTATGGAATGTGGTCTATTTCCCTCCTCCATGTGCTCAGTGGCCATGCTGGCTCTCCCCAAACCTGGGAAGGATCCCCTTCAATGCCACTCCCACCACCCCATTTCTTTACTCCCTGCTGATTATAAGATGTTTGCTAAGCTGATGGTTTCTCCATCGGAGACAGTGCCGCCTGACATCATCCATCTGGATCAGTCTGAATCTGTAAAAGGAAGGCAAGGGAAAGGAAACATATTCCGAACCCTTAACATTGCATGGAGGGGTGTGGGAGGGAAACCACCAAGCATAACTGCGCTGGATGCAGAGAAGGCATTCAACTGCATGGAGTGGGGATACTTCCATTACACAATGGCTCACTTTGGGCTAGGCAACAAATTTCAAAGATGGATGTGCCTGCTCCACACTGATCTGCAGGCTCGTATCATTGTCAATGGCAGTCTGTTCACCCCCTTTGACATGGGCAGTGGGACCCATCAGGGATGCACCCTCTCTCCCCTCCTCTATATCATGGCCATGGAGCCCTTAGTGGCTGCCCTCCTGCACAACACACACTTCAAGAGGCTCAGGGTGAAGATCATAAACTATTATTTGGCAATGATTTGCCCCTTAATGTGAGGAATTCTGAGCCTGCTTCAGTGCTGCCCCAATATGGGGCACTCTCAGGGCATAAACTCAATTGAGAAAAGCTAAATTTTGTTGCTAGGAGAGTGCACTAAAAAGGGAGAGAACCTTGGACTTGAGGGCTCCCACTTCCTTTAGCTCAAGTCCTTGGAGATCTGTATTCCTAGTGGAAAACAATAAAGGTCACTCCATTACTTACATGCCTGGTTCAAAACAATGATGTATGGAGAAAAAGAACAGCACTGTCCACTACTTAGCTGTGTTCACTGTGAAAATGTGAAAAAAAAAAAACCAGCAATAACTTACACTTACGTGGCCATGTGTGAAACCTGTCAGGCATTTGTGTGAGCTTTAGTGGCGTCGCCATGACACAAAGTACAGTTAGGTTAAGAACTTACTGTAACAGTAGATATTCGAGAGGATCTCTTGTAGCAGGCTACGCCAGTAGGACTTCCCTGCCAACACACTAGGACCACACAGAAACTTTCTAGCTAGCAGTCTACCAGAGGGGGCTACTCACCAACAACATCACCCTTTCATGTTGGCCTATCCTGTAAGAGTGAGCAGCCCCCATAGCCTTCTCAGTTCTCCCACTGGATACCAAAAGCAAAGGCCCTTTAGGGGAACAGAGGAGGAGTCCGAGGTAACCAAAGAGGACTAAGAAGGAAAGCAGGAGGCTCTCTTCCATGGAAAGGGGAACTAGGCAGGAGGCCCAAAGGTTAGAAAGGAGGAAAAAGGGGAAAGGAGGGAGGGAGGGAAGGAAAGCATGGCTTGCTACAAGACATCCTCTCCAAGATCTACTGTTACAGTAAGTTCTTACAGAACTGTACTATCTTACTTCAAGGGTATCTCTTGCAGCAGGCCACACCAGTAGGACAAGTCCCAAGCAGTTCTGGCAAAAACTGACAGACATGGTGGTTGGCTGTTCCACCTTGGTGGTGGGGGGGAGCAAGATGGCCGTGCTGGTGCTCCGCTCCTCATCACACCAGGAGATTGCTCTGGTTTAAGCCTTTTGGAATTTTTAGGAATCTTTCTGGCTGCATTTATATAAATTTCTTAATTAAACCCTTACTATTTTGATTTTGGTTATTTGTTGGCAAATTTAGCACTATCGCCTGCTGTTTATTTTCAGAGAATCCGTACTCTCTGAAATGACAGAGCATTACCAGTAAAATAGCTGGCTTGTAACTATTATTTCTTTTCCGCGGGCTTTATGGACGAGTATTTTCTTTTCTGGACACTTGTTTGATTTCACCTCTTACCTGTGGTAATTTTGAATGGGGAGGTGGTTTGGTTCAGTGGTGCAAAAATGCTGGAATAGCCCAGGGAAGATAGAGAAAGGCCAGCTGGTCTGATGTTGCCTAGTGTAGCACATAATTGAAAAGACCGGTTATAAATGCTCGTATATACAAAAAGAGGCTTATGCAGTAGGGAAGCCAGTTGTTCAAGCCCTGAATTGGGATGATACTTCAGCTGAGAGGAGGAAGTCCAAGTTTATAGCAGCACTGTGTACAAATAAGTCTTTTAAAAATCTAATAAATGGTATGCCATTGTTGCCTAGGGCTTGGGGGCTTCTGAATTTTAAAAACTAGGAGTTACTACGCTTAGTGGAGCACCTTTTGTTTTGTTTTCTGTAGGTGCTCGAGGACGTCTGCAGGTGATGCTTATGGCCATGAGTTTGTGAAGTGGAGAGGTTTTGTGAAATGGAGTACCCTGGGCTATGAAGTGGTGTCTGGCAGGTTTGTGTCATGGACTCCCCCGGTGTAGACAGCGAGCGAGCATCGGAATTTGCAAGGACACCGATAGCAATAAGGTTACAGAGCAAACCTCTACAAAGGTACTGTATTTTCATTATGTTTAGCTGGTGACTCTGGGGCTTGGAACTTTTGACCTGTGAGACGATACTGAGTCAGAGCCCTGCGTGCAACAAAATGTCACTGAACCCCTGTCAAGTGGAGATAAAGGGAGAAGTGAATGGGAGGGTCCCTTGAACTGACTGATCACTTGGATCTTATTCTTTTACATGGTGCCTGCCATTCCTGTCTTCATCTCCGATTCTAGAGGGTAGCGTGTGCTTAACATAAGACTCCTAGTTTAAATGGAGCTTTGTCTACTAAATTATTTTTCATGCGCCATGTATCCAGAGTTTAAACAAACTAACTGAATGGCTCCTTGGGATTATAAGTGCAATCTTTCTGATAATTAGCCCTTAGAAATCTACCTCAGATAAAAGCGGCCTGGATAAGGTTTTAACTAATGTTTGCAGGTGTATTTTACATAATTTCCAAGGGACTCCTGGGTTAATGGAGCCTGGAAAGGCATGGGCTCCTGAACATATGTGAAGGGAAGCTCAGCCTGGTAAAATCTAGGCTTAAAAACTACTTTTGAAAGTACCATTTCATACTCTTGTTAGTTATTTAGATTTAACGTCTTAAATATGTTGAAAAAATTATGTTTAAGAGTATTTTGTTCTGAGCAAGTTACTGTTTGATGGTGAATATTTTTACAAACTAGTTTGTGGATTCATGTAATTTTATATGTATGGACTCCTTAGGGCATAGGAGCTACATATTTTTATCAACTCGCAGTTTAACTCATCTGCTGTTAATCTCATATGTGTTCCTTTTGTGAATTGAATACATACGTACTATTAATGTTTCTCTTCATTTTTATTGTGGTTTAATTGAGTCACTTATGATAGGGCTCAGTATTATGGCTTTGGATCTGAAAGTGGAGAGAAATGTGGAGCCTAGTGGAGGAGGTATAACCTTAAAGACTCATACCTGGCTATAGTAGCAGCCGGCATATAATTCCCTTTATACCGGGGCACAGTAGGGGCATGGAACTGCATACACAGCAGGAGGCTCCATGTTAGTACCCCAACAGGATGAGTTTGCTGGCAGCTTGAAATATCCTAACTTGGGTCTGGCGAGTTGGCCTACCTTAATAGTGCTGTAACATCGTACCTCCAAGAGTAAGCTTTCTTACCTGCAGTGGGCCCTAAACATGTTATCTCAGTCTTAAGCCTGGTTGAACTGGGGAACTCAATCTGCTAAGTACATTCATTTAAGGGAAATGCAGAGAACCATATGGACTCAGTCGTAGGCCTTGGAAGTTGGCTGATAAATTATCTACCTTGTTTCTTGGGGTAGCTTCTTTAATTCTCAACTGTGGCCTGATCCAGCCTGTCATGGTAGGGCTGGCTTCAAGGTCTTGGACTTGAAAGTGGAATGGATGTGGTAGCTTTTTGAGGTGGGCTTAGTTTCTACTAGACCCATAGCTGGTTATAGATAGCAGCCAACATATAAATCCCATTTTACCAGGGTACAGTAGGGGTATGGAACTGCATGTACCGTAGGGTACTCCTTGGTAGTATCCCATTTAGATGGGTGTTGCTGGCAACTTGAGACTTCCTAATTTGGGTCTGGTGAATAGGCAAACTTAACTCATGCTGTGACATAACATCTTCAAGAGCAGGTTCCTACCTGTAACCAGGCCTAAACAGATTGGCTAAATTCATGCCTCCTTGAGGATGAGTGATAGTTTCCCCTGAGGGATGCTGGAGGATGGTACGGACAGCTGCTCCATGAGGGCTGATATAGGTTTTGCTGGTTGGCTGTCAGCCGGTAATCAGCGTCCAAACTAAAAGTGATACTGGATGAATGCTTTGGGGGAGCTGTGTCACTTTAATGTACCCCTAGAACAGCTCTGGCGTGTCTTTTTAAGGCAAGCACAATAAATTAACTTTTAATTTGCACATTGTTTAGTTTTGTCCATTAGTTCTGCTGAGATTAGAAGAACATTTTGTTCTTTCATGTATTCCTTAAATATATAGGTTTAATGCTGTAAATAAGATGTAACCTGTTTTAATAGGTAGTCGGAAAATAGATGGACAATCCCTTTTAATTAAAATTGACTTATTGTAGGAGTATGATATTTTAGTATGTATAATGTATGTTATATTGTTTACATTTTAGTATATTGTAATGGCATCTTGCTGAACAATAAACCATATTGACTGAATGACCTTAAGAGAGAAGGCCTTGAAGAACAGCCAGGCCAAAATTGGCCCTGGGCCTAGAGGCGATGTCCAGACTGTAACGTTGGATACAGGAATGGATGGTGCTCCAAGTGGCAGCTGCAAAGATCTCCACAGCTGAGACATTTCTGAAGCTGGCAACGGAAGTGGCCATACCCCTGGTTTAGTGACTACAACCACCTCAGGAAGTTCCTTACCGTACATCCTGTAGCAAAAAATAATACAACTGGTGACCATTTGGATAGACACTGTTTGGACACTGGAATACCCTCTTCCCCAGGGATAAAGGAAACAAATAATGGAGGATTTCTTATAGTACTTTGTCCAGTGTGTATAGTACCGCAAAATTCTGTGCACATTCAACAATGCAGCCCCAGAATTGGCATGCTCTGGGGAATAAACATGAAAGTGGATGGGTTGATTCAAAGCAAATTCAGGGACACCACCTTAGGAAGACTTGGGACTGTTTATTTAAAATTTGGTAACCGGGAAAGCCACAATGAGCCGAGGCTCGTTTCCAGGTGAAACCCAGGGGAGAGGGGAGAGAGATTTACAATGGTCATAGTAGTACAACAAATTAAGGCACTCATAGATACAGGGAAACAAAATTGGCAAACATCCACAGAGAGGGGTGGTAAATGGCATAGCCAACTCAGTTAAGAAGGGGGATAAAACCTTTTATAGGTACATCAGGGAGCGTAGAAAGACAAAGGGAGGCATAGTGAGGCTGAATAGAAAGGACGGTGGGAGGGCAGAGAGGGACAGTGAAAAAGCGGGGATACTGAACAAATACTTCTGCTCAGTATTCACAAAAGAGGAGGAGAGGGAGGTGCCTAATCCAATTAACAGATGCACTCTGGATGGAAATTGATCCAGTCCTTTCACAGAAGAAAGGGTTCTGAAAGATCTCCTAAAATTGAAGGTGGACAAAGCAATGCGGCCTGATGGAATTCACCCCAGAATTCTAAAAGAATTAAGGGGAGAACTAGTGACACTGCTGACTACCCTTTTTAACAAATCATGGGAGGATGGTGTGGTACCCGAGGACTGGAGGAAGGTGGATGTGATTCCCCTTCATGAAAGTGGAAGCAAGACAGAGGCAGGAAACTACAGACCTGTCAGTGTGACCTCTGTGGTAGGGAAAGTGATGGAATCATGTCTGAAGTAAAGAACTGTCGAGTACCTAGAGGAAAGTGGGGCACAGGACCCAAGGTAGCATGGGTTCACAGCGGGAAGGTCATGTCATATGAATCTAATTGATTTCTTTGACTGGGTGACCAAAGTAGTAGACCAGGGAAGGGCTGTAGACATGGCCTATCTAGACTTTAGCAAGGCATTTGACACAGTCCCACACAAAAGATTAATAATCCAGTTAGCCAGCCTGGGAGTAGGTCCCAGGGTGGTAGCCTGGGTAAAACATTGACTGGACAACAGGACTCCAGAAGGTAATTGTAAATGGAGTCCACACCGAAGAAAGAGGGGTTACTAGTGGGGTACTGCAGAGTTTAGTACTGGGTCCAGTCCTTTTTAATGTCTTTATAAGTGACATTGCAGACGAACTGGAAGGAAAAGTATTCCTCTTTGCAGATGATATAAAGATCTGCAACAGGGTTGATACACAAGGAGGCGTGGAAAGGATGAGAAGGGACTTGGCAAGGTTAGAGGACTGGTCAGAAATATGGTACCTTGGATTCAATGCAAAAAAAGTGCAAAATAATGCACCTGGGAAACAAAAACCCAGGGGAAGATTACACAATGGGGGGAGGGAGAGGTAGTAACAATAAAACAAAAATGGAAAGGGACCTGGGGGTAATCACATCAGATGGCCTTAAGGTTAGCAAGCAATGTGAGAAGGCAGTATGGAGGGCTGGGGGGGTACTGAGATGTATAGGGAGAGGAATCACCAGCAGAAAACAGGAAGTTGTTATCCCTCTGTACAGACAGTTGGTGAGACCCCATCTGCAGTACTGCATCCAGTTCTGGAGACCCCATCTCCACAAGGACATAGACAGGATGGAGGCTGTCCAGAGAAGGACAACTAAAATGAAAAGTGGGTCTGCAAGAGAAGCCATATGAGAGAGACTAAAGGAGCTTAATATGTATACCCTTGAGGAAGGGGGCATGATAGAAACTTTCAAGTCAAGGAATCAACAAAGTCCAAGCGGTAGCATCTTTCAGAAAAGAGATGTGCAATAACAAGGGGACACAATTTGAAGATAGAGGGGGGACGGCTCAGGGGCAATGTGAGGAAGTATTTTTTCACAGAGAGGGTGGTGGATGCACAGAACAGCCTTCCTGAGGAGGTTTTGGGGTCTAAAACTGTGGAAGAATTCAAGAATGCATGGGACAAACATAAAGCAATTCTTGTAGGAAGTTGGAAGAAATAGGCTGTTGGTTAACTAGGATTTGCAGCTTATCCTGTAGGTAGGGAAATGGACAGACTAGGTGGGCCAAGTGGTCCTTATCTGCTGTCAAAGTCTATGTTTCTATCTGAGAAGAGGGGGGGTAACCCGTGGGGTGCCACAGGAATCCATGCTGGGGCCAGTCCTCTTTAATGTCTTCATAAACGACATGGCATCGGAGCTCGAGAGGAAGGTATGCCTCTTTGCAAAGGACACTAAGTTCTGCAACAGGGTCAACACCCAAATGGGGGGCAGGGAATGAGAAAGTACCAAAACATGCTTGAGGAGCGGCCGAGTGTGTGACAGCTAAGAGGCACAGAAATCCAAGGGAGGAGTACAAGATATAGGGGGAGGGGGTACTGGTGGTCACCAGTCAAGAAAGTGACCTGGGGGTAATCGAATCTGATGACTTAAAAGTAACCATACAATGTGAGAAGGCTGTGGGCAGAACCAGTGGGATGCTAGGGTGCATAGGGAGAGGTATTACCAGCAGAAAAAAGGAGGTGGTTATACCACTGTACAGATCACTAGTGAGACCTCATCTGGAGTACTTCGTCCAGTTCTGGATGTCACACCTCCGGAAGGACACAAGACAAAACAGAGTCAGTCCAGAGAAGGGCAACAAATATGATGCAAACACCAAAAGTCATATGAGGAAAGACTAGAGAACCTCAATATGTATTCCCCTGGAGCAGAGGAGAGAGAGGGGAGATATGATAAGAGACATTCAAGTACATTAGGGGTATAAACAAGGTACAGGAGGGTAGCATCTTTCAGAAAAGAAGGTGCACAAGAACAAGGGGGCATGGTATGAGGCTAGAGGGGGTAGGCTCAGGGGAACGTGAGGAAGTACTTTTTCACAGAAAGAGTGGTGGATGCTTAGAGCAGCCTCCCTGCGGAGGTGGTGGGGGCACAAACAGTAGGGAAGTTCAAGAATGCATGGGGTAGACAAGGATACTCTCACAATAGGGAAGAGAGGGTAAGCTGCAGATCAACGAGGGTCTGAGGTAATGCATTAGGTCGGGAAAAGGGGCAGACTAAGTGGGCCATACTGTCCTTATCTGCCGTCACCTTCTGTGTACCTGTCTGTATTAATTTAAGTTACACAGTTAAGGTAGCATTTTCAAGTGCATGGTACATGAAGGTATTTGTAAACTGTTTCCATTGTGCAAAGTACATTTTGCAATTATGAAGTAAGAGACAATGTTACACTGGCACTATAAACGTGTACACAAGCTAGGAGTAAAAAATTTGCAACAGAGTAAAGACTGGTGCAAGAGAGCAGGAAAGCTAAGAAAATAGGAAAATAGGGCATTTGAGTAGAGGGACCTTCAGAGAAGATGCAGGGGAACAAGACAGAAAGGCACAGAGTGTCAGGGGGGAGAGATGGGGAGGAAGGAGTAGGGTGAGTGGGATCAAGGGCGGCTAGGAAGGGAGCAGTTGCAGGGGGGTTGGGGGACAAGATTTAGTTGTTTTAGCATGTTAAGAGTGGGTGTTAGGCAGATAGAGTGAGGGAGCTGATTCCAGAGATCAGGGCGTCTAAAGTAGAAGGCAGCCTTACCTGCTTGCGAGTGAGAGTATGGAAGAGTGAAAGAGTGAGAGTCATGGGTTCTGAGGGAGTAGCCTGATGTGCCTGAAGGGAAAAGGAGGGAGGAGAGATTTTGATGGGGGGGGGGGGAGGACTGAGAACCAGTACTTGCTGATGAAGGCAGCACAGTATGAGAGGTGACACTTTGCAAGGGAGGGGAGGGCAAGGGCAGAGTATAGGGAGCAATGATGGGTTCAGTAAGGGAGGTTTGAAGCTAACATACAGAAAGCATTAAACAAGGGATCTAATTTAACAAGAGATGATTGGGAAGCCAAGCTGTAGGCAACGTCGGCATAGTCTGTCGTGGGAAGGATTCATTTGGATACTAGCTCCTTGCGGATTGGAAGGGAGAAATGATCCTTGATTTGGTGCAAGGCTCCCAGTTTGGGCCGAAGTTTGGAGTGGATGTAGTCAAAGTGCAGGGAGAAGTCTAGGTTAGGGTCCAGCCAGACCCCCAGGTATTTAAAAGACTGCATGGTAGCTGGCCTGGTGGTGCAGAGGGCTGATACGCTGGCGACTTGGGTTTGGGAACGACCTTGGGTCGTCGGGGTACCAGCATGGGGTGGGGGGAGCAGGACTGACCGGCTCTGCAGCTTCTCTCCTGTTCTGGGAGGGAAGGTTGCCCGTCCACAGTCCCGCCATCACCAGCTGGAGGTCCAGTAGCAGCACAGGTGGCTATGAGTGACTGGTAGGGTGTGGCGTCTCGCAGTGCATGACGTATGCATGCTTCCACATGTGCAAGCTCTGCCAAGGATGTGAGGGCAGGGGAGAAAACAGGAAAAATAAACTAAACAGATAACTGGAAGAAAAAAGAAGAGAGACTGCAGTTTCTAACTTTGCACCATTGAAGGAAAAGAAAGTAGGAGGCGATGAGATCTTGGCCAGCCTTTGGGCAGAGCCAAAAGCCATGGCAACTGTTTCTTTGTAACATTTTAGAAGGTTTTCCTCGAACCAGTTGAGGGCACTCAAAAAAGCAACTTGCAGAGATGACTAGACTGTGGCGAGGGAAGGGCCTGAGGCAACTATGACAGTGTCGTTGGCATGCTTGTGTTGATGAGCATGAGGAGGGGAGATCATTTACAAAAATATAGAAAAGAGTGGGGCACAGAATAGAGTCTTGGGGGATGCCTGCATGAATGGGGAGGGTGGAGGACCTGGATAAGCCAAGCTGCATGGATCGGTTCCTATCAGAGAGATAAGATCTTAACCAGTAGTGGAGGAGGGGAAGAGACCTATAGATGTAAGTTTGTTTAGAAGGAGACTGAGAGACCAAATCAAAAGTTTTAGTGAGGTCAGTGAAAATCGCCAAGGTGAGGTGACCCTTGTCCACAGCGGTATGGATGCGGTTTGTAAGACGGAGCAGGGAGGATGAGGTGGAGTGGACTTAGGATTGGTATACAAAGACATGCTGTCTTTGTGGAAAATTAAATACGGCTGCTAACGCATTTGTGCCTGAAGCTTGGAAATCCTCTGTGCAGAAGTAACAGCAACTAAAAATAACGCTTTCCACAACAGATAACGTAGCTCACAACTTGCAGCTGGTTTAAATGGAGGCAGGGTGAGTTTTTCCCACACAAAATTTAAGTCCTAAGCTGGGACAGGATTGCGGATTAGAGGTTTCAAGTGCAGGATGCCTCTCAAAAACGTGAGAGAAACGTCAAGTTGAGCCACAGTGCTGCCATCTACAGGTACATGGTAAGCAGAGATGGCTGACAGATGTACCTTGATGGAGGAGTACATGAGACCAGCGTCTGAGAGGGAGAGAAAGTACTCCAAAATCTGATTCACCGGACAGGTGAAGGGGTCTAAGTGGTACTATGCTGCCCATGTAACAAAACTCTTCCACTTCATGGAATAGGTAGCCCTGGTGGCTGATTTCCTAGCTGCCACCAGAACATCCACAACCCTAGAGGACACCCCAAACCTCGCAATGACAGGAGCCAAGCATGAAGATGATGAGATTAGAGATCCGGATGGGCCAGGGTGCCCTGCTCCTGAGATAGCAAGCCTGTGCATAGGGGCAGGGGTACTGGAGGTTCCACTGCCAGTTGCTGAAGCAAGGGGAACCAAATCTGATGAGGCCAGAAGGGGGAAATTAGGACCATCGATGCCCCTTCCATACGAAGTTTGATCAGAACCCTCTGAAGGAGCGAGATGGTGTTAAGGAATCTTCCTTTCCAAGAGAGGGACAACGCGCCTCACTAAAAACTCCAGGCCCTGGAGTGAGCAAGCAGAAAAGCATCAGTTTTCAATGTGTGGGGACACAAAAAGGTCCAACTCTGGATGACCCCACTGGTTGAACAAATCTTCTATCACAGAGGTCAGGAGTTCCCATTCATGAGCTCATAACTGAGACTGGCTTAGGCTGTCCGCCAAGATATTTTGGTCGCTGGAAATGTGGATGGCTGAGAGTTCCAGGCCATGATTTACTGTCCAATACCAGACCCTCATCACTTCCTGACACAGTGGGTATGAATGAGTCCTACCCTGTTTGTTGATGTCATGAACCACACTGGTGGTGTCCATTTGAATCAGCATTAGACCTGTGGAGAGCTGGGTCTGGAAGGCCTGCAACTAGGCACACAGAACTGCTCGTACCTCCAAGATGTTTATGTGGAGTTGTCTCTACCATGGATCACATCCCTCAAGTCTGGTGGGCACCCAGGTGAGCCCTGCCTTCCCAGACAAGACCCGAGGCATCTGTTGTAAGGATTTGCTGCGGGGGTGGAATGAAGAATGGCACCCCTCTCACGAGGTTGCTGGGCTCTAGCCACCACAACAGCACCTCCTTGACGGGGTCTGAGACCAGGACTGGCTGCTCCAGGTCATCCGTACACTGGTTCCACTGCACCCACAGTGCTCACTGAGGAATTCTCATATGCAGCCTGGCTAGGGGAACTGCAATGATAGCTGCCACCATGAATTCCAGGAGGTGCAGAAAGATCCGTGATGGAATGCGACAGGTGGAGTAGTGCTGACGGGCTTGCTCTATCAGGAGCTCCGCCCTGTCTTGTGTGAAGAAAGGCCATCCTTTGAGCCATATCTAGTATCATCCTAATGTACTGAAGTCATTGGCAGGGGATCAAGAATGACAGGCATGTTGATTGTAATCCCCAAATCCTGGAACAGGCCACAGGTATAATCAAGGATTTGGAGCAGATGCTCACTGGATGGCGCTGCCAGCAGCCAGTCGTCCAGGTAAGGGAATATATAGAACCACTGCCATCTGAGTGCAGCTGCTACCACTGCCTAGCACTTGGTGATTATCCGGGGGGAGGGGTGAAGATAAGCCAAATGGCAGAGCCCTTAACTGGAAATAGACTCCCTTGAAATGGAACCTGAGGAAGCACCTGTGGGAAGCACATACCTTCATATGCAGGTCACCATCCTGTATGTCGAGGGAGCAGATTCAATCCCCTTGGTGTCTCAGAGACAGCAGACCCTGAAGGGTGACCATCCTGAACCTTTTGTATTGGACTGACAGGTTTAGCAAGATGAGGTCCAGAATGGGACGAAGGTCCCCTGTACATTTGGGAACCAGAAAGAAGTGGGAGTAGAACCCCTTTTCTTGCTGGGACTGTGGAACAGGTTCTATGGCTTATTTCTGAAGCAGAGCATGGATCTCTTCCCAGATCAGAGGGATATGACTGGGAGGATACAAGGAGGAAACTGGGGGATTGCCATGGTGCCACTCCAGGAGTTCTACGGCGTGTCCGAACTCTATGAGATGCAGCACCCAATTGTCTTAAGTTATCTTCTGTCTCCTGTCCAGGTAGAGGGAGAAGCAATTCCCTATGGCCTCCTCCTGTGCTTTTGGAGGGAGGAGGTCTGGCAAGGAGCCGGGGGGGGTGCAACTTCAGCTGGAGCTGCAGAACCTCTGTGGAAGCCCTTGCTGGCAGAAGGCATGGGGGTAGGGGAGGGCTGCTGCCACTGCTTACTGCTTTCCTTGGGGCTTGTTAGGCACACGGGTCTGCATATGGGTAGCCTGATAAAAGGGTGCCCACTGCCCAGCCCTGGGCTGTTTGGGATACATAGTATGGACTGACTGGGAGCGTCCAGGCGCCTGAAGCTGGGAAGGGATACCTTCCATGTCTACCCCAAACAGTTTATACCTTCTGAAGAGGGTGCTCATGAGGGACAACTGGACATCCTGGGTGAACCCAGACACCTGAAGTTGGGCATGCCAGTGCAAGCATATGCCAGCCACTGCCACCCAGGCTGACGTGTCTACAGTGCCATAAGCTGCCTAGAGCAAGTGGGTACTGGCATCGGAGGCTGCCTTAATAGTATGCAGGGCTTGCTGCTTGGAAGGATCATCTGGCAGGAATTGGACAGCATCTCTGGCCTAGTCCCACAGGGCATTTTGGTACTGGACCATGTGTGCCAGGTAGTTGAGGGTGAGGATCACCAGGGTGGTTGAAGCAAACATTCGCTTGCCCAGAAGGTCTAACCAATGTGACTCCTTGTCAGGTGGCAGGGAGCTCAAATGCTTAGGCCATTTAGTACAGTTGTGAGTGGTGTTTATCACTATGGAGTCCACTTGTGCCTGCTCCTCTAGCAAAAGGGTTTATCTGCTGGGGCATGGTACAGCCTACAAGCCTTCCTAGACATGGCTAGGCCTACACCTTGTGGCCATTGGTGGCATTCTCCTTGGTATCTATGAGGGGAGGACCCACCAATGGAGGAGTCTCTGGCTGGCTTAGGTACGTAGCAAGCCAGTGCCACTCCAGGTCCTGCTACTCTGTCTTGAACCCAATGACCTTCTGAATATGCCCATGATGGCTGTGAAGGAGGCATCGTCCAGTAGGGATTTGAGGATAAACTTATGGGTCCCTTTCACTTCAGAGGAGCCCGTGGAGGGGGTAGATGAACCACTGACATCACCGATGTCTCCCTCATCCTCATCTTGATCATCATCAGGCAGACACTGATCTGGGTGCTACTCATTCCCCTCATCAGTGGGTTGTGGGAGGTACGAGTCGGCCAAGAAGGTGAGGTGGCTGCGGGGCCAGCAGAGTAGACAGTCTTGGAGAAGGTCCCTGGGGAGCAGGAGGTACTGTATCCTCAGGAAGTGGAACCCAAGACTACATTAAGCCCCAAGGGATGAGAGCAGGCCTTGAAAATCAACAGTCATAGGCACTGGTCCAGCATGCACTGGATAAGGATAGACCAGCACTGGCCCTGTGTGTGCCAACTCAGGATAAACTGGCGTAGGCCTGGCAGGTGTGTGCTGAGGATGAGTGGTGCAGACCTTATGGGCACCAGCTGTGGGTGGCCTGGTGCAGGTCCAACAGGCATTGGCTGTGGATAACCTGGCACAGGTCTGACGGGCGGCAGCTGAGGTAAAACAGGCACAGGCCCAGCAGGCACCGACTAAGGTAAAACCAGTGAAGGCCCAATGAGTGCCAGGTGCCAGAAGGCCGGCGAAACTCCCACAGATGCTGGCTTAGGCAGTGTGGGCACCGGAAAGGGAGAGGCCCTGACATGCGAGAGATGTGGAGGACTTGGACCTGGGGAGACATCAGCATCCTGCAACATCAGCCCCGAGGACGGGCAGTGGGCCCTGACAAGGAGACCGACACCAGGTTTGCAGGTGGCAGGTGTTAGAGGGGAGCCCTGCATCTACTAAACCCATGCTGGCAGTGGATACTCTGGACGAGCCAGCATTCTGTGTGCCGAGATGTGATCAAGGGCCTAAACAGTAGGTGCTGAAGGGCAGGGAGTGAGCCCTGGCCCGAGAGGCCTCCACCCACGACTCTAATGGTGCCGGGAGACAATGCCATTGTTAGCCCTGTGGGTGATAGGGCTGGGGCAGCAGACAAGACCGACCCTCCCCCCAGAGGAAGACCCCTTAGTGGTCAAAGGATGATGGGGAGATCGCGAACGTGAGGAGGACCACGGCCTATCCCAGTTCTTGTCCCTGGACTTCAAAGCCTGGGCTGGGGAGACAGAGGAGCTCCTTGCAGGTAGTTTCCGTTCCATGGAGGTGACCTTCTGCTGCAGGATAAAGTTCTTTAGGGTCTGCTCGTGGCAGCACCAGGTGACCTGGTTGAATTTCTGGCAGACCTCGCAGGCTTGGACTTTGTGGTTGGGCACAGGCAACAGACACAGGTAGAATGGTCGTCCTCTGGGATTTGTTTACCACATGTACACTTGGTTTTGGAGCGATCTGAGGTTGAGAAATGTTTCGAAGTCATAAAAATAAGAAAAATAAAGAAAAACAACTACGTTGAGAACACAGAAACTAAAACGCTGAAAGCGCACAAAAATGGCAGTCGACTAAAGCTGCTGCAGTTTTCCAGAGGTCTGCTGGTCGATGGTGGGAAAAGAATTAAGGAGGCTATGAGGGCCGCCATCCACTTTTATAGTAAAGGCCAACATCAGAGGGTGATGTCAGTGGTGGGAGGCCCCCTCTGGTAGACTGCTAGCTACACAGTTTCCATGTAGTCCTAATGCCTGGCAGCTAAGTTCTACTGGTGAGGCCTGCTGCAAGATACCCTTGAAATAAGACTGAGTAAGTTATTGCTGTTTGTTTCACATTTAACAAATGTTCACAGTGAACACAGCTATTTATGGGCAGTGCTGTTTTTCTGCATTTAATCTATATTGCTAAATAATACCTAGACTTTATGAACTTAATTTCTTACCCCTGCTTAAAGCCATCAAGGGGGAGGTGGAGAGTTGGTTAAACCTTTCCATGACCATAACTGACAAAAACCAAAGGAGGACTTTCTGCGCTACTGAACAGGTGCGGTGCGCTGTTAAATGGGCGGCCAGCCCAAACACAGTTAACAGAGTCCAAAAGCAAACAGTGCACTTCCAAAGCAAAAATCATACTTCTGCAAAGTCTTAATAAATCAGTTTATATTTTCATATATATATTTTTATATTCTGCCGAGGCACTAGGGGCTTCTTGCATTCAGTTTGTAAGTTTTCTTGTCTGACACTGAATTCAGAATAAAATATAAACTGATTTATTAAGACTTGGCAGAAGTTTGATTTTTACTTTGGAAGTACGCCGTTTGCTTTTGGACTCCCTTGACCATAATTGGGAGGCTGAACTCTTAAAAAACTCTATTAAAATCCCTAAAAATGTTTTCAAAATGGCCAACAGCCTTTTCCACAATTTTTTGTGAGGGTGGGAAGCCAACCCACATAAGAGCAACAACTCAGCAAGCCTCAATCAGTGAGGATAAGCTAGTCCTCCCTCACCTTGAACTTTATTACTGGGTAGCCCAGCTTGCATATGTGGGTAAGGCTCCCTAGGGGTCAGAAATCGCCCTGGCTTCAGTTGAAGGAGGCATCAACTGGGCACTGAAGATTTGATGGGCTACTTGCTTAGCGCTTTATTATGAGGGAGATCCCACCAGGGGAGGAAAAACCCTCCTCAAAACTCAATTGGGTAATATAGCAGAAGGTCGACAAACATGTCTTTCACCCAGGTATTTCCGCTCGTACAAGATTAGCAGAGTCTTTTAAGAAGCAGAGGGGATACACAGTATTTGTACATCAGGACTTTACTGCAGTAGGAAAAGCTGGGTACAGCCACAGTGTAGGAGAACTATTCAGGTGAGGAAGGATGCTCTCCTCATTTGGGGAACTCAAGGAGCAATTGTGTATGCCCTAGAACTTGCACTTAAGTGTCCGAGGGCTGCTGTGGGACAGCCAAGGTTGGGACCACACACCGACTCTATCCCCGATTTGAGAACATACACCTCTCCATACTAGCTCCATACTAGCCCCGGTAAAACCTTTGGTGGCCCATTATCGGCTGATCTGGGGTACAGTCCCTCTCCTCACCACAGGCTACAGGGAAGCCTGGGACAGAGATCTTGGGACTCACATTACTCCTGAGGTATGGTGTAAGGCAGTACACAATGGTATCTCTTGTGCCAGGTCAAACTAGCTAATATAATTACCTATACAGAACTGACTTCCTACCCCATAAACTTAATAAACTGGTGCCCTCAATTAACTTGGAGTGTCCCAAATGTAAAGCAGCTGAAGAGTCCTGCATCCACGTGGCTATGGAATGCCCCAGGATCATGCCCTTCTCGTGGGAGGTCATCGAATAATGGAATCAGTGCTGGGGATCAAATTACCTTGCTCTCTTCTTGAGTTTATGCTAGGGGCAGAAGGAGTTGGGTCTGGAAGACACTTTGGAACCTTGCTCTGGTCAACACAAGAAAGGCAATTGCACAGCACTGGGGAAAAGGTGACCCATCACTAGTGACACCGGGTAACTAACCTATTAAAATGCCTCACGTTCGAAAGAGTTCAACTATACATGATGGGAGAAGGTGAAAAATGTAATATGTGGTACCTTCTTGCTTGCATTCTTGAAAGGAATAATGACCCATTGACATGAGCGCCCTGGGTGTGTCCTTCCTTGGGAGTGGGAGACGGGTTTGTGGGCAAACCAACAAGATGGACCCAGATCTGTCCAAGTGGTGGGTTCCATTTTTCTTCATGCACAAGTATGATGTGGAAGGGACAGAAGTGTTGACTATTAAGTTTATTGGAGATTCGGAAATACCTTTGAGTCAAAGACTCCTTTACAAAAGTTCCACGTCACAAATATTACAAACGAGAAGAGAGGTTACATAACAGTACAGCAGTACATAGTCAGGTAGTTACATTATCAGTAGTTACAGAGGCATTTGTGGGTCTCGCAGAGAGAAAACTAGGGCAAGTTAGAGCAAACATGCAAAACAAATGGCATATCAGTGCAGAGCTAAACAAGTGGGACGTAGTTAGTGGTAGGGATATGAGGGGGATGCCGGCCGCAGTCTAGGCTGGTCGTTTAGATGTAGGATAGGTCAGAGGCAATCACAGTGGTTTGAAGACTATAGGTGGGCTCTGAGGGCGGTTTTGTACGATCCTAGTCTGTTTTCATTTGCAAGTGGAGTGGTCAGACTGTTCATCCAGGATGGGGCTCTGTAGCTGAAGGACCTCTGGTATAGGGATGTATGACAATGGGGGACAGAGAGGAGGTGCTTACCATAGCTAAGAGCGTGCTTAAGAGACTGGGCTGGTCTTATTCGTGGAGCAAGTCCTGATGGGCAGAGGCCAAGGGCAATTTTTTTTGCCACAAGGCATGTGTGGAACCTAATCCTGTTGTCAAGGTTCAGCCAGTTGGTATCATTGTACAGAGTGCATGTATGAGTTAGCCAGTCACAGCCCAAGGTGAGACGGCAGGCTTTATTTAGGGAGACACGTAGTCTGCTGAGGGCCGATGAGTTAGCTGCCCCATAGATGACTAGGCCATAATCTAGTAGGGAGAGGACTGAGGAGGAGACAGCTAGCCTCAATGCATTTGGGGTAAAGCAGTGTTTGAGGCGATGCAGGAGCCCAAGCTGCACATTGAGGGCAGTAGACAGGAGGTGGATATGCTGGTGGAAAGTGAGTGCAGGGTCGAGTGTTAAGCCAAGATATCTGAAGGAGTCCACCTGGTCAAGGGGGGTATGGTTGGCAGTCCTCAGTTGTGGACAAAGTTCCTTTCTAGTATTAAGTGGGTGGAAAAGTACATAACCTTAGTCTTGGAATAGTTCAGGACAAGACGATGGGAGGCGAACCATTTTTCTACGGAACTGAAGGAGGACTGGAGAGAGAGGTGGAGCTGTAAAGGATCAGTGTTGGACTTATAGAGTACGGCATCATCCACATCGAGGAGAAGGTTCCCGGAACAGGTCTTGGGGAGGGAATTTAGAAAGAGGCTGAATAGTAACGGACTGAGGATGGACCCTTGCGGGACACCCGAGAGGACAGGTAGCCTACTAGAGATGGTGTCTCCTATCTTGACCTGCTGGGAGCGATTTGACAGGTAGTCAGAGAACCGACCAAGGGCATCCTGAGAGAATCCAGTGCTAGTTAGAGGGGATAGCAGGAGTGGGTGGTTGACAGTGTCGAATGCCTTAGTAAGATCTATGAATACAGCCCCTGTGATCTGTCCTCTATCTAAAGCGGAGTGGATGTGTGAGGTGAGTTCCAGGAGGGCAGTGGTGGTACTATGGCCCTTCCGGAAGCCATGTTGCTGCGTACTAAGCAGGTTGTATTTGTTCAGGTGGTCCGTTAGCTGGTCAGAGACCATCCTCTCAAGAGCCTTGGATAGGGGAGGGAGAATGGAGATAGGTCGGTAGTTGTTAGTGAGGGCATGGTCTCCACTTTTAAATATCGGCGTGATGTGGGCAGATTTCCAGCGGATGGGGAATTTCCCTTGGCATAAGGAGCTGTTTAGTATATGGGTGAGGGATCGAGCACCTCAGTGAGAGAGAGTCGAAGTAGTTTCAGGTCTAAAGTGTCACTGCTATACCGGGAGTGACTTAGTGCCCTCCTGAGGTAAGGCTCGGCACCCTTGGGAGAGATGACGACAGGCAAAGGGTGGGTTGATGGACGGGTGACTGGGGGAGGGTCAAAGAAGTTAGGGGGGAGAACCAGGCTGAGATTGGTGAAGGCATCATTTAAGGCATCGGCCATACCGGTTGGATCGGAGGTAAGGCATCTTTCAACCCTGATCTGGCTAGGGGTGGCGTTGGGAGCTTTTCCACACAGGTCTTTGATATTGTCCCAGAACTTTCATCCTGAGCCCCAGGAGTTGGTGAGTGAGGTCTTGTAGTACTCAGCTTTTGCTTTGCACAGGGACCATGTACATTTGTTCCTTGCTTCTCTATAATTCTGTCTGTCAGCTGGCAGGCCAGTCTCATTAGAGAGGTGCCATAGGGAGTCTCTGGTCCACATGAGGTCCAGGAGATGTTCACTGACCCACGGCGCTGGGTTACCTTTGGCCACTGTTTTAGTGATCAGGGCAAATTTGTCACAGATGATGTTAAAGGCGAGGATGAAGAGGTTTAGGGCTAGGTCAGTGTCAGTGGTTATCGTGACAATGGACCAGTCCATTGACCTGAGATAGATTTTGAGTTGCGCAAGTTTTCCTGGGCCAAGTTTGTGCTGATAGATTAATCTGGGGGGGGATTTGCATGTCTAATGGCAGAGTACCAGGGAGTGGTCACTAAGGGCATTTGGGAGTACTGTTGTACTAGCGATTTTTGTAGGGCGGTTGGTGAACACCAGGTCCAGCAGGGAGGAGGACCCAGTGCGCTGGTTCAATCTGGTGGGGGACGTGACGACCTGCGTAAGATCCTGGGCAGTAACAGCATCTAAGAATGGTGCGGCAGCTTTGTCCAGCCAGTTAATATTAAAGTCTCCTAGTACGATTTTCTCAGCTTGTGCCGGAAGAGTAGCCAGGTAGGACAGAACGGAGTGGAAGGCCACTTTCTGTTCCCTGGGAGGGATATAGACCATGGTGATGAGGAGGGAGGGGGGGATTTAGTTGTTCCCAGAGTGATTTTTATAGTGAGGGCCCGTGGACCAGGATGCAGTTGGGGGTTGGGGAGTAGCTGACTACGTAGGACCTCTTTAGTATATACGGCGCAGCCCCCCCCCCCCCCATGTTTACCTTTATGATCCGCCCGGTATAGGTTGTACCCTGTGAGATTTAAAGACGAGTCAGGGGTCAATGGGGAGAGCCAGGTTTCAGTGAGTCCAATAATATCTGGCTGGTGTTGGTAGACCCAGCCCTGGAAGGAGTCCCACTTTTTTAAGAGGCTGCAGACATTAAGGGTGGCAATACATAGTCCGCTGGTTGGGGAGGGTAGGTACGGTAGTTGTGGCAGGGCCAGGGTTTGGGTGCACATTACCTGATGTGAGCAGGAGGAGGAAGAGGAGGAAGATCCTGCGAATAGGGTGCCATTTAGATGTCTTGTGGGGACGTAAGCTACCGCCTGGGGGCCCTTTAGGAATGGGGAATGTGGGGATAGGGAGGCTGGCAAGTAAGGGTGTGGCCAGTAGTAGAAGGCGAAGGGACAGAAGGTAAAGGTTGGGGTCGAGGGTGGCAGGGTTGGTGGTGACTGAGGGGGTAGCAGAGGGTGCTCCTAGTAGGGTGTTGAGAGTGGGAGGGGAGAGTTGAAGTAGTGCAGCAAGAGAAGTGCCGCTAGTAGAAGAGGAGTAGGTGTCTGCGGACTCCTGTGAGGAGGACTCAAGGGTTGAGTTGAGAGGTGACTGCCAGTCAGGCAGCCATAGAGGGAGTATATGTGGTATGTAGCCCTGGAAGGTGGTAGGTGCAGTTGCTTGATGAGGTATCTGGATGTTAATCAGGAGTAGGGTTAGCATGGTAGCCAGAGAGAGAATCATTGCCATAGGAAACCTGCTGTAGGTGAGGTGAATGTGGCATATGCCCCTAGTGGCTGAGCAATATAAGCTGCAGATGAAGAAATGGGCTGATTGGTTACTGAGCCCTATAAAAGGGAGTGCTCACCAAGGGTGGTGGCGGGGGTGGTGGGGAGCTAACGCTTGCGCGTCAGGGCCTCCACAAGCCTCGAATCTAATGTGCTGAGCTCAGCACATCTACAGTTCATCCCTCATGCACCTGTATTCTGTTATGGGGGGGTGGGGGAGGGTTACCAGAGACCCTCACGACCTCCAAGTGGGTCCAACGTGCCTCGTGGGAGCAGTGGCCTGAGGAGAAAGGAGAGAGGTAAACGGATTAAATACTTTTGTGGGTTTGGGGGCCGGGGTACAGAGAGAGAGTGGCGTGTACTCACCTCAAGTTGCAAAGCTCCACACTGTAATATTCGGTTTTGTAAGTTTTAGACAGATGCAGTTAAGGTATGCAGCAAACAATCACTATGCAGTTAAAGTAAAGTACGAGCACTCCTAAAAGTTCTCGGCTTCCCTGAGAGTGCTGCAGTTCAAATTTCAGTACACTGAACATTCCGGTTTGTAACTTTAAACAAAGGCTGTTAAGGTATGCGGTATACAAGCCCTATGCAGTTAAAGTCAAGTACAAGCACTCCTAAAAGTTCTCGGCTTCCCCGAGAGTGCTGCAATTCAAATTTCAGCTCACTGTAGGATTCCGGTTTGTAAATTTTGACTAAGGCACTTAAGGTATAAGGTGGGCTAGCTCTTGGTCACAAAATGCTGCAGTTAAAACAAGAGACCGGGTGATTTGTATTAATTTACAATTAAGGTGCAGCAAAATCAGTGCTGCAGAGAGCTGCTTCTCGGCACTATACAGGTAAAACAGAAAACAGTCTTAAAGCTGTAGTTTAAAGCAAAAATCCAGGGCAATTACATTAATTTACAATTAAGGTGCAGCAAAATCAGTGCTGCAGAGAGCTGCTACTCGGCACTATACAGGTAAAACAGAAAACAGTCTTAAAGCTGTATTTTAAAGTGAAAATCCAGGGCAATTACATTAATTTGCATTAAGGTGCAGCAAATTCGCTGCTACAGAGAGCTGTTTTCTGCACCATACAATGAAAAATAAACAGTCTTCACATCTGTGCCGACAGGTCATAAATTTAAAAATGGCGCCTTCAAGCTCCTCCACAAGCTCTCCGGAATCCGATGCGCACGGAGCCAGCATGTCTACAGTTCGCCCCCATGTACCTGTATTCTGTTATGGGGGGTGGGGAGGTTATTCAGAGACCCTCATGACCAAGGGGTCCAACGCCTGGGAGCAGTGGTCTGTATTCTGTTATGGGGGGTTGGGAGGGTTATCCAGAGACCCTCACAACCTCCGAAGTGGGTCCAACGCACCTCGTGGGAGCAGTGGCCTGTATTCTGTTATGGGGGGTGAAGGAGGGTTATCCAGAGACCCTCACGACCTCCAAAGTGGGTCCAATGCGCCTCGTGGGAGCAGTGGCCTGTATTCTGTTATGGGGGAGAGTTATCCAGAGACCCTCACGACCTCCGAAGTGGGTCCAACACACCTCGTGGGAGCGTAGCCTGTATTCTGTTATGCAGGGGTGGGGGAGGGTTATCCAGAGACTCTCATGACCTCCAAAGTGGGTCCAACGCACCTCATCAGAGCAGTGACCTGTATTCTGTTATAGGGGGGTTGGGGAGGGTTATCCAGAGATCCACATGACCTCCAAAGTGGGTCCAACGCGCCTTGTGGGAGCAGTGGTCTGTATTCTGTTATGGGGGTGGGGGAGGGTTATCCAGAGACCCTCACGACCTCCAAAGTGGGTCCAATGCGCCTCATGGGAGCAGTCCCTCAGGTGCTTAAAGATCAATGACAACCATTTTACACATTGTTTTAACAAGCCTGAATTCAAGTCCCTGTGCCATGACTAGTGTTTTCTGAAAATGTCATGCTGTTTGGTTGTGTGGTTTTCTTTAAATCAGCATTTGTTAACTTGTTCTGTACTAACTGGAAACAGGCTGTTTCCGTCCCTCTGACTGAGCCTTGGAGAGTGATGACATCATATTGGACTAAGCTACAGCTTCAGCAGTTGAAGTCCCTGCTTAACTGAAGAGCTGAAAAACTGTTAACTTCCCAATTAGAGTAATCTGTAAGTTGTTTGCTGTCTACTAACTCAGTCTCTGGTATTTGTTCAGATAAATTAGCTGAAAATCCACATTTTGTTCTTCTAAAAAGCTAATCATTTGAATGTCAGTGCTGAACTGAAGTGGTATGCATTTGAAAAATCAGCTACCCTGTATCAGCTGCTGCCAGTTCTTTCTCATCAAAACTGTGTTTTTTTCTAGCTATATAACACTGGGTTGTTTAAAGAGCTCTTGACACAGTGGAGACAACTTTGAAAAAATTTAACATTCAGACACAACTAGCTTATATTTCGTATTTTATTCTGAAATTATCAGCCTTATTTTCTTATTACTAAAGTTTTTGTATCAATATAGCAGCTCTGTCCTTTCACTCTGGCTGCCTGCCTACACCTGACATCATAATTCTGTTTACGACCATAAAATATATTGTTGTGGAGATAATTACGATGTCATAAACAGGGGATTGTGATGTCATGTGTAGAGAAGCAGCCAGGGTAGATATAGTCTAGAGGGCAAGGATCTTGTTTTTATACAACTGTTTTCATTAATAAAGAAAATGGGGAATTGTTTATATGAAGTACTAAAGAAAATGGGATGGAGCAGAATATAAATATTACTTTATTCAAAGTTTTGCTAATGCTTTCAGGAGCTCTTTAATGGATATAAAATAAATCTAACATTTGTTAATTCATACAAGTAGTTTATTTTTGATGTAGCCTCAAAAAATAGGTTCATGTAAGAACATTATTTTTCCTCTCAGATTGACAAACAGGTGCCTGCCTAACTCTGATATTTCAGGCACATGTATTATATGAACTCACAAATTTCAGATCGTTGATGGTTTCTGTGAGAAAATACATAATGTATAACTAGGAATAGTATATAGCATCCTGATGCCCCATTTTCTGTGCCATAGTTGAGGCAGCTGCACTCTGTTGCACTGTCCTCTGCCCCACATTTGAGGCTCCTGCACCCTGCTGCCCACTGTCTTCTCTCACACAGTTGGGGTTGCTGCACCCTGTTGCCTACATCATCTGCCTGAACAGTCAGGGCCGCTGCACCATGCCCGAACAGTTGGGATTGTTGCACCCTGCTGTCCTCTATCCCCCAACCCCATAGTTGGGGACACTGCACCCTGTTGCCCCTTGTTCTCCACTCCACAGTCAGGGCTGCTGTGCTCTGCTGACACCCTAGAGTCCCATGTCTCCTGCACCATGCAGCCCCATACCACCAAAGGTGGGCATTTTGCTGCACCCTACTATCCACATCCATTGTCCCAAATAAGCAGGACTGCTGCACCATGTGCACCCCATCCCACAGTCAGGGCTGCTGTGCTCTGCTGATACCCTAGAGTCCCATGTCTCCTACACCATGCAGCCCCATGCCACCAAAGGTGGGGATTTTGCTGCACCCTGCTATCCACATCCACTGTCCCAAATAAGCAGGGCTGCTGCACCATGTGCACCCCATCTCACAGTCAGGGCTGCTGTGCTCTGCTGAAACCCTAGAGTCCCATGTCTGCTGTGCCATGCAGCCCCATATCACCAGAGGTGGGATTTTGCTGCACCCTGCTATCCACATCTATTGTCCCAAATAAGCAGAACTGCTGCACCATGTGCACCCCATCCCACAGTCAGGGCTGCTGTGCTCTACTGACACCCTAGAGTCCCATGTCTCCTGCACCATGCAGCCCCATGCCACCAAAGGTGGGGATTTTGCTGCACCCTGCTATCCATATCCATTGTCCCAAATAAGCATGTCTGCTGCACCATGTGCACCCCATCCCACAGTCAGGGCTGCTGTACCCTGATTCCCCTGTGTCCTACCTCACAGTCAAGGCTTTTTCACCATGCTGTCCACAGTCCCCCGCCACCATAGCCAGGGCTGCTGCACCCTGTTCCTGCCTATTCAAGCAGGGTCACTGTGGTCTGCTGTGCCCTAGAGCCCACTGGCTCCACAGTTAGGGCTGGTGCACCATGCTGCCACTTTCCAAAAGAGTGAAGGCATTTGCTGCATCCTGTCCTCTGCCTCCGTAGTTGACAGTTCCAGCCAGGTGCGACTGCTGCATCCTGTCCCACAATTTGGACTGCTATACCCTAAAGCCTCCCTTGACTCCTGACCGAACAGTCAGGACTTCTGCACCCTACTGCCCTCTGTTCTTCACCCCCATAACACAATATGAAAGTGCAAAAATCACAATGAGTACACTACAGTTAGTGTGCTGCCAGAAGCAGAGATAGGAGATGATAGCTCCTCCCAGGGTTACTACAACGTACAGCTAGCCCTGTTACTTTACTGCATGTGGGGGTCAGTGATATTGGTAAGAGAAAAAATAAGGGTATACAAAGGGATTTTGAGGCGGTGGGTAAGGCGCTGAAAACTGAGGGATGTCATATACTAATCCGGGAGATCCCCCCAGTCCCTAGGGCAGGTGCTGCTAAAAGCAGGGATATTTTACAATTAAATGAGTGGCTAAAAAGATGGTGCTACAGTGAGGGGCACACATACCATACAGCACTGGGACAGTTTCAAGGACTCTGATCTATTCGCAACTGATGAATTAAATGCTAACAGGAAAGGTAAAAGAATCCTTGCACAGAAACTAAGGCAGGCGATAGAAACCATTTAAACGCCAACCTGGGGGGAACGGGAGTGGTATAAATCTTACTGAGGACACTGGAAAGGTTACAGTGGTACATAAAATGATAAAGGAACATTCTAACTGGAATTGTCTTCTGCTAAATGCCCATAGCCTCATCAAAACGTTTGATGAACGTATAAACAACATTTAAGGGGGATAACATACATATCTGTGCCATCATGGAAACGTGGTGGAACAAGGAAGACTCTTGGTGCAGACAAATTCCAAGTTTCACAGTGTATTACAGGAATAGACCAAATGGTGGTTGGGGGTTGCCCTCTATGTAACTGATAACATTATGTTAGAACAGGCAGATACATCATCCTGGGGCGAGCTAGAATTACTATGAGTCAAAATCTCTCCTGTGTACAGTGCCAATATTAATATACGTGTTATATACAGACCACCTGCATATTCCAATCCTGAGGATACTGTTATCTTGGATTATACTGAAGCTCTGTCATCAAATAATAACATCTTACTACTAGGTGACTTCAACTTACTGGGCATAAACTGAGTTAACCAGGGGACAAGGACTTCAACAGAGCAGGGCTTCTTGGAAGCATTTAGCACAGCTGGGCTGGAGCAAATAGTGGAGGAGAACCCTTGGGGGGTGATAATATGCTAGACCTGGTTTTAAGTAACATACCCAATAGGATACATGAAAGTAAGGTACTTGCACCACTTGGATCCAGCGACCATGATATGGTTAGCTGTACGTTAGTGGGATGTATAGGCCATGATATGGTTAGCTGTACGTTAGTGGGATGTATAGGCCATGATATGGTGAGCTGTACGTTAGTGGGGTGTATAGGTAAGATCGTCAGGAATACTGTGATCAATAATTATGAGAAGGTGGATTTTGAGAGCATGAAGAATGAGTTAACTTGGAAATGGGAGGAGTTGTTTAAACAACAAACATTACAACATATGTGGAACATATTAGAGGACAAAATCAGCATTCAAGTAAAAATATATGCACCGACCAATAAGAAAAAAAATGGGAGGTAAAATGTATTTATTTATTGAATTTTGTTGACCAGGTGAGCCCGCTGGGCCCCGGAGGTCCCTTTTTCAGGGGCGACCCAGAGGAAAGTTACATACAAAATCAACGGAAACAGTACAGGTAATAAAGTGACAAGTTGGTAGACAATGAAATCATTAGGGTTACAATCAGGTAGGAGGTAAGGGAACATAAAGACCGTAAGAACATGTGGAAGTGAATATTTACAAACATTGTACATGCATCAATCTTGTGGACCCAGGAAGAGCACGAGGTGCTAGCTAGTTGCCTAAGTCAGGGTCCCATCCCGAGGAATCAAAGTAGATGGTGCTAGCTAGTTTGCCTAGAGTCAGGGTCCCATCCCAAGGAATCAAGGTAGATGGGGGAAGGGTGACCATAGGGCACGCCTTCAAAGTTAGGAGAGGCAGTGATGAGTGGTCAGGTCCTAAGGCACTGGCAGGTACTCCTATCGAGCAAGTGTGCTTTAAGTTTAGAGCGGAAGCTAGGGCATGTTCCTGCCTCTCGTACCCCTAGTGGGAGGTTGTTCCAAGTGGAAGGGGCTGTAAACACAAAGGACCTGGATCCGGCTTTAGTCCTAGTTTTAGGAACCTCGAGGAGAGTTTGTCCTGAGGTGTGGAGACACCTCAGACTGGCTTTAGCCGCCCTGGCTAGCCCTTTGAGGCTAAGGGGAGGGGAGGGGCCCAGTAGCTTAAATGTCAGGCAGAGAGTCAGGTAGATGAGGTGGGCTTCCAAAGACGGCCATCTGAGCCTTGCTTGGGCCTCGCAGTGGTGGGTTCTAGGGTGGGACATGGTAGCAAACCTGGCAATCTTGTTGTAGAGGGTCTTTAGCCTGACAAGTTCTGTAGCAGCCACACCTTGGAGAACCGGGGCTGCGTAGGTGAGCTTGGGGAGTAGGACGCTAGTGACAATGGCTACCCTGGCTTCAGGGATAATCTGGTCCTTTATTCTATAGAGGATGCCGAGTTTCACATGAATGGCTTTGGTTAGTAGGTCGACATGTTGTTTTAGAGTAAAGCTTTGGTCTAGTGTTAGACCAAGGTACTTAGTTGAGGGAACCACTTCGAGTTTGACTCCCCCTCTGGACTGCAGTTGAAGGAGCGTCGACCTATCAGATCCCAGGGATCCTGGCCCAAACAGCATCGCCTTGGTTTTACTGGTGTTTAGTACCATTTTGTTCAAGGCGAGCCAATCCTCCATCTGGAGGATGTCATCTTGAAGGGCTCTCTCCAGTTCTTTTACATTGGGGGAGGCACGGTAGATGACCACGTCATCAGCATATTGGATGACTCTGCTGCTCCCACAGTGTAAGTCCAGGTCATTTATGAACAGAGTGAAGAGAAGGGGGCCAAGTATAGACCCCTGTGGTACCCCTTCTTTAAGCGGTGCAGTCTGGGAGACATTGTCCAACCACCTGACCCTCTGGGTACAGCCAGAGAGGTAACTCACAAACCAACCTAGCGAGTGGGTGTCCAGGCCAAGAGAGCACATTTTGTGCAAAAGGAGGCTGTGGTTGACCAAGTCAAAGGCTTTTGAGAGGTCGATGAAGACCGCGCCTGTGCTGACCCCCGAGTCATTGTTGAGCAGGACATCTGCCGAGAATTTGGTTAGTGCCGTGTCTGTCCCATGGTTGGCTCTGAAGCCATGCTGGGACGAGGAGATAACCTGGTGAGTTTCCAGGTATTCGCGAGGTTGGGAGTAGACTAGCTTCTCTTGTATTTTCGCTATTGAGCACAGCAGGGAGATAGGCCTATAGTTCACTATTTGTTCAGTGGTGCCTCCCTTGTGAATGGGAATCACTAGGACCTGCTTCCATGGCTCAGGGACCGTCCCCTCCAACAAGGACCAGTTAATCAGCCAGGCTATTGGCTTAGCTAGAGCAGGGGCACCCTCCTTGAGAATTCTTGGCTGGATCCCGTCAGGGCCACCAGTGCCTCTCGGCTGCAGGGATTTAAGGATGAGCAGAACTTCCTTTACCTTTACCAGCCGCAGATGAAATTGAGGGCGGTCAAGTTCGTGGGGCTGCTGCTCGTGGGTCTTTTTTCCATCGTCCGTGTGACCCACCTTGTACGCATCCAGGTTTGTAAAGTAGCCGTTTAGGGTCTCGGCGATGCGAGACCCTTCCTCCATTACATGCCCGTTCACCTGGATAGGGCCGGTAGTGGATTTTTTATGCCCTTTCAGGAGTTCGTTAATCTGTGACCAGAAAAGCCTGGGGTTACCCAGGTTAGTTTTTTGGAGATTGGAGATGTATTCTTTGTTGGCTTTCTTTATGTTCTGTTTGCAGAGGTTTCTGAGGGCCCTGCAGCTGGCTAAGTCCACAGGGAGTTTAGTTATAGTGAACTTTTTCCATGCTTTGTCCCGGGTGGACATCTGGGCTTTTAGGTGGGGTGAGATCCACTTAAAGCAGTTCCCCTTAACCCTGTGGGTTTTCATAGGGGCAACCAGGTTAGTGATATGAGATAGGGTGGTTTGGAAGAATTTAACAGCCTCCTCCAGGTTAGGAAGATGTCTTATGGGGTTCCAGTCAGTGCCGTTTAGGTAGCCTATGAACTGGTCAGGAAGGAAATTGGAGAAGTCCCTAGAACTGATCGTTCGGGGCTGGATGTTTATCCTGTTATTCTTCCATATGGCAAAAATTGGCGAGTGGTCGCTTAGAGCATCTGCCAGAGTCCCAGCCAATTTTACATTAATTGGGGATGAGGTCAGGACCCAATCTATAGTAGAGAGTCTGCCTGATTTGTGGTTCATTCTGGTCAGTAGGGAGATTAATTGAGCAAGGTGGGAGTCCTGTAGAACTCCGGATATTGCCGACTTCGACTCTTGTGCCCAGTTTAGGTTGAAGTCGCCCAATAGGATAATCTCAGCAGCTGAGTCCACCACGGAGCTCTTCAGGAGCGTATCCAGAGAACCGATGGCATTGGTTGTGGGACTGTATACACAGCCTATTGTGAGGTGTTTAGCCCCACCTAATGTGAGCTTTAGGAAGACTGCTTCTGAGTCCAGGGCTCACCACCATGGATGTCAAACAGAGTTAGGAAATGCATTAAAAAGAAAAGGAAAGCTTATGCAAGGGCAAGAAAAAAAAAAGTGGAAATCAGGCCAGCTGGGAATACGACAAAAAAAAAAACTAAAAGAATCAAAAAGAAGCATAAACCTAACCAGGAAATCACATGGACTTAGGTTGGCCAGCAAAGTCAAGCATAACTACAAGTCATTCTATACACATCAATAATAAAAAGGGAGCATCCAAGACAATCGTCCCCCTTAAAAATCAGGAGGGCAAACTAGTTGCAGACAACAAAGATATGGCGGAATGCTACAATCAATACTTTACATCAGTATACACCAGCAAGTCAGTAGCATCTGAAACCTACTTAACATAAATGAAGGCAGACTGTTACTAAGCACAGATGACATTAGGCAAATATTAATAAGGCTGGAGCAGAACAAGGCTCAGGGCCCTGATGGCCTACACCCCAGGGTCATCAGGGAACTGGCAGCGGAACCAGCTAGGCCACTGACTACGCTGTTTCAAACATCTCTAGACCAATGGAAAGTGTTGGAGGTCTGGAAGCTAGGCGAACGTGGTTCCAATTTATAAAAAGGGTTCTAGGCAGGATGTGGGGAATTATAGGCCTGTCAGCCTGACTGCTGTGTTGAGTAAAAACCTGGAGGGGTCATCAAGGATCACATAACAGAGTACATGCAACAGGCAGGGGACTTTGACTTCACACAGCATGGATTCACTATGGGACGTTCCTGCCAAACAAACCTTCTAGAGTTTTATGGCAGGGTAAGTTTGACAAAGGGGACTCAGTGGATGTCACATTTCTAGACTTCTCAAAGGCGTTTGACAAGGTCCCACATGGGGAACTCGTGGATGCGCTTCTTGAGTACATCCAGCAGAATTTGTCCCACTGGATAGCATCATGGTTCTCAAACAGAAAGCAAAGGGTCTGTATTAGGGGGTCCTATTCCAAATGGTCAGACGTGACAAGTGGAGTGCCCCAGGGATCTGTGCTGGGACTGTGCCCATTTAATATCTATATTTCATCAATGACTTGTAAAGCAGACGTTTGGGAATCTAAATTTGCTGATGACACCAGGTTGGGGAAGGTAGTAAACTGTTCAGAGGATACTACCACACTACAGGGTGCTTTAGATGAGATGGAGGAATGGTCAAGGATATACAGCCTATCTTTGAACACCTATAAGTGCACCATGATGCACTTCGAAACATAAAAACATAGACTTTAACGGCAGGTAAGGACCGCTTGGCCCACATAGTCTGCCCATTTCCCTACCTACTGGATAAGCTGCAGATCCTAGTTAACCAACAGCCTTTGGGAAAAATAATAATAAAGCACCCTACAGGCTAAATTCTAATTCCTTAAGAATAGTCTGTGATGAGAGAGACCTTGGAACAAGATCTTAACTCTAAACAACATAGTAGCATGGTGGTGAGGAAGGCCGGTAGCACACTACACTGTATTATCAGACACATCAGGAGCAGGGATAGGAAAGTACTGGTGCCATTGTATACCTCTTTGGTAAGACCACACTTGGAATACTGTACGCAGTTCTGGTCCCGGGCTATAAAACTGAGATCCGAGCAACAGAAAGGATACAGAAGAAGGCTATGCATTTAATCCAGGAACCGGAAGACAGGGAATATGAAGAGAGACAGAGAGAACCGGGGATGTACTCACTGGAGTTCCGAAGGCTGAGGGGAGACATGTGCCTCGTGTATATGGCCCTATATGATGAAGGGCTGTGGGAACAGCTGGGCCTACTTACAAAGGAGCTGGGGTATTGTACTACAGCTCACCCACTGCAGATAAAAGGGGAGAGGTTTCGAACTAATAAAAGGCAGCACTGGTCTAGTATTAGTCACTAAGGTACGGAATGGTCTCCCAGCTGAGGTAGCGGCTAGTGAAAGCAGGACGGAATTTAAATCCAAACTAGATAAACACCTAATGCTAAACAAGATTCAGAGGCATAGTTAAACACAGAAGCGAGCATCATAGATGTTTGGTCTTCTACGCTCTGAATAAACCTATGTAACCTATGTAAATGCTGATTTAAAGAAAACCACAAAACCAAATAACATGACATTTGCAGGAAACACTACTCATGACACAGGGACTTGAATTCAGGCTTTTTTTTTTTAACAGTGTGTAAAATGGTTGCCATTGATCTTCAATTAGTAACTAGCTTTTATACTATGAACTGGGTGAGTCTCACTATCATTTGATTTTAATTTTTCTCAGATCAGATCTATGAATCAGTTACCATACTAAACTGTACCAATGACTGTACTTAACATTTGGACTGCAGTGCTAAAATGTATTCTGTAAAAACTTTCAAAAACAAGTTTACAAAAAAAATAAATAAATAAGAAGGTTAACAGTCTGATTTAGTGTTCGCTCTGAAATGATCTGCAGCAGAAAATGAAAATTGGTACGTAAGGTAACCCTGTCCTTGTGGAAAATAAGAGAAAGAGGCTCTGCAACTGAGCGTGCATACAGAAACACGCCTAGCAGACATCATAGCCATGAAGAACAGCATTTTCCAAGAGAGGAAGTGCAGCTCACAAGTAGCAGCAGGCACAAAGGGAAAAGCAGTAAGGGTCTCCAGAACCAAATTAAAGTTCCACACCAGAACCAGATCACATATTTTGGGGGGAGGGAGGTTGCAGAGAACAGTTATGCAAGAACTTACCATAACAATAGACCTTCAAGGGGATCTCAGTCATCAGGTAACACCGTAGGAACTTTCACCGACGAATCCACACAGAAGATTTTCATCAGTACAACTGGGGCTGCCCATGCCATCAACATCACCAAAACTATAAAGGTGTGAGTGGCCCCGCTCCCTCCTCGGTTCTTTCCCCCATAGACAAAGGGAGTGTAGCCCTAGCCATGGGGGATCAAAGACAGAGACAGACAGAGAGAGAGAGAGACAGAGGTGCCGAGACCTGTATGAAAGGTTGGATACACCAGACAGCTAGTTCCTAGACAAGAGCCCCAAGAAGGGGGATGGTGGGAAGGAAAGCAGACCTGATAACAGAGTTCTTACAGAACTGTTCAATCTTATTTGGGGGTACCTCAGTCATAAGGTAACACCGTAGGAATGAGTCCCAAGCAGTTACAAGTACAAACAGTCTGGGAGGAGGGCTCTCCATAAACTCAAGACAGGAGGCCCTGCAGCACAGCCTTGCCAAAACCTGCACAGGCTCTTGAGGCAATGTCCAGACTGCAGTGCTAAGTGAAGGTATGGACTGTACTCCAGGTAGCAGCTGCACAGATGTCAGCGACTAAGACCTCTCAAAAACAAACCACAGAGGTAGCCAAGCCTCTAGTGGAATGAGCTTTGACAGCACATCCCAAGCTGGTACAGGAGACTGGATGGGGGGTTTGAGATGCAGGATGCCTCTGAGAAAGGTGCAGAACACATCCAGCTGAGCAATTGTGCAGTCATCCATGGGCTCATGAAAAGCAGAAATGGCCAAAAGGTGCACCTTGAGGGAGGAGCCCTGGAAACCTGCATTAGACAGAGATCAGGTAGTCCAGGATGTGGTTCACCGGGCGGGTGAAAGTATCCAAACTATGTTTGGCAGCCCAGATGGCAAACCGTTTCTATTTCACAGCATACAAGGCTCGAGTGGAAGGCTTCTGGGCATCCACGAGGATGTCCGCTACTCTGTTTGAGACCCCAAACCTAGTGATGGCTTGGTCCCCAGGTGCCAAGCATGCAGATGGAGGGACCTGAGGTAGGATGGACCAGGGTCCCATGAGGCTGGGTCAGCAGATTCTTGCAGAAGGGAAAAGGGACCAGAGACTCCTCTGCCAGCTGCTGAAGCAGGGGGAACCATATCTGCCATGGCCAGAATGGAGCGACCAGAATCGTGCGGGCCCCCTCCATCTACAATTTGATGAGCACTCTCTGAATTAGAGGAAATGGGGTAAAGGCATAAATGAACCTCCCGCTCCAAGTGAGGGACGTGTCTCATCAGAAAACTCCAGGTCCTGGATCTAGCAAGCAAAAATTGGGCAGTTTTGCATTAAGTGAGGATACAAATAGGTGCAGCTCTGGATGACCCCATCTGTCCAGCAAGTCTTCTGTGATGGGAAAGGAGCTCCCACTCGTGCATGCTGGACTGAGTCTGGTTGAGGCTGTGCGCCAGTGTTCAGCACGCCTGGCACATGGACCACAAAGAGTCAGGCCATGATCTAGCACCCAGTACCACACTCTCAAGGCTTCCCTGCATAGGAGTTACGAATGAGCCCCCCCCCCCAACACACACACTTGTTGATGCAGTACATTACACTAAAATTGTCTGACTGCACAAGCAGCTACCCTGGAGCAAGGTGCTCCTGAAAAGCCTGCATGGAGTAGAGCACCACTCTCATCTCCAAGACACTGAAATGTAGGGAGGTCTCCAATTGGGATCAAGAGCCCAGGGTCTGAAAGGGGCCCAGGTGTGCTCCCCCATCCCAGACCTGGGGCATTCGTGGTGAGGATCTGCTGTGGGAAGGGGGTCTGGAATGGAACATCTAGAAGGAGATTGGAGGGGTCCATCCAGCACTGCAGTACCTAATGGAATAGGGAAGAAACCAGAACTGGGCAATCCAACTCATCCATGGGCTAGTCACACTGCACCCACAGGATCTACTGGACAATACGCATGTGAAGTCTAGCCAGTGGAACAGTGAGTCTCATGTACACTCTGGCAGGAATGTGGTGACTCTGAGTGATTTCTTGAGCTTGGGCAATAAGGCACTCTGCTCTGTTCTGGGGCAGGAAGGCCTTCCCTTGGGCCAAATCTAGAACCACCCCTATGTACTGTAGCCTTTTGGATGGTACCAGAACCAACTTGGGCAGGTTGACAGTGATGCCCAGGAGAAACATAGACTTTAACAGCAGATAAGGACTGCTTAGCCCACGTAGTCTGTCCATTTCCCTACCTACTGGATAAGCTGCAGATCCTAATTAACCAACAGCGTATTTCTTCCTAACCCCCCTCAAGGATTGCCTTATATCTGTCCCATGCATTCTTGAATTCTCCCACAGTTTTAGACCCCACAACCTCCTCAGGAAGGTGGTTCCATGCATCCACAACCCCCTCTGTGAAAAAATACTTCCTCACATTGACCCTGAGCCGTCCCCCCTCTGTCTTCAAATTGTGTTCCCTTGTTCTTGCACATCTCTTTTTCTGAAAGATGCTACCTCTTAGACTTTGTTGATTCCACTGAGGTACTTAAAGTTTCAATCATGTCCCCTCCCTCCCTCCTTTCATCAAGGGTATACATATTAAGCTCCTTTAGTCTCTCCTTGTATGGCTTACAGACCCTGCACCATTTTAGCTGCCCTCCTCTGGACAGCCTCCATCCTGTCTATGTCCTTGTGGAGGTGGGGTCTCCAGAACTGGATGCAGTACTCCAGATGGGGTCTCACCAATTGTCTGTACAGAGGGATAACAACTTTCTGTTTTCTGCTGGTGATGCCTCTCTCTGTACATCCCAGTACCCCTCCCCAGCCCTTTCCTACTGCCTTCTCACGTTGCTTGCTAACCTTAAGATCATCTGATATGATTACCCCAGGTCCCTTCCATTTTTGTTGTTGTTACTACCCCCCCCGTTATTGTGTACTCTTCCCCTAGGTTTTTGTTTTCATGGGGCATTATTTTGCACTTCTTTGCACTGAATCTAAGCTGCCACACTTCTGACCATTCCTCTAACCTTGCTAAGTCCCTTCTCATCCTTTCCACTCCCCCCCCTTTGTGTATCAACCCTGTTGCAGATCTTTGTGTCATCTGCAAAGAGGCATACTTTTCCTTCCAGTCCTTCTGCAATGTCATTTATAAAGACATTAAAAAGGACTGGACCCAGTACTGAACCTTGTGGTACCCCACTAGTAACCCCCCTTTCTTTAGAGTGGACTCCGTTTACTATTACCTTCTGTGTCCTGTTGTCCAGCCAATGTTTTACCCAGGCTACCACCCTGGGACCCACTCCCAGACTGGCTAATTTATTAATCTTTTGTGTGAGACTGTGTCAAATGCCTTGCTAAAGTCTATGTAGGTCATGTCCACAGCCCGTCTCCGGTCTACTACTTTGGTCATGCAGTCAAAGTAATCGATTAGATTCATCTGACATGACCTCCCCACTGTGAATCCATGCTGCCTTGGGTCCTGTGCCCCACTAGCCTCTAGGTACTCAACAATTCTTTTGTTCAGAAGTGATTCCATCATTTTCCCTACCACAGAGGTCAAACTGACAGGTCTGTAGTTTCCTGCCTCTGTCTTGCTCCCACTTTTGTGAAGGGGAATCACATCCACCTATCTCCAGTTCTCAGGCACCACACCATCCTCCCATGATTTATTAAAAAGGGTAGTCAGTGGTGTCACTAGTTCTTCCCTTAATTCTTTTAGAATTCTTGGGTGAATCCCGTCAGGCCCCATTGCTTTGTCCACCTTCAGTTTTAGAAGTTCTTTGAGAACCCTTTCTTCTGTGAAAGGACTGGGATCGACCCCCTATTCAGAGTTCTTCTGTTAATTGGATTAGGTACATCCTCCTCCTCCTCTTTTGTGAACACTGAGCAGAAGTATTCGTTCAGTATCCCTGCTTTTTCACTGTCCCTCTCCGCCCACGCACCGTCCATTCTATTCAGCCTCACTATCCCTCCCTTTGTCTTTCTATGCTCCCTAATGTACCTATAAAATGTTTTATGCCCCGTCTTAACCGAGTTGGCTATCTTTTCCTCAGTTTGGGCCTTTGCTATTCTGACTGCCTTCCCTGCTTCCTTCTGCCTTAACTGGTACAGTTCTCTGTCCTGCTCCTTCTGTGTTTCCTTATACTTCCTAAATGCTATCTTTTTCTCCCTAACCATCTCCGCCACCTCTTTTGAGAACCATAGTGGCTTTTTCTTTTATTTTTATTTGCTTCACACAAAGGCTTGTTGCCTCTGTGATAGCAGTTTTAATGTTTCCCCACTGTTTGTCCACCCCTCCTTCGTGTCTGTTTGCTAGTGCTTTTCTAAGGCACTCTCCCATTTTGACAAAGTTAGCTCTCCTTAAGTCCAGTACCCTCACTTTTGTATGGCTTGACTCTGCAGCTGAGTATATCATGAACCACATTGTTTGGTGGTCACTTGTTCCCAGATGGCTACCCACTTCTAGATCGGAGATCCTCTCACTGTCCCCATTTGCGAGTACAAGGTCTAAAATTGCTCCCTCCAGAGTGGGTTCCAACACTAGCTGTCTGAGGCATGGCATCTGTAGGGCATTGAGAATGGCCCTAATCTTGGATGTGGCTGCAGCAAAGGTGCTCCAGTTAACATCTGGCATATTCAGGTCCCCCATCAACAATACCTCCCCTTTCTCTGCCATCCTAAGGATGTCTTCCATCATATCCTTGTCCATTCCCTTCCCGAGATGGGGGTCTGTATACAACCCCTGTGCGGATTGTGGAAAAGCTGGAGAGTTCGCTCCAGAGTTACCAAAAGCTGTTCCCTGGATGAGGCCTTTAGGAGCCAATCGTCCAGATAAGTGAAAATATACAGACCTTCCCTTCTCAGAGCTGCTGATACCACTACTAAGCATTTAGTAAAGACTCTCGGTGCAGAGGACAAGCCAAAGGGCAGCACTTTGAACTGATAATGCTTGCCCTAAAAAGCAAAGCAGAGTAACGTCCTGTGGGGAGAGAAGACTGAAATGTGCACATAAGCATCCTGCATGTACAGTGAATATAGCCAATCCCCTGTTTTGAGGAGGGGCATTAGGCCCAGTAAGGTAACCATCTGAAACTTTTTGTGCTGGACATGCAGATTGAGGTTCTTTAGGTCTAGAATGGGCCTCAGATTGCCGGTCTTTTTGGGTACCAGGAAAAACCTGGACTAGAACCCCTTGTTTCTCAGGTGCCTGGGAACTGGCTCGATGGTCTGCCTGTGTAGAAGGAACTGTACCTCCTCCTGGAGCACAGACTGGTGAGCTAACGGGCAATTGGAAGGGTTTCTGGAGGTAGCTCGATGAGCTCCACGGTATGCCTCTTCTTTATGATCTGCAGAATACATGCATCTGAAGTTATGGTTCTTTATTGATTCAGATGGAGGAAGAACTGACCTCTGACCACCACCTCCTGGTTCGGGACAAGAACAGAGGGGTTCAGCAAGGAGTCAAGTGGGGGCAGAGCCAGCCGCTTGGGCTGGTCCCTCAGTTCTTGGGTGCTTGGCTGTAGTTCCAGTACTGGAGGGAGTGGGCAAGGCAGCCGGGGCTCTGAGTTTCCCTTTGGGGCAGGCAGCCACACCAGGCTTATTAGGCACTTTGCGAAAGGGAGGGTGCCCTCTACCTCTTGGTTGTGTGTGGTAGAGGGAGTGAACAGACTTGCGGGCCCTACCTGAAGCTTGCAGATCATTAATAATATCCTGGACATCAGGTCCTAACAGTTTAGTGCCATTAAAGGGAAACGTCCACGACAAAACAGGGCCCCCCCTCGCTGTGAGGAAGGACTTGATTAGCATTATCAGAAAAAGGTATGTTTTTTTTACCTCCTTGGCATTGTAATTATTTAATACTTTATCTGGTTGATCCTGCCTCTATCTCCGCTGGCATTTTGTAAATTAACTTCCTGAGCGGCACACCCACAACCACCCGCTGCTGTCCCGAAAATGACATATCATACGGGGAGCAGCCATGGTCTGTGCATTTGGTCACTGTATTCTTGAAGCTTCTAATAGCTATGGTTTGGACTGTACCTGTCTCCATGCTATCTCAAGATCAGGTATAGGCTGGTCGTCCGCAGGTAGTCTGTACCTGGTCTCAAGACAGCACGGAGACAGGTACCATCCAAACCGGAGCCATTATAATCTCCAAGAATACAGTAACCAAATGGACAGACCCGCAGCTGCTTCCTGCAGGATACATCATTTTTGGGACAGCCACGGGTGGTTGTGGATGCACCGCTCAGGGAGTTAGTTTACAAAATGCAGGCAGAGACAGAGGCAGGATCAACCAGATAAAGTATTAAATAATTACAATGCCAAGGAGGTGAAAAAACATACTTTTCTTTTTCTGATAGTGCTTGGGCCTTCCTCACAGCGTAGGGAGGCCATTTTACAAGTGACGTTTCCTTTAAAGGGGTATTAAGCACTTTTTGCTGTACATCAGCAGCGAACCCAGATACTGTGAGCCAGGAGTGCCTACTTAGGCATATGCCCATGGCTACTGCCCTGGCAACGGTGTCAGTCATATCATACAGGGCCCGAAGGAGGTGCATGCTAACATTCTTGGCTGCTTGGAGGAACTGGAGCAGCTTCTGCTTCTGTGTGCTATCTGGAAGGGTCTGTGCTGCGGCCTTGTCCCTCTTCCAGTTGGTATTTTAGTATTTTACCATGTGAGACAGGCAATTTACAATCCTCAAACCCAGAGTGGAGCAGGCATACACTCTCTTACCCCAGAGGTCGATTCTGCGAGACTCCTTACCTGGGGGAAAGGAACTAAGGTGCTTCAGAACCTTAGACCAGTCATGAGCTGCCTTGATGACCACCGAGTCTGTTACAGGTGAGCAGCGAAGTAGGGGAGCTCTTGGGGGGCATAAGACCTTATTAGCCCTGTGAGGCATAGCTGGCACCATGTCTGGTCTGTGCCAGGCTGCTGGGGTTGCATTCCTCAGAGCAGGAAGGATCGGATGAATGATTTTTGTGGGAGATTCAGGGAGATCCAGGACATCCAGAGACCCCCCCCCCGCGGAGCGCGCCGAAAGAACTGGAGCCAGCACCAGAGTGTCGTGAGGGTAGGAGTCCCCAGCCCTCCCCACTCCAGCAGAGACCCCCGAGAGCACGCCCGAAGAACCGGAGCCAGCACCAGAGGGTCGCGAGGGAGGAATCCCCAGCCCTCCCCACTCCAGCAGAAACCGCCCCGCGGAGCACGCCAAAAGAACCAGAGCCAGCACCAGAGGGTCATGAGGGTAGGAGTCCCCAGCCCTCCCTACTCCAGCAGAGCCCCGCCTCGCGGAGCACGCCGAAAGAACCAGAGCCAGGTAGCCACCGAAGCGTTGGAGCAGCTCTCTGCAAGGAGCTGTGATTTGCTAAACATTTAATTTTGGCGCCTTTTGTGTGCAGTCTGTAAAAGCTTAATTGGAGGGGCATAGAGGCTGCAGGCAGAATTAACTCCTTGGCCAACTGATTAACATCGGGGAACTTTTGTTGTAATTCTGTCCTGATTATCTGAGTATTATCTGAGCTCTGTTCTGGGGACTGTTTAGAATTTCTCTCAGGGCTGTAAAGTAATTGCTGTAAGCCAGTTGCACTGTGTAAACGAGCCCCAGACTGTACTGATCAGCGCACTAGCCAAGAGAAAAAAAAAGAAATTTAAATTTAGTTTGTTCTGACTAACCCCTTCCCTATTTCTCAAACCCTGCTTATATTACCTCTCTCTTACCTCCGCAGCACCAGAGGGTCACGAGGGTAGGAGTCCCCAGCCCTCCCCACTCCAGCAGAGACCACCCCCCTGCAGAGCACGCCGAAAGAACCGGAGCCAGGTAGCCACCGAAGCGTTGGAGCAGCTCTCTGCAAGGAGCTGTGATTTGCTAAACATTTAATTTTGGCGCCTTTTGTGTGCAGTCTGTAAAAGCTTAATCGGAGGGGCATAGAGGCTGCAGGCAGAATTAACTCCTTGGCCAACTGATTATCTGAACTCTAGCCCCACCTGCGCTTTGCGCAGGCTCCCCACCGCCCCCACCACCACCACCACCCTTGGTCGGCTTCTGCTTTTATAGAGGCGATCTCGTGAGCTACTAAACTAAACCAATCAGCCCACTTTCCCATTAGTCCATTATATTTTCTCACCACTAGCGGCTACCGCAGGGCAACCTGTTCATAAAAAACATCCCTTGCTTGAGTGTAATAAAACAAACAAACAAAAAAAAAGAACAAGACAAAATGAAGTTCCTAACTGCAACTATCACCTTGCTATGCATAGCCACAGCCTCCCTCCCACACGTATCCAATCCTAGCCTACCAGACACTTTCACAATCCACTCAACTATCAAGCTTACCCCCCACTCCTCCTCAGCTCTAGCGACTCACAACTGGCAACATGGGCATAAATGGATTCCGAGGGCCTCTATACTCCCCCCCTCTTTCCATGCTGTGTTACCTGTACTTTATCTCCCGCTCTTTTCTGTCCCAAAGAGAAGCCTAGTAACCCCCACTCTTCCCTCCCGCAGGGGAGCTCCTGGTAAACTGATGCGCACCCTAATGCACACCCTTGTTCTTCTTCTCCTCTTAGCAGGGGACGTCGAACAGAACCCAGGACCCCAGGCTACCACCGCAGCCAAGCAACCCACACCACCCTCGCCCCTCCCCAAAGGTTTCAAAATCATCCACCTCAATATATGCAGTATCCTAAATAAATTGGCAGCCCTTCAAACAACTGTTCTGGCCCTGTGCCCGGATATCATAATCATCACTGAATCATGGCTGAAGCCTCACCACCGGGACGAAGAATTCTCTATACCCGGCTTCTCTCTAATCCAAGACAGGCAGGGGAGTAAGAAGGGTGGTGGCACTGCCATGTATGTCTCCACAAACCTCCAGTTCTCAGTAATCACTCCACCGTTGACCACACAATCCAAAAACTCCCTCCTGATTAAAATCCCCTTGCCCCACTCCATCCCAGTTTACATAGCTGGGTCCTACTGTCTGCCAGACACACCATCAACTAGCATCCTTGAACACCTGGGCAATCTGAGGGCCCTTACCGAAGGTGGCGAGCTCCACATCCTTGGTGATTTCAATCAGAACTGGCTATGCAATGCTGCCTACAAAACACGTAGTCAAATAAGCGCTCTAAATCTGCACCAGCAAATAGTGGAACCCTCCCATCTAAACCATAAATCAAACAAACACTCACTACTGGACTGGGCTCTCTCAATCCACCCTCATAGGATAATTAAAGCTGGCCTTTTGCCGGACTCCCTCAGTGACCACCATATGATTTTCCTAGTGCACAAAATCTTCCGGCCCCCGGCCCCCCTACCCCGCATGCTGTACAGCAGAGTTTATAAATCTCTGGATCAGACTGCTCTCCAAAATGACCTTACCACCATAGACTGGTCTGTCATCCCCAGAGCCTCCTCCATGGATGAAGCCCTGGACTATTTCGCTACAAATTTCCTCGCCATCTGGGACATACATGCCCCACTACGGAGATCCAGAGTCAGAGGGTTCCACTTACCCTGGGTAACAGCGAACCTTATGGAAAAACTCCATGCCAGAGACCATGCCTGGAAATCCTTCAAGGCCACGGGTGCCCATGCAGCACAGCTTCACTACCGGTCTCTGCAAAATGCCTGTACTAGACTCATAAGATGGGCCAAATCAAACTACTTCAAAACAGCTTTCAACAATAACCACACCCACCCCTCACAATTTTGGAAGTCCATAAAATCCCTCCTCACCCCACGTCCCAACCCCCCTTCCCCACTCTTAACATCGAAGGTAAAATCGTCTCAACTCCCAGCCAGGTTGCCTCCAAGTTTAATTCCTACTTTTCCTCCGCTACTTCTTCCTCCTCTCTCCCAACCCCACCCCCATCCTCTCGGCTCCCCATTGCTCCCCTGCGCCCCTGACGCACCCACCTGACCTCCTTCTTGCTCTGCCCAGTCGCTCCTGGCCAGGTGCAAAAAATCCTACTTTCACTAAATCCCGCCAAAGGGAAATGTCCATCAGGCCTGGATTCCAAAATGCTCCTACTCTCAGCACCGGCCATAGCCCACCCTTTATCCATGCTCTATAACCTGTCCTTTAAATTAGGGGCAGTCCCCACAGCATGGAAGCAAGCCACTGTCATCCCACTTCCCAAAGAAGGGGACCGTTCCTCCCCCTCTAACTATCGGCCTATCTCCCTCCTCCCCATCCTAGCCAAAATTCAAGAGCGCCTTGTTCTATCCCAACTGCACCACTATCTGGATACTAACTCCTTCTTCAGCCCCTACCAGGCCGGGTTCAGAAAAAAACATTCCACCACCACCTCCCTCCTTCGCCTCACAAACTCCATACTTACAGGCATGGACAAAGGGGAAATAACAGCAGCCATATTTATAGACCTGGCAAAAGCGTTCGACACGGTCTCGCATCCCCTGTTGCTGTCTAAACTGGCCAAATCTGAACTGTCCAAGACAGCAAATAACTGGTTCCAATCGTACCTCTCAGGGAGGACACAATTAGTCCGCATTGGAACAGCTCTTTCCATCCCTCTCCCAGTCACCAGCGGTGTACCCCAAGGTTCTGTACTCAGCCCGCTGCTATTCTCAATATTCCTCAACGATCTGCCTATTGTCTGCACCCAATCTGCCATTCACATGTACGCGGACAACACTGTTCTATTCGCCTCTGGTCCAACCGCATCCGCCGTGACAGCCTGTCTACAAAAGGACTTCGACTCCATCCAACGCTGGTTCCTTGGGAACCAACTATTCTTAAACTCAAAAAAAACAGTCTCCCTCACCTTCGGCTCCAGGGCTAAATTAACCCGGCTTACCGAACCACCCGCATTCTTTACCTTAGACAGAACACCTCTCACATCCTGCACCACATATCGCTATCTCAGTATCTGGCTTGATCAGCACCTTGACTTCTCTGCACATATAGACGCGCTGCACAAAAAACTGCACCCCATGCTTGGTGCACTCTATCGTAACAAGTATTGCATCCCGCTACCAACTAGACAAGCCATTGTCCAAAAAATGATCCTCCCAATTTTTGACTACGGAGATGTCATCTATGGCGCCGCCCCTCACACGTCCCTAATCAGGCTTGACCCACTATTCCACTCCTTCTGCCAGTTCACCTTGGACCGCTCTCCCAACATCCCACCACTGCAGCCTATACCAGTCCCTTGACCTCCCATCCCTCCATAACCGGCGATCGCTGCATGGTGCTAGATTCGCTGCCAAATTCTGGTCACACACACTCCCCTCCTACCTATCTGCTTCCCTATCTGCCCTCACCCCACCTACTTATGATCTCAGGAACATCGACTCCAGGCTCCTGCACATCCCTCATCGATCCACCAGATCTGCTCAGGGAGCTTTCAGTTTCAGATTGCCCAAGTTGTGGAACTCACTGGCAGCTGATATTAGACACACCACCAGTACCCCCCAGCGTAACGCCCTTCTCAAATTACATTTCGCGACCAAATGCTCTTGCTTCCCCCCATCTCCTAAACTCCTTGGATTAGATCTAGCTTTTCTACTCAGGCTCCTGCACAACTCCCACCCTATCTACCCACTTTATGCTCCAGTCTGGGCCTGTGTTCCTGAAAATGATACATAGTGCTATTGTAAATTGTATATGATGATCCTATTAATACTTAAGCTGTATGCCTTACCCACCTTGTCGTCATTATCGTTCTCTCTATTTTGTTGTATTTTTATGTACTACTGTACTACTGTCTGTCATAACCTTGGCACACATGTATTTGAACTGTTTTCATCTCATTACTTCACCCTTGTAACCTATTCCCCCAGGGTGCATCTGGAATTGAGCGGTACTCCGCTCAGTATGCCTTCCTGGTAAATCTCTTAAATAAATAAAATCCACCAGGTCCTTTCTGGTGGCATCCTCTTCCTCAGTGTGGAAGTCCATGGCTGAGGACAGCTGCTTCGTCACATTGAAAAATGTGGTGTCCTTCGGAGGAGGACCTAGGAGTATGCTTCACTGAGTCCTCACTGACAGAAGATGCAGTAGATCTGTCAGAGAGCAGGATCTCTTCCTCTTCTTCCTCCTCATCATCAGAAAGAATGCAGTCTGGGTGGTACTCCTCCTTGTCAACCTCTTCTAAGTCTGGGACTGGCATCGGATGTGTCAACAACGGCCCAAGTGGCACTTCCCCTGGCTAAGTAGGTGTCAATGATGAAGTTGCCATTGATGGCGTTGGTGAGGGGGGCTGCAAGGCCCCCAGCTGCTGTACAAGCATGTTAGTAAATTTAAGCAGGACTTCATTTAAGTCGATGGTAGTCATCTACAGAGGGGGGTTTGATGGCACAGGTGTCAGTGACCCACCTACTGGATCCTTAGAACCCAAAGAGCCTGTAGCCCTGAAGGGAGATGGGGCAGGCCTCGATGGGAGTCTACAATGATGAGCCTGTCAAGGGAAGAGCCGATGACCCAGAGGTTGACAGCTGGCCACCCTGGCAATCCAGCAGAGGTGCTGTCGATATGGGTCTGGTGGGCACAGAGACCTGGACAGCAGTTTTCCTTGTTGTTGCAGCTGCAGTTGAGGATCCCCCCAGAAGATGGAGACAAGGCCATTGGACAATGAGATTGACACTGGGGGAGAGGTCGTATCTCAATCTTTGTTAATGACCCCCCACCCGAGGATTTGTCTTAGGCTTTGGAGGCCTGGGGGCTCGACAATCCTGTTAGTGACCGAGACGCTGGGACCCCGGAGGACCCCTGCTTGGAACTGGCTACCTGTTGATCAATCCATCAGGAACGTTTTAAGAGCCTTTCTGCATTGCCTGAGGGTCGTTTGGTTAAGCTTCTGGCAGAGCTCACAGTCAGAAACTTTGTGTTCAGGCCCAAGACAGCAGACACAAACAGAGTGTTTGTCCGTGGAGGAAATCTTCTTTCCACAACAGCAGCAATGGATGAGAGGTAGAAAGATTTACTCTCGACATAAACAAATCAGACAAATCTCTTTATTAAAAGAGATTCAGAAAAAAGCTGAAGAAAAAGCTGTAGGCAAAAAAATGGCACAAATACTGCGTCGGAGATTCTGCGGAGAACCATGCGAGCAAGTCAACAGCGGTAAAGAATGGAGGTGGGAATGGGGCTGCTGACACCTTTATAGGGTTGGTGACATCGACAGCATGGGCAGCCCCAGTTGAAGCTTGGGAATCAGTCTGTTTTTAGACTTTTAATGGGTTTATGAAAATGTATGTATTGCACGTTGACTGTTCCTTATTGCTGTATTTGTATATATGTATAATTTGTTGTAAGAGCGCCCTGAGCCCACGGGGAAGGGCACCCAAAATAAACTCTACTACTACTACTGCTGAAAATCTTCTGTGTGGATTCCCTTTCACTGATAGTGAAGGTTCCTACAGTGTTACCTGATGACCGAGATGCCCACGAAGAAGATCTAGAGTACCTCCGATGAACCTGCAAGCAACCACATGTTGAGCCACAATCTTGCTGCTAGTGAGGGCATGTAAAGCAGACACTGCTGCCAAGCAGACCTTAACAAAGAAATACCCTCTGCGATCAAGTAGGATCTGCAGTGATAATGTCGGTGGGGGGAATATGGGCAGACTAGGTGACCTCAGTGCTAGGGAAAATGATAGAATCACTTCTGAAGGAAAGAACTGTTGAGTACCTAGAGGCCAGTGGGGCACAGGACCCAAGGCAGCATGGATTCACAGCGGGGAGGGTCATGTCAGATGAATCTAATAGATTTCTTTGACTGGATGACCAAAGTAGTAGACCAGGGAGGGGCTGTGGGTGTGGTCTACCTAGACTTTAGCATGGCATTTGACCCAGTCCCACACAAAAGATTAACAAACAAGTTAGCCAGCCTTGGAGTGGGTCCCAAGGTGATAGCCTGGGTAAAAAATTGGCTGGCCAACAGGACGCAGAAGGTAAGAGTAAACAGAGTTCACTCTGAAGAAAGGGGGGCTACTAGCAGGGTACGGCAGGGTTCAGTACTGGGACTGGTCCTCTTTAATGTCTTTATAAGTGACATTGCAGAGGGACTGGGAAGGAAAAGTATGTCTCTTTGCAGACAACACAAAGATCTGCAACAGGGTTGATACACAAGGTGGGGTGGAAAGGATAAGAAGGGACTTGGCAAGGCTGGAGGAATGGTCAAATGTATGGGAGCTTAGATTCAACGTGAAAAAGTGCAAAGTAATACACCTGGGAAACAAAAACCCAGGGGAAGAGTACACAATGGGGGGTGAGATACTAACAACAAAAATGGAAAGAGACCTGGGGGTAATCGTATCAGAAAACCTAAAGGTGGGCAAGCAATGTGAGAAGGCAGTAAGGAGGGCTGGGTGGATATTGGGATGCACAGGGAGAGGCATCACCAGTAGAAAACAGGAAGTTGTTATCCCTCTGTACAGGAAGTTGGTGAGACCCCATCTGGAGTACTGCGTGCAGTTCTGGAGACCCCATCTCTGCAAGGACATAGACAGGATGGAGGCTGTCCAGAGGAGGGCAACTAAAATGGTGCAGGGTCTGCATCAGAAGCCATACGAAAAGAAACTAAATGAGCTTAATATGTATATCATCAAGGAAAAGGGTGGGGGTAGGGGTGCATGATAGAAACTTTAAAGTACCTCAAGGGAATCAACAAAGTCCAAGAGAGAGTAGCATCTTTCAGAAAAGATGTTCAAGAACAAGGGGGCACAATTTGAAGATGGGGGGTGTGTGGCTCAGAGGTAACGTGAGGAAGTATTTTTTCACGGACAGGGTTGCAGATGCATGGAATGGTCTTTCTGAGGAAGTTGTGGAGTCAAAAACAGTGGGGGAATTCAAGAATTCATGGGACAGACATAAGACAATTCTAGTAACAGGTAGGAAGAAGTAGTCTGTTGGTTAACTAGGATTTGCAGCTTATCCATTGGGTAGGGAAATTGGCAGACTAGGTGGGCCAAGCGGTCCTTATCTGCCATCAAATTCTGTGTTTCTATGTTAAGCAGTTCTTATCTGCCAGCATGTACTATGTTTCTATGTTACCCGAGGCTCGCATCCGTAAGGGTCTGAAATAGTCCATCTTCAGACTGACTGCACATGCGAAGGAGTCCAGTTAATGGGCAGCACACCAAATAACAAAATATTCCTGTTTTTGTAAGTAGGTGTATTTAGCAGATGGCTTATGAGCTGTAGGCAGAACAGCTGCAACCATGGGGGAAACCCAAAAGTGGGTGCACTCTATAGCCTTAGAGGCCAGGCATTGAGGTGCAGGGATAGAAGATTCGGTTGCACCAGAGCACCCTTCTCCTGTGACAGAAGTTCCGATCACAGATGGAATGAGACAGGGGGTTCAGTTGCCAACTGCTGAAGCAGAAAGAACCAGAGTTGCCTTGGCCAGTATTGCCCCAACAGAATTAGGGTGGCAGACTCTGCCCTCAACTTGACCAGAACCCTCCGTATTAGAGAGGACGTGGGAAAGGCAACATGAACCTCCCTTTTCAAGAGAGGGAGGATGCTTCTCACCAAAAAAAAAAAAAAACAGGCCCTGGAGTGAGTGAGCAAGTAGAAATGCATCAGTTTTGCATTCTATGGAATCACAAAATAGTTGCTAACTGGGTACCCCACTTTAAGAAAAGATCATCCATGACAGAGTCCAATAATTTCCATTTGAGGCAAGAGTGCCTGAGACCGGTTGAGATGGACTCTCATTGCCTTTCTGCAGAGTGGATATGAGTGGACACCACCTTGGTGGTTTACATAGTATATCACGGAGATGTTCATATGGATCACCAGCAGATGACCTGGAAGGAGGGTGGCAAAGTCTTGTAGGCCAAGCAGAAAAGCCCTCATCTCCAGAGTGTTACTGTGCAGAACCATATCCAGAAGGGACCACTGATCTGGAGTCCAGAAGAGGCTCAGATGGGCACCCTTTCCAGAACCAGAAGCATTCATCATTACAAATATAGAAGATGGAGAAAGGGCAAGCCCATCAAGGTTGAAGCAGTCCAACCACCAGAGCAGGGCATGGAGGAGTGGAGGGTTCAGTTCCATGAGGCACTCCAGCTAATCAGAATGCTGAGCCCACTATGCATGGAAAACCATTGGGCAATCCTTATATGCAGACGTGCCAGCGGGACAGTCAGAATAGCAGCAACCATGAAACTTATCAGTCTAAAGACACATCTAGCTAAGATAAAGTCACTGGGAAAGACCAGCTGAGCCTGGGCAACCAGCACCATAGCATGGTCCAAGGGAAGAAAAGCCCAGAACCAACCCCTTGTCCAGAACAGCTCCTATGTATTGGAGACACTGACATGGAGTAAGAACCAGCTTTGTCTATTCACCAGAATGTCCAGCTGTTTGATGACTTGTCCTGTGTGGAACAGTTTGCAAACAACAGCCTCCCTCAATGGGGCTTTTAGAAGCCACATACAGGCCCTCCCTTCTGAGGGCTGCTTCAACCACTGCAAAGCATTTGGTAAAGACATGCAGTGCAGATGACAATCCAAAGAGCAAGACACTACTAACTGGCAGTGTGAGCCCTGAAGCATAGACCACAGGTACTGTCTGTGGGACTTGCAGATTTTGACTTGGAGGTAAGCATCCTTCATATCCAGGGTACACATCCAATCCCCTTAAGGAAGCAGCATGAAAGAGGGACTATACTGAAACCATTCAGAGCTGCTTAGATTCTACAAACAGGCTGAGGCCTCATAGGTGCCCTCAATGAACCACATCGAGCACCACAACATCTACCGTGATCTCCTCCACTTTGGAAGAGGGAGATTTGCCCCCCTCCCACCAGGATGTCCTGATCTGCAGGGGCTGGAGGAAGGGGGGAGACAGAAGGGGCCTAGGGTGGAGGAGTTTCTGCCAATAACTGCACCTTTGGTGAGCCTGACATGGTCAATAGGAGGCAAATTGGCCTGTGGAGGAGGCCTGGGTCCCCGGGAATAGTCCATACCATGGCAGGCAATCCCCTACGTCGGGGCTTAGGATTTAGAGTATGCAAAGACTGCACAGTCATTTTAGATGTTTGAAGGTCCTTCAAGGCAGATGCAACACTGGAGCCAAGAAGCTGCTTACCTTTAAAGAGAACATTAAGGACCAACTGCTGAACATCAAAGGCAAAGCCAGCAACACATAAGCAAGAGGGGCAGCACAGACACATGCCAGAACCCGCAGCATCTGAGGCTTCATAAGCAGACTTTAATAGGTGCTTAACAGCTCCAAACCACTGGCAACAATCTACTGGACCACAGTTTTCTTTCTTTTAGGCCCATCATTTAGGAGCCTTAGACTTGTCATGAACTGCCATGATAACCACGGAATCTGTCCCGGATTGAGAGGAATAACAGAGCTTGTCAGAAGGCACAGGATACCATTGATACACTTCAAGGGGCACAGCTGGTAAAGTACAAGGTATGTGCCAAACAACCAGTGTGACAACCTCCAAAGCCAAATGGATAAAAAGAATAACAGTGGGTGAATGAGATACCTCCAAGAACTCAAGCATTTCTCTTACAGAAATCATCCTCCTTGGCAGCAAATATTGTTTTAGGCTGGACTAGCCAAAGGGAAGCCAGAAAGAAGGCATCCTCAGGAGAGGACCGAGGTATGAGGTGCACTGTCCACACTACAGGAGGATAAATTGGAGCTGGAGCTCACATTGGGGAGGGGGGGTTCAGACCTTTCTCTTTCTTTTCAAATTCCTCCTCAATATATTCAGGATTGTATTCTAATTCCTCTCCCTTGTCGATGATGTGCAGTGGGTCAACAGCAGGAGGATGTTGAGAAGGAGGAACCATTGAAGGGCCAGGTGTCAACAGGGGAAGTTCATTGACAGATACAGTGAACTGCAGAGGGAACTCTGGCACCGACAGGGTCAACGGCGGCAGTCCTTGTGGCAGTGACAGGATTAGTGCTGATGGCACAGTTGGGGCAGAAGCATACAGAAAAGCTCACACATCATCTGAAAAGGCATCTGTGAATTGAAAGACCCCTGACAGGGTCACTGATGATGGAACTCTCAACAGGACAGTGCCTAACAGTGGAATCATCTGAGAATCCCCCAGTGGGGGATTACAGCCTGTGCCAGACGCAGCAGCCTTAGCCTGCGATCTGTTTTTTTCTGAAGACTTACCTTTTTTAAAAGGAGAGTGGGACCATTCAAGAGAGGTATCTTACCCCAATACCTATGCTTGTCTTTTGCTGTATGGCAGTGTTTATCCACTGATTTAGAAGACTTGTCATTTTTCTTCTAAGTGTCAGTAGCCAGTGCCATCGACTTTGGGAGAACAGCAGGTCCACACCGAGTTCTTGGGAGAAGGAGCAGAAGATGACAGTTTAGCCATTTGCAACACAGTATGTTTTTCCTCCACTGCCATGAGTTTTAGATAAACTTCCAAGGCTTTCTTGCGACATCTCAAAGTGGCCTGGTTAGAGCCCTGGGAAATGCTGCAGGCTTTCATTTTGTGGGCCTAAGTAAGTAGTGAACACACAGAGTGGTCGTCATCCTTGTAGATTTTCACTTTACCTCGAGAGCGGTTTGTTTTTCATTGGCAGCATAAATGATTCAATTTAAAATAACAAAGAAGTGTTAGTGATACAAGTAGAGTTCGACAGCATTCTTCAGCAGTGGTGGACCGATGAATGCTGATGATAAAACAGAAGCATGATGGGACCACCCACGTTATACAGGTGTCAGCAGTGCATGCTGACGTGTATGGCCCTAACTAGAAAAGATTTCTGGGTGGTCCTGAAGCCAAGGACTTAGTTCCATGATGTGACTCAGTGGAGGGAGATGTTCTCAAAGAGGATCATCATTTGAAATATATGTTCAGTCTGTGCCCCTTGCTAGATTCTGATGTTCTTGTCACCTTAACAAATACTTTCATTTTTTCTCATCTACACTATTGTTGTACACTCTACAAAAGAGGTCAGAGCATACTGCTCCATTGCCAAGGGCTGTGGGATGGCTTCCCGTTAGATAGCACATTGATTTCTGGGTTCTTTTACTCGCATACAAAGCCTTGAATGAACTAGGGCCCCTGTACTTCAGTGACCTAATTTCCTATGTGCATTCCAGAAATCTGAGCTCCAGTGGGGGTGGGAGTAAAGTCCACAGGTGATTAGGCTTTTGTGGTCTCTGCCCTCACCCTCTGTCATGCACTCCCTGAGGGCATCCACACCGCTAGTAAAGTAACAACTTTTAAGTATCTACTAAAGAACTTCCTACTGTTCCAAGCTCATGGATAAGTTCAGCTGGCTTGGTACTTGTTTAGTTCTAGTGGATCTTTAAGATATTTTATGGGTATTTATGATGTGAATTGTGTGTATAACTGTTTTTAACATGTTTGTTGATTGTGGTTTGTGATACCCCTATTGCTGAATGATGCACAGCCTCTCCGAGCCTTGGAAGAGCACCTTACCTTGGATTGTTAAAGTTCTAGCTTGTTGATTTTTACAGCACAGAATTAACTGCAGCTTGCAGATTTTACCTGCATAGAGTATTAGACTGTCTGCATTCTTCTTCCTCTAACCAACTATAGACACCTGCATTCTTTTTCCCCTATCCTACTCTACAAATCCTGTGTCTAAAGTGGGCTGTGAAGCACCCTAAGGACTCCCCTGCTTGAACTAACAGCCTGATCTTTACTGTTCTAGACTTTGTTCCCAATACTATTTTTCTTCCCTCTGAACCATCAGACTACAATTCTTGTGTTCATCCTCTCTCCCCTCCATGCCCCCCTTTTTTTTTTCTTAGCTTTGCAGCTAGCTACAGTAAGCCCTCCTTTCTCAAGTGTAACAGCTCTTTTGTGAAGGTGCTGTTCAGCTGCATTACTAATCTGTCTGCCCTGCCAGTGTCTCCTTGCAGCCTAGGTTTCTAGTGCTCATTGTCCCTGCTGGTCTTAAATTAACAGACCCTTCTCCCCTCCACAGGCACCCTGCCCAATGTGGATGACTGCCTCCTCCTGCAAGCCGCAGTTGCTGCTCTGACCCCGGCGGCTGTTCTGTGCCGACTCGCTTGCCTCACAGCCTACAACCAGGTACAGATTTTGATGGGCAGCCCAGAGTCACCAATGGGATTGAACTTGGTGCTTTTTGCCTTTCTGGCCATTTGGCTACACTATTACAGCTCCTGAGCTCTGATTACGTGTAACACTATTCCCCCTTCTCTTACTGGCTCTTTCCTCTACCCTTCCTAAGCTGCCTCTTTTTTTAATACGAAAACTGCTAATGCTGAGTTTTCCAGTACCAACTGTTTAGTAGAACTTTTCCATTTGCAAATTATACTGCAAAGCCACTAGAAGGCAACAACTTGTGGAGGTTGCAAACCTCTTCCCACTGCTCTCCCCTAACACTTCTAAGTCCTGGGTCCTTCATACCTAAAGCCTTGGGTTGACAGCCTTTGGTCTATTATTCGCCATAAGCTGCAACCTCAGTTAAACCCTCAAGTGCTCAGCCCTTAAACCCAAGCAGCTCTCATTGGTTACAGCCCAGAGTTGCCCTCCAGCCCATTAGGACATAGCTGTCCCCTGTTCTCCCTTACTGCCTATTGCACCATTGCTTCTAACTAGTACTAATCCATTCCCATCTACTCAGTTTTTTGCAGCACTCCCCTGCAAATTACCTACATCCTAACAAACAATCAGTGGTGTGATCTGAATCTGTAAGCCAGTACACCATGGCCAATTTCACAGCACTGTACATTCCATTCTGCCTAATGTTTCTACTTATTGCTATTTCATAGCCGCGTTCCTAACTCACCCTTCGCTGCACAGTGAGGTCCCACCAAACAATCTCAATACTGAACCCCAGTCTGTGTATCTCACTGTCCCTTGCCTGCCAAAATGTGGAATTGTATACCTTGGTAGCTGGCTCACCAGAAGGCTGCAAATGTCCTCACTTTATGCTAAAAATGTAAAGCAGCTACTTACTTCCTCAATCCGACCATTCCTACTACTTCTCCTGCCATTAACCCTTGCAGATGATGTTGAGCCAAATCCCGGACCCACCATACCTTCATCTGCCCCAACCCCCATCATCATATCAAATGCCGAAAGGGCTACAAATTGCTCATTTAAACATATGTAGTCTCAGACCTAAGATGTCTGAGCTAGAAGCCAGGATTAATCAATACACTCCTGACATCCTGGGCATCTCTGAGACCTGGCTGAAACCATGCATCAAACAACATGATGTTGCTGTGAATGGATACAAATGTTTCAGGAAGGACTGACTGGGAAAAAGTGGTGGTGTCCTCATGTATACCTGGGAGCACTTGGACACTGTTGAAATACCAGTGTCTGAATCTGGACCTTCTGCTGCTGAATTGATCTTCCTTTCCCTCACCCTTGGCACAGTAAAAAAAAAAAACTCATAGTAGGTTCTGTACACATGCCCCCTAAGGTAGCAGTCCCTGGCCTCCCCTTCCCTCCTTCATAACCTCCCTTGCTAATCTCCCGCAGCATCACCTCGTACTTGGAGGCGACTTCAACATTGATTGGCTGCATTCTAACTCTTCCTAACTGCCTGCCGGCCTGGCTGACTCAAATCTGGTTCAAATGACTGGCGACCCTACTCGTATTAATACAAAGATGGATAACCATACTTTAGTTGACTGGGTGTTGACAAATTGTGCCCCAAAGATAAAATCAGCGGAGGTCCTCTCAGACAGTACAAGTGACCAGTCGCCGACACTCTGTGAATGGTGTATAACAACTTCCCTAAGACCCCTCCTAAGATCATCACTGTGCATGACATGTCCAGATTTGACTCCAACTTTGTTGATACCATCAGAGAAACTGACTGGGATCCAATTAATACCGTCAGACGTTAACTTGGCACTAGACTATTTTGTGACAAAATTCACTAATACTGTTGATAAACATGCCCCTTTAAAGAGCTGCTGGGTAAAAGGTATTAAAGCACCATGGCTCACCAAGGAATTAAGGCAGCTCATATCCACTCATGGTGAGGCATGAAGGACTTATAAGGATAATGGGCTACCTACCAACTGGCAAACATATAGGCAACTAAGAAACAGCTGCAAGAACTCAATCCAAAAGCAAAACGACTCTACTTCAAGAGACTCCAGATTGAGCATTTTAGTAATCTGAAAGAATTCTGGTGACAGGTTAACTCCCTTTTAAAGGGAAACACCTCTGAGACCCCCAGTTCTCTTGTTGCCCAGGGGTCTCTCTCAGTGACGACCCCCCCCCAATCGCCTCGGGCTTCAATGAGTTCACCAATCTCGATAAGTACACATCACTATTTTCTAGTTCATCCACTCCACCACAACCTGACCCCCTGCCATCAGTCGACTCCATGGATCACACTACCTTTCAGCTAAAGCTCATAACCCTTGCGGAGGTTCACCATCTCCTCATGAACCTAAAGGCTGACAGTTCACCTGGCCACAACACTCTAGAGCCTAAATTCCTTAAGTTGGGAGCTGATGCCCTAGCCCGCCCTGTTTGAGATTTATTTAAATCGATCCTTCCTTACTTGCACCATCCCTGAAAAATGGAAGGTAGCGGTGGTCGTCCCTGTCCAAAAGGGAGGTCCCAACTTGACAGTGGAAAATTTCCGGCCTATTTTAATACTTTGCCCTCCTGCAAAAATACAAGAGCAGGTAATCTATGACCACCTACAGGATTACCTTGACCTCCACCATCTGCTCTCAACCTCTCAGCGTGGGATTAGGTAAAACCACAGTACACTTATAGCTCTGATTAAAGTCACCTCTGACATATTCTGTGAAATGGATCATAGCCATGCCACTGGAGCAATTTTTGTAGGCTTGACAAAGGTTTCTGACTTAGTCATCCGTGGCCTTCTATTACAACAACTGCATGTCCTTGGCCTTGATGCCACTGCCATGACATGGACCCAAAGTTACCTTTACAGCCATACCAAAAAAAGCAAAATGGGTGGGCTCCCTATCTGATCTGAGGCCCACTACCCATGGTGTCCCCCAGGGTTCCATATTGGGACCATTATTTTTTTTTGCTGTATATTAATGACCTCCCTAATAACTATGGTGGGGCCTTTGTTCACCTATATGCAGATGATGCCATCATCTACTGTTCTTCTCCTGATATCGGGTGGCTCAGTTCAACGCTAGCCTCCAATTTCCAAACCCTTGAGGACTGGTTCCTACAGAAGCAGCTTATCCTTAATACTAGAAAAAAACAAAGAGTGTGTTATTCTCCAACTCATCTGCACCAACCCTGCCCCCTCTGGCTGTACTCTCAAGTACTAGGGATGCACTCGAATCGGTCAGGTCCTTCAAATACTTGGGGAGTCACCTTAGATCCCTATCTTACACTGAATGCACATGTTACAGCCATCACCAAAACTATAAACCAAAATAATCGGTGTCCTCTATTGCATCTGCCTATTCCTTACACTGACCTCCTGTCGCAAGATTGCAGATACCACACTCCTGCCCCTCCTTATGTATGGTGCTCCATTACTACTCTCTGCTACCACATCCATACTATCATGCCTATCACAGGCTTACCATAGAGTTGGCAGGTTTGCTCTCAGGGCCAATGTTCGGCACCATCACTGCAATGTCTTGTCTGCCTGGGATGGCTACCCTATGAATTAAAATTATATTATGTCACACTAAGCTTTATACATAAGCTTGTACATTGCTTCACTCCTCCCGGCCTTACTGATATTGTTTAATGTCGTCTCCCTCAACGTGCCCTCAGATCTACCTCCTTGCCTCTTCTCTCAATGCCAAACTTACAACTCTCCATGGCTCAGAGATCGTTTGCATTTTCTGCTGTGTCTTACTGGAACTTTCTACCTTCTTCTATACTGACCTGACACCTCCTCTCTCAATTTCAAAGTCTGCCGTTATCTCACCTAACTGCTCCACCTTGCTCCTGCTTCTGCAGACTCCTAACCCCTGTTCACTCCTTGCATGATTCTCCTAGCAAAACTTTCTACACTCTCCATCTCCTGCTCTCCAAGAAAAAAAATACTGTAAAGGATGTCTGTATGTAAGGTTTTGTTGACTGTGCTTTAAATTGCTTATTTTGCACAACTGAATGTAATTGATGTACTCTTTTACTGTAGGACTACTCCTTGTCTAATTTCTTGTGTCAATGAATGCACTATCAATGTATTGCACTTCCCGGGTCACCCCTGAAAAAGGGATTGTCTTGTCTCAGAGGGCCTACTCGGTTACCAAAATTCAATAAATAAATAAATACAGGGAAATACACCAAACCTTTCTGTCAGTTGTCCCTCCTCAGTATACCATAACAGTCACTGTGATTTGGTATCTCAGTATTAGCTTACTTCCAAGGATGCTATTTCTTTGTTTAGTCACCCTATGGTTAGTGTTTGTTTGTCTTCCTTCCAGATGCTCTTTTTTGAATATCAGGACAATTTATAGACTCAATCAATTCTTGTGTATGGATGTAGCTGAATTCATGTCACAAGTTATACAATAATGCAACTTATAGCTTTAATACCTACCACTGTTAACAAATGGTTATCTTGGATATTGTCCTGTACTGTTTGTATTACTGAGAAATTCAATAAAGCTTTTAACTACAAAAAAGAAATAAACCAAGCATTAATTTAATATTTCTTCATTATGCACCAAAGTAAACAGCCATTTGGTTCCCAGTGAGTAACCAAATTTGCACATATACAAACAGTATCACAACTGATTTTACTGGACTTTGCCCTTATGTCTCCCTGCAATACCTACCACTGTGACATGTCTACGAGGCTAAATCAGGTTCACTTATCGAGAAAAAAATCTGGTATTTTCAACTAAACTTGCCATTTCTCAACTGAATACCAGATATTCTCTATGTGAAGTCAGAAACTAGAGACTGCCATTCCCAAAGCAAAAACCAGATTTGGCCAAGTTACATTCAATTTTAATGCTTGTATCATAGAATAATCTTTCATCAGCAGGGACACTGGTTTACCGGGATTGAGAAAGGGCAAATTCCATTTTGCACATTGTAAAAAACGGTACTGTCACCGGTAAGACCATGGTTAAAATCCGGTTTTACCGTGTTTGGTCAGTACTTTAACAATTTTTAACTTACTACACATGCATTTTAGCTGCTTTGACCTCCACTATTGCACATCCTTCCATCCTTGTACCAATTTAAAGTTATTTTAGGTACAAAATATGATAGCAGCAACAGCACTACAGTCCCCATCCCTGAGGTGTGATGGAAACAGCAGCAAGGCCCCCATCCCTCTGGTGCGATGGCAGCACCAACAACACTACAGACCCATCCCTCTGGTGTGATGGCAGCAGCAGCACTGTGGTCCCTATCCATTAGGTGTGATGGCAGCAGTACTACGTTCCGCATTCCTCAGTTGTGATGGCAGTATCAGCTCTATGGCTCCCATCCCTCAGGTGGGACAGCAGCAGTACAACATTCCCCATCCACCAGTGGTTATAGCGGAAGCTCTACAGCCCCTGCCTCTCGGGTGTGATGGCAGTATCAACACTATGGCCCCCATCCCTCTGGTGGACAGCAGCAGTACAACATTTCCCACCCACCAGTGGTTGTGGCAGAAGCACTATGACCCCCCCGCCTCTCAGGTGTGATGGCAGTAGCAACAATGCAATCCACATCCCTCAGGGATGATGGCAGTAGTGACAGCACAATGATCCCCTTTCTTCAACACCCACACCCCACATGCACAAATTACAAATTACTTAGTCTCTTTGCTTGTTAGAACTCAGATGTGAATTAATCTGAACCACCACTACTAAGGTGGACCACATTTGTTTTTTCCTATTATTTAGCTGCTTGAATTGGATTTCTGCCTGTGACACCACCGACCAGGGTTTGGGAACAGGTTTGGGTGTTGGAGGACTGGCTGGGGGGGGTGAAGGCTTGAGAGTCCAATGACCACCCGCCTTCTCCTGGGAGGGAGGGTATATTCACAGCTCAGCATTTGCTGGCCCCAGATGGAGGCTGGACCCATGGCAACACATTGGCCCTCATTGCAGAAGAGAGTGTGAAGAACATCAGCTTGTGCCTTGACATCGTGTGGCCTGTCACGCTCCCTCGAAAATAGAAAAACACCTGCTGGCCACACAGGGGATGGTTTCTGGTCCCTCCATAGGCATGAAGCCCCAGCCACATGTATCTGTTCTGACCCTTGTTAGCTCCCCACAGGGTAGGGGCCCACCGATGAAGGGTTACTTTGGGTTACCTGGTAGCATGGCCATAAGGGGCAGTGGATGAGTGGTGGGGACTCAGCAGCAGTGGTAGGGGGACTTGGCAGGCCTGAAGAAATGGATGGCCAGGGGTAGGAGGAACAAAAACTGCCTGAATTTGCTTTTTGAAATAGTCTCTTCACCTAAAAAAAAAATTCACAAGTGATTAGTGTAGGACCTTCTAATGCATCTCACAAACATGTGGATTTCTTTTTTAACCTTGGTGTCCATGAAAAAGGTGTCTCTCAGTTTTCATGTCTGAGCTCAGATGTGAATTGAGCACCACTCTACCCACCAGCTTCATACAGCCCTGGGGTCTTACCTTCCGTGTGTCACTGAATGTGCTTTCCCTTCCACTAGCCAAGCATAAGTACACTTAAACACGTAACATTTGCATTTTATTAAAGCAGTCTATCAGAAAACTTTTTGTTGTCACAGAGACTGACACAACAAGTGGGAGAGAAGGTGCAAATGATGAAATGGGCAGACTAGGTGAGTCGTCAAAGTCTATGTTTCCATCCCATTCACCTAAATAAATAATAAGGCAGCTTGTGCCTTGTGAACATACTTTCATTCAGACTAATTTTCAATCAAACAATTGAGGATTTTGGATGGCCCTACTGATTATAAACTTGAATGAACTAGTTGGTAACAGTGATCCTGTGCTTAGCAATCTATATCCTAGATGTTCATATGCAAAAAATACAATAAAAACCTGACTAAAGTCTAAAAACAAGCTTATAAAATGCAAAATTTATCTGAACATTTAATCTTTACCTATACAAAATCATTGCAGCTCGAGTAAAACTCAGATAAATTACAAGGTACCCTGACTACTGTATGATGTAGTAAACATATATTGGTATTTGTTTTATAGTTTTTGTAAACCAGGTAAGCCCACTAAGCAGAACTGCCTGTTTTCAGAGGTGATCCAGGAGCATTGCAGAGGTTAAGTGACTTGCTTGGAGTTACACAGTATGCAAGTGGAGGTTGTGGGAATCAAACCCAAGTCTTCTAAATGTACTCAGTTCGATCACTGTTTGTTACTCTAACCACTAGGCTATACTGCCAGCCATAACACCCATATATAATGTTTTAGTATATGATTTCAATAATAGTGCACAGTACCTACAGTGCAAATTATGAACATTGAACACTTTGCAACATTTTACTAAAACTGAATTATTTCCCTCTCCATCTGCTTATGTTTTCTTACCCCAAAGTGGGTGTATAGTTGACAGAGCACTGTAAATAGCCTGAGGTAGCACTACTGCTTGCAATGCCAGGGACTTGGGATCAGAAGTGAATTCCCATTGCTAGAGGTCTGGCCAGGGGAGTAGGATCGAGCACCTGGGGGGCTGCTCTCTTTCTCTGGGAACGGTGGACTGCAGGTCCTGCTGCTTTTCTGCCACCTGGGTGACCACAGGTGGTGGTGCAATGAGACTGCAGAGCAATCAGGAAGAGAAGAAGCTAGCCAGGATCTGGAGCAGTGCATGTCTCTATTTGCCCTACTTCCTTGGATCCCTTGAGTGTTGGTGCCCTCAGGAACAGAGGCCAGAAAACCAGTAACAATCAACCCATATCGGCTGCTGGTAGAAGGGACCAAGCTGCCCCAGACTTCATAACCAGTTTCCATGAGGGACCCACTAGGCTGCCCGGCACACATTAAAGGACTGTGGAGGGGTAACCTGGGGCCCTCTCCCTTCCTACCTGTGGGGTACAACCTAGGCAGGATGGGGGCAGGTTCACAGGAACTCCTGAGCATTACCTGGGGTGAAACTAGGGGATACCCAGCCTAGGGATCTCTGAAAAGTGGAGATTAACGCTGTGAGAAGGGAGCATAGAAAGAGAAAATAAAAACATTTAAAAATATGCTGAAATCTTAGGGATTCTGTGCAGAGAAATGCAATTTCCGTGAGGCACCGGTACAAGAATTCAAAATCTGCAAACCAAGCAGGATTCCGTGATTTTTACCGGTGAAAACGGAAAACCATTGTCCCTGTTCATCAGGTTACTCTTCCAAGTAAAAATCTCTTGTTACACTGATTTATGTGGCATCTCTCTAGATTTGCTAATTGGTTGACTTGGTTGTGTAAAACTCTTGCCACATTAAGCACATTTCTATTTTGTGTAAATCTGTTGATGTGTTGTTAAGAGCACTCTGAACTGTAAAACACTTCTCACATTCAGCACATTTATATCATTTCACCAGAGTGAATTTACTGGTGTGTTATCAGTTGACCTAGCTATATAACATTATTACATTGTGCATATTTATATAGCCTCTCTTCAGAGTGAATCTGGGATGCGCTATCAGTTGATCAAGCTGCATCAGCGCATTTATATGGTTTCCATCCAGACTGAATTTGCTGATGCGCTCTCAGTTGATCCGGTCATCTAAAACTCATCTCACATTGAGCACATTTATATTGTCTCTCTTGGGCAGTGTCTCCAGTGCTCAGGGTTTTCCAATACCGTAACAAGAATGGACCCCATTTTTAAGTCACTGCACATTCAGACATCAGGAAATGCAGTTTTGTATTAATCATTATACAATGGCAAGGAAAGAATCCTGGGCTCTGATTAGTCAGTGTGCACCTGGGACAGCAATGTTATCCGAGCATAACATCACTATATCAAGTCCAGGCACACACATGATCGAATGTTATCAGTATCAAAAAACCAAAACAAACAAAAAATAAAACACTCCACATGCAGATTAGGGAGATAAAAAAAAACATTAGCTATTTACTGTACCCACAATTCCTCACTATGTAAATTGGTATACAGGCTATTTCTGTACTCACTACAGAAACAGGAGACTACATCTCTCAGTAAAGAAATCTTGTGAGCCATCAGTGCATGCATAATGCTCGATTTTGAAAATAACCATCTGGCGTACCAAACATTGCTTAGATCACAGAATGAGATAATTGATAGGAAATCAATTACTTATTCCAATAACTGATTAAGGAGCCCATACTTCTGGACTGGCACATCAAACATCATTAACAAAAGTGGATAAACTATATAACAGATTAGCTAGATTCATATTAAATTGTGATTTTCATACTCAGCATTGTGTTCTGTATAATACACTTGGATGGAGGACTCTAGAGCGCAAAAGGAATATAAAATAGACTAGCCAAATATACAGAGCCATCTACTCCGGAAGTCCAAGTTATTTAATGGAAAAACTTCATATAAAAAGTACATAAATATGGGCTGTCAAATAATAGGATAAATACATTTTGCCGGGGGCGTGGCTTGGCTTCGGACGCAATGGACGCCTAATACGAGAGCTCTCTAATCCCCCAGGCCATTTCTGCATGATTTACACCAGATATCTAATATTAGTGTAAGGTGTAGCAGAGCAATACTTAGAGGGACTCACAAGGATCATTTATAATCAGTTTATAGAAGCCAGAAGGGGAAGGAAAGAAACATATTCAATTCAGTGCTTCAGAGTAACTGGTAATTGCTATTTTTCTTTTAAACTTAGATTGTGGGCTTTAAGTGACACTATACTTTCTTTGTTGTCTTTACTTATAATTGTTTTTGGGCTGTTGAGAATTTAAAACATAGTGGTGGAGTAATTCTGTGCTGTCTTTAATTGCTGCAAATTTTATCTTGGCTTGTCTAACTGCCCTGTAGTTGGGTGAAGGGTGTTAATTGTCTGGCCTCTGACCTCAGCTACATGATAACTGGAGGTGGGGCTTAGTCAGAGTTAAAGTAGCAATCAGATTTTTATTTTCTCAGAAGAAGCCAGAAGGGGAAGGAAGGAAACACATTCAATTCAGTGCTTTAGAGTAACTGGTAATTGCTATTTTTCTTTTAAACTTAGATTGTGGGCTTTTAGTGACACTATACTTTCTTTGTTGTCTTTATTTATAATTGTTTTTGGGCTGTTGAGAATTTAAAACATAGTGGTGGTGTAATTCTGTGCTGTCTTTAATTGCTGCAAATTTTCGCCCCCCTCCCTCCCCTTCCCCCAACTCTTAATTATATGCCCTGTTAAATCTTATTGACAGGAGCTAAACACAGGGTATAGTAAGGGGTGTGAAGTAGGACGGGCATAAGGAGGAAGAAGCCCACCCTCAGCAGGACAAGTGTTTTGACTCATTTATTTATTTATTGGTTTCTTTTTCTTTAAAAAAAAAAATTATCTGAGGATCAGTAGCAGGATTTTTAGTACAGTAAATTAATAAAAAGGGAACTAGGAGAGCTTCAGTAGCAGACAAGTAGTGGAATTGCAGTATAATGTGGGGAGTGGTGCAATGCAGGCTGTGCAGCCATATTCAGGCAGACTTCTGGACACTGAGGTGCTGCCCTATCTGCATGCATCTCTCTGACCGCGGGATGAGGTAGCCAGACTCAGAGCGGAAGTAAACTGGGTCAGGAGTACCATCACCCCTATCCAGGGACCACCCAGTCCAATGCAACTGCCCCAAAGGATGCCGAGAACGAGGAGCACTTGGATGACAGTGGGCTCAGGAGGGTTAGAGCAGTCAGGCAGAGGCACATCCCAGATCCTATTCCACTCAAGAACTCATATGCCACACTGGCAAATGAGGACAACCAAATAGAGGTACCCAAAGAAGTGGAAGAAAAGGATGTGGAGGTTAGCCAAGGAGGTGACCTCAGCGGGGAAGGCAGTGGATCCCAGAGGAGGAGGAAGCGAATCCTGGTGGGGGACTCCATCATAACAGGGATCCAGCTAGGAACACAGGAGGGGGAGGACAGGGAGGTGAGGTGCCTACCAGGTGCCACGGCATGGAGAGATGGAAGGAAGATCCTGGGAATCACTGGGAAGGCAAGACGGAAGGGTGAGCTGGATGTCATTATCCACGTAGGTACTAATGACCTGGCAAATGGGGAGCCAAAGGAAGTTCAGGAAGAGTTTAGGAAACTGGGGAGGGGTCTCAAGCAAGTAGCTACTTCTGTCACTTTCAGAAGTACTACCGTGAGAGGCAAGGGAGAGCATAGGAGTGCATCCACCAGGAACTTTAACTCATGGTTGAAGAACTGGTGCTGTGAGGAAGGGTTTGATCCATTGGTGACTGGGACCCACCTGGAGGGATGGAGGTTTGTTCAAGCCTGACGGCCTGCATCCATCCTGAGGGAATCCAAGCACTCAATGATAAGTTTAAATGCTACATTGAAGCATTTAAACTAGCAAAGGGGGTGGCAGGCCAGCAAGGAGGGTACCTACTTGCTCACCCCCACAGCTAGCAGTGGAACCAGTGAACCAGAGGAGGGCTATCTCTGCAAAGCAGTGTACAGAAGATGGAGATTAGTGCCCAAGAGGTGGATAAGCAGAAAAGGGGCAAAATTCAGCAGAAGGGCAGACACCAAGGAGAACCAGGGATAAATGACAACCAAGGAAGGGGCTGGAGTAGAACAGTGAAACAGTCTAGGGAGGTCAAATCATGGAAAGCCATGTGTGCAAATTCCAGGAGCCTTAGCAACAAGATGGAAGATCTGGAGGCTGTCATGGTACAGTCAGACCTGGACATTGTGACCATCACTGAAACCTGGTGTAATGATAACCACGACTGGGAGATGGCCATACCTGGCTACAACATATTCAGAAGAGACAGAGCAGGTAGGAAGGGAGGAGGAGTGGCACTGTATGTGAAAAATGACATAAGGGCCACAGAGATCCAGGAGGAACAAAATGGGGGAGAGATACTGTGGGTTAAGCTGGAAAGGAAAATGGGGACAGCCATCCGCACAGGTGTGGTCTATAGACCACCAGCCCAGGAGGAAGAAACAGATAGGGAGCTGATGCTAGCCATCAAAAGGATGGCAGACAAGGGTGAGGTAGTACTGGTTGGAGACTTCAATATTCCAGACGTGGACTGGAGCATCCCAGCAGCAGCATCAACTAGGAGCAGATTTATCCTGGACTCCTTCAGGTGCCTTCCTCAAGCAACTGGTCATGGAACCAACTCTGGCAGAAGGCAATACTGGACCTTGTGCTCACAAACAGGGACAGTGTGATGGGGGTAACAGGGGGAGCACCTGGGAACAGTGACCACCAGTCATTGTGGTTTGAAATCACAGAAGAGCAGAACCAAACCACACAAAAACATGTAACCTGGATTTTAGGGGGCAGACTTTGGGAAAATGGGGAGATACTTGAAAGAGGCATTAAGGGGAATGGGACAGGAATCAGGGGTTGAGGAACAGTGGGCAGTATTTAAAATGGGGATTACAAGAACAGAATTATGCATTAAGCAGGTTAGCAAGAGGAAAAGGAAGAGGAGACCATTATGGTTTTCCAAAGAGATAGCAAAGAAAGTGAAAGCCAAAAAGATTGCATTCAGGCAATACAAAAAGACACAGGCAGAAGGGGATAGGGAGAAGTACCAGGAGAAGCAAAGGGAGGCAGGGAGGTCAGTAAGGGAAGCCAAAGCTCAGACAGAACAACACATTGCAAAATCAGTGGGTAGAGGGGACAAAACCTTTTACAGGTACATAAGTGAAAAAAGAAAGACAAAGGGAGGGATAGTGAGACTGAAGGGGGAGGATGGGAGCTCGTGGAGGATGACAACAGTAAAGCTGACATATTGAACAGGTATTTCTGCTCAGTCTTTACTGAAGAGGAGGAGGGTAATGGGTCTGAAGGGAGTACAAGGGTGAGAATGGGCAGAAATGGGCACAAGTCCTCTTTACACGAGAAAGGGTCCTGAAGGAACTGGAAGTAATAAAAGTTGATAAAGCAGTGGGCCAGATGGGGTGCACCCAGGTCCTTAAAGAACTAAGAGAGGTGGTGGCTGAACCTCTGGCTATCCTGTTTAGCCGATCACTGGAAACAGGGAGGTACCCAAAGACTGGAGGATAGCAGATGTAGGCCCCTTTATACAAAAGTGGGAACAAAGAGGAAGCAGGGAACTACAGACCAGTCAGCCTCACCCTCGGTAGTGGGGAAGATCATGGAAGCACTACTGAAGGAGAGATTGGTGGAACATCTGGCTGTCAATGGACTACAGGACCCAAGGCAGCATGGTTTCACCAGGGGAAGGTCATGTCAGACCAACCTCATTGAATTTTTGACTGGGTGACTAGGGAGGTGGATCAGGAGGGCAGTGGACATGGCCTATCTGGACTTCAGCAAGGCCTTTGACACTGTGCCACATAGAAGACTATTACACAAACTGGGGAATATGGGTGGGGCAGGACAGTAGTGTGGTGGGTAGGTAACTGGCTGGGTGGCAGGACACAGAGGGTGGTGGTAAATGGCTGTCACCCACAGAGGGAAGAGTGACCAGTGGGGTACCACAGGGATCAGTGCTGGGACTGGTCTCTATTCAACATCTTCATCAGTGACATTATGCAGGACCTAGAAGGCAGAATTTCACTGTTCGCTGATGACACAAAGCTCTGTAACAGAGTAGACACACCAGAGGGTGTAGACAGAATGAGAAGCAACCTGCAGAAACTTGAAGAATGGTCAGGGGTTTGGCAGTTGAAATTCAATGCAAAGACATGCAAGATAATGCATATGGGGCACAAAAACCCTGGCACAATATATCAGTTGGGGGGTGAGGATATAGCATGCACCAAGCAGGAAAGGGATCTTGGGGTTGTCATCTCTGATGACCTCAAGGTAGGAAACAGTGTGACAAGGCAGCAGGTAAAGCAAATAGGATGCTGGGATGTATAGGCAGGGCATCACCAGCAGGAAAAGGGAGGTCAGCACTTGCTATACAAGACACTAGTGAGGCTCCCACCTGAGTACAGTGTACAGTTCTGGAGACCATACCTACGCAAGGACATAGACAGGGTAGAGAAGGTTCAGAGGAGGGCAACAAAGATGGTGCATGGATTGCATCACAAGTCCTATGAAGACAGGTTGAAGGAACTGAACATGTACTCCCCAGAGAGAGGAGGGAGAGAGGGGATATGATAGAGACATACAAGTATCTTACAGGGAGGAACAGGGTGCAGGAAAACACTATTTTTAAGCGAAAAAGACGTTCCAGGACTAGAGGGCATGGATGAAGTTGGAGGAAGACGATTCAGAGGAAACATGAGAAAAAATTTCTTCACAGAACGGGTGGTGGACAAGTGGAACACCCTGCCAGAGGAAGTGGTGGGGGCTGAAACAATCACGGGATTTAAGAATGCATGGGATAGACATAAAGGAATTCTGGAGGTCAGGAGTAAGGGGCAACAGACTTCTAGGAAAACAAACTGAACTTACAAGCTCAAATGGGCAGACTGGGTGGGCCATAGGCCCTTATCTGCCGACACTGTCTATGTATCTATGTAATCACTTTGCTCCAACTTCGCTCCTAGCATCGCATGTCAAATTGAGTATATCCATCATCACTATGGCACACTGCAAATGTTCAGAAAAAACGACAGGGCCCACTGCACAGCAAGCAAACAAGATGTTTACGGCCTTGGTGAAACAAATGGCAGAGGTAACGTTAGCTTCTAACAACAGTACCACCGCCATTCAGACGTTGGATGCTAGAATTGGCCAAACAGAAGCCAGAACAAACAAATAATACTGCTTCAGCAGAATCTCTTACCGCTACGGTCCGTGAACAGGAACTGACGATCCACCTACTACAAACAAAAACAGATGATATGGAAAATAGGAGTCGTCGGAATAGTCTCAGACTCCTAGGCTTCCCCAAAGGGGTAGCATGTGGAAACCCACTAAACTTTTTATATGACATTTTACCAGAACTACTGCAGCCTGATATGCCACCAGGTCTAACCATTGAGAGCACACACAAGACACTAAATCCAATGCCAAAAACCAGGGGAATGACCTAGGCCCATTAAGGCTTGCATTCTGAATTTTGCAGATAAGGAATGGCTCTCTGTGAGGGCCCGCAAACTCGGTGGTTTCTCTTGGCAGGGACACAGAATTTTAGTGTTCCAAGATTATTCTCGGGATCTGGCTGCCAGAAGAAAGGAATATACAAAAGCCTGTCGTATGATGCACTCTCTCGGAATTAAGTTTTCCCTTCAATATCCGGCAACTATGCGCCTGGAAGTGAACGGCACTATTGTATCATTTGCCACTCCAGATAGTCTTATGCAGTATCTACATGCTAGCTGGCCACCTTACCCCAGAGCAGAGTCCATTCGCAACAGACAGGCTATCCCAGAACAGAACCAGGAGAATAACTCAGTACCAGCTGGTTAAGAAAGCTTCATTACTGAACCTAGGCCATCTGGCTTTCAATTTCAAGGGAATCGCTCTGCACTCCACACCAGATCCTGCAAACGACAACAAACTGGCAGACATGCAAAACAGGATTATCCCCAAGACCTGATTGCAGCCCCTCTGGACCTGACCTCACCTCACCATCTCCGATACCTCCTGCCAACGCTGTAAGCAAGTTTTCAATGTCCAACCGATTCACCCTACTAATGCCCGTAGAGCCGGACGAATCCACATTCTTTTCTGGAGTATCCGGAGGAGATGGTGTAGGAGGCCACCAAGACTGAGGTCTCCACTCAAGCGCTGAGGGTTTCTGACTATTCGAGCACAGCCTCCCCTCCGGACCAGTGGGCACTGAATCAAATGATCCTCAGTCCTAAACACAATATACAGAGATACTTCAAGCAATTGAACAGCAGGACAAGACTTAGATAAGTGTCCTTGTCCCCTTTCCTTTCTTTCTGATATTCATGGCTTGGTTGGGACTGTGGGGTGTGGCTCCCAGGTAACTAATTTATGAACAGGTTGGACTGGGCAGAGTATCCCAGTTAAACTTAATATAACACGGGATAGCTTTCTCATCAGTCCCTGTACCACAGCCCTGCATATTAGGGAAAGAAAACAGGATGCTGCAGAGTCCTTTTTGTCATGACCTCTTTCCTTCTTATTATATTTAGAATAAGGTCACTGTTTCACTGTAGACTCAGAGATATTGCTAGCTTTTTTTTTTTTCAATTGTTTAACCAGGAGTAGCCCACCAAACTGAAAGCTTGTTTACAGGTGTGACCTGGGAGTACAGAGAAGTCAAGTGACTTGCTCAGGGTTACATACTATATGTTGGTTTACATGGGCTTGGGTCTGGTGGGGGGGGGGGAGATGAAGGAGAACTGTAGAGGATGTGACACTGACCCTAAAAGATTAGAGATGCCCGGCTTTGCTGCTGTTATATGTTGGGGACCGATTGCTAAATGCGTAGCAATTCATAACTGGGCCATAGGCACTTTTTGGGGTCCTCCACTCCAATTTGTAGCGTCCTTTGCTAACTTGAGATTTTGTTTCTTTTAGCTTCCTGCTTTCACGATCAGTGCCTTTTCATTTGGGTGCCTACTAAACATAGAAACATAGAATTTGACGGCAGATAAGGACCACTTGGCCCACCTAGTCTGCCCATTTTCGTACCTAACAGATAAGCTGCAGATCCTAGTTAACCAACAGCTTACTTACATTCCCGCCTTATGCCAGGGAATGCCCTTTACCAGTACACTACTGAGACAGGAGTACGGACATTGGACAAATACGTACATGTAAATGTCCATGCGGCTCTCTGTCCAGTGTTTAACAGTCATCTATGGTATACCCGGATCTGCTATGCTGTATGTAGGTATTTATTTCTGTATCCTCCTGAACTCCCGTGGGAGGGTACTGCTCACATAGGGCTAGTCCATGTGTCTGGGTTTACAAGCCCTCTTGTCCCCGACAGGCTGGTTGGTAAGGCCTGAGAGGACAAGGATGTCTCTGCCTGCGTTACCCACACATGCCATTGCGCAATGTTGTGCACTACTTGTGAATAGTCTGTGTTCTGTTCATACTGTTACGATATTACTGTCACTTCTGTACATGCTGGTACTCTCATATCAACCTGTATATGGAAGTCTGTTTAATGTTACAATCTGTTGCTCAGCCTATACCCCTGGGAAGCTATAAATTAAAAAAAAAGGTATGACTTAGGGCAATCCCCTCACCCTGACAAACTTTTCCCCTGGTCAGCTTATACCTCTTTGAACAGTATATTCCATAACAGACATGACAATGGGTGAGACCCCCCCTCTATAACATGGAATGCCAGGGGTTTAAACTCTGCTACAAAAAGAAAACACGTCTTGACACATTTGAAAAGGCTGAAAAGTTAGCCTTCTTACAGGAAACAAAATTAACTAAGCAGGATCATGCATATCTAATAAAAGTCTGGATGGGATCAGAAATCCATGCATGTGCCCCTACAAAAAAAAGAGGTGTCATTATCTTGTTACATAAATCTCTTCCATGGTCAATTTTGCACAGTAAAGCAGACCCCCAAGGCAGATGGGTTATTGCCCTGCTGGACACACCACATGGTCAGATCCTTGCAGCTAATATTTATGCTCCTAATGAGGATGACTCCTCCTTTTTTCTGGATTTAAGTGAAAAACTAGGGACAATGACAGAACCTGACACTCCCATACTGGTGTGTGTGTGTGTGGGGGGAATTTTAATTCAACACTAGTCCCCACCCTAGACAGAAGTGACCACGGTAAAGAGTCCCACACTTGGATAGTATAAGCCACATTGCACTTCAGCTCCGAATAACACTTAGTCGATATTTGGTGCCTAGTCCATCCCTCAGACTGGGACTATACTTTCCAATCTGGGGTACATGGCTCATTTAACAGATTATATTTCTGGCTTATCTCACAATCCCTTACACAATATGTTCTGGAAACTAATATTCTCCCCATGGTTATCTCAGATCATGCCCCAGTACAGCTGATCTTACTAAAGGGCATGTCCACCACCGCTCCCCTACTTGGATACTTGGGAGACTCGACCCTCTCCTTATGCAAGACCCCAAACTTGTCGAGTGGGCTAAATCTTAAACTAAAATGTTTCTGCAGGAAAACCGTACATAGGAGACCACAGCCCAAAATACTTGGGAAACATATAAAGCTACTATGAAAGGGAACATTATTGGGTATGCTGCTTACAGGAGAAAGGTCAGAGAGCACAAACTGATCCAACTTGAAAGTGACCTACTCACTGCAGAGCAAGATCGTAAGACTATGCCCCACCTCTCCCCATTCCTCGTGTGGACGAAGGGTCCTAAATATATGGATAAAACTCAATGAGCTAATATCCAGAAAAGCAGATCTAGCTCTTATTAGGATCTGGCATACATACTGGGATGGGGGAGATAAAAGTGGGAAAATTGTAGCCTACCAACTTCGAAAAAGACATGCACATAGATATATAGCTGGGCTGAAAGAACCAATCTCCCGAACTGTCCAAACTAAACCCCAGGAGGTGAATGATATTATGGCAGCATTTTATTCTCACCTTTATACATCCTCCAGGACTGAAACTCCCCCAGAAACCTATGACTTTCTATATTCTATCAGCCAACTCAAACTCTCCTCCACTCATAATGTTGCACTGGAAGCACCTCTCACACCAGAAGAAGTATCCATCGCCCTGATGACTCTCAAAGAAGGGAAAGCGCCTGGTGGGGATGGATACCCGATAAGATTTTCTCCAGGCAATGTGCCATATGATCTCCTTCTTACTGTGCCATGTACTCGCAGAGGTGGAGATTAAGGGTGTTCTACCCCAAACTCTTTGGGAGGCCACTATCACCATGCTTTCCAAAAAAGGAAAACCATCCGAGGAGGTGGCCAGTTATCGCCCTATTTCACTGATTAATTCGGACAGCAAGGTATATGCCAGGGTGTTGGCCAACAGACTAAATCCGGTATTCACAGATCTCATACATCCTTCTCAAGTTGGATTTGTGAGAGGTAGATACAGCACAGATAATTTACGAACGCTTCTCAATCTCATCCATCTGGCACAAAAAACTCAAAAACACCAGCTGATGCACTGGCAATTGATTCTGAGAAGGCGTTACATTCTGTAAAATGGGACTACCTTCAGACCGTCCTGGAGCACTTTGGATTTGGGCCCCATTTCAGATTAGCAGTAACAGCATTATACATCTCCCCCTTGCTAAGGTGCTTACCAATTCTATATTATCAGACCCATTTCGGCATTCTAGAGGCACCAGGCAGGGTTGCTCCCTCTCCCCCCCTTTGTTTGTCCTTGTGGTTGAACCCATGGCTGCTGTGATTCAACAACACTCCCTTATAAAAGGCATTGGTTTAGACCAGATACAACCTTTGACTTTGATGTATGCAATTGACTTATTGGTCATTTTAGGGGATGCTCAAGAGTCTATCCCTCTCCCCCACCTTACTAGATCCATTTACGTATATCTCTGGGCTCAAAATCAAGCAATCCAAAACAGAGATTCTCCCCCTTGACTCTAAATGTCTCTCTCACAGTATACCCCAGTACAGTCTGAAATGGTCTCAGGATACCATCACATATCTGGACATTAGGGTTGGACCGAATGTTGAAAAATGGTGGGATAATAATCTAGGCCCCTTGATAATTAAGTGCAAAGCTAAACTAGACTGCTGGTCTCGTTTGAATCTCACATTAGCTGGCAAAACTGCAGCCATTAAGATGTCTCTGGCATTCAAATTCTTTCATTTGATCTCACACAACCCCTTATTTTTACCATCACACTGGTTCCAAAAAATGGACAAACTACTTGGCTCCTTCCTGTGGGGCACTGCTAGACCTCGTTTCAGAAGGAACACGCTCAGGGCACACTGGAAGCAAGGGGGCTGGGGACTTCCCTGGATGGAAGGCTATAAGCTAGCATATCAGTGTACCCAGACTATGAAGTGGTTCCAACCATACTCTAGGGACTCCTCCAATGGCTAGAGATCGAACAGGCTTTTAGTGGTTCCCCTGTTGCTACCACTCTGCTCTGGACTGTTGCTCCCAGAAGCTTCTGGCTCACCTGACTATAGGTCCATCAATCAGATACTGGCAGATTTTGCATAAAAAATGTAATATCTCGGCTCTCCACCTTCTCTACACCCCTATATGGGGTAACCCTATTATCACAGTAGGTGGTATGCCTGTGATGTGGCCTACACGGCAGGACAAAGGGATTGTATTTATTAAGGACCTTCTGATGCAAAACTCCATGCTGGTGGATACATATCAACAATTGCAGTACAGATGGAACCTACCCAGCACTGAGTTTTGGAAGTATTTACAAATCAAAGATGCCCTTAAACCCCTGCTTCGCAAGGGAAATAGCCTAACTGAACTATCACCCCCTGTACATAAGTGGCTCTCCTTAAGTAAAGGGACAGCTGGGACAATACACTGTATGCCTCAGTCAGAGACATCCTGCCTACCTCTAACCTGTCCTCTAAAACTAAATGGGAGAAGGCCTTACAAATTTCTATTTCTGACCTACAATGGAGACAATGCTGGCAGGTAGGACTCACTGCACATATTGATGCTTGTAGTAGACTCAGTCATAATAAAATCATGCACTCATGGTATAGAACTCCCACAATGCTTAAGAAGATGAATGTACTTACACATAATAACTGCTGGAGATGTCTCCAACCTGGAGGTGATCTCTATCGTATTCTGTGGCTATGCCCAATGATCTCATGTACCTGGGAGAGTGTGTTCCATGAAGCCAGCACGATTCTAAACCGCCCCATTTCCCTCCCAGTGCTGCCCTGATGCTGCTTGGCTTGAAATTAGAGGCTCCAGATCTTAACTCCTGAGAACGTAGATGGCTAATGCTGTTGAGTATGCAAGTGAAAAGTACAGTTACGAAAGAACTTACTGTAACAGTAGATCTTCGAGAGAGGCTCTTGCAGTAGGTAATTACATATAAGATTGAAGCCGGCAGGCATCAGGACACCATGAAAAAATTTCTAGCTAGCAGTCTCTGGCGGGGGACCGCCCCCATGTCAGGTGACCGGCGTCAGGCGACGTCAGTATAGAGGGGCGGTTCCCCACACTCATCTTCCAGTTCATTCCCGCCAAGGGCCAAAAAGGCAAGATGAGAGAAGCGGATATTTCCCTTTCTGGAAAAGGAGCTGAAAAAGCCAAGGGGGATGGAGGGCAGGAAGGCATTACCTACTGGAAGGGCCCCTCTCAAAGATCTACTGTTACGGTAAGTTCTTAGGTAACTGTACTATCTTACTTCGAGAGGGCTGTTGCAGTAGGTAATTACATATAGGACTGAGTCCCAAGCAGTCTGGAACAAGGAAAAGCACTTGGGAGGAGGAAAACTACCAACCGATAAACCTCCGGCTGTAAGGGTCTTAGGAAAGAAGACCTTGCAAAACAGCCAACCCGAAGCCTGCTCTAAGGCGAGAGGCAATGTCTAAACTGTAGTGTTTCGCAAAGGTGTGCGACGGAAGTCCAAGTTGCGGCTGCGCAGATGTCTGCCGCTGACACATTCTTGAAACAAGCTGCAGAGGCGGCTACTCCTCTGGTGGAGTGACATCTGACCTGACCCGGCAGGGTCTTGTTGTACTTGTCGTAATAGAAAGTGATACAATGAGCCAACCATTTCGACAGGCATTACTTAGAAACAGCATTGCCTTCCCTTTTGTGAGAAAAAGAGACAAAAAGCTGTTCAGACTTCCTGAGATCCTTAGTCCGATGTAGTATCTCAGTATTCTGTGAACATCCAAAGTATGCAAGAGGTACTCCCCTTGATTGAAGTGTTGCATAAAGAAGGCAGGTAGCTCAATGGATTGATTCAGCATAGATTCTGCCACTACTTTAGGGAGAAACTTAGGATTACTACGCAGAGTCACTTGTTCCTTGTAGAAAACCAAATACGGGATTTTACACATCAAGGCCTGAAGCTCAGAAATCCTTCGAGCTGAAGTAATGGACAATAGGAAGACAGTCTTCCACGAGAGGAACTTCAAGTCTGCTGAGGCTGCCGGCTCAAAAGGAGGCAGGGTAAGCTTCTCAAGAACAAAGTTCAGATCCCAAGGAGGGGCCAGAACCTGAATAGGGAGTTGTAAATGGAGAAGGAAAATCTTAGAGACTTCCAACTGTGTGAAAGTTCTGTTGCCAAAATGGACATGGTAGGCATAGATAGCTGCTATATGAACCTTCAAGGAGTAATGGCTGAGACCCAGGTCAAAGAGATGACGCATGTAGTCCAGGATTCTCCTGACAGGGCAAGAGAACGGCTCGAAATCCTTGGAAGGGGCCCAAATCAAGAACCGCTTCCATTTCATGGCATAGGTGAATCTAGTAGATGGCTTTCTGGCCTCCACTAAAATATCGCCACAAGCGGAGAAATCCCGAATCGGGCCTGGGCTACATCTGTAGGAGCCACGCATGCAACTGAAGTGATTTGAGACCTGAATGAATCAGGGTCCCCTGATCCTGGGTCAGCATATGCTGTGAAAGAGGAAGAGGAAGAGGAAGCGGAGGTTCCTCTGAAAATTGTTGCAGAAGAGAGAACCAAACTTGCCTGGGCCAGAATGGAGCGATGTGGATCATCCCAGCATTTGCTAAGCTGAGTTTGTGTAAGACCCTCGGAATCAAGAAAATCAGCAGGAAGTCAGACAAATCTGCCCTTCCAGTCAAGAGAGAGCATCCCGCCAAAAAATTCCTCGCCCTGGAGCGAGTGAGCAGAAGGTGGGAAGCTTTGCGTTTTGGGGGACGCGAACAGGTCTACCTGGGGGGGTTCCCCAGCACCGGAAGATGTCATCTTCCAACCCTTGATCCAGTTCCCATTTGTGGGCCTTTGCTGAGGACTGGCTGAGGTGGCCTGTCAGCGTGTTATTGATGCCCGGAACATGAACTGCCATCAGGTGAAGGCTGTGCTGAACAGCCCAGTTCCAAACTCTCATGGCTTCCCTGCACAGAGGACAGGAATGAGTTCCTCCCTGCCTGCTGATGTACCAGACTATGCACATGTCCATCTGGATGGTCAGATGGCTGGAAAGGATGTAAGCGTTCAGAGCCTGGAGAACATACAGAACGGCTCTGAGCTCAAGCACATTCATATGAAGAGTCTGCTCGAGTCTGGACCAGGAGCCCTGAGAACTGTGAGACCCTAGATGGGCCCCCAAGCCCTCTCCCGAGGAATCTGTTGCCAATGTTTGGGAGGGGGGTTCGAGGCAAAACGGAACCCCCTGGCAAAGATTCTCTCGCACCATCCACCATTGCAAGTCCCGGACCATGGGATCAGAGACCAGAACTTCCTGGTCTAGGTTGTCTAGTGTCTTGTCCCACTGAGACTAAAGCGTCCACTGAGAGATCCTCTTATGGAGCCGAGCGTGCGGGACTGTTGGAATAGCGGCTGCCATGAGCCCGAGCAGGCGAAGGACTGACTACTGGGTGTTGACCCATCTGCGACTGGACAGCAGGCTTGCATGAGCCTGGAGGGTATCCACCCTGTCCAGAGAAAGAAAGACAATGCCAAGGGTCATGTCAGGATTGCCCCTATAAACTGAAGCCTTTGGCAAGGGACCAGATGGGACTTTGCTTCATTGATGGTGATATCCAGGCTGGTGAAAACATGGAAACACAGAATTTGACAGCAGATAAGGACCGCTTGGCCCACCCAGTCTGCCCATTTCCCTACCTAATGGATAAGCTGCAGATCCTAGTTAACCAACAGTCTACTTCTTCCTACCCCCAACCCCTAGAATTGCCTTATGACTGTCCCATGCATGCTTGAATTCCACCACTGATTTTGACTCCACAACCTCCTCCGGAAGGCCGTTCCCTGCATCCACAACCCTCTCTGTGAAAAAATACTTCCTTAAATTACCTCTGAGCTGCCCCCCTCTATCTTCAAATTGTGCCCCCTTGTTCTTGCACACCTCTTTTTTTGAAAGATGCTACCCTCTTGGACTTTGTTGATTCCCTTGAGGTACTTGAAAGTTTCTATCATGTCCCACCCTCCTTCTTTCCTCGAGGCTATACATATTAAGTTCCTTAAGTCTCTCTTCATATGTCTTCCGGTGCAGACCCTGCACCATTTTAGTTGCCCTCCTCTGGACAGCTTCCATCCTGTCTATGTCTTTGCTGAGATTGGGTCTCCAGAACTGCACGCAGTACTCAGATGGGGTCTCACCAGCTGTCTGTGCAGAGGATAATAACTTTCTGTTTTCTACTGGTGATGCCTCTCCTATGCATCCCAGTATCCCCCAGCCCTCCTTGCTGTCCTCTCACATTGCTTGCCCACCTTTAGGTCATCTGATATGACTACCCCCAGGTCCCTTTCCATTTTGTTGTTGTTAGTATCTCATCCCCATTGTGTACTCTTCCCCTGGGTTTTTGTTTCCCAGGTGCATTACCTTGCACTTCTTAGCATTGAATCTAAGCTGCCATACATTTGACCATTCCTCTAACCTTGCCAAGTCCCTTCTCATCCTTTCCACCCCACCTTGTACATCAACTCTGTTGCAGATCTTTGTGTCATCTGCAAAGAGACATACTTTTCCTTCCAGTCCCTCTGCAATGTCGCTTATAAAGACATTGAAGAGGACCGGTCCTAATACTGAACCCTGCGGTACCCCACTAGTAACCCCACTTTCTTCAGAGTGGACTCCATTTACTATTACTCTCTGTGTCCTATTCTCCAGCCAATTCTTTACCCAGGCTGTCATCTTGGGACCCACTCTCAGGCTGGCTAACTTGTATATTAATCTTTTGTGTGGACTGTGTCAAATGCCTTGCTAAAGTCTAGGTAGGCCATGTCCACAGCTCCTCCCTGATCTACTACTTTGGTCACCCAGTCAAAGAAATCTATCAGATTTGTCTGGCATGACCTTCCTGCTGTGAATCCATGCTGCCTTGGGTCCTCTGCCCCTCTGGCCTCTAGATACTCGACAATTCTTTCCTTCAGAAGTGTTTCCATCATTTTCCCTACCACTGAGATTAAACTAACAGGTCTGTCATTTCCTGCTTCTGCCTTGCTTCCACTTTTGTGAAGGGGAACCACATCTGCCCTCCTCCAGTCCTCGGGTACCACCCCATCCTCCCATGATTTGTTAAACAGGGTAGTCAGTGGTGTCACTAGTTCTACCCTTAGTTCTTTTAGAATTCTGGGATGAATCCCATCAGGCCCCATTGCTTTGTCCACCTTCAGTTTTAAGAGTTCTTTCAGAACCCTTTCTTCTGTAAATGTGCTGGTATCAATTTCTGTATCCAGAGTGTTTCCACTGCTTGTTTTAGGTACCTCTCCCTCTTCCTTTGTAAATACTGAGCAAAAATATCTGTTTAGTATCTCTGCCTTTTCACAGTCTCCCTCTGCCCACCCTCCCTCCCTTTATTAAGCCTCACTATCCCTCTCTTGGTCTTCCTTCGCTCCCTGATGTACCTATAAAAGGTTTTATTCCCCTTCTTAACTGAGTTGGCTATCTTTTCCTCAGTTTGGGCCTTTGCTGTTCTGACTGCCTTCCCAGCTTCCTTTTGCTTTAACTGATAGTTCTCTGTCCTGCTCCTTTTGTGATTCCTTGTACTTCCTTAATGCTTTTTCTCTTGAACCTTCACTGCCACTTCCTTTGAGAGCCACAGTGGTTTCTTACATCGTTTTGTTTTATTTGCTTCACACAAAGGCTCGTTACATCTGTGATGGCAGTTTTTATTATTCCCCATTGTTCTTCCACCCCTCATTCCTGCCCATTTGCTAGTGCATTCCTTAGGCACTCACCCATTTTGGCAAAGTCAGCCCTCCTAAAGTCCAGTACTTTTGCCTTTGTATGGCTTGACTCTATTGCTGTTTATTGTGAACCATACTGTTCGATGGTCGCTAGTTCCCAGATGGCTACCCACTTCTACATCTGTGATCCTCTCTTCATCTCCATTTGAGAGAACCAGGTCTAAGATTGCTCCCTCTCGAGTGGGCTCCAATACTAGTTGTCTAAGGCATGCCCCCTGTAGGGCATCTAGAATAACCCCATTCTTCGAAATGGCTGCTGCAACTGCACTCCAGTTAACATCTGGCACATTCAGATCACCCATCAGCAATATCTCCCCTTTTTCTGCCATTCTAAGTATACTTTCTATCATTTCCTTGTCCATTTCCTTCCCCTGAGAAGGGGGTCTTTATAAAACCCCTGTGTGGATTGTGGTGCCATTGCTGGTCTCCAGATTTACCCACAGTGCTTCTTCTCCTCCCTGTTTACCCTTTTGTTCTGTTGCTTTGATTTCTTCCCTTATGTAAAGGGCTACTCCTCCTCCTCCTCTTTTACCCTCCCTGTCCCTCCTGTAGATAGTGTATCCTGGTATGTTTACATCCCAGTCATGGTTTTGTGTGTACCATGTTTCTGTGACTGCCACAATATCCAGATGTTTCTCCTCCATCAAGGCCACTAATTCAGGAAGCTTGTTACTCAGACTACGGGCATTGATACTCATTGCGCTCCATTTTTTGATGGCTTTATCTTCTGTTGCAGCATCCCCCACTGACCTTTCTACCTCAGTCTTTTTCTCATTTAGTACCCTGTTTTGTAGGGAGAGGATGGGATTTTCCTGTTGCTCATCAGTGCCTCCCCCCTTGACTAGTTTAAAAGCTTGCCAATGAAGCATTTAAACCGATTGCTCAAAAGACTTGTTCCTTCCTGGACAGATGCAGACCATCCTGCCAGTATAGGCTGGTGTCCTCCAGGTGGAACCCCAGTCCCCAGTGAAGCCAAACCCTGTGCTCCACACCATTTTCAACCATTCATTAAACTGCATGGTGCAAAGTACCCTCGCCTCACTCGTGCCATTGACAGGCAGCACCTCTGAGAAGGATACTGTGTGTGCTGCTTGTCTTAGGCCCCTCCCCAATTCTACAAAGTTCTTCTGCACTGCTCTAATCTCATGATGAGCCAAGTCATTTGTCCCTAGGTGGACAATGACGTCCAGCTCAGACTCCCGTGCAGCTGTTCTCGTGATCCTGAGGATGAGCTTCCTGTCCCTCCAAGCCATGGCACCAGGCAGGCACCTTACTTCAGTTTTCCCTGCTCCCCCCAGTTCTATCCCCCTAATAACCGAGTCCCCCACCAGGAGCTGCTTCCTTTCCTTGTGGTGTCCTCTGCCTCCTTCCTGTGGGCCTCCCTTGTGACAGTTGTCCTCAGCCTCCTTAGTCTCCTCTGCATGTGCATCCATAGGGGAGCTATGCTCCCCCAGAATGGTGTATGGGTTGTAGAGTGGAACAACAGACAGGGTGTGCCTCTGTTCCACCATCCTCACCCTCCCAGAGCCCACTGTGGTCCAACTGCTGTGCTTTCTTTGCGACCTCTGAGGTAGTGATGGTGGCTCTGGTGCTCGCTGGATGGGAGAGGTTCCCTTTCTACTGTCCAGTGTGGCCTGGGGGAAGGTTCCCTTACTACTGTCCAGTGTGGCCTGAAGACGGGCAACTTCCTCCCTCAGGATAGAGAGTTGTCTGCAAATAGGGCAGCATCTCAGCCTCCAGAAAGACTCCCAGAAGACTACTGCCCCACAGCCATTACATTGCACTACTCCCCACGTTTATCTTTTTTTTTGTGTGTGTGAGATTGGTTTGTTATATAGAGTGTGTATATATATATATATATATATATATATATTATACAACGTGTATGCTTATATTGTCAGTGCAGTGTGCTAGAGAGGATATGACAGTGATATGCACCTTGCACTCTTGAGGAAATGATGTCAGAGCCCCAGGTATAAAGGAGCTATTTCCAGGGGTGGGTGGGGTGAGGGGTGGGAAGGGTTGGGCCTAAACTGTGCCCTCACAAAACAATCAGCTAAAAGCTCTGACCCACCGGCCAATGAGTGCCTTCCTGTCAGCAAGATGCCCTACACAACAATTTGACAGAGAAAATACCCTGCTAATCAAACAGAGAAAAATCCAGACATCCAAGTCAGACACAGGTAAACCTCCCCAGCCCCAAAACAGCCTGGTGGTTTGTGCTCTGAAAGCAGTCAGCTCCAAAATAAGTCAGCTGTGCTTTAAACTCTTTCTGCATTGAAAATCTTAAGAATTGTAACAAACATAAAGCTAGATCCACCTCCTTCTGTTGCTTGACAGACTGTCTTTTCCTGATAATTCTAAGTTCCTTATTTCACGTTTCAGTTAGAAGTAGCCTCCACCTGCAGAATATCTGCTACAAACCAAAGACAATTGTAAGGTTTACCTCCCTCTGTTGTGAGCACAACTCGCTTTCTTGCAAATCCTATGTTCAGTATTGCAGCTTCCAGCCAGAGGTAGTTTCACTTGAATATTAGCTTATATTTCACTTGAAGAATAAACCTGCAGGGTAAGGGAAAGGGAGTGCAGAAGTTCCCCCCTGGAGGGGGCCGCCAGGAGCCAATCGTCCAGGTATGGGAATACCTGCACCCTGGAGTCGAGGTGGGCTACCACCACAGACAGACATTTGGTGAACACTCCGGGAGCCGAGGAAAGACCAAATAGGAGGGCGCTGAATTGGTAGTGGTCCTCCTGTAACAAAAAACGAAGGAATTTGCGGTGGGAAGGGTGGATGGGGATATGCAGATAGGCATCCTGCATATCCAGCATGCACAGCCACTGTCCCTGCAGAAGGAGCGGCAGAAGGCTCTGCAGGGAGAGCATTCTAAAACGCTTGTACTCCACAAACATGTCCAGGGAGCTGAGGTCTAAAACAGGCCTCATGTCTCCTGTTTTCTTTGGAACTAGGAAAAAATTGGAATAGTAACCTGTTCTCCAAAGGTGGGTTGGGACAGGCTCTGTCGCCGCCTTTGAGAGAAAGGAGGAAATTTCTTCTAGGACCAGATGAAGATGTTCCAGGGAGTACGACGACCTGGTGGTGGTTTTCTGGGTGGTTTCCGTAGAAACTCAACTGAGTGTCCTGCTGCTATCAGTTGGAGCACCCAAGCATCTGATGTAATCCTCTCCCAACCCAGTAGATGGAAGTAGGATCTCCCTCCTACTGGTTCCTCTGGGAGGTCCAGAAGCTGTGGGAGATGAAAGGAGTCAGGAGGTGTGAGGCAATGTCGCGTTGAAGCTCCCGACACTTTTTTGGGCAGTGGGGGGGCTTGGCAGCCAGAGAGGCCCGACGTTTGTTGGCCCGCTTGCCCTGAGGTTTCACTTTAGGCCAAGAACGTCTGTGAAAAGGGCGACGCTGTCTCTGAGGGGGCCTGTACAAAGAGTTAACAGACTTATATGCAGTGCCCTTCTCTTGCAGGTCGGTGGTGATATCCTTGACATGTCCACCGAACAGCACAGAACCCCTGAAGGGCGCATCCTGGATAGCGGATTGCACCTCTGGGACCAATCCTGACACATGGAGCAAGGCATGATGCCGAAGACCTACAGTGAAAGCCGAGGTCCAACCAATTGTGTCCACTGCATCGTACATTGCACGAAGCATGTGTCGACTAGACAAATGAGCAGAACGGATGAGATCAGCCACTTCCTGCTTGGTCTGCGACTCAGGAAGGGAGTCCAATGTGGATTCCACCTAACTCAGGACAGTCTTCTGGTAGTCCCCGATATGTGCAACATAGTTCAGGGCCCTGATCTCCAGAGTGGAAGAAATGTACACCTTCTTCCCATACTGGTCCAGAAAATGGGATTTCTTGTTAGGCGGAGATGAGCTGAGACATTTCTGGTTTGCCGACTGCCCGTGAGCGGCGCTAATCACGTCCAAGTCAGCCTTAGAGTGTGTGTTCAAGGAATCCACACCCTCAGAAGCCTGGTATAGCCTATCCGCCTTCCTCGGAAGAGGGGCTAGCATGGACGGTTGTTTCCAAATGGTGGAAACAAGGTCGGCGTGAGGCTTGATCCAGGGTAGAAACATAGAAGTTGACGGCAGATAAGGACTGCAAGGCCCATCCAGTCTGCCCATTTCTTTTTCTACCTTATGAATGTGCCATTGGCCTTTGCTCTGTCAATGGCCTATCTATTCATGCTCATCTGTATTGCTCCCTTATGCCTATCCCATGCATGTTTGAAGCCCTGCACTGTATTCATATCCACCACTTCCTGAGGTAGGCCATTCCATGCATCCACCACCCTTTCTGTGAAAAAGAACTTCCTCACATTACCCCTTAATCGGCCTCCCTCTAATCTCATACCATGTCCTCCTGTCCTATTTTTGTTATATAGATACATGTTAAGACTTTCACCTTGTTAATGCCCTTAAGGTGTTTGAATGTTTTACTCATATCCCTTCTCTCCCTCCTTTGCTCTAAGGTATACATACTGAGTTCAGTTAATCTGTCCTCATATGTTTTCCGATGCAGTCCCTGCACCATTTTGGTTGCCCTTCTCTGGACTGCCTCAATTTGGTTAATGTCCTTGTGAAGGTGTGACATCCAGTACTGCATGCAGTACTCCAGATGGGGCCTAACCAATGTCTTGTAAAGAGGGATTATTACCTCCCACTTCCAACTTGTGATACCCTTACTAATACACCCCTACATCCCTCTAGCATTACCTACTGCTTTAGTGGTCTGCTTGGATGATTTCAGGTCATCAATGAAGATGACGCCCAAGTCTCTTTCTTCCCTTGTGATTGCCAGCAACTCCCCTCCCAGCCTACAGGTGGCTTCAGGGTTTCTCTTCCCTATGTGCATGATCTTGCACTTCTTTGCGTTAAACCCCAGTTGCCACTCTTCCAATCATTTTACTAGTTTATCCAGATCTATTCTCATTCTGCCCACCCCACCTGGATCATCTACTCTGTTGCAGATCTTGGTATCATCTGCAAACAGACAAATCTTACCCTCGAGTCCATCTGCAATGTCACTGATGAAGATATTGAAGAGAACTGGCCCAGGACTGATCCCTGAGGTACCCCACTTGTGACTTGCATCTTCTCTGACTGTATACTGTTTACCACCACACTGTTTCCTGCCCGTCAACCAGTTTGCCACCCAGTTGACCAACATCTGACCCACCCCGAGCCTATCTAGCTTATTAATCAATCTTGTATGTGGAACAGTATCGAAAGCTTTGCTGAAGTCAAGGTAGGCAACATCAACTGCTCCCCCTTGGTCCACCACTCTGGTTACCCAGTCAAAGAAATCTATGAAATTAGTTTGATAGGACCTTCCTTTTGTAAACCCATGCTGTCTTGGATCCTGTGCTCTTATGGATTCCAGGTGTTGCACTATCCTTTCCTTAAGGAGTGTCTCCATAATCTTGCCCACTACTGAGGTAAGAATGACTGGTCTGTAGTTCCCTGTCTCCTCCCTATTACCACTCTTGTGAAGCGGGATCACATGAGCCCTTCTCCAGTCTTCTGGGACCTCTCCTGTGCTCAGAGACTCACTAAACAGTTCTGATAATGGGTCTGCTAGTTCCACCCTTAGCTCCTTTAGTACCCTGGGATGTATGCCATCAGGTCGCATTGCCTTGTCCACCCTGAGCTTACCAAGCTCTTGTAGGACCCTTTCTTTTGTGAAGGGACTAGTGCACACCTCCTCCCCCTGTGCCCATGGTGCTGAGCTGTGGGCCCTGCCTTACCTTCTCTTCAGTAAATACTGAGCAGAAGTATCTATTTGGGATAGATGCTTTTACATGGTCCTCCTCCTCACATGCCCCTTATCCCTTTGATCTTAGCAACACCTCTGGACTTTCTCCTTTTACTAATGTATCTATAGAAAGTCTTGTCACCTTCTTTTACTGTTCATGTTAGTGTTTCCTCAGTTTGGGACCTTTGCCTGCCTTACTGCCTTCCCTGCTTCCCTTAGGGAAGTTTGGTATGCCTCCTTTCTTCTCCTGCTGCATTCCCTTGTATTTCCTGAAGGCCAGCCTTTTGGCTCTGACTTTTCTGCTACTGTTTGAGAACCAAAGTGGTTTCCTCCTTTTGCACTTCTTTTTCTCACTAACACAATGGGATGTTGCTTCAAGTATTGCATCTTTAATGCTTTCCCACTTTGCCTGTACCCCCTCACCTGTATTTCTTTTTGCCAGGGCTAGCTTAACTCTGTTGGCCATGTTATCAAAGTCAACTCCTCTGAAGTCCCATATTTTTGCCTTGGAATGGGACGATTTTGTTCTAGTGGCCAAATTGAACCATACCATGTGATGGTCACTAGCACCCAGGTGACCTACTACCTGGAGATCTGTGATCCTTTCCCTGTTAGTCAGTACTAGATCTAGGACAGCCCTGTCTCTTGTGGGTTGTTGTACCAGTTGTTTGAGGCCCTCCCCCTGCAGGGAATCCACCATGTGTCTAGTTCTAGCAGATGTCCCTGCTGGTATTGACCAATCTGTATCTGGCATGTTGAAGTCTCCCATTATCAGAACCTCACCTTTAGCTGTCATGTTTTGTATATCTTCTAACAGTAACATGTATATGTCCTCCCCCTGGTCTGGAGGCCTGTACACAACTCCAGTTCATATGGTTGTCCCATTTCCTGTTTCCAGGGTGACCCATAGTTCTTCTGGCTCCTTATGTGTATTCTGAATTTCTGTAGCTTTGATATTTTCATTGACATAAAGGGCCACTCCACCCCCCTCTTTGCACCTCAGTCTCTTCTGAACAGTACATAGCCAGGTACTGAAGTCTCCCAAGTGTGGTTACTGATAAACCATGTCTCGCTAATGGCTACTATGTCCAGTTTATCCTCTATCATTATTACCTGCAGGTCTGGGATCTTGTTTCCCAGACTGTGAGCATTTGTGTACATGATTTTCCATTGGTCAGATTTCGGTGTGTTAGTTGTTGGGTGAGGTCTGGCGATTCCCCTGTGTCGTATGGGGAGCCAGACCTTTTTCTTTACCTGGTGATGCAAATGAACTACAAACATGCTGAGCTCCTGTTTGACCACTAGCTGAGGGGGGAGGGGGTGTTCTTACCATTCGACGTATGGGGTGCTGCACCCCTCTCCCCATTTGCTAGTTTAAATATTCTGCAAAGATGTCAAACTTCTGCCTCAATGTACTGACTCCCTCCTTAGTCAGATGCAGCCCATCAAATTTAAAGAACTTTCGCTCCCAAAACTGTTGCCAGTTCCCTACAATTTTGTGTCCTTTTTCCTGGCACCAGCCCTTAAGCCACATGTTTAGCTCCCCTATCTCCTCTTCTCTGACCTTCCGTCCATCTGTCCCCCTCTCCCAGACTGGCAGGACCTCAGAGAAGAAGATGCCGGACGAAATGGATGATAGTTTGTCACCCAGCCTGGTCTGGTGTTCCTTGGTCTCCACAAGTGACCAGCTGGTGAGATCGTTAGTCCCTACTTGTACCAGGATGTCAATGTTTTCTCCTGCTTCCTGAACAATTTTAGCAATGCGGTCAGTGTCTCTCCACACTGATGTACGTGGGAGACATCTGACCATTACTCCTGGCTGAAGATACGTATCAACTCCCCGAACTATGGAGTCTCCTATGATCAAAAGGTTTTTTGATTTCCTTTTTATTTTTTTTGTTTTGGGTGAGTTTTGTTGTGCTAGCTCCTGTGCTGCACTGTCCTGCTCTGCAGTGTCCTTTTCCCCTCTGTTTGATTTCAGAGATGGAGGCAGATACCTGTATGTAGTTTTTATATGGTTTGTGGAGGTGATGTGTTGGAAAGCACCGAGTGATGGGGCACCCGATTTGCCCCTCCTAACCACCTGCCAACCTCCTGGACCAACTACCCTCTGAGGTCGAGGTGCTTCTGTTGGATGTTGGGGAAATGGTGGGCAATTTTTATAATACATTTCGTCTTGAATATGCAATTTGAGGTGCGCAATCTCTGCCCATGCTGTCTGGAGCTGAGCCGTAAGATCTCCAATGGCCCAGCATGTAGGACAGTGTCCTAAATCCTGTAAAACTGCCCTTCTGAAAAGTGTTCCGCAGTACCTGCAACTAATGATATCCATTCCAGATAAGTTGCTGAGTTTATAACCTGGTCAGAGTAATAAGAAGGAAGAAAATGAAAGAAAAAGTTTGATTTTGTGTTTTGTTTGTTTTTGTATAACTTGTTATAACAAGTTAAATTACTAGTGCCCCTGTAAATGAGGTCACTGTGTGGATATCCCTCTGATCCACCCCTTCCTGCTTTGCTACAGGAAATGTCATGACTGTGCTACCCTATAAACGGAGTGCAGTGTGGGGTGGTTGGGGATGGGGGTGGGTGGCCGGGCCCTTCCCCTGCCAAAAAAGAAGAACCACAGACAAAAGAAACAAAGAGGTAAGAAACAATCAGCCAGCAACACATGCAGTAGCCCTGAAAGCTTATCCTAATGATAGATAAAACTGTAAAGCACCACCTGTAATAATTTCATGGAAGATATACCCTGTAAGAAACACACTGCTACAGAGAAAAATAAAGCAGTAACAGAAGATATACCTTGCAAAAGACAAGTTGAATCAGAAGACTACAGAAGTAATCTGTAAGCACACACCTGTAGGCACACCCTGTGATAATGCAGCAGAAGGTATACCCAGCTACAACAATTTGAATCAGAGAAAATAAATCAATAAAATGTTAAACAGTAACAATCCCTGTGAGTACAAAATAAAAATAACACACAGCAAATCTGCCTAGCCAAAAGAAGCCTTAATCCTTATCCTTGCTCTGGTAAGGTTATTTGCTCTGTCCTTTCTAGCAACCTAGAAGAAAAGAGCTCAGGTGAAGCTAGGTGCCTTGGCCAGCAAACCTAGTTTTCCACCCAAGGGTGGAATGAATGTTGGAGCAGTTTTGGGCAGATACAAATGGGCAGCGAGCTTCTTCCGCTGTGGATCTGGCTCCAGAGATTGCCACTGGTGGAATTCTTGGATTTTTTTCAGCAACTCTAGAAAGGAAGGCTCTTCCGGAGGAGACTTCAAAGGAGGCCTGGGATGGTCTGGAGCGCGTGGCTCATCATCAGGGTCAGAGCACCCCTCGGTATCTGAGTCAGAGGTCTCCAATGAAGAGGATGAAGACCCCTCCCGGCGCAGGGGAGGAACGAACCCCTTGGGCAACCCTTGGGGAAGCGTGTCCTCCCCAGCACCCAAGGGCTCACCTCTGGAGTCGGGTAGGGGGGAGGGAGTCTCTCGGCTCTGGCGGCCGGGATCCGATACTGGGCCAAGCATTGGCAGACGGCTCTCCACCTCCCTGGTGAGCTGAGCCTTGGCCTCAGCCCACCAGGCAGCCAGAGTCTCCTTCCAGTCCACGGCGCGGCTGGGGAGGTGGTGGAGGAGGAGGGGAATTCGGATACTGAGGGTATCCGTAGGGCAAGTATCCATAGACCAACAGCGGGAAGCCTGACGTCGGGTACTGTGGCGTCAGGTAATGTGGCGTCGGGTACTGCAGCACAGGATAGTACAGTCATGTAAGAACTTACCGTAACAGTAGATCTTCGAGAGAGGCTCTTGTAGTAGGTAATTACATATAGGACTGATGCCAGCCGGCAGCAGGACCCCACGGAAAAATTTCTAGCCATCAGTCCCTGGCGAGGGACCGCCCCCACGTCAGGTGACCGGCATCATGCGACGTCGGTATAAAGGGGCTGTCCCGGATGCCCGCCTTCCAGTTCTTTCCCACCACAGGCCAAAAGAGGCCGGACGAGAGAGAAGCGGATATTTCGCTATATGGAAAAGGAGCTGAAAAAGCCTAGGGGGGTGATGGGCAGGAAGGTATTACCTACTGCAAGAGCCTCTCTTGAAGATCTACTGTTACGGTAAGTTCTTATGTAACTGTACTATCTTACTCCGAGAGGGCTCTTGCAGTAGGTAATTACATATAGGACTGAATCCCAAGCAGTCTGGAAGAAATAAAAGGCACCAGGAGGAGGAAACTACTCCATAAGATAGCAGTAGGCGTGCAAGCCTCAAGACAGGAGGCCTTGCAAAACAGCTAGCCCGGAAGCCTGCTCTATGGTGAGAGGCAATGTCCAAACTGTAGTGTTTCATAAAGGTATGGACAGAAGTCCAGGTGGCAGCAATGCAGATGTCTGCCGCAGACACATTCTTGAAACAAGCCGCAGAGGCCGTTACTCCTCGGGTGGAGTGACCTCTGACTTGACCCGGAAGGGTCTTGTTGTACTTGTCATAACAGAAAGTGATGCAATGAGCCAACCACTTCGACAGGCATTGCTTGGAAACAGCATTGCCTTCCCTTTTGTGAGCAAAAGAGATGAACAACTGATCAGTCTTTCTGAGATCCTTTGTCCTGTTGATGTAGTTTCTCAGAATCCGGAGAACATCCATGGTATGGAGTAAATATTCCCCTTGGTTGGAGTACTGCGGGAAAAAAGCAGGTAACTCTATGGACTGATTTAAGGTAGACTCTGCTACTATTTTATGTAGAAACTTAGGATTCGTGCGAAGAGCAACTCGTTCTTTGTGAAAAATCAAATAGGGGATTTTACACATAAGGGCCTGGAGCTCGGATATTCTTCGAGCCGAAGTGATAGCCACCAAGAAGAGCGTCTTCCACGAAAGGAACTTCAGATCTGCAGAAGCTGCAGGTTCGAAGGGAAGAAGAGTAAGTTTCTCGAGAACAAAGTTCAAGTTCCAAGGGGAGCAGGAGTTCGGATGGGAGGTCTCAGATGAAGGACCCCTCTGAGAAAGGTCTTAGAGACCTCCAGTTGTGCAAAAGCTTTATCTGCGAAAGAAACATGGTAGGCTGAGATAGCAGCCATGTGCACCTTCAAGGAGGAATGGCTGAGACCCAGGTCGAAGAGATGATGTAAGTATTCCAGCAGAACAGCCACTGAACAGGAGAATGGCTCCACATTCCTAGAGGCGGCCCAAATAGAGAATCTCTTCCACTTCATGACATAAGCGGACCTAGTGGAGGGTTTTCTAGCCTCCACCAAAATCTCCGCCACTTTTGGAGAGACTCCAAAACAGGATTGAGCTAGGTCTGCAGGAGCCATGCATGAAGTTGAAGGGACTTGAGACCTGGATGCACCAGGGTCCCTTGATCCTGGGTCAGCAAACCTCGAGATAAAGGAAGAGGAAGAGGAGGAGGAGGAACCTCTGAGTATTGTTGTAGAAGAGAGAACCAGACTTGCCTGGGCCAGAAAGGAGCGATCAGAATCATTCTCGCTCCTTCTGTGGATAGTTTCTGCAAAACTCTTGGGATCAGAGGAATTGGGGGAAAAGCATAGACGAATCTGTCCTTTCAGTCTAGAGACAGAGCGTCGCTCCAGAAAGTGCCTCACTTTGGAACGAGCGAGCAAAAGCTGGGAAGTTTTGCGTTTTGGGGGGAGGCGAAGAGGTCTACCTGCGGAGTCCCCCAAAGCTGAAAGATATCGTCGAGCACCCTTTGATCCAATTCCCACTCGTGTGCCTGGGCAGAGGAGCGGATTAGTTTGTCTGCCAGGGTGTTGTCGACTCCTGGAACATGAATCGCCGTGAGGTGAAGGTTGTGATGAGTTGCCCAAACCCTCATAGCTTCCCTGCATAGAGGGTAGGAACGAGTTCCTCCCTGCTTGTTGATGTACCACACCACGCACATGTTATCCGTCTGGACGGCTAGGTGGCCGGGAAGAATGTATTGGTGAAGGGCTTGGAGAGTGTATAGCACAGCTCGAAGCTCAAGCACGTTGATGTGGAGAGCTAGTTCCAGTCTGGACTATAAGCCCTGGGTCCGATGAGGGCCCAGATGGGCTCCCCAACCTTCGCCTGAAGCATCCGTCGTCAATGTCTGGGCGGGAGGAGGATGAAAAAAGGGGAGCCCCGAAATAGGTTCTCTCGAACCATCCACCATTGCAAGTCCCTTGCCATTGGCAAGGAGATCAGAACTAGTTGATCTAGGTCGTCTACAAGTTGATCCCACTGGGAGTGAAGAGTCCACTGAGAGATCCTCATGTGGAGTCGAGCTCGGGGGACCGTCGGAATAGCGGCTGCCATGAGCCCCAGAAGACGGAGGACCGACCTCGCCAGAACCCTCCTGCTTTCTGATAGCAGGGAAATCTGGGATTGAAGAGAGGACGCCCTGTCTAGAGGCAGGAAGGCCTTGGCTCACCATCGTATCGAGGATAGCCCCGATGAACTGTAGCCTCTGGGAGGGTTCCAGATGGGTCTTGGTATGGTTGATGGTAATACCCAGGCCAGTAAAAACCTGCTGGGTGATGGAGAGAAAATGCAGGAGTTCCTCCCTGGATGAGGCCACCAGGAGCCAGTCGTCCAGGTAAGGGAACACCTGTACTCCCACTGTACGCAGGTGGGACACTACCACAGCCAGGCATTTGGTAAATACTCATGGCGCCGAGGAAAGACCAAATGGGAGCACCCTGAATTGGTAGTGGTCCCCCTGAAACGCAAAACGAAGATACTTGCGGTGAGAAAGGCGGAATGGGAATGTGCAGATTGGCATCCTGCATATCCAGCGCAAAAAGTCACTGACCCAGCTGAAGGGGCAGAAGGCTCTGCAGAGAGAGCATCCTAAACCTTTTGTATTCCACATAAAGGTTTAAGGAGCTGAGATCTAGAATGGGTCTGAGAACTCCCGTCTTCTTTGGGACCAGGAAGAAATGAGAATAGTAACCCGTCCCTCGAAGATGAAGGGGGACATGTTCTATTGCCTGCTTCGCGAGAAGGGCCAAGATTTCTTCCTGGACCAAGGGAAGATGGTCTCTGGAGTATGACTTTGGAGGAGGGTGGCAGGGTGGTTTCTGAAGAAACTCTATGGAGTGCCCTTCCGCTATAAGCTGGAGCACCCAAGAATCCGTGGTTATCCTCTCCCAACCTGGAAGGTGGAGGGAAAGTCTCCCTCCTACTGGTTCCTCCGGTGAATCCGGAGGTGGTGGGAGAGGGAAGGAGTCAGGTGGTGTGGGGCAGCACCGCAGCTGAGGCACCCGCTGCTTTTTTGGGCAGAGGGGGCCTGGCAGCTGCGGGGGCCTGACGATTTAGTGGCCCGCCTCCTTGGGGTTTTGCTTGTGGCAGAGTCCGTCTGCGAAAAGGACGGCACTGCTGGGGATGGGGACGGTACATGGAATCCACGGATTTCAGGGCTGTCCCCATCTCTTGCAAGTCGGTGATGATGTCTTTGACATCACCCCCTAAAAGCACTGACCCCCTGAAAGGTGCCTCTTGAATGGCGGATTGCACCTCCGGGACCAAACCTGACACGCGGAGCCAGGCATGATGACGTAGACTTACAGCAAAAGCGGAGCTCCGCCCGGCTGTGTCCACTGCATTGTATGTCGCCCGTAAAATGTGGCGACTGGCCACACGAGCAGAACGGACGAGGTCTGCTAGTTCCTGTTTGACTTGAGAGTCAGGTAAGGAGTCTAGTTTAGATTCTGCCTGGGTAAGGATGGCCTTCTGGTAATCCCCCATATGGGCGACGTAATTCAGGGCCCGAATTCCCAGTGTGGAAGAGGCGTACATCTTTCTTCCATACTGGTCCAGGAGGCGAGATTCCTTATCTGGAGGAGACGAGCTCAGATGTTTTGGATGTGCTGACCGTCCGTGAGCGGCGCTAATCACAACTGAATCGACATGAAGGTGAGAGTCAAGATAGTCTACACCCTCGGGAGCCTGGTACAGCCTGTTGGACTTCCTGGGAAGTGGGGCTAACGCCGACGGTTGTTTCCAAATCGTGGTAACAAGGTGGGCATGTGGCTCGATCCAGGGTGGCACTAGAGTTGGAGCTGTCACGGGCAGGTCCAGATGCTCGGCGAGTTTTAGACGCTGGGGATCTGGTTCCAAGGAGCGCCACTGGTGAATTTCCTGGATTTGTCTAAGCAACTCCGTGAAGGATGGATCCTCCTCCGGAGACTTTGGAGGGGTCCTCGGCCGGGGCTTAGACGGAGAGTTGGGCTCATCTCTCTCGAACATCCTTTGGAAGAATCCGAGAGGGAAGAAGAAGCAGAAGAAGAATAAGACTCCCTCACACGACTAGGGGGAGGAATGGGTTCCTCAGGTGATACCCGGGAACGTGCATCTTGCCCCTCTCTGGATCCAGAGGGAAGAGCCCTGGAGTCTGGAGGCGGTGAGGGAGTGTGCCGCCTCGGACATATGGGAGCCGGGGGTGGCACCATTGTCGTAAGGCGGCTCTCCACTTCCTTGGTGAGCTGAGCCTGGCCTCAGCCCACCAAGAGGCCAGAGTCTCCCTGCAGATCCACGGGTGGCTGGGGGCCGGTGGAGGAGGGGGGTGCGGGTTGTACCCATAAGGTAGTATCCATAACCCGGAGTCGGGTAATGTGGCGCGGGTACTGCAGCGTGGAGGAACCGCGCCTGGTACGCGGCACTGGATACTGCGGTCCTGGGGGCAAGACGCCGGATAAGACGGTGGGTATCCAGAAGCCGGGGAGCAGCGGAGCAGACGCCCGACGGCAGATCCACGCACGGGCCCAGGGGCGGAGGGCCCGACGGAAGGGGAACATCCCCTGCCGGCATCGGCCGGAACTGGCATCGGAAGTCCCGGCGTCAGAGGTACTGGCGTCCGGGGAGCCGACGTCAGATCCGGTTCCGTTGGAGGAGGGTCTGACAGAGGTGGAAGATCCCCCGTGTTGCCCGGGGAAGGAGGAGAGAAATCTCCGGGCTCAGGCTGGGGTGATTCAGGCTCCCTTGATGGCAGCGAAGGCTGCGGGGAACTGGGTACGACGGTTGTGGGGGGGTCCGTTGTCAGTTCCGTTGCCCGGCGTGCATTGGAGTAGCCAACGTGTGGCTTAGGGGTGAGATCCTGGTGGGCACTGAAGGAGCCGGCGTCCAGCTTACGGGAGCCCTCACCAAAGGCGGGCCGAGGGGGAGGGGCCGCCCGGTCCGATAGGGAAGTGGTTGTGCGCCGCCCCGAAGGGTCAGGCGTCTTATCGACCCTCTCCACGTGGACGTCAGAGGAGCCAACATCCAACTTAGAGTCACCGCCCACGCCAGTAGGCCGCAAACCTGCGGCTGAACCAGGGGCAGAGGCCTCCATTCGCCCAGAGGTGCCCGCAAGGCCCAAGTGCGAGCCAGACGGGCGGGCCGACGCCTCCCCCAAACCCTTGGAGGCTGCCGTCAAATGGTCCCCCGGAGGGGGATGTTACCTGGGCCGCGACTCCAGCGGAGACACGGTAGAGGAGGACTTCTCCCGGTGCCTCTCCTTGTCCTTTTTCCGATGTCCTTCCGGGGAAGTGGATGCCTGCCTCAACCTTTTCAACTCTTTTTCCATAGAAGACATCTTTTCTTGAGGAGATGGGCTTCCAGGGACTGTTGGAGCCGTTTACGGGTAGCCACATTGAAGTTGAGGCAATGCTGGCACTTATCAACCGGGTGATCGGGGCCTAGGCAGAAAAGGCACAGGGAATGGCCGTCCTTGTGTGGCAGTTGGGTGCCGCATGTGTCACACTTGTTTTTGTGCTCGGAGGGTGTAGGGGACGACATACACTGATGATGTACCTGATGACTGAAAAAGAATAACTAATTTTCGGCAAAACTGACGGAAGCAGGGCTAAGTGAAGCTCAAAGCGTTACAGCGAGCTGCATGAGCTAACGGCGGAAAGAACTGGAAAGGCGCGTCCGGGACTCACCCTTTACGCTGCTGCATGACGCCGGGTCACCTGACATGGGGGCCGTCCCTTGCCAGGGACTGCTAGCTAGAAATTTTTCCGTGGGGTCCTGCCACCGGCCGGCATCAGTCCTATATGTAATTACCTACTGCAAGAGCCCTCTCGAAGTAAGATACTGTGGTCCTGGGTAGGTCGGATAGGACGGAGTCAGATACCTGGGAACCAGGGGCTCTGCTGGAGCAGAAGGCCCTGGAAGAGGCCCATCAGGCGAGCCAGGAACAGGTGGCCCTGCGGGTGTCGGGTCTGGCATTCGGTAATGGGATGTTGCCCAGCGTCGGGTAGACCTGCAACAGAGCCGGAGTCCGAGGCTCCGGCATCAGGGGATCTGGCCCTAAGAGAGGGAGACCTGACGGGAGCATACCAGCATCCTCTGTATCATCTGAGGAAGGAGGACTTAAATCCCCGGGGTCCAACAGAGGAGACGCTGGAGCTTCGGTTGTCTGCGGCGAGCCAGGGATGGCAGACCAGTCGACAGGTCCGGCATTGGCTCTAACGCCGTGGGAGCCAACATTCGCCTTACCAGCGGGATTCAGGCGGACATCGGAGGAGCTGGCATCTGACTTGGATCAGCATCCGACAAATGCCAAGTGGAAGGAGCGGCCTTGGCGGGCGTCTTTGGGGCCGCGCTCTCCCCTGAAGGGGCAGGTGTCATTGGCCCTCTCCAGGCGGATGTCTGTGACCCCGGCGTCCGGCTTACCGGACCCGCTCAACCCAGAGGGCCACACGGTGGTGGCCTCCTTTGTCCCGGAGGCTCCCGAGTGGCCCGAGCACGAGCCCGATGGGAGGGATGCCACTGCCTTGGAAACTGCCAGGACAGCCGTTGAAGGTCGTTCCCCCCGGGGGGGGCATTACCTGGAGCACAGCAACTTCGGCCTGAGTCGTGGTGGCCATGGAAGTGGAGTCCTGGTGCTTCTTCTTCTTAGTGACCCTCAGGGGAAGTTGAGGCCTACCTGAGCTTCTTTAGCTCCTTTTCCATGGAGGACATCTTTTTTCAAATGTGGGCCTCCAGGGACTGCTGCCTCCATTTGCGGGTGGCAGCGTTGAATTGTTGGCAGTGCTGGCACTTTTCCATGGGGTGATCCGGGCCTAGACAGAAGAGGCACTGGGAATGACCATCCTTATGCGGGAACTGGGCACCGCATGAGTCGCACTTGTTTTTATGCAAACTGAAGGGAGTAGGGGACGACATACACGGATGGTAATCTGGAAGAAATATAACAAGAGATGTGAAAAATTTGGTAAAAATTACAGACAGACTGACGAAGCAGTAGGAACTTAACTGCGAGGCGCTTTCACAAGCTAATGGCGGGAAAGAACGGGAAGGCGGGCGTGGGGGAACGCCCCTTTATACTGACATCGCCTAACACTGGTCACCTGACGTGGGGGTGGTCTCCCGCCAGAAACGCTAGTTAGAAATTTTCCATGGGTCCTAGACGCTTGCCGGCGTCAGTCCTATATGTAATTACCTACTGCAAGAGCCCTCTCGAAGTAAAATCGTACAATTCTCAGAATTGGAGAAGCCCTACTACTCTTAATCTGTGTGAAATACTGTCAGCACTTACCTCAGTGTATGAGTTGGACAGACGATCCCATTTGGTAAAAGGGCAAATAGCCCAGTTCCAGAGGTACTGGGCCCCCTACATTGCATATCTGGCATCCAGAGCAGGTATAGGTTGAATTAGTATACTATAGGAATACTGGATTTCTCTATAAAAAAATGTACTGCGTGGAATTGACTACTTCTATAAATCCGATATGATTATAGTGACAATTTGTTACATTACAAGCAGATATTGACAGTATTGTACATAGTTGACCACCTAAGCTTTAATGTTTTTTTTTCCGTTTTGGTCTCTCTCTCTCTCTCCCCTTTCCTTTGTATTCCACCTACCTTTTCTGTTATTGTTTATCAATATTATCTTTCTTCTTTTATTATTACTTTTTGACTATATATGGTAAGGTGTGTCACTTCTACATCTAGGCATGGTTATTTCACTTGTTTACTCTGTGGTACCCTTTTTTTTTTTAGGTGCTTTCTCAGAATCGGCCATTTAAAGGTACAGTACATCTACCAAAGCACTCGAAGCCTTGTCCAATCAGCAGGAGTAGCTCCTTATGGTTCTAGGTTCTTGACAAGGACTAAGCGAGGTGCCTTTAGTTTATAATGTTGCTTAGCAGTTTCTTCAAGTGCCTTTGGTGCTCTCATTCCTATCTGCACACTTGTCCTTTATGGCCTTAGAGTTCCACCCACCAGTTTTTCTTCATATTTAACACACCTGAAAAGATATATATGTGATTATACAGCTATTCTATACAATATGTATTGTATGATGCTATAGTTACGTTGTTTTGTTTTATGTTGAAAATAATAAAACATTTAACTGAAAAAAGAAATACACTTTGCCTAGAGTGGTAAATAGATATGGTATGATGGCATTCCCATATGAAGTCTCTAAATTCTGGGACCCATTGAACTCTTAAAGATAAAGAAATGAAAAAAAAAACATCTAAACTTTTTCCAAAACATCCCAAAGTACCCTATGTAAATTGCTTGTGTGTATTATGAAGATTTGGTGACTTTGACAAATTAGTTGGGGGTATGTGGTGTTACCCAGGTACAAGTATAAGATTGAAATATAACCAAATTCCTAACATTCTTGAATTTTAACGGCACAGTTAAGATATTTTGACCTTTCTACTATAACAAATTGATGCTCTATGATATACACTTTAAAATTAATATTGTACGTAATGTTTTGTAAGTTATTTGTCTCATGTGCTAGTGTAACTAATATTTTTACTTATGTTTGAAACAACAGTATCTATTTAAAACAGGCTTACCGTGAAAACAGGTCCACTGGATCTAATGGTGTATGTAAACAACTTCCTGTTTAAAAATAAAACTTTTATTACTACCACTACATCTGAGATCTCATATTGTTGTAACCACTACATAAACAGGAGACTGCACCTCCCAATAAAGAAAAATGGAAGATACTTCATACGTACCCATAATGCCTTGGCACATACAAATATTAGGTGCTATACTGCAATCACCACTACCAAAATTGGAGACTACACTGCTGAGTAAGGAAAATTTAAGTTAACTTTATAATCAACCCAGAATGCTTTGTTACTGTATGTAAATCAGCATATTAGCTGGTATACTGCTGTAACCTAGACCAAAATAAGAGTTAACTGATGTAAGAAAAAGGGGACTACAGTACTTCATGTCTAAATGTTAAAATGTATTTTTAAATCTTTTCCTTTGTTTTTAACAAAGGAGCCATTGTATAATAGCAATAATACATTCCAGAGTGTGCTGAGATAACTTTGCTTCTCGGGTTTTGGATACACTCAGCCTGCAACCTTGTGCCCAACCACCCGAGGCATGACGTTATCCCACCATGATACTCATCCTGTTGTGCATTAATGCTTAACATTTGCTTAAAGATCTATTCCTAATACATGCAACGGTCCCCGGATGGCTTCAATCTGTAGTTCATATGGTATCACAGGATATGTAGCATATAGTGTATGGTGAGGTTTTGTTATGAATGAAATTCCATGCTTTGTAAGAAGTTCTGCTGCAGTAGTGACGTTTGTACTGTAACATAACTTTTCATTCTGCTGCAGTACAGATGTCATATGATAATAGGCTGCTAATCAGCTGACTGGCAGACGCACTACTGGTGGTGCTGTAGTGAAACACGCAGTGAGTAGCACTTTCAAAATAAAAACAAAGCACCAGTGAAGTGCTGCAGTAAAGACTGTCGAAACTAATAATGAACTCTATGTTTTCTTAGCACCATATACTATAAAAAATAAGGTATGGGAGACCAAATACACAACAGGGTTGTTTTTCCACCTCGTGGTTACCATGAGAACAGGGACATTTAGAGCTTCACTCTTGAGGTCACTCTGCCATCATGCTAATCACTTTGGAAAAACAGCCCTTTAGTGTACGAAAACAAAACAAAATGGTTATACTAAATGTACACTGAAAATAGAAAAGAGTTAAAAATCGACGCTTTGACTGTAGATCTTCTTCAGGAAATATCTAAAAGAGAAAAAGCTAAATTACACACTAATTTTGCTTTTTCTCTTTTAAATATTTCCTGAATAAGACCGATGGTCAAAACGTTGATTTTTAACTCTTGCTTTCTGTTTTCAGTATGCATTTAATATAACCATTTTGTTTTGTTTTCAGACCACATGCTGACACAGCACCTTGTTTTTGTTTTACATCCTGTAGTGTATGGGCTCCTATATATTATTCTATATGTCCAGGTGTGCCTCAAAGTTCTTTTTCATTAGACATGTGGCTCCAAAGACAGCTGTTATTATTTCTGTGTTTTTCCTACTTGTTCCTGTTTGCATATTCTATTTGATATCTTGTCTTTCCATGTATAATACATTGTATTCACCAGGTAAGGACATCTGACATAGCTAAGCTACCTTTGTTTTTCTTGTATTGTAATATCTAGTTTTCTGGTATCCACTTGGTTAACTTGTTGAAAATGGTATTGGCCATGGTTCTTTACAAATTTATTAATAACAACATTTATATATAGCTGACCATAAAAAAGTTAAGATACCAAGAGTGTACAAGGCTTCAATCAATCAAGTCTTTATTTTTAGGCGGTCACTGTTGAGCGGAGCTCTTTTTCAAGGTGGACCTGTTTGAAACATGGATACAGGTTATGCAAACGACATCAATAGTTACAGTACACAGTATGGGCAATGCCCCAAAGCTGAACTTATATACAAATACACATAAATATATAAGATTTAGGATACCAGTTAGGTCTGGTCAGTAAAAGATAATTGCATAACAACATTAGAGTACTACAGACCCCATGTATGCTTAAAGCTGTACGCCGTCTGTTTCTAGGAGGTGAAGGATAATTTCACAACAGCATGTAAGGATTACAGACCCCATATGCACTAGAAGTCGTGGCTATCTGAGAGAAGTACGGCAGCGCATTTAAATGGGGCAGAATATGGGGTGTGGAGTAAGTAGGTATAGCGTTGAAGCACAAGTTAGAAAGGTTCTCAACATACAGACGATAGGACGGTAACAACCACCATAATTTAGAGGCGGCTGTGGTCACGGTTTAGACCTGAAGGTGAGCCACAAGTGGTTTAGGAGCTATTTGAGGACGAGCAAAGCAGTTGCAGACTTCGCTTACTGCACGCCAGTATAATGCCATAAAGATGGGCAGAGAGACAAGGGCGTCTAATTTAAGTGTCTTCTGTAAGTTATTCCAAAGGATAGGGAGCGTGAAGCTAATTGCCGCGCTATCGAAATGCAAGTTTACTCTGGGTATTGCAAGGGAGATGAAGGAATGGCTTCAGAGCACATATTTTCTTATTGTGCATAGGGGTAGGCAATCGGAAATATATTGGGGTAGTTTGTTTGTGAGGGCGCGATAAGTCCAGAGAGCAGCATTTTTGTGGCACCTAGGTTTAAGGGATGTCCATCCCACAGTATCATACAGGATGCAGTGATGAGTAGAATTTGGGAGACCTGTGATAAACCTTAGCGCACGATGGTATAGCGTGTTGAGTTTGGCTAGCTGGGAGATGGGACATTGGCTGTACAAGAAATTCACGTAATCCAGCAGAGATAGGAAAGCAGATCGGATCAGTCTTATTTTGGCATCTATAGTGAGGAAGTGGCTTAGCCTGAAGAAAAGTCCAAGCCTTTGCTGGAGTTTTTTCAACAAGTCTTCGATGTGCTCTGTGAAGGAGAGTCTGTTATTAATCCATACTCCCAGATATTTAAATCTGGTTATGAATTCTAGTTTTTCACCTAGTATTGTAATGATTTCTCGAGTGGGTCCACCGTCTGTAGGGCTAAGTGAGTGGGCAAGTGGAGAAAATAGCATTACTTTTGTTTTTTTAGTGTTCAATAGTAGTTTTTTGTGGATTAACTGACTTTGCAGGAGGTCAAACTCATTTTGGAGGTCGTTACAGGCAGCCTCTGGTGTGGGTCGGCTGTTGTATAGGACGGTATTGTCTGCAAACAAGTGGATATTGGCATTTTTTATATAGTAGTCTATGTCATTTATAAATATTGCAAATAAGAGCAGACCTAGTATAGATCCCTGAGGGGCCCCTCTTAGGAGCGGTTTACGAGGGGACAGCTCACCTTCTGCTTTAACTTGCTGGAAACGTCCTGAGAGGTAGTTAGTGAACCAGAGTAGCGAGGTTGAGTCCACTCCTATGGTTTGAAGCGAGGTGAGGAGAAAGTTGTGATCAACGGTATCAAAAGCTTTGCTTAGGTCTAAAAAGACTGCACAGGTGAAGTTCCTTGTGTCAAGGGCTCTCAGGTATGCATCGGTAACTCTGGACAGCGTTGTAACAGTGCTATGTTCGGCTCTGAAACCTGACTACATCGGGTTCAATTGTTACTTCAAGGTAGTTCCTCAGCTGTGTATTCATGATTTTCTCCAGTAATTTAGATAGCACTGGGAGTGGAGAAATGGGTCTATAATTGAGATCCCCTTGGTCACCTGATTTAAAAAGTGATATTTATTTATTTAGCTTTTGTTTACCCGGTAAGTACACTAGACAAGTATTATGCCTATTTTCAGGAACGACCCAGGAGAGTACAACATGAGGAATACAGATAAGGTAACACAAGGATGGATAGCATATTACATGAAATAAGAAAACGTGAGAAAAAGAAAACACCAATCAACAATAGTACAACGTATGGAAGAAATACATAATTGACAATAGGAGGATCTATATAGGAGTGCAGTATGATCCACAGTGCAGCTTCGTAACATATAACTTAAGTTTTTAGTAGGCAAAACCTGGGAATAAGCAGGCTCAAGTGGCAAATTATATATAGGACAACAGTATACTAAGACATACGAGTTGGCAGTACCAGAGTACTGGGGAGTAGAATGTACCACCAATACATATGGGAGGAGGCAGGGCAACCCATGTCCATAGAGCAGTGCAGTGGACACAGAAGATGCCCACAAATTGGGGAAAATGAGTAGTTGAGAATGGAGTAGATATTAATTTAAGCTACGGAAAGTATCAACAGCTTTAGCAGCGATAACTTGGATGGTTTCCGTCAGCATGATACATTACTCTAGGGGGGCTTGGGACAGTCACACACTGATGTTAGCTTCAGAAAAGTCCACAGGGAAGTACAAAAACTCCGATGGGAGGGGGCTGAACGGACATGATCGGGAGTGAGTTCCAGAGTCTTGGGTGCATATGCAGTAAAGTCATGATACCCCATAAGGGTATGGGTGGGGGGACTTAAGCATCCCTGCAGTCAGGGACCTAAGGTGGTAGGGAGTACGGTCCATTTTGAAGAAGCAGAGCCAGTCCCTGAGGGATGCCAGTATTAACCACTTTCCTGAGAAACTTCAACCCCAATTCCAGGTATTTGTTGTTGGGCGCTAAGTTGTAACATAGCTCACAACGGTGGGTGAGTCGGGGGGCAGCTAGAGCGAAACGACAGATGTTATTATATGCAGTGTATGGGTGGTCTTCCAGATAGGTGGTAGGGTGCCCTGTGAGAGGGACAAACTGAATAGGTGAGTGACGGGGATGGTGAGGACATGGTATGCGATTTCAATAAAGTAAGGGTCCAACGAGTCAGCACCTGCGCTCTTTTAGTGTCCATCCGTAATTAAAGGTCTTCAACTTTTTAGCGAAGTGGGTTGTAGCCTGAAGAGGTTGGAGGTAGCTGGGAGGTATCTGAGTGGCGTAGTTTGATGTAGAGCATATCTTGCAAACTGGGGAGTTGTCAAACGCCAGACCTGCAGTTGCGAAATGGTTATTGAAGGAATCTAAGATCTCTGCCAGGTCATTAATGATATTTCCTGAGAAAACTTTGTTCAGGAGGGAGTTACCTGTAGGGTGACCCATCAGATTCTTGATAGTGCTCCAGAATCTGCACGGGTTCTTGGAAGAAGTGTAGAGTTCTGTGCGGTAGAAAGAAGCTTTTGTATCTTTAACAGATCTGGTGCATAGGTTACGCACCTTTCTGAATAGGTTCCAGTCGTTAGGCAGGTTAGATTTTCGTGCCCTTTTTTTCATAGTTTGTCTCTTTCAAACAATAATAATCTAACCTCGGGGGTGAACCATTTGTTGGTTTTAATCTTTGTGCGGATTTGGTCAGGGGGGTATGTTTGTTGAGAGCCCCTGATAGTATATCATAAAAGATGTCGTAGGCGGCGGTGACTGAGGCTGCAAATGGTTAATGAACACTAAATGATGCCAGCATGTCAATTGATATGTATGGCTAGTAAAGGGCTGCAAGTGGCTAGTGAATAGATGATACCACCATGTGAATTAATGTGTATGTACGTGTAGGAGTTTAAGAGGTTAATTGTTAGAGCCCTGTAAAATAAAATGTAGAACAATAATTGGAAAAGCATAAGTCATCTTAAGAACAGATGTCCTAAACAAATGAATTTACTTTGTTCAGCAAAAAGCAACTTTGTACCAAAACAGGTCTTTTTGAAGGTTGTGGTCGAGATAGGACACAGCTGTTGGTAACCACATCTAGCACTGACTATTAAAACTCCTCATCTCATGATTATTTGTGTTTAAAGATATGTATAACAAGGAAGTGATAAGAGATAAGAAAAAATTACTCACCTTAGTAATGTTGTTTCTTCTAATGGAGTCTTGCTATATTATGACATATGCAGTATAACCCCAGGTTAGAACTGCTTCAGAGGTGAAAGAGTTAACTTCCATGCAGAGTATGGAATCTTGAGCGCGAGCTTGGTTGAACACTCTGTCGAAGCTCAAACTTAAACTGTCAGATCTTTACGAGCAAAAACTCACTAAGGTTCTGTGTGGAAGCCGTAAACCTACACTAGCCGTTGGCTACTAACTACAAAAACACCTTTTTGATCTTGATCCCAAAACAAAGACTCAAGTCGGGGGATTCAAGAAGAAACTTAAGCATAACACCTAAGCACCCTAGAAGGGTGAAATAAAGTGGGCATCAAAGAAGTGCCAACATTGCATTGCCCACCCACCTCCCAAAACAGAGGTTCTGAGAGGGGCAGGCTGGGAGGTCATAATATAGCAAGACTCCATTAGAAGAAACAACATTACTAAGGTGAGTAATTTTTTTCTTCAAACAACATGAAGTCTTGCTATATTATGACATATGCAGACTACACAGCAGTACCTCCATGGAGGAGGGACAGAACCTACTTGGGAAATAGGCTCTGAAGCACAGCTGTGTTAAATCGAGCATCACTCCTAGCCTGGATATCCAAGGAGTAATGCTTAGTAAAAGTGTGAACTGTTTTCCAGGTAGCTGCTTGACATATCTCTAGGATAGAGATGTCCCTGGCAGCAGCCAGAAGGCAGCTGTACCTCTGGTAGAGTGAGCGCGCAGGCCTGAGGGAGGAACCTTACCCAGTTTTTCGTAACAGAATTGGATACAAGAGACAATCCACCTGGCAATGGATCTTTTAGTGGCAGGTTTCCCTTTACCAACCTCACCATAAGTGAGGAACAATTGGAGGGATTCGAACCTGTGACCCTTGGTACGTTCTATATAGTGACTAAGGGCTCTTTTGACATCTAAACTGTGCAATCTCCTATTACCAGAGGAGGAATGGTCAGTGAAGTACATAGGAAGAGACATGGATTGATTAAGGTGAAAGTCTGAAACCACCTTAGGCAAAAACTTCCTGTTAGTCCCGAGGACTACCTTATCTCTATGAAAGGAGATAAAATCAGGCTCCACTGACAAGGCTTGCAGCTCACTTATGCGCCTGGCAGAGGTGATGGCTACCAGAAACACAGTTTCCAAGTCAAGTACTTCAGCCTCTGCTGAAGACACTGGCTCAAAGGGGTGCTATAAGCTGAGCGATGCAAATATTAAGATCCCAAGCAGGGGCAGGATCCTGAACGGGGATTGTGTGAAGCAACCCTTTAAAAAACTTGGAGAACACAGGGTGAGCTGATAAAGAAGAGGGCTTACCTGCTGACAAGAAGACGGACACAGCTGCCAAGTGCACCTTTAGGGTAGCTGGCATCAGCCCCAAGGAATTCAAATGCACCAAATAATCCAGGGTCGTGGGCACACCAGCAGATTTTGGGGAAATATGTTTAGCAGCACACCATATGGAAAATCTCTTCCATTTTGAATTATAGGTAGCCCTGGTGGAAGGCTTCCTAGAGGCCTTCAAGATATCCAATACACATTTAGAAAAGTGTAGGTCAGCAAACTCTAACTCTTCAAGAGCCAAGCCTTGAGATTGAGAGATTTGAGGTTCAGATACCAAACTCTCCCCTGGGCACAGGTTAACAGGTTGTGATTCCTGGGAAGGCATAGGGGAGGGTGGACTGCTAAGGATATGAGGAGTGGGTACCAGGGCTGCCTGGCCCAATCTGGAGCGATCAGGATCATCTTGCAGGATTGAGACTGTTTCTGACTAGCACTTTGAAAAGAAGGGGGAAGGGGGGAAAACATAGAGAAACTTCCCTTCCCAACTGAGAAGGAAGGCATCCAGAGGGACTGAGCCCAACACAGGGGGACTGCAACAAAAAAGGGGAAGTTGGTGATTGTCTGGGGCTGCAAAGAGATCTATTTGCGGAGTGCCCCATCTGGCAAATATTACCTGCAGTACTAGGGGATCCAGTGCCCATTCGTGATGGCCCTGGGAAATCCTGCTGAGAGCATCGCTAGGTCATTGTCCTTGCCTGGGAGGTGAACTGCCGTAAGGGAGGCGTTCAGAGAATATGCCAGAGACCACAACTTCATTGCTTCGGTGCACAAAGCCATAGACCGAGTGCCCCCTTGCTTGTTGATGTACCACATTGTAGTGGTATTGTCTGTTCTGACTTGAACTACCTTGTTCTGGACAGCTGTGGAGAAAACCTGAAGTGCTAGAAAAACTGTTCTGAGCTCCAGCAAATTGATGTGGAGCAGAGATTCCCGAGGGGACCACAGCCCTTGGGTGGAAAGGTCGCCCATGTGAGCTTCCCACCCCAAGAGGGATGCATCTGTAGTAAGGGTCAAGGAATGAGACTGGGGAGTGAAGGGAACCCCCTGTCTCAGATTGTTCTGATCCTGCCACCACTGGAGGGCCTGGATCAGGTTTCTAGTCACTGGAATCAATTTGGTTAGGGGATCCGTCCTTTGAGACCAAAAGGCTCTCAAACAGAACTGAATGTCCCTCATCTGAAATCTCGCTCCCTGCACTACTGCTGTAGAAGCAGCCATGTGCCCCAGGAGCTGTAGAAAATGCCTTGCTGGTCGAGAGACCTGCAGGGTGAAAGAGGAGGCCAGAGACACCAGGGTCCTTGCTCTCTCCAGAGGAAGGCAGGCTCTGGCTTCTTTTGTGTTCAGTTCTGTGCCTATAAAGGTGAGAAGCTGGACAGGCTCCAGAACTGACTTTGGAAGATTGAAAAGGAAACCTAGAGATGTAAGCAGGTGCTGGGTTACTTGTAAATGAAGTTTGACCTGTTCTGGAGACTGGCCTACAATGAGCCAGTCGTCCAGATAAGGAAAGATGGCAATCTTTTGCCTTCTTAAATGAGCAACTGCTACTGCCAGGCATTTTGTGAACACCCTTGGAGCCAAGGAAAGGCCGAAGGGCATTGCTCTGAACTGGTAATGGCCTGAGGGCAGTTCGAATCTGAGGTACTTTCGATGGGAGCTTCTGATGAGAACATGGAAGTAGGCATCCTTGAGGTCCAGGGAGGCTAGCTAGCCAGTCCCCTGGCCTTAGAAGAGGTAAAATAATCCCCAGGGTCACCATTTTGAACTTTGGTTTTATAAGGTGCTTGTTTAGATACCCGAGATCCAGAATGGGCCGCCATTCTCCCATCTTTTTTGGGGTAAGGAAGTACCTGAATTACAGCCCTTTGCCCTGGTGTATGGGTAGAACCCTTTCCACGGCTCTGAGAGCCAGGAGGGCAGAAACTTCTGCTTCCAGGGCAAGTGCCTCTGATGGGTTTGCAGGTGGAAAAGATCTGGCTCTCATCTTCAGAAATTTTTTTAAAGCTGAGAACCAGTCCCTGGCTTACTACTTCCAGGACCCACTTGTCTGATGTTAAAGGCTTCCAGTCCTGGACAAAGTAAGCCAGCCTGCCCCCTACTGGTAGTGGAGAATCGGCCCTGGCTACCCCATCAGGGAGCCTGTTTTGCAGGAGCTTTGGGTTGAGGGGTAGAAGTAGGCTTACTAGAGCACCTTCTGCCCCTTCCTCTAAAGAACCCCCTCTGGGCATAAGCAGAAGAGGAGGCCTGGGCTTGGTAAAACGGCCTATGAAAAGGCCTGCCCCTGCCCCTGACATGCTGCCCTGGAGGAGTGATTTGCCTTTCTTTGGCCTGTGCACTCCTATAGGTGGTCCTATACTCATCCATTTTCTTCATAAAATTGTCTGTCTGCTCCCCAAACAGAGAATTTCCCACAACAGGAAAATCCATAGCCTTAGACTGGGTATCCTGTGACAGGGCAGTACATCTGAGCCAGGCCATTCTGCGAAGAGACACAGATGTAGCCATAACTCTAGATGAAACATCATTAGAGTCTACAGCAGCATGAAATTGCACCTTGGATGCCTCAATATCGTCCGCAGCCACCTGCTCCAGCTGCCTGGCAAGCTGTTCAGGGGCCTGTTTTGCTAGGGCCAGGACAGTATCCCACCTGGATTTCTGGTACCTAGCTGCGTAAGCCATATAATTTGCCTGTCTGAGTCCCAAAGATGCTGCCATGTACTGCTTTTTTGCCATGGCATTCATCCTCCTGGAATCCTTTTCAGGAGGGTGAGAGGCTAGAGGAATATTAGCCTTGTTACAGGCTGCAGCCTGCACTACCCTCACATGGCTGCACTGCTGAGATATGAACTCTGTATCAGAGCCTGATAAAGCATACCTCTTGTCCATCCTTTTATCCACAGGGAGGATAGAATGAGGAGTTTTCAGAATTTTTACTGTCTGTTTCCTAAAAGATTTATGCAAGGGAATAGACAGTCTCCTAGACTCTGGAATATCCATCATTTCCACAAAATCAGGTTCTTCTTGATCATCAACAGCTTCCTCAACAGGGAGTTGCAGAGTGTCAGCAACTTTCTTGTTAAACAAAAAATGAGAAGGGGACTCAGATAGCCTGGGAGGGGATACTCCTGAGGGTCTGTCTGGAGAGATGTCCAGTTCAATGGGCACATCCAGACTGTCAAAATCACACTCACTCTCCTCGTACCCCTCCTCCCCGGTTCATAAAAATCTTCAAAATCATAATCTTGAACCAAGAGAACAGACTGAACCAGGCGCTTGCCCAATGGTGCCGGTTCGGACGGAACTGGGGAAAGAGACTGGACCTCAGCGGTTGGAGAAAGAACTTTTGGCCCCAAACTAGCTGACCTTCTAGCCCTTTTAGTTGGAGCTGGCTCTTCATTTGCCCGAGGAAGCATCGCCCTGGTCAGAGGGCACTCGCTCAGGTTTGGCTGGAACTGAACCGGGCTGGCCATCTGGGTCAGCGGACTTTTGGCCTCCCTTTCCCTGAGCCTATCAACTCTTTTTTCCACGGTGGCAGCAGGAAAATTCTTACAAATCTGGCAGTCTGCATTGAGGTGGTCAAACCCCAGACAATATACACAAATGGTGTGTGGGTCAGCCTTGGCAAAGGCTTCCCCACAGAGGCCACAGTGCTGAAACCCAGTGGGTCCAGATTTTCTTTTGGGTTTCTCAGATATAGTGCCAGCCTAACCAAAACTTGCCCGTGTGGCAATCCACCAAGCAAGACTCTCTTATGGGTTCCCAACACGTGTCACGGAGTGGAGTAAAACTGTAATAAAATCCGTTTTTTAGAACCGATAAGAACTGGGAACCGCACTCTAAGGGCTAGAAAGTAATTTTAAACCCCTCTGATGGGTTCAAACCGAACCGAAAAAAGATATTTACAGTTCCACACAACAAAATAATAAATAAGCCTATCTATTACTTACAATACCACAGACAGAGCCTGAAGTGCGATTGCGGTTTAAATTTGGTAAAATAAACCGAGAATTACACTTTAAAACCGACAAACAAACCGAGCAGCAGGAGGAATCTCCAGAGCGACTGTTCAGTGAGGCGGAGTAAAGAATCTGACAGTTTAAGTTTGAGCTTCAACAGACAGAGTGTTCAACCGAGCTCGTGCTCAAGATTCCATGCTCTGCATGGAAGTTAACTCTTTCACCTCCGGAGCAGTTCTAACCTGGGGTTATACTGCATATGTCATAATATAGCAAGACTTCATGTTGTTTGAATGGTATACGTGCTTTGGCCACTGTCTAGTACAAGGCTACTTTTGCATTTGTAAGCAAGTTATTTTAAAACAGAGCAAGTCCCCTGTCTCCTAAGCATATTATTTTTGATGATGTAAAATCACCTGACCACTTGTTTTTCCACCAAGGGTGACGATAAACATAGTGTCAAATGCATCTTATGACCAAGGCATCTTATGGCTAATGTACTTTTGAACCCGGGTCTCATGATTTACTGAATGACACAGTGTCTAGGTTAAAATCTGCTGGGGTAGTTTTTGGGAAATTCCAGCCATGCATTATTGTTGTAAACAAGTATAAATATGGGACCTAATTGTTATGTCCAATGTCTCTTCGAGAGGAAAGAAGTCGGTGAGATCTGACTAGCCATAGCGTTGAAGGACCCAGAGAAGCTGAGTATTGTTTCATTTTCTCTGAAAACCTGTAGCCCTGTAATACAAATATTACTTGCTGTCTAGATTGCATATTAGGAGCACCCCAATGGGACTGCCCCAGTGGCTGTTTAAAACTAAATTGTAGTAGATACACCAGGATAGCAGCAGGCTATCTGATGCCTAAAAAATAATGCTAGCATGTATTCCCTTTTGCAAATTAGGATTATTAATCATGACAGGATGCATTTTTACTGTTAACATAGGATTCTTCTGGTTTCTCTTCATATATTGGGTAAATAACACTTAATTTGGCCCTAAGCTCAAATGTTTCTAATGTTTACAAATTATGCTAGAAAGCACCACTTTCTGTGAATTAGGACTATTGATCCTGTCAGGGTGTGTCTTTATTGTTACAATATGATTTTTCAGGCTAATCTTGTTGATACTATCACAATAAAGTACAACTAATTTGGCAAAGAATATAGTATGGTGGCTTTATTAAAATACTGAGAATTAAAAACCAGGAACCTGTATAGTGTGTAGCCTCACTGTCTCAGTGAGGCACAATGTGTTTATTTACAAACTGTTGATATTAGCTGTCCCCATGTGATCATTATTTTTTCATTCTCTATGATAAGTTCAGGTTTGTGATTTCTGCTACCTGTATATATTAAAATGTTTGCATAGTTTCCATTACATTTGTCTGGCTACATTATTAAGTCTGTCAGGGACACACCTTTTGGTGAATGTGCTGATGATTCATTAGATAACTCTGTTGTGTAACACTCCTTTTATATTAAGTACATTTATACGGTCACTCTTCAGGGTGGGTTCGCTGATGTGCTATCTGATCACTCTGTTAATGTAAAACTCTTGCCACATTGAGCACATTTATATGGTCACTCAAGGAGTTAGTGACTCCAAATGTTCAGGGATTTGTAGCACCATGACGAAAATGGACCCCATTCTTAAGTCAGGGCATATTTAAAAAAAATAATCAGGAAATCAGTACTGTACTAGTCTTTGATGTTTGCTGACAGCACTCTTCTCAGCACGCGAAGCGTCTTCAGGATGGCTTCCTTCTGTAGTTCATAAGGTGTCATGCATATCGTTAGCATATTTAGGTCTGCCTGAAAGTTATTTTTGATTAGCCCCATGCACTACTGGAATGATCTGTGTGTCCTTATTACTCAGTTTATTTTCTGTTTGCATATCTTGGTATTTCATGATTTTTGTGTCTGTCTATGCGTAGGACACTGTAATCACTAGGGGTGGCTATTTCAATCAGTAATGCTACCTTTGTTCTCTTTTCTTGTATTACAATATCTGGTTTTCTTGCTTCCACTTTCCTGGCAGTTGGTACTGCATGATTCCATGCAATCATTACTTTTCAATCTCTGTGACTCCTTGTGGTTCATGTTTCCAGTTTTTCTCTGCTACCTGTATGTTATAGTGTCTGCAGTTTCCAGTGGATCAGTCTTGCTACGTTGTTGTGTCTTTCAGTATACAGGCCTTCTGCCATGAATACTCCACATCCAGCTACAAGATGTGCAACTGTTTCTAATTATTCAGAGTGAATATTCTGATTTTTTACAAGGTAACTCTTGAATTTAAAACTTTCATAATGTATGGACAGTGTCTATTAACCCCTGTTTTCAATTAGTTTATAACCTGACAATCCCATCATTATGACTTTAGCCTACTGTAAACTTTTCTTAAGTATGTCATACTGATGGGATTACAGGTTAGAATGTCACCACCTACCAAAATTCTTGCAAAGGAATGGCGATCTGCTGCCTGTGACATTAATCTTGACCACATTGCCCTCGGAGAAGACACTGATGCTGCATGAATGCGTAAAGCAACATGACTGATCCTGACCAATCGGAAACTACTGGCTACAGCAATGTTTAGATATGAACCTTTAGATAGAAAATGAGTACGATTTTTTCTTATTCCAAGCTATTTTTTTAAGTTCTTAACCTTACCTTCATTGAGAATATAGTAAATATTTTTCTTAGTGTACTGACTCTGAGTCACATCTCTCGTGAATTATTGTACGCTAATAAACATCCTACTTCAAATTCATACCTCTCTCGGTTACTTTTTTTTTTTTTAACAAAAGCTATAATTTTTTCCCCCCACAGTGGCTAGTTTTCATACACTATAAAATACAATGCCTGATTAACGGTGGACAACCACGGACGTAATCACACCTCATTGATGCCATGACAACTGTAAACCTCTCGAAGTTTATTTGGTTGTCCTGGCAACTGCTTGAGGTGATTACATTGTGGTTAACCACCGTTATTCAGGCATTATATACTCAACATGGAGCACATTATATAGTTTCTCTCCAGAATGAATTTGCGGATGTATTATCAATGCACACTGTCATGTAAAACTCTTGTCAAACTGAGTGAGCACATTTATACAGCTTCTCAGTATATAGTCTCTCTCCAGATGAATTTGCTGATTATCAGTGCATATTGCCATGTAAAACTCTTGTCACACTGAGCATTTAGACAGCTTCTCAGCCCCATGAATTTGATGTTTTATCAGGGAACTCTTACACCGAAAACGTTTGTCATATTGAGCACATTTGTATGATCTCCCTCCAGAATGAATCTGCTGACGTATTATTAATGTGCAATGCCATGTAAGACTCCTGTCACATTGAGCTCATTTATATGGCTTCTCAGCCTCATGAATTTGTTGGTGTTTTGTCAGTTGATTCCGCCACATAAAACTGTCATCACATTGAGTACATTTATATGGTCTCTCTCCAGTGTGAAGTCGCCTATGACTTATTAAATTACTTGGCTGTATAAAACTCTTGTCACAGACAGCACATTTATATAGCCTCTCTCCAGAATGAATCTGCATATGTATTATCAATGTACGCTGCCGTGTATAACTCTTATCACAGTCAGCACATTTATACGGCTTTTCTCCAGAGTGAACGGACTGATGTGATTTCAGCTGACTCAGCTGTGTAAAACTCTTGTCACACTGAGCACATTTATATGGCTTTTCGTCACTGTGAATTCGTTGATGTGTTTTCAGTTGATACTGCCATGTAAAAGTTTCATTGCACTGAGTACATTTATATGGTCTCTCTCCAGTGTGAATTCGCCTATGATTCATCAAGCAACTCTGCTGTCTAAAACTCTTATCACAGTCAATACATTTATACAGCTTCTCTCCAGAGTGAATTTGCTGATGTGTTCTCAGTTGATTACGCCATGTAAAACTCTCATCACACTGAGTACATTTATATGGTTTCTCTCCAGTATGAATTCGCCTATGACTTATCAAATTACTTGGCTGTATAAAATTTTTGTTGCAGACATCACATTTATATAGCCTCTCTCCAGAATGAATCTGCTGATGTATTTTCAATGAACGCTGCCGTGTATAACTCTTACCACAGTCAGCACATTTATAAGGTTTTTCTCCAGAGTGAATTGGCTGATGTGATTTCAGTTGACCCAGCTGTGTAAAACTCTTGTCACATTGAGCACATTTATATGGTTTTTCGACACTGTGAATTTCTTGATGTGTTGTCAGTTGATACTGCCATGTAAAACTTTCATCACACTGAGTACATTTATATGGTCTCTCTCCAGTGTGAGTTCGCTTATGACTTATCAAGCAGCTCAGCTGTGTAAAACTCTTGTCACAGTCAACACATTTATACTGCTTCTCTCCAGAGTGAATTTGCTGATGTGTTATCAGTTGATTACGCCATGTAAAACTCTCATTACATTGAATGCATTTATATGGTCTCTCTCCAGTGTGAATTCTTTTGTGTGTATTTAAGTTACCTGGTCGTGTAAAGCTCTTGTCACAGTCAGCACATTTATATAGCCTCTCTCCAGAGTGAATTTGCTGATGTGTCAACAGCTGACACTGCCATGCAAAGCTTTTGTTGCATAGAGTACAGTTATGTAGTCCCTCTCCAGAGTGAATTTGCTTATGTTTTTTCAGGTGATTTGGCCGTTTAAAAGTTTTGTCACAATCGGCACATTTATATGGCCTCTCTCCAGAGTGAATCTGCTGATGTGTTATCAGTTGATCCCGCCATGTGAAACTCTTGTCACACTGAGCACAGTTATATGGCCTTTCTCCAGAGTGAATTCGCTGATGTACTATTTGATCATTTTGACGTCTAAAACTCTTGTCACACTGAGCACACTTATAAGGTCGCTCTTCAGAGTGAATCCGCTGATGATTTCTTAGGGAACGCTTGCACGTAAAACATTTCTTACACTCAGCACATGTATATGGTCTCTCTCCAGAATGAATTCGCTGGTGAATTATCATAAAACTCCTCTGTGTAAAACCTTTGTCACACTGATCACATTTATATGGCTTCTCTCCAGAGTGAATCTGCTGATGTGTTATCAGTTGGACTCGCCATGTAAAGCTCTTGTCACACTGAGTACACTGATGTGGTCTCTCATTAGTGTGAATTCTCTGATGTCTTATCAGAACACTCTTTTGAGCAAAATTCTTGCCACACTGAGAACATTTATATGGCCTCTCTCCTGAGTGAATTCGCTGATGTGCTGTCAGTTGATCCTGTTGTGTAAAACTTTTGCTACATTCAGCACAGTTATATGACCTCTCTCCTCTGTCAATCTGTTGTTCAGAGAGGAGGACATTAAAGTTCTTGCTATACTGAAAACACTGAGACGGTTTCTCTGCTGTTTGGTACATCTTACATTTCTCAACTGATGACTGCTGGCTTGGACTCCCATTGTACTCAGCTCTCCTGTTGACTAAAAAAAAAAAGTAATTAGTATTTACCTACAATGAGGTATTAAATGTCTAAGATGTTTTTACTAAAGCTTTTTGAAGGCTTCTTAGTTTTTGCAGCTATGTAATTTCAGCCATATTGGTATTTTTACATGTCATACTTTATACTTCAGTCTTTCGGGCTTCATAGCCAATTACTGTAATGTTAAAATAGTCCTTCAAGCACAAAATTATACTTTTTAAGAATGACCAGCAAAGGAGGGGAAGGATCATAAATTGGGCCATAGTGTTGGACAGCCAATCCCTTAAACTTCTTGGTCCGCCTGTCCCGCCCTACCCTCACACTCAGACGTCTTTTGATGTCTAACCAGGGAGTGTGTGGGGGAGCATCCTATTGAAGCCTATGGGGAAGGATTTCATTAAGTTTTTACAGATGTTTAAGCAACTTCTGATAAAAAATGAAAGCCACTGCTTTAATGTGCATTCCCAGAGTCATACTGAAAAATTTCAAACACAGAATTAACAAGGTTAGACTTCTCATTTTTCATCCAGACTGGCTTTATTGATATCGGCACACAATATGCTAACAGGCACTGTATTTGCTTCATATTCCAAAAGATTTACTAACTTGTCCATGAACGAGTTTACCCATGGCTTGGCCTGGTATCATCCTCATGAACATGCGAGAGCATCAGCAGAAGCAGTCCACCTGAATTTTGATTTTAACCCCCAAAATTAAATGACTTAAAGGAGTACATCCTATAGCATGTATACATTTTTTTAACCACTCTAATGCCAATAGGACATCTGTTACCAGGAACATGGGAAATAATAATTTTAAACAAAAACTGAAAGTGTCCCTTTGAACATTACTTGTTTTCACAAAATTGCAACTTGCAATAGTTTGGCCATGACAGAGACAAGGGGTTAAGCTAAATATCTATTACTACTGAGAAGTAAGGAATAAGCTTTAGAGGCACACAAGCCACATTCAATTTGTTATTCTTATGTAAAATTTGGATTAAATTGGCCTTTTTGTGAAACATCTAAATGACTTCCATATCCAAGTTATGTTATTTTCTTATTTTTTATTTAGTATGCTTTTTCTGTGCCGGCTCCCCCTTGACCTTGCCCAAACTCTCGTCCTGTCGTTCATCTGCCACCGCTAGCCCACCAGGGATATGCACTGGATTATCCCCCCCCCAAGTGGGGCCATAGGAGGGAACCCAACCACCTGGCAGACAGCGGGATATGGCCCCAGGATGCATCCTTTCCAGGGGTACACCTATGGCTTACACCCCAGGGGTGGGGCCAACAGGAGAGGGCTTACCCCCAGCGGAAGATGGGATATGTCCCTGACGGAGTCACGTGGGAGGCTACGTGGTACCATTGACTTGGGTGGGTGGCATCCTGATCGGCCACATTGGATGAAGGTAGGGCACACAAGGACAGAGTGGCATAAACACTGCTGTCTGACCCACCTCCGCAACATCAGTGTGCCGGACACTTGTTGCACCCCCTGGCCACCACCGGGGTCACCCTATGTGCGGTACACACAACCCCCCTCCCTCCCAGAGAAGGAGAGCAAGCCACAGGGTGCTCAATCCTCCTCCCCCTGACTGGCCCTCTGACTCCTGAGTCTGTTCTCGAACCCGGGATGTTGGCATCACAGGAGGAAACCACACCGTTGGGCTGGCGACAACAGAGTTATGTTATTAGTATATACTCTACTTTGGTGTAAAGGCTGTTTTTTTACTTTGTAGCCCTGTGTAAAAACCAGGACACATAAAAAAGAGAAACCATTAGCAAGGACACCATAACAAAGGCCTAAAGCAAACAAAGAACTGAAGATTACAGAGAGAGTCAAGAGTAATGATATACGTTTCTTAAGATACATGAGACCGAGCAGCAGCATCTACCTTATTAGAACGAAGACCTGTGCAACACCTGAAAGGAAGATCCAGGATAATTTGTCACTATTGGGGGGGTTGACAGTGGGGCACTGGGGGAGGCTGAAGGCCTCCTCCTGACTCTTGATGGTGTGGGGAGAGATGTAGTTTCTAGTGTAAGTAGGCCTTTCCTGGACGAGAGGTACCATCATATGCCTCTAGAGACAGGGAAGGACCTGGCCCTTATACAATGTTTCTGCCTAGTGACAATGTTTTCTGTGCTCTGCAGAGTTGATACCCATTTGCTGGGAATCTTCTGGGTGTTTTTTCTCACCAGCTATATGCAAACTGAAATTGGGTAAAGTCACTGCTGTGTGTAAGGAGGGCAGACAAGATGGACCCCTAGTCCTTTCCATCATAGCAATACTATGTTACACTTTATTATTAGTAACCCCTATCCGTTTGGGTTTAGGAAATCTCATTTCACTGCAACCATCCTCCTAAGACGGACTAATTTCATCTTGATAGGAATGTGATCAGGGTCACATCTTGAGTTTCTCTGTCATCCTTTTTCTTTAGCAAACTTTGAGAAATTGTGTAAAAAAAAAAAAAAAGACACACAAGACATACATTAAAACAACCATACCCTGCCCCCCAATACAGTCATGGTGTGTAGTACACTTCTAGATATACTGCAGGCCTATACAGTATATAAGTAGTAAGATATCTCCCACTCCACAAGAAAGACTATACCACCAGCACTCACTAGGGTGTAGCAGGTATTACTGCAGCAATAACAGTACATGCAAAGTTTCCCATCTGTTATGATAAGCTTTCATTCTATGAGACATGCCGGCAATCATCTTCTCTGCCCTTAAAGCAAACAGGATTTCATGATGACACCCCTTAAAGCTTGGGATATTCCTGTCCAGCCAGTGTCCCAAAATGATTCTTCTTAGCACAGGCAGATATGAGCACCAAATGGGACCCTTGGCTTCCCATAAGCCTATTTTTGTAATCCTCAATGACACACACACCTGAGGGACAAGAGCATTCTCCAAATCCAATAAAGGGTCAAGTCTGTCCTAAACAGACTTCCAGAAGGGCCGAATACATTCCCACATTATATGACAGTACTTGACTGGGCATCTCTCCCCATTTTAAATTTTTTCTGTGGTATGTAATACATATTCAGTAATTCTATTTGCATTAAGCAGTACCTATCAAACTTTAAATAAAGATCTTTCCAGAGCCTGTCCCAGTCAAAGTGGCCGTTCCCGAGAATACATTGTTCCAATAGGGAGTGGTATCATCTCTTTTGTCTGGCGTAAGGTTGTATATTTTACTATAGAGATTCAAGACAGGGTGAGACAGAATGGCCCCTGGCACTATGGTGGCTATTTTGAAACCATGGTCCTTGGACCAGGACTACAGACCAAATGCACTGTTAAGAGTGTGGGCCACCAGTAAGAATTTAAAGCAGTCCTTATCTCTGACATCATACCTTGCTTTAAAGGTAGTGAATGTAATTAATTTTCTGTCAAGGGTCAATTGGTGCACTGAGCTAATGTTAGCGGATTTCCAGAAGGCAGATGAGATGGTTTTACCATCTATTTTGTTTTTTTTACCAGGAGAGAGACACCAAGCTGAAAGCTTGTTTACAGGTGCAACACGGGAGCACAAGGAAGTTAAGTGACTTGCTCAGGGTCACATAGTATGCAAGCGGGGGCTGTGGGATTCAAACCCAGATCCCCAGGTTTGCAGCACAGAGCCTTAAACCACTGCACTATACTGCTTCATAAAATATTTTGAAACTGGGATTTGGAAGCAGGGGCTGTGAGGGGTGTCTGGTGGGATCTAACCTAAGCATTCAACACATTTAAATATGTACTCTGATCAACACTCCTATGGGTGTAGTTTTCAGGTCAGTGGGCAATTTGTATGGCTGTAGGTGGAGGGCCCTGGGGTGTACATGGTGCACTTCACAGAGGTGGCATTCAATATCACAGAAACACAGAAGGTGACAGCAGAAAAGGACAAATGGTCAATCCAGTCTGCCCAAGGGTCTCTACAGAACCCCACTACCTGGTGTCAATAGGGGTTGCACCCCTCCCCAATGGTTATCCTACTCCTTCCCCATCCTTATCCCTTCCAGTGGTGACTATCCCCTTCACTCTTCACTGTATCCCATGCATGCTTGAAACCACCCAAAGTTTGTGCTGCCACTAACTTGGCCGACAAGCGGTTCCACGGGTTCACCACCCCTTCTCTCAAACAAATGCTTTGCTTTCTTCTGTTCTATTTTTTTTTTTACTATCCTTAGTGACCCCCCCCAATTTACAAGTCTGCTCTATTTCTTTTTGCTTCTGTGAACCAACAGAAGTGGAGGGAAGGCATAGAAAGAGGCCTGGGGTCCATGGCCTTGAAGGCATCCTCCTGCAGCAAGCCCTGTTGAAGAGGACATGGAACAGCCTCAGCTTTGTGTTCTCCCTGGAGGCGAACAAGAACACCTGATGTTTGCCCCAGTGGGAGAACAGTCTGTGAACTACCTCGGGATGGAGAGACCACTTGTGGGATGCCTCGCCCACACGACCGAGGGCGTCTGCCAGTTGATTTGAGGCTCCCCCCACATGGATAGCTAAGAGAGCTGCCTCCGGCCGGCTCACGAGGATCCAGATGTGCAGCGCTTCCCTGCACAGAGGCTGGGAGTGCGTGATGCCCTGCTTGTTGAGATAGTACATGGTCATGGTATTGTCAGTCTGTACCTGCACCACTTGACCCCGAAGAAACAGAGCAAATGCAGTTCATGACAGCTGAACTGCTCAGAGTTCCAGCAGGTTGATATGACATCGGGATTCCTCTGGGGTCCAAAGCCCATGGACTGTGTAATTCCCCGTGTGGACACCCCAGGCCATGAGAGGTGCATTGGTCTTCAGAACGACTGTCGGGACGGACAAATGGGATCCCTTCCTGCAGATGTTCTAGAACGGTCCACCACTGGAGAGCGTCAGACATCTTCTGGGTCACAGTGACCAGCTGGTCGAAGTGACCATGTTGCTGAGTCCACTGGCTGGCCAGCTCCCATTGTAGGCGGCGTATACGCTGCCAGGCCCAATGGACCATGGTGGTGCAGGCTGCCATGCATCCCAGAAGACGCAGGAAGTCCCAGGCAGAGCACAAGTGCCCAACCACAAATGACTGGACAAAGGAGGAGAGAACCTCCACCCTGCCTGTCGAGAGCCTGGCTCTGGCTCGGCAAGGGTAGAGCTCTGCTCCGATGAAGCAGATCACCTGCGAAGGTATGAGTTCCGACTTGGTCTCGCTGACCATGAGACCAAGTTCGATGCAGGTCTGGAAAGCCAGATCCCTGGATTTCACCACATCCTGTATGGAGGGACCCGTTATGAGTCAGTCGCTGAGGTAGGGGTACACTTTGACCAAGGCCCCTAGAATTCTGTTGCCGCAGAATTTTGCACAGAACTTGCGACCTACCGTATAACTTCTGCAGTGCCGCAGAATTCACTGTCCTTGGTGATTCTTTATTAATATTTCCATTTATCCACAGAATCTGGTTCCCTTCCCCTCTTTTTATATCCAAAACCCCTCTATGCTCAGAATGGGATATCGGTGCTATAACATCACATATTAGCTAGTGAAATGTCTGCATTCTGCCACAGAAATGAATAGTCACTTATCTACCACAGCTCTCATTGCCAGAGGCAGTGGTACAGCACATCAGGCATGGTGATATTTGCTCAACCTGCACTACAGCCTAATACAATTTTCAGTCTTACGTTATTACACTAGGGCCTAATTAAACATAACTTTGACAATAGCATAGACTTGTTAAGTCCATACCTTACTTTGTACAAACTTATTGTGCCTTTAAGGTATAGAGATGCCAAATGAAATGAATAACTGGTAAAATGAATGTACCTGTCATTTTTAAGAAAAATAATCATGCCCAGAAAAGTGGAATATAATAATGTGCAGACCTATTGAAAGAATAGACCTGTTAAATAAATAATTGCGCTGTACACATTTTTGCCAGGGTTATTGATTACATATTGTCATTGGTTAATAGAATCACCTAAAAGTTATGGAGAAATGTTGTGTGCAGGGCCAGCTATTGGGCCAGAGGGTAGCATGTTGTGTTCCTGTGCTGGCAACTCAGGTTCAGAGACGAGCTCTGGGAGCTGGCTGGGCAGCACAAGGATTGGGGGAGCACACCACAGCTCTGAGCCTGGGAAAGTATGGCACAGTGTTCTGTTTTACGGGGGACACATCATGATGGGCTGGGGAGCTTTATTTCACAGTGGGTTCACATGCATGTCATGGCCTGATGGTATTATGTAGCATGTCGAGGGAGGCGGGTTGGCATGAAAAATGAGTTTTGCAATATCTCCTCTATTCTGTTTATTCCATTTCCAAAGGGCCCTGTATGAATGAGGATACAATTTCATGGAAATTAAAAAAAAACATACACACACACACACACACACATGTATGTATGTTATAAATTGCATATAAATATATAAGTGATACACAGTGGGGACCTCATGAGTGGTATAGACAGCATGAGAACAGAAATACCTTATTTATCACATAAGGTCCCCTTTGCGCATTTCATTTATGCAATACGCTAGGACCCTAGGGGATAGATTTTTTTTTTTGCATTTTTAGACATAAAAGTATTTCTAGAAGTCTGTTATTTTTTGAGCTAGTGTTACTGTGCTTTTCCCATCCTGACTGCTATAACCATTGCCATAGACGTGAAGTCAGGATCACAAGCTGACACTGATGTGGTAGTTCGTTAGTGCCACAGAAATTACAAACCGCCATCACAGAAGTTCTGTGGCAAACTGCAATCTTGCCGCAGAATTTGGTCCCAATGCGCCGCAGAAAAGTAGGGGCCTTGATTCTGACCCCTCGATGCCACATGCGGGCTGCCACCACTGCCATGTATTTAGTGAAGACCCGGGGACCGATGACAGGCCCAGCGGCATGGCTTGGAACTCGAAGAGGGCTCCCTCTGTTCGGAAGCGGAGGACTCTTCGGTGAGACAGACGGATCGGGATGTGAAAGAATGCATCCTGAAGATCCAGTGAGCAGAACCACGTTCTGCTCGAGAGATGGTGTGATCCGAGACAGAGTTACCATCCAAAGGTGCAAGGCCTGAGAAATTGGTTCGGGTTGTGCAGATCTAGAATGGGGTGCCAGTCCTAGTCTGTTTTGGGACCTCTTCACGATTCATTCGCCATTCTGCCGGAGTGTGGTTTCTCTATGGAGGCACCTGCAGTGGAAATCAAGGAGAATGCTGGGAACCTCCACAAAGGAGACCTACAGGAGGGTAGCAATGGACCTCACAGGAGAGGAAACAACTCCTGGTGGGGACTCAGTCGTTGAGGGGTAGAACTGGAGGAGGAAGGGAGAGGAGATAGAGCCTGCCCATGCCATGGCTTGGAGGGACAGTGTGAATCCTCAGGGTCATGGGACAGTTGCACAGGGGAGGAAGCTGGATGTCATTCTCCACCTAGGGACAAATGACCTGGCTGGGAATGGGATCACAGCACTGCAGCAGGAGTTTGTGGAGTTGGGGAGGGGCCTTAGACAAGTGGTACACACGGTAACTTTCTTAAAAGTGCTACCTGTCTATGGCATGGGTGAGGCTAGGGTACTCTGCACCATGGGATTCAATGACTGGTTGAAAAACTGGTGTGGAGCTCAAGGAGTTTTCCTTCATTGGGGACTGGGGGTCCACCTGGAGGGACACAGGCCTATACTGGCATGATCTGCATCTGTCCAGAAGGGGAACCAGGATCCTAGGTGATAGGTTTAAATGCTTCGTTGGCAAGCATTTAAAATAGCCAAGGGGGGAGGCACTGAAGAGAAGCAGGGAAATCCCAGTCCCCCAAAAAACAGGGTGTTAGCAAAGTAAACACAAAGGTAGAGAAGTCAATATGGAGCAGAACAGGGGTAAATCCAGAAAAAGGCAAAGCCAGTAAGGACAGAGATGGGCCTAAAAGGGGTAAGGCCATCAAAAAATGGAGGGCGATGAGCACCAATGACCGCAGTCTGGGTAACAAGCTCCCTGAACTAGTGTCCCTGATGGAAGAGCGATGTCTGGATAATGTGGCAGTCACAGAAACATGGCACACAGAGAACCATGGCTGGGATGTCAACATACCAGGATACACAATCTACAGGAGGGACAGGGAGGGTAAAAGAGGAGGAGGAGTAGCTATCTACATAAGGGAAGAACTCAAAGCAACAGAACTAAAGGGTAAACAGGGAGGAGAGGAGGCACTGTGGGTCACCCTGGAGACAGGAAATGGCACCACAATCCACACAGGGGTTGTTTACAGACCCCCGTCTCAGGGGGCGGCAACACACAAGGAAATGAAAGAAGAAATCCTTAGAATGGCAGAAAAAGGAGATATATTGCTGATGAGAGACCTGAATATGCCAGATATTAACTGGCACACCTTTACTGCAGCCACACCCAAGAGCAGGGTCTTTCTCGATGCCCTACAGGTGCATGCCTCAGAAAGCTAGTGTTGGAACCCACTCGGGAGGGAGCAATCTTAGACCTGGTACTTTCAAATGGGGATGGAGAGAGGATCTCAGATTTTGAAGTGGCTTAAAAATGCCAGCTTCATTTAGTAGCGAGGAAGCCTTGGAATCCACAACTCTTGAGCCCGGACAAACAGCGGAGGCCCCTAAGGAGGAATCCGAATGTATGATTACTTCTACAGAACTCTGCCAAACTCTTAAACAAGTGAATCAAACCCTTCAAAGGCTAGAAGCAAAGGTTTCAGATCAATGCTCAGAAATTACTACATTAACCAAATGGACTGGGGAGACTGAGGACGTCCTAATGGATTATACTACCACCACCGATATCCATAATAAAGCCCTTCTGGACCTTAATTACCATTCTCGACAACTTGAAGCCCGCCTTGAAGAACTAGACAACAGAAATCGGAGAAACAACCTTCGGATACATGGGCTCCCTGAGGGCACCGAGACTGGCGTAATGGTTAGTTTTATTGACTCTTTCCTGCATTAGATCCCAAATCTCCCCCAAGACAAGGTTCTTAATATCATCAAAGCCCATAGGTCGCTGATCCGAAACCCTAGGACCCCAAAGCGAAACCATGATCTCTAGTTCTTGCTTTTCCGGATTATAGGGCAAAGGAGGAAATATTACAACTAGCATGGTCTAAAAAAGTAATTCATTTTGGGGACACACGCTTATACTTTAATTACGATTTTACACAACAGCTGCTCTCGCACAGGGAAAGGTGCTCACGGTAGTTAAACTCCAGCAGCAGAACATTAAGGCCTTCGTCAAGTACCCAGCACGCTTGAAGGTTCAGCTGGCCGATGGCCTAAAACATTTCTCAGACTTACAAGCAGCAGAGGATTTTCTGAAACCATTGGGCATACAACTCCCGACCAAGGAGGTCAATATCCCTCAGAGCAGACAGAATCCAGGGACTGGGCTTTTGGTGGAACTAAATGGCAAGGTGTAAAGGGCAATATGGTCTCTTCCGCTATGTGGGACTCCCTATGCAGTAAGAAATGCTCAAGAGACCAGAACAATAAACCAACACAGACACAATATGAAATGGCGCGAGGCAACACCACGGAGGAAGCATCAAACTCTCAAACTACCTGAACGCCAGGCGCAGTATCTCTTAATAATTTGACTCTCTTGATTTCCTCCTTTCTGACTTTGCAAGGCCAAAGATGTGGCCTTATCAGGGTGCTTAATGGGACTCAGAGCACTGCCTCATCCGAAGCAGAGGACAGATTATTTTTCTATTAATATCTGGAACATTTAAAAAATGAACAGTTAAATTGTTTAATTTACTCACATAAGGGAGAGTTCTCGACAGGATGTATACATTGCAAATATACCTTTGGTATCTTAAAAGCCCGTGAGTAGATGGTTGGGGGTGGGGGAGATGTAGGCCTTCCTTGCTGTGGGGATGTGGGGGTCTCTGGGCCTCCTGAGGTCACCGTGTTCAGGTGAGAAAGCCATATTTTGCACATTTTAGACCTCCACATAATTCAGAAATGCCAGTGGGGTGATCCGGGCTAAGGTGTGGTTGAATGTGACACATAATGTATATGCTTAAACAGCTGATTTTGAGGGACTCATTTGGCCTTTATTGGTGGTCCTCCGGGGGGGGGTGTCTTTGGGGCTGTGCTTTTTCTGGGCGGACAGCTTATTCTGCTTGGGGGGCTTGGCAGGGAGGGGCACTCTGGCAGGGTGCCACTGAGGTTCAGTCCCTTAAATTTTTCAAAAGGTGCTATTGGCTATGCCTGCCTGGTCCCCCACTCCTAGTCTAAGACCTAGCTAACATGATAAACATGGGGGCTTACTGCTGGTGGCAATACAATATTTCACATTTTTACTTGGCTTCTCTACCTGGGCTTGAGTGGCGACATGGGGCCTGTCCACTGTTCTCTGTGTGGGGGAGGGGGTGACCAGGTTCATGTTGTTCCCTCACTACTGAGTGGGATTTAGTAGATTTTTTCAGCATTTCTTAATATAAGTATTGGGTCAATTGGTTAATTGCCTGTCATGTCAGTACAACAAATAACATGACTAAATATTATTTTCTTTTTTTTCTAAATGGTATCCTACTAACAGGAGTGTCAAAGGTGGTTTAGGCTCCAGATTGTTTGAGCTAGCCCAACTGCTAACACTCACTGCAAGGAGCTAAGAGTATTTAACATCAGTGTAGCTCTAGGGGGGAGCCCTCCAGTAGGAAAGCGAGTATATTCCCACCCACTTAATTCTCCACCCACAGTGGGGAGGAGAGTTTAGACAGAGATCCTTCCAAATTGGATCTGTAACCTAGGAAGTCATCTACGTTTTATTAGATATGTTGTTGCCCTGTTGGCATTGATACCATTGTACAGTTAACTTGTTGTCTTAAGATGGAGAACTACTGCACTGCTCTGGGGGGAGGCGGATCTTGCGGGAGGGCGTTGGGGAACGTGATACAGTTGGATTTTATTTTCATGTAATACAGCATGGCTAATTCAGGTATGCTAGTATGGCATATAATGTAAACGGACTTACAAGTCCAGTTAAGCGCAGTAAGATTCTGGCTATGATTAAGAAGTCAGCAGCAGACTATGTGCTTCTATAAGAAACTCACCTCTTTGAGAAGGAGCATAGCAAATTTCTGAAATTGGGTTTTAGGGAGGTGGCTGCCTCCTCGTATAAGAAGGGTAGAGGCACTATGGTGCTTATACCACATAAGTCTCATTTTGAAAAGCTGGCTGTAAAGCTGGATAAAGAGGGTAGATATGCCCTCATGAATGGCAAATTCAAGGGGCAATTAATAACACTTGCATCAGTGTATTTTCCATCGGACATCCCTTACCAGGATTATCGATCCTTCTTCCTCCTACTTCAAGAATGGGCGGAGGGAATTTTAATTTGTGGCGGAGACCTAAACCTTTCCTTTAATCCTGCCCTGGACACGACTTCCCAGATTCCCAGAAAGTCACATCAGGTGGCAAGGAGGGTCCATAAGTTGGTAGGAGAATTGGGTATCCTTGATGTCTGGCGACACCAGCATCCTAGGCAGAGGGATTACACCTATTTTTCTGCCACATACAATATTTACTCTAGATTGGACTATTTTTTGGTTCCGAGGGACGAGGTCTCTGGAGTCCAGGAGACTTGGGTCGGGGGACTTCGTCCTCTCGAACCATGCCCCACTTTATATGAGTCTGGATGTAGGAGGATTCCATAGAAACACCTTTTGGAGGCTTAATGTCTCCTTGCTCAAAGATAAGGCAGTTAAAGATCAGACTGTTGAAACATACCAGCATTTTTTGGCAGAGAATGAGGGACAGGGTACATCATATACTACCCTTTGGTATATGGCCAAAGCTGTTCTCAGAGGGAGGTTTATCCAGTTGGTGGCCCAGAAAGAAAGAGAGAGAGAGAGCACGAGAACAAATCTAATCATTGGAGGAAATGCAAAAACAGAAGTTTTTCAGGGCAATAGCACAGCAACTTAAGACTCTTAAAGGGGAAATGGGACAGTTGCTGGATTATCAGGTTGAACAGAAAGTGTTATTTTTAAGGCAGAAGTATTATGAAGGTGGTCCAGGGTCACTTAGATTATTGGCAAGTAGATTGAGAGCACAAAGAACTAGGTCCACAATCATGACATTGTGGCACCCTAGGCATCAGAAAATGGTCTACAAAACAAACGAGATAGAGACTTTTTGGGAGTTTTATGCACAATTATGTGAGTCATCGACTGCTTCTTAAGCCTTCAGCGTGGAAATTTTATTATGTGAAAAAATCCAAAGTACAGATAAAACCACGAGAGACAAGTAATCCAACCAGTGCATAGGTGATTTCCTGGTTCCTCCACTAGCTCCCTACATCGATGTGGCAGAAGCCCTTGGCAGGTGCCAGTCCCCTGTGGTTTCCACATTTCCTTGTATCTACAATTCAGACCGTGGCTCTGCTGCCCCTGGTGTGGTCACTTCTCCTTTCTCTCTACAATTATATGAGAAATGACCCCCTCCACCTGAAGGGAGAATAGAGACTTTCTTACAAAAACTGAAATTGCCGGCCCTGTCTCCAGACCAGGCCAAAGAGCTGATGCGCCCCCTAACTGTAGAGGAACCCAAGGTAGAAGTCAGGGCCCCGAAGAGAGGGAAATGCCACGGGACAGATGAGCTCCCTGGGGAATTGTTTAAGTGGTTTAGGGATCACCTTCAACTCCTTATCCCGAAAGTACTCTCAGAAGTCATGGGGGGAGGGGCCCGGCTCCACCCTCCTGGTCCAAAGCACTGATCGGTGATACCCAAGCCGGGGAAGGACTCCTCTAGATGTGCCTCTTATCATCCAATTTCACTCTTAAACACCGACTAGTAGATCCTTTCCTCCATTATGGCAAAAAATAATTCAACATTACCTCCCCCAACTCTTATAATTAGGCCAGAATGGGTTTGTCCCAGGCAGAGAGGCACAGGACATTTTGAGAAGAACCACGCAAATCATTGACCATATTAACAACTATCGAATCCCGGCCTTAATAGTGAGTCTCGACGCTGAAAAAGTATTTGATAGAGTTGACTGGAATTTTTTTGGGGTGGTCCTTTCCCAGTTTGGTTTCTTGAGAGAATTTACACAACTTAGAACTAATTTGTATGACTCCCCAACTGCCTATGTTAGAGCAAATGGCCATATTTCCCAACCTCTGAAGCTTGGCAGAGGCACGAGACAGGGGTGCCTGCTGTCACTGCTGCTTTTCGCTCTATATATAGAGCCTCTTGCTCAGTCTATCAGAGCGAGTGGGAATATAAGGGGAATACGAACAGATGGGTTTAAGCATAAGTTGGCCTTATAAGCTGATGATGTGCTCATGCATCTCACAGAGCCGGACTCCTCCTTCCCTGCCCTGTTTGAGTAACTGGAGGAATATTCCAACCATTCTGGATATAAGCCGAACTGCAGTAAAACTGAGGTACTTAGCTGTAATTATGCCCCCCTCCCCCGGATTGAGGCGTAGATACTCTATGAGATGGGACCTAGATCAGATGAGTTATTTAGGGATCAGGATTGGTATTAGTAATCAGCAGTTGTGGGAGCTTAACTACCCCCCTTGATTACACAATTAAGGAAGGATGTTCAGAGGTGGACCCTCCTACCATTGTCCATATATTCTAAGACACAAGCACTGAAGCATGTTTTGCCTAGGCTGCTTTATTTATTCCAATGTGTACCCTGTCTGGTTTCACAGAAGGATTTAAATATATGGCAGGACATGTTTTTTAAATTTCTCTGGGCTAAAGACCAACCTAGGATATGTAGAACCCTTCTTTATGCTCCTAAGGCCAAAGGAGGTTTAGCTTTCCTAACTTACAGGTCTATTGAGCGGCAGCCCAAACGTGGGTGGCACTCTTATGGGGCAGCTCATGCTTTGATTCCCATTGGAAGAGACTGGACTTGGCACTGAACCACCCCTCTAGACCATCCTGTTCCAGAGTGGTACTGGATTTCCAGAGGTGTGCTATACAGGCATGAGGGCTATCCTGGAGGGATGGAAGCAAGGCGTAAACTGTGGTCCCATTAGACACCAATTGTGGAAGTTTCAATGGTGGGCTTATGACCTTCTTTTCCCGGCGGCCATCCTGGATCCCTGGTTTAAGAAATGGGCCAAGAAAGGATTCCATTCCCCTTACCAGGTCTTAATAACAGATAATCTTATTTATTTTGAGGCAGCCAGCCAGACATTTGGCCTACACTTACGGGACACTGAGATTTTACCAAATCAAAGATGATGTCCATACTCTTCAGAGGACTTCTGCTCAAGTAGGGGAGGACACTGTGGACCCCCCTTTGAGGTATCTGGTCATCGGGGGGAGGCAGAGGCGCCATATCCCTATTATATCAAAAATGTTTACCGGATATGTCCCTACCCACGGATCAACTCAAACTCAAGTGGGAATCAGACCTGGGGTTTACTCTCGTAGAGAAGCAATGGGCTGGTATGTGGTATATTACATGGCAGACGATGGGAGCTCCGCTTTGGCGGGAATATGGCTGGAAGGTGATGTCCCGATACTTCCGTGTCCTGGCATAGGTGGCGCATTATGCTCCAGCAGGTGGTTCGGCCTGTTGGAAGGGGTGTGGCCATGATCCAGTCTCCTAGGCCCATATTTTTTTTACATGTCAAGTCCTTAGAGGATACTGGATGAAGACAGAGCATCAACTTAGGGAGATTCTTCAATTTCAGCCCACTCTGGGACCGGAGCATCTTGTTCTGGGTTTATGGTCTAGGGAGCTGAGGGGAAAAGAAGCAAGATATTCATGGTAAGTTTTGACAATGGCTGCTTTTAAGGCCATTACTAGGAAATAGGCACAAAGGACACACGCCCTGTTGGAGCACTGGAGGGCTATTATAGAGAGTATTCATTTAATGGACAGAATTACTTTTGGCCTTTGCCAGCAAACCCCTTTGTATCAGAATAGGTGGGCCAAGTGACTCTTGTATGAGCTTAATTTACATGGAGATGCTTAAGACTCTCACTCTTGGGTCCCCCCCCACTACCTCAGAAGCATTGTGCTCTGCTAATGCAGTGCATATTTCAATAGTTTCTCCATCGAGTTTGAGTAGATAGAAAGACTTATGCAGTTAACTGATGGATCTTTAGGATTTGTCAGGTCTGTTTAATTTGATCATCATCTGCTTTACTCAGTAGAAAGCCATTTTGTAGGTATTCACTGTGTTGTCATCAAGATTTATCTTATGTACCTTTGTATGTGATGTATGATCATTATGTTTGGATATGATGTAATAAGCCCTTCGGGGCCTACCACAATAAAGGAAGTATAAAAAAAAAAAAGAATTCTAAAAGTTGAAGGTTAGAACTAGTGACACCACTCTCTTGAACAAATCATGAAAGGATAGGGTGGTACCTGAGGACCGGAGGAGGGCGGATGTGATTCCACTTCACAAAAGTGGCAGCAAGGTAGAGGCAGGAAACTACAGACCGGTTATTTGACCTCAGTGGTAGGGAAAATTATGGAATCACTTCTGAAGGAAAGAATTGTTGAGTACCTAGAGGTCAGCGGGGCACAGGATCCATGGCAGCATGGATTCACAGCAGGAAGGTAGTGTCAGATGAATCTAACAGATTTCTTTGACTGGGTGACCAAAATAGTAGACCAGGGAGGGGGGCTGTGGACATGGCCTACCTAGACTTTAGCAAGGCATCTGACACAGTCCCACACAAAAGATTAATATACAAGTTGTCCAGTCTTGGAGTGGGTCCCAAGGTGGTAGTCTGGGTAAAAAATTGGCTGGACAACAGGACACAGAGGGTAATAGTAAATGGAGATTCTGAGGAAGGGGGGGGTACTAGCAGAGTACTGCAGGGTTCAGTACTGGGACCGGTCCTCTTTAATGTCTTTATAAGTGACACTGCGGAGGGACTGGGAAGGAAATGTATATCTCTTTGCAGATGAGACAAAGATCTGCAACACGGTCGATATAGAAGGTGGGGTGGAAAGGATGAGAAGGGACTTGGCAAGGTTGGAGGAATGGTCAAATGTATGGCAGCTTAGATTCAATGCAAAGAATTGCGAAGTAATGCACCTGGGAAATAAAAACCCAGGGGAAGAGTACACAATGCGGAGTGAGATACCAACAACAACATAAATGGAAGGAGACCTGAGATAATCACATCAGATGACCTAAAGGTGGGCAAGCAATGCGAGAAGGCAGTAAGGAGGGCTGGCAGGATACTGGGATGCATAGGGAAAGGCATCACCAGTAGAAAAATACAGGTTACTCACCTGTAACAGGAGTTCTAGGAATGGTATATGTTGTTCATCCACACTGTCTGGCAGGTTCCTTGCCGCTTTAAATCTTGCCGGAAGGTCTTCAAGCTGGCTCTTCCCACCCACTCGGGTGGTAAAACTCTCGGCTACGCCCCATGACGCCAGATCTAGCCCGCTGGAAGTCAGGTTGTGCGTTGAAGCCGGGGAGGTCGGGTGGGTCGTGTGGATGAACATATACCATTCCTATAACTCCTGTTACAGGTGTGTAACCTGCATTTCTAGGGACATGGATATGTTGTTCATCCACACTGTCTGGCAGACTCCTAGCAGTTCTCTGGGAGGAGGGAGGCAAGGCACACACCCCCTACTTAGGGAATAAAAACTGGAGAACTGAGGCCCCAAAACCAGCATCCCGGCGTGACTCAAGGTCATGTGGTAATGGGTGATAAAGGTGTGCTGACTTCCAGGTAGCAGCCCTGCAGATATCCTGGATAGGAACGTCCCTGAAAGCAGCCACCGATGCAGTGGTATGGCGGATAGAATGAGCTCTTATCCCTCTGAGAGGCTGCATGCCCGCCAACTTATAGCAGAGATCTATGCAGAAGGTGACCCACCTGCCTATCATCCGCTTGGCTGCAAGTCTGCCAGGAGCAGCTTCAGTGTAGGTGACAAACAGCTGGCGAACCTCTCCCCGAACTTCAGCCGTCCGCTCCTTATAATAAGTGAGCGCTCTTCTAGGGTCCAAAGTATGGAGCCTAAATTTGACCTCCAAGGTGTGATTGGGGTAGAACACCGGCAGAGTCAACACCTGCTTAAGGTGAAACTCCGACACCATCTTCAGAAGGAATTTCGGGTGGGGGCGCAGGACAACCTTGTCCCTGTGGAAGACCAGGTAAGGAGACTCTATGGACAGCGCCTGGAGCTCTCCCATCCTTCTGGCTGACGTGATAGCCACCAAGAAGGCAGTCTTCCACGACAGGTGAGAGATGTCACACCTGTGCATCGGTTCGAATGGCCTGCCCATGAGCTTAGCCAATACCAGCAGTAGATCCCATGGAGGTGGAGGTTCTCGCACTGGAGGGGATATGTGATCAAGGCCTTTGGAAAAGCACCCAACCACCTTCTCCTGCGCCACCGACTGCTTCCTGGCCTACACCCGGTAAGCAGAGATGGCTGCCAGGTGCACCTTATGGGTCGTCGACTGAAGCTCTTGCTGAGAAAGGGACCACAGGTAGTTCAGAATGCTTGCCAAAGAACAGGAGGAAGGGTCCAGGCCCTTGCCCTGACACCAAATGGAGAATCTCTTCGATTTGAAGGGGTAGCATTTTCTGGTCGACTCCTTACGAGACGCCTCAACGACGTTGAGGACCTCGTCGGAAAAACCCAAGGCCTGGAACTTTAGCCGCACAGGAACCAGGTCGTCAGGTGCAGGGATTGAAGATCCGGATGGAACACCTTCCCCTGATTGACTGAGATCAGGTCTGGGCGGGCTGGAAGCCGCCTCGGGAGCCTGGAGCTGAGACTGAGGAGATCTGGAAACCAGAACTGGCGGGGCCAGTCTGGGGCTACCAGAATCACCTGCGCCTTGTCCCTCCTCGCCTTGAGAAGCACCTTGTGGATCAAGGGAAATGGGGGAAAGGTGCAGAAGAGGCCCGGGGTCCACAGCCTTGAGAAGGCATCCCCCTGCAGCGAGCCCTGCTGAGGGGGGCGGGCATGAAACAGTCTCAGCTTCACATTCTCCCTGGAGGCAAACAGGTCCACCTGAGGCGTGTCCCAGAGGGAGAACAGATCTTGCACTACCTCTGGCAGGAGAGACCACTCGTGGGATGCAGCCCCTATCTGGCTTAGGGCATCGGCCAGGGTGTTGGAGGCTCCTGCCACATGAATGGTGAGGAGATCTGCCTCCAGGCTGCGTACGAGTGACCAAATGCAGAGAGCTTCCCTGCACAAAGGCATGGAGCGCGTCCCGCCCTGGTGGTTTAGGTAGTACATGGTCGTGGTATTGTCCATCTGGACCTGAACCACTTGAACCCCTAGAAACGGAGCGAAGGCGGTGAGGGCTAGATGAACAGCTCGAAGCTCCAGCAGGTTGATGTGGCATTGGGACTCCTGAGGGGACCAAAGCTCCAAGGCTGGGCCAACAATGGCCTCAGCCACCGGAAAGGCCTCCGTGGGGGAATCCCATCGGTCCAGTATCTCCATCAGGGGATACTTGGCCCATTTGGATACGGGCTCGAGCTGCATCCGACTCCGACATGAGCGGAAGCAAACCCATGAAGGACGATGGGCTTTCATCCAACGACTGGCCCCCGGAGGACTCCAGGTCAACCGGCCTGGAGAACAGGGAGGAGTCATCGTCGGACTCAGAGGAGTCTGCAAAGAGCTGCCTGGGGCCTGAGCCACCCTCCACCTGCCGAGGACGGTCGGGAGTGAGGGTGACCGACAACCTGAGGGGCAGGCCTTGACCTGACAGAGAGTCCTTGGTCGGTGCCCCCGATTTCGGTTGTGGAGGCGGAGGTTCCACCACAATCGGTGGGGCAGCAGGTTTCAGCCGAACAATCGGCCCAGGCTTGGGCATCTCAACTATGGCGACTGGTTGTTTCGGCCGCTCGGGTGACAGCTACTTGATGGCCAGGGAAGGTGTTGACTTGCTCCCGGACAGAAGTAACTGCTGCCACATCAGGTCCTCGTAGCGTCGATGCAATTTGTGCCAAAGCCTCTCCTCTTCTGAGGAGGAAGATGAGGACGAGCGGTGGCGCCACTTACCTAGGTGCCGAGACAGAGAGTGCCGATGTTGGCGGGATCGGCTAGACCAAGAAGAAGTCCAAGACCGAGATCCTCAGTGTTTCCGAGGACGGGTCTGGGAAGGAGAGGGGGACACCCACTCTTCCCTCGGCCCGGACACCTTAATCGGGGACTGCTGCACCGGGGGTGTAGGCAGATCCTTGGTCTCCACCGGGGAACCGGTGAAGAAGGGTTGTCGGCTTCACCAGTCGACAGCCCATCTGATGGGTCGAGAAAAATCTCGACCGCGTCGACAGGTGTCTCGGCCGGCTGACCTGACGGGGATGCTGTGAAGCCAGCGGCCTTAGCCGCAACCTCGACCAAAGTCAACAGTCGGCTGTCCGGGGAAGGAGACCTCTCCCGCTCCCACGAATGCCGACGATGGGACTTACCCGTACCGTCCTTTTTTTGGACTGAGCGGAATGTCCCAATGGCCCCCTCCCTTCGTGGAAAGGGGCTGGCAAAGCTCCTTGAACGAAGCTGAATACGGCGGCTCCAGAGAGAGCAGGATAAATGCTGACCGAGGAAGAGGATGATGCGCCTGGGCCGCCTCCAATGGGGGCAGCAATCATCTGCTCGAGGCTGTTCAGCGAGGAAACCAGCCACAGTGGCGTAGCAGACCTCATGACCCAACCAGTGGTGGTGCTTCTCGAGGCGCCCCAGCTATAACCAGGCAGTGCTGTCCTTCAGGACACTGGGCGAAAATTAACGGCATGACTCGCAGGTCTGCGGGTCGTGTTCTAGGCCGAGGCAGTAGACGCACGTGGAGTGCGGGTCCATCCTGGACATCTTCTGCCCACAAGGGCACTGCCGAAATCAGGGAGTCAATCTGTCCATTGCAGCCGCGAGGGAGAAAGTTGACCGAAGTCTTGAAAATTTTAAAATGAGTTTCGGGCGAACCGAAGAATTAGGATCCAGTCTATCATGCAGAGCGTTAAGGAGGGAACCTGAGCTTCCCAGCGGTAAGGAAGATCTGGCGTCATGGGGCAGAGCCGAGAGTTTTACCACCCGGGTGGGTGGGAGGAGCCAGCTAGAAGACCTTCCGGCAAGATTTAAAGCAGCAAGGAACCTGCCAGACAGTGTGGATGAACAACATATCCATGTCCCTAGAACAGAAAGTTGTTATCCCTCTGTATAGACAGTTGGTGAGACCCCATCTGGAGTACTGCATGCAGTTCTGGAGACCCCATCTCCACAAGGACATAGACAGGATGGAGGCTGTCCAGAGGAGCGCAAGCAAAATAGTGTAGGATCTGCACCAGCAGACATATGAAGAGAGATTAAAGGAGCTTAATACGTATACCCTCAAAGAAAGAAGGGAGAGGGGAAATGATAGAAACGTTTAAGTACCTCAAGGGAATAAACAAAATCCAAGAGGATAGCATCCTTCAGAAAAAGAGATGTGCAAGAACAAGGGGGCACAATTTGAAGATGGGGGGGGGGACGTCTCAGAGGTAATGTGATGAAGTATTTTTTTCATGGAGAGGGTTGTGGATACATGGAACGGCCTTCCTGAGGAGGCAGTGGAGGAATTCAAGAATAGTGAATGTCCTATATTCTAGCCTGTCTTCTTCTTGTTATCTGTATTCCCTGCATTGGTTCTATTCTTGCTCCAAGTTTTTTTCCTTTTTAAAACTATCTTTATTGCAGATTTTAACTTATATGGCATCACAATTCATATTTACAGAAAATCAATTACAAGTACAAAAAATTTGACAATCAGCAGGAGTAGTAGCAAACCGCTGTACAGCGGGGAAGACAGTAATCAAATGTGTAATTAAGTAAATGTATGGATATAATAGGTGAAGTTTCTGACTAGTGAAATTATATCATTTAATTTCTTTCTTTCTGTGAAGCATCAACGTCGTGCAGATATTAGAGTCCACTTAGCACTTTTTATTTATATTTTCATGGGTATACAGGAGAAAGGGCCTGGAGACCACCTCCCCATCAAGATATTGGTTAGATAAAATCCCCACTTAACCAAATAACAGAGAGGTTCCAAGAGGAGAATTAGAAAATAATTAATTAAGGACTGGCCCGACCCCATTCACTGAGCACCAATGTGTGTCACACCCCCCTCCCAGGGGCTATAGTATCTGATCCTGTCTAAATTGAGGTACGTAGAGGAACCATGTGTTCCACTGATTCATTAATTCAGGCACCTTATTCTGAATTCTAGCCGTCATACGTTCTAATTTATAAATGTCAAACTGTATCTTCCCTTGCTGAGATGGTAGAGGATTCGGGGCAGAGCCACAGTCCAGTAATACATTTCTTAGCTGCCCCCAGTAAAATATTTAGGAGGTATGTTTGGTGTGGGTCTCTGAAACAACGGGGCTAATGAAGTAGGAGGCCCATCATTGGAGAAAACGTGCCTAATGCAGGAAGGAGGTGTATAACCCTGTTCCCTATTGCAGTCCAGTATGCTGTCAAGACCATGCAGGACCATAAAATATGGGTGTGTGTAACTACCTCACATCCGCATTTCCTCCAACAAGACAATTCTCCTCCCTCCTGGTATTTAGCAGTGATCTGAGGTGTGCGAAAATATCTAGACACTACCTTCCATGAATATTCTCTCCAAGTATAAAAGCTGGAGGTTTTATGCTGCCTCCGCCAGATCCTGAGCCAATCCTCCTGAGATAAATCAATCTGAAGTTCTACTTCCCAGTGAAACTGTATCAGATCCATGACTTGGGTTGTTGCCCCTTGTAGGGCTTGGTAAAGATGGGAGACCAAGTGGCTCAGGTTACCACCTTTCTCTAACTGGAATAAAAGAAGGAGAAGAGGGGGAATAGTCTGGGCTGTAACATCCAGACCTATTCTTGTACATAAGTGCTGTATTTGCAAATATCTATAAAAATCGCCCCTTACCAAAGAAAATTCCTGTTTAAGTTGTTCAAATGATTTAAACACTGCATTTTCATATAATTGGTGTGTATATCTTAGACCTCTGTGGGACCAGGATTGGAAGGTACTATCCAATCAAGCCGGAGTCCAATCAGGGTCTTCCACCGAATTTCCATCCAGGTTGACAGAAATCTAAAGGAAGATCAAGCTAAAAACTTCATTCAAAATTGGAGCATCTCTTTACTGAATCTGGAGCCCTCCTGTAACCGAGTGATACTGTTAGGCTGGAACACTCGAGAGTGGTGTAGGGGGCAGGATGCCATAGTCTGCTCTATTAACAGCCAGGGTGGGGCATGAGTTTGAGGTAAGAGCCAGGTAGTTATATGAGCAAGTAGAGAGGCCATGCAATAATGAAATATGTTAGGAAGAGAGAATCCTCCTCTCTCTTAGGGATTTTGAAGCTTACCCAAAGCTAATCTAGGTCTTTGATTCACCCATAAGAACCGGCCAATGGAGCTGTCCCAGGTCCGGACATCCTTCATTATTCGGGGTTAGGGAATATTTTGCATTAAGTAAAGGATCTTCGGAAGAGAGAGACCATCTGAACAAACTGGACCCTGGCCATTAGCGATAGAGGGAGAGGGGTCCATCTCTGTAAATCCGAATTTATTCTGGAGAAGGTAGAAGAATAATTTAGGTTGCATAAGTCGGATAGTTTTGGTGGGATTTTGATTTCAAGATAGGTTATGTACGTTTTATCCCACTTATAGGGATATTTAGAAGTGAGATCTTGGAAAAAAGGAGGTTGTATAAGCAAAACTTCCGATTTGTTTGGATTTATAGTATAGCCTGTGAGACTCTCGATTTCTTTTAAATGGATAGTTAAGGTTTGTAGCAATTCTTCAGGGTGAGTAATATAGAGAAGAAGATAATCAGCATAATATGCTATTTTATGATATGATGACTCAGAGACTCTATAGCCATGGAGGCCGGAAGTTTGCCTAAACAGCTGAGCTATGGGTTTTATGAAAAGAGCAAACAGGTATGGAGAGAGGGGACAACCCTGTCCGGTGCCCCATGCAGGGAGAAACGTTCTGAGTGCAAACCGTTCAGCTTCACTACCGCCTCCGGATCCAAATATACACCTTTAACTGCATCCGTGAATGGGGTAGGGAGTTTAAATTTTTGTAGGGCCGCCTGTAGAAAATCCCATGAAACCATATCAAAAACCTTTTCGGCATCAAGGCTCAAAATCAGGAGAGGAGAGTTTGTTGACTGAGCATGGTCTATAAGATATAAGGTTCTTTTGATGTTGTCTCGTCTGCCTACCTTTAATAAATACAGACTGATCCAGATGTATCAGCAAAGGGAGAATATGATCAAGCCGATGAGCCAAAACGCTTGTATAAATTTTATAGTCCTGGTTGAATACTGAAATGGGGCAGTACGAATCACAGAGATGTGGGGGTTATTGGGGTTTCAAAATCACTAAAATTGTTGCTTGTCTCCAAGAGACTGTAAAAGAGGAAGTAGTGTGGGCAGTTTGTAATGCTTAGAGAAAGGGGGTATGCTGTAAATTCCACGTTTCTTTGTAGAATTCCGCCCCAAACCATCTGGGCCTGGAGATTTCCTATTTTTAAAGCCTTGAATTGTATTTTGAAGCTCTAATTCTGTAATTGGGGTTATTATCTGGGTCTGTTGTGTATCCGACAGGGTAAGAAGATGAAGCTGGGCAAGGAAGGTTGAAATTTTGTGTGTATCAGGGATCGGAGAGGAATAAAGGTTCTGGTAGTACTTCTTGAAGGCATCTAGTATATGTGATATCGAGTCTCTAGGCTGTCCTCAAATGGTGTCCTTAATTTTACTAATGGTACAGTGTTGTATTTGATTTCTAAGGCGATAGGCTAGAAGTCTAGAAGCCTGAGCCCCTCCCTCATAGTAGCGCTACCTCAACCAGGCTAAAGCTGGTTCAGTTTTAGCTGTCAATATCTATTGGATCTTGGACTGTGTTTGTGTTATCTAAGATAAGAGACCAGTATCTCCCTGCATATGAGCCTCCTGGAGAAATCTAAGTTTTTCCTGTAGGGCTTTTAAATTAGACTCAGATTGTTTTTTCTTATGCGCGGCATAGGCTATTATGTAGCCTCTAAGGACGGCCTTAAGGGTGTCCCAGATGGTTTGGGGAGAAGTCTGGGGGGGAAGGTATTACCTCCTATGATTGCAGCGATTCGTTTTATCCAATAGGTCTTGGAATTCTTTATCTCTGAGCAGGGATGGATTAAATCGCCATTGAGTATTCATTCTGTCTTTCTGGATATTAAGATCCAGAGTGATGGGTGCGTGATCTGACAGGCAGATGTTTAAAATCTCCCAGGCCGAATTAGGTTCACATGTTCATTGCCCAAACAGAAGTAATCGAGTCTTGAATAATGTTTAAACGCATTGGAATAATAGGTGAATTTCCACTGAGAAGGATGCAGCTGTCTCCACGCGTCCACCAGGCCCACATCATGGATAAGATGTCGCAGTTGTTTTTGCCCTGACGTCTGTGGGGAGGGACGTACTGCTGAAGAGCCAAGCGAAGGGTTCAGCTGACAATTAAAGTCTCCTCCTAAGATTAAAATACCCTGCTGCCTGGTCAGGATGGCGTCTATTAACTGCTGGACAGTGGAGGCATCAGAACTCGGTGGGACGTAGAGACTGCACGCTGTTAAGATCTGTTGGTTCAGTTTAACCACTGCCAGATCCAGCCTACCCTCTCTGTCAGCATATCGGTCGAGGAGTTGAAATTTAGAACATTTTGGAATCAAAATCACTGAATCTCTTCTCCTACCTCTCTGGCAGGAGGAGTCTACTATATGAGAAAAGGAGGAGAGATGAGTCTCTTGTAGTCAGAGAACATCTGGGTTTAGTTTTTTAAGTGCCCGGAGTGTACGATCCCTCTTAATGGGGCCAACCAGTCCATTTACATTATTAGACAGGAGTTTAAAGGGATTCTGCATGTCTACTTATGACATGTACCTTGCTTGAACTCCTGCCCCCCCCAAAAAAAAAACAACCCTCCAGATAGTCTATCACTGTGTATTCCTATCTCACATAGCACATAGTATCTGTGTAGTTTCTAATATTCAAATGAACTGTGGTCCAAAAAAATAAAAAATAAGAGGAAAAGCGTTAACTGGGGAAGAATTATAAAAGAATGTGTGTGCCAACCAGGCATACTTGTAAGAATATATACATTTTGGAAGAAAATTGCAACTATGTACATACCCCAATTATGGGGCGATTCTGTGACTTCCAGTAATGCATGTACTACTGGAGAAAGCATTTGGGACTGATCGTCCGCTAGTCCATAGGTGGGCACCCAATCATCGAACTGATGTAGGGTCCTGGGGAAACTCCTGCCCCTAACTCCAGGAGGGGAAGGGATTGAGGTAGGAATGACTAATATCAGGGATATCCAGAAAACAAAAAGTACTGGTAATGGGGAAGGATTTGGCGGGGAAAAAAGATGCAGTTCCCTTACGGCTTGACTCTCAGATGTTACTAGGGTCTCGGTTCCGCTCCCCTAAGGTTAGGAGAAGGCGGTGAGGGAGAGGAATCAGGTTCAGCAGTTTAACTCAGGGATAAATGGCCAAGGTCTAAATATCAAGGCAGGACAACAAGAGGTATGCTGTCCCCTTTCCCCACACATGTGGGGGTGGGTGGGGAGAAATTAACAGTAGCCATAAAATTAAAGTTGTATCTAAAGTGCGAAGGAGATACCCCCGAGCATCCACCTGACATAACCAGCTCTAACATGAATTCTAGTCCTGAGTATATAGTTAATTAAAGTCCAAGATGGGTAGACCCTGGTCACCCACACATCGCGGGTATTCAATATGACATAGGAATTCAGATAAATTATTTAAGTAGCTGTAGGACCACTTCTGGATATTTGTAACAGTCCTGGTTATTATTCCCATTTAGTTGTGTGGTTTGGCTAACTTTATGGTATAGTCAAGGCCCCTGGAATTCTTCGGTTGTGGAGTTTGCCGCAGAATTTGCATCATGCCGCAGAATATGTATAGTGCTGCAGAATTCATTGTTTTTGGTGAATTTTCTTTTAAATGTACTGTTTTTCCACAGTGTCAGGCTTTCTTTCCCACCTTGTGTATCCGGAAGCCCCTTCTCTATGCTCAGCATATGATGTCATCGATGACATCACATCATATCTAGCCAATGACAGGACTGCATTCTGACAGAGAAATGAATAAATCATGCCGCAGAAATCAGAAAATGCTGCCACAGAAATCAAGGAGCCCTGCCGAAGAAACCAGAAAATTCTGCCGCAGAACACCAGGGGCTCTGGGTATAGTCCCAGATACAGAGGTTAAAGTTTTCTTTCCTTCAGGGGAGGATCCCTTTATATTCGGATTTGCGGTGGAGAATGAATATGTTATGCAGTTGAGACACAGCAGAGGGACAGGGAGGCCAGGGATGTCCCCCATGTCGCCCCTAGGAAGCAGGAGGCGGGGAACATCTACAGGAGAGGGAGTCCACCAAGGAGGCCGAACGGAAGTCCCGCCCACTTCTTGAGCTTTGTAACCTCTCACTTGAGAAAAAAGGAGCAAGGGGCGCAAGGACGAGTCCTACCTCAGGCCCAGCATGTCAGTGTGTCCTCTCATAGAAGGATCCGAGGCAGACAGGGGACGAGCCCACCCAGCCTTAGGATATCTGATCCTTCAATAATATTATCTCCCTTCTTAGTTCGCCTGTGGGTCCTTCAGACATATCAAACCCCTCTTTAATGCTGCCAGACCAAGAAGGCCAGATGACTGTGCCCTAACGGGCTAACGCAGTAAGGCCAGTTGAGTTGTTAAAATGTATCCCCAAGCCACTGGTAGGCATCCTGGTCTGAAGAGACATAACGACCACTCAGAGCCCACTAGTCTCCAGTAGTGTCCGGGATCCTCCTTTGGCCCCCATCTAGCGGGGACAGAGTATAACACACTTCTGGCCAGATTGAGAAAGAACGGGTCAACAGTCTCCCTCCCAGCACAGACCGGCAGCTGAGCATCAATATACAGGATCCTCCATGGGAGAACATTCAGAAATGGCTGGATCGAGCCCACCCCTTCGACCCCCGACCACCTACAATGTGATAAGCTCTAAGGGGCTCCATATCCCTCACCCCTCCACGCACCCCTTTATGGCAGACAAGTCGCGGCTGTTGCTCCTGGCCGGCCTACCAGGCAACTCCTCCCCCCACCCCGAAGGCACCTAGCCATTATTTTCAGATTTAATTAGAACAGGTTTAAGGTAAGGTGTGTTTCACCTCAAAGCCTCCCGGCTAGCCCCCAGCGGACTGTCCTCCGTCACCTCCCCCGCCATACTACTCACCGCGAGTCCAGAGGTCTGGTTGCAAAGAGATTCAGCTGGTCTGCCTAGCAAACTGTGCCAGCATATTTTTAATCGAGTCTATGGTTGCTTGCTGGTCTGGCAGTTGTTTGAGGGATGTCGCTCTGGGTGAGACTTTGTCATCAGGTGCTCTCCGTGGTAAGCGGATCGTAGTTGGTAAAGTGTAGCCCTGTTTTTAAGATCCACGCAAGCATCCTCTGTGGAGTTGTAAGACTGTTGCCCCAATGGAAACTGGATCACCATTCTACTTGGGTATGGTGTTCTGAATTTAAGCTTCAACTGCCTTAGGAAAGAAAACAACGGGATGGATGCCCTCCTTTTCTGCATCGTGGTGGGGGGCATAATCATTGTCCACGAAACTATGGTCGTCTCCGCAGTAAATGTGTGCTTTGGCCCAGGCTTATTTTAAAATTCCTCCTCTGCCCACTCTCTTTCTACCGCCCTAGCTAACTTCCTCACCACTAATTGTTCCTGTACCTGATTCGGCCATGCGCCAACTGCTCCCCTCCCCACTGCCCGACCAGCAGCCTTAGCTTTGCTACAAATGCTGGCATATAGCCCCAACCTATGCACTTTTGTCCTGTGGCTTTTTGTCCTGCACCATCATGTGTTCTATGTCTTCTGTTGCTTATACCTGCATATTACTGTGTGCTAAATTTTCCCTTGTATTGCTGCTATATGTCGGGGTAATTGTTGTATGCTCCATACAATATCCAATGTACTTCATGTGTGTTGCTTATAGTTTAATGCAACTGTATCCATATGCTGCTATTTGCCTCTGTTATTTGCTCAGTTGATAACCTGCGTGTTATCCAACTCCCTTATACGCCCTTCCCCCAGGTCGCACTGGGAGATGATTATCTTGTTGCTCAGTGTGCCTTTCTGGTGAAACTATTTAAATAAATAAATAAAATAAACTCCTTAGTTTGAAATCGAAGGAACCTGATAATTATAGATCTAGGGTGGGCATTGGTATGGGCAGGTTTTGGGCCCCGAGCTCTGTGTAGCCTTCTCTATCTCAAAGTTGTAGTCTGGGCCCAATTCAAGGGCCTCACAGAGAAGGGTTTCTATAAAGTTGGGCAGGTCTGATCCTTCGCTGTTTTCAGGAACCCCACACAGAATATTTTGGCGACGATTACGACTTTCAGCGTCCTCCTGACGCTCAACCGTGAGCTGGCAGAGGTGGGCCACTTGGTTTAAGGCATCCTGCGGCTGAGAGGTGGTCAAGGTTTGTTTTTGTACCCGTTGGTCTAGCAAAGATACTGTGGAGTGCAGCTCTGTGAGATCTCTCTGGAACGTTTCCTGGGTCTGTCTGAATGATTGAAAATCCGCTTTAAACTACTGCAGCTCCTGTAAGATTTCATCTAATTTAGTATCCATACTGGCAGGTTGTTTTAATTTAGGCTTGTTCCATCTGCACAGCCTAGTATGGGGATTTAGGTAAGAGTGTGGAGGCCCCGAGTGCGGTCGCTCCTCAGTCCGAATTTTCAGTTTCAGGGCGAATTGCAGCAAATCTGTTGGTTCCCCCTCATAGATTGCAAGCCGACATAAAATTCACAATAATATTCCGGTGAAACTAGAGAGACAGCGGCTGATTTATCAAGTTTAAACAGGAGAACGGACAGAGAGCTCGAGAGTTATGCTGCCATATGTCCGGAAGCTGCACCAGAAGCCTTGCTCCAATGTTGCGTAAAGCGTAGTACTTGTACTATCTATTTTCTGTTTCTACTGATCTCACTTCCATGAAATGTCTTGCTTGTGTAGCCTATTACTCATACCCTGATGATGGTATGGTTCATCCTATTCGTATATCCTGCATATGACTGCGCTTCTGCCTTCACTTTGTAATGCATATTGCTGTTTGTTCATGCCTGTACTCTGCTGTTTCTGCCTTTACTTTGTAATGTTTATGAATGATGCTCTTGCCTGTACTTTGCAATCTCCCAGGTCGCACCTAAAAATAGGCACTTGGCTGTCTAGTGTGCTTACCTGGTTAACAAAAGCAAATAAATAAATAAAATGCATGGGACAGACATAAGGCAATTCTAGTGGGGTAGAAGGAAGTAGGTTGTTGGTGAACTAAGATCTGCAGGTTATCCATTAGGTAGGGAAATGGGCAGACTAGGTGGGCCAAGCAGTCCTTATCTGCCGTCAAATTCTATGTTTCTATGTTACCTGGAAATGAACCCTGGGTTGACAGGGGGATCAGCGACTCTGGCCACTACCTCTTTGTGGAGGAGTTCGGCGATTTCATCTTGGGGAGCCGACTGAGTGTGCACAGACACCATATCCTCCCGTGGGGCATGGGCTCAGCTTGGTGGGTAGTGCTCGAATTCCAGAGGCAGCCCCTGGCTGACCACTTCCAGAACCCATCTGTCCGTTGTAACACCGGACCAGGTGGAGCCGTCCCCCCATGGGAAGACCCAGAGCTGGTATGAGTAGTATGGGGTTGGCAACAACCATCCCATCACTGTGCAGGTTTGGAGGAGAAGAATCCGGTTTGGGGACCACCGGGACTCTTTCCTCCGCGCTGCCGGGGGCCCTGACGTGGGCCAAGGGTGCCAAGGTTGAGCCTGCTGCTGCTGTTGCTGCCCCGACTGGAAATGGGCCTGCTTGGCCACAGGGGCAGAAGGCCAAAAAGGCTTTCTCTTCTGTTTTTTGGAACCATGGGATACCTTCTGCACAGAAGTCACAGAGTCCAAGGTGGCACTAGACTTCTCAATGCACTGGAGGTGATCATCCATTCCTGGACCAAAAAGGTCGGTACCCAGGAAGGGAACATCCGTTAACTTGTGCCGAGTGTCTGCCGTAAAGGTGGAGACCTTCAGCCAAGCTCTGCAGCACATGGCAACTGCCACATCTGGAGTTGCTGCTTCACAACCGCACAGCCCTGGTCATGGACCTGCTTGACCATGGTCTGGAGGTCTGAGGGGAGGACCTCATCCAAAGAGCCCAGAAAGACACGGGAAAAATGTGCCATAGTGATGGCTCAGCTTGCCTAACAAAGGCCAAGCAAAGAAGCAGCACAAACTTTCTGGGCCAAATGGTCAAGTTTCATGGACTCTTTGTCCGGTGGTCTATCAGTGTCTCCTGAATTACCCAAGCGCCTGAACACAGATTCGGTCATCAACCCCTCAGCCGAGGGGTGCTCTGTGAATCCCAAAAGGGAGCCAATGGGGACCATGTACATGCAGGCCATATGGGCCGAGGGCATAGGGCAGGAGGCAGGGTGCTGACCACAGCTCCAAGGCTGGACCAACAGTGGCATCTGTCACTGGGAAGGCCTCTGTCGGAGAATCCCACTGTTGGAGGATATCCATGAGGGGGTATTTGGACCATTTCTGGACAGGCTTCAAGGGCATCCCCATGGATTTGGAGATGAGATGGAGGATACCCATGAAGGAAGTGGGGCCTTCCTCCATTGAAAGACTCCCTATGGATTTGTTGTCCAAGGGACAAGAATGTAGGTCAGATTCTCAAGGAGTCCGGATATATTGGCCAGCCACCAGAGTCGCCTTCCACCTGCCTAGGATAGTCGGGAGTGAGGGTGACCGACAGCCTGTGTGGAAGGCCCGAAGCGTGCCTAGACCCCTTGGCAGGAGCCCCGGAGGTGGGCTGTTTCGGTGGCGGTTCCATGCAAATTGGTGGAGGGACAATTTTGGCTGAGCTGGGAGGGTCTTGACCAGCTCCGCAAGTGGAGGGACAGTGTGGACCAATTCCTGAGGAGTTGGCATCAGCCTGGAGGGCGACAGCCAAGTAATGGCTGGTGTGGAAGCTGGGTCGAATTCTGTCCAGACATAATCAGCTGCTACCACATCAAGTCCTCACAGCATCGATGCAGCCTGCGCCAAAGCCTCTCCTTTTCTGAGGAGGACGAGGAAGAATGACAGCGGCACCTCTTTTTGAAGCGCTTATGCGCCTTCTTCAGCCTGTCGGTCAAAGGGGTCCAAGACCTCAACCGGGACTGTCAGGGGGACAGACAGGGTCGTTCGGATGAAGCCAGGGAAAACCGCGGCTCTTCCAGGTCAGGGACCGGGGCCGTGAGGAGGTTCCCAGCTGGCTGGGTCTCTTCCTCAGTGGGTCCAGGCAGCACCAGGTACCTGAATAAGGAGTTTTCGGCCTCATCTAGTGATGACAGGTAGACGGGGTCGATAATTATTTCGTCCCACGTCTTGGCTGGCTGGCCTGGCCGGGGTACCGTGAAGCCAGTGGACAAAGCCGCAACCTCGACTGAAGTCAAGCTAGCAGATTCCTGGGACCGAGATCTTTCACAGTCCCAAGAATGTCGTCGGCGAGATGAACCTTCTTTCTCCTTTTCCTTTTTATGGGACCGAGACAGATGCATGCCCAAGGGACCCTCTCCTTTGGTAGGGAGAGACTTACATCTCCTTAAAGGAGGCTGAGAAGGTGGATCCCAACTTGAGCGGAACAAAAACTGACAGGAAAGAGAACCAATCAACGGCCCGTGCTGCCTCCTTTTTGAAGATCTTCATCTGCTCGAGCTGCTCATCAGACCCCGCAGCCATAGAGACTGCCCAACGGGCTTCTTTGGATTTGACCGGGGTTGGATGGTGGTTCTGGTCTGCCCAGGTGCAGCCGTGTGAGGCGATCATCCTGAATGTTGGGTTGGAAAGCGCAACACATTTTGCACACCTGGGTGTTGTGATTGTGACCCAGGCAACAGATGCATGAGGCACATGGGTCGGTCTAAGACATCTTTTGCCACATGGGCAGCGGTGGAAACTGGATGAGGATTTATCCTCCATTGAGGCTGATATCGCGAAGGGATTAGAAGAAACTCATATGAGTTTTAGTTTTGGTAAATCCAGACATTTATGCGCCAGGGCCTGCAATAACACGTGAGCGATAAGGATGGAACCTGAATCTTCCAGCAGAAAGGAAGATCTGGCATCTAGGGGCGAAGCAAAGGGATATACTACCCGGGTGGGTAGGAGGAGCCAGCTTAAAGACCTTCCAACAAGATTCTAAAAGGGAAAGGACATGCCAACAAGTGTGGATAGAACAACATATCCAGGATCCTAGAAAATGCTTTTCTCCGTGCTTGACCCCCTCGGCAAATCGCAGCTCTATATCTGCCTTTGCCTCCCTACTCTTCTGGAGGTATTTTTTCCTTTCTGCGTTCCCCTGCTTCTTTTTTGTAGTTGTGGAAGGCCATCCTTTTGGCCCCTACTGCTTGCATGACCCTTGATGAAAACCAAAGTGGTTTCTTGAATTTATTTCTTTACCAGCCGACTAGGCTGTGTAAGTCTGCTCCTCCCTGTCTGTGAAGTGTGTGAGACATACAAGATATTTGCTACTGTGGTGAACCAGATAGTATAACCACAGGTTTGGCAGACAGAGATCCCCTTTACTCTTGGGGGCAGCCAGCTTGTGGTAAGCCCACCTTACCGGTCTGTATCAAGTGGGTCATTTCCTTTTGTAGCCCTGAAAACCATTTTCTGGGAGACAAATTGGTTCAGCATTCCCAGATAATATAAAACCCTGGGTAAAAGAGAATTTTTTTTTTTTATGCTCCTCCCTCAATGTCCCGAATGGCCACTCCCTCAGAGCACCAGTGCCTATGCTACCGCCCACTGACCCCTGCCACCACTACCTGTCCCAATTATAGCCTTACCTGGATACCCCGGCATATCTCTCTGCCGGTTTGTCCTTCTTTTCTGAGGGGGAAGGGCCCGATGGCCAGCGGTACACAACCCAGGAGCTGAGGGGCTGGTTCCGGGCTCACTCCGGGGCTTTGGGTGGCAGGAGCCGGAAGCTTGTCATCCGGTCGACGAAGCATACTTTTCTGTGTTTTCTGTACACCCGCCCACACAGTTCTTGGCCTTGTGCAAGCGCAGAGCGGCCTCAGGCATATCAAGACATAACATCTCCCAAGTACGCTGCCAATCCACAAGCAGGACCCCAGATGACCCCCCCCTCCCGGGAGGGAAGTATTTCAATGATTATGATATCCCTCCTGCCAGTCTCCGGGCTTCTTGGTACCCGGCTCAGGGAGTTAAACCTGGTTGCCACATGTTACTAATTCCCTTCGCTTGGCGCCACGGAGCCAGCAAAAGATTCATTTTAATGATATTGATCTTCCCCCCTAGGGTAACAGTGAGGATGGGCCATCTGGTCAGATCTTGCTTAAGCTGATCTAGCAGGCAGTCAGGGTTCAGCTTCTGCTGTTGGAACTGTGACCTGTTTAACGAAATGTCTAAATATTTGAGATGATCCACTTTCCAAGTTAACCCCAAGTCAGCTACCTCCTGTTTAAAATCCTTGTTGTTCAGAGGCATTACCTCAGTCTTATCAACATTAAGCTTGTAATTAGATACCTTGCCAAACTCTGATGACTTCTAGGATGGCAGGCAGGGATGTTCCTGGTCTTTGCACATGTAATGACATGTCACTGGCATATACCGATAGCTTGCATTCCTCCGAGAATAAGCATACACCACGGATGTTTCTGTCCTCTATGATTCTGAGCAACACAGGGTCCAGGAAGAGACTGAACAATAAAAGTGACAGGCAACAATCCCTGCCTATTCCCCCGTACAGTGTGACATGACTTGAGCACACAACATTGTACATAAGTCTGGCCCTGGGGCCCGTGTATAACACTTCAGTTCTGTGAGTATTCTATAGGCCTTCAAAAAAAGCTTTTTCCATGTCCAGAGAGGCCAAGACCATGGGTTCCTGACCATTTCTGGACAAAGAAAAGATGTGGGCAACCTTGTGCAAATGGAAAACCTGCCTGACATGAAGCCGGCTTGCTCCCTACCAACCAGTGATCCCCATACTTCTGTTCTATACTTTGTTCAGTCATGTGGCTAAGATTTTTACCAAAATCTTCATATCTAGGTTTATGAGGGAGACTGGACTATAGTTCTCTACCAGTGTGGGGTGTTCCCCATGTTTTGGCAGGACGGTGATTGATGCTTGCCAGTGAAGTATCTCTAACACCATGCCCACAACAATGTTAATATGTGCTTAAGAGCAGTGGTGTAAGGGAATCAACCATCACTTTTGGGGGAGCATCTATATCTTTTATGGTTGCACTTATTTTAATACCCAAAATGCAAGCTTTCAGTAGTTCAAGTTGATGACCTGCCAATTAAGCGAGTGGGACCGCTGAGCTATATCTGGCAATTTCCTATGAGATGTTTTCCTCTGAGGTAGAATGTATCTCAGCACTATACAGGGTACGGATAAAAATGCCTAAACTCTTCATCTGTCTCCGAGGCTGAGTAATTCAAGTTCAAGTTTACTGCAGGAAATACTCCACTGAGAATGCTTATTCACAAGCATGTCCTGATAGACACAGGCATAGTACAACATCAATATACAAGGGGGAGAGAAATACATCAAGATATACATTTACAATACAGGGAACGAATATACTAAGGTTCATACTAAGGTACGGGAAAGAGCAAGGAGGCCGAGACCCATGATGCTCTTAAACTAAACCAACGGGTAATAAGATAGGTTGTAACCAGAGCTGATCATCAAGCCAGCCTGGTTTCCCTGACAACATCTAATGGTAGTTTATTCCAGGGACCAGTAGTTCTAAGGGTAAAGAAGTATTTCAGGCTAGTGTGTTTATATGATTTCCCAACACGTTGCAACGGATGACCTCTAATATCGTGAGAATAAGGCTTGAAGCCAAGACCTAATTCTGACACAAGATAAGGGTCCTGGACAGCATTACAGAGAAACAAAGGGTCGCCTCTAAGGCGCCAAGTGGAAAGTGACATAAGGTTTAGTGTTTTTAATCTCTGTTCATAAGATACTGATTTAAGCCCAGAGATGTGTTTAGTAAATTTTCTTTGTACTTTTTCTAAAGAATAGCCATCAGATTTCTTGTAGGGGCACCACAGCTGTGAAGCATACTCCAAGTGTGGCCTAGCGTATGCCCTAGAAAGAGGCATTAAACCATTAGAGTCTCTTGATTTGCTGTTGCGCAAGATTGACCACAGGACTTTATTAGTTTTACAAATGACACTTTGCAGATCATTTGTATGGGAGAGATTGTGGGATATAGTAATACCCAGGTCCCTCTCATCTATAGTGGAGCTAAGAATGGAAACAGCTAGTAAATAAGGATGATTTTAATTCCTAGGTCCCAAATGCATCACTTTGTATTTAGTTGTGTTCAGTTTCATTCCCCAAGTATCAACTCAGTCAGAAATGGTGTCAAGGTCCTGTTGAATAATGGCAGCTTGTTCATAATTGGAGAATGGGCCTCCGATTTTTACATCGTTAGTGTATCTGGTAGTGATTGATGAACAATTTATAGCTAAATCGGCTATAAATGCTTGAAATAGACAGGGGCCAAGGACAGAGCCCTGGGGTACCCCACTCAGAACCTTACCTGTGTCTGATAAAATGCCATTTATAATCACCCTTTGTGTCCTATCATGTAACCAATTATAAATCCATTTGATTATGTATTTATTAATATTACGTTCTCTAGCTTACGAATAAGTGCCCAGTGGGGCATAACATCGAATGCCTTGCTAAAGTTGAATATATTACATGATATTCAGCTGTCCAAAAGAGTACTAATATGTTCGTAAAAGCAAAGCAGATTTGTTAGACAGCTTCTTCCTTTCTTGAAACCATGCTGTTCAGAATCAGGGCCATCAATTATGGGTGAGATGATGTCCTTAAGGAGGCTCTCTAAAATTTTGCAGATGGATGACGTTAAGCTTACAGGCCTATAATTTTCCCAGTTGTGTGTGGGACCTTTTTTGTGAATAGGTATAACCATTGCCTCTTTCCATTCATTTGGGACGTAGTTATTAGATGAAAAACATTCAAAAATAATTTTTAAGGGAAGGCGATATTATCTGACAATAGATACAACAAATGTCCAGCTACTTTATCGTGGCCTGGCCAGTATTTGCCTTTCAGAGTCAACAGCTTGTTAAATATAAGCTCCATAGGGAAACTAATTAAGGGATCAACGTTATTTGTAGTAGATGGGATATTATTTTGCTTGGAATGAGAAAAGAAATCTTACAAAATTCCACGCTGAATAATTCAGCCATGGCTTTAGGATCATAAATTAGTTCATTATTCAGTGTTAATGGCCTTACCTGGCATGATGTGTTTTTCAGGGAACTGATATAAGCATAAAATTGTTTATGGTTTGTTTTATTAGCATTATAGGCAAGGTTGAATTCCCATATAGAGTTAGCTTTTTTAATACTAGATTTACATTTCCTTTGAGTTTTTATATAAGATTCCCAATTAGATGGGGTATTTTATTTTAAGGAATGTACTGTATTTTCTATGTTTATATCTAATTAGGTTTTTAATGCCATGGTTCATCCATTTAAGCAACTGTTTACCCTTTGGGAATTTGGTTTTTGATGGGATATACACGTCCCTTAAATTAGTTATGTTTATTTTGAAAGTAAACCAACTTTGTTATGGTGATAAATTAAAAAAAGGTTGATGCCCAGTCAATTTCATTAAGAGAATGCTTAATAGCAGCTAGATCTGCGTTATCATATAAGTATATAGTAGAAGAACTACAGCTGTATATAAAATGTTTCTGTAGGGTGAATTAAATAGAATTATGATCACTGCCACCAATTGGGTCACAAATGTTAACGTCCTCGAAATCCAAATCAGCATTACTGAAAACAAGGTCCAAAATGTTGTCTCCTCTAGTGGGTGTGGCTAAACATTGTATCAGGTTTAATTCAGAGCAGGTAGCCAAAAGCTTATTGCCTTTACTGCTGGTTGCAGCAAGAGCGTGCCAGTTAATATCACTAATATTAAAGTCACCAGTGACAATAATGTTACCCAACTGACAAGCCAGTTCGATTTCTGTAAGTATAACATCCAGAATGTCAGTTGGTGAATTTGGGGGAAGATAACATGTCCCAAGAATAAGAAAATCATGCTGTGAAAGGAAAAGTTTAACCCAGAGGGTTTCTGTAGAAATATTGTGGATTTTAATACAGCTAGTAATGTCAACTGAACTCATTTTATTGCTGACAAAGAGTGTAACCCCACCACTCTTCCTAGTCTGTCTATTCAGTTTATAAGAGAAGAAACCAGGTAACTGAATGTCCCAGGATGTTTTATTGTCACCCCATGTTTCACAGAGATATCATCTAAGTTTTCTCTACATGCTCAAGAGCTGCAGTTCGTCATATTTCTGATTCAGACTCCTAGCATTAAAGCTTAGAAAATGTAACCGATGACTAGAACGTTTACAATTACTATTGGATGAGTTAAGAGATGAAGGGTGGCCTTTTATCTCCCCGCCTTATACCTAGTTTAAACGATTGTTTATGATGGACAGGAACTGTTTGCCCAAGAGGGCATTTCCCCGCCTACTAAGGTGTAAACCATCTGAGCAGAAAAGCTTGTGTCTAGCCACAAATTCTTCCCAATGGGTAATACAAGTAATGTTTTGACGTAGACACCATTTTCAGAGCCATTTGTTGAGGGTCTTGATTTTTTGATTAAGAATGGAGGTGTATCTAGGTATGGGGAGAATTTCCGAAAAACAGGTATCACACTCTAATTCGACCAGTTTCTTAGACGTGGCAACAAAAGCAGATTTAATATCTTGTATGGAGTCTTGAATATTAGCTCCTACATGTATGATGGAAATGGGGTTTATATCCTGATTGCCCAAAATGTTGTTAAGCTTTATAAGGGTAAAGTCAGGGATTTTGGCTCCACTAAAACTTGAACAGGTCCTGTTATATTTGTCTGGATTGCAGATAGTCCTGTCCAGGTGTTTTGTAACAGTCACCTAGTACGAACACTTGTCTTAGATTGGAACAATCAGATTGATGACCAACATTAGTTGAGGGAGCCACAATGTCAGAGGTTGGAACAACATTTGAGGTAAAATTGATTAACGGAGGATCAATAATCACATTAGAGGGCAAGTTCGAAGGATTTGCAGTGAGGCCAAACGTGTCACTGATTTGTACATGTGAAGGATCAGTGTGGGAGATGCCTGTAGGTCGGTCTGCTGACGTGACACTGGGGACTTCCGGAAGAAGAGGGTCAAGAGGTCAAATCTATTAAATAGTGGGATACTATAAAGCTCTGCCTTTTTACTGATATTTGTTCTTTGTACCTTATACCAGGTATCAATGTCTGTACTGTGCTCAGTTAAATGCTCATTCTCCCTTGCTCTTTTTCTAGATGGTTCTGATAAACAGGAGCCTGGTATTAAGTTACAATCACTGAAATAAATAGCTCCAGTTAATGGTAGGTTTTCAGCAGTAATTAAATCAGAGTTCTACTGGGCAGTGTTTAAACTGGCTGTCTGGGATGGATTATTGGCAGCATGCAGTCTTTTGGCCATTTCATTCCGACTCACTGCTAGTGCCAGTAAGCGAGTGTTAAACAGACTTATCTCATACTGCAATTCTAAATATTCCTTACATTTACTGCACTGATAGGGTTGGCTAGTAATGGTCACTAACAGAAGGCTATACATATTGCACAAAGAGCATTTAAGCCCTATCTCACCAGTAGTGGTTGAAATCCTATCGATAATAAAATCCTGTTATGGTAGGTGATGCCATCTCTAATGTAAAATCAGTAATACAGTGAACACAGGAGAATTAAACAGAGGGGCCTTATGGAACACAATATCAAGAAAGGGGGGTAAGACAGGGCGGCCTTAGGCAGGGCAAAGTACAGACCCTTAAACCCTTTAGACCCACTAATCAAAACTCCGCTCAAGTTCACCCAGCTTGCTGGAAACAACGGAATATACTGATATTGGTTAGGTATTTGGGGGGGGGCAGAAAACTGCAGCTCACTTGGCCCTTTATTAGGAGAGACAGCACTCCCACAGTAGAATCCGACAGCACTACAGGGCAGGTATAACTATAGTACAACAAGAATTATATAGCTGTAGCTTATTCACTATGGTGTAGCCTTAATGCCGTGAATCCTCTGTATGCTTGCCTTCTGTTAAATTATCGTCAACCCCGCCAAACACATGCTAGATGCATGTCTTTGCACATGATGCCATGTGCACCCTGCTCATGCTCGCCCTGCTCGCAGCAGGGCATGGTAAAATACATAGCTGTGATCCGGAAGTGTCCCAATAAGGTCACACAGTACACAGTATTAATAAAATGCTCAATTCAGATATAAAGCTCTGTGAAAACCACTCATGCGTGGAGCTGGCACATACATTCCCTGGGATATTACACTTGGTACACAACATATTGAGACAATCCATTGGGTGCAGTCAGGTCGATGTTTAAGACAATTGCAACAAATGAAACAGAACACAGGTATAAAGATAATAAGTTGTACCTAAACTAACAAAAGAGGATATATAACATCTGACCAGTTTTTATAATTAACATATTTATTGCAAAAAAATTCTGTTAATGCATCAGTTAGGGTTGAAGCGACCCCCCTTCCCACCCAACCCCACCAGCCCACCCCACAGCGACCTCCACAGACTAATGCACGCCGGGTGCCTTTGGGTCATCAGGCTTAACTCTCACCCTATTCCATGTGTAAGAAAGTTGACATGGTACAATATAGAAGAATGGGGTGCAAGGCCAGACGACTTCCAAGGTACACCCCAATGTGTGTTGGTCTGTGGAGGGTGGGTGGGTGGGTGGGGTTGGAGGGGGGTGTTTGGAGCTCAACCCTAACCTCTCATTTCCCTACTTTTGTCGCTTCAACCCTAACTGATGCATTAACAAAGTTTTTGCAATTTATTTCCATACCTTTATTTTACTATGGAAGCGCAGGGTCCCTCAATAGATGCACATATTTATGTAGCTGTGGAAACACTGAGGTCTCCAGCCCCTGCGCTTCCACACATTAAGTTAGTGTAGCGAAATTGCAACAGATGGTCATAACCGGGCCATATTAAATAACTGTCACCCCAAATGTTCAACATAACCACCTTATCACCTCATCGCATGTACCCAGAACAGAACATTTTCAAATCCCCATTGAAATGTAATTCTGCACAACTGTAACAGCATTCTGCGCCACAGGTGCGGAAAAACATTTTTTGTAGGATTTGAAAAAAATGACAGCTGTACTGTTCATGAGGTGGTGTGAGAAAATGGCAATGTTGAAAATCTGGAGTGAAAATATGATAAACTGCTAAAGTTAAGTGCGTGTATAGAAAAATTCCAACGACTGCGCGTAACTCAGGCATTTTTAGTTATTTTTGCACCAGATTTTCAATATGGCCTTTCCTGAAAGGTGATTTCGTGCAGCAACTGTGCCATTCCATGCCACTGCTACGTAAACATGTTTTGGGCAGGATGTGAGAAATGACAGCTAAACTGTTCATAAGGTTGTGTGAAAAACTGACACTGTTGATAATTTGGAGTGACAATATTAAAATTTGCTAAAGTTACAGATGTGCATAGTGAAATTTCAATGACCGTGTGTAACTCTGGCGTTTTGGGACATTTTTGCACCAAATTTTCAACAAGCTTTTTTGGGACCCCACCTCATTAACAGTGGCACTGACGTTTTGTTAATTGGTCCCGAAAGGTAATTCCACGCAGTGACCACAAAATCACCTTTTGGGACAGAGTAACAAAATGACTGCGACAGTGTTCATGAGGTGGGGTCCCAAGAACCTCATGTTGAAAATTTTGGGCCAAAATTCCTTAAAATGGCTGAGACATCAACATAAGTTGAAAACCCCAGTGACTGCCATTATATGGCGATTACCTTGATTCCTCAGTTTGCGGTTTGGCTTTGAAGAGTGCAGATGTGTCCTGGTCCAGAGAATATCACAGCTGCTTACCTCCAGAGGTAAGTAGGGGAGGAGGGTGTGCAGAGGGACGGTCAGGATGTGGGAGGGGCAGCAGAGACAACAAGGGACCATTTTCTTTTCTCAGGTAAAAAAAAAAAGACCGGGGGATTTCTTTTCAGACACATTTAAAAAACATTTGGGACACTGGGGTGGGCTCCCAGTGTCCAGATGGGGGGTTGAGGAGGAGCCAACACGGGACTGGGCACCCTGATGTCGGCACATTTAAAAATAACGGGCTGCAGGTGGGGTTATCTGACACCAGTGGCTGGGCATCCCAGTGTCCGAGAAAAACAACTAAAACCAGCGGAGGGCGATCAGAGGGGGGGGGGGGCACTAGATACCAGGGAATGAATTTTATAAGAGAGTCAGGGGTCCACGAGAGACCAGGGAAAATGGCACATGGACCTTTAAAAATCCCTTTTCGCCAGTCGATCTCGCAAAAAGGGATCGGCTGACGGAAAAGGATTGTAAAAAAGGATTTTAAAGTTTGAAAATGCTGTTTTTCAACAAAAAGACAAAAAACAAAGGCATGGGCGGGCAGAGGACATCACCCCAAAACCCGCACCTTGGTGTTTACAAAAGACTTCCCTTGGGCAAGTTATAAGGTTGTGTTTCCTCCCCTCGCTAAGACAGAAAACAAAATTGCAGCATACGAAAAGCGATTTTCTCATGAAAAGGGATCCCTTTTCACAAGCCATTCGTGGCCAGGAATCCTTGATTGAAACTGTGCATCTATCTCAAAGACTGAACTGATCTTGTTCAGAACCCTAATGTTTAAAATGTAATAACTTTGGAACAGATGAATATTTTTTCACCAAACAACAGCTGGATTGTTCCTTAGGATTACTCCTTTCTACCCTGAAAATTTCAGGCTAAATTTTCAAATGGTGTGGTCACAGCGCAATGAAGAAAAAACAGGGGAACATTGGCATACCTAGGTGAAAAATTAGTTTTTTTACAATTCGCTGCACGAAATCTTCAAACCTGATTGAAATGCAATTTGGCAGATCAAGAGATCTATCACACGACACTCTCTATTCCAAATTTCGTGCAAATCTGTTGAATGGTTGCAAAGTTATTAACATGCAAAATTTGGGGTTAAACATTAAAGTGCCTGCTCAACCCTAACTACAGAGATGCAACTGCGCCTCTATAATATACATATATGTATTATATAAATATAATTATCACATTAGTGTGGTCCCAAACCACCGTAATAATCCTAGACACTTTCAGCTCAATAGAGGCACCCATCAGGGTTGCCCGCTATCACCATTATTATTCGCAGCAATTACAGAACCTCTAGCACAAAAAATCCGAGACTCCCCTCAAGTACAGGGAGTTCGTTTTGGGGATACGGAACACCGAGTTGCCTTATAAACGGATTACATACTCCTGTATCTCCAAAATCCCAAACAATCCACACCAGCAGTCCGCCAAATCCTGGATGCTTATGGAATGATGTCAGGTTATAAACTAAACCTGACTAAAACCAAGATACTCACATTCAATTATGCACTCACGCGGAGAGTAGTGGATATTCTACCCGGTAGATGGAATCTGGCAAAACTAAAATACCTAGGCATATATATACCCCGGGAAGAAGCGAGCTATTATAAATATAACTACTCCCCCTTTATGACACAACTAAAGCAGGACTTGCAAACTTGGTCTGTTATACCACTGAGCCTAATGAAATGGATAGAACTAATTAGGATGATAACTCTCCCTAGAGCATTATACCTTATTCAAAATGTCCCCCTATCTGTGCCTAAAGACCTTTAGAGAAATGAACCACCTAATACGGAATTTTTGTGTGGGCAGGTCAGAGAGCCGAATTAGCCTTAATTGCTGTCCTGGCATGACCGATGGAGCCTCGCTCTTTGGACCGAAGTACTACCAACAAGCAGTAACCATGGTCCACATGATGGCGAGACAAAACAAAAGTACATTGGATGGAAATGGAGAAAGCATTGATGAATGACACAACATACTTTCGGGCATTATATCGACAAGCGGTGGGAGAAATGACTTGCCCAACTATTAATCCCTGGCTAGCAGATCAATTTCGAAAGTGGAACTTACTTAAAAAGTCGCACAAACTGTCATCCTACTTGCCACTACTATGCCCAATTCAGGCACTGCCAAATTTTCCCCCCAATAGACTAGACTCAGGGTTTAATTCATGGGACAGCCTTGGGCTGAGGTACCTGTCACAAATAATGACACAGGGAATAATTTGGTCATATACAGAAATCCAGGCAAAGTTTCATTTGCCACACAGACTTTTAACGATATCTACAACTCCGACATTAAGTAGAAAGCTTGCCACCATCCCTGCGAAATCCAGAAAACTACCCAGCACTAATTCAATGCCAAATCTCACTGAATAGCTCTGGGAAGCAGGACCACTGATTTCCCTATATCATCAATCCCTGAACTCACAGGTTGAGGCTCTCACCGAAAACATTCGTACACAGTGACGTGAGGAGTTGGGTTGCCAGCTAACCACTTTGGACTGGCGGCTGGCATGCAGCCACTGTTCCAAGGTCACGAGTTCATATCAGTGGCGAGAATATGCCTGGAAGGTATTAATATGATACTTTAGGTCGCCTAAGGTCATTAAACACTACTCGCTAAATAAAACAGCCGAATGCTGGAGAAGGTGTGGCAAACGGGAGACCAACCTGACTCACATTCTGTGGACGTGTCCGGTACTCTCCAACTTCTTAAATCATCTGGAGGCACAGCCACAGGAGCTTATCGCTCAACAGTTGCAATTGACCTTGGAGATGTACCTGTTTCTCATACTACCTAAACCCTATCGAAGCCCAAATATTAGATACCTGCTTTCACTGCTCCTTACAGCAGCTAAAAAGGTAATAATAACCAGACAATGGTTAACAACAAATGTTCCATCCATTACGGAATGGTGAGAAATCACTCGGCAAATTTATAACATGGAAAAAATGACACATAATATAAATGAGCGCGGGGAGGTTTTCTCCATGAGATGGACACGGTGGCAGATATATTATATGTTAAAAGACCCCACTTTTGTGCCTTAGGGTTGATATCCTGGAAGAGTCTCTGAACCTGGTGGCTGCGCCCCACCACTGAGGGATTTTGGGCCTTGTTTACCTCCGCCTCCCCCATCTGGTTGGAGCCCCTACCACAATGGGAAGGGAAGTTCGAACCTGCTTAGATGGATCAGAGTGAGAAGTTAAAAAGGAGGAAGTTCGATGATCTGGAGACCGACCAACTTATATTTCTATGTAAGTTAAGACGCCTATAGACTTTTAAGATAAGGCATAACTAGACTGTAACCCTCATGGGAGCAACAAACAGGCTGAAACAAATATTAGATTTTGTGTAAATGAACCCCTAAAATTGTCTGTATTATTGGACCAGTTGTAAATGCATTGTATAAAATCACAACTGATGACCTATATGTATATAAGTTAAAATCTGAATAATAAAAAGATTAAAAAAAAAATAATCCTAGACATTTCCTGGTACCTCGACTGCTGTGCCATCAACTTACCCACTTTCTTGCCTTGGTTGAAGTATTTAGTGTTGGATCTGGTGAAAGCATGCTTTGCTTTCTCCCTGTTCCCAATACTAGGCCTGTGGCCTAGTTAGTTATAGCCACTCATCTTTACGGGTGTGGGGACCCAATATCTTTTCGATGGACCTGATGTCACATGGAGTTCTGACTCCCACCTTTTCTTGCATAAAGAAGAGAATCTGATCAGCCCCCCCCAGGCCAATTTTTTTTTTTGCTTTTCATTTATAGTATTTTATGAAATACAGCAAGTACTATATTCATCCTACACCAATAGGAAGAGACATCATCTAGGCCAGAAAAAATTATGTACAGGATCAAACATATTTATCCTATAAATCAGCATGTGTCCATTAATTTGATTAGTTCTGTCAGGAATGACCAAGGCATTAAAGTCCAGCAAGATAATTTCTATTAAGGCAATTCTTGTGGAGGGTAGGAAGAAATAGGCTGTTGGTTAACTAGGATCTGCGGCCTATCCTGTAGGTAGGGAAATAGGCAGACTAGATGGGCCAAGTGGTCCTTATCTGCCGTCAAAGTCTATGTTTCTATAATCATGTATAATAGTCTGCTCTCACCATACCTCTCAACTGCTATGAATGTAGCATAGCGCTATGATTTTTATTTATTTTATTTTTTTTATTTGCGGTGCTTGTACACCACTTTTTTTTATCCGCCTGCACTACCCTCCCAGTCCACTCCTTCAGACCACTGATCAACCCCCTGGTACACCGACTCTGAGTCGGCCCCTAGAGTTCTCTTGTTCTCTCCTGTACTACCTTGATTCTCAGCAATCCCCCCTGGGTGGGGTGAAGATGGGCCTTCCTCAACCTTACTGGAGGAGAACTGGCACAGTGAGGTCTGCCTGTAATTCAGTGGATCCTGGGAGGCACTGATCGGTCTTCATCTAGGACTGAGAGGGCTTTTTCCAGATTTCCTGTTCCCCTCACCCAACCCCAGGGCAGCGCAAGGACTAACGTCCAGAGAGTGATGTGCTGACGCATGTCTACCTCCCAAGCGCCTAACAGCGTCTCCGCTCCCCGACTCTGCTGTACAGAGCCGCCAGAGCCCTTTGAGAGCCTGTGCTTCCACCAGCTCTCTCAGGACGTCGGGTACTCCCTGGTATCCCTCCCCGAAGAAGGAAAGCATCCACTGGGATGCTCAATCCTCCCTCTCCCTACCGACCCCCCATCGACCAGAGTCTGTTCCCGAACCGGGTTGCCAGGCCAGCGCGAGGTGTGGCGTCCAGCACCTCAACCCTCAGTGCCACCTGGCCGGTACAGCGATATGATTTTCACACTCAGACTTAACCTTGATCCACATACGTTTACTGATGTTCCTCATAATGTTAGACCAATTTCTGGACACACAAACTATTACATCATTGAACTAAGTTGACTGAAACATTCCTTATCACTAACTCTCTGGGGCCCACTTTCTGTAGACATATTATTGTTTAAAATGAGAAAGTGCTACACATTCTGGCCCTTTGCTATGATTTTTGAAGGCCAGTGCTATGATTTTTAATACTGAGAGGTTGAGATGTATGGCTCTCACCTTCTTGATGTTTAGTAGGGCATCAGCCAAGATTTTCTGCCCCTCGCAGGATAGAAAAGTTAGTGGGGGAGGCTGAAATTCCCATAATGGCACCCCCAAGGAAAACAAACAGAGGTTCTTGGCTCAATTAAGTTAAATCACACCCCTACCCTTATGCAAGCAACAGATGGCTGGCAGGGATGACAGGCTAGCTAAAGGAGCTTTAAACATAGTTCTCAAATCGAGTGGAGCTAATTACACTCCAATGATATTCTAAACTCCAGTATGCCAGGTGACGTAATCATACATATATTGCATTAAGGATATTATTAGAGCTAACACATAGCAGATATAATTTAACCAAGATATTACAGAGCAGCATTGAAATTCAAACCAAACTAATGCTCATTTAAACTGTAACCAGGTATAATAACCTGAGAGTTGAGAAACATTAACCCAAAAAGGTTTTGGTCAGTCATTAGGGTCTGAATCAGAGTTCTCCTCATCTCCTTTCTTTTCACAGGAATGCTGTCCCTCCAAAAGCCGTGTGGCAAAAGCAGCTGCAGCTTCAGGATCCATGAGGATACGAGACTTATTCTCATATCAAACACGCAGATCAGCAGGAAATTGAAGTTGGGCAGAAAATCCATTAGCAAGCAGGAGTTTCTTTGCGTCCTGAAAGGCTTTTTTCTTTGACTGTGTTTGGGACGAAATGTCCAGGAACAATGCAATTTTACTGCCTTCCCAAATAAGGTCCCCTCTTTGTCTGGCAGTCTGAAGCAACGGGATGCGGGCCTCTGGACATGACAGCATCACAATTGCAGTAAGCAGACGTTCTCTTGTGGTGGTTCTGGGCTGAGCTCTGATCGGGATGGCGAAGACCTTGATGATGGTAAAACCAGAGTCAGCGGGTAATAATGCTTGGTCCTTGAAAATCAAGTGCTGTACTGCTGACATCAGTTCTGCTCTGCGCACCAGCCTGGGAGGGAATCCAATGATGCGGACATTTGCCTGCCTCTGGGCATTCTCCAATGACTATCTTGGAGCGGAGAAACTGTAAGTCCTAGACAAAGGCCGCGTCTCTCTTCCATTGGTGATTGGACTCTGAGCAAATTTCCGAGAATTGAGCAGTATTCGTCTGCATCTTACTCTCCAGGTCAGTGAAATGAGCTTCCACAGCTGCCAACCTATGATTGGTATCCTCTCCTGTAGCCTGTATTTTTTTCCAGCATGGCCATGATCTGTGGATTCAGGGTCTCTGCAGGCCTCGTGCTGGCTTAAGGAGTCAGCACACTTCCAGGCATTTTTGAGCTAGATGTTGAGGAGATGTAGGCATCAAGGTTATGTGCTGCATGCCTGTCCTTTTTTGGTCCCATTTTTGCTGTCCAGAGACAATCCGCAAACTAACGTCACCAGTTTTTTTGAGTTTAGGACAGTTTAAATTATAAAATATTCTATTTAACAATCGGCTCGATCTGCTGCTTATGAGCTCCACAGCGCGCCACCCCCCCAGGCTAACTTTAAGGATAGCCCGCAGACTGTCTCCCCCTTTGTTCAGGCATGTCATTATGTGTTCAGTTTCTCAGCTATCTACCTATCCATTAGTAAATGTGTGTTAAGATGCTACTGCTTATCTTATTGGTCTGTGGGACTAGTAAAGCTATACTGCACGATTTCTGGGCTATGATTTGAAATGCTTAATGCTCACAAAGATGCAGAGCATATAGGAAATCTGCCCCAAGAGAAAATAGTTGAGTCTAGAAAAGGACTTATGTGGCAGAGTGTAAAAGGTTTCCTCTCAATGTTGTGGGTGGTGCAGCTGCCAGGGCTCTATGAGGCCTAGTGTCCATGAGGTTGTGGACTGCTCTTTGCGCTAGTGTTATCTCTTTTCTGTTTACCTGACCTGTCAAGATCAAATCATGGACCAAGTTCCAGTCCTTCCCACTAGAAATGTAGGGAAGTAAGCCTATGGAACCAATCTCCCCAACAACCTTGCAAAAAAAACAGGATTATCTGTGTTGGGATCATATACTGTATCAAACCCAGCAGTACCTCCCTCTGTCCCACCAGCCCTTGGATCAAAATGTATTTTCCCTCATCATCCACAACCTCCTGAAGGAGACAAAATTGAACCTGGTGCACAATCAAGACGGTCACACCTTTTTTGGCATGGGGCGGAGTCAGTGTGGCTTCAGGTAGCTGTTTGTAGAATGGAGCTCTTACCTGCGACTTGTTGAAATTAGTTTCCTCTGGTTAAACACACGGAATTGACAATTATCTTTGATGGCAGAGAAAAGGACCTTTTTTTTTCGTCTACATCTTCAGAGGACTCTCTAAGGATTAAGCCACTAGAAAAATATTTTCCGCTGCAAACTGGCACTGAGGGTGTCCAGGGAGCTGGGGGGAGTAGCCCTCACTCTGTGAGGGAGACACTGGTTGCCAAACTGTGGAACCCTGCAGGAGGATTGCAAGAGATAAGCTCTCCAAAAGAAGTGAAAACCCCAACTTCTAACCAGTTTACCACCTTTCCTAAACCTAAACCCCTGATCGCTGCTACTGATTTATCAGAACAGCAAAAATATAGGGAGGTTACAGAACAACAGAAATCGGTTAGCAAACGCCTTGTTTCTCCGGTGTTCATAAAACCTGCACTAAAGGAATCTTCGACGACTACAAATACCAACATAAAAGACATAATCCCAGATTGTAATATAGTGAAAACTGACATGGAGAAGGTATTTTTACCTTTACAATCTGTGGAACTACCTGTAACTGAAATTAACATGGTCGCAGCTACAGGTGTCACAGGTTCTCACCATACAATAGATTCTTTGGGAGATACGCTGGGGAAACTGCTTTCATGGACTGAGACGTTTGACCACAAGTTTCAAGCTCGATCTGAAAAGGTTGATTATTTACAATAAGACACTAAACAAAATAGGGGTTCGACAGAGGCAGTTTCTAAGGCTGTGGAAAAAAACAAAAAGGATATCGCTAAATGTTAGAACCAATCAGTTGTCTTGGAGGAAACTGCAAATTTAATTAGAGACCATTACGCAATGTCTTGCAAAATTGAAATGCTTGAAAACCAACAGAGGTATAACAATCTAAGATTTATAGGTTTGCCAGCTTCCATAGACTCTGAATTTAAGACATGAAAGGTTTGTTGAAACATTTAATTTGCTTGAAGAACATTTACCATCCATTATAAGGGCCTATAGAATACCTGTTAAACAACAAACAAACCCACAACAAACAGTCACAAACACAATCTGAAACTCACAAAAAATTAACAATTATGATCACTTTTGCTTTTGAGTCGGACAGAGATCTAATAATGCTTCTTTCAAGAATAAGATCACCCTTGACATACAAGTCATTTAAATTCACAATTTTTCCGGACTATGCTTTTGGAACTCAAAGAAGACAGTTTCTTAGGATTTAGACAAGAAATATTGGAAATCGGGGAGGAATTCCAGCTTTTTGCCCCTACGGATGAAGGACAGAGGAGTTCAACATCTTTTCTACGAGGTGGACCAGCTGTCTGCCTTTATCTGTGCCCAGTACGAACAGGACCTACACTTTCAGAAGAAGAACTGATAAATAATGGCATAATTAAAATTTTTGCTTTTCAATTTAATACTGAATGTAGCAGTGTTTGGAGGGAATGGTTGGTGGAGGTAAGATTTAAGACTGGAAGGATGTCTACGAAAAAATAGTTATAGTATCTTACGGTTTACCACAGATTAATATTTCAGAAATCTGTATAAAGTTATAGCCTGGCAATTCTGAATTTAGCAGCCTGACCTGTTGATATTCTAAGTTAAACCTCCATTTAATGTTTTGGGCTAGTTACGCCTTACATTATAAGTAAAGAAAAGTAACCAGGTTTTTTTTTTTTTTTTATCTTAAAAGTTTCTTTATGTAATGACGTACATCTTTAAAAATTAATAAAATAAAAAAAAGATGGCCACACCTTTGTTGCATGTTCCGTCACGCAACCCATATATCTGACCCACCCACTCTTTATGGGGTGGATCTCCTGCATAAAAAATGTACCTGCCTCAGTTTTTTTAAGACGACGCAGGGCCTAATAGCACTTTTCCTTCGTCTGTGCACCCTTGATGTTCCATGAAACAGACTTACAGTACATGCCCTACTCATGACGGACTAGAAAGAATGCATGATGTTAACAGAGTGCCTTGTCGAGGTCTAGGATGCCTACAGAGTCACTGCTACGTACCAGACCATTGTTGTATCCTCCTGCTTTCCCATACACGTACAACAGACAGAAAACTAGCTCTCCCTTGCCATAGCAACATGCCCCACGTATACAAATCACAGAAATAAAAATCAACAGTAACTAAGGTGACACCACCCGGTTGTGCAAACTACTTAGAAACTGCATGAAGAAGGCTACCACACTCATAGGAACATAGAAACATAGAATTTGACGGCAGATAAGGACCGCTTGGCCCACCCAGTCTGCCCATTCACTCCTTCCATCTTCAGGACCTTTGGTCGTTAAGGGTGCTCCAGTACTTCGAGCTACCCCAAGCCTCCAGAAGGGACCCACTGTAAGCAGTATGAGTATGTACCCATCATATAAATAGGCATGATGAAACACTTAAACGTTAAGAATCCCCAGTGGGGGGCGCTGATGAGCAGCTAACCCAACAGACGTGCCTCCATGCTGCTCTGTACCAACGGTTCGTAAAAAGTAAAAATCCGACGGGAAAAAAACAACTCAAATAAGGAAAACTTGTTGGAATCTCTGAGGGATAACATAATGGAGGAGTAGCTGGTGCCCAATGCGGGGAAAAGTCAAAGAACAGCCAGCAAATCGGGAAAGAAAGTAGCGGCCCCCACAGCCTCTGCGCTGAATGAAAGCGCAGGTATAGTGTCGCTCTCAGCAGCCGAAATTGGCGCGTTAGGCTGCAAGATAACTGGCCAGGTGATTGCCGTACTCGAGCCCAGGCTAGTGAAGCTGAAGGGTAAAACTGATCTTAGGTTACAAGAGATTTTGGAACAACAATCTGCACATAACAGGATCACTGAGACCGAAGAGTGGATCTCATGGCTGGAAGACGACACAGTGGAGATACCAGGTCAAGTGGCCAGGTTACAGAAAGAGCTGGAGGACCTTAGAGATGCAATGGACTACCAAGAGAATTACTACAGGCATTTAAATCTGCATCTCAGGTGCCTCCCAGAAGGAGCGGAGAAAGGAGACATAATAGGGTTCTGTGCAAAGACCCTCCCAAAGCTGTTAGGGTTGCAACCGAAGAATGGGAGCTACAAGTTGGAGAGAGCTCATAGGGCGGTGATGCCTCAACCCCCAGGGGACCAACCTCCGTGACAAGTAATAATCCGCTTCCATTCCTTTCAAGATTGGGAGGCGATTCTACGTGCTTACAGGGGGAAAGGAGTGCACTTATTTGTATCGCAGGATTATTCCCTACGTCTTCTACAAAACAGGAAGGTGTTCAATACACTGATGGCCCAACTGAGAAATTTAAAAATAGAGAATTTTATGGTACACTCTGCAATACTGAAATTCCGACATGAGGGGGCGACGTATTCCTTCTGGGAGCTTGGCAAAGCTGAACAATTCGTGGCAGAGCTGCAAAAGAAGACGAACAAGTGATGAATGCTCAACCAGTTTGTGGTATTAGCGCTGAAGAATCTGTTCGTTGTTTGAGACTTTCAAAGTTTTCTACTGTGGTTCCCTTTGTGTTTTGGAATTTTCCAAGTTATGCTGAAGATTTCAACGATTTGGCTGTGGTTGGCAACTGAGCGATGGACCTGGACTCAGACTGTGAAGGTAGAAGAAAGAAATAGTGTGGGCGATGCGCGGAAGAGAGAGGTCTGGTAAGATCTGACCAGTTACATTATACGCTCCCTGTGGAGGACTGTGAATGACATTTGAAAACATGTCCACATGAAATGGAGAAAAGGTGTCTAGGGCTCCATAGCTCGGGCAGCTCGCATGATTACAAGACAGAGGTGTGTGAACTGTCGGGGGGGGGGGGGCCTAGCACGTGATAAGGCATGGCCTGCTTCCTCTGTGGCGCCACTATACATGCTGCCCTCGAGAGAGAGTGATGAGACGCTGGAATACTGTGAGACTGAAGGGCAGGAGAAGGGAAAGGTTGAGTACATCGGAACAGAAGAATAGAGACAAAAGTCTCCACCACATAATAAGGAGTATTGTGTTATAAGAAAGAGGAAGTGTTGCACAGGTTTTTTTTTTTTTTTAGTAACTAGATGGGTTTGGTGAACATATCTCTGTTATTACTGTTTGTTGGGGTTATTAAAATATGGTGATATCGACCGTGAGCGGAGCAAGTGTATTACTATAGGGATTCTAGCCACTCATGCTTAACTCGCAATTAGTGTCAACGGGGGAGGGGGAGCCTGGGATAATTAAAAGACAAATGGAAGAATGCTATGTTGTGTGACATTTACAAGGGAGGGGGGGTTACAGGGAGGGAACAGTTGGATATAGGGGATGTTACTGAGCCTTATATAATTGTGGGGGGGGTATTTTTTGCTTGTTCTATTACTGTTTAAGTGTTTTTTCTATAGTATGTCTGTTTCTGCATTTCATGATATACGAAGAGTGATATTAAGACTGGAAGGGTATAATAAAGCGGTACATCTGGAGGAATGGGGGCACTCAGTGTCAGACTCCTATTTTCGGGGAATGGAGATAATCGAAAATGGTTAATGGGCAAGAACTGACAGACTTCTTGGAATGTGAAGGGAGTCACAAATCCTATCAAGCGTACGATGCTCTTGTCTGCACTAAAAAAAAAGGGGACACAAGTGGCATTATTGCAAGAGGCTCATTTAACAGAGGCAGAGCATGCCAAACTTGCACGTGGGTGGGTGGGGAGATGTTCTGCGGCCTCCTACTCCTCCCGCAAGCGAGGGGTTGCTATCCTTCTTAATAGGAATCTGCCATTTGAGTTGAAAAGAATTGTTAAGGGCCAACAGGAGGGTAGATATATTTTTTCTGGTGGGGCAGCTTCATGGTGAGCTAATTACATTTGGAAACGTTTATGAACCAGCAACATATGAGCCACAGTTCTTCCCGGGCTTATTGGATTTATTAACTAGGGAACAATTCCCAGGTCTGATTCTGGGTGGAGATTTGAACAGTACACTGGACCCCTTTTTGGACTACTCGGAAGGTGAGGGACGAGTACTAGAGGCAGTAAACCAGTGGCGGGTGGGTATGTCAGACCTGGACTTAGTAGATAGCTGGAGGATGATGTATCCAGGGGCTAGGAAATATACTTTTTTTCTCGAACCCCCATAGAAAATGGACAAGAATTAATTATATTTTGATCCCAAGAGAATGGCATGAAAGGGTAATTGATATTTCACATGGCCCTATTCACGTATCGGACCATGCCATGGTGATAGGAAGGTTCAGGATGAGACTGCAGAGAGGCGCCCTCCCGCAATGGAAATTTCCCTCTTATATGCTCACTAGTAAGGAGTTCAGGGAGTATCTTGCAAATCAGTGGGAATTTTATAAAGAGACTAATGAAGGGTCGGAAGTGTCTAAGGCAACATACTGGGATGCTGGAAAAGCCTTTCTAAGAGGTTCTATAATAGCATATATCGCTAGGGTCAAGAAAGAGAAGCGGGAAAAGAGACGGGTTGGAAAAATAACTTTAAGAACTAGAGAGGCGAGTGGCCCAAGGGGGGGAGAAAGGCTACTGACAGTCACACGGGAGGCTTAAAACTCTTTGGTGCAAGAAGAAGCTAGAACATCGTGCTTCTATTGTAAGCGTCAAATGTTTGAGTGGTCAAATAAACCGGGTCTGCTCTTGGTTAGACTTATGAAGGGGGGTAAATGCCCTACTAGGATAACTGGGATTAAGGATAAAGACGGGAAACTACAAAGGGAGGAAAAAAAGATGAGGACCTGCTTTCAAGAATGTTATACTTGGTTATAAAAGGCGGCGGGTATAGGTGGGGCGCAAGGGGCACAGGCATTTTTAGATAAAATAGATATGCCCAACCTCTCAGAGAACCAAAGGAATCGATTAAGTCAACCTATAACTAAGGTGGAGGTTCTAAAGGCTATAGGGAAATTACAAAAAGGAAAAGCAAGTGGCCCAGATGGATTTCCTATAGATTTTTATAAGGCTTTGGCAGAACCGATGGCTGAAACATTGAGTGAAGTGTTTCGGGAGGAGGAGGGTCCACAGATCCCAGATACCTGCTTCGATGCCACGATATGCCTAATTCCCAAACCGGGCAAGGATATGTTGGAATGTACCTCGTACAGGCCGATCTCTTTATTGAATGGGGACCTTAAGATCCTTGCTAAAGTTTTAGCTACAAGACTGGAGGACTATATGCCTGAGTTGATTCACCCAGACCAGACCGGATTTATAAAGGGGAGGTTGTCCTATCATAATCGCCGCGTAGGTTGCTTAATGTGGTTTGGAAAGCAGGACAGGAAGCAGGGCAAACTTATGTTATCTCAATGGATGTGGAAAAAGCATTTGATAGGGTGGAGTGGGAGTACCTCTTTGAAGTGTTGATCCGGTTTGGTCTGGGTGACTCATACGTACGGTGGATTAGAGAGATGTATTGGGCCCCTAGAGCTAGGATTCTGGTTAATGGTACATACACGGAGTCCTTTATATTGGAAAGAGGTACCAGATAAGGGTGTCCGCTTTCGCCGCTGATATTTGCATTGGCACTGGAACCTCTAGCTGCCGCAATAAGACAGTGCCGGGAGATTTGGGGTATTAATGGGGAGAGGAACACTGAACATAAAATTACACTGTACGCAGATGATATGTTACTATTCATTACAGAACCTCAAAGGTTTATGCCACCAATACTGGAACTGATAGGGAGATTTGCTACATTCTCTGGTTATAAAATTAATCTAAGTAAGTCAGATATGTTGTGCTTTCCCAAATTAGAGGGGGAGGATGTGCAATGGGGAATACAATGTTGGATGACAAGTATAACATATTTGGGTAGCACAATTGGATCATTATATGGGTTAAATTACATACCCCTTATTAAAATAATAGAAGCGGATCTGAGAAGATGGATGCAGTTGCCAGTATCTTGGTTGGGGTGTATTAATTTGTTGAAAATGAATGTCCTCCCTAGTATCCTGTACCCTATGCAGATGACCTCACTGTGTGTTGTAAAGAAGGATGTCGATAGGTTAGAGAAGCTATTCATCTGGTTTATATGGAAGGGGCAAAGGGCGAGAGTTAGACTTCAGAGACTAAAAGTTGAAACAGATAAAGGGGGTCTTAATTTCCCAGACCAAACAAATTACTACTTGGCTATACAACAACGCTATATAGTAGACTGGGTGTTCTGGCCAGAAGTGGCAAGCTGGGTTGCACTGGAGGAAAAGGGATGCATAGGACGACTCTCCGCATATTTATGTAGTAGAGGTTTACAAGCCTATACCGCTCGGTGGGGATGTAACCCTTTAATTAAAACAGTATCAGAAGCGTGGGGCCTACTCCGGAAAACTAGGGGAATTAACAAAGGGGAAATGTTCTTAATACCGGTGGTGGGGAATCCTTTTTTACTTCCAGGTTTGGAGGATGGAGGTTTTGGGGAATGGGAGAAGAGGGGGGTGAGGTGTGTGGGTAATCTGATTGGTAATGGGGTTTTAAATACATTGGAAGATATTATTCAGAGACTAGGATTACAAGGGCAACAACTTTTTTGATATCTCCAAATTCCGGCATTTATCTTAAATGGAGAGGGGAGGAGAGGATGCACAAGGGTGGGGTTCTATAGAGACACTGATTTTTGGGGCACAGAAAGACCCTAAGGCATTCATTGGGAAGGTTGCAAAGGTGGGGAAACAAGGTTTACCGGACTACACGCAGAAAGTGAAACAACTGTGGGAAAGGGATTTGAAAAAGGAGATCTCGGAGGATAACTGGCAACAGATACTGGTGGGACACAGGGGTCTCTTAATATGTAATAAGTTTAAGGAGGCTTATTTTAAATTTTCACACATATTGTATTATCCACCAGTAGCAGTACATAGGGCGCATCCATCTGTCTCCCATGTGTGGGAGATATGAGAGAGAGAGGGGTTTTTGGGACTGCAATGTTTTAGAGTCCTTCTGGCATAAAATATTTAAAGAAATAGGGCAGATGGCAGGGTACCCCATCCAAACAGATCCAACTGTAGGGTTGTTTGGATTGTGCCCGGATGAGACAGAGGAATGGGACCCAATGCCACGTTGGATAAGAATTTTAATGATAATGGCCAGACATTGTATACAAAACACGTGGGTCAATAATGTGGTACCAACTGTTCAGCAGTGGCGCCAGCTAGTGATACAGAATCTGGCATTGGAAAGATTATCCTTGCTAACTAAAAATAAGATTGAGGCCTTTTACAGAGAATGGGCAACCTTCTTAAATTCGCTTAGTAGAGAGGAAATGGATACTATATATTATGGCCTCATGTGAGAGGGACTGCACTGAAACAGGGAATCCCCCCATGCCTCATGCCTATGCCTATGCTTGTTTACCCAGGATTTATGTTTATATGTATCTATGGTGTATGTATATTCACATCCATGTCTTATATGATAGGATCTTATCATATCCACATATTATCAGGAAATCCGAGGAGTAACTGTGGGAGAACTTGATAAGTGCATGTAATTTTAATCAAAATGCATTAGTCTGTATGTCTGTATGTGAGTGTTGTCTCTGTTGCATGTGTTGTTGCAACCTTTAAAATCAATAAAAAGATTACACAAAAAAAAAAAAAAGAATCCCCAGTGTAGGTAACTTACCATGGCAGTGTGTGAGGACTGTTCCTCCAGGCTGCAATGCATCCGGTTGTGAGCTTGGCAGCAGCAGGGAGGTAGTGGAAGCCCCCGAAGTTGTGCAGTGGTATCAACATATAATAAATGTCACTGGGAGAACCAGTGAAGGTTTTAAGTATTCTGAAGGGACCTGAGCCACCACAGCAGGTCAAATCAAGCGTCCAAATGAGGTGATCTGTGTACTAAGTGCTGCTTTGTGCTGGCTGGACTATGAGTTATAGCAATTCAGTTAGATTGAGCTATCTGCTAGAAGGCAGACACAGCTCGATGCACTTGAGAGTGCTTGCCCTCCTCACAGCTCCCAGCATTGCCCATAATACCCAGGAAAGTGCCATAACGTCCTACCTGCCAGCATCTACAGGGTGCAGTCCCCCCAAGCACTAGCCCAGTTCTGGCAACCAACAAATCGTGGGCCACCTGTGGCCCCTGCATCCATCCCCACCCTCCAAAAAAATGTACCCAAAAAAAGTTGTTACGTGCCACTCACTGCTTTGTGTCCACTCTGTTTCTGCCGATTTTGTGTTGCTGAAGTCATTTAACTTCAAACGTAAATATCAACAAGAAAGAGACCCTGCAGAGAGGTGTGAGAACTAGGTCTACCCTGAAAACCCTAATTTCCTTATCCGCAAGCACGGGAGACAGTGAGCGAGTAAGAGTGGAGGGTTGTTTCAATTTTAACTGTATAATTTTATTAAACTGTTAAGCAGGTGTTTTACTCACTCATTTTGGTAAAATGTACCTGCAGGAGAAGGAAACATGTTTTTGTAGGACTGGGACCTGTAATGGTTACTGATTTCTGTAATGATTTGTTACTTATTCCTGTAATGCTTACCGATTTTATTTGATGTAATACAGGGGGGTTTCCTCAGAATCACTGTTTAAGTTAGGAGGGCCAATTACGATTGCCGGCTATAGCATTTTATCAAAAGCAAGAAGCACGAAGCTAAAATCAGATGCAGTTTAGCCCCACAAATTAAATTAAATTGAAAGCATCATGATAATCTACCTTATAAAACAGCAATGCTGAATCCATGCCAACTGCAATAAGGAGTAAAGCGCATATAAATAAAAATTAGACAACAGCAGCAGTAGCCAACTGGTTTGGTACAACCTATACATGTGAACAAACTTTCTCCGCCATTGGACATATCAAAAAGAATAAACGAAACAGACCGACAGATGGAAACCTCTCAGCTGAGTTGAGATGCGCATACACCAGCCTTACTACTAACCCAGAAGTCACTTTAATATTCAGTACAGTATTTGTAACTTTCAATGCTGTTTATAAACTTTATTCTTGTATGTATTGATGCATTGTCACTAGACGCTTGTGAAAACAGGCAGTTCTGCTCACATGCCTTTCCAGTATAAAAAATTAAAATGAAATGAAATATTTAGGAAACTAGAAATCCAGAAAGCTAGCCCCCAGTCCCAGGTCTTTCTAGTTAAACTAAAGGGCAGCCTGCCTTTGGAGAACCCAGGGAGGAGAGGGTGCATAGTGTCCAAAACTGCCAACAGACAAGACTGGAGAAGACATATAGCTTAGTAAGGACAACTAAAGTTGGCAAATGCAGTTAGACTGTTAAAGTACTCACAACATCACAGCACACTGTATGCATAGGAGAAACTGAGGCAGCTATGCACAGGGGAGGATAGCATCTTCCTTGTTGACTGGGGAAATGGCAGGAAACAAGTCAGGGAAAACATCATGGAGGTACTCTTCAGCTTCGCTGCCGCTGTTAAATTGCTTAGTCCCTCTGTTTAATGTAACAAGTACTGCAGCTTGGACAGATGCAACATACAGAACTTGATGCCTCCAGCCCATAGCTTAGACATGATTCCCCAGTATTCTCCCTGCAACATTCTCATTTGTAGCGTTAAGTTCACTGAAGATGTAGACTCTCTTGCTAGACCACATCAGCTCTCCCTTCTCTCTAGTCTTCTACTACTGAACATGAGTTTTGTCCAAAAAGTTTAATATGTGAAGAATAATGGGTCTCAGCCGTTTGTCAGGGTTATGCATAGGGCAGAATGATCTAAGGATGCACACAATAATATAGTTGGCGGCCGACCCGGTGGTGCAGAGGGCTGAGGCACTGGATGCCTTACCTCGCCAGTGACCCGGATCTGGGAGCGAGCCAGGGTCGTCGGGGAGCCGGCCAGGACGGGAGGTAAGGAACAGGATTGATCAGCCATAATGGCAGCTCTCCTCTCCTGGGGACGACCTGTGTTGCCCCCCCCACCGTAGTTCCACTGCCGTCTAGTGGAGGTCTAATGGGCAACGTAGGTGGCCGGGTGGCAAATTAGCAGGGAGGGTGCCTCAGTGCCGTGGCATGGGCATGCCTTCACACACACACACACACACACACACGAACGACTGGGCATGGGGAGGACGAAAGGGGGGGACGGACCACAAAATATAAATAAAAAAACAACAACATAGTTGGCACCATGAGGAGATGGACCTGCCACTTTCACACAAAGTTTTTGTACAAACTACAGCATGTCAGGTCCCTCAGTCTTTCCCAGGATTCCAACATTTAACAAATTTTGAGGCGGTTTCTCCTCTCCTGGTCCTTGATTCTCATTTCCAATTTTTTAACTTTCCTCTGGGCTCCACACGAGCCTAGGAGTCCTCCACAAAGGAGCTACGTGCCTCCATGTCCCCCAGTGTACAGTGCAGGTCTCAGAGTTTTTAGTTCCCCTGACATGCTCAGGATAACGTCCTTAATTGACCCCAGCTCCCGAATGAACAACTTTTTGCAGTGCAGTCTGGATTCTCTGGAGCAGCCGCAGGAGAGGTTGGTGGGGAGAAGACCCTTAGTCAGTTAGGCCCTTGATCACGTTCAAGCAAAGGAAGCAGCACGTGTAAAGTACAGTTACTTAAGAGCTTACTGTAACAGTAGATCTTCGAGAGGAGCGTTTGCAGCAGGCAATAACCATACGGACTGAGCCACCAGGTGCTAGGACCACACAGAAAACTTCTAGCTAGCAGTATATAGCGTGGGGCCGCCCCAGCGTCAGCATGCCAACGTCAGCCAATAGTAAAAAAGGGGCGGTCCCCCAGCCCATCCTCAGTTCTCCCGCCGGAGACCCCAGCATGTGCTGAAATTGGAGAACCGAGGAGGTTCCTTAAATGAGGAAAGCAGAAGAGCTGCAACGGAGAAGCAGCAGTCAGGGGAAAGGAGGGAGAGAATACAGTGCCTGCTGTAAGAGCTCCTCTCGAAGATCTACTGTTACGGTAAGTTCTTAAGCAACTGTACTAGCTTACTTCGAGGGGGCTCTTGCAGCCGGCAATAACCATAAGTACTGAATCCCAAGCAGTAGAGGAACAAACTCAATCAGTTGGGAGAAGGACTGTAGCAGTCATAGGAGCATTAGGACAGGAGGCCCTGGAGGACTGCAAGGCCAAACTCTGCTCTACGCCTAGAGATAATGTCCAAACTATAATGCTTGACAAAAGTGTGGACAGAACTTCAAGTGGCGACTTCGCAAATGTCTACAGCAGACACATTCCTGAAGGAGGCAGTGGAAGCAGCCATGCCCCTGGTAGAATGGCCTTTGACCTGGCCTGGCAAAGGCTTGTCATACTTGCAGTAGCAATAAACCATGCAATTAGCTAACCACTTAGATAAATACTGTTTTGGAAACAGGAGTCCCTACTTTTCTGTGGGCAAACAAAACAAAACAAACAATTGGTCAGATTTTCTGAAAGGACGTGTATGGTCCAGATAAAAGCAAGCACCCGAGGAACATCTAGAGTATGAAGCAAAGCCTCCCCCTGATTCGAATACTCAGGAAAACAAACAGGCAGGTGGATGGACTGATTCAAAGTAAACTCAGACACCACCTTAGGCAAAAACTTAGGATTGGTCCGTAAAGATACGCTGTCCTTGTGGAAAACCAAGTAAGACCCTTTACACATCAGAGCCTGAAGCTCGGAAATCCTTCGAGCTGAAGTATTGGCAACTAAAATAACGCTTTCCATGACAGAAAACACAACTGTTGTTGTGTATGTTTTGTGGTTTTATCGAATTGTTTAAAATGTTATATGTAAAGCACTTTGGTATCTGAATTGTGCTATAGAAACAACATTATTATTAACTTGTGGCAGGTTCAAAAAGAGGAAGAGCAAGCTTCTCCAAAGTAAACAACAAAACCCATGGCGGGATAGGGTCCCTAATGGGAGGTTTCAAATGAAGTATTCCCCGGAGGAAGGTGCAGGACAGATCCAGTTGGGCAATATTTTTGACGCCAATGGGTACGTGACACGTAGAGATGGCGGAAAGGTTCACCTTGATAGAGGAGCATCCCAAACCCAGAATCTGAAAAAGAAAGGAGGTACTCCAGATGAGATTTACTGGGCAGGTGAAGGGATCCAAATGCTGGGCAGTAGCCAAAATGGAGAAGCCCTTCCATTTCATGGTGTAAGTGGCCCTGGTGGAAGGCTTCCTTGTGGCCACCAGAACATCCACCACCCTAGAGGAAACTCCAACTCGTGTAATGGTCAAGTCTGAAGGAGCCACACATGTAGATGAAGAAACTTGAGATCCGGGTGAATCAGAGCACCCTGGTCCTGGGAGAGCACGTCAGAGCAAAGAGGAAGAGGAGGTTCCACTGCCAACTGTTGCAACAGTGGGAACCATATTGGTCATGGCCAGTAAGGGGCTATCAGAATCATGTCTGCTCCCTCTGACTGCAGCTTGAGAAGAACTCTCTGCAGAAGTGGGAAGGGAGAAAAGGCATACAGAAACCTCCCTGTCCAAGAGAGGGACAACGCATCTCACCAAAAAACACTAGGCCCTGGATCTAGTGAGCAGAAATTGGGCAGTTTTGTGTTGAGTGGGGTCGCTAAGAGGTCTATCTTAGGACGATCCCACCAGTTGAAGAGATCCTCAACTACAGAGGATAGGAGCTCCCACTTGTGTGTTTTTGACCTGCGCCGATTTAGGCTGTCAGCCAGGACATTTTGGATACCTGGAACATGAGCCATTAGAGCCAGGTCGTGTTCTATGGCCCAATGCCAGACTCTCATGGCCTCCCTACATAGGCGGTATGAATGAGTACCCCCTTGCTTGATGATATAATAGACTACCGACATGTTGTCTGTCTGAATCAAGAGAGGACCTGGAAGGAGACGAGTCTGAAAGGCAAGGAGGATTTCACGCATCTCAAGCACACTGATGTGGAGATGCTGCTCCTGCTGAGACCAGGTCCCCTGGGTCTGCCAAGTGAGCACCTCAACCCAGACAGGACGTGTCTATTGTGAGAATCTGAGTGGGTGATTCTGTCCGGAAGGGGACCCCCTCTGAGGAGGTTGGAGGGGTTCATCCACCAAGACAGCATTTGCCACACAGAGTTGGAATCTAGGAGTGCCTGTTCCAAATCATCCATGCACTGGTACCACTGAACCCAAGGGGGCCACTGAGGCACCCTCAGGTACAGGCAGGCAAGCGGAACAGTGACAATGGCCGCCACCATGTGTCCCAAGGGCCTGAGGAATTGGCCGGGACTTGTCGAGACGAGGATACTAAGCGGGCCTGTGCTCCTAGGTGTTCTGCTCCGTCTGGAGGCAGGAAAGCCTTGCCCTGAGCAGAGTCTATGATTGCACCAATGAACTGCAGTCTTTGACTTGGCGAGAAGGAAGACTTGGGTAGGCTCAGTGTAATTCCCAGCATCCAAAACAAATTGAAGGTGATCTCCATTGTCCAGAGCAGCTGGCCTCTGGAGGGGACTATGAGAAGCCAATCAAGGTAGGGAAAGATGTAAAGACCCGGTCTCCTGAGGGCAGCAGCCACTACTGCAAGGCACTTGGTGAAGACCAGAGGAGAGGCCGAAGGGAGGGGTCCTGAACTGGTAACAGTTCCCCTGGAAGCAAAAGTGTAGGAACCTTCTGTGAGGTCGAAACACTTGGATGTGGAGGTAGGCATCCTGCATATCCAGGGAGCAAAGCCAATCTCCTTGAGGAAGGAGGGATAGAAGACCCTGAAGGGTAACCATCCGGAAGCATTTGTATTCTATCATTTCATTCCTCAGCTGCCAGCTTACATACATCCCCACGTACTGCACCTCAGTTGGGAAGCCTCCTACAAGGAGCTGCTAGAAGCTGCCAGCTTACATACATCCCACATACTGCACCCAGCTGAGAAGCCTGCTACAAGAAGCTGCTAGAAGCTGCCAGCTTACATACATCCCACATACTGCACCCAGCTGAGAAGCCTGCTACAAGAAGCTGCTAGAAGCTGTCAGCTTACACACATGCCCACATACTCCACCCCAGGTGGGAAGCCTGCTACAAGGAGCTGCTAGAAGCAGTCAGTTTACACACATGCCCACATACTGCACCCAGCTGGGAAGCCTGCTACAAGGAGCTGCTAGAAGCAGTCAGTTTACACACATGCCCACATACTGCACCCAGCTGGGAAGCCTGCTACAAGGAGCTGCTAGAAGCAGTCAGTTTACACACATGCCCACCTACTGCACCCCAGCTGGGAAGCTCAGCAAGGAGCTGCTAGAAGCTGCCAGCTACATACATCCCCACCTACTGCACCCCAGCTGGGAAGCCTGCTACAAGGAGCTGCTAGAAGCTGCCAGCTTACATACATCCCCACCTACTGCACCCAGCTGGGAAGCCTGCTACAAGGAGCTGCTAGAAGCTGTCAGCTTACATACATCCGCACATACTGCACCCAGCTGGGAAGCCTGCTACAAGGAGCTGCTAGAAGCAGTCAGTTTACACACATGCCCACATACTGCACCCAGCTGGGAAGCCTGCACAAGGAGCTGCTAGAAGCTGCCAGCTTACATACATCCCCACCTACTGCACCCCAGCTGGGAAGCCTGCTACAAGGAGCTTCTAGAAGCTGCCAGCTTACACATCCCCACCTACTGCACCCAGCTGGGAAGCCTGCTACAAGGAGCTGCTAGAAGCTGTCAGTTTACACACATCCCCACATACTGCCCCCAGCTGGGAAGCCTGCTACAAGGAGCTGCTAGAAGCAGTCAGTTTACACACATGCCCACATACTGCACCCAGCTGGGAAGCCTGCTACAAGGAGCTGCTAGAAGCTGTCAGTTTACACACATGCCCACATACTGCACCCAGCTGGGAAGCCTGCTACAAGGAGCTGCTAGAAGCAGTCAGTTTACACACATGCCCACATACTGCACCCAGCTGGGAAGCCTGCTACAAGGAGCTGCTAGAAGCAGTCAGTTTACACACATGCCCACATACTGCACCCAGCTGGGAAGCCTGCTACAAGGAGCTGCTAGAAGCAGTCAGTTTACACACATCCCCACATACTGCACCCAGCTGGGAAGCCTGCTACAAGGAGCTGCTAGAAGCTGCCAGCTTACATACATCCCCACCTACTGCACCCCAGCTGGGAAGCCTGCTACAAGGAGCTTCTAGAAGCTGCCAGCTTACATACATCCCCACCTACTGCACCCCAGCTGGGAAGCCTGCTACAAGGAGCTTCTAGAAGCTGCCAGCTTACATACATCCCCACCTACTGCACCCCAGCTGGGAAGCCTGCTACAAGGAGCTGCTAGAAGCTGCCAGCTTACATACATCCCCACCTACTGCACCCCAGCTGGGAAGCCTGCTACAAGGAGCTGCTAGAAGCAGTCAGTTTACACACATGCCCACATACTGCACCCAGCTGGGAAGCCTGCTACAAGGAGCTGCTAGAAGCAGTCAGTTTACACACATGCCCACATACTGCACCCAGCTGGGAAGCCTGCTACAAGGAGCTGCTAGAAGCAGTCAGTTTACACACATGCCCACATACTGCACCCAGCTGGGAAGCCTGCTACAAGGAGCTGCTAGAAGGTGTAGAGGTCCTCCCTCCATCATTATTCATCTGCAGACTTGCAGTAGCCCACCGCTGTCCGGCTGACAATCCTCCATGCTGCTCCCCCATCCACCCACTTAACCCCTTCTGATCACTCTCCCTACAATCAGAACTTCACCCGGATCTCTAACAAACCTCTAAATCTGTTTGCTCCCCAGATAACCATCCTCCCTTCAGCTGGGGATCCTTTGACCACCCTTGATAAACCAGAACCACTACCAGCCCCCCCTGCCCAAGCTGAGCAACGTCCCTAGGACACCCAGTTTCCCCATCTGGGACCCTGTGCAAGTCAAAGGAGGAGAGAAAGCAGAGCTTCACAGCGATTCAGGTGTGATCTGCCACCGCCCCCAACCCTGAGCCTCTGCTGAGGGTTCCATGATGCTTGTAACGCTAAATACAATTGTGGCTGCTGTGTTCCTCACTCCCAGCCCATTTTCAATGTTCATATTGGCAGGGAGAATGACCTATCGCGGGCGGTTCCTAAACCAGTTACAGGGGATGGGTGCTTCATGCATTTAGCGATGCAGGATGCCTGTGCACGCCGATCCAATTTTCTGCTGCTGTTGTGGTCCTGACATTGCTCCCTGGTGAGGGGGCCAGGAATCCAGTAAGATGAGTGACAAAGGTTTTTGGGAGCCTGACATAGTTAACATCTATATAATGCAATATACATACTACCAGCAACCCCCTTGAAGGCAGCACCTTTTTGCCATCCAAAAGATGTTGGTGTGCTTTACATGCCACAGAAGGGGGCACTGCCGTTCTACTCTTTCTTTGAGTTCTGTGCCAACAGGCTCCAAGAGGAGGAGGAGGAGCTACACTTGCTGCCTTGGAGGCAGCGCTGCACCTGAGGTGAGGAACAGGGAACTAAAGTTTCTCGTGCAGAAACCCCAGGTCTAACCATGTGAGCCTGTAGCTCAGTTGTCAAGGTCAGAGCACCGGGACGGTATTCCAAGGGCTTGAGTTCAATTCCCAGTAGGTAACATTTCTTTCTCATGACAGTTTAAGAAAGATTGATAATTGTAATGCAATAGCTATTAAAACAGGTACAAGTTTTTTCAAAGTGCAAGTTAGAGGATTCAGCTTATTTTACCAAACTAATTTATCTAAGATGTTTAAAATGAATAGCAAAAAAAAAAAAAAAAAAAATACCGTTTCCTTAGCAGGCTCACTGGAAACAGAAAAAAGATATAGTGGAACAAATATTTCAAAATCTGGTGAGTATTTTGGTTTTATATGTGCCTATCCACCCTGAGGAAAGGGAACTCTTTCCCCGAAACACCGGTGATGGCATGGATGATCACTATTCTGTACGCAATCAAAAGATATTCATGAATATACTATTAACTGGGTGGATGGCAGTCAATTTCCAGTGAACCCTAGATGGAAAAATCCCACCCAAGCCATCTACTTACTTCTGAGGCTGTCTTCAAGGTGATCCTTCTGCTGTTCATGGTCTTTCTCCTTTACGTCACCAATGAGAAGTTTTTCATCCCACTCAAACAGCAATAACAAGTGTTCCTTTGGGATATTGTATCCTGCACATTTATTAAAAACAGAAACCAGATAATAGGAACGTTATTTATAATGAGAGCTAGCTATTTTCCATTGTATTGTTTTACCAGGAAGTGGGCTGAGTTGAGCCAATGGCCCATTTTCAGCCATACCCAAAATGTAATGTTTCCTATCTGGCAAATGAAGTAAGGGAATAAAAGGAAACAGATCAATTCTTGTTTATGAGTGCTGTCTTTTGGTTGGACAGCCTGAATCTGTCAGCTTGGAGAAAAGGACATAACGCTGGGGCACGCCTACTGTATGTGTTGACTTTTTTTGTTTGTTTCTTTTACGCTTTTTTTATCCTCCTTACATCTCTCAGACAGGACCTCCTTCAGCCAGTTTCCAGTGCCCTTATCTTATTATTCTGAGGCCCTCCTGCTCGTGGCTCTGGACCCCACCCACCATCCACCCATGACACACACAGTGGCCAAGGCACTCCAGCTTGCCCCCACTCTTTTAAAAGGCGGAGCTGCCTTCAGTGCCGCAACTAATTCCCACATACCCGGCTGTCTACAGGTGGAGGTCAAGGCCAGGAGCAGCCAGGCCCGAGCAGGTCAGGTCTAGTGGAGCACATGGTGGGCAGCAGCGATCTAACAGGTGGCCATTATCAATCTAGGTTTCCTCCATGAAGGAGAGAATGTGCAATTACATACTGCTTCCCATGTCTGATGCACCAACGTCTGCCTCATATCCAGTCCCCTTGCATCTGTGGTCTCTGGCTCTCCAGTCTCCAATCAATGCTGTTGCCGAGTACCACAACCCTTCCTCACCAGGAGGAATGCTGTCCACTGCATGCTCGATCCACCTCTCCCTGGCTGACCCTCTGATGCTTCGGGCTTATTCCCAAACCTGGATCATTGGCGCCGAAAGCAGTAGCGCTACCACTGTGCCAGAGAGCCGACCTATGTGGGTATTTTATAGCAATGGATAACAGCTTTCTAGTCTATAGCTGCAACACAGGCCATAATCACACCAAAAACAAATGAGTCATCTAGTTTGTTCTCCAGTCCAGTTTCTAATCCACTTGAGGTTGCTCCTAAAATCTTGGAAAGGCTCAGAACTGACTAGCCATTCTACAGCAGCAGTGCAACTAGGCTATTTAACCCCTTGAGTGAAAGCAAGGTGTTCTGTGAATATTTTATCCATCAGTAATCCCATGCACATGACAAACAGTTGTGTTTGGCTAGCATTGCTTAGCAAGCAGGGAGTGGATTACCTGATGGCAACCCCTCTGCACTGACACTAAACATGCGCCACTGACTACAAGACTGGGAGTTTAGCGTCTGTGTATATGCATACATACTGTAACTCTAGAGTTAGGTGCTGGTAGAGTGAGGATGATGTAAGGACAAACAAATGAATGGATAGATACCGGTAGTATAGGGACTCTGTAAGGACACACATGGTTGCTGAGTTAGATACTGGTAGTGTAGGGACTGTGTATGGACAGACACGGCTGTCGAGAGTTAGATACTGGTGGTGTACGGATTGTGTATAGACAAACATAGCTGTGTAGCATTAGATACTGATAGTGTGGGAAATGTGTATAGATAAACATGGCTGTAACATTAGATACTGGTAGTGTAGGGACTGTATATGGATAGACATGGCTATAGAGTTAGATACTGGTAGTGTAGGGACTGAATGGACAAACTGCTGTAACGTTACATACTGCTGGTGTAGAGACTGTATGGACAAACATGGCTGTAGAGTTAGATACTAGTAGCATAGAGACTATGGACAAACACTGCTTTAGTGCTAGATACTAGTAGTGTAGAGACTGTATGGACAAACACGTCTGTAGAGTTAGATACTGGTAGTGAAGGGATTGTTTATGGACAAACAGGGCTGGAGAGTTAGATACTAGTAGCGTAGAGACTGTATGGACAAACACAGCTTTAATGTTAGATACTAGTAGTGTAGACACTGTATGGACAAACATGGTTAGATACTAGTAGTGTAGACACTGTATGGACAAACATGGCTGGAGAGTTAGATACTGGTAGTGCAGGGACAGTGTATGGACAAAGATGGCTGTAGAGTTAGATACTGGTAGTGTAACGACTATGTGAACAAACATGGCAGTAGAGTTAGATACTGGTCTTGTTGAGACTGTGTATGGACAAACATGGGTGTAGAGATAGATACTGGTAGTAGAAAGACTGTATGGACAAACTGCTGTAGCGTTAGATACTAGTAGCGTAGAGACTGTATGGACAAACATGGCTGTAGAGTTAGATGTTAGTAATGTAGAGACTGTATGGACAAACACTGCTTTAATGTTAGATACTGGTAGTGTAGAGATTGTATGGACAAACCCAGCTGTAGAGTTAGATACTGGTAGTATAGGGACCGTGTATGGACAAACATGGCTGTAGAGTTAGATACTGGTAGTGCAGAGACTGTGTATGGACAAACATGGCAGTAGAGCTAGATACTGGTCTTGTCGAAACTGTGTATGGACAAACACGGCTGTAGAGATAGATATTGGTAGTGTAGAGACTGCATGGACAAACATGGCTATAGAAGTAGATACCGGTACTGGTAGTGTAGAGACTGTGTATGGACAAACATGGCTGTAGAGTTAAATACTGGTAGTGTAGAGACTGTATGGACAAACATGGCTATAGAAGTAGATACCAGTACTGGTAGTGTAGAGACTGTGTATGGACAAACATGGCTGTAGAGTTAAATACTGGTAGTGTAGAGACTGTGTATGGACAAACACGGCTGTAGAGATAGATACTGGTAGTGTAGAGACTGTATGGATAAACATGGCTATAGAATTAGATACTGGTAGTATGGGGACTGTATATGGACAAACATGGCTGTAGAGCTGGATACATGTAATGTAGGGACTGTGTATGGACAAACACAGCTGTAGAGTAAGATACTGGTAGTATAGAGACTGTATGGACAAACATGGCTGTAGAATTAGATACTGGTAGTGTAGAGACTGTGTATGGACAAACATGGCTGTAGAGTTAGACACTGGTAGTGCAGAGACTGTGTATGGACAAACATGGCTGTAGAGTTAGATACTGGTAGTGTATAGATTGTGTATGGACAAACATGGCTGTAGAGTTAGATACTGGTAGTGTATAGATTGTGTATGGACAAACATGGCTGTAGAGTTAGATACTGGTAGTGTAGAGACTGTGTACGGACAAACATGGCTGTAGTGGTCGATACTGGTAGTGTAAAGACTGTATGGATAAACATAGCTATAGAGTTAAGGTACCGGTAGTGTAGAGACTATGTACAAACATGGCAGTAGAGTTAGATACTAGTAGTGTAGAGACTGTGTATGTACAACACGGCTGCAGAGATGAATACTGGTAGTGTAGAGACTGTATGGACAAACAGCTGCAGAGTTAGATTCTGGTAGTGTGGAGACTGTGTATGGACAAACACAGCTTCAGAGTTAGATAATGGTAGTGTACAGACTTTGGACAAACATGACTGCAGAGTTAGACACTGGTAGTGTAGAGACTGTGTATGGACAAACATGGCTGTAGAGTTAGATACTGGTAGTGTAGAGACTGTATGGACAAACACGGCTGTAGAATTCGATACTGGTAGTGTAGAGACTGTGTATGGACAACACGGCTGCAGAGATGAATACTGGTAGTGTAGAGACTGTATGGACAAACAGCTGCAGAGTTAGATACTGGTAGTGTGGAGACTGTGTATGGACAAACACAGCTTCAGAGTTAGATAATGGTAGTGTACAGACTTTGGACAAACATGACTGCAGAGTTAGACACTGGTAGTGTAGAGACTGTGTATGGACAAACATGGCTGTAGAGTTAGATACTGGTAGTATAGGGACTGTGTATGGACAAACATGGCTGTAGAGTTAGATACTGGTAGTGTAGAGACTGTATGGACAAACACGGCTGCAGAATTAGATACTGGTAGTGTAGAGACTGTGTATGGACAAACATGGCTGTAGAGTTAGATACTGGTAGTGCAGAAACTGTATGGACAAACATGGCTGTAGAGTTAGATACTGGTAGTGTATAGATTGTGTATGGACAAACATGGCTGTAGAGTTAGATACTGGTAGTGTATAGATTGTGTATGGACAAACATGGCTGTAGAGTTAGATACTGGTAGTGTAGAGACTGTGTACGGACAAACATGTCTGTAGTGGTCGATACTGGTAGTGTAAAGACTATGTGGATAAACATAGCTGTAGAGTTAAGGTACTGGTAGTGTAGAGACTATGTACAAACATGGCAGTAGAGTTAGATACTAGTAGTGTAGAGACTGTGTATGTACAACACGGCTGTAGAGATGAATACTGGTAGTGTAGAGACTGTATGGACAAACAGCTGCAGAGTTGGATACTGGTAGTGTGGAGACTGTATGGACAAACACAGCTTCAGAGTTAGATAATGGTAGTGTACAGACTTTGGACAAACATGACTGCAGAGTTAGATACTGGTAGTGTACGGACTGTATGGACAAACACTGCTGTAGAGTTAGATACTGGTAGTGTAGGGACCGTGTATGGACAAACAAGGTTGCACAGTTAGATACTAGTCGAGTAGGGATTGTGCATGGACAAACATGGCTGTAGGCAAGCATTAGATACTGATAGAAAGCATATGGACAGACACGGCTACAGAGTGGGATACTGGTAGTGTAGGGACGGTCTATGGGCATACACGGTTGTCCAGTTAGATACTAATAGAGTAGGGATTGTGAATGGACAAACATGGCCGTAGAGTTAGATACTGGTAGTGTAGAGACTGTGTACAGACAAACATGGCTATAGATTTAGACACTGGTTGTGAAGTGACAATCTATAGACAAGGAGAGCCTCTCCAGAGGATCGCTAGGGCAGCCGGAGATCAGAGGGAGCTAGATGTCATTATCCACATGGGGAATAATGACCTGGCAAAGGACAGGTTTGGGCTTGTGCAAGGAAACTTCAAGGAGCAGGTTAGGAGCCTAAAGCATGGGCCCCACATACAGTGCCTTTTTGCCAAGCTGTTACCCGTGTATGGCCGGGGAGAGGAAAAGGCACTCTGCAACAGGACATTCAACAATTGGTGGAATGCATGGTGCAATGCGGAGGGCTTCATTTATACTGGGGACTTGGGACCAACCTGGGAGGATACCAGCCTCAATGCAGGAGACAGCCTACACCCTTCCAGGAAGGGGACTACAGTCCTTATTGGTAGGTTTAAATGCTACTTGGATAAACATTTTTTTTAAACTTATATTTTATTCATTTAAAAATGACAAAACATGAGTTACATTCTATTCAGGGAACATCAGTAATTTTACATATAGAGAAAGTACTCCATTCCTATGTAGGATAACAGCATCCCCTAAATAATTCCCAGCTTGAGGGGAAAACTAGTATAAGTAAACAAGAACTAGATATATAACAAATATGCTGTGTTAATTATAACCCAGGAGCACATGGCATATATTTTATATTTCTAAAGTCCAAGTTTTTGTCCAGTTTCTCCAACTCTACTGAAGGTTATGGTGCCATGTATATATATCGTATAATGTAAACATTCCAACACATCAGTAATACTGGAAAAAAAAAAAATACGGTCATTGTTTTGCTGATGCAGTCGCTAATGCCAAAAAGAAAATGTGACTTATCCTATGTTAACATTATAAACTGCTCTCTAAACAATGAGGGCTGGATATTCAGACTGCACCGGGCAGCGGCGCAAGCCTGAGCGCAGCGCCACTAGGCTGCGCCGGGACCAGGACCAGGCGATACCCAACGGTGGTTCACCATGGCTCAGCATCATTGAATATGGCACGGTCGGCACACATACTGCACCAGCGCAAGCCAGAGAGAGGGAGCACTGGGATGCGCCAGCGCAAGTGCAGTTGCGCTAGAGGCATCACCTGCAATATTCAGCCGGGGACATACAAATGAGACCATAATCTATGCAAGGCACAAATGGGGCCATTTGCATGTCATTATGGCTCCATTTGCATACGTTGCGCTGGGCGTCCTGGCGAAATGTGCCTGGCGCCCTGCCAGGCAGCTGTCATCTGGGGTTGGCTCCCTGGTGGGCTAGTGTAGCATCCCCCTCCTGTATGCCCGATCGCGGGCAGTAGTAGAAATATATTGTAACCTAGTGGTCTAGTGGTTCCCTCCGCTGCCTGACCGAGGGCTGTAGTGTGTGAAAATAGAACCCTGGTGGTTTAGTGGACCCCCCTCCCACCCCGTTTGCCCGATCACGGGCTTCTGTAATTAATGACGAACCCCTGGTGGTCTAGCGGTCCTCCCGCTGCCCGATCGCAGGCTGTTGTAAATGCAGAATGTAGCCTGGTGGTCCAGTGGTACCACCCTCTCACAGAGGACCCCCTGTACCCCCCCATCATTGGTGGGCGGCAGCACTCCACCCGCATACCGCCCGCCGAATGAGAGTGTACAATATTTGCTGACCATACTGTACTACACAAGACTAGATATGTGAGTGAACCACTGGAACAGAAAATAACCTTTTGGACCTGGAAGCCATCATGGTGGAGGCTAGCCTGGATTTGGTGGCCACAATGTAGTTGTGGTGCACTGAAAGACTTGACTGGGACATTACGGGGTTACTCTCTGTTCAGGAAAGACTGGGCAAGGAGGAGTGGTTGCACTGTATGTGAGGAAGGGAATCAAGACCATGGAGGTGCAGGGGGACATGGAGGAATAGGAAGGGTTGGAGGTGCTGTGGGTAATCCTGGAGTCAGGCTCCGGGGCCACTATCCATACAGGGATGTTATACTAACCTACATAACAGGGACAGGAGTTGGATAAGGAACTAGGGGAAGCCATTATCAAGAAGCAAGTAAGGGGGAGGTGCTGCTAGTTGGTGATTGCCTGATGTGGGGTGGAGCCTCCCACGCGCAACGCTGGCAAGGAGCAGGGCAAACCTAATCTCCCTAACAAGGGGCTTTGCTCAGGTAACTAGTCAAAGAACCCACTAAGGGACAGTGCTGGACCTGGTGCTTACAAACAGGGACAGCACTGCAGGCGTCACAGTGAGCAGTCCCCTAGCCATCAGTGATCACCATGTAGTGTGGCTTAACTTTAAGATCATGAAGCTAGAAGGGGTAGATTCAGGAGAGGAGAGATGTGGTGAAGTACTTCTTCAGAGAAAGAGTAGTGGATTCCTAGAACAACCTACCAGCAGAGGTGGTGGGGGTGAAAACAGTGGTGGGGTTCAAGAATGCACGGGACAGGCATAAGGGAATCTTATTGGGAAAGAAATGGAGGAAGAAAGAGCCGAAGATCAAGTAGGGTCTGCGGTAATACTGTAGGTAGGGAAAAAAGGGCAGACTTGGTGCGACAAGCAGTCCTCATCTGCCAACACATTCTGTTTCTATGTAACACAGGAACAGAGGCAAACCACACAAGGACAAGGGTCCTGGATATTAGGAGGGCAGACACCTATTTATAATATGGGATGGGTATTCGGGGAGAGGTGCCACTAGACACCAGGGATGAAGTCAGTGCACACAGGATAGGCACTACATAGAAACATAGACTTTGACGGCAGATAAGGACCGCTAGGCCCATCTAGTCTGCCCATTTCCCTACCTACAGGATAGGCCGCAGATCCTAGTTAACCAACAGCCTATATCGTCCTGCCCCCCACAAGAATTGCCTTATGTCTGTCCCATGCATTCTTGAATTCTCCCACAGTTTTAGACCCCACAACTTCCTCAGGAAGGCTGTTCCATGCATCCACTACCCTCTCTGTGAAATAATACTTCCTCACATTGCCCCTGAACTGCCCTCCTTCTATCTTTAAATTGTGTCCTCTTGTTCTTGTAAGTCTCTTTTCTGAAGATGCTACCCTCTTGGACTTTGTTGATTCCTTGAGGTACTTGAAAGTTTCTATCATGTCCCCCCTCTCCCTTCTTTCCTCAAGGGTATACATATTAAGCTCCTTTAGTCTCTCCTCATACGGCTTCTCTTGCAGACCCTGCACCATTTTAGTTGCCCTCCTCTGGACTGCCTCTATCCTGTCTATGTCCTTGCAGAGATGGGGTCTCCAGAACTGGACACAGTATTCCAGATGGGGTCTCACCAACTGTCTGTACAGAGGGATAACAACTTCCTGTTTTCTGCTGCTGATGCCTCTCCCTATACATCCCAGTATACCCCCAGCCCTCCCTACTGCCTTCTCACATTGCTTGCTAACCTTAAGGTCATCTGATATGATTACCCCCAGGTCCCTTTCCTGTTTTGTTGTTGTTACTACCTCCCCTAATGGGCTGACATTCACCGTGCAAATCTGCAGTCTGGTTACATACCTGTCAGGCCGGTTATTTCATTTGGCTCCGTCTCCTTCTTGTAAGCTGCCTATGAAGCACCGTAGTGCTAATGACATCCTTCCCAGCCTGAGATGTTCTCTGAGTCTGCCATCCAGCAAGCAATTGCACAGGGAGCAACGGTGCTTGCCCGCCCCCACCCTCCTACTCTAGGTGAGCATTTCCCTTCTAGGTACACTGCCCATGTGACTAGGTCACATGACCGCCGTGTCACTATCACCCTAGATTGCCAATAGCAATTTATATTGCTTGGCCTCTAGGAGGTGCTACTACTCCATGATTCTCTGCACCTGTCATGTGTCGACTGTTTCATCTAGTACCTTACTCGCTCCACTATTTATATAGCTTGGCCAGTAGGGGGTGCTGTTGCTATGATACTACTACTTCTCTCATCACCCTTAAGATTTTTCCTTAGCAGTTTACAGCTAGACCGGTAGGGGGCGCTACTGCTCCTCCTAACCTGTGGTAACCTTTTTTATCATCCCCCTTGCTTTAACAAGACCAAATGTTGCACTAGTTTCCCCTCCGATCCTTAAACTCCATTGAGTCCTTAATTTTGATATGCTTTACACAGTACCATCCCTGCGTGGTCCCTAACCTGGGACCTCTGACATGTCGTTCCTTCCCTAGGTAAAAGCCCCATCTTCTAGGCCGCTCAGCAGTCTTGAGTTCTTCCTCCCATTTCTGTTATTCCTCTTGTGACTCTGCGGTCACACTTTCTCTGTTTTTGCACGCAGACAAGACAGGCTCTAAATCTAGCACCTCACTTTACCATTAGTTCTTTATAAGGGTCGGCCACTAGGGCACATCAACTTCTGTCCTCTCACCACTTGGATCCCCTCAAATTCTATTTATTTCAGATTTTCATGTACCTCATGTTCGTCCTTTTATCCTGTGACTTCCTTTTCTCCTTTATTTACCCTAGTACTATCCCAAGTAGCTTACCACATCCTGCCACAAATCGCCTATTATACACATCTGGTTGCTTCTTCTCGCTCTCCTTCCTCCTCTGCTCTCCCTCCTCTATCAAATTACGCCTCCTCCCCTTTAGGTTGGGTTCATCAGAGAACCACGGCTGTGGCTCTCAGACTACCTGGAAGGAGAAGGCAGAGGAGAATTAAATAAGAAAGTCAGAGGAGGTGGGGCTACTCGTGGAGTTAAAAAAGAAATGCAGACTGGCTTAAACAGGGAGGGTGTTGCAGATCAAAATGTTAGGCAAGGTACCTCCAAGTCTGAGTGAGCAATAACAGGGCTATTTAAAACACAATACTAGCATAAAAAGGTGAAGGGGCGGGGTTTCAAAGGCCTGAGCTGAGATCGCTACTGGTCTTATGAGGAACACAATATAGGCATTTACGTTAAATCAAAAACTTCAAATATAAAACACAAACAAGATAGTTTTAACAGAAAACAATCTAGCACAATATAATCAAACATTAACAATGCAGAGCTATATGGAGCCAATCGGAGTGCTTCTGGGGCTGACTGCAGCCAGTGTGCCACAGCAGTAAAAGACTCTGGATTTAAACCCAGAGACAACAGTCCTCATGTAAAGAAAGCAAAAATTGGCAGCTCAGGCTCCCTTCCTGGAGGTAATCAGTCCCTGAGGGCAAGTCCGTACCTGTGTTTCTGTGAGAGGCTGGTGGCTTCACACCTGGACTGTGGGTGGCAGTCTGGCAGGTCGGGTTCGTCAGAGAACCACGGCTGTGGCTCTCAGACTACTTGCGTTTCTGTGAGGGGCTGCTGGCTTCACACCTGGACAGCGGGTGGCCTCCACTATTGGCATTTTGACTGTATTCCTTGAGGGAAGTAGGCAGAGATAAGCCCGCATACCTTTATTGAGAGGAACCTCCTCTCATTCTTGCACACATATGTGGGCAAAGGAATCTCTGCTGCTGTTATCCTTGAAGCCAGAATAGGCTCCTCTATTCCTTTAGTTTCTGAAGTTCCAAAAGGGCTGAAAAAAGCCTCTTACCTGTTGCTGCCTGCCAACCTCCCCCTTCCATGTAGGATTTTCCTACTATTGTGGCCCGGACACTGGTAACTGTCCTTTCTTGTCCTAGATGTCCTTAAAGGGGTGCAAATGGCCTCGAGTTTATAGCACAGGCACTAGCATGGATTTAAATCATTAAAATTAAATTTTTCGGCTTCCGAGGATCCAGTTAATTCAGACAGTTGTGGTGCGGAAGTTCCCTGAACAAGACAGGAAACCCAAGAATGGACAAAGGGGTGGTTGAGGGCATTAAAAGTAAGGCACCAGCGGGAGCTCCTGCCAGCGGTCTATGCAAGGCCGTTTGCCTGAACTGACAAACAGCTGTAGAAGAAACTTTACAGTCAGTGGGGATTAAACTAGGTTTTCTGATTAAGATTGTTTTGGGCTTAACAAATTTGAAGGCCTTACAAACAGGGTGGTCAGCTTTGAGACAATAAGGGATACAGTCAAAATGCCAATAGTGGAGGCCACCAAATGCGCCAATGTGGTGCTTGACACAGCTTCCAAACTAAGAAAAACTTGCATTTCTGAGCTAGACTGGTGTCCCTGGAGAACCAGTCTGTGCAGCAAATCTTCAGGTGATTGGAATGACCAAAGGAAGTAAAAGGGACCACCTGCCACTGTTTTTGAAAGACTGGGACTGGTTCGAACAGCAATTGGGGGAAGCTACTACAAATCACCCCACCTGTCTTCAAAAAGTTTATCAAGTTACCCCCAAAAGCAGGCCAGATACTCCATCGTTGTTACAGGCAGCATCGCGCCAGAGACTTTGTTCTAACCCTATCCATACGTAAGAGGACCCTATTGCAAGACAGCCAGATAGTCAATCATGGGATGTTATTTCCCACCTGACTGCATACTGTACACCAGAGAAAGGTGTATATCTTTTATGAGTCAGCACATGCCCTGAAATGGGCTGAAAAGTATGCTCCTTCTAGACTGTGTAGATGACCAGGCCAACACCGATTCTGAAGAAGAGGACTCGTAGGATAGACTAACGCCATCTCTTTTGCTGGTAACATGGAACTGGGTGTGTAAGGCTTATTCCTAGCTAGGTTTGTTTAACTGATATTAAATATTAAAAACTAGACATGATTTATGTAACCCTTCACAATAAGCCACCGCCACCTTGTACAGGACTGAGCTTTTTGGACTATGAGACTTTCTGTTCTCCGCTACAGTTGACATGGCAGATTTTCCCTCTGGTTCTAACTATATAATGTTCTAAAGCTCACATAAATATATCTAAACAGCCAAGTTATGGGTCACTAGTTCAGCTGATTGATTTAATTTTTGTAACATGCCAAATTAATTGTAATGTACGCTGATGCTTTGCGCCTTCATATTTTTTGCACTATAGTGCATATAGAAATGTTATTTGTATGAAGTTATTCACTTTCCCTCCATTATGGAGGCAGAGAAGTATCCGAATTCCTTGTAGAATGTTTATCCGGATCCAAATTCATGCTGCTCATGGACTCTGTAGTAGTCGTTACACTTATGGACTGTGGTTACTAATGTATGTTAATACTGCCACTGAGACCACTCTTACAGGTATGACACACATTCTTATGGTATGAGAAGGTGAATGGGTCTAATACACTAAAGATTAAGTGAGACCACTCTTACAACAATATGAGTGTTCTTGGTGGCAGTATTAATATATTACTGATTGAGACTGATCAATAATATATAACAATTTAAAAAAAAACAAAAAAACTTGAACCTGCCCTTTTCCAGGGCAGCTGCACCAGAGATCTTCTTCAAAGAATGAAGAATATTTTGTGCGCAGAACAAAGGAGTGCTGCAAGTGACCAGACGCACTCCCTTGATCAATAATGTTATTTACTCCCTGAAGTCGTATTTTGTATACATAACTGACAGAAATGTTTTGGTGCCATCGGTGATACGCTAACCGATGTACATTCAGTGCTTGACACAAACTGTGTGTGTGTTCTCTTGAAAACAATATAGTTTAAAAAAAAAAAATATATACCATCTAGTTCTGGCCCGGATAATTCCCCTGCAAAGGACACGTTAAACAGTTTTAACTTGGATGCCTGGTTGTGACCCAGTGGCAAAGTTACACGTTTTGTAAAGCCACAATATAAGCAGAGCAAGCCTTCATCTGCAAACTGTCCAGCGCTGCATCCCCTAGGAAGGCACAAGCCACAGACACGTGCTGTACAATATCTGTCCCCCCTGACTCTTCAGGGATGAAACTGCCCAAGGTAGTAACCTGAATAACAGTCTGGAAATAATAATGGATGCATATGTCATCCGTAAGTTAACACCTTTTGAGGCAAAAGCCCACCTGCATGATGCATCCACTCTCCTGTTGTTAGTGTCAGATAGGGCCGCCAAGCCTTCAAGAGGCACAGTTGCGTGCCTGACCACACTGCACACATCCTGGTCTGCCACTGGAGGGAACTCTCCTCCAGGAAAGCGCAACATGGATAACTAAGGGAAATAATTATTCATCCTGCATGTGCAGGGAAGGTGGTCTCAATGGGCTTCGGTCTTCTTCCACCTTTACTAACTGAGTAATACAGAGTAACAGCTCACTTCTGGTCTAGGAAGCTGCTTCTGCTTATCTGCTCTGGACCATTCCTGTTCAACAATCTGGTTGTAGTACCGAAAGTTCAGAAAATAGTTCAGAGCTGATGCTGAAGCAGACAGGACAGGGTTAATCTCGGAGATCTCTAGTAGGTCATGGACCACCTTCATCTTTAATGTCCTTTATGTTTCCATTAAGACAATGACTTCGCATCAAACAAGGGGGAATCCGAGCCTATTTATTTGGTTCCAGCAACTCCCGTTCTTCCTCAGAGGGACACACTTCCTCATCTCTCCATCAGGTCAGGATCTTCCACATGCTCTCCTGCATCCTCCTCTTGACCTTAAATGCCGTCGAGGTCTGGGGTTGCCTGCAAATCTGAGTGAGCAGGATTGTTCTGCTATGGCGCACCTGGACGTGCCTGTATAGACCCCTCAGACATGAAGGGCCTGCCTTGGGGTCGAGTGCATTAGTGGGGATGACCTGCGGGTCATCTCAACACAGCAGCGCATTTAAGGGGAGCAAAAAGGACATCCATAGCCTTACCTGTACCAGTCAGTACCACAGGTGCACCACCCCCCCCAGCTTGGGGGTTCAGCTGGGGGGGGGGCACATACAGACATGCTAGATTGTGTAGAAGAGGATTTCTTCATTCTTTTGCAGGTCTTACATCTCTTAAACATTACTGTTCTCGGATAAGCCATGATGCCGATTCACACTTCTGTATGCCCACAGTAACTGCTACTAATGTTCTCCTGGTCTTCCATACTGTAGATACCATTTTTAAATCAAAACAGACAGAAGCCTCTTAACTCTAGGCAGTTAGCCCATGTGCAAAAAAGTCAATCTGAGTCCCTAGCTATCCCCAGTGCTGTCAAACTTCCCAAAAAACACACAAGAAACATGTCCTGTGCACCTTGTCCAAAAATGTGGTCCTGCTCTGTAGTAAAGGGAAAATGAACACACTGCCCTTCCTGCTGTGCAGGGGGCACTGAGGAGCCATGCTGACAAGCCCCATACCTACTACAGTACATGACAGGCATACTGAGCTCAACTGACAAACATGTTCGTGTGATGACATCACACTGTACTGTGCCAGCAGTAAGTGCGAACGTGCCACACGATTCCCCAACAATGTGCCAATGTGAACCATGCCAAGGAAAAGATGCAAATAACTCACATTCGTGAAGCTGCCTCTCAATGGCGTGAGGGGACTGCGCTTATGGAGAAGTTGCTGTTCCTTCGGAGAAAAATGAACTGCACAGTCTCAGGCAGAAGGGCCCAGATGCTCACCCTAAAACCAAGAAACTAAAACAAAATAAGGCCCTCACTTCACTAATTAAGGTTCCGGCACCAAACACCACATTAGCTGCAGCTTTGCCAACATAAGCAAGGAAATTCCAGCCACCATAAGAAAATCAGAGGGAGGGAGGGGCCGCCACTAGATCACACAACAGAGAGAAAGATAAAACAAAGCTAACAATAGTATACAGCTCCCCCAAACCTAATTGACTGACTGTGAAACACAGAAACAATGTGATGGCAGACAAGGGCCACTGGGCGCACCTAATCTGCCCATATTTTTTTAACCTTTTAACCCTTGCATGGCCACAGACTGATATATCAGTCAAAAATTCCTATATGTTCCAATTCTTTCGGCAGCTTAAGGGTTAATTTTGGCTGCAAACCTTTACTTGATCTAAGGTGCCATCTCTTCTCCTTCTTTCATGTGCTCACTTCCCCAATAATGAAAAAAAGACAAATGAGGCATCATGCTGTGTGCTAATGACCAGAGACCGCTGTTGCACACCCTACAAAATAAGGCAAGTGGTCCTTAATTCCTTCTTTCTGAACCCTTCTTATCCTTGGCCTGATTTTGACCACCCCTTACTTCTCCCTCCCCTCAACCTCATGGTTCTGGCAACCTCGTTGAAGTTTAACAACCTGTCTTGACTCCAACTGTCAGCACCAGCTCAGCCTCATTTCACTCTGGCACTATGCACTTTGAGTTTACCCATTTTGCACAGATAGTTTGCATGCCAATTCATTTGTCTTCCAAGGGATGCACTATTTTGCCATTTTGTCTGTACTGCAATCAGCGTATGCTCGTTTGTGTAATCCTCACTATAAGTACAACACCTGACTAGCTGTATTTTTTTTTTACTTTCCTTTTTATCCCCACCTTACTGCCCCCTCGATCCACTCTTTCAGACCTCTGATCAGTCCTACAGATCCATCCCACAGAATCTGCCCCAGAGTGCCAGGCATGCTTCTTTATCCCTCCTACCTTCTCCTACTCTTTGGAGTGCCTGCACAACAGGGTCTGTCCTGCGGGTCAGCGATCCTGAGGTGGGTCGTCATCTTGGCCAGAGTTTTTTTTTTTTCCGTTTTTCTCCCCTCAGTTCCTCCTACCCTCTGAGGCATGCAGAACTGACATCCAATCTTATGGCGTGCTGTCGCACATCGCCGACAAATGCCCACAATGTCCTCCCCTCCCCGACTCTCGAAGAGCTCTCTGTTACACCGGTGCCCATGCTTCCACCAGCACAGGTGCGTCGGGTGTGAGACACCCCAGGATCCCATCCCGGAGGAGCACAGCATCTGTTGGGACGCTCAATCCTCCTTCCCCCCTCCAACCCGAGTCCGTTCCTGAACCCGGGTCGCCGGCGTGGTGCGAGGTGTGGAGTCCAGCGCCTCAACCCTCAGCGCCACCGGGCTGGCTGACTGACTGTATTTTGTTTGTAATTGTACTTCTCCCCCTCCTCTTTCCCCTGGTCGCAACTGGAGATGAGGCTTGGCCCAGTGTGCCTCTCCCAGTTACCAAGTTTTAAACAGAAACATAGAAATTGTCGGCAGATAAGGACCGCTAGGCCCATCCAGTCTGCCCGTAGGCACTGACGAGAGAGCAAGCTAACAGATTAGTTAATCTGAAAGCTGCACCTTAACAGGAGTAATTTCAAAATTTGAGGGTGCTCCCTGACACCAGGTCACCCCAACCTGCTTCCCAGCTGCACAATTATAGCCAAAAAAAAAAGAGCAACACAAAAAATTTGTAGAAATAGATCCTTTTCTGGGGAACTCTGTCTATGCTGTCTACCTCTCAACAGTACAGCAAAGGCTGATTAAAGAACAGTTAAGTAAGAACTTATGTTAACAGTAGATCTTCGAGGGTATCTCTGTCATCAGGTCACACATATGGAACTTCGCCATCAGTAAAGCAGGATCCACATGGAAGATTTTCAGCATTACCACTGGGGTTGCCCATGCGGATGTCATGTGCCGACATCATCTACCAACATCACCAACCCTAAACAGGCATGGGCGGCCCCACTCCCTTGTCAGTTCTTTCCCCTTGAGACTAAGGGAGCAAAGCTCGTGCCATGGGGGACTGAGGGGGGAGAGGGAGGTGCCCAGGCCTAAATAAAAGGCTGGATACACGAGATAGCCAGTTCTGAGAAAGATCCCCATAAAGGGGGATGGTGGGAGGGAAGGAAGACCTGATGACTAAGATCCCCTCGAAGAGCTACTGTTACGGCTAAGTTCTTACATAACTGTTCCACCTTCATCGGAGGTATCTCAGTCATTGGGTCACACACATATAGAACAAGTCCTAAGCAGTTAAAATGCACAAAAACAGTCTGGGAGGAAGGCCATCCTTAAACTTAAGACAGGAGGCCCTGCAGTACAGCCCTGCCAAAACCTGCATGGGCTCTAGAGGCAATGTCCAGACTGTAGTGCTTGGTGAAAGTATGAACGGTACTCCAGGTGTCAGCAGCACAAATGTCAGTGACTGAGACCCCTTTGAAACAGGCCGCAGAGGTAGCCATGCCACTCGTGGAATGGACTTTCATCACCCCTAGTAACTCTTTGCCATGCTTACTGTAGTAAAACAGAAAACAATGAACCAACCATTTAGACAAATACTGTTCAGAAACCTGAATGTCCTCTCTACCTGGGGTGAAAGAGATAAAAAGCTGCTTCGGCTTTCTGCATTCCTTAGTCCGGAGCAGGTAATACTTCAAAATTCTGTGCATGTCTAAGGTATGGAACTGTGCTTCCCCTGGACTGGCACGCTCAGGAAAATAAATGGGTAAGTGGATAGACTGGTTCAGGGTAAACTCAGACATCACTTTAGGAAGAAATTTAGGATCCGTGCCCAAAAACACCCTGTCTTTGTGAAAAATCAAAGGAGGTTCCTCACACCAGAGGGCCTGAAGTTCGGAAATCCTTCCAGCAGAAGTAGTAGGAACCAAAAAGAACGTTTTCCAGGAAAGAAAAGCGTAGCTCACAAGGTGGCTGGCTCAAAAGGAGATGGTCAACTTCTACAAAACAAAATTCAAATCCAAAGCGGGACAGGGCAATGGCTTGGAGGTTTCAGATGCAGGATGCCCCCAAAGAAAGGTACAGCAGACATCCAATTGGGCCACGGTGTGGCCGCCCACAGGCTCATGAAAGGTTGAGATAGCCGAAAGGTGCACCTTGAGGAAGGAGCACTGGAGGCCTGAATCTGACAGAGACATCAGGTAATCCAAGATCTAGCTCACCACAGAAACACAGAAGTTGATGGCAGATGAGGACCACAAGGCCCATCCAGTCTGCCCATTGTGTCTACCTTATGAGTGTGCTATAGGCCTGTACTCTGTCAATGGCCTATCTATTCATACTCATCTTTATTGCTCCCTTATGCCTATCCCATGTCTGTTTGAAGCCCTGCACTGTATTCATATCTACCACTTCCTGAGGTAGGCCGTTCTATGCATGCACCACCCTTTCTATGAAAAAGAACTTCCTCACATTCCCCCTTAATCGGCCTCCCTCTAATCTCATGCTGTGTCCTCTTGTCCTGCTATTTTTCTTATACTGAAACATGTTAGCCTCTTTCACTTTGTTAATGCCCTTAAGATGTCTGAATGTTTCGATCATATCACCTCTCTCCCTCCTTTGCTCTAGGGTATACATATTGAGCTCCGTTAATCTGTCCTCGTATGTTTTCTGATGCAGTCCCTACACCATTTTGGTTGCCCTTCTCTGGATTGCCTCCATTTTGTTAATGTCCTTGTGCAGGTGCGGCATCCAGTACTGTATGCAGTACTCCAGATGGGGCCCTAACCAGTTTCTTGTAAAGAGGGATTATTATCTCCCTCTTACGATTTGCGATACCCCTACTAATAAACCCCAACATCCCTCTAGCCTTACCTATTGCTTTAGTGGTTTGCTTGGATGATTTCAGGTCATCTGTGATGATGATGCCCAATTCTCTCTCTTCCCTTGTGATTACCAGCAACTCCCCTCCCAACCTATAGATGGCTTCAGGGTTTCTCTTCCCTACGTGCATGATCTTGCACTTCTTTGTGTTAAACCCCATTTGCCACTCTTGACCATTTTGCCAGTTTGTCACCAGACAAGTAAAAGGGTCCAGATGATGATCGAGTGTCCACATGGCAAACCTCTTCCACTTCATGGTATAGGCAGCCCGAGTGAAGGGTTTCCGAGCAGCCACGAGGGCACTTGCCACCTTCTGGGATACCCCAAACTGGGCAATGACTATGTCTTCAGGAGCCAGGCATGCAATGAAGGGACTTAAGGCTGAGATGGACCAGGGTCCCCCGAACCTGTGTCAACAGATCCCTGCAGAAGGACTGGAGGTTCCTCTGCTACCTGTTGCAGTAATGGAAACCAGATCTGCTATGGCCAGAATGGTGCTACCAGGATCATGCTGGCATAAAGGAACCTCCTGCTCCATCCCACAGCCCCCAACTGCATACTGTGTGACCCCGAGCAAGTCACTTATCTTCCTTGTGCGCCCAGATTTTTTTTTCCTTTTTTTTCTTTTATTAAACTCTCGGATTACAAGTACCTTTGAGCAGGAGCTGCTCATTTACAAATGTTCCATGTCAAAGGAATGGGGAAACATGCATACAAAGGTTGGGAATGGTAAACAGGCATAGTATAGACAAGGTTGACATATCTTTGCAGCTTTAGATCACATTAGAGGTAATGGTTATTAGTAGGGAGCAACATAAATAAGGCAGATAGATGATGCAGCAGAGTAAGGGAAGTAAGAAGAAAGGGGACTATCTGCCTGATATTGTATAGGAGACTGCCAGAGAGAAGTAGGCAGGCTGAGGGGCCTTTTTTTTTTAATTTTCATTTCTTTTATGTAAGTTCAAAGAAACCATCTGTTTACAAGAATTAATACAAGGGTCTCCAGGCTCATACGTTCAAATATACGTATCACGAGCTATTTCTTACATTCATAGATATTTTTATCTGGGTATTAGACAGTTCCATCATTTCTAACCAAATCATGCTGGAAAACTCTACAAAAGTAGAGATACTTACTAAACACCATTCCATTTCATATTTTGCTGTTAAGTTCCCAGATCAGCTCTTAATGCCCTGAAAAACTGACATCTAAGAGACCTTCCAAAAAAATCTCAGGTATCTAGGAAATAATATATCTTAAAGCTATACACAAATCTTACATATTAATAAAAAAAGGTAAAACACAAAAAGTGAGTGAGACCTTGTTTCATTTATTTCAGCTATCCAGGAAAGTCCTGGTTAAAGCTATCCAACACCTATTCCTTAGATCTTGTCAGGCTAAGAGTAGCGACCCTCATCTTGACCATGGTGAGACCATCCCTCACCCCGCCGTCATATGACCCACTCCGACACTCCAAGGAATGGCATCTGCCTGGGCCAGAATCCCTGCCCACTGAGTCCAGGACTACTAATCCTACCTTGATCTCAAGCAACATTAAGTTAGCTCTGGAGGAGCTGTTCCAGGACTGGGATTCCCTCTTTTCTTTCTTTATATTCATAAAAGGATAGCCATCTTGTGTTAAATTTGTCTATGGATAACCTCAATTGGGCCGTGATAGCCTCCATTACCTGAATTGCTTCAATATTTCTAAGCCACACTTGCAAGGAAGGATAGGGTACCAGAGTCCAGTTCTGCGTAATAACTTTGAGGGCTGCTCCAGTCAGAATGTAAAAAAGGTATTTTCCTGCAGAACTCTTGATTTCCTCTGGGGGTAGCCCCAGCATCATATTTTCAAATTTTAGTGGAGTAAGGAGGGATAAGATTGAGGACACCTCCCAAACAATATTGCTCCAAAAAAGGGTGATTTTTGGACAATCCCCAAAAATATGGTAGTGTGACCCCAATAAGTCACAACTTCTCCAGCATTTGTTAGAGAAGAGCTTATTATAATGAGCAGATATCATTGGGGTTTTGAAAAAATGGATATTGATTTTCCATCTGAATTCCCTCCATGAGGGTGAGTTGGTGGTTTTATGTACCCCTTGCCAGATACTTTTCCACTCCCACTCTGTCAAAGACAGGTTTGCCTCTGAGTCCCAGCTCCCCTCCACCCTCTGTACTGCCGCCATCCCTCTATCTTCCATCAGTATTCTGCAAATTTGTGATATGAATGACCTAGTGTCCCCAGAAATACTTTTCTGATAGGTCAGTATATTGGGAGCAGCGGGTCTTTGGGATACCTCAGTGAGACCAATTGTATTGGAAATATAATGAGAGCACTGATAATATCTAAAAAGGTCGGCACTACCCAGATGGAACTCAGCTTGCATTTGTGAAAAGGATTTCAACTGATCCCCATCTACAAACTGCCTGGGGTATTTCAAACCTAGAGTAACCCATCTAAAAAAACAGGGGTCCCCCACCGAGGCTGGGAATCCTGGAAGAAATGATAGTGGTAAGTACTCCCAAATTGGGCGAATTATTTCCCAGTTCTGTCTAGTTTCCAGCCATTGGGACATTGTATGCCGGGTGGAAACATTATGAATATTTTTCACATCTTTCGACAGGATCCTCCACGGAAGAATGTTTAAAGGGGTGGGGTCACTCTCCCTAGCCTCTATTTCCAGCCAACCATGATGCCTACCTGTTTTCAACATTTTAATGACCAGGAGCACTTGGGCGGCCAAATAATATTTAGAAAAGATTGGGAGACCCAATCCTCCCTTGTCCTTCTCTTCAAGTAGTACTTCCCATCTAATTCTCGGCCTTTTACCGAGCCATATGAAATCTGATAGTTTTTTCCTAAGGTCCTTCCAGTCCTTTTTTGGTACCTGAATTGGAAGATTAGAAAACAGAAAAAGATACCTGGGTAAGATATTCATTTTGATCGCTTCCAATCTGTTAGTAAATGTTAGGGGGAGCAGGGACCACCTATGGAGGTCTGCTCGGACTTGTTGAGCCAAGACCTCGTAACTATGTTTATACATTTGGTTAAGGTTTATGGGTATTTGAATCCCAAGGTATCGTATTTTGTGAGTGACCCATTTGAAGGGGATTTTAGCCCTTATTTCTGGGTCCAAAGCTGGGCCTATCGGTAGTACCTCAGACTTCTGCGTGTTAACCTTAAAGCCCAATATATCTCCGAAGGATGACAGGAGTTTCATAAGGTGTGGAATGGCCGACTGAGGGTTACCTATAAATATTAAGGTATCGTCTGCGTATAGGGAGATCTTATGGGAAGAGTTTCGGATATCTATGCCTTGAATCTCTGCATGATGTCTAACTGCCTGAGCTAGAGGCTCCATACTAAGCGCAAAGAGCAGAGGAGACAGAGGTCATCCCTGCCGGGTCCCCCTAGTGATGGTAAATGGGGGTGAGATGGTCCCGTTAACCCTCACTCTAGCCTGTGGGTATTGATAACAGGCTTTTATCCCTTGAAGGAAGTTACCTTGAATCCCCATTTTATCCAGGACTTCAAAAAGATAGGCCCAGTTCAGCCTATCAAAGGCTTTTTCCCCATCGATAAACAGTGCTAGGGCAGGTTTGCCCCTCTTGCCTCCAGAGCTCACAATATTACGGAGTTGCCTGACTTTGTCAAACATATGACGGTGGGGAATAAAACTCGTCTGGTCGGGATGAACCAACAGTTCTACATATCTTTATAGGCGGGTGGCCAAAATTTTCGTGAAAATTTTTTGGTCCTGATTAAGTAAGGCTATAGACCTAAAACCTTCACATTGGGTGGTCCCCTTCCCCTGCTTAGGTACAGTATTACTGTAATTATAGATTGCTCCAGACTAGCTGGACCCCCACCCTCCCCCAAACAGTTAAACACCTCCGTCAGCACAGGGGCCAAAGGCTCCACCAGTTCTTTATATAATTCCCTATTAAGTCCATTGGGGCCAGGAGATTTCCCGGATGGTAGCTGATGAATAACTTCAAGGTTTTCTTCAGTAGTAATGGGCAGATTCAATTCTGTCATCACCTTCGAGGGCATCCTGGGCAGCCTGAGGGTAGCCAAAAAGGCCTGGGTATTCTCCTGTGTGTCCCTGGGGCTTTTATTTTCTAAATATAAGTTTTGATAATATTTTTGGAATTGTTGAGCTTTTTCCGTGGGGGAAACAAGTTTATGTCCCGTCTGTCCATGTTCTAAGATATAAGGGATGTACCTTTCAGCTTGCGCCTTTCTCAATCTGAAGGCCAATAACCTCGAAGCCCTCCCCCCCACCTCGTGATAGTTTTGGTTTGTAAATCTTAAACACCCCTCTGCCTTCTTGTTTTCGTAACCCTGTAATGCCTTTTTAACTTTCTGTAGCTCAGCCTGGGTCTTTATGTTACCTGGATCTTGTTTATGTAACCCTTCTAACTCTGCTATCTGCTGCAACAGTTTATAGAGCGTGTAAGTTGTAATAATTTTTTTTGATAAGCCGCAAAACTAATCATCTCTCCTCTCAGGACCGCCTTAAGCGTGTCCCATCTGAGAGATGGGGTGTGTCCTGATGATCGATGGACCATGCTGAAGTCTGCTATCATTTGCTTTAGCTTGTTCAAAAAAGGCTTGTTATTCAATAGTGAGACACTTGAGCCTCCACAATGTCTGTTTTTCCTTTGGCCTTAGGGATAATTGAACAGAGATTGGTGAGTGGTCCGACAAGGTTATATTGTGTATATCGGATTCATCCACTAGGTGCAGCAAAGTAGTGTGGGTAAAAAATAGGTCTATCCGAGAATATTAATGTTGGGCAGCTGAAAAAAAAAGTGTAGTCCCTGTCCCGGGGATGATGTGCTCACCATATATCTACTAATCCTAATTCTTTTGTTAGGGCATTTAAAGATTTAGATGCAGCCTGAGAAGAGGAAGGGGGTCGGACTAGATCTGTCTCTTTGTGGGCAAGGAGTTGCATTGAAGTCCCCCCCTAAAACTAATATACCAGATGGGAGGTCTGTTAGTTTTTTTAAACACTAGTTTGAAAAATTCCTCCCGATTGCTATTTGGGGCATAGATATTTACAAGATGAAGTAGTTTGCCATGTGAGGTTAGCGACAATCTTACGTATCTGCCCTGCAGACCCCCCTCTGAGGATTCAATTTTTAAATGTAACCCTCTTTTCCATAAGATTGCAACCCCTGCCTTCTTAGCATGAGGGTGAGAGGCTGCCACAACGTTTTCTCCCCAGGCCCTCCTCAACTTCAGGTGCTCTGCTGTGGAGAGATGTGTTTCCTGTAATAGGACCACATCACTCCATAGTCTTTTAAGCTCATGTAATAGTCTGGTATGCTTGATGGGTGAAATTAACCCCTTTCACATTATAAGAACAAATTTTTAAGAAGGCCATAAGTAAAGCCCTGGAAGAAAACATAATCTGGTATGACTGTAGTTATACCTAGGCCCCAGGTAGCATCCACAAGAGTCTCTATGCCAACCCCCTCTTAACCATCCTAAGAAAGGAGCCTCCAGTAGCCCTATCGCTAAGTCGTGGCCCAGTCTGAAACTGCATTAACCAATCAAGAAGTAAAATGAAGGGCGTATCAGAACATTGCTGTGTTTATTTACCTGTCCTTTCCACTTCAGGTAGGCCGTCTTGACTACCCATTCTTTATTCTTCCAGTGATTAGCCTGATGCCCACCCTCCCCTGGTTACCCACCTTCTCGTGTCAGCCCTCACTGAAAGAGCAGTGTTCAATAGGGGGACTCCCTCTCCTCATTGTTGGGGGGCCTTCTCTTGGTTCCCATGCAGCACAACTTGATATACAGTTGTGGCTTAGACCACACGATTCTATTGGAACCCCACCCTCGCAGGTGACAGTTTGAGTGCTGAGACTTGGGTGGAGCCATGGGTTGAGGGATGAAACACGGGCAGGTTGCAGGGGACAGAGGGATAGATGAGCAGGGCAACCCTAAAACATAGAATTTGACGGCAGATAAAGACCGCTTGGCCCACCCAGTCTGCTCATTTCCCTACCTACTGGATAAGCTGCAGATCCTAGTTAACCAGCAGCCTACTTCTTCCTACCCCCAGAATGGCCTTATGACTGTCCCATGCATGCTTAGATTCCACCACTGTTTTTGACTCCACAATCTCCTCCGGAAGGCGTTCCATGTATCCACAACCCTCTCTGTGAAAAATACTTCCCTAAATTACCTCTGAGCCCCCCATCTTCAAATTGTGCCCTTGTTCTTGAACACCTCTTTTTTGAAAGATGCTACCCTCTTGGACTTTGTTGATTCCCTTGAGGTACTTGAAAGTTTCTATCATGTTCCCCCCTCCCTCCGTTCCTCGAATCTATACATATTAAGCTCCTTTAGTCTCTCTTCATATGTCTTCCGGTGCAGACCCTGCACCATTTTAGTTGCCCTCCTCTGGACAGCTTCCATCCTATCTATGTCTTTGCGGAGACTGGGTCTCCAGAACTGTACGCAGTACTCCAGTTGGAGTCTGACCAGCTGTCTGTACAGAGATAATAACTTCCTGTTTTCTACTGGTGATGCCTCTCCTATGCATCCCAGTATCCCCCAGCCCTCCTTACTGCTCTCTCACATTGCTTGCCCACCTTTAGGTCATCTGATACGACTACCCCAGGTCCCTTTCCATTTTGTTGTTGTTAGTATCTCACCCCCATTGTGTACTCTTCCCTGGGTTTTGTTTCCCAGGTGCATTACCTGCACTTCTTAGCACTGAATCTAAGCTGCCATACATTTGACCATTCCTCTAACCTTGCCAAGTCCCTTCTCATCCTTTCCACCCCACCTTGTGCATCAACTCTGTTGCAGATCTTTGTGTCATCTGCAAAGAGACATACTTTTCCTTCCAGTCCCTCTGCAATGTTGCTTATAAAGACATTGAAGAGGACCGGTCCTAATACCGAACCCTGGTACCCCACTAGTAACCCCCCTTTCTTCAGAGTGGACTCCATTTACTATTACTCTCTGTGTCCTATTCTCCAGCCAATTCTTTACCCAGGCTGTCATCTTGGGACCCACTCCCAGGCTGGCTAACTTGTATATTAATCTTTTGTGTGGGACTGTGTCAAATGCCTTGCTAAAGTCTAGGTAGGCCATGTCCACAGCCCCTCCCTGATCTACTACTTTGGTTACCCAGTCAAATAAATCTATCAGATTTGTCTAGCATGACCTTCCTGCTGTGAATCCATGTTGCCTTGGGTTCTGTGCCCCTCTGGCCTCTAGATACTCGACAGTTCTTTCCTTCAGAAGTGATTCCATCATTTTCCCTACCACTGAGGTTAAACTAACAGGTCTGTAGTTTCCTGCTTCTGCCTTGCTCCCACTTTTGTGAAGGGAATCACATCTGCCCTCCTCCAGTCTTTGGGTACCACCCCATCCTCCCATGATTTGTTAAAGAGGGTATTCAGTGGTGTCACTAGTTCTACCCTTAGTTTTTAGAATTCTGGGATGAATCCCATCAGGCCCCATTGCTTTGTCCACCTTCAGTTTTAAGAGTTCTTTATTAACCCTTTCTTCTGTAAATGGGCTGGTGTCAACTTCTGTATCCAGAGTGTTTCTACTGTTTGTTTTAGGTACCACCCCCTCTTCATTTCTAAATACTGAGCAAAAATATTTGTTTAGTATCTCTACCTTTTCATAGTCACCCTCTGCCCCTCCTCCCCTTTATTAAGCCTCACTATCCCTCCTTGGTCTTCCTTCGGCTCCCTGATGTACCTAAAAAGGTTTTATCCCCCTTCTTAACTGAGTTGGCTATCTTTTCCTCGGTTTGGGCCTTTGCTGTTCTGACTGCCTTCCCAGCTTCCTTTTGCTTTAACTGATACAGTTCTCTGTCCTGCTCCTTCTGTGATTCCTTGTACTTCCTCCTGAATGCTTTCTTTTTCTCTTGAATCTTCACTGCAAAGGCAGTCCTTTGGCCTTGTCCTCTGAGTACTCAAGAGCCAGGTCGGAGGCACCTCTCTCCTTAACTTAAATTGATGGTGCACTTTGCTCCTAATAACATCCCATGGGATGTTCTGCGCCCTAATGTGTTTTATTAGGGCCCTTAGACATTTTTGGATTTCTGGACGAAGTTAGATGTACTTATTTAGGAGATATTGGATTCTTCTCCACAACTTGTTTGTGGGGGGACTGCGGACACGCCCTGCTCTTCCCGGCTTCTTCCCCACCACAGGCTGAACCGGTGGGGTGGTCTGGGCAGGGGGGCTACGGATCCTCCATAACAATTCATCCTAAAGGACACATGATGACATAGCAGAATTATAGGCCTTACAATTTTCATGTTTATTAGAGAAGGAGCAGACAACCCTTTAGTTGCTCCTGAATAGTAAAAAAGTTTAGGTCTTACTACCCTATAACACTACCCTTGGTGGACCATGAGGCATGACCACCACCCCTCTCAAACACCCTTCCTCCTCCAACAGACCCCGTCAAAAATTATTTTGGCACACACTGGTGGGTGATCGTCTCTTAGCAATCAACCCCATGGAAGCCCACTGTTGTTTAGCAGCACCTGCCCAGTAGGTAGGTTACTGTGTTAGAAGGTTTCCCCAGTTAATGTTAATAATTGGTTGCACACAGTTCGAGGACGTTTTTCCTCACTTTCCCAAATATAAGCAGAGACATCTTCTATTACCAAAACAAGGAACCTAGAGGTCCTTATATGTTACAATTAAGATTCTCAGTACAGCAATTTTGATTTCAGAGACTTAAAATGGCTAACGTACCACTTCAGATTTTTTCTTTGAATGTTAATGGGCTAGGTAGCCCAATAAAAAGATCTAGAATGATCTCTGTTTAAAAAGACCCAAACTGGAATCATTTATGTACAGGAGACACATATTATTGTAAACGAACATAAAAAGCTTGTCAGGGGAGGGTTTTCCCAGGTGTTTTCTTCCACCTTTCCTAGGGGAAGGAAAAGGGGGGTAGCCATACTGATTTCCAGCCTTACTCCTTTTAAAGCCACACAGGAATAGGTGGATTCAGAAGGTCACTTGGTTGTGGTACAAGGATGAATACAAAATAAGGAGGTGACATTAGCTAAGGCATATTTCCCTCCAGGGTCAACTATACAGAATATCAGGTTCCTCCTGAATAAAGTTGTACAGCTGACCAAGGGCTCCTTCATACTTGCAGGTGACTTTAATATTTCCCCAACCCTAATTCAGACACTACACGGGTGGCTAGGGATAGACAACCTGCCCCACGTACGTTCTTTAAATGATCTGTTCAAGAGGTGGGCTGGCTGGATGTGTGGCGTACCCTCCACCCAAGAGACAGAAAGTATACCTATTATTCTGCCGTGCATGGCTCCTGCTCTAAGACAGATCATTGCTAGACACAAAAAGAATGTCTAGATGTACTTAGAGAGGTATCGATAGGGGATATTGCTCACTCTGACCATGCACCAGTGATCACAAAATGGGAAATGGGGCTTGAGAGAAGGAATACAATTTGGAGATTTAACTCCATCTATCTTAAAAGCGCCCCCTTTCGAGAATTTCTTACTGAAAAAATACAGAAGATCCAAGATAACTCAGATCCTGGAGTTTCCTCTGCCATTAGGTGGGATACACTAAAGGCGGTCTTACATGGCCACCTAATACAATAGTCATCTACCATGGTGAAGCAACACAGGGAAAGAATCCTACCTGGAACAGACCCTTAATTTTCTCCAAACTGCACACCAACAGGGGGACAATTCGGTTCTGGACCAGCTTAAACAAACCAAACAAGAGCTGGACTCACTGGTCCTGCAGAACACAGAAACAGCCTTAGCCTTCCTTGGACAGAGATACGGGGAAATAGGACCTCGTGCCTCTCATCTGCTTGCTTACAGGTTGCGTAAGCAAAGATGTGTTTCCACTATAGTTGCTGTCAAGTACCCTGCCTCTGGCAACCTTTATACAAGAGTGGGGTATATTACTCAGGAATTTAGTGACTATTATAAAAAAATTATTTACCCCAGATCACTCCTCGGATAATACGGACATCAGTGCTTTCCTCTCCCCACTGGATATTCCCAAGCTGATTGAGATACAGCACGCCTCCTTGATTTCTCCTACTCTGCGTACAGAATTAGTAGCTGCCATCTCTCGATCTAAAACTATGACGGCCCCTGGGCCAGACGGTTACGGCACAGAATTCTATAAATACTTTAGAAAGGAGATTGTCCCTCTTCTTCTACAAGTTTACAATGAAGTGCTGCAGGGGCTGGCTGACCCCCCCTCCTAACTGGGCATATGCAGTGGTATCCCTTATTCCCAAACCCGGTTAAAATCCCCAGTGCTGTTCATCATACTGGCCAATCTCAGTCTTAAATGTGGACTATAAGCTCCTTGCGTCCATTATAGACAAACGTCTGGACACAGTCCTTCCCTCAGTCATTAATTTGGATCAGACATGATTTGTCAGTGCCAGATCCACTACAGATAACACCAGAAGGGCACTTTAGTTAGTACAGGAAATGCAATCCCAGAGAACACACTCTGTCCTCCTCAGCTTAGATGCTGAGAAGGCATATAATAGGGTCTCATGGCCCTTCCTGTTTGCTACTATTTTAAAGATGGGTTCCCCTTCCCTTATTTCTGTAACCAAAACACTTTTTTACTCGCCCCAAGCATGTGTTAAAGTCTCCGGACACCATTCTTCCAATTTTCCCCTACACAGGGGCCCCGCCAAGGTTGTCCTCTATTCCCGGGCTTATTTGCTATTTTTATAGAACCATTAACACAGGCCATCAGGGGCTCCCATCAGATAGACGGTAGGGAAGAAAAAATTACTCACCTTCATAATGTTGCTTCTTCTAATGGAGTCTTGCTGTATTCTGACATATGCAGTGATCACCAACCTTTGAACTGCTCCGGAGAACAAAGAGTTAACTTTCCATGCAGGGCATGGAATGCTGAGCGAGCTCGGTTGAAGCCTCTGTCTGCTGTTTAAACTCCAACCATCAGATCTTTACGAGCTACACTCACTAGGCGTTCTGTGTGGAAACTGTAAACTCACACTAGCCAACTGGCAACTAAATTTGTTAAAAAAGGGTTTTTTTGTTTTAAAGCAAAGACTCAAGTCAGGAAACCCAAAAAACAAAACACAACACACCCCTAAAATAAAGGAGGGTGAGAAAAAGGGGCACCTCTAGGTGTCAACACTGCTCCTGCCCACCCACATCCCAAAAAACAGGTTCTGAGAGGGAGGCAGGGGGGAGGTCAGAATACAGCAAGACTCCATTAGAAGAAACAACATTACTAAGGTGAGTAATTTTTTCTTCAAACAACATGAAGTCTTGCTGTATTCTGACATATGCAGACTACCAAGCAGTACCTCCAAGGAGGAGGGACAGAACCTACTTTGGGAAAAGGCTCTGAAGTACTGCTGTGCCAAACCGAGCATCACTCCTAGCCTGGATATCCAGAGAGTAATACTTGGTGAATGTATCGACTGTTTTCCAGGTGGCTGCTTGACAGATTTCTAAGATAGGAATATCCCTAGCAGCAGCCAGAGAAGCAGCTGTACCTCTAGTAGAGTGAGCCCTCAGGCCTGAGGGTGGGGTTCTACCCAATTTCTCATAGCAGAATTGTATACAAGAGACAATCCACCTGGCAATAGATCTTTTACTGGCAGGTTTGCCCTTACCGACCTCCCCATAAGTGAGGAACAACTGGAGGGATTCAAACCTGTGACCCTTGGTGCACTCTATGTAGTAGCTAAGGGCTCTTTTACGTCCAGGCTGTGCAACCTCCTCTCCCCAGAGGAGGAATGGTCAGTGAAGAAAACAGGGAGAGACATAGACTGATTAAGGTGGAAATCTGAAATCACCTTAGGCAAAAACTTCCTGTTAGTTCTGAGGACCACTTTATCTCTATGGAAAGAGATGAAATCAGGCTCCACTGACAGGGTTTGCAATTCACTGATGCGCCTGGCAGAGGTAGTGGCTACCAAAAACACAGTTTTCCAAGTGAAGTACTTAAGCTCTGCAGAGGACAAAGGCTCAAAGGGGGGTTGCATAAGCTGGGCAATGCAAACATTAAGGTCCCAAGCAGGAGCAGGGTCCCTGAAGGGAGGATTGATGTGAAGCAATCCCTTGAAGAATTTGCAAAATACAGGATGGGCTGACAGAGAAGAGGGCTTGCCTACTGACAAAAAGGCATAAACAGCTGCCAAATGTACTCTAAGTGTAGCTGGTCTGAGTCCCAAGCCATTGAGATGAACCATATAGTCCAGGACGGTAGGCAACCCAGCAGATTCTGGAGAAATATGCTTACCAGAGCACCAAATAGTGAACCTTTTCCATTTGGAGTTGTAAGTCTTTCTGGTGGAAGGCTTTCGAGAAGCCTTAAGAATATCCAGAACACCTTGAGAGAGGTGCAGATCAGCAAACTAACTCTTCGAGAGCCAGGCCTTGAGATTGAGAGATCTGAGATTCGGATACCAAATCCTTCCCTGAGAGGATGTCAACAGGTTGTAATTCCTGGGAAGAGACAGGGAAGGTGGACTGCTAAGGACAGTAACAGTGGATACCAGGGCTGTCTGGCCCAGTCTGGAGCCGATCAGAATCACTTTGCAGGTTGAGACCTGATCTTGACTAGCACCCTGAACAGGAGAGGGAAGGGAGCATACAGGAACTTCCCTTCCCAGTTCAGAACCAGAGCATCCAGAGGGACTGAGCCCAAGACTGGGGGTCTGCAGCAAAAGAGAGGAAGTTGGTGATTGTCTGGGGCTGCAAAAAGATCTATCTGTGGAGTGCCCCATTTGGAGAAAATCACTTTCAAAATTAGGGGATCTAGGCACCACTCGTGGTGGCCCTGAGATATCCTGCTGAGAGCATCTGTTAGGACATTGTCCTTCCCTGGGAGGGGAACTGCTATCAGAGAAGTTTGCAGGGAATAGGCCAGAGACCACAACTTCATTGCTTCTGTGCACAAGGCCGTAGACCGAGTGCCCCCTTGCTTGTTAATGTACCACATTGTGGTGGTATTGTTTGTTCTGATATGGACTACCTTGTTCTGTACAGACCTGGAAAAAGCTTGCAGTGCCAGAAACACTGCTCTGAGTTCCAAGAGATTGATGTGAAGCAGAGATTCTTGAGGTGACCACAGCCCTTGGGTGGTAAGGTCCCCCAAGTGGGCTCCCCAGCCCAAGAGGGAGGCGTCTGTGGTGAGGATTAGTGAATGAGACTGAGTGACAAAAGGAACTCCCTGTCTTAAATTGTCCTGATCCTGCCACCACTGCCAAGGCTGGATCAGGGTTCGAGTCACTGGGACTAGTTTGGTAAGGGGATCCTTTCTCTGGGACTAGAAGGCTCTTACGTGGAACTGAATGTCCCTCATCTGGAAACTTGCCCCCTGGACCACTGCTGTAGAGGCTGCCATGTGGCCCAGGAGCTGCAAGAAGTGCCTTGCTGGTCGAGACACCTGAAGGGTGAAAGAAGAGGCCAGTTCTATTAGTGTCCTTGCCCTGTCATGGGGAAGGAAGGCCTTTGCTCTTATTGTATCCAGCTCTGCCCCTATAAAGGTGAGGAGCTGTACTGGCTCGAGAACTGACTTTAGAAGGAAGTGAGCAGTTGCTGAGTTATCTGAAGATGTGACTTGACTTGGTCTGGAGACTGACCCACTATGAGCCAGTCGTCCAAGTATGGAAAGATGGAGATCTTTTTCCTCCTTAGGAAAGCAACCACTACTGCCAGGCACTTTGTGAACACCCTTGGGGCTGATGTTAGGCCAAAGGGCATTACTCTGAATTGATAGTGGCCTGAGGGGAACTCGAACCTGAGGTACTTTCTGTGGGAGCACCTATGGGAATGTGAAAATAGGCATCTCTGAGGTCCAGGGAGGCTAGCCAGTCCCCTGGCCTTAGAGAGGGCAGAATTATTCCCAGAGTCACCATTTTGAATTTTGGCTTTAAAAGGTGCTTATTTAGATATCTCAGATCCAGGATGGGCTGCCATTCTCCTGTCTTTTTGGGGGTTAGGAAATACCTGGAGTACAATCCTTTGCCCCTGTGTTGGATAGGAACCCTTTCTATGGCTCTGAGAGCCAAGAGGGAAGAAACCTCTGCCTCTAGGGCAAGGGTCTCTGATGGATATGCAGGTGGAAAGGATCTGGTTCTCATCTTGGGAAATTTTTTGAAGCTGAGAACCAGTCCTTGGCTTACTACTTCTAGGACCCACTTGTCTGATGTTAAAGACTTCCAGTCCTGGACAAAGTAAGCCAGCCTGCTCCCTGCAGGAACTGGTGAATCAGCCCGGGCAGACCCATCAGGGTGTCTGCTTGGCAGGGACTTTAGGCTGAGGGGTGGATGCAGGCCTGCTCTGCACTCCATTTGCCTCTCCTCTAAAGAACCCTCTGGGCAAAAGCAGAAGAGGAGGCCTGGGCTTGGTAAAAAGGCCTTTGAAAGGGCCTGCCCCTGTCCCTGGAATGCTGTCTCTGAGGGGTGGCTTGCCTTTCTTTGGCCTGAGCACTCCTGTAGGTGGTCCTGTACTCGTCCATCTTCTTCATGTAGTTCTCTGTCTGCTCCCCAAACAGAGAATTACCAATGACAGGAAAATCCATGGCCTTAGCCTGGGTATCCTGTGATAGGCTAGTACATCTGAGCCAAGCCATTTTCCAAAGGGCCACAGATGTAGCCATGACTCTAGATACATCACTGGAGTCCACAGCAGCATTAAATTGCACCTTGGATGCCTCTATCCCATCCGCAGCCACCCGCTCCAGCTCCTTGGCAAGCTGGTCAGGGGCCCGTTTAGCTAGAGCCAGCACAGTGTCCCACCTGGACTTCTGGTATCTAGCTGTGTAGGCCATATAGTTAGCCTGCCTGAGTCCCAAAGATGCTGCCATGTACTGTTTCTTTGCCATGGCATCAATCCTCCTGGAGTCCTTATCTGGGGGGTGTGAAGCTAAGGGAATATTTGCCTTATTACAGGCAGCAGCCTGCACTACCCCAACATGGCTGCATTGCTGGGAAAGGAACTCCGTGTCCAAGCCTGAAAGAGTATACCTCTTGTCCATTCTTCTGTCCACAGGAGGTATGGAATTAGGAGTTTTTAAAATTTTAAATTCTGTTTCCCAAAAGATTTATGGAGGGGAACAGACAATCTCCTGGACTCTGGGATGTACATCATCTCAACAAAATCTGGCTCCTCCTGATCCTCTACTGCTTCTTCCATAGGAAGCTGGAGGGTTTCAGCCACTTTCTTGTAAAACATAAAGTGGGAAGGGGACTCAGAAAGCCTAGGAGGAGAAACACCTGAAGGTCTGTCTGGGGAGATGTCCGGGTCAATAGGCACATCCAGACTTTCATAATCACCATCATCATCATTATCCTCATTCTCTCCCTCCTCCTCCTCCTCCGTTCATAAAATTCTTCTAAAGTATAATCCGGAACCAGGGGAACCGACCAAACCGAGCCCCTGACAGATGGTGCCGGTTTGGCCAGAACCGAAGTTAGCGATTGAACTATCCTTATCGCTTTGGTTATCTCATCAGCGGTTGGAGAAAGAACTTGTGGATCCGAACCGGATGATTTATCCCTTTTCTTTCTTTTACCCGGAACCGACTCCTCAGAATCGGTTGTCCTTTTGCACGAAGAAGTTTTGCCCTGGTCAGAGGGCACTCCTTCTGGTTCGGTTGGAACTGAACCGGGCTGGCCATCCGGATCAGTGGACTTCTCTGCCTCCCTTTCCCTCAGTCTACCTACTCTCTTATCCAGGGTAGCTTTGGGAAAACTTTTACAAATCTGGCAGTCTGAATTGAGGTGGTCAAACCCCAGACAATAAACACAGGTGGTGTGGGGGATCAACCTTAGCGAAGGCTTCCACACACTACAGTGTTGAAACCCAGTGGGCCCGTTTTTTTTTTCTTGGGTTTCTCAGACATGGCCAATCCTAACCAAAACTTACCCATTTTTTGGCAATCCGCCAGGCAAGACACCCCTATTGGTTCCTGACTGTGTTACGGGTCTTGGAAAAAAACGTAATGAAATCTGTTTTTTTTATTTAATTTATTTTTTAGAACCGATACGGACTGGTTACCACACTCTAATAAAGAAAGAGTTTTTTTTACATAAACCTGATCAGTTCAAAATGAACCGATCCAATGTTTACAAGTTCCACACAGAAACGAATACAAAAACCTATCTAGTACTCACGGTACCACAGACAGAGACTTAACCGACAGGTTCAGTAGCAGAAATTTGGTCGAAACTGAGAGAAAAAAACGACACTTTAACCGACTTTTTTGAACCGAGTGAAGGAGAAATCTCCGGAGTGACTGTTCAGTGAGGAGGAGTAAAGAATCTGACGGTTGGAGTTTAAACAGCAAACAGAGGCTTCAACCGAGCTCGAGCTCAGCATTCCATGCCCTGCATGGAAAGTTAATTCTTTGTTCTCCGGGGCAGTTAAAGGTAGTGATCATTGCACATGTCAGAATACAGCAAGACTTCATGTTGTTTGAACACTGTATCACCCTATACATGGATGATGTTTTGCTTTTTTTAACCAACCCCTCCCAAACTGTCCCAGCAGTCTTTGACATATTCGACCAATTTGGTAGATGTTCAGGATATAAGCTTAATACCACCAAAATGGAAGCACTGACTTAACTTTACCCCCTCTTTAGCATTTAAGCAATTGTTCCCTTTCCGCTAGGACCTGGGCAAATTAAAATATCTGAGCATTTATCTGTCACATCAGGCAATCGACACAACTAAAAATAACTATAATCTGTTTCATGCCCAGCTTCGATCAGACCTAGCGCAGTGGAATATCCTCCCATTAAATCTCCTTCAGAGAGTTGAAGTTATTAGGATGGCAGTCTTACCCCGTGCTCTTTATTTGTTCCAGAATGTCCCAATATATATACCAAATAATACATTCCAAATATGGAACAAATCCATTAGTAGATTTATTTGGTCGGGGAAATGCCCTAGAGTAAAACTCCCTATTTATCTCCCTAGAAGATCTGGTGGGTTGGCACTGCCTAAACTTAGATATTACAATTGGGCCTCACATTTATCCTTTCTTCACTGCCATCTCGCCAGAATTAGTCCGGACCTCTGGAGGTAGATTGAGGAAGGTCTCATGCCTTTCGAGGACTTAGTCAGGAATATGATGCATCGTTTACCTCCTTGCTCCCGGGACAGGGTACCCTTAAAGCCCCTGGATCAAACATCAAATAAAGACCTGGAATGCAATATGTAGACATGTTTCTCTTTCCCCATACCTATTTTTACTATGTCCTATAACCCTCCTGGAGGACTTCCTACTGCCCACGACCATACATTCAAATTGTGGGAACGCATGGAACTCTCCAACCTTACACAATTTTTAAATAATGGAGACCTTAAATTCTTCCAGGAATTGTGTCAATCCCATGGTTTAAAGGGATCAGATTTTTACTGATACCTGCAGCTGCGACACTTTTATTATTCCCTGCCAATGCAAATGCGTAATTTAGATACTTACCCCCCTTAGTTATTTGCCTACAGCGAGATATTGCTACAGTAGGGTTCCTCACATTGTCTCTGTTTTGTATGGGTCCCTTGGAGACAAACACTGAGAATAGCTGTGCAAAATGGAATGTGGAACTTGGTTTTGAAATTCCCCTATCACTGTGGGACAAGCGCTGTCTTTCAACATCCAAACTTACCTATTCTCACAACTGGAGACTGTTCTCTTGACAAATACTGACCAGATACTTTCGTACCCTGGCTATAACAGCCCATTTCACGCCGATGAGATCAGGGGCTTGTTGGCGCCAGTGTGGTGAACTCTTAGCCCATCATAATCATGTATTTTGGTTATGCACAAAGATTCAGCCTTTCCTAGACTCAATACAATCCGAACTGACCAACCTGTATGGTACCCCGATTTCCCTTACTGCTGACCTATTTATATTACATATTCTTCCTCTGGGATTCAGAGATATCCACAACAGATAATTTGTGTGGGTATCACTGATGGCAGCTAATAAAGCCCTGACTCGTTGCTGGCTTACTGTACCCCCAGGGTCCCCACAGTGTCAGATTGGAGGGAGCTAATGACCCATACCTATAGGTCAGAAAACATTTCCTACCATTTAAATGGTAAGTCTGACTTATGTACATTGAAATGGACTACATGGATTCTATATATTATGCCAAAGGGTGTAACTTTCATTCCTTAGTTGTCTCTGGGCTGGGGTAGGAAATTTTGCTGAAGGGGAAATAAATTTGAATTTGTATTTGGATCCTGTCTGTTCCAAAAATCTGCACTGTAAAAATCTGTATTGTCTGCTGCTATATTATAACCCTGTACTAGGTCTTTTTTTATTATTATTATTAATATTTTTCACAGTCTCTACTAAACTATGGACTCTAGGCAAACTGTGAAGCTTAAATGGAATAACTATTTTCTTTACTTTTTTCTTTAATGTATTGCTCCATTGTCATTCTCTGAATCACAATGAATTTGTGGCTGCTAACCTTCCTGTACCCCCCCCCCCATTTGTCAGTGTCAGTGGCTCAGTAGGTAGTACACTCGCCTCTGAGGCCAGGAGCTCAGAGGGCTGTGGGTTCAGTTCCCACATCTGGCACTTGGTTAATATCCCAGTACTGACACTGTAGTGCAGCATGAGAGGGGTGCTGCACTTCTGAGGTGCCGTCTTTCGGATGAGATGTTAAACTGAGGTCCCATCTGCCTAGATTGGTGGTAGTTCAGGTGGATGTGAAAGATCCCATGACACTTCTTGAAAAGAGTAGGGGAGTTTTTATTGAAATAATCAACATAAAAGACAAACTACAAAAAAAATCATCAACTATCCACATAATCAAATAATAAACAGTGATCTGCATGTTTAACTATCGACCATACATGGAGAAAAGAAACATAATACAGAATAAGCAAAAAGAAAACACTATTCTCATACCTAACCAGTATTATTACCTCATTTAAACTTGATAAAGTGAAGAAAACCTTTCCACCATTTTAATAATGTGTCAGAAGTTACCCTTTTAGCGTCCTGAAAATACAATCTAGAAAGCTCCTTAGTAACCAAAACACTTACACAGGAAAAGGGCATTTTTCTTTGGTAAATGACCCACTGACACCGGGCTTGCTATAAGTAAAATCTTAAACAGCCTAGGAATAAAGATAGCGTTCCTTCATGAAAGCAAGATAATGTCACAGGATAACAACCTAAAATCAAAACTTCATATGACATACAATTGAGCCACTTGAAACCCCATAAGTCTGCCAAAAATGGCCATAAACCCACAGCATAAGAAAACCTAAGGAAAAAAATGTTCCATTGACTCTTCTAAATTTATACACTCTAAGTATGGACACTTCCTTTCTTCTAAGGCCTTATACTTGGCGTTACCCCTAACATTCAGGCGACCATAAAAGATCAACCACTGAGTTTCCCATTGTGATTTAGGCAACCTAATGTCATTTAACTGCGCCAAAACTTTATTATTTAGAGCTACCGGACAATTCTTAAAGCACGGCTCAGAAGGGAGTAGCTGAAGCATCACATACTGATAAAATTTCTTCATGTTGTTGTTCAATATTGTTTGCTTCTGAATTTTCCATTTAAATAATTTTTGTGCTGTACGCCTAAAATATTGTGGAAGGTAAACATGACAATTTAATTTAGGGGCATAAATATTCCAAGTCTTGAAATATTTACCCATAGATCTTAGAGTCCAGGAGTCTTCTGCCCTTAACTCGGCTACTAAACCATTTTTAACAGAATGCATAATAAATAACAAATGCACAAACACAACAGGATCTATCATGCCCAAACCTCCCACTTTCTTCTGTAGGTACGTATAATCCCTCTTAACGGGATTTAACCTATTTCCCCACAGCATCTGAAAAAACAAACTGTACATTTTTGTTTCGAGGTGCACAGATAGTGGAAAAATCATGGCAACGTACTGCATCCCAGGAATGAGAAACTGTTTAATGACCTGTATACGCTTCAGTTTTGACAACTTCCATTGTTTCCATCTATTTACCTTGTACTCTATTAGTTGAAGTGCAGAATCCCAGTTTTCCACTGGCATATTCTGGGGACCAAAAAGTATACCCAAAATTTTCAGTGGATTTCTAGAAATATAAATGCCCTCTTGCCATGCTTCCTTTGGGCTTACCGATCCTATAAATAAACCCTTAGTTTTGATAAATTCAATCTTGCATTTGATACCTAGAGAAAGCATCAAAGGCCTATATAAAATTAGGAACAGAAACCCTATCTTTGAAATACAATACTAAATCATCTGCATAGGCTTGCACCAAAAGAGGGGAATTTTGGAGTGCGGTAACTGCAATACCCTTACATTTCTGTGCAGAAATTAAGGTTTGTAATAAGGGGCTAGAGCAAAATTATATAGAAGAGGACCAAGAGGACACGCCTGACGAACACCTGAGTGTAACTGAAAGCCCTCTGCCCTGCACTCCTTCAAGAATGGAAATACTTCATAATTATCGTTTAACCTCTCTATCAGTTTCACCATTTGAAAAGGAACACCATAATGTGCCAAAGTTAAAAAAAGAAAGGGCAAATGTACTCTATCAAAGGCTTTATCCAAATCAGTTGCTATCAAACAATGAGATGCACCGATGTCCGTAAGATGTTCAATGACATCTCTTATCAACATGAGAGCTGACTGAACCCTTCTATCGAGTAAACCACAAAACTGATAGGGTGAAATGGCCCATCTAGCATAGGATTTTAAGTGATTATTTAGTATACTAGTGAAGATCTTATAATCTGTGTTCAATAAGGTAATAGGCCGCCAATTGGCGATATTTTTCCTGTCCCCCTTCTTGAATATATAAATTAACAGCCCCTCAGAAAAGGAGGGAAGAATAACAGCATTCGTCATGAAAAACTGAAATAAAATATACAAACAGTGACCCAGTTCTTCTGAAAACTGTTTATATAAATTATTAGATAATCCGTCCATTCTGGGGGAAATGTTCATTTTTAGTGTCCCGATTGTACTTATAATTTCTTTGAGTGATTGGACCCCATAAATCTGAAGTGTCTGATGATTTAATTGGGACTGAGATCGAACTCAAATATGAGAGCATTGATTTTTCCGAAATTGCCAAGGGAGGTTCAAGAAACCGAAAGTGCTCTATAATTACCTCTCTAAGATGCTCTATAGAGGTAGCCAAAGTATTATCCAATTTTAGCAATACATCCATATTCGAAGAATCTCTGAGCTGTGTACACATGTCAAAGGGATCGCCTATAGGAGATTTCTTTATACCACTGGTGAGAATAGCTTGCATAGTGATACCTCTATCATATTGAAACACTCTCATCTGTTCTTTTAATATAGAGATTTGTGTAGAGTAGTCCAATCTAGAAGTATAAGCTATGGATGTGAGTCTCTGCAGTTGCTGCCTAAGTCCCAAATAGTGTAGAAAATTATAATTTTTTTTTCTAAACCCCTGTGTCTTGAACCACCTCCTTAAATCTGCCTTTTGATTCCAACCACCATTCCCCCAGATCTGAATACAGAAAAGCCACCGATAACCTGGCTCTTAACAGATTTTTAACCCCAGCTTGTATATAAGGCAAGCTTAACATAGAATTGTTCAATTTCCACCTGATTTGTCCGCGATATGGTGTGTCTACCAACACAAAATTGCTAATTAAGAAAGAATGGTCTGAAAATTCATATGGGAACATTTTAAAGGAGGCTACCTGCATATTTGGAGAGACTAATATGTAGTCTATTAACGTAAAACTTTTTTCTTTATTAAAGGAAAATCTAGGTCCAGCGGACAAACAAGTATTGCAATTCACAAGGCTAGCCATTTTAATGATGTTACCCAATGCATTGGAATCACAATCTATTTTCTTCTTTGGAGGGGAGTCCTGCAAAGAACAGTTAAAATCTCCACCCCACAAAACCCTGACAGTCATCAATAAGAAGGGTTTAATAGAATTTAAGCAAGTTACCCTACCCGCTTTAGTTTGAGGATTATATATATTAATAAATCGGAAACATAAATCCTGCCATTTCCCATCCACTATCAATACCCTACCCGGTATAAGGTCAATCAGGTTATGCAACTGAAAAGAATATGAGGTAAACACTATCCCTACCCCATCAGCCGAGTCCTCCCCACTGACCAAAAGGAAGGGCCCCAAACCGAATCCCTTTTAAAAGATACCCGTTGCTCTATAGAATGCATCCATATTTCCTGCAGAAAGCATACCGATAGACGTTGGTCATGAATATAATGAAAAAGGGCATGTCTCTTAATCCCATTCAATAAACTATGTGTATTTAAAGAGCCCCAAGTCAAACTCATGTTAGTTTATGTTAAAGGACTTCTATATTTTCCTCTTTTTCTTTTTTTTTCTCTTTATAGTTATCCACTGGTTGTGACCTGGTGGAAAGAGTGGATGTTTGTGAGTCCGAGTCTTCCAAATCCATCTCAGTATCCCCCCATGGGGTGAAAAGGGCAGCATAAGAATTGCTAGTTTCAGTCATAGCCACCGGAGGTGTTTTTGGGGTGCAAATTCCTCGATGACCGTCTTTGTGGTAAAGCTAATTCAGGGCTAAGCAACGTAACCCCCTTACCTACCCCTGCCGTGACTACTTCCGAATAACACACCGGCGGAAATTGTAAATGATCGGGGGCCCATACTAGCCTTTAAAGGTAACACCATACCTGGAACAGATCCTTGTTCAATATTTTTAACTGTAAAGGCCTACTGATAGACAGAACCTTATCACTTGTCTCTCCCTTTATTTTCTTTTGAATATCAGCTAAAGAACAACTTGACTGCCCCTCGGGGGAGAGGGAGGGAGAGAGGTGCCAGATCTAGTGCCTTCTGAGCTTTCTGGATGAGAAGGTCAGATTTTGAACCAGTAGATTTGTTTCTGGCTGCCCAAGGGCATGCCCTAAACACATGACCCTTTTCTTCACACAAATCACAGCGAGACTGGCTAGTGCAAAACATCGTTAAATGCCCCACTTCCCCACAATTGTCACAGCATGGTTGATCACATACACTGGAAAGATGCGTCCTAGCTCCACATTTGTAACATGCTCGAGGCTGTCCACTGTAAAGACACACACCCCTATCCCTACCAAGCAGAAAAGAGTTAGGAATGTGCTCTATCCCTGCCGCTGATTGTTTCAGTTTAATTTTGTATTTCCACCCCCCTGTCCAAAAATGTTCCGAGTCCAGAATAGGTTCCAGCTCACTCAAAACATCACATTTTTGTGATAGCCAAAAAGTAATGTCCTCCACGTGGACCCCTTCATTCCTGAACATGACAGTGACAAATTTAATCAAAGGCTTAGATAAAGAAATAACCAAAAAAGGGGTCCACGCCGGAGAGAACTTGACCTGACTGTACCTCTCCCAAAATAAATCTAAAGCATGTTGTGTTCGAAAACTGATATCGAAATTGTCTTCCCCAGAAATATTAATGAAAGCATAAACATCATGTGGGGTAAAGTGCAATGAGTCCTTAAGTAAAGTTTTTCCAACGTAATGTCTGTCAGGTCTGACCTCCAATCCTCCTTTGTAACGCAGTCGCACCACATTCCGACGAGGTGCAGCTTCCCTTATTGGGGTGGCGAAAAGTTCTGACTTCAGTGGCTTCTTGGTTGAGGGGGGAGGGTTGAAACACACTAATCGTGTCCCGGACTGGAAGGCCCCTGTGCTAATTGTTCCAAGTTCAATTGGGGTGATATAGGCAAAGTCTGTAGATTCTCCGCGACCACAGATTCTAAGGGACGCTGTATATCCTTGGGTACCACCTCTACCTTGCTCAACTCTGACTTCACCTCCAGCAACTGCAATGCTGGTTTCCACTCAGGTGAGTGCTGAGAAAGCGATGACTTGCGGTCCCAGAGAGGGTCAGGTTTCCATACACCTGATACAGCCTGCTTCCCGGAGGGCTTGCTGAGGGGACCAATCATCCCCAGGTGTCTCTTTTAACAAGCTAGGAGGTCCCGTCCCCCCAGAATGCTTAACTACTAAGGAAGTCTGTTTTGAAGCCAGTTTATAATGAAAAAAATATCTGTAACCCCCTCTTGAGAGCTTGCTGAGGACTGGTAAGTCACCTCTGTTTGCTCCATTGGATCCTTATTTAACCCTTTTTTGAGAACAAACCCAGAAGTTTTACTTAAGGTAGCAGTTTCAGACTGTGAAAAGCAGGGACAATGGGGATTTCAAATGAACAGCAGATTTACTAGCAGCAAAAACCCTCCTGCACAATTACTTGTGCAGGGCTCGCTACATCTTTGAACTGTAACTGGTCCTCACCAACCTGTGACACAACTGACTGGTCCAGAGCTATCCCCGAATTTCTCGTGAAGGTATCCAGAGTGGAACTGCTCCCCTCGGGACATGCAGTCCTGGAAAGGTCTTTTGGGGATGTGTCAGAAATCGTCCTACTGCTGTCAAAACTAGAAGTGCTGCGAGGGAGAGGTGATGTGCAAGGCTGCGCATCCGCGTACTGTTGCATTGCAATTACCGGGTAGTGATCTGCCTCTGTTTCGTTTTTGTTTACCGAACTCGGTTGTGCACTGAAAGAGGACACAGTACCTGAAATCCGTGAATTCTCCAGTTCCTGAGCCCCAATATTCAAAACTCTATGCTTCACAGGGTTCGTTTGCCCCCTCGCTGAGTCAGCAGCCTGAGGTACTTGTTCACATCCCACCAGGTTTTCAGAGGAAACTCTCGGTTTGGAAACATTATCACCAGCCCTTATAGTGCTTAGGCACTGCAAACTCCTACCATCCTTTACAGTCGTGTCACAGGATAGCAGTTCTGCTCTCTCAGTTTGAAGTGCCCCATCGGACCTCGCATAATCCAGGGTAAGTGGAGAAGTGTCCGTTTTTAAACCAGATGTTTGCACCGAGACTTCCCAGTGCACTGCAGCATCATGAAATTCCATGTCCGAATCAATGTCCTCCGTTGCCAAAGCTAAAGCCTCCGATTTACCAAGAGCAGGAGCTGAGGCTAGCTCTCCCACTCCACTGACGTCCTCCTCCTTCGCTAGTTCACTGCGAGTGGCCATCTTGGCAATGGCCTGTCCCCCTACTGGCAGCAATCCGGCAACCGAGTAGGGGAATTTCCCCGGTGTCCTAGCCAAATTTCCCTCATTCACTAAAAATGCCACCAACAGCTTAATCTGGTTCAAGGTCAATTGGCATTCATCTGTATCCCCTTCCCCTGGGTCGTGCCTGAAAATAGGCAGAATTTATCTAGTGCACTTACCCGGTCAACAAAAACTAAATAAAAAAATAAATAAAAATAAATTATGTGAGAAACTGAATAAAAATTATATTAACAAAAAGAATGACCCAGACCACAGTGAACTTGGCCAGAATGTTAAGGTCGCTGTCGGTGGTTTCTTTGCGTCGGTGGGGGGGCAATGGCAAAAGGTGCATGATCCTCAGCGGCCCCTGTGAGCCCAAGGGCCTGGGAAGGCATCAGGTCTCGATGGGAGGACCACCGACGAGCCGGCCATTAACAGAGTGGGGTATGACTACCCAGAGGTGACCTACCACCGCAGCACAGGCAGCAGTGCTGTCAGTAAGGGTCTGGTAGGAACAGAGACTTGGACAGCAGCAGGTGTCAGTGCAGCCACAACTAACGAAGTATCCCTGGATGAAGAAGAGGAGGCCACCAGAGGCAGGTGTCCTGATCATGGTCTTTTTAATGACTTTCTCCTGAGGACTTGTCTTAGGGCCTTGGGGGTCTGGGCACTCAATGAACCCACTGGCCACTGGGAAGGTGGGACCCCAGAGGACTCCTGCCCAGAACTGGCTACCTGTTGCTCCATTAGGAATTTTTTTAAGAGCCTTTTTGTGTCACCTGAGGGTTGGTTGGTTAAACTTCTGGCAGTACTCACAGTCGGAGACATTGTGGTCAGGCCCAAGACAGCACACAGAGTTCGTCTGTAGAGGCAAACTTCTTTCCACGGCAGCAGCGACGTAGGAGAGAAGTCAAAAGATTAACTCTCAACATAAAGTAAAGGAATGTCTTTGGAAAGAGGGATTCTAAAAGACTTAAGTATGAAAAAAAAACGTAGGCAAAAATGACCCATGTGAACTCAGTCAATGGTGGGAAAGAATGGAGGAGGGAGCGGGGCCATTCATGCCTTTATAGGGTTGGTGACATCAGCAGATGACATCAGCGTGGGCGGTCCCAGTTGTACTGCTGAGAATCTTCTGTGTGGATCCTGCTTCACCGACGGTGAAGTTCCATATGTGTGACCTGATGACTGAGGTACCCCTGATGAAGATCTGCTGCTTTAGGAATACTCATGTCTCCAGGGTTCTATGTTGACTGACTGCCTTTGGGCAGTACCACTACCACAGTGGGGGAGATCGTTACACTATCTTTATATATTTACTCCACACTGATGATTTGAAGCGATACAGAAACAGTTTCTTTTCCCCAGAAAATAAAGCTCTGAGCTGAACCAGGAAGGAATGACTCAGACTTGGTTCTTGCCCAGCCACCCAAGTTCTGGGTGGTTTGTTTAATCAGAGTCTAATTAGCCTATAAAAAGAACTCCATCAGTCAAGCACAGGGATGACTTGTTGCTAGGAGTTTTTTTTTTTTTTTTTGTTTTTTTTAATTCTTTAATTATAAAATGCAGAATGTGGTACAATCACCAGGTGAATATCAACACAATAAATTCAACCAGACAATGCGTGTTGTTCTGTAATAAATAAACACTGTCTTGACAGTACAACAGATTCCCCCAAAGGTAAGCTACGTGCACAAGGGCCCTGAAACATCCCTCAGTTGTCGGGTCCCGAGTTCGAGGCTGCTCCAATTTTCTCCCAAACAACATCCCCAGTGATTGCCGCTAGGAGTCTTGTAAAGTTTTAGTTTAGTGGTGAATCATTAATTAGCAAAGCAGCAACCTTTGCACTACTCATGCACTTCATCAACAACCTGCAGTGCCAAGTTTAAAAAGAAAAATCTTACAAAAATTAAGCTCCACTCCCAACTTTTTCATAGCACCCTATCCCATCCTCCTCTCCCCCAGCACCAAACACGATCACTATGAACACTCCTCCCCCCACCCACTCAGCAGCCCCCAACCCCTAGCCTCAGCCAATTTAAACATCCCTTCCCTCACCAGCTCAGAATCACCAAATCACCCCTTCCCCCTACACACACCCTGCCAGCCCTAACCACAAAAGACAAAGGCACATCCCATCCTCCACCACTTCAACACCTAACTCACACCACCAAACTAAAGAATACAAGAACTGTGGCAGAGAATGGCACAGTGACTGTCAGACATTAAAAGTCAAACAGCCAAGGTACAAAGGAGTTGGAAGTAGTCTTACATGTTACCTGTGCAGAGTGGGTACAGAAGGAAAGAAGACTGGGTAATGTCTCAAAAGCCCAAAACTGTTATTCTTTTCTATCTAAGAAGACAAATCTAGCTATAGGAAGAGTTATGTTTTGTGTTTACTGTTAATATTTTATTTTTGCATGTTTTTCTTGTAAAGCTCTTTAATTCCAGATTGGTTCTGTGTGTGTATATGTATATTTATATACATACATACACACAATGGGGGTGAGAGAAAAATGTACAGATAATTGAAATATTTACATGGCAGTAGGACCTGGCATGATGATAAATAGTTTATCACCACTAGAGGTGGGTCATCACCAGTTATCATCAATGCTGCTGGGTGGGGGGTGAAACCTAACGCACATTTCCCTACTTTTGTTGCTTTAAGTTGAACCCTAACTGGTGCACTAACACAGTCTAAGTTTTTTTTTTTTTTTGCAATTAATTTCCCTTATTTTTGAGATTGTGGAATCGTATCCTCCTCCATTCTGGTTCCAAAGGGATCCGCATTAACAGATCCGTCTAGCTGCAGAAGCACCAGACCCTCTGTGAACATAGAAACATAGAAGTTCACAGCAGATAAGGACCGCAAGGCCCATCCAGTCTGCCCATTTTTTCTACCTTATGAATGTGCCATAGACCTTTACTCTGTCAATGGCCTATTTAGCCATGTGAAACATCAGGTGTTTGTGGTTGCTCCCCTACTGTGGCTGTATGTATCTGTGCTTTTGCACTTGGGTACTTTTAAATGTTGAATACTTCACTGTGGAATAAAAGTCAAATGAACTATGATTATATCCAGAACTGAGACTGTTGAGTGCTGTGACTGTTTTTCTTCACCTATTTATTCATACTCATCTGTATTGTTCCCTTATGCCTATCCCATGCCTGTTTGAAACCCTGCACTGTATTCATATCCACCACTTTCTGAGGTAGGTTGTTCCATGCATCCACCATCCTTTCTGTGAAAAAGAACTTCCTCACATTACCCCTTAAATTGGCCTACCTCTGATCTCATGATGTGTCCTCTTGCCCTGTTATTTTTCTTATATTGAAAAATATTGAAACATGTTCGACTCCAACAGATCCGTCTGGCTGCTGAAGCAACTGGGACCTCCAGGCCTTACACTTCCATATACAGTAGTTAAAGATGCAGAAGCACAGGGTTCTTTGAGTCCTGCACCAAATGTGGAGTCCATCAGGCTGTGGAAGTGTAAGACAGAACGGTTACGTAAGAACTTACCGTAACAGCACATCTTCGAGAGAATCTCTTGCTGCAGGTCACACCTTAGGAACCTTTGCCGTTAGTCACTAGGATCACATGGAAGCTTTTTCACTAGCAGTCTATCTGGGGCCATCCATGACGATGTCACCATGTCCGCGTTCCCCTAAATCATAGGCAGTCCCATGCCCTCCTCAGTTCCCAACGGAGATCATCCAGTGAGTGTACACTCCCATGGGAGCAGAGGGAGGGCCCTCAAAAGACCCGCCAAAGGGAGTATGGAAGACAGAAGGTAGACCCATCCTGAAGAGAGAACAGGAGGGGAGACTGAACAAAGGGGGAAGGTGGGAAGGATAGCGTGACCTGCTGCAATTGATTATCTTGAAAATCTTCTGTTATCTTAAGTTCTTACATAACTGTTCTATCTTCTTAGAGGATATCTCTTGCAGCAGGTAACACTCTAGGAACGAGTCCCAAGCAGTACTGCAGAGAAGACCAGGTAGGGAGGATGGGGGGAAAAAAAAACAAAAAAAAAACAGGGACCTAAGAAACGAGGACTTGAAGACTGGAACTAGCCCGTATTCTGGAGGCGACGTCCGGACTGTAGTGCCTTGTGAAGATGTGGACAGTGCTCCAGGTGGCAGCAGCACAGATCTCAGTGACGAAAACCTCCCTGAAACAGGAAACAGAGAGGCCCTTGACAGCCCCCAGAAGTTCCTTACTGTACTTTCTGCAACAGAAAATAATGTTGGCTAACCATTTTGATACACGCTGTTTTGAAACCGGTAAGCCCTCTTTCCCAGGGGTGAACAAAACAATTGCAAGGACTTCCTGCAGTTCCTCATGCAGTGAACAGAACATCTTATGATTCTATATACATCAAAAGTATGGGGCAATGCTTCCTCTGAACTGGCATGTTCCAGGTAGTGGACCGGCAGGTGGATGGCATGATTCAGGGTAAACTCAGACAACACCTTCAGCAAGAATTTAGGGTTAATGCGCAAAGGCACCCTGTCCTTGTGAAAAATCAAATAAGGTTGTTCGTACATGAGTGCTTGTAGCTCAGAGATTCTCCACGCAGAAGTAATAGCAACTAAAAATAACGCTGTACAGACAGAAAGTGTAGCTCGCAAGTCGCGACAGGCTCAAAAGGAGCCACGGCAAATTTTTCTGGAACAAAGTTTAAGGCCCACAGCGGGATAGAGTTACGGATGGGAGGTTTCAAGAGTAGATGCCTCTCAGAAATGTACAGGTCACATCCAACTGGGCCATCATATGACCCTCAATGGGCACATGGAAAGCCGAAATTGAGGATAAGTACACCTTTAGTGATGAGTATTTCAGTCCAGCATCAGACAAGGACAACAGATACTCAAGAATCTGGTTCACCGGATAGGTGAAGGGGTCCAAATGGTGGGAAGCTGCCCGTAAGGCAAATCGCTTCCACTTTATGGATAAGTTGCCCTGGTGGAAGGGCTTTCTGGTGGCCACTAGGACATCAGCCACCTTAGGGGAGACACCAAACCTGGCCATGGCTATGTCTTCAGGACCAGGCATGCAGGTGAAGGGACTGAAGGTTCGGGTGGCCAAGGGTTCCCTGGTCCTGCGACAGCAGGTTCATGCACAGATGAAGGGGAACTGAAGGCTCCACCACCAACTGCTGCAATAGTGGAAAACAAATCGGACGCAGTCAAAATAGGACCACCAGGATCATGGCGACTCCCTCTACCTTTAGTTTGCCAAGCACTCTGAATCGGGGGAAGGGAGGGAAGACATAAACAAACCAAGCCCTGGATCAAATAAGCACGAAAAGCAGCAGTTTTGCATTGTGTGGGGGTGCAAAAAGGTCCAACTCTGGGTGACCCCACCTGACAAACAGGCCTTCTACCACCAAGGGGAGCAGTTCCCATTCATGCATCCTGGACTGCGACCTGCATAGCCTGCCTGCCAGGATGTTTTTGGCACCTGGAATATGGATGGCTTATTGTTCTAGACCGTGGTCCAGAGCCCAATACCCAATGCTCATTACCTCCTGGCACAGGAGGTAAGAGTGCATGCCCCCTTACTTCTTGATGTAGTGCACCGCGCTGACATTGTCCATCTGCACCAGCAGAGGACCCGGGGATAGGAGGGACTGAAAAGCCTGCAGGCCGTAAAGCACAGCCCTCATCTTGAGCATCTCGAGGACACTGATGTGGAGCAATGCCTTGAGTGAAGTTCATGTCCCCGGAGTCTGGCAGGGGTCCAGGTGTGCAACCCCAGCCTGCCCCCAAGGCATCCGTGGTGAGGATTTGATGAGGTGAGGGAATGAGGAAAGGAACCCCTTTCTGTAAAAGGCTGGGTTCCATCCATCACAGAAGGGCCTTCTTGACTGGCAGTGAGACCAGGACCCTTTGCTCCAGGTCATCGGTTTGCTGATCCCACTGCACCCTCAGAGTCCACAGAAGGATGCACATATGCAGCCGTGCCACATGGACCATGGCGATGGCCACGGCCATCAGACCAAGCATCCAGTGATATGTCCTCGTAGTGATATTATATATTGGAGCCGCTGTCTAAGGGTCAACATTGATTTGGAGAGGCTGACCACGATTCTCAGACTCGTAAACAATTACAGGGTACGCACAAGAGTCCCAGACAGTTGCTACTGGGATTGGGCCTTGAGCTACCAGTCGTCCAGGTAGGGAAGATGTAAAGACCCTCCCTCTTGACAGCTGCTACCACCACCACTTGGCACTTGGTGATGACCCGTGGCGCCAAAGATAAGCCAAAAGGAAGGACCCTGAACTGGTAGTGCTGCCGCTGAAATGGGAATCTGGGGAGGGTAGACCTTGATATGCAGGTAAGTATTCTGCATATCTAGGGAACAGATCTGGTCTCCCTGCCGGAGCAAGAGCAACAGACCCAGGAGGGTGACCATCCTTAACTTCTTGTACTGAATGTCATAGTTCAAGTTGCATAAGTCCAGGATGGGCCTCAAGTCCCTGGTTGATTTGGGGATGAGAAAGAAGTGGGAATAAAACCCCAGGTTTTGTTGGTTTTCTGGGACCAGTTCTATGGCCCTTTCTTGCAGCAGTATAGGGATCCCTCCAGCAACATGGGAATGTGGTTTAGAGGGTAGTAAGACGGCCTTAGGGGAATATCTGGAAGCATTTCTATGAACTCTAGGGCATGTCCCTGTTCTATCAGCTGCAACACCCAGGTGTCTGTTGTGATCTCCTACCACCCGTCCAGATGGAGGAAGAAGTGACCCCCTACCACAGCATCTTGGGGGCTCACGTGGAGGGGGACTGGGTTAGGAGTAAAGCTGAGGCTGCACCCACAGTCGGGCCATCTTCTCCGCCACTTGAGGACTTTCCGGTGGTGGATGAGGGGGCAGGCAAGGCTGAGGAAGCTTTATGCTTACTGGGCTGTTTGGAGGTGGCCCACGAAGGGCACTCTGTCCACTCTTCTGGTGGGTGTGGTAGAGTCAATGAACAGAGCGCAGGGTGCTAACCAAGGCCTGAAGGTCACTGAAAATATCCTGCACATCTCCCCCAAAGAGTATGTGGCCCTCTGATAGAGTGAAGTTACAGCCTAACCCCTGAAAGGAGCATTCAGGATGGACTGCTGGACATCAGTCACGAACCCTGACACCCTGAGCCAGGAGTACCACCTCAGGCAAATGCCTACTGCTGAAGCTCTGACTGAAGCATCTACAGCATCATAGGCGGTCCTCCACAGATGTCTGCATACGTCAGCCCCACACTGAAGGGTCTTGAGTATCTCTTGCTTTTGGGGACCAGCAGGAAGAGACTGGGCAGCAGAGCTAGCCGTGTCCCAGAGGTCGTTCTGGTACTTCAGCATATGCCCCTCATAACTGAGGACCCTTATGGCGAGGGTAGAACAGGCAAATACCCTTTTCTCCGTGAGGTCCGGCTTCCTGGACTCCTTATCAGGAGGGAGGGAGCTGAGGTGCTGGGGTCTTTTGGAGTAGTCATGGGATGTGTTTATGACCACATAATCAGCCTGAGGGGGCCTGGAGGAAAAGAGCTTCCCCAAGGGGGCCTGGTACAGCTTTTCCACCTTCCTTGGCATGGGGGAACCAGCTGAGGCCTGTAAAACACTGCTAGAATGGCATCCTCATATGTGTCAGTTATTGAAGGTATACTAAGAGGGGGGACTCGGGCAGACCTAGATAGTGTGCCAGGTTCCTCCTAGAAATGTTCTGTTCTGCTGAGTTGAAACCCATGAAGACCTGCAGTTGCTGCATCATAGAAATGAAGGACGGGTCCATCTGGGGGTGAGACCTTGGAACATAGTTGGAGGTGCTAAAGAGAATTCTAGCCCCTTCATTCTCATCTTCCTCATGCTTATCCTCCAGGAGAAGGAAGTCAGGACGATAAGTCATTGTCCCCTGGCTCAGAGGGGGACAATGACGAGCGAGGGGCAGGCCTCATCAATGCCCAGTGCGATGGCACTGCAGGTGACCGAGAAGGTCCTGCTGGTGATGGGGCCTGCGTCAGAATTACCCTGTTTGTTTAAGGTCCAGGACTGAGAATGGGGCCTGAACGTCAACGGTTACCGATGCCAGCGGAACACCCCGAGACAGGAGTGGTGGTATTGGGACCACAGCATCGAGAGTGTAGTTGGAAAGAGCGATGAAATGGGGGTGGGTTGAGACACTAGTTGGAGAACCTGCAACCCCATCGTCACCGGGATTGGAAGGGGCGTCAACAAAACAGGATAAACACCAGACATGAAATGAACATCGCCAGCCACTAGCAGACCAGCATCACTCCCTGACTATGCCCCCTGAGGAGGTGGGGGGGGGCATTCAGAAGGGGTGTGCGAGTTGGCAGGGCTAAGGAGGAAGCCCCAGCGACAAGGGCAGGTCAGGAGGGAGGAAACAAGGAACAGCCATATCAGCTAATTCTTAAAGATATATAAATATATATAACTTATGAGTAGGACTGTGGATCTTATGAGTAGGATTGTGGTTTCCAGTTATTACTGTAGCTGGCTGTCTTAGGCTGCATGCAAGGTCATTTGGTATTAAAATTTCTGTCAGAGGCTGGGCTAGGATTAGTCAATTCTACTTGCTGTACAGAGATTTAGTGTGGCGAGGATTTTTGTACATTTTGCTATTTTTTTTTTTAATTTAGCTTAAAGGTTTCTGTGGCTGTGTTTTCTGAATTAAGCTTAAAGGTTTCAGTGGCTGTGTCTTTTGAATTTAGCTTAAAGGTCTCCATGGCTGTGTTTTTTTGGAATTAAGCTCAACTGGGGCAAAACGGCCACACTTAAAGTCGGGGGGAGGGTCCTAAAGAGGACCTGGGGCAAACCTCTAATTTCTGGACTGTGTTTGTGAGACTTGGGAATGCTATTCGTGGGTTTGTATTTGTGTTCGTAAACAACTGCAATCAGTATAAGCTGTATTTCACTGTTCTGTATAGGTAGGGTGAGCCATGGGTAGGGTTGGGGGACAGCAATGCAGATGAACATATTGTGGAGGCTGGGAGGGTGCCCAATATGCCACAGGCTAAGGAGGCTCGAGGAAGAGGTTCAGTGGCACTGTTGAAAGTGGCCAGTGGCCAAAGTTTAGTGACCAGTGGCTAAGGTTTTAGTAACTAGTGACCAAACTTTTATCAACAATATGTAGTTGGCTAACCAAAAGGTTGAGGCGATAGAAAGGTGTAAAATGGCTAGTGTAGACTGATAAAAGGCTAGTAAAAAGTGAAGGTGACTAGTAGATGACTAAATAATGCCAACATGAGAATTGGTATATCTAGTAGCAAAAGGCTGCAAGTGGCTAAATACCACCATGTCACTTAATATGCATGTGTGTGTAAGACTTTAAAAGGGTTAATTGTTAAGATTTTATAAAATGAGGAAAATAAAATAAATCTTAAGCACAGTCAAATCAGCAGTTTTTTTAAAAAGGTTACGGCACAAGATAAGAATGCAGCTGCTAGTAACCGCGGCTGGCCTCAATGATTTGAGTTCCCCAATTTGGCCACTGTCTGGTTTTTATCTGTAATCCGAGTATTTTTAAAACAGTCACATCCCCTTGCATGTTTTCTGTATCCAGAAGTAAGTATTTTTGATAAATTAAGAAACCCTGATTACTTGTTTTTCCATTTAAGAATGACCGTATGTCTCGGCAAAGTATGACCTAGGTATCTTACGGCCAATGTATTTTTGAACCCGAGTCTTATGACTTGTTGAATGACATATTGTCTGCGTTTAAAACTGCTGACATAGTTTTTGGCAAATTCCAGCCTAGCATTTTTTTCTAAGCTTGCTACACATAAATATGGGACCTATGGTTATGTCCAGCGTCCCTTTGAGAAGACGCAGTCCCAGACAATCTGCAGTCTGAGACTATCCATAGATTGCTCGGGGGATCCAGAGATGTATGATTTTATGTGTCCCTGAAATGCTGTAGCGCTGGTGGTAAAAATCCATCAGCTGTTTAGATTTGATCATGTTAGAGGTAACATTGTTACGGCTTATTTTGTATTAATAAATTGCAACTGATTTAAAATAACATTTGGTGTCAGGTGGCTTTATTGGATTACCAGGGACCACTAGCCAAGAACCTTGTGTTTTACAGCTTGGCAAGGAGCTGGGGAGGTTGAGGAGAGGGTTGCGTTGGTAGAAGGGCTGACATCTGAGAGTATCAGGCTGACACCACAGAGAAGGAACAGTGGGTCAAGGGAGGGGTTGGGGAGGGTGTAAACTAGACAGGAAGCCAGCTAATGAAGGGTGGACTCTAGTAGGGCCTAGCAAATGAGGAGCAGCAGGAGGGAGGAGAAAACACATAGTAAGGCAAAGAAGGTAGGGAAAATGTTTGCTGTACTAGCAACACATGGGGAAGAGGATGCAGGAGGAGATTGCACAAGGGATAGTACTCACAAAGAGGAGGGCGTGAGGGGCATTACTAGTGGAGAGATTGAGCATGGCGTGGCAGGGGAAGGGCTAATACTCTGAGAGGTAAGGAGGGAGAGGGAGGTTGGCAGTAAAACAGGAGGAGGGAGAGGTCTCAACTGATAGGGGTGGGGAGACACTGGGACAAATGGTAAAGCACCATCTTGAGTGGCCTCAGAAATGAGAACCTGGGTAGGGGGCAGCGACAGGCACAAAGAAGGGGGGTGTACTAGTGTTGGGGGACTCCACACTCAAGGGGATCAAATGGGGCAGCAAGGAGGATTGGCACAGTCAGATATGGGTAGAGTCCATACTGGGATTAAAGGCAGACAAGGCAGGACTGGTAATCCTAAGGTGCGCAAGGAGGAGTAGGAGGAAACCGCACATTGTAGTACATGTTGGGACAAATGACCTAGTGGGGAAATGGTGGAGGTAACAAGGTAGAGGTCTGAGGAAGTGGAAAGGTTGTGCGAGGAGACTGGGGAATCTGTGGCCTTCTCGGAGGTGCTCCCAGTACCCTGTGCAAGCACAGTGAGAAAGGACAGGATCAGGGAGTTGAAGGTATGGTTGGTAGAATGGTGTCGAACTAAGGGGTATGGGGGCTGTGGGTGGCTGGGGCAGTACCTGGGATAATAACAATCTGTTTGCAAGGGATAAGCTACACCTGAGTGGGGAGGGGAGGGAGGTATTAAAGCAAAGACTGGGGAGGTATATTGCGACAAAGGTGGATTTAAACTAGATGGGGGGTGGCAAGTGGACAGCAGGTAGGCAGGGATCTGATAGAGTGGAGTCACAGCCCAACCCCTAGCAGAGAAGGACTCGGGGTGGCTGAAAAGGGAGGGAGTAAAAGGGAGGAGATGGAGGGTGATGAAGAAAAGGGGCAGGATGGTCTCGCTGAATGCGAGAAGCTTAGGCAACAATCAGCTGAGCTACAGGCACTCTTGGAAGTGTGGAGGGTGGATATTGCAGCTGTCACAGAAACGTAGGCAACTGAGCACCGGGACTGGACTCTGGCAATCACAGGGTACAAATTATTCAGGAAACACCATAAAGGCGGTGGGGTGGCAGTCTATGTGAGGGACGGGATCAAATGCACAAGGGACACGGGGGAGAAAGGAGAACAGAGGCGATCTGGCTGCAGCTCCTAGACTCAAGGGGTAGGAAACTGAGGTTTGGGGTGGTATACAGGCCGCCATCCCTGTCTGAGAAGCCTGACAGGGAATTAGCGGGACAAATCAGAAAGGTATATAGAAAAGGGTAGGTGGTCATCATGAGGGATTTCAACGTGCCGGAGGTTGACTGGAGCATTCCAGTCACCTCCAGTACTAGACAGCAAGTGCTCTTGGATGCAATCCAGGAGGGTTTCTTGACACAGTTGGTCAGTGTACCTACTAGGCTAAAGAACACTTTAGATCTGGTATCGTTGAATGGGGAGGCAGTAAGGGAAATAAGGGTAGAGGACCTACTAGACGACAGCGATCACCAAACGGTGTGGTTGATATCACGATGTGCGGGGAGCCAGAGAAATCAGTAACCTGGGTGGTAAACATCAGGGGGGCGAACTTTGGGAGGATGCGGAAAGTACTGAAAAAGAAACTAAAGGGCATAAGGCAGGAGACAAATGCGCAGCAGAAATGGGATATTATTAAACGGGAGATTACAGAGGCAATGGAAGCCTGCACCAAGACACAGAGTAAGAGGAGCAGAGCAAGAAAACCACGCTGGCTGAACAGCGAGGTAGTGGAGGTGGTGAGGGCAAAACAAGAGGTGCACCAGAGGTATAGGAGGATGGGGAAGGAAGGGAATAGGGAGGAGTATGCAAGATGGTCCAGGGAGGTGACCAGAAAAGTGAGAGAACATTAGTGCAGGGAATTAGCGGGGCAGTTTTCAGATACATCAGGGAGAAATGGAAGTGCAAAGAGACAGCGGTGAGGATAAAGAAGGGTGGGGCAGGCGGAAGGGGAGGAACAGGCAGAAGCACTGAAGGAATACTTTTGCTCAGTGTTCATGGATGAAAAGGGGCTGCTACCACCATGGGTTGGAGAGTGAGGGATGGGGGAGGGGCGACAGATGGAGGAATTGGGAGGTAGAGTCTTAGAGGGCTGAGCGCACGGAGTGTAGACAAGGCACCAGGGCTGGATGGTATCCACCCCAGGGTTCTGAGAGAGATGGCGGAGGTGTCGACGGGGCCGCTGGAAGATCTGTATAGCACCTCACTAGAGTCAGGATGTGTGCCACTAGACTGGAGGATGGCACATGTAGTACCATAACACAAAAGCGGACCAAGGGATGAACTGGGTAATTATCATTCGGTGAGTCTCACCTCCATAGTGTGGAAACTCGTGGAAAAGATACTAAAGGAAAGACTGGTATCATACCTGGAGGACAATGGCCTCCAGGATGTGAGGCAGCATGGGTTCGTTTCGGGGAAGTCTTGTCAAACCAATCTGATACAATATTATGACTGGGTGACAGGTAAGCTGGATAAGGGTCATGCGGTGGATGTTCTTTACTTGGACTTAAGCAAGGCCTTCGATTCGGTGCCTCATGGACATCTTGGAGGGAAGCCAACCGGCACAGGGGTAGGGACAAACATGACAAACTGGATTACAAGCTGGCTGAGTGGGAGGCTGCAATGGGTGGTGATGGGAGGGGAGCTCTCGACTCCAAGGCCAGTGATGAGCAGGGTGCCACAGGGCTCTGTGCTGAGACCAGCATTATTTGGGCTCTTCATATCAGACACTGCACACGGGGTGGTGAGCAAGGTAAGTCTGTTCACAGACAACACCAAAATGAGAGTAGTGGTGGATGGAGGGGAGGGATGGAAGCAGCTGCAGGGGGACCTAAGCAAGCTAGAGGAGTGGTCAGAGAGGTGGCAGCTGGGGTTCAATGCAAAGAAGTGTAAAGTTATGCACTTTGCAGCAAAGAACCCAAGGAGCTAATACTACAGTGGGGGGTTAAGCTGGGGATCACTGAGGAGGAGAAGGACCTAGGGGTAATGGTAACAGGGACAATGAACAACACTGCCCAGTGTAGGAGAGTGGCTACAAAAGCAAACAAAATGCTGGGGTGCATAGCGAGGGGGTTTTCGTCCATGCAAAGAGAGGTGATCTTGCCCCTCTACAGGTCGCTGTCAAAGCCGCACTTGGAGTATTGTGTGCAGTTTTGGAGGCCATACCTGAAGTGTGATATCAGGCTACTGGAGGGGTTTCAGAGGACAGCAACGAATATGATATATGGAATGGAGTGGACAGACTATGAGAACAGGCCAGGAGGCCTGAATATGTACACTCTGGAGGATAGAAGGGATGGGGGAACATGATAGAGACATTCAAGTATCTGAGGGGAATCAATAAGGATGGGGCAAACAGGGTCTTTAAGCTGGGGGGGGACACGGGATATGAAAAGAGGGGAGAAGATTTAGGAGGGAAATGAGGAGACACTATTTCATGGAGAGGGTGGTAGCAAAATGGAATGCACTACCAGAATGCGTAGTATCATGTAAATCTGTGAACAGCTTTAAAAGGGCATGGGACAGGGGAGAGTGAGGGTGGGGGATAGCAGTGGGATTCAAAGGGGGGTGGGGCAGCTGCAAACTAGGGGTGCTAGCTGCACACTCGAGCAGACAGATAGACCGGGTGGTCTGTTTCTACTGGCACATTCGTATGTTCATAAGGGCCCAGCATCAACGGGTTGTACTGCCAGCATTCCCCCACAGCAGATAAGTGTGAAGGAGGAAGAGGGAATCACCTGTGGAAGGTTGGGAGAACCTGCCAACGAGGGAACTATCACTGCACTGGGAGGCCCCAGTGGCCAGAGCTGCTAAAACCTGCCAAGTAGCCAACAGGGTGTGGGAGGCAGCGTGATCAGTCGCTGGCCTGGTCAACAACACAAAATACTCGGCGCTGGGAGCGGCAACCAGGAACGGTCCCAGGAGGCCCGATCCTTATCCCGGTGGCGATGCTTTCCTCGACAATGACTTGTCCAGGGCTTTGGTAGAATGAGAGCCCAAAGACTGCTCCGGGAAAGCGGAGGAGCCCCTGGCTTGAAGCTCCTTCACCAAGATAGCCACCTTCTGCTCCATGAGGAACACCTTGACATCTTTCAAGCAACATCGTTGGATGGTTTGATTGAAGCCACTGCAGATCTTGCAGGCCCAGACGTCGTGATTGAAGCCGAGGCAATGGACATAGGAATCATGTAAGTTCTTATCGAAAATCTTCTGCCCACAGCTGCAGCAACAAAATAAGTAGTCTGAGCTGGACATAAACGAAGGAAAAGCTGAATTCTCTTTAGGAATAAAATGATGAGGGCACTAGGGTGAGAAAAATAAACGGGAAATTCATTTTAGAAAATGGCGGTCAACTGAAGCGATGGTGGGAAAAGAACTGAGGAGGGCACAGGGCCGCCCATGACTATATACGGGGACGTCGTCACGGTGGGTGGCCCCAGACAGACTGCTAGCAAAAAAGCTTCCATGTGATCGAAGGTTCCTAAGGTGTGACCTGCTGCAAGAGATATCCCCGAGGAAGATCCTCTTGTCCCTGCACTTCTGTGCAGCTACAGATGCAGATATGTAGGGTTGTCCTGGCCCCACACCAAGTGAGAAGTCCATCTGGGTGTGGATGTGAAGGATCTTATGGGCTTTGCGCCTCCTTGCCAAGTGAGGAGTCCATCTAGTTGTGGAAGCACAGGATCCTCTGGGCCCTGCACTTCCACGTGGCTACAGATGCAGACATGCAGGGCCCAGAGGGCCCGGCACCAAGTGAGGAGACCATCTGGCTGCGGAAGGGGCCCTGTGCTTGTGTAGCTACAGATGCAGACGAGCAGGACCCAAATGTGGACTCCATCAGGCTGCAGAAGCACAAAAAAATTTTAACATTCATTCATAACTTGTAATTTAGCATATTTTTACACCACATTTTCAACACAGCCGTCTTATAATCCTACCTCATGAACCTGGTAAGTGAACATTTTCAAATCCTTGCTGAAACGTCATTTTGCACCACAAGTGCAAAAACACATCTTGGCAGGGATTTGAAAAATAATAGCTGTCACGTTCATGGGGTGGTGTGAAAAAATGGTTATGTTGAAAATTTGGGGCCACAGTATTGAAAATTACCAAACTTCTGTGCAAGCGTAGAAATTTTTCAATGTTTGCTCATAACTTGCTTTTTAATATTTTGAACCCAAAGTTTCAACATAGCCCTCTTATGACACCACCTCAAGAATCCGGTAGGTAAAAATTCTCAAATCCTGATCAAAACATCATTTTGCGTCGCAAGTACACACACACATTTTGGCCGGGATTTAAAAAAATAAATAAATAAATGATAGCTGTCATCTACATGAGGTGGTGGGGGGAAAAATGGCTATGTTGAAAATCTGGGGCCCAAATATTGGAAATTACCACGATTATGAGCGTGCGTTGAAAAATGTCAACATACACGCATAACTTTTGTTTTTTAAATTTTTTTACCTCAAATTCTCAACATAGCCTTCTTATGACTCCACCTCAGGAACTAGGGTGGAGAAAATTTTCAAATCCTGCCTAAAAGGTGATTTCGTACAGCGACTGCAAAAATCATCTTTTGGGACAGAGCTATTAAGGTGAAAAGTTAGGGGTTTAACATTAAACAGCCTACTCAACCCTAACTATAGGAGTGCTACCACATTCACACCTCTCTAACAGATACACACACATATATATGTAGCCTGTTTAAGCAGGATATATACTGACTCGTGGTACACTTATCAATACGAACTGCAAGTGAGTTTCAAGGCGTAATTGTCATTCTGAAAAAGAGACGCTAATTTGTTTTAAATAAATGAAGAAAAACTAATCCCTTCTGATACTGGAAAGGGACTGAAGTAAATAAGACCACACACACACACACACAATTTACTGAGGGTTTGGGCAGTCTACCTTTTTTATTTTATTTAAACAACTGGTAACCGGGAAAAGCACACAGAGCCAAGGCTCGTTTCCAAGTGCGACCCAGGGGTTGGGGCAAAGGGAAAAACAGCACACAATACAGATTATGATACATAAATACAAAGTAAAAATATATACATACAAGAATACATAGTAAGCAATAAGTATTTACAGGATATATAGCTAACTGGAACCTAGGTAAACATACTGTACTAGGTGGACAGTAGGGGTATGCGCACACAGTGGTTACAGAGCCAGATAAATATAGGACAGCTTAAGAGCACAAGAAAAGTCAGTAGATACTAAAAGAGGAGGGTGGGCAAAGAGGGACGCTACTTGTTGATATGGGGGCAGGTGCAAGGGGGTGGTGGCAGGTGGCGTAGTTGATTTTTGATAGAGTTGTGCAAGCACAGGTTTCTTAGGAGGGCTGACTGATTGTTCCATAGAGACGAAAGTCTATTGGTGATGGCAGATTTGCCAGCTGACCAAGATGGATTAGGGAGCAAGAAGGAGCAGGAATCCCTAGAACACAGGGTGTAAGGTGAAGTAAGTACAGGAGTTCGTTTCTCAGAGAAGTATGTGGGGAACAGGTTAAACCAGTATTTGGATATAAAGGTGATGGAGTGGACGTAGCATTGGTGGGACAGAGGTGTTCTATCAAGGGTGGAGAGAAGAGAGAGCAATGGTGTGTTGTAAGGGTAAAGTTTGAGGTGAAGCGACAGAAAGTGTAAAAGGGAGAGTTTAGCCTGGCTAATGAAGAGGAGGCACAGTGCAGCATACTAGGTCAGCATAATCAAAAATGGGGGTAATCATTTAACTAGTAATTCATGTCTCACAGGTAGAGTAAGCGATTCTGTTACAGTCTAGTATACCTAGCTTAGGGCAGAGTTTTGAGGAGATAGCATCGATATGGAGAGAGAAATTTAGTTGGGGGTCCAGCCACAGTCCTAGGTATTTGTAGGATATAACAGCACTTACGGGGTTTCCATCCAGTGAGGTGACTGCTGGGGGAAGGGGTGCTCTGGCTAGCTTTTGAGCAGTCCCAAAGGTCATGGAAACCATCTTGGACATGTCAATTTTGAGTAGGTTTGCCTGGAATCAGGACTGCATAGAGAGGAAGTCCTTCTGTAGAAATGTTTGGACCTCACCTAGTACTGGGCCAGATACAAAAAAGGATGGTATAATCCGCGTACATGTGGATGAGTGAACCTGAGCAGACTGATGCGAGGTTGTTTATAAAGAGAGAAAATAGGATTGGGCCAAGGATCGAGTCTTGGGGACACACCGGCGAGTATTTTGGGGGGGGGGAAGGGATGTGGAGTTAGCTATCCTGACAGACTGGGTCTTGTTTTTGAGGCAAGATTTAAACCCCTGAATGGCAGTGGGGCTGAGCCCTGCTACCTCAAGTTTATTGAGAAGCAGAGGATGAGAGACTGAATTGAAGGCCTTAGCAAGGTCAACAAAGACTGCAGCAGTGAGAGGGCCTTTGTCAGCTGCTAAGTGGATGTGACCAGTGACACAGAGAAGGGAGGAAATAGTGGCGTGGTGTTTTCTGAAACCGGATTGGTATGGGGAGAGAAAGTTTGAGACTGTGAGGAAATCGGTTAGCCTGGATTGTACTAGTGTTTCCTGAGGTTTGGATAGGGCTGGGAGGAGGGAAACAGGCTGGTAGTTTCAGTGCACTGAGATATCTCCGCATTTGTGGAGTGGGATGACACAGGCCAATTTCCAGGCTTTTGGGACCATGCCGGGAGAGAAGGACAGATTTAATAGGAAGGTGAGTGGAAGGGCAATGGCAGGGGCTGACATGCGCAGGAGACTTGGATGTCTGCCGTCCTGGCTCGATTTCGAGGGGTTTAGGGATTGGAGGGCTATAAATACTTCTGCAGTAGTAGTGGGCGTGAGCAGGAAAGTATTATGAGGAAACTGTTGCGGGTCATGTTTGGCTCCGGGGGGAGGGTGGGCAGGATGGTCGGGGAGAACACAGATGGTGAAGAATTTATTTAAGGCTTCAGTTGTTTGAACAGGGTCAGATATTGTAAGGTAATTTCACTTGAATGTGGGGGTTTTGGCTTGAGGGGGGTCAATGAGAGCGTGGACCAGCTTCCAAAAGGAGGAGGAGGGGTGTGCAGTGCTAAGATGGGACATGAAATATTCAGCTTTGTCTCCCCTTATGGCCTTAGTACAGTCATTCCTAATGGTGTTTTAAGTTTGTCTGGATTGAGGGGTCTGTGAGGATTTGAAGAGGGACCAGGCCTTATTACAGGCTTTGCAGAGAGCAATTATCGGGGCACAGACCAGGGGTGGTGGTGTTTTTTGACTCTGGTTTTTACTAGCGGGGTGTGGGAGTCCCAGACACGTGTGAAGATTTGCAGGAACCGGGTCAGGGCTGTGTCGACATCTGGAGCAGAACAGACAGGATCCATCCAAGTCTGCGCGCTTCAGGTCACAGAGGAGAGAGCTGGGATCGAGTGAATTGAGAGGGCCAATTTTAATGTATTTTGGGGCAGATTTGAGAAGTTGGGTTTTCCTGGTACAGTAGGTGATGCAGTGGTCGCCAAGGCAGCGTCCAGGACCCCAGCAGAGGATATTCTGGTGAGGAAGGGAGGAGAGGATCCAGTCAATAAGCAAATGGTTTGTGGAGCAAGTATTATAGTGGGTGGACTCTGTGATTAACTGGGTGAGGTTGTAGGATTCAATTTTGGAGGTGGCAGTCTTGGAGGAGGACAGCCAATCGAGGTTGTAGTTGTCACAAATTCACTCAGCAGGTCATGCCCTCTACTCCTAAAGTGCCAACCTCTGAGCACAGTCTTGTGAACGGTGCAACAGACAAGGTAACCCTCTTGTCTGTTTTTGTGAGTTCGGATCAACCTTTGGTCTCAGTTCTGGAGGGATTCAAACTGTAACCTCTTGCTAGCATACCCAATGCACAGGCTCAGATATATGTGTCTTCGGAGGGCCAGATATCTTTGTCTATGGGCACCTAACCAGGTATTCAGAGATGAACCCTTAAAACTTAATAAAGACTTCAGATTTAAAATGCTTCTGTTTCCAGTTTGGTACCACCATACAAGCTATATGTCTGCTGAACCATAAATATTTCTCAGCAAAAGAAAGCAATTCAAAGACAGACCAGGTTTGCGCTAAAATTAGAGTTTTTTACTAAAATATATAATACTATGTCAAACATACAATACAGAACTCTTATAACACAAGACATACATATCTTTAAACAAAACAAGGTTTAAAACAGTGCAATTCCTACAACTATATTTAGATTTTGTCTAGCTTTCTAAATACCTGTGTTCAGTGCTCAGATGTGTCCTTAGTCAGTGTCAGATACAAATGCATCTCTACAGTGAAAGAGAACAATCTTTTCAAGCAGTATTGGCCAACCCCTTTTGGATGAAGTCATCCAGCCCCTCCTCTGGTCAAATATCTAACAAAAATATATTTTTATACAACCACAGGATGTAATTTTATTAATCTATACTATACAGCTATACAGGATGTATTAATTCTGCAACCTTAGCATAACTCAAGTTTCAATGACACCTCTTTGATCTCATGCTGTACCCTCTTCACACAGGCTTCATAGGTCATTTACAACCTTACACCTCTATGTAACATCCTAGCTTCCTTTATTTTAATGTCATAAACCTAGTTTATGATTTCTCTTAACATAATTAACTTAACAACTCTGTAATTAGCTCAGAGAAACAGGATCCGTAATAAAAGTCTTCCAGTAACACACTGTCTCTAAAAAGACTGAGTGTGTGATACAATGCTGTCAGCACATCTCTTGGCCTGCATCTGTCAGCTAAAATCTTGGGGGGTAGGTGAGAGAGCTCATTCCTAGAACATTTGAATTTTCAGCAGAGGCATTAATACATTTTATATTAAAAAAATATAATACAGCACTCAGAACTGGCTGTCTACGTCACAGTAGTTACTCAGAAGTAATAGTTTGCCAGACAATGTGAGGGGCAGTAGGGAAGAAATTCATGTGGTGAGTGCATCCTGGGAGGGGTAGATCACACCGATAAAGATGGGGAGAGTACAGGGTAAAGAGATTTGGGTGAGAATCAATTTGTGCGAGCTGTGACAAGATACTTTTCTGACAACTGAGCAGGAGAGGGGTTGTCTTGTGAGGACTGCAACTCCTCCCCTTCTTTTCCTGTGATGTTGCCGAATGACTGAGTAGTTGGGGAACATCAGGGATGAATCAGGAGTCTTAGCAGATAAATACAGGTTACTCGCTTGTAACAGGAGTTCTAGGAGTGGTATATGTTGTTCATCCACACTTCTTGGCAGGTACCTTGCCACTTTAAGATGGGCCGGAAGGTCTTCAAGCTGGCTCCTCCCACCCACCCGGGTGGTAAAACCCTCAGCTGTGCCCCATGACACCAGATCTAGCCCGCTGGAAGCCAGGCTGTGTGCCAAAGCTGGGGAGGTCGGGTGGGTTACATAGATACATAGACAGTGTCGGCAGATAAGGGCCTATGGCCCACCCAGTCTGCCCATTTGAGCTTATAAGTTCAGTTTGTTTTCCTAGAAGTCTGTTTCCCCTTACCCCTGACCTCTAGAATTCCTTTATGTCTATCCCATGCATTCTTAAATCCCGTGATTGTTTCAGCCCCCACCACTTCCTCTGGCAGGGTGTTCCACTTGTCCACCACCCGTTCTATGAAGAAATTCTTCTCATGTTTCCTCTGAATCGTCCTCCCTCAACTTCATCCCATGCCCTCTAGTCCTGGAACATCTTTTTCGCTAAAATAGTGTTTTCCTGCACTCTGTTTCTCCCTGTAAGATACTTGTATGTCTCTATCATATCCCCTCTGTCCCTCCTCTCCTCCAGGGAGTACATGTTCAGTTCCTTCAACCTGTCTTCATAGGACTTGTGATGCAATCCATGCACCATCTTTGTTGCCCTCCTCTAAACCTTCTCTACCCTGTCTATGTCCTTACGTAGGTATGGTCTCCAGAACTGTACACTGTACTCCAGGTGGGGCCTCACTAGTGTCTTGTATAGCGGAATTATGACCTCCCTTTTCCTGCTGGTGATGCCCTGCCTATACATCCCAGCATCCTATTTGCTTTACCTGATGCCTTGTCACACTGTTCCCTACCTTGAGGTCATCAGAGATGACAACCCAAGATCCCTTTCCTGCTTGGTGCATGCTATATCCTCACCCCAACTGATATATTGTGCCAGGGTTTTGTGCCCATATGCATTATCTTGCACTTTTTGCATTGAATTTCAACTGCCAAACCCTTGACCATTCTTCAAGTTTCTGCAGGTCCCTTCTCATTCTGTCTACACCCTCTGGTGTGTCTACTCTGTTACAGAGCTTTGTGTCATCAGCGAACAGTGAAATTCTGCCTTCTAGATCCTGCACAATGTCACTGATGAAGATGTTGAATAGGACCGGTCCCAGCACTGATCCCTGTGGTACCCCACTGGTCACTCTTCCCTCTGTGGAGTGACAGCCATTTACCACCACCCTCTGTGTCCTGCCACCCAGCCAGTTACCTACCCACCACACTACTGTCCTGCCCACACCCATATTCCCCAGTGTGGATGAACAACATATACCACTCCTAGAACTCCTGTTACAGGTGAGTAACCTGTATTTCTAGAGACGTGGATATGCTGTTCAAGCCACACTTCTTGGCAGACTCCTAACAGTTCTCTGGGAGGAGGGAGGTAAGGCGCGCACCCCCTACTTAGGAAAAATGGACTAGAGAACTGAGTGACTCAAGGTCGATGTGGTAATGGGAAATGAAGGTGTGTGCTGACTTCCATGTAGAAGCCCTGCAGATTTCCTGGATAGGGATATCCCTAGAAGCAGCCACCGAGGCAGTGGTATGGCAGGTAGAATGAGCTCTTATCCCTCTGGGAGGCTCCTTGCCCGCCAACCTATAGCAGAGATTAATGCAGGAAGTGATCCACCTGCCAATCGTCCACTTGGCTGCAGGTCTGCCAGGTGTGGCTTCAGTGTAGGTGACAAACAGCTGGTGAACCTCTCCCCGAACTTCAGCCATACGCTCCTTATAGTAGGCGAGCACTCTTCTCAAGTCCAAAGTACGGAGTCTGTCTTCGGCCTCCAAGGTGCGATTCGGGAAGAACACCGGCAGAGTCAACACCTGATTCAGGTGAAACTCCGAAATCACCTTCGGAAGGAATTTCGGGTGGAAGTGTAGGACGACCTTGTCCCTGTGGAAGACCACGTAAGGAGATTCTATGGAAAGCGCCTGGAGCTCCCCAATCCTTCTGGCTGACGTGATAGCCACTAAGAAGGCAGTCTTCCACAACAGGTAGGAGATATCACACCTGTGCATCGGTTCGAATGGCTTGACCATGAGCTTGGCCAATACCAGCAATAAATCCCACGGAGGTGGAGGTTCAAGCACCGGAGGGGATATGTGATCTAGGCCTTTGAAAAAACGTCAGATCATCTTCTCCTGCACCACAGGCTGCTTGCCGGTCCACGCCTGGTAAGCAGAGATGCTGCCAAGTGCACTTTAAGGGTTGTCGACCGAAGCCCTAGCTGAGAAAGGGACCACAGGCAGTCCAAAATGTTAGCCAACGGGCAGGACGTGTGGGCCAGCCCATTACTCTGGCACCAAATGGAGAACCTCTTCCATTTAAAGGCGCAACATTTTCTGGTCGACTCTTTACAGGACGCCTCAACGACACTGAGGACCTCGTCGGAAAGACCCAGGGCCTGGAACCCTATCCGCTCAGGAACCAGGCCATCAGGTGCAGGGATTGAAGGTCTGGATGGAATACCTTCCCCTTGTTGACAGAGGGCAGGTCCGGGCGGGTTGGAAGCCGCCTCGGGAGCCCTTAACTGAGGCTGAGCAGATCTGGATACCAGAACTGGTGGTACCAGTCTGGGGCTACCAGAATCACCTACGCCTTGTCCTTCCTCGTCTTGAGAAGCACCTTGTGGATCAAGGGAAATGGAGAGAAGGCGTAAAAGAGGCCTGGGGTCCACAGCCTCGAGAAGGCATCCCCCTGCAGCGAGCCCCGTTGAGGGGGGCAGGCATAGAATAGCCTCAGCTTCGCATTCTCCCTGGAGGCAAACAGGTCCACCTGAGGAGTGCCCCAGTGGGAGAACAGATCTTGCACTACCTCTGGCAGGAGAGACCACTCGTGTGATGCATCGTCTATCCGGCTAAGGGTATCGGCCAGACTGTTTGAGGCTCCTGCCACATGGATGGCTAGGAGATCTGCCTCCAGGTTGAGCACGAGAGACCATATGTGGAGAGCCTCCTTGCACAGGGCAAGGACTGCGTCCTGCCCTGTCGGTTGAGATAGTACCTGGTCGTGGTGTTGTCTGTCTAGACCTGCACCACTTGACCCAGACTAACGGAGCGAAGGCGGTCAGGGCTAGCCGGACCACTGGGAGCTCCAGCAGGTTGATGTGGCATCGGGACTCTTGAGGGGACCAGAGGCCATGAGCCCTGTGCTCCCTCAGATGGCACCCCAACCCATCAGAGAGGAGTTGGTCGTCAGAATGACCGTCGGCTCGGGGCGGACAAATAGGATACCCTCCTGCAGATGAGTTGGGATGAGCCACCAGCGCGGGCTGTCCCACATCTTCTGGGTCATGGAGACTGGCTTGTTTTAGAAGACCTAAGCGCTGAGACCACTGGCGGGCCAGCCCCCATTACAGGGGTGTATATGCCAGCGGGCCCAACGGACCACGCTGGTGCAGGCTGCCATGAGACCCAGAAGGCGCAGAAAGTCCCAGGCAGGGTGCAGTTGTTCAACCAGAAATGATTGGACAAAGGAGGAAAGGACCTCGGCCCTGTCCGCTGGGAGCTGGGCTCCGGATCGGAGAGAGTTGAGCTCCACCCCGATGAACTAGATCACCTGCAAAGGCATGAGTTTCGACTTGGCATCGTTGCTAAGGAGGCCTAGTTGAGAGCAAGCCCGGAAGGCCAGATCCTTGGACTGTTCCGCCTCCAACTTGGAGGGGGCTGCTATCAGCCAATCGTCCAGGTAAGGGTAGACCCGGACCCCTCGGCACCGCAGGAATGCTGCCACCACTGCCATGCATTTGGTGAAGACCCTGGGAGCTGAAGAAAGGCAGAAAAGAGCATGGCCCAGAACTCGTAAAGGGATCCCTCTGCTCGAAAGTGGAGGAACCGATCATGGGACGGACGGATTGAGACGTGAAAGAATGTGTCCTGAAGATCCAGGGAGCAGAACCACATGCCTAGTTCCAGGGATGGTATGATCTGAGCCAGAGTAACCATCCGGAAGGTGCTTGGCCTTAGGAACTTGTTCAGGTTGTGCAGACTGAGAATAGGGCGCCAGCCCCCCGTCCATTTTGGGACCAGAAAGTACCTGGACACAAACCCTGGGCAAGGAGGAGGATCCACCACCTTGCTGACTACCCCCTTTCGGAGGAGCAGGGCTATGTCATCTCGGACAGCCGACAGACAGGCTGCAGATCCGGTGGCCCCCCGCAGGGCATGGGCTTGAAAGGGAGGGGTCTGCTTGAATCCCAGAGGCAGACCCCTGCCGACCACCTGCAGCACCCAGCGGTCCGTGGTGATAATGGACCAGGCAGAAAGGAAGTGGCTGAGCTGGCCCATCATGGGGGGACCCAGTGGAGGTGTGATGGGGTTGGGGGCGGCACCACACAACACGTCACTGGGCAAGCTTGGAGGAAGAACCAGCTGAGGGGCCGCCCGGACCTTTTCCTCTGGGCTTCCTAACTGAGGAAGCAATGGACTTGGCCTTGGGGCACGAAGAATGAGCCTGCTGGCCCTGCTGCTGATGTTGCTTGGCCAGACATGCTGCAGGAGCAGAGGAACAAAAGGGCTTACGCTGCTGATGGCAGCCTTTGTCCTTCTGGGCAGATGCGACAGAGTCCAAGGTGGCGTTGGACTTCTCGATCCGCTGGAGGTGACCCTCCACCCTGGGCCCGAACAAATTGGTGCCCAAAAAGGGGACATCTGCTAGCTTGTGCTGGGTATCCGCCGTGGAGGTCAAGATCTACAACCAAGCCCTGCAGCGCATGACTACTGCGGCCGCTACTGACCAGGAACAAGAGTCAACGATGTCCAGAGCAGTCTAGAGCTGTTGTTTAGCCACCGCCCTTCCCTGATCCCGAACCTGCTTGACCGTGGTCTGGAGGTCGGCTGGGAGATGAGGAAGCACCTCATCCAGGGAGCCCAACAGGGTGTGAGAGAAATGTGCCATCAGAACAGCCGAGTTAGCCTGACGAAGGCCTACGGAGGTGGCAGCATAGACTTTTCTCCCGGAATAGTCCAGCTTTTTGGACTCTTTATCCGGGGGCTTGTCCAAGTCCCTAGTGTTTCCAGAGTGCCAGAACACACTATTGGCTACCAAACCCTCAGCTGAGGGGTGCTCCGAAAAACCGGAGAGGGAGCCGGTAGGGACCGCATACTTGCAAGCCATCCTGAGCGAAGGTGCAGGACAAGAGGCCAGACGCTGCCAGAGCTCCGGAGCCGGACCCACAATGGCCTCGGGCATGGGGAAGGCCTCCAAGATAAGTCCCCTTTGTCCAGGATCTCAGTGACAGGGTATTTGGCCCATTTTTGCATGTGTTCAGGCTTCATCCTAGTGGACTCCAAGATGAGTCGAAGAATACCCAGGAACGAGGATGGACTCTTGTCCACTGACAGACCCCTGAAGATTCCAGGTCGACTGGACAGGAATACAGAGAGGAGTCGGTGGACTCCGAAGAGTCCACAAACAGCTGCCGCCCGCCTGAGCCACTCTCCACTCGCCGAGGTCGATCGGGGGTGAGAATGGACAGACAACCTGTGGGGCAAACCTTGACCCAACCGAGAATCCTTGGTCGGCGCCCCAGTCTTCGGCTGAGGAGGCGGGGGTTCCACTGCTATGGGCGGAGCAGCCGGTTTTGGCCGAGCAATCAGCGCCAGGACCGGCTCCTCAACTGAGGAACCAGGAGTGGGAGATGGCTCCGGCCGATTGGGCGACAGCCACTTAATCACCGGAGTGGGAGCTGGCATCAGTTGACCACCGGCTAAAATAAGTTGCTGCCACATAAGGTCCTCATAGCATCGACGCAATTTGTGCTGAAGCCTCTCCTCGGTTGAGGAGGAAGATGAGGACGAGCAGTGACACCGCTTTCTGCGGTGTCGGGATCGGGAACGGGACCGACCTGTTGCGGAACAGGACCGAGACAGAGACAGAGACCGTTGATGACGTCGGTGGTGGGCCGAAGAAGGAGCAGGGGAAACCGCTGATCCTCTGGTTCAGGGTCCTTGGCTGGGGACTTCGGCTTAAGTCCCTAGAGGGCACCGAGGGTACTGGTATCTGAGGAAGAGAGATGTTGGCCTCTTCGTTCGACAACCTGTTAGTGGGCTCGAGAAAGCTCTCGGTCTTGTCGACAGGAGTCTCAGCCGGCTGGTCTGACGGGGACTCCATGAAGCCAGCGGCCTGGGCCGCAACCTTGACCGAAGTCAAGAGGAGACGATCCGGGGAGCGAGACCTCTCCTGCTCCCAAGAACGTCGACGCTGGGACTTACCTTTGTGATCCTGTTTTTTGGATCGAGCGGGAAAAGACCCAGAAGGACCCTCTCCTTTAGTTGAGAGGGACTGACAAAGCTACTGGAAGAAAGCCATATAGGAGGAACCCAGGGGAAGCGGAATAAAAGCTGAGGCCGAGGAGGAGCTCACCGCGGCCTGGGCCACCTCCTCCTTGAGGGCCGTAAGATGTTCCAGTTGTTCCGTGGAGCCCGCTGCCATGGACACCGCCCAACGAGCCTCCTTCGATTTGACCGGCGGGAACCTCTTCTCCGGTCACCCTAGCTGAAGTTGGGCAGCTTGGTCCTCCAACACTGACGGAGAAAAGGAGAGACGCACGTCGCAAGCCTGTGGATCATGGGCGTGCCCAAGGAAGTAAACGCACGTGGCGTGAGAGTCAGTGCGGGACATCTTCTGCCCACAAGGGCACCAGCAGAACCCGGGGACGGACTTGTCTTCCATCACAGCCGCGATAGGTGAAGACTGAACTCGATTGAGTTTTAAAACAATTTTCCAGCCCACCTTAAAGCGGCAACGTACGTGCCAAGAAGTGTGGATTGAACAACTTATCCACATCCCTAGAACCATGTTTCAGTGAGGCACAGAACATCAAGGGAATGTTGAGTTAACAACAGTGTAGTAGGTTGAGTGTAGACAGGAGACTTCTGATGGTTACGTGCACGATTTTTAGGCCTTTGTGGGAGGTCGAGTTCCGCTGATCTACAGAGGGGCCAGGATTGTGCTCAACATCACCTGCAAGGAGCATGAAAAGTAGGAACATAGAGAATGTGGCTGGAAGCTTCCACCCCTTTGTGATAATGGGGGCACTAGGTGAGTTATAGGAGCATTTTAGGAGGGTAAAGCTAGAGGTCATCTGCGGTGGTAAGACACTGGGGAAGATCACGTGAAAGCAGGGCAGGGGTAAAGGGCTAAGTGTTGGTGGGTCGGGTGGTAGGTGGTGTATTTGGGGGAGAGGCAGTGGAGACAGAGAAGGGGGCAGGGCTAATGCAGGTGGAGGATTGGGGGGATGAAAGCTGGTAGGAGAAGAACGACAGGACAGTAATGTTGCTACATGCATGGTACATGATAGTGGAGATGGGGATGTGGGGTAGGCAAGGTAGGTGCTCAGCCTGGCCGCTAGGTGGCAGTATAGCCGGAGAAAAGGTGGTGGGGGGATGCTTTTGGAAGGGCTAGCAAGTGCCCTGCCAAGTCACTAGGTGGCAGTGCAAGGGGGGGGTCCTGTGTTATTAATCTGATCCCAGCTCAAACACTTGTTGGTAGTATGGCTTAGTGGGGCAGAGTCGCTACTGACCAGGGTTTGATTCCCAGAGCCTCTACATGCAACCACGTGATTCAGATGAGAGCAAAATATAAACAAAATAAAAATAAAAATAGGAATAATGATATCCCTAGTGGTAGTGGTAGCGGAGCATAACAATTTAAGCAGGCAAAGTAAGTGGTGGGGGGGGGCAAATGGAAGGGACCAAGACACTGCAATGTAGAGGTGCAAAAGTGGACTGATTGGCTCTGGCCATAGCTTTAAATGTACGACCACCCCTGGGTGGGAAGGTGGTTGGTGTGGGTTGGGTGGGATGAGTCATATCGTGCTGCACAAGTATGTGGGGGAAGGGGTCTCATCTGATCTTCACCCTGCATGGTGGCTCGATGGCTGCCTGTGAGGAATCAAAGTAGAGGGAGTTGAGGCTTATAGCAGGGAACAAAGAGAGAGGTCAAGGGAGAACAAAGGAGAGAGGTCATGGTGGAAAGCAGAGACCGGGGAGACACAGACCAGTATACAGCATACAAATCAGCACAGGGCACAGTAATCAGGTTATAACGCACAATGCATGCACTCCCTAAGAGCCAATTGTCTGAAGTCCCAGAAAACCCTGCACAGAGCACAAAAAGGAAGCACTCTGCCGGCTTACAAGTACTAAATTCACCAGACCAAACAGCGTTCCCATATCCCTTAAGGCCCCACTGAACACAGGAGGCAAATGGTGAGAGGAAATGCCTAACTCTTAAGGTAACGAACTGGCATCAGACAAATGACTATAAAATGCTAGACACGGCCGGCCCAGTGACGTGGAGGGCTAAGGCATTGATGCCTTAGAAACATAGAAACATAGACTTTGACGGCAGATAAGGACCGCTAGGCCCATCTAGTCTGCCCATTTCCCTACCTACAGGATAGGCTGCAGATTCTAGTTAACCAACAGCCTATTTCTTCCTACCCCCCACAAGAATTGCCTTATGTCTGTCCCATGCATTCTTGAAATCTCCCACAGTTTTAGACCCCACAACCTCCTCAGGAAGGCTGTTCCATGCATCCACTACCTCTCTGTGAAATAATGCTTCCTCACATTGCCCCTGAACCGCCCTCCTATCTTTAAATTGTGTCCCTTGTTCTTGTAAGTCTCTTTTTCTGAAAGATGCTACCCTCTTGGACTTTGTTGATTCCACTGAGGTACTTAAAAGTTTCTATCATGCCCCCTCTCCTTCTTTCCTCAAGGGTATACATATTAAGCTCCTTTAGTCTCTCCTCATCGGCTTCTCTTGCAGACCCTGCACCATTTAGTTGCCCTCCTCTGGACTACCTCTATCCTGTCTATGTCCTTGTGGAGATGAGGTCTCCAGAACTGGACACAGTACTCCAGATGGGGTCTCACCAACTGTCTGTATAGAGGGATAACAACTTCCTGTTTTCTGCTGCTGATGCCTCTCCTATACATCCCAGTATACCCCAGCCCTCCCTACTGCCTTCTCACATTGATTGCTAACCTTAAGGTCATCTGATATGATTACCCCCAGGTCCCTCCTTTTTGTTGTTGTTACTACCTCCCACCCATTGTGTATTCTTCCCCTGGGTTCATGTTTCCCAGGTGCATTATTTTGCACTTCTTTGCATTGAATCCTAGCTGCCATACTTCTGACCATTCCTCCAACCTTGCCAAGTCCCTTTTCATCCTTTCCACGCCTCCTTGTGTATCAACCCTGTTGCAGATCTTTGTGTCATCTGCAAAGGCATACTTTCCTTCAGTCCCTCTGCAATGTCACTGATGAAGACATTAAAAGGACTGGACCCAATACTGAACCCTGCGGTACCCCACTAGTAACCCCTCTTTCTTCAGAGTGGACTCCATTTACAATTACCTTCTGTGTCCTGTTGTGCAGCCACTGTTTTGCCCAGGCTATCACCCTGGGACCCACTCCCAGGCTGGTTAATTTGACTATTAATCTTTTGTGTGGGACTGTGTCAAATGCCTTGCTAAAGTCTAGGTAGGCCATGCCCACAGCCCCTCCCTGGTCTACTACTTTGGTCACCCAGTCAAAGAAATCTATTAGATTCGTCTGACATGACCTTCCCACTGTGAACCCATGCTGTCTTGGGTCCTGTGCTCCACTGGCCTCTAGGTACTCAACTATTCTTTCCTTCAAGTGACTCCATCACTTTCCCTACCACAGAGGTCAGACTGACAGGTCTGTAGTTTCCTGCCTCTGTCTTGGTCCCACTTTTGTGAAGGGAATCACATCCGCCTTCCTCCAGTCCTCGGGTACCACACCATCCTCCCATGATTTATTAAAAGAGTAGCCAGTGGTTTCACTAGTTCCTCCCTTAATTCTTTTAGAATTCTGGGGTGAATTCCATCAGGACCCATTGCTTTGTCCACCTTCAGTTTTAGGAGTTCTTGCAGAACCCTTTCTTCTGTGAAAGGACTGGGATCGACCCCTATCAAGAGTGCTTCTGTTAACTGGATTAGGCACTTCCCCTCCTCTTTTGTGAATACTGAGCAGAAATATTAGTTTCAGTATCCTGCTTTTCACTGTCCCCTCTGCCCAACACCGTTCATTCTTTTCAGCCTCACTATCCTCCCTTTGTCTTTCTACGCTCGCTGATGTACCTATAAAGGTTTTATCCCCTTCTTAACTGAGTTGGCGATCTTTTCCTCAGTTTGGGACTTTGCTATTCTGACTTCCCTCCTGCTTCCTTCTGCCTTAACTGGTACAGCTCTCTGTCCTGCTCCTTCTGTGTTATACTCCGAATGCTATCTTTTCTTCCTGACTTTCACAGCCACCTCTTTTGAGAACCATAGTGGCTTTTTCTTTTTCGTTTTGATTTGTTTATTTGCTTCACACAAAGGCTTGTTGCCTCTGTGATGGCAGTTTTGATTATTCCCCATTGTTGCTCCACACCTCCTTCTAGCCTGTTTGCTAGTGCTTTTCTGAGGCACTCTCCCATCTTGCCAAAGTCAGCCCTCCTAAAGTCCAGTACCCTCACTTTTGTATGGCTTGACTCTGTAGCTGAGTTTAATGTGAACCACACTATTTGATGGTCATTTGTCCCCAGATGGCAACCCACTTCTAGATCAGAGATCCTCTCACTGCCCCCGTTTGAGAGTACGAGGTCTAAGATTGCTCCCTCACGAGTGGGTTCTGAAACTAGCTGTCTAATGCCTGCCACCTGCAGGGCATCAAGAATAGCCCTGCTCTTGGATGTGGCTGCAGCAAATGTGCTCCAGTTAACATCTGGCATATTCAGGTCTCCCATCAACAGTATCTCCCCTTTGTCTGCCATTCTAAGAATGCCTTCTATCATATCCTTGTCCATTCCCTCCCCCTGACATGGGGGTCTGTACACAACCCCTGTGCGGATTGTGGTGCCCTTTTCAGTCTCCAAGGTGACCCACAGTGCCTCCTCTCCTCCCTGTTTACTCTTTTGTTACCTCCTGCCATGCCGGCAACCTGTGTTCGCAGTGCAAGCGGGTCACCGGGGGTTGGCCAGGATGGGAGAGGATCAAGCGTTCGGAAGACAGTTCTCCTCTCTCGGGGAGGGAGGGAAACTGAGGCCAGCGTCTGACACCTAATGGTGACTGAGTGTCTGGGTCCCACAAGCAATGGGGTCGGAGGGAGGTGGAGTAGTCAGCCGGCGTGCTGTGGGCAGAAGCGCGCACAGCTCAGCCATTGCCGTCACCATATGCACCTCCTCCTCCTGTGAGGGGCACAAAGATAGGAGGAGAAACACAGGTCCTGGGGGTGTCGGATGACTGTTGAGCCCCCATAGGTCCTGCCCTCGATAAAGTAGGCACCTTCAGAACTGGATCCTTTCTGGCGGGTGCTGGGGTTCCCTGTCACCCTGCCACAGGGGTAAGCCATGGGGGAAGGAGGAGGTGGCACTTCGCGATTGGGTTGACGGGGCTGGGGCCGGCAAGAACGTGGAACGCCCAAGACAGAAAAAAGTAAGTAATAAAAAAAATGCTAGACACTGCAGTCAAATTAAACAAAGAATCATACAGTAATGCATGAAGAACAGTGCTATACAAGATGAGTGAAGCTCGAGGTGCAGGATCGAGGGCTGTATACCAGTAGCCATGCCTGTGTTCATTGCAGGACGGCCCTAGAGGTCCCAGTCAGCTGCAGAGGAGTGTGTGGGGGAGGGGGTCTCATCCGACCCTCACCCTGCATGGTGGGTGTGATGGCTGCCTGTAGTTGTGCTTCTGTTAGTTGCAGGACGGCCCTAGAGATCCCATTTGGCTGGATGGGAGTGTGTGGGGGAGAGGGTCTCATCCAACCCTCACCCTGCATGGCGGGTGCGAAGGCTGCCTGTAGCCATGATTGTATTTGTTGCAGGACGGCCCTAGAGGTCCCGGTCAGCTGGAGAAGACTGTGTGGGGAAGGGGGACTTGTCTGACTTTCACCCTGCATGGCGGGTGTGATGGCTGCCTGTAGCTGAGCTTGTGTGCATTGCAGGACAGCCCTAGAAGTCCCAGTCAGCTGGATAGTAGTGGGTGTGGGGGAAGGGGTCTCATCTGACCCTCACCCTGCACAGCGGGTGTGATGGCAGCCTGTAGCCATGCTTGTGTGCGTTGCAGGATGGCCCTATAGGTTCCAGTCGGCTGGAGCAGAGTGTGGGGGGAGGGGGTCTTGTCCAACTCTCATCCTGCATGGCGAGTGCGATGGCTGCCTGTAGCCATGCTTGTGTTCATTGCAGGACGGCCCTAGAAGTCCTGGTTGGCTGGAGGGGAGTGTGTGTGGGAGAGGGGGTTTCATCCGACCCTCACCATGCACGGCGGGTGTGGTGGCTGCCTGTAGCCATGCCTGCGTTCGGTGCAGGATGGCCCTAGAGGTCCCAGTCGGCTGGAGAAGAGTGTGCGGAGGAGGGGGTCTTGTCCGACCCTCACCATGCACGGCGGGTGCAATGGCTGCCTGTCCTACCTTGACATGATACAGGGGACTGGTGACTGGGCTTTAAGAGTCCTGATGTCCAGGGCATACCACCTTTTCAGAGAGGGACACATATGGTTGATAGACATAGTGAGGGGCAAGCACAGGTGAAAGTCTGTGGCAGCCAAGTGTCAGAAGCATGCTGGCTGGAGCATGACTAGGTGGGTTTGTGACATAGAGACAGTTTGCCAATAAGCATGGCAGTCACTTGCACCGATGAGGTAGATACCGATAGTATAAGGACTGTACACAGACAAACATGGCAACTACTGAACGCCAGTGAGTAAGATACTGGTAGTGTGGGGACAGTATGCAGACAACAATGGCAATCAAATACACTAGTAAGGTAGACAGTAATAATGTAGGGACTTTATTTTTTGCTTTTTTTTTTTATCCCACCTTACTGCCCCCTTGACCCACTCCTCCAGACCATTGATCAGTCCTACAGGTCCCTCCCACAGAATCTGCCCCTAGAGTGCCAGGCGTGCTCCTTTATCCCTCCTACCTTCTTCTACTCCTCGGAGTGCCTGCACAGTGGGGTCTGTCTTGCGGGTCGGCAATCCTGAGGTGGATCGGTCGTCATCTTGGCCTGAGGTTTTTTTTCCCCATTTTTCTCCGCTTAGTCCCTCCTACCCTCTGAGGACGTCGGCACATAGGACTGGAGTCCAGTCGCACGTCGCTAACAAATGTCCACAATGTCCTCCCCTTCCCAACTCTTGAAGAGCCGCCTATGCACCGGTGCCCATACTTCCACCGGCACAGAGGCGTCGGGTGTGCGAGACAGCCCAGGAACCGACCCCGGAGGAGGAGAGCATCCGTTGGGATGCTCAATCCTCCTTCCCCCCCTCCAACCCCCGGCAACCAGAGTCCGTTCCTGAACCCGGGTCGTCGGCATGGTGTGAGGTGTGGCATCCAGTGCTTCAACCCTTAGAACCACCGGGACGGCAATGTAAGGACTTTACACAGGCAAACGTGGCATGTAGTATACACCAGTTAAACATCTGCAGAATATTATAATAGGGCCCAAATGCCACCCATTTACCCTTTATAGTGACACCCATCAGACCTGAAGTTGTTAAAAGCCTATCCTCTTTAGCATAAATAGTCACACTTCTGAGACTGTCTATCCTTACCTACTGAAACCATGGTTTCATAATTCTGCACCATCACTTCCTTGTGGAGTGCCTTCTCCTCTTTGCTTAATAATGTCCACTCCTCTTCTGAAAAAGCAACTGCAACATCCTCAAAGGTTTCTGGCACCTGAAACATGAGAAGTATGGAATTATTCTTATTTTGCTGCACACACTGATAAATCCGCAACTTAAAACTCTAAGGGGACAGATACGGTTCAAATTGGCAGTCAGCAAAGACCGAGGAATTCAAGTTACACTGGTGTTCAATGGAGTGGAGTCAGGCCAAATGGCCCATGACACTTCTATCCTAGCCCTTGAATCCTGTGATGTTACTACTGTTCAGTAACTCATCCAATTTGTGTTTGTACTGAAGTCAGCTTGATTGTTTCCTGTCCTAGGACAATCAAGTGCCCCATGATCTTACCACTTTCTGACTCAAAATAATGATTCCAGATTTCTGGTTTGAGGCACCCTCACCCCCCCCCAAAAAAAAAAAAAGAGAGACCAGTAGATGCCCTTTTTTAATTTTTTCTGAATTAAAATAAACAGCCAACTTAACTCTCTCATTATTTCAAATGCTTGAATCATATCCACCTAATCTACACCCCTCTACATAGAAGTGATTCATCTACTGCAGTATCTCTTTGTAAATCAGTCACTACAAGAAAATGCAGATATCAGAGGGCAAATAGTGCCTCATAGTTCACCTGTATTGGTCAGGGGGGAAAGGCGTCACATGAGTTACCCTGGGGGTGTGCAACAAGCCCTCAAAAAGCACATAGAGCATGACGCCCCGCTGGTCAGAGAAATTAAAAGAGCAGCTAGATCAGTTGCTGTTGTAATCCTGGGGGATTTCAATCTCACTTCCACAAATAATAGTTGTACCGAGTATGGTGGAACAAAAAGAAACCAAACCAGGATATATACCAATAAAGATCTGTAGCTCCACGCAGTCCAAAAGTCAAACACTGCATTTTAACAGTTTATTTTCATATAACAAATCACTGAAAAGGCAACCTAAAAAAGCAGTGCAGCAGTAGCATTGAACAAACCCGCAACTGTTTCATGCTGAAGTGTGCTTTTTCAAGTGTTTTAAACCTCCTGGACATAGACTGGTATCTGGGAAAGGTTTATAAAAGAGGCAAGATCAACTTTTTTCTACATTCATGGACCGTTTCCTTCCAAAATAGCATTCCAACAGGGGACTATGTTGGAAGTCACCATTAATCTATTTCTTAGCAAAGGGACGGGGGGGGCCCGGGGTCATCTCCAGTGTGAATATCAATAAACCAGTGGGAGGCAGGTACTACAATTGGGTGAACTGTTCCCTGCTGACAGGGAACAAGAGAGGGTCTGCGCGCTCATTCAAAAGCTGCGGCAGAGGCCATTTGCGAAATCGCAAAAGCAATGACAAATGAACAATGCACTCTAGATAGTCAAGAAATACAGGTGGCTTCAAAAAAGTTTCTAATTACACAAGAGGCACACATAAGTAGTCCAAGATAGTAGCAATAAACCTCTTGGCCTCTTGTGTAATTTAAACCTTTTTTGCAGCGACTTGTATTTCTTGTTTGAATACCCGGACAGCATCATTCATGTGTTGTTTCCCTGCTGACAAGGAACAGCAGCCAGCTCCGGCCTCAGTCAGCACAGTGTTTATACAAGATAAAAGGAAAGGCAAAGGGTGGTTGGGGCATAAGCATATATGTCAGGGAGAGCATAGAGGCTGTGCGTAGCGGGTCATAATGTCATACGCTTAATAGCGTACGGCATTATGACGCGCCCCGGACCTGTGCGCTCTCAGAGTTGGACCCCCGGGTTAGAATCCTTAGTGGGCAGGTTCGGGGCTGTGGAACAGAGCCCCCACAGAACAAAGATAAAGAGAAATCGCGCCAATGCGATTAAGTTGCGCACGGCATTCTGCCGTGCGACATTCTGACCCCGTGCCGAGGCTGTGGAGGACAGACCCATCAGGGTAAGAAAAGAGGCAACAGTTGCTGTGGGTTCACCTCAGTTGCCCTCAGGAAAGAAAATACAGGTGGGTGTGGCCCACAGACCATTAGGACAAGGGGAGAGAGAAAGTGGTAGGAAGCTCAGGGAAGAGTTTGCAAGTGCAGTGAAGACTGGAGAAGGGGTGGTAATGGGTGACCTGACCCTGCTGGATATAAACTGGGGCATTCCAACAACCAGATGCATCAGATGCCAGGCCCTGCTGGATACACTGCAGGACTGCCTGCTGGTGCCGCAAGTTACAGAACATACTAGGCAGGAGACCATTCTTGATTTGGTGCTTACCAACTTGGAGATAGTGGGTGGCATGAAGAGAGGGCAGCCACTGGGGTCCAGCAACAATAACTCTATTTTTGGTTCAGGATGACCCAAGAGACTGGAATGCCCCTATCAAAAACTGAAGTTCTGGACTTTAGAAGAGCAGACTTCAAATGGATGAAGGAGTTAGTCCAAGAAAAACTGACCAGTGTGGACAGCACTGGCAATGCAGCGTAAAGATGGGAGACGATTAAGGAATCCATTCTCAAGGCAACAAAGTTATGCATGAGAAACGGTTACAAAATGAAACAGATGAAAAAAGATCAATATGGTTCTTGGAAAGGGTCAGAGAACAGTGGGGGACAAGAAAAAGGAAAAACACAGGGAGGAGGAATAAGGAGAGTACTAAATGAAAACTAGGGAAGCAAAGGCAGACACTGAGCTGCGTACTGTGGAGGGGGTGAAGGGTGAGGAAAAACAATTCTTCAAATACGTAAAGGAAGAAAGGAGGGGGTATTGTTAGGCTACAAGAGGAGGAAGGGTGCTAGAGGGAGACGAACAAAAACTAGCTGTCCTTAACAATTACTTCTCTGTCTTCATAAGGGAAGACAATGGGCCCCTACCTGTAAATGGCATCAAGGTGGCAGCCAGGAACATTCCTGACATGAGGCAACCAGTATTTACCAGATAAAGGGGCCAGAATGGTCTTGAAGCGGAGGCAGTCCAAAGGAGGGCAACTAAAATGGTGCTGGGTCTGCATCAAAAGCCCTATTAGGAGAGACTAATGGACCTCGATATGTACACCCTGGAACGGGGGTGGGGAGGGATATGCTAGAGATCTTTAAATGCATCACAGGGTGGTAAATAAGGCACTGGCTGGAAGTATTTTTCAGAAGAAAAGGTGCTCAAGAACAAAGGGATATGCTACAAAGCTGGAGGTGGCTAGATTCAGGACTCAGGAGAGATGTGAGGAGGTACTTTTTCACAGAAAGGATGGTGGACTGCTGGAACAGCCTTCCAGCGGAGGTGGTGGCGGTGAAAACAGTGGTAGGGGTCAAGACTGCATGGGATAAGCACAAGGGAATCATAGTATAATGGAAGAGGAAGGGGAGAAAGACCTGTAGATCGGGCACAATCTGTGGTAAAATGTAGGCAGGGAGAAATGGTCTGATTGGATGGGCCAATTAGTCCTTATCTGCTGACAAATTCTATGTTTTGGTGTGCGTGTGCCGGCACCATCAAGAATGAATGGCTGACAGAGCTCCTGATTTCACCTGAACATTTAAATTAATTTCTACGCTCAGTTTTCCTATTTTATTATCAGAAAAGTATATTTTGTTACATCTTAATTTCCTCTACAAATTATCCAAATATCCTACGGTCATTACCCTTTTTTCTTCTGTGTCTAAAGTTGCGTTGGCACTATGTTATGCCGACCATGATCAGCAAACTGCCAGAGCTGTGCAAACAAGAAGCTGGGAGCAGTGTAGCAACTGGAAACAGCACTGCAAGTAAAAACGATATTCAGCAACTAAAAGACATGCCAACATTAAATTGGACATCGCTGATGTGAAATTATCATTGGCAGTCTTAAAAAAAAAACCGAATGAAGAAATTGTGTCGACAGGGTAAATAAGAATGACCCCTAATACTGCTGATCTTGGAGCGACAGCGGATTACTTAGAACATTTAACAGAACATCAAGGCAAACAGATGATATATCTTTTGGGGGAAAAAATAGATGATTTAACAATAGATAACTGAACAACTTGAGGCTTGGGTGGCACAGATACAGCTGGACGGCATATCACAAATGGAGACCTGGCTCACCCACAGAACATATGAACACAGTAAGGGCTGTTTTGAAGGAGCCAATTTTTGTCAAGTTGGAGATGCAGTTAGGGAGGGAGTTGAACCAGGTTGGGGCTCGGTAGAGGAAGGATCTCTGGGTAAGAGAGGTCTTGGTTCTGGGCACCTGGAAGGTGGCCTTAACAGAGCTATGGGTGGTGACGTACAACGATGACTGCTGTAGGGAGGTGGAGACTCCTGGGGGGGGAGGGGAAGAGTCCTAGCAGTGATTTCTTAACAAGAAGAAAGGTCTGGTAGAGCAGTCGCTCCTCAAAGTTGAGCAGATTGGTGGTAGTATAGAGAAGGCAGGTGTGAGTGCGGCTGGGGGCGCCAGTCAGGAGCCTACAGGCCTTATTGATGGAGAGTTGGATTTTGGAGAGGGCAGTGTTGTCAGCTGCGGCGTAGATGGGCAAGCCATAGTCCACGAGGGACAAGACAGAGGGGTGATGGCCAGCCTGAGGGCAACCTGAGGCAGGCAGTCCGTGTGCCAGTATAGCAGGCCAATCCGAGAGTTTATGGCGGCTGACAGGGCATTAATGTGGGCGTGGAAGGAGAGGGCATATCACATGTGATGCCTAGGTAATTGAATGAGGTTACTTGTTCTAACGGGTGCAGAGTGTTGGGGATAATCAAGAGGGGGGTATTTTTAGCTTTATTTTGGTGGTGGGAGAAGAGCACTGATTTGGTTTTCTTTAGGTTAATGACCAGTCTGTGGTCGCCGAACCACCTTTCGGCTTGGTTGTAAGCTTGCTGGAGGGATAACTGGAGGGAGGTGGAATTGGAATGTGAGGCAATGAGGACTGCATCATCAGCATAGAGGAGCATTTTACCAGTACATGAGCTGGGGAGAGTGTTGAGGTAGAGACTAAAAAGTACTGGACCCAGGATGGAGCCCTGAGGGACCCCGGAGCGAACAGGAAGAGTGCTGGAGAGGGACACACTGGGATCTAGCAGAGAGGTAGCTAGAGAACCAGGAAATGGGACCGACAGAGAAGCCAAGTTGGTGGAGAGAGTCGAGCAGAAGGGGATGACAGACAGTGTCAAAGGCCTCGGAAAGGTCAATGAACACTGCTCCTGCAAGGCTGCCAGAGTCGAGAGCAGCATGCAGGTGTTGGGAGAATGCCAGGAGAGCCGTGGTTGTACTGTGTCCTGGGCAGAAACCGTGCTGCTCTGGACAAATAATGTTGTACTTGGTTAGGTATTCAGAGAGCTGGATTGACACCACTTTTTCAAGGGCTTTAGAGAGTGGGGGAGGATGGAGATCGGCGGTTAATTGTTGGGGGTGGACCGGTCCCCACTGTTATGTATGGGTGTGATTTCAGCAGTTTTCCGAGCAGTTGGGAACTGACCCAGGCATACAGACCAGTTTAGAAGGTCAGTCAGGGGGACTAGGACTTCGTCCAAGACCATACGGAGGATCCTGGTGTCGAGGGGGTCACTGCTGGGGTTACTGCTGCCTAAGGCTTTTAGCAGGTACAGCCTGGCTTCTGGGGGGATAGGGTGCACAGGTAGAATGGTGGGTGATGCAGGACCGGAGGGAGAGAGGAAGGGATTGGGTCAAAGAATCAAATCAAATCATCTTTATTTATAAAGCGCCTTTCAGAACCAAGGCGCTGTACGGTAAAATCACAGATACGCATAAAATTAACATAATCATAAATTAAACAGCTATAGCTAGGATATGCTAAACTGAATAAATATGTCTTTAACTCCTTTTTGAATTTCTCGACGGTTGGACATTCTCTCAACCAACGAGGTAGAGAATTCCACAGGGTTGGTGCTGAAAAAGCAAAGGCATGAGATCCTGATGTTTTTAATCGAAACCTGGGAATCTCCAGCAATCCCTCGCTGGCGGAGCGGAGAGGACGGAGGGGGCAATAGGGTACCAAGAGATCTTTCAGGTAGCCGGGTCCCTGATCATGTAGGGCTTTAAAGGTTAGTAAACCAACCTTATAGGTGATCCGCCACCTAACAGGCAGCCAGTGCAGTTCGCGGAGCACAAGCGTCATATGGCTGGATCTAGAGATGCCAGTCAAAAGCCATGACGCCGCATTCTGCACCAGCTGCAGGCGACGGATATCAACCCCAGATAGCCCTAGGTAATGGGAATTACAGTAATCAAGATGGGAAGTGATAAAGGCATGGACCAACGTTGGCAGATCATCCGGTGGGACCAGGTGTTTCACCCGGGCGATATTCCTCAGATGAAAAAAAAGAGGATTTGACTACGGCCGATACCTGAGATTTTAAGGTCAAGCCATCATCAAAAATAACGCCCAGGTTTCGCACCCGATCAGAGGTAGTGAATGACTTATCACCAAGCAATAAGCCCGATGATTGGCCAACCCCCAAACCCACCACCGGATGACCCGGGTCCACTACCAACACCTCGGTCTTATCAGGATTTAGTCTCAGCCAGCTAGAACTCATCCATAATCTGATTTCAGCAAGGCAGTTGTCTAGCACGGAGAGAGCACCATCTTGCCCGGGCAGAAAGGACAAATACAGCTGAGTATCATCTGCATAGCAGTGAAAACCCAGACTGTACCGCCTAATGATATCTCCTAAAGGCAGCATATACACTGCAAACAACATGGGCGCTAAAATGGAACCCTGAGGTACCCCACAGAGGCAGGGAGTGAGCACCAGAGGAATAAATTCTAGTGGTAACCCTCTGAAACCTGTCTGAAGAAGAAGCTGATGTGCGTAGTTCTTTGCTGTGGGGGAGTGGGGTCTCTCCGTAGCTCTTCTGGGAGTCTCTTCGTAGCTCTATTGCTAAGTGGGGAAAAAAAATTCAAATGAGATGTTTGAGCCAATCAGAAAGCAGGTTGGGCTCCATGATACTTCACTGGATTGGCATGGCTGGGATTACAGGGCTCTCACAGTAAGTTAATGCACCCCTGCCAGCCAATCAGATTTCTTACATTCTTAAGCCCATTTTCTAAAGTAGTTTTATTGCATTGGAAAGGTGGTTCTGCCAGAATAAACTCTTACTGAATTACAAGAAATCAAAGTTCATGCTATTTGCAGGTACAAAGCCCTACCACACCGTCACAAATGGGAAAGGCGGTACACTAGAACAGGTTACCTCATTTAAGTATCTAGGGGTAACTCTGGATGAATCACTCACATTTGCTCCCCATGTAGATAACACTGTAAAACTAGCCCACATAAAATTAGGAGCACTCTATAGGCATAGACTCTTTCTGGCCATTAGTGCGCCAGCACATCAGGGCTCCGATTTTGGGATTTGTGCCCCCTCCACGTTAGAATAATAATAAAGGGTGGCGGGGGCACAGCCCCCACAATAACAGGGGTCAGCGAAATCCCAACTTGGCACCCCGATGACCGGGCGCACTAACACCGGTGCTCTGAATGGGTGGACCAGCATGGACACCATCTCACACCCACAGCTAAACAATTGGTAGTGTGCAGCTCAACTCTCCTGTTATTGTACTATGGCCTGGCAGTGTATGGAGCAACCACAGACTCTGTGCTCAACAGAGTTAGGCTGGTGCTAAACAAGGCTTGCGGGTTTATCCTGGGAACTGACAGGCACACCCATACCTGTACCAGGTACTCTCAACCCAACTGGCTCTCCCAACAAGATAGGCTCACATACCAGGTATGCCTGCTAGGTATGAAGGCACTCCTGGGGATCTCCCCCGTTATCCAGAACCTGCTGCAACCTACCAAGAATCAATACTTAACCAGGAGTATGGATAGGAAGACACTAGCTGCCCCTTTCCGCAAAACTAGTCCAGCCCAACGCACCTTTGCCTAGAGAGCTCCACTCTGCTTAAATGAGCTGCCTGAACCCCTGCTGGGCCTCCCTAGAATTGCCCAATTCAGAATGGGGCTGAGACGGATTCTCTCTCTCTTTCTACAGGCTCTAAATATGACTGTGCCCAGATCAGACAGTCTATATAATAAGACAAGGGACTGCCTATTTATGGCTAATGTATAATGTTCTAACCCTGCAATCTGATTGCTTTGTTCTACTGTTAGACACACACATAACTCTCTGTGACAAGACTCCAATGGATCTGCTCTCCATACCAGTTTAGTTTATACTACCCTCTGTACCTGTTTGGCTTTGTACTCCCATATGTGACAAAGAACCTTTGTAAAAGAGCTTTGACCTCAAAGGTACATTTCCAATCAAAATAAATAAATACAATTTAGAAACTAGGAGGAGGCGCAAGAACCTGAGGTTTACAGGAGTGCCTGAAGGTACAGAAGGCAACAACACGATAATGTTTTTTCAGACCTTTATTCCTGACTTACTGGGTTACCAGTGGCCTAGGCCACTAGAAACTGAACAGGCCCAAGCCTCATAATAACACTAAGCCCAAACCCATAATAGCTTACTTCCTAAGGTTCTCTGTCAAAGAGGACATTTTACGGATTGTCAGAGAGAGAAGATCTCTAACAGAGATCTCTAAACTGCAGAGGAGAACGCATTCTAATCTTTCAAGACTTTTCAGGAGAAATCGTGGAGAAAAGAAAAGTATTTTTGATATTAAGCAGCAACTGCAGAAGTTGGGGTTGTAACATTTTAAATATCCAGCTACCCTGGTCATAACAAGAAGCAAGGGGTAGTTTCATAAAATGTGATTCTGTTATGATGTGTGGGACTATGTTCAACTTGTACAAGAAACTCACTTATCAGACTCTGCCTCAGTCCATTTTTAACAGTCACACTCTTTCAAATGCTGTGTGACGTCAGAGCGGATTAGAACACTTGGATTCTAAACCTCACATCAACCCTTCCACTCCTCATCCTCACGCAGCTTAAGTTTCTGCAGCTCAGATCACTCCTGCACACAAGAATACACCAAAAATATCCACTCCTCATCTTTATTCTGCTGCAGTTATAAAAGCAAGCAATCCTGGTTAGCCAGTATCCTCTGTAAATCCAAATCTCCTACCCATTTCTCATACATCCCTGGGCTTTCCCACCAGACCTCCAATCCTAGGAAAAGGAGCAGAAGCAGGGACAGCTATTGTACCTCATCTGCTCTCTCATCCTCCGTTACTCCCAGGAACTGGATACAGATTAAATGTACACTGAGCCCTCTCAATATTTCAACCTCCCCCCATCGAACAACAAGCTGGAACTGGAAATCAAGTAGACTGTGATGTCTTCCTGTCATTTCCTCCTGGGACACAAGACTCTTGTCCTACTCCACTTCTGGCTTAGCTTGATGCACTCTACTCCTCAGACCTGGGTGGATTTATATACAGTATTGACTGCTGTTTTAACCAGTCTCCTGTACTGAACAGACTGCTCCTTTCAGCTCTGTCTTGCATGTCACTATTGCAACTACTATAAATGCGCTATTAGCACTCTATTATAGAAACACAGAAATTGATGGCAGATAAGGACCGCTTGGCCCACCTAGTCCACCCACTTCACTACCTAATGGATAAACTGCAGACCCTAGTTAACCAACAGCCTACTTCCTCCTACCCACCACTAGAATTGCCTTATGCCTGTCTCAGGCATTCTTGAATTCCCCCACTGTTTTTGGCTCCAAGACCTCCTCAGAAAGGCTGTTCCATGCATCCACAATCCTCTCCGTGAAAAAATACTTCCTCACATTACCTATGAGCCGTCCCCCCTCTATCTTCAAATTGTGCCCCCTTGTTCTTGCACATCTCTTTTTCTGAAATATGCTACCCTCTTGGACTTTGATTTCCTTGAGGTATTTGAAAGTTTCTATCATGCCCCCTTTCCTCGAGGGTATACATATTAATCTCCTTTAGCCTCTCTTCATGCGTCTTCTGGTGCAGACCTTGCACCATTTTGGTTGTCCTCCTCTGGGCAGCCTCCACCCTGTCCATGACTCTGTGGAGATGGGGTCTCCAGAACTGCACAGTACTCCAGATGGGGTCTCACCAACTGTCTATACAGAGGGATAACAACTTCCTGTTTTCTACTGGTGATGCCTCTCCCTATGCATCCCAGTATCCCCCCCAGCACTCCTTACTGCTTTCTCACATTGCTTGCCCACCTTTAGGTCATCTGATATAACTACCCCCGGTCCCTTTCCATTTTTGTTGTTGTTGTCACTATCTCACCCTCCCCCACTGTGTACTCTTCCCTGGGTTTTTGTTTCCCAGGTGCATTACTTTGCACTTCTTTGCGTTGAATCTAAGCTGCCATACATTTGGCCATTCCTCCAACCTTGCCAAGTCCCTTCTCATCCTTTCCACCCCACCTTGTGCATCAACCCTGTTGCATATCTTTGTCTCATCTGCAAAGAGACATACTTTTCCTTCCAGTCCCTCTGCAATGTCACTTATTAAGATATTAATGTCTTTATTAAGACATTATTACTGTGTATGACATAGTATATCAGCGACCCTTTATCTGTTTATGCTTTTACAAAAAAGGTGTGTGGGTTTCCATGGAGCGTAATTTTAGAAATTAAGGTCTGGAGTACATCATTAATCTGTTGAGCCTTATATTAATGTTTTAATCGTCATTTGCCTGGGGGTACCTAGAATGACCTTTCAACCTCCAAATATTATGGAAAATTTCAAACCAGTGCTCTAGCCTTTCCTATGTTTTGGCCCCAAGGAGTGCCAGGTATATCCCTACTATACTTTCTTAATGATATTTGATAGGGAATCTCACTAGCTGGGATGGCCCAGTTAACCATTTTTGCATCCTGATCTTGTTGAGACTTAGCTTTGCCCAAGAGGGATCCTTGTATAAGTAACTGAAATCTCTGTTCACTCACGGGTTTCCCCCACCAAAATACATATATATTTTTTCCTTTTCCTTCCCCCTATGGTTCTCTACACACTAGATAGGTAGTGCTCCTGGTACATCATGTAATTTATCAGCTCCCTCTGAATTACTATGCTATACTTAGTTTTGGTCACTTCCTGTTATTTGACAAGAGCGTCACCTCTGGATCCTTACTAAAGGGTGGACCTTTGTTTGGTGGACTTGTACCGACACAGTAGACTTCAACCTACTGGTCTTATGCTACTTTCTCTACAAATCGTTTAACTATTTCACAAAGAGTTAATTCTGAACTTTACTTTGTATAAGTGGTTACCACCTTGCATAATGCTTTTTGCATTGTTTTCCGAGTTGTTACTGGAATACCATTTGGATTTAGACAACCTTATTATGAGTGAGCGTCTTTTGCATAGTTCACTTAAGTCTTAACCGATTTGTTTATAGTTGTTACTTAACTAGTGTGGTTATACTTTTAAAAAATATTTTCTATGATGAATCCTTGCAAAACTGTTTCTTGGAACATTAAAGGAATAGGCTACCCATCAAAAGGAAGAAAATTCTTACATATCCAAATAAGAAAAGAAGCCGGCCCGGTGGCGCAGAGGGCTGAGGCACTGGGCGCCACACCTTGAACCACTGGCGACCGGGTTCAGGAACAGTTCAGGTTGTCAAGGGCAGGCTGGGGAGGAAGAGGATTGAGCATCTGGAGGACTGCTCTCCTCTCCTGGGGTGGGTTGGGAGGGTAGTCTTGCTCTTGTAGTGACCCCCGGTGGAGACCAGAGGTACTGCATGCAGCAGAGACAATCCGAAAGCCAGAAAACAACCGGCTCCTATCGGATGATGGGCTCCGTATTCTGCACATCCCTGGAACCTCTGGGAGCCTGCCTCCAAGTAGCAGCACCTCGAGCCTGTAAGGAAAAAAATAGAACGCTGGGTTTCTGGCCTCTGGTGCCTTCCCTCGAGGAAGGGGGACCCGCCTGGAGCTGGGTTACTCCGGGACAACTCGGAGGATTGCCCGCAACATGTGGAGAGGGTAGAGCTCAGGAAGGGGATCGCTGGGAGTGTAGATACTAGGAAGGACCTGAAGGAGAGGTGGGAGCCGGAGCATAGGAGAAGGTAAAACGATTACTCAAAAAAAAAAAAAAAGAAAAGAGCAGATACTGCTCTTATACAGCAAATGCATTTGGACTCTAATGAATCAGCTAAACTCTGTAGGTCCTGGATTTCACATGTACAGTTTAGCACTTTTAATAGTAAGCAAAGAGGTAAAGCTAGTCTTATTAGGAAGGGTATCTCATTTGTTAAATCTGACCACATTTCTGATCTGGAAGACAAATTTCAGATTCTTTCTGGTTCATTACATGGACTGAATATTGTTATCTGTAATGTGTACACCCCTAACTCTGGACAAAATAGTATTTTACACATGCTAGCAGCCCAACTTAACAAATACCCTGATCATAAAAAAAGTGATAGATGGAGATTTTAATGAAGAATTGGATCCACTTTTAGATAAGAACACCCCTAAATCATCTCCCTCTGTCACAAAAGCCCAACATTCCCTTCAAAACTAGCTAAAAAGGTTGGATCTGACAGATATCTGGAGGCTTGTTCATCCCCAGAGCAAATATTTTACTATTTTCTCCCACAGACACTCCACCTTTAGTAGAACAGACTACCTATTGATCTCTGTTGACATAGTACATTCAGTCTTAGATGTAAATAGATAATAATGTCATCTCGGAGCACAGCCTAATTGACTTACAGTTCACCATGGGGAAAGGTAGACCTAAAAAAATTTAGATGCAGGTTTAACACCTCTCGACTTAAAGTTTCACTGAATGGATCTCTAAAGAAACAAATGAATACTTCAATATAATAAGTGTGGTGAGGTTTCATATGTCTGCTTATGGGAGGCTTATAAAGTTTTCATAAGGGGTTGGATAATGAGCTTCTCCGTTTCATAGAAGAAAGAAAGGGTAAAATGCCTTGCTGAGAAGCAGTCCCAGTTGGCTAAACTTAAGCATTAGCTCAAAAACGCTAAGCATTTAGACCACTCTCTTATTTATAAAATTGCTTTGGTTAAATTTGATATTTACAAGATGTTTCAGTAGAAGCAGGATATGCCCTATTCTGTACTAGTCAAATATACTGGGAATGAGGGGAAAGGCTGAAAAATTGTTAGCTTATAGACAAAAAAAAATATTATCCCAGGTGTTAAAGATGCCTACGGCAGAATCTTCACTAAGAATAAGGACATTTATAATATGTTTAAAGACTTTTATGCACAGATCTATGCTTCCGACCTTAATAATAATGGAGGAGTTCACCCATTCCTACGTTACAATCATCCCCCAAAATCCCTGTGGATCATCCAAAAAAAGAAAAAAAAAACACAACCAGGACTTTCATTAGAAGAAGTTAATACATAGAAACATAGAATTTGACGGCAGATAAGGACCGCTTGGCCCACCCAGTCTGCCCATTTCCCTACCTAATGGATAAGCTGCAGATCCTAATTAACCAGCAGCCTATTTCTTAATACTGTTATCAATTTGTTACTAGCAGGGAAAACTCATGGTCTAGATGGCTTAGCCAGGGAATTCTATAAGATGGTGGGCTCCAAAATATCTGCTTATCCAATAGCCATGCATAAAGAGACCTGGCGCTCTAAAATTCTACCATGCTCACTAATGCAAGCACCAATTATACATAAAAAATAAAGGATCCCCTAAACTGCGCAAACTACCAGCCCATATCATTGGTAAACTCTGATTATAATATTTTAGCAAAAATCCTGACATCACAAATTCAAAATGTCATCAGCAGCCTCACTGGGAAGAAGCAAGTTGGGATTTGTACAAGGTAAATCTGGTGCGGATAGCGTCAGAAGACTTAAATGTTTTATGGAGTGCAAACAAACTTAAAAAACGTGCATTGTCCTATTCCTTGACCTGTTTAATGCTTTTTTTTAGTTTTTGTTTACTGGGTGAGTACCAAAGCCAAGGCTTGACTATTTTCAGGCACGACCCAGGAGAAATACAATCGGTAGGTAGAGAATGACATTAGATATAACAGGAAGAGCAAGGTACAGAGCAAACAAGTTAAGACAAATCACGAATAGGTACAAGATTGGACTGGATTACACAGTTGGATAACAGGTCAGGTCAGTGGTACACTTTTACAATGGCAACAATAACAATGGTTACATACAGTGTGGCTAAGCAACAACAGTATAAGAGCAGCTAAAGGTATGAACAATAGAGACATAATTTGATTTGTTCGCCTGGGATTACATGGCTAGAGTGATGGACCACTTTGGTTGTTGTGCTAACTTTAATAGCTGGGTACTCCTTTACCAAAATTCAACTGCCCAGATGCTCACCAATGGCCTTCTTTCACATCCCATTACTTTATCAAGGAGCATTAGACAAGGCTGCCCCTTGTCTCATTATTTATTTATACTTGCAACAGAACGCCTGATTAGAGCAACTGCATAACACCCAGGCATATAAATGGAATTAAAACTAGTTGCCACACACATAAGACCTTTGCCTTTGCAGATTACCTCCTCCTGACTCTCAACAGACCTGTACAATCTTATTCTGCATTAAAAAAGTTGCTACAGTACATCATTTTGAGTCCATTTCTGGACTACACAGTATGGGATAAAATGCAGGCACTGTGTCCTAACCCCACACCTTATCTACTATAAAACTTAAAGGAAATGTTTGATAACAACTGGGTTCTAGGCCAAATAACTTGTTTAGGCCTTCAGATCACAAATTGGCTAGAAACTTTGATGTATATTTATTTTCTCCCACTGCTTCAAGATGTAGAGTTGAATCAAACTAGGTGGAGTCACCTTAATCTTTCACTTTGGGGGAAAATAAACTGTTACCAAATGATTATAGCTCCAAAGATTTTTTTAAGACATCCCTCTCTTACTTACCAATAAACTGATTTATAAATTAGATAATCTATGGGACTCTAAACCTCCTAGATTGAGCGGCAAGAAGCTAAGGGCCCCATGAAGCAGAGGGTATGGCTCTCCCACATCGGGTAAAAGATCAATGAGCTTTTACTTTTAAACAAATATTGCTACACTTGCAAAATAAAGCAACTAATTCTGAGTACAAACCTCTATAGCTCCAAACAGAAAACCTTCCTGGCCCCTGTGAACGGGCGTGGGAAGTGATAAAACAGACACAGAAGTTCTTCAGAACACACAAAACTTTTTGTGAAATTTATTTACAAAAAAAAAAACTCAAAATAAACTTCTTCATAAATTAACTATAAAGAAAATAAAGCCAACTATGTGACAAAAATGGCTTTCTCTCAACTTGAGACTATCAGTACTTTAACAGCTGAGTACTGCCACAGAATAGATGAGCTTAAGCTCCAGCACATCTACCATCCTCTGTGCTCCCATACTATCTGCTCTCTTGTACAAACCTCCACCTTATATACTGTAGGTGAACACTCTGACATCATTGATCAGCTGATACACCTCCTATTCTACTACATTTAATTTCTACCCTAATACATTAAGTAGGGGGATCAGCCTGACCATAATAAAATACATTGATTGGGCTTGATTATACCCAGAATGAACCACCTCTTGATTAGTTTCACAAGACAGAAACAAAGCTTAATTAAAAATCAAGGGTTTAACTCCTCCCTTCTGGTGCTGACTTCCCACACCTGTACCCTATAAATACATTTTAGGAGATGACACTCGCTTCTTAAAGTACAGTACCTGAAGCAAGTGAGACAGCAAGTGGACCAGGTAAGAGCTTCATTTCTTACATAAATACCCAAGGAAAATAACTATTTAACCTTATTTTTATTTCTTGTAAGGTACCTCATTTTATTATTTAATTATAGCATAACTATATGCTGAGATGCATGCTTGTTTTGGAACTTATCTGGGGCTGCTTCTTATATTATCACCATGCCTGTTTACAATGGTAACCTTACACTTCAGAACATAGGCACCACAGGGACAATAGAGAACATTAGATGGGGTAGAACAGAAGATATACCATGATAGAAGGACACCCCTTCATGGTAGAAATGTGAACTAAGACAAAGGACAGTGGAGCAATTACTACTGCAGTAGATTTTGGAGAAATTAAGGGTAAAGAGGAGAGGGAATGTCTTGTGGAGCTGGGGAGGGGGGAAGTTTACATCTATCACAGCCCCTATGAGATGCTTTATATATTTCCATCCCTTCAACCATTAATGGTAATCCTTGTCTATTAGATGCTATCAAAGTGTTTAAGATGATGTGATGAAATCTTCACCCATTAGGTCTAATCCTCGTATAACCAGAGGTAACATCTTCCTAACGAATGTCGAATGGTCTCCAGCAAGTGTCAACAGAATGTGCGACATTATATCTGAAAATTCAAATACCTTAGTGTCCTTTACTGAAATCAGGGAGAAGTTTAAGTTGCATAAATTCCAGTTTCACTAACTTCTGCAACTATGAGATACGCTCAAACTCCATACTCCTTCCTGACTACACACTCCCAAGTGATGAATGGGGATCAATTTATTAAGTAGCCCCCTATAAAAAGGCACTAGCTTTATTTATAAAATACTGTAATTTTTTTTCATTTCTATCCCCAACCTCCTCAGCAAAAAAGAAATGGGAAACTGAACTCCGCACTACTATATCCAACCAGGAATGGAATTCACTCTGGAAAAATGCTTACCGTGGGAATAGGGAATTATAAGGTAAGCTTATTCAAGCTCTTATATCAAATCTGTCTCCCAGCGAACCTTTTGAATTGGGTCCAACATCTAATGATAAATTCCGGAAATACAATCAATTAGGTGTTACCCTTTTGCACATGCTTTGGAGTTGTACCACCCTAGCTAATTTTGGGAGAAATATACATCTTGGACCAGATATTCAAAAGGGTTGCACCATGTGCAACCCACTGATCTTCCAGTGATATTCAAAAAGGGAAAGTGCGGCACAAGTCCGATCTCTCAGAGCATCAGTAATCTGTCATGTGCAGGTGGGAGCGTGCCCTTCATAATCTGCACAGCCCGATATTCAGCCGGGATATGCGGAGCCATCATCGCAACCCCTACCTGTGCCAGCACAAAGATTCATACAAAAAAAAAAAAAAAGCAAGGCACAGGCCACCCACAGGTGAGCTGCCCGTATTGCAGGCGCAACACGGCAGCTGCCACATATGGTATCCTACTCGGCTGCACCTCCTTGGTGGCGGCCCCCCCATGCCCGATTGCGGACATCAGTAGTAAAACAGGACTCCAAAATCCCTGGTGGTCCAGTGGATCGCTGCCCGCCCGATCATGGGCTGAAGTAGAATGAAATAAAATCCCTATTATCCCTGGTGGTCCAGTGGACCGCTGCCCACCCGATTACGGGCTGAAGTAAAATGAAATAAAATCCCTATCATCCCTGGTGGTCCAGTGGACCTGTATGCCCGATCGCGGGCTGAAGTAGAATGAAATAAAATCCCTGTCATCCCTGGTGGTCCAGTGGACCTGTATGCCCGATCGCGGGCTGAAATAGAAAAACCCATCATCCTGGTGGTCAGTGGACCCCCAACATCGCTCCCCCACCGGTCAGCGGCGGCGGCAGCACCCGCCTGCCGCCCGCCATCTGGCACTGCTGGGTAAGAGCTGTCGCCCATTGGTCCTGGCGTGAGCCAATGGCGATGCAGCCCATACCGTACTACACATTACGGTATGGGCTGCATGCTCATTAGCTCACGCTGTGGACCAATGGGCGACAGCCCATCGACGGTGTCAGTCGGCGGGCGGTGGGCAGCAGGCGGGTGGGGTGCTGCCGCCACGCTGACCGTGGTGGGAGCGGGCAGTGGGATCAGTGGGCGGGTGGGGAGGGGGCACTGGACCACCAGGGATGATGGGTTTCTTCTATTTCTATTTCAGCCCGCGATCCGGCATACAGGTCCACTGGACCACCAGGGATGATAGGGATTTTATTTCATTCTACTTCAGCCCGCGATCGGGCATACAGGTTCACTGGACCGCCAGGGATGATAGGGATTTTATTTCATTCTATTTCAGCCCGTGATCGGGCGGGCAGCGGTCCACTGGACCACCAGGGATAATAGGGATTTTATTTCATTCTACTTCAGCCAGTGATCGGGCCGGCAGCGGTCCACTGGACCACCAGGGATGATAGGGATTTTATTTCATTCTACTTCAGCCCATGATTGGGCAGTCAGGTCCACTGGACCACTAGGGATAGCGTTTCTGTTGTTTGGATTCAGCCTGCGATCGGGCTGTGGGGCACAGTGCCGTGCTGCAGGGGGTGTTGGTCCCGACGGCTGCTGCCTGGCAGGGTGCCAGGCGCAAGTCGTTGGGGATCGGCGCACCTGTATGCAAATGGAGCCATAATGATATGCAAATGGCCCCATGGGCGCCTTGCATACATTATGGCCCCATCTGCATGTCAACCTTTGAATATCGCGGTTGCTGCGTCTTGCACAATGGAACTTGCGCTAGCGCATCCCCATGCTCCACCCTGGCCACTGGCGCTGTCACAGTGCCACTGCGCCATGCGGGTGGCCAGGGTGCGATATTCAACGCTGCTGAGCCATGGCGCAGCTCCGTTGAATATCACCCAGTCCACGCCCCTGCTCAGCCAAGTTGCGCTGCGCCCAGGCTTGCGCCACAGCCTGGTGCAGTTTGAATATCTGGGCCCTTGGGTGTAGAACCAGTTTAGCATTTGACCTACCCTCTCCCCTCTCATTTACATTCTGGGAATCTTTCCTCCCTTCACTTGAAAACTGCCACCAGAAATTATAGCTTGCAGCTGCAGTTCTTGCAGCCAAATGTCTATTCTTAAAATAAGGCATAAATTAGTGTCTGAGAGTTGATTAGCGACCTTTGCTAATCAAAATTAAAAATGATTAGCAATCAGCCGATTCTGATTAGCAGTTTTTTTAAAATGGGTATCTTTACTATAAACCATACAACTATTACGTATTATTGTATATGTTGATAAAATAGACAATGTATGCATAGTTCTGAGACTAAATTTGCCATATTGACCACACTGTCTGCATAGCCTTTCTTATTACCCCACCTCATGCACCCGGTGCAGAACGTTTTCAATCCCTGCCAAAGTGTAATTCTGTGCAACCACAACACCATTCTGCGGCACAGATGTGGAAACATATTTTGGCCAGGATTTGAAAAATGACAGCTGTGACATACATGAGGTGGTATAAGAAGGCGGCTATGTTGAAAATACGGGGTCAAAATATTTATAAATTCCAAAGTTACAAGGGTGCGTAGCGAAACTGCAACGAATGGTAATAACTTTGCCATTTTTTCATATTTTGACCCCAAATTTTCAACATAGCCTTCTTATGACCCCACCATCTCACGAGCAATATAACTATCATTACACAAATCCTGCCTGAAAGGTAAATTTGTCAAATCGACTGTGAAATCACCTTTCGGGCAGGAGTTGCACAGCGATAGTTATATTGTTCATGAGGATAGGTCCCCAAAAGGCTATGTTGAAAATTTTGGGTCAATATCTCAAAAAATGACAGTTATGCACCAAAGTTGAAACCTCCATTTAATACACTGAACCACATTTACCTTAGATCTCATACTGTAGTAGCCAGTTGCAGCAGCAAGACGTGTCTTCGATCAGGAAAGCGGATCTCGAACCTGGGATCTGTTCAAGTGAGTGATGGTGTGGGAGGGTACTAGGGGATGTGGGGAAGTGGGTGCACAGTGGGTGGTCAGGTAGGGGGTGCAGAAGTGATCGGCGATGGGTCTTTTTTCTAGTTTAAAAACAAATCACTGACAGACAAAAGGAACAGCGATCTGATGGTTGGGGGGATGCCACTAGACACCAGGGAATGAACAGGGACAGGATCGGAGGGTGGGGGGCACCACTAGACCCCCAGGGAATGACAGGGACAATGGTCTGAGAGTGGGGGCTGCCACTAGACATCAGGGAATGAGCAGGACAGCAATCGGAGGGTTGGGGGGCACCACTAGACACTAGAGAATGAATGGGACAATGATCAGAGGGTGGGGGTGCCACTAGACACCAGAGAAAATTTTAATAAATACGGGGAGCGGCCAGCTCATATGATTAGCAATCATTGCTAATCAAGCTGGCAACTGAAGCACGTTTCCCAATTCTTGGGTCGCAAACTGCAATGCGGACCTGCTTATTTTATGTCTTGTAAAATACTGGAAAGATCCACAAGTGCCCTCCCTGGATGAAAGTTATAACCAAATGAGTCATACAGCCAATAATGAAACAGCAAGTTATTTACTCGCTGACAAGATGGATAAATTCCTTGAGGTTTGTGGTCCCTTTCTTCATTTGGATAACTGCTGAATCCCTCATGTTATCCTCTGTTCCCTGATGCAATGTCCCACTCTTTAATTGTTCAAATCATTTAATAGCAATACTCTAAGCTGACCATTCTATTTGGGTTGTACAGATTCATTACATATCCTCTGTTACATCATCTGTTTACTAGGCTGCTGTTTTTTGCTTTTAATTATGTAATGCTGTTTTAAGTGCTTATGCCATTTATTGTAATCTGCTTATCTTGTTTTATCAATAAAAACTATAAAAAAAAATCTGTTTCTATGAAGCACTAAAGACAGATAAAGCCCTAGGGCCAGATGGGATGCACCCAACAGTGCTCAAGGAATGGGCTGAGGAATTGGTTGAACCTCTAATAGGGCTATTCAACAGCTCAATTCAGATAGGGACAGTTCTGAAAGACTGAAGAGTAGCGGACGTAGTCCCACTTTGTAAGGGGTGGGACAAGGAGCAACAGAGGAATTATAGACCGGTCAGCTTTAACCTCTGTATTGGGTAAACTGATGGCGTCACTGATCAAAGAAGACCTTGAGAACTATCCAGGTAGCAACAGTCTGTGAGGCAGTAAACAGCAAGAGTTTGTGGTAAGAAAGTCTTGTGAGACCAACACGACAGTTTTCTTTGACAGGGTAACAAAGGTAGTAGATAATAGCCACACTGTGGATTTACTCTACTTTTGATTTCAGCAAGGTGTTCAACTTTGTGCCACACAGAAGACTGCTGAGGAACCTGGAGGACCTGGGCACAGCTAGGGACATAGTTCCTGTAGATGTGTAAGAAACTGGTTATGGAAGAGATAGCAGAGGGTTGTAGTAAACAGGGTCAAATCAGAAGAGAGACATAACAAATGAGGTGCCGCAGGGATCTGTCCTGGGTCCTGTCCTCTTCAATATGTTCATCAGCAACATTAGAGAGGGTATCTGAGGCAAGCTGCGGCTCTTCGCTGATGACACAAAGTCCTGTGATATGGTAGATAGTGTCGAAGGCATCAAGACAAACGTGGAGGTCGCGAAGGCAGGAGTCCCCTCAGCCCTCCCCACAGCCGCTGGATAGCGAATTTCGGAACCCCGGACCACGCTGCAACAGGCGTGGAGGTCGCGAGGCAGCAGTCCCAGCCCTCCCACAGCTGCTGGATGGCGAATTGGACCCCGGACCACGCTGCAACAGACGTGGAGGTCGCGAGGGCAGGAGTCCCCACAGCCGCTGGATAATAAATTTCAGACCCCCGACCACGCCAACAGACGTGGAGGTCGTGAGGGCAGGAGTCCCACAGCCCTCCCACAGCCGCTGGATAGTCACCGAACCCCTCGACCACGCTGCAACAGACGTGGAGGTCGCGAGGCAGGAGTCCCCACAGCCGCTGGATAGCCGAAATTGAACCCCCGACCATGCTGCAACAGACGTGGCGGTCGCGAGGGCAGGAGTCCCCACAGCCCTTCCCACAGCCGCTGGATAGCCGAAATTTCGGGGACGCCCCCCGGACCACACTGCAACAGGTAGCCCGAGTTCTCTTCTTCTTGCAGCTGCTCCCAGTGCCTGGAGAAGCTTCTGCCACGCAGCTCGTTTTCTTGCCTTTGGCACCTTTTTTGTTTGAATCCTGACTCAATGTACATTTAAGTGGCTGGCGTGCACCGAGCGTACCACAGCTCTCTGCCTCCAATCTACAGAACTTTTGTAGTTTACTGCATAGTGTTAGACGGGAAAAACAAAACAAACAAAAAAAAAAAAAAAACCAAATAGGACTGCTGAATTTCTTTTTTGCTAATTCTGTATGGAGGAACAGTAGACCCGTATTCTGTCTGTATTTAAAAGCACTAGCAAGTTTGGAGCACAGGGGTAGCTGCACTGGAATTCCTTCTCTTCCAAATTGCCCTAAAACAAAATTAGTATCTGAATTAACACGCTCCTCCTCCATTTGCTCTCACCTGTATTTATTTCTGTCCTTCTCTTTCCTTTCTGCAGACGTGGAGGTCGCGAGGGCAGGAGTCCCCACAGCCCTCCCCACAGCCGCTGGATAGCCGAAATTTCGGAACCCCCCCTGGACCACGCTGCAACAGGTAGCCCGAGTTCTCTTCTTCTTCTTGCAGCTGCTCCCAGTGCCTGGAGAAGCTCTAGCCCTGCCTGCGCTACACGCAGGCTCCCCACCGTCCCCACCACCACCCTTGGTCAGCTTCTCTTTATACAGTGGTGCCCCGAACCCTCGTGAACCGATCAGCCCACTTTACCACTAGTCCCTTATACTGCTCCACCACTAGCGGCCACTGCTGAGCAGTCTGTGATTTCCCTCCTGCACACAAGGAATTCCACTTGGTATTGAAAGCAAAAAAAAAAAAAAATGCAGCTCCTCACTGCTACTATTACCTTGCTCTGCATAGCCTCATCCTCCCTCCCTACCTCAATCAACTCTACCCTACCAGACCCTGTGTCACTGCCTGCCCTCTCTCTCAAACCTACACTCCACTTCTCCTCTGCTCCACCTAAACACTACCTACACCTGGGGCACAACTGGACACTGGGGCCTCTATCCTCCCCACTCTTTCCACGGTACCACCTGCCCTATATCCCTCAATCCTCTTAGCCCCAAAGACAAACAAACCGCACATCTCAAAATACCCAGAGGCGCACCATTAAAGATCATCGCCAGTTAAGGCAGCGGTATTCCTGCTACCATAGCAGGGGACGTCGAATGGAACCCAGGGCCACAGGCACCCATGGCTCCCCCCCCACCAGCTCAACCCACACCCCTCCCAAAAGGTCTCAAAATCGTGCACCTAAATATATGCAGCATCCTAAATAAAACTGCTGCCCTACAAACTGTTCTTACCCTGCGCCCAGACATCGTAATCATCACAGAGTCATGGCTGAAGCCCCATCACCGGGACGAGGAATTCTCTATTCCCGGTTTCTCGCTAATCCGCCAAGACAGGCAGGGGAGAAAAAAGGGTGGCGGCGTTGCCATGTACGTCGCCTCAAATCTCCAGTTTTCGGTAATCCCCTCACCTACGCCCTCAATAAACACTGAGTCCCACCTGATCAAAATCCCCCTGCCCCATTCTATCCCAGTATATGTAGCTGAGTCATACTGCCCACCGGACACACCGCTAACCTTCATCCTTGAATACCTAGGCGACCTGAGGACCCTCACTGAAGGCGGTGAACTCCACGTCCTCTGGGATTTCAATCTGAACTGGATGGGATGTGCTGCATCCAAGGCACGCTGCCAGATAAGACCACTAAACTTACACCAGCAAATAGGGAACCCACCGCCTAAACCACAAATCTAAAAACACACACTACTGGACTGGGCACTCACTACCCACCCACAGGATACTCAAAGCAGGCCTCCTACGGACTCCTTAGCGACCACCACATGATTTACTTAGTGCGTAAAATCTTCCATCCCGGCCCCCCACCCCGTCTGCTGCGCTGCAGAGCCTACAAATCTTTGGATCTGCCAGCACTTCTAAACACCCTTTCCACCATTGACTGGTCTCCTATCCCTAGCCCACCTCCTTGGGCGAGGCCCTGGGCTACTTCTCTACAAAATTCCTCGCTATCTGGGACATATATGCCCCACTAAGAATCCAGAGTCAGGGCTCCCGCTTACCTGGGTAACCTCAAAACTCATGGAACAACTCCAAGCCAGAGCGGGCCTGGAAACTTTCAAGACCACTGGTTCCCACTTGGCACAACAATAATACCAGTCCCTTCGAAATGCCTGCACACGTCTCCTACGGCAGTCCAAATCAAACTACTTCAAATTGACGTTTAACAAAAACCACACCCAACCATCTCAATTCTGGAAATCCATAAAATCCCTCCTCACTCCACCAACCCAACCCCCCAACCCCACTCTCAACCTAGCAGGCAGAATCGTGAATGACCCTCGCCAGGTCGCATCACAGTTTAATGCCCACTTCTCCACCACTACTGCCTCGCTTCTCTCCTCCCACCCTCACCTACCTCCACTCGATCTCCCAAAGGACCCCCCTACTCTCCCTAACACACCTCCCCAGGCCTCCTTCTCGCTCCACCCAGTCACCCCTGATCAGGTGTTAAAAATCCTGCACTCTCTAAACACAACCAAAGGAAAATGCCCATCTGGATTGGACTCAAAAATGCTTCAACTCTCCGCCCCCATCATAGCCTACCCAAGAACCATGCTCTATAATCTGTCATTTAAACTTGGTGCTGTCCCTACACAATGGAAACAGGCCACAGTCATTCCACTCCCTAAGGGAGGGGAACCCTCCTCCCCTTCAAACTATCGGCCTATATCTCTGCTCCCCATCCTTGCCAAAATTCAAGAGCACCTTGTTCTATCCCAGCTACACAATTATCTCGATTCAATCTCCTTTTACACCCCCTTTCAAGCTGGCTTCAGAAAAAAACACTCCACCACCACATCCCTCCTTCGCCTCACCAACTCCATCCTTACAGGCATTGACAACGGGGACATTACCACAGCTATTTTTATAGACCTAGCAAAAGCCTTCGACACAGTATCTCACCCCCTCTTGATCGCTACACTTGCCCAAACTGGTCTGATGACAGCACTCAGTTGGTTCCAATCATACCTGTCCGGCAGACCACAAACAGTCCGCATCGGCACAGCTCTATCCTCCCCCCTCCCTGTCACCAGTGGCGTACCTCAAGGGTCTGTACTTGGCCCGCTGCTCTTCTCAATTTTCCTTAATGACCTGCCTACTGTCTGCACACAATCTGGTATCCATATGTATGCAGACGATATGGTGATATTTGCCTCTGGCCCATCTGGAACCACTGTAGCATCTCACCTTCAGAAGGACTTCGACTCCATCCAACACTGGTTCATTAAGAACCAACTATTCTAAACTCAAAAAAACTGTCTCCCTCACCTTGGCTCCTGTGCCAAAGCTAACCCGGCTAAAGGATCGCCCATCTTCTTTACCTTGGATAGCACCCACTTGGGTCACCTCCTCATATCGTTATCTTGGCGTCTGGCTGGATCAGCACCTCGATTTCTCTACTCATGTTGAGGCTTTGCAAAAAATTACATCCCATGCTGGGAGCTCTCTCATCGGAACAAGTTCTGCATCCCTACACAAACCAGGCAAGAAATGATACAAAAATGATCCTTCAATTTTGACTACTGGCGATGTCATTTACAGGGCCTCCTCAAATCCATAGCCAGGCTCCTCGACCCTATTTATAACTCCTTCTGCCGGTTCGCTTTGATTGTCCGCCGAACACCCACCACTGCCACCTCTACGAATCCCTTGACCTCCCATCTCTCCAAAATCGGTGATTGTTGCACTGCACTAGAATCACTGCTAAATTCTGGTCGCATACGCTGCCCTCCTACCTATCGACATCCCTAACCGCCGCCACCCCACCTACCTACGATCTCAGGAACTCTGACTCCAGACTTCTCCACATCCCCACAGATCCACCCGATCAGGTCAGGTTGCTTTCAGCTTCAGACTCCCCAAATTATGGAACTCCCTAGCAGCCGACATCAGACACACCAAAAGTACCCCACATCGAAATGCCCTCCTCAAAACGCATTTCAACACCAACTGCTTATGCCTTCCCCATCGCTGAACTCCCTGCTCAAATTCCTATCAGCTATCCTGGGCTCCATTTTTTTCTAAATTAGTACCATACGTCATCTTGTATTGACCCTCCTCTGCTACTGTCTGATATTCTCACCTAATCCATCTAGTAGGTAAATCTAATCTCACTATGTAATTGCTGTTATTTGCTACAGCATCACTTCCTGCAAATACTGCTACTGTACTCACTGCCTGTAAATACTCTACACTTTGTACAACTCCACATGCATCTCAGCTACTTCACCCATCCCATTGGGCCTTTGCGGGATACCTACAATTTATGTATGTTCTATTGTGCTTTATGTATTATGTACTACATTCTTGTAACCCCCTACCCCCAGGGCGCATCTGGAATCGAGCGGTACCCTGCTCAGTATGCCTTTCCTGGTAAATCTCTTAAATAAATAAATAAATAAAAAAGATGCAGAGCAAGTTACAAAGTTTAGAAAGGTAGTCTAAGGTTTGGCAGAAAAAATTCAATGCCAAGAAATTAATTACTCGCCCGTAACCGTAGTTCTAGGAGTGGTACATAGTGCACATCCCCACTTATGGCAGTTCTACCCTCCCCTTTAAAACTTGCCAAAGGTCTTCGATCTTCCTCAGCACTATCCTGTGTTCAATGTGTGATACATAGCTCAGTGCTTGTGATACACTGAATAAAGTATGGTTAGTGCTTAGATACGTTTGAACTGGATGGTACATAGGTCAGTGTTTGTAGTACGTAGGAACCGAGTACTGTGGTTGGTGATTAGATACATTAAGTTGGAATGGTATATAGGTCAGTGCTTGTAGTTCATAGGAACGGGATGAGATATGGTTGGTGCGTAGATACGTTTGAGCTGGATGAGATATAGCTGATGTTAGAACTTGATCTTTTGGCCTTTCTCTATATCCCACCTTTGGCAGGATGCTAGGTAAGTGTAGGATTGAAGGCCCAAAAAGAAAAGTAATAACTGATGCAATTGCCTCCTCCAACTCCGGAGAGTGTGGCCAGTAGCAAGCAGGAGAGGAAAAAACCCTTCGGGGAACCTCCGAGGACCCATGGCTACTGACCTGCCAGTCCTCTGGGCATACTAAAAGGAGAGTAATCCTTATGTAGGCCAGTACTGATAAGTTGTCTTTTAACTATATCCAGAGTGTTAGCTGACAAGGCATATCCTGAGTTTGATCGCAAGCAGGTAATCCTGGATGAGGTACTGGCGAATGAGAGTCCACCATGGAGAGATATTAACTTAAGAGGTTGGCGAATCCAAGTCCGTAATATCTGTGGTGTAGAAGGTGAGGAGTTGTGCATATTCAGGCAGCTCGGCTAGCGGCTGTTCGCTGAATCACATCTTGGAGGGGTGAGTATGTAGAACTGGTCGATTGTCAATCCTGGAGTGCAATGACGCAAGAAGTCCATTCCAGAAGATGTAATGAATTACTGTGATCAAGCAGCTAGGCCCTCCTTTGTGAGGACACAGTAGGAGAATGGCGGATCCCACGTGATCCAACAGGCAAGATTCCAGTAGAAGAGGCGCCAGGCCCCTTTTGCAGAGTGAAGCAAGAATGTGGTGTACAGGCAGCCAGGCTCCCTTGCAGGGTGAAGCGGACAGACACCTCCAGGCCCCCTTGTGGGGTGAAGCAGGAATGTGTAGAGCAAGCAGATAGACCCCATTTTAGGGCAAAGTAGGAGTGCATTGAGCATGTAGCTAGGCCCTTTGCAGCGAAGCAGGGGACATGGCGGACCCCGCGTGGTCCGCCATGCTTGGGTTCCAGTAGAGGCAGCGAGACCCCCACATGTGTTGGCTGAGAGGAGACAGAAATGCAGATGAGCAAGCTGCCAGGCCCGATGCAGGCGATGCCAGAGACATGGTAGGACCCCACGTGGTCCACCAGTACAATTGTTACCGAATAAGGTGAGACCCCAACTTGGTCGACCAAGGTGAATAGACTGTATTGAACAAGCACTAGGCCCCCGGTGGGGTGAAGCAGCAATTAGAAAAGATATCCCAGGATAACGCTGAGACCATAGGCCAGAATGGTAGGCCATCGTGGTGGAGACCCAGATGATGGAGGTCCTTCAATGCAGTCAAGAGGGAAGCAGATGTAGGATCAGCCAATGTTTGCCTTGACAGGGAGTAGACCTATGTACAGTCTGATGAGAAGGCAAGACAGCTGTCTATGCACAGGTAATGTATTAAGGCAGAAGAGGCTAGATTTCCTGTTAGATTTCCAAGTCCTGTTGTCTATGTCGATGAGCGGGAAGTCCACACTGAAGATAATTTCTGGAAGATGGAGAGATCCAGCTAGGAGTGACACTGGGACAAGGGACAATGGTTAATCCATGATCGAGGGAGTTTAGTGAAACTGCAGTAAAGCAGTCATGGACAGTTAGCATGGTTGAAGATGAGTGCCAAAGGGCATATGCTGAAGATGTAGAATCTTAAGAGGATGAAAAGGTCGGCGGATGCCAGCAGGGAACGATGATGAGGCAGGAATCTATGTAACTGGGAGGCTTGCCTGCAGCTGGAATTCCAACGCAATAGTAGGTTATAATCAAGTACTTATCAGAAGGGAGAATAGTCCTAAGATGTCCTCACTCTAGATGGAAGAGTATGTTATCAAACATGTCTCCTTACAAAGAAAATACAACTAGGCTTTACCCCCACCAGAGTCTCTGCCTCCCTCCACACTGCTCATATCTCAGCAAACACACGAGCGGCAGATAGACTAACACGTACTGTACCCAGGGTCACAACCACCCTTGCCCAAAGATCCTTTTCCTACAGAGCACCATGCTGGTACAATGAGCTCCCCCTGGCCATTACTTCCATCTCTAGACTAGGATCCTTCAAAGTAGCCCTTAAAGGCCACATAATCTCCACCCGTCGCTGCCAATGCTCTGACTAGGAATGTGAAACGGCCTACGCATGGCAAGAACTTGGGTTAAATTTCTCTTTATTCCACTGCTGTTATTGTAATGACTATGTTTTTATTCCAATGCTACTATTGTAATGACTGTGTGTTAATGACAATGTTGGTATCCCAACTGCTCGCACCACTTGCTAGTGTACAGGCCTCACCATCACATTGATTCTACTGTTCCCTGACGTACACAAACTCCCCTCAGGACTTGTACAACTGTTTAGGACTGATAGCACTGCTCAATCCCTGTTTTCGTTCCCTAACCTCACTGTAATAGTGTATACCGCCTATCAATTGATGTATTGTACTCTGACGAGGAGCCTTTGTAAATGAGTCCCTGACTCAAAGGTTGTAATCCGATATTCTCAATAAATAAACAAACAAAATACTCTACGGAGATGTATGGCATAGATACTAGGTTGGAACCGGAATGGAATGGATTGCGGTAGGAGGAGTAATGAGCAATGACTTTGGGTAGGGCCAGACTGGCAAGCTGGAACATGGATTCCTTGAGGTCCATAGTAAGCAGTGTGCTAAAGCTCAAGCGATGTAGTAGGTATCAGGTGGTCAGCTGAAGGAAGACGAAACCCCCATGTGGGTCTGCATTTGTGAAGCTGGAAAGCTGTTTGAGCAAGGAGAATGCTATGAGGCTCGATGGATTTGGGATGGCGAGACCTCCACATGGGTTCGTCATTGCCATGATGTGATATGTTCTGAAATAACAGGAGCGAACCCCCACGTGCGTTTGCCTGTAGTGACTCGAGTATGTCTGAACTAAGAGGAAGAACCCCCTCGTGGGGCATGTCTATTTTGGGATGACAGGACCCCCATTGGTCCGCCATAGCAGTAGTAGCGCATGGTCCAATATGAGGAGGAAGACCCAAGTGAGTCCACATGTAATATGGAATAATAAACGATGAGGAGATGCCCAGTTGCAGGCACAGATGTTCGATGATGGGACCCCGCAGGTCTGCCGGTGCAATAGTGAGTGTGAAAGAAATGTGAGCTTTCCAGTCCCACAGAGGCTGAACTAGAGATTCCGTGCTTGAGGACTGGTTGAGCTGATGAAACGCGGAGAGGCCATCGATATAGCCAGGCTGAAGCTGAAACCCTCACGAGGTGCAGCAAGGAAGGTGTAGATGGTAACATGCAATGACGGCATGGCAGCAGGATTGCAAGATTCGAAGGTTGCCCACATCTAGGCAATATGGTCCTGGTCATTACACCAGAGGGATCCCATGGAGGTCCGACAGAGGACAGCATGTGTGGTGATAAGAGTAGCGAGCTAGGCCCCCACGTGGGCAAGCTGGAGTGGCAGGACCTCCATGTAGGTCTGTCTGAGGAGGAGTAGAGTGAGTGTGTCGGGCTAAACCTCCAAGTAGGCTAGCTGGACCAGCAGGTCCACCTGGAGAGGAGTAGAAGTGAAGGAGCCGAGCTAAGCCTCCACACGAAGGCAAGCACAACTGGTTGGACCTCCACATAGGTAAGTCTGAGGAAGGAGTAGAGCAAGTGAGTCAAGCTAGGCCTCCATGTAGGCCAGTTGGACAGGCAGGACCTTCACGTAGGTCTGCCGGGAGGAGTAGAGTGAGTGGAGCTGTCTGGATGACATGAAGTACGTTTAGCAGTATAGCGGCCTCATCGAGGTCTGTCGTAGGAGGAATGCAGCTGAACTGGTCCTGAGACATAGCAGTCAATGAGGCAAGTGGGAAACAAGGAGGGGGCACCAATCCTGGAACATCATGGGAATATTCTTGTAGCAGGTATAAACACAACCTGGGCTGTCCAGTCAGTAGTAAGGCTGCGACAAGCATGGGTACGCAGGAATGGTGGGTACTGTGGCTCAAAGAGCTGGTACGAAACAAACATGCGAAGTGTCCTGTGGCAGCTATACAATGCATACTGACCCGCTACACTGATAGCATAACAAAGTGAGCAAGTCAGTATATATGACCATTGTAGTTAGGAAAGAAGCTAATAAGGTATTCCACAGAATGATGTCCTCAGTATGCTTAGCCCCATCGTAACACCAGAAACTAATCCTTAGGGGACAGCAGCTGAATGTCAAGCGAATCTAGAAGGGCAGAAACTCCCCACGAGTATGCGGTGGATGGCCAGCGACCGAGCGATCCAAGCCTGGCACTGTAGTTTGAGCGAAGAGAAGTGTAGTGAGAGGAGAGTGGAATCCAAACGCTGAGGCAGTTTCCAAGCGGCTCACAGCCGCTGCAGCAGGCATGTCAGCACTGAAGCGGGATGCAGTCCAGGGTTCCCCATCCCGCTGAGCAACAGGGAAAGGACAGGGAAGCACAGCATGTTGGCAGCGCTCCAGCCGCAGGTGTGAGCGCTGAAGCTTGGAATGCTCCCCAACCCCAGGTAGGAGGAAGTAAGCTGCTGGTTAACTAGGATCTGCAGCTTATCTGTTAGGTAGGAAAATGGGCAGACTAGGTGGGCCAAGCGGTCCTTATCTGCCGTCAAATTCTATGTTTCTATGACCCAGGGAGCAGTGAGGAGCAGACCGGTGGAAGAAGGCAGGAGTGTGCTTGTAGGCCTCAAGGAGGTGGCATGAGGAGCGCAATAGCTCAATCGAAGCCGGCGGTAGACAGAGAGGAACAGGTTGGGCACCGAGATCCTCGGAGCGACACTGCGGTTGGCACAGGTGTTACTGGAACCAGAGGCTGGTGAGGAGGAAGGAGAGCCCCAAAAAGAAAACAGGAACACAGAAACAAGGCACGAACGAGCAGGGAAGGGGGCAGGAAGAGAGCGATGGCAAAGAGATGGGGAGAAAATGAATAAGGAAAAAGTGGGGGGGACGACAGGAGATGAAAGACGAGGGAAGGGATGGGGGGCACTAGAACACAGAGGAAAAGAAGAGCTGTCCCCACAGCCACACAGCATGACGAGTCTGCTCGCTCTAAGCAGAGGGAGTGGAAGCTGGACAGTTAAGTAGCAGATGGGGGAGGAGCTATGTCCCCCTCATTGAACCTCATGCCAAGCCTTCCAAATATCAGATCTTGCTTGCTGGAAGCAAGGATCCGTATGCCTCTTGCCTGGGAAGGTCAGATGGATTGTGTGGATGTACACCATCTACCACTTCTAGAAAGTACAGTTATGCAAGAACTTAACGTAATAGTAGATCTATGAGAGATCTCTTGCAGCAGGCCACACCTATGGAACTACAGCCACCAGGCACTAGGACCACACAGAAACTTTTCTAGTTAGTCTACCAGGGGGCCGTCCACACTGATGTCATACGCTGACACTGGCCGATCCGATAAAAGTGGGTGTTCTCCGCGCCCTCCTCAGGTCTCCCACTGGAGACCATAAGCCACCTAGTCCCAGCTGAGGAGGAACAGAAGGTTCCCACCAAAGAAAAAGGAATGGAGAAAGAAGTACAGACGCAAAAGGGCCTCCAAGGCCCAGGAGCAAGGAGGGAGGGACAGCATGGCCTGCTGCAAGAGATCCTCTCAAACAGCTACTGTTACAGCAAGTTCTTACATAACTGTACTGTCTTACTTTGAGGACATCTCTTGCAGCAGGCCACAACTATGGAACGAGTCCCAAGCAGTTCCGTCACACAGCACAGTCTGAGTGGAGGAAACCTCAAAACCAGAAGTATACCCACTGAAAATGAACCTTGGGTACTGTCTATGGGAGGCATGTACCTGGATATGCAGGCAGGCATCCTTCATCTCAAGGGAGCAAATCCAGTCTCCCTGATGCAGAAGGGGCAGCAGACCCTGAAGTGTCACCATCCAGAATTTTTTGCCCTGAATGAACAGATTTAGCTCCTGGAGGTCTAGAATGGGCGTGAGATCCCCTGTGCACTGGGGGACCAGGAGAAATGATAGTAGTACCCTCTGACCAACTGGGTCTCTGGGACAGGTTTTATGGCCCTTTTGCTTAGCTGACAGTGTATTTCCTCCCACAGCACTGGGATGTGGTCTGGAGAATAAGGGAGAGAACTGGTGGTTTTTCTGGAGGGAGTGTGGACACTGTCTATTAGCTGCAGTACCCAGGCATCTCTGGTAATTTCCCTCCACTTGTCTACACGCGGGGAGACCTTACCCCCTACAAATGTCTCCTGCCTTATTGGGGGGGTGTCGGGCAAGGAGTCAGACCAAGCTGGGAGGGGCGGCTGGGGCTGCACCACCTCCTCGGAGGGGGGGTCTGTGGAGAAGGAGGGGGTGGGCAAGGCGGGGGGTGGCCCGGCGTTTACCCTGAAGCTTGTTAGAAAGCTTGAGTCTCTGGACAGACCACCCAAAGGGCACTTTGGGTTGATTGGTGTGGTACATACAGTGGACTGACCGCAAGATGTGGCCAGAGACTTGGAGTTGAAACATTATTTCCGTGCATCTGCCACAAACAGTCTGAAGCCTCTAAAGGGGGCATTCAGGATGGACAGTTTAATATCCTGGGCAAAGCCTGACACTCTCAGCCAAGAGCATCTTCGCAGGCAGATGGCCGCTGCAGCAGCCCTCACTAAGGCACTGTAGGAAGTCCTAAGAAGGTGTGTGCTGATGTCTGAACCCCCTTTGAAATACTACAGCATCTGCTGTTTTAGGGGGTCTGATGGTCAGTGTGACAGAAGCAAAGGTTCTTTTGCCAATGTGATCCAGCCTCCGGGACTCCCTATCCAGGGGCAAGGAACTGAGATGTTTTGGCCTCTTGGTGCAGTTGTGGGTGGCATTGATGACCACCGAATCTGCTTCAGGCTGGTCGGCAAAGAACGGTCTCCCTGCTGGAGCCTGGTATAATTTGTCTGCTTTACTCGGCATGGCTGAATCAAATTTGGAAGGTGACAGGCGGCCATGGTGGCATTCTCGAAGGGCTCAATCAGGGGAGGGAAGACCAGAGGAGGGGTGTCCAGCAATCGCAAAAGTGGCCAGTCGATGCTGAAAGGGATCTTGCTCCTTGGTGTCTAAGCCCATGGCCAACTGTAACCGTCTCATAATAGAGACAAAAGAGGGGTCATCTGTGGGGACCCATGGGATGTACCTCTGGGTCTCATCGTCATCGGACGAGACCATGGAGGAGGATTTTTTTCTTTTTCCTTTTATCACTACATTATATTACCACCTCTGCGGACCTGGAAAGGGCTACGACCATCCCCTCGGAGGAGTACGTCCTCTGGCCCATCGGGGCCATCATGGGTCCCAGTATTTTCCTCAGTTTTCTTTTTCTACCCTGCGCCCACACCCGTGCAATGGGTGCAGCAGCTGTCTCCACCTCTGCGGAGGCAGCCAACCACCCTGGTGCGGACCGAACCCCTTCTTGCTGTGCCGACGCACGTAGCACAAATCCCCACTCCCCAAGGAAGGAGAACAGTCCTCCGTATGCTCAATCCTTACCTCCCCCAGCTGACCCCCGAATGACCAGAGTCCGTTCCGGAACCCGGGTCGCCGGTGTGGCATCCAGCACCCCAACCCTCAGCACCACCGAGCTGGCGTTTGGAGGAGAAAGAATTGTAAGTAGTTCGTCCATCATCATTCTCATCTGGAGAAATGAGATCCAGGCAACACTCATCCCCCCCCCCCCCCGAGTACTGAGGGGGGAGCGAGGGCACCAGGTCCTGAAGTGTGCGCCATGGCCCTACAGGAGGAAGACCAGGGGGCTGCTGCGGGCATGGGCCTTGGGAAGGAGCAAGCTTAGCCTGCATAAAGTCCCATAAGGCAGTAAGCATGGAGAAAAGTCCACTGCTACTGGCGTTGGACCCACCAGCATCGGCTGAGAGAATATGGAGGTCGGCACAGGTTAGAGTGGCCAAACAGGCTGGGGCCTGTGGGGGAAGCTCCTCAGCATGGGTTGGCACTGAGGAAGGCGATGACGACTGGGGCCGGGGTGACACAGGGGAAGACAGAGACATGAGACAACGAATGAAGTGACCAAAATTGGCAGTGAGGGGTTAGGCTGTATCTGGGCAACTGCTGATGCCGAGCTCGTTGAAAAGCCAGTTGAGTCACCTGAATCAGTGCCTGCCAAAAACAAGGGCCTAAGCAGCAGGGGTTGTGAAGTCCATGGGGCAACAGAGCCCCTGGTACAGACACCCACCACCGAAAGATTGGTGGAGGGAGCTGCCAATGGTAGCCATACAAGGGAGAAGATAGAGGAGGTCGCCTCTAAAGACGAGGACAACCCCACGGCATTTAATGCATGGAGTGCCAATTGGGAGAGAGATGAGGAGAACCAGTTTTCTCCTTAGGGCGGTCCTTTCATGATACCTGTGCTTCCCCAACGACTCGACTTGGGCCTTGGAGGTTTGCAAATCTAAGGACATTGCGTGGGAAGCAAAGGAACTTCGGGCCTGTAGCTCCTTCACCATCTGGGTGATCTTCTGCTTCAGCAGAAAAGTTCTGAGGGAGCCGGCCCAGTGGCACTGAGGGTCAAGACGAAGGACGCCACACCTTGCACCACGCTGACGGCACGGGGTCGGGAGCGACCTCGGGCACCGGAGGGTCGGCCAGGGGGAGGAGGATTGAGCATCACACAGACTGTTCTCCTCCGGGGAGGGTGGGAAGGGATAACCGTGGCTACGCTGGCTCCTGGCAGTAGCTGGGGGTTGGTGCAAGTCGTGGTTCACTGTGGGGACTGGGGATGGTGTGGGCCGACGTCGGACTTGCAATAAGCGGAAGCGCAGACTGCAGCATCACTGATGTCACTGCACGCCCACGCTGTTGGGGGGGGGAGTACATGTAAAATAGCCCCAATCCTCTGGCGCTGGTGATGGTTGGCCCCTTTCAGCACTGCACTGGACACTCCCAGGTGCTCCCTCTGAGCCTGACTCCCTGAAGGTCTTCCGCGACAGGGGTAAGTGATGTGGTCATAGGGTGAGAGGGTGAGGGGATGAGCTCAGGCACTGTGCCTGGTGCAGTGCTGTGGAGGTTGACCGGAAAAAGGGGAACCACAGGACCACCCCTGCCAAGGATGTAAGGCACCAAAAAAAAAAAATAAAGTTTTGAGGGTCTGCACCCGGCACTTCCAGGTGGCCTGGTTGAAGCCACAGCAGATCATGCAAGCCTGGGTGTTGTGTTCTGGGCCTGGGCAACTGATGCAAGCCTCGTGGTCATCATTCTCGGGAATCTGCACAATTTTTGAAGAGGTTTCTCGAGGTGTAGCTCAGCATAAATGAAGAGGAAAAAAAAATTCAGAGAAATTTACTGGTGAAATGGTGGTCGACTGAAACTAGCGGATCTCAGTGGATTCAAATGTGCAATGATCGATGGCAGGAAAAAGACCTGAGAAGGGCACAAGGGAGCCCACTCTTACTGGACAAGCCGATGTCGGTGTATAATGTCTGAGTGGGAGGCCCCTGTTACACTGCTAGCTAGAAAAGTTTCCGTGTGATTTTAGTACCTTGCAGCTATAGTTCCATAGGTGTGGCCTGCTGCAAGAGATACCCTTGAAGTAAGATGTTTAAGAAAATGTTGAGTTAGAATTTTGGAGCATCTACGATGCACAAGGACTGGTCAATTAGAGAATGCCTTGGCCTTACACAATACAAAATGCTAGATCTGGACATACCTTAACCTTTATGGGTTTGGAGAAAGTTACAATTAGTGAAAGGGGGAAGACACGGACAATAAATGAATGCGCAGAGAAACTGGCACTATAAACTCAGAGCCAGTTCTTTCCCTGGTTTGAATGACCATTTTCAACTAGCACATTTTCTTAAAAAGACATGACATGGTTGCCCAACATGGATGGATAGACAGATCTCCTTAAAACACTAGTGTATTTTTTAGATACTAATGCTATGTATAGTTAGTGTTGTTTATTACTATTCTGTATTTATCGGACTTCTGTAGGTATCACTTTATGTATATAGTCTTTAATTATTTACTAGCACTTTTTGATACAGCTAGATTAATGCAAGACCTTTTTTTGTTTTTTTATAAACACTACAAATTTCATCCATGACTGTTATAGTTGGACATTATTCTATTCAGGTTGACGTTTACGAACTTTTACAATGGCAATATTAAAAACTGTTTTAGCTTTAGTTAGCGAGATGATAACCAGAATATTAATATGAAAGAATATGCGCTCCTTGTGTCACTTAGCTTTGCAATAATCATTATATATATATATATATATATATATATATATATATATATATATATATATAGATATATATATATATATATATATATATATATATAGATATATATATATATATATATATATATATATATATATATATATATATATATAGATAGGGATACATGATGGTCAGGAGTGGGATATGGAAAATATTCTCACTCCTGCAGAGTGGCTCTGTATTCTCACAGTGCGAGCCGCAGTGTCTACACAGCTCACGAGGCAGGAGTGAATATTTTCATATCCATGATCTGCTCATGTGTGCGATTTATACCACAGGGGTGAGAGCTGCAGGAACATTTTTTCCGAGTCTGTGTGTTTCCTGCTCATTGTGTGTGTGTGTGTGTGTGTGTTCTGAATGGACTGGGAGTCAGAAACACAGGTGAGTGTTTTGCAAAGCTAATTGAGTGAGTCAGAGGCTCAGTGAGAAAGACAAACTGCAGCAGGTAGCACTGAGAAACAGATCCTGCTATGCAAAAGACTTTCATTTAGAATTCAGGTTGTTTTGAAGCTGCGATCAGCACAGTAATGGGCTAACAATGTTAGAAACACAATGGGACATAGGTGAGAGTCTTTTGCAAAGTTAACTGAGTAAGTTGCAGCTTCAGGAAGAAAGAGAAACTTTTTTTGCAGCAGTTTCCTTTAGAATGCAAGCTGCAGTGCATTTATCCTCACTCTGGTGACATCAGCAGAGTATGGATAAATGTCGATATCCTCACTCTGTTGATGTCATCAGGATTTATCCTCACTGCAGTGGAAATAACATAGGTTATCCTACTGAGAGAAAGCTCTCACCCCCGTGGTATATGTGTGTGTGTATGTATATCTATCTATCTATCTATCTATATATCTATATGTGTGTGTGTGTAGTTGTAATCGTGTGTATGCCTCTTAGTTGTATGTTCCTTTAAGAATATATTATATTAGCATGTCTAAAACTAGGATTATTTAACAATATCTCTTTGGATTGGTTTTATGCTTTGACAAAGCATCAGTGTGACGTGAAATGTTTACATTGTTTTGGGGGGGGGGGTGCTACCAGTTTGTTTGCTATTAATAAATACTGTATAGCTTTTATCATTTCCTAACAGTGCAGTGTGCCTGTGTTTTCCAGTGTGCAGTCGTAATTTCATTGTAACCTAAGTAAAACACCTAACCTAAAATGGCATAACATAGCCCTTTTGACCCATAGTAAGAAGGGTCAACAAGAAGAAAACTGTGTCTTCACTGCCCAAACTAAAACAAGGGAGGTGAAGACCATCAAACAGATTGAGTGAGCCCAGGGGAAGGTGGGTGGGCATGTGAATCAATGGTGAAGATGGTCCAAGATGATCAAGAATTATGGTGAGTACATAATTTTCATATCTTCCTGGACCGTATCGTCACCATTGATTCACACGTGTGTTTTAGAGTACCAAGCTCAGGCTAAAGTCCCCAGGGCAGGGCAGTAGGAGCCGGTGCTCACTCAAGACAGAAGTCCATTAAGGACTGTCCTTCCAAAAGAGGCACACTGCCTGGCATGGACATCCCAGGGCACAGCACTTGATGAAAGCATACACTGTGCTCCAGGTGGCAACTCTACAAATATCAGCGACAGGCACTTAGCGAAATCTTTGCTAAGGACGTAGCAACTGCTCTGGTGGAGTGGGCACGAACTTTGCCTTCCAGTTTGACCTGAACAATGGAATCCATGTGGAAATGCACTTGATCGTAACCAGCTGACCCAGCTGGTTGGGGTTGAAAGAGACGAAGAGCTGCTTGGACTGTAAGAAGTCCTTAGTTCTATTGAGGTAGAACCTGAGGGCTCTTTTAACATCCAGAGAGTGGTTTGTGCACTCTCCTTCATTCTGGGAGTTGGGAAAACACTAAGAGACCACCTTAGGCAAAAACTTAGAATGTGTGTGGAGAGCCTGTCTCTATGGAAGACCATATAATCAAGGGTCTGTGACTAAAGCATGTATCTTAGAAACCTTGCAGGCAGAGGTGAGGGCCTCCAAAAATGCAGTTTTCCAAGTCAGGAACTTGAGGTCACACGCAGCCAGGGATTCAAAAGGCTTACGAGCAGGCATGTCCAACACAAGGTTAAGGTCACAGGCAGCGACAGTTTTTTTGACTGGAGTCCTTGTGTGAAAAATACCTTTCAAGAAACCTCTTAAAAAGAGGCAACTGGGCAAGGGCAAGGTTCTGACAGGTTCCTGGTAAGCTGAAACAGCGCATAAATGGACCTTGACAGAGAAGTATCCCAGCATCAGAGAGGTCCAGCAAATACACCAAAGACTTATCCGGTGGTCATCGGAATGGATCTATATGGGATTTTGAGTCAAACTCAGAAGAACATCTCCATTTAGTTGTGCAAGTCTTTCTGATAGCGGGCTTATGAGCAGCTAGGAGAATTTCAGAGACCCTCTGAGAGACCTTGTACCTGCTCACTTCTCTCTCTTCAGGAGTGAAGCATGGAGATGAAGGGAGCACTACCACTTGCAATGCAGACGACCCAGTTTCAGAAGCGTATCTAGGCTGCCAGAGGGCCGTCCGGGGGAGGGGCACACATCCATAGGACTGCTCTCCTAGGTGGGTGGGAAGAGCTCGATGCTTGCCTTTCCCCTGGCAGAAGCTGGGGGAAGGCAGCCCCAGCCAAGACTGGGAGACATGGCAGACGTCTGTGCACACTGCGCAGGATGGCATAGCGTGTACCATGACGTCACTGCACACCACGCCTCCCTGGGACAGAAAAAGGAAAATTGCTCAGTGGCAGGATGAGGAAGAGTGCCCACAGGTCCCGCAACTGAGCCGCTGGGCACACCGGCCTGAACTGAATCCGTTCTGCAGTGGGGTTTGGGGAACCCCGCTAAGGGGGCAAGCCTGCGTGAAGACGGTTGCCAGGTAAGTCCTGGCAGACATCAGGGTGATGGGGCTGGGGTGCTCCTCTGAAGGAGTACAGACAGGGAGGTGGGGGTTAGAAAAAACAACTTTAGGGGATCATGACATGCAGCAACCATATGGACCGGGATCAGATATCTCGGGCCCAGTAAAGATAGGGCCTAGTTTCCATTTTTATTTATTTTTAATTCAGTGTAGTTTAGGATTTGTTTAACCATGTGGATTGGCATCCTGCATCTGTGGTATGGTAGAGGTACTGTCCTTTTGTTTAGTATAGTTTGAGGGTGGATTAATTCAGAGCTCTTAGGGGGTGGCAACATTACTTGTAGCTGGATTTTAACTTTATTGGGGTTTGTGGGGTGGTGGGTTGCTTTTTAAAAATTCAACAATTAGAGGTTTGCTACTGACATGTGGCTATGTACACCATGTTTTTTTTTTTTTTTTGGAGGGGTATTTATTGCTGTGCAGCTAAGGCTCCAGATGATGTTTTGTTCCAGGTGTATTTGGTCGGCAAGCTTGAGCATCTGGGGGTAGTGGTGGGCAGAAACACACACCTGGAAACATCTGCTTTGTTGTCGCTCCAGACAATGCCTTTATTCTGTTGTTGTTGTTCAGCAAAGGGTAGCCTTCATGAACACCATGCTTTGTTTGCTTGGGGAGGGGTGTGTGGAAAAACACACCTGGAAAGATGTATCGTCAGAAGGCCTTAAAATGTGTTTAGACAGATTGTGGTTTTGTGTGTGTGTGTGTGTGTGGGGGGGATTTTTTCATGTCTGGTTCTGAGACTTTAAAAGGAGGTAGTTCTGCCAGGCAATGCATTTTTCTGTGTGTTTGTTTACTAAAGAGCAGCCATTGTGCACACTGTGCTTTCTTTGTTTTGGGAGAGGGGTAGACAACATCTGGAAAGATGCATCAGAAGGCCCTAAAATGTGTTTTTAGTATACTGATTGTGACAGCAGGTGGAACACACCTAGTACGTATACAATAACAGGCTTCAGTCAGTATCTGGGCAACATAACTTAATCAATAAGCTGTATGAAAAAACGCACTCCATGAGCCTCCACCCTAGTAAAGGTCCAGGAGGAGTCTAGCCGTAAGATAGGGCACTCTCACCACAGAAGATCCCAATTATCTATCTGCCGGATAGCCACTCCACTTGCAGGACTAAAAGTTACAAGTCTTTTAAAAGGAGGTAGTCATTCCAGGTGAGCAATTTCCTGTGTATTTGTTCACTGTGGGGCTGCCATTGCACACACCATGCTTTTTTTTTGTTGGGGGTGATGGTGGACACACACACACCTGGAAAGAGGCATCATCTGGGCCTTGGCTTTGAATTTGCTTAAGTTTTCTGGTTGGCAACAGGGTTGATTTCTTGCGTTTTTGTTTAAAAGGAGGTGGTTGTACCAGGTAATGCATCTTCCTGTGTGCTAGTTCACTGAGGGGCTTGCCACACTGCACACGCCATGCCGTCTTTGATTGTTGGAGGGAGGATGTACAAACACACCTGCAAAGATGCATCACCTGGGGGCCCATAGGTTTCTGTGTGGGCTTGTGATTTGTTTAGTGTTTCTGAATTAAAATAAGTGCTGTGTGGTACTTTGTGGAAGGGTTAGTTCTAGTCTATGCTTTTTCTAGGTGTGTTTGTTCACCAAGGGGCAGCCATTGTGCACGCCATGCTGTCTTTGTTTGAGAGGGGCGGACATACACACCTGGAAAAATCAAATATAGGTACCGGGCACTTCAGGGACCACAGATGCCATCATACAGCATAGTTAAAGCCACTGGCTCCCTGGTCCCACAGATATTAATAGAAAGTGGTCAAGTGTCCCTTTAAATGTGAGTGGCAGGTGTGGGTTTACTTCCATTTTGTTTGCAGACAGCAGTGGGCGTGCCTCCATTTTGTTTGCAGGCAAACATGGGTGTACTTCTTTTTTCTTTGCAGACAGCTGAGGGTATGCCACCATGTTGTCTGCAGGCAAACGTAGATGAGCCTCCATTTTCTATCCAGGCAAGTGTGGGTGTGTCTCCATTTTGTTTACAGACAGATGAGGGTGTGCCTCCATTCTGTTTGCTGGCAACTGTGAGTATGCCTCCATTTTGTTTGCAGACAGGTGAGGGTGTCTTATCCTTATGTGCTGCTCTCCTCAGCCTCGTTGTTTACGGAAACCATGTTTGAAAGTACAGCCACTCTCCTTTGGGCATCATACTCACGTGTGCTTCTCTCGCCTCAACTTTGTTTTAATGTATATTAAATGGACTGCTGCTCTCCTTCGGGTATCATATCTAGGTGTACTGCTCTCCTCTCAGCTTCACTGTTTTTGGAAACCATGTTTAGGAGTTGTTCTCCATCAGGTAATCATGCCAGTAATTGACTGCTCTCTCCTCCACTTTGTTTATTTGTGAGGAAATATGTTGTGCAGTTTTGTTCAGTACATCATTTTTTTCCTACACTTCACGTTAGTGTTTTTTGGTTTTTTGTTCTCGTTTTTGGGAGATGGATCAATGCCAAAGACCATGAGTATCTGCTGTTGCCTTGCTCAGGGACGCTCTGAAGAATTCTTCTGCCCCCAGCAGAAGTCAGCATTACCATGGTAATGTAAGAAAGGATCCGGAACGCCTCCAGGAATATAAAGAGAAAGCTAAAGCATGTGCATGGAAGCACAGAGAGAATATGAATGACGAAAAATGCCTAACTGCTAAGTAGAAAAGCCAAATTAAAATGCAGGAATTCAGACAACGGCAAAAGAACATGGCTTTGGAGACTGCAAAACCTGCAATAAAGCAAAAAGATGAATAGAAAAAAAGGCATGCTGGAGAGAGAGAGAGAAAGCGAGAACAATGCAAGAACATGACATCCCAAAAGTTAAGAATTAATGGAAAAGGAAGACAAAAATACAATGAAGAAAAGAAGAAATGGACCACCCCTTCCAGGACCACAACCACCACTTCCACGGACCACAATTGAACACGCCTTACGTGACCACCAGCACCATGGCTTCTGTGCCCTTGGAGGATATTACACCACCAGTGAGGGACCCAAGATCAGCAAGTGCAATCAGAAAGGCCGTACAAAGAGCCTGGCAAGGACCGCCAAAGTCCCCAAACCAATTTGTCATGACCATTATAAAAGTGGTGCCAATGTACTCACCCAAAAAACAAGGTTCGGCTGTCACACTAACAGACAAAAAAACAGTAGACGTCATTCAACAAAATAGAAGAAAAAGAACTGAAAAATTGCTTCCTCTATATGTTTCTTGAACTGAATAAAGTACCACGTGCTCAGAACAACAAGCACATCATTGGGGAGGAACTGCTGGAGGAGGCGGCATTTAAGAGGGAACAAGTTAAAAGGTGCACCAGGAACAAGCTGGCAGTTTCTGATGAGTTGGTGAAAAAAGTGCAGGATTTTTGCGAGGCATTGGCAACACCTCTGCCACACAAGACGACTTAAAAAAAAAAACAAAAAACAAAAAAAACTGAAAAACAAGGTATTTTCTAAATAAAAACAAGAAAGTTGGTCGCACACAGTAAAATGTGGGAGCAGTTGCCAGCCCATTTCATAAACTCTGAGGCAATTCACCACTAACAAGCAGTATGCAGTTAAAAACTGCTTTGTAGCAGGTAGAGAGTAGCTGATTAGAATCCTGTGCTTTAGCCCTATCTGGGTCTTCATCAGGGGGCAGATCGATTCTATCTGGGTCTTCGTTGGCGGAAGATCCACGCCCTGATGAAGACATAGCAACACAGACTTTGACGGCGGATAAGGACCGTTTGGCCCACTTAGTCTGCCTATTTCCCTACCTATTGGCTAAGCTGCAGAGTCCAGTTACCCAACAGCCCACTTCCTCCTGCTCCCCCACTATAATTGCCTTATGTCTGCCCCATGCATTCTTAAATTCCCACATGGTTTTTGGCCCCACGACCTCCTCAGGAAGGCGGTTCCATGTGTCCACAACCCTCTCTGTGAAAAATACTTTCTCAAGTTGCCCCTGAGCCGTCCCCCCTCAATCTTCAAATTGTGCCCCCTTGTTCTTGCACATGTCTTTTTCTGAGATCCTCCCCTCTTGGACTTTGTTGATTCCCTTGAAGTTCTTAAACGTTTCTATCATGTCCTCTCCCCTCTCCTTTCTTCAAGGGTATACATATTATGCTCCTTTAGTCTCTCTTCGTATGGCTTCTGTTGCAGACCCTACACCATTTTAGTTGTCCTCATCTGGACTGCCTCCATCCTGTCAATGTCCTTGCAGAGATGGGGTCTCCTCATAAAGTACTCCAGATTGGGTCTCACTGCCTGTACAGAGGGATAACAATGTCCTGTTTTCTACTGGTGATGCCTCTCCCTACGCATCCCAGTATCCCCCCAGCCATCCTTACTGCCTTCTCATATTGCTTGCCTACCTTAAGGTCATCTGACATGACTACCCCAGGTCCCTTTCCATTTTTGTTGTTGTTAGTACTCCCCCAACCCCATTGTGTAACTCTTCCAAGACACTGGTTAGGCCCCATCTGGAGTACTGTGTGCAGTACTGGAGGCCACAGCTTCACAAGGACATTAACCAAATTGAGGCAGTCCAAAGAAGGGCAACCAAAATGGTGCAGGGACTGCATCAGAAGACATATGAGGACAGATTAACGGAGCTCAATAGGTATACCCTTGAGCAAAGGAGGGAGAGAGGTGATATGATCGAAACATTCAAACACCTTAAGGGCATTAACAAGGTGAAAGAGTCCAACATGTTTAAATATAATAAAAATAGCAGGACAAGAGGACACAGCATGAGATTAGAGGGAGGCCAATTAAGGGGGAATGTGAGGAACTTCTTTTTCACAGAAAGAGTGGTGGATGCATGGAACAGCCTACCTCAGGAAGTGGTGGCTATGAATACAATGCAGGGCTTCAAACAGGCATGGGTAGGCATAAGGGAGCAATACAGATGAGTATGAATAGATAGGCCACTGACAGAGCAAAGGTCGATGGCACATTTATAAGGTAGAAAAAGAAATGGGCAGACTGGATGGGCCTTTACAGTCTTTATCTGCCGTCCAACCTCTATATCTCTCTGTTTCCCTGGGTTTTGTTTCCCAGGTGCATTACTTTGCTTTTTTTGCACTGAATCTAAGCTGCCATACTTTTGACCATTCCTCCAACCTTGCCAAGTCCCTTCTCATCCTTTCCACACACCCCCCCTTGTGTATCAATCCTATTGCAGACCTTTGTGTCGTCTGCAAAGAAGCAGACCTGGAAAGGGTTGAAGCACTGGGGCACGGGATTCTGGCTGGCTACTCTGGACCGGCTACATTACAGCAATATTTTAACTGCATACTGCTTGTGACTGGTGAATTGCCTTGGAGTGCGTTTTTTCCTACAGATTGTCTAGATAAAACCCTGCAAAGGCTACACCAGGAGTTCTGTGATCAAAACCCAGAAAAAACAATAGGACGAACTAAATGTTGCACTCTCAGACCAGACAATATTAAACTTGCAAGGGAGCAGAAACTATGTCAATGTCTATGTGAGTACTGCTCCAATACTAAGTTTAAGCAGCAGGCAATAAATAGATTTGTGAAACTGAAAAAAAGAACAAGGTACAAAACTGCCAATATTTATCAAGCAGTGGAGATCACAATGTGTCCAAAGAAGGCAAGGCAATTTTATTTGTATAGTGTCCAATTTCGGAGAGTCTGGGCGTTTCACTTTAAAAACCAAAAATAAAAACAGGTACAAAAGCCATATTATAGCAAATATATAAATAAAGGATAAATTGTCAGCAAACTAAAATAGCACTGGTCAAACTACATCGCTAGGGAAGGCCAGGGTAAAAAGGAAAATCTTTAGACCCCTTTTGAAAGACTTGACCGAGGAGACCTCCCTAATGGCTGATGGTAGAGAGTTCCACAGGACCAGTCTGGCGACACTAAAGGCCCTGTCACCAGAAATTCTCAGCCTGGTCCTGGGAACCTCATGGAGGCCCTTGATTGAGGAGCGGAGAGAGTGGGCCAAGGTACATGGTGGCAGGAGCTCAGCCAGGGCCAAGCCCATGGTTCCTTGAAGGTGAAAGATTCACCTTGAAGATAATACTCCACCTGACGGGCAACCAGTGCTAGGAACAGTGCACCGGGGTCACACGACTGGACCTCGAAAGGCCAGTCAGCAGCGTTCTGGACTAGTTGCAGTCGGCGGAGGGCACCTCCAGAGACTCCAAGATAGAGCGCATTACAGTAGTAAAGTCTGGAGGTCACAAAGGCATGTACCAGGGTGGGCAGGTCATCCAATGGAACCAGGGGTTTGATCCTGGCGATATTCCTCAGGTGGTAAGTCACTTTGGATGACAGCCAACACCTGGGATTCAAGTGTAAGTCTGTCATCAAGGATTACGCCAAGATCTTGCACCCTGGGGGAGGCCAGCAACGGCGCTGAACCCAGATGAAGACCCCGGCATCCTGGCGCCAGTGGCACTCCCATGAACTGACTCAATCACTAGTACCTCAGTCTTGCCTGGGTTTAGTCGCAACCAACTCGAGGACATCCAGTCACTGATTTCAGCCAAGCAGTTGTTTAGTACTTACACGGCGTCTGATGTTAAGGAGGCAAAGGACAGATACAGGTGGGTATCATCTGCACTGCAGTGAAAACCCACACTGTAACACCAAATGAGTTCGCCCAAGGGCAGCATGTACACTGCAAACATGGGTGACGAGATCAATCCGAGGCACTCCACAGGTCGGGGGCTTCAAGGTGGAAGAGATGTTTCCCTCAACCACCCATTGCCTCCTGCCCGAGGGAAAGGACTCAAACCAGTAGATAACAGTGCCGGTGAGTCAAACAATACTCAAGAGACGCTCCAGCAGCACCACGTGATCTACAGTGTCAAAGGCTGAGGAGAGATCCAAGAGAACTAGAATTGACCCTTCAACCCAGTCTCTCGCCCCGAGGAGATCACTATGCACCCTAATTCTGTTTCAGTACTACACTTGGCTCTGAAACCCGACTGGAGTGGCTCACAGATGTCAAAGGTCATGAGGTGCTCCTCGAGCTGCTGCACAATTTTCTTGACAACCTTACCCAGAATGGCAGGGCTGAGATGGTTTCTTCAGGAGAGATCTCACCAGAGCCTCTTTCAAGGCCTCTGGGGGGAAAAAACCTCCGGCAGCGCGCACCTGGCAATTCCAGCAAACACCGGGCCAACACAGCCAACACATCTCATCAAGAAACATGTCTGTGTTGGGTCCAGTTCACTGTATGTATGCTTCAGCTTGGACATCACCCCAATGACCTCTGCCACCTCCACCAGTTTAAACTCCTCCCGGACAGATGGAGCGCCTTGATTCCCCTTGGGTTGACTACTACGGACTACAGTAGGGTCTGACCGGATTCCCTGACACCCTATCAGAGAAGAACTGAGCAAACTCCTCACATAATGTGACTGACAAGCATGAAGGAAAATTCAGACTACTGAAACAAACTCTGGTCAGAGCCGAAACAGCTGCTAATGCATTAAATAAGCAATAAGACATGACAGGGTGTATGTTGAACAGATATTACCGCACACCCAGGGGCGTAGTAAGGCACGAGGCCCTGCCGAGTGCCTTCAGCCCCTGGAAGTGCGGTAATATCTGTTCAACACACATACCCTGGAGTGTTTTATTGCGCTTATAAAATGGTTCTTTTTTTTTTTTTTTTTTTTTAATTGTCACCTTAAAAAATATTACTGAACTGAAAAAAAAACTGAAATCATTGTGTTAATTTGAGATAAAATAGTCATTCCGCCTACTAGGTGATGACATCATTGTGTCCTGACACATTAACATTTGTACTGTTGTTGCCCCCCCAACCCCATGTCTCGATTGAGAGAACAAGTGTGGTTAGGAGAGGAAGTAACAGGTTCTCCCCGACAGGTTGCGCCGCTTTTGCAATAAAAAAAAAAAAGAATAAGGGATGCAGATTTGTTTTTGTTGTTTTTAGTTAAATGTACTGGGACGGAAGTGCAGTTTACAATGAGACAGCACCCCGTTCTGATCTATTTCCAGTTTCGTGCGGCAGCAAGCTTCAGTCTCGCCGAACTAGAAGAATGCTTTATTCAGGATAAAACGCTGGCACACTGCTGCTCTCAGATTTTGACTTCTAGCGGAGACGAGGTTTGGAGCGGGATTGTCAGCATGACATTCACTCCCTCGCTTACCGAGACTAAAAACAATGGCGGCCTTTAAAAAATTAATGTTCCACTGACGCATCTTAACATTCCATTTGGGTGCACTGATTTTTTTTGCCTGCTCTTTTTTTCCCCTATGTGTAATACCTATTTGACACTTCCTTTCTGGCCAATCATGATGCTTCTTTTTACATGCCCATTTTATAACCTGATGTAGATAGCACTGTAGATCTGATCATGTCACTTTGCAATGATCGGCAGATCACGCAACAAGGCAAATTGTAACATGACAATAAATGTTATGCTCAAATACAGAAACTAGATTGGTGCAAACAGAACACATAGTACAAACTGAAGCGGGCATTAATTCCCTAGTAATGGCCACTTCAGAATGTAGTACTGTTTGTAGCGACAATGCCTGGTGTTGCACTCAGGAGGGTGGTAAAGAAATAATTAGATCACGGTTGGTATCGGGTCGCGCTGCACAAATCATGTAATCACCATCTGGACCACAGTCATGGCCGACCCCAGCAAGCCCATGGAGACGGCAGTCAGAAGGGAGCTGATGAAACCTCCGCTCACTGCTCTGTCTCTTGCTTTGTGTCCGCAGCACTGTTTCCTTCCACCCACTCCGACATGATTAAACCTCCGCTCAGTGATCTCCGCCTTGGTTTCTTGTTTCCCCACCCACCCGCCCTATGGATCTCTGGGACTCAAGCGGTCAGTGTACCCAACATGAAAGCACATCACGGGAAAATGAGACATCGCCCAGACAACAGTGCAAGTAGGCATGGCAAAGTAAAACAGTAGACTGCTAAAAGAGTTTCCATTATGTACAGTAAGAGAGACAAACAACGCAGAAAAGTTACCTGCCTTTATAAACACAGTTGTCCCCTTATTTGTTTGTTCCAGTTCACTAATGCATTATGGGCAGAGTACAAACATTTGCATATGTATATTAGACCATCTTTTGAAATACAGAGATATGCAAATAATCATACTTTACCCGTAATGCACAACTGAACTGTAAGAAAAACGAACAGGATGATTTAACAGAAAAGTGCATTTATGAACACAGCTAAATATTTCTGTTGTGTTTGTGTCTCATTATAGAAAACATAACGCTGCAAGGTGTATTAAATCTGCAGTCACAATGTAAATAGATATGCAGTAGTCAACGTGCACGTGCAGTCAGACATTTACAAGGCCGATGCAGTCAGTGAAAAGTGCAGAGTTGAAGAGCATAAAATACTGTATGAAGCGATATTGTCAGTTGCTTTTCATTTGTTTCCCACATTTAATTCACCTGTAACAGTAGTCACCTTGCACTTGCCATGTTACAAGCATACTAATCCACTCCAAAGTCAGGCTCTACCAAGGAATTAATGCCTGGTTGGTGGTTGGAGGCACTCACCCTGCGGCCTTGTGCCCCAAACACCCCCACCCCCCAGAAAAAAAGCTAGGCATCAATTCCCTAGTAGAACCCTCCTTTGTTGTGGATTAATGCTTACTCAAACACTGCTACAGCTACAAGAGATAGGAGGCAGAATTTAAAACTTTGTAAAAATATTCTCCCTAGCCCTCGAGTGTCCATTTGGGAGCACAATATATCTTACATACACCACTATCAAATGAATCACCACAAAGACACCCACAATATGCAAAAAGGTTTAAAACTTTAAAATTACCTCATAACAGTTTGAGCCAAACACCACTAGAGCTATGGAGGCAGGGAGCAGGATTTAAAACTTTGTAAACATATTTCCATGCACCTTAACTCGTGTTTGTGGCACAAAAACAAATTAAAAAAAAACAGCCATTTGCTAAAAATGATAGCTACATATCACTGATTATCGAGCACAGCTGCACACTTAACCAATCTAAAACATTTTTATAATCTTCAACTTGCAGTTAAAAATGAAACAAGCAAACTATTAACCTGGGAAACAGATAAAACAGAAAAAATGAAGCAGAAGAGGGCAGGCAGTTCACTTCTTAATGGAACAAGAACAGGACAGGATGGTTGCAGGTGTCAGTAGCATCATCAACCCCAGTTCAGTAAAGTTGCTGTCTGTGACTCTCATAATGAAGGAAAAAGAGCTTTTATGCCCCTTGATAAAGTTACTGTGAAATGTCTGCTGTGTGTGACAAGAGACGTGGATACATTCTGAGATGTATTACCCAATCCTTATGACTGGTTATGCCAGATCTCTCTTATTTCCCTCCCCACCAATAGCAGCACACACAAAAGATGTGTATTAGCCATCGGTGGCAGTTTTTCAACTCTCTGAGGCTAGCATTTAGGGTTAGAGAATGCAAGCCCAGTCTGGAAAGCTGTTGGCTCAGAAGCAGTCAATTGAAGATGTACTGATGTACTTCAGCAGCAGCCCCACACACACACAATACTGTGGAGGAGCAGGCAGGCCAGGGTAGGTAAATGAAACACAAAGATCAAGAAGTCAACTGGAAAAGCCAAGCAGTAGAAGTAAGGAGTTAAAGCATAAACATACGTCCCACAGGAACCTACTCCCCACACATGCACGCAGGCACACACATGCACAAGCATACACATACACTATGCTCCTGAAGCCTTGGCTTTCAGAATTATAAAATTAACTTTTTCTTTCACTTTACTGGAGTGCACCATTTGTTCTGATATACAGTATAGTTTTTTTTTTTTTACTCCATGAAAAAGAGATGGGAAGAAATCGGCAGTCATGCTGACATCTGGCTTAAATTACTGTCAGTGATAGACACCCATCTGATTATACTATTATGATAGTTTTCTTCCTTCAGTTTTTCCTAGTGGGTACCTACCCAGAGACTGGCTCCTGAATAATACTGATGTTGATGTACTGCATGCTAAAATATTTGACCAGTAAAACAGGCACAAATGCTGCATGCTGTATGGGGAAGCAGCTGAGCGGCCTGATCTATTGTTATTGGCAGTCCTTGGGAATCCCATCTAGCATAATCACTTACAGACAGCAATGGTTCTTGCACACAGGAGGCCGGGGGTTAAAAAGTTAAGTATTGAGTAACAAACAAAGTTGGCAGGCACTTCACGTGTGTGTGTGTGTGTGTGTGTGTGTGTGTGTGTGCGCACATGTGTGTACGCGAAATAAAGCTTTTGTTTTCTCTGTGGCCACTGACTGCACAGCACCTTCAGAGGGCAGGGGCTAGTTATTTGTTTTGTTGAGTGTCGGCAAGAAAAGTGGAGGGACAAGGCCACCCCCTTCCCCTGCCGATCACTGCTAAGTGACAGGCTATCAACCCGAGTGACTCTTGTTCACTCATCCACTGCAACCTATCGCACAAACACTTCTGATAGTGAGCACCCTCGTATTTGTAAATAAATTACAAAAGAAGCTTACATTACCACAGAGACTACTAACTGCACAGCAAGTGAATCTGCCAGACTTCTCAGCTCACACCAGCTCTCTGTCAGTCAGCTCAAAGGATAAAAAGTGCAAGAAAACAGTTTTTTACCCTTTTGGGCTGACTGACAGAGCTGCCGTATATGGAGAAGTCTAGCAGATTCACTAGCTGTGCAGTTCTAGTTATCTCTATGATAAAGTAAGCTTCTTTTGTAATTTTATTTTTAGGAATACGAGGGTGCTTAGTATCAGAAGTGTTCGTGTGACAGGCTGCTGCGGATGAGTGAACGAGATTCTCTCAGGCTGACAGCCTGTCTCTTCACAGTGATCACTAGCGCTTTCTGTCACAGTCAATGTTATGCAAACATAGCAACAAACTTATTCGTATCACATCATAATAGCCTCACTGGTTTCACATAGATAATGGGCATCAGAGTTCATAATATAGATAGGTGTGGTGATGCGGAGGGCAGAGAGGGATGCCGGACTGTGTTTTTCTACTGTGACCCCCCCACACCACACACACACACACACCATTAAAAAACAAACTAAAATGGCGATCTGGGTAGATGTCAGGAACCAGGTAAGGGACCAATGATTTTATACAAGATGTATCATTTGGACGTGACCTGCTGTGACTCCATACAGAAAAACAGGAGTGAGAGATGTGCAGCAGACAGCATGAAAGAATCTCACACACTCATGCTGCAGCCACTCAGCCACATATATAAACGGGGAAATCAGAATTATGAACTCTGATGCCCAATGCCTGTGTGAAACCAGTGAGACTTATGATACGCTACAAACAAGCTGGTTGCTATGTTTCCATAACATCTGCCAGGACAGTAAGCGCTAGTGACTACTGTAAAGTGAAAGGCTGTCCCATCTGAGTGAATCTCATTTACGCATCCACTGCATCTTGTCAAACACTTCTGATACTAAGCACCCTCGTATTTGTAAAAAAAAAAACACAAAAGAAGCTTAATTTACCACATAGTCCACTACAACTACACAACTAGTGAATCTGCCAGTGAGACTATTATGATGAGATGCAATTTAATTGCTATGTTTCCATAACATCGGCCATGACAGAAAGCGCTAGTGATCACTGTGAAGTGACAGGCTGTCAGCCTGAGTGAATCTCATTCACTCATCCGCTGCAGGCTGTCACACGAACACTTCTGACACTGGGCACCTTCAAATTTGTTTAAAAAGAAAAACAAATTACAAAAGAAGCTTACTTTAATTTACCACAGAGACCACATAACTAGCTAGTGAATCTGCCAGGCTTTTTTTTTTTTTAATAGATTTTTAAGACTTCTTACCCCGTTTTCCTCCCTGCCCCATGCCCGAGGCTTACCGCATACCACATCTTGGGGCACGCCTCCGCTTATGCTACCCATTGGGCCCACTCAGTGGAAGTTGAACTACGGGGTGGGGAGGGGCGACAACCACACCGGGAGAGGAGAACTGGCTTCGGCTGGCTCAATCCTGTTCCCCGCCCCCTTGCCGGCTCTCCAAAGACCCGAGCTCGTTCCCGAACCCCGACTGCCGGCATGATATGAGGTAAAGCATCCAACGCCTCAGCGCCACCAGGCTGGCAATCTGCCAAACTTTTCAGTATATGGCAACTCTCTCATTCAGCCCAAACCAAAAGAAAAAAAAAATACAGACTTTCTTGTGTAGAGCAATCACCAGTTTTGTTCTGCCAAAGCCAGAACTGAACCAGAAGGGAGTGCACCCAGCGGGAGGACACCACTGTGGTCAATGGAGAACCGCACGTGCTTCAATTCCACTGTGGAAGGACACACTTTAGGTATCCGGTCATGTGATTACAGAGTCCCCCTTCTCTACTACCCAACAGCAATACAGCTCTGCTATGCTGCCGTTTAAAATGTGTGAAAACTATAGCACACATGCTGTTGACAAAACACTTGAAGAAACAAGGAGATGGAGCAGAGGAGGCTAAATTGCACCAGTGGGACAGCATCAGCATTTCCAAAGTCAGACTCATAAGTGGCACAGAAACAAGACAAACTAGAAAAGTTATGAAGCAAAAACTGGCAACATTTCAAAGTATAGTTGAAATCCTTAAGGAGAAGCTCATGTTTCTGGGTAGACTTCTACACGCGACATCCTGGCAACACTAACCATTCACATCATTAAAAGAGAAAATTCCTAGAGGACTGCATATTGATGATATTAGACTTTGAGAATTACACATGCAACTACCAGGATGAAATCCAGTCATGTCACTGGCACCATGAGCGGGTCACTGTTCAGCCTGTAGTGACCTACTGCAGGTGTGAAACATGCACAGAAACAGTAACAGAGTCACTTGTGTTCATATCTAGTGATCTCAAACAGGAATCCATGACAACCAAACACCATTCAACATTTCGTCACCATGTCAAATTACCACTTTGGGAACATCTGGGTCCTCATCGTAATAAACAAGTGCACTTCACAGAGGGGGGTGAGAGTCAGTATTAACCAAAAGGGCCTTCTACAATATATCGTTGGCTCCCATTCTATACGCCTTTCCTAGAATGGGCGTTTTTTTGGATCCAGACATGGAAAAGGCCCCTCAGAGGGTGACAGTGTACAATCATGACAGGCTGTGATTTCAAACAGTGCTCAGCTGTTTTGATACTGTAAGAAGACTTTAACAAGGGAACCTGCCAGTGAAGGGTGCAGTCATTTCTGACTAACATTTTTCTGGGTTGGTGATGACAGAATTAACAGAAATGCAGGACCGGAGCTACAAACAATACCTGGCACACAGATGGTCCAGAGTGTACGGTTTATAGCAAAGGGTGATATTGCAGTCTGATACTACAGCTGTTTCTGCACACCATGCAGAAAGGAGGATGACCCATGTGAAAATACAAGCTATGTCAACAAATTAAAGCAATAATGCACAACAGGGTGTGTGTTGTGCTGGGATAACGTCATGCCTTGGGTGGCTGGGTATGAGGCCACAGGCCGAGTGCATCCAACACCCCAGGTGTGATGTTATTCCCAGCACAACATACACCCTGTCGTGCATTATTGCTATTATACAATGGCTCGTTTTTAATAAGAAAAGAACAAAAGGGGAAAAAAGGCATTTTTTTTACTTTTTCCCCCCATTTTTTGTGTGGAGGTACAGGTTTTTTTTTTTAAAAGTCTGCTATATTTTTCGACCAGTACGTGGAGCTGGTACCTGAATGATCAAGTCCCCGATGACTTACCACTGTTTCACTGTACTGCTGCTATGTGTGACATCTGACCCCCCACCCATTTGTTAAATTGGGATGTATTTCAAGTTTTTTTTTTTTTTTTGAATTGCGTCTGTAAACCACTCTGCATCTGTACTGGAGGACACAGTAGTGTGCAGCCACTGACAGTATTTTGGTGCAGAGGACACTGAATCACCATTGGATGGCACTTAAGCTTTCTGCAGCGAGTACATGTGGAGCACAGCACGGGTGGAGGATTTCTGTTAGGGTTTATTTAAGCATAGAAAATGCATTTTGTTTTGAGGTTTCTTTTTGTCGGAACTGAGCGGCTTCCGTGAAATGCCCGACAGGTAGTCACTATCTGCCAGGTTCACAGAAGCCGCTCTGAGGGGCATGGATCCGCAATCTTGAAACGGAGTTGGTGAGGTGATTGACTTGCGGGGACAGAGAGCCTTCTACTAATTAACATACCGATGGTAAGTCACTCAGTCCCGCTGCTTCACCAGGGAGAAAGCCTGAGAAGTTATTTAGAGTGGAGCAGGGGAGTGCAAGGCTTGCGTGTGTGGCAGTGCGGTCACTCCTGTGTTGTCAGTGGTGTCCAAGAAGCTGCTTGTAAGGACTGTTTCACTGATGGGAAAAAAATAGCGGGTTGCTGGCTGCATTTTAGTGGCGATTTGGGGTCTAACACAAAACAGTCATGCAGTGAACAGTTGCGGGGAGGGCAGGGGGAATGAGTGTGAGGCTGATCCTGGTGTCTAGCGAGAAGACAATAGGTGAGCCCATGGCAGTTGTGGAGTAATTAGTTTTCACATTTGATGTGGTCTATAGTGCGCTGGGACTAGACCCGTGATGTTGTACTGGGATAACATCACGGGTACAGTCCCAGACTGACCAATCAGAGGCCAGCATTCTTTCTTACCATTGTATAATAGAAGATGAGGAAATTCCACACTTCACCCAGATACATGTCTTTAGTGAAGGTTATAAATCACCTGCATGACAATTCTGGGCCCTCTACCCTGGATTTTCCCATCTCCCATGAAACCATCCCACACCCACTCCAGCTTCTTTTGATATTGAGACTCCTGCGATGACCAGTATGTCTGCTGTTGCCAACCAAGCTAACGAACTTGGTGCAGCTTTGACAGATTCTACAGACAACACAATGACCAATACTTCTTCATCTGGTGCAAGCTCAACACCCACCCTTAGAGAAAACAAATATGACCACATACAGACCAGTCAGTTTTATGCCATTTATTATTCCAAAGCATATTACATTGGATGAGTCAAAAATAATTTGTTTTGCTAAAATTAAACACACATTTTATTTGGAAGTTTTTGTTCTGTATAGTGCAGCTTTAAGAAATGTTAGACAGTACAGCTTTATGAAATCTACTTACTGTCTGTGTGTCGACAGCAGTTTTCCCCTTGTATCTGTGCTGAACAGAAGTAAACAGAGAAGGCCTAGATTTCTGTGTGATGTGTTTTCTTATTACCAAGACCCCAATGTGTTTTACGATACTTATTTTCGGCCACCAAATACAACACACACCACCAGAAAAATGATGTATTTAAGTGAAGACAAATTTTTATGGACAGGTAACACTGACAGGGCAAGAAAGATTCCACATATCAAATGATGAACTGCAAACAACTGTCACAGAATATGATGAACTTAAAAAAAATGGAATTTAAACTGACTTTTTTTGGGGTAATTGCACCTTGGAACATTTCTGAATGGTCATATATGTAAATATTGTAATTATGTAATGTTTATTAAATGGTGGCTGCAGTATTGTAATAAGATAAGTAAACTTTTTTTTTTTAAATTACACACTTGTATGGTGTCCACTGTTACACGCGCCACACTTTGTTGCTTTTCCTCAAGTTTCTTTCAGGGCGTTATCTCACTACATGATTAGGTTTTCACCTTTGGATCAGTGTGTTCTGAAATACTTACCAGAATTATTGTACCGTAGGTTTGAAAAACCGACTTATATCACACTTTGGTAACCTATTTTCATGAACATATGCATAGACACCTTCAAGTTCCTGAACGGAATGAACAAGGTAAACGGTGAGGAACTATTTAGCATAAGTAGCAGATCAAGAAACATGGGGCACAGATGTTAAAGAGAAGGTTAAAGAGGGAAGTAAGAACGTTTTTTTACTGAAAAGATGGTGGAGCCACAGAATAATCTGCCAACTGATATGGTGGGTGCCAAAACTATTAATGGTCTCAAACATGGCTGGGACAGAGTGAAGGGCTTGGTTGTTCCGACCGGTAGTGCTAGGGCGGGGAGGAGCATGAGGTGAATAGTGTGGGTTAGAACCCTGTATGGACAATAGGTCCCGGGTTTGTTAGGGTTTATGGGCAGAATGGATGGACCAATGGTCTTTTTCTGCCATCATTGTCTATGCTTCTATACAAGTTATGCTTCTATACAAGTCATTACAATGTAAAAAACACCACACACACAAAAATGGGTTACTCACCTGTAACCGCAGTTCTAGGAGTGGTATATGGTTCACATCTACACTCTGGTAGTTCCAATGGAACGGTCCTACTGGCGGGACATCTTTGAGCTAAGCTCCTTCCACCACTCAGGTGGTATATCCCCAGACTCTGCCTTGTGATGTCAGATCTTGCACGCTGGAAGCAGGACTCTGTGTGCCACTTGCCAGGTGAGGTCAGGTAGATGGTGTGAATATGAACCATATTACCACTCTTAGAAATAACAGTTACGCAAGAACTTACCGTAACAGCAGATCTTGGAGAGAGGTTCCTGCAGTAGGTCTTCACATATACGACTGAATACCAAGCAGTCAAAAATAATGAAGGAGTCGGAGACTAAGTTCCGGGAGGAAAAGAGCACCTGCCAACTAGAAACCTTCTTAGGAAAGAAGGCCTTGCAGAATGGTGAGGCCAAAACCAACTCTACACCTAGAGGCAATGTCCAGAGAATATATGGACAGGAGACCAAGTGGCCACTGCGCAAATGTCCGTAGTGGACAGTTCTGAGAAAGGCCATCAAAGCAGCCATACCCAGAGTAGAATGGCCTTTCACCTCCCCCGGAAGGGGCTTCTCGTACTTGTGGTAAATGTACAAGATGCAGTTAGCCAATCATTCTGACAAACCCTGTTTGGAGATGGCCTTGCCTTGGCATTTGGGAGCAAAGGTCATAAATAACTGGTCAGACTTCCGAGCCCCTTTGGTTCTAGAGATATAAAATATCTCAGAATCCTGTGCACAGCTAAAGCGTGCAAGAGGTATTGCCCTCTGTTGGAATACTGTGGGTAACATACCTGCAGTTCAACGTTCTGGTTCAAAGTAAATTCCAAAACAACTTTCAGAAGGAAGGAAGGGTTAGTCCTCTGAGCCACCCGGTCTCTGTGGAAAATCAAATAAGACTCCTTACAAATGAGGGCCTGAAGCTCTGAAATCCTTCAAGCTGAAGTAATAGTGACCAAAAAGAGTGTTTTCCAGGACAAGTAATGCATGTCGCAACTTGCTGTCGCCTCAAAAGGGGGAACAGTAAGTGTTTCCAAAATAAATTTAAGGCCCCGGGGGGGAACCGGACTCTGGACCAGAGGCATAAGGTGGAGGATCCCCTTCAGAAAGGTTCTGGAGACCTCCAACTGAGCAAGGGTTTTGGCCCCCACCAGAAGGTGGTAGGCTGAAATTGCAGACAAGCTGACCTTCAGAGAAGAATAACTAAGGCCTGAATCAGACAGGTGCAAGAGGTACTCAAGGATCTGGGGAGCCAAGCAAGAGAATGGGTCCAGGCCCTGGGCCGTGGCCTAAATAGTGAATCTCATCCACTTCATGGCATACGTGGATCTGGTAGAGGGTTTCCTTGCCTCTACCAAGACCTGGGCAACTCGAGAAGAGACGCCATAACGAGAGACAGCTATGTCCAAATGTGCCATGCATGCAGGTGGAGAGACTTGAGGCTTGGGCGCATCAGGCTGCCCTGCTCCTGAGACAGAATGTCATGGGAGAGAGGAAGAGATACTGGGGGTTCCAATGTCAGCTGCTGCAGCAGAAGGAACCAAATCTGCTGGGGCCAAAGAAGGGCGATGAGAAACATGTGGGCTCCTTCTGCCTGTAGCTTCAGGAGAACCTTCTACAGAATGGGAAAGGGAGGGAAAGCATACAGAAATCTCCCTGTCCAGGATAGAGACAGTGTGTCTCACCAAAAAACACCATGCCTGGGAATAAGTGAGCAAAAGCTGGTTAGTTTTGCATTGAATGGGGAGCTGAATAGATCTATTTCTGGCCGAACCCACTGAAGGAAGAGATCTTCCACTACTTCCTGCTTCAGCTCCCACTCATGAACCCGTGCGACAGTGCGGCTGAGACTGTCCGACAGGATGCTGTGAACTCCTGGAACATGAACAGCTATCAATGACAGGCCGTGCTGGACTGCCCAGTACCACACCCGCAACGCCTCCCTGCACCAAAGAGAATGCGATGGTGCCTCCTGTGCATTTCAGACTGTGCTGTGTTGTCGGTCTGGACCAAGTGTTCCCGGTATCAACAGGGACTGGAACGCTTGGAGATGATACAGCACTGCTCTCATCTCCAGAATATTGATATGAAGATGTTCCTCTAGTGGAGACCACGTCCTCTGCATTCGGTGGTCTCCCAGGTGTGCAACCCATCCTTGGCCTGAGGCATCAGTCGTCAGGGTCATGGAGGGGGACGGGGGGGTTGAAACGGATCCCCACCAAAAGGTTGGAAAAATCATGCCACCATAGGGGATCCCTCTTCAGGCTGTTGGAGACTAGGACCATGTGGTCCATGTCATCCAGGCGTTGATCCCACTGGACCCAGAGGGACCACTGTGTCACCCTCATGTGCAGTTTGGCAAAGGAACTGTGGGGATGGCAGCCGCCATTAGACCCAGCAGGTAGAGTACAAAGCGCGCTTTGGTCCGCTGAGAGGAGGATACCAGCACCGCTTGTTGCAACAGAGTTTCCGCCCCGTCAGTAGGTAAGAAGGCCATGCCCTGAACCGTGTCCAGCACTGCTCCAATGAACTGGAGCCACGTCTCAGATCTCCCGACTTTTTGGCAACTAGGAAGAAGTGGGAGTAGTATCCCTTTCCTACTGGCCCTGGTGGAACCGGCTCTATGGCTGATTTCTGAAGTAAAGCCTAGATCTCTTGATAGATCAGATTTAGATGGCCTGACGGGAAGTAAGACTTGCTTGGAGGATTGTCCAGGAACTCGACTGAGTGTCCTCTTGCAACCAGCTGAAGGACCCAAGCATCCTCGGTTATCATCCTCCATCTTTCCAGGTGGAGGGCGAACCTTCCCCCACTGGTTCCTCGGGAGACACGGGGTGGGGGGGGACCCCTCGCGTCAGGACGCTGAGGGGAGTGCTGCTTTACCACCTCCTGTGGTCTCCTGGAATTTTGCCTAAGGAGTCTTGGGGCCTGAACCAGTGGCGCGATGCTTATCTCATTGCTTACCTTGGTTCTGCCTATTCCACCTCTTTTGGGGGCAACAAAAGGACTGCTTGGGTTTTTGGCCCGAGCGGTACATGGAGCAGACAACCTCAAGTGACCTACCGCTCTCCTGTAGCTCCGTGATAATGTCCATTGTGTACCCCCAAATAGGACAGAGCCCCTGAAGGGGGTGTCCAATAGGGTGCTCTGGACATCTTGCACCAGTCCCGCAAAACGGATCCAAGCCAGGTGCCTCAAGCAAACTTCAGTAGCAGTGCACCGGGTCACTAAGCCATTTTCCTGGGGGGGAAGAGGGTAAAGGGCGCCTGGTCCTGGAAGGGAGGCAGGAGAGGAGAGTCAGCCGTATGGCTGGGTCTGTATCTGTGACCTCCTAGGTATTCCGGGGATGTCTGGTGTTGGCCAGGCGGTCCCTTGAATCCACAATCTGTGGGATTATTTGGGGCTGTTCCCCTCCTGTGTGGAGGCTGTCCGGGAGCTCTCCCTGCGTTTTCTGGTTGTCCCCGGGCCTGCCTGTAGGGTTTGCCTAGTTCTCAGCCAGGCCGAGGATTTACAACTGCGAGTTCTGCCCTGACCGGTGTTAGGAAGAAGGAACCTAGGAAGGAGGTGGAGGTGAAGAGCCTTTGGTGGAGTTCCTGCCCGGCCAGTCCTAGCAACAAATCTTTTGCAGGCACTTACAGAACTTATCTGAGACATTTTTTCTTTTTCTTCTCACTAACTGACTCTGGCTAATGATCACTTAAAGCAGTGAGAGTGCTTTTACTGTTTACATGTAAATTCTGCTGATGCCATGAGGCCCAGGAGACAGCTGGTGGCCTCTTGGACGTTTGATTTGCTTAAACCCTTGAAGTGAGAGTTCGAGGGGCTGCAGGTTGACATAAACTGACGTGGAGACTCTGAATAGGTTACTTCATGAGCTCTTTTTTATGTTTTGTTACGGACTATCTTGATTTGTTGATATTTATTTTGATAGTGTGTTGGGGTTTATTTTAGGGGTGGGGTGTTTTATTGAGTAGGGGAAGTTCAGTACTGTTAATAATTTTGTTGGAGTATTGTTTTACTAAAGTAGTTACTACTGGTGTTGGTATTTGTAGGCAGCATGTGCTGGGATCTTTCTTCAGTGGGCAGGCGCTATTCCCCCTCCAGGTTGAGGGAACTGTGCCCCTTTGACTGCCCCCTGTTGCAACCCGAGGTGTATATGCGCTGTTGTGCCTTGGGGATAGCACGGAGGCAGCCCTTGGACCCGGGGAAGCGGGGCATTGGGGTAGTAGGGTCAAGGAGGCACCCTGGGGCAAAATGGGTCCAGGAAAGGGGGCCTCCCTGCCTCGTGCCCATACCCAAGGGTTCCACTGGTGGTGGGCAAGTAACCTGCTCTTCCATGGCCCTACATCTAACTCGGGTGGTGTTATGCAATGCCAGGTCAATAAAGAACAAGACAGCAATTATTGCTGAGCTTGCTGAGACATCTAACCTGGCTTGCATCACCGAGACCTGGTTGGACTAGAATGCTGGTCCAGTATTGGAGTCAGCAGTTGCAGTCAGGTACTAGATGATACACCGCCTGAGATTCAATCGTAGGGGCCGGGGGTGTAGCCATCTGTTTTAAGGCGGAACTGGGCCTTGTAGAGGTACCAGTGGGGGCCACCAGGTTCTTCGAATGTATCACGGGTGCAGGTGTGGGCTGAAGGATTCTTCTCATCTACCATCCACCCGGAGATGGGAGTTTTCCTGCAGGAAGTTGCGGACTTCATGGTCAACATGGTGTTGGAATCCTCCAGGTGGTTGGTCCTGGGGGATTTTAATGCCTGGGTCGACAATGAACTTTTGCTTTCTGGTCGGAACTTCCTCCAACTGATGATTTCATTGGGCTTCACACAGGTAGTTACCGCTGCAACCCATATTCAGGGTCACTCCCTGGACCTGGTGTTCCTCCTGGGGATGGAGGTCACCGATCTGGTGGTGGAACCAGTCGGGTGGTCTGACCATCACTCTATAAAGTTCAGTTGGGCTGGCAGTATAGCCTAGAGGTTAGAGGAATGAGGTGTGAACGAGCTTGGTACATACAGCAGACCAGACCTGAGTTGATTCTCACACCCTCCACTTGCATACTGTGTGACTCTGAGCAAGTCACTTAACTGTCCAATGCTCCTTGGTCGCCCCTGAAAACAGGCACTTGTGCCTAGTGGGCCTTACCCGGTTACCAAAGACTAAAAAAATAAGTTTTGTGACTCCCCCTGTGAGACCTGCCCCTTTGGAGATGGTCTGGTGCCGCCTTTTAAGGGGTGTTACCCCTGAGAGTCTGATGGCGGTGCTGGACTTATCGAGCGGGCCATTGGAATGCTCGGATCCAGGGGACCTGGTATTGCATTATAATAGTTGGTTTCGGGAGCCCTGGATTCTGTAGCTCCTGTCAGAGTTCGCACTCGCTCTTTGCCCTTGGTCCTCTTGGTTTGATGGGACCTTGAGGGAGTTGAGGAGAGTAGGGCGAAGGTTGGAACGTCGCTGGCAGAAATCTGGCCTGGAGGAGGATAGACTTAGACTGATAGACCATTATTTGGACCTTCAATCAGCAATCTCCCATAAGAAGGCAGAGTTCCTGTCCAGGGAGATTGCTGCAGCATGGAATCAACCATCTCAGCTCTTCTGGACTGTTGACAGGCTGTACAGTCCAGCCTGTCTACAGGGCCGGAGAGCCTTCTCACAAACTAAGTGTGACGAGTTTGCTCAATTCTCAAAATGGCTGAAAAAGGGGAGATACTGTTAATAGGGGACCTGAATATGTCAGATGTTAACTGGATGACATGTACTGCAGCCACATCCAAGAGCAGGGTCATTTTCGAAGCCCTGCAGGGGGCATGCTTTAGAAAGCTAGTGTTGGAACCCACTCGGGAGGAAGCAATACTAGACCTGGTACTCTCAAATGGAGAGAGGATCACACATTTAGAAGTCAGTAGACATCTGGGAACAAGCGACCACTGCACAGTGTGCTTCACAATAAGCACAACCATGGAGACAAGCCATACAAAAACAAGCATACTGGACTTTAGAAGGGCTGACTTTGGCAAAATGGGTGAATACCTGAGGAATACACTAGCAAATGGCCAAAAAGGAGGATTGGAAGAACAATGGAGGAAAATCAAAACTGCCATCATAGAGGCAACAAGCCTTTGTGTGAAACAGATAAATAAAACAAAGCGGAGTAAAAAACCACTATGGTTCTCAAAAGAGGTGGCAGGGAAGGTTAAGGAGAAAAAGGCTGCATTCAAAAAGTATAAGGCATCACAGAAAGAGCACGACAGGGAACTGTATCAATTAAAGCAAAAAGAAGTGGGGAAGGCAGTCAGAATAGCAAAAGCCCAAACTGAGGAAAAAATAGTCAAGTCAGTTAAGGAGGGGGATAAAACCTTTTATAGGTACATTAGGGAGCATAGAAAGGTTAAGGGAGGAATAGTGAAGATAAATAAGGGAGAAGGGAGGTGGGCAGAGGGAGACAGTGAAAAAGCAGAGATACTGAATGAATACTTTTGCTCAGTATTCACGAAAGAAGATGAGGAAGAGTTACCTAAACCAGACAATAGAAGCACTCTGGGTAGGGGGATTGACACCAGTCCATTTACAGAAGAAAGAGTCCTGAAAGAACTCCTAAAACTCAAGGTGGACAAAGCAATGGGGCCTGATGGAATTCACTCCAGAATCCTAAAAGAACTAAGGGAGGACTAAGTGACACCACTGACCACACTTTTTAACAAATCATGGGAGGATGGGGTGGTACCTGAGGACTGGAGGAGGGCAGATGTGATTCCCCTTCACAAAAGTGGGAGCAAGGCAGAAGCAGGAAACTACAGATCAGTAAGTTTGACCTCAGTGGTAGGGAAAATGATGGAATCACTTCTGAAAGAAAGAATTGTTGAGTACCTAGAGGCCAACGGGGCACAGGACCCAAAGCAGCATGGATTTACAGCAGGAAGGTCATGTCAGATGAATCTAATAGATTTCTTTGACTGGGTGACCAAAGTAATAGACCAGGAGGGGCTGTGGATATGGCCTACCTAGACTTTAGCAAGGCATTTGACACAGTCCGCATAAAGATTAATAATCAAGTTAGCCAGCTTGGGAGGCGGGTCCCAGGGTGGTAGCCTGGGTTGCAAACTGGCTGCACAACAGGACACAGAAGGTAATAGTGAGTGGAACACATTCCGAAAGAAGGGGTCACTAGTGGAGTACCTCAGGGCTCAGTACTGGGTCCAGTCCTCTTTAACATCTTTATAGGTGACACTGCAGAGGGTCTGGAGGGAAAGGTATGCCTCTTTGCAGATGATACAAAGATCTGTAACAGAGTTGATACACAAGGGGGTAGAAAGGATGAGAAGGGACTTGGCAAGGTTGGAGGAATGGTCAGACATATGGCAACTTAGATTCAATGCAAAGAAGTGCAAAGTAATGCACCTGGGAAACAAAAACCAGGAGAAGAGTACACAATAGCAGGAGGTACTAACAACAGCAAAATGAAACTGGACTTGGGGTAGTCATATCAGATGATCTAAAGGTGGGTAAGCAATGTGAGAAGTCAGTAAGGAGAGCCAGGGGATACTGGGATGCACAGGAAGGCATCACAAGTAGAAAAAGGGAAGTGGTTATCCCTCTGTACAGACAGTTGGTGAGACTCCATCTGAGTACTGTGTGCAGTTTGGAGACCTCATCTACGCAAGGACATAGACAGGATGGAAGCAGTCCAGAGGAGGGCAACTAAAATGGTGCAGGGTCTGCATCAGAAATCATATGAAGAGAGACTGAGAGAGCTTAATATGTATACCCTTGATGAAAGGAGGGACAGGAGGACAAGATAGAAACGTTCAAGTACCTCAAGGGAATCAACAAAGTCCAGGAGGGTAGCATCTTTCAGAAAAAGAGATGTGTAAGAACAAGGGGACACAATTTAAAGATAGAGGGGGGATGGCTCAGGGGTAATGTGAGGAAATCTTTTTTCACGGAGAGAGTGGTGGATGCGTGGAACTGCCTTCCTGGGGAGGTTGTTGGGGTTAAAACAGTGGGGGAATTCAAACATGCATGGGACAGACACAAGGCAATTGTAGTGGGGCGTGGCAGGAAGTAGGCTGTTGGTTAACTAGAATCTGCAGCTTATCCAGTAGGTAGGGAAATGGACAGACTGGGTGGGCCAAGTGGTCCTTATCTGCCGTCAAAGTCTATGTTTCTATGTAATTCTTTACAGATAAGGTGTCCTCCATCAGGTCGGAGATCCGCTTAACTCGTTCAAATGAGTATGGCAGAGGTCGGTGTGTGGGCACAGGCACCCAGCCTGTCTGGATGATTTTCAACCAGCCAGTGATCGTGGATATCGTGAAGATTGTTTGGGGTATGCAACCGACTTGCTGAAGTTTGGATCCTGGTCCAGCTCGCCTCCTTGTGGGGTGTGTGGATGCTATCAGACCTATCCTTGCTGAGATAGTCTGGTGTTCATTGGATAAGGGTGAGTTTCCGAGCCCCTGAAGGAGGCAGTGGTGACACCCCTTTTGAAGAAATCTTCCCTTGACCCAGACTGTCTTGCGAACTACAGACCTCTCTCTAACCTGCCCTTTTTGGGCAAGGTTATTGAGAAGGTAGTTATGTTGCAGCTCGAGAACTTACTACCCACGAAGTCTATGATCCTCTCCAGTCTGGTTTCAGGAAGAGGCATAGTACTGAGACAGCTCTGGTTCGGGTACTTAATGATCTCCTGATAGCAAGGCATTGGAGGAGCCGTTCGATCTTGGTCCTCCTTGATCTCTCTGAAGCGTTTGACATCGTGGATCATGGGATGCTGCTGGAATGCCTGCAGCTACTCTGTGGACTGTCGGAGGCAGTCCTCACGTGGTTCCATTCTTTCCTGACAGGCAGGACGCAGAGGGTGGTATCAAGGATTTTTCCTCTGCCCCCCTTCTCCCTGCCTTGTGGGGTGCCATAGGGTTTTGTGCCGTCCCCATGTTGTTCACGGTGTACATGCTGCCGTTAGGAGACATTCTAAGGCAGTACGGGCTGAGTTTTCACTGCAATGCAGATGATACTCAGCTGTACGTGTCCTTCGTACCTGAAAAGAATGACACAGTCTCTGTCTTTAACAACTGCCTCGCTGAGATTCAGGACTGGATGAGTGCTAACTGGTTGAGATTGAATCCTGATAAGACTGAGGTGTTGGTGGTGGACCAGGGTCATTGGGCAGAGATGTTGACTCCTGGTCAGTCGTCTGGCCTTGTGCTAAAGGGCAACCAATTGAGACCCTGTCAACAGGTGCTGAAGCTGGACGTTGTTCTTGATGGTAAGCTGACTCTAAAAGCTCGGGTGTCAGCAGTAGTTAAGCCCTCTTTCAACCATCTGAGGAACATCGCCCGGATAAAGCACCTAGTTCCACCCGAGGACCTTCCCACATTGGTCCACGCCTTTGTGTCTTCCCGCCTTGACTACTGCAATGCTCTATACCTAGGGCTACTGGGGGTGGACCTTCGTCGCCTGCAGCTGGTGCAGAATGCCACAGCCAGGTTCTTGACAGGTTTGTCGAGATCTAGCCATGTCACTCCTGTGCTTCGCAAACTGCACTGGCTGCCTGTGCGATGAAGGATCACCTTCAAGGTCGCATTGCTGACCTATAAGGCCCTACACAGATAGGGACTGGGCTACTTGCAAGACATCCTTTGGCCCTATTGCCCCCTCCGTCCACTCTGCTCTGCCGATGAGGGATTGCTAGAGGTTCCCAGGGTCCATCTTCAGACCTTGGGTATAGGGTGTTTTCATTTCTAGCCCTGACCCTGTGGAACACTCTACCTCATCGGATTAGGGTGCACCTGTCCACTGAGACTTTTAAGTCCTCTTTGAAGATGTATTTATTCAGCTTAGCCTTCGGGGACAACGTTTAGTCTGTAAGTTATTAGCTGCCTATTTTAAATATTTTGATATGTTTTATCTGATTATGTTTTATACTGTATACGTGCTTTGATATTTGAAAAGCGCGTTATAAATTAAGTTTGATTTGATCGTGTCGTAAGCGGCCCTTAAGGCATGGCAGCAAGAAGACTTATTCAGTCTTACTTTTTCCAACAGCCGATTTCTGAGGTCTTCATCTGGAATCTGCTGTAGGTCCTTCTCCAAATAAGACAGAGGATTTCTAGGACACCATTTGGGCTACGTAGTTCAAAGACCGGATGGCACAGGTCGATGAAGAGTAGACTTTGCACTCATACTGATCCATTTGTTTGGATTCCTTATCCGGAGGAGAAGCACTCAGGTGCTTCAGCTGTGCCGATCTGTCATGGGCCACGGTGCGGACCATGGAGTCTGCCTTTGGTTCACCGGTCAGATGACCAGCTCCTTCCGGGGGGTGATAAATTCGATCGGCTTTCTTGGAGACAGCCAGGATAGAGGATGGCTGTTGCCAAATTGTAGAGATAAGATCCTCGTGCAGTCCCATCCATGGAGGAATGGGAAGGGGATCCGCACTGGTGAGGTCTAGGTGTTTTGCCAGATGTTTCCTCTTGAGGTCTAACTCCTGAGATGCCCAGCCACAGACCTGTTTGATGGACCTTAGGAGTTCCACGGAGGAAGGATCCTCCGGAGGAGACTTCAGGGATTCCTTGGGCTGGGGTTCAATGGGGGAGTGGGGTTCCAATTGATCAACCGGCTTGGAGTCTGAATCAGAGTCCAAGGACTCCGGCCTGCTGGGCAAAGGGGTAGCGTCTGGGACAGTCTCCATCACCCATTCTCCTGGAGGTGGCTCCGGAGGACACCCACTCAAACCCCTGTCTGACAGCCTGTCCAGAGTGGAAGGGCTTCTGGCGATAGTCCTGTAAGTTGGTGTGGGGGCCATGACCATGTGGGGTTGACTCAGTTCCTGCAAGAGCTGGGATTTTGTATCCTGCCACCATGCCAGAATGGGAGTGGGTGGTTCCGGCAGGGGAGAAGGTGGTGGAGGCTGGTACCCTGTAGAATAGGATGGGTAGCCAGGAGGCTGGTACCGAGAGTGGTATGGTTGGAGTCCCGGATAGTAGTGACCCAGTGTCGGGTACCCAGGCATAGGCACTTGCGGCGGGTACCCCGGCAACGGCCCTCCTGGCATCGGGGTAATATGGAAACTGTGGCAACGGATGGCCGGGACAGTGACCAGAAGGACCCAACGGAGAAGGGGCAGAGGGCCCAGGGATAGGCGGGACTGAGGGACCACTGGGTGGGGTAGGGTCCATCGGCGGGCCTGGGGTATCCAGAACCCCGGAAGGTGGCTCCGGCATCTGAACAGAAAAGCCCTGGTCCATGTCAGGATTAGGAATGTGGACCAGGGAATGTCCCAGCATCGGGGTATGCAGGAGACCCAACTTCTGAGGAAGGCGAGGGCACAGAGCACTCTGTTGCCAGAACCAGCCCAAAGGCAGGAAACTCAGACTGGATGCCTGACACAGGAGAGGTCTCCTGGACAGCCAAGCTCGGTTCCCTGGCCAGGGAAAACGAGTCATTGGGCAGGGTCAGTACGTCCCATGGAGAAGAACCCTCATGGGAAGGAGGGCCTGGAGGCTCGCCCTGCACAGCAGAGACCACAAGGGTGTCTGACGGGAGGGCACCCGCTGGGCGGTTGACGGACAAGCTGACGATCGACTTACTGGCGAAGACCTGGCGGGCATCGGAGGAGCCGATCCAGCTTACAGGCGGCAGTAAGGCCCACAACAGCCAGGGTGCTGGAGTGGAACAGAGCGCCTGAGGCCATTCTCCCAATGGGAGAACCAGGGGAGACTTAGTGGCAGAGCCTTCAACAGGACCTGAAGTGTCCTCTGGAGAGGACTCCCCAGACTGCCCACTGACCAAGGGAGGAGGGGGAGAAGGCATCCGATCTGCCAGAACGGATGGAGACCCTAGCGGTAAAGTACTCACCGAGGTGGTGGCCTCAGCTGCTGCAGCGTAGACTGTCTGACGACGATGAGAACAATCCCACTCCCAGCGCTTCTCATTCTCCTTTTGCTTTTTCTCAGGAGTGGGTGAAGAAGTGTGTTCCCTCAGCTCCTGGATCAGTGTGAGGCAACGCTTCCAAAGGTGAGCATTGAGGGCCTTCTGGAGAAGGGTGCGTGTGGCCTTGTTAAACGACTGGCAGGTTTCACAATCTGCCACCAGGTGCTTCGGGCCCAGGCAAAGGACGCAGACGGAGTGGTCATCCCCATGCAGGATTTGGGCACTGCACTGTGAGCACTTTTTCTTTATTTTTCTCAAAGACATACACTGAGTAAAAAGTAAAAGACTTGTATGATAACGAAAAGAAATGGCGGATGACTGAGTTAGTTCTACCGCGAGGATCCAACGAGTTCAGGTCAATGGTGGGAAAAGAACTGTAGGGCGGGCGTGGGGACCTCCCTCTATATACTGTCAGCTGACGACTGATCAGATGACGCCCAATGCCAGGGGGTGTAGTTCTATATGTGAAGACCTACTGCAGGAACCCTCTCGAAGCAAGATCTACGGTTACAGGTGAGTAACCTATTCTTCTAGGGGCGTGGATAAGACTCGCTTAAGCCATACTCTGGCAGACTCCTAGTAGTTCTCTTGGAGGAGGCGGCAAGGTGAGCACACCTACTTGGTGAATACAAATTGGAGAACTGAGGTCTCAAAACCAGCATCACTGCGTTACTCAAAGTTGATGTGGTAGTGGGAAATGAAGGTGTGTGCAGACTTCCAAGTAGCTGCCCTTTAGATTTCCTGGATAGGGACGTACCTAGAAGCAGCCACCGAGGCATGCCTGACGGAGCGAGCCCTAAGCTCTACTGGAGGCCCCCAACCAGTCAGCCTACAGCAGAGATCAATGCAGGATGTGACCCACCTGGCAATCATCTGCTTTGCTGCCGGTCTTACAGGTGCAGCTTCAGCATAAGTGACAAATAGCTGGCGAGCTGGCCCAAACTCCAGCCATGCACTCTACGTAATAAGAGTGCCTTCCGCAGGTCCAGGGTATGAAGCCTGCAGTCGGCCTCCAAAAATGGGCTGGTGAAATACACTTAGCAAGTTAAATCACCTGGTTAAAGCAAAACTTCAGTACCACCTTCGGGAGAAACTTCGGGTTAGGGCAAAGGACGACATTGTCCCTGTAGAAGACCACATAAGGAGACTCTACCAAGAGTGCCTGAGGCTCCCCAATCCTTCTGGCTGACATGATGGCCACCAGGAAGGCCATCTTCCATGACAGGTGTGACATCAAACATCTGTGCCTTGACTCGAATGGCTTGCCCATGAGCACTGCCAATATAAAATCAGTAAGTCTCACGGTGCAGATGGTTCATGCATCGGACAGTACAGGTGGTCCAGACTTTTGTAAAAGGACCCAAACACCTTCTCCTGGGGCACTGTCTGTGTACCAGCCATGCCCAGTAAGCACAGTTGCACTTTAAGGGTTATTGCGCACAGTCCCAGGGCATAAGGAATCAGAGCTAGTCCGGAATGCTTTCCACAGGGCAGATAAGGGCATCAAGCCCTTTGCTCTGATACCAAATGAAAAATCTATTTCATTTAAAGGTGTAGCATCTGTGAGTAGAGTCTTTTCAGAATGTCTGCACAATATAAAGGCCTTGAATTCTAGCCGCTCAGGAACCAGGTTGTGCGGTACAGGGACAAAATAACCGGATGCAGCACCGTCTCTTGTTGCCTAGTCAGCAGGTCAGGGCGGAAGGCAGTCTCCATGGGGGGCTATTGCTGAGCTGAGGAGATCTGGGTATCAGAACTACTGTGGTCAGCCTAAAGCCATCAGGATCATACGCATCTTGTCCTTCCGGGCCTTGACCACCACCTTGCGAATCAAGGGGAAGTGAGGGAAGGCATATGCAAGGCCCGGGGTCCAGGGCCTTGCGAAGGCATCTCTCAGTAGTGTCCCAGACTGTTAGGGGGGCAGCCACAAAACAGCCTCAGTTTGGCGTTCTTCCAGGAGGCAAACAGATCCACCAAGGGTGTGCCTCATCAGGATAACAGGTGCTTCACCACCTCCTGATGCAGGGACCACTCCCGCAACAATTCTCCTACCTGGCTGAGAGCGTCCGCTAGCTGACCGTTTTCTCCTGTGACATGGACCACGAGGAGATCTGCACCCAGGCTGCGCACGAGATCCAAGTGCAAAGTGCGTCTCTACACAAAGAAGGGAGTAAGTTCCTCCCTGCCTGTTCAGGTAGAACATAGTCATGGTGCTGTCCATCTGAATCTGCACAACCCGACCCCTGACTAGTGGAGCAAATTCCATCAGGGCCAAACATACTGCATGGAGCTTCAGTAGGTTTATGTTATGACGGGACTCCTGGGGTGAGCAGAAAACTTGGGCTCTGTGGTCTTCCAGGTGTGCTCCCCACCTCACCAGAGATGCGTCTGTTGTGAGTGTGATGGTCGGTTCTGATTGAACAAATGGGATTTCTTCATCCAGGTATTCTAGGATCAGCCACCACTGGATGGTATCCCACATCAGCTGGGTCACTGTGACTGGCTGGTCCAGGTGGCCTAGGTGCTGGGACCACTGATGGCCCAACTCCAACTGGAGGTGGTGCATTTGCCAGCAGGTACAATGGACCACACTGGTGCAGGACACCATGTACCCCAGCAGCCTCAGGAAATCCCAGACAGGGCGCGAGAGCCCAACATGAAATAATCAGGTAAATGAGGTAAGATCCACAAGGAGGTGGGACTTAGCCAAGGAGGAGTCTAGTTCTGCCCCAATTAACTTGATCACCTGCTTCGGTACCAGTTCGGACTCGTCTGGGTTGACCAACCCAAGTCTCAGCAAGTCTGGAGAGCCAGATTCCTGGACCTCTTCACAGTCTCTCTGGATGGATCGGCTAAAAGCCAGTCATCCAGGTAGGGGTACACTCTGACCCCAAGATGCTGCAGATGGGACATCACCACTGCCATGCATTTGGTAAAGACCACGGGCACTGAGGAGAGGCAGAAGGGTATGATCAGGAACTAGTATAGGACCCATTCCGCCCAGAAGCGAGTAGGAGGCGGTGGGATGGACGGACTACAAATGGTGTGTGTGTGTGTGTGGGGGGGATTGATTAACCAGGAAAGGCACACTAAGCGAAGCTTGTTTCCAGGTGCAACCTGGGAGCACAAGGAAGTTAAGTGACTTGCTCAAGGTCACATAGTATGCAAGTGGGGGTTGTGGGATTCAAACCCAGTTCTCCAGGTTTGTAGCTCAAAGCCCTAAACCCCTATGCTATACTGCCTCTTAATGGAAAAACACATCCTGGAGGTCTAGCAGCAGAATGACACGTTCTGCTCCATGGAATAATGTGACTGAGTTACCATCCAGAACATGCGTTTCTGCACAAACTGGTTCAGATCATCCAGATCCAGAATGGGGTGTCAGCCTCCCATTCATTTTGGGACCAGAAAGTACCTGGACACACAATCCTGACTGGTCAGGGCATCTGGGACACAAGCTATAGCCCCCTCTGCAAAGAGCTGAGCAATGTCTACCCAAAGAGCAGACAGCATGTCCAGTGACACCGTGGACTCTCGAAGCGCATGGAGGCAGTAAGGCAGGAGAACCTCAAAGTCCAGAGAGAATCCTCTGCCCACTATGTCCAACACCTACTTGTCCATTGTGATAGTAGACCAACGTGGCAAGAACCAACTGGGACAGCTTGCAGGGACTGGATGGGTAGAGGGACAACGCCCCCAACCAGTCACTGGGCAGCTTTTGCCGGGGCACTAGTGGCTGCTGCCGGAGGGGCACTGCTAACCCTGCCCACGCCATCTGGGCCCTGGCCCCTGGACCTGGGCTTGGGGTGCCAGGCCTGGAACTGCCCATTGTGGGGCTGCTGCTGGGGAGGCTGTGACTGAAAGGGTTAGTACTGGAAAGCCTGTTTCTTAGCCTTCTTTTTGTGGTCCTTCTGGGACAATGTTACATAATCTAAGGTGGCAATGGGCTTTTCAATGCAGGTGAGATGCCCTTCCAACCCAGGGCCAAATAGGTCGGTGCCCAGAAAAAGGACACTGGTCACTTTGTGTTATGAAAGTGGCTAAACACAGCCAGCCGCTGCCACTGCACGGGTACTGGAGTTGCCCATGTCCAAGGCTGTTTGAAGCTGGTGTTTAGCCAGTGACTGACCCTGGTCTCTAAGGAGCTGCACTGCCATGTGTTATTCAACAGCATTGTGAGGGTGGACTACATCAGACACTCCCATCAGGGAGTGACCAAAATTGGCCATCATCATGGCATAGCTAGCCTGATGGAGACCCAAAGATGCCACAGCATACACCTTTTTAGCGGTGTGATCAATCTCACGGGACTATTTGTAAGGAGGCTTGTCTGCATCCCCCTGGTGTCCAGATTTGCAGAACACCAAATCTGTGACCAACTCCTCCATGGAGGAGTGGTCTGAAAACCCCAAAAGGGAACCTGTGGTGACTGCATACTTGCAGACCATGTGGGCAGAGGGTGCCAGGCAGGATGCCAGATGCTGCCAAAGTTCTAGGGCTGGCCCCAAACTGGCCTCAGCTACATGGAAGGCAACCCCGGTGGATTTGTCCTGGTCCAAAATGTCTGCAAGGGGAAACTTACCCCTCTTTTAGACTAGTTCAAGCGGGACCAACTTAAACTGTGAAATAAGTCAGACAAGCGCCCTGAAGGACTCTGGGCCATGCTCAGTGGAAAGTTCCTCGACCAAGCCACAGTCGAGGAGGGGAGTCCCAGAGGAGGCCATGGACTCAAGATTCCAGTCTGAGGATTCCTCAAAGACAGCCCTGTGCCAGTTCTCACCACTGACATCTCAGGTATTCTCTCCAGGGGTGATTCTCACCAACAACTGGTCTGGCAAGCCGATGTCCGAGTAGCTGGTCTGCTTAGTCAGAGCACCCACCTTCGGCTGTGGTTGTGATGGCTCCACCAGAAGCAGTGGGGAAGCAGCTGCGGGGTGTAACACTGTGGTGTAGGCAAATGGGTGGTATCACTGGCGACAGCCAGAAGACCAAAGAACCAGACGTAGAGCCCTGCCCTGCAACTGACCACTGTTGCCAGAGAAGTTCCTCATAGCACCAGCACATTTTACGGCAGTGCCTCTCCTCACTCAAGGATGAGGATATGGAATGGTGATGCCACCGGAAGAGTGGGAATGCCTTGATCACAATCTTGACCACAGCCTCAATCATCAACCAGATCGGTCAACGGCAAGAAGGGCCTTGTGGCACGTTGCTGTAGACCACATGCCTGCCCATGTTCAGTAACATGGGCGCAGAAGGTCAAACCTCCGGTGGAGGCTGCTCCTGTCAAGGGCTGCACAGGGACACCAACCGGACCATGTCCTCCTGGGTGAGGACTGTGAGCACTGGAGTCTGCGAGATCAAATCCTCAACCTCGTCAGACAACTGGTCGACAAGCTCAAGAAGTATATCGGCGGCCTACTCGACCAGAGTCAAAGTCAACAGGCTCAACAAGGGAACAAATGAGCCCTTGCCCTTCCCCCAGCTGAGGGGCACTCGATAGCCATCAAGCAGTCAAGCAAGTCGAGGGACCGGGAGGACCTCAATAGCTCCCCATTCCATAACCAGTGCTGATGGCACTTGCTCTTAGTACCCCGGGGGGGCATGAACTCCCCCAAGGTCTGGAGGGCCAGACACATCTGGAACTTTCCAGTGAATGACCCTCCAGAGCTGGCCATAGAGAACAACACAGAGACTGAGGAGGTGCCCGGCGCAGCAGCCACTGCTTCAGCCTCAAGGGCCGCAAGTTTGTTCAGCCAACCTGGCCACAGCAGAGGCCTTCTTGTGGCCCTTCAGATACCATTCTGAAGGCCAACCCAGCGAGAGTTGGAGCTTCCCGTCTTTGAGGGAGTCGGGAAGCATGCTTAAGCAGCGCCCGCACATGGCCACATTGTGTTGTCTTTCCAGGCAGTACACACACACACACACACACACACACACACACACACACACACACACGTGTTGAGCAGGGTTGGTGTCAGATATCTTCTACTGGCACCATACACAAAATTAAATCCTAATTTTGTTGTGCCATTGTCTATCGTCGAGGGGAGTTGAAGGAACCCAGAGAACCAACTGAAATACTTTGAAAACTTCGAAGAAAGTTCACCAATGGCACATCGAAATACCTAAGTGGAAGCCGCAAAGGTGACCAATTCTTCCAGTGGAAAGTATGATCTGACGTCATGGTGCAGAGTTGGGGGATATACTGCTTGATTGGTGGTAGGAGTTTAGCTTAAAGATGTGCAACCCATCAGACTGTTCCAGTGGAACTGCCAGAGTGTGGATAAGAGACCCATATTCATGTCCCTAGAAATAAAAATAAACACTTTTACAAAGTGCATCACGTAACTGCATACAGAAGAACACAGTAATGTAGAACAAACATTATGCAAGAAGAGAATGGAGTCTCCACACCTAAAACTATTTCATATATCAAAGGGGCACATTTGGATAGATTTGGATATATTTGATCAAAATGAAAACTGAACACTGACAGGTTTGGGCCTGGTTACCTACACCCCCATCTGTTATCGTGGCACCAGTGATCTCAAAGATTTTCATAAGTAAAAACATAGCTAACTAACTGCTTTAAAAAGAATTATGCCTTTGAGTCCCCTTGTACCAAAAAACTGCACAAGACAGATTATTATATTTCAGAAGCTAACCACTTTCCTTAACTTTAAGCGAAGACAACACAGTTTTATCGACAGTTCAATATAATTTACCACATCCTAGCTTTCTCTCCATTCTTTTAAGAGCCCTTCCTAAAATTTCCAAGACATGACGGGCTATCATACCAACAGGAGGAGACAACCTTTTCACCGTTTCCTCAGATATTGTATATGCATTCTAAAGTAACGTAAGGATGCAACCACCTGGATCTTCTATAAGCATAGATCAGGCAATCCAGAGCTACATGCAACAGATTTTCAGTTTCTGATCTACCACCAAGCCCTTTGAATATCCCTGATTGGCCCCAATCATTTTTGAAGGGTAAACTTCCAAATAAGGTTCTCCCATCTACCAGTACACGGTCCTCAAGAAAATGAAGATATATTCCCACTTCATGAGTTTCCTTATTTAAGCTGTACCAAGGGCAAATTTTTAATAACTTAAAGTGACACTGTCAACCCTGAATTACAGAAATTGTACTTGGTATGAGTTTTCTGTATGGTTTGATTATTGTCCCTTTACAGAGTGTCGCTATGTATTTCGTTTTGAAAAACATTATGAGCCTTTATACAGTCGTGGCCAAAAATATTGGTGCCCTTGCACTTTTTCAAATAACTCACAATTTCCTCTAAACATAAGTTGAAATTAACACCAGTACAGTATTTGGTCTCCACAATTCTTTATTTCTCTGTTAATATTACAGAACCTTTGTTTTTGTTCAGAATTCAATATATCCTTTTAAATCAGAAAATGAAAAGAAATGGCATTGACAAAATTATTGTCACCCTAGACTTAATATTTGGTAGCACAGCCTTTGGTCAAAATAACTGCAATCAACTGCTTCCTATAGCCATGGATGAGCTTCTTGCACCTTTCCACTGGCAGTTTGGCCCACTCTTCTTGTGCAAACTGCTCCAGTTCTCCCAGATTTGAAGGGTGCCTTCTCCCAACTGCTGTTTTCAGATCTCTCCACAGGTTTTCAATGGGATTTAGATCTGGACTTATTGCTGGCCACTTCAGAACAGTCCAGCGTCTTGTCTTGAACCATTCCTGGGTGCTTTCTGAAGTGTGCTTGGGGCCATTGTCCTGCTGGAAGACCCATGACCTTCGATGGAGACCCAGCTTTCTGACACTGGGTTCAACACTGCGCTCCAAAATGGCCTGGTAATCTCCAGATTTCATGATGCCATGCACACGTTCAAGGCACTCAGTGCCAGAGGCAGCACAGCAACCCCAAAACATCACTGAACCTCCTCCATGTTTGACTGTAGGGAAGGTGTTCTTTTCTTTGAAGGCTTAATTTTGTTTTCTGTAAACATAGAGGTGATGTGCTTTACCAAAAAGCTCTAATTTGGTCTCATCTGTCTACAGGACATTCTCCCAGAAGGATTTTGGCTTGTTCAGGTGTGTTTTGGCAAACCCCAGTCGGGCTTTCTTATGTGTCTCTCTCTCTCTCTCAGCAGTGGGGTCCTCCTAGGCCTCCTACCATAAGGTCAGCTTAAATCTGTTTGGCAGTTGATCGAGGTGCTTTCTCCACCATTCGAACAATCCTGCACTGCAATCTTCGATCAAGTTTTCTCTTGCGGCCACATCCAGGGAGGTTGGCTACAGTGCCATGGGCCTTAAACATCCTGATAACATTATGTATGGCCTTAAACATCCTGATAACATTATGTATGGTGGAAACAGGAACATCAAGGTCTCTGGAGATTGATTTGTAGCCTTGAGATTGTCCATGCTTGACTACAATCTTCTGTCTGACCTCCTCAGACAATTCTCTGGCTGTCTTTCTTTTCTCCATGCTCACTGCTGTACACACAGTGACACAAAACAGGAGAATGAGTCATTTTCTCTATTCAAACTGGTTGAATGAGTGATTTTTATATTGCAGGCACCTGCAACTCACCACAGGTGAGTTCAATTCCAAAGTGAGGGATAATCACCTGCTTGAAATCTATTTCTAACTACTTCTAGAAGGTGCCAATAATTTTGTCTGGGCCATTTAAGGATTTCTGTGTGGAATAAGCTAAGACTTAGTAAATTTTTCTGCTTTTTGTGTTTTATTCCACTGCAAACCAAAGAAATATATATGTGGATTCCAAAATATTTTTTAATTTCAACAATTTTCTGGAAGGAATGGTGCATTATTAGAAAAAACTGCAAGGGCACCAATATTTTTGGCTACGACTGTATTACAGTAATATAATTGATAAATTCAGCTCACCGGCATTTCAGGGTTACCACACCAGCAATTTGTTTACAAGCTGAACTTTACACTCTGGCCACATGTGGTAGAGCTCGGTCTACATGCGTGGTCACAATGTCTGCATCCTCGTCAGTGGTATGATGCTCTAATTTAACTGACAGGCATTCACTATCACTTGTTGAAATGCAAATCATACTGTTCAGTAGTGATAAAATATTTTTTTTTGTACCTCAGAAACCGTGTTGTAATGCTCATGTTTACGGGGGTTTTGTCTATTCATTGTTTTTCCTTTCACTCACTTTCTGTCATAGTTCTACAGCTTTCACGGAGGTTTGTATTCAATGCCCAGTCAACCTAACACTCTCAATATTCGTCCCTGTCTGTGTGTCTACATATATTGTGAGATGACAACAATTACAGCATTTGTTGCCAACCCCCCCACCAAAAAAATAAAACAGTACGTGTATGCAAAGTTAGAATGATATTGTCAGCCATTCTGTCAATAGGAGGTACCCATAATATGCAAGATATTCATAAGCTGTACATAATATGTACTGATTCAATCTGCAGTGACCAATCTATCCATAGATACAACTTGTAGTATTCTGATATTTGTATTTGCTGGCATGAGTATTATAATAAAAATGATAACACAAAGATCGAAATCCACATTTACTGATTAAAGATTAGATAAGGTAAAACTAGCAAATATGACTGCAGAATTTCATTGGTGATTGTGGCAGAAGACAGACTACATCTTGTTTCATTCAGAGCTACTGTGCCTGTAGTCTATATATGGCAAACATAACGAGACAGTCTGCATATCTGACAGACATCAATGATGAATGACTGCAGTGTTCACATTGTAAAGTTGATAAAACAGACACTACATCACTGCTTTGTTAGTAACAACCAAGAACATTGGATCAGTTGTTCTGAAAGTTGTGACAAAATAAGACTGATGTGCAAATCAGTACAATTTTCATCAGAGACAAAGTCACACACTGTAATGACAAGTCAGATCACAAAACTTCTCTATATGTCAATGAAATTCAATAAAAATACCTCATATGGCATTTACTGCTAGATAAAACGCTAGTGGACACACAGTGACCACTTGATGCTGGCAGGACTATGATTGTGCTCGTGCACATAAAGCAGAGAGCCTTTAACGACGCTGCTCTCCAGTATGAGATAATGCATACAACAATGTTGCAATGCTGACACTGAAATCCAAAGCCTGTAATTCAGCACAGACGCAGAGTTTAAAATGTAAATAAACAGTCACAATATTTACTTTTTACAGCCTGCTAACTGACTTAAACACTATCAAATGAAAGCACACAGGTGCAAGGGTTCTTCTTTCATACTACAGAATGAGTTAAAATGACTTAAACCCCATTTTGTATTTATGGTCGATGCTGTCCATTTAAAGAGCTAGCATACTGCCTAAAACCAAAATTAGTTTGTAAAAGAAGCCAGCCATCACCTTTTATATCTGAAGTACTTTGTCTTTTTTCCTTTGGTTAATTAGAAGATTGTCTACCTGGTGTTAGCAGGTGTGATGTGTGTGGGACAGCACTCTGCCTGGCAGTTGCTATATCTATCTCTAGTCCCCACACCTCATAATCAACATTGTGACCTCACTGCTGCTTAGGAACAGCCACTCAGTGGCTGCCAGGTCAGTAACCCGTGATGTCACTGTCAGTGAGATCACAATACTGATGATGTACAGGTGGGAGGGGGAGACAGAGGTGCCAGCTGCCAGGCTAAGAGCTGTTCCACACAATATCACATAGAAGACTTTCTAATGCACAAAATGAAGAATACTTCAGAAAAAAAAAAAAGGTACAACCAACTTCTTAAAATTTGTATTATTTTCCTGGCTGCATCTTTTTTTGCCTCTGTCATTGTATTTAAATTGATATTGTGTTAACAGTGTTTACTAAAGTTGTATTTCTTCACTGTTTATTGTATTTGTTTCTAAACTGTTCACCCAGGATCATCTTGTAAATGAGCTCGCTCAAGGATGTTCTGCATGGTTAAATAAAAATTGAATAGAACTGAATTTGGCTCCAGCAGCTGTTTAAACCTTGCTAGATCCTCTTCAGCATCAGTCCATTTTAATCTACTTTTAATCAAATTCATGCATGTTGGACTAATATTTATCTTCTTTCCTCCAATCTGTCCACAGATGTTCCAGTTTAAAGGAGAACTGCTCTGAACCTTTAAACTAGTGCCCACAGGAGCAGCTGTTTTAAGTACTGGTTCCAATTTGTTACTGTTCTCTCTATACAGGCCTTTTAATGAACACAGTGGGTGTTTCTGATTTGCACGCTGATGTTAAGTGCCATTTTGGAACTGTATGATGTACTTTTTGTCCCTCGCAGCCTCAAAGTTCTACAACAGAACATGGATGCATTGTGCCAACAATGAAAGAGCTGAGCAAGGGACAAACTATACCACATAGTTCAAAAATGGTACTTACCACTTGTGTGTGTCAGAAACACCCACTAAGATAACGAAAAAGCATGGAAGAAAAAACAATTCCAGTTCAATACTGCTCAGTGTGCTCAATGGACAATCAAGAGAGAAAGTAGCAAAATGTATTAGAAGGGACTGAATTCCATAAAATATATATATCAAATCCCTAGATAGATTAGTGATATAATATTAAGTGTACCTCATTATACTGAACAGTGAATTGTATATAGATATGTTCCAGAAACAATGTAATCTTCAAAAATGTAACATAATGATAAATGTTATATATGTAATAAAAATTATATTTAAAAAAAGAGAGAGAAAGTAAAAGTACCAGCACCACTTATTTATTATGATCTAGGATTGACACCTTTGAGCTAAATGCCCGTTACACAGGTTTCACATCAGGTGAGTAAAATACAAACATCAGTTAACAGGATCACAATTGAATAAATTAAGCATGTGCATAGTATGGCTAGGCATTAAAATCGAAATACTGATCTTTAAACAGTGTAGATAGGCATTAACATCAAAACATAAGCAGACAGAGAAGTAAATATAGTGCACCACTGACGCAGTAATCTGCGAAACCGGTCGACGTTTGCAAGCCCAAGCTGTGGCGGTTGTCATTTTGCACAAATAACGCCTTTTTCGCTTCCATCAGTGGTGCTGGTAGTTGCTACTTTCTCTAACGAAAAAGCATTTAGAGATGTAACAGTTACAGAATTTAATCCAGTATCTAAAACTTGGCTTTTACAGGGAAAAATGACATACAGGTTCCGCCGCATAGTTCTTCTTTAATTTCAGTAAGAATATCCATAATTCCAATTAGTCATACAGATATCATATCACGAACTGAAAAATTATATTTTTTTCTCCCAGGATCACTAGTTAACGTTCCATTTGATTGGAAAAAAAGCTCATTTTCTTACCTTAGCTAATGTGGTTCTTTTTTTATCTATCTAGTTCAGCTCTGGCTATTCCCGCTGGTATTCTGGAGCTGTAATATTGTTTTCTACAATTATGAGAATGGTTGCTCAATCTCTGGAATGTTTTCCAAATCCTTTTTTTTTTTTTTTAAACCTTTTTCTGCAAGCTTTATGGTCCCTGGGGGTAGCCATTCGGGCTTTCTTTATTGCCTTTGGTCTGTTGGAATTTTCCCACAGTGACTCAGGGAATGCTGTGAATTAGACCGTGCACTGGATCTAAGAGCCCAGGATCCTAATTATAATCTAGTTACACCGTCTAACTGCAACTGCTTGTGAAAGGTTTTTTTGTTTAATTTTCTACACTTTACTCCCTTTTAGCCCCTATCAGTCCTGCCCACCCATCCAGCCCCATTACCCACCATCTCTGGGACTTGCCTTCACTCTCAGTTCCACCGTAAATAATCCCTCATGGAAAGTGCTGCTGGGGGCCATTTCTTACAGCCCCTGGACAGAGGTTTAGTGTTGGTTGATGAGGAAGAACCCAGTATGTGGAGTGGGGCCAATGACAGGCAGCATTCTGATGCAGTCGGGGTGCTTTTCTGCATTTTTTGTCCCACCCTCTGAAGTCGGAAAAGCTTTGATGACGCACTGCATCATGCCACATATGTCCCCCTTGTGCAGTCAATGGCTCCAGCTGTGCCACCTCCTGTGGTCATGTATGTGGCAATGTGGTAGTGGAAACCATACTCCCTCCCTGGAGGTGGGTGTCCATGGAAGCACCACCAAAAATGCCACTGAACTTGACACCTCCCTAACTCCCCCAAGCCCCCTAAACCTAGCCAGCCCAGTGGCACGGAGGGTTGAGGCACTGAACACAATACCTCGCATCACGCCAACGACCCAGGTTCAGGAACGGACCTGGGTGCTGTCGGGAGTCAGCAGCGGAGGGAGAGGATTGAGTCCCGAGGACTGCTTTCCTCTCCTGGGGTGGGTTGCAGGAAATTCCCGGCTCTGTAGCGGCCTCTGGTGGAGACTGGAGGAAGCACAAGAAGCAGGGACATCATAGGGGGCAGGACGACGGCAGACTACGGTGGCAGAGGAGTGGTGAAGCCACGTAGGAATCATTCCATGCCACGTCCTGAGGGGAGAACATCACAGGAAGATCCTGGAGGACTTAAGGAGGCAACTGTGACCGCAGGAGCCAATGCCCACATCCCACTGTCGGACCACCATCCCACCAGCTCTCCCGAGTCCCTCGATCCGCCACGGACGGCCTCTCTAATTTCCAGACAGGTCGCCAGGTAGATGAGGTGAGCCCTCCCTCCGTGGATAAAACTAGAGGGGCTGGACAAGTCCATGGGTCTGGGAAGGGGACTCAGTCGTTGTACTCCCGGGGGGACAGGGTTTCAGACTGGAAGTAGTGGCCAAGGCTGTGTGGGTACACCAGAGAGATGACCTGGTCCTCCGGTGCTGCAAACAGAGTTAAAAAAAACAAAACTCCCTAAACCTATTCTGTACCAAGTACAGTAGGTACAGTGCCAGACCCAAGACCACCTGGAAGACCTCATCCACAAATAATGGTCCAAACTCCCAAACAATCAGAGATGAAGTACATACGTCCACCATCGAACGGGGTGTTTGGCAGGGTAGACAGGTTCAATTTTTTAACCTTGAAATTGATGGAAATTTGAGATCCACAATACAAAAACAAGCTGGCAGTGAGTTCCATGCAGCAGGTACAAAGTTTACTAAAGAAATGGGTAGACCTTACAGTTTTAAGATGTGGGGCATTACTCAAAGGAGGTTAGCTTTATACAAAGCTAGATTAGTTTTACGAATTGTTATATGATCCCACCAAGTAATCTGGCAATTACCCCAGGACAGATTATATAGATATATACATACATACACATATATCATAGGATCAGTCTTGTTTTGACCCCTATAGTGGTCAAGATTGATTTGAAACTCAGCCATACTTTCACTCTGAACAACATTAATGGTTAATGAGTTACATGCAGAAGTCATTCTCTGAGTGAACCAATTATTACATGTATTAGTTTTATTTGTATGTCCTTTAAGTTTTAATTTATGGGATCTTGTGGTTGAGGTACCATGATATCTAACCAGTCCTAAAGTTTCAAGGAGACATATATAATTACTTATGAAGCTTTCTTCTGTCTGCCAGAAAGGGTCCATCCCAACCCCTGACAAAGGAGGCAGTGATGGGTCTCCCTTGGACAGTTAACAAAAAATCAGTCTGGCAATTGATGGCACAAGACATCAACATCTGTCAGCCATTACATTTTAGTAAATGAAGCCAGCAAAATCCGGACGTCAACAATTTTCTGAACTATCTCTGAATCTGGACTGCCCCTATTTCTGTAGAGAAATCCCAGCCTTGTTACAATTTTACTTATTAGGTTGTCCAAGTCTTTGTTTTCTGAATCAGAGGACTCTAGCCAATAGCCAAGGTGTGTGTTTATATATATATATACACACACACACACACATATATATTTTTATAGAATATGGGTTGGGAGATATTTTCATGAATAAAAACATGTATTCTCACTCCCATTAAATAAATGCTGCTGATGTAACCACGATGAAAATAAATTACATTTCTTCCACTTGTGCAAACCCACTCAAACTACGCAACCTGTGCAAACCCATGCAAATGGTAACTTTTGCACCAATTGGGGCCCATATTGTATAAATCAGATACAAGATGTGCACTCATGTAATATGGAAAATATTTTCACTCCTACACAGTGACATCTGGGTACTCACAAGTGGCTTTGTCACTCGTGAATATCCAGAGGTCACTCTAAAGGAGTGAAAATATTTTCCATATCACATTCGTGCCATCATGTATCCCAAATATAAATATATATATACATACATACACACACACGGTGCAAATGGGGAAGGGGTGCAGCACCCGATACATCGAATGGGAAGAACACCCCTCCCCCCTCAGCTAGTGATCAAACAGGAGTTCAGCGTGTTTGTAGTTCATTTGCATCACCAGGTAATGAAAAAGTTCCGGCTCCACATTTGACATGCAGGGGAAACGCCGGACCTCGCCCAACAACTAACACACCGAAATCTGGCCAATGGAAAATCTTGTACACAAATGCCTATAGTCTGAGGAAACAAGGTCCCAAACCTGCAGGCTAAAATGACAGAGGCAAAACTGGACATAGCCATTAGCGAGACATGGTTCACCAGTAACCACACTTCGAGACTTCAGTACCGGCCATGTACTGCTCAGAAGAGATCGAGGTGCAAATGGTGGGGAGGGGGTGTGACCTTTATGTCAATGAGAATACCAAAGCTATAGAAATTCAGAATACACATAAGGAGCCAAAAGAACTATGGGTCACCCTAGAAATAGGAAATGGGACAGCCATGCAAACTGGGGTTGTCTACAGGCCTCCAGACCAGGTGGGAGGACAGACACATTACCATTAGAAGATATACAAAACATGACTGCTAAAGGGGAGGTTCTGATAATGGGAGACTTCAACATGTTGGTTCTTGAGCACCACATCCTAGTGCGCACTCATTATGGAACAACTTCAACATGCCAGATACAGATTGGTCAATACCAGCAGGAACATCCACCAGAACTAGACACATAGTGGATTCCCTGCAGGAGGAGGGCCTCAAACAACTGGTACAACAACTCACAAGAGACAGGGCTATCCTAGATCTAGTACTGATTAATGGGGAAAGGATCACAGATCTCCAGGTTGGTCACCTGGGGTCCAGTGACCATCACATGGTATGGTTCAATTTGGCCACTAGAACTAAATCATCCCATTCCAAGGCAAAAATATGGGATGTCAGAGGAGCTGACTTTGATATGATGGCCAACAGAGTTATGCTAGCCCTGGAAAGAAGAAATACAGGTGGGGAGTACAGGCAAAGTGGGTAAGCATTAAGGATACAATACCTGAAGCAACATACCATTGTGTTAGGGGAAAAAAGCAAGAGCAAAAGGAGGAAACCACTTTGGTTCTCAAAAACAGTAGCAGAAAAGGTCACAGCCAAAAGGTTGGCCTTCAGGAGATATAAGGGAACATAGCAGGACGAAGCTAGGGAGGCATACCAAACTTCCCTAAGGGAAGCAGGGAAGGCAGTAAGGCAGGCAAAGGCCCAAACCGAGGAAACACTAGCACGAACAGTAAAAGAAGGGGACAAGACTTTCTATAGATACATTAGTGAAAGGAGAAAGTCCAGAGGGGGTATTGCTAAGATCAAAGGGGATAAGGGGGAGTGTGTGGAGGAGGACCACGGAAAGGCACCTATCCTAAATAGATGGTTCTGCTCGGTACTTACTGAGGAGAAGGTAGGGCAGGGCCCACAGTTCAGCACCATGGACACAGGGGACAGAGAGGTGTGCACAAGTCCCTTCACAAAAGAAAGGGTCCTACAAAAGCTCGCTAAGCTTAGGGTGGATAAGGCAGTAGGACCTGATGGCATACATCCCAGGGTACTAAAGCAGCTAAGAGTGGAACTAGCAGAGCCATTAGCAGAACTGTTTAGTGAGTCTCTGAGCACAGGACAGGTCCCAGAAGACTGGAGAAGGGCTCATATGATCCCACTCCACAAGAGTGGTAGTGGGGAGGAGGCAGGGAACTACAGACCAGTCAGTCTTACCTCTGTAGTGGGCAAGACTATGGAGGCACTCCTTAAGGAAAGGACAGTGCAACACCTGGAATCCACAGGAGCACAGGATCCAAGAAAGCATCTGTTTACAACAGGAAGGTCCTGTCAAACTAATCGACTTCTTTGACTGGGTAACCAAAGTGGAGGACCAAGGGGGTGCAGTTGATGTTGTCTACCTTGACTTCAGCAAAGCTTTTGATACTGTTCCACTAAAAGATTGATTAATAAGCTGGATAGGCTCGGGTGGGTCAGAAGTTAGTCAACTGGATGGCAGAAAACAGAGTGGTGGTAAACGGTATACAGTCAGAAGAGATGCAAGTCACAAGTAGTGTAATTCAGAGATCAGTCCTGGGGCTAGTCCTCTTCAATATCTTCATCAGTGACACTGCAGATGGACTGAAGGGTAAGGTTTGTCTGTTTGCAGAGGACACCAAGATCTGCAACAGAGTAGATGATCCAGATGGGGTGGGCAGAATGAGAAGAGAAGAGATCTGGATAAACTGGCAAAATGGTTGGAAGAGTGGCAACTGGGGTTTAATGCAAAGAAGTGCAAGATCATGCACATAGGGAAGAGAAACCCTGAAGCCACCTATAGGTTGGGAGGGGAGTTGCTAGCAATCACAAGGGAAGAAAGAGACTTGGGTATCATCATTACAGATGACCTGAAATCATCCAAGCAGACAACTAAAGCAATAGGTAAGGCTAGAGGGATGTTGGGATGTATTAGGGGTATCACAAGTCATAAGAGGGAGGAAATACTTCTTTACAAGACACTGGTTAGGCCCCATCTGGAGTACTGTGTGCAATGCTGGAGGCCGCACCTGCACAAGGACATTAACAAAATAGAGGCAGTCCACAGAAAGGCAACCAAAATGGTGCAGGGACTGCATCAGAAAACATATGAGGACAGATTAACGGAGCTCAATATGTATACCCTAGAGCAAAGGAGGGAGAGAGGTGATATGTTCGAAACATTCAAACATCTTAAGGGCATTAACAAGGTGAAAGAGTTGAACATGTTTCAGTATAAGAAAAAATGGCAGGACAAGAGGACGGAGGCCGATTAAGGGGTAATGTGAGGAAGTTATTTTTCACAGAAAGGGTGGTGGATACATGGAACAGCCTACCTCAGGAAGTGGTGGATATGAATACAGTGCAGGGCTTCAAACAGGCATGGGATAGGCATAAGGGAGCAATACAGATGAGTATGAATAGATAGGCCATTGACAGAGTAAAGACCTATGGCACATTCATAAGGTAGAAAAATGGGCAGACTGGATGGGCCTTATGATCTATCTGCGTCAACTTATACATACACATATACATATACAATATATATATATATATATATATATATATATATATATATATATATATATATATATATTTATTAGAGGCAAAACTCAGTTTAATGCATCAGTTAGTGTTGTTCCACAGTGACAAAAGCAAGGAGATACGGCGTTAGGGTTGAAAACCCCTTGGACCCCTCAGCCACCCCCCAACCGGCATCGAGGTGCACGCTGGGGTCGACGCCATAACTCTCACCCATCACATGTGTAAAGAAGCAGAGGTATAGAGAACAAGACAGTTAGGAACTGGCGACCCCCAGCGCACTGCAATGTCAGTTGGGGTGGCTGGGGGGGGTCCATACGCTTTCAACCCTAGCACTGAATTTCCTTGCTTTTATTGCTGTGGAACAACCCTAACTGATGCATTAACCTGAGCTTTTTGCCTCTAATTTCCCTTCTTTTTGAGAATGAGGCCGATAAATACTGAATAGAATATGGTGGCGGGACCGCGGGGCCCAAACATGATGTCTTGTCACATAGTAACAGCAACGCAAACGCAAGCGCCAAGAGTTACGCAAATGGTAACGTAAATGGTAAAGCAAACGTTAATAGAAACGCAAGTGCAAAGTGAAGCCGAAGCAAACAGTGAGAGAAACGGAGACAGGTAATGCGCATAGTGATGGCAGTGGTATTTGAAATGCAAATGTTAAGTGTGACAAAAAAAAGAACATCAAAGGGAACAGAAACGCAAACGCAAGCGCGCACGTAAACGGAAATCGTAACGCCCACGGGCATGGTACCGCAATCGTAAACACAAATGGTAAAGTTAACATAAAGAATAACGCCAAAGGAAACAGATAACGGGAACAGAAGCGCGTATGGAAACTGAAACCGTAACGTGCATGGGCATGGTACCGCAATTGTAAACGCAAATGGTAAAGTTAACATGAAGAATAGCGAAAGGAAACAGAAACTGAAACGGGAACGGAACCACTTACGGAAACACAAACCGTAACGTCAACGGTCATGTTCCCGCAATTGTAAATGGAAAAGTTAATGGTAACAGCGACAATAACGCCAAAGGAAACAGAATGGAAAGGTGAACGCAAGCGCACACGGAAACTCAAACTGTAACACGCACAGGCACGGTACCGCAATTATAAACGCAACTGCTAAAGTTAACATGAAAAATAACGCCAAAGGAAATGGAAATGGAAACTGGAACGCAAGCACATACGGAAACGCAAACCGTAACGTGCATGGTGACGTTACCGCAATTGTAAATGTAAATGGTAATGGTAATAGCAACAATAACGCCAAAGGAAACAGAAACACGAAAGGAAATGCAAGCACGTATGGAAACGCAAACCGTGACGTGCGCAGTCACAGTACAGCAAGTGGAAGCACAAACGGTAATGTTAACAGCAGAAGTAACAGCAAAGGAAACAAACAGAAACGGGAATGCAAGCACGTATGCAAATGAACGCAAAGCATAATGCACACGGTGGAGTACACGGGAACAGTAACGCAAATGGGTACAGAAACACAAGTGGTAATGCTAAGTGTAACAGTAATGTAACCGCACACCCTGTGTTTGCCCAACAGCTGCACACAGAAACACAGTGTGCGCAAAGAATGTATGCATAATAATGGGCCTCACAGCAGAAAATCAGCTGTCGGAAGACTAAATTGCTTATATCTCAGGAACCGTACCACGTAGAAAAAAAAATCCCCATGATTTTCCTGTCTCCGTTTTGCTGAACGTGTAGCCACACTGTCGTGACGAAAATTCCGTATCTCGCACCATTTCCGAGATACGAGCCCCGAAAGGCAAGGCACACGCCACCATGTTAGTCTATGGGAAAACCCGCCAACTTTGAAGTACCATACCTTGGCATCTGTGCAATATTTTTTCACCAAACCACCAAAAGGCACATCTGTAAGATGTTGGCTGCCTTCCCTCCAAATTTCAGCTCAAAAGACCAAACCGTTCTTTCGCAGCAGGTGGCAAAGAATTCCTGTTATTTTGGCCAAGTCTGAAATAGCAGTGTCCCAATTTGCGGCAATTTTCGCATAAATTTCCAAAAGTGTTGCAGGTACGACACTGCTTTGGGACACTACTGTTTCCAGAAATTTGAAAAACATATTTCTGGGGTATTTTACCCCAAAATAAAGACATGGCTAGCATCCTCAGGGTCCAACTAGGTGAACACAGAAAGAACTGTGTCCCTAGAGGGTCCCACTTTTAAATGGCAAGCATTTTTCTGATCACCAGCTGAAAACAAAATGGCGGATTTGCGACACTACTAGGGTAATTTGCGACACTAAAAAGTGCATTTGCGAAAGTGTTGCACCTTTTGTTAACTTTTCCCATTGACTTATAATGGGAACTTGTTTTTTGAATAACTTTTGAACCGTTTACTATTTTTTCACGAAATCTTCAAAAGGCACATCGGGGACCCCAGCCGCACATTCCCTGAAGTTTACGGACCAGTCGCGTAAACCATGCAACCTGTAGGTGACAGCAAAAAATTTGCAAAAAAGCGTAATTGCACATTTCGTTGTCACTTAGTAACTCCGCAGCCGTATATCCGACCGGTACGAAACTTGGCAGATCCCAAGATCTACCATGCCCAATCGTGCATACCACATTTCAGGCAAATCTGTTGAATGGTGGCAAAGTTATTATGGTGCACAATTTGACCCTTTAACCTTAAAAGTGCTACTCTACCATAATACATACACACACACACACACACACACAAAACCACACCCCTCAACAATCTCCAACCTTGATCCATTTTCTGCTTGAATTACAATATCTGGGGGTTATTAAATTTGTTCTACTGTAAAACAAATTATTAACTTTGTTTTAGTAGCATTGAAACACAGTTGATTTTTTAAAGACTACCTGGAGTTTGATAAAACTCCTTTCTAGCTTTGTCTGAATAGAATGAAATGATTTACTAGCCACATAGACGACAGTGCCGTCCACGTACAAATGGTAATTTGTGTCACCAACACTGTCACTCAAGCCCATTTAATAAATCAAAAACAGTAACAGCCCCAGTACCGAACCTTGGGGGAGCTCTGCTTTCAATTTCAGGAGACCCTTATTGTAGTTTGTTTGCAATGGTGATCTGCCTACAACAGGATAAATATGATCTGAACCACTGAACTATGGCCTCATTAATGCCCAACTTGGACAAATTAAAAAGCAAAATACATTGGTCAACACTGTCAAAGGCCTGGGAGGAGTCAACACAGATGGATCCGGTTAACTACCTGAAGTCCATAGTTTTCTTGACATCATCCAGGACGCTGGACATGGCAGCCACAGTGCCGTGTTTTGAAAACCATACTGAAATCTGTAGAACAATCCATTTTCACTGAGTTGTTGGTTAAGCTGTTGTGCAACCAGTCTCTCCAACACTTTGGAAACAACCAAAGAGGAGAGATTGGGCAACAGTTCGTCATCTTACCCGGGTCACCCCCTTTAAAAATAAGAATGACCTAGGCATTTTCCCATCGTAAGGGAGTTCAACCATTGAAAGAGACCAGTTCAAGAGACAGGTGAGCGGTTGCAGACATCTTTTACAGTAATGGGGACAACTCATACTGACCCCCACTTTTCCCAGATATTAAATTAAGTAAGGCTTCCAAAAACTTCCCCAGCTCTCATGTCCAAGAATCCAAACAGCTCCCTCCCTTCCTCCAACCTGGCCCTTCATCTGAATAACTTGCTACAGGCTATTTGTCCCATTGTTAAAAAATTATCATTACATTTTTCTATGAATAATTAATTTAAAGGGACACCATCAACTCCCCCTTAGGCCTCAAACTGTCCCTAGTTTAAAAAACACATTTTATAATTGTTCACATTATGTATCATGTGCTGATGTAGCTGGTTGCTTGATTCTAATGATTTTTTTTCCTTTTTAAAAGCAAAAACTAGACTGCCCCTTACTGGTGTTACCAGACCAAAATGCGTTTGTTTACATTCCTCAATCAACTCCCACTGAATCTTTCCTGGACTTGGGAACGCCCCCAACAGTCTAGCCACTCAACATGGAATGGGAGGAGAGGAGACTAATGCATTATGCGTGGCTACACTGTTTGGGGGGAGTTCATAATATTCAGGAAGTGTGAAATAAGAGCAAATCAAGGATATGAAACAAGAAAAAATTTCTTATGGTAGTCTTGTTTCTTCTAATGGAGTCTTGCTGTATTCTGACTATATCCAGTTAGCCTTTCTAGTTCAACTGCCCCAGAGATGAGTTAACTGTATGCAAATGCAAAGAACATTGATTTCGAGCTCAGTTTTTAAACCCATGTCCCTGTTACATTCAATGTAACCGTCAGATTCTTATACACACTAAACAGCGGCTGCTAAGCTACACTACATACGTAACAATTTAATAAAACAGTTGTAACAAGACTAATAGCCAAACAAAACTGGCAACTAGAAGGCTCAAGTCGGAGGTGCCCAAGAAAATGCCACCCCAGTGGTGCAGCACTCAAACAATTTAACAGCTGTGATGCAGTGCCGCCCTTTGGGTTCTGCTAGGGGAGGCAGGGATGGAGGTCAGAATACAGCAAGACTATTAGAAGAAACAAGATTACTGTGGTAAGTCATTTTTTTCTTCAAACATAAAGTCTTGCTGTATTCTGACTAAATGCAGACTACCAAGCAGTGCCCCCTGGAGGTAGGTACAGAACGTACTTAGGAAATAGGCTCTGCAGTACTGCTGTGCCCGAATCTGGCATCACTCCTAGCCTGGGTGTCCAGGCAGTAGTGTTTAGTGAATGTCTGAACAGTTTTCCAGGTAGCTGCTTTGCAAATTTCAATCAAGAGGATATCTTTGGCAGCTGCAATAAAGGTACAGTAGCTGTTCCCCTAGTACAGTGGGCTCTAAGAGCAGCTGGTGGCTCTTTCCCCAGTTTGCCATAGCAGAACTGAATACAAGACACGATCCACCGAGCAATGGTCCTCTTGGTGGCTGGCTTGCCCTTACCCACTTCCCCACAGGTGAGGAACAGCTGTGTGCAGTCATTCCTACGGGCTTTTGTCCGATCCAGATAGTAGCTACTAGCTCTCTTAACATCTAGGCTATGTAGTCTGCGCTCGCCTGAACTAGAATGTTCAGTGAAGACAGGTAATGCCATGGACTGATTCAGATGGAAGTCAGAGACCACTTTCAGAAGAAATTTCCTGTTTGTCTTAAGGACGACCATGTCCCTATGGAGTGCTATGTAGTTAGGTTCCACTGACAAGGCCTGTAGGTCACTAATCCTCCTTGCAGAGGTTATGGCTACCAGAAAGATAGTTTTCCATGTCAGGTATTTCAGCTCAGCAGAAGACATGAGTTCAAATGGGGGATGCATTAGCTGTGCTATGTAGATATTCAGATCCCAGGAAGGGTTTGGCTCCCTATGAGGGGGGTGTAGGCGGAGCAACCCTTTAAAGAACTTCTTGAAGATAGTATGAGAGGCCAGGAAAGGGACCTTCCCTGTCGAGAGATAGGCAGACACAGCTGCCAAATGTACCTTCAGGGTAGAAGGCCGAAGGCTTAAGGAATGAAGGTGAGCTAAATAGTCCAACAGGGCTTCCAATCCAGCTGCCTGTGGATCTATTTCCTTCTGTGCACACCAGATAATATATCTCTTCCATTTGGAAGAAAGATGGGTTTTCTGGAAACCTTCAAAATATCCAGGACCTCTTCAGAGAGATGCAGGCCTGAATACTCTAGGTCCTCAAGAGCCAGGCCCCGAGCCTGAGACTTGAGGTTGGGGTATAGGATCCTCCCTTGGGAGAAGGTCAGAAGATTGCACCTCCTGGGGAGGCAGATTGGCCTGGCCACTGACAGAGATAGCAACATGGGGTACCAGGTCTGTCTGGCCCAGTCTGGAGCAATCAAAATCACTGATGGCCGGCTCCTGAGTTTGACCAGAACTCTGAAGATCAGAGGGAACGAGGGAAAGGCATACAGGAATTTGCCTGTCCTGTCCAATATCAGTGCATCCAGAGACACCGAACACAGAACTGGAGCTCTGTAGCAGAACTGGGGTAGCTGGTGATTGTCTGGGGATGCAAACAGATATATTTCTGGTGTACCCCATCTCCCGAACACTGCATGCAGTATTTCCCTGTTCAGAGACCATGCGTGGTGACTCTGATTTACCCTGCTGAGGGCATCTGCCAGTACATTGTCCTTGTCTGGCAGATTCACGTCTGAGATGGAGGTCTTGAATAAATAAGCCAGATTCCAGATTTTCATTACCTCCGTACATAGGGCAGAGGACCTCGTCCCTCCTTGCTTGTTGATGCAGTACATAGTGGTGGTGGTGTCTGTCCTTATCTGAACCACCTTCCCCAGTACCATCTGTACAACCATGAGCAATGTGGTTCCCCCAAATGAGCTCCCCACCCTAGGAGAGAGAGGTATCTGTAGTCAGAACCACTGTAGGAGACTGCTGTAGCAATGGAACACCCTCCCTGAGGTTGTCCCTGTCCTTCCACCACTGCAATGCCTGGATCAGGGTGGCTGTCACTGGGATCAGTTTGGACAGGGAGTCCCTTCTCTGGGACCAATAAGATCTAAAATGAAGCTGGACACCCCTCATCTGAAACCTGGCTCCTGGAACCACTGCTGTAGAAGCTGCCATGTGCTCCAGGAGTTGGAGGAAATGTCTTGCCGGAAGAGACACCTGTTGATGAAGAATTTGCCAGTTGGACGAGGATGTCTACCCTTCCCACTGGCAGAAGAGCCTTTGCCCGGACAGTGTCCAGCTCTGCTCCTATGAATTCTAGGATCTGGACGGGCTCCAGTACTGACTTCTTTAGATTTACCAAAAATTCTAAAGATATGAGGGTATCCTGCACCAGAACCAAAGCATCCCTCACCTGCTGAGGGTACTGGCCTACAACCACCCAGTAGTCCAGATAGGGAAACACCGACACTCCCTGTCTTCTTAGATGGGCTACCACCACTGCCAGACATATTGTGAATGTTCTGGGGGCTGAGGTAAGGCTAAAGGGCATTGCCTTGAACTGATAATGGCCTGAGAGTAATTCACACCTTGGGTACTTTCTGTTAGTATATCTGATTGAAATGAGTAAATAAACATCCTTGAAGTCCAAGGAAGCCAATCTCCTTACTTGAGGGTAAGAAGGATTTTGGTTAGAGTCACCATCTTGATTAGTTTTTTTGAGGTGTTTGCTGAGATATCTCAGATCTAGAATAGGTCATCACTCCCCAGTTTTCTTCAGGGTAAGAAAGTATCTTGAGTACAACCCTTTTCCTATGCGAAGAGGAGGAACAGGTTCCATGGCTTTGTGTTCCAGGAGTATGGTAACCTCTGCCTCCAACAGAGTTGCCTCTAAACTGCTGGTAGGTTTGAATGACCTTGCTCTTGTTCTTGGAAATTGTCTGAAACTTAGAGCAAGCCCCTGACTCACTACTTCCAAGACCCACTTGTCTGTGGTAATGGCTTGCCAGGCCTGGAAGTAGTGAGCCAGCCTGTCCCCTACTGGCAGGGGCGGCCCTGGCTCACACATCAGGGTGTCTGCTTGGCAGGAGTCCTAGGCTGAGAGGTGCAAGCAGCCCTGTTCACACCCCTCCTGCCTCTGCCCCTGAAAAATCCTCTCTGCTGTAAGCAGGGAATGCCTGGGCATGGTAGAAAGGCCTTTGAAAAGGCCTGCCTCTGCCTGGCTTAGGCTGATGCTTTTGTGGAGTTGCAGCTTTTTCCTTGGCAGCTGCACTCCTGTAAGTAGCCCTGTATTCATACATTTTCTTCACAAAAGTCTCTGTCTGTTCCCCAAACAGATAATTCTGGACAACAGGGAAGTCCATAGCTTTCGACTGGGTGTCTTGGGAAAGGTTGGTACACCTGAGCCAAGATAATCTTCTTAGGGAGACTGCAGTAGCCATGACCCTAGAGGACACACCATTTGAATCCACAGCAGAGTAAAATTGGACTTTGGATGCTTCAATGCCATCCTTGACTATTTGTTCCAGATCCTTAGCCAGCTGAGGTGCAGCAGTTTTAGCCAATTCCAGAACAGATTCCCATCTGGATTTCTGGTATCGGGAGACATATGCCATGTATGAAGCTTGTCTAATCCCCAAAGAAGCAGCCAAATGCTGCTTCTTGGCCATGGCATCAATCTTCAGAGAATCCTTCTCAGGAGGGTATGAGGCCAAAGGGATGCCAGCCTTATCACAGGCAGCCTGAACAACCCCTACATGGCTACAATGGTTATATAGGAACTCTGTACCATTGTCAGACAACATATACCTCCTTTCCATCCTTCTGTCCACATGGGGAATGGAAGCAGGCATCTGTGGAATATTATTCGTCTGTTTCTTAAGAGACTTATGAAAAGGAATTAAAAGTCTGTCTGGTATATCCATCATTTCAAGGAAATCTGGTGCCTCCTCTTCAGCTGCCTCAACAGTAGGCAGCTGTATGGTCTCAGCTACTTTTTTGAAAAACAAATAGTAAGAGGAGGACTCCAGGATGTCTAGGAGGAGAAACCGACTCTGGCCTATCAGAGGAGACATCAGCCTCAATGGGATCACCCAAGCCTTCCTCTTCTTCTTCCTCACCCTCCCACTTGAGTTCATAATAGGTCCCTGGATCATATGAACCGGTGGAGAGTGAACCGGCAGGTGGTCGAACCACAGTATGCAGTTTCTGAACTGGTCCGGTATCACCTGGACATGTCTGTAAGGACTGTACATTCCGTATCGCTTTAGCGATTTCCTCAGCGGTTGGAGCTAAAATGTTGGCTCCGAACTGGCTGATTTTCTATTCCTCTTCGAAGGTACAGACTCCTCGGTATCTGCCTTCAAGTCGAGGAGGTATCGCTCTGGTCAGAAGGCACCTCCTCCTGTTCCCCGGCACCCTCGGGAGCCAAAATGGATCAGCCATCTGGCTAAGCAGATTGTTCGGCCATTCTTTCCTTAAGCCGGGCTAAATGCTTATCCAGCATGGCTTTCGGGAAATTTTTGCAGATTTGGCAGTCTGTTTTTAAGTGGTCAAACCCCAGACAGCAGACACAGATGAGGTGGGGATCAGCCTTGGCAAACACCTCCCCACATTCTGTGCAGTACTGAAACCCAGTGGGACTGTTCTTTTTCTTGGGCTTCTTTGACATAATGCACTGAAAAGCCAAGTTACTCTTAAGTGGCGGTCAGGCCTGAGTAACTAATAGTGTTCTCGGTTAACGACAGGTTCAATGATCGACTGAAAAAAAGAAAAATTCTTGTGTGTTTTTTTATTTTTTTAAGACAGAAAACCGCCGGATCCCAAACCAACTACTGTAAACAAGTTAAACTTTAAATTTTATCTCAAAACCAAAGAATTCACTCAGTTTCCTTCCGGCTATGCGAACTATAAGAGAAAACCAAAGACTTGTCAGTTTTCGAGAAAACCTACACTAGTCTAACCTGTACTGTAGGACAGAGGCTTGAAGAACTGAAAAATGAAAAGCGGTTTGGCAAAACCATCAGAAAAAAACACTCTAACCAAAGCGAGCGAGGAGAAATCTCCATAGCGGCTTCACAGGCAGGCGGAGTAAAGAATCTGACAGTTACATAGAACGTACCAGGGATAGGGGTTTGAAAACCAAGCTCAAGCTCAACATTCTATGCATCTGCATCGAGTTAACTCTTTCATCTCCAGGGGAGTTGAACTGGAAAGGCTAACTGCATTTAGTCAGAATACAGCAAGACTTCATGTTGTTTGAACATGGTTGGGTATAATTACATAATTACAATGCATTTCAATTCTACTAAGAAGGGAGGCATATTAAACCACCACCACCACCACTGAATTTTATAGAAGGTAGGCAATTCTAAAATGTGGGTTTTTTCAGCTAGAAACAGTGTGATGCAAAAAGGGTTGAGAGTGTCCCTTTAAAAAGAGTCTGCTACAAGGTTATCCTGTACCATGGCTCCATCTTCTCTCTAAATGTTTGTTTTGGGCTGTTTTAACCTCTCCATTTGAGTTGGAAATGGTAGACCAAAATTTAGTTGGGTCAACAGCAATTTCTATGGTCACTTCTTTAAATTATAGATGTTTTTTTATTTCTGACCACTAAAACATCCTTAATAATCCTGTAATTTTCCCAGTCCTTACATAAATTTGATGTATAGGCCACTTGCCAGGCTTTATTTTCATCCCTTTTTTTTTTAATTCTGAAAGAGAAGCAGTACACAGAGGGTCTGAAGAATTTGATCTTTTTACTATTAAAGAGGAGATGTTTGTCTATTACTTCGAACAAACCTGAGGCGAAATAAGCCCACCACAACTAGATCTTGGGGAATAACCATAGCCTATTCCAATTTTTATCAATCAAGATAAATGTTAAATAATCAAAATATTTAAAGATTTTAATTTCACAAATCCTGGAGGGTGTGTGTATATATATGTATGTGTGTGTGTGTGTGTGTGTGTGTGTGTGTGTATGTATATATATATATATATATATATATATATATATATATATATATATATACATACACACATATCACCTCCTCTCTGAATACATTATGATCAATGTATAAATCTGCTAGTACCCCAGACTCTTCGTAGTTAAAGGAGGAAACATAGAAACATAGAATGTGACGGCAGATAAGGACCGCTTGGCCCACCCAGTCTGCCCATTTCCCTACCTACTGGATAAGCTGCAGATCCTAGTTAACCAGCAGCCTACTTCTTCCTACCCCCACCCCCTAGACTTGCCTTATGACTATCCCATGCATGCTTGAATTCCACCACTGATTTTGACTCCACAACCTCCTCCGGAAGGCCATTCCATGCATCCACAACCCTCTCTGTGAAAAATACTTCCTTAAATTACCTCTGCAGCCCCCTCTATCTTCAAATTGTGCCCTCTTGTTCTTGCACACCTCTTTTTGAAGATGCTACCCTCTTGGACTTTGTTGATTCCCTTGAGGTACTTGAAAGTTTCTGTCATGTCCCCTCTCCCTCCTTTCCTCGAGGCTATACATATTAAGCTCCTTAAGTCTCTCTTCATATGTCCTCCGTGCAGACCCTGCACCATTTTAGTTGCCCTCCTCTGGACAGCTTCCATCCTGTCTATGTCTTCTGGAGATTGGGTCTCCAGAACTGCACACAGTACTCCAGATGGGGTCTCACCAGCTGTCTGTACAGAGGGATAATAACTTCCTGTTTTCTACTGGTGATGCCTCTCCTATGCATCCCAGTATCCACCCAACCCTCCTTGCTGCCTTCTCACATTGCTTGCCCACCTTTAGGTCATCTGATATGACTACCCCCAGGTCCCTTTCCATTTTGTTGTTGTTTAGTATCTCACCTCCCATTGTGTACTCTTCCCTGGGTTTTGTTTCCCAGGTGCATTACCTTGTACTTCTAAGCATTGAATCTAAGCTGCCATACATTTGACCATTCCTCTAACCTTGCCAAGTCCCTTCTCATCCTTTCCACCCCACCCTGTGCATCAACTCTGTTGCAGATCTTAGTGTCATCTGCAAAGAGACATACTTTTCCTTCCAGTCCTTCTGCAATGTCGCTTATAAAGTTTATAAAGTTATAAAGTTTATGAAGTTTATGAGGAGTTTATGAACACTAAGCCAAGTAAGGTGGAAGCCTCAGGATTACTCGTATTAATAGAAGCAGACTCAGAAATTAGTTGATCCAGACCTAGCTGAACTGCAAAACGTCTAGCAGATTTTGCTCTGTCTAAATATAACCAGTCTAGACTGAACTCACCAAAACGAAGTTTGTGTGAGACCGAATAGGGTAAAATAGTATTCACAAAATCCCCAAAAAGCTTAAGTGCTGAAGTTGGGGGCCTATATCCACCAATAATATGGGGTTTCCCCGACAACAATTTTATCTTGTGGGCCAAGTATTCACAAGTTGACCTCCCTGATGCCAACAACCTGAGAGAAAATCTTTCTTGGTTAAACTAACAGCCCACCCCCTTTTTAGATCCGTCAATCCTAAATATTCTGTAACCCTATACCGCAATACTTGAATCCTTGATTTTGCTACTTAATCATGTTTTGGTGAGAACTAAGAAATCAAGCTTGCAATCAAGAGCAAAACCCCAAACTAGCTGTAACTTTGGAGTGCAGCTTCGAAATGTGCATGAATAAACATCAGTCCTTTTTGAAATTTAAGATCATTACTAACATGACCAGGGTTCGGGCTAACATCCCCACTTTTTAAGCTATTTACGCTTGTAGCAGCCTTTGCATACTTTTGTCGGCTGTAATTTTAGGTTTGTGTTTAACTGATGTTGGCATTCAATCCATCCCAACCCCTTGGAAATAATAAAGATGGGACAATTTAATAACAGCAAAGTCCCTTGCTTATAATATAACCTCATGTTGAATGTATGCCATGTTTACTGCCAATGTTGATACGTATATACTGGATTACCTACCATATCCTGTTAATTTTAAACAATGTCTGTCCTTGTTTACTGTATATAAGTGTTTTTAAGTATTCCTGTACATGTACCAACTATTGAACCTTGACCTTATCAGGTCCATCTTGCAAATGAGCTGTGCTCAATGATGTTCGCCTGAATAAATAAAGATTTGATTGATTGATTGATTGATAATAACAAGTCGAAACGAGAATATTAGTCTGAGTCAAACAATACATGAGAATTGTACCTCCATTTGCTCTCATGGACTCAGAACTGTGAAACTTGTAAAACTGAATTTACCATCCATCACTCCCCATTTCTGTACCCCGCTCCTCCCCAAAAAAAAAAAACAGAGTTAAAAGAATTAGCAGGGAAAAGACACCCATTTTCCTGTCAATACTACCACATTAATTAAAGAATGTCTAAAAAAGTTTGCTTCCTAATAAATCCAGTAAAAAAAATCCAGTATTCTAACACCTAGGTTATAAGTTTTTGGTATCACTGTCCCACTTCGTTACAGTTTATCCAAGAGAGAGACTATCCTAAATTTAAAAGACAAAGAACCTCTGTGCGTAAACACCGAGGCAAGGGTTACCCCAAAGGGCATTTGGCTGGGAAGCCAAGTTTCAAGAAAATACAAAATCACACATGCCCCCACAATGCAAAGCATCATGGGCTGCATATGCAAATCACCACAGAATGTTATGCTGGTCCAACTTTAAGCAGAATTGCATGGTGCCGAAAGGCCTCTCACACAGTTTGCAAGGGGTGCTAACAGAAGACATAGACACGTGTTTCGTCCTACCAGGACTCATCAGTATGCCTCGTCTGTTTGACACCCCAGTGAAATGGACCAGCTACCCCTAAGGCAGTGTGCCTGGGATATATTGTGGTGAAGGGGCCTTTGGGGTAACCCTTGCCTCGGTGTTTACGCACAGAGGTTCTTTGTCTTTTAAATAGTTTTTTATTTTAATGGGTTCACCACAATATATCCCAGGCATAACATTCTGTGGTGATTTGCATATGCAGCCCATGATGCTTTGCATTGTGGGGGCATGTGTGATTTTGTATTATCCTAAATTTAGTATATTATCAGAAACAATTGTTCACTTTAAACTCCAGAGTGAGAAATTATTATATACCTGCATTACTACTACAAAAAAAAAATCAAAACAACCTCAACTATTTATAACAGGCAATAGTATCAGTCTACAATGACCAAAAACGGTCACTGAGTTAATTAAATATCACTTGGATAATTGTTTGCATACTCCAACACTCCCCAAATTCCAGAGCAGCAAGTTTCTAAGGGGCTACGTGATGGCTCCGTGTGTGTGATACAGATTATTAGCAGCAGATTTCAGAATGTTATATACTTTATGCAAAGCACTGAGCTGCATACAGGTCAGTACTGGTTTGGTAGATATGCCCGCACTAAATAGCAGCAACTGTATCAAGTTTTCACAGCAGTTCTCAAAATATGTCATCATTAGTGCGAGGTTATCATTAGTGCGAAATACTGACCCAGAATCCTCCTCAGAACCAGAACTCTGCCAAAAAAACCTCCATCCCTTAGTCTTCAACCTCCTAAGGTTATCGCCATACCATGGTGCTCTGCAGCGGGAGATCAAGGGTTAAACACACAGAGGTATCAAGCAGTCGAAAGCGACCGCAAGAACTATGCTGTAGCCCTCCACTGCCATCGCATCTCCCTTAGCACAAGCCATCTCCATGGCTATGATATTAGTGCTGCCAGGAGATTCTCAGGTTCTAATTTCCAAATGGGTGGTAACTGACCGTCACCGCCACGGGGGGTGGGGTATTTATATGAGGAACCCTGCAAAGGAACTGCAAAGTCTGATGATCTGACCAAACAACTGTATCAACCTTGACACTGCTTATGTCAAGACCCAACAAGAAGACCAGGTCCAAAGCATGACCATGCTGGCGAGTACATCCCCTGTAAGAGGCCAAGTAAGGACATCAACTGAAGAGACTGCATTCCAAAATGAGAGACTTCATCATTGACCAAGGCATTGAAATCACTCACCACGAGAAATGTTGGGGATCCGGATACAGTCAGCCACGAAGCTTGCAGGTTGCAGCAAGAATTCATTTCCACATCCTGGAGGACAGTACTCAAGAATGATCTTGCAACCTGTACCAGCCCACCTTTCAAAGCCACATTTTCAAATGACCTGGTTGCCCCCCCCGTGGGGTATGCTATCAGCCCCAGGGCAGATCTAAGATGGCCACCCTGTCTCCCTTGTACGCCCACCTACGGCAATGTACCACTGAATAACCTGAAGAAAAGTATGTCCGCCCCCGCACAGGGCCAGAGTCATCCCCAATCAAGTCTCCATGATACAGGAGATCCACTGAGGAATCTGTGATAAAAGCCTCAATCACCACCGCAGTTTGCTCCTCAGCAATTTCGTGTTCAGAGGAAGAAATCAGCATTTATATAGCACTTTTCATAAACACCATATCCCAAAGGTCTTTACAAGCAATGCTAGGCTGGTAGTGAAGTGACTGAACATGTAGTGGCAGCCATTTCGCACATCAACACCCAACACAGCCTTGGACAACTGCATGAACCCATTTTATGGGAAGGGGAATATTGGCCAGGACACCAGGACAGGACTGTGTTTGTTTTAATGTATTGTACACTTGTATTGTGTCCTTACTGCCTACCCCCCTCCCCAGGTGTGGCTGAAACTGGGTCTTTGAACCAGTCCACTTTCATGGTAAATCAAACAAATGTAATGGCATGGAGGAGTAGAACCAACTGGCTCCAAAGTTACTTGCTTGCTAGAAATTACAGCAGCCTTGGGAACAGGGACCAGGCAACGGAGACCTCTTACCCGACAAGCCCTACTCCCAGAATGCGTTCTTGATCCCACACTCCTGATACTACACCCTCTTTGATCAACCCCTGGGGGACCCTCTGCTGTGAGCGATGTCCTTGGAGGACACCCAACCCCCTGCAGTAGGAAACTACCTCTGCAGGCAGAGTATGAGGGAGGGCCACCAAAGGTGTACAGCTGCCAGCCCACCAGCACAGCGCCTGTCTGTGATACCGACATCCCGGGTTCAGGAACAGACTCGGGAGTTGGAGGGCCACTCAGGGGAGAAGGATTGAGCGTCCCATGGACTGCTCTCCTTTTCCGGGGTGTGTGGGGGGAGAGTGTCCAATGCAATATGGACCTCTGGAGGAGACTGGGGTACTGCCGCAGCCAGCCCACACAAGTGGGGGCAGAGGCTAGCATCATTGCACATCCCCAACCCAAGGAAAACTGCAAAAACATGCTTGACCGCAGCGTCCCCACCTCCACTGCCCTCCCTGCTGCAGACCAAAGTCCACTGGAAAGGGGCCCGCTCATGTCCCCCCTGGGGCAAGCCAGGGCCTTGTGACTGTTTCCTGGGGAGGCACACCGCCCCGGTGGCTCCGCCCAGGGGGGTAAGCCTGGGAATGGGAGGAGCAGCAAGCAGGGGACCAGAACCTCCCGAAGGGTGGGAACTGCCGGTAAATAAAAAAATGCATACAGCTGCCTTAGCTGCTCTGAGGAGTAGACATAACAGCCTGATGACTGTGCATCACATATACTAACACTAAAATTCAACCCTGAAAGATTTGGGTTCAAATCTCCTCCCTCAACATAAAAACCACCCAGTCATCCAGACTGTTACCCAATACACTCACACATGCACAACCAAGTTAAGCTAGCAGTAAAGATGGCTAAATCTAAACATTCACACTCCCCAGGCTTTCCAAATATAAAACATTATTGAGTCTGAGTAAAGATTTGAGTTCATTGTGCCAAAAATTCAAATAATTGATACACTGAAACACTATTCTGGCAACTCCAGTCAGAAAGGAACAGTACAGCTGGAATTCTAAACTCCTATAATCATAGGAGACACAGAAAATGTAGATAAAAACATTATGAATCATGCTGAAAATTTCCATTGAAAAAAAATGAGACTTAGCCAGCCCGGTGGTGCCAAGGGCTGAGGCGCCGGACGCCTTACCTCGCACCACGCCGGCGACCCTGGTTCGGGAACAGAGTCGGGTCATCAGGGAGCCGGCACGGGGGCGGGGAATGGTCGGAGCAGGACTGAGCAGCCAGAAGGGAGCTCTCCTCTCTGAAGGGTGGTTGCCGCCCCCCTATAATCCTGCTGCCACCAGGTGGAGGCCCAGTGGTTAGCACAGGCGGCGGGGTGACACGTAGCAGATGGGTACCTCAAGACGCGGTGTACGTACGCCTCCACATGTGTGAGCGTGTCTGAGGTAGGGGGCTGGGTTATGGGGAGAAAAACAAAAAAACATCATAAACAGCATATAGAAAAAGAGAGAACAAGCATTTGTCAATGCTAAAAGTTCACTGTTTCATTTTCATTTCATTTTTATTTGTTAACTGGGTTAGGACAATGGACCGAAGCCCTTTTTCAGGACCGACCCAGACAAAAAAACATAACAAATAATACATCAAAATATACAACATACAAAATTTACAAATAACATGAACAATCAGACTGTGCTAACAAATATAGTTTAAACTTGACTTTTAAAACATGGATAGGACTTAATTAATCTTAATGAAACTGGTAACCTATTCAAAAGTGAAGAAGCCTGGTGATCAAATACTCGTAGGCCATAATTATTATTAGCACCTGGTACTACCAACACTACCCCCTGAAATATTCTTAAATTTACCTGAACTTCATGAACCTGAACCAAATCAGATAATGGAGATAAGCCATTCGAATAAATGGCCTGATGAACCAATTTTCCTAAAGCAAATTCGTATTTAAACTGGGGCGACAACCATTTCAGTGAAGAATATAAAAGGCAATGGTGGGTCAAAAAAGCAGCATCCAAAACAAGCCTACAACTGCTGTTATAAACAACACCTAGAATTTGTTTCTCTTTGATTCCCAACTTAACATATGACGAAGAAACAATCAAAATATGGCATTAAGACACCGTTAGCCAATTTCAGTTTCTTAACTAGAGATGCCGAACTACAGCTGGTACAATCAACCTTTCTATCCTTGATAGATTATGCTGACATCCTCTACAGTCACTGTCCCATTTTCTACCTCACCAAACTTGACACATTATATCATAGAGCTTTGAGGTTCATCAAAGGCCTGCCTTATTCCACTCACCACTGCTCCCTATATCAATCAGTGGGGTGGAGTTCTCTTCAATTCAGGCATAATAAAAATGCAGCCTTATGGACCCCAAGAGCCATCTCCAAAAAACTGCCCCAATACATTAGACTGTCTTCCTATAAAACCAATAGGCAATTACGCCCCGAGAAGTTGCAAATCTCTCCTACTTATGGTTCCCAAAGTTAACTCTCGTTTTGGCAGGGCTGCTATAAGCTTTACACTGTCCTCCTTGTGGAATAAATTGCAAAAAAAAACTGAAACTGAGGTCATCCATCGGCATCTCATCTTTCAAGCTCTTATATTCACATCTCAGAAATAATCAGTGCAATTGTTTCCCATGACCATGAATTGTCATCATGCTAACCTGTACCATTTAACCATGAACAAATTACTTCTAGTGCTTGTCTCCTCCTTGGCCCTGGTCTGTCATCATGCTTTCATGTAACACCTTGATGCCTCTGATACTGGTCTATCTTCCCGCTTTCTCCAGCCTTCTTTTCACAACTCTATACTGCACTCATCCACAATCTACATGCAATCATACTATAAAAGTCCTAACTCCCCTTTCCCTCTCCCCGTAGGCCCCCACCACCGCATCAGTTCTACCGACCTATCCTTGGGACTTCACTTCTCACAATGTTTATCCTTCGCTTGCATATTACATACCCCTCCTGGTACCCCGTCTGCCATTAGCTGGTGGTTCTCCAAGCCATTTTCATGGCTAGTACTAGTGACTGCCCCTGGTAAATGAACTAACTGGTACTTCTATACAGAGAACATGGTTTATATACAGTTGAATGGTTCAATGGTGGACCTGCCCCCTTGTATTTGAATCCTCCTGTGTTATGGCTTGCCTTGTCTTCCTTTTATCATTTGACTCCCCTATTACTGCACCATTGTGTTTGTGTTTATATATTTGTTTACATGTATTTATGTTTTTTGATGGATGTTACCCGACCCTGTTCTAACCAGGTCCATCTTGTTTGATGTTCGCCTGGATAAAGATTTTGACTGATCGATTGATAAATAAGGTTTGAATTTATATAACTGGCCCAACCTACAATAAATTTTCCTTTTTACTGACTTTATATGAGAAAGATAAGTCAACGATGGGTCTAAAAGAACCCCCAGATACCTGAATTCTGATGCCTGATCAAGTAAATTCCCCTGAATATCATATATAGTCAGGGAAAGATGTTCACCAAGTCTTACAGAACTTCCAAACAACATAGCTTTGGTTTTACGAATATTTAAAAGCATCAAGTTTGTAGTAAGCCAATGACATACCTTCTTAAACTCATCTTCCAACACCATATTTATATAATCCAAAGACTTTGCCTGACAATACAAAATCAAATCATCAGCATACAAAAGACATTTACACTTATCAAAAATAGAGGGGACTTGATTAATAAACAATAAAAATAACAGGGGTCCAAAAACAGACCCCTGAGGTACACCTCATGTAGTATAACAAACTGAAGAATTAATCGAACCAATAGAGACAAACTGAGAATGCCCCTGCAAAAAATCAGAAATAAGTTCAACCGCAGAAACGGCCAATCCAAGGGCAGCACGCTTCCGACTAAGCAGCGAATGATTTATCAAATCAAAAGCCCTGGACAGGTCCACGAAAACCGCCCCCGTCAACATTCCATCATTACAACCTTTAAGGATGGTGTTTGTGAACCTGACCAGGGCTTTACCCATACCCCTGCCCCGCTGAAAATCATGCTGCTCTTCACAAAGGACATCTGCTGCCCCAAAAAAATTCATTCAACTGACTACATAGAAACATAGACTTTGACAGCAGATAAGGACCACTTGGCCCACCCAGTCTGCCCATTTCCCTTCCAATAGACTGCTTCCTGCAACCCCCCACTATAATTGCCTTACGTCTGTCCCATGCATGTTTGAATTCCCCCACTGTTTTAGACCCAACAACCTCCCCAGAAAGGCAGTTCCATGCATCCACCACTCTCTCTGTGAAAAATAAAATTCCTCATTACCCCTGAGCCGTCCCCCCTCTATTTTTAAATTGTGCCCCCTTGTTCTTACACATCTCTTTTTCTGAAAGACGATGCCCTCCTGGACTTGGTTGATTCCCTTGAGGTACTTAAAAGTTTCTATCATGTCCCCCCTGTCCCTCCTTTCATCAAGGGTATACATATTAAGCTCTCTGTCTCTCTTCATATGGTTTCTGATGAAGACCCTGCACCATTTTAGTTGCCCTCCTCTGGACTGCTTCCAACCTGTCTGTCCTTGCGTAGATGGGGTCTCCAAAACTGCACACAGTATTCCAGATGGGGTCTCACCAACTGTCTGTACAGAGACTAGTCAACAATCTTTCAAAAACCTTCCCATGGGGATTTAAAATTGAAATAGGTCAATAGTTCTTGACTCCAACGGGCCTAGCCTTTTTAGGGATTGGTACAACCCGGGCTATCTTACATAATGAAGGAAAGACATTTGCAGAAATACATAGATTGTATACTATACTCAAAGGTTCAACAATAAGTTGAGCAGCCAACTTAATAAACCTGGCGTCAAGCCCACCCCCACAATCGCAAAACTTATCAGGCAAGGAATGTAACAATTTCAATACTTCAGTGGCAGTAACCCATCGAAAAACAAATTGAGATGCTGCACCATTTTTCAATTGACTATTAACACAATTAGCTAAACCATTTCTGGGCACAATAGAATCAGTAGTTGGCGATTCAGGATACAAAACGGGAACGTTAACAAAACTATGATTTAGCAAATTAGCCATCTCAAGAGGATCTGAGACCACCTAATCAGAGATTTTAGTACAGCTGTTGGTATTGCTGTTGTACATGCCTCCCATATTTTTCTGAATATAGATATAGATATATATATATATATATATATATATATATATATATATATATATCCTCTGCCTTGCATTTTAAGGCATCACTCTCTACACAAATTTCTTATGTTCTTCCACCACTGGTTTACTTCATCAGAAAAACAAGCATTTGTCAGTGCCGAATTGTTTGCTTGCTGGTAATGGCACTGGTAGTGCAGGAGTTAGAAAGATGCATAAAAGGAATGGCAGTCAAGTACTGAAGTAACGTCAACACCCACCCTCACGCTGCAGAGACTGACAGGTGTTGGGGGTGTGTCTTTGGGTCATCGACCATAACACTCATGCCATTTCACCTCACCCCACTCTGCAGACACCGACAGGTATTGCAGTGCACCCTGAGGTCTTCGGCCCTTACGCTCACCCCATTCCATAAGGACATACGCTGAGATGGGTGCAGTATAGGAGAATGGGGTGAACGTTAGGGCTGAAGACCCCAAGGCACACCTCGATGCTTGTCAGTGGCTGCAGGGTGGGGATGGGGTGGAATGGAGTGAGCATTAAGGCCGACAACCCCAAGTCACACCCCCGACGCCTACCAGTCTGTACAGGGTGGGGCGTTTGTAGGTATTTTTGTGCCAGATTTTCAAAATGGGCTTTTTGGGACCCCACCTCGTGAACAGTGGCAGTATCATTTCGTTATTCAATTCCAAAAGGTGATTTTGCACAGCAAGTGTGCCATTCGGCGCCACAGGTGCAAAAACACATTTCAGGCAAGATGTGAAAAAATGTCAGCTGTACTGTTCATGAGGAGGTGTGAAGAAATGGCAATGTTGAAAATCTGGAGTGAAAATATGAAAAAATGGCGAAGTTACGAGTGTGTGTAGAAACTGTGCAATGCACGCTCAAATAGCATGTCATTTTTGGAATATTTTCACCAAATTTTCAACATGGCCTTTTGGGACCTACCCCTCATGAACAGTGTCATTGAATTTAATTAATCTGTCCTGAAAGTTGATTTCACATAGCGACCGCACCATTCTAGCCACAGGTGCAAAAACACATTTTGGGAAGGTTGCAAAACTAACAACTGTACTGTTCATAACAGGGTGTGAAAAAATGGCAATGTTGGAAATCTGGAGTGAAAATCTTAAAATTAACGTGCAGGTGTGTAGAAACTGCACAACGGATGCTCGTAGCGCAGTCATTTTCGGGAGTTTTTTCACCAGATGTGCAACAAGGGCTTTCTGGGACTCCACCTCATCAACAGTGGCACTGTCGTTTCATTAATTGGTCCCAAAAGGTGATGCAGCACAATGACCATAAAAATCACAATTTGGGACTAAGAAACGAAATGACAGTGACTGTGTTCACGAGGTGGGGTCCCAAGAACCCCATGTTGAAAATCTGGAACCCAAACTCCAAAAAAGTGGCTGAGATATCAAACTAAGTTGAAACCCCCCATTGATTACCATTATAGGGCTTACCATGATTTTCTTCAGTTTGCGGTCGGCTTTTGAAGAGTGCAGACGTGTTCCCGGACCACAGAAGATCACTGCTCCTGACCTCCAGATCAAGTATGGGTGAGGGTGGGGATGTGGGGAGGTGGGGTGCACAGATGGAGGGTGCAGGTTGGGGGAAGGGGCCATCGGGAATGAAGAGACACCTTTTTTTTAGGTTTAAAAATAAAAAAATAAGTGGGTCATTTTTTTTATTTTTTTTTTTTTACAGGTAAACTATTCATGGAATTCACCACACTGGAGTGGCCCAGTGTGCCAGAGTACTACGGGGGGAATCAATGCTGACCCGAGAGTTGGGCACTGAGATCAAGAGAATATAGGGGCATGGGGGCACATCTGACATCACTGGGAGTGGGCATCCCGGTCATCGGAAGCACCACAGGTAGTTTTGGCACACTGGGTGGGCTCCCAGTATGCTACGATAAAGGGAGGACATGCTGATACGGGGATTGAGCACCCCGATGTCGGCAGGTGCAGGGGGATACGCTAGCGCAATTGCGCTTAGAGTAAAAGTGCCTTCGGGCACCGAATACTCCCAGCCCGTACAGAGCTTAGGCTGTGGCCTACTCCACACGGATGGGAGAAAATAAGCAAATGGAGACAGTGAGACATGGAGGAGGCAGGCGAGGAAAGCACCTCCTCCCACCTTTCAGGAAGGGACTGGTGGGGTGACAATGGGGGGGAGACGTCGCAACACAAACAGCTGTTTGCTGTGCAGTGACCTGCAGATGAAAGGAAAAAAAACCCGCAATATGATTGGTACGGCTTTTTCTTTTCAAGTGCAGACCACTTCAGGCAAAACTGTGTTAGGATCAGCCTGGCTGATGACTGGTGTGATACTGCTGGAGCCCCCTGCAGAGCACTCTGCATTGGACAGACAGTGCGACACCCCTCAAAAGTCACTATCCCAAAGAGTTCGCAGCGTATGCACAAACTCAAAAATGAGACTTGCATTTACAAGAAAAAAATTTTATTTTGTCAAATTACCCGTCTGTGGAAAAAGGTCTATGCCAACTGAGTACTGGACTTCACAATTTTAGAACCATCTGTATATGATAAACCCTACTATGGTTATAATAATCAGGAAATCAGTACTGTATTAATTTTTAATGTTTGCTGAAAGTACCATTATATTAATACACAGAGGATTCCTCGGACGGCTTCCTTCTGTAGTTCATAAGATGTCACAGATATTGGTAGCATATTCAGGTGTGCCTGGAAGATTTTTAGTCAGTCCTGTAGCTCCAATGATAATTTGGACTATTTCTGCGTTTCTGTCCACATTTTTTTGTTTGTTTGCATATTTACTAGGTGTTATGGGGCATTAGAAGGCATTAGCCCATCGAATGCCCCCTACAATTTTGTGGAACATTAAAGACTCAGTATTTAGCCACAAGTCCAGACCTTTCTTAAATGTTTCAAAGTTTTTGCTGTCGACTAGTTTTTGTGGGAGTTTGTTCCATAATCTTGGCGCCCTTATTGAAAAATCGTTCAGTCTTTTGTTAGTTTTGGCTTTCCCAATCTCTAGCTGCTTCTAATGCAGCCTTGGTACTATTTTTCTGTCTGAGAAGAAGATACCACATTGCTGCATTAAGGTGAGTGTTTGAAGTATTTTAAAGAGGAATAAAAGATCTCCTCTACAGCGCCTTAATTCCAGGAAATGTAGGTTCAATTTGTGGTCTGTATGGGTAACTTAGCTGTGCTAAATGGGGTACCATTTTGGTTGCTCTTCCTTGTGTATGTTCAACCCTTTCTGTCTTTTTTTAAACAGGGACTCCGAAAGGGTGACCCACAGTCAGAATATGGCCTGATATAAGTTCTATAGAGAGGGATTATATATTCTTCTGTTTTTGTGACAAATGCACAATCTATTCTTAGAAGTGCATTTGAATTTTTTGCTAATTTATTGCAGTGGTCAGTTGAGGAAATTTTGTCGTTGACTACAATACCAAGGTCTTTTTCACTATTTGCTACCTTTAGTGTGATGTTGTTAAGTTGGTAAACCTGCATTGGGTTGTTTTTCCCGTAGATGAAGTAGGGTGTACTTTTCAGTATTAAAGTCCATCCCATTAGTCTTTGCCCAGGTCTCTGATCTCGGCTAGATCCTTGATTAGCTGATTTGCACAGTTTAATGAGTCTACCCTGCTCCCCCCCAGTTTGGTGGTATCAGGAAAAGTACAGTTACATAAGAACTTACCGTAACAGTAGATCTTCGAGAACAGCTCTTGCAGCAGGGTACACCATTAGGACTGAAGCCGGCAGGCACCAGGACCCCACTGAAACTTTCTAGCTAGCAGTATTCAGCTGGGACCACTTCAGACGTCGGTCCCGCTCCCGACATCAGGCGTAGTACATATGGAGGCGGCTCCCCATGATCCTCAGTTCTCCCACCGGAGACTCCCGGCCGCTGGATGACATTAGAAGAGGAGACCGAGGATCAGCCATCGGATGGCAAAACAAGGCATCAGTAAATGCCCTATCCTAGGAGATGGATGCTTTCACTATGACCTAGCTCCAGCGGGGATGGTGGGAGGGAAAGCACCTGCTGCAAGAGATGTTCTTGAAGATCTACTGTTACGGTAAGTTCTTACGTAACTGTACTATCTTACTTTGAGAAACAGCTCTTGTAGCAGGTTACACCATTAGGACTGATTCCCAAGCAATACTGGTAATCACACACCATTGGGAGGAGGAAAGGTAGAAATCCTAGAGTACCTCGAGCCTAGGACAGAAGTCCTTGAAGGACTGCTAGACCGAACCCTGCTCTTCGCCTCGATGCAATATCCAGGCTGTAATGCCTGATGAAAGTGTGTACGGAGCTCCAAGTAGCTGCAGCACAAATAGCTGAGGTGGATACGTTCTTTAAAGCTGCAAAGGAGGTAGCCACCCCTCTGGTGGAATGACCCTTAACTGTGCCCGGCAAGGGTTTGTTGCGCCTCTGGTAACAGAATGTAATGCACTGAATAAGCCACCTGGACAGCGACCGTTTCAAGACAGGAGCTCCCTTCATCCTATGGGCAAAGGAGACAAAAAGTTGGTCTGACTTTCGGTGTTGTTTTGTTCTAGTCAGGTAGTATCTGAGGCACCTATGCACATCAAGAGTGTGCAGAAGGGCTTCTCCTCGATTAGAGTATTTCGGAAAATACACTGGTTGATTGATATCCTGGTTAAGGGTGAGAGCTGAGACCACCTTAGGCAGAAATTTAGGATTAGTCCTTAGGGATACCCTGTCTTGGTGAAAAACCAAATAAGGCTCTTTGCACATAAGTGCATGCATTTCAGAAATTCTTCTGGCCAAAGTAACAGCAACTAAAAATAACGTTTTCCAAGAGAGAAAACACAGCTCGCAATCCGCGACTGGTTCAAAGGGTGGCAGTGTGAGCTGCTCCAGGATGAAGGGTAAATCCCATGGAGGGACTGGATCCTTAATCGGAGGCCTAAGGTGAAGGACGCCTCTCAAAAAGGCACTTGTCATGTCTAGTCGAGCCACAGTGCGTTGGCCTACAGGGACGTGGTAGGCTGAAATAGCACAAAGGTGTACCTTAATCGAGGAGTAAGCCAGTCCGGAGTGGAAAAGGGACAGCAGGTAATCCAGTACCAGCTTTTCTGGACAGTCCAAAGGCGAAAGACAGCGCGCCTGAACCCATAAGCAAAACCTTCACCACTTCATGGCGTAGGTCGTGTGGGTAGCCGGTTTCCTAGCGGCACTAAGAACATCTGCCACCTCTTGAGAGACCCCGTATCACATCATGGCTATGTCTCTAGGAGCCAAGCATGCAGATTCAGGGAACGTAGGTCCGGATGGACTAAGGAACCCGCCTCCTGAGACAGCAAATGGGAGCTGATTGGTGGAGGCCCTGGAGGTTCCCTGGATAGCTGATGCAAGAGAGGGAACCAGATCTGTTTGGGCCAAAAGGGTGCAATCAGTATGAGCATCGCTTGCTCCCTGCGAAGTTTTAGAAGAACTCTCTGGATCAACGGAAAGGCTGGAAAGGCGTAGAGGAATCTGCCCGCCCAAGAGAGGGACAACGCGTCTCGCCAGAAAACACCAGGCCCTGGATCTAGCAAGCAAAAATTGGGCAGTTTTGCGTTGTATGGGGACGCGAAGAGGTCTATCTCTGAAGTATCCCATCTGCGAAACAGATCCTCTGCCACCTCCTGCAGTAGTTCTCATTCGTGGACTCTGACCCGAGAGCGGCTCAGGCCGTCTGCGATGACACTGTCCACTCCCAGAACATGAACGGCAATAAGGTTTGCGCTGTGTTGTAAGACCCAATCCCACACTCTCATGGCCTCCCTGCAAAGCGGGTAGGAGTGGGTGCCTCCTTGTTTGTTGAGGTAATACATCACCGTGGAAGTGTCTGTTTGTAACAGAAGTGTACCCGGTGGAATCTCCGACTGGAAGGCCTGCAGGGCGTAAAGAACTGCCCTCATTTCCAGGATGTTTATGTGGAGATGAGACTCCTGGGCTGTCCACAGGCCCTGAGACCATACACCGTCGAGGTGTGCTCCCCAACCGAGCCCTGAGGCATCTGTGGAGAGTGTCACAGTCGATGACGGCGCTATGAAGGGGACTCCGGCCAAGAGGTTCCCTGAATCTAGCCACCATTGCCAATCTCGAATTACGATCTTCGTGATTCAGATTGGATGCTGCAGATGGTCTTGCCTTTGGTCCCAATGTACCCGTAACATCCACTGGGTTACCCGCATGTGGAGACGGGCTAGCAGGACTGTTGCAATGGCTCCAGCCATGTGTCCGAGTAGGCAAAGGACCAGTCTGGTAGGGAAGGTCTTCTTCGTTGACAAGTCCCTGATGAGGGATCTGATGTGTTCCGCCCTGTCCTGGGGGAAGAAAGCTTTCCCTTGGACGGTGTCCAGAACTGCTCCTATAAATTGCAGAATCTGGGACGGAACCAGGCGTGACTTCTCGTAATTGATAAGAATGCCCAATGTCTCGAACAGAGACTGAGTGCAGTGAATGGCAGACATCAGGGCCTCCCGTGAGGGCGCCATGAGAAGCTAATCGTCCAGGTAAGGGAACACATAGTGGCCCTGTCTCCTCAGAGATGTGCCTACAACTGCCATGCACTTCGTGAACACCCGAGGTGCCGATGACAGCCCGAAGGGAAGAGCTCGGAACTGATAATGGCGGCCCTGAAACTCGAAGCGCAGGAACCTCCTGTTCGCTTGAACAATAGCAATATATACAGGTAGGCGTCCTGCATGTCCAGGGACACTAGAAAAGCGCCCTGCTTCAGCATGGGAATCACCATGCGGAAGCGCATTTTTGCGACTGAGACTTGAGAATAATATCCTAGTCCTCTCGGGTTCCTTGGTACATGCTCTATAGCTTCCTTTTGCAGAAGTGCGAGCACCTCCTGCTGTATGAGCAGGGCATGCTGACCCGAATAACGGTAGAGCAGAGGAGGTCTTGTAAGTGGGTCTAGAAACTCTATGCAATGGCCTTTCTTGGCCAACTGGAGAACCCACCTGTCGGTGGTGATCGACTGCCACCCTAAAAAGTGACGGGCGGCGACCTCTGACTTTCCTTGCCCGTTGATCCAGAGGAGGGTCGGGGGTTGGGAAGGAGTCATGCTGTGGCAGCATTTGTCCCTGCGGGCTGGGCCGACTTTGTGTAGCGCTGGCCTCTGCCTGGGGACGATCTGGCCTGGGCCTTGCATGAAAAAGTGCCCCTCTGCTGCTGGCCAGAACGTTGCTGCTGCCTCTGTAGCCGGCCGCGAAAACGGCTCTGGTTCCTACAAAAGGAACTAGGCCTAGATCTGTACATGGCCTGTACAGATCGGACTGCCTTCCCTGCGTCTTGGAGCTTGGTGATCACCTTCTCCGAGGATTCACGAAAGAGTACCTCACCATTATATGGGATGTCAAGAATATTCTTCCGTACGTCCGGGGTAAAGCCGGAAACACGGAGCCAGGAGTGTCTCCGGAGACAGACGCCTGAAGCTGCAGCTCTGGCCGAAGAGTCCGCGGAATCGTATGTGGCTCTAAGCACTTGGGTCCCCACATCTGACCCGGTGCGGAGGAGGTTTAGGAGCTCCGCTTTCTGGTCGCCATCAGGAAGCTTTTCCACCAGGTCCTGGCCCTGTTCCCACAGGGCATTCTGGAACTGAACCATATGGGTAAGGTAGTTCAGAGACCTGATGGCGCAAGTAGCAGCCGCGTATGTGCGCCTCCCCAGGGCATCCAACTGCTTGGATTCCTGGTCCGGTGGCTGAGTGCTCAAATGCTGGGGCCTTTGAGACTGGTCATGTGAGGCAGTGATGACCAGGGAATCTGTCAGAGGTTGCTTCGCCAAGTACTGGTCCTCTCTAGGAGCCTTGTACAGGCGGCCAGCCTTCTTTGGCACTGCTGGAGTGGTGTGTGGACGCTTCCACGCAGCCTTGGTGACGTCTGCGAAGGTGTCCACCAAGGGTTGCACTACCACAGGCTTTGGGTCTTTTTGCCGAAGGTAGCAGGCAAGGCGTTGTCGTTCGGGGTCCAGGCCCTCAGCATCCCACCCCAACCCATGTTGTTCTGGATGTGCCTCATAATCTCAGCGAAAGAGGGATCATCCGGTGGAGACCTGGGGAGGTCATGTGGGTCAGGAGAGGAGATGCTGAGCTGAGAAGGAGATCTGGAGTATACCGAAGTGTCCGATCTTGAATCCTCCCCCCACGGAGTATATCGGCATCGTCTGGGTCGTTTGGGGCTGGGTGATCCTGAAGGAGATCTGGAGAGAGGCCTTCTCCTGTCTGTAGATCTGCCCCTAGGAGGTGGAGTCTGCTCCTTGGGGGATGGTGGTCATCCTGCTGGCCCCTTAGGTGGAGGAGGGGGTGTAGGTGGTGAAGGGGTAAGAGGAGGAGGAGGAGGAGGATGATGGGCGGGGACCACATCCTTCTTGATGGTGTCCCACCAAAAGGTAAAAAGCTCTTTTACCTCTGCGATGTTCATACCCGATGGCGGGCCTGGCGCAGTGGTCTGGCGTCGGGTCAGAGAGTCTCCAGTCGAGGAGGATTCCGTGGAGCTCGGCATCTCGGTGTTCGCCCGCCTGGTCTTGGGTTGTGGGGTGTCCTCCTCTGAAATCCCTCGACTGGCGTCCGCCCGGTGGTGAAGTGCGGTCTTCCGCTCCGCAGTAGCCGACATCTGTCCCTGGCCGGCGTTTTCGGACCTGGCGAACACCTGGCCGGGCAGGTAAGTTGGTGTCGTCGGCTCCTGTGAGCGCCGAGCTGATTTTGAATGTTTGGCCGACGTCAAGTGGTGAGCCGACGTCAGGTCTGCCGTCCATTTAAGGGACGTCAGGTCCTTGGTCTTTCTGGGCACCGGATCAGGACCTCTGGGTGGTTGGGAGAATGACCTGGAGTTGGTGTCCCAACATCAGGTGGAGGAAGAAGACTTATGGTGCTCACCAGACTTCTAAGAGGCCTTGGATGGGGTCGATGAAGCAGAGGGCCTGAAAGTCTTAAAAGGCTGGAGCAAGGAACAGCCGCCTGAAGACCTGACCTTAACCGGGGGAGGTTGCAACCGAGCCCTGGAGGGAGAGCGGTCCGATCTGGAGCCGGAGCTGCGGGAATCCGAGGCCCGAGTTGGGGACCTAGACCTCACCCTTTCCCAGTGCTTTTCCCAGTGTTTGTAGGATTTTGAAGAAGATTCTCCCCTGGAGGAAGGTTCCTGGTCCATCCTTTTAAGCTTTTCCTTGAGAAGAAATGCCTGAAGTGCCTTCTGACGGCGGATCCTGGTGCGGCTGCTGAAACCCTGGCAAAAGGTGCAGGCCTTGGTGTCGTGGTCTGGGCCTAGGCAACGCACACAGGACGAATGGGGATCCTTAAAAGGGATCCGTTTGCCGCAGGCACACTTCAAAAGGTGACCCTCAAGAGATGGAGTTGGAGAGGACATCTGTTGTGCGAGATAAAGTTAGTTGAAAGTTCTGTAGTCGTCGTGCGCTAGAAAGAGACCGAGAGGCCGATGCTGGCAAGTCGACGGCAGGAAAAGAACTGGGGATCATGGGGGACCGCCTCCATATGTACTACGCCTGACATCAGGGGCGGGACCGACGTCTGAGGTGGTCCCCGCTGAATACTGCTAGCTAGAAAATTTCCGTGGGGTCCTGGCGCCTGCCGGCTTCAGTCCTAATGGTGTAACCTGCTGCAAGAGCTGTTTCTCGAAGTGAGATCTTGGATAATATATTGCTTGAGCTGACTTGCATGTCAGATGTAAGCAGGTTAAATAGTGTGGGTCCGAGGACAGAGCCCTGCGGGACCCCACTAGTCACTTCCCCAATATCCGATAAAGTTCCACTGATTTTTACCCGCTGTGTTCTGCCTGTCAGCTAGTGGTTCCCCCAGGTAACTAACTTGGTAGGAAGTCCAAGGTGTAGAAGTTTATTGATTAGTTTCCCATGTGCCACCCAGTCAAAGGCCTTACTGTAATCCAGGAGGATGATGTCCATCGGGATGTTAGAGTCTACTCCCTGATTTATATGGTTGTAAAAAGCTGTGAGGTTAGAGGTACAAGAATGGCCCTGTTTAAAGCTGTGCTGTACGGAATCGCTGATATTTAGTTTAGTTTATTGTTCTAGGGATTACTACCTTTGAGCCAGAGGCTCTTTTACAAAGGTTCCATGTCAATTAGGTACAGTACAAAAGGTTACATAGATAACACAACAATTTGTGTTGTGTCAAGAGCAAGAAAACGTATACAAATACATATCAAATCATTTGTGCAAAAGGACATGAGATATCAATAATCACATTATTATTACAAGAAAGAGGTCATGCCAAATTAGGAGAAACAAATAGGAAAAAGTCCAGAACAGAGAGGGTAAGTGAAAGGTGTGGGAGCAGACAATAGCAGGAGAAAAGGTTTCCCAAACATGTCTTTGTCAAATAACGGAACAGGGTGGGTAGTGAGAAAATAGGAGGTTTAATCAGGGCAGTCACAGGAGCTGGAGGTGGCAAGGTGGAGAGAACAGCCTTGATTTGAAAATACCTAGAGAGGTGGGCAGTAATATGACTGCTGAGGGCATTTAGCCAGCTGGGGGCACGACAGGAAATGATCTTTGTCCCTGAGAAGTCCGCATCGGGGGACTTGGAGAGGCCAGGTTCTGATCTTCTGGTAAAACGGGTGCTAGCACTCGGGCATAACAGGTCTTGGATACAGGGTGGAGTGAGGCCCAGAGTGGATTTTTTCGCCATCAGGCAGGTAAGGTACTTTATCTGGTTTGAGAGTTGCAACCAACCTGAGTCAGCATAGAGTTCACATGTGTGGGTACGTCGATGTGCACCAGTGAGCCGCCGACAGGCCTTATTTAGGGATGTTGTAATGCTTGAAGTTCTGTTTCTAATATAGATTTGATAATTTTCTCCAGTAATTTACAGGGAACCGAGGTCAGACTGATGAGACGGTAATTTTCTGGGTTGGATTGACTCCCCTTTTTAAAAATGGGTGTTACATTGGCTGTCAACCAGTCAAGAGGGACAGCGGAATCTTCAAGGGATTTGTTAGATATGATGGTTAAGGGGAGATTTTTTTTTTGAACTTATATTTTTTATTAGAGACAATTCTCAGGTAGACATACAATTGGATTACATATTGCACTATATGAAAGAAGGTTTACATTTCATTTTTACCTATTACACACAATTGTTATTAGGACTATTCTTTAGTACAAACATCGTCCACTCATCTGTCATTTTACTCTGTGCTGGTCACTCAGCAAGGCATCATCACAATTGTGTACATGAGTACTGTTTTTTTTTTTTTTTTGTCTCCCATTTTCTGTAACAAACAGGAATCAACAAAAAAGGAAAACTAGATAGAAATAAATAAATAAAATCTAATAAAAACTTTCAAACTTGGTGTCTGTTTTTGCTATCTTTTACTTTGTCTATCCCTTGTGAATGCTCATGGACACTTCACATCAGTTGCTGGGCTAGCACTGAAAGTCCCTCCCTCTCTTCTAAGTAAGTAAAGAAGGGATGCCACCAGGTATTAAATCTCTCCACTTTCTGCCTCACTTTGGCTGTAACAGCTTCTGCATCTCTGATTGTTTTAACGTTGGTGAGCCATTGAGAGGTTGTTAATTAGTTCTGTGAGAGCCAATTTTGTGTTATCACCTTATTGGCCGCCACAGTCATAACTAGGAACAAATATTCCTTCCCCTTAGATTTGATCCCCTGGGGGATGCAGGCAAGAACTAGATGTCAAAATTCCAGACCCTTCTCTAGTCCCAGCATATCCTGGATTTCCCTCCCTACTTGTGCCCAAAAGGTACGGATCTTGGGACATGCCCAGAAAATGTGGGCATGTGTGCCTTTTTGCCCACACTTCCTCCAGCATTTGTCCGTTGGATGTTTAGAGTAATGCTGTGAAATGGTTGGTGTTTTAAAGAACCGCACTGATACCTTCCAGCGGAATTCTCTCCATACTAATGAATTCGTGGTTTTATGTTGATTGGACCAGATCTTAACCCAATCTTCATCTAGAATTTCCTGCCCACACTCCTCTACCCAGTTGTTTTGTATCCTCTGGATCACCAATTCAGATAGCTTGTCATCCAACATCTGATAAAACAGAGAGACAAGGTGTTTCAGGTCCCATGACTGGGCCAGGCTATATACTGTGGCAACCCCCTCCTCAGGCTGACCCCTAAAGATGATACACCCATGTTATGATTAATATAATGCCTGAGCTGGAGGTATTTATAAAAATCAGTATGGGGAAGATTATACTCTTGCCGCAGAGCTGCAAAAGCTTTTAACTGACTCTCTTCTATAAGTTGCGGCAGATAGAAACATAGAACATAGAAACATAGAATTTGACGGCAGATAAGGACTGCTTGGCCCACCCAGTCTGCCCATTTCCCTACCTACTGGATAAGCTGCAGATCCTAGTTAACCAGCAGCCTACTTCTTCCTACCCCCACCCCCCAGATATTGCAGGCCCTGTTGCTTCCATCTAAGTAAATAGGGAAAGTTAGGCAGATACTGCATGGGAATATATGGCCATACCAACTCTGGATTTTCCCAAACTCCTCTGATTTTTAACCAAATTGAGAGTGTGTGTGTGGTCCATCTATTTCTAATGTTTCCAAGTGTGCCAGTTAGGGTCGTCCAGGGAAGCAGGTTCAGGGGGACATCCTTGAACCCTATCCCTTCCATCATGCACCACTGTATATGCTAAGGGCTTCTTACTATTTTAATTAGGGGAACAATTTGTGCTGCTCAGTAATGCCTCTTAATGTCTGGGAGGCCCAAGCCCCCTTTATTTTTATTTTCCTGTAATATTAAGCTGCGAATTCTGGGTTTTCTACACGCCCATATAAAATTTGTAATCTTTTGTTGTATTTGTTTTAAATCTTTTCTAGGAATATATATAGGTAGTGAGGCAAAAAGAAAGAGCAGCCTTGGCAGCACATTCATTTTCATGGTTTGTATTCTGTTAAGGAAAGACAGGGGTAAATTGTGCCATCTGTTCAGGTCTGTATAAATCTGTTTAATAAGGGGGCTATAGTTATATTTGTATAGCTTATTTATATGTTTCGGAATCCATATACCCAAGTAGCGGACCTTTTCTTTTACCCATTTAAAGGGGAAGTTATTTTTAACTGTCTGACTTAGGTTCCCTTTAATCAAGAAAGCCTCTGATTTTCCAGGTTAATTTTAAAACCAGATATAACTCCATAGTTTTTTAACACATGCAACAAGTTAGGAATTGCGAGGGAAGGTCTCTCGATGAAAAGCAGGGTGTCGTCCGCGTACATCGACACTTTGCAACAGCTGTCACCCATCTGGACACCCTGTATGTCCGGGGAGTTTATTATGGCGATAGCCAGCAGCTCCAAACTCAACGCGAAAAGCAAAGGTGATAGCGGGCAGCCCTGACGTGTCCCTCTTTCAAGCCTTATTTCCTCTGATACAGTGCCATTTACCCGTATTCTGGCTGTGGGGTTGCTGTAACATAAAGAGACCCACTGTATGAACTTATCCCCCCATCCCATCTTATCCATGACTACCCGAAGGTAGTTCCATGTGAGGCCGTCAAATGCTTTTTCAGCATCTAAAAAAAGGGCAATCTGAGCGGTTTTTGTAGGGGGACTATAGGCTATGACATTGAGCAGTTTGCAAATATTGTCTGCCATGTGTCTATTGGGGATAAAACCGGTTTGGTCGGGGTGTATCAGTAACTCAATAAATTTTTGTAATCTGTTAGCCAAAATTTTTCATAATATTTTAAAATCCTGATTCAATAATGAGATGGGTCTGTATGACTCACATCTATCTACGGGTTTGCCAGGTTTGGGAATAACACTAATTAGGGCCGCTTTCCAAAAGTCAAGTATTCGATTTTCGGTTAGCCAACTGTCCAATACATTTGTCAGAATGGGAGTAAGTACCATTTTAAATTGTTTATAAAATTCAGGCGGGAGCCCGTCAGGGCCTGGGGATTTACCATTTGGTAGGGCAGTGATTACCTCTCGAACTTCCCTCTGCGAGACTGGGGCACTCAGCATCTGCCTCGCTGAGTTTGTCAACTTAGGCAGAGGCAGGTCCTGTAGGAATTGTTCAGTCTGAGCTTTAATATCAGCTGGTTGTACCTCAGCTTTATACAATTTCTGGTAAAACTGTTGAAATTGTGCTGCAATGGCTGATGGGGTAGATATTGGTTCCTGCGGGTTTGATGAGTTATGGATCTTTGTGACCATTCTATCAGCTTGGTTTTTACACAGCCTCATTGCCAGTAATTTAGCTGCTTTCTCACCCGTATCTTGATATTTTTGATTTAAAAATCTAAGTCTGTCTTATGAATATCTGCTTTGTGAAACTCGTCCTTGGCCTGTTTTAATTTTTTCAGGATTTTATTGTTATTGGGTTCCCTTTCATGCACTGCTTCCAGCTCCTGCACTTCATTTAAGGTTCTGTCCCAGTTTAATTTTGCTATTTTCTTTTTTGCCGCAGCAATGCCTATAAACTCCTCCCTGCACACTGCTTTCAGGGTGTCCCAGGTGGAAAGTGGAGAACATTGTTGCCCCAGGTTGATGTCATAAATTTCTTTAAAGGATTCTGACATTTTTTTATAAGATTCTTATCACTTAGGAGAGAAACATTAAGACGCCACAATTTAACTTGGTCCATTTTATGAATTCCCCAAGATATAGATACCGGAGCGTGATCTGAGATAGTTATATTACGGATTTTAGAGGAGATTACTTTGTGTATGAGATTTAGCTATTAAAAAATGATCTAACCTGGAGTAGGACTGCTTAGCCTGAGAAAAGAAGGTATAATCCCTCTCCCCTTTGTGTTGTTGTCTCCAGATTTCAACTAAACCCATCTCCTCTATTAGGGAGTTGAGCACTTTGGCTGCTGCTTTATCATGTGTAACTCTACTAGATGATCTGTCCATGGTTGCTGATGGGGCAATGTTAAAGTCCCCTTCAATTATTATTTGTCCCGGTGTTAGCAGGGCCAGCTCTTGAAAGACCTCTCTTAAAAATGTTTGGGGGTACACATTTGGGGCATATAGGTTAACCAGGTGGATCATCTCTCCTTTGATCAGACCTGTGACCCTCAGAAATCGACCCTCCCACCCCTGTTCTACTGAGGTTACTTGTAAAGGATATCCCTTTCTAATTAGTGTTGCTACCCCTGCCCCCTGTCTATTAATTGATGGGGCTGCTTCCACCCTCTCCACCCATTCCCTCCTTAGCTTGGTGTGCTCTTGCAAGCTCAGGTGTGTTTCCTGTAAAAAAAGCAATGGAACATTGCAATTTATTGCTTTGTTTAGTACCTGCGCGCTTAATGGGTGAATGAATTCCCTTGACGTTATACGTCACAATATTAATCTTATCCATATGGACCCTTAATAAAATCTGCCACTGTTGCTGTCTCCCCTACCTTCACTTCACAAAAGATTTTGTACCTGTGGCTACCCACCTTTTGAAGTGAACCAGACAATCCTATCTTTATATTGTTAAGCAGACACCATATAACAAATAACCACACCCTCCTAGGAACATTTATGGAGAGTATAAAATTCAAACTATGTACATAATTATGGGTTATGAACTGTTTAAACCAAACCTTTTGGCCAAATGCCATGAACTTATTTCGCTTCATATTTAAGCGATCAGGTATGTTTTCCTGTTGACTTCCTAGGTGTATAGAACCCCATTTCTCATACACCATTGATGAACATTTATGGTGTTGCGTGGGATACCAGAGCCACCACAGTAGCCCACAAATTAGTACCTACACGCCACTAGAATAATGTGCTGAACTCATGGATATGTTTAACTAATGGAGGTGCTTCCTCCTCTTCTCTCCAAACCCACCCCCAGGATGTGATCACCCCTCATCTCACAAGTTAGATTCTCCCTACATTTTGTGCCCAGGTGCACTAAATGCAGACACTGCTTACCAAGAAGCCCTGATAACGCTGAGCAGTAGTGTAACCATTAAACCCGTATCCCCCCCACCTCGATCCATATCCCCACTTCCTGCTGAAAAGCGAGAGAACACAAAAAAAAAAAAGGCCTCTCCCAATACAAAAGTTTTCCGGATTTTCTAAGGCTAGTGTGTACATAAGTAAGTCAACAGTTATTCCGGATGGTCTCTTCACTATATTACAGGCCTTCTGTCTCTTACAGTTCTCTCTGAATGCGATTCGTATGAGGCCAAGGCCCAAGTCATTCTACAGCGGAAAAGATCGGTGTAGGTACAGGGGCTGCCACGAATACTTTCAACGTTGCATCATCAGGCAATTTTCACTTACAGTGAAACCACAATAAATCTTTTTAAAAAATACCATCACCTGTGTGTGTCCGGGTTTGATTCATTTGAACAAGGAGGAAGGTTATGCCTGATGTTTTCCTAAGGATCTTCTGCACTTCACGTGCGGTTCCCTGCGGTAGCAACCACGGAAGTGGTCTCTTGCGCCCTCCCCACATTGAGGTATGCAGCTGATGCTCTAAAATCTCGAGTTCCTGATCTGGGATCCTGATATCGTGTTCTGACAAAAATGAGGCCGCTTCTGCCATAGAGGTAAAGATCTTATTGCCTGAATCGAGGAAAACTTTGAGTTTACCTGGGAAATTTAACTGTGCCCGAATGTTATGTTTCTCCTTCAATTCCTCAATTATGCCCCCTGATCTGTGTTCGCCTCGCCTGCAGCTCCGATGAAAAATCATGGTCGAAGTATACTCTCTGACCTTCGTGTTATAAGTCTTTGTGCCTCCAGGCTTCATTTAAAATATACTCCTTCGACTGACAGTGCAGCATACGCACAACCCATGACTGAGGTCTGGCTTTGGGACATGGGTGTAGGCAGGCATACTCCAAGCACTCCATGGTGTGCAATTTTATTTAACGGGGTAGCAAATAGGCTCTGAACTGCTCCCTTTTTCCATGAAAACTAACAAAGAAAATACTGAACCTTTCTGTAATTTTATTCATAGGAGTTGAAACTAGAAGGACTGGTCACTAATACTCTCTTTGCATCTCAAGGACAATACAACTTTACAGGCTCTGGGCTGGTATGTGGGTGTCTTAGGGAACAATGCATGGCATTTGTATTTACCCATGCATGGCAACAACCATTGTCATGAGATACAAAAGTTGTATTTATTGTGCCAAATGAGGCAACAAACACGGTCCTGGTGTACATTTGTATACTGTCTGGCTACACCCCAGGGTGGGGGGGTAGCTCACCCTAGCAGGGGGGGGTAGCAGTGAGTCCACTTGGTGTGCAGATCTGAAATCCCTGGCTACACCCCTGCTTTGGGATCCTCTGGTTTCGGGCCTAGAGAGCGGTGTGCTCTTTCTATAGTTAGGGGCAAGTCAGATGGCAATGATAGTCATCTTTAATAAGTGGATAATGAAGTCGGCTGGACTAGGGAACCCTTCTTCGGCTCCTTCTTTTACTCTGTGGATACGGAAATTGTTCCTCCTTGCGCGATTTTCTGCATCCTCAAGTCTGGTGTGTGTTTGTCTATCTCTTTGTAAGAGATACAGCAGCAACTTGTTGTGGCAGTCTTGAGTTTCGTTGAGCTCTGTAATTTTTTCCTCATTTTGCTGAACCTTCACATTAACCGCCTTGAAATCCATGCGTAAGTCTGCTATTGATGTCTCAATCTTATTGACTGCTGTTAGTATCTTATGCAGGGTTTTCTCCATATTATTTTGTGTTTCTTCACCTGGTTCTATATCAGGCTCCCACGAAGACTCCGAGGGGGAGCGGGGCCTACCCACGGCTACGAATCCCCCAATCTCCATTTGCTTTAACCTTGGTTTCTGCCCCAATTTTTTATTCCCTTTTGGTCGCTGTGGCATCACTAACATAAGTAGCACTTGCAAACGTCGTTTTCGTGCTGAAGATTTGCTGTTTGCATGGAGGATGGACGTAGATACCTGGGTTTGAGCGGGGAGGTCGAGGATTAGGCTGCAACCATTACAGCTACATCACCGGAAGTCGGTTAAGGGGAGATTGATGGTGTCAGCTGTTTCGACCAGAAATCTGGGGCCTATTCCATTGGTCCTGGACTACCTTTTTTATTAAGTGATTTTAATACATCCTGCGTATGACTATTGGTTATTAAGAAATGCTTGGATTTGTTGGTTGTTATTGCTAGGAGGGAATTTGCACCTTTTATTGAAAAGACTGAACAGAAATAGTTGTTTAGTTTGTCAGCTGCGTCTTTAGCAGATGTGATTAAATGTTAACTATTAGTGGTCCAACTTGTCTGGTATTCCCTTTTTTATTTAGATATGCAAATAATGATTTGTGTCCATCGTTTGTATGTGCAATTTTGAATTCCAGGTTCCGTATGGATAAGTGAATTTTTTTTTTTTTACTGAGGCCCGGTAGAGTATTAAGATTTTTTTGTTGTTTGAGCATTCTTTTAGTTTTGAGAAAAGCTGTTTTTTTATGGTTAGTTTCTTTATATTATTATTTAACCATGTGGGTATCTGCCCTTTGTTGTCATATTTCTTTTTTGTGGCAACATATCTTGTTTCAAGATTTAAAATGATATTTTTAAGGCAGTTCCATGCTTCCTCTAGAGTAAGGGGTAGTAGCATATTTTCCCATTGTATGTCATTTAAAAGTCTATTGATTTAAAGTCAGCTTTTGTCACAGTTCCTTAGGAGTGTATTATTGGTGGAGTGTTGTTGACAATATAATAGGCTGAAGTAGACTGATTTGTGCTCACTGTTACCCAGGGGGTCAATCAGAGAGAGGTTAGAGATGTCATTATCAGTAGTAGTTATCAGGAGGTCTAGTATATTATTTCCTCTGGTGGGTTCAGTGATTAATTGGTCTAGTCCTAAATCAATGGTAGTGGAAATAAAGTTATTTTCAGTTGTTGAACTCCCCATTAGGGTCTCCCAGTTTATGGTTGGCATGTTATCAATCAATCAATCAATCACTTTATTTAACCAGGTATAAACACCATTGAGCAAGCTCATTTTCAACGTGGTCCTGGGCATAAATACAATACAGTACACTTCATAAGATTACAATTACGGTGGACAACGGTGCAAAAAAAAAAAAAACATTGTGAAGGTGCCAGTCAATATGGGCCTATACATACCGGTCAACATAATTAACATGCAAAGGTACATAATGACAAGCTTTACTGAAATGAGAAGAAACAACAATCCCATATAGTCTCCACTGAGTAAGAGCTCATACCTAAATGATAAAAAATAAGGAGGTATTAAGGAACAGGGTAGAAATTGGGGTGAAAGAGTAGGCAGCCAAAAGGGAGGCTAGAATAGGTAAAAGGTAGAGAATAGGCAGGGTCATCTTGGATTAAGGGAACTAGGCTTGTAGGTCCTAGGTTTCTGTTAGGAATGTGGGGTGGATGAGATACTTAGGCGCAGGATTTGAGAGTGGCACCCGAGGCTTAGGGGTCATCGGCATCTGAAAGAGTTGCATGATTCCTTCAGATAATCCGTTAATAGAGCTTTGAATGTGAAAATGTTTGGAAGTGAGGATAATTTTAATGAGTCTTGCATAGTGTTCCAAAGTGATGGAAATGAGAAGTTGATTGCTGCTGAGCCAAGGGTAGTTTTCACTCTAGGAATCTGGAAGCAGATTAAGGAGAAGCGTCTCAGGCCATAGGAATCTTTAGCCCATTTGAAGATGTTTGAGATGTATGCAGGGAGGTTATCAGATAATACTCTAAAAATCAGAGGAGGGCATTCCTTTTTCTTCTTCTAGCTGAGAGTGAGGTCCATTCCGAAACCTGGTATAGATGACAGTGATGTGTACTACGGGGTAGATTTAAGATAAATCTTAAAGCCCAGTGGTAAAGAGTGTCCAGTTTGTTTAGCATCGCTGATGGGCAATGACTGTAAAGGAAGTCAGCGTAGTCCAGTATACGTAGGAATGTAGTTTGTACTAGTCTCATTCTGGCTTCTAAAGTGAGTAGGTGTTTAATGCAATAGAATAAACCTAATTGCTGTCTTAGTTTCTTCAAGGTTTCATTTAAGTGGCACAGAAAGTTGAGCTTGTTATCCAGCCAGAACCCTAGGTATTTAAAGGTATCAACTACTTCAAGGGGTTCATCTAAGAGTGTTCGGATCTGTGTGATATGTGGACATCCGGAAGTAGACTTTGGTGAGAGAATCATTGCTTTAGACTTTTTGGTGTTGAGGAGGAGCTTATGAGTGAGAAGGTCATATTGGAGGGTGATGAAGTCTTTCTGTAAGTACTCATGGGCCAAATCCAAGGATGAATTTGTGGTATAGAGTACAGTATCATCTATGAATAAGTGCACATTTGCTGTGCCCAGCTGCGAGTCCAGATTATTGATGTATATTGCAAAGAGGATAGGGCCCAGGATGGAGCCTTTCCCAGTATTAGAATGTTTCCCTTGTTTGCTAGATATTTAATTTCTGTTAGTAGGGTGTCATTGTATTCTGAGTTTGCATTGGGTGGTCTGTAGCATGTACCCACTAGTATTTGAGGCCGTCCTTTAAACTGGACTGTGACCCAGAAGCTCTCAGAGGTTTGTATGGTATTCTCAAATGAGGGGATGTCATTCCTCACATACATACAGACTCCGCACCCCCGCCCCCATCTATTCTATCTTTTAGACAGAGCTTGAATCCTGGTATGTTTTTTGACCACTCAGAGTAGGTGTCACACCAGGTTTCTATTATTGATATGATACTTAAATGTTACATGGATTTTTGCTTCTAACTCTGCTAATTTAAGGGCATTCAGTGACAGCACATTACATGGTTCTTGTGTGTTCAACCTGCTAGTTAAGAGATGTGGATATTAATCCATTCTCCCCTTTACTGTTAGTTTAAAAAGTGAGAAATAAAGGAAGCAATTCTTTTGCCCAGGATAGTACTCCCTCTCCTATTTAGATGTAAGCCATCCCAGCAGAAAAGGGAGGGCCTTTCATAGAAATCCTTCCACTGGGTTAAACATGGGATGTTTTGCTTAAGGCACCATTTTCGAAGACCCTCATTCAAGGCCTTAATTTTGTTTATGTAGGGGGTGGCTCTGGGTACTGGAAGAATTTCGGAAAAACATATGTCACAACCCCTTTCTACCAGGATGTTGTTTAGAGCTACATAATCAGCGTGGCTCAGTTGGTAGCACATCTGCCTCTGGACCAGAAGGTTGTAGGTTCTAGTCCTACACCGGGATGGACTTGCACCTAAACAATTGCTGGCATCAGAGTGCAGTATTGGGGGGTGCTGTACTGCTGGGGTGTGCCGTCCTTCAGATGACATGTTAAACTGAGGTCCCTTCTGCCCACCCTGGTGGGTGTCCAGGTGGAAGTAAAAGAACCCAGGGCACTCTTCGTAAAGAGCAGGGAACATTCCTGGTGTCCTGGTCAACATTTCCCTTCCCATAAACTGGTTCATGCAGTTATCCAGGCTGTGTGTGGGTGATGTGCGATATGGCCGCCACCACACATTCAGTCACTTCACTACCAGTCTAGCATTGCTTGTAAAGCGCTTTGGGATACTGTGTATGAAAAGCGCTATATAAATGCTGATTCTTCTTCTTTTTGAGCTCAGTTAAAGAGGTCCTGTTGATGTTGTTTCCTGCAGAAACTTGAAGAATGGTCAGGGGTTTGGCAGTTGAAATTCAATGCAAAGAAGTGTAAGATAATGCATATGGGGCACAAAAACCCTGGCACAATATATCAGTTGGGGGGTGAGGATATAGCATGCACCAAACAGGAAAGGGATCTTGGGGTTATCATCTCTGATGACCTCAAGGCAGGGAAACAGTGTGACAAGGCAGCAGGTAAAGCAAATAGGATGCTGGGATGCATAGGCAGGGGCATCACCAGCAGGAAAAGGGAGGTCATAATTCCACTATACAAAACACTAGTGAGGCCGCACCTGGAGTACACTGTGCAGTTCTGGAGACCTTACCTACGTAAGGACATAGACAGGGTAGGGAAGGTTCAGAGGAGGGCAACAAAGATGGTGCATGGATTGCATCACAAGTCCTATGAGGACAGGTTGAAGGCACTGAACATGTACTCCTGGAGGAGAGGGGAGGGAGAGGGATATGATAGAGACATACAAGCATCTTACAGGGAGGAACAGGGTGCAGGAATGCACTATTTTTAAGCTAAAAAGATGTTCCAGGACTATAGGGCATGGGATGAAGTTGGAGGGAGGACATTCAGAGGAAACGTGAGGAAGAATTTCTTCACAGAACGGGTGGTGGACAAGTGGAACACCCTGCCAGAGGAAGTGGTGGGGGCTGAAACAATCACGGGATTTAAGAATGCATGGGATAGACATAAAGGAATTCTGGAGGTCAGGGGTAAGGGGCAACAGACTTCCTGGAAAACATAAACTGAACTTACAAACTTAAATGGGCAGACTGGGTGGGCCATAGGCCCTTATCTGCTGACACTGTCTATGTATCTATGTATGTATCTATGTCATTTCTACCAGCATGGATAACTACTAATGCTTTTCCTGTGTCATCATTAAATATTTTACTAGCCATTTTTGTGATGTCGGATATTATGGCCCACCATAACTTGAACAGGTGCAGTTGCTTTCATCAGGGTTGCATATTAGTCTGTCAGCATGCTTAATGATATTACCTAGAACAAATGTTGGTTTTGGGTTACTGGTTGGTTTGTGGGATTTATTTGGGATTAGATTGTCCTGTCCATGACTATGTTTGACTATGATTGAAACCTTTAAATACATGAAAGAAATAAACAAGACGGGTACAGAGGGGCGGTTCAAAGTAAGGGAGGGGAGGGCCACCAGAGGCCATGATATGAGACTGGAGCGAAGAAGGTTCAGGAGGGAAATGAGGAGACACTTTTTTACAGAGAGGGTGGTGGCTGGGTGGAATGCGTTACCTGCTGAAGTGGTATGCAGTAGAACAGTGGACTGCTTCAAACGAGGATGGGACAGGACAAGGGGAAGGGTGGAAGGGAGGGGCAGCTGCAGAATAAGGGGTGCTAGCTGCACATTCGAGCAGACTTGATAGACCTCTAGGCCTTTATCTGCTGGCAAATTTCGTATGTTTGTATGTGGGGATTGTAATACGTTGTGTTCAAAATGTGTTATGTTTGGTGCTTTAGAATTGGTAGTGTTGTTACAATGATTATTATGCAATCTAGTTGCTGGGTCACTGTCATCCGGTTCCTTATTCTGAGATATGGGGTCATCTTCTATCCTTAGTGGGTCAAATGTATTACATAGAGGTAAGACTGGGGCACTGGTATATACCTGGCCTCCTCTCCTTTTTGTTTTATGTTTGGGCACCATGGCCCATGTGTCTTTAGCTACTGTTTGTTCTGGTGACCTTTCCTCAGTATGTATGGGGCTATTTACGATAGATTCTGGGTCTACAGGAGCTGTAATTTCAAGATTTGATACCATAGAATCTATGTAATTTTCTGGGTCTGCTACGACAGATTTAACAGACATCCTGGCCTGGAGCCTCGCTAGTGTAGTATGAGAATGAGTACACAGTTATCACAAGTAAATCCCAATATCTGTTTCCCAAGGCTGTACATATAACATATCTGGCAACAATTGCCAGGAATATCCATGATTGTGCCTTTATATTTTCCCTATGTACTGACTAGTGTACAGTTTGTGCAGTATGTACTTGCCTGGATTCTACTTATTGGCCCTGTGTCCCTGCTGTCTCTGTGTGTCTCCACGCACGCATGCTCGAGGGAGCATTGCTATTAGTAGTCGCTAACCAGAAATGACATCACAGATGCTTCCGGTTCAGCGCTACACAGTAAATACACAAAATAGCTACAACAAGCAATATTTCATCAGTTTGGCGCTCCGATTTACCTCCCAGCTAGTGTAGATGTAACTCTGTAAAACACTAAAGTTTTGCACACTTAGCTGGTACCAGGACTGGAGTGCCCTCTCTGTCCTCCAAGTCCCCACAATTCCTTGTGGCCTGAGCCACTCTAGTGATCCTGGGCAGATATAATGTGGTCACTAGCCCACCTCTCTCGCCAGAGAGACACAAACACCTCTGCATTAGTTACAACAATAAAAAACACAGCCTTTACAAAAAGTAGCTGAGCCTCTGCAAGCAATCTCAGCCTGTACTCCCGGTATTTGATTATCTTGTACCTCCCCACTGCATAGGCACTGTAAGCATGTTGGATGGACACTTCCATTACCCGAGTTACATTTATTTTTCACATACTGTAACATCTGGTTTTCTGGCGTCCACTAGACTGACAGTTGGTAATGGGTGGTTCCACTGTATTGTTCTGTAGTATCCTTCTGGGTTTGTGACTCCAGTGTTTTTCTGTAACCCGTATGTTATAATGTTTGGGATGGACACTTCAATTCGTCGAGCTAACTTTGTTCATTTGTCACGTATCGTAATTTCTGGTTTTCTGGCACCCACTTGATTGACACATGATCTTCCCATGTAAATTCCTTGGTGTGTTATTAGGACACTTTGCCCTGAAAAAACTCTGGTCATCTTTTGCAGATTTACCCGAATGTAATAAGAGTTTTACTGTGCAAAGTGCAAGGTGATCAAGTCTCTCTCCAGCATGAGTTCTCTGATGGTGCACTGAGGGCACCTGGATACCTAAAACCCGTGCCACAGTCAGCATATTTATAGGGTCACTCTTGAATCTCTAAAGCCCTTGCCATATTCAGCACATTTATATGGATGTTGTCTTTTTTTTTTTGGCTCGGTCCTGTTCCACTCACCGTCCCCCATGCCCAGGCTTGCTGCCGGGTGGGCACCCCTCCCATGGACACTGGGTAGGCTAGACCTGGCTTAGCTCCCCAGGTCGGTGCCATGGGAGCAGGACCTCCCCCTCCGGTGGACACGGGTAGGAAGTGGGGGAGGTGCCGGAGCCAGCATCATGCGCGGAGGCAGTCTTTTTCCTTTGCTGCAGAACCCGCCCAGGGTGGGAACGTGCAATGACAACCAGCGTCCACCCCGACCCTAACATGTGGCACTGGCAGCCTCCACCAGAGGGCCGCACTGCGCTGGACATTCAACCCCCCCCCAAGAGATGAAGAGCAGTCCCTGGATGCTCAACCCCCGCCCTCCGACTCCCAAGTCCGTCCCCAAACCCAGGATGTCAGCACCGCAAGCGGACGCCTTGATGTATTTTGTCATTCTGCATTATCCTTTTGGATTTGTGGCTCAAGTGTTTTTCTGCAACCTGCAAGTTATAATGTGTGCATAGTTTTCAGTGGATCGATCTGGCTAAATTATTGTGCCTTTCTGTATACAGGCCTTCTGACATGAGTACCTCACATCCTGATACTAGATGGGGAAACTGGTTCCAACCCTGTAAAACAGAACCTAAATTTGTTTTCCCTGTTTTTTTCTATGCAGTTGGTAAACTGCCTTGTGTGTAGTCCACTGTCTTGGCCAAACGATATCAACTGCTCATCTTGTTAACATTTGGGTGAGCCCGACAGGTCTTTTCCGATTGGCCCTATAGCCATTGCTCTGAACCAATTCTCTATGAGAATTCACCAATGTTTTATGAGGCTGCTCTACACTCGAAAATTATTTTTCCATTCAGTACATTTATGTGGCTTTTCTCTCTTAGGTGGCATCTTAAGTGCTTAGGGTTTTCTAATACCATGACATGAATGGACCCAATTCTTAAAAGCAGGGCATGTTCAAAAATCAGGAAATTAAACATTAACCTTTAAGTGCTCTGCTTAATAGATGCCACACCATTCCTCAGATGACTGCCTTCTATAGTTTTTTTAAGGTGCCACAGATATTGGTGTCATACTCGAGTGTGCCTGGAAGTTCTTTTTAATTAGTCCCGTGGCTCAAAGGAAACAGACTATTCCTGTGTTCTTCCTCATTTGTATTGTTTCTGTCTGCACATCCCGCGGTATTTTATTTATTTAAAGGTTTTACAAGAAGGCATGCTGAGCAGACTACTGCTCGATTCCAGATGCGTCCTGGTGGGTACGGGGGAAGGAGTACATACATATTAAACAGTATCCAGAAGTGCCTGCCCGGTGGTGCTGAGGGTTGAGGCTCTGGACGCCACACCTGTAACCCGGGTTCGGGAACGAACCCAGGCTGCTGGGGGTCAACAGGGGAGGAGAAGCTTGAGTGTCTGGAGGACTGCTCTCCTCTCCTGGGAGGTGGGGGACCTGTCCCATGCAGATAGTGACACCCGGTAGAAGCCGGGTGTACTACGGCTGTTGGGACCACACAAGGCAGGGGAAGACGTCGGGCAGCTGCCTTCTGGACGTGAGCAGAAGTGCTCATGTAGCGGGCTGGGTGGCACTGCACGACCCACGTCTGGCGAGGGAGCAAGCAAGAAAAATCCACAGCATATTAGTAGGAGACGAGGGCCTCAGGGACCTACCCTCACATCCCCAACACCGGACTACCACTTCGGTGATCCACAACCGCCTTCCGCTGAGAGATGGACCCTCTAATTTCAGAAAGACGCCACCAAGGTAGGAGTGGCGGCCCCTCCCCCAGGGGTGATCGGTGGGGGGGCAGCTGGAAGGTCTCTCAGTTGGGAGGGGATGGCCGAGGGTAGTCACGGTGGGGAGTAGCAGGGTGGAGTAGAGTAGGCACCTCCAAGAGATACCTCGGTACAAAGGTGCATAAACAGAGTTTGGGAAAAAATAAAACTGTGTCCAGAAGACATTTCAACAAAAATCTTGCAAGGTGAAGTGCGGTACAGCAGGCAGTTGTACAAGGCATATGACAACTTACAATATAATAGCAGTACGAGACTTCTGACAATAATGTATGGCAACAAATACATTGTATATAAACATGTCATACATAGATTGCCTGCTTACAGATGCAGGAGCTAACACTTGAGTGCATGTGCAGATGGAGGAGAAATGTGCTTTGAGAAGTGCGTTGAGATGCTGACTCACTTCTCAGGCACTTGATGATCTTGTGTCTCTCCATGCATAAGACACTGTAGTCACTTGGGATGGACACTTCAATTAGATGAGCTACCTTTGTTCATTGTAGTATCTGGTTTTCTGGCAGCCATTTTGACTGACTGTCTCTCTCCCTTGGGTGCAGTCTCCAACATTCAGGGTTTTCCATTACCATGACAAGAATGGATCCCACACTTAAGCAAGGCCTGTTCCAAAAAATCAGGCAAATCAGTGCTGTATACATCTTTCAGCTCATATCAAAGTGCTCCTTTCAATACCCACAATGTTCATCTGATGGCTTCCTTTTGTAGAGTGTGTGGTGTCACAGAAATATTTTGCACATTCAGTTGTGCCTGAAAATTCTGTAATTAGTCCGGTGGTTCCGATGACAACTGGGACCACAGTATTTCTGTGTTTTTGTTCCACATTTTTTTTTGTTTCTGTGTGCTTATCCTGGTATTTGACAATCATGTGTCTGTCTCTCCATGCATAAGACACTGTAGTTATTCGGGATGAACATGTCACTTAGCTCAGCTACCTTAACACTTTTTTGTACTACAATATCTGGTTCTCTGGCATTGTTCTGATTGACGTTCTCTCACCTCTGAATTCACTGGCGGGTTATGAGGACATCTTCCCCTGAAAAATTCTTCTTACATTAAGCAGATTTACATGAATGTAACAAGAATTTTACTGGGCAAGGTACTCATTTTTCTCTCTTGGGGTTAATGTCTCCAAATGTTCAGGTATTTCTGGTACATGATGAGAATGGACCCCGTTCTTAAGCCAGGGCATATTCAAAAAACAGGAAATCAGTACTGTATTAGTCTTTGATGTTTGCTGAGAGTGCTCTTCTCTGCACATGCAATGTCTCCAGGATGGCTTCCTTTTGCAGTTCATAAGGTGTCACAAATATTGGTAGCATATTTAAATGTACCTGAAAGTTCTTTTTGATTAGTCCCATTACTCCAAGTACTACTGGAATGATTTGTGTGTCCTTATTCCACATCAGTTTGGTTTCGGATTGCATATCTTGGTATTTCATAATTTTGTGTCTCTCTATATGCAGGACACTGTAGTCACTAGGGGTGGCTATTTTGATCAGCAGTGCTACTGTACCTTTGTTCTTCGTTCTCCTCTCGGGTTAGTGTTTCCAAATGTTTAGGGATTTCTGGTACCGTGATGAGAATGGACCCCATTCTTAAGCCAGAGAATATTCAAAACTCAGGAAATCAGTACTGTATTAGTCTTTGACGTTTGTGGAGAGCGCTCTTCTCAGCACATGCAATGTCCCCAAGATGGCTTCCTTTTGAAGTTCATAAGGTGTCACATATATTGGTAGCATATTTAAATGTGCCTGAAAGTTCTTTTCGATTATTCCCATTGCTCAAAGCACTATTGGAACAATTTGTGTCCTTATTCCACATCAGTTTGGTTTCTGTTTGCATATCTTGGTATTTCAAGATTTTGTGTGTGTCTGTACGCAGAACACTGTAGTCACTAGGGGTGGCTATTTCGATCAGCAATGCTACCTTTGTTCTTCCAGTGAGTTCACTGATGCTGCATGAGGGCACTTGGATCCCTGAAACCCTTGCCACATTCAGCAGATTTATATGGGTTCTCTTGGATCTCGCCACATCAGGGTTTTCTCATACTATAACAATGAACTGACCCCATTCTTAAACCAGGGCATGTTTAAAAATCAGGAAACTGTACAATAATTTTTATGTGCTCTTCTTAACACATGCCACAATATCCCTCATATTGCTTCCTTCTGTAGTTTGCAAGGTGTCGTAGATACTGGTAGCATATTTAGTTGTGCTTGGAAGTTCTTTTTAATTAATACCAAAACTCCAACGACAAGGAACAGTTACGTACTTACCGTAACAGTAGATATTCAAGAGAACCTTTTCCCTTAGACCACACCTTTGGCACTATACCTAAAAAAGCGCTAGGACCACATGGAAACTTTTGCTAGACAGAGATCACTCATGACGACATCTTGGGTCGGCATGTACATAAATGTGGGCAACCCCATCTCTCCTCAGCTTCCTGCCAGAGACTGTGCTCGTAGGACTCTCTTCTTGGGGAACCAGGAGATTATACCAGTACTTCTGATATTAGGCAGGAGGAGGCACTGGAGATAGCAGCCATGAAAATTCCCATGGCAGAACTGGATGCCATATTCCCTACAGCTGATAAAAGGAGGAAGAAGGGAGGTCTGGCATGGCCTAATGGAACAGCTTCTCTCGAAGATCTACTGTTATGGGAAGTACATAACTATTCTATCTTCTTTGAGGATATCTCTTCCCTTAGGCCACACCTTTGCAATGGGTCTCAGGCAGTCCCAAAAGCCAGCTGGAAGGATGGCGCAGTCTGCTTATGACAGGAGTTCCTGTAGGGCAGCAAGGCCGAAACCTGTTCATCTACAAGAAACAAAAAGTCCAGACTGTAATGTTTAGCAAAGGTGTAGACAGTACTCCAGGTGGCTGCTGCGCAGATATAAGCCACAGATACAGTTCTGAAACAAGCAACAGATGTGGCCATACCCCTTGTGGAATGACCATGAACCGCACCAGGAAGTTCCTTACCATACTTCCTATAACAGAACCTAATGCAAAGTGCTTGTCACCGGAAGATACTGAAGTCCTGCCCTCTCCCGAGCTGCTGTAAAAGATCCAGTACAGCTGTGAGGGCACCTGAAGATACTGATGTCCTGCCCTCCCCAGAGCTGCTGTAGAAGGTACAACTCTAGACTGTGGCTGTGCTTGCTCCGCGGTGCTTTCGGCGTCTGTGTGTGGGATTTGAATTTTGGCGCCAAGATGATTTTAAACTTGAGACTTTAATTTGATTTAACTAGGGTCCTTAAACTGGTTCCTCTGCCTATTTTAATCGGCAGAGGAGTTCTGATAGTTTTTTGCCTCCTGATTTTTCCTCAGAATCCTTCACATTTATTATTAATTTGAAACTGTGCCTTAATTTTACAGTGATTACTCTCAGGCCTGAGTGGTTGTGTGGCCCACGGTTCCAGGGCAAGCACTCCACTAGCGTAGTATGCAGGGTTAGTCTCAGCACTATTCTTAACAAAGCAGTGCTTTTAATTCCTGCGCCTGCTCTGAGAAATGTTCAAGCAGTTCAAGTAAAATGCTGTATATAATGTTAATACAAATGCTGTATATATGCCAGAAATACTAGCTCAAACAATGTACTGCTGATATATTGTAGCCTTGTAAATTAGAAAGCTTGTTAGCTGAGGCAATTAACCTGTGACTTTTGTTGAAACAAGCAGTGTTTTTAATTCATGTGCCTCTTCTGCCTAGGTGCAAGCAGCTAAATTAAATTGCTGTTCTTATGCCAGGAACATTAGCTTTTAGACATATTTAATTAGATACAAAAAAACAAAACCATTCAATTCTGTGTTAGCTTGTAGCAGTGGTGAAAGTCTCCCTCTGGTTACCTGATCCTCTTACTCCCCCCTCCCCTTGCTTGTCCCATCTCCCTAGTACCTGTATAAATTCAGGTCCCTCTCTCCACAGCTCCAGTGCGGTCATGAGGGCACCTGAAGATATTGAAGTCCTGCCACCCCCAAGCTGCTGCAGAAGGTTTGACTCTAGATGGTGGCCATGCTTGCTCTGAGGTTCTTTCGGTGTCTGTTTGCCCCTCCGACACTGTGTCGCCCACCCCACCACCACCCTTGGCGAATGTGTTCTATTATAACGTATTTTAGCCCTACCCACATCTGTGATTGGAGTAAAAAATTATCAGTCTATTTTCCTCTCTGCAGCTTATCGCAGTCCGCCACTAGTAGCCGCTGTCATATTCCTGCTGTGCAGCACATCTTCTATCTCATTCTCTCATTAACTCCAGGTATAGGCTACCCGCATGTGCCCTGGCCTAACTTCATTATGGTCCTCATTTCACTCGCCTCGCTTTCGCGCCTCCACGTGCCCCCCAGCTGCCTCCACCCTCGGCCCTACCCCATGCCACTGTCATGTTACTTAGTAAACCACCCTATGCTGCCCTCCTCTTACACCTCAGCCACCTTCTCCCGCGCCTTGCCACGCACTGAACTCCCAACCACCTGGACAATTGTCCCTTTCATACTACCCCCCTCAGTTTCCACGCTGGTCAGCTACCGCTAAGGTTCCCTCAACAGGCTAATCCAGCACTGTCTCACCACTCTTCCTCCCCTCACCGTAAGACCCTGTTAGCTTTATCCAGAACCCTGGTAACCTTCCTGCTACTGATGGAAGGGGACATAGGGCCTAACCCCAGCCCAGTCCTTCCCCCTCCTCTCCAACTACCACGGGGCCTCCCCATATAAACTCCTATGCTTCAGCCAATTGCATCCCTAAAAGCGGACGTTCTGATTATTAGAGAGCCATGGCTAAAACTGCACATCCTGGATACCTGCATCTCAATACCTGGTTACACAGTCATTAGGCAAAACCAGACAAGCAACAAAAGAGGTGGTGGCATCGTGTGCATCAATTCCTGCCTACAATTCACCTCAACGCTGCTTGTCCATCCTCATATGCAGACTAGTGACTCACTGATGGTGAAAATCACTCTCCCCCAGTCCATCCCCATTTTTGTAGCAGGCTCCTACTGTCCCCCTAACTCCCCTGTGACTGCTATCATGGACCTCCTAGCAGCCCTAAATTCTCACGTGTCGGGTGGAGAGCTCCATGTCCTTGGCACGTTCAATGTTAACTGGCTCTCCACCTCTAGCTCTAGAATTTGAAATGTCATTGCTGCACTAAACCTGACCCAACTGATTACAGAACCCACCCACCTAAATTCAAAAACACAAAATCACTCTACTAGACTGGTCTCTCACCCACATCGGATTACAGCTGCGGGTCTCTTACCAGACTCCCTAAGCAACCATCATCTAATATACTCTGTGCAAAAAGCCCATAGGCTCAAGGCACCCCCCCCCCCCCCAAAAAAAAGAAAACCCTACCTGTACGGTCCTTTAAATCCCTAGATCACACTTCCCTCCTAACTGACCTGGCAAACGTAGATTGGTTCTTCATTCCTCGTGCCACCTCTATCGATTCCACCCTGGACTATTCCAAGACCAAGTTCCTATCGATCTGGGACACCTATTCCCCTCTCAGATGCACTCAGGTGTGGGGCTCTCACCTGCCCTGGATCACGGTTGATGTTATGACCAGCCTCAGGGATCAGGCCTTGAAGTCCCACAATGCTACTGGCTCAACCTCGGCTTACTAGAAGTACTGTGCTCTTCGCAATGCTTGCACAAGACAAATATGCCAAGCAAAAGCATATTATTTCAAATCCAACTTTCATTCCAAAATTTATCACCCCTCTAAATTCTGGAAGGTGGTAAAATCATTTTTCTCCCCACTGTTCCAACCTCCCACCCCTGTCCTGCATGCTGGTGGATCCATGGTAACTGATCCGCTCGCAGTGGCTACAGAGTTTAACTCCTTCACTAACTGTACCTCTTCACTCTTGTCCTCGCTCACACCTACCTCAGCAGCTCTTCCTGCCATGCACCACCCTGACCAAGCCCCCCTTCCCTGCTTTCTCCTTCATCCATGTGACCCCTGCCAATGTTTACACTACACTACTTGCCCGAAAGTCTTCCAAAGGGAAATGTCCCACTGGACTGGACTCCAAGTTACTTTTCCTGGCTGCCCCTGCCATTACCTCCCCCCGGCCTCGTTTTTCAACCTTTCCTTCTCTCTCTCATTACTATACCAGCTGAATGGAAGCATGCCACAGTCATCCCCCTACCAAAAGGTGGTGACCCCTACTCCCCCAGTAATTACCACCCTATCTTCCTCCTCCCCATCCTAGCAAAACTCCAAGAACACTTGGTCCTCTCTCTCAGCTCTCCTCCTTCTTTGACTCCACCACCTTACCAGAATGGGTTTCAGAAGTCCCACTCCACCACCACTCCCCTCCTGAGGCTCACTGATTCCATCCTCACCAGGAGGGATCAAGGCCACACCACCTCCGCCATCCTTGTCAACCTTGCAAAGGCTTTCGACATTGTATCTCACCCCCTCCTCCTATCCCTTGTTGGGCTATCTAAGAAGGCCACCAGTTGGTTCCACTCCTATCTAGTAGGCAGGAAACAGTCTGTCTGGATTGGAAACTCCATCTCTTCCTCCCTCCCCATCTCGAATGGTGGCCCCTAAGGCTCAGTCCTTGGCCCACTGCTGTTCTCCATTTTTCTCAATGATTTGCCCTCTGCTTGCCCCCACACTTCCATTCACATGTATTATGCGGATGACTCAGTCCTGTTCGCATCTTGCCCCACAACCTCTGATGTAGCAGCTAGACTTCAGCGCGACTTCGATGATGTCCAGCTATGGCTTTACTCAAATCAGCTCTTCCTGAACACCAAGAAGACTGTCTCCATGACCTCTCGCACAAGGCAGAAACTCTCTCGGCTCCCTAATCTCCCCACCTTCCACACCTTGGATAGGACTAAGTTGGAGGACTGCACCTCCTTTAGATACCTCTGGGTCTGGCGTGACCAGCACCTTGACTTTTCTATTCATATCAGTACCATCCACAAGAAGCTGCACCCCAAGTTAGGTGCCCTGTATCGCAACTGTGGATGTATCCCACTGCAGGCTCGCTGTGCAATTGTACACAAAATGATTCTCCCAATTTTTGACTAAGGCAATGTAGTCTACAGTGCAGCTCCCAAAACTTCCCTAACCAGACTGGATACCCTCTTCCACTCCTGCCATTTCGCCCTTGACTGTCCTCCCAGTACCCATCAGTGTCTCCTCTACTAATCCCTGCACCTCCCATCCCTTCAGAACAGAAGGCTGTCCCACTGTGCCAGACTTATGGCCAAGTTCTGGACACAGTCCCTGCCTCTGTATCTCTTCACAGCCCTATCCTCGCTCCCCCCAACGCACTGCCTCAGGCACTATCACACCCGCTCCTTCGCTATCCCGCATAAGACCACCACTGCAGATCAAGCAGCCTTCTCCTACCACATGCCCAAATTGTGGAACTCGCTCCCCTTGGCCATTCGTCACGCCTCCACTGCTCACTACCTCAAATCCCTCATCAAAGCCCATTTCAGCTCCTCATGCACCTAATTCCCCATTCCCCAACCTAGGCCTCAGCACTTACTATCCTGATTGTCAAAGCTGTCACCTCATGCTGCCGGACTGAAACTTACTGGCTGAGTTCTTTTGGAATCGCTGTTACTCATCTGTGTTTGTACTGTATCATAAGAAATTTCATAATCCTACTTGTATAGCATCGTAATTTCTGATGTTCCTGTGTATAATGTACTGATCCTTCACTAAATGCTGTATATTATTTGTACTATCTCCAGGTCTGTGTACAATGTACTGTTCCATTCACTGTATGCTGTATATTATTTGTGCTGTCTCCAGGTCTGTGTACAATGTACTGTTCCATTCACTGTATGCTGTATATTATTTGTGCTGTCTCCATGTCTCCCCCCATCAGGACACATCTAGAATTGAGCCGTTTGTCTGCTCAGTATGCCTTCCTGGTAAAACTTTTAAATAAATAAAATAACATTTGGACAAGGACTGCTTCAGTATGGAGACACCCATGTTCCCAGGGGAGAACAAAACAAACAGCTGAGAAGACATTCTGCAGTCCTTGGAGCAAGCAATACAGTATCTTAGGATTCTACGTACGTCCAAAGAATGGAGCAATGCTTCACCTTGATTGGTATGCTCTGGAAAACAAATTGGAAGGTGGATTGTCTGATTTAGTGTGAATTCAGACACCACCTTTGGCAAAAACATAGGATTAATATGTAAATACACCCTGTCTTTATGGAAAATCAAATAAGGAGGCTCACACATTAGAGCCTGCACCTCTGAAATGCTTTGAGCCGAAGTGACTGCAACTAAAAATAATGCTTTCCATGAAAGAAAATGTAAGCCACAACTCACGGCTGGCTCAAAAGGAGTCAAAGTAAGTTTCACAACCACACACTTGAGGTTCCAAGGCAGGACTGGATTGTGAATAGGAAGTTTCATGTGCCGAATACCTCTCAGAAAGGTATGGAGGCCTCCAACTGAGCTATCATGCGCCCTTCAACTAGGGCATGGAAAGCTCATATAGCTGCCAGATGCACCTTCTGTGAGGAATACTTCAGACTGGAGTCTGACAGTGACAGTAAGTATTCCAAAACCACATCTGCTGGACAGGTGAATGAGTCCATATTTTTGGGAAGTGGCCCAGAAAGTGAAACTCTTCCACTTTAAAGACTACGTATGTCTGGTCGACGGCTTTCCAGCCACAACCAGCACATCAGCTGACTTCGGTGACAACCCAAACCATGCCATGGCTATGTCTTCAGGAGCCAGGCATGCAGGTGCAGGGACTTCAGCTCCGGATGAACCAGAGCCCCCCTTGTCCTGTGACAACAGGTCTTGGCACAGATGCTAGACTACTGGAGAACTTTTGGACTGCTCGTTGCTGTAGCAGAGGATACCATATTTGTCAAGGCCAAAGAGGTGCACTGAGAATAAAGGTCGCACCCTCCATCTATAGTTTCAGTAATACTCTCTGTATTAATGGTAGGAAAGGTGTACAGAAGCCTCCCTTTCCAAGAAAGGAACAAAGCGCGTCTCACCAAAAATCTCCAGGCCCTGGAACAAGCATGCAGAATTAAGAGTTTTGCGTTATGTGGGCATGCAAAAAGATCCAACTCTGGACAACCCCACTTTGTGAAGAGGCTGTCTACTACGGAGGTCTGCAGTTCCCATATGTGCATCCTGAACTGTGACTTGCTTAGCTTGTCTGCTAAGCCATTTTGGATCCCTGGGAGATGCACAGCTGATAACCACAGCCCATGTTCCAGTGCCCAGTTCCACACTCACTGCTTCCTGACACAGGGGATAGGAATGAGTCCACCTTGTTTGTTTATGTAAATGCATAACACAGACATTGTCCACCTGTACTAGCAGATAACTCTGAGTCAGATGCTCCTGGAAAACCTGGAGACTATCAAGGACAGCTCTCACCTCTGAGACATTTATGTGTAATCTGGCTTCCACCTGGGTCCATAAGCCTCAGTTTGATACGGGCTCAGATGTGCTCCCCAACCAGATCCTGAGGCATCCAAGGTGAGAATCTGAGTTGGAGTTCAGATTAAGAATGGAATGCCCCTCAAGAGGTTGCTTAGATCCATCCACCACGTCAGTATTTTATGTAAACGGGACGTGACAAGCACTGCTTGCTCCATGTTGTCAGTCAATTGGTCCCACAGCACTCTGTGCCCCTTGTGGTATCTGCTTGTGTAAGCAAACCAGCTACACTGTCACAATGGCCGCTGCCATGAGTCGCTGAAGACAAAGGAAAGTTCTACCTGGGACATAACTATTGCTGTACACCTCTTGCGCCCGAGGCATGAGACATTCTGCCCTGTCCAGGGGCATAAACACTCAGCCTTGTTCTGCGTCCAGAACTACATTTATATACCGCAGCCTCTGGCTAGGGGTCAGTACTGACTCTGGCACATTCACTGTAACCCCTAGGTCTTTGAACAACTACCTTGTTAGAGACAGGGTGTGCAAGTTGGTTCCTGGAATTGGTTTTCAATAGCCAATCGTCCAGATATGGGAAGACATATAGACCTTCCCTGCGAAGGGCTGGTGCCACCACTGCCAAGCAGATGGTAAAAGATCTGTGGTGCAGGAGACAAGCCAAAAGGCAATACTCTGATTTGGAAGTGCTCCTCTTCCAGGAGAAATCTGAGGTACTTTCTGTGACACTGTTTGATCCTGATATGAAAGTATGCATCCCTCAAGACCAGGGAGCAAATCCAGTCCCTGTTTGCAACAGGGGAATCAGATTTTCCAAGGAGACCATGCAAAACATCTTGTATTCTACATAGAAGTTTAGGTCTCTCAGATTTAACACAGGCCTGAGATTTCCTGCCTATTTGGTGATGAGAAAGCATCTAGAGTGGAACCCTTTGCCCTTCTGTCAAGAAGGTAGACGTTCTATGGCACATTTGGTTAACAAGGCCTGTACCTCTTCTTTCAGCAGGGACAGTTGTCCCAGGGGATAAGCTAAAATGGGGAGAGGATGCTCTGGAGGGGTTTCTGATAACTCCAGAGCATGTACCTTTGCATTCATCTCCAAGGACCCACTCATCTGTGGTAATCTCTCTCCACTGTCAGATGAAGGAAGAAGCACCCCTCCCCACACACACACATCCTGTGGCTGAAGTGGTGTGGGTGGAGTACAGTACGAGTCAAGCTGAGCTAGTGGAGGCAGCGCCTCTGGCTTTGAATGCTTTGGAATGGGCTCCTAAGGGAAAGGGATCTGGTAAGGGTCCACCACCTTTATCTCTGCCTTCTGATAGTAGGCTTGATGACCACCTCTGGCAGCAGGTTAACAAAAGTACAGTTACATATGAACTTACCGTAACAGTAGATCTTCGAGAGAATCTCTTTCATCAGGCCACACCTATGGAACTATAGCCATCAGGCGCCAGGACCACATGGAAACTTTTTTTGTTAGCAGTCTACCAGGGGGCTGCCCACGATGACGTCAGATGTGTCCTCAGTTCCCCACAGGAGACCACAAGCAAAGGATCTCCACCTGGGGAACCCTAGGGAACTAGGCAAGGTAGAAAAAAGTAGGTAGACCATCCTGGAGAGAGAGAGACAGGAGCAAAGAAGCTCTGTGTCTAAGGGGGATGGAATGTGGGACAGCAAGGCCTGATGAAAGATTCTTTCACAGATCTACTGTTATGGTAAGTTCTTACATAACTGTACTATTTTCTTGGAGGAGATCTCTTTTATCAGGCCACACCTATGGAACGAGTTCCAAGCAGTACTGACAGAGAGACAGTCTGGTTGCTGGAGGCTATAGGCCTAAGAAAGAAGACCTTGAAGCACAGCCAGGCTGAAGCATGCCCTTCTTCTAGAGGCAATGTCCAGACTGTAGTGTTCAGTGAAACCGTGGACAGTACTCCAGGCTGCCGCAGCACAAATTTCTGCAGCTGACTCATTCCTGAAACAGGCAACAGAAGTGGCCATGCCTCTGGTTGAATGGCCAAACACAACCCCAGGAAGTTCCTTACCATACCTCCTGTAACAAAACTTAATACACTTGGCAAACTATTTGGACAGGCACTGTTTAGATACTGGTATGCCCTCTTTCCCACGAGTGAAAGAAACAAAAAGCTGCGAGGACTTCCTGCAGTCCTTCACACGATAAACATAATATCAGAGTATTCTACATACATCTAATGTGTAGAGCAATGCTTCCCCTGGATTGGCATGCTCAGGAAAATAAACTGGTAGGTGGATAGTTTGATTCAAGTAAACTCCAAAACTACCTTAGGAAGAAAGTTGGCAGTATAGCCTAGAGGTCAGAGTAATGAGCTGTGAATGAGCTTGGTACATCCAGCAGACGTACCTGGGTTTGAGTCCCACAACCTCAACTTGCATACTGTGTGACTCTGAGCAAGTCACTTAACCTCCCTAGTGCTCCCGGGTCACCCCTGAAAACAGGCACCTGTGCCTAGTGGGCCTTGCCTGGTTAGCAAAGACTAATAAATAAGTTAGGGTTGGTTTGTTAAGACACTCTGTCTTTATGGAAAATCAAATAAGGAGGCTCACACATAACAGCCTGAAGCTCATAAATCCTTCGAGTAGAAATAACAGCAACTAAAAATAACACTTTCCAAGAAAGAAAGTGTAGCTCGCAAGTTGGGGCAGGCTCAAAAGGAGCCAAAGTGAGTTTCTCCAACACAAAATTCAGATGTCAGGCTGGGACTGGATTGTGAAAGGGAGGCTTCAAGTGCAGGATGAAGAACATACGGGCTACCTTCAGCTGGGCCACCGTACGGCCATCACCAGGCACAAGTAAAGCTGAAATAGCAGCCAAGTGCACTTTTATAGAACAGCACTGGAGTCCTGACAAGTACAATACATACTCTAGAATCTGACTCACTGGACAAGTGAAGGGATCCAACTGACAAGAAGTGGCCCATAAACTAAACCACTTCCACTTAATAGAATAATTAGCCTGGTGGAAAGTTTTCTAGCAGCCACTAGGAAATCATCCACCTTAGGGCACACTCTGAATCTTGCAATGGCTATGTCTTCAGGAGTATGGCATGAAAATGGAGAGACCGGCAGCCCAAATGGACCATGATTCCCTGTTCCTGTGAGAGCAAGCCTTTGCACAGGGGCAGAGGTACTGGAGGTTCCACTGCTAACTGCTGCAGCAGGATAAACAATATCCGACAAGGCCAGAAGGGAGCCACCAGAATTAGAGTAGTGCTCTCCAAACGTGAGTGATCTTCTGGACTTTTGAAATTGTTCTTAACAGTTTTTGCTAGCCCTGGATCTTTATGTTTAAGAATGCAGTACAGGCTATTTTGCTGGTTCTGTAGTCAGCTAACGTGGGGAATTACTAAGAGTTTCTTTATTTCAGTGCCGTTTAATGCTGCTGGGTTCAGTGATTTTTTTTTTCCCCCTATGGCACTGTTTAATAGTTAGAGGGTGATCAGCAACCCAAAGATGGCTGAACACAATGTGATATAATTATTTGGTGTCTTACCCACACCCCACTGACTAACCAAAGCATGCAGTTATCAGTGTCCCACTGTTAAGTCACTTTAATTAAGGCAAAGTTTAAAATCTGTTATTTTTCATTAGAACACACTGAATGCTGAGCCTGCCACGACTGTACTAACCTAAGTGGGAATTCTAACTTCCTTTCTTCCTTAGTCGCACACTTACCATTCTCAATATGTGCATGAATTAGAGTTTGTTGACTAAGTTAACTATTACCTTGTTTCTTTCTCAATGTAACTTACAGGAGGCCCTTTTCTATTCTTAAAGAGGTTGCAACACAGTATGGATTGGATTTTTTTTTTTCACTGCAGCAGGTTGAGTGTACTGCAAGTCGTTTATATATATTTATCGCAACACATTACTGTATTTATCGCACTGATTATTTTAACGCGCTATACTTCGGTGTCAGTGGCGGTAACCTCCACCGACTGCAACTGGTGCATAACGCTGCAGCCAGGTTGTTGACGGGCCTATCGAGGATCGCTCATATAACCCCTGTTTTGCGCGAACTGCACTGGCTGCCGGTCAGGTGCAGGCTTGCTCACCTATAAGGCCCTCTACGGCTTGGGTCCTGGCTACCTGTCTGACCTCCTGACACCTGTCTGCCCGGTGCACTCACTCTGGTCTTATGCAGATGGCCTCCTTGTAGTCCCAAGGGCGCGGCTGAAGACCTCCGGGGATTGTGTCTTTGAAGAGACAGGACCAATACTATGGAACTCCTTACCAATAGTTCTAAGGGAGGCTTCCTCCAAAGAAGTGTTCAAGTGAGGCCGGAAACTCATCTTTTTAATCTGGCATTTGACATCCGCTAGTTTTAATTAATGTTAAATAAGGTTTTTTAAGAATTAATATGGAATGTTTTAAATAAAAGCGGGTCTGGCAGTATAGCCTAGAGGTTAGAGTAGCGAGCTGTGAATGAGCATGGTACATCCAGCACACCTGGGTTTGATCCCCACGACCTCCACTTGCATACTTTGCGACTCTGAGCAAGTCACTTAACCCCCCAGTGCTCCCAGGTAGCCCCCGGAAACAGGCACTTGTGCCTAGTGGGCCTTACCCAGTTATCAAAGACTTAAATTAAAAAAAATATATAATAATTATTTATTTATTTTGACTGATCAACCCAGTTTTAATCCGACTGTAAATGTTTCCTCTATTTTCACCTTTACGTGAAGCACCCAGAGCCTCTGGGATTGGGCGCTCAACAAATAAAGTTTGACTTGACACTATCAATTACATGGACTTTGGAGCGGTCATTTGACAAGTTTAAGAGTGTCACACTCTGGGAATTAATGGTGTTACACCATTTGGGGATTCTAGTGCATGGTCATGGTGCAAATGGCCTTTCTGAGACCTTTTTTTTTTTTTTTTTAACTCTTTTCCCTCGGTCACGGAACTCTCGGATGTAACCCAGGGAGTCGGTCATTTCTCCCACCCGCGAGATCCTCCCACACCTGGCGCCCGGAGCTCCTCGCCACTCTGACTTATCTACCCACGGCACACACACACCCCCCCGTAGCAGGGCCACTGCTCCTCTCTGGCGCCCTTTCTCAGAATCCAGTTGGCGTCAGGTTGTTCAGGAGGAATCGACGCTGATGCAGGCAGGATCCGGCGGTGGGCATTGGAGACCGGCTCATAGGTCCATCCCTGTCCTCCCAGTGGTCAGGGCTTTTCCTTGTCCCCCCAGGCAGTATAGTGCAGTGGGTTAAGGCTTGGAGCTGCAGACCTGGAGACCTGGGTTTGAATCCCACAGCCGCCTAGGTGCATACTGTGTGATCCTGAGCAATTCACTTAACTTCCTTGTGCTCCCAGGTCACATCTGGGAAAAAGCTTCAGCTTAGTGTGCTACTCCTCATTAAACAATGTTCCCTTTCCCTTTTTCCTATCCACCGTCACCTCTATCCAACACACATCCCCTGCTAGTGTAGAGCTTCCAGTCTCCACCGGGAGCCGCTATGAGGCAGGGATTCTAAACACACCCTCCCAGGAGAGCAGTCCTCCAGACGCTCAATCCTCTCCTCCCCCTGCTGACCCCCGGCAACCTGAGTCCACTCCTGAACCCAGGTCGTCAACGTGGCACAAGGTACGGCAGGTGCTTCAGCCCTCAGCGTCACCAGGCTGGTTCCGAGACTGTTTTTGGATACTAATATTTGACTACATTGTTTTTTATAGTAAAAAATGCCCTCCTATGCTGTAACAGAGGGTGATAAGTTTTCAGAAAATATGTATAACTTCACTGTCATATGAGTACTAGTCTTGGAACCTTGGATGCATGTACTGTATGTTATTTTGACAATAAATATGAAATTAAAAAAAAAAAAAAAGTGGTTCTCTCCATCTGGAGCTCGATTAGCACCCTCTGAATCTGAGGGAAGGCATAAAGGAACCTCCCTTTCCAAGAGAGGGACAATGCATCTCACCAGAAAACTCCAGGCCCTGGAGCGAGCAGAAAAGCAGCAGTTTTGCATGAGGTGTACACGTAAAAAGGTCTAACTTTGGATAGCCCCGCCTGTTGAACAGGTCTTTTAATACAGAGGTCAGCAGCTCCCACTTTGTATTCAAGACAGCGACCGGCTTAGCCTGCCTGCCAAGACGTTCTGGACACCTGGAACATGGACGGACGACAGTTCTAGAGCCCAGTGCCAGATCCTCAATGCTCCCGGCACAGAGGATACAAGTGGGTCCCCCCACCTTCCTTGTTTATGTAGTGTACTACACTGATGTCCGTCTGCACCAGCAGATGCCCTGGGGACAGATGGACCTGGAAGGCTTGCAGAGCACACAGAATGGCCCTCATCTCTAGGATGTTTATGTGGAGGGAAGTCTCCATTCTGGTCTATGTTCCTTGACTCTGATGAAGTCCCAGATGAATCCCCCAGCCCATCCCCTAAGTGTCTGTGGTGACAATCTGCAGAGGGGAGGGAATGAGGAAGAGAACTCCTTCCAGCAGGTTGCTGGGTTCCATCAACCACTGGAGAACCTTCCAGACAGAAGTGGCTAGAACCTGCTGTTCTATGCCGTCTCTGCGTTGATCCCACTGGACCCTTAATGTCCACTGAGGGACCCTCATGTGCAGCCTGGCTAGGGGTACTTTGACAATGGCTGCCACCTTAAGGACCAACAGCCTCAGGAACATCCTGGCTGTGACATACCTGCTGTTGTAAAGCAGCAGTGCCTGAGCCATAAGGCGTTCCGCCCTGTCTTGGGGCAGGAACAGAAGCCCTATGCAGTGTCCAGTACTTCCCCTATGTACTGCAGACACTGACAAGGGGTCAAGACTGACTTGGGCAGATTGACCGTGATCCCTAGGGCATTGAACAGCGGTCTGGTACTTGCTAGGGTGTGGGCCAGTTGCTCCCTGGACTAGACTTTGAGCAACCAGTCACCTAGATAAGGGAAGACGTACAGTCCCTCTCTCCTGAGAGCTGCTACTGCAACTGCCAAGCATTTGGTAAATACCCATGGTGCAGATGACAAGCCAAAGAGCAATACCCTGAACTGGTAATGTCCCCCCGGAACAGAAACCTGAGATACCTCCTGTAGGGTAGACAAATCTTCATGTGCATGTAAGCATATCCAGTCCCCTCTTTGTAGAAGTGGCAGCAGGCCTTACAGAGTGACCATCCTGAACTTCTCACCGAATATAATAGTTCAAATCCTCAGATCCAGAATGGGCCTTAAGTCCTCTGTGGACTTCGGGACTAGGAAGAAATAAGAGTAGAACACTGTATTCCTTTGTTCCTAGGGAACTGGTTCTGCAGTATATGTACTTCCTCTAGTAGTATTAGTACGTGGTCTGGAGAATAAGCAGAGGGAACTGGCAGACATTCTGGAGGTAACTCCAGAAGTTCTAGAGCATGTCCCTGTTCTATTAACTGCAGGATCCAAGCATCTGTTGTAATCTCTCTCTCCACTGGTCCAGACGGAGGGAGAGGCGACCCCCTACCACCCCCTCTGGATTGTCTACTAGAGGGTGGGGTCTAACAAACAGTCATGCTGAGGCAGATCTGGCAGCCACGCTTCCTCTAGGCAGGGGTGTCCAACCTGTTCGGGGTCATGAGCCACATTTAATTTCCAGATAAGATGTGAAGCCACAACATCCAGCCCGTACCACACCCAACGTGCGGTCCTTACCATACCCATATTTAGCTATATTTAGGAGTTAAAAAAATAACATAGTCACAGTCAATAATCATATTTTATGAAGTTTAATTAAGTTACAGTATTAAATCCTACCTGTACCAGCTTGTTTGTATCTATGCCTTAAGTTACTGTTATACTGTGTTGTACTGTTATACTGTGTATTTTCGTTTGTCTTACTGTGACAAGTTACCTTTGTAAATGAGCCTATGGCTCAAAGGTTTTCCAAACTGCTGTTTAAATAAATAAATAAATAAAACAGTTGTCATTTTAAAATTATTTATAGCAGCTCTGGAGCTTTAGATTTGCTTGCAGGCTTAGTAAAAGTAGCTTGTTGAGCACTCAGGGCATTTTTCAGCTCCTGTACTTTGACTTTTCTCAAGTTTAAAAGACTGTGACATGTTCTTGACACGTAATTAAACTCCTCGAGCCACATCAAACTGCTTCAAGAGCAACATGTCGCTCGTGAGCTACAGGTTGGCCACCCCTCCTCTAGGAGCTTATGAGTGGGCACATGTGGAGGAGGCTTGGGCTGGAAAGCTGCTCTGCTTTTGCTCTGCTGTCTGGCTGCTGATCTAGGTCTGTTGGTGGCCCTACAAAAGGGCACCTTCTGCCTACTTTTCGGCTGTGTGTGGTAGTGGGAATGGACTAACTTGAGAGTCCTTCCCAAGACTTGCAGGTCAGAGAGAATGTCCTGCACACTTGTCCGAAAGAGCGTGCATCCTCTAAAAGGGGAGTTCAGGATGGACTGCTGGACATCTATCACAAATCCCGACACCCTCAACCAGGAGAGCTGTCTCCTGCAGATACCAACCGAAGCTGCTCTGGCTGAAGCATCTGAGATATCGTAGGTATATCTTAAGAAGTGTTTACCCACGTCAGCCCCAGTCTGGAGGGCCCTGAGCATATTCTACTTCTGGAAACCCTCTGGGAGGGCCTAGGCTGCTGTTTTAGCCTTCCCCCAGAAGGTATTCTTGTATATGACCATATGGGCCTGGTAATTTGCTATTCTGAGGCCCAGTGTGGCAGAGGCAAACGCCCTCTTTCCCATGAGGTCCAGTCTTCTCAACTCTTTATCAGGAGGGGAGAGAACAGAGATACTTAGGTCTCTTAGACCAGGGTTTCTCCCAGGGGAGGCTCAAGCAGGCCTTAAAATGTACTATATTTAAATGTCAGGTTTTGGATGCTTTGTGTGATATGATGCAGCAAACTAAAGTGAATAATGGCATGCGAATTTATGTACAAAATGGGTGACCAGGACAGTCTCACTCAACAAACACTTGTTTCCCGGCATGACATGGGGGATAGCTGAATGGAGGAAATACAGTTCTTGGAAACTGTGCAAAACAAAATGCAAAATAATACAAATGAATAGGTACAAGGTAACAACTGACCCATTATACTGGCTGCAGAAAAGCACAAATGCAAAGGCTAGGTTGAGAGGTACTAGCAGCAAGAGCAGGACAAAGCAAAATGGACCCTGAGAAGGTGTTTAAAAATAAGGTGAAACTGACAAAGAAAGTAATCTGACTCGTGGAGGTATTGCAACAAGGGGTACAGTAAATAGGGTCCAAAAACCAGAAGTGTGGCGTGAGTATGCTGACATGGGGAGGGGGTTATACAGACGGAGAATAATAAATTTAATAAAATGAGAATAACCTCAACCACTCAAAGGAGTGTCACTGTATTCCTTGTGTACTGTGCAAAGTACGATAATTGTTCTAACTATGGGGAGGCCAAAATTATTTCTATACTGGGGGCTCAAGATCTTTTCAAAGGTTTGTAGGAGGCTCACTGTGACAGTATAGAAACATAGGCCTGAATGACAGTAAGGAACCGCTTAGCCCACCAGACTGCTCATTTCCCTACCTAATGGATAGCTGCAGATCCCTAGTTAACCAGCAGCCTACTTCTGGTTAACTAGGATCTGCAGCTTATGACAAATGAGAAAACATTCAGGCATTGCAGTCACTTATCTGCCAAATCACATCATTTCTATACTGTCTAATCAATCTAAACAAGAAAAATCTTAACCAAATAATTTGAAGCCTCCCCATAGTTAGAACAATTATCACTTGCACAGTACACAAGGAATACAGTGACACTCCTTTGAGTGGTTGAGGTTATTCTCATTTTATTATGTGAGAAACACTGTCTTAGACCTATCACAGGCTGCATTTATCACAACCGAATCAGCCCAAGGCTGGTTTGTGAAAAAAGGCTTTCCTGTGGGAGCCTGGTACCGCTTGGCAGCCTTTCTGGGCATGGCAGGGATTAAGCTTTGTGCAAGGCAGCCAGGGTGGTATCCTCTAGTGCAGGCAATACAGGAGGACTGATCAGAGGGGGAGAATCTGGCAGTTCCAGGAACTCTACCAGGTTTCTCCTAGTGATGTCTTGTTCCTCAACATCAAACTCGATTGCAGTTTAGAGCTGCTTCATCATAGCGATGAAGGGGGGGACCTTGGGGTATACAGAGTACAGTCATTACTCCTGCAGGAAATAGTGGAGTCAGATCTATCAGCAGGGCTCCCATCCATAGCTTCCTCTTCCTCCTGTAAAATTAGATCAGGCTTATATTCCTGATCCTCGTCAATGGACTCTGAGGGATGAAAGGCAGGAACAGAGGACATCGACGCCTGAGAGTATGCAGGGTGCGTTGCCGTGACCAGTCTGCGAGGCCCCGTTGTCACTATGCCAGTCGTAGGAGATCAGGCACTGTATTATCTCAGTGAAGCAGGAGAGCCCTGTCTCCATGTCGATGGTGGCCTGCACTGCAGGAGGTGCCTTGTGACGTTGATGGGGGTGGCTAGAGCCCTTGTGTCAACAGAACACCTTGTGATAGCTATGGGGAAGACTGGAACCTCAACGTCAATGGGCGGTCATTGACCGTAGAAGGCGTGGCGGAGCTCAGCAAGAGCCAGGGCTAGCGACATCAATTGGAAGGGGGGGGTCAGGAGCCCCAGACAGGCCTTTGGCGGTCACGGGAGGTCTCATGGGACTCGCTGCCAGAGCTGACCCTGTAGGAGTAAGGGTTTGGGCGGCATGAAGTGTCACTGCCGAAGTGGATGACGATGCTGCAGCTGTTGGCACCAAGCACAGCGGCAAACGACAGTGAACCAGGGGGGTATTTAACCTTATTTAACTCCTTCTCTCGGTGTTTGTGCTTTCCTTTTTTTGGTTTTTAAGCATCTTTATTAATTTTTTTTCAGACTTTGGACAAACACACAGTTATCCTGGGCAGACCCAGGATTCACAATCCCAAAACTGACTGTACAGTAACAACTATGTACATACACAGCTGATGGGGTTGACCCTCCATTACACTTACAAATTCTTATTGCATCTATATCTTAGGGTAACAATATCATTGACTAAACTTAAAACCAACAGAGGTAAAACCCCTGAAACAGAAGTTTTGTTACCCACTGAATTTATAAAACCTAAGCCACAACCTAAGTAGCATTACACCCAGGAGGTGGCCTCGAGCTGTGTCCCCTGGAAAGAGAGCCCGCACCCACCCTTGAACCAAAGCAGACCAAAACCTTTATCCTAATACCATTTTACTAATACCAACTCAACCCAAAAACAGCTGTATATAATACAGCCATTTAGAACTTGAAATAAATCCACACAAGACTGTACATTTCTCCGAGAGAGTAATCTCTTGCTAATCACAACCCGATAGACAGGCCTGTGTTTGGGTATTAAGCTGCAATGAATAGATTGCCTCTAGTGTCGACTATCTTTTATTATATAACCCTTTCCTACCCTCCAAATAAATATGCCTCTTTATTCTTCCCAAAGCCCAAATAAGGTGTCTCACCCATTGTTCATAGGCATAGATAAGGTCATCTTTCCAGTGTTTCAATATAAAAGATTTGACTATCGCTGTCATCAGAGATAGATAGTATTTGGGTGTGGCACCTGATATTTGCGACATGTCATCTAATATGCAAATTTCAGGCAATATAAATTCTGAATAATCCAACAAAGGGTCCATATTTTGTTTAATTTCAACCCATAGAGGCGATATTTTACTACATTCCCACAACACATGGAGGATATCTCCTGATCCCACTCCACATCTAAAACACAGGTCTGCCTGTCTAAGGTGTCTATCACATAGTTTCACAGGGGTGAAATACATATTAGAAACAATAAAAAACTGCATAAGCATACTTGGGTATAGGTACATACAGGGCTCTAGATAAGATTTTTTGGGATGAGTACCTGTACTCTTCATTTTGAAAGTGAGGTGAGTAAAACAAAATTCAGATGTGTACAAATGTCTTGCTAGAGTGGACTGAGGAGTACATTTATTTAAAAAAATGTAGTTTTTTTTTTTCTAGATAAGAATTTCAGGTGCCAACAACGCTCCAAATAAAGTTGGCAGGTAGGAATTTACTCACCAGTTTTACAACATAGTGAGTAAAACAAAAGAGGGATGCATACAAGTGCTGTAAATCTGGCAAAAAAGTTCCTTTTGAATCACCAGTTATGTTATGAAGCACTATTCTTTGGTGTGTGGAGTATTTACAAATGTTGGGTGAGTACTGGTACTCATAAAAAAAAAATTCTGAAGAGTATTTCCTAAAATTAGGTGAGTAAAATAGGCTGGTACACACCTTATCTGGAGTCCTGGGTATATACTTGTTACTCCTCCAGATATTGTCCCAAGCAGGCCTCTGGGGGGCCAATGTTCTGTCCCAATATAAAACCCTTGTTGGAGAGTTCAGGCTAATATAGTCCAATAGCACCTTGTATACTTTTTAAAGAGAGTTAGATGTAGGGTCAACTTCCTTTAAATTGTCCCAGGTGAACGGATTTTCTGGTGGGCCCCCTAGCCTTCTCCATACCCCCTCCAGCATTTTGGTGAGCTGCAACCTTCTGAAAAAATGCATTGCATCACACCTAGCTGGGAGAACCACCCTATTGTCCTTTATAACATCCATTAGTTTCAGGCCCAGCAGCTGATCAGCCCAACGTTTAGTGATTACCTGACCCCCAATCAGTAAATTGGAGTTACCCAGCACAGGTTGGTCTCGGGTCTTCATTTGGTCCCTTCTCTTGGCAGGAGTGAGAAATAACCACCAGGCCAGTGCTGATTTAACAATTAGCGTCAAGGTTGCTTTTTTAAGGCATTTCTCTGGATTAGCAAAAAGCAATGCCTCTGGAGAGAGGCCTGAATCTTTTAATATTTGCCTCTCTATTTGTAGCCATATTGGAATATATGTCTCTCCCTCCAAGTTTCTAGCCCATCGACTCATAAGACCCAGTTGTCCCGACACGTAATATAGATGGAGATCAGGCAGTTTAATACCCCCATGCTGTGCGGTAAGCACAGGATACTATGATTTTTCCTGGGAGGCTTGGAATTCCACAGAAATTCGGATAACAGTTTCTTAATTTTTATGAACCATAATTTGGGAATGCTATATGGTGCTAAGTATATTGGATATAATAACCTAGGCAATAGGTTCATTTTAACTAATCCCAATCTAGCTGCAAAGTTCAAAGGGAGCTTATTCCATCTGAGTATGTTCCCTCTAATTGCTAACAGGATGTTGTCCATATTTGTTGCAGCACTATCCTCCATACCAGCTGTGATCCATATACCCAAGTATTTAATCCTTTCCGGCGCCCAGTGTAACTGCAGTGGTACCAAATCTGCTCTGCATACATGCGGTGTCAAAGGGAGAATTTGAATCTTGTTCAAATTTAATTTATAGTTCGAGATTTTGGAAAATTGCCCTATAATTTCAACTGTTCTTTTGAAGCTTGATGCCGGGTCTTTTAAGTGTAGAAGTATATCGTCTGCAAAGACCGAAAATTGTAGGTCCCTCCCCGCTATTGTGATCCCCTTTATGTTAGCATCCTTATTAATAGCTTTTAACAGGGCTTTCAGGTATATATTAAACAATATTGGCGAGAGGGGACATCCCTGTCTGGTCCCATTTTCTAACTGAATCTCCTGTGACACATAATAACCATTACACAATACTCTGGCCGTAGGAGCTGCGTACAGATTTCTGATACCTCTGAGTAGGCCCTCAGGGAAACCCATCTTCTCCACTGTAGCAAATAGAAATGGATGGGAAACCCTGTCAAAGGCCTTCTCCGCATCTAAAGATATCGATGCTAGGGGTAGTTGGGAATCCAGCACATAACTGAGTACGTGATATAATTTCCTAAGGGCATCATGTGCCCCCCTACCCGGCATAAATCCTACCTGTTCGTGACTAATTAAGTTGGAGCAATATTCAGGGTTCTATTACCAATAATCCTCGTAAGGATCTTAATATCTTGATTCATCAAGGCTATAGGCCTATAACTGCCAGGTAAATCCTTAGGCTTGTCTGGTTTTGGAACCAGGGTGATATATGCCTGGTATAGTGGAGGGTGACACACCCCCTCTTGCATTATATTACTAAAAAATTCCTTAAGTAGGGGAAGTATAGTATGGAGATGTGCCTGATAAAACTTAGACGTAAAGCCATCTGGCCCCAGAGTTTTACCAGAAGGCAGAGATTGTACCACATCTATTAGCTCTGATTCTCTTATTGGAGCTGCTTACTCTCTGACCTGTGCTGGGTCTAGCACTGGTAATGATATTCCCTCTAGGAATGTCCTGATTTCCTTCTCCCCAGCAAGATGTCCTGCTTGGTAAATTTCTTTATAATAGGATGCAAATGCATCCGCCATTTTCTGAGGATCTGTTAAAATTTTCCCAGCATACCATATAGAAGTGACTGTTCTAGTGGCTTCCCATTCCTTAGCTCTAGCTGCAAGGAGGCGGCCAGGCACGTCTCCTTGCATTAAATATTTAGTTTGAATCTTTGCTAACCAGAATTCTATTTTACCATACAAGATGTCCGCCATTTCCCTTCTTAGACTTTTAAGTTCAGTTTCTATCTCCATGGAGGACCCTTCCCAAGGAGCCAGCGATTCAATGGCCACCAGTATAAACTCCTCCTTTGCATGTCTCATTCTATTTCTCCGTGCTGCAAAACCCTGAGCTACACCAGCATACAACACCTTACAGGTTGGCCATGCTAAGTTTTTGTTCCGGAGCGTAGACAATTGCTTCTGTATTATCTCCAGAAGGGCTTCCTCTAAATTACTCTGGACTGAGATCTCAGTCAACAGGGTATCATTCAGCCTCCACCTATACGGCCTAGGAGGAGCAGCTGTTGGCTCCCAAATCAGTTGAACTGGGGAATGATCCGATAAAATTCTACACTGGGTTGTCACCTCCTTAACCTCACAAAGTGCCTCCCTGTTAACAAGAAAAAAATAAATTCTAGATTGACTCGTGTGGGCCACAGAAAAGAATGTCACGTTATTGCCCCCTGCAGAATGGGTCCGGAGTGGATCTACCAGGGCAGTGACCTCCAATAATCTATTCATGGCAATCTGAGCCCTGGACAGAGGCCCTCTGAATGGTGGTATCCTATCCTTCCGGTTATTTAAACAAAGGTTCCAATTGCCTGCCAATATGAGGGAGTGCAGAGGAAAAATAGTAATATCTAGCTCAAGTGAAGCAAAGAAATCAGGATTAGAAGCGGTTAGACCATAAATAGAAGCAACTGAGAGCTCTTTACCCAAAATATTACCAGAGAGGTAAATCCCTCTACTATCCTCCCTTGTAATCACCTGTGCTATGGTATACGGACAGGTTTTCCCTATTAAGATCGCCACACACTCCGAGGCCGTTTCCTTACCTACCCCATAAACCTGGCCCACCCACATCCGCTTAAGGAAGTTCAGTTCCTCTGTCAATAAGTGGGTCTCTTGTAGTGCAGCTATGTGAGCCCCATCTGACCAATATGCCTCAAAATTACCATTCTTTTGCGTCTACCCCTGAAACCTTTTATATTCCATGAAATAATTTTAACACGACATTGAAAAAATAAAAAGGATTTTGTTCAAACCATCATTTTTGCCCTCTCAAGGTCTGCATCTCTCTCTCTTGAACTTTATTGGACTCTCTCACCTTCCAGATCCCATTACCTCCCACCCCACCCCGTCCCCAATCCCTGGATCGTCCTCCATTTAAACATCGATTCATGGATGAGCCATTTTCTGTGCACCCCCAGCCCCTCAAATTAAATGAGGCAGCTCACAGGACCCGCCCTTAACTTAAGACATCTATTGCAGCTTTACATCTCCTCCCCTGTACCCATATCTCATTGGTTCTCCTCAGATTCCCTCTTCCCCATAATTCACCCCCATTTAGATTCAGATTCTGCCCCCATTCAGATTGATTTATTATATTTTGTATGATAAGCTCTCTCGTCCTCTAGCTTATTAAACTGATAGAGGGTTAGCTGAGCTGAGCAATGCCCACACCCTTAATCCAGTCTGTAAGGGAATCCAAACTTGCAGAATGGATAAAATGCTTCAAGTTATTCCCTCTACCATCCTTCTTTGCCAGGACATTGCCCAACCCCCTACCTTACTCTTATCATTACCCTTCAGGGATGCAAAGTCCCTCATACCCAAGAGGGTTCCTATAATACATCGAGAGGAGTTGTCAGTTTCTTAGAATGGAACACTACTCACACCCCTATTCCACTCCTACATCACACATTAGGGTGAGAGGTTAGCCCCCCATCCCTTGACCCACTGTTTATGTCCACCAACTCCTAATTGTCCTAAACTTCTTTCGAAATCAACCCCACAGGGGAAGGTCAACTCCTGGTCTTTGCCACTCCCCAAGCTTCATTCCTCCAGTCCTCTCTACATTCCCCCCACCTTCTCAGTCACGAACACCAAATATGGAGCCCAGAGCAGTGTTTCCAATAACCCCTCAACATATAACAGTAAATTGCACTCCCTCATGACCTTTTCCAGCCCTCTCCCCACATAAACTACCAGGCTCCTGATTGAACCCTACAACCTCTTGAGGGTGTCAATCCACCTTCGGCCCCAAACTAACCCCTCTGTAACCTAGCAACATTAGCCTTAACATTTTAACCAAGTGTATTCAACTTTTATAGAAGAACCTGAAAAGGGACAAGTTTTGCATCTCCCTTTCATCTCTGAAGTCCCAACTTGTTAGATCATACCAGCCCTCTTCTTTTCTTCAGAAACTCAAGTCGGCGACTTAAACAACGCTGGAAGTTCAAACCGCAGACCCTCCATGGCGTCACGTGCAGTCAAGTAACTTTTCTCCCCAGACTGAAGTCGTACCAGGATATTGCAAACAAAATTTAATTCCAGCAAGATACAGCTTTTTCTTTATCTCCGAATACTCCTTTTGCTTCTCCCTAACCGATGGTGTTTGATCCTGGAACAGCCAGATAGATGTGCCATTCTATTGCAGAGCTTTATTTTGCCTAGCAATGAAAAGCACATGGGACTTTTCCTTGTAGTTCAGGAACCGCATAATTAGGATCCAAGGTCTCGTTCCCAGCGGGGGCATCTCTCTTAATGCTCTATGTGCTCTTTCCAAGTTGTAAGCTTCTCCAAATGGTGTGGGGCCGAGCAATTTAAGCAAGAGATCTTGTAAAAAAGAAACACAGTCAGACACTTCAGCCCTCTCTGGGATCCCTGCTAGGATAAGATTATTCCCCCTACTCCTGGATTCTTGATCTTCTATCCGATCCTCGAGCTTCTTGACTTGTTTGCGTACAGCAACCAGCTCCTGCACCACAGTGGATACCTTCCTTTCTTGGGAGGAGACTCTAGCCTCTACAGTTCCCCACCCTTTGAGCCTTGCCGGTTTGACTGTGGCAAAATCCACCACCAGCCCCTGCAACATTTGCTTTATTTCTAGAATGTCTTCTGTAGTCATATTGGTACCCCCTTCTATTTCTAATTGGCCCGCCTGTTCATCTGGTATGGGCGATAGGGGTTTTGGTCGTTTTACCGGCGGAGTTTGTGCCGCCAGGGGCTCTATAGCTTCAGTCTCCATCCTGCTGCTGATGCTGAAAGTGCAATGTTGGAGAAGTAATAGCCGCTTTCACTCGCTCAGACCCACAACGTTTCTGCGGGGAAATCTAGTCAGAAGCACCTCACCGACTGGAATAAGGTATTTAGACTTGAAATAGTGGTCCTGAGAAAGTTTAAAAGCTTATTTAAATTAGCAGGGCCTAGGAGCAGCACAGAAGACGTCCTCTCACACCAGGCTCATCACGTGATCCCCGTGTTTGTGCTTTCCTCAAGATTTCTCCTAGGCCTTGGAAAAGTGAGGGCTCGAGGAAAGGGCTGACGACAGGGAGGAGCTTCTCGCCTGCAGCCCCCTCTCCATTCTGGCTATCTTCTGCTCAAGAAGGAAAGGCTGCAGGGCTTTCTGGCATAGTCACAGGGTAGCTTGGTTGAAGCTCAGGCAGATTGCGCAGGCCTTAGCGTTGTGGGCCTCTTAGAGACAACAGACACAGGCTTTGTGGTCATAATTGTAGATTTTTCCCCTGCACTTGCAGTAATAAACGACTTTAGTAGAGTCAGTCGTCAACATACCATTTTTGATTACCATCACTGTGTAACTAAATAGGGTGAGAAAATAATGAAGCTATAAAAATCTGGATCCAGAAGGCAGATATTTGATTTTGCAAGGCTCTCTAGAGGGTTTTTCCATTACTTTGGCTTCTATTTATCACCCCAATATTGATGACCCCCCTTTTTTTTTTTTTTTTACTACATTAACTCTCCTAAATTCTATGGCTCGTCAATTGTGCCCCCCTCCTCTCTGCCTCGAGACAAGGTTTGGAGCATGAATAACTAGCTTTTGAAAGATCTGAATTTTCTGAAGCGTGTAAGGGAATATACTGAATCAATTTTCCAATACAATCTGGGATCCATGGAGGACTTTTATACGGTTTGGGGTGCTTATAAAGCTGCAGTTAGAGGGGAACTAATTTGTTTGGCCTCAGTTCGTAAGAGGGAGCAATTGCAAGCTAGCAACCAGCTTCTCACGGATAACAGGCAGCAAGAGCGTACCATCTCTGCTTCCTCCCCAGAGACTGAGTGGCAGGCTCTGGTGCTGGCCAGAGAGAAATCTGCTGAACTACTGCGAGAGGAGGCAGAGTGGGCCATTTTCCAAGCTGGGATGAGGTACATTGATCAGGGGAAGAAAGCCGGGAAGCTCTTAGCACTTCAGTTAAGACAACAAAATGCAGCACGGACTATCACGGTAATTCGGCAGTCCCCGGACTCCCTGTGTATGATGGATCCCATGGACCTAGCAAGCTGTTTCGCCTCTTATTACTCCAAGCTCAACTCAGAGGAACCTCCCACCCCTCCTGAGGCAATCTATTCTTTTTTTGCAAATGGCCTCCTTTCCCCAACTCAACAAGGAACAGAAATAGCTGCTTAAACAACTGATCTCCTCTGAGGAGGTGTACTGCGCCATACAGGCCTTAACCCTACATAAGGCCCCGGGCCAAGATGGGCTTTCTACCAACTTTTATAAAGCCCTTAAGGATCTTTTAGTTCCCTATTTGACTACCTTTTTAAATGAAGCCTATGCTAAGAGATGGCTTCTTTCGTCCTTTCACCCTTTTATCCAAGCCTGGTAAGGATCCGAAACTAGTGCAAAATTATAGGCCCATACCCCTATTATTAAATACTGATATGAAGATACTGGCTGGACTTCCAGTGACGTCATCATCTGCACGGAAGTCTAACTCAGTAGCTCTGAACCCATCAGACAAATCTAAACTTTAATAAAGCTGACATCTCATCTAAAAACTGAACACAATGTCACCAAAGAAGGCAGAGAATAACAAACAGATGAAAAATCGAGGAGCCTGGTACCAGAAAGGCTCGGATGACCGTGGATTAACTGAGAAGTTCACTCACGATGAGGGAAGCTCCTCTCCATGCAGCGAGCAGGCTCAGAGACTGATACAGACCAAGAACGGGAAATGTTAACTAGATCCTGTTTTGAAAGGATTCTACATGAAATACAGCAGTTCCGGTCAGTAAATCAAGCAGAATTTAAAAACTTAAATGCAAAACGTACGGCAGTAGAGACCAGGGTATAAAAGGTGGAGGAGCGAGTCTCGAGCTCGGAGGACACAGTGGTTCACCTCCAACAGGCAATGGAATTTCTGTTGCAACAACAAGAGGCCCTGAATAATAAATGCCAGGACTTAGAATCACATTCCCGAAGAGACAATATGTGGATCTACGGTCTGCGGGAGGGAGCAGAGGAGGTGCAGATGGAAGACTTCCACACCGACCTTATAAAGCACATTGTCCCCCTTCCAGGGTCCTTCTATTTCAGACTGGAACGCACTCATCGAGCGCTTACTCTGCGCCTTGCAGACCCAAATGCAAGGCCCCGCTCAGTGGTGGTAAAATTCTCTAGCTACCGGGACAAGGAGACAGTACTGAAAGCATCATGGCGGTCAAAAAGATAGTCTACAATGCAGCTAGACTATTATTCAATCAAGACTACCCAATGGACACTATGCAGCTCAGAATGAAGTATACAGAAATCCTGAGAGTGCTGAAGGCCAAAACAGGTACGCTTTTACACCCCATACCCAGCCCGATTGAAAGTGCTTTGGCCTACAGGAGCAGAGGTCTATGATTCTCCACTGGAAGGGAGGAAAGCCCTGCAGATCCATGGAATCGGTGAGATGGAGCAGATGATGAAATCAAGTTCCTCTTTATGTCAGGAAAACAGCAGAATAGAGCAGAAGCAGTTTAACTAACTATGCAGGGAAAAAAGCACCCGATGATCTTACGCAGACATTCGCAGACTGTTAAAACCGCATGCAAGCATCCGAGGACCCCTCTCCTAAGCCGAAAACCTGAAGAATCAGCTAAACCCTGGTCAGCAGTTTGTTTTCCCTTTCATGCCTTTCTCTCGCTACGGAGAACCTGGTCCTAAAAAAAAAAAAAAAAATGTAGGTACTCTTCTCTTCGTCCAGTGTGGAGTTATCAACAGACAAGAAATAGACAGCTAAAACCTTTCGTAATCTCCCGCGTGAAGGGAAAGGTGAAGAAATAAACACTCTTTGGGCTTGAAACCCTAGTTATATTAGTAGCAACCAGAATTAAATGACTTTGCATTTTTATTTTCTGAAGTTCTTGCTAGAGAGAGACTGGTAGCGCAAAGAAATACATGGGGCAAAAAATTAACATGAAAATCCCTGTTTTATGTGTCTGTAAAAGAGTTAGAAAATTCACCTGAAATTTTAGACAGCCGACTGGGAGGCTCCTCTCCCACTACCATAGTCTAGGAAGGGTGAAGGAGGGCTCTTGCACTGAGTAAGGGATGAAGGTGCATGCATTTATAAGGGTACAGTATATGGTTAACCCCAGGAAACTATCGTGGAGTCTCTGGGAGACAAAGCGGTCAGCGGTAACATTGAGGAGGGAATTATACCTCCATGGAAACAATTACAGCCCGTGGGGGGGGGAATAAACACCATAGCAATGGCTTTCAGGCATACAGCCATTATGCTTATGCAGGTGATCACCTATGCCCTTTGGGGCTTTCTGTGGTCTCAAGTCCCACAGAATGGAGGGCCTAATGGATTACTCCATTACTTTTCCTCCAGACTGCACGTCTTTTGAGATCTGGACCCGACTGTAGACCTTTAAAGGGCAATCTATAATACCCCTCTGGTATGGAAGTCAAGTTTATATAGTTCAACATGTTAATGTTCCAAGTATGAATGAGCATTATGTTTGTTGGTTTAGTTTCCATGTTTGTTGTTATACCTGTTACATGTACAGGGTCAAAACTACCTATGGCTGTATTGCTGAAAAAAGGAGACCATATAGAGAGAAGTTGAGAAGACAGAGAGCGAGGGTGGTGCGCTGTGTGGGGATTACTGGCAGTTCAAGGGGAGGAAGGCTGTCAGATGGAATCTGTGTGGATTGGATGTGGGACTTTTGAACAGGATCAGACATCTAGGGACCAGCCCTCTTGGGTCTGGACAAAAGAGAGCAGAGGGATTGGTAACCCACCCAAGGAACAAGGGAATAATTGCATTTAATTAAAAATGGCTCCCAAGACAGGTCTTATTATATCCTCTCTGAGCGTAAATGGTCTTAACAACCCCATCAAACAATATAAGGTGCTCTCATTGCTTAAAAAACAAAGTCCCGCATTCATTCGGTTACAGGAAACCCATTTAGATAATCAAGAACATCAAAAATTGGGTAAGTTCGGTTTTTAGCATGTTATCTCATCTTCATACAAGGGAGGGAAGAGGAGAGGGGTGGCCATCTTGGTACCCCACTCAGTGATGTTTCAAGTCACTTCCACATATATAGATAGAGAGGGTCGACTGGCAGTGGTGGTGGGTAAATATGGAGTCACAATAACATTAGCGAGCCTGTATATCCCACCTGGTTCAGATGTAAACATAGTTCGGGGCTTACTACAGAAAATAACAAATCATCAACAAGGTATCCTGATTGTGGGAGGGGACTATAATATGATATTAGATATGAAAGACACAACCAATCCTAAACCTCCGAAACGAACAGCACCACAAAAGGGCACTCAGCAGTACCTTAAAGAAATGGGATGGATAGACGCGTGGCGCTCATTAAACCCTACCAAATGAGGGTACACACATTATTCAGCGGCACACAAGATATACACACGTGTAGACTTATGCCACATCTTGAGAGCATATATACCTCCTGCAGAAAAGTGAAATTTTGCCATTTGTCCCCTCTGATCACTCACAGAACCTACTCACTTTAAATTGGGAAGGGAAGAAAACAAACTGCACTCTGGCATTTTAATAACTATCTGCTTAACATAAAAGAATTCCAGGATAGAATACCCCAGATATTACAGGAGAATGCCTCCTTGGAGGTAGGTCCAACGATATTATGGGACACCTTAAAAACAGTATTACGAAGTAACATCATTAGTTATGCTGCACAATACAAGAAAAAACAAGCATAACTAGACAAACTGCAGAGGCAGCTTCAAGACCTACAACAACAGCATTCGCAAGGAGATGTGGGGGTGCTCCCCCTGCTGGAGGCCACCAAACAAAGAATACAGCAAATATTAGATGTTAAAACAGAGCAAGCCCTGCAATTTTTAAGGCAGAAATATTATGAGGGGGTTTAAGGGCCACTCTCATATCAGCACATAGGCTAAGGAAGAAAATAACACAAAACACAATCACACATATCTCTTCCCCTCACAAGGGAAACATTTTGAAAAAACCTAATGAGATACTGGTGGCATTCACTGCTCATTATACCTCGCTTTATACCACAGACACCCCAGGTGATCCTCCGTTAGGAGCACAATTCCTGATAGGATTAAGGCTCCCCCAGGTTTTGCAGGAACAGAGAGAGAGTCCGACAGCCCAAATCACAAGAGAACTGGTGGGGCAGTTAACTATTTAAAGACCGGGAAGGCTCCGGGCCCCAACGGCTATTCGGGAGAATTTTACAAACAGTTTGAGAACCTGTTGATCTTCCCCTTACAGAGAGTATGTCAAGAGATTATGGGAGGTGAGCCTATACCCCCCTCTTGGGAATATGCTTTGATTTCAAGCATACTTAAACCAGGAAAGGACCCCGGCCAGTGTGGATCATACTGCCCTATCTCAGTGCTAAACACTGATTACAAAATATTTACCTATATAATTACCAAAAGGTTAGAGAAAATTATACCCCCATTAATAAACCTCAACCAATGTGGCTTTATAACATATAGGTAAACACAAGATAATGTGAAACGAACACTCCACCTTCTACATCATGCCACCCGGTCAAGAACCCCTTTCTTATTATTAAGCCTAGATGCCGAGAAGGCTTTCGAGCGGGTGTCATGGACATTTCTGAGGGAGACTCTGGGGGGCCTTTGGATTCTCAGATCAATTCCAAAAAATAATAATGTCCTTACAGAAACACCCTAGAGCCTATGTTAAAATCAATGGGAATATCGCTCCACCAATTACACTATTTCGAGGAACAAGACAGGGATGTCCTCTTTCACCCCTGTTATTTGCACTGTATTTAGAGCCCCAGGCACAGGCCATAAGACAATCTGAGAACATTAGAGGACTGGAGGTGGGAGGAGAGCAACATAAACTCGCTCTCTATGCAGATGATCTGTTGGTTTACCTCACACATCCTGAACAGTCCCTTCCTCACCTATGGGCCTTGCTCAAGAAATCTGGGGAAGCAGCAGACTATAGAGTTAACACTAGCAAGACAGAGGTCATTCAGGAGAATTACTCCCCAACGCATGCAACAAAACAAAATGTTCCCTTCAGATGGGGTATTCCGTATTTAAAGTATTTGGGAGTCCAGACAACAACAGACGTAAAACAACTATATTGCTTAAATTATGCCCAATTACTTACACAAATGGCGGGTGATATAGAGAGATGGAATACCATACCACTGCCTTTAACACAGAGGGTCAAGGCAGTTAGACTAAACTTACTGCCAAGATTTCTGTACTTGGCACAATGTTTACCCATAGGGCTCCCCAATTCATTTTTTAAAGAAATAAATAGGAGAATTTCTCACTATATATGGAATTCACACCCACCCCAGGTGAGATTTCAGACATTACAACTCTCAAACAAAGAGGGAGGCCTTGCACTACCATGCCTATATAGATAATATATAGCTTCACAAATTAGGATAGTATTTATGTGGTTGAATCAAACTTACATAACCAAATGGTGTGAACTGGAGAAAAGAGAGGCTGATCTAATCAACCTTGATAGAATATTGTTGAGCCAACCACAAATCCTCTTAGACCAGATCACAGAAAACCCATACACTAGAAATACACTGACCAGCTGGAGAACACTGTGGTCATCTAAACAGATCTCCTCGTATAAGCATCTGTTCTTCTCTCTCCCTTATCTCCAGACTTTCCATCCTGCTACCCTAGATCATGGGTTTGCAATTTGGATAAGAGCCGGCTTGCAGATACTACTGCCATTTTATCAGAAGGGGGAAATACTATCATTTGAGACACTGGCCACAAAATTTGGACTAACCCCCAAGGACATATTCAGGTACTTACAAGCAACTGCATATATTAAAACTTTGCCCAATCCGCTCATACTAGGAGAAGAAATACCTTTTTTCCTGTAAGTTTTTAAAATAGCGGTGCAGGGAAGGGCTCCGATACAACATATGACTTCATAGATATATACACACAGATCCCTGTCACAAATATATAAACATAGCATAAATTCAATCAAACCATCTTGGGAGAAGGATTTGGGATTGGAGTTAGAACATAGAAACATAGAATTTGATGGCAGATAAGGACCGCTTGGCCCACCTAGTCTGCCCATTTCCCTACCTAATGCATAGGCTGCAGATCCTAGTTAACCAACAGCCTACTTCCTCCTACCCCCAACCCCACTAGAATTGCCTTATGTCTGTCCTATGCATTCTTGAATTCTTTCACTGTTTTTGAGTCCACTACCTCCTCAGGAAGGCTGTTCAATGTATCCACAACCCTCAGTGAAAAAAATACTTCCTCACATTACCTTTGAGCCATCCCCCCTCTATCTTCAAATTGTGCCCCCTTGTTCTAGAGAGAATGGGAACTACATCTCAAGTTTCTGAGATTAGGTACATTATCGCATCATTGGAAAGAATTCTATACTTTAAAACACCAGCAATTACCGCTAAGTACAACCCAGCACAGTCTGCACAGTGCTGAAGAAAGTGTGGCCATGAACCAGCCACACATGCCCACATTTTTTGGGGGTATAGAATCATCAAACCTTTTATAGGAGATTTGGAAATAGCAGTATCTGAGCTGATGGGCCTAGGGGTACAGCAAACCAAGAAAATGTTCTTTTTTATATCCTAGATAGGGATGTGAGAAACAACTCCAATAGGAAAATGATTTAGGTAGGTCTTATAGCAGCCAAGAAGGCGATAACAAGAAGATGGCTTACGGGGACATCTCCTGGAATTGCTGAATGGCAGGACCTAGTATCTCAAATATACAAAATGGAAAAGCTCACTGCCATAGTAAACTGGAATATAGAAACATTTGAAATTCATTGGCGGAGATGGGTAGTGTATATTATGACTCACATGAGGGATGTTGTGCCATAAACACTGGAAAGGCCAATGAACGCAGGAGATCAAATGAAACACACAAGGGATTCACTCTTTAGTAAATAAGATAACTAGTGGGGGTGTGGAGGGAGGGCAGAAACATAGAGAGCCATAATAGCAGAATATGCCCCCTTCTGTGATACAATAGAAAGATGCGGCCTCCTTTATCGGCTTGAAATGAAATTCAATAATAGCCTTTTAGTCAGAAGTAATATACAGCTATATAGGTAGATTCATTTAATGGATTTCCTTTTTAATGTAATCGTAATGTTCAACATACAGGAAGACCCAAAGTAATGTACTGTTTATCTGTTATTGTTTGTTTTATTATGAAAATATGAATAAAGAGTTACAAAAAAAAAAATGAAGATACTGGCAAAAATTCTAGCCCAGAGGATCCTGCAAGTTTGCCAAGGCCTGATAGGCCCGTAGCAGACAGGGTTCTTAACAGGTCAGCATTCCCGGGACCATTTGTGCAAACTCACTTACCTTCTTTCTGGGTAGAGGGACTCCCGAACCCTGCAGTTCTGGTGTTCCTCAATGCAGAATAAGCTTCTGACAGGGTCTCCTGGGGGTATTTATTTGAAGTACTGACACACTCTGGGTTCCCTTCAGAGTTCATAACATGGGTGAAGCTTTTATATGCCCAGCCCTCCACTCGTATCTATTGCAATGGCTTTCTTTCACCCTCATTCTTTTTAAAGAAAGGTACCAAACAGGGTTGCCCCCATCCCCTCTGTTATTTAATTTGTATTGGGAGCCCCTTACCTGTTCTATTAAAGGGCACCCCCGTATTCATGTGATCCAGATAGCGGGGCAGTCGTATGCTATTTCAACATATGTGGATGACATTTTACTGCATTTACATACCTTATCGGTTTCTCTGCCTGCAGTTTTTGAGGTTAGGACATTTGGCACTATCTCAGGTTACAAACTAAACTTTGACAAAACAGTCTTTATGCCTTTAAACTCCAGCACCTTTCGATCTAAAGTTATGAGTTGGGATGGTTCTTGGGTGTTTGGCGAGTTACACTATTTATGTATTAAAGTATGTAGAACTACTTAGACTAGGATTAAACATAACCTTACTGACTTACTGTCTATTCTGAAACAAAACCTGGCTCGTTGGCTTAAACTTCCATTAATGCTCCGAGCCTGTATTAATGTTATTAAAATGAACATCCTCTCCCACCTCCTATATTCTAGTACTATGACCAGAGTTTTTTCACAGAAATTTTTTTTTTTCCATTGCATGCTTTGCTATCTAATTTTTTTTTTTTTTTTTACGGGCAGGCAAGCGTCCACAGTCGCGTATGCAAAATGTGTTCCAGGCAAAGGGGGTCACATCTGCTAGATTTTTTCTTTACTATTTAGCCAGACATGCATCACACTTTCTTTGGTGGGCACATGCTTTTGAACTGGAGGACTCAGAAGCTTAATTTCTGGCCTATCAAGCTTTAGAGATAGCCCTGGCCAAATCACATCAATTACTTCTAGGCTCCCAGATTGGAACATCGGTTAAAGTATGTGGCCAGTTACATAATTTTTTAGGTACCAGTCCTTTTCAAGACAGGTCTCAATTAATTCGATACAACTTCAATTTATTGGTTCCTTGCCAATCAAAAATGCCCTTCTTCCCAGAACTGAGTTGGGCACCATTTTTGTCTTTAGTACAAAATTATAGCTTTTTGCCTTTTCATGTTTTTAAAAATTATTTTGCTTTTAACGGATAAAGTAGCCTTTTGTATATGCAACTGTGTTATGTTCTTTATAAAGTATTGGGCCCTCCTCCTTGGTCCTGACTACAGAAGTATGGGATGAACTCCGTCTTAATGCTAATCAGCCTCACGTTATCTCCCATCTTTATAAGAAATTTCGACTTCATGCAGCTGCTAAACTGGACCTTTGGCTATCCTACTGGACAGCACTTTTTGCAGAATTGGAGGATCAGGCCTCAAGGCTAACTGTGTTGTGCAATTTGCATCGTTTTATTAAATTTGACAGTCTCAAACAATCTCAATATAAGCATCTTTGCAATATGTATTATACCCCCTGAAAGGTTGACCAAATATCGCTTGGTAGATAATGCCGTTTGTAACAAGTGTCAGGTGGGTAGGGGTACCCTCAAGCACATTTTTTGGGAATGTGAAAAAAAAACAAACACTTTTGGCAAGATATACAGGTGCATTTGAACCCACAGCTGGGCCTTCAGGAGACTTTTACCCCTATACTCTGTCTAAAAGGCTTGGGGTTGGAGTGGCTTGTTGGACAGCAGCACTTCCACATGGCACTGATTATGGCTGTGGTCAAGCAGATTATTGCATGGCATGGGAGTGACTAATCCCCTCCTACACATAAGGAATGGTTGGTGCCTATGTTTGATGCTCTACATATGGAATGTACTATTTCTATGCCTGGAAATGTCTATCTCTGGAAATCCATTATTACTAAAACCAAATCCGAGTTTAAGAACAAATTGGATAAATACATTCTTACTGGAGGCAGACTTTATTTCTAAAACACTTTGAAAATAGAGCTATTATGGGTATTTGTCTTTGAGCTCATAACATTCCTAGTAGTATAAACATTCTAGTACTCGGCACTCTGAGAAGACCTATCATTCTTGTTGGCAAACTCTCCATATTCTGTTACAGCTGCAGTAAATATGGGACTGCTTGAGGGTAGCCCCCCACCACTGTTTCTTTTTCTCTTATGTTTTTGGTTACGGAATACCAACTATGGTCTGGCGTATGCAGAGAAAGTACAGTTGCATAAGAACTTACCATAAAAGTAGATCTTCGAGAGAATCTCTTGCAGCAGGTCATAACATGTAGGAATGTCCAGCCGCAGGCATAATTTCCTCCGGATGATTTTTCAGCAGTCGACCTGAGACCACCTCAGACAGCACCACGTATTGTGTCCTGGCAAGTATAAAAAGGGGGGCGATCCCAGAAGCTCCTCTGTTCTTTTCCACCTCAGTGACCAAAATGAGAATATGATCTAGCCGGCCTCCAAAGGGAAACTGAGGAGGAAAAGGGAGTAGCCTAATTTCTACGGAGAAAAAAGGAACATGTCACCCTCCTAAAGCAGGAAGCAAGGGGGATGGAGGGAGGGGCAGCATGACCTGCTGCAAGAGATTCTCTCAAAGATCTACTGTTACAGTAAGTTTTTATGCAACTGTACTATCTTCTTCAAGAAAATCTCTTGCAGCAGGTCATAACATGTAGGAATGAGTACCCAGCAGTTGGGATGCATCAGGGAGGAGGAACGAAAATAATGACTTAGAACAACAGGCCTTGGAGAACATCCCTGCCAAAATTGGTACGCTTTTTGGAGGCAATATCCAGGCTGTAATGCTTAGTAAAGGTATGCACAGTAGACCAGGTAGTAGTTTCACAAATTTCAGTTGCTGAAACGCCTATAAAGCATGCTGCTGAAGCAGCCATCGTGAAGTGAGATTTTATCACCCCAGGAAGTGATTTCTCATGCTTGTTATAACAAAAAGTAATGCAGTTGGCCAACCAAGTGGACAAGCACTGCTTGGAAACAGGAACACGTTCTTTACCGGGGCGAAGAAAACAAAAAGTTGCTCTGATTTATGCAAATTCTTGGCACAAAGAAGAAGATATCAGAAGATTCTAGGTACATCTAATGTGTGGAGCAAGGATTCGGGTTCTTCCTCTGACAGCACTGATGCCCACAATGTTGTGCTGATGATGATGATGAAAACTTTATTTTTTTATACAGGAAATTCTAATCATTAGGATTATACAATCCTGTTCATATTTCACTTAGTTACATCTAAACATATAATATATAACAATACTCACATGAAGACAAAACATAAACAATACACAACTTTTCAAATATCCAACAATACATTAAAACTCAAATTCAAATAAGAATCATCACCACCGGTAGTTCTGTTATGGATCTCCAACAGAAGCTTCAAACAGATTTTGCCGGGGGAGGGGGGTGGCTCACCAGGTCAAGGCTCTTGATGAACGCTAAAAAAACTAAATTGAACCGGCCCGGTGGCACTGAGGGTTGAGGCGCCACACCTCGCGCCATGCCGGTGACCCGGGTTCGGGAACGGACTGGGGTCGTCGGGGGTCGGCAGGGGGAAGGAGGATTGAGCGTCCCAACGGATGCTCTCCTCATTCGGGAGGGGTACCAGGGGTGTTTAATACACCTAACGCCTGGAGAGCCGGTGGAAGCACCGACTGGGCAACGGGCGGCTCCCTTTGGGTTGGGAGTCGGGAGGGAGGACGCACTGGCACTTGGCAGGCGGCGTGAAGCACGCCCGGGCCGGAGCCGTGTCCTCAGCGGGTGGAGGGGAGGACAGAAAACCGGAAAACAACCCTCGTCGCTCCGGATGATGGCCGCTCCAGCCACCCAGTCCACAAAAACGTGGGCAGACCCCGCTGTGCAAGGTGCTCCGAGGGAGTAAGGAGGCAGGTAGGAGACACCTGAGATGCACTCTAGGGGCAGACTCAATGGGGGACTGGTGGGCATTGAGCAAGCCCGAAGGAGTGGAGCGACAAGGGCGTTCAGGAGGGGATAAAAAGAAATTTAAAAAAAACACTAAATTGGTGCACTTTTCAAATAAGAAGCCTAAATCACATATTCATATCATATCATACACAAATAGACTCATAGAACAGGTGGATAGTTACTGCTATTTAGGGGTGACTTTTGATTCCATGTTAACTTTTGATATTCACATAAATAATAATAATATAAAAAAGGTGACCAAGAAATTAGGAGGTTTGAGACAAACTACCAAATGTTTACAAATTAAGGACAGGAAAAAAGTGGCTGAACAGCTAATTATGCCAATCCTGACATATGGGGATTTAATTTACAGAACAGCGAGTAAATATCAGTTGATTAGATTGGACAGGGTGCAATATAGAATAGCTAGATATGTTTTACAGTGTTCATATAGAACTCATCATTGTAATATGCTTATAAAACTGAATTGGCAGTCTTTAGAAATGATTTTTCAAAAAAATTGGTTAATACTGATACATAAATTTAAATCACTTTACCCAGAACATTATATTACACAAACACTTTTTTCTAAAGTTAGTAAAGGTAGGCATGAGTTGTTAAGATCTGTGCATAGACAGAGTTTGTCCCATAAAAATTTACAATAAATATGGTAATGGTTCCATTTTATGTCAGGCAGCTAAAGTATGGAATATCTTACCCCCTCCAATAAGATCATTAGAAGACCACACAATTTTTAAAAATGAAATTCTGAAATCTTATAAAATAGAATGTTGTTGCACATGAATATGTATGGGATATATGTTTATGTTTTGTATTTTCTTCTTCATTTGAATTTGAGTTTTAATGTATTGTTGGATATTTGAAAAGTTGTGTATTGTTTATGTTTTGTCTTTATGTGAGTATTGTTATATATTATATGTTTAGATGTAACTAAGTGAAATATAAACAGGACTATCTCGTGAACAGGATTGTATAATCCTAATGATTAGAATTTCCTGTATAAAAATAAAGTTTTCATCATCATTCTCCTGGATTAGCAGGCTACGCAAAATACGCAGGTAAGTGTATGGTTTGATTCAACGTAAAATCAGATACTACTTTGGGAGAAATTTAGGACTGATAAGTAAAAAGACCCTATCCTTGTGGAAATTCAGGTAGAGTTCCTTGCACATCAGTGAATGTAACTCTGAAATACACTGACCTGCCGTAATAGCAACTAAAAAGAGTTTTCCAGGAGAGATATCGCAGCTGCAGGCTTGAAGGGACTTAACGTCAGTTTTTCAAGCACAAACTTCAAGTCCCAAGAAGGGAATGGGTCCCAAATGGGGGGGTTTAAGATGAAGAATTCCCTTCAGGAAGGTCCTCATAACTTGAAGTTGGGACAATGGTTTGTCGCCCACAGGCAAATGAAAAGCAGAAATAGCTGACAGATGGATTTCACAAGAATATTTGAGACCACCGGTAGACAGAGAGGGCAAATAGTGCAGAATGGGTTGTAGAGAACAAGCATAGGGATCCAAATCGTGATTTGCAGCCCACAAGGAAAAATAGTTTCCACTTCACTTCATAGAGTATAAAGATTGGGTAGACTGCTTGTGAGCAGCCCGTAGGACCTCTGCAACTTGCGAGGAGACCTGGGATCTGGAGAGGACCATGCCCTCAGAAGCCAGGCACGCAGATGCAGGGAGCGAAGGTCAGGATGACGGAGGGAGCCCCCGGTCTGAGAAAGAAGAGCCTGGCAAAAGGGAAGAGGTGGAGGGTTCGGAACCATCAATTGTAGTAACGATGGGAACCGGACCCGTCTCGGTCACAGAAGCACGAAGAAGATCATGGCAGCCTTGTCCCTGACAAGTTTGAGTAGAACCTTCTGTATTGAGGGGGAGGCGTACAGAAATCTTCCTGTCCAGGAATGAGATAATGCATCCAGCCACAAAGTTCCAGGACCTGGTGCAAGTGAGCAATAAAGAGGCAGTTTAGTGTTTTGCGGAGAAGCAAACAGATCCAATTCTGGGCTGGCCCCAATGCTAGAAGACAACCTCTAGAACTTCCTGGAGGAGTTCCCATTCATGTTTTCGAGATGTGGATCTGCTTAGAGCATCCACTAGAGTATCGGTTACCCCTGGGACATGTACCAAAGGAGGTGAATTGCTTTTTGGATTGCCCAATGCCATACTCACATTGATTCCCTACATAGGGGATAGGAATGAGTTCCCCCTTGTTTGTTCAGATAATGAACTGCTGTGGAGCTGTCCAATTGGACTTGCAGACAGCCCAGAGGACGGAGGGTCTCGAAAGAGGGTCTCTAAAGCTTGTAAGGCATATAGGACCACTCATCTCCAGGATGTTGATGTGGAGAAATGCATCTTTGACTGTCCAAGTCCTTTGGGAAAGAACATCTGCCAGATGGGCACCCCACCCAAGGGAGGTGGCATCAGTTGTCAGAAAGAGGCAAGGGATGGGGGACTGGAAAGGGATGCCACATAGAAGGTTGTCCAGGGACATCCACCACTGTAGTTTCAGAAGAACTGGGGAGGATACGAAAACTGGAGCTTCAAAATAGTTTTCTCTCTGGTCCCATTGGACCCTCAGAGTCCACTGGAGGACCCTCATGTGTAAGCGAGCATGAGGGACCGTGGAAATGGCCGCTGCCATATGACCCAAAAGGCAGAGGTAGTCCTGAGCTGAGACAAACCGACCGTCGTCCAGTTGAGATGACAGGGTGATGAGTTTGTCTGCATGGTCTCTGGGGAGATGCACCTTCCCCTCAGAGGTATTCAGTACTGGGCCAATGTATTGGACACATTGGGTGTGATCCATTTTGGGGTAATGACCGTGATCCCCAGAGGAAAACATCTGAAGTGTGCATGTTAATGTGTCCACCAGCTAAGGACTGGAGTGAGTGTTGAGAAGCCAATCGTCCAGGTATGGAAAGATGTATAGGCCTTCCCTGTGGAGAGCTGCTGCGAATACCGCAAGACACTCTGAAGACCCGGGGTACCGAGGACAAACCGAAAGAGAGGGTTTCTGAACAGACAGTGATGACCCAGAAAACAGAAATGGAGGAACCGTCTGTGAGCAGGGTGCATCAGGTTGTGAAGATAGGCATCTTTCATGTCCAGAGAACAGAGCCGGTCCCCTTTGTTCAGAACAGGGTAGGAGAGTTGGAAGTGTTACCAACCTGAACTTTTTGTACACTGTATAAAGACTGAGGAGTCAGATTCAGAATGGGATGAAAATCCCCCGTCCACTTTGGGATCAGAAAAAATAGAGAGTAGAAGCCCCGGCTCCTTTGGGGAGGGGGAACAGGTTCTATTGCGTTTTTGGACAGAAGGGCTTGGATGTCTTTTGCTAGTACTGATTCCTTGTCGGGGAGGGGGGGGTTAAAGAGAGGCCCTTGGAGGTACATTGGGTGGAACCTCCATTAAATCCAGAGTGTGACCCGAGTGAATCAGTTGAAGGACCCGCACATCTGAGGCTATCTCTTGCCAACCCTGGAGGTGCAAGGAGAGCCTGCCCCCTACAGCCATGGGACGGGCCTCTAATCCCTCAAGCAGAGGGTTGTCCCTGCTGGGGGGCAGCAGGGGACATAGCAGGTTGCCTTAGGGTTAGGACGGGGACCCAGTAAGGAGACCTGGGCATTTCTACTATTATTGAGTAGCGCTCTGGGAGCTCCCCACCCTCTCTTAGCAGGTCTTTGAAAATTCCCCCTGTAATAAGGTCTGGCAGGGGTATTGTACAAAGTACGGACAGACTGCAAGGTATGGTCAGAGTTCTGTAGTGAGGTCAGTAAAACCTAAGTTTGTGGTCCAAAAAGCTTGTCACCTTTAAAGGGTGCATGAAATATGGACTGTCGTAAATCTGGGGCAAAGCCGGAGACCCAAAGCCAAGAATGTCTCCTACAACAGACACCAGCCAATGCTGCCTGAGCCTTAGAGTCTACAGCATAATACGTAGCTCTTAGCATGTGACAGCAGACTGCCGAGGCTGTGGACAATTTGGCCGTAAGGTCTTCCATAGGGACAGCCTCTGGAAGAGACTAAACAGACTGCGTGGCCTTCAAGATTTCTTATTTATATTTCAGTAGATGGCCCATATAATTCAGAATCCTGAGAGTCATAGTACAAGAATACACCCTTTTCCCCCCTCATCACATCAAGTTTCTGGGATTCAATACCTGGAGGCTGCGTGCTCAAGTGTTTTGATCTAGTAGACCTGTAATGAGCTGCATTAATTACTACAGAGTCAGCCGGGGGGGTAAAAATAAGGGTGATCCAGTGGGGTCTGGTAGGTCCTGTCAGCCTTACGAGCAGCCGAGGAGATAGAAAAAGGCTGTTCCCAAGCAGCCCAGATCGCATCTTCAAATGTATTCCGGAAGACCCAAATAATTGGCCAGTTTCCTACAGGAAGCATTTTGCTCCATTTGCTGGAAGCTAAATGTTTTCTGAAGATGGATCATATCATCAGAAAAACTGGGGTCACCAGGATGGGAACAAGGAAGAGCAGGAGTGGGCTCCTCCAGTATGGATGAAGCTGAAGAGACCGAAAGGGGAGACACAGGTTTCTGGTTCATATAGTCATCTTGATCCTCCTGATCCCATTCATGTAGAAAAGGGTCCTCCATTTCTATGTCCCTATGCTGGGGAGGAAATCGCTGTTCTAGAGACAGAGGACCACCTAGAAGGGGCAGAGACAGGGACAGAAGTACCCACCATGGGAATGAAACACTTCGTAAGGTCAAGAATAGTGTGCACCAATGCCTGAACATCCACCACAGCAAGCTGTGGAGAAGAGGACGTAGTCAGAACTGCATGGACCTACTGGACTGGCACAACAGAAGAGATTGGGGATGGTTGAGGCCCCAATTGAGCCATCGATGAGGGGTGTACAAAGGTCCCCAGAATCGATGGAAGAACAGTTGGAGAGCTCAAAGTCTTGACTAGTCTTTGCAGAAGGGACCGTTGACGAACCCTGCGGAGTTGAATGGTGAGTAGATCCCTGTGATGGGGGCGGCAGCGGTGGAAGCTGCAACTTAAGCACACCTAAGGAGGCAGTCAATGGGGAACCAGCAACAGGTGGGAAGCCAAATCACCAGAGGTTATCAATGGAGTGGAAGACAGCTTGGCTACAGCCTCTGAAAAGGCTGCCAATACTACCTTAGTTTTAAGGAGTTCTTGCTCCCGAGACCGGGAGGAAGAAGGCAGGCCCATCATCGATGGGAAAGAGGCAGGCAGAACATACTTACTCTTGCTGGAGTCTTTCCTTGGTTTCTCCCGCGTAGCAGTCTATGAGGGGTGAGCACTGGAACGATGAGACCCTAAGGAAGACACAGAAGATTCCCTGGACTTTGAATGTTGTTCCTGTTCCAGGAGGACAACTTTTTCCTCCATTAGGTATTCTTGAAGTTGTTGGAGTTGTCGACATTTAGTGGCCTTGTCAAAATCACCTGCACAGGACACAATCACTGGTATCATGTTCAGGACTTGGGCACCTGACACAACGTCGTGGAGGTCCTCAGCTGTGCTCTTCTGGCACACAAACACTTACAGAAAAGAGGATCTGAAGATATTGGTAAAGTAATGGGACAATACTAGGAACATCACTAAGGAACGATCAGTTGAACTTTGTTGTCGCCTGTAGCTATACTCCGGATAGAGAATGAATAGCATGCAGGTCGCAGTTGGCAAAGAACTGAGGAGCTTCTAGGATCGCCCCCTTTTATACATGCCAGGACACAACACGTGGCCCCATCGGGGGAGGTCCCAGGTCAACTGCTGAAAAAATCATCCTGAGGAAATTACACCTGCAGCTGGACAATCCTACATGTTATGACCTGCACGAGATTTCCTCAAAGATCTATAATGTTCTCCCTTTTATGCAAGTCCCATGCTTCGCTCTTTTTCTTCTCTTTCATCTCTTTAGCTTTTATCTCTCCTGGCTGTTCTGATTTAGTTTAATTTAGATTTTATTAATTGGCTGTTGCTTCTCGTTGGTCACAATCTGATTACTTACTGGCTAAGGTTTACTAATGCAAGTGTGACAGGGTTGAATAAGGCCCTGTCCGATCTGTTATGCAGAAAGAGTTAAATGCAAGAATCATTCTATCCTCTCCTTTTCTGTCTCTTATCTGTCTGGTTGTGCAACCAAATTTTCTCATGAGACCTAGGAACAGATCACTCTGACAGTCTCGTGATTCTCTACCTCTTGCTATCTCTCTACCTTCACATGCGGTTTCTTTTCTTTCCCCTTGCATATCTGCCGGTATAAAAATATATGTGAATCATTACATGAACTTGCAACTGATACTGAGATCCCTTTGTTTAGAAATCTATATAATTATACAGTTGAAATTATTGCAAAACACTATTTGGAACTCAAGGGGTTAAACTGAGATGCTGGAATGTGAATTTTACAGGGCTGTCAACAAGAGGTCTGTTCTGGGTCATTATGTTCTTTTTGCTGCACCTGCAAGAACACTTGGAACTAACAAGAACATTCTGTACAAAAACATGGTCTCCTTAACAAGTTCCCTGTGAGGACTTGTTATAAAAAGAGCAGCAATGTTTTGCAAGACAGAAAGAGAGACACAGATTTGAAACTGAGAAGAAACACTCAGAAGGACGGCTGTTTTCTCGGTTTGAACTGCCTTTGTAAACAGTAATTCTAAACAACTTTTTTTATTTTATTAATAAAATGCTCATTGCGAATAATTTTTTTTTATGTTCCTTTTGTCCCCCACCGCATCGGTACCTCAGTCCGGTCATGGACCCCTTGATCCGCTTCACATTGGTCACCCTCCTCGATGCCCCCTGGCTCCACCCCCAGGGCGGGGCCACTGCACAGGTCGAGGAGTTTGCCTGAAGCCATGGAAGCAGGGCGGACGTCATCTAGGCATCGGCGGTGGAATTTTTCTCAACCTGGGGGGGGCAGGGACGTGCAGTGACGTCCTGCATCTGCCCCACCCCCTAGCACTTGTTGGTACCTGGTAGCTGCAGAACCCCCAGTCTCTGCAAGGGGTCCGTCAAGTGCTGGACACACTCCCCGCCCTCCCCCCAGAGAAGGACAGCAGTCTACAGGACGCTCCATCCTTCTCTCCCGGCTGGCCCTCCGCAACCTGGGTCCATTCCCGAACCCGGGTCGCAAGCAGAAATCCAACCACTGCACCACCTCATTGCAAATTTTACAACTGCTCCTGGTTTTCCTATGCTTCCTGACCTGTGCCTTGACGACAGATGGTTTAAGAAGTGGGATTTATGCTGTGCATACTCTAAGCCAAGAGTTTTGTGCATGGGTACTAGACCTGGTACCAGGGAAGCACAGAAAAAAGGTATGGATTCTGCAGCAGCAAGCCCAGAAGTGGTTACCAGGAGAATAGCAGCCAAACTAGCAGAGACAGAAGTCCAAGCTGAGAGTGTACAGCCAGCACCAGTGATGGAAAAAGAACAGGCAGTGACAGAACCTGAAAGTCTGACTGCCTTTTTCAAATGGTGGGCTATACAACAAAAAAAGACAGAGAAGAAGAGAAGAGATGCAGCGACAGGAGCAGCGATGGCTGGATGCCTTGCAAGCTATCAGAGCTGAAGAATCTGGCACTGGTCCAGCAGAGCAACAAGACACAAACTAATTATATAAAGCACTAAATAATAACCCCACCCAGGAAATGGAAAATGTTCAGCTTAACTGGGAATCAGCGTCAATGTTGAAATTAACATCAAAAGACTGGCTATGCATTTGGTGCCGGCAACACAAAACACCCAATTCATATACTTGGGAGAGAATTTTCCTGGAAAATAGCAGTGTGGTACCTCCGCACCCCCACAAACTACTGTTAAATACGCCACTTCACCGCCAAATACTCCACTTCAGGCAATTTATCATGTTGGAGGGGCTGTGGATGTGAGGTAGCTACACACTCATGTTTTGTGCAGTATTAATCACATTTTGGGAGGGGGTGGGGGGGACAGCTGAGGGATTTATTTCCAGCTCTGGGGAATCTTACCCCGGAAATAGCTCTTCTGTTACACTTCCCATGGCAGATTAACAGTACCCATCATTTATATCTAATTTGTATACTACTGAGGGCAGCTAAAAAAGTTATCACTAGACTATGGTTACAACCCACTCCTCCAAGTATATCAAATTGGGAAATCACGGTATACAAGATATACAGTAAACTACAAAACAAAACTTTGGCTTTGATGAACAGATGGACTCCCTGTTTTTTATATATAGCCAGCCATTGTCCAGATTTGGTGCCTTAACTTAGTAATCAATCAGTCAATCAATCAAAATCTTTATTTATTCAGGCGAACATCATTGAGCGTAGCTCATTTACAAGATGGACCTGAGCGGTCATACAAAGAAGGATACAAGTTTTATACAAAGACATGAGAATAACATAACATTAATACAATCAATTAGATGAGAGATATATACAAAATTTACAGATATACAAGGCACAGTAACAATAACTTAAACCTGTAAAATGAAGAGGATATTCGATATAGAAGGATAATATTCAGATAGTAGGGCTTCTTAGGCTTTTTATCTGATGTGATAACTGACTGGGTAGAAGAATGGAAACTAAACATAGTGGATTACGGAAGGAGGGATGGAGGTTGGTGGGAGACTAGGCCTTATGGAAGCAGTTGCACAGTTCTGGGAATAGGGTGATGTATAATTTTTTGAAGGATGATAAGGGTAAAAGGGTATTCAGATTCATAGATTTTTGGAGTGAGTTCCAAATAAATGCTAGGGAATAGCTGACAGCAGCCCTCCCAAACCGGGTGCAGGTATTGGGAATCTTTAGCATAATGAGCTTATTGATCCTTAAGGTATATGGCCTGGATGTGATTCGGGTGAAACAGTCTGAGATATAGGAGGGGAGTCTGTCTGATAAAGCTTTAAAGATCCAGATTGCAGCATTCTTTTCTTCTGTGCTGTAGGGATGTCCAATTGACTGCCATGTAAAGAGAGCAATGATGGGTGCTGGAGGGAAGGTCTGTAATAAATCTAATGGCTCTATCATACAGGGTGTCCAGCTTATTTAAGAGGGAGAGGGAGCAATGGCCGTAGAGGAAATCAGCATAGTCAATGAGGGATAGGAATGATGCCTGGATTAATCTTTGTTTGGAGTCTCTGGTAAGGTAGTGTTTTATTCTGTAAAATAGGCCAAGTCTTTGTCTCAACTTTTTTAGTAGCTCTTCAACGTGGACAGAGTGGTCAAGCTTATTGTCAATCCAGACTCCAAGATATTTGAATTTATCCACAAATTCCAGATTTTCTCCAAATAAGGTGGATAATTGTGGGGTGGTGAATGATGGGGTAATGGAAGAGCAACTCTTGGTGGCAAAGAACATAGCTTTTGTTTTTTTGGCATTTAGAAGTAATTTTTTTTCCAATAGGTTGTGTTGTAGGATGGAGAATTCTGACTGTAACAGTTCACAGGCTTTTGATGGTGAGGGATTGCTGACATATAGTACAGTATCGTCAGCAAACAGATGAATGTTAGATTGAGAGAGGTTGGAGTCAATGTTATTAATATAAATGGCAAAGAGGATGGGGCCCAGGATACAGCCTTGCGGTACACCTCTTAGCAGTGGTTTAGAGGTAGATAGGTAATTTTCATTTTTTACCAGTTGTAACCTTCCAGAGAGATAGCACCTAAACCAATTGAGAGAGAGTGAATCGAGGCCTACGGAGCTAAGAGAGGATATTAATGAGTCATGATCCACTGTATCAAATGCTTTACTCAAATCCAGGAACACAGCACAGGTTCTATTCTTTTTATCCAAGGCAGTCTGCCAATCGTTAGTGACTTTGGCTAGGGCAGAGATGGTGCTATGCATTGATCTAAACCCAGATTGTGCTGGATTTAGGAGGTTGTTGGTGTCCAGATAGGCCCTTAACTGCGAGTTTACTAATTTTTCAAGCATCTTGGACAGTACCGGTAAGATGGAAATGGGTCTGTAATTGTTATGGTCCATGGGATCACCTGATTTAAGTAGTGGAACTACTTGAGCTGTCTTCCATATAGAGGGGATGGAACCAGTAGCAAGGGAAAGATTGAAGAGGTGAGTGAGGGGGGCAGCTAAGGCGTGCAATGCTACTTTAAGAAAGTAGGGATCCAAGGAGTCTGCATCTGCACTCTTAGATGTGTCTAAATTGGATAGGAGGTCTTCTACTTCTTTTAAGGATATTGGTTCGAAGGAGAATGTTGAGGCAGCCTTTTGGCCCACAGTGGATTGAAGGTTTAATGATGATCTCAAGAGATTTGCAGGTGAAGAGTCAAAAGCTAGGCCAGCTGTAGTGAAATGGTCATTGAAGGCATTTAATATTTCTTGCTTGTCAGTGATTTCTATGTCACTTAGGAGCAGTTTGGAGGGTAAGGCAGGGTAGAATTTTGACCTAGAATTCCTTTATAGTACCCCAGAACCTGGATGGGTTAGTATAGAGGTCCAATTCAGCTCTGTAGAAGGCAGCTTTGGCATTTTTATTTGATTTGTGCATGAATTTCTTGCTTTTCTGAATTGAAGCCAGTCTCTAGGATCCTTTGTTTTTCTTGCCTTTTTCCAGAGTTTGTCTCTGGCTATCAAAGCTGATTTAAGGTCAGCAGTGAACCAACGACAAGATTTTACTTTGGTTCTGACACTGGTGAGTGGTGCATGTATATTGAGGGCATTTGTGATAATATCCCTTAAGATCTGAAGCTGTCTCAACTTGAGGTTGTGAGGTAGAAATCTTGCCAGTACGTTGTATTGCACAAATCATGGAGATATCCTGAAATGTTGAAATTCTTTTTTGACCTTTTATGGAGAAATTTTGCAGGATTGGATGGCTTGAGTGTAGATCTTATGCCAGCTATGGGACAATGATCACTTATGTCACTGGGTAGCACTCCAGCATGAGAATATAAGTGAGGCTTGTTTACCGTCATGATACCCAAGAGTGAACTGTTGGTAATATTTTTTAGGTTAATCCTTGTTGGATCTTTGATTAATTGAGTGAATCCATGGGTGTCACAGAAGGTTACTAGGGGTGCAGATGCATTAGATAACCAATTTAAATTCAAATCACCAAGGATGATGGTGTCTTCAGGGCCTAGATTGAGTATTGTTCCTAGGTGGGATAGGAGTTTGAGGCCTATAGCAGCCAATCAATTTAAAGGGAGACATGTTAGGAAGGGTTATTTTGATTGACAAGCATTCAAATTCATTTGGTTCGGATGTAATAAGAACAGAATTAATGGAGATGGTGAATGTGATAAATTTTGATCTTCATCACCCATCATTTATTTACTACTCCCTGTCCATGTCTAAACCAGACGTCCCGTTCTATTACAGTTTCTCTCCAGGAGAACAGAGGGGATCATACCTACCACTTGGTTAGAATTCTTATGGAGAGAACATATATCATGACATAAGAACTGTAAACCCGAGTCTCCTACCCCCCCGCTATAGAAAGAAATCAAACAATTTAAAGGGCAAATGTAAGGCTGTGATAATACCCTCCTATCATCTGTATTGTGCCTTTGAGTGTTATATGTCTGTTATGTATTCAGTTTTCTGTACATCTTCGTAATGACCTATTCTCCATGTGTCATTCAAATAATAAAAAGTTAACACACAAACAACTTAAAAGGCATTAAACTTACAAAGTTGTGTCCCTCAGATGATATTGAGGCATACCTGACAACTTCTGAAAGAGTTGCCACAGTCTGCCAATGGGCAGTCCGACTGGCACCTTAACTGACAGGTAAAGCCCAACTTGCCTACAGCAGTCTGGATATTGCACAGTCAGAAAACTATGATCTTGTGAAAAGAGAAATCCTGAAAAGAGACATCTCAGGAGAGACCTACAGGCAAAGATTCCGGTCCCTGAAGTACAACGCATTTGACACTCCTTGAGAAGCCTTCACCCGACTCTGAGAACTCCTCAGTAAATGACTCCAACCAGAGGACAAAACAGTCCCATAGATCATCAACACATTTGCAATGGAGCAATTTATCAATATCCTGCCTACAGATGTGCAGCTCTGGTTGAAAGAACATCGACCATAAAGTGGGGAAAAGGCTGTTTCTTTGGCCAAGGACTATCAAAGGGTCAGACAGACCATGCAGCAGCGAGGTAACAGCCAAGCACAAATAAGACCCTCTTTTCCCCCCCAATTTAACTCCAGATCAGATAAAAAACTCTGGAAGGGCTAACAAATCTGCACCCAAAGACTATTTGCTATAACTGTAACAAGCCAGGCCATATCGCAAGCAACTGCCATAAAAACAAGGAGGGTAAAACTGAAGCAAACTTGGCCTTAGCAAATTGGGGCAAGCACTTAACAGATGTCAAAGTGGGAAATAAGACTGTAAAGGGACTTATTGATTCAGGAAGCAGAAAGACTCTAGTGCATTTTGAAGTGCTCAGAAAACACTATATAAAAGGACCAGGTACTGGCGTCATTTGCATCCACGGAGACGAACGATATTCTCCTACCACACAAGTGACCCAGCATATTGACGGGGTGTTGCACCAAATGAAAGTGGAGGTAGTACCCAAGTTACCTGTACCCATGATTATTGGAAATGACTGTTCAGGATTTACTGAGTTAATCTCAGAGGAACTGAACCCTGCAGTTTCAGCAGCAGTGGTAACAAAAGCACAAGCAAAGAAAATCTTAGATGGTGGGGACACTTTTTCTTTTGGTGACTTTAATGCGTACTTGTTTGGGTACAGCTCCAAGATCCGAAGTCCAGAAAAGAAAGAAGATGCCTGAAACAGTGGCAGCAAAAGACTGATGGACTTCAGGGGTTAAAATATGAGAATGTTGATACTAAACTGAGTTTTTGAGCCAGGCGAAAAGGTCTTGTTACTTTTACCCACTACATAAAATAAACCGTTAATGAAGTGGCAAGAGCCTTATACAGTGCTTAGACATACTGGTACAATTATGCAATTGAGACCCCTGATAGGAAAATCCTACCAAGATATACCATGCAAACCTCCTGAAGAAATGGGTTGAAAAAACACCAAAGGCTGCTTTGTTAGTTTTGCCAGAAACTAATGAAGAAGAGACTGATATAGCTTATGACAGACTGGAACAAACTAACTGCTGATGCTGTAAAGGTGAATGTTTCCTTAAACTCCGAACAAACCGCAGAAATTTTTGATTTACTAAAGACATTTAACAGTACTTTTACCACAGTGCCAGGCTGAGCAAAAGGGGTAGAGTACTTAATAGTGACAAGGAATGCTCACCCTATTAAACAAAAGACATACCGATTACCAGCGCGGTTAAGAGCAGACATGATTAAGTCAATACAAAAAATGAAAGAACAGGGTATCATAGCAAGGTTTTAAATAATTGACTGGCAGTTTTTTTCTTGGGATGATACTAACTGTACAGAAAGTATTTATATAGATTTTCTAGAAGTGCTGTGTTTGTTAAACACAGTGAGGCAAGAGCTATGCATTTTCACAAAGATGTAGCACTTTTATGAGCAAAACGCTAATCAATTTTTAGAGTTAAATAAAACCCTGCATAGAAGAGTCAAGAAGGGCTTGGTCATCACCAGTGGTTAATAATAATTAAAAAAAAAGGAGGAGGGGCAAGACTCTGCCTTGATTTTGGGAAACTTAATGAAGTGTCAGAATTTGACAGTTATCCTATGCCCAGAATAGATGATTTGGTGGATAGACTGAGGAGTGCCAAGTATATCGGTACCCTCAATCTCACCAAGGGTTACTGGCAAATCCCCCTAGCTAAAGAATCCAGAGAAAAAAACTGCACTTGCCACCCCTGTTGGATTCTATCAGTTCACCACCATGCAGTTTGGTTTACATGGTGCACACGCTACATTCCAGTGGTACATGGATGTAATTTTATCCCCTCATACTAGTTATTGTGCTGCATACCTGGAAGATGTCATGGTGTACAGTCCAGACTGGAAAAGCCACCTGGAACACCTTCAAGCAGTTATCCAAGCTATCAAAAATGCAGGTCTGACCATTAATCCTACCAAATGTGCATTGGGCATGCAGGAAACTAGATATTTGGAATATATTTTGGAAAATGGAGACGCCAAGCCAGAGGTTTCTAAGGTAGAAGCTGTAGCCAACAGCCCTATACCTAAAACAAAGAAATATGTCAGATCATTTTTAGGGCTGGCTGGTTATCAGAGATTTGTTCCCAATTTTGCCCAGCTAGCAACACCCTTCACTGAACTCACCGAGGAACGGTACCCGAATAATTTGAAATGGACCATAGAGTGTGATGAGGCTTTTCGAGCCATTAAGGCTGCATTATGTTCAGCCCCTGTTTTAAGAAGCCCAGACTTTGAGAAACCATTTTTGTTACAGTCAGATGCAGAGATAGGCCTAGATGCATTTTTGAGTCAAAATATACTGTATAGCAGTTTACATTCACGCCCTTTATATTTAACGCTCCAAGCACACCCCCACATATTCACTTCCTCTTATTTTCACTGGTGGAACACTAGTGCTTCTATGCCTACCAACTATTCACTGTATTTTTATTTTCACTCTAATATGGAACCACTGAATATAGTAAAAATAAAATGACAGTGAATATTTCCTGTTATACAGCAGATGGGAAGGAAACATCACATTCTATATATCAGTAGGAAGTTGCATTACAGAAAGAAAAGGTACTCCACCATTGAAAACGAATGCCTTGCAACAAAGTGGGACATGGAGTCCATTAAGTTTTATTTGCTAGGAGCTGACATTGTACTCATAACAGATCACAATCCTCTCTGTTGGCTTAACCAAATGAAGGATAAAAATTCCAGAATCACAAGGTGGTACCTGGCACTACAGCCATTTAAAGAGCAGGTTCCTACTGTTGGCGTTGCTACTGTCCCCCAGCCCGTTCAATTCCTTATCTTATCAGGATTGAGGTGCTGAAGTCTGGCATTAAAAAGTCCATTTGTGCATCTGTATGCTGGCCAAAAAAAGACCGACTTCCCGGTCTGACCCTATTAGTCGATCAATCGCTTTGACATAATAAAATCCCAGCACTAAAGGGTATAAACATATTTGAAAATACCAGCCCCATAGAACTGAATGGGGCGCACTCACGCAGCCTTCATTTTGTGACATCACAAAACAGGGCTGCGTGGGCCAATGTGCGGGTGTGTTTTTCGGACCGGAAAGTCTGTCTTTTTCTGGCCAGCATACAGATTTCAAAAATTATGAGGGATATAACTTTTTGCACAAATGGACTTTTTATACCAAACTTCAGCACGTCAATATTGATAAGTTAAGGGGTTTAATAGATGTTGATAGCTCTGTAAAGTTTGCACACCAGCAAGAGATCAGTTCTGGGTCATTATGTTCTTTTTGTTGCACCTGCAAGAACACTGGAAACTGACAAACATTCTGTGAAAAAACTGTCTCCTTGACGAGCTCCCTGCAAGGACTTGTTAAAAAAGAGCAGCAATGTTCTGTGAGAGAGAGAGATACTGAGATTTGAAACTAAGAAACACTCAGGAGGACTGTTTTCTCCATTTGAACTGCCTTTGTAAATAGTAATTCTGAACTTTTATTTTTTATTTTACTGTTATTAATAATAATAAAACGCTCATTGCAAATTTTACAACTGTTCCTGGTTTTCCTATGCTTCCTAACCTGTGCCTCAACAACAGCAAGGTTTTAAGTTTTACAGTCTTATTAGTTTCAGGCTTTACCAGGTTTCCCTGTATATTATTTTCATTATAGGATTGTTGACTTTTCATATTAATATAATCTAATTTCTCAGTATCTAGATATAGAGGTAACCTTGTTATATATATGCACTTATTTGTTTCAGCCTATACGGTATGGTTTTGGCTTTTACCACTGTTGGAGATGTTGATTTGTTAAGTAAACTTTATTAACTAAGTTTAATTCAAAAACTTAGAAAAATCAAAGCTTTGGTGGTCGACTGTAGTGACAGTGTCTCCGTGGAGTTCAGCTAGTATGATCGATGGTGGGAAAAGAACTGAGGATATCTTAGGGGGGCACAGGACCACCCACGTTAGTGAGTATGACGTTGTCATGGGTGGCCCCTCATTGACTGCTAGCAAAAAAGGTTTCTGTGTGGTCCTGGCACCCGATGGCTATAGTTCCATAGGTGTGGCCTGATAAAAGAGCTTGAAAAAGATAGAATGCTTAACTCTGACCTCTACCCTGAATGGGATAAGGATCTGACCGATCTTAAAGTAATTTTAGAGACATGAAGGCCTCTTAATGCTGCCTCTACACGGTACCCAAACAGTTTGGTGCCTCTAAAAGGGGAATTCAGAACTATTTGTGGCACATCAGTTACAAACCCAGACACACTAAGCCAAGAATACCTTCTCATGCCAATACCGGTGGCAACTATACTGGCAGAGGAAACTGAAACATCATAAACTGAGCAGAGCAGATGTTTGGCTTCCTCAGCTCCAACATTCACGTTTTTTAGTAATTCATTCTTGGCAGTGCCTTCTGGAAGGGCCTGGGCTGAAACTCTGGCAGCCTTGATCATGTGAGACTGGTAGTTAGCAATTCGCAGGCCTAATGAAGCAGAGGCGTAAGCTCGCTTTCCCACTACTTCAAGCCTCCTGGACCTCTTATCAAGGGGCACGGTACTCATATGCTCTGGTGCTCTGGATCTATCATGAGCAGCCATAATGACCACAGAATCAGTTTCTGACTGGTTGGCATAATAAGGCTCGGCAGCAGGAGCAGGGTACTGCTTGTCAGCCCTTCTGGGTAGAGCTGGTAATAGTGTTTGGCCTGTACAATGCAGTAAATGTTACATCCTCTAATGCAGGGTCAACTGGAGAGACGACAGATGAAGTACAGAGGACCTCCAGAAAATCCATTAAATTATCTTTGGTGGAAGTGTCTTTCACAGCAAAACCCACTGCATTTTGCATTTGTTGCATCAGTGTTTGGAAGGTAGGGTCTTCAGGAGGACATCTGGGTGTATACACCACAGAATCCTCACTACAGAAAGATACTGTGAACATGGAGCATATTCTTCTCCATAATCCTCTTCCTCTTCATAATCATCCTCCATTATGAGGTCTGGATTATATTTAATCTCATCAGCGTCCCTGTCAATGATGGGAATTGTGGACCTCTTTGGAGACGCTGGGGGAATTGAGGACTTCGCTGGAGATGCTGGGGGCTGCTGCTCAAGAGGTACTTACTGTGTACCAGCCACTTATGTCAATGGGGCCTGTAACGCAAGAACACCATCAATGACAGAACAGGCAAGCCTGGAAGTATGCACTGTATCATATCTGATAACGATGCCAGTACTGCCTGCGTGTCGACAACATCCTGGCCAGGGGCCATGACCGCTGGAGTAGAAGACAGGCAAGGACCCATCTATGATGGTGACCTACCATCAGTAGTAGGTACAGTAGTGCCTAAGCCAAGCCCTGACCTTGGTGTCTGGTCGATGGTCGGGGGGGCTGGAGTCACCACCACTGGGGCAGACAATGACTATGCAGGCCACAATGGCAAAATAGACTTTACTGGGGAAGCAGTTATGTGGTTATCCTTACTATACTCATGCCCTGATTACCTGTCTTTTTCATAGTCTTTAGACTTTGACAACCACGAATTGGTGAATGAGGCTGGCGATGCGGATTTCTGACCCTGAGCTTTTTCCATGGTCTCAAGAGTTTTCCCTAATGAAAACTTCTCCGTCACCTTTCTTCTGTGTTGCCTGGTCGCTTGACTGACACCTTGGCAAATCTCATGTCCTGACATTGTGAGAGAGGCCTAAACTGCACACACACACACACACACACACACACACACAGTGTGTGTTGTCTTTGTTAATCTTTCTCCACACTCGCAGTACTGGAACAAGGTTGTTGGTCTCAGTGGCATGCAGAGGCAGCAGTATCACTAAAATATTAGAGATTACTTTAGAATACAGTAACAAACAATAGCTAGTTGGTCTGCATTTTCACAGACGTCCGAAGAGTGCAGCTGACTGCAGAAAAAGAACTGAGAGATGGGGCTGCCCACGTTTATGTAGACGCTGACACATGATGTCATGAGTGGTCCACAGTTAAATTGTCCACGTGGTCCTAACACTGACGTGGGTATAGTTACAGAGGTATAGCCTAAGGCAACAGTTCTCAAACTTTGTCACAGTGATCCTCCGCAAATCCGTGGAAAAAATGTTGAGCCCCAAAAACTGAAATAATCTTGGGCCTCCCCAAAGAAAATTAACATACTGTACTTTGCACAGTACACCATGAATAAATTGAAACCCCTCTGAGTACTTGGCTCTCATTCAGTTCTTTGTCTTTTACTGATGTGAAACCTTTGAAAAAGAGCACATGTGCTCAAAGTTGTTATCTGAATAACAAATAAATAAAACAAAATAAATGTTATTCAGCTTACTGTACCCCCCACAGCCAGCCTACTTGCTCCACTATTTTGATACTTGAACCATTGTTACCCCTTGTTGCAATACCTCCATGGGGTCAGACTACTTTCTCTGTTTGCTCTCTATCTGGAATAACCTTCCTACATACCTCACCTCTCCCCCTCTTTCATTGCTGTTAAGCAACTTCTCAGGGATTACTTTGCTCCTTCCTACTATTGCTCTTAGCACTTCTATGCTCAACCCTTGTATTTGGGCTGTTCTGCCATCACTCTACAAATTGATCAATTACCACCACTCATTATTAGTTTATTCTTCATATTTGTTTGCACTATTGTTCATTTTGTATTGCTTGACTGCTTTGCAGTTATCTTTTTGAATTGTATTTACTCCCTATCCTTCTCTGGATTCACCTGAAATGAGCCTCAACTTATTCACCTTCCCTTGTCATTGATTTGTAAATAAATACATAAATTTCACCTACTATTAACCTCTTTCAGTTTGTTTCATCCTTTCAAACAAAATATATAAAACTCAAAATTTAAATACATTACTTTTTCAGACTTGTTTGAGCCTCCCCTGGAACAGGTTGGAGCCTCCCCAGGGAGGCTGGCCTCACCATTTGAGAACCCTGGCCTAAGGGAAGAGATATCCTCGGAAGATTTGAGACTGTAGTACTTCTGTGTTTTTGTTCCATATTTGTTTCATTTCAGTTTGCGTATCCTTGTATTTGACAATCATGTTACTATGCGTAAGACACTGTAGTCACTTGGTATGGACATGGCACTTAGCTGAGCTACCTTGGTTCATGTTTTTGTATTGCAATGTCTGGTTCTCTGGCATCCTCCTTATTGACCATCTCAGTAAATTAATTGTCATGTTACAAGGACAACTCATTCTGAAAAAATTATTTTTACATTCATGTAACAAGAATTTTACTGGGCACATTGTTCATTCTTCTCTCCAGTGAGTTCACTGATGCTGCATGAGGGCACTTGGATCCCTAAAACCCTTGCCACATTCAGCACATTTATACAGGTTCTCTTGGATTTCATCTCATCAAGATTTTCTCATACCACGACATGAATGGATTTCATTCTTAAGCCAGTGTATGTTTAAAAAATAAGGAAACTGTACATTAACATTTAAGTGCCGTCTTAACATGCACCTCAATGTTTCTCGTATGGTTTCCTTCTGTACCTGGAAGTTCTTTTTAACCAGTCATGTGGCTCAATGGAAAAGCGAGACCATTTCTGTGGGGTTTTTTTTCACACATTTGTATCATTTCTGTTTGCATATCCTGGTATTTGAGATCTTGCGTCTCCCCATGCTTAAAGAGCAGCTGATGCCTTCAGGAGAACTCAACAAAACATAATATTTAGACACTGTCCAGCTTGTGTTTCACATTTGTGCTGTGGTTCTGCTTCCCATTATTTATTATTGAGGTCACTTGCATGAAAACCGGATATCTGCTCCTGAATAGCGTATCTATTTCTGCTGCTTTCTCCCTACCTGCAGCCTGAAAGACTGAAGTGCTGCACACTCGAGTAGGCTACATAGACAGATAGGCCTGTATCTGCTGGCAATTTCATATGTTCATATGTACCTGTGGTCATAATGCTCTGCTTGTGACATCAGTTACTCCCATGGCAACAGGCTGTGATGTCACAACACAGGATTATTTATTTAGTTTTTGTTGACCGGATAATTGCACTAGACAAATTCTGCCTATTTTCAGGCACGACCCGGGGGAAGGGGATACAGATGAATGCCAACTGACCTTGAACCAGAGTAAGCTGTTGGTGGTATTTTCAGTGAATGGGAGGAAATTTGGCCAGGGCACTGGGGAAATTCCCCTACTCTTTCAGTAGAAGGAACCCTTGGCTGTCTACTGTAGGATGACCAGTCCGGTTGAGACACAGGAAGAGAAGGACGTGGGAGGTACAGGACAGAGGGCCTCCTCTCCTGTACCATTATTGCAAGGGGCCGAAGAAGCAGAAATTTGTATTGCCAAAATAATGGAAGAAGGTATCATCGAGAACAGCAATAGTAATGGGAACACTGTGCAGAATCCAGAGCGCAGGACAGTACCTGGTAATGATGGCAGTAAAATCCGTTTGTTAGCCAAGAAGACATTTCTGTTGGAGAAAGTACGATCTGTGGAAATGGAGCTTGCAGCCCTTCTGGAAAACACAAGGCCTGTCAGGGAACCCGCCACAACTGTAAATACGGCTGTGAGTCATGCGAGTGCTGACGTGGCACCAAAGCAGTCTGTGGAGTCTCCTCATGTGAATACTGAGTCTCTGCAGGGAAAGAAGAAAGTAAAGAGGAGGTCAGGGCTGGCAGTAAATTGAGACACCTGTCCGAGTGCCAAAAGCCCGGAACCTCCAAAAAAGCAAAGAAAAACAAACGGTCTGGTGCAAAACGCCAAGGGCTCAAAAATGCAACAAGCTCAGAACTGTTAAATTCCTCAGAGGGCGCAGTCTTCACTTTTGCTTCTAAAAACCAGGAGCCCGGGTCGAGTAAGAAGCAGAACCAGGCAGATGAGGGCTCAACTTCATTACAAGGGAACGTTATAGAGAATATGCAAGTAGGAGGCCCAAATTGGTCTCCAGAACAGGCATTAAAAAGACGCTGGTTGAGACCAGGTAGAGGATGGATGTTGGTCCCCGGACTCCCAGGACCCCTCATACATCAAGATGCTAAAGAAGGCAGCAGAAAATGTGGCCACAACTGACTCCTCATCACTGAGCTCCAACGTAGCCCGGGGTAATTCTTTTGAACATTCGGATATGTCTGTTGTAGAAAGGGGTACTGCAGTAAATACAAATGGAGGTGTAGGTACTGAGGTAGAGGTTGATCCTAGCACCAACACAGATCAAAATGACAATACACATGTTGATCCACTAATTAACATTGTATCAGATTCTCAGGTGGGTGGGGTAGTTTCAGAAAATACAGAACCAGTAAGACTAGGCCCAACCTCTGATTTAGTGCAAGCAGTTAATATTGAGCAGAAAAGGCCTGAGGGGAGATTTAAGCACACTGATCTATTTAATAACAAAGGAGAGCCTGTTCCAAGACACAATGCCGTTCAAATCCTGTATAAAGGGGGTCTAGAGAACACCCCCCCCCCCCGGTAGATTATACATAGCAAAGAACTTACTAAAAGGCTCAATGAGTTTTTCCCCCCTCGGAAATTTTCGCATTGATAAGACTAGGAAATGCAAACTATGATGTGAGTTTCAAGAATGTATCTAGTTGGGATGGATTTGGGGCACAGTATGCTACCTATAAAAGTTCCCCCACCTAGTCTCCATTCCATGTCATTCCATTAACCAAGCCTGCAGTTAAGAACATTACGATCATGTTTAAAAATTAGGGTGTGAATAGAGAAGACATCCTTTTTGGTTAAAACAGCAGTGTGAAGTCCTGAGTAAACCTTCACCCACTCTAGACACTGAGCAGACTTGGGATTGGGGAATGGAGATTAAGAGTTAAACTATAAATGAAAAATTCAGGGCCTAGTCATCTATCCAGTTTTTTATTTAGGGACAGACAAAGGGGTGATTTTTTTTATGCAGGCCAGCCCAAATCTTGTTTCAAGTGCGGGTCTAGGGCTCAGCATGACACAATGACGTGCAGTCATTGCTTAGAGTTTGGGCACAATTCTGGATATTGTCTTAACCTATTTAAGTGTAATCTATGTGAGCACATGGGACATGCATATGGCCGCTGCCCGTGGGCCTCGCATAATAGAGAGGACTGCCCATCCTACGAAGGCCTTATCAACCTGGCTAAACAACAGCAAGTCAGGAGAGTGGCAGAGCACAGTTTAAGAGCAGGATTGAAGAATTTAGGGCAGCCTCCGCAAGTTATGTCATCTGGACAGAGTGAGACAGGGTTGGTAGATCCCCCAGTAGCTTCTGGCAATACTGAACCAGGAAATACAGGAACAGGACAGGATGAGGCTCAGGGTGCTTCAGGTGCACCTTCCAATGAGTGTTCATGACATGGCAGTAACAACCCACCACCCCCTTCTGGTTCTTCTCTTAATCTGGAAAAGGCTGGGTTCAAAAAATACAACAAAAGAGAAACAGGCATGGGGTAGTGGTACCCAACCAGGACAGGAGGGAATCAGAATCTAATAATTGGAAAAGTGGAAATAAATATGCCTTATCTTCTGATGGCACAGACAGAGAATCTGCAGGAGAGGAAAAGTAGTTAGGTAAGAACTTACTGTAACAGTAGATCTTCGAGAGGAACTCTTGTAGCAGGTAATACCATAAGGACTGAAGCAGTCAGGCGTCAGGACCCCACGGAAAACTTGTAGCTAGCAGTATGAGGCAGGGGACCGCCTCAGACATTGGCTCCGCCTGACGTCACACATGGTATAAAGGGGGCAGTCCCCTGGCACCACCCCAGTTCTCCCGCCGGAGACCCGGCTATAGAAAAAAAAAAAAGGAGAACCGGGTAAGAAATCCCCACTCTGGCTGAAACTCGTGATCCCTGGTAAAAAAGGATACCGGGAGATGGAGGATGGGAAAGCCACCTGCTGCAAGAGCTCCTCTTGAAGATCCACTGTTACAGTAAGTTTTTACATAACTGCACTATCTGTCTTGAAGGGTGGAGCTCTTGCAGCAGGTAATACCATTTGGACTGAGTCCCAAGCAGTAGAAAGGATAGGCCCAGGTCTGAAAGGGCGGTAGGCAGGCAACCCAAATCTTAGGTGAAACAAGACCTCCTCAAGAAAGGAGGCCCTGAAGGACTGCCAGTCCAAAACCTGCTCTCCTTCTGGAAGCTATATCCAGACTAGTGTCTGATGAACATATGCACTGAGGTCCATGTCGCGGCGACACATATCTGCTGAGGAAACATTTTTGAGTGCCGCGAAGGAAGAAGCCACTGCTCTGTTGGACTGGCCCCTAACAGCATCCGGGCGGGCCCTCCTGTGATGCTGATAACAGATATGCAGTCCACCAGCCAATGGGCTAGCGACTGCTTGGACACAGGAGCCCATAACATGGGCTTAGTATAGGAGACGAACTGGTCCGTCAACCTAGCGGCACGAGTCCTGTGAAGGTAGAATCTAAGAATGTGGTGAACATCCAAGGTGTGCAACAGTGCTTCACCTTGGTTTGAAGCTTGGGGTAGTACACTGGAAGGTTGATGTTCTGATTGAGGGTCAGGGCGGACACCACCTTTGGCATGAACTTGGGATTGGTTCGCAAGTTCACTCTATCCTTGTGAAAAACAATATAAGGTTCTTTGCATATCAGAGCCTGGAGCTCGGAAGCCCTTGAAGCGGAGGTAATAGCTACTAGCAGTAAGGCCTTCCAGGAAAGGTAGCTCATCTCGCACGAAGCTGTGGACTCGAAGGGAGGGAGAGTGAGCTTTTCCAAAACGAAAAGGAGATCCCAAGGCAGAACGACATCCCTCCTTGGCGGCCTGACGTGCAATACCCCTCGCAAGAAGGTCTTGCTGGCATCTCATTGTGCTAGAGCTTTATCTCTTATAGGAGCATGATATGCGGAGACCGCACACATGTGAACCTTGATAAACGAGTAACTCAGGCCTAAATCTAGGAGGCGACAGAGATACTCTAGCACGTGCCTGACTGGACAACCCAAAGGATCCAGGGCTCGAGCCGAAGCCCATAGGCAGCCCTAGTGGAAGGCTTCCTCCCCGCTACAAGAATCTCTGCCACCCTGCTTAACACTCCTAGCCTCTCTTATGCTAGGTCTGCAGGAGCCACACATGCAGGTGAAGAGAGTGAAGAGCTGGATGAACAAGAGTTTCCCGACCTTGAGAGAGCAAGTGGGTGGAGAGAGGTAACTGCACTGGAGGTTCCTGAGACAGTTGCTGGAGCAGTAGGTACCAGATCTGTCGAGGCCACAGAGGCGTCAACAGAATCATCCTGGCTCCCTCTGACTGCAATTTGAGCAGTACTCTCTGCACGAGGTGAAGGGGGGAGGCATACAGAAACTTCCCCGTCCAAGAGAGGGAGAATGCGTCTAGTCAGAAAACACCAAGCCCTGGAGCGAGGAAGCAAATATTGTGTAGTTTAGCGTTGAATGGGGACACAAAGAGGTCCAACTCTGGAAGGCCCCAACGGTCGAATAGGTCATCTGCGACCTCCTGGAACAGCTCCCACTTGTGGCTGAGATAAATGGAGTGACTGAGACTGTTGGCGAGAATGTTCTGGACCCCTGGGAGGTGAACCGCCATGACGTCCACGCCATGTTCTACTGTCCAGTCCCACACTCTCATGGCCTCTCTGCAAAGGGAGTAAGAATGCGTCCCCCTTGCTTGTTGATATAAAATACCACTGGTGTGTTGTCCAACTGCACCAGAAGAGAACCCCGGGAAACTTGACTCTCGAATTCTGACAGAGCATTCAGAACTGCTCTCATTTCCAGGACACTGATATGCAGAGAGCATTCTGTGTCTGATCAAGTTCATTGGGTCCTGTGAATCCCTAGATGTGCCCCCCACCCTGACAGGGAGGCATCCGATGTCGGGGTTTGGTATGGAGGTGGTCTGTGGAAAGGGACCCCCCCCTTTCCAGATTGTCCCGGCGAAGCCACCATTCAAGAAAACGGGCCGCTTTTGAAAGCTAGATCTGAAGATCCAGGTCATCCACAGTTTGGTGCAACTGCATCATCCTCATTTGAAGCCTGGCTAAAGGAACAGTGCCGATGACGCTGCCATATGACCAAACAGCTGCAGTATCGCTTGGGTGGGAGAAGAGGGCCTTCCCTGAAAGGTTATCACCAGATCCTGGAGGCGTTCTATCTTGTCAGAGGGCAAGAAGGCACGCCCTTTCTTTGTGTCCAGGATAGCTCCTATGAACTGCAGCCGTTGAGATGGCTTTGGCTGAGACTTGGGACAGTTCACCGTGATCCCCAGGGAAAAGAAAAGAGCCTGCGTTTGACTGAGGGTGATTGATAGCTGCCCCTCCAACTGAACAGAGGAGAGCCAATCATCCAGGTAGGGGTAGACAAAGGGTCTCTCCTGAAAAGGGCCACAGCCACCACTGCCGGGCACTTCATAAAGACCCTGGGGGCCGACAAAAGGCTGAAAGGGAGGACCCTGAACTGGAAGTGCTCTTCTCCGAGGCGGAAGCGCAGGAACCTCCTGTGCCGTTTCCAGATTTTGATATGCATGTAAGCGTCCTGCATGTTGAGAGAGCACAGCCAATCCCGATTGGAGCAGAGGAAAGAGTCCTGCTAATGTTAGCATGCAGAACCTCTGATACTTGACCGAGAGGTTGAGCACGCTGAGGTCCAGGATAGGACGAAGGTCTCCAGTCTTTTTCAGGACCAGGAAAAAACCAGAGTAGAAGCCCTTGCCTATCTGGGCTGGTGGAACCCTTTGAACAGCTCTCTTTTCCAGGAGCAGAAAGACCTCTGCCTGAACAGGGCTGAGGTGGTCTGGTGGACAACGGGACATAGGTGGGTTGTCCAGAGGTACAGAGAGGAACTCTGTGGCATACCCTAATCGAATGGTTTACAACACCCACCGATCTGAGGTGATGCTGGACCACTGAAGCAGGTATAGCACGACACGCCTTCCTACCTGCTCATTCTGCCTGTCCCCGATAGGAGGCAGGCAGGCGGAGAGGGAGTCAGGAAGGACGGACAGGAGGGGCCAGGGGCCGGGGCCCTGGGAACCTTGGGGTGGGGGCTGACCCCGTCTACGAAAACCCTTCCCTTGGGGGCCGGTTGCCGAACTGGCCTTGGCGAAAAGGACGCTGGTGGTTACCCTGCAGTTGGGACTTGTACATACGATGTACATCCGCTACAGTCTTGCTCGATTCTTGAAGGTCCTTGACCATTTGCAACACCTCTGAACCGAAAAGCACCGGACCCTAAACGGTGAGTCCAGGATAGAGTCCTGAAAGTCTTGCTGGAAGCCTGTCAGTCTGAGCCAGGACTGTCACCTCATACAAATGCCTGATGCAGAGGCCCTAGAAGCTATGTCCACTGCATCACAGGAGCATCTGCGAGTGCCTGTCTACGTCTAGACCGGACTGGGCGCAAGCCAAAATCTCCTGCTTGGATTCCGAGTCTGGGAGGATCTCTGCCAACTCCACGGTTTTCCTTCACAAAGACTGCTGGTAGAAGATCATGTGGGCTATGTAGTTAAGGGATCTAATAGATCCAGTAGAGAGGAGAGGACTTTCCTTCCCCAGCAGTCCAATTTTTTTGAGACGGGATCGGGAGGTTGCGAGCTGAGGTGCTTGGGCTTGGTCCCTCTCCCGTGGGCAGCCATGAGGACCAGGGAGTTAGCCTTGGGTTGCTCTGCAGGAATGGCTCTGACCTGGGAGGCTTATATAACCTATCCGCCTTCCTCTGAACTGCCCGAACAGAGGAAGGAGTCCTCCAGGTAAGATGACTGACGTCCTGGAAGGGCCCAATAAATGCAGGAATGACCAGCAGCTTAGGCTCCTTCTCCCCTAGGAACTTAGCTAACCGCTGGTGCTCCGGGTCAAGAGCCTCAGTCTCCCACTGGTAAATAGTCTGGATGTGCCTTATTATATCGAGGAACGAATGGTCGTCGGGGAGGTGTGGAGAGTCCCTGGGCTCTGGGGATGGTGGCAGAAAACCATCTCCTGAGTAATCAGATTCCAAACCTGCATAGTCAGCAGAAGAGGACCATTGGGGAGATGACTGAACTGGGAAGGAGATCTTTTTCTGTGCTTCTTCTTAGGTTGGGGAGGCGGGTGATCCCCCGACTGATCTTTGTCTGGAGTGGGAGGAGGACCTATGGGTGGTGGTGTGGGGACCTTATCTGGCGGCCTATAAAGGAGGTCCCCTTTGACTGTATTCCACCAAGGGGTGAATAAATTCCCGCTATCTGCCACCGGGATCACAGCCGGGACTGGTGCCAGGCTAGATGGCCCAGGTGCATGACCATCAGAGGCAGGCGTCTGGGGATCGGGCGCCCCATCTGGAGTGTCTGGCGTCAGGTCCGGAAGACCAGCGTCCAGTACCAGATGGCCGATGGCCGGCATCCAGCCAGTGACTGGCGTCTGGGGGGACGTCAGCTGGCGTCTGTCCCTTGGGGGGGGCGCAGACGGCTGATCATCGTCTGGCGACTGTCCCGTATCTGGTGTCGGGGAACAAGTCATCAGGGTAGGCAACTGGCTGGTCGGTCTGGCATCAGGAGTAGGACGTACCTTCGTCGGTGGAGGGGGAGTCCGAGCCCGGGCGCCCCATGCCTACCAGAACTTTCCTCCAAGGGTTTTCTCTTATCGGAGGAAATAGGCCTGTACAGGGCCCTGGGCAGGCCATCCTGGACCGATCCTGCAGATTTGTGAGGTCGGTGAGCCAGGGAGGAGGATCGATGTCCCTTCGAGGTCGACTCCTTTTGGGCACCCTGAGAAGAGGTGTGAGTGGCCTTGGAAGAGTGGGAAGACTCAGCAGCCGCAGGAACCGAGCCCAACCTCTGCAAGGAAGATGACGGCGCCAGTTTGGCGGGTGAACGATGGCGGGATTCGCATCTGGTCCTATCCTTCTGCTTGTGATGCTTTTCACCTGAGGTCTTAGCTCTGGAGGGGGACTCTCTGGTGGGAGAGGAGGAGCTGGCTCCATAACCTCTCTGCATCGCTGCAAGCTGCTTCTCCAACAAGAAAGTTCTTAGGGCATGAGCTCTCCTGGTGTGCGTCTTTGACTGAAGCATTGGCAGTGTGTGCAGGAATCCGGCTGGTGGTCTGGGCCCAGACAGATGAGGCAGGCCACGTGGCTGTCCTTGGCCAGGATCTGCTTCCCGCAGGAACACTTAGACTTACGTTGCGGTAGAGAGGGCGACGACATAAATGAGGCGTTAGATTAGATAATCAAAAGATATAAACAAAGTGACTATCTTTGGCGTGCGAAGTGTCATTGGAGCTGAACTATGCAGGTAGACGGTGGAAAAATAACTGGGGTGGCGCCAGGGGACCGCCCCTTTATACCACGTCTGATGTCAGGCGGAGCCGACGTCAGGGGTGGTCCCCTTGCTTCGTACTGCTAGCTACAAGTTTCCTGTGGGGTCCCAACGCCTAACGGCTTCAGTCCTAATGGCATTACCTGATGCAAGAACTCCACGCTTGAAGACAGATCAGACACTTCCTTGATGTTCTCTAACAGAGATGCAGATGGGGGAGGTGGGCCTGATTCCCACTGCTAAATGAACCAGGCAAAGTAGGAGAATGAAGACACCCTAAATTCCCCCCCCAAAAAAATTCTGTGTGGATTTATCAACCCTCTTATTTTTTAAACATTAACAGTATTAAAGGGGAAAAAAATTAGGATGGGTTATGTTATCCTTAAAAAATAAGAGTTTGTGACATTATCTGTTTAGTAGATACAAGGATTAAAACAAATAAGGAATTACAGCAGGCCTCTTGGGCCTGGACACTCCGTCCCTCCTTTTTGGTCTGTGGGGTTGAACCGGTGTGGTGGGATTGGGATTCTGTTTTCTAACACTGGGCTGAAAATGTCTAGATTGGTAGATATTAATCCAGGAAGGGCTCTCCTTCTCTATCACCTTTATGAGTGAAAGATTTAGGGTAATTGCAACTTGCACTCCCCAAACCAAGGTTCAGAGGGTGGCACTGTTTAAACAGATTCAGCCTTATTTGCACACCTCAAGATTAATCATTTGGGAGAGATTTTAATTGTGGGATTCATCAGATGGACAGGGGTCTCCAGACCTCAAAGCTCTTTAGTGATTCGGTTTGCCTTAAACAAATCACATCAATGGCCAACCTCAAAGATGCTTATCATTGTATGTATCCCTCTGGAGGGTACACATACTTCAAAGGGGCTAGTAAAATCCAGACTAATTTTATATTTGCCTCTAAAATATTGAGGGTCTTGGAAAGCAAAACTCTAGGGAGTGCATTTTTGGATCATGCAGCACTTCATGTAAGGGTCACATGGCAAGATGCTCCTAGATGTAAAAAGAATGTGGAGATTGAATGAGACTTTATTGCAGGATCCGAAAAACAAAAGGATATGGGCACAGGAATGGGCAGCTAGACTGTCTGTTGCTAACTGCTAGGCTTTTATTAGTAGCTAGGGTAATTAGTTTAGAACAAACTTGTGGAATGCCCAGTAGGCAGCAGAATGACAATCTGATTATGGTGAGGGAGTTATTTTCACTAGAAGAGGTAAATAAAGTACAGGGGTGGGTAATAGGGATTGATCAGGAAAAGGCATTCGATAGGATAGCACGTCAGCTTTTATTTTCAGTACTTACAGCCTTTGGAATTCCGGAAGAATTTACAAACTGGATTAAAATATTATATACAGACGCTGCGATTATCCCTAATGTAAATGGATGGATGGGAAATAAAATCCTGGTGAAACAAGGGGTAAGCCCTCTTTTATACAACTTTGTGATTTGACACATTAATCAGAGCTATTACTCTGTGTCCTGGGATGTTAGGGTTGAAGGTGGTCTGCAATTCTACCCTGTTAAAATGATGGCTTATGCTGACAATTTGGTTCTCACTATAGGGAGGGATACAGATGAAATAGCCCTTTTTAATATTTTGACCCATTACGCTAAGTTATCAGGATCTCAGATAATTTTTTTTTGTATATTCTATTTATACCCCCGTCGTGCTCTGGAGCTGCCTCGCCTTCGGGCTGCCATTACCCTCAGACATTGCTCCTACTATCTTCCCCAAGCCACCTTACCTCAGATCTGCAGCCATCCTCGGGGTAGCCCGGTGTAACCCTATACCGGGTGGGTCCCTCTCTTCGGGGGAAGGCACTCGGGAAAAGACCGGCACTATTTTTTCCCTCAGTCCGGCTGCTGAGGCTTTCCATGGCTTCCTGGGAGTCTTCAGAGGTGTCCAGGGCCAGCAGCCATCATCCGGCCAGTCCCCAGAGCAGTGTTTCCGTTTTCTGGTGTTCCCTGTAGTGCAATCCCTCTGCTGTGCTCCTGCTCTCCACCAGGGGCCATTGCCAGGCGACCAGCGTCCTAACCCACCCCAGAAGGATAGCAGTCCATGGACGTCACCTTACCTCCCCTTCCCAACCCCGCGCCTGAAGTCTGTTCCCCGAACCCGAGTCGCTGCATGGTTCGAGGTGTGGCGTTCAGCGCCTCAACCCTCTGCACCACCAGGATGGCCTCAGATAAATTTTAACAAAAGCAGAGGCCAACCATTAGGCTCTACTCATATTCCCGAAGCAGGGACTATAGCCAGAATCCAAATTTCATCAGAACCAGTCAAGATTTTAGGAGTTATGTTTGGCTCTGGAGACACTGGAAGCTTGCCTTGGGAAAGGCGGACAGGATGTTATTAGGCTGGAAACAGCAACTGATTGGCAAAAAGAAGAGAGTACATTTGATCAAGTCTCTTATGGTCCCTATTTTTTTGTATTCATGTTGTCTTTCCCCCTCCCATGGGAGTTTTTACACACCTATACAGTTATTTTTTTGTTTTGTTTTTTCAGGGTTTTTGGGGGTCCCGCCTAAATCCAACTATGAGAAAACATACAGGCCTATCTTAGAAGGTGGGGTAGACATGGTAAACCCTGTTGCTTTCTTCTTTAGAATTTTTTTATGTTATAATTTAGGGTGGGCCCTAAAACCTGGGGATAAAATATGGAAACCCTGTATCATGTTAAGGTTATTACCTTGTGTGTCATTATGGGGAACAGGGTAAGAGTAGGTTGGAAGGGGAAGGTACCAGGGATTCCAAGGTACGGAACGGAGGCTGTAAAACAGGTGATGCTTTGGGGCTTTAAGCCCAATGACTTTATTATATTGAACAGGAAAATGGTGTATAATCAGATATTGAAGGTTACAGGTCTGGCAATTGAAGTCTTCCCAGCCTGTCCCCCAGGAAAATATAATTGGGTAGTAAAATAATTAACTAATAGGATCTCCTCTTACATGTGGGGCTGCATGTGGACTGGAAATTATGACAGATTAGGGGATAGCGGTAATAACAAATATAAGACTACTGTTGACAGATATTGTCCAGGAGAGTCCTGTTTTCAAGTACTTGAAACGCAACAACAATTACTTCTTAATTGTAATTTTGCAGAGAAATTTTGGGAATCACTGGCAGAGGAATGGCAGGAACCTCTATTTTCCAAGCTCTCATATTCAGAAATCATGTTTGGAACTAGTGGACCCTTAAACATTAAGTATAATGCAGAGACCATGTATGTTGTATTAGTTATAATTGGGTATTCTATGTGGCAGGCTAGCTGCCGATTAGTTTTACGGCAAATGTGGATACTTCAAAAAGAAATTGTGAGAAACATTAATAAGGCTGTTATTGCTGTCAAGCAGGTGGACTTTAAACAGACAGCTAGGGCACAGTTTCATAAGTTATGGCTCAACTGTGACTCATGGAAGATGGGATAAAAAGTTTTATGGCATAATTTTTAGCAAACTGATGTGTAAAGGTTTGTTTCCTTTTCATTTTGTTTGGTATGTATATGATGTGTTATTCTTTTCTTTTGTACTGGATGCTTGTGTTGTATTTGTAATGCAGTCCAAATTTCTTCAATAAAATCCCCCTACTCTTTTCGAGAAGTGCCATGGGCTCTTTAACATCCACCTGAACTACCACCAGAACAGGCAGATGGGACCTCTGTTTAATGTCTCATCCAAAAGACGGCACCTCAGGAGTGCACCACCCCCCTCCATATGACTTGAAGTAGGGAGTAAGCTATAGAGGCAGATTAACTCAAAGGGATATAGATCACATACTCATGTAAATTTCCACAGTAAAAAACAATCGGGAGGAGAAATCTATAGAATATATACAGAATGCAAGCTGAATTGTGCCTAATTATTAAATTTTTTTAAAGTTTTCTTTGAGGCATCAGCAGCTCTTTAAGACGTTGTAGTCACGTTTCAGTTAGTCAAGCTACCATTGTTCACTGTAGTATCTGGTTTTCTGGCAGCCACTCGACTAGCGGTCTCTCTCTCTTGGGTGCAGTCTCCAACATTCAGGGTTTTCTCTTACCATGACAAGAATGGATCCCACACTTATGTCAGGGCATGCTCCAAAAGATCAAGCAATCAGTACTGTATTAATATTTAAAATGTGCTGAAAGTGCTCTTTTTCATACTTGCAACCTTCCTCTGATGGTTTCCATCCACAGTTTGTATGGTGTCAGACATTTTTAGCATACTCATATGTGCCTGCAAATTCTGTTTAAATTGATTTTCTGAGTTTTACCATAGCAAATGGGAGTAGTAACCTGTATGAGTTGTGATTCGATCTCCTAATATTCAAACTGCCAAAAAGTGCTGTTTTCTATGAAAATATGCTTTTATGTCTGCTCTGCTTCATTTGCATAACCCGCCCCTTTTTCCCCTCAGTGCTGCTGCCTCCAACTGTGACATCATGCCAGGGAAACAAAGCTCCTAAAGAGCAAATGCTTAGTAAAGGTGTATATCTTAAAGAATGAAGGTTTGGTGCTTTTAGATGCCTCTGCAGTCATTCAGTTTGCTTTTATTTACTTTTCCACAATTTTATTTGTATGTCACCAACTGCTAGTGAGAAAAGAATCCAATGAAATCCTTGTATTATTTATTTAAAAGTTTTACCAGGATGCCATGCTGAGCAGAGTACTGCTCGATTCCAGATGCGTCCTGGAGGGACAAGTATAATAATAATAATAATGATAATACAAAGTACAAACAGGTAAACATTCAATCAGATCAGTACAGAACAGCACATTTAGCCGTGATTCAGGGCAAATTCAATACAAATTGGTCCCAGTAACACTTAGCATCTAGCAGCCAGTGGGGGAAGGGGCACTGCCTACAGCGGGAACTGCCTTAGATACAAGTACAGTTAGAAGAGAAATGGGCTTTGAGCAGTGTGTTTAGGTGGTGTGAGGAGGGGGCATGTTGAATGGTCACTGGAAGGGAGTTCCACAGTTCTGGCATCAGAAATTTAAAGGCTGCTTGGCCTGCGGCAGAGGACACGTGTGGAACAGTAAGTTGGCAGGAGTCATACCACCTGAATGTGTAGGCTGGGGGTAGGAGTAGTCAGTTCTGCTGCAAGATGTGGGAGCAGGGACTGGTCCCAGAACTTGGAGGCCATCTTAGCACAGTGTGAGTGTCATCGGGCTTGGAGCGATGGAAGGCCAAGTGACTGGTAGAGGTTGCAGTGATGGGTGGACATTCTAGTGCGAAACAACAGAAAGAGTGGAACAGAGGGTCCAGTCTGGCTAGGGTGAACTTGGGTGCGGCACTGTAGACTACATCACTGCAGTCAAACATAGGGAGAATAATTTTCTGCACAATTGCCCAGCGAGCCAGCAGTGTGATACAGAACACTCAGTCTGGGGGTGTACCTTTTTGTGAATGCCATCAATATGTGCAGGAAAGTCAAGTTGCTGGTCAAGCCAGACCCCAAGATATCTAAAGGAGGTGCAGACATGCAGACCTCCATTGGGTTTCCGTCCAGGGTGTGGAAAGTAGGTGGGGAGGGGAGCCTAGAGAGTCTCTGCCTGGTGCTAAAGGTCAAGGAGACTGTCTTCTTGGCGTTGAGAATAGTTGGCTTGAGCGGAACCGGAGCTGAACCTTCATGAAGTCCTGCTGGTGTCTGGATTCCACTTCTGATGTGGTAGGGCCTGATGTATACAGAACTGTCATCTGCATACATGTGAATGGATGTGTGCGGGCAGGCAGAGGGTAGGTCATTAAGGAAGATGGATAACAAGAGCGGGCCAAGGACTAAGCCTTGGGGTACACAGTGAGGACAAGAAGGGGGGCGGAGGTAGTATTTCCAATTTTGATGGATTGGGACCTACCTACAAGGTAGGAGCAGAACCAATTGATGGCCTTACTGGAGAGCTCAGCCTCAGCAAGCTTGATCAGGAGAAGCGGGTGTGAGACGGTATTGAGTGCCTTAGCCAAATCTACAAAAATTATGTCAAACACTCTTTACTGGCAAGGCTTCCAGTGTTTTTCTGTGGAAAACTGCAAATCTGTTTCAAATTTTTATGCAGCAATAACACTTCCTGCCACAAAAAAAAATATATATATATATATATATATACTTATTAGAAACATGTGATGTTTGATAACAGGTGATCTTTTATTATAATTTAGCAGGTGACATTTTCTGCATAACGGATAGATTTTACTTGGAAAGAAGAAGAGAAACCAATTATTTTTAAAAACATAAAATTACACAGATAACGCACACTAGTGCAAACACAAAAAAGGCAAAGTTTGTTGATGTAATAAGTATCAATTTCTTTTGAAAAGGATAGAAGAATATACTTAGTTTATCACTGAAATACATTGGGCATTTAAGTAGCTGGCACTTTCTGACATGACAGTACCAGGATACATAGACAGTGTCGGCAGATAAGGGCCTATGGCCCACCCAGTCTGCCCATTTGAGCTTGTAAGTTCAGTTTATGCTTCTGGTGAATTCTTTTTTTTACTAGCAGTGTGAGAAGCAAAGGTGAAAATTCACTTGTGTCACTGCATGAATGGATATTTTACTACAAAAGTAGAAAGTAATTAATGACACATCAAAATAAAATAGCTTCTATTTATTAGAAGTAAACACCTGCTCTGTTTTAAAAACAGAGACCTCTGTTGGTCAGTCTTGGTATTTCAGACATCTACACTAGAAAACAGGAGTAGGGAGACAAAAAAAAAAAATCAGCTGTGTTCTGTTCCCACAATACCTTGCTACATATGTACCTACTGTGTATCCCATTCCCCTTTACTCCAGGGCGCATCTGGAAACTAGCTTGTCTGCTCAGTGTCTTTCCTGGTGAAACTTTTAAATTAATAAATAGGTCTACATATCAGGTGCTGTACTGCAGTCACCACTACCAATATAAGGGACTGCACCTCTGAGTAACGAACATTTAAGTAAACTTTACAATTTACCCAGAATTCCATGTTGCTGTATGTAAAACATTCCTTGCATGACATCATTCTGGGGGTGTGGCCGCACACTAAAACAAACTGCTGATAAAACATTAAAAAATGACCAACAGGTTTTTTTTTTTACAAAGCAAACTGCAACTTCAATATCTGAAGCATGGGTGGCAATGGCATACTATGTGAAAAAGGCATCTTCAAAATCCCAGAAAAACACTTTGGAGCCCACGGTACTAATGACAACTGGGACTACAGTATTTGTGTTTTGCTCCACATTTGTTTTGTTTCTATTTGCATATGTTGGTGTTAATCACATGTCTCACCATGGGGTAGAGCACTGTAGTCACTTACGATGTACGCTTCAATTGGTTGAGCTACCCTTGTTAATTTTTCTTGTATTGTAATATCTGGTTTACCCGCATCTACTTGAATGACAGTCTCTCCCCATGTGAATTTATTTGGTGTGTTAAAAGGACACCTTGGCCTGAAAAACCCTTTTACATTCAGAAGCTTTCCATGAATGTAACAACAGTTTTACTGGGCAAGGTGCTCATGTCTCTCTCAGGGTTAGTGTTTCCAAATGTTCAGTGATTTCTACTGCCGTGATGAGAATGGACCCCATTCTTAACCCAGGGCATATTTAAAATATCAGGAAATCAGTACTGTATTAGTCTTTCATGTTTGCTGAGAGCACTCTTCTCAGCACACAAGCATCCCCAGAATGGCTTCCTTTTGCAGTTCCTAGGGTGTCATGAATATTGATAGCATGTTTAGTCTCTCACTCGGGGTTAGTGTCTCCAAATGTTCACAGATTTCTAAAAAAACATGATGAGAATGGACCCCATTCTTAACCCTCTTTAGTCTCTCCAGTGTTAGTTCTCAAATGTTGCATGAGGGTTCTTGGATCCCTAAAACTCTTGCCACATTCACCACATCTATACAGTCTCTCTTGGATCTCAACTGTTACCGCACAGATACATTGAATCGGATGGCACAGAAACTGACGGCAGATAAACACTGCTTAGCCCAGCCAGTTTGCTCATTTCATCCACCTACTGCAACACTGCAGACCCTACATGATCTCCGGCTCCCCCCCCCCCTTTCCTTACAGCTAAGATTCCCTTATGCGCATCCCATGCCGCCTTGAATCCCACTACAGTTTTTGCCTCCACCACCTCCGCTAGGAGGCTGTTCCAGGCATCCACCCCTCTTTCTGTGAAGTACTTCCTTACATCTCCCCTGAACCTACCCCCTTAACCTCATAGCATGACCCACTTTTTATATATATTTTTCTCTCTCTCTTTACTAGCCCCCTTCTTTACTGCAGCGGCTCCTCTCGACACCCAAGGTGACCAGTAGGGCTCTGCCAGGCATCTGACCGGTGGCTTTCAGAGGATCAGATTCCCCCATCCGGCCACGGTCTGCCCAACCGCCGGGGAGGAGGGAAACCCCGGCTCGTCCCCCTATCAGTCCATTTGTGTGCATCGGGCAGTTCATCCAAGCCCTTCCATGGAGCCTTGTCACAAGTGACTAAGACGCCGAGGCCCATCCCCAGAAGCAGTCCCCAACTGCCTAGTCCCCCCCTCCCCCAAGTACGATGGCGCTCAGGAAGGTCCAAGGAAGTGAAGGCACGCAGAGACGTGCCACCATTCCAGACTTCAGGCAGTGTACTCCCCTCCCTTGCACTCTGCAATTCTGCTGCACCACCACCACCCGTGGTCACCCAGGTGGCGGTATAGAAGCGGGACCCGCAGCCCACCCTCCCCGGAGAGCAGCCCGCTGGGTGCTCGATCCTCCTCCCCCTGGCCAGTCCTCCAGCATCCCACGTTTATTTCCAAACCTGGGTCGCTGGCATCACAAGTAGTAGCTCTACCACTGCAGCAGCAGCCTGGCAGACCCTTTCTTCTTGAGCATCTCTTTCTCTGAAAAAGGCTTCCCACTTGCACCTTATTTACACCTGTGAGGTATTTGAAAGTCTCATATCCCCATCCAGGGCCCTTGGTAACGTGGGTACCCACATCCTTTAAGCACATTTTGGGTATTGGGACACTTCCAAAATACTAGCAAGAAGTCCCAGAGACGCTCACACTACAAAGCCCAGTGGTTCCATGGCTGCTGCTTTAAAAACAGCATATCCCGAAAGCATCCATTACAGCAGCTGTGTTGTGCAGTGTTGGGAGGAGGGGCGTGCTGGAGCTCTGCAGTGATTCAGAGGTGAAATTAGAGCAGAGAGCAGAAAAGAAGGGGCGTGAAGTATGCAAATGATATATTTCTTCACTATCTGCTCAGATGTCAGCTCTCTGTGGAGCTCCGACATGCCTCTCCTCACAACACTGCACACTAGAGTTGCTGGAATGGCCAATTTCAGGGCATGCTGCTTATTAAAGCAGCAGCCGAGAGACACTGCAGTCGATATGTATAAATCCTTGGAACAAACTGGTGAGTTTAACTGGGATGACATTCCAACGACCAGATAAAAGGATGACCAAAAATGCTTGTTTACATAATTAAAAAAAAAAAAAAATCTACAATAAACAGATAAAGTACACCAACTCCTCTTGCACAGAGCAAACACTCAGGTAGACATCTGAACACCAGCAGTTACCTGTCACAGCCAGTTCTGTGCTTACCACATTAGTAGGCTGACTGAAGTGGGCAGTGCGCTTTGTGAACGAGTATGTGGTCAAAAGCTAGACTCCAAATTAGGCAACAAATTTCCAAAGCAGTGGCAAACGTCCAAAGCAGTTGACTTCTGCAAGTTCTTTGGTTGACCAGTTTAATGAAACATAACCAGGAGCATCTCATTGTAACACTCATTTCACTCTGACAATGAAGCTTCCAAGAGTTTCATTCAGCTTTGAAACAACTCCTCTGTAAATTTACATAGCAGAATAGATTTTGATCAGTGATGCATTGCTGCATGCCAAATCAGTTGACTTTACGACAGGTAAATACAGATACTGCGGTTATCTGGTGAAGTCAGACTCGAGACAAATGGGTGGATGAGTCTCGTGCATATTCAGATACATACTGCAAATTAAGTGAGACCTTTCTTTGCAGGTGTCCTCCAGTATCAGCCTTTATCAATGTACACCCCCATTCCAATGATCCATCAGCAAAGCACATTAAATACTGAAATTCAGATTACAGTTTGCAGACACTGCCTCACAGAAAAATGCTGTCTGCCAACTAGTTAGGCCTGCTATTGCTTCTAGATTTCCTGAATGGCTTAACTACAGACTAACTTAGACTCTCCTTCAAGATCCTTCTCGCAAGTTTTTTTTTTGTATTGCAGGCCTGTCACTCCAGAATGCCTCTCATTCCACTGTTGTGTTGCACTCAGACTTACCACAATAATTTTAATGAGGACTCCCAAAAACTTCAGAAAGACTCCCAGATTTTAGAAGAAGACACCCTTTTTTTTTTTTTTTTTCCCAGAAAGTTCAGGACCCCCAAACAAAAAAATCATACTGACAGCCCTAATGCCACCTTTCCTTTCTTTCACCCAAAGTGTACATATTGAGGTCCTTTAGTCTCTCCTTATCGGACTTTTGATGCAGACCCTGCACCATTTTAGTTGCCCTCCTCTGGATCGCCTCTACTCTATGTCCTTCCAGATAAGTGGTCTCCAGAACTGGATATCATACTCTATGTACTGTCTCACCAGCGACTTATACAGTGGTATCATCACTTCTTTCCTCCTGCTGGCGATACCTCTCCCTATGCACCCCAGCATCCTACTGGCTCTCCCCACTGTCCTGTCACACTGTTTGGTCATCAGATACGATTTCCCCAGGTCCCTTTCCTTTGTTATTGAATCTCGGAATTAAGACCTTTGAGCCAGGGGCTCTTTTACAAAGGCTCTACGTCAACAAGGGATTATACAGAGGAGGGAGTAACAGGCCCAAGTACACTGGGTACAAATAAGCAGGCTGGGTGAAGTACAATAAACTCAGGAGACATTTGAAAATAAAGCTAGTACATACAATACACATGTAACCCCCTTGTTACCCAGGGTTACTAGAATCCCAGTAAGACCTAGTGGTAGGCAGGGAAGGCAGCTTGTGAAACTCCAGTTAAATGGGTTTCACACTGTCTCACTCTGTTCTCAGTCACAGCTGAGACTGAGAGATGACATCACCATAGAACTTTCGCAGCTGCATAAGCCACATTGGAATCTGCAGCACAGGGAGTGAGACAGGACCTTGGGAGTTTTCAAAGGAGTCTCCTGTTTACTGTCAAGAAGAAGGAAGTGTCTTTTGTTTACCTCCTTGGGAGAAGAACAGTGTCCAGTTTTAAGTGGTGGAGACCGCTGTCCAGGTCTCAGTGCCCCCTCCCTTTGGGGGGGGGGGGGAAGTAAAACATCCCTCTGTGGGTTCCAGGGGCAATCCCCTAATTTCCACTACAGAAGAAAGCTGCCTTTTTACTGTTTCTGTTCTGGTCTGATAACAGTGAAAGAAGTGGTACTTCGCCTGTGGGGCACCTGCAACGAAAGGGTGAGTGTTGTGCTCTATTTGAGAGGGCAAACAATATGTTTCTTCAGTTTGGAAAATGTGAAGAAAAGCTGGGATGTGAACTACTATTTGGGAGGCCTAATGTACTAGGACAAACAAATGGAGTAGTTTAAAAATTTAAAGTCTGAATGGATTTCAAGTAATGTTGTAGAGGGGGTGCTACAGGTCATCCACCATTTAATCTACATTTCGAAGTTTTAGTTTCTGTTTATCCAGAGAAATGGCGGGGTATGGGCTGTGGGAGCTGGAGGTGGGAACACCCCCCATCTTTAGTGACCAGGTCCACCTCTACGGATTTCTACTGTGATTGCTACTTGCCTCATGCGCCTGGCCAGTGATGAGGTAGGTACCCAGACGTGGGTCGCAAACTGGAAAATCTCTCTAGGAGTCACAGACTCTAAGTGGTGTGGGGAGCCACAAGCTTGGGAAAAATATTCTCCTTGTTTGATGGGAGTCCGAAGGAAGTAAGAAAACAAATCTCTCTAGGAGTCGCAGACTCTAAGTGGTGTGGGGAGCCACAAGAAGTAAAATTTGGGTTCATCCTTTAAATGGACCGTCAGTCAAGTGGCCGGCAGGTGAGCCAGGCCAGTCGGGCTGTGTATCCAAAGCGCATGCAAATCCGGGCTGAGTGCCTGGTGGGTCCAGAGCCAGAAAACAGTAGAAATGGGTTCATTCTTTAAGTGGACCGCCTTGTAGTCTCTAATCTGCATTTACAGTAAACGTAGCCCCTTGGGGGTCCATCTATGCTTTGTTATGTTCAGCTAGTTATGAATAAAAGCCACACTGAAAAATCCCAATCCTGGTTCTGGACATTACGGTTATTGCTTCCTGTAGTTGGATTTACTTGAGTGCCCCTGTACAGAGTAGCCAAACCTAGGTCCCTTGTGCCGGGTAACCTCATCCTCCCCGAACCCAGGTCCCCACCAGGTATTGCTGCCAACGCTAACAGCATGCCACCTGTCGTTTTAGTAAAAAGGCAGGGGAGAGGGGTTACAAAAATGGAGGCACCGCTTTGGATTTGTTCGGAAAGGAAGGTGCTTGGACAAGTGGGCTAGCGTTTTGGCTATCTGGCAGTCGGTAGCCCAAAAAAGTTGAAGCAATTTCACTAGTGTGTTGCTGTGTGCTGTGAATCTTGTGCTGCTGTTTAAAAAATGCCAACTGTTTACCAAGGAGCTGTAAAGCCAAAGAGTGTGCCCTTGTCCTGCATCAAAAATTGTTTACAGCGTTTTTGTCAGCTTTTAAAATGAATTCTGTGAGGAAAAGTGTGGAAAACTAGGGGTAGCAACAGAGAAATGGTGCCCTGGACGTTTGAAATGCTTTTAAAGTGAATTCTGTGAAGAAAAGTATGGAAAACTAGGGGTAGCAACAGAGAAATGGTGCCCTGGACGTTTGAAATGCTTTTAAAGTGAATTCTGTGAAGAAAAGTATGGAAAACTAGGGGTAGCAACAGAGAAATTATGCCCTGGACGTTTGAAATGCTTTTAAAGTGAATTCTATGAAGGAAAGTGTGGAAGACTAGGGGTAGCAACAGAGAAATTATGCCCTGGACGTTGGAAATGCTTTCTGTGTAAATGGAGAGACTGCAGAGTTAATGGCAATGTTACATGGTTGAAATGGGCTCCCGCCGTGGAGTCAGTTGAAAAAAAAGTGCATTTTACAGTTTAAATTTGCCTGCTCAACGATCGCCGTGAGGAGAGGAGCCCTCGCGAAGAAGAAGAGGCTCATTTGCATGGCGTCGTGTGGTTGGTCAGTTTGCCATTAGTCCCGGCCCTCAGCCAGCTCTTCTGATGACTGCCTCAGCATTTGAGAGGGAGACAGAGAGTAGTGCGTGTACTGGCAGTGGAGGAGCATCGCGAAGTATTCAAAGCGCTGTAAACATTCAAAAAGTGACTTTTAAGTTTAAAATCGGGCTCAACCCGCAAATCGATCGTGGAATTAGTGAATTTGGTGGTTAAAACGACGATCGCGGAGACTGCCCGCCCGTTTGTGTTCAGAGGCCTTCAAAAATCTGGCTGTAGGCCGTTTTAACCCATCGCAGCAAGTTGCTACAATAACAGTGAGTAAACAATTCAAAAACTGCTCAATCAGTGATTTTCAGTAATGCCATATAAAATGTGTGTGCAGCAGTGTAGTCACTTTGCAAGTAACGACTGTGTGAAGTCCTGCCAGCAAGTGCAAGTCTGTAAAGCCATTGAATGTGTGCATGGAAGTAAAATAGCCTCAGTTTAAAGTTTGCAGCCAGAGAGAGACTGTGGGTTGTAGCAAAATGCAACATTAGTAGAAGCAGGCAATCCTGAGCTGAAACCTGAAGTTTTTAAGGGACTGTAAATAAAATGAATGTTACCAGCATGTGAAAAGTCCAAGGAAAATCCTGTAAATGTGTGTGAAGTCAGAACAGAGCAAGTTGTGCAGTTTGAGTAAAAGTTATCAGTAGCTGGTGTAAATTGGGTGCACAGTGGCTTGACCCAGATTCTAAATGTTGATGCACAGGAGTGCTGCAGCCGCCATTACAGGGAGGGGTTGTAAAGTAAACACAGCAGCAGAGGAGCTATTTTAAAGCTACAGAGTGTGTTCATTAAAGTGGGACTTTCAGTTACAGTGAACTTTTGTTTGTTTTTCTGCAGTTATGGCCTCAGGACCAGCTCGTTACCTGGATCATGCCCGAGTTGCAGTAACAGCAGCAGTAAATAGACTGAGAGATATTGAAAAGTGGTGCTATGGAGGGCAACTGCCTCCTGATGTGGCAGTTCCTAATTATCCAGTGCGTATATGCCAGATATGCTTGAGTTCTGGAAGGGATGTCTTCATGATTCCTCACTGTGCTGGATGCCTTCAAAAATATGGCTTGTATAAAGCGCCTCCAATTCGTTTGGCTCCCACATGGACAAAAATTCAGGAATCTGCAGTTGGCAGCACACAGCATCAGGCGGAGCCTGTGGAGGAAGGTTCCTCGGGGGAGTGTGGCACAAAGCTAGAGGGTGCAGAATTAGAGACTGAACCTGAAGTTGAAGTTTTGGATGCTGGATCTCAGAAAGAAAGTTGGATAAAGCATCAATAGACCCTGGGGGCCAGCCCAAGTCTCTAGGTGAAGATGAGATGCGGAGGCCTTTAAATGGGAGGTGTCGACCTCCGCTCCTAGTGATGAATGGATAGTCTCAGGGGTGAGAACGACTGCTCACTCTTGGGCTCAGATCCTCCGTGAAGAGGAAGATGAGGGGGAACCTATGTGGCCTTGTGAAAAAGGAACGGGTACACAGCCTCAAGATCTTGTCTCGGAGGAATGTGTTGAAGAAGGTGGTGATGCCACTGCCCTGGCTTTACAAGAGGAAGAAGTCAGGGATCCGTTTTTAATTTCTTTGAGGATGCGAAGCTGGCAGAACCAGGACTGGCCACCCCCAAGCCAGGCCAGCGGTCTCAGATTGACCAAAGCAAGTAAAGAGGAGAGACTGGTTCATAGAAAGGCAAATGAGATCTATGGTATGACCTTTCCTACCTTTCCTCGGAGAGTCTGGGAGGAGATTGAGGACTGCAGGAAATGCTGGATCTGGGATGAAGCAATGAAACATGTGCATCCTGGGGCCAACCAGCATGTAAAGAATAGACTGTTCCACGAAAAGTATACACAGTGGAAGAAAGGCAGGACACTGTTTATGGACAGAGTGAGAATAGTGGACGGAGAGGGACGTGAAGTCTCCCACTGTGTGAATTATGTGCACCCAGACGGGGTAATAATTCAAGCCCCTGACCCCCGGTACTATTGTCCTCAGTGCAAGGACCTCCCAGTAATTAAGCCCGTGCCTACAAAATGGAGAGCCAAGCAGTGGTAGTCAATACTGCCACACCAGACTGTGAAGTGCCCTTATTGATCCGCCAATATGAATAACCAAGGACTCAGGTGCTCCACACTCATCAGTCTACAGTGTACTGTCCTGTTCAGCAACCATCTACTGGCCCACCAGATGACTTCAGATCCAGAGAGGACACCAGCCCAGCTGTTTCCTGTTCATCGCCTGGTAATCTGACGTCGGACCAGCTGTTTTTCTTTTTGTTCCTGTTCTAAGGTTCCTTCTCCAGAGATGACATCAGCCCAGATGTTTCCAGATGCGCCCTCCTGTGGTTCCCAGAAGATGTCCGCCCAGCTGTATCAGAAAAAATGCTGCCAGGGAGAGTCTTCGGCTGTGGACAAGGTTGGTGCAGTTCGTATACTACAAATGGCTGGTAAGTCCAAAAACACTTTTTCTATCTTTATGACATTGCAGTACACACCCTACACTACAGACTTCAAAATGTGCGAAATGTCCGTGAAGACTCTTCCTTCAGGACTTTGGCCTTTAGAACTATGCTTCACAGGGCTCCGGCCCAGGAGAGACTCTTTATTGGACTAGCCTTCGGGCCTTGTGGTCACTAGTTGGGACTTTTAGGGCATCCATCCCCCCAAATGTGTATTGTAAATAATGTCATTATTGCACTCTAATGTAAATACTGTTTTTCTACCTTTTTTCTAAAAAATATTTTTTGTGATTGTTCAGTGTTTTTGTATGGTAGGGGTTGTTGTTTAGGTAGACTGTGTATGCAGATTAGGAGTGCGTTTTGTCTTTCTTTTTCTTACAGGTGTTCCTGGGAAGACAGAAGAGAAGACAAGAAGAGGAGGAGGAGGGTCTCATCGGAGTTCCTCGTCAGTGCTTTATTGTGTAGAATTTAAAGTACTGTGTTGTTGTTGTTATGGTTGTTACTGTGTTAACCCTTTTCCTTCCACAGGTGTGGTTGTGGGGGTAGGGAGGAAGCAGTAATTGGTATTTTAATGGTGTAATTGCAGGTTGCCCAAGGTTGGGGAGGTCCCCGGGTTTTGTTTTTGTTTTGGGATATTATGTTAGAGGCAGATAGGTTTTCCCTAGAGGGTTAGGGGGGATGGACAGGCTGTGGCCCTGACCTGCAGTAGGGACCGCAGTGCTGATCTATCAGGGCTATGCTCTGGATGGTTCTACCAGAGCCACTAGGTGTCCATAGTAAGTGGACAGAGTAGAGGTTGATATGTCAACTACAGGCCTCTAGGCCCTTAGTGTTGCCTGCCTGTGCTTGCACATGGTAGGAGAGGGCCTGATCACCCCCCTCCGCAGGTAGCACATAGAGTGGGATGGCCTAAGGCTGGGTGCATAATGACTGGGGACAGTCATTTTCCTGGTCAAGGGCGAGTGTAACCCCCTTGTTACCAGGGGTTACTAGAATCCCAGTAAGACCTAGTGGTAGGCAGGGAAAGCAGCTTGTGAAACTCCAGTTAAATGGGTTTCACACTGTCTCACTCTGTTCTCAGTCACAGCTGAGACTGAGAGATGACATCACCATAGAACTTTCACAGCTGCATAAGCCACATTGGAATCTGCAGCACAGGGAGTGAGACAGGACCTTGGGAGTTTTCAAAGGAGTCTCCTGTTTACTGTCAAGAAGAAGGAAGTGTCTTTTGTTTACCTCCTTGGGAGAATAACAGTGTCCAGTTTTAAGTGGTGGAGACCGCTGCCCAGGTCTCAGTGCCCCCTCCCTTTGGGGAGTAAAACATCCCTCTGTGGGTTCCAGGGGCAATCCCCTAATTTCCACTACAGAAGAAAGCTGCCTTTTTACTGTTTCTGTTCTGGTCTGATAACGGTGAAAGAAGTGGTACTTCGCCTGTGGGGCACCTGCAACGAAAGGGTGAGTGTTGTGCTCTATTTGAGAGGGCAAACAATATGTTTCTTCTGTTTGGAAAATGTGAAGAAAAGCTGGGATGTGAACTACTATTTGGGAGGCCTATTGTACTAGGACAAACAAATGGAGTAGTTTAAAAATGTAAAGTCTGAATGGATTTCAAGTAATGTTGTAGAGGGGGTGCTACAGGTCATCCACCGTTTAATCTACATTTTGAAGTTTTAGTTTCTGTTTGTCCAGAGAAATGGCCGGGTATGGGCTGTGGGAGCTGGAGGTGGGAACACCCCCCATCTTTAGTGACCAGGTCCACCTCTACGGATTTCTTCTGTGATTGCTACTTGCCTCATGCGCCTGGCCAGTGATGAGGTAGGTACCCAGACGTGGGTCGCAAATTGGAAAATCTCTCTAGGAGTCACAGACTAAGTGGTGTGGGGAGCCACAAGCTTGGGAAAATATTCTCCTTGTTTGATGGGAGTCCGAAGGAAGTAAGAAAACAAATCTCTCTAGGAGTCGCAGACTCTAAGTGGTGTGGGGAGCCACAAGAAGTAAAATTTGGGTTCATCCTTTAAATGGACCGTCAGTCAAGTGGCCGGCAGGGGAGCCAGGCCAGTCGGGCTGTGTATCCAAAGCGCATGCAAGTCCGGGCTGAGTACCTTGTGGGTCCAGAGCCAGAAAACAGTAGAAATGGGTTCATTCTTTAAGTGGACCGTCTTGTAGTCTCTAATCTGCATTTACAGTAAACGTAGCCCCTTGGGGGTCCATCTATGCTTTGTTATGTTCAGCTAGTTATGAATAAAAGCCACACTGAAAAATCCCAATCCTGGTTCTGGACATTACAGTTATTGCTTCCTGTAGTTGGATTTACTTGGGTGCCCCTGTGCAGAGTAGCCAAACCTAGGTCCCTTGTGCTGGGTAACCTCATCCTCCCCGAATCCAGGTCCCCACCAGGTATTGCTGCCAACGCCAACAGCATGCCACCTGTCATTTTAGTAAAAAGGCAGGGGTGAGGGGTTACACACAATACTGATATTAAGTGCTAGGGTTAAAAATACATATTTATTTATTAAATTTTGGTGACCGGGTAGGCCCACTGAGCCCCAGAGGTCCCTTTTTCAGGGGCAACCCGGGATAACATTACATAGTAAGATATGCAGAGAAAGACAATCATCACAGTTTACAGGCTGTACAACTCAGTTCCAATTTCAATGCCACTTATAAATGTGTATAGTACAAATTATACATATTAATATTCATTTTAAGTGCTAAGGTTAAAAAGATAACCATAAATTGGTGGAGGGCAGGTGTACAGGCAGAGAATACCAGTTAGAAGCAAACTAGAATAGTTATGAGTTATGAGGCATAACAAGCCAACAGGTGGAGGAAGAAAAGAAGAAGAGCAGTTGAGGACGTTGACTTTAGACAGGGGAGAATAGTGGGGATTTTCCAGGTTGTAGTGTGGGAAATGTTGCAGATTACCGTAGACTCCGTGGTGACACAGAATAGCAGCCCAAGAGGGCACTGTCATTAAAATGGCAGGACAGGCGTAAGAAGAGGACCACCAGGGTTAAGTGGGGCAGTCTCAGCTGCTGCGGTTGGCTAGGTGCTGTCGAAGACAGTTTCTGAAAGGACCAATTTTGGGAGTAGATTGAAGGTGTGCAGGGAGGCTGTTAAACAAGCTAGGTGCTCTGTACATAAATGCTCTTTCCTGTACACGAACATACGAAATTGCCAGCAGATAAAGGCCTTATGGTCTATTGAGTCTGCTAGATTGTGCAGCTATATATACGCAGCTACCTCCCTCCCCCCTCCCAAGACCTTCCCCTCACCCTGTCCCATCCCCTTTGAAGCTGACCACTTTTTTTGGATACAAGTTTTTATCCTCTGTCGAGCCCTGGCAGGGGCTTTGGCCCTCCGAGAAGGGACTCTCTATAGGGTCCTGCTGCACTGCACTTAGCTGACCCCGGAAATTCCCCCACGGCTTGCCCCATCCCCCCATGATGGGGCCGGAAGGTGGCGCTCCCTTCCTGGGGACAAAATCCAGAAGCCAAGGTCTGCCCTCGGCACAACGGACTGTCATGGAGCCCTGCCAGGCTCCTTTTCCTCCTTTTTCCGTCTCATCCCCCCCTCCCTACCGATGCAACCATGTCAGAGCATGTCTCCGACCTATACTGCCCTCCTGTCACCACCACAGGGCAATCAGCGAGCGGAACGACATGGAACCCCCACCCACCCCGAGAGGACAGCAGTCCTCCGGACGCTCAATCCCTCCCCGCTCATTCCCAAACCTGCTGCCGTGGTGTGAGTTGTGACGTCCAGCGCCTGAACCCTCAGCGCAACCGGGCCAGCTTTGCAGCCCACGGATCTACAGGATACCACTTCCTTTGGCAATGCGTTCCACCCAGCCAACACCCTCTCTGTGTGTGTGTTAAAAAAAAAAAAAGATTCTCCATTTCCCTCCAGAACCTTTCCCATACCAAGCTCTGATCATGCCCTCGAGTGTCCCCTTAATTCGAAAAGCTCCTCCATGCCCACCCAATTTATTCCTTTCATGTATCTGAAGGTTTCAATCATGTCCCCCTATCCCTCTTCTCCTCCAGGGAGTACATGTTCAGCTCCCTCAGCCTGCTATCGTAGGGTATGTCCCCTAGCCCCTGGATCATCCTCGTTGGCCTGTGCTGCACCCCCTCCAGTAACCTAATATCCTTCTTCAGGTATAGTTGCCAGTACTGCATGCAGTACGCCAGGTGTGATCTGACCAGTGGCCTATATAGCAGTAGGATCACCTCCCCCCTCCTGAAGGATATGCCCTGGGCAGGCTCCAGATAAGATTTTTGGAGATAAAAACTGTACTCCTCATTTTGAAAGTGAGGTGAGTAAAACCAAATTCAGATGTGTACAAACGTTTGACGGAGTGGAGTAAGGAGTACTTTTTAAAAACAATGCAGTTTTTTTCTAAATGAGAATTGATCAGGTGCCAACAATGCTTCAGATAATGTTGGCAGGTAGGAATAATTCACCAGTTATAAATAGTGAGAAACAAAACTGGGATGTATACGAGTGCTGTAAATTTGGAAAAAAAAATGCTCCTCCTGAATCACCAGTTATATTATGAAGTGCTATTCTATGGAGTGTAGAGCATTTACAAATGTTGGGTGAGTACTGTTACTCATTAAAAAAAATTTCTCTAGAGTATTTCCTAAAATGAGGTGACTAAAATAGGTCAGTTCTTACCTGGTACCCTGGCCTGGGGCAATACAACCCAGTATCCTGTTAGCCTTTGCAGCTGCCTTTCTACTCTGTGCCTAGTTATTCATTTCTCCCATTATGATCACCCCCAGATCCTTCTCCTCCTCTGTCTTGGCTAGTTGTATCCCCCTAGCTGGTAGCTCCTCCTTGGTTTTTTTGTGCCAAAATGTAGCACTTTACACTTCTTGGCATTGAACCTCAGCTGCCAAATGTCCGACCAGGCCTCCAATTTTGCCAGATCATCTGGCAACCCCTGCCATCCTCCTAAGTCATCCACTACTGCTCCCATCTTGGTGTCATCTGCAAACAGACTGATCTTGCTCTTGATGCCTACTGAGATGTCTGCTATGAAGATCTCAATACCGGCCCCAGTACAGATCCCTGTGGTACATCGCTTGTCACCGCCCTTGGAGATTAGAGTGCCCCTCCCATCATCACCCTCTGCTGTCTCCCTTGCAGCCAGTTCTCTACCCATTCCACCATCTTCGCCCCCACCTATGTGCCTTCCAGCTTACTTCCTAGCCTTCCATTCAGCACCAAATCGAATGCCTTACTGAAGTCCAGGTAAAGGTGTCTGGTGGTCACCAGTATCATTCCAACCATTTTGTACTCCGCCCCTGAGTTTCTGCATCCCAAGTGCATGATCTTGCACTTCTCTGCATTGAGACCTGGTTGCCATACTATTGACCATTCCTCAAGTTTTCTTAGATACCCATTCATCCCCCCCCCTCCACACTCTGTAGTGCCTACACTAATGCAGATCTTAGTGTCATCTGCAAAAAGGCATACCTTCCCTTCAAGCCCCTCTGCAATGTTGCAAATAGACAATAAAGAGGACCGATCCTAGTACTGATCCTTGTGGCACCCCATTGGTCAACTTCCTTCCCTCAGAGTGAACTCTATTTAACACCACTCTTTGTCACCTATCCCCAACCAATTTCTTACCCAGTTTGGACATGGGGAATGGTGTTGAAGGCCTTACTGAAATATAGGTAGGCCACATCCACCGCTCCACCCTGATCTAATTGCCTGGTCGCCCAGTCAAATCTGTCAGATTTGTTAGCCATCACCTCCCCCCAGTGAATCCATGCTGCCTCAGTTCTTGTAAGCCACTGGATTCAAGATATTCCACAATCCTTTCCTTCAGTAGTGATTCCATTAATTTCCCCTCCATCTAGGTCAGGCTGACTCGCCTGTAACTGCCAGCCTTCCCCCTGCTCCCACTTTTGTGAAGTGGTACTACATGTCCCTCCTCCAGCCCCACCCCAACCCGAGACCACTCCTGTCCCCTGTGAGTGGTTGAACAGGACCATCAGAGATGCCTATGCGCTTCCTCAATATCCTTGGGTGTATCCCATCAGGCTCAATGCCTAGTCCACTTTTATCTACCTTCCTTCGATGCCCCTGACATTCATCTACAGCCCTTCTCCTTCCCTTTCCTTCGTGAACACAGAACAAAATAATTTGTTCAGGATGTATGCTTTTTCCTTGCCCCCCCCTTCCACACACTCCCCTTCCATTAGTCTAATGAGCCCTACCATGATCTTTCACCTTTCGATTACATACCTGAAAAAAGTCTTATCCACTTTCTTTACTGCCTGAGTTATTTTCTCCTCCGTTTGCACCTTTGTGTTCCTCACTGCTTCCCCCTACCTCCCTGTCCTCTTCCCTTTGTCTCCTTATGCCTCCTGAATGCTAACTTTGCCTTTAACTTCCCAGACACCTTTTTTGAGAAAGATGGTCTCTCTCTTCTTGCTTTTGCTTACATGGCAGATGCAGAGGTTTGTTGCTTTCATTATCCCCACTGTTCCTCCATTCTACCTAAATCCCCCACCCGTACCATCCCACAAGTGTTCCCCTATCTTTGTTAAAATCAGCCCTCGTAAGTCCAGGACCCTCCCCTTTGTGTGGTTTGCTTCTGCCACAGTTCTTCTATCGAACCACACCATATGGTGATCACAAGTCCCCAGGTGGCCACCCGCAGTGACTTCTGCAACATTAGACACTAACAAACCCGGGACCTAGTGTCTGTACAGGGTTCTAACCCAAACTATCCACCACATGCTTCCCGCCATACCACTACCACTCGGGACAACCACTGAGCCCTTCACTCTGTCTCAGCCATGTCTGGCATCATTGATAGTTTTGGCACCCACCACATCGGCTGGCAGATTATTATATGGTTCCACCACCTTTTTAGCAAAAATAAAATATTCTCACTTCTCTCTTAAACCTCCCCTGTCAATTTTCATTTATGCCCCGTGTTTCTTTAACTGCTACTTATGCTAAATAGTTCCTCACAGTTTACACTGTTCATTCCTTTCAGGAACTTGAAGGTGTCTATGTGTATGTTCACAAAAAAGGGTTACCAAAGTCTGACATTAAGGGTCAGTTTTTCAAACCCACAGTACAGTATTTCAGAACACTCTGACCTGCCTGAGGCAGAGGTTTGTTGCCTTCACTATCCCAGCTTTTAGTCTTGCCCACTGTTCCTCCACTACATCCAAGTCCTCTCCCCTTGCCAGGGCATCCCTGAGGCATTCCCATCTTTGTAAAATCAGCCCTTCTGAAGTCCAGGACCCTTGCCTCTGTGTGGTTTGCTTCCGAGACAGTTCTTACATTGAACCATACCGTACGGTGATCACTGGTCCCCAGGTGGCCAACCACCATGACTTCTGCAACACTGTTCCCCTTAGTGAGTACAAGATCCAACACTGCTCCCTCATGCATGGGCTTCTGTACTAGTTGCCTGAGGAACATCCCCGGCAGGGAGTCTAGGATGTCCCTGCTCCTAGCTGCAGCTGGGATGCTCCAATCCACATCCATCAAATTGAAGTCCCCCACCAGCAGCACCTCCCCTTGCTTGCCGTCTTCTGGATGGTTTCCACCAGATCCTTATCCACCTCCTCCCCCCGTGCTGTAGGTCTGTAGATCATTCCAGTGCAAACAGCAGCTCCACTCCCCATCTAAAGGGTGACTCAGAGTACCTCCACTCCCCCTCATATTCCCTGTATATCTGTGGCTTTTATACGATCCCTCGCGTAAAGAGCCACTCCTCTCCCTTTCTTACCCACCCTGTCCTTCCTGAACAAAGTTTAGCCTGGTATGGCTATGTCTCAGTCATGGTTTTCACTGCACCATGACTCGATGGTGACAATGACCAGGTCAGTCTCTGCCATAATGGGCACCAGTTCCATGATTTTGTTTCAAAGACTCCGAGGATTAGTGCACATTGCCTTCCAAATTCTCTTACTGCCCTGCTCATAAGTCCCCCTTTCTCCTTGCTCCCCTCTGCCCTCATTCCCATCTTTCTTCATTTCTACAGTTTTATTTTTCTCATTATCAAGTATCCTTGGGGATTTGTCTCCCTCTGGTACATCCCTTTTTACTTTAGCTTGTGGTAGGGGGGTAGTTTGTCTCCCTGCTTCCTATAACCACCTCTCTTGGCTAGTTTAAATGTTCACCAATGCAACATTTAAACCGTTCACTGAGGACATGGGTCACACCCCCTTCCCGGCTGGATGCAGGCCATCTCCCTTGTATAGGCCTTTCCCACCAGGTGGAACCTCAATCCCCAGTGTAGCCGAACCCCTTCCCTCTGTACCATACCAGGAGCTTCATCTAATGATTGAAGGAGTGGTGCAAAGTGCCCTGTCCTCCCTCCTGTCAGACAAGCAGCCCCTCAGAAAAGTTCACGGAGGGTGCTACCTACCCAAGACCCCTACCAACTCTCTGAACTCCTGCTGCATTATTCTAGCCTCATCCCTTGCCAGGTCATTAGTCCCTAGGTGGACAATGACATCCAGCTCTGTCTCTCCCCCGTCCTGCTGCCCTAGTGATCCTCAGGATCTGCTTCCCATCCATCCGAGCCGTGGCATCAGACAGGCACCGCAACTCCTTCTCCCTCTCCCTTTTTGACACTAAAACTACCCCCTTCACAATGGAGTTCACCACCAGAAGTTGCTTCCTCCTCCTCCTCTGGGATCCTCTGCCACCCTCCTTGGGATTTCCATTTCGGAGGACCTCCACACCCTCCCTGGCCACTACTGTGGGTGCCTTCATGGGACAGTTCCACATTGCCACAGCAGCATAGGAATTTTGTTGTGGTACCATCTGGGGGTGTCCCTCTGACCCACCACCCTCACCCTTCCTGAGCCCACCATAGTTCAGCTGCTCCTCCTCCTCCTTGGCAACCACTGAGGCAGTAGTGGCAGACTTGGTGGTCTCTCGGTGGGGGCGGAGGCCTCCTGAATCCTATCCAACTAGGCCTGGAGACAAGCAACCTCATCTCTTAGCCTAGAGTGGTGCACGCAGATGAGGCAGCACCGCAACCTCCAGAAAGTCTACCTGAAGACTGCCACCCCACAGCCATTGCACTGCACCACTCCCAGCATATCTGTTGATTAGTCCAACACACAAAGGTTGGTTACCCGCACCTGATAATTTTCTGGAGTCGTGCAGCACAGCCGAAGTACAGGTGTAATCCCAAGGCTCAGAATCAAAGAAGGTAGGCTGGCGCTCCTCACTCACTCATTCATTCACTGCTCACAGGATCTCTACAGATGAGGACACATACTCCAGTTGAAATTTCCAAAGAAATATTTATTTTAGAGCAAGGTGCTGAAATTAACTCACTGCCACATGCCGCCCCAACGCTTCAGCAGATTGCCTTCCTCAGCGGGTGTGGCTTTGAGGTTAGGAGACACACATTTTATGGGGCTCAAAGTGCCCTGACATCACTACATTTCCTTTTTATTCATACTGACAACCAATGCCTCAATATATTTAAAGACATAGTAACATTAATTCTACGAATCTAAATTAATATTCATTGTAAACATTAATAAAGAAAATAACGAAGAAAATTAAAATAAGAGAGAAATAAAAGGTTTTAAATTCATCTCCATAGTTCATTCCTAATACTAAACACTTGGTTACTAAAAGCATCAATTTTTGCATTGTTTTAACTAATCTGATAGGTAATCTTATATATTGGACAGGGACTTGAGATGTGGGGGGGCGAGATGAAAGGGATAAGATAACAAGGAGAACAGCTGTCCTACCACAATTAATGTAAGTGGTGAACCATAAACAGTACCACAGAGTTTATATAGCAAGGCACTGATATACACATTAATACTTCAATTCATTAAACATAATGTAATTCATTATCTGTGCACAGAAAGGTATGGAGTTGTGACTGTACCTAGGAATAGCAGTGCCTGGTAAAAATGAAATGTGAAGACAGTACCTTAGTGAACTGGCACCTGCTAAAGGCCTGGGAATGCAAACTCGCACTTCACTCTGAGCAGCACCGAATAACAAACACGCCTGGAAGTCTCCAATAAAGGTTTCCTTTATTCATAGGAGGCCAGTGATCACCGCTCAGTTTCATCTGAGGGAGCTTTACAGACAGCAGCACTGCACTTTATTGGAAAGTGTGTCACGTTTGCCTTGGATTTTACTCTACATGAATAAAGGAAACATCTACTGGAGACTTCCAGGAGTGTTATTGGATGCTGCTCAGAGGGAAGTATGAGTTCGCATTTCCAGGTCTTCAGCAGGTGCCAGTTCACTAAGGTGCTGTCTTCACATTATCTGTGCACACCAGTAATAATGCCTTGAAAATAAAGGCTTACAAAAGTGTCAAGCAGACATTAGGAAAGTGAGGGTTGAGGAACTTTCTGGATTGGTGTTTTCAAGATGTAAAGTTCAAAATAACGGTAACTTTAATTTCAGCACCTTGCTCTACAATAAATATTTCTTTGGAAATTTCAGCTGGAGTTGGTGTCCTCATCTGTAGAAATCCTGTGAGCAGTGAATGAATGAATGAGTGAGGAGTGCCAGCCTACCTTCTTTTGCAGTGTCAGTGGCTCAGTAGGTAGCACACTCACCTCTGAGGCCAGGAGATCAGAGGGCTGTGGGTTCAGTTCCCACATCTGGCACTAGGGTTAATATCCCAGTACTGACACTGTAGTGCAGCATGAGAGGGGTGCTGCACTTCTGAGGTGCCGTCTCTCGGATGAGACGTTAAACCGAGGTCCCATCTGCCTGGATTGGTGGTAGTTCAGGTGGATGTTAAAGATCCCATGGCACTTATCGATAAGAGTAGGGGAATTTCCCCGGTGTCCTGGCCAAATTTCCCTCATTCACTAAAAATACCACCAACAGCTTAATCTGGTTCTAGGTCAGTTGGCATTCATCTGTATCCCCCTCCCCCGGGTCGTGCCTGAAAATAGGCAGGATTTGTCTAGTGCACTTACCCGGTCAACAAAAGCTAAATAAATAAAATAAATAAAATTTTATATTCGTTTATCCTGCCTGTTTTTGTCTTGCTTACTCTCCTTTTTTACCTCAACCCTACATAAGGGTGTTTTACCTATTCCCATTTGCTTCCTTTAAACCCCCCCCTTTTTTTTAAATCTTACCTTAGATAGGGTGTTTCACCAATTCCCACCTATTTGCTTATTTTAGACCCCTTCTGTACCCTTGCCATAGACAGGGTGTTTCCTCAAATCCCACCTATGTACTTACTTTAAACCCTTTTACTTTGCCCTCTATCCTAGACCAGGTGTTTCTCCTACTCCTGAACGACTGCTTGCTTAAGTCCTTTTCTATCTCTACCTTAGATATGGAGTTACAACAAGTCACACACATTTTCTTGCATGGTCTTAACACTCCTCACTCCCAGGAATTATACCTCAGTTGTCAGGTAGACTTCCTGGTTCCCTGCCTCCTCCTGCCAAGTCTTTACTCCCCTTTGCTGCTCCACTGCCTACCTGCTGCCAACTGCCTCACTGGGCTGACTCAGGTGGGCAGACTCCGCTTTCCTGTCTTTACTTCGGTGGGCAGACTCTGCTGTCCTGTCCTTAGTGTCTTGGTCCTTCATACTGGGGGGGGGGTGCTTGATGGTTGCGCAGCTAAATAGGAGTACAACAGGAAAGGGCCATCAGTGCTGCTTCCTAATTGGTCCTTTCACAAGGCCAGAAGGCACTCACCCTGAATTGGCTTGTTTGAGAGCAGGGGGGCATGGCTTAGCCCGCGACTGGTTCCCACCTGAAGCCTTGAAACGCCACCATAGCTCCACTCTTAAGCCGCCCAGAATTACAGCTCTTGAATGTGCAGGGGAGAGCTCCTTTCCCCTTCTCAGGAGACCCTCAAAGCCTTGCTTTTCCCTCAGATGTGTGGCAAGGTCTTGGAATCGCTGAGGGGTTTTAAATCCCATTTCCTTTTGTTCTTAGGGCACTTGCCCTGGATTGCTTGTTCGAAAACAGGGGGCATGGCTTAACTTATGATAGGCTCCCACCTGGAGCCTTGAAACAGCCACCCTAGCTCCGCTCTTAAGCTGCCCCGAATTACAGCTCTTGTGTGTGCAGGGGAGGGCTCCTTTCCCTTCTCAGGAGACCCTCAAAGCCCTGCTTTTCCCTCTGATGCGTGTCAAAGTCTTGGAATCGCCAAGGGGTTTTAAATCCCGTTTCCTTTTGTTCTTGGGGCACTCGCCCTGGATTGACTTGTTTAAGATAAGGACCGCTTGGACCACCCAGTCTGCCCATTTTTTGCCCTACCTACAAGATCACCATAGACCCTAATTGCTGTCCCGCTCTTTCTCACTCTCCCTTTCCTTTCCATTAAGATACCCTTATGTCTATCCCATGCATTCATGAACCACATCACCGTCTTTGCCTCCATCATCTCTGGTACAAGGCTGTTCTAGGCATCTACCACCCTTTCTGTGAAGAAGTACTTTCTCACATCTTTCCTGAATCTACCCCTCCCCCCCCCAAGCTTCTCAGCATGTTCTCTTGTTCTCGAGGGTTTTTCTGAAAAATACTTACCTCCTGTACCTTATTCACCCCAGTGAGGTATTTAAAGACTCTCTTCATATTCCCACTCTCTCCTCTCTTCCAGGGTGTACATACTGAGGTCCTCCAGTCTCTCGTCATAAGGTTTATGGTGCAGACTCTTCACATGACAGTCTCTCCAAACGTGAATTCCCTGGTGTGTTGTGAAGACACCATGCACTGGAAAACTCTTGACACATTCATTTCATAGATACGCTGAATGCAACAAGAGTTTTTCTGTGCAGGGTGCAAGTCTCACTCCACTGCGAGGTTTTGGATGCTGCATGAGGGCACTTGGATCCCTAAAGCCCTTGCCACATTCAGAACATTTATATTGTATCTCTTGTCTCTGGAAAGCTCTTGCCACATTCAGCACATTTATATGGAAACTAGTTCTACCCTGTAAAACAGAACCCACTGTTGTCCATTTTCCAGTTTTTTTTTTTTTCTCTTATTTATTTATTTATTTATTATGCTTTTTATCGCAGGGAGTGCAGACATCTGCCTTGGTCACAGACCTCCAACCCCACCTCCCATCAGCTGCTCTGATGCTCCCCTCGGAACCCCTGGCTTACCCCCCAGAGGGCAGGGTCGCGGCACCCACTCTTGGCTATGGGTGCCGAAAATCCATTATCTAGGTGGAGGAGCGAGCCTTGGGAGGCTAATCTGAAGCCAGAGGTAAGGCTTTACAGAGCGGCCCCTGCAGAGTTTTCTTCCTGTATGTGGCCACGGGGTAGCAGCGCCTGCCCCACCCCTGAGGAGTATCCTGAGTCGGTGTGGTGGCAACCCCAGCTCTCCACCGGGTGCCGCTGTCACACCGATTGCAAAGCCACCCTTCCCCCTGGAGAAGGAGAGCTGTCCGAAGGACGCTCAATCCTTCTCCCCTGGCCAGCCCTCCAGCGACCAGAGTCCGTTGCCGAACCCGGGTCACCAGCGTCGCAAGCGAAAATCTAACCGCTGTGCCTGCAGGCCGGCCTTTATTTCTTCTTATATGCAGGTGGTAAAGCACCTTGTGTGTAGTTCACTGCCCTGGGCATACATTATAAACTTCTCATCTTGGTAGTATGTCTGGGTGTGCCTGAGAGGATTTTTTTTTTTTTTTAACCTGATCATGTGGCCATTACTCTGACTTACTTCCCCATGTGAATTTACCAATGTTTTATGAGGCTACTCTAGACTGTATCCAGTCAAGAACACAGAGAAATAAACACGCGACCAAAAACCGTTCAGTCATCACAGCTTTTTGGTTTTGGAGTTAGTTTATTTTTATTAGAGCAGTTTTCCACAGTCTCCATTTCTGTGATCCACACAGCATGGTTTTTGACTGCATGTTTATAGTGGTGCGATACTGACCTAGACCCCGGGTGATAATTATTTTTGCATTCAGCACATTTATGTTGCTCTCACACCATGACATGAATGGACCCCATTCTTAAAGTGGGGCACGTTCAAAGAAAAAAAAAAAAAAAAATCAGGAAATTGGGGAGGCCCCAGAGAGCAGGCTTCCAGGTAAGACGCTCTTTTTACATGTTCTGCTTCGCAGTCTCATAGTATATTTTTTTTTTTTTTTTATTTACTGAATTTTATCGACCAGGTAGCCCCACTGAGACAAGAAGTCCCTTTTTCAGGGTGACCTGGAAAGGGGAATACAAATGGTAACCAACTGAAATTGAACCAGATTAAGCTTTTGGTGGTATATTTTTCAATATTTAGAACTGGCAGGTTGCAAATAATATTTTTGGAGTCCTTGTACTTGGAGCTGTCGAACGGTATTAAACTTGTTATTGGTTGAACCAGGAATCCACCACACAACAACAATCTGGAGTTTCACGGCCTCCTCTGATGCAAACTTCTCAGCCTGAACATGCCTTAAACTCCTCGGGGCCTACCATGGTAGGCGCAACAGGTGAACCTATGTGGAAAGCTATCATGGACTCTATTAAGGCAATGGATGCCAAAATTTAACAAAGTTGGAGTTGCATGAAGTAGTAGTCAATGCTATAAAGGATACAGTGGCAGAGGAAGCTATGCGATCCCTACCATCACAGCCTACCACCGCTGCACTTACCAAAGAGAATCTGCAACTTCAGGGGAGACTTGAGGCTTTAAAAACTGAAATAAGAGCTGGCAACTTATGTTTAGTTGGGATATCTGAAGGTATGGAGGGTACCCATTGCCTCAGTTTTCTTAAAAGTTGGCTTATGGAGACACTTTCAGTACCACCCGATTTTGACTGGTCCCATCTGCGCCAGGCCTACAGAATTAATTAGTGGTTCAGACTGACTACTGATACACAGCCACATACCATCTTACTGCAGACTACTGGAACTGATGCCTGAGACATGCTTCTCACTGCAGCTAGAGCGGAACATTAGTTACTGCTACAAGAACATGTTAAATTTTTCCCAGATTTATCTTTTCAAACATTCTCCAGGAGAAAACAAGTTGACGCTGTGCAGCAGAAACTACAGTCATTGCGCACTGTACATTCCTTTTTGCTACCCGCAAGGCTCCAGATAATTTATGGTGGTAAAACGTGGCAATTCTCAGACCCAAAAGGCGCCAGTCAATGGTTGGAGAAGACAGAGGCCGAATTTATTTCTCATCGAGCTCCAGAAGTGGAATCTGAGGCAGAGAAGGGATGGGTACCCTGTCCTGAATGGCTCGCCAGCTGAGGACTTTCTCTTTCTCTTGGGTTTTAGTCAGATACTTTTTTTTCCCCTTTGGAGCTAATTTTCATTAATTCAGTGTTTGTAAATGCCATAGTTGGGGATACTGTATAGGAGGGTAGAGATTATGGTTTTGTTAAATGGTAGTAATAACCCTATGAGAAGCGGTGACATATTTTAGACGCTGTGCCTCGGTCTCGATTTTTGTACTTTACCGTTTATTTTATTTCCCACTAGACGGTTAGTTATGTTTACTGCTGGCTCTTTGCTTAAGGTATATACTGCTCTCAATACCGGTTTGTTCCCAAGTTTGGGACTGTGATCTGGGGGTGGGAAAGAACTTTTTCTAACAGTAATGTAGCTTGGACTGGTTAAATAGCACTTTTGGTAGTGCGGTTACTTTGATCGGATATTCTCCCTTTGTTGCATAACTGAGGCCACTGAAGTGGCTGGCAATTAATGGACATTTTGGGACAGTCTTTTGCCCCCACTGTACCAGAATACAAGATAAGGCACTGCGTATTCCATCTTATTGCTATATTTATGGCAATTCTGCTATATTGGTTTTCTAGATATCTTGTATGAGAGACGTTTCTGTATTGTTTTTCTTTAAAAGCAATAAACAAAAAGTTAAAAAAAAAATCAAGAAATGTACATTAATCTTTGATGTTTAACTGCTCTGCTTAATGCATGCCACAACGTTCCTCATATGCCTTCCTTCTGTAGTTTGTAAGGTGTCACAAATATTGGTAGCATATGTAAGTGCGCCTGGAAGTTCTCTTTAATTAGTCCGGTGGCTTGAAGGAAACTGGGACTACGTTTTTCTTCCTCATTTGTATTGTTTCTGCTTGCATAGCCTGGTATTTGATGATCTTTTGTCTCTCCGTGCACAAGGTGCTGTAGTATCTTGGGATGGACACTTCAGTTAGATAAGCTACCTTTACTAATTGTAACATCTGGCTTTCTGGTGCCCGTGACTGACGAAGTCTCTCCCCATGTGAATTCCATGGTGTGTTGTGAGGACACCATGCACTGGAAAACTCCTGACACATTCATTTGATAGATTTGCTGAATGCGACAAGAGTTTTTCTGCGCAAGGTGCAAGTCTCTCACTCTCTCACTGTTAGTGTCTCCAAATGTTCAGGGATTTCTAATGCCGTGATGAGAATGGACCCCATTCTTAAGCCAGAGCACATTCAAAAATCAGGTTATCAGTTATGTATTAGTCTGAGAGCGATCTTCTCAGCATGTGCAGCATCCAAAGGACAGCTACCTTTTCAGTTCGTAGGGTGCCACACATATTGGTCCACTGTGAGTTCTCTGATGCTGCAAGAGGGCACTTGGATCCACAAGACCCCTGCCACATTCAGCACATTTATAAGGACTTTGTTGTTGTGTATTAACCTATTGGGTGTGTGACTCCAGTGCTTTTTTCTTGCAACCTGCATGCTATGTTTGCTTAGTTTTCAATGCATGAATCTGGCTAAATTATTGTCTTTCTGTATACAGGTCTTCTGACTGGAAATACCTCACATCCTGCTACTAGATGGGAAACTGGTTCTAACCCTGTAAAACATAACACACTTTTGTCGGTTTTTCCTTTTTTGTTTTTTCCAGCTGGTAAACCACCTTGTGCGTAGTCCACTGTCTTGGTTGGGCAATATCAACTTCTCATTTTGGTAGCATGTTTGGGTGTGCCAGACAGGTTTTTTTTTTCTCTTGATCCTGTGGCCATTACTCTGACTTGCTTACCCATGTATATCTGTCAAAGTTTTATGAGGTTACTCTACACTCAATAATTCATTTTACAGTCAGCACACTTATGTGGCTTTTCTCTTGGACAGTATCTCCAGTGCTCAGGGTTTTGTCATACTGTGTTATGAATGGACCCCCATTCTTAACCAGGGCATGTTTAAAAAAATACTCAGGAAACTGTACATTAACCTTTAATATTTAAGTGATCCTCTTAATACACACCACGCTTCTGGTATGACTTCTTCCTGTAGTTCGTAAGGTGTCACAGATAGTGGTAGCATACGCAGGTGTGCCTGTAAGTTATTTTTAATTGGTCTCGTGACTTGAAGAAAACCGGGACTATTTCTGTGTTTTTCTTCCTCATTTGTATTGTTTCTGCTTGCATAGCCTGGTATTTGATGATCCTTAGTCTCTCCGTGCACAAGATGCTGTAGTCACTTGGGACGGACACATCGGAGGTACCTTTGTTAATTGTAATATCTGGTTTTCTGGCAGTTACTTGATTGACGGTATCTGCCTTGGGCAGTCTCTCCAACATTCAGAATATTCTAGTGCCATGACTAAAATGAATCCCATGATTATGCCAGGGCCTGTTCCAAAAATCAAGAAATCAATACTGTATTAATGTTTATTATGTGCTGGAAGTGCTCTTTTTAAAACTGGCAACATTCCTCTAATGGGTTTTAGTTTGTATGGTGCCACAGCAGTTTTTTAGAATTTATTTATGACTATGTTTACCAGGTAAGTGCACTGATCCAAAGGACCGTTTTCAGGCACGACCCAGGCCACCAATGTAGCACAGAAATATACAATACAATGCACACAAGACGTTCACAAAGATAAAACAATGCACAACGGTATTTACAGGGAGTACAATATGCAATACAATGCCCACAAATATGCCCAGGGCAAGTTAATTTCCTTGAAGGGCAAGTATAAAAAAAGAGCTAATTTCATTGTAATGAATAAGGGGCAAGTGAAAATTCAGCTACAGTCATGGTTGGGCAAGTCTTAAAAGTTTTGATTTGAACACCCCTGTATATACATAAGGTAAAAACACTGCACACAGGATATTTACAAAGAGTACACCCCTGTATATACATAAGGCAAAAAACACTGCACACAGGATATTTACAAAGGAGTACAACATAGTTGATGCAGCAAGAATCAGGTACCAGCATGGGAAGATGGGCAAGTTAATTCGGGAGGTACAAGTATCGAAAGCAGTAGTGTTCAGGTATTAGCAATACAGCTGGAGCATTGGAACGCAAGACCATGCTGGTTAAGGCAGTCAGGCTGACCAAGGAGACAGTATGCTTAAGTGAGGATAAGGGTTATACAGTTCAGTCCAGAGGATAGCACAGAGAGCAGGAGAATCAAAGGAGGGCAGAAAGGGGGTTTAGGGAGGGGCGTGGGCATTGGGGGCGTGGGGGTAATGAGTAGGAAGGGAAATTACCCAGGTGAGCAAGTGCAAGTAGCTTCAGATAACAACCAGGCATGAAGATGGGATTTAAAAAGGTGGTGTGTATCTGACGACCTAAGGGAGGCAGGGATCCTGTTCCACAGAGAGGTGGCAGCAACTGATGGAGCTCTTCCTCTCTTAACAGTGGAGACTCTAGGGACCTCTGGGGTGCGGGGGGGGAAAGAGACAGAATGTTAACAGAGGCACCTAGTCACAGCCCTGGCCTTAAGGAGGGATGCATACAGGGACTCCATGCCTCTTCTCAGAGAACTGTCAACGAGACTGCCAAGAGCACTGCTGAAGCGGCCTTGGAGAAGAAGCCACCCTAGAGACTGGTGGTGGGTACAGTAAGGAGCTAGGAGTGCGAAGTGGCAGACGCTATTGTAGACCGACGTAAGTCTTGCCTGTAGGGCAGCTGACACACGCGAGTAGATGGGGGAGCAGTACTCCATGATCGGGAGCATGTTGCCTTGTACAATGGCTAGCCAGGCCTCAGGGGTTAGGTACTGTTTTGGGCGATAAGCGGCCCAGAGTTTTTGGTCGATTCTGCGTACAATGTGGTTAATGTGCTCAGAATAGGAAAGGGTGGGGTCAAGCGTAGCGCCCAACTACTTGAAATTTGGAACATTACACAGAGCTGAGCCATCTGGGATCAGCACAGAGAGGCAGAAACTGAATTTCTGGATGTTGGCCAGATATGACTTAGACCCAAGAAGCATAGCCTTGGTCTTCTTTTCATTTACCAGAAGAATATTTTATAAGAACCAGTTGTGGGCAGAAACATAGTTATGGGTAAGTACAGAAGATATGTAGTTCAAATGGCTCATTCACCACCTCCCTCGAGGATCACATCCTCCAATCCACCACCTGCGTCTGCCCCGGTAGGTAACCCCCCCCCCCCGAATGTCCACCAACACTCTAATTACTTTAGAGCTTATAAGTATCTGTATATTGGCTCTGTTGTGTGCTCTGTATTATTTTCTGTTCTAGATGGATACTGTCATATACACCGTTCCTATTGTAAATTCCGTCAAATTTTGCAAATATTGTTTTTACCTTTTTTCTATTATCGAATTTTTGAACCACTGGACGTTTGTGAAAACAGGCATTTTTGTTCACATACCTTCCAGTATAAAAATAAAACTGAATTGAATGTTAGGTAGGGATTTATTGCTGTGAAAGAGGACGAGATCACCTGCATATAATAAAGCTTCACAGCTTAGACCGTCAGTGGGAAGAAAGTTGATAAAAATAGAAAATAGTAGGGGCCCAGGATGGAGACCTGCGGGACACCTGTGGAGACAAGCAAGGCGGGGGAAATGGTAGAAACAGATGCACACCATTTGGGAACAGCCAGCACACCAGCAAAAATTAAATTCAATTTTTATTTTACCAGGATAACACCATTGAGACAGCTCATTTGCAAGGAGGTCCTGGAGGATACAGATACATAACAGTTCATACAGAAGACAAAAATACAGTGCTTACTGAATACTTATACGTATAACACTAAAAGGCTAAAAACCACACAAATACAATACTTATACAGTGGAACACTAAAGGCAAACACAGATGCCTAGTCAGCAAAACAGAAGAAAAAGGGATAGGAAAAATCTATACAAAGGAGTCAGAAGGTACGAGTCAATTCTAAGGTTGTGGCACAGGAATATAAGGGAAAGCAGTGGGAACGAGTACTATCAACAAAGGTAGGGTAGGATAGAAAGGGAGGCGCAGGTAGAATGGTAGCTAACGGAAGGCAGGAGGAACGTACCTGAAAATTCTGTTTAATTAGTCCCATGGCTCCAGAGACAACTTGGACTACAGTATGTCTGTGTTCCAGTTCCACATTCGTTTTCTTTCTGTTTGCACCTCCTGGTATTTGATAATCATGGGTCTCTCCACGTGCAAGACACTGGACTCACTTCGGATGGACACTTCAATTAGATGAGCTACCTTTGTTCATTTTTCTCATATCGTAATATCTAGTTTTCTGGCATCGACTTGATTGACACAGTCTGTACCCATATGAATTCCTTGGTGTGTTACGAGGACACCTTGCCCTGAAAAACACTTTTACATTCAGCTGATTTACATGAATGCAACAAGAGTTTTACTAGGCAGAGAGCTCAAGTCTCTCTCAGGGTTAGTGTCTCCAAATGTTCAAGGACAAGAATGGACCCCATTCTTACACCACGGCATTTTCAAAAAAAAAAAAAAAAAAAAAAAAAAAAAATCAGGAAATCAATACTGTACTAGTCTGATGTTTGAACGCACTCTTCTCAGCACACAGTGTCCCCAGGATGGCTTTCTTTTGCAGTTGATAGGGCAGGGTTCATTTTTGGGTGGGGGACTGGGAATTAGCACACAATTTTTAATTTTGACCCACCTTTTCTTCTACCTTGGGGACAACCTGCTCACTGTTATAGTGATTTTAAACTGCTGTTTTATGACTCTAGACTCGGTTGAACAATATGGCCCATTATTTGTTTCTTTTGACCCTTACTGTTTATACCCTGTGGGTTAGTGTCCCGCATAAACACCTCAAATGAACCCTTACAAGGTGTCACGCATACTAGATGCATATTTAGATGTGCCTGAAAGTTCTTTTTGATTATGCCCGTTGCTCCGAGCACTACTGGAACAAGTTGTGTCCTTATTCCACAGCAGTTTAGTTTCTTTTTTTCCATATACATTTTATCTCCTGATCGCCCCAGCAGCCCCCTTCTAACCAACTCCCCCAGCTCCATCACTGGATCTTCTGGGACTTACCTTCATTGCATTGTCTGCCACAGGACTCTGGTTGTATCCGGCCACCGGTGCGGGGCCTGTGGAGGGTCAGTCATCATCCTTCCAGTGCTTTTTTCCCCTCTGATTTTCTCCCAGGGCCCACTGACATGCAATAAGCACAATGTCCAAGCTCTGCTTCCGCAGAGATGGCCCCGGTATCCTGAACATGGGATCCCTTCCCTACGTGGTGGTGTGCATGTGCTGGCACCAAGCCACCGCTGGGCGTCAGGCAAGCAGCGCGCCACATTAACCTCACCTCCCTGAGGAAGGAGAGCTGTCCGAGGATGCTCGATCCTTCCTCTCCCCACCGTCCTGCGCAACCAGAGTCCATTCCCGAACCCCGGTCGCCAGTGTGGCAAGAGGTAAGGCGCCCAGCACTTCAGCCCTCCATGCCACCAGGGCCGGCTACACAATCAGTTTAGTTTCTGTTTGCATATCTAGGTATTTCATGATTTTTGCGTCTCTCTCAAGGTTAATGTCTCCAAATGTTTAGGGATTTCTAACACTGTGGCAAGAATGGACCCCATTCTTTAGCCAGGGCATATTCAAAACTCAAGAAATTAGTACTGTATTAATTTTTGATGTTTGCTGAGAGCACTCTTCTCAGCACACACAACGTCCCCAAAATGGCTTCCTTTTGAAGTTCGTAAGTCGTCACATGTATTGGTAGCATACTTAAATGTGCCTGAAAGTTCTTTTTGATTAGTCCCATTGCTCCAAGCACTACTGGAACAATTTGTGTGTCCTTGTTCCACATCAGTTTGGTTTCTGACTGCATATCTTGATATTTCATGATTGTGTGTCTCTGTACGCAGGACACTGTAGTCACTAGGGGTGGCTATTTCAATCAGCAATGCTACTTTGTTCTCTTTTCTTGTATTACAATATCGGGTTTTCTTGCTTCCACTTTCTTGGCTGTTGGTACTGGGTGATCATTACTTCTTCATTCTCTGTGATTCTTTGTGGTTCATGTTTCCAGAGTCTCTCTGCTACCTGTATGTTATAGTGTTTGCACAGTTTCCAGTGGATCAATCTTGCTTTGTAACATGGCAAAAAGAACAGTAGCTGAAATAAGCAAAACAATTGGTGCAACAGAATCAGGTGGTATACAAGCAACACGGCATTATGGCACGATAATGCCGTGTTGCTTGTGTAATACAAAAAGCAGCCAGAGTGGGAAAAGCAGCAGTGCAGAGAAAGCTGAAAGGCAACAGAACAGGAGAGATCAAGTTTTCGAACAGCAAGTAGGTAGGCTAGAGAAGGGCAAAGGACACACAGGGGACGGCATGCAACCGAGGGGAACAGCTTGAGGAAGCGGAAGCGGAGTGAAATGGAAGCCGGTGACCGCACATTGCAGAAGTCAAATGCAATCATCGTATAGCAGTGATAGAGATGGAACACGAAAAACAGACCGGGAGAATGTCAGTGCCATAATCGATCGCGTGGTGTAAACACCAGCGTGTCAGGGAAAGAAACTAATAGTATTCTGGCAAGATGCGAACGCTGTATGCAAATGAGACACACAGCTTGAAGGGGAACGAGTAATTGCTTTATTTTTCATCCTTATTATGATCTATGCCTAAAATGTACCCTTATGTAACTATTACTGTGCTACCAATGTATATCTTGTTTTGCTCCTGTACACCTATATTATGTCTGTGCATTTCTGCATATTGTAACCAATGTCCTGTGCTCTCCCGGGTCGTGCCTGAAAATAGGCAGGTCTGTTGCCTAGCGCACTTACCCGGTTAGCAAAAGCTAATAAATAAATAAATAGTAGGAAATTGGGGTCCTCCTAAGAGGCATAAAAAATGAACAGCTGGCAGAAATAGACAAAAACATACAGCAATGGTTAAGTAAGACATGTATATAGTTATGTGCAAAAGTTTTGAAAAGACATATAGGTACATAAGAGAGGTTGAGGAAAAGTTCTGAAAGTAACACTGAAGTTTACTAAATAACTAAAATTGTATCATTGTATAATGAATCACAGCAGTACAAACACATCCCTGACATGGAAAGTGATGTGCACACCATGTTATAAGCGCATTAATCCCCTCCGAAGGTGGCATCTAATGGGGAGTTAATGGATGGTTGGACCGTTGTACACACTCAGCCTGTGGCCTAGTGCCACAACGGTCTCAACCATGCATTAACTCCAAATTAGATGCCACCTTCGACAGTGATTAATGCTTACACATTGTTGTGTCTTTCAGTATACAGGCCTTCTGTCATGAGTACTTCACATCCAGCCACGAGATGCGCAACTGTTTCTAATTCTGTACTACAGAACCTGCACTTGTCTGTTTTGCCTGTTTTTTCTGTCTCTCTCGGGGTTAATGTCTCCAAATGGTTAGGGATTTCTAATACCGTGGCAAGAATGGACCCCATTCTTTAGCCAGGGCATATTCAAAACTCAAGAAATTAGTACTGTATTAATCTTTGATGTTTGCTGAGAGCGCTCTTCTCAGCACACGCAACGTCCCCAAAATGGATTCCTTTTGAAGTTCATAAGGTGTCACATATATTGGTAGCATATTTAAATGTGCCTGAAAGTTCTTTTTGATTAGTCCCATTGCTCCAAGCACTATTCCAGTGCGAGTTCTCTGATGCTGCATGAGGGGATTTGGATCCCTAAACCCCTTGCACATTTAGCATATTTATATAGTCTCTCCAGAGTGAGTTCGGCGATTGAAGGAATTTCTGGTGTGTAGAAACTCTTGTCACATTTGTATGATCTTTCTTTGTGAATCTGCTGCTGTTCAGAGAGGATGACACTAAAATTATTTTTATACCGATGAATGTGAAATGGCATTTTTGTTGTGTGGTACACCTCATGTTTCTCGAGTAATGATTGCTGGCTAAAAAAACTATTTTGCGCTCAACTCTCCTCTTCACTGAAGTGGTTATTTAACTTGTATTTCTTATAATGAGGTAAACTGGAGACATTTCTGACAGTCTCACATTATTCTACAGTGTCCCAGAGGTCAGTTCAAGAAGACCAAGTAAGCATTCCCATGACACTACTTGAAGAGACACCAGCAGCAACACAGCAAATTAATTAATTCTTCATCTTATATTAAACATCACCATTTCTGGCTGCCTTTAGCCATCCCCAACATTTCACTTTTATTAAAGCTTTTTTGAGGGAGGTGGTTCTAGGGGGTTTATACAGTATTTTAGCACCACATGTGTTCAGTGCCATAGACAATCTCTCCACCTGGTACAAATACCTTAGTCATATTCTTCACAAGGTGTTTTTTTTTTGTTTTTTTTTTTAAACAGATTTACAAACACCTCCCTTCAGGTTGTACCTCCTCTTCTATTCACATGTACGCCGACGATACTGTCCTTTTCTTGACTGGCACCTCTCCTTCTGTTGTTGCTTCCAGCCTCCAGCTGGACTTCGAGAAAGTTCTGCTCTGGCTAAGCGCCCATCAGCTTTTTCCTCAACGCCAAGAAAACAGTCTCCATGACCTTCGGTACTAGGCAGAGACTCTCTAGGCTACCACAACTGCCCTTTTTCCACACCCTAGACGGTACTATTATAGAGGATACCACCTCTTTTAGGTATCTTGGGGTCTGGGTAGACCAGCACCTCAACTTTTCTGGACACACAGACTCGATTCTGAAAAAACTGCACCCCAAATTAGGCACCCTGTACAGAAACCGAAGCTACTTACCCCTACCAGCTAGTCGTGAGCTTGTCCAGAAAACGATTCTATCCAATTTTGACTACTGGGATGTAGTATAGAATGCTGCACCACCGTCTTCTCTAACCAGACTGGATTTCCTCTTTAATGTCTTCTGTCGCTTCGCCCATGACGCCCTTCCACTTGCTCACCACTGTTCCCTCTATCAAGCGCTTTGCTTTCCCTCTCTGACTGACAGGTGACTAGCCCACTGTATGAAATTCACCTCAAAATTCCGATTTGCTACCCTACGCCCCCCACCTATCCACTACTATGGCCCCCTGGCCACAAAGGACCCTTCTCCCTCCGATCTAGTGACTTGCACACCTTGGCTATCCCATGCCGCTCCACTTCTATAGGCCAATCAACCTTCTTTCATAGATTCCCGAGGTTATGGAACTCTCTGCCTTATCAAATCAGGCACTCCTCCTCCTCCCCTTGGTCCATCTCGACCTCCCTCAAAAATGTCCTCTATCTTGACTGTAGCTACTCCTAACCCACAGACAGACAGACAGACAGACACACCTGTTCCAGTGCCATTTAGCTCTTAGCTCTAATCGAATGTAAGCTCCTAGCTGTTCTATTGTATGTTGCATATAGTACATAAGTATACAAGTTATGCTGTCGGTGGATGTGCTTTTCTTGTCAGTGCTTCTAGTCTTTGCTCCTTGTTAGCTCACTCAATGTTGTACTCCAATAATACTCCATGTACTCGTTATTTTGCAATTCGCTTTACCCATTATGTTTTAATTTGCTGTTGTAGGCCAGTTGTGCTCATCTCAAATGTATTATGTATTCTACTGATGTATGTTTTGTTTAAGACTATTGTACTCCCATTTCTCCTCTCCCCCAGGACGCTCCGTGAGACAAGCAATTTAATATTGTTCAGCATGCCTTTCCTGGTGAAACTTTTCAATAAATAAGTTTCTGAGTAACTCACCAAACCATCAGTGGAAATAGCCCATATTCTACAAATCCTCAGTCACATAAACAGAGTTGTATCTCAATAGCTACTACTACTGAGAATGGAAGATAAATTTTCTTGGGATTTGTCATACCTAAAAAGCAGGAACACTGGGAGCTTCTCTACAATGTTTTCATTTTTTAAAATAGCCTCCAAAGGAAAGGAAGGGATCTTATTTTTCCCCCTTGGGGCTGACAGCATGATCCCTTTCCATTTCCTGACTCTCTGATCTGCCCCCACACTCCGACCTTTGTGACTGCTTCATAGGCTGAGCGCAGGGGCGTGCTCCATTCCCTGAATGGAGCATCCTTTTCCAAGGTGGTTTTCCGGCTTAAAATCGGGATTTGGCACCAACTGATGCCAGGGTTCACTTGCAGTATATTTTTCTGTGTCCTGGAGTGCTCATTACCTTGGCTTTTGCTCAACTAACAAGAGCCTTGTTAGCTGAATCCTGGTGTGAGTCAGTATCAACCGCATAACTTTAGAGGTCTAGGGTAGGAGGGGTATTTACTGGTAAGAGGGTGAGGAAAGCAGGGGGGGTCTGTAATCATGCTATAGGGACAGGAAGGGGCTGAAGTGGGGAAAACTTATTTTTGCGGACGGAGAAGAGTAAATGCTTATAATAAAATCTTTGCTGTGGATACGGGGGAGGGGGGCCAAGTTGGGAAATGGTGGGACAGGGTTGGGTAAGACCCTGTCCCATTTGTTATGCACAGACAGTTAAAAGCAAGGAACTATTCTGTTTTCTTCTATTCTTCCACTTACCTGTCTCTTGCCTGTCTGATTGTGCAGTCATTTTTCTTGTGGCACCTAAAAACTGGCCACTCCAATGGTCCCACAATTTCCCCCGCTACCTCCATTCTTTCACTTGCTGTTTCTATTCTTTCTTTCTCCTCCTGCTTCTCTGTGGTTAATATGAATCTTCATGCAAGACTGGGATCCCTTGGTTTGCAAATGTATGCAGTTATCTTTGAAATAATTGGGTTTCTTAAAAAGGTGACAAGGGGGGCGCTGTTGAGCAGCCACGAGGGAGGAAGCAAGTCGCTAAAGCTCCATATATTTTTCAAATCTTTTTTATTAATACTTGCTACTTGGGAAGTTATCCTTTAAACCTTCTATTTTGTGATATTTGCATCAGTCTTCTGTTGGATCTAATGGGGAAGACCAAAGGTTTTACGGCCGCTCCGCAAGACTATTTTCACCCGAGAAGCAAGAGAGGGGGTGGGCCTCCTCAGAGCAGTGATGCAGGGGCTGAGAGTTCTGATGATCCCAAGGAGGTGTCTCTGGGGACAGTCAACGCAACACTTCAACAGCTGGTCAGAACGGTCCAAGATTTGGACAGTAAATTCGATTCGTTGACCCCAAGGGTAGTGGCATTGGAGACTAAGGCAGAACTCGCACAGCAGTCCATGAGCAAAATGGAACGGAATCTCAATAAAACGGATGTTACGACCAAGCTCGTTGGAGATAATACAGCACTCCGCGGCCAGATTGAGAGGCTCGAAAATCAAGCAAGGGAACGTAATATAAGAATCCTGGGCTTACCTGAGATGGAGGAATGAGAGGACCCCTTGGAGTTCGTTTGAACTTTTTTGCCTGAACTACTGGGATTTGGTGAGGAAAGGCCGCAGCTCAAACTGGAAAGGACCTTTCATCTCACCCCCCCGCAGAGCACCGCAGGGATAGAACAGCCCCAGAACACTCATGGTCATTTGCTCTGGCGTGGGGGATCGGGACCATACTATGGCAGTGGCTAGATGGAGGAGATCTATCAAATATGGAGATGTGACCCTTTCAATTTACCGAACTTATCATATGAGACCAGGCAGCGTAGAAAATCTTATGATGGAGTTCATAGTCGCCGCAGAAACTTGAGGGTTCTTCACCAGCTCCTATTTCCAGCCAGGCTGCGGTTGGAATGGAAGGGCAAAGTTTTTCTTTTCAGTGACCCAACAGAAGTGGAGAAGATGTTGGAGCTTATACAACAGGAGGAAGCCCGGGAATTGGCGATGGCTGCATCGGAGGGAGAGTGATCTATATATGGACATGTTGTGAACTGTAAAGTACACCATCCGAAGTTGTTTCTGTACAATATGCCTATTATTAGTTTGTTCTGTTTAAAGTCCTGCACTATGATAGAGGAGTGGTTTTCCTGGGGGAAAACCGCTCTGGGTATTATACTGCCTCCTTGTTACTGCAACTTAATATTGCTCTCATGAGACCAAGGATCTGGGCCGTGTACTATGGTTGTCTCTCCTTTTGTTTTACAGTTGCCTGATGGAATTATCTGCTTTAAACAAAGAGCTTTCCTTGCACTCAGTTTAGGTATATATAAAAAAAGACTGGAATTTTAAGCTCTTGAATTTACTGCACGTTATGGGCCTTATGTTATAAGGGAGGGATGTAGAAAACCTTATTTGAAAAGGGAATATATTTTCTCTTTAATATTTTAATGGGGACATTTATTTATGTTAAGATCAGAGAGTTATGTTAAAAATGGAGCGTTTTTGTAAATGTGGTTATGTTGCCTTACAGGGGAGGGGTGAGCTAACTGACTAGCTCACGCTCTGGTGGGCCCAATATGGGTCAGCTGGGGTTCTTTCTTCCTCTAAGGCAATCCCTGTGCTGTACACTATAGGGACGGATTTGAATTCCTATATGGTTAATTCCTCCTTTGTTGTTATCTACCAAGGGATGGCTGAGACTATATTTGGAAGTGTTTACTAAGTGTATAAATTTCTGCACCTGTCTATGTTTGTTAGCTTCTTGTAAGTGTTTTCTTGCATTAAAGCTCAATAAAAAATATTATACAAAAAAAAAAGGTGACAAAGGTTTAATACATTGTCTGGAAAACAGGGGGTTGACCCTGAAATACAGTTTGACCTTTACAAGCTCATTTACATAATGTTCTATTTTGTTGCACCTGTTGAAACAAGATGGACTCTTCAGGTTAGTCACAGAAAAGAAATTCACAAAGTTCTGAGACATTTTGCGAGAAACAGGAGATTTACACCAACAGGATGCAGAGTTTAAACTTCCAGGAAAAGATATCCTATATAAAAAGGCAATGTTCTGTTTAGAGGAAGAAACTGAGATTTTAAAGACAGACTCTCAGATATAGATGTTCATGTTTGTGATACTTGTATAAACAGCTATCCTGTACAATTTATATTTATTTTATTGTTAATAATTAAACACTACTTACATAGATAAGTTGGCAAATAAGGATCTCCTGGCCCACCTAGTCCACCCAATCCCTCCCCACCTACTGTGAGGCCTGATGCTCATCCTTAACTCTGGCACCCCCCCTCTTGTCTTCAGGATACACCTGTGCCTGTCCCACTCATTCTTAAAACCCGTCACTGTCTGAGCCTCCACTGCCTCTCCTGGGAGGCTATTCCACTTATCCACCAACCTTTCTGTGAAAAATTACTTTCTTCCATTACCTCTGAGCCTTCCCCCTCCAACTTCATACTCTGCCCCCTTGTCTTAGAGCATCTCTTCTTTTGGAAGATGCTCCCTTCCTACACTCTGTTTACACCAGTGAGGTATCTGTATGTTTCTATCACGTCCCCTCTCTCTCCCTCCTTTCCTCCACGGAATACACATTTAACTCCCTTAGTCTTTCCTCACAGGTCTCCCCATGCAGTCCCTGCACCACCTCCATCCTGTCAGTGTCTTTTCAGGTGGGGTCTCCAAAACTGTATGCAGTACTTAAGGTGAGGTCTCACCAGTGTCCCATACAGAGGTAAAATGACCTCCCTCCTTCTACTGGTGATACCCATTCCTATGCATCCAAGCATTCGGCTAGCCTTCACCACCACCTTCTCACACCGTCTAGCCTCCTTTAGTTCATCCGAGATGACTCCCGGGTCCCTTTCCTGCTTTGTTACTGTCAGTTCCTCCCCTCCTAGTTTGTATGTTGCCCCTGGGTTCTTGTGTCCTATGTGCATGATCTTGCATTTTTTTTTTTTTTGCACTGAATCCAGTTTCCATACTTTAGACCATCAACCTCCCGGTCGCCCACCCTGTGCATACCTTTGTGGCGTCAGCGTATAGGCATACCTTACCACTCAGCCCCTCCGCAATGTCCCCAGTAAAGACACTGAAAAGGACTGGCACCAATACCAACCCCTGCGGCGCCCCCTCACCTCTCCCTCACCAGAGTGTTCCCCGTTTACCACCACCCTTTGACTACTGTAAGTGAGCCAGTTCTTCACCCACTGTTCTATTTTCTGACCCACTCCTAGGCTTCACAATTTATCAGTCTTATACGAGGGACATAACCTCCCTGTAGTAAATCTAGGGGGAAGGGACAGTAGCTCAAGCTGTGGACACTGCAACAAGAGCAGGCTTGATAGACCAAATGGCCTTCTGCTGGCTTCTTCGTATGTACATATGTAAATCCATATTGCCCAGAGACCAGCTGGCCACTGGTATCAAGGTATTCAAATATCCTTTCCTTCTGCAATGTCTCCATTACCTTGCCCACTACCAAGGTCAGGCTCTCTATTCTGTAGTTTCTGACCTCTTCCCTATCATCTCCTTTGTGGAGTGGGACCACATCCGCTGTCCTCCAGTCACCTGGTACATCCCCGTCTCAAACAGTAGGCTGAACAGTGCTGTCAGGGGCGTAGCCAAAACCTTCCGGAGTTCCTTCAGCACCCTGGGGTGCACTGCGTCCGGACCCATCACCTTGTCCACCCTTAGCTTCTTTAGCTCAACTAGGACTCTTTCCTCTGTAAAGGGGCTGGTGTCCATTTCTCTACCCTCTGTACCTCTTTCCTGCTACTCCGGCCCTTTCCCTCCCTCTCCTCCATGAATACTGAGAAGTACTTGTGTAATACCTCCGTTTTCCAATAGTCCTCTTCCACCTGTACCCCCCCCCTTTCAGCCTAACTATCCCTCCTTTGTTTTCCTTCTTTCATTAATGTACTTGTAGAATGTCTTATCCCCCCTTCCCGATTGTCTGGGCTATAGTCGCTTCCATTAACGCTTTTCCCCTCCTAACTGCTCTCCCAGCCTCATTTTGCCTCTTCTGGTAACACACTCCATCTTCCTCCCTCTGTGATCCTTCATAATTTATGAAAACTATTTTTTTTGCCCTTTCCGCTTCTGCTACCTCCCTAGTGAACCAGATCGGCTTTCTCTTCATCCTGTTCTTACAGACCATCTTGATACACAGCTTGGTAACTATCGATTCCCTGTCTTACTGCAGCACACTGTTCCTCCACCCCCCCAACTCTGCAAGGGCACCCCTCAGGCAAGCCTTCATTTTCTCAAAGTCTGCCCTCCTGAAGTCCAGGACCCTTGTTTTGGTATGGCTTAGCTCCCGCCCTGTTCTTAACTTAAAAATGTTACTGACCCATGGTCACTGGTCCCCGGGTAGTCAGACACATCTACGCTATCAACACTGTCCCCCGTTTTGTTAGTATCAGGTCCAGCACTGCACCCTCCAGAGTGTGTTCCATTACCAGCTGCCTAAGGCACACCCCCTGCAGAGAGTCTAGGATGTCCCTGCTCCTTGAGGTTGTCACTGATGGGAGGCTACACTCCACATCTGGCAGGCTGAAGTCCCCCACCTGCAACAACTTTCCCTTGCTGGCTATCTTCTGTATTGCTTACAACAGGGAAGGGGAACATTGTTTAACCAGGAGCAGCACACTAAGCCGAAGCTTGTTTCCAGATGCAACCTGGGAACACAAGGAAGTTAAGTGACTTGCTCAGGATCACACAGTATGCACCTAAGCAGCTGTGGGTTTCAAACCCTGGTCTCCATATCTGCAGCTCAGAGCCTTAACCCACTGCGCTATACTGCCTATCAACAGGACCCTATCCTCTTCTCTTCCCTGTGCTAGAGGTCTGTAAATCACCCCCATGACTACAGATGACCATTTTCTCTTTTCCAATATAACCCACATAACTGCTCCCCCTGGCCCCACTGTATTTCTGTTGCCTTTATGGATTCCCTCACAAAAAGAGCTACCGCTCCCCCCTTCTCCCTTAACATAGAAACACAGAATTTGACGGCAGATAAGGACCACTTGGCCCACCCATTCTGCCCATTTCCCCTATCTACTGGATAAGCTACAGATTCTAGTTAACCAGCAGCCTACTTCTTCCTACCCCCACCCCTTCCCTTTTAAACAGAGTAAAACCAGGAATGACAAAGTCCCAGTCTTGGTGCTCCTTGCACCAGGTTTCAGTGATTGCCACTAGAGTCGGGTCCCCTCCAGCTATGACAGCCTCTAGGTTCATGAATTTGTTGCCCAAGCTACAAGTATTTGCACACACAGGTCTCCACACATCTTTTCTCCCACTTTTTTTTTTTTTTTTGGGGGGGGGGGGGGAAGAGTGCCAGCTAGGTTCACTCCACCCCTGCCTACCTTTTCCCTAGCCACATACTCTCCCTTAGTCTAAATACAGGATCTCGTCCATGTATCCTTTTAGTTTCTCCCAGAGGACCCCATACAGCGCGGTGGTTTAAGGTTCTGAGCTGCAAACCTGAACACCTGGTTTTGAATCCTACAGCCCCCACCTGCATACTGGGTGACCCTGAGCAAGTCACGTAACTTCCTTGTGCTCCCAGGTTGCACCTGTAAACACACTTCAGCTTAGTGTCTCTCTCCTGGTTTAAAAAAAAACTCTACTCTTCCACACTTAGGTGCAGCATACCACTCGAATAAAGTCTCTCATCCACCCACCTGTTTCCCCATTCTCCAAAACAAACAAACCCCTCTGCCCTGTACCAGTCCCTCCGCCATGCGTTAAGTCCTCTATCCTCCTTTTCCTCACTGTACTTGCGCTGGGGACCTGAAGAACCTCAGAGAAGCTTACAGATCTTGTTACTGTCCTGCAACACTGCCAACTCCCTGAACCTTTGCTGGACCACCCCCACATCATTTCCCACCAAATAATTTGTTCCGAGGTGTATAATCAAGTGAGGTTTACCCCCCACCCACTTTGCCGCTACATGATCCTAGATCCTGCCCCCGCTTCTTTCCGGGTTCACCGATGACCCATTTTCTGTGGTTTGGATCCCATTTTCCTACCCAGTGTATATGCTTAATGATGGAATCCCCAAAGATGAGCACTTTTTCTCTTTCACTTACTTATTTGTTCCCCTAGTCACTCTGCTGAGCTACCCTTCTCCCTACTTAATATATCCGGTCCCCTCCCTCTTTCCCCATTTGTCAAATTCTCAACTCACTCCATTTCGTCCACTGTCCCCTCTATCTCAGTTTTTTCCTGACATCCCCTTCAGTGCTTTCTTCCTTGGTTTCTCCCACAGCCCCATCTTGTCCTTTCTTTTTTACCCTCCTCCTGCTCTATGTTTCCACCCTCACCCCCTGCTCTACTCATCTCCCTCGTTCCTTTATGGATGTTTTTTTCCCTCAAGGATGTTCTGAATCTGCATATACACCATCTCACTTTCTGCAAACATAAACTGTCAGAATTTGAACTAATTTGCCCACTTTAGTGCATCAGAACAAGGTATGCCCCAAATCCGCACACATGCAGACCTGCCCACTCCCTGGCTACAGTTTGGGTTCCCAGCTACACATCTGCCATCCCTGTTGTCGGTTTCATTTTGTGCTTGAACAGTATTGGGTGGGTGGGGGGCAGAAGAGAGGACAAAAATCTTCGTCAGAGTTCTGCTGGTGGAGGGGCCAATGGCTGTGCAGGAGCAGGTCTCGTGAGCCCCTAAAAGCAACCAGCAAGCAGGCTAGAAATGTCTCAGAAAAGGTGCAGGGGACAAAGCAGTAAAATTCAATCAATCAATCAAGTACTGCCCTCTGACCCCCATTATCTGTGCTGGTCTCCAGCGGTGAGCTACTGTGGCAGCCTGGCTCTAAGAGCTAAATGCCAGCAATTTCGGATCTGGCACTTTTCACTGCTCCCCTGTGATTGGCTGCCTTTGTTCAAAAGTGTCCTTTTACTGTAGTCTGCGTTCCGCTAGCGGAGATGCAAATGACTGTGCAGGGGCGGGTCCCTAAAAGCAGCCAGCAAGTAATACTTGTGAATTTTATCACTTTTCTTGATTTGCCTATGTTTACTAACTTATGCCTCTATAACAGATGGATGGAGGAAACTATTAAAAGAACAAATGTAGTGGTTGGGGGGGGTGTCAATAACCCAAAAGGTGGAGCTGTTTTTTTTTTTTTAATGAAAAAAACCTGCATTAATAATGCCATTTTGCCTAGCATTTTGCAAGTGAAGTGCTATCTCACTCTGTGGAGTGGGCACCTCATTACATGAAGAACGGCACAAAGTGCTGCTTCACACTTTGCAAAAGGCGGGAAACATTGCAAACTATTTCATGAAGCAGTTTCCCCCGACCTTGCACATCTCTACTGTTACAGTTATGTTCTTGTGTAAATTTGGATCAAATTGTCCTTTCTTGGAAACACCTCTTTTTTTTTTTATTATTGAGTTCAGAGTTATTTTAATAATGCACTCTACAGGGATGGAAAGGTTATGTTGTTCATGAGGCTCTGTGGAAGCACAAATATAATACAAGCAGCCACATACAAACAGAAGCGGTCCATTGGCTAGGACACCATGAAGCTAGCTAAAGCAAATACAAACCAGAGGATTGCAGGAGGAGTGTAATAACAGGACATCCTCATTGTGCTGTGAACGGATGTATCTGTCCAGAATTCCAATACATTCTAATTCTGTCGGCATGTCGACACATAAGAGATCAGAAAGGGGATGGGGTCTTTATAAAGAACTCCTTCCTCTAACTGAAATGTATAAAAGTATCAACAGTGGATCAGTCTTTAATTGACTAATCACTGAACTTACTCTTGACCACTCTAGGATGGTGTACCTATATCCCCCGGGCAGTGTTGGTAGGCCAACTCAAATATTTATTTATTTACGTCTGTGGATTTAAATTTATTTGAATTTGGGTTACCAGGTGGGCCCAAGGAGACAAAAAAAAAATCCCTTTTTCATAGGCGACCCAGAATTAGTTACATACATACAGTAGATGAGTAAAGTATTCATCATTTATAGAAAGCATACAATTACTATACATACAAGGTACAATGGCATTAGTTACATACATAAAATAAGTGTTACAATATTTACAGAAAAGGAAACAGAAGTAGCATGTGTAATACATGAGAGTATAGCTTGAATAAATAACACAATAAGTACAAAAAGGTAGACAATTAGAGCAGCAAGGAATAATTCATATAAGGTGCACAGAGTGAGCAAAAGGTCAGTGACTACAGCTGCAGGGCACTAATACCCAAGAGAAGGTTTTGAGTTTCTTTTTGAGCTGTATAATGGTGGGACTGGTAAGAATCTCTTGGAGCAGAGTTTTACACAGAGTGAAAATACCTGCTTCGACAAAAGACCTGGCCATCCTTGGCTACCTCAACATACACTGGCATTCAGAAAAAACAAGCACAACACAATGTGATACCAAAACAGCTGAATCTGTCCTAGTTAATTTCTTGTCCTGCCCAGCTAAACAATAAAAGCTCTAATCACTCACTGCTGGACTGGATCATTACCAAAAAGCCTGAGATTCAAGGGTTTAGGGTTCTGGTGGACTTCATCAGTGACCACTCCCCACTTACTGGATAAGGTCCTGATTATCCCCAAGAGTTGCCCTCAAAGCACCCACATTTCCTGATTCTTCCAATTCTTTATTTGTACCAACTCCTCTTTGACGTTTCAGGCATGGATGGATCATTTTAAAATTATATTCCTGATGTCTCAGCCTGGAGTTTTTCCTCAGTGAGTCAACTGGTGTACAAAACATCCATTTTCCAATCACTTCTAGGAACCTCGGGTGGAATTATAACAAATGGCTAAGAGATAACTGTTCCTCATGAGATTCTGAGACAGATACTGGTGCATCGTTGAACAAACCCAGTCTCAAACACTGGCATGCAGGGCTGTCGGCAGGTATACGCACTGTACTCAGCAGAGTACAGTAAAAAAAAAGAAAAAAAAAATTCAGGCAGGGGCAACAAAAACAGGAAAGCAAGGACACCAAGTCACACTGTGTCTGTGTCGCGAGGAACCCTTTTGCTGTTTGCTATGGGGCACTGATGCCACCAGTCAAATACACAGACAAAAACAACTTACCAGGCAGGCAGAAAAGCAAAGGATGGAGGATTACAGGAAGAAACTGATTATTTGAACTCAGACATGGCAAACGGGGGAGGGGGGCCTATTGTTAGTGTGGCGTAGCAAAGCATATTTTAGTTTATCTTTACATAATGTGGTTCGGGGAGGAGGGGCCAACAGTGTATCAGTTTTGAGTGCAAGTTTAAAATTCCTGGCTACACTCCTGCTGGTATAAATCTATTATCAACGGAGAAACCTGTTTAAGAGGGAGATAAAGTGCCACAAAACCATTTACTTCAAAAGACAAGAAGTCATGAATCTTGGAAATCCTAAGAAGCTCTTGACAGTGGTTAACTCTGTAACCAATCCAGGATAAAAAAACGAAGATGGACAAACTCTGCTTGGGGAAACACCTTGATTAGTGACCTTGAACTCATTGTTTACACCTTCAGCGAGAAATTCACTGACCTATCCAGCTACCTTGCCAACCGCTCCCTTCCAGGACCCAGGAGCTGGCCTCAACACTTTAACATTTGGTCTCAGCCACCTTGCCTTGCCTCCCCTTTTTTAAAAACAACCCCCCCATGTTATCCACAAGCTACTACGCCCATCTCTCTCTCTCTCTCCCCCCCTTAATGGATATGCTGAAAGTCATAACCTTGACATGAGATTTCTAAGGCTATTCATTGGCCTCATAGTCTCACGCCTAGCCAAGAGTTTTAACCTCTCAATGATCACCTCCACTGTGCTACTGATTTGAGAGAGGAAGGGTTATCCCAGTTTTCAAGGGAGGTAGTTCTATTTGTGTTAATAACTACAGTACAGTTTGCAAAACAGTCTCATCAACTAGCTGCTTTAGCATTGTTGAATGAGTTGCTGGATGCAGCACAAAGCCTTTCAAAGAAATGTTGCATAAGAGTTGGAACTCTGTTTTGCATTACGTTATGACTGAACTCTGGATGCATTCCAGTGGAGTTACAAAAATGTTTGCTAAAAGTTGAATTTGAGCTGGTTATGAGTTGATAAACCACACAATGGGAAGTGCCAGTGCATTTCCAAGTTTACAATACAATGTAAAACCCACTCATTAGAAGGACAGGTTAATGTGAATTTTATTGTACTGACTCATTTATAGTCACTCCCAGGGCAATAAATAGGCTTTTTTTTTGTGAATGCAGATTTTAAAAATCAGGCTTCACTGAGAGGAAAACGAAAGGCTGCTATTTACATTAATGGTAGAACTGCATTTACAAATGTATGATAAATGCAGTTTTGTACCATTTAAAAAAAATGTAAACAGCCTTCCCATTTGAAAAACCCACTCGGCCAGCCCTACAAAATGGCTAACAGACCGACGTAATGATTTCATAGGAGTGGCAGAGCTACTGTACATAGCAGTCTATACAGTGCTAACTGGTTCCATTCATCCTTGTCATTTTATAATTCTTTCAGCAAAATAATCAAAATCATGACTGTGCCGGAATTCGTCCATTTGTCAGCCAAACAAAACAGCAGCATAAATCAAGAGTAGCTCTCTACATAAGGGAAGGGATCAAAGCTACAGCACTAAAATAAAGGGGGAGGATAAGAGGCACTGTGGGTCACCTTGGAGACATGGAATTTCATCACAATCAGCACAGGGATTGTATACAGACCCCCATCTCAAGGGGAGGAAATGGACAAGAAAATGATAGAGGACATTCTCAAAATGGCTGAAAAATACAGGTTACTCACTTGTAACAGGAGTTCTAGGAATAGTATATGTTGTTCATCCACACTTATTGGCAGGTTCCTTGCCACTTTAAATCTTGCCGGAAGGTCTTCAAGCTGGCTCCTCCCACCCACCTGGGTGGTAAAACTCTGCCCGCCCCATGACGCCAGATCTAGCCCGCTGGCAAGTAGTGCGTCAGCTGGGAGGTTGAGGGTCGTAGGACTGAACAACATATACCATTCCTAGAACTCCTGTTACAGATAAGTAACCTGTATTTCTAGGGACATGGATATGTTGTTCATCCACACTTATTGGCAGACTCTAGCAGTTCTCCGGAGGAGGAGGCAAAGCGCACACCCCCTACTTAGGTATAAAGACTGGAGAACCGAGGCCGACCGACATCCCAGCGTGACCCAAGGTCGATGTGGAAGGGGGAATCGGGATATGCCTGCTTCCAGGTAGGAGCCCTGCGGATATCCTGGACGGGGTATCCTCGGAAGCAGCCACCGATGCAGCGGAAGGGCGGGTAAAATGAGCACTTATCCCTCTGGGAGGCTCCATGCCCGCCCACCTGTAGCGGAGATCAATGCAGGAGGTGACCCACCCGCTCGTCGTCCGCTTGGCTGCAGGTCTGCCAGGTGCGGCTTCAGCGTGAGATGACAAACAGCTGGCGAACCTCTCGAACTTCAGCCCTACACTCCTGGGAAGCGGGCGTTAAATAGGGTCCCAATGGATCCTATATACTGACCTCCGAGCGTGAATGGGGTTGAACCCGGCAGAAACAATACCGGTTAGGGAAAAGGACTCCGCCACCACCTACGGAAGGAACTTTGGGTGGGCGCAGGACAACCTTGTCCCTGTGGAAGACCAGATAGGAGATTCAAAGGCGCCTGAACTCTCGTCCTTCTGGTTAGCATGGAAGCCCAGAAGGTGTTCTTCCGCAACAGGTGGGGAACTCACACTTGTTCGAACGGCTTGCTCGTGAGCCAAGCCCATACCAGCGCGAGATTCCACCAAATGGGGATACTCTCCCAGAGGGGAGGTGTGATCAAGGCCTTGGAAAGCACCAGACCACTTTCCTGCGCATCGACACCTTCCGGCCCACGCCCGGAAGGCAGGAGTGGCTAACAGAAGCACCTAGAGGGTCATCGACCGAAGCCCTTGTTCAAGAAGAACGGACCGCAGATAGTCCGGAATGCTCGCCGAGGAACAGGAGAGGGGACCAGGCCCTATCCCAACACCAAATGGAAGACTCTTCCATTTGAAGGCGAGCTTATCTGGTCGACTCCTGGCAGGACGCCTCAAAAACGTCGAGGACCTGCCGGAAGACCCAAGGCCTGGCCACTAGCCGCACAGGGACCAGGCCGTCAGGTGTAGGGATTGAAGGTCCAGATGGAGTACCTTCCCCTAAGAACAGAGAACAGGACCAGGCAGGATGGAAGCCGCCTTGGGAGCCTGGGGCTGAGACTGAGGAGAGCTGGATACCAGAGCTGGCGAAACCAGTCTGGGGCTACCAGAATCACATGCGCCTAGTCCCTCCTCGCCTTGCCTGAGGGTCAAGGGAAATGGGGGAGAGGCGTAGAAGAGGCCCGGGGTCCACGGCCTCAAAAGCATCCCCTACAGCGAGCCGTGCTGAGGGGGCGGGTATGAGACAGTCTCGGCCTCAAGTTCTCCCTGGAGGGAAAAACAAAGGTCCATCCGAGGTGTGACCTAGAGGGAGAAGATCTTGTGCTACCTCCGGCAGGGAAACCACTCGTGAGGCGCAGCCCTTATCCGGCTTAGGGCATCAGCAGGGTGATGGAGGCTCCTGCCATTGAAATGGCTAGGAACCACCTCCCAGCTGCGCGAAACACCCAGTGCGGAGAACCTCCTTACGCAGAGGCAAGGGGCTCATCCGATCCTGGCGGGATAGGTATCACATGGTCGTGGTGTTGTCCGCCTGGACCTAAACCACTAGACCCCGCACAGACGGAGCGAGCGGTGCAAGCTAAGCGGACCGCCTGGAGCTCCAGCAGGTAGGAAAGACATCGGGACTCCCGAGGGGACCAGAGGCGGTGCAATCTGTATTCCCCTTGATGGGCACCCCCACCCATCCGAGATGCATCGGTCGGAAAAGACAGTCGACTCGGGGCGGACGAACGGGATGTTCTCCTGCAAATGAGCTGGAACGGTCCAAAGGAGAGCGTTCCCTAACCCCTGGGCTGCTGTCACGGACTGGTCCAAAGGAACGCAGCGCTGTGACCGCTGGCTGGCCAACCCCCATTAGGGGGACGCATGAACCGGCGGGTCCAAACAGACCACGCTGGTGCAGGCCGCCGCAAGGCCCAGGAGGTGCAGGACATCCCGGGCAGGGCGCAATTGCCTAGTCAGACCTGACTAGGTAAGGGAGGAAGAACCTTGGCCCTGTCCGCCAGGAGCCGAGCTCAGACTCAAGAGTCGAGCCTCATCCCGAAGAAGGGTCACCCGTTAAGACACGAGTTCCAACGTGGCTCCAATAAAAGGAGACCAGTCTGAGAGCAACCTAGAGGGCCAGAACTCTGGACCGTTCCCCTGGAGGGGTTGCAGTCAGGCCGCCATCCGGGTGGGGTTACGCCCGGACCCCTCAGTGCCGCAGGAATGCTGCTGAGCAGAGACCGAAGGGCCTGGCCTGGAACTCGTAAAGAGATCCCCCGCATAAGAAATGGAGGAGTCTCCCAAGAAACAGACGGAACGAAGTGTAAGTACATCCTGGAGGTCCAAGGAAAGAGCCACACTCCTCGTCTTGAGGATGGGATATCTGAGACAGAGAGACCATCCCGACGTGTGGATCAAGAATGGGGCGCAATCCCCCCATCTGTTAGGGACCAGGAATACCTGGACACGAACCCAGGGTCTGGAGGAGGATCCGCAACCTTCCTGAACACCTCTGTTTCGAGGGGCCAGGCAAGTCGGCTCGGCGGCCCGACAACGAGGCTGCGGACCCCAAGACCCCCATGGGGCAACGGCTCGAAAGGGTGGGGCCTGCTTGCAATCCCGAGGCAGGACCTTCCCCTAGCACCTCCGACACCCAGAGGTCCGGGAAAGCGGACCAGGTGGAGGAGGGGCGGAGCCGTCTCCCCACGGGGGAACCCGGGTAGGGGTAACGGGGCCGGAGACAGCGCCCCGCAGCTCCGTCACTGAGCAGGCTTGGAGGAGGGATTGGCCGAGGGAGCTCCTGGGCCTTTACCTCCCTGCTTCCCTTTAGGGGAAGCCGCTGGCTTGGGGTCAGGACGTCCAGCGCAAGCCTGCTGGCCCTCATGCTGGAGTTGATGGGCCGATCGAGCTGCAGGGACCGAGGGGCTTACGCAAAGGCTGCCGGTGGCCCTCGTCCCTCCGGGCCGGGGTGACAGAGTCCGGAGTGACATCGGACTTTTCGGACCCCTGGAGGTGTCCCTCCACTCCAGGGCCGAAGAGGTCAGTCCCCAAGAAGGGGATGTCCGCCAACTTGTGCTGGGTTTCCGTTGAGAAAGAGGATAACCTCAGCCAAGCCCCCGCGGCGATGGCCACCGCGCCACCACCGACCTGGCACAGGAATCACCTAAGTCCAGAGCAGTCTGAAGCTGCTGCTTCGCCACCGCCCTACTCTGGTCCCGCACCCGCCGGACCGTGGTCCGCAGGTCAGCCGGGAGATGAGGGAGCACCTCGTTCAGGGAGCCCAAAAGGGCGTGGGAGAAATGTGCCATCAGTGCAGCCGAGCTGGCCTGTCGGAGGCCTAGGGAGGATGCAGCGTAAACCTTACGCCCGACATAGTCCATCCTTTTGGACTCTTTGTCGGGGGGCCTATCCACATCCTGAGCATTCCCAGAACACTGGAAAACACTATCGGTAACTAACCCTTCAGCTGAGGGGTGCTCCGAGAAACCGGGCAACGAACTGACAGGGACAGAGTACTTCCTGGCCATCCTGGCCGGGGGCACAGGACAGGAAGTAGGCCGCCGCCAGAGCTCCAAGGCCGGGCCGACAATGGCCTCGGCCACCGGGAAGGCCTCCGAGGGTGAACCCCCTCGGTCTAGAATCTCCGTCAGGGGATAAGAGACCTGTTTGGACACGGGTTAAAGCTGCATCCCAGTGAACTCCGAGATGAGCTGAAGCAGACCCATAAAGGACGATGGGCTGTCGTCCACAGAACGTTTTGGAGAGGACCCTCGGTCCTCCCAACTGGGGAACATGGAGGAGTCGACGTCAGACTCTGAAGGATCTGCAAAGAGCTGCCTCAGGCCTGAGTCACTCTTCGCCTGCCGAGGGCGGGCAGGAGTGAGGGGAACAGACAACCTGCGGGACAGGTTGTGACCCGACCGAGGTTCCACCGAAGACGGTGGGGCAGCAAGGTTCGGACGAACAACCGGCCCTGGAGTGGGCACCTTGACTGCAGCGAGCGGTTGAGTCAGCCGATCGGGCGGCAGCTGCTTGCTGGACGGGGAATGAATCGGTGTCAATTGATTCCCGGACAATAACAACTGCTGCCACATGAACTCCTCGTAACGTCGACGTCATCTGCATCGAAGCCACTCCTCATCCGAGGAGGGAGACGAGGAAGAACGGTAATGCCACTTAACTCGGTGCCCCGACCGAGATCGCCGAAGACGGCAGGAGCGGCTTGACCGAGAAGAGGATCGAGACAGAGACCCAAATCCTCGAGGGAACTGAGGGTGGGCCTGGGAAGGAGCGGGGAGCACCCGCTCTTCCCTCGGCTCGGACGAAAGAGCCGAGGCCTGTCGCCCCGAAGGTACAGGCAGAACCTCGGCCTCCGCCAGGGGAACCGGCAAAGGGATGGTGGCTCCAGCAGAAGACAGCCCAGATGACGGGTCGTGAGACTCGACAACGTCAACGGGAGTCCTGGCCGGCTGACCTGACAGGGACACTGTGAAGCCAGCGGCCTGAGCCGCACCCTCGACCGAAGTCTAAAGTCGGCCGACAAGAGAGGGGGAGCTCTCCCGCTCCCGCCAGCGCCGACGATGGGACTTAGCCTGCGACTCCTTTGACCTGGGCCGAGAGGCAGGTCCCGAAGGTCCCTCTCCCTTCGAGGAAAGGGACAGGCGAAGCTCCTTGAATGAAGCTGAAAGAGGAGAACTCAAGGAGAGCGGGATTAGCGCTGCAACCGAGGAGGAGGAGGAACAGCCGCCCCCTCCAAGAGGAAAAGGAGATCGAGCCGCTCAGCCGAGACAGCCGACGCGGACACTGCCCGACGAGTCTCCAAGGATTTTTCCGGGGCCGAAAAAGTTTCAGGTCGCCCGAGCCCCAAACGGGCTGCACGATCCTCCAGGGCGCTGGTCGAAAGGGCACAGCAAAAATCGCAAACTTGCGGATCATGGTCCAAGTCGAGGCAGTAAACGACGGAGTGCAGTTTTGCAGGAATTAACCGGCGCCCGAGCCGGAAAACAAATTATCCATCGCAGCAGCGAGGGAAGAAGACTCAAGTTAGAAAACTTCCAACTAAATCTGGAGAGACCAAAAAATCAGGAACCAGTCGAAAAGAGCGCTAAGGAGGGAACCTGAGCTTCCAAGCGGTAAGGAAGATCTGGCGTCATGGGGCGGAGCCGAGAGTTTTACCACCCGGGTGGGTGGGAGGAGCCAGCTTGAAGACCTTCCGGCAAGATTTAAAGCGGCAAGGAACCTGCCAATAAGTGTGGATGAACAATATATCCATGTCCCTAGAAAGGGGAGATACTGTTGATGGGGGGCCTGAATATTGCCAGATGTTAACTGGACGACATGTACTGCAGCCACATCCAAGAGCAGGGTCATTCTCGATGCCCTAGAGGGGGCATGCCTTAGAAAGCTAGTATTGGAACCCACTCAGGAGGGAGCAATATCAGACCTGGTACTCTCAAATGGAGAGAGGATAACAGATTTAGAAGTCAGTAGACATCTGGAAACAAGCGACCACTGCACAGTGTGCTTCACAATAAGCACAACCATGGAAACAAGCCATACAAAAACAAGGATACTGGACTTTAGAAGGGTTGACTTTAGCAAAATGGGTGAATACCTAAGGAATGCACTAACAAATGGCCAGCAAGGAGGGGTAGGAGAACAATGGAGAAAAATCAAAACTGCCATCATTGAGACAACAAGCCTATGTGTGAAACAAATAAAAAAAAACAAAGCGGAGTAAAAAACCACTATGGTTCTCAAAAGAGGTGGCAAGGAAGGTTAAGGAGAAAAAGTCTGCATTCAAAAAGTATAAGGAATCACAGAAGGAGCATGACAGAGAACTGTATCAATTAAAGCAGAAAGAAGTGGGAAAGGCAGTCAGAATAGCAAAGGCCCAAACCGAGGAAAAAATAGCCAGCTCGGTTAAGAAGGGGGATAAAATCTTTTATAGGTACATTATAGAGCATAGAAAGGTTAAGGGAGGAATAGTGAGGATTAATAAAGGACAGGGGAGGTGGGCAGAGGGCGACAGTGAAAAGGCAGAGATACTGAATGAATACTTTTGCTCAGTATTCACAAAAGAGGAGGAGGAGTTACCTGAACCAAACAATAGAAGCACTCTGGGTAGGGGGGTTGACACCAGTCCATTTACAGAAGAAAGAGTCCTGAAAGAACTCCTAAAACTGGAGGTGGACAAAGCAATGGGGCCTGATGGGATTCACCCCAGAATCCTAAAAGACCTAAGGGAGGACCTAGTGACACCACTGACCACACTTTTTAACAAATCATGGGAGGATGGGGTGGTACCTGAGGACTGGAGGAGGGCAGATGTGATTCCCCTTCACAAAAGTGGGAGCAAGGCAGAAGCAAGAAACTACAGACCTGTTAGTTTGATCTCAGTGGTAGGGAAAATGATGGAATCACCTCCGAAAGAAAGAATTGTTGAGTACCTAGAGGCCAGTAGGGCACAGGACCCAAAGCAGCATGGATTCACAGCAGGAAGGTCATGTCAGATTAATCTAATTGATTTCTTTGACTGGGTGACCAAAGTAATAGACCAGGGAGGGACTGTGGATATGGCCTACCTAGGCTTTAGCATGGCATTTGACACAGTCCCGCACAAAAGATTAATAATCAAGTTAGCCAGCCTGGGAGTGGGTCCCAGGGTGGTAGCCTGGGTAGCAAACTGGCTGCACAACAGGACACAGAAGGTAATAGTGAATGGAACCCATTCTGAAGAAAGGGGTGGTTACTAGTGAAGTACCTCAGGGCTCAGTACTGGGTCCAGTCCTCTTTAACGTCTTTATAGGTGACATTGCAGAGGGTCTGGAATGAAAGGTATGCCTCTTTGCAGATGACACAAAGATCTGCAACAGAGTTGATACACAAGGGGGGGTAGAAAGGATGAGAAGGGACTTGGCAAAGTTGGAGGAATGGTCAGACGTATGGCAACTTAGATTCAATGCAAAGAAGTGCAAAGTAATGCACCTGGGAAACAAAAACCAAGGAGAAGAGTACACAATGGCAGAGGAGGTACTAACAACAACAATAATGGAAAATGACCTGGGGCTAGTCATATCAGAAGACCTAAAGGTGAGTAAGCAATGTGAAAAGTCAGTAAGAAGAACCGGGAGGATACTGGGATGCACAGGGAGGGGCATCACAAGTAGAAAAAGGGAAGTGGTTATCCTTCTGTACAGACAGTTGGTGAGACCCCATATGGAGTACTTCGTGCAGTTTTGGAGACCCCCATCTACGCAAGGACAGACGGGATGGAAGCAGTCCAGAGAGGGCAACTAAAATGGTGCAGGGTCTGCATCAGAAACCATATGAAGACAGGCTGAAAGAGCTTAATATGTATGCCCTTGATGAGAGGAGGGACAAGGGGGACATGACAGAAACGTTTCCTCAAGGGAATCAACAAAGTCCAGGAGGGTAGCATCTTTCAGAAAGAGAGATGTGCAAGAACAAGGGGGTACAATTTAAAGATGGGGGGGTCTCGGGTAATGTGAGGAAATTTTTTTCACGGAGAGGTGGTGGACGCATGGGACCGCCTTCCTGGGGAGGTTGTGGGGCCTAAAACAGTGGGGGAATTCAAACATGCATGGGACAGACATAAGGCAATTATAGTGGGGGGTTGCAGGAAGTAGGCTGTTGATTAACTAGAATCTGCAGCTTATCAAATAGGTAGGGAAATGAGCAGACTGGGTGGGCCAAGTGGTCCTTATCTGCCATCAAAGTCTATGTTTCTATGTTAAGAAATACTGGTACCTGGTGGTCTAGTGGTCAAATACTCCATAACTGCAGCACACTGGTCCAGACAGTCCAAACGCAAACTTAAATTTATATATTATTGTTAATCCAATTTTTGTTTCCCTGATGGCAAATGCCCCTGTCGCAGCCAGCCCACATGCCCAGTTGCCAGCACATAGTCGCACACTTCTCAGAGTCCTTTGCCCTCTACATACAAATGTCTGTCCCTGGTCCCACTGCAAAGCATACCTGCTTGCTTGTAAGTAGTACTAGTAGAATGAATGCATGCCTACTGAATCCTGTTCTACCTTCACAGCCGACACCTGCAAACCTCTAAGCATTTGGAATTTTTTTGACCAACACACTGCACTTCAGGAAGAAGCAACCACTAGACCACCATACACCAGCATTTGCTGATTTATGCTGTTTTGTTTGACTGCTAAAAAGACAAATTTCCACTTCTTATGTAACAAAAATTAACAAAATCATGGCCTTACATGTGTACTGCTAAAACAATGCACATATGAAGTTACAATTTTGATTATTTTGTTCAAAGAATTGTAAAATGTCCAGGATTAAAGGAGCCAGTCATTACTGTACAAAGTGCTATGTAGCTCATGCAGTTAAACGGCAGCCTTTTCTTTACCTCTCGGTGAAGCCCGATTTTTGAATCTTGCATTAGCAAAAAAGGCTGTCCACTTGCACTCTACATGATCATTTGGGAAAGGCTGAGTTTACTAAGCTTCAACAGTATATTATAAAATAGAATTTTCTAATCCCTGGGCAACATGGGTTCCAAAACAGGCATGACACCTGTACGGACCAACTTAAATACTGTACACCAACCATGCGTCACTGACTATGGAAAAGGGACATCCACATGGTGCAGTCCTTGTAGATCTAACAAAGGGATTCCACCTGCTTGACCATGACAGTGTTCTGCATAAAAAAATCACGTCTCGGTGTGGGTCACCCCAATTCACTGGATCAGCAGCTATATTTCTGGACACACATATCATATTTGCCTAGGTAAAGCCCTATCAATACCTCACCCCATACACCATGGTGTTCCCCGGGGTCTATCTTGGGCTCCAGTGCTGTTCTCCCTATTTAGCAAACTGTTTCCTACAGACTACCTGCAAGACAGTGCTGAATTCGCCAGATACCGCTCCTAAATCAAGATGCAAAAATCTTTTACCAAGGCGTTTGGGAACAGGGTGCAGAAAGTAATCCCACTCCTGATACATCCAGACCAGGCAGGATTCATTCCAGGGTGCCATATACAAGACAACACATGGAGAGTCCTTAATTTCCTTTCAGTCTCCCAGTTCCTACCGAGGGTGTGTGTGTGTGAAAAAGGGTATATTCACGATTGATGCCGATAAGGCTTTTGATCACCTTGATTGGGGCATCCTAGATGCCACTTTGACCAAATTTAGGTCTGGAAACAAATTCTGCCAGTGGATTCAAAATCTTTAAAGAGACACCAGAGGATGGGTAAGGGTAAATGGTACAATCTCACAGAGGTTCTCCATCAGAAGTGGGACGTGACAGTGGCGTCCCCTTTCCCCTGTTTTGTTCGTCCTTAGTCTAGAACCCCTGGAGGATAAGCTAAGGCAGTCTCCCGAGCTTCAAGGCATTCAGATTGGGGGGGGGGAGTTGACAGTACCCCTCTATGCAGATAATACTCATATTTTTCCAACCCAACTCAGAATATCCCCAAAAGTATTAGATTTACTTCGTAGATTTGATCAAGCTTCTGGATTCAGAATTAACAAACTAAATTGAAGATTACGATCTTGGGTGCACCCATAACACCCCAATTGAGACAATGTTGCAGGTTAAAGTGGGTCACCACAGACTTCAGCTATTTAAGGGTAATCAGACTAATTATTCCCAACTCTTTCCTGAAATCCAAGCTGATTGTACTCGCTGGGAAGAAGAAACAACCTGCACTTGTCAGACAAGGACTGGAATAAGATGTGGGAGCTGGTCCACAACACCATGACTTCACCCACCTGGTGGGAATTTAGATGGCAAACGGTCATGAGATACTTCTGGTACCCAACCATATCTAAGAATTATGGAGCACATCCATCAGATAGATGCGGGTGTGCAGAATGATGGGAATTCGTACACATTTTTTGGGAATATCCAGTCATCAAAAATTGTGGGTGTGGGGGGTGCGTGGCTAGCAGCCGAACTGTGAGTAGGTTCTCAGCACAGCTCCACGTCTAAGAGACTTATCTGTGGTAAAAATTAACTTTCTGGAACTAGTTACCCAATCTGGTAGATACTGGGCGAGAGATCCTGTGCTCAGCTATCTAAAGAACAAAACATTTATGCTGTGTGCCTTACTATTCAGCAAGTATGGGCCGAACAAATAAAACGGGGGCCGCTGCGGAAGGAGCCCGCCAGAAGGACACTAGAGCGGGTGGGAGCAAGGACACTCAGCCCGAGGCACCCAATTCGGATGGGCCCCAACCTTCGAATGCAGAGCTCCTACGTGCGATCCAAGGGTTAGATCGCAAAATTGAAGTATTCGGGTCTGAACTCAAGCAACTCCACTCTAAGGTGGAAACAGTCACTGAGGACACCAAAGGGACAACCCAGAAAGCTGATAAAGCCCTCATGGTAGCAGCAGGACTTATCAAAGAAAACGGGCTTCTCCGAAAACGTCTGGAAAATTTAGAAAATGCGTCTCGCTCTACTCATATCTGCCTCCTGGGAGTACCAGAAGAATCGGAGGGAGAATCCACTATCCTTTCTATAGACTTGGCTTAAGGATCTCTTAAATGCAGATTTCTCATCTGAAATTATTAAAGCCTACCACATTAACCCACGTGGCATCCGACACAAAGCTACAACAGACACCTCGTTGCCTAGAACCCTCATGTCAGAATTCCGGACCACAGCAGAAAGAGATGGGCTTTTGCAACAAGCCAAATTTTTAAGTCCTCTATTCTGGAATGAATACAGAGTCCACCTGTTTCATGACCTAAGCTACGCGACACGGATGCGTAGAAAAAGTTCTGATGGCCTTCGGGGGAGGTTACGATGGGTGTTCATTATGTGCTCTTGATGCCGGCCAGCATACGAATCGCGTATGGAGGTAAAACATTCCAATTTTCGGATCCTATGGAGGCCGCTAAGCTGTTAGAAAAAATTGAAAAACAATTTAATGTACGAGAGGAAACATCCGAATCTGAGGAAGAGCGGGACTCATGAACTTTGGGACCTTTCTGATAGTCTGTATGTTTCATAGCACGGGAAGGGGAAGAGTGTTAAAATGTTATGAGGGTTAAATAACCTGTACTTGGAATCTGGGCTTCTTCACTACAACCTCTTCTCATTGGAGGAAATGTAGAGATGTTATGTTGGGGGATTCACAATAAGGGGACGGATAAGAAGGAGAAGCTACAATTAAAATGTTGGATCGGACATAAGGACTCTCTCCCATAGCCCTCTGTGTATACAATGAGGGGAGGAATTAGTTTAATAAGTTGATGTTGGGTACGAGTATATTTTAATAGACAAACACAAACAAAAAGTAAAAAAAATCTTGAAGTGTATTAAATTGGGACGTGGATGTTGCTGTGAGGATTTGCTAAATCATAATCTTGTTTTATCGATGGTAGAAAGGGATGTTTAACCCTTTGGTAGGGTGTACGATGTGATGGTATTTTGCCTGTTCTCTTTTTTAGTGTCATCCCTGCTCGTGGCTGCATTTGCCTGTTTTGGACACCTATAATTTTGGAAATTAGAAATTACTATGTGCTAATTGCACTGTTTGGAACTCAACTGAGGCATTGTTTTCCTTTTTTAGGTATCCCCCACCTGGGGTAACAATGTTCAGGGGCATAAAGTTAGAGGTTACTGTCAAATATTGTTTTAGTAACTGGAAATCTTGAACTGCCTTCCTGTTAACATGTAATGCTTTGTATTACAAAAAGAATAAAATATAAGTTAAAAAAAAAAATTCTGGGGTGCAATAAACTACGGGACAAATCCTCAATATTCCACCACCAGTTCAGTTTCAAAATTGGATTCTGGGTCTCCTCCCATGGGGACTGAAAGACAAAGCTCAACTGTATTTAACATTTTCGTAGCGGTGGCTACAAAGGTCATATAACCCAGCTCGGGCTTTCAGCCACGCCACCCTCTCTCAAGCACTAGCTGACAAACTGCCAAAGACTCCATGACATAGAACATGTGACTGCTCAGTTGACACATCAAGAAGACAAACACACAGGCAGATGGCTACCTTCCCACCGTTATCAAGCAAAGCAGGAGGGAAAAACGGTGCTAGATGCCTTAGAAGAATAGTTCTCAGACTTTGTCACATGAGCCTCCCCAAATCCATAGAAAAGATTTTGAGGGGCCTCCGTAAAGAAAAATAACATACTGTACTTTGCGCAGTACACCATGAATAAAATGAAACCCCTTTGAGTACTTGGCTCACATTCAGTTCTTTGTCTTATACTGACATGGAACCTTTGAAAAAGAGCTCATGTGCTCAAACGTGCTATATAAATAACAAATAAAATACACAAATATTATTATTCAGCTTATTGTAACCCCGGCCCCAAACAGGCCAGCCTACCTGCTCCGCTATTTTCATTTTTGAACCACTGTTACCCCTTGTTGCAGTGCCTTCAAGAGTCGGACTACTTTCTCTGTTTGCTCTCTATATGAAATAACCTTTCTATATATTTTGTCTCCCCCCTCCTTCCCTGCTCCTAAGCAACTTCTCGGGGATTACTTTGCTCCTTCCTGCTGTTGCTCTTAGCATTTCTATGCTCAACCTTTATATTTGGGCTGTTCTGCCATCAGTCTACAAACTGATCAATTACCACCACTCATTATTAGTTTATTGTTCATATTTGTTTACACTATTTTTCATTGTGTATTTCTTGATTGTTTTGCAGTTACCTTTTGAAATGTATTCACTCCCTACCCTTCCCCGGGTACACCTGAAATGAGCCTTGGCTCATTCACCTTCCCTCGTCACCCATTAGTAAATACATACATAAAATTCACCTACTATTATCCTCTTTCAGTTTGCTTCAACTCTTCTCAGAAAATTATATAAAACTCAAAATTTAAATACAGTACTTTTTCAGACTTGCATGAGCCTCCCCTGGAACATGTTGGGCCTCCCCAGGGAGGCTGGCCTCACCATTTGAGAACCCCTGCCTTGGAAGAATTAAAGTAAAAATCAAAGAGTAAATTTCTTCCTATTCTCAGCTAATAGGATGCCCATGTTTCCAGGTCCACATTTTTATTAATTATACCAGAGGCCCCGCGCCCCCCTTCCCCAGCTCCAAAGTAAAAGTATGTTCAAGACCGGCACAATGGAAAAGTAAGACAAGTAGAAGAAATGTGACATACATTTACCCTTAATCTACATTGCCAAGCTTTACAGAAAGAGATGTTTAATGTCCAGAGAAATGGCCGCGTATGAACTGTGGAAGCTAGAGGTGGGAGACCCCCCCATCAGTAGTAACCAAAATTCACCTCTACAGATTTGCTCTGTGGCACCTTTACATTCTCTCAGGTACTTGGCCAGTGCCTGAGGAAAGTACCCAGACGTGGGATTAAAAGAAAGTTTCCCTTGTAGAGCTGAGGTGCTCTTAGGTGGTTTAGGGAGCCACCAGAAAATGTTTCCATGACAAATGGAAGGTGTCCGAGTGGCCGGCAAGAGAGCCGAGCCTGGGAATCCCAAACAGTGTACAAGTTCGGGCTCTGTACCCAAAGCAGCATGCAAGTCTGGGCTGTGTGCCCGGTGGGTTCAGAGCCTGAGGGCTGGAGTGCTGAAGAAATGTTTCTGATTCTTTTTAATCTGCATTACCAGAAGTGTGGCCCCGTGGGGGTCCATTTATGCTTTATTTGTTCTGCTTGGATGTAAATAAAGCCACACTTTAGAATCCCATTTCTGGTATTGGACATTACAGTTACTGCTTCCTGTGTTTGGAATTACTTGGGTGCCCCTGCGCAGAGTAGCCGAACCTAGCCCTTGTGCTGAGTAACCTATTCCTCCCCGAACTCAGTCCCCACCTGGTACTGCTGTCAGATTTAAACAGCATACCACCGGTCGTTTGCAAAAAGGCAGGTGAGTGGGGGTTACACTTAGTCATTTGGGATGGACACTTCAATTAGATGAGCTACAGTACCTTTGTTAAATTGTTATAGCTGGCTTTCTGGTACCCATGATTGACATAGTCTCTCCCCATGTGAATACCTTGGTGTGTTAATAAGGACACCATGCCCTGAAAAACTCTGTCACATTCAAAAGATTTGCTGAATGCAACAAGAGTTTTACTGCACAAGGTGCAAGTCTCTGTCTTGGAGTTAGTGTCTCCAAATGTTCAGGGGCTTCTAGTGCTGTGATGAGAATGGAGCCCATTCTTAAGCTAGGACATATTCGGGTGGGTGGGGGGGATCAGTACTGTATTAGTCATCGATGTTTGCTGAGAGCACTCTTCTCAGCATGCGCAGTGTCCCCAAGATGGCTTCTTTCTGCAGTTCATAGGATTCAATCAGATGAACTACAATACCTTTGTTAATTATAATATCTGGCTTTCTGGTACCCATGTGATCAACACAGTCTCTTCCCCCATGTGAATTCCTTGGTGTGTTATAGGACACCATGCCCTAAAAAACTGTCAAATTCAACAGATTTGCTGAATGCAACAAGAGTTTTACTGCGCAAGGTGCAAGTCTCCCTCTCAGGGTTAGTGTCTCCAAATGTTCAAGGATTTCTAATGCCGTGACAAGAATGGACCCCATTCTTAAGCCAGGGCATATTCAAAAATCAGGAAATCAGTAATGTATTAGTCTGAGAGCGGTCTTTTCCACACGCGCAGTGTCCCCAGGATGGCTACCTTCTGTAGTTCATAGGGTGCCACAGATACTGGTCCAGTGAGCGTTCCCCGACGTTGCACGAGGGTACTTGGATCCCTAAAACCCTTGCCACATTCAGCACATGTGTATCGTCTCTCCTGTCTCTTGAAAGTCCTTACCACATTCAGCACATTTAAAAGGGCTTGTTGTTCTGTCTTATCTTTTCAAGTAAGAAACTCCAGTGCTTTTTTTTTTTGCAACCTCTATGTTATGTGTGCATAGTTTTCAGTGGATCAGTCTAGCTAAATTAATGTGCCTTTCCGCATGCAGGCCTTCTGACATGAGTACCTCAAATCCTGGTACTAGATGAGAAACTGGTTCCAACCCTGTAAAACAGAACCCACTTTTGTGCGTTTTTCTATGTTTTTCCTTCTCTGCAGTTGATAAACCACCTTGTGTGTAGTCCACTGTCTTGGGTGGGCAATATCAACTTCTCATTTTGGTAGCATGTTTGGGTGTGCCTGAGAGGTATTTTTTATTAATCCTGTGGCCATTACTCTGACTTGGTTCCCCATGCAAATTTGCCAATATTTTATGAGGCTACTCTACACAATTCTTTTTGCATTTAGCACATTTATGTGGCTTTTCTCTTGGGTAGTATCTTCCGTGCTCAGGGGTTTCTCATACCATGACATGAATGGACCCGAATCGTAACCAGGGCATATTCAAAAACCAAGAACTTGTACATTAATCTTTAAGTGCGCCTCTTAAGATGAGGCGCATTTCTCGTATGACTTCTTCTGTAGTTCGTAAGGTGTCGCAGATACTGGTAGCATATGAAGGTGTGCCTGCAAGTTATTTTTTAATTAGTCTCATGGCTCAAAGGAAACTGGGACCATTTCTGTGTGTTTCTTCCTCATTTGTGTTGTTTCTGCTTGCATAGCCTGGTATTTGATGATCCTTCATCTCTCTATGCACAAGACGCTGTGGTCACTTGGGACGGACACATTTGAGGTACCTTTGTTAACTGTAATAGCTGGTTTTCTGGCAGTCACTTGATTGACAGTCTCTCCAACATTCAGGATTACCATGACTAAAACAAATTCCATGCTTATGCCAGGGCCAGCTCCAAAAGTCAATAAAACTGTGCTATATTATTCTTTAATATGTGTTGAAAGTGCTGTTTTTCATATCGGCAATGTTCCTCTGATGGGTTTTACTTTATATGGTGTCCCAGACATTTTAGGACAATCAGGTGTGCCTGAAATTCTGTTCAATTAGTCCCACGGCTCCAGTGACATATGGGACTACAATATTTCTGTGTCTTTGTTCCACATTTGTTTCATTACCATTTGCATGTTCTGGCATTTGGTAATTGTGAGTCTCTCCATGCATAAGACACTACTCACTTGGGATGAACAATGAGCTATATTTGTTCATTTTTCTTGTATTGTATGTACTGTAATCTGGTTTTCTGGTATCCACTCAATTAACACAGTCTGTCCCCATGCAAATTCCTTTGGTGCATTATGAGGACGCCTTGGTCTGAAAAACACTTCTACATTCAGTAGATGTATGTGAATGCAACAACAGTTTTGCTGGGCAAAGTGTTCCAAGTCTCTCTTCAGTGTGGGTTCTCGGATGTTGCATGAGGGTACTTATCGATGAAGAATAGGGAACTTTCATTAAACAAAAAGTGATGCATAAAAATCACGTGACACATGACGGAAATAAATCAATAGTGATCACGAGCATGAACAAAGGACTGTTAGGGGAAAATAACAGTATGCAACAACAACTTCAAGATCAAGTTTCTACTCCCCAACATATCATTGGCTTACCTGACCCTTGTCGATTTCTGCAAAAGTGTCATTTTTTATTCTTGTGTTTAGAGTAAAACACCGTAGTATTGCTCCATAGAACTGTGAGCCAAAACGTTTATACTTCTAAATGAGAGATGTACCCCATACTAGCCAGTTTCATGAGAGTCAGTACCAGAACAGCATGGGGGCTCCATAGACTAAAATGAGGCAGTTTTTACAGGCTTTTCATATATGTTTTTGAGTGTCGATTTTGAAAAAGGAAGGCCACCACTCAACTAACAAAGTCCTTGTTAATTGAGCGACGGCCTTCCTTTGTCAATATAGTCTATGGAGTGCCCCATACGGTTCTGGTACGGACAGCATGAAACATGCTAGTGTGAGGGCTCATCTTCACGTGTGAAGTATGAACATTTTGGCTGCCAGCACCAGAGAGCAATTTTACAAGCTTTTTTTTCTCCTAAACACAAGAATAAAAAAAAAGTGACACTTTATGCAGGACTCGATTAAGGGACAGGTAAGCTACCATATAATGTTGGGGGTTGGAACATATTAACTAAAAACCTGCTTTTTCAAGTAATAACACTAATAAACCAAAAAATTGATTGCAAAATCATATCAAATATTTTATTTATTTATTTAAGCGTTTTACCAGGGAGGAATACTGAGCAGAGTACCGCTCGATTCCAGATGCGCCCTGGGGGAGGAGAGGATGGGGGGGGGGAAAAGAGAGATACAAAGCAGAATTACAGAAAAATACAATCAGCAAATACAACTGTACAGCTAGCAAGAGAGGAAAAAGATAGATAAATACAAAAATATGATGGAGTGCAATTTAGAATATGTACACCTACATGTTAGTATTGAAGAGCAATAATAATAATGCACCAGTAATGGAGGTCCCGTAGGACAGAAAATAGACCCCCTTGTAGTGGCAGCAATAGGGTCTGTGGATATCGAGTGAGGAGAGAGCTGTGCAGTAGAACAGGCATGATGCCAGGACCAATCAGAGCCATCTGCAGGAGCAAGTAGAGAAGAAGTGCATCTTTAGGAGGGAGTTGAGATGGAGATGGAGTGGGCTGGGGGTGTGTCTAATGGTGACCGGCAAGGAGTTCCAAATCTTTGGCATACGGTATTTAAAGGCAGCCTGGCCAGAGGTGATTGATATGTGTGGGATGTGGAGTAGCCGGGAATCAATGTTCCTGAGTGAGTAGACTGGTGGCAGGAGGGCTGCTAGGATTGCTGCAAGGTAAGGGGGGGAGGGTCTGTGCCCAAAATTTGGCTGTGGTCCTAACACCATGTGACAGTCTCTGATCATGGAGGGAAGGAGGGTCTAAAGACCGGTAAAGGATGCAGTAATGGGTTGTGGGGGCAATATAGGGTGAAACAACAGAAGGAGTGGAAAAGAGGATAGAGTCTGGCTAGGGAGGACTTGGATGCTGCACTGTAGACCACGTCCCCATAGTCCAGTATTGAGAGGATCGTTTTTTTGACAATTACTGAGAGCGTTTGCAGGGGAATGCAACTTTTGTGGTGGTATAGAGCACCCAGCATTGGGTGCAGTTTCTTGTGGATAGAATCAATATGCTTCGAAAAATCTAGATGCTGATCAAGCCAGACCCCAAGGTATCTGAAGGACTTGCAAGCCTCCAGAGGGAGCCATCAAGAGTGTGGAAGATAAGGGGGGAGGGTAGTCTAGAGAGTTTAGCCCTAGTGCCGAATGTGAGGGAGACTGTTTTCTTAGGATTAAGAAAGAGTTGATTTGAATGAAACCAAAGTTGGACATTCTCAAAGTCCTGTTGAAGCCTGGTTGCTACTTCAGAAGGGGATGAACCCAGGGCATACAGTACTGTATCGTCTGCATACAAGTGAATGGAAGTATGTGGGCAGGCCAGGGGAAGATTGTTCAGGAAGATGGAGAACAGTATTGGGCCAAGGACGGAGCCTTGTGGGACCCCTGTAGTGACAGGGAGGGGGGAGGAGGTGGAGGAGCCAATTCGGACCGATTGGGACCTGCCTGCCAGGTATGAACTGAACCAACTGGTGGCCGAATCTGAGAGGCCGGCTAGGGAAAGCTTGGACAGTAGCAGGGTGTGGGAGACCGTATCGAAGGCCTTAGCAAGGTCGATGAAAATGGCTGAAGTGATTTCCCCATTATCCATACCTATGAGGATGGCATCGGTGAGTCTTAGGAGAGAGATTATGGTGGAGTGCGATTTCCTGAAACCAGCCTGGTACGGAGTGAAGAAAGAGTTTAAGTCGAGATATGCAGAGAGCTGGGAGAGGATGAGGCGCTCCTGCAATTTGACTAGGATGGGGAGAAGGGAGATAGGGCGGTAGTTTCCCCAGGGAGGAAGGGTCACCGCCTTTATATAATGGGATAACTGCAGCACATTTCTAAGAAGATGGTAGTGAGCCATGCATGAAGGAGAGGTTAAAGAGAGCAGCCAATGGGTTAGCAATGGCTGGGGCAGCTACGAGGAGCATTTTGGCGTCAAGACCCAAGGGGCACTTACCTGATCACTTCCCATTTCAGGCTTTCCACAAAGCTTTCAAGCTCCTGTGGACTGTAAGAAAGTGGTTTGATGCATATGTGTGTTGCAATGCTGCCTTAATGTTACACATAATTTCTCTATACTCAACTACCTTCTGCTGAACATAAAAAGCACAACAAGCCTGCCATATATGATACTTCAGTAGAGCAAAGAGGAGCCACACAGTGATTCGATGATACTTTGAACACCTAGTAGAAATGATCCCCAATACTAATTCACCATACTGTTCTGCCAAAAACAGAAGTTCCTTCCAAGAAGTGGCAAGAGTCGCCTAAAAACCCTTGACAAAAGGGCATTCAAAATACAAGTGCTCTTGTGTTTCTGGCACACCACTACTGCCTGAGTCAAGGCAATTTCTCTCCTTGATGCTTTTCTTGCTTGCGAGTATTTCTAACTTCTAACCTGCCATGGCATGAGAGCCATATCATACACCATGTATGTCATGTGCTGGGATTTGCTTGCCCTAGAAATATTCCAATACTATGGCTCTCTTAGGAGGACAATTAGGCAAGTCTACTGTACCTCTGACTCCAAACCAACATGGTATAACTGTTTTCTGATGAACTGCTGAAGCTGAGATGGGGACATCTTCCACATTCTCAGTGTCTTCAAAGCAGTGCTAATATAACCTGGCAAAACTTGTTGTGAAGCTTCAGGTAGCCAATTGTGGCTTGTCACCCAGGAAGGAAGGAAAGTGTCCAACCAGTCCTTCACTAATGGCACCCACAGTTTAGGTTTCTGCATCAATGAAAACCAACATTTTGAAAACTAGAAATTCTGCAGAGAAAAAAAAAAATGGTTAGATCATCCCTACGCACCGTTTCAGGACAGTCCTGTATGTCACCTCCCTTTTTATGGGGTTCAACTGACTCCCCAAAGCATTTGAAAAAATAGCTGGGTTTCCATCACAATGGGAAGAGGACACATTACACGGACATACAAAAAAATGAGCATGAGTAATGTTTTGAAAAGAAGGTTATTTTCTTTGATAGAAATCAGGTTTTCCAATGAACAACCTTCCAATTTGCCTGCTTCACAACAAGTTTTCTAATAATTTGACCAAGGTCCCCAGCGCCAAACATTAATCCCAGAATTTTAACTGGGGAATCTACTAGAGGAATATCTGCTATAAGGGCTTGCTAACCGGATCTATCGCAATACCTTTACTCTTCTGATAACAGACCCAGAAGCATCATGGAAGGCTTGCAATAACTCATGTGCAACCCATTCCCGATTCTTCATCTTTAAAAAGCACACAGATGTAATCTGCATATGCCCAGACAGCTATCACTGAATCCTTGGTACCAGTAGCTAAACCCCAAATATTTTGATGAGAACCTAGAAGTCGTAGAAGGGGGGCCAAGTAAAGCACGTATAGCAGCGGGTTTAGAAGGCAACCTTGCCTGACCTCTCTCAGTACACCACTCCAAATTCTTTTACCACTCACCACCCTGTATTTTTGGTAATCCCCCCATTTGTTTTTCATAAATTCCTCCAAAAGTATCTTTTCCCCACCATCCTTTATTACACTACTATCTCAGTTTTGATACCAGTGCTCTATACCTTATTTAAAAAAAACAAATATGCAGCTGGCCCGGTGGCGCAGAGGGCTGAGGCGGGATGTCTTACCTCGTGCCATGCTGGTGACCCGGGTTCGGAAACGGACTCAGGTCATCGGGGAGCCAGCATTGGGGGCAGGATTGAGCTACCAGCTCTCCTCTCCCGGGGGTTGGGGTGCATCCTCCCGCAGTACCGTCGCCTCAGGGTGGAGGTCCGGTGGCAGAACAGGCAAGTAATGGGCGACCGGTAGGGTGGGGTTTCCCACAGTGTGTGATGCGCATGTGCCTCCACATGCGCGTGCTCACGCCAAGGATGTGAGGGTGGGCGAAAACAGGGAAAAATTTCTAAACAAATAATTGAAAAAGGAAAACAGTTATGCACATGCACAGTGCATAATTAAGGTTCAAGGAGTAATGCGCCACTGGCCTTGATCATCACTGTCACCAGCCTATATTCTCAGCCAATGGGGAACTCTGCGTGCTTACTCATCCAGCCATTAACTACAGGGGTTACTACAGCCTTAGCGTACAACAAGAAATCTAGTTTCTTAAAACTGTTGGTATGCCCTGCCCCATTTTTGTCACCTTTCTCTGAACCACTTCTACTCTGTCATTCCAGAGATGCAGCCTCCAGAACTGGAAACAGTACTCTAGATGAGGTCTCACCAATGTTCTGTACAGTGGCATCACCACCACCCTCCTTCTGCTAGAGATACCTCTCCCTATGCACCCCTGCATTCCACCAGCTCTACCCACAGCCTTCTCACATTATTTGGTAACCTTTGGATCATCAGATATGATCACTCCCAGGTCATTTTCCTGTTTGGTGGCCGTCAGTACCGCCCCCAAAATCATATACTCCTCTCCCATATTGCTGAGCCCCAAGTGTATGATCTTGCACTTCTTTGCATTGAATCTTAGCCACCACTCATCAAGCTTGCTTAGGTCCCTTCTCATTTTCTCTACCCCACCTGGATTGTCAGCCCTGTTGCAGATCTTTGTGTCATCTGCAAAGAGACACATCTTCCCTTCCAGTCCCTGTGCAATGTCACTTATGAAGACATTAAAGAGAACTGGTCCAAGCACTTATCCCTGCGGGACCCCACTGGTCACCCCCCCCCCTTTTCGGATTGAACTCTGTTCACCAACTCACCATCACCCTCTGTGTCCTATCGCTCAGCCAATTTCTGACCCAGTTTACCACCCTGGGACCCACTCCCAGGGTGCCCACCTTGTTTACTAGCCTCCTATGTAGGACAATGTCAAAGGTCTTGCTGAAATCCAGGTTGGCCACATCCACCACCTCTCCCTGATCCACCTCCCTAGTTATAGTCACCCAGTCAAAGAAATCTATCAGATTTGTTTGGCAAAATCTTACGCTATGAATCCATGCTACCTCGGATCCTGTGCTCCACTGGATTTGAAATATATCACAAACCTTTCTTTTAGTAGTAACTGCATTAGTTTCCCCACCACCAAGGTCTAGTTGACAGGCCTGTACTGGCCAGCCTCCTCCCAGCTCCCACTTTTGTGGAGAGGGACTATATTCGCCCTCCTCCAGTCACTTGGTACCACATCTGTTTCCAGCAAACTGCTGAACAGGGCTGTCAGTGGTGCTGCCAGCACCTCCCACAGTTATCTTAATACTCTGGGATGTATCACGTCCAGCTCCTCTGCCTTGTCCACTTTCAGAATAGCAAGTTCCTTTAAGACTCTCTTTTCCTTAAATGGACTGGTGTCCACCTCCCTCCCAGTGGTGCTTCCATCGCCTAACTTTGGTCCCTCCTCTTCCCTGTCGTTTGAGAATACTGAGCAAAAATACTTGTTCAGGATTTCTGCTTTTTCTTGGTCCCTCTCTCTGCACACTTCCCTCTTTCCCTTTTTAATCTCACAATCCCACCCATAGTCTTTTTTCTTTCACTAATGTACCTGAAAAAGTTCTTGTCCCCTTTTGTTATTGCCTGGGCTATTTCTTCTTCTCTTTGCCCCCTTGTGTTCCTGACTGCTTTCCCCACCTCCCTCTGCTTTTCCAGATACAGTTCCGTGTCTTCCTTCCTCTGTGTTTCCTTGTACCTCCTGAATGCCACCCTTTTTGCCCTTACCTTCTCAGCCACTTCCTTTGAGAACCATAATGTTTTTTCTCTTTGTTTCGCCTACTTGTCTAATGCAATGGCGTGTTGCCTCCACTATGGCTCCCTTAAGACACTCCCACTGTTCCTCCACCCCCCCTTTTACTTCCCTGCCAGTGATTTCCTAAGACATTCCCCCATCTTTGCAAAGTCGACCCGCCTGAAATCCAGGACCCTTGCTTTCGTCTGGTTTGACTCTTCTGCTATTCACATAGATACATAGACACTGTCGGCAGATAAAGGCCTATGGCCCACCCAGTCTGCCTATTTGAGCTTGTAAGTTTCCTTGACTTTTTTTCTAGAAGTCTGTTGCCCCTTACCCCTGACCTCCAGAATACTAGTATGTCTGTCCCATGCATTCTTAAATCCCATGACTGTTTATCAACCACCCTTTCTGTGAAGAAATTCTTCCTCACATTTCCTCCAAATCGCCCTCCCTCCAACTTCATCCCATGCCCTCTAATCCTGGAACATCTTTTTCACTGGAAAATAGTGTATTCCTGCACCCTGTTCCTCACTGTAAGGTACTTGTATGCATCATATCCCTCTCCCTCCTCTCCTCCAGTGAGTACATATTCAAGTCCTTCAGCCTGTCCTCACAGAACTTGTACCATCTTTGTTGCCCTCCTCTTAACCTTCTCTACCCTATGTCCTTACGTAGGTAAGGTCTCCAGAACTGAACACTGTACTCCCGGTAGGGCCTCACTAGTGTCTTGTATAGTGGCATTATGACCTCCCTTTTCCTGGTGGTGATGTCCCTGCCTATGCATCCCAGCATCCCATTTGCCTTACCTGCTGCCTGTCACACTAGCCTTTGGCCTTGAGGTCATCAGAGATAGCCTCAAGGTCCCTTCCTGCTTGGCATGCTATATCTCACCCCCCAACTGATATGTTGTTCCTGGGGTTTTATGCCCCATATGCATTATCTTGCACTTCTTTGCGTTGAATTTCAACTGCCAAACCCCTGACCATTCTTCAAGCTTCTGCAGGTCCCTCCTCATTCTGTTTACACCCTCCGACGTGTCCACTGTTATAGAGCTTCATGTCATCAGCGAACAGGGAAATTCTGCTGTCTAGGTCCTGCACAATGTCACTGAAGATGCTGAATAGGACCAGTCCTAGTACTGATCCCTGTGGTACCCCACTGGTCATTCTTCCCTCTGTAGAGTGACAGCCATTTACTACCACTCTATGTCCTGCCACCCAGCCAATTACCTATCCACCACACTACTGTCCTGCCTACTCCCATATTCCCCAAATTATTTAATAGCCTTCTATGTGGTACAGTGTCAAAGGCACACCATACTGTAAGCCAGAGTGACAACTCCTAACAAGCATTTGTCAATGCCGAATGTTGCTTGCTTATATGTGCTGTTTAGGTATTTGGAAGTCACTGGAGTGCAAATATTGAAAATTCACGAACTTATGAACGTATGTAGGAACTGCTAGCGCACGCCAGAAAGTCATTTTTAGAATTTTTTCACTACATTTTCAATATAGCCATTTTAAGACCTCTGCTCATGAACAGTGTCACTGTGATTTTCTTAATGTGTCCCATACATTGATTTCGCACACCGACTGTGCCATTGTGCGCTACATGGGCGGAAACACGTTCTGGGCAAGATGTGAAAAATGACAGCTGTACTGCTCATAAGGAGTTGCAGTAAAATGGCAGTGCTGAAAATCTGGAGTGAAAATATTGAAAATTGCAAACTTCTGACGTGCGTAGGAACCTTGCGACCATCGTCAGTAAGAGTCATTTTTAGGAATTTTTCACCAATTTTCAACATAGGTTTTTGAGAGCCCACTTTATGAACACTGGCAATGTCGTTTCATTAATCGGTCTCGAAGGTGATTTCAAGATAGTGACCGTGAAATCACCCTTCTGGCCCGATTAACGCCATGACAGTGCAAGAATTCATGAGGAGGGGTCCCAAAAACCCCATGTTGAAAATTTGGGCCCAAAATTCCCAAAAATGCCGAGATATGCAACAAAGTTGAAAAAACCCTATTTATTCCATTATACAGCTTACCGGCATTTCCTCAGTTAGCGGTCGGCTTTGAAGAGTACAGGCGTGTTCCCGGTCCACCGATGATCATCGTCGCTGGCTCCGGAGGTAAGTGGGGGTGTGGGGAGGCAGGGTGCGAGGGACCTTTTTTTATTTACAGGGTTTTTTTTTTTTTTTTTTTTAGTAATGAAGACGACGCGGGACGTTTGCCACGCTGGGGTGGGCTCCCAGCATGGCAGCTGGAAAGGCTGTTTGGGGGTTGAGCTGACGGGATTGGGCACCCCCATCGCTATAATAAGATGTGCCACACTGGGGTGGCCTCAGCTGGCACCTGGAAAGGTTTTTTTTTTGGGGCATGCAGCGTGGAGCCAACAGGGATTGGGCACCCCACGCTATAATATTTTGCCACGCTTGGGTGGGCCTCCAGCGTGGCACCTGGACAGCTTTTGTGGGGAGGCGTGGAGCCATGGGGAGATTAAATTTACCGCCATACAGTGTGTGTGTGTGGGGAGGAGGCTTTAGCACGCAATATGCGGCATATGTGTGTGTGTAGTGGTGGGGAGAGCCTGCTCACTGAAGTGGAGCTCCCTTTCAACTGTATGCCACTGCATTTTGGACTGCTGTCATAGACAGCTGCAGCAGTCATTGGAGAACTGCGGCCGCGCCTGCAAACTCACTGACTGAATTGGAAAACGGGGTGCCACACCTCCGAAAACTCGGATGATGGCACTACGTTTCTTGCACATGCATGCAAGCAACATAAAAAGGATCTAAAAAGTGTCCCCTCTTCTGATCGGTGCTAGCTTTTCTCTGATCGAAACAGACTACTTATTGTTTGTTTGTTTGATCACAAACAGAAAAAAAAGTGCAGTGCGACCATTTGAAATGCCAGCCCACCACAACTAGTGAAACACATCCAGCTAATGCTACCAAGGAAGGAGCTCACACATCCTGCCTAATCAGCTTCCCAAGTTCAGTACAGACATTGCCAGCCTGACGATATCTGTAGATTGACAGCAATCTCGCACAGACTTCAGGCAGCATTTCTGAAACAGAGACCAGTACTGGGGTTACTGAGGAATCTAATTCCCATTTGGAAGAATCACTTGCACACTGTACACAACAAATGGAGTCCCTTTTCAACAAGCATTAATGATCTGGAGCAAAGTTGCCACAATGTCTTGCAGGTCGGGGGAGCTTTGTACTCTCCATGGCTGTTCTGGAGGGTACAATTCATGACTGCACCCATCTCTACTGCGTTAAGTATGGAGGAAGCAATGATTTTCTTGTATGTATGTATCCCAGAGGTTTAGTGATGCATTTGTTCTTTGCGTGTTTCACGTACATCTCTACGTGAATGGGAACACTGATCTGGAGAACAGGGGAAGAAGAAATGATCTTCGTACTGAAGGGATGTCCTAAGGGGCCAAGGGGCACAATACTATCAAATTTTTATACCAAAAGTCCTAGGCTACCAATGGGCCTAGCCCCTGGAAGTGGAACAAGCTGACCGGTCATTAACAGCTACAGCAAAACAGGGTGCAAAACTACATACGAAATTGCCAGCAGATACAGGCCTATTGGCCTGTCTAGTCTGCTACAGTGTGCAGCACTTGAGTCTTTCAGATTGCAGCTGCCCCCCCATGATTCTGCCCATGCATCCTTCACTCCTATCCCCTGCCCCCCAACGGTTTAAACCTCCCTTTGAACCTGTCCCACCTCCTTCTGAAACTGCCCACCATCCACAGTGATATAACCTCTTCCGGCAGCATGTTCCACATCGATGAAATAGTGCCTCCTCATTTCCCTCCTGAATCTGCCTCCTTCCAATTTCAGACTGTGCCCTCTGGTTTCCCTTGCACCTTTTCATTTGAAAATACTTCCGGTGCTTACTTTGGTCATATCCTTCAGGTACCTTAAGGACTCAATCATACCCCCCCATCCTCCAGGAATTACATATTGAGCCCTCTCAGTCTCTCCTCATAAGGTTCAACTCCCAATTTCAGGATCATTTTCGTTACACAGCACTGTACCCCCTCCAACAGCTTGATGTCCTTTTTCAAATAGGGGCACCAGTACTGCACGCAGTACTCCAAGTGTGGCATCACCAGGGACCTGTACTGGGGCAGGATGACTTCCCCTCTCCTACAGATAATTGCCCTTGTGATGCACCCCAGCATTCCGTTGGCCTATGCCGCTGCCTTCCTGCACTGGGCTGAGTGGTTCATTTCCCCTGTCACTAGTTCACCCAGATCCTTCTCCTCCTTTGACTTGGATAACTGCACCCCCCCCCAACCAATAAGTATTTCCAGGGTTCCTGGCTCCCAAGTGCATGACTTTGCACTTCTTGGCATTGAACCCAAGTTGCCATGTGTTAGACCATTCCTCCAGCTTTGCCAAATCCTCCTGGAGTACTGTACCTCCTTCCCCTCCATCAACCTCTGATCAGATCTTGGTGTCATCGGCGAAGAGACTGATCTTACTCCTTATCCCTTCAGCGATGTCGGCAATGAAAACATTAAACAGCACTGGTCCCAGCACCGAGCCTTGTGGGATCCCACTTGTTACTGTCCTGGGCTCAGATACCTCACCCCCACTTCTACCTTGTGTTGTCTATCCTGCAACCAGCTCCTGACCCATCTAACCAGTTTCCTCCCCGCTCCCAGGTTGCTAAGTTTGCTGGTCAGCCTACCATGTGGCACTGAATCACAGGCCTTGCTAAAGTCCAGGCATAGGGCATCCACCGCGTGAACCTCATCTAGTGCCCATGTCACCCAATTGAAAATGTCCACCAGGTTTGTCTGGCAGAATCTGCCAGAGACAAACCTGTGCTGTCTGCCGTCCTGGAGATCATTATCCTCCAGAAATTTAACCAGCCTTTCCTTGAGGATAGTCTCCATTAGCTTTCCAACAACTGAGGTTAGGCTGACTGAGCTATAGTTCCCAGATTTGTCCTTGGGCCCACTCTTATGTAGGGGCACCACATGCGCCACCCTCCAATCAGTGGATATGCATCCTGTTTCTAGACAGCTGGTGAACAGGTCTACCAACAGCCCCGCCAGGACTACTGCCAACTCTCTCAGTACTCTAGGATATATTCCGTCCAGCCCAGGTGCCTTAACTCTCAGAGACTTAAGGCCCTCCAACACCCTTCCCTCTGATTTCCCCATCTGTGATCTCCTCCCCCTCACCCCCACCCCACCATTCTCCTTAGGTACTGGCCCATCCCTCTCCTTGTTGAGTACTTCTGCCTGCTCTGCCCCCTTTCCTGCTCTCCCAATGCCTTTCTTGATCATAACAATCTGATCCTTACTCTTTCTCTTCTTCCTTATATACCTGAAGAAATCCTTTTCACCTCCTTTCATCCCCTGGGCCAGCCTCAGTTCTCTAGACACCTTGGCTGCCCTTACTGTTCTACTCACTTCCCTGGATTTTCTCACATATTCCTCCTTGTCCTCTTCCCTGTTGGATCATCTGAAGGTTTAAATGCAGCTCGCTTTTCTCTCACCCTCTCCCCTACCTCCTTGTTCATCCAGCTTGGCTTCTTGGTCCTGGATTTCTTGCTCTGGCTCTTCACACGTGTGCTAGTGGCCTCAGCTAGGCCCCTCTTGATGTCTGCTCATTTCTGTTTGGTGTCCATGTTCGGGCAGATGCTAGCTATGTGCCTTTCCAGTATACTATCCATCCCGCCAAATTCTGCCCTTTTGAAATCCATGACATTAGTGCTTGTAGTGGACTCCTTGTACATCCCACTGTAGCATATTTCTTTCTTTTTTCTGTTAAATGAAAGGTCCCCTCAGCCTTTCATTCCGTTTATCAATTTAGTTTGTAGGCATGAACAATGCCTGCCTCTACAGCAGCCTCCTAATTTCATCAGGATAGAAAAGCATGTTTGACTCCATTGCAAATGTCATGACCCAACTCAAGTAAGGCATCTGGAAATTTCATGTTTTAGAGCTAAAGCCTGAAGTAGTTGTACTTTATAAAATGGGTAGGAAAAGTCAAGGCAATATCAGTATTTTCACTGGTTAAAAAACAGCTACTTGACCGTTGATTAATGCCTTAGTAAATGATGTACCCTTAGTTACCAGTGTCAGGTGTTCTACCCAGAAACAGTCTTAGTGCAAGTAAAAATCAATCTGCTAATTCATTCACTTGACTTTCTGAACCCATTCTATAATACTGATTGTGCTTTATTGCCTGTGTTCCCAGTCGTTCATTCAGTTCCAGCATCCGACTGTCCCAATGTTCCACTTGCTCCAAGTCTGCTGGCTGCCTCCTCTGAGCAGATGAAGAGCCAAGAGAGAGCAAGGGGAGGTAACTGTGGACGGAAATCTCACTGCATCCTCCAAACACGTCATAGCTGAAATGCATTTCATAGCAAACAGAAAAAGAGAGACCCTGGAAACACAAGAGCAGGGAAAGTATGCTCCGGAGTAGACAGAGAAGGACACATACAAGCAGGAAAATGTGCCGGAATGTAGCAGTGTGAGTGTTGGTGATGCAGACGGTTAGTCGAGTACGGGGGCATTTTTAAGCATTTCTCCGCAATATTAGTAATGTATACAGAGTAGTGTAGCTTTGTTCAACATGTTTTAAGTGTTTACCTTCAATGCGAGTTGTCCTTTTCGTTCCAGTAGATTGAGTGTAAAGTAAAAAGCATACTGCTGCCTTGCAATGCAAGTGTGCAACATGCTACAGTCAAACGTCTGGAATCAGCCGGAGGGGGGCAAAGTAAAGCAGTTTCTTGAGTCTTAGAATTGGGTTTAATAAAAATCAAACTTCACAGATCAGTTTACTGCTGTATTTCTAGCATTTCTATTATCATCAAACAAATGAAATACAAGTCTATTGTTCCGGACTACTTTTAAAAGTAGCACGATACACTTCAATTTTTTTCTCATTAAACACTAAAAAAACCCTTTCTCTTATTTCACTTATTTATTTCATTTATTTATTTATTTTTAACAACAAATAGCCCAGTTTATAAGTGCAATACCCCACTGTGGGGCTTGAGTATATTTGGCATTATTGCATTTCCCAGGTGGTTGGCTGTCACTTGGCCTTTAGCCTCATGCCTCACAACCCACTTGGGGCATGCATTAATGCCAATACACCCATGCCTTATCATGGGTTATAGCTTGCATATCAGTCAGTGCTGCTGCTGCCCTCTGCAGTCTTACGCTGGCCATAAAGCTTTTCTAGGTATAGTAAAAGTGCCTTGCTATTTTCTATAGTTTAAAAGTGTATGAGTTTGAAAAAAAAAAAAAAACAGCCAAAAAAACCCAGCTTGAGCCGTAGCGGTGGTGTGGAGAGCAGAGGCACCTATGCCTCACCTGCCATTACGCCAGTGACCAGAGTTCAAGAATGAGACAGGGCTACCTGCAGGTCAGCCTGGGGGAGGAGGACTGAGTGCCCAATGGATGCTCTCATCCTCCGGGGAAGGGGAGGGAGGTGCTTGCTCCACTGTGATACCGCCACCTAGGTGACCATGAGTGGTGGCACAGGCAGGAGCAGCAGTTCCAGGTGGGAAGACACTCCCTGCCAAGGACGCTCGAATGTCCAGGCATCCTTCATGCTGCCTCCCTTACAGGACACTGAAGGCTTTCGGGGACAGAAAAGCTCCCAGGTCCACAAGATGTCTGCCTCTCCTCACAGGCTCCGCACTTGTCCACTGCGCTCCCCCGACCTGCATCCAACCTAAACACCTCCCAGGGTTAAGCGGTGAGGCCCCGGGAGGCTCCGCCATGGAGGGTAATCTGTGAGGCACTGCAATGGGTCAGATGGGGTAGAGTCCCAAAGACGGTGTGGTGACGGGGCTGGAGGAGAAGAGGCACATGGGGTAGATTGTGCACCGTGGATAAAAAGGAAGGGAAAAAAACTATTAGAAAATACAGGGACTTCACAAGGCATGTAACAGAACTGACTGAGAATATAACTTCTGCTGGCTTATGCAGATACGCATCAACTTACATGAGTGGGGTCACGAGCTTTGCAATGGAGTCGCACAGTTTTTCACACCAGGGCAAAACAGAGTGAAGCAGCCTCATCTGATTTGTTTCTTTTATACTTTAGTAATGGGTAGATTGTGCACCGGTAAGGCCCACTAGGCACAAGGACCTTTTTTCAGCGGTGACGTGGGAAGACTGGGGTGGTTAAGTGACTTGCTCCAAGTCACATAATTTGCAAGTGGAGGATGTAAGACTCAAACCCAGGTCAGCTACATGTACCAAGCTTATCCACAACTAGTAAACTGTAACCTCTAGGCTATACTGCCGTTTAAATTTAAAATTAGAGGGAATGCAAAATAGGTGATCACTGTTCATGTCTAAAAAACTACACACACAAGTATACAGGGGGGAAAGGTTATGGGGACTTTCCCTTTAAGGAAGCGATTCTTAAAGTGGCGTGAGAGTTTTCAATTAAAACTGACTACAGATTTTAAAGAAACAGAGCTTTTTCTAGCATTAGACAGCATTTGGCAGTAAATAAATATGGAATACCAAATTAAGTATCCAGCTGTGCTGCAGATTAAAAAAAAAAAAAAAAGCAAATTCCACAATTTTAATTCAGCCGAAGATGCCTTGGCATTTTGCTAACAAATGCTGGCCGTCTTCAGAGACTGTGATAGCTCCATTTCAAAAAATGCTTACTTTCCACCAGGAACCAAATCTTATGGTTGCCAAGGACAATGATTCAGCACCACATGCCATCAGAAGCACAGGAGTCAAATCTGTTGAAACTGCCTTTGCGACTCCAGGTTTAAAACTAGCAGCCACACAAAAAAGTCTCCGCCTTTCCAGAAATGGTCAGAAACAGAGAGGAAACACAAACAACTCAACAAAACAATGTCAGAAACATATATCCGAATCCAACCCAGAGACCTTTCTAGTAACAGCAGAAAATGCAACCAGCGTGGTTCTGAGAATACTTCCTCTGACTCAGGTCCTGGCCTGCCTGAATCAGACCCAGTAAATCTCCAAGCTATTTCTGCCTCTGAACTACTCTCTGCCAGTGGAGTCTGAAAAGGCCTCTCCGGAAGAAAATCTGAACAATCCAGCCCCAGAAGAGGCATCAGTATGTGAGCAAACTTAACTGAACAGCTCAATTGTTCTGCCTTGATTTCAGCGTCTCCAGACTTACTGGTTGATAACAAAAACTGCTGTGCTGTAACCAAAAGGATCCTTTTCTTTGAATGGGCTAACCACTAGCGATTTACATTCCTAATGTTCTATTTTCGCTGTGACATCAATCCATTCCAATTTCACAGAGCTTTAGACATTGGATCTCACTTTCAAATTTCCCTGCAAATCGGCATTCAATTGGCTAATACCCATGTTATGGGCTGTCCTCCTAATGGCTCATATTTATTCAATAGTATGCTGCACCTGCCCCTCCCAGTTGGCAGTTCATTGCATGCTGCAGCACAGATTTTTAACTGTTTCATGTCCAGGCAGTCAACCCTCCTGCAGCTGTGTGCTTAGACACTCTTTCATTAACTATTACTCTGTGCCAGGATTTCTCAGATGGTGAGGCCAGACTCCCTTGGGAAGCCCCAATCTCCTCCATGGGAGAAGGCTCAAGCAAGCTGAAAAAGTACTGTATAACATTATGAGTATTATATATTTTATCTGAAGGGATGAGGCAAACTAAAAGAGGATAATAATGTAGTAGGTGAATTTATGCATCTATTTACAAATCGGTGACCAGGAAAGACACATTAAGCCAAAGTTCCTTTCAGGTGGACCTGGAGAAGGGTAGGGGGTCAATACAAAGGGTAGGGAGTCAATACAGTTCAAAAGGTAACTGCAAAATAGTCAAGCTATACAAAATAAGCGATAGTGCAAATAAACAGGAGCAGATTCACGATGGGAAGGTCATGTCAGACGAATCTAATAGATTTCTTTGACTGGGTGATCAAAGGAGTAGACCAGGGAGGGGCTGTGAACATGGCCTACCTAGATTTTAGCAAGGCATTTGATACAGTCCCACACAAAAGATTAATACGCAAGTTAGCCAGCCTTGGAGTGGGTCCCAAGGTGGCAGCCTGGATAAAAAATTGTCTAGACAATAGGACACAAAAGGTAGTAGTAAACTGAGTCCACAGTGAAGAAAGGAGTGTTACTAGCAGGGTACCGCAGGGTTCAGTACTGGGACCGGTCCTTTTTAATGTCTTTATAAGTGACATTGCAGAGGAACTGGAAGGAAAAGTATGTCTCATTGCAGATGACACAAAGACCTGCAACAGAGTTGATACACAAGATGGAGTGGAAAGGATAAGAAGGGACTTGGCAAGGTTGGAGGAATGGTCAAATGTATTGCAGCTCAGATTCAATGCAAAGAAGTGCAAGGTAATGCACCTGGGAAACAAAAACCCAGGGGAAGAGTACACATTGGGGGGTGAGATACTGACAACAGTAAAATTGGAAAGGGACCTGGGGGTAATTATATCAGATGACCTAAAGGTGGGCAAGCAATGTGAGAAGGCAGTAAGGAAGGCTGGGGGGATACTGGGATGCATAGGGAAAGGCATAAATAGTAGAAAACAGGAAGTTGTTGTCCCTCTGTACAGACAGCTGGTGAGACCCCATCTGGAGTAGTGTGTGCAGTTCTGGAGACCCCATCTCCGCAAAGACATAGACAGAGTGGAGGCTGTCCAGAGGAGGGCAACCAAAATGGTGCAGGGTCTGCACCAGAAGACATACAAAGAAAGACTAAAGGAGCTTAATATGTATACCCTTGAGGAAAGAAGGGAGAGAGGGGACATGATAGAAACTTTCAAGTACCTCAAGGGAATCAACAAAGTCCAAGAGGGTAGCATCTTTCAGAAAAAGAGATGTGCAAGAACAAGGGGGCACAATTTGAAGATAGAGGGGGGACGGCTCAGAGGTAATGTGAGGAAGTATTTTTTCATGGAGAGGGTTGTGGATGCATGGAACAGCCTCCCTGAGGAGGTCGTGGAGTCAAGTACAGTGGGGGAATTCAAGAATGCATGGGACAGACATAAGGCAGTCCTAGTGGGGGGTAGGAGGAAGTAAGCTGTTGGTTAAGTAGGATCTGCAGCTTATCTGTTAGGTAGGAAAATGTGCAAACTAGGTGGGCCAAGCGGTCCTTATCTGCGCTCAAATTCTATGTTTCAGTGAACAAATAAGGAGAGGTAACAATTTACCAATTAAACTGCTGGAAGAAAAGGCCAAATACAAGGGTTAAGCAAAGAGGTACTAGGAGCAAGAGCAGGACACAGCAAAAGGATCCCTGAGAAGATGCTTAAGAGAAAGGGGGGGGGAGAGAGAGGCAGAGGTGGGTAGGAAGGCTATTCCAAATAGAAGAGAGACAGAGAACACAGTCCACCTTATGATAGTATTGCAAAAAAGGGTAACAATGGCTCAAGAGTCAAAATAGTGCAGCATGTAGGCTAGCCTGGGGAGGGAGGTTCGGGGTTACAATAAGCTGAATAACATGAGAGCCAACTACTGAAAAAAGAGAGTCAAACTTTACTCCTGATGTACTGTGCAAAGTACAGTATATTTTCCTATAGGGAGGCCCAAAATTATTGAAATATTTTAGGGAGGCTCAAGTTATTTTCCAAAGCTTTGGGGAGGCTCACTGTGACAAAGTCTGAGAATTAATGCTCTCTGTGTCATTTTGCATCATTACTGGAAACTAATATCTGCCTGTATCCGACTGTAATATGAACTAATAAATTACCTATATTGGACAGCAACGTGACTAGGACAAGTTCAGAAATTATTAGAATGCATAAAAAAAGTAAACTTAATTTTTTTTCTTATGACGTCATGACTGGCATTCATTGAGATGTGTTCATTTTAATGTTGATGCCCTCCTCCTTGTCCCTCCCCAGTCCTCAGCTTTTACTCTCATTTTTAAACTCTCATTTCCTATTCTTTGCTCATAACGATTCCTTCCACTGCACTGTCCCACCCTATAGACAAAAGCAACTCATGTCATATCGGCCACTCAGGTTTTACACATTCTAAAAGTATTGGACACTTCAGAGAATATACCCAACCTTTATATAAAGGTCACGTGTTCCACAGTGTAAGTCACGTTATTAAACAACTACAATTAAGGCATGGAATACTTTAGAGATGTGCCCCACAGGGGAAACTTGAGACCTCGGGTTGGCCTCTGTGGACCACTTTGTTTGCCTTTTGCTACATACAGACTGCTGCTTTGTGGGACCTTCATAATGGGGATAACCTCTGGGTACCTCAACTATATTTGGGATGCGACTTACAATAACGTACATTGTTTTGCCCTTGCATGTAACAGTTGTACTCATCACTGAACCCCATACTCCAAACTCGCCTGGCTCTCCCCTTCTGCTTTCTGGGACCCATTCTCTTGTCAGTGTTACGCATAGTAAAGTGGAACCAAGTATCCCATTCCTTGGCATCCCTTTTGGTGCCTTGTACAAACACTCATTCTCTCAGAGCCTCTTGATCCACTGTCTATCCCAAGAACGAGATCCAAATATGGCGAGAGGTCTTTTGCCATTTCTGCCCCAAACTATGGAACACTATACCAACATACACACATTCATACATTGGTTCTGTGTTGCTACCACTTTGCAGAACCAATAACCGTCTCACCTTCTACAATCCTCTGTAGGTTCTTGTCCTTCACCTCTACACCTACCTACAATGCCACCCCTCCTTTCATGAATACCACATATCTGCTCTTACCTAGTGCTATTCTAGTCTACCTTAACATTCTGCCCACATGTCTCTCGATAACTACAATTTATATCTGGCAGTATAGCCTAGAGGTTAGAGGAATGAGCTTGGTACATCCAGCAGACCAGACCTTGGTTTGAGTCTCACAACCTCCACTTGCATACTGTGTGACTCTGACCAAGTCACTTAACCGACCAATGCTCCCAGGTCACCCCTGAAAACAGGCCCTTCTGCCTAGTGGGCCTTACCCGGTTACCAAAGACTAAAAAAAAAAAAAAAAATACATCTATATATTTATACCACGGGGGTGAGAGCTTTCTCAGTAGGATAACCTGTGTTATTTCCACTGCAGTGAGGATAAATCCTGATGACATCAGCAGAGTGAGGATATCGACATTTATCCATACTCTGCTGATGTCACCAGAGTGAGGATAAATGCACTGCAGCTTGCATTCTAAAGGAAACTGCTTCAGAAAAAGTTTCTCTTTCTCACTGAAGCTGCAACTTACTCAATTAGCTTGCAAAAGACTCTCACCTATGTCCCACTGTGTTTCTAACATTGTTAGCCCATTACTGTGCTGATCTCAGCTTCAAAAACAACCTGAATTCTGAATAAAAGACTTTTACCAAGCAGGTTCTGTTTCTCAGTGCTACCTGCAGCAGTTCGTCTTTCTCACTGAGCCTCTGACTCACTCAATTAGCTTTGCAAAACACACTCGCCTGTGTTTCTGACTCCCAGTCCATTCAGAACACACACACACACACACACACTGACAGCACATACAGAATGAGCAGGAAACAGACTCAAAAAAAATGTTCCTGCAGCTCTCATCCCTGTGGTATAAATCACACACATGATGGGCAGATCATGGCATATGGAAAATATTCTCACTCCTGCCTCGTGAGCTGTGTATTTTCACTCGTGCCTTTGGCACTCGTGAGGATACATAGCTCACTCTGCAGGAGTGAGAATATTTTCCATATTCCACTCCTGCCCATCATGTATCCCCTATATACCTCTCTCATTACCAACATCATAGCTTTATTGAATGGTTCTGCATCTGTGTTAGACTTCATAGCTCTCTCGAGTGTTCCAATGCCCTTGTTTTCCTTACAGCACTTTAACTGGATAATATCCTCCTGGTATACTATGTCTATGCTTGTATTAGCCCGACTGCTTTGTATATGTCTTATATCCTCCCGGGTCGTGCCTGAAAATAGGCAAATTTATGCCTCGTGCACCATACCCGGTAAGCAAAAAAAAAAAATAAATATTTGCTAAAAACTCTTCTATGCTACTCATTTAGAACTAATACTTTGTTGATGCAATTCCTTAGTGCTGCCCTTAGTGCTCTAGCGGTCTGTGGCTGGTTACTGGATAGAAACATACAGAGAAACAGAGTGTGTCGGCAGAAAAGGACCATTAGTCCAATCTAGTCTGCCCCATTTTCCCTACCTAATACCACACCCCGAGCTCTACTTGGTCACAGGTGTCCCTCCCTCCTCTCTTACCTCTACTTATTATACCCATGTGCCTATCCCACACATTTCAAGCTCTGCACTGTCTTCACCCCACTACCTCCTCTAATACACTGTTCCAGGCACCCACCACCCTTTCTGTGAAGATGCATTTCTGCATATCCCCCTTAAACTTCCCTCCTTCAAGTTTCACAGCATGCCCCACATGTTTTGGTGCCCCTCCTTTGAAAGGGACTCCCCTCCTGCACCTTGTTCAGCAGGAGGTGCTTATAGATCTCAATCATGTCCCCTCACACACTCCTCTCCTCCAGTACCTGTTGAGCTCACGCAGTCTCTCCTCATACAGTTTCTCATGCAACCCGCACACCATTTTAGTAGCCCTCCCCCTGGGACCAATTCCAACCTGCTGATGTCCCTGCGGCCTCCAGAACTGGGCACAGTACTACAAGTGGTATCCCACAAGTGAGCAATTCAGAGGCAACACTACCTCCCTTCTCCTACTAGAGATCCCCCCTACCTATGCATCCCAGCATCCAGCGCACCTTGCCTACTGCCCTGTGATACTGCCTTGCCACCTTGAGATCACCACATCTCACCACCCCAGGTTCCTCTCTAGCTCGGTAACTGTAAGTAACATAGAAACAGATTGTGTTGGCAGAAAAGGACCATTGGGCCCACCCAGTCTGCCCCATGTCACTGCTTAACCATCACCAGTGACCCTAGTTGGCCGCAGGTGTCACTCTTTTCCCCCTTCCTCTACCTAATATGCCCCTGTGCCTATCCCACACATGCTTGAAGCTCCACAGTCTTTGCCCCCACTGCCTCCTCTGGCAGACTGTTCATCATCCACCACCCTTTCCGTGAAGAAGTATTTCTGCACATCTCCCCTGAACTTCCCCCTCTTAGCTTCATTGCATGCCCTCTTGTTCTAGTGCCTTCCTTTTTCTGAAATACACCTTCCACTTGTATCTTAACTCCTGTGAATCTTCCAGGGAGCACATGTTGAGTTCCTGCAGCTTTTTTCATATGGGTTCTCATGCTACCCCCTCACCATTTTGGTTGCCTTCTTCTGTACCACCTCCACTCGTTCAATGTCTTTGCAGAGGTGAGGCCTCCAGAACTGGACAGTACTCCAGATGGGGCCTCACCAGTAAGTGATACAATAGACAATGGCAGCACCACCACCTCCCTCCTCCTGCTAGAAATCCCTTTCCCAATGCACCCAGCTAGCTTTTCCCACTGCTCTGCCACACTGCCAAGCTACCTTGAGGTCATCAGATATGATGACCCCTAGGTCTCCTTCTTGCTTGGCAACTGTAAGCTCCACTCCCCCCCATCTTATACAAAGCCCTTGGGTTCTGCAGCCCTAAGTGCATAACCTTGCCCTTTTTTGGTGCTGAAACTCGGCGCAATCCCCGGCCTAGACCATTCCTCTAGTTTTCTCAAATCCATCTACATTCTCTCCACCTGTTCCTGAGTGACAACCCTGTTGCAGATTTTTGTATCATACACAAAGAGATGCACCTTACCCTCAAGCTCCTCCACAATGTCTCTTATGAAGATACTGAAAAGGACCAGTCCCAGCACCGAACCCTGTGGTACCTCACTAGTCACTATCACCTGAGTGGCTACCATTTACCACCACCCTTTGCCTTCCATCTGCTAACCAGTTTGATATCCAGCTTGTTACTTTCTCCCCATCCCCAGGCTGCCTAGTTTCTTAACTAGTCTCCTGTGCAGCACAGTGTCCAAAGCCTTACTGAGGTCCAGGCAGGCCATGTCCACTGCTTTCCTTTGACCCACATCCCTTGTAACTCAGTCAAAGAAATCTATGAGGTCAGTTTGGCATGATCTCCCCCGTGAAACCATGTTGCCGGTGGTCCTTCAGCCCTTTTGCCTCCAGGTGTTCCATGAGCCTCTCCTTCAGTACTGTCTCCATTACTTCCCCACCGTTGATGTCAGACTGTACAAGCCTTTAGTTGCTAGCACCCTCTCTGCTGCTACTTTTGTACAGAGGGACCACACCGGTCCTCCTCCAGTCCTCTGGAACTTCCCCCATCTCCAGAGGTGCTAAAAAGCACTGCGAGAGGAGCGGCCAGCACCGTGCTCAGTTTCTTTAGGACCATTTGATGAACCCCATCCAACCCAGTCTTATTCTCCTTTAAGGCTTCCAATCCCTTCTGAATCCTGTCCGACGATAACAGACTTGCGTCCCACCCCCCACCCCCACCCCCAACTGGTTCTTAATGCAGCATGCTGGTCCATCCCTTCCACCCTCTACTGTAAAGATCGAGAAGTAATAATCATTTAGTATTTCCCGATCTTCACCTGTGCAGTCCCCCCATCCTCCTGATTCGAACTTCCTTACCTCCCCTCATCTTATACACTTTTTGGCATAGATACCTTGCTGCCACTCCCTCTTGCTTGGCAACTGTAAGTACCTCCCCTCCATCTTGTATACAGCTGCAGGTTTCCCAGCCACAGGTGCATGACTTTGCACTGAAATACAGCTGCACTCCTCTAGTTTTCCCCAGATCCCTTTGCATTCTCCCCACCCTCTCCTGGCAGGGGTGTGCAAATTCCATTGCTCCCTGTCTGGGGCAAGTACATTTCCTTGAAGGGCAAGTACAAAAAGAGAGCCAATTTCATTGTAATGCATAGGGGAAAGTGAAAATTCAGCTACAGTCATGGCTGGGCAAGTACTAAATGTTTTGATTTGAACACCCTGCCTCCTGGGTGTCTTGATCTCCCCATCTCTCATTTCGTCCCCTTCCCTTCCACTCCTCCATGCCCCCAATTACCCCTTTTTCTTTGGCATCATGATCGTCTTGGTTATGTCTACTAAATCTTTTTTTTTTTGTTCATGGTATAACCCAGATTATCTTTGTCACGAATTGTTTACTAACCTGAATTACAGGTGAAGTAGGTTACAGTCCTTTGTATTTAGATAGCCTTCTTCAGTGTGCCCGAAACCTAGCTGTAGCGTTAGGGATTGCTGTCCTGGTGCTAATACTGTCTAAACGAATTCTTCTTGGTTTTGACAGAACACTGAAGAGCATATTGCTTCTTTAGAAGCTGCAATGCCTACACTACTGAATATTCTTGTTTTTAGTTTAATAGTCTCTTGTTCTTGGTGAAGTTTAGCAGAGTTAAAATGTTTTATTTAGGTCTGTGCCTACTTGATACCTGAAGTGTTATTGTTCATCCTTGCTTTGTTCCTGATGGGAAATTTTGCAAACTTTAGACCTACCTTTGACGGTAGTAGTAGCCCTGTCCCGATAACATATCTGTTTTTCCTAACATTCACAGTATGTATTTTTTGTATCTACAAATGGCGGACACCTAATTCATGAAAGGCATATCGATTAGACCCAATGAGCCATCAGAATCAGTGAAACATCCTTTAAAGAATATGACCGAACAATGCAGTTATGAGTGGCTTAAAGGTAACCTTTTGGAACATTAAAGGATTAAGTTTATAAACAGAGAGATCTGGGGCTGGATACAAACGTGGCACAAAGGTTGCTCTATTCAGTTAGACAGCAGTCCAGCCCTATCCGACTGAATTATGGCCCATTTCAGTAGTGCGCCGAGTAAAACTGAGCTGCCCCGACATGTTTAGTTTAGTTTATTAGTCTAGGAATTAATACCTTTGAGCCAGGGCTCCTTTACAAAGGTTCCACGTCACAAAGAACATTTAACAAAGCACGATACACATTACAGGTAAAACCAGACAGGAAAGTTGCATCATAAATTTGCTATTAACAGTTTAAGGCAGTAACATTTTTAAGTTTCATAGAAAAACAAGCTATAACAGGTTCAAACGAGTAGACAATTTCGAGGTTAAGGAAACTTTCAGGGAGAGGGTGATCATTAGGTGCCAAAAGGAGGCTAGAGAGGAGGGAAAGGTGGTGAGCGGGAGAGTAAGTGAGAGGGGACAGGAAAAAAGGGGGGAGTGAGTTTGGGTGGGAGACAGGAAGTAGTAGAGGTACCAGAGGGTTCATTAGTCAGGGAGGAAGAGGCCTCAGATGTGAGGATGGACATGAGGAGTAGCAGTCTTTATCTAGCGCAGTCACAGTTGCTAGTGGTGGTGAGGTGGACATAGAGCATGGATTCAAAAGCTTCAAGCGAGGTTGAGGATAGACTAGGTGGACTAAGCGCATTGAACCATGTCGGGGCCCTGTATGCGAAAGATCTTTGTCCCTGTGCAGTCCGGCATCTCGGAACCAGGAAAGGTTGGCGTTCAGATCTGGTGGAGGGTCATGAGCCAGGATTCAGTCGGAGTAGGTTTTGAATACATAATGGAGTCAGTCCCAAGATAGATTTTTTTTGCCATTGTGCAGGTGAGATAAGTAAGACGACATGGACCTGGGCTGTGTCCCACCCACAGGGAACAGCATTCCCAAACTGGATAGCACTGGAACCCATGGGAGCTATATTCAGTCACACCATGCAAATGAGACCACTGGGCATGCAAGGCGCAAGGAGGCTGTTTTAATACTCATTATGGGCACATTTGCATAGCAAGTGGCAGCTCATAAGCATCAATCCTGTGTGCGCCAGACGTCATCTCTGGTGTCTCGCGGGACCCTCCACCCCGAACAACCATCACATATTATAAACAGGTGTCCCTGGTGTCTAGTGGCACCTCCCACCACACCCATCCCATATTATGAATAGGTATCCCTGGTGTATAGTAGCACCTCCCCACCCCCAAATGCCCATCTTGTGTAATGGAAATATCCCTGGTGTTTAGTGGCACCCTACACTGAACACCTGTCCCATATTACACATCCATATCCCTGGTGTCTAGTGACACCCCCCAAGCACCCATCCCATGTCACCAATACCTATCCCTGGTGTCCAGTGGCAGCCCCTCCCCAAAGCACCCATGTATAATGGTACACACCGCACTGGTGTCCAGCGGTACCCTGTTCTCTCCATGTGCTTATCGCATATCTGCACTGTGCTATGAATGTTGTCGGGCGGAGGGCAACCACTGATACCAGGATGGTCCATACCACTGTAAACGGTTTAAAATAATCTATACCTGGCTCCGTGATAGCACAGAGATGTGTACAGTAAATAGAGTTATTAATAGCTAGATTATGCAAGGCTTATATTCACGCTCCCACGGCTGCTCCCTGGCTCATTCATCATATTTGCAACTGCCCGGAGGATTGAAAGCCCAGATGTGTGGATCACTGCTGAAACCCAGTGGTCAAGGAATAGAGAGCCAGCTAAAAACTCAAGCAGGAACCAGTGAAGCCAGCCTCCTGACAGTGAATGAAGCCAGACCAGAGAGATAGCCCAGCTGATCAAGAGGTACTGTGGAGATTAGAGGTACAGAGGGCTGCAGGGTGCAGAAGGAGCCAACTGTGGAACTGTGACTATGAAATGGTCATGTCCAGCTCCAAGGGATCTGAACAGTCTTGTCTGGGAATCCGCTTTTTAGCTTTGGCCATTGGGCCATGACCTTACAAATACCTCATGTCCGCGGTTTGTTTTCAGAAATTTAAGCATCTGTACAGTCTTTTGGTTTGGGGTTTATAACGGAGCACAATGCATGTTTAAGTTTAAAGTTCACTATGGAGCTTGCCAACATGTGGTAAAATCAACGAGCCTGCATCATTTCAACCCTGGGTACCCAGGAACTGCAGTGAAGCAGCTCCCATGGAATGGAAACAGAAATATTATGGTACCAGGGAGGAGAGGTTAGCAGCCTGCAGTACAGAAGACCATTTCTTTTTTTTTTTTTTTTTATGTTTCATTTTTATTGAGAATACAGACATATTGTTACAGACTGGTAGTTGCCATTGACATATTTCCATAGCTAACAATTATAAGAAATTTAATTACTAGGCAATGAGCATTATTGCAAATATTTCCACACAATCAACATATATTAGATTTCTCTCTAACATTTCTGCCCTTACTATTACTTCTCTTTCGCTCGGAGACAGGCAGCCGACCCATCCCCAAGGCATCAAACCCTGAAGAGCTTCCTGATCCCATCATCACTATCCTGTCACTCAGATATTGGGAAGGACAGAGCCCCACGAGCTACAGTCAGGCCAAGATTTCTCCTCTCAAGGAATGAACTCCGGGTCAATCTCTAAGATATGAAACACCCATCTACACCATTTTATTTCAAATTATGGGAGTCTGTCATGAAATTTGGCTATGAGCTGTTCATATTGGTAAATTTCTTTTATTATATTATGCCAGTCTCCAATTGAGGGTATCGTGGGTGTCATTCATTGACGAGTGATGGTCTTTCTGGCTGCCAAAATGAATAAGGGAAGTAACGTCCTATCCCAACGTGATCTATGAGGGGGGTAGATAGACAGGAGCACTATCTCTGCTGTTAATTCAATATCTTCTCCCATGCCCCCCCGAGAATTCCACCTGCAAGGCGCACCAAAATGGTGTCAACCTAGGACAAAACCAGAATATGTAACCTAAATTAGCCGAACTACAATTACAGCCTCTCCAACAGAAACAACAGGAGGCAGGGAGATATTTTATAAGTATCGCAGGGGAGCGGAAATACCGAGAACGGGACTTCCATGCAAATTCCCACCATGTATTTGAGGCAGTAATCTCAATGGCTTTTAGAGTTGTCTCCGTCCATGTTTCATAGGAAACTTCTAATTGTAGATCCCTATTCCAGGCTTCCAATATCGACAGTGTGGAGTCTCCCCATGCATCCCTTATTATTCTGTAAAGGTAACTTATTTATTCCATATATTGCCTCTCATAGTGTCCCACAGTAGCTTCCATAGAGCTGGTAGGGGGGTAGGTAAACAAGCCTCAACCTCCCTCTGCCTGTGTATAAAGTTTCTCACCTGGGTATAGCGAAACAAATCCCTCTCTGCAAGGGAAAACTGAATTTGTAAATCGGAAAAGGGGATCACCCCTGTGGTGGTAAGAAATTGCCAGTAAAAGTCAAGGCCCAACCTCCGCCATGCTTTAAATGTAGAATCGAGACTAGCTGGCAAAAATGATTCATCAGCTGAAAGTAAGGTAAACGGGAAAAATATTTGTTTTAGGGAATTTTTTTGTTTCATCTTTTGCCAGATCCTTAAAACCTGGGCTGTAAAGTGAGAAAAGTCCCCAAGAAGGGGGGCTCGTCCCCTGGATGCAAAGGCTATTTTTTCCATATCATACAAGTCATCAAGTAGAAATTCAACATCCCTCCATACCAACTGAGATGTTGGAGAGAGACAAATTATAAATATTTTCAAAACAGTAGCCATGGCGTAGTATTTTAAGTTGGGGAGATTAGCTCCCCCCTTCTCCAATGCAAGGGTGAGTATAGAGAAATGAATCCCTGGTCTCTGACCCTCTCAAATGAAAGAGGAAATAATTTTATTCCAGGACTTAAAATAAAAGTCTGGAAAGACTGGAATGCTCTGAAACAGGTATAATAGTCTTGGGAGAATGTTCAAACGTATGGTCTCTATACGTTGAAAGAAAGTAAATTTTAGGTGGCTCCATCTGTTCAGATCATCTTGTATCTGAACAGAAACAGGTTAGTAGTTCACCAACTCAAGGTGCAGCAAATTTAAAGGGATATAAATTCCAAGGTATTTAATCTTAGTACGTTGCCACTTCAGTGGCAGAGAGCTCCTAAGAATATTAGCTGGGGAATAATGGAAATAATATAATATAAATATAAATATGAAAAATAATAGAATAATCAATGCCTCTGTTTTTGATATATTTATTTTTAAATTTGCCAAACGTTCGTACTGACAGAGGATTTCCCAGGACGCAGGAATAGAGAATTTTGGAGAAAGCAACCTCAGAAGAATATCATATGCAAACAAAGAGATCTTGTAAATGTTTTGCCCTAAAGGATCCCTCCACCCTTGGATCCAAACGTAGGGCAGCTGCCAGGGTTCAATGTAGAGTGCAAATAAGGCAGAAGAAAGGGACAACCCTGTTGGGTTCCTTTGTCAGTGAAAATGGGGGAGAAATTCCCGTTAATGTGTATATAGGCCTTATGGTGATTATATACAAATTTTGCAGCCAAATAAGAAAAGAATCAGGGAAGGAGAAGGTCCTTAAAGTCAACCAAAGAAAACCCCATGAGACACTATCGAAGGCCTTCTCCGCGTCCAGGCTCAGTAATGCTAAAGGGATCGGTCTGGAATGTTCATGTTCCAAAAGCAACATGGTACGTCTAATATTATCTGTAGTACCGCGGCATTTTATAAACCCGGACTGATCTGGGTGTACAAGTATTGGTAAGAGTGTTTCCAACCTCTATGCCCATATTGCCATGTAGATTTTATAATCCACATTTAAAATGGAGATTGGGCAGTAGGAAGAAATATCTGTTGTGTCTTTATTAGGTTTTAAAATTGGGGTCAAGATTGCATAGTTCCACGAGGGGGGAGGGGTCCCGCCACCTGCCACATCACGATATGTGGATAAAAGAGCAGGGAAAAAGGACTCCGAAAAATTTTTGTACCACTCGGCTGAAAAGCCGTGAGGGCCAGGGCATTTAGCCGGTTTAAGCGATTTAACGTGGGACAAAATCTTATCTGATCCGATCGGGGCCTCCAAAAGGGACTGTTGAACTACAGTCAACTTGGGAAGGGAGAGTTGAGACAGGAACGCCCGGATGCCTCTTGTTCCCCCCTTGTAATTGGACAGTTTTAGGAAAGTAAGAGTCTGTAGGATCTTAAGATCCATAATTTTCTGTATTTCCTGTTTCACCAGTCCAATTTTCCTCTGCAATATCTTGTCTCCCTCTCTATAGAGAAGTTGGTAGGATTGCAACTGTTCTAACAAATAATTATAGAAGGCTTCCATCTTCTGTTTCTTCCTAATTGTAAAGGCAATAGTTTCGCCTCTAACGACCGCCTTTAAAGTGTCCCATAAAACAGGGTCGGCAACATCCTGGGAAGCATTGTCAGTTAAGATTTGGGGAATTTTAGTTTTTATAAATTCTATATACTCTGGATCTTTAAACAAAAGGGGATTGAACCTCCAGAATTTTGATAATTTAGGTTTGCCCAAGTTTATTTTAAGAGTCAGGGGATGGTGATCAGATAAAACACGGGGACCTATGGTCAGGTCCTGTATCTTGGAAAAATGCTCACAGGAGATAAAAAAAAAAAGTATAATCTGGATTAAGTTTTGAAACGAGGGGAAAAATATGCAAAACCCGAATTTGTGGGACACAATTTCCTCCAGACATCCACTATACCCAAGTGAGATAACATTCCCTTAAAAATATCTTAACTCACTACTGGACCTTTAAGCTCTTGGGGAAGAGGAGTCCAATTGAGGGGATAAAGCAAGATTAAAGTCCCCTCCCATTATTAAAGTGCCCCAAAGGTTATCTACCACCTTGGTAAGAAAGAAGCTAATCACAGCTTGGGATGACTGAGGGGGTAGGTATGCGTTTACCAGGGTAACCTCTTGGGAATACAAAGTACCACTGAGGATCACAAATCGTCCCTGAGTGTCCAAGGTCATCTCCCTCAACTTCCAAGGAGTAGTAGTTGGAATAAGAATAGCTACACCTCTCCTATGACCACTAGTGTGGGAAGAGGCATAAACCTCATATCTATTTCCCCATTTTAATTTCTGGTGTTCCACCGCTGAAAGGTGGCTTTCCTGTAGGTAATAAATATCGGCCACCTGTCTCCTCAAGGATTGCATCAAGCGTGCTCTCATTAATCGGGCTATGAAGTCCATTTACATTAATAGAATATATTCTAACTGGGTTTACCGCCATTTATATATACATATATGTGTGTGTGTTTTCTATCTCCCCAGAAAGGAGACAAAAGAAGAAATGGATCCCTCATCGGATGCCATCCGCTATGCCAGCAATTTGTGCGGACCCTGCATATCCTCGGAGGTATTCCATCTTCTACAGCAATAAACCATCTCATAAAAAAAAAACTTTGTGTGTGTTTTTTTTTTTCTTTATGTCCCATTCTAATTTTTTTTTTTTTTTTAACATTAATAGATAACAAACCAGGCCCAACAATGGCCCACTTATTTAAAGAGAAAAAGGTATAATAACAACCACCACCACCACTACCACCACAACTGTGGAACTAAGCAGTAACCTTGGCTAGCCTCTATAACCCGAGGCCAGAACCGTAACTATAAACATGGTGACTCCCAAATGTGGGGTATCAACAACTGAACACCCCTGTCGTTTCCCAGTTAGACTCCCTGAAGGGGGTACAATGAGATCAAGGACTCTCATGGTCCCCAGGAGGGGTATTACCCATCTAAGGATCCAGAGGATCCCCCACAGAGCTAACTCCCTTAATTGGGAGGTGCCCCGAGTGTGGCTCGGCATCAGGTTGTCTCAAGACCACCATAACCCTAATAGAACCCTCCGCTCTACAGCGAACCAGCTAGGTCTGCCGAGGAATCTTCCCCTGTAAATTGAGAAGAGAGAGATCTGGACAACCAAATGATGAGTTTACTATGGTTGCACTGGATATGGTCCAAGGGAAGGGGGGGAAGCAAGGGAGTGGGAAGAGGGCCTAACGGGTCTGGGAGGAGGATAAGAGTAATCCTGCAGATTAAAATTAAGGATAATCGATCTGGTATAGAAATAGGTAGGAGCCCTAGATGGGGGGGGGGGGAGAGGGGGAAAGGGAAACCGAGCATCTCGATACTTCTAGGGAAGTAAACCAGGGAGGACAGTGCCTAATCAGCATCTTCCTCCATCAGGGTGGGGAAAGTCAACAGGGCAAAAGGTATAAGCAGAACCAGATATTACAACTTCAATTTTTAGAATCATACATGAAGTATCTAAGGTTTAAATCCCCCTCATATACTCCCACAAACCTCGGCTCCCAACCATCCCCCACCAATTCAAGCAAATATAGTTCAGTATCTCCGTCTCACCCCTTTGTGCACCACAATAGTAAAAGGCAAACAAAAAACAATCATTCATAATGAGGAGAGGGTAAGAAAAAAAAGGGGAAGAGGAAAAGAAAGGGAGGGGAACAGGTAAAGGATCCTATATAAGCAGTTCATCTTGTGTAAAAGATAATCCGCTTCATTCCTGTAATTGTGGCAACAATCTCCGGTGGGGATTACCTCCATCTTATATATCCTTTTTCCCTCCCTCCCTCTCCCCTCCTCCACCTTATTTCTCAGTCCAGAGAGCTCCCTAAACTAAACTAGACTGGTCTCCCTCAACCCTCCAAAAGACCTTACCCTCCAAGTCGCTCCTCAGGCCCAGAAAATCTCACAGCCACAAAGCCATGAGGCATTAACAATGTAATAAAGTATTAAGATAGCTCTGTGGGGTAAAATAAGGAGAAGGAGGGCCCATCCACCAGGCAGTGCCCCAAGGTCCAACATGCAATCATCCAGCCTGGGGGAAACCCCTGCCATCAGATGACCAAGGCCCACTATAGCAAACAAAATATCCAGACAAAATACCTTTTATATTTGGAGTTGCCTGGGCTCAGGAAGGAATACAGGCCGTGCCCGAGGACAATCGAAGCCCTTCCCACCCCCAAAACCCTGAGGCCCAAGGAAGCAACATAGGAGGAGGCGAGTTAAGGGGAAGGGGACAATGTATGACCATACTAACTGTCTTTCAGAAAGCAGGGGTCAGATTCTGGTACTGGCAAAGTTTCTCCAAATCCTGGAGAGGGAGGTCAAGGGCTCTCTCGTCAGCGACAGTATGACGATTCCGTTCTGGAAATCTGGGACTAGGAATAAGTTCCCTCAATTCGCCCTTTGAGGTGAGATCCTCTATCACCTCCTTGGCCGAAGAGTAGGTCACTGAGCCCGATGGCAACTGCACCATGAGCCTTGCAGGATAAGGGGTGCGCAACTTGATCTTCTGAGCTCTGAGAAGTGGAAACAGTGGGGCATATACTTGGCGCGGCTGTTGAGTGTGGGGGGGGGGCGTAATCGTTATCCAGAAGCAATCTGTGTGGGCCACACATTGTTCAGCTCTTTTGCCAGGCTTTTTTTTTTTTATAAACAAACAGTTGATCTTTTACTTGATAGCTCTGAAATTTCACAACAAAAGCTCTGTGTCTCACATCCGCTCGGGAGGGCTTTGGTCCCACGCTCTGTGGGCCCTCTCTAAGTTGAGTTGAAAGGAGGGGTCTAAATTAAGAAGTGAGCGGAATAGGTGATCTGCAAATGCCACCAGGTCTTCACATTCGTCTCCCTCAGGGAGACCATATATTCTAATGTTTTTCCGCCTACTCCTATTTTCGGCATTTTCCTGACGGAGTGCAATATAAAGCTGTTCAGAAATGATTTTTTTTTTTTTTTTTTTTAACTGTGCCTTCCATATCGTCGATTTTTGTGGCATTGAGGGAGATCTGGTGGTCAGCCTCTTCCAAGCGGGTTTGTAATGTGGAAATGTCTGTGCGGAGATCCCAGATGGAGTCCCGCATCTTGCCCCTGAAATCCGAGATAGCTCTAACAATATTATCCTCGGCTGGCTGATCAAGTCCCTTTCTCTTGCCCTGGTCTTTGCTGCTGGAGTTGATTTTTTCCCCTCAGGCTCCCAATTGCCCCAGGATTGCTCATTGTCAGAAGGCCCCGGCTCCTTGAGATCCGCTATCGGATGGAAGTGATTACGGTGAGTTTTTGCCATATTCCTCAGGCAGAGATTGTTCAGAGTACCTCCCGATAACTGATAAAATCGCGTAGAAAAAAGTTTGCAATTTGTCAATGGGGAGGATGAAGTTTGTATATAGAGCGAGGAGGGTTCGCAGGGTAGGTATCTAGCCTTGCATACCAGAACCGGAAGTCCAAGACCATTTCTATTTCTGTACTGTGGTTGAATGAAAGACTGTGCCCAGAAGGGCATATTTAGTGGCAGCCAAGTGTTATACCACTCCTGTGAGAGTGCACCCATGGGGGTTTCACTTAGGTCATGCCTGCGTAGAGCAACAGAAGATTGGCCTGGAACATGGCACCACCCCACAACAGGGGCTCTACTGTATTAACCTTTTTTTTTTTTCCTTTTCAGGGGGTGCCCAGACTCCAAAATAAAGCCATAGTTTGTCAGTAAATCCATGTATCATTTCTTAAGTCTCAGTAATACTCTGCATGCTAACTTGAAAAACAGCTGCATGTGTTTGGGATATGGTGGAGAAGTCACCACAGGGGTGAGCTGGACAAGAAAAATATACTAGGGAGTTGTACTCTGGGGTGTTGCAAATGTTAAACTGGCCAGTGTAGTCGAGATGAAGTCAGGAACTTTCCACCACCTCAACTACGAACACTCAATTTACTTTTTATTATATCCCCTCACAAAAAAAATACCCCACCCGCATGAGGCATGCAACTAACCACCCCTCCCACACCATCAATTTAAACATATTGTCACCAAACCCACCCTCATAGCACCCACCTACCTCCTCCTCCCCTCCAGTTTCTCAGTGAAGTTTCAGTAAAATAAAACAGCTCAGAAAAATCAAACAACTTCCCCTCACCCCAGTGCTTAATCCCAGTTTAAATTCCCATTCACCCTCGTCCTGTTTAAATATACCATATATAACCCCACCACCCACTGGCACACAACACCCTCCTACCTCAGCACCTTTAATCCTCAAAAGAAAGATACACAGTAAAACACCTGCAAAAAAAAAAAATCAGCCCCATTAGCGGCCACCAACTACAGTTACCGATTCATTCACAATGAATGAATTGGCGATGACATGCTAGTAGTAACAGCTGATTGGTCATCATCAGCTGTTATAAAATAGGCCAAGACTTTTGAGTAATTTGATTGGTTCTTAGCTATGCGTTGAGTGTCTAACGCACGGCTAGAAACGAGTCCTGAAAACCAAGTTACAAGTCTCTGCTTAAAATCCATGAGCCATAGCTGCCATTTTTTTTCTAAGCTTGACCGAGAAAAATCACAACACACCCACACATAAAAAATTTACCACTTCACTTTAAAGCAAGACAAGCAGTTATTAAAATCAACACATCTCTCCATCAGAAAATGCCTCTTTTATCTAATTTGTTTTTTTCCCCCCCAACACACAGAGATCGCACAGCCCCCAGCTCAGCCGCTCACTGTCCCTCCCCACCTCGACCACTCTTCCACTCACTCCTCCTCCTCTCAGCCATTAAACATACTGCATGAACCTTTCAAGAAGGCGCTGCACAATTCGCCACCTGATTTACTATTTTATTTGGACATTTTCTGTTCAAACACTTACTACCTCTCGCTGCAGTGCTCTGCTCTCGTCTTCCGTTTCAGCCCAACCCGCACGTGCGGTCACTCACTCCTTTCCGGCTCCTCATCAGAGCTTAAAGCATGACAAGGCACACACATCCTCAGTGGTTTTCCACTGGGGGTCCGTGTCCCACAGGGGGTCCACGGAGCAAAGTAATTTTTTTTTTTTTTTTAACATATCATTATTTACTCGCCTGGGTCAGAGCGGTCCCCTTCGACCACCCGCACCCCTGGAGTGGGTCAGGTGTGCGAATCTATATGCCCCATGGCACTGTCCAGCCAATGGCAGCATTCCCCCCCCCCGATAGGGACATGCGGCTCGGAACTAGTGAAGACGTCACACAACTCTCAGAGGCGCAGGGCTGGCCATCAGCCACCGAAGTCTCTCACCGTTTTTCCTCCATTTCTACCCCTTGAGGAGCCAGACATTCAATGGCAGACACATAGACGTGCAAACGCCCACCGCGCTCCTCCCCTGTGTATGCCCGCACCTGTGGAGCACCCAGCCTCCGCTAGGTGTCGCTACAACGTGGTGCATGTCCCTCACCCACCCCTAAGGAAGGAGAGCAGTCACGGGACGCTCGATCCTTCCTTCCCCCTGGCGGCCCAAGTCTGTTCCCGAACCTGGGTGGCCGGCGCGGCACGAGGTGCGGCGTCCAGCGCCTCAACCCTCAGTGTCACTGGGCCAGCACAGTCAAAGTAATTTAAAATGCGGTATAGGTTTTGTTTTTTTAACATGGACAGTGTAACAGCATAACCGCAAGTTAACTGGAACAAGTTTCAACATTAAAACACTGTTTTGCACCTTGTTAGCTCGGTAACATACTTTACTCACCTCACTAACCAAGTGTTAATTACTTTAATTGCTCCCGATTTGCAGGCGGTGACCACAGAGTTGGTTTCAAAGCAAGAGTACCCATGACTTATGCCGATTACTCCCGATTTGTGTAATCTGTCATCACTTGCCTGACTTAGTAAGTTTGTGCTGGTCCGTATTCAGTCTCTCCACCCTCTGAACCAGACTGTCAATATTTGCCCAAGCTCATAGATGCTGGTTGGTCTCTGCCCCTCCTCGCGTTCACGCTGCAAAAAATCCACTAGTCTCTCATGCTCATTGCTCGCAGATAACATGCTACAGTTTTTAAAATAAAGTAAGGAAACTGCCCTTTTTCATATGCGCTTTCGCCCACTTCTGTTCTTGTCAGTGGACTCACGAATCACAGAATCACGAAAAATCACAGAATCACTGAATTACGAATTCTCAGATTGAATGTTTAATAACTGTCTGGGTAAGCAACAGCATCAGTATTTTATTTTTGGTGTTATCTGTGACATAGTCCAGTTTCTGAGTTAGAGTAAGAAATATCAGCAGCAGTAGCATCCCCATTTTATTTTATGTGTGCTATCTTCTCAGTTTGTTAGCTTGGTATTGCATTAAATACAGTCAGTTGAATGGAAGAGGATGATGTTTGAGAGTTTTTTGTTTTTGTTTTTTTATATGGCTCAGTCAGCTGAATGCTTCACCCCCACATGAAAGCAGTGGATCAGAATGATGCTAGTGTTAGTTATACCATTCTTAATGTCCACTACCAAGTCATTTTTTTTTTTTTTTTTTGCTAATTGCAGAACAGAAGGAGGCATATTTTATGATGGACCGATTTATCAAGAAAAGAAAAAGTGATCATGTGCAGCCTGAACCTTCTTCCCCTTCTGAATATAAGCACTTAAAAAAGTTCCGGCAATATGAGGACCACCATTAGAAATATGGGTTCATAACTGCAAATGTTGTTGGACCAGAGGGAAAGGAGCTGCCACAATGCGTTGTTTGCTCATTGGTGCTTTCAAGTGAGGATAAGTCTTTCAAAAATAACACCAAGGATTGACCGACTTGAATAGCCCTTCCGCCTGTAATACATTTTTTTTGCCCGTGGGAGTTTTGTCCCATTTTGGCCATCATAGTTGAGAATGGTTGCCATGGTTAGCAGGTACTCGCTCTCCCCTAGTCATGACTTAGACTTATAAAAAGGGTCTGGGTATTCTAAATGGGGTTTCCAGTTTTAGCCATGCGTTAGACATGTCAAACGCACAGCTAACAACCAATCAGATTCCTTGAAATACTTTGCCCATTTCATAACACCAGTTCATTCACTGTGAATTAAATCAGTGATAATGGCTGATCATCACTAAGGGTGGGGCAAATATATATATTTATTTATTATTGGGGCACAGTTGCACCCCTATAGTTAGGGTTGAGAAGGCACTTTAATGTTAAACCTCAAATTTTGCACGTTAATAACTTTGCAACCGTTCAATGCATTTGCACGAAATTTGACAAGTGTGGTCTGGTATGGTAGCTCTCTTGATTTACCAAGTTGCGTTTTGGTCGGACATATGGTTTTTGCACAGCGAAACGCCAAATAATGCACTTTGACAGTTTTGACGCATCTTTTGCCCATGATGCTGTGACCACACTGTGTGGTCTTTTGGTCTGAAATTTAGAACGTAGAAAGAGCTTGGGTCAAGAAACAAACCAGCATTGGTTTGGTAAAAAAAATATTAATCCATTCAAAAGTTATTACATTTTTAATTTGAGTTCTGAGCATGCTCCATTCATTCCAAAATTTATATGTATTTTTTGCGAACTAAGAATGACCTCACGGTCAGGGATTTTGCTACCTCGCAAAGTAAAACCTTAGTCAGAAAAATTCTTTGTCCACGAGTCGCCATCTTGATTTCAGTTTTTCAGCCCAACAAAATGTTGTAGCTTTGTCCGTGGGTGACTTTTGGGCCAAATGAGGCATCGATTTTGTTCAGGGTGACTCCCTCTACAAAGCTAGGCCTTTGGTTTGGTTAGTTTTTGTAAAAAAATTGCTTTTTTTAAAGGGACACTGTTAACCCCCTTAGGGCTCAGTGTCCCTAGTTTAAAAAACACATTTTATGATTGCCAAAATTCTGTAAAGATTGTTGATGTAGCTGGTAGTTTGATTCGGACTCTATTTTCTTTAAAAAAAGTGAAAAACAGACTGCCCAACATACTGGTGTTACCACACCAAAACAGGTTTGTTTATATTCCTTGATCTACTCCAAATGCATCTTTCCTGGAGTTGGGAACACTCACAACACAGTCTAGCCCCTCATGATGCAGTGGGAGTTTAGGAGGCTACTGCCTTATGAGTGACTGCACTGTTTGGGTGTGTTTCTAATGCTCAGGAAGCATGCAGTAAGAACAGATCCAGTATTGTAAACAAAACAAGGTTGTTTATAAATATACATTGCTATGCATTTCAGTTCTACTAAACATGGAGACAGACAAAACAAACAGCAACATCAGTGAATTTTAAAGAGGGTAAGCAATCATAAAATGTGGGTTACAACTATAAATAACATGATGAAAAACAGGTTGATAGTGTCCCTTTAAAAATTTAAAATTCTTCTTTCGCAACCCACCAACGATCCTAGTCCATGAGCCTACAAAATCCTAATCCGTGAGCTTTGTCTGTCATGGGGCGACCAGATAGCCGGAATTTTGTAACTAGATGTCCCTGATGGCATGACCAGATCTCCCCTCGCAGACTAGAATTTTGCTAGCTCGTGGACTAGGATTGATCTGAAGGCCCAGGATTTTGCGATCTCACGAATAAATAATTTTTAAATGTGCAAAAATTTTAAAATTGCTCATCTCATTAACGGTTTGGTCTTTACTTGAAATTTACAGGGTGTTGAGATGATGCCCTACAGGTGTGAATTATGCTGTTTAGGTGCTGGACAATTAAGTAGGTCCATAGATATGCCATCATGAAGTTGAGATTTTCCCCATAGGATAACACTGCAGGGTCTGTCGCGCCTTTCGGTGCCTGTATCTCAAAAACGAAGCAAGGTAGAGTTTTCACTACTGGCGGCTTTTGCACGGTTCATAAGATATTGTCAAATTAGTGTCACAAGGTTTCAAAGAGCGCCTGTCCAGTGCATTTCAGTGCCCATATCTCGGAAACGATGCGAGATACGGGTTCGGTCGTTACACTGTCGCGTACAGTACTCGCTCTGACGATTATGATGACACTTGAATTTTTTCTACCTGCTACAGTTCCTGGCATATCAGCAAATTAGTGTTACAAGGGTTTTTTTTTTTTTTTTATAATTTCATCTTTATTATGCTCTTAGCATACACAGTCGACATATCAATCAGTTTACAACATCCATCTTTACAATTGGTAGTGGGATCAAGTCCTTAGAGCATTAATAGTTTCAAATAATAGATTTACGCTTATACTTTACAGTTAGTGTCTTAACTTAACATACTAACATACTAAAATGCCAGCAAAATAGGCCTAACGGTCTTTCGTGTCTGCTCGTTTGGTCAGCCCCCAACCTTGGTGCTGACCTTGCTGTCCTCCCCACCTTCTCTGGCTTCTCCTTCCCAGTTCGGATATTCTTGCTGCATTGGATTTTGCTTCCAGAACCCTTCCCCTGTACCTGTTCCACCCCCTCTTGAACCCCTCCACTGTCTCTGCCTCCACCAGCCCCCTAGGCAGTGCATTCCATGGCTCCACCACCCTCTCAGTGAAGTAGCACCTCCTCCTTTCTCCCCTGAATCTTCCCCCCTCCAGCTTCCACCCAAGCCCTCTAGTGGCCCCTTCCTCCTAAGCACCCTAACTGTTCCTCCCCTATTTACCCTCTTCATGTACCTGAAGACCTCTATCATGTCCCCCCGGTCCCTCCTCTCTTCCAATGTGTACATATTTAGCTCTTCAGCCTCTCCTCATATGTCCTGTCCCCAAGCCCCAAATCATTTTGTGTGCCCTCCTCTGGACCCTCTCCAGGAGGTTAATGTCCCCTTAAGTGTGGCCTCCAAACTGCATGCAGTACTCAAGGTGCAGCCTCACCAAGCAGTTATACAGAGGAGTATCACTTCCTCCTTCTGAGGTGATCCCCCAGCGATGCATCCCAGCATCCTGTTGGCCTTGGCTGCTGCCCTCCCACAAGTCTCAGAGTTGTTCATCTTGACATCCACCACCACCCCAGGTCCCTCTCAACCATCAAGACTTAGCATTCCCCCAGGGTGTACACTTGGCCTGGGTTTCTGGCCCCAGGTGGAGTACCTTGCATTTCCCTGCATTGAACCTCAGCTTCCACTTTCTAGGCCATCTTTCCAGAGCCTCCGGGTCCCCTGTAGGGCCACCCTCCTCCCCATCCACCACCGCCCCCAGTTTCGAGTCATCTGCAAAGAGACTCATCTCACTCCCACCCTGTCCTTATGTCAGATAATGAGGCGTTGAACAGAAGGGGCCCAAGACTGATCTCCCGTGGGACCCCACTAATGACCCTCCTTGGGGATGAGACTATCCCACCAACTACAACCCTCTGGGTCCAGTCCTGGAGCCAACTGCCTATCCATCTGATCATCTGGTTCCCCACCCCATTTCTCCCAGCTTATCCAACAGGCCCACATGAGAACAGAGTCAAATGCCTTGCTGAAGTCTAGAAATAGGACATCCACTGGTCTACCCAGGTCCAAGGCACTTGTCACCCAGTCATAGAACTCCACCAGGTTTGTCTGACACGATTTCCCGGATGAATCCATGCTGTCTATCGTCCAGGCACCTGACTTATCCAGGTCCCCCCAGCCTCTCCTTGACAATGCCTCCATCACCTTGCCCACCACTGATGTCAGGATGACAGGCCTGTAGTTCCTGCCACCTCCCTTGATCCCCTTGTGGATAGGCACTATATGCGCCACCTTCCAGTCTTGGGGCACCCACCCTGTCCTCAGAGAGATGGTGAAAGCTCTGCCAGGGGTTTCGCCAGGACATCTGCAAGTTCCTTCAGCACTCTGGGATATAATTTATCCGCCCGCCCCGTGCTTTCTCCGTCTTAAGGGAGCTGAGGGCTTCCTCACACTCTGCTGTGATTTCCACTTCCGTACTCTTCCCTGCTTAGCCCTCCCCTCCTGCCAGTGATGCCCTCTCCTCAGACCTGCACGATCGGTAAGGGTCCCCCTCCTCAGTATCTCTGTCTCCTCCCATGTATGATGCAGCACCCCATTGTCCCTGGTGAAAACGGAGGTGAAGTACTCATTTAGTACCTCAGCCTGCTCCCCGGGTCTTGTGCCCATCTCCCTGATTTAATCCTGCTAATCTGCCCTTCACCCTTCGCTTTTCCCCAATGTATCTAAAGAACCCTTGTTCCTCTCCCACTTCCTGGCCAGGTTCTGCTCCTTCTTGCCTTTAGCCGCCTCACCACTCTAGTGGCCCTTCAGCCATCAGCCTCAGACTCCCTCGATCCCTTCACTCCTTGAGCACTTGAATTGCTTATAGGCTGCTTTCTTTCCCGCACCACCTCCTGGACCTCCCTGGTCCACCAGCAGGGTTTTTGGGCCCTACCGCACTTTCGTCTTACTCTCGCACAGGTGCTGGTAGCATCCTGCACCCCTCCTGATGATTTCCCACCTACTATCAGCGGCCCATGTCTGACCCAATCCCATCCAAATGCTCCTTAAGGATCCTTCCCATTTCTTAAAATCTGCCCCCTGAAGTCGGGTTACTCTCGTCTTTGTGCAGCCTTCTACCCTCCTAGGTCCAGGCAGAACCAGACCGTGGCATGGTCACTCCCCGCCAATGGGTCCCTTACCTCCAGGCCCCAATCTGGTCACTGTCTGCCAGGACCACATCCAGTACCCGTGTTCTCCTGGTCGGTTCCCTCACCTGCTGAGTTAGGAATGCGCCTGAAAGACATCCAACAACCTCTGTTCCTGGTCACAGAGGATGTCATAGTTTCCCAGTCTGTTCCTGGCATGTTTAAGTCCCCAACACCATCACTGCTCCTCTGCCCAGTCTGCAGTGTCTCCAACATCTGCCACCAGACTGTCCTCCAGCTCCTCCGCCAGGGCAGGGGTCTATACACCACTCTATTTTACTTCTTGCCCCCTTGTTATCAAGGTGACCCAAATCGCCTCCACGGTTCCCTCCGCCTCCTCTACTTCCCTATGCTAATGCGGTTTTTGACTATCATTGCTACCCTCCTCCCTTCCTCCCCTGTCCTTCCTGAACATAGTGTAACCCTCCAGGTTCAGGTCCCAGTCATGTCTTGTAGTGGCTCAAGTCTCAGTGACTGCTGCCACATCCACTGCTCCCTCAGTTAGCATCGCCTGAGCTCAGGCATTTTATTGCCCAAGCTCCTGGCATTTAGCAGGACTACCTTCCACCCTTTCCCTATAGTTCCATTTCCTGCTCATGTTCCCATGGGGATTCTGTTTTCCCCTGGTCTGCACTTTGCCAGCCGGCCTTTTCCTGCAATCCTCCTGGTCCCCAGGGGGGTGGAGACAGAGTCCCTCCTTTATCGGCACCCCCTTGACAGCCTTTTCTCCCATCCCACCCCCCTTCACAAGTTTAAACACCACTTTTCACCAATGAACCCCTCTATTTTCAACTTAAGGATTCCCCTCCCCTCCAAATTGAGATGTAGTCTATCTCAGCATACAGCTCCTTATCCTCCCAGGTCTCCCCAATCCCCCATCAACCCATACCCTCTGGCCTCATACCACTCCCTGAGCCACTGGTTTATCTCCCTAATTTTCCTTTTGTGTTCCCCACTAGCCCTTGGCACTGGCAGGATTTCTGAGAAGGAAACTGTGCATCCTATGTCATGACAGACCCTGGCGAGCTCCCTGAATCTTGCCTGTATCTCTAGCTCGCTATTTCCCTCAATGTCATTTGTACCCAGGTGGACCAGCATGTCTGGGGAACCCCCACAATCCTTTGCCAGCTGATATATCTCGTGCTTAGCCCTGTGCACCGTTAGTCCAGGGAAGCACCTTGTTCTAACTGGCCAGGCTTCTCCCTTCCTATCCCATTTGATACCCCTGATCATAGAATCCCCCAGCAGGAGCACCCTGACCACCCTTTTCCTCCATTCCCCCTTCCATGTCCCTCATCCTTTCTACAGGCCCTCCACCCAGCTGGCTCCTTGTTCCTCCCTATCTGGGTGCCATGCCACCCTCCTTATTTACCCTGGCCACCCCTCCCTCCAATCCTATGCCTCCTCCTCCTGAGTATCCTTCTGTACCTTACTAACCCTCACTGCTCGCAAGTGGTCCTTCTCCCCATCTGCTAAACTAGCCTGGCCATCCTCCCTTCCTTCCTGTCTCCATTTAGTTCCTCCTGCTCGTCGTGCTCCCTGGCCTAAACCCTCAGCTCCCTTTACTGAATCCTCCTTGTACTTCTGGTCCTTCTCCTTACCTTTCCTCCCAACTGGTCCTTCTCCTTGGCTTTCCTCCCTCTCCCCTGCCCTCCTGCTCTGATTCACTGCTCCCCATTCTCCTGCATTCCAGGTCCCCCGTTCCTGCTATCTGGCCCCTGCCTCCTGCCTCCACTCCTTTCTTTTCTACACCCCTGTCGTGGCTACATCACCCCCCTCATCCTTGAGCAGAAGAAGAGAATTGAAGCAGTTACTGAGTGTAAGGTCTGATCCACCTCCCGCCTTGCTTCCTTCTGTCCAGCCCTGGCCATCTGCCTACTTCCTGAGAATGTTGTCCCTCCGTCCCCCCTTTGTGAGGGTCCCCAGTTACCTGCCTGTTTCCTTGGTAGTGTCCTTCTGACCCTCTGCTAGGGTCCCCATGTGACCCCTGAGTATTCTCCTGCACTCCTTTCCCTATGCCCCACCCCAGTGCTTGGTGCAACCCTGTGGGAGATTCCCAGCCCTTCCCCAACCATACCACCCCTTCCCCAGCTTTCTCCTAATCCCCGCAACATCCTCCCTAAGCTGTGCTAGCTGGTAGCACACTGGGCAACCACCGAACCTCCAAGCCCAGTCCAGTATCATGGCTGCTCCACACCCTGTGCAACCCACCACCCTCCCAAAGATGCTGGCCCTAATGATGTGTGGTTCCATACCCTTCCAAATAGGTTTCCTTGGGTGAGCCACCAGGTTCCCCCTAGTCCAAGATACCCCTACTGCCTAATCAGGTCACCCACTAATCTTAGAGACAGTCCCACTGTACACCAGTAACCCTGTTACTAGGTGCAGAACAACACATTAAACTTATAAGAGAAATGAACAACTCCCTAAGCTCCTCTCTCCCAGCCTTTAAATCCAACCCCCAGTGGCTAGAACTACATGAGCTGCACCTGCAGCCTTTTCCTCCAAATTCAGGGCAGGTGTTCCCCTATAAATTCGCAGACTTCTGGGGAGGGCGGGTATTGGGCAGACACCTGACTCGAGAGAGAGTGTATCAGCCCTGTGTCTCCCCTCCAAGCCCAGCAGCCAAAGAACCAGGCCCAAGCAAATCCCACCAAATAGGTTTTAAATCAGAAGAAATAGGCCTCTACCAGCGCAGCCTGTTACACAGTGAAACATCCACAAAATGAGCCCCACTTACAGCCACCAAATCAGTTTACAAACATCCAGCAGCCCCCAAAACAATACCCTGCTAGCCCCTTAGAAGTAAGAAAGAAAAGAACTAACCTACCAAGTAAAATCCACAAGAACCCTGTGAAAACAACAGCAACAGCTAGTGTCCTGGAACACAACTGATCCTGTCCCCCTTCCAGTTCTTTCTGAATTAGTTACATAAATGATATAAAGAATAGAGATTAAAATATGCATTGAGTAATTGAACACAACAGAGTAATCCTCTGAATAAGTATGAATGGGTAACAAGGAAGGGGGAAGGGGAGGACATCTAATATATGGTCCGGCAGCGCCCAAGCCCAGCATTATGGGGGAGAGAAAAAATAGGAGGGTGAGAAACGTGGGGGAGGAGAAATTGTAATGAAAAGGGTATAAAAAGGGGGAGATGGTTCGCAGTCAGCGGTTCCAGAGATCTCAGAGAGGCTCCAAATAATTCCAACCATCAGGAGGGTTTTCCAGTTCAACAGCACAACTCAGGGGACAAAGGAGTCATCCTGTAGCATATAATACAGCTGCCAACGGGACCATCTGGAGTTGAATTGGTCTCCCCGGTCATTTAGTTTATGGGTTATTCGTTCCATACAGTAAATCTGCTTAGTAATCTGCCACCAACCAGTCTTGTATGGTTGGGATTTTTGTAGTTAGCCATAATTTTGTAGTGGCCTTCTTGGCTGCCGTGAGAAGAAGGAGGAGGTATCTAATAGTTGGATGCCTTAGTTCCCTTGGGATTAAAAGTAAGAGGTATAGTTTACCGGTTAGTTGAAATTGTGGGCCAAAGAGTTCCTGTAGATTAGTCTGGAGAGCTAATATAAAGGGCTGAAGTCTGGGGCATGACCACATTATGTGTGAATGGGTGGCTCTGACCTCCAAGATTGAAAGTCAGCAAGCTGCAGACCTGGTCTGAGCATAGTGACTGGTAATTATAGGTGTCCTGTAGTATCGGATAAGGATCTTCCATGCGTATTCACGCCACTGGTGGGAGCTAGTTACTTTAATAACATATTGGCACGCTCTCTGCCATTCTTCAGGGGAGACGGGGTGTTCCAGCTCCGTTTGCCATTGAAGCCTAATGCTGTCAGTAATGGCTAGCTCATGAGATTTCTGGGAGCGATAATACTCTGAAAGTAGGTGTTTTTGTTTATGGGAATTATTTAGTCAAATCTGTTGGCCAATCAGAAGGGGTATCTGGGCGGGAGTCCGTGCAGAAGTCGGCAGGGATTCATAGTAATGACGAAGTTGTAGAAATCTATAGAAGTCCCTACGTGGCAGGCCATATAGAGATTGGATTTCAGTGAAGGATCGCAGGCTCCCTAGTGCTATAATCTGCGGAAGGTATGTAAGCCCCAGTGTTTCCCAGGTAAGAAACCCGTGGTCCATTCTATTAGGAGTGAATTGGTCTAAGTTTGCTATTGGACATAGTTACAAGGGTTTCTTGCCCTATATGGCTGCTGTATGGCTCTGTAGCTATGCATATTGTTGTGCAGAAATGGGCAATAAATGTTTTTTGACTAGTAATATTACACTTTTTCAAAAAGTAAGGAAATTCATGTCAAAAAACTGCATTTAATGCATCAGTTAGGGTTAAAGCAACAAAAGTGAGGAAATGAAACGTTACGGTTGAGCCCTCCACACACACACATACCATCCTCCACAGATGATGGATGGGTGCCATGGGTGAGGTCAACCTCACCCCATTATCCTTTACTGTAGCATGTCAACCTGCTTACACATGGAACGGGTGAGAGTTGGGCCACACGGCCCCATGGCACACCCCAGCGTCTGTCAGTCTGTGGAGGATGGCTGTGTGGGTTTTGTGAGGGGGGGGGGTTGCGGCTTAACGTTTCTTTTCCTCACTTTTGTTGCTTTAACCCTAACTGATGCATTAAACACAGTTTTTTGACATGAATATAGATTTTATTTATTGAATTCTGATGACCGGGTAGGCCCACTGGGCCCCAGAGGTCCCTTTTTCAGGGGCGACCCGGGAGTTACAGGACTAGTAGGGTACACAATTAGTACAGATATAGCTTATGACATGCGACATATATATATATATATACATATATACACATATACATACACATATATATATATATATATATATATATATATATATATACATATATACACATATACATATATATACACACACACACACACACATATATATATATATATACATACACACACATATATATATATATATATATATATATATATATATAGCGAGTGACATATTACATAGCAGGTTACATCGTTTATTGAAGTGAAACAATATGGGAGAGCCAGAGCCATAACTGGGTCACAATTACCAGAGTAGCATATTTTGGGAGGAGAGCCAATGGAGAAAGGTTAGTGCTGCCAGCTCAGGTGGTAGTGATGTAAGTGCTCGGGCCGGTGGTTAGTGTGGGAGTGTCGGGTAACGTAGCATTGGCACTTACTTGTGGCAAGCATATGTGCCTTGAGTCTTGTTCGGAAGCACACTGGTGATGGAGCTCCCTGAACCTCAGGAGGAAGGTTGTTCCAAAGGGAAGAGGCAGTGTGGGAAAAGAACATGTCCCCTGCCTTGGTCCTTACACCCTAGGGACTTTGAGAAGAGTTTGGCCTGAGGTCCATAGATTGCGAGGATTTCGCTTGGCAGTTATGAGCCCTGCGAGGCTTGGGGGAGGTGTAAAGCTAATTAGCTTGTGTGCTAGGCAGAGCACTGGGTACCTGAGACGGGCTTCAAATGATGGCCAGCTGAATAGTGTTAGTGAATCACAATGGTGGCTCCTAGAGTGGGACTGAGTGGCGAAATGGACCACCTTGCTGTACAAGACCTGTAACTTACTGAACTCCAGCTTGGCCACTCCCTGAAGTACCGGAGCAGCATAGGCGAGTGTTGGGAGTAAGACACACGAGGCAATGGCAGTCCTGGCTTCTGGGATCAGCTGATCCTTGAGACGATAGAGTGTACCAAGTTTACCATGGATGACTTTGGTGTCTTGGTCAACATGTTGTTTTAGGGTGAAACCCTGGTCCAAAGTAAGGCCAAGGCATTCTGTGGAGGCAACCACTTCAAGTTTGTTACCCGCCCTGGAAGTGAGTTGTAGGAGTTGTGTTCCGTTTTGGCCAAGGGATCTGGGTCTGAACAACATGGCCTTGGTGATGACATTACTGCTCCCACAGTGGTTGTGCAGATCATTTATAAACATGGAGAACAGGAGGGGACCAAGTATGGACCCTTGTGGTACCCACTCCTTAAGGGGCAGTGGATCAGAGATCTTGTCCTTCCACTTGACCCTCTGAGAGCGACCAGTAAGGTAGCTTTCAAACCATCTGAGAGCATGAGTGTCGAGGCCTATGTTACACAATTTTTGATATAGGAGTTGGTGGCCGACCAAGTCGAAGACCTTGGAAAGGTCGATGAAAACCACATCTGTGTTGGACCCTGAGTCAAGTTCCCTAAGCACATCTGCTGAGAACTTAGTTAGGGTGGTGTCTGTCCCATGCTTAGCTCTGAAACCATGCTGAGCCGGGGAAAGAAGCAGGTGTGCCTCTAAGTATTCACGGAGTTGAGTGTACACCAGTTTTTCCTGAATTTTTGCAAGGGTACAAAGCAGAGAGAGATCGGCCTGTAGTTGCCAATAGGTTCTGCAGGCCCACCCTTGTGAATAGGGACAACATAAGCATGTTTCTACAGCTCAGGGACAGTCCCTTCTAGAAGGGACCTGTTCATGAGCCAGGTAAGAGGCCTTGCAAGTGCTGGAGCACCATCCTTGAGTAGTCTAGCTTGGATACCATCAGGCCCACCTGATCCTCTTGTTTTCAAGGACTTTAGAAGGGTGAAGACTTCTTTAACCTTAGCTAACCTCAGATGAAAAGATGGGCGGTCTAGGTTAGGAGGTTCCAGAATGTGGGACTCATTTGTGGATACTGGGAGCCCAGCCTTGTAATCATCAAGGTTTGTGAAATGGCGATTAAGGGCTTCAGCAATGAGGGACCCATCGTTCAGTAACTGCCCATTTGCCACTATAGGGCCTGGGGCTGCCTTTCTGTTTCCCTTTATCAGCTCGTTGATGTGAGACCAGAATAACCTCGGGTTGCCTAGGTTAGTTTTCTGGAGGTGACTGACATATGTCCTTTTTGCTAGTTTGACAGCATGTTTACTTTGGTTTCTAAGAGCTCTGTAGGTCGCAAGGTCAGCTAGGAGTGTAGAGCTCTTGAACTTTTTCCAGGCTTTGTCGCGGCGGATCATCAGGGCCTTTAGAGGGGGAGTGATCCACTTGTAGCAACTGCCTTTAACATGATGGGTCTTCATCGGAGCAAAGAGATCTGCAGTCCTCGTGAGGGATTTCAGGAAGAAGGCGACTGCCTCATCCAGGGTAGGGAGGCGTCGTAGTGGACTCCAGTCAATGTTACTAAGAAAGCCGTTATATTGCTCGGTGTCTTTCCTGTGTATCCTTCATTTGATGATGAGGGGAGGGTGCTGATTGCTGGTGTATTTTGGGGGAGACACTGCATATTTGAGTAACCCCTCCCCACATGTGTGGGGTTTACCTTGGCTCTCCAAAATCCCACCTTTGCTGCTGCTGCTTTTCCTGCTCACTCTGACTCTTGAAGACTACCAGCATTAATTGGGGGGGGGGGGAGAGAAAAATCAGAGGAATTGTGATGCAGCCGTAGAGTTTGCTCCTGGTATCTCACACACACACACACACACACACACCCTCATCACAGCAACTGCGGCCACACAGTCATCCCCTCTGGCATTCTTCAGCCCCATGGAATCCAGCTCGTCTTTGGGGAGCTTGGAGAAATGCTGGGATGGGGGACAGAAACAGTTTTTGACACAGAGTGTGCACTGCCACACGTCAAAGGGTCTGCCTATCACTCAGGATAGAATGCAGATTGGCATTCGCAACGGATTGGGGGAGGGATAAATAAACTTTAAAGCTGGAGCCCCAAAATAAAACAACTTTGCTGAGGTCAGTGCTCCTTTCAAACTTGAAGGCTGTCATCTTACTGTCACATGACCTCACCAGCAACCAATCAGAGGTCATGGATCTTGATTTGAACACCAAATGAATTCTGGGAGGATAACCGTGCAGGCTGCTTGATGCCCTTTCAGCCAGCCAAACAGGACAGCAAGTAGAAGCCTGAGAGACTGTTTCCATGTATTTACAGCCCCTTGGACCAACTGAAAGCTGCCACGACCCAGTGAAACTAAGTACAGATCCAGAACTGAGCAGTCAGCAGTTAGCTCTCAGAGGGAGGATGGCTATAGCTGCTGATCCAACCCATCTGAGGAAGCGTGACTGAAAGGTTTCTACAGGTACAGACTGTCAAAAAGGCAGTTTGCTGGCCAGCCTGGTGGTGCTGAGGGTTGAGGTGCTGGACGACACACCTCGTGCTGCGCTGACAATCTGGGTTTGGGAACGAACCCGGGTTGTCTGCAGTCGACGAGGGGGGCTCCAGTGCGAGATCAAGCCACTGCAAGAGCAGCTCCGCCTCCGGAGGGATTGGAGGCTCCCCGGTCACTGGTTGCCACCCGGTGGAGGATGGATGGTGGTGCCAACCTAGGGAGCTCCAGCGTTAGCCATGGAGAGGGGTGGAAGGGGCCCAGCCAGCATCATGGGGCATGCATGCACGCACCTCCACACAAGCACATACGTTGCCAGTGTGCTAGGGCCCTGGGACCAGGGGAGAAGATGGGCAAAAAAAAAAAAAAGGCTGTTTGCTGCCGCTGTCAGAGCGTCCTCCGCAGGGAGGATAAGAAATACAGGTTACTCACCTGTAACAGGAGTTCTAGGAATGGTATATGTTGTTCATCCACACTGTCTGGCAGGTTCCTTGCCATTTTAAATCTTGCCGGAAGGTCTTCAAGCTGGCTCCTCCCACCCACCCGGGTGGTAAAACTCTTGGCTCCGCCCCATGATGCCAGATCTAGCCCGCTGGAAGCCAGGTTGTGCATCGAATCGAGGCAGGGCCGGTGGGTTGTGTGGATGAACATATACCATTCCTAGAACTCCTGTTACAGGTGAGTAACCTGTATTTCTAGGGACATGGATATGTTGTTCAATCCACACTGTCTGGCAGACTCCTAGCAGTTCTCCGGGAGGAGGGAGGCAAGGCGCACACCCCCTACTTAGGGAATAAGGACTGGAGAACCGAGGTCCCAAAACCAGCATCCCAGTGTGACTCAAGGTCGATGTGGTAATGGGTAATAAAGGTGTGTGCGGACTTCCAGGTAGCAGCCCTACAGATTTCCTGGATAGGAAAGTCCCTGGAAGCAGGCAATGAAGCAGCGGTATGGCGGGTACAATGAGCTCTTATCCCTTTGGGAGGCTCCATGCCCGCCAACCTATAGCAGAGATCTATGCAGGAGGTGACCCACCTACATCTCGTCCACTTGGCTGAAGGTCTGCCAGGTGCAGCTTCAACATAGGTGACAAACAGCTGCCGAACCTCTCCCCGAACTTCAGCCATCCACTCCTTATAATAAAAGAGAGCGCTCTTCTAGGATCCAGAGTATGGAGCCTATATTCAGCCTCCGAGGTGCGACTGGGGTAGAACACTGGCAGAGTGAACACCTGGTTAAGGTGAAACTCCAACATCACCTTTGGAAGGAATTTCGGGTTGGGGCGCAGGAAAACCTTGTCCCTGTGGAAGACCAGATAAGAAGACTCTATGGAAAGCGCCTGGAGCTCTCCCATCCTTCTGGCCGACGTGATAGCCACCAAGAAGGTGGTCTTCCACGACAGGTGAGAGATGTCACACCTGTGCATCGGTTCGAATGGCTTGCCCATGAGCTTAGCCAATACCAGCAGTAGATCCCACGGAGGTGGAGGTTCTCGCACCGGAGGGGATATGTGATCAAGGCCTTGAAAAGCGCCCAACCACCTTCTCCTGCACCACCGACTGCTTCCCGGCCCGCGCTCGGTAAGCAGAGATGGCTGCCAGGTGCACCTCAAGGGTCGTCGACCAAAGCCCTAGCTGAGAAAGGGACTACAGGTAGTCCAGAATGCTTGCCAAGGAACAGGAGGAAGGGTCCAGCCCCTTGCCCTGACACCAAATGGAGAATCTCTTCCATTTAAAGGCATAGCATTTCCTGGTCGACTCCTTACGGGATGTCTCAATGACGTTGAGGACCTCGTCGGAAAGACCCAAGGCCTGGAACTCTAGGCGCTCAGGAACCAGGCCGTCAGGTGCAGGGATTGAAGGTCCAGATGGAATACCTTCCCCTGGCTGACTGAGATCAGGTCCAGGCGGGCTGGAAGCCGCCTCAGGAGCCTGGAGCTGAGGCTGAGGAGATCTGGATACCAGAACTGACGGGGCCAGTCTGGGGCTACCAGAATCACCTGTGCCTTGTCCTTCCTCGCCTTGAGAAGCACCTTGTGGATCTAGGGAAATGGGGGAAAGGCGTAGAAGAGGCCCGGGGTCCATGGCCTCGAGAAGGCATCCTCCTGCAGCGAGCCCTGCTGAGGGGGGTGGGCATGAAACAGCCTCAGCTTCGCATTCTCCCTGGAGACAAACAGGTCCACCTGAGGCGTGCCCCAGTGGGAGAACAGATCTTGTACTACCTCCGGCAGGAGAGACCACTTGTGGGACGCAGCTCCTATCCGGCTTAGGGCATCGGCCAAAATGTTGGAGGATCCTGCCACATGGATGGCAAGGAGATCCGCCTCCAGGCTGCGCACGAGGGACCAAGTGCAGAGAGCTTCCCTGCACAGAGGCATGGAGCGCGTCCTGCCCTGGCAGTTTAAGTAGTACATGGTCGTGGTATTGTCCATCTGGACCTGGACCACTTGACCCCGTACAAACGGAGTGAAGGCGGTGAGGGCTAGACAAACCGCTCGAAGCTCCAGCAGGTTGATGTGGCATCGGGACTCCCAAGGAGACCAGAGGCTGTGCGCTCTGTGCTCCCCCAGAAGGGCACCCCAACTCAACAGAGAGGCGTCGGCCCGGGGCGGACAAACGGAATGCCCTCCTGCAGATGAGTTGGAACAATCCACCACTGGAGAACGCTCCACATCTCCTGGGACACTGCCACTGGCTGGTCCAAAGGACCGGAGAGCTGTGACCACTGACTGGCCAGTCCCCACTGTAGGGGACACATGTGCCAACGGGCCCAACGGACCACGCTGGTGCAGGCCGCCATGAGGCCCAGGAGACGCAGGAAGTCCTGGGCAGGGCGCAACTGCCCAACCTGAAATCACTGGGCAAAGGAGGAAAGAACCTCGGCCCTGTCCACTGGGAGCCGTGCTCTGGCTCGCAGAGAGTCGAGCTCTACCCCGATGAATTGGATCACCTGCTTTGGCACGAGTTCCGACTTGGCCTCGTTGCTGAGGAGGCCAACCTGAGAGCAAACCTGGAGGGCCAGATCCCTTGACCGCTCCACCTCCGGTCGGGAGGAGGCCGCAATCAGCCAGTCATCCAGGTAAGGGTACACCCAGACCCTTCGGCGCCACAGGAATGCTGTCACCACTGCCATACATTTGGCGAAGACCCTGGGAGCTAGAGAGAGGCTGAAGGGCATGGCCCGGAACTCATAAAGCGACCCCTCTGCTCCGAAGCGGAGGAATCGCTGGTGGGACAGATGGATTGGGACATGAAAGAACGTGTCCTGGAGGTCCAGAGAACAGAAGCACATGCCTCGTTCCAAGGATGGAATGATCCGAGCCAGAGTGACCATCCTGAAGGTTCGAGACCTTAGGAACCTGTTCAGGTCGTGCAGGTCTAGAATGGGGCGCCAGCCCCGTCCGTTTTGGGACCAGGAAATACCTTGACACAAACCCTGGGTCTGGTGGAGGATCCACCACCTTCCTGAGCACCTCCTTCTAGAGGAGCAGGGCAGTGTCAGCTCGACAGGCCGACAGAGAGGCTGCGGACCCCGTAGCCCCCCGTGGGGAGACGGCTCGGAAGGGCGGGGCCTGCTCGAACTCCAGAGGCAGACCCTTTCCTACCACTTCCAACACCCAGCGGTCCGTGGTGATAGCGGACCAGGCAGAAAGAAAGTGGCGGAGCCGTCCCTCCATGGGGGGAACCTGGGGGGAGCGACACGGCTTGGGGCAACACCCCACAACCAGTCACTGGGCAGGCTTGGAGGAGGGACCGGCAGAGGGACCTCCTGGGCCTTTTCCTCCCAGCTTCCTGCTGGAGGAAGCTGCAGGCTTGGCTTTGGGGTGCCAAGTGCAAGCCTGCTAGCCCTGATGCTGGTGTTGCTGGGCCGGACATGCCGCAGAGGCAGAAGGCCGAAAGGGCTTACGCTGCTGCTGGCAGCCTTTGTCCTTCTGGGCAGACGTGACCGAGTCCAAGGTGGCATTGGACTTCTCGATCCTCTGGAGATGGCCTTCCACCCCGGGCCCGAACAAGTCAGTACCCAGGAAAGGGACATCTGCCAGATTGTGCTGGGTATCTGCTGTGAAGGTGGAGATCCGCAGCCAAGCTCTGTGGCGCATGGCCACTGCGGCCGCTACTGACCGGCCACAGGAGTCTCCAATATCAAGAACAGTTTGGAACTGCTGCTTCACCACCGCCCTTCCCTGATCCCGCACCTGCTTGACCGTAGTCTGGAGGGCAGACGGGAGATGAGGGACCACCTCATACAGGGAGCCCATAAGAGCGTGGGAGAAGTGCGCCATCAGTACGGCCGAACTGGCCTGACGGAGGCCTAGGGAGGACGCAGCGTACACTTTACGCCCGGTGTAGTCCAGCTTTTTGGACTCTTTGTCGGGAGGCTTGTCCACGTCCTTGGTGTTCCCGGAACGCCGGAAAACACTATCAATAACCAGCCCCTCCGCAGAGGGATGCTCCGAAAAACTGGACAGTGACCCGGTAGGGACCACGTATTTCCTGGCCATCCTGGCCGAAGGAGCAGGACAAGAGGCCGGCCGCTGCCATAACTGCAAGGCTGGGCCAACAATGGCTTCAGCCACCGGAAAGGCCTCCGTGGGAGAATCCCCTCGGTCCAGTATCTCCGTGAGGGGATACTTGGCCCGCTTGGATACGGGCTCGAGCTGCATCCCAGTAGACTCTGAGATGAGCCGAAGCAGACCCATGAACGAGGATGGGCTCTCGTCCATAGACTGTCCCCCATAGGACTCCAGGTCAAGGGGCCTGGAGAACAGGGAAGAGTCATCATCAGACTCCGAGGAGTCTGTGAACAGCTGCCTAGGGCCTGAGCCACTCTCCATCTGCCAAGGACAGTCGGGAGTGAGGGTGACAGACAACCGGCGGGGCAGCCCCTGACCCAACTGAGAATCCTTGGTCGAAGCCCCAGATTTAGGTTGTGGAGGCGGGGGTTCCACCACAATAGGTGGCGCAGCTGGTTTTGGCCGAACAACCGGCACCGGTTTGGGCTCCTCGATAACCGCAAGGGGTTGTTTCAGCCTTTCAGGTGACAGCCACTTAATGGCCGGGGAAGGTGACGGGGTCGGCTTGTTCCCGGTCAGAAGGAGCTGCTGCCACATTAAGTCCTCCTAGCATCGATGCAATTTGCGCCAAAGCCTTTCCTCCGAGGAGGAAGAAGACGAGCGGCACCGCCGCTTTCCTCGGTGCCGAGACCGAGACCGCCGGTGTCGGCGGGATCGGCTGGACCGAGAAGAGGTCCAAGACCGAGACCGTTGGTGTTTCCAATGATGGGTCTGGAAGGGAGCGGGGAAAACCCGTTCCTCCCTCAGCTCGGGAGCCTTACCCGGGAACTCCAGCACAGGAGGTGCAGGCAAGTCCTCGGTTTCCACCAGTGAAGAAGGGTTGTCTGCTTCTCCAGTCGTCAGCCCGCCCGACAGGTCGAGAAAGATCTCGATCACGTTGACAGGTGTCTCGGCTGGCTGACCTGACTGGGACACCATGAAGCCAGCGGCCTTAGCTGCAGCCTCAACCGAAGTAGAGTGTTGACTGTCCGGGGAAGGGGACCTCTCCCGCTCCCATGAACGCCGACGGTGGGACTTACCCTTCGAGTCCTTTTTCTTGGACCGAGAGGAGTGTCCCGATGGAGCCTCACCTTTCGTGGAGAGGGACTGGCAAAGCTCCTTAAAATAAGCCGTATAGGAGGAGCCCAAGGACAGCGGGATAAAGGTCGCGACCGAGGAGGACGAAGATGCGGCCTGGGCCGCCTCCTCCTCGAGGGCGATCATCTGTTCCAGCTGCTCAGCCGAGCCTGCCGCCGCAGAAACCACCCAACGGGCCTCTTTGACTTCACCAGTGGAATACGTCTCTCGGGGTGCCCAAGTTGAAGCCTGGCAGCATAGTCTACGAGGACACTGGCCGAGAAAGACTTGCACAAATCGCAGGCCTGCAGATCGTGGTCAAGCCCAAGGCGGTAGATGCACGTGGAATACGAATCAGTCACAGACCTCTTCTGCCCACATGGGCACCGCCGAAAACCGGGAGTCGATTTATCCATCGCAGCCGCGAAGGAAGAAACAGACCGAAGTCCTGTAAACTTTAAAATTAGTTTCGGGTTAACCAAAGAATTTGGATCCAGTCTAAACGCAGAGCGCTAAGGAGGGAACCTGAGCTTCCAAGCGGTAAGGAAGATCTGGCATCATGGGGTGGAGCCGAGAGTTTTACCACCCGAGTGGGTGGGAGGAGCCAGCTTGAAGACCTTCCGGCAAGATTTAAAGCGGCAAGGAACCTGCCAGACAGTGTGGATTGAATAACATATCCATGTCCCTAGAAAGACCGATTCCCACATTCAAGAAAGAGAGGTAAAAGCATGCTAATGAAGCACTGGTGCCACAGCTGCCAACCTGCAGTGTGGTAGAGACTATACTGCTGATCGACAGTCAGCATCATGAGAGAGAGTCTGGGAAACCAGCCAGTCAGTGCTGCAGCTAGGCACTGGCTAGCACTGCACACTGGGGTCTGGAAGCTAGGGGTGTGTGTGTGTGTGTGTGTGTGTGTGTGTGTGTGTGATATGTGGCCCCGTGTGGTTCCCAAGACCAGTCTGACCAGCAGAGGAGGAGAGAGGAGCAAGAGAGGTCCGGATGACTGCTGAAGCAGAAAGCCTGATTCCAGCCTAGAGGCACCTGAGACATGCACAACTGATCTGATCACCCAGAACAACTGACCATCTGAGCAATCACCTGAGAAAGATCTGCAGATGAAGGAAGAGGAGCCAAAGTTGTGAGGGAAGCTGATAACATGAAGACAAGGCAAGAGAAGGACATGTCTATGGCACCCAATCCTAAGGGATCTGGGCACCTTATGATACAACACAGCAGATAGGTAAAATACATGTACAAATAAAATTGGTTAAAATGTCATCTCCATGGCACCGAGCGATTTGGGGGGGGGAATCGCTCTGCACACTGGCAACCTGGGTTTGCCACCACCCGTAAGACAGGAGCAGAGACCAGTGGGGAGGGTTATGGGTGTTCACTCAGACGCCTCTTCCTGGGAGGGAGGGTGCAGCCCGCACTTGGGCAGTTCTTGGCAGTTCGCCAGTGGAAGCGCACATGCGGTGTGGGTGACCATGCACCACCGTCCATCCTTCCTAGCACACTATGAGCATGCAGCCACTACTTGGGAGGGGGGTGGGCAGGGGTTAAAACTGAAAAAGAAATTGCCCGCTTGGCTGACCGTAAGACAGTTGCCCGGTCCCCCTCCTGCTACACAGCGCTGGCAGCCAGCCTTCTAGGCCAATCCCCCTGTCATGTGTGCAGTACAGAGTCAGAACTTATTTCCCTCTCATGGGCCCCAGGAAGGAGGCCCTCTGGCGAAGGGATATGTCAGGTTGACTGGCACGACACAAGGGGGGGGGGGACAGCAATGATGGTGGAGGAGGGGACAACTTGTTGGGTAGGGGATGACCACTGGCAGCCTGAAGACATGGCCGGTCGGGGGAGGGGAGACAGGAGAGGTTAAATATATAACAAGGAAGTTACATAGCAGTACTAGGCCCAAAACTCAATGTAAACCAATGAGTTTTTAAAACAAAATTTAAACAAGGCCAAAGAATGAGTACCTCCACTTCAATGGATTGGGGGGCTAATGCAGAGAATCGGGCAACCACTCTGAACACCCTATCATCTAATGAGTTTAATCAGGATCCATCTCAGTATGAACAAGAGGTCTGCCACTGCAACCGGGAGGACTGATTGCCAGGAGCGCACAGAGTCAGGACGACTTTCAGGCAGCCCAGGCAACAGACCGTGAAGGACCTTGTAGTTTAACAAGCACACCTTGAAGTTGATGCGCCACCACACTACCGACCAGCGTAGAACATGGAGAAGTGGCATGATATGCTCAAACTGAGCAGTACCAGCAACCAGCCAGGCTGCTGCAGTCTGAACCAGCTGCAAGTGACATAACTTCATGGACAACCCAAGGTAGAGCATTACAGTAATCCAGCGTTGATTTATCCAGGGCACGCACCAGCAGGGGCTTGAAATAACCACCAGTCTGGCTGTCCCAGATACTCCATCTTCCCTAGGCACAGCTGGTTTCATTTTGCTGCCAGTGCCTGGGACAGGCACCAAACGAAAAAGCATTAGTGGTCCCCAAGACACAGGAGATGCTGCAAACTGTAAGGCTGGGCTATGGATGTCCCAACATCATGGTGTCACACACTTGATTATTGAGGGATGTCTATTCCACCCAAAGTCCCATGATGGCCTCTTCTGTGCAGTCAGTAGTTTTGTCAAGCAGCAGAAATGAAAACAATACAGCAGTGGGACTAGACTGTGCATGTGTTCCTGCTTACTGTGCACGTGTAGTCACAGGTCTTTCTTTTGCACCACATACCTCATACCTCATTCCTCTCTGTGCTGGACTTCCAGTAGGAGTCCAAGTCTAGCTCTAGTTCACAGGCAGCAGGGTTTGGGGAATCCAGTCGAATCTGAAAGCCCTTTTAGGGCAGACAATCAAGGCAGAAAGAGCGGGAACTAGGAGAGGAATCAAATAAAATAAGGGCAATAAGGGCTCCAGTCACAGGAAATGTAGAGATTGGTTAAAAAGTATTTGTTAGTGTTACTAAGTAGGAGGAAACATTGAGGCCATGTCCACACTACACACAGAAAACCCCCTCTGTAATGTTACAGAGGGGCCAAACCATTACTGCAATGGTTTGCATTTACACCTGTAACGTTACAGGAGGTGTTCTCATACCGTTGTTGAAACCACCTCATATGTTGTTTCAACAACTGTTAAGAAACCGGGTCTGCCCCGCAACGTTACCGGCTATAGTGTGGACGCGTAAGCATGTTGCTCCAACCGTCCCCCAGTGCAGCACGAACTGCATTGTGGGATAAGGTGCAGTTTGTAATGGTCCCATGTGACCCACAATGCAAACGTACCGTCACAGTGCCACTCCACTGCCAGGACTGTTCGCCGGCAGAGTGGACACACTGTGACGGTTACCGTCCGTACCGGTTTGGAACCCCTATAGTGCGTTAGCGGTGTACTGTGGACGGGGCCTATGTGTCTGGGCTATACATAGGAGCAGAGGAAGCTGATCAGCTTGTCAGGGCAAAGCAGAAGGAAGTGAGCACTTATAGGGTTACTACCGTGAGGGATGGAGAAGTAATTTAAAAGCCCTTATCCTGGCAATGAACTGGAGGCACAGTTGTTAAGTCCTTTTCAGGGCATTACCAGTCAATCACCTTACAATGGGTACAATCAGTTATTAAGCTTTTGTCAGGACGCTGTACCAGCCAGGGGGCACACTAGTTATAATGAGCTTGTATTCAGAAATAGAAATGTAAAATTAGCAATCAAAAATAAAAACAGGATATGTACAAATTGTGTGGGACAGACAAAATGAATATTGCACCTGTCCCTTGCACAGTTGTCCACAAAAAACTATTTCTAGCCCTGTGCACCAGTGTTGCCAGATTCGCCTGCTCAAGAAAGGTTTTGATCCGTGAGATGTTTCAGAGATAGTAAAAGCAATGCAGACAACCAACAGCTGATACATGATATTCTAAGATCAGGGAGTCCACAATGACCCCCATATTAGATTACTCACCCCGTCTAAAGTCGAGTGTCATGCAAAGAGGGAAGGACAGCATTAGTGCTCATTGCCACTGTCCAAAATCAACCCAGCTCCACCAATAATAGCTCCTCTGTCTTCAATGGGTTAAGTCTAAGCCAGCTAGCCGCTATCCAATCTTGAATATCTCTCATACACTTGCTCAACTGCGAGACAGATGCACCATCAAAGGCACGAGACACGTACAACTGGGTATCGCTGGCACAGCAATGAAAACCCGCCATAGCATCTAATGAGCTCCCCAATGGCAACGTATATGCCGCAAACAACATGGGAGCAAGAATCAACCCCTTAGGCACACCACAGCAAAGTGCAGCACCGCTTGTGATGAAAGAGCCAAGTGCCACCTGCTGGATAAGCAGGACTCGAACCACAGTAACACCATACCCTCAAGTCCCTACAAAGTGCCTCAGATGAGAGAATAGCACCCCTAGGTCCACCGTGTCAAAGGCCAAAGAAAGGTCAAGCAGGACAAGGATGGAATGACACCTGCTATCCCTTGGTAGAAGTAGATCATGGTGCACCTTGACAAGAGCCATCTCCATACTATGGCAAGGCCGGAAACTGGACTGGAGAGACTCAGACGTCATTAATATTAATATTAATAATAATAATAATATTCGTATTTTTTTAGATACCTTTTGAAGTGCCAAGGCGCCGTACAAATTAAAATCAGAAACAAATCTGAATAAAAACAGTCATAAAATCTAAAACAATCATCATAAAATAACATTACTCAAATAATTATTCGCCATAGGCCTGGTGCCACAAAAAAGTCTTTAGGGTCAGCTTAAAACCCTCCACAGTTGTGCACTCCCGTAACCGACGAGGTAGAGAATTCCAAAGTGTGGGAGCCATGAACATAAATGATCTGGCCCCCGAAGATTTCAAACGTACCTTAGGGATCTCTAGCAACCCCTCGCCGGCTGAGCGGAGTAATCGCCTAGGGCAATAAGGGACCAGGAGCTCTTTCAGGTAGTCCGGGCGCAGTCCGTGTAGGGCTTTGAAAGTCAGCAAGCCAACTTTAAAGGTGATCCGCCACTGTACTGGCAGCCAGTGCAGTTTGTGCAGCACCGGCGTAATGTGACTGGACTGAGAAGATCCTGTCAGAAGCCAGGCTGCCGCGTTCTGCACCAGCTGCAAGCGGCGGATTTTCACCCCAGAAAGCCCTAGGTATAGGGAGTTGCAGTAGTCTAAGCAAGAGGACACAAAGGCGTGGACCAAAACAGGAAGGTCGCTGGACGGAACCAGATGTTTAACCCTGGAGATATTCCTTAGATGGTAAAAGGAAGATTCGACGACAGCTGAGACCTGTGAATTCAGGGTCAACCCTTCGTCAAAAATTACCCCCAGGTTTCGCACCTGGTCAGAAGTCGGGAGAGAGACATCCCCCGAGAACAAGTCTAGAGGGTAACCTACCTCCCGAACCCCCTGTCCAGCGACCAGGTTCCACAACCAACACCTCAGTCTTACCGGAGTTCAACTTCAGCCAGTTCGAATCCATCCACTGCTGGATTTCTTTGAGACAGCTATTAAAGACCGAGAGAGCTCTATCCTGGTCGGGCACGAAAGAAAGGTAGAGATGGGTATCATCGGCATAGCAATGAAACCTCAGCCCATACCTTCTTACAGTGTCTCCGAGGGGCAGCATGTACACCGCGAACAACATGGGCGACAAAACCAAACCCTGAGGGACCCCACAAGACAGAGAAACTGGGTCTAATGAAAACACCCCAGATACCACTCTCTGAGTTCTTCCAGTGAGGAACGATGTAACCCATCTGAGGACTGTTCCCATCAGTCCACAGATGCACCTCAAATGGCTAAGTAACACCCCATGGTCCATGGTGTCAAACGCTGATGAGAGATCCAGAAGAACCAAGATGGAGCGGCTCTTCCGATCTCTAGCCATCAGGAGATCACTGAGCACCCGATCCAGCGCGGTCTCTGTACTATGTCTCTTTCGGAAACCGGACTGGAGGGGCTCGTAGATGTCATGGATGGTCAAATGGTCGTCCAGTTGGGCTGCCACTACTTTCTCAATGACCTTCCCTAAAAAAAGGGAGGTTAGAGATTGGCGTAGTTAGCATGGCAGTTTGGGTCCAAAGTAGCTTTCTTCAAAAGTGGTATCACTACCGCCTCTTTCAGAGAGTTAGGAAACTCTCCAGATTCCAAGGAGCACCAAACTATCCACGCTAGGACCGGACCGATGACATCAATACAACCCAAGATCAGGGAAGCTGGTCCAGGGTCCAAACTACAGCATGTAGGGCACACACCCTGGATGATCCACATGACATCCATGAAGACGGGGCGGCTGAAGGTACTCTAGGAAAACCGAGGAGCAATGACCTCATGCTGATCAAAACCAACACCCAGAGAGGGCGCTGGTTGGAGCACTGCCCTGATGTCGGCCACCTTAGCAGCAAAGAATCGAGCAAGATCATCGCACTCTATTTGCGAAAACGCTTTCGGAACTTGAAGACAGGCTGGGTTGCACAGTCTGTCCACAGTTCGGAACAGCTGAGCTGCCGCAATCTCCCTGGACAGGAACTCTGCCTTCTTACGGGTGATTGTGGATTGACAGACTTGATAATGGTCCATCAATCTAAGGCAGTTGGCATCAAGGGCAGATTTCCACCAGCGATGCTCTAGCCTTCGGCCTAGTCGCTGCATCTCCCTCAAAACCCCGTTGAACCATGGGGATTGAGAACGAACTCTGACTGGAGCAATAGCATCCAGAGCCCTCGAGATGGCCGTATTATAGGCCATCATGAGGGTCTCTGGATCATTGCTTGCCACAGAGAGGGGCGATAGGTCAAGCACCACAGATAGGCTCTGAGAACCTATGTCTCGTAAAGGGCGGTACCTGACCATCTCCACAGGGGTAGGCCTACAAGGGGGGGTGCTAAAACTAAACCCCACAGTGTAGTGATCAGACCACACAACTGGTTCCACCCCCAAATTGGAGGCTTCGATCCCTAGGAGGAAAACCAAGTCAAGAGAGTGTCCATGTTTATGAGCAGCAGTGGTAACCACCTGTGTAAGGCCCAGAGATGTCACTAACTGGAGGAAATGCTGTCCAAATTGCGAGAGTTTGTCATCGATCCAGGCGTTGAGTAACCCAGAACCATCAGTCTGGGCGACTCTAACATCATGTCAACGACGTCTGCCACTTCCTGAAGGAATCGCTTCTCATCACCGGGTGGACGGTAGATGAGGGCGATCCGAAAACCTACACCTACTATGGTACATCAAACGACTCTGCTTAGTCAACTAGTACACTCGTGAGGTTCAGTTCCGGTCTTAAAACAGAGCCAAGCCCCAACGATCCAACCTTGGTGGTGCATCACAGTACCGGCTGGAATTAAAGCCTCAAAATGGGGCCAGAATTTTCATCCAGCCAGGTCTCAGTGATGCAAGCCAGGTCCACGGTTTCAGCAAGATCCGCAATAACTGCAGTCTTGTTTTTAATGGACCTGGCATTGTATAATACCACCCGAGTTGGACGAACCTCTCGGGCCACCTGAGCCATCTGCCTACCATAGTCAATAGTGCCCTTGGGTATGGAAACCAAGCACGAAACCCCATGCTCTGGGTTCCATTTCACCCCAGGGCATCTCCTGGATCTCACTACCCCAATGTGGTGGCCCCCCCTCATTCACCCTCCACTGTTCGCACCTCCTCCAACAAGGTATTGTTCCAACTGGACCACCACCACCACCACCACCACCTTCTTGATCATTTCCCTCAGAAAAGGAAGGTTCGAGACAGGCCTGTAATTTAAGAGATTCCAGTTATGTTTTTTTAAGAAGGGGCTCCGCCACCACCTTTTTCAGGGTGGAAGAAAAAATGCCCTCCCTGAGAGAACACCCAACAACCTCTGCAAAGATCAGACAGAGTATCCCCGAGAACTCTTTTAAAAAAAAAAAAAAAAAAGCTGGGTCGGCCCAGGATTCAGTGTGCAGTAGGCGGTAGTGGGATGTAGTCCTGAAACCACCCAGAGGACACAAGGGACAAGACACCGCTGGCTGACATGCCGCTAGAGGGTATCCCAAACCAAATAGACAACACGCTGTCAAAAAAAAAAAAAAAAATCAATTAAGGCTCTGCAGGACTGCAGACAAACTAGATATAGTAATCTATCCAGTGAGCCAGCCGGTTCTTTCCAGCAGCAATCACCCATGACAGGAATACTGACTTTTTCCAGAGTGACTGGCTGGTACCCATCATAATCGGTCCACAGCACCAATTTATCCTCCTCCAAGCAGGACCTCTATTAACAATGCTCCAAACTGTCATTTTGTCTTCATTTTCCTCAGATCACCATCAAAACATGCGCCTTACAGCAGGAAATCAAGGGGCAGATACGGAGGGGTGCTAGTGAGTCAAATGCTGCTGTAAGAGACACATTACAGCCTTCCATGGCCACCTCTGCTCCCATAGCACAGGTTGCCTGACAGGGCTTGACAAATTTTAAAATTAGGTACTTGTCCACGGACAAGTGGCTTGTCAAAAAGTAGCTGTCCCAGTGCTTGGCTTGGTAGTCAGGTAAAAAATGGCCTATTTTTAGTAAAAAGTATAAAAATACAGAAAACCTACATGGATTTATTGTAGTATCAGCTGTTTAGTGTTGTAATAGACAATAAGGAGAATAAATAATATGAATTTATTTTTTGGTCAGGATGAAGAGGACGACTGACAGAATTAGCATGCGGTGATGCCAGTAGCACAGTCAGTGAGAACATCATGCAGCAGACAGTACAGTACAGCATAATCATCAGGAAAACTTATAGTAGGAGGCCTGAGCATGCTCCAGCCGGAGAATCATACTCACTGTCGTCGTCGTCGTCGTCCGTCGTCGTCATCATCATCATCATCATCATCATCATCATCATCATCATCACCACCACCACCAGTGACAGCCTCAGGGACATTTTCATGTGAATCAGCATCAGCAGAACTAGTAGTCGAACTAGCATTACCATGACCAGGAATGTGGCATGAGCCAGGACCAGATAGTAGTCAGTGGTTGATAGCTCGATCCGGATCAAAGCTGTCTAATGCAGGACCTTCAACTGCTATATGCAGACGTGACTGGAGTGCGTCATCACCCAAACATATCATTTTTATTTCTATAAGATTCTGAATGGAGAATATTTGCTCACATTTAGCTGTAGACACTCACAGCCAGTAACATTTCTATTAGACCAAGGATGTGAGCAAGCTGGGCCGGTCTCTCTCGCAGTAGCTGTGAATATACTTGCAGATATGGCTCATCAACTGAAGACTTAAGCATTGCTTTGAGTGCAGAATACTCCCTTTGTATACTGGTTACGTGATCCTTAGGAAAAAAGTTGCGAAAGATGTCTAACAAATTACTTAAATCAGTTGTGCCAAACTGCACAAGTTCTCCTTGTGATGGATCGAGAAATTTTTGAAATCTAAACAACGGAACCATTTTAGAGGTTCCTCTGATAGATTTCGAAAACGCTGGTCAATGTAAGATGCTGCTGCATCTATTAAATCGTGCAGCTTAGTATCAGTCATGAAATTTACTTCTGGACAGTCCCCTTTGAAGGTAAAAGGAACAGTGACAGTCTTGTCCTCAGTGCCCCGTTTTGAAATTAGATAGTTCATGCATTTCTCTGCAGGATTATACTGGGGTAGAAATGATGTCATAAGCTTTCCAGGTCTTATTTTTAGTTCCGTCAACTGGAGTAAGCATGTCTCGACGAGTTGGGAGACTTCTAATATTAGCAGGTCATCCTTTTGAAATTCCAGTGAGAGATTTTACAATATTGGCAAAAAACCTGAAGAATAAACAGTGATTTTACAAACTGCACTGAGTGCGTATCTCTTAGAAGAGCCGTTGCTTTGGCACCATCATCACCAGCAGAGTTTGCGACATGTTCGAGATGTTTAACTACTGTGGGCAGGTTGACTTGGACAGCATGAACTGAGCGGGACTTACTTGCAAGCCAATGCACTTGCTTTATTGTACTGAAATGAGCCAGTGCAGTGTGTATGACATCTGTTATTTCCTGTAGTTCCCCAAGTTTCTTGGGGCTGTAGTGGTAAAATTTAAAAAATTCCTTTCAGGGCATTTTCTACTTTTTGAACAAAAGATTTTTTTCATGACGTCAAGAACTGCTAACACCAGTTTGCGGGCTATGCAATGGATGGATATTACAGTGGGGACATGTCTGATTTTTGCTATGGTGCCACCTGTAAGACCCATCATCACACTGGCACCACCAAAGTTGGCAGATAAGAGAACCGGTCTAGGCTTGCTCACATTGTTACGGTCTGCAAAAGAAAGATCAACAGACCCCAGCGCAGAGCTTATTGCTTTAAAAATTCCATCTGCGTGACAATGTTCTAGAGGAACAGCTTTAATTAACACAGTTGTGACTTTTTTTTCTGTGCCATCAACAAAACGAAGGAAAACATTTTCCCACTCCACTATGCTTGCATCTGTACTGCCATCTGCAAGAACGGTAATGAAATTTGTATTTTTGACAGTCTGGATCTGTGTTTTAGACATGACAGCCGATATTGCATTACAGAAATCTCTGGCCAGTTTACTATTTGTGTAATTGCTGCCGAGTTTAACCCCGTTTTTTTTCCTGCAGTGTGCAAAGCCACTCCATATCTGAGAAAGAATGTAAATTTTTAGCCAAGCAATATGCGGTGTTAAATAAACACCTCATTTTATTCTGGGTGGCTTCCTCCATCTGAGAAAATGCGTGATATATTGCAGTTTCAGACATGTTAAAATTGACTGCACATTGACCAGTTTTGTGACTATGCTGGTTTCACAAATTATATGTGGATTTGATTTCTCATGGGCTCTCACTGCCACTGGTTCAGATAATTTCAGAATTGAGTCAAACACGTTAGTTTTTTTTGGAATAAGCAGGAGTCGCAAGATTGGGATATTTCTCACAGACAGAGCAGTACATGACGCATTTTTGATCATTATACCGTAACCAGGTAAACTGATTTAGCCACTGATGCTGAAAAGTTCAAGCCCTTTTTTCTACATCATATTTTTTAATCTTTGCTTCTTTTCTCAGTGTTTAAGTTTGTTGTTTCACTTTCCTCATCTAAAACCAAAGGTCGCTTTAGCTGTACCGAACCGGAATATGGTGATGGCATTGCTGCCACCACAGAACTGCTGCTGCTGCTGGCATTCTCACTCGTTTCAGAAATTGGTATGGTCAAATCAGATTGATCAGCCGTTTTATGTCTATAAACATAGACTCCGACTGAGAAGAACCATTATTTTGGTTGTTTTCTTGACTAGGGCCATGGGGTTGGGGCTGGCTTTCAAACTGTGAAGAAGAATGCTCTTTACTTTATGTTCCTGACGAAGATGACATGATGGATGTCCCAGACCCAGTCCAAAGCTAAAATAGAGTAGTCTGCTTTTGCTTATTTCTTTGCTTTTTTTTTTTTTTTTTTAACTTCTATGCAATTGTGAAATATTAAAATATTGTACACAATAAAATTCTATTTTGTTATCTTTGTGTGTGCTGTGTAATTTTTTTTTACCTGCCGTTGTGCTTATGCTTACAACACTACAAGAGGGCAGGACAATATGTGGGAGTACTAGTAGTAGGACAGGACACTTTGTTGTGGTATTACCGTAACTGTACTAGTAGTAGGTACTGATAAGTACGGTATTTGGTGGTAGTAGTAGCTGCCTTGTACCTTTGTAGTACTACTAGCTAGCAGCTACAGTAGCACTAGCACTGCTGGTCAGGTAAATGAGATAATACACGTCACAAAGTAAGTGTGTTGCTTCCCTCCTCCTTCTCCCCTCCCGTCTCTTTCCACCACTTTTACTTAGCTAGGTGCCCCCCATATCAAGCACCCAAAACTGTTTTTTCCTCTACCCTCTCACAGCAGGTTCGGTCTCAGACACAGACACACACACACCTACCTCCACACCTCCACCAATGTAGCTAGGTTTATTTTATTTCTTTTTTTTTGTAGCTCAGAAAATGCTTTTTCCCTCTGTGTAGTTTATTTCTATCAAGTCCTCAGTTGTTCCCCAAATTCCTCTACCCTGGGGCAGGTTCGGTCTCACATCCGCAGCACACACACCCCCTTCCACCAAAGTAGCTAGGTTTATTTACTTTTTTGTCTCTTTAGTACAAAATGCTTTTTCCCTTTGCATAGTTTATAAGTCCTCTGCCCAAGTTCCTCTACCGTCTCTCTTAGGGCAGGTTCGGTCTCACATCAACACACACACACACACACACACACCTTCACCAATGTAGCTAGGTTTATTGTTTTTTCTGTAGCACAAAAAAAATGCTTCCCCCACCCCCGGAATAGTTTCTTTCTAATAAGTTATCAGTTGTGTCCAAGTTCCTCTACCCTAGGGCAGGCTCTATCTGGTCTCACACTAGCCACACACTCCCTTCCACCGCTGTAGCTAGCTTTATAGCTTTCTGTATATTCAAAAAATGTGGTTTTCCTTTAAATCGTTTGAGTTCTTACTCAGATGCTGTTTTCCCAAGTTACTCTACCCTTTCTTAGGGCAGGCTCTCTGTCTGGTCTCAGCCACACACCACCTTCCACCAGTGACTCAGTAGTTAAGTTAGGTATTAGGTTTATATTTTTCTTTCTTTATATAAAAAAAAAAAATTCCTTATTTTTCCTTTAAATCGGTTGATTTAGTCAGTCTTCAGTTGAGTTGTTCACATGTTACTCTATCCTCTTAGGGCAGGCTCTATCTAGTAGTGGTCTCACAGACACACACACCTTTCCACCACTGTTAGTTTTTCTGTTTAAGAACAAAAAATGCTTTTTCTTATATCTATATAAATCTATCCCTTTTACACAAGTTATCAGTGGTCAGGTCCTCTGCCCTCTCAGTCTCGGGGCAGGCTTGGTCTCTCATCTTAAGAAATGGTTGAATTTTCTTTCCTTCCTTCCTTTTTCTGCAGTTTATAGTTGTTCACAAGATTCTCTAATCTACCAGGAAAGCATAGGTCCTGGTTCACTCACACAATCATTTCCCCCTTTCTTCAGAAGGAAAAGTGTTCTTTTTGTTTTCCTTTCTATATTAATTTACATTCACTTTGTTCTGATTTTTCAACGTCCTCCCCAGTCAGCCAGAGCCAGTCCACACAATCTCAGTCAGACACAACAAAGACACAGACCCCTGAATTCAGTGTAGTTTTTCCCTTCGTTTTTTCTTTTTATTCTAAACTAAACTTTTTATATATACATATATATTATTTTGCAGATTATATCGAGACAGAGACTGTTCCCCAGGACAGACGTCTTTCAGTATAGTCCTCTGTCCTCCAAATCTCTCTCTGTCTCTCTCTCTCATGTCCCCCCCTCTCCACAGACTTCAGATCCCAATTAAGTTCCCGCTCCCCGCAGTCCCGATGCCTTTTATATATATATATAATTTTTTTTAGGTTTTCTCCAGTGCAGGGTAGCCAAACAAGTATATGTACTTTTTTTTATATTTCTAATTTTCCCTCCTACTGCCCCACAGAGCCGCTCGTGGGGGAGTCGCCATTAATCCTGCTCCTACCAGTGCCTACTTTGCAGCCTCTGGTCCTCATCAAAACCTCGCGAACCCTCTGGGCCGGCAGCCCCGAATTTTAAGTCTTGTCAGGGGTCCCGGGGTGGCAGGCAGGCACTGCACATCAGGACCCGGCTCGGCGCTCCGTCTTCCTGGCTCTGAGGGGCGTTTTTCCACTGTTCTGTAAGGGACGTTGTCAGCCCCTGACGTCAAGGAGCAAGCGTCGATGTCCGCAACGTCCTCCCCCTAGATGATGCAGCCCCTAGAGCCGATTGGTCTGTAGGCCTCCACCCACGACCAATCAAACCCCCAAGGTGCAGACGTGCTGTCATGCCCCCAGCCTCCTTCCAGTGGTCACCAAGTGCCCGGGTAGAATTCCCACCCTCCGCCCGAAGAAGGCGAGCCGGACGCTCAGCCATTCTCCCCCCAGTCGACCCCCGGCTCCCCGAGTCTGCTCCCAAACCCGGGTCACCGGCATTGTGCGAGGTGTGGCATCCAGCGCCTCAACCCCCAAACAAGTATTTTATATTTATATTTAGAATCTGTTGGTGATGCGGCCCCAAATACACAGTGCGAGCCACCAAATGCTGCTACGAATGACGACAGAGTACTGTGGAGCAAATGTAATGCGTCCCTCCTCTGGAAGTGTCAATAATGAAATGGCACCTCTTCCAACGTGCACCGAGCTACTGACACTCCCAGCTCCGCCTCGAAGCATAATGGCCAATAGCCAGGACTGACAGGCAGTCCACCCTCGGCTATACGCTGCCTAGCCTGTCAGTCTAGCTGTGTCGGGCCAGTCGCGATCTCGTTTCTCCGAGGTGCCTCTCCTTGCTGTCTGTGCTCGTGCCCATGCTCGATTCAAGTGCGGAGTGCCCATTAATGTTACAGTTGGGGTGCACGTTCCAAGCAAGTGCCAGGGCAGGCTGCCACATGACAAAAAACTATGGACATCAGGTGACTGACGGGGCTCCAATGGGGGATGCAAACAGAGGTGCCATCTAGTGGCTGGCGATGGAGAAAAAAAATAAAATAAAATATGCACTCAGCACTTCGATAGTCCATGGGACAAGCAGTACATGTCAAACTGCTTGTCCTCAGTTAAAAAGTGGTTGTCTCGGACATCAGGCTATGGGATTTGGCAAGCCCTGCTGTCTCACTGCCCAAGATGTCCAGTACCACCTTGAGACTCAGAGGCTCCAGATTTCAGAAAGAGCAGTAACTCCCTAGCTCCTCTAGGGAGGATAAAACAGATAGCCGTGCAGAGAAACTGAAATGGTGTGATGGTACGTCCAAATGAGCGGGTCAACATTGACATCACTAATATCAAGACCCAATGAGAAAACCAGGTCCAAAGCATAGCCTTGCTGGTGAGTACCACTGGCAACTGCATGTACGCATCACAGTGAAAACACCAACTGGAGGAACTGCATTCTAAATAGGGATGGTTCATCGTCTGCTTTACCCAGGTGTGAAGCCACCCAATACTAGGAATTTAGTCGCCCACACCACCAGATCAGCCATGAAACTCAAGTTCCTGCAACAATTCTCTACCATGATAGAGCACAAGTGTTAGTGGTTAATAGGGCAGACTAGGTGGGCCGAATGCCTTTGTCTGCCAACAGTTTCTATGTTTCATATATCCCAAAGAACAGTATATGAGAATGATCCTGCAACTTGTACCCAGCCCACCTTTCACCACCATGCATTCAAATTATCTGATCTATCCCATGGGGTACACCATCAGTCCCAATGCAGACCTAAAGTAGATGGCTACTCTGCCACGCCTGCCCTCCCATCTAGGACAATGCACTGTGGAGTAACAGGACGAAATGGATGCTCAAGCACCAGGGCCGATTCGTACCCCAACCAGATCTCCAGGATACATAGCAGATCTGCCAAGGAATCTACGAAGAAAGCCTCCATCACAGCTGCCTTTTTTTTCCCCTTCTTCTAATTCGATCTATGTTCCTACCGCTTTCACCGAACTCTCTCCGGCAACATCCGGTCCTGATGTCTCTACCTCCCTGCATGACTCTGGCTCCCCTACAGTTTCTCTCCAGCACTAGGCATCTCCGGAGTCTGCCCTCCAGGGAAAGGTCACCCCCGCCCAGGGCGCTCTTTCTTAAGTATTGAGCCACCAGGCCAGAGAGGTGGGACCAGCTGAGGGGGCCGAGCCCGACGTCGGGAGTGTGGACAAAGGAAGGAGGCGCCATCGGCTATCGACGAAGAGAGTGGATTTTTCAAACTTAGGAGTTCCCCTGTGGAGCCCGGCATGACATGGCAACGTATTGCCACGGCTCCACCCCCAGGTACCGCGTCGTACCGCCGCTGTTGGCTACCCCCAGCCACCATCAGAGATTGTATCTCGAGCGGCATTATGCCCCAACCCTCCCGGGAAGCATGAGCTATCCTCAGGCGCTCAATCACTTCCCTCCCTGCCAACCCCTCCCCGGACGGCCGGGCTCGCTCCGAAACGGGTGCTGCATGGCGGCGTGGCATCCAGCGCCAACCTCAGTGCTACCGGGCCGTCCATCACAGCTGCTTTATTCATTACAGCTTCGATGTTGCAAAGAACTGTTCTGGGGGTTGGGAGGGGGGCACAAGTCAACTGGTACACTGGCTACCAAATAAACGAAAATCTCAGGAGCCTGGGGAATAGGAAGTAGGTAAGGAGGACCCTTTGCCTGACAAGACCTACTCACAGAGCAGTTCCTTGACTTCACACTCCTGATCCTGCCTCCCCCTTTCACCCACAGAGCTAATCTACATTGCGACTGAGCAGCGCCCCTGGAGGACCCCAACCCCCTGCAGCGATTAATCACTGCTGCAGGCAGGGTACAAGGCAGCCCTCCAAAAAGGACGCCACTCCCATAGTTGCACTGCAGAGTAGACCAAGTAAGGCATGGCTGCTGTCTGACACATAGCAAAGTCCCTTCAAAAAATGACACTTCCTTGCTCCCTGCACTAATTCCCAATAAAGTCACACAAACCTACACAACACACACACACACACACACACAACAGTAACTACACCTAAAAACACTCACTCCAAAATTAAAAAGAATAAAATAAAATCTGACTAAGCAGCAACCAGTTACTGCAGCTATCAAAATGATGAATTAGCATCAGATGTTCCAGTCACAGAAGTCCAGGAATTCCAGCAACAAACCAAGGCAGATTAAATAGATGCCATAATTTACTGAGTGACCGATTGATTTAAAAGTTGGTAACCAGGAAAGGCACACTGAGCCAAAGTTCGTTTCCAGGTGCAAGCCATGTAAGTGGAACAGGGAGAAACGTGTACAAGTGCACTACAATATACAAATATACAAGTAAACAAACAAACAAAAAAAAAAAAATCAGCATATTAAATACAGGAGTATTGGTAAACTCCAAGGATATAGAAAAAAATCGTAGACACAACCATAGTACATCATTATAGCAGCTGTGAGCACAGTAATTAAGCATAAAAGAATGTGATGGCGACAGCATATTAAGCTAAGGTGGAAACGGGTGCACACGGAGGCAGCAGTAGGGGTGAAGATGCAGCAAATGTACAGCTGCAAGCACAAGAACATTTCTACGGCAGGCAAGAGTACACAGTAACTGAAGGGCAGTGGTTAGAATACAGCAGCAGGGAAAGGGGTATACAGTTAGGGTGGAAAGTAGGAGCAGGAGGGCACAGGTAGTTGCCTTAGGTGAAGTCTAGAGGCAGGGAGAGATGGGGATAGCTGGAGATGAGCGGGAAGAGCAGGTCCCAGAAGGAGGGGCGGTGACAGGAGAACGCCACGGCCAGCAGAAGAGTTAGGGAGGGCCATGGAGAAGGTGTGGGAATCCCGGGACCAAAGCAAGCAGAAGCAGCCAGGAGCATGGGACAGCAGATGAAGAGATAGGAGGAAGGGACCCAAACTTGTATTTCATGGCGAAGGCGGCACAGTGGGCTCATGGCGGCGATTGCTGGGGGGGGATGGAGAGGGAACAGTAATGGCAACGAAGGGGAAGAGTCAATGGCAAAATTGCAGAAGGCACTGCATAGGGTATCCAGTCTGGCTAGGGAGGAGGAGGAAGGGGAGATGCCGTAGACTGTATCTGCATAATCAAAAACTGGGAGCACCCTTTTTGTTAGTAGTTCCTCATGAACCTGCAGGGGGAGGCAGTCTGTTTTTTTCTGGAATATGGCACCCAGTTTGGGGCAGAGTTTGGAGTGGCTGGCGTCTATATGGATTTTATTTATTTAACTTAATCTCAGATTACAATACCTTTGAGCGCAAGGCGCTCATTTACAAAGGTTCCACGTCAGTGGGGAAGGGTGAACAAACATACAGAGGCAGTAATACAAACACCAGGTTTAAAAAACAGTAAAGTACATACTTCAATTATCTAGAATTAATAACTTTAATAATGGAGAAGAAGGGGGGTTGGGAAGAAGAGGAGAGAAGAGGGGTAAGCAGCCAGAAGGCCTTGTCAGTGGGAGTAAAAAGAGTGGCGGGTGCAGGCAATAGGTAGGAGGAGGTGGGGAGGTGGGAGAGTCGGGGAGGGTAGAAGATAGCAAGGGTTGGAAAGGTAAAGCTCGAGGTGGAGAAGAGGATGGATGGAGAAATCAAGTTTGCTGTCCAGCCAGACTCCTAGGTTTATCTGAATATGGGGACCACCTCTAGGGGTACCATCAAGAGTGGTGAAAACGGGGGGAACGGGACAACAGCCTGGCCAGTTTCTGGGAAGAGCAGAAATTCATGGTCCCTGTCTTTCTGGTGTCCTGCAAAGAAACAGAACTGTTTCACTCCCTCTCTCACAGGGCAGAAAACTACAGTTTACTCACAGATGCTTCCTCCCCCTCCTACTCTCACCAGGAGGTAGGGAGAAGGGGTAGATCATTTCCACAATAGTGTCCAAGAGAGTTCACCCTCTTATTGACAGCCTATGGTGTTACAAACAGGTTCTGGGGAAAAACATGCAGCAATGCCAGACAGGGGCCAGACTGAAAGCGGTACAGTGGCTGACAGGGGCCCCAAGCTTGGGCCAGTCACCCTGTAGCTGCAAAGTCATTGACACTAATCCACCCTGTAAGTCAACCGGAACGCCAACCTAACCAAAGGGGGCGGAAGAAGAAATGGGGAAGCAGTGAATAACTCCCAGAAGACAGAGTAGCAGTGATGGGTAGCCATGGGGAAATTCACTCAAAAGGGTTAGCAAAGAATAGGAGCAAAGGGGAGGAAGGGATAGTAGAGTCGAGAGGTGGAACTAGGGCAAAGAAAACACTAGGAAGGGTGGGCAGAGGAAGGACAAAAAGGGGAAGACAGTATCAGTGAAAAAAACAAGGGTCAAGGGTGGGATCAGGAAGGCAGGGCACAGAAGGGGCAGGGAGCAACAAAGGGAAAGGAGAGCCAAGGATGCCAATGCAAGCAGCCTAGGAAACAAAATTCCTGACTTTGGCTACTACTGCAGAGGTGCACCTGGATCTGGTGGCCATAACAGAGTCATAGTGCACCGACACCCACAGCTGGGAAGTGGCCATACCAGGGTACAACATATTTAGAAAGGATAGGGCAGTGAGACAATTTATGTATAAAGGAAGGTAATAAGATCAGATATAAAAAGGTCACAGAGGGGAGAAGGAGGGGCTGGAGGTTCTTACGCTTGATTTGGAGACAGGGCCAGGGGCCTTTATGTGGTGCACGAGTGGTATACAGGCCACCAGCAGAGTGGGAGGATATGAACAGGGTTTTGGGGGAGGCCATAGGCAAAACAGCAAACAAAGGGGAAGCAGTCATTTTGGGTGACTTAAATTTACTGGATGTGGACTGGAGCATCCAAGACGCAGCTACAACTAGGAGCACAGTCATCCTAGACTCTCTGCAAGAGGCATTTCTCAGGCAGCTGGTTACAGATTACACTAGGGACAGGGTAATGCTGGATCTGGTGCTTACGAACAGGGACAGCAGTGCAGATGTTACAGTGGGTAGCCCACTGGGTTCAAGCGATCATCGTACTGTGTGGTTTGACATACGGATTGAGTAGGAGAAAAAAAAAAAAAAAAAAAACACACACACACTAGGATGACGGTCCTGGACTTCAGGAGAGCAGATATTAAAAGAAATGGGACACTTCTTCAGAAAATACCTTGAAGAGGGGACAGCGGGGGTGGGGGGGAGGTGAGGCACAACGGAACAGAACAAAGGAGTGAATAATTATGGCAACGGCTAGCTGTTTAAAGGTAATAAGCAAGTGAAAAAGGAAAAAGAGGCCACTGTGGTTCTCGAAGGAGGTGGCCATGATGGTAAAAAAGAAGGAGAAAAACCAAACAGTTTCAGAAAATACAAGGAAACCCAAAAAGAAGCAGACAAGGAGGTAAATCTAGTGAAACAAAGGGAGGCAGGCAGGAGGGTAAGGGCAAAAAAGGCTCAAACTGAGGAAAGGGCCATCCTTGAGGTCAAAAATTGGGGAAAGATTTTCTCTAAGTATGTGAGTGAAAAGAAAAAGGCAAGTGGTGATATAGAGAAGATCAGAAGACCGGGGGTGGATCTGCAGAGGAAGACCAAGAAAGCTAAACTTTTAAAATGAGTACTTTGTATCCTCTGCTATCCACCACCCTCCTTGTCCACAGGACTGCCCTCCTGTACCATTCTCTCTTTATGGAAATTCCTCTATTATTCGCCACCCTCTCTATCTGCCATCCACCAGCACTTTCTGGAATACAGGCCATATCTTTCTCATCTTATTCTCCCTCCATCATTCGTCATGTCACTGGTTCTTTTTTTGGTTGTTGTAGACGTCTTAATAAATATTTTACCAAGCCCATTGGCACAGGCGTTGAATTTCCATCTGACACGCCGGCGACCCGGGTTCAGGAACAGACCCAGGTCACTGGAGGGCCGGCCAGGGGGGAGAAGGATGGAGCGTCCAGCGACGACTCACCTTCTCTGGGTGGAGGGTGGGGATGCGACCCGGTGCCTGCTCGCCCCGGTGGAGGCCAGGAGCACAGCAGGAAGTCAGGTCCTCAGATGACTGAGGAGTGGCAGACGTCAGCGTAAGCCTTGATGTCTGTGGCATACCACTCCCCCAAGGAGAAAACATGAAAATGGTACCCTGGCCAATTGGGTGACTGCCTCAGCACCGAGCTCCCGGACTTCCATCTGCCGCCTCAGCAGCACCCAGGATCGTTGGTATAGCTGGAAGGCTCATCCCTTATTAAGGTAAGGGACCCTCCCGATGAAGGGATACGTCAGGGTTACCTGGGCTGGCTGCAATGTGGGGCAGTGGGGCTGGGAGCTGCCAGGTGAGCACGTCCTTGAGAGGCCTGAATGAGGGATCGGCCAGGGTGCAGGGTAGGCGTATAAAAATAAATAAGTATTTTACAGTGCACTGCTGAGGACTATTTATGAGGAGTAAATAACAGAATATTTCATATTAGAAGCAAGGGTGGATTTTAATATTGTTTTGCTGATCTTGGGCCTAGACTAGTGCAGCTAACCCTCTGTCAATCTTGACTAGTGCAGGTCTTCCGTGGCTATCAATGAAGTTAAAAAAAATTCCTGGGAGGGGCACTTTGGAGCCTGAGCTCAGAAGTCACGCTACATCTCGGCTTTGTGACTAAATAAATTTCAACCTTTTAAAAATACATTATTTACCTGGTCTAATTGAAAGATCTTTAAATAACTTGAGAGCTGAAATAGTGGAAAATAATATGAGGAAGACAAATAGAAATCCGCAGATGGGAGAAGACAAAAAAGACTGAGGAAGAGGAGCACCTCTAGGGCCGAACACTCAATCGATGCAGGAAGGAGCAAGTGCAGGAGATGAGCAGATAAAGACACTCCAATCTTTGGGCCAGAAAATGCAACAGCTCCTGGCTTCGTCAATGTCCACTAATTTAAAGCTGGATATAATGGCAGGTAGAACTGCCATGGTAGAAAAAGCAGTGGATGTGCTGCAAAGCGAAATGGACGAAACAAAATGACATGCCACTATATGCCAAAGCACAACTTTACAGAGGGCCAAGGTCCAGGAACATCAGCATATCAGCAACAGGCTTGAAATCCTTGAAAATCAGGTTAGAAGCCAGAACCTGAGAATCGTAGGCATGCCAGAAGGCTGTGAGGGAGACTCCACTCGACTCTTCATAAAGGACTGGCTAATAGATCAATTCCGCTCACATTTACCGGATGAGGATTTCTCCATAATTAAAGCCTATCGTCTGCCTCACCGCTCCAAGCCGCCAGCTGAATTACCAAGGACTTCTATGGTGGTACTGAATAGCATGGTGACGAGGGACTGTCTGTTAAATCTGGCAAAAAGATACAGGCCATTAACGTTTGAAAGCGCCTCAGTACATCCGTTTCCTGACATCTCCTACACCACTCGGCTTAGGAAAAAAAAAATTTGACGGCGTCAGAGCAAGGCTTAGAGAAATGGACATACCACACACAATACAGTTCCCTTCAAAATTAAGAGTCATTCAGGACAGCAAAATATATATTTTTACAGATCCATCTGACGCGGGGAAATGGGCAGCAAAGATGGCAGCTGCCATGAAAGCCTCAAGGGATCCAACATTAGAAGGAGAGGAAGCTACCTGAAAAACTGTCTGGCTGCATCAGACTTTATGCCACTGTTCTGCCACTGGGACATAATTATTATAAGCAAAGTTAATATCTGGGAGACGTTTTCTCCACTATTCTCCAAGTTATCATGTTGTATTACAATTCATTGTATAGAAGATCTTTTTAGTTCCCCATAAAAGATTGACAGTTGCAGGTTACTGCTTTAGAGGAGTAAGTGCATTTCCCTTGTGGAATAGTAAGGGAGCTTTATGTTGAGAGTTCATGCTATTTTAGGGACTATACCCACTATTTGAAGCAGTATTAAATAGGTCAGAGGTAATTGTTATACTCCCTGCACGAGGGGATATAGTTAAGAACACTTCAAAGTTCTGAGTTAGAGCTAGTTCGGTCATATTTGCTGAGACTGTATTTGATGACTGCATAAATTTTAATGTTAGTAGTTCACAGAGGAATTTCCATGACACCAAATAACCCTTTTGGGTATAGGGAATTTGATATACATGTTGAGCATCTCATTAATAGACAAAGGTCATGGGCTCTTGGGTTCTTCATACACAGCATTTTTGAAGTATGCAGTTGTGGTAATACATTTTGTTGGCCCTCCTTTATAGGAAATAAGCAAAGAATACAAGTTTCTGTGTAAACTGTAATGTTTCTTTTAATAAGAGGTATCGCATATGCTGTTTCTTGCATGGGATAATTGTACGGTGTATTTTTACAAAATTAATACAATATAATTATTAAAAAAAAAAATCCCCACTTTATAAACTTTAGTTCCCATGCTAATTTCCTTTATTGTTTCAGAAAAGTGAGAGAAGCCAAGGCCCAGAGGGAGCCGAGATTAAGCAGGGAATTAACAGGGAGAGGGGGGAGAGACTTTTCCAGATACATCAGAGAGAAAAGGAACTGCAAGGAGACAATAGTGAGGATAAAGGGGTGGGAGTACACAGAAAAGGGGAGGAGCAGGCAGAAGCACTGAATGAATACTTTGATCAGTGTTCACAGAAGAACTTGATAGACCTCTAGGCCTTTATCTGCTGGCAATTTCGTATGTTCTTAAGAAAAGGGGCGCTACCACCACGGGCTGGGAGGTGGGGACAGGGGAGAGGAGGTGACAGATGGACGAATTGAGGCAAGTAGAGTCCTACAGGGACTGAGGGCACTGAGGTGAGACATGGCACCAGGGCCAGATGGTATCCACCCAGGGTGCTGAGGGAGACGGTGGAGGTAAGCATGGTTGTGCCATGGATCTGTGCAGCACTCACTGGGAGGCATGGCATGGTACCATTACACAAGAGTGGGCCAAGGGATGAACCAGGTAATTATCGTCCAGTAAGTCTTACCTCCATAGTGTGCAAACACATGGAAACGATAAAAACGAAAGACTGGTGTCGTACCTGGAGGACAATGGCCTCAGGATATGAGGCAGCATGGGTTCATTTCAGGGAAGTCTTGTCACAAAAACTAAATATAATATTATGACTGGGTGACACAGGTGAGCTGGATAAGGGTCATGTGGTGGATGTTCTTTACTTGGACTTCACCAAGGCCTTCGATTCGGTGCCTCATGGGGGGAAGCTAACTGGGTTGGGGCAAAAATGATAAACTGGATTACAAGCTGGCTGAGTGGGAGGCTGCAACGTGTGGCAGCGAGAGGGAAGCTCTCAACTCCAAGGCCGGTGACAAGTGGGGTGCCACAGGGCTCTGTATTGGGCCCAGTATTATTTGGGCTCTTCAGATCAGACACTGCACACAGGGTGGTGAGCAAGGTAAGGCTGTTCGCTGATGACACCAAAACTGGAGCAGTGGTGGATGGAGGGGAGGGATGGAAGCAGCTGCAGGGGGACCTAAGCAAGCTAGAGGAGTGGTCAGAGAGGTGGCAGCTGGGGTTCAATGCAAAGAAATGTAAGGTTATGCAGTTTGGGGCGAGCAACCCAAGGAGAGAATACTGGCTGGGGGGGGTGTTAAGTTGGGGATCACTGAGGAGGAGAAGGACCTAGGGGTAACAATAACAGGGACCATAAACAACATTGCCCAATGAAGGACAGCGGCTGCAAAAGTGACCAAAATGCTGGGGTGCATAGTGAGGGGGTTTTCATCCGGGCAAAGAGAGGTGATCTTGCCTTCTACAGGTCGCTGGTAAGGCCACACTTAAGAGTACTGTGTGCAGTTTTTGGAAGCCATGCCTAAAGCGTGATATCAGGCTCCTGGAGGAGGTGCAGAGGAGGGCAACAAAGATGATATGTGGAATGGAGGGGAAGAGACCGCGAGAGCAGGCTGGGAGACCTGAATATGTACACTCTGGAGGATAAAAGGGACAGTGGGGACATGATAGAGACATTCAAGTATCTGAGTGGAATCGATAAGGATGGGGCAGACAGGGTTTTTAAGCTAAGGAGGGGGAGGGACACCAGGGGGCAGGCATGATATATGAGGGAAATGAGGAGACACTATTTCAGAGAGAGGGTGGTAGCAAAATGGAATGTACTACCAGAATGGGTGGTATCATGTAAATCTGTGAATAGCTTCAAAGGGGCATAGGACAGGGGAGAGTGAGGGTGGCAGTAGGATGACAAGGGGGGGGTGGGTCAGTTGCAAACTAGGGGTGCTAGTTGCACACTCGAGCAGACTTAGATAGACCGGGTGGTCTGTTTCTGCTGGCACATTCGTATGTTCGTATGTCCAGGTATGAATAACAGCTCTCCAAGAGCTACAATTACCTGGCCGGCACCTGGCAGTGCAAGGTACGGACCCCACAAAAGACTCCGTGTAAGTCATTGTCACCCCACTGTTAAGCTTTCTAACTAGTGTGCAAGCTATGATCAGGGGTGGAATGCTGTTATGTCACTAGCTCCCAGTGTTCTGTGTGCCCCACGTTATAATCAGTAGTAGCAGTTTTATAAGGTGCCCTTCCTCAAATCTCAGGGTGCCGTACAACAAGGACAGGCAACAAATAAATAAAAACAGGCATAAATAACTTAAATAATGCTCTAAAAATGTACATACAGTAGCTGAAAAACTGGAATAACTACTTCTGATCCCCAAATGCCTGGTTAAAAAAAAAAAAAAATTATAATATATATTTCATTCTTAATCCCCATTTAAAGGCCTCCACTGAGGGCACCACTCTCAATCCCCCAAGCAGAGCAATGCACAGCAAAGGGACGGCTACTTCAAACGTGCACTCTCCAGAGGATTTTAGCTGGGCCCTTGGGACAGAAAGGAAGCTCTCGGAGGAATCGAGTGGGCAGAAGTACCAGACAGGATGCAGTAGCTGCACCAGGTAGGCAGATAGAAACATTTATTTTTTGACAGGAGATAACTTTTAGGACTGCAAGGCCCCATTTTACAAAGCTGTCCCGTATAAGAAAAAGGCTACATATGGTAGAAGATGCAAAACTTAGCACGGTTTCATAGAAAACAAGGACAATCAGGTGAAAACTTTTAAAACACATTCAACTATGACTTACAAAAGGGGGTTATAACAATACAAATGAGTATTTTAATTTAGTACGTTGTACAAAAAACAAGGATATTTGTATTACACTATAGGACAATGACACATAGGACTTTACAAGTTAGAAGACCAACCTTGAAGGTAACTCACCAGTGCAGATCGCACAGCACCAGGGTCACATGGCTAGACCTCAGAAAGTCAGTCAGCAACCTGGCAGCTGTGTTTTGCACCAGCTGCAAGCGTCACAAGGTACCACCCACTCACCTCACTGTAGAGCTTGTTACAGTGATGAAGCTTAGACGTCACAAACATGTGTACTAAAGTTGGCAGGTCTTCAGGAGGGACAAGGGGCTTAATCCAGTTGATATTCCTCAGATGGTGAAAGCCACCCCTAACTACGGCCGATACCAGAGCCTCCAGTGTCAACCATTCATAAAATTACTATGAAGTCGGTGTCTCTCATTTTTCTACATTTTGAGTATCACTGCTCAACATTTCCGTGACAAAACATTAACAGGTATATAGCGCCTGCCCTGCAGAAAGCAGGTTTGATCCCCGCCTCCCCATAAGTCACTCCTTCTCCCTTCCAATCTTCTAGTTCTGCACTTTCCCCGGACACCGCTGCAGGCCAATGACAAAAGAGGACTTGGATGCTAAAATTAAATTAACTGACAAATAAAGCCAAACAGATGTCCGTCACTGATTAAACTTTAAAGATGATTGATGAGAAATGAACTAAACTCTGTTAATAGTTTCAGGCTCTGTTCACACTACAGCACGTTTCTGGGATCTGATTTTAAAACTGGATTAGCTGTAGCCATGCTGTACCGTTCACACTGTAGCCCGCTTGTGTGATCCACTTCAGTCAATGCAGGTTAGGGCGTTCACACTCCTGCACTGATCCGTTTGTCCTGTGAGCCCGTTTCCAGCAGCATGAAAAGGGGGTTCTGGGAGGCTGGTGGACAAACAACCCTGGATGCAAGAGAGAACACCAGGCTGACCTGTTCACACTAAGTAATCCATTTTACTTTATGAAGCAATTTCTGGAAGCATGCTCAAGCCCAGGTCTCATCAGGGTTTCAGCATGCTTCCGAACCTCCGAGCTACATGCGAACGTGATCTGGGCCAGCACTTATTTGAAACGGTTCAAGCACTGAGAACTGTTTCACATGCCTCAGTGTGAACAGAGCCATACTGTGTTTTTATAACAATTTTTGTTACCAAACTGTACACAGATAAAGAAGCTGAATAGTTAATAGCCAAATGTAGCTATGCTAATTTTCCCATATTTCACCACTGCAACACAATACACCTCTTGTATCCACCAAAAGGTTGGTGCACCAAAGCTGGCAGATAATAGAGACTGCACTACACTTGTGCTCGGTCTTCATAGTGGGGGATAGGCGTTATTCATTAACAGACACTGGGGGAAGGGGGAGTGGACACAAGTCCAGTTACGGAAGAGAAAGTCTGCTGAGGGGGCTGGACGGAATTCACCTAGGAGTACTTGAGGAACTGAACATGGTGCTAGTTGCCCCTCTGGCAATGCTATTTAGCATCTCATTTGAGACGGGGGTGGTTTCAGAGGAATAGAGGAGGGCTGATGTGGTCCCTTTGCACAGAAGCAACAACAGGGAGGAGGCCAGTAACTACAGGCCAGTCAGTCTCACATCAGTGGTGGGGAAGAGTTAGTGGAGGCCCTTCTGAAGGACAGACTGGTGGAGTATCTGGAGACACACAGGCTGCAAGACCACCAGCAGCACAGCTTCACAGTTGGGGGGGTCATGTCCAACGATTGTCATAGATTTCTTTAATTGGATAACTAGGGAAGTGGATCAGGGAAGCGCAGTGGATGTGGCCTACCAGGACTTCAGTAAGACCTTTGACACTGTTTCACACAGAAGGCTGATAAAGAGACTCACTTAAGGCGAGTGATTGCTTTAAATTTAGGCTGGAGGAGAAGGTGGTATGCTGGTTATCAAACTGGTTGAAAGGCAGGAAGCAGAGGGTGGTGGTAAACAGCAGTCACTCAGACGACGGGAGAATGATGAGTGGAGTACCACAGGGATCGGTACTGGGCCCTTTCCTCTTCAATGTTATAATAAGGGATACTGCAGAGAACTGCGGGGGGCAAGAGTCTCAAAAATCTGCAACGGGGTGGACACCCAGTAGAAGGTTGAGAGAATGCAGAGAGATCTGGGGAAACTAACAAAGTGGTCTAGGGAGTGGCATCTGGGTTTCAATGCCAAAAAGTGCAAAGTCATGTAACTAAGGTGCAAACCTGGGGGTTGTCTATAAGATGGGGGGGTGGGTACTCCACTCTACTACCTGGATCCAAAACTACCTCAATGGCCACTCCCAAAATGTTAGATGGACTGGTTTCCAATCTCCCTTCAGACCCGTTGCCCTTGGCATCCCCCAGGGTTCAATCTTGGGGCCACTACTCTTCTCTCTTTTCATTAACGAGCTGGCCAACTCATGCGGTGGGGCAGCGGTTCAGCTTTACGTGGATGATGCTATCATATATAGGTCCTCAGCTGATTTCTCATGGCTTAGCCACTACTTGGACTCTGACTTCCGCCAACTGGAGGCATGGTTCCTTGCAAATAACCTTCTCCTGAACACTAAGGCTACTAATCAGAAACTAGGCCATCTATATCGCACTGCTCCCTACCTCTCAAGTAGTACAAGAAGCACTATTGCCTCTGCCACCCTTCTCCCAGGCCTCTTCTACGGTGCCTCTATAATCCACTCCTGAACAAACTCAAAATGGCCTATCACAGAATTGCCTGATTTGCTATTAAGGCCCCAGCTCGTGCCCATCACTGTGACATGCTGAACAATTTGGGCTGGCCATCTTTCATGGCCAGACTTAACCTCCCAATATACTGCGCCACCTTCAAGCTAATACACCTCCCACCTCCTCCGAGTATATCTAACCTACTAACCCTGAAACAGTTCCCACGAACACTCAGGTCCTCACACCTCCCGATGCTGGGTCTGCCCAAGACTCGCCCGGCTGTTGGAAGAAGATCCTTCTCATTTGCAGCACCACAAAAAAGTGGAATGACCTCCTACACTCACTACTCTCACGCAATACCATTACTCTCTTCAAAATACAATATAAGGAAATATTTTACAAGCCTCTTGTCTGTAATGGGAGTTGTACCTAATCTTCTCTAAACTATTCCACCTGCTTGCCTATACTCTCCTGGTCTGTAGGATCAATGTCTAGGGCCATGAGTCTGCACACAGCCAATTGTCTGTACTCTACATTTATGTACTAATTGACTCTACTCGATTATATTGTATGCTCATATCAACCTTACTGTTTGTTCACCTATGTTGCAATTGACATCTGTCATTTGTACCGTCTCCCAATGAATGGGATGGCTAATCTAGTCCATGAATGTATGTAACTGTCCAATGATTACTTGTACATAATTATCTGCATCTGTACTCTTTTCTTATGTTTGGAACATCTGGTTCCCTGGGTCGCCCCTGAAAAAGGGACTTGACGGGTGGGAGGGGAATGGGAGGTGGGGGGGGCAGGCCTATGTTGATATACATTTCATGTTTTTATTTTTTTTGTTTTTTGTTTGTGGTGTTACCTGTATCATGCCATGACCTGTATGTTGGAAAATCTAATAAACTTGAATTAAAAAAAAAAAAGGGACTTGACTGTCTTAGAGGGCCCACTCAGTCATCAAAATTTAAATAAAATAAAACACTGAAAAAAAAAAATAAATAAATAAATAAAAATTATGTTCTTCCTCCCGCACACCTACAGAACTGAAATCATCCCCCAACTCTCTGTTACCACTCGGAATGGTGAACCCCTAGAATAGGTACACTCAAATATCTAGGCATACTCCTTGACCCTAGCCTCTCCTTCGAGGCACATGTCAACAAAACCATCACTACTCTTCACCAAAAGCTGGGTTTGCAACCTATACACTGCTCCAAGTCTGTCTAACACTGTGGTCAGAAAACCCGCTAGCCAGACCCTCCACTCCTCCTCTCTCCCACCGTTATCTGTGCCAGCAGCACGACTAGCTGTTCGTAGAAGATCCTTTGCTTATGCTGCACCCTCAGCCTGGAACTGCCTCCCTCCATCTATCCTCTCTTGCCCTACCATTCCCAGTCTCAAACTTGCTCTGCACAAATATCTATATGAACTAGGAACTTGCCCCTGCCTTTTCTAAGGTCCCATGACCAATGATCTGCCTCATACTTCACCCTACTTCCCCTTTTCAATGAGAACACTGCTCTCTCAATTTGGGTGGATTACGTAATCGCTTTGTGCATGGATCAGTTTTATATTTTTCTGCATACCTCTTGATGATATCTGTGGCTTACATTGTATGTATTGTAGTGCATTGTTTTGCGATTGTACATGGCTTTGTATTATACATTGTGTATTCCCTTATCCTTTGTACCTTTCCCCAGGTCGCCCCTGAAAAAGGGACTGCACGGTCTCAGTGGGCTCACCCGGTTACCAAAATTCAAATACATAAATATAGTACCCAGTACCAAGGAAGAATAGGACCTTGGGTGATCAGATCTGATGATCTCAAGGCAGCTGGGCAGTGCGAGGGGGCAGCAGGCAAGGCAAGCAGGATGCTGGGGTACACAGGGAGGGGAGCGCTAGCAGGAGAAGGGAGGTTGCGTTTTCCCAGTATCAATCACTTGTGAGATCCCACCTGGAGTACTGTGTCCAGTTCTAGAGGCCGCACCTCTGCAAGGTCAATCGAAAGGGTGAGAGCAGTCCAGAGGAGAGCTACTAAAATGGTGTGGAGGTTGCACAAGAAACAATATCAAAAGACTGTGGGAGCTCAACATGTACCCCCTAGCAAGTCATAAAATAAGCGGGTTCGCACAGCAATTTGCAACCCAAGAATCGGGAAACGCAAGTCAATTGCCAGCTTGATTAGCAATGATTGCTAATCATATAAAGCTGGCCACCCCCATATTTCTTTTCCTTCCTTGGTATCTAGTGGCACCCCACCACCCTCCGATCACTCTCCCTGTTCATTCCCTGGTGTCTGGGGCACCCCAACCCTCCCATCGCTGTCCCTGTTCGTTCCCTGGTGTCTAGTGGCACCCCCACCCTCCCATCGCTGTCCCTGTTCATTCCCTGGTGTCTAGGGGCATCCCCCACTAGGACATCACTCCTCCATTTTGTCAGTCAATGTTTTTTTTTTTTTTTTAAACCTGAAGAAAAAAAAGGAAAAAAAAAAGTCCATCGTCGATCACTTCCATACCCCATACCCGACCACCCACTGTGCACCTACCTCCCCCCAGTCACCTCCACACCGTCACTCACCTGTCAGATCAGAGATCCGCTCTCCCGATCGAAGACACGTCTTGCTGCTGGAACCGGCAACTGCAGTATGAGAACTAAGGTAAATGCGGTCCAATGTGAGTTTCAAATTGGGTGCATAACTCGGTCATTTTTTGAGACAGTGACCCCAAATTTTCAACATAGCCTTTTGGGGACCCCACCTCATGAACAGTATAACTGTCATTAAGCAACTCCTGCACAAAAGGTGATTTTGCAGTTGCTTGCCGAATTCACCTTTTGGGCAGGATTTGTGTAATGACAGTCATATTGTTCATGAGGTGAGATCATAAGAAGGCTATGTTGAATATTTGGGGTCAAAATAGAAATGGCAAAATTACATCCATATTCAAGGTACTGCTACGCATCCTCGCAGAACTGAATTGTTAAATATTCTGACCCCAAATTTTCAACATAACCTTCATATTACCCCACCACATGTATGTCACAGCTGTCATTTTTCAAATCCTAGCCAAAATGGGTTTTCCCACCTGTGGCGCATAATGGCATTGCAGTTGTACAGAATTACACTTTGTCAAGGATTGGAAAATTTTCTGCACCGGTTACATGAGATGGGGTAATAAGAAAGGTTATGCAAACAATTTGGTCAAAATGGCAAATTCAGTCTCAAAATTATGTACAAAATATCTATTTTATCAACATATACAACAATAAATAATTATATGGTTTAAATTAAAAATACCAATTTTAGAAAACTGCTAATCAAAATCGGTCGATTGCTAATCATTTTCATTTTGATTAGCAAAGGCCACTAATCAACTCTCCAACACTAACTGATGCCTTGCCTAGAGGACAGCCAGAGGGGACACAATTAAGGAAAGTACAGTTACGCAAGAACTTACCTTAACAGTAGATCTTCGAGAGTATCTTTTGCAGCAGGCTATAACACATGGGATATCAGTCACAGGCGCCACATCCTTTGGATGACTTCTCAGCAGTCGACCCAGGGACTTCCCCTTCTTGGCATCACGTGGTGTGCTTTAGTACATATAAAAAAAGGGGGGGAGGTTCCTGATACTCCTCACTTCTTTTCCATCTTAGCGACCGATATGAGATGTGCCTCATATCGCCGGGAACTGAGGAGAGTAACAAAAAGGCAGCAGCTCGAGGCTTCCATGAGAGGCTGCAGCAAGGTACCCTTTTGAAGCAGAAGCAAGGGGGAAGGCAGGCGGGGCAGCATGGCCTGCTGCAAGAGATACTCTCGAAGAGCTACTGTTACGGTAAGTTCTTATGCAACTGTACTATCTTCTACGAGCCAATCTCTTGCAGCATGCCATAACACATGGGAAGAATCCCAAGCAGTTATAATGTCCAAGGGAGGAGGAAGTCAACCATAACAGGTTAGGACAAGAGGCCATTGAGGACAGCCCATCCAGATTTGGCACACTTCTTGGAAGTAATGTCTAGACTAATGTTTCGTGAATGTATAGGTATGTACAGTGAGTCAGTTGTCTCGAGGCAATCCTCTGCAGAACTGTGCGGTTGAAGCTGGGCCTTCAGAACTGCTTAAGTCCTTAGCTTCTTCCCTGGACCCAGTGCCCCTGAAAGTGAGGTGCAAAGTATCACGTCTGCGGTTGTGGACTCTCTGTGTCTTGTAGAAGAACTGTCCGACTTGCCCGAAGAAGGGGCTGATGGTCTGAGTCTCCCTGGTGACATACCAGAACTGGAAGAACAATATGAAAGTGTTGACAGCACCCCTTCAGTGCCACAAAGCCTAACTGTGCCAGAGTTTCCTCAGAATGAGCAACCTGGGCCCTCTTCAGAAGATAATAATGAGCAAAGTATTGTGGAAACAGAGTCTGCAGAGTCAGGAGCTGGTAGTGTTCCCAATCTGGACATTTCAACCAGTGCAGAGGCATCCCTCACTACAGGAGAAGAAATCAGTGCCAGTGTTGACCACCTAGAGCCTGTGTCTGTTCCCCCCAGAAAATTTGGTTGACCTGTTAAGCCAGTGCCAGTTTTAGTTATGATTCCCCTGGGAGGCCTGTGGACTTGCCTCTCAATGTGGTCTATAAAGGTGTTTACGTTTCCAAGAGCTCACTGCCCAAACTGAGCTTGACTGCCACCTCCCGATTAATTGTTTTTCCTTCAGAATATGGTATCCCTGTCCCATCTAGCCCCAAGTTAGCTGATAGGGAAGGGCCCCCTTCTGCATTGTTTACTGTACAAGAAGTTATAAAGTGAAATCATAGGTAACTGTTCATAGTATGTTAATCATAATAGAATCATATGAAGAGAAACTTAAGGAGCTTAATATGTATAGCCTCGAGGAAAGGAGGGAGAGGGGGGACATGATAGAAACTTTCAAGTACCTCAAGGGAATCAACAAAGTCCAAGAGGGTAGCATCTTTCAAAAAAAAGAGGTGTGCAAGAACAAGAGGGCACAATTTGAAGATGGGGGGGGGCTCAGAAGTAATTTAAGGAAGTATTTTTTCACAGAGAGGGTTGTGGATGCATGGAACGGCCTTCGAGGAGGCTGTGGAGTCAAAATCAGTGGTGGAATCTAAGCATGCATGGGACAGTCATAAGGCAATTCTGGGGGGTGGGGGTAAGAAGAAGTAGGCTGCTGGTTAACTAGGATCTGCAGCTTATCCAGTAGGTAGGGAAATGGGCAGACTGGGTGGGCCAAGCGGTCCTTATCTGCCGTCAAATTCTATGTTTCTATGTTTCAGTAGACCAGGTGGCGGCCATGCATATTTCCGAGGCCAAGACACCTTGAAAACACGCCATGAAGGTACCCGTGCCTCTAATGGAATGGGGTTTCACAGACCCCATAAGTGGTTTATCATATTTGTTATAGATGAATGTAATGCAGTTGGCCAACCAGGTGGACAAGCACTACTTCGAAATCTGAATGCCATCATCCTGGGGTGAAACAAACAAAAAGTTGCTCAGTTTTTCGCAGCTGTTCAGTGCGGAAAAGATAAAGTCTCAATGTTCTATGCACATCGAGAGTATGAAGCAGGGCTTCCCCTGGATTCTCATGCTCCACAAAATATACTGGCAACTGAATGGACTGACTCAGTAAAATTCAAAAACCACTCGGGAGAAAGGAGGGGTTAGTACGCAAGGACACCCGATCCATATGAAACTGTAGGTAAGGTGGCTTGCACAAAAGCGACCGACTCCCGAGATACGTCTACCTGACAATCGCCACCCAACAAAACTGTTTTCCAAGACATAAATCGGAGCTTGCATGTATCTGCGGGCTCAAAAGAACTTTCGGTCAATTTTTCAAGCTCAAAATTCAAATCACACACCAGGACTGGGTCCTGTATAGGGGGATGTAAGTGTAGGATACCTTTCAAGAAGGTTCTTATCAGATTTAACTGGGACAATGGTTTGTTGGCCACAGGTAAATGAAATGCAGAAATAGCCACAAGGTGTACTTTAAATAGAGAAATATTTCAGGCCACTCTCGGACAGAGAGCAAGTAGTCTAAGATGCTCTGTGGGGAACACTCATAGGGGTCCAAATCCCAGGAAGAGGCCCAAATGGAAAAATGTTTACACTTCACAGAGTAGGAGGACCTCATAGAGGGCATCCAAGCCACCCTTAGGCTCTCTGCTACCCTTGGGGACAACTGATAGTCCTCTCTTGCTATGTCCTCAGGAGTCATTTGTGTAGGTGCAGGAAGTGAAGGTCCGGGTGCCATTCTCCTGTGATAGGAGGGCTCGAAAGTGTGGCAGAAGTGGATCCTGGTCAGAGAATTGCAGAAGCAAGGGGAACCAGATCTGCCTCGGCCAGTAGGGGGCTATGGGAATCATAGACACCCTGTCCTTGACCAGTTTTAGAAGGATTCTCTGCAGGAGAGGAAAAGACAGGAAATCGTAAAGGAATTTTCCTGTCCAGGAACAAGATAGGGCATCCTGCAATAAAGTCCTAGGACCTAGCTCTAGAGAACAATAGAGAGGTAGTTTTGCCGAGAGGCAAACAGATCCAATTCCAGGTGACCCCACTGGAGAAAGAAATCTTCTAAGACGTCCAAATGGATTTCCCACTCGTGGGTCTGAGCAGTGGATCTGCTCAAGGCGTCCTCTAGGGTATTTGACACCCCGGGAATGTGGACCGCCAGAAGGTAAATGCCCTTCTGGATTGCCCAGCAGAGAGAGTATGAATGGATACCGCCTTGTTTGTTCAGGTAGTGAACTACTGCTGAACTGTCCAACTGCATTTGAAGGCGACCCTGCAGGATTAAGGTCTCGAAGGCCTGTAAGGCATACAAGACAGCCCTCATTTCCAGGATGCTGATGTGAGGACAAGCTTCCACCTTCGTTCAAGAGCCCTGGGACTGAACCTCCTGAAGATGGGCAACCCAGCCCAACAGGGTGGCATCCATCGTTAGAATGAGATCTGGGACCGGGGGGTGGAATGACACGCTCCTCAGTAGATTATCCATGGACTTCCATCATTGCAATCAGCGAAGCGCCGGGGAAGATAACAGGACCGAGGCATCAGTCATCCAGCTTCTGATCACACTGGACTCTGAGGTCCACTGAAGAACCCTCATCTTGATTCCGGCATCGGGAACAGTTGGAAAGGTAGCTGCCAAATGTCCCAGAAGTCGAAGGTAGTCACTTGCAGAGACATACCCGACAAGTCTCCAGTCTCAATATTAGAGCCATAATGGCATCTATCCGAACTCTGGGAAGAAAAACCATGCCCAGAGAGGTGTTCAGCACTGCTCGTATATATCGTAGAGTTTGTGATGGGTCCATCGTAGATTTTGGATGGTTGAACATGATGCCGACCACAGAGAACATCCGTAGGGTGTGGGTCAGGGTGTATTCTAACATGGGGCTTGTACACGCCTTGAGGAGCCAGTCGTCTAGGTATGAAAAGACGTAAAGGCCTCCCTGGCAGAGGGCCACTGCCAGTAGACATTTTGTAAACACCCTTGGGGCCGAGGAAAGGCCAAAGGGAAGGGACTGAAACTGGAAATGATGGCTCTGAAACCGGAAGCGTATGAACCGCCGGTGAGCCGGGTGCATCAGGACATGAAGGCACGCGTCCTTCATGTCCAGGGAACAGAGCCAGTCCCCTGTATTCAGCAGGAGAAGCAGGATGGGAAGAGTCACCATCCTGAATTTGTTGGTACCGTATGTAGAGGCTGAGACCCCTGAGATCCAAAATGGGACGTAAATTCCTGTTCAGTTTGAAACCAGAATAAATAAATAAATAAATAAATCGGGAGTAAAATCCCAAGCCCCACTGATGGGTGGGAACAGGTTCTATGGCATGTTTCTGTAACAGAGCAACTATTTCTGCCCTCAGCACCAAAGTGTAGTCTGGAGGGTAAGAAGAGACCAGAGGAAGACTGATCAAGGCAGTGGTGGTAGCTGCAAGGTAACTCCAACAGTCATAGTCAAAGGAGCCATCGATTTGGGTCACCTTGATAACAAGGGGGGGGCCAGAGAGTAAAAATAGGAGTGGTGTATAGACCCCCTGCCCTGGCGGAGGAGCTGGAGGAGAGTCTGGTGGCAGATGTTGGGAGACACTGCAGACTGGGCAGAGGAACAGTGGTGGTGTTGGGGGACTTAAACATGCCAGGAACAGACTGGGAGACTATGACATCCTCTGTGACCAGGGAACAGAGGTTGTTGGATGTCTTTCAAGACGCGTTCCTAACTCAGCAGGTAGGGGAACCGACCAGGAGGCACTGGTACTGGATGTGGTCCTGGCAGACAGTGACCAGATTGGGGCCTGGAGGTAAGGGACCGTTGAGGGGAGTGACCATGCCATGGTCTGGTTCTGCTTGGACCTAGGAGGGCTAGAAGGCTGCACAAAGATGGAGGTAACTGACTTCAGGGGGACGGATTTTAAGGAAATGGGAAGGATCCTTAAGCAGCATTTGGATATGATTGGGTCAGACATGGACGCTGACAGTAGGTAGGAAATCATCAGGAGAGGGGTGCAGGATGCTACCAGCACCTGTGCAAGAGTAAGACGAAAATGCGGTATGGCCCGAAAACCCTGCTGGTGGACCAGGGAGGTCCAGAAGGTGGTGCAGGGAAAGAAGGCAGCCTATAGGCAATTCAAGAGCTCAAGGAGTGAAAGGGATCGAGGGCAGTATGAGCTGATGGCTAGAAGGGCCACTAGGGTGGCGAGGGCGGCTAAGGCAAGGAAGGAGCAGAACCTGGCCAGGGAAATTAGGAGAGGGAACAAGGGTTTCTTTAGATACATTGGGGAAAAACGAAGGGTGAAGGGGCAGATTAGCAGGATTAAATCAGGGGAGAGATGGGCACAAGACCCGGGGGAGCAGGCTGAGGTACTAAATGAGTACGTCACCTCAGTTTTCACCAAGGAAAATGGGGGTGCTGCATCGTACATGGGAGGAAATAAAGATACTGAGGTCAGGGGAGACCCTTACCGATCAGCGGGTCTGGCGAGAGGGGGAGGCATCACTGGCAGGAGGGGGGAGGGCTAAGCAGGGAGAAGAGGTACCAGAAGTGGAAATCACAGCAGAGAGAGTGACTGAAGCCCTCAGCTCCCTTAAGATGGAGAAAGCACCGGGGCTGGATAAATTACATCCCAGAGTGCTGAAGGAACTTGCGGATGTCCTGGCGAAACCCCTGGCGGAGCTTTTCACCATCTCTCTGAGGACAGGGTGGGTGCCCCAGGACTGGAAGGTGGCGCATATAATGCCTATCCACAAGGAGGGATCAAGGGAGGTGGCAGGGAACTACAGGCCTGTCAGCCTGACATCAGTGGTGGGCAAGGTGATGGAGGGCATTATCAAGGAGAGGCTGGGGGGGATCTGGAAAAGTCAGGGTGCCTGGACGATAGACAGCATGGATTCGTCCCGGGAAAATCGTGTCAGACAAACCTTGTGGAGTTCTATGACTGGGTGACGAGTGCCTTGGACGTGGGTAGGCCAGTGGACGTCCTCTTTCTAGACTTCAGCAAGGCATTTGACTCTGTTCCTCATGTGGGCCTGTTGGATAAGCTGGGAGAAATGGGGGTGGGGAACCAGATGATCAGATGGATAGGCAATTGGCTCCAGTACCGGACCCAGAGGGTCGTAGTTGGCGGAATAGTCTCATCCCCAAGGAGGGTCATTAGTGGGGTCCCACAGGGATCAGTCCTTGTGCCCCTCCTGTTCAATGCCTAGTCTCTGACATAAGGACAGGAATCAAAAGTGAGATGAGTCTCTTTGCAGATTACTCAAAACTGGGGGCAGTGGTGGATGGGGAGGGTGGCCCTACAGGGGGACCTAGAGGCTCTGGAAAGATGGTCTAGAAAGTGGAAGCTGAGGTTCAATGCAGAGAAATGCAAGGTACTCCACCTGGGGGCCAGAAATCCGGGCCAAGTGTACACCCTGGGGGGGAAATGCCACAAGTCTTGATGGCTGAGAGGGACCTGGGGGTGGTGGTGGATGTCAAGATGAACAACTCGGAGACTTGTAGGAGGGCAGCAGCCAAGGCCAACAGGATGCTAGGATGCATCGCTAGGGGGATCACCTCCAGAAGGAGGGAAGTGATACTCCTCTGTATAACTGCTTGGTGAGGCTGCACCTTGAGTACTGCGTGCAGTTTTGGAGTCCACACTTAAAGAGGGACATTAAACTCCTGGAGAGGGTCCAGAGGGGGCAACAAAATGATTTGGGGCTTGGGGACAGGACCTATGAGGAGAGGCTCAAGAGCTAAATATGTACACACTGGAAGAGAGAAGGGACGGGGGACATGATAGAGGTCAGGTACATGAAGAGGGTAAATAGGGAGGAAAGACAGGGTGCTGAAGGAAGGAGGAGGGGCCACTAGAGGGCATGGGTGGAAGCTGGAGGGGGAGAGATTCAGGGGAGAAAGGAGGAGGTGCTACTTCACTGAGAGGGTGGTGGAGCCATAGAATGCGCTGCCTAGGAGGCTGGTGGAGGCAGAGACTGTGGAGGGGCTCAAGAGGGGGTGGGACAGGTACAGGGGAAGGGTTCTGGAAGCAAAATCCAATGCAGCAAGAATATCCAGAACTGGGAAGGGAGAAGCCAGAGAAGGCGAGGGGGGCAGCAAGGTCAGCACCCAGGGTGGGGGCTGACCAAACGAGCAGACACGAAAGACCGTTAGGCCTATTCTGCTGGCATTTTAGTATGTTAGTATGTTAAGGAAGAGAGGGACCCACAACCATCGATGGAGGGGAAGACTGTAGAGCAGTGGGTTCCCCTCCTAATACTCACCTTCTTAGTGGAACTCGAGGACACAGACTATGAAGATGGCGGCGTGGGAGAAACATGCTTGGATTTGGATGTGCGTTTGTTCCCAGCCCCATGAGTCCTCAGCGAGGAGGACTCTCCCTGCGACACCCCGAGCAGAAGGAGGTCGAAGACTCCACTGTAGTGGAGCGTTGCTGTTGTTCCAGAAGGGTTACCTTTTGCAACATTAGGTATTCTTTAGTTGCTGGAGCCTTCAACACTTTGTTGCCTTGTTGAATTGCAGGACACACACCCTGGTGTCATGTTCTGGACCTAGGCACCGAATACATACTTAGTGAAGGTCCTCAGTCATGATTCTATGGCCACAGTAACACTGTCGGAACACGGGTTCTGAAGACGTCCGTAGATGAACTAGTTGAAATGAAGTTTTGGGAGATCACGTGATGCAGGGTCCCTGGTAGCAGCACTGAATTGGAGCTCCTAGTGCCTCGCTTCTCTTTCGCTTAATTTTATGGTCATTATTAAAGGAAACACTGCCTAATAGTGTACCAGGAAGATCTTCGTGTTATAGTGCCTGTCCTACATAGGAATCCAGTTTCGTGACTGGTTATATTTGTTTTAATGGAGACTGACATGAAGCAGGCCTTGCCAGGGCATACTGCACCGGCCACACCAGAAAAAATGCCTAAGAAACAACGAGCCCAAGGAGCTGGTTCTGACAAACCGAACCCTTCATCCTCTGCTGCAACTCCGTTAACCGAGGATCGTTTCCTTCAAGAAATGCTTCCCTTCAAAGAAACGCTTTCTGACATCTCGGCGGAGTTGAAATCCCTTCGTAGCGATTTAAATGGTCTTACAAGAAGAGTGGGGAATACTGAGGCCCGGTCAGTCTCATTAGAGAAATAGAGAGAAAAAAACAGAGCCTGAAATAGCCCATCTACGTCAGCAGATTCATAAATTGCAGTTGAAGACTGAGGATTTGGAGGGCAGGAGACAACGGAATAATATTCTGATCCTCGGCTTACCGGAATCTGAGGAAGGAGCCAATATCATTCTCTTTGTGCAGAGGTTCTTGCAAAAAGTGGTAGACCCCTCCCCCCTCAGCCCCAACTACCAAATTGAAAGGGCACATCGCTCCCTCCGGCCTCGACCGCCCTATAGGAGCTCCCCCCAAGCCACTCATTGTGAAGTTTCTAAGTTATGTGGAGAGGCAGCATGTTCTTGTTAAAGTTAAGGATCTGCAGAAAATCACATGGGAGAGTGCAACCCTCAGAATTACTCAAGATTTACCTCGGGAAACATGACAGAAGCAGGCTGCCTTTCATACTACTGTCAGTAAATTAATCGCTGCTGGAATCCCCTTCAGGATGCAGTATCCGGCTAAACTGTGTGTATCGGTGCAGGGAACCTGGCTTGCGTATGATACTCCTGAGCAAGCAGCTTCGGACCTGGCTACACGATTGCCTAATCTCTTCAAAGTGGACTGAACTTTTAATATGACATCCTGCTGCTCCTGGCAGTTAAAAGAAAAATTGTGACTGATTTACAATACCTGTGGGGATGTTGAGGATGGTTTTTTTTGCCCGGTGGGGTTTGTGGGGTGATTCCTGGTCTCAGGTTGGGAAGGCTTGGGGGGGCCTTTTGTTTCACAGGGGGAACCTGTTTTTGCTGGGGGTGGTTTCCTAGCAGGGAAATACGCAAGGACCGACTGGGGTGCCCTTATTTCCTTCCCCCAATTAGTTCCTTGGGCAATGAATGTCGCAAGATCAGGTCAGTCACCTTGGGTACTTGTCTATTGTTGATCTGTAGGGTGGGTTTCCACTCCTCATGTGTTGGCAAGTGTTATGGATTACATTATCAGGGCTGGAGGCATTTTTATTCGCCGCCAAATATGTACCCTAGTTAGCTATACTGATCCTGAAGCGGCTTGTTATTTTCTCGTCAGGGCAATTCCGACCAAGGCCTGTCTTTACTTTTAGTCATACAGGTCTTGATTGGAGGACAGGCTACGTTATTGTAAAATCAGGGAGGATTTAGTAGGAGGCCAAACTGCATGTGCTTCTCGTTCCCTTTGGGGTTCTCTCCTCAGATTCAGCCAGGAATTATGGCAGACTGGCTCGAGGTCGTTAGGCCTTCCTTAATTTGGGAGAGGTCTCCTAATATAGCAGTGTTCAGAGACAGAGGGATGGGGCGGGGGCGCAGGGGCTCTGGGTTGGAGCAGGCTCAGGAAGGCTGCATAGCGTACCAGCTTGGAGGGGTGATGGCATTTTGGTGTTTTTTCTCTTTACTTTTCTTTGCATTAGATGTTCCTTAGTTCAAAGGATAATTACTATGTTATGGGTGTCGCAAGTGCTAACAGGTCAATTCCTTTGTCTTTTTTGCATTATGGGTACAAAAATCGCCATCAGGGTTTGGCTAATCGTTATGATATTATACAAGTATAGATATGTACCTTTTTGGGACGAGGAGCCTAGTGTAAATAGTTATGGGGATTTATTGGGGGGACAGGGTTTTATTGATTTCTGGACTGCTGTTACTCCGACTAAATACCTTAACTACTGGACGAATATTGTATCTAAACTTAAACAATGTTCTGGATATTATACTTTACATTTATATATTGGTTCTGACACTGTATAACTGTGTTGTTACAGGGGGGATTAGTTGGGGGGTGGGGATGGAGTGTGCCTTATGGGATTGGTTTATGTGAGGTTGGGAATCTTATTTTGGATGTTTTTTGGGGATAAATATGGCCAGGGCTAGAAATAATTTTTTTTGAGATGCCTGTCAGAGGGACAGGTGGAATGTAAATGTTGCCTGTCCGGACAAAGTTTTACCTGTCCACATTTTTGTGAGGTGAATTTTAAACTTAAAACATAAAATGGACTGTAAAGTGGAAAGAGAGAAAACTGTTGCTTTTTGGGGGGTTATTTTTCAAGGTAAAAACACTGATTGAGTCTAGTCTATTTCTGAATCAGAACTTGAATCTAGTCTGCAGCCGTATGGTCTAACATGAGGTCTTCTCTTTTGTTTTCCAGATTTGAACCATAGTGTTATGGCATCCTGCAGGTCAAATGTAGCAACGCTAGCATCTGACAGCTTGACACGCATTAGTTCAGATGTAGTCATAGAAGACAGACAGGACCGCCTGTCAGACTTCACTCTGCCCATCAAGCTGAATCCTCTCTCAACTACTGCAGTTTGGGTTGGGATCAGTAGAGCTACTGTGACTAAGATCAGAATATCAGGGAATCGCTGTTCATGTGCATCATTATGGAGAATTTTTTGCCAGAAATCCAAATAGTGAAATTTTGGAGGCAGCTCATTCAGTGATTTTTTTCATAAGTGGTTTAAGCTCTAACCATTGCGCTTCAATCAAGTTTATATTATTATTGTGTTTCTTCAGTAGGTCACTGTAGTGCTCTGTGAGGGTTCTGACTTCCTCATTGCCATAAAGGGCTAGCTGGTCACTATCCGGTAACTGTAATGGGTTAAATATACTGAATGACCGTAGGACTTTGTCTGTTTTAAAATTGGAAAATCGTGAGTTAATACTTTCAATTGTAGATGAAAGAAGGCTTGTAACATCACGCAACACTGCCTGTTTGGTTCTAGCTATAGAATATCCCCTTTCTAAGTTAAGGAAAATATCAGATCCATGGAACTGAACCTGAGCAGTGGCTGAGCCTGTCAGTCGACTTGTGCTAGTGTCACTGTCAGCTGTGTCAGAGTCAGGGAGCAAGAGCAATTCGTTACAGACTTTGTCAAGTTTATCCTGCGCAGGGTAGTTCTCTAGCCAGAGCACTGTGCTTTCAACCTTACTGACTATTGTTTCTACTGTTGAGCTGTCTCTCTGTAGAGTTAGACTGAAGGCCATCATGACAGAAAGGTATTCAGCCAGAAACTGAGAAAAGAGGACAAATCTCACAGTACTTATTGTTTTGAACAACCCACTGGCCTGATCTTTTGTTTGCCCTGGTGTGGAAGCAATGTGCTGTAAATGTACAACTAAGGCCTTGTAGCTGGACAGAATAACAGACACAGCCCTTTCTCTGTGTGCAACCCACCGGATCCCTGACACGTTAACTGGTTTGTGAATGGTGTACCTCATATTACTGGCTAACTCTTTGAGACCGGCCCAGTTTTTGGGAGACTTATGGTATATTTTATAGATACCCATTAAGACTTCATCTGTTTGTAACCCCCCTGCAAATGGGGGTTCCCAAAAGACTTCCAGGAGCTTGCTTGAATGCTCCAAGCCTGAATGGTGTTTGGCATTTAAGCCATTTATCAGTGAGTGTTTTTAGAACCTCTGGTACTGTCTCTTTAAGAGCTGTCTGCTTGCAGACATAATTAGTTTGTATGGGGACTGTGTGCTTCTCTGTTTGAGTACCACTCGAGCGGCTGCCAATTCACTCCATTTTTGCAGTCACTAGAGTGCAAAGGAACCTATCTGAAAGATGTAACTGTTTGCCAGAAATCATTTACAGTAATAATGAAATTACAGTTTGTCTAACCTGCTTTCTTTGCAGTCAGAACTGTGTCTGCCTAGTTCCCCATTCTGGTTTTGAACTGCTGAACTGGACCAATCAGTGTGAAGCTAGCTCTAAAATGGTGCCTTGGACGAATCAGAACTTGACTCATAATCTGAGCCAGCCACAAGAGGATTGTATGGGCAGTGACTCTGGGAGATGTAGTTTAGACTTTGGCGCCTTTTGGACCAACAGCAGCAGTCTATTGTGAGTGACAGCCAATCCAGTCAAGAACTGGGAGGAACTCAAAGGAAGTGCCGGTTTTGTCTGTTGGGAGTTTCAGTTGAGCTTTGGCAGTGAAGGGAAAGGAACCCTGTGCTCCTTCAGTGCACCGTTTAGTCAAAAACATGTGTAAGGTCCAGAGTTCCGTCTGCAGCTTGTTAGGACTGAATCCGTCCTGTGAAGAGAATCAAAGGATATCTGAAGAGTAGAAACCAGGCTCACCCTGTAGAAGACTGGAGGAATTGCTGAAAATTGCACTCGGTCTGTCAGGAACTGAATCTGCTGTGTGTTCTCCGGTATTGTGCAGTAATTACGATCGGGATAGAGAAGCAGCCTGCCTGGTATAGTACTCTTTTTTACCATATAAATGTGTGAAGAGTCTCGTGGAGCTCAAAAGTAGCCCTGCTGACATGAAGGACCCTATCTTGTTTGGAGGTCGTGAGTACTAATTCAGGTCACTCCTGTTGAATTGCCACATTAAATCCAAATGGAATCACTGTACTGCTGACTGTTTAGCTAATTTTTCTTTTCACTGTGTGAAAGGGCCCCTACCAGCTGCCACGGTTTGGACTAGCCACTAGGGCTTGGGTACCCAGGGACAGTAACTGGCAGGGATAAGCCTGTGCACAGAGCCATAGGTAGATAGTAAAGTGATAAGCTAATTAACCTGATTTCCCCTGTCCTTGTTATATCCCCCTAAATAAATCAGAGCTGCTTGTTTCAGCAAAGTTATACTGCCTGAGGTATTTGTCTATGTTAAAGTACTGTACTGTGATTGTTGCACTGTATCTTATTTCACAGGAGGTCCCAGTGCTGGAACCAGACCTGGGGGAAAGTGTATACTGTGAAGGTAATTCTGATATATTGTGTGGGCCACTAGTGGGAAGAAAGGGGTTGCAGTGTCCCAGAGGGCTGTGACCAAGTTAGTTTAACTATTGCAAACCCTTACCTCTGGGTGGAGGCACCCGCCATTGGATCCAGGCCCCTCAACCTGTTAGTGGCAAATCAGGCAGGGGTAGTAGCCCCTGGGATAACGCCATCTAGGGGTTACATGTTGTTTTCACGTATGGAATAGATGTTGCTGATTGCTTTATAGCTAGCTCCAACTTGTGGGCACTGCACTGAATCCCTAACAAATGAGGTACGTCTTTCAAAATCCTGCCAAACACCCCAGTCACTTTACCCAACATGATGGGTGCCTAATCAGATCCAAAAGCAACAATTTTTTCTTTCCAGTCCAAGGTGAATTCTAAGGCATCACCTATTGAGTTATAAATGCTTTCACCATTTGGAATAGAGACTGGCTGAAGGGAAACAAATTTGTTAACTGGACGGAAATTTTCCATTGTCCTAATATAGACTGCCTCCTCTTCTATTACTGAGGCATCAGTGCTCGAGTCACATAGGACAGAGATGAAAGTGTTACTGTTAACCAGTTTTGCATCTTTTATCCTTATTGATTCTGAAATAAAATGTGTGAACGTTGCTGCCTGTTTGTCACTTCTATAACTGACTCTGACATTTGCACCATTTACATGTTGTAGTTCTAAGATGCCAGGAAATCTGTGAATGGCGTTCTGAATTAATCAAATAAAGAGTTGTTCTAAAACAAATGTTCCACTTGTGTCGCCTCATTTTTTTCCATTTGTATTATTCCTCGTTCTATTGCTAAGTTGGAAGGGTCTGTGTTAGACACAGTATTTTTTTCATTGGCTAATTTATGAGGTTTGGAGAGTTCATGAGCACGTACATTTTCAAGTCTCATGCTCTTACAGCCACTCATGAAAGTGTTTGTCTCCCTTAAGTATTGTTTGCAGTATGAGCAGGTCATGCCCACATCAGGCTCATATAGTAGCCACTCCCCATTTTTCTTCCAGGTCTCTTGGAACCCCCTTTTTCTTTTGGCCCCGGGACTCCCGCCACTTTCAACAGTAGTCGGAGTTGCTGGCATATCAGCACTGGCACTACAAGTTGTCACATCTGTGGCCACAATGGTGGGGTCAGTAGTTAGTGCTACTGAGTCTATCAGTAATGGAGAAGCAGTACACATAGAAGAACCCGAGCTTTCTCCTCCCTCTTGGCTTGAAACTAAAGGCTTTCCTGTAATTTTTTTAAAGCCAAACTTTAACAAAGACATTTTTTCCCCTTTTGGTTTACTTAGCTAGTACGAATTTAAAGTACAGTAAGCACTCTGGAAGACAGTGGACACTACAGTGAAGTGATGATCAGAGATATTAGAAGACGTGAACAGTCTGTTTAGTTTTTTCTTTCCCTCCCTGTAAAACCCCGGACAAGGGCTGTTCAGAATTTGCAGAAGTCCTTTTTTTCACTTTGAGACTTAAGAATCCCCCTCGTTTATCTCCCTCTCCTCCTCCAAGTACCAGCAGGACTGATTCACACAACTGAGCCCCCAAATGCTAGAGCCCTGAGAAGGGCTGTTCAGAATTTGCAGAAGTCCTTTTTCACTTCCAAAATCAGTGATAGAAAGAGATAATTTTAATTCTGTCTCAGAAGGGCACCCTCCCACTGCTCTTTCAACCATGTGGAGAACAGCCCTGCCTAATATTCAGATTTCCTTCCTGCCTTAACTCTGTTTTGAGCTGTGTTTTTTTTTTTACTTTCCCCCTTTTATAAGAGAGAGATTACAGGTAGTAAGTTCAAGTTTCCCGAGTCCCAGACTAACAGTTCTCTCCTCTCCTTCCCCCCTCTGCTAGCCTGAAAGCTGTTTTTTTTTTTTCAGTCACTGGGTATTTTTAAGATTAATCAGCCTTGAGCTAGCTACAAAACTCGCTCTGCTCTCGGCGTCCTTCTCCTGAGAACTCGCTGAAAGTGAGCAGAGTGCTACATCCGTCAACCCCGCATGTGCAACAGTAATCTGCGCATGCGCGGTTGACGAGAATGCCCATTTGTCTTCAGCTCTTCCCGCCCGCACCACCACAGCAGACAGAAGGATGTCAGGTGACTGAAGAATTGGTAAGTCACCTGACATTGGCAGTGATGGGCAGGCTGGGTGGGTGAGCGGGTATGTGTGCCACTGTGCGGCTCATCCACGGCTCCTCCTTGGCTCCAAACTCCACTGGGTCCTAGTGCCCAGCACCCCGGAACTTGCTGGGGAGAAAAAAAAAAAAAAAAAAGGGATTCAGCGCTAGTAAAGCGCTCGCCTGTAAAGCGCCTGTCCCAGGGACAGGCAGGTAGGCAAAAACAGCTAACCTAGACAGACGGACAGACGGTTATTTCGAGCCCTGAATATGGCTTATAGTCCTGTGAAAATTGTTACGTGGAATGTTAGAGGAGCTAGAGATGTTTCAAAAAGATACCAGATCCTTAGGCATTGTGCCCTTCTGAATGCAGGCATTATCCTGCTTCAAGAAATGCACTTGGTAAGCGCAGAAGCATCTGGCTACGTAGACAAGGAATCTCTCAAGTGTTTGCAGCCGGGGACTCATCCTCGAATCGGGGGGGGAAGGGTAGCCATACTAATTAAGAGGAATATCTCCTTTCAAATGGAGACGACCATTACTGATTCTAAGGGGAGATATGTTTTAGTTAAGGGGATTTTGAATAGTAGCACAGTGGTTTGGGGTTCGATATATGGCCCGGTGGGAGGGGACCCAGATTTTTTAATGGTACTGGCTAACAAAATAGCACCATACTTACCTTCCCCTTTGATTTTGGGGGGGGGGGGGATTGGAACATCCCACCCAGGACACGGATAGGACATATAGGCCGCTGAAACCGCTTTAACCATCACAGAATGCATTGAGGGATTTAATTGCGTTGCTGGGGCTGTGTGATCCATGGCGTACCGTAAATCCTTCACAGCAGCTCTATACATTCTACTCAAGTATTCATCAATCTTGGTCAAGATTAGATTATATTTTAATCAGCTGTTCCCTTATGCCTGGTCTTTGTCAATCTGGTATTGAGCCCATAGTCATATCCGACCATTCAGTTGCCTGGTTAGTTCTCTCTCTGGATTCTCACGCCCAGAGGGATACAGTCTGGAAACTGCATACACAGGTGTTAAAGGACAATTCCACGGTTTCCCATATCAACTCTCTTATTTCTACCTTTATGGAACATAATGGAGATTTCATAACAAGAGGTGACCTTCTCTGGTGTACCCTAAAATGTTATCTCCAGGGAGAGTTTATTAAGAGGAAAAGGTTCAGGGAAGCTAAGGCTCTCTCTCTATTAACTCAGATTGAAACAGAAAGAAAATGCCTTGGCCTCCACTACATCCCCGGCCACCCTAGAAGAGTTGCTGGCGTTGCGTAATCAATATAATTACATGTTCAAGGCCGACAAATTGGACCCAACTCTTTTGGAAGCAACAATTACCCTCTTACTCAAACCAGATAAGCCCCATTTAGACCCAGCTAGTTATCGGCCGATCTCCCTTTTGAATTGTGACCTTAAAATCTTAGCCAAGGTGCTTTCGCTTCGGATAAAGGCCTTATGGACCCAGCTCTTAAGTCCGGAACAAGTAGGGTTTGTGTCTAGTCGCTCTTCGGTAGACCATTTGAGAACCCTTACACATATTTTTCAAGTGGCCCAAGCTTCTCAGTCTCCAATGGCTCTAATTTCTCTAGATGGTGAGAAAGCTTTTGAGAGAGTGTATTGGGAGTTTTTTTTTTTTTTTTTTTTAATTTATTTATTTATTTATCCTCCTTCTCTGCCTTCAGTCCCCCCTTCAGACCGCTCAATTCTTTTTCTCGGACCCCCCGGATCTGCCCCTAGAGTGCCTCCTCCCTCCTCTCCTACAGCAGCAGGGTCTGTCCTGGGGATCGGTGGTCCCTATTAGATGGAGCCATCTTCATCTAGGGCGCCGAAGGGTTTTCCGTTTCTGTCCTCATGGTCCCACCCCTGGGACGTCGGCTGGGGCATGGGGCGTCAGAAGCTGACGTGCATTGCGTCTCTCTCAAGTGCCTTCCAACGTCCCCCCTCCCGGACTCCATGAACAGAGCCACAAGCCAGCTCAAGTGCCAGTGCTCCCACTGGCATTTTCGGGGTTGGCATTCCCCCCCCCCATTGGGACGCTCAATCCTCCCTCCCCCCTGCCGACCCCCGACAACCCGAGTCCGTTCCCGAACCCGGGTTGCCGGCGTGGTGCGAGGTGTGGCGTCCAGTGCCTCAACCCTCAGTGCCACCGGGCCAGCTATTGGGAGTTTTTATGGATAACCTTGAAAAAAATTGGGCTTCCCCTCCCCTTTTATTGTAATGATTCAGTCAGTGTATTCCTCTCCCTCAGCCAGGGCATACTGTAATGGGGTTTTCTCTGCTAGATTTCCATTATTTACTGGCACCATGCAGGGTTGTCCCCTTTCACCCTTCCTGTTTAATCTTTACTTAGAACCCCCTCTTCGTCATATAAAACAGTCCCCTTAAATTAAAGGTATCCCAATTCTTAACCAGACCTTAACATTCTCAGCATATGCAGATGATATTCTTCTTCATCTAGAGCAGCCGGCACTTTCTTTGGAGCATGTGCTAGAAGTCACTGGCCAATATGGCAGGTTATCTAACTATAAATTGAATATTTCCAAAACAGAAATGTTTCCGCTGAATAGCTACACGGCGAAATCGGATTTTGTTCATCTGGGCATTAAATGGTCCTCTCAGGTAATCAAATATCTCGACATATACCTAACTAGGGACCCCACTTATACCAAGAAACTCAATCTGGACGATTTAGTGGTGACCATTCAACAAGATCTCCAGAGATGGCAGAAACTACCCTTATCCCTATGGGCTCAGATAAGTGTTATTTGCCTGAAAATAGGCAGGATTTGTCTAGTGCACTTACCCGGTCAACAAAAGCTAAATAAATAAAATAAAAATAAATAAATTAAGATGAATGTTTTGCCCCGTTTCTTTTATCCCTTAAACTTGTTGAATTGGTGGCTTCTGATATCCCTTTTCAAACGATTACACTCCATGACTTCTAGATTAATTTGGTTGGGCAAACATCCCCGTCATGCTTTCTGCAAACTTAGTATGCCCAAGGTTTTGGGGAGTCTTCATCTTCCCAATTTTCTGTTTTATTACTGGGCAAGTCACTTAACCAAGTTGGGGAGATGGCTTTCTCAAAGGGACATGACTTATACTCCCATTTGGCTCCAGATAGAGATTAGTCTCTTAAGGTCTAATGCCATAAACCTTTCCACGGTTTTCTATTTGTCAAAAAATTCATTGCCAGTGGCACTGCATGATTCGGTAATTGGTACCTCACTAAAGTCCTTTCACAGTGCTAAATGCGTTTTCAAAATACCCTTAAATATGATATAGCGCAGCCGATTCTAGTAAATCCCAATATTAAAATAGATAGTTCCTGGCTTCCTAATCAATGGCTCCCTCAGTTACTGGAGGCGTGGGTGGAAGACCTATTTTCTCAGGACAACCTTCTTTCTTCCCCAGAAATTCTCTAAGTTTGATAGTCCAAGGAACCAGATATTTAAGGCGTTCCAATTAAGACACTTTATAGGTGCATTTTTTGGTTTCAAGCCTAGAATATCAAGGGTTAGACCCCTACTGGCTCAGGTATCTGATTACGCTTCAAAACCACACTGCGTTTCTACAATATATGCCCTCCTTTTGACTACTGCCAGCTCCAATCCTCTCCCTGGCTCGCCAATCTGGAGTGCCTTACTTCCAGACTTGAATCTTGACTGGGCTCAGATCTGGAAGGATCTCTACATATACCATTCCCAAGACAGATTCAGACTTACCCAATATCATATACTGAACAATATGTATTATATGCCTACTAGATTAGCCAAATTGGGTAGGTTACCGGACTCTATTTGTACTCGATGTGGCAAAGCAGAAGGCAACATAGTACACACATTCTGGTATTGCGAAAAGGTATCCCCTGTTTGGCAGGAAATCCGATCCAAATTGGATCCCTGCTTAGGGCTCAAAGACCTTTTCACAATTGAGGTCTGTCTGTTAGGTAAGTATTCAGGTATCCAAGTCAAAGAACACAGACTCCACATAGCATTGATATCTATTGTTAAAAAGCTTGTTCTTAAACAGTGGACGGACCAGTTAACCATCTCTTCTAGTGAATGGTATTTCTATTTTTTTTTTTTTTTTTTTAAGAACAGAACGACTAATTGCAGGTTTTCGCAATAACATGTTAGGTTTTGATAAAAAAATGGGGTAAATTATAGTTATATTTAAAGTAGGCGTGCTGTAACTCAGTTGTACTTAGGGTTAATGGGATGCATTGATTTTAGGTATTCTGATTATTGAGACGAAGGAGTCTCTTTCTCTTTTATTAATAAATTAAGGCACACTCCTAAGGGGTGGGTAGGGCTAGGAGGGAGGAAAGGGGGGAGGGAGGGGGCTGTGATTTAGTTGACTTACTTGGTAAGATTACTGTTAGTTCATTACTGATGTATCCATGTGTACTACCTTTCATGTATACGCAACATGTCCCTTTCTTTAATAAATTCAATAAAATCTTTAAATTTCAAAGAAATGAAGTTTTGGTCGGTAGAACTCTTTGTCGATGAACTGAAGAAAGCTGGACTCCGGAGGAGAATACTTGGTAAAACTGATACGCCACAAACTGAAGAAAGCTGGAATCGAGAGAAGAGCGTGATGCTTACTCAGTCACGGTTGAAAAGAACTGAGGGTATCACGGATTTCCCTTTTATATGTGCTAAAGCACAGCCGTGGCGACAGGAAGGGGAGGTCCAAAGAGTCGACTGCTGAGACGTCATCTGGAGGATGTGATGCCTGCGGCTGATATCCCATGTGTTATGACCTGCTGCAAGAGACTGGCTCGAAGAAGATCTACAAGTACTTCATAGACGTGAACAAGGTGCAGGAGGGAGTAAATAGGAGGAGGAGCAGGTATGCCATGAAACCGGGGTGGGGAAGAGGGATGTGAGTAATACTTTTTTCACTGAAAGGATGGTAGACACCTGGAACAGCCTGTCAGAGGAGGTGGGGGGGGGCGAAGACAGTGAGGCGCTTCAAGCATATGTGGAATGGAAACATGGGTAAAATAAGAGGGAAGAGAGAGGGACACCTGTGACCAAATAGATAGGCTCATATATGTTACAGCTCTAAACATATCACTTCAAGCAAAGATGGCACCTGCAGGCCCGTACCCTACCTCGACTCAAATCATTTTTTTTTTTTTTTTTTTTTAAATGGCAAGGCTGCAGCAATGTTTGGCCACTCAGTTCATACACAGAAGTTACGAGCTGGACATTAAAATTTATAAGTAATACTACCTACATTTTAATGGACAATAAAATGCATGGAAAAAAAAAAAAAACAGCATCCAAACCAAGGACTGAAGTTTGAAAAATACATTATTAGTTGAAAAAGTGCTCATGATGTGCTCAAACACTTCACCTGGCTAAAAACACATATAGTGGCAGGTAACATATGGTGAAACCCTTATGCCTCTCTCGCACATGCAACTGCCATGCTTCTTCAGAGGAGAACAACAAATAAATGTAGCACCAAACCTTTTCCCAGTGTGGTTGTTTTGTGGAGTACATTAAAATGCAAGCAGTACTTTCAATCACTCACAAAAAGATTAAAAAAACGGGCTAAATTAATTCTCAGGCAGGCAACCCCTTGGTATGAGATGGCTGCCCAAGACTGCATATCATAAAATGTTACTCTAACTGTATACCTGTTATTAATTCTTGGTTGCCCCTAAAAGAGGGACCTTGGTCTCAGTGGGCCCACCTGGTTACCAAAATAAATAAATAAATAAATGTCAGCTGCTCTTTAAAGGCTTGGAAAAGAGCAAATCTATTTAGCTTGATACAATAATACATTTAGATGTGCTGAGTGTGCAGCTGATGGACCACCCAGTGTGGTGGCCAGCTTCCATCAGCTTCCATTTTCTAGAACTGCAAATACTCTCGGGCTTGCCCTGCAAGTGAGGATTGTACATAGTTTGCCACCAGATCTTCAGTTTGCCAATAAGGTCAGGATCTACAAGTACCTTGCTTTAAGGTCACCATTTTAGCAACTGCATGGCCTGTGGAGTTTGGACATGAAGTGTTGTAATTTGTTTTAAGGGGCACCACCACCGGCCTCGCCAACTGTAACGGCAACTGACCACCACAGTTTCCAAGACGAGTTGCCCTGTGACGCACCAAGATTTCCCTAAAAGGTTTTGAGGGTGAACATTGGTACCAATGGGGAGAGGGTAGTGCCTCCAGCACAGCTGGAATAGAAGTGACAAAAAGGTAAGTCAGCCCGGTGGTGCTGAGGGCTGAGGCGCTAGATGTCTCACCTCACACCATGCCAGAGGCCAGAGTTCAGGAATGAGCTTGGGCACCAGGGGTCAGCAGGGGAGGGAGAGGATTGAGCGTCCATCGGACTGCTCTCCTCTCCCCTGGGAGGGATCCAGGGCTTGCCCAGTGAATTAGCAGCCCCCAGTGATAGCCAGAGGCACTACATATGCTTGGGGAGAAGTAGAGGGAAGGAGTGCGGCAGGCATCCGTGGCGTCATGTTGTGCTGACATTATTGTACTGTTGCACTCCTGGGGACAAAAGCATGAGAAAAACCCCGCTACAGCTTCATGGAGATGATGGGGGCTCAAGGGGCAGACAGACATCCCAACGCCGGCCCATCACTCCAGAGGACTCCTCTCCCTGCCTGACTCTCAGATAGGCCTCTCTAATTACAGACAAGCTGCCACGGGGAGGGAGGCCCCGAGAGGACCGCGCCGAGGCTAGACCTGCCTGGGTGTTCAGGGTAGAATCTGGTAGCGATGGGTTCAGGCCGGGAGTAGAGGTCTAGCCTGGTGAGCACCTCAGAAGGATGCCCAGGCTGTAGAGGAGCAAAAAAAAAATGTTCAAAAAAAAAAGTGACAGAAAGGTTAAAGTACTGCACTGGTAGCCCACCCAGTGGCACGGAGGGCTGAGGTACTAATGCCTTACCTCAAACCACGCTGGCAGCCCAGGTTCGGAAACGGACACAGGTCGGTCAGGGACCAGTGGAGGAAGGCCTGAGTGTCCCCTAAAACTGCTCCCCTGCCCTGGAGAGGGGAACATGACCGTGAGTGCAGTTATGTGCTACCTGGAGGTCTACGGGTGACAGTAAAGTCTGAGCATACAAATGGAGTGGAAGGACCATGCACAGGGCACCAGGGGCATCTCCGGAGGCGAAGCTCACATGTAACATCTATTACACATGCATGGATCCAGGACAAAAATAGGAGGGGGGAAAAAAAAAACACACTGGCCACAGGATGAAGTTTGGTCCTTTGCTGGCTTCACAACTGTGACCAGGCACCCCAACACAGTCCTACAAGCAGAGGACTCCAGTGGAAAGGCAAGTCCCAGAGAAGCCGGGTCACAGGGCTCTGAGGACCAGACAGAAGGAGGCACATTACTCAACCAATACCACTACGTAATTCCTATGCAGCTCTGGCATGGCAGGACTGCCAGGAGGAGGCACCTGGGTAGTGACCAGGGAGGATGTGGGGGTCCTCCACAGTGGAGACCAAAAAGTAGGGTGGTAGAGAACCCCAAAGGAGGAAGAAGCAACTTCCGATGGGGGACTAATAGTGAAGGGGGGGGGGCAGGTTAGGTGCCTACATGGCACCATGGCATCGAAGGATAGGAAGCAGATCACTAGTGCAGCAGGGCAGGAGGGAGAGCTAGATGTCATTGCTCACTTGAAGACTAATGACCTGGCTAGAAAGAAGGCTGGGATAGCGCAGGGAATGTTTAGTGAGCTGGGGAAGGATCTTAGACTGGTAGTGCATTCAGTGGCTTTTGCTGAGGTGCTGCCTGTCTAGGACGGCGGGGGGGGAAGAGAGAAGGATCTCTATATGAACTTCAACTCATGACTGAAGGAATGGTGCAGAGAGGAGGGATTCAGCTACACTGGGAACTGGAGACCCAGCTGGGAGGATAAGAGCCTTTACAGGGATGATGGCCTGCATCTATCCAAGAGGGGAACCGCAGTCCTCAGCGGATGGTTTAAATGTTACATTGATGAACATTTAAACTAGCTGAGAGGGGTGGCAGAAGGAATTGGGAAGGCAGAAACTGTATCCCCCACAGGCAGAAGTAGAGATTAAGGACAACCCGAGGGAATAGGAATCCCCCAGGGTGCAAATTAATACAGGAAGCAGGATGACGGAGGCAAAAGGAGGAACTGAACGGGAGCATTAAAAAGGGGGGGGCAGCAAGCAGAGTGGAAATTAAATCTGGAAGGCCATGTTTGTGTAGGCTATACATCTGGGAAATGAGATTCTGTACTCATAGGCCACCATGGCAGAGACCAACCTGGATATTGTGGCCATTACAGAGTCATGATGCACTGCAAACCAAGACTGGGACATGGCCATACCAGACTATACTCAGTTCAGGAAGGAGTAGGTGGGAAGGAAAGCAGGGGCTGTGGTGTTTTATATTAGGGAAAGCAAAGAAGTGAGAGAGATACAGGGAATACAAGGGGAGGAAGGGGTACAGTGGGTCACCATGGAGACAGGGAATGGCACTGCTGTTCACACTGGAGTGCTCTACAGATCTGCAGCACCAGGGGAGCAATTAGATAAGGTACTGACGGAAGCCGATGGCAAAAAAGGGGGAGGTGCTGATGGTGGGGGACTTCAACCAGACGGATGCAGACTGAAGCCTCCCAGCAGTGGCTTCAGCGAAAAGCAGGGACATCCTAGACACTCTTCAGGGGATGTTCCTCAGGCAACTAGTCAGAGAACCCACTCATGATGGGGCAGTACTGGAGCTGGTATTCACTAACAGGGACGCTGTTGCAGATGTCAAGGTGGGAGGCCAGCTAGGGACCAGTGATCACCACACAATGTGGTTCAATATAAATATGGCCTCGGAATCACACAAGGGTGAGGGTCCTGGACTTCAGGAGAGCAGATGTTATAATAATGGGGGAATGCCTCTGGGATGACCTGGCGGGGGTGTGTGGCTTGGGTGAGATGGAGGAACGGTGGGCGAAGCTAAAAGGAAGCACAGTAAGGGCAACAAACCTCTGTGTCAAACAAGTGAGCAATGGCAAGAGGAAAAAGAGACCGCTATGATTTGACAAAGGTGGCTGAAAAAGTAAAGGCTAAAAGGGCAGCAATCGGAGGGTATAAGGAGACCCAGAGGAAGGATAGGGAGATGTATCAGTGGAAACAGAGGGAAGCAGTAAGGAGCACAAAGGTGCAAACTGAAGAGAGAAGAGTCCAGGAGGTAATAAACAGGAGAGAGACTTTTATTTTTTTCAGGTATACAAGTGAAAAAAGAAAGACCTGGAACTGCCTTCCAGCAGAGGTTGTGGGGTTAAAGAATGCATGGGATAGGCACAGGGGAAAAGAAGCGTGGGGTGGGGGGGCAATAGATCAAGTAGCGTCTGCAATGATAATGTAGGTAACATAGAAACAGATATTGACAGCAAATAAGGATCGCTTGGCCCACCTAGTCTGCCAATTTTACTTACCTACTAGAACACCGCAGACCCTACTTGATCTCTGACTTTACCCACACACCACCTCTTAAGGTTCCATTATGCCTATTCCATGCATTCCTGAAGTCTGTTACCGTTTTTGCCCAAACCACCACTGTTGGGAGGCTGTTCCAGGCATCCACCGCTTTTTTTCTGTGAGGAAGTACTTCCTCACACCTCCCGACTCACCCCCCTCCAACTTCATAGCATGACGCCTTGTCCTTGAGCATCTTTTTTTCTGAAAAATGCTTCCCTCATGAACTTTATACCCGTAGGTGCGTGAATGTTTATCATATCTCCCCTCTCCCTTCTTTCCTCCAATGTACATATTGAGGTCTTTTAGTCTTTCCTCATAGGGCTTATGATGCAGGCCCTGCACCATTTTGGCTGCCTCTCCTCTGGACTGCCTCTACCCGGTCTATGTCCTTCCAGAGATGTGGTCTCCAGAACTGGACACAGTACTCTAGGTGAGGTGTCACCAGACATCTATACAGCAGTAAAACCATCTTTCTTTCTGCCGCTGGTGCTCCTCCCTATGCACCCTAGCATCCCACTAGCGCTCCTCACTGCTCTCCTTACTGCCTTGTCACGCTGTCTGTCCACCTTTAAGTCATCAGATATAATTACTCCCAGGTCACTTTCCTGTTTGGTGCTGGTTAATACTAAACCCCCCCTTTTGTACTCCGCCCTTGGGTTTCTGTGCCCTAAGTGCATGATTTTGCTCTTTTCACACTGAAACCTAAGCTGCCACACGCAAACAAAAGTACTGCACTGGCACTATGTGGAGGAGATGAGCACTACTGAAATTGCAATAGGCAGAGTCTAGTCAGGCACCAAATTTCAGCTTGGGTTTGCCAACTTTCACAAGTATTTTGCTTAAACAGTTTAATTTGCACTTCCTATCCCTGAACAAATGTTTTATTTGAATTCAGACTAGTGAGCATGTTGTTAGTAGAGGGTCTTCATTCTTGCTGAAAGTGTTGTTGCCCTGTTGAATGTCATGAGTAGGGTGACATTGCTGGGAGGCAGTATTGCATCCCAGGGGGTTGTAACGCTGGCACCAGGCCCACTTAAACCTAATCTCTGGGCACAGGCACCTCACAATTCAAAACTGCCTGGAAACAAACTATCCAATCAGTTAGTTAACGACCAAAGCCAGGGGTCGAAATTGGCACCGGCCTGCTAGCCATATGCTGGTAGATTTTGTATCAGGCTAGCAAGATTTTCATTTAACTAGCCCTGTGGGCTTGTACTGGAGAAGGCAACACTTCAGTATGTACACTAGCTGGGCCAGTGGAAACGTCTGTGGGGCCAGTGGATTTTCCCAGTCACTAGCCCTGCAGGCTAATGACTGCAAAACTTAATTTTGACCCCTTAAAGCTCCTCCACCTTCGAGTCCACAAGGCACAGGTAATAAGCGCATCATCTTCAGTGATCCGGTTATATCTGAATGAGAGCAGGGTGGGTGATGTGTGGGGGTATTCATTTAAATTGAGATTACAAACATTGTTTTTCTTCTTTTTGTTAAACCAAGGCATAATTTCATTATACTGAAACTTCGGTGGGAAACGAGGGAGGAGGGATAACAGGTTTTTAAACTGGCATTGTGGGAGGGGTTGAGGCTCGAGTGGAGTTGTAACCCCCGTGCCAATTTAGGGGTTACCAAGTGATGCCCTGTTGGCATTGGGAGTCTGTGTATGTGCTGCCAGCCAGCTGGAGGGTGGGGCTTGGCCAGTGCAAGAGAATTTTTCAAGTGCCATCTGGTGCATGTTTTGGCGGTTGGGGGAGGAGGGTTCGTGAGGGAGTCGTCGAGAAGGAAGGAGTGGTTGGAGGCAGCTCCTAAACCCTGCAGGAGGGCCTCCAGCCAGGGCCGGGTAGGGCCAGGGTGGGGAGATTATCCCCTGGCCACCCCAATAACAACAGCAGCAGCACCCCACAGCCCATCGGAGGGGAAGCAGATGGCAATCCGAGGCAGCAGTGAGCAGAGGAAAGCCTGGCTGGAGCTTGTTTCGGCTTTGTTTGGAAGAGGATCTGTGAGGCGCAGCTGACATGAAAGGGACCAGAGCATCGAGGTGGCGGTGAGGTTCCGGAGGGGCTGCAGTGGCAGTACAGCCCCAGTGCCTGTCCATGTCCACCCAAGTTTTGAAAGAGCTGCTGTGGGGAGGATTTAAAGTGAAGCTATGCCCAGTTGAAGGTAGCTGCCGCCCTGCACGAGCTCTGCCCGTGGATCGGAAGGGGTGGTCAACGCCAGGAGAAAGGACTGTGCCCGAGGTAACATCAAAGCCCATAGAGAAGTTAAACCAAGGTCTGAGGTATGGTTTTTTTCCCCGCTCCCACTGGTGGGGAGAAAAGAGTAAGCAAAGAGACTGGCTTTTGGAACACCCGAGTGCTGGAAATACAAAGAGCCCCTTATGGCTCACCAGTTGAAAAGTTGAGGGTGAGAGGATCCAGGTTCAGGACCCAGTTCCCCCTAAAGTGCTGTGCCATGGCTGATTGGCAGTTGAGTGGAAAGTAAAATGAGCTGTACATAACCCCCTCCCAATCCATGATGCTGTTGTGTGCCTTGAGCCTTTTGACTTTTAAAGCAATAAAATGGTGCCTGATTGCAACCAATCTATTGCCTGGGGCTGAATCATTGATGTCCTTGAAAAGTGTTGCTGCTGTGTATTTCCTAATGTTTTTCCAGACAGTGGAGCCAGTGCTTGTGTATGGGAGGAAGGGATACCATCTGACCGCACCTCATAGTCCGCGCCGTCACCAAGTGAATCCCTATTTTGTATTTCAAAGGTACTGCGACTCTTATTCCATGCTCCTATGTGGTTTTACTGCCTAGCCAGGTGCTGGTACCCTCCCCCTTTCTCAGAGACATTGCAACATTAAACCAATAGACAGGGAGGGGGTAGCCACTGGAAGTGTCATCTCAGAGACTGGGAGTAACTGCTGCCTGCCTGTAAGCTTGAACTGAATCCAAACCCCCAGGGCAGGAGTAAATGAAAAGTACAAGGATAATGAAGAGGTATTGCTAAAAGGCACCAGTGTAAGCAGGAGGACCATGGGGGGGGGGGTTACACAGTGTTTGAGCGATTACTATGGCGGACAGGGAGTCATAAGGCAGATGGGAATACCGTGGAGGCTGGTAATCCTGTCAGTGCCTGGTTTGTGGGATAGTCTGGCCACATCACCCTGGGAATGACAGGACGGCAACCGAAGCGGGAGTCAGCCAAGCTGCCTCAATGGCCTAGCGGTGAGAGCAAGGAGTAGACAGTGTACATGGTGCACCAGTCATCTTGGGTTTGAATCCCACTACTTCAGATTGCATTTTTTGGTGAAGTTTGCTAGGACTTGAGTTGATTATATACTTTTTTTTGGGAGGGGTATGGGACTTCACCCCCCACACACACAAAAAAAAAAAAAAACACTCATCCAGAATTAGGTTTTTGATTTTGTGCTTGGCACTGACAGGATTACAGTCTGACATGATATTCCTGTCCGCCATACTACTTTCCGTTTGCTTAAGAACTGCAATCCTTCCCGTGCTAGTCTAAGCAGTGGCACCTTGTCCCCTAGGCAAGCGGGGAGGATGCCCACAATACAAGGCTTTAGTATATAGCCCCCCCAAAAAAAAAAAAAACTTGATCATGCCAGTGTATTAAATAGTTGGTAAAGCATAGCATAGCCAAATGATACGCAGAACAGAGGTATTGCTAACCATTTTCAGAAATCAGTAGATTGCTAACCATTTTTTTAGTCAATGGCACAGAAAAAATTAATAAAACTATATATTTCAAATTTTGCTAAACATTCTGTGCCAAGTGCTATGCATTTTCATAGCAGATCAGCACTTTAGTGTGCAAACCTGTTAATCAATTTTTCAACTTAATATCCTGCATGTTCACTTCACTGGACTGCATCTCCTTTCCCCACTTACTGTCAACAAAATGCTGTTTCATGGGCAGGGCTGCACAGATCAGCTTTGCAACACCACAAAAGCAGAAATTTATAAGTGGATCGTTGGTAATACTCACAAGGCACTTGACCCAAAAATTATTTATGAACTCCATTAGACCCTTGGCCAGTCAGCTCTCAATATGAACTGCATGCCCCAAGGGGACTGTGGCAGCTGGTCTTTAACACATGTTTTTGGTAAATCTTCTTTCTTCCCAAACACAACTTGGCTCAATACATAAACATAAAAAAACACTATTACACACGAAACGAATATAAAGTGACATTTTTTGTTCACCCATATTCACAACTTTACATGCTGGGTGTGAAACCCATAACACCGTCTGCTTTGGTACAAAAAAAGGTCAGTCTGAATAGAAAAGCCGGGAGAAGAGCATGCCCTGCTGACCTAGTTTTGCTGTTTGCTTAATAACCTTTTTTTTTTTTTGGCTTCACATCAGCCTTCCTTACCTCCAACTTCATGATTTTCCGTCTGAACTCCAGCACCACCTCCCTGCAATCTTGCAATGCAGAACGGTACTACTTAGAGCCGTGAGCAGCTGCTGTTCTTCAGAGTTTGGGACAAAGGAGAACAATCGATGTCCCCAGAAAAAGAAGTTACCTCGCCTGCTCCCGGTGTGTTCCAGCTGCTCCCAAAGATTAAAGTGCACTTCCGGTGCACCGCGGAAATGTGTCCCTTTCCTGTCCTAATTAGGTTATTAATATTCATAGAGTTCTGCAGCAGGGGCGGGGTTAGTGAGCATGGTGGGGCAGCCCGTCTGGTTTTGATTTCTCGCAAAGGATGAACCGATAAGAGCAAATTAATCGGTATTTAATTTGGCAGGGCAGAGCACGTTTAGCAGGATGGGAAAAGTACAGTGGGGATTATGAAGAATTTATTTGACAACAGTTGTTTTTACTTGGTGGTACAGCAGGGCACAGAAGTTCTTTTTTTTGCGTGTGTGTGACTGAACACCCTGGTTCACGGTGAACGGTGCGGATCAGACAATTCTCCAGCTGTAAAATCTTGTTAATTATTTGTGTTATCTGATGTGTTTGTAAGACTGTCAACACAGGTTTCCCATTGCAGTCAGATTTTTACTGTAATTCAGGATAAGCATGTGGCAGATACACCTTGGGGGTTTGGTGTCGGGTAACTAAGTGGTTAAATCACAAACCTTTGGTCAAGACTCAGTGGCCACAGACGGGCAGACCGGATGGATTTAGCCATCCTTCTGACAGTTTCTATGTAAATCGTCCCTTGCTGAAAATTATCAGAGATCGAGAGAGAAAGTCTGGCAAAAAATAAAGCCTCCAAATGCTAAGTCCAACCTGTTTGCATATGGGAAGCTTAGAAAGGAGTGTATAGTAAGATATTCGGTGCAGCATAAGCACATACGGTATTATAAATCACTTCTTAATATCAATGATGGCAATCCCTGTCACATTTTTGGAAATGTATACAACAAACCTGAGGTCAGGATAGTAAGCTTTCGCCTAAAGACATGGGGCCAGATTTCCGAAAGCGGCTCGATTGCCGCAAGCCCCATCCAACAACTAACACACCAAAATCTGGCCAATGGAAAATCATGTACACAAATGCTCACAGCCTGGGAAATAAGATCCCAGACCTGCAGGCAATAATGTCAGAGGCTAAACTGGACATAGTAGCAATTAGTGAGACGTGGTTTACCAGTAACCACACTTGGGAGACTTCAGTACCTGGCTATGTATTGTTCAGAAGAGACGAGGGTGCAAAAGGGGAGGAGTGGCCCTGTATGTTAATGAAAATATCAAAGCTACAGAAATTCAGAATAACATAAGGAGCCAGAAGAACTGTGAGTCACCCTGGAAACAGGAAATGGGACAGCCATAAGAACTGGGGTTGTCTACAGGCCCCCAGACCAGAGGAGGACATAGACACATTACTGTTAGAAGATATACAAAACATGACAGCTAAAGGGAGGTTCTGATAATGGGAGACTTCAACATGCGGATACAGATTGGTCAATACCAGCAGGAACATCTGCCAGAACTAGACTCATAGTGGATTCCTGCAGGGGAGGGCCAAACAACTGGTACAGCAACCCACAAGAGACAGGGCTATCCTAGATCTAGTACTGACCAACAAAGAAGGGATCACAGATCTCCAGGTAGAAGGTCACCTGGGGGCCAGTGACCATCACATGGTATGGTTCAATTTGGCTACTACATCTAAATCATCCCATTCCAAGGCAAAAATATGGGACTTCAGAGGAGCTGACTTTGATAAGATGGCCAACAGAGTTAAGCTAGCCCTGGCAAAAGAAACACAGGTGAGGGGTACAGGCAAAGTGGGCAAGCATTAAGGATGCAATACTTGAAGCAACATCCATTGTGTTAGTCAGAAAAGGAAGTGCAAAGAAGAAGGAAACCACTTTGGTTCTCAAATACAGTAGCAGAAAGGTCAGAGCCAAAGGCTGGCCTTCAGGAAATATAGGGAACACAGCGGGATGAAGATAGGAGGCATACCAAACTGCCCTAAGGGAAGCAGGAAGGCAGTAAGGCAGGCAAAGTCCCAAACTGAGGAAACACTAGCACAGAACAGTAAAAGAAGGTGACAAGACTTTCTATAGATACATTAGTGAAAGGAGAAAGTCCAGAGGGGTATTGCTAAGCTTAATGGAGAAAAGGGAGCATGTGAGGAGGAGGACCCTGTAAGGCATCTATCCTAAATAGATACCTTTGCTCATTGTTTACTGAAGAGAAGGTAGGGCAGGGCCACAGCTCAGCATCATGGACACAGGGGAGGAGGTGGAGCACTACTCCCTACAAAGAAAGGGTCCTACAAGAGCTTGCTAAGCTCAGGGTGGATAAGAGCAATGGGACCTGATGGCATACATCCCAGGGTACTTAAGGAGCTAGAGGAGGAACTAGCAGAGCCATTAGCAGAATTGTTTAGTGAGTCTCTGAGCACAGGAGGTCCCAGAAGACTGGAGAAGGGCTCATGTGATCCCCCTCCACAAGGTGGTACAAGGGAGGAGGGGAACTACAGACCGGTCAGTCTTACCTCAGTAGTGGGCAAGATTATGGAGGCACTCCTTAAGGAAAGGATAGTGCAACACCTGGAATCCATGAGCACAGGATCCAAGACAGCATGGGTTTACAAAAGGAAGGTCCTGTCAAACTAATCTCATAGATTTCTTTGACTGGGTAACCAGAGTGGTGGACCAAGGGGGAGCAGTTGATGTCGCCTACCTTGACTTCAGCAAAGCTTTTGACACTGTTCCACATAGAAGATTGATAAATAAGCTGGGTAGGCTCAGGGTGGGTCAGAAGTTGGTCAACTGGGTGGCAAACTGGTTGACGGGCAGAAAACAGAGAGTGGTGGTAAATGGTATACAGTCAGAAGAGATGCAAGTCACAAGTGGGGTACCTCAGGGATCAGTCCTGGGGCAGTCCTCTTCAACATCTTCATTAGTGACCTTGCAGATGGACTAGAGGGTAAGGCTTGTCTGTTTGCAGATGACACCAAGATCTGCAACAGAGTAGATGATCCAGATGGGGTGGGCAGAATGAGAAGAGATCTGGATAAACTAGCAGAATGGTCAGAAGAGTGGCAACTGGTATTTAATGCAAAGTGCAAAATCATGCACATAGGGAAGAGAAACCCTGAAGCCACCTATAGGCTGGGAGGGCAGTTGCTTGCAGTCACAAAGGAAGAAAGAGACTTGGGCATCATCATCACTGATGACCTAAAATCATCCAAGCAGACCTCTAAAGCAGTAGGTAAGGCTAGGGGGGTGTTAGGGTGTATTAGTAGGGGTATCACAAGTCGTAAGAGGGAGGTAATAATCCCTCTGTACAAGACACTGGTTAGGCCCCATCTGGAGTACTGTGCAGTATTGGAGGCCACACCTTCACAAGGACATTAACCAAATTGAGGCAGTCAGAAGGGCAACCAAAATGGTGCAGGGACTGCATCAGAAGACATATGAGGACAGATTAGCGAGCTCAATATGTATACCCTTGAGCAAAGGAGGGAGAGAGGTGATATGATCGAGGCATTCAAACACCTTAAGGGCATAAACAAGGTGAAAGAGTCTAACATGTTTAAATATAATAAAAATAGCAGGACAAGAGGACACAGCATGAGATTAGAGGGAGGCCGATTAAGGGGGAATGTGAGGAAATTCTTTTTCACAGAAAGGGTGGTGGATGCATGGAATGGCTTACCACAAGAAGTGGTGGCTATGAATACAGTGCAGGGCTTCAAACAGGCATGGGATAGGCATAAGGGAGCAATACAAATGAGTATGAATAGATAGGCCACTGACAGAGCAAGGCCGATGGCACATTTATAAGGTAGAAAAAGAAATGGGCAGACTGGATGGGCCTTGCGGTCCTTATCTGCCGTCAACTTCTATGTTTCTATGTGTACGCCAAAAGAGACAGGGCAATGGGCGCATACCTCTCAACCTTTTGTACCCCAAATGTGGAACATTGCCTCTCAGAATGTGGAACAAATGGGCAAAATGTGGAACACTTACTCAAATCTTTACCTAAGAAGCTCAAAACACTGTTAACATGTTGCATTTATGTTAAGAAAGTCTGTTATTAATAGAATATTATATTTTTTGCATCATTTACTATGGATTTTTGCTTTAAAATGTTGACTTTGAATGTGGAACAAGTCCTCACAATGTGGAACAGGGAGCTTTTGTGAAGCAAAATGAGGAACGTTCCTCGTAATGTGGTACAGTTGAGAGGTATGAATGGGTGTGCGGCGAGCTACCTGGATTTTATATCCCATGCAGCAACTGTTGCAAGCTAGACCAACTTTTTGTGGTCTAGCTTGCAGCAATCCTTGAGACCCTTTTTGCGGTGCTTGCGCCAAATATTTGTCACAGGCTGCCGTAAATTGGGTAAACTGTTACAGTCCCGTCTGACCTATTAAAATCGGACACAGTTGCAGCAACCCCGTTTGGTGCAATGCAAGAAACTTAAGTGTGGTGGCAGAGGGCTTGGCGCAAGCTAAAGCTACCAACTTTCCAAGGCCTAAAAACGGGGACGGTCCATCCAGACCACCCCACCGTGTCACTCCCACGGGCACCGCCGCAGACAACGCTGCACACAATCAATTCAATTTTGCACCTTGCTTTGGCCATGCTGCCCCCCAGTACAGGGGTGTAGCATGGGATTTCAGATCTGCACACCTAGTGGAGTCACTGCTACCCCTCCACCCTTGTTAGGGTGAGCTACTCCCCTTCCCCCAGGGGTGTAGTCAGACAGTATACAAACACAGACCAGGGCCATGTTCGTAGCCTCATTATAAATATAACTTTTGTATTCCATGACAATGGTTGGTGCCATGCATGGGTAAATACAAATGCCATGCATTGCTCCCTAAGACACTCACATACCAGCCCACAGCCTATCATGTTGTATTGTTCTTGGGATGCAAAGATAGCATTAGTGACCAGTCCTTCTATTTTCGACTCCTACGAATAAAATTACATAAAGGTTCAGCATTTTCTTTGTTAGTTTTCATGGAAAAAGAAAGCAGTTCAGAGCCTATTTGCTACCCCCCTTAAATAAAATTGCACACCATGGAGTACTTGGAGTATGCCTGCCTACACCCATGCCCCAGTAACATAAGTAGAAAACTTCCAGATTAAAACAATACATCATTCTGCTGCAGCAAGTTCCAAATCATGATGTACAGAAAGTTCATTAGAAGCAAACCTGACTTGAATTGTGATCAGACATTCAAGCTGCATGTATTGCTCCTCCTGACAGTACTATCCAACCTGCTTTACACTCACGTCATTTGCTGAGCAAACTTCACTTAAGTGACTCCCACCACCACACCAGATTGTTGTCACACATTTCCGTACAGCTGATCAGGTTCGGGTACCTTAGTTCACTGCTGCCGGTCCCTTATCTGTCTGGAGTCCCTCTCAGCCACTGGCAGGCAGTCGTCCACATGCACTTGTTTGCACTACTACATAGAAACATAGAATCTGACGGCAGATAAGGACCGCTTGGCCCACCTAATCTGACCATTTCCCTACCTAATGCATAGGCTGCAGATCCTAGTTAACCAACAGCCTACTTCCTCCTACCCTCCACTAGAATTGCCTTATGTCTGTCCCATGCATTCTTGAATTCCTCCACTGTTTTTGAGTCCACTACCTCCTCAGAAAGGCTGTTCCATGTATCCACAACCCTGTCCGTGATAAAATACTTCCTCACATTACCTTTGAGCCGTCCCCCCTCTACAATTTGTGCCCCCTTGTTCTTGCACATCTCTTTTTCTGAAAGATGCTACCATCTTGGACTCTGTTGATTCCCTTGATGTACTTGAAAGTTTCTATCACGTCCTCCCTCTCCCTCCTGTCCTCGAGTGTATACATATTAAGCTTCTTTAATTTCTCTTCATATGTCTTCTGGTGCAGACCCTGCACCATTTTAGTTGCCCTCTTCTGGACAGCCTCCATCCTGTCTATGTCCTTGCGGAGATGAGGTCTCCAGAACTGGACGCCATAACTCCAGATGGGGTCTCACCAACTGTCTGTACAAAGAGATAACAACTTCCTGTTTTCTACTGGTGATGCTTCTCCCTATGCATCCCAGTATCCCACCAGCTCTTCCTACTGCCTTCTCACATTGCTTGCCCACCTTAAGGTCATCTGATATGACTACCACCAGGTCCCTTTCCATTTCTGTAGTTGTTATTATCTCACCCCCCAATGTGTACTCTTCCCCTAGATTTTTGTTTCCTAGGTGCATTACTTTGCACTTCTTTGCATTGAATCTATGCTGCCATATATTTGACCATTCCTCCAACCTTGCCAAGTCCCTTTGCATCCTCTTCACCCCACCTTCTGTATCAACCCTGTTGCAGATCTTTGTGTCATCTGCAAAGAGACATACTTTTCCTTCCATTCCCTCTGCAATGTCACTTATAAAAGACATTAAAGAGGACTGGACCCAGTACTGAACCCTGCGGTACCCCACTAGTAACCCCCCTTTCTTCAGAGTAAACTCTGTTTACTATTATCCTGTGTATCCTGTTGTCCAGTCAATTTTTAACCCAGGCTACCACCTTGGGACCCACTCCAAGGCTGGCTAACTTGTATATTAATCTTTTGTATGGGACTGTGTCAGATGCCTTGCTAAAGTCTTGGTAGGCCATGTACTCTGCCCCTCCCTGGTCTACCACATTGGTCACCCAGTCAAATCTATTAGATTAATCTGACATGACCTTCCCGCTGTGAATCCATGCTGCCTTGGGTCCTGTGCCCTACTGGCCTCTAGGAACTCAACAATTCTTTACTTTAGAAGTGATTCCATCATTTTCCCTACCACTGAGGTCAAACTAACAGGTCTGGAGTTTCCTGCCTCTGCCTTGCTCCCACTTTTGTGAAGGGGAATCACGTCTGCCCTCCTCCAGTCCTCCGGTACTACACCATCCTCCCATGACTTGTTAAAAAGGGAGGACAGTAGTGTCACTAATTCTACCCTTAGTTCTTTTAGAATTCTTGGGTGAATCCCGTCAGGCACCATTGCTTTGTCCACTTTCAGTTTTAAGAGTTCTTTCAGGACCCTTTCTTCTATGAATGGACTGGTATCGACCTCCCTATCCAGAGTGCTTCTATTCTTTGATTTAGGTACCTCCCCCTCCTCTTCTTTTGTGAATACTGAGCAGAAGTATTCATTCAGTATCCCTGCTTTTTCACTGTCATCCTCTGCCAGCCCTCCCTTCCCTTTAGTAAGCCTCACTATCCCTTCCTTCATTTTTCTTCGCTCCCTAATGTACCTATAAAAGGTTTTATCCTTCTAATCTAACAGAAAGGAACATGCTTTACTTTGCTCCCACTGACGTGCTTGCAGTACAACACAGGCGCAAGGGTTGAAGTTGCAAACTGCTGTCCAGCCCGAGTAGTGCCACAGTGGTGCTGAAATAACAGTCACTCTTGGATTAGCAGTCAGCAAAAAAAAAAAAAAGGGACACAACTGGGATAACATAAGCAAAAACCAGGACAACAGTGACATTTTGCAAAACTTGTGGGGACACTGGGACATGCTGCCTGAAATAGAGACTGTTGGTAGCTTTACGCAAGCCCTGCACCATGGCCCACCGCCCATTGAAAATCCAGCTGATGGTGTTAAACAGCACTAATACCCTGGACCACTGTTAATGCTCTCAGTGCACAGTTTGCGGATATCTCTAAATACACTGGTTCCTTCTCCACTACTACCCAGACCCCCTCCTCATTGGCCTTTGCCAACCCTCTGAATCACTCGCCTTTCTATTTCAAATTTGTGAAGTGCACAGAGGTTTGCGGACTGGTTAAACTGATTTCTGATTAGCGAAGTCTGTTGAATCTAACGGAACTCAACCAAGGCTTTCCACGATTGCTGCTAATGAGCTTGCCCATCTGATTATACAAGGATCATAAATCTGTCTCTTATCTCTGGGGCTGTGTCTAATTTATGGAAGCTGTCTAATATTATTCCTCTCTATAAGAAAGGGATCCCCAAGGACACCGTTAGATGTAGGCCTATTGCCACACTCCCAGCTCTTAAAGTTGATCTGCAAGAGTATTTACTACAGGGCTGCCCCTGTAACATCACTTACTCTGCTAGATGAAGTCTCCATTCTGCTGTAATTCATAATGTTTTGCTTAGTCCTTGTTTTATAGTTTAACTTTGCAGAGTGTCAGCAAATGCAGATAGCAGAGGCAGCTCCCCGAGAAGCCCGATTGAGTGCCACCTAAGACTTACGGGGAAAAATCCTCTTGCTAGTGACATTTTTTTTTTTAGTTGTTTAACCAGGAGTAGCACAATAAGCTGAAAGCTTTTTTACAGGAGCGACCTGGGAGCACAGAGAAGTTAAGTAACTTGCTCAGGGTCACACAGGGATCAGTACGTTTTCCTGACATACATTTGCCCGTCAATACATTGCCTGACACCAATTGACTGACAAGCTTCACTAACCGCCAAAAAACTGACCGTAATTCATTTGCCCGACATTTTGGATTCATTTGCCAGACAATGCAGTGGCTGTTAAGAAAATCAGTACGAACATTATTTTGTTAACTGTAGCCCAAAGTTTTGCCACCGATCATCTCTGAGAGCTGCTGGTTTTACAGTGGTTACTTTTGATGTTTTCTGGTACCACTGATGTGTTATTTCGGGATGTTTAAAATTTAAACATTGTATTTAATACCCAGTCCAGCCCTTCTGCTTGCTTGCATGTTCCCAAGTCCCGACTGCCGTTTTGAGACCGGCTGCAGATGCAGTGTTTTCTGCACTAAACTACAGTACAAATAAAATATAAGTCCACTAATTTACCTGTGGGAGTGGGAGTGGGAGCGAGGTTCGGGCGCATTCAGAATGAGAAGTACTGTATGAAATCACATCAGAATACGCTGTGAATATGATGTGATCAAGCCGGCTGGTGTTTTAACAAGCCAAATCCCTGCTGCAGTGCTCGTGATGCTTAGTGCAGTACTTTGGTAGTTTTTGAATTGTTGGCAGGCAGTCTGTGTGTGGGAGTTTTACTGTACTAATAAAAATGGTGATCAGTGTTGGTGTTGGTAATAACAGTGAATACATAAAGTCCAATTGGAAATCTAGTTTATGATAGTTTACGAGAACGTTTAGAGCACAGGAGCTGAGTATTTTATTTGCGAGCTTAGTTTTGGGCTACATGTAACAAAACGCAAGTTCTTTTTCGGTATGGGAATGATGTTGTCAGGATTGTGATTTGCGGTAAAATGACCGAGATGGGAAGCTGCATTTCGGGCAGTCGGTGCCGGGAATTCGTACTAGTCCCGTCACACAGTATGCAAGTGGAAGCTGTGGGATTCAAACCCAGGTCTGGTCTGCTAGATATCACCAGATTTGCAGCCCAGAGCCTTAAACCACTGTGCTATATTGCTAGTGACATAGATCCCACTACTGCTGTATTGAACACAGCAGGGAGTGGGTATTAATTATACTTTTTTATAGCAGCGGTGAGAGGGTTACGGTTTGAGTATTCTTACAAAGGCTGGCCCAGTGGCATAGACAGCTGAGGCGCTGTGCGCCTTACCTCTCATCACACCAGTGACACGAGCTCAGGTTGCCTGGGTCAGCAGGGGAGGTAGAGGACTGAGCATCTCACGGACTGCTCTCCTCTCCCAGGATGAGGGGCTCCATTGTATCGATCTTTGGCTGCCATCTGGTGGAGGCTGAGTGGCAGCAGCACCAGAGTCTAGAGCAGCACAGGAGTAGGGCTGCGGTTACATAGCGCATGTGCATCTCCTTGTACACACACTTGTGGTCGCTGCATCAAGTGAGGGGGGAGAAAAAAGCAGAGGAAAAATGGCGATCTCCAGATAACTAAAACACTTCCTGCCGTCGCTCACTCTGTCACCGGTTTGCTGGACCCCCAGTCTGGATGCAGGACTTCCGTGAGGGGGAAGGACAGCCCTCCCCATCCCGTCCCTGCCTCGGAGGGCAGTCCATGAGGGAATGGAGCCCAGTGGGCCAGAGAGACAGCCAGGTGGAGGAGACAGGGAGAGGGCTGAAACAGCTGCTCGAGACACAGGATAAAAACCTATATGAAAACAAGTATACTTACAAATAACATTGAAGAAAGAAAACAGTTGGGCTCAAACCTCTTACTGGGGTGAAAAGGCTAGGTGCTAGATAACAGGGTAACTTTAGTGACAAAAAAAATCTAGGTCCTAGACACATTTATCTGCACACTTTTGTACAAATGGCTAACAACCATAAGTTTGAAAAAAATACATAAGTTTATGGGCCGTACTCATATCCGCAGCGGATCTCCAAGGTGAACAGCCTCTGGCATGTTAGAACAATGTAGGTAAGGGAAGTCGTCAAGTCAGATCCGTAACTTCAGGATAAAGATTGGCTCTAAAGGATGGGTCGGTCGGGCTTAGGCGTGAAGCGGAGCTGAGCACGTGCCGCGGCTGGATGAGGCGTCAACTCACGGTGGCGGTGACTTTGGATGTGAGCCGGGCCCTTCCTGTGGATCGCCCTGGCTGTGGTGGGTGTCGGTCTCAACTGGCATCCCACATCGTCTGGCAGCTAGCAGCTGACTTAGAACTGGTGCGGACCAGGGGAATCTGACTGTTTAATTAAAACAAAGCATCACGAAGGCCCGAGATGGGTGTTGACACAATGTGATTTCTGCCCAGTGCTCTGGGGGCAGATCAGCAGGATAAGGATAGGGGAGGGTTGGGCACAGGAGGCGGGGGAGCAGGCAGAGGTCCTAAATGAGTACTTTGCATCAGTATTTACCAGGGGGGATGGAGGGTCTATATCTTGCAGGGAGAGCGGGGCATACCAGAGGAAGGGCTGGGACCGGTAGGGATCAAGGGCCCTGACGGGTCTCGAGAAAGGGAGTGGTCACCACAGACAGGTGGGGGGCCAGCAGTACAGGGTGCAAAGGGGGAGAAGGTGGAGGCTGATATCCCGGTAGAGAGTAAGGGAAGCCCTCGGGTCCCTTTGGATGGAGAAAGCACCTGGGCCAGATGAGATACGTCCCAGGGTGCTGAGGGAACTGGCAGATGTCCTGGCAGTCCCCCTGACGGAGCTCTTCAACATCTCTCTGAGGACTGAATGGGTGCCCCAAGACTGGAGGGTGGCCCATGTCATGCCAATCCACAAGGGTGGGTCAAGGGAGGAGGCAGGAAATTAAAGGCCTGTTAGCCTGACGTCGGTGGTCAACAAGGTGATGGAGAGTATCATCAAGAAAAGGCTAGGGGGGGTTACTGGAGCAAACTGGGTATTTGGACGATAGGCAGCATGGCTTTTTCCCGGGAAGATCGTGTCAGATGAACCTTGTGGAGTTCTATGACTGAGTGACGAGGGCCCTGGACCAGGGTAGGCCGGTGGACATCCTCTTTCTGGACTTCAGCAAGGCATTTGATTCAGTAGCCTACAATGGCCTGCTGGCTAAACTGAAGGAAACGGGAGTTGGGAGACAGTTGTTAAGATGGATAGGAAATTGGTTCTATGAGCTTACTCAGGGGGTGGTGGTTGGGGGTTAGCCTCGTCCCCAAGGTGGGTTACTAGTGGGGTGCCCCAGGAGTCATTGCTGGGTCCACTTCTGTTCAATGCCTGTGTGTCAGACATAAGGAAGGGGCTCATTAGTGAAATGAGTCTCTTTGCAGACGACGCAAAGCTGGGCACAGTGGTGGATGAGGAGAAGGGGAGGCTGGCCTTGCAGAAGGATCTGGAGGCTCTGGAAAGGTGGTCAGGAAAATGGAAACTAAAATTCAATGTGGGGAAGTGCAGGGTTCTGCACCTGGGAGTCAGAAATCCACGCCAGGGGTATAACCTGGAAGGAGACAAAATTCAAGTCACGGAGGGTGAGGGGCACCTGGGGGTAGTGGTAGAAGTTAAAATGAACAACTCAGAGACCTGTAGGAGGGCCGCGGCAAGGGAAAATAGGATGCTGGGATGCATCGCCAGGGGGATTACCTCCAGAAAGGTGTAGGTGATCCTTCCCCTGTACAACTGCTTGGTCAGACCACACATCGAATATTGTGTGTAGTTTTGGAGACCACATTTAAAGAGGGATGTTACACTCCTAGAGAGGGTCCAAAGGAGGGCAACCAAAATGATCTGGAGCCTGGAGGAGAGGACCTATGAGGAGAGGCTCTGGGAGCTCAACATGTACACTCTGGAGGGACGAGGGGCATGATAGAGGTCTTTAAGTACATAAAAGGGATCAATAAGGGGGGCCCAGTCAGAGTGCTCCAAAGGAAGGAGGAGGGGGCAACGAGAGGGAATGGGTGTAAGCTGAAAAGGGGCAGGCTCAGAGGGGAGAGGAGGAGGAGGTGTTTCACTTAAAGGATGGTGGAGCCATGGAATGCACTGCCCAGGGAGCTGGTAGAGGCGGAGACTGTGGACGGCTTTAAGAGAGAGAATGGGACAGATACAGGGGGAGGGTAAATCTGACCAGGTCCAATGCAGGTGGCACATCTGGGACTGGGGACAGTATAACCCAAGGGGGAAGGGAGGACACCAAAATCAGCCCTCAGTGCAGGTGCTGAAAATTGAGCAGACTTGAAAGACCGTTAGGCCTATTCTTCTGGCATTTTAGTATGTTAGTATGTTATTAAGGCAGTACCAAACTAAATTTCATCATCTATCAATCTCAGTTTTTTTCAACCAAATAAACACATTTGAAAGTGTATGGCTTTGCATCACTGTACCAGATAAATATGCAAGCTCCTTGCGAATCCAGTATTTTAATGGCTCAATTGTCTATTCCAGTTTAGTAAAAAAAAATTCCTTGCAATTCCATTTCCTTCACCGTGATGTCATCCACTGTAACTGGTGCAGTTAGTGATGAAAAGTGCAACCCAACCGCAGCTGACTACACCCTACAGGCAGCAGCTCTCCATGCGTGGTGTATAGCACTTCTCAGTTCCCAGGCTTCTTGGTCACTCAGCTCTGAAGATGGGGTATAGTTATTCTGAAACATCAGCACATTGGTACATAGGCTGACCTCGAGATTGTGGACAGTTCCAATAAATGTAAGGCTTTGCCTGGAGTTTGGTGGTCAAGCAGCCAGCCACTCCCACTTCCTGAGCTTTGTAAGTAGTTCCTTGCAGCCTCACTGTGAAGCATTTTTTTTTTTGCAGCCGGAGGCTATGTTGGTTTGTCCTCTGAGCTGGCTGGGGCCTACCCCCATCCCCCGCCTGCTGTTTCTGTGTGTCTCTGCTGGACTTTGGTGTTTGTTTTCCTGCTTCTAATTTGTATCTTTCCTCCAGCTGTGTGTTTCGCTGTGTTTTGTGCTTCTTGTTTTCTGGCCTTTTCCTGTTTTCTGTTTTGCTATGTTTTGGTTTTGTCTTTTTGAGGGGGGCTTTGTTTCTAAGCTCCTAGCATACTGCTACTCCAGTGTGCATACTGCTCATTTTCAGTTACTCACAACTCTCAAATTACCTGCACTGCAACTCCTAGCAAACTGCTACTCAGAGCTCGTGCTACTGCTTTCAGTTGCATACAACTGCAGCCTGCTGTTTGCTTAATTACTATTGTACCAGTGCTTGTGTTTTTACACTGTGCTCACCATGCTCAAACTACTGCAATGCAACTGCAGTCATTATCTGTGTGTTTCAGCTCAACCATAGCTGCTCCATGTTGCATACTCAATTCTTTTCACCTGAGACAGTTTACTCTGATCCTAGCTATGCTGCTGTCATTCTACTTGCAGCTTTGTTGCACTGCCTGGCTACACCTGCCTTCAAAGCATTTGTCTCCATGTTTTATTGCAGTTACAACTCTGAGGTCAGCCGGCTAAGCTCCTGCGGAGGCTAATATAGCTTGTTATTAACTCTTGCCTCGCCGCCAAAAAATCCTCAGAGTATTTGTCACCTTGATTTGGGTATTCATGTCTTGCTGGCTTGCCCCCAATTCAGTGCTGTTTAATTGCTATACAGTATGTCATGAAGGTCCACCTATCACTACATGTGAGGAGGAGGACTCTGTAAAAGCATCTATCCTAAATAGATACCTTTGCTCAGTATATACTGAAGAGAAGGTAGGGCGGGGCCCACAGCTCAGCACCATGGGCACAGGGGGGAGAGAGGTGAGCACTACTCCCTTCACAAAAGAAAGGGCCCTACAAGAGCTCGCTAAGCTCAGGGTAGACAAGGCAATGGGACCTGATGGCATATATCCCAGGGTACTTAAGGAGCTAAGGGTGGAACTAGCAGAGCCATTTGCAGAACTGTTTAGTGAGTCTCTGAGCACAGGAGAGGTCCCAGAAGACTGGAGAAGGGCTCATGTGATCCCGCTCCACAAGAGTGGTAGCAGGGAGGAGGCAGGGAACTACAGACCAGTCAGTCTTGCCTCAGTAGTGGGCAAGATTATGGAGGCACTCCTTAAGGAAAGGATAGTGCAACACCTGGAATCCATAGGGCACAGGATCCAAGACAGCATGGGTTTACAAAAGGAAGGTCCTGTCAAACTAATCTCATAGATTTCTTTGACTGGGTAACCAGAGTGGTGGACCAGGGGAGCAGTTGATGTCGCCTACCTTGACTTCAGCAAAGCTTTCGACACTGTTCCACATAGAAGATTGATAAATAAGCTGGTAGGCTCAGGGTGGGTCAGAAGTTGGTCAACTGGGTGGCAAACTGGTTGGCCGGTCAGAAAAACAGAGAGTGGTGGTAAATGGTATACAGTCAGAAGAAATGCAAGTCACAAGTGGGGTACATCAGGGATCAGTCCTGGGGCAGTCCTCTTAATATCTTCATTAGTGACATTGCAGATGGACTAGAGGGTAAGGCTTTTCTGTTTGCAGGTGACACCAAGATCTGCAACAGAGTAGATGATCCAGATGGGGTGGGCAGAATGAGAAGAGATCTGGATAAACTAGCAAAATGGTCAGAAGAGTTGCAACTGGGATTTAATGCAAAGAAGTGCAAGATCATGCACATAGGGAAGAGAAACCTTGAAGCCACCTATAGGCTGGGAGGGGAGTTGCTGGCAGCCACAAAGGAAGAAAGAGACTTGGGCATCATCATCACCGATGACCTGAAATTATCCAAGCAGAGCTCTAAAGCAGTAGGTAAGGCTAGGGGGATGTCAGGGTGTATTAGTAGGAGTATCACAAGTCGTAAGAGGGGGTTAATCCCTCTTTACAAGACACTGGTTAGGCCCCATCTGGAGTACTGAGTGCAGTACTGGAGGCCACACCTTCACAAGGGCATTAACCAGATTGAGGCAGTCTAGAGAAGGGCAACCAAAATGGTGCAGAGACTACATCAGAAGACATATGAGGACAGATTAACAGAGCTCAATATGTATACCCTTGAGCAAAGGAGGGAGAGAGGTGATATGATCGAGGCATTCAAGCACCTTAAGGGCATTAACAAGGTGAAAGAGTCTAACATGTTTAAATATAAGAAAAATAGCAGGACAAGAGGACACAGCATGAGACTAGAGGGAGGCCGATTAAGGGGGAATGTGAGGAAATTCTTTTCACAGAAAGAGTGATGGATGCATGGAATGGCCTACCTCAGGAAGTGGTGGCTATGAATGCAGTGCAGAGGCTTCAAACAGGCATGGGATAGGCATAAGGGAGCAATACAGATGAGTATGAATAGATAGGCCACTGACAGAGCAAAGGCTGATGGCACATTTATAAGGTAGAAAAGAAATGGGCAGACTGGATGGGCCTTGCGGTCCTTATCTGCCGTCCAACTTCTATGTTTCTATGTACTAGCACTGACCTACGTGTAGGTCCTCACTTGCTTACACAACCGTTGCTCCTTGCTTACGCAAACCATTGCTTCATGCCTACTGCCATCTCCTCGGCTCCAGCCTCTGGGATTCTGCTGCACTCAACCTGCCTTCGACCTTGCAAGGTCTCAGCACTCAATGCTCATTACGATCTCAGCACGCTGTGCTCATTCAGCTCCAGCTTTTCAGCTCTCAGTCAATTTCTGGGGCATGCCAGCCATGCTATTTTGGCGCAGGGTTCCTGCAGCGACGGTCTCGCTCTGTATTTAGTCTGCATCTCGAGCGTGTCCAACTTGGGGTGGGATCCTTCTCACCTGGCCCATTGCTGGGAATGTCCTCACCCCGGGCTTGGCTTTAGCTGCCTGCTATGTGAGAGCAGCTCCTGGTGTAGAATTTAAGACTAGCGGTGAAGGGTAGTTATGACGATCTCCTTTGGCTCTAGTGTTCCACTTTAACAGTTAGCCATTGACTTTAGTGGTTCCCTAGCAAGGCACTTTCACCACATTCTCCCTACGACTGCCTCTGGTTCACCTGGTTTGGTTTAGGGCAGGTAGGCCAGGTGAGTGCCTCAGCAGTTGTTGCTCTCTTCCTGCGCCTTGGATGCTCGTATTGTTGCAGAGTTTTCTTGCAGCCTTCCATGGCATTCCCACTAGAGGGTTTGAGTGAGAGCCTTCCTCCAAATTGGAATATTTTCCATCTCCCTTTAATTGGGTTTTCCAAAGAGTCGTCACTAAATAAACTATCCCAAGCCTGGAGGGAAGGTGACCTAGGCCTTGGATCCCCAGAGATTTCCTCCTCATAGGGTTTTTTTTTCTCTTCTCCGTTGCCTCAGGTCCTAACAATTAGCATAGTTGTTTCTCCTAGTTCCTTTAGGTAGGTTCCGCTGTTGGATGGAGGTGGAGGATGTCCTGCCGTTCCCTCTCTCCTTAGGGGATTCCCTAATCTCAACGCAAATGTCAGAATCATGCTACACAAACCTGGGCAGTCATTACATTCTCCAACTGAGCATCTCATTGCATTATCAAGCTGCCAGTGCTTCTCTGCTCCTACGTTACAGTTACTGCTCCTATGTCACAATTACTGCCTGCTCATATGCTTTGTGTTGCCTCCTTTCTGGGGATGATACTACATTTCTTTTGGGGATTCCTAAGGTACCTTTAGCCACGGGAATCGTTGCGTGGCACCTCGAGGGGTGGAACCCTCTTCGAGAGTTCCTTGCCTTTGTACCCCTACAGGGTGGTAATTCCTCTGGAATAGAGAGTGCGAATGGCCAAAACCAAACTAACACAGTTGCACAAGCATAACACTATACTAGCTGTGTAGGACAGTGAATAGTAGTGGAACCAAAGGATACCCCTAACCTGGGGACCAAGAAGTTCTATACACCACACCACTCTACACCATACAGTATATATGTGTTTGTAAAATTTTAAACGTGCTGGGTGGGATGGGGTGGTGCGTTACGTACAAAGCTGGGGTAATATTTTCATGCTGATGTTTGAGGTGAAGAACAGAGGTGATTTTTTTTTGTTTGTTTTAGTTTTACAAATATATCCTGGTTCTGAAATGGGGGGTGGGAGACAGAGAGTACATACAATGTTTTAAAATTATGTCACTAACACAGGTCTTGACAAAACACGAAGTCAGCTCCACACGCTGATGTGCCTCACAGCGAGGTAATCCAAGAGCACGAGAAATAAGAGCACCATCCACCAGCGAGTAGTCCAATTGCTGTATGGTGTATTGCCAAAAAACAAGCAAAATAGAAACAGATACAAACAAACGTGCAATGTAGGTGCACCCCTCTCCTCAAAAGGCTTGACCGGTTTCGCGCATGTGCGTTTCCTCAGGGACAGTCCCTCACCTCAAGCACTGCATTTTTATGTTAGGGAAAATGATGGAATCACTTCTGAAGGAAAGAATTGTTGAGTACCTAGAGGCCAGTGGGGCACAGAAGAAGAATCAGCATTTATATAGCGCTTTTCATACACAGTATCCCAAAGTGCTTTACAAGCAATGCTAGACTGGTAGTGAAGTGACTGAATGTGTGGTGGCAGCCATATCGCACATCATCACCCACACACAGCCTGGAAAATTGCATGAACCAGTTTATGGGAAGGGGAATGTTGGCCAGGACACTGAGAATGTTCCCTGCTCTTTATGAAGAGTGCCCTGGGTTCTATTACTTCCACCTGGACAACACCACGATGGGTAGAAGGGACCTCGGTTTAATATCTCATTCAAAGGACGGCACACCCCAGCAGTACAGCACCCCCCAATACTGCAGTCAGATGCCAGCGAATTTTAGGTGCAAGTCCAATCCCAGTGTGGGACGTGAACCCACGACCTTCTAATCCAGAGGCAGATGTGCTACCAGTTGAGCCACAGGACCCAAGACAGCATGGATTCACAGCGGGGAGGTCATGTCAGACGAATCTAATTGATTTCTCTGACTGGGTGACCAAAGTAGTACACCAGGGAGAAGCTGTGGACATGGCCTACCTAGACTTTAGCAAGGCATTTGATAGTCCCACACAAAAGATTAATAAACAAATTAGCCAGCCTGGGAGTGGGTCCCAGGGTGGTAGCCTGGGTAAAACATTGGCTAGACAACAGGACACAGAAGGTAATAGTAAATGGAGTCCACTTTGAAGAAAGGGGGGTTACTAGTGGGGTACCGCAGGGTTCAGTACTGGGTCCTGTCCTTTTTAATGTATTTATAAGTGACATTGCAGAGGGATTGGAAGGAAAGGTATGTCTCTTTGCAGACGACAAAAAGATCTGCAACAGGGTTGATGCACACGGGGTGGTGGAAAGGATGAGAAGGGACTTGACAAGGTTGGAGGAATGGTCAGAAGTATGGCAGCTTGGATTCAGTGCAAAGAAAAGAATGCACCTAGGAAACAAAAACCCAGGGGAAGAGTAAACAGTGGGGGGGGGTATTAACAACAAAAATGGAAAGGGACCTGGGGGTAATCATATCAGATGACCTAAAGGTTGGAAAGCAATATGAGAAGGCAGTAGACATGGCTGGGTGGATTCTGGGATGTAGAGGGAGAGGCATCACCAGTAGAAAACAGGAAGTTGTTATTCCTCTGTACAGACAGTTGGTGAGACGCCATCTGGAGTACTGCGTCCAGTTCTGGAGACCCCATCTCTGCAAGGACATAGGATGAAGACAGTCCAGAGGAGGGCAACTAAAATGGTGCAGGGTCTGCAACAGAAGCCATACGAGGAGAGACTAAAGGAGCTTAATATGTTTACCCTTGAGGAAAGGGGGGGGCATGGTAGAAACTTTAAGCACATCAAGGGAATCAGCAAAGTCCAAGAGAAACTTTAAGTATATCAAGGGAATCAACAAAGTCCAAGAGGGTAGCATCTTTCAGGAAAAGAGATGTGCAAGAACAAGGGGACACAATTTGAAGATAGAGGGGGAACGGCTCAGGGACAACGTGAGGAAGTATTTTTTCACAGAGAGGGTGGTGGCCACATGGAATGGCCAGGCGGTCCTTATCTGCCATCAAAGTCTATGTTTCTATGCCAAAGATAATTAAAGTGACAGTGTGCATTTGCAAAATGTAAAAAAGACTAATCTAAGGTAAAGGATTTAATGCTTACAGGGTATAAATATTGCCGTAATTATTAACGCATGCTTAATTAATTACAACACGGCATGTTTGTTTGTATCTGTTTCTATTTTGCTTGTTTTTTGGCAATAAACCATACAACAATTGGACTACTTGTTGGTGGATGGTGCCCTTATTTCTCATCCTCTTACTAACACAGGTCTTCGCAGATTCTGAGACTGTCATTTGTTTCTGACTATTGTTTGTGTACTTGTCACGTTATTTTGCTGCTGTAATGAATAATAAGGTTGTTCATTTTGGAAATACTGTGTGGCTTTGTTGTGCATATCAAAAAATACACTTTTGCCCTTCATAAATCACCCTGCAAATTCTCCGCATCTTTCCACAACATTGGCACAGAAAGTTCTGCAGGTTTGACCAACTACTTAGTCCTACCCTCCGGCCTTATTCCCGCTGGCCAAAATATGGATGCCTAGCCCTCCTCCTTCCCCCCTGCTCTCTCTTCTTGCCTGTCTTTCTGACAGTGGACTCCGTCCAGCCACTGGCTTCTACCCGACCTATGTGCCACCCTATCTTTTTCCCCTCTACCCATCCCCTAGTCCCCCCCAAGCCACCATACAATCCCTGATCTTGGCTCAGGTGCCATGGCTCTGAACCATGGCCTGCCCTATGCCCTGTCGTTCCTACCCCCAAATCTGAACCTAAGATAGTACCTAGCAATGCCTCTAATGCTATGATTTGAATCTAGACCATGATGTTGTATATTTTTATGTATGTATGTATATTTTGGAGGCAATATAGTGCAGTGGTCTAAGGCTCTGAGTTACAAATCTAGTGACATCCAGCAGACCAGACCTGGGTTTGAATCCCACAGCTTCCACTTGTGTACTGTGTGACCCTGAGCAAGTCACTTAACTTCCTTGTGCTCCCAGGTCGCTCCTGTAAAAAAGCTTTCAGCTTAGTGTGCTATTCCTGGTTAAACAACTAAAAAAAAATATATATGTATATATATATATAACGTAACACAGTCTGCACACTATATATATATGAACTGTACCTGTCTTAAATGCCTGTTTTGGTCTGTTATATGTACTATGTCTTCTCTGTAACTGATGTGGAGCCTTTGTAAAGGAGTCTTTGACTGAAAGGATTGTAACTCAGAACAGTCGAATAAATAACAAATTTCTCTGCAGTTTTCCAGTGTCCCTGGCTATGGCCCTGCATACACAATTTTTGACATCATCATGCCCATCACTATGCTCTTAACCCCCCACACACACACACACACATATACGCACACAGGGCAGTGAACAGAGTTAGGCAGAGAAGACATGCCCAATCTCCCCGCTGTGACCAACCGGAAGCCTTTACTTTCTAAAATGTTTAAGCAGCATCTAGAGAGATGGGGCAGAGTTAGGATTTCTTTGGCGAGGTAGACAATCCTAGGGAGCTTGTGGAATAGAGCATTTTGCAACGTTTGCATTTATGTATACCAGGCACAAAAGTATTGATTGTAACATGCTCTACCCCACCAATAACAGCATGTTTTTTAAACATGTCCCTTTCATCAGCCATGGGGAATCAGTCCCAAGGCATGAAGCTCTGCCTCCTCTATTTAGGAGGATATATGCACCCCAGGAATGCATGTTTTAGCCTCTTTAATTATTTTATTAGGGGTTATTTTTGTACCATCCGTGCAGCAAAACATTGTTTTTAGTATGAAATGACATGCTGTCTGGGATAAGTGTGGGAGTGCATGGATGGCATGGACTAGTTTTGGGAAAAGTTGGGACCCCTACACCTGCCAGTAGTTACAGGCATGTGGATGGTCATCTCAGGGTCACTCTCCCTTTGGCTTGCAGTGGTGGCTGGGGAAATTACAGAGCTGGGAGACCGGGAAGGGAGAAGGAGCAGCTAAGAGGAGGCTGGGATAGAACCTACCATATGCAGGGCAGGCCCTGTATACCTGTTAGCATTTTGTCACTGAAATGGTTGAATACTGACACTCAAAGTGTGGCCACATGATGAGCGCTGACGTTAACAATGTGTGAGACATCATCACAGTCATGGCGACAAACTCAGAACATTAGAAGCTAGTGATTTAACAGCATTCCACCCCTGATCACAGCCTGGACACTAGCTGCAAGCTATAACAGTGAAGTGATAATGATTCACATTCATTTGTTTGTGTAGTTGCCATCTTGCACTGCCAGGCAATTGGGCTGTTGAAGTCAGAAATACGGCATGACAAAGGGGGAGATTATGAGCCGTTAATCATTCCAGGCTGTCTCCTTCACTGATGGAGATTAGAATGTGGACTGGAGTCTGCTAAAGTTGGGGCCTTTTTAACATCATTCAGTCATAGAGGACCTGCGCAAGTCAAGATGGACAAGTAGAGGGTGAGCTGCATTAGCCGTCATTTGTTTGCACTATGCCCCAGAATCCAGACAAGTAAAACAAGGTTAAAATTGACCCCTGCTTTCAGTCCTGCTCTGCCCCAACTGTGGAAAATTGACTTATTTTTGTGTAGCATCCATTCTCTAGTATTTAAAAATTAAAATGTACATGCAGACTGCAAGTACATCAAGGAACAGGGACCTCATGTCTGCCATGTATGGGGTAAACCTAAGGCAGCTGGTGGTTGAGCCCACCAGGGAGGGGGCTGTACTGGACTTAATGTTGACAAATGGGGATGTTCCTTATAGAAGGTTGCTTAACAAATTGGGGAATCTGGGCGTGGGCTCTAAAGTGGTAAAATGGGTTGGTAACTGGCTAAAAGGCAGGTCCCAGAGGGTGGTAGTAAATGGCATAAAATCAGAAGAGGGGGAGGTGACCAGCGGGGTTCCACAGGGATCAGTGTTGGGTCCAGTTCTATTCAATGTCTTCATAAGCAACATTGCAGGGGAGCTGGAGGGGAAAGTATGCCTGTTTGCAGATGACACCAAGATCTGTAACAGAGTCGACACACAGGAGGGGCTAGATAAAATGAGAAACTACTAAGACTACTTGAGGAATGGTCAAGGGTTTGGCAATTGGGTTTCAATACCAAGAAGTGCAAGATAATGCACCTGGGACACAGAAACCCAAGAGAGGAATACAGGATGGGGGGGGGGTCAGGCTCTAGCCACCACAAGTCAGGAGAGAGACCTGGGGGTTATCATATCTGATGAACTGAAGTCAGCCAAACAATGCGAAAAAGCAGTGGGGAAGGCAAACAGAATGCTGGGTGCATAGGAAGGGGCATAACCAGTATAAGGAGTGAAGTGGTGATGCCACTGTATAGATCACTGGTGAGGCCTCATCTAGAATACTGTGTCCAATTCTGGAGACCGCATCTCAGGAAGGACATAGAATGGAAGCAGTCCAGAGAAGAGCAACAAAAATTATACATGGACTGCACCACAAGCATTATGAAGAAAGACTCAAGGAACTAAACATCTATGCACTAGAAGAGAGAAGGAAGACAGGAGATACATTAACAGACTAAGAAACCAGTAGATTAGGCCCTATGGTCTATCAAGTCTGCTCGATAAACAGTGCCTTCCCAGGGCACCGTTGTAATATGATACTTTACATTACCTTGGAGGAATAAACAGGGTACAGGAGGGGAGCATATTTCAGAGAAGAAAGTGCACAAGGACAAGGGGACATAACATGAGGCTGGAGGGAGGGAGGCTTGGGGGGATGCTAAGAAGCATTTTTCACAGAGAGGGTGGTGGATCCGTGGAACAGCCTACCAGTGGAGGTGGTGGAAGCGAAAACTATGCGGATTCAAAAGTGCATGGGATAAACATAAAGGCACCCTGCTCTACAGCAGAGCGGGGGAAAGGCAGTCCAGATAAGAGTAGGGATTGACAAATCAAGTAGGAAACGGGCAGACTAGGTGGGCTGTATGGTCCTTATCTGCTGACAGATTCTAGGTAAAAATAAAAGATTTTCTGTATAAATTACTATATAAAATAAGATAAGATCAGTACTGTGAACTGAGGCCCTATTCTGTGGCATTTCTGATCCACTTTTTTTATTTAAATGTTATTGGGTAGTTTCACATTATTTGACTAATTAGTGGAGTTACTTTTTATGTTTTTCTCACTTTTATAAAATTACCTGAGAACTTTAGCTTTTTGGTAAAATCAGGGTAACTCAGTCATTATTTATTTTAATTTTTTTGGCACCTCCCCAGCTCCTGGTCGGCCACTCCTTTGGGCTGCCTAGGCCCCGCTGGCACCCTGCCCCTTAAGACCAGCCACCACCATCCCACATCGCAGCCCCCCAAGGAACCCGGTGTAATCCTTCGCCGGATAGACCCCCCTTCTCTGAGGGAGATAGGTGCTGGTGGGGTCGGCCAGCACACTCATTTTCTTGGCCCAGGTGCTGCTGAGGTGGTCCTGTGGTGTGTCTCAGAGCTTCTGTGGCAGCAGGAGCTGGTGACTGTCATCCGGTCGGCCATGGAGCACTGTTTTCCCATTTGCTCCCCGGAGGCATGGCAAGCCACTAACATCAAGGCATACGCCAACGTTCACCACACTCCATTAGTAAGACCCAATGGGTTGCCATGCCCCCAGCCTCTGCCAGGAGTCAGCAAGCGCCGGGTCATCTCCCCTCCCTCCCCCCAAGAGAAGGCGAGCAGTCTTCAGATGCTCAAGCCTTCTCTCCCGGCCAGCCCTCCGGTGCCCTGGATCCATTCCTGAACCTGGGTTGCTGGTATCACAAGCAGAAATTTAACTGCTCCGACGACGGGTCAGCACATCAGTCATTACTTTAATGGATTAAAAAGTGTCTGCTATTGAACTCAATTATGGCCCTTTAAACTTATTTTTCACGTTAGAAAACCCTTGATGGATATTGGGGCTTACTCACTCTCACTGTTTAAAACCAGTATTGCTATCAGCTAAGGGGATCAACTGTGAGCATTTGGGTATGAAAGGGGCCACCTCCCTCAGATATTGTCACCCCTGACAAACTGATTTTCATCACAAAGGGTGAAGAATCTGGGTATTGTGTTTAACAGTGAACTGACATTTGATGTTCAGGTGTCAACAGTTATACGGACCGGATTTTGCCATCTCCGGAAAATCACCCAGGTCAAGCCCTTTGTCCCACCTGATGACCTGGTCACACTGGTTCATGCTTTCGTGACCTCAAGGCTCGACTACTGTAACACCCTCTACCTCGGGGTTGGAGGTGGTGTGCTGTGGTGCCTACAGCTGCTGCAGAACACAGCGGCACGGGTGCTGACTGGTCATTCCAGATTCAGTCATATCACCCCAGTGCTGCGCAAACTGCATTGGTTGCCAGTGTATTGATGCATCACCTTCGAGGTAGGTCTTTTGACCTACAAGGCCCTACACAGATTGTGCCCGGGCTACCTGAAGGATCTCCTGCACCCTTACATCCTGTCTCGCCCCCTCAGGTCAGCTACTGGTGCTCACCTGGAGATCCCCAGAGCGAGGCTGAAGAGATCTGGGGATCGGGCATTTGAGGTGGCTGCCCCGGCTTTGTGGAATTCATTGCCGGGGTATATCGGAGCCACCATCTACTAAGATATTTTAATGTCAGTGAAAATAATTTTTTATTCATGCAAGCTTTTGGGGTCTGAGGGGACCGTTAAGATTTAGAATGGGTTCAGCTGTTTTAATTATGCTGGATTTTATATACATATGTTGTTTTATTTATATGTTTTATCTAACTGTTCCTGTTCTATTTATGTATTTGTAATGTTATTGTAAGGGCACCCTGAGCCATCGGGGAAGGGCGCCGAAAACAAATAAAATCTACTACTACTACTACTACAAAGCACCAGGTCGCTCTGCCTACCTCCTCTGTGCTGTTCTGGGCAGTGCTTCTCTGAATAGACTGGCTTTTCCGTAAGGGATTTTTCTGACCACTACTCAGCACTAAGCTTCACTGAGTTTTGTATTCCTGCTGCTTTTTAATGCCTATGAATAAATTATGCTGTTTGAAGTCAGTTCAAGCCTGCTCAATGAACTATATGTAAAAATCTAAAAGTTTATACTCGGTGTGGTGCGCTTCTCTTTTTTATTGCATGTGTGGGAGCCCGCCAGTCAGTCACAGAGTGAAACATAGACTGCTGTGTGAGATAAAAGACTTCTCCGTGGGGTTAGAAACATAAATAGAAACAGATTTTGATGGCAGATGAGGACAGCCTGGCCCACCTAGTCTACCCATTTCCTTACCTACTTAAGCTCCAGATCCTAAATGGTCAGTAGCTTACCCTCTCTTTCCTATCACTAGGATTGCCTTCTGTCTATCCCATGCATTCTTTAACTCACCAATCGTTTTAGCCCCTACGACCTCTGCTGGGAGGCTGTTCCATGCGTCCACCACCCATTCTGTGAAAAAATACTTCCTCACATTACTCCTGAGTCTCCCCACCCAGTCTCATATTGTGACCCCTTGTTCTTGCACATCTTTTTTTTTTTTGAAAGATGCTGCCCTCCTGAGCCTTGTTGATTCTCCTGAGGTACTTGAATGTCTCTATCATAACCCCCTTCTCCATCCTTTCCTGCAGGGTATGCATATTGAGGTCTTTCAGTTTTTCCTCATATATTTTCTGGTGCATTCCTTTCACCATTTTTGTTGCCCTTCTCGGGACCACCTCCATTCTGTCAATGTCCTTCCCGAGATGTGGTCTCCAGAACTGAACACCGTATTCCAGATGTGGCCTGACCAATTGTCTGTACAGTGGCGTCACCACCTCCTGTTTTCTACTGATGATGCCCCCCCCCATACACCACAGTATCCCTCCGGCCCTCCTCACCGCCTTTTCACATTGCTTGGCCACCTTCAGGTCATCCCTTATGTTTACCCCAGGTACCTTTTCAGTTTTGTTTTTGTAGTTAGTATCCCCCCAAAATGTTGTATTCCGTTCCAGGATTGCTGCCACACTCTTGACCACTCCTCCAATTTGCCTAGGTCTCTTCTCATTTTTTCCACCCTATGGAGTGTCTAACCTATTGCAGATCTTGGTGTCATCCACAAAGAGGCTTACCTTCACTCCCAGCCCCTCCACAATGTCACTAATGAAGATATTGAAGAGGACTGGACCCAGAACCAAGCTCTGTGGCACCCCACTTGTCACCCCCCCCTCTCCTGGGATTGAACTCCATTTACCACCACCCTCTGTGCCCTGTTACTCAGCCAATTTCAGACCCAGTGTACCACCTTGGGACCTACTCCCAAACTGTGCAACTTGTTTACTAGCCTCCTGTGTGGGACGGTATCAAATTCCTTGCTAAAATCTAGGTAGGCCATGCCCACCGCCCCTTCCTGATCCACCACCCTGGTTACCCAGTCAAATCTATCAGATTTGTTTGACAGGATCTCCCTGCTGTGAATCCATGTTGCCTTGGGTCTTGTGCCCCTGCCCCACTAGCCTCCAGGTATGCTAGTCCTTTCTTTTAACATAGATTTCATGATTTTCCCCACCACTGAGGCCAAGCTGACCAGCCTGTAATTTCCAGCCTCCACCTTGCTCCCACTTTTGTGTAGTGGTACGACATTTGCCCTCCTCCAGTCCTTTAGTACCACTGCCCCCCTCTAGTTATTTGTTAAATAGGGCTGTCAGTGGTGCCCCTGGTACCCCCCTGAGTTTTTCAGTATTCTGAGATGCATCCCATCCGAGTTGTGTGCAGTGTTGCTCAGATAGTATCCATTGGTATAGGTTACTGGTGGATGCCACTCTTTTGACTGGAAGTCAGATGCCATCAGATATTGATAGCATCCAACCACAGATCCAAGCTCCTTGGATCCCAAGTAGATCCACTCTTGGGGCAAATAATCCACTGGATCATATGGTACAATCATGGATCTGGTGGTTGGATCACTACAATCAAAGGTTGGAACCAGGTGATCACTGTTGAGCAAGCTCATTTTCGAGGTATGACATCTGACCCTATCCTGTCCAGGATCCAGCATACATGCATGGTCGGATGTGGGTCACCGCACACAGCTGGATAGTGCGGCTATCCATCAGAGGGTATTCGGATCCTTCAGACCAGTATCTGAGCACCACTAGTTGTGTCTTGTCAGTCAATGAGGGGTGGTTTGGTGGTGTTGCTCTTCTTTATCACCTCATGAGCTGTGTGACACTGCAGCTAGTGACTGCGTGTGCTGGGCGTGCATGTCTGTGGGCATCTAAGAATCAGCAATGACTTGTGAGTCATCATTGTTAGCATCTGGCAGTGGGCTATATTGTGTCATCCTCTGTTATGCATGTGTTGTCAATGCATGTAGAAAACATGAAAAGAAAAACAGAAGGAGAAAGGGATGCAGGGTGAGGAAAAGAGCTAAATGTTCCACCATGCCAGGCCCATGAGGTACAAGTTCTACAAGCAGTGATGGTGAAGGAGCTGGTCATAATGTAACAGAAACTCAGAGTCATGGTCATGGAGCTGTGAGGACAAGAGTTGGGCACATGATAGAACAGCTCAACATTTCTTCCTGTAACTCCACATCTTCAAAATATCATCTCCATGAAGCACCATTGTTTCGTCTTAGACCAAGGGCATTAGGACCCCACAGGAGTTGTCAGCACTATCACATGTGTGACACTGCACGCTGGCACCAGTAACCGTTATTGATACCATTACTGTCTCAGATCTCTTAGCAAGGCAAGTAAAACAAACACCATGCTTACTGAAAGGCAAAGAAAAAAGATGGAGAAAAGAAACAAAACAGAATATAAATAACAACCTTATCTTTTGGGAACAAGTGCCCCGGTAGGCAGGTTACAATAAACAAATGTACACATAGTAGTCCTAAGCCAGCGTCATCACCCACAATACAAAGCCATAGGTAAGGGAGAAATATTCTAGAAGGGGAGTACTTCTAGGAGTGGGGAGTTCATCTTGCCTCTGTACATGTCCCTGGTGAGACCGCACCTAGAGTACTGCGTGCAATTCTGGTGCCCCTACTTGAAAAGAGACATCAGACTACTGGAGAGGGTACAGTGCAGGGCAACAAAAATGATCCTGGGTTGGGGGCAGACCATATGAGGAGACACTGAGAGAGCTCAATATGTATACCCTGGAGGAAAGAAGGGAGAGAGGGGATATGTTTGAGACTTTCAAATACCTGAAGGGTTTGAACAGAGTAGACACCAGGTGTATATTCAATCTGAAGGGCAGAAGGGAAACCAGGGGACACTCTATGAAGTTGGAAGGGGACAGGTTCAAGAGGGAACTGAGGAGGCACTATTGCACAGAAAGGGTAGTGGCAGGGTGGAATGCTCTGCCAGAGGATGTCGTATCACCGCAGAGTGTTGGGGGCTTCAAGAGGGGGTGGGACAGATTCAAGGGGAGGGTACAAAACGGGAGGGGGCGTGAGATGGGGAGTAGGGCATATGGGGGGGGGCAGCTGCAATCTAATGGACTGAAGTGCTGCACACTTGAGCAGACTGGATAGACCGAATGGCCTGTATCTGCTGGCAATTTCGTATGTTCGTAAATATGTATTATATTTTGCTGCATGGTCTTGTTGCAGCGTTTTTGGGTACCTAAGTGACAAAAGAAAGACAAGGGGAATGACTGTGAAGTTAAGAAGGGCAGGGGAGACGATGCAGAAGAGGATCAGGAAAAAGCAGACATCCTGAACAGATTCTTCTGTTCAGTCTTCACAGTGGAAGCAGAGGGGTACGAACCACATAAAAACAGCAGAAACATGGGGCGTAGACATCAGTCCATTCACAGAGTAAAGAGTCCTGAAAGAACTTGCAAATCTGGAAGTGGATAAAACTGTGGGACCAGATGGGGTACATCCAATGGTGCTAAGGGAATTGGGGAGGTGCAGGCTACACTTCTGACAGCCCTATTCAACAACTCATTAGAAATAGAAGTGGTTCCAGAGGAATGGAAGAGGGCAGATGTAGTCCCGCGTCATGAAAGCAGCAGCAGGGAGGAGGCTTGCAACTATAGGCCTGTCGGTCTGATGTCAGTGGTGGGGAGGTTAATGGAGATGCTTCTAAAGGAAAGGCTAGTGGAGTATCTTGAATGCAGTGGGTTACAAGACCAAAGGCAGCATGGATTCATGGGGGGAGGCCATGTCAGATGAACCTGATCAATTTCTTTGAGTGGGTGAGAAGGGAAATAGCTTTGGGTTGGGTGGTGGATGTCACCTACGTAGACATCAGGAAGGCCTTCAACATTGTACCACACAGGAGGCTCATAAGGAAACTGGGCAATTCAGGGGTGGCTCCCAGGGTTGTATACTGGGCACAACATTGGTTGACTGATATGTGACAGAGGGTGGTGGTAAACAACAGTAACTCTGGGGAAGGGAGAGTGACCAGCATGGTACCTCAGGGCTCAGTAGTTGGAGCAGTTCTTAATATCTTTAAAAGTGACATTGCAGAAGAGCTGAAAGGGAAGGTATGTGAGAACAGTCAGTGTTGAGCCCCGCTTCTGGGTTGCAGGAGGAAGTGAGTACAAACATGCCATTGAGTGTTAAACTTTGAATAAGCTGCTGCCATCACCAAATCTACATAGAGCTTGCTTAGGCTCAGCGTTTGGAGGAACCCAAGTTTGGGACTGTGTGCCCCAAGGACTGTAACACGGCTGCGGCCACTGCTGCAATGTACTGAATAAACTGTGCCCCCACGCTCCATGAAGCTGACGAGTTAAAAATGGCCTGAGCCTTTATGAACTGTTATGTGACTTTGAAATAAACCCAGACTATTTTAACACTTTCTTTCTGTTTGGACATTTGCCTTGCTATGTTGAGGAGTTTATAGTCATAAACGTTATCCTGCCTCCTATCGTCTAACAAAGTTTTGCCCCCCAAGGACTGCCTGGTAGCACCTCTGGTTATCCTCCCAGCTCCCCAACAGAGCCAATCCATCTACCAGTGAGCTCCTGGATCTAAGGTACAACTTTATTATTCAGCAGTTTGGTTCAGGACTGTGCTTTTCTGGCTGTAATGCTCACACTCCCCCATGTGCAATACTATCTAAAATACCCCTAGACAGGGGAAGGGGCTTACATTAAAAATGATCCTTCCTATTTTTACTATGGTGACTTAGTCTACAGTAGTGCCCCTAAATCCTCCCTTGCCAAACTGAACCCACTTTTTCATTCTTTCTGTCATTTTGCTTCCAATTCTCTTTACTCAGCCCTTTCTCTCCCATCTCTGGATGCTAGGTGCCTTTCCCATTTTGTCTTTTTTTTTTTATCCAAATTCTAGTTTGGCACCCTACCCTCATATCTCACATCCATCCTATCCCCTCCTCCTTCTTCCTTCTACCCTCTCCACAACACTACTTCCTAATCTGTCTCTCTCTCTATCCCTTCTAGAAAATCTAATTAGTCAATCTGCTTTTTCTTACCACTTTCCTAAACTTTGGTCCTCGCTTCCTCTTTCTGTTTGTTCTGTCTCTTCTCCTTCCTCCCCAAAAATCTCTTCTTTATGACTTTTGTTCTCCTTCCTACAATTGTCTATGACTCTTTCCTCTTTTCCACCCTCATTATTAGCTACTGGTTTTCTATTCTACCCCACTTTTCTAGTTATGTCCTGTACGTACTGTTTCACTTCTTTTTCCCTTCTTACTTATATAGATTGTAATATTTTACTGATTGCATTACTAAATTGCTTCTAATATTTGTAATTCTGCCTGTAATTCAATATCATTGTATTTGCCGTCTTATATTTTTATTAATTATATTGTTTACCTATCTCCTTCTCCTCCCTCTCCTCCAGAACACATCTGGAAATGAGCTGTTATAAGCTTAATGTGTATTTCCTGGTTAAACTTTTACATAAATAGATAATCTGCCAGATGTAGAGTGCAGCCTACATACTGCAGCATCAGCTAGGAACAGAGACATGTTGGACTCCCAGCAGGGTGCATTCCTCAGGCAGCTGGCCAAGGAACCCACTCGGGGTGGGGCAATACTGGACCTAGTACTTACGAATGGGGACAGTGTGACAGACATCAGAGTGGGGAGTCACCTGGGGACCAGTGACCATCACACAGTATGGTTTAATATAAAAACAACAGTGGAATCCATGCACACGAGGGCAAGGGGCCTGGAGAAGGGCTGACTTTAGAAAGATGGGGGAATGCATCTGAGAAGACCTGACAGGTGGAGATGTCGATAAGGGGGTGGAGGCAAATTGGACCATAATAAAAGAGAGCATAATTAAGGACACAAACTTGTACATCAGGCAAATAAGCAAAAGCAGAATGAGGAGGAGACCATTAAGGTTCTCAAGGGAAGTGGCAGAAAAGGTAAGGGCCAAAACAGTGGTATTCAGAAGGTATAAGGAAACCCAGAGAGAAAGGAGGACAGGGAAGTGCATCTGGGGAAATGGAGGGAGGCACACAATGCAAGGCAGTAAGGTGCGCAAAAATGGAAGCCGAGGAAAGAACAGCCCAGATAGTATCAAAGGGGGCAAGACATTTTTCAGGTATATCAGCGAGAAATGGAAGACCAAGGGAGGGATTGCATGGTTAATAAAGGAGGCAAGGGGCTATACTGAGGAGGACCATGAAAAGGCAAATATCTTAAATATTTCTGCTCAATATTCACAGTTCAAGGGGAAGGGGAGGGACCACAAATAAGCACCAAGAGATTGGAGGGTGGGGAGTGAATTGGACACCAGTCCCTTTTCTGAGGAGAGGGTCGGGAAAGCACTTGCTAATCTGAGGGTGGAAAAAGCCGTGGAGCCAGATGGGGTGCACCCAAGAGTGCTGAAGGAGCTCAGGGAGGTGCTAGCTGCACCCCTGACAGACTTGTTCTTAACAGTTCACTGGAGACCAGTACGGTCCTGGAAGACTGGGGAAGGGCGGATGTAGTCCCACTTTAAAAAAGTGGTAGCAAGGAGGAGGTGGGAAATTACAGGCCTGTCAGCCTGACATCTATAGTAGAGAAACTGATGGAAACACTATTAAAGGAAAGAATCATGGAACACCTGGAATCCAGTGGACCGAAGGACTCAAGGCAGCATGGCTTCACAGAGGGGAGGTCATGCCAAACAAATCTGATACATTTTTTTGACTGGGTAATCAGGGTGTTGGATGGGGGAGGGGTGGACATGGCCTACCCGGACTTCAGCAAGGCCTTTGACACTATTCCACATAGGAGGCTGGTAAACAAGTTGAGTAGCATGGGGGTGGCAATAAGGTGGTAACCTGGGTAAGAAACTGGTTAGGGGACAGGAGGCAGAGGGTGGTCGTACATGGAGTTCGCTCTGAGGTGAGGACAGTGACCAGCGGGGAACTGCAGGGGTCAGTACTGGGGACAGTCCTCTTTAATGTCTTCATTAGTGACATAGCAGAGGAACTGAAAGGGAAGGGCTGCTTCTTTGCAGATGACACCAAGATCTGCAGCAGGATGTACACTCTGGGGGGGATGCAAAGGATGGAAGGAGACTTTAAACAACTGGAGTGGTCCAAAGTTTGGCAGCTAAAGTTTAATCCAAAAAAGTGAAAAATAATGCATTTTGGTCACAGAAACCCAGGGGTACAGTACAAAATGGAGGGAGAGATAGTAGCAGCGACCAAGCAGAAAAGATACCTGGGGTAGTCATATCGGATGACCTGAAGGTGGCCAGACAATGTGATCGGGAGAGCTAATGGTATTCTGGGATGTATAGGTAGGGCTGTTACCAGCAGGAAGAATGAAGTGGTGTTGATACTATACAGGTCTTTAGTAAGACCCCACCTGGAGTACTGTGTCCAGTTTTGGAGGCCTCATCTCAGCAAGGACATAGACAGGATAGAGACTGTCCAAAGGAGGGCTATCAAGATGATACAGGGTCTACATGAAATGTCCTATGAGGAGAGGCTAAAGGAATTAAACATGTACACCCTGGAGGAGAGGAGGAATGTGATCAAAACCATTAAATACCTTACAGGGGTGAATAAGGTACAAGTGGACACTGGCTCAGCTCTCTCCCTTTCTTGATTCCCCCTCCTTCTTCTCCCCCTTCCAATCTGGCTTCTGTAAGGCCCACTCCAGCCATGACCTCCTTCTCCGGCTCACTAAATCCATTCTCTCTGGCATGGTTCAAGGATGCATCACCTCTGCCATTTTTGTTGACCTGGCCAAAGCCTTTGACACTGTTGCCCACTGCCTTCTCCTCAGCAAGCTTGCATCGACTGGTCTCTCTGAGTCCACCATTCGCTGGTTCCATTCCTATCTCAGGGGTAGGTCCCAGTCAGTCAGGATTGGCAACTTCCCCCCCAATAAACACCGGCATCCCTCAAGGATCAGTACTCTGTCCGATACTTTTCTCAATATTCCTAAACGACCTACCAACTGCCTGCTCAACTGCGAACATCCATATGTTCATGGACGATACTGTTTTTTATGCCTCTGGTACTTCCCCCTTGGATGTGGCAAGTAGCCCAAAAAGATGGTTTCTATGACATTTGGCACCAGGCAAAAGTTCACCAGGCTGACTACCTCCTCTACCTTCCATACCCTTGATGGTTCCTTACTTGAGTATGTCTCCTCCTTCAAATATCTCTGTCTCTGGCTTGACAGGAACCTTGACTTTACTGGACATGTGGACGCTATCCACAAAAAGCTACTTCCCAAACTCGGTGCTCTGTATAGACACCGCAGCTGCCTTCCCCTGCTGGCCCACTGAGATCGTCCAGAAGATGGTTCTCCCAATCTTTGACTTTGGAGACATAGTCTATAGCACTGCCCCCAAATCCACCCACACCAGATTGGACACTCTATTCAACTCCTTCTGTTATTTAACTCTTGACTGTCTGCCTCGTACACACCACTGTGATCTCTGCTGTGCTCTCTCTCCTTCCCCTCTCTTGGTGCCAGATGTCTTGCCCATAGTGCCTCTTTAATTGGCAAGTACTGGCTTGGCTTCCTACCACCTTACCTTTACTCCCTCCTCTCCATCCCTCCTACCCTCCTATACTCACTCTGCAACTCCACCCATAGGACCCTCGCCCTTCCCTCCCGGTTTTCCACTTCAGGAAGAGCTGCATTCTCTTATCATTTTCCAAACATTTGGAACTCCTTCCACTTAGACATCTGCTGTACCCCATCTACTCGCTCACTATCCCATCTTCTTCAACACTACATATCCCCCTCCTGCAATTGCACCTGACCCTCCTTCTCTTCTTTATTCCTTTCTGCTTCTCCTTCTGTTCCCTTTTCCATGTTAAACTCTATTTTACCCCTCCCTTAGCAGGCCGCTAAAATTTAGCACTAGCTGGGTTTACGTCGAGTAATGTTCACACCCCTAGAGATCTGCTCCTGTGGTAATGGCTTGCCTTCTCCCCCACCACTAATTCTCTTTCAGTTTCTTCCCTTTTCACAACTTCCCCCACTCTCCCCCCACACACTTCTCTTTCAGTTACTCCCTTTTCACAGTTTTCCCCACTCTGCCCCATTTGTTTCCCAAACGCCAACTAACCTTTCCTCAAAGTAGCCACTCCCTCCCCTAATTAGCCAAACCTTCTTCGCAAGTGCTCTCAAGTCCCAGTATTGTGCTTCAGTTCAATCCCCTTGTTATCCCTTGCTAGCACCCTTGCAGGGTTTTTGCATCCTGAAGGTGGCAGGGCCATCTGGCTATCCAACTTCTCCCCCATCCCCTAAGTCTGAATAAGTCCTCACTTAGAAACACAGAAACATAGACTTTGACGGCAGATAAGGACCGCTTGGCCCACCCAGTCTGCCCATTTCCCTACCTACTGGATAAGCTGCAGATCCTAGTTAACCAGCAGCCTACTTCTTCCTACCCCCACCCCCCGAATTGCCTTATGACTGTCCCATGCATGCTTGAATTCCACCACTGTTTTTGACTCCACGACCTCCCGAAGGCCATTCCATGCATCCACAACCCTCTGTGAAAAATACTTCCTTAAATTACCTCTGAGCCGCCCCACCCATCTTCAAATTGTGCCCCTTGTTCTTGCACACCTCTTTTTTTGAAAGATGCTACCTCTTGGACTTTGTTGATTCCCTTGAGGTACTTGAAAGTTTCTATCATGTCCCCCCTCTCCCTCCTTTCCTCGAGGCTATACATATTAAGCTTCTTTAGTCTCTCTTCATATGTCCTCCAGTGCAGACCCTGCACCATTTTAGTTGCCCTCCTCTGGACAGCTTCCATCCTGTCTATGTCTTTGTGGAGATTGGGTCTCCAGAACTGCACGCAGTACTCCAGATGGGGTCTCACCAGCTGTCTGTACAGAGGGATAATAACTTCCTGTTTTCTACTGGTGATGCCTCTCCCTATGCATCCCAGTATCCCCACAGCCCTCATTGCTGCCCTCTCACATTGCTTGCCCACCTTTAGGTCATCTGATATGACTACCCCCAGGTCCCTTTCCATTTTTGTTGTTGTTAGTATCTCACCCCCCATTGTGTACTCTTCCCCTGGGTTTTTGTTTCCCAGGTGCATTACCTTGCACTTCTTAGCATTGAATCTAAGCTGCCATACATTTGGCCATTCCTCTAACCTTGCCAAGTCCCTTCTCATCCTTTCCACCCCACCTTGTGCATCAACTCTGTTGCAGATCTTTGTGTCATCTGCAAAGAGACATACTTTTCCTTCCAGTCCCTCTGCAATGTCGCTTATAAAGACATTGAAGAGGACTGGTCCTAATACTGAACCCCTTGCGGTACCCCACTAGTAACCCCCCTTTCATCAGAGTGGACTCCATTTACTATTACTCTCTGTGTCCTATTTTCCAGCCAATTTTTACCCAGGCTGTCATCTTGGGACCCACTCCCAGGCTAGCTAACTTGTATATTAATCTTTTGTGTGGGACTGTGTCAAATGCCTTGCTAAAGTCTAGGTAGGCCATGTCCACAGCCCCTCCCTGATCTACTACTTTGGTCACCCAGTCAAAGAAATCTATCAGATTTGTCTGGCATGACCTTCCTGCTGTGAATCCATGCTGCCTTGGGTCCTGTGCCCCTCTCTCCTCTAGATACTTGACAATTCTTTCCTTCAGAAGTGATTCCATCATTTTCCCTACCACTGAGGTTAAACTAACAGGTCTGTAGTTTCCTGCTTCTGCCTTGCTCCCACTTTTGTGAAGGGAATCACATCTGCCCTCCTCCAGTCCTCAGGTACCACCCCATCCTCCCATGATTTGTTAAACAGGGTAGTCAGTGGTGTCACTAATTTCTACCCTTAGTTCTTTAGAATTCTGGGATGAATCCCATCAGGCCCCATTGCTTTGTCCACCTTCAGTTTTAAGAGTTCTTTCAGAACCCTTTCTTCTGTAAATGGCTGGTATCAACTTCGTATCCAGTGTGTTTCTACTGTTTTTTCTAGGTACCCCTTCCTTGTAAATACTGAGCAAAATATTTGTTTAGTATCTCTGCCTTTTCACAGTCTCCTCTGCCCCCCCCCCCTTTATTAAGCCTCACTATCCCTCCCTTGGTCTTCCTTGGCTCCTGATGTACCTATAAAGGTTTTATCCCTTTCTTAACTGAGTTGGCTATCTTTTCCTCGGTCTGGGCCTTTGCTGTTCTGACTGCCTTCCCAGCTTCCTTTGCTTTAACTGATACAGTTCTCTGTCCTGCTCCTTCTTCTGATTCCTTGTACTTCCTGAAAGCTTTCTTTTCTCTTGAACCTTCACTGCCACTTCCTTTGAGAACCATAGTGGTTTCTTACATCGCTTAGTTTTGTTTATTTGCTTCACACAAAGGCTTGTTGCCTCTGTGATGGCAGTTTTATTATTCCCATTGTTCTTCCACCCTCCTTCCTGCCCATGTGCTAGTGCATTCCTTAGGCACTTACCCATTTTGGCAAAGTCAGCCCTCCTAAAGTCCAGTACCTTTGCCTTTGTATGGCTTGACTCTATTGCTGTGTTTATTGTGAACCATACTGTTCGATGGTCACTAGTTCCCAGATGGCTACCCACTTCTACATCTGTGATCCTCTCTTCATCTCCATTTGAGAGAACCAGGTCTAAGATTGCTCCCTGTCGAGTGGGCTCCAATACTAGTTGTCTAAGGTGTGCCCCCTGTAGGGCATCTAGAATAACCCCACTCTTCGAAGTGGCTGTGGCAACTGCACTCCAATTAACATCTGGCATATTCAGATCACCCATCAGCAATATCTCCCCTTTTTTTGCCATACTAAGTATACTTTCTATCATTTCCTTGTCCATTTCCTCCCCCTGAGAAGGGGGTCTGTATACAACCCCTGTGCGGATTGTGGTGCCATTGCCGGTCTCCAAATTTACCCACAGTGCTTCTTCTCCTTCCTGTTTTCTCTTTTGTTCTGTTACTTTGATTCCTTCCCTTATGTAAAGAGCTACTCCTCCTCCTCTTTGACCCTCCCTGTCCCTCCTGTAGATAGTGTATCCTGGTATGTTTATGTCCCAGTCATGGTTTTGTGCGAACCATGTTTCTGTGACTGCCACGATATCCAGATGTTCCTCCTCCATCAAGGCCACTAATTCAGGAAGCTTGTTACTCAGACTACGTGCATTGGTACTCATTGCTCTCCATTTTTTGATGGCTTTACTTTCTGTTGCAGCATCCCCCACTGACCTTTCTACCTTGGTCTTTTTCTCATTTAGTACCCTGTTTTGTAGGGAGAGGCTGGGATTTTCCTGCTGCTTATCAGTGCCTCCCCCCTTGACTAGTTTAAAAGCTTGCCAATGAAGCATTTAAACCGATTGCTCAAAAGACTTGTTCCCTTCCTGAACAGATGCAGACCATCCTGCCAGTATAGGCTGGTGTCCCTCCAGGTGGAACCCCAGTCCCCAATGAAGCCAAACCCCTGTGCTCCACACCATTTTTTCAACCACTCATTAAACTGCATGGTGCAAAGTACCCTTGCCTCACTCATGCCATTTATAGGCAGCACCTCTGAGAAGGTTACTGTGTGTGCTACTTGTCTTAGACCCCTCCCCAGTTCTAAAAAGTCCTCCTGCACTGCTCTAATCTCACGTTGAGCCAAGTCATTTGTCCCTAGGTGGACAATGACATCCAGCTCAGACTCCCGTGCAGCTGTTCTAGTGATCCTGAGGATGCGCTTCCTGTCCCTACAAGCCATGGCACCAGGCAGGCACTTTACTTCAGTTTTCCCTGCTCCCCCCAGTTCTATCCCCCTAATAATTGAGTCCCCCACCAGGAGCTTCTTCCTTTCCTTGTGGCATCCTTTGCCTCCCTCCTGTGGGCCTCCCTTGTGACAGGCGTCCTCAGCCTCCTTAATCTCCTCCGTGGGTGCATCCATAGGGGAGCTGTGCTCCCCCAGAATGGTGTATGGATTGTGGAGTGAAACAACTGACTGGGTGTGCCTCTGTTCCACCCTCCTCACCCTCCCTGAGCCCACTGTGGTCCAACTGCTGTGCTTTCTTTGCAACCTCTGAGGTAGTGGTGGTGGCTCTGGTGCTCCCTGGATGGGAGGTTCCCTTCCTACCATCAAGTCTGGCCTGGGGGAAGGTTCTCTTACTGCTGTCCAGTGTGGGCTGAAGACAGGCAACTTCCTCCCTCAGGGCAGAGAGTTGTCTGCAAATAGGGCAGCATCTCAGCCTCCAGAAAGACTCCCAGAAGACTGCTGCCCCACAGCCATTACATTGCACTACTCCCCACATGACTATGTACTTTTTTTTGTGTGTGTGTGTGCTTGTGTGTGTGATTGGTTTGTTATATAGAAATATATGTATATTATATAATGTGTATGAGTATATTTTCAGTGCTATGTGCTAGAGAGGATATGACATTGATATGCACCTTGTACTCTTGAGGAAATGATGTAAAACCCTAGGTATAAAGGAACTATTTCCAGGGGGTGGGTGGGGTGAGGGTGGGAAGGGGTTGGGCCTAAACTGTGCCCTCACAAAACAATCAGCTAAGAGCTCTGACCCACTCCATGATGAGTGCCTTCCTGTCTGCAAGATACTATACACAACAATTTGACAGAGAAAATCCCCTGCTAATCAAACAGAGAAAAATCCAGACATCCAAGTCAGACACAGGGTAAACCTCCCAGCCCCAAAACAGCCTGGTGGTTTGTGCTCTGAAAAGCAGTCAGCCCTAAAATAAGTCAGCTGTGCTTTGAACTCTTCCTGCACTGAAAATCTTAAGAATTGTAACAAGACTGTCTTTTCCTGATAATTGTAAATTCCTTCTTTCACCTTTCAGTTAGAAGCAGCTCCACCTGCAGTATATCTGCTACAAACCACAGACAATTGAAAGGTTCCCCTCCCTCTGTTATGAGCACAACTCGCTTTCTTGCAAATCCTATGTTCAATATTGCAGCTCCCAACAAGAGATAGTTTGGCTAGGAAAAATATTAGCTGTTCTGATGAGTTTGCTATAAACACTTGCTTATAATACTATTCTTCTCAGGTCTGTTACCAAAGCTATTGGCTGAATTAAGTCTCTGTGATGAAATCACTTCCTGAGAAAGTTTGGAATTGCTTTTTAAGGCAAACAAAGATAAACTCAGAAAACAGTTTACTGTCTGGGTCAAATACACAACCTGTACCTGCACTTATTTCAGGATTTGTGACAAATGTTTCGCCCAGAGTTTAAAATCTTCCTGCACTGAAAAGCTTAAGAATTGTAACAAGACTGTCTTTTCCTGATAATTGTAAATTCCTTCTTTCACCTTTCAGTTAGAAGCAGCCTCCACCTGCAGTATATCTGCTACAAACCACAGACAATTGAAAGGTTCCCCTCCCTCTGTTGTGAGCACAACTCGCTTTCTTGCAAATCCTATGTTCAATATTGCAGCTCCCAACAAGAGATAGTTTGGCTAGGAAAAATATTAGCTGTTCTACCCCAAGTGTTATAAAGCAAAGTATATTTGTATTTATATGCTTTGTGGTATGGTTATGACTTAATTTCTGAGTACTAAATAATATGCATATGTAAATCAGTCAGAAACAACCAGAAGCAACAGCTCAGACACAAAGGGCAACCCTAAGAGACATATGCCAAGTGTGGTCCAGCCCCTAGCCTTACTGTCTGCTGAGCTTCACTGATCTTCACCAACTGAGAGAGAGATCAATTATGGAGGGAAGGCAGACTCCGACAGGTGCAGAAGCAGGGATTCCTTGACAGCAGTTCTACCTGGGTGAATCCCCCTTGGAGTGCACAGTCTGGGCTCCTTCTTCGCTGAGGTGGCTTCTCTCCTCACTCGCTCTGCTCAGACCTAGCCAGTGGCTGCTCTCTCAGCATAAGGAGCTGTGGAAACACTTACCCAGTATTCCTGGCTACTGTATGTAAATCAGCATTTGTACTGTTGTACTCACTACTGAAATAGTGGTCAGCTAATAGAAAGCTGTCAGCCGGAATCAACAGCTCAGACACAAAGGCCCCTCGGAGGCATACGCCAAGAGCGGTCCAGCCCCTAACCTTACTGTCTGCTGAGCTTCACTGATCTTCACCTACTGCTGTACCCACTACTGAAATAGTGGTCAGCTAATAGAAAGCTCTCAGCGGAGTGTCCCTTTTATTCCCCCAGTTATTCTCCACTGCTACAGGATGTTCCCACTTTTGGGAAACTGCTTTACCTACCTTGCTGAGAAACTGGGACCGCACATGGTTGGATGTGCATCAGTACGCCACTCATGAGGTTTTATTTTCTTATTTTTAGTCTTTGGTAACCGGGTTAGGCCCACTAGGCACAAGTGCCTGTTTTCAGGGGCGACCTGGGAGCACTGGGCAGTTAAGTGACTTGCTCAGAGTCGCACAGTATGCAAGTGGAGGTTGTGAAAATCAAACTTAGGTCTGGTCTGCTGGATGTATCAAGCTCGTTCACACCTCATTCCTCTAACCTCTTGGCTATACTGCCAGCCTGAGGTTACCCGAGGTCAAACAGCACTTATGTAGATAAATCATTTATCTGACAGCTCTCCATTGTATATCCCTTATATATTTCGTCCCAATTCATTGCATGAGATGGGTAAACTCCAGTCCACATTTTGCTCTAGATGTACACAATCAGAAGGTTCCCTATTGCACATCTTGTAAGAATGTCCCAAGGTTGCCTCGGTGTGGGAAATGATTTAACTAAAATTAGATCCCCTACTTGGTCTACGTGAGTTTTACCCCCGAAATATGTGTGGTGGGAAATGTTTCTGCAATCCCAGTAAAACAGAGGAGATTTCATATCTCTCTAATATCTCTATCGGTAAAGCGGTTGGTCTTGCGTCACTGGCTTGACCAAGAGGTAATCTCCTATACTGAGTGGCTGAACGAGATCTTACACAATTTAAGAGTTGAAAAAAACTATAGCTAGTACCAGGCATCACTTGCAAGTATATAACAAAAAATGAAGTAAATTAGAGACCCTTTTATTGGTACATACTTCTTCTTAGTAACTCATATCATTACTTGTGCTATCTGTATAAACACCAAACTATGGACCTTAGACACAAGCGGTCATTGTTACTCTTATTTACATGGTAGTCATCTCTGTGATTTTCTACAGTATACTTGGTATCTCTCGGGTTGGGGGGATAGAACAGTTGGGGGAGGAGGAAAATAAATAAAGCAAATTAAATTAAAAAGAAACCTCTCAGCTGGAAGCAACAGCTCAGACACAAAGGGCAGCCATAGGAAGCATACGCCAAGTGCAGTCTAGCTCCTAGCCTTACTATCTGCTCAGCTTCACTGATCTTCACCAACTGGGAGAGAGACCAGTCATGGAGGGAAGGTAGACTCCGACAGGTGCAGAAGCAGGAATTCCTTGACTGCAGTTCTACCTGGGTGAATCGCCCTTAGAGTGCACAGTCTGGGCTCCTTTCTCCTTGCTGAGGCAAATTCTCTCTTTACTCGCTCTGCTTAGACCAAGCCAGCGGCTGCTCTCTTAGCATAAGGAGCTGTCGGAACACTAACTCTGTGGCCCCTTAACATAAAAACAACAAGTTTCCTTTCCATTCTATCAGTTCTGCGTGTACTTTGGTTTTATGAGCAGTTGATGTACCAAGGGCTTGGTACATCTAAAAGGCAGAGCATCACTGATTGTTTTTACAGGTAGCAGAAACAAAGGTTCTTCCCACCCACAGTACCCCCTAAACCCACCCACCCCTAGGTCATCCTACTTTATAGGGTCTGCGTGGCCCTGCCCCCTTCCTGCCTCTCCTAATTACAAAGGCTGGGCATACATACAATACCTATATTTCTATTTCGTCCTGAGCCTCACATTACTTTTATATCTCCACTGCCTAAGACTTGCCTGTATATTTCATCCACACCCCCTTACTTCCTGCCCACACATAGACACATCAGGAGCAAAAACAAACAAAAAATTCAGCCTCCTCTCTCTAACCTTCACTTTCTTTCATCCGCTGCTGTCCGTCCTCCCTCCTAAATAAAAAACCTGCAACTCTTTTTTCATCCGCTACTCTCTCACAAGTAGTGACCATCACTTCTTCTTCCATCCACTTCTCAACAAATTCCTAATGGACTATGTCTACTGCAGGTACTGTGGGACTCTATTCAACCAAACAATTGCCCATAATATAGGACACTGCCCCACATGTTATGTTCTGAGACATCTAAGAAACCAGCTCCAAGCCGCTTGGGCTGAAATCACCTTTGTTAGAGCAAAGATTCAGGGGACCACACAGCATTATATTCCACCAGTCGCTAAGCATACACCCCAGCCATGGATACCGCTACTGCAGAGGGCAACTAAACCCGGGGGCTAGCAGACAGTCAAAAACCGTTGCACTGCATGATCATACCATAAGACAAACGGTCCGATAAAAACATCAAACAAATTCGAGCCACTGTCATCAATGCCATTTGTTGAGGCAGAGGTCACATGGAACCCAGACCTACCACAGTGCTCATGTGAGCAAATAACAAGCTACAGGATGACACAAGACATAACTGCAAACCATTTACTAGTCGTAGGGGACTCTATGATTCGGGGAATAGAGTCTCACCTGTAACAGAGCAAAAATAGAAAAGTTGCGGTCACGTGCCCTCCAGGATCGTCAGCACACAGAGACACTAACTGCATTGAGAAAATTGTACGGGACACAGGGAAAAATCGCATGTCTTAGTCCACCTAGGCACCAATGACTTGGCCAATCATTTGGTAAAGGAGACCATGAGGCATCTGATCTCTCTAGGTAACAAACTTTCTCCTATTTTGTCCACTGTCTCTCTCTGAGATTCACCTGGTATCGGAAAAAGGAGCTAGCAGGAAGAAGATCACAGATAAAGACATCTCCAAGTGCAACAGTTGTCTCTGGTGTGCAGAAAGGGGCTACAAATGCATAGGGGACTGGAATCCGTTCTGCGAAAGGCAGTTCTTTCAATATGATGGCCTGCACTTCACCAAGGAGGGCTACCGGCACTAGGCCAGAAATCTGATGTTTTCATTTCTAATTTAAACTAGTTAATGGGGAGTGGGCAGCAACACCCAAGGAACCACCGGGGAAAACTGTTGCCACTCCACAACAATCTCCTATGAACACACAACCAGATCAAGACAACACTAACACACACCTTCTCAGCACACTTAAGGCACACTACTTAGTATAAAGACATCGTCTCCTGCAAATATACAGAAAAAGGGAAGCTCCACAGTGATCAATTCTAACCAAGGAAGGTGAGCATTGTGCATCAATGCTTGTAGCCTGGTGAACAAAATCCCGGATCTCACCGCCATAATGGCGGAGGCAAACCTGGACTGGGTCACGGTCACAGAGACATGGTTCACTGAGACCCACACCTGAGATGTAGCTATCCCAGGATACACACTATTCTGAAGAGATCATAAAGGTAAGAAAGGTGGCAGAGTAGCAATGTATTTAAAAAACTGCATCAATGCTATGGAAATCCAGGGACACAGCAGTAATGTGGAGGTCCTGTGGGCCACCCTCGGAGCAGGAAGTAAGTACCCTATCTGAGTTAGGGTTATATACAGCCCCACAGCCCAAAATAAAGACTTAGACAGGGAACTCCTGGAGCCATCCTACAGATGGCAGACAAAGGAAAACCACTGTTGGTCAGTGATTTCAATCTTCCGGATGTGGATTGGCTCTCACCCACGGCCTCTATGGAAAAGAGCAGAGAATTCCTCCTAGCACTAAAGGGAGCAGGACTAAAACAGTTGATGACCACACCAACATGAGAGGAAGCCATCCTGGACCTCATGCTCTCAAATAGCGACAGGATCTCTGACACAATGGTGGGCAGCAATCTGGGTACCAGTGATCATAGGACCATCTGGATCAATATCACCAGTAAAAAGGAAGTCAGCCACAGCAAACTCAGGGTCCTGGATTTCAAGAAGGCCAACTTTACTCAAATGAGGACTTCCATAAAACAAATACTTAGCAAGGAAACAGGGGGCACAGTGGAACAGAGGTGGAAAGCCCTGAAGGAAGATTCACTCACAGTAACCACCCAGTGCACGAAGCAGATCTCCAAGTCAAGAAAAAAAGGGGAAACCACTGTGGTATACCAAGGATGTAGCAACAAAAATAAAGGATACAAGGAAAGCTTTTAAGAGATTCAAGGATACTAAAAATGAAGCAGATATGGAAGTCTACAAAACCAAGCTAAAAAAAGCAGGGAAGGCAGTAAGGGCAGCCAAAGCCCAGACAGAAGACAGAATCGCATGAGGAATGGCGAAGGGCAATAAAACTTTTTATAGATGTAACCCCCTTTGGGGGCTTACCTTAAATGCTCCATTGTCCCAACCTTCCTTTGTTCCTGGTGTCCCAAATTTCCCCTGTACAGTCCAGTACTTCATGCTTTTGGGCTCACGCAACAACGGTCGTGAGTCGCCGGCATTCTCCTGAGTCGCCGGTGACCGCCTATGCATTAAGAGGTGCTTTGATGTGTTCGACTGCCGGTTGAGGTCAAAATGGGACTGTCTCTGTGGTCCTGGTGCCCCTCCTTGTGTATTTGGGGACCAGAGACCTTACGGAGTTCAGCAAAAGTCCCATGTATATTTTTAAAATTAAAGTTTGAATCAGGACACGATCAAGGGATCATGAATCATTCATGAGCCCTCATGAATATTAATGAGCTGCTGCCTGCCACCTGAGGGGCTGTGTTCCGGCGGCAGTGACAGCAGATTTACCAGGGATAATTATACAAGTGTGGGCTCATTTGAAAGGGGACAGTTGAGACTACCATCCAGTGAGATGCTGTATAAATAGAGTATTCTGTTGAGCTGCAGCAGCACTATGAAGATGGGGGAACTGTATGGACTTCATATGATTAAATGGGAGCTGACATTTTTGTGACACGTGACCCCAATGCAATAGCCAATCAGTGATCTAGGTGCCCAAACCTTGGACAAAGGGACTCCTAGGAAAAGGAGGGGACTAATTCTGGTGCCTAGATCATGCCCCAATAAACAAGCAGGAAATATTGATCACTATGGCATCCCTTATGGATATGCTCCATCAGCCAATCAGAATACTGGATTTTCAGCTGAAACAGTGTGGACTTTCTGGGATTTCTTCAGTCTGGCCCCAGGCTCTGTATGAGTCAGGAGTATCTGGTGAGATTGGACTTCGAACGCGAGGGGCTTACCCAGGCCCTGTGTGGAGATTACTGTATTGCTGAAATCAGAGACTGCTGTGTGGCAGAAACAGAGTGAGAAGGGGAAAGAGAGAAAGAGACTAAACTTTGGTGATGATTCCCCAGGTACAGAAGAGTTGCTTGCTATTCATGGGAGAGACTAAATGTTGCAGACACCCTGCACTGGGAAACTGAGCTAAACGAAAGGATTTAGCAGATTATCTGAATCTCTGCAGTTGCTGCTGAGAGGTCATTTGCTTTTGTGGACTGCAACCACATTTTCTTGAAAGAGGCAGAACACCTCAGGTCATGGGGTGCTAGCCAGAAAGTGTGTGTGTCCTGAGTGAACTGGTTAAAGTGGCTGAGATTGGCGGACTTGCTGTAGCTGTGTAAAAGAGTTGGACACTGCAAAGCTGAAAGGTGGACCAGTGTGCAGGGAGGGCTGTTGTTGCTGAATCCCCTCTGTTGAATTGGACTGACCCTGATTAAATCGGAGGCTAGCACCTGCTAAAATTGGCTCTGGACTTCAGTGGAGTGGCTGCCTATAATTTTACTTAGTGAGAGCTCAGTGCAGGGACCGCAGAAGGACCCCCACCATTTGGGAGTCCTCAGTCAGAGCCGGGGGGCCGGACTCACTAACCCCTCCCAAGTGGAACTCACTGTCTAAGTAGGTCACGGGTCTCATACCAGAGTGCTAGGGCACTCTGATCAGGGAGCCTGGCTGTGGAGCCACTCCTTGGTCTTGGCCTTCTGGGGCTGATGTTGTCCTACCACAGTGCTCTGCAATGGGCCAGAAGTGGCTGAAGGTGACAAGCAGCCAGAACTACAATCAAGGTGACCAGCTGCAAGATCCTCAAGCAAGTTCCATCCAGACTAGAGGGATCCTGGCCGGCCTGCTTCTCGATTTGCTCCATTTTCCCCTGGTGCGGAGAGCTTCAAGCCATGAGTACCCTGGGCCTGGTTCCAGGAGGGAAAAGGGGGAATTGCTCGATAAACATTTTCAAGTTTCTAAAATATTTCAGTGCCCCAACAGCCGGCCAACCCGTGGTACAGTACAAGGCCTGCACCTTCTGGGTACTCCTAAGGACATCTGGGAAACACTGGTACCAGTGGGAGTGGGTTCGGCCTGCGGGCCCCAATATTTGGTGTGTTGCTATATCATTAACCAGTTTTCTATCCACAGCCATCCTTGGTCCCGGTCCTCCCTTCCCTAGTCCTATACCCCAATAAAGCTTTGGTTTACTGTTTAAAATTGTGTGTGCAGGAAATCTGAGCCTGTCAAAGCATTACTGTTCATGTTTTATGGTGGTACTGAATTGTTGGGTATCCAGTGTGTGGGGTGATTGGTAGGGGAGGTGGGTAGGTGCAGCATCCCAGGGGGCTGTACCAGCCAGTCACCCGACCCACTTCTAATTCTCTCTGGGTGAAGGCACTGCACTATTTTTATTAACTTTGGGATAGGAACCCCGAACACCATCATAGCAGGACCGAGGCCCCTTAACCTGTAAGAGGGACAACAGGTAATGGTGGTAGATCACTAGCACACAGCACCTGGGCTACACTGATACATCAGATAAAAGGAAAACAAAAGGAAGCATTATAAGACTAGCAACCAAGGATGGCAAGCAGGCAGAAAATGATAATGAAAAAGTGGAGATTTTAAACAGTTCCTTCTGCTCAGTCTTCACAAAAGAAGATGACGGCAATAGACCCAAAATACAGAACACAGGCAGACTCACCATAGAAGCAGATGCTGGACCATTTGCAAGAGACAGTGTCCTAAAAGAGCTTCTCAGATTAAAAGCAAATAAAGTAATGGGCCCAGATGAAATCCACCCTAGAATTCTGAAGGAGCTGGCACAGGATATTGCAGGCCCACTGAGAGAATTATTCACACAGTCTATGGAGAGAGGGAAAATTCCTCAGGACTGGAGAAGGGCCACAGTGGCACCCTTGCACAAAAGTGGAAGCAGGGAGGAGGCCAGAAACTGCCAGCCAGTGAGCTTGACTTCGGTAGTGGGGAAGATATGGAGTCCCTACATAAGGAAAGAATAGTGAAGTTCCTAATGGAAACAGGGCAGCTAGATACTTAAACAGCATGGATTTACAGCAGGATGGTCATGTCAAACGAATATGGTTGAATTCTTTGACTGGGTCTCTAAAACAGTGGACCAGGGAAGGGCAGCAGACACAGTCTATCTAGATTTCAGCAAAGCTTTTGACTCTGTCCCTCATAGAAGATTGGTCAATAAGCTAGAGCACTCTGGGTTAGGGCACAAAATAGTCAAGTAGGTTCAAAACTGGCTCCACAATAGAATGCAGAGGGTCATAGTCATTAGAACACTGTCTAGCAAGGGAAGGGTGATCAGTGGTGTGCCTTAAGGATCTGTTCTTGGCCCAATCCTCTTCAATATATTCATCAGCAACATTGCTGATGGCCTGCAGGGTAAGGTATGCCTGTTCGCAGATGACACAAAGCTCTGCAACAGGGTAGATAACAATTGAAGGAACGGCAGCAATGGAAGTAGCTCTAAAGAGCCTCGAAGCATGGTGTAGGGACTGGCAGTTGAAATTCAATGCCAAAAAGTGCAGGGTTATGCACCTCCAGTAGGTAAAGGAAACCCAAGGAAAGTATACGCACTCAATGGTGAACAATTAACAGAAACAAAACTTGAACGGGACCGTGGAGTGCTTATTTCCGATGATTTAAAGGTGGGTAGACAATGTGAAATGGTGGCACAGAAAGCAAGTAGCATCCTCGGATGTATTGGCAGGGGCATTACAAGTAGGAAGCGAGAGGTCATACTCCCTCTGTATAGGTCCTTGGTGAGGCCACATCTCAAGTACTGCATATAGTTCTGGAGGCCACACCCAAAAAATGACATAGACCGCTTGGAGGCTGTACAGAGGAGAGCTACTAAAATGGTACCGGAACTGCACCAGGAGCAAAATTTATTTACTTATTTATTTAAAGGTTTTACAAGGAAGGCATGCTACGCAGACTACTGCTCGATTCCAGATGCATCCTGGGGGTAGAGGGGAAGGGGAAATGCAACATAATTATACAGTGTACACAAGACTCTTACAGAGTGTTTGCGATACAATATGGTACAGCAGGCAAATTACAATATTGTAAGGCATATGACAAATAGTGCGAGGCAAGTGACAAATACAATATGTGCAGTTACAAAATAGGTATATAGCAAATACATACGTACATTACATACATACAGTGTCAAGTACAGTCACATATCTGGAGTTGGCTGTCCCAGGAGCTACTGATTTATAACATTCATACAATGTCACTATGCAGTCTCATGGAGGAGCAGGCAGGCCCTGGAACTAGGGATAAAGCAAACAGGTGCAGGTGGAGCAAAAGTGGACTTTGAGCAGGGCACTGAGGTGCTGTCTAGTGGAGGCATGCCGAATATCTGCAGGGAGGGAGTTCCATATTTTAAGCATACGATAAGAAAATGCTGCCTGTCATGCCGTGGCGGACATGTGTAGAACAGACAGTAGGCATTAGTCATTTTTCCGGAGTGCATTCTCTGGGAAGGTAGGGGCTGCAAGGACAGAGGTAAGATATGGGGGAAGGGACTGTGCCCAGAATTTAGCTGTGATGCTAGCACAGTGGGAGAGCAGCTGGTCCTGAAGCGAGGGGAGGTCTAGGGACCAGCACAGGATACAGTGATGGGTGGTGGGAGGACAGTCAAGGGCAAAGCAACAGAAACAGTGGAAAAGAGGGTCCAGTCTGGCTAGGGTAGACTTATGGGCGGCACTGTAGACTACATCACCATAGCTGAATATAGGGAGAATCATCTTCTGCACAATAGCATGGCAAGCCGGCAGTGGGATGCAGCCACGATTACTGTACAAAGCACCCAGTTTGGGATGAAGGTTTTTGTGGATGGCATCAGTATGAGCAGAGAAGTCCAGGTGCTGGTTCAGCCAGACTCCGAGATATCTGAAGGAGGTACAAGTCTCAAGAGAAGTCCCATTCAAGGTATGGAAGGTGGGGCTGGAGGGGAGCTGTGGAAGTCTCTGCATTGTGCCAAAGGTCATAGAGACAGTTTTCTTGGCATTGAGAAAGAGTTGATTAGAGAAAAACCAGCACTGAACATCATCAAAGTCCTGCTAAAGTCTGGCCGCCACATCAGAGGATGAGGGGCCGGATGTATACAGTACTGTATCATCAGCCTACGTGTGAATGGATGTGTGAGGGCAGGCAGTGGGCAGATCGTTGAGGAAGATGGAGAACAAAAGCGGGCCAAGGACTGAGCCTTGAGGTACACCGGTGGTAACAGGGCAAGAGGCAGAGGTGGTGTTGCCAGTTCTGACAGATTGGGATCTGCCTACCAGATAGGAGTGGAACCAACTGGTTGCTGCAGTATTGAGCCCTGCGAGAGACAGCTTGTTGAGAAGTGAGTGAGAGACAGTGTCGAAGGCTTTGGCCAGGCCGACAAAAATGACTGTGGTGATGTGATCCATGCCATTGACTATGGAATCGGTGAGTCTTAGAAGAGAGGTGGTGGTGGAGTGGGACTTCCGAAAACAAGACTGGTAGGGTGTGAAGAAGTCAAGGTAGGAGGAGAGTTGTGAGAGGACAAGGTGTTCCTGTATTTTAGCCAGGATAGGGAGGAGGGAAATCGGTCGGTAGTTACCAGGAGCAGAGGGGTCACCACCTTTTGGAAGGGGGATGACTGTGGCATGCTTCCACTCTGTTGGGATGGAGGCAAGAGAGAATGAGAGGTTACAGAGTGAAGCTAAGGGGATTGTGATGGCTGGAGCTTATAAGTAGAGTAATTTGGAGTCCAGGCCAGTGGGGCATTTGCCCTTGGAGGGATTAAGGGCCAGCAAGGCTTTGTAAACTTCAGCAGGAGAAATTGGATGAAGGTGAAAGAGGGGCCATTGATAGAGGGGAGAGGTAGAAGGGGTGTTTGGGTCATGAGGGACAGTGGCCAGAAGTGAGTATGTACATTCTGTAAAGAAGGAATTGAATTAAGAGGCCACCTCGAGTGCGTCAGTGAATGTAGAGCCTCCTCTATTTAGAGCAGGGGTGGGAGGTTGCGATGGAGGGGAGAAAAGTGACTTAACCATCTTCCAATATTTAGCTGGTTGGCCTAGATTGGAATGGAAGGTGTCTAGAAAGTAGTTGGCTTTTGCCCTATGGGTTAGTCTGGTGCAGGCGCTCTGGAGAGCACAATATGTTTGTTTATGCCCGGATGACCTGGAGACCTTGAAGGCCTTCAAAGCCTGATCCCTGGCCCTAAGGAGGGCCATGATGTCCGCAGAGATCCATGGCAAGTGGGCACCCCTCACCCGTGCATGTCTGAGTGGGGCATGAGAGTTCCAGACTGTGATAAACCTGGCCTTGAAATACTCCCAGGCAGAGATGATAGAGGTAGACTAGACTACAGCAACTGCAAATGTACTTCCTCGAGCAAAGGAGAAATGGGGGCTATGATAGAAACCTTCAAATACATAAAGGGCATATATAAGGTACAAGTAGAAAACCTCTTTTACAAAAACAAGACTACATGAAAGAGGGGACACAGTTTGAGACTAACACAGGGTAAGTTGAAAACCAGCATTCGTAAGTTCTATTTTACAGAGAGGGTGGAATAGCTTACCACCAGAGGTTGTGGAGGCCAAAATAGTTGTTGCTTTTATGTTAGCATGGGACAAGTACTGTGGTAATCTTGGAAGAAGAACAGAATAGGGAGGTAGGCAATCTGGGCAGACTAGATGGATCACACGGTCCCTTTCTGCTGACACATTCTTATGTAATAATATAAGCATTTATGCATGTGTATGTAAATTGGATATATGTACATAATAAAGAAAAACTATAAGTTTATTCGTGTGTATATGTAAATTGAACATTTGTATTTAGTCCATATACGATGGCATGTACAGTCTGCCTATCACACTAAAATGTTTGGTACTGCCTTATTGTTTTTGTACAGACTTAGCACTATGTTATTATTATCTGACTTGTATTTTTAATTGTTGTATCCCCCTTTCCCCTTGCCCCCAGAACATATCAGTATGCGTTTCCTGGTGAAACTTTTCAAAATAAAAAAATAAATTTATTTTTCAGAGGAAAGGGTACTCCAGAAGAAGGGACCATGATATGAAGCTGGGAGGGGGTTAGAAGAGATGTGAGGAAATACTTCTTCACAGAAAGGGTGGTGGATGCCTGGAACGGTCTTCCAGCAGAGGATGCGGGGGCGAAAACAATGGTGGGATTCAAATAGCCTGGGATAAGCATAAGGGAGTCATAAGGGATAGGTAAGGGGGTGGCAGAGAAAGTGCTGGAGCCCAGTCTACAGTGTAAGCAATGCAACAAAAAGGGGCAGACAGGATGGGCCATGCGGCCCTTTATCTGCTGTCAGCTTCTATGTTTCTATGAGCCTTGAATCAGTGTGCTTTCCTGCCCCCCAGGTTACACATGGTAGCAAGCACACAAAAGGCAGCACTCAATCAGGTAAATCAAACATATGAGCACAGCTTGACCCTGGCACTTTGGGACTGTAGTGGATCCTTTCACTAAGAGGCATGGCAGTTCCATTACTTGTATCAAATGTAATTACAAGATTTAAAGCTACACTGCATCTGAAATGGCGCAGCACATCAGGTAGCACTGTTATATAATACAATTACCAATAAAATTAGCACTTGTCAACCCCATATTAAAACTTTAATGTGTACAAAGAAAATGTGAATCAGGAAACAGAAAGACTGTTACAAAACACATCAAAAAGCAGGATCTGGAGTACTGCGTGCAGTTCTGGAGACCCAATCTCCGCAAAGACATAGACAGGATGGAAGCTGTCCAGAGGAGGGCAACTAAAATGGTGCACGGTCTGCACCGGAAGACATATGAAGAGAGACTTAAGGAGCTTAATATGTATAGCCTCGAGGAAAGGAGGGAGAGTGGGGACATGATAGAAACTTTCAAGTACCTCAAGGGACTCAACAAAGTCCAAGAGGGTAGCATCTTTCAAAAAAAGAGGTGTGCAAGAACAAGGGGGCACAATTTGAAGACAGAGGGGGTGGCTCAGAGGTAATTTAAGGAAGTATTTTTTCACGGAGAGAGTTGTGGATGCATGGAACGGCCTTCCAGAGGAGGTTGTGGAGTCAAAAACAGTGGTAGAATTCAAGCATGCATGGGACAGTCATAAGACAATTCTAGAGGTTGGGGGTAGGAAGAAGTAGGCTGCTGGTTAACTAGGATCTGCAGCTTATCCATCAGGTAGGGAAATGGGCAGACTGGGTGGACCACGCGGTCCTTATCTGCTGTCAAAATCTATGTTTCTATGTTTATGTTTCTAAGAAAAAAGCATATAGGGCACATGTGGCAGAAGGGCCAGTAAGATAAATATCTTGGCTGGTGAGGCTGACTTATACCCATTTAATGCTGCAGAATAGTTTCTGCGCAAAAGGTCTGATCTTACCAAAAATTTAGCCTGCTGTAGCTAGTTAATTAAAGAATAGCACAGATGGAAAAGTCTGTGACAAGTGAGGAAAATAGGGCGACTTGAAAGGAAGTACAGATAGCATGAACAGGGATGGGATTGGGGGGTTGGGGAGAAAGCGGGGGAGGAAAAGGGAGAGGTATAGCTGAAAAAGTCTATTTCAGAAATACAGTAACTCCATCTGTGGAGGAAAGTGCGACTCCCAAGGGCATGGAGGGGCAGCATGGATTCAGCATACAGCTTTGTGGAATATTGAAATTCCAACAATGGGAACCTACAATTCACGACCACAAGGCACCACCAATTTTCTAGATTTGACTTTGCCCATAGATAGTGAAAATGTTGTGACCACTAAATCTTTTAGAAAGCCCACTGCAGGGAATTCTTTTCCACTGGCTAACAGCGCCTACCCCAGCCATACCATCCAGGCAATTCTACATGGCCAGTTCATATGTATACAGAGGAATTGTGCCACTGTTGCCCTATATGACAAACAAGTTAAGAACTGACCATCCCAGCTGGCTCGGTGGTACTGAGGTTTGAGGCACTGGATGCCACACCTCATGCCACGCCAGCAACCCGGGGGTCGGGAGCAACCTTGGGTTGTCGGGGGTCGGCAGGGAAGGGAGAGGATCGAGCATCCAATGGACTGCTCTCCTGTCAGGGAGGGGAGGGTTGTCATTCTGCTTCTTGGCTGCCCCTTAGTGGTGGCCGGAGGATGGCACCAGAGATCGGGAGACAAAGAAGCGCAGAGACATGACGTGCGTGTGCCTCCACACATGCATGTTCACACCACGAAGGGGAGGGGGTGTACGTGGAAGAAAAACAGAAAAAGAAAAAAAGCAATATGGGAAAATAAAATGACCGTTTTTTAAACAAGGGTCACAGTGAACATACAGTGGTGTTCCCAGGATGAAACCCAATTCTGCAGCATTTTGCAGCACTCTGCAGAATACTGCAGCAGACCTACTGAGTAAAGCAATGTAATGTCAATGGCAATTAGTCCCTTTTGTCATTCAGGAAAATGTGACACTACCAGGGTGAAGTGAATTCCACAGTTTCCTACATGACAAAAGGGACTAATTGCCATTGAAATTACATTGCTTTATTCAGTAGGTATGCTGCAGCATGCTGCAGAATGCTTGAAAAGTGGGTTTCACCCTGGGGGACACCACTGTATACGTCACGAAGCGAACATGAAGGCAAGAAACTAGAATTGCAAGTTCCTTCTTGTGTTCCTCATAGCTTCCTGATGAAGGGGCAGAGCGCCTCAAAGCACTTAAACTGATTGCTGTGTCTACTTTTGCAGTGGCTGCTGTATGTAAGTCTTTTTACACTAAATACATTTTGTATACCTGAAAATGAGCCTTAGCTCAGAGTTCCTTCCTGTCCCCCTCTCCCTGGTGGTCATCTGGAAATGCGTTTTGGCTCAGCTTGCCTTCCTCTCCCTCACCTTGGGTCACACCTGGAAATAAGCCTTGACTCAGTGTGCCTTCCTGTCCCCCTTACCTGGGTCATGTCTGGAAATGAGCTTTGGCACAATGTCCCTTCCTGTCCCTGCCCCAGTGTCCCACCTGGAAAATGAGCCCTTTGCTCAGTGTGCTTTCCAGTCCCACTCACCCCATACCACACCTAGAAATAAGCCTTAGCTCAGTATGCTTTCTGTCCCCATGCTGGGTCACAGCTGGAAACAAGCCTTGGCTCACTTTGCCTTTTTGTCTCCCCCACCCCATATCACACCTGGAAACTAGCCTTAGCTCAATGTGCCTTCCTGTCCCTCATCCACAAGGTCACAGCTAGAAATGAGCCTCAGCTCAGTGTCCCAGATATTCAAACTGCGCCCAAACAGTGCGCAACAGCAGGAGCAAGCACAAGTCCACTGCGCCCATGCTCAAGAAGCGTGATATTCAAAAGCTGCGCAGGCCAAGATGCACCTACGGCAGACGACTGAATATCGCACCACCTGCGCCATAGCGCAACCAGGGATGTGAAGTTGCACATATCTGATGCGCCATAGCACAACAAGGGATGCTCAGCGGAGCAGTCCAGATGCACCATAGCGCAACCAGGGATGCCCTGTGGAGCAGGGCAGCAATGCAACAGCACAACCAGGGATGCAGGGGGCCACCACCCATGCCACAGATGGGCAGAGGAGCACACAGCAGAACAGATATCGTCCCCCACACCCCATGCACTGCACAACCAGGGGAAAGCTGGAATAACCACCAGCCTATGGATACCAGAAACCAACCCATAGCTGGGCCATGGTGCCCCAGCACACCCCGTGGCAAGCTGTGACTGGCACACAAGGAGGGCCGACCACCCCATGCCACACCATTGCACCAATGCAGAGCACACCCTGCATCACAATCACCATACACCCTTCCCAGGAGTAGCACCAAACAGTGCAGGACACCCCATGCATGCCACCACCCCCACTGTGACAATGCAACCCTGTGCACCACGGAGCCATGCAAGGCAGCCCCACCATGTGTACCCTGCTGTGGGTGGCAGCAGACAGCAATGCAACAACAGCATACACAGTGCCACCCTACACGTCCCCCCCGAGGTACAGCTGAGAGACCGACCATGCGTCGACACACGAGGTACCCCACATGCAACAGGGCATGCCCCGGACCCCACCACCAGTGGTACAGCACCCTGCAGACCCTCCCAAGGACACATCCCGTCCCAGCACTGGCCACAACAGCCATCACAGACATGCACAGTGTTGCATGGAAGCATGCACCACACAGGATGCAACACAGTGCATGGACAAACACCCACCCATACCCAAGGGCACACCAACACAGGGACACAGTAGCGGGTCAACCAAGCCACTGGCGTGTGGCCACGGCTGACGTGTACACACGGCCAGCACCCCTACATTGCACAGGTGTGCCAGCCACCCTGCGCAGGCACCATGAAGCTGTATGCCACCAGCATGCTGCCGGAGCACAAGTGACAGACACTGGTGCAGATCCCCTGCAACACACAAGCAACAGCATGGAGGGGGGATAACAGCAGAGGCCACGGTGCCACTGGAGGCAGACGTGCACCATACTGGTGATGGAAGGTAACCTGGCATTGTGCCGGGTACAGTTGCTATCCAGCATGGACAGCCACCACTGACACGCCAGCAGACCATGCATACCACAGACATGCAAGGGTGTCAGCTGCACAGGCCATGGATGGTCTGACAGGGGTGCCATGCACACAGGCATCCAGTGCACAGAGAACAACACACAAACCACAGACAGTGACTGATCCCCCTGCCCACACCATAGGCGGTTCCCTTCTGCACACACACACACACACACACATATGCCCATGCGTGCACCACCCCTGCCGCCATGCACACCACTGCAGCTGAGCAACTGTAGCCCACTGCAAATCAGAGACCACCACAGTTGTCATAACAAAACAAATGTATTTAAAACAGGAAATACAAAAACTATATATAACTATGTGCAATGGGGGGGGGAGGGCCACATACCAGGTGGGGGCGGGTAAGGGGCAGGGGTGAACATATGGGAGAGGGAAGAAGGGGTGTGAGGGTGGGTCCAGGTGGGAGGTGTAATTAGGGGCATGGATTGTTCAGCGTCTGCCCCGGTCTTCCTCCACGTGGCGCTGATGTCATCTCTGCCTCCTCACCCCGTGGCGGTCCATTCTTTGCAGGAGCTCCAAGGTCGCCCTCGCCACCTGTAGCAGCTCCTACAGTCCACGCTCCAGTGCCTGGAGTCGCCGTCCACCTAGGACGAGGGAGAAGAGTCAATAAGTGTGACTGTCCAGCCCCCTGCAGCCCACCCATTGTGCATGGCATACAGCCATGTGCCACGCCCCTGTGATGGTGTGTGACCACCCACAGTGACCGTGTCCACAAGACCTGCCTACCCAGGCAGCCACAGCCATGTGGACCACTGCACACACCCACTGCCCATGTCCTGCACAGCACCACCGTGGCCGTACAGTGACTTGGTTATGCGGTGTGAAGGCAGTGGCACAGCCATGTGCCCGGTGCACACATGGACCACCTTTGATGCACTCCCAGACATGCAGTGCCACTGGACAGTGCTGACTGTAACAAGTTGCGTGCATGGCAGTGGTGTCAATGGATGGTGGCCATGCCCGCTGCCTGCCCAGTTATACAGCATGCAATAGTAATCATGGATGTAGGGCACTCACCATCATCAGGCTGGTCCCTCCGCCACTGCAGACCTTCACCCCTCCCGTCCTGCTGGTCCTCCAGGCGGCGCCTTCGCTCCCTCACCTGCCTGCACAGTTCTGGGCCTAAGGTGCAAACATGGAGAGAGGAACATCAGTACAATCTGGTAGCAATCCCACACGGCCATACCCATCCACCCCACACCCCGATACCACCACCACGGCCAACACTGGACGGCCCCCCCCATGTGCCGGATACATGCAACCGTGATACCCGTATAGACGATAACAGTGTATGGATGGGGCACCTACCTGGCCGTGGCACCGTGCCCTCCTGGCATGTGCCCACAGGCGGCAAGCAGGTCCGGGTCCCTGTGCCAGAGGTCCCCATACTGGTGGTGACATTGCTCCGCCGTGCACCCCATACCAGTGGCCTCCTCCAGAGCATCAGCCACCTCCTGCCAAACTGCACTCCTGGCCCTGTCCAGGGGTGCATCACCATATACAGCCCCAGCATGGGGCTCTACAATGGCCACCAGTTTCGCAAGCTCCACCTGGCTCCACATCACTGCCCTTCTCCGCGCCATCTCAGCAAAGTTACCGGAGAAGTAAGATGGCGGCCATGCTGGGCTGCCGTCTGTGAGTGGTCTGTGAGCTCTTGATTTTTGGCTTGGATTACTTTCGTTATTCGTTATTGTTTAATATCGTTTAATATTTTGTATTATTTTATTATCTATTGCTCTAAATATTTTTTTTTCTCTCGTTGTTTTGCCGTTTAAAAACGGAGTTGTTTTTACATACACAAAGAAAGACTAGAGAGACTTGCCTGAGTGGACTTTCTAACTGGTTGGCATCTGTTTTTTCCGTGGGTTGCTCATTGTGAGCTGTTTTGTCGGATGCTGGTCTCCGGCTGCTCTGTCGAGGATTCAGTGGCTGGCCCTGGAAGTTAGTGGCTGTTCTACCTGGCGTGGCTCTACACGGCGTTGGAATAAGGAGGAACGATTAGCGGTGGAGTAGTGATGGAGTACCAGTTTCGACTCGGGGGAACAATCTGACTGGACCGCAGGAGAGGGTTGCTGGTACCATAGTTTGAGCGGACCTGCTGGAAAGAGGAAGTGGTCTGCAGGATAGCAGGTAGTGAAAATTGCTTACTGATATCATCTACAAATTTGTGGGTTCTGATTCCCTGGTCCAGACAGGGTGACTGGTTTCTCTGCCTCTGGAGGGCGGTGGGGGTTACTCTGCTCCCTAGTTGAGGCAGGGGTACCACCGGAGGGTGGTCCTGCCTGCCTCTCTACAGCGAGGGTCGGGTGGAGTTGGAACCTGCAGTAGAGGTATAGTTGATGTTTGTCTGCTTACTGCCTGCAGGATTCTGGTTTTTGGTCTCTGGTCACTGGGAAATTTTGGATGGAAGTTGGAACTGTGTAGACCGCGGTGTGGACTGCTCGAACTGGTGAAGTATATCTGAATTTTTTCTGTTTTAGCCAGCGTGTGAGAACTGTTGAAAGAACTTAAAAACTGAGTTCAGTTATAACTGTTTCAGTCTCGTGAGAGGAGACTGATTAAAGTTTGGCCCATGCTGAAGTGGTGAGAGCACATAAGTGTGGACATAAAAAGATTTTGAACTCTTGTTTTGTGTTCGTCTTGGGTAAATGAGGTTATTGGTTTTAGGATAAGGGAAAAAAAAAAAAGGCAATTTTATGTTAGGGGGTTTTGTATAGGTGCAAAGCTCCTTCCCCCTGCAGTGGTGAGAGCACTGGGGGTGGGGGGTAGATGGATAAAATGTTCTGATAAATTTAAAGTACAAATATTGACACATTGATAGGGTATAATTTTGTTTATTGTTGTATTTATATTTTTGTATTTGAATGTTGTGTTTTAGTTTTATTTAGAATTTTATATAAGTTTGTGGGGTTTATTATTGTGGATTGTGGTGTTAACTATGTATTGGAATGAAAATAGGACGGTCGGGTATTACTCCCCCTCTAGGCTCAGGGACCTTCGTCCTTTTTCCTGTCCTCCCCTGTCACCCAGAGTTTATAGAAGATGTAGGGCTTTGGGGATTGTGAGGGGGAGGAAGAGGGCTGGTGCCAGGCCTGGGGGAATGGAAAGGAGCGGGCGGATAGGGTTAGTGAGGTCAAGGAGACGCCCTGGGGCGAAATGGGCACAGGAAAGGGGTTTTCCCTGCTTGGTGCCCATACCCAAGGGTTCTGATTATGATCAGCAGGTAAGGCGGTCATCCTCGGAGGCTCATCCTACTCGGGCGGTGTTGTGTAATGCCAGGTGTATCAAAAACAAGACGGCCATTATAGCCAATCTTGTTGGGTCATCTGACCTGGCGTGCATCACCGAGACCTGGCTGGATGGAAATGCTGGGCCAGTTTTAGCAGCAGCAGTTCCAGCCGGGTACTCGGTGATACACCGCCCGAGGCAGGATCGTAGGGGTGGGGGTGTTGCCATATGTTTTAAGTCAGAACTGGGCCTGGTGGAGGTACCGGTGGGAGTCACCAGATTCTTTGAATGTGTCTTAGGCGAGGGTGTGGGGTGCAGGATACTTCTCGATACCGTCCACCAGGTGACGAGAATGTCTTCCTGCAGGAAGTCGCAGACTTCATTGTCGACCTGATTGGGGTCCCCAGATGGTTGGTTCTGGGGACTTTCAATGCTTGGGCCGACGATGAACTCACGCTTTGGTCAAGACTTCCTCCAGTTGATGGTACACTGGCTTCACAGGTTGTTTCCTCCTCGACTCATATTGGTGGACACTCATTGGACCTGGTATTCCTTCTGGGATGGGGATATCTGATTTGGTGGTGGAACCACTGGATGGTCTGACCATCACTCCATTAGGTTCAGTTTTGAGGCCACCCTATTAGGTCAGCCTCTTCGGAGATGGTACGGTACCGCCTTTAAGGGGTGTGTCCCCGATGACCTGATGGCAGTGCTGGACCCATCGGGCCTACTGATGGATTGCTTGGATCCAGGTGACCTGGTACATGCCTATAATAAAGGCGGTGACAGGGGCCCTGGACTCTATTGCACCTGTTCGCTGTTCGTCTCTCTCGTCTCCCCAGGTCTCCATGGTTTGATGAGACCGTGAGGGAGTTGAGGAGGGTTGGACGAAGGGCTGGAGAGGCGCTACGGAAGTCCAGTCTGGATGATGACAAACTTAGTTTGATGGACCATTATACGGCCTATCAATCCGCAATCTCTTGTAAGAAGGTAGAATTCCTGTCCAGAGAGATAGCGGCTGCACAGAATAGACCAGCTCAGCTCTTTCGGACTGTGGACAGACTGTGCAATCCAGCCTGTCTTCAGCCCAGAAGAGCCTTTTCTCCAGAACGATGTGAGGAGTTTGCTCTCTTCTTTGCAGATAAGGTTGCCAAAATCAGATCAGGCGTCCGTCCTTCACTCCAATGGAGTGGTGATGGTCGGCTTGGAGATGTCGAACACTCAGTTTGTATGGTCTGACTTCAGCCTCCCCATAATCGATAATATTGTGATGGTCATCCAGCGCCATGCATCAACCAACTGTGATTTGGACCCTGGCCCCACACGCCTTTTAGTGGATTGTGTGGATAAAATCGCCTAGTCCTGGCTTTGATAGTCTGGAAGTCTTTAGAGAGGGGATCTTTCCGGATCCCCTTAAAGAGGTTATAGTTGCTTCTTTTAAAGAAATCCTCCTAGACCCAGACTGTCTAGCAAATTACAGACCAGTCTCTAACTTACCCTTGTGGGTAAAGTTATTGAGAAGGTGGTCACTGTACAGTTGGATGATCATCTGACCAACAACAATATTTACGATTCTCTCCAGTCAGGATTTAGGAAAGGCATAGTACCGGACAGCACTTGTTCGGTACTAATGACCTCCTAATAGCGAGAGATCTGTAGGATCCGCTCTATCTTGGTACTTCTCGATCTCTGCAGCATTTGACACTGTTGACCATGGTGTGCTGTTGGAGCATCTGCGGTCCATCTGTGGATTATCTGGTATGGTCCTCAGGTGGTTCCAATCTACCGAGGGTAGGACTCAGAGGGTGGTGTCGAATTTTTCTTCGCATCAATCTCCCTATCCTGCGGGGTACCACAGGGTTCTATTTTAGCGCCTATGTTGTTTGCGGTGTATATGCTGCCGTTGGGAGCGATTATTAGATGATACGGTTTGGGTTTTCATTGCTGTGCAGATGATACCCAGCTGTATATGTCTTTTGTGCCCGACCAGGATGCTGCCTTATCGGTATTTAATAACTGCCTTACCGAAATCCAGGACTGGATGAATGGGAGTTGGCTGAGGTTAAACCCGGAGAAAACTGAGGTGTTAGTCGTGGATAAAGGTCGCTGTGAGGTGGGTTTGCTGGATGGATCGCCCTCAGGCTTATGGCTTGGTGCGCTTCAGCTGACAACCTCAGATCAGGTGCGGAATCTTGCTTAATAATTGACAACCACTTGACGCTTAAATCCCAGGTGTCAGCGGTGGTCAAAACTTCCTTTTTCCATCTGAGGAATATCACCAGGTGAAGCACCTGGTTCCTCCAGAGAATCTTCCAATGCTGATCCACGCTACTTCTCCGCCTTGACTATTGCAACTCCCTGTACCTAGGGCTATGGGGTTGAACTCACAGTTCTGCAGCTTGTGCAGAATGCGGCGGTTAGGTTATTGACTGGATCTTCTAGATCCAGCCATATAATGCCTGTGCTCCTGGACTGCACTGCTGCCAGTGTTTTGGCGATCACCTTCAAGGTCGGTTTGTTGACCCTATAAAGCCCTACACCTACCAGGGACCTACTTACCTGAAAGAGCTCTTTGCCCCTACTGTCCCTCCCCTCCGATCCACTGACTAGGATTGCTGAGATTCCAGGGTTCGTTTGAAAACTTCAGGGGCTAGATCATTTAGTTTTATGGCCCGACCCTGTGGAATTTCTCACTCGTCCAGGTGCTAAATTGCCCACTGTCCTAAGTTTTAAAGGAGCTTTGAAGACTTACCTTTTTAATATAGCTTTTAATGATTTATAATAATTTTAAATCTTGTTTATTTATTGTTTTATGAAATTGTACAGGTGCTTTGGTTGAAGAAAAGCGCCTTTTAAAAATAAAGTTTTGATTGATTGATTGAAAGTGTTGGATTCAAAATGGCGCTTTGCAGCACGGTCCTGCCATGTGCAGATGCTGCACGGTACAGTGCTGCCATTCCCTATCGCGCTGTCACCGAACAGCGTGATAGTGGTGCACCCATGCCTGACGCATGGCGCCTAGGGGGCAAAGGTTGGGCACAGGGTCAAGGGTCTCTCACGCACGGACAGCCACAGCGCGATTGGAACCCAATGCGTGTAGCACGATTGGGTGCCTGTGTGCCACCTCCTGTAGTGGCCTACAGTGCTGTGGCCCCAGTGCACCTACAGCGCCCCAGTGCCACAGTGCCATATATGTGAACAGCGCAGTAGCGCCACTGGCACAATAGTAGCCGTGCCCTGCATTGCCTCCCAAGCACAGTACATCAGCAGTGCGGCAGGCGCCTGCGTCATCACCCCGGGCATGCACAGTTAGGTGTGTACTGCGGATGTCACAGAACTGTGCCCTTGGCTCAGCACATTCAACACAATTGCGCAAAGCGCAACAGTGTGATATTCAGCCGGCATATTTAAATCTGCTAATCAGCCATTCTATGGCGCAGTCACTGCATTTGCATCCACTTAAAAATGCGCCTCGCCTCATTTGCATGCATTGCACTAAAAAACTGCGACATTGGGCTGCACTGGCCATAGTCGGTTACTGCAGTCTATTGTGGTGAGTTGCATGCTGTTTGGGAGTGTGGACTGTGGTGTTTGGGACATGCATGGGACTGCACAGTCACAGGTAACACCTGTCATTCTCACAGGAGAAATAATGACCGATCATGAGGTGGAGGAAGAGGAACAGAGACGTGGGAGGAAGAGGAGGCCGAATTTCACCAAGGCAGAAACAGATGCCCTGTTTGAGGCCTACCTCGACCAGGAGCTGCTGCTCAGCGGACACCAGGGAACACCACAGGCCCGTGCTGCTGCATGGGAAGAGGTGGCGCGTGCTGTCAACCTGCATGGCAGCCACCAGTGGTCCGTGCAGGAGTGCAAAAAGAAGATGGGCACGGACAGGTGGAGAATTAAGAGAAGGTGGCTGCCATCAGCAGCACGGTTCATGATCGTGGGGACAACTGAGGTGCAACGCCTGACCCACAAGAAGAGCGGGTTGGCAGCATGCAGCGTTGCACCATCGTAGGTGTTCCGGTTGGTGATTCCAGACGGTGGTAGCCCGTCACTGCATGGTAGGTCCTGGTCTGTCAATGGGGAGGGGACGAGGTCAGGTCACATACATTAATGCTACTGTTTTCCTTACAGCTCCTGAGCTGCTACATGGGTCAGCAGTGGTGAGCTTCTCCACTGAGGGCGGTAGCATGGAGATGGAGGAGGGCCCATCCACCTCCACAGGCATATGGGGGTCAGGGCGACAGTGGGCCCGCCTGGACGTCTGGACTGATGTTGGTGGAGCAGGTGCGGAGGAGGCCCTGCCCGTGTCCCAGCGTGCCAGCGTCCATGGATGCCAGCATGCTGAGACTCGGGCTGGTGCCGGATCTGTCACCGATGATGATGGAGCTAACGCCATGGGTAGTGAGACGCAGGGCCACAGGATGGCTACACAGTAGGTGACGCCATGGGCATGGCTGTGGGTGGTGCCACCGTGGAAGCCTGGCGTGACATCACAGTCCCAGCCTGTGCCTGTCTGCACCAGTGGGGCAGCACTCGTGTGTGTCCAGGACAGTGGGGCTGTTGCGGCCACTGCGGCAGCACCATTGAGCCCTGGAGAGCGGCAGCCAGAGGGGCAGTATCAGCAGTCGGCCAATGGCCATGGGGGTACAGTGTCAGGGGGCGGCGTCAGTGCAACGCCTGTGGACATGCCCAAGCCTGGCCCTGGTGTGCAGCGCCCACCCTCAAGGGGCGCTAACCATCAGGGCCATGAACACCATGAGGGACAGCATGCCGGTCAGGCAGATTACCTCTTAGATGAGCACACCCGCATACTCCAAGCATCAGTCAATCAGCAGATGCGGCTTGTGATGGTGGTGGATGCACTCACTGTGGCTGTGCGCCAGGCAGAGGAGCGGTGCATCAGAGACACTGCTCTGCTCCTGGCAGGGATTGACCGGTTGCGGGAGGATGTGACCGCTGCCATTGACAGGCAGACACAGGCAATCACAGCTGTCATGGCCACAATGGGCACACAGTTATTTGCCCGTGCGTCACAGACACCACACAGTGCAATGTCCACCTCCCATTCCCAGCGTCGTGCGACACCCTCCTTGTCAACACCAGGTTCAGCTGTGGGCATCCCGAGCATGCCTGGCGCAGGCATGTTCAGTGTGCTGCAGACCCCTGCGCGAGCACGGTCGCGTTCACGCAGTGGAACCCCTGGGGGACTGTTGGTGCCACCCCATGAGGCCATTGGTCAGTCTGTCACTGCTGGTGGGTCTCGGCGGGGCCACCCACACATCCATGGCGGCCGTGGCACTGTGGCATGTGACTGACCTGTCTTGCAGCACGGCCACTGTCTGATGCTTCCCTGTGTGCATTGTGTTGTTCAGCATGCAATGCACAGGTGGGGTACACCGCCCTGCATGCACACACATGTTCCATCTGCACACCCTCCCGGCTGCTGTCTGCTGTGGCGTGTGCATGATGATGCCTGCGTCGCGCTGTCTGCCACTGTGCAATGCTGTCCAGCGTCTGACACATGCACAATGACAGGCAATGGGCGTGGTGGTCTGTGGACGTGTGTGTGGCTAGGGGTGGCAGTCAGGGTTGGCGTGCCTCCTATCCTTTGTGCATGTCTTGTGAGGTGTGTGTGTGTGTGTGTATGACCGCGTGCCATGTTAAACCTTGCCCATCCCTGGCAGTGTGTGTGGTTCCATGCCTCGCCACTTCTCTTGACAACATGCACCCTGGTGTTTGTTCATGCGTTTGTGGGTTGTGCCTTGCCACTGGTGGTTGCACATGGCCCCATGACTTACCTGGTTGGCTGAAGTGCTCTCTGTGATGGTGTCCTGGTGCAGCTGTGCCAGCCGGATCAGTCCGGGGGTCCCATCGCTCAAGGGGCTCATCACCATCTTCACCAGCATCCCTCATCGCCCCTATTGCTGTCCCCTCCTCGACCTGTACGGTTATCCCACAGTCGTTGGCCATGTTGCAGGATGCAACAGGCCAGGAATAGCCCACAGGCCTTTGAGGGGCTATACTGTAGGGCACTGCCAGACATGTCCAGGCAATGAAAATGTGCCTTCAGCATCCTGAACACCCGCTCAATGACATTGCGTGTGGTGGCATGTGCCTCATTGTAGCGTTGCTGCGATGGGGTCGTGGGCCACCGGTATGGTGTGAGCAGCCAGGGACGGAGTGGGTATCCACTGTCACCTGTGTGTAGAGGGTGGATGTTAGTTTGGTGATCAGCGTCGCCCTGCCTTGGGCCATCTAGGCCAATACCCATGTCACCTCTGACTATGCCCCTCCCAAGCTCTATGTCTTTCAGCGTGGTTTGCATACTCATCCACTAAGTGGCCAGTGGGGATGTCCCCACTCTCGAATCTGTGGCACAGTGCTGACTGGTGCCAGATGAAGGCGTCATGTGCTCTCAGGGTGCGTGGCACAGACATTGATTATGTGCCCCCTGGCATTGCACACCACCTGGCAGTTGATGCTTGCATACCCTTCCGATCATCGTATCGCGGCGCCTCGGGCCAGGTGGTGTGGATGGCCACATGGGTGCAGTCTGCCTAGCATGCTGCATACATGCTACCCTATGGAACTCCCTGTGGCTGCTCTGCTGTGCGCTCCGCTGGTGTGCTGTGGGAAATGGGATGTACCGCAGCATGTGGGCAGCAGTGCGCTGAGGAATTGGTGGAGGGCATGATGCGCCCAATAGGTTATGCCTGTCATGTCCCCTGTTGGTCTCTGGAGGTACCCTGTGGCGAGCAGGCACATGCAAGCTGTCACTTTGTTCCACTGACAGAGCATGGCTCACGCGTGGTGGGTGCCTACAACACATCACTGCACAGCTCACAGAGCCACCCTCAGAATTGCCCAGTTCAGGCGGTACCGCCCATGATCTCGGTATTGGTGTACAGCTCAGGCTGGTGCGGGCTCTGCATTGTTTGTTGGGGCATATCGTCGATGGGCCCTTCCATGGCCGTGCCCCCTGCTGCCTGCCTTCTAACCCCTCATAACTGCCTCCATCTGGATGGTGGCACTGACCATGTCCCTGGCTTGTGTCCCCCCCCGGCAACTGTTTCTGTGTTCCCCCGCTGTCCTGGCTGGTACTTCCCCTGCACCGGGAAAACCTTCCTGTGGTGGCCTCAGTGCTGTGTGGCACTTCCCCCTTCTGCACTGCACTGTGGCTGTGGCTCCCCACACCTTCCCTGTTCCTGTGGGTTCCAGGTGCTCTGTCTCTATCCTGCCCTGTGTGTGTGTGTTGCCTGGGTGGCTGGCTATGGTTCAGCAACATGTGCCTTCCTTGTAGCGTTCTTGCGCCTCTCTCTTGTTCCTTTTTAATTTGGCTCATTTCTGCTATCGCGCAACTTCCGCTTGCTCCACTATTGCGCATGGCGCATGTTGTTGAATATTGCACTGCACCGTTTATGCATGGTTCCTCCCCCTTCAGTTGCGCATGCATTCATTATCATTGCGCTCTTGTGCAGTGTGATTTGGGGGTCGCATCTGCCTCCAGCTGAATATCACAGAATGGTGCATTTTCGGACTTGCGCTGGTGCAACCCTATTGCGCATGGCGCAACCCTTTTGAATATCTGAGCCAGTGTGTTTTTCTGTCCCCCCTCCCATGGGTGTAGGCAGACATACTCCATGTACTCCATAGTGTACACTTTTATTGAAGGGGGGCAGCGAATAGGCCCTGAACAGCTTCCTTAGTCCATGGAAACAAAACAGAACCAGCAGAAGCTTTCTGTAAGTTTAATCATAGTAGTCAAAACCAGAAGGATTGGTCACAGATACTGTCATTGCATCCCAAGGACTATACAGCCTTACAGGGTCTGGCTGGTATATTGGTGGCTTAAGGAACAATGCACGGCATCCGTATATACCCATGCATTGGGGGGGCAGCAACCAGTGTCATGGGGTACAAAAGTTGTATTTATTGTGCCAAATGGGGCAACAAACACAGTTGTGGTGTACATATTCATATTGTCTGGCTACACCCCTGCCCCCTTCCCTTGGTCACTTCTGTAAATGAGCCATGGTTCAGTTTGCCTTCTTGTTCTCCCCTTCCTCACATCACACATGGAAATGAGACTTGGTTCAGTGTGCCTTGCAGTCCTTCCTTCCCTGAGAAACATTTAGAAAGGAGTCTTGGTTCAATTTGCCTTCTAGTCTCCTCTCCCCCAGGTCACACCTGGAAATAAGCCTTGGCTTAGTGTGCCTTCCTGTCCCCTTTCCACATGCCGAACCTGGAAATGTGTCTTAGATCAGTATGTCTTTCTGTCACCCATCCCTGGATCAAACCTGGAAATGAGCCTCAGATCAGTGTACCATCTTATCCCCCCCTCGCACTGGGGTCCTCCCTGAAAATGAGTCTTGGTTCAGTGTGCCTTCCTGTCTCCCTCCCTCTAGATCACACCTGGAAATGTGCTTGGGCTCAGTGTCCCTCCCTGTCATCACACATCTGGAAATGTGCCTTGGCTCACTGTGTCTTCATGTCCCCCTCCTGGGTGTTGCAACTGGAAACAAGCCCTGGCTCAGTGCACCTTCATGCCCTCCCACCCTCCACTCTGGGGTCCACTCTGGAAATGAGCCTTGACTCAGTGTGCCTTCCAGTCCCTTCCCCTTGGTCACACCTGGTAACAAGCCTTGGCTCAAAGTGCCTTCCTATTCCCTCTCCGACAGCTTCCACCTGGAAATGAGCATTGGCTCTATTTTTTTTTTCCAACTTTATTCTTGGCATTTTCATGTAACCCCTAGGTGGTGCTATCCCAAGGGCTACCACCCCTGCCTGCTTGGCTACTAGCAGGTTAAGGGGCCTGAGTTCTGAAACGGGTGCCTCCACCTGGAGGTCAGGGTTGGTAGTGGTCAAGCTAACCTTGGCACAGCCCTCTGGGACACTGTAACCCCCTCTTTCCCCTCTAGTGGCCTGAACACTGTATAATTATCACTTTCACAATACCCCTGCTACACCACACAAGTACCCACACTGTTTGCACTTACCACCAGGGCTGGTTCCTCTGGCTCGACCCTGGGGACCCCCTGTAAAACAAGGTTATGCACAGCAAATAGCAACAGTACAGTACTCTGAGCACAAACTGGAACCACAGATTATATGCAGAAAAAGTTAGATCTGATTTATTCAGGGGACTTGAACAAGGGAGGGGCAAAATCAGGTTAATTAGCCTAAAGGTTATATCAATCAAGCAGTTATGCATGCGCTTTGAGTCCCCCCCACACAGTCACACCTCTGGGTACCCAGGTGGAAAAGAGATGGGCCAGCCAGGACTGTTGCTCGGGGTTGCAGCTGGTTGGGGCCCTGTGATGGAAAACACAACATGCACAGTACACAATATTTGTAATTTGGAGCCAGACAGCTCAGTTCGAAAAGGAAATAAAACAACAAGACAATCAGATGACACACTCAGATTAAGCTGTTGTTGCAGGGAGCTACCTTGGTATTTACTCACAATACCCAAGACTGGACACAGGCTGGATGAAAATCGAGACTGCAGGTGGTTGATCTGGAATGCCAGGAGAAGCAGGGCCCACATGAGTCACAGAGGCATCGTTCCTGTTCAAGTGTGGAGCAGGGGGCTGATCCCCAGGCAGGTCTGTCATCGATGGCTTCTCTGTGCAGCGGGTAGTCTGGCTGGGCCAGTCTGGCAAGGCCCAGACCACGTGGAGACAAATTCAGATGCAGTCCGTTTTGGGCTGGATACAGCTTCCAGCACGCAGAACACAGTTCACACAGTGAGGAACTAACTCACGACCCACTAGCAGCAAATAACACATTTACATGTAAGGGAATTCTACTGTACCAGGCAAAGCGCTCCCTGGTCACAATCACAAAATCTCTGCACACACCGGGAGCTTAGGGGTAGCTGGAACTCTTGACAGGCCGATCGCATCCAGCAAAATCTTCGGTCTTCTTCAGGTTGAGCCTGGCCCACTTCAGTAGATTACTTTAGTCACACAACTCAGATTCAGTCCGAAAACAGTTCTCTTTCCCCTCTCAGGGCAGCAGGCAGACATACAAGCCAAAAACTCAGCCCTGTCACAGTTTTCCCATGCGAATCCACTCAGGATTGCTGCTCAAAATCTCTTTGAGCTCTTCTTCCTCAGCTTTCAACTTAGATCTGCCCTAGACAGCAGGCAGCTTGGGGAATCCCTCAGATCCAATAGATTTGGTTGTCAGTCAAAGCAAGAGCTCCCCCTTCAGTTGCAAAAAAGGCGTAAAAAGCTCAAAACTACGATTTCTAATGATTTTCAGCAAATAGTTATATCTTTCAACAGAGCTCCGTCTCAGATTACTTATGCTGCAATCTGGCAGCTCTTAAAGAGACAGTACACAGAGGCTATACAAGCTCTGATAATCACATTTAAACTGCTAAAATGTAGGACACCAGCCTGGCAGTGAGCATTTAGGCAAGCTCAAGGAAGACTTTTTGGGAACCCCCATTTGTAGCGGGGGTTACTTTCAGAAATATGCAACACAAAACAGTAATACATAAACATCAATGTGCCGCTTAAAATCTATGGCTTGCAACTGTTTCCAGTCCCCCTGACCACAGCAGCTTGGTCATTTGCCTTGTTTACATGCACACTGGAACCGGGTTCAAACTCCAATTTCAGTGGAATCAATGCTGTATTCGTCAAATGGAAGCTCATGTAAACTCAATCTGAGTTGGGTTCCTGTTTCAGTCAGAACCGGGTTCAACTGCAGTGGTTCAAAAGCATTGACTCTTTTGAACCCAGTTAGTTTGTATATGTAAACCGGATTCCTGAATTGATTCTGCTATACTTGCTGTTGAAACTGCTGCAAAAGGAATGTAATGAGATTCAAAATCCTCAATTGCTTTGTGTTTACATGCAATGGGAATCAGTCACCTTGTAATCAACTCAGTTTGAATTGATTACAAGGTAACTAATTCCCATTCCATGTAAACAGCAACTGAGGATTTTGAATCTGGTTGTTCATCCTCATCAGTCCAACACCATGTAAACCAAAAATGATTACAATCTGAATGAAAAGAATTGATTACAATGTAATTGATTTCCACTACATGTAAACATAGCAATTGTTTAACTGATTCTCACACCTTCAGAATATCTCAGTTCAGATATATACCTACCTAATTAATCGTCTGCCTGTTACATGTTGATATTGTACTGTTCTTGATCTTACATTACTGCACTTGCCTTATTCTAAATGTTTATCATTTTATATATTTGTTAACTTGAAATATTTCTTTATTTTATTTTATTTAGTTTTTGTTGACCGGGTAAGTGCACTAGACAAATCCTGCCTATTTTCAGGCACGACCCGGGGGAGGGAGATACAGATGAATGCCAACTGACCTTGAACCAGATTAAACTGTTGTTGCCCTCACTCTGGAACTGTTAGATAGCCATGTTTGTATCTTGCTCAAGTTAATGTACTTGTCTCTTGCTTGACTCAATATACTTGTGTTATTTATTTATTAAATTTTGTTAACCGGGTAAGCCCACTGGGCCCCAAGAGTCCCTTTTTCAGGGGCGACCTGGAGTTAGTTACACATAGTTTTGCACATACAGGTAGGCAATACAGTGTAGGACATGTCGTACAGGATTACAAAGTCAGTATACAGTTTTAGTGGAAGAGAGCAGGATGTACATTACATTATTGAATACAACAGAACAGTGTGGTACATATAATACAGGGTAGTAAGGACAGTATATAGCCTCTGTGAGGAGGGCAGTAGGTTGATTACAATGCAGAGTTCAGCAGTGGTGGCAGATGGATGTGGGGTGGTAAGTGCTTTTAACTGCACACAAGAGGTTCCATGTAGGAGTAGAGTACCAGTTTGTGCAGCCCTTAGTCATTACCCTTGTGGGGGAGCAATGTTGCACTAACCCAGTTGACACTAGGTGATGTAGACTAGCCATCGGTGCAGGGTAGGGACTAGGGTTGAGGAGGTGAGCGCGCAATCCCTTTTGGAATTTGGCTGGGGTGGGTGCCTCCTGAAGGCGGCTGGGGAGGTTATTCCATGATACAAGGGCCAGGTGAGTAAAGGATTTTCTCCCGGTGACAGAGTAGGCCAAGGGAATTTCCAGTAGATTTTTGTTTGAGGAACGGAGCGGTCGTCTAGTCCGCTTTGGGGCAAGTAGTCCGATCAGCCCTGCCGGAGGTTGTGCATCGAGGAGCTTGTAGGTCCAGCTTAGTAGGGGGTACTGGAGCCTGTTGTTCAGGAATGGCCAGTTGAGGGCTGTGAGGACATCACAGTGATGGGTCCTCGGGTGGGATTTGGAGGCAAAGCGAAGCGATTTTGTGGTATAAGGTCTGTAATCTGCAGTAGTCTTGTTTAGCGATCCTTAGTAAAATGGGAGCTGCGTAGGTTAGGGTTGGGAGTAGGATGCTTTGTGCAACTGCCAGCCTGGTCACTGGTATCATGTTGTGGCTTAGATGATAGAGGAGGCCCAGCTTTTGGTGGATGTTTTTTATTACCAAGTCCACGTGGGGCTTCAATGTGAGCCCCTTATCTAATGTGAGGCCAAGATATTTGACAGATTGTACTACCTCTATTTTGGAGCCAGATATGGTAGTGAGTGGGAGAAGATGGGCCCGGGAGGAATCCAGGGATTTTGGTCCAAGCAGCATCGCCTTTGTCTTGGTGGGATTAAGGACCAGACGATTCTCAACTAGCCAAGTTTCAGCCTTGGTGAAGTCTGGCTGTAGCATGGGTCCTAGGTTGGATGGGTGGAGCTCTGTTCGGTACAATACTGCATCATCAGCATACTGTACTAAGGAGCTGCCCCCACAGTGGCCATGCAGGTCGTGTGTGAATAGGGAGAATAATAGCGAGCCCAAGATGGAGCCCTGAGGCACCCCTTCAGTTAGTGGTAGGGGTTCGGAGGTCACCCCGCTCCACTTGACCTGCCGGGAACAGTCAGTGAGGTAATTATGGAACCAGTTGAGGGAATGTTTGTCGAGTCCAAGTTGGCTAAGTTTTGTTAGTAGGAGTGGGTGATCTACCAGGTCAAAGGCCTTGGATAGGTTGATGAACACGGCCCCAGTGGGGGCACCCTTGTCCAAGGTGGCCCTGACATCAGAGGTAAATTTAATGAGGGCAGTGTCGGCCCTGTGCTTTTGTCTGAAGCCATGTTGTGAGGGGGCCAGGAGCATGTTGGCTTCCAGGTAGTCTCTTAGTTGGCAATATACTAGCCGTTCCTGAATCTTTGCCGGATGACATAGGATGGAGATGGGTCTATAATGGCCTATCGTTTCCCTGTCTCCTCCCTTGTGGATTAGGACTACATGGGCCTGTTTCCATATTCGTGGGACTGTTCCCTCCTGCAGGAATCTGTTTATTAACAGGGCTACAGGTAGGGTGATGGCTGGGGCAGCAGTCCTAAGTAGTCTAGGGTCCAGTCCGTCAGGTCCTGGGGACCCATTGAGTTTTAAGGATTGCAGGTGGGGCAGTACTTCCTTGGTCCAAACTGTCTGCATTCTCGTGCAATGTACTCTCCCAGGTCGTTCTTGAAAATACTGTAGGCACTCAGTTACCTAGTATACCTACTACCTACCCAGTTATCAAAAACCAAATAACTAACTAAATAAATAAATTGGCAGTTTCCCTCATTTCATACTGTGCTTAATACCTTCCAGTATATTTTTTTCTTTGCACCACCCCTTCCCCAGGGGCCCCACTCCTTCAGGCTCCCAAGCTTTGGTCCCTCGACCGACCATCTTTTACACTACTGCTGTCTACTGCCTCCAGACTCCCCAAGCTTCTCCGACACCACCCAATGTTCCAGTTTATTTCTGCCAGCCCCCGCTGCCGCCAGGGGAGAAGCACCTGTGTCACTGGGGAGACGGTCTGGGGCGAAAGACAGTGTGCTGGGTGGATGGTAGCGTAGGAGACTCCACGGGGGGGGCCATCATCTGGTGCCCCAGGATGGGACATTTTTCCATTTTCTCCCTCTGTCCCTAACCCTTCCCATGTGACAGCTGCACACTTGCAATGTCCTGGGAAGGACACTTGGCACGTGTTTCCAACCACCAGGAGCTGCTCAAAGAGTGGTGCAGGCCAAACCCTCCCTCACAGGCAGGAAAGCATTCGCATGGATGCTCTTAACCCTCCCCGCCGGTCTCCGCTTCTGTCATCCTGGGTGTGGGGTGTGAACCCAGGTCACCAGCTTGCTGATCAGGTGCCTCACCGCTCAGCGCCATGGAGCTGGCTATCTTCCAGTATCTTAAATATATCACAGTTAAAAAAAGAAGAAACAAACACCCTCTCGTGGTGCAAAGTGTGGGTTCTTAACAGAAATATGAATCACCCAACGGTGCCATCTGAGCTCAAATTTAGGATACCGATTGTTAATTTGGGCTATCACCTTTTCCATACAATAAATATGTGCCATTAAGTCCCTTCATAGTCACAAGGATGAGAGGGTTGAAGTTAACAAAATTTAGTGACTGCCTTCCTGGCGGTAACCATAGCTGCATTGAACAACTTCCTGGAATCTGGGTCCCTGCACTCAGCTAGAGCATCCAAAAATAGCACTGCCTGGCTACTGAGCTGCCAGTCTCCCCCAAACAGTTCCTGTAATTCTTGTTGTAAGGCTGCATAGAAGGGTTAGAGACCTGGGCAAGTCCACAAGATATGCCATGTGATGCTTTTGTCTCTCCACAGCCCCCCAACCCCTATCTCCAACAGTCGACTCCCTGTGCTGTCTGGTATTTATCTTGTTTGTCAAGAGTTATAAAAAAACAAACTACTGTTTTCCAGGAGTTTTCTCTCCATATATGTGAGGATGTGACCTTCTGAAAAATATTAAGACAATGTTTCCATTGTTAATCCATAAGGGGAATCTTAAGGTCCTGCTCCCAGGCTTGTCTAATATATATTTTTTTTCAATTCTTTTTTCTCACCTCCACTGACCTCTCTCCAGCGAGGTCACTCAGCTTACAGCTGTGCCCACCCACCTGAAGCCCCGTCGGTGCTCCTCGGTCATCAGACTCCCCACCTCCTCCAATGTGCCCTGACCCCCCCAGGTCTGCGTCCTCCGGGGAAGGACCGCCATGCCTCCAGCATCTTTTCTATAGTACTGGCGTGCAACGCTGGCTTGAAGGAGGACCTGAGGAGCACCTATGGAAGGCCTGGCATTGGGCGTGGGGCCATAGCTCCTGGGCCTGCCGTCACCTGTCAATAGGAGGTTTTTTCCCCATGTTTTTTTTTGTTACTCCCCCCCCCCCAGCAGAGCCCGAGTGTGCAATGGCACCAGGCATTCCTGTCGCAGCTCTGCAACCCTCTGTTCAGTCCTGATGCATTGCAGTGCCTCCGGTCTCCACCGGGGGCTGCTGCGGTGCTAGGCAGTAGCCTGGAGCCCCCTGTGAGAGGAGAGCAGTCCTCTGGATGCTCGATTCTCTCTCTCCCCTGCCGACCCCCAGTGGCTCAGGCTCGTTCCTGAACCTAGGTCGCCACTGTGGCGCGAGGTGTGGCGCCCAGCACCTCAACCCTCAGCGCCACCGGGCTGGCCCCAGGCTTGTCTAATATATTGTACATTATAGTTCTGTGCCTGTAATAGGGCTGATATATGTGTGATATAAGGTGTCTAGTATCACAATGATCTGTCAAGGTCGCAATAACCAGTTGTATCTATAAAGGAATATCATTATCTAAAGGCAAGGTCTCATCGGAATTTGTATAAACACCCTGACTTGTAGATACTTGAAAAAGTGTGAGTGAGGGAGATCAAAGGCCACCTTAATATAATCAAATGTTCAAACCTCCCGTCAATGTAAAAATTGAAAAATATATCAGCGCCCATGCCTGGCCCATTGCTGAAACTCTATGTCATATGTTGTGGGTGAGCCTTGGCACCGTTTGCCTTCCTGTCACCTATCCCCTGGGTCACAACTGGAAATAAGCCTTGACTCAGCCTGCTATCTTGTCCCCCCATGCCCCCAGATCCCATGTGAAAATGAGTATTGGCTCAGTGTGCCTTCCTATCCGCTCCCCTGGGTCACACGTGAAAATGAACCTTTGCTCAGTGTACTTTCTTGTTCCCCCAGCCCTGGGTTCCAACCTGAAAATGATCCTTAGCTCCGAGGGCTTTTTTATACCCTACCTCCCAGGGTCACACCTGGAAATGAGTTTTGGTTCAGTTTGCCTTCCTGTCCCCCCTTCCTTGGGTGTCATCTGGAAATGAGCCTTGGATAAGTGTGCCTTCTTGTTCCCCTCTCCTGGGTCACTTCTGGAAATAAGCCTTGGCTCAGTGTGCATTCCTGTCATCCCCTCCCTGGGTGTCATCCGGGAGTGAGCTTTTTCTTAGTGTGCCTTCTTGTCCCCTCCCCTAGGTCACTTCTGGAAAAGAGCCCTCGCTCAGTGGGCCTTCCATCCCCCTCCCTGTATCACACCTAAAAATGAGTCTCGGTTCTGGCCTGCTGGCGATGTGGTAGTGCTAGCACTTGCAATACCAATGACCTGGGTTCAGAAGCAAGCCCAAGGTGTCAGAGGGCCAGCAGGGGGAGGAGGATTGAGCATCTGAAGGATGACTCTCCTCCTCCAGGGGGTAGGGGGGGTAGAGCTTGGTGATTGACTGGCCTATGGTGGAAGCCAGAGGAACGGCAGCCTGAGCCTAGAAGGGGGAGGGGGGACATGGCTGATGTCAGCACATGCACCTTGCTGTCAAGCACGTGCCACGTCTCCCAGGAGAAAAATAGAGAAAAGATCTCCTGATATACAGGATGACTGTTGGCCTCCATGGACTACGGGAAGGTAAGTCATGGGGAAGGTGGGGTGACGGGGCTGGGAGAGCCAGCAGGAAGGAGGGCCGACTGGGGGACGGGATGAAAAAAGAAAAAAAAGAAAATGAACCTTGGATCAGTGTACCTTCCAGTCCCACATCCCTTAGGTGACTTCTGGAAACAAGTCTTGGCTCATTGTGCCTTCTTATGCCCCTCCTCAGGTGACATCTGGAAATGAGCCTTGGCTCAGGGTTTCTTCCTGTTCCTCCTCCCCTGGGTCACACCTGGAAACAAGCCTTGGCTCATTGTGCCTTCCTGTGCCCCCTCCCCCAGGTCACACTGGGAAACAAGCCTTGGCGGCTTTGTTTGCTTTCCTGTTCCTTCTCCCCAGGGTCACACCTGGAAATGAGCCTTGGCTCATTGTGTCCCCACCCTGGGTCACACCTGGAAGTGAATCTTGGCTTAATGTGCCTTCCTGTCACCTCTTCCCTCGGTCACTTCTGGAAATGAGCCTTGGCTCAGTGTACCTTCCTGTCCCCTGCCTCTCAGGTAACACCTAGAAATTATTCATGTCTCAGCGTACCTTCCTGTCCCCCTCCCCAGTGTCACACCTGGAAGAACACCTTGGCTCAGTGTGCCTCTTTGTACCCCTCCCCTGGATCACATCTGGAAATAAGCCTTGGCCCAGTGTGTCTTCCTGTCTCCATTTCCCCATAGCACACCTAGAAATTAGCTCAGTGTACTTTCCTGTCCTCCCCCTCCCCCTGGCCATGTGTGGAAATGAGCCTTGGCTCTGTGTGCCTTCCTTTCCCTGCCCCCCCCCTTCCCGGGTCACACCTGGAAATGATGCTTGTCTCAGTGCGCCTACCTGTCGTCCCCTTCTCCACATTATACCTGGAAAGGAGCCTTGGCTCAGTTTGCCTTTTTCTCCCCTGCTCTCCCAGGTTATAACTGGAAATGATCTTCGGTTCAGCATGCCTTCATGTCACCTTCCCCAGAAATACACCTTGGCCCAGGGTGTCTTTCTGTCCACCCCGGGTCACTCCTGAAAATGAGTCATGGCTTAGTGTATCTTCATGTCCCTCCCAACCTGTCCTCCCAACAGATCACACCTGGAAACAAGCCTTGGCTCAGTCTGCCTTTCTGTTCCCCTCCCCATATCACACCTGGACACAAACTTTGGCTCAGTGTGTCTTCCTGTCCTGCTCCCCAGGGTCACACTTGGGAAAAAGCCCTGACCCAGTGTACCCTTTTGTTTCCCTCCACCCCCAGGATCCCACCCAGAATTGAAACTTGGCTCAGTGTGCCTTCTTGTCCCTTCCCCTGGGTCACACCTGGAAATGAGCCTTGGATCAGTGTATCCTCCTGTCCGCCCCTTCCCTGAATCACTCCTGAAAATGAGCCTTGGCTCTGGGTGTCTTGTAGTCTACATATCTTCTAGTCATTCCGTTGTCGAGGCACCAGTCAGGATGCATAGGAAGACCAGGATCAGTTGTAAAATTCGCAAGTAGCATTTTATTTTTTCCAGTAAACATAGAAACATAGAAACATAGAATTTGACGGCAGATAAGGACCGCTTGGCCCACCCAGTCTGCCCATTTCCCTACCTACTGGATAAGCTGCAGATCCTAGTTAACCAGCAGCCTACTTCTTCTTACCCCACCCCCTAGAATTGCCTTATGACTGTCCCATGCATGCTTGAATTCCACCACTGATTTTGACTCCACAACCTCCTTCGGAAGGCCGTTCCATGCATCCACAACCCTCTCTGTGAAAAAATACTTCCTTAAATTACCTCTGAGCCGCCTCCCCCATCTTCAAATTGTGCCCTCTTGTTCTTGTACACCTCTTTTTTCGAAAGATGCTACCCTCTTGGACTTTGTAGATTCCCTTGAGGTACTTGAAAGTTTCTATCATGTCCCCCCTCTCCCTCCTTTCCTCAAGGCTATACATATTAAGCTCCTTAAGTCTCTCTCTTCATATGTCTTCCGGTGCAGACCCTGCACCATTTTAGTTGCCCTCCTCTGGACAGCTTCCATCCTGTCTATGTCTTTGTGGAGATTGGGTCTCCAGAACTGCACACAGTACTCCAGATGGGGTCTCACCAGCTGTCTGTACAGAGGGATAACAACTTCCTGTTTTCTACTGGTGATGCCTCTCCCTATGCATCCCAGTAACCCCCCAGCCCTCCTTGCTGCCCTCTCACATTGCTTGCCCACCTTTAGGTCATCTGATATGACTACCCCCAGGTCCCTTTCCATTTTTGTTGTTGTTAGTATCTCACCCCCCATTGTGTACTCTTCCCCTGGGTTTTTGTTTCCCAGGCACAGTACCTTGCACTTCTTAGCATTGAATCTAAGTTGCCATACATTTGACCATTCTTCTAACCTTGCCAAGTCCCTTCTCATCCTTTCCACCCCACCCTGTGCATCAACTCTTTTGCAGATCTTAGTGTCATCTGCAAAGAGACATACTTTTCCTTCCAGTCCTTCGCAATGTCGCTTATAAAGACATTGAAGAGGACCAGTCCTAATACTGAACACCGGTACCCCACTAGTAACCCTCCTTTCTTCTGAGTGACTCCATTTACTATTACCTCTGTGTCCTATTCTCCAGCCAATTTTACCCAGGCTGTCATCTTGGGACCCACCCCAGGCTGGCTAACTTGTATATTAATCTTTGTGTGGGACTGTGTCAAATGCCATGCTAAAGTCTAGGTAGGCCATGTCCACAGCCCTCCCTGATCTACTACTTTGGTCACCCAGTCAAAGAAATCTATCAGATTTGTCTGGCATGACCTTCCCACTGTGAATCCATGCTGCCTAGGGTCCTAGCCCCTCTGGCCTCTAGATACTCGACAATTCTTTCCTTCAGAAGTGATTCCATCATTTTCCCTATCACTGAGGTTAAACCTAACAGGTCTGTAGTTTCCTGCTTCTGCCTTGCTCCCACTTTTGTGAAGGGAATCACATCTGCCCTCCTCCAGTCCTCGGTACCACCCCATCATCCCATGATTTGTTAAAAGGGCAGTCAGTGGTGTCACTAGTTCTACCCTAGCTCTTTTGAATTCTGGGATGAATCCCATCAGGCCCCATTGCTTTGTCCACCTTCAGTTTTAAGAGTTCTTTCAGAACCCTTTCTTCTGTAAATGGGCTAGTATCAACTTCTGTATCCAGAGTGTTACTACTGTTGTTTTATGTACCTCCCTCTTCATTTGTAAATACTGAGCAAAAATATTTGTTTAGTATCTCTGCCTTTTCACAGTCTCCCTCTGCCCACCCTCCCCCTTTATTAAGCCTCACTATCCCTCCCTTGGTCTTCCTTTGCTCCTGATGTACCTATAAAAGGTTTTATCCCTCTTAACTGAATTGGCTATCTTTTCCTCGGTTTGGGCCTTTGCTGTTCTGACTGCCTTTCCAGCCTCCTTTGCTTTAACTGATACAGTTCTGTCCTGCTCCTTCATGCATTCCTTGTACTTCCTGAATGCTCTCTTTTCTCTTGAACCTTCACTGCCACTTCCTTTGAGAACCATAGTGGTTTCTTACATCGCCTTCTTTTGTTTATTTGCTTCACACAAAGGCTCGTTACCTCTGTGATGGCAGTTTTTATTATTCCCCATTGTTCTTCCACCCCTCCTTCCTGCCCATTTGCTAGTGCATTCCTTAGGCACTCACTCATTTTGGCAAAGTCAGCCCTCCTAAAGTCCAGTACTTTTGTCTTTGCATGGCTTGACTCTATTGCTGTGTCTATTGTGAACCATACTGTTCAATGGTCGCTAGTTCCCAGATGGCTACCCACTTCTACATCTGTGATCCTCTCTCCATCTCCATTTGAGAGAATCAAGTCTAATATTGCTCCCTCTCGAGTGGGCTCCAGTACTAGTTGTCTAAGGCATGCCCCCTGTAATGCATCTAGAATAACTGCACTCTTCGAAGTGGCAGCTGCAACTGCACTCCAGTTAACATCTGGCATATTCAGATCACCCATCAGCAATATCTCCCCTTTTTCTGCCATTCTAAGTATACTTTCTATCATTTCCCTGTCCATTTCCTCACCCTGAGAAGGGGGTCTGTATACAACCCCTGTACGTATTGTGGTGCCATTGCCTGTCTCCAAATTTACCCACAGTGCTTCTTCTCCTCCCTGTTTACCCTTTTGTTCTGTTGCTTTTATTCCTTCCCTTATGTAAAGAACTACCTCCTCCTCTTTATCCTCCCTGTCCCTCCTGTAGACAGTGTCTCTTGTATGTTTATGTCCCAGTCATGGTTTTGTGTGTACCATGTTTCTGTGACTGCCACGATATCCAGATGTTCCTCCTCCATCAAGGCCACTAATTCAGGAAGCTTGTTACCCAGACTACGGGCATTGGTACTCATTGCTCTCCATTTTTTGATGGCTTTACCTTCTGTTGCAGCATCCCCCACTGACCGTTCTACCTCGGTCTTTTTCTCATTTAGTACCCTGTTTTGTAGGGAGAGGCTGGGATTTTCCTGCTGCTTGTCAGTGCCTCCCCTTGACTAGTTTAAAAGCTTGCCAATGAAGCATTTAAACCGATTGCTCAAAAGACTTGTTCCTTCCTGGACAGATGCAGACCATCCTGCCAGTATAGGCTGGTGTCCTCCAGGTGGAACCCCAGTCCCCAATGAAGCAAACCCTGTGCTCCGCACCATTCTTTCAACCATTCATTAAACTGCATGATGCCAATTACCCTCACCTCTCCCATGCTTTTGACAGGCAGCACCTCTGAGAAGGATACTGTGTGTGCATTGTCTTAGGGTCCCTCCCCAACTCTGCAATGTCCTCCTGCACTGCTCTAATCTCATGATGAGCCAAGTCATTTGTCCCTAGGTGGACAATTACTTCCAGCTCAGAATCCCTTGCAGCTGTTCTCGTGATCCTGAGGATGCACTTCCTGTCCCTCCAAGCCATGGCACCAGGCAGGCACCTTACTTCAGTTTTCCCAGCTCCTCCCAGTTCTATACCCCTAATAATTGAGTCACCCACCAGGAGCTGCTTCCTTTCCCTGTGGTGTCCTCTGCCTCCTTCCTGTGGGCCTCCTTGTGACAGTTATCATCAGTCTTCTCTGGGGTGATCCATAGAGAGCTATGCTCCCCAGAATTGTGTATGGATTGTGGAGTGGAACAATTGACTGGGTGTGCCTCTGTTCCACCCTCCTCACCCTCCTGAGCCCACTGTGGTCCAACTGCTGTGCTTTCTTCACAACCCTGAGGTAGTGGTGGTAGCTAGTGCTCCTGGATGGGGAGGTTCCTCCTACTGTCCAGTGTGGCCTGGGGAAGGTTTCACTACTGTCCAGTGCGGCCTGAAGACGGCAACTTTCTCCCTCAGGGCAGATAGTTGTCTGCAAATAGGGCAGCATCTCAGCCTCCAGAAAGACTCCCAGAAGACTGCTGCCCAACAGCCATTACATTGCACTACTCCCCACATGTTTATTTAGTTTTTTGGTTTTTTTTGTATTTGTGTGTGTGTGAGCGTATGTGATTTGTTATATAGAAATATATATATTATACAACGTGTATGCTTATAATGTCAGTGCAGTGTGCTAGAGAGGATATGACAGTGAAATGCACCTTGCACTCGAGGAAATGATGTCAGAACCTCAGGTATAAAGGAACTATTTCCGGGGTGAGGGTGGGAAGGGTTGGGCCTAAACTGTGTCCTCACAAAACAATCAACTAAAAGCTCTCACCCACCGCCAGTGATGAGTGCCTTCCTGTCAGCAAGATACCCTACACAACAATTTGACAGAGAAAGTACCCTGCTAATCAAACAGAGAAAAATACAGACATCCAAGTCAGACACAGGTAAACCTCTCCAGCCCCAAAACAGCCGGGTGGTTTGTTAGCCACAAAGGAAAATCAAATATGCAGTTAATTCAGCCCTTCTGAGGATGCTGACAAGATAAGCAGTTTTAAAAAACCACTTCCTGAATTAAAAACTAAAACAAACACAAAGCAATACCACTTTAAACGTGAGGAAAATTTCTCTCAGATGTAAGCAAGAGAGAGAGAGATTAGTTACTGATATTTAGTCCAAAATAGTATATTCCACGCAACTTCTCAGTTGTTTCCAAGCACTCCCTGTACACAACTTGGAAGAAGATGGACTTCTGCCTCAAACAGGATCACACCACTAGTTTATAGTAATTTGAACAATGCTGAAATGGTCTAGCTAGACAAATGGCTGGGTTGCAGACCTCTGACTTGTGAAGACAATTACCCCACCTCAGGCTATGTTTGGCATCCAATTATAAACTGCAGCTTTTGCTATTTTGAATCACACAAACCCACCAAAAGTTGCAAAATATATTGATGCAGATTCTCACAGAATTCTAGTAATCAGTCCAGTTAGCCACAAAGGAAAATCAAATATGCAGACGATAAGCAGTTTTAAAAACCCCCTTCCTGAATTAAAAACTAAAACAAACACAAAGCAATACCACTTTAAAAGTGAGGAAAACTTCTCTCAGATGTAAGCGAGAGAGAGAGAGAGAGAGAGAGATTAGTTACTGATATTTAGTCCAAAATAGTATATTCCACTCAGCTTCTCAGTTGTTTCCAAGCACTCCCTGTTCACAACTTGGAAGAAGATGGACTTCTGCCTCAAACAAGATCACACCACTAGTTTATAGTAATTTGAACAATGCTGAAATGGTCTAGCTAGACAAATGGCTGGGTTGCAGACCTCTGACTTGTAGAAGACAATTACCCCCACCTCAGGCTATGTTTGGCATCCAATTACAAACTGTAGCTTTGCTATTTTGAATCACACAACCCCACCAAAAGTTGCAAAATATATTGATGCAGATTCTCACAGAATTCTAGTAATCAGTCCAGTTAGCCACAAAGGAAAATCAAATATGCAGAAGATAAGCAGTTTTAAAAAAACCCTTCCTGAATTAAAAACTAAAACAAACACAAGCAATACCACTTTAAAAGTGAGGAAAACTTCTCTCAGATGTAAGCAAGAGAAAGAGAGAGAGATTAGTTACTGATATTTAGTCCAAAATAGTATATTCCACACAGCTTCTCAGTTGTATCCAAGCACTCCCTGTACACAACTTGGAAGAAGATGGACTTCTCTAACAGTAAAATAAATAATACAATTGTTCAGAATAACTTTACAAAGGCAGTACAAACAGAGAAAACAAAGTCCTTCTTCTGAGTGCTTCTTCTCAATTTCAAACCAGTCTCTCACTCTCCTTGTCTCTCTAGCAAAAGCATTCATAAGATTCATAAGATAGATTTCAGGTACATATAGTGTTCGCCTTATTGAGACCTGCACCATTATAATACTATCCGATATTTATTTAATGAGCAATGTTTATCTAGTGCGTGCTTTAACTGGTTCATTGCATTACAGAACACCACGCATTCTGGCAACGCATTCCATTGTGTAACCACTCTCTAGGAAAAAAACGGTTTCCCCTTGAGTTCCTGTTGTAAAAATCACCTTTGAGCTGGTATTGGTGACCTCTGTTAGTTCTTTTGCCAGACATTTTGTTTAAACCCACACATTTGCAAAGATCAACCTCTCTAAAGGCCCTATGAACCAGGCACATATCGCCTCTAAATCTTCTGTATTGTAGAGAGTATATCCCTATTTCCTGCAGTCTCTCTTCATATGGTATATCTTTCAAATTGTGTACCATTTTTGTTGTATGTCTCATAACACCCTCCAGTTTCCTGACATCCTGCTTCAAGTATGGCATCCAGAAACTACCAGAGTACTCCAGATGGGGACGCACCGGGGAGACATAAAGTGGAGTCACCACCTCCTTATCTCTACTCTTTATATTCCTTGCAATTGATGCCAAAATACTGTATCCCTTTTTGGTTACCTGGGTGCAGTGTTCAGAAAAGGTCATATCATTAGTAGTTTGTATACCCAAGTCCCTTTCTGAGCTTGTGGTTTGAAGTAGACACCCATTTAGAGTATATTTAAATCTATAGTTCTTTCTACCTAGATGCATGATCTTGCACTTATTCCTGTTAAACTTCAGTTTCTTTAATTCCACTGTTCTTGCTAAGGAATCTATACAGCCCTGAAAGGAGTCAGCGTCATGTCTATTTAATACTAGCGCCCCCAGTTTAATATCGTTGGCAATTTTCAATATCCAGGTTTTGGAGGGACCCACCATTGATACTATAATTACGTTAAACAGCGTAGGCCCCAGCACGGATCCCTGTGGGACCCCACTAGACACAGATGCCCAAGGTGACATGTGACCCCTGATACAGACCCTTTGTTTCCTTTTTCCAAGCCAAGCTGTTATCCGTTGGATTATATAGTCACGAGACCTATTTCTTTCATGGTTTGTATCAACTCTTGGTGTGAGACACTATTGAATGTTTTTTCAGAATCAATATATAGGATGTCTACTGGTGTGTTGTTATCTAGGGCTTTGTTAACTGGGCATAGAAGTTGATTGCTGCTCTTCTTATAACAAGTCTTTGCCTCGTTGACAGCCTTCTTCTCACAGAATGTTCTTGTCAGTTTACAGAATGTTCTTGTCAGTTCCCTTGCAGGCGCAACAAACAGGACATAGCGACCCAGAACTTACCTCTTGTTCACAGCTCTGCAGAGGCTTAAACACTGCATCTCAGGTTAACCCCTTAAGTTCCAAATAGTTTTTTGCAACCATTTCAATGGTAAAACTGTATAGTTTTAAACAAAGGGATCCCAGTAGCAGATACAGTTTTACACAGAGATCCACAAACCGAAAAGTGGTTCCTTGACTGCTGGCTGGTCATTAAAGTCAAAAAAAACAAATCTATGCTTTTTTAGCATCACCAGAATAAGGCCCAAAATGCCCCCCCCCGCATTCTCCCCAGTAATGCTCACCCTCTCGAGCAGGTGTCGTCCGACAAGTACCTGGACATCACCTTCAACTCGACTCTTACATTTCACACCCATATCAATACCCTGTCCTCAGCCATAAACTCTCAAATTGGCCTTCTCTATCGCCACAGAGATTGCCTCCCCCAAACTGCCCTCTGACTGGCCATCAACTCCTCCGTCCTGTCCCTAGTGGACTCCGGCCTACCTATCTATGCTGCAACCGACAATACCGCCCTCCCCAGAATCCAGACCTTACCTTGATAAACAAGGCCTGCAGGCTCCTGACTGGTGCATCCCTCCGCACCCATACTTGCCTGCTCTATTCCACTGCCAACCTGCTCACCTTGGAGAAGCGCCTGCACTACCAAACCTGCTTACTTGCCAAAAAATCCCTGCTAGGACACTCCCCCCCAGGGGTCACCATGTCCCTGCAGCTTGCATCCCCATCTGTTGCCACCCATAACTCAGTTAAGGCCACCTTTCTGGTGCCACGTAGCAAGACCTCCCCAGCCCAAAGGTCCTTCCACTACCGCGGCCTCACATGGTTTAACTCCCTCCCGCTCTCTGTGACTAAGTCTACCAAAATTGGTCCCTTTAAAGTCACTCTCCATAACCACCTCTTTGGTACCCGAAGCTGTAGTTGCCCTTAATCAAACTAATGTTGGGGTCCCTCCCTGTTTCTGGCCCATAACCTTGACAATGTCCGTTGGACTGCTCCCCCCCTTTTTTTTATATTTTCCACACCCCTGTTTCCCCCACCCTTCCACATAGGTATTTCCCCGGTATGACCAGGGTTGTGATTTCTAGTATTGTTATACTTTATACGATTGCTATTTACTGCATGTAACTTTATTCCGTAAACCACTGTTATATTGTGTTCTTTTGTTATCTGTATTGCACCTGTATGTTACCACTGTTGTATCTCACACTGTAACCATGTCTACCCTCTCTATGACCAGGTGCTTTTGTAAATGAGTCCCTGACTCAAAGGTTGTAAATCTGACTTTCAAAAATAAATAAAAAAATAAATAAAAAATATATTTTTTATAACTGCAGCTATACGGCGGGGGGAGACAGAACAGCAAGGGAAGGCAGAGAGATAGCGTGAGGCAGAGAACTGCGAAACTGTCAGAGTGATCAGTTCCTAGGTCTCACAAGAAAATTTGGTTGTGCAACTAGCCAGAGAAGAGACAGAAAAATAGAGGATAGAACAGACCCTTGCAGTTAAACTCTTTCTGCACAACAAATGAGGCAGGGCCTTATTCAACCCTGCCACATACCCCCCTCTTTAAGAGGGAACCTGTTTTACATAACAGGTTTCCAAAACTTTCTATTAGATTCTCACCTAACGTTAGGTAAAAACCTTTACAGTTCGGTGCATATTCAGCATAGCAAACAGAGAAGTTTCAACTCACATTTTTTCAACCTTCGGAATTCTCAGTTCCTGATCCGTATCTTGACAGAAAATCAGCATTGACATTCTCTTTCCCAGTTTTGGGCATCACTTTAAATTTAAATGGCTGTAGTGCCAGGTACCACCATGTGATTCTAGAATTTTTATCCTTCATTTGGTTAAACCAACAGAGAGGACTATGATCAGTTACAAGTACAAAGTCAGCTTCTAATAAATAAAACTTAAGGGACTCCATGGCCCACTTTGCTGCTAAACATTCCTTTTCAACAGTGGAGTACCTTTTCTCTCTGTCGTACAATTTCCTACTTGTGTACAGAATAGGATGTTCTTTCCCATCTATGTGCTGACTCAAGACTGCACCTAGGCCTACCTCTGATGCATCAGTCTGTAACAGAAATTGTTTCTCAAAGTCTGGGTTTCCTAAAACAGGGGCTAAACACAATGCAGCCTTAATAACCTGAAATGCCTTGTTATACTCTGGGGTTCACTTCACATTATTCGGGAACTGTTTCTTTGTGAGTTCAGTGAGGGGAGTAGCTAATTCGGCAAAGCTGGGAACAAATCTCTAATAATAACCAGCCAGCCCTAAAAATGACCTGACATGTTTCTGGGTTTGGGGACAGGGCTGTTAGCTACAGCTTCTATCTTGGAAACCTGTGACTTAACTTCTCCATTTCCCAAAACATAGCTCACCGTTTGAAAAAGGCAGTCAAGCTTTCAGGTTCTGTTGTTGCCTGTTCTTTTTTTTCCATCGCTGGTACTGACTGTACAGTCTCATCTTGGACTTCTGTCTCTTCTAGTTTGGCTGCCATTCTTCTGGTAATCACTCATGGACTTGCTGCTACATAATCCATACCTTTCTTCTATGCTTCCCTGGTACCAGGCCTAATACCCACGCACAAAACTCCTGGCTTAGAGTATGCACAGCGTAAATCCCACTCTGATACCATCTGTCGTCGAGGTACAGGTCAGGAAGTGTAGAAAGACCAGGAGCAGTTGTAAAATTAGTAAGTAGCATTTTATTTTTTCCAATAATAATAAAATAAAAAATAAAATTGTTAAGAATAACTGTTCACAAAAGCAATACAAACAGAGAAAACAAAGTCCTTCTTCTAAGTGTTTCTTCTCAATTTCAAATCTCAGTCTCTCACTCTCCTTGTCTCACTAGCAAAAGCATTGCTGCTCTTTTTTTAATAAGTCTTTGCCTCATTGACATCCTTCTTCTCACAGAATGTTCTTGCCAGTTTACAGAATGTTCTTGTCAGTTTCCTTGCAGGTGCAACAAACAGAACTTAGCAACCTGGAACTGACCTCTTGTTCACAGCTCTGCAGAGGCTTAAACACTGCATCTCAGGTTAACCCCTTGAGTTCCAAATAGCTTTTTGCAGCCATTTCTACAGTAAAACTATATAGTTTTAAACAAAGAGATCCCAGTATCAGATACAGTTTTATACAGAGATTCACATATATTTTTTTATAATTGCAGATGTTCAAGGGGGGGAAGACACAACAGCAAGGGAAGGCAGAGAGCTAGCGAGAGGCAGATAGTTGTGAAATGGTCAGAGTGATCAATTCCTAGGTCTCACGAGAAAATTTGGTTGCACACCCAGACAGAGAAGAAACAGAAAAATAGATGACAGAACAGACCCTTGCGTTTAAACTCTTTCTGCATAACAAATGGGGCAGGGCCTCATTCAACCCTGTCACACATTCTTCGTGCAGTCTCTTTGTGCTACTCCTTCCCCTTCCACTAGTTGCTGTGACACCAATTTACCATCTTCTGCTGTAACTCCCTCTACCCTCCTTCATCTCCCTTCCCTTTTCTCCAGCTCTGTAAACTTAATGTACAGCCCTCTATCCCCTTCCAAAATACCCACAATGCACTTTATTTCATACTGTATTGCACCCCTTGCTTTTACATAAGTAACTTCTAAGCAAATTGTAATTGTACTTGTTTGTGATTGATTGTGATCTGTAATTGTATTTGATTCGTACTTAATTTTTTTTTTTTGTACTTTGTCTATTTCTTCATATCCTCTTATGCCTTTACCCCCAGGATGCATCTGGAAGCGAGCTGCTGCTTCGCTCAGTTCGCCTTTCCTGGTGAAACTTTTGAAATATAATAAATAAATAAATACATAAATAAATAAATAGTCCCCGTACCATGGGTCACACCTGGAACTGAGCCTTGGCTCAGTGTGCTGGAGGCAGTATGGCACAGTGGTTTAGGGCTTTGAGCTGCAAACCTGGAGACCTGGGTTCATATCCCACAGCCCCCACTTGCATACTATGTGACCCTGAGCAAGTCACTTAACTTCCTTGTGCTCCCAGGTTGCACCTGGAAACAAGCTTTGGCTTAGTGTACCTTTCCTGGTTAAACAATTTCCCCTTTCCCTTTTTTTTTTTTTTTTGCACTAACCATCAGAAGTTGATTCAAAATTGCACTAGCCCTCATGGTTGCACTAGTGCATGATTATAATGGCACATTTTTATCTCTTATACAGGAAAAAAAACAAGCCAAGAAATACTCTGATTATTGCACATTTGTCCTGCTCTCACATTCCTTCCTGCTCTAGCAAAAAAAAAAAAGACTGCGATGCAAACACACGCACACTGTGCCTCTCCATTGTTTTGTACCATGTTCTGTTCCTCTTTTTGTGCCCCACCCACCGAAACAGAGGATTCTATAACAGCAAATGTTCAATCAAGCAGTCCTAGCTCTGTACACACAATAGCCGACATTATCATGCACCTCACTGCACTCTCACTCCCACTCACGGGGCAATGAACAGAGTCAGGCAGAGAAAGACACTCTCAGCCCCCAACCCTGTGATCAACCAGAGATCCACACTTCTGGAAGTTTTTGTACAGTGTTAAGTGAGTCCGGGGCAAATCTAGAATTTCTTTGAGAAAGGGGAAAACCTAGGGGGCTTGCAAAATAGAAAACCTTGGGACATTTTTATTTGTATATACCAGGCATATAAATATTCATTTTAACATGCTCTGCCCGAACAATAACAGAATTGTTGATAACATTGTCCTTTCATCAGCCCAAGGGAAAAGTACTCAGGCATGAAACTCTATCACCTCTATTTCTGTTGAGGAGGATCTAGGCACCCCAGGAATGCATATTTTAACCTTTCTCATGATATATTTCATTAGTTTTTTTTTGTACCATATATGCTTCAAAGTATTTTTAAGATGAAAAAGACATACTGGTACAATAAGTGTGGGACTGCATGGATGGCATTGACTGGTGAGGTCCATTAAGAAGAGCCAGTAATGGCAGCTATATTTATTGAATTCCAAAATAAATAATTTTTATTATAAGTTTTCACATATTTTTTGGCTTGTTAGTAGTTGCTTTTAATGGGAGCTTATGGTGCTTTAAAGTGATTGGTTAAGTACTATAAGCTCATTGGCTGATCCAAATTGTTAATTTAATAAAGGGATCTCAACATGCATTTTCTGGTAATTGATATAGTTAATTTATCGATGCAGTTGGGTATTTAAAATCAGGCCTGCCTACCCTCCCATCGCCGTGAAACCTGGGAGTACCCAAGATGCACCGTCGCCACCCCTAGTAAGGATTGACGTAAATGCCTATGGGCACATGACAGTCCCCCCTCCTGGTCCCTGCCATGAGTAGGGCCGCCCTGACAAAGGGATACATTGTGTCGGTTGGGGGGGCGGCACCCGAGGGAGCAGCAGACATCGATCTGGAGGAGCGGTGTGGTGAGGCTAGGCCATCCAAAGGAGCAGGCAGCTGGGCTGGTAAGGGGGCATAAAAATAGATAATACAAAAAAAATCAGTCCTATACTGACCATGTCATCCCTGGCAAAGTGATTTTTTATCACAAAGTGGCTCTGGGTCGACCAGTTCACTGCCTCTGTGCTCTCTTAATTTTGCGCCTTGCCAGAAATGTACATGGATGTGCCACAGAATCACAGGTTTATGAAGAAATGGTAGTATGCATGCTGCTGTAATGAATTTCATCTGTGAAACTGCAAGCTCATTTGCTCTGAAGTCTTTCTATGCATGCTGTGAATGTCAAAAAGTGCTCAATAAATAAGCATTTTTTACTTTTAAATTGGTGTGCTGTGCTAACTTGGGACTAATAGGAGACTGGAATTTGGAGTTTTGCACTGCCAATCAGGAGTACTGAGCTATAGTCCATTTGGATGTTTAGTGACCCCTTCACCTTTCAAGTAATGGCAGCACTGATCTATGCATGGTCATATAAGAGCCTGGTCTGCTGTGGCGCCCAGGGAAACTACAAGGATGGGAGATTGGGCAGAAGAGGGAGCAGCTATGGTGAGGCTGGGATAAAACCCACCACCTGCAGGGCAAAACCTGTATACCTCTTAGCAGTTTGTCACTGAAATGATGGATACAGATACTCAAAATGTAGGGCAATGAGGGGCACTGGTGTTAATAATGTGGGGCAAATCATCAGACACATAAAGCCATAAAGCTGAAAGTCCTAACAACGGAGTAATAATGATTCACATTGAGTCATTTATGGGAGCCCCTCTTGTTCTAACAGATAATTGTGACTCTTAAAGAGCTGTTAATCACACCAGGTCATCTGGAACACTGAGGAAGATTAGCATGTCCCAAAAGAATTCGAAACCTTGTCATTAAAGATTGAAATTGCTACCGGTGTCTCATTATGTATAATAGGATGCTACAGACCCCCATCAGCTGGACTGCAGTTGTTAAAACATCTTGGAAACATCCTGGGTTCGGCATATTCAGAGTATATCATACTATGGGACTTCAACTTAGACTGGCTCTTCAGTGCATCCACCCCACTTAAAATATTCTGTGATTCCCTTGCGTTGTCACAGCTAATAAATGAATCTACTCATCCTAACAAGCTCAACCCTAATAACAGTACTCTCTTGGATATCATTTTAGTTAACAAACCCCATTTATTCTCCCATGCTGACGTCTTTTTCTCTGATATTAGCGACCATTGCTTCATCGCATGTGTAAGATCCACTCTTAAATCCACAACTGCAACAAAATTCTCCTTTAAAAGGTGCATATGCAACTTCGATCTCCATGGGTATATATCAGAGCTAAGAGACTCCATGCGATGGCAGGACTTCTATCTAGCCAAGTCCCTGACTTTGGCTTATGATATTTTCTCAGAAATTGTGCTAGGGGCTCTCAACAAGTATGCTCCCATAGTAAAAATTTGTGCCAGAAACAAATCCTGTTGGTGGTTTATGGAAGACCTGAAAGATGCTTTGCAGAGTAGGGATGTACACCGGAGAATGGCTAGGAAAACCAATTTAATAAATGACTGGAGTTCTTTCCAGAGGGCGAGGAACCTCTGCACCAAAATGGTCAGAGAAGCCAAAGCTAATTTCTATCGCTCACACCTGGAGAGCTCCTCAAGAAATGCCTCCAAATTCTGGAGGACGATCAAAGACATTGAAGGTCACACCACTGTTAATTCCCTACCTACTAAATTATTGATTGGCAATACTGTCATCTCCGACAGACCGTCTATCCTCAACGCTCTCAATAATCATTTTGCCACTGCAGGGCTAGCCTTTGACTTCTCTCCCGCAAATATCCTCCGCCAACAACTTGGATTGGATACACAGGAAAAACCCATCCCCAGTCGATCCTTCTCTGTGCAGCCTACCTCCCTGAAAGAAGTCGAAGATCTTCTCCTTCAGTTGGACACTAGGAAAAGTACTGGGGCCAACTTCATTGACCCGTACTACTTAAAGGTCGGCTACTGTGTCCTCGCAGTCCCAATTACTCATCTCTTCAACTTATCCTTGTCCCAGGATGACCTACCGCCCATTTGGAAAAATGCACTTGTGGTCCCTTTGTTTAAGTCAGGAGATTCTAGTGACCTCAATAACTACAGGCTAATCTCCCTACTTCCAATCCTGTCAAAGATGCTGGAGAAACTAGTGAACTCCCAGCTTCGGAAGCACCTGGAATCAGAAAAATTGCTCAACCCATTACAATCCGGTTTTAGAGCACAGCACAGTACAATCTCTGCTCTAGCCAAGGTGACAAATGACTGGCAGCTTGAATTAGACAAAAAAAAACGTTGTCTGCGCAGTTTTCTTGGACCTAAGCATGCTCAGCACGATTGATCGCAGACTGCTTCTGTCGTCCCCCCGGAACATTGGTTTGGATTCCCTATCACTTAAATGGTTCTCCAACTATCTCTCAGGACGACTTCAACAAGTAAAGGCAGAAGGGGAAGTTTCTCCACCAAAATCCCTATTGAGGGGTGTACCGCAAGGCTCTATCCTTAGTCCCTTGCTCTTCATCATTTATATTAACAACGCAGATGCCCCTAACAAAGAAGCACAAATACACCTATTCACGGATGATACGGTACTCTATGCTAGTAGCCCCACCCCTGATGTGGCCTGTAAAGCCCTTCAAAATGAATTTAATCTGCTACAACATCAACTTATAAACCAGAAACTGCTCTTAAATGCAAAAAAAAAATGAAGCAATGTTCCTTTCGCCCCTTCACAATGCAATAAATTCTGCAATTGCTGGGACACTCCCGCAGATCACTACCATTCTAGGTGAGTGGTTGGACTGTTTACCAAAGTTCAAGTACCTGGGGGTCTGGTTAGACCACAGACTTACTTTCACAGATCACTTAGAAAAACTGGCAAAGAAACTTAGACAAAGACTTGGTCTGTTCTTTAGGATTAATAATCTCCTCACAAGAGACACTAAACTGAAACTGGTTCAAACTACCTTTCTTTCCCTGTTGAATTACGCAGATTTTCTATATAGTCAGAGACCTGTAGGTACCCTAGCCAAATTCGATACGCTTTATCACAGAGCCATAAGATTTACCACAGGTCTTCCTTACTCAACCCACCACTGTGCATTGTACACGGCAGTGGGATGGTAATCCCTTGCTTACAGATAGCAAAAAAATGCTGTGGTCAGACATACAAAGCTATCTCAAACTGCCCCAGTATATCTCTGTCTGTTTACCTTTGTGCACTCTGGGGAAGTATGTCCTGAGAAGCACCTCATATATCTACCTTTATGTTTACAAGGCAAAATCTCGCATTGGCAGAGCAGCCATCAGCTTTGTGCTCCCTCAACTGTGGAACAAGCTGCAAAAAACTTTGAAATTAACTCACCCCATCAGCCTAGCAGCTTTTAAATCTCTATATCTACATCATAATAAGGAGTCCTGTGCCTGTCTACCCTAAATAGTGACTCCTATAAGTCCAAGCACACTCTAATTACTACTGTTAAACGACTGATCACATCTGTAATCGACTCTTCCCTCTCCCCTTTTTCTACCCCCTTATCTGTCCCTTCCACATTCCTTTGACCCTGGTTCCCGCTCTAAATTCTCCATACCGTATCACTATATATCTTTTTATATTAGGTTTTATTTATGTTCGTTTGCACCTGATATGTATATTTCTTTACTTATATGAAAAATTATGTCCTACCCAAAACTTGCTGTATCTTCTGTTCCAAACATATACTACTGTCAATAAAAGACAAAGAACCTCTGTGCGTAAACACTGAGGCAAGGGTTACCCCAAAGGGCATTTGGCTGGGAAGCCAAGTTTCAAGAAAATACAAAATCACACATGCCCCCACAATGCAAAGCATCATGGGCTACATATGCAAATCACCACAGAATGTTATGCTGGTCCAACTTTAAGCAGAATTGCATGGTGCCGAAAGGACTCTCCACAGTTTGCAAAGCATGCTAACAGAAGACATAGACATGTGTTTCGTCCTACCAGGACTCATCAGTATGCCTCGTCTGTTTGACACCCCAGTGGAATGGACCAGCTACCCCTAAGGCAGTGTGCCTTGGATATATTGTGGTGAACCCATTAAAATAAAAAACTATTTAAAAGACAAAGAACCTCTGTGCGTAAACACTGAGGCAAGGGTTACCCCAAAGGGCATTTGGCTGGGAAGCCAAGTTTCAAGAAAATACAAAATCACACATGCCCCCACAATGCAAAGCATCATAGGCTGCATATGCAAATCACCACAGAATGTTATGCTGGTCCAACTTTAAGCAGAATTGCATGGTGCTGAAAGGCCTCTCACACAGTTTGCAAAGGGTGCTAACAGAAGACATAGACACGTGTTTCGTCCTACCAGGACTCATCAGTATGCCTCGTCTGTTTGACACCCCAGTGGAATGGACCAGCTACCCCTAAGGCAGTGTGATATATTGTCTACTACTACTGTCAATGCTGCCTGCTGATACTTTGTATATACTGTATTATTGTATCTCACTTTATTTTTATTATTATTATTTTCTTGTGTGTTGCATCCTATGTATATTGTTCCTTGTTGACAAACACAGGTCCACCTCGAAAATAGAAACATAGAAACATAGACTTTAACAGCAGATAAGGACCGCTTGGCCCACCTAGTCTGCCCATTGAGTTTGCTCAATGGTGATCACCTGGTTAAATAAAGACTTTTTTTATTTTTTAACCCTCCTCTTTATCCTCCTTTCCTGCCCAGTGTCCACTCCTTCAGACTGCTCATCCCCCCTTTACGCCACTTACCAGGATCTGCCCCTAGAGTACCTCTCTCCTCCCTCCTTCTGCACATTGGGGTCTGTTCTTGGTTTGGTGGTCTTGGGTGGAGCCGTCTTCATCTAGGACCACCGAGGGTTTTTTCTGTTTTCTCTCTCTACCTCCCCCTGAGGATGTCGGCACGCAGGACTGATGTCTAGACAGACGCACGCCATTGTCAAGTGCCCTCGACGTCCTCCCCTCCCCAGCTCTTGGCTGCCTGTGCCCCGGTGCCCGTGCTTCCACCGGCCCCGGAGCGTCGGGTGCATATAGCACCCCAGGAACCCACCCCTGGAGGAGGACAGCATCCGTTGGGACGCTTGATCCTCCTCCGACCCCCGGCAACCCGAGTCCGTTCCCAAACCCGGGTCGCCGGCGTGGCACGAGGTGTGGCGTCCAGCACCTCAACCCTCAGTGCCACCGGGCCGGTGTTAAATAAAGACTTTGATTGACTGATTGATGAGGGGCTAGAGCCTGCTAAAGTATGGAATAATTTTAACTTCATTAACAGCCATGGAAAACCTGTACTAGTCAAATCTGACAAGTTGAGGGTCAGCTGCACTAGTCCTGGTCAGTTTGCACAAGGCCCTGGACTAGTAAAAAAATGTTAAAATTGACCCCTGTCAGTGTGCCTTCCTGTTACCAGACACCCCGTCACACCTCGAAATGCCTAGGCTCAGTGTGCCTTCCAGTCCCCCTTCCAGAGTAATACCTGGAACTGCACCTTGGCTCAGTGTGTCTTTTCTTTCCTCCTCCTTCAGGTCCCACCTGGAAATAAGCCCTGGCTCAGTGTACCCTCTGGTCCCCTGTGGGTCACTCCAAGAAACAAGCCTTAGTTCAGTGTGCCAATCTGTCACCCCCCCCAACCCATTCACTGCTGTGACTTAGCGTGCATCCCTGCACCCCCCCCATGTCACTTCTGGAAATGAGCCTTGGCTTAGTGTGCCTTTCTGTCTCCCCTCCCCCCGGAGTTACACCCAGAAATGGGCCTTGGCTCAGTGCCTGTCTCCCTTCCCCACCGAAGTCACACCTAGAAACAAATCTTGGCTCACTGTGCCCTTCTGTCACACCTACTGTTCACTCCTGTAAATAAGCGTTGGCTCAGTATGCCTTCCTATCCTTGCTGGGTCACACAGAAAATGGCTTGACTCAGTGTGCCCTTCTCCCCCCCCTTCAGTTCACACCTATAGACAAGCATTGGCTCAGTGTACATTCCTTCCCCCCAGGGTCACACCTAGAAATGAGCCTTGGTTTAGTGTACCGTCCTGTCCCCTGCTCTGGGTCCCTTCTGCAGAAATTAACAATGGCTTGGTGTGCCTACCTATCCCACCATATCACACCTAGAAATAAGCCTTGGCTCAGAGAGTCTTCCTGTTCTCCATTCCTGGGTCACATCTGGAAAGGAGCCTTGATGAATGTACTTTCTATTCTCCCCCCCCCCGGTGACACCTGGAAATGAGTCTTGGCTAAGTGTGTCTTCCTGTCCCCCTCAGATCTCACCTGGAAATTAACCCTTGGGTCAGTGTTCTGTCCTGTCCCTTCCTCAGTGTCACACCTGGAAACAAACCATGGCTCAGTGTGTCTTCCTGTTTGCTCACTAGGGTCACACCTCAATGTACTTCAATGTTCGCCCCTGCCCTAGGGTCCCACCTGTAAATGACCCTCTCCTTTGGTGTCATCTAGAAACAAGTCTTGGCTCAGTGTGCCCTCCTGTCCCCCACATTGGGTCCCACCTGCAAACGAGCTTAGGCTCAGTGTGCCTTCCAATACCCCCGCCCCAGGGTGCCATCTGGAAATGAGCCTTGGCCTAGTGTGGCTTCCTGTCCCTCCCTCCTGGTCACATCTAGAACTGAGTCTTGATTCAGTTTATCTTCTTGTCCCCCTCCTCTGCGCCACTTCTGGAAACAAGTCTTTGCTCAGTGTGTCTCTCCCCCCCACACACACACACACACATATCACACCAGGAACTGAGCCTGATTTTAGAGTTCCTTTTTTGTCCCCCCATCCCAGGGTCACACTGGGAAATGTTCCTTCCTGTCACCCCAAGTCATACCTGGAAATGAGCCTTGGCTCAGTGTGCCTGCCTATGCCCTCTCCCTGGGTGTCATCTGTAAAACAGCCTTGGCTCAGTGTGCCTTCCTGTCCCCTATATTGGGTCACACCTGGAAACGAGCCATGTTTTTTTCCTTTCTTCTCCCCTTCCCCTGGGTCACTTCTGGAAACTAGCCTTGATTGACTCAGTGTGCCTTCCTCTCCCTCCTCCCCTGGGTAACACCTGGAAACAACTCTTGACTCTTTGCCTCTCTGTCCCCCACCCAGGGTCACACATGAAACAATGCTTGGCTCAGTGTGCCTTCCAGTCCTTCCTCAATTGGGTCACTTTTGGAAATGATACTTGACTCAGTGTGCCTTCCTGTCCTTCCCTGCATCACTCCTTGAAATAAGTCTTGGCTCACTGTTCCTTCAAATTCCCCTTCCCCAGCTCACACCTGGAAACGAGCCTTGGCTTAGTGTGCAGGGGTCAACCTTAACTCTTTCTTTGCACTAACAAGCAGGGCAAGTTGATTCAAAATTGTATTAGTCCACAGATGGTTGCACTAGTTCACAATTATAATGGTCAGTTTTGACCTCTTATGCAGCAAAAAAATACAAGCCAAGAAATACTATGATTATTGCACATTTATCCTGCTCTCACATACCTTCCTGTCCTAGAAAAAAAAAGACCGCAAACCAAAGACACACACGCAGTATGCCCCCCATTGCATTGTGCCATGGCCCCTTCTCTTCCTCGTTCTACACTCCAGCCACACTGAACAAGAGGATGCCACAACAGCAAATGTTCAAACAGCCAGGCCTAGCTCTGCACACACAATAGCCAACGTCATCATGCACCTCACTGCACTCCCACTCCCATCCACAGGGCAACGAACAGAGTCAAGCAGAGAAAGACAGATACTCTCAGCCCCCACGCACCCTCTGATCAAATGGAGATTCGCACTTCTGGAAGTTTTCATGTGTGTCTAGTAAGCCAGGGACAAACCTGGAATTTCTTTGGGGAGAAGGCTAGACAAACCTAGGGTTCTTGGGAAATAGAAAACTTTAGGGTATTTTTATTTATATATACCAAGCACAAGAGTATTGATTTTAATATGCTCTGCCCGAATAAGAACAGAATTTTTTTTAACATTGTCCTTCCATCAGCCCAAGGGAAACAGTACCCAGTCATGAAACTGTACCACCTCTGTTTCTGTTCAGGAGGATCAATGCACTCCAGGACTGCTTATTTTAACCTTTCAATTATATATTTTAGTAAGATTTATTTTTGTACCATACATGTTCCAAACAATTATTAGGATGAAAGGACATGCCAGGTGTGATATTGGTGGGACTGCGTGGATGTCATTGACTGGTGAGGTCCATTAAGAAGAGTTGAGAACCCCTACACCTACCAGTAATGGCAGCTATAGTTATGGATTGGATGGTCACTCCAAAGTCTTGGTTTGCTGGCCAAGGCACCTAGCTTCACCTGAGCTCTTTCCTTCCAAGACTGCTTGAAAGGCAGAGTAGAGAACCTTACCAGAGCAAGGGAAAAGGATTAAGACTTCTTTTGGCTAAGCAGATTTACTGTGTGGTGGTGTTTTTATTTTTTACTCACAGGGATTGCTACTGTTTGTTGCTAACATTTCATTGCTTTATTTTTCTCTGTAGCAAAGTGTTTCTTACAGCGTATATCTTCTCTGAAATTATTACAGGTGGTGCTTTACAGGTTTTACAGTTTTATCTAACATTAGGATAAGCTTTCAGGGTTACTGCATTTGTTGTTGACTGATTGTTTCTGCTCTTACCTCCTTGTTCTTTCATCCGTGGTTCTTCTTTTTCGGCAGGGGAAGGGCCCAGCCACCCACCCCCATCCCCAACCACCTCACACTACACTCCTTTTACAGGGTACCACAGTTGTGACATTTTCTGTGGCAGAGCAGGAAGGGGCGGATCAGTGGGGCATCCACAAGGTGAGCTCATTTACAGGGGCACTAGTAATTTAACTTGTTAAACAAAAACAAAACACAAACCATTACTTGCATTTTTTTCCTTCTAATTACTCTGACTAGGTTATAAACCCAGCAACTTATCTGGAATGGATATCATTAACTGCAGGTACTGTGGAACAATTTTCAGAAGGACAGTCTTACAGGATTTAGGACACTGTCCTACATGCTGGGCCATTGGAGATCTTAGGACTCAGCTCCGGGCAGCATGGGCAGAGATTGCACGCCTCAAATTTCATATTCAAGAGGAAATACATTATAAGAACCACCCGCCATTTCCCCAGCATCCAACAGAAAAACCTCGACCGCAGAGAGTAGTTGGACCAGGAGGTTGGCAGGTGGTTAGGAGGGGCAAATCGGGTGCCCCATCACTCTCTGCTCTCCAACATATTACCTCCAAAAACCATATAAACACTACAAACAGGTCTCTGCCTCTATCTCTGAAATCAAACAAAGAGGCAGAAGACACTGCAGGAGCTAACACAACAAAACTCACCCAAATCAGGAACCAAAACCAAAAAAGCAAAAAGGAAATCCAAAAACACTTCTGATCATAGGAGACTCCATGACTCGGGGAGTTGAAACCCATCTCCAGCCAGGGGTAATGATCAGATGTCTCCCAGGTACATCAGCATGGAGAGACACTGACCGCATTGCTAAAATTGTTCACAAAGCAGGAGAAAACATTGATGTCCTAGTACACATAGGGACTAATGATCTCGCCAGACGGTCAGTTGTGGAGACCAAGGAACACCTGACCAGGCTGGGTGACAAACTATCATCCATTTTGTTTGGCATCTCCTTCTCTGAGATCCTGCCAGTCTGGGAGAGGAGGGCAGATGGACGGAAGGTCAGAGAAGGGGAGATAGGGGAGCTAAACACGTGGCTCAAGGGCTGGTGCCAGGAAAAAGGACACAGATTTGTATTGAGTTGGCAACAGTTCTGGGAGTGAAAGTTCTTTAAATTTGATGGACTGCATCTGACTAAGGAGGGAGTCAGTGCACTGGGGCAGAAGTTTGACGTCTTTGCAGAATATTTAAACTAGCAAATGGGGAGAGGGGTGCAGCACCCCATACGTCAAATGGGAAGAACACCCTTCCCCCCTCAGCTAGTGGTCAAACAGGGATTCAGCATGTTTGCAGTTCATTTGCATCACCAGGTAAGAAAAAAGGTTTGTCTCCCCATACGACGCACGGGGTAATGCCAAACCTCACCCAACAACTAACACACCGAAATCTGACCAATGGAAAATCATGTACACAAATGCTCACAGCCTGGGAAATAAGATCCCAGACCTGCAGGCAATAATGTCAGAGGCTAAACTGGACATAGTAGCAATTAGTGAGACGTGGTTTACCAGTAACCACACTCGGGAGACTTCAGTACCTGCCTATGCATTGTTCAGAAGAGACCGAGGTGCAAAAAGGGGGGGAGGAGTGGCCCTGTATGTCAATGAAAATATCAAAGCTACAGAAATTCAGAATACACATAAGGAGCCAGAAGAACTGTGGGTCACCCTGGAAACAGGAAATGGGACAGCCATAAGAACTGGGGTTGTCTACAGGCCCCCAGACCAGGGGGAGGACATAGATACATTACTGTTAGAAGATATACAAAACATGACAGCTAAAGGGGAGGTTCTGATAATGGGAGACTTCAACATGCCGAATACAGATTGGTAAATACCAGCAGGAACATCTGCCAGAACTAGACACATAGTGGATTCCGTGCAAGGGGAGGGCCTCAAACAACTGGTACAACAACCCGCAAGAGACAGGGCTATCCTAGATCTAGTACTGACTAACAGGGAAGGGATCACAGATCTCCAGGTAGAAGGTCACCTGGGGCCAGTGACCATCACATGGTATGGTTCAATTTGGCTACTACATCTAAATCATCCCATTCCAAGGCAAAATATGGGACTTCAGAGGAGCTGACTTTGATAAGATGGCCAACAGAGTTAAGCTAGCCCTGGCAAAAAGAAACACAGGTGAGGGGTACAGGCAAAGTGGGCAAGCATTAAGGATGCAATACTTGAAGCAACATCCCATTGTGTTAGACAGAAAAGGAAGTGCAAAAGAAGAAGGAAACCACTTTGGTTCTCAAATACAGTAGCAGAAAAGGTCAGAGCCAAAAGGCTGGCCTTCAGGAAATATAAGGGAACACAGCGGGATGAAGATAGGGAGACATACCAAACTGCCCTAAGGGAAGCAGGGAAGGCAGTAAGGCAGGCAACGTCCCAAACTGAGGAAACACTAGCACAAACAGTGAAATAAGGTGACAAGACTTTCTATAGATACATTAGTGAAAGGAGAAAGTCCAGAGGGGGTATTGCTAAGCTTAATGGAGAAAAGGGAGCATGTGAGGAGGAGGACCATGTAAAGCATCTATCCTAAATAGATACTTTGCTCAGTATTTACTGAAGAAAGGTAGGGCAGGGCCCACAGCTCAGCACCATGGACACAGGGGAAGGGAGGTGAGCACTACTCCCTTCACAAAAGAAAGGGTCCTACAAGAGCTTGCTAAGCTCAGGGTGGATAATGCAATGGGACCTGATGGCATACATCCCAGGGTACTTAAGGAGCTAAAGGTGGAACTAGCAGAGCCATTAGCAGAACTGTTTAGTGAGTCTCTGAGCACAGGAGAGGTCCCAGAAGACTGGAGAAGGCTATGTGATCCCGCCCACAAGAGTGGTAGCAGGGAGAAGGCAGGGAACTACAGACCAGTCAGTCTTACCTCAGTAGTGGGCAAGATTATGGAGGCACTCCTTAAGGAAAGGATAGTGCAACACCTGGAATCCATAGGGGCACAAGATCCAAGACAGCATGGGTTTACAAAAGGAAGGTCCTGTCAAACTAATCTCATAGATTTCTTTGACTGGGTAACCAGAGTGGTGGACCAACAGGGAGCAGTTGATGTTGCCTACCTTGACTTCAGCAAAGCTTTTGACACTGTTCCACATAGAAGATTGATAAATAAGCTGGGTAGGCTCGGGGTGGGTCAGAAGTTGGTCAACTGGGTGGCAAACTGGTTGACGGGCAGAAAACAGAGAGTGGTGGTAAATGGTATACAGTCAGAAGAGATGCAAGTCACAAGTGGGGTACCTCAGGGATCAGTCCTGGGGCCAGTCCTCTTCAACATCTTCATTAGTGACCTTGCAGATGGACTAGAGGGTAAGGCTTGTCTGTTTGCAGATGACACCAAGATCTGCAACTGAGTAGATGATCCAGATGGGGTGGGCAGAATGAGAAGAGATCTGGATAAACTAGCAAAATGGTCAGAAGAGTGGCAACTGGGATTTAATGCAAAGAAGTGCAAGATCATGCAAATTTTTTTTTGTATTTAGTTGTTTAACCAGGTATAGCACACTAAGCTGAAAGCTTTTTTACAGGAGCGACCTGGGAGCACAAGGAGGTTAAGTGACTTGCTCAGGGTCACACAGTATGCAAGTGGGCATAGGGAAGAGAAACCCTGAAGCCACCTATAGGCTGGGAGGGGAGTTGCTAGCAGTCACAAAGGAAGAAAGAGACTTGGGCATCATCATCACCTCTAAAGCAGTAGGTAAGGCTAGGGGGGTGTTAGGGTGTATTAGTAGGGGTATCACAAGTCGTAAGAGTGAGGTAATAATCCCTCTTTACAATACACTGGTTAGGCCCCATCTGGAGTACTGCATGCAGTATTGGAGGCCACACCTTCACAAGGATATTAACCAAATTGAGGCAGTCCAGAGAAGGGCAACCAAAATGGTGCAGGGACTGCATCAGAAGACATATAAGGACAGATTAACAGAGCTCAATATGTATACCCTTGAGCAAAGGAGGGAAAGAGGTGATATGATCGAGGCATTCAAACACCTTAAGGGCATTAACAAGGTGAAAGAGTCTAACATGTTTAAATATAAGAAAAACAGCAGGACAAGAGGACACAGCATGAGATTAGAGGGGGCCGATTAAGGGTGAATGTGAGGAAATTCTTTTTCACAGAAAGGGTGGTGGATGCATGGAATGGCCTACCTCAGGAAGTGATGGATATGAATACAGTGCAGGGCTTCAAACAGGCATGGGATAGGCATAAGGGAGCAATACAAATGACTATGAATAGATAGGCCACTGACAGAGCAAAGGCCGATGGCACATTTATAAGGTAGAAAAAGAAATGGGCAGACGGGATGGGCCTTGCTGTCCTTATCTGCCGTCAACTTCTATGTTTCTATGTTTCTGGTCTGTGGTGGTTTCCAGGGAATGTACAGAGCTGGGAGATTGGGAAGGGAGAGAGAACAGTTATGGTGAGACTGGGATGAAACCCACCACCTTCAGACAGACCCTGTTATACCTCTTAGCATTTTGTCACTGAAATGATAGATACAGACACTCAGAATGTAGGAAATAAGGGGCTCTGGTCAGTGTGAGAACCAGGAAGGCAGTGCAACACACAGACAATTCTGAGGTGCTAAGGAAAAGGCTGCTAACCCTCAAACTGAATACACGACAAAAGGATTCCAGCACTGTAGGTCACACGAGATTCACAGGACGCAAGCTGCAGCCAGAACTAATCCTTTGAGTGCACATATCCAAACGTGCTAGGAGGCAAGCAAACAACACCAGAGCTTTGGCCATACACTCTGGCCTTTGTTGGGGGGAGGGGATGGTGTCCATTCCATAGAAACTGTTCCCTTATAAAGCACCTTCTTAAAGTGACATTATACATAATAATTTCTAAAAAAATAAATCACAACTTCAGTTCATAAGATATGACAAATGTGCCGACCTGGTGGCATTGAGGGTTGAGGCACTGGACGCCACACCTCGCGCTACGCCGGCGATCCAGGTTCGGGAATGACCTTGGATTGCCGGGGTGCCAGCATGGGGGTGGGGGTGAGGCAGGATCAAGCATTGGTTCTCCGCTCCCGGGTAAGGGATGGGGTCGCCCACCCATAGCTCCACCATCACCAAATGGAGGTTCAGTGCTGGCACAGGCAGTCAACGGCACGACTGGAAGGGAGGGGCATCCCAAATGGCATGCATGCGCATGCCTCCACATGCCCACGCTACGTCTGGAACACGTGGGTGTAGGAGTTCAGGAGAAAACCCACAAAAACCCAGAAATTACATATGAAAAAAAAAAAAAGATATGACAAATGTACAAAGAACAAACACCCATAAGCATTGAAGTTCGAGTGCCTGATAATAAAAAATAATGTACTATTGCTCCAGTTGTCCATTAAATTAGTATTTAGAGGTACTGGGGGGAAAGGGAACCAGAGCTAGATCCCAAGGGTTGTAACGGAAGGGGCAAAAGAAAATTGCTACACTGGTTCGATCTTAGTGAGTCAGAAAAACCCTTGTCCATTGAAAAGTAACTTTTTTAGTTAGCCATTTCATCTTTCTTCCCTGTGTGAGTGTCCCCGTTTCTTCATGATTGAGGAGGCAGTGGGATTCAAACTAAGGACCAAGTATCAGTCACATAAGAACCCGAAAACAAGACACAGAGGCACCATGTAATATAAATTAAGGACAGAGACAAAGACCAAAGATATAACACAGAGACACAGGTGACCATTATAAAGTTACCAAGCAGATTTAAGAATGGTTATCTTTGAGGAAAGTTAGTTTTTTTAATATATGAATTAGAAAATAGTTCTCGTTCTTATTCAGTCCTGGAGGTTGAACAGAGTTTAGGGATAATATCCACCATGTTTCTTTCTGTAGCTGCCTAGTAACCCTATCACCACCTCCTTCCAATGGGCCCTTGAATTCTAATGCTGTAAAAGTAAGGCAGGATGGATCAGAATGGTGATGTTGGGTAAAATGTGCACCAAAGGCACTCCTGTCACTTCTATTTATAATGGCCCTCACGTGTTCTTGTATGCGGGTCTTCAGGGGTCGAACAATTTTGCCTGCATAGTGTTTGAGGCATGAACACCAGGCTATGTAAACTACAAATGTGGTAATGCAAGAAATGATGTTTTGATCACCATTCTTCTGTTATGGTGAGGGTGTACATGCATGTCCTCTTCTTTTGCAAATCTGCATATGTTACAGTTTCCACATTTGTGGAAACCTGGTGATTTGGGGGTAATGAATTATATGGTTGGGGGTTCTAGTGGGTTTGAAACAGCTGAAGTGAGTAAGTCACCTAAATGTTGTGCTGTCTTAAAGGTGACTCTGGGTTTATCACCCACCTCATCCTTAGGAATTTGATCAGTATGTGAGACACACCAATGTCAGTGAATTATGTCGCCTATCATTTCTGCTATGCTGTTGTATCTTGTGGAAAATGTAATAGTTTTTTGATTAACTATGTTTTTGGCTTTAGGGACCAAAAGTGTACTCCAATTCATATTTTTGGCTTTATTCAGAGCAATGTCCAGTGTGTCATTACTGTATCCCCCTGTCTATGAATCTTTCCGTCATTTCTTGTGACTGAATCATAAAATCTGTGTTTTGTGAACAGTTTCTTTTGAGGCTCAGTGACTTAGTGGACTTGATTCTTTGCGTCTGTGTGGGATGTGCACTTGCTGCATGTAGTATTGTGTTTGCAGCAGGTGGTTTTCTATAACCAACATTTTGTATTGTCTGTCCTATTTTTGATCTTAATTCCACATCCAAGAATGATATAGATTCTTTACTGAAATAGTGGGTGAATCTTGAAAAGCTGCTGACATGTTCTGGGCAGGCAACTCATACCAAGAAGTTGCCAAATTCTCATTTTTTTTTTTTAATCTACATTTTCTCCCCATTTTTTCTGTGCCCCTGTTTACCCATGCTGCACCTGCATCTGCGCGTGTGGAGGGATGTGCACACCACGGTTCCGTGGCGCCACCCCTGTCCGTGCCACCCACATGCCTACACTACTCTCAGGCCTCCACCTGGGGGCAGTGAAACTATGGGAGTGACAGGATCCCTCCCTGGGAGAGGAGAGCTTGTCTTGTGGCTGCTCAATCCCACTCCCCCCCCTTGGCTCACGTTGACCCCGGTTCATTGCTGAACCCAGGTCACTGGCATGGCATGAGGTAAGGTGTCCAGCACCTCAGCCCTCAGCAGCACCAGGCTGGCCTCTGTTTCTAATTTTTCAGTGAGTAATAACATAAATCTGTACCTTAATCTGCCCGGCTCATAACTTCCACATACAAGCTGAGCAGCCGAACAGCGCAGCAGCCCTGCCCCTAAAAAAAGCTTTTTGATGATGATGCAAGGTTGGGAATGGAGCTGCAGGTGCTCTATTGACAGCAATAGGATCAGGGGAGGGGGGCTGTCCAAAGATACATATAGTATCACTGCTGGCAGTTATACATGTATGGGGCTAATAAATAACATACAGTGCAGCCCCATACGTGTATAACATAGTTAAGCACATTTACTCCTTGTTACAATATAGTCAATAATTGTCCTGGGTAACCCCCCTACAGATTGGGGTTTACTATAATGTCTTTCTGAGCTCCCTAATGCCCACTGTCATGCTGGTGTCCTGTCTTTAGTATTTCTATTAGTGTGAGAATGCCCTAGCGAGCCTCCATGGCATCTCTTTAAGAGCTTGGCTAAACTGTATTTAGAAACTAGTCTTGGCTGGGTAATTAGTAATTAACGCTTGCAACCAGCCAGACAGTCTGTTATTCTGCTCCATTCTGCAGACACTATTTGCGCAGAGGGAGCCCTCTTAGAAGCCATAATTATTTACTGTTTAATTACTTTTTTTAGTAAAGATAGAGAAGTTTGTCTAACCTGCTTTTATTGCAGCTTGAATATTTGGATGGGAGCCACCATGTTAAATTCTGGACTTCCAGTATTTGGAACAATTGAACCACTGGGGACCTAAAATGGAGACTGTCCTCAAGGGTCTTGTGGAAAGGAATTCTGTAGTTTTTGTAGTTTTAAGTGTTGGCGCCCAAGTGGACCTGGAGGGGGAGCCCTTACTGTGACTGACAGCTCCCACAGCCAACAGAACCTTTTGGATAACAAAGGAAATAGTAAGAACTGCCTGAAGCAGTGGATCAGTTAGAGTTGGAGGCTGAAGAGTGAACAGTTCAAGCTTTCGAGCAGCTGCTCCCAGAAGGAGCATAGGGGAATCTGCGGGAAGGCTCTGCTGGCCTGCCTGCCATGTTCTCCTGCCAATGAACTGCCTTTTGCAGAAGTCAGATTTGATTCCAGTGTCCATGTTTGGAACCTGCAGCAGAAGAAAGAAAAAGTTTGTTATTGCGACTTGGGATTTGGACCGAAGACTTGTTCCAGAATGATCAGTCTGCAGGATGATAGAATTTGCCTCAGATTGAAAGGTTTGCACAGTGAAGCTGTAATTCGCAACCGGACTGTATCTGAACTGTGGCATAGAGAAATAAGTGATTTAAATGTGCTGAATGTGTTTTGTGGGTTGCAATTTGATCCCCACAGCAGAATCTTTTTTGCCAGCTGGAGGCTTCACCAGCAGAGAAACACGAATTGTTGCAGAACTGTTCATCCTGCCTGGGCCCTGTCATCTCAGCCTAGGCCACTACTCCTGCTTCAGAGACCATCTCGGCAAAAGACCAGCTTGGGGATTCGGCCCCCTACCCAACACCGAGCAGGTAGCGAGCACTCGGAGGTGAATCGTGTCGACCCTGCTTCCCCTGGCCTTCCAGATCAACACCATAAGGTCTTCATCTTACCTGTCCTACATCCAGGCTATGGTAGTGAGAGTAAAAACCAGGGTAACACCTTCAACCACCGCAGAAATCGTGTTGCCATGCAATTGTTTTGTTCTGGGTTATTGCAATGGACTGAGCCATCCGGCTTGGATTACAAATAATTGGGTTGTGTGCATGTAAACTGGTTTCTTTCCTAAGGGCCCCAACAACAGCTGCAACACCGGCCACCCTGGGCTACACTTCAGGCTAGCCTGCATGACATACTGGGTACCCAGGATTGTGGAACTGTTTGAAAGGGACTTACAGTGCATGGTTAACCAACCTGAATTTAATCAGAGTGCTAATCGTTCTGCTAGATTCAAAACCCTCCCTTGTTCACTTCCCCTAAATAAACCTGATTGTCTTTTTTCACGTTTAACCTGGCTAGTGTGCATATCATCAGTTGGGTTACATGGGTAATATTGCATTGTTGCATTGATGATCTTATTTTCCAGCGGGTCTCCAGGGCAGTTGCAGCCGATCCAGCCCAGGTGGTAAGTGAAAGGGGCGTGAGTATATTATTACTGCTATCTATTGAATGTGAATGTACCATTGTGTTACTGTCTCGGCCACTAGAAGGGTTGGTGGGTGGTTATAGCATCCTGGAGGGCTATACCAGAGGAGTTAAGCTACCGCAATACCATTCCTCAGGGTGGAGGCATCTGTTTACAGAACTCAGGCCCCTCAACCTGTGTATTGCCATACAGGCAGGGGTAGTAGCCCTGAGAATAGTGCCGCCCACGGATTACATCTGGATGTTGAGTTATTCTCATTAGCCTTAGTGATGTACGTCTTTTCAAAATGTAATAACATTTTGGGGTAACATGCCTGCCTGTGCAAGGGACTTTAACACAGCCTTTATTCTTGTGTATGTAGTACACAGTCCCAGGATATCAGCACTCCAAGGCAAAGAGCACAGCAATAAATGAAATCACCACATAATACAGTGCAAAATGCTGTGTTTATTCAAGCTGTGCTAGTGCAGGAGCAAAACCTGTGCTCCTCCTGCAGCACAGCTTGAATAAACACATCACTTTGCACTGTATTATTTTGTGATTATGTTTATTGCTGTGCTCTTTGCCTCAGAGTGCTGATATTCTGGGACTGTGTTTGAGTACAGGGCTGGCCACTCTCTGTCAGCACCCACCTGCACAATTGTTTGCAGTGGCTCACCTCTGAGGCTGTTGTGTATTTAGTAACAGGGAGAGGAATGCCTTCTGTTCTGGGAGCAGTGTTTATTTTGGTCTATTACTAGAGAATGCAAGTAATAATATGCATGTATGTAATAAATAACATAAAGATTGTGTCTTATGTTTTGGTAACCCCCTTATTAGATAGTGGGCTACTATTTATCAGCACTTCACATCCCAGTGCCTCTTCCAGTTCTCAAGCTAGTTGGCATCGTTTTTGGGAATGTTGTTTCCACTTCTGTTTTTCTTGGTGGCATTGCTATACCGGGTTTTGAAATTAGTGAATGTGTTGGACATATTTTTTTGAACCAGTAATCGGGGACCTCAATGGAAACGTTTCCAATAAGAACATTTGACATTGTTCAATTCCCGTGCCCTCTGGTTCACATGATTATGCAACACACTCCATAATTCCCTGAAATGATGGTAACTAGCAACACACTAAATGTTTAAGTTACATGCAGTCCCTCCTTTCTAAGACATAGAGTCCTGTTTTGAAACTCATCAGCACATTAACCAGGTCATACTTAATACTAGATTGGCACTATTTAGGTTTGGGGCTTGGACTAGTCTTGAACATGATTACTATTTAGAAACATAGAAACAGAATTTGACAGCAGATAAGGACTGCTTGGCCCGCCTAGTCTGCCCTTTTCCCTATTTATTGGGTAAACTGTAGATTCTAGTTAACCAACAGCCTACTTCCTCCTACCCCCCACCAGAACTGCCTTATGTCTGTTCCATGCATTCTTGAATTCCCCCACTGTTTTTGACCCCACGACCTCCTCAGAAAGGCGGTTCCATGTGTCCACCACCCTCTCCGTGAAAAAATACTTCTTCATGTTGCCCCTAAGCTGTCCCCCTCTATCTTCAAATTGTGCCTCCTTGTTCGTGCACATTTATTTTTCTGAAAGATGCTCCCATCTTTGTTGATTCCCTTGAGGTATTTAAACGTTTCTATCATGTGCCCCCTCTCCCTCCTTTCCTCAAGGGTATCCATATTAAGCTCTACGTCTCTCTTCATATGGCTTCTGTTGCAGACCCTGCACCATTTTAGTTGCCCTTCTCTGGACTGCCTCCATCCTGTCTATGTCCTTGCAGAGATGGGATCTCCAGAACTGGACACAGTACTTCAGATGGGGTCTCACCAACTGTTTGTATAGAGGGATAACAACTTCCTGTTTTCTACTGGTCATGCCTCTCCCTATACATCCCAGTATCCCCCCAGCCCAGTCCTTACTGCCTTCTCACATTGCTTGCCTACCTTAAGGTTGTCTGATATGACTACTCCCAGGTCCCTTTACATTTTTGTTGTTGTTAGTACCCCCCTTGCATTTCAATCTAAGCTGCCATATTTTTGACCATTCCTCCAACCTTGCCAAGCCCCTTCTCATACTCCCCCCCCCCATTGTGTATCAACCCTTTTGCAGATGTCTGTGTTGTCTGCAAATATGCATACTTTTCCTTCCAACCCCTCTGCAATGTCTCCTATAAAGACATTAAAAGAGGACCGGTCCCAGTGCTAAACCCTGCGGTACCCCACTAGTAACCAGCCTTTCTTCAGAGTGTACTCTGTTTACTATTACCCTCTGCATCTGGTTGTCCAGCCAGTTTTTTACCCAGGCTACCACTCTAGGACTCACTCCCAAGCTGGCTAACTTGTTTATTAATCTTTTGTGTGGGACTGTGTCAAATATCTTGCTAAAGTCTAGGTAGGCCATATCCACAGCCCCTCCCTGGTCTACTACTTTGGTCACCCAGTCAAAGAAATCTATTAGATTTGTCTAACGTGACCTTCCCACTGTGAATCCATGTTGCCTTGGATCCTGTGTCCCGCTGCCCTCTAGGTACTCAATGATTCTTTCTTTCAGAAGTGATTTCACCATTTTCCCTACCACTGAGGTCAAACTAACAGGTTTGTAGTTTCCTGCCTCTGCCTTGCTCCCACTTTTGTGAAGAGGAATCACATCCGTGCTCCTCCAGTCCTCAGGTACCACACCATTCTCCCAGGAGTTGATAAAAAGGGTAGTCAGTGGTGTCACTAGGTCTCGCCTTTGTTCTTTCAGAATTCAGGGCTAAATCTCATTAGGCCCCATTGCTTTGTCCACCTTGAGTTTTAAGAGTTCTTTCAATACCCTTTCTTCTGTGAATGGACTGGTATCGACGCCCCTGTCCACAGTGCTTCTATTGTTTGGTTTAGGTACCTCCCCTCTTCTGTTTTTGTGAATACTGAGCAAAAGTATTCGTTCAGTTGTAACCCCTAGGTGGCGCTATCCCAAGGGCTACTACCCCTGCCTGCTTGGCTAGTAGCAGGTTAAGGGGCCTGAGTTCTGAAACGGGTGCCTCCACCCGGAGGACAGGGTTGGTAGTGGTAAAGCTAACCTGGGCACACCCTCCGGGACACTGTAACCCCCCCTTCTTTCACCTCTAGTGGACTGAACACTGTGCAATAATCACTTTCACAATACCCTTGGTACACCACACAAGTACCTACACTGTTTGCACTTACCACCAGGGCTGGTTCCTCTGGCTCGACCCTGGGGAAAACAAGGTTATGCACAGCAAATAGCAACAGTATACTACTTTGAGCACAAACTGGAACCACAGTCAGATTACATGCAGAAAAAGTTGGATCTGATTTATTTAGGGGACTTGAACAAGGTAGGGGCAAAATCAGGTTAATTAGCTTAAAGGTTATATCAATCAAGCAGTTATGCATGTGCTTTGAGTCCCCCCACACAGTCACACCTCTGGGTACCCAGGTGGAGAAGAGATGGGCTAGCCAGGACTGCTGCCCGGGGTTGGCCGGCATCGCAGCTGGTTGGGGCCCTGTGAGGGAAAACACAACATGCACAGTACATAATATTGGTAATCCGGAGCCAGAGGGCTCAGTTCGTAAAGGAAATGAAACAACAAGACAATCAGATGAAACACTCAGATTAAGCTGTTGTTGCAGGGAGCTACCCTGGTATTTACTCACGATACCCAAGACTGGACACAAGCTGGACGAAAATTGAGACTGCAGGTGGTTGATCTGGAATGCCAGGAGAAGCAGGGCCCACACAAGTCGCAGAGGTGTCGTTCCTGTTCAGGCGTGGAGCAGGGGGCTGATCCCCATGCAGGTCTCTCGTCAATGGGTTCTCTGTGCAGTGGGTAGTCTGGCTGGGCCAGTCTGACAAGGCCCAGACCGCATGGAGACAAATTCAGATGCAGTCCATTTTGGGCTGGATACAGCTTCCAGCAAGCAGAACACAGTTCACACAGTGGGAAACTAACTCACAATCCACTAGCAGCTCATAGCACATTTACATGTAAGGGAATTCTACTGTACCAGGCAAAGCGCTCCCCAGGCATCAATCGTAAAATCTCTGCACACACCAGGAGCATAGGGGTAGCTGGAACTCCTGACAAGACGATCACATTCAGCAAAATCTTCGGTCTTCTTCAGGTTGAGCCTGACCCACTTCAGTAGCTTACTTTAGTCACACAAACTTGGATTTAGTCCAAAATAATTCTCTTCTCTCCCTCTCAGGAGCAGCAGGCAGACATGCAGACCAAAACCTCAGCCTTTTCACAGTTCTCCCATGCGAATCTATTCAGGATTGCTGCTCAGAATCACTTCAGCTCCTTCTTCTTTAGCTTCCAGCTTAGATCTGCCTCAATGCCAGCAAGCCTGGGACTTTCCCCCAGCTCCAAAAGGTTTGGTTGGCTGATTTGGCTGTCACTCAAAGCAAGAGCTCCCCCTTCAGTTGCAAAAAAAGGGGCAAAAAGTTCAAAACTACAATTCCCACAGATTTTGACTTCAGACAGCTCCTGTAGTCTGGCTACATTTTAGATCCCACCAGAACTGATTGGTCCAATTTGCAGTCCGGGACCAAGATAGTGGAGACAAACATAACAGTCCTTGCTGCAAAGAAAGCATGTTAGACAAACTATATTACCATTATCACGCTAAATGATTTTCAGCAAATAGTTACATCTTTCAACAGAGCTCCCTCTCAGATTACTTATGCTGCAATCAGGCAGCTCTTAAAGAGACAGTACACAGAGGCTATACAGGCTCTGGTAATCACATTTAAACTGCTAAAACACAGGACACCAGCCTGGCAGTGAGCATTTAGGCAAGCTCAAGGAAGACTTTTTGGGAACCCTCATTTGTAGGGGGGTTACACCCTTCCCTGCCTGGGAAAACGTGGTGTCCGCGTCAAGTCTATACCATCATAACATTGAAAATGCGACACATACAAGATATTTATACCATTAACATGCTGTACAAGTACTATCTGATTCATAAACTGGCATAACTTGTCACTTTACTATACATATCAATGTACTCCACTATATCATTTCCATTCTAACAATACATTATGCATATTTCACGCAGGTAAATTGAACATTACTATACAGAATCATGTAATAACTTCTTGTACTCTAAACAATGCAAGAGGGGCCCTTCCCTATCAGCTAACTTGGGGCTGGATGGGGCAGGGGCACCATGGTGAGAGGGCAGAACAAGTAACCTGGAATGGGCCGTCAAGCTCAGCTTGGGCAGTGAGCTCTGAGAGACATAAACACCTTTGTGGACTACATTGAGAGGCAAATCCACTGGCCTCCCGGAGGAATCATAACTGAAATGCACCACTGGCTTGACAGCTTGGCCAGTCTTTCTGGGGGGAACAACCACAGTCTCTGTACTTTCAGCAATGGTCTTGGAGCTTTCATCACTTGTGAAGGGTGCCTCTGCATGAAGGGGAATGTCCAAGCTGGGAGCACTGTCAGCCCCTTGCTCTGTCGTCTCTTTCTACAACACTTGACTAATTTTGAAGACACTCTGGCACTGAAGGAGGGTTGTCAGCACTCTCATAGTGTTCCTCAAGTTCTGGCATGTCACCAGAAAGACTCATACCATCAGCCTCTCCTTCAGGCAAATCATACAATTCCACAATACACAAAGACTCAGCATCCTCAGACGTGATACTTTGCACTTCACCTTCAAGGAGCATTGGCTCCAAGGATGATGCCGGGGGGTTAGGCAGTCCAGAAGGCCCAGCTTCATCCCCATAATTCAACATAGGATTTCCACAAAACAACTGACTCAATTCATATGAGGGGTAATAGGCATTATCACACTCACTGTCATCCGAGTTAGACTGGCAATCACTATCATTCTGGGCCTGCTGCGGGGGAAGTCTTAAATCAGCAACCACGGTGGCAGGCTGACTCTGTTTCTTTCTTGCAGCAGCACGAGTCACTGGTTCAAGGGAATCAATCTCGGCTGGTTTAGCCTCAATTATAACTTGACCAATAGGTAGCAAGTGGTTACGGTGCATGGTCTTGACAGCTTTGGAGTTATTCTCTGGGTGCACTTTGTACACTGGCAAATCATCCAACTTTCCAACTATGACATGGGGAAGATGGTGCCATCGATCAGCAATTTTGTGTTTACCATGCAATCCTAAATTTCGCAACAACACACGGTCTCCAGGCCTAAGCTCTTGAGCCTTTACTTTTCTATCATGTCTCTCTTTGTTGGCTAGATTTCTTTTGGCGGCCATTGTCCGGGCCAGTTGATAGGCATGGTTCAATTGAGCTTTCAGTTTTTGTACATATTGCAGGTAATCTTCGGTTCGGACTCCATCGGGAGAAACCCCAAAACAGACATCAACAGGCAGCTGGACCTCTCTCCCAAACATGAAGCGGTAGGGAGAGAACCCGGTAGCATCATTCTTCATGCAACTGTATGCATGTACCAAGGTGCTAATCTGCTGGCTCCATTTATGCTTATCTTTTGGGTGGAGGGTGCCTGGCATGTCTAGCAGGGTGCGGTTAAAGCGTTCTGGTTGAGGATCCCCCTGTGGGTGATAAGGGGTGGTTCTTGACTTTCGCACCCCCCCATAGAGAGAGAGAGCATTTCTTTGATTAGCCGACTGTCAAAGTCCTGGCCCTGATCAGAGTGAATTCGCTGAGGGGCACCATAGTGGACAAAGAAATTTTCCACTAGCACCTTGGCCACAGTAGATGCTTTTTGATCTTTGGTGGGAAAATCTTGTACATACCATGTGAAATGGTCTGTAACTACTAACACATTGCCAATGTTTCACTGATCAGGCTCTAAACTCAAGAAGTCTATGCAGACTAGTTCCATTGGGGTGCTGGTAGTAATGTTGACAAGGGGGGAAGCCCTCTGAGGCAGGGCTTTTCTCTGCAGGCAGTGACTACAAGTCCTTACATGGTGCTCAACATTGGCCCCCATCTTGGGCCGCCAGTAGAATCGAGACTGTACTAGGTCAAGGGTCCGGTTGATACCGAGGTGGCCCATATGATTGTAGAGGGACCTCAGTACCAAATCTTTGAAGGCTGTGGGCAGGACCAATTGTTGCTTGTCTATTTGGCCACCCCAATCTACTTTCTCTCTATACAACAACTGATTAAGCAGCTTCAACCTGGGGCCCTTCTTTAAACAATAAAGTGGTTCGCAGATCAGAGGAACGCGACTTGGACACATCTTTTCCTGCACGAAGGGTGTCAAGTGCTGGCTGAATCATAGGATCTCGGGATTGAGCCCACTGAATGCTGTCATTGTCAAACTGAGGCAGTGCACTAATATCTAGAGCAGAGAAATGGCAATACGCAGCCGGTATGCAGGTATCAGAGGGGTCCATGCAATCTACTAAGCAGTCTGCTGTGTCTGTAGACATCTGTTCATTTCTGTCAAATTTTTGGCACTGTGCTCGGATGTCAGGTTCAGACAGCCTGACTCAGTCACTCTTGGAAATGGGCCTCCGGGATAGGGAGTCAGCATCAATATGATTCAGGCCTGGTCGGTATTCGACAGCATAATCATATGTTGACAATGCAGAAAGCCACCGATGCCCCATGGTGTCTAACTTAGCTGAAGTCTGTACATAGGTCAACGGGTTATTGTCAGTCCTCACCAATATTTTCGCTCCAGAGAAGTAATCATGAAACTGATCGACAATTGCCCATTTTAACGCAAGGAACTCCAACTTGTGCACAGGGTAGTTTCACTCTGATGGGGTCAAGCTCCTAATGGTGAATGCCACTGGTCTCAGACCATCCTCATGGTCTTGATACAGCACACCTCCTAGACCCTGCAGACTGGCATCAGTATGCAGCACATAGGGTTTGGTGGGATCAGCATACGAGAGGATGGGGGCATGGGTGAGCTGGTATATGACTTCATGGAAAGCTGCTTCACAGTCAGGCGTCCAACGGAACCCGAAAAGTTCACCAGGGTGGAAATATGCTTTGTCTGGTTCTTTGACGGCCCCTTTTTTGTATTTTCGATTGGTAGGAGGTTAACCCTGGGTAAGATTCAAGAGTGGCCGAATCACTTTGAAATAGTCCTTTATGAACCGGCTGTAGTAGCCACAGAATCCCAGGAAACATTGTAATTCTTTCAGATTGTGGGGCTGGGGCCAAGTAGTCAAGGCTTCAACTTTACTAGGATCAGTCTCTATCCCATCTGTAGACACTATGTGCCCTGCATACTTCACAGAGGTTTGGAAAAACTGGCACTTGTCAGTGGACAGCTTGAGGCCGAAATCTTCCAGTCGGTCTAGTACTTTGAACAGTTGACTCTCATGTTCCTCTAAGGAGCTCCCAAACACAATGACATCATCAAAGTACACCAGGCATTCCAGCAAATTCATGTCTCCCACCGTTCGTTCCATCAGTCGCTGGAAGGTGGCTGGGGCGCCTGATATCCCCTGTGGCATTCTCAGGAATTCATAGAACCCCAAAGGACAGATGAAGGCCGTCTTCTCATGGTCCTCCGGAGCCATCGGAATCTGGTAATATTCACTGCGAAGATCCAACACTGAGAACCAATTGGTCCCATTCAAACAATCCAGAGCATCTTGTATACGGGGCATGGTGTGTTGATCGGGGATGGTCCGCCGATTCAGAGTTCGATAATCAACACACATTCTCACAGATCCATTCTTCTTATGCACAACCACAATGGGAGAAGCATATGGGCTCCTGGATTCTTCTATCACACCAGCTGCGAACATTTCCTGCAAGTGTCTTCTCACATCGTCTATGTCTGCAGGGCCTAGGCGTCAAGACCTCTCTCGAAATGGCCGTTCATTGTGCAGGCGTATGTGATGCTCTGCAGCCTGGACACATCCCATGTCCCATTCCTTCAGTGAAAACACTTGATCTCTCTGGGCAAGTTTCTGGCTAATTCTAGTCTTCCATTCAGCTGGCAACGGGGAGTCACCAAAATCAAACAAGTCGGGAGTCACTCTATCTGTCTTGCCAGGGTGCTTGTTGCTAGGCAACACTGCAGTGTCTGTGCAGTGTACTGTAGCTAGGGTGCATCCTCTGTTCACCCGGATCTCCCAATCTGACACATTATGAATCTGGACCATCACTCGTCGTGCATAGGCATGAGCACAAGCTGGCAAGATGCTGGGCTTAACCAATAATCCTTCCAGCAATTTTCCATCGCCTGGCGTGTCCAACATCAGTATTTTGTTCTTGACATCTTTGCAGAGGCGGACCTCCCCTTGAACAGTACACTGGGCGTTAGTGGCCAGTACCATTGAATCGTGATCCTTCTTCCACGCGACCCCTACTGGTTCATCCTGGTCCACTCCGTTGGGGTTCTATTGCAAATCATAGGATCATAGGCCCTCTTGATCAGAGTGGGAATTCTTAGGGCCCTCCCAGTCCGTCGCCCATGTTTCTCACGACAGAGTTGTGCCAGTCTCCCAAACATATGGGCGTTGGTCCCAATTAACAGGGGAACACCATCATACAGTCCAATAGGGGACACACAAGGCCAGTGTCTCAACTTGCTCCTCTACTCCAGTTACAGCTGCAGGAAATGACAACCAGAGGCGGACATATCCTAGGTTGGGATAAGACTTGTCGCTCAGCCCCCACACATGTAGGCCTTCCAGAGATTGTAAGGGCAGAGCAGATAAGTGTTTGTCATACCAGTCCTTAAATACAGTGGTCACTTGCGACCCACTGTCCAGCACAGCCCGAGTAGGAATACCATTCACAGCCATGGTAGTCTCCATTGAAGGGCCCACTATTTTGGACCAGTCTGGAGGGACAGCAGCAGGGGCCTGGATGGATGATTTAGCCACAAAGGGGTTTCAGTTAGGATGTCCGAAGCCTTCACTGCGGTCATTTTGTGCACCCCGTAACCACTGATTCATTTTCCGAAGCTCTCCTTGAAGCCAGTTCACCACTTTCTCTAAGTCTTTCTGAGACCGGCATTCCCTCTTCATATGGCCATCCTTTCCACAGTTGTGACAAATGACAGACTCCTGGGTCATCCTTGGAGAGAACATTGCATGAGGAACTGAAGTAGTAGCAAGGGATTGGGGTCCAATATCTGCTTGCAGCAGTGAGAGGGGTGCAACGTGTTTCAATAGTTCCTTTAGGGTGGCAGTCAATTCTTTGATTTCAGCCTGGGAGCTATCCTCGGTAGAGGATGCCTGAGGGTGCACCCCCACCCCCATGGCAGTCACGTCCTGAGAGGAACCAGAATCTTGTTCCATGGGAGGAAACCTTGCAGAGGCACCCACCTTCAACTCTCGGACTTCCTTTAATAGATCGAATTTCAAAAACTGGGCCCAGGGCGGGAAGTCCTTTGCATTCTCAGAGTGCTCGTTAGGTGCTGACTTTTGCCCCTGAACCCCACTTGGATGATCACTCTCTGTCACTTGAGCAGTAGCAGCAGATATTGGTGAAATTCCCACCCCTGGGGTCACCTTTGCTCAACCCTCTGAATTTCTTTCATTAGCTCGTCATAAGAGGGGGGCGATTCCAGTCGGTTGGCAAGGTGCAACTGAAGCAGTAACAATTCTGAAAATGGAGCAGACTTAAGGATCCGATCCAGCCTAATTCAATCTAATCCATTTGACAGCAAACTACCCTTTCTGAGGCACTCTTGTAGCAGCTTTTCAAGCCGAGGTACATACACAGACAATGGCTCCCCTGAGTACTGCTGGGCGTTTCTTACTCTCCACCACAGGTCCTCATCTGAATCTGGGCTCCCATACACATTCTCCAATGCATCAAGATAGTCCTGTGCAGTTGCTTCGGGGTTTTGGGCCCGCTTGGCATGGATGGTAGCCAGGGCAGGATCTCGGAGGCTCTCACTCAACCTCTTTCATTTCTCTACTTCTGAGCATTGCCTTTCCAGTACCAGACAGGCAACATAGTCTATCCAGGTCTCCCAGTCATCCTCCCCCAAGGGGTGGGGAGTGTGCCCGAGAAGATTCTCAACCTTCCGTAGGAGTCCTGACTAATGGCAGGTACATATATGGGGCCAGCATTGGCACTGGCACAGAAGGTGGGGCAGTAACAGGTGCTGGAGTGGGAGAGGGTGTTGGGGAGGGAACACCCCCAGGCGGCAGGAATAGTTTCTTAAAGTGCTCTACGGTTTTCCCTTCCTCCAGCAACAACTTAGCAAATTTCTCCTCAAAAGTCTCAGATAATAAGGGAAGCTCATCCTCCTCAGGGTCTTTACTGTCTCTAGTTATCACTCTCCAGGTGGCTGGGGCCCCTTCTGAGGCAATAGTCTGTGTCACTTTGGAACTGTCCACTGGGTCACTACACTCTACTAACACCATGAAAGTTTGGGAGGTCAAATCAGCCTGTCGCTCCACCACCACAGCATTTGTTAAACATTCAACTTTGGAAAGTACTCCTTCTACAGCATCTTTACCAATGTTCAGGGGAATATCCAACACAAGCAGGGCATTGTGAGGGTCAAGCTCCTGCCCTGTACACCACTCCACCAACTGGTACACAGCCACTTCTGTTGGGGTAACCATTTATGTTTGACAATAATTCATAATTTCGGCTACTAGAAGACACAAAATCCCAGTGGTGAGCCTCCAAGATGTAACCCCTAGATGGCACTATCCCAAGGACTACTACCCCTGCCTGCTTGGCTAGTAGCAGGTTAAGGGGCCTGAGTTCTGAAATGGGTGTCTCCACTGGAAGACAGAGTTGGTAGTGGTAAAGTTAACCTGGGCACAGCCCTCCGGGACACTGTAACCCCCCACTTTCCCCTCTAGTGGCCTGAACACTGTACAATAATCACTTTCACAATACCCCTGGTACACCACACAAGTACCCACACTGTTTGCACTTACCACCAGGGCTGGTTCCTCTGGCTTGACCCTGGGGACCCCCTGTAAAACAAGGTTATGCACAGCAAATAACAACAGTACACTACTTTGAGCACAAACTGGAACCACAGTCAGATTACATGCAGAAAAAGTTAGATCTGATTTATTTAGGGGACTTGAACAAGGGAGGGACAAAATCAGGTTAAAGAGCTTAAAGGTTATCTCAGTCAAGCAGTTATGCATGCGCTTTGAGTCCTGTCACACAGTCACACCTCTGGGTACCCAGGTGGAGAAGAGATGGGCTAGCCAGGACTGTTGCCCGGGGTTGGCTGGCGTTGCAGTTGGTTGGGGCCCTGTGATGGAAAACACAACATGCACAGTGCACAATATTTGTAATCCCGAGCCAGAGGGCTCAGTTCATAAAGGAAACGAAACAACAAGACAGTCAGATGACACACTCAGATTAAGCTGTTGTTGCAGGGAGCTGCCCTGGTATTTACTCATGATATCCAAGACTGGACACAGGCTGGACGAAAATCGAGACTGCAGGTGGTTGATCTGGAATGCCAGGAGAAGCACGGCCCACACTAGTCGCAGAGGCATCGTTCCTGTTCAAGCGTGGAGCAGGGGGCTGATCCCCAGGCAGGTCTTTCGTCGATGGCTCCTCTGTGCAGTGGGTAGTATGGCTGGGCCAGTCTGGCACGGCCCAGACCGCATGGAGACAAATTCGGATGCAGTCCGTTTTGGGCTGGATACAGCTTCCAGCAAGCAGAACACAGTTCACACAGTAGGGAACTAATTCATGACCCACTAGCAGCTCATAGCACATTTACATGTAAGGGAATTCTACTGTACCAGGCAAAGCGCTCTCCGGTCACAATCTCAAAGTCTCTGCACACACTGGGAGCTTAGGGGTAGCTGGAACTCCTGACAGGCTGATCGCATTCAGCAAAATCTTCAGTGGTCTTCAGGTTGAGCCTGGCTCACTTCAGTAGCTGACTTTAGTCACACAAACTTGGATTTAGTCCAAAATACTGTAATTCCCTTCTCTCCCTCTCAGGAGCAGCAGGCAGACATGCAGGCCAAAACCTCAGCCTTTTCACAGTTCTCCCATGTGAATCCACTCAGGATTGCTGCTCAGAATCACTTCAGCTCCTTCTTCTTTAGCTTCCAGCTTAGTTCTGCCTCAACTGCCAGCAAGTCTGGGACTTTTCCCCAGATCCAAAAGGTTTGGTTGGCTGATTTGGCTGTCAGTCAAAGCAAGAGCTCCCCCTTCAGTTGCAAAAAAAGCACGAAAAGTTCAAAACTATAATTCCTACAGATTTTGACTTCAGACAGTTCCTGTAGTCTGGCTACATTTTGGGTCCCACCAGAACTGATTGGTCCAATTTGCAGTCCAGGACCAAGAAACTGATTGGTCCAATTTGCAGTCCAGGACCAAGATAGCGGAGACAAACAAAACAGTCCTTGCTGCAAAGAAAGCATGTTAGACAAACTACATTAGCATTATCACTCTAAATGATTTTCAGCAAATAGTCACATCTTTCAACAGAGCTCCCTCTCAGATTACTTATGCTGCAATCAGGCAGTTCTTAAAGAGGCAGTACACAGAGGCTATACAGGCTCTAATGATCACATTTAAACTGCTAAAACGCAGGACACCAGCCTGGCAGTGAGCATTTAGGCAAGCTCAAGGAAGACTTTTGGGAACCCCCATTTGTAGGAGGGTTACACAGTATATCTGCCTTTTCACTGTCATCCTCTTCCCACTTCCCCTCCCCTTTATTAAGCCTCACTATTCCTCCCTTGGTCTTCCTTCGTTCCTTGATGTACCTATAAAAGGTTTTATCCCCCCTTTTAACTGAGTTGGCTATCTTTTCCTCAGTTTGGGCCTTCACTATTCTGACTGCCTTCCCTGCTTCCTTCTGCTTTAACTGATACAGTTCTCTGTCCTGCTCCTTCTGTTATTCCTTACACTTCCTGAATGCTGTCTTTTTCTCCCTAACCTTTCCCGCGACCTCTTTTGAGAACCATAGTGTTTTTTTTATTTCATTTTGTTTTATTTGCTTCACACAAAGGCTTGTTGCCTCTATGATGGCAGTTTTGATTTTTTCCCATTGTTCTTCCACCCCTCCTTCTTGCCCATTTGCTAGTGCCTTCCTTAGGCACTCACCCATTTTGCCATAGTCAGCCCTCCTAAAGTCCAGTACCCTTACATTTCTATGGCTTGACTCTATGGCTGTGTTTATTTTGAACCACACTGTTCAGCAGTTGCTAGTTCCCAGATGGCTACCCACTTCTAAATCTGTGATCCTCCCTCCATCTCCATTTGAGAGTACCAGCTCTACGATTGCTCCTTCCTGAATGGGTTCCAGCACTAGCTGTCTGAGGCGTGCCCCCTGCAGGGCATCAAGAACGACCCCGCTCTTGGATGTGGCTGCAGCACATGTGCTCCAGTTAACATCTGGCATATTCAGGTCCCCTATCAACAATATCCCCCCCTTTTCTGCCATTCTAAGGATGCTTTCTATCATTTCCTTGTCCATTTCCTCTCCTTGAGACGGGGCTCTGTAAACAACCCCCGTGCGGGTTGTACTGCCATTGCCTGTCTCCAAGGTGACCCACTTCGCCTCCTGTCTTCCCTGTTTACCCTTTTAGTTCTGTTGCTTTGATCCCTTCCCTTATGTAGAGAGCTACTCCTCCTCCTCTTTTACCCTCCATGTCCCTCCTGTAGATTGTGTACCCTGGTATGTTGACATCCCAGTCATGGTTCTCTGTGTACCATGCTTCTGTGACTGCCACGATATCCAGGTGTCCCTCTTCCATCAAGGCCACTAGTTCAGGAAGCTTGTTACCCAGACTATGAGCACTGGTGCTCATCACCCTCCATTTTTGATGGCCTTACCCCTCTTAGCCCCATCCCTGCCCTTACTGTCTTTGCCTTTTTCTCCACTTACTCCTATTCTGTTCCCTATTAACCTCTCTACGTTGGTGTTTACCTCGCTAAGTACCCTGTTTCGTGGCGGGGGGGGAGGCTGGGAATTCCCTGCTTCTTATCAGTGCCTCCCCCCTTGGCTAGCTTAAAAGCTTGCCAATGAAGCGTTTAAACCTATCACTTTATTTATTTTATTTTACTTTTGCTAACCAGGTAAGCACACTAGACAGCCAAGTGCCTATTTTGAGGTGCAACCTGGGAGGTTACAAGGTACAGTCAGGCACATCAGGCAGAGTAAAAGGTTAACACACAAGAGCAACAGGTATAACAAAACATTATGGTAGAGTAACAGTATTATACAAGCAAGGTCAGCAGAGTTAACAGGTATAGGGCCAGCCAAGCTCTCAATTACAAGCATCACAGGCTGAGGAAAAGGTAACATACTAGCTCTACAGGCATCACAAAAAAACACTGCGGTGGAGTAACAGCATTGTACAAGCAAGGCAAAAATAGAGTAAACAAGTGTAAGGCCGGCCATATCCTCAGAAGGGTAAGGACAGTAGGTAACTTGGAGAGATAGAATATAGAAAAAGGGGTTGCCTGGGAATCCCACAGACATTAGGGCAGGGAAAGGGCCCAGGGCAAATTGAACCACATTTTGATGCAGCTGTGAGTTACAGGCTGCATCAGTTTGGAGGTAGAGCATTCAATAGTTGGGGGCGTCACGCCCCCAAACATTCGAACTGGGAGTAGCAGCACAGAGACAGGCGGAGGCCAATTTCAGGAAGCCCCATAGGGAGGCTTTCAAGCAGGGATGGGAGGGGGCTGCACGAGTGATTGAGGGAAGGGAGTTCCACACTCTAGGCGCTTATGTGGCGAAGGCCCGATCACCCGCAAGGGAATGGGTTTTTGGAACCAGGAGGTCCTGCAAATCTCTAGATCTTAAGTAATTGTAGGGAGTCCCAGGTTTGCGGGGTAGGGTAAGTGCTGAAGGAAAGGTACGGTGCTTATTAGGAGGGAGCCACTGAAGTCGCGAGTAAAGCTCACAGTGGAGCATGAGGTGAGGTGCAGAGAGCACTAAGCGGCTTATGTTGTTGTATGTAGTGTCCCATTTAATGAGACTGGTCTCAGGGACAGAGGCAAAAGATACAAGCCCGTAGCAGAGAGAGGATAGGAGGATTCCCCAGGCAATTGCGAGGCATGCAGCTGGGGTGAGAATGCTTTTTGGTCTGTATGCTAGATCGAGCTTGGCATTTGTAGCATTACATGTGTTCCGAATATGCTGGGTGAGGTCCAGTTGCGGGTCGAGGGTTACACCCAGGTACTTGACAGAGGAAGCGGATTGCAGGGGGGCACCATCAGCTCCAAGGATATTTAGGGGATCAGGGCAGGTTTTAGTCTTGGCCGTGGAGCCAAAGAGCATTGCCTGGGTCTTTTTCAGGTTGATGGTCAGCTTATGGCCCTCAAGCTAGGCTTGGATAAGGTGGAAGTCAGAGTTAAGCCTGGAGTTAATGATGGTGATATTGTGGGAGTTGGCCAGGATGACTAGGTCATCCGCGTAGAAGGTGGAGCGCCTGTGATCTGTGATAGAGGGCAGTTCATTTATGAATAGGGAAAACAGTATTGGACCCAGGACGGATCCCTGAGGGACCCCATGATTTACTATGGAGGGGGCACAGAGGGCACGGTTGAAGTTTGTGTATTGCTGCCTGCTGGAGAGGTAGTTAGAGAACCAGGTAAGGGTGGGGGGAGAGGTCTAGTGACTGGAGAGTGGAGCATAGGAGGGAGTGGTCAACCTGATCGAAGGCTTTAGAAAGGTCCACAAAGATAGCACCGGTCAGCTTACCTTGATCGGTAGCGGACCTGATTGTGGAGGTCACCACAGCAAGGGAGGTAGAGGTGCTATGCCCTTTTCTGAAGCCGTGTTGGGTAGGGGAGAGAAGCTCATAGCTCTGTAGATAATGGGAGAGCTGTGAAGCAACAACCTTCTCAAGAAGCTTACAGATCATGGAGAGGATCACGATGGGGTGGTAGTTCTTAAGGTTTTTTGGATTGCCTTGTTTGAAGACAGGGACAACCTTGGCCACTTTCCAGACATCTAGAATGATACCAGAGATTAATGACATGTTAAAGACGTGGGTGACAGGCCGGGCAATGAGAGATGCCCCCAGGCTGAGCAGTCTGGTTCAAGGCAGTCGTGCTCTGCCCCAGTGCGAGGGGAGAGACCTGCGAGGAGGTTCTGGGTCTCCTTTACCGAGACCCATTTTAGGTAGAAGGGCGGTCAGGGGAAGGCTCACTTGGGGATGGGCCTTGTGCAATGGGGATGGGGGACTGGGAAGAGGGAGTGGGCAGGTCAGTGAACAGGGAGTTGAAGGCATTGGCGATGGTGAGAGGGTTATTACAGCTGACCCCTCCAATGTGCAGGTCGGTGACCTGGACTCTGGCGGACCCACCGACTGCGTTTTTGATATTTTGCCAAAAACTCCTTGGATTTCTAGCTGAGGATAGCGGGGCCGCTAGACAGAACTTGCTCTTGGCAGTACAGATGGCTCTTTTACATGAGTTTCTGAGCTGCCGGTATTCGGTGAGGGAGGTCTTGTATCTCTGCCAGCATTTGTCCCTCTGCTTCATGAGGGAGAATAGTCCGCCATGGAGCCATTTTGTGACAGTCCCCTTTATCCTTCTTTTTATGAGAGGGGCATGTTTGTTTTGTAAGGGAGTGAACACAGCAAGAAAATGTTCAAGAGCTCCTGAGGGGTCACTGGTGGCGGTGACCTGGGACCAATCTGCATGCCGTAAGTTCACAAGAAAGTCAGTAATGTTGAGTTTGGAAAAGTCCCTCATCTGGATCACTTTAGAAACATAGAAACATAGACTTTAACGGCAGATAAGGACCGCTTGGCCCAACCAGTCTGCCCATTTCCCTACCTGATGGATAAGCTGCAGATCCTAGTTAACCAGCAGCATACTTCTTCCTACCCTCACCCCCTAGAATTTCCTTATGACTGTCCCATGCATGCTTGAATTCCACCACTGTTTTTGACTCCACAACCTCCTCTGGAAGGCCGCTCCATACATCCACAACCCTCTGTGAAAAATACTTCCTTAAATTACCTCTGAGCCGCCCCTTCTATCTTCAAATTGTGTCCCTTGTTCTTGCACATCTCTTTTTTGAAATATGCTACCCTCTTGGACTTTGTTGATTCCTTGAGATACTTGAAAGTTTCTATCATGTCCCCCCTCCTTCTTTCCTCGAGGCTATACATATTAAGCTCCTTAAGTCTCTCTTCATATGTCTTCCGGTGCAGACCCTGCACCATTTTAGTTGCCCTCCTCTGGACAGCTTCCATCCTGTCTATGTCTTTGAGGAGATTGGTTCTCCAGAACTGCAAGTACTCCAGATGTGGTCTCACCAGCTGTCTGTACAGAGGATAATAACTTCTTGTTTTCTACTGGTGATGCTTCTCCTATGCATCCCAGTATCCTCCAACCCTCCTTGCTGCCCTCTCACATTGCTTGCCCACCTTTAGGTCATCTGATATGACTACCCCCAGGTCCCTTTCCATTTTTGTTGTTGTTAGTATCTCACCCCCCATTGTGTACTCTTCCCCTGGGTTTTTGTTTCTCAGGTGTATTACCTTGCACTTCTTAGCATTGAATCTAAGCTGCCATACATTTGACCATTCCTCTAACCTTGCCAAGTCCCTTCTCATCCTTTCCACCCCACCTTGTGCATCAACTCTGTTGCAGATCTTTGTGTCATGTGCAAAGAGACATACTTTTCCTTCCAGTCCCTCTGCAATGTACATAAAGACATTGAAGAGGACCGTCTAATACTGAACCCCATGGTACCCACTACTAACCCCTTTTTCAGAGTGGACTCCATTTACTATTACTCTGTGTCCTATTCTCCAGCCAATTCTTTACCCAGGCTGTCATCTTGGGACTCACTCCCAGGCTGGCTAACTTGTATATTAATCTTTTGTGTGGGACTGTGTCAAATGCCTTGCTAAAGTCTAGGTAGGCCATGTCCACAGCCCCTCCCTGATCAACTACTTTGGTCACCCAGTCAAAGAAATCTATCAGATTTGTCTGGCATGACCTTCCCGCCGTGAATCCATGCTGCCTTGGGTCCTGTGCCCCTCTGGCCTCTAGATACTCAACAATTCTTTCCTTCAGAAGTGATTCTATCATTTTCCCTACCACTGAGGTTAAACTAACAGGTCTGTAGTTTCCTGCTTCTGCCTTGCTCCCACTTTTGTGAAGGGGAATCACATCTGCCCTCCTCCAGTCCTCAGGTACCACCCCATCCTCCCATGATTTGTTAAAGAGGGTAGTCAGTGGTGTCACTAGTTCTACCCTTAGTTCTTTTAGAATTCTGGGATGAATCCCATCAGGCCCCATTGCTTTTGTCCACCTTCAGTTTTAAGAGCTCTTTCAGAACCCTTTCTTCTGTAAATGGGCTGGTATCAACTTCTGTATCCAGAGTGTTTCTACTGTTTGTTTTAGGGTACCTCCCTCTTCCTTTGTAAATACTGAGCAAAAATATTTGTTTAGTATCTCTGCCTTTTCACAGTCACCATCTGCCCTCCCTCCCTCCCCTTTATTAAGCCTTACTATCCCTCCCTTGGTCTTACTTCGCTCCCTGATGTACCTATAAAGGTTTTATCCCCTTCTTAACTGAGTTGGCTATCTTCCTCGGTTTGGGCCTTTGCTGTTCTGACTGCCTTCCAGCTTCCTTTTGCTTTAACTGATACAGTTCTCTGTCCTGTTCCTTCTGTGATTCCTTGTACTTCCTGAATGCTTTCTTTTTCTCTTGAACCTTCACTGTCACTTCCTTTGAGAACCATAGTGGTTTCTTACCTCGTTTCGTTTTGTTTATTTGCTTTACACAAAGGCTTGTTACCTCTGTGATGTCAGTTTTTATTATTCCCCATTGTTCTTCCACCCCTCCTTCCTGCCCATTTGCTAGTGCATTCCTTAGGCACTCACCCATTTTGGCAAAGTCAGCCCTCCTAAAACCAGTACCTTTGTCTTTGTATGGCTTGACTCTATTGCTGTGTTTATTGTGAACCATATTGTTTGATGGTCGCTAGTTCCCAGATGGCTACCCACTTCTACATCTGTGATCCTCTCTCCATCTCCATTTGAGAGAACCAGGTCTAAGATTGCTCCCTCTCGAGTGGGTTCCAATACTAGTTGTCTGAGGCATGCCCCCTGTAGGGCATCTAGAATAACCCCACTCTTAGAAGTGGCTGCTGCAACTGCACTCCAGTTAACATCTGGCACATTCAGATCACCCATCAGCAATATCTCCCCTTTATCTGCCATTCTAAGTATACTTTCTATCATTTCCTTGTCCATTTCCTCCCCCTGAGAGGGGGTCTGTATACAACCCCTGTGCGGATTGTGGTGCCATTGCCTGCCTCCAAATTGACCCACAGTGCTTCTTCTCCTCCTCCTTGTTTACCCTTTTGTTTTGTTGCTTTGATTTCTTCTCTTATGTAGAGAGCTACTCCTCCTCCTCCTCTTTTACCCTCCCTGTCCCTCCTGTAGAAAGTGTACCCTGGTATGTTTACGTCCCAGTCATGGTTTTGTGTGTACCATGTTTCTGTGACTGCCACGATATCCAGATGTTCCTCCTCCATCAAGGCCACTAATTCAGGAAGCTTGTTACCCAGACTACGGGCATTGGTACTCATTGTTCTCCATTTTTTGATGGCTTTACCTTCTGTAGCAGCATCCCCCACTGACCTTTCTACCTTGGTCTTTTTCTCATTTAGTACCCTGTTTTGTAGGGGGAGGCTGGGATTTTCCTGCTGCTTATCACTTTACTGGGAATTCCGGGCTGGGAGATGCCCCAGGTGCAGTAGGTGGGTGAGTGATCCGAAATGACATCCGGGAGAATACCTGAGGAGACAATTCTGTCTGGCCTATTGCTCAATACCCAGTAAATGAGGGATCCTTTATCCCCCCCCCCGGAGGAGAGCCTGGTGGGTTCAGTGATGAGCTGGCTGAGGGCAAGGCCAGCGAGCAGAGGTTCATGCTGCCTGGTGTTGGGACCCATCCAGTTTACGTTAAAGTCACCAAGGACTAGAACCTCATTCGAGCCAACCTTTACTTTTAGGCTATCTAGCAATGAAGAGAGCCCTAGCACTCCTCCCTTCAGAGGATTATAGGCACAGACCAAGTGTACCTGTTTTGTGTTACCTAGCAGAGGAAGGGCATGCAGGAACTCACAGACTGGGGTGGTGTGTTTAATGAGAGACACATTTAGGTGTGCCTTATAATAGATGAGCACTCCCCCCCCCACGCTTGTTTCCGGCCCTGTCTTGTCTGATGCAGCTGTAGCCCAGGAGGGTGCATGCGGAGTCAGAGGTGTGAGGCTTCAGCCAGGTTTCCGAGACCCCCAAGATGTCAGGGTTAAGGTGGGCCACCCAAGCCGTAAGCTCTGCTAGATTGGGTAAGATGCTATGAATGTTCAGGTGGGTCATTTTTAAGCCCTTAGCTGATTGCCAGGCAGGGAGGGATGTGAGAGAGTACGTGGCGACTTAGGGTCCAGGGATGGGGCTGTGCCCCCCGCTGGCCCATGGTGGGCCATGCCTGCAGTCATGAGTACAGCGGGTAGCAGTGAGGCTCCGGGCACACTATATGGGCAGATAACAGGAGGCTCGATAGGATGAACCTTTGCAGGCTCTATCCAAGCTATGGCACTTTAGGGTAGATTGTAGCCGTTGCTTAGTTAGAGGTTGCTTATGACGGCACGGGCAACAGGGATGGCAGCGATACTACTGGCTGGCTCAACAAAGACTGGGAACTTGCCATGCTAATGTAGGACCAGAAAACACCCCAATGGGCTATGACTGGCTGACAGGTGCTATGTAGGGCCTGCTATATAGTTTACTTAATGGGGAAAAGGCTGGGCAACTGATGATCAAATATTAGGATTAGGTTATCCTGTACAGGAATAGACAGGGCCGTCAGTTTCGCAGCTGCAGGTACAGAAAGGCACAGAGCGGCCTCTAGAGGTGATGGCTGATAAGCTGCTAATGGGGAAGATGACTGATAGGCACAGCAGCTCACGTGACCCGTCCTATAATAGGTAGGGCTCACCAGGGGTGGTGGTGGGAGCATTGGGGCAGCTGGTGTGGAGCTCCGGCGGGGCCTCTGGAGTGGACCGTAGAAAAAATGCTGGTGGCTTAAACAGAGAACTGCTATTTCTGGCAGCAGCTTGGTGTACCTGCACACTGGGGTATTTTTATCCATGGATCTAATGGCTTGCTGGGGGGAGGGCTGAAGTCTGAGGCCCTCATGACCGACCCACTGAGGAGAGAGGAAAAAAGTTAGGGGTTATATACCGGATCAGGTAGGCTGGAGGAGGGGCCTAGTCAGAAGTGCCCACGTTAGACCACTTTAAACTGCATGCATTTTTACAACCACTCTACAATATGTTTCAGCATTTTAAGTGAAATATTTGCTCCTGAGGTTCAACAGCAGCAGCTTGTGGTAGCTTTAAATAGTAATGTTACAGCGCGGGAGACAAACTTTGTGCTACCTCTGAAACAGCCAAGTGAGCTGAAAATGAAATGTATTAAAGTTTCCCTGGAATGAGCAGACCTCGGCTGGTGTTATTATTTTAAAAATAACTGAAGGGGCTGGGGTAAAGTAACTTAAAGTTCCCCCTGAAATTAAGCACTTTGTGCTACCTCTAAAACAGCCAAGTGAGATGAAAATGAAATATATTAAGGTTCCCCTGGATTGAGCAGACCTTGGCTGGTGTTATTATTTTAAAAATAACCGAAGGGGCTGGGGTAAAGTAACTTAAAGTTCCCCCTGAAATTAAGCAGCAAACAAGTAGATTTAGGGATATGAGGTCAGCCAAATTAACATAACTAAAAGGAGCCAGATCTGCTGTGGTAAAAATAACTTCAAGCAAGTATAATAACTTAAAGCACCCCCTGAATTAAGCAGCAAACAAGCAGATATAGGGATATAAAGTCAGTCAAAAACTATCTGTAGAGCTACGCCGACAACAATGTGGAGTAGGCCTATTAAAAAGGCGCCAAGTATGAAGGTCCCATTGTTCAGCTCGCTCCGGAGCGGACTGTAGAAAAAATGCTGGTGGCTTAAACAGAGAACTGCCGTCTGTGGCAGCTGTTTGGTGTACCTGCACACCAGGGGATTTTTATCCGTGGATCCAATGGCTTACTGGGAGGGAGGGCTGAAGTCCGAGACCCTCATGACCAACCCGCTGCACACTGGGAGATTTTTATCCATGGATCCGACGGCTTGCTGGGGGGAAGGCTGAAGTCCGAGGCCCTCACAACCGACCCGCTGCACACCGGGGGATGTTTATCCGTGGATCTGAAGGTTTGCTGGGGGGGGGAAGGCTGAAGTCCGAGGCCATCACGACTGACCCGTTTAGGAGACTGGTTCCCCTCCTGGACAGATGCAGACCATCATGCCAGTATATATAAGGTGTTAATGAAATTCTGGTTTGTTATTATGTTAAAATAATGATGCAGAGTATTTATCAAAAGGATGAGATTGTGAGGCTCTGCACCGATGAAAACTAGTTTGGTTGAAGTGCCTGGGTTTGTTTGGCATCTGCTATGTCTGTTATTTATTTGCATGGTTCTCTAGTTCTTTGAGTACAACTTCTCGAGTCTTGTATATCTGGAAATGAGCCTTGGTCTAGGGTGCCTTTCTGTCCCGCTCCCCCTGGCTGTCACCTGGAAATGAGCCACGACTCAGTATGCTGTCTTGTCCCCCACCTTGGCTCACAACTGGAAATGAGCTTTCACTCAGTCAGCCCTCCTGTCCTCCCCTCCCTCGGTTACTTCTAGAAATGAGCCTTGGCTCAGTTTGCCTTCCTGTCCCCACCCTGGGTCACACCTGGAAACACACTTTCCCTGAGTGTGCCTTCCTGTTCCCTCTGGGTCACTTCCTGACATCAGCCTTGGCTCATTGTGCCTTCCTGTCTCCCCCAGTCATGCTTGGAAACAAGCCTGGATCAGGTGCCTTCCCATCCCCCTTCCCCTGGGTCACACCTGGAAATGAGTCTTGGCTCAGTGTGCCTTCCTGCCCCACTCCATTTGGTTACTTTTGGAAATGAGCTCCGGTTTACTATGCCTTCCTGTCCTCCCCTTCCCCTGCACCACACCTGGAAACAAGCCTTGGTACAGTGTGCAAGGATCAACCTTAACCTTTTTTTTGCACTAACCAGCAGGATCGCTAGTAAGACCCCACCATGTACACTGTGTCCAGTTCTGGAGATTGCATCTCAGGAAGGACATAGATAGAGTGGAGGCAGTCCAGAAGAGGGCTATCCAAATGGTGCAGGGTCTACATCAAAAGCCCTTTGAGGCCAGCCTGCTGGTACAGCGGTTGCGCTACCGCTTGCAACGGCAGCAACCCAGGTTCGGTAGTGAGCCTGGGTTGCTGAAGTGCTGTCCGGAGGGAGAAGGATAGAGCAGCCATCGGGCTGCTCTCCTTCTCCGGGAGTGGAGGGTTGCAGACCTTGCTGCTATACCACCACCTGGGTGAACACAGGTGGTGGTGGTGCAGATGAGGGAGCAGTATAGGGAGGGGGCGAATGTTTGAAGAGGGTCTGAACGATGGCACGTCTCTGCGTGCCTTTGTCTCATTGGCTCTCCCTGTGTTCCAACGTCTGCAGGGGGCCGGACCAGATAAATGGAAAAATCACCACGGCGGTGCCTATAGATGGGTTTCTGTGCTGACCAGAGGGTTTGAGGCAGCTGCGGCTCCTGGTGCATGCTCTCCCCTGGAGGATGGAGAGGATGTGGGGACTCCTCCACCCCGCCGGGGGGGGGGGGCAAACCAGAGGCTCGAGAAACAATGGAGAGAGGAGCACTCATAGAAACATAGACTTTGATGGCAGATAAGGACCCGTTGGCCCACCTAGTCTGCTTATAAGGAAGCCATTGCTTCTCAGCCCCCTCCGGCGCTAGCTGTGGGGCACATTAGGGACCCCGCAGAAAGGGGTTGTCATGGAGTGCGGGGGGGGGGATAAAAAGAGTAAGTAAAAAAAGACCTATGAGAAGAGGTGAATGGGGCTCAATATTTACATCCTGGTGGAGAGGAGGGAGAGAAGGGATATGATAGATACCTATAAATACCTCACGAGGGTTAACAAGGTACAGGAGGGGAATATTTTTCATTAGAAAATGGGCTTTTTATTTGGAGGCATCTTATTGGCTAGTGCCCCTTCAACAAGGGTACATTAACTTTCAATAGATGCCCACCAAACAAAAAGCACCAGTCCAAAACTGTCATATGCCAAGCCATGCATCCTTGTGCCCAGCCTGCTATTTCACTGGCTGAAGCAATAGGCAAAAAATTTAAAACTGCCGCCATTTTTTTTGCCAGTAAGCGAGACAGAGTAAGCCCCACCAGAAACACACATAAACAAGTTTAAAAAAAAAATACTCGGCTGCACAGCACCGGCCAAACGTATTTATTTTTTTCAAATCTACCAGTATTGCAGCTTCTAAGAGTAACACTCTTCACCGTTCGGTCCTCAAAGCCGTCTCCTCAGTCATGGCTTTCTTTCATCTCCGCCCCACCCCTATTTCTGCCCCCGGTACTGCAACCCCCCCAAAAATGTCTCTATGCCACGCTGGGAGCCCACCCCAGCATTGCAGAAATGTCATTTTCCGACGGGGATGCCCAATCCCCCATCAGTTTCACTGCTCCTCCCCAAAAAAAGTCTGAATACCACGCTGGGAGCCCACCCTAGCGTGGCAAAAGTCCCCTGTAGTCAAAAAAGAAAGCAAAATACCTGAAAAAACCAAAAACCTTCCCTCGTAGATTCTTTACCCCCTTCCCCAGCCCACGCCCACCCTCTGCATACCCCACCTCCCCACACCCCCATCTCAACCCATACTTACCTCTGGAGCCCAGCGCGACAATCTTCAGTGGACCAGGAACATGTCTGCACTCTTCAAAGCCGACTGCGAACTGAGGACATGCCGGTAAGCTGTATAGTGGCATAAATGGACAAGTTACAACTTTACTGCATATCTCAGTCATTTTTGAAAATTTTTTCACCAAATTTTCAATTTTTTGGGGGGGGGCCCACCTCATGAACAGTGACACTGAAATTTTGTTATTCGGTTCCGAAAGGTGATTTCGTGGTCACTGCGCGGAACCACCTTTCGGGACCGATAAACGGAAAATACAATGTCACAGTTCATGAGGTAGGCCCCCAAAAACCCTACGTTGAAAATTTGGTGAAGAAATTCCCAAAGTTGACTCTTTTACGAGCGTGTGTTGCCCAGTTCCTACGCATGCTAGTAACTTCGAGAATTTTCAATATTTTCACTCCAGATTTTCAGCATTGCCATTTCACCACACCTCCTTATGAACAGTACAACTATCATTTCTCACATCTCACCCCAAATTGTTTTCACAATGCAGCGCTAATGGCGCGGTCATTGTCTTAAATCAGTGTCGGGACAGATTAAGAAAATCACAGTGACATTGTTCATGAGCAGAGGTCTTAAAATGGCTATGTTGAAAATTTGGTGAAAAAATTCATAAAAATGACCGTTTTACGAGCGAGCATTGCGCAGTTCCTACGCACACGCGTAGGTTTACAAATTTTTAATATTTGCAGTCCAGATTTTCAACATTGCCATTTTACCACACCTCTTTACGAGCAATACAGCTGTCATGTGCAAAATCTATGAAAATCTGTATTGTCATGTAACAGAAAGGGACTATTTTTTCTCTCTTGTCAATAAATATACTGTTAAATGTAAAACTTTACGTCTCAGAGTAATTATTTATTAAATATTGTTACTCAACTAATTGCCCATTTTCTAAGTGCAATAATACCCTCCAGGGTGGATGGTATTGTGCTATACCGGACCTTTCAGGCTATATGGCCCTCTCGCCCCGCGCGCCTGGTCTCATTACGCCCCCTGGCGGTCCGTGTAGCACAATACTGCCCACCCTGTTGGGGTAATATGCTTACGAAGAAAAGGTGCTGTAGAAGAAGAGTACATGCTATGAAGCTGGAGAGGGTAGGTTCAGGAGAGATGTAAGGAAATATTTCTTCGAAGAAAGAGTGGTGGATTCTGGAACAGCCTTCCAGCGGACGTAGGGGGGGTTAAAACAGTGGTGGGGTTCAAAAATACCAGGGATAGATACAAGGGAAACATTAGGGTAAGGAAGAGGGGAAGAGACAGCACCATAGATCAAGTTGGTCTACAGCAAAAATGAGGACAGAAAAGGAAAAATAAACTGGGCAGACTGGGAGGGCCAAGCTGCCCTTATCTGCAGTCAGATTTTACGTTTCGAGTACAAGTTGATTCAGAATTGCACTAGCCTGAAGATGGTTGCCACTAGTCCACAATTATAATGGTAATTTGATCACTTATACAAGAAAAAATTAATGTCAAGAAATAGTCTGATTATTACACATTTATCCTGCTCCAACATTCCTTCTTGCCCCAGCAAAAAATAAACCAGCTGAGATGCAGCATCTCATTTCCTGTGGGGTCCTGCATTACAATTTATTTACCCAGGATAGCCCAGCCAAGATGCAGCATCTCATTTTCAAGTGGGGTCCTGCATTACAATTTATTTCAATCAATCAATCAATATCTTTCTTTAACCAGGCAAACATCATTGAGCAATGCTCATTTTCGAGGTGGACCTGGGCATAGATACATAGTCAGTACATAGAAGGGTTTCATACACAACAGACTCTTAATACAAGTAAAAATTGAACAAAGTACAGAATTCTGGAAGGATAGCAGTACTAATTATTGGTAAAAAAGAAATATATACAAAATATACATGAGATTCGCCGGACTGTATGAAGGGAATAAAAAATATGCATGTTATACAAGGAGTATGCAGGGTGCGAGAGAGAGGGCTCTTTAGATAGGTATGAAGTAGAAGGATAATTCCATAGAGGGAGGGGGTAGGGGGTAGAGGCCTAAATGGGCAGGGGCAGCCATACGATGGCCACTGATCGCAGAGTACTGCTGAGATCACAAATGGAATGATAATGGGCCCCAGGATGCGGGGTTAGGGGGAAAACATACAAAGCATGCTGATTTGGCATTCAGTGGAGTGGTCTAAGAGTCTGGTACGGATGTGACATTCAAAGAATGAGTGCTGGGTCAAGGACAAGGGGAGGGAGGAGATAAGCGGACAGACTGATAAGGGGTCTGGGGAGGACAGGGAGAGGGAGACTCAATTATAGTGATAAGGCAGGGTGAGGGTGAGGTAAACCAATTACAGGATTCCTTGAAGGAAGGAGCGTAAAGAGTTTTGAATGCTTATAGTTTGATAGGGTAGACCAATTTCAATGTTTTTTGCAGCTTGTTCCAGAGTGAGGGCAATGAGTAATTTAAGGATATCCTACCAAAGCGCGATCTGACCTTTGGTATAGTAAAGGAGATATAGGAGGCACTCCTCAATGCATATTTGCCTACTGTGCTTAGGGGCAGACAATCCAAGACATATTGTGGCAACTTCTTAGTAATCGCTCTGAAGGTCCAAACGGTGGCATTCCTCTGTCTTCTATACGTATATGTATTTTTAAAATACTTTTTTATTGTATCTTTTACACACATACATACAGGACAGTAAATAACTTATTACATTAAAAATATTACAGGTAGACAAAAGCAGATTAGACTTCTCTTATCCATCATTTTCTAAGTCAGAATTCATAACTTGTTGTAAGACCCATATATTCTTATTTAGATTTGTTTGATCTTAATCAACTGTTAATTTGACCTAGTCCCATTAATTGTGTTTCAGTTGTAGGAACAGGGTAAAGGTTGTGGACAGTTTGAATTAAGACCTTTTGAAGCAATTTTTTAGGGACAGAAGTCCGGCTCAGTGGGTGTCATATAATGTACCCATTTTTGCCATTTCATTGCTGTAGTTGTCTTACCTCCCTATGTTCAATGTTGAAGGTCTCAGCTTTGTACATATCGGACATTATTTGTTTCCATTCTTGTACTGTTGGAATCAGGGACGTCATCCACTGTCTAGTAATTGTTTTATTTGCAACAATATAGCAAATTGGTAATATTGTACGTTCCCATTGGGAGGAGTGGTCCGGGAAAATCCCCATTAGAAATTGTTCAGCTGTAATTTCAGTTGACTCAGCAAATAATTTTGAGAGCTTATTTTGAAACGTAATCCAGAACGGCATAAGATGCGGGCACTGCCAAAATGTATGCCCCAGGGTGGCGCCCAAACAATCGCAGTCTCTCCAGCACCTCCCATATTTCTCAGGGAGATATTTCAGAAGGATGGAGGGGAGACCGAAAATATCTGGAGCAACATTTCCATGAAAATTCCCTCCAATGGGGGGGCTATCACGGATTTTATTTTGATCAGTGAGGACAGAGTCCAGTCGGTCATGGTAATCTCTGTTTCTAAGTCTCTGTTCCATCCATCCAAGATGGAAGCCGTAGATGTTGTGAGACTGTTCCTCGAGGCTTTGTAAAGAGTGCCTATTAAGTGAGTACCCAAGTTACCTTTTATAGCTTCTGTAAAGAGCCTGAGTAGTTCCAGCATAGGGGAAGGCAGGGAAGGCTGGATGATTTTGTTTCGTAATACATGGTTTTGTAACTGAAAGTAACGAAATCTATCAGAGGAGTTAAGGTGATACTGGAGTTGGAGCTAATTGAAAGGGATGATCCCCTCCTTTCCCAGGAATTGAAAAACATGGGACGACCCCACTGATCTCCATTGGGAAAATGTATAATCCATGTATATTGCGACAAAATTTTCATCTTGTGATATCACTTTACAGTATTCATATACTATTGATAGAGTACTAGTGTGCCTCAGTTTTTTCCATATTTTATAGGGTTGGGATGTAGTGCTAGTTAAGTCTGAGGGGTTAAGCGATCTCCCTTCGGATGAAAAAAGGATCTTTTTTGTAACAAAGAGGTCATTTAAATGAAACTCTATACTCTTCCAAGGGAAAGAATATGAGTCGGTCAACCACAGCATCACTAATCTAAGAAAAGAGGCTTGGGCATACAAATTCAGGTCAGGGAGATTCAAACCACCCTGGGAAAAGGGAAGTTTTAGGATGGAGAGTCTAATTCTCAGCTTATTTTGTCCCCAAATGAAGTGTGATATTGTTTTATTCCAGGATCTAAAGTAATATTTTGAGGGGAAGTAGGGAATAGTTTGAAGTAAATATAGAATCCGAGGGAGGATATTGGTTCATATGATAACGATTCGTTGATATAAAGGTAGGAAAGCTGTATCCCACCTCTCCAAATCAGCCTGGATATGTGTTGTGAGAGGTTCGTAGATACTGAGCTCAAGTACTCCGAGATCAGTTGGAATATGAAGTCCCAGATACTTTATTTTTGTTGATCGCCATTTGAATGGAAATAGTTTTTTTAGTGATTGGGGTGGGGTATAATTAAATGACAATATTTCCGTTTTATTTACATTTAGTTTGAAGTCAGATATTTTTTTCGAATTGGGTTGGGATCTTCCAGGCCTCAGGGACTGACTGGGAGGGAGTTAACAGGGTTAGCAATATATCATCTGTGAAGAGACTGATTTTGTGTTCTTGGTGTCCAAATGGTATTCCTTCGATCAAGGGGGAGTTTCGAAGAGGGGCTGCCAAGGGTTCTAGAAATAAGGTGAAGAGATAAGGGGATAATGGACAGCCCTGTCTAGTTCCTCTTCCCATAGATAGTGGGGGAGATAGGTATCCATTAACCCGAATGTATGCTCACAGGGATTTATATAGATTAATTAAAATAGCAATGAACTGTGGTGGGAATTGGAAACACCTGAGGGTGTCCTATAGAAAAGGCCAGGAGATCCGGTCGAACGCCTTTTCTGCATCTAGACTGAGGAATACTGATGGGATTTATCTAGTTCGGATGTATTCCTGTAGGTTCAGGGCTCAACATATGTCATCAGAAGTATTTCTGTTTTTGATGACTCTGGATTGGTCTGGATGCTTGATTTGCAGTAATATCAGTTCTAGTCTAGCGGCAAGTATAGCCATATAAATTTTATAGTCAACTTTAAGAATGGATGTAGGGTGATAGGACCCCGGGTCTGAGGGGTCCTTATTTGGTTTCAAAATAGGAGCGATGGAGGCATAATCCCAAAATGGGGGGGACAGAACACCTCGGGAGATATCACTGAATAAGTTTTGTAGTTTTTGGGATAATACTTTATTAAATTTTTTGTACCATTTTGCAGAGTATCCATCGGGTCCAGGGCAACACCCTGAGTTAAGTTTTTTGATATACTCCTCAATCTCTAAGATTTAGATGGGAGATTCTATTTTTTTAATTTGAGGAGGAGAAAGTGTAGGAAGTTTAGCCTTGTTTAGGAATTGTGTTGAGTCACTATGGAGGAATGAAGGTGAGGAGGAATAGAGTTTGGAGTAGTATTCTATAAAAGACTGTTGGATGTGTTCTAACGAGTGATGTACTTTATCGGATGTGGGGTTCTTAAGTCTTAATATTGTAGAGGACCCCTTTCAAGCTCATAATTTATGGGATAGGTTCTTGATTGCTCTGGGACCCCCCCCCCCCATGAACTGATAGTTGTCAGTAGTAAAAGGACTGCTGAACCTTATTGTCCATGATCCGTAGTAGCTCTGTTTTTCTGTCATTGATTAATTTTTGTAAATCAACATCACCCTCTCTATATAACAACTGATAATTTGCCAGTTGTGCTGAAAGTTTTTGATATTCGTGTTCTCTTTCTTTGTGTTTTCGAGAAGAATATGCTATTAATTCACCACGAATGGTGGCTTTCATCGCATCCCATTGTATTGCAATTGGAACATCAGGGTCAGCATTTTCTGAGAAGAAAAAGGAAAGCCTTGTAGAGAGGCTCTCAAGCAATTCCCCATCTGTCAAAATTGATGGGTTGAGTCTCCAAAGAGTAGACCTCCTCTCTCTTCCCAGGTCCAAGGTAAGAATCAATGGGTGATGGTCAGAAAGTATTTTAGGACCAATATTTAAGTCTTGAATCATTGAGAAATGTTCACATGTCACGATCATGTAGTCCAATCTGGAGTGGGATTTGTATCTGGGGGAATAATAGGTAAAACCTGGGCTAGACGGATATAATCGCCTCCATATATTGACTAAACCCAAATGTTCTAGGTTTTTTTTTAATTGCTTAGTAGTGGCGTTGTTCCTATGTTTTTGTGGGTTTGAACTGTCTATACGAGGGGTCAGAGTTACATTCAGATCTCCTCCCAGAATTAACTAGCCCTGTAAGATGTCTAGTAGTTTGGCTATGAGGCCCCTGTAGATAGGGAAATTAGATTGTGGGGGAAAGTAAACGCTGGCCATTGTAACTTGTTTTCCATATAGTATCCCTTTTAGTATTACATAGTGGCCCTGGGGGTCAGTAAGTGTTTGTTAAATCTCTAGGGAAGTATTTCTCAGGATTAAAATTGCCTTTCCCCTTTTTCTTCCCCTGGGGTGCGATGAAGCCACCACCTGGTATCTCCCCCCAATTTAGTTTAGTATGTTCTGACTCTCAAAGGTGGGTTTCTTGCAGAAAGATCAGGTCTGATGGGCGTCTTGAGAGGTGTTGCATGAGCCTTGCCCCTTTTATCGGATAATGTAACCCATTAATATTATGGGACATGATTTGTATTGGGTTTATTGCTCCCATTATTTATGGTTATTAATTTTTTTCTTTCTCTTCTTTCCTTCCCACCAGGGTGAAGATAGAGAGATTTTCCCAGACCACTCCCAGCATCTCTGCAAGTTTTTCTTGTGATGAGAAGCCATTAGTACTGTAGTGTTGTGAAGATTATTGAATAAAATCTGTAGTTGTACTTTCTTTGTCCTGTGTGTGTGTGTTTTTAACCCCCCGTTTCAATTATAGATAATACAAACTGGAGAGGATTACCCAAAAAACAAACATTGAAAGTTATATAACCATTATCTTGGTCTAGACACATAGGCTGATTAGATTTAGATAAAAGTAAGACAGTTCAATTGAGTAACTGAGGTTTTACTACCTCATCAATTAAACCTCTGTCCACCATTTGGTGGTCTAACAAACTTAACCAACTTATATACAAATTGACCTCCTTATGGGAGGTGCCCCCAACGAGCTCCTCCTGAGTCACCTTATCTCCTACTTCAGTCGAAGAAGGAGCAGAGTGAGAGGTGAGAGTGATCCCAAATAAATACATATTCAGGGTCAGTAGAAGAATCCCTAAGTGAGTGATTAAAGAATCACTCCGGAGTGGTTCCATTAGTACTAGGGTAGATGTAAGAGACTATTTTGTTAGGAGTGTTCAGCTCATATGTTAAATAGGTGGGCTCATTAGTTTATTTGGAGTATCTAAAACCCTTTAGGGTTAAGAAGGAAAAGAAATAAAAGGGGGTGGGTAAGTTCGACTACTAAACATCTAGAACCTATACATAGTTCAGAGATGGGGAGGGGACCCTAGTTACTGTATCCTTCAAGACAATCAGGGAAGCTTAACTCCACGTTTATGTCATTATGATATTTGTTACATGGGACAACCTGATTGAGGAGCAAGGAGGAGACTATTCAGGAGGATCGTGGAGCCCCGAGTTTAAAAATCGATGTCTATAATATGGGATTGTGGGACTAAGAGTAGGATTCCCTTGTCTGGTACCCCAATCTTTAGGTTATTATTTATCTGGCTAACCCCCTTCCTTCCTATTAGTCATATAAGAGGGAAAGATTGCAGTGGAAAAAAGTGAAGAGAAAAAAAAAAATTTCCTTCCTCCCTTCTCTCTCTTCCTCTCTTTTTCTTCACCTTCCTCCTCCCTCCCCCTCCTTCCTCCCTTCTTGTTTTTATAGCGAACTAGTCTTTTGTGTACAAGAAGGCACTTTAGTTTGTCCCAGGGTTAGGCATGTGATGATTCTAGTCCAAAATGTTAATATAGATTAGTCCCTTGGAACAGTATGTACAGGGGAAACGTCATCAGGGCAACGACAGTCTGAGGAAACTATCCCAGTGGCCTAGGGTCCCCGAGAGAGGGAGGAGATGCCTTACGCCAGGGAGCAGAACCAGGAAGGGCCATGCATTGTTGTATGTGGTTCTCCTCAGTATGGGAAAATACCCACCATCTAGAGGATCACTACAGGAATGAGTAGTTTTACAAGGTAGTCTTCCTATGTTCTATTTGTTGACCCTCGTTTCTCCCTGGCCAGCGCTCCCCTCCTGAAGGGAACCACCCAAGCCTCAGGACACCCTCCCAACCCATTCGGTTTGCCCTTAATTATGTTCCCCTACCTTGAGAGGACTGAGTTTCCTCCTGTAGAATGATGAAAGTGGGTTTGCTTCCACTGCCTGAGAAGCATTGATCAAGAAAGGCGTTACTATGAGGTGTTCACATCCTTCAGCTGTGCCCATTGTTTATACTGCTTTCCAAATGCCACCAGTGTTTATGATTACTGATCAGAAAATGTCATTTGTCATTATTGTAGCTTTGGGTGAACTGTGAACAGATTCTGTTCTTGAGGACTGGTTTTGGTTTCAGCCGGAGAGTAAAGCTTTTAGGGGAGCTGTTGACAGGGTGGCGAGCATCAGAGGAGCCTGTCTCAGAGATCTAGGGTCGATAAAAGATGGGGGGGGGGGCCAACACGACACACAGAAGGGCCTATAAGGGCCTATATTTTGGAGCGTGATACTCCCCAGTAAGGGAGATTCCCCACAATCGGGAAGATCACTGCCACCTGTACCTCACGGTCAGTGCCCCTCCCCCCAAAAGGGGTTGCCCCAGCTTCAGGACGCTCTCCCAACATGATCAGCCAACCCTCAGTGCAGTTCCCCTTCCATATTGGCTTTCTATTTTATTCGAGGAGTGGATAGGACGATACAGTGGCTTGAAAAGCATTGCTGATTAATAGTAAATGCTGTGGCAAGTTCTGGGGATCGTGGATCACCGACTGCATTTGATTCTGTATGTTAGCCTTCAGTGTTAGGCTTGGTTGCCACTGCCTGAAAAGTATTAATGCAGAAGGGTGCCACTATGAGGTGATCACTTCCTTCAGCTGTGCCCATTTCTTATACTGCTCTCCAAGTGCCTCTAGAGTTTATTACTTGCTGATCTGAGATCGTTTTTATTGTATTTTTTTACCGTTTCTGTTCTTGGGGTCTGATTTAGGCTTTGGCCAAAGAGTGATGCTTTTTTAAGGAAGCAATTGACAGGGTGAAAAGTGTCAAAGAAGCCAGTCCCAAATGCCCAGGGTCAATAAAAGTAGAGGGAGGGGCATCACGACACACAGAGGGACCAAGAAGGGCCTTTCTTTCAGAGCGTGATACTCCCCAGTAATAGAGGTTCTCCACAATTGGGAAGATCACTGCCTTCTGTACCTCGTAGTCAGTGCCCCCTCTCCCCCATACAGGGACTGTCCCATCCTCGGGATATTCTCCCAACATGATTAGCCAACCCACAGTGCAGTTCCCCTTCCATATTGACCTTCTGTTTTCTTTGAGGAGTGGATAGGTCGGTGCAGTAGCTTGAAACACATTGCTGGTTGGTAAAGAATGCTGTGGGATGTTCGGAGGATTGAGCAGCACCCACTGCATATGATGCTGTATTTTAGCCTTCTGTATTAGGCTTAGTTGAGTAGTGAGGCTCTTCTGTTTTGTCCTGAGTTAGGTCCTAAAGGTATCAGTTCCAGTGTGTTAGGATCATATTCTACCTTGGAGTGGATTGTTAGAAGAAACTGTCATGAGGGCATTGAGTGTCGAGGAGATCTCTTTCTGGGCACTCAGGATAGCAGTGGGAAGTGAGAGAAGCACCCCACCAGGAGACAGGACTAGATAGAGCCCTACTATTTTGAAAGTGAATCTCCCCAGTTAGGGAAATTCCCCACAATTGAGGAGATCTCTGCAAAAACTAATTAAACTCTTATTTGGATTGTTATGAATGAGCTCATTGACCTCCATGTCCCGACAGCCGGCGCTCCCCACCTCCGACAGCAGATTCTCCCCGGCCCAAAGAAACACTCCCAGATTAAACTTTTATCCCCAAATATGATTCTCCTACCTCATGGAGCTTCATTAATCGTTGATGGACTGCAGAATTGCTGCAGCTGTTTAAGGAGCTTTGATATCGAGGGTGGTTGCTGTGGAATGTTCGCGCGGTCGTGCTGGGACAGCTGCTTGTGGCATAATATGAATATCTCCATTGTTTTTTCCGAAATCTGGATCCAAGGATAGGGTTAAGCGGAGGAAGTAGTCCGCGAAAGCACGAGGATCGTTCCCCTCCTCGCCCTCAGGAAGATCAAAAATTCTAAGATTTCTCCTTCTGCTTTTATTTTCTGCATCTTCCTGCCTGGCAGATATCGCTAATTGCTCAGATGCTATGGTCCAGACCATGTCTTCAATTTCTTCTATTTTAGAGGCGTTAAGTGAAATTTGGCAGTCACCCTCTGTTGCTTGTGTTTGGAGGTGAGTAATTTAGTTTCTAAGATCTCTGAGAGATTCACGCACCTCCCCTCGAAATTCCGTTATGGCTTTAAGGATCATTTCAGCGTTCGGTTCTTGGTTCTTTTTTTGTGCCTTGGTTTTGGGATTTTGCTTTCCCGTACTTGGCGCAGATTTAGACTGGGCCTCGCCATTGTCGGACTGTTGGTCGTTGAAATCGTTCATCTAGGCAATCGGGAGAAAACGGTTGTGGGATTGTTTGGCCATCAGAGCCTCAAGATTTTAGAGCACTCTTTTGTGAGTTGGTAGGTCGATACCTTGGATTTTAGTTGTAGAAGTGCTCTTTTTCTTATTAGGCGGGAGCTCTCCTTCAAGCGTTGCTAGCCCAGCATTACCGGAACTGGAAGTCCCTCTGTCTTCTATATTTGAGGGATGGCCAATCCACAGCAGCATATAGGGAGCAGTGGTACATGGCGAAGGGGAGGCCGATAATGAACCTTAAGGCTCTATGGTAATGCATGTCCAATTTGACCAGTGCAGAGGCGGGGCCTTGACTGTAGAGGAAGTCTGCATAGTCCAACAATGTTATGAAGATGGACTGGACCAAACGCTTCTTAGCATCCCATGTAAGTAGGTGATTAATCCTATAGAAGAGACCAAGCCTCTGTCTATGCTTTTTTATAAGTTCTTCAATATGATCATTATAAGAAAGTTTGTGGTCGATCCAACTCGCCCCCTCCCCCAAGTATTTGAACTTAGTTACGAATTCCAAAGGATCACCTTGGAGTGTGGAGATCTGAGGTAAGGTTCCTTGGGCAGTGGAGTTTGTTACATGTGCGGAGAGTTAGAGGAGCATCTCCTTTGTTTTTTTAGCATTCAAGAGAAGTTTCTGGTTCAAGAGCTGCAGCTGCAGTAGATTGAACTCCTGCTGAAGATCATTACATGCTGCTTCAGGGGTAGGTCTGCAGATGTAATGTACTGTATCATCTGCAAATATATGTACATTGGCAGTTTTGAGGTTGGCATCAACTCTGTTTATATATATTGCAAAGAGCAGAGGGCCCAGCATGGAGCCCTGCGGTATGCCCCTTAACAGGGGTTTTAGGGGTGATAGATCCCCATCCGCTTTTACCTGCTGGAGACGGCCTGAAAGATAGCTACATAGATGTTTTTGGCAGATAAGGGCCTTGTGGCCCATCCAGTCGGCCCTATCCCTCTGTCTAATGCTTAAGGTACCCTAGATGCTACAAGCCCTCCCCCACCCTAGCTTGATAATTCCCATGTGACTATCATTGCACTGAAACCCAACTGACATTCATTGGACCAGTTTTCTAGCCTCTTCAGATCCCTCCTCATTTTTTCTATACCTTCCTGTGTATCTACTCTGTTGCATAGCCTTGCATCATCTGCGAACAGGCTAACCCTCCCTTCTAGGCCCTCTGCAATATCACTTATGAAGACATTGAAGGGGACTGGTCCCAGCACTGATCCCTGTGGTACTCCACTTGTTACCCATCCCTCCTGTGAGCTAACCCCACCACTGTTTGTGTTCTGTTAATCAGTTTCTAACCCACGTGACTACCTCTGTCCCCACCCCCAGATTTGCCAGCATATGGATTAGTCTCCTGTGTGGGACTGTGTCAAAGCCCTTCCTGAAGTCCAGATAGGCCACATCTACCGCTCTGCCCTGGTCTATTTCCTTTGTTACCACTCGAAGAAATCAATCAAGTTGGTCTGGCATGACCTTCCTGCAGTGAATCCATGTTGCCTTGGGTCCAGCAGCCCCTTTGTTTCTAGGTAGTCCACCAGCCTTTCCTTAAGTAGGGTTTCCATCATTTTACCTATGATTGAGGTCAAACTGACCAGGCGGTAGTTTCCTGCCTCCTCCTTGCTACCACTTTTGTGCAGGGGTACCACTTGTGCCTTCTTCCACTCCTCTGGGACGACACCTGTTTCTAGTGATCCACTGAACAGCTTAGCCAGAGGTTTAGCCAGTTCCTCCTGGAGCTCTTTTGGGATCCTCAGGTGTATCCCATCAGGCTCCATAGTTTTATCCACCCTAAGCTGTTCTAGAGGTCTTTTTACTCTGTCCTCTGAAAAAGGTCTAATGTCCACCCCTTCTCCCTGTTTGCCCTTCTCCATTAATGAGGGACCGTCCCCATTGCCTTCTTCCGTGAATACGGAGCAGAAGTATTTGTTGAGGACAGTCGCCTTGTCAATGTCTTTCTCCACTACCTTGCCTCCCTCTTCCCTAATTCTCACAATCCCTCCCCGTCTTCCTTCTCTCGCTAATATACCTAAGGAATGCCTTCCCTCCTTCCTTCACCGATTTTGCTAGCTGTTAGTTATTACTGGTTCCTCTGTCCTTACTGCCTTGTTTGCTTCCTTTCATTTTTCCAGGTATTTTTGCCTGTCCTCCTTGCTTCGTGTTGCCTTGTACCTCAGAAATACAATCTTTTTTCCTCTTACTAACTCTGCTACTCCCTTCAAGAACCACAGTGGTTTCCTCTTTCTTTTGCTCTTGCTGCAGGGCCCGGCACAATGACTTGCTGCCAGGTGCAGGGCTTCCCTTATCTTATCCCACTGTTCCACTACTCCCTTTAGGTCATTGTAAACATAGAAACCTAGAATTTGACGGCAGATAAGGACCACTTGGCCCACCAAGTCTGCCCATTTCCCTACCTAGTGGATAAGCTGCAGATCCTAGTTAACTGACAGCCTATTTCCTCCTACCCCCCACTAGAATTGCCTTATGTCTGTCCCATGCATTCTTGAATTCTCCCACTGTTTTTGACTCTATGACCTCCTCAGGAAGGCTGTTCCACGTATCCACAACCCTCTCTGTAAAGAAATACTCCCTCACATTACCTCTGGGCCATCCTCCCTCTGTCTTCAAATTGTCCCCCCTTGTTTTTGCACATCTCTTTTTCTGAAAGATGCTACTCTCTTGGACTTTGTTGATTCCCTTGAGGTATTTGAAAGTTTCTATCATGTCCACCCTCTCTCTCCTTTCCTTGAGACTATGCAGCTTTAGTTCCTTTAGTCTTTCTTCATATGTCTTCTGATGCAGACCCTGCATCATTTTGGTTGCCCTCCTCTGGACAGCCTCCACCCTGTCTATGTCTTTGTGGAGATGGGGTCTCCAGAACTGTACACAGTACTCCAGATGTGGTCTTACCAACTGTCTGTACAGAGGGCCAGCAACTTCCTATTTTCTACTGGTGATGCCTCTCCCTATGCATTCCAGTATCTCCCCAGCTCTCCTTACTGCCTTCTCACATTGCTGGCCCACCTTTAGGTCATCAGATATGACTACCCCCAGGTCCCTTTCCATTTTTGTTGTTGTCAGTATCTCACCCCTCATTGTGAACTCTTGCCCTGGGTTTTTGTTTCCCAGGTGCATTACTTTGCACTTCTTTGCACTGAATCTAAGCTGCCATACATTTGACCATTCCTCCAACCTTGCCAAGTCCCTTTTCATCCTTTCCACCCCACCTTGTGTATCAACCCTGTTGCAGATCTTTGTGTCATATGCAAAGAGACATACCTTCCCTCCCAGTCCCTCTGCAATTTCACTTATAAAAACATTAAAAGGACTGGTCCCAGTACTGAACCCTATGGTACCCCACTAGTAACCCTCCTTTCTTCACTGTGGACTCCATTTACTATTACCCGCTGTGTCCTGTTGTCCAACCAGTGTTTTACCCAGGTTACCACCCTGGGACCCACTCCCAGGCTGGCTAATTTGTTTATTAATCTTTTGTGCGGGACTGAGTCAAATACCTTGCTAAAGTCTAGGTAGGCCATGTCCACAGCCCCTCCCTGGTCTACTGCTTTGGTCACCCAGTCAAAGAAATCAATTAGATTTGTCTGACATAACCTTCCTGCTGTGAATCCATGCTGCCTTGGGTCCTGTGTGTAACCCCTAAGTGGCGCTATCCCAAGGGCTACTACCCCTGCCTGCTTAACTACTAACAGAGTGAGGGGCCTGGGTCCTATGGCGAGTGCCTCCACCCAGAGGTCAGGGTTTGCAGTAGTTAAACTAGCTTGGTCACAGCCCTCTGGGACACTGTAACCCCCCTTTCTTCCCACTAGTAGCCCACACAATGCATCAGGAATATCTTCACAATGTACACTTATCCCCAGGACTGGCTCTGTTGACTGGACTCTGGGGACCCCCTGTAAAATAAGATGACACAGTGCAAAAACCACAGTACAATACTTTAACATAAACAAATACCTCAGTCAGTGTAACTTTGCTGAAACAAACAGATCTAATTTATTTAAGGAGCTGTAACAAGGACAGGGGGAAATCAGGTTAATTAGGTTAAACACATCAATAATCACAGTACTGTGCGTATATTCAGAGTCCCAAATTGTCACTTTCACTGTGTACCCAGGATGGGGCTAGCCAGGATAGGTGCAGCTGGTTGGGGCCCTGTGATGGAAAAAACACTTGCACAATACCCAATTGTAACCCGGAGCCAGAGGGCTCAGTTTGTGAAGAAATTAAAAAAAAAAAAACAATTAGATGACACACTTGCAATTTGATAAACAGATGGCAGGGAGCTACCCTGCTTTGTACTCACAAACTCAAGGCTGGGAACTGGATGGAAGGCTGATTGTCCTGGATTGCCAGGAGGAGCAGACCATGTGGACAAGGTCCTTGTGACTGGACCCCACTGCAGTTTACAGCAAATGGATGTAGTCTGGATTAATCTGGGGTTTACTTCCAGCTTCATACACTCAATTCACTGTACAGGGGATTTGAAACGCGATTCCCCACAAGCACTGCACACATTTATATGTAAAAGGAAGGTACTATACCAGGCAGGCTGCTTCTCGATCCCGATCGCAATTACTGCACAGTACCCGGGAGAACACACAGCAGATTCAGTTCCTGACCGACCAAGCGCGATTCAGCAATTTCTCCAGTCTTCTACGGGGCGAACCTGGTTTCTAGTCTTCAGATCTCCTTGATTCTCTTCACAGGTTGGATTCTGTCCAAACAGGTGCTTGTACAAGCTGCAGACCGAAACTTAGGGCCTTACACGCGCTTACTGTGTGGAACTATACAGCACAGAAGCTCACAGCTCCTTGTCTCTTCGCCCAAACTGATCTGATCTTTCCAGTAGACAGAGCCGGGCATTTCCTTTGAGTTCCTTCCAGTTCAGTTGGCTGGTTTGGCTGTCACTCACAGTAAACTCCCCCTGTTGGTGGAAAAAAGGCACCGAAGTCCAAACTATAATTCCCAGAAGCATTGGCCATACAGTACATAGGTGGCTGGCTTCACAATGAGAGTCCAAGTTCTGATTTGCCAGCAGTAGGCTCCTTTTCAAAGACCCCCCCACACTGATTGGTCCAGTTCAGCAGTTCAAAACCAGAATGGGGGACTAGGCAAACACAGTTCTGACTGCAAAGAAAAGCGGGTTAGACAAACTGTATTTTAGTTATTACTCTAAATGATTTCTGGCAAAGTTACATCTTTGAAAAGTGCTCACTCTGCCCACTTAGTGACAGCAGAAATGGAGCGATTTGGCAGCAGCTCGAGTGGGACTCAAGCAGGGAAACACACAGACCCCCATCCAAATTAATTATGTCTGCAGGCAGACTACTCTTAAAGAGACAGTACTAGAGGCTCTAAAAGCACTCACAGATAAACAGCTTAGACACCGAACACCATCCAGGCTTGGAGCATTCAAGCAAGCTCTTGGAAGACTTTTGGGAACCCCCATTTGCAGGGGGGTTACATGTGCACCACTGGCGTCTAGGTACTCAACAATTCTTTCCTACAGAAGTGATTCCATAATTTTCCCTACCTCTGAGGTCAAACTGACAGGTCTGTAGTTTTCTGCCTCTGTCTTGCTCTCACTTTTGTGAAGGGCAATCACATCCACCCTCCTCCAGTCCTCAGGTACCACACCATCCACCCGTGATTTATTAAAAAAGGTAGTCAGTGGTCTTATTAGTTCTTCCCTTAGTTCTTTTAGATTTCTGGGGTGAATCCCCTCAGACCCCATTGCTTTATCCACCTTCAGTTTTAAGAGTTCTTTCAGAACCCTTTCTTCTGTGAAAGGACTAATATCAACCCCCCCATCCAGAGTGCTTCTATTAACTGGATTAGGTATTTCCCCCTGCTTTTCCATTGTGAATACTGAGCAGAAGTATTCATTCAGTATCCCTGCTTTTTCACTGTCGCTCTCTCCCCCCACCTTCCTCTTTGTTCAGCCTCAGTATCCCTGCCTTAGTCTTTCTTTGCTCCCTAATGTACCTATAAAAGGTTTTATCCCCCTTCTTAACCGAGTTGGCTATCTTTTTCTTGGTTTGGGTCTTTGCTATTTTGACTGCCTTACCTGCTTCCTTCTGCTTTAACTGGTACATTTCTCTGTCCTGCTCCAGGGTTTTAAATAATTGATTAGCAGTTTTTTTTTCTTGGGACTATACTAACTGTACAGAAAGTATTTACTGTATATAGATTTTTTAGAAGTGCTATGTTTGTTAAACACAGTGAAGCAAGAGCTAAGCATTTTCACCAAGATTTATCACTTTTGTGAGCAAAACGCTAATCAATTTTTAGAGTTAAATAAATCCCTGTGCTCCTTCTGTGTTTCCTTATACTTCCTGAATGCTATCTTTTTCCCCTTACCTTCCCCGCCACTTCTTTTGAGAACCATGGTGTTTTTTTCTTTCATTTTGATTTGTTTATTTGCTTCACCCAAAGGCTTGTTGCCTCTGCGATGGCGGTTTTGATGTCTCCCCATTGTTGCTCCACCCCACCTTCTTGCCTGTTTGCTAGTGCTTTTATGAGGCACTCTCCCATTTTGACAAAATCAGCCCTCCTGAAGTCCAGTACCTTCACTTTTGTGTGGCTTGACTCTACAGCTAAGTTTATCGTGAACCACACTGTTTGGTGGTTGCTTGTTCCCAGATGGCTACCCACTTCAAGATCAGAGATCCTCTCTCCGTCCCCATTTGAGAGTACCAGGCCTAAGATTGCTCTCTTCTGAAAGGGTTCCAAAACTAGCTGTCTGAGGCATGCCCCCTTTAGGGCATCGAGAATGGCTCTGCTCTTGGATGTCGCTGCAGCAAAGTTGCTCCAGTCAATATCTGGCATGTTCAGGTCCCCATCAGCAATATCTCCCTTTTCTCTGTCATTCCAAGGATGCCTTCTGTCATTTCCTTGTCCATTTCCTCCCCTTGAGAAAGGGGTCTGTATACAACCCCTGTGCAGATTGTGGAGTCATTTCCAGTCTCCAGGGTGACCCACAGTGCCTTCTCTCCTCCCTGTTTACCCTTTAGTTCTGTTGCTTTGATCCCTTCCCTTACATAGAGAGTTACTCCTCCTCCTCTTCTTCCCTCCCTGTCCCTCCTGTAGATTGTGTACCCTGGTATGTTGACATCCCAGTCATGGTTCTCTGTGTACCATGTTTATGTGACTGCCACAATATCCAGGCATCCTTCTTCCATCAAGGCCACCATTTCAGGGAACTTTTTACCTAGACTTTGGGCATTAGTACTCATTTCCCTCCATTTTTTATGGCTTTATTCCTTTTTGCCCCATCCCTGTCCCTACTGCCTTTGTCTTTTTCTCCATTTACCCCAGCCCTTCTCCCTACTGACTGCTCTATCTTGGTGTTTACCTCACTAATTACCCTGATTTTTTTTGGGTGGGGCTAGGATTTCTCTTCTCCTCCTCAGTGCCTCCCCCATGGCTAGTTTAAATGCTTGCCATTGGAGCATTTAAACCTATCACCTAGGATCCTAGTTCCCCTCTAGGATAGATGCAGACCATCGCACCTGTATAGGCCTGCATCCCTCCAGGTGGAGCCCCAGTCCACAATGAAGCCAAATCCCTGAGCTCTGCACCAGTTTTTCAACCAGTCATTGAATCCCATGGTGCAGAGTACCCTAGCCTCATCCAAGCCATGGACAGGTAGCACTTCCGAGAAAGTTACCATGTGTGCTACTTGTCTAAGGCCCCTCCCCAATTCCACAAACTCCTGTTGCACTGCTATGATCCCATTCTCAGCCAGGTCATTCGTCCCTAGGTGGATAATGACATCCAGTTCCTTCTTGCTGCTGCTCCCACAATCCTGAGGATTTGTTTCCTGTCCCTCCAAGCCTTGGTGCCAGGCAGGCACCTTACCTCCCTTTCCCCTCCCTTCCTCCCCAGTTCTACCCTCCTAACAATTGAGTCCCCCACCAGGAGTTGTTTCCTTCTCCTGTGGGGTCCTGGGCCACCCTCCTGTGGGTCTACATTGTGGAGGTTCCCAGCATCCTCTTTGGTCTCCACTGCAGGTGCCTCCATAGAGGAACCATGCTTTGTCAGAGTGGTGAATGAACTGTGGAGAGGCACAACTGGAGGGATGCGCCTCTGTTCCACCACCCTCACCCTCCCTGAGCCAACCATGGTCCAACCACTCCTCTTTCTTGACAACTTCTGAGGTAGTGGCGGTGGCCTGGGTGGTCCCTGGGTGGGGGAGCAGGTTTCCTGAATCCTTGCCAGGTCAGCATGGAGACGAACAACCTCCTACCTCAGACCAGAGAGGTGCTTGCAAATAGGGCAGCAACGTAGTCTCCAGAATGTCTCCCGGAAGACTGCTGCTCCACAGCCAGTGCATTGCACCACTCCCCACATGTCTGTGTCCATTCCAGTTACAGATGTTTTTTTGGTTTTTGTTGTTGTTTTAGTGTGTGCAAGCTTGTGAGTGTCTCTGCCCCCTATTCAGTGTGCTGTGCCTTTAAGGATACGAACAGGTGTATCACTGCATAGCCTTGCTGAATTCATCCTTCATCTTATCGAAGTCTGTCCTCCTGAAATCCAGGATTCTAGTCTTTGTGTGACTCGCCTCCTGTGACGTTCTTATGGTGAACCCCACAGCTCGATGATCACTAGTCCCTAGGGTCTCCCCCACTGTGACTTCCTTTATCCTTTCCCCATTGCTTAGGACAAGATCCAGAATTGCATTCTCCCTTGTAGGCTCCCTCACTAGCTGTGTGAGACCTGCCTCTTGCAGGGATTGCAAGGATCCCATACTGCTGGCTGAGGCTGCCGCTGGGATGCTCCAGTCCACATCTGGCAAGCTGAAGTCACCCATCAGCAGCAATTCACCCTTTGTTGCCATGTTCTTTGTAGCCTCCAGCAGTTCTCTGTCTGCATCCTCTGCCTGCCCTGGGGGCCTTTATGTCTCTCCTGTTCTAAGTACTGTTCCCCTCTTCAATTCCAGGGTTACCCACAGCACCTCTGCTTCCCCCCCTTGTCTTGTGGGATTGTCATTTTTATCCCTTCCCTGATGTACAATGCCACCCCTCCCCCTTCTTGCCTTCCCTATCGCACCTGTGCAGCGTGTACTCTGGAATGGCTAGCTCCCAGGCATGGTTGCTATTGCACCATGTATCTGTGACTGCCATGATATCCAGGTCCTCGGAGGCCATTGTTGCCACAAGAACTAGGCTGGCTCTCGCAGGAAGCTAAAAGGCAGATTGCATGGGCAACGCAGATTTATAGAGTGTTAAATCAGAAACAGCCAGAGTATCTAAGTGATAAATTGGAAGTGAAAACGCATGTTCATAATTTACGAAATATAAATTTAAGAAATGTTGTCTTTCCTAAACTGAAAAATACATATAGTAATTTGCGTTTCCCAGTGATTGTAGATAGGATATGGAACATGTTAAAATCAGTAATAAATAAACAATTTAAAGATGTGAAATCATTTTCAACAAGTTTAAAGTTAAAATTAAGAACTAGGTGTGAATGTTATGGCTAGAAATTAGAGAACTTAAAATATATCTAGAATAGTGAAGTGCAATATATATATATATGTTCATTAATAGCTGATTAAGTGTATTGTAATATGATTTTTTTTGTATTAATTTATTTGTAATGTTATAATGAATAGATTGTCTAGTGTACTTTGTTGTTTGATGTTGTAATTATATTTGGATTCAATTGCATACATTTTATACAACAGGAGCATCTTGTAAATAGGACTATGTCCTAATGATGTAAAATGTCAACAACTTTCCTGTATAAAAATAAAGGTTTTTACTACTACTACTACAAGTTCCTGGATTTTGTTACCCAGACTGGGGGCATTGGTGTACATAGCCTTCCAATCATGGCCTCCCCCTTCTGCTATAACTCCAGTAACATCCCCCTTATTCTGTGTCTTCCCCTCCTGTACTTTACATGAGGTCCCTCCTTTTTTACCTATGGCCACTCCTTGCTCATTTCTATGCCTGTTTCCTTTGGTCCGATGCTGGGGGTTCCCTTCCATTCGCTGACCTCCTTAGCTTTGTATCCTTCTGCTGCATCCTCTTTTAGATCTTTTACTCTGTGCTGGAGACCTCCAGTTTAAACCCTCCACGAAGACCTCCAACTTCTGCTTAGTGCTCTTGCTCCTTCTCCAGTGAGATGCAGACCATCATGCTTGACAAGCTTCCTGTCTCAGAAGGTCCCCCAGTCTCCAATGTAGTGCATCATATTGTCTGCGCACCAGCCCTGGAGTCACCAGTTGAATTCCCTGATCTCTTTGTTCCTGAGCTTGTTCTCACTTCCGCCGTTCCTTCAAACTGGCAACACCTCTGAGAAGGCCAGGTGTGTTGTGTACTCCTTTAGGCTCTCCCCTAGGGTCTTCATGTCTCCCTTTGCTTCTTCCACAGTCCTATTTGCTATGTCATTTTTCCCAAGGTGAACAATGATCCCCCCGAAATCCTGATCTCTTCTCACCAGACGTCCTACTCTGTCGTTAACTCTCCTTGTAGATTCTCCTGGCATGCATTTCACCATGGTTTCAGTTTCCTTTGCACTGATGGACTGTGCCTCCACTCCTCGCAACATAGGGTCTCCCACAACTAGAATCCTCCCGTTGTTCTGTGTATTCTTCTTCTTATCCTTTCCTGTACCTCCTTCCTGCTTTCTTGAATCAGGTTTGCCCTGCTCGATTCTTCCTTCCTCCCCACCTGGTTTCTATCCCCTAGCTAGGGGGGTAAAATTATTCTGTATGTGGATAGTGTGTGGCTGGCGGTGCCCCATCTTAGCTCTAGGTGCACCGCTGCCTCCTTCCACAACCCTCCATCCCCCAAGACCTCGATGAGCCTTTGGAGGAGTAGGTGGGTAAGTGGGGGTGGTGGGTATCCCCAATACAGTCTCCTCTGCAGCCTAGTGATCTCTTCTCTTGTTTGCCATTGCTCCCTCTGTAGCTCCACAACTGTCCTGCAGAAGGGGCACCCCAGTCTCCAGAGTGACTGCCTTGCTACCAGCCCTCTGCAGCTCTTGCAGATCTGAATGTCCATGTCTGTTTTCCTCCTGACCTGTAGGTGTCACTGTTTCTTTCTCACTTCACTGTGTCTTCTGTCCTCTCTTCCTGTTCTCACTGGTGTCTTCCTTGGGAGCCTGCAGAAGTTCCCTTGGGCTTCTATAAATGTAGAAAGACCTTCATGGTTGGGGGTGGGAGGGTGGGTAGTACTAATACCATCCCTTAGTGCTAGCTTCCCTCACCAAAATGAGGTGCTTTTAAAAGTAAATGCTAGCTCCTTTTAGTTGCTAGCTGCTGCTTCTAAAAGCTGAAGCAAAATGGAGCTGAGGCACAACTAAGTCTGCTATTCACAGGCCCCTCCCACCAGTGCTTAATTTGTGCTGGTGCTAGCCGGAGCTCAGCCCTGGCACCCCTTTTAATTCCAGGGCTGAGCCCCGGAACCTCTTCTCCCTGACACATTGCACTTTATTTAACATAATATGCACTGAAAGTGACTCACAGAGACAAGTTCATGCTGAGCTGCGGCACCAGCAGTGCAGATCACAGCCGGAGTCGGCTACACCCCCCTTGCGGCTTGCGCTTGTCCTCCTCTCAGTTGAGCGCAGCTGCTGCCTGTTGCCCACTGCAGTTTCTCGCTCATTCACGCTGCTCATTCTTAAGCTGCCTATGGGGGTGTTTGGGGTTGCTTGCGGTGGCATGCATGACCAGGTTGTAGTACAGGCATCACCTGACCAACTATTCTGTGGTCAGGTGTCTTTATGTTGCGAACTTGCGTGTGAGAATGTAGTGGGAGGAGTCAGTAGTCATCGACTATTCACTAAAAATACCACCAACAGCTTAATCGGGTTCAAGGTCAGTTGGCATTCATTTGTATCCCCCTTCCTTGGGTCGTGCCTGAAAATAGGCAGGATTTGTCTAGTGCACTTACCTGGTCAACAAAAACTAAATAAATAAAAAAAAAAAATTGCAGGCTGTGGCTGCATTTGCTGCATCTCGTCGATGGGTGTCTGTTGAAAAATAAAACTACTTTCTGAGAAAAAAAATATTCTTCTAAGTTGCTTGTTTCACTTAAAGTTGTACTGAGAGATTGGGGAATCTGTCAGGGTTGCCTTTGGCTGCTAATAGGGGAAATTCAACTAGGAAAGACTGAAGGTCGGTCATCGGGTGTGCAAGGCTTAGGCAGGGAGGGAGTGAGTGGCATAACCGAGGGTTCAGGAAACTAACTCTCCTAGGCAGCAGGAAAGTAGCTGGGGACTACCTGGGACTGACTGGAGGAGATTCAAGGAAGCCATGGGATCCTCCAGGCCAGCAGCAACATTTCATTCAGTGCAGGGTGCTTTCATGGTGAAGCAACTGGATGGGCGGAAGGCAAGGAAGCAGTAGTGTAGTGAAGGAGAAGAACTGCAGGGGCCAGGGCAGAAAGAAGCAGAGCCTGCTTCTGTGCTTCAGGCCAGGACTTTCACTTACTACTACCTAAAAAATAAATAAATAAATAACCTAAAATAACTCAGTGGGAAAGGAAACCAAAAGAAAAAAAATATTTAAAATCTTGGCTCTGCAGAGCTCTAGCTGAGACAAGAACTCATCAGCTCAGTTGTGTATGAGCTTAGTAAATTCAGTCAGCAGTCTGCCCGGGTTTGAATAATTATTTTACTTCTTTTTTCCTACTTCTCCAAGTTCTCCACAAGCTGAACTAAAACCCCTAAGGCTATACAAAGGCTGTGGAGACTGGTGGCACACCCAGTAGACTGACAGAGCCTAGTGTTTGATTCCTGATTCCTACCATGTTATGTATGTGAATAAACAGGGGCTCTCTAGTGCTGATAACCAGGAGACTGAGTGCCCCCCCCCCCCAAAAAAAAACTCATCAGTGTAAGAGGAGCTGTGTCTCTTTGTGGGTTTGGTACATACATCAGATAGACTTGGTATTAAATAAAATAAGTTGACAACAAAAAGGCTAAATAAGAAAGGCAGAGGCGCAGCAGTGTGAGCTTGTTACATACAGCAGAGTCAGACTGTCTGGGGTTCAGTAATTATTATACTTTCCAGTTCCCTCTCCAGCAGGTGAAAAAAAAGAAAATAAACAGCTAGGCTATACAAAGGCTGAGGAGTTGTGTGAGACTGGTATAGCACATCTGGGAGACTGACAGGGTTTGAATCCTACCATCTAACACTGTGTTGCTGAGTACTGGGCTCTGCAGTTGGTTTCACCACAAAAATAAATAAATAAATAATGGTAAAACCAGGAAAGCAGAGGAGCTGTGTGAACTCGGATAAGAAGGGGGATACAACCTTTTATAGGTACATTAGGGAGCAAAGAAAGACTAAGGCAGGGATACTGAGGCTGAATAAAGGGGAAGGTGGTTGGGCAGAGAGCAACAGTGAAAAAGCAGGGATACTGAACGAATACTTCTGCTCAGTATTCACAAAGGAAGAGCAGAGGGAGATACCTAATCCAGTCAATAGAAGCACTCTGGGGTTGATATAGTCCTGTCACAGAAGAAAGGGTTCTGGAAAGAACTCCTAAAACTGAAGGTGGATAAAGCAATGGGGCCTGATGGATTCACCCCAAATTCAAAAGAACTAAGGGTAGACTAGTAACACCACCGACTACCCTTTTAATAAATCATGGGAGGATGGTGTAGTACCTGAGGACTGGAGAAGGATGATGTGATCCCCTTCACAAAAGTGGGAGCAAGACAGAGGCAGGAAACTACAGACCTGTCAGTTTGACCTCAGTGGTAGGGAAAATGATGGAATCACTTCAGAAGGAAAGAATTGTTGAGTACCTAGAGGCCAGTTGGGCACAGGACCCAAGGCAGCATGGATTCAAAGCAGGAAGATCATGTCAGACAAATCTAATTGATTTCTTTGACTGGATGACTAAAGTAGTAGACCAGGGAGGGGTTGTGGACATGGCCTACCTTGACTTTAGCACGGCATTTGACACAGTCCCGCACAAATGATTAATAAACAAATTAGCCAGCCTGGTAATTGGTCCCAGGGTGGTAGCCTGGGTAAAACACTGGCTGGACAACAGGAAACAGAGGGTAATAGTAAATGGAGTCGGGGTTCAGTACTGGGGCCGGTCCTTTTTAATGTCTTTATAAGTGACATTCCAGAAGGACTGGAAGGAAAAGTATGTCTCTTTGCAGATGACACAAAGATCTGCAACAGGGTTGATACGCAAGGTGGGGTGGGAAGGATGAAAAGGGACTTGGCAAGGTTGGAGGAATGGTCAAATGTATGGCAGCTTACAGTAGATTCAGTACAAAGAACTGCAAAGTAATGCACCTTGGAAACAAAAACCCTGGGGAAGGGTACACAATGGGGGGTGAGATACTGACAACAATAAAAATGGAAAGGGACCTGGGGCAGTCATATCAGATGACCTAAAGGTGGGCCAGCAATTTGAGAAAGCAGTAAGGAGGGTTGGGGGGGATACTGGGATGCATAGGGAGAGGCATCACCAGTAGAAAACAGGAAGTTGTTGTCCCTCTGTACAGACAGTTGGTAAGACCACATCTGGAGTACTGTGTACAGTTCTGGAGATCCCATCTCTGCAAAGACAGACAGGGTAGAGTCTGCCAGAGGAGGGCAATGAAATAGTGCAGGGTCTGCACCAGAAGACATATGAAGAAAGACTAAAGGAGCTTAAGATGTATAGCCCCAAGGAAAGGAGGGAGAGGGGGGACATGATAGAAACTTTCAAATACCTCAAGGGAATCGTCAAAGTCCAAGAGGGTAGCATCTTTAAGAAAAAGAGATGTGCAAGAACAAGGGGGCACAATTTGAAGACAGAGGGGGGCGACTCAGAGGTAATGTGAGGAAGTATTTCTTCACAGAGAGGGTTGTGGATGCATGGAACAGCCTTCCTGAGGAGGTCGTAGAGTCAAAAACAGTGGAGAGATTCAAGAATGCATGGGACAGACATAAGGCAATTCTAGTGGGGGGTAGAAGGAAATAGGCTGTTGGTTAACTAGGATCTGCAGCTTATCCGTTAGGTAGGGAAATAGGCAGACTAGGTGGGCCAAGTGGTCCTTATCTGTCATCAGATTCTATGTTTCTATGTGAACATAGTAGACTGACTGGGTTCGATTCGCACAATCTCCACTTACATACAACATATTACTGTGTCCAAGTGACTGTCTCTGAAGGGCCTGTAGATAAAATCAGTAAAATTAAAATAAGCATTAAAGGCTAAGACAGACAGATCCCAGATCCGAGCAGGTATCTGAGCTTGGGTTTGATTCCTACAAGTTCCACTTACATACAACACATTACTGTGTGTGACAGTAACTGTCTCTGAAGGGGCTGTAACCAAAAAAAAGGCTAAGACAGGCAGAGGAGCAGGTGTGCGGACTGCGAGCTTGGGTTTGATTCCCACAAGTTCCACTTGCATACAGCACATTACTGTGTGTGACAGTAACTTACATAGAAACACAGACTTTGACGGCAGATAAGGACCACTTGGCCCACCCAGTCTGCCCATTTCCCTACCTACTGGATAAACTGCAGATTCTAGTTAACCAACAGCCTGCTTCCTGCAACCCCCCACTATAATTGCTTTGTGTCTGTCCCATGCATGTTTGAATTCCCCCACTGTTTTAGACACAACGACCTCCTCAGGAAGGCTGTTCCATGTATCCACCACTCTCTCCGTGAAAAGAATTTCCTCACATTACCCCTGAGCCATCCCCTCTATCTTTAAACTGTGCCCCTTGTTCTTACACATCTCTTTTTCTGAAAGATGCTACCTCCTGGACTTTTGATTCTTTGAGGTACTTGAACGTTTCTATCATGTCCCCCGTCCCTCCTTTCATCAAGGGTATATATATTAAGCTCTCTCAGTCTCTTTCATATGGCTTCTGATGTAGACCCTGCACCATTTTTAGTTGCCCTCCTCTGACTGCTTCCATCCTGTCTATGTCCTTGTGTAGATGAGGTCTCAAAACTGCACACAGTACTCCAGATGGGGTCTCACCAACTGTCTGTATAGAGGGATAACCACTTCCTTTTCTACTTGTGATGCCCTTCCTATGCATCCCAGTATCCCCTGGCTCTTACTGACTTTTCACATTGCTTACCCACCTTAGATCATCTGATATGACTACTCCCAGGTCCCTTTCCATTTTTGTTGTTGTTAGTACCTCCCTGCTATTGTGTACTTTCTCCTGGTTTTGTTTCCCAGGTGCATTACTTTGCACTTTGCATTGAATCTAAGTTGCCATATGTCTGACCATTCCTCCAACCTTGCCAAGTCCCTTCTCATCTTTTCTACCCCTCTTGTGTATCAACTCTGTTACAGATCTTGTATCATCTGCAATGAGGCATACCTTTCCTCCAGACCTCTGCAATGTCACTTATAAAGATGTTAAAGAGGATTGGACCCAGTACTGAGCCCTGAGGTACTCCAACTAGTAACCCCTTTATTCGGAATGTGTTCCATTCACTATTACCTTCTGTGTCCTGTTGTGCAGCCAAGTTGGGCTATCTAGTGGCTACCACCCTGGGACCCACCCCAGGCTGGTTAACTTGATTATTAATCTTTGTGTGGGACTGTGTCAAATGCCTTGCTAAAGTCTAGGTAGGCCATATCCACAGCCCCTCCCTGGTCTATTACTTTGGTCACCCAGTCAAAGAAATCAATTAGATTAGTCTGACATGATCTTTCTGCTGTAAATCCATGTTGCTTTGGGTCCTGTGCCCCGCTGGCCTCTAAGTACTCAACAATTCTTTCTTTCAGAAGTGATTCCATCATTTTCCCTACCGCTGAGGTCAAACTTACAGGTCTGTAGTTTCCTGCTTCTGCCTTGCTCCCACTTTTGTAAAGGGGAATCACATCTGCCCTCCTCCAGTCCCTCAGATACCACCCCATCCTGCCATGATTTGTTAAAAGTGTGGTCAGTGGTGTCACTAGGTCCCCCTTAGTTCTTTTTAGGATTCTGGGGTGAACCTGTCAGGTCCCATTGCTTTGTCCACCTTTGAGTTTTAGGAGTTCTTTCAGGACTCTTCTTCTGTGAATGGACTGGTATCAACCCCTACTCAGAGTGCTTCTATTGTCTGGTTTAGGTAACTGCTCCTCATCTTCTTTGTGAATACTGAGCAAAAGTATTCATTCAGTATCTCTGCCTTTTCACTGTCTCCCTCTGCCCACCTCCCCTCTCCTTTATTAATCTTCACTATCCCTCCCTTAACCTTTCTATGCTCCCTAATGTACCTACAAAAGGTTTTTTTTTTTTTTAGTTGTGTTTAACCAGGATTAGCACACTAAGCTGAAAGCTTTTTTATAGGCATGACCTGGGAGCACAGGGAAGCTAAGTGACTTGCTCAGGGTCACACAGTATGTAAGTGGAAGCTGTGGGATTCAAACCCATGTCTGGCCTGCTGGATGTCACCAAATTTGCAGCTCAGAGCCTTAAACCACCATGCTATACTGCCTCCCTCAATCCCCCTTTTTGACAGAGTTGGCTATTTTTTCCTCAGTTTGTGCCTTTGCTATTCTGACTGCCTTTCCTACTTCTTTCTGCTTTAATTGATACAGTTCCCTGTCGTGCTCCCTCTGTGATTCCTTATACTTTCTGAATGCAGCCTTTTTCTCCATAACCTTCCCTGCCACCTCTTTTGAGAACCATAGTGTTTTTTTCACTCCGCTTTGTTTTCTTTATTTGTTTTACACAAAGACTTGTTGCCTCTATGATGGCAGTTTTGATTTTTCTCCATTGTTCTTCCACCCCTCCTATTTGGCCATTTGCTAGTGCATTCTTCAGGTGTTCACCCATTTTGCCAAAGTCAGCTCTTCTAAAGTCCAGTATCCTTGTTTTTGTATGGCTTATCTCCATGGTTGTGCTCATTGTGAAGCACACTGTGCAGTGGTCACTTGTTCCCAGATGTCTACTGACTTCTAAATTTGTGATCCTCTCCATTTGATAGTACCAGGTCTAGTATTGCTCCTCCCAAGTGGGTTCCAGCACTAGCTGTCTATGTCTGCTCTGCAGGGCATCAAGAATGACCCTGCTCTTGGATGTGGCTGCAGTGCATGTCCTCCAGTTAACATCTGGCATATTCAGGTCCCCCATCAACAGTATCTCCCTTTTCAGCCATTTTGAGAATGTCCTCTATCATTTTCTTGTCCATTTCTCCCTTGAGACGGGGTCTGTATACAACCCTAAGTGGATTGAGTATGCCATTCCCCATTTCCAAGGTAACCCAGAGTGCCTCTTTCCTCCCCCTTTACTTTTTAGTTCTGTAGCTTTGATCCCTTCCCTTATGTATAGAGCTACTCCACCTCCTCTTTTACCTTCCCTGTCCCTTCTGTAGATTGTGTACCCTGGTATGTTGACATCCCATTCATGGTTCTCAGTGTACCATGTTTCTGTGACTGCCACAATATCCAATTGTTCATCTTCCATCAAAGCTACTAGCTCAGAAAGCTTGTTTCCCAGACTACGGGCATTGGTAGTCATTGCCCTCCATTTAATGTTGGCTTGATCCTTTTTTCCCCCATCCCTGCTCTTATTGGTCTTATCTATTTTACCATTTACCCCCATCCTGCCCTGTGTTGAGCTCTGTACCTCAGTGTTTACCCTACTACCTGCCCTGTTTTGTGGGGGGAGGCTTGACTTTTCCTGCCTTTATCAGTACCTTCTTATCTAGTTTAAAAGCTTGCCAAGGAAGCATTTAAACCTGTCACCTAGGAGCTTGGTCCCTTTGTGGACAAATGCAGACCCCTACCAGTATAGACCTTTATCTCTCCAGGTGAACCCCCAGTCCCCAATGAAGCCAAAGCCCTATGCTCTGCACCAGTTTTGCAACCTATTCATTAAACTGCATGGTGTGCAGTACCCTAGCCTCACCTCTGCATGGACTGTTAGCACCTCTGAGAAGGTTACTGTGCTTGCTACCCATCTGAGGCCCTCCCCAACTCCACAAATTCATTCTGCACTGCACTGATCCCATGCCTAGCTAGGTAATTTGTCCCAAGGTGGACAATGATATCTAGTTTTCTCTCCTGTGATGCTGCTTCTACAATTGTGAGGATTCGCTTCTGTCCCTCCAAGCCATGGCACCAGGCAGGCAGCTTACTTCTTCTCTCCCTTCCCAGTTCTACCCCCTAACAATTGAGTCCCCTATCAGTAGCTGTTTCCTTCCCTGTGGTGTCCCTTGCCACCCTTTGTGGGTCTCCCTTGTGGATGTCCTCAGCATTCTTCTGGGTCTCCACTGAGGGTGCCATCATAGAGCAACCTTGCTCTGCCAGAATGGCATCTGATTTGTGTAGAGGTACAACTGGGGGCTTCGGCCTGGTCCACTCACCCACCTCCCAGAACCCACTGTGGTCCTACTGCTCTTCATACTCCAAACCTCTGACTCAGTGGTTGTGGCAGTGGTGTTTCTTGGGAGGGGAGGCCTTAGTCCTTGCTAGTTCAGCCTGGAGGTGGGCAACCTCCTCTCTCAGAGCTGACAGTTGCCTACAATAGGACAGCAACGCAGTTTCCAGAATGTTTCCTGAAAACTGCTGCCCCACAGCCAGCGCATTGCATCACTCCCCACATGTCCTGCCTCCCTTATTATATACAATATGTAATTTTATATATATATATATATATATATATTATTTGTAACTGTCTCTGAAGGGGCTGTAACCAAAAAAAAGGCTAAGACAGGCACAGGAGCAGGTGTGCGGACTGCGAGCTTGGGTTTGATTCCCACAAGTTCCACTTACATACGCACATTACTGTGTTCAACCAGTTACTGTCTGTGAAGGGGCAGGGGCTGTAACCAAAAACAAAGGCTAACACAGGCAGAGAAGCAGGTGTGCAGACTGCGAGCTTGGGTTTGAGTCCCACAAGTTCCACTTACATACAGCACATTACTTATTTATTTTCCCAAATGAACCTCATATGCACATCAACACGAGCATCAATGCTTATTGAAACTATTTCATCATTACTATTCCTCAATCTAATCAGCCCACCGTTGAAGAAATTCAATCCCATCCCTTATGTTAGGTCATGGCTTGCCAAAGGGCACAGAGCAGTCAATGACACACAAAGTAAGGAAAGGAAAACATGAGGATAACCAGAAAAATATGGAAATTCTGTGGTCTTTTCTTGATAAGTAGAGAACAAACGAAACCAAACTGAGAATTTCTTTCTGCAGGAGTCCGGATTGCGATGGCCACCAGCTAGACATGCACTGCACTTCCTCACTGCTCCTCTGCTGATACCAATATTTATACCACATAAATCGATGAAGCTAACAGTGGAAAATACATCTAATAGTTTAGGGAGCAAATTAATCACAGTCCGAGTGCCATATACTGCTACAGCAGACAACAGAACGATGAAGCCGCAACGGCCTAAACACACGCCCCCACCTTCTCCGGACAAAAAACTACCAGCAAAACGACTCAAAGCAAGTGGGGCTGAAGAATCCTCCAATTTATTAACGGAGGAGATTTTCTTCGAAGGACTTGCTTCGATCAAGGGATCGTTACAGGAGGTGGTAGCTGACTTGCAAACCCTAAAAAGCTCCATGGAGCAACTAACGATCTGCACGACAGTCAACGAAGCCAGAATCTCATCCCTGGATGACTGGAGGGCAAAAGTGGATCTGGAGATATCACTCCCGCAACGAATTAAAAAAATGGAGGACAAATTAGAAGACCTGGGCCGGCGCGGTGGTGCTGAGGGTTGAGGCGCTGGATGCCACACCCCGTGCCACACCAGCAATCCGGGTTCAGAACGAGCACGGTCTGCCGGGGGTTGGCAGGGGAGAGAGAGAGGATCAGCGTCTGAGGACTGCTCTCTCTCTCTCGAGGAGGATCCAGGGAGCCTTGGCGCAGCAGCTGCCCCCGTGGAGGCCAGAGGCACTGCACATACAAGGGCTCACAAAATGGGGTAGACGCTGAGAAGCTGTCTTCTGGACATGGGTGGGAGTGCTCACATTGCGGGCTGTACAGCATTGCACGTCCCATATCTGGGGCCTAACTAAGAAAACACCCCGCCTTGTGGATAGGCGACAGCACCGCCACTCTCCTGACCAAACTCCACTGCCGGTTGCACTCTTCTCCTGGGCCGAGCCCAGCCCAGCCCAAATTCTAGATAGAACACCCTGGGCAGATAGGGCAGCCCTACCCCGAGGGGCTCAGAGCCGGGGGGATAGCCGGGCTGGTGCCAGGAACAGGAGGGCTCCCAGGCATGGAGGTAGAGTTGGGGGCATTGGAAGGTGCCTGAGAGAGTTCCATGAGACTGAGGCAAAAATAGAGTTAAAAAAAAAAATTAGAAGACCTGGAAGGGCGTTCCAGGTGAAACAATCTTGTGATCCTCGGGTTGCCAGAAGGAGAAGGCATGAAATCCATCGCGTTCATGCAAAAGCTGTGCACGAAACTAGCGGGCCCATCTTTAAATGGCCTGACTTATGTGACCGAACGGGCACACCGAGCTTTAAGGCCTACCCCCCAGCAGGCTCTCCTCCTCGTCCCCTTATATTCAGATTGCTGAACTATTTAGACAAACAAAAGGTCCTGGAAAAACTGAAAGATCAGTGGAAGATATAATGGGAATCTTCAAAAATCAGGATAGTCCAAGATCTGCCTCTTACAGTCCAGCAAAAACGCACAGAATTTCATCCCATTGTAGTCAAATTGATTGCTGCAGGCATTCAATTCAGGATGAGATACCCTGCAACGCTACAAATTAATAAAGAAGGGCAGTGGCTTTCATTCGATTCTACTAATAAAGCTTTCAATGAGCTTAAGAAAATATTTCCAGATCTCTGTCGGTGAAAAGAAGTTTCAGCCACCAGTGAACCCGTAGAGAGGTGCGAGAGAAGAATTAGAATGTAATAATGGAGCCTCACCCTACGAATAACTCAGTTTGGCTAATTGATTCCTCAGTAACAGTCTGCTACTCACTGTAGTCCGATGCAGAGAGAGTCCGAGTTTATCTATGGGCTGCTATCTTTGTACTTTAATCAGTTTCTTTCTTAATATGACTCTTAATTCAAATCCCAAAGTACAACTGAACTTTAAAACGGTAATCTGGCTATGTTTCACCGAAGGAGGTTACTTTAGAGATTATTTACTTCAGTTGCTGGCCCAGATCACTCTCATATTTTTATGCACAGGCTCCCTGAACTTATTTAGATTTTGTTTTCTTTTTTTTTTTTTTTTTACATTTATCCTTGTAATCTGACCTTATGGGGGTGCATGCAGCATGTTCATCTTAGAATTGTTAATTTGGATTCCTTCTTTTCATGATGGTTTGTATTATTTTCAATTAGACAACTGTGAATCTTATTTCAGAGTAAGACATCCAATTATCTAATGTTTCTCACACACTGTTGATGTTATTGTTGAAATGGAGGGGAAGTGGAGGGGGCAGCAGTCCTCCTGGTGGCAGGACATGATCGCAAACAAATGTTGCAAAGGAGTTCGGTCATATGGACTGGGGGTTTAAGTGTTTTAGTTGGGATAATTAGTTATTTTGATGGGTTTGATAGTAGTAGTTTTGTAATAGACAATAGCAATGCTGAAAGTGCGCTAGACACAATTTATCTACGATGGAATGTGAGAATAGACTCTGACAATATATCGATCCAAGTTTGCTTTCACCAATGAGAACAATTATGTAGGATATTCCCGCTTTTATTATTAAGATAAGATGGCATTGCGGCTGGTTTCTTGGAATGTTAATGGGGCTCTTTCCAGAACAAAATGTTACCAAATACTTAGACATCTCAAAACTATGCAATTCAACGTAGCTTTCCTGCAGGAAATACACTTGCTTGAGACTGAAAATAATTTGTTTAGGAGGAGGCAAATAGGGCAAGAATACTCAGCAGATAACACCACAGCATGATGAGGAGTGGCAATTTTAATCAATAGAAATACACAATTTGCCCAACAACAAATCCACATAGATAGACAAGGTAGATATATATTTATTAAAGGTATCCTGAATCATTCTGAGCTTATTTTGGGTTCAATCTATGGACTGAATAATGATTCTCCCGAGTTTTTTGTATCGTTGTTAACCACTTTATGCTCATTTCCCTGTTTACCTATAATTTTAGCTGGGGATTGGAATCTGGTTTTGAACCCCAACCTAGATAGATCATCAGGCAAAGGACCTACTCTGACCCCGGCTCAAAGAGCCTTGAAAGATTTACTGACCACTTACAACTTGAATGACCCCTGGAGACTATTAAATCTGCAGGGTAGAGGTTATACTTTTTATTCGGCTGTTCACAAATCCTTATCCTGAATAGATTATTTTCTAGTTAATAGCGCAATATTGGAAGGGACAATGGGTAATGGTACGTCCCCGAGGGTCATAGTGGACCATGCTCCGGTATGGATTGAAACAGTTTTACCCAATCAGGTATCCAGAACAGGTATGTGGAAGCTAAATTCCAGCTTCTCCAGGATGACACTGCCCGACAGACCCTTGCAGACAGGATCTCCCAATTTTTACAACATAATCAGGGAGCATCTTTAAGTATGGACAAACTTTGGTGTGCAATGAAGTGTGTGGTTAGAGGGGAGTGTATCAGGTTATCAGCAACCAGAAAGAAGAAAAGAGAAATCCAGGTAGCATCCCTATTAACCCAGATCCAGCTCCTAGAAGATCAACTACTTCACTCTGATAATGGAGAAACTCCAGACACCTGACCCAGTTAAAAAAAATCGATATTCGGAACTACTAAGAGAACAAGCCCAATACATACTTTTCAAAACTCCCTCATCACTACACCAATAGGAATTGTGGACGAATTTGTCTCGTACTATAAATGTCTATATGTGCCACCTCTCTCCCCACCCTTGTTAAAAGATATCCAAAAGTATCTTAAAGAGCTTCCCCTTCCAGTTTTACAGAAGGAGCAAGCACAACCCCTGGAGGAGGAGATAACTCAGCAGGAAGTGTAGGAAGCTATTGAATCATTGCCAGATGACAAAGCACCAGGTTCAGATGTTTTTTCACCATGGTTTTATAAAGAGTTTAAAGACCTGCTCTCACCTTTCCTGCTGAAGATGTTCAATTATTTATGTTCGCCTGGAATTACTGACCTTTCCTTACTAAAAGCTACCATAATAGTTCTCCCTAAGCCAAATAGGTCCCCCTAATCAGTTATGAACTACAGACCCAATTCCCTGATGAATTATGAGATTAAAATTTTTGCCAAAATATTGGCTACCAGATTGGCCTGGGTTTGAAATCCCCTTCTTGGTCCAGAGCAAGTGGGCTTTGTAGCAGGTCGTCCCTCTACAGATCATCTAAGGAAACTATTTCATGTTATTTCTGCTTCTAGAACAACAACTCAACCAATTGCCTTAGTCTCCCCTAGATGTGGAAAAGGCATTTGATAGAGTGAATTGGACTTTTCTATTTGAAGTCTTAAAAATCTTTGGTCTTCCACACAAATTCATTCAATGGATACAACTTTTGTATTCGCATCCCACAGCAAAGATTTACTGTAACGGGATTATCTCTGAGCCTGTTCCTCTATACTCTGGCACGCGGCAAGGTTGTCCCCCCTCTCCTCTACTATTTAATTTATATTTAGAACTGCTATTAATACGACTACAAACGGACTCCACAATACGCGGGGTCAGCACTAAGGGATGGGACCTCCGACTGTCGGTATATGCTGATGATATATTGTTCCACCTTTCTGAACCAGTAAAATCCTTTCCAATAATAATTTCCCTAATAAAGACTTATGGGGCTTTGTCCAAATATAAATTAAATATCTCCAAATTGTTAATTATGCCTCTGAACGCCAACCTTTACCAGAGTCAAGTAGAATAATTCCAATTACAATGGGTTAAAAAGATCCAGTATTTAGGACTTACAATAACAGTTAATCTTCACCAGATTAAAAAAATTGAATTTAGACGACAAAGTAGAAATAATCAGGCAAGATCTTGAAAGGTGGTCACCACTATACTTATCTTTGCAGGGCAGAGTTAATGTGGTTAAAATGAATGTTCTTCCGAGATTATTTTACCCTCTAAATATGTTAAACTTTTGTCTCCCCCTTGCTTGGTTTAAAAATGTTCAACAAATAATTTCTACATTTCTGTGGAAATCCAAACCACCCAGAAGATCTTATGTTAAAGTGTGTGCTCCTAAACAGAAAGGAGGTCTTAACCTGCCAGATTATCTACACTATTACTTAGCAAGCCATATAGCTAAATATTTCTGATGGTACCCTTCATCCTCAAGGATGTCAGGGATGAGCACACTTCCAATATAGATACAAATAGAGTGGAAAACCATACGGGACAGTGGTATTTCTCCCCATAGTCTATTGTTCATTACTCCTAAATTGGGAACAAAAATATTAAATAATGACCTAATATGCATGTCCCTAAGGCCCTGTACACATTAGAGCTGAAGATTTGCACCGGCTTAAAAAACATTTTAAAAGTGTTTTTAAACTCATCACAGCAGCCCATCCAGATCAGTCTTCAACCGAGATTTAACTTGGTTATACCACAGCCAACTCCCGTCTGCATCTGCCTCCAGTAACGTTTTTTAAAACGGGTTCTCCACGACCCTTAACATGCTTCCTGGAGGAGCAATATGCAGACGCCCATCCACACCACAGGTAACACGCTTTCTCTCATAAAACATTTTTTAAAATGGACTTGAGACTAGTTACGAGAGTATCTAACGTTTCCTAACACACTTTGAAACCATGCTTAAATGCGGTGGGGCACCGTGTTTGCGCTAGTTAAAATGTTTTAAGCACCTTAAAATGTTTTAACTAGCCTGATGTGTACAGGGCCTAAAAGTTCATGCTCAGCTTAGTAGACTTATTTATTACAGTAATACTGAAGATATCTCTCAACCCTTATGTCTAAACCCCAATTTTGTAATAGACAAGAAATATATTAAACTAAACTATGGCACTTCTATGTTAGTGATCAAGATTGCAGATATGCTGGAGAATGGCAAGATTAGATTGTTACAGGCAATTTTCTTGATCCTACATTTGTCTCTTACCCAAACTTTCAAAGGTTTTCAAATCAGACATCTTTTAATAACCAAGATGAAACCCAGACTTTGGAATGATGATCAAACTACTCTCATCACTTTACTTCATACATTAGCGTGTGAATCCCATGCAGTGTCGAAAATTAAGCTGAACTCTATCCACATGTATATCCGGATATTCAAGAGAATTCAGAATTTTGGTCCAAGTGCTTTCCAAATATCCAGTTCACATGGAAAAATTTGTGGCAGGCTGTATACAAATACTCCTCCAACGACAAACTATGTTTAATTCAATTCAATGTGTTACACAATTTGAACTTCACCCCGGTCAAGCTATATGCTATGGGCAAGCTGCAAGACCCCCAATGTAGTAGATGTGGGCTGGATACAGGTACTCTCTATCATATTTTATGGGATTGTCCCACAATTAAATCACTTTGGATCACAATAAAAGGTAAACTTGATCCTTTGTTAGGACTGGAGTCCCTATTTGAACCCAATATTTCTGTTTAAGAACATAGATATGCCATGTCTTTAATTTCACATACTGTTAAACAACTCATACTGACACACTGGCAAAACTCTCATAACTTCTTTGGAGTGGCTTAATGCATTTTTGCATAATTTAAGGATAGAGAAAATGATATCGAGTCTCAGACACAATATTAATAGTTTTAGTAGAAAATGGGGTAAAATCTATGAACTGACTTTAATGCATTAATAGGTTTCTTACAGTATGGAATAGAGTCTTACTCAGCATACACATACTTACTAGTATTTCATTATGGATGTGTTGTTGATGTGCCTAGCTAGTAAAGAAGGGAGGGTGGGTTGTGGAATTTATTAGGTTATGTTAGGTTATAATAAGTTTAAGTTAACTAGATTACATTAGTTAACACTGTAGAGATAGATAGATATTTTGTGTTAAGTAGGCCGATGTAACCCTAAGGCCATGTTTTACTGAACCTCTGTTTCAAATTATTATAGTAATGTCATTTGTGATTGCCTGATCGTAAGCTTTTACAAAACCAATGAAGTATACTGAATTAAAAAAATAATAATTTATTTCTGCAACCTATAAAACTGATGTAGCAATCTGGATGCTTCCTTAATGGTATTTGTAGCTTAATATAGAAACTGTATTTTGGCTAGCAGCAGCTGAAACAGTGCTTCATATACTTTCCTCTGTGTGCTATACTTCCATCATATTCATACAATAACACACACACACACACACCAAATTACAGTGTAACCCCCCCTACAAATGGGGGTTCCCAAAAAGTCTTCCTTGAGCTTGCCTAAATGCTCATTGCCAGGCTGGTGTCCTGAGATTTAGCAGTTTAAATGTGATTACCAGAGCCTGTATAGCCTCTGTGTACTGTCACTTTAAGAGCTGCCTAGTTGTAGCTTAAGTAATCTGAGAGGGAACTCTGTTGAAAGATGTAACTATTTGCTGAAAATCATTTAGAGTGATAATGATAATGTAGTTTGTCTAACATGCTTTCTTTGTAGCAAGGACTGTTTTGTTTGTCTCCACTATTTTGGTCTTTGGACTACAAATTGGACCTAACAGTACTGGTGGGACCTAAAATGTAGCCGGACTACAGGAACTGTCCGAATTCAAAATCTGTAGGAACTGCAGTTTGTTTTTGCACCTTTTTTGCAACTGAAGGGGGAGCTCTTGCTTTGACTGACATCAAAATCAGCCAACCAAATTTTTTGGATCTTGGGGAAGTCCCGGGCTACTTGCAGTTTTCACTTAGTTCTGAGCTGGGAAGTGAAATAAGAGGAGCTGAAGTGATTCTGAACAGCAATCCTGAGTGGATTTGCATGGGTGAACTGTGAAAAGGCTGTGTTTTTGGCTTACATGTCTGCCTGCTGCTCCTCAGAGGGAGAGAAGAGAATTATTGTGGAATAAATCCAAGTTTGTGTGACTAAAGTAAGCTACTGAAATGGGCCAGGCTCAACCTGAAGAAGTCTGAAGATTTTGCTGAAATTCAATCAGCCTGTCATGAGTTCCAGCTATCCCTGAGCTCCCGGTGTGTGCAGAGATTTTGCAGTTGTGACCGGGGAGTGCTTTGCCTGGTACAGTAGAATTCCTGTACATGTAAATGTGCTATGAGCTGCTAGTGGGTTGTGCATTAGTTCCCCACTGTGTGAACTGTGTTCTGCTTGCTGGAAGCTGTATCCAGCCCAAAACGGACTGCTTCCAAATTTGTCTCCATGTGGTCTGGGCCTTGCCAGACTGGCCCAGCCAGACTGCCCACTGCACAGAGAAGCCATCGATGAGAGACCTGCCTGGGGATCAGCCCTCTGCTCCATGCTTGAACAGGAACGATGCCTCTACAACTCGTGTGGGCCCTGCTTCTCCTGGCATTCCAGACCAACCACCTGCAGTCTCGATTTTCGTCCAGCCTGTGTCCAGCCTTGGGTATCGTGAGTAAATACCAGGGTAGCTCCCTGCACAACAGCTTATTCTGAGTGTCTTGTTGTTTCGTTTCCTTTATGAACTGAGCCCTCTGGCTCCGGATTACAAATATTGTGTACTGTGCATGTTGTGTTTTCCATCACAGGGCCCCAACCAGCTGCAACCCCGGGCAACGGTCCTGGCTAGCCCATCTCTTCTCCACCTGGGTACCCAGAGGTGGACTGTGTGGGGGGACTCCAAGCGCATGCATAACTGCTTGACTGATATAACCTTTAAGCTAATTAACCTGATTTGGCCCCTCCCTTGTTCAAGTCCCCTGAATAAATCAGCTCTAACTTTTCTGCACGTAATCTGACTGTGGTTCCAGTTTATGCCAAGAGTACTGTACTGCTGCTATTTGCTGTGCATAAACTTGTTTTACAGGGGGTCCCCAGGGTCAAGTCAGAGGAACCAGCCTTGGTGGTAAGTGCAAACAGTGTGGGTACTTGTGTGGTGTACCAGGAGTATTGTGGGAGTGATTATTGTACAGTGTTCAGGCCGTTAGAGGGGAAAGAGGGGGGTTACAGAGTCCCGGAAGGCTGTGCCCAGGTTAGCTTGACCACTACCAACCCTGACCTCTGGGTGGAGGCACCCGATTCAGAACTTGGGTCCCTTAACCTGCAACTAACCAAGCAGGCAGGGGTAGTAGCCCTTGGGATAGCGCCACCTAGGGGTTACATCTTGGTGGCTCACCGCTGGGATTTTGTGTCTTCTAGTGGCCGAAACTACGAATTATAATCAAACATAAATGGCTACCCCAATAGAAGTGGCTGTGCACCAGTTGGTGGGGTGGTGTACAGGGCAGGAAATTGACCCTCATAATGCCCTGCTTGTATTGGATATTCCCCTGAACATTGGTAAAGATGCTGTAGAAGGACTACTTTCCAAAGTTGAATGTTTAACAAACGTTGTGGTGGTGGGGTGACAGACTGATCTGTCCGCCCAAACTTTCATGGCATTAGTAGATTGTAGTGACCCAGTGGACAGTTTCCAAAGTGCCATGGACTATTGCCCCAGAAGGGACCCCAGCCACCTGGAGAGTGATAACTAGAGACAGTAAAAACCCTGGAGAGGATGAGCTCCCCCTATTGTCTGAGACTTTTGAGGAGAAATTTGCTAAGTTGTTGCTGGAGGAAGGGAACTCCATAGAGGACTTTAAGAAACTTTTCCTGCCACCTGGGGGTGTTCGCTCCGCAACAGTCCCTCCCACTCCAGCACCTGTTACTGCCCCACCTTCTGTGCCCGTGACAATGCTGGCCCCTATATCTGTACCTGCCATTAGTCATGACTCCTACCGAAGGTTGAGAATCTTCTTGGGTACCCTCCCCACCCCCCAGGGGGAGGATGACTGGGAGACCTGGATAGACTATGTTGCCCGTCTAGTACTTGAATGGCAATGCTCAGAAGCAGAGAAATGAAAGAGGTTGAGTGAGAGCCTCTGAGGTCCTGCCCTGGCTACCATCCATGCCAAGTGGGCTAATAACCCCGAAGCAACTTCACATGACTATCTTGATGCATTGGAGAATGTGTATGGGAGCCCAGATTCAGATGAGGACCTGTGGTGGACAATAAGAAACGCCCAGCAGTACTCAGGAGAGCCATTGTCTGTGTATGTACCTCGGCTTGAAAAGCTGCTATAAGAGTGCCTCAGAAAGGGTAGTTTGCAGTCAAATGGATTAGATCGAACTAGGCTGGACCGGATCCTTAAGTCTGCTCCATTTTCAGAATTGCTACTGCTTAAGTTGTGCCTCGCCAACCGACTGGAATCACCCCCCCCCTTATGATGAGCTAATGAAAGAAATTCGGGGGGTTGAGCAAAGGTGACCCCATGGGGGAATTTCACCAATATCTGCTGCTACTGCGCAAGTGACAGAGAGTGATCATCCAAGTGGGGTTCGGGGGCAAACATCGGCACCTAACAAGCACTCTGAGAATGCAAAGGACTTCCTGCCCTGGGCCCAGTATTTGAAAGTCGAGCTATTAAAGGAAGTCCAAGAGTTGAAGGCGGGTGCTTCTGCAAGGGTTCTCCCCATGGAACAAGATTCTGGTTCCTCTCAGGACGTGACTGCCATGGGGGTGGGGGTGCACCATCAGGCATCCTCTACCGAGGACAGCTCCCAGGCTGAATTCAAAGAATTGACTGCCACCCTAAAGGAACTATTGAGACACATTGCACCCCTCTCACCGCTGCAAGCAGATATTGGACCCTGATCCCTTTCTACTACTTCAGTTCCTCATGCAATGTTCTCTCCAAGGATGACCAAGGAGTCTATCTTTTGTCACCACTGTGGAAAGGATGGCCATATGAAGAGGGAATGTCAGTCTCAGAAAGACTTAGAGAAAGTGGTGAACCGGCTTCAAGGAGAGATTCGAAAAATTAATCAGTGGTCAAGGGGTGCACAAAACGACCACAGTGAAGGCTTCAGACATTCTAACTCAAACCCCTTTGTGGCTAAATCGTCCATCCAGGCCCCTGCTGCTGTCCCTCCAGACTGGTCCAAAATAGTGGGCCCTTCACTGGAGACTACCGTGGCTGTGAATGGTATTCCTACTCGGGCTGTGCTGGACAGTGGGTCGCAAGTGACCATTGTTTTTAAGGACTGGTATGACAAACACTTATCTGCTGTGCCCTTACAATCCCTGGAAGGCCTACATGTGTGGGGGCTGAGCGACAAGTCTTATCCCTACCTAGGATATGTCCACCTCTGGTTGTCATTTCCTGCAGCTGTAATTGGTGTAGAGGAGCAAGTCGAGACACTGGCCTTAGTGTGTCCCCCTACTGGACTGTATGATGGGGTTCCCCTGTTAATTGGGACCAATGCCCATATGTTTGGGAGACTGGCACAACTCTGTCGTGAGAAACAAGTTTGATGGGCTGGGAGGGCCCTAAGATTTCCCACTCTGATCAAGAGGGCCTATGATTTGCAACAGAACCCCAAGGGAGTGGACCAGGATGAACCAGTAGGGGTCGTGTGGAAGAAGGATCCCGATTCAATGGTACTGGCCCTTAATGCCCAGTGTACCGTTCAAGGGGAGGTCCACCTCCACAAAGATGTCAAGAACAAAATACTTATGTTGGACGCACCAGGCAATGGAAAGTTGCTGGAAGGATTATTGCTTAAGCTCAGCATCTTGCCAGCTCGTGCTCATGCGTATGCACGACGAGTGATGATCCAGATTCATAATGTGTCAGATCGGGAGATCCGGGTGAACAGAGGATGCACCCTAGCTATAGTACACTGCACAGACACTGCAGTGTTGCTCAGCAACAAGCACTCTGGCAAGACAGAGAGAGTGACTCCTGACTTGTTTGATTTTGGTGACTCCCCGTTGCGCCAGCTGAATGGAAGACTAGAAGTTGCCAGAAACTTGCCCAGAGAGATCAAGTATTTTCGCTGAAGGAATGGGACGCGAGATGTGTCCAGGGTGTGAAGCATCATATACGCCTGCACGTTGAACGGCCATTTCGGAAGAGGTCTTGACACCTGGCCCCTGCAGACATAGACAATGTGAGAAGACACTTGCAGGAAATGCTCGCGGCTGGTGTGATACAAGAATCCAGGAGCCCATATGCTTCTCCCATTGTGGTTGTGCATAAGAAGAATGGATCTGTGAGAATGTGCGTTGATTATCGAACTCTGAATCGGTGGACCATCCCCGATCAATACACCATGCCCCGTATACAAGATGCTCTGGATTGTTTGAATGGGAGCAAATGGTTCTCGGTGTTGGATCTTCGCAGTGGATACTACCAGATTCCAATGGCTCTGGAGGACCGTGATAAGACAGCCTTCATCTAACTTTTGGGGTTCTATGAATTCCTAAGAATGCCACAGGGGATATCGGGTGCCCCAGCCACCTTCCAGTGACTGATGGAACAAGCAGTGGGAGACATGAATTTGCTATAATGCCTGGTGTACTTGGATGATGTCATTGTGTTTGGGAGCTCCCTAGAGGAACATGGGAGTTGACTGTTCAAAGTACTAGACCAACTGGAAGATTTCGGCCTCAAGCTGTCCATCGACAAGTGCCAGTTTTTCTAAACCTCTGTAAAGTATGTGGGGCACATAGTGTCTACAGAGTGGATAGAGACTGACCCTAGTAAAGTTGAAGCCTTGACTACTTGGCCCCAGCCCCACAATTTGAAAGAACTACAAAGTTTCCTGGGATTCCGTGGCTACTACCGCTGGTTCATAAAGGATTATTCCAAAGTGATTCGGCCACCCTTGAATCTTACCCAGGGTTACCTTCCTACCAATCAGAAATACAAAAAAGGGTCTGTCAAAGAACCAGATAAAGCATATTTCCACCCAGGTGAACATTTCGGGTCCCGTTGGATGCCTGACTGTGAAACAGCTTTCCACGAAGTCATATGCCAGCTCAATCACGCCCCCATCCTCGCTTATGCTGATCCCACCAAACCCTATGTGCTGCACACTGACGCAAGTCTACAGGGTCTAGGAGCTGTACTGTATCAGGACCATAAGGATGGTTTGAGACCAGTGGCTTTTGCCAGTAGGAGCTTGACCCCATCAGAATGAAACTACCCTGTGCACAAGTTGGAGTTCCTTGCGTTAAAATGGGCCATTGTCGACCAGTTTCATGATTTCCTCTATGGGGCAAAAATATTGGTGAGGACTGACAATAACCCCTTGACCTATATACAGACTTCAGCTAAGTTAGATGCCATGGGGCACCAGTGGCTTTCTGCAGTGTCAACATATGATTATGCTGTTGAATACAGCCCAGGCCTGAATCATATTGATGCTGATGCCCTATCCCGGAGGACCATTTCCAAGAGCAACTGGGTCAGGCTGTCTGAGACTGACATCTGAGCATTGTGCCAAAAGTTTGATAGAAATGAACAGATGTCTACAGACACAGCAGACTGCTTAGTAGATTGCTTGGGCCCCTCTGACACCTGCATATCGGCTGCGTATTGCCACTTCTCTGCTCTAGATATTAGTGCACTACCTCAGTTTGACAATGACAGCATTCAGTGGGCTCAATCCCAAGATCCTATGATTCAGCCAGCACTTGACGCCCTTTGTGCAGGAAAAGATGTGTCCAAGTTGCGTTCCTCTGATCTGTGAACCGCTTTGTTTAAAGAAGGCCCCAGGTTGAAGCTGCTTATATCATTTGTTGCATAGAGAGACTGTAGATCGAGGTGACCAAGTAGACAAGCAACAATTGGTCCTGCCCACAGACTTCAAAGATTTGGTACTGAGGTCCCTGCACAATCATATGGGCTACCTCGGTATTGACCGGACCCTTGACCTAGTACGATCTCGATTCTACTGGCCCAAGATGGGGGCCAATGTTGAGCACCATGTAAGGACTTGTAGTCGCTGCCTGCAGAGAAAAGCCCTGCCTCAGAGGGCTGCCCCCTTGTCAACATTACTAGCAGCACCCCAATGGAACTAGTCTGCATAGACTTCTTGAGTTTAGAGCCTGATCAGCGAAATATTGGCAATGTGTTAGTGGTTATGGATCATTTCACACGGTATGCACAAGATTTTCCCACCAAAGATCAAAAAGCATGTACCGTGGCCAAGGTGCTAGTGGGAAATTTCTTCATCCACTATGGTGGCCCCCAGCAAATTCACTCTGATCAGGGCTGGGACTTTGAGAGTCAGCTAATCAAAGAAATGCTCTCTCTATGGGGGTGCAAAAGTCGAGAACCACCTCATATTACCTGCAGGGGGATCCTCAACCAGAACGCTTTAACCACTCCCTGCTAGACATGCTAGGCACCCTCCACCCAAAAGATAAGCATAAATGGAGCCAGCAGATTAGCAACTTGGTACACACATACAATTGCACGGAGAATGATGCTGCCGGGTTCTCTCCCTACCGCCTCATGTTCGGGAGAGGCCCAGCTGCCTGTTGATGTCTGTTTTGGGGTTTCTTCCGATGGGGTCCGAGATGATTACCTGCAATATGTACAAAAACTGAAAGCTCAATTAAACCATGCCTATCAACTGGCCCAGACAATGGCTGCCAAAAGAAATCTAGCCAACAAAGAGAGACATGATAGAAAAGTAAAGGCTCAAGAGCTTAGGCCTGGAGACCGTGTGTTGTTGCAAAATTTAGGATTGCATAGTAAACACAAAATTGCTGATCGATGGCACTATCTTTCCCATGTCATAGTTGGAAAGTTGGATGATTTTCCAGTGTACAAAGTGCACCCAGAGAATAACTCCAAAGCTGTCAAGACCATGCACTATAACCACTTGCTACCTATTGGTCAAGTTATAATTGAGGCTGAACCCACCGAGATTGATTCCTCTGGACCAGTAACTCGTACTGCTGCAAGAAAGAAAAAGAGTCTGCCTGCCCCCATGGTTGCCGATTTAAGACTTCCTCCGCAGCAGGCCCAGAATGATAGCGACTGCCAGTCTAGCTCAGATGACAGTGATTGTGATAATGCCTATTACCCCTCATATGAACTGAGTCAGTTGTTTCGTGGAAATCCTATGTTGAATTATGGGGCTGAAGCTGGGCCTTCTGGACTGCCTAACCTCCCGGCATCATCCTTGGAGCCAATGCTCCCTGAGAGTGAAGTGCAAAGTATCACGTCTGAGGATGCTGAGTCTTTGTGTATCGTGGAACTGTATGATTTGCCTGAAGGAGAGACTGATGGTATGAGTCTTTCTGGTTACATGCCAGAACTTGAGAACAACTATGAGAGTGCTGACCACCCCCTTCAGTGCCAGAGTGTCTTCAAAATGAGCCAAGTGTTGTAGAAACAGAGACTACAGAGCAAGGAGCTGACAGTACTCCCAGCTTGGAGATTCCCCTTCATGCATAGGCACCCCTCACAAGTGATGAAAGCTCCAAGACCATTGCTGGAAGTATAGAGACTGTGGTTGTTCACCCCAGAAAGACTGGCCGAGCTGTCAAGCCAGTGGTGCGCTTCAGTTACGATTCCCCCGGGAGGCCAGTGGATTTGTGTCTCAATGTGGTCCACAAAGGTGTTTATGTCTCTCAGAACTCACTGTCCAAATTGAGCTTGACAGCCCATTCCAGGTTACTTGTTCTGCCCTCTCACCATGGTGCCCCTGCCCCATCCAGCCCCAAGTTAGCTGATAGGGAAGGGCCCCCTCTTGCATTGTTTAGAGTACAAGAAGTTATTACATGATTCTGTATAGTAATGTTCAATTTACCTGTGTGAAATATGCATAATGTATTGTCAGAATGGAAACGATATAGTGGAGTACTTCGAAATGTATAGTAAAGTGACAAGTTATGCCAATTGATGAATCAGATAGTACTTGTATAGCATGCTAACAGTATAAATGTCTTGTATATATTGCATTTACAATGTTATGGTACCAACTTGATGTGGATGCCAAGTTTTCCCAGGCAGGGAAGGGTGTAACCCCCCCTATAAATGGGGGTTCCCAAAAAGTCTTCCTTGAGCTTGCCTAAATGCTCACTGCCAGGCTGGTGTCCTGTGTTTTAGCAGTTTTAATGTGATTACCAGAGTCTGCATAGCCTCTGTATACTGTCGCTTTAAGAGCTGCCTAGTTGCAGCTTAAGTAATCTGAGAGGGAGCTCTGTTGAAAGCTGTAACTATTTACTGAAAATCATTTAGAGTGATAATGATAATTTAGTTTGTCTAAACTGCTTTCTTTGCAGCAAGGACTGTTTTGTTTGTCTCTACTATCTTGGTCCTGGACTGCAAATTGGACCAAACAGTACTGGTGGAATTTAAAATGTAGCCGGACTACAGGAGCTATCTGAATTCAAAATCTGTAGGAACTGTAGTTTGGAGTTTTTTTGCAGCTGAAGGGTGAGCTATTGCTTTGACTGCCAGTCAAATCAGCCAACCAAATCTTTTGGATCTTGGGGAACTCCAGGACTGCTTGCAGTTTTCAGTTAGTTCTGAGCTGGGAAGTGAAATGAGAGGAGCTGAAGTGATTCTGAGCAGCAATCCTGAGTGGATTCGCATGGGAGAACTGTGAAAAGGCTGTGTTTATGGCTAACATGTCTGCCTGCTGCTCCTGTATTCATTCACAAAACTGGACTGTCTTGTACGGTATGGGCTACACGCCCATTGGCTCTTGCTCTGCACCAATGGGTGTGCAGCCCTACCGGGCAGTCAGTCGGCAGGCTGCGGGGTGGCAAATGAAGTTTGTTGTGCTATTTAAAATGCATGTAAATTGCTGTAAACTGAACAAGTCAGAAATGTCATGGTGATTTGCATATATCCCATGATGCTTTGCATTATGGACGTATGTATGATGTTGTATTTCGTTGAAACTTGATTTGTTGCCAGTGCCCTTTGGGATAACCCATGTTTCAGTGTTTCTGCACTGAGGTTCTTTGTTTTTAGCTTGTTTTTTTTTTTTCTCTGTTTGAGCCCCCACTACCCAAACAAATGGGGCCAACATAGGGATGAAGGGTTTTCAATGAAAAGTGGTTAGATCAGAGATCGGTGTCAATAAGTGCTGGCTAAGTGCAGACAAAGGACATACATAGTCTGTTGCTGCAAACTTATGTACTGAAGAAGGAATATGGCATTGCAGAAGCTTATTTCCTGTATTTTGAATAAACATCACACAGAGATAGTGTGTTGAACTTGAAGATCAGTGTCTGGTCCATCTGTTATCCCACAACCCCTCCACAGGGGGAGATTTAGCTGATTCCCCTCTTCCTCTCTAAAATGAGGTACTCTTAAGGAAAGATAATCCAGACCTATGTCCTGGAGGGAAGTAAGGAGCAGATCACGATCAACAGTGCTGAATGCCTTATTTAGGGCTAAAAATAATACACAAACAAAATTATTGGCAACCAGGTTGCACTGCCAATAATTAGTCACCTTAGCAAGTGCCGAGATGGTGCTATGGTATGGTCTAAAGCCCGATTATGAAGGGTTAAGCAGGTTTGCAGATTCCAGGTAATTCCTGAGCTGTGCACTCATGATTTTCTCTAACAGTTTAGACAGGATAGACAGATAGGCATGTAATTGTTAAGGTCACTAGGGTCTCCTGATTTGAGAAGAGGGATCATATGTGCAGTTTTCCATAAGGGAGGAAAGTCGCCCTGAGAAAGGGATACATTAAAGAGGTGAGTAATTGGCACAGCCAGGACGTGTTGACCAAGTTTCAGGGAAAGGGGTTCAAGGAGGTCTGCACCAGCACTCTTCCTAGTGTGTAGCTGTAGCAAAAGGTCCTTAACGTATTTCAAGGATGCAGGCTGAAGGGAGAACGTAGTGCTGGTGACAGGAGCTTCTTGGTCCTGTACACTCAGTTGTGATCGGAGGTTACTGGCTGAGGAGGTATCAAATGTTAAACCTTGAGTAACTCAATGGTTGTTAAGGGAGTCAAGGATTGTCGGCCTATCAGAGACTGTAGTGGCCCCAATAGTAATTCTTGTGGGTAGGGACCTTCAATGTCCTTAAGTGATTTCCAGAATTTGGAGGAACATATAGAGGAAGAGTCAAGTTCTGTGCAGAAATAATTGGCCTTTGCTTCCCTGACCATCCTAGTACAAACATTTGTCACTCTCCTAAATGAAATCCAGTCAGCTGGGAGCTTTGTTTTTCAAGCTGTTTTCCAAAGCAAATCTCTATTATGCAGTGCTGCCTTATGTCCGCAGTAAACCACCAGCATAATTTTTTCTTAGATCGTACTATAACCACTGGCACATTCTTATCCAATGTCCCTAACACAATATCCTGGAAGATACTGTGTACCATATTCACTGATTTTGCTAGGTAGAAGTCCTGCCACCTCAAGGAATCCCTCAAGTCTGCGATAAATGCCCAAGGGTCAAGGTTGCGAAAACACCTCTTGACGGTGAATTTAGAAGTAGATGGTGGTTTCGAGGCAGATCTTACACAGGCAGTGAAACAACAGTCACTGATATCAGAGAAGAATACATTAGCATGGGAAAATAGGTGAGGCTCATTTACTAGAATAAGATCTGACACGGTGCTATTTTTATGGTTCTTTTTATTAGGGCGTGTAGCTTCAGTAATGAGTTGAGATAATCCAAGGCAATCACACAGGGATTTAAGGGGCACGGAGATACAGGAAAGCCAGTCCAGATTAAGGTCTCCTAGTATAATAAACTCCAAGGGCAGGGATCCTAGTGAATTACTTACGTGGTCCAGGAGTTGAAACCCTGCTGATGGGAGCCTATAGCATCCTATAACACAGAATGAGACAGAAGAGGAGAGTTCGACTTTGATAGTCAGGCTTTTAAATTCTTTAGGGACTGAGGTCTAGCTGATGACTGAGGCCGTAACCTTATCTTTAACATAAGTGGCAACTCCTCCTCCTCTTGTCTGCCTATCAGTTCTGAATAAAGAATAGGCTGGGATATTTACCTCACGATCAGCAGTACCAGGTCTGAGCCAGGACTCAGTGACTACAAGGACATCGGGCGTAGTATGGCAGACCCAAGCCTGAATAGATGTAAACTTCTTTAGGAGGCTGCATGCATTGACGTGCATGAAGCTTACACTTTTAATGCTGGGTAGATCAGTTGGGGATGAGATGGGTGCCAGAGGACCAGGGTTGAGATCAACATTGCTGGAGCACAACAACAAAAGCAGCAGGAGTTTCTTAAAAGCTCCTATAACCAGCCTGAGTGCTTTAGTCCATTCTCATTTGCAGGGGGGTTTAAGTGGGATTGGGGGTTCCCTAAGACGTATAACTAGCGGGCCCAGCGCTATGTAGTTAAGAACCCTAGTCATGAGTAATAGGTGGATTCGAGGGACCTGAGCAATTAAAGAGAGCTTTGTACCTTCCAGTGCCATCACATTACGAGTTCCAGCCTGCCATGGTAGGTGTATTGTACATTCTAATTCAGGGAATGGGGGGAGCCCATATACAGTATTCAGGATAGACAAATACACCTTGGCAGTCCATAATGATTCTTTGTCCGAATGCACCAGGGGGTTGGTAGATGTAAGAAGCATAGCAGGAGAAAGGACAAGCAGGGAAACAAGAAAGTGGCCCTCATTCTGAGGCCAGGTCACTATGCTGTCACAGGGCTTACTAGCCCTTCAGACAAAGGCTTAGCAGGGCACTTAATGGTGGGGTGGGGATTAGTGATGTAGGAGGGGGCAGAACATCTAAAGGACAGGCTGGGAGAGGGGGGAGCTCAAACAGCACAACAGGTGGCTGTGGCTTGGTGCCTAACTCATGGACAAAGAAAAAAGCTGTTTGAACAGCGGATAGACCGGGGGGGCGGAGGGGAAGCCCACACCGCAGCGGGTGGCTGAATTTGGCACCTAAATTTAAGGAAGGCACCAGGGGTCCAATTCTGGCCACAGGGAGAAGCAGGGTAATGGCTTAGGGGATTTAAAATGAAAGTAAAAAGCAACTTTGAGGTAAATACACAGGGCTCATTTGCGGAGTGAGTACAGGAGTTTTAGCAGAGAGCAGGGTAGGGAGACAGAGGAATCAAGGCTGGCACAAGAGGAGACCTGACCCGGGCTCGATCAGATTTAGCAGATAAGAAAGAAAGTTTAGCAGACAAAGGAAGTAATGCCTAGCCTAGGTACATCTAGCATGGGGTAGACTTGGTTTGAGACAAAATGTGGAGACAGCAATTTTCTGATACAAGATGAGACAAATTCACAGGCTCCACCCCCAAGAATATAGTCCAGTCACTGATGAACAAAGAACTACCACCTCCAGTACATACTAGGGCCGAGTATTTAAAAAACCATGGGGCAACTAAATACAAGTGGAAAAGCATGAGCACAGGTAAGAGTAGTAGGTGTCGGCGGGCTGATGCATGCAAACAATGTGAATAAATGATACGGGTGCACAAGAGGGCGAGTCAGAGTTTAGAGATATTACTTTCAGGCCGAGGTAAATAACAAAGGCAGTTGCAAAAACGACTGCAAAATCTAGAATGAAGGAAATGGTCACGATTACTATAACTGCATTACAAACTGCATGACAGCACACCAAAACTCAGTTGAGGGTAGGGGTAATAAAAATGTGGAGAAAGACTGACAGTGCCCCTTTAAACTTCAGCAGACTGGCTGAGAGGCAGTGAAGACTGCAGGGCAAAATAAACCTTTTAAAGCATAAGCAGGCTGGCTACAAAAACAGACTTGCAGAAGCAGCAGAGTGAACAGGAATTCTTTCGAAAGTTTGAGACAGCAGAGCAAATAAAACCTGAAACCTAGTTAAACTTTGTAGGCTGGCTAAAAACAAACTTCAGAAGAGCTGCAGGGCAAACCAAATAAATGTAAAAGTTTGCAGGGCAGAAAACTATTTTTAACAGCTTAGGAAATAAACAGTAACCACCTCCTATCTGCTGAGCAGAGTAAAGTTCAAGTTTAGACGCAGCTGAAATGCAGAGCATTTGGCCGCTACAGAAAGGCACCAAAATTCAAAAGCGTGCAGCCTGGGGTCTTCAATAGAACTTGCTGGCTTCAGGGTGGGCAGGCAAGGTCTGTCCAATGTTCGGGAGCCACAAGGAGTGGCACGGTGGCCCGATCAGGGGTGCCCAAGAGCCTAGGGGAGAGGAGAGGGTCACAGATTACATTTAGATAGAGAACCAAAGCAGGGGGCTGGGATAGAGAGAGAGGATTAACTGGGAGAGACAGACAGATGATTAACAAGGCAGGAGAGTTTCAGAGAATTGGGGAAGGGGCACAGAGACAGCAGTAGAACTAAAATTCAGCTCAGAAAAAAACAGGAGAGGAGCCTGAGAGACAAAAACTAATACAGCCCTATTCACCCAGGATAGTTCAGCTGAGATGCAGCATCTCGTTTTATTTATTTATTGAAACATTTCACCCGGAAAGACCCACTGAACAGTTACAATTGCTCATCTCACAGAGAGTGCTGGTGGGAAGGGATACAGAGGAGTACGAATCCAACAACATACATTTGTCATCTTTTTTTTAACAGGCAAGATATGGATCAAAAACCTACACAACATGGATATTCATGGGACAGAGAAAGATATAAATTAAAACTACGCAAGATCAAATACAAAAATACAGAAATAAGTGCATACAGTCAATTTACCCAGCACAGGGGTAAAATAGATAGATTACAACATACAAACAAATTGCACAAAAGTTAGTTTACTAAGTGCAATGTGCAGTACAACATTAGAGAATAACCTAAATAAAAAAAGGCCACAATAGGAAGGGGGAAGAAAGGGTTGTTAGGAGCAATTGCAGGTCGGAGAGAGGAAGTTAAGGAGGGAGACTGAGATGGACCGTGGGAGGAGGAGGAATGTCTGATTTGACTAGGCAGGGCGTTCCATAGCTTTGGGAGCCTGTGTGAGAAGGCAGTTTGACCTATTGTGGTGGAGCGTCTAGGAATGACTGAGGTGCGGAAATCATTTGATCTGAGAGAGAGTTGGGATTGCAGGTGAGAGGCCAGGGAAGCCGATAGGTAAGGAGGAAGAGAACCCAACCAGAATTTGGAGATGAACTTCATACAGTGTAATAGGCGTCTGTTTTCCAGTGAGGGTAGAGCAAAAAATTGACAGAGAACAATGGTTTCCAGTGGGTTTCTGCGATACAATTTATTTACCCAGGATAGCCCAGCTGAGATGTAGCATCTTGTTTCAAGTGTGGTTCTGCTCATACCCTTTTCTACAGCTGGGTAACCTGTAGCACAGAGAACTTAAGTGACTTGGTCACGCAGAAAATGTTTGGCTGTAGCGGGGCTTGAACCTGCAGTCTTCCAGTCCCTAAACCAGTGCTCTAACCACTAATATGTTACACTGACTCTGTCACAATCAGGAATACTGTGGCATCCTGACATGCTGTTGCCCACCACCTAGGAGCCGAAATTATATATCAACAGTCGGTATCCAGCGATTAGGAACACCTGCGGCAGTGTTTTCTGTTTCGAGGGGCTGCCCCACACTACCCTTATTTGTGATTACCAACTCCTTCACGGAAAATTCTCAACTGTTGGGATACTGACTGTCAGGTTATAATTTTTGGGCTCCTGGGTGTTGGGCAACGGCATGTCGGGATACTGTAGTGATGCCATCACAATGAGTAGGTGCAGTGTATAGTAGGATTTGATCCCATATTCTGGCTCTTCTGCTTCACCATTGCAGGATCCGGGGTGAATAAAATTACACTAACAACTAGTACATGACAAATAATCGGCATTCACAAACAAATGCTTGTTTCTGATTATTGATCCTTTCTGGAACACGATAACATCATCTGAGTGGAAACTCACAGTGCCAGTTCAGTGCTGTGCCGCCACTGAGCTCCTGTCTTCAGATCAAGGCCAGTTTTAGATGTTACAGTGCCACAAGCAGAAACACTTTTGGTTCCCCCTTCATTGCAGCACCCACCACCACCCCTTTCCTTTCTCCTGCCCCACACCACATCCAAAGTCTCTGAACACATGGGTGACAACAATAGTTTTTGGTTTTATATTAACTTTTTTGCATATCCCTTAGTAACAAAAGATAACAGTTCTTTAACTATCTTAGGGATTAAAGAAACAGATATTGTCTGCTGTTGAAAACTATGTCTGAGACAGTACTACTCAGATAGTGTCTTAAGAGGTTAAAAAACAGTGTAAATCATTTTAGGAGATTCATTGCTGGGAAAGGGTGTCTCAGCTGACATATTTATGAGCTATTAACCTTTCTTGAAAGATAATTCCTACCCACATTGAACTAAATAATGCTTTCAAGGCTGCTAAGCTCAAATGAACACAAGAGTCTACTTGCTTCAATTAGTGCAGTCATTCTACAAAACTTCTAATTTTATCTAGTCTATTGGGTATCTGGAAAGACCCCTCTCTACTGTCATAGCAAAACATCTGCAGGCTCTGCCCACTGCAGCCATAAAAAGACTGCAATGCAATCACACACACAGTGTGCCGCTGCCCCATTGTTTTGCACCATGGTCTCCTATCTTCCTCTTTCTGTGCCCACGCCATGAACCAGAGGGTCCCACAACCGCAAATGTTCAATCACACAGTCCTAGCTCTGCACACACAACTGCTGACATTATCATACACTTCACTGCACTCTAACCCCTGCCTACAGGGCAATGAACAGAGTCAGTCAGACAAAGATAGAAAAGGCCCTCTTAGCCCCCACACTGTGATGGAAATATAGAAGCATAGAAACATAGGAGTCAGCAGATAAGGGCCTCATGGGCCATCTGGTCTGGCCTATTATCTCTTACCCTATTGTGACCCGACTCTGCCTCCGGTTCCTCTTCCCCTCTTTTTACTTTCCAAATCCCTCTGTACCTATCCCATGCCTTCTTGAATCCTGTAAAAACACAGAAACATAGAAATTGTTGGCAGATAAGGACTGCTAGACCCATCCAGTGTGCCTGTAACCCTACACTTGTGTGGCTACTAACCCTACCTGGTCACTGTCCTCTTCCCTCTTGTCCCCGCCTCTAAGGTTCCCCTATTTCTGTCCCATGCATGTTTAAATCTGTCCACTCTCCCACCACCTCCTGTGGCAGGCTATTCCATGCATCCACCACCTTCTCTGTGAACAAAAACTTCCTCACATTTCCCCTCAACCTGCCCCCTTCTAATTTCATATCATGCCCCCTTGTTCTTGTACTCTTCATATACCGGAAGATGCCTCCCCCTGTACCTTGTTATACCCCTGAAGTACTTTAATGTTTCTTTCAAGTCACCCCGGTCCCTCCTCTCCTCCAGCGTGTACATGTTGAGGTCCTTCAGTCTCTCCTCATAGGTTTTCTGGTGCAAGCCTTTCACCATCTTTGCCGCCCTTCTCTGAACTGCCTCCACCCTGTTGATGTCCTTACAAAGGTGCAGTCTTGAGAACTGCACACAGTACTCCAGGTGAGGCCTTACCAGTGTTTTGAAAATGGCATCACCACCTCCCTCCTTCTGCTTGTGATGCCTCTCCCTATGCACCCCAGCATGCCACTGGCCTTTCCCGCCACCTTTGCACTCTGTTTACGCACATTTAGGTCATCTGAAATGACAGCCCCCAGGTCACATTCTTCCTTTGTGACAGTCAGCAACTTCCCCCCATCCTGTAGCTCTCCCCAACTTCCCTCTTCCCACGTACAATATTTTTCACATCTTTGAACTGGACCTCAGTTGCCACACCTCCGACCATTTTTCAAGCTTCCCCAGGGCCCTCCTCATTGTCTCCACCCCGTCTGGTGGTGTATCCACCCTATTGCAGATCTTAGTGTCATCTGCAAACAGGCAGGCCTTTCCCTCCAGCTCTTCCACAATGTCACTAATGAAGCCATTGAATAAGACTGGCCCCAGCACTGATCCTTGAGGTACCCCGCTGGTTACACTCCTCACCCCAGATTGGAGCCCGTTTACCATTACCCTCTGCCTCCTGTCTATTAGCCAGTTTCTCACCCAGTTTACCATCATTTGCCCCATGCCCAGACTACCCATTTTGTTAACCAGTCTTCTGTGTGGTACGGTGTCGAAGGCCTTGCTGAAACAGAGGTAGGCAACATCCTCCCCTCCCCTCCCCCGATTTGCCTCATTTGTCACCCAGTCAAAGAAATCTATCAGATTCATCTGACACAACCTTCTTGCAGTGAATCCATGCTGTCTTGAATGCCTGGGAATGATGGCTTCTAATTAAGCCACTATTCTTTCTGTAAGCAGTGCCTCCATAATCTTGCCTACTACTGAGGTGAGGCTGACTGGTCTATAATTCCCTGCCTCCTCCTTACTACCACTTTTGTGAAGAGGGACTACATGTGTCCTCTTCTAGTCTTCTGGAACCACCCCCGTATTGAGTGAGTTGGTGAACATGGCTGCCATAGGTGCTGCTAACTCCCTTTGCAGCTCTTTTAATATCCTCAGGTACATGCCATCTGGCCCAATTGCTTTGTCCATTTTTAGTTTTGTGAGCTACTCCAGGACTCTCCCCTCTGTGAAAGGAGATGTGTTCACCTCCCCCCTTCCTTCATGTTTGTTACTCAGCTGTGGTCCCTGACCCTTTTTTTTTGTTAGTTGTTTAACCAGGACTAGCACACTAAGCTGAAAGCTTTTTTACAGGTGCGACCTGGGAGCACAGGGAAGTTAAGTGACTTGCTCAGGGTCACACAGTCTGCACGTGGAAGCTGTGGGAATCAAACCCAGGTCTGGTCTGCTGGATGTCACCAGATTTGCAGCTCAGAGCCCTAAACCACTGCGCTATACTACCTCCTCCCTCCCCCTCTTCAGTGAATACTGAACAGAAGTAGTTCAGTATTTTTGCCTTCTCCAGGTTATCCTCCTTGAACTCCCCGTAACCCCTCTGATCCTTATAATCCCCCCAGATTTTCTTTTTCCACAGAGGTACCTAAAGAAAGTCTTGTCTCCTTTCTTCACTGTTTGTGCTAGTCTTTCCTAAGTCTGTGCCTTTGCACTTCTAACTACCTCCCCGCCTCCTTTAGATTCTTTAGGTACACCTCCCTGTCTTCCTCCCTTTGAGTCTCTTTATATTTCCTGAAACTCTTCCTTTTGGCCCTTACCTTGTCTGCCACCTCTCTTGAGAATGATAGTGGTTTTCTCCTTTTCTTGCCTTTGCTTACCATCCTAATGTGTTGGTCACCTCCTCTATGGCTCCTTTCAGGTGTTCCCACAGCTCCTTACCCCCCCCCCCATCTCCCTCCTCACCAGGGCCTCCTTGATACCCCCTCCCATTTTATCAGAATCCACCCCCCTAAAGTCTAAGGCCCTTGCCTTAGTGTGGCTTTACTGTTTCTCTGTCTCCATGTTAAACCACACTATGTGGTGGTCACTGGATCCCAGCTGACCTTCCACCTGGACGTCTCCAGTTCTGTCCCCACTGCCCCACTGGACAGTACTAGGTCCAGAATTGCCCTGTCCCTGGTGGGATCGCTCACCAGCTGTCTGAGGCCTGCGCCATGTAGGGAATCCAGGATGTCTTGGCTCCTGGATGAAGCAGCTGCTGGGATGGGTCAATCAGCGTCTGGGATATTGAAATCCTGCAGCAGTACTACCTCACCCTTTGTCATCATTTCCTGAATCTGATCAAGTAGATCCCTATCTGTAACTGTTTCTGATCCCACTACCTCTACCGGCAGGCTGTTCTCATCTACCACTCTTTCAGTGAAGAAGTGCTAGTGCAACACCTGGAATCCATAGGGGCACAGGATCCAAGACAGCATGGGTTTACAAAAGGAAGGTCCTGTCAAACTAATCTCATAGATTTCTTTGACTGGGTAACCAGAGTGGTGGACCAAGGGGGAGCAGTTGATGTCGCCTACCTTGACTTCAGCAAAGCTTTTGACACTGTTCCACATAGAAGATTGATAAATAAGCTAGGTAGGCTCGAGGTGGGTCAGAAGTTGGTCAACTGGGTGGCAAACTGGTTGACTGGCAGAAAACAGAGAGTGGTGGTAAATGGTATACAGTCAGAAGAGATGCAAATCACAAGTGGGGTACCTCAGGGATCAGTCCTGGGGCCAGTCCTATTCAACATCTTCATTAGTGACCTCGCAGATGGACTAGAGGGTAAGGCTTGTCTGTTTGCAGATGACACCAAGATCTGCAACAGAGTAGATGATCCAGATGGGGTGGGCAGAATGAGAAGAGATCTGGATAAACTAGCAAAATGGTCAGAAGAGTGGCAACTGGGATTTAATGCAAAGAAGTGCAAAATCATGCACATAGGGAAGAGAAACCCTGAAGCCACTTATAGGCTGGGAGGGGAGTTGCTAGCAGTCACAAAGGAAGAAAGAGACTTGGGCATCATCATCACTGATGACCTAAAATCATCCAAGCAGACCTCTAAAGCAGTAGGTAAGGCTAGGGGGGTGTTAGGGTGTATTAGTAGGGGTATCACAAGTCGTAAGAGGGAGGTAATAATTCCTCTGTACAAGACATTGGTTAGGCCCCATCTGGAGTACTGCATGCAGTATTGGAGGCCACACCTTCACAAGGACATTAACCAAATTGAGGCAGTCCAGAGAAGGGCACTCAAAATGGTGCAGGGACTGCATCAGAAGACATATGAGGACAGATTAACGGAGCTCAATATGTATACCCTTGAGCAAAGGAGGAGAGAGGTGATATGATCGAGACATTTAAACACCTTAAGGGCATAAACAAGGTGAAAGAGTCTAACATGTTTAAATATAAGAAAATAGCAGGACAAGAGGACACAGCATGAGAATAGAGGGAGGGCATTAAGGGGAATGTGAGGAAATTCTTTTCACAGAAAGGGTGGTAGATGCATGGAATAGCTTACCACAAGAAGTGGTGGCTATGAATACAGTGCAGGGCTTCAAACAGGCATGGGATAGGCATAAGGGAGCAATACAAATGACTATGAATAGATAGGTCACTGACAGAGCAAAGGCCGATGGCACATTTATAAGGTAGAAAAAGAAATGGGCAGACTGGATGGGCCTTGCGGTCCTTATCTGCCGTCAACTTCTATGTTTCTATGTTTCTATGTTTCTTCCTTACATTTCCTCTGAACCTTCCTCCTTTTGGTCTTATTGTCGTGACTCCTTGTCCTTGAGAATCTTTTCCTTTGAAAAATGCTGCCTTCCGGTACCTTATTTTTCCCATGAGGTACTTGTACTTTTCTATTGCTTCTATTACTTGCAGGGAGCTGAACTGAAGAGGTTGAGGAGGTTAGTTCTGCAATTGGGACCCCCTCTCCCCTTCCTCAGAGCACTGCCACGATCTCCACCTCCCCTAAATCCCCTGCATCCGACCTACATATACGGGGACAGTGGAGCCACAGACCCCCGACCAGCAGCCAGTCACAACACTCTGCTGCCTTTGCAGTCTGTGCCTGCTCAAGCGGTCCTCCACGCTAGCAGTCTGGAGCGCTAAGGGCCAGAGGGACAAGGGTGTCACATGGTGGGTGTTAGCTGTGGGAGTCAGCCGTCGGCCAACCATGCTGCCCCAAGTGTCACCCAAACACATATAATTAAGGAAAAACTCTGTGACTGTTTGCAAATAGTTAATCAGATAGTGAACTTGTTACAGGGTTACTGGGTGATGAAAGGGATATCGTGTGTGAGTAAATTTGTTTGTTGAATTAGTAAGTACACCCTCTTGCACCTAAGTAGACAGCTGGGGTAATATTGTTATAGGTTCTGTGGCCTGAAATTATTGCTTTTATGAACCAGAATCCCGTATGTAACCCCTAGGTGGCGCTATCCCAAGGGCTACTACCCCTGCCTGCCTAACTACTAACAGGTTGCGGGGCATAGGTCTAATGGCGAGTGCCTCCACCCAGAGGTCAGGGTTTGCAATAGTTAAACTAACTTGGTCACAGCCCTCTGGGACACTCATGACCCCCTTCTTCCCACTAGTGGCCCACACAATATATCAGAATTACCTTCACAGTATACACTTACCCCCAGGACTGGTTCAGGCACTGGGACCTCCTGTAAAATAAGATACAGTGCAACAATCACAGTACAATACTTTAACATAGACAAATACCTCAGGCAGTATAACTTTGCTGAAACAAACAGATCTGATTTATTTAGGGGGATATAACAAGGACAGGGGAAAATCAGGTTAATTAGTTTAAATGCATTAATAATAATAATATTAACTTTCTTTCTAAAGCACCTTTCAAAGATATCAAGGCACTTTACATCAAACATAGTATAAAATAACAAGGCGCATTACATCAAACATAGTATAAAATAACAATTTAAAACATACAAAAATACATTAAAACAACATTTAATTAAAACAAACCATAAAATCATCCAACCCAATAACAAATAATAATAAATAGTTCCCTAATCATCAAGATAAGCTAAACCCCACAGGTAGGTTTTTAGATCTTTCTTAAATATCTCCACGGAGGTGCACTCCCTTATATAATCACAGTACTGTGCACATATTTCAGAATCCCAAAATGTTCCAGTTGTCACTCTTTACTGGGTACCCAGGCAATAAGAGGCTAGCCTATTTGGTGCAGCTGGTTGGGGCCCTGAAGATGGAAAATGCATGCACAATACCCAAATTGCAATCTGGAGCCGGTTGACTCAGTTCGTGAAGAAAATAAAAAAACAAACAATTAGATGACACACTTGCAATTCGATAAACCGATGCCAGGGAGCTACCCTGCTTGCACTCACAGCCCAATACTGAAAACTGAATGAGAAGTAGGTTGTCCTGGATTGCCAGGAGGAACAGACCATGTGGGCAAAGTCCTTGTGACTGGACCCCAATGCAGTGTGGAGCAAATGGATGTAGTCTGGATTAAGCTGGGGTTTAGTTCCAGCTTCATGCACTCAATTCACTGTACAGGGGATTTGAAACACGAGTCCCCACAAGCACTACACACATTTATATGTAAAGTAAAGTACTATACCAGGCAGGCTGCTTCTCTATCCCGATCGCAATTACTGCGCAATACCCAGGAGAACACACAGCAGATTCAGTTCCTGATAGACCGAGCGCAATTCAGCAATTTCTCCAGTCTTCTACAGGGTGAGCCTGGTTTCTACTCTTTAGATCTCCTTGATTCTCTTCACAGGTCGGATTCAGTCTGAACAAGCACTTGCACAAGCTGCAGACCGAAACTTGGGGCTTTACACGCGTTTCCCGACCAAAACTGCGCACTGAAGGAACACAGGGCTCCTTCCCTCTTCACTGCCAGAGCTAAACTGAAAACTCCAGTAGACAAAATCGGGCACTTCCTTTGAGTTCCTCCCAGTTCTTAGCTGGTTTGGCTGTCACTCACAATAAACTCCCCCCGTTGGTGGAAAAAGGCGCCGAGGTCAAAACTACACTTCCCAGAGTCACTGCCCATACAATCCTCTTGTGGCTGGCTCAGCTTAAGAGTCCAAGTTCTGATTTGCCAGCAGCAGGCTCCATTTTAAAGGTCCCCCCACACTGATTGGTCCAGTTCAGCAGTTCAAAACTAGAATGGAGGGCTAGGCAAAACAATTCAGACTACAAAGGAAAGCAAGTTAGACAAACTGTATTTTCATTATTACTCTAAATGATTTCTGGCAAACAGTTACATCTTACAGATAGGCTCCCTTTGCACTCTTAGCGACTGCAAAAACGGAGCGAATTGGCAGCAGCTCGAGTGGGGCTCGAGCAGAGAAACACACAGTCCCCCCCATACATTCAAACTAATTATGTCTGCAAGCAGACAGCTCTTAAAGAGACAGTACCAGAGGCTCTAAAAGCACTCACAGATACGTGGCTTAAACGCCAAACACCATTCAGGCTTGGAGCATTCAAGCAAGCTCCTGGAAGACTTTTGGGAACCTCCATTTGCAGGGAGGTTACACGTAGTACTCAAACAGGTTTTAAGTGTCTGAAACATACCTTTGATGTGCTGCATTTGACAGTAGATGTACACAAGTCCTACTGTGCTGCCAGTTTGTGGTTACTCGCAGGCAACGTATGTATTAGACATCAGGCTCAGTGGTTGCTGTTTATTCATGCTAGCCTAGTCTTTCCAGTTTGTAGGGAAAGCCAACAGACTAGTTATTCAGGAAGTTGCTATTATGCCTTCTTTTGACACAGCCTGTACTGTTTCTGTCTGCAAGACTGGTGCAAGGTATCAGTTAGCCTGAGATATATTCACCCAAAGTAGTATTGCTGTTTACATTGGCTTATCTTTCTCTATCTGTTGTTCCCATGGGGTCACAGTCAAATCTCTCTCAAATTGACTATACGTTTTCTAATCTAATAGCCTCCAAGCAGCTGTGCTTTGCCCTATTTTCTTTTTTGTTGTTAACTCTTTTTCTGCACTCCCTACCTCCAGACTCTCTCCAGCGTGAGCAACTCGGTCATCAGTTTCTCCCATCCTGCCTGAAGCATTGCTTGCTGAATTCCAGCAGGGGCTTCCCCCATCACCTGCGCGGCATGCCTGAGCCCCCGGGTCTGTGTCCTCCGGTGCCCTATCTGGAGGATTGGTGGGACAGCCTGCGGAGGGGAGGGAACCAGAACATGCGTCCTTATGCCCGGTGGTGGACCTTGTGCCGATGTCACTGGCCCTGCCTTTGCCTACTAGATGGGGAGGTATTTTTCAACTTTATTCCCCCCCAATGAGGGCAGTGCAGTGTCACCCAGCCCGTTATGTGCGCACACCCACACATGTCCAGAGGGTGGCCACCCTATGTTGTAGCCCATTAACTGAGTCCTGACCCTTGACTGGGTGTTGACTAATAGGCCTGAGAGGATTACTATATCTGGAACCTTCCCAGACTTGATCTCTGATCATAACCCCTACATACTGTGTCTGGAAAGTCTCTAGTCCCTAAAATACCCCATAAGGTTATCCATATGAGAGACTTCTCAAAATTTAGCCTAGAATCTTTTAATGAAGACCTGGCTCTCACAGACTGGTCCACTGTACTATCTGCCAATGACATTTCTCTTGTCCTAAATAACTTCCTTAGCATCTCTGCCTCCCTGCAAGACAAGCATGCCCCACTTATAAAGAGAAGAGAAAGGGGCACTGCCACAAAATGGTTACAATGTGGTCTTTTTTCACTTATGAAATCCAGGCATAAATATTGGGCAATGTTTAAGACTTCTCAAGACATGTCTGTCTTCCATGAATATAGATGTCTCCAAAATGTTTGTGTAACCCCCCTACAAATGGGGGTTCCCGAAAAGTCTTCCTTGAGCTTGCTTAAATGCTCACTGCCAGGCTGGTGTCCTGCATTTTAGCAGTTTAAATGTATTGCCAGAGAGTGCCTGTATAGCCTCTGTGTACTGTCTCCTTAAGAGCTGCCTGGATTGCAGTTATAATTAATCCGAGAGGGAGCTCTGTTAGAAGATGTACTTGTTTGCTGATCATTTGTTAGAGTAGTAGTAATAATATTGCAGTTTGTTCTAACCTGCCTTCTTTGCAGCATGGACAGTTCTGTTTGTTTCCATCATCTTGGTCCTGGACTGTCAGAATGGGCCAATCAGTACATTTGGGACTCTAAAATGGAGCCTGCCTACAGGGACTTGGTGGTGCCAAAACTTGTAGGAATTGTAGTTTTGGGCTTTTGCCACCTAAAATAACCTGGAGGGGGAGCCCTTGTTGTGACTGACAGACAGATCAGCCAACCAAACCTTTTGGATCTTAGGGAAAGTCCCACATTGCTTGCAGTTTCAGTTAGATCTGAGTTGGGAAGTGAAGAAGTAACAGCTCGAGATAGTTCGAGCAGCAATCCATAGTGGATTTGCGCGGGAGAACTGTGGAAAGGCCTGAGTTTGGCCTGCATGCCTGCTAAAGCTGCCAACAGACCATATTTTCCCAGGACAGTCCTATTTTAGGCAGCATGTATTGGTGTCCCAAGTTTTGCAAAATGTCACTTTTGTCCTAGTTTTTGCTTACTTGTCCCAGTTTTGTCCCTTTACTTTTGCTGATTGCTAATCCTTGAGTGACAGTTATTTCAGCACCACTGTGGCGCTGCTTGAGCTGGACAACAGTTTGCAACTTCAACCCCTGCATCTATGTTACACCGCAAGCATGTCAGCAGGAGCACTGTAAAGCATGTTCCTTCCTGTTAGGTTAGATTGGGTAGTAGTGCAGAGACCTGGGTGTAATCATATCAGATGACCTTAAGGTTAGCAAGCAATGTGAGAAGGCAGTAGGGAGGGCTGGGGGTATACTGGGATGCATAGGGAGAGACATCAGCAGCAGAAAACAGGAAGTTGTTGTCCCTCTGTACAGACAGTTGGTGAGACCCCATCTAGAGTACCACATCCAGTTCTGGAGACCCCATCTCTGCAAGAACATAGACAGGATAGAGGCAGTCCAGAGGAGGGCAACTAAAATGGTGCAGGGTCTGCAAGAGAAGCCATATGAAGAGAGACTAAAGGAGCTTAATATGTATACCCTTGAGGAAAGAAGGGAGAGGGGGGACATGATAGAAACTTTTAAGTACCTCAGTGGAATCAACAAAGTCCAAGAGGGTAGCATCTTTCAGAAAAAGAGACGTGCAAGAACAAGAGAACACAATTTAAAGATGGGGGCGGTTCAGGGGCAATGTGAGGAAGTATTATTTCACAGAGAGGGTAGTGGATGCATGGAACAGCCTTCCTGAGGAGGCTGTGGGGTCTAAAACTGTGGGAGAATTCAAGAATGCATGGGACAGATATAAGGCAATTCTTGTGGGGGCTAGGAAGAAATAGGCTGTTGGTTAACTAGGATCTGCGGCCTATCCTGTAGGTAGGGAAATGGGCAGACTAGATGGGCCAAGCGGTCCTTATCTACCGTCAAAGTCTATGCTTCTATGTTTCTAGTGCAAACAAGTGCATGTGGACGTCTGCCTGCCAGCAGCTGAGAGGGACTCCAGACAGAAGAGACTGGCAGCAGTAAACTATGGTACCTGACCCTGATCAGCTACAGGGAAGTGTGTGAAAACAATCTGGTGTGGTGGGAGTAACTGAAGTGAAGTTTGCTCAACAAATGAGGTGAGTGAAAGCAGGTTGGGATGGGACTGTCAGGAGGAGCAAATACATGCAGCTCGAATGTCGACACAATTTAACTCAGCTTTGCTTCTAATGAACTTTCTGTACATCATGATTTGGAACTTGCTGCAGCAGAATGATGTATTGTTTTAATCTAGATGTTTGCTACTGGTGTTACTGTGGGGCAGGCAGGCCAGAGCAAGCAGCAGAATTTAATTGATTGTGTGCAGCATTGTCTGCGGTGGTGCCTGTGGGAGTGACACGATGGGGGTGGGGGCATGGTCAGGATGGACCCTGTCCCGGTTTTAGGCCTTGGAAAGTTGGTAGCTTTATGCCTGCCTGCTGTTTCTGAGAGGGAACGTGTGCCTTTTTCGGACTGAATCCGAATCTGGAGAGCGAATTAAGCCACTGAATTGTGACCAGGCTTTAACCTGAAGAAGACCAAAGATTTGCTGAATGCGATCGGTCTGTCAGGACTTCCAGCTACCTCTGAACTCCTGGATTGTGCAGAGACTCTGTAATTGTGACCGGAGAGCCATTTGCCTGGTACAGTGGAATTTCCTTACATGTGAATGTGCTGTGTGCTTATAGTGGATCATGATTTGGTTCCCCACTGTGTGTCTGAACTGGGTTTTGCTTGCTGGAGGCTGTATCCAGCTCCACGGACTGAATCCATATCCATTTCCATTTGCCTGGGCCCTGCTACACTGGCCCAGCCAGAATTCCTGCTACGCAGAGAAAGTCATCGATGAGAGCCCAGCCTGGGGATCAGCCCCTGCTCAACACCTTGAACAGGAATGATGCCTCAGTGATTCGTGTGGGCCCTGCTTCTCCGGGCACTACAGCTCAACAGCCTGCAGTCTCGATTTTGTCCTGCCTGTGTCCAGTATTGGGTAACATGAGTAAACATCAGGGTAGCTCCATGCAACAACAGCTAAATCTGAAAGTGTTGTCATCTGATTGTCTTGTTGCCTTTTCTGTCATGAACTGAGCCTTTCAGCTCCAGATTACAAGTAGTGTGTGTTGTGCATGTTGCTTTCTTCCATTACAGGGTCCCAACCATCTGCAATGTTCCTGGGTAGCCCACCGTTTTCCTACCTGGGTACCCAGAGTGTGTGACGGTGTAGGGACTCTGAACTGCATGCATAACTATCTGATTAATATAGCTTTTAAGCAAATCAACCTGATTACACCCCTTCCTTTTCAAGTCCCCTGAATAAATCAGATTTAACTTTGTTTGCATTTAACCTGACTGTGGTTCCAGTTTGTGCCAAAAGTATTGTACTGTTGTTATTTGCTGTGCTTAACTTTGTTTTACAGGGGGTCCCCAGGGTCAAGCTAGAGGAACCAGCCCTGGTGGTAAGTGCAAACAGTGTGGGTAATTGCCTGGTGAATAACGGTCATTGTGAAAGTAATTATTGTATATTGTTCAGCCCACTAGAAGGGGAAGAGGGCGGTTACAGTGTCCCGGAGGATTGTGCCCAGGTTAGCTTGACCACTAACAACCCTGTACTCCAGGTGGAGGCACCCATTTCAGTACACAGGCCGCTTAACCTGCTACTAGCCAAGCAGGCAGGGGTAGTAGCCCTTGGGATAGCGCCACCTAGGGGTTACATTTGTAAATGTATTTCTTTATTGAAAGAAATTTATCAGGAAATACATACTGAGCTATAAAGCTCGTTTCCAGATGTGCTAGGGGAAGTGGGGAGGGGATAAGTACATAACAAACAAAACACAGTAATCTGATAAAGCAAAAGGTGCAGCAATGTACAGTATATATAGTAATGTAATGGCAATTATTAAACAAGCTAGATTGACAACATCAGGAGTGTGGGGTAACCCAACATTCACAGGCTGCAACGTAAGTACAAGACAAGGTAGAAGAGGGCAATTAACAGGAGGGGGCAACAGGGTGGAGTGACTAAAAAGAAAAACTGAGGGAGGAAAGAGAGAAAGGAGGAGGAGAAAGAAGAAGAAGAAAGGAGAGGAACAAACCGGGCTGAGGTATAGAAGAAATGGGGATGGAATAGGGTTAGGAATAAAGTATAGAGGAGAGGAGGGGATAAAGTGATGGGATAGGATAAGGAGGAGTAGGAGAGAGGGGAAAGGAGCAGGAAAGGAGGAAGAGGATGCAAGAAGAGTGGGAATAGTGTTAAGGTAGTAGTGGAGGGGAGAGAAAGGGGAGCTAGAGAGGAAAATGGTTGGAGGGAAGATGGTAGTGGAAGGAGGGGGAGGGAAAGGAGGGGATAGAAATAAGGGGAAGAGGATGAGTGTTGAGTTTGAAACACTTGGTAGTGGAAACAGAGAGGCAAGGAGAGGTGTAGGAGCTTGGGGACTGGCAGTGGATGAAGAAAGAGAAAAGGGGGATGCACGACATTAGACTATGGGCAATTGCAGGTGGGAGATGTGTGGACTTGGAGTAGCAAGGAAAGAGAGCGTTTGTAGGAGGCAGAGCAAATTGTAAGGGGAAGAGAGTGGGAGCATTGGGGAGCGATAGCTTGAGTTATGGAGAAAGTAAGAAGGAGGAGGCATAGGGGAGAGAAGAGAACTGAGATAAGGAGGTGGGGAGTGAGGCCAGCCAGAATTTAGAAATGAAGGAGACACAGTGGGTGAGGTGGCGATCTACCAAGGAGGGAGAGATCAGAGTATTGAGAACAGTGGTGAGTACGGGAAGGACAGGTCAAGGCAAAATGACAGGAGTGAAAGAGGAGATCCAGTTTGTCCAGCATGAACTTGGGTGCAGCACCGTAGACTATATCACCATAATCAAAGCTGGGGAGTATAATCTTAGAAATGATATCCCAGTGAGAAGGTAAAGGGATACAACATTTGTACAAGTACAAGACAAGGTAGAAGAGGGCAATTAACAGGAGGGGGCAACAGGGTGGAGTGACTAAAAAGGAAAACTGAGGGAGGAAAGAGAGAAAGGGGGAGGAGAAAGAAGAGGAAGAAAGGAGAGGAACAAAACCGGGCTGAGGTATAGAAGAAATGGGGGATGGAATAGGGTTAGGAATAAAGTATAGAGGAGAGAAGGGGATAAAGTGATAGGGATAGGATAAGGAGGAGTAGGAGAGAGGGGAAAGGAGCAGGGAAGGAGGAAGAGGATGCAAGAAGAGTGGGAATAGTGTTAAGGTAGTAGTGGAGGGGAGAGGTTCCTATAAAGGGCATCTAGCATGGGGTGGTAAAAAAGCCATACGTTCAGCCAAGAGTGAATTCTGTAAGTCTGCTCTGCTGACCTCTGTCAGAGACCCTAGGAGTTTCCAGCATAATATTAAAACTGTACTGAGTGGTGCCTTAGAAGGTTACATTATTGATATGCTATTGGTGGTATAAACTGCAATGATGCTTTAATTGTGAATGCTTTTGATACCCAGTTCTCTGACCTGTCTGCTTTCACCTCCCTATTTACTGCCCCTGATGTGCAGGAGTCCCTGCCTGGATCTGTCTCTCACCCTCCTTTGTACTTCAAAGCAGTGTCTATAAGTGAGATGCACAGACTCCTTGCTAGCCTCTCCCCCTTTACCACATTGGGCATGTCAATATGGAACCCAGCCTTATTCCCCTAGGTGCCCTTTTCCTTGCCCTACCAATTACCCGTATCTTTAACACATCCCTTATCACAGGATCTATCCCTGATCTGTGGAAGGTTGCTGGGGTTGTACCAATATTTAAACAAGATGATTCAAAAAGCCTTGAAAACTACTGACCTATTGTTATCCTATCTGCCATTAGCAAGTTATTAGAGAAAGTGGTAGTGTCCCAACTTACAGACTATATCCACAGTCAGGAACTACTATCCTTGGCACTTGACTTTCACAAGGGTTATAGTATCTCCGTTCCCCTTGCCAAGGTCACATTAGAGATCAGGGTGGCCACAAAATAATGACAAACTGACAAGAGCAATCTTTCTAGATCTCTCCAAGGCCTTTGGCTTGGTTGACCATACTCTCCAGTGCGCAAAACTTTGGTCTTTTAGCTTGTCAGACCCTGCCCTGGCCTGGTTTATAAACTACCTACAAGGGAAGCAGCAACTTGTTAAGTTTAATAGGGATTTCTCTGAGCCCATTCCTGTCAAATCTGGGGTCCCACAGGGGTCCATTCTGGGACCCATCTTTTTTTCTTTATTTGTTAATGATCTATCCCTGGTTCCGGCCCAAGGTAGTGCCACTTTATATGCTGATGATCGAATGCTCCTAACTCACAGGACATAAGCGTCATTAACACTCACCTGAAGACTGACTTTGGCAACATACAATCTTGGCTTCTGGGCAACAAGTTAGCCCTTAATCTCAAAAAAAACCCGGGCTATGCTCTTTGGACCCCTGGCCAAAATTAAAGTGAGTTCTGAGCCCCTGAAAGTCACTAGTGCTGATGGGTCCCTTGTGAGGATCACTGACTGGCTTAAATACCTGGGAGTCACCCTCGATTCTCAGCTTGACTTCTCCCTGCACGTTCAAGATGTGAGTAAGGCAGCAAAGAGCAAGCTGGGCTTGGCCTACTAAGCAAAAGGCGGTCTCACATTAGTTGCGCGTCTTGCTCTGGCAAAAGGAATACTCCTCCCTGTGCTCTGTTATGGGCTCATAACCTTCACCCAAGCCACCACACCCAGTCTATCAAAATGGAATGTTGCCTACAACAACATATGTTGCTGTGCCCTGTCTGCCTACTGACTCACTCATCATTGTGAGTTATATAACAAACTTGAATGGCTGTCTCCAAAAAATCATCGGATGTTTGCATTGGGCTGCTTCACTGACAAAGCAGTTAGAACCGCCATCCCCTCAGTCCTAGCAGAGCTATTTAAGCCTGCTTATTCAACATACCTACTTAGATCCAACGACTCATGTGTTCTTTGTTCCAAAAAACCCATACACCGATGGGTGGTTGGACATTTGCTGTCTGTGCACCTAGGCTATGGAACTCCCTTCCCGCACATGTTCATTGTGCCACCTCTCATACCAGTTTTAGAAACTTCCTCTGGGATCATCTGAGGTTCACCTTGGCCTTCACGTGTACCTATGTAGTAGCCCCCCCCCCTTACAAATGTTGCACTTTATTATTCCATCTGGTCTCTATCTAGAACCCATCTTGAGTATAACTTTAACTTAACTCAAATTGTTTGCATTGTTATGTGCTGTTAACTTGCGTCACCGTTAAACCCTTGCAATGTCTGCATATTTTTTGTAATCTTGTTGTATCCTGGCCTGTCTGTACATTTCCTTATAATCTCCCAGTCACACCTGAAAAGAGGAATATATTTTTCTACTGTGCTTACCTGGTCAACAGAAGCTAAATAAATAAATAAAATACTCCCCCTTCTTCTATCCTCTAGGGAGTACATGTTTAATTCTGCAAGCTTTTCTTCATAGGTCTTCTGATGTATTTATTTGTTTATTTATTTATTTATTTAACTTTGTTTACCAGGCGAATGCACTGGTAACAAGTACCTTTTTCTGGCACGACTCAGGTGCAGAAGTACAGACAGACAGGAAAATAAACTACAGTGAAATCATACGAATTTACAGCAAGTGGTATTCAAACATGAGAACATATGATGCTAATACCCGTAAATATGCAATGTAATATAAAAAAGTGCTTGTAATATAATAAACAAAGGTAGGATTGAGGATAGAGAAGGAAGATGGAGGAGAACGAAAAATGTGACCGAGATTGGTCGGGATCTACCATGTTGCAGCAACAACATAGTTGTCGACATCAGCACAGTGACAGGCACAATGTCGACAGTCGGCATTGTGCCGTCAAGAATAACATTTTTTTTGTGGGAGGCTTTGCCCACTGTACCCCCCCTTCTTTAAATAACTAACCCCGAGTTGGAGTTGTCTCAGGGTGGAGGTAAAACACTGGGAGAAAAAGTCTCGGTGTACGGCAGGATCATCACAGGGACCTGGCGATATTTGTCACTGTGATGGTCTTCATTGTGATAGTTTTGTTGCGCTGACAGTAGACTGGTTGGTGGGTGCAATTGGCTAGTATAAGGTGAGAGTTCATGCCAGGGAGAGGTTATCAGAAGCAAGAACAGGCTTCCCTGTACCATTTTCTTGCCTTTCTCTGTATTGCCTCCACCCTGGTTATGTCATTTTGATGACAAGGCCTCCAGAACTGGAAACTGTATTCTAGGTGTGGTCTCACCAGTGATCTGTACAGGGGTATTATTACTTCCCTCTTTCTGCTGGTGATGGCCCTGCCAACGCATCCTAACATCTGGCTAGCCTTCTCCACTGCTTTGACACACTGTTTTGCAACCTGTAGGTCCTCTGTAATGATCACCCCCAGATCCCTTTCCTGATTTGGGTCTGTCAGTGACCCCCCCCCCCCCCATTTTATATGTTTCCCTCAGGTTTTTGTGCCCCATATACATTATTTGTACTTTTTTGTGTTGAAACTCAGTTGCCAATTTTCTGACCATTTTCAAGCTTTTTCAGACCCCCCCCCCATCCTATCCACTCCTCGTGGTGTGCCCTCTCTGTTATAGAGCTTTGTGTCATCCACAAAGAGGTACACCTTTCATAGATACTGTAGATACATGACACTGTCTGCAGATAAGGGCCTATGGCCCACCCAGTCTACCCATTTGAGCTTGTAAATTCCCTTTATGTTTTTCTAGAAGTCTGTTTCCCCTCCTCCCCTTTCCCTCCAGTCCTTCTGTAATGTCACTGATAATGTCACTAATAAAGACACTGAAGAGGACTGGGCCCAGTACCGACCCCTGTGGCACCCCACTGGTCACCCTACCATCTCCAGAGTGGGACCCACTTACCACCGCCCTCTGGGTCCTGTTGCTCAGCCAATTCTCTACCCATTTACCCACCTTAGTACCCATCCCAGGCTCCTGAGTTTGCTTCTCAATCTTCTATGTGGAACTGTGTCAAAGGCCTTGCTGAAATCCAGGTAGGCCATGTCTGCAGCCCCTTCCTGATCCACTTCCCTGGTCACCCAGTTGAAAAACTCAATCAAGTTAATCTGATATCACCTCCTTCTATGAAGCCATGTTACCTCTGATCCTGAAGCCCACTAGTGACAAGACAGTCACTTATCCATTCTATTAACAGTGATTCCATTACCTTACCCACCACTGAAGTCAAGATGACAGACATGTTTGTTTGTTTATTTATTTATTGAAATGTTTCACCAGGAAGGCACACTGAGCAACATGTTGCTCATCTCCCAATGCAACCTTGGGGGAAGGGTACAATAGGATGTAACAGTAACAGCACACAAAAGCATTTAGACAGCAATGTGTAACAGTACAACAGAAGCAGTAACAAGCATTTGTCAATGCCGAACGTTCACTTGCAGGTATTTGCAGTGGTGTCTGGCATGTATGGTGCTTTACCCTAATGCCCTGTGCGACTGCTGGTATTTGCACAATAAATTGTCAGCATGACCTTTTTGTTACCCCCATTGTGCGCTACATAGGCGGAAACACGTTTTGGGCAGGATGTGAAAAATGACAGCTGTACTGCTCATAAGGAAGTGTGGTAAAATGGCAATGTTGAAAATCTGGAGTGGAAATATTGTAAATTCGTAAACCTAGGAGCGTGCATGGGAACTGTGCAATGCACGCTCGTAAAACAGTCATTGTTAGGAATTTTTTCACCAAATTGTCAACATTGGCATTTTAAAACCTCTGCTAATGAACAGTGTCACTGTGATTATCTTACTGTGTGCCATACATTGATTTTGCACACTGACTGCACCATTGTGCACTACATGGGCGGAAATATGTTTTGGGCAGGATGTGAAAAATGACAGCTGTACTGCTCATAAGGAGGTGTGGTAAAATGGCAATGTTGAAAATCTGGAGTGAAAACATTGAAAATCTGGAGTGAAAAAATTGAAAATTGCAAACTTACGAAGCGCATGAGAACTGCACAACGACGCTGCAAACAGTTATTTTTAGGGAATGAGTTCACCAAATTTTCAACATAGCCATTTTAAGATCTCTGCTCATGAACAGTGACACTGTGATTTTCTTAATGTGTCCCATACACTGAGTTCACACAGCGACTGTGCCATTGTGCGCCATATGGGCGGAAACACGTTTTGGGCAAGATGTGAAAAATTACAGCTGCAGTGTTCATAAGGAAGTGTGGTAAAATGGCAATGTGGAAAATGTGGAGTGAAAATATTGAAAATTCGCAGACTTACGAGCGTGCATAGGAACTGCACGATGAACACTCGTAAAACAGTCATTTCTAGGAATTTTGTTACCAAATTTTCAACACAGCCATTTTAAGACCTCTGCTCATGAACAGTGTCACTGTGATTTTCTTACTGTGTCCCATACATTGATTTCACACACCGACTGCGCCATTGTGTGCTACATGGGCGGAAACACATTTTGGGCAGGATGTGAAAAATGACAGCTGTACTGCTCATGAGGAGGTGTGGTAAAATGCCAATGTTGAAAATCTGGAGTGGAAATATTGAAAATTCGCAAACCTATGAGCGTGCGTGGGAACTGTGCAACGCACGCTCGTAAAACAGTCATTTTTAGGAATTTTTTCACCAAATTTTCAATATTGCCATTTTAAAACCTCTGCTAATGAACAGTGTCACTGTGATCTTCTTAATGTGTCCCATACACTGAGTTCACACACAGACTGTGCCATTGTGCGCTACATGGGCGGAAACACGTTTTGTGCAAGATGTGAAAAATGACAGCTGCAGTGCTCATAAGGAGGTGTGGTAAAATGGCAATGTTGAAAACTGGAGTGAAAATATTGAAATTTCGCAAACTTACAAGTGTGCGAGGAACTGCGCGCACCCACGTGAAAAGTCATTTTTAGAATTTTTTTTCACCAAATTTTCAACATAGCCATTTTAAGACCTCTGCTTATGAACAATGTCACTGTGATTTTCTTAATGTGTTCCATACATTGATTTCACGCACAGACTGCGCCATTGTGCGCTACATGGGTGGAAACATGTTTTGGGTGAGATGTGAAAAATGACAGCTGTACAACTCATAAGAAGGTGTGATAAAATGGCAATGTTGAAAATCTGGAGTGAAAATATTGAAAATTAGCGAACTTACGAGCCTGCGTAGGAACTGTGCAATGCACACTCGTAAAACGGTCATTTTTTTGGAATTTTGCAAATTTTCCTTATGGGTTTGGGACCTTCTCATGAATGATGTCACTGTCATGGTATTATTCGAGCCGAAGGGGTGATTTCACGCAGTGACTGCGCAGTGCCCGTGAAATCATCCTCGGGCCAATAATGCCATGACAATGACATCATTCATGAGAAAGGGTCCCAAAAACCCCATGTTGAAAATGGTGCAAAAATCTAAAAAATGACTGAGATATCAATAAAGTTGAACCCGCCCCATCTGGCCCATTATACAGCTTACGGCATTTCCTCAGTTTTGCGGTCGCATTTGAAGAGTGCAGGCGTGTTCCAGTCCACGAAGATCGTCGCGCTGGAGTCCGGAGGTAAGTATGGGGTGGGGGGTGTGGGAGGCTGGAGTGCGCAGTGGGTGGGTGCGGGTTGTGGAGGGGGCTGGGACGCGCCGTGGAACCGTTTTTATTTTACAGGTTTTAACAAAAAAAGGACTACGTGGGACGTTTGCCATGCTGGGGTGGGCTCCAGCGTGGCAGAAGATGGCTGGGGAGGCGAGGAGCCTCACGGGGATTGGGCACCCCATCAGCAAAAGAAAGGATTTGCCACGCTTGGGTGGTCTCCCAGCGTGGCAGCAGGATGGCTCTGGGGCCGTGGAGCCGACGGGGATTGGCACCCTGTCGGCAAACAATGTTGCCATGCTGTGGTGGGCTCCCAGCGTGGCACCAAAGCTTTGGGGCAGCATGACGTGCATGGGGGATCGTGGATGCGACGGGGACGGGCGTGATCATCAGCCAGTATGGCAGCGGTGCTTCCTTTGAAGCAGAGGAACACCGCTGTCATACAGAACTCCTGCACCCATTGGTGCAAGACCACCACGCTTGCTCAAGGGAGCAGTGCATTGGATGGGAAAGGAACACCTCCAAGTGTGCTACTCTCCCAAAATGTTCCTTGCACATGCACGCAAGCGAGCGTAAAAATGGTACGTTTTATACATTTGAAAGGTGGTTAACAGAATGCAAATGTTTAACATGGCTAAGAGTTTTAATCTGTGTACAGAGCTTTGTGTCATCCACGAAGAGGCACACCTTTCATAGGTACATAGATACATGACACTATCAGCAGATAAGGGGCTATGGCCCACCAAGGCCTGTAGTTTCCTGCCTCCTCCCTATTCCCATTCTTGTGTACAGGCACCACATCTGCCCTCCTCCAGTCCTCTGGCACCTCCCCTGTTTCAAATGATAGGTTGAACAAGGATGTCAGGGGTTCTGCCAGTTCCTCTCTGAGGTCCCTCAGTATCCTGGGGTGCACCTTGTCTGGCCCCATTGCCTTGACCACTTTTGGCATTGTTAGTTCCCTGAGGACCCCTTCCACTGTGAAGGCACTTGCATTCACCTTCCTGCCCCTAATACCCCTGATCTTTAACCTTGGCCCATCCTCTGCCCCCTCCTCTGTGAACATTAAAGAGAAGTATCTGTTCAATGTCTGCTTTTAGGTGGTCCTCCTCCACTCTACCCCCTCCTTGATCTTTCACCCTTACTATCCCTCCCTTTGTCTTTCTCTTTTCGCTTATGTACCGAAAAAAGTTTTATCCCCTCTTTTTGCTGACTTGGCGATCTTTACTTCCATTTGTGCCTTCGCACTCCTTACTGCCTTCCCAGCCTCATTCATAGAAACATAGAAGATGACGGCACATAAGGACCGCAAGGCCCATCCAGTCTTCCCATAACTTTTTCTACCTTATGAATGTGCCATAGGCCTTTGCTCTGTCAATGGCCTATCTATTCATACTCATTTGTATTGCTCCCTTATGCCTATCCCATGCCTGTTTGAAGCCCTGCACTGTATTCATATCCATCACTCCCTGAGGTAGGCCGTTCCATGCACCCACCACCCTTTTTGTGAAAAAGAGCTTTCTCACATTACCCCTTAATCGGCCTCCTTCTAATCACATGCTGTGTCCTCTTGTCCTGCTATTGTTCTTATATTGAAACATGTTAGACTCTTTCACCTTGTTAATGCCCTAAAGGTGATTGAATGTTTAGATCATATCACCTCTCTCCCTCATTTGCTCTAGGGTATACATATTGAGCTCCATTAATCTGTCCTCATTTGTTTTCTGATGCACTCCCTGCACCATTTTGGTTGCCCTTCTCTGGACTGCCTCAATTTGGTTAATGTCATTGTAAAGGTGTGGCCTCCAGTACTGCATGTAGTACTCCAGATGGGGCCTAACTAGTGTCTTGTAAAGAGGGATTATTACCTCCCTATTACAACCTATGATACTCCTACTAATACACCTCAACATCCCCCTAGCCTTACCTACTGCTTTAGTGGTCTGCTTGGATGATTTCAGGTCATCGGTGATGATGATGCCCAAGTCTCTTTCTTCCCTTGTGATTGCCAGCAACTCCCCTCCCAGCCTACAGGTGGCTTCAGGGTTTTTCTTCCCTATGCGCATGATCTTGCACTTCTTTGCTTTAAACCCAATTGCCACTTTTCCGACCAATTTGCTAGTTTATCAAGATCTCTTCTCATTCTGCCCACCCCATCTGGATCATCTACTCTGTTGCAGATCTTGGTGTCATCTTCAAACAGACAGACCTTACCCTCCAGTCCATCCGCAATGTCACTGATGAAGATGTTGAAAAGGACTGGCCCCAGGACTGATCCCTGAGGTACCCCACTTGTAACTTGCATCTCTTCTGACTGTATACCATTTACCACCACTCTCTGTTTTCTGCCCATCAAACAGTTTGCCACTCAGTTGACCAACTTCTGACCCACCCCTAGCCTGCGCAGCTTATTAATCAATTGTCTATGTGGAACAGTATCAAAAGCTTTGCTGAAGTCAAGGTAGGCAACATCAACTGCTCCCACTTGGTCCACCACTGGTTACCAAGTCAAAGAAATCTATGCGATTAATTTGACAGGACCTTCCTTTTGTAAACCCATGCTGCCTTGGATCCTGGGCTCCTATGGATTCCAGATGTTGCACTATCTTTTCTTTAAGGAATGCCTCCATAATCTTGTCCACTACTGAGGTAAGACTGACTGGTCTGTAGTTTTCTGCCTCCTCCCTGTTACCACTCTTGTGGAGCGGGATCACATGAGTCCTTCTCCAGTCTTCTGGGACCTCTCCTGTGCTCAGGGACTCAATAAATAGTTCTGATAATGGCTCTGCTAGTTCCACCATTAGCTCCTTTAGTACCCTGGGATGTATGCCATCTGGTCCCACTGCCTTGTCCACCCTGAGCTTATTGAGCTCTTGTAGGAGCCTTTCTTTTGTGAAGGGACTAGTGCATACCTCCCTCCTCCCTGTGTCCATGGTGCTGAGCTGTGGGCCCTGCCCTACCTTCTCTTCCATATACACGGAGCAGAGAAGTATCTATTTAGGATAAGTGCTTTTACATGGTCCTCCTCTTCACATGCCCCCTTATGCCCTTTGATCTTAGCAATACCCCCTCTGGACTTTCTCCTTTCACTAATATATCTATAGAAAGTCTTGTTGCCTTTTACTGTTTGTGCTAGTGTTTCCTCGGTTTGAGCGTTTGCTTGCCTTACTACCTTCCCTACTTTCCTTAGGGTGATATACCTCCCTATCTTCATCCTGTTGCATTCCCTTATATTTCCTGAAGGCCAGCCTTTTGGCTCTGACCTTTTCTGCTACTGTTTTTGAGAACCAAAGTGGTTTCCTTCTTCTTTTGCACTTCCTTTTCTCTCTAACACAATGGGATGTTGCTTCAAGTATTGCATCCTTAATGCTTGCCCGCTTTGCCTGTAACCCCTCACCTGTATTTCTTTTTGCCAGGGCTAGCTGAACTCTGCTGGCCATCTTATCAAAGTCAGCTCCTCTAAAGTCCCATATTTTTGCCTTGTATAGTGACGATTCAGTTCTAGTGGCCAAATTGAACCATACCATGGATGGTCACTTGCCCCCAGGTGACCTTCTACCTGGAGATCTGTGATCCTTTCCCTATTACTCTCTTTGCTTTTCCTGATAACTTTCCCTGTCCCCCTGTGTCTGTGTTACTTTGTATCTTCTAAATGGCAGTTGTTTTGCTTTTACTTTCTCTGCAACCTCCCTGAAGAACTATAGCAGCATCTTTTTCCTTTTGCCCTTGCTAACCTGCCTGACAGAGAGACTTGTAGCTTTCTTGATGCCCTCCTTTATGTTTGCCCACTTCTCCTCTACTCTACCCCCCCACCCCCCATTTTCCCTAACTCTGCCAGGTTGTTCCTCAGGCTTTCACCCATTTCTTGAAGTCAGCCTTCCTGAAGTCCAGGAATCCTTGTCCTTGTGTGATTCGATTCCCATCCAGTTTTTATATCGAACCACTCTGAACGGTGATCACTATTCCTTAGGTAGTTCCCCACTGTGGTTTCTGTGTCCCAATTGGACAGTACCAAGTCCAGTAAGGCCTCCTCTCGAGTGGGTTCCATAACCAGCTGCCCGAGGAATGCCCCCTGCAGGGAATCTAGAATGTTCCTACTCCTGGTTGATGCTGCAGCAGGGAGGCTCCAATCAGCATCCAGTAGATTGAAGTCCCCTACATAGAAACATAGACTTTGACATCAGATAAGGCCCACTTGGCCCACCCAGTCTGCCCATTTCTCTACTTATTGGATAAGTTGCAGATTCTAGTTAACCAACAGCCTACTTCCTGCAACCCCAATATAATTACCTTATGTCTGTCCCATGCATGTTTGAATTCCCCCACTGTTTTGGACCCCACAACCTCCCCAGGAAGGTGGTTCCATGAGTTCACCATTCTCTCCATGAAAAAGAATTTCCTCACATTACCTCTGAGTCGTCCCCCCTCTATTTTTAAATTGTGCCCCATTGTTCTTGCACATCTCTTTTTCTTAAAGATGCTAGCCTCATGGACTCTGTTGATTCCCTTAAGGTACTTGAAAGTTTCTATCACGTCCCCCCTGTCCTTCTTTTCATCAAGGGTATACATATTAAGCTCTTTCAGTCTCTCTTCATATGGTTTCTGGTGCAGACCCTGCACCATTTTAGTGCCCTCCTCTGGACTGCTTCCATCCTGTCTATGTCCTTGCGTAGATGGGGTCTCCAAAACTGCATGCAGTACTCCAGATGGGGTTTCACCAACTGTCTGTACAGAGGGATAACCACTTCCCTTTTTCTACTTGTGATGCCCCTCCTTATGCATCCCAGTATCCCCCCGGCTCTCCTTTATGACTTTTCACTTTGCTTACCCGCCTTTAGGTCATTTGATATGACTACACCAGGTCCCTTTCCATTATTATTGTTGTTAGTACCTCCCCTGCCATTGTGTACTCTTCTCCTGGGTTTTTGTTTCCCAGATGCATTACTTTGCACGTCTTTGCATTGAATTTAATTTGCCATACATCTGACCATTCCTCCAACTTTGCCAAGTTCCTTCTCATCCTTTCTACCCCCCCCCTTGTGTATCAACTCTGTTACAGAGCTTTGTGTCATCTGCAAAGAGGCATACCTTTCCTTCCAGACCCTCTGCAAGGTCACCTATAAAGATGTTAGAGAGGACTGGACCCCGTACTGAGCCCTGAGGTACTCCACTAGTAACCCCCCCTTTCTTCGGAATGAGTTCCATTCACTATTACCTTCTGTGTCCTGTTGTGCAGCCAGTTTGCTACCCAGGCTACCACCCTGGGATCCACTCTCAGGATGGCTAACTTAATTATTAATCTTTTGTGCGGGACTGTGTCAAATGCCTTGCTAAAGTCTAGGTAGGCCATATCCACAGCCCCTCCCTGGTCTTTTACTTTGGTCACCCAGTCAAAGAATTGAATTAGATTTGTCTGACATGACCTTCCTGCTGTGAATCCATGCTGCTTTGGGTCCTGTGCCCTGCTGGCTTCTAGGTACTCAACAATTCTTTCTTTCAGAAGTGATTCCATCATTTTCCCTACCGCTGAGGTCAAACTAACAGGTCTGTAGTCTCCTGCTTCTGCCTTGCTCCCACTTTTGTGAAGGGGAATCACATCTGCCCTCCTCAGTTCTCGAACCACCCCATCCTCCCATGATTTGTTAAAAGTGTGGTCAGTGGTGTCACTAGGTCTCCTTAGTTCTTTTAGGATTTGGGGTGAATCCTGTCAGGCCCATTGCTTTGTCCACCTTGAGTTTTAGGAGTTCTTTCAGGACTCTTTCTTCTGTAAATAGACTGGTGTTAGGCCCCTACCCAGAGTGCTTCTATTGTTTGGTTTAGGTAACTCCTCCTCTTCTTCTTTTGTGAATACTGAAGAAAAGTATTCATTCAGTATCTCTGCCTTTTCACTGTTTCCCTCTGCCCACCTCCCCTCTCCTTTATTAATCTTCACTATCCCTTCCTTAATCTTTCTATGCTCCCTAATGTACCTTTAACAGGTTTTATCCCCCTTCTTAACTGCGTTGGCTATAATTTCCTTGGTTTGGGCCTTTGCTATTCTGACTGCCTTTCCCACTTCTTTCTGCTTTAATTGATACAGTTCTCTGTTGTGCTCCTTCTGTGATTCCTTATACTTCTTGAATGCTATTTGTTTTCTCCCTAACCTTCTTACCACCTGTTTTGAGAACCATAGTGGTTTTTTACTCTGCTTTGTTTTCTTTATTTGTTTTACACAAAGGCTTGTTGCCTCAATGATGGCAGTTTTGATTTTTCTCCATTGTTCTTCCACCCCTCCTTTCTGGCCATTTGCTAGTGCATTCCTCAGGTATTCACCCATTTTGCCAAAGTCAGCCCTTCTAAAGTCCAATATCCTTGTTTTTGTATGGCTTGTCTCCATGGTTGTGCTTATTGTGATACACACTGTGCAGTGGTCGCTTGTTCCCAGATGTCTACTGACTTCTAAATCTGTGATCCTCTCTCCGGTTGAGAGCACCAGGTCTAATATTGCTCCCTCCCGAGTGGGTTCCAACACTTCCTGCTGTGAGCCCACGCTGCCTTGGGTCCTGTGCCCCACTGGTCTCTAGGTACTCAACAATTCTTTCCTTCAGTAGTGATTCCATCACTTCCCCTACCACAGAGGTCAAACTGACAGGTCTGTAGTTCCTTGCCTCTGTCTTGGTCCCACTTTTGTGAAGGGGAATTACATCCACCTTCCTCCAGTCCTCGGGTACCACACCATCCTCCCATGATTTGCTACAAAGGGTAGTCAGTGGTTTCACTAGTTCTCCCCTTAATTCTTTTAGAATTCTGGGGTGAATTTCATCAGGCCCCAGGTGCTTTGTCCACCTTCAGTTTTAGGAGTTCTTTCAGAACCCTTTCTTCTGTGAAAGGACTGGGATCAATCCCCCCATCAAGAGTGCTTCTGTTAATTGGATTAGGCACCTCCCCCTCCTCTTTTGTGAATACTGAGCAGAAATATTCATTCAGTATCCCCCTTTTTTCACTGTCCCCCTCTGCCCACCCACCGTTCATACTATTCAGCCTCATTATCCCTCCTTTTGTCTTTTTATGCTCTCTGATGTACCTATAAAAGGTTTTATCCCTCTTCTTAACCAAGTTGGCTATCTTTACTTAAGTTTGGGCCTTTGCTATTCTGACTTCCCTTCTTGCTTCCTTCTGTCTTAACTGGTACAACTCTCTGTCCTGCTCCTTCTGTGTTTCCTTATACTTCCTGAATGCTATCTTTTTCTCCCTGACTTTCCCCGCCACCTCTTTTAAGAACCATAGTGGCTTTTTCTTTCATTTTGATTTGTTTATTTGCTTCACACAAAGGCTTGTTGCCTCTGTGATGGCAGTTCTGATGATTTCCCCATTGTTGCTCCACCCCTCCTTCTAGCCTGTTTGCTAGTCCTTTTCTAAGACACTCTCCCATCTTGCCAAATTCAACCCTCCTGAAGTCCATTACCCTCACTTTTGTATGGCTTGACTCTGTAGCTGAGTTTAACATGAACCACACTGTTTGATGGTCACTTGTTCCCAGATGGCAACCCACTTCTAGATCTGAGATCCTCTCACTGTCCCCATTTGAGAGTATGAGGTCTAAGATTGCTCCCTCACGAGTGGGTTCTGAAACTAGTTGACTGAGACCTGCCACCTGTAGGGCATCGAGAATGGCCCTGCTCTTGGATGTGGCTACAGCCAAGGTGCTCCAGTTAACATCTGGCATATTCAGGTCTCCCATCAATGGTATCTCCCCTTTCTCTGCCATCCTAAGAATGCCTTCTATCACATCCTTGTCCATTCCCGCCCCCTGACATGGGGGTTTGTACACAACCCCTGTGCGGATTGTGGTGCCACTTCCAGTCTCCAAGGTGACCCACAGTGCCATCTCTCCTTCCTGTTTACTCTTTTGTTCAGTTGCTTTTATCCCTTCCTTTACATAGAAAGACAGTCCTCCCCCTCTTCTCCCCTGCCTATATCTCCTGTAGGTTATGTACCCTGATATGTTAACATCCCAGTCATGGTTCTCTGTGTACCATGTTTCTGTGACTGCTACAATATCCAGGGATCCCTCTTCCATCAAGGCCACCAGTTCAGGGAGCTCGTTACCCAGACTATGGGCATTGGTACTCATTACCCTCCATTTCCTGATGGCCTTACTCCTTTTTGCCTCATCCCTGTCCTTCTTGCCTTTGTCACTTTCTCCATTTACTCCTGCCCTTCTCCCTATCGACACCTCTGTGCTGGTGTTTACCACACTTACTACAGTGACTTTTTTTGGGGAGCTAGGATTTCCCTGCTTCTTTGCAGTGCCTCCCTCCTTGGCTTATTTACATGCTTGCCAATGAAGCATTTAAACCTATCACCTAGGATCTCTGTTCCCCTCCTGGACAGATGCAGACCACCATGCCAGTATAGGTTTGCAGCACTCCAGGTGGACCCCCAGTCCCCAATGAAGCCAATTCTCTGAGCTCTGCACCAGTTTTTCAACCACTGATTGAATCCCATGGTGTAGAGCACCCTAGCCTCTCCTACACCATAGACAGGCAGCTCCTCCGAGAAGGTCACCGTACGTGCCACTTGTCTAAGGCCCCTCCCCAATTCCACAAACTTTTCCTGCACTACTCTAATCCCTTTCTTAGCCAGGTCATTTGTTCCTAGGTGGACAATGACATCGCGCTCCCTCCCCTGTGCAGTTGCTCTGGCAATCCTGAGGATTCGCTCCCTGTCCCTCCAAGCCATGGTGCCAGGCAGGCACCTTATCTCCTGTACCCTTCCTCCCTCCTCCCCCAGCTCTACCTTCCTAACAATGGAGTCCCCACCAGGAGTTGTTTCCTTCCTGGGGTCCCATGCCACCCTCCTTGGGTCTCCTTTGTGGAGGTTCCTAGCATCCTCCTTGGTCTCCACTGTGGGTGCCTCCATAGAGGAACCACACTTTGCCAGAATGGCATAGGAATTGTGGAGAGGTACAACTGGAGGATGCTCTGTTCCACCCACTCACCCCTCCTGGAGCCCACTGTAGTCCAACTGCTCCTCTTTCTTGGTAACCTCTGAGGCAATGGCAGTGGCACTGGTGGTCCCTGGATGAAAGAGGAGGTCCCACAAATCCTGGCCAACTCAGCCTGAAGATGAGCAACCTCCTTCCTCAGCCCAGAGAGGTGCCTGCAGATGGGACAACACCGCATCCTCCAGAATGTCTCCCAGAAGACTGCTGCTCCACAGCCACTGCACTGCACCACTCCCAGCATGTCTTCTTTCTAGCCCTTTAACTGACGTTTGGAATCTTTACTCTTTCCTCTGTTTTTTTTTGTTCCTTCTCTCTCTCTACTTACTTTCTGCCTCTGTATCCTTTAAGCTCCTGATTGTCCTGTTCTGAGACAAGAAGATCCTATATTTCTCAGTAGGCCCTTTACTTGCTGAGAGGCAGACCTCCAGCAGCTAGAGGGGGCCGGAGAGCTACTCTTGCCCTTCTCGAATGGTGGGTCTTTGGTGGCTCTGTGATCACTCACTTCCTGCTCCCAAACAGGAAGTTCATGTTGTCAGTCAAATCCTGTGCCTATAAAAGTAGAACTAGCTTTGGGTGGAAGGGAATGAGGGCAATATAGTCCCAGTAGAGAAGTCCAGTCACACAGCACTCCTTCCTTCTGGTGTCCTCTGCCAAGCCTCTAACAGAATCTTTCTATGGCAGTGTATAAATTTAGCTTCCTTCCAGCTAAGCCACTCCCCCTACTTACTAGATCTTTCTACAAGTAATTAAACTGCACAGCTATCAAGCCCTTTCAGCCACCTGAGATTTACACCTAGATAACTGTTCAGATAACCATTCAGTTAACTCAGACAAACACACAAATTTTTTTTGTTTATTTGTTTTTCCACCCTAAATTAAAGGTCCCAGCACAGGAGTTCTGCTTCTTTAGTCCCAGTAGAGAAGTCCAGTCGCACAGCACTCCTTCCTTCTGGTGTCCTCTGCCAAGCCTCTAACAGAATATTTTTCTGCTCATAGCTTTTGTCCTCTTATAGTTAAGTATTAGTATTCTTATAGTTCAGTATTTTGTCACTGGAATGATGGCTACAGATACTCAGAATGTTGAAAATTGAGGGGCACGGGTCTTAATAATGTGGGACAAATCATCAGATACAAAGAAATAAAGCTGAAAGCCCTAACAGTGGATTGATAATGACTCTTCATGAGTCTTTTGTCTGACAACTGCAGCTCTTAAAGAGCTGTTAATGACATCGGGCCATCTGGAACACTGAAGGAGATTAGCATGGGAACAAGAGCCTACTGAAGTAGGGAATTTTTTTAACATCAGTGACAGCCATAGAAAACCTGCACTACTCAAGATGGACAAGTTGAGGGTTTTATTTATTTTACTTATTTCGGTCGAGGATTACAAATACCTTACTATTTTTTAATTTTTTTTATTGAGGATTCAGAAATGACCTTTGAGTCAGAGACACATTTATAAAGGTTCCACGTCAGGTAAACCATATAACAGAGACAGGATACAGCACATAAAAAAAAAAAAAAAAACAGTTACAGTTACAGTTGGCATAGTATTCTATTACAAGGTTAAGCACTCAGTTTTATATAGTCCCATCAAGGAAAGGGACCAGGTGGAGGCTAAAGATGGGATTAGTTGGGGTTGGTGGGGACAGAAGGGAAAGGGAACATTGTTTAACCAGAAGTAGCACAGTAAGCCGAAGCTTGTTTTCAGATATGACCTGGGAGCACAAGGAAGTTAAGTGACTTGCTCAGAATCACACAGTACGCACCTAGGCAGCTGTGGGATTCAAACCCAGATCTCTAGATCTGCAGCTCGGGGCCTTAATCCACTGTGCTATACTGGGGTTGCCAGGGTGAGAAAATGCTTAGCTGGGAGATGGAGGGGAAAGAAGCTGGCCAAGGGCCATTGTTGAGGAGGGGGGAGGCATGGGGGAATGCAAGCAAGGGTGAACGACTGAGAGGAGTCAGTCCCGGAGAGAAGGGGCGAGGGGATCAGAGGCAGTCACAGGAATTGGAGGACTGAAGGCATTCTCTAAGATGGGATTTGAAGGGGCTGATTCTTTTTTCAGTTGCAATGGAGCTGGGGATGGCATTCATCCAGGGGAGGGCCCTATAGCTGAAGGTTATTTGAAGCTGGAAGGTCCAGCAACAAGGGACAAGGAGAAGGGACTTGTCCGAGCTGCACATGGTTCTAAACACAGGAGATGGTCATATGAGGACTGAAAGGCTTGGGGGGGAGAGACTGAGGTAGATCTTTCTGGCCAAGAAACGAGTGTGGAACCTAATCCTGTTATCTAGATTAAGTCAGTTTATGGAGCTATACAGGAAGCAGGTATGACTGGACTGGTCACAGCCAAGGATGAGACGGCAGACTTTACTGAGTGATAGTCAGAGCCTGCTAAGGGCTGAGGTGTCTACAGCACCATATATGAGTATTCCATATTCCAAGAGGGAGAGGACAGAGGAGGTGCCAGCTAGCTGGCGGGCATCGGGGATGAGGCAGTGTTTATATTGATACAGTAGGCCAATTCTGGTGTTTAGGGCAGTGAACAGGAGGTGGATGTGCTGATGGAAGTTGAGAGCGGGGTCGAAGGTGATTCCCAGATACTTAAAGGACACTTGTTTGAGGGGAGTCTGGTTCGCATTAAGGATTTGGGGACAAGAATTTTTAAGGGTGCCCTTCGGGTGTATGAAAAACATGACTTTTGTCGTCTTGTAGTTTAGGAGTAGACACTGGCTAGCTAACTAAAAAGTAAAGTAAAGGGAGAGGACATGAGGCACTCTGGGTCACCTTGGAAACAGGGAATGGCATCACAGTCCACACAGGGGTTGTATACAGACCCCATCTCAAGGGGAGGAAATGGACAAGAAAATGATAGAAGACATTCTCAAAATGGCTGAAAAAGGGGAGATACTGTTGATGGGGGACCTGAATATGCCAGATGTTAACTGGATGACATGTACTGCAGCCACATCCAAGGGCAGGGTCATTCTCGATGCCCTGCAGGGGGAAGACCTTAGACAGCTAAAGTTAGAACCCACTCAGGAGGGAGCAATACTAGACCTGGTACTCTCAAATGGAGAGAGGATCATAAATTTAGAAGTCAGTAGACATCTGGGAACAAGCGACCACTGCACAGTGTGCTTCACAATGAGCACAGCCATGGAGATGAGCCATACAAAAACAAGGATACTGGACTTTAGAAGGGCTGACTTTGGCAAAATAGGTGAATACCCGAGCAATACACTAGCAAATGGCCAAAAAGGAGGGGGTGGAAGAACAATGGAGAAAAATCAAAACTGCCATCATAGAGGTACAAGCCTTTGTGTGAAACAGATAAAGAAAATAAAGCGGAGTAAGAAAACACTATGGTTCTCAAATGAGGTGGCAGGGAAGGTTAAGGAGAAAAAGGCTGCTTTCAAAAAATTATAAGGAATCACAGAAGGAGCATAACAGGGAACTGTATCAATTAAAGCAGAAAGAAGTGGGGAAGGCAGTCAGAATAGCAAAAGCCCAAACCGAGGAAAAAATAGCCAGTTCAGTTAAGAAGGGGGATAAAACCTTGTATAGGTACATTAGGGAGCATAGAAAGGTTAAGGGAGGAACAGTGAAGATTAATAAGGGAGAGGGGAGGTGGGAAGAGGGAGACAGTGAAAAGGCAGAGTTACTGAATGAATACTTTGCTCAGTATTCACAAAAGAAGATGAGGAGGAGTTACGTAAACCACACAATAGAAGCACTCTGGGTAGGGTGGTTGACACCAGTCTATTTACAGAAAAGAGTCCTGAAAGAACTCCAAAAACTCAAGGTGGACAAAACAATGGGGCCTGACAGGATTCACCCCTAAATCCTAAAATAACTAAGGGTAGAACTAGTGACACCACTGACCACACTTTTTAACAAATCATGGGAGTATGGGGTGGTACCCGAGGACTGGAGGAGGGCAGATGTGATTCCCCTTCACAAAAGTGGGAGCAAGGCAGAAGCAGGAAACTACAGACCTGTAAGTTTGACCTCAGTGGTAGGGAAAATGATGGAATCACTTCTGAAAAAAAGAATTGTTGAGTACCTAGAGGTCAGCGGGGCACAGGACCCAAAGCAGCATGGATATACAGCAGGAAGGTCATGTCAGACGAATCTAATAGATCTATTTGACTGGGTGACCAAAGTAATAGACCAGGGAGGGGCTGTGGATATGGCCTACGTAGACTTTAGCAAGGCATTTGACACAGTCCCGCACAAAAGATTGATAATCAAGTTAGCCAGCCTGGGAGTGGGTCCCAGGGTGGTAGCCTGGGTAGCAAACTGGCTGCACAACAGGACACAGAAGATAATAGTGAATGGAACACATTTCGAAGAAAGGGGGGTCAATAGTGAAGTACCTCAGGGCTCAGTACTCTGTTCAGTCCTCTTTAACGTCTTTATAAGTGACATTGCAGAGGGTCTGGAGGGAAAGGTATGACTCTTTGCAGATGACACAAAGATCTGTAACAGAGTTGATACTCAAGGGGGTAGAAAGGATGAGAAGGAACTTGGCAAGGTTGGAGGAATGGTCAGACATATAGCAACTTAGATTCAATGCAAAGAAGTGCAAAGTAATGCACTTGGGAAACAAAAACCCAGGAGAAGAGTACACAATAGCAGCAGAGGTACTAACAACAACAAAAATGGAAAGAGACCAGGGGGTAGTCATATCAGATGACCTAAAGGTGGGTAAGCAATGTGAGAAGTCAGTAAGGAGAGCCAGGGGGATACTGGGATGCATAGGAAGGGGCATCACAAGTAGAGCAAGCATTTGTCAATGCCGAATGTTGTCTTGCTGCCATTGACAGTGCAGGACTTAGAGAGATGCAGCATAGGAATGGCAGTTAAGTATTGAACTGATGCCAACCCACCCCCACCCTGCAGAGAGTGACAGGCATTAGGGTGGACCAATAGGCTTGCAGTGCATACTGTACTAATCATTCACAAATATTCACAGATTAGTGAATGACTAGTACAGTATGGAGTTCAAGCCCACTGGTCTACAGTGTAGACCAATAGACCTACAGCTGCTATTGTAGCTGTCATTCAGCGGGCAGTATGTGGGCATGTTGCCGTCTCACCGATGACAGGGGGGAGCTGGTGGGCATGGGTGCCTGTGTGGGTGGGGGGGGGGGGATACCACTAGACCACCAGGGATATTATTTTAACATTTGGCGTGATTGGGCATAAGGAGGGAGGATACTACTCACACCACCAGGAGTATATATTTAACATTTGCCCGTGATCGGGCATACAAGGGGGGGGGGGGATACCACTACACCACCAGGGATTATATATTTAACATTTGCCCACGATCGGGTTTATGGGAGAGAGGGGAGATACCACTAGACTACCAGGGATTATATGTCTAATGCTACTACCTGCAATCAGGTTTACGGGAGGGAGGGGGGATGCCACTAGACTACCAGGGATTCCTGTTGTGTTGAAGGTGGCTACGCAGGGCACCAGGTGCATTTCCCTGGGATGCCCTACACATCCAATGCAAATGGGGCCATAATGACATGAAAATGGCCCCATTTGCACCATGCATACATTATGGCCCCATTTGCATGCCCAAGTCTTAATATATCGCGAATGATGCACCCAGTGTAGCTACAGTTGCACTGGCGCATTCCCAGTCCTCGCTGTCTAGGGAATGCGCCAGTGCCTTGTACTTGTGCCATGCACATTCTGTACCATATTCAAAGGTGATGCACCATGGCACATCACCTTTGAGTATCATACTGTCTGGCCCAGGTGCATCTCAGTTGCGCCTCTCCACCCGTGCCATGAATATCTGGCCCAGAGTGTTTTGTTTAAGAGCTAACCTAATTCTTTCCCTGTTTGTAAGGGTATTTAGTAGCAAAGCGTTTAGCTTTGAGCTCGAAATTTAGCACAAACAAACAGAAAGGGGAAGAACAGAGAGCTCAAAGAGCTTTATATAGCACTGGGTTTCAATACTCTTTACCCAATATGAAAGCTTCAAGGAAAATAGGGTATAATGCTTTAAAGACAGAAAAAACACTATTTGCATTTAGTTACCAACCCTATTAGTTGAACTGACTGGGTTCAAGGATTTGTACAGGTGTACAGGCACTTTAAGTGCAATATAGAAAATCTAATGTTCTTTTTATTTCCACAGCACTTCTGGGGAAACACTGTAATTTTATATTTGGCATCATACCAGGAGATATCAGCCCATAATATTTCTAGTTCCCCCGGTGCCTTTAAACTTTAAACATAAAAGTTACCACTGTCATCAGTATTGTGCAGGTGGCTGGAGCAGTTTTGCAATGTGTTAAGAGCTCCAACCAACCTGTCAAACAGGTCCGTGACAGGGTGCAGCAGTTCGCAATAGCTGCAATGCTGTTACAGCACAACACCACGCAGTGGGTCTGAACTCTGCAGAATCCAGATGCGTAGAGAACAGGGGACCTGCTGTGTTCAGGCAAGAACTCAATAAAACATATCGCAAAGGGGTTTTATTCTTTTTTTTATATATCTGCACTTGCGCTTTACAGTTTTATTTATTTATGCCAGTACAGCAGGTAAAGAGAGACTTTAACAACACAGGTGAAGACAGACACCCAGGCTGTGTATTTAAAGATCCAGCAACCCTCTTTAGGCACAAACACGTGCCGCAGCATGTATAAAATATTTCAGCATGTATTTCAGAAAGTGTTTCAGCAAATGGACAGGGTATAGAAAAACAAAGCGGGGAAGCACAGAATGCAGGAGATACTCGAGTGGGTGGCCAAGTCCACTCAGGTAGAAAATGGAAAAGAGAAAGAAAAGGAGATAGAGGACAGGATATGCTACTGCAGTAGACTTCGGATTAGAGGGGAGAAGGAGGGATTTGTCCAAGTTGCCTAAACAGTGCCAACTTGGGAGGGGGTGTCATTTTACTGACACCACCATAGTCTGTCCCATACATCCTTGAATTCTCCCACAGTTTTAGACCCTACATTCTCCTCAGGAAGGCTGTTCCATGCATCCACCACCCTCTTTGTGAACAATACTTCCTCACATTACCCCTGAGCCGCCCCCCCTCTATTTTCAAATTGTGTCGCCTTGTTCTTGCACATCTGTTTTTCTGAAAGATGCTACCCTCTTGGACTTTGTTGATTCCAATAAGGTACTTAAAAGTTTCTATCATGTCCCCCTCCCTCCTTTCCTCAAGGGTATATATATATATATATATATATATATATATATATATATATAGAGCTCCTTTACTCTCTCCTCATATGACTTCTCTTGCAGACCTTGCACCATTTTAGTTGCCCTCCTCTGGACCGCCTCAGTCCTATATCCTTGTGGAGATGGGGTCTCCAGAACTGGATGCAGCACTCCACATGGGGTCTCACCAACTGTCTGTACAGAGGGATAACAACTTCCTATTTTCTGCTGGTGATGACTCTCCTTATACATCCCAGTATCCCCCCAGCCCTCCCTACTGCTTTCTCACATTGCTTGCTAACCTTAAGGTCATCTGATATGATTACCCCCAGGTCCCTTTCTATTTTTGTTGTTGTTACTACCTCCCCCCATTGTGTAATCTTCCCCTGGGTTTGTGTTTCCCAGGTGCATTATTTTGCACTTCCTTGCATTGAATCCAGGCTGCCATACTTCTGACCATTTCTCCAACCTTGCCAAGTCCTTTCTCATCCTTTCCACGCATCCTTGTGTATTAACCTTGTTGCAGATCTTTGTGTCATCTGCAAAGAGTCATACTTTTCCTTCCAGTCCCTCTGCAATGTCATTTATAAAGACATTAAAAGGATTGGACCCAGTACTGAACCCTGCGGTACCCCACTAGCAAACTCCCCTTTCTTCAAAGTGGACTCCATATACAATTACCTTCTGTGTCCTGTTGTCCAGCTAATGTTTTACCCAGGCTACCATGCTGGGATCCACTCCCAGGCTGGTTAATTTGTTTATTAATCTTTTGTGTGGGACTGAGTCAAATGTCTTGCTAAAGTCAAGGTAGGCCATGTCTACAGCCCCTCCCTGGTCTACTACTTTGGTCACCCAGTCAAAGAAATCAATTAGATTCATCTGACATGACCTTCCCCCTGTGAACCCATGCTGCCTTGGGTCCTGTGCCCCACTGGCCTTTTAGGTACTCAACAGTTCTTTCCTTCAGAAGTGACTCCATCACTTTCCCTACCACAGAGGTCAAACTGACAGGTCTGTAGTTTCCTGCCTCTGTCTTGGTCCCACTTTTGTGAAGGGGAATCACATCCGACTTCCTCCAGTCCTCAGGTACCACATCATCTTCCCATGATTTGTTAAAAAGGGTAGTCGGTGGTGTCACTAGTTCTCTCCTTAATTATTTTAGAATTCTGGGGTGAATCCCATCAGGCCCCATTGCTTTGTCCACCTTCAGTTTTAGGAGTTCTTTCAGAACCCTTTCTTCTGTGAAAGGACTGGGATCAACCCCCTATCCAGAGTGCTTCTGTTAATTCGGTTAGGTACCTCCCCCTCCTCCTCTTTTGTGAATACTGAGCAGAAGTTTTTGTTTAGTATCCCTGCTTTTTCACTGTCCCTCTCTGCCCACCCACCATCCATTCTATTCAGCCTCACTATCCCTCCGTTTGTCTTTCTATGCTCCCTGATGTACCTATAAAAGGTTTTATCCCCCTTCCTAACTGAGTTGGCTATCTTTTCCTCAGTTTGGACCTTTGCTATTCTGACTTCCCTCCCTGCTTCCTTCTGCCTTAATTGGTACAGTTCTCTGTCCTGCTCCTTCTGTGTTTCCTTATACTTCCTAAAGGATATATTTTTCTCCCTAACCTTCTCCGCCACCTCTTTTGAGAACCATAGTGGCTTTTTCTTTTGTTTTGATTTTTTATTTGCTTCACACAAAGGCTTGTTGCCTCTTTGATGGCAATTTTGATGTTTTCCCATTGTTGCTCCACCCCTCCTTCTAGCCTGTTTGCTAGTGCTTTTCTAAGACACTCTCCCATCTTGCCAGAGTCAGCCCTCTTGAAGTCCAGTACCCTCACTTTTGTATGGCTTGACTCTGTAGCTGAGTTTATCGTGAACCACACTGTGTGGTGGTCACTTGTTCTCAGATGGCCATCCACTTCTAGATTTGAGATCCTCTCACTGTCCCCATTTGAGAGTATGAGGTCTAAGATTGCACCCTCACAAGTGGGTTCCAAAACTAGCTGTCTGAGGCATGCCCCCTGTAGGGCATCGAGAATGGCCTTGCTCTTGGATGTGGCTGCAGCAAAGGTGCTCCAGTTGACATCTGGCATATTCAGGTCCCCATCAACAGTATCTCCCCTTTCTCTGCCATCCTAAGGATATCTTCTATCATATCCTTGTTGATTCCTTCCCCCTGAGATGGTGGTCTGTATACAACTGCTGTGTGGATTGTGGTGCCGTTTCCAGTCTCTAAGGTGACCCACAGTGCCTCTTCTCCTCCCTGTTTACTCTTTTGTTCCATTGCTTTTATCCCTTCCCTTACACAGAGAGCTACTCCTCCCCCTCTTCTCCCCTCCCTATCTCTTGTGTAGGTTGTGTACCCTGGTATGTTAACATCCCAGTCATGGTTCTCTGTGTACATGTTTCTGTGACTGATACAATATCCAGACATCCCTCTTCCATCAAGGCCACCAGGTCAGGGAGCTTGTTGCCCAGACTATGGGCATTGGTACTCATTACCCTCCATTTCTTGATGGCCTTACCCCTTTTTGCCCCATCCCTGTCCTTATTGCCTTTGTCATTTTCTCCATTTACCCCTGCTCTTCTCCCTATCGACATCTTTATCTTGGTGTTTACTTCACTTACTACCCTGAGTTTTTTTGGGGGGGTGGGGCTAGGATTTCCTTGCTCCTTTCCAGTGCCTCCCCCCTTGGCTAGTTTAAATGCTTGCCAGTGAAGCATTTATGCCTATAATCTAGGATCTTGGTTCTCCTCCTGGACAGATGCAGACCATCGTGCCAGTATAGGCCTGCATCACTCCAGGTGGACTCCCTGTCCCCAATGAAGCCAAACCCCTAAGCTCTACACCAGTTTTTCATCCACTGATTGAATCCCATGGTGTAGAGCACCCTAGCCTCACCCATGCCATCGACAGGCAGCACCTCCAAGAAGGTTACCATGTGTGCTACTTGTCTAAGGCCCCTCCCCCATTCCACAAACGCTTCCTGCACTGCATTGATCCCTTTCTTAGCCAGGTCATTTGCCACTAGATGGACAATGACATGCAGCCCCCTCCCTCATGCAGCTGCTCTGGTGATTCTGAGGATTCACTCCCTGTCCCTCCAAGCCATGGCGCCAGGCAGACACTTTACCTCCCTCTCCCCTTCCTCCCCCAGTTCTACCTTCCTAACAATGGAGTCCCCCACCAGGAGTTGTTTCCTTCCCCTTTGGGGTCCCATGCCACCCTCCCATTTACAGGTGTGACCCGGATCGTACCTAGGACTACTTTTTCATTTTTTGGTGGGGGAGAGGAGCGGTAGGACATAACCGAGTAGAAGGCCTGCTTTTGGTTTCTAGGAGGGATGTATACTGCAGTCTCTGTGAATGGCCCATGTGCACTTGTTCCGAGCCTCACAGTAATACTGCCTATCAGTTGGCTGGCCAGTCTCAATGGCTAGTTGCCAGAGGGAGTCACGATGATGCATCAGATCCAGGAGATAGTCAGAGATCCAAGGGATAGGGTTACCTTTTCCCATCCTTTTAGTTAGGGGGGGCGAATTTGTCACAGGTCATGTTAAAGGTGAGGATGAAAAGGTCAAGGGCACAATCTGGGTCGAGAATATTTGTAAGGGGAGTCCAATCCCAAGGCCTAAGGTGAGATCTCAGTTGTTCAAGTTTGGCAGGTCTAAGCTTGAGGTGGAGAATTATTTTAGAAAGAGGTCTTCAGGGCCTTAGAGGACCAGGAGCAGAGGACAGGTGAATGGTCACTAAATGCATTGGGAAGCACTGAGATGTTTATGATTCTTTGGGGACGGTTAGTGAAAATCAGGTCCAGAAGTGAGGAGGATTCCATATAGTTATTGAGCCATGTGGGGGGAGGAGACAACCTGCGTTAGGTCAAGGGCGGCTGCCGCATCTTTATATGGTGAGGTGGTCTTAGCCTGCTAGTTGATGTTAAAATCGCCGAGGACTACTTTTTCATTTTTGGGGGCGAGAGAGGAGAGGTAGGACATAATGTAGTGGAAGACCTGCTTCTGGTCTCTAGGAGGGATGTATACTGCAGAAATAAGGAGGGGGAGGGGGATCACCCCACCATTGTTTTTATGGTAAGAGCCTGGGCCCCAGGTTCCAGTTCACTGCACTAGTTCTGGTTAGTTTGCACCAGGACCTGACCTAGTAAAAGCATGTTAAAATCAATCACTGTCAGTGTGCCTTCTTGCACCCTGCCTTCCCCAGTTCACATCGAGACTCATTGTGCCTTCCAGTCTCCCTCCCTCCCTGTGTCACACCTGGAAAAGCACCTTAGCTCACTGTGTCTTTCTGTATCCTGCTTTGGTCACATCTGGAAATGATCCCTGAATCAGTGTACCTTCTTGTATCCCCTGCTCTGGGGTGCCACCTGAAAATGAGCCTTGGCTCAGGGTTCTTTTCTGCCCCCTGAGTCACACCTGGGAAAGAGCCTTGGCATAACGTGCCTTCCTGTCCCCCATAATCACACCTGGAAATTAGTCCCCCTTGGCTCATTGTGCCTCCTTGTAACCCCCACAAGTCACACCTGCAAATTAGCCGTGGCTCAGTGTGCCTTCCTGTCCCTGATGGGTTATAACCAGAAGCAAGCCTTAGCTCAGTGTGCCCTTCTGTCACCCCCTCACCGGTTAACTCCTGTAAATAAGTATTGACTCAGTGTGTGTGTTCTTGTCGTCCCCCCCTTGGGTCACACCTGTAAATAAGCCTAGACTTTGTGTGCCCTTTTGTCCCACTCCCCTGAGTTACTTCTAGAAATGAGCCCCAGGGATCAGTTCTTGGGCCAGTCCTGTTTAATATCTTCATTAGTGACATTGCAGAGGGTCTGGAGGGGAAGGTATGCCTCTTTGCAGATGACACTAAGATCTGCAATAGGGTCAACACTCTGGGAAGGGTGGAAAAAATGAAGAAGGACCTAGCTAAACTGGAGGAATGGTCCAGAGCGTGGCAGCTAAGATTCAATGCGAGGAAGTGCAAAATCATGTGTAAGCCCCCCTCACAGGGTGGGCTTACTAGCCTTTGGTCTATGTCTCTCCCTCTCTGTGGTGCCCCCTAGTCTAGAAAGCGCTTTGGGCCATTTCAACCTCACTGCCACCAGGGGTCAGTGTTATGTCCAGTATTTAAACCCTAGTTCTCTGGGCAGGAGAGAGATGAGGAGTCGGCAGCTGTGAGTAGGGACAGTATTCTTGGGGGCGGGGCCCAGGGGTTTGTAAGGGGCAGAGACGGTGTGATGCGGGGGTGTTTTGGTCTCTGAGGGATGTTGGGAGGAGCTTTGCAGCTGTGTGGGGCCAGGGAGAATTTTCAACACCTGTGTGTGGAGGGGAAGGCAAAGAAGTTTGGAAGGCACCAGAATCCCTTTGCAGCACAGTGGTCCCGGTACCCCATTTTTGAAAGGGGATAGTCTGACAGTGGGGCTGCTGTACTGGTGGCAGGACTGCAGCAAGGTTATTGGAGGTAGCAGCTGTGGTCTGCCATACCTGCGTGGCACACTACCAGGAAGCATCCTTTAAGGCAAAGGGAGTTCAGCCTGGAATTCATCATAGGGCCTGCCGTGCTTGTGTCTAAGGCAGGCCCTGGGACCTGCCATGTCCATGTCTGGGGCAGGTCCGTTAGACCCGTTAAGGGCCATGACTCTTTGGGAACAGGAATTTCAGAAGGAATGGAGCCACCGCTATGCTTTGCTCCACCTGTATACTGGATTGGACAGCAAAGGAAGCTGTGGCACCGTTTTTTGCTCAGGATAACTTTATGGGTAGCTAATTGGGAGCAGCCATGGGATTCTTAGACTGCAATTGCTCAGGTCGTTAACTGACAGTTAGCAATGGGAGGAATACAGGCACCCCAGAGGTTGAAGTGTGGAAAAAAGGAAGGTTTACGAAGAAAAGCTGTTTTTGGTTAAGCAAGATCTCTGCCCAAGGGAAGACAGAAAATTCAAGTGGAGCCAAATTGGACTAGGAGCTAGACCTTTGCGACAAAATCTTAGCTGCTGTGCAGACTTATGATGCCTGAAAGAGCTGCTTGTACTCTGTGTTCATCTCTCAGCCTCATGGAACTGCTCCTACTTAAGTAATATAATTTTTCTTTGGACACAATCATTTTTCCAACATCCAAGAATAACGTTTTTTACTAATTCCTGTGAAGATGGTTGTGGCAACTGGTCATTTGTTTAATGAATTAAGATAATTCGCTAAGGACAGGCTCCACCTTAGCAATGAGGGAAAAGAGGTCCTGCAGCTGAGACTGTCAGAGTTCATCCACTCCAAGTGGGGTTTAAACTTGTGAGGAGGGATGGAGAAGGGAAGGCCCTGGTCTTCTCCCACGGCAGAGGGGAGGGAACACAGGGCAGGAGAAACAGATAGTGCAAGTGCTGGTCCTGGTAGGCAGAAGGCAAGGTGGCCTCAGGGTGCGGGGAAAAGAAGGCAAGGGGACAGGTTTGAGGGTGGTCCTGATAAATGCCAGGAGCATGGAAAATAAGATGCCGGAGCTGCAGGTGCTGATGGTGGGGGGGGGGTGGATGTGGTGGCAGTCACAGAGACATGGGCCTCATCCAGACATGACTGGGAGCTAAACATACTTGGGTACACCACTTGCAGAAGGGATGGGGGGAAGGAAGGGGAAGGGGTGACTTTTATCATCAGGGATAACATAGCGATAAGCAAGGTGAAGGAAGCAGGGGATCAGGTAGAGGCTCTTTGGGTCACCCTGCAGACTAAGGGTGGAAAATAGGTGAAGATGGGGTTGGTATATAGACCCCCTGGGCAGGAGGAAGAACAGAAGGATGGCCTGGTGGCTAACCTTAAAGACCACTGTGGTGGAGGTAAGGACATTACTGTGGTGATGGGGAACCTGAATATGCCAAAACCAGATTGGGGAACCATGGCATCCTCAGCGAGCAAGGAACAGTGCCTGTTGGACGTCTTCCAGGATGCGTTCCTTACCCACCTGGTGACGGAACCGACAAGGGAGGGGTGCATCCTGGATGTGGTTCTGTCAGACAGGGAGCTCATCAGGGATCTTGCTGTTGAGGACCCCCTGGCTGGTAGTGACCATGGCACAGTTTGGTTCTCATTAGAACTAGGGGACAAGGTAGAGCACACAAGAATGACCATGGTGGATTTCAGAGGGGCGGACTTTGGGGGGATGGAGCGGATCCTGAGGGGCTATCTAGATGGGATCAGGCCAAGCATGGGCATGGAGGCATGATGGGAATTAATAAAGATAGGGCTCCTAGAGGCTACCAATGCCTGCATGAGGGAAAGACATAAGGGAGCAATGCTAGGAAGCCCAGTTGGTGGATGAAGGAGGTTCAGGATGCAGAGAGGGAGAAAAAGGCTGCTTATAACCATTATAAATGCTCTTGGGGGGTTATATCCAAGGAGGAGTACAATATGGCAGCCAGGGGGATCACCAGGGTGATAAGATTGGCTAAGGTGGGGGCAGAGCTGAGATTAGCATAGGGGATAAAAAGGGGGGAAAATGAGTTCTTTAGGTATATCAGGGAAAGAAGAAAGGGGAAGGGGCAGATCAGTCGGATCCGGATAGAGGGTGGGTTGGTGGAAGAGGTGTGAGAGAAGGCGGAGGTACTAAATTACTTTTTTGCCTCTGTCTTCAGCAAGGAGGGTGGGCAGCAGCACCGGTAGAAGAGGGGGCAGGGGATACGGTGGTTGAGGAAGGGAAAAAGGATGAGGAAATACCCCGAGGTAGGGTGTTGGATGCACTCAAGGCCCTAAGAGAGGACAAGGCACTGGGCCCTGATGGGATCCACCCCACGGTGCTCAGGGAGCTAGTGGATACCTTGGCCACCCCCAAGCAGATCTTTTTAACTCCTCCATGCAGTCTGGGTGGGTACCTCTGGACTGGAGAATGGCCCACATTGTACATATCCACAAGGGAGGCCCGCAAGAAGAGCCGGGTAACTATAGGCCGGTTAGCCTGACATCAGTAGTGGGCAAAGTGATGGAGAGCATCCTGAAGGAAAGGATAGAGGGGTTGCTGAGGGCTTGGGGTCACATAGACATTCACCAGCATGGCTTTGTTAATGGCAGATTGTGCCAGACAAATCTGGTGGAGTTCTATGAAGGGGTGACAAGGGCACTGGATCAGGGCAGGCCAGTGGATGTCCTCTTTCTGGACTTCAGCAGGGCTTTTCACTCTGTGCCACATCATGGGCTACTTGGGAAGCTAGAGAGTATGGGGGTGGGGGAGGATTGGCAGGTGGATAGGAAACTGGCTGGCAGGGTGGGTACAGAGGGTAAGGGTGGGGGTTTCATCCTGAAGGTTAGTCATAAGTGGGGTACCACAGGCGTCAGTGCTGAGTCCACTCCTATTTAATGCCTATGTCATGGACATCAGAAATGGAATCAGGAGCAGGATGAGTCTCTTTGCAGATGACTCTGAACTGTGGGCGGTGGTGGATGAGGAGGAGTGAAAGTTGGACCTCCAGGAGGACCTGGAGACTCTAGGGAAGTGGTCAAGAATCTGGAACTAAAGTATAACATTCTGTGGTGATTTGCATATGCAGCCCATGATGCTTTGCATTGTGGGGGCATGTGTGATTTTGTATTTTCTTGAAACTTGGCTTCCCAGCCAAATGCCCTTTGGGGTAACCCTTGCCTCAGTGTTTGCGCACAGAGGTTCTTTGTCTTTTAAATAGTTTTTTTATTTTAATGGGTTCACCACAGCATATCAAAGACACACTGTCTTAGGGTAGCTGGTCTATTCCACTGGGGTGTCAAACAGACGAGGCATACTGATGAGTCCTGGTAGAACAAAACATGTGTCTATGTCATTTGTTAGCACCCTTTGCAAACTGTATGAGAGGCCTCTCGGCACCATGCAGTTCTGCTTAAAGTTGAACCAGCATAACATTCTGTGGTGATTTGCATATGCAGCCCACGATGCTTTGCATTGTGTGGGCATGTGTGATTTTGTATTTTAAAGTATAATGCTGCAAAATTCAGGGTTCTTCGCCTAGGAGCCAAAAACCCAGCCCATACATACACCTTGGGGGAAGGGAGAGACATTGCAGGTTTCAAGGGGGGACAGAGACACTGGGGTGGTGGTGGATGCTGAAATGAACAACTCAGAGCAGTGTAGAAGTGCAGTGGCACAAGCAAACAAAATGCTGGGCTGCATAGCCAGAGGGATAACCTCAAGCAGTAGTGAGGTGCTCCTTCTGCTGTACAATAGTCTGGTTAGACCACACCTTGAATACTGTGTGCAGTTTTGGCATCCCTACTTAAAGAAGAACATTGTGTTACTGGAGAGGGTACAGAAGAGAGTGACTAGGATGGTACTGGGACTAGGGGAAATGCCCTATGAGGGGCGACTGGGGGAGCCCAACCTATACTCGGAGAAGAGAAGAGACAGGGGGGACATGATAGAGGTTTTCAAGTATCTCAAGAGGGTCAATAGGGTAAGCCTTGAGGGGGTCCTACAGCTAAGGGAACTGGGGGGCCACCAGGGACACCCCCATGAAGCTGGATGGGGGGAGGTTGAGGGAGGAAACAAGGAGTCGCTACTTCACTGAGAGAGTTGTGGAGCCCTGGAATGCATTGCCCAGAGAGCTGGTGACTGCTACTACTGTGGAGGAGTTCAAGAAGGGCTTGGATAGGTGCAGGGGGAGGGTACATTCAGGAGCCCCACTGGCAAATAGGGGACCTTGTGGGGTGGGGGAGAGGGCTAAAAATTGGTGCCCTGCATAGGCACTGACCATCAGGCAGACTCGATAGACCATAGAGCCTATTCTGCTGGCTTCATAGTATGTTAGTATAAAATTAATCTAACTTAAACACTCAGTATTTTTCCTGTTTTGGAGAAAATGACCCCATTCCCATGTGAGAGAGTGGCAGAAGTGTCATGCTTCACAAGATATCATCTGCCAGTTCCATCGCCACCCGCATCTGTGAGAAGCTACTTGGGAAGAGGGAGGCCTGTCTAGAAAATAAAAGACATCAACAGGTAAGGCCACTTCGTTTTCCATCCTTTGCTGTTGAAATGCCAGGGAGTGTTCTAGTCTGCCCCCCCATCATAATATCAGGACTCCTAGACAAACTGAGGACAAGGGGAAGGCTACACATGAACATAGGGCACAGGAACCCGGAGAGGATAACGTGATGGGTGGGGAGTTACTGACAGCCACCAAACAGAAAAGAGATCTGGGCTGATCATATCTGATTAAATAAAGATGGTTATACAATATGCCAAGGCTGTGGGTAGGGCCAGTGGGGTGCTGGGGTGCATAGGGAGAGGTATCACCAGCAGAAGAAAAGAGGTGGTGATGCCACTGTACAAATCATTGGTGAAGCCTCATCTGGAGAACTGGGTCCAGTTCTGGAGGCCACATCTCTGAAAGGACATAGACAGAGTACAGACAGTTCAAAGAAGGGCAACAAAAATGGTGCAGGGCCTGCACCAAAATTCATATGAGGTGAGACTGGAAGTGCTCAATATGTATACCCTGGAGGAGAGGAGAGGAGACATAATAGAGACCTTCAAATACCAAAAGGGAATAAATGAGGTGCAGGAGGGTAGCAACTTTCAGAAAAGGATGCTCTAGAACAAGAAGGCATGACATGAGACTAGAAGGGGGTAGACTAGATGGAAGGGGGTAGACAAGAGTGGCCCAAAGGACAAGCTAGGTAACTAGAGATCTGTGAGTCTAACTGCCATAGTGGGTGAGCTTATGGAAGCAATCCTAAAGGAGAGACTGGTGACATTTCTGGAGGCGAATGGACTCCAGGTTGGGCAGCAGCATGGGTCAGTCTCGGAGAAATCTTGCCAGACCAATGTAATAGAGTACTATGACTGGGTAACATGGAAGCTGGATAGGGGCCATGCAGTGGATGACCTGTATTTGGACTTCAGTAAGGCCTTTGATTCAGTGCCTCATGGGTGGCTGGGGGGAGAGCTGAAATATGTGGGAGTGGGGGCAAAGATTGTTAACTGGATCATGAACTGGCTGAAGGGGAGGCAGCAAAGGGTGGTGGTGGGGGAACTGTTGACCCCCAGGCCAGTGACGAGCAGTGTGCCACAAGGCTCTGTGCTGGGTCAGGTGTTGTTTGCGCTATTCATATCAGATATATCTTGTGGAATTGTGAGCCAGATCAGTCTGTTCGCAGATGATACCAAGATGGGGGCAGTAGTGGATGATATAGAGGGGTGGCAGGAGCTACAGGTGGACATAACCAAACTGGAGGAGTGGTTAGCGAAGTGGCAATTGGGCTTAAATGTGAAAAAGTGCAGTTATGCACTTCGGGGCGAAGACCCCAAGGAGGGAATAATGGTTGGGTGGGGTACGGCTGGGGGTCACTGAGGAAGGGAAGGACCTAGTGGTGATGGTAACAGACAGCATGAACAACTTTGCTCAGTGCAGGAAGGCTACAGCTAAGGCTAATGTAACCCCTAGGTGGCGCTATCCCAAGGGCTACTACCCATGCCTGCGTGGCTAGTTGCAGGTTAAGAGGCCTGGGTACTGAAACGGGTGCCTCCACCCAGAGGACAGGGTTTTTAGTAACAAGGCTAACCTAGGTACAGCCCTCCGCGACACTGTAACCCCCTTCTTTCCCCTCTAGTGGCCTAGACAATATGCAACAAATACTTTCATAGTGTGACGTAGACAGCTTGTTCAGAATGCTGTATAATATTTTTTTATATAAAATGTATTAATGACTGTCTCTGCTGAAAAATCAAATGCTCTAGGAATGACCTCACCCATCTCCCCCCCCCACCACATTTCAGCTGACAGATGCAGGCCAAGAGAACTGCTGACAGCATGTATCACACACTCAGTTTTTAGAGACAATGTGTTACCTGGAAGACTTTAATCAAGGATCCTGTTTCTCTGAGTTAATTACAGAGTTGTAAAAGTTAACTTTGTTAAGAGGGAAAATCATAAAAAAAGGTTTATGACATTGAAGAGAAAACACAGGTTATTATACAGAGGTGAGAGGTCATAAATGCTCATATGAAGCCTTTGTGAGGAGGGTACAGCATGAGATCAAAGAAATTGTCATTTGAAACTTGAGTTATGCTAAGGTTACAGAATTAATACTTTGAAATTACATCCTGTGGTTGTATAGAAATATATATTTTTTTAGATATTTTGACAGAGGAGGAGATGGATGACCTCATCCAAAAGGGGTTTGCAAATACAGCTTGTAAAGATTTTTCTGTTTTCACTAGAGAGACATTTTGACCTGGACTCTGACCACGAAACATCTTGGGGAGCACTTAAGCAAGTATTTAGAGACTAAGTACTGAAGTACGAATTTGCACTGTTTAAACCTTGTTTCTTTTTAAAAGATTTGTATGTCTTTTGATATGAGTTCTGTATTTTGTGTTTCACATATTTTTAACTATTTTAGAAAAATTCTTTTTAGAACTTACTTGGTCTGTCTTTGACTTCTTTTTATTTTGTAAGAAAAGTCCATGGTTATAGCAGACAATAGACATAAGCTTGAATGGTGGTATCAAACTGGAAAGAGAAGCGTTAAATCTGAGGTCTTTATTAAAGTTTTAAAAGGGTTCATCTCTGAATACCTGGTTAGGTGCCCATAGGCAAAGATATCTGGCCCCCTGAAGACAGATGTATCTGAGCCTGTGCATTGGGTATGCTAACAAGAGGTTAACAGTTTGAATCCCTCCAGAACTGGAGACCAAAGGTTGATCCGAACTCACAAAAACAGACAAGAGGGTTACCTTGTCTGTTACACTGTTCATAAGACTGCGCTCAGAGGTTGGCACTTTGGGAGTAGAGGGCCTGACCTGCTGAGTGGGTCTGTGACACACAGTAGTCCCTATTCAACATACAAATCCCCACACTGTTTGCACTTACCACCAGGGCTGGTTCCACCAGTTCGACCCTGGAAACCCCCTGTAAAACAAGGTTAGGCACAGTAAATAACAACAGTACAGTGCTTTTGGTACAAACTGGAATCAAAGTGAGATTAAATGCAAAAAGATTTAGATCTGATTTATTCAGGGGAATTGAACAAGGGAGGGGCGTAATCAGGTTGATTGATTCGAAAACTGATCTAGTCAGGCAATTATGCATGCACTTTTAGTCCCTGCACAGTCACACGCTCTGGGTACCCAGTTGGAAGTAAGGTGGGCTAGCCTGGAACGTTGCCCGGAATAGGTCAGTGTCACAGATGGTTGGGGCCCTGTGATGAAAAGAAAAGGCATGCACAACCACACACAATTTGTAATCCAGAGCCTCAAGGCTCAGTTCATGAAAGGAAAAACAACAATGCAATCAGATGACAACACTTGAGATTTAGCTGTTGTTGCAGGGAGCTACCCTAATTGTTACTCACGCTACCCAATGCAAGACACAGGAGGGACGAAATGGAGACTGCAGGTTGACAACTGGTATGCCAGGAGAAGCAGGGCCCACAAGAATCAGAGGCGTCATTCCTGTTCAAGATGTTGAGCAGGGGGCTGTTCTCTGGGTGAGTCTCTCATTGATGGTGTTCTTTGTGCCTGAAGTAGCTGGCTGGGCCAGTGTGGCAGGGCCCAGGCCAGGTAAAACAGTTCAGAAATCAGTCCGGGAAGGCTGGATGCAGCTTCCAGCAAGTGTGGCACAATTAAACAGTGGGGAACCAAATCGCAACCCACTAACAGCACACAGCATATTTATAGTAAAGCAATCACCATACCACAAAGCGGATAACAGTCTGGCAGCAATATCAGTGTTTGAGCAAAACCGGGAGTTCTATGGTGAATGGATGTCCTGACAGGCCAATAGCATACAGCAAATCTTTGGTCTTCTTCAGGTTTAAGCCTGGTCACACTTCAGTGGCTTTTTGCTCACTCAATTCGGATACAGTCCGGAGTATTAAGCCTTTCAAAGGACTCCCTCTCGAGGGACTGCAGGCAGACAGACCAGACTCAGCCTTTCTACCAATCTCCCACGTGAACTATGCAGGAGCTGCTGCTTGAATCACTCAAGCTGTTGACTCTGCAAACTCTAACTCCAGACTGACTGACTGAAGCAGGCAGCTTGGGAATTTCCCTTCGGTCCAAAAGGTTCTGGTTGGTTGATTCATCTGTCTGTCAAAGCAAGGGCTCCCCCTCTAGGTCTGTTTTGGTACCAAAATATAACAAGTATTTGTCAATGCCGAATGTTGTCTTGCTGACATTGGCATTGGTAATGCAGGAGTTAGACAGATGCATAAACGGAATGGCAGTGACGTATGGCTGTGACACCAACCCCAGACCACCCTGAAGAGACTAACAGGCACTGAGGTGTGCCTTTGGGTGTCAGCCATAATGCTCACGCTATTTCACCTCACCCTACCCTGCAGAGTCTGACAAGTATAAGACTACCTTGGGGTCCTCTGGCTCACGCCACCCCATTCCGTGTGGAACACGTTGGAGATAGGTGCAGTATAGGAGAATGGGGTGAACTTTGGGGCTGAAGAGTGCAAGGCACAGTTCGATGCCTGTCAGTGGCTGCAGGGTAGGGGTGGGGGTGGAATGGTGTAAGCATTAGAACCGTTAATCTAAAGTCACACCCCTGACACCGGTTAGTCTCTACAGGTTGGGAGGTTATGGTTAGAAACCCTAACACCCTGGGCATTTGTTGGTATTTGCACTCCAAATTTTCAACATGGGATTTTTCTCACCCCACCTCATGAAAGCATTTGGGACCTCTGCTCATGAACAGTGGCACTGTGATTTTGTTATCTGTCCTGAATGTTGATGTCCCACAGTGATTGCACCATTCAGTCCTAGTAGCTCGAAACCACATTTTCGGCAGGATGTAAGAAATGACAACTGTACTGTTCTTAAGGAGGTGTTCAAAAATGGCAATGTAGAAAAGCTGGATTGAAAATATTAAAAATTCTCCAAGTTATGAGTGTGCATGGAAACTGCGCAATGCATTCTCGTAACACAGTCATTCTGTGGAATTTTCTCACCAAATTTGCAACATAGGCATTTTGGGACCTCCACTCATGAACACTGTCACAGTGATTTTCTTAATCTGTCCCGAACATTGATTTCCTAAAGTGCCCGCACCATTGTGCACCGCATGTGCAAAATCACATTTCATGCAGCATGTGAAAAATAACAACTGTACTGTTCTTAAGGAGGTGTGCAAAAATGGCAATGTTGAAAATCTGGAATGAAAATATTAATTCTTGAACTTATGAGTGTGTGTGGAAACTGCGCAACACACACTCATAAAATAGGCATTTTGTGGAATTTTGTTAAAACTTTCAACATATGCATTTTGGGACCTCCGCTCATGGGCAGTGTCACTGTGATTTTCTTAATCTGTCTAGAACATTGATTTCACACACCAACATTGTGTGCCACATGTGCGAAAACACATTTCGGGCAAGATGTGAAAAATGACAGCTGTACTGTTCATAAGAAGGTGTGGTAAAATGGCAATGTTGAAAATCTGGAGTGAAAATATCAAAAATTCTCAAAGTTACAAGCGTGTGTAGGAACTGCGCAACACACACTCATAACGCAGTCATTTTGGGGAATTTTTTCACCAAATTTGCAACATAGGGTTTTTGGAAGCCTACCTCATGAACTGTGACACTGTCAATTTGTTAATCGGTCCCGAAAGGTGGTTCTGCACAGTTACCACAAAATCATCTTTTGGGACTGAATAACAAAATGACAGTGACTAAGTTCATGAGGTGAGGTCCCAAGAGCCCCATGTTGAAAATTTGGTGAAAAAATTCCCCAAAATGGCCGAGATAGTCACTACAGCTGAAAAAACCCTATTTATACCATTTTTCAGCTTACCCGGCATTTCTTCAGTTCATGGTCAGCTTAGAAGAATGCAGACGTGTTCCTGTTCCACCAAAGATCATGACGCCGGCCTCTGGAGGCAAGTATGGGGCGAGCAGGGTGTGGGGAGGTAGGTGTGCAGAGGGTGGGTGAGGGTTGGGGGCATGAGGGGCCATGAGGGACCATTTTCTGTTTTACAGGAAAAAAAACAGCAACATGGGACGCTTGGTATGTTGGGTGGGCCTCACATGCTGGCATACCTGGGTGTTTTGGGGGGGCTGGAGAAAACAGGAATTGGGCCCCTCCCATCGGGTCATACAGTGTGCTGGGGAGGGGGACATGAGCAGGCTGGGGTGGGCTCCCATGCATGCCACCTGGCTTTTTGTTTGGAGGGGGAGCTGGATCCAAGGGGGATTGGACACCCCTCGGCACACAAAAAAATTTTTGGAGAGGGGGACATTATGCCAACGAGGATTGGGCTACTCCATCAGCAAATATACTGGCGAGGGCAAATGCCGACAGGGGGATTGGGCACCCCTGATGTCTGCTGTTATGGGGGACTGCGAGAGGCGGACAGCTCCATCATGTTTGTTTATTTATTTATTTAAGAGTTTTATTTATTTAAGAGGTTTACCAGGAAGGCATGCTGAGTGTCGTCCAATCGATCCCAGATGCGTCCTGGGGGAGGGGAAGCAGGAGAATATACAATACAATAGACAGTAGGAATACAGTACAGTAAGACAAATACACAAGGCAGCTACAGTACATTAGGCTACAGAGCCACTCCCAAAATGGTTACAAAGCAGATGGTAGAGTCGTAGTAAAAGTAGGCGAGTTAGCACTACAACTGTTTAATCAAGACTAAGTGCCTGGCATACTTATTAATTAAATACCTATTTGAGGTGCTGACTGGAGGCCCCAAGCCAATGGGTGGTTGGGCATGGCCAGATGGGAATGAGCTAGGTGCAGGAGCAGGTGGGGGAGAAATGCGCCTTGAGAAGACGGTTTAGATACTGAGTACCGACTACATGCCGGATGTCGTCCGGCAGGGAGTTCCACAGTTTGGGCAACCGGAAGCTGAATGCAGCTTGACCTATTGATGTGGACATGCGTGGAACATGAAAGAGCCTGGAGTCTGTGTTCCTGAGTGCATAGGCAGAGGGGGGCTGGACACAGAAGGCAGACTCAAGGTATGAGGGAAGGGACTGTGCCCAGAATTTGGCTGTAACCCTGGTGCAGTGGACCTGTCTCCAGTTCTGCAGCGAAGACAGGTCAAGTGACTTGTACATGATGCAGTGGTGTGTTGTGGGTGGGCAGTTAAGGGCAAAATGGCAGAATGAATGGAAGAGGGGGTATAGTCTGGTTAAGATTGATTTAGGGGCTGGGCTGTAGACTTCGTCCCCATGGTCAATAATTGGAAGTATCATTTTCTGAATGATTGCTTTGCGGGTGGGCAAAGGTAGAAAGGCCTTGTTTTGGTAGACTGCGCCCAGTTTGGGATGAAGCTTTTTGTGCAGTGAGTTGATATGGACGGAAAAGTCGAGGTGCTGGTCAAGCCATACCCTGAGGTATCTGAAGGAGTTGCAATCCTCCAATGGGGTCTCGTCAATGGTGTGGAAAGTGGGGGTTGAGGAGAGACCGGAAAGCCGTTGTTGCATACCGAAGGTTAGTGAGACAGTTTTCTTTGGATTAAGAAAAAGCTGGTTTGAGCGAAATCAAAGCTGAACAGCACTGAAGTCCTCCTAGAGTCTAATGGCTGCAGCAGAGGTGGAGGGACCCGATGCAAACATTACAGTGTCATCAACCCACATGTGGATGGATGTGTTTGTGCAAGCTGAGGGCAGATCGTTTAGAAAAATGGAAAATAGTAATGGGCCAAGGACTGAGCCCTGTGGGACCCCAGAGGTGACAGGAAGAGGGGCAGAAGTGCAGGAGCCTATTTTTACCACTTGTGACCTGCCTGCCATATAGGATTGGAACCAGCTGGTGGCTGCTTCTGAAAGATCAGCGCGGGGGAGTTTGGACAGCAACAGGGCGTGGGAGATGGTATCAAAGGCTTTGGCAAGGTTGATAAAAATGACTGAGGTGGTGTGTCCATGTTCCATTCCAGTGAGGATGGCACCTGTGAGCCTTAGGAGCGAGGTGACGGTGGAGTGCGACTCCTTAAATCCAGCCTGGTATGGTGTGAAGAAAGAAGAGGAGTCGAGAAAGGGGGCAAGTTGGGAGAGAACGAGGCACTCCTGTAGTTTAGCTAGGATTGGTAGTAGGGATATGGAGCGGTACTTACCTGGCGAGGAGGGGTCACCACCTTTGGGGAGGGGGATGACGGTGGCATATTTCCATTCAGAAGGGATTTCAGCATGCGAGAAGGAGAGATTGAAGAGATCGGCCAGTTGGGCAGAGATGGCAGGGGCAGATAGTTGGAGCAGTTTGGAGTCCAGCCCTGAGGGGCATTTGCCTTTGGAAGGGTTGAGAGCTTCCAGAGCTTTGAGCACTTCGGACAGAGTAACCAGGCAAAATGTGAAGTTGGAGGCTGGGGAGGTGGGCAGACAGAAAGGGGGTGGGCTTGAGGGGTGTGGAGGGAGGGAGGATAGGAGAGAGGAAGCACAGCTGAAGAAAAAGGTGCTGAACACTGAGGCCACTGCACCTGGGTCCGTGACGGTGGAGTCTTCTACATTTAGTGCTGGGTGGGGGCTGGTTGGGGGGGAAAGAGTGAGTTTATTGTTTTCCAGAATTTTGCTGGGTGGTTTAAGTTAGTGTTGAAAGAGGTCTTGAAATAGTTGGCTTTGGCCTGCTGTAGGAGCGAAGTGCAGGAGTTACGGAGTGAGCGGTAAAGTTGGAGAGCTGTCATGGTGCCAGTAGACTTATATGTTTTCCAGGCCTGATCCCTGGCATAAAGCTGGTCAATGATATTTGCTGTGACCCAGGGTAGGTGGGCACCCCTTACTCTTGTCCTTCTGAGTGGGGCATAGTAGTCCCAGATGGCTAGAAATCTGGCCTTGAACAGCTCTAGTGCAGTGTTGATGTGTGCGTGGGGGATGCAGGCCCAATCAATGTGTGATAGGTCATTCAAGAGTGACCCCAGATCGGGTGATTTGAAAGATCTGGTGAGCAGTGTATGAGGGGGCAGTGCTTTGGGCCAGAATATTTTCCTTACCATATAGATCATATGATGGTCACTTAAAGAGTTGGGAAGGAGGCCAGCTTCAAGTATTCAATGGGGGTGGGAGGTAAGGGCCCAATCTAAAAGGGAGTGGTTCAGCGATTTTATGATTTAAGCGTGTAGGTACAGATATTTGTTCTGCCACGTTTAGAGCATTTGCCTGGCTACATAACTTAGAGTTTGTAGAGGACAGCCAGTTATACAGTAACTGAAATCCCCAAATATGTGTAGCTCACCCCCTGATGCGAGTGAATTTAGGGTGCCCAGGTGGTCCAGTATGGCTGGCATAGGGGTATCTGGGGCACAGTAAGAGCCCGCTAAATATACTGGAATTGTGTACAGTAGTGAGATTTTGATTAACAGGGAGTCTATGGATGGCGTGGGCAGGAGGAGCTGGATAGGGCTGAACTGGTGGCGAGTGGAGATGTACATGGCAATGCCTCCCCCTCTTTTTTTAACCCTGACGGCCGAATGGTGGCATAGCCCGGGATAGCAATTTCTGTGTCCTGGTTGTGTGGCTTGAGCCAGGTTTCGGGAATTATCAGGATGTCTGGGCGCAGTGTTAGTATGATTGGCTGTAGATCGGTGAGCTTGTTGAGGATGCTACATATATTCAGGTGGGTTAACTTAAGCCCTTGGTAAACTGAGAGGAGGGGGGTCAGGTGTGGTCCAGGGTTTAGCTCTACATCCTCTGCTAGTAGGAGCAGTAGGGTTAATAGCTGTCTTGTTTTTAGCAAGATCCATTTGGATTTGCGGTGTGCAGAAAGTTGCTGGGAGGTTTGCCAGTATACAAATATTGGGGATATTTTTAATGCGGTCAGCCCTGCATGGAAGGAGGGTGGCAGGATGAAAGCCCCTGTAACCCAGCTGGACAGCAGGTATGGAGGAGGTTTCTCAATGGAGGAGGTAGCATGGAGGGGATGCGCGGCTTCTCTGGCTTTAGTATACAGATCAGGCTGTGGAGCTGGATGGGAGGAAGGAGGGAGGGAGACAAGAGGTGTGAGCAAGCCTAGTAAGCAAAGAGAAAGTGGCAACATGTTTTAGTTTCTGGGTGTGGTATGTGGATATGAGTTAGGGTGGCCTCTAGTGGCCGAATTTCATAATCTGCCAATGGGAAAATGGACTGGCTAAAAATCGACACACGTGATCCACACTATAAGACTTGCCTAGGGTGGCGGGGGCACTCAAACGTTGAGTACAAATGCCGGGGGTTCAGAGCTGCAGTGTGGCAGTGGTGTACCTGACTGCTCCGCGGAGATTCCGGCTTCTGGCTTGGCTTGTGGGAGGGCGGACACACAGGCCCTCATGACCACCAGGCACACTGCGGAGAGAAAGAGAACAATGGCTTTTAAATTTACAGGTAGGCAGGAAAAGGAGCACAGCAGCTTAGGTATTCAAATCTACTAAATTCAAATCTAGGGGCATAGGAATGTAATTTTGCTTTAAGCATTTAAAGCTCCCAGTGAGTTCAAAAACACTGCAGAGATGTTTTTAAATATTTTAAGTGGTTAATTTGGACTGTAACCCCCCTGCAAATGGGGGTTCCCAAAAGTCTTCCAGGAGCTTGCCTGAATGCTCCAAGTCTGGGCAGTGTTTGGCGTCTGAGCTGTTTAAATGTGGTTCCAAGTGAGTGCTATCTGAGCCTCCACGTACTGCCTCTTTAAAAGCTGTCTGCTTGCAGACTTAATTAGTTTGTATGGGGGACTGTGTATTTAATGCTTGAATCCTGCCCGAGCTGCTGTCAATTCGCTCCGTCTCTGCCGTCGCTACATATGCAGAGGGAGCCTTGTTGAAAGATATAACTGTCAGAAATCATTTAGAGTGACTGAGAAAATGTAGTTTATCTAACCTATCTTCATTTCAGCACAAACTGTTTCAGTGTAGCTCTTTCATTTTGGTCCTGAATAGCTGACTTGGACCAATCAGGGTGATAGGGAGACCCTAAAATGGAGCCTGTGGACGAATCGGAACTTGGACTCTCAATTTTGAGCCAGCCACAAGGGGATTGTATGGGCAGTGACTCTGGGAAATGTAGTTTTGACCATGGCAGAGGTGTCGGCAGGCATATGCACTGTACTCATCAGAGTACAGTTAAAAAAAATCAGGCGGGGCAACTAAAAGAGGAAAGTAAGGACAGTGTGAGTCACATTGTGCCTGTGTTGCGCTGAGCCCTTTTGCCTTTGTTGTTCGCTGTGAGGCACTGATGCCACCAGCCAAATACACAAACAAGAACAACTTACCAGGCAGGCAGAAAAACAAAGGGAGGAGGATTACAGGAGGAAACTGATTACTTTAACTCAGACATAGCAAATGGGGGGAAGGGCTATTGTTGGTGTAGCTAGTAGTGCATATTTTGGTTTATGTTTACATAACGGGGGAACAGTGCATCAATTTTGAGTACAAGTTAAAAATTCCTGGCTGCACCCCTGGACCTTGGTGCCTTTTTTTCACCAGCAGAGGGAGTCTTATTGTGAGTGACAGCCGAACCAGCCAACAGAATGGTGAGGAACTCAAAGGAAATGCCCTGCTCTGTTACTGGAAAGTCAGATCAGTTGTGATAGTGAAGAGAGAAGGAGCTCTGTGCTTCTGCGGTGTATAATTTCATGCAGGAAGTGCGTGTGAGGGCCTGAGGTTCATCCTGCAGCCGTTGTAAGTGCCAGTTCAGACTGAATCCAATTTGTGAGGAGAAAGAAGGAAGTCTGAAGAATGGAAACCAGGCTCACCCTGTAGAAGGCTGGAGAAATTGCTGAATCGCGCTCGGTCTGTCAGGAACTGAAGCTACTGTGTGTGCTCCTGGGTATTTTGCAGTAATTGCGATTGGGATCGGGGAGCAGCCACCCTGGTATAGTACTTTCCTTTTACATATGAATGTACGTAGTGCTTGTGGGGAATCGCTATTTCCAATCCCCTGTTCTGTGTGCTGTGTGTTGAAGCTGGAAGCAAACCCCAGCTTGTCTGGAACTAAATCCATTTGCTATAAACTGCAGTGGGGTCCAGACACAAGGACCTTGTCTCCATGCCCTGTTGTTTCTGACAATCGAGAACATCCACCATCCGGTTCTCAGCTTGGGTATTGTGAGTACAAATCAGGGTATTCCCCTGCAGCCTGTTTTCAATCACGTGTGTCATCTAATTCTTGTTGTTTCTTTGCTTCATGGACTGAGCCATCAGGCTCCGGATTACAATTGGGTGTTGTGCATATATTTTCTTCTACAGGACCCTATTCCTCTGCACCTGCCGGGCAACGGACCTGGCTAGCCCCCCCAACCTGGGTACCCAGAGTGTGACTTTTCAGACCCTGTATGTGTGCACAGTACTGTGATTTAATGCCACTAATTAACCTGATTTCCCCCTCCCATGTTACTGTTCCCTAAATAAATCAGATTTGATGTTGTTAAACTTTAAACTGTCTGAAGCGTCAGTACCTTCATGCCAAGCACTGTATTGGTTTGTGTATGCTGCTTAATCTTATTTTTCAGGGAGTCCTCAGAGACGAACCTGCGAATCAAGGGTAAGTGGTACCTTGTGAATGAACAGTGTGTACATGTGGGGTAGTGGTACTATAACTCCTGTGCATCGTGTGGGCCATTAGAGGGATTAGAAGGGGGTCTCGGTGTCCCAGAGGGCTGTGACCAAACTAGACCAACCATTACAAACCCTGACCTCTGGGTGGAGACACCCACCATAGAACCTAGGCCCCTCAACCTGTCAGTAAATAGTTACATCTTTCAACGGAGCTCCCTCTCAGATTACTTAAACTGCAATTAGGCAGCTCTTAAAGAGACAGTACACAGAGGCTATACAAGCTCTGGTAATCCCATTTAAACTGCTAAAATGCAGGACACCAGCCTGGCAGTGAGCATTTAGGCAAGCTCAAGGAAGACTTTTTTGGGAAACCCCCATTTGTAGGGGGTTACATTAAAAAGTATCGTACATGTACTGACTTTAAAAAAAAAATACAGTAATTAAAAAAAACCTGTGTCCCTGGCAGTGGTAAATCAGCAAAGAAGGACTTTCTCCACCTGTTGGTCTTTGTCATCCTGCTTTCACTTATGGTTCACATTGCCTTCACTGCTCCACTCCTCTAATATCTGTTCTCATTACCTGACAAACCTGGCAATGCTGGAAATGTCCATTGAAAACGTGGCTGCACTTAACAAGAGTGAGGACATCACGCTTTGACTTCTTTATTTTTGTGGGGATGTGGTTCTCAGAGCGTCCTGAAGTGGCTCAATTAGCAGGATTTCTAACTTGTAGCACATTAACACTAGGGATGGGCAAACCTCAAAAGGTTCTGAGTTTCTTTTTTTATACATACATTTTATAGTCCTCCTTATAGTGCCTCTGACTGCCCCATCTGACTGACCCCCAGGCCATCACCCCAGAATTACCATGACTTACCTTCTGCCTGGTTTGGGTACAGAGCCTGGGGGAGGGGTCATCCTGCAGTTGGAGGATCTTTTCCTCCATTTATCTTCCGTTCCCTGCTGGGGTGCAAACAGCCAGATGTGCGTGTGTGGAGGCGCACACATGTCAGCGGAAGTCCCACAGCACCCTCCCTTCCACTGGTGCCCTCAGTCCCATACTGCCTGCAGGCCTCCAGCTGGGGGCCTGTCATTCGGTGGGAGCACCAGTCCTCCCTCCCTGGGAGAGGAGAGCAGTCCTCTGGAAGCTTGATTCTCTCCCTTCCCAGCCTACCCTCGACGGCCCGCTCACACCACGAACACAGGTCATCGGCATGGTAAGAGGTAAGGCATGGATGCCTCAGCCCACCACGCCGCTGGGCTGGCAAGGGTTCAGAGTTTCTAAAAGGTTCTGATAAGGCACAAAAGACTTGGCTGGTTATCTGAACTTTATCCGAATCTTTTAGAATCTTTGTGCTGCAGCATTAGTGAGCCTGTTGTAGTTGTCTGCGGACCCCCCATCCCCGATCGATCTCGTCATAAAAAGTGTCCCCATATTCCCTGGTGTCTAGTGGCCCCCTCCCTATCCCGATTGATCCTGCAATAAAGAGCATATTTTATTGTTCAGTAAATATCCCTGGTGTCTAGTGGACCCCCCAGCCCTGCCGATCCCTGTCATAAAATAAAGTATCCCCATATTCCCTGGTGTCTAGTGGTCCTCCCACACCATCCCTGGCAAGTACTGCCCCCCCACCCCGATCCAGAGCAGGTAACTGGCAGAGCCCTCCTCTTTCCACTACAGCCAGCCGCCCACCTGACTGACAACGAATGAGCGTGTAACGTGCTCATTCATTGATAGCTTTTGTTCATTCGCTGAGCTATTACTCTTTGGGTGCAGCAGAGATGAGCAGCAGAGGGCCATTTCAGTCACTGGCAGAGGGGGCAATATGGGGGGCCAGCAGCCGAAACAGCCCTCTGCTCATCTCCACTGCACCCACACAGTAAGACCTCAGGCAACGAACAGCAGCTGGCTGGCTGTCAATGAGTGAGTGTGTGGTTGTGCAAGTATGCACTCATTCATTGTTAGCTTAGTCAGCCGTGATGGAGAGAGGAGGGCTGTGCTGGTTGCTGCTCTGGATCGAGGTGGGGGGCAGTACCTGCCAGGGTGGGTAACCACTAGATACCAGGGAATATGAGGACACTTATTTTATGACAGGACTCAGCGGAGAGGGAGGCTCCATTAGACACCGGGAAATTTATTGAACAAAATACACTTTTATTAGAGGATCAACCGATGATATGGAGGGGGTCTGCTAGATACCAGAGAAAAGGAAAATTGGGGTGGGGAGTCTGTTAGACACCAGGGAAAAGGAAAACTGGGGGTTGGGGGTTCACTAGCTGCCAGGAAAAAGGAAAACCAGGGTTTTCTGAACCTATTTGAACTGCAGAAAAAGTTCAGATCAGATGTGGTTCAACTCCCCGAAGTATTGCTGGTTCAGGGAAGTTTGGGTTTTTCTCAAACCGGTTCACCCATCCCTAATTAGCACCTAATGAGCGCACCTACTGTGCTTCAGCAAAGTGTTAAGAAGCTGACGGGGCAGAATTTTACTGTGTCCGGTTCTGGTGGCCGCATCCCCAGAAGGACATATAGTAGAAGCAGTTCAGGAAAGGGCAACAAAAATGGTACAGGGGCTGCACCAAAAGTCATATTTTTATTTGATTTATTTACTTATTTCAGTTTCAGATTACAGCCTTTGAGCCGGGAGGCTCCTTTACAAAGGTTCCAAATCAAAGAGTACAATATGCATGGCAAGAACAACTGATGTACAATACAATGTTACAAATACCAGGCAGTACATACAATACAATAAGTGCCAGAAACTGGCAGTGAACTTCGTAGCAGTTTAATTACTAAGCAGACTCCAATAGTGTTACTAAGTGCAAGAAGTGGGGAACTGTGACTACCCAGGAGGGCATGGTCCAAGAAAAGGAGGAGGAGTAGGAGAAGAGGTGAGGCGAGGGTAGAGGTAGATGGAAAGAGGAGAGGGCACAAGAGGTGAGGAAAGGAGAAGTACTGGCAGGCAAGGTCCAGGATATGGAGGAGGAGGAGGAGGGGTGTTGAGGGCAGAGGTAGCTGGAGAGAAGATGGTGTGTAGCAGGGGAAGGGGATGGTATATGGCAACATGGGAGGTTTAGGCCCAAGCTTGCACTTTTTGGATCGGGTAGCATGAGGAGTACTGAAACTGCCACGGGTAGGGGTTGGAAGCAGAAATTGAGAGCTGTCCAGTAAGCATTGTTAAGAAGAAATGGGGGGAAGGTAGGAGAGCGAAAAATCAGTGAAGGAGGGGGAGTGGGGGAGGTTGATCTAGAGGAATGGAAGCAACTGACTAGGTTGTGCAGTCGCATTGCCTGGCCCCAGATAGTAGGAGACAAAGGCCTCTTTTAAAAGGACCAGATTGATCACTTTCAGTGAGTGGGGCCTGATGTTCATTCATCCATTGGGGACTGCAATGCGCTAGGGCACGCAGAGCAAATGAGGTGTGTTTAAAGGCTATTTTGAGGGCACCTTTGGCAGCACTTCGAGTCAGCGGTGTCGTAGTAGAACATTGGAAGAGAGCTGCAGTTGAGCCAGGGCAAGCCAAGCAGGGCTTTCTTACTAGTTAGGCAGGCCTGATATTTACTGCGGAGATGGAGTGGGACCCAGACAATTTCAGAATATAGACTGCATTTATGAGTCAGCCTATGTGCCCCCAAGACTAGTCTGCAGGCCTTACTGAACACAACTTTAATTCTTTTCATAGCGGTTTTGGTGCCGTGCAGTAGATAAGGCGCCCATAGTCAATGGCTGACAGTACAGAGCTCTGTGTGACAAGATTCAGGGCAGCATGGGTCATAGCTTGCCTATCATGGTAAAGTATACCAAGCTGGGTGTTCGCTATTTTGACTACATGATCGATATGTGATGAGTATGATAGGGTGTCATCCAGAAGAATGCCTAAATATTTGAAGGAAGTTACTTGCTGTAAGGTGTTACCTTTTCGGCTAATGATGGACTGGGGACAGGATTTTTTGTTTTGGGCTGTGGAGAACTACATTATTTTAGTTTTTTTTTATATAGTTTTGCAGTAATCTGTGGCATGAGAACCAGTTTTCAAGTTGCTTGATGCTGCTCTGCAGAGCAGCTGAGATTTTGATTTTATGTGATAAGGGCCCCTCCTGAACAGCACGGTCCGAAACAGCGAACATAAAATGGCGACCCCCACATGGCGACCAGAATGTATTGCAGAACGTCAAAGTGAGTGACTTCAGCAGGAGGCGGCTGGAAGGGTGCTGCGCACACGGTGAGCGCCGCAGGGCAGAGGGTGCAATGGAAGCAGTGGCAAGGGCCGCTAGGGAAGGGTGACACAAACCGAGTGGTGGGCACTGGCCACTTCCCACATCGTGAATGGACAGGGGCAGTGGGCAGGCACCGCCACCCGGGAGGGCTACGGGCAGGTGCATGGGTACATGTGTGGCATGTCCAAGGTGGTACATGGTACCAGTAGCACAGGAACCAGGTACTTAGCAGCAAAGTGGCCTGCACATGCAGCAGAGGTGGCATGGAGGCATATGTGCGGATACAGCCAGTGGGACGGACAATCGCGTGCCGGGCAGAGGCAGAGAGCCTGGAAGGGGGGGGGCATGCATCTCATCCTTTTGTCACTGAAGTGAGGGACATAGCCACTCAGAATCAGGGACAATGAGGGTCGTAGACCCTCATAGTGAAGGACCCTACCATGGAGATACAAGTTCAGAGGACTGTGGAAATCATTGTGGTTAGTAATGCAAAGTCTATTTCGGAATTAGCATCTTTGAATAATATGATGTTCTGTTGTAAAGTCTGAATGTGCAGCCCATTCTCTGTGTGAGTGGCACCTTTTCCATGAGGGACAGAATAGGGACACACCAGGTTTGAGGGGTACACTGAGGGACATCCCTCATAACCAGGAACAGTTGAGAGGTATGGGGGGGGCATCTGGACTGGACATCCCACTGAGTTGTCGTTGCCTATGCTGCCTATGACTTTGCTGTGAGACACTGCTGGGGGGGTGGGGGCTGTGGATCCCGTGCAGGTGTCCACCTGCGCTTGCTGTGTTCTCCCCTGCTGGCTGCGGGGTGGTGTGGTCTCGCACTGTCGCCCCTCTGTCCCTATCTGCCCTTGGATCCCCGTGTTCTCTGGCAGCAGCACCACCTTCACTGGCCCCGTCTGGTGCCCAGTGCTTGTGCCTGTCATGGCCTTCAGTTCTTGCCGACCTGTAGTCACTGTTCTGGGTGGCCTGTGTTTGTGACTCCCCTCTCCTGTGGGCTGGCCTGCTGGTACTCGCGGTCCTGCTGCTTGTTTGCTTTGTCCGCACCTTTACTGTGTGGAAGTGCTTTTCGCTCTTCTACTGTCTGGATGCCTTTCTGTGCACTCGCTCTTTAAGCTGCAGTGCTTCCAGGTTCACCCCACAGACCGTGCTGTTGTTGGAGTGCTCTTCCTGGCTGCCACCGAGATTTTAGAGGGATTGTTACCTGGTACAAAGATCATGACGTCATTGGCATAGAGCAGCATATTAGCTGGGAGAGAGTTAATAAAGAGACTGAATAGCAATGGGCCTAAAATAGACCCTTGGGGGACTCCTAGGGATACGGCCCTGGGCTCTGACATAACTGCACTTATTTTTACCCTCTGGGACCTGTTGGACAGGTAGCTGCCAAACCAGGAGACAGTGTCTTGTGATAAACCTAGGGTCAGGAGGCTGTGAAGTAGAATCTGGTGGTTCACAGTGTCAAAGACCTTAGTGAGGTCAATGAATATTGACCACACCGTCTTACCAGTGTTGAGGGCTTCATATAAGTATGAGGTGAAGGCAACGAGGGCCATGGTAGTGTTGTGGTTTCAATGGAAACCATGTTGCTAAGGACATAGTGAATTGTATTTGTTGAGGTGCTCTGTAAACTAATCTGAGACGATTCTTTCTGGGGCTTTGGAGAGCGGAGGAAGAATAGCAATAGGCCGGTAGTTGCCTAGGTTGATTTTGTCTCTATTTTTAAACACTGGGGTAACTAAGGCAGTTTTCCATTTATCAGGGAATACCCCTGTTCTTAGGGATAAGTTGAAAAGCTTAGTGAGACGGAGGGCTAGTTCATATATTAGGGGAGACTGGAAGATCTCAGTATGTATTTCCTGGAGGAGAGGAGAGGAGAGAGAGGGGGATATGATAAAGACTTTTAAATACCTCAAGAGTGTAAATAAAGTACAAGACGGTAGCATCTTTAATAATAAAAAAAAAAAAAAGTTCAAGAACAAGGGGCCATGACATGAAAATAGAGGGGGTTGACTTAGGGGTAACTTGAGAAAGTATTTTTTTCACAGAAAGGGTGGTGGATCCATGGAACAGCCTCCCAGCAGTGGTTGTAGGGGCAAAAACGGTATGGGAATTCAAAAATGCATGGGGCAAACATAAAGGAACTCTAGCAACAGGAAAGAGAGGGTAAGTCACAGATCATTTAGGATCTGCGGTATATTTCAAGTGCCTCAAGGGAATCAGCAAAGTCCAGGACAGTAGCATCTTTCAGAACAAGAGGTATGCAAGAACAAGGGGGCACAATCTGAAGATAGAGGGAGGACGGCTCAAGGGCCATGTCAGGAAGTATTTTTTCATGGAGAGGGTGGTGGACACTTGGAATGGCCTTTCTGAGGAGGTTGTGGGGTCAAAAACAGTGGAGAAATTCAAGAATGCATGGGATAGACATAAGGCAATTCTGGGGGGGGGGGGTTAGGAAGAAGTAGGCTGTTGGTTAACTAGGATCTGCAGCTTATCTAATAGGCAGGGAAATGGGCAGACTGGGTGGGCCAAGCAGTCCTTTTCTGCCATCAAAGCCTATGTTTCTAGTAAACAGGTAAGGAAATGGGCAGACTAGATGGGCAAAGCGGTCTTTATCTACCATCAAATTCTATGTTTCAATGGATTTTAAGTATCTTTAGCCAGTGGTGTTAAATGTAGCCCCCCCCTTTCCCAATGTCTCAGGGCCAGGTGTTACGGAGGGAAGGAGGCCCCAGACTCTAGAACCTCACCAAGTTCTCTTTAGCATAAATCAGAATAAGACCATGGGTGTCTTACCTTGAGATGTCTTCAGATCTACAACACTGAGCCCTAAAGATTGTTCAGTGTCTCACCCAGCAGGGAAATCCGGCAGGCAGACTGGTCAGTTTATCTTCAAGCTTCTCCAACCCACCAGACCTGGAACAGAAGGGCGAATGGAATTCAATACTTCAAGACTCCAAGGTAACTGTGAAAATCCCTAGAGACTAAAGGACTTATAATTCATTAAAAAAAAAAAATCATTAAAATCCCTTCATGGCAATGTTCAAAACTGGACTCCAATTTCTATGGTCAAATCAAGTTTATTCTCTTGAGCTGCTAAATGATTACAGAGCTCAGGGTCCTAGTGACTTAAAAGAATACAGCTCCATGGGGCTAACTTGTTTACACCAACAGATTTGTTGAGAGCTACAGGCACTCTTAGGCATGGGTGTTACACACAACAGAGACGGCAGCAAAACTCAAACCCCAGGACCAGAGATTTATTCCTGAATATTCCAGTAGCATGAGGCTCCGAAAGACCCACTGGCACTAGTAAGAACCTTACTCTGTTACCAGTTCCTGTATGCTGAACTTTTTACCCATGTTCCTCCTCCTCAGGGGAATGATGTCCTCTACTGCCACTGAGTTAATTCATACGTGGGGTGAAAATTTAGCAGCCAGAAACCTACCATGGCTGCTCCCATGAACATTCCTCCCTTTAGTCCTGGTACCAACCGGGTCCCTGGAACTCTGTCCCTCACACAATCATGGATCTCACCGGAGCTGGACCCTCCACACAGTTACAGTGGCTCCCTCCTTCCAGCAGAAATCCTGTTGCACGAGATGGGCACGGGCTATATTGGCCTACTCATATGTAGGCCCCGGGGCCTACCTCAGACACGGGCATTGCAGGCCCCATTGAGTCTGCAGGTTGCCACCCACTCCCACCTTCCATCCCTTGAGCCGATGTGCCACATGGGGATCTGGGATCAGGAGGAGCTGCCACCATCCTCTGATCCCCAGTAGAGGCCCTGCCACCACCTCAATAGCCCCCAACGGCCCCAAAAATACTTCCACAGGCTGGGCCCAGTGCCCCTGGGGTCCTCCAGTGCCTGCTCCGCAAACTGCTCTGTTCCCATGGATGCTCTCACCACCCATCCCAAGAGAAAGCTGGACCCAATGACCGCAACTGCCTGTCTGTCCACCTCTCTCAGAGACCTCTAACCCAGGACCCGGCGTACCACCGCCAAAACTGCAGACATGCCTAAGTGGGGGGAACCCCCCTCCAAACTGCCCTGAGTTTCACCATCTCTGCTGCCCCCAACTGGCGGCAACAGAAAATACCCCGCCCCACAGTGTGCAAACTCCGTAAGGGTTGAAATAAGCCCTCCCTTTGGGGAGGGGGCTTACATATGAAAAAAAGGGCATGCAACTGAAATTTCAAAGGGATACATCTGAATGTAATTGCACTGGGAACATAGGAAAAAAATTTGGAACCAAGCTAAAAAAGGCCTATAAGCGGAAAAGACCTATATCCGAATGCCATACACGTGGAATTAACTGTATTTTCAGAAACAAGAAGCTTGACAATCAGAACTGACTAGAACTTAATGACTTTGTATAAATAATTGCTCAGTGCTGTTTTATCCTGTCTGACAGAGAGATCTGGTTTTGCCTCAGTGAAAAATCAAATCTAAATCATCCTACAGATTTGAGGGATTACTATTTAGGGACCTCTCCCCTACTGCAGCAGGTTATGAAGAATAATAAATGAATGAGGGACACATTTTAGAGATGGACAGGAAGTACATTAGACTCTGAAGCGGCTGAAGGCAGTAGCACGCATGAAGCTTCAAAAGTACAGTCATTTGTGTTCTGTAGCCATCAATTTACTGTGAGGAACAGCCCTGCTAACAGTTCTGAACTCATCTCAAGCTTTATTTGCTAAAAGGTGCCTTTCCAGCGATCAAGGCACCTGTACATAAAATCCACTGACATCAACAATTAAATACGATAATTAAAATATCAACATCTTAAAAACAAACAGCAGAATCACAAAACAATATGACAGTCCATCCTAAATAATATTAACCTCCCTCCAAAAATGCCAGGCTTAAGAAGTAAGTTTTTAGTTCTGTTTTAGAACTTTGGACAGTCAGGCACTCTTTGATCCAAAGAGGTAGAGAATTCCAGAGGGTAGGGGCCATAAAAGCAAAGAAACAGGCCCCAGATGTTGAAGTCGCACCCTGGGAATCTCTAGCAATCCCTCGTCGATGGATCGGAGAGGTCGGGATGGGCAGTAGGGAGAAATGAGATCTTGCAGGTAGTGAGGTCCCTGATCATGTTGGGCTTTACAGGTCAGCAAACCAACTTTGCAGGTGATACACCATTGCACTGGTAGCCAGTGCAGTCTGCAGAGCACAGGTGTAATATTCCTGGTCCTAGATGTACCAGTCAAAAGCCTATCAGCTACATTCTGCACCAGCTGCAGGTGGTGGATATCAACCCCCGGTATCCCTAGGTACAGGGCATTGCAGTAGTCAAGGTGAGTGGTTATGAAGGCATGGACCAGTGTTGGAAGCTCCTCAGAAAGGACCAGGTGCTTCACCTGGGCGATATTCCTCAGATGGTAAAAGGAAGCCTTGACAATGGTTGACATCTGTGATTTTAGGGTCAGACCGCCATCAAAGATAACATCCAGGTTTCGCACCCGATCTGAGGTAGAAACATAGAAACATAGAATTTGACGGCAGATAAAGACCGCTTGGCCCACCCAGTCTGCCCATTTCCCTACCTAATGGATAAGCTGCAGATCCTAGTTAACCAGCAGCCTACTTCTTCCTACCCCCACCCCTTAGAATTGCCTTATGACTGTCCCATGCATGCTTGAATTCCACCACTGTTTTTAACTCCACAACCTCCTCCGGAAGGCCGTTCCATGCATCCACAACCCTCTCTGTGAAAAAATACTTCCTTAAATTACCTCTGAGCCCCCCCCATCTTCAAAATGTGCCCCCTTGTTCTTGCACACATCTTTTTTTGAAAGATGCTACCCTCTTGGACTTTGTTGATTCCCTTGAGGTACTTAAAAGTTTCTATCATGTCCCCCCTCTCCCTCCTTTCCTCGAGGCTATACATATTCAGCTCCTTGAGTCTCTCTTCATATGTCTTCCAGTTCAGACCCTGCACCATTTTAGTTGCCCTCCTCTGGACAGCTTCCATTCTGTCTATGTCTTTGCAGAGATTGGGTCTCCAGAACTACACACAGTACTCCAGATGGGGTCTCACCAGCTGTCTGTACAGAGGGAGAATAACTTCCTGTTTTCTACTGGTGATGCCTCTCCCTATGCATCCCAGTATCCCCCCAGCCCTCCTTGCTGCCCTCTCACATTGCTTGCCCACCTTTAGGTCATCTGATATGACTACCCCAGGTCTCTTTCCATTTTTGTTGTTGTTAGTATCTCACCCCCCATTGTGTACTCTTCCCTTGGGTTTTTGTTTCCCAGGTGCATTACCTTTCACTTCTTAGCACTGAATCTAAGCTGCCATACATTTGACCATTCCTCTAACATTGCCAAGTCCCTTCTCATCCTTTCCACCCCACCTTGTGCATCAACTCTGCTGCAGATCTTTGCGTCATCTGCAAAGAGACATACTTTTCCTTCCAGTCCCTCTGCAATGTTGCTTATAAAGACATTGAAGAGGACCAGTCCTAATACTGAACCCTGCGGTAGCCCACTAGTAACCCCCCTTTCTTCAGAGTGGACTCCATTTACTATTACTTTCTGTATCCTATTCTCCAGCCAATTCTTTACCCAGGCTGTCATCTTGGGACCCACTCCCAGGCTGGCTAACTTGTAGCCAGTCAACTGTAGTTTGGACCCAAACATGGGTCTGGGGGATCTGGTATTTGCTTATAATAAGGCAGTGACAGAGGCCCTGGATTCCATAATCTGGATACCCCCAGGCCAAAGACCAGAGGGTTGTCCTGCCGACCCACCCACCTTACGGTGATCAGGATCCACCACCAACACCTCAATTTTATCTGGATTCAACCTCAGCCAACTAGCACTCATCCAGTCCTGGACCTTGGAAAGGCAGTTGTTAAACACAGAGAGAACATCTCCCTGTTCGGGCGCAAAGGACATGTTCAGCTGAATATCATCTGCATAACAGTGAAAACTCAGAATGTACCACCTAATAATGTCCTCCAATGGCAGCATATACACTGTGAACAACATGGGCACCAAAATGGAGCCCTGCGGTACACTGCAGGATAGGGGGAATGGATCAGAGGGATAAATTCCTGAGACCACTGTCTGTGTCCTACCCTTGAGGAAAGATAAATCACAGGTGCTCCAGTAGCACACCATGGTCCACAGTGTCAAATGCCGCTGACAGATCAAGGAGGACCAAAATGGAATGGGTCCTCTGATCTCTTGTTATTAGGAGATCATTTAGCACCCAAACAAGGGTCATCTCTGTGCTATGCCTCTTCCTAAATCCAGACTGGAGAGAGTCACATGTCATGCCTGATAAATGATCATCCAGCTGTCGTGCAACCAGCAGGTTAGAGACAGGTCTGTAGTTGGTGAGACAGTCTGAGTCAAGGGAGGATTTTTTCAGGAGCGGTCGTATAACCGCCTCCTTCAGGGGATCTGGGAAGACACCCCCTCCAATGATCTCCAGACTATCTCAGTGAGGACCAGGCTGATTTCCTCAATGCGCCCCACAAGGAGACGCATTGGGTCTGGGTCCAAACTACAGTTGACTGGCTGCAAACTCTGAATGACCCTCACAATATCCACGATGTCCGGTTGGCCAAAGTATGACCAGAGCAACTGGGTGCTTGCAACCTCCTGCCGACCTCCACAACACCTCATAGAGGGAGCTGGGCGGATACCACACCTGATGGTGCAAACATATTGGTGAAGAATCGAGCAAACTCGTCACATCTTTCTTGTGACAAGGCTCTGCCAGACTGCAGACAGACTGGATTGCACAATCTGTCCATAGTCTGGATGAGCTGAGCCGGTTGATTCTGCGTGGTGGCAATCTCCCTGCACAGGAATTCTACCCTCTTACGGGTGATTGTCAATTGATAGACAGTATAATGACCCATCAATCTAAGCCTGTCAACCTCCAGGCCAGACTGCTGCCAAGCCCTCTTTAACCTTCGGCCCACTCTCCTCAACTCCTTCAAGGTCCCATCAAACCATGGGGGCCTTGGTCAAAGAGTGAGGGGACGAACACAAACAGGAGCAATGGAATCCAGGGCCTCTGTCACTGCCTTATTATAAGCAAATACCAGATCCCCCAGACCCATGCTTTCACTCGACAAGCCCAATAGTTCAAGCACCACCATTAGGTTCTCTGGGGTCACCCCCCTCAAAGGGTGGTACTGGACCATCTCTGTAGGGGCAGGCCCATTGGGGGAGCCATGAAACTAAACTCTATGGAGTGATGGTCAGGCCAACCAACAGGTTCCATCCCCAAATCAGAGATCTCCATCCCCAGGAGGAACACCAGATCCAATAATTGACCACCAATGTGGGCTGCGGATGAAATAACCTGTGTTAGGCCCAATGACAACATAAGCTGGAGGAGATCCTGACCAAAATGCAAGAGTTCATCATTGACCCAGGCATTGAAATACCCCAGAATTATCCATCTGGGGTATCCTAATACCTCATCAACAATGAAGTCTGCGATCTCCTGCAAGAATTCTCTCCCATTCCTGGGTGGACGGTAGATGAGGAGTATCCTGCATCCCACACCAAAGGTACACTCAAAGGATTTGGTGGACCCCACTGGCACTTCTACAAGACCCAGTTCCATTTTAAAACATATGGCTATGCCCCCACCCCCTATGACCCATCCTGGAGCAGTGTATCACCGAGTACCCAGCTGGAACAGCTAAGGCCAATACTGGGCCTGCATTCTCATTCAGCCAGGTCTCAGTGATGCATGCCAGGTCAGATGTCCCAACAAGATCTGCTATTATCGCAGTCTTGTTTTTCATAGACCTGGCATTACACAGCACCATCCCAGTAGGATGAGCTGTCGAGGAAGATTGCGCTACCTGCCTGCACTCGGCAGATTCCTTGGGTATGGGAACCAGACAGGGAAGACCCCTATTCTGGGCCTATTTCACCCCAGGGCATCTCCGTGTCCTCACTACTTCTATCCGACCACCCCTCTCCATTCCCTCACCAGGCTTAGCTCCCCCCCCCTCCTTCTCCTGAATATCCCTGAGGCACAGCAATTCCTATAAGCCTCTAGTGATAAGGAGGGACAGTTGAAAGGGTGGAGATCCCTGAGTCTGGTGGGGGAATAGCGCCTGGCAGTCATGTTACCCTCCCAGCACATCACAGGCAGCAGCAACAATCACCACACTATCAACAACCAATCAATCACCTTATCAGCAATCACACACCACAACACTCATACAACGATCACAACAATCTTAAACTCATACACCGTAATCACACACTATACACCCAAAGTCAAATCCACAGTCACAAACATACTAACATACTAAAACCAGCAGAATAGGCCTGTCGGTCTTTCGTGTCTGCTTGGTATCCAGCCTAGCGGCCCTCCCCACAAAAATCCCCCACCAAATTATCCAACTGTTTATGGCAGTATGTAAAAAGAGTAGGCCAAAATTAAGTAGCCACTAAGAGTCTCAAAATTCTGAAAGTTTTAAACCTGAAGAACTCCCACTTCTTCAGGAAGATGATATAAACAGTTTTCCAGGTGCTGTCTCTCACATAGCCCTTATGAAGACCAACAGATTTTAAACTTTAACTTTAAAAGTAAAACTGTCTTATAGGCACTCTCACTGCCCAAAGTACTTCATTTGGACCCAAAACAGAGAAAGCAAAAGAAAGGTCTGACTGTAGCCCGGGTTCAGAGTTTATCCTCCTCCAGCATTCAGATCCAGCAATAGGTCTCTAGAGGTCCTAAATCCAAGGGCCAATGACGTCAGCTGTGGCGAAATACAGGGGAATCCCACTGGCACCCAATGGTGGACCACCACCGGAGATTTCCATGAACCACTGCTTCAGCTACTATCGAGACCAACCCACCAGCTGACCCTCCAGGAAGCCTAGGAGGAACCCAGGACACTCAGCCCGCTCTTCAGTGGGCCTGGTCCCCGGCCTCCTGTGTGGCACACGAATCTGGCAGCCACCACCCCGAGAGTCCAGGCAGACCCCCCCATAGCCACCAAACAGTAAGCCCTGGATAAAGTTCCCAACTCAGAGACTCCTATTCAGGAAGGTGTTTTTTATCCCACCAAAGGAAAATCAGGCAAGATTTCCAGTCAAAGTCCCTATCGCCAAACTCTTCCAGAAGGAACACGAACCACCGGGCTCCCAAAAGGATAATTCCACCTCTGGTCCACCGACAGAGTGGTTCCACCTCGAATTCAGCAATCATAGCTTCCCAACCTGGGCACTCAGACCTTTTCCTCTTCTCGGATTCATCTCAGTCAAGCTCCGGAAAGTCGCCAAAGCAGGTGGGACACCTCAGCTCTATTTGAAACTAAGCCGATGTTTTAAGCCGCAGGTAGCAAAATGTTCCAGTAAACTCTGCAGTCTTAAATGATAACCAAGGGAGTCACTAACCTAAAAATGGTATAGCGTACTAGTGACTCCAAAATCTTACTCCCTTTCTCTAATCCCGAAAATGACCTTCCCTAGCTCCTTCACTCAAATACCCTACCTCAATAGCACTAAAACTAGCTAAAAACAACAAAGTAAAAACGGGGGCGGGGGGCTAACAATGAACAAACACACTACAAAAGAAAGTTTAGCAAAAATAAAAAATTCAAACAAACTGATTAACTGCTCTGCTCCCTGATGGCTAGCCCACTGAGGCCATCATCTTCTATGCATCGTGAGACAAGGAAAGTACAATTCTGAATTGTGAGGAGGTGCAGCTGGAGATAGAAACAGGGGATCATGAAGCTGGAAGTAAGAAGGCTGGGCTGAAAGCAGAAGTATGGCAGATGGGGAAGAGTTACATGGTTTTCCAATGAAAATGATTTACTCTGTACAAATGCAGACTTGTATAAGCCCCTTCTCTTCGGAGAGGTTTAGGCTCCCATTAGGGTCCCCCTGCCACCTTCTACCCCCCCCCCCACTCAGAGCCTAGTGATTTATTAGTGCTCTGGGGTTAATCCCTGCCAAACACCTGAAGGTGGCAGCAGAAGGCAGGCAAAAAAGGGTATAAATAGGGTTGGAATAGAAAGTGTTGGGTCTTTCCAGCCAAGGCAGTAGGCCTGAGCCTGGAGGGGGTGACTGGAAGAGCAGGAGAGGCAGGTAAGGAGGGAGCTCAACGGTCTGGGTTGGGCTTGTAGGGGGACCCCTCCCCCAAAAGTCAGCAGTCAGGGATGGCTTCTATGCAGTGACATGGCGTTGAGGAGCAGGGATGGGCGCTCCAAAGGGGATGACCAGCTAGCCTATATTGTGTCATCGGGATGGGAGAGACCTGGTTAGTGGTCAAATGGTAGGGCAGGTAGAAGCCATTAGGATCCCGTGCAGGTGTGGCTTGGGCTGCTAGGGCTGTGGGAACCATGGAAGGGTTTCCACAGGGAGGGCCAATGTAGAGGCTCCTCCCATTCCTAGTGTGGAAGGTTGGCTCAGGCGGTGATGGGGCAGGTCCCGGGGTGACGACATTTTAAAGGCCGGGGGGGGGGGACTGCAGGTGTTTGGGTATTTGGACAAGCCTTGGAGGGCATCTCCTGGCCGGGAGCTTATTTCAAACCCAGAATTTGTTGGCCGGGATGTGGAGAGGAGGTTGGGGTCATCCTCAGATGGTCATTTGGGGCACCGCAGAAGAGGAGTGGATGCCAAGGATGCCAGAGAGGATTCAAGCTGCTTGCAAGGGCTGCGTGGTGGCAGGACCCAGGTTCCTCTCATGGCAGGGCAGCTTGAAGATGTCAGTTGGGCATTGGGCTGGGCCTGAGTAGTCTGTGAGCTGGTCAGGGTTCAAGGTTTGTGCCATTTATGAGTGGGCCTTTTAGGCCCATTAAGAGTCTCAGCACCAGTGGGATCAGGAGAAAGAGGATTGAAGGAGTTGCAGAGCTGGTGGGGGTTGTTAAGTACACTGAGGTTCAGGCTTAATAGAGGAAAGAAAACATGGGTTACAAGGCCTTTTTTGGGAAGGGAAAAATACTGGGACCCCTGTAGAATTCAGGCCAGGGGCCAGGTGGGGGAAGCAGTTCACTTCTCCGGGCGGAGTCAAGGTGAGACAACCAGAGCCGAGGGAAAAAGAGACAGGGGAAAAAGGTAACCAAATAAAATGATGGCTTATCATTGCCAGTGTGGAAGGAGCCTGATAATTCTTCCAAGATGAGGGAGCCGATTAAATAAATCAGCTGAGCTTCCAAAATTGAAAACCAGCCTTGCACATACTGTCTGTATGCCATTTTGTGTCTGCTTGAGAGTTTCCAGCTGGGTGAGCTTGTAAAAAGTTTATTAGCCCCATGGAGCTGCTTTATTTCTTGGAGTAGGATGGTACCCCGTGCCTCTGGAATCATTTGGGGCACAGGTGAAAATAAAGAACTATTTTGGGAAGAAACTGAGTATTGCTTTTTTTTTATTTAAGTTAGAAGGGGGTAAATGAGATGGAAAACCCCCTCATATTTATGTGTTGCATGAGTTTGTATTTCCAGAAGGTTTCCAGTAGTTTGCACCAGGATTGAGGGGCTCAGGAGCCCAAGGGGAGCTGGAGTCTGCAGATTAAACAAATGTCCTGAATCCAGCAGTGGAGGTTTGGGGGCAAAGTCAGATAACAGAAAGAGAGAGAGAGAGAGTGAAATCCAGAGTGCACTGAAAGATGACGCCATCGAGAGGTAGACTAAGTCTTCCTACTTTAATTTCATGGGGCATATGCTTGGAGATGTTTTGCATTGCTGTAGACCCTTTCCCCCAGTACACCAGTGAATTCTTTCATGTTCCTAGACAGTTTGGGGAAGGGGGAAGGCTACACGTGGTGGCTCATCTGGGCTGTTCCCTGCAACCCAAAACCCCGGTGGACCCCGAGTTCTCCGGGTCCGAAGTGAGAACAGGCTCCTCAGCCTAAGTAGGCCCTGTGGCACGTTTTAAATAAGTTGTGGGGCAGGCCTAGAAGAGTAGTAGGTCTCAGCATGCCTGGTGTGTGTGCGCGCATGACTGGCTGGTCACACAACGCTCTGGCTGCTTCTGATTGGTGGATGGTGAAGAAGAAGCAAAAGCAGTTGTTGAGGGAGCACCATCTTTGCAGAGCAGTCAAGGGAAAGAGGTGCAGAGAGAGAGAACAAACCGAAGGAGAGAGATTAAGACAGCACACACCCACACAAGAGCAGAAAAGCAGAAAGCTCCACCAGAAGTAAGAGTGTTCCTTTATTTTGGGTACTGAGAGGAGCAGCAGGGCAAAGACTTGAGCGGGTGGCCACATGGATTGCTGCTGGATTTTAGCAGGCAAGGAACAGGAAGGTGAAGAAGAGGTGTCCCCCCAGGAGGAACCACTTGCCATGGTTCCCACATCATTGCTGTCATGGTTATGGAAGGCAGGGGAAAAAGGACATACCAATAAGCGATGCATAAGGTGTGGATATCGGGGGTAAGGTATCGCGAGGTTGTGTGTGTGCAGAGTCTGCTCCGGTTCGGCCCCAGGAGAAAATCTGGATCATGCCCCACCCGTTCCCAATTGGGGTCTCCCTTCCAGTATTACAGAGAGCTCTTACATACTGTGGTTACCGGCTACTGGGGACTCAGCAGCTTTTGATAGACCCTCCCTGGGGGAGACCACTCATGGCCAGACATCTAAGGCCAGGAGTGTTTCCTCTGACATCATAGTGGAAGCCATGGAAGAAGAGGGCGCAGGAGTAAAAAAGAATCTAGGAGGTGGCAGGGAGCATAGTCGTCTGTTCAGTTCCCCACTGTTGGGGCTACCAACTGTCCCTATGGCAGAGGGAGGAGCAGAGGTCTCAGGAAACTGGCAGAAGACTCCCCAGGGCCCAGGGGGTCCCCTTCTCGGCCCCTGTCTGTCAGTAGCCCATTGACTCTGTCTACGAAATCAAAGCCTACGGCTGGAGTCTAGCTGAAGATTCTAAAACCCAGTGGGCTTGGCTCCATGTCATTTACTGCACCAACAGTGGCCAGGGAGGGTGCTAAGGCTGGGCAAGAACCGGAGGATCTGAGTGATGAAAAATCTGTGGGCAAAAGGTTCCGGTTCTAGGATTATCAAGTGTATCGAGCCATCCCCAGGCCTTTTAATCATCCAGTGATCACCACAGCAGATGGCACCCCACAGATTCCTGTCTGTGACAAAACCCTGTGGATTCATATGAATGGGTTAAACCCTAGTGACCCGCTGAACATCAAATATAGAAGAGAGATGTGGTTACCACAAGGGCAAGCAAGGAGGACCAGTGTAAGAGACCTGCCAAAATGGAGCCAGGCTGAGAGATGGGTCCATAGGAGGCTGAGTGTGGAGTATCTCCATATGGATTACCCATATGTGCCTGAGAGGGTTTGAGACATCATAGAGGAGATGAAGGAAGAGTGGATCTTCAAGGAACAGCTGGACCGATTGAAGAACCATTCTGGTGGTGGAGGTGTTCCCTCATAGCAACTGATCCAGCAGGCTCGAATGATGTGCTGCACAGGGACTTGGAGTCTGGTTTGACTCTCTTCAAGAATTTTGCCTTGGTCCGGGACTCGGCCGGGGCATGGACCAAATATTACATCATAGACCGAGATTCTTTTGGGAACTTGACCACCAAACCAGATCTGGAATACTATTCTCCACTGGGGGAAACTGCCACTAAGGCCTCCTGCAAACAAACTTATGGACTGCGCCAGGACAGTTGCTCTACAGAGCAGGACATGGTGACTGTAAATAGTTTTCTTTGAAAAAAGAAATGGAACCTGAATTATGTTTTACTAATCAAAATGAAAAGATTATAGACAAATAACAGTGTGAATGTTGGCTAAGGGCGGTGAGAGAATGTAAGAGTGAGTGTTTAAGGGGATTATACACAGAGTAACCTGTTTCTATTTGGAGGGTGGTATAATGGGGTTTGTTAGGGTTTTAGAACTACCTCAATACTGTTTAAAATGTTGATGGTGAAGTTTAAAAAACATATAAATTAATGATTTAGAGTTGTCTACTGACCAAAGAATAATTATTTTTTTTCTAAAAGTTTACAATTGTCTCCTGGCGCAGGTAAGTTTTCTTTTATAGAGTAAACTGGACTTAGAAAGGTTGGATTAGGTAGTGCTTTTTGGCCACGTATAATGTGTTTGCCCTTGGTGGGCTAGGGAGTGTGCATACCCAGTTTGCTGGGAGGAGACCATCACTGGGCCCTTTGCCATCATTCCCAGGAGTGAATGATTCACAGGGTGGGGGAAGATTGTGAGCCCCCTCTCTTTGGAGGGGCTTAGGCTCCCATTAGGGACCCCTCATCCACCTTCTACCCCCACCCTCCAGAGCTTAGGGATTTATTAGTTCTCCGGGGGTTAATCCCTTCTGGACACCTGAAGGTGGCAGCAGAGGGCAGGCAAAAAAAGGTATAAATAGGGTTGGAACACAAAGTGCTGGGTCTTTCTAGCCTGGGTAGTAAGTCTGAGGCTGGAGAGGGTGGCTGGAAAAGCAGAAGAGGCAGGCAAGGAGGGAGCTCAATGGTCCAGGTTGGACCTGTGAACCCCAAAAAGTCAATAGTCAGGGATGGCTTCTGCGCAGCGACTTGGCGTTGAGGAGCAGGGATGGGAGTGCTGAGGGGGGATGGCCAGCTAGCCTGTACTGCATCGTCTGGATGGGGGAAGCTTGGTTAGTGGTCAGATGGTAGGGCAGATAGGGGCCCTTAGGATCCCATGCAGGTGTGGCTTGGACTGCCAGGGCTGTGGAAACCATGACAGAGTTCCCACAGGGGAGGGGCCGGTGGCAGAGGCTCTCTCCCATTCCTGGTGTGGCGAGGTGGCTCAGGCATAGAAGGGCAGGTCCTGGGGCACCGGTATTTTAAGGGCCAGGCAGGACGCAGGGGCCGGTTGCACAGAACTAGGCTTACTGTTAAGTCTAAATATGTGGTCTTAAGACTTAAAAGTAGTCTAGCATATGTCCTTGATGTGAGACTGTTGCACAAATGAAAAAATGACCTGACTTACATAAGACTGGTCTAAGCCCAATGCTGCCTAGCAACATAGACTGGACTGTAAAATGGACTTACACTGACACTTCTCTCTGTAAAAATCAAGATGGCTGCCATATGCAAGTGTAATTTCTCCTGCTCCAGACCGTGAGTTGAAATTAAATGTTATTAGCAGTCATATGTATTTTGTTACTGTTGTTGTTAGCACACAAGTTTTTACAACTTTGTAAATGTTGTTTTATCACAGTGATAATAGCTGTGCTCGTTCTAAAACGTTTGTGATTGTAAACACTAATTGTTCACTTTTATGCTAAAAAAATGATTGAAATATGTTTTATAACACAATGGCGAACCTCTTGTTTCACAATGAATTAAGTGATCCGAGTTACACGGTGGGGGGGGGCATCAACTAACTCTCCTAATAATGGGCTGCACATGAGCTGCAACTCACAGGATGTGCTTTTTGCACTAGCAGAGACAGACTACCAGCTCCTATTGCCTGAGATAAGCATTTAAAATAATACCAAAGGTACTTACTTAAATGGGAAAAAAAAGTGTTGCTCAGAGACCAGTTTCCCAGCTCAGTCTACACAAAGGAAAATCATACATATAGGGGGGGTTAACGCTTGAGTTTACTGACATTACTTCTCTGTGGAATAATGTGCACAATTGCTGTATTGCGTGTCCGAGATCTGATTTTCAGTGTGTAATTCCTTATTAATAGAAAGTTCAAAGCATAGCAGTGCCATGCAGATACCCCATAAATTAATTTGTTAGCTGTTGGGACTGTGTTGTGGAGCAGAATGCTTGCTTCCCTGCCTATCAACAAAAAATGAAAGCAGCGCAGGAAAGCAGTCACATTCCAGTGTATGCCATACATCTTCATCGTATTCTAAAGTAAGTAAATTCTTACCACAGCTAAGTAATATATATAGCAAAACTATCATTCTGTAGCCTATGACATAAAACAGCCAAGTTAAATGGACTGCTTCACCCTGCAGAGCTATCATGTTACTTGCTTATGTAACCCCCCTGCAAATGGGGGTTCCCAAAAGACTTCCAGGACCTTGCTTGAATGTTCCAAGCCTCAATGGTGTTTGGCGTTTAAGCCATTTATCTGTGAGTGTTTTTAGAGCCTCTGGTACAGTCTCTTTAAGTGCTGTCTGCTTGCAGACATAATTAGTTTGTATGGGGGGACTGTGTGTTTCTCTGCTTGAGTCCCACTCGAGCTGCTGCCAATTCACTCCTTTTTTTGCAGTCACTAGGAGTGCAAAGGGAACCTATCTGAAAGATGTAACTGTTTGCCAGAAATCATTTAGAGTAATAATGAAAATACAGTTTGTCTAACCTGCTTTCTTTGCAGTCAGAACTGTGTTTGCCTAGTTCCCCATTCTAGTTTTGAACTGCTGAACTGGACCAATCAGTGTGGGTTAAGGTAGCTCTAAAATGGTGCCTTGGACGAATCAGAACTTGGACTCATAATCTGAGCCAGCCACAAGAGGATTGTATAGGCAGTGACTCTGGGAGATGTAGTTTGGATTTGGCGCCTTTTGGACCAACAGGGAGTCTATTGTGAGTGACAGCCAATCAGCCAAGAACTGGGAGGAACTCAAAGGAAGTGCCAGTTTTGTCTGTTGGAGTTTCAGTTGAGCTCTGGCAGTGAAGAGGAAGGAGTCCTGTGCTTTTGGTGTGCAGTTTTAGTCGGGAAAGCGTGTTAAGGCCCGAGTTCCGGTCTGCAGCTTGTGTAACTGCTTGTTAGGACTGAATCCGTCCTGTGAAGAGAATTAAAGGATATCTGAAGGTAGAAACCAGGCTCACCCTGTAGAAGACTGGAGAAATTGTGAATGCGCTCGGTCTGTCAGGAACTGAATCTGCTGTGTGTTCTACCGGTATTGTGCAGTAATTTGATCGGGATAGAGAAGCAGCCTGCCTGGTATAGTACTTTCTGTTTACCATATAAATGTGTGAGGAGGCTTGTGTAGCTCAAGTGAATCCTGCTGCCATTAAAGGACTTTTGCCTGTTACTGTTTACCATATAAATGTGAGGAGGTTTGTGTAGCTCAAGTGAATCCTGCTGCCATTAAAGGACTTTTGCCTGTTGCAGTTTGTCATATAAATGTGTGAGGAGTCTCGTGGAGCTCAAGAGTAGCCCTGCTGATGTTGAAGGACCCTATCTTGTTTGGAGGTCGTGAGTACTAATTCAGGGTCGCTCCCTGTTGAATTGCCACATTGAATCCAAATGGAATTACTGTACTGCTGACTGTTTAACTAATTTTTCTTTTCTTTTCTCTGTGTGAAAGGGCCCCTACCAGCTGCCACGGTTTGGACTAGCCACTAGGGCTTGGGTACCCAGGGACAGTAACTGGTAGGGATAGGCCTGTGCACAGAGCCATAGGTAGATGAGTAAAGTGATAAGCTAATTAACCTGATTTCCCCTGTCCTTGTTCTATCCCCTAAATAAATCAGAGCTGCTTGTTTCAGCAAAGTTATACTGCCTGAGGTATTTGTCTATGTTAAAGTATTGTACTGTGATTGTTGCACTGTATCTTCTTATTTTACAGGGGGTCCCAGTGCCTGAGCCAGTCCTGGGGGTAAGTGTATACTGTGAAGGTAATTCTGACATACTGTGTGGGCCACTAGTGGGAAAAAAGGGGGGTTGCAGTGTCCCAGAGGGCTGTGACCAAGTTAGTTTAACTATTGCAAACCCTGACCTCTGGGTGGAGGCACCCGCAATCGGATCCAGGCCCCTCAACCTGTTAGTGGCAAATCAGGCAGGGGTAGCAGCCCCTGGGATAGCGCCATCTAGGGGTTACACTTAAAACTATTTGACTGCCGTCTGATTGCTCAGATAAATGCAGTTAATCACAACCAGTCTGTTTGTTCCTTAAAGGATCCTCCGTTTGTGCTTCAGAGATGAAGACACTTGCTCACTCTGTTCTGGGCTTCTAACAATAATGTGATGGGAACTTTACATACTTTGTTGTGTGACTAGATAATTGTTAATTGTTGCAAACCTCGAGAATGCAGAAAGTATTAAACTGCAAAAAAAAAAAAAAAAAAAAGACCTCCAGGATTTTGGATGGAGAACCTGTGAGATTGTTTACTACTGTATGTGGGCCACAGTTCCCTGTCAGTCTGTCTATCTCTTCAACTAATGCTAGCTTTAGTGATGCAACAGTGGATAGCCTAATTCAGTTAAAGAATATGCTGGCTATATGTAGACAGAGTCCATGGAAGCCAGACCAAATATTTATGGCATAATTCAAAAGAGCAAATGGTAGCCAGTCCGTGGCACCATGGTATAGCTACCACTCGCAATGTTCGTGACCCTGGTTCCTGCCCAGAGCCTGGGTCATTGGGTAATTGGCTAGATGAAAGGGAAATGTGCGTTTGATGGACTGCTTTCCTCTGAGGTGGAATGGAAGTGGTGCCAAGTATTTGCGTGTGCCCTATCAGCAGCTGGTGGTCAGACAACTGGGACCACAATGCAGAAGGTGGAGGTTGGACAGATGTCCAATATGCTGCACAACACCAACACTGACATTAGTACACGCCTGCTGTTCCACACCATGTGTAAATACTGTAGAGGGCAAATGGAAAATAACCTTGGCTGTTGGCCCACCTACTGCTTGCAGTGACAATTATCCAGGTTTGGTAACAACCCTAGGTTGTCAGAGGGAAAGCCAGGGAAGGTGTGTTGAGTGTCCCATAGGATGCAGTCATCCAGAGAGGGAAGGGGGATCACAAATGCTATGCACCCCCACCTGGGTAATCATGGGTGGCAATGCAGGTAAAGTGCATCATCGGGGTTAGGAGACAGCTGATTGGCTGGATGAACGTACATACCTTGCGTGACCATGTCCATCTAAGCCAGTGTCACTTGAAGGGAGGATGGTGGTGAGGGGGAAAAGGGGAAAGTGCAGGCAAGCACTATGACTGCTGCCTGCAGCCTGAAGACCCTATACCCCACCAGCCTAGGCTCACCCCTGGGGTCTCAATTGTAACATTTGTGATGGAACTGGCTCAGCCTGAGGACCTCCTCCATGGGGAAGGAATACCAAAGGATATCACTCCAAGAGGCAGGTAAGTAGGAGATAGCTGGGTTGACATGTTGGAGCTGCACAGGGCTCTAAGAATGGACAAGGCTGGCTCGGGGGGGGGGGGGGTAAAGAAAGGTAGAAAAGAAGAAAGAAAATCACCCTAGCTTGAGGTGGGTTGTCATCATCCCTCCCCACAGTACAACAAGGACTACCAAGGAAAGAACCACCATCACCCAGGTCAATTGACATGGAATAGCCCCAGTATCAGTCCCTCTCACCTTGAAAAGTGTCTTGAAGGGACCTGATCTGTCACAGCCAGTGCCACACTGCTGACAGGCACCATAAACATTGCCAGGAGCCAGGCTGGCACCAGATCATAACAACAAGTTGTCCACTGGGGAAGACTGAGAGTACAGTATCGGCACCACTACCATCAAGGATGAGGACCTGATGTCAAGACAGGCACCCCCTCCCCCCCACCAGCACCAGGCCATGGCACTATTGTCCACTGGGGAAAACTGAGCATATAGCATTGGTCCCACCACTGGGGATGGGGGCCAGAAATTTCAGTTTATGCCATCCTGCTCACCAGCATGAGAACAGTGCCAGGAGCTTGTATGGCACCAGGTCATGACACCCAGGTACCCACTGGGTAAGACCAAGTATATAGCTTTGGCCTCAACACCAGGTACATGTGGTGTGCAGGATAGGCAGAGGGGGGAGATTTTCAGCTTGCTACCCAAAAGATGCTAGCTGTTGACCAGACCTCCCCAGGGCCTCCAATGCCTTGACAGGGCAAGGTTGAAGAGGACCCTGTGCTTTATTGGCAGCAAAGATGCCAAGAAGGGACCTAGGGGAAAGGCCCAGAGACTGTACCTCACTACTTGCACAAACAATATTGGGGATTTGGGCCCAGGCCCCCCTCCCCCCCGAAAACTAGACCTATGGAAAAGATTCTTAATTTGTTTTAATACATTGTCCACTGGTCACTATGGAAACTAGCTCACTAGTCCACCAAGGATATTATATAAATCTCCCTGGGATGACTCTAGCCGCCAGACTGCCAATGATAAATGATTTAAATAATTCTAGCCTATTAGCCCTATAAAACCCTCCCTAACCCACCTAGGCTACAACTTCTACTCACTGGCAACTAGGCCATCTAGGTGGCATCGACATTTTTTCTGAGACTCTCCACAAGTGACATTTTCTCTTCTCTTTTCTTATCTGTTTACTAATTTTATTTCTTTCTCTATTTCTCTAGCTTCCTACTTTGCCATAACAGTAACTTTTTATCTAAAGCTCACCCTTTTTTTATTACAGTGTGGTCCTATACCCCATTTTATATCTCTCTTCTCTTGCTATTGTGTTTTCACCATATTAACCTTTTTTTTTCTCTATATTTTAACAGGTCTGATAGGATGCTAACTGCTTCCCCATCAGATAAGGTTTACTTCATGTTTAACCTGTCCTGTCTTCCCTATTTATTCCCTAAGAACTACAGATCCTTTGTGATACCTTTCCTGTATTTTATTTTACAGGTCTGACGGACGTTACTCCTTCAAGATTCCTGCTTCAGGCTCCCTAGTACCAAGGTAAGAGACCCTCTATATATTAAACAGAGTAAAAGCTGCCCAACAGCTGGGTGTGCTGTGTGTGCTCAGAAAAATAACAGAACAATACCTTAAATTCAAGCACTACCCTCCTTCATAAAACACACAGGGAGTAATGAAAATTCAAATCAAAATGTTTTATTCATAATAGTGCCAGGACCTCTTACCAATGGATCAGGAGACCGGTGTGACTAAAACTTTTTGATTTAAATTTTTATTGACTCCCTGTGTCTTATGATGGAGGGTACTGCTCAAGTCTGAGTTATGACCTTCTGCATATTACCTGCACTTGTTGGGTTAACTGTAGCAGTTTGCACTTGTTAGAGAGAGAGAGAGAGAGAAAGAGAGAGAGAGAGAGATTTAAGGTTTAACATATCACAGCACCTTTTTTTAATAACATTTTTTGCCTTGGTGGTCATCACAGGTGGGCTCTCAGTCCTGTCCCTGCCTTACCTGTTGAGTTTCCATCTCCAGTGAATGTCCTTTCTCCAAAAATAATACACCAGTTCATTTCCAACACTGTATAATACATAATGTTGGAAACTACCCCTGTAGATCATTCCACCTGTTATACAGGCTGAGCTCTATCCACAACTGTACATAATACTGTTGTGGTAAATTATGCCACACTTAACCAAATGGTGCTGGACGAGTGCAGCACCTTAGTAGATTACTGATGCAGGATCACTTTTGTTTTCTAGAAGATCCAGCTAATATCAGAAGAGTGAACCTGCAGATGTTCCTCTCACACTCCACCTTCCTGCCTGCCAGAACAATACTGAGTCCAGGAACCCCCTTCCATGCCACCATCACTAGACCCCAGGGAAAAGGTTCTGATTTTATTTTAGAAAAAGGGTAAATAAAAATTCGATTCCTGATTGGCTGAAACAGCCTGGTACCCGGGCTGTTATTTCTTAATAACGCCCGGTGAAAAATAGGTGCCATTTAAGGGTACCCCATTACTTATGCTATTCTTGGGCAACCCGAATTTGCAAACTTGCCAGTCGCCATGTTTTTTTTTGTCCTGCTTAGCGAGGATTTATGAGGATTTATTAGGGGTATGGAGCAGTGCCAACTGGCGAATCGCCAGTCGGCACTGCCCCATACCCAATAACTCATGCATATCTTTCCAACTTGGACCACACTTCTACTCTGGCGTGACACTAACTCGCTTTCTTCTTGGTCACAGGTGTGAAAAATTTGTTTTTTTTTAAAACATACATTTTTCTGTTGGCTACCAGCTTGCCTGACTTCATTCAGTAGATAACTCCCGAACCCCGACATTTTGCCCGTGTCTGTTCCACTCGCGTCAAATCCACTGACTGTGTCACAGTAAAAAAACTAAAATCAAAAGCAAAGCAAAAAAAAAAAAAACATAATCCACTTTCGTTTCTCATCAGAGACACAATTTCTCCACTTCTTCAACTGGGGGCACATGCAATTGAGTACCAAGGTAACCATGACAACCACCTTAAAAGCTTAAACTTCGGAGGCTGCACAAGGACAAGAGTCCCCACAGTAACAACACCACAAAAAGTCATGTGTAACCCCTAGATGGCGCTATCCCAGGGGCTACTACCCCTGCCTGATTTGCCACTAACAGGTTGAGGGGCCTGGATCCAATGGCGGGTGCCTCCACCCAGAGGTCAGGGTTTGCAATAGTTAAACTTACTTGGTCACAGCCCTCTGGGACACTGCAACCCCCCTTTCTTCCCACTAGTGGCCCACACAATATATCAGAATTACCTTCACAGTATACACTTACCCCCAGGACTAGTTCCGCACTGGGACCTCCTGTGAAATAAGATACAGTGCAACAATCACAGTACAGTACTTTAACATAGACAAATACCTCAGGCAGTATAACTTTGCTGAAACAAGCAGCTCTGATTTATTTAGGGGGATATAACAAGGACAGGGGGAAATCAGGTTAATTAGCTTATCACTTTACTATCTACCTATGGCTCTGTGCACAGGCCTATCCCTACCAGTTACTGTCCCTGGGTACCCAAGCCCTAGTGGCTAGTCCAAACCGTGGCAGCTGGTAGGGGCCCTTTCACACAGTGAAAAGAAAAATTAGTTTAAACAGTCAGCAGTACAGTGATTCCATTTGGATTTAATGTGGCAATTCAACAGGAAGCGACCTGAATTAGTACTCCGACCTCTAAACAAGATAGGGTCCTTCAATGTCAGCAGGGCTACTCTTGAGCTCCACGAGACTCCTCACACATTTATATGGCAAAAGAAAGTACTATACCAGGCAGGCTGCTTCTCTATCCTGATCGCAATTACTGCACAATACCCGGGAGAACACACAGCAGATTCAGTTCCTGACAGACCGAGTGCAATTCAGCTATTTCTCCAGTCTTCTACAGGGTGAGCCTGGTTTCTACTCTTCAGATATCCTTTGATTCTCTTCACAGGACGGATTCAGTCCTAACAAGCAGTTACACAAGCTGCAGACCGGAACTCTGGGCCTTACACACGTTTCCCGACTAAAACTGCACACTGAAAAAGCACAGGGCTCCTTCCTTCTTCACTGTCAGAGCTCAACTGAAAAACTTCAACAGACAAAATCAGGCACTTCCTTTGAGTTCCTCCCAGTTCTTGACTGGATTGGCTGTCACTCACAATAGACTGCTCCTGTTGGTCCAAAAAGGCGCCGAAGTCTAAACTACATCTCCCAGAGTCACTGCCCATACAATCCTCTTGTGGCTGGCTCAGATTATGAGTCCAAGTTCTGATTTGTCCAAGGCACCATTTTAGAGCTAGCTTACCCACACTGATTGGTCCAGTTCAGCAGTTCAAAACCAGAATGGGGAACTAGGCAGACACAGTTCTGACTGCAAAGAAAGCAGGTTAGACAAACTGTAATTTCATTATTACTCTAAATGGTTTCTGGCAAACAGTTACATCTTTCAGATAGGTTCCCTTTGCACTCTAGTGACTGCAAAATGGAGTGAATTGGCAGCAGCTTGAGTGGTAGTCAATCAAAGAAACACACAGTCCCCCATACAAACTAATTATGTCTGCAAGCAGACAGCTCTTAAAGAGACAGTACTAGAGGTTCTACAAACACTCACTGATAAATGGCTTAAACGACAAACACCATTCAGGCTTGGAGCATTCAAGCAAGCTCCTGGAAGTCTTTTGGGAACCCCCATTTGCAGGGGGGTTACACATGCAAATACACGAAGAGGGAATATTTTATTGGACATTAAATCAAACGTTTAAGAATTTAAACATCTAACCATAAAATTATTATTTTTCTAAAACATTAAATAAAGTGGCTCATTTTCTAAGTGTAATAATCCCCTCCAGGGTGGGCGTTATGAGATATAACGGACCTCCGCCTACAGCGTCGGGCCTCATTACACTCATGAGCAGTCCGTTATATCCCAATAATGCCCACCCTGTCTGGTATTATTACTTACTTAATACATTGGATAATTACCACCATGGAAATTAGCCCACTAGTCCACCAGTGGTGGTATTATATAAATCACTGACCTCCATTGGACAACTCTAGCCCTCAGGCCAAAACCATGGCAAAACACACACCCCTCCTAAGGACCCTTTATCCTTGGGATTCCAGCCTCAGGCTCCTCCTCGGAAGCCTTTGCCGACACCTAAGGAGCCTACTCCCAGCCAAATGATACTACTTGCACACATGGCAGAAGCCACTGTGACTTTCCCACTTTCCCACTTGCACATGAGGATTCCCCAATGGACCCTTTGAGTCCAATGGGACCAGCACATGGATGAACTGGAGCAGCTGGTGGCAGTATCCATTCAAGTGCACCAGAATTTGGTTTGGTGGTTGGACTCCTCCAATCTTTCCACAGGGGTCCACTTTTGACAGGAGTCTCCTTATCATGTCCTGACTATGTATTCATCCAACCTGTGCTGGGGTGTACATGTGACAGACCATCAGACCCAGAGAACTTGGGACACTCGATCTTTCTCCTCCACAGCTTACCCCTTGTAACCTGCTCACACTGTGAACACAGGTTTCTGGCGTGCAGTAGGTAAGGCAGGATGCCTCAGCCCTCCATGCCACCGGATCAGCCTAGTGGAAAATATTATTTTTAGTTGCCATTACCTCTGATTGAAGGATTTCTGGGCTTCAGGCTCTGGTGTGTAAAGAGCCTTATCTAGTGTTCCGAAAGGACAGGGTATCCTTGTGGACAAATCCTAAGTTTTGCCCAAAGTGGTGTCTGAGTTTACACTGAAGTAGGACATCCATCTACCTGTTCACTACCCAGAGTACTCCAATTGAGGGGAGGCTCTACTTCATACTCTGGATGTCCACCGGGTACTTCATTATTACTTGGATCACACCCGTGTTGTCCAAATGCCTGAACAGCCTGATTGTTTCTTTCGCCTCGAGGACTGAAGGGGCTCCAGTTTTTAAGCAGATTTTGTCCAAATGGCTAGTTAACTGCATTGTTTATTGTTACTGAAGGTATGACATGCCTGTGTCTGGACCAATCAAAGGCCATTCTTCCAGGGACATGGCTGCTTCCTTTGCATCTATCCACAGTGTTTGTTGCTGCTTACAATCCCAAACTTTCTGCAATTTGGCAGCATTTGCTGCTTTAGTTAGGTTTTGGGTTTAGGGTGGGTAATGATAGGCAGGACCCTTCAGTGAGTTAGTAGTATGAGTTATTTTTTTATATTTTTATTTTCAGGGAGGGCATTCTTGCAGTCTGCAGATCAAAATCCTACCTTTTTGGAGTTGTTGCAAGTTGTGGGCACCAGCTGGTTGATGAGGTGTGGTTCCCAGACGAGGAGACCAAGTTGCTAAGTGACTGAGCGATCTTCCAGCCATTGACGAAAGACTGGGCCGTGCGCCAGTTTCGGAGGCTGGAGGTGTTGGTTTCTTTGTATGAGGAGGATGCTGTTGTTGGATCTGCCCTATCTTGGACTGACTGCAGATTATTCGGTTCATCTGTTTTGGCCTGTGACAAATTGAGGAGTCTCTGCTAGTGCAGCAGGCGCCTTTTGTTTTCCAACTAAGGGGCCATTTTTATATGTGGGATTTCTTCCAGCCGCGGGGGACCTTTTCACGTTGATACGGATGCCGGGATGTCTAGAATTGTAATGCCTGTGCTCTGAATTCCAGAACTGCTGGTGGTTGTGACTTGCTGAAGGGGACAGTGTAATAATGTCTATCAGTCGCTATCGCTTGGACGGCCTTGTATGGGGCTTGCACCTGATTTAAACTGTTTCCTGGTCTGGGAGTTTATTCTTTTCAAGTGGAGTGCATCTTAACTTTGGAAGAGGCTTAAGAAGAGCCTGGCTATTAGGTGCAGGCCTGCCAGTGAAAGAGGCATTGGCTGGCACTTGAGGTCAGGTAAGCTGCCTATGCCTCCCAGCTGAATCCCCCCCCCCCCCAGTTCCTCATTCTGTGTGTGTCTTTGAGGCTGGAGTATGTGAGAGAAGCTCTGGTTGGACTCTGGGCCATCATTAGCTTGACTGCACTCCTAAATTGGTACTCTGTGCCCCTTTTTAATCTGCCAAGCAGGGACTAGAGTCAATGAGAGGGCCCCTGGTCACTGGCTCTTGGAGCTGGGATTCTCCTTCATTTTGACTTTTTTACAAATTAACTTTAATATTGTTACTGGACCTGCCCTCAGGGGCTTTGCTTTGCTGTTCTGCGGCTTGGACACTGCTCTCTAACTGTCTGAATTTTAGGATTGTTATTTAAACTATTTGTATTGGTTGGGGTTTGTGAGGGGGGTTGGTTGGGTGGGAGGTGGTGCTTAACTAGCTGATTGGTGTGTGAGATGTGTGATTGTGGCTTGTAGTGCATGGTTGTGTGGTTGAGATTTTTGTAAAGGTTGGTGTGTATGGGAGAGGGTGAGTGGTATTATACTGATTGAGTGTTGAGTCGTTTATAGATCAAACAGTTTGTGGTGCTTGTTGGGGATTTGGGCCTTTTGAAGATTTATTTTGTTGGCTAGGATGTGCTAGTGCCATGTTCCAGTCCACATTAGTTTTGATGCTGCCCTGCTCCAGGACCTTCACCCCTTTATGGACCTCCCAATTCCAGCTACTGCAGCAAGGCACTGCAGGGAGGTTGAGATAACCAGGTGGCACAGGTGTTGTGGGTTTCGGACAGTAGAGGAGGGGGCAGTTAGTGATATCGAGGTTGTCCGGTGCAGGAGATGCCCTGGGTGTAAGCGGTGCATGGGGAGAAGCCAGACATGTTTGGTTTCCATGCCCAGGGTTCCCACCAGACTAAATGGGCAGATAGCTAGAGGACTGGTCAGCGTGGCTCAGTTGGTAGCACATCCGCCTCTTACTAGAAGGTCATGGGTTCTCGTCCCACACCGGGATTGGACTTGCACCTAAAAATATCTGGCATCCGAGTGCAGTATTGGGGGGTGCTGTACTGCTGAGGTGTGCTGTCCTTCGGATGAGACATTAAAACCGAGGTCCCTTCTGCCCATCCTGGTGTTGTCCTGGTGGGTGTCCAGGTGAAAGTAAAAGAACCCAGGGCACTCTTCGCAAAGAGCAGGGAACATTCCTGGTGTCCTGGCCAACATTCCCCTTCCCATAAACTGGTTCATGCAATTATCCAGGCTGTGTGTGGGTGATGATGTGTGATATGACTGCCACCACACATTCAGTCACTTCACTACCAGTCTAGCATTGCTTGTAAAGCGTTTTGGGATACTGTGTATGAAAAGCGCTTTATAAATGCTGATTCTTCTTCTTCTTCTGGTCACGTCCTCTAATCCTCTTCGGGCAGTACTATGCAATGCCAGGTGAATGAGAAACAAGACGGCTATGTTTTCAGACTTGATTTCTTCTGTTGACCTAATTGGGTGACAATGCTGGCCTAGTTTTTGTGGCTGCCATTCCCCCCCGGTATTCCATGGTGCACTGCCCAAGAAAGGATTGCAGGGGTGGGAGAGTGACCATTGTTTTTCAAGCCAGCCTGGGCTTCTAGGTGTTCTCTGTTGATAGCACTCAATCTTTTGAGTGTGTTGTCATTTGTGGGGGTACAGGTACGGGCTGCAGGATTCTCCTTATTTACTGCACCCATGGGGCGGGGGGAGATTTCCTGCAGGAGATAGCAGAATTCATGGTCGACCAAGTGTTGGAGTCCCCCAGATGTTTAATTCTGGTGGACTTTAATGCATGGATTGATGATGAATCCTCACATTTTGGTTATGACCTCCTTCAGCCGATGCAATATCTGGGTCTGTCACAAGCAGTTGTTTCTTCTACCGACCAGCTTGGCCACACACTTGATCTGGTGTTCCAGCAGGGTCTAGAGGTTCATAATCTTAAGATTGATTAGGTCGTCTGGTCTGATCATTACACCGTGGAGTTCACGTTTGGGACTCCCACCCGAGAGTCTCTCCCCTGTGGAAATGGTCAGCTATTGTCCTTTTAAGGGGATTGGACTAGGCAGAACTCTTGACAGAAGCTGATCTTTGTAGGGTTGACGCAGCATGTGCGATTGACACCGGGAAGGCGGTCACTACTTATAACAGGGTGGTTTCTGATGCTCTCGATGCCATCGCACCAGTCCATTTATGACCCAGATCTTCACACATGAGATCCCCTTGGTTTGATGGGGATCTCATGTTGAAGATCAGGGGTTGGAGGTTTGAGCGTCGCTGGCGGAAGACCTGGCTGTAGGCTGACAAGCTGGCCCTGCATGCCCACTACGGTGAGTACCAGGGGCAATCTCCCGTAAGAAGGCAGAATTCCTATCCAAGGAGATTGCTGCAGGGAGGAACAGACCTTCTCAACTGTTTTGAACTGTAGACAGGCTTTTACACCCAGCTTTTCTGCAGCCGGAAAAAGCTTTTTCAACCACTTGATGTAAAGGGTTTGCTCTGTTCTTCTCCAATGTGTCAGTCATCTGATCGGGGATTCTGCCAGTTAGGCTTTCACCTAGCAGTGGTTGGGCTGGGGGGAATAGAGACTCTCTACCTATCTGGGAAGAGTTTAGGCCACTTGAGGTGTCCTAAGTGACTAAGGTGATCATAGAGAAGAAGCACACATTTTATGAACTGGACCCAGCCCCGACATGGTTCTTTGGAGGCAGTGTAGTGCAGTGGGTTAAGACTCCGAGCTACAGATCTGGAGACCTGGGCTTGAATCCCTCAGCCGACTAGGTGCATACTGTGTGATAATGAGCAAGTCACTTAACTTCCTTGTGCTCCCAGGTTGCATCTGGAAATAAGCTTCAGCTTAGTGTGCTACTCCTGGTTAAACAATGTTCCCTTTCCCTTTAATGGGATGTGTTGAGGTTGTTGGCCCAGTGTTCACCAAGATTGTCAGGTGCTCGATGGCGGAGGGGGTTCTCCCAGTTGCCTTGAAAGAGGCATTGGTAAGCCCCCTCCTGAAGAAATCTTCCCTCGACCCTGATGTCCTGGCAAATTACTGTCCTATCTCCAATCTGCCTTTTTTGAGCAAGGTTGTTGAGAAGTTGGTGGCTCAATAGCTTGAGGATCACCTGCTGTCCTTGGACATTTATGAGCCATTTCAGTCAGGTTTTTGAGCCAGGCATAGCATGGAAACAGCTCTAGTGAGGGTGCATAATAATCTTCTCAGGGCTAGAAATAGAGGAGACAGGTCAATTCTTGCACTCCTCGCTATCTCCTCAGCTTTTGACACTGTGGATCACGTCGTGTTATTGGATCAGCTCTATGAGTTTTGTGGACTCACCGGCACTGTCATCAGGTGGTTTGAGTCCTATATCTCAGACAGGGTGAAGTGAGTGGTGATGGGGAATTTCACCTCTTCCCCAATCCCTCTATCTTGTGGAATGCCAAAGGGCTCAATCCTGTCACCGTTGTTGTTTGCAGTGTATATGCTGCTCCTGGGTGAGATCATTCGACAATACAGTGTGGAGTTTCACTGCTCTGTGGATGGTACCCTACTGTATTTGTCATTTGCTCCTCGAACATCAGGAGCTGTGGATGTGCTTAAAGCAGCAGTGCAACAAAAAAAGTTATTTCCAAAAGCTAATTTTCTGCTATGGTTATAGAAAATATTGGCATAGCTGTTAATTTGAGTTTTCTGGGTGCCTCCTATGCTGTGTACTGTACCTTTGCATTTTTGTCTGGACCCTTACACTCCTCTGGTCCTCTGTATTATTTCTATACAAAAATGAGGCGGCCATCTTTTTTCTTGAGAAATAATTATTTTAAGCATAGAAACATAGACTTTGACGGCAGATAAGAACTGCTTGGCCCACCTAGTCTGCCCATTTTCCTACCTGGAGGATAAACTGCAGATCCTATTTAGCCAACAGCCTATTTCTTCCTACCTGCCACAAAAATTGCCTTATGTCTGTCCCATGCATTCTTAAGTTTTCCCACAGTTGTAGACCCCACAACCTCCTCAGGAAGGCTGTTCCACGTGTCCACCACCCTCTTTGTGAAAAAATACTTCCTCATATTGCCCCTGAGGCGTCCCCCCTCTATCTTCAAATTGTGTCCCCTTGTTCTTGCACATCTCTTTTTATGAAAGATGCTACCCTCTTGGACTTTGTTGATTCCACTGAGGTACTTTAATGTTTCTATCATGTCCTCCCCTCCCTCCTTTCCTCAAGGGTATACATATTAAGCTCCTTTAGTCTCTCCTCGTATGGCTTCTCTTGCAGACCCTGCACCGTTTTAGTTACCCTCCTCTGAACTGCCTCCATCCCGTCTATGTCCTTGTGGAGATGGGGTCTCCAGAACTGGACACAGTACTCCAGATGGGGTCTCACCAACTGTCTGTACAGGGGGATAACAGCTTCCTGTTTTCAGCTGGTGATACCTCTCCCTATACATCCCAATATCCCCCAAGCCCTCCCTACCACCTTCTCACATTGCTTGCCAACCTTAAGGTCATCTGATATGATTACCCCCAGGTTCCTTTCCATGTCTGTTGTTGTTACTACCTCCTCCCCCATTGTGTAATCTTCCCCTGAGTTTTTGTTTCCCAGGTGCATTACTTTGCACTTCTTTGCCTTGAATCCAAGCTGCCATACTTCTGACCATTCCTCCAACCTTGCCAAGTCCCTTCTCATCCTTTCCAGGCCTCCTTGTGTATCAACCCTGTTGCAGATCTTTGTGACATCTGCAAAGAGCCATACTTTTCCTTCCAGTCGCTCTGCAATGTCACTTATAAAGGCATTAAAAAGGACTGGACCCAGTACTGAACCCTGCAGTACCCCACTAGTAACCCCTCTTTCTTCAGAGTGGACTCCATTTACAATTACCTTCTGTGTCTTGTTGTTCAGCCAATGTTTTACCCAGGCTACCACCTTGGGACCCACTCCCAGGCTGGTTAATTTGACTACTAATCTTTTGTGTGGGACTGCGTCAAATGCTTTGCTAAAGTCTAGGTAGGCCATGTCCACAGCCTCTCCCTGGTCTACTACTTTGGTCACCGAATCAAAGAAATTAATTAGATTCATCTGACATGACCTTCCCACTGTGAACCCATGCTGCCTTGGGTCCTGTGCCCCACTGGCCTCTAGGTACTCAACAGTTCTTTCCTTCAGAAGTAATTCCATCGCTTTCCCTACCACAAAGGTCAAACTGACAGGTCTGTAGTTTCTAGCCTCTGTCTTGGTCCCACTTTTGTGAAGGGAAATCACATCTGCCCTCCTCCAGTCCTTAGGTACCACACCATCCTCCTATGATTTGTTAAAAAGGGTAGTCAGTGGTGTCACTAGTTCTCTACTTAATTCTTTTAGAATTCTGGTGTGAATTCCATCTGGCCGCATTGCTTTGTCAGCCTTCAGTTTTAGGACTTATTTCATAAAATCCTTAAATGTTAATGAAAACTGAAAATGTTACCACCAAAATAAACTGGAAGACATATGGCATCAATTAGGAAGAAAAAAGCTGGGGTCAAATTTTAACCCACTTTAGTTGCACTACTGCTTTAACATCTGCCTGGCTAAAATCAATGACTGGATGGCTTCCAGCTGGCTAACACTCAACTCGGCTAAGTCAGAGGTGCTGGCAATTGAGCCAGGTTGCAAGCATAATGGACTGCTGTCTGGGGCAGTTTCCGGTCTTGTGCTAGGATCAGCTGCATTGACAGTTTCCACAAGGGTGTGGAATCTGAACATGATCCTTAACAGCAGGCTGACTTTTGAAGATCAGGGGTCGTCTGTTGTCAGTAGTGGTTTTTATCATCTACAGAACATTGCCCGGATTAAGAAGCCCTTTATTCTGCCCGAGGACCTGCCGACACTGTTACATGCCTTTGTCTCCTCCAGACTCGACTACTGTAATGCTCTTTACTTCAGGGTCATGGGAGGGACCCTTTGCAGACTGCAACTAGTGTAGAATGCGGGAGCTCGGTTACTGACTGGCCTTTCAGGGCTTAGTCATGTGACCCCTGTCCTGCTCGCTCTGCACTGGCTGCCAGTCAGGCTGAGGATTCTTTTCAGGGTGGGCTTCTCACCTATAAGGCCCTAAATGGACTAGACCCTGGCTATCTGTTTGAGCTCCTAACACCGGTGACCTCTGCCCACTCCCTCCGTGCCTCTTCGAGGGGCCTCCTGGCTGTTCCCAGGGTATGGCTCAAGACTTCTGGGGATCATGCTTTCAGTATCTCTGGGCCATCCCTGTGGAACACTTTGCCATCTGCAGTCTGGGAGGCCCCTTCGGTGGAGGCTTTTAAGTGGAGGCTAAAGGCACACCTTTTCGGCCTGATGTTTAATGAATCCTGAATTTTATTATGTTGCCTAGTCCCAATTGATTCATTTTTACTTGCTTTATGTGCTAACTCTATCTATACTATTTTATGTTTATGTTTTTAACTTTTATTTTATTGTGTTGTGAGGTGCCCAGAGCCCCCGGGATTGGGCACCATACAAACAAATTTGCCTTCCCTTGCCAAAAATGTGACTACAGCTGACATCTGCACTGCTGACATTTGGAGTTACGAACACATTTTCATTCGTTATTGCAGTTTGGATATTGCCTTTCGTTGTAGGGCAGGCTTTGGTCTTGCTGTCCTGCAGGGCCTCATTTCATGAGTTTTCCAGCAGACTTTTACCTCCTTCTGACTTTAGAGGGTTGGTCCTTTCACTGTTTGGGACCCAGTCCCTATGGTGTAACCTGCTGCAAGAGCTCCCTCTCGAAGTGAGATAATGCAGTTATGTAAGAACCTGGGGCATGTCTGGCTTGTGCTCTTCGGGTCAGGGGGACTCCCAGCTCAGGCCCTGCAATGGGAAGAATCTCAGGGGATCCAAGTCCCCAGTGATAGGGGTGGTGGCAGCCAATCATGGGAAGTGGGGACAGTGCTGAGCAGCCGTCCATCGGAGCTGAGGACAAAAATCTGTATGGCAAAAAAAAAAGAATATCAAATATTTTTTCATGGCACAATACAGATAAGCTATGGGAAATAGCAGTCCCTAAAACAGAAAATCAATGCACTCAGATATATATAATTTTTTATTTGCAATATTCAGAATGGTTTCCTACAATAAAGTCCCACAATTAACTATGGCAGGATAAGCCTACTAACAACAAATAAGCCTGGCACATAGGAGGCTTAAACTAAAGTCTCTAAACAAGACCAATAGAGTGCAAGTCAATTTTAGTGCAACAGACTTAACATTTTTAAGCCGGCCTTGCCTTTGTAAGACTAAAAGCAAGTCTTAAACACAGACTTAACTGTTTTGTGCACCTGGCCTCAGGTCTTCATACAGGCCTTGGAGCACAGCTCCTGGCCGGGAGCTTATTTCAAGCCCAGGATGTGTTGATAAGGATGCGGAGAGGAGGCTGGGGCCATTCTCGGATGGTCATTTGGGGCACCGCAAAAGAGGAGTGGATGCCAAGAATGCCAAAGAGGATGCGAGCTGCTTGGAGGGCCTGGGTGATCCAGGGCCCAGGTTCCTCTTGTGGTAGGGCAGCTGGAAGGTGGAAGTTGGGCATTTGAGCTGGGTCTAAGTACGCTGTGGGCTGATCAGGGTTCAAGGTTTGGGCTGGCTCCAGGCCACCATTTATGAGCTGGCCTTTTAGGCCTAATAAGTGTCTCAGCACCAGTGGGAGCAGGAGAAAGAGGACTGAAGGAGTTGCAGAGCTGGGGGGTGTTAGATACACCAGGGTTCAGGCTCAATAGAGGAAAGAAAACAAGTGTAAACCCCTCCCTACAAATTGTGGTTTACTAAAATGTTTTCCAGGGCTGCCTAATGCCCACTGTCAGTATGGTGTCCTGCGTCTGCAGTAGCTGTATGCGTCTGCATGACAGTGTTTTTGAAAGCCTCCATACCTGTCTCTTTAAGAGAGTCATTATGCTGTGTTAGAAATTAGTCTGGGCTGGGTCTGAGTAGTTTAGGGCTCATGACTGGCCAGGCAAGTGGTATTTCTGCTCCATTCTGCAGTTGCTTTATGCACAGAGGGAGCTCCGTTAGGAACTGTGTTCATTTACTGTTTATCTGACTTATTAATAATAGTATAGAAGTTTGTTTAACCTGCCTTCTCTTACAACTTGGACTTTTGCAAAAGAGTCACCTTTTTGGTTCTGGACAGCCAGAGCTGGACCAATCAGATCTCAGGGGACCTAAAATGGAGACTATGCCCAGAGGTCTTGTGGGACTGAATTTCTGTAGAAATTGTAGTTTTTAAGGTTTGGCGCCTAAATGGACCTGGAGGTGTAGCCCGTGCTGTGACAAATGGTTCCCTTAGCCAACCAAATCTTTTGGATCTCAGAGGAAATCTCCAGAACTGCCTGCAGCAGAGTTAGCTGTGAGCTGGAGTTTGGAGAGTGAACAGCTCGAGCCATCGAGCACCTGCTTCTGCGTAGGAGCACTGGAGAACTGATGGGAAGGCTGCACTGGCCTGCTTGTCGCATCTTCCAAGGAGAAATCCAGTGAATGTGAAAGTTGGACTTAAATCTAATTCCTTTTGTAACCTCCCTGCAAATGGGGGTTCCCAAAAGTCTTCCAGGAGCTTACTTGAATGCTCCAAGCCTGGATGGTGTTCGGCGTCTAAGCCGTTTATCTGTGAGTGCTTTTAGAGCCTCTGGTACTGTCTCTTTAAGAGCTGTCTGCCTGCAGACATCATTAATTTGGATGGGGGTCTGTGTGTTTCCCTGCTTGAGTCCCACTCTAGCTGCTGCCAAATTGCTCTGTTTCTGCCATCACTAAGTGGGCACAGTGAGCACTTTACAAAGATATAACTGTTTGCCAGACATCATTTAGAGTAATAACGAAAATACCGTTTGTCTAACCTGCTTTTCATTGCAATCAGAACTGTGTTTGCCTAGTCCCCCATTCTAGTTTTGAACCGCTGAACTGGACCAATCAGTGTGGGGGGGACCTTTGAAATGGAGCCTGCTGCTGGCAAATCAGAACTTGGACTCTCATTGTGGAGCCAGCCACCTATGTACTGTATGGTCAATGCTTCTGGGAATTGTAGTTTGGACTTCGGCGCCTTTTTTCCACCAACAGGGGGAGTTTACTGTGAATGACAGCAAAACCAGCCAACTGACTGGGAGGAACTCAAAGGAAATGCCCGGCTCTGTCTACTGGAAAGATCAGATGAGTTGTGACTGTGAAGAGGGAAGGAGCTCCGGGCTCCTGCGCTGTTGAGTTTTCGCACGGAAAGCTTGTGTGGGGCCCTGAAGTTCGGCCTACAACTGTTTGTGAGTGCCAGTGTGGACTGAATCAGGGTTGTAAGGAGAAAGAAGCACCAGAAGTGAGGAAACCAGGCTCACCCTGTAGAAGACTGGAGAAATTGCTGAATCGTGCTCGGCCTGTCAGGAACTGAATCTACTGTGTGTTCTCCCGGGTATTGTGCAGTAATAGAGATTGGGATAGAGAAGCAGCCTGCCTGGTATAGTACTTTCCTTTTACATATAAATGTGTGTAGTGCTTGTGGGGAATCGTGTTTCAAATCTCCTGTACAGTGAATAGAGTGCATGAAGCTGGAAATAAACCCCAGCTTAATCCAGACTACATCCATTTGCTCTAAACTGCAGTGGGGTCCAGTCACAAGGACCTTGTCCACATGGTCTGCTCCTCCTGGCAATCCAGGACAATCTGCCTTCCATTCAGTTTCAGCATTGAATTTGTGAGTACAAATCAGGGTAGCGCCCTGCCATCATCTAATTGCAAGTGTTCCGTCTGATTACTTTTCCTTTCTTTCTTCACGAACTGAGCCTACCGGCTCCGGATTACAAAGTGGGTATTGTGCATACATTTTCCATCCTCAGGGCCCCAACCAGCTACACCAAATAGGCTAGCCTGTTATTGTAAAAAAACCAAAACAAGGCGCTGCATCAGCATGTGGTCTAAAAGCAAAACAAAAGGGTTATATTAAATGCACACTGAAAATAGAAAACAGAGTTAAAAATCTACGTTTCGACCTTAGGTCTTCTTCAGGAAATATCTAAAAGAGGAAAAAAACTCTACTTGGACTAACTTGTATTTTTTCTCTTTTAGATATTTCCTGAAGAAGATCTAAGGTCCAAACGTAGATTTTAAACTCTATTTTCTGTTTTCAGCGTGCATTTAATATAACCCATTTGTTTAGCCTCTTATTGCCTGGGTACCCAGTAAGAGTGACATTTGGGACATTTGGGACTCTGAAATATGTGCACAGTACTGTGATTATTAATGTGACTGAATTAATTAACCTGATTTCCCCCTGGCCTTGTTACTATCCCCTAAATAAATCAGATTTGGTTGTTTAGCAAAGTTACACTGCTTGAACTGTGTGCCTTTGTTGAATTACTGTACAGTGGTTATTGTATGACTGCATCTTACTTTACAGGGGGTCCCCAGAGTCAAGCTGATTGAACCAATCCTGGGGTAAGTGTATATTGCAAGGGTACTGTGATTGATTTGTGTGGGCCATTAGTGGGAAGAAAGGGGGTTGCAGTGACCCAGAGGGCTGTGACCAACTCATATCAGACTGTCTTAACCCCGACCTCTGGGTGGAGGCACCTGCCATCAGATCCAGGCCCCTCAACCTGTTAGTGGCAAATCAGGCAGGGATAATAGCCCTTGGGATAGCGCCACCTAGGGGTTACACTTTGTCTGAGATCTGAAGCCCGAAGAGAAAGAGAGTGATCATTGCCTGAATTTGGGACCGAAGACTTGCTCCAGAAGCGATCGGCCTGCCAGGTACCAAAGTGAGTCACGGATTGAAAGGTTTACGCAGAACTTCTGCTAAATTGCAACCGGACATTACCCAAACTGTGACTTAGAGTTGTGTTGCTTATAAGTGAGCTGAATGAGCTGTGTGGGTCACGATTTAGTTCTCCATGTTCAAGGTTGTTATGCTAGCTGGAAGTTGCTCCAGCACTCTCATGGACTAAATCCAAACTGCATGCTCTGGTCTTGGCCCTGCCATCTCGGCCTAGACTGCCACTGTCATCGCAGAGACATTTTCCAACGAAAGACCTGCTCGGGGAGTCAACATCCTGCTCAACACCATCGAACAGGTAGCTCTGTGAGTTGTGTGGGCCCTGATTCCCCTGGCAAACCAGAACACCATCCAGAGGTGTTCATCTCGTCAGCCCTGCCTTCTCGTCTGGGTAGCATGAGTACCAAACAGGGTAGCTCCCTGCAACAAAGCTGCAATCACTGTGTGTCATCTGATTTATTTGTCTGGGTTTATTTCAATGAACTGAGCCATCCAGCTCCAGATTACAAATCAATCAATCAATCAAACTTTATTTAAGCAGGCAGTTACATCATTGAGCAAGCTCACTTTCAAGACGGTCCTGGACACAGAGGGCACTTTTGCTTACAGCAGACAACACTTCATGCAAAAGTAGACATCGGTACAGGCAGTTACAATATACAAAGTCAGTACTTGGATGAATCAGAGACATGCAAAGCAAGTGCAAATATAGGCATTTAAAGTGCAGCGTATACAGGTTGTAGCTTATAGAGTACAAGTGGGGAGAGGAAGGAGGGACATAGAGAAGGGCAGTGGGAAGAAAGGGTATCAGACACATAGTAGAGAGGTAAACAAGCATTTGTCAATGCCGAATGTTTGCTTGCTGGCATTGGCAGTGGTAGTGTTGAAGTTATAGAGCTGCGTAATAGGAATGGCAGTGAAGTATTGAACTGAAGCAAACCCCACCACCACCCTGCAGAGAGTGACAGGCATTGGGGTGTGCGTTTGGGTCGTGAGGCATAACGGCCACGCCATTTCACCACACCCCACCCTGCAGACACTGACAAGTGTCACGGTGTTCCTTGGGGTCTTTGGCCCTTATGCGCACCCCATTTCATTAGGAAATATGGTGAGATGGGTGTGATATAGGAGAATGGGGTGAAGTTTGGGGCCGAAGAGTCCAAGGCATACCTCGATGCCTCTCACTGACTGCAGGGTGTGGAATGGTATGAGCATCACAGGCAAGAATCCCAAGCCACACACCTGATGCCTGTCATTATCTACAGGGTTGGGCATTATGGTTGGAAACCCTAATACCTCAGGCATTCGTTGGTATTTTCACTCCAAATTTTCAATGTTTGTTTTGTGACCCCACCTCATGAACAGGGGGAATATCAGTTTTTTAGCCGAAAGCTGCTTATGCACAGTGACTACAGCATTTAGCACCACAGGTGCAAAAACATTCCGAACAGGATGTAAAAAATGACAGCTGTGCTGTTCATGGGGAGGTGTAAAAAATGGCAATGTTGCAAATCTGTAGTAAAAATATAAAAAAAAAATGGTGAAGTCACAAGCGTACATAGAAACTTCAGTCTTGAAAGCTATCTCTCCCCGCCTTGCCTCCTTCTACCTGCCTACCCCCTTGCCCCTCTCCCTTTCCTCCCCCGGGGCATTTCCTAGCTTTTATCCCTCCTCTCTCTCTCTCTCCCCCTCTCTCCCCTTTAGAGCTCTTACCCTCACCCTCTACCCTCCGACAATGGCCTTCCTGCCTGCATACCCCCTTCCCTCTCACCTGCAGTGCTTATTTCCAAGATTGCCCTTGGCTGGTTATGTCATGCTACCTAACATCTGGCACATTTTGAATTACTGGAATTTCCTAAGCCTCAGTCTCTTACTACTTGTTATTGTGTAACTATGTATTATTATTTTGACCTTTGTATGTATGTATGTATGTATACCCCTCATTCCTTCGACGTGGAACCTTTGTAAACGAGCAGTTCCTGCTCAAAGGTATTTGTAATCCTAGATTTCAATAAAATAAAATAAAAAAAAAAAAACTGTGCAACACACACCCGTAATATAATTAGGTTGCGGAATTTTTACAGCAGATTGTCAACTCAGGCATTTTGGTGCCTCTGATCATGAACAGTGTCACTGTGATTTTCTTTATCTGTGCCGAACAATGATTTCCCCACAGCGACCACACATCTCTAAGCTGGAAGTGTGAAAACACACTTCAGCCATGTTGTGAAAAATGACAGCTGTACTGTTCATAAGGAAGTGTGGAAAAACTGCCACTGGTGAAAATCTGAACTGAAAATATTACAAAGTCATGAACTAACGAGAGTGCGTGGAAACTGCACAATGCTTACTCGTAACACAGTCATTTTATGGACTTTTGTCACCAAATTTTCAACAAAGCCATTTTAAGACCTCTGCTCATGAACAGTGTAACTGGGATTTTCTTAATCTGTCCTAAACATTGCTTTCGCACACCAACAGCACGATTGTGCGCTACATGTGCGAAAACACATTTTGGGCGACATATGAAAAATTGCAGCTGTACTGTTCATAGGGAAGTATAATAAAATGGCAATGTTCAAAATCTGGAGTGAAAATATTAAATTTGCAAACTTACAAGCATGCATAGGAACTGTGCAACGCATGCTCGTAAAACAGTCATTTTTTGGAATTTTTTCACCAAATTTTCAACATAGCCATTTTAAGACCTCTGCTCATGAACAGTGTCAGTGTGATTTTCTTAATTTGTCCCATACATTGATTTCACACACTGACTGCGCCATTGTGCGCTACATGGGCATAAACACATTTTGGGTGAGATGTGAAAAATGACAGCTGTACTGCTCATAAGAAGGTGTGGTAAAATGGCAATGATGAAAATCTGGAGTGAATATATTTAAAATTCGCGAACTTATGAGCCTGCATAGGAACTACTTAGCATACCTTTCAATAAAACAGTCATTTTTTTGAATTTTGCCACCAAATTTTCAACATGAAGTTTTTGGGACCCTTTCTCATGAATGATGTCACTGTCATGGGTTATTCAGGGCCGAAGGGTGATTTCGCACAGTGACTGCAAAATCACCCTTCGGGCCCAAATAACGCCATGACAGTGACATCATTCATGAGCAGGGGTCCCAAAAAACCCATGTTGAAAATCTGGTACAAAAATTCCAAAAAATGCCTGAGATATGCAACAAAGTTGAAAACCCCCTATCTACACAGAAACATAGAATTTGACGGCAGATAAGGACCGCTTGGCCCATCCAGTCTGCCCATTTCCCTGCCTACTGGATAAGCTGCAGATCCTAGTTAACCAGCAGCCTACTTCTTCCTACCCCCAACCCCTAGAATTGCCTTATGACTGTTCCATGCATGCTTGAATTCCACCACTGTTTTTGACTCCACTACCTCCTCCAGAAGGCCGTTCCATACATCCACAACCCTCTCTGTGAAAAAATACTTCTTTAAATTACCTCTGAGCCGCCCCCATCTTCAAATTGTGCCCTTGTTCTTGCACATCTCTTTTTGAAAGATGCTACCCTCTTGGACTTTGTTGATTCCCTTGAGGTACTTGAAAGTTTCTATCATGTCCCCCTCTCCTCCTTTCCTGAAGGCTACATATTAAGCTCCTTAAGTCTCTCTTCATATGTCTTCCGGTGCAGACCCTACACCATTTTAGTTGCCCTCCTCTGGACAGTTTCCATCCTGTCTATGTCTTTGCGAAGACTGGGTCTCCAGAACTGCACACAGTACTCCAGATGGGGTCTGACCAGCTGTCTGTACAGAGGGATAATAACTTCCTGTCTTCTACTGGTGATGCCTCTCCCTATGCATCCCAGTATCCCCCCAGCCCTCCTTGCTTCCCTCTCACATTGCTTGCCCACTTTTAGATCATCTGATATGACTACCCCCAGGTCCCTTTCCATTTTTGTTGTTGTTAGTATCTCAACCCCAATTGTGTACTCTTCCCCTGGGTTTTTGTTTCCCAAGTGCATTACCTTGCACTTCTTAGCATTGAATCTAAGCTGCCATACATTTGACCATTCCTCTAACCTTGCCAAGTCCCTTTTCATCCTTTCCACCCCACCTTGTACATCAACTCTGTTGCAGATCTTTGTGTCATCTGCAAAGAGACATACTTTTCCTTCCAGTCCCTTTGCAATGTCACTTATAAAAAGACATTGAAGAGGACCGGTCCTAATACTGAATCCTGCGGTACCCCACTAGTAACCCCCCTTTCTTCAGAGTGGACTCCATTTACTATTACTCTCTGTGTCCTATTCTCCAGCCAATTTTTTACCCAGGCTGTCATCTTGGGACCCACTCCCAGGCTAGCTAACCTGTATATTAATCTTTTGTGTGGGACTGTGTCAAATGCCTTGCTAAAGTCTAGGTCGCCATGTCCACAGCCCCTCCCTGATCTACTACTTTGGTCACCCAGTCATGAAATGTATCAGATTTGTCTGGCATGACCTTCTTGCTGTGAATCCATGCTGCCTTGGGTCCTGTACCCCTCTGGCCTCTAGATACTCGACAATTCTTTCCTTCAGAAGTGATTTCATCATTTTCCCTACCACTGAGGTTACACTAACAGGTCTGTAGTTTCCTGCTTCTGCCTTGCTCCCACTTTTGTGAAGGGGAATCACATCTGCCCTCCTCCAGTCCTCGGGTACCACCCCATCCTCCCATGATTTGTTAAACAGGATAGTCAGTGGTGTCACTAATTCTACCCTTAGTTCTTTTATAATTCTGGGATGAATCCCATCAGCTGCATTGCTTTGTCCACTTTCATTTTTAAGAGTTCTTTCAGAACCCTTTCTTCTGTAAATGGGCTGGTATCAACTTCTGTATCCAGAGTGTCTAGCCCATTATACAGCTTACCAGCATTTCCTCAATTCACGGTCAGCTTTGAAGAGTGCAGACGTGTTCCTGGTCCTCCGAAGATCATCAGGCCAAGGTCCGGAGGTAAGTATGGGGTGTGGGGGGTGTGGGGAGGCAGGGTGCGCAGTGGGTGGGTGTGTGGGTTGTGGGGGGCCAGGAGACTACGTGGGACCGTTCTTCTTTACAGGTGTTCTTTTGTTTCCAATGACAATAGCGGGACATTTGCCATGCTGGGGTGGGCTCAGCGTAGCACAGAGACGTGATTGGGGGCGTTCAGCCGTGACAGGATTGGGCACCTGTCCCCAAAGCACTGATTGCCACACTGGGGTGGGCTCCCAGCGTGGCACCCAGTACTAGGGGAGGTGAGGACAGTGGAGCCGATGGAGGATTGGGCACCCTGTCGACTATATCATGAGTTGCCACACTGGGGTGGGCACCCAGCATGGCATTTGGAAAGCTTTGGGGGGGGCTGAGTGGAGCGCAGCACAGCCGACGGGGGATTAGGCACCCCTGTCGGCTATACAGTGTGTGTGTGCGTGCGGGGGGAGCGTGGACACCTGCATGTGTGTGTGGGGGGGAGAGCTGCGCATGAGCAAGCGATATCGCTGCTCACTGAAGCGTAGCTCCTCCTTTGAACTGTATGCCACTGCATTTTGGAGCTTGTCATAGACAGCTCCAGCATGCATTGGTTTACAGGGGCCCCGCCTGCCAACACACTGACTGAATTGGAAGAGGGGGTGACACACCTCCGAAATCTCGGATGATGGCACTATGTTTCTTGCGTATGTGTGCAAGCAAACTTAACAAACATAATAAATGTGTCTTCATTTTTGAAGACCGTTTTTGTGCATGCAATTGTGACGTATGAATGAGGGATCCACTCACTGTAGATCAAGGGAGGATGTGAAATGGTGCAGGTACTTGGGGGGGGGTGAACAAAGTGGTAGACAGTAAGCCCTACCAGAGCTTCTGGCTGATGTAGCACAACTGGACTAAGGCAAGGGAGGATGTGAAATGGTACAGGTGTAACCCCTAGATGGCGCTATCCCAGGGGATACTACCCCTGCCTGATTTGCCACTAACAGGTTGAGGGGCCTGGATCCAATGGCGGGTGCCTCCACCCAGAGGTCAGGGTTTGCAATAGTTAAACTTACTTGGTCACAGCCCTCTGGGACACTGCAACCCCCCTTTCTTCCCACTAGTGGCCCACACAATATATCAGAATTACCTTCACAGTATACACTTACCCCCAGGACTAGTTCCGGCACTGGGACCTCCTGTGAAATAAGATACAGTGCAACAATCACAGTACAGTACTTTAACATAGACAAATACCTCAGGCAGTATAACTTTGCTGAAACAAGCAGCTCTGATTTATTTAGGGGATATAACAAGGACAGGAAATCAGGTTAATTAGCTTATCCTTTACTATCTACCTATGGCTCTGTGCACAGGCCTATCCCTACCAGTTACTGTCCCTGGGTACCCAAGCCCTAGTGGCTAGTCCAAACCGTGGCAGCTGGTAGGGGCCCTTTCACACATTTATATGGTAAAAAAGGAAGTACTATACCAGGCAGGCTGCTTCTCTATCCCGATTGCAATTACTGCACAATACCTGGGAGAACACACAGCAGATTCAGTTCCTGACAGACCGAGTCCAATTCAACAATTTCTCCAGTCTTCTACAGGGTGAGCCTGGTTTCTACTCTTCAGATATCCTTTGATTCTCTTCACAGGACAGATTCAGTCCTAACAAGCAGTTACACAAGCTGCAGACCGGAACTCTGGACCTTACACATGTTTTTTTTGACTAAAACTGTGCACTGAAGGAGCACAGGGTTCCTTTCCCCTCCACTGCCAGAGCTAAACTGAAACTCCAACAGACAAAACCGGGCACTTCCTTTGAGTTCCTCCCAGTTCTTGACTGGATTGGCTGTCACTACACAGACTGCTGCTGTTGGTCCAAAAAGGCGCGAAGTCTAAACTACATCTCCCAGAGTCACTGCCCATACAAACCTCTTGTGGCTGGCTCAGATTATGAGTCAAGTTCTGAGTTGTCCAAGGCACCATTTTGACTAGCTACCCACACTGATTGGTCCAGTTCAGCAGTTCAAAACTAGAATGGGGAACTAGGCAAACACAGTTCTGACTGCAAAGAAAGCAGGTTAGACAAACTGTATTTTCATTATTACTCTAAATTATTTCTGGCAAACAGTTACATCTTTCACATAGGTTCCCTTTGTACTCCTGGTGACTGCAAAAATGGAGTGAATTGGCAGCAGTTCGAGTGGTACTCAAACAGAGAAACACACAGTCCCCCCATACAAACTAATTATGTCTGCAAGCAGACAGCTCTTAAAGAGCAGTACCAGAGGCTCTAAAAACACTCACTGATAAATGAGCTAAGCATGAAACACCATTCAGGCTTGGAGCATTCAAGCAAGCTCCTGGAAGTCTTTTGGGAACCCCCATTTGCAGGGGGGTTACACAGGTACATGGGGGGGTGAACAAAGTGGTAGACAGTAAGCCCTACCTGAGCTTCAGGCTGATATTGCACAGCTGGACTATGGCACAAGCACCCACGGCATGTTCTTATAGTCCCCATTTATATGTCCATTTATGTTCTTACAGCGCTGATTGCCTAACTGAGCCAAGATGTAAAACAGATACTAAAATGTCAGGTTTATTTCAGGTGACCAGGATCGTAGTGGGGAGAGGGGGCAAGTGAAACAATGTCCTGAGAATGTGCTTAAACTTATTAACCGTTGCTGTGCCGTGGAGTGATACACCGGTCCAGAATCCCTATACGTTGAAATTCTGTTTGCAGCCTAAAGGTGCTTAGGTGGATTGGCATTTACATTACTCAGCGGCAAATCTTTTTCATACTTTTTGTGATCATCGGTTAAGATATAACCACTAACTGATGACAGACACTTGGGGGCATGAAACTGTGCTACCAGCAAAGTTGCATTTGCAAAGCCCTGAATATTTATCTGTTGGTAATGTAATGAAAACTGTCAGCTGATAACATTCAGCCACTGTCCATTGCACAGAATAGACATCTCACTGATAGATCTGGAGCAAAGGGAAATGCACTTGCCAATAACACCTCTACAGCTCCAGACACTGAAGAAAGAAGTTCATGCATTTTCATGACTGTTAACTTTTTCAGCATTTTAAAACAGTTACTTAGCATCTGCACTAAGATGTTACACGTCGCTGAACTGAATTGTGACACCAGAATCCCTGCGATCAACATTTGTCAGCAAAAGTGAATTGAAAAAAATCAATAGATATATAAAATGGTAAGTGACATGAGTCAATAACAACATATCTGCACATAATACTTGGCTTAAAATTTGAGCACCACCATATTCCGCACCACAGTGTCAAACAGGGATGCCATTTATAATTCAGCTAATGTCAAGCAGTTTTCGAGCCATAAAAAGAATTACTGTATCAGTATGGTGGTAGCAACGGGATCAGGAAATTATAAAATAAAATGCAACAGCACCCCTGTCGGCCATATGTTGTGCGGGTGGAGGGAGTGCATGAGCACCCAGGGGTGGGCTGTGAGGCAGCTTCAGATTCACTGGAGAAAAGGGTGGATTCGATTGTGAGCTACAGTTGAATTTGTGTTTTCCTTTTCTTTACCTAATTTTTGCTATTTTGTTAGGGCACATGTCCAACCCTAAGATGTTCAGGGTCACAAGGTGATGTGACTTCATTAAGCATCTGATTTGAGAAAGAGCTGTGTGATTCTATCTAAATGCCAGCTCACGGCAATTCAGAGAAAAAAAAATGTTTGAAGCTGCATTACCAGACTAAGTGTGCAGTTTAGTGAATTACCACACAGGGGTGTGTATATGACAGCACTAAAAGGCGCATTAAAGTGCTTCAGTCATGAAAGTCTCTTCCACTGGCTGCTGCTGAAATGCATAGCAGTATGTTCTCCTTTGTGCATTCTGGCTGTTCTTTGCTTCAGCTGCAGGTAGTACAGTACGCTCAAGTTCGTTTGCATAGGTTTTAGTAGCGGGGAGTTCACATTGACAGAGTCTAGTAAGAGAAAACGCTTGGAATTACACATACAATGAAGTCTGAGTTTTCACATCAAATGCTGAGGTATTTTTTTTCTGGAGGATTAGAAGCCATGGAGTCCATGAAGGTGTGCTTTGGAGAGCTGGCGTGTGTAAGGACTGTTAGGCACCCACACATTTTGGTGGTCCTGCTGTGGCAGGGAACTGTTTATTAAAGTAATGATGTATGGCTTGTCTCTCTAAGCTAGACAAGACTACACCATCCTATCAGGTAACTGACACAGTTGATCTGTGTGTGTGTGTGGCGGGGAGGAGCTGCTCACTGAAGCGTAGCTCCCTCTTTCAACTGTATGCCACTGCATTTTCAACTGTTGTCACAGACAGCTCCAGCAGTGATTGGAGAACTGTGACCACGCCTGCAAACACACTGACTGAATTGGAAGATGCTGACACACCTCTGAAAAACTCAGATGATGGCACTATGTTTCTTGCACATGCGTGCAAGCAAACATAAAAAGGGCAACCTAAAAGAATGAGGCCCCCTGCAAAGCTAATTGATGAGAAGGGGGAGGTGGGGGGGGGATGGTTGCCCTAAAGGGATGCTGGCCGACATGGGAAATAGGCAGGCCAGGATTATAGAGGTTAAGTGACTCAATTGAGTGAGGTAAGGCTTTATCTGAAACAATTACATGCCATTTTCGGGCCTCTATAGAGCATCCCCCTAAATATAAAATGGCTGGGCAGCAGGGAGATTTTAAGTAATTTTTGCATGCTATTCCAAGGCGCTGGTAAAAAGGAGCTAATGGCAGTTGAGCCAAGACATATCCTTGTTCGTGGTAGCTTAAGGAGAACAAAGGAGGAGTTCCTTAGTCTGTAGGCACCCTTTGAACGTTCAAACAGGTGACAGATATAGGATGGTAGTATGTTGGACAAAGCCCGGAATAGCCACAAGAGGGCATTTATTTGCCTCTTCGTGGAGAGGGACGGCCAATCAAATGCTTGGTACAACGAGCAGTGATGAGTCTACAAGGGGAAGTCAAGAACAAATCTCAATGCGCGATGATAGACTGTATCCAGCTTTTGGAGCACACACTAGGGGCAATGACTGTATAGGAAGTCAGCGTAGTCAATCGGGGAAGAAAGGTTGTTTGAACCAGCCGCTTTCTAGCTTCCAGAGTGAGTAGACATCTTATGTGGTAGAAAATACCGAGGCACTGCCTTAGCTTTTTTGTTAACTTGCTTAGATGTACACCGAAGGTGAGTTTGTTATCCAACCAGACCCCCAGATATTTCAATTTATCCACTAGCTCTAGTGGTTCATTAAGGAGGGTAATAATCTGTGTGGTCCCAGGTATCCCCATATTGTGGGATGGAGAGATAATCATATTTTTTTTTTTTTTTTTTGCATTCAACAAGAGCTTTAGATTCAGCAGGTTGTGCTGGAGGATGATAAAATCCTGCTGTAGCTCCTTGTGTGCAAAGTCCAATGGTTATGTAGAGGACTGTGTCATCTGTGAAGAGACGAATGTTTCCAGCAGCCAGGCTAGAGTTCATCTGGTTGATGTAAAGGTCAAAGAGGATAGGTCCCAAAATGGAACCTTGTGGAACGCCTCAGGGTAGTAATTTTAGTGGGGAGAATTCCCCTTGGGCTTTAATTTGCTGTTTACGATTTGAAAGGCAGCAGCGGGACCACTTTACTGCAGCAGAGGTTAGACTGATGCTACTCAGAGAATCAAGTAGTATGGAATGATCAACCATATCAAATGCTTTGCTGAGGTCAAGGAAGAGTGCCAAGATGTGCTGTTTACTGTCCAGGGCTTGATGTGCATGCTAATTGTTTTCTTTCCTAAAGGCCCCAACAATAGCTGCAACGCCGGCCTACCCCGGGCATTGCTTCAGGCTAGCCTGCTTATAACTAGGTACTCATAGATGTGTGACTTTATACAAGGGACTCTTTGTGCATGCATTTTCAGTCTGAAATAATCAGATCTATAAGTCATCTGCTAGATTCATGCCCCACTCCTGTTCACATTCCCCTGAATAAATCAGATTGTGTTATTTTTGCATTTAATCTGGCTAGTGTATACCTTTTGGGTGGGGGCATTGTACTGCCATTGAACTATTGCATTGCAAGTCTTATTTTACAGGGGGTCTTCAGGGCAACTGCAGGTGATCCAGCCCTGGTGGTAAGTGAAAGGGATGTGAGCAAGTCATTACTGTCATATGGTATATGTGAAAGTTTTGCTGCTATACTGTTTAGGCCACTAGAGGGGTTGGTGGAGGGTTATAAAATCCCAGAGGGCTATACCAGCAGCAGTTACGCTACCCCAGAACCATTCCTCCAGGTGGAGGCACTCGTTTAACGAGCTCAGGTCCCTCAAACTGTGCATAGTCACGCAGGCAAGGGTTGCACAAGGATTACATGGCCTGGTTCAGGAAGGGAAAAATCCTGGGACCCCTGTAGGATTCAGGCAAGGATCCAGGGGCCAGGAGGGAGAAGCAGTTCGCTTCTCCAAGCGGAGACAGAGTTAGCTGACCAGAACAGAGGGAAAAAGAGATGGGAAAAAGGTAACCAAATAAAAAGTTGGTTTATTATCACCAGTGGGAAAGGAGCCTGATGATTCTTCCGAGATAAAGGATCCACTTAGGTAAATCAGCTGAGCCGCCAAAACTGAAAAACAGCCATGCATGTACAGCCTGTCTGCCATCTTGTGTCTGCTAGGGAGTTTCCAGCTGGGTGAGCTTTTGTAAAAAGTTTAATAGCCCCATGGAACTGCTTTATTTCTTGGATTAAGATGGTACCCCTGTGCCTCTGGAATGATTTGGGGTGTAGGTGAAAATAAAGAGCTGTTTTTGGATTTCTTTAAGTTAGAAGGGGGCAAATGAAATGGAAAACCCCTCATATTTATTTGTTCCATGAGTTTGTATTTCCAGAAGGTTTCCAGCAGTTTGCACCAGGATTGAGGGGCTCAGGAGCCCAGGGGGAGCTGGAGGCTGCAGATCAAACAAAGGTCCTGGACCTAGCAACAGAGGTTTAGGGGCAAAGTCAGATGACATAGAGAGAGAAATCCAGTGTGCACTGAAAGCTGAAACCATCGAGAGGTAGGTTAAGTCTTCCTACTTTAATTTCATGGTGCATATGCTCAGAGATGTTTCGCATTGCTGTAGACCTTTTCCCCCGGTACATCAGCAAATTCTTTCATGCTCCTAGACAGACAGTTTGGGGAAGGGGGGGCTACACTTGGTTTCACATCCAACACTAAATATGAATGAATATTCACTTAGTATTTTCCTTGAGGATGAATAGTAACCTGTTTATGATATTCACATTTGTTGTAGAGCATATGCGAATTATCTTTCCAAGTTCATATGAGCTTTGAATCAGGCAAAGTGTGCCGCAGCAGAGTCTGAATTGTCAACTTTAGTGCAGTCACATTTGAAATGAATGTAATCCCCTTGAGAGGAATTACCTTTGATGCTTTCTGCTGCCCTGGTGCTCCGTCTTCCCCCCGTTGTGTCCCCGCTCCTGGCCCAAGTCCCTGGTTTACCCCCCGAAGTCTCCTTCCAGCCCCTGCATCAATTTGCAGCTTGAAATAGTGCCGGAGGAGCTGAGCCATGAAGCTGTCACATCAAACTCTACACTTCTGTGTAGTGGTGGCTCGCCCATGTGTGTTTGTGCTTTCTGGTTTTCAGACCATTCCTGTGCCCAAATGAGTGCCTCTCCAGTGGTCCCGGTCCTGATATTCAGCTAACCAGTGACCGGAGGAGGCACCTAAGAAGCAGCATCTATGTTTGTTTGAAGAGTGCCAATGAGTGCTGCAGGAACAGGGTAATATGAATTTTAATGAGAAGGGCAGTACTAATAATAATGAGGAAGCCTGCCTAGTGCCTGTGGGTAGTGTGAATCGGTGCTAGTGACAGGCGGGGGGGGGGATGAATGGAGATATTAAGGTCTGCAGCTGTGGTATGAAGGAAAGGGGCTGCTGAAGTTCCAGGGCATGCGGAAATAAAAATGTTTATTCAGGCTACACCAGGACATTAAACTTGGGCCACTGCATGGACTGCAGTTTCACTGTTTTGTTGGTAGCCATATTTGCACCCTTGTGAACAAAGTACAGCCAGTTGGAGGGCGAGGATTCTTGCAAGGACTTTTGGGACTGTATAGTGGACTTATGGGAGAAAAAGCTGGGGAAATACTTGGTGCCCTTTTGAAGGACCAATCAGGCGTCGAGGGAGCCTGATGCATATTAATTTTGAGAAGGGACAGTGGTCTCAGCCAATGAGAAGCTACCAGAGTTACCAAAACCCAAGGACTGTTGGTTCTGTGTTCAGTACGGGGGGGGGGAGCCCCTCTTGGGGGGGTAAGTACTCCAGCCCTGTTTGCTGAAGGATGGGGGTTGCAAGGCTTGGGAAAGGCCTGCCTGGGGGTTGCCAGCCACTTGTCCCCCAGGGCCTGTGGTTTGCCTTTCCCCATTTTGGAGGAAGTTTGGTCCAGGAATCCAGTTTTGTAGCTTTAGCTGGAAGAGAGCTGCAAGGCCCTGTTACACTTCAGCAGTGAAAAGTTCAGACAAAGGTTCCAGAGGGAGAAGGCAGTCTGGAATTCAAGGAGATGGAGATTTTCTTGGGCGATGTGGAGCCCTGGTCTCAAGGAAAGGTTGAATTTTGTCTGCAACTCTAGATGACACAGCGTCACAAAAAAAGAGATTGACATTTGGCCAAAGGAAAGGTATGGTTCTTGTTGTGTTTGGTGGCCGAAAATAAGTATCTTAAATACACAAGAGTCTTGGTAGTAAGAAAACCACACCACACTGAACTGTAGGTCTTTTCTTTTTACTTCCATTCAGCAGGACATACAAGAGAGACTGGCTCAAATACAGGCACACTTACAGTAAGTGCACATTCTCTTAAAGCTGTACTGTCTTTAACATTTCTTAAAGCTATACTACACATAACACTCTCTCCTAACTTAGCTAGGAAGTACTTAAATCAATAATTCATAAGTAGTATGAAACTATTACAGTTATTACTGCAATGTCCCTTTTAGTTAGTCTATGTCATTAGGCTATATTTCTACAAGCCCATTCTCTTTGGTGGACGTTTTATACATCATGACCAACGTAGTAGGACTGGTGGCTGTTGCTCTGGAATCTGATTAGCATCAGTCACATCTTGTCTCAATTGCTGTGGCTCCACTATCTCTTCCTGTTCTTGTTCTGGAACAAATAATAGAAACATAGAAACATAGAATTTGACGGCAGATAAGGACCGCTTGGCCCACCCAGTCTGCCCATTTCCCTACCTACTGGATAAGCTGCAGATCCTAGTTAACCAGCAGCCTACTTCTTCCTACCCCCACCCCCTAGAATTGCCTTATGACTGTCCCATGCATGCTGTATAACTACCCCCACTGGGTATCCCTTTTTACGTTCGGTTGCGCGCATGGCTAAGGAACGTTTTGGGAGAGTAGCACACTTTGGAGGTGTGCCTCTCCCATCCAATGCACTGCTCTCTTGAGCAGGCATGGCGATCCTGCACCAATGGGTGCAGGAGCTCTGTATGACAGTGGTGTTCCTCTGCTTGAAAGGAAAGCACAACTGCCATACTGAGCGCCGCTGTCACGCCGTCCCCCCCTGGCGTCATGCGCTCCCCCTGCGCACGTCATGCCACCCCCCCAAGCTTTGGTGCCACGCTTAGAGCCCACCCCAGCGTGGCAAACTTTGTTTGGCCGAATGGGGTGCTCATCTCTGTCGGCTCCATGGCACCCTCAAACCATTCTGCTGCCATGCTGGGAGCCACCCCAGTGGCAGCGTTGCTCCTACGCCCCCTCCTCGTGTAGTTTGCCGACAGAAGTGCCCAATCCCCTGTCGGCTCCCCACCACTAGTCATCTTGTGCCACGCTGGAGCCCACCCCAGTGTGGCAAAGCGATCCACGTCGTCTTTTTTTTTAACACCTGTAAAATAAAACGGTCCCATGGCGCGTCTCCCAGCCCTCCCTCCCACAACCCGCACCTACCCATTGCACACCCAGCCTCCCACACCACCCACCCCATGCCTCCCGGACTCCGGTAGCAGCAGTCTTGGTGGACGGGGAACTACGTCTGCACTCTTCAAAGGACCACGAACTGAGGAAATGCCGGTAAGCTGTATAATGGGCTAGATAGGGGGGTTTCAACTTTATTGCATATCTCAGTCTTTTTTTGGAATTTTTGCATCAAATTCTCAACATGATGTCACTGCCATGGTGTTATTCGGGCCCGAAGGGTGATTTCGCAAGCACTGCGCAGTCACTGTGCGAAATCACCCTTCGAGCTCAAATAACACCATGACAGTGAATCATTCATGAGAAGGGGTCCCAAAAACCCCATGTTGAAAATTTGGTGCAAAAATTCAAAAAAAATGACTGTTTTATGAGTGTGCATTGCGCAGTTCCTACGCAGGCTCGTAAGTTTGCAAATTTTCAATATTTTCACTCCAGATTTTTAACATTGCCATTTAATCACACCTTCTTATGAGCTGTACAGCTGTCATTTTTCACATCTCACCCAAAACGTGTTTCCGCCCATGTAGCGCACAATGGCGCAGTCGGTGTGCGAAATCAATGTATGGAACACATTAAGAAAATCACAGTGACACTGTTCATGAGCAGAGGTCTTAAAATGGTTATGTTGAAAATTTGGTGAAAAAATTCCTAAAAATGACTGTTTTACGAGCATGCGTTGCGCAGTTCCTACGCATGCTCATACATTTGTGAATTTTCAATATTTGCACTCCAGATTTTCAACATTGCCATTTTACCACACCTCCTCATGAGCAGTACAGCTGTCATTTTTCACATCCTGCCCAAAATGTGTTTCTGCCCATGTAGCGCACAATGGCGCAGTCGGTGTGTGAACTCAATGTATGGGAAACATTAAGAAAATCACAGTGACACTGATCATGAGCAGAGGTCTTAAAATGGCTGTGTGAAAATTTGGTGAAAAAATTCCTAAAAATGACTGTTTTACGAGTCTGCGTTGCGTAGTTCCTACGCACGCTCGTAAGTTTGTGAATTTTTAATATTTTCACTCCAGATTTTCAACATTGCCATTTTACCACACCTCCTTATGAGCACTGCAGCTGTCATTTTTCATATCTTGCCAAAACGTGTTTCCGCTCATGTAGCACACAATGGCGCAGTCCGTGTGCGAACTTAATGTATGGGACACATTAAGAAAATCACAGTGACACTGTTCATGAGCACAGCTCTTAAAATGGCTGTGTTGAAAATTTGGTGGCAAAATTCCTAGAAATTACTGTTTTACCAGTGTTCATTGTGCAGTTCCTATGCACGCTTGTAAGTTTGCGAATTTTCAATACTTGCACTCCATATTTTTAACATTGCCATTTTATCACACCTCCTCACAAGCAGTACAGCTGTCATTTTTCACACCCTGCCCAAAATGTGTTTCTGCCCATGTAGCGCACAATGGCGCAGTCGGTGTGCGAACTCAATGTATGGGACACATTAAGAAAATCACAGTGATACTGTTCATGAGCACAGCTCTTAAAATGGCTGTGTTGAAAATTTGGTGGCAAAATTCCTAGAAATTACTGTTTTACGAGTGTTCATTGTGCAGTTCCTATGCACGCTTGTAAGTTTGCGAATTTTCAATATTTTCACTCCATATTTTCAACATTGCCATTTTACTACACCTCCTTATGAACACTGCAGCTGTCATTTTTCACATCTTGCCCAAAACGTGTTTCCGCCCATGTAGCGCACAATGGCACAGTCGCTGTGTGAACTCAGTGTATGGGACACATTATGAAAATCACAGTGTCACTGTTCATGAGCAGAGATCTTAAAATGGCTATGTTGAAAATTTGATGAACAAATTCCTAAAAATAACTGTTTTATGGCGATGCGTTGTGCAGTTCTCATGCGCTCGTAAGTTCTGAATTTTCAATATTTTCACTCCAGATTTTCAACATTGCCATTTTACCACACCTCCTTATGAGCAGTATAGCTGTCATTTTTCACATCCTGCCCAAAACGTGTTTCCGCCCATGTAGTGTACAATGGCGCAGTCGATGTGCAAAATCAATGTATGGCATACAGTAAGACAATCACAGTGACACTGTTCATTAGAAGAGGTTTTAAAATGCCAATGTTGACAATTTGGTGAAAAAATTCCTAACAATGACTGTTTTATGAGCGTGCATTACACAGTTCCCACGCACGCTCCTAGGTTTGCGAATTTTCAATATTTCCACTCCAGATTTTCAACATTGCCATTTTACCATACTTCCTTATGAGCAGTACAGCTGTCATTTTTCACATCCTGCCCAAAACGTGTTTCCGCCTATGTAGCGCACAATGGGGGGTAACAAAAACGTCATGCTGACAATTTATTGTGAAACTACCAGCAATCGCACAGGGCATTAGGGTAAAGCACCATGCATGCCAAACACCACTGCAAATACCTGCAAGCGAATGTTCAGCATTGACAAATGCTTGTTTGTTCTGTCTCAGTTCTAGTACATAATTGGTCCACATGTTTTTTCACTCTCTTCTGGTTAGTCAGCCGAACACTATAGACAACATTTCTGAACTTTTTTTCCACCACGCCTTCTTTCTTTCTTTATTTATCAAAATGTTACACCAGGAAAGGCACACTGAGCAAAAGAATCTCGTCTCCCGGTGCAACCTGGGGGAAGGGGGTAGAAATGGAAGATAACTCGTAGGTTATCCATCTCTTTGGGCCTGCATATATCCTGACCCACACAAGATCATTGGGTTTGAAGGATCTGGTCTTAGGAAGCACTTCAGTTACTGACTTATAGCCTAGAGGGCAAAGAAGATCAAACTGAGTTCGAATCTGATGTCCAAACAACAATTCTGCAGGGGATATTCCTGTGACACAATGTGGTGGTGTTTAATGCATCGCAAGAAGGTCCAAAAGGGCTATTTGCATTGCCATCGGTGTAGTAGGATTAGCTTTGTCCATACTCTTTTTAAAAGTCTGAACCAGGTGTTCCGCTTCTCCATTTGAACCTGGATGGTAGGGAGGTGAGAAAATATGATGGATACCACATTGCTGGCAAAATGCTTGGAATTCAACAGACGTGAACTGTGATCCGTTATCCAAAACAATCACTTGCGGGAAACCATGGGTAGCAAAGATAGATTTCAACACTTTGATGGTACTCTCAGTAGTCGTCGAAGGCATTTGATGAATTTCTGGCCATTTACTATAAGCATCAGTTAAGAGTAACCACATGGAATTTAAATAGGGTCCCGCAAAATCAATATGCAACCTTTGCCAGGGTTTTTAAGGTATTTCCCAATGGTGAACTGGAGCTCTTGCCAGATTTCCCATCGACACAGCACAACCTTCTCATCTTTGCGCAACCTGGTACATGTCTCTATCAATGGAAGGCCACCATACGTGAAGTCTGGCCAGGGATTTCATTTTAGCAGTACCTTGATGGCCCGCATGCAAAAGAGCCAACACATTTGAGTGATAACATTGGGGAACTATGATACGCAATTCCCATAGAAGACACCCCTCAGCAATGAACAACTGCTGTCTCTTTGTATAGTAGGGTTGTAGTGCAGCCGAACAAGTAGAGGCCTTGCGGCCAACCCTCAAGAGTATACTGTTACACTTGTTTCAAAATTACATCTTGACTAGTCGCTTTTGCAATGTCCTTGGCTAGTACTGGAAGCTGATCTAACTGTTGTAGTTCCATTGCACACACAACAGTAGAGTCCTCCATATCTTTTAAATTGCACTGTAAAACTATCTATCCCCTCCTGGCATAGTAATGGCTCCTCTTTAAGTCCCACACTGAACTCTATTTCTCTGGATATTGGTAACCTCGACAAGGCATCTGCATTTCCATGCTGGTCTGTTGGTTGTATGTAACCTCGAAATTATAGGCAGACAAAATGAATACCCATCATTGAAGTCTGCTAGCGGCTATCTCTGGAATTCCTTTTCATGGGCTGAAAATTGTCACTAGTAGCTTGTGATCCATCTTTACGTGAAACTTGCGACCTAGCAAGTATTGGCGAAATTTCTGGACTCCGAACAAAATTGCTAATGCCTCTTTCTGAATCTGGGCATAATTCCTTTCAGCTGCAGTGAGTTTGCATGACACATGGGTGATCAGCTTCTCCACTCCTTCTGGATCTGTATGGAAAAGGACTGCTCCTATAACCACAGGACTAGCATCACAGGCCAATGTGATAGGTAAGTTAGGGTCATAATGAGTTAAATTATTCACATTGGTTAGAGAGAGCTTGATGGCGTGAACTGCCTTACTGTGGCCCTTGGTCCACTTCCACAGAGTACCCTTATGTAATAGTTCATTTAGAATAGCACATTTAGTGGCTAAGCCAGGTATGAAATGATCATAGTAGCACACCATACCCAAGAATGAGCGCAACTCTGAAACATTCTACAGTTCAGGCATGTGCACAATGGCTTCCACCTTTTCATCATTTAGATGTATTCCGTCTTTGTCAATAGTGTGACCTAAGTACGTGACACTTGGTTGACAAAATTAGCATTTTTCTCTCCCAAGTCTAAATCCACTCTGCTGCAATCTCTCTAAAGTTTTTTGTAAGTTAAGTGAGTGTTCTGCTTCTGTCTTGCCTGTGACAATGATATCATTCAAATAACAAACACCACCTGGTATATCACCCACAGTTTGCTCAATCACTTTTTTAAAAAATAGAAGGTGCAGAACTAAAACCAAAACATAACCATTTGTACTTGTACAGTCCTTGGTGTGTATTAATCACTACCAATTTCTGAGAGTCTGTATCCAGCTCCACTTGAAGGTATGCATCAGCAAGGTCCAGTTTAGAGAACCCCACACCACCACTCAGTCTATGAAAAAGTTCCTCTGGTGAGGGGAAAGGAAATACAGCTGTGCTAAATACTGGATTGTGTCACCTTAAAATCTCCACATATTTCGAACCTTACCACCTGGTTTAGATACCACCACAATTGGAGTGGCCCAATCTGAACTTGAAACCTTTTCCAGCACACCTGCTTTTTCCAGTCTATCCAATTCTGCCCCAACGACCAGTTTAAAGGCAAAAGGGAGTTTCCGTGGTTTACAAAACTTAGGGACTACATTAGGTTTTGTAACTAGCTTGGCTTTATCCCAGGCCTTGCCACAACTCTGGATACATGTGTAAAACCTCCCCCAAGCTTGGGCAGATTACTGCTTTGTTGTACCTAGACAGCAGTAAGCAGACCAAGATCTTCTGGATCAACATAAATGTTTAGAAGAACTTGAGCATCTCTGTCCAAAATGTTGACACCCTTTTTTGAAACCAGAAAAGTTAAAAGTGTACCAGGAGAATCAGTCCTGTGTACCAACATAGTAAATGAGCCAAGTGGCTGAATTGGTTGCCCTTCAAATACATGCAGTAACTTATTACAAGGAAACAATTGTGGCTTATCCAGATCAGACCATGTTTGATGGTTAATAAAAGTAACTGGAGAAGCAGAGTTTACCATTAAACGCAACTGATGCCTCAATTGTGGCAACTGAAGTAACACACAGAAAGGGGGAACATCTTTAGTCTGCATTTGTGGTGCAATAGAAACCACCACACTGTCTGGTATTACAGAACCGACTACTGCAGTTCTCCTGCTACTGCAAACCTTAGCAATATGCCCCTGACATTTACATGCATGACACTGAACTTCTCTGAATTTGCACCAGTCCCTCCTATGCAGAGATGACCCACATGATGCACATTTGTACTGGCCATGTAGTTTGGGTGGAGTGGTTGAATTTTTCTTTGAAAACAGTGGCTTAGACTTAGGTTTCAGCTGTTTCAATTTGGGGTTTACTACAGCTACCTGTACCTCATTTTTAGTGTCCATCTTACCATGTGCTTCATTTCCTGCAGCTTCATAGATTTGTGCCAAATGTAAAAGTTCCTCAGTAGACGTCTTGACACTTACAGAAAGTAACTGATGAATATGATGTTCATTATTCAACCCCATAACAAACTTATCAGCTAGATTAAAGATGGTCCCTGTTACACTTAAACGTGATAGCTAAGCATTTGATCTCAGACAAATACGATTGTAATGACTGACCTGGTTTCTGGTGGTAACTATAGAATTTATAACGTTAAGCCCTTGTGAAAGTTGTTAAACTGTATTGTGAATTCAATTTAGCCTTTAGCTCTTGATATGACAAATCCTTCGGCCGGTCTGGTGCACACAAACTGCATACAAGTTTGAAGGTTTCACTTCCCAAGAAAGTACAAAAAACAGCTCAAATAAGATTATCCTGTTGCTCATTATTAGCAGCTGTATGGCAGGATTAAGTAATAACCACTGATCAAATCGTCGGGACCACGTATCCCAGTCCGTTCCTGCAAAAATGTCAAAGCTGACTGAAGTTGCCATGACATTGCGCAGTTCCAAATTGCTTGCTTGCCTCCAATGCAGAAAGTCACAAAAATGTAAGCTGGAGCTATTAAAATGTCCACCATCCGTCACTGCCAGTTTGTTGGCTGAAAATAAGTACCTTAAACACACAAGGGTCTTGGTAGTAAGAAAACCACGCCACACCGAAATGTAGGCCTTCTCTTTTTACTTCCATTCAGCAGCACACACAAAAGGAGACTGGCTCAAACATAGGCATACTTACAGGAAGTGCACATTCTCTTTAAAGCTGTGCTTTCTCTAACATTTCTTAAAGCTATACTATACATAACAGTTCTGGTTTAAGGAAAATGGATTAACGTAAAAAGGAATGGATCAAGTTTATGGAAAAATGGTATGGGAGTCTCCTGGACATGTGGAGGCTTGCCAGTAAATTCTGGTTTGGTTTCAAAAGAAGAGAGAGCCTCTTCTGGTTTGTTAGCATCTGCATGGTGTGGAAAAAGTGATTTCTAGTTGCAAGGGACTGTTAGAGTACATAGTGTGTTTGGTCAGTGCCAAGGTCAGGTTCTTCAGTGGAGCCCATTTGAATGTGCCCATGTCTCACTAAGACAGTGTGTTCAGTGAGAATCCAGAGACTGTGTCAAGCATGAAAAAAACAACAGCTGCCATGCTGGCAGTGTAGTTGAAAAGGTCCTTAGTAACCGGATGTGACTAAACATCTAAAATAAAGTTGACCACTGAATATGAAGTTAAAAGAGACTGTGAAAAGAACTGGCCCTGTAATCCCAGCTCAGATGGAAGACCGTGATTGCAAGCTGCAACCTGGAGCCAGGTAGAGAAACTGCAAACTCCTACCGAGTAGGGCAGACTGGGCCACAGGGAGCCATTAGTGCATGTTTAGAAGCATTGCAGGATAATCTACAGGGATGTAAGACACAGAGTTAGACGCAGTTGTGTGATTAACAAAATAGTTTTTGAATTTAGACCTTAACCAGCGTGGCCTGGAAGTTAACACTTTCCACTTTTTAAAGAAACAGTGTCTATTAAACGGTAGGGTGTTTTCTTTGAATATGCTATACTATAAAAAGAAATATAAACATGTTTAAGAACAAGGTTTACATTTGTTTGTTACAATTCTTAACATTTTCAGTGCAGGAAGAATTTAAAGCACAACTGACTTATTTTGGGGCTGACAGCTTTCAGAGTACAAACCACCAGGCCTGTTTTGTGGCTGGGGAGGTTTACCTGTGTCTGACTTGGATGTGTGGATTTTTCTCTGTTTGATTAGCAGGGTATTTTCTCTGCCAAATTGTTGTGTAGGGCATCTTGCTGACAGGAAGGCACTCATCACAGCGGTGGGTCAGAGTTTTTAGCTGATTGTTTTGTAAGGGCACAGTTTAGGCCCAACCCCTTCCCACCCCTCACTCCCACCCACCCCTGGAAATAGTTCCTTTATTCCTGGGGTTCTGACATCATTCCTCAAGAGTGCAAGGTGCATATCACTGTCATATCCTCTCTAGCACACTGCACTGACAATATAAGCATACACATTGTATAATATATATATTTCTATATTACAAACCAATCACACACACACACAAAAAAAAAAACAAAAAAAAATGGGAGTAGTGCAATGTAATGGCTGTGGGGCAGCAATCTTCCGGGAGTCTTTCTGGAGGCTGAGATGCTGCCCTATTTGCAGACAACTTTCTGCCCTGAGGAAGGAAGTTGCCTGTCTTCAGGCCACACTGGACAGTAGTAAGGGGACCTTCCCCCAGGCCACACTGGACGGTAGGAAGGGAACCTCCCCCATCCAGGGAGCACCAGAGCCACCACCACTACCTCAGAGGTTGCGAAGAAAGCACAGCAGTTGGACAACAGTGGGCTCAGGGAGGGTGAGGATGGTGGAACAGAGGCACACCCAGTCAGTTGTTCCATACCACAATCCATACACCATTCTGGGGGAGCATAGTTCCCCTATGGATGCACCCACAGAGGAGACCAAGGAGGCTGAGGACAGCTGTCATAATGGAGGCCCACAGGAAGGAGGCAGAGGACACCACAAGGAAAGGAAGCAGCTCCTGGTGGGGACCCACTATTAGGGATAGAACTGGGGAGCAGGGAAACTGGCAAGGTGCCTGCCTGGTGCTGTGGCTTGGAGAGACAGGAAGCGCATCCTCAGGATCACGAGAACAGCTGCACGGGAGTCAGAGCTGGACGTCATTGTCCACCTAAGGACAAATGACTTGGCTAATCATGAGATTAGAGCAGTGCAGAAGGACTTTGTAGAATTGGGGAGAGGCCTAAGACAAGTAGCACACACAATATCCTTCTCTGAGGTGCTGCCTGTCAATGGCATGAGTGAGGTGAGGGTACTTTGCACCATGCAGTTTAATGAACGGTTGAAAAAATGGTGTGGAGCACAGGAGTTTGGCTTCATTGGGGACTGGGGTTCCACCTGGAGGGACACCAGCCTATACTGGCAGGATGGTCTGCATCTGTCCAGGAAGGGAACAAGTCTTTAGAGCAATCAGTTTAAATACTTCATTGGCAAGCTTTTAAACTAGTCAAGGGGGGAGACACTGATAAGCAGTAGGAAAATCCCAGCCTTTCCCTACAAAACGGTACTAAATGAGAACAAGACCGAGGTAGACAGGTCAGTGGGGGATGCTGCAAAAGAAGGTAAAGCAATCAAAAAATGGAGAGCAATGAGTACTAATGCCCACAGTCTGAGTAACAAGCTTCCTGAATTAGTGGCCTTGATGGAGGAGGAACATCTGGATATCATGGCAGTCACAGAAACATGGTACACACAAAACCATGACTGGGACATAAACATACCAGGATACACTATCTACAGGAGGGACAGGGAGGGTAAAAGAGGAGGAGGAGTAGCTCTTTACATAAGGGAAGGAATCAAAGCAACAGAACAAAAGGGAAAACAGGGAGGAGAAGAAGCACTTTGGGTAAATTTGGAGACCGGCAATGGCACCACAATCTGCACAGGGGTTGTATACAGACCCCCTTCTCTGGGGGAGGAAATGGACAAGGAAATGATAGAAAGAATACTTAGAATGGCAGAAAAAGGGGAGATATTCCTGATGGGTGATTTGAATATGCCAGATGTTAACTGGAGTGCAATTGCAGCAGCCACTTCAAAGAGTGGGGTTATTCTAGATGCCCTACGGGGGACATGCCTTAGACAACTAGTATTGGAGCCCACTCGAGAGAGAGCAATCTTAGACCTGGTTCTCTCAAATGGAGATGAAGAGAGGATCACAGATGTAGAAGTGGGTAGCCATCTGGGAACTAGCGACCATCAAACAGTATGGTTCACAATAAACACAGCAATAGAGTCAAGCCATACAAAGGCAAAAGTACTGGACTTTAGGAGGACTGACTTTGCCAAAATGGGTGAGAGCCTAAGGAATGCATTTGCAAATGGGCAGGACGAAGGGGTGGAAGAACAATGGGGAATAATAAAAACTGCCATCACAGAGGTAACAAGCCTTTGTGTGAAGCAAATAAACAAAATGAAAAAATGTAAGACACCACTATGGTTCTCAAAGGAAGTGGCAGTGAAGGTTCAAGAGAAAAAGAAAGCATTCATGAAGTACAAGGAATCACAGAAGGAGCAGGACAGAGAACTGTATCAGTTAAAGCAAAAGTTAGCTGGGAAGGCAATCAGAACAGCAAAGCCCCAAAACGAGGAAAAGATAGCCAACTCAGTTAAGCAGGGGGATAAAACCTTTTATAGGTACATCAGGGAGCGAAGGAAGACCAAGGGAGGGTTAGTGAGGCTTAATAAAGAGGAGGGAGGGTGGGCAGAGGGTGACTGTGAAAAGGCAGAGATACTAAACAAATATTTTTGCTCAGTATTTACAAAGGAAGTGGGGAAGGTAACTAAAACAAACAGTAGAAACACTCTGGATGCAGAAGTTGATACCAGCCCATTTACAGAAGAATGGGGTCTGAAAGAACTCTTAAAACTAAAGGTGGACAAAGCAATGGGGCCTGATGGGATTCATCCCAGAATTCTAAAAGAACTAAGGGTAGAACTAATGACACCACTGACTACTCTCTTTAACAAATCATGGGAGGATGGGGTGGTACCCGAGGACTGGAGAAGGGCAGATGTGATTCCCCTTCACAAAAGTGGGAGCAAGGCAGACCAGAAAACTACAGACCTGTTAGTTTAACCTCAGTGGTAGGGAAAATGATGGAATCACTTCTGAAGGAAAGAATTGTTGATTATCTAGAGGTCAGAGGGGCTCAGGACCCAAGGCAGCATGGATTCACAGCGGGAAGGTCATGCCAGACAAATCTGATAGATTTCTTTGACTGGGTGACCAAAGTAGTAGATCAGGGAGGGGCTGTGGACATGGCCTACCTAGACTTTAGCAAGGCATTTGACACAGTCTGACACAAAAGATTAATATTCAAGTTAGCCAGCCTGGGAGTGGGTCCCAAGATGACAGCCTGGGTAAAGAACTGGCTGGAGAATAGGACACAAGAGAGTAATAGTAAATGGAGTCCACTCTGAAGAGAAGGGTTACCAGTGGGGTACGCAGGTTCAGTATTAGGACCGGTGCTCTTCAATGTCTCTTTAAGGCTTACATTGAGAGGGACTGAAGGAAGTATGTCTCTTTGCAGATGACACAAAGATCTGCAACAGAGTTGATGCACAAGGTGGGGTGGAAAGGATGAGAAGGGACTTGGCAAGGTTAGAGGAATGGTCAAATGTATGGCAGCTTAGATGAAATGCTAAGAAGTACAAGGTAATGCACCTGGAAGCAAAAACCCAGGGGAAGAGTACACAGTGGGGGGTGAGATACTAACAACAAAAATGGAAAGGGACCTGGGAGTAGTCATATCAGATGACCTAAAGGTGTGCAAGCAATGTGAGAGGGCAGCAAGGAGGGCTGGGGGGATACTGGGATGCATAGGGAGAGGCATCACCAGTAGAAAACAGGAAGTTATTATCCCTCTGTACAGACAGTTGGTGAGACCCCATCTGGAGTACTGCATGCAGTTCTGGAGACCCAATCTCCGTAAAGACATAGACAAGATGGAAGCTGTCCAGGAGGGCAATTAAAATGGTGCAGGGTCTGCACTGGAAGACATATGAAGAGAGACTTAAGGAGCTGAATATGTATAGCCTCGAGGAAAGGAGGAGAGGGGACATGATAGAAACTTTCAAGTACCTCAAGGGAATCAACAAAGTCAAGAGGGTAGCATCTTTCAAAAGAGGTGTGCAGAACAAGGGGCACAATTTGAAGATGGGGGCGGCTCAGAGGTAATTTAAGGAAGTATTTTTCACAGAGAGGTTGTGGACGCATGGAGCGGCCTTCAGAGGAGGTTGTGGAGTCAAAAATAGTGGTGGAATTCAAGCATGCATGGGACAGTCATAAGGCAATTCTAGGGGGTTGGGGTAGGAAGAAGTAGGCTGCTGGTTAACTAGGATCTGCAGCTTATCCATTAGGTAGGGAAATGGGCAGACTGGGTAGGCCAAGCGGTCCTTATCTGCCGTCAAAATCTATGTTTCTATGTCTAATGGCAATATATGATTTGTTTCAAACAGCCCTTTGAAAAAGCACTGTCACAGTGCGAAACGTCAGGGTGAATTAAATGAAAATAAAATAACTTTTTATTCACATTCTTGTTTGATTAGACCTTATTGCCTTCCCACTTCTACTCTTAATTTACAAATGTCTGACTTTATCTTGTCTTTGGAAGTAATATGATGGGACTCCTGATAAATGACTCCATTACCCAAGGGAACACACTATTTTTCCTAGCCATGGGTGCATGTCTGGGTGCTAGGGCACCCTGGATCCATTGGGGAGCCAGACTGCGGGGTCAGTCCTGGGTCTGGGTTCCTTTGTGGCCTGGAAAGCCTTGCATTTGTGCTCTGCAACCTGGCCTGCTTGGTGGGCTGAAGGGGACAAGCTGCTAGAACCTACAAGCAAGTAGAAAGCAAGTAGGGTGTTGAGGGAGATGGCAGAGGTGTTGGCCTGGCTGCTGACTGACCTGTTCAGTGCCACACTGGACATGGGATGTTTGCCACAGGACCGGAGGCTGGTTCATGTGGTGCCCATCAACAAGAGCTGCCCAAAGAATGAGCCAGGTAATTACAGACCTGTCAATCTCACTTCCATAGTGGGTAAACTTATGGAAGCAGTCTTGAAGGAGAGACTGGTAACCTTCCTGGAGGTCAATGAGCTCTAGGATGTGCAGCGGCATGGGTTCATCTCTGGAAGATCATGCTGGACCAACCTAAAAGAATACTATGACTGGGTCACAAGGGAGTTGGATAAGGGCCATGCAGTGGATGTCCTATATTTGGATTTCAGCAAGCCCTTCAATTTAGTCCCTCACAGCTTGCTGGGGGCAAAGCTGAAATACCTAAGGGTAGGACTAAGATGGCTAACTGGATCAATAATTGGCTGGAAGATAGACTACAATGGGTGGTTGTGGAGGTGGGGGGGACTCTCATCTCCTGTGCCAGTGACCAGCAGTGTGCCGCAGGGCTCTGTGCTGGTGTCGGTGTTGTTTGGTCTGCTCATATTGGATATTGCACATGGAGTTGGGAGTAAGATCAGTTTGTTCGCTGATGACATCAAGACGGGGGTTGTTGTGGATGTCATTGAGGGGTGGCAGAAGCTACAGGGAGACCTAACCAGACTTGAGGAGTGGTCAGCAAGGTGACAATTGGGTTTTAATGTGAATAAGTGTAAAGTTATGCACTTTGGGGTGAAAAACCCAAGGAGGGAATATTGGTTGTGTGGGGTTCAGTTGGGCTTCACTGAGGAGTAGAGGTCATAGTAACGGGAAGCATGAACAGCTTTGCTCAATGCCGGAGGGCTAAGGCTAATAGGATGCTGGGGTGCATTGCACGGGGGGTTCTCGTCCAGACATAAGGATGTGACCCTGCCCCTGTACAGGTCCTTGGTCAGGCTGCATTTGCAACACTGCGTGCAGTACTGGCATCCGTACCTGATGAAGGATATCAGGCTGCTCGAGGTGGTGCAGTGTAGGGCAACACAAATTATACAGAGGATGGAAGGCAGAACCTATGACGAAAGGCTGAGACACTTGAGTTTGTACACCCTGGAGGAGAGAGGGGATCGGTGAGGGGAGGATATGATTGAAACTTTCAAATACTTGAGGGGGGTCAACAAAACTGGCACAGAGGAGTTATTTAAGCTGAGGAAGTGAAGGGGCATCAGGGGGCATGGGCTAAGAATGGATAGTGGCAGATTCTGGAGGGAGATGGGAAGGCATTATTTCACTGAGAGAGTGGTGTCGAAATGGAATGCTCTACCAGGGGATGCAGGACGGTGGGCAGTTTCAAAACAGCATGGGATAGGGCAAAGAGGGTTGGGTAAACAATGCTGAACAGTTTCCGAGGGTGAGAGTGGGGGTGGGGGTAGGACAGCTGCAGTATGGGGTGACAGCTGCACATTCAAGCAGGCTTCATAGACCGTGAGGCCTATTTCTTTTTTTTTTTTAACTCTATTTTTATCGCCCCTTGCTGCTGAACTCTCTCCAGCGACCTCCTATGCCATGTCTCACCCACCTGGCTCGGGTTACTCCACCGGCTCCCTCTCCAGTACCGGGCTTCCCCGGTCTACCCCTCTAGGGGCGGGGCCACCCCTGCCCAGGGCGCTTTTTCTTAGTGTTGAGACACCGGGCTGGAGAGGAGGGGAACAGCTTGGGAGCCAAGTCCGTGTCTGGGAGTGTGGTCTGCGGAAGGAGGCGCCTTCGCCCATCGGCGATGAGGGTTTTTTTTTTTCCTTATGCGTCTACGTCCCCTGTGGAGCCCAGATGCCAAGGCAATGCATGCCATGGCTCCACCCCCTGGCATACGCCATGACACTCGTTCGGCTACCCTCCAGCCTCTGCCAGAGGTCGCTCATTGAGCGTTCCCTACCCCAACCCTCCCCGAGGAAGAGAGAGCAGTCCTCTGACGCTCAGTCTCCTCCCCGCCAACCCCTGGCCACCCAGGTCTGTTCCCGAACCCCAGTCACCAGTGTGATGTGAGGTGTAGCGTCCAGTGCCTCAACCCTCTGTGCCACCGGGCTGGCTTGTGAGGCCTGTTTCTGCTGGTAAGTTTTATATGTTCATAGAAAGGCACCAGTTTCCCAAGCTGCAATATGCCTGCTCAATGATTCAAGCTTCTCAATGATGCCGAGTTCGGTTGCTCCAGCTACCTAGGTCTACAGTCCCTGTGCCACCCGAGACTGTCTGCAGAACTGTGAGTAAATATAGGGATTGTCCTGCACCTGGGAACTGTAAATAGTTGTTTCAAGTTATGCCCAATGGCATAGAAAGATTTCTAAAGTAATCTGAGAGACAGATAAATTAATCTGATTCGGTTTAATCCAAGTGCACCAATGCCAGTCAACCAGCTGCTTCTCAGGCCTGCAACAAATTAGCACTGGGTACCCAGGGACAGAGTTTTGGGGGCGTCATCTGGTCTGGGGACTAGTACCAGATACATAGAACCATAGAAACATAGAATGGGTCAGCAGATGGGGACTGCATGATCCGTCTCGTCTGCCCATGGCTTCAACCCCCCTTCCCCCATGTTGTGTTTTTGAGGATTCCCTTATACCTGTCCCATGCTATTTTAAATTCCCTTACGTTTTTGCTCCCACGACATCCTTTGGCAGTTTGTTTCATTGTTCCACCACCCGCACTGTGAAGGAATACCTTCTCTCATTTCCCCCTGAATCTGCCACCCTTAAGTCTTATATCGTATCCCCTAGTCCTGTTACAGTTGTTTACCTGAAAAAGTCCCGAGCCCGCACCTTGTTGATACCCTTCATGTATTTGAATGTTTCTATCATGTCCCCATGATCTCTGCGCTGCTCCAGGGAGTATAAGTTGAGCTTGCTTAGCCTTGCCTCGTATGGCTCTCTATGCATCCCCTGCACCATCTTTATTGCCCTTCAGTGCACCGTCTCCAAATGATCTATGCCCTTCTTGTGGTGTGGTCTCCAGAGCTGGATGCAGTACTCGAGGTGAGGTCTCGCCAGTGCCCTATACAGCAGCGTGATCACCTCGTGTCTCCTGCTTGTGATCCTCGTCCCTACGCATCCTAATATGCTACTAGCTTTCAGTGATGCCTTTTCACGTTGCTTGTTCACTTGTAAGTCATCAGAAATTATGACTCCTAAATCAGATTCATGCTGAGTGCCAATTAGTTGTTCCCCTCCCATTAAGTGTACTCTACCTGGGTTATGCTTTCCTAGGTGCATGATCTTACATGTTTTTGCATTAAATTTCAACTGCCAGTTTCTCAACCAATCTTCTAGTTTCCTTAGATCAGATTCTATTTTTTTGCATCTCATCTTGTGTATCCACCCTGTTGCAGATCTTCATGTCATCTGTAGACAAGACAGGCACACTTTTCCTTCTTGTAGCTCATCTGTGATGTCAGTGATGGATGTATTGAATAGGACTGGTTCCAACATCAACCCCGTGGCACCCCACTAGTCACCAGACCCTCCCTGACAGAGCACCATTCACCAGTACCCTCTGAGACCTTCCACTTAGCCAATTTCTAGCCCACTGTGTTATTTTATCTTCAAATCCAGTGTGTTTTAGCTTACTCACCAACCTCCTGTGAGGAATGGAGTTGAATGCCTTGCTGAAGTCCAGGTAGACTACATCAAGGCCCAGTCCACTGCCCTAGTGACCGAGTCAAAAAAGTCAACCAGGTTTGTCTGGCACAATCTTCCTGCTGTAAAGCCATGTTGCCTTGGGTCCAATTGATTTGGTGCTGCTAACCCTTCTAGTATACTAAGGTTCAAACTAAGGTATAAGGAGCTGAAGAGGCAGTGAGCCCATCATTTGCTCCTGTTACATTACCCATAATACTTCAGGCTATTCCCATCCAAAATATAAGAGTCTAGCCTGTTTTTGAACTGATATTTATTTTCACTAGTTATGACCTCTAGAGGTAGCTGATTCCAGGGATTCACCACCCTTTGTGTGTAGAAAGCTTTCCTTTTGTTGGTGTTAAACTTTTTTGGTCTTAGTTATAGTGGGTGTCCCCTACTGCTTATTCTGTCACTTTTGAATTCTAGTTCCAGTTCATTTAGTAGGTAATCATCTTGCGTTATGTTATAGCACCCCTTATACATCTGGGGCCAGATATTCAAACTGCGCCCAAAATGTGCGCAATAGCAGGAGCAAGCACAAGTCAATTGCGCACATGCGCAACAGACGCGATATTCAAATGTAGAGCAAGTCAAATTGCGCAACCAGCCAATGTCTGAATATTGCACAACCTGCGCCACAGCGCAACCAGGTAGGGGAAGCTGAGCACATATGTTGCGCCATAGTGCAACAATGCCAGCCCAGCTGAGCAGTCTAGAGGCACCATAGCGCAAGCAGGGAGCCCCTCCAGCAGCAGAGCAATGGAACTGCACAACCAGGGAGGTAGGCAGGGGCCCACCACCCATGCCACAGATGGGCACAGGAACACACTGCAGCACTAACAACACACCCCCACACCCGAAGCACAGCATCACTGGTGGAGGGACGGAATATCCACTGGCCCATGGGGACAAGCCAACAAAGCACAGCTGGGCCATGGCACCCCAGCACACCCACTGGCAAGCAGAGACTGCCACACAAAGGGGGCGGACAACCCAAGTGTACAACAGCCCCCCTCTGTGGACAGCACACCCTGCACTGGAACCCCAAGACACCACCCATGAGCAGTGACTGTGACCGGCACTGCTGAGATCACCATGCCCCCCCCCCCCCAGCACAATGCAACTGTGTGTACCACAGAACCATACAAGCCAGACCCACCAGGAGCTCACAGCGGTGTGTGGCAGCACACGGCCAGACCATCTGAAAGCCACCACCACACCAGGGACACCCCCACGCACACACACACACAATCCCAGGACAACACCACACTAGATGCCATGCACACCACTGCAACTGAGCACCTATAGCCAGCTGCAAATCAGAGACCACCACGGTATTCATAACAAAATATATATATATTTCTAATCAATGACACAACAATAACAACAGGAACAACCATAACTATATACAAATATATATAATACAAGGGTGGGGGCACGGTACAAGGTAGGGTGGGTGGGGCAGGGGTGAAAAACTTGGTGAGGGAAGGCAGGGTGTGAGGGAAGGGTAAAGGGGCCCCCCAGGCTGCATATCAGCAGGCTGCCTCTGTCCCTGTGGCCTCCTCTGGTGTCGGACAACTCTCCGGTTCATCTCCCTCAGAATGTGCAGGGACTCAGTGGACAGCTCCAGCAGGCGGTGGATGGCCTACTCAATTCTGCACAGGACCCGGACACCTAGGGCAAGGGAACAGAATCAATGGCTATGAGTGTCCACAACCCTGAAGCCCACCCAACATGCATGGCATACAGCCAAGTGCCCCGCCCCTGTGATGGACTGCACCCACTCACAGTGACCGTGCACAGGCCAAGCCCAACCAGGCAGCAACAGCCATGTGTGCCACTGCACACACACACACCACCCATGCCCAGCACAGCACAACCAAGGCTGTCCAGTGACATGGCTACGTGGTGGGAAGTTAGTGCCACAGCCATGTGCCCAGTGCATGCATGGACCACCAGTGACGCACTCACTGACATGCAGTGCCACTGGACAGTGCTGACTGTCACACGTCGTGTGCATGGCAGTGTTGTCCATGGATGGTGGCCATGCCCTCCCCCTTCCCCATAGCACACAATAGCATCCATGATGTAATGACACTCACCCTCATCAAGTCGCTGCTGCTGCGGCGGCTGCTGCTGCTGTGGACCCACACCGCTGCCACGTCTGCCGGCCACCTCTGCAGCACCCCTCTGTGCCTCATCCCGGGCCCTCCTTCGCTCCTCCATGCCTGTGGGAAACAAACATTGAGAAACACATTAGTGAGATCCCAAAGCAGACAGCCCCCTGCCCCAATGAGTGTGCCTGCCCACACAGCCAGACCCGTACATAACACACCTGCAAACACTGACACAGCCAACCATGGACCAACCCTTCCCCATGCTCTGGCCACAATACACAGTTTTACCCCTGCGGACAATACAGGTGCATAGATGGCTCACCCACCTGGCCTAGGCACAATGCCCCTCCTGGCACATGACCTCAGGTGCACCAGCAGTGCCCGCTCCCTCCTGCGCAGATCACTGTACCGGTGCCTGCACTGCTCTGGTGTTCTGCACCGCCCAGTGACCTGCTCCAGCTCAGTGACCACCTGCTGCCACACATGGGTGCGGGCCAAGTCTAGGGGTTCCTCCCCAAACAGTGGCCCATAGTGAGGCTCCACCATGGCCAATAGGTTGGCCACCTCCAAGCCACTCCACTGGGGAGCTCTCCTGTGTGCCATGTCTACAGGTTGATAATAGGCAATATAGTGCTCCGCAGCACGGCAACCCCATGTGGAAATGTTGCGCAATACAACTCCGTCTGTCCCTATCGCGCTGTTCATACAGCGCCATCAGTCCCTATTGCGCTGTTACCGAACAGCGCGATAGAGCTGCAGACATGCCATACATACAGTGCCAAGGGGGCAAAGGTCAGCACAAGGTCATGGGTCTGTGGCGCAAGGCCACGCACAGCACCATCTGACGTCTACATGTCCAGCGCGATCGGTCGCCTGCATGCCAGTGCCACAGTGGACTATTGCGCAGTTGTGCCACAGAGCCATGTGGTGACCAGCACTGTAGCGCCACTGGCACAATGGTGGCCATGTCCTGAATTGCTGATCGCGCACAGCACGTCATCAGCACGGCATACCTGCGTAAGCTACCTGGGCATGCACAGTGCGGTGTACTACGCAGTCACAGAACTGCGCCATTGGCTCAGCCGGCTCAACCATATTGCACAAATCGCAACAGCGCGACATTCAGCCATCATATGCAAATCATCTGATCAGCCATTCAATAACGCAGCGACACGATTTGCATCTCATTAAAGTTGCTCCACTCCTAATTTGCATGCATTGCACTATAAATGTGCGACAGTGATCTGCAGTGGCCATATTTGGTTACTGCAGGTGATAGGTGGGTTGCATGCTGTGTGATGTTCTGGACTATGGTCATTGGATATTGCTGTATACTGCACAGTCACAGGTGTCCACTTCCACCCATACAGACTGTGACACGGCCGAGCAAGGACTGGGTGAGGAAGATGATTGTGGGCGGAAGAGGAGGCCCAACTTCACAAAAGCTGAAACAGAGGCACTCTTCGAGGCCTACCTGGAGGAAGAGCCACTACTCAGTGGACAGTGGGGCATCCCTCAGGCTCGTGCTGCTGCATGGGAGGGGGTAGCTCACATGGTAAACCTGCACGGAAGCCACCAGCGCTCCGTGCAGGAATGTAAGAAGAAGATGGGGACTGACAGGAGAAGGGTGAAGGAGAAGGTGGCAGTCCTCAGGGCGGCATGCGCTGCCACAGGCGGGGGCCAGCCAGAGGTGGTGCAGCTGACCCCAGTGGAGGACCATCTTGCTGCATCCATGCAGTGCAGTGCCATCGAGGGCATTCCAGGAGGTTGCTTCCAGACAGGTGGTAGCCCATCACTGCATGGTATGACATGGTCGGGAGGGGAAGGTGGATCCCATGCACTAACATGTTCTCACTTTCTGTTACAGATCCTGTGCGACTGCAGGGGACAGTGGTGGTCATCCTGTGCACTGTGGACATCCAGCCAGAGTTGGAGGGAGTCCATCCACCTCTGCTGGTAGCTGGCGTGCATTGCACCAGTGTGCGCGCCTGGCTGCCATCTCCGATGTCGGTGAGTCAGGTGTGGGGGGTGCCCTTCCTGTGTCTCAGCGGTCTGGCATGCAAGCATGCCAGCACACTGTGGCTGTGGCATAAACCTGCACTATTGATGATGCAACGACCGCTATGGGCAGTGACACGTGTGTGTCACATAATGGACACACAGCAGGAAAGCTCATGCCCATGGACCTAGCTGGTTCCAATGTGTGTGCCAGCATGTCAGCTCAGTCCCAGGCTGTGCCTGTCAGCACTGGTGGCTGTGCAGGTCTCTGGCACTGTTGTGGACACAGCAGTGGAATGACTGGTCCCTTGGGCAGCAGCAGCAGTCACCCACCAGGTCTGGGGGTACAGGGTTCAGCGGTGGTGTATGCACACCACCTGTTGACTTGCCCACACCTGGTCATGGTGAACAGCACCCACCCTCAAGGGGTGTTGAGCATCAGGCCCTTCCATACCCTGAGGGACAGGTTGCTGATGTGGCAGACGACTCGTTTGATGAGCACACCCACCTGCTGCGGGCATCAGTACAGCAGCAGATGCGGGTTGCAACGTCCGTGGAGGCACTGTGTGTGGCTGTGGAGCGGCACAGCAGGGACAATGCGATGATCCTTGCAGGGATTGTCCAAATGCGGATGGATGTGACCGCCGCCATTGACAGGCAGACCCAGGCATTGGTCGCTGTCATGGCCGCATTGGGCACACAGTCAGGTGCCCCTGAGCCGCGCACGCCACGCAGTGCACTTTCCACTCCTCATTCCCAGCATCATGCGACACCCAGCCTGTAGATGCCAGGTTCTGCTGTGGGCATCCCAAGCACCCCTGGTGCAGGTATGTTCAGCATGCTGCAGACCCCTGTGTGGACAAGGTCGCGCTCGTGCAGTGGGACCCCTGGAGGTCCATTGGTGCCACTCCATGTGGTCCATGCTCAGCCTGCCAGTGCTGCTGGGTCTTGGCCGGGCTGCCCACTCATCCGAGGTGGCCGTGGCACAGTGCTACATGACTGACCTGTCTCCCAGTGTGGGCTCTGTCTGGTGCTGCCCTGTGTGCAATGTATGTCATGGTGGGCAGTGCACCAGTGGGTGCCCTGCCCAACACGGCGACACACGGACCGCCTGCACACCCACCCGACTGCTGTCCATGGGTGCGTGTGCATGATGATGCCTACATTGCACTGTACACCAAGGTGCAAGGGTGCCCAGCATCTGACACACGTACAAGGACAGTACAGTACAGGTGGAGGGGGTGGCCTGTGGATCTGTGTGTTTGACATGTCTGTTCCTGCTCTGCTGTGCACATCCCCTGTGCACTTTGTGCCTGTGTGTGTGTGTGTGTGTGTGTGTGTGTGTGTGTGTGTGTCTGTCCATGTAGCATGTAACTATTCACCCCTCCCTGGTTGTGTGTTTGTGTGCCTGTACCCTTCCACTCCCCTCACCGTCATGCACCCCTGGTGTGTTACCCTGTGTGTATGTGGGTTGCGCCCTGGACAGTGTTGGTTGCACATGGCCCCATGACTTACACCTGTGTTGTGCAGTGCTCCTCTGTGATGGTGTCCCGGTGCAGCTGGTGCCAACTGGATCAGTCAAGGTCACGCTGTCAAAGGGGCTGCCTCATCCCATCATCACCGCGCCCCATCATGCCCTCCCCGACCTGTACGGCTATCCCACAGTCATTGGCCATGTTGTGCAGGATACAACAGGCCAGGAATATCCCACAGGCCTTTGAGGGGCTGTACTGTAGGGCACCGCCGGAGGTGTCTAGGCATCAGAAGCATGCCTTCAGCATCCCAAACACCCACTCGATTATGTTGCGTGTGGCGGCATGAGCCTCATTGAAGCGTTGCTGCAATGGGGTCATGGGGCACCAGTAGAGTGTGAGCAGCCAGGGATGGAGTGGGTATCCACTGTCACCTGTGTGGTGATAGTGGAGATTAGTGTCATGTTCAGGACCATATTGCCCCTAGCCCTGTGTGCCACTACCATGGCACCTGTGGCTAGCCCACCCGTCCCCACTCTTGAATCGATGGCACAGTGCAGACTGATACCATATGAATGAATCATGTGCTCCGCCAGGGTGCGTGGCATTGACACTGGAGAACCCCTTCTGGTTGTGATATGCGGCCCCATTGGGGCCAGGTGGCGTGCGAATAGCCACATGGGTGCAGTCTATCTCCCCTAGCATGCCAGGCATACGTGTTACCCTGTGGAACTCCTGTATGTTTGCTGTACGCTCTGCCGCGGTGCTGGGGAAATGGATGTACTCCGCAGCATGTGGCAGCAGTGCGCTGAGGAATTGGGTGAGGATGCGTGACGTGGTCAACTGTGTTATGCCTGTGGTGTCCCTTGTTTGCCTCTGGAAGGTACCCGTGGTGAGCAAGCACATGCAGGTTGTTACCTTTGTTTCCACTGACAGAGCGTGACTCCGTCGTGAGGGTGCCTGCATCACATCACTGCACAGCTCACAGAGCCGCCTCAGTATTGCCCTGTTCAGGCAGTACCGGCCCACAATCTCAACATCCGAATACAGCTCAAAGCTGATGTGGGCACGGTACTGCCTATTGGGAGCATAGCGCCGATGGGCCCTTCCACGGCCACGTCCCCCTGCAGCATGCCTTCTCACCCCCCTCATTACGGCTTCCATGTGGAAGCTGGCACTGTCCATCTCCCTGGCTTGTGTTCCCCCCAGCTGTTGTTGTTCTGTTCCTCCCGCCGTCCTGACTGCTACCTCCACTACACTGGGTACACCTACTGGCCTCTGAACTCTGTGGCCCCACACGCCTTCAGCTGCCACTATTCTGTCCTGCCTATTCCCTGGCCTGCACTGGTTGCTGCTGTGGCCTGCTCTCTGTTGCTGCCTCATGAGTATTCCCTGTCAAGTTCTTGCGCCTCTTCCTTGAGCCTTTTTATTTTGGCTCATTTCCGCCGTGGCACAACTTCCGGCTGATCCACTGTTGCGCATTGCGAAAGCCTTTGAATATCGCATTGCGCACTTTATGCATGGATCCACCCCCTTCGGTTGCGCATACCTTGATTTGCGTTGTGCTGTTGCTCAGCATGTTTTCAGTAGCGCAACTGCCTCCCACTGAACATCGCAGAATGGCGCATTTTCGAACTTGCGCTGGCGCAACCCTGTTGTGCATAGTGCAACCCTTTTGAATATCCCACCCCTTGTGTCCAGTGACACGAGATTAAGTTGTTGTAGACACTTGGTGTATGGTTCATTCTTTAGAGTATATATTAATTTGGTGGTTTGTCGCTGTACTTTTTCTATCTTGTTTATACCACCCTTTGTGATTGGTCCTCACACTGGGCTACCGTAATCTAGTAAGGGTCTAATGTAAGATCTAAACAAAGGCATAATCTGTTTGCTTTTGCTCTGGAAATGACATTTTGCAGACCACAGAACTCTTTTTGCCTTTGTTGTCTGGCTATTGCTCTGTGAGTCGTAAATTCCTTTCTCATTTATGATTATTCCTGAATCTTTTTCCTCATTCAACTCTTTAAGTGGTTTTCCATTTAGGAAATAAGTTTCCTTTTTGCTGTGTCTACCTAAGTGTAAAACACAACATTTATCAACATTAAAACTCATGCCTCTATGATTGACCCACAACTGGATGTCATCTAAATCCTTTTGTATGGTGGTTGTGTTAATATTACTACTAGCAATATCAGCAAGTTTTGTATCGTCTGCATATTTGCTAAGCCAGTTTGTTGCTTGTTTACCCATATCAGACAAGAACACCTGAAACAGCACAGGACCCAAGACTGACCCCTGCGGTACCCCACTCGTCACACCTACAGGGTCCGAGTAATAACCCTTTACACAGATCCTTTGCATTCTATTTCCCAGTCAGCTAGCAATCCATTTCACTGTTCTATGATCTAGCTTTATATCTACTAAACTTTGAAGAATATCACAATGTGGAACTTTTTGAAAGCCTTTGCAAAATCCAGATATATACAATCCGCTGAGTTACCATCCCCCCATCTAGGGCAGCTGATATTTTCTCATAAAAACATAGATTAGTTACACATGCTCTGCCAGCCATGAACCTATCTGATCCTTGTCTCTTTGGTCACTGCCTTTTATGTGATCATTTATACTGTCCGTAAGTATTGCTATCATAATGTTCCCTGAGACCGATGTCAAACTGATAGGTCTACAGTTAGTGTGATCTGCCCTGCTTCCCTCTGCGTATTGGTACCACACTTGCACTTAGCCAATTTGGTGGGACTTCATTGTCTTTTAGAGATTTTAATTTTGCATATTATTTTTATCCCTCATCACGTGCACCCAGCTGCCCACTCCTTCGGGCAGTCAGTCTTGCCCACCTCTTCCATTCTGCCATCTAGTTGCTCCCTTTGCCCAGTTAACCTGGACGTATTCCTTCACTGGGGGGCCCCCTGCCCAGGGCCATTGGGAGGAGAGATCGGAGTGCTTGTAGGCACTCCCTTAATTCTATGCTGGGCAAGGGACAGCAGTTATGGGGGCTTACCAGCGTCGCAGCATGGGGAGGTGGGGCTACCATCATCCAGTCAGTATGGGCACCATTTTCCACGTTTTCCCCTTTCCCCATAGTGCCACTCTTATATTGTTCCCTATCTCCACCAGGGGCTGCTACAGAGCGAGGCAACCCCTACAGCCCACCCCAGGAGAGGACAGCAGTCCTCCAGATGCTCAGTCATCTCCTTCTCCTGCTGACCCCCCAGCATCCCAAGTCCGTTCCCAAACCCAGGTTGCCGGCATGGTGCAAGGTGTGGTGTCCAGTGCCTCAACCCTCGGCGCCATCAGGCCGGTGCCCGTCTTTTAGAGATTTTAAGAATAGGAGTTTTTGAGGGGTGGCTATATGCGGTGACAGGAGTTTTAGTATTTTTGGAGAAATATTATCTGGTCCAGCGGAATGTTTTTTTTCTTTGTTCTGTTATTCTGTCTGTAGTTATATTTATGTTTGTTTCTGAATTAACTAGAATACCTTTAGAGTACAACATCTGACGTGAGAATATGGAGCCAAAACATGAGTTGAATTTATTAGCCATGATTTCGGGGTCTACAGTAGGTTTGTTGTCTACCATTATAGAACATAGGCTAGAGTTAGTTTTCTGTAGTGAGTTCACATATCCAGAGAGTTCCTGCATATTGTTCTCACTAGCATTGCTAGCTATCCTTTTTTTCCTTTATTTTTTATTATCATATATTTGTATTTTTTTACATCTTTGAACTGTCTCCATGCCAATTCAATTTCATTTTGGTTTAATATGGTCTCAGTGGACTTACGTGGCTACCAAAATTTAAATAAATAAATAAATAGTGCATAGAGTTGTTTTTTTCTAAGCAGGTTTGCAAGAGATTTATTTAACCATTTTGGCTTGATGCCCCTACCATTATATTTCTTGATTTTCTTTATATTGTTCATCACGTATGATGAATATGTGTCTTTTTATGGTATCCCACATTTCCGTCACAGTTTTATCTTTTAAAATAACCTCCCAGTTGGTGTTTAGTAGATCTTCTTGAATAAGTGGCACACTTGCAGTACTGAAATTATAAATTTCTCCGCATTCCTTTTTTACTGGGATATATTCTTGTATTGAAAACTTGACGCGATTATGATCGCTATTCCCAAGTGGTGCACAAATGTAACAATTTGTGATGTTAACCTCATGTAAGCATTAAGCACCGAGAAAGGAGGTTTCTAATGTGGAATTAATGCATGGTTGGGGGGTGGTTGTGGCCCGGGGCCAAGTGCCTACAACCACCCAACCATGCATTAATTCCACAGTAGAAGACTCCTTTCAAGGCCCTTAATGCTCCTGTAACATGAAACATAGAAACATAGATTTTAACGGCAGATAGGGACCACTTGGCCCACCCAGTCTGCCCATTTCCCTACCTAATGTATAAGCTGCAGATCCTAGTTAACCAGCAGCCTACTTCTTCCTACCCCCAACCCTTAGAATTGCCTTATGACTGTCCCATGCATGCTTGAATTCCACCACTGTTTTTGACTCCACAACCTCCTCCGGAAGGCCGTTCCATGCATCCACAACCCTCTCTGTGAAAAAATACTTCCTTAAATTACCTCTGAGCTGCTCCTCTTCTATCTTCAAATTGTGCCCCCTTGTTCTTGCACACCTCTTTTTCTGAAAGATGCTACCCTCTTGGACTTTGTTGAATCCCTTGGGGTACTTGAAAGTTTCTATCATGTCCCCCCTCTCCCTCCTTTCCTCAAGGCTATACATATTCAGCTCCTTAAGTCTCTCTTCATGTGTCTTCCAGTGCAGACCCTGCACCATTTTAGTTGCCCTCCTCTGGACAGCCTCCATCCTGTCACCCAGTCAAAGAAATCTATCAGATTTGTCTGGCATGACCTTCCCGCTTTGAATCCATGCTGCCTTGGGTCCTGAGCCCCTCTGGCCTCTAGATACTCAACAATTCTTTCCTCCAGATGTAATTCCATCATTTTCCCTACCACTGAGGTTAAACTAACAGGTCTGTAGTTTTCTGCTTCTGCCTTGCTCCAACTTTTGTGAAGGGGAATCACATCTGCCCTTCTCCAGTCCTAGGGTACCACCCCATCCTCCCATGATTTGTTAAAGAGGGTAGTCAGTGGTGTCACTAGTTCTACCCTTAGTTCTTTTAGAATTCTGGGATGAATCCCATCAGGCCCCATTGCTTTGCCCACCTTCAGTTTTAAGAGTTCTTTCGGAACCCTTTCTTCTGTAAATGGGCTGGTATTAACTTCTGTTTCCAGAGTGTTTCTACTGTTTGTTTTAGGTATCTCCCCCACTTCCTTTGTAAATACTGAGCAAAAATATTTGTTTAGTATCTCTGCCTTTTCACAGTCACCCTCTGCCCACCCTCCCTCCTATTTATTAAGCCTCACTAACCCTCCCTTGGTCTTCCTTCACTCCCTGATGTACCTATAAAAGGTTTTATCCCCCTTCTTAACTGAGTTAGCTATCTTTTCCTTGGTTTGGGCCTTTGCTGTTCTGACTGCCTTCCCAGCTTCCTTTTGCTTTAACTGATACAGTTCTCTGTCCTGCTCCTTCTGTGATTCCTTGTACTTCATGAATGCTTTCTTTTTCTCTTGAACCTTCACTGCCACTTCCTTTAAGAACCATAGTGGTTTCTTATATCGTTTTGTTTTGTTTATTTGCTTCTCACAAGGCTTGTTACCTCTGTGATGGCAGTTTTATTATTCCCCATTGTTCTTCCACCCTCATTCCTGCCCATTTGCTAGTGCATTCCTTAGGCACTCAGCCATTTGCAAAGTCAGTCCTCCTAAAGTCCAGTACTTTTGCCTTTGTATAGCTTGACTCTATTGCTGTGTTTATTGTGAACCATACTGTTCGATGGTCGCTAGTCCCAGATGGCTACCCACTTCTACATCTGTGATCCTCTCTTCATCTCCATTTGAGAGAACCAGGTCTAAGATTGCTCCCTCTCGAGTGGGCTCCAATACTAGTTGTCTAAGGCATGCCCCCTGTAGGGTATCTAGAATAACCCTACTCTTTGAAGTGGCTGCTGCAACTGCACTCCAGTTAACATCTGGCATATTCAGATCACCCATCAGCAATATCTCCCCTTTTTCTGCCATTCTAAGTATTCTTTTTATCATTTCCTTGTCCATTTCCTCCCCCTGAGAAGGGGGTCTATATACAACCCCTGTGCGGATTGTGGTTTCATTGCCGGTCTCCAAATTTACCCAAAGTGCTTCTTCTCCTCCCTGTTTTCCCTTTCATTCTGTTGCTTTGATTCCTTCCCTTATGTAAAGAGCTACTCCTCCTCCTCTTTTACTCTCCCTGTTCCTCCTGTAGATAGTGCATCCTGGTATGTTTATGTCCAGTCATGGTTTTGTGTATACCATGTTTCTGTGACTGCCACGATATCCAGATGTTCCTCCTCCATCAAGGCCACTAATTCAGGAAGCTTGTTACTCAGACTACAGGCAGTGGTACTCATTGCTCTCCATTTTTTGATGGCTTTACCTTCTTTTGCAGCATCCCCCACTGACCTATCTACCTCGGTCTTTTTCTCATTTAGTACCCTGTTTTGTAGGGAGAGGCTGGGATTTTCCTGCTGCTTATCAGTGCCTCCCCCCTTGACTAGTTTAAAAGCTTGCCAATGAAGCATTTAAACCGATTGCTCGAAAGACTTGTTCCCTTCCTGAACAGATGCAGACCATCCTGCCAGTATAGGCTGGTGTCCCTCCAGGTGAAACCCCAGTCCCCAATGAAGCCAAACCCCTGTGCTCCACACCATTTTTTCAACCATTCATTAAACTGCATGGTGCAAAGTACCCTCGCCTCACTCATGCCATTGACAGGCAGCACCTCAGAGAAGGATATTGTGAGTTCTATTTGTCTTAGGCCCCTCCCCAATTCTACAAAGTCCTTCTGCACTGCTCTAATCTCATGATTAGCCAAGTCATTTGTCCTTAGGTGGACAATGACGTCCAGCTCTGACTCCCATGCAGCTGTTCTCATGATTCTGAGGATGCACTTCCTGTCTCTCCAAGCCATGGCACCAGGTAGGCACCGTACTTCAGTTTTCCCTGCTCCCCCGGTTCTGTTCCCGTAATAATTGAGTCCCCCACCAGGAGCTGCTTCCTTTCCTTGTGGTGTCCTCTGCCTCCTTTCTGTGGGCCTCCCTTGTGACAGTTGTCCTCAGCCTCCTTAGTCTCTTCTGCAGGTGCATCCATAGGGAGCTATGCTCCCCCAGAATGGTGTATGGATTGTGGTGTGGAACAACTGACTGGGTATGCCTCTGTTCCACCATCCTCACTCTCCCTGAGCCCACTGTTGTCCAACTGCTGTGCTTTCTTCGCAACCTCTGAGGTAGTGGTGGTGGCTCTGGTGCTCCCTGGATGGAGGAGGTTCCCTTCCTACCGTCCAGTGTGGCCTGGGGGAAGGTCCCCTTACTACTGTCCAATGTGGCCTGAGGACGGCAGCTTTCTCCCTCAGGGCAGAGAGTTGTCTGCAAATAGGGCAGCATCTCAGCCTCCAGAAAGACTCCCGGAAGACTGCTGCCCCACAGCCATTACATTACACTACTCCCCACATTTTTTTTTTTGTGTGTGTGTGTGTGAGATTGGTTTGTAATTTAGAAATATATAAATATATATATATATATATTATACAATGTGTATGCTTATATTGTCAGTGCAGTGTGCTAGAGTGGATATGACAATGATATGCACCTAGCACTCTTCAGGAAATGATGTCAGAACCCCAGGTATATAGGAACTATTTCCAGAGGTGGGTGGGGTGAGGGGTGGGAAGGGGTTGGGCCTAAACTGTGCCCTCACAAAACAATCAGCTAAAAGCTCTGACCCACCGCTGCGATGAGTGCCTTCCTGTCAGCAAGATGCCCTACACAACAATTTGACATAGAAAATACCCTGCTAATCAAACAGAAAAATCCACACATCCAAGTCAGACACAGGTAAACCTCCCCAGCCCCAAAACAGGCCTGGTGGTTTATGCTCTGAAAGCTGTCAGCCCCAAAATAAGTCAGCTGTGCTTTAAACTCTTCCTGCACTGAAAATGTTAAGAATTGTAACAAACAAACGTAAACCTAGATCTACTTCCCTCTGTCGCTTGAAAGACTGTCTTTTCCTGTTTCACACTGCAGGTTTTGCTATGACAACTCCTTAACCACAGTAACTTATTTAAAAATAGTTTAACTATCACAAACTCCTACACACCAGTAAATTATTTAAAAATAGTTTCTGTCCCAAAATCCTAGTAGTCAATCCAGCTACCCCCAAGGGACAACCAAAATGCAGTATTCAAACACTTATGAAGTTACTTCCAAGATAAGCAGAGTTTGCAAGCTCCTTTTCAACTCCTGCCACCTGTAATTTATTTAAAAATAGTTTAACTGTCAGAAAATCCTAGTAGACAATCTAGCTACCTCAAGGATATACCCAAATGCAGTATTTAAATCCTTCCAAGTTACTAACTAGATAAACAGAGTTTGCAACCCCTTCCTGGTTAAACACTAAATAAATATGTGAATAAAAAGCAATTACCAAGGGTAGTTCATTTCACCTCCCACAGAATTAAGCAAAAGTGCACGTTTGTTGCAGATATCAAGTGCAATATAGAATTTCTCACACAGCTCACAGCTGAATAAAGAAGTAGTGTACTTCCAGGTCAAGCAAATGTGCTTTGGGCAAATGTTTGGTTGTTTTGTGTATTTCTGAGGTTCACAAAAAACAGTGACAAATGTTAATATTTTAACAACTTCTATATAAAAATATTACAAAACATTTTTTTTCCCAGCCACATTCATTTATATGGTGGGTTCCAATTTGGCATTGATGTGTTCTAATTTAACACAACATATGTAACAGTACTGTAACATGTTTAAATATTTACCACATTGTGAGAAAAATGAAGTTTTTAACTCTGTATTGCTTTGAATTATGTGGTTCACAACATCAACGTCCCTCATTTGCATATGGTAATCAGATTTTAAAAAAACCTTGGTTTTCACTTTATCAACATTTATTTACATGGTGGTTTCTAATGTTTCATTTATGTATTCAAGTTTAATGCAACACATGTTATAGTGCAATAACATTATTAAATATTTAACAGATTTTAACAAAAAATGTTTCTTTACTCTCACTCGCTTATGTTGTGCGTCTATTGAGAGCTTGGAACTATGGGATATGTGGAATGATGATTTGCATATAGTGATAATATTGATTCACACATCACATTTCAATTGTTTTCTACATAAACAAAGAACTTTTGAAATATTTATGCTCTGCCTTGGTAGTATCGCGCTCTGTCTCTCTCGTGCACAGCGGCCACCTCCGAGAAACATACAACTGTTCCCGCTGCATTCCCCGGAACACGACTGATAGCAGTCACCTCTCCCCACTTGTGCTCGACTCTCTACCTGCAAGCGATCACACTGTGTGTCTGCCGAGTGCCATATACACAGAGAATACAGGATGAGCAACTATGCAGAACCAGTGTGTTCTGCCACAGAGGGATTCTGAATCCCTCTGACCTTAAGAGCAAAGCTCAAGAGGTCCATGGGAATCAGAACCCCGAGGTGGCAAAACACACTGGTTCTGCATAGAGTTGCTCATCCTGTATTTTTTATGGTGTATAGTACTATATGAAAAATGTGTTTTGTGAGTTCTTTTGCTTTCAAAATGAAACTGACTCATGCAGTCTCTAGAGGTTCTAGAATGCTGTTAAACCCCAGAAGGGTAGAACAGTATTCCATGACATTGGAACTGTGGTAGAACAGCATTCCATGACATTGGAACTGTGGTAGAAGAGCATTTTGAAAGGGATGGAATTCTATACAGAACAACATTCCACTATATGCATATTCTACTCTCCTGCTCTGTGTGTAGGTTTCAGACACAGTGAGTACAGCTATAGGTTACTATACACTTGGGACACACTGTATGCTGGGTCCACGGAGGACGGTGGAGCAGTGGGGGGGAGGACCTACAGCACAAAAGGCATCGTTGGATTTGTACAAAAAGATTAATACTTCATTTTGTGCAAAGTGACATTTCTGTTTGAGGCTTCTTCTCCACTGTTACCAGCTTGTGTGTCTCTGCAATTCCTTCACTCTTCTCTAGTATGGCATTTTTGCACTTATCCTGCTTTTCTAGCACTTCAGAAACAGGACCACATTTTACCACATTACTTGCAGCGACTGCAAATTGTTCGTCGAGAAATGACAGTCAGCCTAGGTGGGTGGGTGGGAAATCAACTGCCACTTTCATCATTATGTCCACAAGCGCCTGCATGAGAAAGCAGCTGTCACTTTTGGATAACTCAGCAAGCGCATGACATGTGGCCACTGCAGGTACTATGCCAGCGGGCATTACTTGGGCATTAATACCCGCTGGAAATACAACACGTGGCTATATCCCACCAATCATTGCCTTTAAAATTATGCTGTATTAATCCCCGTGTTACAATTGTTGTTAGAACTATATCAAGAATATTTTCTCCTCTTGTAAGTTGATTAACATATTGTATAAGGCCAAGCTGTTTCGAGAGGGGGCGTTGTGGAGCCCGAGCTCGTAGGATGCACTCTAGTGTAGCTCTCTAACTAGACCTCCTAATTTCTTTAAAAATTATACTTTTAAGCACAGATCAAGTGAAATAATCTAAAGCAACTGAAAGAGGGACACCGCAAGAACAATATGGGGAACCCTCGGAAGGACAGAGGTACCAGTGCAGGAGCAAAAGCAACTGGAACATCACAGCTCTGCCATGATCCTCAGGCCATGCCGCAACGAGAGACAGAGGAGACTATGGCGTCAATAGGCCTAAAACTACAACGTCTGATTTCTTCAGTCACGGAGATGAATGCAAAACTGGACTCATTCGGCACTAGAGTTTCAGTAGTAGAGAAAACGATGGAGGGGCTCCAAACGCAAGTGGTCGATTTAAAAAGGCAATCTAATTCAGTGGGCTCTTCTACCACATTGTTGCTGAAGGAAAATACTCACCTGAGGGCTCGTCTCGAGGCGCTAGAGAATCAAGCGCGTGCAGCCCACATTAGAGTCCTAGGGCTACCTGAAGGAATAGAAGGCGATCATCCTCTGATGTTTATACAAGAGTGGCTTAGAGATAAATTGGCTCCAGAAGATACACAAGCAACTTTTTCCCTACAAAATGTTTATCGAATCACTCCACGAGGGTATCGTGAGGACTCTGAGAAACCTCGTACTCTGCTCATTGTGACTGATGGAGTAGCACGAGGATAAGATCTGCGCCTAGCCCGTGAAAATTCACCAATTCTACAGGATGAAAATACAATTTATATGTTCCCTGATATAAGCTATGCTACTCGTTTGAAGCGTAAACAATTTGATGGGACACGGAAGCGTTTGAGGGAAGCCTCGATACCACATGCTATGATATTCCCGGCTCGCCTCTGCATTGTGCATAACAGTAAGGTCTGGATTTTCTCGGATCCCTCTGAAGCGAACAAATGGGCCCTCCGTTTTGTGGATAGTAACAGAAGCCGAAGGGAAAGGAGATCGGAGGACAGTGACTCTGAAACTTGATTCCTTAGTCGGGATGAGGCCTGGTGGACATGGTCGAAGAGATAAGAGTTTGCTTTTCTACTTTAATTACCAAAGCTCCAGCTGTGAAACCTTTGTTTGTTTGTTTTTTATGGACTCTGTGGGTCCCTTAAAATTAATATGATCTAGTGGATTCCTGCTTGAAATATATAATATACCCTACTGCTTTAGTTCTGGACATATTATTGCTATTCAGATTTCTCTGGGGCAGCTTTGTTAACCTTTTAAGAGAGGCTTTAGCCTGGGATTCCATATATTGAAATTCCTAGTGCTTAACTGAAGTTTAAGTAAGTGCATCTATGGGGGAGGTCTAGAGTTTAGGGGGGAATACTTAATATAGGGTGCTTATGTTAGCACACTTATCTTTAGGAGAATAGTGTGATGCCAAGAGTCCCTAGCTAGGGACAAGAACTTTTAGGATCCGGTATTTTTATTATAATTCTTTCAATATTGTATTAGTCACACTGCTCTTGGGCTTATGAAACTGCTATTTTGCTTTAATCTCTTTTAGGTTTATCAGAGATTTCCCCTCAATGTGGTATCTTAATGTGTGGGATGCTCCTATCCTAAGATTAAAAGGGGGGACTTTGATTTCTCTCTCTGGTTTGTAATACTGGAATTTGGTATATCTTGCATATGGAATAAATATCTGTAAGATAATGGATAACAAATAAAAATAAAGTATTAAAAAAAAAAAAGACCAAGCTGTTTCACACTCTCAAGGAAATAATTACTATGTAGTTTGGTAGCTTCGAGCTTTTGCCAGCTGATATCACTGTACACTCTCCCAATTTCACATGCCTTCTCAAGTTAGTCATTTAGTTGTTTAGTCATATTGTAATTTGCATCTGGGGTATATAGCATATACCCACTATGATGTTCCTTTTCTGACTTGTGTCAAGTTTTAATCCAGATTGATTCTGTTTTGCTACCTACTTTTTTTTATTTTCTCTGCAGTGTTTGTAGATTTTATTCCATTTGATATATAAGCTGTGACTCCTCCTCCCCTTTCTATCAAAGGGGTACAGTGCAAGTCGCTTATAACGGGCACATCTGTGTAAACAGATTCTGCCCATTATAGCAAGTGGGCGCTATAATCAAAACATAATGTTTTTGTGTTAAAATATCATGCTACATACAGTGCTGGATGTGATTCACATTACTCTAAGTAAAGTTAAACACTGAGTGCACTTTTAAGGGTTCTGTATGCAGTAAGATGGGATTGCGGCTTTTACCTATGTTTCAGTATGCTGCCAGAGTTTGAGTGCCTTTACTCACCTCTTCTCATAGCGAGTTACAGATAGGACTGAGGAATGAAGACAGTGTTGTTCTGTCTTGTGGCTTGCAGTGACTGGGAGCCTCAGAAATGTGTGCTTTTTGGGAGTCAGTGCTCTGTCTTGCGGCTTGAGGTTTGTGATGATGTGATCAGCCGAGAGCCAGATGAAAATGGAGTTGCGGTTTGCGATGACTGGGAGTCAGCATAATTGTTCTGCTGTGCCAACCATTAGTACAAGGTGCTCACTTTCAGTTTAAATGACCCAATTAAGGTTAATCTGCACTGCAGATTGAGTCAGCTATAATTGCTACACACACACGATGACAAAGATGGTCCAGGGTTTGGAGGGGAATTCCTACGAGGAAAGACTGAACAGGCTCAACATGTATTCCTTAGAGGAGAGGAGGGATGGGAGGACATGATCGAGACCTTTAAGTATGTGAGAGGGATAAACAAGGCTAATACAGTAGAGATATTCTGGATCAGAAGGGGGAATAATACTAGAGAGCACCAACTGAGGCTGAAGGGGGGAAAATTCAGGAAGGAAATCAGGATACATTATTTCACAGAAAGGGTGGTAGACAAGTGAAACACTCTACCTGAAGAGGTGGTTTCTTGTTGGACAGTAGCCTGCTTCAAGAGGGGGTGGGACAGAGTGAGGGGGGAATGACCATGGGGCAGGGAAGGGTGGAGGCAGCTGCAAGGATAAGGGCTAGCTACTGTCAGGCAGACTCGATAAACCGCATGGCTTGTTTCTGCTGGCATTTCATATGTTCACAGTCCCTTGGATCTGCTGAGTGTCCCAGTCATGAGGGCAGAATAGGAGCTGCCCTCCCCTACCCCCGAAATTGTAAAGAGCCTCTTGGATCCACCGAGGGTCCCGGTCGTGAGGGCAGAAAAGGAGCCGCCCTTCCCCAATCCCCCAAAATTGTAAAGAGCCTCTTGGATCCGCCGAGGGTTCTGGTTGGGAGGGCAGAATAGGAGCCGCCCTGCCCCACCCCCAAAATTGTGAAGAGCCTCCTGGATCCACCGAGGGTCCTAGTCATGAGGACAGAATAGGAGCTGCCCTACCCCAAAATTGAAAGTACCTCTTGGATCTGCCGAGGGTCCTGGTCATGAGGGCAGAATAACAGCCATCCTCCCCTACCCCTCAAAATTGTAAAGAGGTCCGGAGAAGACTGCGGCTTTGTTTGGCCCATGCTGCATTAGCAGTACGCAGCACTAGCTATTCCCCGCAGTCACTTTGTGACTGCTCCCAGTCTGCCCCCAATACCTTCCCACCCTTAGCTGGTGTTACTTTTATACTATAATCTCTTGTGAGATCTGGTAAGATTTTTTTCTATCTCCCTTGTTTCTCATCTGCACATTATATTATTTAGCCACTAGAGGATACTAACATACTAAAATGCCAGCAGAATAGGTCTAACGGTCTTTCGAGTCTGCTTGATTGGTTAGCCCCCACCCTGGGTGCTGACCTTGCTGCCCCCCCTCGCCTTCTCTGGCTTCTCCCTTCCCAGTTCCAGATATTCTTGCTGCATTGGATTTTGCTTCCAGAACCCTTCCCCTGTACCTGTCCCACCCCCTCTTGAACCCCTCCACTGTCTCTGCCTCCACCAGCCCCTAGGCAGTGCATTCCATGGCTCCACCACCTTCTCAGTGAAGTAGCACCTCCTCCTTTCTCCTCTGAATCTTCCTCCCTCCAGCTTCCACCCATGCCCTCTAGTGGTCCCCTCCTCCTTCCTTCGAAGCACCCTGACTGTTCCTCCCCTATTTACCCTCTTCATGTACCTGAAGACCTCTATCATGTCCCCCCGGTCCCTCCTCTCTTCCAGTGTGTACATATTTAGCTCTTCGAGCCTCTCCTCATAGGTCCTGTCCCCCAAGCCCCAAATCATTTTGGTTGCCCTCCTCTGGACCTTCTCCATGAGTTTAATGTCCCTCTTTAAGTGTGGCCTCCAAAACTGCACGCAGTACTCAATGTGTGGCCTCACCAAGCAGTTATACAGAGGGAGTATCACTTCCCTCCTTCTGGAGGTGATCCCCCTAGTGATGTATCCCAGCATCCTGTTGGCCTTGGCTGCTGCCCTCCTACAAGTCTCAGAGTTGTTCATCTTGACATCCACCACCACCGCCAGGTCCCTCTTAGCCATCGAGACTTGTACCCGCCCCAGGGTGTACACTTGGCCTGGGTTTCTGGCCCCCAGGTGAAGTACCTTGCATTTCCCTGCATTGAACCTCAGCGTCCACTTTCTAGACCATCTTTCCAGAGCCTCCAGGTCCCCCTGTAGGGCCACCCTCCCCTCCTCCCCATCCACCACCGCCCCCAGTTTTGAGTCATCTGTAAAGAGACTCATCTCACTCCTGATTCCTGTCCTTATGTCAGAGACGTAGGCGTTGAACAGGAGGGGCCCAAGGACTGATCCCTGTGGGACCCCACTAATGACCCTCCTTGGGGATGAGACTATCCCACCAACTACGACCCTCTGGGTCCGGTCTTGTAACCAATTACCTATCCATCTGATCATCTGGTTCCCCACCCCCATTTCTCCCAACTTATCCAATAGGCCTACATGAGGAACAGAGTCAAATGCCTTGCTGAAGTCTAGAAAGAGGACGTCCACTGGTCTACCCCGGTCCAAGGCACTTGTCACCCAGTCATAGAACTCCACAAGGTTTGTCTGACACGATTTCCCTGGGACCAATCCATGCTGTCTATCGTCCAGGCACCCTGACTTTTCCAGGTCCCCCTCTAGCCTCTCCTTGACAATGCCCTCCATCACCTTGCCCACCACCGATGTCAGACTGACAGGCCTGTAGTTCTCTGCCACCTCCCTTGATCCCCCCTTGTGGATAGGCACTATATGTGCCACCTTCCAGTCCTGGGGCACCCACCCTGTCCTCAGAGAGATGGTGAAAAGCTCCGCCAGGGGTTTCGCCAGGACATCCGCAAGTTCCTTCAGCACTCTGGGATGTAATTTATCCAGCCCCGGTGCTTTCTCCGTCTTAAAGGAGCTGAGGGCTTCCCTCACTCTCTCTGCTGTGATTTCCACTTCCGGTACCTCTTCTCCCTGCTTAGCCCTCCCTCCTCCTGCCAGTAATGCCTCCCCCTCTCTCCAGACTCGCCGATCGGTAAGGGTTCCCCCCTCCTCAGTATCTCTGTCTCCTCCATGTATGATGCAGCACCCCCATTTTCCTTGGTGAAAACTGAGGTGAAGTACTCATTTAGTACCTCCGCCTGCTCCCCGGGTCTTGTGCCCATCTCGCCCCTGATTTAATCCTGCTAATCTGCCCCTTCACCCTTCATTTTTCCCCAATGTATCTAAATAACCTTTTGTTCCCTCTCCTAATTTCCCTGGCCAGGTTCTGCTCCTTCCTTGCCTTAGCCGCCCTCACCACCCTAGTGGCCCTTCTAGCCATCAGCTCATATCCCTGATGCCTGATATCTTCAGGAGTCCTCAAATTCTTTCACTACCTCTGTGCTTATTCAGAGACATTTCTTCCCTTAATCCTCTCTCTTTCTCTCCTTCCTCATTCCTATTCTCCTTCCTAAGTATCCCTTACTCTTACTCTTCATTAATCATGGATACTAGGGCCATAAACACCCTACTGCCTTTAGTATTTACTCTGTTTATTCTTTCACTTTTTACTATTCCTACTGACTTTCCCTCTACCTACTCTGTCTACCCACTTGACAATTTCAGCTTCCCCAACCTACTGTCTGACCACTCCCCTTATCCTCCTCCTCCCTCTGGGCTTACTTACATGCACCTGGTAGTATTAATTAGATATTTCTAGCTGAAATTCTCCCTCTCCCCATGGTGTGCCTCTCAGGCATTTGTCATTGCTTCTATATTGATTGTCTCTCTATCCCTTACTCTTGCAGGGGATGTGGAGACCAATCCAGTTCCTACCAGTGCTTCTAATCTCTCCCAGTCCCACCCTTTAAATTGCTTGCCCCAATCATGGAGCTTCACCTTTGCTCACCTTAACATTAGGAGTCTGATGGCTCATCTCCCTGAACTTGAGACTTGGGTGAGTGCTGACAACCCTGATATACTTGCCTTATCGGAAACTTGGCTTAAACCTTCCATTGCAGACACCTAGTGCTCCCTCCATGGATATTATTTGCTTTGGGTTGATCGCTGTAGTGCCAAAAGAGGTGGGGGCTTGGCTCTATACTACAAGACTCACCTGAATGTATCTATCATACAGGATCCCACTCTTCCTTACTGTGAGTTCCTTCATTCCCTTCTGCTGGGAGGTGTGAAAAAACTCCATATTTTCTGCGTTTATATTCCTCCCAGAAACTCCCATCTTGGTCTTGATGAATTTGTGGAACATGTGCTGTCTGTGACTGGGGAGAATGATATAATCTGCTTGGCGGACTTTAATCTCGACTGGGCTGGGCCTAGCTCCTCCCTACTGTCTTCTATGACTAGTAAGGCCAATCTTACTCTGCTTGTACAGGACCCCACAAGGATCTCCTGTCGTGGTGCCTGCAACACTCTCTCAGACTGGATCCTGACAAACAGGGAGGAGTTCTTACCCTCGGCTGGAGTTCTACCTGACTCCATAAGTGATCATTGCCCTGTATATTGCATATAGGACACCTCCCCTTCCTCCTTCCCCTCAAGTCTTATCTTTTTCCAGCTTCTTCAAGCTTAATACGGGTGCATTCCTTCATGATCTAAACCAGGTTGACTGGTCTACCCTCTACACTACAAATGACATCAACATTGCTACTGAATATGTCAATGCTACCCTACTGTCGCTGCAAAACAAACACCTTCCAGTCACCACACGTAGCGTTAGAGGGAAAGTCACCAAATGGCTTAAGCGTCCCCTGTTACAGCTTCTGAAATGAAGGGATAAACAATGGTCCATATGGAAGTCCTCCTCCCGTTTATCCAAGTTCGAAGCCTACAGGGCACTATGGGACTCCTGTAAAAAAGGAGATATGCCTGGCTAAGAGTAGTTACTATAGGAACCGCCTCCTCTCTTCCTCCACCTCCAATCCCAGATGCTACTAGTCTCAAATTAAATAAATTTTTGGGAACAATAAGCCTCTGACCCTGAAGGATATGCATATAAATGATACCCACTGAAACCACCCTCTCACCATTGCTAATGCCTTCAACTCCTTTTTTTCCCCTCTTCCAACCTTCACACCCACCTCGTCCCTACATGTCCGGGCTTCCACATCTACTCAGACCACTGCTCCCCCTGCTCTTGAGCTGTCTCTGGTCACGCATCAAGATGTCCTTAAGTTACTGCTTTCCATTCCTCCTAGCGGTAGCGCTGGCCCTGATGGCATTCTTCCTGGGATTATTAGACAGTTTGCTGCATGTCTTGCGGTGCCCATATCTAGGCTGCTTAATCTCTGTCTGCTCTACCTCAGTCACCTTGGTCTGGAAAATGGCCAGAACTATACCTGTGTTCAAGAAAGAGGACCCTAAAATCCTACCTAACTACTGCCCCATCTCACTCCTTCCCGCTCTCAGTAAGTTGCTTGAGAAACTAGTCCATTGTCAGGTCTCAGAGTACCTTCTCATTTTTAATCTTCAGTCCCCTATACAACATGGCTTTAGGGCTGGGCACAATGCTACCACTGCTCTGACCCAGTTTACTAGTAATGTCAAATGTAACATGGACAAGGGCCTACTCACTGGAGCTGTGTTTATAGACCTCGCTAAAGCATTTGACATGGTACATCACCTTCTCCTGCTGGCTAAGCTGCAAGCTCTAGGTGCCTCCAGCTCTGTCCTTTCTTGGTTTGGTAGCTACCTGGAAAATCGTTCTCAAGCTATCTGTTTCTGCAAGGTTCTCTGCACCCCTGCCCCTATTACCTGTGGTGTTCCACAGGGTTCTATCCTTGGGTCCTTGCTGTTTTCTCTCTTCCTTAATGACGTCCCTAATCCTTCTCCTCACAGCAGCATACTCACGTACGCTGATGACCTAGTGCTTTACTCTGCCTTCAAGTCTATTGTGAACATAAATCAACATTTTTCTCTGTACTTTCAGTCTCTACAATCTTGGCTGTCATCTAATCATCAAATCCTAAACATAGTGAAGACCCAGGCCATGCTTTTTGGGTTCACCAGAAAAGTGCCCACTGAAGCCCCAAAACTCCTAGTCCACTGCTGTCTCTAACTCCTTAACCTTCAAATACCTTGGGGTTACGCTTGACCCGGTACTGGATTATGCTGCACATGTCAACGAAGTATGTCGCTCAGTTAATGCTAAGATTAGTGCTGCCTCTAGAGTGTGACACTCACTCACCCCAGCTGCTAGGATCTCGGTAGCAAGAGGAGTTTTACTCCCACAACTCCTATATGCCCTCCCTGTACTCTCCCATGCCAATGCTGGGGTTCTTCACAAGTGGGACATTTCTTATAACAATATCTGCAGATTTGCCTTATCGGCCTCTCGCTTGACCCATCACTGCCTTCTTTATGTGGCCTTAAACTGGCTGTCTCTCAGTGCCCTCCACTCCTACGCTGTAGGGTGTTTTGTTGACTCCCTTACCAGAACCCCTCGTCCTGCCACCCTGGGGGACATGTTTACCCCGGTCTCTCACTCCTGCTCCCTTAGGTCCTCCTCCATCCCTATGATCTCCATACGACCCTGCTCATCTAAAATGGGTGAGCAAGCTTTTCGTATGTTGCACCTAAGTTTTGGAACTCACTCCCCCCTCACGTTAAGAATGCCACATCCCACCTAGCATTTAAGCATTCGCTGTTTTCTCATCTCTATGATCTTGGTAACTGTGACTGCTCATAACTAGCAGGTGGTCAACAGCTGTGCCTATGCCTCTGGATGTAAACGTCTAACAAATCTTTATTGTATACCTCTGCATTTCTGTTTCATATTTTTCTACCCTAGCTTGGCTACTCGACTGTTACCAGCATATTAGGTCATGATTGTTTATGACTGTAGCTTGTTTTAACTCTTACTATTATCCCTGATTGTATACATTTTTGTCATTGCTACTGCTGTTTTATTGCACAAACAATTTTCTTTCATAGGCATAGGAACCGGGGGGGGCACGATAGGGGCAGCTGCCCCCCCCACTTTCTATTTTTGTACGAAAAAACTAGTTTAGAAAAAGTGCCCTTTGTGCCTTTCTGATCTTCTGCCCCCTCAGCTTTTACTATCTTCCGGCACCCTTGTTTTCTTCATTTTGTTCCTAATTGATGTCATTGGTGTACCTTACTGTTGTTTTATAGCCTATGTGTGTCAAAAAGAATGGGGTTGTACTCCCCCCCCACATTTTCCAGTATTCACTATTTGTACTCTCCTGGGTTGTGTCTGAAAATAGGCAGGTTTTTTGCCTAGTGCACTTACCCGGTTACCGAAAGCTAATAAATAAATAGATATGTTCATATAAACATCCCCCTATAAAAAAGGTAGTCAGAACCAGCAGGGGCATAGATTGATGCAAGCATTATCATCTGCCCATAATATACCCCTTTTATAAGGGTGTAGCATCTGTCCAGGTCCATTAACATGGCTCTCGACTCAAATGGAACTTTGACAGAGATTAGCACCACTGTTCCCCGCCGGTGCCCCTTCTTGTATTAGGAGGCAGCGACATGTGCAAAACAAACGTTGCTAACTTATCATGCTCCCCTCTGGAGATGTGTGTCTCTTGAAGAAGAATAAACTCTGAATCTGATTTTTTAATTGTGGACTGAATCTTACTTCTTTTAACTGGGTTGGTGAGACCATGCACATTGTATGATAAAAAGGATGTATTAACTCGCGCCATTGTGTAACCAGAAACTGTTCCAGTCAATGCTCCAGGTTCCCCAAATTTGCATCAAAACTCCATAGGGTGACTTACAAAGGACCAGGACCTGGGATGGAATGACAGCAACAACTCTATTAACAACTATAAGAACTATAGTTAACCATACATTTGAAAACATTTAAACTATAGTACATATTAGAACTGTGCTCCCACGGTTGGAGATCTGTAGGTACAGACCTCTATACTCAACCTCCTCAGCAAGCATCTGTAGCTGTGCCGAGGGGGAAGAGGCAAGAGAGGTGTTTATGCCCCAAGTTATGGGACCCTCTCACAGAGCCCCTAAATGAGAAAAAGGCCTCAAAATCTGTAAATGTACGACATCCGGATTAAACCCAGTACACAGCCAGAGTGGGGAAAAAAACAATCCCGTGGGTCCCAAGTATCAACGAACATTAAGGCATCATGTCTTCTGCTCCACACTCTGCAGCAACTTATATTGTCCATTGAAGCACCCTACTCAGAAGGTGGAATTAAACTATTCAAGTTACTTAGTGTTGTATATATAGACAGTAGCATGTGTGGGGACTTTGTAAAAATGCAGGAGTGGGAATATGTTGGCACAGCCAGAAAATATGAGAGGGGTGAGGAAACAGTGATACACCATCACCACCATTTCTTTATTTTATAGCCTATGTGTGTCAAAAAGAATGGGGTTGTACTCTCCCCCCCACATTCTCCCCCCACCCCTTAAATTCCCCCTCTTCTGTCCCCTTCCTTTCTTTTTGCACTGGCTGTTTTGTGCTGGGAGGGGGGATTATGCACAGGGTGGGGTAAAGGATGAATTTCAAGTCTTAGGATCCCTAATGGAGGCTAAAGTGCCCCCCAAACTCATTTTGCTGTATTGGGTAAGTGGGATCTACTATAGGAAAGCCATGTCAAGGTGAGTCTACCTTTGTTTACTTTTAAAGCACTCATTTAACGCAACCATTTTTCTGTTTTACTCACCATGTCCCCCTCCCCCCGGTTACAAGTCATATAACTGCTACAACTAGTCTGCTTGTTGTTAACCTAAAGTTGGAAAAACAATCTGTACACATAGTCCTAGTGTTCTGAAAATGTTCATACCAGGATCATTTTCCTATATTTGAAACTAGGCGATGATAATTAGTGAAAGTGCTCATTAAAATGTTACCATGTCCTATACATTGAAGTAGGGGTTAGACCAATTGGTTTGCAGATTCAATGCAAAGAAGTGCAAAATAATGCAACTGGGAAACAAAAACCCAGGGGAAGATTACACAATGCGGGGGGAGGTAGTAACAACAACAAAAATGTAAAAGGACCTGGGGGTAATCATATCAGTGTCAGTGTCAGTGGCTCAGTAGGTAGCACACTTGTCTCTGAGGCTGGGAGATCAGAGGGCTATGGGTCCAGATCCCACATCTGGCACTTGGGTTAATATCCCAGTACTGACACTGCAGTGCAGCGTGAGAGGGGTGCTGCACTTCTGAGGTGCCATCTTTCGGATGAGACGTTAAACCGCGTCCCATCTGCCTGGATTGGTGGTAGTTCAGGTGGATGTTAAAGATTCCATGGCACTTATCAAAAAGAGTAGGGGAAATTTTTATTGTGCAACAAAAATAGGTACAGTAAAAAATGGAGGTACAGGTCACTAGAATACAATACTGAAAAAATAAAAGAACAGTATAAAAAAATGACACTAAGAACTACAAAAAGCAACAGCTTTGAAAAGTTAACACAATACATAAACTGTACAAAGTACCCCCCCAAAAAAGCAATATTCCAGAACGTATAATTCCCCACAAAATAAGAAGACAATAAAGAAAAAAAAAACATAGCAAATCTGTAAAAATATAAAATCACATAGAATCATTACCCAACCTATCCCACCCTTCCCAAAGATGTCTGTAAACTACCTCATCCATAGTACGAACTTCATAATGATAAACTTTATCTAATTCCATCTGTACTTGGCATAACATGTCCCATACAGTAACTACTTTTTGCTGTAAAACCCTGAGGCATCTAGTTTGCCAGATCACCCATTTTATGCAAGCAAAAATTACCCAAACTGTACCCTTCTGCCATTTTCTCCATCCCACCCCTAGTTGTCCTAATATCAAAATGTCATACGTGTTCAAATAGAGCATCAACCCATAAGGCAGCCAAAGAAACCCAAAAACCATGTGAACAGGAACATTCAAAGAACAAATGCTGCATTGTTTCAATGTGACCATTACAAGTTCCTACTGAACAAACCCTGTCATCATGCATCTTATGTTTCTGGTTTCCTTTAACATTTAACTATTGGTGCCCACATAACCAGACCACATCTTGCATTTTTAATGGAATCCTTGGCTCAACAATACTATCCAATAATAGCTGACAAGCAAAGTGAGAAGGAATGTTAAACACAGGCTCCTCTATATAACTGTGTGCAAGAATTGTCCTATAACATTTCTTCCTATCAGTATCCAGAAACCAACATAGCACAATTTTCCATAATCTGACATATTTCAATACTGTCTGTACATAGTGAGGCAAGCATTTGTCAGTAACATGCCATTTACCCCTTCCCCATGCTTCTAAAAACTGAGGCTCCCAGCGTTTCGTACAATCAATACCACTTCCTGTACCCCCAAGCATCAGTGGATGAATATTACTATAAAATAAATTACTAAACAAATAGACCAATGGCTGCACCATATCAAGCCCACCTTCCTTTTGAGGTCTGTATGTATGTGCCCGCTTTACTGGATTCAGGTGATTCCCCCAGAGCAATAAAAAGAATAATCCCATCAATTTAGCATGCATATTAAATGATACAGGATAAATATGCGATACATATAAAAAAAAACAGGCAAAATATAAGCTTTCAATAAATAAACCCTTTTTTTCTTGTCATTTTCCAAGACTTCAAAACATAATTTTTCTGTGTGAAGTATCATATGCCATGTCCCAATTCATTTGCTCCACCTTCCTGGTACCAAACAATAACCCTATTAATTTAAGCTCCTCTCGTTCAACTGGAATCGAAAATTGCAAGAGCACAGTTGCATTACCTAAACTAAGCAGTTTACATTTAGAAAGATTCAGGGTAATCCCCGTATGGCCATGCAAATCTGCCAAAACATCAAGAACTCTCTGCCCTGATTCCAGATCTTTGACTAGAATTGTACAATCATCTGCATATGCAGACACTTTTTTATACACAGTACCAGTGTTATCACAAATAGGTCGTATCTCGGGGTTATGTTCCATAAGCCACAATAGTGGGTCAATTGCAAAAACATACAACAGTGGACTTAACGGACAACCCTGTCTAACACCATTCCGAAGTTGTACTGGAGTCCTTAAATGTCCATTAAGTAATGGTTTCATTTATAGCCCTTTCATACAAATGCTAAAGCATGCAAACAAAATAATGCGGTATCCCATACATCAGGAGAGTATCCCATAAATGACTATGCCGTACAGCATCAAAAGCTGTTTCCTGATCCAAAGACATTAAGTAACCATCCAAATGTTCATTCAGACCTTGATCAACAACTTCCCTGATAAAAATGTTATTCTGTTGTATACACCTACCAGGGATGGCACACGTCTGACGAGGCAGTATTACATACTTCGCTACCCTAGCCAAGCGTAACGTTAAAAGTTTGGTAAAGATTTTGTAGTCAGAGTTCAGGAGACTCGAAGGTCTCCAGTTCTTAATATGCTGTGGATCACCCTTTTTATATAAAAACATCATCACCCCTTCTTGCATACCAGAGGTCAAAGTCCCACCATTCAAAATCTCCTGATACACTTCTCACAGAACAGCAACCAAAACAGGTTTAAAACTTTTATAAAATTCATTTGAGATGCCATCCAACCCTGGGGTAGTATGAGCTGACAAACGCTCTATATCACTACCAGCTTCTTCCTCTGTAACAGGACACAGTAATGAGTCCAGTTCATATTTTGGAATCTTTGGCAAGGGACCAACATTCATAAAAACAGTCTGTGCCTCACTCGCAGTTTTCTGATAAGTACTGCACAAATGATCTGTAACTACCCGTTGGAGACCTGAATGTGTGTTATACAATATCCCATCCTGCCCAACCAAAGCCTTCATTGTCAATTTCTGCAAACCCTGTAGTTCAACCTCATAGGGGTTAACCAACTCCTTCCTCCCCAGTGTGGCAAATTGCTGATGTTTTGCAGTTTCCCCCTCCCTCCTTTTATGATATTCACACATTTGTGCTTTAATCATCTGTAACAATATTTGATTCTCAGCACCATCATCCCATGCTTGTGTTAAAAGTTTTAAATATTGTGCTCTGAAATGTAAATACACCAAATACTTTGAATTAGCTAAAGACCCTGATTCCCGTTTCAAAAAATCTCTAATATCCTTTTTCATATCTTCCCACCACTCTCCCCAATAGTCATATAAAAATCTAACATCTTGTTGTACAATCAGTAAATCACGTACGCCCATCTGCACTACCTCCTGTTGCAAAATGGTTGTATTCAATTTCCAATAGCTTCTACCAAAAGAAATATCATGTACCAAACCTATCCTAGCCTGAACCTGCACATGATTCGAAGTCTCTAAAGGTACTGTACAAATTGCTGTTACTGGCCAATGTGGAGAAACAAACCAGAAGTCAATACGAATTGACAATCTACTGTTATAGAAGGTATGTGGCTCAGTAGGTAGCACACTTGCCTCTGAGGCCAGGAGATCAGAGGGCTGTGGGTTCAGTTCCCACATCTGGCACTTGGGTTAATATCCCAGTACTGACACTGTAGTGCAGCATGAGAGGGGTGCTGCACTTCTGAGGTGCCGTCTTTCAGATGAGACGTTAAACCGAGGTCCCATCTGCCTGGATTGGTGGTAGTTCAGGTGGATGTTAAAGATCCCATGGTTCTTATCGAAAAGAGTAGGGGTTTTTATTAAACTGAAAAGTAAACCATAAGCACAATGTGATACAACTCACAAAAATAATTACAAAACATGGGGAAACATAAAAAAGTATTATGGTATTCATTAAAGAAACAGTTTTTAAATGTTCACAAAAGTACAAAATCCTAAACCTCCATTAACAGGAGTAGGGAAAATCAACATAACTTGGAAAGTAAAACACATTCAAACTTGTGATACAGCTCACAAGCTAAATCTAAATTTAAAGAAAAGGAAACACCGACAGTATAACCTATATTTGTAAGTAATTACAGTATATATTATTAAATTAAAGGCACCTTAAGGTGTACAAAAAGTCATAACCAAGCCACAGAGTCCCATCTGGATTTAAATAAAGGTGATGAAACATTATGCAGATCATGAAGTCAAAAATTCTTCATTGCAGTATCCACCAAATGGAACAATTCTTCTGTAGAAAAGAGACGTTGCTGAATAGTGAGCCGGCAGCGGACAAACCAAATATAAAATTTAAAACACACAAGAAATAACCACATAGTAACCCTATCGTGTTTAGTCCACAAAAAGGGTAAAATACCTACACACACTTTTCTGTGGTTAACTGAAAAAAAGGAGATGTTGGCCACTTAGATTGGACAGTACTCCAAAATTCTATAATAAATAGGCATTCAAAAAATAAATGTTCCATGATCTCAATTATATGGGAGTAAGTTTCTCTTGGACAATATCGTTCCGAAATCTGTTTATATTTCAAATTTCCTCCAACATTAAGTTTTCCATAAAGGGACAACCACAACACATCCCACATATTATGGGGTATCCGAGGGGAAGTCAGCATATTACCAATTGCCAAACGTTGATGTGGAGCATAAATATCAAATGGGGCTATATCTTGAAAATATCATTGTATTATAAATGCATACAATTCCTTTCTGGAAAATTGGATAAAGGAGCCTTTGGAAATTGCCCATAATTTTATTTTCCCAAAACATACTCTCATAGTGGGAGAAAGAGCAGCTATAGACCGTTGTCTAGGGATTGGTGCATTCTCTGGCCAAATAGATACCATCTCCCCCACTAAATCCTGAAGCCATGGTGTCCAAAATTTGGGAATTCTATTAATTATAGGCTATAGATTTGTATACAGAAACATAGTAAAAAAAAAAAATAACAGGTTGAATCATATTTAAACCTCCCTGGTTACAATCTTGTAGAAGTAAACTACATTTTATAGGGTTTAATCTGCTACCCCAAATGCATGAAAAAAAACAACTATAAATCTGTGTTTCCAGACTCAAAGGGAGACTAAAAACTGAGCTTAAATGTAAAAACAGGGTAACAAAAATGTTTTAACCCTAAAAACCCTCTTAAATTTGGATAACTGCCACTTATTCCATATGTCTGCCTTAGCTTGGGCTTCCTGTAATTTAATTTTCCAATTGATATAATCCAAATCACCCGCTCCAAAAATGCAAACCAAGAATTGAACAGGTTTCCCGTACAACTGTAATACCTATTACATGCGCAACTGAGATGTCTAAAACTTGAAGGTGTATACAGTTACACTTATTATAATTTATAACAGCAACTGTACATAAAGAAAATCCATGAAAAACTATTTCTAAGCAATGTGCACAAGGGATGTCACTAATAATAAAACAAATATCATCCGCATATGCTGTACATTTAATTTTGGGGTCACTACTAGAAAATGAAACACCATGTATATCAGAAGAAGCGTGTACAGTTCTAATTAATGGGTCCAATGTAAATAAGTACAAAAGTGCACTTAAGGGACAACCTTGACGCACACCCCTTAAAACCGGGAAACTTTTTACCCAACCAACCATTACAGTAAGCTTGGGCTGTAGCCTGAGCATAACACGTCCGTAACCATTGTACAAAGATGTATGGAATACCATAGGATTCCAGGCAGTCCCATAAATATGTATGCCTCACATTATCAAAAGCCTTAGCCTGATCCATACTAAATATTAAACGTGAGTTCCCCAGTTGCTCCTTTTTGCATAATTTCGCGGAGAAGAATCAAATTGTCAGTAATGCACCTCTCAGGAATTGAACAAGTTTGGGAAGGATGTAATAAAAATTTAGCATGTACTAATAGTTGGTTGTTCAAAATTTTTGTCAAAATTTTAAAATCCGTGTTCAACAATGTAAGAGGTCTCCAATTCGACAAGTCTTCTCGATCCCCTTTTTTGTATAAAAAAAACACCAAACCTTCATACATACTAGAAGGCAAAATTCCCATAAGTAAAGCATCATTCAACATCATAGTAAATTCTGATAATAAAATAGAAAAAATCATTTTGTATAACTCATACTGCAGCCCATCCAAGCCTGGGGCTGAGCGAGACTTCGTTTGAGAGAAGGCAGTGGTGACTTCCAATGGGGTGATGTCTGAAACCAACATCCGTTTATCATGAACAGATAATTGGGGCAACACACACTGAGCCAACCAAGGGACATGTGAAACCACAGGCGTTTCAGGTGGACTAAACAAATATTGTATATGGGACTCCACAGCTGAAAGAATATCTTTTGTTTTTGTGCATCTCTGCCCATATTGATTTTTAACTATTGACATGTATTTTTGCTGCCTCTGATAAGCAAAAAAATGAGAAGCATCCATAAAGGCTTTATCCCCTTGAGTCCCGAATCATCTTTCAGTCTCCAAGGATTTAGCCCGATCAAATTGTATTTTGTTCAATCGTTCTCGAAGTGTATGTAAAGTGGAGAGAATAGAAACATCCCCTTGTACTGCTCGAAAGTGTGCGTCTAGAAATTGTGCCCTAAGAAGGGCATATTCATTGGTTTTATATTTACCATTAATTTTACTAATACATGAAAAATAAAGTTGGATATCCTGTTTAGTATCTATCCACCAATCTCAAGAACAATCGTAGAGGCGAAAAAACGATTTCCTAGCTTTCAATAAAGCCAGAAAACCATCCTCAACCATAGGAATAAGCAGTAGGTCTAAATTTAATCTCCAGTAACCTGGACCACAATGCATCTTTGTATGACTGGAAACCGTAACCTCTATAATGGCATGATCAGAAGGTGTCACAGGAATAGTTTTAGTATGAATAAGATTCAAGGAATCAGAGAGAAACCCCAAATCAATACGGGTAGCTTTAGTACCCTGGAAAAATGTTTTAGCAGGTGGAACTTGAGCTGCCATAACATCTTGTAAACCAGATTGTGCCAATAGGTCATTAAGACAACGAGCATCACAAAAAATTTTGTTTGTGCGAAGGCCACGATCTTCCTGATATCTACTGCAATTAAAGTCTCTGCCCAGAAAAACTGGTCGTGATGTAAATAAATATGGCAAAATTAATTTGAAGAGGCCAACTCTGTCAAATTTCGTCTGTGGGGCATACACATTTATGAAACACCCCTGTAATTCATTCACTTCTAAATCTAACATCAAAACATGCCCAGAATAGAAATCTACCAGGTGAATTAATTTAGCCATCGGAGTATTCACAGCAATACCAACGCCACTGCATAATACATCAGCCAGGGACCAATATGTAATTCCCCACCTCCAACCAACCGTTGCCGTATTCACATCTTCCCTGGAATATAAACGGGTATCTTGGAGGAATACCACATCATAAGCTTCGTTTTCAAACAAAGAATAAATCAACAACCTCTTCCTCTCTGACTGAATACTGTTAACATTCAGAGAGGCCACAGAAAGATTATAAGACACAGACATATACAGAAAAAGAAAATAAATACCAATGCAAAAATATCCAAATGAACATAACAATTTTTTTAAACAAGCCAACCTAAAAAACATCATCATTTTTTTTGTAGATTTCCTCATCCCTAACTTAGCCCTTTTTTTTTCCAGTATCTGGTTGCTCCAAGGGCTGTTCAACATCAGAGGCACCCTCTGGTTGAGATGAGATGAGAGAACTGAGGTAGAATCAGACTCTGTTCCACCATCATCCAGAAGTACCTGGTAGTTGTTTTGTAAAACCAAGGGTTCAATATCTGACACAGGTTTCTCCAAACCCAGAGAACGAAGACTACGTCGCCTAGTGGAAACCACCGTAAAATACCCTTCAGGAGGCATAGGTGGGGGCATAGGATCTACTGATATAGGGGTTACAACAGTGGATGCTACAGGAGGCAAAGAGGCCGGTACAGGAGCTGGGTCTACAACAGACATATCAGCTTCAGTAAAAATCTGTACCTGGGCTGCTCCTGTACCCGAAACGTTTGTGGTCTCACCCGTTCAGGAGGGGGAGAGGCCATTGTCTCAGTGCACCTTAACCGCAGTATTAATATAAAAATCCTGTATACAAAAATCCCCTTTAGATTTATTTTGGGCTGCAGAAGGGCAATCAATGAAGGCATGAGCATCCTCACAAAGAGAACATTTCACGGGTGATGGCAATCAGTAAAAACATGTCCCCTTTCAGCACACTTCACAATATCACAGGTCCTACTAAGGTGCCTAGGAGAACCACATTTGTAACAATGCCGTGGTTGGCCTGGGTAGAATATAAAACCTTTATCCCTACCCAGGTAAAAACAACTCGGCAAATGCTGTAAGCCATCCTCCGTCTGTAGTAAATTAATTTGATACCTCCACCCTCCATTCCAAAGCCCCTCAGAATCCAATATAGGCTTAGGGTTACCATGAAGTATACATTTGTGTTCTAACCAATATGTAATGTCTTTGACGTTTACCCCCTCATTCCTAAATAATACAGTTATAACTTTAAAGGATTGTTTTGTCAGTGGAATCGCCTGAAAATGAGACCAAGCAGGGTTAGTTTTAAGTAAAGCCTATTTCATCCAAAATCTATTTAATAAATCAGGGGTGCGAAAGCTAATATCACACGTGTTGTCCCCAGGGGAGTGAATAAGAGCATAAACTTCACCCGGAGAAAAACCCAATAACTGTTTAATCAAAACTTTGCCAACATAAAATCAGTCAGGCATATCTTCGGTAGTTCCAAAAAACCTTAAGCGAACTGCATTCTGTCATTTAGCCAGTGTCACTGGTTTCTTAAATAGACTAGCAAATGTAGCAGGAGGCACTGGCAATTCATTAGGTTCTTCGTTATGTTCAACAATCAGCACAGCCATCCCCATACTGTCTCCTGTGACCGAAGTCGTTGTAAGGTGCGAATCAGTAAGGGGGGAGAAAGAAATTAAGCCATCAATGAGAATAGAGTCCTGAGACGCAATGTTTGTATTCTGTAAGGGATCAGGGTAAACCACTTTAGAGGTGGCTCCAGGGGCAGGAAGCGCTGTTTCCCATACCAAAACATCAGCGGGCAGGGGATCTTGTTGAATTGAAAACTCCTCCAAAGGAGTATCTGCAGATGCTGATGGCTCTCCCACCCCAGGAACCCCGAGAATCGGGATCTCAGGGTCAGCGACCCAAACGTCAGTTTCAGACCTTATCCAGCCTGCCTGTTGTAAAGCCTGCTGAGGGGACCCTGTATCTCCCGAAGAAGACATCTGGGGTAGGGGCAAATCCTCGCTTTGTGTATTAGAATAACTTCTTAACACTTTATTAGTGTTACCTGGAGGGCCCAAGGGGGAATCCAATTCGGGCCACTTGCATTTCTTTTCCTCCTCCATGGAAAGCTGAGCTTGCCGGTAGTCTGCTAGAGTGAGCTCCAAAATCTGATGCTTGATTTCTAGTTGCATAGCAACAACCAAAGAGGAAGACGTTGACTGGTCCTGAGGCACCATAGAAAGAACATCTTCTGATAGACTCAAAACTGGATTCATAGGCTCCGCCCGATAAACTGGGCCCTCACCCATTTCTTCATTACTGATGACTCCTGCATCATGAAACGGGGATGCCTGCTGTGAGGGTATAGGTACGTTAAGCTGGCCATCTCGTGAATGCATTCCAGCCGTACCTTCCCCCTCGCAAACCGATTCTTGTAAATGCACAGCAACCATCCGACCTCCACTGCTGTCAGCCGCCATCTTGGTCTCACAGGAAAAGGGTTCCCCTGCTCACAAGAAACAAGAGTAGGGGAATTTTTTATTTGAAATATACATATCATCACATTTACAGAAAAAAGAATGCATGAGAAAAAATCTTAAATACAACAAAATGTACATTTCCTAACAATGCGTTTCCTCTAATAAATTTAAAGGGTAATATTATTCCAATATGATGCAAATTGAGCAGGAGATAGTCACCTGGATTCCAAGTCCTGTAACTTTAACAAAGTAGATTCAATATATTGAATAACAACTAGTGGACAGGTTGGAATTTGTTGTAAAACATATTTACACCTAGCTTGCCACATGAAATATTTACAGACTGCAAAAAAAACTCTGAGCATACTGGGGGGAAAAGTATCCCATTCTTTAGTAAAAATACTGAAAATCAAAGCAGGGTATGTAATTCTACTTAAAAAAGACCAGTTCCATTTGTTTGCTAGAGTTTTCCAGAATAATAGAGCATCTGTACAGGTGGAAAAAAAATGTTCCATAGACTCTTCAATATTCATACAAAAGGACTTGGGGCAGAAACGTTCTTGTGCTGACTTATGTTTCAGGTTACCACGAACTTGTAACTTCCCATGGACACATAGCCAAGTAACATCCCACATATGAGCAGGGATTATTTTGTCTTTCAGGGTTTGTAACGCATAACTGGTATAAGATGGAGGACATAGTGGAAAACTTAGTATTGGTGCATCAATCTGAAGTAAATAATTATATATCTGTTTCCTAGTTAAACTTAAGATAGAAGTGTTAGCTATTTTCCAAGAGCAAAGAAATCTAAAGCTATCAATAATATATGATGGAATAAAGGGCATACGAGCAACTATGGGGGGCAAATTATTCCAAGCCGACATCACTGCATTTATGTCATGTGAAATCCATGAATCACATACAGTCAGTGTGTAGTTATAACTTTGCAAAATGTGGTGGAAAAAAAAAGAGAAAAAAAAGAAAATGGGGTTTATCATTCCCAAGCCTCCTTGAGAAAAGAGGTAAGTATGTGACCTGCCTCTTGACAGGATTTAGATGTATACCCCACATCATTTGGAAAGAAAAGACTAAATATTCTAGTTTCTAAAATGTTTCGGGGACAAAAACATGGCTTAGATATAAAAAATTGAGATAAAATTTTTTAACGATCATTATTCGCTTTTTACTTAATTTCCATGTTTTCCAGATGCAAATTTATTTTCCCTATAACTAAATGTTTTCCCAGTTATAATTTGAATAGTTTGATGAGTTAAACCAAATTCCAGTATTTTCTGAGGGTAGAGCTGATTTGATTCCTGTATAACTTGTATATCATGTGTAAAGTGGTGTAATGGAACACATACACTTTTCTCTAAATTTAATGTATTTCCTGAGACTGACCGGAATGATTGAAATATCGATATAGCTTTCTTGCTAGAAGGAAGATCTAAACATAATAAGACCACATCATCCACATAAGCAGATATTTTAATGGAAGGTAAACTAGGATGAGGGGTGATACCTACAATATCTGAACTTTGTTGTATATGTTGAATGATGGGATCTAGTGCAAATACGTACAATAATGGACTAAAAGGGCATCCTTGTCGCAATCCAATTTTTTGTAAAAGAGTCGGACCTCAAAAGCCATTTATCATGGGGAAGAAAAATGCCAAGGATAACATATATGATATCCATGATATAAATTGTTTTGGGATGCCATACATTGATAAGGTCTGTATCAAAAAATTGTGATATACTGAATCAAACGCCTTTGACTGATCCAAGGCAAACAGATATCCAGATATATTCTGTTGTATTTTTTTCTCAAAGATTTCACGCAGTAAAAATAAATTAGTATGAATGGATCTACCAGGTATGGCACATGATTGAGCCACGTCGATCAAGTCAGGCGCAACTAATTGTAACCTGGAGCAAAGAATTTTAGAGAAAATCTTGTAATCCATATTGAAAAGATGTAAAGGTCTCCAATTTGTAAGAGAGGTCGCATCTCCTTTTTTGAAAATATATTTTAAAATAGACAATCCAAAACTTGGTGTTTTTTCCATTTTATCAAGTAGGTAATTAAAAACTTGTGTTAATACTTCTAGTAGTTGATCCTTAAATGTTTTATAAAATTCATGTGTTAAACCATCTGGTCCAGGTGAAATTTTAAAATGCAGACTAGAAATAGCTTCAGAGAATTCTTCTTGAGTTATCCGGCTGATTAACTTAGGAATATGGTGTTTAGGAAGTTGTGGGAATTGAGTTGAGAAAATAAGGGGCATCTTGGTAGATTCTTCAGGGGTAATGCAAAATTGAGTTTTTAAATACTCAGTCATTATTGACATCATTTCAGGGATAGAGGTCATTATTGTACCTTGAGCATTTTTCAAACCGTGCATTACCGTTGACTGTAATCTAGTTTTGAAGGCGACAAAGGATCAATACCTGGGTGTTACTTGTTCCTGTTCTCATAATAAAATATAGCTGCTGGCTCTGTCATATTGAAAGCAAGCATGCTATCCTTTACTTTAGAAATTTGATGAGAGTAATCTATGGTAGAGGTAGATTGAAGAGACATCAATTTGTATAATTGATTTCATAGTAATAGATACATCAGATAGTTTTCCTCACAATTCTTTTCCCCTAGGGCTTTAAAAAAATAAGCTAAATCTGACTTCGTGTCATCCCACCATTCCATAAAGAATCGTAACATAACAGAACTGAAAGACGGCTTGAAAAACTATATATACAAGACTGCATATCATGTGATGAAAAAGAGAATTGTTTAACTTCCATATAGTATGAGTCAATGTAGGTGCAGTAGAGGAGTTAATAGAAAAATTTCCTATTAAAAGGCAGTGGTCCGAAATCTCAGTTGGAATTATGGAAATGGACAGTGGAGTGCATGAACGAGAAACAAAGAAATAGTCTATCCTAGTATGAAATATTGATCTATAATAAGTGTAACCTGCGTCTGAATGTAAAAACCTGTAAGCATCAGTTAAGCAGGCATCTTTTACTAAAGCAGATAAAGCTATAGAGTCGCAATACATTTTTTTTCCTGAAGACACTCTGCTTTGTACATCAACAGAAACATTGAAATCTCCACCCTATAAAATATGTTTTCTTGTACATAAATAAGGTTTAATCATATCTAATAGTGCTATTCGTGCCGCTTTAGTCTGAGGACTGTAAATTACTATTACTCTAAAGGATGAAGATTGTTTAATACAATCCATAATGAAGGCCCTTCCAGGCAATATATCAATAAGACGGGTTATTGAGAACTGCGAAGAATAAAAAGAACACCTACACCATCTGCAGAATCAACTCCAAATGTCCAATATGAAGGGCCCTATGCCATTCACGCTTTAATTGCTGTATTTCAATGCTTGAAGTATGAGTTTCCTGAACAAGTAAAATATCTATTGTCAGACTATTTGCATACTGGAAAAAAGTAATCTCTTTGTAGCTTTTGAGGCTACATACATTTAAAGATGCAATACGAATGTTCATCAGTAAAAAAATATATTAACCACTTCCATCTGTAATTGCCATGTTTTTCCTCTTTTTCCTACTTTTCTTTGTTTTTATTAATTTTTTTCTGACAACATCAGGAGGTTTACTATTAGGGGTATCTATATCAGAGGGTGCTATAGACATGTCCGAATCTCTGTCTGTAGCTTCTTTGTCTTCTTTCAAACAGTCAAATGGGTTTGATGTAGGGATGTCTAATGACTTCAATGACTTTCGAGCCGTGGCTCTGGTCATTCGCTTAGTTGTCTGAAATTCTTCTTTATCAGAAACAAAAGAAGAAGAAGGTGTAACAGATAAAGGTTCAGAGAGAGAGAGTTGATAGGTATTTCCACTTGGGGAGCCTTGCTCTGTTGTGGTGGAGGGGTTCTATGTTCTGATAAGGCCAAAATATCCTTCTCAGATGAAGGGGCTGAGAGGGGGTTAGCAATATCAGGCGTAGAAATAGTATGCTCTTTTGCTCTATCTTGTGATTTATCTTGAGCCTTTTGCACTAAGGCATCTGAATTCCATTCTGCCGATCTGTTTCTGCTCGCCCATGGGCATTGATGGTAAGCATGTCCTGTTTCATTGCATAGATTACATTTAAATACATTTCTACACGACATACTTGGGTGCCCATACCCTCCACAAAAACTACATTTAAGTAGATCACAGGTACTGATAAGATGTGTGGTGGCACCGCATTTATAGCAGGCCCTAGGTTGTCCCCCATAAAAGCAGACCCCTCTATCTTTAGCCAAGAAAGCTATTAGAGGTGTATACTTTCTGAATCAATTTGGAAAAGTTTAACTTTAAACCTCCAGCCACCAGTTCATAAACCATCATCATCTAGGATGGCTTCAGGAGGTGAGAGAACATTGCAATGATTTTGTAGCCAATGATAGATGTCACTTACACTAACTCCTTCATTTCGAAACATAATGGTCACAGTTCTTATTGTGGGCTTTGATAAATGAATGACCGAGAAAGGGGTCCATATAGGGTCATTTTTTTGCACAGTATATAGGTGCCAAAATCGGTCTAATCCTGCCGAGGTCTTAAAACTAACATCGAAAGTTTCCTCTCCTGAGATGTGTATTAGAGCATAAATATCAGAAGCTGTAAAGTGTAATATGTTTTTTAAAAGTGTTCTTGCCACATAATACCTATCTGGGAATTTAGGCAGTCCTCCTCTATAACGGAGACGAACTGCATTCCTACGAGGAGCTGGCTCAAGTTTATTTTTGAAAAGGTCTGAAAGTACTGGGGGGTCGGCCTGGTGCCTGAGATGGAGGGGAATTACTTTTATCCAGGGTCCAGGCAGCATCTTTATTCTGTGTAGAGCTATCTAATAAAGAGGCATTATTCAGCTCAGAATTCTGTATTGTGTGTGTGGTAGGGGTAGAAGTATTTGGAGGCAAGTCAGGAATGAGGGGACTCAAGGGGGGGGACTGTTTGTGAACCTGAATTTAAAGAAGCATTAACAACTCTATTTAAACATTGATTTACCCTTGTATCATCTTCATCCATTATATCCCCCCAAGAAGCGGGGTCAGAGGAAGGAGTTATAGATTTACTATCTATTACAGCCATTACATTAGTACATGGTACCTCGTTGGAGCTCTGTTGCGTTGCAGGCCTGTTTGTAGTTGTTGAGGGTCCTGGAGAAGATTTAGTCCATGCAGGGTCCGGTATCCATGTTCCCGCCTGGCGCTTTGATCCATCCTGCTCTTCAGCAAACCGGCCCACAGACCAAGCGCCCTCCGAGGGTAATTTTAAATGTTGTAATCCGGAAGTCGAAGCCACGCTATCTGGGGACTCACAAACCGAGTGTTGCACAAGTCCAGGTTTTAGAACAGTTTTTTGTTCTAGTTTAGGGCCAGAATTCATTTTCCTTTCTTACTGCTCACCAATACATTGTAGGGGAACACAGGAAGACGCTGGGGGAAAGGGCAGTGTTACTCCCGGCGCATCCCGTATCATTCGTTCCGGTTGGTGCGGTGGGGAGATACTAGAAACACCCGATGCATCCACCTTGTCGCGTTGAGAATTGCCTCGAGGAGATTCAGGTAAAATAAGTTCTGCCATCGCTGAAAATGCCGAGGATTCAGACGTTTGCATTTTATTTTCTGTAGAGGTAGCTGTACTATCCATGGAAACAAAATAAATCAAAGAGTCAGCATCCCAGGCAGGCAGAGCCTTACCTGACTCCTCCATGTTGCTTACAGGAAACAGAAACTCCACCTACAGAGTAGGGGAAGTTTTTATTGAGAAAAACATAACATCACAAATAAAAAGCAAAACAAAAATTAAAATCATTCAAAATACATACATTGTGAAGTATTACGAGAAACCAATGAAAAAGGAAAAATAAATTTTACAATACAGAGAAATTTTTCCAAAAGGCAGACATTTTATCATTCGAGAAACGCTTTCTATCACTTGTACATAAAGACAGTAATTCATTATGCACTGATTCAATAATAACCAAAAAGGATATCTGTTGCTGTTGTAACACAAATTTGCATCTGGCTTGCCATAAAAGTACTGTAACAAAAGCAAAAGGTATTTAAGGTACTTTTATGATAATTTTCCAAACTCTGTATAATCTCCCAAAATAAGAGTGTTATAAGTCAATGACTTAAGATGGTATTTTCAATACAGTGCTGCATGTGACCAGAAAGCCTGACTGTCTAAAACAATCTATAAAAAGTGCTGTTGACTTTCTTCTATGTTAACACATTGTGACCTTAGACAGTATCTCTCATCCAAGGGTTTATATTTTATGTTTCTAACCCTAATCTACCATGAGCTGACATCCAGATTACATCCCAAGTTTTTACTGGAAGTCTATAATCTGTTAATTTATGTAATGCTAGAGTCGTTTTAGTAGGGGACACTGAGGAAAAGCAATATAACCTTCTGAACGTCATATACGATATAAGCATAAAAAGATTTCCGTGACAATGTCAGTAATTTCTGTAGTGGGATTTTCCATTGATAAAGTTTCTTGAGAGTAGCCAGTCCATATTTGGGTGAAGAATCAGATGCAACAATTTTAGGGGGAAGTAAAGACCACTTAAAGAAATATTTGTGCCAGATGGACTGAACCCAGAAGTGCCAAGTTAATGATGGTTGAGACCAGATAAATGGAAATGATGAAAACAAAAAATTGGCGTGAAAAAAAATAACTGGATTAATCATATCAAGACCTCCTCTTTTTGGGAAGGTACGAAGTCTCTTTTATGGGGTTAAGTCTATTTCCCCAGAGCATCTGAAAAAGATGCTGTATAACATAGTCTCTACAGAGATAGGGGGAGGAAAAACATGGCTTAGGAATGTGAACTGAGGCAATAAAAACTGTTTAATGATTGCCACTCTTTTTAACTTACCAAAAGTCCAACTTTTCCATATGTTTATCTTTGCTTCTCCAATCTCTATTCTTTTTTCCCAATTATATAGGGCCATATCCTCAACCCAAAACCATATCCCTAATATTTTTTGTGGAAGATGTGCTACCTGGATATCCAAATAAGAAGTGATTGTTGAAGAAATCTTTTGTAGGGGTATTACAAAACTTTTCCCCATATTTAAAGATCCACCCGAGAATTTCCCAAAAAAAGGAAAAATATCTAATGCTTTCTGTAGTGATGTAGTATTAGCTAATAACAGAGTAACATCATCAGCAAAAGCTGTGATTTTAACTTTGTCTAACCTAGGGGAAGGAGAAAGTCCCAAAATCTGGGGTCAGAGACAATAGTCCTGATAACTGGGTCTAAACTGAAAGTATATAATAAGGGACTTAAAGGACATCCTTGTCTTACTCCTTTCTTAATTCCAATTTCGGATCCCATTAATCCATTAACCAGTGGAATTGTCACTGCTTGACTGTACAGGTTAGTTATCCATTTTACAAATATTTCCGGGATACCATAATGTAATAAGGTAGAATATAAAAATGAATGGCACACCGTATCAAAGGCTCTGGTTTGATCTAAAGCTACTATAATGTCTGAGCCTGGAGAATTATTTGGCGCCATAGAAAAAATATCTCTTACCAAATATAAATTATGTTGTATAGTTCTAGTAGGTATAGAACACGTTTGCGCTGGGTGAATTAAAATTTCTGCGGCCTTTATTAGTCGGTTATGTAATATTTTGGTTAATATTTTATAATCTGTGTTTAATAAACTAATAGGTCTCCAGTTAGATATTTGTTTTTTGTCACCTTTTTTATATATAAACGTCATAAGTGAAGCTGACCAAGTTTTAACAGGCGGAGTATTCAGAACTGAATTGAAAACTGGCGGCAAGAAAAATTCCATATATTTAGAACAGATTTTATAAAACTCATTTGGTATACCGTCTAAACCTGGAGCGGTTCCAGACTTCAAATGTTTTATTACTTCTGCTACTTCATGGGAAGTGATAGGGAGTACCAATAATTGTAAAATGTTGTCTGGGAGTTTAGAGTGTTAGGGAATTTATTAAGTGGGAATGTCTCCATAGGTACTGTATCTGAATACGAAAAACAATCCTGAACATACTGTTGAACAATTGATAATATCCCAGTCTCGTTAGTGACTAATTCCCGAGGGTTAACAAGGCCTGTCATTACTGTATTAGCAATCCTGGTTTTACATGCCTGAAAGGGATCAGACGTCAAGTTATGCTTTATCCCATATTTAAATTCTAGTTCTAGAGATTTTGCCCTATCATATTGACATTTTTTCATTGACTTTTTAGTTTCTAGAATTTGAGAATGGAATAAAGCACGATCTTTAGGTGGCAAGGACATTAGTTTATACAATTTATTTCTATATAATAAATATCGAAGATAATTTGAGTTAACTTTTAATTTACCCATGAAATAAACATAGTTTTTATCTCCATTTTCAATTGTACCCACCAGTCATAATAATTATCAAAAAACCCCATGGTAGAGTATTTAGCAGAAAAAAAACCTTCTAACTTAGAATAATAATTTTCATCCTGCAAAAAGGAAGTATTTAACCTCCATCTGCTATGTAAAGAGGGAAAAATGGGGGGTATTCGTCCTAAAGAAATATTACTTAACAGCATATTGTGGTCTGAAAATTCGGTAGGCCAAACTAAACAATCTGTTGGAAAAAGGTACTTAGAGACAAAAAACATATCTATACGTGTTGAAAAGGTATGTCTGAAATATGTTTCTCCTCCCCGCGAGTGTAAACTTCTATATACATCTTTAAGGCCTGTATCCTGTATTAATTTGTGAAGATAGTTAGAGTCACTATATACTTTTTTTTCAGTGATCTGTTCAAATGATTATCTAGAGAACAATTAAAATCTCCCCCCCAAATAATGTGCTTTCTGGTTAATAAATATGGTTTAATTCCTTCAAAGATCTCTATCCGAGATGACTTTGTTTGTGGGGCATACAAATTCACCAAACGAAAAGAGAACTCCCCGAAAGAGAAATCTAATATGAACACTCGACCAGGTTTAAGGTCAATAACCCTTGAAATTTTAAATGCTGTATTTCCAAATAGTACCCCAGCCCATCTGCAGCATCTGAACCAAATGTCCAGAAGGAAGGGCCCCAAATCCATTTCCTTGTATTTGAGTGACTTCAAAGAGAGACTTTACCCTTGTCTCTTGCAAAAGAATTATGTCCAAATTCAAAGTCCCCAAATACATTAAAATGGGTAATTGTCTTTGGAACGCTTTCATACTGCAAACATTGTATGAAGCTAGCTTTAGTATGGACATGGAAAATCAAAAAAAAAGTTAGGGACTATTTTTCTGACTAACTTTCCTCTTTTTCCCTTTTTTCCCTTTCTTCTCTTTGGCTAATTCTGTCGATTTAGTTTCATCATCTTCTGTAATTAGCTCTGATACATGGGAGGTATCAGATTCCAGGTCTGATTCCCTAGGGTCGTCTTGGAGGGGAGAAAATAAATTTTCAGTATGCAAGGGGGGTACAGTAACTTGCTTTGTGGATGCCCTAGTCAGTCTTCTACTTTTAACTGTTTCAAACGGGGGGCATGGAAAAGTCAATAGTAGGTTTACTAGGGGCAGAAGGGTTTAGAAACAATGTGGCTATTTGCAGAGGTCTGAGACTCCTGAACAGCAGGCCCTGCCGTTTTTGTGTTTGCTCTATGTTCTGCCCCTAAGGTAGGTGGAATCGTGGAGGCATTCTTTCAACAGGCCCATGCTTTTTGCCTGGGCTTTCCTTAATAACTCGTCTTGGTCCCACCCTTCCAGTGCAATTTCATGGGCCTAGGGACACTGATGAAAAGCGTGGCCCTTTTCATCACAGAGGTTACACTGAAAGATATTGGTGCACATATCAACTGAATGTCCGAAACTTCCGCATAAAGGGCATTTCAACATGTCACATACACTACTTAAATGAGTTCCTGCTCCACATTTATAGCAAGCCCTAGGTTTCCCCCCGTAAAAACAAACTCCCCTATCTTTCCCTAAAAAGAAACTATTGGGAAGGTGTATTATCTCAGAATTAACCAGAAAGAGTTTCACTTTAAACTTCTAACTTCCAGTCCATATGCCTTCTGAATCTAATAAGGCTTCGGGTGGACTCAAAATATCACATTTAGATTGCAACCAGTGATAAATATCACTAACATTCACCCCCTCATTTCGAAACATAATTGTAACATAACGGATTTGGGGTCTAGTGAGGAGTAAAACAAAAAAAGGAGTCCATATTGGGGTGGTTTTAAGAGTGGTGTATTTATCCCAAAATTTGTCTAACAAGGTGTGGGACTGAAAACTCACATCAAATGAATCCTCACCTGAAATGTGTATTAGTGCATATATGTCTGCAGCAGAAAACCCCATAGAGAACTTCAACAACTGCTTAAACACGTAGTACCTGTCCGGATGTTCATCAAGACCCCTTTATATCGAATTCTAACTGCATTTGCCCGGAGCCTGTTCTAATTTATTTTAAAGAGTTCTGACATAGGAGGCCTATTTTGAGAGTCCGCATCCCCTGCCTGTGATGGCCTTCAATATTTTCTCTCACATCCCTGTAATATTAAGGAGGTGGTCGGTTTCAAAGAAACCAAAACACTCTTCCCACCCTCAGTGAATACAGCACTTTTAGGAGATTTATCACTAGTACCTGGGCCCAGTAATGTTGAATCGGTGGCATGCTTATTCCTCGACGAATCCATTGAAAAATCCATCCACTCTGGATCAGGAATCCATCTTCCAGAGTCTATTTTGCACCATCCTGCTCCTTGCAAAGCTGCATCTTCCGACCAGTCTCTTGAAAACTCCTGTGGGGCCTTTTCTTTTAGTCCAAAACGCCGACACATTAACTGTGACTCTTTGTCCGTCCTCAATATCCGTCCCTGCTGCATCACATTCCGGTATTTTCATTCCTCCTGAGTACTTCCCATTGCGTTTTCACCGGTTACAGCGTTTTTCTGCAGCCAAATGAAAGACTGTTCTCCACTGTACCTTCTATCGACGATTCTCGGCCGCTGGAATATCGCCATCCACCTCTAGGACACTCGTTTCACCTCCGTGCTGTTTCCAGGCAGGAAGCCTCCACAATTACCTCGGGTAAGCTTTCTACAGTCAACGTAGTCTCTAGCTCTGAACCTCCTCTGGTCATCCTCCATCTCCAACACAGGTTGCTGGACTGCTGCCATCATGCAGCGTGACGTCAGCACAACTCCCCACTGACGGCTACCAAGCAGCCAGTAGGGGAATTTCCCCAGTGTCCGGGCCAAATTTCCCTCATTCACTAAAAATACCACCAACAGCTTAATCTGGTTCAAGGTCAGTTGGTATTCATTGGTTTCCCCCTTCCCCGGGTCATGCCTGGAAAATAGGCAGGATTTGTCTAGTGCACTTACCCAGTCAACAAAAAATAAATAAATAAATGTTCCGGGACCTTACCCTCAAGATCATAAATATCACATAAGCCAGCTGCACCCAAAATGTTTGTCAGTGCATTAGTATCGCTATACACTTTTTGAGTCTGTCTACCCCAATCCCTAGATGTCAAACCACAATTAAAATTTCCCCTCCACAAAATTAATTTAGAAGTGGAGAGATAAGGTTCAGTAAGTCAAAATAAAGCCACTCTATCTGCCTTAGACTGTGGAGCATACAAATTAATCAAACGATATGCTAAACCACCTAGAAGTATATCCACAAGCAACACCCTGCCAGGAGCAAGATCTACAACTTTCAGGATTCGAACAGACAAATCAGAAAACAAAATCCCAACATCTGAACAAGGCACTTCCCCAACCGACCACAAGGATGGTCCCCCCTTCCAATCTCGGTTAGCCTGCTCTATCTCAAAAATAGTGTGCAATCTAGTGTCTTGTAAAAAAAATGATCTGACCTAGTGTATTATGCAAACTAGCAAAAGTGATAATACGCTTTTGGCAATTGTGAATACTATTCACATTAACAGTAGAAATAAGAAAAGAAGTCAGCATGATGAAAGGGAAAAAAATCTAAATATGCAAACAATAATGCCACATTGTTTCCTTTTTTTCCTCTCTTTAGGCTTAGGCTTCTCAACCGTTCCAATCCCAACTGAAGTTTCGAGTTGTGATGAGGCCACTGATGAGCCCTCAGACTCATCACCCCATCACTATCTGGTACATCCATAAGAACCTCGAAAGGATTCTGAACCACTAAGTCTTCCACAATGGGAGTTCCCTTTTGCACCATTTTAGACCTCGTGATTCTCCAAAAAGGCATGTCCTCCCCCTGTCCAGGAGGTGGCATAACATCCTCTTCCACATCCTGAACCACAGCAAGGTCGGGCCTAGGATTGGTATCTTGCAGAACAGGAATTTCCAGATCAGGATCCATTATTTCCTGTACCAGAACCTGAGGGGGATCCAAATCCACCGGATCTTGGGAGTCATCCTGTGATGGCTCAGAAGGAGCACGGGTGGTGCCATGAACTTCTACCGGTACTATTACAGGATTAGAAGGTGGGCTGACAACTGGGCTCATAGCAGAGACCTGCTCCCCGGCAGTCAAGTGATCCTTTAAATGATTAATTCTCAATTTCTCCTTTTGTGCTGTAGCTACATGAACCTCATGCTCAGCACGGACAGATTGATCAACCCCATTATGAGGTGCCCAGGGACAGTTCCTAAAATTACGACCTCTCTCCTCACATAGGTTGCATTTCTGAGGTTGTCTGCAATGTGCACCAGTATGTCCAAAGTCACCGCAGAATCTACATTTCTGCTTTTCACACACATTACTCGAGTGACCAAGAGCACCACATTTATAGCAAGCTCTGGGTTGAATAACACTCCCCTGTCATGACCTAAAAAAAACCAATTGGGCAAATGTTGTATCATTCCTTGCTCCTGTCTGGGTGTAACCTTAAACTTCCAGCCCCCATCCAAAGATGTTCCTCATCCATAATTGGGTCAGGGTAGCCAGTAACCTTACAGCGCTGCTTCAACCGATGAGAAATGTCCACCACATTTACTCCTTCATTACGAAAGAGAATAGTAATCATTTTAGACATGGGCTTAGTCAGAGGTATAGCAATAAAAGATCGACATAACGGACCATTCTTAAGTAAATTATACTGTGTCCAAAACCGTTCCAGGCCATTAGGATGCTTAAAACTGATATCATACACAGTATCCCCAGGCATATAAATCAGGGCATAAATTTCATATGCATAAAATGTCATACTGTTCTTGAGCAATGCTCTTCCCACAAACAGTCTATCAGTGCATCTGGGGCTGCACCCCGAAACTTCAAACGTACTGTATTATGTCTCATTGCTGGTTTTGAAGCAGTGTTCACATGGGAAGGAAATAGCTTCTTCCGCACCCCATCATGCTAAACCAGAGGTTTCACTGTTTGCAAACCGGCATGAGTAGTAAATGAAGTAGGGCCCTCAGAAACAGTCAATCCAGGTGGTTCCGTCTGACTCCCAGCTGCAGGGGAGACCAGCTGTGGATCTAAAAGGACTGGGGAAGGTGGGGGAGGAGGCAGACCACAAGACAGGTACAGTAGTATCTCCCTCCAATTCAGTAATTGCCAACAGGAGATCCCCCTTTCCCAGATACTTCAGGGGCCTCACAATTTACCACAATCTGACCAGGCATAATTTGAGAAAAAGAAGCCTGAAAGTCAGACCCAGGACTAGGGCCACGAAGCTGTGGGACCACATTGGTGCGTCCCAAGGCAGGAACATTCGCATCCCAACCAGAACCACCGAGTCTTTGACCCACCCTGCAGCCTTCAGTGTATGTGAAACCCAATCATCCGGGGGGAGGCAGGACTTTCAACCCCCTTTGCAGCAACACCTACAGTTTTACAAGGTGTAAATTTACCCACCCCACCATAATGACAGTTCTGCCCTTGTAACTGTTGTCCATTTGGGGAGCGTTTTCCAGGGGACCCATGAGCCGAAAACTCAGCGGGCAAATTGAACCGAAAAGGAGCATCATGTCCAGTAACCAAGTCAGGACTAGGCATACGTCATTGTAGTGGCACCCCAGCATCAACCATTACATTAGTTGCCTCCACTTGCGGCAAACCTTCCAATCCCACTCCCCTGTCCAAATCGCGCTTACCGGCTACCCTTGCCGGTACCTGTTGAGACGCAGAGCGGGTCATAGCATCCACAGGAGCCTCCAAAATCATTTCAGCAATCACCACACCACCCCAAGCAACATCCACTTCCGTGTGTGTCACCGGGATTCCAACTCGAGTGCATTCATCCATCGCCGCACCAGTCCTGGCGCATTCCAGCAGCATCAACTCCAGTTCCACCTTCATAGCATGGAACCTGCATTCTTCAGCAGCAAGCAGCTCACGAATCTCTGTTTCAGCTACTACTTCAGAAACCATAGACAAATCTTCCCGCAGCAGTTCTCATCCAGGTAGGGAAGCCGCATCCTCTAAAACCACAGAACTGCTTATAGCAGGATTGGCCTCACTGAATCCCAAGACCGGGAATAGGCCTGTTCCCTGGCCCCCTGAACATGCAAACTCCATGATGTCTCGGGCAGACTGGCCATAGCAGCACCAGTCACAGTGCCATCTCTCACAGAGTAGGGGAATTTTATTGAAAATTGGATTTCATTACAATACAAATACAATGTATATACATTCTAAACAAAATTATTAACCAATTGTAACAAACAGAAAAAAGATTCAGTAGACAAGAAAACATTATACACATTGCTCTGCATTTGTCAATGTCCTGCATACTATAATCTACCAATATTCTACAAAATAATATCCTAATCACTGATTCCCCATCCATTGCAATTGACCCAAAAAAGCCTAGCTCTTTCAGGGGTATATCTCATTATATCAAATTTCATGGTTTTATTTAGTGATATCCCAATGTTCTGAAAAAGTTCCAGATGAGATACTTCTCTCTGTTGCAGAACCCACATGCACCTAGCCTGCCAAATAAAATATTTTATTGTTGCAAATACTATGTACATAGTGTCTCTGTGGTATTTCCCAAATAGCCCTCCTACAGAACCATACATTACAGTCTTATAATTCAAATTTCCAAACAAACGCTCCTTCCATGTTCTAGCCAAATATGTCCAAAATGGTTTTATATATGAACATTCTAAAAACAAGTGTTGTTGGGTTTCCACAATTTGCCCACATGCCACTCTGGGGCAATATCTATCTTCAAGCTGTTTATGCTTGTTATTGCCCCTTACTCCTAATCTCCCAAAATTGCCTAACCAAACACAATCCCACATGAAATGGGGAAGTCTAGGGTTCACCAACTGTTGGAGTACTGCTTTTTTCTGTGTGTCAGGGCACTCCGAGAACACTATTTCAGCCCTACATTCTGAATCTATAATCAAACCACAAATTTTTTTCCTGTCTAATGTTACTATCTGTTCTATACTAATGTTCCATTTCACCAGCATTTTTATACATTCCACTCCATATTGAGGAGTGTATGCCAATCTGTTCAACCCTCTGGGGTTCTTATTCTCCCATACCCTTTTGCATGGCACTAGCCAAGCATTTAGCATTGGCTTCCATGGTGGATCCCCAGGTCTCATGGCTGGGCTAATATTACCAGATAAAAAAGTACTAAAAAAGAATGCGATCGGGTTGACCATTGCCACCCCACCTTCGCAAACAGGATGATATGTATATTCCCTCTTAACAGGATTCAATCTAGATCCCCAGAATGCCTGAAAAAATATGCTGTAAATGACTGTAAACATACTTATTGGAGGAGGGTATATAACTTAAGTAAAGAAATATGGGGACCAGTAGTGTTTTAATTAAAACCACCCTTTTTTTCTTTGTCAGTTGTTGTCCCTTCCAGCTATTGACTAATCATGTTGCCTTCTCCACTTTCCCCTTCCAGTTTAACATAGCCATGTCCCCTGGACCAAACTGTATACCTAATATAGAGATGGGCTGATCAGTCACTTTAATACCACCTATATGCCCTAACTGTGGTACCTGGGTATCACCTATTGTAACCTTCTTGCTCTTTCCCACATTAATTTTAGAACCTGTACATTTGGAATACTGCTGAAATATATTACTTAGAGCCTCTGCAGAACTAGAAGAAGATATTGCTATAACTAAATCATCTGCATATGCTAGCACCTTGACCGGGGGACAATCTGGGTTAGTTACTACTCCTGTGATCCTTTGTTCTTGTAACAACATTCTAATAAAAATATCTATAACAAAGGTGTAAAGCAGGGGGCTCAAAGGGCAACCCTGTCTAACGCCTCTTTCAACCTTTATCCTCTTCCCCTCCCAACCATTTATACTAGGGATGATCGTGGCCCCTTTATACATTTGTTTTATCCTGTTTACAAAAACCTCTGGAATCCCAAATGCCCTGAGAGTTTTAAACAAGAACTTGTGAGAAACCCTGTCAAAAGCTTTCTCTTGGTCGATACTTAAGATGAAGCCCTGTGCTTGCCCTGTCTGCCCTCTAAAGAGTAATTCCCTCAGAACCATAAGATTGTCCTGTTGTTTCCTGCCTGGTATTGAACAAGACTGAAAAGGACAGATTAGTTTTGGAGCTACTTTCAATAATCTGGTCTGCAGGATTTTACTTAAGATTTTCAAATCTGTATTTAACAGACTTAATGGACGCCAGTTACCTATTATCTGTCTCTGACCTTTCTTGTGGAGCAGTCAAGAGCTGCTTCCTGCATAGAAGGGGCATCATTTGATGATGTTAAAACATAATTAAACAGAATCACCAAAACAGGGGCTAATTCTATACTAAAGGTTTTATAAAATCCTGACCTTAATCCATCCATACCTGGAGCAGAATGTGGAGCTAGCTGTGAAATAGCTGCTGTCACTTCCTCTACAGATACCTCTTTAATCAAATCTTGGACCTCTATTTCAGACATCTGTGTTAACCCCAATGATTTTAATAAATTAGAGGGATCATGATCCAGAGTGGTGGTACCAAATAGACCTGCCACATATTCTTCTACCACATTCAAAATCTCCTGTGGAGAATTTACTAACTGTCCTGTTGGTGTGCTTAGTTCTGCAATAAATCTGTTTTCAACACTCTTATTACACTCGTTGAATGGGTTTAATGATTTTTGCTTTACCCGAGTCCCAAATCTCAATTCCTGGTTTAGGGACTTGGCCCAATTATATTGGATGTCAGACATTTTTCCCTTAGCGTTTTTAATGATTGCACTATAATCCTGTTTAGACAATTCAGCCTGGGAAATAAGATACTGTAAATATTGTCTTAATTGCAGGTATTGCACATATTCCTTATTAGCTGTACCTTACCTCTCTACCTCCTTCCGCTGATCAAATTCTGGTGGGTGACTTAAATGTCAACTGGCTCAGCCCCTCCTCCTCTTCTACCCGAGACTCCTTTTCTGCAATAGACCTAACGCAACTAGTTACCCACCCTACCAGGACTAACCCCAAGAGAGGCTCCAGTACCCTGCTTGATGTGGTACTCACCAACCGCCCTAATCGGATCCCCAATGTACAAGTCCTCCCAGACTCTCTCAGCGATCACTCCCCCATTCTATTCCACTGGTCAACCTCAGTCCCCAAACCCATAGCACAGTCCACATGCTGGCGGGCCTAATACCTGGTGGACTGATAAAACTTAAGGAACTTCTGTCCCAAATTGACTGGTCTCCTATACAGGCAACTCCTGACATCGACACAGCTCTCTCCTTCTTTACCCAAACTTTTAATAATGCCTGTGCTATCTTTTCCCCAGTGTTGACCCGCCATTCTAAAAGGAAGAATGCCCCCTGGGTTACCCCAGCTTTGATCCACCAGCTTCAAACATAGGGACAACCTATGGCACTGTGCCATTGAGACTGGCCGGCCCAATGACAGGCGGTTATATGCTGCCGCCCGAAACAAGTGCACTCGGGCCATCAGAAAGGCCAAGTCTGAGCACTATCGGTCCTCACTCACTGCCTCATGGGGGAATCCCAGAACCTTCTGGGATAACATTAAACAGTTAAATGGGAGTGCACACTCCTCCCCACCCACCCAGATCAACATTAATGGTGTGATCTCCTCAGACCCAGCCCTCATAGCCAACCACCTCAACACCTCATTCACTGACCTTAGCCCTATCCTCCCTACAAATTTTTTTGACCCTCCTCCCAGCACCTGCCATAATTCTTTCTCGCCTTATTTTCTCCTCCGCCATGTTTCTGCCAAGAACTTAGGCGCACCTTGTCACTGCCCTCAAGAGTAATAGTACAGGCAGTGACACCCTGGATCCGGTATCCCACGGCTGGTCTTAGACACAGTCCTTACCCGATCACATGCCTCATCAACCACTCTCTTTGCCTGGGAAGGTTCCAACTGCCAGGAAAGTCGCCACTGTCACCCCTATCTTTAAAGGTGGTGATAGGACTGTGGCTGGAAACTATCGACTAATCTCCATTCTCTCCTCTCCAAGGCCTTGGAAAAGTGGTGGCCTCTCAAACTCTGACTACCTCTCCACCTACAATGTCCTTTGTCCTGAGTAGCATGGCTTCCGAGCGGGCCACAGTACCAACACAGCCCTCCTAGAGTTCTCCAACTTTCTCCACTCCTCCTTAGACACTGGTTCTCTGGCTGGTGCTGTCTTCATTGACCTCTCGAAAGCTTTCAACACTGTCTCCCACCCCCTCCTTCTTGATGCCCTTAGTCTCTCTGGTTTTGCTGCTGGGCCTATCTCCTGGTGCACCAGTTATCTGTCTGACCACTCACAGCATGTAAAAATTAATGGGACCTACTCAGACATCTGTCCCATCTTTTCTGGGGTTCCCCAGGGCTCCATTCTGGGCCCCTTACTATTCTCCCTTTACCTTAACACCCTTCCACGCTCTTGCTCAGGAAACATTCTATTGTACGCTGATGATGCAGTCATCTTTGCCTCAAATCGTAACCCTACTGCCCTCCAGGACTCGCTGCAGAAGTCCTTCACTGAAGCCGAGGGCTGGTTCAAGGAACATAGATTGGTGATAAATCTTAAAAAAACCAAAACCATGTTCTTCACTCATCCCCAAAACAAGTCCTGCAACTTCAAACTCCTCATTCACTCTGGGTCCTCATTCCCACTCGAACAAGTTTGCTCCTATAAATACCTAGGGATCCATTTTGACCCCTCCCTCTCCTTCCATGGACACATCGCTGCCCTAGCCACTGCCACTAATATCCGATTGGGCATCTTACATCGGTATAAACACTGCCTCCCCCCGGAGGCTCTTCGACTCGCAGTCACCTCCTCTATCCTGTCCCTAGTGGACTATGGACTGCCGGGTGTATGGTGCTGCTGATCAGACCGCACCTATAAAATCTGCACTACTCTGAATAAGGCCTGCAGGTTAATTACTGAGCACCTAGGATGACACACACTGTCTACTGTATGCTAAAGCGCTGGTACTTGATCCTCGATTTAACGCTCAAATATCTTACCTGTACCCTTACAAAAAGACCCTCCTTGGGCTTTCCCCACCAGGATTGACCACCACCATACGCTTCTGTTCCACTAGTTCATACTCGGACCTCTGGGAAAACTCTCTTGTTATCCCTAGAGCTAGGACCTCTCATGGCCAAAGAGCCTTCAGCTTTAGGGCCCCCTCCTGGTTCAACACACTGCCCCCCTCCATCTCCGAAGCTCCAACTGTATCGTGCTTCAAAACTTCCTTACGTAACCACCTTATTAACACCCGATGCTGTAACTGCCACTAGTCAAAGCCGTACTCAATACTTATGACAAAGCTTATTACTAAGCTGCTAAGGACGACATAACTCTGGTATTGTTTGCATCCATCCTACCTGTACCAGCTTGTCTGTATCTATGTCTTAATTTTACTGTTATACTTATGTGTTGTACTGCTATACTGTGTATTTTGGTTTGTCTTACTGTGACAAGGTACCTTTGTAAATGAGCCTATGGCTCAAAGGTTTTCCAAACTGCTGTTTAAATAAAATAAAAATTAAAATAAAATAGCTACTGTATATACGTAGCTCTATTTTGAAAAAGTTTCTGCCAGTTCTTTTTAGAGTCCTCCCACCATTCTGTAATGTTCTCATACATTTCCTCTACTGAGAGCCTGGCTATCCAGTCCTGATTCCACATCCTTTTCACTTTGGATCCTCTAAAAGTATTTCATTTAAACGCCATTTATTTTTCTTACATCATGGGGTTCCCTCCCATGATACCTGAATCTGAACTGCCATATGATCTGAAAGTTCATTAGGGATTGTGGAAGCAGAAAGAATGTTTAACACTTGAGATGCAAAGGTAAAATCTATCCGAGTCCTTAAGGTACCCCTAAAATATGTACAGTAAACCCTCCATTTAGATGCTTCCTTCTATAGGTATCCACCAAACCAGCTGTTCTAACTATCTGTAGCAATGCTGTAGTGTCACAAAACAACTCTGAGGCCAACATGATGGGTGCCTAATTCGAGAGCTCCTCTGGAGCCGGGCAGTGAAACAGCTCAAGTACCGTGACCCTCGGGAATTAGTAACCCCTCACACTACCAATAGATGGGGTAGGTGCCCCCTTACCGAGCAACGTGGGGAAGAAGTGTCGTTGCACCCTCTCGTGTGTTGAGAGTGCATCGGAATCAGAGCAGGGAGAAGAGCAACAAGTTGCGCAGGCCCGAGTGTAGGAAAAAGCGAGTTAGCAGTGACTGGGCTGGCCGGAGACTATAGACACATGGCGGGCTGTGGCAGAGCGGCAGTAGGGAGTGTCCTTTGCGACGGCTAGTGGTCCAGTTGGCAGTTCAACCCCGTAAGCTTATCATTTCTCATGCTGTCACACCAGAGGCATATTTAGCACCCCTTGGTTTCTGCTCATGCATTTTATACAGATGGCTCAGTTTAAATAGAGGGGGACCTGCAGTTCCGTATAGTGAATCTGCTGCAGCTATGCCATCGGTAGCAGATTCATTACAGCATATCACACAAATGCTGGAAATGGTTCTAAACAGGGTGGAGGCTATAAATACCCAACTATCAGGTACAGCGGCTGATGTCCATGGCTTACAGGACTGCATGAATGTGTTAGAGGCATGTGAACAGAGCCAGTCTAAGCTAATGTATAGGCTGCAGGCACAGGAGGAAAAAATCACAGCGCTCCAGGAAAGAATTGAGGATCAGAAGAATAGAGCCAGAAAGAATAACCTGTGCACTATAGGCATACCAGAAGGAGTGGAGGGCCAGAATATGGAGAGGTTTTTGAATGAAACACTGCCTACTACGTTAGGGGACAGATGGAGGGGAAATATGGACGTTGAGTGTGCGCATCGGCTTGCATCTAGGAGGGACAGGTCTCCCGTACAGCCAAGGCCTATAATAGCATATTTCCTGCGATACTCCACAAAGGAGAGAATCCTTAGGGCAGCCAGAGATATGGGAGAGGTGTGTTGGCAAGGGGCCACTGTGTTGTTTTATCGGGACTTCACCCACAAAACTGCCAGTAAGAGGCGTGCATTTGGTCCCCTCAACAAATTCTTATATCAAAGCAACTTTCACTTCAAATTTAGGGGTCTAACGAAGCTGCAGGTCACAAAGGAGGGCAGGGAGGTGGTGGCAGAGCACCCTTTGGACATTGAAAGATGGCTTGCTAAATTCTGGCCCGAATTGTCTATTCCCTCCTCACCTGATAAGCAGCTTTGGGAACCTAATACCTTGAAAGGGGGCCGATTGGACAGGCATCAGCATCGAGGGGTGGGCAAGCGGGGCGGTCGCGCAACATTAAACCATGCTCACCCAGCTTTGCTTGGCCCTCCTGAGCCCAAACTGCCGTGGTTCACAGATACGGATCTCTCCCCACAATCTGCACATAAGATGAATACCACCTTGGCACCGAGAGCAGTTCACAGAACAGCTCGGCATCGGCAGAGATCTAAAAGTGGGGTTCAATACCCGCATGATGCTGTAATGACAGCCCCTCCAGCAAAAGTGTCTCGTGACGACATGGCCTCTCCTCCTCATAATGGCCAGCTTCCAACCCTGGAAGCTGTGGACATGGACACTAGTCTGTCAAAAGACTGGGCCGATATAGCTGAATCTACATTGATAGAGGTAGTTGATGCAGCGACTCCCATCAGACCTGGGTTATCTCCTATGCAGCTGCAGTGACCAAGAACGGTGCAGGGCGGGTTGACATAACCCCACCAGCTGATGAAGGTTCAGATGAACTACCTGGATGACAGTCTGGACTTTTATAACTGCGGCACTATAAATATGGTTGTATACTGATTTCATAGCTTACTCTGTTTTGTTGCTTTCTGCACCTATACCCTGAAGGGATTCAGGGTGGCGGTTTCCTGGGGTCACTAAGGGCATGGTCATTGCTCTTCCCCATTCTGCTAAGATGTGTATGGCACTCTATAGTTACATTGACATTATATTAGGGGTGTTAATTGCCCAGGGACCTGGTATATCTTTCTGTATAAGGGATTGAGTGAGTGTCTCTTGTAATGGGACGCCCTCTCTCTTCCTGTAATGCCACTCAAGGTTCGTGCCTGGGGTCTTTACTGATAGGTAAGGTCACTTACCCCCACTTCTTCCTCCCTCTGTCTGAGGGCCTCTTCCTAGGGGTGCTCCCTAGGGGGTTCTTGGGCGAGCCCCTTTCCCCTTTCCCATTTCACTGATCCTCCCTGATGGTCCAGCGTCCAACCTTTGGTTCATTGCCAGTACAGAGTGCTGGATCGTTATTGGTTCTAACCAATTACCTCCTACTAGGATTCGGGGCTAGTGTAGCTGAGGCTGCTAATTTGTGAGGGCCTCTTTCACAGAACCTCGATCCTATAATGCTTGTGCATATTGGTTAAGTTTACAGGTGTGTTATACAAGTGTTGGGTTCTTTAGGGCTAGGGGTTGGGCAAGGTTGCTTTCCAACCCCCAGTCAACCTTCATATACTTAAGATAGTGTAGTTATTGTTTATAGTAGATTTTAAGCTCTGTGATATATCTTTTTATTGCAGCTTACTGGTTAAGGCGTGAATACATTTTGCATTTTTTGGATTCTAATTTCCTTCCCATCTGGCAGTATAGGCAGGGTTGAATTTAGATTTCAGTATCTATCTGCAGATTTTGAGTTTAGCTCGTAAGGTGATATACTAGCCTGTTACCTGGGTACAGTTTTGGGGCTAATAGTGGCTGCGGACATCTCAAGTCAGTATGTGTTCGCCTACAGCTTTAGCTAGCCAGAGTAGTTCTCCCACAGTTCTGGTATCCTGGAATGTCAATGGGTTGAACCATCCTGTTAAATGGACTAAAGTGCTGCAGTACTTGCGCTCCCTAGGAGCAGAAATTGCCCTACTTCAGGAAACACACCTTCTGAAAAAAGCAGTCACTTGGATGAAGAAGGCATGGGTGGGGGTGGTGTGCGCTAGTTCGGCTACGTCCAAATCCAGGGGGGTAGCCATTCTGATCCGCCGTGCCTCCTCATGGACATTGGAGGATTCCAAACATGACTCGCAGAGCAGGTGGGTCATTGCCAGGCTATCCTCTCCAGAAGGGAAGTTGGTTTTGGGTAACCTGTACACCCCCGATGTAGATCATACAAAGTTTTTTCCCGCAATCAGTCAGGCCATCTCCTCCCTCACTCAGGAGAAGGGGGCAATCCGTATTATAATAGGTGGGGATTTCAACATGGTGGCAGACATATTTGTGGATAAGTCTAATCCTTCACGTAAGGCCAGAATCAAGGCCAGTTTAGCCCTCCAGGAAATGCAGCAGGAATGGGGCTTGACAGATGTGTGGGGTAGGGACAACCCGGTTGGGAGGGACTACGCATTCTATTCTCCTGTACACTCTACTTACAGTTGTATAGATTACTTTTTAGCTAATGCGGTAGCAGCTCAGAATATTCTTAATGCTAAAATTGGGACTATTCTTGTTTCAGACCATGTCCCTGTGTCGATTTCCTATACGGGGAGGGGGTAGTCTAAAACGGGCACTCGCTGGAGGGGTAATCCGTTATTGCTTAAAGATCCAGAATTTTGTAGGATGCTGTCCCTGGCAGTGAAGGATTACTTTGCTTTTAATGCTAATTGTGGGTCTCTCCTGGCACAATATGGGAGGCCTTCAAGGTGGTGATTAGAGGCCGCATCATTGCTTTCTCAGCTGCTAAAAACAAAGAGCGAAAGGCAAACCTGGCTCAATGGCAGGCTGATCTGGTGACTTTGGAGTCCCGCTTCAAGGCCTCCCCTACTCATAGGAGAGATAAGTCTCTAGTTCGGCGCATAGTGGGTCTTAAATACCAAATAAATGCCACCTGACACCAGAAGGTGGAGTGAGTCTTAATGAGATCCAAGCACGCATACAGGGAAGGGGGGGTGAAAAAAGTGGTAGGCTGCTTGTGTTTAGGTTGCGGAAGCAACAAGCGCCATCTCGTATTCAAGCCCTTCATTCAGCAGGGGGTAAGATTGCCCACAAAGCCCAAGATATCAATGATATCATAAAGGTATTCTATCAAAACCTATATAAATCACAGGCTGCTCTCTCAGCTCAGCAAGTGGAGCAAGAGATTGATCAGTTCTTTCAGAGGTTTGTCTGCCCTGGAATTACTCCAGGGCAAAGGACCAACCTGGACACCCCGATGACCCCAGTGGAACTACGGCAAGCTCTATTCTGTATGGTGAAAGGTAAAGCTCCTGGCCCTGACGGGATGACGGCCGAGTTATACCAAGTAATGGTAGAGGATATCTCACAACCTTTACTCCTTGCTTTACAGGAGGCTCACACAGCTGGAGCATTCCCTCCATCTATGAGACAGGCCCTGTTCATCCTATTACCAAAAAAGTATAATGACCTTACAGACTGCGCCAACTATCATCCGACCTCCTTACTCACTGTTGATACTAAAGTTTTGGCAAAGATTCTAGCCACACAGGTGCAGGAGGTGCTATCCTCAATTATTCATCTGGCGCAGGCAGGCTTTATGCAGGGCAAATCTGGCTCTGACAATACCAGGCTTCTTCTTAATTTAAAGTGGATAGCCTCTTGCTCCCCTGAAGCCATGGCTGCTTTGGCAATAGATTTTACTAAAGCCTTTGACTCTGTTGAGTGGCATTACCTGCATCGGGACTTGCCGAAGTATGGCTTTGGTCCTAATTTTTGTCAGTGGGTGGCTACATTATATGGATCCCCGATGGCTAGAGTGTTGACCAACACCACAATTTCGGCTCCATTTCAGTTGCACAGGGGAACCAGACAAGGGTGCTGCCTGTCCCCCTTGTTATTTTTGATTGCCTTAGACCCTCTTATAAGGGCCTTTAGTGCATCGTCTGAGATATCAGGCATCATGGTTGCTGGGAAGACATATCTGGTAGCGGCATATGCTGATGACCTGCTCCTGACCCTTTCCCATCCTGAAGAGTCATTACGGCATGCTTTACCCCTGTTGCAGGTATTCTCATCCTTTTCAGGTCTTTGTGCCAACCAGAAAAAAACTCTGCTGGCTCCGCTCAATGCAAGCTGTAGCAAACAATGTTTACAGGGGACTGACTTGGTATGGGCGAGTCAGGGACATTCATACCTGGGCATTTTTGTACCGGCTAAGTGGGTCAACCTCGAAAGGGCTAATTTTGCACCATTGCTTTCCCAACTCACAGCAGAGGTAGACAGATGGAAAAGACTCCAGCTCTCTTTACCTGGGAGGGTCGCGACTATCCGCATGCTTCTGCTGCTGCGAGTTATGTATTTATTTAGGAATCTCCCAATACACCTCTCCCCTAAGCTCTTTGTCTCCATGGAAAATCTGATATCTCGGTTTCTATGGGAGGGTAAAGCTCCCAGATGGAGTAAGCATAAATTAAGAGCGCATTGGTCCTCAGGGAGTCTAGGATCCCCCTGGCTCCAAGGATATCATTTAGCTTGTACAGCGGCAGCTGCTACTAAGTGGTTTGTCCCCAGTTCGATATCCTCTCCCCTTTGGGTCCAGTTAGAGGTGGACTTAGTGGCAAATATTCAGTTGCACCGGTTCTTACATCCGACGTCCCATGCCCAGTGTACTCTAGCACTGGTGGTTATGGAGACTAAGCGAGCTTGGCATCTGCTTATGTCTCGCTCCCATACACCCAGTGAAACACAAGCCCCTCCATGGCTGTATACTCCGCTGTGGCATAATAAGACCTTAATGATTGAGGATACCCCTCTTCATTGGCCTATGTGGGAGGCCCAGGGAATCCGGTATATACAGGATCTATGACTACCTGGCTCTTCAACTCTGATGTCCTTTGCACAATTGCAGCAGAAATTTCAAATTCCAAGTAGTGATTTTTGGAGATTTCTTCAAATACGCAGTACTATACAGGCTCAAAAGGCCTGTGTGGTCATGGATCCGAAGTGGGAATGGCTGGCTCATAGACATGAAACATCCTCTAGTGGAGGTCTCATTGGACGTTTTCATAAGACCTGGCAAGATGCACAGGCAAATCCATCCACTCCATGTAGGTTGAAATGGGCTTCAATACTGAACACCCATATCTCTCAGGAAGCCTGGAAGCGGTATCTTCAGGATTGTCATTACGTGTACGCAGATACCAAAAGCCGTTTCATACTGCTCAAAATATTGTTGTTTTGGTATCGAATGCCCACATCCTTGCATTCTCATGGCCTATTGCAAGACTCTAACTGTTGGAGATGCCAGCATCCCGGAGGTCACTTGCTGCACATCCTTTGGGAATGCCTGCTGCTTTTACCTTTCTGGTCTGCCATAGCACAGGATTGCTCTACAATTTTTGGAATTCAGATACATTTTTCTGACCCCAAGCTGTTATTAGGGGATACCTCATCTTTCAATGCCTTATCTCGGCTTAAGAGGCAATGGATTGCATTGGCTTTATTAGAAGCCAAGCGACTGGTACTTAGACACTGGCACCAACCAGCTCCACCATCCCGTAGTAGCTGGCATGCTGCACTTGCTAGTCTAGCCATATTAGATCATCTGTCCTGTATTCAAAGGGGTTGTATGGATAAATATAATGCCAGATGGGAAGCTTATCTTCATTCTTTTCTCTGCAGAATGCCAATTTCTGATTGTAACCTTCTTTTATAACCTGTGTTAATATATGTTTATGGTAAATAATTCCGACATTAGAATTCTCAATATTAGAGGTCGTTAGCTGACCCTAGAGGTTCAATGTATATGCTGCACTATTTGTATAATGTGCGTGCATATTTAGAGCTTGGTTTTGTTTTGTTGTTTTTTTTTTCCTCTCTCTCCTTTTGTGTATAAGTCAGGACACTTGTATGGCCTTTTGGTATGTATGTATGTATGTATGCTTAAATAATCAATAAAAATTTTCTATGATAAAAAAACAAAACAACTTTGAGGTTCGAAGGCCTCTATCAGTTGTAGAGAGTCCACAGTTAAAATCTCCTGACCAGAGTACAAGTCTGGATGTATGTCGATAAGGCTGAATCTCTTTAAACAAGGCCACTCTCTGTGCTTTAGTTTGGGGAGCGTACACTGTTATTATGCGAAACCTTTCTGACATGTAAGAGATATCTAACATCAAAACCCTTCCTGGATGTGTGTCAACTAATCTGGATACTTTTAGGAGGGGGTTAGCTAGTAAAATGCCTACCCCATCACAGGGTTCGGTCCCTGAGGACCAAAAGGAGGCCCCTGGCAACCAGGCTGTGGATGCAGATTGTAATTCAGCATGGGTTTTAAGACAAGTGTCCTGAATACAAATGATGTCACTGTGTAAATTGTCCAGAGTAAGCAGGGCCCCAGCCCTCTTTCTATCATTTTTAATACTATTGATGTTTAGAGTAATGATTTTTAATGACCCCATAATATAAAAAAAGGCAAAATGTCAGTATACTTGCATCATGGCGTTTTGGATGACCTTCACTGTTTTGTTCATTTTCCTATTGAATCACCCCCTCCTCCTTCAGAATCTGTAATGGATGTTACTGAAGAACCGTCTGTCCCCTCCCCTTCAGACTCACCAGCAGTTCCCTCTGAATTTAATAAAGCTATTTGTTTACGGTCTGTACTGAGGCAGTTTCCTTCATATTAACTTTCCTGTTCCCCTGTGACACAGCTTGTCTATTCCTTTTTTATGAGATACCATTCTAAAAGGTGGATCCTTCTCTCCTGGGGGTGGGGGGGGGCATGTCTGGCTCTGTTTTACCTGTCTCCCCATTCATACACTGGGCTTCTTCCCCTGTCTCCATTCCCATTACTTCCTCTGTGGCCTGTATTCCCTCTAAATCCTGCCCTGGGTGGTCCCTTGGTGCAGGAGTGTCTGTAGGAACATTCTATTCTAGGGAGCTTGAATGCCGTGGTGATGTAGCCACTACAATGCTTGCAGAGGCTGCCTTTTTTGCATACTGTTGCTGGGCCATGTTGATTAGTCCCTCATGTGAAGGACAATCCTCCCTATTATGGGATGCCCAGGGACACCTACCATATGCATGACCTGTCCTCTCTAAAGGTTGCAACGAAACAAGTTTAGGCAATTAGCAGAACTGTGTCCAAACTTCTAGACAGTGGTTACATCTCGTGGAGTCGCAGGCAGAACTTAAATGGGCCCTTGACCCACACTTGAAACATGACCTGGGTTGGCCGTTATAGAATATTGATCCCCTGTCTTTTCCTAAAAAAAAGGAACTGGGGAGATGAGCAGGGCCTGTGTTTGTGGAAATTAGCTAAACTCTCACCCTCCAACTCCAGTCCCATATTTGCTCACTGTCCAAATTTGGGGTAGGTTTACTTAAGATTTCACACCTTTGTTTCAGCCAAAAGAGGATGTCCTCAATGTTTACCCCTTCATTCCTAAAAAAAAACTGTAACTAATTTGGCTAGGGGTTTCGTTAAAGGGACCACCATAAAAGGAATCCATAAAGGAGTATTTTTTAACACCTGGTACTGGGCCCAGAAGCAGTCTAGACTTGACACATTTTTAAAGCTAATGTCATAGTTCCTGTTTCCCAACCCTATTAGGGTGAAAAGCTCAGATGAAAACAATTTCATAGAATTCTTTAAAAGTTGGCTTTGCTATATGTACCCTATCTGGGGGGTTCTGTAAGCCTCCCTTGTACACTAACCTAACAGCATTCCATCTGGGAGCAGGCTCCCCTTTGTTTAAAAACAAATCAGATAGTTTAATTATAGGCTGCAATGTTGGCCTATCTTCAGACCCCTGTAAGACCTCCTCACTGGGTCCCATCCGTAATGGAATATCTGCCCCATTCACACTCACACCTTCAGAAATATCTCTGTTTGCCATAGATTCCCCTTCATTTATATTTCTCCCAACACATGCATCAATATTACTGGTACCAGATACAATAGAAAAAGTGTTACCCCAGGGTTTGTTGGAGCTCATGTCTTGTTCATTGATGGTGGCCACTTTTGTAGGTATATGCTCTATCATCTCCTGATATAAAGGGTCTTCAGAATCAGGAACCCAGGCTCCCTGCTGTCCCTGTTTCCAACCAGCATTCTCTAATACTTGTGCAATTGAATGCTGTATTGAACCTTCATCACAAAAGTCAGGAGCTCTGGAGCCCCAGTCTCTCTCTCTCTCTCTCTCTCTCTCTCTCTCTCTCTCTCTCTCTCCTTCTGCCTGTCCCTGAAGGAGTAAGTTTTCTCCATTGTTTCAGTTCAGAGTGAGTCCTGTAAATGCAACTGTTTCCCAACTCCAAGTCTCATTTTGATGTTTTTAGTGAGACAAACACTTTCTGTTTCCTTTTACTTCAGCTCTCGGCACACGGGTTCTACATCGTTTAAACTGCCAGCCGTTTGTTTAGCATTGCTTTGAACCACCTTGTTTATGACAGAAGCAGTGGCCCTGTCTTTCTGGCCTGACTGTGAGTCAGAAGCTGGATGACTCATCTCTGTGTTATTCACTACAGAGGATTTATCAGGTACTTGTGCCAGAGTTTCAAGCTCTTTCTCTAGCTCTGCAGCTCTTTGTATGATCTTTTCTTTTTCTAACTGAAGCATTTTAACTTTTTCTTTCAATTCAATATCCAACACCTGCACGTTATCTGTTGTTTGACCATCTTTATTTTGCATCAGCTCTCCGCTGCTTTTCTCCACTATTTCCCCCACACAGGTAGGATTGGGTGCACCATCTTCCTCGTTTAATTCTGTAGTCAGGTCTTCCAAATCCATAACTGTTTCTGCCGAGTGTCCATCTTTTTCAGCCTCTGTAGAAAGTGAGACAGGGGAGGAGGCCATCTCCCCTGCCACATTAGCACTTCCTCTTCTTCCTGTGTCTGGCTCTGAAATGAGTCCCTCCATCCACCTACAGGAAGTGACAGCACCCCTGCAGGCAAAGTAGGGGAATTTTATTAAGCAAAATAAACATAACATCAAGTTATACATGAAAGAACAAATGAAAAAGGTCTAACAACATATAAGAAAAACATTGCAGTCATAAGAAAACAAGATACAGAAACAAAAAATAGTGTACATTCTTCCAAAAGGAAGTAAAACGAGTAGCTGAAAGTTGTTTATGCTACAATTCCATAACAGTCAATAAGGCATTTTCCATTTGTGTTATAATATTGGGTGGAGAGGTCGGAACTTGTTATAGGACATATTGACAGCGAGCTTGCCACAAATAGTATTTACAAACAGCAAAAATCACTCCGTGGGTACTGGGATGAAACTTCTGCCAAGGAGTAGAGAAATTCCCTAATATCAGAATCTGATATGTAATCCTGCTAAGAAATGGCCATTTCCATTTATTAGCTAATGTTTTCCAAAATAAGATATCATCTGGGAGTCAAAAAAAAAAAAAGAGATATAGTTTCTTCAATGTGAGTGCACGAAGGTTTAGGACAGTACCATTCCTGGGAGGATTTATGTTTTAAATTCCCCCGAACAGGTAACCGCCCGTGACAACACAGCCAAGTAACATCCCACATATGTAAAGGGATTCTTGTATTTCGAAGCAGGGACAGAACACAGTCTAGTCGAGAAGGAGGGCACAACGTAAACTGTAATACTGGTCTGGAAATATTAACAAAAGTATCATATAATTGCTTTCTAAATAGCGTTAGAATGGATGTTTTACTAAATTTCCAACAGCGCAGCTTTCAAAAACTGTCTACAGCATAAGTTGGAAAACAAGGGACACGGGTAATTATAGGAGGGAGCATGTCCCAGTTGTCCATTACAGGGCTCATGGCATAACTTATCCAGTTATCAGAAACATGGGATGTGAAGCGAACTCTAAGAAAAGTTGAAAAAGGAAAAAAGAAAGAAAAAAAGCAATAGGGTGAATCATGGCAAGTCCTCCCTGGTGGATAGGCAAATTTGTAATGTCACGCTTAACAGGACTGAGGCAACTGCCCCATACCATCTGAAAGAACACACTAAAGAGTCTGGTTTCTAAATGTTGGGGTGGGGGAGCATATACATAACTAAGAAACAAAAAAATGGGAAGGATAAATTTTTTTAACAACTAATTCCCTTTTTCTCTTCCCTAATTTCCATGACTTCCAAATGTTAACGTTAGCCTCCCCAATATTAAAGTGTTTTTCCCAGTTATAGGTGGCCATATCCGTGACATTAAACCAGATCCCTAAAATATGTTGAGGAGATGTACAAGTCCGAATACCACCCACATCAGAGACCACTGCAGATTCAGGATCTAAGGGGATAGAGACACTCTTCTGAAGGTTAAGAATGCCCCCTGAAAGTACCGAAAAAATTTGAAATATGCCAACAGCCCGGTCTCCTGAAGCTTTATTCCTAACAAATAACACATCATCATCTGCATATGCAGAAATCTTAACTTGGGGTAAAGTTGGGTGGGGTGCAAGACCTATAATAAAAGAATCCCATCTAATTTGACAGATTACAGGATCCAATGCAAAAGTATATAACAACGGGCTTAATGGACAGCCTTGACGAATTCCAACCATCTGGAGAAGAGTATCTCCCACAAAACCATTTACTATAGGTGCAAAGTAGGCCAGGGAAAATATACGAGTGAGCCAGTGAACAAAAATTCCTGGAATACCATACGATTTCATGACTTGTAATAAGTACGAGTGTTGTACTGAATCAAATGCCTTTGCTTGGTCTAGGGAAAGAACAAATCCCGAAACAGCATTACGGCTTTTGGCCTCAAAAATCTCTCTGAGGAGAAGTAGATTTGTGTGTATAGAATGTCCTGGAACAGCGCATGATTGGGCAGGGTCAATAAGGTCAGGAGCAACACGTAATCAACGTGTACTAAGAATTCTAGCCAAGAGTTTATAGTCTGTATTGAGAAGATGGAGAGGTCTCCAATTTTGTAAAGAGCAGGTATCTCCCTTCTTATAGATGAACTTAAGAAAAGACATACCAAAATCAGGGATATCTGCTGTAGATTGTAGGATATAATTGAAAACTTGGGTCAGTACTTCTAATAAATTGTCTTGAAATGTTTTATAAAACTTGTGTGTTAAGCCATCAGGGCCTGGGGTGACCTGCAACGGAAGGTGAGAGATGGCACATGCCACTTCCTCCTGTGTAAGTAATGCAATGAGTTCCAAAATATGGTGCGCAGGGAACTGTGGGAATGGGGACAAAAAAAAATGATGACAAGTCCGGCAAGGTAGGTGGCGATGTACAAAACTGATGGTGCAAATGAGAACGTACAATAGACATCATGTGAGGAATATCATAAACAGTGTTACCCTGTTGATTTAATAAACCATACATAACTGTAGTCCGAATCCTATCTTTATGTACTGAAAAGGGATTTGCAGAGGGGGCAGTCGAAGTTCTTACCCTCATAAAAAAGTCCTGTGTACGGGCACTGTCATACTGGTATGCAAACATGTGACGTTTTACAGTGGTAATTTGGGAAGAATACTCAATAGGGGAAGTAGCTGACAAGGAGAGCAGTTTGTATAATTGATTCCTATGAGTCAAATATGTAATGTATTTATCACGGACCACCCATTTTCCCATAATCTGGAAAAAATTACATATATCTAGTTTTGTATCTGTCCACCATGCTAGGATAGAATCATAACAACATAGAACTGAGATCCGGGCCCAAAAGAGGAGACGAACTTGGACTTGCATAGCAAGAGAAGAGAAAAGAGAGTTGTTCAATTTCCACTGAGTCGAAGCAGAGGATAGGGAAAGCGGGGAGTTATTCGAGAGAAACATACAAGTTAGTTAATGATGATCAGAAATTTCTGTAGGGTGAAGAGAAGCTGTATGGGGAACACAGTGTTGAGAAGAAAAAAAACAATCAATCCGAGTGCGAAAAAGAGATCTATAATAGGTATGGCCAGAATCAGTATGTAAGGATCGGTATGCATCAGTGAGACCGATATCTTTCACTAGGTTAGACAAAGCAAAGGAGTCTCAATAAATTTTCTTCCCCTCTGCCGTCCTGTATGCAACATCATCGAACAGTTGAAATCCCCTTCCCAAATAACATGTTTTTTGTACACAAATAAGGTTTCACCGGGTCGAATAAATGAATACGTGTAGCCTTAGTTTGTGGGCCAGAGAAATTGATTAAACGAAAATGATGAACTTGAAAGGTACAGTCCAGGATCAATGCCCAACCAGGACAAACATCAATAATGCGAGTAATGGAAAATGCCGAGGAGAAAAATAGAACAGCCACACCATCCACAACATCCCCTCCAAAAGTCCCATATGAGGGGCCTTTAATCCATCCCCGTTTAAGGTGCTGAACCTCAAACAGGGTGGTTAGGCGGGTTTCTTGTAAGAAAAGAATACCAACGGGGAGAGAAGCAGCGAGATAAAAAAATCCTCTTTTTTTTTTAAAACTTTATTTATATACTTTTATAAACAGAATACATTCAAGACACATTCACACATCTGGTATAAGTAGTTACAGAGGCAATTTTATAAACAGAATCATGCAATTCCTTATCTGCTAGTGGATATCACTAGGGAAAGTGGCAATCTAAGCGATTATCCGACTATATATTTTTTGAGAACCAGTCAACCTGTACATGGCTTCAGAAGATTATTGTTCTTCTCTTTTCTTTTCCTCTCCTTCCCCACCCCCTTCCTTCTCCTTCCCTTTTCTTCTTCTCTCCTCTCCCCTTCTTCTTCCTTCCATCCATTCATTCCATTTTCCCCCTTTTCTCCTCTTACTTCTGAGGCCAGGGGACCCAACAGGATCTAGTGTCAGCATCCCCCTGCCTCTCAGGCAAGCAGGGAAAGTCAAAGAAATCAGAGACCGAAATGGCCCATTTGTAGGAAAAAGAGAGAAAAAAAAACCCACAGGCAAGAGGGACAACAACAGCTATGGAGCAAAATCGGATTTTTCCCCTGCCATATATAAGAACCAACGCCTCCACAATAATTCAAATTGGGGCACTCTTTTATTCAAGAAGGCCGTCAGTGCTTCCATTCTGTAAATGTTTATCATAATTTCCTGCCATTGGCCTATGGAGATGGGGAGGTGTGACTTCCAACTCCTGGTTATAGCCTTCTGAGCGGCTAAGAATGCTATTTTCAGAAATCTGGTGGTAAGTGGGTCCCTATGCCCCTCTGGAACTTCTAAGAACAAGAAACAAGTAGGTGAAATTATTATACCTGGTGTGAGGGTTATTCCCAGGGCCTGTTGCAACTCCAGCAAGAAAGTGGCTAGTACTGGACAACTCCACAACATGTGGAAATATGTTGCCTGCAACTGTCCACATCTCCTCCAACACTCTGACCTGTCATCAGCTAAAGCCTGTCCCAGGCACCTTGGTGTGTGAAAGTACCTGATGAAAATTTTCCAGGCAAAATCTTGTCAGCTGATTGCCACTAGGCCCCACTGTACTGTAGAGCGGGCCCTATTCCAAACTTCCTCCTGAATTTGCCTCCCAGGTCCCTCTCCATGCTCTTCTTATGGAGTCCGTAGTGTCCCTTTCCAAGCTAGCAAATCCCTGTATAGACTAGAAATAATGTGGGTCTTGGTAGGTGCTTTCTCTACAGCATTTTTTAAAGAAAAGGCAATTTGGGGGAGGGTCATCAGCCCCTGATTAAATTCCGACAAAGCTTCCTTGTTAGGTTCCTAACTTGAAAGTATCTAAATCTATCCTGCCAGGGGATGCCATATCTGTGGACTAGAGCCTCAAAGGGAATAATCTCTCCTCCTTCCACAAAATGCCATATTAGATGCAGGCCTCTCGTCTCCCACTTCCTGAACCCACTGTCCCAAATCCCTGGTGAAAAAGAATCCGGATATGGAATAGAAAAGAAAAGGAATTTCCAATTCTTAGCTCTTTTGTCACTCAGGATGTTGCGCCACATCTCGAGTGTAAACACTGTAAAGGGATTTTCCTGCTGGTCCCGGAGAGGTTTTCTCCTCCTTCCAAGCAGCATGTTGTTTAGGTTAGAAATAGTACCCTCTGAGAATTCTGCATTTTTCCATTTGGACATGTACAGCTTATCCAACCAAAAAAAGGCCGTTCTCAGATGTGATGCAAAATAATAAAGTTTAAAGTTAGGTAACGAGAGCCCTCCATCTTTCTTTGGTATCTGGAGAACTGAAAGCCGTATCCTTGGCTTGTGTGGGCCCCAAAGGAACCGAGAGACCACCCTGTTTAAAAGGTTAAAATATGAATCTGGGACCTTAATCAGAATAGTTTGTACCAAATATAGGAGTTTGGGAAGAATTATCATTTTTATGGCCTCTACTCTTTGGGCTAAGGGGATAGGGACAGATAGCCAGAGTTCCAATTCGGTCCTGATATTCACTAAAATAGGGGAGAAGTTAAGCGAGAATAAATTGTCAAACTGGAATCCCAGCCATACTCCCAAATATTTAAAATTGGTCAGATTCCATTTAAAAGGAAACCTCTGTCTAATTTGGTCAGATGGCTCATAGTGTTTATTTAAAACCTCTGTCTTACATAGGTTTAACTTGTATCCGGCTAAAAGGCTAAATTCTGATAAAGCGCCCCACAGTTTTTCGAGGGATTGTTCCAGATCTCTGAGGTAAATCAAAAGATCATCAGCATATAGGGCTAGTTTATGCATCTCCCCTTCCAGTTCCCATCCCCGAATTTCCTCCTCCTCCTGCCTCAACGCCTGTGCTAACAGCTCGAGATACAGCGCAAAAAGAAGAGGGAAGAGGGGGCAACCCTGCCTGGTAACTCGTTGTAGTGATATTGGTTGGGAGACGTTGCCATTAGTTTTTATATATGCCTTTGGTTTAGTGTAAATTTTGGATATGATCCCCACAAAGGCCTCTGAGAACCCAAATCTGCTCAAGACCAATTTCAAAAAATCCCATGCCACCCGGTCGAAGGCCTTCTCCGCATCCAAACTCAAAACTATGCAGGGGGCCCCCGACCGAGCAGCATGGTATATTACATGTAGGGTTCTTTTAATGTTGTCTTGTGTATACCTAACCGGTATGAACCCTGTCTGGTCATTGTTAATCAATTTGGGCAGAATCTCTTCTAGTTGTTTTGCAAGAATTGAGGCATATAGTTTATAATCTATATTTAACACTGATATAGGGTGGTAGGACCCACACTTTGTTGTATCTTTCTCGGGCTTGGGGATACTCGAGATTACTGCATAATTCCAGGTATCTGGTAGGTCCCCTCCCATTTGTGCCAGCTTACAGGCTCTCAGTAATGGACCGCTTATTTCTTTTCTTAAAAAATTAAAGAATTCAGGGGTATATCCATCTGCGCCCGGGGCTTTCTTTGTTTTCAATCTTTTAATTGCAGCCTCCAATTCAATTGAGGATATAGGGATGTCCAGGGCAACTCTATGTTCTTGGTTTAGTTCTGGAAGTTTTAGTTTCTTTAAGTAGGCATTCATTGGTTCACTCCCTGAAGAATGATCCGAGCTGTATAAATTTGTATAAAAATCTCTAAAACCCGAAAGAATTTTCTCCGAAGAGCTCACGAGTTTCCCCAACTTGGGGTCCCTAATTTGCATAATTGTGTTCTCTGCATTCTTTCGTCTAAGTCTATGGGCCAAGAAGCGGGAAGCTCTGGGTCCTGATTCATAATACCTCTGCCTCAGGCACTGTAGTGCCTGTTCCATTGTAATGCCAATAATTCCCTGTATCAGTTGTCTAGTCTTCAGTATTTCTGGTTGTACCGAGGTCTCCCCAGCCGCTGCCTGCCCCAATAGGTTATGAAGCTGTGCTTGAAGTTGCTCCATTTTTTTTGTTGCTTTTTAAAATATGTGGCATATTTAATGCAATCCCCCCTGAACACCGTCTTAATAGTGTCCCATATTATGGTATCAGGAATTTCTGTGGACTCATTGTCCTTCAGAATTTGTGTTGTTCTGCTCTTAGTTATATCTGTAAAATCCTTCAGGTTTAGTAGACAGTTATTAAATTTCCAAAGGGATTGTCCCTTTCTAACTTCCTATTTCATGACTACAGACACCTGTGCATGATCCGATAGGACTGATGAGATGTGTCTGTGTAACATTTCTATATATAAACATATGTGTATCTACGGGTTCGGGGAAGGATGAGGTTACCTGGCACAAGAGACCTTGGTTTGGCTACTCTGCACAGGGGCACCCAAGTAAATCCAACTACAAGAAGCAATAACTGTAATGTCCAGAACCAGAATTGGGAATTTTCAGTGTGGCTTTATTTATTAAATAACTGAACATAAACAAAGCATTGCATGGTCCCCCAAAGGGCTACGTTACTGTAATGCAGATTAGAGGTTAACACAGCGGTCCATTTGAGGAATGAACACATTACTACAGTTGTCTGGCTTTGGACCCACCAGGCACTCAGCCGGACTTTGCATGCGCATTGGATACATAGCTGACTGGCCCGGCCCCCTGCCGACCACTCTCGAACCGGTCCACTTGAAGAATGAACCCAAACTTTACTAGGAAAGACATCCCATCAACAAGGAGACTCCCAAACTGGCTCCCACACCACTCTTGAAGTCTGCGACTCCTAGAGATTTGTTTCGTACTTCAATCAAGCTCCCATCAAACAAGGAGTAATGTTCCCATCCTGTGGCTCCCACACCACTTAGAGTCTCACGACTCTAGAGATTTTCAAGTTTGTTACGTCTAGGTACCCACCCCATCACTAGTAAAGTAAGCATCAGGCAAGTAGCAAAAACACAGAAGAAATCCGTAAAGGTGGACCTGGTTACTAAAGATGGGGGGTTTTCCCACCTCCAGCTCCCACAGCCCATACCCGGCCATTTCTCTGGACACACAGAAAACTTCAAAACTGTAAAATGTAGATTGAACGGTGGATGATCTGATGCACCACCTCTACAGTGAACTTTAAATCCATTTAAACTTTAAACTGATAGACTGCTCCATTTGTTTGGCCTAGTAGACATAGTCCTCCCAAATAGCAGTCCACATTACTTCCCAACTGAAGAAAACAGCATGTTTGCCCCTTCAAATGGAGCCAAACACTCACCCATTTGTTGCAGGTGCCCCACAGGTGAAGTAACACTTTCTTTGCTGTCATACAAGAACAGACTTAAAACAAAATCAGGCAGCTTCCTTCCATAGTGGGCAAAGGGGATTGCCCCTGGAGCCCACAGAGAACTTTTCCTCCCCCCCAGAGGGAGGGGGGTAAACAGACAACTACTGATTTCCTTCTTGTTTGCTTAAGGGCAAACTGAAGACTGACCTTAATTTCCCAAAGTTCTAAACTTCACTCCCTGAGCTGGAGATTCAAAGTGGCTCATGCAGCTGCGACAGTTCTATAGTGATGTCATCTCTCAAGTCTCAGCTGTGACTGAGGACAGAGTGAGACAGTGTGAAACCCATTTAACTGGAGTTTCACAAGCTGCCTTCCTGCCTACCACTAGGTCTTACTGGGATTCTAGTAACCCGGGTAACAAGGGGTTACACTGCGCCCTTGACCAGGAAAATGACTGTCCCAGTCATTATACTTGACCTTAGGCCATCCCACCCTATGTGCTACTGGAGGCGGGGTGATCAGGCCCCTCACCACCATGTGCAAGCACAGGTGGAAGCCTTCTAAGGGCCTAGAGGCCTATAGTTGACATGTCAGCCTCTACTCTATCCACTTACTATGGACACCTGAGTGGCTCTGGTAGAACCGTCCAGAGCATAGCCCTGATAGATCAGCACTGCGATCTCTACGGCAGTTCAGGACCACAGCCTGTCTATCCCCCCTAACCCTCTAGGGAAAACTTATCTGCCTCTAACATAATATCCCAAACAAAAACAAAACCCGGGGACCTCCCCGACCTTGGACAGCCTGCAGCTACAACCATTAGCAATAGTAACACAGTACATTTAAATTCTACACCATAAGCACTGACGAGAAACTCTGATGAGCCCCTCCTCCTCTTCTTGTCTTCTCTTCTGTCTTCCAGGAACACCTGTAAGAAAAGACAAAAAAAAAAAACACATCCTAATCTGCATGTACAGTCTATCTAAACAACAACAATGACAACAACAACCCTTACCATACAGAAAAACAAAACACTGAACAATCCCAAAAAATAATTTTTTTTTTTTTAGAAAAAGGTAGAAAAACAGTATTTACATTAAAGTACAATGATGACATTGGTAACAATACACCTTTGGGGGGGATGGAGTGCCCTAAATGTCCCAACTAGTGACCACAAGGCCCGAAGGCCAGTCCATTAAAGAGTCTCTCCTGGGCCGGAACCCCGTGAAACATAGTTCTTTAAGGCCATAATCCCAAAGGGGAGAGTCTTTGCGGACAGTTCACACATTTTTGAAGTCTGTAGTGTAGGGTGTGCATTGCAATGTCATAAAGATAGAAAAAAACGTTTTTTCTGACTCACCAGCCTCTTAAAGTATTCGAACATCACAAACCTGGTCCCTGCCGAAGACTCTCCCTGGCAGCATTTCTTCTGATACAGCTGGGCAGACATCTTCCGGGAACCGACAGGAGTACACATCTGGAAACAGCTGGGTTGATGTCATCTCTGGAGAAGGAACCTTAGAACAGGAACAAAAAGAGAAACAGCTGGTCCGGCGTCATCCGATTACCAGGCGATGAACAGGAAACAGCTGGGCTGGTGTCCTCTCTGGATCTGAAGTCATCTGGTGGTGCCAGTAGATGGTTGCTGAACGAAACAGTACACTGTGGACTGAAGAATGTGGAGCACCTGATTTCTTGTTTATTCACATTGGCAGTTCAATAGGGCACTTCACAGTCTTAATGTGGCAGTATTGACTACCACTGCTCAAGCTCTCCATTTTGTGGACACGGGCTTAATTACTGGGAGGTCCTTGCACTGAGGCCAATAGTAGAGGGGTCAGGGCTTGAATTATTACTCCGTCTGGCCACATAATTCACAGTGGGAGACTTAGCGTCCCTCTCCGTCCACTATTCTCACTCTGTCCATAAACAGTGTCCTGCCTCTCTTCCACTGTGTATACTTTTCGTGGAACAGTCCTTCTTTACATGCTGGTTAAGCCCCAGGATGCACATATTTCATTGCTTCATCCCAGATCCAGGATTTCCTGCAGTTCTCAATCTCCTCCCAGACTCTCCGAGGAAAGGTAGGAAAGGTCATACCAAAGATTTCATTGGCCTTTCTACGAACCAGTCTCTCCTCTTTACTTGCTTTGGTCAATCTGAGACCGCTGGCCTGGCTTGGGGGTGACCAGTCCTGGTTCTGCCAGCTTCACATCCTCAATGAAATTAAAAATGGATCCCTGACTTCTTCTTCTTCTGGTGAAGCCAGGGCAGTGGCATCACCACCTTCTTGAACACATTCCTCCGAGGCAAGATCTTGAGGCTGTGTACCCGTTCCTTTCTCACAAGGCCACATAGGTTCCCCCTCATCTTCCTCTTCACTGAGGATCTGAGCCCAGGAGTGAGCAGTAGTTCTCACCCCTGAGGCTATCCATTCATCACTAGGAGCGGAAGTCGACACCTCCCATTCAACGGCCTCCCGCATCTCATCTTCACCTTCGAGACTTGGGCTAGGCCCCCCCACCCAGGGGTCTATTAATGCTTTATCTGAACTTGCCTTCTGAGATCCAGCATCCAAAACTTCAACTTCAGATTTAGTCTCTAGTTCTGCACTCTCTAACTTTGTGCCACACTCCCCCGAGGGACCTTCCTCCACAGGCCCGCCTGATGCTGTGTGCTGCCAACTGCAGATTCTTGAAGTTGTGTCCATGTGGGAGCCAAACCAATTTGAGGCGCTTTATACAAGCCATATTTTTGTAGACAACCAGCACAGTGAGGAATCATGAGACATCCCTTTCAGCACTCAAACCATCTGCATACACGCACTGGATAATTAGGAATTGCCACATCAGGAGGGAGTTGCCTCTATGGCACCAATTTTCAATATCTCTTAATCTATTTACTGCTGCTGTTACTGCAACCCGGGCATGATCCGGGTAACGAGCTGGTCCTGAAGCCATAACTGCAGAAAAACAAATAAAAGTTCACTGTAACTGAAAGTCCCACTTTAATGAACACACTCTGTAGCTTTAAAATGGCTCCTCTGCTGCTGTGTTTACTTTAATACCCCACCCTGTAATGGCGGTGGCAGCACTCCTGTGCATCAACATTCAGACTCTGGGTCAAGCCACTGTGCACCCAATTTACATCAGCTACTAATAACTTTTATTCAAACTGCACAACTTGCTCTGTTCTGGCTGTTCACACATTTACAGGATTTTCCTTGGACTTTTCACATGCTGGCAACATTCATTTAATTACAGTCCCTTTTAAAACTTCAGGTTTCAGCACAGGATTGCCTGCTTCTACTAGTGTTGCACTTATTTTACAACCCACAGTCTCTGGCTGCAAACTTTAAACTGAGGCTACTTTCATTGCTATGCACACATTTAATGGCTTTACAGACTTGCACTTGCCAGCAGGACATCACACAATCGCTACTTGCAAAGCGACTATACAGCTGCACACACATTTTATATGGCATTATCTGAAAATCACTGATTTGAGCAGTTTTAATTTGTTTACTCACTGTTATTGTAGCAGATTGCTGCGATGGGGTAAAACGGCCTGCAGCCAGATTTTGAAGGCCTCAGATTGCAAACGGGCGGGCAGTCTCCGCGATCGTAGTATTAACCACACAATTCACTGATCCCATGATCGATAAGTGGGTTGAGCCCGATTTTTAACTGAAAAGTCACTTTTTACTGTTTACAGTGCTTTGAACACTTAGCGAACGCTCCTCCACTGCCAGTACATGCACTACTCTCTGTCTCCCTCTCAAATGCTGAAGCAGACACATAAGAGCTGGCTGAGGGGCGGGACTAATGGCAAACTGACCAACCACACGACGCCATGTAAATGAGCCTCTTCTTCCTCACGAGGGCTCCTCTCCTCACGGCGATCGTCGAGCAGGCAAATTTAAACTGAAAAGATGCACTTTTTTTTTTTCAACTGACTCCACGGCAGGAGTCCATTTCAACCATGTAACATTGCCATTAACTCTGCAGTCTCTAGCATTGCACAGAAAGCATTTCCAATGTCCAGGGCATAATTTCTCTGTTGCTACCCCTAGTCTTCCACACTTTTCTTCACAGAACTTTATTTTAAACTGACAAATGCTTTAATCTATGTTGATGCAGGACAAGGACACACACTTTGGCTTTACAGCTCCTTGGTAAACAGTTGGCATTTTTTAAACAGCAGCACAAGATTCACAGCACACAGCACACACTAGGGAAATTGCTTCAACTTTTTTGGGCTACCGACTGCCAGACAGCCAAAACGCTAGCCTACTTGCCCAAGCACCTTCCTTCCCAAACAAATCCAAAGTGGTGCCTCCATTTTTGTGACCTATATATAAACACATAAGTGTATATACAGGTTCGGGGAAGGATGAGGTTACCTGGCACAAGGGACCTAGGTTTGGCTACTCTGCACAGGGGCACCCAAGTAAATCCAACTACAAGAAGCAATAACTGTAATGTCCAGAACCAGAATTGGGATTTTTCAGTGTGGCTTTATTTATTAAATAACTGAACATAAACAATGCATTGCATGGTCCCCCAAAGGGCTACGTTACTGTATGTGCAGATTAGAGGTTAACACAGCGGTCCATTTGAGGAATGAACACATTACTACAGTTGTCTGGCTTTGGACCCACCAGGCACTCAGCCCGGACTTTGCATGCGCATTGGATACATAGCCCGACTGGCCCGGCTCCCCTGCCGGCCACTCGACTGACGGTCCACTTGAAGAATGAACCCAAACTTTACTTGGAAAGACATCCCATCAACAAGGAGACTCCCAAACTGTGGCTCCCCACACCACTTGAAGTCTGCGACTCCTAGAGAGATTTGTTTTCGTACTTCCAATCGAGCTCCCATCAAACAAGGAGTAATTTTCCCATCCTGTGGCTCCCCACACCACTTAGAGTCTGCGACTCCTAGAGAGATTTTCAAGTGGTGACCCACGTCTGGGTACCCACCCCATCACTGGCCAAGTGCATCAGGCAAGTAGCAAAAACACAGAAGAAATCCGTAGAGGTGGACCTGGTTACTAAAGATGGGGGGTTTTCCCACCTCCAGCTCCCACAGCCCATACCTGGCCATTTCACTGGACACACAGAAAACTTCAAAACTGTAAAATGTAGATTGAACAGTGGATGATCTGATGCACCCCCTCTACAGCAAACTTTAAATCCATTTAAACTTTAAACTGATAGACTGCTCCATTTGTTTGGCCTAGTAGACATAGTCCTCCCAAATAGCAGTTCACATTACTTCCCAACTGAAGAAAACAGCATGTTTGCCCCTTCAAATGGAGCCAAACACTCACCCATTTGTTGCAGGTACCCCACAGGCGAAGTAACACTTTCTTTGCTGTTATACAAGAACAGACTTAAAACAAAATCAGGCAGCTTACTTCCATAGTGGGCAAAGGGGATTGCCCCTGGAGCCCACAGAGAACTCCCCCCCCCCAGAGGGAGGGGGGTAAACAGACTACTCACTGATTTCCTTCTTGTTTGCTTAAGGACAAACTGAAGACTGACTTTGAATTTCCCAAAGTTCTAAACTTCACTCCCTGAGCTGGAGATTCCAAAGTGGCTCATGCAGCTGCGACAGTTCTATAGTGATGTCATCTCTCAAGTCTCAGCTGTGACTGAGGATAGAGTGAGACAGTGTGAAACCCATTTAACTGGAGTTTCACAAGCTGCCTTCCCTGCCTACCACTAGGTCTTACTGGGATTCTAGTAACCCCGGGTAACAAAGGGGTTACGTCTGCATTCCAGAATCTGGTTCCGGTTCTCGACTGAGATTAGTATATAGTCAATCCTGGCATAGGAACCATGTGGGAAAGAATAGTGGGTGTATTCCCTTTTATTGGCATTCTGGTGTCTCCAAGCATCCAGCCAAAATGCGCCCCTCAAATGCCTCTTGACTAACTTGCCTACCGGAGTCTGCCTAACGTTCTACTTTCTAGAGGTGTCTCTGGGGTCCCATATCTGATTCAGGTCTCCTCCCGCCACCAGTGCTCCTACCTGGTATTCAGGAATTTTACGGAGTAGGGAACTAAAAATCTCCTTCTTGGAACCTGGCGGAGCACACAGAGAGACTAATGTGATAGGTGTGCCGTCTAAATTGCCCACAAAAATATCCAATCGCCCTTCCGGGTCCGAGTAGCTATTAGTTTTCTGAAATGGAGTCCCTCTAGCAACCAATGCCGCCACTCCCCTTCTCTTCCCTCCCTTATAGGAGTCCGCAACCACCGTGTCATAGCCAAATCTTGCCAATTTCAGATGTTCAGCTCTGTTAAGATGCGTTTCTTGCAATAAGATAAAGGTGGGGGTTTCCCTCTTCAAGGTCGACATAATTTTGTATCACTTTACTGGACTATTTAGCCCATTTACATTATGTGAAATAATTTTAATCTTTTTGCTATCTGCCATTTTCATATATAGATATACTAAACTTTGAATATGAGGAGGATAAACCTCTCAATGCCTTCTTTGAGGATAAGGTTGCCAAATCAGATCGGACATTCGCTCTTCCCCTCCTAATGGGAGCAGTGGTGGTCGTCAGGAGATGTCAAACACCCAGTTGAAATGGTCTGACTTCAGCCTTCCCATAATTGAGGATGTTGTGATGATCATTCGAGCACTGCGACCGACCTGCTGTGATTTGGACCCTGGTCCCACGCGCCTCTTAGTGGGTTGCGTGGATAAGATTGGCCTAGTCCTAGCTTTGATCATATGGAAGTCTTTGGAGAGGGATTTTCCAGATCCCTTAAAGAGGCTATAATTAAGCCTCTTTTAAAGAAACCTCCTTAGACCCATACTGTCTAGCAAATTACAGGCCAGTCTCTAACTTACCCTTTGTGGGTAAAGTTATTGAGAAAGTAGTGCAGTGCAGTTGGAGGATCATTTGACCAACAACAATATCTACGATTTTTCCAGTCTGGATTTAGGAAAAGGCATAGTACCGAGACAGCGCTTCATGCAGTACTAAATGACCTCCTAATGGCAAGAGATCTGTAGGACCCGATCCATCTTGGTACTACTTGATCTCTCTGCAGCGTTGATCACCGTTGACCATGGTGTGCTGTTGGGCGCCTGCCGGTTAGTCTGTGGACTGTCTGGTACGGTCCTCAGATGGTTTCAATCTTACCTGAGGGTAGGACTCAGAGAGTGGTGTCGGAATTTTCTCCTCAGCATCATTCTCCTGCCCTGTGGGGTACCGCAGGGCTCCATTTAACACCCATGTTGTTTCGGTGTATATGCCACCATTGGAAGCGATTATTAGAATGCCGGTTTGAGTTTTCACTGCTATGCAGATGATACCCAGCTGTATATGTCTTTTGTGCCCGGTCAGGACGCTGCCTTGTCGGTATTTAATAACTGCCTTGAAGAAATCCAAGAATGGATGAATGGGAGTTGACTGAGGTCAAACCCGGAGAAAACTGAGGTGTTGGTTGTGGATATAGGTCACTGTGAGGCGGGTCTGCCAGAGGGATCACCCTCAGGCCTATGGCTTGGAGGTGTCCAGCTGACGACCTCAGACCAGGTGCGAAATCTTGGCGTAGTAATTGATGACCGTTTGACACTTAAATCCCAGGTGTCAGCGGTCACAAAGACTTCCTTTTTCATCTGAGGAATATTGCAGGGTAAAGCACTTGGTTCCTCCAGAGGACCTTCCAACATTGATCCACGCTTTGTTACCTCCGGCTTGACTATTGTAACTCCTATACCTAGGGCTATCGGGGTTGAACCGCCCGCCTGCAGCTGGTGCAGAATGCAGCAGCCAGGCTGTTGACTGGAGTTTCTAGATCCAGTCACATAATGCCTGTGCTCGCTGGACTGCACTGGCTGCCAGTGTTTTGCGAATTACCTTCAAGGTCGGTTTGCTGACCTATAAAGCCCTACATGATCTGGGACCTACTTACCTGAAAGAGCTCCTGTGCCCTATAGTCCTCTCGCCCCTCCGATCCACTGTGAGGGATTGCTAGAGATTCCCAAGAATGCGCTTGAAACATCTGGTGCTAGATCGTTTAGTTTATGGCACCTACCCTGTGGAATTCTACCCTCGTCAGGTGCTGAGATTGCCCGACCGTCCTTAGTTTTAAGGGAGCGCTGAAAACCCACCTTTTTAATATAGCTTTTAAGGATTTTTATTAGTTTGATTTATTATATTTATTGTTATATGTATTTGTACAGGCGCTTTGATTTTAAGAAAAGCGCCTTTTAAAAATAAAGTTGAATTGAATTGAAAAATTTGTTTCATCCTCCTCTGAGTTCTTCCACTTCCTCTCACCTCTACCTCTTCTCTCAGGCATATTATTGAGTGCAACAAGCCCTGGGATTTTATATGGTGAGTACGAACAGTTTGCCAATGTAACTGACCATAGTGTATTATGGCAAATAACCAGACTATCATAACGACATAACACATAAACATATAGAATAACTCAAAAGGTACCCTTAACTGAGCAACTAGTACCTTCTGTAAAACACTGTTTACAATATGACTCCCAAGGTAGGGGAGCAGAGTATTCTGCTTTCTGTGAAATCGAGTAAGACCTATTCGATTGGGAGGGGGAAGGAGCCTTAGATACGGCCCGTTCCTCCTGGACTCCACAGTAATTGAGTCTTTGCCAGTTGTTATGGCAAATCGTCATCAGTAAACATTCTAACAGGAAACGTAGTATGGGTATGTTTACCATGCCCCATCTACTGTGTTTAGCGTTGGGCCTACCCATCTACCTTTCTACTTCCCTCCCTACAATCCAGAATCCCTTAATACAAAGTTTGGAATGGAGATCCCCATTGTCTGAAGGAATTTTCAGCTTGGCAATGTATCTCGGGGGTCCCATGCTGCCCTTCCACCATTATTCCCAGACCCCTCCGCATGGTACTGGGAGATAGCTCATATATCCCTTATTCTGTAGTGGACTTGTTGATTAACCCACTCTAATAATGGAGTTATTTAACAACAAAGCCCCCCCCCCGTAATATGGGAAGAAGAACCAGGGACCGAGGGGGAAAACGTCAACAGCCACTCCTTCTAGAGATCTCCAGATCAGTTCCTTCACAATCCTCTCTCATTAAGCTGAGGGGGTTAAATTAAGGGAGAATCTCCTCTATTCCTCAACTCATGACATGTAATCTGCGAGTGGATCTCCCACCTCCAACCACTGTGACATTGCCCTGCCTGCAGTCCCACCCTATAACTTTCCATTCATATATTACGCATTAACGTTAGTCATGGTGGAGATTCGAGGAAGAGTATGACCCCCACACCTGCATCCGGGCGTGACTTCCGGATTTAACAGTGCAGCGGTCTCTATATATCCCGGACATTGTAAGTGGGATCCCCTCAGTCTCCCCGCCTCCACATCTAATTTCTCCCCCAACCCTTTTTAGTTCCTCATGATGCCCCAGGCGTTAGTCAAGCCATTGCCCTTCCTCCATCCAGACGCCGCACCTCAAGCCTCGGTATTATAGCTCACCGTCTTAAAGGGGGCCCACCCATAAGTCTGCGGGAGAGCATCCCATATGGAGGACATGTAACCAGGAATCACTCACAAAACCTCATCTGGATGAAATCCCCCAAAAGGCACACGGTCCTCTGAACTAGGCACTTGCTCCCCGCCTATCCCCCCTCGCCTGAACCTCCCCCCGTACTATCCCGAGCACCAAGCCACCCAACCAGCACATCCCCCCATCCCATAGCGGACTCATTGCCTCTCATCCTCATCCCTTCCACTCCGGAAGAGGGGCAACAAGGTCTACATCCCCCATCCAACTAGGACGCCACTTACCCCACACCCACATCCCCGATGCTGTAAGACCCCACCCCTGAACACGCCAAACAGCCATGACCTTCACTTCCAGCTACCTTTTCCCTCCCCAAATCCTCCTCTGATATGCCAAATGCCAAAAAGTACCTCCCTACAACCCCCCCCGGGCAGAAGAGGCCCGCCAAGAGACCCCCTCCTATCCCCCCCCTTCGTGAGCACTCCATGTCCATAAACTCCTTGGTACATATTATATTCTGCAACATTATAATGCTTAAAGTACCACTAATGAAAAGTCAATAAACCAGGTAGACGTCAGTCCATCACGAAGCCCCAGTGGCAGAAGGGAGAGAAACATCGAGCTGAGGGCCCATGTAACAAAGTAAGAAAGACCTCACCAACTGAATTGATTCTTTCATGTATTTGGGTCAGTGTTATGAAGTGGGATCTTAGGGTCATTATTTTGCGTTAGGCGGCCTAGCATTCTCTTGATGTCCATGAGGGTATTATCTGCCGCCTTCCTTCCTTCTCGGTTACCGATGCGAGGGTTGTTCATACGCCATGGATTCTGTAATGCCTGAGGTGGATCCTTACGTCTGGTGGGCATTACGATTTCGTGGCTACGGTCCTTAAAGGCCTGTAGGGCTTCCTCCACTGAGTGATAGATTTCGGTACCTGAATCCCAGCATACTTGGAGCCTGGCGGGGTAGGGCGTCTGGAACCTCACCTTAATTTCTCTCACTTTCCTTAGCAACGGGGCATATACCTGGTGTTGTTGTTAAATTAATTGGGGATAGTCTTGGTCGAATAGGAGTTTAGCTCCATTATACTCCACTCAGCCCTGCTTCCATGCTGATCTTAGAATTTTTTCTTTATCTCGATAACTCTATAGTTTCACAATTATTGAGTGAGGTCTGGCTGTAGGCGAGGTTGGCTTTGGCACTAAGGCCTGGTGAGCTCGCTCAATCTTAAAATTGAATGACTGTGGTAAATCCAAAATGTGGCGGAACAAGTCCTCCACAAATTCACACATGTCACCGACCTCCACTGATTCTGGTAGGCCATGGATTCTAATGTTGTCCCTCTGGGAACGTGCTTCTAGGTCAAGGCATTGGGCTGAAATGGATTCAGTTTGTTGTGTAAGATATTCAATTGCCTTAGAGATCTGCCGCAAGTCGTCCTCCGCCATCGATACCTTTTCTTCCGCTTCAGTCACTCTAGAGTCTAGTTTGTTTAAGTCCAAATGCAGTTTATTAAATTCAAGTTTCGTTTCCGATCTGAATTGCTTTATTTCGGACAATAATGTCTCAAACCGTGATCTGGCTAAGTTGTCCATTTTGGTCTCGGTGTCAATTCCCGCCATACTCTGAGGGGATTCTCTCCCACTCACAGCTAAGCTAGTAGGGCTCAATCCTGGGCAATCCTGCTTCCCCTTCGCGTTTTTAGAGCGGGATCTCCTCCTAGATGTATTTCCACAACTTGATTTCTGCATATTTGATGCTATTAATCAATTTTATTTGTGTGGAAATGTTCTCTCTGGATCTTTGGCTGGGGAGTTCTCTGTCTAAGCTGCCATGTCACTGATGACGTCACCGGAAGTCAACATCCTCTTCTTGTAGCTTTTTATGCTACAAACATTTAAAGAGGCTAGTCTAATGGAAGCCAGAATAAAACAATTATTTAACCGCTCCCATCTGTAAGGGCCATATTCTTCGGTTTCTTACTCCCCTTTTACGATTTAGTTGTTTTTTTACGAGAAACATCAGGAGATTTAGCAGTAGTAAGGTCCATGTCTGAGGGCAATATCGAAGTATCTGAATCACCATCAGAGTCCTCTCATCCTCCCTTGAGACAATCAATAGGATTGGAGAGAGGAATGTCAGGTGTTTTCACAATTTTTCTAGCAGTAGCCCTGGTGACCCATCTACTGGGTTGAAAACCCTCTGGATCCACACTGGATACCTCAGGGGGTGTAGTAGGACATGGTGGAAAAGCAACAGGAGGCACAGTATCAATAGCGGGTGCTAACAGAATGGGCGGCTCAACTACCTCCAGAGGGAGTTGAAGGAGGGGGGGGGGTAACGTCCATGGTGTTAGACACAGCAACCTGAGCAATAGGCCGTTCATGTGTTTTATCCTGCGCTTTTGGTACCAGTACATCAGGATCCCACCCCTCCTGACGATTTTTGCTTGCCCAGGGACATTGGCGATATGCATGCCCTTTTTCATCACACAAATTACACTGAAACACATTCTCGCAGGAGACACTAGTGTGGCCATACCCCCCACATAGACTACATTTTAATAAATCACACGTGCTGCTTAAGTGTGTGTGGGCACCACATTTGTAGCAGGCTCTGGGTTGTCCCCTGTAAAAGCAGACACCCCTATCTTTACCTAAGAAAAAACTACTAGGTAAGTGAATTACTTAGAGTTAACCAGAAAAAGTTTTACCCAGAATTTTCATCCTCCCGTCCAGAGTCCTTCTTCATCTACAATGGCTTTGGGGGGGAAGGGATAAGACTGTACAACGATTTTTCAGCCAATGGTACAGTATATGTCACTAACACTCACACCCTAATTTCTAAACATAATGGTCACAGTACGAACAGCAGGTTTAGTGAGAGGAACAACATAAAAGGAACCCAAAGGGAGGTATTCTTTAAAGTGGCATATTTATGCCAGAATCTATCTAGACCACTATTAGTTTTAAAGCTGACGTCAAAAGTTTCTTCCCCAGAGACATGAATTAAGGCATAGATATCAGAAACCTGAAAATGCATGGTACCCTTTAATAAGGTCCGAGCCACATAATAACTGTCAGGGAATTCTGGAAAGCCACCTTTATAATGCAGACGAACTGCATTGCATCTAGGTGCCTGTTCCAGTTTATTTTTAAATAAATCAGAAAGGACAGGACCTCTGCCAGAAGCAAGAGGAGGTTCCATGGGAGAAGGTTGTAATGCAGGGGCTATAGTTGAGGGGCCTTCCCCGGGATCATCTAGGAGAGATGGTGGAGTGGCTGCTGCAGGAATGGACTCTGGAAAGGGCGAGGGTGCTTTGTCAACCAAATCAGTGGTTTTACCAGAGGAGGGAATAGACAGAATAGCAGTGGAAGCCCCTGAGTCCTGAGTTAAGGTAATAAGGGGTGGGTCAACAGATAGGGGCTCTGCTGTGGAGCTAATAGGATGAATTGCTGAAACAGTATCCTGTAGATCCATAATATCCCCACAATTAGTCCCAGAAACAGTAGGAGACAGAGACTGCATAGTGTCCTTAACAATAGAAATGTCCTTAACAATACAAATGTCCTGTGGCGTAGGTACCTCGTTGGAGCTCTCGTTGGTTGCTGCAGGCCTGGTGGGCAAGAATAATACCCTGTGGTGATCAGCATCCCAAGAAGGGTTCGGAGTCCAGGAACCTGAGGCAGTTCATTTCCATCCTGTGCTTTGTAAGGCTCCCACGGTAGTCCAGGTATGATCCGCAACATCCGACGCAGGGTGTAGACCAAAGCGAGAACACAAGATATCCTTGGTAGAGGACAGAGCCTTAGTGTCCAACAGAGGGTTTCTCTGGTGAAGGGAATGCAAGTTTGATCCTCCCGAAGGTGACTCTAAAGCCGCAGCAACTCTCCAGGAAATTGAGGTGGAAACACAAGGGGGAACATCCTACGGTACACTCTGTGATGATACAATAATTAGTTCTGCGTCGGAAACCGGCATAGACAGCTCTGGATCAAGTAAAGGCTCAAAAATAGGCTGTTCCAAGGGTAAATGCTCGTTCATAGTGCTGGCATGTACCGTTTCTGATCACAAGGTATGTGAATCCTCTTCCATAGCAGTAGGCATCTCTTGAGGCTGAATTAAGGCAGGGGCTGCCGCAGACAGCAGCACAGCATCCAAAGAAGGTGCAGCACCAGTGTGGTGCTGACACCGAACTGAAACATCCATGTCTGTGCAACGGAAGTCCCCCTACTGAGGAGAGTAGGGGAATTTCCCTGGTGTCCTGGCCACATTTCCTTCATTCCCTAAAATACTACCAACAGCTTAATCTGGTTCAAGGTCAGTTGGTATTCATCTGTATCCCCCTTCCCCGGGTCATGTCTGAAAATAGGCAGGATTTGTCTAGTGTACTTACCCAATCAACAAAAATGAAATAAATAAAATAAATAAATATCAGATGACCTTAAGATTAGCAAGCAATGTGAGAAGGCAGTAGGGAGGGCTGGGGATACTGGGTTGTGTAGGGAGAGGCATCACCAGCAGAAAACAGGAAGTTGTTATCCCTCTGTACAGACAGTTGGTGAGACCCCATCTGGAGTACTGCATCCAATTCTGGAGACCCTGTCTCCACAAGGACATAGACAGGATAGAGGCAGTTCAGAGAAGGGCAACTAAAATGGTGCAGGGTCTGCAAGAGAAGCCATATGAGAAGAGACTAATGGAGCTTAATGTGTATACCCTTGAGGAAAGGAGGAAGAGGGGGGACACGATAGAAACTTTTAAGTACCTCAGTGGAGTCAACAAAGTCCAAGAGGGTAGCATCTTGCAGAAAAAGAGATATGCAAGAACAAGGGGACACAATTTGAAGATAGAGGGGGGACGGCTCAAGGGCAATATGAGGAAGTACTTTTTCACAGAGAGGGTGGTGGATGCATGGAACAGCCTTCCTGAGGAGTTTGTGGGGTCTAAAACTGTGGGGGAATTAAAGAATGCATGGGACAGACATAAAGCAATTCTTGTGGGGGGTAAGAAGTAATAGGCTGTTGGTTAACTAGGATCTGCAGCTTATCCTGTAGGTAGGGAAACTGTCAGACTAGGTGGTCTAAGTGGTCCTTATCTGCCATCAAAGTCTATGTTTCTATGTTTTAAAGATTGAGTTCCAAGTATATATAGCCGACCCAGGTACGGCCCTGGAGAGAGTAAATGTACTCTCCAGCACTCTCATCTCCTGGATTGGGAGGGCTCCAGGAACTGTGGTTAGGACTGACTCCCTGTAAGGGTTAGTGCCAGCTAGTAAAGCAGGTACAAAAGTCCACCATAAACTTCAGTCATCCTTCTATCCCGTTCATCATCCAGCACCCCCGGGAGTCTCCTCATTAAGTCCTGAATAAGTTGAAGGTGGCAGAAGTCGACTGCGGGCAAAGTGTTCCAGCTCTTCATTTGGATACCTCCTGCCAGTCATTAGTTAGGTCCTTTTGTTTTTGCGATGTGTGTCTGCTGTCTGCTGGAATCTCAATACCCCTCCTAGCCAAAGCATTACGGGCCTTCTGTGCAGTTAGGTACAATTCCGGGCCCTCCTTCCAGAAAACTTCATTTTGCAGGGAACGGTATCTGTATTCTGATTTGTTTAGATCTTAGCTCCTTGATGCTTTTAGTATAGACAAGATGCTGCTTCTGTATGTCCAGGGGATAATCCTGATAAAAAAAAAATAGTTGACTGTCTGGGTATTTAACTTCCTTTTTTACCAAGCTATCCTGAGAATGTCTTCCTTTGTTTTATAACTATCGAGTTTCAGTACAGCCGATCGTGGTCTGGCTTGTGAATCCTTTGGTTTTGGCTGCAAGGCCCGGTGTGCACATTCAATCTGTAGCTCATATCCAGGTGGTAGGTCCAGTACATCCTTCAACATATCCGAAAGAAAGTCCGTCATGTTATCAGTTTCGGCTCCCTCCTTTAGCCCACAAATCCTCAGATTTTTACGACGGGCTCTGCTCTCTAAATCTAGGCATTTGCTTTCCGTATCTGCTGCATGTGTGCAAAGGGCCTGAACCACTTCTCCCAGACACAAGTTGTTATCCTCAGTTGTTGTAATTCAGTCCTCCGTCTCTTGAACCCTCCGCTCCAATCGTGTCAATTTCTGATTAATTTATTTAAATTCTTTTTTATTTTCAGCTCTCATTTTCTTATGTCCATTAGGATTTTTCAAATCTCTGTTGAGATAGTTGTTCGATCTCTTCTTCTCTATCATAATTAGGCCTCGCATCTCGCATTTGCGAAGGACTGTGGCTAATGAAAGTTGACGGGTGTTGGTATGTATCCTCTGTCATCTGCTTCCATTTTCCATGAAGGTTTTTGATCTGATGCCATGGTCTCTCTGCAAACCTCCTCTGGACATTTACATTAATTTTGAGAAGATTTTTATTATTTTTGAGGAGGTTTTTCTGAGGAGCATGAGTGGAGCTCAAGATCTAGCTGCCTAATAGCTCCGGGACATCACCGAAAGTCCTCCCGGAGGAGGGTTAATACTATCAAAAGCTCTAAATTGATGGGACAAGGTGTAAACTGATTGGAATATATGATGATTGTTGAAAATGAGAAATGGTTTGATGTTGATGAGTGGAGTAGGTAACCCTATATATAGAGTAGGATGTCATAGTTCTTGACATTACTACTAATGGGAATGGGTTACAGAAACGACTTGAGAGCAAGTCCCTTGGCTTAGCATGGACACCAAGCATTTAAGTGGAGGGGGACTGTAACCCCCCTTTGGGGGCTTACCTGTAAGCCCCCAGAAAAGGCTAATTTTCCCTGAGGTTTTGCTTCAACCCATTCCCTATCTTTTTTTCTTCCTGGGTCCCATTTCCTGCCTCTCCTGCTAGCCTCTGCATTGGTTTCCAGAGAGAGCGGGGCCAGAGGAACTGTAGCATGGTGCTATCAGTGTTTGAAATGGCACTGCAGTGCCAGCAAGCTCCGTGAATGCACAGTAGCGCAAATTCTTTGAGCTGTTCTGGGGCCACTTTGGGCTGTCTCTCCGGTGGTTCTGGTCCCATTACGAAGCAAGAGAGGGAACGGGGACCTGTGCTAGGGTGGAGAGACAGCAAGAGAAGAGAAAAAAAGTGTTTTTGTGAGATGCCAATTGCACTCAGGCTACAGGGATGCTGCCTCATTATTGTTCATGAGGTGGCATGAATAAAGATGAGCTGGGAGTCCTGTCTAGCGCTGGGCACATAGTGATGGCAGTGCTAGGACTGGGAAAAGGAAAAGGGAATAAATATAAATAAGGGCATGGCGAGGCTGTTAGTCCGTGGGGGCGATAAATAAATAAAATGTGTCCACGGACTGCAGCCAGTATATGAAGTGGGGCACACAATGATTACAAAGATGATCAAGGGGCTGGGGGACTTATCACATGAGAGGAGGTTGAAGGAGTTGAACATGTGCTCGCTAGAGGAGAGGAGAGACAGGGGTGACATGATTGAAACCTTTAAATACATGAAAGGAATAAACAAGACAGGTACAGAGGGGCTGTTCAAAGTAAGGGAGGGGAGGGACACCAGGGGCCATGATATGAGACTGGAGCGAGGGAAGGTTCAGGAGGGAGATGAGGAGACACTTTTTACAGAGAGGGTGGTGGCTGGGTGGAATGCGTTACCTGCTGAAGTGGTATGTAGTAGAACAGTGGACTGCTGCAAACGAGGATGGGACAGGACAAGGGGGAGGGTTAATGAAGGGGAAGGGTGGAAGGGAGGGGCAGCTGCAGAATAAGGGGTGCTAGCTGCACATTTGAGCAGACTTGATAGACCTCTAGGCCTTTATCTGCTGGCAAATTTCGTATGTTCGCATGTTCGTAATGGGCTATATATGTGTACTGCCTGGGGACATTGGGAAACGGCAGCAGCGACCGAGCAAGGGATGAGCTAATATGTTAAAGGGTGCAGTCACTATGCAGAGTGCAGGGGTGGCTACCAAATGGCAGGGAAATGTTTAAGTAAATGAAAATGATTTGGCTGCAGGGACACTTGAAACCTGGGACTCTGTGTAAGCTTTGGGACACTGTTTACTTTGGCCACCATGTTTAGCAACCATGTGACACCAGCCAGCCAACCACTGAGCCAGGATTCTTGCCAGGGTCTCTGGGACTGATTGAATGGACTTTTGGGGGAACATACCAGGGAATGTTTAGGCAACTTTTTCTGTACCAATGAGGCATCGAGGGAACCTCATACATATTAATTTTTGCCTAAGGACAGTCGCTCCAGCCAATGGGGAGTGAGGAAAAGGGCTCCCATAAAGCAAGGACAGTTGAGCTTGGAGTCAGTTCGGTGGGAGCTCCTCTGGGAGGAGGGGGGCTCTTTCCCCTGGAGAGAATGGGGGCTGCAGAATGGGCCTGCCTGGGGGCTGCCAGCAATCTGTCCCCAGGGCAGGGAGTGTCTGCCTCATTAGAAAAAGGGAAGCTGGAGAGAAAAAAAAAGTTTGTTAAAGCAGCAGCTTTAGAGAGAAAGAGAAAAGCTGCAGGAGAACGGACTCTGTGTTGTTCTGAAGCTGCACCACAGCGGTGAGAGAAGCACAGCTCAAATGGAAAAAGGAAAGCTGCAGATTGCAAGAGAGAGGTTGTGTTCTGAACCCGAATAAAAGGACAAAGGTTGGGTGCAAGCCTGGAAAAAGACCAAGGTTGTGTTCTGAGCCTGGAAAAAGAATGAAGGTTGCATCTAATCCTGGGAAAAGACAGAGTACTGAGAAAAGATGAGGAACAAGAGATTAAGAGACTATAAATATGCTGAGAAATGGAAAAGGAAGAGTAAGCCTCTTCGAGCCAGTACCTGCACGGTGAGAAAAGGGACTGTGTGTGCTGGTGATGACGTGTGAGCCAGAGTGAAAATATAGTTGCATTAACGTTGAGAGACTGTGAAAGCGGAAGGATGGACAGGTGGTCTTCAGAGATTCGAGTACCTGTTGTCTGCTCCTGAGATACAGCAAGGAAAAGAGAGAAACGGATTGCTGTGGGTACACACCGTAGCAGGAAGATAGAGAAGGAAAGGTACTGGCTTGGTCCACCCTGAGCTTAACGAGCTTTTGTAGAACCCTTTCTTTTGTGAAGGGACTTATGCACACCTCCCTCCCTCCTGTGTCCATGCTGTGGAGCTGTGGGCCCTGCCCTACCTTCTCTTCAGTATATACTGAGCAGAAGTATCTATTTAGGATAGATGCTTTTCCTTGGTCCTCCTCCACACACTCCCCCTTATCCCCTTTGATCTTAGCAATACCCCCTCTGGACTTTCTCCTTTCACTAATGTACCTGTAGAAAGTCTTGTCCCCTTCTTTTACTGTTCATGCTAGAGTTTCCTCAGTTTGGGCCTTTGCCTGCCTTACTGTCTTCCCTGCTTCCCTTAGGGAAGTTTGGTATACCTCCCTATCTTCGTAACGCTGCATTCCCTTATATTTCCTGATGGCCAACCTTTTGGCTCTGACCTTTTCTGCTACTGTTTCTGAGAACCAAAATGGTTTCCTCCTTCTTTTGCTCCTCTTGCTTTTCTCCCTAACACAATGCAATGTTGCTTCAAGTATTGCATCCTTAATGCTTGCCCACTTTGCCTGTACCCCCTCACCTGTGTTTCTTCTTGCCAGGGCTAGCTTAATGCTGTTGGCCATCTTATCAAACTCAGCTCCTCTGAAGTCCCATATTTTTGCCTTGGAATGGGATGATTTAGTTCTAGTGGCCAAATTGAACCATACCATGTAATGGTCACTGGCCCCCAGGTGACCTTCTACCTGGAGGCCAGATGGCATACATCCCAGGGTACTAAAGGAGCTAAGGGTGGAACTAGCAGAGCCATTATCAGAACTGTTTAGTGAGTCTCTGAGCACAAGAGAGGTCCCAGAAGACTGGAGAAGGGCTCATGTGATCCCGCTCCACAAGAGTGGTAGCAGGGAGGAGGCAGAGAACTACAGACCAGTCAGTCTTACCTCAGTAGTGGGCAAGATTATGGAGGCATTCCTTAAGGAAAGGATAGTGCAACACCTGGAATCCATAGGAGCACAGGATCCAAGACAGCATGGGTTTACAACAGGAAGGTTCTGTCAAACTAATCTCATAGATTTCTTTGACTGGGTAACCAGAGTGGTGGATCAAGGGGGTGCAGTTGATGTCGCCTACCTTGACTTCAGTGAAGCTTTTGATACTGTTCCATATAGAAGATTGATTAATAAGCTGGGTAGGCTCGGGGTGGGTCAGAAGTTGGTCAACTTGGTGGCAAACGGGTTGGTGGACAGAACACAGAGAGTGGTGGTAAATGGTATACAATCAGAACAGATGCAAGTCACAAGTGGGGTACCACAGGGATCAGTCCTGGGGCCAGTCCTCGTCAATGTCTCCATCAGTGACATTGCAGACGGACTGGAGGGTAAGGTTTGCCTGTTTGCAGATGACACCAAGATCTGCAACAGAGTAGATGATCCAGATGGGGTGGGCAGAATGAGAAGAGATCTGGATAAACTGGCAAAATGGTTAGAAGAATTGCAACTGAGGTTTAACACAAAGAAGTGCAAGATCATGCACATAGGGAAGAGAAACCCTGAAGCTACCTATAGGTTGGGAGGGGACTTGCTGGCAATCACAAGGGATGAAAGAGACTTGGGCATCATCATCACAGATGACCTGAAACCATCCAAGCAGACCACTAAAGTCGTAGGTAAGGCTAGGAGAATGTTGGGGTGTATTAGCATGGGTATCACAAGTCGTAAGAGGGAGGTAATAATCCCTCTTTATAAGACACTGGTTAGACCTAATCTGGAGTACTACGTGCAGTACTGGAGGCCGCACCTGCACAAGGACATTAACAAAATGGAGGCAGTCCAGAGAAGGGCAACCAAAATGGTGCAGGACTGCATCAGAAAACATAGGATAGATTAATGGAGTTCAATATGTATACCCTAGAACAAAGGAGGGAGCGAGGTGATATGATCAAAACATTCAAACATCTTAAAGGCATTAACAAGATGAAAGCGACTAACATGTTTCAATATAAGAAAAATAGCAGGACAAGAGGACACAGCATGAGATTAGAGGGAGGCCGATTAAGGAGTAATGTGAGGAAGTTCTTTTTCACAGAAAGGGTGGTGGATGCATGGAACTGCCTACCTCAGGAAGTGGTGGATATGAATATAGTGCAGGGCTTCAAACAAGCATGGGATAGGCATAAGGGAGTAATACAGATGAGTATGAATAGATAGGCCATTGACAGAGTAAAGGCCTATGGCACATTCATAAGGTAGAAAAAATGGGCAGACTGGATGGGCCTTGCAGTCCTTATCTGCCGTCAGCTTCTACAGTATGTTTCTATGTAAGCTTCCATTATGGACAGTGCTTCGGAGTAACAATCCCTCTTCTTCAGGGGACCTGATGAAAAGGGATTGTTCCCTTGAAGCCTGGGAATTTGTCCGTAATGGAAGCTTGGACAATTAATGTTTGATCTGGTGAGCCGCAGTGTGTAGCGCTGCATTTTTTGTGTTTGTTTGAGCTAATGCCGTTTCATGCAGCTGCTCCAGCATTTTCCAGCTAGCGCACCAGGAGTTATGTGTGTGCCCAGATTGCCTTGTGAGCCAGTGATCCAATGCTGAGAATATTCTTGTTGTCCAGTGAGAGAGACTTTGGCCTGGAACACAGTAGGTGGTGGTGCATGTACTGGTCAGTAATGAGGGCAAACCTAGCAATCTGGTTGGGTAGCGCCATTTTCAGAGTCCAGAGACAGATAGAACCTAACTCAGTATAGGACGCCAAGTTTCTGGTGAACCCTTTTTTTATTTTGCTAGGTGACCATCTCTTACCTTACTCCTGGTCTAAGATCTAGTTCCCTGGTGAGTTTCCTCTCATAGCAGGGAAGGGAGAGGGAGTGTCACCCCCCCCAACAGACATATCTGGATCACTACAGAACCAGAGTGTCAGAGTGGACCGCCGTGACTTGAGCAGGGCTTCACAAATCCCAGGCTCCTTCATTTTCCTTTTTCTCCCTGATCCCCATGCATGGTCATGCACACAGATATGCATGCATGTGGAGGCAAGCACCCTCACCACTGAAGTCTCGCAGCTCCCTCCCTTCCTACCTGTGTTGCCCTACAGACCCGCACTACCACCAGGCATCCACCTTGTGGAAGTCATTCCGCAGAAACAGTATGCTTCCCCCTCAGGAGAGGAAAGCAGTCCCTCAGATGCTCATCCTCTCCATCCCTGGCTGACCTCCAGCAACCCAAGATCACTGCCATCCCAGCTTGCCAATGTGTTGGTGGTGGTGGGAATGCTTGCTTCTACGCCCGTGCCACAGGGCCAGCCTCATGGTGAACCTTTTTTGTGAAGTCTTGAAATGCTGCATAGGGGCTCGCCGACACCCAGATATTGTATCGTGGTTCCCACACTGGTGACACGGTTCAAAGTGAACTCAGGAACTGGGGCGGGTAGCTGAGTGGGCTGGAGAGGTACTGCCATGTGGCAGGGCTCCAGCCAGGGGTGGTGGTGCTGTGATTCTGTTACCACAGTGACCCCAGCCAGGGGGGATGGTACTATGGTTCTGTTTGGTTCTGTTACTGCAGTGCTCCCAGCCGAGGGGAGGGATGCTGTGGTTCTGTTACTGCACTGCTCCTTGCCAGGGGGGATGGTGCTCTGGTCCTGTTACGCATTGCTTCCAGCCGGGGGATAGCTGCTCCCAGATGGGGGGTGTTGCTTTGGTTCTGTTACCACAGTGCTCCCAGCCGGGGGATGGTGCTCTGGATCTGTTACTGTAGTTCTTCCAGCTGGGGGATGGTGCTATGGTTCTGTTCCTGCACTACTCCCAGCTTGGGGGGTGTTGCTGTGGTTCTGTTACCACAGTGCTCCCAGCCAGGCAGAGTGTACTGTGGTTCTGTTACGCAGTGCTCCTAGCCGGGGTTGCTGTAGTTCTGTTACGCAGTGCTTCCAGCCGGGGGATGGTGTTTTGGTTCTGTTACCACAGTCCTCCTTGGGGGTTGGTGCTGTAGTTCTTTACTGCAGTGTTCTCAGCCGGGAGTGGGGATGGTGCTATGGTTCTGTTACCACAGTGCTCCCAGCCAGAGGGGATGGTGCTGTGGTTCTGTTACCACAGTGTTCCCAGCTGAGGGGTGTGTGTATGTGCTGTGGTTCTGTTCCGCAGTGCTTCCAGCGGGGGGTGTGTGCTCTGGTTCTCTTACTGCAGTGCTCCCAGCCAGGGGGGATGGTGCTGTGGTTCTGTTTCCGCAGTGAGTGCTCCCAGCTAGGGGTGGTGGTGTGATTCTGTTACTGCAGTGACCCCAGCAGCAGGCCAGGGAGCTTACCACCCACACAGGATCATTGCTGCATGCGTGTGGGGCCTGACAGGGCACTGCCTATAATTGGGGAGGTAGGAGGGCTTACAGAGACTGGGGAGTGTACCAGTTTGTACCAGAAAACCCCATGTCTCCCGAGCTGCCTGTATGATGGCCATGGTACTCCCAGGCCTCACATCGTGTGGATCCACATTGGCCTTGATGGTGGGGAGAGTGGCAAATGGTGCAGGGAGGTTGTCGGCAGAAGGACCTGATTGCAGGAGCAAGTGGTGGTCTGCGGCAAAAAGATTTGTTGCAAAAAAAAATGCATATACTGTAGCAGAAATGTTCTGCATATGACAGACAGGAGTCAAGGTGTATGCCAAGGTAGTTAAAACTGTCCACACTTTCAATACAGGTATTATCAGTAGTAGTTAGGAGAGATCTTTTATGTGCTTGAGAAGGCCTAGAGCCAAAGGGCATGGCTTTAGTTGTACTTTTGTTTAGCAGGAGTTCGTCTGAAGACACACCTTTAGAAGAAGTACAGTAGGTCCAAATGCAGGCCTGTGTCGATTGCATCAGTTCTGTTGAACTTTGAGTATCACAGCACATCATCAAAGTACAGCAGGACACTGGGATGTTTACAGATAGTAGACAAGGCTTATGGGGCCCAGGACTGAACCCTGAGGGACGCCATGTTTGATAGCTAGGGGTGAGGAAAGGTTACCTTGGAATTTGACAATTTGGAAGATGTTAGTGAGGTAACTTCCTGAACTAGCTGAAGGAGGAGAGACCAAAGTAGACTTGCAAGTTTACAGAGTAGGAGCTAATGATTAACCAGACAAGCATTGGCCAATGCCAGTCATGTTTGCTTTCTTGTATTTGCTGCGTAGGTGTTGAGCTTAGATGTTTAGCAGTTCAGGAGTGAGCCTCAGTCATCAGAGGCCACCCAGAGAAGGAATAATTTCCTCCTAGTGGGAGAGTGCCAGTTTGTTTTTGTATGTATGTATGTACTATATGGGCAGGATTCACAAAAGAGATAAGCTGAGCGCAGCTGAAATACACCAGCGCAACCCGAAAATGCGCCATGGCATGATTCACACACAGGATGAATGCGCCAGTGCATCTGAGATGCTCTGCACCAAAGAAGAAGTGCCGTAGGTGCATCATAATGATATGCGGTGCATAAACAGGGGGCGACCCATGCATACACAGCGCATCGTGATTCACAATGCTAATCCATGGTGCAACGACAGAGCAAACCCAGTGCAAATGCCAAATGCGCCATGAAAAGATAAGTATAAAAAAAGCAGACTTAAGTGCAATCCACCTGCAGGTTGTTGGCTAAACAGCAGCACCTGCACACTGACCGAGAGAGGGGGCCAGTGTGTGTGACAGTGAGTGAGAGAGAGAGACAGAGAAACAGACATCCAGACAGCCTGAGACCCAGGGAGCACCACACCCTCAGCATTTACCCAGCACCAGTCACCACATATAGTGTACTATTGAGGATGAGGAGACGGGGAGGCGGAAGGCACAGTAGGTGGCGTGACCCACGCCGGTATTGTGTCAGGCAGTCATTTGAGCAGCTGACAGATGTGGAGACAGTAGGCTGATACCACCTGAACAGGGCCATTCTGAGGTACCTCTGTAAGCTGTGTCATGATTAAATGCAGGCACCCACCGCACGTGGTCATGTCATCTCGGTGGAGACCCAAATGACAACAGTCATGTGCCTGCTCACCATGGGAACCTTCCTGAGGCCTACAGGGGACACCACTGGCATTTCAAAGGCCTCCACTTCCCAACTCCTCATACAGTTCCTCACCGCACTGCTACTGCATGCTTCGGAATGCATCCATTTCCCCAGCATGCAGGCAGAGCGGACAGAAGCCTTGCAGGGGTTCTACAGGGTGGCATGCATGCCAGGCATCATAGGGGCCACTGACTGCACCCATGTGGCAATCCATGCACCACCTGGCGAGGACGCAATCACATACGTGAACCAGAAGGGTACCACTCTGTGAACTGCCAGGTGATGTGCAATGCCACAGGGCGCATCAGCAATGTCTGTGCCACACATCCTGGGAGAACACACAATGCCTTCATATGGCATCAACTGGCCCTCTGCAGGAGATTCAAAACAGGGCACATACCGAGTGGCCATCTCTTAGGTGCATGTGACATGGACACACAAGCACAACAGGGCACCACTGGCAGGACACGAAGTGTAGGCAGGGGGCAACATGCACCCTTGGGATAGCGGAGGTGTGCAAAGGGACACAGGCAGACACAGGCAGACACAGGCAGGCACAGGATGGCACACAGGCAATGTACATCAGACGTGAGGCACTGACAAGGCAGTGCATGTGTGGCAGTGATATGCACACCACAGTCAAATAGGGCATGCAACAGCATCCGGTGTAGGGATGCAGGACTGCAGGGAAGGGGGAAGCACAGGCAGGAGAGCATGACAGATGCACACACTACTGAGGCCAGGAGCGGTGACAGGGTGCATGCCACATAAGCAACCAATGAACTAACGGACACACATTCACCCCCACAGGTGACGCAGTATACCTGCTCAGGCTCTGGCTCCTCACCCCCTTCCGATGACCTGGAACAGAGGCAGAGGAGCAGTACAATGAGGCACACAGTGCTACACGCACCATCACAGAGTGTGTCTTCAGCATGCTGAAGATGTGGTTCCGGTGTCTGTGTAGGTCAGGTGGTGCCCTACAGTATAGCCCTGAGAAGGCCTGTGGCATATTCCTGGCCTGTTGTATTCTATACAACATGGCCCTAGACCATGGAATACCTGTCGTGGCCAGTGAGGGCGACAGTTCTGGGGAGGAGGAGGAGGTGGGGGGGAACAGAGCACCACCACAGGGCCATGTCACGGATGCCACATAAGGCCAATGGGACCCGTGGCTGGCAGCACAGGTACGGGAATACCACAGCCGTCTGGTGGAGGAGAACTTTCGGAACTGCAGTTGAATATGCAGGTACATATCCCAAGGGTACATCATGGTGTGGACATGGGACGTGCTGGGCATAGTGAACACTGGACAGTACAGAGACAGTGGTGCACACAGTCTCACACACACACACACACACACACACACACACACATACACTGGGTAAGCCACACACCTGTACCACCAGGACCATGGCAAGGATGTCATGGGTCAGTGTGCACTGCAACCAGCGCACAGGCACAGCAGACACCGGAACGCACTCATCATGCCCAAGACACATGGCACAACAGTGGCACACACAGACATGCAAATGGAACTGCACAGGTAGCACAGGGTGGAGCCGGTAGTGCATTGAGGCAGGTGCCTGCCACACATGCCACCCAGAGCATGTGGTGCACACAGGTGGTACATACCTACACCAAAGGACCAGGGACCTGGACATCACAGGGCAGGACCCCAGCTGCCATGGACATGTGGGTAGCCTCTGCCATGACTGGTGGTTGCGGTCGTGCCACCACCGGCCACGAGGGGTGTGCCCACCAACACGGCAGGGGTACTGCACAGAGACCGTAGAAGCGTGCTCAGTGGTGTCGCTATTCCACGGCCAACATCCATGCCATGGACGTTGTGGGTGGAGGCGAGTGGCTATGGCGTCAGCTGCAGGGGGTCCACCTGGTGTCACTGCCAGGGTGTGCAGGACGCGCTTCTGGGTATCCGACTGGACACCCGATGTCCACGGCATGCAACGGATCCAGCCACCACCTCCACAGCAGCTGCAATCTGCTCCAGTGCTGCTGTCATGCCCACCCACTTGAGGCGTGCCTCTGTCAACATCTGTGCACGCCATGCAGCCACAGTCTCATGCTCCTGGCCCATCACAGTCTTGTGGCTATGGAACTTTGCATGGAGGATTGCCTGCCCCTCCACAGTGGCACGCAGGAGGCTGAGGTAGCCCTCCATGTCATCAATGGGTGAGAGTTCATAGTGGCGTTGCCGATGAGTGGGGGATGGAACAGCCCATCCTGGGGCATCCACAGGCAGTGGTTGCACCACAGCAGGCTGTGGCATGGGCGGCCATGGTCATGCACAGCCACTGCATGCCCACGGTCGGTGTTGCTGGGGTCCAGTGGTGCAGGTGCATACACCATAGCACCCTGCATGGATGCTCCTTATGTCCCCAATGCTGCACATGGCACAGGTGCAGTGTGCACAGCACCCACAGCAGCAGGTAACTGTACAGCCACTGCAGCCACACCACACACAGCAGGGATGTCAGTGTTGTCTGAGGCCACCTGCAGAGGCATCTGCGTGCTGCAGGTACCACCATCGGCCATATCCCTGCTGGGGTCTGTGGCATTGATGTCCATGGTGGGACCACAGCCCTCCGGCGCCCCACTGGTGAGCACGAGAAGGGTATCTGAGATGTCCACCATGTCACTGTGATCATCATCAGAGTACCCTGACAGGCACCCCAGCCATGCGCTGTCCTCGCTGGCATACATGCCAGTGGTGGCCAAGGTGCCCGAGGGGCCTACCACCACTGGGGCCATGAATGATGTGTTTGGTGCGGTGGATGGTCCAGGGATGGTGCCATCCACAGTGGTGCCAGTGGCCCTGTGTGACAGACCTGCATCATCGCCAGCTAGGGTGTCATGTGCAGCTATGGCCACGGCTGCACCCTAGCCATGGCCATGGCTGCACCCTTGAGGCGTGATGGTGCTGTGGATAGAAGAATGGAGAACATGGTCAATGCACAGTACAAACCGATGACATCAGATATGCACATATGTACATGGGCAGGTGCCACGGCACCATGGGTGTGCATGTTTGTCTGCTTCAGAGCTATGCCATGGCCACAATGCCACACAGGCCATGCGCCTGCCGTGACCGTCACTGTGCAGTGGCAGGCAGAGGTCACAAGGCACACTGCATAGCATCAGTGGCATGGGCACGCACAACCGTGTGTGCCATACAGAGGTGCTGCTGACTGGTGCACCCCCCCCATACACAACAGTGGCATGGGGGATGTGTCCCGCTAGGCAAATTGTGGCTGGCCAAATGTGACCGGCCACATGGCACAGCACCTGGTTACACAGTGGCAGTTCATGTCACACAGGGACAGGCATGGCAGCCGTGGCACCAGGCATGCCATGGCTACACGGTTACTTACGGTGCTGTGATGGGCTACCACCAGTCTGGAAGCCACCACCCGGGACACTCTGCACAGCACACTTGGTGATGTTTGCAGCCAGTAGCTCCTCATTGGGGCTGAGCCTGACATCCGTGCTTGGCCTGCCCCCCAGTCCACCAGAGGGATGCCTCTATGTGGGCCACCTTCTCCTTGGCCCTCCTGTACCCATTGTTCCAGTGTTTTCTGCACTTCTGAGTTGTCCGACTGTAGGGTGCCATGGCGTTGACCTGGCAGGGCACCTTCTCCCATCCCTGTGCCTGCACAGTCTGGCTGCCACCCCTGCCAGTGAGGACATCCAGGTTCAGGCTGCATGCCTCGATGAGTGCCCTCTATTCATCCTTGTTGAAGTTAGGTCTCTGCCTGGTGGTGGTACTATTGCCTTCTGACATTGTGGTTTCTGTGGGGGAATGCATACAGACGTTAGCCATGCAAGTAGGTACCCCTGTGCCCATGTCCGACAGGCTGTGTGTGGTGTCTGCCACACCAGCCTCTGTCAACCGCGGACAGGGGGGCATGCATGTGCGTGGCCATGCACAGTGTGCAGTGCACCTTGTGACTGTGTCCGTTGTGTACATTGCACTTGCCATGGACGGCCAAAGGTCTACGGCTGGAGCAACGGTCCTGCATGCTCATGGCAGCATGCAGTGCTATCCACCCTGCACACGCACTACGCACATGGCACTGTGGGTGCATCCTGATCGGCAACTCCCCCTTCCATGGTATCACCCTTGGTACACCAGTGTGGCATCTGGGGGTACCAGCACAGGAACTGCTGCCAATGTGTATCTACCAGCAGGCCACAGTCTGTGGCATTGCAACACTGCTGTGTGCCTCAGACAGTCCTGTTGCATAACGCTGATTCCCCACACATGGGATATGCCGTTATGTGGTCCCAGACACCCATACACATGTACACACCCCACAGTACCCGCTGTATAACATGTAAGAATAGCTGTGTACTCACCTGCAAGGCTGTGAATCCTCTCAGTCACCTAGTCTCAGCTTGCTGAATTGGGAGCATTTATGGCTCAGGGCATGCAACTGAGGTCTGGGCCTGTGTTAATGAGTTGCTAATCGGCTTAGATGCCTATGCATGCAGAGTGAGGCTGTTCTGGGTGCAGTCTCTGAATTGCATAATAGCTCCCAGCTTATCTCAATTCCCATGGTGCATCTGTTGATTTGCACTCAGCCATTTATGGTACATCCTCGGAGCACGCGCGTAGCATTCAGCGCATGTTCCTGAATCAGGCGCATCTACATGGCACACAGCCGCACATGCACCGGCCAGCGGTGCCAGCGGCACATCCCTCTGGCGCGTGGCTGTCCTGGTTCGTGTGAAGCTGCAGCTGTATAGCTGCCAATAATTGTGCTGTGTGGAACCTGGATCAGAGGATTGGCAGATGAACACGTTGTTGGAGGGTGACATAGTGCTCTGATCGCGGATCTGCGCGGTGTGCATGATCATTTGCTGAAGCACATCATGGCATTGCTCTCTTCTCATGCTTGCCGTACATAACATGGCAGTCATGTGCGCATCACACATGCACAACCCGGACATGACCCCGCCACGCTTTAGCGGTCCGCATTAAGCATGTACGAGTGTGTTTCATAATAGCTAGTTTTCACGTGATCTGTGCGCAGTGCACTGTATGTGTGCTGTATTCTCATGTGGCACAAACTGTGTCCCACATCATGCATCCCTGAATTGCTCCACTGTGCTGTACTACTCAGCAATGCCTAGGGTGGGGAGAGTTGGACATAGGGCCATGAACTGGTCCCAGGTGGAGCTGCTGCACCTGGTGGCACTGGTGCTGCCTGTGGAGGGGCAGCTTTTCAGACAAGAGGATCTGCATGTGCCCAGATCACATGTGTGGGCCACCATTGCACATTGGCTGGTGAGGCGCATGGGGGTGCCATGCACTGGGGAACAGTGCAGGTATCGGTACAGTGACCTCCAGTGACAGAACATGGACCAACTGCAGCGACTGCATCAAAGTGCCAGCAGGGATGCACTCCCACGGCCAGGTAGATGTTGCACTTCTGTCAGCTACTCTGGCACATGCAGGATTTGTGTCACTTCCCACATGGGGTGCATGCATGGGTCACACTCATCACGCTCACATGGCTGTGGCTGCACATGCCCAGTGTTACCCTATCCTGCGTGCCACTCATGGTGGGCACTATGCGGTGCTGTGTTTGCATCCAGGGCACTGGGTATCACATAGCTGGATGCCACCATGTGTGTTGCATGCACACTGGATGGCACCCTGGGGGAGCAGGCACAGTGGACGTGCACAACAGTGGCCTGCTGGTGCGGCCCCCACTGTTGCATCGGATGGCTAACTCTGCACCGCATGTGTACGCTGGTGTTGGGGTGTGGTTCTGGCAATGCTGTGTTGACTCATGGTGCCCTCTGTCTGTTGTATTTTGCAGGACTGGAGGCCAGGCGGTGGGTCGCAGAGGCCGCTGAGCTTAGGAGGAGAGGTGGCACTGGCGCCAGGAGTGGTGCTCGTGTAGGGGCAGGTAGGTGCTGCACTCTGTTGTTTCTGCCTTTCTGGTGTCATGGGCTCTTGCTTGGTGGGGGTGGTGTCTCCGGTAAGGTCCTTAGTGTGTGTTCACTCTGTCATTGCTGTAGGTCTCCAGGATCTACATGCTGCGGATGGAGGTGGAGGTGGCCTGTACAATGTGCGGAACCTGGACCAGAGGATTGGCAGTACCATCCAGGCTGCTGTATGCCCCTTGTACCACACTGTGGGCTGGCTGACTGTAACACTCAGTGGCATCCTCCAGATACTGCCTGCATGCAGCCGTGTAGGGATGGTACACAGGGGTGCATGGCCACGGTAGTGGCCCCCTGCTGTGTCAGTGTGGCACACTCTTGTAAATAGCCTCCTGTACCTGTCCCCTTCTTACCTCCCTTGTTGGTCCCTATCAGTCCCCTCCCTGCTCCCTTGTTTTGTGACTTTTATATATAGTTCTGCAGTGTGTTCTTATTGTTGTACCTTTTGGATTTGTATATTTTATACTTTTATAAATCTTTATACCATCTGCACCTGTGTCCATGTGGTTTCACTGTTACACCATCGTGAGTATGTGGTGTCATGATTGTGTCCCATGTCCCCATCCTCCCATGGCTGTGTGTACATGCAGCATTGTGTGGTCTCCATACTCCCCTTCCATGCCCCCCTCTCCATTCAGTGCTGCTGTTGCCTATGCAGTATGCGTGGCTCACCGTCCAATGGCTCATGTTACTGCCCCGGTCCCTGTGCATGCATTGCGTGTGGCACACCTCCATTGCACTGCTGTACATTTCCTGTGTGCATGTGTGCTGTTCCTGTGCTTGGGGTAGTGGCCTGTCTGTCTGGCGCTGTGGTGTCTCGGTCACTTGGTTGCTGTTTTGCTTTCTACCACCCTGTGCTTCCCCCCTGCACTACCTCGGTGCTGGCCGCATGAGGGATTTGTACTGTCCATGGCCCTCCACCATGTTATGTGCCTCTCAGCACTGTTCTGTGCTGCATTGTCTGCTGCAGCATGCCCTTTCTGTGTGCCTGCCCCGGCGCTTGTGTGTCATGGCCATGGGGTCCGCTGTTCTTGGGTCCCTGTCCTGGTTCTGTGTCTCTTGTGGCCGCTGTTGTGCCCTTGCCTCACTGGTGTGTGTCTGTCCTGTTGGCCCTCTGTCCCTCACTCCAGTGTACAGGCGCATTGACCCTGTTGCTCCCTCTTGCCTTGCTGGCTTGCTCCGAGTTGCTTCTCTGTGTGGCTCAGCACATCTGGGATGTGCTGGTGCATCTCCCTTTGCTTCCTGCTGTTTCTGAGCAATTCACAGTGGGGTTGCACATGGCACATCCCATGGCACATGCCTCTGTGGATCACTCTGTCTCTGGTTGGTGCATCCTGTTTGCGCCGGCGCATCTCAGATGCACTCACAGCGCATCTCTTTTGTGACTCCTGCCCTACGTATGTATGTATTTTATTTATTTATTTTTGAAAGTCGGATTTACAACCTTTGAATCAGGGACTCATTTACAAAGGCACCTCATCGCAGGGAGGGTAGACATGTTTACAGTGTGATACAACAGTGGTAACATACAGGTGCAATACAGATGACAAAAAAACACAATATAACAGTGGTTTACGGAAAAAAGTTACATGCAGTAAACAGCAGTCATATAAAGTAGAACAATAGTAGAAGTCACAACCCTGGTTGTACCGGGGAAAGTATGTGGAAAGGTTTTGGGGGGGGACAGGGTTGAGGAAAAGAAGAAAGGGGGGGAAGCAGTCCAACGGATTTTGTCTAGGCTATGGGCCAGAAACGGAGAGTGACCCCAACATTAGGTTGATTAAGGGCAACTACAGCTTCGGGCACCAAAGAGGTAGTTACGGAGAGTGACTTTAAAGGGATGAATTTTAGTAGACTTAGTGACAGAGGGCGGGAGGGAGTTGAACCATGTGGGGGTGCGGTAGTGGAATGACCTTTTGGCTAGGGAGGTCTTGGTACGGGGCACCAGAAAGGTGGCCTTAACTGAGCTATGGGTGGCAAGAGATGGGGATGCAAGTCGCAGGGACGCGGTGACCCCTGGGTGGGGAATGTTCTAGTAGGGATTTTTTGGCAAATAAGCTGGTTTGGTAGTGCAGGCGCTCCTCCAAGGTGAGCAGGTTGGTGGTGGAATAGAGCAGGCAAGTATGGGTATGGAAGGATGAGCCAGTCAGGAGCCTGCAGACCTTGCTTATCGAGGTCTGGATTCTTGTGAGGGCAGTATTGTCGGCCGCAGTGTAGATAAGTAGGCTGTAACCCACTAGGGACAGGACAGAGGAGTTGATGGGCAGTCAGAGAGTGGTTTTGGGGAGGCAAGCTCTGATCTCTGTGGCAATAGAGAAGGCCAATCTGAGACCTTATGACTGAGGACAGGGTATTGATATGGGTGTGGAATGCAAGAGCCGAGTCAAAGGTGATGCCCAGGTACTTGTCAGACGACACCTGCTTGAGAGGGTGAGCATTACTGGGGAGAATGCAGAGGGGGGCATTTTTGGCCTTATTCTGGTGATGCGAAAAAAGCATAGATTTGTTTTTTTTAGGTTAATAACCAGCCGGTGGTCAAGGAACCACTTTTCGGCTTGGTTGAATGTGTGCTGCAGGGATTGCTGTAGAGATGCGGGGTCTGGGTGGGAGGCAAGGAGAACCGCATCATCGGCATAAAGTACCATATTGCCCGAGCAGGAGCTGGGGAGGGTGTTGAGAAATAGGCTGAACAGAACGGGGCCCAGAATGGAACCCTGGGGAACCCCCGAGCGAATGGGCAGGGTATTGGTCAGGGGGCCGTTTACCTTCATGCCCTGTGATCTGGCAGAGAGGTAACCGATGAACCAAGCCAGTGGGCCAGGGGAGAAGCCAAGTTGGTGGAGGGAGTCATGTGGGAGGGGGTGACAGACAGTGTCAAAGGCCTTGGACAGGTCAATGAACACTGCTCCCGCAACATGACCAGAGACAAGAGCAGAGTGGAGGTGCTGGGAGAACTCCAGGAGGGCTGTAGTGGTGCTGTGTCCAGGGTGGAATCCATGTTGTTCCAGACACAGCAGGTCATATTTAGCCAAATACTCGGAGAGCTGAATGGCCACTATTTTCTCTAGTGCTTTGGAGAGAGGTGGGAGAATGGAGATGGGCCTGAAATTGTTAGGGGAGGTTCAGTCTCCACTCTTATGGATAGGGTGATTTCTGCAATTTTCCAGGTACTGGCAAATTGACCAAGACATAGTGACCGGTTTAAAAGGTTGGTGAGAGGGGCTAGTGCAGTATCTAGGACTAATCAGAGAATCCTGGAGTTGAGGGGATCACAGTTGGGGTTGTTGCAAGCTAAGGCTTTTCGCAGATGAGGCCTAGCTTCAAGAGGTGATATGGCATGCAGGTAGAAAGGGGAATGATCCGAGGTGGGGAGGGTGGACGCAGGGATAGGGTCGAAAAAGTAGTTGGGGAGGACAGAGCTTAGATCTGAGAAAGCCATATTGAGGCACTCAGCTATGCGGGGAGGATCAATAGTGACAGTACTGTCTATGGAGAGTAGTGATGGTGGGGTGAGCGGGTCTTTCCATTGAGCTCTTTCATATTGTCCCAGAAGGCATGGGATGAGCCCCAAGTGTATTCAAGGGTGGCTTGATATTATTCGGCCTTGGCCTGCCTTATAGCCCAGGTACACTTGTTTCGTGCTGCATTATAGGCTTGTTTGTCAGCCAGTTTGACTGTCTCGACAGCAATATGCCAGAGAGTATCTCTTTGTTTCAGTGTTTGGTTGAGGGATGGGAAGATCCATGGGGCATTGTGTTTCTTGGTACGGATTCTGCTCAGGGGGGCGAAAAGTTCACAGGCCTTGCTGAAGGCACTGGGCAAATAGGCTAGGGCAGAGTCAATATCCGTTGCGAGTAGGACTGGGGACCAGTCAAGCTGGGCTAGGTGCATTTTTAGCTTTCTGAGACCCCCGGGGTGAAAACACCAGAGCAAGGTGACCTGGGACACTGATTTTAACACAGAAACATAGAATTTGATGGATAAGTTGCAGATCCTAGTTAACCAACAGCTTACTTCCTCCTACCCCCCACTAGGACTGCCTTATGTCTGTCCCATGCATTCTTGAATTCCCCCACTGTTCTTGACTCCACAACCTCCTCAGGGAGGCTGTTCCATGCATCCACAACCCTCTCTGTGAAAAAATACTTCCTCATATTACCTCTGAGCTGTCCCCCCTCTATCTTCAAATTGTGCCCCCTTGTTCTTGCACATCTCTTTCTCTGAAAGATGCTAGCCTCTTGGACTTTGTTGAGTCCCTTGAGGTACTTGAAAGTTTCTATCATGTCCCCTCTCTCCCTTCTTTCCTCAAGGGTACACATATTAAGCTCCTTTAGTCTTTCTTCGTATGTCTTCTGGTGCAGACCCTGCACCATTTTGGTTACCTTCCTCTGGACAGCCTCCACTCTGTCTATGTCTTTGAGGAGATGGGGTCTCCAGAACTGCACACAGTACTCCAGATGGGGTCTCACCAACTGTCTGTACAGAGGAATAACAACTTCCTGTTTTCTACTATTGATGCCTCTCCCTATGCATCCCAGTATCCCCCTCAGCTTTCCTTACTGCCTTTTCACATTGCTTGCCCACCTTTAGGTCATCTGATATAATTACCCCCAGGTCCCTTTCCATTTTTACTGTTGTTAGTATCTCACCCCCATTGTGTACTCTTCCCCTGGGTTTTTGTTTCCCAGGTGCATTACCTTGCACTTATTTGCATTGAATCTGAGCTGCCATACATTTGACCATTCCTCCAACCTTGCCAAGTCCCTTCTTATCCTTTCCACTCCATCTTGTGTATCAACCCTGTTGCAGATCTTTGTGTCGTCTGCAAAGAGACATACTTTTCCTTCCAGTTCCTCTGCAATGTCACTTATAAAGACATTAAAAAGGACCTGTCCCAGTACTGAACCCTGCAGTACCCCCTCTAGTAACCCTCCTTTCTTCACTGTGGACTCCATTTACTACTACCCTTTGCGTCCTGTTGTCTAGCCAACTTTGTATCCAGGCTGCCACCTTGGGACCCACTCCAAGGCTGGCTAACTTGTGTATTAATCTTTTGTGTGGGACTGTATCAAATGCCTTGCTAAAATCTAGGTAGGCCATGTCCACAGCCCCTCCCTGGTCTACTACTTTGGTCACCCAGTCAAAGAAATCTATTAGATTCATCTGACACCACCTTCCCATTGTGAATCCATGCTGCCTTGGGTCCTGTACCCCACTGGCCTCTAGGTACTCAACAATTCTTTCCTTCAGAAGTGATTCCATCATTTTCCCTACCACTGAGGTCAAACTAACTGGTCTGTAGTTTCCTGCCTCTGTCCTGCTCCCACTTTTATGAAGAAGAATCACATCCACCCTCCTCCAGTCCTCAGGTACCACCCCATCCTCCCATGATTTGTTAAAGAGTAGTCAGTGGTGTCACTAGTTCTACCCTTAGTTCTTTTAGAATTCTTGGGTGAATCCCATCAGGCCCCATTGCTTTGTTCACCTTCAATTTTATTAGTTCTTCAGAACCCTTTCTTCTGTAAATGGACTGGTATTGACCCCCATCTTCAGAGTGTTTTTCTTGTTTGGTTTAGGTACCTCCCCCTCCTCTTCCTTTGTGAATAGTAAGCAGAAATATTCGTTCAGTATCCCTGCTTTTTCACTGTCACCCTCTACCCACATTCCCTCCCCTTTATTAAGCCTCAGAATCCCTCCTTTGGTCTTTCTTCACTCCCTAATGTATCTATAAAAGGTTTTCTCCCCCTTCTTAACAGAGTTGGCTATCCTTTCCTCGGTTTGGGCCTTTGCTATTCTGACTGCCTTCCCAGCCTCTTTCTGCTTTAACTGATAAAGTTCTCTGTCCTGCTCCTTCTGTATTTCCTTATATTTCCTGAATGCCATCCTTTTCTCCTTAACCTTCCCTGCCACCTCTTTTGAGAACCTTAGCGTTTTTTTTCCTTCATTGTGTTTCGTTGATTTGCTCTACACAAAGGCTTGTTGCCTCTGTGATGGCTGTTTGGATTACTCCCCATTGTTCCTCCACCCTTCCTTCTTGCCTGTTTGCTAGTGCTTTTCTGAGGCACTCTCTCATTTTCCCAAAGTCAGCCCTCCTAAAGTCCAATACTCTTGCTTTTGTATGGCTTGATTGTATGGCTTTGTATGGTTTTGTTGTGGGGGATGACCAGTGACAGAGGACAGGAGAGTGGTCACTAAGAGAGTCTGGTAGTACATTAATATCCCTGATTTTATGGGGGCAGTTCGACAGAATTACATCTAGGAGGGTGCTGGAGCCACCTGACTGGTTAAATCTAGTGGGTGAAGTAACTAGTTGGGTCATATCTAGAGCAACGAGGGAGTCCCTGATATGGGGGGCAGTGGTACTCAGCCAATTGACATTAAGGTCACCTAGGATGAGCTGCTCCACCTTGTGTGGGAGTGTGGTGAGGTAATCAATGAGGGAGTGGATAGCTGGTCCTTGGTCCCTCAGGGGTATATAAGAGACTGTGAGAAAAAGAGAGTCCCAGGCTGGGTTAGGGGTAACCTTTAGGGTGAGGGCTTGGGCACTAAAACCGAGTTTTGGGGCAGGGAGAGCAAGGCCTAAAAGTGTGTCATGCATAAAGACTGCATACCCACCACCACGTTTGCCTATACGGTCTTCCCTGAACAGAGTGTAGCCAGGAAGGGAGATAACCGAGTCGGGAGTTTTTCTCGAGAGCCAGGTGTCAACTAGTGCTATAACATCAGGACAGTGTTGTACAGCCAAGCACTGGAGAGCAGCGGATTTTTTTAGGAAGCTACAAATGTTCATGGATGCAATGCTGAGGCCAGTACCAGAGTGGGGTGTGGGGTGGCTAGTTGACAATGGCCTGGGGTTGGGGTATATGTTCCCAGAGAGCAGAAGGAGTAGAGCAATCAATCTGATGAGCAGTCTCTGGTGATCAGGACCTTTAGCCACATACCGATGTGAGGTCCTACTAGTGGTGGTACAAGGGATGGATAGGGAGCGGAGGGTAGGTATGGCAAGGAAGGGATAGGCCCAGGGTGTCCCGAGGGAGGGGGTATTGGTTGGAGGTGGGTGCCGTGGAGAAATAGGGGTGTCCAGGGTGGGGGTGGCTGCTGTGGGGTGGTAGAAGGGGGTGGGGCTGAGGGTGGAGGGTAGGGGGGCAGGATGGGACATGGGCAGAGCAAAAAAGGTAACCATGAGTAGGCTGAGTGTGATAGCCATGGTGCCCATTGCTATTTCTTATTGGGGGGTAAGGGGAATAACTGATCTTCAGTGAGGATGACTGCTGCTGTGGAGTAGTTTTTTTTTTCTTCGGAGTATAATGTGCTAAAAGTGAGAACAAGGCAGGGAATAATGGTGATTTGAACAGGAAAAAGGCAGATGCAAGGTTGGAGGATTCATAGGAAAAATAAGATGCCTGTAGTGGCAGATCAGTATAAACTGCAAATGGGGAAAAAAAAAACCCTCTCTCAAAACTTATATCAACTCTAAAAAATCTCTACATCAGACTAAACATTACTTAAAATAAGAAAACAAAACATTTCAAGCAGAGATTAGTCCTAGCAATAATTTCTTGGCAGCAGTTCCTGGAAGACTTCTGGATTGCTGTACATAGTGTGACAAACAGGAGCAAGTGAGATTCCTCCGGGGTATATGCCAAAATTCAGAGTTCTGACCCGTACCATGCTTGGAGGGTGAGCTTTGGGCAGCTTCTCCTTAGGCAGGTTCTCAAACTGCAGAATGCAGCTTGCTTGAGAGGAAACAGCCCAAAAGGGCACAGTAGTCCCTTTGGAGGGAAGGTGAGCTTTGGACAACTTCTCCTTAGGCAAGTTCTCAAACTGCAGAATGCAGTTTGCTTGAGAGGAAACAGCACAAAAGGGCGCAGTAGTCCCCGTGTGTATGTATGTATGTATGTATTTATTGAAAGAGTTTTACCAGGAAAGGCTTACTGAGCCAAGGTAGCTCATTTCCAGAAGCGTCCTGAGGGGGAGGGAATAGAAAGGGGAAAACAGTACAATAGCATGTGTACGGTGGCAAACATCACTCCGAGTAATGGGCAGAGGCATTGAACAGCAATAAGTATACTTGTGCAGAATTACAAAGTTACAGTATACGTAAAATTACAATTTCAGAGCAGCTCCAAATAGGTTGATTAGGAAATTCAGACAGGTGCAAAGCAGGTACATATGAACCAAGAACAATTTAAAATGCATAATTTTGTAAAAAATCAGTGTAGGGCCAAGTGCAACATAGGAGATAAGTTTGCAGCTATCACAACACTCTCTGTGTGACCACAGGGGAGGTGCAGTGGGGCATGCAGGTAAGGAAAGATGTCTCCAGTGTTGTCGGGTGAGCACATAGGCACATTCAATATGAAATTATGTCCTAGTAAGAGATGTGTTCAGAGGAGATCAATGGAACTAAGGGGAAAACCCTTAGCCATGCAGAAGGACAGCCCTATGGTCTGGCCCAGTGGCGCTGGAGATTGAGGTGCTGGTCGCTACACCTCACACCATGCCAGCAACTTGGGTTCAGGAACGAGCCCGGATTGCCAGAGGTTGGCAAGGGTGAGAGAGGTTTGAACATCTGGAGGACTGCTCTCCTCTCTTGGGGGAAGGAGGTCCTGTCATCCCAATCATTGATTGCCCTCTGGCAGTGGCTGGAGGGCATTATGGGTTGGGAGGCATGTAACCAGTGTCCTTACATCGGTGGGGAGGAGAGATGGGAGGAAACATGAAAAAAGGGAACTTTCAGGCTCCATGATGGCCCGATGCATCCCAGTGGCCGCACCGACTTCTGAATTATGCCTGGAGGGAAGTCAATGCTCCCCTCCCTAGCCCCATTCCGGGGGGGCAAACCATGGGGGAATTACGGGCTTGGTCGGGGCAGGGACACTCAGGCACAGAGGATGAGTCCTTCTGAGGTAGGGCCACAGCTGTCTGCCAGGCTCCAGGGGGATAAATATCTATATGGGAAAAAAAAAAGGGCAGCCTTATCACACCAGAAAAACCTACTCCTGCTGACCTAGGATCTCTCCTGGGGAAGGAATGCCACTCTTGAGGGATCTTGCCCTGCCCAAGGGTCACATCATGGAGAGCAAGCCACTAGGGTGATGTGGGATTAGATAGGTCCTGGGAGAAGTCGGGGTGATGGGGCTGGGATATGACAAATGTGCAAGAGGAGGCCTAGGACCAACTGAATGACAAGGAACACTAGCAGATCAAAAGAAAAAAACACTAGTTAAGATTAAAAAAATCACTAGTTATAATGGTGAAATTGCCATGACTGGGAAAGAAGAAGTTCAAGGCCCACTCACCAAAGAGTGTAGCTTGTATATTGATTTTTATGTTTTTGTACTGTCCGTGTTCAGTAAAAGCCAACATTTCATTAGATAAACTCACTTCATCAGGGCATCTATACTGTTATGTTCATTAATTTTTTAATTATCTTTTTTTTTTTAAATTTACTTTTTATTACATTTTCAAAAGCAACATACAAGACTACAGTAATGAGTCAGTTACATATTTATATGAGAGTATCTTAATCCAACAATGAATACATTTCTTATGCAATAAATAAGAATGTAATAAGAATTTAAGAAGACACTTACTAAGAAATATACCTATGTATACTATTCTTAATTTTTTTCCTAGAAAGGTCAGGCCCACTTTAATAGGTCATCAACCATCTCTAACACAAATATTTAGGAAGGGGTCCCATATATTCAAAAAAATGTCATTCATATTCATCATAGAATAATACATTCTTTCATTATTGGCAATATTAATTAAATTATTTAGCCATTGTTGAATAGTGGTTATATCAGCATTTTTCCAATTTTGAAGGAGTAACCTTTTATAAGCTAAAGCCCCAGATAACAGCCATATTCTTTTGTCCTTGGAAATATGCGCAATCTCATTGGTATCTCCCAGAATGAACAATAGAGGAGAAAAAGGGATTACTAAACCAACAATGTTTTGACAAAAGCTATGAATATGTTTCCATTGATCTGCCGCCCCTTTACAAAACCATAACAAATGTGCTAAACTTGCATTAGATTGTCCACATCTCCAACAATTATTATCCGTTCCCATTCCCATACCTAGAAGTTGCTTGGGGGAGTAATTGTAGTAATGTAATATTTTAAACTGAATAAGTCTCCCTTGAACTTCCCTAGAAGACTTAATAGCATTGTCCCATACTTTATTCCATGCTAATTTGGATATAACACCAAAGTCTTCCTGCCATCTTACCCTAGCCCTCTCTGTTAAGTCTATGTCTGTTTCATTTAAATAGGCATATAACAGACTAAAAGCTTTGGGAAGATAGCATATTTGAAAGAAATTCTTCCAAGCTGGAGAAATAAGTACTTTGTAGGATATATCTAAAACATTTGTGACTAAAAAACTCCTTATTTGCAAGTAAAAACAGAAATCACTTTTTAACAATTTAAATTTGTTTTGCAAATCAGAAAAAGATAGGAGTCTATCTTGTTCATCCAATAAATCTCCAATTACATTAATTCCTTTACTTTTCCATCCTATGTTTCTGATAGGTTTGTTATCCGGAGTTATTTTTGAGTTTCCCCACAAGGGCATGAATTGTAAAGGTACAAATTCTACTTTTTTAAGATGATTGACTCCTACATACCATAACTGAAACTTATAAAGCTGGCTGATTCAGTAAACGGCTTGGAAGTTTGCAAAAGAATAAATCAGTTAGGTTCAGGGCAACCAGATCTTTTTCTATCTTTAGCCATAAAGGGGTATTCATAGTATCTTTTGATAAAAACCAATTAGCCATTTGTTTCAGTTTGTATGCCAAAAAATACCCTTGCCACCAAGGTAAGGCCAGGCCTCCCTGTTCGACTGGCGCTCTAAGTTTATGTTTTGAGAGTCTTGGCAGTTTATTTCCCCATAGGAACGTAGAGATAACTTTCTCAATCTTATTAAACCATGTATCAGGAATATTTGCAGAAAAATTATTCATAAAATAGAATAGCCTAGGGGCAAATATCATTTTTAAGGAGTTGATTTTACCCCGTAAGGATAGATGAAGTTTCTCCCACCTGTCTATATCAGAAGACAAATCTTCAATAATTTTTGTTATATTATAACATAGTATTTTTTCTAATGAATTAAACACTTTAACCCCTAAACAAGTTAATCCTTCTTCAGGCCAAGATACTTCAGGTAAGATTTTTAATATGTCCCTTTTTAACACAAGGTTATTTAATTGCAGACATTCAGTCTTAGGACAGTTAACAAACAGTCCCGATAAGTCTCCAAAGATTTGTAATAGGTTTTTAATATGTTTCAGAGAAGTTTCAGTGTTGGTTAAGGTAAGGAGGATATCATCTGCAAATGCTAGCACCTTATTAGTATAATTACATATTTTAACCTCTCCAATGTTTTTGGATTCCATTATTTTTCTAATAAGAGGTTCAATTGCAAGTATAAACAGTAGTGGTGAGAGAGGACACCCCTGCCTAGATCCTCTGTATAAACAAAAAGTTTCTGATTTCAATCCGTTAGCGATAACACAGGCTTTAGGGGCATCATATAATTTGCGAACCCATTTTATCAGACCTGGACCTATGTTGTTCTTTTCTAGGACTTTATATAAATATTTCCATTCTAGAGGGTCAAATGCCTTGCCTATATTTAGAAACAATGCCATGGCTAGAGAGATGCTATATTTTAAAGAACGGTCCTTCCAGATAATTGAAAACAGTCTCCTAAAATTATCAGCAGCCTGTCTATTTTTCAGAAAACCCACTTGTTCTTTGCCCACTAGCTTACATAGAAACATAGACTTTGACGGCAGATAAGGGCCGCTTGGCCAACCTAGTCTGCCCATTTCCTTACCTAACGGATAAGCTGCAGATCCTAGTTAACCAACAGCCTACTTCCTCTACCCCCCACTAGAATTGCCTTATGTCTGTCCCATGCATTCTTGAATTCCCCCACTGTTTTTGACTCTACGACCTCCTCAGGAAGGCTGTTCCATGTATCCAGAACCCTCTCTGTGAAGAAATACTTCCTCACATTACCTCTGAGCTTGTCCCCCTCTATCTTCAAATTGTGCCCCCTTGTTTTTGCCCATCTCTTTTTCTGAAAGATGCTACCCTCTTGGACTTTGTTGATTCCCTTGAGGTATTTGAAAGTTTCTATCATGTCCCCCCTCTCCCTCCTTTCCTCGAGGCTATACATCTTTAGTTCCTTTAGTCTTCCTTTATATGTTTTCTGATGCAGACCCTGCATCATTTTGGTTGCCCTCCTCTGGACAGCCTCCACCCTGTCTATGTCTTTGCGGAGATGGGGTCTCCAGAACTGTATACAGTACTCCAGATGTGGTCTTACCAACTGTCTGTACAGAGGGCCAACAACTTCCTGTTTTCTACTGGTGATGCCTCTCCCTATGCATCCCAGTATCCCCCAGCCCTCCTTACTGCCTTCTCACATTGCTGGCCCACCTTTAGGTTGTCTGATATGACTACCCCCAGGTCTCTTTCCATTTTTGTTGTTGTCAGTATCTCACTTCCCCCCCCATTGTGTACTCTTCCCCTGGGTTTTTGTTTCCCAGGTGCATTACTTTACACTTTTTTTGCATTGAATCTAAGCTGCCATACTTTTGACCATTCCTCCAACTACTTTAGAGAGTCTGTTAGCCAAGATCTTAGTAAGGATTTTGTAATCAAAATTTAATAAAGATATTGGCCTACAGTTACCACACTCAAGGGGGTCTTTGCCTTTTTTTCTCAATAAACAAGTATATGCCTCATTCATGGAATCCAGCAAGTGTCCTTCTTCAAAAGATATCTGAAAAGCCTTAAACAAGTAGGTGTTATAAAAGATTTGAACAATTTATAAAACTCAGCAGGTAATCCATCAGGAACTTTACCTTTAGGAGCCTGCACTGTGACCTCAGAGATCTCTTGTAAAGATTGGTTTGTGTAACATTTGTTTATCATCAATAACTAGCCTTGGAATTTTCATTGCATCTAGGAAATCTACCAACATATCTGTCCACATATCCCCTTTGGATGCATATACATTTTCAAAGAAATTCTTAAAATGATCATTAATGTTTTTACAGTTATGTGTTGTTTTCCCTGAGGGACCCCTGATTTCCTTAGTATTATTCTGATTTAGAATTTTGCGTAATCTGTAGGCTAGTAACTTACTAGCTTTCTCTCCAGCCTCCCAATAATTTTGCTTTGCCCTTAATAGAGAGTACTCAAGTTTTTCAGAATGTATTTTATTTGTGGCAAATTTGAACACAATGGCCTTAAAAAGCAATTTCTTTTTATTAGAAACATTTTGTTTTAAAGCAGACAATATTTATCCCAATGAGTCTTCCATATCTTTTAGAATTTTTTCTTTTTCTCTTTTTTTATTTGAGGCATAACTTTTGCATTTGCCCCTGATATAAGCTTTATAAGCGTCCCAGATTATCCTAGGAGTGACTTCTCCATTACAATTTATTTTGAAGTAAGCCTTGGATTCTTCCTGTATCCAATTAATAAACTTGCTATCTTTCAATAAAGATATATTAAGTTTCCAAGTTTTAGTTTTGTTTGTTTTGTTTTAAAAAACCAGGGAACTTTTCAAAAGACAGTGGTCTGAAATAGTCAAATTTTCATAGGAAATGTTACTTATAGCATTGCATAGATCTACAGGAAGAAAAAAATAATCTAATTGACTAAAAGTCCCAAATCTGGCCAAAAGAAAGGAGTAGTCTCTGACATCAGAATGTGTTAGTCTCCACCCATCAACCAACCCAAAGTCCTCCAGAACTTTATGAATAGTCCCCTGCTTGTTAGAGAGCTTACTTAGATTAGGGACATTGGATCTATCTAACAGAGAGTCCATTACCATATTAGAATCTCCCCCAAGAATGATCTAGTATTTTCCTATATTTGCAAGGGCATAGGCCAGGGACTGGAAAATGTTTTTTTTATTGAGTTTAAGCATTGGGAGCATACACATTACACAAGGCTACATCTCTGCCATATAAATTTCCCAACAGAATTTGAAATCTTCCTTCAGGATCTGTCAGATGACTATGCTTTAAAAAATGAACTCCTTTTCGTATAAATGTAGCCACTCCTCTTTTTCTAAAAGAGAAGCAGCAATGATAAACTGAATTTACCCAGTAATGCACAAGTTTATCTGCTTCTTCTGGAACTAGATGAGTTTCTTGCAAGAAAGCCACATCTATGTTTTACTTCTTAAGAAGATTTAGAACTCTGTACCTTTTAATGGGCAAACCTAACCCTTGATCATTCCATAAGCTAATGTTAACCAAACTCACACTGTATATAAATAGTTTTATGAATTAGTAAACAAGTAGATATCAGATTACCAACACACTGTCTTATAATCTTAACTACAATAACTTATGATGGATATAAAGAACATTTTTACAATGACTCCTAAAACCACACAAGTAAACAGAGAACAGAGTATTTAAGCATTATAAAATATTATCTATTATATTAGCAACACAATTAAACAAACACAGTAAGAAGATGAGTGTAACCTCACTGAGGGTTCCTCAAAGTGAAAAATCATTCACCTTTTAGGCAGCTAAAATGAATATTTCCACATTTGACATGTAACAACTATACAGCGGGCTTGTCCTATCTAGGTATCCCCATTGGTTTAGAAACTATCTCTTACATCCTAGTGTACAAAAAATAAAACAGTTTTCATCCCTTAAATACCAAAGACTATATAGTATAATACTTGAGATGAAGGGGGGAGGTACCAAGTCAACCAAAAGTGAATTGCTAACAAAGAGCAAATTCTATATTAAATAACTCAAGCCAAAACTTTATTTTAAACTCTTTGTTTAAGAACATTAAAACTGCAGTAAACCGTACTCACCTTGCTTAGACCAGTTGCCCAAAAAACAGTACAATGCTCACAATAGCTCTGGGATTGACTTTAAAAATTTCCAAAGTATTCAAGCTATAAGAGTAATAAGCAGTCAATGAGTATCAACTTTTCAGGCATAAATAAAGGCATGCATATAATCACCAGTAACCTGTCTGCAAAGTTTAATATGCCAGCCTTAGCCTCTTATCTGTAAAGCCTTTGTCCCCAGATTTTAAGAGCTGGCAAAGCACAACAGGTTAACTGGAAACCGCAGTAGAATGTAGGAATAAAAACAAAGTGGGCCTATCCATGGTTGACTTACCTCGCCTCCTTCATCACAAAATGCCATAAATCTTAATCCCCCTTCCCGTTCCTCAGGATGTAAGAGTAGAATATAATCCAGCGGTATTGTCCATGTAGGAGCAACAGTAGATTGAATTTATTGAACTAGAGTATTTATGATAAAGAGAAAACGCATTACCTGCATGAGGTATATTTTCTCTATGCAGAGTGTCAATACCGGAAGTAACCTTTGACTCCCCAATACTGTCGCTATCCTTCGTTGCAATCAATAATAAAAAATTAGATCTTAAATATATAGCTTTTAAAAAAAAAAACATCTAGATGAACTATTCCAGACAACAGAGATATTTGCAGAAATAAAAATCGATTTTATCAAAATTAAATATTAGGAGCGAGGTGAATTGGTAAAACATGTGACTTCAATCCACCAGTAACAATGGTAACAGGAAGGATCCTCTTGCTTCGTCCCATTACATACTCAGTCGAAACCTCGCGATGAGGTGCAGTCTCCATGTTATGACCCCAAAAGACTCAAATCATCCTGCGCACTGTCTGAAGAAGAAGGCTCTTCGAACATGTCTGCAACAGGGCTAAAAGGGCTTGTCACACATTCAAGTATTTCATGTGAGTCTCTTTTAACAAGAGAAGCAATGTCCATGTTATTGGAACTTTGAGCCCATCTGTTACCACGGCTATTTTTTGCATTAGTAGAAGATATGCTAGTAGGTTTATTCTTGAAAAAAGTCTGGGATTTACGATTAATTTTTGAAGTCCAGGCTGCTGTCTTTGGAAGGGTAGATCTACTATCAGGACCTCTGTCATTATGCTTTGTGTGGATTTTAGGTACGGGAATGTTTGAATTTACATTCGAGCTGACATGTGATGTAGAGAAGGCTTGAGGTAGAGAGGGCAGCGTGCATGCGAAACCCTGGACAGTCTGAGCTTGCGATTGATGTTCTATTTTGGACTTTTCAGCATCTTTTGAACTGTCAGAGACTGTTTGATTGTGTTGTGCACTAGTCTTAAAATTGGGCCTTGCATTCTTAATGTGAGAGGCATCAGGCCAGTTGCGTTTAATAAAATCCCAAGCGTCACATGGCATTCTAAAATGATGTGAACCTTCTCCTCTATTTACTACCATAATGGCTAGGTACTTACTGTAATAAGATACTCCAAGTGACTGCAAAGCATATCTAATCTCATTATAAGCTTTCCTTTTCTCTACGATTTCAACCGAGTAGTCTTGAAATATAAAAATCCTTTCTCTTCCACAGCATAGAGCTTTCTTTTGCCTGGCTAATAATAATATTTCCTCCTTGACATTGAACCTTAAGAAACGAATAATAATAGGCCTGGGTTTCTGTCCTTGTTTGGGCAGAGCCCTTAGGGACCTATGTGCCATTTCAATTTCTAAAGGCCACTACCAGGAAGCATTTAAAATCGATGTTATGAAGTCCATTAAAAACCTTATAATTTCATTTCCTTTTATATGTTCAGGCACCCCTACCACTCTCAAATTATTACGTCTACTTCTGTTTTCTAAGTCATCTACTTTTGTGCTTTGAGACTTGATTTGTGTGTATGCTTTTGTGGAGGAATCCTCTAATTTACAGACATTTTCTTCCAAAAAGGAAATTCTTTTCTCTAAAGTGTTAATTCTTTCTTCCATGACCGTGGACTTGTCCCGATCAGCATCAGTTTGTCTTTTTTATGAAACTATATCTATATGCATGCTCTGTAAATTTTCTTTAATAAAATACATGTCATTAGTGTTTAAATCAGAGTTATAGCCTTTGCCAGCCTGTTTATTGTAGCCCCAGACTAAGTTTTTCCCTCCTTGTCCATTTGTAGAGTGTGTGGGTGAAGCACTGGGTCTAGATGGAGCATTTGCCATACCAAAGCGACTGTCAGTTGGCATCCTGTATTCAGGTAGTCGCAGATAACTTCCGTAATTATTTAACAAGTAAGTGTGCAGAATATTTTTACCAAACTTGCCAGTATTTTTCAGCTATGCGAGTGCTAGGTAATGAAATACTTCAGAATACTTTTTAGTTTAAAATACCGCAGTTTTATCACTATTTAGTTGCGAGTAGTGGAAGACTTGCCATTAAGCTGCCATTTCTTCAAAGCGTGGTGCACGACCCCATCTTATTATCTGTTTTTGTTGACTGGGAAAGGAGGACTGAGCAATTCTGCCTATTTTCAGCCTTGTCTCGGGGAGGGGAGAGATACAGATGCAAACTGACATACTGAACCGGATTAAGCTGTTACTGGTATTTTTATTAAATCATATAGTTATATACAGTTGTAGTCACTTAATTTTAAAAGATAATTATAACTGGTTGGGTGCAGTACTAACCCAAACATAGTATAATACGAGTACATTAGGCCTAGAGGATGCTAGGCAAATGGGCAGACTGGGTGGGCCTGGCGGTCCTTTTCTGCTGTCACTTTCTTATGTTCTTATGTACATCATAAATTATTGTATATTCATATCTATATAGTAGATATATAAGAGGCCAGGACTAATTTACCATTTTATACATCACACAATATCTATACTAGGCTCTCTGTTTGTGTAAGAACAAAAAAACCAGGTGCTGTGTCAGCGTGTGTCCTGAAAATAAAATAAAATGATAACAATGAATGTACGATAAAAATAGAAAATAGTGTTAAAACTGACGTTTTGATCATAGATCTTCTTCAGTAATTATGTAAGAGAGAAAAAAAGTGTGTGTGTGTGTGTGTGTGTGTGTGGAGGGGGAGCATTCTCACTTGGATATTCCAGCTACTTACAGTATACACATCTATTTTAATTTTCTACAGATGTCTCCTTCCCCCATATTTGTCGGTATCATGTTAAGATATTGCCACAATAATATCGCTGCAGTATTATTGTGGCAAAAATCTTTAAACCATTTACAGTGACAGAGGTATAACAGCATTGTGGAATTATCACTACCCCTGTCGCTGTACACACAGATGGGGAAGGACTTAAGTATCTGTAGGTGTGGTGCCTGGTTGAGCTGCTCCCATGGTGGATTGAATAAAGCACTAGCACCTGGAGTGGAGGAGACCTGGGAACCAGGGTTTGGTTTCCCTTTTCCCAGTATTGGACTTTTTTTTTTTTTTATGAAGAAATTTCCCCACTCCCGAGTTTTGACCCATCCCGAGGTCCACACCCCTTGGTGTTTGTTATATTAATTCGGGGGGGGGGGGGCAAAAAACTCCTTATGTTGCCCTATTGTTTTGTGTGTTGTGTCGACGTTTTGTACTGGTCGGTGTTTTCACCAACCGTTTTATATGATATTGATGTTTTTGGTTGCGGGATTGTGTGCCGTAATGTTTTTATATGTGGTATTATGACCCTATTCCATATTTGTCACCTTTCAGCCTTCTTACTGGAACCTGTTAACCCTTAGAAGGCAGCAGGCAGATACTGAAGAACTAATACATTTCACGTTCATTTTATTTCCGCTATGTTCACGGTACAGACATGTATCATGAAAAGAAAGTGAAGTGTACAAAATACTTATTCGCTCGACCATGCACTGATTTGTGGGGATTGGACGAAATGAGCTGGAAGAGCTACAGTGTGGGGAAAAAAGCAAAAGGAAAGGCAAGTTACTTTACTTTTCAGCCTGTAAGTGTTCTATATACTGTATTTTTAATGCAAAGAGCATTAGGTGGAAGCATTAGGCGGAAGCATTCTAAATTGTGGTTTTGTGTTTTTGAAGCACTTGTACTGTGGTGCAGTACCCCAAAGTTACTTGGTGTTAAACCTTCTGTGATGAGAGATCAAGTGTGGCTGCAGTTTCCCAGCATCGGATGAAGTAAATGTAGGTGAAAAAACTTGGCCCCTTCTTGTACAGAGATACATAGACAGTGTCGGCAGATAAGGGCCTATGGCCCACCCAGTCTGCCCATTTGAGCGTGTAAGTTCAGTTTGTTTTCCTAGAAGTCTGTTGCCCCTTACCCCTGACCTCCAGAATTCCTTTATGTCTATCCCATGCATTCTTAAATCCTGTTATTGTTTCAGCCCCCACCACTTCCTCTGGCAGGGTGTTCCACGTATCCACCACCGTTCTGTGAAGAAATTCTTTCTCATGTTTCCTCTGAATCGTCCCCCTCCAACTTCATCCCATGCCTCTAGTCCTGGAACATCTTTTCACTTAAAATAGTGTTTTCCTGCACCCTGTTCCTCCCTGTAAGATACTTGTATGTCTCTATCATATCCCTCTCTCCTCCTCTCCTCCAGGAGTACATGTTCAGTTCCTTCAACCTGTCTTCATAGGACTTGTGATGCAATCCATGCACCATCTTTGTTGCCCTCCTCTGAACCTTCTCTACCCTGTCTATGTCCTTACATAGGTATGGTCTCCAGAACTGTACACTGTACTCAGGTGGGGCCTCACCAGTGTCTTGTATAGCGGAGATTATGACCTCCTTTTCCCTGCATGGATGCCCCTGCCTATACATCCCAGCATCCTATTTGCTTTACCTGCTGCCTTGTCACACTGTTTCCTACCTTGAGGTCATCAGAGATGACAACCCCAAGATCCTTTCCTGCTTGGTGCATGCTATATCCTTACCCCCAACTGATATATTGTGCCAGGTTTTTGTGCCCATATGTATTATCTTGCACTTCTTTGCATTGAATTTCAACTGCCAAACCCCTGACCATTCTTCAAGTTTCTGCAGGTTGCTTCTCATTCTGTCTACACCCTCTGGTGTGTCTACTCTGTTACAGAGCTTTGTGTCATCAGCGAACAGTGAAATTCTGCCTTCTAGGTCCTGTGCAATGTCACTGATGAAGATGTTGAATAGGACCGGTCCCAGCACTGATCCCTGTGGTACCCCGCTGGTCACTCTTCCCTCTGTGGAGTGACAGCCATTTACCACCACCCTCTGTGTCCTGTCACCCAGCCAGTTACCTACCCACCACACTACTGTTCTGCCCACACCCATATTCCCCAGTTTGTGTAATAGTCTTCTATGTGGCACAGTGTCAAAGGCCTTGCTGAAGTCCAGATAGGCCATGTCCACTGCCCTCCCCTGATCCACCTCCCTAGTCACCCAGTCAAAAAATTCAATGAGGTTGGTCTGACATGACCTCCCCCTGGTGAAACCATGCTGCCTTGGGTCCTGTAGTCCACTGACAACTAGATGTTCCACCAATCTCTCCTTCAGTAGTGCTTCCATGATCTTCCCCACTACCGAGGTGAGGCTGACTGGTCTGTAGTTCCCTGCTTCCTCTTTGTTCCCACTTTTGTATAAGGGGACTACATCTGCTGTCCTCCAGTCTTTGGGTACCTCCCCTGTTTCCAGTGATCGGCTAAACAGGATAGCCAGAGGTTCAGCCACCACCTCTCTTAGTTCTTTAAGGACCCTGGGGTGTACCCCATCTGGTGGGGTTGTACTGCAAAAAGTACTGAGAGCGACTATGCCAACAATGCTGGAAATGCAAAATATTTCTAACGCGGAATATATTAGTTCTAATATGTCCAGAATCTATATACATTTAAACATATTCAGCACTCAAATAGTCCTCTTTTGAGGACCACTCAGCTCATTCACTCCTACTATGCCTTTTCATACCCATCATCACCTTTTTGTTTTTCAGCTTCTGTTCATGGCTTGCCTATCATCACTTTTCCTCCTAGATCTTCCCCCTTATTTTGTTTCCATACACACATACACACACACACACACACACACACACACACACACACATTATATATATATATATATTATACTGGCACAGTAGTGCCAGTATAGTTAGGGTTGCCAGGCCACATGTATGTTAATCCTCAGATTTTGCACTTTAATAACTTTTCCACTGTACAATAGATTTGCCTGAAATTTTGCATTCACAGTGGGGCAATATAGATCTCTGGATCTGACAAGTTGCAATATGGTTGGATGAGCAGTTGTACAGCTGCACAGTTCCCAAAACTGCACTAAAACTTTTTTTGTGTGCGTTTCTTTGCTCTGGGCTACAGCCCATATGATTTGTCCGTCTGGTCTGAGATCTTCTGGGAAGAAGCAGTCTGTGTCACTGATGTGCCTTTTGAAGATTTGGTGAAAAAATATTAAAGCATTCAAAAGTTATTCAATTTTTGGCTGGCCTGGTGGCACTGAGGGTTGAGGCGCTGGACACCTTACTCCGCGCCACGCCAGTGACCCGGGTTCGGGAGTGAGCTCGGGCTGCTGGGGGTCAGCAGGGGAGGGAGTGGACTGAGCATCCTATGGACTGCTCTCCTCTCCTGGGGTGGGTCTGGGTACGGTGTCCGGCATAAGTCTGACACCTAGTGGAGGCTGGGTATCAGCACGTCTGGCCTGGTAGAATGGGGTGGTAGGCGGGGCAGCCGGCGGGCGCAGTGTGTGCGGACATGTGCGCAGGGAGCCCTTGTCGGCATTGCATGCCCTGCCTCCAACAGAACATTGGAAAGGGGAGGTGCCCATCTGTTGTGGCTTGATGGCCGTCCGCGTTGTACTACGCCGTTCCGAGGGACCACCATGAGAGGATCCTTTGTGTGGTGGGGGAGTTGATCGACCCCCACCGCTCCCACCATGGGGAGTAAGCCATGGGGTAATCGGTGGTTGCCCTCCGTAGGAGACGGTGCAGGTCAGACGGTGGCTGGATCACAGGGGATGCAAGGACGGTGAGGCCAGCTGGGTCTCCCATGGGAGAAAAAAGTAATACAAAAAAAGTTTTTCAATTTTTAAATTTTAACATTGAAGTCAATGGGGAAAAATATAGTTGCTTTTTAAAACTGTCGGAAAACCACTTTTTACTGTTGCAGATGCACTTTTTACTGTCATGCTTCCGCCATCTTGTTTCAGTAAGTGGTGAAGAAAAACATCTGTAGTTCAGATTTTAGTGCCCCTAGGTAAGCACTGACAGTTGTGTTTACCAAAACGGGACCTGACAAACACAGTGTTGCCATCAGTTCTTTTCTAGGACCCCTAGAAATACCTTTTTTAAAATCGGGTCCCCCGTAGTGTCGCAAATCACGACAGCACATTTGCGACACTTTCGCAAATCATGATACTGTCACATCTGTACTGTCGCAATTTGCGACACTACTGCACCAAAAAATACCATTTCTTTGCCGCATCACTGCACCTAAATGGTTAGGACTTTTTGGCTGAAATCTGCAGGATGGCAAACCCTGGGCCCACAGATGTGCCTTTTGATGGTTAGGTAAAAAAATTAAAAAGGATTACAAAGTTACAGCGCTTCAAAGTTGTGAAATTTCCCATAGGATAACATTGCAGTGCCCGTGGCGCCTTTCAGTGCCCATATCTTGAAAACAGTGCAAGATACAGATTTTTCATTTCCTATGTGGAGATTTCAAAGTCATGATTACCACTGCAGTGGAATTTATTTCATAGCTGCTACGGTTACTGAGATATTGCCAAATTAGTGTTACAAGGGTTCCTTTTCAGTACTATACAGCTGCTATATGGCTCTGTATTTATGTGTAAGTGGGCCCACAGGACCCAGAGAGCCCGCACCCCCACATACGCATAGCATTATGTAAAAATGGGCAGTGTGAGGGGAACGCTGGACCCACAACCACATATCAATAACTAGTTACATTACACTTTCTCAGAAAGAAGGAAAATTCATTGCAAAAAAAGTCATTAATGCATCAGTTAGGGTTGATAGCACAGTGACAAAAGTATGGAAATGTGATGTTAGGGTTACCCCCTTCCACCCCACCCTCCACTCACCAACAGACATCGGGTTGTGCCATATGGTCATCAGGCCTAACTCTCATCCCATTCTCCTATGCTGTAACATCTCAGCTTGTTTACATATGGAATGGAGTGAGAGTTGGGCCTGATGACCCCATGGCACACCCCTTCTGTTGCTGAGTGGAGGGTGGGGAGTCGTAGGGAGGTAACCCTAACACATCACATTTCCATACTTTTGTCACTGTGCTATAACCCTAACTGATGCATTAGTGAAGTTTTTTGCAATGAATATATATATATATAAAAAAGACTAAGAACCTCTTTGTGTAAGCACTGAGACAATGATACCATTGACTCAGTGCTTGCACAAAGAGGTTCTTTATCTTTTAAATAGTTTTTTGTTTTAATTGGGTTCACCACAATATAACCCAGATAGACCATCTTAGGGTAGCTGGTTTATTACACTTGGGTGTCAAACAGATGAGGCATACTGATGAGTCCTGGTAGGATGAAACACGTGTCTGTCTTCTGTTGGCACCCTTTGCAAACTGTGTGAGAGGCCTTTCGGTACCATGCATTTCTGCTTAAAGTTGAACCAGCATAGTATTCTGTGGTGATTTGCATATGCAGCCCGTGCTGCTTTGCTTTGTGGGGGCACGTGTGAATTTGTATTTCTTTGAAACTTGGCTTCCCAGCCAAATGCCCTTTGGGGTAACCATTGCCTCAGTGCTTGCACAAAGAGGTTCTTTGTCTTTTATCCTGTTTTTTGTTTTAATTGGGTTCACCACAATATAACCCAGATAGACCATCTTAGGGTAGCTGGTTTATTACACTGGGGTGTCAAACAGTTGAGGCACACTGATGAGGCATACTGATGAGTCCTGGTAGGATGAAACACGTATCTATGTCTTCTGTTGGCACCCTTTGCAAACTGTATGAGAGGCCTTTTGGTACCATGCATTTCTGTTTAAAGTTGAACTAGCATAGTCTTCTGTGGTGATTTGCATATGCAACCCATGATGCTTTGCATTGTGGGCACATGTGTAATTTTATATATATATATATATATATATATATATTATATGTAGCACGCTAGTGCTACCATAGTTAGGGTCGAGGAGCCATTTACAAGTTAAACCTAAAATTTTGTACCTTAATAACTTTGCAACCGTTCAACGGATTTGCCTGAAATTTGGAATGCACGATCAAGAACCATACATCTTGGGATCTGCCAACTGCCATACTGTTCGGATATACAGCTGCGGAGTTATTAAGCGTGATCTGCGCGTGCAATTACACTTTTTTGCAATTCTTTGGTCGTCTCTACAGGTTGCTGAGTTTGCGCAACTGGTACAAAATCTTCAGGGAATGTGCGGCCTGGGTCCCCAATGTGCCTTTTTAAAATTTTGTGAAAAAATATTAAACGGTTCAAAAGTTATTCAAAAAACAAGTTCCCATTGTAAGTCAATAGGAAAAGTTAAAAAGTTCGACAGTGTCACAAGTGCAGTTTTTACTTTCGCAAATGGCCTTTTTACTGTCATAAATGTGCCATTTTGCTTTCAGTTGATCATCAGAAAAATGCTTGGCATTTAAATTTGGGACCCTCTAGCAACCTAATTCTTTTTATGTTTACCTAGTCGGACCCTGAGGATGCTTGGCATGTCTTTATTTTGAGGTAAAACACACTAGAAATATGTTTTTCAACTTTCTGAAAAAAGTACTTTCACAAAGTAGTGTCTCACTCACGAAAGTGTCACAAATTTTTGTGAAAGCTTTCGCAAAGTTCGACAGTATTTTTCCAAGCTGTGGGAAAATGACAGCAATTCTTTGCCACTCTGCTGCAAAAGAACGGTTTAGTCTTTTAGGCTGAAATTTGGAGGGAATGCAGCCAATATCTCATAGATGTTCCTTTCGGTGAAAAAATATTACAGGGCAGCAAAGTTACGGCACTCCAAAGTGGACACTTTTTCCCATCGGATAACATTACGGCATTCGTCGCATTACAGGAATCCTATGGCGCCCTGATGCAAAATAACAGTTTGGTCTTTTGGGCTCAAATTTGGAGGGAAGAAAGCCAACGTCCCACAGATGTGCCTTTCAGTGGTTTGGTGAAAAAATATTACAGGGAGCCAAAGTTATGGCACTCCGAACTTCTTTTTTTTTCCCCATAGGATAACATTACGGTATTCACCGTGCCTTTCAGGGCCCGTATCTTGGAAACGGTGTGAGATACAGACTTTTTGTCATAAAAATGCTTAGCCCCCTAACAGGAGCTAACTATAAAACTAGCCAGGAAAGTCATAAATCATATGACTTTTAAATTTTTTTCCTACGTCGTACGGTTCCTGAGATATAAGCAATTTAGTATTCCAACTCCTCATTTTCTGCTCCGAGACCCATTATTATGCATACATTCTTTGTACTCACTGTCTTTCTCTATGCAACTTTTGGGGAAAACCAGCCTGTGCGCTTACATTACTGTTACCATTATCGTTTACTCTTGCGGTTCCGTTCTCGTGTCACTTACCGTTCAGGTCTACACCACCATGTGCTTTACCCTTTGCGTTTTCATTTGCGTTTGTGTTATTTTTACCATTTGCATCTACAGTACTGTTTCTCCGTTTTGCTTTGCGTTACCATGTGCATTACCATTTGCGTTTGCGGGCACCATTTCAGGCCCCGTGCACCCGCTGCCACTTTACATTCACTATTTCTCATTATCATTCTCAAAAAGAAGGAAAATTAGAGGAAAAAACTCAGTTTAATGCATTAGTTAGGGTTGTTCCACAGTGACAAAAGTGAGGAAATTCGGTGTTAGGGTTCAAAACCCCCTAGGACCCCCCCGCCCACACACCCCAACCGGCATTGGAGTGTGCATTGGGATTGTCAGTCCTAACTCTCACCCCATTCTCCTATGCTTCTGCTTTCGCACATCTGATGGGGTGAGAGTTAGGCCGGCAACCCCGATGCACCCCGATGCTGGTTGGGGTTGTGGGGCGGGGTTTTAGGGGCTTAACCCTAAGATAGAATTTCTTTGCTTTTGTTGCTGTGGAACAACCTAACTAATGCATTAAACTGAGTTTTTGCCTAATATATCTATATATATATATATATATATATATATATATATATATATGTTGCTAAGAAGCAGAAATAATATTTAGAATTTTACATTTTAAAGAGCCCAGGCAGCTGCAGGCTGGGAAGTTTGACTTGGGTCTATAATGGCATAGACCACAGGGCAAGAGGGAGTTTAATCGTAAGACCTCAGATTAAGATTGGGGGGGGGCAGAACAATAGAAGGTATAGGAGGAAAGAGGTTATAAAAAGGATCAATACATTCCTGAAACAAACCCAGAAAATCAGATTCATTGACCTAGACCTTGGATCATGTTATTATAAACTAATAGCGGGGCTGGGGCAGACCACCATAATGCATATTATTTATACTAATGTATGGTTTTAATATAGTGTCCTGGAATGTAAGTCACGTTAATCATATTAAAAGAAAGAGAATCATTGCCCACATAAAAAATCTCAAAACAGATTTTTAACCATTCAAGAAACTCATTTAACTGAGACAGCATTTTAAAAATTCAGGAAGTTTTGGGGAGGAGAAGTATTCCATACTGGTTCAAATGGGAAATCAAGATGACCAGCAATTATTGAGCTAAAAAACATAAAATACACATTATCAATAAAGTAATAGATACAAATAATAGATATATAATCTTACAAGTTAAAATTAACAATGAAGCTATGACAATAGCAGGGGTATATGGCCTAAATGAAGATACCCCAGGTTTCTTTGTAAAATTGGTTACTACCTTAGCTCAGTTCCCCTATCCTATGATGACTGGAAATGATTTTAACACTGTGTTGAACTACTTACTGTGTGTATATATATATATATATATATATATATATATATATATATAGATCCCTTAGTTCCTCTTACCTCTTCACTAACTTTACTTTTTTTCTCTTTTAGAAAATTCTGAAGAATAATATGATTGAAACATCAATTCTAATATAGTTTTCTATTTTCAGCATGCATTTAGATACCAAGATCTGCAACAGGGTGGATACTCCAGAAGGGGTGCAGAAAATTAAGAGGGACCTGGAGAAGCTTGAAAGATGGTCAGAGATGTGGCAAAAGAGGTTCAATGTGAAAAAGTGAAAGATAATGCACCTGGGTAGGGGGGAACCCTGGGAAGACCTACAGGAATGGGGGGGAAGTGCTGACCATCACCAAATAGGAGAGGGACCTAGGAGTTATCATATCGGATGGCCCTATGGTATCAAAGCAGTGTGCAAAGGCTGCAGGGAGGGCCAGTGGCATGCTGGGGTATTACTAGTAGGAGGTAGGAAGTGGTGATGCCATTGTATAAAACACTGGTAAGGCCTCAACTGAAGTACTGCATGCAGTACTGGAGACCACACATGCGTAGGGACTTAAACAAGAAGGAGGCTGCCCAGAGATGGGCGACAAAGATGATGCATGTCTGCACCACAAAACATATGAAGAGAGACTGAGACCTTAATATGTACTCACTGGAGGAGAGGAAAGAAAGGGGCAACATGATAGAAACTTTAAAGTACCTCAAGGACATAAACAAGGTGTAGGTGGGAGATCTTTTCCAATGCAGAAAAGATACCAGAACAACGGGGCACGATATGAAATTGGAGGGAGGAGATTAAGAGGTTATGTGAAGACATTTTTATATACAGAGAGGGTGGTGAACGCTTGGAATAGTCTACCACAAGAAGTGGTAGGGACAAGCACAGTGGAGGGGTTTAAACATGCCTGGGACAACCACAGGGGAACCTTGGGTGGGAAGGGAGTGATAAAAAGCCATTGACCACTTAGAGCGAGTGGATGCATACATGTATAGGGCCTACAGGCAGACTGGATGGGTCTAGCGGTCTTATCTGTCGAAAATTTCTATGTTCTATGTTTCTATTTAATATTACCACTTTGTTTTGTTTCAGTGTGTGTATGTAACACTACTATGCCCCAGCCAAGAACCCCCTTCTTGTAGCCAAGACCCCCATACTTGTTACACAGACAAGGCAACAAACCACAAGTTGGCAGAAAATAAGTATCACCCCTGGCATTAGGGCAAATACTTGGCTCGGGCATCTCAGAGGGCGGGAGGTAATGCACAAAACAACATTTCTATTCTATAAAATGGGCAAAGGATTTCAAGCAATCTGATTGGTTGTTAGCCGTGCATTAGATGTGTCTAATGCACAGCTAAAACTAGAACCCCCATTTAGAATACACGGGCCCATTTTATATAAGCAATAAGACACGATGGGGTGTGCATTAGACAGTTCTAATGCACGGCTAGGGGGACATAGTGAGGAGAGAGGTGCCAGTGCTATGATGTGTCTTTTATCTGTGGGGTCCCAAAAACATCACTCAGTCACTCAGAGATGGATTGTCCACAACCAGGAATTGGGGATGTTACTGTATGGCTTTTTTATTCCTGACACAGGGTTAACAGTGAATAAAGGTTGTGCTCCCAGAGCTTGCACTGTACATGACAGATGACACTTTAAATATTTCCAACACTTTACATGGAAACATAGACTTTGACAGCAGATAAGGACCGCTTGGCCCACTCAGTCTGCCCATTTCCCTACCTATTGGATAAGCTGCAGATTCTAGTTAACCAACAGCGTACTTCCTCCTACCCCCCACTATAATTGCCTTATGTCTGTCCCATGCATTCTTGAATTCCCCCACTGTTTTTGACCCCACAACCTACTCAGGAAGGCTGTTCCATGCATCCACCACCCTCTCCATGACAAAATACTTCCTCACATTGCCCCTGAGCTGTCCCCCCCCTTCTTCAAATTTGCCCCATTGTTCTTGCACATCTCTTTTTCTGAAAGATGCTACCTCTTGGACTTTGTTGATTCCCTTGAGGTACTTGAAAGTTTCTATCATGTTCCCCCCACCCCTCTTTTCCTCAAGGGTATACATATTAAGTTTTTTAGTCTCTCTTCATATGGCTTCTGTTGCATACCCTGCATCGTTTTAGTTACCCTCCTTTGGACTGCCTCCATCCTGTCGATGTCCTTGCAGAGATGGGGTCTCCAGAACTGCATGCAGTACTCCAGATGGGATCTCACCAACTGTCTGTACAGAGGGATAACAAGTTGCTGTTTTCTACTGGTGATGCCTCTCCCTGTACATCCCAGTATCCCCCCAGCCTTCCTTACTGCCTTCTCACATTGCTTGCCTACTTTAAGATCGTCTGATATGACTACCTCCAGGTCCCTTTCCATTTTTGTTGTTAGTACCCCACCCACCTGTGTACTCTTCCCCTGGATTTTTGTTTCCCATGTACATTACTTTGCACTTATTTGCATTGAATCTAAGCTGCCATACTTTTGACCATTCCTCCAACCTTGCCAAGTCCCTTCTAACATACTAACATACTAATTGCTAGCAGATTAGGCCTTACAGTCTATCAAGTCTGCTCGAACCTCAGATTCCTAGTTGGGTGCCGAGGCCCTCCCCCCTTGTGTTCCAGAAACCCCTATCATCCATCCCCAACCCCCTGGGCTAGGCCATCATCTGATACATCCACTTTCTGTGTCTCTCCCACCCTCTCTTGAAGCCCTCCACTGTGGATCTCTGAACCAGCTTGCCAGGCAGTGCATACCAAGGGTCCACCACCCTCTCAGTGAAAAACCTCCTCCTCTTCCCCTCTCACCCTTCCACCTTCCAACTTCAAACCATGTCCTCTGGTGATACCTCCCTGCTTTAGTCTAAAGATCCCCTCCATGTTTACCCTATTTATTCCCTTGAGGTACTTGAAGACCTCAATCATGTCCCCCTGTCTCTCCTCTCCTCCAATGAAAACAGACAGAGCTCCTCAAGTCTGTCCTCATACGTCAAATCCCCTAGTCCTCGTATCATCTTAGTTGCCCTCCTCTGTACCCTCTCCAGGAGCTGTATGTCCCTCTTCAAGTGTGGTCTCCAGTACTGTACAGTACTGAAGGTGTGGTCTAACCAGTCCATTGTACAGTGGCAGAATCACTTCCCTGCTCCTAGAGGTGAGCCCCCTTACGATGCATCCCAACATCCTGTTTGCCTTGCTAGCCACTCTCCTGCACTGCTCAGAGTTATTCATACATGCATCCACCATGACCCCTAGGTCTTTTTCCCCTATTGAGGCCTCCAGCGCCTCCCCTCCCAGGGTGTACCTGTGTTTAGGGTTTCCCTGCCCAAGATGTAACACCTTGCGCTTGGTGATATTGAAATTGAATTTCCAGGTGTAAGCCCAGCTTTCCAGGGTATCCAGGTCCCCTTGCAGGGCCAACCTCCCCTCTTCCCCCTCAACTACTGCTCCCATCTTGGAGTCATCAGCGAAGAGACTCATTTCACACCCTATACCCTCCCTGATGTCCGATATGTATGCATTAAACAGAATCGGACCCAGGACCGAGCCCTGCGGTACTCCACTACTGACCTCTCTAGGGTTCAAGAGCTCCCCACTGACCACTACTCTTTGGGTGTGTCCAGCTAACCAGTTTTCAATCCATCTGACCATCAAAGGGCCTACTCCCAACCCCATCAGTTTCTCCACCAGACCATTGTGAGGGACAGAGTCAAACGCCTTGCTGAAGTCCAAGAATAATACATCCACAGGCCTTCCCCTGTCCAGTTCTGATGTTACCCATTCGTAGAGCTCCACAAGATTGGTTTGACATGATCTACCTGGCACAAACCCATGTTGCTGACTATCCAGACCTCCCACCTCCTCCAAGTACACCCCCAATCGTTCCTTTAGTATACTCTCCATTAATTTTCCCACCACCAAGGTCAAACTGATGGGTCTATAGTTACCTGGTACTTCCCTCAACCCCTCCCCCCCTTTATGGATTGGCACCACATGTGCCTCTTGCCAATCCCTAGGTACCCTCCCTGTCTCAAGCAACCTGTTGAAGAGCTCCGCCAGGGGTGCAGCCAGTATGTCCGCCAATTCCCATAGTACTCTCGGATGAATGCCATCCCCAATATTTAGAGACTGGGGCGTGTGTGGGGGGGGGGCAGAAAAAAACAATGAGTCATCCACGACAGTGCAATGTCACTGACGGGGATGTCGGCAAAGGTGCTATAGGTAAACCATTTCATAGAAGTTCAGGAACCCTAAAATAGGGCTGGACATGGATCTTTGTGTCATCTTCAAAGAGGCATACTTTTCCTTCCAGCCCCTCTGCAATGTCTCCTATAAAAACATTAAAGATGACCGGTCCCAATACCAAACCATGCAGGTAAACTGTTCTCTTTCCACAAACATTTTACTGCACCATGTCCAGCCCTATTTTAGGGTTCCCAAACTTCTATGAAATGGTTTACCTATAGTGGCGCGACATCCGCTTTGCCGACATCCCCAACAGTGATATTGCACTGTCGGGGATGTCTCATTGTTTTTATCTGCCCCCCCCCCCACACACACACACACCCCGGTCTCTAAATATTGGGAGGGGCGCCACACCAGGAGATGCACCGCTGGTGTCTGCAGGGACCAAAGCACCGCGACCCGACGATTTCAGGCAAAATCTGTCACTGTGCTGGTCTTCGAGGAGGTGGTGTCGTTCTCCAGTCGGTACACACTAAGAAACTACAGCCCAGCCCTATTTCAGGATTCATGGCTTATTTAAAGCACACTAGGTGACTGTAGTCAACACCTCCACACATTTTCCTCTAGGTAACCAGTTAGATCCATTTGAGCTTAGAATGAGGGGATAGCTCAATCTGGCCACAAACTAGAATATCTCTGCCATTACTTTAGGACTTCTGGATTCTCCAACCCTACTGGGCTGCTAGAGATATCCTTCTTCACAAACATTGGGCTAAGGTCCATGGCACCTGTAGCTGACAGACACCAGAAAATCGTCCTTAAACAGTTTACATTTTAAACACTTGTTCCACAGAGTCCATGGCACCAAGTGTCTCACAAGACACCAGACAACCTCACTTGAACACTTTACTTTTTACATTTTGTTCCCTTCAGAACACTTGGAAAGTACTTGACATCTTCTGATCTCTCACAGTCCATTTCTTTAACTTATACACAAAAAATCTCTACATTTGGGCAGTGCTGATAGCTCTTACAGTCAATTGGGGGATTGCCCCAAGTACTCACTGAACCTTCAGTCCCATTGTCTCTACACTGTGAAGAATGTTCACCCCCTTGGGGCTTCACAGGATCTGGTAGCCACCACGTCCCAGAGAACCACCTTTGGATTACTGTACTATGGCAGAAACACAAAACAGAGGGTCCTTCCCTCTTGACAAGAGTGCCACAAGCAGTTCTTGCCCTCAGAACTCTCAGTGAGCTCCCCTCACTTCAGACTACACTCTGACAACTCCAGCAACAGCTGCTAGCCAAGTGTGGCTTATGCTGCTGTGAGAGTTCCAAACAGTATTACCTCATCCTCTGCACAGCAGAGCCAGGCAAATGATGATGTAATGTTTTACAGAGAGCATTTAAGCCCTCTGAACACTGCCCAAGCTATCTGCCTGATCTTAAAATTAATGGAGTTCAGTAGTGGGACCTGTCCTCTATAATATCTTTATAGGAGACATTGCAGAGGGGCTGGAAGGAAAAGTATGCCTCTTTGCAGACAACATAAAGATCTGCAACAGGGTTGATACACAAGGGGGTGTGTTTGTGTGGAAAGGATGAGAAGGGACTAGGCAAGTTTGGAGGAATGGTCTAAAGTATGGCAGCTTAGATTCAATGCACGGAAGTGCAAAGTAATGCACCTAGGAAACAAAAACCCTGGGGAAGAGTACACAATGGGGGTACTAATAAAACCAAAAATGGAAAGGGACCTGGGGATAGTCATATCAGATGACCTTAAGGTAGGCAAGCAATGTGAGAAGGCAGGAAAGAGAGCTGGGGGGTACTACTGGGATGTGGATGCATAGGGAGAGGCATCACCAGTAGAAAACAGGAAGTTGTTATCTCTCTGTACAGACAGTTGGTGAGATCCCATCTGGAGTACTGTGTGCAGTTCTGGAGACCCCATCTCCGCAAGGACATAGACATGATGGAGGCGGTCCAGAGGAGGGCAACTAAGATGGTGCAGGGTCTGCAACAGAAGCCATATGAAGAGAGACTAAGAGAACTTAATATGTATACCCTTGAGGAAAGGAGGGAGAAGGGAGACATGATAGAAACTTTCAAGTACCTCAAGGGAGTCAACAAAGTCTGAGGGGAGCATCTTTCAGAAAAAGAGATATGCAAGAACAAGGAGGCAACTTTGATGATGGGGGGAGACGGCTCAGGGGCAACGTGAGGAAATATTTTTTCATGGAGAGGGTGGTGGATGCATGGAACTGTCTTCCTGAGGAGGTCATGGGGTCAAAAACAGTGGGGGAATTCAAGAATGCATGGGACAGACATAAGGCAATTATAGTGGGGGCAGCGTAGGAGGAAGTAGGCTGTTGGCTAACTAGAATCTGAAGCTTATCCAATAGGTAGGGAAATGGGCAGACTGGGTGGGCCAAGAGGTCCTTATCGCTATCAAAGTCTATGTTTCTATGTTTAACCCCAGGAATTGGCTGGTTACATGTATACACATTAATATATTTGAGCCTTTGAATCAATTGTTATGCTATACTCACAATCATGTATACATTATAAAGAGAAAGAATGTGAAATAAATTAATTGTACTTCTGTAGTTTGTATTATTTGTGTTTCATATTTTATGCACAAATTTTCTGACCCGTCAATGTCTTCTGTTTATTTTTTTTTATAATACAGTTTGTTATTAATTTTCATATAGGCCAGACAAAGTATCAATTTCACAAATATTAACAGTGAAATACAGTAACATAATGCACAGTATACATTCTTAAAGTTGCATAAGACATGCGTAGGAGTTACTGTTCTCCCCTTAATATATTAGTCCAGGACACATCAGATTCATTGTAGTGTCTGGTTGAAAGGTTTGACAGAAATTATACAGTCTGTCCTTTCCAGGGGATTCCTGGAGAGTTATTCCAGTAGCAAATTAGCTAAGTCTTGGTTTCTGTCAAAAAAATATAACTCTATATCTGCAGCCACAGAGAAGAAAACATTTACCAGGTTATTAGTTAACCTATAATCTTTACTGTATATCTTCCAATGGAGTGTCTGTATGAGAGAAAAGGAGAGAAAGAAAAGAGAGGAAGAGTTCAGTAAAGTAAATAGTAGAATTGTAGAGCTCCACATTTGGGGGGGGTAGTTTTTATGTCAGATGGTATGGATAGGAAAGAGACTGGGGGTAACGGGGTGAGTACCAGTCCTATGGAACAAAGTCTGTATATTTGTCTAGTTGATACATTACCCATTTCCGCCACTGAAGCTCCAATGATGGGATACAGTTCATGAATCTTGCAGATATTCTCTCCAACCTATATATCTCAATGGTGAGATCTCTCCACATTCTAAGGGAAGGGACTCTGCCTGTGCTCCATAGTCTGGTTGGCTTTCTTGGCCACTATTAGCAATATATAAATGATTTTTATGGCGGGTGCATTCAGTGCAGACTGGGTTGGGGGAATAGCTATTAGAATGAAAGGGAGGTCATCTTGCCTGGGCAAAATACATTTTCCTGTATGCCCTCCAACTCTGTTGGGCTTACCTGTCTGCCTCCTGGTTGCCTCTCATCCTCAACACCTCCTCTCCTGTGTCTCCTGGTGTTCCAAGGCTCTCCGTCCAGCCCTTGCCATGTTCCCTGTCAGTTGGGGCCAGAGGAGCAAAAGCCGCGGATCCGCCATGCTGCTCGCAGCATGAGTGTGCAAGGGGTGGTCTGCGCATGCATGGTGCGCACAGTCCATTTTCTCACTGCTGCTGTGGTGCACAAAGGCTCTCTCCATGCTCCCAACTCCCAAATTTTGTCAACTGGGGTCCAGAGACATGAGGGAGGTGGCAAAGGAGCCCCAAAATTATTTAGTTTAAGAGAACCAAAAAGCGCCTGAGAGCTCTCTTCATAAATATTGATGGAAGACTGAATATTAATGAAAAAATCCACTCCCAAACCTGTGTGCACTGCCTGAAAAAGCATGGTGCAGAGAGGAAGTAGCAAACTCCCAATGCAACGACTGAAGACGCTAGTTATTCTGCACTCTTCATGTGCAAATCACCACCACAGACAAGGAGATTTCCAAAACATTCGACTTTTATTGTTGCCAATAGCAAACAAGTGGGAACATACTCCTCCTACCTCCGCTCACTACTAAATGAATTTCACAGCACTTCAACCAAGACATTGGTCAAAGTGCTGGGGAGTTCATTTGCTACATTTACATGTCCTCCTCTTTCGATGAAGGAGGATTGATTACTGTGGACCCGACTCCAGCACTGTTCCGTTTAAATATTCTACTGGGTCTGGTCTATAAGACGCGCTTCAGTTTATATGTGCATCTGCGGGTGTAAAGGTAGTTATGTGCCAAATAATTTGCACATGCGGAATCACATTTTTGGTTGCCAGAAGGGACCACGTACATGCACACTAAAATAAATCATGAATGTGCATGACCTCAGAAATGATTCTTTTACCACAACAGTTTACATGAACTTGTGACTGCATTTACAAGCATCGATTCTTTTGAACCTCATGCTTGCAACTGGAATGAAAAAATGACCAGGTCACAAGCCCAACTGAGTTTACATTGTCTATTTCTTTGATTATGATGGCATCAATTCCAGTTAGTTGGGAATTCCGACCGTCTTAGACAGCTCATGTAAACGAGGTAATTTAGTAGTGAATTGGGGTAGAAGGAGTGTGTTCCCACTTGTTTGCTATTGGCAACAATAAAAGTCTAATGTTTTGTAAATCTCCTTGTCTATGGTGGCGATTTGCACATGCAGAGTGCAGAGTAACTAGTGTCATCAGTATGAATATTAATGAGCCTGTCTGCTGCCTGGGGATTACAGTTATCGGCGGCAATGACAGGTGGGGAACTGCCTTAAAATATTAAACGTTGCAGTCAAACTAAAGGGCAGAGGGGATACTATTGGATCTTGGGGAAATAAATGTTAAAAATATATAGTGTGGCTACAAAAAACTTTGAAAGTGGGGACCATGCTGGGGACTGTTTGTACTGCAGCTATACTTGTCCCCTGCCACAGTCCGTCAAAGAGCCAGGCGTTTCAGAGGGACTTTTGGGACTGCAAATGGACTGTTGGGAGAAAGTGAGGGACATTTCTTGGCACCCACCCAAGGGTCCAATAGGGTGTCAAGTAAGACAAATGAATATTAATTTGCTCAGTTGGGCAACAGCTGAGCCAACCATGCAAGGGGATTGGAAAAAGGATTTAATGGTCTATTTTCCCACCAAAGGGGAGATTCCGGAGAGATCAGCCAGAGTGAGCCGTGAACAGAGGGGAGACTGTTATGGGCTGTTTGCCCCAAGGCCCGTTTGTGTGCCCAATGGCCTTGCTGGCCCTAGAGGCTTATCAAGAGACAGAGTACCTGAGGAGAACATGTGGCAGCCATAAGAAAATTGCGCCTGCTGCTGAGAGTGGATTTTGCTGCTGAGAATTAAACCTGCACCTGTGACTAGAAAATTTAATTTTAGACCCCTGCAGCCAGTGTGAGAGACTTTGGAGATTTGCTGCCAGAGAGATAGAAAGAGAACTGACTGTCCTGTAATGCAGATAGAGCCAGTGGAGTTGGCAGCTGGAAAGCAGAAACTGTGAATGTCGCAACTTAGTTTCACAGTGTCTGCAGCTGAATTTAAGCTGACCTGCAAGCTGTGTTCCTCCTTGATGGGGTAAATGCATTAGAGGCTGCTGTTGCTGCAAAATAAGTATTCCCTATCATGGTAACCTGTGAACAGGGCGACCGCAACTGAGCGCTTACAAAAACGGTGACTCAATTACGGCGCCTGTGTTCAGGGCTACCTGGCAGAGGGGCAACTGGATACCTGGGTGGGCGAGGTAGGGCAACGGGAAGTACACGCATATACGTGCATGTGCACACATGCAGAGGTGGGAGAGGCAGGGAAGGGAAGGTATGTGGGAGGGTGTGTGGTAGGCAGCTGCCGAGCTGGTCAGCTAGCATGGTGGGGAGGGTGGTCAGTTGGGAGGTGCAAGGTTTGGGTCTGGAATGGTTCTTTTAGTGCCAGCAGGTGGCTTGTCTTTTTGTTAAGTATTTCACCCCCGACATACACCTCTTTGCAGTTGAGAATCCTTTAGAAGGTGGGTGCAGAGGGTGAAGATCTCAGGCGCCCTTTTCCTGTTCGCTGTGAGTGTGCATCGCCGAAATTCATTTTTGGGGATGTACACTCGCCCTAACGGCGATCGCTATTCCATGATCGCCGTTATGACATAGAACCCCCTATCACTACCCAAGGTGGAGGCACCACGCACATTTATTGTTCCCATACCACTTGTCTCCCAGAGAACCTAGGCCAGCCCCTTCGAGGTGTGTCCAGGGAAGACTGGAGGGACCTGGAAACAGCCAAGGTGAGTCCAGAAGGGACTGTTACATTCTCAATCTCTTGAATTACTATCCGCCAGTAACGTTGTAATCATGAGCATGCCCACATTATGTGTGTTGATTCGCCCACTGAGTTCCACAGTTTCATCATCAGCTGTCAGCCTGCGGGCCTCCAAATTTTGCATCACCTCAGGAGTCTGGAAGTATCTTGGGTGACATTTCCGAGAATACTATCTCCAATATGGGGTCGCTGTGTAAGTTAGATGGAGCTTGTAGTTATCTTGGAGCTGGCTTGCAGAACTTTATATGAGAGATTGAGTATGTGCTCTCCCGTATTCCCTATTAAGTAAGTTTTGAGAAGGTTGACTATTGAGGACAGTTTTTCCTGCTAGCTGAGAGAGATGTTCTTCCTGAGTCCTGAGGTAGGACCATAGCTGGAGGTATTTGTGAAATTCAGTAGGAGGGAGAGGTATGTTGTCTGCATGGTCACAAATGGTATAATTCCCATTGGGGAGATCAGTTGGAAAATATATTTGATTCTGTATTTGTGCCACAAGAGAAATGCTCTGTCATATGAACATATGAATAATACCAGCAGATACAAGCCCTAAGGTCTATCGAATCTGCTTGAGTATGCAGCTATCAGTGTTTTACTCTGCAGCTGCCCTCCCTACCGTATGGTAGTGACGTTCCCACTGACCTTGTTCCACCCCCTCTTAAAACAGCCCACCGACATTAACGTAACCACCTCATCCGGCAGTGCATTCCAGCCATCCACCACCCTTTCTGTGAAGCAGTGTCTTCTCATTTCCCTATTGAACCGTCCCCCCTCCAATCTCAGACTGTCAGCCTGACTTTGATTTGTCTGTTGGAAGCTGAGAACCTTGCTACACTGCAAAGAACAAACTATAACTCCATTTAGGAGCTGAAAACCTGGTAAGGCATAATACTTGGAAAGAAGGGGAGCTACGCTTTCTACAAAAAGTTTCATTTTTTTCCCTTATTGGCATTAAGCAGAGAATTGCAGGATTCCATTAAAAGTGTAGTAATTTTATAACCAGAGGGAGTGAGATACAACTGAATTTGCTTGATTGTTGGGGTTGAGACCTAGGATTTGGAAGGATATTTTTGCAACATTTTAAAAGTGTCCTGCTGGCTGAGGAGTGCATTAATTTTTATCCCTGGACTCAGTAGAGTGGTTTGCACAGGAGTCTAGTAAATTGTCCTGAGGTAGGACCATAGCTGGAGGTATTTGTGAAATTCAGTTGGAGGGAGAGGTATGTTGTCTGCATGGTCACAAATGGTATAATTCCCATTGGGGAGATCAGTTGGAAAATATATTTGATTCTGTATTTGTGCCACAAGAGAAATGCTCTGTCATATGAACATATGAATAATACCAGCAGATACAAGCCGATACAAAAAGTTTCATTTTTTTCCCTTATTGGCATTAAGCAGAGAATTGCAGGATTCCATTAAAAGTGTAGTAATTTTATAACCAGAGGGAGTGAGATACAACAGTAAATTGTGGTGTTAGTTGAATTACTATAAAGGGCAATACTCACCAGGGTGGTGGAGCAGTTGTATATTTGATTGTCTCTAACAGTCACCAGTGGCTGTGGACTACCCACCCACTCTACCCCACACCCCACACTCCCAGGCATGGCATTTCCTTTATAGCCACAGTTCTGACATCACTTCCTCCAACAGGTCTTGGGGCAAGAACTGTCATATCCTTAATAATCCAGCACAGTGCAAAAGGTAGGTACACACCACAAATAGTAATAAAGATATATATATATATATATATTGTATAATATAAGGAGAGGGACATGTGGGGGTGGTGCAATGCACTGGCTGTGGGGCAACAGTTTTCCGGACACATTCTGGAAACTGCATTGCTGTCCTATTTGCAGGCAACTGTCAGTCTCTGAGGAGGAGGTTGCCCACCCAGGCTGAACTAGCAAGGACTAAGGAGGCCTCCCCCTTCCAAAGAGCACCACTGCCACAACCACTGCCTCAGAGGTTGCTAAGTATGAAGAGCAGTTGGACCACAGTGGGTTCTAGGAGGGTGCGGGTGGTGGACCAGAGGCGAAGGCCCCTAGTTGTATCTCTACACAAATCATATGTCATTCTGGCAGAGCAAGGTTCCTCTATGATGGCACCCTCAGTGGAGACCCAGAAGAATGCTGAGGACATCCACAAGGGAGACCCACAAAAGGGTGGCAAGGGACTCCACAGGGGAAGGAAACAGCTTCTGATAGGGGACTCTATTGTTAGGAGGGTAAACCTGGGAAAGGGAGAGAAGGAAGTAAGGTGCCTACCTGGTGCCATGGCTTGGAGGGACAGGAAACAAATCCTCAGGATTGCAGAAGCAGCATCACAGGAGAGGGAACTAGATATCATAGTTCACCTTGGGACAAATGACCTAGCTAGGCATGGGATCAGTGCAGTGCAGAATGAATTTGTGGCGTTGGGGAGGGGCCTCAGATGGGTAGCAAGCACAGTAACCTTCTCAGAGGTGCTATCAGTCCATGGCAGGAGTGAGGCTAGGGTACTGCACACCATGCAGTTTAATGAATGGTTGCAAAACTGGTGCAGAGCACAGGGCTTTGGCTTCATTGGGGACTGGGGGGCTACCTGAACAGATAAAGGTCTATACTGGCATGATGGTCTGCATCTGTCCACGAAGGGAACCAAGCTCCTAGGTGATAGGTTTAAATGCTTCCTTGGCAAGCTTTTAAACTAGACAAGGGGGGGAGGCACTGATAAAAGGCAGGAAATTTCAAGTCTCTCCCCACAAAACATGGCAGGTAGTAAGGGAAACACTGAGGTACAGAGCTCAACACAGGGCAGGACAGGGGTAAATGGAAAAACAGACAAGGACAATAAGAGCAGGGATAGGGAAAAAAGGATAAAGCCAACATTAAATGGAGGGCAATGAGTAGTAGTGACAGATTAATCCAGGCCAATAACTGCTATACTGTGTATTTTGGTTTGTCTTACTGTGACAAGGTACCTTTGTAAATGAGCCTATGGCTCAAAGGTTTTCCAAACTGCTGTTTAAATAAAATAAAAACAAAAAATTAAAATAAATAAATAACGCTGCCTTCCTTCCTTCCTTCCTCGCAGTCCAGCCAGGGTCAGTCTTGTTGAAGTGCACACAGAGGCAACCCAAGCATGCAGAGAAATCAGGAACCTCATGCACTTCACAAAAGTGGGAGCAAAGCAGAGGCAGGAAACTACAGACCTGTTAGCTTGACCTCAGTGGTAGGGAAAATGATGGAATCACTTCTGAAAGAAAGAATTGTTGAGCACCTAGAGGAGCAGGGCACAGGACCCAAGGCAGCATGGATTCACAGTGGGAAGGTCATGTCAGATAAATCTAATAGATTTCTTTGGGTGACCAAAGTAGTAGACCAGAGAGGGGCTGTGGACATGGCCTATCTAGACTTTAGCAATGAATTTGACACAGTCCCACACAAAAGATTAATAAACAAATTAGCCAGCATAGGAGCGGGTCCCAGGGTGGTAGCCTGGGTAAAAAAATTGGCTGGACAACAAGACACAGAGGGTAATAGTAAATGGAGTCCACTTCAAAGAAAGGGGGGTTACTAGCGGAGTACCCAGGGTTCAGTACTGGGTCCTGTCCTTTTTGATGTCTGTATAAGTGACATTGCAGAGGGACTGGAAGGAAAAGTATGCCTCTTTGCAGATGACACAAAGATCTGCAACAGAGTTAATACACAAAGGGGGGGGGGTGGAAAGGATGAGAAGGGACTTGGCAAGGTTGGAGGAATGGTCAAAAGTTTGGCAGCTTAGATTCAATGCAAAGTGCAAAATAATGCACCTGGGAAACAAACACCCAGGGGAAGAGTACACAGTGGGGGAGGGAGGTATTAACAACAACAAAATTGGAAAGGGACATGGGGGTGGTCATATCAGATGACCTAAAGGTAAGCAAGCAAAGTAAGAAGGCAGTGGGGGGGGGCTGGGGGGATACTGGGTTGTATAGGGAGAGGCATCACCAGTAGAAAACAGGAAGTTGTTATCCCTTTGTACAGACAATTGGTAAGACCCCATCTGGTGTACTGCATGCAGTTCTGGAGACCCCATCTCTGCAAAGACATAGATATGGTGGAGGTAGTCCAGAGGAGGGCAACTAAAATAGTGCAGGGTCTGCAACAGAAGTCATATGAAGAGTGACTAAAAGAGCTTAATATGTATACCCTTGAGGAAAGGAGGGAGAGAGGGGACATGATAGAAACTTTCAAGTACCTCAAGGAAATCAACAAAGTCCAAGAGGGTAGCATCTTTCAGAAAGAGAGATGTGCAAGAACAAAGGGACACAATTTGATGATAGAGTTGGGACGGCTTGGGGCAATGTGAGGAAGTATTTATTCACAGAGAGGGTGGTGGGCGCATGGAACGGCCTTCCTGAGGAGGTTGTGGGGTCAAAAACAGTGGGGGAACTCAAGAATGTCTAGGACAGACATAAGGCAATCCTGGCGGGAGGCAGGAAGAAGTAGGCTTTTGGTTAACTAGGATCTGCAGCTTATCCAATAGGTAGGGAAATGGGCAGACTAGGTGGGGCAAGTGATCCTTATCTGCCATCAAAGTTTATGTTTCTATGTTTCTGTACAAGTGGCTTGAGCTCTGTGAGACCCCTGTGTGCCCCGGTATGAGTGTCTCGAGCTCAGTGGGACCTCTTCACACTCAACAGTTGAGGTGATCCCGCCTTTGGACAAGTGGCAGCAGCCAGGCAGCAACAGTACAAGGTAAGCAGATGACCCACCCACAGCTAAGGAAGAGTGATGGGCTGAGCGTAGTAATTAATTGTTCGTTCATGCTGCTGGAAGCCCTATGGGGCTGGGTAATGCTGGGGATGAGGGCGGGGGTATCAACTTTCACTCTCCATCCATCTCTACTTATTGCTCAGCTGCCAGGATGCACTGCAGCAGTTCACATAGCGCCTGTCTACACTGCATATGTCTCTCTCAGTATTTATTCTCTGCTTCACTGTTTATCCCCCCTTCCCCATATTTAGAGTAATACCATTGGAGGTGCCTGTAGGTCCATCATGCCCCCCCTTCATAAGCAGTGATGAGTCCATGCTGTGCAAACGTGTACCCATTTCTAGGATTTCTGCACCAACTCTACCCTGTAGGGGCTTGAAAACTGGACCAGCGCAATAAAAGCTGGACACAGCATGACCGGCCCAATAGTTGTGGTCTGGCCAGTCTCACTGTGCGGCATTTTATCGATCTGATCTGGTTCAGGTGGTCTGGTTTTCACCCATACCCCGGCACTGGGCAAACACTGGACCACCATGAGCAGACCAGTTCAGTAAGGATGTGCACAGTTTGCACACCTTGTGACCGGTCCGGCCTGATGTGGTTCCAGCACTATAGCTGCACCCATGTGATGCCTCAAAATGCAAGGCACAGGAATACACATAGAATCATATGGAAGGCATGTACAACTGCAATATCAATGGTGAACTTTTGGCATTGACAAATGCTAGTTTTTCTTGATAGCTTGTGTTTACAGTCCCAAACAGCACTTTCACTGAATTTTGACATTTCAACACATTTAAAAAGCTGCTGACGCTGCAAAGAAAACTTTCAGAAACATAATAATTAGGTACAGTTCAGCTTGCATTCCATGTATAGTCAGACCTGGTTAATCCACAAGCATTTGTGATTGCAAACATAGAAACATAGATTTTGACAGCAGATAAGGACCACTTGGCCCACCTAGTCTGCCCATTTCCCTACCGATAGGATAAGCTGCAAATCTTAGTTAACCAACAGCCTATTTCTTCTTACCCCCCCACAAGAATGTCTGTCCCATGTATTCTTGAATTCTCCCACTGTTTTAGACCTCACAACCTCCTCAGGAAGGCTGTTCCATGTGTCCACCACCCTCTCTGTGAAAAATACTTCCTAACATTGCCCCTGAACTGCGCCTCCCCCCCGTCTTTAAATTGTGCCCCCTTTTTCTTGCACATCTCTTTTTTTGAAAGATGCTACCCTCTTGGACTTTTTGTTGATTTCACTGAGGTATTTAAAAGTTTCTATCATGTCCCCCCCTCCCTCCTTTCCTCAAGGGTATACATATTAAGCTTCCTTAGTTTCTCCTCGTATGGCTTCTCTTGCAGACCCTGCACCATTTTAGTTGCCCTCCTCTGGACTGCCTCTATCCTGTCTATGTCCTTACAGAGGTGGGATTTCCAGAACTGGACGCAGTACTCCAGATGGGGTCTCATCAACTGTCTGTACAGAGGGATGACAACTTCCTGTTTTCTGCTGGTGATGCCCCTCCCTATACATCCCAGTGTACTCTCAGGCCTCACTACTGCCTTCTCACATTGCTTGCTAACTTTAAGGTAATCTAATATGATTACCCCCAGGCCCCTTTCCATTTTTGTTGTTGTTACTGCCTCCCCCCCCCTCCCATTGTGTATTCTTCCCCTGGGTTCTTGTTTCCCAGGTGCATTATTTTGCACTTCTTTGCATTGAATCCAAGCTGCCATACTTCTGACCATTCCTCCAACCTTGCCAAGTCCCTTCTCATCCTTTCCACGCCTCCTTGTGTATCAACCTTGTTGCAGATCTTTGTGTCATCTGCAAAGAGGCATACTTTTCCTTCCAGTCCCTCTGCAATGTCACTTACAAAGACATTAAAAAGGACTGGACCTAGTATTGAACCCTGTGGTACCCCACTAGTAACCCATCTTTCTTCAGAGTGGACTCCATTTACAATTACCTTCTGTGTCCTTTTGTCCAGCCAATGTTTTACCCAGGCTACCACCCTGGGACCCACTCCCAGGCTGGTTAATTTGACTATTAATCTTTTGTGTGGGACTGTGTCAAATGCCTTGATTAAGTCAAGGTAGGCCATGTCCACAGCCCCTCCCTGGTCTACTACTTTGGTCACCCAGTCAAAGAAATCAATTAGATTTGTCTGACATGACCTTCCCACTGTGAACCCATGCTGCCTTGGGTCCTGTGCCCCACTGGCCTCTAGGTACTCAACAATTCTTTCCTTCAGAAGTGATTCCATCACTTTCCCTACCACAGAGGTCAAACTGACAGGACTGTAGTTTCCTGCCTCTGTCTTGCTCCCACTTTTGTGAAGGGGAATCTCATCCGTCTTTCTCCAGTCCTCAGGTACCACACCATCCTCCCATGATTTGTTAAAAAGAGTAGTCAGTGGTTTCACTAGTTCTCCCCTTAATTCTTTTAGAATTCTGGGGTGAATTCCATCAGGCCCCATTACTTTGTCCACCTTCAGTTTTAAGAGTTCTTTCAGAACCCTTTCTTCTCTGAAAGGACTGGGATTGACCATCCTATCAAGAGTGCTTCTGTTAATTGGATTAGGCACCTTCCCTTCCTCCTCTTTTGTGAATACTGAGCAGAAATATTCATTCATTATCCCTGCTTTTTCACTGTCTCTCTCTGCCCACCTACTGTCCATTCTATTCAGCCTCACTATCCCTCCCTTTGTCTTTCAACGCTCCCTGATGTACCTATAAAAGGTTTTATCCCCCTTCATAACCGAGTTGGCTATCTTTTCCTCAGTTTTGGCCTTTGCTATTCTGACTTCCCTCCCTGCTTCCTTCTACTTTAACTGGTACAGCTCTCTGTCCTTCTCCTTTTGTGTTTCCCTATACTTCCTGAATACTAATTTTTTCTCCCTGACTTTCCCCGTCACCTTTTTTGAAAACAATAGTGGCTTTTTCTTTCATTTTGATTTGTTTATTTGCTTCACACAAAGTATTGTTGCCTCTGTGATGGCAGTTTTGATGTTTCCCCATTGTTGCTCCACCCCTCCTTCTAACCTATTTGCTAGTGCTTTTCTAAGGCACTCTCCCATCTTGCTAAAGTCAGCCCTCCTGAAGTCCAGTACCCTCACTTTTGTATGTCTTGACTCTGTAGCTGAGTTTATCATGAACCACACTGTTTGATGGTCACTTGTTCCCAGATAGCAACCCACTTCTAGATCTGAGATCATCTCACTGTCCCCATTTGAGAGTATGAGGTCTAAGATTGCTCCCTCGTGAGTGGGTTCCAAAGCTAGCTGTCTGAGGCATGCCACCTATAGAGCCTCGAGAATGGCCCTGTTCTTGGATGTGGCTACTGCAAAAGTGCTCCAGTTAACATCTGGCATATTCAGGTCTCCCATCAACAGTATCTCCCCTTTCTCTGCCATCCTAAGAATGCCTTCTATCATATCCTTGTCCATTCCCTCCCCCTGACATGGGGTTCTGTACACAACGCCTATGCGGATTGTGGTGCCCTTTCCAGTCTCCAAGGTGACCTACAGTACTTCGTTTCCTCCCTGTTTACTCTTTTGTTCCATTGCTTTTATCCCTTCCTTTACATAGAGAGCTACTCCTACCCCCCCCTTCTCCCCTTCATGCCTCTCCTGTAGATCGTGTACCCTGGTATGTTAACATCTCAGTCGTGGTTCTCTGTGTACCATGTTCCTGTGACAGCTACAATATCCAGGCATCCCTCTTCCATCAAGGCCACCAGTTCAGGAAGCTTGTTGCCCAGACTACGGGCATTGGTACTCATTACCCTCCATTTCCTGATGGCCTTACTCCTTTTTGCCCCATCCCTGTCCTTCTTGCCTTTGTTACTTTCTCTATTTACCCCTGCCCTTCTCCCTATCCACATCTATATCTTGGTGATTATCTCACTTACTACCCTAACTTTTTTTGGGGGGGGTTAGGATTTCCCTGCTCCTTTCCAGTGCCTCCCCCTTGGCTAGTTTAAATTCTTGCCAATGAAGCATTTAAACCTATCACCTAGGTTCCTAGTTCCCCTCCTGGACAGATGCAGACCATCAATCCAGCGTAGGCCTGCATCACTCCAGGTGGACCCCCAGTCCCCAATGAAGCCAAATCCCTGAGCTCTGCACCAGTTTTTCAACTACTGATTGAATCCTATGGTGTGGAGCACCCTAGCCTCACCTATGCCATAGATAGGCAGCACCTCCAAGGTTACCGTGCGTGCTACTTGTCTAAAGCCCCTCCCCAACTCCACAAACTCTTCCTGTACTGCTCTGATCCCTTTCTTAGCCAGGTCATTTGTCCCTAGGTGGACAATGACATCCAACTCCCTCCCCTGTGCAGCTGCTCCGGCGATCCTGAAGATTTGCTCCCTGTCCCTCCAAGCCACAGCGCCGTGCAAGCACCTTATCTCCCTCTCCCCTTTATCCCCTAGTTCTACCTTCCTAACAATGGAGTCCCCCACCAGGAGTTGTTTTCCTCCCCTGTGGGGTCCCCTGCCACCCTCCTGTGGGTCTCCCTTGTGGAGGTTCCCAGCATCCTCCTTGGTCTCCACTGCAAGTGCCTCCATAGAGGAACCACACTTTGCCAGAATGGCATACTAATTGCGGAGAGGTACAACTGGAGGGATGTGCTTCTGTTCCAACACCCTCACCCTCCCCGAGCCCACTGTGGTCCAATCACTCCTCTTTCTTGGCAACCTCTGAGGCAACGCCAGTGGCCCTGGTGGTCCCTGGATGGAAGAGGAGGTCCCACAAATCCTGGCCAAGTCAGCCTGGAGATAAGCAACCTCCTCTCTCAGCCCAGAGAGGTTCCTGCAGATGGGACAGCACCAATTCCCAAATTTGTTACATAATACAAATCTATGTAGTAACCAGACAGCAACCAGATAATGGATTTTTTCATGATGTATTACTGTAGACAAACAAACAATTTAGAACACAGTACAGTGCATGTGTTAAATGTACATTACAGTACTACAGTACATTACTTTTTCAGTAAAAATGTGCTTCAATTTTATTTAAAATAATCCAGGCTGAATAAAGGAAAACATGCACATAATTTTACATTGAGCTAGATCTAAAATGATAACACAAGCAGTCACAGCATTAGACAGCAAATTTCATCACTGTTCAAAAACATTAAAAATATAATTAACAACATAAGCAGTCACAGAGCATAAGCATAAGGAGATGGGTACAAGCTTGAGAGCTTGGCCGGGTAGCAGAACCATGGGGTTGGGAAGGATTGAAGAGAAGGATTAGGACTGTATGTGGGACAGCACTGTAATCTTTTTTTTTTTGTACAGTATCAGGCAGACCCACAGCTTGCCGGGGAGCAGAACAATGAGCACATCAGGATGGGGCTACAGCTTGCTGAGTACTTTAATCTTTTTTTTCAGGACATGTGAGCAGAATCAGGGGTGAGGGGTAAGGGGTAAGGCCAGGTAGCAGAACCATGAGGCCGGTCAGGATCGGGTACAGTAGATCGGGGAACAGATCGAGTGGACCTGGGAGCAGAAAGAATAGACCTGGGAGCAGAACAAAGGGTAAAGGGTAAGGCTGGGTAGCAGAACCATTAAGTCAGTCAGGATCAAGGAGAAGGATCAGGACTGTATGTGGGACAGCAATATAATTTTTGCAAAGGTTTTTTTTTTTTACAGGAACGGGCAGAGCAGACTGGCTGGATCAGAACACTTCAGGACCGAGGAGCACCTTGTTTTACAGGAATGGGCAGAGTAGATCGGACTGGATTGGAGCACTTCAGGACTGAGGAACACTTTTATTTTTTACAGGAATGGGCAGATCGGGGAGCAGAATGAGTGGATCTGGGAGCAGAACAAGGGGTAAGGGGTACAGTCGGGTAGCAGAACCATGGGGACAACACTGTAATCTTTGTATTCAATTAAAAGATTATTAAAAAAAAAACTTTATTAAAAATGTATTCTACTTTACCTGAAGGTCAGCAGCAGCAAGAGAATACACTCAGGCAGTTGAGAGGTGCTACATTCAGATGAAGTAACATGCCAGCGGATTAGCGGGGGATTAAGAACACTTCCAACTATCACTTCATTAAGAAATGTTAGCACCTCCACCCGAGCTCATTAAAAATGGATTAAAGAGGCCACAAACAATGGGAACTAATAAGCTTGGTTACAGAGAACTGCAAATGTATTCGGAATCTCAGGTTACATTTTAAAGAGGTCATTAACATGAGAAAAAAATTTGTTTGCAATATTTTTCATTCAGAATGTCAGACATACGAACTAATGAGCCACAGATTAAACAGGTCTGATGTTATTCTATATATTTCTCCTCCCCTTTATTTACTACTGAGGAAATTTGCATAACCACTTGATCTTTATCCACGAACAGTTCGTCTGCCTGCATAGCTTACTCCCTACTATAAATCATAATCCTCTATCGTGACATCACAGTCTGTTGCCATGGGAGTAACTGTGATGTCTCAAGTAGGAAATTATGACACCAGGTACGGAGAAAGCAATAAGATTAGATAAACTGTTCAGGTGCAAAGATCCTGTTTTCTTGCAAATCACATCAGTAATAAAATAATGGGGAGGTGAAATATAGAACTAACATGAAATATAAGCTGAGTTATGTCTAAATATTACTTTTGGTTAAAGTTCTTCTGAAGGCATCATCTGCTCTTTAAAATACAGTTCTTTATAATGACTGCAATACACTCCTCCTCTGGCTTTGTGAAAATAATAGAAACATAGAAATTTGTCAGCAGAAAAAGACCCCATGGCCCATCCAGCCTGCCTGAAAATACCCTCCCCCGCCTAGTTTATCCTACACGCCCTGCTCCCCGCACTTCCACTTTTATTTAGCCCCATGTAGGCATCCCATGCCCTTTTAAATTTGTCCACTGACTCTACCCCATCCCATTGTGGCAGCCTGTTCCATGGACCCATCGCCCTCTCAGTGAAGAACTTCCCCCTTACACCCATCTAAATCTACCCCCCTCCAGCTTGAATGCATGCAACCTAGTAGATTTGTTCTCACTCTTCCTGAAAATGCTACCTTCCCTCACCCTGTTTATGCCCTTCAGGTATTTGAAGGTTTCTACCTTATCCCCCCTTTCCCTCCTTACCTCCAGTATGAACAAGTTTAGTTCCTCCAGCCTTTCCTCGTATGACCTCTCATGTAGCCCTTGCGCCATGTTGGTTGCTGTTTTCTGATCCCTCTACAGCTTGTCCCTGTCCTCTTGTAAGTGTGGTCTCCAGAGCTGGACCCCGTATTCTAGCTGTGGTCTAACCATTGTTTTATATAGTTGGATGATTACCTCCTTTTTCCTGCTTGTAAAGCCCCTTCCTTTGCATGCCAACATTCTGTTTGCCTTCCCCACCACTTTGTCACATTGATTCTGTACCTTCATGTTATCTGTAATTGTGATCCCCAGGTCCCTTTCCTGCTCTGTAATCCCAGCTCCCCCTGAGCCAGTATTTTGCCCTTGGATTTGTATGCCTGTGTGCATAATTATATATTTTATTACACTGAATTGTAGTTGCCACTTTCCTGACTACTCCTTCAGCCTGGCTAGATCCTCCCTCATCCTCTCTATCCCCACCCCTGGTGTGTCCACCCTGTTACATTTAGTTTAGTTTAGTTTATTAGTCTAGGAATTAATACCTTTGAGCCAGGGCTCTTTTACAAAGGTTCCACGTCACAAAGAACATTTAACAAAGCATGATACACATTACAGGTAAAACCAGACAGGAAAGTTACATCATAAATTTGCTATTAACAGTTTAAGGCAGTAACGTTTTTAAGCTTCATAGAAAAACAAGCTATAACAGGTTCAAGGGGTAGACAATTTCAGAGGTTAAGAAACTTCCAGGGAGAGGGTGATCATTAGGCATGGCAAAAGGAGGCTAGAGAGGAGGAAAGGTGGTGAGCGGAGAGTAAGTGAGAGGGACAGGAAAAAGGGGGAGTGAGTTTGGGTGGGAGACAGGAAGTAGTAGAGGTACCAGAGGGTTCATTAGTCAGGGAGGAAGAGGCCTCAGATGTGAGGATGGACATGAGGAGTAGTAGTCTTTATGTAGCGCAATCACAGTTGCTAGTGGTGGTGAGGTGGACATACAGCATGGATTTGAAAGCTTCAAGCGAGGTTGAGGATAGAGTAGGTGGACTAAGCGCATTGAACCATGCTGGGGCCCTGTATGCGAAAGATCTTTGTCCCTGTGCAGTCCGGCATCTCGGAACCAGGAAAGGTTGGCGTTCAGATCTGGTGGAGGGTCGTGAGCCAGGATTCAGTTGGAGTAGGTTTTGAATACATAATGGAGTCAGTCCCAAGATAGATTTTTTTGCCATTGTGCAGGTGAGATAAATAAGATGATTTGATAGGTTCAACCAGCCTGATTCATAGTACAGATCACGCGTGTGAGTCAGTCTTTGAGCCCTCGTGAGGAGCGCGCAGGCCTTATTTAGAGTGATTGAGATGCCTTAGAGCAGTGGAGGTAGCTGAGCCATAAATAATAAGGCCATAGTCAATGATTGAGATTATGGAACTCTGTATAGCTATTCTCAATGCCGCTTGATTTAGAAATTGAGAGTTCTGAATAGTATTCCACGGTGTTGGTTCACTGTTTTCGCAGTGTTGTCAATGTGGGTTGCAAAGGTGAGCCTTGGTCAAAAGTGATGCCAAGGTATTTGAAAGTATTTACCTGGTCCAGTGTAATTCCCTAGAGGTTTGTATGGTGAGTGGAGTATGCCTATTTTTGTTTTGGTGATTGGAGAAGAGCATGGCTTTTGTTTTATTGTGGTTTAGCACAAGTTTACTATCCAGGAACCGCCTTTCAACACTAGAGAAGCAAGTTGCAGGCTTTTTCGTAGGAGTTTGGATCCTTGTGGGAAGAGAGAATTACAGCATCATCAGTATAAGATTATTTTCTCTAGCAGATATCTGGGAGGGAGTTAAGGAACAGGCTAAAGAGGAGCAGTCAGAATTGATCCTGTGGTACACCCGAGAGAACTGGTTTGAAGTCGGAGAGTTCATTAGAGATTTTTACAGCCTGTGACCGATTGGACAGGTAACTTTTTACCCAAGCACAAGGACCTTCAGCCAGGCCTAGGCTAGAAAGTAGGGAGGTAAGTAGGCCATGATGGACTGTGTCGAAAGCTTTTGTAAGATCGATAAAGACTGCACCTGTTTGGCACCCTTTGTCCAGGGCTGAGTGGACTTCTCCAGAGAAATCAAGTAAGGCTGTTGTTGTACTATGTCCTTTCCTAAAGCCGTGCTGTTGATTACAGAGTAGATTGTATTTGTCCAGGTAATCAGAGAGTTGGTCTGCCACTATTCGTTCAAGTGCTTTGGAGAGGGGAGGGAGTATTGATATTGGTCGATAGTTTCCTGTTGAGGTTTTGTCCCCCCCTTTGTGCACTGGCGTAACTATGGCAGGTTTCCATTTGTTGGGAAATTGACTCTGGCAAAGTGACAGATTAAGAATTTTTGCAAGGGGGTGAATTACTTCATCCAGGGTGAGAGACAGGATTTTTAGATCTAGCGTGTCACTACTTGTTCTGGATTTGGAGCAGGCCTTTCTTATGTACTTGTGTGCTTCGTGCACTTTGATTTTCTTGAAGTAAAATTGTGGTTTGTCACGAGGGGTGTTTTGTGATACTAGGCTAGGCACAGGTAAGTCTGAGAAGAATCTGGGGGAGGACCCACTAAGGTCTGTGAATGTCTTATTAAGCCATCTGCAATAGACTTTGGGTCAGAGTGGTGGATCCATCAACTTTCATAATGGTAGGTGACGATTTTGATTGTTTACCATTATGTTTCGGATGTTGTCCCAAAAGCTCTTCCATCACCCCAGGTGGATTCAAGGGCATTTTTGAAATAAGGCGTTCTTCATTTGCCTAATTTGTGAGGTACATCTATTTCGTGCCTGCTTGTATTTGGTATCATAGGGTGAGCCTGTGTCTTGGCAACTGCCCAGAGTGGTCCCAGACCTTGAGCTCAGCAAGTAGTTTGGCAGTAATCCATGGATTTGATAGCGCTTTGATTTTACGTTTTTTTACTGGGGCGTATAAGTCTCATGCAGAGTTGAAAGATTTAATGAAGTATTCTAGTGCGGTATTAATATTAGTTGATTCAAGGATTGGCGTCCAGTCCTGTTGTAGGAGATGGGTTTTCAACTTGATAAGATTCCCATAAGGCAATACTCTGCTTGTTATAACTTTGGGGGGTAGCTTGAGAAATTTATTAGACCAGGTACAGGACACTGGGGAGTGGTCACTGAGGGAGTCAGGGAGGACTTTAATGTTTTTTATCCGGTCAGAGTGATTTGTGAGAACCCAGTCAATAAGGGTGCTTGTACCAGTTTTGTAATTTTTCCGGGTGGCGGAGGTTACCATCTGAGTCAGGTTTGCTGCTAGGATGTCATCTTTGTAACAGCCAGTGCCAGAGGCGAGCCAGTTTATGTTGAAATCCCGAGGAGGAGGAGGGCTCATTTTCAGGGGCTGCAGACTAACAAAATCAAGACTAATAATACTGGCACGGTGGTCTTTTGGAGGGATATAGACTGCGGCCACTGTGAGAACTTTGTTTTGTGCACCAAGAAGCAGTTTGATAGGGAGGAGTTGCATCTGCGTGTTGTGGGGGTGAAGCTGCCGCGTTGACTGGAGAGGTTGTCCTTTATGTAGATACACAGGCCCCACCTTTCTTGCTTGCCCGGTCGAGTCTGAAAAGATTGTAGCCTTCAAGCGAGACCACATGATCCGGGTGCTGGGAGATAGCCAGGTTTCCACAATGGCTAGTATATCGAGGTTTTTGTCCAGCGAGAGTTTGAAGAGATGCCAATTTGGGAAGGAGGCTGCAGATATTTAGAGTGATAATGGAGACCACTACCAACTTTCCCTGTTTTGTTGGCTTCAGTGCAACAGGACCAGGGTTTGGGTGTATCCACCAGATATTAAAGTAGGAGGAGCAGGAGTTTCAGCGATGCCATTCGTAGTTCATAATAGGTTGGAGTGAGTTTCTGCTTGTACTTTTAAGATGCTTGGATTGTCTTCTGGAGTCCCAGTAGAGGGTGATCGTTAGTGAGTTATAATGATGTGGCAGTTTCCAATTAGGAAATATGGCTCTTTGCACCCAGGTATTAATTGGGTGATGTTTGTTTAGAACTTCAGAGTAAAAGCCATGGTACAATGTTTCGGGTAGTAGTATAGAAAGGTGAGAGTAGGTGGAGGGGTAGGGTAGGTGGAGGGGAGTTGGCATAAAGGAAAGAAGGGTGAGGTGAGCAGGAACAGGTGGTGGGGACTAAGCCAAAGCATTTTTTAGTGAGGCAGGAGAGAGCAGTAGTGTGGGCTAGGCAGTCGGTGGCGAGCAATAGGAGGAGGTGGTAGAGTGCGGTTTGGTAGGCTAGTGGATAGCTAAGCACTTTGGTGATACAGAGAAAATGAAAAAAAAGACTGGGAGGGTTTGGTGCCAGAGGGTTTAAGAGAAGTACTATAGTACTGTTGAGATCCAGGATCACATAATATGTTAAAGTTCCTGAAAGGTGATAAACTGTGGCTTGGGCATATGCAATGTGTAAAATCCTTTTTGTCTATATGTTCCTTTGTTCTTCAAAGTCCTCAGAGATAAGTACAATACCTTGAGGTAGGTCAGACAGTAGGCATATGCAATGTGAAATCCTTTTGTCTGTATGTTTACTTTGATCTTCAAAGTCCTCAGACAAATACAATACCTTTGGAAAAGGTCAGACAAAAATGTTGATTCAGTCACAAAATGTGTTAAAATTCCTTTGTTCTTTAAAGTCCACAATGCAGTTGCTTTAGAGTGGTCAGATGAGAATGTTGAAAATGTTGATTCAGTTGCAAGACCCAGCATCACCATGTTTGTAAGACTAGTTGTAAGGCATATGCTTCCTTGGGGAGGCTTCAAGAAAGTTGATTTAAAATTAAAAAGCTGATACCTGATGATGGCGATTTGCAGAAATTCAGTCCAGGAGACTTTCACCAATGTTGTGTGCAAGAATGGCACAGGTATTCCCAGCAGAAAAACATGTAAATGAACAAAAACTAACCTACAGACACAGACAAGCACAAACAGCCACCCACACAGCCCCAGGAGGAGGAGCTCATGTTGTCTGCGAACAGACCCACCTTCCCATTCAGGCCTTCTGAAATGTCCCCAACGTATATGTTAAACAGTATTGGTCCTAGCGCAGACCCCTGGGGAACCCCACTCACCACTCTACTCTCCTTTGAGTGCACTCATTTACTATCACCCCCTGAGTTCTCCCCCTCAACCAGTCTTCCACCCAGCTTGTGAGTTTGCTCCCTAAGATACCTAACTTGCATATTAACCTCCTGTTGGGGACAGTGTCGAAGGCCTTCCTGAAGTCCAGACAGGCCACATCCACCACCCCTCCTTGATCACAAATTTTGGTTACCCATCAAAGAATTCAATCAGGTTGGTCTGACCTGACCTTCCACCTGTGAATCCATGTTGTTTGGTGTCTATGAGGTCCTCCTCCTCCAGATATGGTACCAGCCCTTCCTTTATAAGTGTTTCCATCAACTTTCCCAACACAGAGGTAAGGCTAACTGGGTGGTAGTTTCCCAGTTCATCCTTTCCTCCCCCTTATGTAATGGCACCACATCTGCCCTTTTCCAATGTTTTCTGGCCTACAATCACTTGCTGTCGGCAACTTTGACCACTTTTAAACATTTTTAAGCACTTTTGAAGCACACTTCCTCAGTTTCACTAAAACAGTCCATAACAGCACATTTGTCACAAAAGTCCAATACTGTAGTCCACTCTTAAGCTATACATTGTGCTGCAGGCATTTGTCTTGGCAAAATTGCAGCTTTTTTCCACAAAACGATCCTTTGGCACGGTGTACCGCCACCAGACAGGAAGACCACAGACATACCCTCTACACGGCAACCTTTTTCTTTCCCCAGATCCTAGGATGAGCCCCCAGTTTTGTAACACTGACCCCCCTACTTGTTACTCAGACAAGGCCACAAACCACAAGTTGGCAGAAAATGGGCATCACCCCTGGCATTAGGGCAAACACCTGGCTCGGGCAACTCAGAGGTCGGGGGTTAGAGCACAAAACATTTCTATTTTTACCCAGGTTGGGGAGATAGGTGCCAGGACTATGGTGTATCCCTATCTGTGGGGCCCCAAAAACATCACACGTCACCCAAAGATGGATTGTCCACAACCAGGAATCTGGGATGTTACTGTGTGGCTTTTTAATCCTGACACAGTGCTGATGAGAGTGGTGGTACCCCAGGGCTTGTAGCTAAATTAGAGAGGAAACTTTTTTGTAGCAGGCAAAAACATTTACAACCTCTTGCAGGCAAACTGACTTTTTTCACAAACATTTCCCACAAATGTCCAGCCCTTTTTCAGGAGTCATGGACTGCAAAAAGAACATTTTCCACACGTGTCCAGCCCTATGTAACCCCTAGGGGGCGCTATCCCAAGGGCTACTACCCCTGCCTGTTTGACTACGGACAGGTTGAGAGGCCTAGGTCCTATGGCAGGTGCCTCCACCCAGAGGTCAGGGTTTGTAGTGGTTAGACTAGCTTGGTCACGGCCTTCTGGGACACTGAGACCCCCTTTTATTCCCTCTAGTGGCTCACACAGTACACTGGAGTTACAGCCCCAATACCCCATGTATACACACTGTTCACTCATACAGATACCACTTACCCTTGAGACCGATTCTGCAGCACGTCTCTGAGGACCCCCTGTAAAATAAGGTTAAACAACATACACAGCAAAACACAATACTGTTTCCATAAGTACCAACACCACAGAGAGTATATAGTATAACAACAACAAATCTGATTTATTTAGGGGGTAGAAACACAGGAGGGGGATTCAGGTTAATTGGTGGCATTAAATCACAGTACTGTGCACACATACAGGGTCTGAAAAGTCACGCTCTGGGTACCCAGGTTGGAGGGGGGGCTAGCCAGGTCCGTTGCCCGGGGTTGGCCGGCAGGTGCAGATGGATAGGGCCCTGTAGAAGAAAATATATGTAACCCCTGCAAATGGGGGTTCCCAAAGACTTCCAGGAGCTTGCTTGAATGCTCCAAGCCTGAATGGTGTTTGGCATTTAAGCCATTTATCAGTGAGTGTTTTAGAGCCTCTGGTACTGTCTCTTTAAGAGCTGTCTGCTTGCAGACATAATTAGTTTGTATGGGGGACTGTGTGCTTCTCTGAGTACCACTCGAGCTGCTGCCAATTCACTTCATTTTGCAGTCACTAGGGTGCAAAGGAACCTATCTGAAAGATGTAACTGTTTGCCAGAAATTATTTAGAGTAATAATGAAATTACAGTTTGTCTAACCTGCTTTCTTTGCAGTCAGAACTGTGTCTGCTAGTTCCCATTCTAGTTTTGAACTGCTGAACTGGACCAATCAGTGTGGGTAAGCTAGCTCTAAAATGGTGCCTGGACGAATCAGAACTTGGACTCATAATCTGAGCCAGCCACAAGAGGATTGTATGGGCAGTGACTCTGGGAGATGTAGTTTAGACTTCAGTGCCTTTTGGACCAACAGCAGCAGTCTATTGTGAGTGACAGCCAATCCAGTCAAGAACTGGGAGGAACTCAAAGGAAGTGCCCAGTTTTGTCGGTTGGAGTTTCAGTTGAGCTTTGGCAGTAAAGAAGGAAGAGCCCTGTGCTTTTCAGTGTGCAGTTTAGTCAAAAACGTGTAAGGCCCAGAGTTCCGGTCTGCAGCTTGTGTAACAGCTTGTTAGGACTGAATCCGTCCTGTGAAAAGAATCAAAGGATCTCTGAAGAGTAGAAACCAGGCTCACCCTGTAGAAGACTGGAGGAATTGCTAAAATTGCACTCGGTCTGTCAGGAACTGAATCTGCTGTGTGTTCTCCCGGTATTGTGCAGTAATTGCGATCGGGATACAGATGCAGCCTGCCTGGTATAGTGCTTTCTTTTATATGGATGTGTGAAGAGGTTTGTGTACCTCAAGTGAGCCCTGCTGACATTGAAGGACCCTATCTTATTTGGAGGTCGTGAGTACTAATTCAGGGTCGCTCCCTGTTGAATGCCACATTAAATCCAAATGGAATTACTGTACTGCTGACTGTTTAATTCTCCTTTTCTCTGTGAAGGGCCCTACCAGCTGCCACGGTTTGGACTAGCCACTGGGCTTGGGTACCCAGGGACAGTAACTGATAGGGATAGGCCTGTGCACAGAGCCATAGATAGATTATTAGAGCGATAAGCTAATTAACCTGATTTCCCGTCCTTGTTATATCCCCTAAATAAATCAGAGCTGCTTGTTTCAGCAAAGTTATACTGCCTGAGGTATTTGTCTATGTTAAAGTACTGTACTGTGATTGTTGCACTGTATCTCATTTCACAGGAGGTCCCAGTGCCGGAACCAGACCTGGGGTAAGTGTATACTGTGAAGGTAATTCTGATATATTGTGTGGGCCACTAGTGGGAAGAAGGGGGTTGCAGTGTCCCAGAGGGCTGTGACCAAGTTAGTTTAACTATTGCAAACCCTGACCTCTGGGTGGAGGCACCCGCCATTGGATCCAGGCCCTCAACCTGTTAGTGGCAAATCAGGCAGGGGTAGTAGCCCCTGGGATAGCCATCTAGGGGTTACATCTTGGAGGCTCACCGCTGGGATTGTGTGTCCTCTAGTGGCCATATTCTGAACCACTGTTAAGAAAAAATGGGTACCCGACAGAAGTGGCTGTGCACCGCTGGTGGAGTGGTGTACTGGGGAGGAGATCGACCCCCAAAATGCTATGCTTATCCTGGACATCCCCTGGGTATCAATACGGACACTGTGCAGGGAGTACTTTCCAAGGTGGAAGGTTTACAAAACCCGTGGTGGTGGGTCGGCATGCTAATCTGCTCACCCACACTTTCCTGGCCCTAGTAGAGTTTAAGGATCCCATAGATAGCTCCAAAGTGCCACAGACCATTACCCCAGAGGGAGCCCTCACTGCTTGGAGAGTGATAACTAAGGACAGTAAAGACCGGGGAATCAGCCCCACCACTATCTGAAACTTTGAGGAGAAATTTGCTGAATGGTTGCTGGGAGAGGGAAAACTGTGGAGGACTTGAAGAAACTATTCTTGCCACCTGGGGTGTTCCTCCCCAACACCCTCTCCCGCTCCAGTGCCCGTAATGGTGGCTGAACCAATGCAGACTCCTATTTCTGCCTGCCATTAGTCACGACTCTTACCGAAGGTTGAGGATCTTCTCTGGCACCTCCCACCCCAAAGGGAGGATGACTGGGAGACCTGGATAGACTATGTTGCCCCCAAGTGCTAGAATGGCAATGCTCGAAGAAGAAAGCAAAGAGGGTTAGTGAGAGCCTCGAGGTCCTGCCCTGGCTACCATCCGTGCTAAATGGGCCAGTAACCCTGAAGCGACTGCACAGGCCTATCTTGAGGCCTGGAGAATGTGTATGGGAGCCCAGATTCTGATGAGGACCTATGGTGGAGAGTAAGAAATGCACAACAGTACCAAGGAGTTGTTGTCTGTGTATGTCTCTCGCTGGAAAATTGTTGCAAGAATGCCTCAGAAAGGGTAGTTTGCCAGCGATTGAACTGGACCGAACCAGACTGGACAGAATCCTTAAGTCTGCCCCTTCTCAGAACTGCTGTTGCTTCAGTTACGCCTGGCAAATCGACTGGAATCCCCACCCTCCTATGATGAGTTAATGAGAGAAATTCGAGGAGTTAAGAAAAGGCAACCTCGGAGGGACCTGCACCAACAGCTGTAGCTATGACCGAGTGACTGAGGGTGACCCATCAAGTGAAGTTCAGGGCAGAGGTTGACAGTCAATGAGTGCTCTGACAAGAAAAAGATATGCCACAATGGGCGAACTGTTGAGAGAGATCCGGGAATCTAAAACAGTCCTTTATGAAGCCACGCCTGCAAGCACGGGCCCTGACCTATATCCGACTGCATCTGCTATGGGGGTGGGGGTACCACCCATGTATCTCCTGCTGATAACAGCTCCAAACTCAATTCCTTGACCATGGAAGTGGAGAAACTGACGAGATGTCTCCAAATGCTTATCACGCCAGCAGACAGAGATGGCACCCAGATTTCCAGTTAGAATACCCCCGCCTAGCTCCCAGTGTGGCGCTCGGCCAGCTCAAACTCCAGAAAGTATGTTTTGCTATAATTGTGGGAAAGATGGGCACATGAAAAGGAATGCCAGTCCCAAAGACACTGACAAAGTTGCATATAGGCTACAAGGAGAGCTTGAGAAGAAATCAGTGGTTAAGAGGTGCACGACATGATCCCAGTGAGGGCACCAAAATGCTAATTCACGCCCTTTGTGGCAAGGTCAGTTGCCCAGGCCCCACTACCGCCTCTCTAGACTGGTCCAGAATAGTGGGTCCCTCCATGGAGACCACTGTAAAGGTGAATGGAGTGTCTACAAGAGCTGTATTAGACAGTGGCTCCCAAGTGACAATTATGTTCCAGGATTGGTATCAGAAGCATTTGTCAGACGCACCTTACAACCATTAGAAGGACTGCATGTATGGGGGTTAAGTGAGAGGCCTACCCCTATTCAGGTATATCCAATTTGGCTGTCTTTCCCCACCTCCGTGGCTGGAGTGGCCGAACAAGTAGAGACCCTAGCCTTAGTGTGTCCCCCATTGGACTGTATGATGGTGTCCCTTTGTTGATTGGAACAAATGCTCATATGTTCGGAGGCTGGCACAGTTGTGTTATGAAAAACGGGGTCAAAGACTAGTAGAGCTTTAAGAGTTCCGGCTTTAATTAAGAAGGCCTATGAGGCACAGAGATGTTGAAAAACAGAACCAGAGGAACCGGTCGGAATTGTATGGAAGAAGGATCCTGAGTCTCTCGATCCTGGCGCCAAATGCCCAGTGTACCTTACAGGGAGAGGTCCGTATCAGAAAGGATGTTAAGAATAAAATATTAATGTTGGATGCACCAGGCGATGGAAAATTGCCAGAGGGACTGCTGGTCAAGCCTAGTATTTTGCCGCTAGAGCCATGCTTATGCCAGAAGGGTAATGGTCAAGTTCATAATGTGTCTAGAAAGAGACATTCGAGTAAACAGAGGTTGCATCCTGGCTAATGTGCATTGTGCAGACACTGCAGTGCTACCAGCAGCAAGAGTTCAAGGAAGAATGACAGAGTAACACCTGACTTGTTTGATTTGCGACTCCCGCTGCCAGCTGAATGGAAAGTGAGGATCAGTGAGAAGCTTGCCCAGAGAGACCAGATGTTTTCTTTAAAGGAATGGGATGTAGGATGCGTGAGGAGCTGAGCACAATATCCCGACTGCATGACGAAAGACCATTTCGTGGAGGTCTCGCGCCTAGCACCTGCTGACATAGATGATGTGAGACGGCATCTGCAAGAGATGTTAGCTGCTGGTGTAATACAAGAATCCAGAAGCCCTTATGCTTCCCCCATTGTGGTAGTGAGGAAAAAGAATGGAACAGTAAGGATGTGTGTGGATTATCGCACCTTAAACTGGCGGACTATCCCTGATCAGTACACAATGCCCCGCATTCAGGATGCTTTGGACTGCCTAAACGGGAGCAAGTGGTTCTCTGTGCTGGATCTCCGCAGTGGGTACTACCAGATCCTGATGGCCCCAGAGGACCGTGAGAAGACGGCCTTTATCTGTCCGCTTGGCTTCTATGAATTCATGAGGATGTCTCAAGGGATTTCAGGTGCCCCAGCCACTTTTCAACGATTGATGGAGCGTGCAGTGGGGGACATGAACTTACTAGAGTGCCTGGTATACCTAGATGATGTTATTGTGTTTGGCAGCTCACTGGAGGAACATGAGAGCAGATTATTTGATGTATTGGACCGACTGGAGGACTTTGGCCTTAAACTGTCCATTGATAAGTGTCAATTCTTTCAAACATCAGTAAAGTATGTGGGACACATAAGTATCCACCGAGGGAATAGAGACCAACCTAAGTAAAGTTGAGGCCTTGACCACCTGGCCACAACCCAAAATCTAAAAGAACTGCAAAGATTCCTGGATTCTGTGGCTATTATCGAGCGCTTCATCAAGGACTATTCAAGAGTGATCCACCCTTTACTTAACCTTACTCAAGGGTATCCCCAACCCACAAAAATACCAAAAGTCAGCCCCTCAAGACTGAAAGAGTGTATTTTCATCCAAGTGAAGTATTGGGGTCCGCTGGACTCCTGATTGTGAGACTCTTTTCATGAGATCATATATCAACTTACCCATGCTCCAGTGCTGGCCTATGCTGGATCCAAGAAAACCTTACGTCCTGCACACTGATGCTAGCTTGCAAGGGTTGAGGCTGTGTTGCACCAAGAGCACGAGAATGGCCTGAGACCAGTGGCCTTTGCCAGTAGAAGCCTGAACCCCATCCGAAAAGAACTATCCTGTACATAAGTTAGAGTTCCTAGCTTTGAAGTGGGCTATTGTTGACCAATTCATGAGTACTTGTATGGGGCTAAAATACTAGTAAAACTGACAATAATCCTTTGACCTATGTGCAGACCTCAGCTAGTTGGATGCCACTGGCCATAGGTGGCTTTCTGCATTATCTACATATGACTATGCTCTCGAATACAAGCAGGTCTGAACCACATAGATGCTGATGCTCTCTCCCGGAGGCCTGTTCCCCAGAATGATTGGGTCCGATTGGCAGAACCTGACATTCGGGCACTCTGCCGGAAGTTTGACAGGGAGGAACAAATGTCCACGGACGCAGTGGACTGCATGGTGGATTGCTTGGGAGCCTCTGAGAATTGCATACCTGCTGCTTATTGCCACTTTTCTGCAATAGACATTGGTGCACTGCCTCAGCTGGACAATGACAGTATTCGGCGGGCTCAATCCACCGATCCCATGATCAAAGCAGCTTTAAAGCCCTCTATTGCAGGAAAAGATGTGTCCAAATTACGCCCACTGATTTGAAAACTGCACCGTTATACAAAGAAGGTCCTAAGTTGAAACTGATCAATAAACTGTTATACAGAGAAACAGTAGACAGAGGGGACAAGTAGACAAACAACAACAAGTGCTGCCCATTGCCTTCGAGACTCAGTACTGAGGTCCTTGCACAACCACATGGGGCACCTTGGTATAGACAGAACACTTGACTTGGTGAGATCCAGACTTATTGGCCTAAGATGGGGCTGATGTGGAGCAACACTCGAACTTGTAGTCGCTGCTTACAGAGGAAAGCTTTGCCCCAGAGGGCTGCCCCCTGTTAACATCACCACCAGTGCACCCATGGAGCTGGTCTGTATTGATTTTCTGAGTTTGGAGTCAGATCAAAGAAATATCAGTAATGTGTTGGTGGTCACTGGACCATTTCACGAGATATGCCCAAGTTCCCACCAAAGACCAGAAAGCATCCACTGTGGCCAAAGTACTTGTAGAAAACTTTTTGTTCACTATGGGCCTCCACAAAGAATCCATTCTGATCAAGGGAGAGGATTTTGAGAGTCGTCTGATCAAAGAGATGCTTTCTCTGTGGGGAGTGCGAAAGTCCAGAACCACTCCCTACCACCCCCAGGGGACCCATACAGCCTGAACGCCTAAATCAAGACTTCATAGATATGCTAGGCACCCTGCACCCAAAGGACAAGCCTAGATGGAGCCAACAAATTAGCACCCTGGTACATGCTTATAACTGCACCAAAAGTGATGCCACTGGTTCTCCCCCTACTGCCTGATGTTTGGAAGAGAAGCCTGACTACCAGCAGATGTGTGTTTGGGGGTCTCTCCTGATGGGGTTCAAGCTGACAACTATTTACAGTATGTGCAAAGTTAAAGGCCCAGCTAACTCATGCGCACCAACTGGCTCAAACCATGGCTGCCAAAGAAATCTGGCCAACAAAGAAAGGTATGATAAAAGGTGAAAGCCAGGAACTCCAGGAGGAGATCGGTATTGCTAAGAAATCTGGGACTGCATGGCAAGCACAGATTGCTGACAGATGGCACCATCTCCCTCACATTGTAGTGGGCAAACTAGATGATCTGCCAGTGTCAAAGTAAGGCCTGAGAATAATTCAAAAGATGTAAAAACAATGCATAGAAATCATTTACTGCCCATTGGACAAATCTTAATTGAGTCTGAGCCCTAGAAGATGCCCCTCTGGACCAGTGACTAGAGCTGCTGAAGAAAGATCAGAAAGTCTGCACCACAGAAGCAAAGTTAAAGTGTTCCCCTTCACAAGTCCCAGTTGAGCATGACTGTCAGTCCATATCGGAAGAAAGTGAGAGTGACTTTGAATACTATCCTTCTTCTGAACTGAGTCAATTGTTTGGGCAATCCCTAGTCAATACTGGAGATGAAGCTGGGCCTTCTGGACTGTCTAAGCCCCAAGCTTCATCCCTGGAGCAATGCTCCCAGAAAGTGAAGTGCAAAGCATCAGATCAGATGAAATGGAATCATTGTGCATGGTTGAACTGTTTGAGCTTTAGGGAGGAAAATGATAGATTAGGGCAGACTGGTGATACACCCGAACAAGAAGAGTATTTTGAGTGCCCTGACAGTCCACTGCCAGTGTCCGAAAGCTCTCCATGAGCCAAATGTTGTGGACTCAGAAACTGTAACTCCTGGAGCTGAAAGTGCCCCAAGTTCTAGCCTCTCTACCCCATGGAGACTCCCCTGACAAGTGAGGACAATGCTGAAAATGAGGCTCAGAGTGCAGAGACTATAACAGTTCCCCTAGAAAGACTGGTCGAGCTGTAAAGCCTGGTGCACCTCAGTTATGATTCACTTGGGAGGCCTGTGGACTTGCCTCTCAATGTTGTCCATAAAGGTGTATGTGTCCCCGAGCTCATTGCCCAAACTGAGCATCAGTGCTAACTCCAAATTACTTGTGTTGCCCTCTAAGTATGGTGCCCTTGCCCCATCCAGCCCCAAGGTAACTGATAGGAAGGCCCCTCTCTTCAGGTTTCATGTACAAGAGGTAATAACTTGAGTTATGGTACAATGTGTATGTAATACTGTGTAAAAGTGACGTACTGCAATGTTTCAGAAATGTGTTCTTGGTAAAATGATATATTGGCTGATGATTACATGTGCGAGCCTAATGCAAATGTATATGGTTGCAGTTGAAACTTATGGGTACTTGCTTGACGCGAAGTCAAGCTTTCCCAGGCCAGGAAAGGTGTCAACCCTGCAAATGGGGTTCCCAAAAGACTTCAGGAGCTTGCTTGAATGCTCCAAGCCTGAATGGTGTTTGGCATTTAAGCCATTTATCAGTAGTGTTTTAGAGCCTCTGGTACTGTCTCTTTAGAGCTGTCTGCTTGCAGACATAATTAGATTGTATGGGGGACTGTTTGCTTCTCTGCGTACCACTCGAGCTGCTGCCAATTCACTTCATTTTGCAGTCACTAGGAGTGCAAAGGAACCTATCTGAAAGATGTAACTGTTTGCCAGAAATTATTTAGAGTAATAATGAAGTACAGTTTGTCTAACCTGCTTTCTTTGCAGTCAGAACTGTGTCTGCTAGTTCCCATTCTAGTTTTGAACTGCTGAACTGGACCAATCAGTGTGGGGTAAGCTAGCTCTAAAATGGTGCCTTGGACGAATCAGAACTTGGACTCATAATCTGAGCCAGCCACAAGAGGATTGTATGGGCAGTGACTCTGGGAGATGTAGTTTAGACTTCAGTGCCTTTTTGGACCAACAGCAGCAGTCTATTGTGAGTGACAGCCAATCCAGTCAAGAACTGGGAGGAACTCAAAGGAAGTGCCCAGTTTTGTCGGTTGGAGTTTCAGTTGAGCTTTGGCAGTAAAGAAGGAAGGAGCCCTGTGCTTTTTCAGTGTGCAGTTTTAGTCAAAAAACGTGTGTAAGGCCCAGAGTTCCGGTCTGCAGCTTGTGTAACAGCTTGTTAGGACTGAATCCGTCCTGTGAAAAGAATCAAAGGATCTCTGAAGAGTAGAAACCAGGCTCACCCTGTAGAAGACTGGAGGAATTGCTGAAAATTGCACTCGGTCTGTCAGGAACTGAATCTGCTGTGTGTTCTCCGGTATTGTGCAGTAATTGCGATGGGATACAGATGCAGCCTGCCTGGTATAGTGCTTTCTTTTATATGGATGTGTGAAGAGGTTTGTGTACCTCAAGTGAGCCCTGCTGACATTGAAGGACCCTATCTTATTTGGAGGTCGTAGTACTAATTCAGGGTCGCTCCCTTTTGAATTGCCACATTAAATCCAAATGGAATTACTGTACTGCTGACTGTTTAATTCTCCTTTTCTCTGTGAAAGGGCCCTACCAGCTGCCACGGTTTGGACTAGCCACTGGGCTTGGGTACCCAGGGACAGTAACTGATAGGGATAGGCCTGTGCACAGAGCCATAGGTAGATTATTAGAGTGATAAGCTAATTAACCTGATTTCCCCTGTCCTTGTTATATCCCCTAAATAAATCAGAGCTGCTTGTTTCAGCAAAGTTATACTGCCTGGTATTTGTCTATGTTAAAGTACTGTACTGTGATTGTTGCACTGTATCTCATTTCACAGGAGGTCCCAGTGCTGGAACCAGACCTGGGGGTAAGTGTATACTGTGAAGGTAATTCTGATATATTGTGTGGGCCACTAGTGGGAAGAAGGGGGTTGCAGTGTCCCAGAGGGCTGTGACCAAGTTAGTTTAACTACTGCAAACCCTGACCTCTGGGTGGAGGCACCCGCCATTGGATCCAGGCCCCTCAACCTGTTAGTGGCAAATCAGGCAGGGGTAGTAGCCCCTGGGATAGCGCCATCTAGGGGTTACATATGCACAACACCCAATTGTAATCCGGAGCCGGATAGCTCAGTCCATGAAGCAGTGAAACAATAAGAATTAGATGACACACTTGTGATTGAAAACAGGCTGCAGGGGAATACCCTGACTTGTACTCACAATACCCAAGTTGAAAACCAGATGGTGGATGTTCTTCTGTATTGCCAGAACAACAAGGCAAGGAGACAAAGTCCTTGTGACTGGACCCCACTGCAGTTGATAGCAAATGGATTTAGTCTGAGACAAGCTAGGGTTTGCTTCCAGCTTCAACACACAGCACACAGCACTGGGGATTGGAAATAGCGATTCCCCACAAGCACTACGCACATTCATATGTAAAAGGAAAGTACTATACTAGGCAGGCTGCTCCTTGATCCCAATCACAATTACTACAAAATACCCGGGAGCACACACAGCAGCTTCAGTTCCTGACCGAGCGCGATTCAACAATTTCTCCAGTCTTCTACAGGGTGAGCCTGGTTTCCACACTTCTAGTGCTTCTTTCTCCTCACAACTGTGATTCAGTCCAAACTAGCACTCACAAAGGCTGCAGACCAAAACTCAGGGCCTCACACACACTTCCCGAGCAAAACTATACACCGCAGAAGCACAGAGCTCCTTCTGTCTTCACAGTCACAACTGATCTAATCTTTCCAGTCACAGAGTAGGGCATTTCCTTTAGCTCCACACCATTCTATTGGCTGGTTTGGCTGTCACTGACAATAAGACTCCCTCTGTTGGTGGAAAAAGGCGCCAAGGTCAAAACTACATTTTCCAGAGTCACTGCCCATACAATCCCCTTGTGGCTGGCTCAAAATTGAGAGTCCAAGTTCCGATTCGTCCACAGGCTCCATTTTAGGGTCTCCTATCATCCTGATTGGCCCAAGTCAGCTATTCAGGACAAAATGAAAAGTTACACTGAAACAATTTGTGCGAAATGAAGACAGGTTAGACAAACTACATTTCTCAGTCCTCTAAATGATTTCTGGCAAACAGTTATATCTTTCAACAAAGCTCCCTCTGCACATGGAGCAACGGCAGAAATGGAACGAATTGACAGCAGCCCGGCCGGGATTCGAGCATTAAATACACAGTCCCCCCATACAAACTAATTAAGTCTGCAAGCAGACAGCTCTTAAAGAGACAGTATGTGGAGGCTCAAATAGCACTCACTTGGAGCCACATTTAAACTGCTCAAACGCTGAACACCGCCCAGACTTGGAGCATTCAGGCAAGCTCCTATAAGACTTTTGGGAACCCCCATTTGCAGGGAGGTTACACACACATTCTGTACCCCTCAGGACACTTGTACAGAAACTTGAAATCCTTAGATTTCACACAAATCCATTTCTTTAACTTGTACACACACACACACACATATTCTCTACAATTTGGGCAGTGCTGATAGCTCTTGCAGTGTTTTTGGGGGTTGCTCCAAGTACTCACTGAACCTTCAGTCCCATTACTCTTTTCTGTGAAAAATCTTCACCCCCTCAGTGCTTCACAGGATGTGGTAGCCTCCACTTCCCAGGAAACTAGCCGTTGGTTACTTTACTAAGGTGGAAAACTACAAATGAGGATCCTTCCCTCTCAGCAAGTGATCTCTGGGCAGAGCAGCTTGAAGTCCAGCTTCAGACTACTGACTGTTGATGAACAGCTGCTGTCCAAGTGTGGCTTATGCTGCTGCGAGAGTTCCGAACAACATTACATCACCCCATGCCCAGCAGAGCTGAGTAGATGGTGATGTAATGTTTTATAGAGGGCTTTTAAACCCTCTGACTCTGCCCAAGCTATCTGCCTGGTCGAAAACTGACGGGATTGTAGTAACTCCGGGAACCGGTCAGTTACATGTGGTCTCACCACTGACCTGTACAGTGGTAAAATAACCTCACTCCACCTACTACTGACTCCCCTTGCAATACACCCCAGCATCCTGTTCGCCTTCACCACTGCCTGTTTACACTGAGAGGTGTGTTTCAGGTCACTCATAATCACTACCCCTAGATCCTTTTCCTCTTTAGAAACAGTTACCTAAACCCCTCAATATGTAATACTCTGTCCAAGGGTTCTTGGCCCCATGTGCATCACTTTGCACTTTTTGGCACTGAAACCAAGTGGGCAGATTTCTGACCATCTCTCTATTCTGCCGAGGTTCTCCCTCAGGTCCTGTATCCCCTTCTTGGTGTCCACTCTCCCATAGAGTTTGGTGTTGTCCGCAAACAGGCACATTTTGCCGGTAATGCCTTCCCTGATGTCACTTATGAAGACATAGAACAACACCGGCCCCAGCACTGACCCTTGTGGGACCCCGCTGATAACCTCCTTAATGCTGGAGAACTCACTCTCTCCTACTATTCTCTGGGTTCTACCACTCAACCAGTTCTCAGCCCATATTACCATATTTCCCCCACTCCTAGATCCCTCAGTTTCATTATCAATCTTTTGTGTGGTACAGAATCAAAGGCCTTGCTAATGTCCAGGTATATGATGTCCACCACCTGACCTTTGTCCACTGCCCTTGTGACCCAATCGAAGAACTCGATCAGGTTTGTTTGACACAGTCTGCCTGCCAGAAACCCATGCAGTCTTTTGTCCTGAAGACCATTCTCCTCTATGTACCTCACCAGCCTTTCCCTTATTACGGTCTGCATGAGTTTACATACTATTGAGGTTAGGCTGACTGGCCTATAGTTACCCAAGTCTTTCTTGGGTCCACTCTTGTGAAGTGGCACCACATGTGCCATTCTCCACTCCCACTGGCACCACTCCCAACTCCAGAGATCTAATGAAGAGAACAGCCAGCAGGCCTGCCAGATCTTCTGCTTACTCTTTCAGCACCTTGGGGTGTATTTCGTCTGTCCCCGGGGATTCGTCCACCCTCAAGACCATCAGCCCCTCCCTCATTCATTCAATCCTGATTACCCTTGTGACTTCCCTCCCAGTTCCCTCCCTCCTTCTCCCTGCACGTGGCACCGGTTCTTTTCCTTTGTAAAGACGGAACAGAAGTATTCGTTTAATACCTCTGCTTTGCTCCCATCTTTGTCAACCCAACCGTCCCCCTTCCTCAGTCTAACAATGCCGTCCTCCTTGTTCCTCATTTTGCTTACGTAGTGAAGGAAAGCCTTTTCCCCATTCTTTATTCCTTTAGCTATTTAGAACTCTTTCTGTGCCTTTGCCTGCTGCACCTCCCTGCTTGCCACCTTAGCTAACATCCGGTATTTTTCCTCATCCTCTTCCTTTGCTGTTCTTTTGAATTTTTTATAGGCTGCCCTCTTTTCCCTTACCATGCTGGCCACCTCCCCATTAAACCAGCTTGGTGGTCTGGCTTTCGATTTCTTCCCCCCTCAATCTAATACAACTGCTTGTTGCCTTCTGAATGGCCCCCCTAATTATGGCCCATAATCAGTTCATCTCCATGCCCTCCTCCATGCTCTCCAGGTTTTCCCTTAGCACTTCTCCCATCTTTTAAAAATGTGCCCTCCTGAAATCCAGTGTTCTGGTCTTGGTGGGGATGTCGTCCTTGTTAATGTGTCTTGATCTGCTGTAGGGTACAGTGGGTATGGGAGCAATGTCCAGCCTCTATTAAAAGTAAAATACCAGAGAAACAGGACTTTTACCGGCCTTGTTTCATTTGTTTATGCATGTAGCTCTTATGGAGCACTGCCTTATATTATCTATGATAATATCGCCTGTTGCCACAAGATGGCAACATAACCGCAGAAATCCATGGAAAGGTTACCAGTGGAACAAAATCCATCTACAACCTGTATGGGCTGCTTTATTCTTACGAGAGGGCCCAAAGAGGCTGTCAATCACTATTAGCAAAGTGTACTAAGTTGACCTCCAAAACACCGATCAGATCACCAGCAGCACCATTTTAGTGATAATTTAATTTATATCCCCAGCAGTGGTGTCCAAGTGCAAATCGTTACAAATCCTCAGTGCATCTGGAGAGAGGATAGTCTAGGCTCTTGCTAAGAGCTATATAGGGCACTCATGGTGAGCCCCCCCCCCGACCTACTATGAGGTCATAGGGATGTGGTTTAAAGTGAATTAGTCACCAAGTGCCAAATTTGAGACTACTGAGCAGCTCGGCTGTCTGAGGGAAGGAGGCTGTGCTCTACTTGACATGTTAGTTGCTGGCCCCTGTCCGGTATAATTAATAGAAGTTAACAAGGAATAGCAGACATCTAGGGATGGATGCCAAGGGGAGGCCTAACCCCTTCCCTTTACTAGTATGGTGTAGCCCTACTAGAATCTCATCACCGCCTCTGTCGGAAGGTGCCTTGAACATGCGAGTCATCAAGAAGGAACAGTGCTGAAGGAAGAAGGAGGCTTCATTCTGCCCGATGACATGAGCCCATTATTTAAAGTTCCGGGGGAAACTGGGGGTAACAGGGGGATCCTTTAATGGTTGTTGATGACGTCTGACTGTGCTGAAAAGGGAAATTTGTCATCCCTTCCCAGAGAGAATGGAGTAAGGTTCCCTAGACTGTTGGAGCCAGCCCGGATGAACTACCTCCAACCTGTGACATCCCTGAGCCCCATTCCAGTGTGCCCAACAGCGTGGGGAGAAAGAAGCTTCAGTGCTATCATTGTACTGGGTCTGGTGGGAGAGTGGGAATCTCTCCTGAGAAGGACTGCTGCGTACAGTTGTGGGGGGCGGGGGGGTTGCCCATGTGTAAACAGACTGGGAAATCGGCTGATGACCCCGGTGGTTTCAATCTCTGCAGGCTGCCACCTCTATGAATGTACAACGGCACACTGTGCCTAAAAAGGAGGGAGGCATAATTTACACCTTTGACTGAGTAAGACCACTCCCTTTCATGGGAAAAAAAACATTTACATCTTACATTAGATTTAGCTAACCACATGTACAGACAACAGCAACTGTCCGCTTCACCCTCCTCTTCCCCCTGCAACATGAAACAGTTCTCCTCCCACCCAGAACATCAAGATCTATTAAGACTCCTTAGGGGTGAGTGGGGTCAAATTCCTGTTAGTCAACTAATGCCCCCAAACAGTCTAAATCTTAGTCTGAGCCATGAAGAGGACATATCATTCCATGCGAAGGGACCCAGTCACAAACCTGCTTGACAGCTTCCATGTTGGGATTACGAAAAGCAAATGGGGGGGGGGGGGCAGGTGAATCTTGTCCCCACTGAAACCATTTCACCTAATTAGGTACAAGGTTCAGAGAGGGTCCCCTGTAGGAATTCAGACTTCAGGAAGTCCAATGAAAACAGATACAGAAGAGACCTTGTTCAGGTCAGCAGTTGCCTCTTGAATGACTGAAGGAGCTGGTGGATTTCAGCTAATGTGTTGAGGCCTTGTCGCCTGCGTTGTGAGCTAGTAGCGGCTTTTGACCATGGAGTTTCCTGAGGAGTGGTGGCATACTGTTGGTCTGGCCGGAAGGGGGACTGCCATCCCCCTAGCTGCCATGTCCCTTGGCTCATGGCCTCATCTGCAGTGGAGAAGCCTTTTGGTCTGTCCAGATAGAAGATCACCAGTTGTGCTAGATAAGGCTTTTGAAATTTAAGCTTTTGAGCCTGGAGTACTTTTAGTATGGACAAGTAGGCTCAGTGCTTGGCCGCAACTCCAGGCAAGTAATCATTCTTGAAGAAAAGTCTGGCATTTTTGTAGTGAACTTGACCCATTTTCCATGGATAGATCAAAAGATTTTGCTTTGTGGTATAATTCAGGAATTTGATGACAATGGATCTTGTTCTATCTGTTGGTTTTTGAGGTTTAGGCTGAAGGGCTAGATGGGCTCTTCTGACGTCGATGTAGTATTCTGTGTTAAGCTGTAACAATTCCCGGAGCAACCCCTCCATGAAGGCTCCCATCTCCTTGGTTTTGATTCCTTCTGGCAGGCCACATATTCTTAGATTATTATGGTGGGACCTATTTCAAGGTCCTCACACTTGTCTTTGAGGGCCTGGCATTCCTGCAAGGCATATGCCACGGTGCCTTCCAGTCAGTCTATCCGTGTGTCAGTGGTTCCCCCACCTGCACTTCTAAGTCTTGTACTTTAGTTTCTATTTTAGTTAGATCTGCTTATAAGTAGTCTTTTTTGAACTCCCATACCTCCAATCAGAACTTCCCCAGCTCTGCAAGAATGGCCACATTCAAAGGCTGCGGGGTGTCCGCTTGGTCTGATTCCACGCTGGAGGAGGTGGCCGGTGAGGAAGGTTGGCAGGGTAGAAGCTCTTCTGTAGGTTCAGATGTCCGGGTTGCTATCCCTTTCCGCTTCCTCCTACCCATCAATTGTTTGGATGCTCCTCGGATATGCTCTGTGTTGGATATGGATGAATTAGTCACTATTTAGGAGTGTCAGAGTTTGGGTTCGGCACTAAGTGCCACGTATTGCATCCCCATTGCCACCGGAACTGGAAGTTCAGTGTTGTGTGTTTAAAAGCTATAGAACCATGATAAAATAAATACATAAGAATATGATTAGCAGGAAACTCCTTCCCACAACATTTATTTATTTATTTACTCATTCATTCAAGTTTAAGTTTTTTCGTCAGGAAAGCTCCATTGAGCAAGCTCATTTACAAGGAGGTCCTGCCACAGGCAAAACACAAATAGCAAATACAAAAACAAAAGATAATAATATTCTGAGGGAATACATAATGGCACACACTACAAGTAAATTTGTACAGAGAGAATACAAAAGTGGTATAAAGAGCAGTGTAAAAAGGAAGTAGTTGTTATATCAGCAGAAAATACAAATACAGTGTGATACAGTCAAGATCCTACCAGTAGGTGGCATAGGTAGACTAAGTGCTCAACACAATAGCAGGAAAAAACATAAAAACTGTTAAAGTGGAAAGGGCAATTCATAACTGGGGGACAAATAGCCCACGGGTCAACTAGTTAGCATAGCAGTAACAATCTTCCTAAATGGAATCATTTATAAGGGATTTGGCAACATTCAAGGGAACGTATTCATTCATTCAACTAGACAGTCGGACAAGGGCCATGCAGTGGATGTCCTGTTTCTGGACTTCCGTAAGGCATTTGACTCGGTGATGCATGGGAGGCTGGGTAGTAAGCTGGCAGGTACAGGGGCAAAAATGGTGGGATGGGTAGTAAACTGGTTACAGGAAAGGCAGCAGAGGGTGGTGGTGGGAGGGGAACTCTCATCTCCGAGGGTAGTGACAAGCGGAGTACTGCAGGGTTCAGTGCTGAGACCGGTGTTGTTTGGGTTGTTCATATCAGACATCTCAACGGACATCAAAAGCAAGATCAGTTTGTTTGCAGATGACACCAAGATGGCAGCAGTAGTGGATGACCTAGGAGGGTGGCATGGGTTGCAGGATGATCTGTCAAAATTGGAGACCTGGTTAGACACCTGGCAGTTGGGGTTCAATGCCAAAAAGTGCAAGGTGCTACATTTCAGGACAAAAAAAACAAGACGGAGCTACCAGCTTGGGGAGGGTGGGTCAGCTAGCTGTGATAGAGGAGGAGAAGGGTCTGGGGGTGATTATAATGGGCTCAATGAACAACTCAGCATAGTGCAGGGAGGCAGCTGCAAAGGCAAACAAAATGCTGGGTTGTATTGCCAGGGGTATACCTTCAAGGAGAGGGGAGGGGAGGTGATCCTAGTGTTGTATAGGTCACTGGTTAGGCCACACATGGAGAACTGCATGCAGTACTGGCCCCCACACCTGAAGAGGGATATTAAGTTACTGGAGGGGGTGCAGCGCAGGGCAACAAAGATGATCCAGGGACTAGGGGACATACCCTATGTGAGCAGGCTGAGGGAGTTGAACATGTACTCACTGAAGGAGAGGAGAGACGGGGGATATGATTGAAACCTTCAAGTACATGAAGGGAATAAACAAGACAGGCACAGAGGGACTATTCAAGTTAAGGGAGTAGGGACACTTGAGGTCGTGATCTCAGATTGGAGGGGGGAAGGTTCAGGAGGGAAATGAGAAGACAATTTTTTATGGAGAGAGTGGTGTCCGGGTGGAACACGTTGCCTGCGGAAGTGGTATCCTGTAGAACAGTGGACTGCTTCAAAAGGGAATGGGATAGGATAAGATGGAGGGTCAGGGAGGGGGGAGGGAGGGGCAGCTGCAGTATAAGGGTAGCTAGCTGCACACTCGAGCAGACTCGATAGACCATAAGGCCTTTATCAGCTGGCAAATTCATATGTTCATATTCATTCATTCATTCATGTATTCATTTGTTGACTGGGTTGGTGCACTGATCCAAGGACCTTTTTCAGGCATGACCTGGACCACAGAGATGGCACAAGAATAAAGCAGTACAACACATCAAGGAACAAATACATCAAAGTCAATACAATACACTAGATAAACAGAAATAACAGGGGACATTATACAGGTGCATGTAAAACAAGTTTAATTATAAACTTCCTATTTTGGCAGAGACTTAGAGCACATAAACAGGGGAAAGGCTGCATCACAGATCACCCAGGGAGCATGAGTCGGTAGCAGTGGTCAGTAGGTGCATCCTGAGGAGACCGCAGAAGTGCCATGGGGAGTCAAGAGCTCTCAGGGAGGGTGGCAGGCTGTTCCAAAGGGCAGGGCGGCAGAAGAGAAAGCCCTCTGACCCATGTAAGTGGAGACTTGCGTGCATTCCAGCATGGGGTTAGCAGCGTGGCAGGGGTCCCAGATAAACATCTTCAGCGGAAGTACGGGGGGAGAGTGGGGGTGTTGTAGGAGTCACGGGTCACCGTACCTATAGTGCAAGCCAGGAAGCAGCTTCATCTGGCTTGAGGAGAGAGCCATCCGAGTGTCTGATTCTGACAAAGGATGCAGTGGTGGGAGGAGTAAGGAGTCTGGAGGGCAAAGCGGCAGATGTTGTTGTAAGTGGTGTTCAGTTTTGCTAGGTCAGTGGAGGAGGTTTGTGAGTAGATGGGGAAGCCATACTCCATAAGTGGGAGGAGATTACTCTGAACAATGGTGAGGTGAGCTTCAGGAGTGAGGTAACTGATTAGTTGGTAGCTGATCCCCAGTTTTTGATTTATGCAATGTATTAAAATTTCAGTATGGTCAGAGAAGGAGAGGGTGGGGTCAAGAGTGATGCCCAGGTATTTAAAAGAACTAACGTTCTCAAGGGGTGAGCCGTCGGGGAGAGGATGTTGAGTGCATTATTGGCTAGAGCTAATTTGGTGAGTTTGGGCTTGGAGTCAAACAGAATTGCCTGCTGGCCTGGTGGCACTGAGGGTTGAGGCTGTACAGGCTGTACAATTCCAGGTTCGGAAAGCGGACTTGGGTCGGCTGTGGGTGGCCGGGGGAGAAAGTTGACGTCAGTGGCTTGCTCTCCTTTTCAGCGGGGTTATGAAACTTACTCCGCTGCAAGACCGCCACCTTCTGGGTAACCAGGGGAGGTCCTTGCATAAGGGAGCACAAGCAGTAACACAAGGGGGGTTGACGCTGGCAGGGAACTGAGACGGACACACGTCTCGACGTGCACCTGATCCCTTGTTCCCATTGCACACTGGCATCAGGGGCAGAGAAAGAAACCCGGAGGAAAATGCCCTTCAGCCCCCTGGATGAAGTCCTCTGGAGCCAGTCTCACCATCAGCTGACGAAGGGCAGATCCCGCTGTGCAAGCTCGCTGCAGAGGATGAGAGGAGAGGTAAGGAGGAGATCTCTCCTCGCTCCACCCGGGGTGGGGTAATCCTGGACATCTAATTGGTCCCAGTAAGCAGTGAGTGTAGCACTCTAGGGGCAGACCCAGATGACTGGAATACTGTAGATGTGGAGGGTGTCATTCCCTGAGCACGGAAGGAGAGGGGGTTGAGAAGATGTAAGGCATGGAAAAATAATAAGTAAAAAAAAAAAAAATACAGCATTGCCATGGTCTTCTTGCCATTAACATACTAACATACTAAAATGGCAGCAGAATAGGCCCAATGGTCTTGCGAGTCTGCTCGATTGGTCAGCCCCCACCCTGTGTGCTGACCTTGCTGCCCCACTCGCCTTCTCTGGCTTCTCCCTTCCCAGTTCCAGATATTCTTGCTGCATTGGAATTTGCTTCCAGAACCCTTCCCCTGTACCTGTCCCAGCCCCTCTTGAACCCCTCCACCATCTCTGCCTCCACCAGCCCCTAGGCAGTACATTCCATGGCTCCACCACCCTCTCAGTCAAGTAGCACCTCCTCCTTTCTCCCCAGATCCTCCCTCCAGCTTCCACCCATGCCCTCTAGTGGCCCCTCACTCCTTCCTTCAAGCACCTTGACTGTTCCTCCTATTTACCCTCTTCATGTACCTGAAGACCCTATCATGTAAATTTGGTCCCTTCTCTCTCTCTCCAATGTGTATATTTAGCTCTTCGAGCCTCCTCATAGGTCTCTGTCCCCAAGCTCCAAATCATTTTGGTTGCCCTCCTCTGGACCTCTTCAGGAGTTTAATGTCCCTCTTCAAGTGTGGCCTCCAAGGCACACGCAGTACTTGAGGTGCGGCCTCACCAAGCCGCTATACAGAGGAGTATCACTTCCCTCCTTCTGAGGTGATCCCCTAGCAATGCATCCCAGCATCCTGTTAGCCTTGGCTGCTGCCCTCCTACAAGTCTCTGAGTTGTTCATCTTGACATCCACCACATGGGTCCCTCTCAGCCATCGAGGACTTGTACCCCAGGTGTACACTTGGCCCTGGTTTCTGGCCCCCAGGTGGAGTACCTTGCATTTCCCTGCATTGAACCTCAGCTTCCACTTTCTAGACCATCTTTCCAGAGCCTCCAGGTCCCCCTGTAGGGCCACCCTCCCCTCCTCCCCATCCACCACCACCCCCAGTTTTGAGTCATCCACAAAGAGACTCATCTCCAATTAACCAGCAGTCTATTTGTGGTGAACCACTTGTGAACATTACAGTAACTGGTGGTGAGTGTAGAACAGAGGTTGGTCAAGGACAAATCACTCTGATAGAGGATTAAATCATCTGTGTATAGTAGGGAGTGGCAGGAGAGACAGTCCTGTGGGAATGAGGTCACATAGAGGGAAAAGAGAATGGGCCCCAGGATAGAACCCTGAAGGACACCAGTGGAGACTGGCAAGGCAGTAGAGGTAGTGCCCCCAGAACAGACCATTTGTGTGCGGCTGGTGAGGTAGTCTCTGAACCAAGCAGTGGTGGCGGGGGATAAGCCCAGGTTACCAGGTTTGTCAAAGAGTATATTGTGGTTCACCATGTCAAACACTTTGGAGAGGTCCACAAAGATGGCTTCTGTAAGCCTTCCAATATCCATGTTTTAGAGGACATGGTCAGAGAAGTTGGCCTGGGCCGTAGATGTGCTATGTCCCTTTCGAAAACCATGCTGCTGAGGGAGGTCACGTGATGCAAGCAGTCTGTTAGCAGCAGAGGTGCAGAGCTCCTGCCTACAATCCACTATATTTGTCTACTTTTAACATATCCTGGGCTGAATACTTTACATCTAATGCCAGAACATCTCTTATACATCCTTCTGATCAACTGATCCAGATTGCAAGCGGCTCAACAAGTCCACGATGGAGGCTGAAATGTGGCCAGCTTCAATACGCCACACTCCACCGGCGACACCAGAAAAAAAAAACAAAGAAGCCTAAGGCCCAAGGTGCCCACTTATATAAAAAAATCTACACATCCATCTACCTCGATCCCTCTAACAGAGGATCATTTTCTGCAAGAATTGCAGCCATTTAAGGAAATGCTGACAGATATCTCCAAAGAATTAAAATCTTTACGTGGAGATTTTGCTGACTTGTCACGGAGAGTCGGGGACTACCTCCATTGAGAAGTGGAAAGATAAGCTCGAGCCAGAAGTGGTAGCCTTAAGGCAACAAGTGCAGAAGCTACAATTAAAGACAGAGGATCTGGAGGGAAGGAGTCGCAGGAATAATATTCTAATAATCAGTTTGCCTGAAGCAGAAGAAGGACAGAACATACAGACTTTCCTGCAAAAATTCCTGCTCAAGATTGCTGGTCCTTCCCCGATAGGAACCTCCTATCAAATCGAGCGAGCGCACCGCTCCCTATGGCCCCGACCTCAACCAGGAGCTCCCCCCAGACCTTTAACACTAAAATTTTTGAGTTTCGTTGAGAAGCAACACGTTTTAAGCAAAACAAGAGGGATGCAAGCCATACAATGGGACGGCGCTAAGATTCGAATCACACAAGATTTACCATACGAAACAAGACAGAAGAGAGCGATTTTCCATCCTGTAGTTAATAAGCTGATCACTGCAGGAATCCACTTTGAAATGCTCTATCCCTCTCATTTACAAGTCAGGGTAGCGGGCATCTGGATCTCGTACAACACACTAGCTAAAGCTTTGGAAGACCTTGCCAGTAAGCTCCCTGACTTATTCCAAAAAGGTTGAAGCTTCAGAGGTACTCTGGTCGCCCTGCAAGTCAGTCTGTCAAGTCTAAACCCTGCTCTTTTTTTTTTTTTTCTCCTTTGGAGTTTTGTAATGTCTTTTCAATTTTATTGCAGGTACTAACCTGGGATCTTGTGTCTGGTGAAGAATATGCCATCCTGAGGTTCTGAAGGAAGAGATCGGCGATGGCTCAATCTCCGAGATGTGCTGCGGAGGATAATGGAGGCCTGCTTTGGGGCCGTAGATGGGCCTAGCTGGTTGCACACACAGGCATGATGCACCTCCTTGTGGTAACCCGGAATTCTGAGATGCAGAGAAGGTTGCAGGAGGAGCGTTTATGAGGAACACTGTACGCCCAGCTGGGTTTCCGCTCAGGACAAGAGAGCCTTACTAAGTGTGGTATCTGGACAAAATCCATATTATTGACATACCATATGTAGTGTGGTTACATTTACAGTTTTGCACTGTTGATATCTATCCCTTTCTCTCCTTCCATATAGAGAATAGTAGCAGTTCTACTGGCTGACTTGAGGGAACCGGGGAGACGAAATGTGCTTTCAGTTACTGTCACTAGATTTGGTTCACTTACATGGGGAACGATCCCCGTAATGCTACTTTTAGCTAGCAATACTACAATGTTATGGGAGCCTTTGGATAGGTTATATAGCCTCAAGGAAGGCATGGAGGGGCAGCACCTAGGAGCTGATGGAGGAATTGTGTCACAACTTAATTATTAGGGGGAGGGCCCCTTTGACGTCAGCAGTTTATTACTACTTTGGTTTATTAGATCAGCTACTAGTTTATATTATATATCTCTTTGCCTCTTAGCTAAGGGGAAGCATTTTGAAGAGGCCAACGGGGTCAACGTTCTCCTATATTTAATTACTGTTCAGTCTGAATTCTTCAGCCTAGCTAGGGGAACCTTTGTAAACAGTTATTGGGGATTTAGTAGAGAGGTTTTTTTTGGATCTGGGCTATATGATATTGGGGGTTATTATAGTGAGTGGGGGGGAAGGACAGGGGGTTGGAGCAATCATAAGCATCGCATACAGATTTTGGTATGTTGGGAAAGTTATAAAATATGGCTAACTATAAAATTAAAATTACTACTTGGAATGTCAGGGGAGCTCGAGAACAGGTTAAACACATTTCAATCCTTAAACATGTGTCCATATTGCAAGCCAATATAATTTTCTTGCAAGAGACGCATCTCCTCACTCAAGAGGTAGGGTGTTTCTAGAGACAAAGTGTACAACAGATTTTTGCTATTGGGGACTCCACTAACAGAGGAGGAGTTGCGATCCTCATTATGAAAACTGTACCATTTCAACCTGAAACTACCATTGCAGACTCACAAGGTAGATTTATTTTGGTTAAAGGCATGCTTGACAGGACTCCTTTAGTCCTGGGTAGCATTTACGGTCCGGTAGGGGGGGACCCAGCCTTCCTTATGGAACTGGCAGATAGAGTGGCACTGTTCATACCGACCCCCTTAATACTGGGGGGAGATTGGAATCTTCCCCCTCCCAATTGTTAGATATGTCTAACCCGGTCCCCAGAGCCTTATCCCCTTCTCAGAGGGCTCTAAATGAAATGATGGACTTCCTTGGGCTATGTGACCCCTGGAGGATTCTAAACCCGACCACTAGATCACTTTCGTTCTATTCGCAAGTGCATCAGACGGCATCTAGGTTAGATTATTTTCTCATAAGTTCATGCCTACTATCAGGGACTCTGGGAGGGGGGTTAGAACAAATTGTTATATCTGATCACGCCGTAGTGTGGCTCTACCTCACTCCAGCTATTGCACAACAGAGAAACACCTTATGGAAGCTAAATACACAGCTACTTAGGACAAATTCATAGTTTCTAAAATCCGCACACTTATTGGTCAGTTCTTGGAAGATAATTTATATTCCATTCCTAGAGTTGATCAAGTCTGGTGTGCATTAAAATGTTACCTAAGAGGGGAATTTATTAGATTAGCGTCCAAATGGAAAAAGGTTAGAGAGGCTCAAGCCAAACAGCTGCTGGAGCAGATCCGTACTCTTGAACAAAATATATCACCTACCTCCCTACAGAACTCCCTTATAGAACTTTTGTCCCTTAGAAACACATATTCTGACCTCCTTAAGGAGAAAGCCGAGTTCGCCATCCTTAGAACGAAGACAACCTATATCAATCAGGGTGAGAAGGCCGTCCGTCTTCTAGCCCTTCGTATGAGGCAATTAGAAAGCTCACGAACTATTCAGGCCATCAAAGATACAGAAGGCAATCTCAAAACTCTCCCAAGGGACATAGCACTAGTGTTCGAAAGATTTTATGCAAATCTTTATGGTCACTGGCTCAATCCCTCATCAAAGGATGATATAGAGGCATATTTAACAAATATCCCACTACCCAAATTACAAGAACCTGACCGTTCATTATTAGCAGCCCCCATCACACCACTGGAACTATCCCAGGCCATAAGATCTATGGCCCTGGATAAGGTCCCAGGGCCTGATGGCTTCCCCTCAAATTTCTTTAAACTTTTCGCTAAGGAATTATCCCCAATACTACTTAAACTCTATCATTATATTCTATCTAATGAATCTACTGATCCATCCATTTTAGAAGTAACGATCATTCTGCTTCTAAAACCTGACATACCAGATCCAACCTTCTAGTTATCGCCCTGTCTCACTGCTGAATTGCGATCTTAAAATTCTCACTAAAATTTTGGCGAACTGGATTCAAAAAGTATGGCTTCCACTGCTCAGCTCTGAGCAGGTGGGATTTGTTCCAGACAGGTCAGCGACAGATCATTTCCGTAAATTGGCCCACATATGCCACTCGGCTCAATCAACCTCAACTCCCATGGCTTAAATATCTCTAGATGCTGAGAATGCCTTTGACAGGGTGGACTGGAACTTCCTCTGGTGTACCCTTGGGCATATGAACATACCCCCCGAATTCATTCAATGGATTCAAAGGATCTACTCAGCCCCTACCGCAAGGATATTTTGTAACAAGGTCTTTTCCTCCAGATTCCCCCTATACTCAGGCACTCGACAAGGATGTCCCCTTTCCCCCCTGCTTTTCAACCTGTACTTGGAACCCCTGATCAGACAACTTAATTCCTCTACCCATGTACTGGGTATTCCCATTGGCACACATAACCTGAAACTTTCAGTTTATGCAGACGATATTCTTCTTCATCTCTTGGATTCCATAACTTCTTTAGACAAAGTAATATCCACTATAGGAGACTTTAGCGAGTTTTCTAACTACAACTTGAATCGTAACAAGACCGAAATTCTTCCCCTTAACCACCATACATTCCGCCAAGATTTAAATAAATTTGGAATGAAATGGTCTCCCCTATCGATGAAATATCTGGATTTACACCTCACCACAGACTCACTGCGGTACAAAAAACTTAATATGGAGGACCTGATTCAGAAAATCCAACAAGACGTCTCTAGATGGACTTCCGGTTCTGGTATGCCTCCATGAAGCCACGTTTTGTGAGAGCTCCTACCTTCGATCTTCAAATAACGAGTAAAAACGCACAAAAATTGGAAAATAAATCTCTTCCTACTAAGCATTGCTCGTCGATCATGCTAAAATGGCAAAAGCCTCCCGCAATCAGTACCTACCGATTGCCGACAACGCAGAAACCGATGATCTACATTCAGATGAAGGAGAGGCCTGCTCAAAGAATATCCCAGGCCCTGAGAAAAAACTCCCTAAACTGAAGGCTAACAGGAGAAACACAGACGCTTCAACTGATACAATACTACAAGCCCTATCCGATTTTAGGGGCGAAGTAAGAGAATCCTTACACAACTTGCGATAGGAAATCTCACAACTTGAAAGCAGAATATCAGAGGCAGACCTTCAAATCTCTCGGAATACCAACCATGTAGAAGACCTCGAGGCGTCTGTCCGGTCTATACTTGCTGAACAAATAGCTATATCTGCTCACCAGGAAGATGCAGAAAACAGGAGTCGACGCCGAAACATTAGAATATTTGGAATCCCGGAGGGTGAGGAGGGGAACGATCCGAGGGCTTACACAGATTATCTTTTACGCCTGGCATTATCACTTGAACCGGAATATCAGCTTGACATTAAAAGAGCCACGCTTTTAGCCCTACCTTTCCTGCCCAGACACCAGGCCACGCTCCTTTTTAATCCGCTTCCTCAGCTTCCAAACTAAAGAAACACTCCTAAACAAAGCATGGCAAAAGGGTAGGGTTATGTGGGGTCAGACTCATCTTTTTTTTGATAATGACTATGCACCCCTAACCCAAAAGCAGCACAGAGAGTATGGTCCCCTCTTCCTAGTCTTACGATCAAAACAAATCAAATTCAAGACTCCCTACCCTGCCAAGCTTGTAGTCCATCTCTCCTCCGGAACCCAGGTTTATTTTTCAGCCTGTGAAGCTGCGTTAGATCTGCAATCAAGAGGTTTAATTTCAGACAAAGTCAAGGAGATGACCTCTCAGTGTGTGAAACCCACCCCTAGGAAACAGAACCAGCAAGAGCTCCAGCCAACGCAGTCGATCACTGACCTTAACCAACAGCTCCAGCAATATTGTAATCCGGCTAACCCTGTTTGAGTCTTCGTCAAAAAAGGAAAAAAAAATTTGAAATCCTCTAAATTGAAGAGGGCAAGTGAAGTGGTTTGGAGCGTGCTCACTGGGCCAGGGAGGATGGTCGGGGTTGAGGGAGGTGGGGAGCGATTGCTATGTCCTAGTGGAGTTCAACTAAAAAGTGAGTAAAAGTGGCCAAGCTACTTCCTCCAGCTTGTGCCTACCCGCTCTTTTCTCACTAATATTAAGTGTTTTTTTCTGATTGTGGGGAATTTACCCTAACTACAAAAAACTGCGTCTGTCAGGGAATACTCCTTGGGGACGGATAGCATGGTGCTCGCCCTCACCCCCCCCAAAACTAGCTCGGACAGAGTCTCTCCTGAACCCTCTCACACTGCCTACAGAACAGACCTGGACCTATTTCCTAAAGTTTACTACCTTGACTCTTGTATTTATTCGTTGTAACACTGAGTCTTAATCAAGGGCCATTATCAATTGACAGAGGTCCTTCCACAACCCGCGATCGCTCCAAGATCGTGTCTGGGGGGGAGGGGGGTGAACAGTGAAACAAACCGTACATGTTGGGCTAAGCAAATCTCAACACCAGATGTTATTCTCCTCATGTGAGGGACTACTTGGTTTGGGGTTGCTACTGAAGGGTGGGAGGGGTATGTGGGATAGATTACCCGAGGCGGTGCTTAGGAAGGTGGTGGGGAGGTGAGACTGAGAGAGAGACCCTCCTGTAGGGAGTGCCTGCCGCGGGGTAGCTCGACCAGATTCTGCATCAGAAGCCCCTCCCCCTTCCCCTGGATTTCATATTGGTGATCCCCGCTGTTGGGGTTGCCATGACCCCCCCCCCGATTAGTGAGGCAAAGGTTAGCCACTGCAGTGGTGTGTTACCCTGGGTTAGTTTTGTACTCTTTTTATTCTCAGACCCCCCCATACATGGGGACGGTAGCGGTTGGACTGCCTCACTGTTCATACTCTTTAGCTTTCTTGAGGTTTCGACCTGGTCCCCAGTGAGGCTCTATGTTTTGAGAGGGACCTTCGTGAAGCGGTTGGTCCTTGGGTGGGCTGGCCTTCCTACACACCACCAGCTATGATCAGAACCAGGATAAGAGTACAGAGACAGGGCCCCTCAGATCTTTTGCCGGAGCCTCGTCATGAACTGCAGGGGCGAGTCTCTGGCCTGGACCCTTATGGAGGCGAGCCTGCCTAGGGGAGGTGGCAGCCCAGCACGAAGTTAGCTAACATCCGGCAGGGGGTTCTGAGCCATCCAGCCTGATCCATCCCCTTTTAACGATCTCATGGAGTTCTGGCCTTCTCCTTCTATTCCCTCCAATCTGTCCTGCCGCCTCTTGGCCTAATCAGTAGCCATGGTGCTGGGGGGCGATTGAGGGGGTGTGAGATCCCCCCCTCATCCTCTTCCCAATACTCCCAGAAGTCAAAAGGGTGGCCTTTTGCCAGGACGGAACCCACAGCCCTTGGGCAGAATCTTCATGTCACAGGTTAACCCTACTGGTCATTTCTCCTGTTACCGTACTATTGACTCCTTTGCATTGGGGTGGGGGAGGATGTGGTCGGGGATCCCTGCGTGCCTTGCAACAGCCTGGCTCCAGGCCTTAAGGAAGCTTGATACTCAGCGGCCGGGGGCTGGGGATGTGGTGCAGGGGATGGCCCTGGCGTTGACTAATTGAAGTCGGGCTGTTGGCCATCCTTTGCACACCTTGGGAGGCCCTATCCCCGGATTCCAGGCCTGACTATCTCTGCTGACCCAATTACAATGCATGTTTCTGGGGCTGGGCGGAGGGAGGGATCTCCTTTGCACTGCTCCGGATGTACAAGGGGACCCCACCCTGCTCTGTGGGGTGCTCCCCCTCCCAACGGTCCCGGTGCTTCTGGCTTGGTCTGACCCCCCATATGAATTGATAATTGGGTTACTGAGTCATCCCAAACCATTTTCCGATCACCAGACGCATTGCCTCAGTGTGGGGGTGGGTCAGGGATCCCCCCCCCATGGTGCTCCTCTTTCTTTAAGCTAATGGGCATTGGAATCGAATGGGGTGAGGTCATTCCATCTGCCCCATGAGGCCCATTTAGCTATGAACCCACGCTCCCTCCAAATCCCTTATCGTCTAATCCTTACACAGTTTGCCAAATCCAGACCAACCAAGGTAGTGAGACCCTCTCAGAAATGATATCTGAAATCCATTAAAACTAAGCTACCGGACCATTTTTGGAGTGAACTGGATATCATTCCCTTAGGGGCTCTACTCCTGATCCTGAATATGACCTTATCCAGGATCTTGTTAAGAACCCCTTTCTCCACTCAGGGTCCATTCGGCTCCTCAGCTAGGAGAACTCAAGAGAAGCTCCAGACAAGCTCCTCTCAATTGGAGATCAAAGTGTACACAAGTTCACTCTTGGAAGTAAATGTTTTCCAGTACACTAGATGTTTATCTTTGTTACAGTTTTTGGACCTAAATTATGGTCACTTGTTTAATTGTTCGTCACGGCACCCAAAGAGATGACGGAAGGTGGGGAGAAAAAACCACATACACAAAGGATTAATAATGTATGAAAATGTTTTATTGAAACAGGAGCATGATAAAGACTACTGTTTGGGACAAGGTTGTCAAGTTGTTCTGGATGGGGGGGTAGCATGGTCCGGATTATTCTTTCCATCTTCTTCCTGGGGGGGAGAAAAGATATACAATCTCAATAATTACACATTTTATAAATGGGCACGCTAAATCCAGTCAAAATATTAACCCATAACATAAATGGGATACATGACCCAATCAAACGAGCTAGACTGATGCAGTACTTATCTAAGCAGACTGCAGACCTAGTTTTTTTTTACAAGAAACCCATCTTTCCAAGACAGAACACCTTAAGTTGAAGTGGGGTGGAAGATACAGGGTTGTCTCCTCATCCCACCCCAGAAGGAGGAAAAGGGGTGCAGCAATCTTAATCCCTAGAAATACACCCCTAGAAATCCATCAAACACATGTAGATGCTGCAGGCCGCTACGTAATAATCCAGGGTCTTCTATACGGTAAACAAATTACCCTACCTAGCGTATATTTTCTTCCCCCAATCCACCTTTCCTACATATAGGGGATTTATTTCCTCCCTACTTGACTTAATGCAAGGACAATTGGTCATGGGAGGTGACTTGAATTTAACCCTAACCCCTCAATTGGACTGCTCTAAACCACAAAATTATAGAAATAGCAAGACATCTAGACAATTTAAATCCGCCATAGAACATTTAGGATTGACTGATGTCTGGTGACGGATATTCCTTTCTGCCCGGGTTTCACCTATTACTCCCCCAGATTTAAAATGTGTTCCAGACTAGATTACACCCTTACAACATGTGAACACCTATCATCCATTCAAGATATCACCATAGGCCCTAATCTGATATCAGATCATCATCCACTGATTATCTCGTTGGGCGAGAGGGAAAGAGAACCCTTTGGAGACTTAATCTGTCAACACTATCTGACCAAGAATTTATCAAATGCCTTTCCTCCAAGGTTTCCCGCTTCTTCTCTGAAAACTCAGACCCAGAGATATCCCAAGCCATACAATGGGATGCAATGAAAGCCACAGTCCGAGGAGAATTGATGCTATATGCTTCTAGGAAAAACATGGAAAGGGACTTGGAATACCACAGACTCTCCAATCTCTTAAAATATTATCAGTTACCGTATAGGGAAGGAGATGCAGACCTTCGGCTCCTGATAAGAGCTACAAAAACTGACCTCCAAAAAATACTAGATAATAAAATACAGTAGTCCTTATACTACTTGCATCAGTCCATACACGATGGAGGCCCCAAGAGCACTAAACATTTGTCTCGTAGATTAAGAGCGAATAAGGCTACCTCAACAATACTAAGACTTAAAAAACCCACTTCAGGACAGACCCATCATTCCCTGCCCCATATCCAAAAGGCCTTCACAGATTACTATACTAAACTATACTCCCCTACTTACAATCCTAATCAAACCGAAATAATACAATTCCTGAAACAAGCTAACCTACCAACTCTCTCTCCCCCCTTCAAATTAATTCCTTAAAAGCCCCAATTTCAACATTAGAAATTGAAGAAACCATCAAAAAAATAAAACCAGGGAAATGCCCGGGACCAGATGGATACGCTTCGGAGTGGTACAAAAAACTCAAAAAGGATTTAACACCAAAATGCCATGCCCTCTTTAATGAGGTCTCCCGGGGTGGTCCATCTCCTCCCTCCTGGGACTACGCAACTATAGCCCCAATAATAAAACCCAACGAAGACCCTACAGACCCCAGATCATATCATCCAATCTCAATATTAAATGTTGATTATAAAATATACGTGGCTATTCTCTCTACCAGACTTGAAAATATAATCCCTCATATAATACACCCTGACCAATCTGGATTTGTCAAAAGTCGGAATACATCTGACAACATACATAGAGCCCTACAACTACAGGAATTCGTATGAACTAGACAAATTCCATTAGTGTTGCTTACCTTAGACGCGGAAAAAGCGTTTGATCGTGTATCTTGGTTCTTTTTATGGGAAACCCTTAAACTGTTTCACTTCCCCCCACAATTTATTGCCTATTTAAAAACAATATATCACTCCCCTAAAGCATATATACGCATTAATGGTTCATTGTCTCAGCCCTTCCCACTAGGGAGGGGGACTAGGCGGGGCTATCCTCTCTCCCTGTATCTTTTTGCTTTATTCATTGAACCCCTAGCAGCCCTACTCCGCAATACCCCCACAGTTGAAGGAATCCCATTAGGCCAAATAGAATACAAAATAGGATTATTTGCAGATGATATCATGTTAACATATTATCACTCAATCAATCAATCCCAGCTACATGGAATATCCTATCCCTCTTTGAAAAACTGTCGGACTTTAAACTCAATATAAATAAAACTGAAATATTGTCCTTTAATTTCTCTCCTTCCTCCCAGCTCAAAAAATCCTTTCCCTTTAAATGGCGAACAACCAAAATAAAATATTTAGGCCTCTATATTACTTCCGATCCTGGGGTCCTAGAACAATTCAACTTTGAACCCATTTCCCTCCAGATACAGGCTGATCTAGACAGGTGGTCCTCAGTTAGCTTTCCCCTCCATCAAAGGATAGCAATAATTCGTATTAACATTCTGCCCCGTATGCTCTACCTCCTTCAGACCATCCCATACTTTCCTTCCAAGTGTTATTTTACTCCTTGGAATAAAATCCTTCAGAACTTCATATGGGGTGCTTGCTTTAGAATTAAAACTACCATTTAAAATTATCCTACCCTAGGGAGGCTTAAATCTCCTGGACTTTTACCTATATGCCCAAGCAGTATCTTAGAACCTTAGTACTTTGACTGACCGAATCTTACCAATCTCCTTGGAAAACTATAGAATTTCAAATAAATGATTTATATGATATAAAAAAGATTTTGTTTTCTTCTGACAATAGATCTCTTAACCCTTCTGCTCTAACAGAAATTACAGCTCAAACTTATAAAGTCTGGAAACAGATTAGAAAGAGTGGACACACTCAAAAAATATATATGAATACTGTAAGCTAATATCGCAAGCCAAACAATGTACCCCAATATATATGGAGCACGCCTTCACAAGATGGCGTGATATGGGTTTATCTCACCATTACCAGTTCCTTACTATAGATGGAATCATTCCATTTAATAGACTCCAATCCTCATTTCCCCTCAAGAATACAGACTGATATAGATATTTTCAGATCCAAAACCATATCCTTTGAAATACTATAATTCCACCCAAACTACCTATTCCTACTCCCGAACTACTTAAGCTCTTTATGGAAGCCAATAATGGAAACTTGGGATCCCACCTGATAGGTCTTATCCATAGACAACTTCGGGATGGGCTCACTACATCCATACTAGCTTCCTGGAATAAAGACCTCCAAGCAGAAATTCCCACTGAATCCTGGTTAAGATCCTCACTAACCAAGATCAAATCTACCTCTTCCCCCTGTTGGAGGGAATTTGCATGGAAATGCTGTTCAAGATACTTTAGAGCCCCCCCTCAACACTAATGAAATACCTTCCTGAGGCTTACGGGAAATGTTGGAGGAATTGTGGATGCCGAAGGGCCACGTTGGGCCATGTATTTTAGTCTTGCCCTTCCCTAATGCCCTTTTGGTTAACTTTTCAAAATGAACTAACTATTATTTTTAGTGAACCTGTAGAACTTACTTTTGACCAATTCCTAATGGGGATTTATCTGGACCATGCTCTCCCCAGGGAAAGATCCTAACTCCCAGTTTGCTTTATAGCTTCCAAGAAGGCTATTACAAGATGCTGGTTGAAAACCCTGATTCCTACCGTACAAAGTTGGAGGAAAATAATGGCAGAAATTTATAATGCTGAAACCTTTAATGTCGAACACCGGGGAGGTCCCACTCCACAAATGCTGAAATGGAGGGTGTGGACCCAATATATAACTACAGAACAGCTAGATCTCAGTATATAGAAATAATCCAAGGTAGAGGCCATTATGCATACAGATGTATTAAACCTGATTTGTCATGCTCCTTAAGTTTTACCCGCTATTAAATTTATATATCTAACTGTTTAACAAGTATATGGGAAAAACAAAAATGCATTTCTGAAAAGTCTTGAAATATGTTTTACCCCAAGGAAATAATTAGCATAAATCAATTGATATCCTGTGTGTATTTATGTGGAAAAAACTATTTTCTTCAATAAAAAGAAATTAAAAAAAAAAGACCTCTCTAGATGGAAAGCTCTGCCTATTTCTCTCTGGGGGAGGATTAATCTTATCAAAATAAATGTGCTCCCTAGACTATTTTATCCCCTAAATATGAGCAACATTTGGCTGCCTCCCTTCTCCTTCCATCATATCCACACCATTATCTCAGAATTTCTATAGCTAAACAAGACACCCAGAAGAGCTTATAACAAACTCACCCTAACTAAAAGCATGGGAGGACTCAAATTACCTAATCTATTGTATTATTACTGGGCCAGTCACCTACATAAAATAGGTAAGTGGATGTTCTCTACTCCCAATTGTCAAGCGCACACCTACATACCCATCTGGCTTCAAATTGAAACAGATATTCTCCGATCAGCCAAGCTACCCCTAGTTACAACCCTACTCTTGCCCTTAAGGTTACTCCCAGGCACAATCCATAGATACATAGACAGTGTCGGCAGATAAGGGCCTATGGCCCACCCAGTCTGCCCATCTGAGCTTGTAAATTCAGTTTATGTTTTCCTAGAAGTCTGTTGCCCCTTACCCCTGACCTCCAGAATTCCTTTATGTCTATCCCATGCATTCTTAAATCCTGTGATTGTTTCAGCCCCCACCACTTCCTCTGGCAGGGTGTTCCACTTGTCCACCACCCGTTCTGTGAAGAAATTCTTCCTCATGTTTCTTCTGAATCGTCCTCCCTCCAACTTCATCCCATGCCTTCTAGTCCTGGAACATCTTTTCGCTTAAAAGTAGTGTTTTCCTGCACCCTGTTCCTCCTGTAAGATACTTGTATGTCTCTATCATATCCCTCTCTCCTCCTCTCCTCCAGGAGTACATGTTCAGTTCCTTCAACCTGTCTTCATAGGACTTGGATGCAATCCATGCACCATCTTTGTTGCCCTCCTCTGAACCTTCTCTACCCTATGTCCTTACATAGGTATGGTCTCCAGAACTGTACACTGTACTCCAGGTGGGGCCTCACTAGTGTCTTGTATAGTGGAATTATGACCTCCCTTTTCCTGCTGGTGATGCCCCTGCCTATACATCCCAGCATCCTATTTGCTTTACCTGCTGCCTTGTCACACTGTTTCCCTACCTTGAGTCCAACATTCAGTATTGGGTATTTCCAACAAAATCTTCTCCCAAACTGCTCCTCTCTTCGCATCTGTCCAAGCAAGGATACGATGCAATTTATTTTGGGCAACCCAGTTATAAGAATTGGAGACTGTCCCATTACCGGAGACTGGATTCCCCAGTTACAGGAGATGCAGGTGTTTGATTTTTATCAACCCAATGGCCTCCTGTCATCCACAGAAATGCTTGCTAAGCTCCAGATTCCCCCCATTTATATTTTCAAGATATATCAACTGAGACACCTCCTATTGCACAAATTTGGGGCAGCATATGTGCCTTCGGGATTGAATAATCTTGTGGTACAAATCAAAGAGTTAGCTGTTCAGCCACATAGTGTCTCATTAATATACAATTGCCTCCTCTCTACCTTTTTTCCCACTACTTTACCAGGCTCCAAAATATGGGATTCTCTTATCCCCAATCATTGGGTCAACTGGTCCGATATTTGGAGGGATTTACATATTTATAACACACAAGACTGGTTAAGAATTACCCAATATCAAGTACTCAACAATATGTATTATACCCTAATCAAGTTAGCAAAAATGGGACGGCTACAGTCACCCACCTGTGTTAGATGCGGTAAAATGGATGGAACATTACTGCATGTTTTCTGGACCCGTGAAAAGGTTTCCCCAGTGTGGGCAAAAATCAAGTCCCGAATTGACTCTTTGCTAGGTTTGGAGGAGCTCTTTACCCCGACTATTTGTATATTGGGTGATTTATCTCAAATTAAGGTTAAAGAAAGGACATTTCATGTTTCTCTTGTCTCCATGGCTGTAAAAAAACTTGTCCTCAAGCATTGGTTGGATCAATCCATCATTTCTTATACAGAATGGTTACATGACATGTCCTTCTACCTCAGGGCTGAAAAAATAATAGCGAGTCTGCGGAACAGACTATCTTCCTTTGATAACAAATGGGGCAAATTATATGCTCTTTACTTGAACTAATTTATCCAGGTTCTGTAGCTCCCTGCTTAGAGGTTTGTCTTATATATCTCTTACATACTACATAAAATATATGCTGTAGTTATGAGAGGTTTTGATCGCCCAACGGGGGATGGGAGGGGAAGTGGGGATCAGGAGGGTGGGTGGGGAGGGATTTATAGCTCTGGTGTTAGACCTGTTGTATTGTACCGTGTTGTGAAGTTTAACATTGAATAAAGCTTTCTAAATTTGAAAAAAAAGAAAACCATGCTGCTGAGGGCTGAGGAGGTTATATTTTGTGACATAGTCAGTGATTTGGTGGTGTACAATCTTCTCCAGCAGTTTGCTTAGATGAGAGAGGATGTATATCAGGTGGTAGTTGTCCATATTGCTAGGGTCATCTGCTTTAAAGACCAGGACAACCCTAGCCTGTTACCAAACAGAGGGTACCAAGACTGTAGTGAAGGAGAAGTTGAAAACCGAAGTAAGGGGTTTGGCAATGGCATGAGCCACTATTTTGAGGAAGCGGGGGGAGAGGCCATCACTTCTACCAGAAGTAGAAAGGGGGTATGCTGGGGTTCATGGCGAGTGGGTCAAGGAGAGAAGGACTGGGATTGTGCTAGGGGAGCTTGGCAAGGTATTCGTCAAGGTTTGTAAATTTGTCATTGAGTGCATTTGCAGCTTCAGCTGGGTCTTTCAGGGAACACTGGGGGTGTTGAGATGGAGGGGAGGCTGCTTGGCTCCTGGTGCAAGCAGAGAGTGGATGCCAGACCAGAAGTGCACATGATTTCCAAGGCTTTGAGGCTATAGGTTGCAGAAGTAAGTAGCCTTGCAAGAATTGTCATGTCATTTGCAAAGGTTTCATAGGATTCGCTAATCATTTCAGAGCAGGGGGAGGGGTAGGATTTGTATGATGCCCACTTGACATCCCTTTCCTTCATCAGTCCTAAGAGGTCCTTGGAGAGCCAACGGGTGTCACCCCCTTGTACACTCCGAGTGGTTAGAGGGAAGTACCTTGAATGCTTGCGAGGGCAGTGATGAAGAAGCCAAGAGCTGAATCAATGCCTTTTGAGTTATAAAGAGGAGACCAGTCTATAGACATGATGTCAACATGTAGTTAGAAGGAGTCATAATTTGAGTAATTACGAAAGGTCTGATATTTGGGAGGGGGCAAGGGGTTTTAGTGGACCAGCTACAACAGGTAAGTGAGTGATCACTGATGGAGTCAGATAGGATAGCAGCGTGGGGGATCCTATCTTCATGGATAGTTAGGATCCAGTCAGTGGTGGAGTGATTTAGGGACAGGCTGTTGTGATGCGTAGGGGTAGTGATGAGTTGGGTGGAATTGCACTGTTTGAGGAGGTTGTAGCAATCAGTGAGGGTGCTTCCGTGCCAGTTAAGGTTGAAATCTCCCAACAAGATGGTATCCCTATGGAGAAAGCAGGATCTACGGTTACTTAGTAGGAGTGAGAGCCCAGAAGTGCCGCCTTTTGGTGGATTGTAGCAGCAGCAAATATATAATTTTTGTGTGCCTCCGAAGGACAGCAACTCAGCAATGAACCACTCAATGGGGGAGTCAGTTGTAGATTGACTGGAAGGGGTGGTGCTAAAGGAGCTCTTAAAGTAGTGGAGAACTCTGACACCCTCTGGGCACCATTGTGGTCATTTCTAATGAAGGAGTAACCAGATAAGTTACAGCAAGGACTTTAGGTTGTAGGTTTTAGCCAGGTCTCTGAGATGCCAAGAATGTCAGGCTTATAAAGGGAGACCCAGGCCTCCAACTCTGCAAGTTTAGGTAGGAGACTCCGAATATTTAGATGGGCAATCTTCAGACCATGTCTGCGACCCAGTGTGGGGTTGTTGTAGGAAATGGGAGAGTTAGCTGGGCCAGGGTTGCTCTCAACCTTCCCAGCTAGGAGTAGAAGCAGTGTGAGAAAAGGGTGTGTAAGACAGCAGGGGGTGGGAGGGTCCAATGAAGGGTTAGTGAAGATAAGTAGGAGAAAAGGAGATAGTGATCCCGTTTGAGGATAAGGGCCAGGGGGAGTGAGGGGTTGGTGTGAAGCAAACTGTAGCTGGGAGCAGGTGAGAGAGGTGCAGGAATAAATCTTGGCCAGAAGTATTTTAGGGTGGCTTGTTCATTGGCTAGTATAGAGGCACAAGACTCGGTGGCTAGGTGAAGTCCAAGCAGGGTGCAGCAGATCAGCAGGGCAGTAGCAAGGGGTTTCTTCATATCAAGGGGAGGTTAGAGCAGGGGTATGTGGAGTCACAGGGCAGAGGGAGACTAGGACTGGGAAAGGGGATGATAGATGGTAAATGAAGGTGGTGGTGGGGGGGGAGAGTAGGGTGACTAGTGGAGCATAAGCAGCAGGGTTGTCCCAGACTGGAATTGACTGGAGGAGGGTAGAGGGTGAAAACCTAGTAGACAAATGGGGGAGTGAGGCAGAGGGTACAGCCTGGTGAGACAGAGATAGTGGAAGAAGCAGGGGAATGAGGCAGATGGAGAGGAAAGGATGGGGCCAGCAGGTATAGTCAAAAAGGTCTGTCTGTTGGATTCATATATATATATATGTATACCTCTTTCAAATAAGCTGTGGTCAGACCCCAAATGGCTGCTAATTCATTAATTTGAGAAGAGGTATAGCAGGAACAGTTCAATTCAATTTTTATTTAACCAGGAAAACACCATTGAGACAGCTCATTTTTGAGTTGGCCCTGGGAGGACACTGATACATAACAGTCATGAAAAAAAAACATAGTAGGTATGATAATGCAAATAAAGGCATGGAATACAGTACATATCAACGTAGAAGGTACAATAATGCAAATACAGGTATGGAATACAGCGTATATCAACGTAGAAGGTACAATAATGCAAATACAGGTATGGAATACAGTGCATATCAATAGAAGGTTACCTAACATAAAATTCTAACATTTTATACATGAATGTAGACAAATAAAAAGAAGAGAAAAGAAAAAAGAAGGAAAGAGAAAAAGAAAAAATAAACAAAGAGCAAAAACATACAGAGTGCAACTAGAGGTAGGAAGCAGGGCATACAATAGGATTAGAGGAAAGGGGAAGTATGGAGGAAAGGAAAAGAGCAAGACTGGGGGAAGGGGGCCTAGTTGAATGGGACAAGGGACAGGTAAGAGGAGGAGGTAGCTGGATAGAGACAAATGGTAGGTGGGAGGTGAGTAATCATTTATTTATTTTGAAAGTCAGATTTACAACCTTTGAGTCAGGGACTCATTTACAAAGGCACCTCATCGTAGGAAGGGTAGACATGGTTACAGTGTGAGATACAACAGTGGTAACATACAGGTGCAATACAGATAACAAAAGAACACAATATAACAGTGGTTTATGGGATAAAGTTACATGCAGTAAATAGCAATCGTACAAAGTATAACAACAGTAGAAGTCACAACCCTGGTCGTACCGGGGAAATACCTAAGTGGAAGGGTGTGGGGGGACAGGGGTGAGGAAAAGAGAAAAAAAAGGGGGGGCAGTCCAACAGACATTGTCAAGACTATGGGCAAGAAACAGGGAGGGACCCCAACATTAGGTTGATTAAGGGCAACTACAGCTTCGGGCACCAAAGAGGTAGTTACAGAGAGTGACTTTAAAGGGACCAATTTTGGTAGACTTAGTGACAGAGAGCGGGAGGGAGTTGAACCATATGGGGGTGTCGTAGTGGAAGGACCTTTGGGCTAGGGAGGTCTTGGTACAGGGCACCAGAAAGGTGGCCTTAACTGAGCTATGGGGGGCAACAGATGGGGATGCAAGCCGCAAGGACACGGTGACCCGTGGGGGGGAGAGTCCTAGCAGGGACTTTTTGGCAAGTAAGCAGGTTTGGTAGTGCAGGCACTCCTCCAAGGTGAGTAGGTAGGCTGTGGAATAGAGCAGGTAAGTATGGGTGCGGAGGGATGCACCGGTCAGGTGCCTGCAGGCCTTGTTTATCTAGGTCTGGATTCTGGTGAGGGCGGTATTGTCGGCCGCAGTGTAGATAGTTAGGCCGTAGTCCACTAGGGACAGGACGGAGGAGTTGATAGCCAGTTGGAGAGTGGTTTGAGGGAGGCAGTCTCTGTGGCGATAGAGAAGGCCAATCCAAGAGTTTATGGCTGAGGACAGGGTATTGATATGGGTGTGGAATGTAAGAGCCGAGTCGAAGGTGATGCCCAGGTACTTGTAGGATGACACCTGCCCGAGAGGGTGAGCATTACTGGGGAGAATGCAGAGGGGGGCATTTTTGGCCATATTCTGCTGATGCAAAAAAAGCATAGATTTGTTTTGTTATTTATTTATTTATTTATTGAATTTTGTTGACCGGATAGACCCACTGGGCCCCGGAGGTCCCTTTTTCAGGGGCGACCCAATGACCAGCTGGTGGTCAAGGAACCACTTTTCGGCTTGGTTGAATGTGTGCTGCAGGGATTCCTGTAGAGTTCTGGGGTCAGGGTGGGAGGCAAGGAGAACCACATCATCGGCATAGAGTACCATATTGCCCGAGCAGGAGCTGGGGAGGGTATTGAGAAATAGGCTGAATAGAACAGGGCCCAGGATGGAACCCTGGGGGACCCCCGAGTGAGCGGGCAGGGTATTGGACAGGGTGCCATTTACCTTCACGTGCTGTGATCTGGCAGAGAGGTAACCAGTAAACCAAGCCAGTGGGCCAGGGGAGAAGCCAAGCTGGTGAAGATAGTCAAGTAGGAGGGGGTGACAGACAGTGTCAAAGGCCTTGGAGAGGTCAATGAACACTGCACCCGCAACATGACCAGAGTCGAGAGAACTCCAGGAGAGCTGTAGTTGTGCTGTGTCCAGGGCGGAATCCACGTTGTTCTGGACACAGCAGGTCATATTTGGCCAGATACTTGGAGAGCTGAATGGCCACTATTTTTTCTAGTGCATTGGAGAGAGAGAGAGGGGGGAGAATGGAGATGGGCCTGAAATTGTTAGGGGAGGTTCTGTCTTCACTCTTATGGATAGGGGTGATTTCTGCAATTTTCCAGGCACTGGGAAATTGACCAAGACATAGTGACCGATTTAAAAGGTTGGTGAGAGGGGCTAGTACAGTATCTAGGACTAATTGGAGAATCCTGGAGTCCAGGGGATCACAGCTGGGGTTGTTGCTAGCTAAGGCTTTTTGCAGATGAGGCCTGGCATCAAGGGGTGATATGGCACGCAGGTAGAAAAGGGGGGGGGGACCTGAGGTGAAATATAGAAACATAGAAGTTGACACCAGATAAGGACCGCAAGGCCCATCCAGTCTGCCCATTTCTTTTTCTACCTTATAAATGTGCCATTGGCCCTTGCTCTGTCAATGGCCTATCTATTCATACTCATCTGTATTGCTCCCTTATGCCTATCCCATGCCTGTTTGAAGCCCTGCACTGTATTCATAGCCACCACTTCCTGAGGCAGGCTGTTCCCTGCATCCACCACTCTTTCTGTGAAAAAGAATGTCCTCACATTCCCCCTATATCGGCCTCCCTCTAATCTCATGCTGTGTCCTCTTGTCCTGCTGTTTTTCTTATATTGCAGGGGTGGAGGCAGGGAAAAGGTCGAAAAAGTAGTTGGGGAGGACAGAGCTTAAATCTGAGAAAGCCATATTGAGGCACTCAGCTATGCGGGGAGGATCAATAGTGACGGTACTGTCTATTGAGAGTAGTGATGGTGGGGGGAGTGGGTCTTTCTATTGAGCTCTTTCATATTATCCCAGAAGGCACGGGATGAGCCCCAAGTGGATTCAAGGGTGGCTTGATAATATCTGGCCTTAGCCTGCCTTATAGCCCAGGTGCAGTTGTTATGTGCTGCATTATAGGCTTGTCTGTCAGCCAGTTTGCCTGTCTCAACAGCAATATGCCAGAGATTATCTCTTTGTTTCAGTGCTTGGTTGAGGGATGGGGAGCTCCATGAGGCATTGTGTTTTGTGGTATGGATTCTGGTCAGGGGGGCGAAAAGTTTGCAGGCCTTGCTGAAGGCACTGGAGAAATAGGCTAGGGCAGAGTCAGTATCCATTGCGAGTAGGATTGGGGACCAGTCAAGCTGGGCTAGGTGCGTTTTTAGCTTTCTGAGACCCCCGGGGCAAAAGCACCGGCGCGAGGTGACCTGGAACACTGGTTTTGGTGTGAGGGATGACCAGTGGCAGAGAACAGGAGAGTGGTCACTAAGAGAGTCTGGTAGTACATTAATATCCCTGATTTTATGGGGCTGGTTCGACAGAATTACATCTGGGAGGGTGCTGGAGCCACCTGACCGGTTAAATCTAGTGGGTGAGGTAACTAGTTGGGTCATATCTAGGGCAGCATAGGAGTCCCTGATTTGGGGAGCAGTGGTACTCAGCCAGTTGACATTAAGGTCACCTAGGATGAGCTGTTCTGCCTTGTGTGGAAGTCTGGTGAGGTAATCAATGAGGGAGTGGACAGCTGGTCCCTGGTCACTCAGGGGTATGTAAGAGACTGTGAGAAAAAGAGGGCCCCTGGCTGTATCAGGGTAACCTTGAGGATGAGGGCTTGAGCACTAAAACCAAGCTTGGGGGCAGGAAGAGCAAGGCCTAAAAGTGTGTCACGTATAAAGACTGCACACCCACCACCATGTTTGCTTATATGGTCTTCCCTGAACAGAGTGTAGCCAGGGAGGGAGATAACCGAGTCGGGAGTTTTTCTCGAGAGCCAAGTCTCGACTAGTGCTATGACAGAAGGACGGTGCTGTACAGCCCAGCACTGGAGAGCGGCAATTTTTTTAGGAGGCTGCAAATATTCATGGATGCAATGCTGAGGCCAGTACTAGAGTGGGGTGTGGGGTGGCTAGTTGACAACGGTCCGGGGTTGGGGGTGTATGTTCCCGGAGAACAGAAGGAGTAGAGCAATTAATCTGATGAGCGGTCTGTGGCAACCAGGACCCTTAGCCAGGTACTAATGCGAGGTCCTACTAGTGGGGGTACAAGGGATGGATAGGATGTGGAGGGTAGGTATGGCAAGGAAGGGGTGGGCCCAGGGTGTCCCGGGGGGAGGGGGTACTGGTCGGAGGTGGGTGCCGTGGAAAAATAGGGGTGTCCAGGGTGGGCGGGTTGGCTGCTGTGGGGTCTTGAGGGGTGGTGCTCAGGGCGGAGGTGGCGGGGCAGGATGGGATGTGGGCAGAGCAAGAAAGGTAACCATGAGTATGCTGAGTGTGATAGCCATGGTGCCCATTGCTATTTCTATTGGGGGGGGGGGATAAGGGGAATAATTGACCTGCAGTGAGGGTGACTGCTGCTGTGGAGTAGTGTTTTTTTTTTTTCTTCAGAGTACAATATGCTAAAAGTGAGAACAAGGCAGGGGATAATGGTGATTAGAACAGGAAAAGGCAGAGGCAAGGTTGGAGGATTAATAGGAAAAATAAGATGCCTCTAGTGGCAGATCAGTATAAACTGCAAATGGGAAAATGGGCAAAAAAAAAGGGGGGGGTTGTAGTTCTCTACACTAACAATTCAAATTCAGCAATGGGCACAAAGACACATCACAGATTTAGTTGCAGAGGTTAAGAAAAAATAAATTGAGGCAGCAGATAGATGAACTCCAGAGGACTGTGCCAAGCAGTTCAAATCTCCAGGAGCTGAAGCCAGTCAGGGAGAGACGGGAGTGCTAAATCTGCCTATAATTTCAGGCACCATCCACCAACTGGGTTCTCAGCTAGCAATATGGACTGGAGCTGCTTTCCTGATGAGTACCTGGAATCAGGAAAGGACGTGAGGAGAGTAACTGGATATAGCTGATTCGGAAAGATGGAACAGTGGAGAAGAAGGTGATTATTCGGAGATGGGCATTATGTGAGAGGTAGAGAAGTTGAGAGGGTGTTTAATGAGTAGGTAAGGGAGAGATAGAATAGTAGTTACAGGGGGAAACTGAAGGCCTTAGTGGCAAAATAAGTGCAGCAGAGCCGCACGGCGAGGGGCAATAAATGTGGCAGGCACTAAGAGCCAACACCACACCCAAGGATGAAGCTGATCCCAAACTGCACTTTGCACTTTGTGTGCAAAAACTTTTTTTTTAACTTACTGTTTACTGCAGCAGATTGTATCAAACCATTTTTGTTAACTTGCAAGCTGGCAGTTTCATTAAGTGCAATTCCCAGAACCCCTGCAGCTGACATCAGAGAAGGGGCAGCAGCAGTGGGAGATTTTAAAGTTTTAATAAGCTCTCACCTTTTGTTTGCTCATTTTGCTGTCTTCCCTGCTGGGCTAAGTAAGTCTCAGAAGAGTGCACTTAGTCCTGGGAGAACAGTGGGACAGGCAAATGTCTGATTGGATCTTTTAAAAACTCTTAACATGCACTGCACACCGTTGAATCTCCTATTGCTGTAGCCTTCCTCTTATGTCAGCTACAGGGGATTCTGGGATTTGTAGTTACAGAAAATGTCAGCTAGCAAGTCAACAGAAACAGTCTGATACTGTTTACTATACTTCAGTAAACAGTAAAAAAAAAGATGTTTTTATATACAAAGTGCAAATCGGGACCAGACTCACACTTAGGTGTGGGGCTCTTAGTGCTGACTATTACCCTTTAGTGTGTGTGCGTGTGTTGGATTTATTTTTACAATGTGTTTGCCCTGGATAGTACAAGTAAGATACAGTATCTCATTTTCAGAGGGGTCCCGCTTTTGCAATGTATTTTTACATAACAGACCAGCTGAGATGCAATCTCTCTGTTTTTACTGGAGTTCTACTGTAGTTGGAGCCTGCTTTTACCCAGTTTTACAAGGTATTTAACCAGGACAGCCCAGCTGAGAGGCAATATCCCCATTCCCCTCGCTATACCTCCTGCACACCCAACGTTTCTTTCCCCCTCCTCATCTTCGCCACGCTGGCCCATTCATGCCTTGCTATCTGAACACTGTGTTCTCCCTTTCCTGGACCTCCATCGACTGTCCTTCTCCTCTCTCCTCTCCCCTTCTCACACTCTCTTCTCTTTTATCTCATTTCATATGTACTCATTTCCATGTCCTTGAATGTTGCTACCCCTTCTTACTACAATGCAGTCCATATGTTCTGTTATCAAGCTGTACATTTGCTACATTTTTTGTGTGCCTTTTTTTTTATATGTATCTTATACTTTATCCTTGGAATTCGACTGGTTGCATATAATTTGTCTTGTCTATATATTTAACTGTTTCATGTCCTCAGGACCTCCTTGTGAATGAGCTTGTTCAATGGCGTTATTCCTGCAATATCTTATTTTCTGTGACCAGCTAGGGGAATGGCCGTAGGGGAAGTGAGAGGAAATGAGATGGGGGAGGGGAAAAGAAGGGAAAGGAGTCAGGAGAAGGAGGACAGAGTTGAGGTGGGGAGTGCGAAGTAAATGGAATCAAGGACTGGAAAAGAGGGGAGCAGAGTTGTGGTGGAGAGAGGGGAATAGAGACTTTTTTTTGCTTGTTTCTTTCTCCCCCCCCCACCAACCGGCACCCTTCCACCAGCCCCCCCAGCCCCTGGCCACCCCGCATCCAGTGGTGTTACCTCTGCATTGAGGTGCCAGCTGGCCAGGTGCAGCACTATGGGACCGCATCATCTCGCCAGTCGGTGGAATTTTCACCTCCGCTTTTTCTCCCCTTTTCGCAGAGTGCAGAGCCATGGCATGTAATGATGACAATGGCCGAGTCAAGCACACTTCTGCACATGGCACACCGGGCATCTACCCGATGTCTGCCCCTCTGTCTGCAGATCCACTGTGTCAGCCTCTAGCTACCGCTAGGGGCCAGGCAAGCAGTGGACTCCATCCCCACCCCTCTCAAGGAGAGGAGCGCTGTCCTCTGGATGCTCGATCCTCCCTCCCTGGCTGACCCCCGATGACCTGCTTGCACCATGAACATGGGTCACCGGCATAGCAGGAAGTAAGGCAGTGATGCCTCAGCCCTCCATGCCACTGGGCCAGCTGATAATTTTTTTTAATATGAAATGGGCACGAAGCATGGGTGAGTCCACCACTCAGTGGCAGGAGCTGGGACTGGTGAGAAGAAGGGAAGGAGAAGAAGGGGAATGGTATGGGGGCATCATGGGAATGGAGTGGAGGACATAAGGGGAACAGGGTCAGGGAGGGAGGGAGAAGAGGGGAACAGAGTCGGGGGATGGAGACCATTTTTTAAAAATGTTTTCATTATGTCTGTGTATCATTTTTATGTTGATTGTGCACAGCGCAAGAAACATATTGACACAGTTTGCTGAGAAGCAGGCTGTGGAGGCACGGCACTGTTATGGCCAATGCCCCCACAGCCTGAAAAGGCTTGTCCCGCTTCCCCCAATGCCGTTGCAGGCTGCTGGTGACACAAGTTTGGAATGTTTGCACCAACTTGTGACAAATCAGCCGCTGCAATCAGGGGCCACCTCGTCATTGCAGCGTCAGCCATCCACTGCAATGAGGGAGCAACCCGTCATTGCAGGGCAGATCTAGCAAGCCTGATATTGTTTGTGAAAATGGCGGCAGGTTGCTGCCGTGTTCACAAACAATATAACCCCCCCACCATGTTTATGTGCCAACGGGGGCCCCAATCCCTGTCGGCTTTGGTGCCCCCCGTTCATTTTGCCAACGGGGGAGCTCAATCCCATCGGCATTCTGTCCCCCCTCGCTTTCATTTTTCTGGGTTGACGGGTGCCCAATCCCTGGCCGGCATAATGAAGCCCCCCCTCCTTTGTGTGCCGAGGGGGTGCCCAATCCCCCATCGGCTACTGCTGCCCCGCCAACAGAAAGCCGTTGGTGCCCCCCACATGCTGTTATTCCTGCAGACAGGGTTCCCAATCCCCTGTCGGCTATTGCTGGCCCTCCCAAAAGAAAACCGTTGGTGACACGCTAGGAGACCACCCCAGCGTGCCATATGCCCCTGTAAAAGAAAAAACTGTCCTGCAAAGTCTTTTGCTTTTTTCCCCCTGAAAAGCAGAAAATGGTCCCTCGTAGTCTCTGTGCTGCCCACCCACCACCCACACCCACCCACTGTGCACCCTGCCTCCCCACACCCCCCCTCACCCCATCCTTACCTCCGGAGTCTGGCGCAATGATCTTTGGTGGACTGGGAACACGTCTGCACTCTTCAAAGCCGACCACGAACTGAGGAAATGCCGGTAAGCTGTATAATGTAATGAATAGGTTTTTTTCAACTTTAATGCATATCTCGGGAATTTTGGGGAATTTTTTCACCAAATTTTCAACATGGGGTTTTTGGAACCCCTCCTCATGAATGCTTGGACTGTCATGGTGTTAATCGGCCCCGAAAGGTTATTTTGTGGTCACTGCGCAGAATCACCTTTGGGGGCCGATTAATGAAACGACAGTGCCAGTGTTCATGAGGTGGGCTCTCAAAAAGCCAATGTTGCAAATTTGGTGGAAAAATTCCAAAAAAATACTGTTTTACGAGCATGCGCTGCACAGTTGCTATGCACGCACGTAACTTTGTGAATTTGCAATATTTTGACACCAGATTTTCAATATTGGTATTTTGTCACACCTCCTTGTGAACAGTACAGCTGTCATTGTTCACATCCTGGTGGAAATGTGTTTTCGCACTTCCGGCGCAAAATAGCACAGTCGCTGTCAGAAATCAGTGTTTGGGACAGATTAAGAAAATGACAGTGACACTGTTCATGAGTAGAGGTTCTGAAATGGCTATGTTGAACATTTGGTAACGATATTCCATAAAATGATTCTGAGCTTGCATTGCGCAGTTTTGCGTCACATCGTAACCCGTGAATGTATAATATTTCACTCCAGATTTTCAACATTGCCATTTTCCACCTACTTATGAACAGTGTAGCTGTCATTTTTTCCATCCTGGCTGAAATGTGTTTTCGCAGTTCCAGCGCAGAATAGAACGGTCGCTGTGGGAAATCACTGTCCGGAACAGAGTAATAAAATGACAGTGATACTGTTCATGAGCAGAGGTCCTAAAATGCCTATGTTGAAAATTTGGTGATGATAGTCCATCACATGAGTTGCGTTGCACACTTTCCATACACCCTTGTAACTTTGCAGATTCGTAATATTGTCATGCCACATTTTCAACAATGGCAATTTTTCACACCTCCTTATAGCAGTACAGCTGTCATTTTTCACATCCTGAGTGAAATGTGGTTTCACAGTTGCAGCACAGAATAACACGGTCGCTGTGGGCAATCAGTGTTTGGGACAGATAAAGAAAATGACAGTGGCACTGTTTATGAGCAGAGGTCGTAAAATCTCTATGTTGTAAATTTGGTGACAAAACTCAATAACACGACTGTGTTATAAGCGTGCGTTCAACTGTTTCCACGCACCCTTGTAACTTCGAAAATTTGTAATATTTTCACGCCACATTTTCAACAGTGGCATTCTTTCACACCTCCTTATGAACAGTACAGCTGTCATTTTTCACATCCTGGCTAAAACATGTTTTTGCACTCCTGACGGAGAATAGCATGGTCACTGTGGGACAGCTGTGTTTGGTATAGATTAAGATGGAATGAGTGAGAGGGGGGAGTGACTGAGCTCAACTGAGCTCTGTCGGGACTGCTCCAGATTTGTTTGTGGGCAGAAAAAGGCCCCAACACAAGAGGCCAGTACAAAAAGGCAGCCTGCAGCAGTGGGAGAAACAGAACAAGAGAGTGAGTGAGGGAGGGGGAGTGAGCGAACTCACCAGAGCGCTGTCTGGACTGCTGCGGATTTAGTTGTGGGCAGAAAAAGGTGTCAATGCAGGCAGGGGCACAGTAGAAAAGGCCAGCCTGCAGCGGTGGGAGAAACAGTATGAGTGAGTGAGACAGGGGAATGAGTGAGCTCAACAGAGCTCTGTCAGGGCTGTTGCGGAATTCTTTGTTGGCAGAAAAAGATGCCAATGCAGGCAGAAGCCCCATACAAAAGGGCCACTTGCAGCACCAGGACAAACAGAATGAGCGCATGACAGAGGGAGACTGAACGACCTCAATGGAGCTTTTTTGGTACAGCTGCAAATTTAGTTGTGGACAGACAAAGGTGCTACCACAGCCAGCAGCCCCGTACACAAGCGCAGCCTGCAGCGCCAAGAGAAACAGAATGAGTGAGTGACAGAGTGGTAGTGAGCGAGCTCAACAGAGCTCTGTTGTGACTGCTGCGGATTTCTTTGTGGGCAGAAAATGCGGCAACGCAGGCAGGAGCCCAGTACAAAAGGCCAGCTTGCAGCGTGGGCAGAAACTGAATGAGTGAGAGAGGGGGAGTGAGCAAGCTCAATGGAGCTATATCGGGCCTGCTTCAGATTTCTTTCTGGCCAGAACAAGCCACCAATGCAGGCAGGAGCTCAGTACAAAAGGGCAGCCTGCAGTGGCAGGAGACACAAGAATGAGTGAGTGAGCTCAACGGAGCTCCGTTGGGACTGCTGCAGATTTGTTTGTGGGCAGAAAAAGGCAGCAATGCACACAGGGGCCCAGTACAAAATGGCAGCCTGCAGTGGCAGGAAAACCAGAATGAGCGAGTAACTGGGATGCCCAGAAATATTTACGGAAATTAGGAAGACCCAATCCCCCTCTGTCCCTTAGGGCCATTAGAACCCTCCATCTGACCCTCAGAGCCTTGCCCCTCCATATAAATTTAGTCAAGTTTTTCTTTAATTGATTCCAAAAATCTCTTGGGGGTCTCAATGGGAGGGAAGAGAATAGAAACAAAAGCCTTGGGAGCACGTTCATTCTTAGGGTTTCAATTCATCCAGATAGGGTCAGGGGTAGCTGTCCCCAGTGATTGCAATCAGCCTGGATTTCCTGAAGAAGTCTGAGGTGATTGGTAGAGTACGGTTTACTCAGATCTTTCGGAACCCACACCCCAAGATATCTGAAACCGGTCTTCGTCCATTTGAGTGGTCCTAGGTCCTGGAGGGAGGGACCTGAAATGTGACCCATCGGGATGATTTCCATTTTTGATACATTGATTTTATATCCAGAAATTGATCCAAATGATCTTAATAAATCAAACATTTTGGGAAGGGCCTTTGCTGGGTCCGACACATAGAGCAAGGTGTCATCAGCGTATAAGGAGACCCAGAGTTCTGACATTCCCACCTTGATACCCTCAAATATTGTGGCCTGCCTGAGGGCGGCTGCCATAGGCTCTATGCTCAAAGCAAAAAGTAAGAGAGAGAGCGGGCACCCCTGTCTTGTCCCCCTGCCAATTTTAAAGGGAGGTGAAATGACCCCCTTCGTCCTTACCCTTGCCCTCAGTTCTCTATATAAATTTTTAATCCATCCCCTAAACTTCTCTCCCATGCAAAATTTAGCCAGCATTTGATCTAGATAAACCCAGTCTAAATGATCAAATGGTTTCTCTGCATCTAAAGAAACCACAGCATATGTAGTCCTGATTAAAGAGGAAGCCGGAGAAGAGAGGGTGTTCAGGAGAAGGCGAACGTTATCACTCATATGCCTTCCTAGAATGAATCAAGTCTGGTCAAGATGAACCAAAGAGGGAATGACTTTTTGGAGATGAGAACTAGTAGCCTTAGCAAAAATCTTGGCATCCTGATTTAACAAGGAAATGGGTCAGTAACTGGCGCACAAAGAAGGGTCCTTCCCCGGTTTTGGTAATACTGTCACTAGGGCTTCGCCCCAGGAATCAGGGGTCTCCCCAAAAACCTGAGCCATATCACAGACCTTAACAAGGAGGGGGACCAGGTAAGCCATAAAACATTTATAAAACTCGTCTGCGAAGCCATCCGGGCCAGGTGCCTTGCCCATCTTAAGGGTTTTTATCGCCATTTTAATCTCGGTCTCGTTAAAATCAGAATCCAAATCCCAACCCTGCTCTGGTGATAGTTTGGGCAGATCCACCCACTCCAGAAAATCCCTAATCTCAGAGACATGATCCGGCCCCCTCTCCTCAGTGTATAAATCCTCATAAAATTTCTGTCATTCATTGGCTATCTCTGTAGGTTGTGAACAGTTGGGATGAGATGGGTCTAATGTTTTAATTAAGGGGATATACCTATCTGCCTCTTGTTTGCAAAGACGTAGGGCTAAAAGTCTGCCCACTCTCTCCCCCCATTCATAATATTTCCACTCCATGAATCTAAGTACATTCTCTGTGCTCCATTGCATTAATTTATTATAGTCCTCTCTAGCTGCCTTCAGCTGCGGCAGGAGTGACTTTTTACCATGACACTTATGCTATTGTTTCAGTGCAACTATCCTATCAAGGGATTTTTTAAGAGCAGCTTGGTGCTCTTTATTTTTATAAGAAGAGTGAGCAACTGTGTGCCCCCTAATCACTGCCTTAAGCCCATCCCAGACAAATGTTATTGCCATCTCTCCCCCCAAATTATCCTGAATGTAGTGTTTGATCACTTCTTTAGTATATTCTACATAAATGTTATCATTTATAAGCCCCGAATCGAACCTCCCCAGCCCTTCTTTATGTGTAGGGTCCCATTTAAGACAGGCCGAAACCATAGCATGGTCGAAGAATGCCACATGGTGGATCTCCATGTCCTGGAAGTAGTGGGCCATGTTCTTTTGAGTATAAAAATGGTCTAACCTAGAGTAAGAGCCTGAAGCCTCTGAGTAGAAGGTATAGTCTGATTTTTGCGGATTTTGTAAGCACCAGGGGTCCACCAATCCTCCTCCTTCTGCTATCAATGTTCTAAATAACCTAGAACAGACCCTCCATCCTACCGCAACCGTCCTGCTCTTATCTAATCTCAAGTCTTCCACACAGTTCCAGTCCCCAACACACACACCACTTGACCCTCCGGGAGACCAGAGACAACCCTAAACAGAGATCTTAAAAATTCCCCTGAGGGAGGAGTAGGGGCATATACTGAAATTATATGTAATTTCTTCCCATTGTATATTCCCGACACCACCACCCACCTACCAGACCCTCCTGTACTGGACTTCTGAACCTGAAAAGGCAGTCCCCTACTGATCAAAATGGCTGAGCCTGCCTTTTTAGCTTGGGGATGAGAGTCTGCAAAAACAGAGCCCACCCAGTGTCTCCTTAATTTTAGGTGTTCTGAATTAGACAGTTTTGTCTCTTGGAGGCAAGCTATATCACATTTTACTCGGTTAAGTTCTAATAAAATCCTCATTCTTTTTGTGGGGCTGTTAATTCCTTTTACATTAATTGAACATATTTTCAGGGGGGCCATGATGAGGTATGATATCTAGAAGAAATATAAATAAACCTCCAGAAAACCAGATCTTCATTGTTTACAAGATATAAATTATGTTCCAGTTTCCAACTAAACATTTGGTCAACCTTGGGGGAAAAAAGGGCGGGGGGGGAGACATTAAGACATTAAGACCATCAGAACAAGAATCCCTACTGGGATATAAACAATGAAATAGACTCCAAACCTGCTAGGAGTCTTGTGTAAAATTACAACTACTTAATTACAAAGGCTGCAAATCGCAGTCCTGTCCACTCTGGGACAGAGGAGAGGTATTATTCCTCCTGAGGGAAAAGCCCACACTATTTGGGGCAAGGGGTGAAGGTTCCTACCTACGCAGGAAGCGCCACACCTGATCCATCTCAAGTTTTCCAGTGAGGCTGCCCAAACGAGGACAGCCCGGGTGATGTTAGACAACAAAACTGCAGAGCCTCAGATCTCCACAACCTACAGTTGGAAGTAGAGACCAGAGCTCCTCTTTTATAGGGTGGAACCAGCGACCTCAAATATCAAGGCCGAGACAAAAATGAACAGGTTTCTGTTTTTCAGTTTAGACAGCATAGTGCATCCAATCCTTGTCATAACATGTAAACCCAATCAGCTTCTTAACAATTGAGCGATCAAGTATATGTCTGTGAAAATGGCTTATGCATCAGCCAAACAAATCCCCAGGTCTTAGCACCTCTGAAAGAAACAAAATGTGCCACTGGAAAGTAGTAAATAGCAGTAGTACCAGAGGACAGGCCACCCAGTCTAACAGTCATCTTCTCGTAGGATCGGAGGATAAAGGATACCAACATAAAATATTGTTCACTTTTGAATCCATCCCCTGACCCAACCAAGAAAACCTTTTCCAAATGCCCATGTACTTTCAAGATCTTTCCCCGAAAGCTATACTCGCTATTAACAAGGGAACAAAAAGAAAGAGGTGCCCTGACGTTAATCACAGGCAGCTAATAGCATGGGCAGAGTACTTGCATGTTGCAGCTGGACATAAGGCCTGGGTGGTTAATCTTCTGCACCACAAGTCCCCACGCTAGTCCCAATCGAAATATCTCCCATAGGAGATCGAGTGAACAAGCCTCGAAGTGGGGAGCAATACCATGGGTACCGATCATGATCTACCAAAACAGAAGTCCGGATTGGAACAACAAACCCCATCTAAAGGTTCCCACAGCTTCATGAGACGCAGTCCAACTTCTCTGACCCCCATGTAAAATCAGTCTCTCCAGAAAAAAAAAAACACATTGCTGATTAGCCAGATTTCACCTTACAGCGTGGACTGAGTATAATGTCCATGTTAAATTCAGGTTGGATTCTTTTTTTTCAGCCATCCAGACAAATCTGCATGTAATGGGTTAAGGGAATCTGCTTTTGTGGCACCAGTTCTTCTCCCGCCCTGAGCCACTGACCAGAGGAGCTCCTCGATTTCACGCTCTGCCTTATCCTCTTTCAAATCTGGGAGAGAAATGCCTTTAGATTCCAGGAAAGGGATTGCCTCTAGTAAGGTTTCAAAGGATTTGGTGCCTTCTTCACCATCTGTCCAGAGCTTAGCGGGATATCGGAGTTGTGCCCTTCTCTCGTAGTTGTTTGATCACATACAGCACTTTCTTCCACTTAGCCATCATTAAGGGTGGAAAGTCCTGGTCAATATAAATTCTGGTGCCATCCAAGTTAAGATCACACTTTTTCCAGGCTAACCTAAGTGTCTGATCTTTAACAGGAAATTTCAGAAACTTGATAATAATAGAACTCGGGGGTGCTCCAGGTCTAGGCTTGGGAGCCGCGGACCTGTGGGCTCTTTTTATGTCTAACTGATATTCTTCATCCAAGCCCAGCTCTTTCTTAAGCCAGAAGTCCATAAATTGAATGGTGTCATCCTGTTTCACACCCTCAGGTATACCAAATACCCTGATATTATTTCGGTGAGCCCTGGCCTCTGCGTCCTCGGCTCTAAGGGTGATTGCTCTTTCCCTGTGGTGCAGAAATGCCAGCGACCTACCAAAGGCCATGTGTTCCCCTTGTACAGTTTCGAGCTGATTTTCAACTGAAGAGGTGCGTGCTTCTAGCTTTCAGAAGTCTTTTTGAATGTGTGACACCTTGCTATCGATTGTGTGCAGTAGCCTTATTATTTTATTACTAACTGCTCGCGACGTGGCTGAACCGGATATGGAGCCAGAGTCCTCGTCCTCGGAACCCACCGTAAGCGAGGATCTAGATGGCGCTGGACTTAGGCCCGAAGCCTGCTGATTTAAAAGGCCTTTTTTGGGGTCTGCAATCCCACTGAGCCCTTTTTTTCATTCGCCCCCATCTTCCACAAATGTCCCGCCGCCAATCCAATGAATTAAGTAGTAGAAATACAGTCGCTGGACCACGGATTACTATAGCTTGTTCACCTGGGGAGATGGAGCTCTCGTCTAGGCTTCCATTCGGATCGCTGATGTCACCGGAAGTCCGCTTTATATAGTTTTACAATTGACACTTTGGGTTTATTACATTTAGATACAGATCAGTGCTACGATTACTAAAGACAGCTGTATGCCCTGGGGGTATGGAGGCACCCATGCTCCCATTTGTCAATAAATGAAGGTAGTTGGGGATTATGTCTGATAAATATGAGCTGTCCAGCCTGATCATTCCCCTTCCAGTTTCAAGTCCTGTGTCGAGCAGATCCAATAAGTTATGGTACCACATCTGCTCTCTGTTCCATAATGTATAGTACCCAGGCATTCCGTCTGTTTTGCAATATGGGGAATTGGTTTCTCAACTATGCTGTCATTTTTTTCCATTTTGTATGTGTTTAGAACAATATCTTCACATTGGGAAATTTGTGGTGGGTTAGGTTGAAAAGTTAGAAACATAGAAGCATAGATTTCGTCGGCAGAAAATGACCTTTAGGCTCATCCAGTCTTCCCCTTGTCCCTGCCTATTCCATCACCACTGACCCTAGTTGGTCATAGGTGTCACTCCCACCCCTGTTCCTCTACCTGATATGCCCCTGTGTCTATCTCATACATGCTTAAAGCTCCCCACAGTCTTTGCTTTCACTTCCTCCTCTGGCAGGCTGTTCCAGTCGTCCACCACCTTTTCCGTGAAGAAGTATTGCTGCACATCTCTCTTAAACTTCCTCCACTTAGCTCCACTGCATATCCCCTTGTTCTAATGCTTTCCTTTCTCTGAAATAGATCGTCCACTTGCACCTTCTTCACTCATGTGAGGTACTTGTAGGTTTCAATCACGTCTCCACCTATGCTCCTCTCTTCCAGGGAGTACGAGTAGAGTTCCTGCAGCCTTTCCTTGTATGGCTTCTCGTGCAACCCCATCACCATTTTGCTTGTCCTCTTCTGTACCACTTCCACTCTTTGAATGTTCTTGTGGAGGCACAGCCTCCAGAACTGGACACAACACTCCAGGTTGGGCCTCACCAGTGAGTGATACAACTGCAACACCACTTCCCTCCTCCTGCTAGAAATCCCTCTCCCAGTGCACCCAGCATCCTGCTAGCCTTTCCCACTACTTTGTCACACTGCCCAGCTACCCTGAGGTCATCAGATATGATGATCCCCTAGGCTAGGTCTCTTTCTTGCATGGTTACGGTAAACTCCACTTACCACATCTTATGCACAGCTCCTGGGTTCCTGAGTTTAGTTATTGCTTTTTTTTTGCTGCTGCTGTGATTAGAATATTTACAATGTAAATTACTATATTTGTTCTTGAGGTGTGGTGGGTAGAGCAGCAGTTTATTTATTTGATAACCGGATAGTCGCACTGGTCCAAAGGACTGTTAACAGGCACGACCCGAGACATGCAGAATGGCACAGGAACACAACAAGTACAAGAGCATATGATACAAAGCATAGGGAGACATAAGTAAGCAATGAGAAGTGAGAGACATTACAGTACAATAATAAGCACAATTAATAGAATTACACTTTGACCAGCAGGCAAGTTCAAATACAATTGAAATACAATGGAATGCATGACAGAGGATGGATTTAAAAAAAAAAGAGTTACTTAAAGAGCTAGTGACACATTTAGGAGAACCTTAACAAAACATACTATTTAGGCACTGTCCAGCCTGTAATTCCCACTAGTTCTTTATTCCTCCTCCCTCTTATTTATTATTAAGGTCATTTGCATGAAAACAGGATCTTTGCTCCTGAAGAGTTCATCTATTCCTGCTGCTTTCTCCCTACCTGAAGTCATAGCGCACTGCTTGTGACCTTACAGTTGCTCCCATGGCAACAGATTGTGATGTCACAACAGAGGATAATGACTTGAAGTAAGGAGTAAGCTATAGAGGCAGATTTATTTATTGTGATCTCAGATTAACACCTTTGAGAACAAGATCATTACAATAGGTTCCACGTCAGGTAAAATAATAACAGCGACAACAGTTGGTTTTACAGGTAAACAGGTCATTCAGATTAACTCAAAATTAATTGTAAGGGACAACAATCATATAATCGTACAAATTTCTTTAGTAATAAATTGTGGGAAGGAGAAATACATAAAATATAAATGGAATGCAAGCAGGATTGTACCTAATTATTATGTTTTTTAACGTTTTCTATGAGGCATCAGTAGCTCTTTAAAGGTGAATGGGCAGGGTCCTCCACTGGAGCTCACTCAGTCATGGGAGCAGGAGCAAGTAGTGGAGTACAATAGGTGAGAACTGAGGAGAGAAAGAAAATGCTGTGAGGAGTCAGAGGTTCTGAGGGGGAGGGGCAGGCTACTCCAAAGGGTTGGGGGTGGTGGATGAGAAAGCCCATTTGCCCATGCTAGAGAAGACTTCAGGACACACCAGCATGAGGCCAGCATTGAGGCAGAGGTCCCAGAATGGCACTTTAGTCTGGAGGAGGGAGAGAGAGAGGAGAATTAGGTTGATTAAGGATGGCTTTACCAACAGTGCTGGCTAGAAGATAGTTACATCTAGCTGGAGTGGGGGAGCCAACCAAGGGCCTGATAGAGGGCTCAGTGGTGGGTGGAGTAAGGGGCCGTAAGAGCAAAGTAGCAGATGTTGTTATAAGTGGTCTTTAGCTAAGATGGGTTTGAAGTGGTGGTCACTGAGAAGATGGGGCGTAATAGTCCAGTAATGGGAGGAGGTTAAATTGGACAATTGCAAGTCGGGCTTCGGGAGTTAGATAGCGGACAAGGCGGTAGCTGACCCCGTGTCTGGTTTATGGTATGGATGAGGATTTCTATATGGTTGGAAAAAGTAGGCGCAGGGACAAGGGTAACACCCGGGTAATTAAAGGAATTGACAGTCTCAAGGGGTAAGTCATCTAAAGATAGGATGCTGAGGGTATTATGAGCTTGTGTTAGTTTGGCTAACCTGGGTTGTGAGCCAAAGAGCAATGATTTTGTCATTTTAGTGTTAACCACCAGTCAGTTATAGGTGAACCTTTTATGGGCTTGAGAGTAGTTGGAGGTAAGAGAAGTAGAGAGGTTGCTCAGGGATTTATCGTTAAGGTAGAGGATAAGGTCATCCGCGTATAGTAAGGAGTGGCAGGAGAGACAGTCTTGGGGGAGACAGTTGATAAATAGAGAGAAAAGAATGTGCCCCAGTATAGATCCCTGGGGTACTCCAGTGGAGAGAGGTAGGACAGAGGAGGTGGCACCATCCATACAGACCATTTTGATGCGACCAGAGAGGTAGTCATTAAACCAGTCCATGGAGAGAGGCGATAGTCCAAGACATCGGAGTTTGTCAAGGAGGATGTTGTAGTTTACCAAGTCAAATGTCTTGGAGAGGTCCACAGATACAGCTCCAGTAAGCATCCCATTGTCCACATTGTGGAGCACATGGTCATAGAACTAGGTCAGGGCCATGGTGGTGCTGTGGCCCTTCCTGAATCTGTGTTGCTGGGGGCAGAGAAGGCTCTATTTATTGACATAGCCAGTAACCTGGTGATTAACAGCCTTTTCTAGTAGCTTGCTGAGGGGGGAGAGTATGGATATAGGGCGGTAGTTGTCCATGTTACTGGGATCACCTAATTTAAAAATGAGGACAACCCGAGCCTGTTTCCATATCACTGGAACTGTCGCAGTGGCAAGGAAATGATAAAACATTTTGGAGAGGGGTTTGGCAATTTGTTGAGCCACGATTTTGAGGAAGCATGGGGAGAGGCCATCACTACTGACACTGCCTTGTTGGGAAGACTCAGGAGTAGCTTCTTTCAGGAGTAGCTTCTTTCTCTACCCTTAATCTGTCTCCCTCCTGTGAGCTCGATCACTGTCTTGTGCAGGCAGGATCCATAGTGCACGGTGGGCAACAATTTTACCCCCTTTCCCCTATCTCTCCGTTTACTGCACCCCCTCAGTCACTGCTAGATCACTGCCTTGTGCAAGCAGGGTCACCCAACACACTGGTGGGGTACTACCCCCCCAATACTATAGTTGACCTTTGCTTAGGCTCAAATGCCTACTCCCCACCACTCCTATTTCCCTCTGATCGTGCTGCTTCTTGTTTCCTACTCTCCCTCCACCTCAAGTGTTCCTCCCCCTTCTGTCTCTGCCCTTAATCTGTCTCTCTCCTGCGAGCTTGATCACTGCCTTGTGCAGGCAGAATCCATAGCACATGGTGGCCAACAACTTTATCCCCTTTTTCTCCTTTTACTTCACCCTCTCAGTCACTGCTAGACCACTGCCTTATGCAGGCAGGGTCACCCAGCACACTGGTGGGGTACTATCCCACCTACTATAGTTGACCTCTGCTGCCCCTCCCACAACATCCCTCCACCAACACCCCCCTCTCTCGCATCACTTTATATAAATAACATTCACTGCCTATATCCGGTGTCCTACCAGTAGGGCTGTCCACTGCCCTGCCCAGATAGGGATAAAAGGACACTGTTGAATTTCAACTCCCCCCCTCCCCCCTTAGATACTCCCACTTACAATACCTCTCTCTCATCACCCTGTCACACACTACCTCTCCTCTCCTCCTACCCCCTACCAGTTAACGTAGCCTAACACTGGCTTTCCCCTACACTCAATTCAGCACTTATAACCTACCCCACACCCCTCTTGTATGCACTTTAGTCCACCCTGTCATCTCTGTTTGCCTCAAAAATCATGTTCTGTCTGCGTCTCTCCATAAATTTCCTTTCCCTACTTCCATTCCACCCTCCACAATTTTTCATTCCCTCCTTCCATTCTTCCATGCTATACTCCAATCACTGTAAATCTTGAATATCTATGTTACATTAATGGCTACCAATTACCATTGGGTCACCTTACCATCTAGTGCTGTATACTGATGCCAAGTTATTATATGTGTTCTAGTGATACCAACTGTCACCAACTGTTGCCAATTTGCTAAATGTGTCTTCACACATATACTATACTTAACTGTTGCATTGTTAGCCAATGTTATCCACCTGTAATCCCTCCTGCTCTCATTGTATGCAAGTAAGCAAATTGTATTCCAACATTGTAACATTTCTCTGTATTCTGTCCCATTGTTTCCTACCCCACAGGTCGCACCGGGGGATGAGCAACTTGTTGCTCAGCGTGCCTCCCTGGTGAAACATTTCAATAACTAAAAAAAAGTGTATCTCTGGAAGAAGATAGCCTTGAAGAGGAATGGCGGGCTTTGGGAGCTAAAGGTAGGCCGTACTCGGGGAGGTGGGCTTGGGTTATGCGAGGGTAGTTTACGGAGGTATTCATTCAGGTTTGTAAGGTTGGTATTGAGAGCATCAGCAACACCAGCTGGATCAGTCAGTGGGCCATTTGATGTGCAGAGATGGAGCAGGGGCATTTTTGCCCCTGGGGTGAGGGAAGCAGTGGATTGCTGACCAGAATTTACTGGGGTTTCCAAGGCAGCGAGATTGTAGGTTTTGAACATAGTTCATCTTGCTCGAATTGATGAGTTGTTTGCACCAGTTTCACAGGTTTCTGTAATCATTCAATAACCGTGGGGAGGAGGAGGCTTTAAAGGATGCCCATTTAGCATCACATTCCTTCATCAGTTTTAATATGTCCTTAGTTAGCCAGTGGGTGTTGCCCCCACGTACTCCTCTGGTGGTTAAAAGGAAGTGTTTTTCCTGGATACCAGTAAGGGCAGTGAGAAAGAAACTAAGAGCAGGGAAGACATTGTTCATTATATAGAGGGGAGCCCAGTCGAAAGCCATGATGACGTGCAGCTGTGAAGGGTTTAATTTAGAATAGTCCCATTTAAGGAAATGCAGTACAAGTTTATACATTGCTTATATTATCCCCTGAGTGTAGTACATCGGTTTTATCCAGGGGTGTCTCCAAACTGTGGAAGATGTGGGGCAACTAGAGAGAGACCTTCTTCCATTATTATTGGGACTGTCCCCGATTGGTCTCATTTTGGAGGGGAATTACCCATGAGATGTCAATGATGAGTGGCCGACCTATAGCAATATCCCCCGTCGCTCCAATTCAGAGTGGAGGGAATGGGAGAGGCTGAATGGTCTCTATACTGTAGATGTATAAGAGTCTTGTTGACTGTAGCATGCCAGAGAATACAGAATTTGTGGGTAGCTGGTACTGTCCCAATGACAGATCAATGGAAAAGGTTAGCTATCCAGGTTTTAGCAGCGGATAGACTCACTTATGTATTAAGGGATAGGCAAGAAAGGTTTCTTAGTGATTGGGGTAAATCTTTGGACACCCTCATGGATGGAGAGGCAATGATGTTGGAAAAAGGTGGTGGTGGGTGGAGATCATCAGTATTGCTGAATGTGGATAGGGCTTAATGAGGGACGGACCCCCCCCCCCGATATGAACCCCCTTCGCTATATGAAGTAAATAGTCAGAAGAGACTGGGGACTCGGTACAGGAGCAAAGAATAGCATTAACTTAGACTACAGTGACTTAAAGAAACATGTATATATAACCCCCTCTCCATCACCTTCTGGGAGAGGGCCACTGCCCCTGGCCGGTGCACTCCTTCAGCTCAACACCCTGATGGTGAAACATGAAAATAGACCATTACGGCGACAGTCGCTGTAATGGTCCTTTCAGGGTTTTGCTTTCCCCCAGTGTTCTGTCCCCTCCCCGGACCAACTCCGACCTGGAGTTGATAATCCTAAAGTCTGGGGGGTGCAGGAACCACAGCCCCCCACATAAAACAGTCATAGATCGGGTGGCATAATACCTGCATCAGTATTGTAAAGTCGCTGTGCGCGAGGTCGGCATTTTCACTGTTGACCTCCCTTGGTGCTTCCCCCCTGGCTTGCAGGCCATTACAAGGCCCAGGGGCCTGGGTTCTCAGTGCTGATCTATGGGAGTCCTTTCCCAAAAGGCTAAAATAAAATGGTGGTGCCTCCACCCAGAGTACATTATAAGTGGGTCTGATAGCTAGCAATACAACCCCCTGGGATGTCGTACCAACCCACCTCCCCAACAGTTACCTCATTTACCTTTTCATCTCATCAATACACACAATCACTAAAATCAGGCTTTGAATTCCTATTCTGCCGTAAAACAATAACTCCAGGGTTTATTTACAGGGAGAGGGTTTAGGAATGGAGTAGAGGAAAAGAGGATAAGACATTTTCATTTTGATTCTGCATTTCCCCAAATCACATTTCCCTTTGATTCATTCCCATGTTTCAATCTATGCAGCCATCAGTATCTATTTATCTGGCTATCTGCAGCAGTTGCCCAAACCCAGACCTGCAGGTCCCAGTCCATTTTCCCTTATGTCCCTACTGGGTACCCAGTTTTAGTTGCAGGCCTGAGGTGCAGCTGGTAGCCAGCGTTGGCACGCTTAAGAATCAAACTTTAAACCTTTTTACACTATTCCTTGGCTTTCTCTCCAGCCCTAGTATGCTTGCTCAATTATTTACAGTCCCCATGTGCAGGGCAATTCCTGCTGTTTACTCACAGTTCTGCAGAACTCAGTCCTATGGATGGTACAGTTCACAGGAATCCTGGGGATTGATGGCACAGGCAGAACTGGGCACAATTTCTTTAACAGGGGCACAAAGGCTGCGGCATGCTCTTCCTTCATCTCTTGCTCGTGGATCTTGCAGCTTGTCCCCTTCAGCCCATTACAGGCCCCAGTACAGAGCATGTGTACAAGGCCTACCACTACAGAGGACCCAGACCGGGGAGTGGCCCCACGGCCCGGCTCCCTCAATCAAGTGCCCTAGCACTCGGGTATGAGACCCGTGACCCCCTGCAGCAGCAGACCCCACTTGATGAAACATAGAAACATAGACTTTGACAGCAGATAAGGACCGCTTGGCCCACCTAGTCTGCCCATTTCCCTATCTACAGGATAAGCTGCAGATCCTAATTAACCAACAGCCTATTTCTTCCTACCCCCCACAAAAATTGCCTTATGTCTGTCCCATGCATTCTTGAATTTTCCCACAGTGTTAGACTCCACAGCCTCCTCAGGAAGGCTGTTCCATGCATCCACCACCCTCTCTGAGAAAAAATACTTCCTCACATTGTCCCTGAACCGCCCCCCTCTATCTTCAAATTGTGTCCCCTTGTTCTTGCACATCTCTTTTTCTGAAAGATGCTACCCTCTTGGACTTTGTTGATTCCACTGAGGTACTTAAAAGTTTATATTATGTCCTCTCTCCCTCCTTTCCTCAAGGGTATACATATTAATCTCCTTTAGTCTCTCCTAGTATGGCTTCTCTTGCAGACCCCACACCATTTTAGTTGCCCTCCTCTGGACTGCCTCCATCCTGTCTATGTCCTTGCGGAGATAGGGTGTCCTGAACTGGATGCAGTACTTCAGATGGGGTCTCACCAACTGTCTGTACAGAGGGATAACAACTTCCTGTTTTCTGCTGGTGATACCTCTCCCTATACATCCCAGTATCCCCTCAGCCCTCCCTACTGCCTTCTCACATTGCTTGCTAACCTTAAGGTTGTCTGATATGATTACCCCCAAGTCCCTTTCCTTTTTTGTTGTTGTTACTACCTCCCCACCCATTGTGTATTCTTCCCGTGGGTTCTTGTTTCCCAGGTGCATTATTTTGCACTTCTTTGCATTGAATCCAAGCTGCCATACTTCTAACCATTCCTCCAACCTTGCCAAGTCCCTTCTCATCCTTTCCACACCTCCTTGTGTATCAACCCTGTTGCAGATCTTTGTGTCATCTGCAAAGAGGCGTACATTTCCTTCCAGTTCCTCTGCAGTAGAAACATAGAAACATAGACTTTGACAGCAGATCAGGACCGCTTAGTCCACCTAGTCTGCCCATTTCCCTACATACAGGATAAGACGCAGATCCTAGTTAACCAACAGCCTACTTCTTCCTACCCTCCACAAGAATTGCCTTATGTCTGTCCCATGCATTCTTGAATTCTGCCACTGTTTTAGAACCCACAACCTCCTCAGGAAGGCTGTTCCATGCATCCACTGCCCTCTCTGTGAAAAAATACTTCCTCACATTGCCCCTGAACCGCCATCCCTCTATCTTTAAATTGTGTCCGCTTGTTCTTGCATGTCTCTTTTTCTGAAAGATGCTACCCTCTTGGACTTTGTTGATTCCACTGAGGTAGTTAAACGTTTCTATCATGTCCCCCCCCCCCTTTCCTCAAGGGTATACATATTAAGCTCTTTAGTCTCTCCTTTATGGCTTCTCTTGCAGACCCTGCACCATTTAGTTGCCCTCCTCTGGACTGCCTCTATCCTGTCTATGTCCTTGTGGAGATGGGGTCTCCAGAAATGGACGAGTACTCCAGATGGGGTCTCACCAACTGTCTACAGAGGGATAACAACTTCCTGTTTTCTGCTGGTGATGCCTCCCTATACATCCCAGTATCCCCCAGCACTCCTACTGCCTTCTCCACATTGCTTGCTAACCTTAAGGTCATCTGATATGATTACCCCCAGGTCCCTTTCCTTTTTGTTTTGTTACTACTTCCCCCATTGTGTAATTTTCCCTGGGTTTTTGTTTCCCAGGTGCATTATTTTGCACTTCTTTGCACTGAATCCTAGCTGCCATTCTTCCGACCATTCCTCCAACCTTGCCAAGTCCCTTCTAATCCTTTCCACGCCTCCTTGTATATCAACCCTGTTGCAGATCTTTGTGTCATCTGCAAAGAGGCATACTTTTCCTTCCAGTCCCTCTGCAATGTCACTTATGTAACCCCACCTACATATGGGGGTTCCTAAAAAGCCTCCTAGGAGCTTGCCTAAGTGCTCCCAGCCTAAATGGTGTTCGGCGTTTAAGCCGTTTATCTGTGAGTGCTTTTAGAGCCTCTGGTACTGTCTCTTTAAGAGCTGTCTGCTTGCAGACTTAATTAGTTTGTATGAGGGGATTGTGTATTTAATGCTCGAATCCTGCCCGAGCTGCTGTCAAATCGCTCCGTTTTTGCAGTCGCTAAGAGTGCAAAGGGAGCCCATCTGAAAGCTGTAACTGTTTGCCTGTAATCATTTAAAGCATTAGCAAAATTATAGTTTGTCTAACCTGCCTTTCTTGCAGCTGGGACTCTGTGTGTGTTACCTCTCCATTTTGGACCTAAACTGCTGTGCTGGGCCAGTTGGGTTAAGGGAGCCCTAAAATGGAGCCTGTGGATGAATCAGAACTTGGACTCTTAATTTGAGCTAGCCACAAGGGTTGTATGGGCAGTGACTCTGGGAAATGTAGTTTTGACCTTGGAGCCTTTTCTACCAACAGAGGAGTCTTATTGTGAGTGACAGCTGAATCAGCCAACAGAATTGTGGAGCTAAAGAAATGCCCTGCTCTGTGACTGGAAAGATCAGATCAGTTGTCAGCAGTGAAGAAGGAGCTGGTGCTTCTGCAGTGTATAGTTTCGGCAGGAAACACGTGTGAGAGCCCTGAGTTTCGGATCTGCAGCCTTTGTGAATGCCAGTTTGGACTGAATCCGAGTTGTGAGGAGAAAGAAGCACTAGAAGTGTGGAAACCAGGCTCACCCTGTAGAAAACTGGAGAAATTGCTGAATCGCGCTCGGTCTGTCAGGAATTGAAGCTGCTGTGTGTGCTCCTGGGTATTTTGCAGTAATTGCGATCGGGATCGAGGAGCAGCCTGCCTGGTATAGTACTTTCCTTTTACATATAAATGTGCGTAGTGCTTGTGGGGACTCTCTATTTCAAATCCCCTGTACAGTGAATTGTGTGCTGAAGCTGGAAGTAAACCCCAGCTTAATTCGGACTACATCCGTTTGCTATCAACTGCAGTGGGGTCCAGTCACAAGGACCTTGTCCTCATGCCCTGCTCTTCTGGCAATCCAGATGGACATTCTCCATCCGATCCTCAGCTTGGGTGTTGTGAGTACAAATCAGGGTATTCCCCTGCAGATTGTTTTTTCAGTCACAAGTGTGTCATCTATTTCTTGTTGTTTCACTGTTTCATGGACTGAGCCCTCCAGCTCCGGATTACGATTGGGTGTTGTGGATATATTTTTTTCTACAGGGCCCTATCCATCTGCACCTGCCGGCCAACCCCGGGCAACAGACCTGGCTAGCCCCCACCAAACCTGGGTACCCAGAGTGTGACTTTTCAGACCCTGTATGTGTGCACAGTACTGTGATTTAATGCCACTAATTAACCTTATTTCACCCTCCCATGTAACTGTCCCCTAGATAAATCAGATTTGTTGTTGTTATACTATATACTGTCTGTGGTGGTGGTACTTATGGAAACAGTATTGTGTTTTGCTGTGTATGTTGATTAACCTTACTTTACAGGGGGTCCTCAGAGACGAGCTGCTGAATCAGTCTCGAGGGTAAGTGGTATCTATATGAGTGAACAGTGTGTAAACGTGGGGTTTTGGGGCTGTAACTCCGGTGTACTGTGTGAACCACTAGAGGGGATAAAAGGAGGTCTCAGTGTCCCAGAGGGCTGTGACCAAGTTAGTCTAACCACTACAAACCCTGACCTCTGGGTGGAGGCACCCACCATAGAACCTAGGCCCCTCAACCTGTTAGTAGTCAATCAGGCAGGGGTAGTAGCCCTTGGGATAGCACCATCTGGGGGTTACATCTATAAAGGCATTAAAAAGGACTGGACCCAGTACTGAACCCTGCGGTACCCCACTAGTAACCCCTCTTTCTTCAGAGTGGACTCCATTTACATTTACATTCTGTGTCCTGTTGTCCAGCCAATGTTTTACCCAGGCTACCACCCTGGAACCCACTCCCAGGCTGGTTAATTTAACTATTAATCTTTTGTGTGTGACTGTGTTAAATGCCTTGCTAAAGTTTAGGTAGGCCATGTCCACAGCCCCTCCCTGGTCTACTACTTTGGTCACCCAGTCAAAGAAATCAATTAGATTCGTCTGACATGACCTTCCCGCTCTGAACCCATGCTGTCTTGGGTCCTGTGCAGCACTGGCCTCTAGGTACTCAACAATTCTTTCCTTCAGAAGTGATTCCATCACTTTCCCTACCACAGAGGGCAAACTGAAAGGTCTGTAGTTTCCTGCCTCTGTCTTGGTCCCACTTTTGTGAACAGGACTCACATCCGCCTTCCTCCAGTCCTCCGGTACCACACCGTCCTCCCATGATTTGTTAAAAAGGGTAGTCAGTGGTTTCACTAGTTATCCCCTTAATTCTTTTAGAATTCTGGGGTGAATTCCATCAGGCCCTATTGCTTTGTCCACCTTCAGTTTTAGGAGTTCTTTCAGAACCCTTTCTTCTGTGAAAGGACTGTGATTGACCCCCCTATCCAGAGTGCTTCTGTTAATTGTATTAGGCGCCTCCCCCCCCTTTTGTGAACACTGAGCAGAAATATTCATTCAGTATTCTTGCTTTTTCACTATCCCCCTCTGCCCACCCACCGTTCATTCTATTCAGCCTTACTATCCCTCCTTTGTCTTTTCTCGCTCCTGATGTACCTATAAAAGGTTTTATCCCCCTTCTTAACCGAGTTGGCTATCCTTTCCTCAGTTTGGGCCTTTGCTATTCTGACTTCCCTTCCTGCTTCCTTCTGCCTTAACTGGTACAACTCTCTATCTCGCTCCTTCTGTGTTTCCTTATACTTCCTGAATGCTATCTTTTTCTCCCTGACTTTCCCCGCCACCTCTTTTGAGAACCATAGTGGCTTTTTCTTTCGTTTTGATTTGTTTATTTGCTTCACACAAAGGCTTGTTGCCTCTGTGATGGCAGTTTTGATGATTCCCCATTGTTGCCCCAACCCTCCTTCTAGCCTGTTTGCTAGTGCTTTTCTGAGGCACTCTCCCATCTTGCCAAAGTCAGCCCTCCTGAAGGTCAGTACACTCACTTTTGTATGGCTTGACTCTGTAGCTGAGTTTAACGTGAACCACACTGTTTGATGGTCACTTGTTCCCAGATGGCAACCCACTTCTAGATCTGAGATCCTCTCACTGTCCCCATTTGAGAGTACGAGGTCTAAGATTGCTCCCCCACGAGTGGGTTCCGAAACTAGCTGTCTAATGCCTGCCACCTGTAGGGCATTGAGAATGGCCCTGCTCTTGGATGTGGCTGCAGCAAGTGTGCTCCAGTTAACATTTGGCACATTCAGGTCTCCCATCAACAGTATCTCCCCTTTCTCTGCCATCCTAAGAATGCCTTCCATCATATCCTTGTCCATTCCCTTCCCCTGACTTGGGGGTCTGTATACAACCCCTGTGCAGATTGTGGTGCCACTTCCAGTCTCCAAGGTGACCCACAGTGCCTCCTCTCCTCCCCTCCCCTTCCCTCCCTGTTTACTCTTTTGTTCAGTTGCTTTTATCCCTTCCATCGAGAATGACTCTGCTCTTGGATGTGGCTGCAGCAAATGTGTTCCAGTTAACATCTGGCATATTCATGAAGGTTAACAAGTTCTCCACCTGGCCCTGGGTGACAGCAGCAGAAACATTCAGCACATTTCTCTTCTGCTGCTTCTCTCTTCCTTCTCTGTCCGGCCATGGTGTGGAGCCACAGCAATCCCTTTCTCTCTTGGCTGTACCTCAGGAGCAGACCACAGGCACTTGGACCAGAAAGCACCTGTCCATCCTTCTGCTTTCACAGTCTCTTAACTTTAACACAGCCACATAGAAACATAGAAACATAGACTTTGACGGCAGATAAGGACCGCTAGGCCCATCTAGTCTGCCCATTTCCCTACCTACAGGATAGGCCGCAGATCCTAGTTAACCAACAGCCTATTTCTTCCTACCCCCCACAAGAATTGCCTTATGTCTGTCCCATGCATTCTTGAATTCTCCCACAGTTTTAGACCCCACAACCTCCTCAGGAAGGCTGTTCCATGCATCCACTACCCTCTCTGTGAAATAATACTCCTCACATTGCCCCTGAACCGCCCTCCTTCTATCTTTAAATTGTGTCCCCTTGTTCTTGCAAGTCTCTTTTTCTGAAAAATGCTACCCTCTTGGACTTTGTTGATTCCACTGAGGTACTTAAAAGTTTCTATCATGTCCCCCCTCTCCCTTCTTTCCTCAAGGGTATACATATTAAGCTCCTTTAGTCTCTCCTCATACGGCTTCTCTTGCAGACCCTGCACCATTTTAGTTGCCCTCCTCTGGACTGCCTCTATCCTGTCTATGTCCCTGCGGAGATGGGGTCTCCAGAACTGGACACAGTACTCCAGATGGGGTCTCACCAACTGTCTGTACAGAGGGATAACAACTTCCTGTTTTCTGCTGCTGATGCCTCTCCCTATACATCCCAGTATACCCCCAGCCCTCCCTACTGCCTTCTCAAATTGCTTTCTGACCTTAAGGTCATCTGATATGATTACCCCCAGGTCCCTTTCCTTTTTTGCTGTTGTTACTACCTCCCCACCCATTGTGTATTCTTCCCCTGGGTTCTTATTTCCCAGGTGCATTATTTTGCACTTCTTTGCATTGAATCCTAGCTGCCATACTTCTGACCATTCCTCCAACCTTGCCAAGTCCCTTTTCATCCTTTCCACACCTCCTTGTGTATCAACCCTGTTGCAGATTTTTGTGTCATCTGCAAAAGGCACTTTTTCCTTCCAGTCCCTCTGCAATGTCACTGATGAAGACATTAAAAGGACTGGACCCAACACTGAACTCTGCGGTACCCCACTAGTAACCCCCTTCTTCAGAATGGACCCATTTACAATTACTTCTGTGTCCTGTTGTCCAGCCAATGTTTTATCCAGGCTACCACCCTGGGTCCCACTCCCAGGCTGGTTAATTTGACTATTAATCTTTTGTGTAGGACTGTGTCAAATGCCTTGCTAAAGTCTAGGTAGGCCATGTCCACACCCTCCCTGGTCTACTACTTTGGTCACCCAGTCAAAGAAATCTATTAGATTCGTCTGACATGACCTTTCAGCTGTGAACCCATGCTGCCTTGGGTCCTGTGCTCCACTGGCCTCTAGGTACTCAACTATTCTTTCCTTCAGAAGTGACTCCATCACTTTCCCTACCACAGAGGTCAGACTGACAGGTCTGTAGTTTCCTGCCTCTGTCTTGGACCCCCTTTGTGAAGGGGAATCACATCCGCCTTCCTCCAGTCCTCGGTACCACACCATCCTCCCATGATTTATTAAAAGAGTAGCCAGTGGTTTCACTAGTTCCTCCCTTAATTCTTTTAGAATTCTGGGTGAATTCCATCAGGACCCATTGTTTTGTCCACCTTCAGTTTTAGGAGTTCTTGCAGAACCCTTTCTTCTGTGAAAGGACTGGGATCGACCCCCCTATCAAGAGTGCTTCTGTTAATTGGATTAGGCGCTTCCCCCTCCTCTTTTGTGAATACTGAGCAGAAATATTCATTCAGTATTCCTGCTTTTTCACTGTCCCCCTCTGCCCACCCACTGTTCATTCTGTTCAGCCTCACTATCCCTCCCTTTGTCTTTCTATGCTCGCTGATGTACCTATAAAAGGTTTTATCCCCCTTCTTAACTGAGTTGACTATCCTTTCCTCAGTTTGGGCCTTTGCTATTCTGACTTCCCTCCCTGCTTCCTTCTGCATTAACTGGTACAGCTCTCCGTCCTGCTCCTTCTGTGTTTCCTTATACTTCCGGAATGCTATCTTTTTCTTCCTGACTTTCACAGCCACCTCTTTAGAGAACCATAGTGGCTTTTTCTTTCGTTTGATTTGTTCATTTGCTTCACACAAAGGCTTGTTGCCTCTGTGATGGCAGTTTTGATAATTCCCCATTGTTGCTCCACACCTCCTTCTAGCCTATTTGCTAGTGTTTTCTGAGGCACTCTCCATCTTGCCAAAGTCAGCCCTCCTAAAGTCCAGTACCCTCACTTTTGTGTATGGCTTGACTCTGTAGCTGAGTTTAACGTGTGAACCACACTGTTTGATGGTCACTTGTCCCCAGATGGCAACCCACTTCTAGATCTGAGATCCTCTCACTGCCCCCGTTTGAGAGCATGGAGGTCTAAGATTGCTCCCTCATGAGTGGGTTCCGAAACTAGCTGTCTAATGCTCCCACCTGTAGGGCATCAAGAATGGCCCGCTCTCGGATGTGGCTGCAGCAAATGTGCTCCAGTTAACATCTGGCCTATTCAGGTCTCCCATCAACAGTATCTCCCCTTTCTCTGCCATTCTAAGAATGCCTTCTATCATATCCTTGTCCATTCCTTCCCCTGACATGGGGGTCTGTACACAACCCCTGTGCGGATTGTGGTGCCCTTTTCAGTCTCCAAGGTGACCCACAGTGCCTCCTCTCCTCCCTGTTTACTCTTTTGTTCAGTTGCTTTTATCTCTTCCTTTACATAGAGAGCTACTCCTCCCTTCTCCCTGCCTGTCTCTCCTGTGGGTTATGTACCCTGGTATGTTAACATCCCAGTCATGATTCTCTGTGTACCATGTTTCTGTGACTGCTACGATATCCAGGCATCCCTCTTCTATTAAGGCCATCAGCTCAGGGAGCTTGTTGCCCAGACTACGGGCATTGGTACTCATTACCCTCCATTTCCTGATGGCCTTACTCCCTTTTGCCCCATCCCCGTCCTTCTTGCCTTTGTCACTGTCTCCATTTACCACTGCCCTTCTCCCTATCGACACCTCTATGTTGGTGTTTGCCGCACTTACTACCGTGATTATTTGGGGGGGGGGGCTAGGATTTTCCTGCTCCTTTCCAGTTCCACAGTATTTGCTCTGGCTCACACATCATCCCCTGCACACACAGTCCCTTTTCTCACTGTGCAGCTACTCAGCAATTTTCCGATTTGAAGAGGCTTACTCTTTCTTTCCTCTTCTCAGCACATTTATATTCCTTGTTCCTTATTCTCTGTACTCCATCTTTTCACCAGGTTTAGACGCAACCTTCGCTCTTTTCCCCAGGCTCAGAATGCAACCTTGGTCTTTTCCTCAGGCAGGGGTGTAGCCAGGAATTTTACACTTGTACTTGAGAGCTGGTGGAACAGTTGCCCCCCCCTGTAAACACAAGCTAAAATAAGTGCTGCCTTGCCGCAGAAACAATGCCCTACCCCCATTTCAGTCAACAGTCCGTATTGAGCCAATGATCCTAATAAATTCAAATTTTATTTTATCTAACACACACACACTCTACCAATCAAACAGAAGCTGACTGTCTTTTAGTCACAATGTTTAGGATACATTAAAAGCCTCTGTGCCACATCAAGGTAGCCAGCTTTACAAAAGACAATTTACAGCAGTACTGTATACATACTAGACCAAGTCACTCATATAATTATGGCCTCTAAGTTTAGCATCCACACACCTTCCAGAGATCATACACAAAATCACCTTAAAGCATCAAAGGAGGGGGGAAAAAAACAGTTCTTCCAGTACACCAGGCTCTTTTTGTGTTTGTTGCCCTGGCCTGAGACTCAAGTTGCCCATGGATTTGCCAGATTTTACGGTACTCAGCACAGTACATTGAGTATGTCTGCCGACACCCATGTTCCCAGGTTTAGACCCAGCCATCATCCTTTTATCTCAGGCTCAGGACACAACCTTTCCTGCTCTGCTTCTTTGGCCTTACAGCTGTGGTGCAACTTCAGAACAATGCAGACAATTCAGCTACCAACAGCTTTCCCTTTTCTCCTCCTAGCTGCTTCTTTCCTTTCCTGATGGGGCAGGCCCTCCCTACCCTGGGGAGAAATTGCTGTCAGCCCCCAGGCAGGCCCATCTCTCAGCCCCAGTCTCTCCAGGGGCAAGAGCCCCCCCCCTCCTCCTGGAGGAGCTCTCCCCGAACTGACTCAAGTCCGACAGTCCCTACTTTATTTGGGAACCCTTTCCTTGCTCTCCATTGGCTGCAGCCACTGCCCTTAAGAAAAATTAATATGCATGAGGCGCCCTCGATGCCGCATAGGCTGTTCAAAAAGGTGCCTAGATATTCCCCAGTATTTTCCCCCAAGTGTCTGTTCACAAGCCCCAGAATCCTCCTGGCTAATACTGGCTCGGTGGTTGGCTGGCTGGTGTCACATGGCTGCAAACATGGTGGCTGAATGTAAACAGTGTCCATACATTAACACAGAGTCCCAGATTTTAAAAGTCCCTGCAGCTAAATCTTTTATTTCTATTTCAACATTTCCCCACACAGCTGTAGCCACACCGGTGCCCTACATAGTGACTGCACCCTTTTACTTGTCGGCTCATCCCTTTTTCAGTCGCTGATGCCGTCACAAATAACCCCCAGGCAGCACACACACATAGTCCATGTTAATCCCTGGCTGCAGTCCGTGGAACACTTTAATACATTTATTTCCCCCACAGACTGGTAGCATTCCATTTTCTCTTGCACACCAGCTTCTTTATTTATTTCATTCTACCTGCCTGTCACTAGCGCTCTCTCTATTCCCCCAGTGCTAGACAGGCTCCTAATCCTTCAAAAGGGACGCCGCCTCTTTAATATTCATGAGGCAGCTCCTGTTCTCCTGAGAATGATTGGCGCTAACTAAATCTTCTTGTCTTTCTCCCCGGTTGCCTCTCCCTACTACCAGAGTCCCCAGTCACCCTCTTTTTTCTCCTTGGGGACCGGGACCACCCAAGAGACAACCCAAAACTGGCATGAGGCCACTTGAAAATGCACTTGTGCAGCGGAGCTCGCCCAGCATCACCGGAGTGCCATTTCTAAAATGGGCGACTCCATGAAACAGCTCCTCCAGCCCCACTCTCTCTGCAAACAACGCAGGGGCTGGCAGGAGAGACCCAGGAACACAAGGGGAAGCCAGGAGGACACCCAAAAAAGAATGGGGGGGACCAAAACCCCAGAGAAATTAGCCTTTTTCAGGGCTTTCAGTCAAGCTGCTGACAGGGGGATTACATGTACCTTAATCTATGTATATATAATAATACATTGAGTGGCATGGATTTGTTTTTATGTTGCTTATTTACTAACCACTTGTTAAGGATTCTGTTTTTATTTTTCCTTTTCTTTTTTTCTCCTTACATAACAGAATTAATGTATTATGTGGGTCTGCTCTGATTTAATAGGAACTGACCATTTATAAGAGCTTTGGGTATGATCGAATGTATTTTACAAAATTAAGAGTAATGTATCTAATAGCATAGTTGGATTACTAGACTTGATTGCTTTTAAAGTTTATTATAAGTTTCTTTGACCCACCAAGATTTGAATTGTAGGATTAACTCTGTTGTATTTGTCTTATATTGTATCTGATGCTTACTGCTGTCATTTTATGTCTGTGTGCTATATATATATGAAAACTTTAATACATATATGACACACAAAAAAGAATAGTCCTGGAAGGTAAGGTACTTGGGGGGGCACCTTAACTTTTTTTTGCACTAGCCAGCTGGGCTAGTGAACCAGCGATTGCACTAGCCTGCAGAAGTTTGCAGTAGCCTGCAGTCAGTATGGTTAACAGTGATTTGTTAAATAAAAGGCAAATAAAATTGCATTTGTCCTGCCAACAATCCAGACACCTACCAACTGATTTTGCACTGTACCTTTAACTGCAAACCACACATACACTGGCTCAGCTTCTGTGGCTGAAGAGTCAGTGGTTCTGTCACTGATGACTGAAATGAACTTTGTCCACATAATTTTTTCTCATAGCGCTATGTGTTCAACCTCGGCCACATAGTGGATAAAATTGCTGAACTGATATCTAGCCCTTTCATATCATCAAGACTGCACATCCACAGAAAGTCGACCCCTGGGGGGGTGGGGGATATTTTGTGGCCCAGTTATAAAAAGTTGGTGAGTGGTTACTAATGGAATCAGATAAACTTCCAGCATGGGTGACCTTATCACCTTGGTTTGTCAATATCCAATCAATGGTGGAGTGGTTATAAGAAAGGTTATTAAGCCAGGTAGGGGTGGTGATGATTTGTGTGAAGGTGAAATGCTTAAGAAGGTTGTAGGAGTCCAATTTTGAGCTGTCTTGCCAGTTGATGTTAAGATCACCTAGTATTATGATGTCCATTGGGGGGGGGGGCCCGAAGCTAGACAGCAGGTGAGAGAGACCAGTTGTGCCGCATAGAGCCATAACTGGAGTAAGGGGTCCTATTTCTGGAATAAGATTCTGTATCATTCTTTCTGCTGAGTGCCAAAATGTACTTAATTTGGGGCAGGACCAAAGTATGTGAGTATGTGTGACCATCTCATGACCGCAGAGTTACCAGCATGACGCATCATGGGTAGCATGAAACTTGGCCGTAATCTGGGGAGTTCAAAAGTATCTGCTAATTCGCTTCCAACCATATTCTCTACATACAGTATATAGGAGTTTGTACTCTTCTGTTGTCTTTGCCAGATCTGAGTCCAGGCCCTATCTGATATTTCTATATTTAATTCTGCTTTCCATGTGTCGTAGTGTGTTCTGTGGAAACTGGGGTACCCACCATAAAGGCTTGATAGCATCTGGATATGAAGTTAGTGAGGATTTGATTCTGAGACTGCTTGCATTAAAATGGAGAAAATTGGTGGAAGCAACTGTAGGCCGATGTGTAGTCCTGCTCTTCTTGCTGTCTACAGTATGCCCTAACTTGTAGGTATCTATAGTAACTATTCTAATTGAAATTTGGTTTGTAGCTGACCGAAGGTCTTAAAAAAAACATTCATGAGAAACTGATAATGTATGTGCTAAATCTGGTCTTATCCATTGTTTACATTTTTGGTCCCATTGGCTGGTACAAATGCTGAGTCCAGTACCTGGGAGCTTAACCAGCTGGCTCCTACCTTACTTTCTTTAACCGTCAGAAATGTGCACCAACTCTGGATGAGATTTATAGTGAGAGGGGTGGATTGCATCTGAGATCAGTCACTGCTAGGACTAAAGAGGAGCAAGGTAAGCACACTGAGTCATAATGAGAAATGCGCTATAGTAAAAAAAATGTGATTGATTGAAATTTGAGGTAACATAGAAGCTGATGGCAGATGAGGGCCACATGACCCATCCAGTCTTCCTTTTTTGTTGCACTGCTTACGCTGTAGACCCCTCTAAGTCTATGTCACTTTCTCTACCACCCTATTGCCTTTCCCTTATAATTCCATTGTGCTGTCCCAGGCTTTTTTGAATCCAGCACTGTTTTTGGCCCCACTACCTCCAATGGAAGATTGTTCCAGGCATCCACTAATCTTTCTGCGAAAAATGTATTTTCTCAGATCTCTCCTGAACCTACCCCCTCCAGCTTCATATTGTTGCCCCTTGTTCTGGAGCATCCTTTCCACCGAAAAATACATCTCACTTGAACCTTATTTACCCCCATGAGGTATTTTTTTTATTGGCAACCGGGTAAGGTATTTAAAGGCCTCTATCATATCCCTCCTCCCTCCTCTCCTCCAGTGTGTACATGTTTTGTTCCTTTAGCCTCTCTTCAGGCAAGGTATCAGGGTTTTGTTGGGCTACAGTTTTCTCTAGCATTGCCCACTGCGGGGTTGGGATGGGTTGTATCCATTGTAGCACATGTTTTATTAGTGCTGCTGTTGCATAGAGGGCTAAGTTTGCTAGAGCTAGCCCCCCTGTTTGTTTTAGAAAGTTGTAATTTCTTATAAGCAATTCTTGGCTGCTTCCCCTGCCATATAATTCTAGAAATAGATTTGTTCCAGGCATGAGAATCTGATTGGGGAGACATTAGTAGAAGGGTTTGGAAAAGGTAGAGAGATCTGGGGAGAATGTTCATCTGTATTATTTGAATTTTATTAAGAAGGGTGAGAGGGAAGGTTCACCATCTCTTGAAGTCATCTTGAATGTTCTCTTTTAAGGAGTTAAAGTTATTTTTATGTAGTGTGGTCAAGTCAGCTGGTAAGTGAACTCCTAAATATTTAATTGTAGGTCTATTCCACCCGTATGGGTATGCCTCCTGAATTGCAGTGGAGGGGTGTAGATTGCTCTGCAGCACCTCTGTTTTGGTGGTATTGCTTTTATAGCCAGCTAATTGTTCCATTGTTTGGAGATATTGTGTAAGGGCTGGAAGTCAGGATGTGTAAGACACAGAAGAAGGTCATCAGTCTAGTAAGCCACCTTATAACATGGGGTAGGGAAAGACAAGTACCAGACTAGTACAGAGCCATCTGGTGACCACTGAATAATCCCCAGTATACGCACAGCAAGTTGTGAACCAGATGATGTGAGAGATCAGTCAGTGGTTCTGATCTCGTTATTCTGCACAAATCCAGTCTGAGAGGCAGCCATTAATACCCTCGCTAAGAGAGTGAGAGCCGAAGCCTATTATGTATTGTAGCATAGTGCACCAGGAACTGCGGCACGCTGTGACCTCCATCCACACAGAACATATGAGAAGGTGACCAGTGTCCTATGTACTGTATCTGGCTTAGAGCCCCTGTCAACAATGCAACCACATTCCCCTGTCTCTGGTGCAGTGTGTTCTGAGACACCGAGCGGCGGAGAGCGAGACATGGGGATGGGGAAGGTAGCACAATCCTGTGTGTGTGTGTGTCTCTCTCTCTGTTGGTTGTGTGGGGAGCAAGAGAGACACTAGATAGGCACAGAGAGCAGTGCAGGACTGTAGATGCAAATGTACCAAGTGCCACACTCTTGAATGTCTCAGCTGCTCAATTCTGTAATGCCCCCAACAGTTTGATCCAGATTTGCAGTCCTGTGAAATGCACCCCCCGACGACGTCCGCTGCTGGTGCTACCTCTGTTAATCCTAGACTGGTAGCTCAGTAGGGAGTAGGCTGTGGTCTGTTAGGTTCCTTCCCCCAAATGATGTCTGTTCCCTGCACGCCATTGTCTCTGTACAGTGAGCACTGGAGACAGAGAGAGAGAGAGAGAGAGCGACGTTTCATTCAGAGTGTGAGAGAGAGAGAGAGAGAGAGAGAGAGGTACACACAGATAAACAAATTGGCTGCACTGTTCAAACTAGTTGCACTGCTCTCTCTCTCTCTCACTCACTCGAGTTCCTCTACATAGCACAGCACTTGGAGGGAAGAACAACACACATTCTTACTTTGGTTTTATTTTCGGCCACTGGTGAGAAGGGGGCAAGCGAACTGCAGCAACCACCGGAGAGAGAGAGAGAGAGAGGCACACACACACAGAGCAACGGGCCAGGACATCTCTCTCTCTCTCTCTCTCTCTCTCTCTGTCTGCACATGTCATGCAGCACTTCTGCACCATACCAAGTCAAAATACAGTCAGCTGAGAATAGCAAGCAGGGGAGAGGGAGAGAGAGAGAGACTGAGCAACACAACTGGGACATTTCCCTGTGTCGCTCCACATTTCCTGCTGCTGCAGTTCTGGAGCAATGTGCACATCGGTGATTGTGGGACACAGCAGACATAGAGAGCAACACAGACAGTGACAGAAAAACAATAGTGTTCTGTTGCTGTCAGTGTGTCTGTCTCTGTTCAGTTGTTACTGTTTCTACAGAGATGTCCACACAGGCACACTGTACTGGATGTAGCGGTGGTATTGCAAGATGAGGACTACTTTGTGTGGAGGAAGGATGCATTCCAAAATCTATATTTTTTCTTAATTTTACATGACTTTCTTTTTGATTTTTCACACTGGGATAACCCCATGTTATAAGCGTAATAACCCAAGACAGGGTGTGCAGTTATTGGGGATTAATCAACACCAGGGTGCTGTGAGGATACTCAACCTACTGCCTTATGCCTCACAGTGTACCCAGGGTGTTGATTAATCCCCAGTAACTGCACATCCTGTCGTGGGTTATTGCTTACTTGTGGGTGGTGTCTCCTACTGTGTAGCCCTGTAGCCCCAAGCATTGCCGGAGGTATTGGGCCAAGGGTTCAGTACAGATTGTGAATAGCTAAGGGGAGGGGAGACAACCTTGGCATGTCCCTCTGGCAAGGGGAAATCTGTTGGAATATGAGCCATTGGCTTTTACCACTGCTTGTGGCAATGGCATTGTGTATATGTCCACACCAGGCACTTGGGTTAATATCCCAATACTGACACTGCAGTGCAGCATGACGGGGGGTGCTGCACTCCTGAGGTGCCGTCTTTCTTATGAGACATTAAACCGAGGTCCCATCTGCTTGTTCTGGTGGTAGTTCAGTTGGATGTTAAAGATCCCATGGCACTTCTCGGAAAGAGTAGGGGAAATTTTCATTTACAAGCCAAAAACATACATTTTAAAACAAAACATTTTTAAATCACTACAAAAATGCTTTTTAACCAATTCCAGTAATGTCTTTCCATAATTCTCTGGCTCTTTTTTTCTCCCAACAATCTACATTCCTCTTGAAAGATTTTATCTATTTCATCCTGGAATTTGCAAAATAAATCATGTACTATAGCTTCCTTAATTTGCATAAATCTTTGACATCTATTTCGACATATAGCCCATTTCTGAACCGCAAATATTACTTATACTGTGTTCTTATTTCATTTTTCCCACTCCTTTGTCAACTGTCCATACACCAAAATGTTATATGTCATATTTTTAAAGACCTGCATCCCCCAATAATTTGCCACCATTTCCCAAAAAGGCTTAATAAACTCACATTCAAACAAGCATTTGTCAATGCCGAATGTTTGCTTGCTGGCATTGGCAGTGGTAGTGTAGAAGTTACAGAGCTGCGTAATAGGAATGGCAGTGAAGTATTGAACTGAAGCCAACCCCACCACCACCCTGCAGAGCGTGACAGGCATTGAGGTGTGCCTTTGGGTCGTCAGGCATGACGCGCCATTTCACCCACCACGCTGCAGACACTGACAAGTGTTACGGTGCCTTGGGGTCTTTGGTCCTTATGCGCACCCCATTCCATCAGGAAATACGGTGAGATGGGTACGGTATAGGAGAATGGGGTGAACTTTGGGGCCGAAGAATCCAAGGCATACCTTGATGCCTCTCACTGGCTGCAGGGTGTGGAATGGTATGAGCATTACAGGCAAGAATCCCAAGTCACACCTCTGATGCCTGTCATTCTCTACAGGGTTGGGCGTTATGGTTGGAAACCCTAATACCTCAGGCATTCGTTGGTATTTTCACTCCAAATTTTCAACATGTTTTTTTCGTGACACCACCTCATGAACAGTGGCAATATCAGTTTGTTAGCCAAAAGCTGCTTATGCACAGTGACTACGGCATTTAGCACCATAGGTGCAAAAACATTCCGAACAGGATGTAAAAAATGACAGCTGTACTGTTCATGGGGAAGTGTAAAAAATGGCAATGTTGCAAATCTGCAGTAAAAATATTAAAAAAACTAGTGAAGTCACGAGCATGCATAGAAGCTGTGTGCAAAGCACACCCGTAATGTAATTAGTTTGGGGATTTTTTACAGAAGATTGTCAACACAGGCATTTTGGGACCTCCGATCATGAACAGTGTCACTGTGATTTTCTTTATCTGTCCCGAACAATGATTTCCCACAGCGACCATGCATCTCTGCGCTGAAAGTATGAAAACACATTTTGGCCATGTTGTGAAAAATGACAGCTGTACTGTTCATAAGGAAGTGTGGAAAAACACCACTGGTGAAAATCTGGACTATAAATATTACAAAGTCATGAACTTACGAAGGTGCGTGGAAACTGCGCAATGCTCACTCGTAACACAGTCACTTTATGGACTTTTGTCAACAAATTTTCAACATAGCAATTTTAAGACCTCTGCTCATGAACAGTGTAACTGTGATTTTCTTAATCTGTCCCAAACATTGCTTTCGCACACCGACTGCATCATTGTGCGCTACATGTGTGAAAACACATTTTGGGCAACATGTGAAAATGGCAGCTGTACTGTTCATAAGGAAGTGTAATAAAATGGCAATGTTGAAAATCTGGATTGAAAATATTGAAAATTCGCAAATTTACGAGCATGCATAGTAACTGCGCAATGCACGCTGGTAAAACAGTTATTTTTAGGAATTTTTTCACCAAATTTTCAACATAGCCATTTTAAGACCTCTGCTCATGAACAATGTCACTGTGATTTTCTTAATGTGTCCCATACATTGATTTAACACCGACTGCGCCATTGCGCTACATGAAACAAAAAACAAATTTGGGCAAGATGAAAATGAGATGTACTGCCATAAGAAGTGTGGTAAATGGCAATGTTGAAATCTGGGTAAAAATATTAAATCGCAAACTTCTGACGTGCGTAGGAACCCATAGCACTAATAAAACAGTCATTCACGGAATTTTCCACCAAATTTTCAAAATAGGCTTCTTGAGAGCCCACCTTATGAACACTGGCAGTGTCGTTTCATTAATCAGTCCCGAAAGGTGATTTTACGCAGTGACTGCGAAATCACCCTTCGGGCCCGAATAACGCCATGACAGTGACAGCATTCATGAGAAGGGGTCCCAAAAACCCCATGTTGAAAATTTGGTGCAAAAATTCCAAAAAATGCCTGAGATATGCAGCAAAGTTGAAAAAAACGTATCTATCCCATTATACAGCTTACCGGCATTTCCTCAGTTTGCGGTCGGCTTTGAAGAGTGCAGACGTGTTCCCGGTCCACTGAAGATCACGGCCAGGTCCGGAGGTAAGTATGGGGTGGGGGTGGGGAGGCAGGGTGCGCGAGTGGTGGGTGCGGGTTGTGGGAGGGGCAGGAAGACGCAGAGGGACAGTTTTTATTTGCAGGTTGTTTTTTTTAAATGACGACGGGGACGTTTGCAACGCTGGGGTGGGCTTCCAGCGTGGCACAAGGACAGCTGGTTGGGGGGGCGTGCAGCCAATGGGGGATTGGGCACCCCCATCAGCCATAGCATGTGTTGCCACACTGGGGTGGGCTCCCAGCGTGGCACCCTGTACTCTGGGGGGACTGGAGCCGATGGGGGATTGGGCACCCCTGTCAATTATCTGAAGAGTTTCCACGTTGGGGTGGGCACCCAGTGTGGCATGTGGAAGGCTTTTGGGGGGAACGCAGCACAGCCGACGGGGGATTGGGCACCCCCGGCTATACAGTGTGTGCGTGGGGGGGGCAGCACGCAGTGTGCGTGTGTGTGTGTGTGTAGGGGGAGCGCGCAACAGCAGGCGATATCTTATCGTTGCTCACTGAAGCGTAGCTTCCCCTTTCAACTGTACTCCACTGCATTTTGGAGCTGTCATAGACAGCTCGAGCAGGCATTGGAGAACTGCGGCCGCGCCTGCAAACACACTGCCTGAATTGGAAGAGGGCTGCCACACCTCCGAAAACTCGGATGAAGGCACTATGTTTCTTGCACATGCGTGCAAGCAAACATAAAAATAAATGCGCCATACTTTCTTTCTGATTACCACAGTTCCACTCCTCACATATTCTTTCTTCAACTTTATTATGTTTATGATTGCCTCTCACATTTAACTTGTTATGACTGCACATTCACACTATTTCCTTCATTTTCTTTGGAATTATTTTTTCCAGTGTTATTTCTAAAATTTTCTGTACATTTATTCCAATGTCTACCTTAAAAACTGGTGTTTCAAAGAAATTGTTCTCCATGATTCCTTTATACATCTGTTTTCTATTGTTTATGATTAAAGAATCTACTGTCACTCCCCACTGAGTTAAACACCTTCTACCAGTTCCCCGTGTCTCTACAGTCATGGGCAGTACGGCTTTCTCTGTCTCTGCCCCCTTCCTCTGGAACCGTTTCCCTGCATCCGTTCATACATCACCATCCCATGTGTCCTTCAAATCAAACCTGAAGGCCTGGCTACTGGAAGAATCCTCCTGTAAATGCTTACTGGGCAGAGTAGGAGCCCAAAAGCCACCATAATTTCTACCATAGGCTAGCACCAGTATGACCATCCTCCTCTCTCTTCCCCACCTCTGTCCCCTTCTCCCTAGAGCAGAATCACACATGCTTGACTCTCATGCTACCTCGCACTGCCTACCTGTAATACCCCTCGACAAATCAATGTACCCCATCCAGGCCATGACAGAAGATGCTCCGGGACCTATAAGGCACAGCACATCTTATCCTGCCCTCCACATACTCAGCCTATGCTACCCCTCTCTCTGAGCAGGGCACACTGTCTGGGAACCATGCTCTGGTTGCCACAAACTCTCTCAGGTCATTAGGCGTGGTACCTAGACTTGATGTTAATCAGTCTGTTAGGCTTAAACTGCTCCTTGTCAAATTGTACAAATGCATAACTATCTCTCCTTTTGCACTACTGCCTATATTTCTCACAGTACCTTATTTTGCCATGCTTGTATACCATATGTAAACAATGTCTGTTTTTCACCATCCATTGGTGCTTGTACAGTGTAACAAATTTATATAGTGTGTCTACTACTATGTTACTGTGTTACCACATTATGGCCCAGGTCGTGACTGAAAATGGTCCTCTGGATCAGTGCACTTAACGGGTTACCAAAAACATAAATAAATAAATAGATATACAGGCCATATTTTCCCTTCCTTTACATTTCCTTTTTTCCAATACTCTTAATTAAGGATGAACTCCATTGTTGTGTTAGAAAAGACCAACAACTATTCTCACCTTTTATCAAAGGAACTATGTTTGTACACACAACTATATTTACATAAACAAGCATTTGTCAATGCCGAATGTTGTCATGCTAGCATTGGCAGTGGGAGTGGCGTAGCTAGAGACGCATAGAGCTGTGATTTTGTGAATGTGTCTCAAAAGGTGATTTTGCACAGCGAGCATGCCATTGTGCGCCACAGCTGCGGAAACACGTTTTGGGCAGGCTGTGACAAGTGGCAGATGGACTGTTGATAAGGAGATGTGCACAAATGCCAGTGGTGAAAATGTGGCATGAAAATACTGCAGATTGACGAAGTTACAAGGGTGTGTGGAAAATGCACAATGCACGCTTGCAACACAGTCATTGTAGGGAGTTTCGGCACCAAATTTACAACATAGGCATTTTAGGACCTCTGCTCATGAATAGTGTCACCGTCATTTCCTCATACTGTCCCAAAAACTGATTTCGCACAGCGGCTGTGCAGTTCTGTGCCGGACGTGCAAAAACACATTTCAGGCAGCTGCAGTGTTCATAAGGAGGTATGGAAAAATGCCAATGATGAACAGCTGGAGTGAAAGTATTACAGATTCACAAAGTCATGAGCGTGCGTGCAAACTGTGCAACGCACGCTCATAAAACACTCATTTTATTGACTTTCATTCCCAAATTTTCAACATAGGCATTTTAGGGCATCTGCTAATGAACAGTGTCACTGTCATTTTCATCATGTGACGAACATGGACTTCCACAGTGACCACGCTATTCTGCGCTGGAACTGCGAAAACAGATTTTGGTCAGGATGTGAAAAATGACAGCTGTACTGTTCATTAGGAGGTGCAGAACAATGGCACTGTAGAAAATCTGGAGTGAGAATATTAGAAGTTTGCAAACATATGTGCGAGCATGAAAACTGCGCAACGCACGCTCATAACACAGTCATTTTATGGAGTATTGTCACCTAATTTTCAACACAGGCATTTTAGGACCTCTGCTCATGAACAGTATCACTGTTATTTTTGTAATGTATCCCGAACACTGATTTCGCACAGCGACCGTGCTATTCTGCGCTGGAAGTGCGAAAACACATTTCAGCCAGGATGTGAAAAATGACAGCTGTACAGTTCACAAGAAGGTGTGGTAAAATGCCAATGTTGAGAATCTGGCATGAAAATAGTGCGAATGCACTAACGTACGAGCGTGCGTTGAGCAGTTGCTATGCACGCTCGTAAAACAGTCACTTTATGGAGTACTGTCACCAAATTTTCAACACAGGCATTTTAGGATCTCTGCTCATGAACAGTGTCACTGTCATTTTTGTAATGTGTCCTGAAAACTGATTTAGCACCATGACCGCGCTATTCTGCTCTGGAAGTGTGAAAACACATTTTGGCCAGGATGTGAAAAATGACAGCTGTACGGTTCACAAGAAGGTGCGGTAAAATGCCAATGTTGAGAATCTGGCATGAAAATATTGTGAATTCGTTAACTTACGAGCGTGCGTTGCGCCTGTGCTACGCACGCTTGTAAAACAGTCATGTTTTGGATTTTTCCCACCAAATTTGCAGCACAAGGTTTTTGAGAGCACCCCTCATGAACAGTGGCACTGTCATTTCATTACGCAGTCCTGAAAGGTGATTCCACGCAGTAACTGCGAAATCACCTTTTGGAACCGAATAACGCCATGACAGTGCAAGAATTCATGAGAAGGGGTCCCAAAAACCCCATGTTGAAAATTTGGGGCCAAAATTCACAAAAATGCCTGAGATATGCAGCAAAGTTGCAAAAACCCTGTCTATTACATTATACAGCTTACCGGCATTTCCTCAATTTGCGGTCGGCTTTGAAGAGTGCAGACGTGTTCCTGGTCCACTGAAGATAGTTGCGCTGGACTCTGGAGGTAAGTATGGGGTGAGGGTGTGTGGGGAGGCAGGGTGCACAGGGGTGGGTGTGGGTGGGGAGGGGCATGGAGACTACGCAGGACTGTTTTCGTTTACAGGTTAAAAACAGAAAAAACATCACGGGACAGTTTTTGTTTTGCAGGGCATTTGGCATGCTGGGGTGGGATCCAGCATGCCACCTAACTGTTTGGGGGTATCTGTAGCCGAGGGGGATTGGGCACCCTCGTCGACAAACAACACGGGGGCGATTTATGCCGATGGGGATTGGGCACCCCTGTCCAGCACACAAAGAAGGGTGGGGGTGCAGAGCCGAGGGGATTAGGCACCCTCGGCATTAAACAATTGGGGTGCTTTATGCCGACGGGGGAGTGCCCTTTGGTACATTCATAGGGCAGGGACAGTCAACAGGGGATTGGGCACCCCGAAGTCGGCAGTTCTATGGCCAGTGTCCCACCATGTACATAATGGCGGCGAGCATGGCAAGAAAAGGACCGCTGCATCTGACAAGCGTTGCTCGGATTGCAGCAGACCTTTTCTTAGATGTTCTCGCCACATTATGTATGCATGGTGTGGCGCCGGCATGCAGGCTGATTGGGAAATGCAGGACGCACCTACTGGTGCATGCCCTGCATTCGCCCAACAGTGACCGCGCCTCTAAAGCTGCACTGTCCCACGATGTTGGCTGCGCAAGCACGCCAACATAAAAACTATTGGATGTATGATATTTAATTCTCCATCCTTTATTGCCCTGTATGTAATTCCTCTTTTGATAGGATTCAGTTTACTGCCCCATAATAGATGAAAAATGAGATTTAATATTTTCGCTTGCATTTGTAATGGTATTGGAAATATATTGCTAAAAACAAAAATATTGGAACTATGTAGGTCTCTAGTAAATGAATTATTTCTTCTCTTGTCATACTCCATTACTTCCACCTGCATATTTTCTTTTGTGCTATTTCGTACTTTTTTTCCCAGTTTTGCTGCATCACCTACCGTCCTCCAAAAGAAATTCCCAAAATCTTAATAGTTCCCTGAACTATATCTACTTCCCCTCTTTTTTCCGGCTCAACTTCCCCTAATGGGTAAATCTTACTTTTCTCTTTGTTTATTTTAATCCCCGTATACCCACTATTTCTTTCCACTAACTTTATCAACTCATCCCCTGATTTTTGGTCTTTGAATAAAACTATGCAATCATCTGCATATGCACTTGTTTTAATTAAAGAGGACCTGCTCTGATGGTCCAAAAACTTACACCTTGTAGTCATTATATGCAGTACTAGACCTGAAAAGGTGTATGCATTTGTTATTTCTGGCCAAGGTTTACTCTGCCTTCCATAATTTGGATTTCTTTTTGAACCCTGCTGCACTTGCCTTTGCTGTTCAGGTGCTGGGCTGCTAGCTCCTGATGACATCACTGTAGGATAGAGGGTGACTCACACTGTTCAGTACCATGCAATTGCAACAATGTTGCAAGGGAAACCTAGTACTCAGTGTACATGCTGTGTTCCCCCTTCCCCAAGACACGCTGTTAGCAGTGCATTATGCCAAAATCTAAATGCCTTGTCTGTATGTTTTTTTTTTTTGTGTGAAATTGACTCTGCCCTACAGTGATGTCAGCAGTACAACCCTGGGTCCACAGCAACACCAGGCTTGATATAGAAGCTCTGGTACACCCTGCAGTTTTTAGCAGCTCAGAATGAAAAAACTACTGCAGCAGACAGTAATAAAATACAATTCCAGAATAAATGCAAGAAGGGGTAATTAATGCGTGAAAGTCAAAGTGACTGGGGATGGTCCTCTTTAAATTCTTATTTTGTAACACAATGTTCTTAATCCCTCTTTCTACTTCTATTGTCCTTAACAGTGGATCTAGACATAAGGCATATAATAAAGGACTTAACGGACATCCTTGTCGTACTCCATTCCTTATATACATTGATGTTCCTAAATGTCCATTAACCATTAGACAAGTTTGTGCTTCTTTATATAGTGCTTTGATTAAGCTAATTAATTCTTCTGGGAACTTATATTCCTCCAAAGTGTCCCATATGTACTGGTGCTTTATGACATCAAAGGCTGCTTCCTGATCTAAGGCATATAAATACCCCAGTAGTGAATGATCTTGCCCTTTATTAATGATCTCTCTTATAAAAATTAAATTCTGCTGTATGTTTTGTCCTGGTACAGCACGTTTGTGTCTGTAGTATTAATTTATCTGTAAATGTCCTTAATCGGTTATTGATTATTTTCGCTAGTATTTTGTAATCTGATGTTAACAAGCTGATAGGCCTCCAGTTTTTAAGTTGTGTTTTCCTCTTTTTTTATGCAGAAATATAGTTATTCCCTTTTTCATGCTATCTGCCAATTATCCCCATTCAAAATCCCATTATATACTTGTGTCAGGATAGGGGCAATTTGCTCCTCTACAGGGGCGTAGCCAGGATTTGGTGGGGGGGGTTCCCAAACACTTCTAGGGGGGTCCGGGGGCATGCCCCACTGGAAAATTTTGAAAATGTAGGTGTTAAATGGTGCAGTTTTGTGCATTTTAAGCAATAACTGCAGAGTCTCAAAAAGTATCAAAATTCAAATCATCACTCTCATCCATCCCTGCAGTCTCAGGTATTTCAGCCAGGTGCTCCTTCTAAATGTTTTATTTGGGTGGGGGACATTATAGGAGTATATTCCTGGGGAGGTTAAGGGATACTTTGAAGGACTGAGGGGATCCGATTGAGTGGGGTGACGGTACAAATAAGGCGAATAAAGAGAAGTTAAAAAAAAAAAAAGAATTGAACAAGAAGTCGCGAACCCCCTCCCCATGGTCATTTTCCCATCACCTCATATCATCACTTTTATTTAGCCCTCTTAGTTCATGTTTTTCTTGATGTGACCAGTCAGCCATGTTTTCATTTCCTGACCTTAGACCCCCTGTTCACATCAGCCCCAGTGTGATGAATCAGCACAGAATTATAGAAATCCCCACTTCTAGGCCACTTTTAGTTTACCAAAATTGCCCTCCACCCTTGTAATTTTTCCTTATTGCCTGCTCAGCTGCCACAGCACTGAAAATTGTTAGGTTGCCCCACCCCCGCATTGGTAATTTTTCCTTTCCCCTCCTGAATCCATGTTTAGTGTTAGTTTTTTGCCCCATTTCACCTCAGTGCTCAGCTGCAGTGCATTTTTATTTCAGCTACCCGAAATATCCTCCCTCCTGACTTCACTGTTGCACCCCGCTCAGTCACCCGTCTGCCTCCAGGCTTCTAACACCATCTCACTGAAGGCCTGTAATTTTGCTTGTCCCAGTGTGTACGTTGGGGCCAGAGTTCCTTACTGCGGCCTTTCCCAAGATGCTCCCCTGCTGCTGAGGCTGTCCATTACTCCCTCATCTCCCAGACTGCAGCTGCCATGTTGAATCCACCTTACGGCCTTGAACACACTATAGGCAGCAAGCTAGCTGCTCTAGGCACCTCTGCGGCAGGTCCAGAATGAAGACTGCCAAGAGAGTGTGTGCATTCGGCGTGCGGCGGCTCTCAGCATCATGTGACTGCCAATCGGTAATCACAAGTGATGCAGAGCTGGGGTGGGCTGAGACCTCTTTGTGAGCAAGCTGAGCACTGCCAGCGGAGGCAGGGCTTCAACAGCTGACCGGCCTTCAGGGTTTTTTTTAAAGTTTAAATGCCTGGGAATCACGGTGCTGGTCGGAAATGTTATGGCCATGGGCAGGACAGCACAGCCTTGGTTTCAGGAGGTAGATCGACTGTTTGTAAGCAAATCGGGGGTCGATCAGTGACTTGACTCTCTGTGCAGAGTCTATGGCTAAAAGAAATGAAAGATTTTGGGGGGGGACACAGTCGGCAAGCGGGAGGTGTGAGGGGGGTTTCTGAGCATCCAGGAAACCCCCCCTAGCTACGCCCATGCTCTAAGATTTTATAGAATGTGTTGGGAGTCCCATCCTCCCCTGGTGCTGTGTTGCTAGTTAAGGTTTTTATTGCTTCTTTAACTTCTTCCTCTTTTATTGGTTTATTTATTGCCTTTGCTTCTTCTTCCTCCAGTTTTGGCACATTTGCTGTTTGAAAAGCCCCCCACCCACTGCCTTTTGGTTGTTGATATTTTTCCTCAGAAATTCTTGTACAATGCATTTAATGCTAGTTATTTCTGTGTATACCTGCCCTCTCTTGTCCTGCAACTCATACATTATTCTATTTTCTATTCTCTCTTTATTGCTATCAAAGGGGTTCGTGTGATGTTTTGCTCCCTGTGTACCACTTTTTGGCTCCATGATAAGTGATGTAACTCTATTGTACTGATATCCCTTCAGTTCCTCCTTAACTTCTTCTGTTTGTTTTGATTCATCCACTTTATTCTTAACCTGTCTAGTCATAAGCTTATATAAATTTGCCCGTAAACTCAGATATTTCCCATATTTAGTAGCTTCTGTTCGTTGCCCTTCTTCTAGCATAAACTTCTTAATCTCATATTTAGTATTCCCTCCATTCTGATATGCTGTCATACAATTCTTTAAATGTTAACTTATCTTCCAAAAGCTCTTTAACTTTTTCCTTACACTTCTCCTCCTGTAACTTTGCTATATTCATCTTCCAGTATCCTTTTCCAATAATCATCCTACAACTCAGATCTATCTCTATTTCTATTGCGATGTGATCAGATGTTTCTACTGAAATGTTTCTGATGTTTGTTTTCTTTTGTATCATCCAAAAGTCAATTCGTGTTGAACGTGTGCCTTTAAAATATGTGTGCTTCCCTTTTTTCCCTTTTACTTTATACCCATCCTCCATCCCAGCGTTATCTAATATTTTCCTTAAATAATTGGTGTCACAAAAGATTTTTGCTGTTGCCCTCTCCCAATCTGCTCTAGTCAAACCACAATTGAAATCCCCCCCCCCATATAACTAATTTTGAAGTATGTAGGTATGGCTCTGTTTGTCCCATTACTGTATTTCTTTCTCTTTTTCCCTGTGGGTTATAAATCACAATTATTCTCATTGTTGTTTTCCTGATTGTACCATCCACTATAAGAACTCTCCCTGACACTGGATCCATAACTTTTAATATTTGTACCTCATGAGATGTAAAAGCCACCCCCACCCCCGAACTTCTTTCAGTCCCAATGGAATACAATGATGGCCCCCATATCCAGTCTCTTTGGGCTTGCTGTATCTCATCTGTGGTGTGTAACCTTGTATCCTGGAGTATATAAACATTATTTTTAAGATCACTTAATATTTTTAAAGTCATTTGCCTCTTTCTTCTATTTTTAATGTTGGTCACATTGTGTGTGAGGCATTTCAGACTTCTCATCAGATTTGTTTTTTTATTCATTTCTCATCCTGGATCCTTTGATTTCTTTCTTTTTTTTGACACCTGTGTGTCCGTGGTGTCCTCATCTACTGCTTCATCACCTTCTGAAAAGTCTGTACTTGACCTGTCCTACCGTTCACCCATAGTAGACCACTCTTTATCTTGCAAAAGTGTGTATCTGTTTGTAAGTTCCACACCTTCTTGATCCTTCTCATGCAGTATTGTTTGTTTGGTTGTAGTCTTATTTCTGTTTTTTGATCTAGTCACCATTGTAAATTTACTGTGCCCTGCCTCTTTTTCTTCTTTTTCCCAGGTTTTATCCTTTCTTCCTCCTTTCTTATTTCCTTTTGTCTCGCTGTCTCTCTGACCCATGAGGATGGGGATCGAGATTATTTTTTATTTTCTAAATTCTCATTTGTTTCCATTTTCTGCCTTCCTGCCACATCTTCATTTAAGGCTTCCATCACTACTTTGTCCTGCTTATTTTTTTCTTTTTACGCTACTGCTAGGTAGACATCTTGCTCCGCCCTTTCCCCAGTGTCTGGGTTGTTATGAGAGGCCCATGGGCATGTTCGAAAAAGTATGGCCTTCTTCCTCACACAAGCTGCATTTTGTTTTATTTGTACAGTCAGCCCCAAAATGAACCACATAGGCCACATTTCACTTTCTCACGTGCATTACTTAGGTGTCCTCTGTCACCACATTTGTAACAGGCCCGAGGCTGACCTGTGTAGAAAACAATACCTCTATCTTGACCTAAAAAAAACGTTTGGCAAGTGTTGGATTTCACCATCTATCTGTTTTAAAGTTATTTTGCATCTCCATCCTCCTGTCCAAAGACAATTCTCGTCCAGTATTGGTGCAGGCAGTCCATGCATTACACACCTCTGTTGTATCCAAAAATTTATGTCTATCATATTTACTCCTTCATTTCGGAATAATACAGTGGCAATTTTAAAGACAGGTTTTGTTAAAGGAATAGCAATAAAATACTTCCAAAACTCTGTGTATTTCATCCTGTGGTACAATTTCCAGAAACGGTCAAGCCCTCCTGGATGTTTAAAACTTATATCGTACTCTGTGCTCCCAGGTACAGTACATGAATGAGGGCGTAAATTTCATAAGGGTAGTATTTCATACTATTCATTAATAGCTGTTTTCCTATAAATATCCTATCTGGTGCATCCGCTATAGTACCTCTAAATCTAAGCCTTACAGCATTCCTCCTCTTTGTTTGCTGTGGCTTTGTGTCATTTGGAAATAATTTTTCCTTTGTGTTTCCACTCCAGGGTTTTCTTTCTGCCCTCCACCATCCTCACTCATTTCTTTGTCAGTATGAATCGTTTTCTGCTCCAGCTCCATAGATGAGTCCTCGCTATCATTGCCAGCTCCTTCAAAAATTATTTCTTTTGTTTTCTCTGCCTCTGATAATGTGTCTTTCTGCTTGCTTCCTGCAACATCTTCAGCGTTTTTAACACTGCTTTCTTTTATAACTTATTTTTGTTTTATATTGTCTCCCAAGGTGCTGGGCCTGTTTCATAGGTGATACAGAGCGTAAAAAGACATAATCCATAAACTCGCTAGGATTAAGAATATCCCTGAATGCCTTTACTAATAAGAAAGTTGTCGAGCTTTGTTTTAAACTCAGCCATGGTCTTGCTACTCACAACTGAGCATGGTAGTATATTCCCGATCTCTGTCACCCTAACGTTAAACCAGAATTTTCTTTTCTTTGTGGTGAATTTGTCCTCGAATAATTGAAATGGGTGAGCTCGGGTATTATGTGGTTGGACCCTCAATACCAAGCCCAACTGTTCCCACATTTGTGTGTCTGTTAGGGCCCTGTAGATTAAGCACATGTCGCCCCTCAATCTACGGTATTCTAATGAAAACATACCCAAATATTGAAGTCTCTGTTCATAATTTAAACCTCTGACTTCCCTAATATTTCTGATTGCTTTCCTCTGAATCTTCTCAAGCGCTCTAATATTCCCTTTATTGCTAGGGGCCCAAAACTGGGTGCAATACTCCATATGAGGGCGCACCAGAGTGTTATAGAGGGGGATAAGAACCTCTTTAGCCCTACTTTTAATGTGTCTAAGTATGCAATGGAGTATGCTGCCAGCTTTTTTAACAGCCTGACTACATTGCACTTTGAAATTGAGGTTGTTACTCACTCTAATACCTAGATCCTTTTCATCCAGAACCACTTTTAGTGCCCTGCCTTCTAGTGTATAATTGAATTCTTTGTTATGTTTCCCCAAGTGCATGACAGTGCACTTATCAAGGTTAAATAATGATTTCTTGGTTTGGTGCAAGATCAGTGAGGGCAGCCTGTAAAATGTCTCTATTATCCTGGCTATTTACTGGGTAACCTAAACAAGTGTCGTCCGAGAATTTAGAAAGCCATACACCCGACTGTGTTTGCATTGAAGAGATATATAAATTGAACAGATAGGAGCCCAAAACTGAACCCTGGGGTATTCCACTGGTAACATCCACCCAACACGAACATTCACCCCTAATGCAAACTCGATGACGCCTCTCGTGCAACCATGACTGAACCCATCGAACGATATGTATATCTAGTCCCTGGTCATGTAAAGCATTAACCAATTCAATATGCAAGACTTTGTCAAATGCCTTGGCAAAGTCGAGGAAGACTACATCCACCGAGTAGCCCTCATCCAAGGCTTTACTAGCTTTACTGTAAAATTCCAACAAATTGGTTTGGCATGACCTCCCCCTGGTGAACCCATGTTGTTTAGAATCTGTGGCACCTATTAGACCTATGTAATCAATAACATAGTCTTTTATAGTCCCCTCTTGGATCTTACCCAACGCAGAAGTCAGGCTGATAGGCCTGTAGTTCTCTACCTCCTGCCTTGATCCCTTGTTTGGCTCTATAATTACTATCTCTTTAGTATCATCCATTTCTGTAATTCCCCCTCATGCCTGTTCCTGTGTGCTTTCTTCCTTTTTATCCATTTTTTCCTTATCCTTTTCTAGCCCTTTCAACCCATCACTTGATGTGCTAGGCCTATTAAGGTCCCAACCTGACCCATCCTTCTTCAATTTCCATCCTGTTTCTAGTAAGGCCTTTGTAACCCATTCCAGATTATCTTTATAATTTTCAATATGTGCTCCTCTGAGCCCTCTTCACTTGCTTTCTGTTTATCTATTTTACCTTTTTTCCATCTGTGGACCTTCTTGTTCTTTTTTCATTTTCCCTTGTTTTGTTTTTGCACCCATCATTGTTTTCTTACCATTTCCTTCAATTTTAGTATCTGTTCTCCTCCATGGCCCAAGCCGTTTCTGACTCATTTGGGCCTTCCCTTGTAAGGATTCCCTGTTATTTACACTTTCACCTGAATCTGCAGGCATGGCACCCTTTGATCTTGCTGCATCCCTTTGTTGCAGTTGATTCTGACAGGCCTGTCAGACCTGTCACTTCCACTGTCAAACATTTGCTCTGCCCGTTTAGGGCTTAACTCTTCTTTATCATCATTCTTTCTTCTATTTACAAGTTCCTTTTGTGCATCTACAGGAATTGAAACCATTGTACTCACATTTTGAGTTTTCGCATCCTCAGTCTCCACTGAAGATCACTCGCCTTCTTGTTTGTTACTGCTTTCTTTGGTTCTCCGTTGCTGCTTCTTTTCCTCCTTCATCTCCTCTTTTCTCCCACAATCCATGGCCTCTGTTGTAATAAAGACCAAGGAGGAGGCCCTCTCCCCCAGTCTCCCACACGTCCTCATGCTCTCAGTGCTGCAATGAAAGTGACACAAAGCCTGTCAGTCCTGCATGGATCCCCCTACTGGTAGAGTAGGGGAATATCTCCGGTGCTCTGGCTAAATTTCCCCCCCCCATTCACTAAAACTACACCAACAGCTTAATCTGGTTCAAGGTCAGTTGGCATTCATCTGCATCCCCCTCCCCCCAAGTCATGCCTGAAAATAGGCAAGAATTTGTCTAGTGCACTTACCCGGTCAACAAAAACTAACTAACTAAATAAATAAATAATAAGGTTAAGAAGTTCACTGGAGAAAGGTGAATTTTTCAAGGGTACAGTGAAGGAATGCCCATGAAACCCTATAAAATGCCTTTTGGGTGTCAAGACTAAGAATTAATAAGGTGTCCACATTCTAAGGAGCATGTTCAATCTGCAAAAAAGCTCCACTGTATATTATCCATTGTTTGGCGATGTTTAATAAAGCTGGATTGATCAGGATGAACTATTTAGAGGAGGATGTCATCTAATCAATGTGCTAGAATACTAGTGAATAATTTATACTCTTGATTCAGTACAGATATAGGTTGGTATGAATTGCAGTGTATAGTCGATTTCTGTGGTTTTAAAATGGCTGATATGTTGGCATAATGTAGTGAATCAGTGCAGATGGCGGTGGTGTGACTTGCCTGAAGAGCTGCTAGAAGGGGTTTCTGAAGAAGGTCTACTATAGCTCTATAAAATTCTGCCCCGTACCCATTGGGCCCTGGACTCTTTCCATTTTTAGCTTCCTTGATAGCCTTCATTTATTTCAAATGTGAAATTAAGCAATAATGACCAAAGAGCCAGTCATTTCCTAGAGATTAATGACCGGCTTGGGGGGATGGGTGGCCTGAGGCGCAGCCGAGAAGCACCCCCACCCAGCCAGTTGTTAATTGAAAGTAAATGACTGGCTGTTCGGTCATTATTGCAATTATAAGTCGAATCGCAATAATGATTTTTTTCGTTTGTGTTTATTTACATTTTTTTGTGGTGGCGCGAGCTGAGCGGCTGCCACGCCCGTCACTTCTAAGAGATTTCAGATCAGCACAGCAGCCAATCAGTGACATCAGTAACATCATGAATAATTAATTAGACTTGTAATAGGATATAACAGTCTGGCGGCATGATCTTGTGATAGTGTGGGGAGTGCAAGGGCAGATAGGAAGTTCCTGAGCGACTCCCGAGGTGGAGATGTCACTTGAGAGTAGTGATGTAATATTGCAGTGGGAATTTTTAAATTTTGGTTGCCCTGCTGATCATCTTGCCTGTAGTTGGGTCTTGTAATTTAGTTAAAGTCACCTGTCTGCGCTGTCTTCTCAGTCTGTATGCTAAAACCCTTGTGTCCCATGAGCCTCCTTCATAATATGTTTGCCATAACCACATCAAGGCATGTTCCGTTTTGGTTTTTAAATACATTCAGCTTTTTCTCCCACAGGCAGCTACTGGAAGGGTGGTTCAGCCCTGTCCATGCCTTCCCCACCCAGTACCCCGGCCACCCTGACTCACCTTGCTCAAGTATTCCCCCATGGATTTCCCCAGTGGTGGGGCCAGAAAGGGAAGAGCCATCCTCCCCCACTTGGTAACTCTCATCTAGAACCAGGGCGGCAGCCAGGGGGTGATGCAGGAATGGGGGGTAGGAAAGCAGGGCTTCATTAAGCCAATGCCCACCCTTTTCCATTTTCTCTCTTTCTCCTTGCTGTGGTGGCACTAAGCATGTTTTCATGGAGGTGCACAAACACCATGGAACCGCGGCCCCCTCTTACTACATTGCTCGTACCCTGGCACTGTCAACTGGCCTCCACAAGGTGGCAGCCAAGGAGCAAGATGGTGTCCCTCCCCACTGCAGCAGAGGAGAGCAGTCCCTCAGACACTCAGTTCTCTCTCCGCCCAGCCAACCCTGATGCCCCGAGCTCATTCCTGAACCCAGGTCACTGGCGTGGACAGAGGTAAGGTGCACAGTACCTCAGGCCTCTGTGCCAAGGGGCTGGCCTGGCCTGTTAATTTTATATGTTAGCAGGTCCTGAATCTTCACTTGTGTTAATTTCATTTGAGGTAGGAGTGAACTGTCGCATTCAGGTTCACAGTCTGTAGGAATCACAATTTGTCCGGTAATTGTGCAAGTTGTTCCTCCCACTGCCTCTTCTTTTTCAATGCATATTCTGTTATTTCACCTCTCAAGACTTTCTTTATATTATCTCATAGGGTTTGTTGAGGAGTACCTCTTACATCATTTTCTCTATTGATTCCTGCAGTATTGTCTAAAATGTGGAGTCCCTCAGTGGGGGGGGGGCAGGATTAAATCTCCACTTAGTGGGAACTGGCACGTTCTCCAAAAGGACAGTGTTATCTATATCTGCTGCCTCTACCCAATCCACATGCTGTCTACTGATACAAAAATTGTCCAACTTGGAGTAATGCCCATGTGGGTTGGAGTAAATCAATCAATCAATCAATCAATCAAGCTTTATTTAGTAGAGCGCATTCCTACATTGTGACTCAGTGCGCTTCACAAAGTTCTAAAATTTTTAAAATACAATACAACCCAGAACAGAAAAAGAAAACAAACATATAAATAAATAAAAACATTAATTATCAGTAAAAACAGATTAAGTACTTATAAAAGCTTGGTTAAATAAAATGTGTATCATTTGTCTCGAGGGTGTAGATAATGACAGATATCCACCAGACCTAAGTGTTTAAGTAGTCAGCACAGGTGGAGCTGTCACAGAGTGGAAGGTGGGGGGGTTGGGATTCGTGGAGTTGGCTGAGGGTTACAAAAGGCAATTATAGTTCCCACCTATAAGGAGAGTCCTGGAGTAATGTCTGAGTATAATGTCCTCCATATGTCTTGTATAGAGGAGGCAGTGCTACTGGGAGGGAAATAAATGCTGCAGATTGCTAGAGGTTGACCACAAAGGGTACCTACCGCCATTGCGAGGCATCTCTCTTTCTCTGAATACTAGATCTCTAAATGAAATAAGATGTTTTGGGGAATAAGAATCATTGCATCCCGTCAGCATCCATTCTTATATAAGGATTCTACAATGTGCTCAAATCCAAATTTGGGCAGTTTCTGATGTTCTAGGCTAACAATATGAGTTTCCTGTAGGAGAAGAAGGTCCTGTCATAATTTCTTCAGTGCTCAAAGCATCTTAGCTCGCTTAACTGGGCTGGACAGCCCATTAACATTTTGTGAGAATATTTTAAATCGCGAAGTCATGAGATTCTACGCAAGTCCTATTTGGAATGCCTAGGATGCAGCCAGGTGGATCATATTTATACCTTCTTTCATAACACGTTAGAAATACAAAACCATCAGCTCCCAGAGGCTGTTGTCTGATACATAACATCTTAAAGAGCAGGTTTCGATTAAGCACAGCCCCCCCCCCCAACATATAGTGTTGTTTACTCTCCAATTTAGAGAATATTCCCAAAACAACATTTTTTCTCTGGCTGTATTTTTCAAAGAATCCCTCATAAACCAGCTCCATGGAGCTGCTAATGAAAATGCTCCCACTTCCTGACTCAGAGGTGCACCCCCACACTATCACGTTTTGTGATGTCAGTACCAGAACAGTGTGGGGGCGCGCACCATAGACTTCAATGGGGGCACTTTTTACAAGGTTTTTTTATTTACACTTTTAAATGCCAATTTTGCGAAAGGAAGGCCACCGATCAACTAATAAAGTCTACGTTAGCTGAGTGGTGGCCTTCCTTTTGCAAAATCGAATTTAATCGATATTAAAAGTGGGGGCCCATGGCTACTATTTAAGACTTCTACTGCTTTAGTGACCACCTTTTCAAAAACAGAGATTGCAGGATTAAAAACATGAGGCATAAAGCTAGATTTTCCCTTAAGGGGAACTCTACCTTTATGCCTAATGTTTTTAACACTCAGCTGCAGAGAATAGAGCTCTTAAAGAACTACAGATGAATGATGAGATTGTTATAAAAGCAGCTGACGGGGGGGGGGTGGCAATATTGTAATTTTAGATAAAGACCATTATGTTAATATTGTTATGGCTCTACTTAATGACCCTGAAAAAAAAAACAGACTACCTTCAGACCCTAAAAACATGACAGAAAGGAACTACACCAGACAATACAGGTGGCAGTAAATAATGGTGAAATTTCAGAACAAGAACATGGATTTATCTGGTTCTGATTATCATATAACACCTAGCCTCTATAGTCTTCCCAAAATACATAAAAGCATTCCTGAACTGCCAGGCAGGCCAATAGTATCTGGAGTAGGTTCCTTGACACAAAACTTAGAACAGCTTGCCGACTACTTCTTACAATGTCATGAAGTGAAATTAGGGTCTTATATCAGAGACACTGCTGACGTATTGTGTAAATTGAAAAATGTTGTCTGGAAGGATGAATATGTATGTGTGGGCATGGATGTTGAAAGCCTCTATACTTCCATAATTCACAGACAAGGGGTCAGAGCATGTAAATACTTCCTTGAAAAAGAAATTGGCAACAATGTTTCTAATGATTTTTTATTTATGGCATTGGATTTTGTACTCACCCATAACGCATTTGAATTTAACGGTGAACATTTCCTTCGGCCATGTAGCACTACAATAGGTGCATCCATGGCTCCCTCATATGCCAGCCTGCTTTTGGGCATGTGGAAGGAGCTACATGTGCTCAACCCTGACAAAAAATCCTTTCTTTACAAATATAATACGGTGGCATCATTTTATTGACAATGTCATACGTATTTGGAAAGGAAATGTGTCTGAGGTCTAGGGTTTTGTCAGCTGGTTACAGAATAATGACTTGCATTTAAAATTCACATATGTGGCAGACAGCAGCACATTAAATTTCCTTGACATTACAATTTCATGGACAGACACCCATACTTAGACCGCAGACATAAAAACAAAATGTTTCAGAAAACAAATGGCCAGCAACTCAGTACTACATGCCAAGAGTGCTCACCTGAAAAAACTTAAGGATTCAGTACCTTAAAGTCAGTTCCTTAGGCTGAGAAGGAATTGTAGTCACTTAGAAGGTTTCATTACACAAGCCAGGGAACTACAAAACAGATTTTCTGTGAGCGGGTACAGTAAGAATAAATTGGACTCCTCCAAAGCCAGAGCACTGAATTATGACAGAAACTCTTTGCTAACAGAGAAAAAGAGGCAGGGCAACAATTACAGTAGCCCAGTTACTTTTGTCATAGACTATAACAACATTGCCGGAAAAATTGGCAACATTATTCATCAAAATTGGAGAATTTTACAAGGGGACCAGAATGTGCACCAGGCAGTGGGACACAAACCACGCATCACCTTTAGTTGAGCCCTGCATGAACTGGGACCTGATTACTTGAAAGAACTCCTGATCCCTTACCTCCCTGTGAGATCGCTCTGCTCAGCCGATGAGGGTGACTTTAAAATCTGCTGGGGCCCATGCTTTTATGTTTGCAGCCCCCTCCCTTTGGAATTCTCTACCCCGTCGGATTAGGGAGTGCACGACCGTGGGGAGTTTTAAACTTGCTTTGAAATCTTTCCTTTGGGAAAAGCTTATGGTTGTACTGTTTACTGATTTGATTCTGTTTGGTTTTATGATGTTGACTTTTTGTATTTTATCATCTTATTGTGCTGCGCCTTGATATTTGAAAGGCGCACAATAAATAAAGTATTATTATTATTATTATTACTGAACCTTAGGGACAAACTGATACATAGCAGGATGAAAGTAAAGGAACACATTAGGCATGCATGGGTGCCCACTATACCTATGGGGAACTATAAATGCCATAGATGCAATAACTGTGAGAATTTACAATAATGGAAAGAATTCATCCACCCTAGGGCTAGGGACAAGAAAGTACATATCAAAGAATACATTACATGTGACACTAATTTCGTAGTGTACGTGCTGTGGTGCCAATGTGGCATGATATACGTAGGCCGCACTACCAGATCAATAAAAACAAGAATACAAGAACACTTTAGGGACATAGAGAATGTGAGGCTAGACAAACCAGTTGCAGCATGCTTTCACAGCATACACAACTCTAGCATGGAAGGGCTAAAATTTATGGGATTGGAACATGTTACCGCACCAAAACAGGGAGGAGGCAATAGACAAAATATATTTCTCATGCATGAAAGTTACTGGATCTATGCGCTACAAAGTGTCAAACCTAAAGGATTAAATGAACAATATGATTTAAAAACCTTACTTACTAAAGAAAAACAGATACTATATCTTTCTTCTTTTTCAGAGATAACTGATGCCTTGTCTCTTACACCTCTGAATACCTTGGATGCTGCATAGTGGATCCCCAGTTTGGAAACAGGCCAGTAAATTTGGGTTAATGCTCAGGATCTTTGTAACTTCCAGTTTGTAATTAACTGAATGTTTGTCCATAAGACTGAAACCTGATTAATTATATGATGAAACTAGCCCATGAGCTTAAAAAAGTTATTGTTATTATGCAATGGTCTTTGTTTGGACTTAATATTGAATTGTGCTTTTTTTTTGTTGTGTATTTTTATTTGTATAATGGTGAGAAAAATAGAAAAAGTGGTGATAATTTCATTAGACCTTATTTTTTCGTTTTAGTATAAGGAGGTCAAAGGGTCATACCATGAGCATATTAGTATTCCTCCAAAGTAGTTGTAAAGCTACTTTAAGTATCAATATAAATTTAGTGGATGTGAATTGTTGTTATGAAACTGCAGCTAATAATGAAGCATAAGGAGGTCAAAAGGCCATGCCATGAGCATATTCGTATCCTTTTAAATTTGTTGTAAATAGCTGTAAATCAACTTTAAATATTCTTTTTTTATTTGAAATGTTACCACTAACCATGAAATAATGAAAGAAGGAGGCCAGTAGGTCATACCATGTCATTTTGTAATGTCATCAGAAACAGACTATTTAAATTGGCTGAGTTGTGAGCTCTCTGGTGCCCTCTAAGGAAGGCTGAGATAGCCAAAATGCAGGGGCAGAGCCATACTAAGAGCTCCTTGTAGACGGTAAAATGAACCTGTGAGATTTGAAATCCAAGCCTCTGTTTTCATTTATGTTTGTGTCCTATCTGTTGTAGTCTGAACAGGAGGATACCGTGGTCCAAGGTATCAAACACCTTGGATAAATTGACAAAAATAGCTCCCACAGGCTTCCTCCTGTCCAGAGCCTCCTGAAAATCCCCAGTGGCCTTTACAAGGGCCGAGGTGGTGCTCTGGAATGGTCTGAATCCTGACTGGCAATTACCCAGTAGGTTTTTTGTTTCAGAAGAATCCATCAACTGGGTGCATACAAGTCTTTAAAATGTTTTAGATACTACAGACAAAAAAGAAATGGGGTGATAGTTTTAAAATTTATGTTTTGGCCCAGATTTATAGATAGGGACAACCAAAGCATCCTTCCAGTTTTGTGGGTAAACTCCAGTAATGATAGACAAATTAAATAACTCCACCAAAGGGGTTGCTATTTTCAAGGCTGCATATTTCAATAACAAAGCGGGGACTCCATCCATTCCACCAGATTTTTTTATGTCTATTTTTAGGATTTCATCACAAACTTGTGCCATTGTAAGCTGTTTAAATTACAACAAAAACTAAATAAAAATAAAACAAAAATAATTAAATTTGAAGGTATTTGTAAGCTGCAGTAGATCCTGAAGTTGTTGATTACTTAATCACCTATTGTTTTATCCCAGGACTTCAGTTCCTATGTCAATAAAATATTCATTAAATTTGTTTACTACACATTCATTTAAAGGAGCCTCATCTCCATGTAGTTCATAATAATTTGCAATATCTATGATTTGGCATCCCTGGAGCTTCTTCATTAACTTCCAGAATTCCCTAGGGTCTGTTTTTACGTTACTTGCCAGGTTGTTTTTAAAATATTCCTGTTTTCTTCTTCTCACCTCCTTAGTGTATTCATTTTGTAATTGTTTGTACTGGTTTCAATCATGGCTATCATTTGTTCTTTTTGCTTTTTTCCAGATATTATCTGTTTGTATTTATTTAATGCAAGTACGAACACATGAAATTTGCCAGCAGATAAAGGCCTAGAAGGTCTATCAAGTCTGCGTGAATGTGCAGCTAGCACCCCTTATTCTGCAGCTGCCCCTCCCTCCCACCCTTCCCTCCATTAACCCCCTTGCCCTGTCCTAGCCCCTTTGAAGCAATCCACTGCTCTACTAGATACCACTTCTGCTGGTAATGCATTCCACCCAGCTACCACCCTCTCTGTAAAAAAGTGTCTCCCCATCTCCCTCCTGAACCTTCCTCCCTCCAGTCTCATATCATGGCCCTGGTGTCCCTCCCCTTCCTTACTTTGAACAGCCCCTCTGTACCTGTCTTGTTTATTTCTTTCATGTACTTAGAGGTTTCAATCATGTCCCCCCTGTTCCTCCTCTCCTCCAGCAAGTACATGTTCAACTCCCTCAGCCTCCTCTCGTATGGTAAGTCCCCCAGCCCCTTGATCATCTTTGTCACCCTGCGCTGCACCCCCTCCAGTAACTTAATGTCCCTTTTCAGATACGGGTGCCAGTACTGCATGCAGTACTCCAGGTGCAGTCTAACTAATGATCTATACAGTGGCAGAATCACCTCCCTCTTTCCTCAAGGATTTACCCTTTGCAATGCAACCTAGCATTTTGTTGGTCTTTGCAGCTGCCTTCCTACATTGTGCCTGTCACAAACCCACTCAGCAGGTCAGCCCTCTACTCCCAAAGTGCCAACCTCCGAGCGCAGTCTTGTGAACAGTTAACAGAAACAGGGTAACCCTCCTGTCTGTTGTTAGGGTTCGAATCAACCTTTGGTCTCAAGTCTTGGAGGGATTCAAACTGTGAACCTTTTGTTAGCATACCCAATGTACAGGCTAAGATAATTCTGCTCTTCTGGGGGGGGGCAAGATATTTTTTGCCTATGGGCACCTAACCAGGCGTACAAAATGAACCCTTAAAACTCTATTAAAGACCTCAGAATAAATTCTTACCTTTTCCCAGTTTGGTAAAGCCAGTAAGCTTTGTACAGTGTCAGCTTTAACCATGTATGCTTCCCTTGTCAAGAATTTCTTGACTATGCTATAGTGTCCTTTAATTTTTCATTCCTCCTCGGTCTTCATTCAGGGAGGTTATTGTGGTGACCTCCGAGCTGATGTAAAGCAGGATGTGTTCCTCGTTGTTGGATTTAGTATGTAATAGCACTATGTCATAAAATACCTTGATGTATATGCCTTATGTCCATGAAATCTGTAAATGTTGAAAATACCACGGCACTAGGTGTTTTTCATAAAGGTAAAAAGTTACTAGGGGACTGTATTATAAAAATTAAGTTACCGGGGTAGAGATATCAGAAACCCCCCGTTGTATTACTTAAAATGCATGTGAGTTACAGATTGTTTGAGAGGCCCTTTGGCACCATGCATTCCTGCTTTAAGCTGAACCAGTCTAAAATGTCATGGTGATTTGCATATACATCCCACGATGCTTTGCATTAAGGGGGTATGTGTGGTGATGTGTTTCTTTGAAACTTGGCTTTATTGCCAATGCCCTTTGGGGGTAACCCTTGCTTCAGTACTTCTGCACTGAGGTTCCTTGTCTTTAGCTTCTTTTGGGGTATTTCTGTTTTTGAGCTCCCCATCACCCAAACACACAAGACCAACAAAGGGAATGAAATAATTTTTGCTAAAGAGATAGATCAGTAGATACTGACTAAGTGCAGAGTAAGGACATGCATCGTATATTGCTGCAAACTGATGTATTGAATAAGGGATATGCCATTGCTTAAGGTTATTCCCTGTATTTTAAATAAACATCACACAGAGACTGTGTGTTGAACCTGAAGTTCTGTGTCTGGTCCATCTGTTATCCCACATCCCCTCCACAGACGTGGTGTCAGGTGGGATAACTTGCTGGAAATGTCTAGACTGGGCTGGGGGACGTTTTCCGGTGGATATCGCCAAGATATTCCAGGTGGGCAGATGCACCAGGAGTCGCCAGAGGAGAACCCCGAGAAGAAAGTCTGTGGAGTTCTGACCTGAACTATGGCCAACAGACTGGGGAAAAAGCTACTGCCTGGATTGGACCTGGGAGCTCGGAGGAAGGCCAAGCCTGAAAATGATGAAGAGATGCAAGGGGACGAGGAAGAATTGAGGGAACTACCTCCTCTTGAAGACGCTCCATCTGAGGACCTAGGGGAGTTGTTGAAATGGCTCTGCATAAAACAGGTGCAGATGGAAAGAGATAGAGACATTGAGCAGAGAAGGCAAGATGCCAAATGGGCCGATACCATGGGGGACTTGCTTGCCATCAATGCAGGGAAAACTGAAAGAACCAGTAGCCCAAAAGACTTTAAACTGTCCAAAGTATCGGACAGTGATGACATTGAAGTGTACCTCACAACTTTTGAGAGGATTGCTTGAACATGTGCATGGCCAACGGAACAGTGAGTTGTTCGACTGGCACAGCACCTGACAGGCTGTACCCAGTTGGCTTATAGCCACATGGACTCCTGAGAGGCAGAGGACTATTTATTTATTTATTTATTGAGAGTATCAGATTACAACCTTTGAGTCAAGGACTCATTTCCAAAGGCTTCACTTTAGGTACACTACACAACAACAGGCATTCATAACACAGTAAGAGACTACAGACATGGTATTGGCAACATATAAGGTTAACAGTATAACAGTGAGGATGTAGCTAAGATAGTAACAGGGTAAGAGCAGTGTAGCTAGTTCTATACAGTAGGGAAGCCATACAGGTCCTGAGTAGGGCTTGCGAAAGTAAGTGAGCAGTACAAACAGTAGTAAGGGTGTGGCCTGAATGCTGGTAGGTAGTGTGAGCAGCTGGGATACCAACTTTGTCATTAACACACAAAGTATCAGGGCGGGGAGAAATCTGCTAGCCCAGCATCTTCTCATCCATAGGCAGATTCCTTTACTTATTAGGGACAGTGACAGTGACGGGTTGAGATTATGTGGTTTTTGACCGTGACTATGACCGTGTAAAGCAAGAGATCCTCAGGTGCTATGACATAAACACTGAAACCTATCGCCAGAGGTTTAGGTTTCTTAAAATGCAGTCCCTGGACCCCCCCTGAGACTTATGCCCATTTTAAGGAACTTTACTACAAATGGTTGCAGCCAGATAACTACAGCCAGGACCAGCTTATGGAGGCAGTAATTATTGAACAGTTTATTAAAGTTTCACCCCAGGATGTACGACTTTGGGTTCGGAAGCATAAGCCTGAGTCTGCTGATAAAACCGTCATGTTGGCAGAAGCCTTGCTGGCAACCCAACCATCCAGACCCAGAGGGTTCCAGGGGTCATCAGCAGCTGCAACCACCAGCAATCCGGTAAGGAACCCTTTTACTTATAACCTGTCAAATCCAGCCCCAGTGAAACAAGACTGGAGAGCAGAGAGAGGTAGGCAAATTCCTGTAGCAGCGATTGTATGTCATGGGTGCCAAAAGAAGGGACATTATGTAAGAACTGTCCAAAAATAAAATGAAAGAGACAGCTCATCCCGCCTTAGCGAACTGGAATCACTTTATGACCACTGCGCACATTGGATCACAGCAGATGATGGTACTGATTATTTCAGGGAGCCACCAAACTCTTGTGCAAGCAGTTCTGGTGACTGGGAATAATAAAGAGAAAGATAAAGTAGTCATCTGTGTGCACTGCGATACCCATTGCTACCCTACAGCCACCATACAAATGACTGTTCAAGAAAAGGCACAAGAGGTAGAAGTAGGGTTGGTACCTCGCCTACCCGTGCCAGTTGTCATCGGGCATGATCACCCAGACTTTGCTTCATTTATATATTAACACAGAAACATAGACGTTGACGGCAGATAAGGACCACAAGGCCCATCCAGTCTGCCCATTTTTTCTACCTTATGAAAGTGCCATAGGCCTTTACTCTGTCAATGGCCTACATATTCATACTCATCTGTATTGCTCCCTTATGCCTATCCCATGCCTGTTTGGAGCCCTACACTGTAGTCATATCCACCACTTCCTGAGGTAGGCCATTTCATGCATCCACCACCTTTTTTGTGAAAAAGAACTTCCTCACATTGCCCCTTAATCGGCCTCCCTCTAATCTCATGCTGTGTCCTCTTGTCCTGCTATTTTTCTTATATTTAAACATGTTAGACTCTTTCACCTTGTTTATGCCCTTAAGATGTTTGAATATTTCGATCATATCACCTCTCTCTCCCTCCCTTACTCTAGGGTATACATATTGAGCTCTGTTAATCTGTCTTCATATGTTTTCTGATGTATTCCCTGCACCATTTTGGTTGCCCTTCTCTGGACTGCCTCCATTTTGTTAATGTCCTTGTGCAGGTGCGGCCTCCAGTACTGCACGCAGTACTCCAGATGGGGCCTAACCAGTGTCTTATAAAGAGGGATTATTACCTCCCTCTTACGACTTGTGATGCCCCTATTAATACACCCCAATATTCCCCTAGCCTTATCTACTGCTTTAGTGGTCTGCTTGGATGATTTCAGATCATCTGTGATGACAATGCCCAAGTCTCTTTCTTCCCTTATGACATTGTCATGCCGCTGAGGACTCTGCTGTAGCTGCTGTAACCACCAGGGCTCAAGTGAAGCAGGGACATTTACCATCTGTGTTCCCATTTGATGATGATGTTTTTGAGGATCCTGGCAAGGACTGTAAAACTAAGGTGGAGAAAAGGAAGCTAAAGAAGGACTGGATTGATACTCATGCTGGTGCACATCCTTAATTGAGTATTATCAACCTGCCCATGCTGTATCTCCACTGCTTGCAATGTTTTTTGTCTTTGAATGCAGGGCATGCTTGCCTGTTGCACTGTCTGTCTACTCATTGTAAATACTCTGTCTGCACAACTGTTTTATTGATGTGGAGCCTTTGAAAAGGAGTCTATGACTCAAAGGATTGTAATTCCGAACATCTTAAATAAATAAAATAAATAAATACAACTAGACTTTGGACACACTTTTAAATGTGATATGCAGCAAGAGCAAAAAGCAGAGCCTTCACGTAACCATTTTTTTTTCCAGAGGTGGGGAAGGGAGTGGAAAAAGGTACCCCTCCGTTTGTTGTAAAACAGGGAATACTGTACAGAAAATACACTAACCCCAGAACTGGAGAGGTGGTAGACCAACTAATGGTTCCAGAAAAAATCCGCTCCCAAATCATGTATCTGGCACATGACATCCCTTTAGTAGGCAATGCAGACAGAGATAGCACCCTGAATAGGATATTACCCAGGTTTTATTGGCCCTCTATCTACAAGAACATAGCTAAGTACTGTAAAGCATGTGCTGAGTGTCAGAAGGCAGCTCAGGCAGGAAAGAGGGATTGAGTACCGCTACAACCCATTCCCATTGTGACTAACCCCTTTGACAGGATAGCTATGGATGCAGTGGGTCCCCTGGAAAAGATCTCCAAGGGTAACAGATTTGTACTGGTCATATGTGATTATGCTACCGTTACCCAGAAGCTCTCCCCATGAGAACTGTCACCGCCCCAAGGATAGCAGAGAAGCTAGCAAAGGTATTTAGCCGCATGGGAATCCCCCAGGAAATACTTACTGATAAGGGGAGTAATTTTAATGCACACCTGCTAAAAGAATTGTACCGTCTGCTGGACGTGGTAGCAGTGCATACTTCCCCATACCACACACACAGACTGCCGGTCTCATAGAGAAGTTTAATTAGACATTAAAGAGAATGTTGAAGAAGTATGTAAAAGAAGAGGGTAGAGATTGGAATTTACTTTTTCAATTCAATTCAGTTCAATTAAATTTTTATTTAACCAGGCAAAACATTGTTGAGTGAACTCATTTACAAGATGGTCCTGGGTGGACAGATACATTTTTGCTTACAGAGAATTCCCTCAAGCCTCCACTGGTTTCTCTCCTTTTTCATCATTGTATGGGAGGAACCCAAGGGGGCCAATGGATATGGTTAAAGAACACTGGGAGGAAGGGAAGGAGGTGGGACATCTTAATGTCGTAGAGTACATGACTCAGCTACGCAAACGCCTGGTGAGGTATCATACTTGGCACACCAGAACTTCGAACAAAAGCAAGACTTGCAGAAAGAAAGATACGACCAAGGTTTGAAGGTTAAAACATTTCAATCAGAGGATAAAGTGTTGTTACACCCTCCCTCCACAGAGAACAAACTACTCATGAAATGGCAGGGCCCCTTCACCATTTTGAGGCAAACAGGAGCAGTGAATTATGAGCTTAGCATGCCAGGAAAGACCCCCAAAAAATTTACCATGTGAACCTCCTTAGGAAACGGCTAAGAACCCTAACCCCTCCCATTATATCTATCCTGAAGTTAGGGAGCCAGAGCTGAAGATTGCCAATAAAAGGCTAGAACAGTCAGGACAGTTGGGGGAGATCCAGATAAACCCTGAACTGGAGCCTCAGCAATAGAAAGATTTGCAGGGGGTATTACAAGAATTTGAGCCCATATTCTCGAACATCTCAGGGAGGGCCAAAGGAATTGTGCACACCATAACTGCCACGCAAGACAAGCCCATGCACCAAAAGCCCTACAGATTGCCCATAAAGGTGAGGGATGAGGATTCAGGAAGCCAAAAAATGGGGCAGTTAGGCACAACTGTGCCCTCAAAGAGTGCATGGTCTTCACCCATGGTCATAGTGGACAAGAAAGAGGGTGCGATACGTCTATGCCTAGATTTTAGAAAACTTAACAATGCATTACTATTCGGTGGCTACCCAATGCCCCGCACAGGTGACATCATTGGCAGGCTAGGCAATGCACAGTACATCTCCATCCTTGACCTTACTAAGGGATATTGGCAAATCCCCTTGTCACCTGATTCACAAGATAAAACTGCATTTAGTACCCCAGTCGGTTTATACCAGTTTATCACAATGCCATTCAGACTACATGGGGCCCCAGCCACTTTTCAGCATTTTATGGACCATGTACTAAGAACACACACTAAGTACTATGTGGCTTATTTGGACGATGTGGTCATAATCAGCCCTGACTGGGAATCCCATGTCAAACACTTATCCCAGGTATTGCAAGCAATAAAGGAGGCAGGAGTGGCCATTGACCCTGCTAAGTGTGCCCTAGCAAAGACAGAGACAAGATACCTAGAGTTAATTTTAGGCAATGGACAAGTGAAGCCTGTGGTACAAAAGGTTACAGCAGTAGCAAACAGCCTAATACCTACTGCAAAAAAACATGTGAGATCTTTCCTAGGCCTGGCCGGTTATTACTGGAGATTTATTCCTAATTTCTCAGCCATTGCCAGTCCTTTGACTGATCTCACTAAAAAGAGGTGCCCGAATAAGGTTCAGTGGCCCTGTATTTGTGATGAGGATTTTAGGAATATCAAGGCCATTCTATGTATAGCTCCTGTCTAGACTTCACTCACGTGTTTGAGGTGCAAACCGATGCATCAGAGAATGGTATTGGGACAGTCTTATATCAGAAAATAGATGGGGAAGAATATTTGATCATATATATCAGCAGGTAGCTATATGAGAGGAAGAAAAGATATGCTACCATAAAGAAAGAATGCTTAGCTCTGAAGTTGGCTATTGAGTTTCTGAAATATTACTTGTGGGGGGCTGAATTTAAGGTTGTAACTGATCATAACCCCCTTTGCTGGTTGCACCAAATGAGAGAAGAAATCCCTGTATAATGCGGTGGTACTTAGCTCTTCAGCTCTATCACTTTACTATGTCCTATAGGGCAGGGACAAGACATGTAAATGCTGCTTGCATGTCTAGATATGGTGCAGGAATTGATGTCAATGAAATATGATGGACTATCCCTAAGAGGAGATAGTGCAGGAAAGGTACCATTAGTCTCTGTTAAGAAATGTGTTAACACCTCAGGGTAAAGAATGATGATATCCACTGTGTTTATGATGGAATGTTTATTGTTAATAGGGACCCTGAGATGGAGCTTCTGAAGATGGATGGGTGGAAGCTCCATTCCTTCCTGGGACAGGAAGGTAGTAAGCAGTCTGCACTAACTGCTTCCCTCTTAAGGTGGGGGATATGTAACAGGGAGATCCTGCCACTCTTGAGGACTGACCTTTTCTTAAATCTGTTGCAACAGTTCTTCTGTTTCTTAGCCTAATCTATCCTTTACAATTTCTAGTCCATAAGGTTGGCCACCAATGGGTGCCCCCTCCCCTTTCTTGACTATGCCATAGTGTCCTCTTTAATTTTCCTTTTTCCTCTCAGGTCATTGTACAGGGATGTTATTGTGGTGACCTCCGAGCTGCTGTAAAACAATAGGCTGTGTTCCTCATTGTTGTAGTATGCAATAGCACTATGTCATAAAATACCTTGATGTATATGCCTTATGTGTATGAACCCTGTAAATGTTCAAACTACCATGGCACTAGGTGTTTTCAATAAAGGTAAAAAGCTACTAGGGGACTGCATTATAAAAATTAAGTTACCGGGACAGAGATATCAGAAACACCCCATTGTGTTATTTAAAATGCATATAAATTACAGATGGTTTGAGAGGCCCTTTGGCACCATGCATTCCTGCTTTATGCTGAACCAGCCTAAAATGTCATGGTGATTTGCATACACATCCCATGATGCTTTGCATTATGGGGGTATGTGTGATGCTGTGTTTCTTTGAAATTTGGCTTTATTGCCAATGCCCTTTGGGGTAGCCCTTGCCTCAGTGCTTCTGCACCGAGGTTCTTTGTCTTTAGCTTGTGTGTTTGTTTGTTTTTTATTTCTTTGAGCTCCCCATCACCCAAACACACAAGACCAACATATGGAATTAAATAATCTTCACTGAAGAGATAGATCGGTAGATCAGTAGGTGCTAACTAAGTGTATAGAAAGGACATTCATAGTCCGTTTCTGCAAACTGATGTACTGAAGAAGGGATATGCCATTGCTTAAGGTTATTCCCTGTGTTTTAAATAAACATCACACAGAGATTGTGTGTTGAACCTGAAGTTCTGTGTCTGGTCCATCTGTTATCATACAACCTCTCCACAAGATGGAATATGCAAGTAAGAATACAGAAATGGAGCTTACAATTAAGAAACTGAAGCTGGAGCCTGAAAATGAGTTCACCGACAATGAGCATGAAACACCATCAAGAGGAAATATACTGCTGAAAAACATGCCTTTCAAGCACATAAACCATGTATTCCATGGCAAGGTGCAAGTCACCAGTTTCAACAAGTAGACCTAAATGTTCCACATTGTGGGGAGTTTTTTTTTCTGTTATTTTGACCACCCCTCAAAACGTGGTTCTATGTGATTTATTATTTTGACCATCCCAAACAAATGGGAGGCAGTATAACACAGTGGTTTAAGGCTCTGAGCTGCAAATCTGGAGACCTGGGTTTGAATCCCACAGCCCCACTTGCATACTGTGTGACCCTGAGCAAGTCACTTAACTTCCTTGTGCTCTCAGGTTGCACCTGCAAACAAGCTTTCAGCTTAGTGTACTATTTCTGGTTAAACAATTGAAAGAAGAAAGAAACAGTATAGTTAGGGACAATTTTGTCTTCCTTTTTTAAGAAATTCTCTAGTCTTTATTTGAATAAATGTTACAACATTTTATAAATACATACTACTTGATGTCATTTTTTTCAAAATCATAACCCAATTTATAAGCACAATAAGACACTCCAGGGTGTTGGTTGTTCCATTATAACCACACGCCTAGGGGTGGAAGGACACTCAGCCTTCGGCCTTGTGCCTTACCACGCACTTAAGCATGCGGTTATCACAGAACAAGCAACACCCTGTCATGTTTTATTGCTTAGTTAAACCAATCAACATTTAAATCTCCAAGAATCAGCAATTCGTGGCTCTTCAGATACAGTGTTAGATAATCTTGCAACAAGGTATCATTTATTACTGAAACCCATCCTGCACTCATTACATTCATACGGTCTCTGTCTTGAGTAGTATCTCCAATGTTCAGGGTTATAACATGACATGAATGGACCCCATTCTTAAGCTAGGGCATGTTTAAAGAAAGCAGGAAATCAGTACTGTAGTAATCTTTAATATTTGCTGAAGTACTCTTCTTAATACACACAAGGATCCCAGTATGGTTTCCTTCTGTAGTTCGTATGGTGTCACAGAAATTGGTAGCATATTCAGGTGTGCCTAAAAGTTATTTTTAAGCAGTCCTGTAGCTCCAAGGACAACTGGGGTTATTTCTGTGTTTTTGTTCCACATTTGTTTTGTTTCCGTTTATATGTATACTGGTATTTGATTATCTTGTATCTCTTCATATGTAAGACACAAGTCACTTGGGAAAAACACTTTAGTTAATTAGAAACACAGAAACATAGATAATGATGGCAGAAAAAGACCAGAGGTTCATCCAGTCTGCCAAAGTTCTCTATAATCCCTGGAACCTACTGTTCCTCCAGGGTACTAACCCGCCCCATCTTCTTTCTGTTCTCCTCCTTGGCCGCCCTCGGTATCCACTATTCCCTTCATTATGTCCCAGCCCTGTTTGAATCTCTGGACTGTTTTTGCACCCACCACCTCAGCTGACAGACTATTCCAAGGTTCCACCACCCTTTCTGTGAAGTAGTACTTCCTCACATCTCTCTTGAACCTACCCCGTTAATTTCCATTCGTGTCCACAAATTGGTATTCAGGCTAAGCCATTCCCCGCAGTTCACTTTGTTAATTCCTTTAAGGAACTTGAAAGTCTCTACTGTATCTCCCCTCTCCCTTCTGGTCTCCAGTGAGCACATTTTTAGTGCCTTGAGGCACTGCTCATAGGATCTGCCCTGCTGGCCCGGAATCATTTTTGTTACTTTGCGCTGCACTGTCTCCAACTTATCCTTATCCTTTCTGAGGTGAGGACTCCAGAACTGGGCTGCACTCTACTGCTACTCTAGGTGAGGCCTCATCAGGGATCTGTAGAGGGAAAGTATTACCTCTTTTTTTCTGCTATCAATACCCCTCCCAATACATCTCAGCATCCTGTTAGCCTTGCTATAGGCCTTGTTACACTGACTCAATTGCTTAAGTGAGTTGCTAATGATAACTCCCAGATCCCATTCCTTAGCTGTAGTGCTAAGTTTCTCTCCTCCCATCCAGTACTCTGTCTTGGGGTTCTTTTTCCCTAGGTGCATTACCTTGCACTTTCTAGTGTTGAATTTTAATTGCCAGACCTTTGACCACCCCTCTAGCTTTTGTAGGTCTCTCTTCATTTCCCTTATTCCTTCATTACTATTCACCCTCCCACATATATCTGTGTCACCTGCAGAGAAACACAACTTGCCCTGGATTCCTTCTCCAGTGTCTCTAATGAACATGTTGAAGAGGACCAGACCCAGGATCGATCCCTGTGGAACCCCACTCACAAACTCCCTCTCGTCTGATTAAACCCCATGGACCAACATCTCCCCTCTAGCAAGTTACCCACCCAGTTCACCACGGGTTTAGCTTCACCCGGGTCTTCCATCTTCTTGAACAATCATTTGTGAGGTACTGAGTCAAAAGCCTTGCTGAAGTCAAAGTAGAGCAGATCCACAGCATGGCCCTTGTCTAATTCCTTTGTCACCCAGTCAAAGAAAACTATCAGGTTAGTCTGACAAGATCTTCCTGCCATGAAACCATGCTGTTTACTATCCTGGAGTCTGTTGCTGTCCAGGTAGTCTATGAGGTCCTCTTTGATCAATGGCTCCATCAGCTTCCCTGCAATAGAGGTTAGACTGACAGACCTGTCATTGTTAATTTTTCTTATAGTGGTGCTGTAACTCCCCTATAGTTAGAGTTGGGTAGGGTGTTTAATGTTAAACCCCTAACTTTGCACCCTAATAGCTTCGCCCTCATTTAATGGAACATAATTTCTCTTATACTATATTATCTGGTTTGCTGGTGTCCACTTCATTGACAGATGTTATAGGTGATCCCATTTGATCATTGCTTTTTATTCTGTGATCCTTCTGAGTTCATGATTCCAGGTTTTTCTGCTACCCGCATATTTTGTTTTAGTTACACTTTGTGCTCTTCTGCCCTGGTGGGTGTACCGCCTTCTAGGCTGAATAGCCTAGGCAATAATAAAAGGGGACAAGACACTTTTTAGGTATGTAAGTGAAAAGAGGAAGACCGGGGAGAAAGTAAGGTTAAAAGGGGAAGGGTAGGACTGTGCAGAGCAAGACCAGGAAAAGGCAGACATCCTGAACAAATACTTCTGCTAGGTACTCACAGAGGAATGAGAAGGGGAGGGACCACAAACAATAACAGGAGCTATGGGTGGGGGGAGGTGAACACGGGTCCTTTTTTTGGAGGAGAGAGTCCTGAAAGACTCAATGTTCTGAAACTGGACAAGGCATTGTGGCCAGACAGAGTGCATCCCCAAGGGTATTGAGGGAGCTAAGGGAGATACTGGTTGCACCTTTGAAAGTCCTATTTAACAGCTCACTTAAAATGGCTGGGTTCTGGAGGACTGGACAGCAGATGTAGTCCCACTTCACAAAAGTGGTTGTGGGGAGGAGGGAGGAGGCTGGCAATTATAGGCCAGTTAGTCTGACATTGGTGGTGGGAAAGTTAATTGAAAACACTGCTAAAGAAAAGGATTATGGAATATCTTATCCAATGCATTACAAGACCTGAGGCAGCATGGATTTATGAAGGGGTGGGGTCCTATCAAACGAATCTGATAGATTTCTTTGACTGGGTGACCAAGGAATTAGATCAGGGTGGAGTGGCAGACATGACCTACCTAGATTTCAGTAAGGTTTTTTGATACTGTTCCACAAAGAGACTAGCAAGCCAGCTGGGTTCTTAGGAGTGGGTCCAAAGGTGGTAAACTGGATAAGAAAGTGGTTAGGGGATAGGCAACAGAGGGTGATGGTAAATAGAGTTCACTCTGAAAATGGGAGGAGGACCAGCAGGGTGCCTCAGGAATCAGTATTGGGACCGGTCCTCCTTACTGTCTTTGTAACTGTCACTATAGAGGAGCTGGAAGTGGAGGTGTGCCTCTTTGCAGATGACATCAAAATCTGCAACAGGGTGGACATTCCAGGAGGTTAGAAAGGATGAGCAGAGACCTGAGAAAACTCAAGGAGTAGTCAAGGGTATTGCAGCTGGGTTTCAATGCGAAAAAGTGCAGAATAATGCACTTAGAGAACAGAAACTTAGGGGTAGAATGCAAAATGGGTGGAGTGGTTTTGATGACCACCAAGCAGGAAAGACACCTGGAGGTAAACATAGCCAGACAGAGTGACATAGCAGTTGGGAGGACCTGTGGGATGCTGTGGTGCATAGGGAGGAGTTTCACCAGCAGAAAGAGGAAGGTGGTATTGCCCCTGTATAGACTGCCAGTAAGACCCCATCTTAAATACTGTGTCCAGTTCTGAAGACCATGGACCCAATTCTCAAAACTTGTCACAAGCCACGCCAATGGTGGCTTGTGCCAATTGCCAGTGCACCAGGGACCCTGCGCCCAATTCTGTATCAGGCAGGGTCCAGGTGGCAGAGTCCTGTAATTTGCAGCAACTGTGGCTGTGTGCCAAACAGATGGCACATTTAGATGGGTTGCTGCATGCTGCAGGGTGGTCGTGCACCGCTCTAGGATGTCCCTGGTTGCTAGCAGTCCCCCCAGCACCGATCTGCCCGTATATTAAAATAATAAAATAACTTTTCTTGGTGTCTAGTGGACCCCCCCAGCCCGATCCCCCAGTTATGAATGAGAATCATGTCCCTGGTGGTCTAACGGACCCCCCCCAGCCTCACTTCACTAGTTATGAATAGTAATCGTGCCCCTGGTGGTCTAACAGACCCCCCCCCAGCCCTGTTCTGCCTGTACAATAGAAATAACAAGTGATCTTTTCCCGGTGGTCTAGCGAACCCACCTCCCTATCTCTGATGTGCCCATATAATATAAAGATGTATTTCCCTGGTGGTGTAGTGGACCCACACCCTGGTAGGTAGTGCTGACCACCCCACTCCCCCATCCCGAAACCAAGCCAGTGACTGGCACATCCCTCCTCTCACCACCACGGATGGCCAGCAACTGACTCATCAAGGAGTGCATACTGTATACAGTACACACTCCTTGACAGGTCAGTTGGTGGCCAGACATGGTGGTGGGCACTACTGTACCTGCTGTGGTGGGGGTCTCCTCAGACAATCAGGAAAAGATCTTTATATTATATGGGCACATTAGGATGGGGGTCCGCTAGACCACCAGGGAAAGACATTTATTATATGGGAGAACAGGGCTGGGGGTCTGCTAGATGACCAAGGATGTAATTACTAATAACTAGGGCTCCAGGAAGCTTTCAGAGGAGTCCTACTAGACCAGCGGGATGAGATCAATATTAATAAAGGGGATCAGGGATGAGAACACAGCACATGTTTCCTCCCACCAAGGAGGTCTCGAGACTAACACAAATGCTCCAGCCCTCCAGAGGGTGAAATTCTAAAAGAAATACCCTTAGACCAGTCAGGGCTGGTCTAAGGGTACTAAGGCCCTCTATGGGAGGGTTTAGAGAAACTCCAATTAGGGGATGCGACAGCTCGTGTCTGCTGCATGCCCTCTAGTGCCATACCACAGCCCATTGTGTGCTGCAAGGACAGTGCAAGCCCCCTTTGGTGCACGCAGCCTGTGGCTGATGCAGACTGCATTTCAGAATTGCTCCCAGTGCATCTTTTGATGCAAGGGGCACTTTGTGCCATTCCTTGTTGTGCAAGCCCCTTGCGCCTTTCTGGGAGCTTTGAGAAGTGGGTCCGCATCTCCAGAAGGAGATAGGCAGAGTGGAGGCGGTCCAGAGGAGAGCAACTAAAACAGTGCAGGGTCTGTACCAAAAGCCCTGTGAGGAGGGACTAAATCAAAACATATTTTATTTATAAGAAGTGCCTTTTCAAGCTGGCCCGGTGGCACTGAGGGTTGCTGACACTGGAGCCACACCAGCATGTACCAGTGACCCAAGCCCTGGTCTACGAGGTCGGCAGGGGAGAGAGGATCGAGCATCGGAGGACTGTTCCCTTCTCTCGGGAGTTTGAGATCAGGAGGTAGCCTGGCGTGGCAATAGTCCCAGTGGGGGCAGCGGCACTGTGATACATAAGGGCTACATAAGGCAGGGGAAAGACGTCAGAAGCGGCTGCCATCCGGACATGGGTGGAGCATCACGTCATGGACTGGGCAGCACTGCACATCCCAAGTCTGGGGTGTAACTGAAGAAACCCTCCTCGCTGGTCTGGATAGGCGAAAGGCTCCACAGCACCTGACCGCCACGTGCCCATAACTGGGCCTCTGCCCCTTGAACTACTCACAGACCTGGGGTCCAGAGACCTGTGAGGAGACTAATGCCCCTTGAGGAGGTGTGGAGGTCTCGTGAAAGTGTAGAGCGGTATCATCGGTGCCTGAGAGAGTTTCAGGTCCAGGGTACATCATAAAGAGAGTCGAGGGGGAAAAAAAAAGACACGCCCTTCCAGGAGTTCAAAGCACTTTTACACAGTAAAAACCAAACGCATATAACAATCATTAAAACCATAATAAATAATGCAACAAAGAGCCATTTAAATTTCCCATATTAAAATAACTGCATCAGCAATCTTACAAGACTAAGAACAATCTGGCTAGCCCGGTGGCGTGGAGGGTTGAGGCGCTGGACGCCATACCTCGCGCCACGCTGGCGACCCGGGTTTGGAGATGGACTCAGGGAGCCGGGGGTCGGCAGGGGAGGGAGAGGATTGAGCATCTGGAGAACAGTTCTCCTCTCCCTGGGGAGTGATCCTGGGGCTGCTTGGTGTCCTCGCGACCCCGATGGAGATGAGTGCATGCAGGATCACCAGCCAGAATGACGGAGTGGGAGTGTGCAGACACCAGTGCAGGGCAGCCATGTGGATTCATTGCTCGCTGCACTCCCGGGGAATCTGTACATAGAAAATCCCTGACCTTGGGGATAGGCGACGGCACCTCCATCCACTCAGCCGCACTCCATTGCCGGTTGTCCTTCTCTCCTGAGCCGAGCCCAGCCTGGCCCGAATTCAAGATAGAGTGCCCTGGGCGGATAGGGTGGCCCTACCTCTGGGGGCTCAGAACCGAGGGGATAGGGGATAGCCGGGCTGGTGCCAGAGCTGGAAGCACTGGAGGATGCCCAAGAGAGTTCCTCGGGTCGGTGCAAAAATAGACAACAACAAAAACCAAAAAAAAGAACAATCTGGATAGGCCAGGCTAAATAAATAGGTTCTTAAGGCTATCTTAAAACTTTGGATGGTCAGACACTCTCTCACCCAACGAGGTAGAGAATTCCACAGGTTGGGGGCTACAAAAGCAAAAGAACGAACCCTGGGAATCTCTAGCCATCACTAATCGGCAGAGTGGAGTGGGCAGTAGGGGAGAAGGAGATCTTGCAAGTAACGGGGTCCCTGCTCATGTAGGGCTTTATAGGTCAGTAAACTGATCTTGAAGGGGATCCACCACTGTACTGGCAGCCAGTGCAGTCCGTGGAGCACAGGGGTAATATGACTGGCCTTTAGAAGAGCCAGTCAATAGCCTGGCTGCTGCATTCTGCACCAGCTGCAAGCTGCGGATATCAACCCCCCAGAAGCCCTAGGTATAGGGCATTGCAGTAGTCAAGGCGGGAGGTCATGAAGGTGTGGACTAGAGTTGCAAGATCATCAGGTGGGACCAGGTGCTTTACCTGGGTGATATGCCTCAGATGGTAAAATGAGGTCTTCACAACAGCCGACACCTGAAATTTAAGTGTCAAGCCATCATCAAAAATAATGCCTAGGTTCCACACCCGGTCTGAGGTAGTCAGCTGAACACCCCCGAGCCATAGCCCGGATGGCTGTTCTGCCAACAAACCTGCCTTCCAGCGATTTTGGTCCACCACCAACACCTTGGTTTTATCCAGGTTCAACCGTAGCCAGCTGGCACTCATCCAGTCCTGGATCTCGGAGAGGCAGTTATTAAAGACCGAGAGGATTCCATCCTATTCGGGCACAAAGGACATGTACAGCTGAGTATCATCAGAGTGAAAACTCAGACTGTACCACCTAATAATGTCACCCAACAGCAGCATATACACTGCAAACAACATGGGTGATAGAATGGGGCCCTGCGGTACCCCACAGGATATGGGGAGAGGGGCTGAGGAGTAAATCCCAGACACCACTCTCTGAGTCCTACCCTCAAGGAATGATCGAAACCAGATGAGGACTGCACCAGACAGTCCACAGATAAACCGCAGGCACTCTAAAGAACCGCAGGTGCTTTAAAGGACCTCAGTAGGTAAACCCTGGAAGGGGAAGATGTGATGGGAGACCTTTAAGTATCTCATAGGGGTAAATAAGGTACAGAAGGGAAGTAAAACAAAAAGAACATCACACTACTAGAGGGGGTACAGTGTAGGGTGACCAAGATGATCAAGGGCCTTGGGGACTACCATTTGAGGGGCGATTACAGAAGCTCAATATGTATTCCCCGGAGGACAAAAGGGAATGAGGGGATATGACAGAAACCTTTAAGCACCTAAAGGGTATACATAAGGTTGGAATGGAGGGCATTTTCAATTTAAAAAGGGAGGGGACCAAAAAGGGACATAGTCTGACACTAGTGGGGGGCAGATTTAAAAAGGAAATTAAGAGGCACTTTGTCACAGAAAAGGTGGTATCAAAGTGGAATGAACTGCTGGAGGAAGTGGTCTCACTGAAAATGGTGGGGGCGGGATAGGCTAAAAAGGAGAGTCATAACTGGAAGGAGGAGGGGGGGAAGATGGAGGGGAGGATAACTTCAGAGAAAAAGGGGCGGGGGCAGCTCCAGTAAAATAGACTGAGCTGGGCTGGTCTGGTGGTGCTGAGGGTTGAGGTGCTGGCCACCACACCTCGTGCTACGCCGGCGATCCATGTTCAGGAACAGGCATAGGCCACCAGGGGTCGGCAGGGGAGGGGAAGGATCGAGCATCTGGAGGACTGCTCTCCTTCTCCGGGGAGGGTAGGGGAGTTTGGCCCGGCATCGCTTGCCCCCTGGTGGAGACTGGGAGGCACGGCATTGAACCACATGGTGGGTGGAGCTGGGACAGATGCTTGCTTAGGTGTTAGCATCATTGCACGTACCCAGCTCCAGGGGTAATCCTACAAAAATCCGCCGGCCCCCATGTATGAGCCGGGGCTCCAGTGGCCTGACCCTCCAGCCACCTTCAGTTCCACCTCGGCGGTCCCACTTGGGGGGGGGGCACATCCCAGGTGAGGATATGGGTCCCGGAGCCCGGGCGAGCCCATTCACAACTAGTGCTGTGGGCAAAACAGCAATGGAAAAAAAAAATAGACTGAGCTGCCCACTCGAGCAGACTTGATATACCATTATGGCCTGGTTCTGCTGGTGTTTTGTATGTTTGTATGTATGTTTGTATTTTTCAAAAAAAAGGAGCTCAAGTGTAAGGGGACATGCTAAGAAGCAGGAGGGGATAGATTCAGGAGAGATGTGAGGAAGTACTTCTTTATAGAAAGAGTGGTGGATTTCTGGAACAGCCTTCCAGCAGAGGTAGTATCGGCAAAGACATTGGTGAAGTTCAAAAATGAATGAGATTAGCATAAGGTGGAAAAAAGAAAAAAGAACAGTCCGCTGTGCATTTCCAGGAATTCCAAAGGAAATGATTTTAACTTGTCTGCAGCAGCCACCCCAATTCTTGTCAATCAGCCAGGATCAAAATAATGAGAGGGGGCACATTCATGAAAGGAAGCAGTTGCCAATCCAAAATAGCTTTTTTCAAATATTTCTTTTAATAATAATTCACAATAGGCATAGTTCTGCAATGCTTCGCCATGTCTTAACAGGCTTCTTCAGGAGAAATTGGCCTTTCACCTATTAGTAAACATACAAAGTATAATAAAAAACTGCCCAAGTACATTTCAGGTGATTATACATTATAATGCACAGGTGTAAATTACTTACTGCTAATACAGTTTTAATAGATTTGTAGTTTATAATTAATTTACTTTAATTGTTAGTAAACCTAGAACTAATGTCAAAATTCATTTTTAGTGACAGAAGCATTGCGATAAAACTGTGTGCTCCCCTCACCAAACACCCATCACCCAATGCTGGCGTGATATAGCAAGAAAATAAAATGTTTATACCTCAATGCCCAGATCTTGTCCTCAGAGATTTCACAGTATTTTACTGTCTTAAAGGGGAATTATCATCTTCAGGATTTCTTAATGTCTGAAAACCCATAAAAAGCTAATTTGAGTGAGCTATTTGTGCTTGCCTGTAAGTCTTAGCAGTCCAGAGATATTCATATGTAAATCATCCGGTAACTAAGGGTTTGGGGCAGCCATGTGTTTTAGGCTTCTGACAGGCATTAATGTCACCGCAGGCTTGGTCCTGCTTTGACTGCAGATAATCCAATAGGTTATTTGTTTATTTATTTAAGCATTTAACCAGGAAGGCATACTGAGCAGGATACTGCTCGATTCCAGATACGTCCTGGGGGAGGGGGTATACCATAAACATTTAAAAGGTAGGCAAAATACAAAGTATAATACAGAATTCATAATACATAATACATACTAGGGACATGAGGACTGATACAGAGACAAGAATAGCATGAGAAGAACTGATGATACAGACTTGAAACAGGCACCGTTTAAATACAATTCATTAAGTATAATTAGGATAGTTAAGCAACAATATATGTTCATAGGATATGCAGTCAAGGCTGCCCCAAGTGTAGTGTGTAATGGGGCCTAGACACATGAGCAGGTAGGGGAGAAGTGGGCTAGGAGCATGGAGTTAAGATACAGGGAGGAAGAGAAGTGATGAATGTTTGCAGGGAGGGAGTTCCACAACATAGGCATGTGGTAGCTGAAGGCTACCTGGCCCATGGCAGAGGATCTATGTGGGACAACTAAGGTCCTCGAGTCATTATTTCTGAGTGTATATGCTGGGGTGCTAGGGTTGTCTAGGGCAGAGATGAGGTGGGGGGGCAGCTGGGACCAGTACTTGGCTGAGATCTTGGCACAGTGGGATTGCCTATGGTTATCTAGGGATGTAAGGTTTATAGATTGGTAGAGGGCATAATGATGGGTGGAGTAAGGGCTGTTCAGGACAAAGCAACATAACGAGTGGAAGAGGGGGTCCAGTCTGGCTAAGGTGGTCTTGGGACCAGCACTGTAGACAACGTCACCGTAGTCAAAGACAGAGAGGATCATTTTCTGCACGATGGCCCTATGGGCGGGGACTGGGATACTGGCACGGTTGCGGTACAGTGCGCCAAGCCTGGGGTGCAGCTTCTTGAGTATGGAGTCAACATGTGTGGAAAAACTGAGGTTCTGATCTAGCCAGACTCCGAGATACCTGAAGGAGGTACAGGCTTCGAGGGGCATCCCGTCTAGGGTGTGGAATGTGATAAGTGAAAGTGCCTTGATAGTTTCTGCCTTGTCCCAAAAGTCACTGAGACAGTTTTCTTGGCATTGAGGGAGAGGTGATTAAAGCGAAGCCAGAGCTGTACCTTAGCAAAGTCCATTTGCAACTGGTCATTACTTCTGCGGCCAAGGGGCCAGATGTATACAGCACAGTATCATCTGCATACATGTGAATGGAGGTGAGTGTGCAGGCAGATGGCAGGTTGTTTAGAAAGATGGAAAACAGGAGTGAACCAAGGATGGAGCCTTGCGGTACTCCAGAGGTAACAGGAAGGGGGGCTGAGGTGGCGGAACTGACTCTAACTGATTGGGACCTGCCTACAAGGTACGAGTGGAACCAACTGGAAGCCCAGATAGACAGCCCAGTGCTGGCAAGTTTGTACAAGAGGCGTGTGTGGGAGACTGTCAAATGCCTTGGCCAGGTCGATGAAAATGGCGACTGTGTAGTGGCCAGTATTCATACCAGTAAGGATGGAGTCGGTGAGCCTGAGAAGGGAGGTGGTGGTGGAGTGGGATTTCCTAAAGCTGGCCTGGAAGGGGGTAAAGAAGGAGGAAGAGTCAAGAAAGGGTGACAGACAAGAGAGGACTAGATGCTCTTGGAGTTTAGCCAGGATGGGTAGAAGGAAAATGAGTTGGTAATTGCTTGGGTTGGAGGTATCCCCTCCTTTATGAAGGAGGATAATGGTGGCATGTTTCCAATCGGAGGGGACTTCAGCAAGGGAGAAAGATAGGTTGAATAGGGCTGCCAAGGGTTTGGCTATGGCGGGGGTCGAGAGGTGGAGCATTTTGGAGCCCAACCCTTATTAGGATTAAGGGCGATCAATGCATTATATACCTCATCCTGGGTGATGTGCTGAAAAGAGAATGAGTGGGCTGTGGATGTGGCTAGGATGGGGGAGGTAGAACTGAGTTGCTGCACAAGGCTAGGTGAGGACAGGGGAGTAGCATGATAATTTGTGAAGTGAGAGTTAAACTGTGAGGCCACTGCTGAAGGGTCAGTGATGGTGACTCCACCTACCTGTAGGGTAGGAGTGGGGGCCAACGAAGGTGGGCTGAGAAGCGATTTTACCACTTTCCAGAATTTGGCTGGCTGATGTAAGGTGGAGTTGAATGAGACTTTGAAATAGGTACTATCAAAAAAATGTCCAAACTGACATGGACATATAGGGGTCTCAAACAGCAGAAGGTGCACATGTACCCCAGGAGCTGATAATTATATAGAATTACAAACTTAGAGTTTTTTGGGGTCAGCACAACACTTTAATTTTATTATAAAAATGCATCGCACATAATGGGGCACAGGACATAAAAAATTGTTCACTCTCACCCAATCTCGTATATCACCCTCTTAGTAGTCTCAGGACCAAGTAGAAAAGTGCTCCACATGGATGGCTTATCAAATGTATAGCCAGTGTCTATGCAGCGCAGGCAAAAAAGCAGGTACAACGCCGATGTGTGCCGAAAGCTTTGAAATCGACTAAAAGTTTTTCTAAATTGAAAAGGAAGCATATACACACGCTACAAAATGCCAAAGCACACTACAAGGTGTACCATATTAAAGCATGTCTATAGAAAGACGCCAAACACACTCACCATAACCGCCGCATCAACCGCAGGGTCTCCACACGGAAGAGAAGACGTCACACTGTGTCACACTTATGTATCGACTAATCCAAGTCTTCCTCAGAGCATGACAAATCTCCATCTCTCCTCCCCTTAAATACAACTGAGGACTTAAAGAGACAGAAAAAATTGAATATACAAAGCAGCATTAAACATTTTTAGACATCTACAGAAATCCAATAAGAAACACTCAAAGAATTGCATCAAAAAACATATAACAAGATAAAAAAGAATAAAACAATCAAGATTTTTATCAAAAGATCAATAAAGATCCTGTAGAATTGATAAAATCTAAAACAGACTCACTGATTGAGTGTGGTTTGAATATGGGAGAGATCACTAAAAAAGGAGCTGATTTTCTCAAAGTATCCAGCCCAAAAAGACCAGTTTTGTACCTCCTAAGATACACAAAAATATTTTCCCTGTGGTCGGCCGACCAATCATCTCTGCCAATGAATCTGTGACTGAAAATATGTCTAAATACGTAGACTTTTTTGCACAAAAATTCGTTCCTGGCCTCCAATCTTATGTGAAAGACATGAAAGATGCTTTAAAAATGCTGCGGGATGTAGCGATATCAGAGAATGATATATTGGTCACAATAGATGTGGAAAGTTTATACTCTAACATTCCCCATGAGGGTGGTCTAAATGCATTACAAAGAAATCTGAGTCGAAGGAATAAGACAAAACCTAACACCCAGTTTATACTACAGCTAGCACGATTTGTATTAGAACAAAACTATTTTTGGTACAATGGCTCTTTTTATATTCAAATAAAGGGTACTGCAATGGGAACTACTTTTGCCCCCAGTTTGGCTAATTTGTACATGGGTGAATGGGAGGAGACCAATATTTACAATGAATCTAATAACACCTTTTTGAAGTACATAAAATTATGGAAACACTACATCGACGATTGTTTGAAGTTCTGGACTGGGACTATAAATCAACTGCAACAATTTATGGAATATATAAATCATACTAGTTCCCATGTAAAGTTTACGTATGAAAGTAATATGGACAGTATGCCGTATTTAGATATCTTGGTTGAAAAGAAAGAACATAGACTTTCGACAAAATTGTATAGAAAGCCTCTATCAAGAAACACTTTATTGAAATATGACAGTTGTCATCCAAGATCTGTTATTGCTAACATTCCGAAGGGACAATATATCAGAGCAAAACAAATTTGCTCTGATGAAAAATCCTATGATGAAGCGAAAAAGGAAATAACAGATAGATTTATTGTGAGAGGCTATGAACCAGAAATTTTACTCAATGGCATACATATGGTCGAAAACATGGATAGGGAGTCATTATTGGACTCTAGTCAGAAAAAGGAAGATGAGAAAGACAAGTTGATTTTTATTACAGAATGTAATTCTTTGGCGCCCAAAGTTGGTAAAATTATCCATAGATATTGGAATGTCATCAACTCAGACCTAAGATTGACAGAAATAGGGCGGAATCGTCCAATAATTTCATATACTAAAGGACAAAATGTGAAAGACATGTTGGTTGGGTCGTATATTCTTCCTAAAAATATAGATGTGCATAAGAATTGGTTGCCTTCGTCTCCTAAAGGCAATTTTCGATGTGGAAGTTGTATCCACTGCTCTAATACATCAGATGTTAAAAGTTTCCATCATCCTAGGTCTGGGAAGAGCTATGATATTAAGTCCTTTATCAATTGCAATACACAAGGAGTAATATACGTGTTGATTTGCCCCTGTGGCATGCCATATGTGTGTCAGACAAAACATTCTTTAAAATTAAGAATAGGGGAACATAAAGGGGCTATCAGAAACAAAAATATGGACTATGCTATAGTCCGTCACTATCAAGAAGTTCAACATGGGTCCCCTGCTACCCTCAGATTCGTCGGCCTTGAAAAAGTAGATGTGAGATTTCGTGGTGGAGATCTAAATGTGAAATTACTACAAAGGGAAGCCTTTTGGATCTTCGAACTTAATACCATGGCACCGTTTGGTCTAAATGATGACATTCCGATCTATAGTTATCTTTAATGTATAATAGCAGTAGTTAATTTTTTGTGCAGTATAAGGGTAAATCACATGTGAATATGACTTTTCGTGCTCTGTTCACATGAGGAAACAAGACTTTCCGGCTCTGTTTCCATTTTTGGTGGCTTTCTGTATATTTATACTACACTTGTTCTTTCCATCTAATTATTTGTTAATATTTATACACCTTTTGTCATGGGTTTAAGGTGCAGATATGCTAGCATTCGTGACTATGACTTGACGTGCTCTGGCCACGAACTAAGGGAATACGACTTGTTCGGCTCTGTTCTCTTTATTCTTTTTAATCTTGTTATATGTCTTTTGATACAATTCTTTGTGTGTTTCTTATTGGATTTCTGTAGATGTCTAAAAATGTTTAATGCTGCTTTGTATATTCAGTTCTTTCTGTCTCTTTAAGTGCTCAGTTGTATTTTAGGGGAGGAGAGATGGAGATTTGTCATGCTCTGAAGAAGACCTGAATTGGTCGATACGTAAGTGTGACACAGTGTGACGTTCTCTTCCGTGTGGAGACCCTGCGGTTGATGCGGCGGTTATGGCGAGTGTGTTTGGCGTCTTTCTATAGACATGCTTTAATATGGTACGCCTTGTAATGTGCTTTGGCATTTTGTAGCGTGTGTATACGCTTCCTTTTCAACTTAGAAAAATTTTTAGTCAATTTCAAAGCTTTCGGAACACATTGGCGTTGTACCTGCTTTTTTGCCTGCGCTGCAAGGACACTGGCTATACATTTAGTAAGCCATCCACGTGGATCACTTTTCTACTTGGTCCTGAGATGACTAAGAGGGTGATATACGAGACTGGGTGAGAGGGAACCATTTTTTATGTCCTGTGTCCCATTATGTGTGATACATTTTTGTAATACAATTAAAGTGTTGTGCTGACCCAAAAAAACTCTAAGTTTGAGACTTTGAAATAGTTAGCTTTTGTTAGGCGGATTTGTCTAGTGCATGTATTTCATAAAGCACGATAAATCTGAAGGTCAACTGGCGATCTCGAAGTCTTAAAGGATTTCCAGGCTTTATCCCTATTCCTGAGGAGGGCTAGGATATGAGTCGAGATCCATGGGATGTGAGCGCCTCTGACTCTGGTTCTCCTGAGTGGGGCGTAGCTGTCCCAAATGGCAGAGAACTTGGACTTAAAGAACTCCAGGGCCGTATCAATAGAGGTGGATTGGCTGATGAATGACCAATCAGAGTCGGCCAAGTCATCAAGTAAAGAGGTGAGGTCCAGGGTCTTATAGGATCTAGTCATAAGCATTCCGGGGGGGGGGGGAGTTTAGGCCTGTAGATTTTTCTTATGAAATAGATGCCATGGTGGTCACGTAAGGCATCTGGTAGGAGGCCAGAAGCTAGTACCCTGTGAGGGTGTGAGGCGAGGGCCCAGTCCAGAAGACTGTGATTCAATGTTTTGTGGTTTAACCGAGTGGGTTCAGAGATTTGCTGAGCTAGGTTTAGGGCAGTCACCTTGTCGCGATGCTTGGAGTTAGCCCCAGTGAACCAGTTCAGGTTAAAGTCCCCAAGTATATGGAGCTCACCTCCAGAAGCCAGTGAGTTTAGAGTGGCTAGGTGATCCAGTATAGCTGGTGGATTGGAGTCAGGTGTGCAGTAGGTGCCTGCAATGAAAATGGGAATGGAGTGAGTGAAGCAGAGTTTTACCATGAGTGCGTCAATGGACTCCGAAGGCAGAGACAGGGTGACCTGGGAGAACTGGATTGAGGAGGTAATGTACATGGCTATGCCACCCCCCTTTTTATTGCCCTTACAATCATGTCAGATGAGTGAATAGCCAGGTATTGAGAATTCCGTGTCAGGGTTGTGGGACTTCAGCCAGGTTTCAGAAATAATCAGTATATCTGGATTGAGAGACAAGGCGAGGGGCTGAAACAGGGATATTTTACGTAGGATGCTGCATATATTTAGGTGGATGATTTTTAGGCCTGATGGGAGCTGGATTGGCAAAGGGTGGCTTGGGGTGTGGTGGTGAGCAGGTCCAGGGTTTTGCTCAATGTCACCTGCTAGGAGTAGCAATGGTGTGATCAGGAGTTTAGTGTTGTGCGCAGCCCAGTATAGCTTACAGGAGGTGGTATAAGGCTTTCCGATAACAGCTGGAGGCATACGAAGATGGGGCAGTAGGGCTAGCTGGCTAATTTGGAAGGTGGGTGGCAGTACAGTGGGGCCAACTAATATTGTGTGGAAGTGGCTACTAGCCTTGGTAATGGAGGTATAAATGTTAGGAGGCAAACTGAGGCAAGGAGCCTGTCTGTCCATCGACAGAGGATAGGAATATTGGGGTAGGACCCCTGGGGGACGAGGATAAGGAATGAAGTTAAGAATAGAGGTAGCATTGTGGAGAGGCAAGAACGTGAGAGATTAGGGATTTTTTTTTTTTTATATTTTTCCTTAAGTATAGCAGCCACTAGAGGTTGAAAGGATTAACCTGCAAATGGGAAACTAGGCTGGTTGGTTTCTGGTTTCAGACAGACATGTGACTTCAGCAATATATAGGATAGTTTGCCAAGGGTGGTGGGGTAACTGACGCGAAGCATCAGCGGGGGTAACCTCACTGCAGAACTGAACTGCCTTGGAGCGGGTGATCCATACCCGCTTGCTATGCTGTGTGGCGGGGGGCAGCTCTTCGACTCGGGGGAGGGCTTGAATCAATATGCCCTTATGACCTCCAAAAAAACGGACCGAACAGGGAGAGCTGGGGAAATAAGAGGGAGCAGGAATTAAATAAGGTAAGAGTGAGGAAGGGGCTAAGTTCAGCTGCGTCACTTAATTAATTTGTAAGAAATTATGCATCAGCAGGTTCCTAGCACAATACAGGACTTTACTTGTTAATACTGGATTACTGGTTAAGCCTATAATTAAACTCGGAAATAAAATAATTTCAACTGCTACATCAACTATACAGGCAATTAAGTCTAGTTGGAGACTAGTTACAGTCGGAGCCACAGAAGTACAAACTTTAACAGTCACTGTCCCGAGATATTAAGAATTTATGCACATTTAAAGCACCCTGCTGTGGCTAAAAGTCTCTGTGTAAAGTGCAGGGTAGCTCAGTGAGAAAACAACAATCAGAATTCGTCTGCCGACTCCGAGTGGCCAGATTCAAATTTGGCTCCCCAAATCTTCCTCACTGCAGAACTGAACTGCCTTGGAGCAGGTGATCTGTACCTGCTTGCTATGCTGTGTGGCAGGGGGTAGTTCTTTGACTCGGGGGAGGGCTTGAATCAATATGCCCTGGCAACCTCCAAAAAATGGACCACACAAGGAGAGCTGCTTGCTATGCTGTGTGGCGGGGGCAGCTCTTTGACTCGGGAAGGGCTTGAATCACTGTGCCCTGCAACCTCAAAAAAAACCGGACCCGAACAGGAGAGCTTCCTGCAGCCTCGCGTTTCCCAACTTATTTTATCCGTGCAAGGCCGGGGCTCGTTCCCTCTCGGCGGCCCGTGGGAGCAGTATTCTGCTTTCGGTCTCTGCCTCCCTGGACCTGATCGAGTCCCGGTCGGAGAGCCAGCTGCTCTGTAGAAGCGACTCAGGCGCTGAGAGAGAGAGAGAGAGAGAGACCATCGCGTTTAAATAGGAAGTTGCCTGTCTCATTAAGTGTGTTTTCAGGTGTCATCACAATGCCTTCTGCATTCATGATTGTTCTGTATGTACATTGAAACAAGTGAGTTATCATCTTTACATTTTGAACTGTTAGTAAAAATAATCCAATAGAATTCTTCTTTTTGTTTTTAGGTCTTGTCTTTTATGGTAGTACTCCGCCTCTTATTAGTCTGGATGCACAGTATTGTATTCTCTTGCCCTTAGTGACGTTATGTGGGTCCCTTGGAAGGGTTGTGAAAACTTTATATTTTTTTTTGTCTGGTTATTTTTAATTGTTGTGTATAATGTTTGCAGTCTCTTTTGTAAATTTTAATGTATCTGTCAGTTTCAATTAAATTCAATAGATTTCTCATGTTTTCCTCCTCTGGGTCAGGGGTTATTCCTGTAGTGGGAAGCTCCTGGTCTCTGTATGGTTGTGTTTGCTACTTCTGGTGTTGTAGTGGAACATTTATTTATTTATTCAATTTTTGTTTTTAGGTGCGCTAGACAATACAGTGTCTATTTTCAGGCATGACCCGGGAGAAGTACTACTATAAACAGTAGTGTAGAGGTGCAGTGGTACAAAGACAATCACACATACATCAGCAAAGGTTAGACGATACTGAGGAGCACAAACTTATATGCAGAGTAAACATCCAGGGCCCCATATTCAGAGCCGGATAGATGCGTGGCGCAAATGGATGTGCCACACACAAAAAATGGGCTGGCCAGCTCTGACAGGCTATTCAAACAGAAAGCATGATTGGAACATATCACATATTCTGTTTGAATATCGGACCTTGAATGCGTGGCACAGTGAAAGCAGCCACCATGTTTGGCACAGCGCATCCAGGGTTCAGGGCTGAAGACCGCCAATGGGAGAATGCGTGGTGCATATCAGGATGCGCCATTTCCCCCAAGGGTGCTATTCAGTCAAAATATGTTAATGAGCTCATTGGGCATGCATGGCACAAAGAGGCCTCTTGTGTGCCCCTTATGGGCTCATTAGCATGGCTGCATCGGGCTATATGTGCCAGGCCAGCGTCCCCCCAGCCCCCTTCACAGACTGTCAGACAAACATATCCCCATTTCCATAGTGTAGGTTCCCCCCAATCACAGACTGTCAAGAAAATGTAAACATATCCCCGTTTCCATAGTGTAGTGCTCCCCCCCAGCCCTGACAGAACAAGAAACACACATGTACCCCAGTTCCATAGTGTAGTGGCCCCCCACCATATGCCAGATTGCAAGAAAAAAAGAACTGGTTACTCACCTGTAACAGTAGTTCTACGAGTGGTATATGTTGTTCATCCACACTCTCTGGCATGTCCCTTTCCCCTTTAAATCTTGCTGGAAGTCTTCAAGCTGGCTCCTCCAACCCACCCGGGTGGTAAATACCTCGGCTCCGCCCCATGATGCCCGATCTTAGCCCACTGGAAGCAAGGTTGTGTGCTTAAAGCCAGGGAGGTCGGGTGGGTGCATGTGGATGAACAACATACCACTCCTAGAACTACTGTTACAGGTGAGTAACCTGTTCTTCTAGGAGCATGGATATGTTGTGCATCCACACTCTCTGGCAGACTCCAAGCAGTTCTCTGGGAGGAGGGAGGCAAGGCGCACACCCCCTACTTGGGAAATAGAGATTGGAGAACCGAGGCCCCAAAACCAGCATCCCGGCGTGACTCCAGGTCGATGTGATAGTGGGTAATGAAGGTGTTTGCTGACTTCCAGGTAGCAGCCCGACAGATTTTCTGGATAGGGATGTCCCTGGAAGCAGCCACCGAAGCAGCAGTATGGCAGGTAGAGTGAGCTCTTATCCCTCTGGGAGGCTCCTTGCCCGCCAACTCATAGCACAGACCCATGCATGATGTAATCCATCTTGCTATGGTCCATTTGGCACAGGCCTGCTAGAAGCGGCTTCAGCGTAGGTGACAAACAGCTGGAGAACCTCTCCACGAATTTCCGCTGTTCTCTCCTTATAATAGGAGAGAGCACATCTCAGGTCCAAAGTATGGAGCCTGTACTTGGTATCCGACGTATAATTAAGGTAGTATACCAGCAGAGACAACACCTGGTTAAGGTGAAACTCTGACACCACCTTTGGAAGGAATTTCAGGTAGGGGCGCAGGACAACCTTGTCCCTGTGAAAGACTAGATAAGGGGAGTCCACCAAAAGCACCTGGAGCTCCCCTGTCCTTCTGGCTGACGTGATAGCCACCAGGAAGGCCGTCTTCCACAAGTGTGAGAGCTCACACTTGTGCATGGGTTCGAATGGCTTGCCCATGAGCTTTGCCAAAACCAGCAAGAGATCCTATGGAGGTGGAGGTTCACACACTGGAGGGGATATGTAATCCAGGCCTTTGAAAAAGCACCTGACCACTGTCTCTTGCACCAATGTTGGCTTACCGGCCCACACCCGGTAAGCAGAAATGGCTGCCAGGTGTACCCTAAGGGTCGATGACCGGAGACCCCCTTTGGAGAGAGACCAAAGGTAGTCGAGAATGCTAGCCACAGAACAGGATAAGGGGTACATACTCTTACCCTGACACCAAATGGAAAATCTTTTCCATTTGAAGGCATAACATTTCCTGGTTGATTCCTTCTGAGATGCCTCCACCATGGTGTAGACATCCTCAGAAAGACCCAAAGTCTGGAACTCTAGCCGCTCTGGTATCAGGCTATCAGGTGCAGGGATTGAAGGTCCGGATAGAAAACCTTCCCCTGGTTGAGAGACACCCGGTCCGGGCGTATGCAAAGCCGCTCCGGGGGTCTGCAGCTGAGGCTGAGAAGATCTGGGTACCAGAACTGGCGCGGCCAGTCTGGGGCTACCAGTATCACCTTCGCCTTGTCCCTCCTCACCTTGAGTAGCACCTTGTGGATCAAGGGAAATGGAGGGAAGGCATAGAGGAGGCCTGGGGTCCACAGCCTCAAGAAGGCATCCCCCTGCAGTGAGCCCTGCTGAGGGGGGGCGGGCATGAAACAGCCTCAGCTTGGTGTTTTCCCTGGAGGCAAACAGGTCCACCATCAGTTTGCCCCAACGGGAGAACAGATTGTAAGCTACCTCTGGATGGAGTGACCACTCATGGAATGTCTGGCCGATGCGGCTGAGAGCATCCGCCAGCTGGTTCGAGACTCCTGCCACATGAATGGCGAGGAGATCCCTCTCCAACCGGCTCACAAGGGTCCAGATTTAGAGTGCCTCCTTGCATAGCAGACAGGAGTGCATGCCGCCCTGTTTGTTGAGGTAGTACATGGTCATGGTATTGTCTGTCTGGACTTGAACCACTTGACCCCGGAACTGAGGAGCGAAAGCTGACAGTGCCAGTCTGACTGCTCTGAGCTCCAACAGCTTGATGTGGCATTGGGACTCCTCGGGGGTCCAGAACCCATGGACTCTACTGTCCTCCAAGTGGGCTCCCCAGCCCATGAGAGAGGCATCAGTTGTGAGAACGACCGTCGTCTTGGGGCGGACAAACGGCATCTCTTCCTGCAACTGGTCTGGGGCGGTCCACCATTTGAGAGTGTCCCACATCTTCTGGGTTACAGTGATCAGCTGGTCGAATTGACCGTGGTGCTGAGTCCACTGGGTGGTCAGCTCCCATTGAAGGGGGCGCATGTGCCATCTGGCTCAATGGACCACTGAGGTGCATGCCGCCATGTAACCCAGAAGGCGCAGAAAGTCCCGGGTACGGCACAAGTACCCAACCAGAAATGATTGGGCAAAAGAAGGAGAGAACCTCCACCCTGTCCACTGGGTGCCAAGCTCTGGCTTGACAAGAGTCGAGCTCTGCCCCTGATGAAGCCCATCACCTGTGAGGGCACTAATTCTGACTTGGCCTCATTGATCAGGAGGCCCCGTTGGGAGCAGGTTCCAAGAGCCAGATCCCTGGATCTCTCCACCTCCTGAAGGGAGGAACCTGCTAAGAGCCAGTTGTTGAGATAAGGGTAGATTCAGACTCCTCGACGCTGAAGATGGGCTGCCACCACTGCAATGCACTTGGTGAAGACCCTTGGGGCCGATGACAGGCCGAACAGCATGGCTCGGAACTCGTACCGGGTCCACTCAACCCTGAAGTGAAGGAACCGCTGATGGGACGGATGGATTGGGACGTGAAAGAATGCATCCTGCAGATCCAGTGAACAGAACCATATGTTTCATAGAAACATAGAAACATAGGCTTTGACGGCAGATAAGGACCGCTAGGCCCATCTAGTCTGCCCATTTCCCTACCTACAGGATAGGCCGCAGATCCTATTTAACCAACAGCCTATATCTTCCTGCCCCCCACAAGAATTGCCTTATGTCTGTCCCATGCATTCTTGAATTCTCCCACAGTTTTAGACTCCACAACTTCCTCAGGAAGGCTGTTCCATGCATCCATTACCTCTCTGTGAAATAATACTTCCTCACATTGCCCCTGAACCGCCCTCCTTCTAACTTTAAATTGTGTCCCCTTGTTCTTGCAAGTCTCTTTTTCTGAAAGATGCTACCCTCTTGGACTTTGTTGATTCCCTTGAGGTACTTGAAAGTTTCTATCATGTCCCCCCTCTCCCTTCTTTCCTCAAGGGTATACATATGAAGCTCCTTTAGTCTCTCCTCATACGGCTTCACTTGCAGACCCTGCACCATTTTAGTTGCCCTCATCTGGACTGCCTCTATCCTGTCTATGTCCTTGGGAGATGGGGTCTCCAGAACTGGACACAGTATTCCAGATGGGGTCTCACCAACTGTCTGTACAGAGGGACAACAACTTCCTGTTTCTGCTGCTGATGCCTCTCCCTATACATCCCAGTATACCCCGGCCCTCCCTACTGCCTTCTCACATTGCTTAACCTTAAGGTCATCTGATATGATTACCCCAGGTCCCTTTCCTGTTTTGTTGTTGTTACTACCTCCCCACCCATTGTGTATTCTTCCCTGGGTTCTTGTTTCCCAGGTGCATTATTTGCACTTTTTGCATTGAATCCTAGCTGCCATACGTCAGACCATTCCTCCAACCTTGCCAAGTCCCTTTTCATCCTTTCCATGCCTCCTTGTGTATCAACCCTGTTGCAGATCTTTGTGTCATCTGCAAAAGGCATACTTTCCTTCAGTCCCTCTGCAATGCCACTGATGAAGACATTAAAAGGACTGGACCCAATACTGAACCCCGTGGCACCCACTAGTAACCGCCCTTTCTTCAGAGTGGACTCCATTTACAATTACCTTCTGTGTCCTGTTGTCCAGCCAATGTTTTACAGGCTACCACCCTGGGACCCACTCCCAGGCTGGTTAATTTGACTAATAATCTTTTGTGTGGGACTGTGTCAAATGCCTTGCTAAAGTCTAGGTAGGCCATGTCCACAGCCCCTCCCTGGTCTACTACTTTGGTCACCCAGTCAAAGAAATCTATTAGATTCGTCGACATGACCTTCCGCTGTGAACCCATGCTGCCTTGGATCCTGTGCTCCACTGACCTCTAGGTACTCAACTATTCTTTCCTTCAGAAGTGACTCCATCACTTTCCCTACCACAGAGGTCAGACTGACAGGTCTGTAGTTTCCTGCCTCTGTCATGGTCCCACTTTTGTGAAGGGGAATCACATCCGCCTTCCTCCAGTCCTCGGGTACCACACCATCCTCCCATGATTTATTAAAAAGAGTAGCCAGTGGTTTCACTAGTTCCTCCCTTAATTCTTTTAGAATTCTGGGGTGAATTCCATCAGGACCCATTGCTTTGTCCACCTTCAGTTTTAGGAGTTCTTGCAGAACCCTTTCTTCTGTGAAAGGACTGGGATCGACCCCTATCAAGAGTGCTTCTGTTAATTGGATTAGGCAATTCCCCTCCTCTTTTGGAATACTGAGCAGAAATATTCGTTCAGTATTCCTGCTTTTACTGTCCCCTCTGCCCACCACCGTTCATTCTATTCAGCCTCACTATCCCTCCCTTTGTCTTTCTATGCTCGCTGATGTACCTATAAAAGGTTTTATCCCCTTCTAACTGAGTTGGCTATCTTTTCCTCAGTTTGGGCCTTTGCTATTCTGACTTCCCTCCCTGCTTCCTTCTGCCTTAACTGGTACAGCTCTCTGTCCTGCTCCTTCTGTGTTTCCTTATACTTCTGGAATGCTATCTTTCTTCCTGACTTTCACAGCCACCTCTCTTGAGAACCATAGTGGCTTTTCTTTCATTTTGATTTGTTTATTTGCTTCACACAAAGGCTTGTTGCCTCTGTGATGGCAGTTTTGATAATTCCCCATTGTTGCTCCACACCTCCTTCTAGCCTGTTTGCTGAGTGCTTTTCTGAGGCACTCTCCATCTTGCCAAAGTCAGCCCTCCTAAAGTCCAGTACCCTCACTTTTGTATGGCTTGACTCTGTAGCTGAGTTTAACGTGAACCACACTGTTTGATGGTCACTTGTCCCCAGATGGCAACCCACTTCTAGATCTGAGATCCTCTCACTGCCCCCGTTTGAGAGTATGAGGTCTAAGATTGCTCCCTCATGAGTGGGTTCCGAAACTAGCTGTCTAATGCCTGCCACCTGTAGGGCATCAAGAATGGCCCTGCTCTTGGATGTCACTGCAGCAAATGTGCTCCAGTTAACATCTGGCATATTCAGGTCTCCCATCAACAGTATCTCCCCTTTCTCTGCCATTCTAAGAATGCCTTCCATCATATCCTTGTCCATTCCTTGCCCCTGACATGGGGGTCTGTACACAACCCCTGTGCGGATTGTGGTGCCCTTTCCAGTCTCCAAGGTGACCCACAGTGCCTCCTCTCCTCTCTGTTTACTCTTTTGTTCAGTTGCTTTTATCCCTTCCTTTACATAGAGCTACTCCTCCCCTCTTCTCCCCTGCCTGTCTCTCCTGTAGGTTATGTACCCTGGTATGTTAACATCCCAGTCATGGTTCTCTGTGTACCATGTTTCTGTGACTGCTACGATATCCAGGCATCCCTCTTCCATTAAGGCCACCAGCTCAGGAGCTTGTTGCCCAGACTACGGGCATTGGTACTCATTACCCTCCATTTCCTGATGGCCTTACCCCTTTGCCCCATCTCTGTCCTTCTTGCCTTTGTCACTTTCTCCATTTACCCTGCCTTCTCCCTATCGACACCTCCATGTTGGTGTTTGCCACACTTACTACGTGATTGTTTGGGGCTAGGATTTTCCTGCTCCTTTCCAGTGCCTCCCCTTGGCTAGTTTAAAGCTTGCCAATGAAGCATTTAAACCTATCACCTAGGATCCTGGTTCCCTCCCGGACAGATGCAGCCCATCATGCCAGTATAGGCTTGCATCACTCCAGGTGGACCCCAGTCCCAATGAAGCCAAATCCCTGAGCTCCACACCAGTTTTCAACCACTGATTGAATCCCATGGTACAGGAACACCCTAGCCTCTCCTATGCCATAGATGGGTAGCACCTCCGAGAAGGTTACCGTGCGTGCTGCTTGACTAAGACCCTCCCCAATTCCACAAACTCTCCTGCACTTCTCTAATCCCTTTCTTAGCCAGGTCATTTGTCCCTAAGTGGACAATGACATCCGCTCCCTCCCTGTGCAGCTGCTCCGCAATCCTGGGATTCGCTCGCTGTCCCTCAAGCCATGGCGCCAGGCAGGCACCTTACCTCCCTCTCCCCTTCCTTGCCCAGTTCTACCTTCCTAACAATGGAGTCCCCCACCAGGAGTTGTTTCCTTCCCCTGCAGGGTCCCCTGCCACCCTCCTGTGGGTCTCCTTTGTGGAGGTTCCCAGCATCCTCCTTGGTCTCCACTGTAGGTGCCTCCATAGAGGAACCACACTTTGCCAGAATGGCATAGGAATTGTGGAGAGGTACAACTGGAGGGATGTGCCTCTGTTCCACCACCCTCACCCTCCCTGAGCCCACTGTGATCCAACCGCTCCTCTTTCTTGGCAACCTCTGAGGCAACGGCAGTGGCACTGGTGGTCCCTGGATGGAAGAGGAGGTCCCACAAATCCTGGCCAACTCAGCCTGAGATGAGCAACCTCCTCCTCAGCCCAGAGGTGCCTGCAGATGGGACAACACCGCATCCTCCAGAACATCTCCGGAAGACTGCTGCTCCACAGCCACTGCACTGCACCACTCAATCATGTCTTATTTCTGGCCCTTAACTGTTTGCAATCCTTACTCTTTCCTCTGTTTTTTTCTCTCTCTCCTTACTTTCTGCCTGTGTGCCCTTTTAAGCTCCTGATTGTCCTGTTCTGAGACAAGAATATCCTATATTTCTCAGTAGACCGCTTACTTGTTCAGAGGCAGACCTCCAGCAGCTAGAGGGGGCCGGAGAGCTACTCTTGCCCTTCTAGGATGGTGGGTCCTTGGTGGTTCTGTGATCACTCACTTCCTGCCCCTAAACAGGAAGTTCCTGTTGTCAGTCAAATCCTGTGCCTATTAAAATAGAACTAGCTTTGGGTGGGAAGGAGGGCAATATAGTCCCAGCAGAGAAGTCCAGTCACACAGCAGTCCTTTCTCCTGGAGTCTTCTGCCAAGCTATTAGCAGAATCTTTCTAAGGCAGTCTTTAAATGTAGCTTCCTTCTAGCTAAGCCACTCCCCCTACTTACCAGATCTTTCTACAAGTAATTTAAACCTCACAACAGTTAAGTCCTTTCAGTCACCTGAGATTTACACCTAGATGACTTTTCAGTTACCCATTCAGTTCAGTTAACCCAAACACACACTTTTTTTGTTTTGTTTTGTATGTTAGTTTTTTTACCCTAAATTAAAGGTCTAAATACAAAAGTTCTTCTACTTTAGTCCCAGCAGAGAAGTTCAGTCACACAGCAGTCCTTTCTCCTGGAGTCTTCTGCCAGATGGTATAATCTGGTTCAGAGTTACCATCCAGAAGGTGCAAGACCTGAGATATTGATTCAGGTCATGGAGGTCTAGGATAGAGTGCCAACCCCCCATCCGCTTGGGCACCAGGAAGTACCTGGACATGAAGCCTGGGACTGTAGGAGGATCCAGCACTGGAGCTACCGCTTCCTTGCGGAGGAGCTGAGCTATGTCGTCTCAAAGAGCCAACTGAGTGCAAGCTGAGATCCTTTCCTCCCGAGAGGGCATGGGCTCGGCTGGGAGGGTACTGCTCGAATTCCAGAGGTAGTCCCTGACCAACCACTTGTAGAACCCACCTGTCCAAAGTGATACTGGACCAGGCAGAAAGAAAGTGGTGGAGCTGCCCCCCCATGGGAGGTCCCAGAGCTGGCATGACGGGTGTAGGGGTGGCAACCCCCGACCCATCACTGAGCAGGCTTAGAGGAGGAGGAGGAGGCTGCTGGACCTGCGCCTTGGCCTCCTTTATGAGACTGTTGAGGGCCCTGCTTGGGCCTAGGGTGCCAAGCTTGAGTCTGCTGTTGCTGCTGGCCTCCTTGATAGGAGGGCTGCCTAACCGCAGGGGAAGAGTGCTGAAATGGCTTCTTTTTGCACTTCTGCTGGTTCTTGCCTGAAGAACCTTTTGCAGAGGTAGCATCCAAGGTGGCATTGGACTGCTCTATGCACTGGAGGTGACCAGCCACTCCTGGACCGAACAGGTCAGTGCCTAGGAAGGGCATGTCAGTCAACTTGTGCTGGGTATCCGCCAGGAAGGAGGATAGCCTCAGCCAAGCCCTGCGGCGAGTGGCTACTGTGGCTGCTAAATGTCGGGTACATGAATCTCCAATGTCCAGGGCCATCTGGAGCTGCAGTTTTACAACGGCATTGCCCTGATCATGGACTTGCTTCACTGTGGTCTGCATGTCCGCTGGGAGATGAGGGAGGACTTCATCAAATGACCCTAAGAGGGCATGAGAGAAGTGTGCCATGATAACTGCTGAGCTGGCTTGACGAAGGCCCAAGGAGAAAGCTGCATAGACCTTACGGGCAGAGTGGTCCATATTCTTGGACTCCTTGTCCGGGGGTCAGTTAGTGTCGGCTGAACTACCAGTACGTCTGAACACAGAAGCAGTCACTAGGCTCTCAGCTGAAGGATGTTCTGTGAACCCCGCCAGGGACCCCATGGGCACCATGTACTTGTGGGCCATACGGGCAGATGGAGCTGGGCAGGAAGCAGGACACTGCCAAAGTTCAAGGGCCGGGCCAATGATGGCTTTGGACACTGGAAAGGCCTCCATCGAGGTATCTCCCCTTTTTAGGATATCCGTAAGGGGGTATTCCGCCTTTTTCTGGATGGGCTCCAGGGTTATACCGGTGGATTTGGAGATCAGGTGGAGAATGCCTTGAAAGGAGGAAGGGCCTTCCTCCAATCCTGCCATGGATGACTCATCATCCCCAGGACGAGAGTGCAATCCAGTGTTGTCAGAGTCCGAAGAGTCAGGGTGTAACGGTCTCCCACCTAGGTCCCCTTCGATATGCCTAGGGTGGTCGGGGATGACTGTGAACAACAGACGTCGGGGAAGCCTGGTGTCTGGTTGGTCCTCCTTGGAGGGAGCCCCTCCCTGAGGCTGCTTAGGCGGTGGCTCCACCAAAATCAGTGGAGAGACTGTAATAGGCTGAGCCGGGATACCCACAGGCGGTGGAACTGAGGCCTTCAGTTCTGGAGTGGTCGTCAGCGGCCTGGGAGGCGGGGGCCAGGTGATGGACAGTGCGGCTGGCAGGGTCGGCTTCTGCCTGGTCAAATTCAGCTGTTGCCACATAAGATCCTCATAGTGTCGATGGAGCTTCCGTCGAAGCCTCTCCTCATCCAAGGAGGATGAGGATCGGAGGCGGTGCCTCTTTTTGGAGTGTTTGTGACCCTTTTTCGGCTGACTGACCGAAGGGGTCCTACTCCTCGATCGAGACCGACGGGGTCGGTTTGGTCAATCAGGAGTGACCAGAGTCGGTGAAAACCAAGGTTCCAGTATAGATTCCTCGATGGGGACACCTAAGGGCAGTGTCTCCTCATCAAGAAAGGAAAGGATCAGCATCCCTTCTAGACAATCATTGACCGGAGTCAGCGATAAAGGCTCGATTGGGTCGAGCGTAATTTTGGCTGGTTCAGCTGTTTCCTTCTCAGTGCATTGGCCAGATGAAAGGTCTGAAAAGCTGGTAGCTGAGGAAGCGATCTTGACTGAAGTCAAGACCACATGCTCCTGGGACTCAGATCTCTCTCGGTCCCAGGGTCCTTGTCCCTCTTCCAAGGACGGGAGGAGTGCGAGCCCATGGGTGCCTCACCCCAGGTGGGGAGAGACTAGCACAACTCCTGAAAAGAGCCCGTAAAAGTAGAGCCAAGGTCGACTGAAACAAAAAACCTTCGACTGGCCGAAGCTTGAGCCGCTTCCTCCTCGAATGCCTTCATCTGTTCCAAATGATCGGTGGATCCCGCGGCCATGGAAACCACCCACCTCGCCTCTTTGGATTTCGCAGGCGGGTTCCTTTTCTCCAGTCTCACCAATTTTAGGAACACCTTGTGGTCTTCCAGAACATTGGGATGGAAGGCTAGACAAAATGTACAAGATGAGGTGTCATGTCCGACACCTAGGCAATAGACACACAAGAGGTGGGGAATTGGTGCGTGACATCTTCTGGCCGCAGGTACACCAGCAAAATCCAGGGGACGATTTGTCCTCCATGTCTGATGCGCTGTAATCAGAGTTGCTAACTCTGACGAGTTTAAGAGTAAGTTGTGGTAAAACCGACGTTGTCAAGCCAGGGCCTACAAACTGCTAAAGTAGCACGAGGGAACTTGAATCTTCCAGCGGAAAAGAAGATCTGGCGTCATTGGGCGGAACCGAGGTATTTACCACCCAGGTGGGTGGGAGGAGCCAGCTTGAAGGCTTCTGGCAAGATTTAAAGGGGAAAGGGACATGCCAGAGAGTGTGGATGAACAACAGATCCACGCTCCTAGAACAGACGTTCCCTATTTCCACAGTGTAGTGGACCCCCCCTCCCCAGTCCCAATAGCAGGAAACAAACACAATTACCTAGATTCCATAGTGCAGTGAATCCCCTTCCCCAACCCTGATCCCCGATAGTAGTAAAATAACTGATATGCCCCATTTCCATAGTGTAGTGCAGCGGTTTTCAACCGGGGGTCCGCGGCCCAAAACGGGTCCACGAGCACATGCCAGGGAACAGTCTGCAAATTTGAAATGTAATCGTGGTAATTTTCAACATATTTCATCTCCAATCATCCCTTCAACCAAGTTAGTAACCGGATTTTGCTACCTGAAAAGTCATTTAGCACGTTTGTTACCTCTCGCTGCACTCGTTCCTCTTGCATCTCTCGGCTCTCGCTAGCACTTTAAAGTTCTGCATATATCCAGTCTCTCCCTCATGAATCACGGACTCACAAACTTATGGATATAAGGATATTTGCCCTGGTATGTACGCTCTTTGTGCTTTAACAAAGAATTGTGAGGATAAGTCCCCCCCCCCCCCCCCAAGTAGCTAACAAGAAGTGCTACTAAGTGTTTAATGTCATTTATTGTTATGTACAGCATGTCTCATTTGCATTCATGGGTTATTGCTGTTAAGGAGCAGTATAAGAATATCAAGCTAAAATATTTTTGGCATTGATTTCTGTTTCATTCGCTGTGTTTCATGACAGATTAGTGGTCTGTGCTGTCTCCCCAAGCAGCTAGCAAGATGTTCCATACCACTAAGTTTTTTTTTTATTTATTGTTAGTTTATATATAACCCCACCACACCAAGCACATTGAAATTTGTGTTTTTCTGACAATTGTCAATTAGTATTAAGTGTATCTATGTTTTAACAATTGCAGAACATAAGTGGTTTATACCTGACTAATCATATTTGTTTTAGTATAATCGTAAATACATTATTAAAAACCACATTATTTTATAACATTCGCTTGGTGGTGTTTTTCATGTTGAAGTGTACCTAATGTGTGTTTTTTGGTAGGGGGTCCCTGACAAGGCTGGAAGGTGGCAAGGGGGGGCCCCGTACCGAAAAAGGTTGACAACCACTGGTGTAGTGGACCACTCTCCCCAACCCTGATCCCGATAGTATTAAAATAACTGATGTTCCCCATTTCCATAGTGTAGTGAACCCCCACCCTATCCCCGATCCCTTATAGTATGTAAATTACAGAAGTTCCCCATTTTCATAGTGTAGGGTTCCCCCTTCCTACCCTGAGCACTGCACGAAATACACATTACAACGATACTATGATTTCTATAGTGTACCCCTTCCCTGCACCCCTCCAAACGTGACCTGTGCTGGCAACTGGCACAGCCCTCCATTCCAGCTGCTGACTGAGCGTGACAACCAACGAGCATGTACTGTGTACTGTATGAGCTTGGGTACCAATCAGTTGGCGGCTGGTCATGACAAGGTATGGAGGGCTGTGCCAGTCGCCGGCAAAGGTCGGGTTGGGGGTGTAGAGATGGTGGTTACTGCCTACACTATGGAAATGGGGGACTTCTGTATTGATATGCTATAGGGGATCGGGGATGGGATGGGGGATCCACCACACTATGGAAACAGGGAACATCTGTTATTTACATACAGTCGGGGATGAGTCTGCTACACTATGGAAATGGGGATATGTATATATTATTATGACAGTCTGTGATCAGGGCGGAGAGGCGGGACTCCACACTATGGAAGTGGGGCTATGTTTATATTTGTCTGCAGTCTGTGATCGGGGAGAGAAGGGAGAACCCTACACTATGGAAATGGGGCTATGTTTATATTTGTCTGCAATCTGTGATCGGGCCGGGGAGGGAGGACCCTACACTATGGAAATGGGTTCCGTGTGATAACGGCGACTGCATTACAGCGCCGACTACAACAGTGAGCAGCACTATAGCGAGCTGCAAAATCAACTACAGTGGCGTGAAAAAGTATTTGCCCCCTTCCTGATTTTCTCTATTATTGCATATTTGTCACACTGGATGTTTTCAGGTCTTTAGACAAAATATAATATTAGATAAAGGGAACCTGAGTGGACAAATAACACTTTTTTTTTTTACTTATTTCATTTATTTAATGAAAAAAGTTAACCAACACCAACTGGCACTGTGTGAAAAAGTAATTGCCCCCTAGTTAAATCAATCCAATTAAAGGGATAATTAGAGTCAGCTGATTGAACACAGCCAGGCTTGATTACAGCCAGCCCTGCTCAATATAAACCTCACTTATTTTGGCCCTTACCATCAGAGTCACATTGCCAGCACAAAGATTCAACAAGCACATTATGCCATGATCAAAGGAAGTTCCTGAAAAGATCAGAACAACATTTTGTTGCCCTCTATCAGTCTGGAAAGGGTTACAAAGCTATTTCTAAGGCTCTGGAACTCCATCAAACCACAGTGAGAGCCATAATCTCCAAATGGAGAACACTTGGAACAGTAGTGAACCTTCCCAGAGTGGCGCCTGCCAAAATTACCCAAGGGCGAGTGTAAAATCATCCAAGAAGTCTCAAAGGATCCTAAAACAACATCCAAAGAACTGCAGGCTTCTCTTGCCTCAGCTAAGGTCAATGTTCTTGACTCCACAATCAGAAAGAGACTGGGCAAAATGGGCTTCATGTGAGAGTAGCAAGGAAACCACTACTAACCAAGAAGAACATAAATGCTCAGACACATTTGCCAAGAAGCACCTGGATGATCCACAAGCCTTTTGGGAAAATGTTCTATGGACAGATGAGTCAAAAGTGGAACTTTTGAACAACAGGATCATAATGTCTCGCGTAAAGCAAACACAGCATTCCACAGTAAGAACACCATACCAACAGTCAAACATGGTGGTGGTAGTGTGATGGTGTGGGGATGCTTGTGCCTAAGGACCTGGATGACTTGCCATAATTAAAGGAACCATGAATTCTGCTCTGTACCAGAAAATTCTTAAGGAGAATGTCCAGTCATCCTTCCGTCAGCTGAAGCTGAAGCGTAGTTGGGTCATGCAGCAAGACAATGATCCAAAACACAAAAAGCAAGTCCACATCAGAATGGTGAAAAAGAAGTAAATTAAAGTTTTGGAGTGGCCTAGTCAAAGTCCAGACTAAACCCAATAGAGATGTTGTGGCAGGACCTGAACGAGCAGTTCGTGCTCGAAACCTACCAAATGTTACTGAATTAAAGCAGTTCTACAGGGGAAGAGTGGGTTAAAATTCCTCCACAGCGATGTGAAAGACTGATATTGAATTATAGGAAGTGTTTGGTTGCAGTCATTGCAGCTAAATGTGGCGTAACCAGTTATTAAGTGTAAGGCAATCATTCTTTTTCACACAGTGCCAATTGGTGTTGGTTAACTTTTTTTCATTAAATAAGTGAAATAAAAAAAAAAAACAAGTGTTATTTGTTCACTCAGGTTCCCTTTATCTAATATTACATTTTGTCTAAAGACCTGAAAACATCCAGTGTGACAAATATGCAATAATAGAGAAAATCAGGAAGGGGGCAAATACTTTTTCACACCACTGTACTTCCACCATGCATTCCTTAAACAAAAACATCTAAACCTTTTATTTCTGTGGGGGGCTTTCCCTCCCCCAAACTTTAGATAAACCACGGGGGATAAAACACTGGGACAGGGAAATACTGGAGTGAGAGACAAAATGAAGGGGGCAGTGGCAAAGGGGGAAACTCGGGTGAGCAGGCAGAACAGTGGGAATGAAAGAATGAAATATTCTCCTCTTAAAACATGGGGAAAAAAAACCTCCTCAGAACAAAACAAAAAACAAAACAAATAGTCTACACAACTGGTATCGAACCTGGGCCTGCCAAGCTTGTAGTTGGGGACTGTCTCCTCTACACTAGGCGGCCAGCTCGAAAATAGCCACTCGCACAAATCCCTACATACTTCCCAGACCACGATACTCCTTTCAAATTCGCTTACATTGACACTCGCCGTACATGTACAGCCGCCCTTTTCACAGTGGCTCTAACATCACGTTAGCCCTTTTACCATTCGCTCTTTTGTCTTAACCCATATTTACTCGCTCGTGTTGTCTCACTTATATCACAGGATACCTGAAAATGGGGCTATGTAGATATTTGTCTGACAGTCTATGATTGGGGAGGGAGGACCGTACACCATGGAAATTAGGGGAACAGACATGCCATTGTTATTACAACAGGGATTGGGGCCATGGAACAGGGGAATCATGTGACCGGCCCTGGACTTTGCGTGGGGCACCACTCTGTCCCGCATAAAGTTGGTGTAGGGTTTGGCTGGCGTAACTTTGTGCCGGCGCATCCAGCTGTGTCTTCACTGGGGGGGAGGTTGAATATCGTGCTGTGGAGAATATGCATGAGCGACCCCTCATTTGCATGATTGCATTGCAACATTCTGCACTGCAGTGCAGTTGGGTTTATGTGGCACATCAGGGTGTTTGAATATTGCCACACGATAATATCGCGAAATGCGAAGATAGTGGGTGCATCTAAGGATGCTCCGTGCATCTCCTTTGAATATGTGGGCCCCTGAGTACAACTGAAAAAAACATACAAAAGGCACTTATAAGTAGCGGTACAGAAACACTTGTCCAAAGTCAGTAGAAGCTTACAAGGCTCATTCTTGAAAATTATTAATCAACATGATGTGTGAGGACCACTTAGTTGCTTTTTAATTGTGGTAGGTGTTTAATCTTCTGTCACTAGTGGCTGTATCAAGAGAAGCAGAAATACTAAACGATTACTTCTGCTCCATCTTCACAATAGCGGGTGGGTAGAGTATGGACCAACATGCTGCAGTAAGCAACAGGGAGAGGGAGAGTGAGTATAAGTCCATTCTTGGTGGAGAGGGTCCAGACAGGATTGGAAGCCTTAAAGGAGAATAAGGAGATGGGACCAGATGGGATTCATCTAACAGTCCTACAGGAGCAGACCACAGTGCTGGCTGCCCCTCTGGCAGCATGTTTTAGCACCTCAGTGGAGATGGGAAAGTTCCAGAGGACTGGAGGAGGGCCGATGTGGTCTCTCTACACAAAAGTGGCAGTATGGAGGATGCTAGCAACTACAGGCCAGTCAGTCTCATATCAGTGGTGGGGAAGTTAATGGAGACACTACTGAAAGAGGGTTTTACTATCGCGCGGCGACAGCATCCACACCGATATCCCCAACATTGACAGACACAATGCCGAGTGTTGGCATTGTACTGTCAGGGATGTCGGTGTGTTTTCTTTGGGGGGTGCCCCCCACACACCCCGGTCTCTAGAGTCACAGTTGTCTTGGGGAGGGTGTAAAACACCAGGAGATGCAGTGCCAGTGCCAGTGGGGATCATCACAGCGACCTGACGCTTTCAGTCAAATTCTGTCGCTGTGATAGTCTTTGCTTGTGGCGGTGTTGACATGCGTGCAGTTGGTACACCACTGAAGGAGAGGCTTGTATAGCACCTGGAGGCAAAAGGACTGCAGGACTACCAGCAGCATGGTTTCATGGGGTGGGGGGGGGAGAGATCATGCCATAGTAATCTCATAAATTTCTTTGACTGGGTTACCAGGGAGGTGGACCAAGGGAGAGCAGTGGGCATGGCCTATTTGGACTTCAGTAAGGCTTTTGATGCTGTACTGCACAGAAGGCTAGCTAGTAAACTAAACAGGCTGGGGTGGGGGAGAAAGTGACAAGTGGGGTATTAAACTGGTTAAGGGATAGGAGGCAAAGGGTGGTGGTAAACAGTAGCCACTCAGGTGATAGGAGAGTGACTAGTGGGGTGGCGCAGGATTCGTTGCTGAGACTGGTCCTCTTGAAATTTTCATAAGCAACATTGCAGAGGAACTTGAGGTAAGGTATGTCTCCTTCCAGATGATACAAAAATCTGCAACAAGGTTGACACTCAGGAAGGGGTGTTTAGAAAAAAGTCTCTACACAAAAGAGTCATTTGGGGGTGCAATAGAATAACGGCAGACAGCACTGTAATTCTTCTCCAAAATAAACTTTATTCATATTTCTTTAAGGCCCATTACTCTATGTTTTACTTACATCATGTAGGCTTCATCAGGAGGTGCCTCTTAATATCCTATTAAATATACAAATATACACATCAGCAATACTGTCCATGATACATTTTATACAATCCATTATTTAAAAAAAAATGTTTTCTTTATGCGGTACCTCTCACTTCATAAAGAGTTCCTCTAATACTTAATCTCATACAGTTTTTTACTTAATAGAATACCTAAAAAGTTATACACACTATCTGTAAGAAGAAAACATTCCTTAAAAAACTACTGCGAACACCTATTTCCCTTTTACTACTGACACACACCAACAGTACTTAATACAATCTATCAAAATACACTACCTATTATTTACACATTCATTACAGTCATAATGTGTTTTAAATAACTAAACAATGTGAGAAACAGTTTCTAGATGTATTAACATCAACATCTATCCAGTCAAAAAATTGAGACTAACATCACATTCATAATGATCTCAGATAACCTAGAGACTTGTGTGCAAAACTTAGCAAACATAATCTGAGAGCAGCACTTCTGACTGTTATTCAAGGAAACATACCCCGCTAACAAAAAAAAAAAGCAAAAAAAAAACTCATGATATCCTGACATTATGGTTATTTAAATATCTGATGAAACTACACACAACTTCCACTGAACAAAACTCGGGACCTTAGAATACCTACTGTTTCAATAGCTCAGCTTCCCTTTGTACCATATAAATTTCCTTCTGAATGGGGATAGATCAATCCTGGTTGTTATTTTAATAAAGACTTCCCTGTAAACATATATAATCATTCTTTTATTTTAGCATTCATATTCTAATTTTAGTATATATATTCAGGAAAGGGTGGACAGAACACGATGGGATCTGAGTAAACTAGAGGAATGGTCTAGGGGTAGCAGCTGGGTTTCCATGCAGAAAATTCAAGTTTATGTACTCAAGGCTGTGGAACCCAAGGGCTGTGTATAAGATGCAGGGAGTGGAGCTTACCATCACCAAATGGTGAGTGAGTTGCACGAGAAACCATACAAGGAAAGGCTGCATGAGCTCACCATGTACTCCCTGGAAGAGAGGAGAGCGAGTGGGGACATGGCTGAAACCTACACACACCTCACAGGAGTGAAGAAGGTGCAAGTGGAGGGTCTATTTCAGAGAAAGGAAGGTACTAGAACAAGGGGGCATGCAACAAAGCTGTTGGGGGGGGGAGTTTAGGAGAGAGGTGCAGAAATACTTCTTCATGGAAAGGGTAGAGGAGTAGTACTGGAACAGCCTGCCAGTGGAGGCAAAGACTCTGGGGCACTTCAAGCATGCATGGGATAGGCACAGGGGCATATGAGGCAGAGGAATGGGAGAGGGAGTTACACCTATGCAGGGGCAAGGGGCAGACTGGGTGGGCGTCAAGGTCTTTTTCTGCCGACAAAAATCAATGTTTCTGTGTATTTGATAAAGATTTGATGTGCCATACAGGTACTGCAAGTGGATATGATATCTTGCCACTGGCTTGTGTTTTTGATGTGGTCCTGTTGTTCTGTGGATGTGCTGCTGTATCCCTCACTGAAACTCCCTACTGTAATTTTTCTGCTCTTAGCTGATCCATGACCTGTCGTTTAGTGCACTTTTTAAGCTGCTAAACTGCTTTTCTTCACATTGCTTTTCTGCATAGTTACTTTTTCTTGTGAAGTTAGACATGTCTGAGTGTCTTTGCCTAAATGTGTGTTCAGCTATATCTGTAGTTATGTCTGTAAAGGTGAGTGTTGTTTTCTATTATGTAATACCCTTGATGGCGCTAATATTGAAGATGTCTCCTCCTTCAAGTACCTCAGAGTCTGCCTTGACTGGCATCTTGATTTCTCTGTGCACATTGATGCAATTCACCAAAAGCTTCACCCTAAGATTGATGCTTTGTACAGGAATAAAGTGAGCATACCGCTCCCTGTCTGCTGAGAAATTATCCTAAAAATGATCCTTCCTGTTTTTAACTACTGTGATTTAGTCTACAGTAGTGTCCCTAAATCCTCCCTTGCCAAACTGAACCCACTTTTCCATTCTTTCTGCCGTTTTGATTTCGATTGCCCCTCTCGTACTCACCACTGCTCTCTTTACTCAGCTTTTTCTCTCCCCTCTCTTGATGCTAGGCGTCTTTCCCATTGTGTCTCTTTTTTATCCAAATTCTGCTTTGGCACTCTTCCTTCTTATCTCAAATCCCTTCTTCCCCCTCCTTCTTCTTTCTGCTACCCTCTCTGCAACAATACTTTCCATTCTCTCTCTTTTCCTTCTAGAAAACCTTTTGTTGGCCAATCTGCTTTTTCTTACCCCTTTCCAAAACTTGGGTCCTCCCCTCCCCTTCTTATTCATTCTGCCTCTTCTCCTTCCACCCTAAAGTCTCTTCTTTCTGACTTTCCACAGTCCCCACTTGCATACTGTGTGACCATGAGCAAATCACTTAATGCCCTAGTGCTTCCAGGTCGCACCTGGAAACAAGCTTTGATTTAGGATGCCTTTCCTAGTTAAACAATTTCCCCTCCTCCCCCTTTTGTCATCCTACCAGCAACTGCTTTTGACCCTTGCTCTTTTACTCCATTCTCTAGTCTTGGCCAATATCCTCTGGGATAACCCATGCCCCACTGAATTTGCTCTAGGGGTTCTTTTGTAGTTCTCTCCTGTCTCTACTTTGGGCTGCCCATGACCCAAACAAATGAGATCCCATATAGGCTGGCTCCCTCTCCTTGGGCTGAGATACAGATATGGCACACTGAGGAGTCCAAATGAGGATGAAAAACATGTCTGTGTCTGATGTTCTCTGCCTTTGCTGATTGTATTGTGAGGCCTTCTGGCACCATGTAATTTTGCTTAAAGTTGAGCCAGTCCAAATTAATTCATGGGTATTTGCATATGCTTCCCATGATGCTTTGCATTATTGGGGTATGTGCAGTGTGTTTTCATTAAAATTTGGCTGTAGGCAAATATCCTCTGGGATAACCCATGCCCCATTGCATTTGCTGTAGGGGTTCTTTTGTAGTTCTATTCTCTAGTATTGCCCTCTTCTTACTGCTCTGCTATTTTCCCTTCCTGTATATATCAGAGTGTGTGTTAGTTTCTAGATGCCTTTATTTACTATTCTGCCTATAATATTTTGATTCTGTTTGTAAAACTTGTCTATATTATTGTATTTTACCTTATTTTTTTATTGTTAGCTATCTCCCACTCCCGTCTCCCCCAGGACATATCTGGAAACAAGCTGTTTTCAGCTCAGTATGTACTTCCTGGTTAAACTTTTAAATAAATAAATAATGAATATGTACTATACCACAAAAGACTCCTATTGTTTCCTCAGTCCCGCGGCAAGAGGCTGCTGTTTTGAACGTCTTTTTCTGCTCAGTATTCACAAAGAAGCACATAGGACCGCTGCCCAAGAGTGGCATTAAGGCCACAGATTGAGGGAAACCAAGTATGGAAATGCCATCAATTACCATTGACAGAGTTAGGGAGGTTCTGCTGAAACTAAAAACAGACAAAGCACCAGGGCCTGATGGACTGCACCCAAGAACAAAAGGGAGCTAGTGGAACTAGGGGTCCCCTTGACACACTTAATCAACGGGTCCCTCCTTTTTTTTTTTATTATGTATTTTTCCCCCCTGTTTTCACCCGCCCCCAGTCCCGGACACGCACAGGCATGCCGTGTTCTGAGACACCCTCCCAACATGGCACCTCTTTCCACCTGCGCTGCCACCAGACCTCCACCCGGTGGCAGCAGAACTACGAGGGGCGACAACCATCCTAGGAGAGGAGAGCTGCCGTTAGGCGCTCGATCCTGCTCCACCCCTCCCCCTGTGCTGGCACTCCGACGACTCGAGGTTGTTCCTGAACTCGGGTTGCCAGCATGATTCATGGTGTGGCATCCAGCGTCTCAACCCTCAGCACCACCGGGCCGGTCTTCAACAGGTCACTTCTAATGGTTGTTTTGCTGAGGGACTGATGACAATCGGATGTGGGACCCTTGCACAAGGGGGAATAGAGAAGAGGCTGGCAACTACAGACCAGTCAGCCTCACATCTGTAGTGGGGAAACTTATGGAGACCTTAATCAAGCAAGATCTGGTAGAATATCTTCAAAAGAATGGCTTTTGGGCAGCATGGGTTCATGATGGGCAGGTCACGTCAGACAAACCTTCTAGCGTTGTTCGATTACGTGACCAAAGAATTGGACAAAGGCCACCCAGTAGACCTCCTATACTTCGACTTCAAAATTAAAACACTTTAAATGATACAAGATTCTGAAAGACAAACATCTGATAAAACCATATCTTCAGATTATTTCTGTTCGAGCAAAGAAGATTATTAACCTGCTTCGAATGGAGTTGTATAATACAAATTATATCCTAAATGCCCAGGGGAGGCCAGGTTTTGACTCTCCTTAATGTAAGTGTAATAACACCATTGACGATCTGAAACATATGCTGTTACTTTGCCCCTTCTATGAAAAAAGGCAAAGAGAATGGTTGGGTTCAGTCTTGGAGGATCCTGGCTCCCCCCGCCAGTCAATAAACTAAACTGTTCTTTACTTCTGAAAATTTGGTGATATTGCACAAACTACGTGGTTTCCTTTCTACCTTACATCTCTGACTACTTATTAGGGGCATTTAGAAATTTTACTGAAATTCTAGGAATTTTTAATACTATCTTAATGTTCAAATTTTGTAATGAAACTTTTATTGTTATCATATGTACATTTGTTGTAACACTTTTAAAGTGAATTATGAATTTTTATATTTCTGAACTTCTTATTTATTGTAAACACTTATAGTCGATCATTCAATAAAATTTTGTACTTGTACTTCGACTTCAGCGAGGTGCCACACAACTGTCTGTTAAAAAAGTTGGAGGACCTTGGCACTGCCGAAACCATTATCAGATGGGTAAAGAATTGGTTCAGTGATAGGAGTCAGAGAGAGAGAGTGGTAGTCGACAGAGTGAGGTCAAATGAGGGAAGTGTCACTAGTGGGGTGCCCCAGAGCTCAGTTTTGGGCCCAGTCCTATTTAATATGTTTATAAGTGACATAGGAGTGGGAATTAAGGGCAAACTTGAACTCTTTGCAGACGACATGAAACTGGGTGGAAGAGTAGACAGCATGGAGGCAGCCAGGGACCTTCAGGAAGACTTACAAAGGCTCGAAAGATGGTCCAAAATCTGGCGACTTAGGTTCAATGCAAAAAAATGCAAAGTGTTACATCTGGGTAAAGGAAACCTCAAAATGGAGTACTGGTTCAATGGGGTTTAACTCAGTTCTGCACAGGAGGAGAGGGACTTGTGGGTAATCATAAACAATACCCTGAAGCAGTCAAGCTAATGCAGTAAATCTTACAGCAAAGCAAGCAAAATCTTGGGGTGTACTGGAAACAGAACTAACAGTAGAAATAAGGAGGTAACACTCCCACTCTACAGGTTCTTAGTGAGGCCTCACCTGGAGCACTGTGTCCAGTTCTGGAGACCACACCTTCGGAAAGACAGTGACAGATTGGAGACTGTGCAGGAGAAGGGCAACCAAAATGGTACAGGGTCTTCAAGGACTCTCGCATGAGGAACACCTGCACTCTCTAAACATGTACTCATAGGAGATTAGGAGAGAGAGGGGATATGATTGAGACATTCAAATTCCTGAGAGGTATTAATAAAGTTCCCAGCACAGAACTATTCAATAGGGTAGATGGCTCAGCCACTAGAGGGCATGAGTGGAAGCTTTGGGGAGGGAGCTTCAAAAGCGATATAAGGAAGTACTACTTTACGGAAAGAGTTGTGGGTCCATGGAATAGCCACCTGGCTAAAGTGGTGAGTGCACGGACAGTGGGAGCATTTAAGAGGAGTTGGGATCAGGCAAGGGCTCAGGTGGTAACCGACAGGTCAAGAACAGTCATAAGTCGGGGGGGGGTAGGCCCAGAGGTCAGCAGCTGATCTTGGAAACACTACGGCAGACCAGTTGGACTATTGTTCTCCTTCTGCCATCACCTTCTATGTTTCTATGTTTCTATATCCCTTTTCAGCTTCTAGTATCTGTGGTTTCTCCTCATTTTCCCAACTTCTTTACCTGCTGCTTTCTGTAGCATCTCAAGATTGCTACTGTCTGCATATATTTTTGTTCCATTTTTATTTGCCCTATCAAAGATGAGATGCTGTGATCTGTAACATTATTTCATTTAGATGCCGGGATCACTCCTCTTTGTAGTCAATCTTTACTCATTCCTTTTTTTTTGGCTTGCTGGTTTTTGCTGTTACTTTGGGACCAAGCCTCTGCAGAGTGAATTCGCTGATGTCTTAAAAGGGTACTCTGTTGTGTAAAACTCTTGTCACAGTCAACACATTTATATGGTTTCTCGCGGTTAGTGACTCCAAATGTTTAGGGATTTCTAATACCGTGGCAAGAATGGACCCCATTCTTTAGCCAGGGCATATTCAAAACTCAAGAAATTAGTACTGTATTAATCTTTGATGTTTGCTGAGAGCTCTCTTCTCAGCACATGCAAAGTCCCCAAAATAGCTTCCTTTTGAAGTTCATAAGGTGTCACAAGTATTGGTAGCATATTTAAATGTGCCTGAAAGTTCTTTTTGATTAGTCCCATTGCTCCAAGCACTACTGGAACAATCTGTGTGTCCTTATTCCACATCAGTCTGGTTTCTGACTGCATATTTTGGTATTTCATGATTTTGTGTCTCTCTGTACGCAGCACGCTGTAGTCACTAGGGGTGGCTATTTCAATCAGTAATGCTACCTTTGTTCTCTTTTCTTGTATTACAATATCAGGTTTTCTTGCTTCCACTTTCTTGGCTGTAGGTATTGGGTGATCCCATGTGATCATTACTTCTTCATTCTCTGTGATTCTTTGTGGTTCATGTTTCCAGTGTCTCTCTGCTACCTGTATGTTATAGTGTTTGCACAGTTTCCAGTGGATCAATCTTGCTACATTGTTGTGTCTTTCAGTATACAGGCCTTCTGCCATGAGTACGTCACATCCAGCCACGAGATGCGCAACTGTTTCTAATTCTGTACAACAGAACCTGCACTTGTCTGTTTCTCCTGTTTTTTTCTATGGATTTTGTGAACCATCTTATGCGTAGCCCATTATCTTGGGCTGCCATTATTAGTCTCTCATCTCATGGCCTAAATTCACCTCTTTTTAACCACTCATGGGTCAGGGCTTGATCGACCTGTGGTTGCTCCAGTAGCTCCCTGTATTTTCCACTATAATTTTGGACTTTCCAATTGTTTTTTTCTTTTCTGTTGGTCTGAATCCGCTGATGTGTTATTAGGTGAATCTTCTGTGTAAAACATTTGTCACATTCATCACATTTGTATGGCCTCTCTTCAGAGTGAATTTGCTGATGCCGTATGAGAGCAGCCCGATTTGTAAAATTCTTGTTACATTCAACACATTTATATTTTTTCTCTGCAGAGTGAATTTGCAGCTGTTTTATCAGGTGACTTGGATGTTTGAAATTCTTGTGACACTCAACATATTTATATTGTCTCCTTCCAGAGTGATTTTGCTGATGAGTTATGAGGTGACTCTTCTGTGTAAAACTCTTCTCAAATTCTACATATTTATCTAGACTTTCTGTTTCATCCATTTGCTGTGGTACAGAGAGGAGGACATGGAATCTTTTCTCACACTGAATACACTGGTGTGTTTTTTCTGTTGTGTGACTCATCTCATGGTTTCCTAGTGATGATTGCTGGCTCATACACACATTGCACTCAGCTCTCCTGTTGACTAATATAGGTATTTAATTAGGATTTTCTTAAAATGAGGCAACAAAAGTCTCAGATGTTTTTCCTGAACCTTTCTGAGATATATTGCAGATACCCTGTCTCCACCCTCCCCGAAATAGGCCCCTTTAAAGCTGCACTTAGGAATCACATCCTCTCCACCCGAAAGTGTGCATGTGGGCAGTAACTGTGGCCCTAGACTCTAGGTGCCCACCCCCCATCTGATCAATTAATACTAACTCATCGACAATGTCTCCTACAGGGCTGCATCCTTATACTGTACCTACTGAAGCATCGTATCAACCCTATGTTAGGTGTCTAGCCATTGTTTGCATAGAACTGCAGCTGCACTGTCTCAGATTCTGTAAATATACTCTGTAAATATTTTCTGTAAATATACACACTCTAATATGTTATTGTAACCAAGCCTGCAACACTGCTCTCTATCTGTAATTTTGTCTTGCTATGTTGTTGTAGTTATGTTCTGCAACTACCATTTGTTGCACCTAATGCCATGCTATGTTTTGTATCTCTGTAACTGACAAGGAGTCTTTGGAAATGAGTCCTTGACTCAAAGGGTTTCAATTCCAATGTGAATATAAATTAATAAATAAGTAAATAAAATATATTTTAGACTTTTTCCTATCCCTCCAAACTCATTCTGAACCACTGTTGGGGAAAAAAAAAACATACCACACAAACTCTTCAAGTAGCCATCTACTTACTGCTGGGGGTGTTTTCAAAATGTTATTTCTGCTGTTCTCTATCTTCCCTGTTGACGTCACCAATGGGGAGAGCTTCATCCCTTTCAAACAGCAGTGACAGGTGTTCCACTGGGATATTATATCCTGCAGATTTAATGAGAAAACAAAAAACAAGATATTAGAATTACGATTTATAATCAATGCTAGATAAAAGTAACAAATGTCACTCCCAGCTATGTCTGCATTTTGCCTGTTGTTGGTCAGTGTAACCAAATGTCTGCATTTTTAAATTTATTTTAATGTATTTGTAAACAGGCTGCCATTGATATTACAGTTATTTCCTCTGCCATGTGGGCTCAAACAAGGTTAGATAGCTAGAAAGACAGATATAGACCAATATTTTATTTATAAAAACACCCATTTCCGAAGACTCTGGGCGCTGTACAAAACAATAACAACAACAATATATATACATTTCAACTGGGAGCATACACTTTATATATCCCATTAAAACCACATAGTTAACCAATAAACACTTGTTGGAACAAATATGTCTTCAGGCCCTTCTAAAAGGCTTCTACCAAGGGAGCCTCCTTCAAATAAACAGGCAAGGAGTTCCACGTGTAGTCATGGTCACCAAGAATGCCCTGTCCCTAGCTGGCCCGCCAGTGCAGCGATTGGATTTCCGCTTGCGACGCCAGCAACCCGGTTCGGGAATGAGCCCGGAAGCTGGAGGGCTGGCCGGGGAGAGGGCTTGAGCATCCCAGGGACTACTGCCCTCTCCGGGAGGGGGAACCAGAGCTCGTGCTCTTGTCTGACTTGGGTGGAGACCTGAGGTATAACAAATCCGATGCCTAATAGGGGGCGATATTGTGACGCCGGCGCTCAAGCTGCCTTTGACGCTGTGGGACACCGCACATTGCGAGAACACCAGAAAACACCTCGCGCTCTCTCCCAGTAGATGGAGCACCAGGCCACGACCCTCAATGCCCCTACCTGCCCAGAGACAGCATCCTGACGAAAGACAGACGTCTCGGGGTGCATGAGCCCTTACCTCGTACCCCGCCTGGGGGGTATAACCATGGCTCAATGGGGGATGGACTGCACTGGTCACCAGGTAGTTGAGCGAGGGCTGAAAAGGCCATAGGTGACTCCTGAAGAGAAGGGGACTGTGAGGAGGAGGAGGGGAGCAAAAAAAAAAAACGAATGCCCTGTCCCCAGAGTGCCACAGCCTAACCCTGGGAACTCCAAGGAGGCCTCTCCCAGCAGAAAAGTTTGAGGGGCATGGGTTTGTTAACCTTCTGGTTAGTGGGGGTCATATCCAAGATAAGATAAATAGCGTAGTGCCTTCTCCCAGGAAAAGGTTTAAAACAGTACTACAGTCAGAATTCACAAAAACATATGTTGTGCAGAGTGTTTTGACTTGTGTCTGTACTCCTTGTGTGTCCTTCCCTTTCTCTGCTATTAGGAGTTTTTTTCTAAATTAGCCTGCTTGTTTAGCTTTATGGCCCCTGGGGAGCTCCATCCTAGCATGGTTATTGCTCTTTTTTTTCCTACAATGCCTCCTGTCCCATGTGACAGTGATCTATCCGGGACTCTGGATTCAGGAAGCACTGGTTTGCAGTCAATTTTACAACAGCAGAGTTGTGCTATAAGGTAACTTTCCTTAGCCAGTGAGCACTAATGGCTACGTTTACAGTTTAGCAAATATTTGAGGGCTAATTGGGTGGGCTATTCTGTAAGAAAACAGCTAGAGCCTTATAGCATTGATGATCTGAGGTGATCTGTATGCTTTTTACAGCTATGTGTAGTCTGATGAAATGAAAAGCTTTAAAAGCAAAACATTTACTCCTGCTGGCTAGATGTGACACATACGTAAAAAAGAAAAATACTGAATTAGAGCTATTCAGTGGAGGCCAAAACATCAGGCTCCCATCTCTAGTATTTACTGAATCAATGGTTCAGGATGCGTCACTGTCATATGGGACAGGAGGTACTGCAGGAAAAAGAAGAGCAACGAGAGGGGATAGGGAAAAGGAAATGTACCATCTTGCATCTAGAAAAGTCACCCAGATGGTGCGGGGGGCAAAGTCCAGTAAAGAGCAGTGGCTGGCACAGGGGATACGGGGATGGGAAAAGGGGTTCTTCCGGTACACTGGGGAGTGGGGAAAAACTAAGGGCCATCTCGGCAGGTTGAGATCAGAAGGAGGGTAGGTGGAAAAGGCGAGGGACCAGGCAGAGGTATTAAATAAGTACTTCGCCTCTGTATTCACTAGGGAGGGGGATGGGATATCTACAAAGCAAGGCATGATGGGGATAGAAGCGGTAGTGAGTGGGATCAGGGGAGCAGAAGAAATGGAGCAAGAGGGAGGGAGAGGTACCCCAGGGGTGTCACATCAGGATAAGGATAAAAAGGCCAGTAAGGTGGAGGGGACGGATGATGCTATCTCAACTGAAAAGGTGTGGTTAGCCCTTAAGGGCCTAAAGAAAGATAAATCTCCTGGGCCAGATGGCATTCATCCGAGACTACTATGGGGAATTGGCGGACATACTGGCTGCACCCCTGGCGGAGCTCTTCAACAGGTTGCTTGAGACAGGGAGGGTACCTAGGGATTGACGAGAGGCACATGTGATGCCAATCCATAAAGGAGGGGTCAAGGGAAGTACCAGGTAACTATAGACCCATCAGTTTGACCTCTGTGGTGGGAAAATTAATGGATAGTATACTAAAGGAATGATGGGGGTGTACTTGGAGGAGGTGGGAGATCTGGATAGTCGGCAACATGGGTTTGTGCCAGGTGGATCGTGTCAAACCGATCTTGTGGAGTTCTACAAATGGGTAACATCAGAACTGGACAGGGGAAAGCCTGTGGATGTATTATTCTTGGACTTCAGCAAGGTGTTCGACTCTGTCCCCCCACAATGGTCTGGTGCAGAAACTGACGGGGTTGGGAGTAGGCCCTTTGATGGTCAGATGGATTAAAAACTGGCTAGCTGGACAGACTCAGAGAGTAGTGGTCGGTGGGGAGCTCTCTAACCCTAGAGAGGTCGATAGTTGGGTACCTCAGGGCTCAGTCCTGGGTCCAATCCTGTTTAATGCATACATTTCGGACATCAGGGAGGGTATAGGGTGTGAAATGAGTCTCTTTGCCGATGACTCCAAGATGGGAGCAGTAGTTGAGGGGGAAGAGGGGAGGTTGGCCCTGCAATGGCACCTGGACACCACGGAAAGGTGGGCTCACACATGGAAATTCAATTTCAACATCACCAAGTGCAAGGTGTTACATCTTGGGCAGAGAAACCCTAAACACAGGTACACCCTGGGAGGGGAGGCACTGGAGGCCTCAACAGGGGAAAAAGACCTAGGGGTCATGGTGGATGCATGTATGAATAACTCCGAGCAGTGCAGGACAGCGGCTAGCAAAGCAAACAGGATGTTGGGATGCATCGTAAGGGGGATCACCTCTAGGAGCAGGGAAGTGATTCTGCTGCTGTACAAGGGATTGGTTAGACCACACCTTAAGTACTGTGTACAGTACTGCAGACCACACTTGAAGAGGGACATACAGCTCCTGGAGAGGGTATAGAGGAGGGCAACTAAGATGATACGAGGACTAGGGGATTTGACATATGAGGACAGACTTGAGCTCTGCCTGTTTTCATTGGAGGAGAGGAGAGATGGGGGGACATGATTGAGATCTTCAAGTACCTCAAGGGAATAAATAGGATAAACATGGAGGGGATCTTTAGACTAAAGCAGGGAGGTATCAACAGAGGGCATGGTTTGGAAGTTGGAGGTGGAAGGGTGGGGGAGGAGGAGGTTTTCACTGAGAGGGTGGTGGATCCTTGGAACATGCTGCCTGGTGAGCTGGTTCAGAGATCCACAGTGGAGGGCTTCAAGAGAGGGTGGGACAGACATAGAAAGTGGATGTATCAGATGATGGCCTGGCCCAGGGGGTGGGATAGATGATAGGGGTTTCTGGAACACAAGGTGGGGAGGGCCTCAGTACCCAACTAGGGATCTGAGATTCGAGCAGACTCGATAGACCGTAAGGACTAATCTGCTGGCAATTAGTATGTTAGTATGTTAGTATTAACCTTTCTAAGATGGAGATCCACAGGGGCCATGCAACTACTATATAACTAACAGGCTAATTTAGAAAAAAAACTCTGAATAGCAAAAAAAAAAAAAAGGGGAAGGACACACCAGAATTATACACACAAAGCAAAACACCCTGCACAACATATGTTTTTGCAAGTTTTCACTGTACAACTCCTTTAAATTGGCCTGGTGTAATATACTGTAGTACCATCCTCTAGGATGCAGTACCTCCCCACCTCCCCCACAAGATCAACCTACTCATGAACCAATACAATGTAATAACAACCCAACTAAACATGCAACTTAGTACTCTATAAATGATAGACACCCCAGCAGTGAAGAGCAGGGGCACTGGAAAATTGCATTCACAATTTTACTGCAATATCTGCAATTTTCACCATTCCCCACACCTAATCTGCAATTTCTTGCAATTTATTACATTTTTGACTGACATTTTGTAAAAAAAATATACTTACATTCTCAAGGAAAGATATTTAAACATGCCAACAATTTGGTACGCAGACCTGAATTTGGTCAAAACGATACAGTGTGAGGTGAGGAGGGCTTCAGTGTGACTCCCCTTCCATGTGATTCATGTCCCTGAATTGGTTTCAGAATCCTCTGGCGATGCGTATGTAGACTAAAACACATAAAATCTGTGCTGAAGAAGACTATCAGAAAACTTTTTTTCTGCCACAGAAACTGAATCAATATGTGCAAGAAAGGGTGCGCATTGTCCCATTCACCTAAATGGAGCATTGTCAGCCATGTTTGTTTTTTTAGTAGTTTGGTAGGTTTTCCTTGTACATGCGTACATTCGTTCTGAATGGATTTTGATTCAAATGTTTGAGGAGTCTGGAAGGTCCTGCTGATTATATACTTGAATGTGCTTCTGAGGGAGTTGGTGACGGTGATCCCTTATTTTATAATCTGCCGCACCTACATGGTCACATACAAAGCCTACAAAAAATGAACATGCCTGAAAACACGCTGATAAAAAGGTAAAGTATAATTAAACAGTTACCCTCAGAGAGACAAAAACCACTGCAACCAGAAACAAAAGTGCCATGTATTATAAACTATAGTATGACGTAGTGAAAAGCTATTAGTATGCTCTAATACTTTTATCATGCAATTTTAACATTTTGAACTAACAGCAATAATTAAACAGCAATTATTTTAACAAAATAAACCTTTTTTTTTTACTAGAACTTGATTAGGCACCCCAGATATCTGCGTATTTGTTCTTGCACCAGAGAAAGTGGTCATTAAACAGGTGTCATTATTTTACATCTAGAATCTGGCATAATATATTATTTTAAGATTTATTCACTATTGACTGACTGTGAGTTACCAACTAAAATCTAGCAAGCACTACACAGGGTACATGTCTTTAGATTTTAGAAGGTATGCTACATAATGATTCATCTGCAGTTCATTTCAAAAACACAAACCTTTCTTCATATTAAAGAGCTAGTGTACTGCCTAAAACTAATATTAGTTTTTTAAAATCAGTCAGCCATTACTTTTTAGACCTGAGGTACTTTTTCTTTTCCCCTTGATTAATTAGAAGATTGTTTACCTGATGTTAGTAGGTGTGATGTGTGGGACGACACTCTGCCTGGCAGCTGACATGTCTAGCTCCATTCCCCCCCCACTACATCATGAGCATTGTGACCTCACTGACTGTGACATCACTACTGCTTAAGAACTGCTACTCAGTGACTGACAGTTCAGTCACTTGTGATGTCACTGTCAGTGAGATCACAATGCTGATGATGTTGTTGGGGGGAGGATAGAGACAGATATGTTAGCTGCCAAGTTAAGAGCTATTCCACACATCCTGCACAACATTATCAAATAGACTTTCCAATGAGCAAAAACTCTTTATTGAATGTTTTCCATTATATATTTCATATAGATATTAATTGCAAAAAAACTTTGTTAATGTATCAATTAGGGTTGAAGTGACAAAAGCATGGAAATGAGATTTTAGGGCTGGGTCCTATTTCCCACCCCCATCCTCCACACACCAAAGAATTAAGCATGGGTCATTGATCCAACTCCTCACCCTCATTCTACTTGCAAACAGGCATGACATGGTACAGCATAGGAGAATGGGGTGAGAGTTAGGCCTAATGACCCCATGGCACACCCCGATGCCTGTTGGGTGTGTGTGTGGAGGATGGGGTGTAGGGTGGGGGGTTACGGGCTCAACCCTAATGTCTCATTTCCATACGTTTGTCACTTCAACCCTAACTGATGCATTAGTTAAGTTTTTTGCAATGAATTTCCTTACTTTTTGAGAAAGTGTAATGTAACTGCTAACTAGTATGTAGTGGTGGGAGCGCGGGCCCTTCAAGTTGCCCATTTTTACATAACGATATGCATCTGTGGGAGTGCAGGGCCACTCCCACTTATACCCAACTACAGAGCCATACAGCAGCCTTATAGGGCTTAAAAGAAACCGTTGTTACACTAATTTGCCAATATCTCAGTAACCGTAGCAGCTATGAAAAAAATTCCACTGCAGTTGTAATCATGACTTCAAAACCTCCACATGTGCTTAGTCCACCAGCGATGGATAGCAAAAAATCTGTATCTTGCTTTGTTTCCGAGATATGGGCACCGAAGTTTGCTGTGGGTGCCGCAGTGTTATCCTATGGGAAAAATCTCACATTTGTGATGGCATATCTATGGAACCGATTAACTTTTTTAGACCTAAAGAGCATAACTCACATCTCTGGGACACCCCCTTCATATCTCACAAATTTCAAGGCAAACAACCAAACCGTTTATTTACAGTGCACTGGCAAAGTTTTTAAAATCCTAGTTCATGAGGTGGCAAAATCTCTGTTCGTGAGGTCATTTCCCATTTACGAGCTGTCAAAATCTCCGTTCTCGAGGAATCCTTGATCGTCAGATTTTGGCCATCTGGTCCAGAAGTCGCGATCAATGATTCTGTCAGCTAGCAAAAGAGGATAGTCTCGTGAAAGGGGATTTTGACAGTTTGTGAACAGGGATTTTGTCAGCTCACGAATGAGGAATTTAAAAAAAAATCCCATTTCGCAAGCTGACAAAATGCCCATTCACGAGTCGATCCCCTTTCGCGAGATGTCAAAATCCCTATTCGCAAGCCAATCCTCATTTGCGAGAAGGGCCATCTGGTTGTGAAATGATGATCAAGGATTTTGTCAGCTCGTGAAAGGGGATTCGCTCGTGAAAGGGAATTCTGACACCTCGTGAAAGGGGAATTTGTCAGCTCTTGAAAGGGGATTCATAAACCCAATCTCCTTTCGCGAGCTGACAAAATCCCCTTTCGCGAGTCAATCCCTTTTCGCAATGTGACAAAATCCCTATTCTTGAGCCAATCCTTGTTCATGAGATAGGGCCATCTGGTCCTTAAGTTGCGATCAAGGATTTTGCTACCTCTCAAATGGGGATAGCTTGCGAATGGGGATTTTGTCACCTCGCGAACGAGGATTGGAAGCAAGTCACGAATGAAAAATGTTAAAATCTAAAACTGACGTTTTTTGGCCAAAACGAAGGAAACCAAAAGCATGGGTTTGTAGAGGGTATCACCATGAGCAAAACCCATGCCTCATTTGTAAAAAAAGTCAGCCGTGGGACAAGCTACAACATTTTGTTTGGGGGTAAAAATTACAACAAGATGGCGGCTTGCGAACGAGAAATTGTTCCTCATAAATAGGGATTTTATAAATCTCCTTTCATGAGGTGACAAAATCCTTGGTAGTGAGCCCAATCCCCTTTTGCAAAACATACATATAAATCTTGGAGTAAATTGAGCATGCTCAGAACCCATAAATTCAAAATTAAATAACTTTTGAATGGATTAATATTTTTTCACCAAACCAATGCTGGATGGGGGAAGGGGCTAATGAGCAGTGAGGATGTGGTTTCCCACAGCTCCCACCTCTACATTTAAAATCTAATATCTACAGCATCCTGTGTTTAAACTTTGATATTAGCCACTAAATAAAGTGCACTGACCGTTATGGATGAATTCCTCCTTCAAAATCCTGACAAAAGGCTATGGGCAGCGGCTAAAAGTATGAAGAAGCAGACGGCTGCAAAACAGCCTGAAGCGTTAGGTCCAATATCTTTGTCTGCTGCCGAGACAGCTTCACTGTGGAGAGAGAAAGGTTACCTCCCAGGTCATGGAAGCGCTGGAGACCAGACTGAGCAAAATGGAACAGAAGTTGGATGCCTGTCTGCAAGCTTTGATGGACCAGTCAGCAACTCAGGCAACACGAATAACTGAGGCCGAGGAATGGATCTCGAACCTTGAGGATGCGGTGGACCCAGTTCCAAGAAGGACTGCAGCGCTTGAAAAAGAATTAGCCGAATTCAAAGAACTATTCAACTATCAAGAAAATTACCACTGCCAGTTAAACCTGCGGCTTAGAGGGTTGCCGGAGGGTAAAGAGGGCCCAAATATCCTCACATTCTGCTCGGAAATGCTCCCAACCCTGCTTGGACTTAAACCGAAGGGTGGCCATATTAAGTTGGAGAGGGCCCATAGAGCGGTAGCCCCACACCTGCCAGCAGGACAGCCTCCTGGGCAAATAGTGTTTTGATGTCAGAATTATCAAGATCGGGAGGCTGTTCTAAAAGCTTATCAAGAAATGAAAGAGATTTGCTTCAAGGGGTCCAGGCTTTTTCTGTTTCAGGATTACTCTACCCGGCTGCTCAAGAAGAGAAGAGCGTTCAACCCTGTGCTGGTTCAACTCTGGGAAATAAAAGTAGAGGGCTTTCTGCTATACCCCACAGTATTAAAGGTAAAGCACGAAGGTGCAATATACACTTTCTGGGAGTTAGACAGGGCTACAAGTTTCATGGAAGATCTCAAAAAGAAAGTGGGCTGAATGAGAACAAGTGCATGAAATGGCAGATGTGAGTTTGACTTGTCTACTTGATGGGATACGGATGGAAGAGAAAGGAAGAATTTGGACTATGAAATGACTCTGGGACCCTTTAGTTCCTGTTTGTGATGGCTCTGGTAGCCCTCTGTTGTTGTTCATGTTTGGGGGCACCCTAGACCTAACCGAAGGATGAAACCAAAAGAATCATGGGTAACTCTGAATTGCTCCCTGTTATCTCTGAAATGCCATGGAAGACTTGGTCAATGGGGGCTCGATCTCTGATTCACTGTGAGAACTGAGAGACCCAAAATTTCAAGGAAGTAGCTGCCTGCAGAAAACAACATGGGGATTGTGAGTACAAGGCTGCAGGTAGGATGTGCTGGGGGTTGGTACTGTGGGGGGGGGCAGACACATGGTGTCTGTTTCGTGCTGCCACACCCAGTGCCACCTTTGCGCTCCTGCCCAAGGGGTGTATTGGATTTGTCCCAGGACTTAAAAGTGGATCAAAAATCTATATTGGGAGGGAAAGGAAAAGGAGGGTGGACTTAACAATTTTTGAGGTACAAAGCTGGTGCGGGTAGATTTTTAGTTGTTCACATTGCCTGGGAGGGGACAGTAAAAATGGAGGCTTACTGTGGACTGGGACCTAGCCTGCTGTGATAGCAAAAGGATGCGGAGAAGGGTTGGAGTGCTGGGGATCCAGTGATCTGGACTGGCTACTGGGCTTGGTTCAGACTGCACAAAGAGGTTTCACTATTCTACCTGTGGTTACTGGAAATGAGGGGATGCTGTGGAAAGAATGTAAACGTAAGAGGGGTGGGAGCAGGGGAGGAATGTCTACTATGCAGTGAGTTTGACTGTTCTATTTGAATGGTAGTAGCGAGTTATCTTGTGGAAATGTTGGGATATGAAGGAGGAGGGTGAGGACAGGGGTGGAGGGATGTGTGCATTTATGTTGGGGAAATGTTTACTATACCAAGTTAGTTTTAATGTTGATACATGTTTTCTGTGCCCTTTTCTAATTATCCATTACTGAAAGTTCGAAACTGCTGTACTGCCAGTTTGAGTCTCAGAAGCTACAGCGTTTATTCATGCATACTGTTAGTGACTGCACCCTTGAGAAGAGGGGGGAAGGGAATGCAACAAAAAAGATGTAATGGCTGCCACTAAGAGCATAAATATTGTCTCATGGAATGTTAGGGGTGCCTCATCCCCAGTTGAAAGGGCTGGGTTGCTCACCACCCTACGCAGACAGGGGGCGCAGGTAGCTCTGTTACAAGAGACACATCTGAACCCCAAGAAGCATCAAAAATTGGTCCGAGGATGGGTGGGGGCATGCTATGCCTTGTCCTACAACTCACATAAGAGGGGAGTGGCGATCTTAGTTAGTAAGCACCTGCCACTTGTTGTCACCTGAGTTGTTTTGGACCCAGTGAATGGTAGATACGCATTTGTGGAGGGAAGCCTGTATGGGGAAGTCATTACCTTAGCCAGCATATATGCTCCCGCCACCTTTGACCCCTCGTTTTACCAGAGGATACTGGATATCTTAGTCAAGGAGCAATTTGGGGGTCTGATTATGGGGGGCACCTTTAATGCCACAATGAATCCAAAACTGGACCACTCAGAGGCCAAGGGTAGAAATGCTGGGGGGTTAAGACCATGGTTAGAAGGGATGGCTGACTTAGATATGGTGGATGGATGGAGGTCGGTTAACCCTGGAGTAAGGGAATATGCATTTTTTTCTAATCCCCACAAAACATGGTCCAGACTGGACTATATATATGTACCTAGGGTGTGGACAGACAGGATACTGAAAGCGCAACACAGCCCCATTCTCATATCGGACCATGCCATGGTAATGTTAATGTGCCGGATGGGGGAGATGAGGGAGGAACCACCACCATGGAAATTCCCCAGATATTTATTGGGCAATAAAGAATTTATAGAATATATTAAAAAGCTGTGGAAAGTGTACTGTGAGCTGAATGAGGGGTCAGTACAATCTGCTGGGACATATTGGGATGCCGGTAAGGCATATATTAGAGGGGCCAACATTAGTTATGTTGCAAAATACAAGAAAGAAAAGAGTGCTAAGACAGAAGAGCTGAGACAGAGGTTGAAAACGTTGGAGAAAACCCTGGCTAGTCAATTTTCGGAAGATACACTGAGGGACCTAACAACAGCCAGAGAAGCATTAAATGCATTTCTTTTGGGGGAAGACCGCACAGCCTGTTTCTTTGCTAGAAATAAATACTTTGAATGGGGAAATAGATCTGGGCCATTTATGGTTAGACTGATAAAGGGAAAGGAGGACTCATACACATATTTCTGAAATTAAAAATGGCCAGGGGATTTTGACAATGGACAAGAAATTTATTAAACTGCAATTTAAGCAATTTTACCAGCAGCTATACCAAGCTGAATGTAAGGGTACTTTAGATAAGGCCAGAGCTTTTCTGGAAGGAATTGCTCTGTCGAGTATTTTGGAGCAACAAAGGGAACAGCTGGGAAAAGAAATATCTAAGGCTGAAATTAAACAGGCCATCTGCAGCCTAAAGAAAGGAAAGGCGGGTGGGCCAGACGGGTTTCCCTCAGAACATTATAAAGTCATGCAGGATCAGGTGGTGGAAGACCTCTGGAGGGTGTTTGCGGAAGCCCAAGGGGAAGGGGCCCTCCCAGCCTCTTTTAATGAGGCAGTCATATGCTTGGTGCCTAAAACAGGGAAGGACCCACAGGAATGTTCCTCGTATAGGCAGATATCACTACTCAATTGTGGTGCTAAAATTTTAGCAAAAGTCTTAGCGGGGTGCCTTGACCAGATTCTGCCTGAATTGGTTCACCCAGATCAGAATGGATTTGTCCAGGGACGATATTCCTACCATAACATGTGGAAGTTGTTGAATGTTGTATGGTTAGCCTCCAGGAGGACAGGTGGCAAGGGGGTGCTATCCATGGACACCGAATAGGCTTTTGACCACATTGAGTGGGAGTATCTCATGGAGTTTCTCTCGCGGTTTGGGCGGGGAGATGGATTTGTGGGATTGATCCAGAAGTTCTATAAGGTGTTCACGGCTAGGGTTTTGGTGAACAGCTCACTTACAAAGCAGTTTCTATGGTCCAGAGGTATAAGACAGGGGTGTCCCCTGTCCCCTATATTTTTTGGCCCTGGCTATTAAGCCATAGGCTGTAGGAATTCGAGAACATCCAGATATTAAGGGGATAGTGGGTAGATCAGGTCAGCCTCACAAAGTAACACTATATGCAGATGATATGTTGCTTTATGTGGTAGATCCAGCTAGGTCAGTCCCACCACTTTTAGAAGTAATAGGAACCGTTGCAGCTTTTTGGGGTTATAAAATAAATTTTGATAAGTCTGAAATCATGGTGTGGGGGGAAACAGGAAGAGAGGCAGGGTAGGGCACATGGGGACTTAAGAGGGTAGCAACATCCTTTAAATATTTGGGTATACTGTAGGTAGGGATCTAGGGTCCCTGTACCAGTTGAATTATGTCCCCCTCATTAAAACCACTGAGGATGAATTGAGGCGATGGAGGGAACTGCCTGTCTCCTGGATGGGCCGCATCAACCTGTTAAAGATGAATATATTGCTACAAATATTATACATAATGCAAATGGTACATGTGGGATTAGTAAGGGCTGACCTAAAGAGGGTGGAGAGGGCATTCTCTGACTTTTTATGGAGGGGGAAATGGCCAAGGGCAAGTCTGAGGAGGTTGCAAGTGGATAATTCTAGGGGTGGGTTGAATTTTCCGGACTTTCGGAATTATTGCCTGGCAGTACAATTTAGATACAAGCTGGGGATAGTGGAGGCAACCAAAACCTGCTGCAAGGCCCAGAGCAAGAAGGCAAGGGCTAAGAAACCAAGCTGGTTGAGCAAAGAGGTCATGGAAAAGGTAAGGAGGAAAAATTTGCCTTTAGGAGGTACAAGAAAACAGGGAGGAGTACCTGATGGAATCGAAGGAGGTGACATGGGCAGTAAGGGGAGCCAAGGCATCTACGGAGCTCAGGCTGGCACAAGGCATTCAGAAGGGGGAGAAGGACTTCTTTAGGTACATCAGGGAGAAAAGGAGCTGTAAGGACCACATTGTAAGGATTAGGAAGGGGGGGGTTGGGTGGAAGCAGGGTGCAATAAGGGAGAAGCGCCTAAATGATTACTTGCTCGGTATTTACTAAGGAGAAGGGGGGGTGATACCTAAGGGGGGAGGAACAGCAGAAACAGGGGGGAGGGATTGACAGATGGGGAAATCATGGAGGGCAGAGTTCGGGAGGGTTTGAAGGCACTGAGGGTGGACAAGGCACCAGGCCCAGATGGCATCCACCCCAGGGTACTGAAGGAGCTGGCAGAAGTCCTTGTGGGACCTTTGGCAGACCTATTTAACTCATTGCCTCCTCAGGTGCTCTCTGAAGTTGTAGCACTTGTGTCCTGTATACTGTTAACAGTGAATCCTGGGCCTTTCTGAGCAAAATCTAGCCATAATCAGCATGCCGCAAACAAATTTATTTATTTATTTAGCTTTTGTTAACCAGGTAAGTACACTAGACAAGACAATTGCCTATTTTCAGGTACGACCCGGGAGAGTACAGGAATTACAGATTTGAATACATAGGACAACATGGTACAGATTAGAAACAGCTTACAAGTCTTGTGAGGACAACATGATACAGATTAAAACAGCTTACAAATCTTTGTAAGGCATAGTTTTATGCAGTATGTACACAACAGAATAACACGTGTAGCAACTAAGAGCAGTACAAGAGGTACAGTTAGAGATGCATCAGATACAACACTATTTACAACTTAAAAACCTCAGGGAGTCGAGTCTTTTGTCCAGGAATACATCCAGGAGAGAGGAGTGCTGTGATAGATCATGGGGGTTTGGGGCAACCACAGGCCAAAGAAAGTTTGAGGTGGTTCCATAGGGTGGAGCGAAGGCACACCTGTGAGTGGGAGGAGCGGACCTGGGCAGGGAAAGCATTCCACAGTCTGGAAGCACACACAGCAAAATCCCTACCTCCCATTAGAGTCCATGTAGTTGGTATCTTGAGGATGATGGGCCCCTGAGACCTGAGGGAATAGGATGAGGAGGCAGCCGGGACAAGGAATTTCGCCAACCCCGGAGGGGTGCCAGTGCCAAGGACCTTTCCTGTGAAGCACCCTAGGACAAAGTCTATGTGATTTGAAGGGGAGAACCAGTTTAGCCTTCTATAAAGGTCACAATGGTGGGTGAGACGGGGGGCAGCCAGAGCAAAGCGGCAGATATTGTTGTAGGCAGTAGACCACCAAGAGAGGTGAGCTTTGGAGGAGCAGGCAAACAAAAGGAGCCCATAGCAGACGAAGGGAGGAGCACACCTCTGGCAAAAGCAATACGAGCTGCAGGACTAAGGTTGCTTTTAGCTCTGTAGGCCAGACCCAGTTTGCAGTTCACAGTCTTGCATATATTCTGAATATGGCGGCCAAGGTCAAGTTGCGGGTCCAGCGTCACCCCAGGGTATTTAAAGTTGTCAGTAACAGGGATCAGGACACCGTCGGTACCAGAAACACATAGTGGAGCAGGGGAGGCCTTAATCTTAGCCTGAGACCCAAAAAGCATGGCTTGAGTTTTTTTAAGATTAAGAACCAACTTGTGGGACGAGATCCAGGATTGAATGTTCCCCAAGTCCTCACTCAGATGGCGATTTATGACCCCTATCTCCGGGGAGTGAGTCAGGATGACCAGGTCATCTGCATAGAGGACTGGCTTACAGTGAACAGCAGCAGCGGGAAGATTGTTTACTAAGATGGAGAAGAGCAGGGGCCCCAGAACAGAGCCTTGGGGGACACCCATGGTTACAGAAATAGAGCCCAAGAGCTCCTTCCCATACTTAACAAGTTGCTTTCTACCATGTAGATAGTTGGAGAACCAACTGAGCACCTCAGGAGATAGACCATAGGATCTAAGCTGAGTAGAGAGCATGGCATGATCAACAAGATTGAAGGCCTTGGAGAGATCTATAAAGATAGCTCCAGACAGTCTGCCCTGGTCCATAGCCGCCCTGATCCAAGATGAGACAATGACAAGGGCAGAGGATGTGCTGTGCCCTTTCCTAAAGCCATGCTGCACAATGCTGCAAATGCTAATAGCTCAAGAACTGTAAGTGCTAGACACAAAGTATAAGAAGCAAACTTGTTCAGCATAAAACTACCTTTCCAATGGTGGTATGCAAGTAATAATAAGTAATTTCATTTTTCTCTATGCTTGTTGAAATAGCAAAAAAAAAAAAATTCCACCAAAAAATGCGCCTTAAGCCTTGTTTTGTTGGGAAATATGTTACATATTGACACCAAATTAAGCATCCAGACACTAGATGTAGTTTTCATAATTGTTTGTAAAATAAAAACATATTTCTGAAGTATAAAACATAGTTTTTTACCATTTTAGTCAAGGTGCTTTGGTGAGGTTTGACACACGAATCTGAACCATACACACCATGTTATAAACAAATGTGTATAACTCCTAAAGTATACATGATACACACTACATATCAGCTGCAAAGTTGTTTATCACAAAATTTCCTTTCTGACAGTGCTATGCAATCAATTGTGCTTAATGTGGTTTTTTGTGTTATACTGGCTGAGATACCCATAATGTGTGTTTTAGTCAATGTGCTTAGGTGGTTCTTGATGGACAAAATGTTAGCCACAACACACCATGCCATAAACAAATGCAAATAACTCCTAAAGTATACATGATGCACACAAAATGTCAGCAGACAATCTGTTCATCACTAAATTATCTTTCCAATGGTGCTATGCAGTCAATTGTAATAACAATTTTTTTTTATACTTGCTGAAATGGCAAAAAAGTGCATTTTTTTCCAGCTGCTTAGTGCTCTTCATATAGACAAATATCGGGTCTTCATATAGACACATGTCAGCCATACACACCATACCCTACACAAACTGTGCACGCTTTCTAAAGTGAGCAGTGTGAAAATATCCCACTGTGGTTTCGTCAAACAAAAAAAAACACACACAACAGTCTGGATTGTATAAAAGGACTACTACGTTTTAGTCAGGTATGTGATACAGAATAGATCTGAATGCGTGTCAAGTGAGCTCAGGGAACCATCACTTGTGGCAATGCTACACCCCACCACTTGTTATATTACCCAAGCTCACTTGCCACTCATTCAGATAAATTCTGCAATATACTGTAGATATCTGTGTGTGTGTACACAAACACACACACATATATATATATATATATGTGTGTGTGTGTGTGTGTATGTATATACACACACACACACAAACACACATACACATATATCTATATATTGAATCTTTATCATTTGTATCCAACCATACACAATTCACCATCAACATATCCAAAGACATTCAACAACACAGCAGCTTCACAAATATGACGTGCACGGTGGCACAATCTCTCGCACTACACGCACATGTAGTATTCATCAGTGTTGTGCAATTTATGGGCATAACATCACAACACAGACAAACAAGTGCACAGCGGCACCCATGGTATTCGGCATGGTGGCCACAAGTCATCATATAGAATAGAGAATGTCAACAACAAAATTATTACAATCACATTTTTCTTACCTTTTCAGATGGTGTCCCATGATGATCTGCACTGAAGAGATTTTTACATTCTTACCTGCCGTAGTTCCAGCCTCTACTCTGCTGTCTGTCATCCTGTAAATAAAGTAGTTCCATCCTCTCTTCTGTTGTCTGTTGTATTCTTTTATAATAAAAATAAAAAAAGGTTCAACCTCTCCCCTGTTGTCATTGGTTCCCTATGATGGAAAATAAAAAAAAGTAGTCTGTTGAAATTTTCTTGCCCTCTGTGATCCTCTGCAGTACCCTCGTCGTGCTCCTGTCACACCACCACCCCCAGACAGTTGCAGAGCCACCACCTCTGTGTTCATCTCATCACTCCTTCAACGGCAGCCGGTCTAACTGTAGGTGATACGCTGTCTTGCATGTCATCAGAACGTGGTCTATTTGGTGTCTTTAGTCCTTTCGCCCCCCTCCAGGACTTTGCTTCAACCAAACAGTCAACATCATGCACAACAGACTCTTGAACTCACACTTTGGTCTCTCGAAGTCACCACCCCATCCAGGAATTTGCTTCGACCAAACAGTCAATGTTACGCACAAAGGACAGCGCAAAGCACTGCGTGAAACATAGAACAGGCAATGTTGTGGCCAAATGAAAATAAAAAATACTGAGCTAAAACCTCCACTCCACATAAATTATACTGACAGAGGTACTGGAGACAAAAAACAGGCACACCGGAATAATCATCACTATATTTTATTTCTGAGGTCTCCCCCCCCCCATTCCTTTTGATCATTCCAGTCCTATACTTTGATATTTTGTTACAACAGTTCTCAGTCTGCCAGCTGACACTTCAACCTCTGTGCCACTACACCACCGCCTCATCATTGTGATTGCTCAGTCAAAACGTTGCCTGCGGAGCCACAGATTGGCTGCTCCGCTGTGACAATGATGTAGTGGTTGGCCAGTGACACATATGTCCGCTGTCAGATGGAGAGTTGCTATGCTTGTCACACATAATGGCAGGTGATAGCACTTCCTAGCTGACCAAAGGGAAACCAATGACCTCAGATATAAAAGGTAATGGTAGATTCCCAAAGTATTGCCTGGTTCTGCCCTCCATTAGCTCTTTCAGTTGGCCCCCTTGGTCTAGGGAGTGAAAGAAGCCTGACACCAACTGTACCCTGCTGTGTGATACCACGCTCGCGATCCTTTCTCAATGCAACACTTCTACCATACCTTTATCTCACCACCTGGGAACTCCCAAGTAACGTTTCCGCCACTTGTTCCCTTACTTTCACTCACCAGACCTCTTTTAGCTCAGTATTTTTAATTTTCATTTGGTGCAGCCCATTCAATGACTGGCGTATCACTACATTACCTCCGAAACACCAATGGGCCAAGCAGGAGTTCCACCAACGCAAGACAATCCGATTCACGCCCGTGACACTGCGTCTCTTTGACCTTTTCTTGGTCTCAATTCACAAAGTTTGTATTTCCCAAATCAGTAACAATATCTATGTTTACAACTTTTAGATAACATATGCTGCATTTCCACCACCCAATTGTTGCAGCACCACCTACCTGCCATCAAACCATTTCATCCACAGTTTCCTGCTTCTTTTGCATCATTCTTCTTGTCAGCTGCTTCTCTCCTCTGCCATTTCCTCATCCTGCTCTACTATGCATCTCCTACCACCTCTGCGCATCTCATTACTCCGAGTCGCACACTCTAGTCTCTAAGGTCTCTTGAAGTTGCCCCCCTTAATGAATCTGATTCAACCAAACAGTTGAAGTCGCAGTACTCTGGTCTCTCTCTTTCTCTCGAAGTCACAGCACTCTGGTCTCTCTCTCTCACTCACAGTCGCAGCACTCTGGTCTCTCTTCTCTCTCTCACAGTTGCAGCACTCTGGTCTCTCTCTCTCTCTCTCACAGTCACAGCACTCTGGTCTTTCTCTCTCTCTCGCAGTCGCAGCACTCTGGTCTCTCTTTCTCTTGCATTCGCAGCACTCTGGTCTCTCTCTCTCACAGTCACAGCACTCTGGTCTCTCTCTTGCAACCGCAGCACTCTGGTCTCTCAACCTCGCAGTCGCAGTACTCTGGTCTCTCTCGCAGTCACCCCCCCACTCTCAGAATTTGCTTCAACCACACAGCTGATGTCACGCACAACGGACAGCGTGAAGCACTGCATGAAACACAGAACAGGCAATGTTGCGGCCAAATGAAAATAAAAAATACTGATCTAAAACCTCCACTCCACATAAATTATACTGAAAGAGGTACTGGAGACAAAAAACAGGCACACTTGCTACATTTTATTTCTGAGATATTCCCCATTCCTTTTGATCATTCCAGCCCTATACTTTGATAATATTTTGTTACAACAGTTCTCAGTCTGCCAGTTGACACTTCAACCTCTGTGCCACTACACCACCACCTCATCATTGTGATCGCTCAGTCAAAACATTATAAAAGGTAACGGCAGACTCCCAAAGTATTGCCTGGTTCTGCCCTCCATTAGCTCTTTCAGTTGGCTCCCTTGGTCTGGGGAGCAAAAGAAGCCTGACACCAACTGTACCCTGCTGTGTGATACCACGCTCGTGATCCTTTCTCAATGCAACACTTCTACCATACCTTTATCCCACCACCCAGGAACTCCCAAGTAACGTTTCCGCCACCTGTTCCCTTACTTTCACTCACCAGACCTCTTTTAGCTCAGTAATCTTAATTTCCATTTGGTGCAGCCCATTCAATGACTGGCATATCACTACATTACCTCCAAAACACCAACGGGCCAAGCAGGAGTTCCACCAATGCAAGACAATCCGATTCACGCCCATGACACTGCGTCTCTGACCTTTTCTTTGTCTCAATTCACAAAGTTTTTATTTCCCAAATCAGTAACAATACCTATGTTTACAACTTTTAGATAATGGGAGGGATTTAAGCCCGTGGTTCGATGGGCGGAGCAACTACGTCACTCCCCCATCGAGCTTAAAAGGTCACTACATCCTGGGCTTTGCCAGGATTCTTTTTCATTGCAGCCAGGGGCCCCTTTAGCTGTTCTCTAGCTCCGTTTCCTTCCCTCAATTGTTTGCCTCCCCATTTCATCCTGGCACCTCCTGCTGCCCCATATCTTTCTCTCCACTTCTGCTCGTCACCCGCTCCTTTTCTTTTCCTGCCGCTCACTTCGTAGCCGTCCCCTCTCCTTTGTCTTTGCTCCCCCCTGTGTCCTGTGAGTGCTCTGGCCTGGCTCCCACTCTGCTGCTCATTCGGGATTCTCCCCTTCCACTGCACGTCTCTCCACCTCCCCATGGCAGTGACTCAGGCTCTGCTCCTCCGGCTTTCTCTCATCCAGGAACCGTTCCCTGCTTGGGTCCATTCTGTGCCTTGGTGTGCTCATTCAGCCTGCTGCTTTCCCATGGGGATTTGTGTCTACTGCTTTTTCCGCTGGGTGAGTCCGTTCCCTCCTGAGTGCTGGTTCGGGTATGTGCCATTTATTTCAATCTCCTTTGGTGCATTTCTCGTTGATGACCCGCTGTGGCTCATGCTCTCCTTTGATCATTACTGGCATCGGCATTCTTGGGCCATTTTTGGCCGCTCAGCCTGCATTCCACCCACTCGGAGGCCATTTACCTCCCTCATGACCATGACTCCGCATTCAGTTGCTGCAGTTGCCGACACTTCCTGCTGCTCCATTCGGGGCTTCCTCATGATTCTGGGTGGCAGTCTGTGAGCTGTCCTTTGTGTACCGCTGATCTGCTGCAGGTAGGAGGATTTTGTTATGGATTTATCGGACTTGTTTTGATTGCTTCCTGTACCCTGTTCTGCTGTCCTTTTCAGTGCTTCTGATGTCTCCTGAGGTCTCTCTGGTTTTTCTGGCTCTGTGCACATCGTGTTTCTGCACTCTGGGCTCTTTTCTCATGGGCACCCCCTCACCTATGGCTGCTCTTGGTCCCCCATGCGTGCTGCTGCACTTTCTCTCCACCTTGTGAGGTATCCCAGATTGGTGCCACCTCTTACATTGCAGGGTACGCTGCCCATGGGTTGCTGGCCTTGGCCGGCTCGTTGTCAGTGTTTTCATTTTGGGGGGGTTCAGCCCTAATACTATTTCATCTAATCGACTACTATTCATGGATGGTATCCCTAGCTTATCAGACTTAGACATTCATTGAAGTGCGCATGATTCTCCCGTGCTCCTGCTGCCTTTTCCACTCAGTTTTGGCCCTCTGGGTCTGCTTTTGACCTCCCTCTGTCCTTTGTCCTTTCATACCTTGCTACCCTGTACCAGCCTCCATGGCTTCCCTCCCTCATCGTACCTCATCTGTTTCCTAATTTTAACCTGCTATGCCTCGCCTCACCCTGCTCATCCAGCTCAATCCCTACCATCCTGCATCCTTTCCTGCTTCGCTTTCCAGTACCTGTCTTCCTGGCATCAATCCCTCTTCGTGCTTCTTCCGTTCTTATGTTACCTTCCTCAGCTGAGTTCGATATTTCTTTTGGGCATAACTATCATTACTCATGTGCCCGCCTCACCGTACCTCATCCATTTCCTAATTTTACCTTCCTCGTCCTAGTGCCTTTTCTAGTACCAGCCATTATGGCTTCACTCTGCTCTTAGTTTCACTCCTCATCCTACATCGTCCATTTTTGCTCACTCCTCATCATACCTTGTCCGGTTTTGTTCCTTGATCACTCAACCTGATTTGCCTCTGATTCCAGATCTCCCTTCTTGGCCTCGGAGTCTACATCCTTTCGAGGAGCCTTCTTCCTTTCGCTTCCTTCGTACAAGTTCATTTTCAAGTTCATTCCTGTTTCGTCTTCCAATTCCATTCTAGACCTCCAGGATTCACTCCACTCATAGCCTGCTATCGATATTCTTTTTGGGCGTACCTACGATAACTCCTATGCCACCTATCAACCGCTGCCATCATACCGCATGTATTGAGTTAAAACTCCAGTCATATCGAGTTCATAAATCCAGTCATCATTCACTTAGCATTATGAGGTATTATCTGTTTTACATCATTTACTCGAACATTCCTATCACTGAATCAGTCCTCATTCACTCAGCATTACCTCAAGGTTTATCTATTTACGTCACTTACTCGAACATTCCTATTATTGAATTCCATACTACCTCGACTACAACCTCAGGGTCTAATCATTCAGAGTCTACTAGTTTACATCTTATAATCGAGCATGCCTACCTCTCACTGGATTGCCCTCCTGCAGCGATCTTCCTCTTCAGTCTTCATTGCTACCTCATGTTTCTTCTTCGATCTATGCCTTCTTTTGGGTTTTCCCCCTATCTCATCATCATCTTCCCTACTCATATCCTTCTCTTTAACGATTCCTTCTCCCTACTTATATCCCTCATCTATGAACCATTCTCTTTACCGACATAACGTCTTCAAATCAAATGTTGTCAGCCTGGAGGAAAGGCGACCTAGGCCTTGGATCCCCAGAGGTTTCCTCCTTAAAGGGGGTTTTTCCTTTCCTCCATGCCAATGGTCATAACATTAGTTAGAGTTAGTGCTTTCTTCTCATTAGTTAGTTAGGTTCTGCTGTTGGATAGAGGTGGATGGTGGCCCCCGGCTTTCCCCTCTCTCCTTAGGAAGTTAGCCCTTCTCTTCACAGAAATTATTCATCATAGGTATAAACCAGGTAGGATTTATGAAAGGGCATTCATCTTCTGACCACTTACGTACCTTGTCACATGTCTTCTCGGCCACCAGGGATGCCGAGTTCCCTGCAGGACTGGTCTCCCTGGACGCCAAGAAGACATTTGATCGAGTGAACTGGAACTTTCTGTTCCGAGTTCTGGAAGCATTTCATTTTCCTTCTCTGTTCATTTCCTGGATTGCCACACTTTATAAAAACCCTACTGCAATAATTTCTGTGAATGGGGCATTCTCTCAGCCCTTTTTCGCTTCACTCAGGAACTAGGCAAGGATGTCCCTTATCTCCTTTGTCATTTAATTTATATTTGGAACCTCTCATTCAAAATATTCTCAATAATGTTTCTATACAGGGTGTTAGAGTTGGGCGACATGAAATTAAAGTCACTGCATATGTGGAAGACCTGTTGATACACTTATCTCACCCTGTATCCTCTGTTCCGGCTTTGCTAAGGGAAATAGCAAGATTTAGCGACCTGTCCAATTATAAACTGAATGCTAGTAAATCTCTGTTTTTCCCACTAAACCATAAAGTCTTCAAAAATGACATTAGTCCTTTTGGTTTGTGTTGGACCTCCAGGTCATTTAAATATTTGGGTATCAAGCTTTCTCATAAGCCTCTAACATGGTTTAAGAAAAACCTGGATTCTCTCTTGTAGTTGATAGCTCACGACCTCGAGAGGTGGTCCAAACTTCCTATTTCATTACGGGGCCGGATCAACATAATTAAGATGAACATACTTCCTAGAATTTTCTATCCATTATCTCTTCTTAACACTTTTGTTCCTTTACTCTGGTTCAAAAAGACACATGGTGTATTCACCAGATTTATCTGGGCCGACAAATATCCTCGGCTGGCTTATCATAAGCTGGCAGCCCCAAAATTGGAGGGGGGTATATGAATTCCCCATCTGGCCATATATCACTGGGCTAGTCACTTAGCAAAATGTCTGAGATGGGTATCCCCCGGCCCAGAAAAAGAGCAACCGGTTTGGCTTAGAATAGAACTGGATGCAATCAAGTCCAAGAGTTTGGACCCTCTTACACTATTTTTCCTTAAGTTTCCCCAGGTAAGTATGACCGAAGAGTGCCCCACAATAATGACTTCTTCAAAGATTTATTCTCAAATGTGTTCATTTTTACAATATTCCCCTCATCAAGACCTGGTCCAGTCTATTTGGAATTCCCCGTCTTTCACTATTAACAAGAACCAGACTTCCCGTCAATGGTTGTCCCAACTGGGGGATGGGAAGCTTTTTTCTCTTACGGATGGAGAGGGGCATTGGTTATCAGTGGAAGATATTATTAAGAAATTTCTTATTCTGGTTTCCTCTCATTTCAAAGTTATACAATTAAAGCATTTACTTGTAATCAATTTTGGTAATACTCTTCCTTCCCAGACCATCACTTCTCTGATACCTGAGGTTTCCCTACTTTCTGGATCTTCAGGTGTAATCTCTAAGCTATATCAGGTTTTGTTTCACAAAAAATATGGTGGTCCCTTTGGACCTACAAGATTCTGGAATAATTTTTTTCCTCAACATTATTTGGATTGGCATTCTCTGTGGAGATCATGTCATAAATATATTTCTCAAGACAGACTGCGTCTCATGCAATATCATATTTTACATAACTTGTACTACACCCCGGTTAAATTACAGAAGTGGGGTTACCTGAATTCCAACATATGCAATAAATGTTTGCAGGAGGAAGGAACACTTCTCCACATGTTTTGGTCCTGTCCTAAAATCTCCCCCTTATGGGATTCAATTAAAACTTTCCTGGATCTTCTGCTGGGCCTTCAGGAATATTTTACTCCCGAGATCTGTCTGTTAGGGGACTTATCATTTATTAGAGTTAAGGTACGAAAGTTTCACATTTCCATGATTGCCTTATCGGCTAAGAAGCTTATTCTACGCCACTGGAAAGATAATTCCTCTCCATCTGTCCAGGAATGGGTAAAAGAAATTCTGTCCAATCTGCGCACAGAAAAAGTGATTGCCAGTCTCCACAATAGAATGGCAACATATACCAAAATCTGGGATCCCCTTCACTCTCTAATTTCTTTGGTTCAAGTCTAAGTATATCTCAGACTATATTGTCATGTAAGACCTTAAGTAAGGTGCTTGGCATTTGATGGGCATTAGGTTGGGTTACTGCAGCATGGGGGGGAAAGGTGGGTCAGGCAGTAATTCCTTTATATTGTATCGGAATGTTAATGTCACTGTCATTTAAACTGCCTTTTATTGTGGAAAATGTATCAATAAACTTTAAATTGAAAAAAAAAAGAAATTATTCATCATCCTCGCCTCTTCGATGCTTGACATCTTTAGGTATTCTTTTTGGGCTTTTTCCTACCCTACCTTTAGCTGATGCATTCATTCCCGGCACCTGTAGGGGGGAACCCTCCTCTAGGATTCCTTGCGTTGTACTCCTACAGGGTGGTATATCCCATGGATAGAGAGGTGGAAAGCCACAAAGAAAACTCAAGTTACACAAGCATTATCTAATATTATCTCATTCAATTGCATAAGCACATCGAATGGGAGGGCTTTAAGCCTGCAGTTCGATGGGTGGAGCAACTACGTCACTCCCCCATTGAGCTTAAAAGGTCACTTTGCCAGGATTCTTTTTCATTGCCCACCATTTACCCCTCCTCCTCCAGCAGCTCGTCTCTCTTCCCCGTGGGCTTCTTCCTACCCTACCTTTAGCCGACGCATTAATTCCCGGCACCTGTAGGGGGGAACCCTCCTCTAGGGTTCCTTGCGTCGTACTCCTACAGGGTGGTATATCCCACAGACAGAGAGGCGGAAAGCCACAAAGAAAAAGTACAGTTACGTAAGAACTTACCATAACAGTAGATCTTCGAGAGAGGCTCTTGCAGTAGGTAATTACATATAGGACTAACGCCGGCAGGTGGCAGGGCCCCACGGAAAAATTTCTAGCTAGCAGTCCCTGGCAAGGAACAGCTCCCACATCAGGTGACCAGTGTCAGGAGATGTCGGTATAAAGGGGCGGTCCCGGACGCTCTCCTTCCAGTTCTTTCCCGCCACAGGCCGAAAGAGGCCGGACGAGAGAGAAGCGGATATTTCTTTATATGGAAAAGGAGCTGAAAAAGCCTAGGGGGATGGAGGGTGGGAAGGTATTACCTACTGCAAAAACCTCTTCGAAGATCTACCGTTACGGTAAGTTCTTACATAACTGTACTATCTTACTTCGAGAAAGGGCTCTTGCAGTAGGTAATTACATATAGGACTGAATCCCAAGCAGTCTGGAACAAAGAAAGGCACTGGGAGGAGGAAACTACTCCAAGAAGTAGCTCTAGCCGTGCAAGCCTCAAGACAGGAGGCCTTGCAAAACAGTTAGCCCGAAGCCTGCTCTACGGCGAGAGGCAGTATCCCAACTGTAGTGTTTTGTAAAGGTATGGACGGAAGTCCAGGTGGCAGCAGCGCATATGTCTGCCGCTGACACATTCTTGAAACAAGCTGCAGAGGCAGCTACTTGTCTTGTGGAGTGGCCTTTAACTTGACCCGGGAGAGTCTTGTGGTATTTGTCATAACAGAAAGTGATGCAATGAGCCAACCACTTAGACAGGCATTGCTTGGAAACTGCATTGCCTTCTCTTTTGTGAGCAAAAGAGACAAACAACTGATCAGTCTTTCTGAGATCCTTTGTCCTGTTGGTGTAGTATCTCAGAATCCGGTGAACATCCATAGTATGGAGTAAATATTCCCCTTGACTAGAGTACTGTGTAAAAAAAGCAGGTAGCTCTATGGACTGATTTAAGGTAGACTCTGCTACTACTTTAGGTAGAAACTTAGGATTCGTGCGAAGAGCAACTCGTTCCTTGTGAAAAATCAAGTAGGGGATTTTACACATCAGGGCCTGGAGCTCGGATATTCTTCGAGCCGAAGTAATGGTCACCAAGAAGACCGTCTTCCATGAAAGAAACTTCAAATCTGCAGAGGCTGCAGGTTCGAAGGGAGGAAGGGTAAGTTTCTCGAGAACAAAATTCAAGTCCCAAGGGGGTGGCAGGAGTACGGATGGGGGGGGCCTCAGATGGAGGACTCCTCTGAGAAAGGTCTTGGAGACCTCCAGTTGAGCAAAAGCCTTGTTTGCGAAGGGAACATGATAGGCCGAGATGGACACCATGTGTACCTTCAGTGAGGAATGGCTGAGACCCAGGTCAAACAGATAATGTAGATACTCAAGCAGAAGCCCCACTGAACAGGAGAAAGGTTCCACGTTCTTGGAGGTGGCCCAAATAGTGAATCTTTTCCACTTCATGGCATAAGTGGATCTGGTGGAGGGTTTTCTGGCCTCCACTAAAATCTCCGCCACTTTGGGAGACCCACCAAAATGGGATTAGGCTAGGTCTGCAGGAGCCATGCATGCAGTTGAAGGGATATGAGGCCTGGATGGACCAGGGTCCCCTGATCCTGGGTCAACAAACCTCGAGATAGAGGAAGAGGAGGACCCTCTGAATATTGTTGTAGAAGAGAGAACCAGATTTTCCTGGGCCAAAAAGGGCTTGAAGAGCGTACAACACTGCCTGTAGCTCAAGCACACTGATGTGGAGAGCTTGTTCTAGCCTGGACCAGAAGCCCTGGGTCTGATGAGGGCCTAGATGGGCTCCCCAACCTTCACCTGAGGTGTCTGTAGTTAGAGTCTGGGAGGGGGGAGGATGAAAGAAAAGAACCCCCCGAAACAGGTTCTCTCGAACCACCCACCATTGTAAGTCTTGCATCATCGGCGATGAGATCACAACTGAGTGATCTAGGTTGTCCACTAGTTGATCCCACTGAGAGCGGAGAGTCCACTGAGAGATCCTCATGTGGAGTCGAGTATGAGGGACCATCAGGATAGCAGCCGCCATGAGCCCGAGAAGGCGAAGGACCGAGCTCGCCGAGACCATCCTGCGATCGGATAACAGACTTTTCTGGGTCTGAAGGGTGGCCACCCTGTCCGGAGGCATGAAAGGCCTTGCCCGTGGTTGTATCGAGGATTGCCCCAATAAACTGTAGCCTCTGGGAAGGGTCCAGATGAGACTTGGAATGGCTGATGGTAATACCCAGGCAGGCAAAAACCTGCTGGGCGAGGGAGATGAGACGCAGGAGTTTCTCCCTTGGTGAAGCTGCCAGGAGCCAGTTGTCCAGGTAAGGGAACACCTATACTCCCTTGGTACGCAGGTGGGCCACCACCACTGCCAGGCATTTGGCAAATACTCGGGGGGCTGAGGATAGACCAAACAGGAGCACCTTGAACTGGTAGTGGTCCCCCTGGAATGCAAAACAAAGGTATTTGCAATGAGATGGGTGAATGGGAATGTGCAGATAAGCATCCTGCATATCCAGAGCACAAAGCCATTGACCCGGCCGGAGGAGGGACAGAAGGCTCTGCAAAGAGAGCATCCTGAACCTCTTGTACTCTACATAAAGATTCAGGGAACTGAGATCTAAAATTGGTCTGAGATCTCCTGTCTTCTTTGGGACCAGGAAGAAATGGGAATAGTAACCCGTCCCCTGAAGATGAAGGGGGACAGGCTCTATCACTTGCTTCAGCAGAAGAGCTGAGATTTCCTCCTGGACCAAAGGAAGGTGTTCCCGTGAATACTACGATTTCAGAGGTTGGTGGCAGGGTGGTTTCTGAAGAAACTCTATGGAGTGTTCTTCTGCTATGAGCTGGAGCACCCAAGAATCCATGGTTATCCTCTCCCATCCCGGAAGGTGGAGGGAAAACCTCCCTCCTACCGGTTCCTCCGGGGAGTCCGGAGGCAGTGGGAGAGGAAAGGAGTCAGGTGGTGTGGGGCAGTGCCACAGCTGAAGCACCCGCTGCTTTTTTGGGTGGGGAGGCTTAGCAGCCGTGGGGGCCCAACGTTTTGTGGCCCGCCTTCCCTGGGGTTTCGCCTTTGGCCCATTCCATCTGCGAAGGGGACGGCGCTGCTGCTGATGGGGATGGTACATGGAATCAACTGATTTCAGAGCCGTCCCCTTCTCCTGCAAATCGGTAATGATGTCCTTGACATCACCCCCGAAAAGCACCGACCCCTGGAAAGGTGCTTCCTGGATAGCAGATTGCACCTCCACGACCAGACCTGACACGCGGAGCCAAGCATGATGCCGTAGGCCTACGGCAAAAGCTGAGCTCCGCTCAGCAGTGTCCACTGTGTCGTATGTTGCATGTAGCATGTGGCGACTGGCCGATCGAGCAGAGTGGACGAGATCAGCCAACTCCTGTTTGACTTGGGAGTCAGGCAAGGAGTCCAGCTTGGCTTCCACCTGAGTAAGGATGGCCTTCTGGTAGTTCCCCATGTGGCCGACATAGTTCAGGGCCCTAATCCCCAGGGTGGGGGAAGCGTAAATCTTTCTCCTGTACTGGTCCAGAAGGCGAGACTCCTTATCAGGAGGTGACGAGCTGAGATGTTTTGGGTTCACCGACTGGCCATGAGCGGCGCTAATCATGACTGAGTCGGCACGAGGGTGAGATTCCAGGAAATCAACACCCTCTGGAGCCTGATATAGCCTGTTCGACTTCCTAGGAAGTGGGGCTAAGGCCGATGGCTGTTTCCATATCATGGTCACAAGGTCGGCGTGAGGCTCTAGCTAGGGTGGTACTAATGTAGGAGCTGTCACGGGCAGATCCAGATGTTCAGCGAGTTTCAGATGCTGAGGATCTGGTTCCAAAGAGCACCACTGATGAACCTCCTGGATTTTCTTAAGCAACTCCGTAAAAGAAGGATCCTCTGGAGGAGACTTCGGAGGAGTCCTTGGCCGGGGTTTCGACGGAGAGCGAGGCTCGTCGTCTCTCTCAGAGCAGCCATCGGAAGAGTCCGAGGAGTCTGAGAGTGAAGAGGAGGAGGAAGAAGAGTAAGACTCCCTTTCCCGACCCAGGGGAGGAATGGGTCCCTTGGGGAGTCCCCGGGGACGTGTGTCCTGCCGCTCTCTGGATCCAGATGGAAGAACCCTGGAGTCCAGAGGTGGTGAGGGAGTGTGCTGCCTAGGGCGTACGTGAACCTGGGATGGCACTATCGCCGGAAGGTGACTCTCGACCTCTTTGGTGAACTGAGCCTTGGCCTCAGCCCACCAGGAGGCCAGAGTCTCCTGCAGGTCCACCGGCGGCTGTGAGGGTGGTGGAGGAGGAGGAGGCGGGGGGACAAGAATATGGGCTATACCCATATGGAGCGTATCCAAAACCTGGCTGCAGGTAACCTGGCGTCGGGGTTCTGGGGCGCCAGTGCTGCAGTGTCGGGAAGCCCAGCGTTGGGTACTGAAGCGCCAGAAATGGCGTTCCGGGTACACGGCATCGAATAAGATGGCAGGTACCCGGAAGCCGGAGGCTGCCTTGAGCAGATGGCCCAGCTGGGAATCTCATGGGCGGGTCTGTAGCGGAGGCCGGAGGGTGGAGGGCCCGATGGGAGTGGAAATCTCCTGAGTCAGTAAGGCCCGGCGTCAGGGGCTGACAGCGGGGCCCTGACACCAGAGCGTACCGTTGTGGGAGGGCGGCATCCGGGCCAGCGTCCAGGAGCCGACATCAGGTCCATCCTCCAGATGGAGGGAGGACCGGCGGAGACAAAAATCAACCTGCCCAGGGACGGAAGGAAAAGTCCCCGGGTTCAGGTTGGGGGGACTCTGGCTCCCCAGGTGGCAGCGAAGGCTGCGGTAAACTGTGAACGACGGATATTGGGGGGTCCGTCGTTGGTTCCCTTGCCAGCTGGATGTCGGACAAGCCGATGTCCAACTTACGAAAGCCATCACCGGAGACAGGTCGAGAGGAAGGGTTGGCCTGATCCAGTGGGGAAGAAGCCGTGCATCGCCCCGGAGGGTCAGACGTCTTACCAGCCCTCTCCGGGCGGACGTCAGAGGAGCCAACGCCCGGCTTACTGGAGTCACCCACGATGGTAGGCCGCAAGTCTGCAGCTGAACCAGGGGCGGAGGCCTCCAACTGCCCGGAGGTGCCCACAAGGCCCGAGCGCAAGCCAGACGGGTGGGCCACTGCCGCCTCAGAAACCTCCGAGGTGGCCGTCGAGGAGAGATCCCCTGGAGGGGATGTTACCTGTGTGCCCGCGACTCCCGAGGGAGACGCGGTGGAGGAACCTTTGTCCAGGTGCCTCTCCTTGTCCTTCTTCTTTCGATGGCCTTTGGGGGAAGTGGATGCCTGCCTTAGCTTTTTAGGCTCCTTCTCCATAGAGCTCATTTTCTTCTTAAGAATATGGGCCTCCAGGGATTGCTGCCATCTTTTTTGGGTAGCCGCGTTAAAGCTAAGGCAATGCTGGTACTTCTCGAACTGATGATCAGGGTCTAGGCAGAACAGGCACAGGAAGTGGCCGTCCTTGTGCGGTAGTTGGGCGCCACATGAATTGCACTTGTTCTTGAGCTCAGAGGGTGTAGGGGATGACATACACCGACGTTAGTACTGACATTAGTCGAAAAAATAAAGATTTTTGTAAAAAAAAAAAAAAGGAGTAGGGCTGATGAAGCACAAACGTTTCCGTGAGGCGCTGCACGAGCTAACGGCGGGAAAGAACTGGAAGGCGGGCATCCGGGACCGCCCCTTTATACCGATGTCTCCTGACGCCGGTCACCTGATGTGGGGGTGGTCCCTCGCCAAGGACTGCTAGCTAGAAATTTTTCCGTGGGGTCCTGCCGCCTGCCGGCATCAGTCCTATATGTAATTACCTACTGCAAGAGCCCTCTTGAAGTAAGATCTCAAGTTACACAAGCAGTATCTAATATTATCTCATTCAGTTGTGTAAGCACATTGAACATATGCTGCATTTCCACCACCCGATTGTTGCAGCACCACCGACCTTCCATCAAAGCATTTCATCCACAGTTTCACGCTTCTGCCATTGCATCATTCTTCATGTCAGCTGCTTCTCTCCTCTGCCATTTCCTCATCCTGCTCTACTATGCATCTCCTACCACCTCTGCGCATCTCATCACTCCAAGTTGTACACTCTGGTCTCTCTAAGGTCTCTTGAAGTTGCCCCCTTCAGGAATCTGATTCAACCAAACAGTCAAAGTCATAGCACTCTGGTCTCTCTCTCTCTCTCTCTCTCTCTCTCTCTCTCACTCACAGCACTCTGGTCTCTCTCTCTCACAGTCTCAGTATTCCGGTCTCTCTCTCTCGCAGTTGCAGCACTCTGGTCTCTCTCTCTCGCAGCCGCAGCACTCCGGTCTCTCTCACTCTCTCTTGCAGTCGCAGCACTCCGGTCTCTCTCTCTCTCACAGTCACAGCACTCTGGTCTCTCTCTCTCTCTCTCTCTCTCTCTCTCGTAGTTGCAGCACCCCGGTATCTCTCTCTCTCTCTCTCTCTCTCTCTCTCTCTCTGCAGTTGCAACACTCCAGTCTTCAGTGGTCCCTCCCCCTACTCCCTAATGCCCGACAACACAAAATGGCATCCTCTTTATATCACATCTCTTTTGTAAACAGCTAGCCACAGGTCAGAGGCCACGAGACTCCAGGGAATCCATTTTGTGGGATGGTTTTGTATGTTTGGAGGTGGGATGGAGGATCCTGACAGCATGGCAACCATTTTGTGAGCTGGCGTCAGGTCTCAGAGGAAGGGGGCTCACCCAGACAGCAGGTGCTGCTCTTTGTTGGAAGGTGCCGGGCCTTGCATCACCTGCCACCATCCCACAAACAGCACTGCCTGTTGTCTGGGTGACCCCCCCCTCCCTCCGAGACCTAACGCCAGCTCACAAAATGGTTGCCACGCTGTCAGGGTCCTCCATCCCACCTCCAAACATACAAAACCGTCCCACAAAATGGATTCCCTGGTGGCCAGTGTTCTTCACACCCTACGGTATCCACCAACAAACATGACAGCATTCCCCACGGTGTTCAGTGGTCCCTCCCCCCACCCACCAATGCCCATGGCATTCTCTTTATACACCACATCTCTTTTGTAAACAGCTAGCCACAGGTCAGAGGCCATGAGACTCCAGGGAATCCATTTTGTGGGATGGTTTTGTATGTTTGGAGGTGGGATGGAGGATCCTGACAGCATGGCAACCATTTTGTGAGCTGGCGTCAGGTCTCGGAGGAAGGGGGCTCACCCAGACAGCAGGTGCTGCTCTTTGTTGGAAGGTGCCGGGCCTTGCATCACCTGCCACCATCCGACAAACAGCACTGCCTGTTGTCCGGGTGACCCCCCGAGACCCAACGCCAGCTCACAAAATGGTTGCCACGCTGTCAGGGTCCTCCATCCCACCTCCAAACATATGAAACCATCCCACAAAATGGATTCCCTGGTGGCCAGTGTTCTCCACACCCTACGGTATCCATCAACAAACATGACAGCATTCCCCACGGTGTTCAGCGGTCCCTCCCCCAACCCCCCAACAACACAAAATGGCACTCTCTGTATATATCGCATCACTTTTGTAAACACCCAGCCGTAGGTGGGAGACCACAGGCCACCAGGGAATCCATTTTGTGTAATGGTGCCTGGTGTTTGACAGTGAGATGGAGGACCCAGACAGCATGGCAACCATGTTGAGTGCTGGTATCGGAGGGAGGGGGCCATCTAGACAACATCCCACAAACAGCACTGCCTGTTGTCCACCCTCCAAGACCCGGCACCACCTCACAACATGGAGTGCCTTTTGTCAGGGAACTGCCCCCACCGTCAAACACATGACACATGCAAATAAGGCACACAAAATGAATTCATTAGTGGCTTTGGTGTCCCCCCTGCCAAACATCCACTGCCATAAAACATCTGGCAGAATGCTAAAAAATTGAAATCCCAGTGTCCAACCCCCAGGCACCATGGCCGTCACACAAACCCTCAAATACCCAGCAACAACAAATGGGGTTGGGGGGTAAGGTGGAGAAACGCTGGACAGCAGGGAATCCTTTTTGTGCAATGGTATCAGGTGTTTGAGGCTAGAGGAGAGGCTCTCCCTGTTGTCTCCCCACCATCTTCAGAGACCCGGCACCAACAGATTCCTTGGTGTCCTGAAGTTCTTTCACCACCACCCAACACACAGCACCATGCATTCCCTTGACCCCCCATGCCACACCACAAATAGCATCCTCCCTGTGCCCCCACCACCCTCAGAGACCCTGCACCAATGGATTCCCTGGTGTCCAGAGGTTTCTTCACCACCACCCAACACACACAGCACCATGCATTCCCTTGACCCCCCCATGCCACACCACAAACAGCATTCCCCCATCCCCTGTGGCCCCCGACTAGCACATCCCTCACAAGCATGGAAACAACCACCCCTGAACCCCATCCAACTGCATGCTTCACAAACAGAAAAAAACATCAACACAGAATTCGGTACAATTATTCAATACACCCAGTGATGGTCCCCACCAGTCATCTCCCTGGAACATTTATTCTTACTGGGCAGATAGGGCATAGTGGCACAGTTGTCACCTGGCGTGGAAAGTAAACAGCCATGATTGCGGTCTGGTCCACAATAACCATACCAGGCAGGAACCACCACAGAATAGCAATTCCCTCACAGAGACACCCCTGAGCAAACCGCAACCACAGAGGCAGCAGAAAACAGCAACCGCCCCCACGATCGTCAACATGAACGACAAGCAGAATGCAAGCACCCTGTACCGGGTTCAAGGAGACTGCAATGGCTGCTTGTATCTGCCATGGGTGCAAGTCAGTCCAAAACAGGACTGTCCATTGCCATCACTGCACTGTCGGGAGGGGAGGCGCCATCAGCAGTTCGCTCTCGGGGGTGGCCAGGTAGTGTCTTTCAGAGTGTACAGAATGTGCCATGCCTGTCGCTCTTCCATGGTTCTTCCACCCAGCGAACACCTTGATACAGGATGAAAATGAAAAAAAAAAAGGCAAGGGACAAAACGCATCCGACAGGAGCTCACACGCCCACACGCCTACCCACGATCTCTCTTACACCCTTTGAGCACCCAAAATAAATAGCTTCATTAGATGGCAACCAGAAAAGAAAAAATAAATAAAACATACCAGCCACAGAGTGCTTTTGTGCAAATGTAAGTGTTTTCAGGGTCTTTCTGTGAGCCGGCTCACCGAGAAGTCAAAAATCTGAAGTAAGGCTTCTCACTGAAGATAGCTCACAGAAAGTTCCACGAAATTACTTAAATTCACACAAAAGCACAAGAACATTTTAAAAAGTGGAATACCTGGAAGATTGAAGTATTTTGCAAGGAAGATATCTAGCGGGTCACCAATCGGGACAAGCGGCAAAAGGCTGACAAACGTAGCTCTGCTCCAGTTCCACCTGCACGCAGCAGCAAAGTGAGGACGCCGAGTTTAAAACAGTTTTATGAGGATTTTGCTGTGGGAATCCTACACTTGCCAGCCAATGAAAAGAGGCTTACAATGTGGGATATCACCCAAAGAGGTTTAACAAGCCATAGTTTCATTGGCTGGCAAGTAATGGCACAAAAAGTTAGTGACTACTCCAGACGTAGCACAGACGCACTAAGACACTGCAACTCACGTCTGGAGTCATTCTCAGTTAAAACAGCACACTGAAGCCTGTGGAATGCAGATGTTTCTCAGAGGCAAAGAGAGAAAATAGTTGCATCACAGACCATTGACTACCTTACACGCTACAATCTCCTCTCAGACACTCAGCATGGTTTCAGAAAAGGTCATAGCACCACCACGGCTCCTCTTCAACTAACTACTGATATTCTGTCCAACATGGACTCTGGAAAACTCACAGGTACCATCTTCATTGATCTCACTAAGGCTTTCGACCTTGTTAGGGGCAGGAAGTGAGTGATCACAGAACCACCAAGGACCCACCATCCTAGAAGGGCAAGAGTAGCTCCACCGGCCCCCTCTAGCTGCTGGAGGTCTGCCTCTGAGCAAGTAAGTGGTCTAATGAGACATATAGGATATTCTTGTCTCAGAACGGGACAATCAGGAGCTTAAAGGGCACACAGGCAGAAAGTAAGGAGAGAGAGAAAAAAAAACAGAGGAAAGAGTAAGGATTGCAAACAGTTAAGGGGCCAGAAATAAGACATGATTGGGTGGTGCAGTGCAGTGGCTGTGGAGCAGCAGTCTTCCAGGAGATGTTCTGGAGGCTGCGGTGTTGTCCCATCTGCAGGAACCTCTCTGGGCTGGGGAGGAGGATGCTCATCTCCAGGCTGAGTTGGCCAGGATTTGTGGGACCTCCTCTTCCATCCAGGGACCACCAGTGCCACTGCGTTGCTCAGAAGTTGCCAAGAAAAAGAGCGGTTGGACCACAGTGGGCTCAGGGAGGTGAGGGTGGTGGAACAGAGGTGCATCCCTCCAGTTGTACCTCTCCACAATTCCTATGCCATTCTGGCAAAGTGTGGTTCCTCATGGAGGCACCCACAGTGGAGACCAAGGAGGATGCTGGGAACCTCCACAAAGGAGACCCACAGGAGGGTGGCAGGGACCCTGCAGTGGAAGAAACAACTCCCTGGTGGGGACTCCATTGTTAGGAAGGTAGAACTGGGGAGGAAGGGAGAGGAGGTAAGGTGCCTGCCTCGCCATGGCTTGAGGGACAGGGAGCGAATCCTCAGGATTGCTGGAGCAGCTGCACAGGAGAGGGAGCTGGATGTCATTGTCCACCTAGGGACAAATGACCTGGTTAAGAAAGGGATTAGAGAAGTGCAGGAAGAGTTTGTGGAATTGGGGAGGTAACCTTCTCGGAGGTGCTACCCATCTATGGCATAGGAGAGGCTAGGGTGTTCCGCACCATGGGATTCAATCAGTGGTTGAAAGACTGGTGTGGAGCTCAGGGATTTGGCTTCATTGGGGACTGGGGGTCCACCTGGAGTGATGCAAGCCTATACTGGCATGATGGGCTGCATCTGTCCGGGAGGGGAACCAGGATCCTAGGTGATAGGTTTAAATGCTTCATTGGCAAGCTTTTAAACTAGCCAATGGGGGAGGCACTGGAAAGGAGCAGGAAAATCCTAGCCCCCAAATAATCATGGTAGTAAGTGCGGCAAACACCAACATAGAGGTGTCGATAGGGAGAAGGGCAGGGGTAAATGGAGAAAGTGACAAAGGCAAGAAGGACAGGGATGGGGCAAAAGGGAGTAAGGTGATCAGGAAATGGAGGGTAATGAGTACCAATGCCCGTAGTCCGGGCAACAAGCTCCCTGAGCTGATGGCCTTAATGGAAGAGGGATGCCTGGCTATCATAGCAGTCACAGAAACATGGTACACAGAGAACCATGACTGGGATGTTAACATACCAGGGTACATAACCCACAGGGAGAGACAGGCAGGGGAGAAGAGGGGAAGGAGTAGCTCTCTATGTAAAGGAAGGGCTAAAAGCAACTGAACAAAAGAGTAAACAGGGAGGAGAGGAGACACTGTGGGTCACCTTGGAGACTGGAAAGGGCACACAATCCGCACAGGGTTGTGTACAGACCCCATGTCAGGGGGAGGAATGGACAAGGATATGATAGAAGGCATTCTTAGAATGGCAGAGAAAGGAGATACTGTTGATGGGAGACCTGAATATGCCAGATGTTAACTGGAGCACATTTGCTGCAGCCACATCCAAGAGCAGGGCCATTCTTGATGCCCTACAGGTGGCAGGCATTAGACAGCTAGTTTCAGAACCCACTCATGAGGGAGCAATGTTAGACCTCATACTCTCAAACAGGGGAAATGAGAGGATCTCAGATTTAGAAGTGGGTTGCCATCTAGGGACAAGTGACCATCAAACAGTGTGGTTCACGTTAAACTCGCTACAGAGTCAAGCCATACAAAAGTGAGGGTACTGGACTTTAGGAGGGCTGACTTTGGCAAGATGGGAGAGTGTGTGTGGAGCAACAATGGGGAATTATCAGAACTGCCATCACAGAGGCAACAAGCCTTTGTGTGAGGCAACTAAACAAATCAAAACAAAAGAAAAAGCCACTATGGTTCTCAAAAGAGGTGGCTGTGAAAGTCAGGAATAAAAAGATAGCATTCCAGAAGTATAAGGAAACACAGAAGGAGCAGGACAGAGAGCTGTACCAGTTAAGGCAGAAGGAAGCAGGGAGGGAAGTCAGAATAGCAAAGGCCCAAACTGAGGAAAAGATAGCCAACTCGGTTAAGAAGGGTGATAAAACCTTTTACAGGTACATCAGCGAGCATAGAAAGACAAAGGGAGGGATAGTGAGGCTGAATAGAATGAACAGTGGCTGGGCAGAGGGGGACAGTGAAAAAGCAGGCATACTGAACGAATATTTCTGCTCAGTATTCACAAAAGAGGAGGGGGAAGTGCCTAATCCAATTAACAGAAGCACTCCTGATAGGGGGGTCGATCCCAGTCCTTTCACAGAAGAAAGGGTTCTGCAAGAACTCCTAAAACTGAAGGTGGACAAAGCAATGGGTCCTGATGGAATTCAACCCAGAATTCTAAAAGAATTAAGGAGGAACTAGTGAAACCACTGGCTACTCTTTTAATAAATCATGGGAGGATGGTGTGGTACCCGAGGACTGGAGGAAGGCGGATGTGATTCCCTCACAAAAGTGGGACCAAGACAGAGGCAGAAACTACAGACCTGTCAGTCTGACCCTCTGTGGTAGGGAAAGTGATAGAGTCACTTCTGAAGGAAAGAATAGTTGAGTACCTAGAGGCCAGTGGAGCACAGGACCCACAGCATGGGTTCACAGCAGGAAGGTCATGTCAGACTAATCTAATAGATTTCTTTTGACTGGGTGACCAAAGTAGTAGACCAGGGAGGGGCTGTGGACATGGCCTACCTAGACCTTAGCAAGGCATTTGACAAAGTCCCACACAAAAGATTAATAGTCAAATTAACCAGCCTGGGAGTGGGACCCAGGGTGGTAGCCTGGGTAAAACACTGGCTGGACAACAGGACACAGAAAGTAATTGTAAATGGAGTCCACTCTGAAGAAAGGGGTTACTAGTGGGTACCGAGGTTCAGTATTGGGTCCAGTCCTTTTAATGTCTTCATCAGTGACATTGCAGAGGGACTGAAAGAAAAGTATGCCTTTTGCAGATGACACAAAGATCTGCAACAGGGTTGATACACAAGGAGGCGTGGAAAGAATGAAAAGGGACTTGGCAAGGTTGGAGGAATGGTCAGAAGTATCGCAGCTAGGATTCAATGCAAAGAAGTGCAAAATAATGCACCTGGGAAACAAGAACCCAGGGGAAGAATACACAATGGGTGGGGAGGTAGTAACAACAACAAAAACACTTCGAAGAGTGCAGTTATTCTAGATGCCCTACAGGGGGCATGCCTTAGACAACTAGTACTGGAGCCCACTCGAGAGGGAGCAATATTAGACTTGATACTCTCAAATGGAGATGGAGAGAGGATCACAGATGTAGAAGTGGTAGCCATCTGGGAACTAGCGACCATCGAACAGTATGGTTCACAATAAACACAGCAATAGAGTCAAGCCATACAAAGACAAAAGTATTGGACTTTAGGAGGGCTGACTTTGCAAAATGGGTGAGTGCCTAAGGAATGCACTAGCAAATGGGCAGGAAGGAGGGTGGAAGAACATAGGGAATAATAAAAACTGCCATCATAGAGGTAACGAGCCTTTGTGTGAAGCAAATAAACAAAACAAGACGATGTAAGAAACCACTATGGTTCTCAAAGGAAGTGGCAGTGAAGGTTCAAGAGAAAAAGAAAGCATTCAGGAAGTACAAGGAATCGCAGAAGGAGCGGGACAGAGAACTGTATCAGTTAAAGCAAAAGGAGGCTGGGAAGGCAGTCAGAACAGCAAAGGCCCAAACCGAGGAAAAGATAGCCAACTCAGTTAAGAAGGGGGATAAAACCTTTTATAGGTACATCAGGAGGGAAGGAAGACCAAGGAGGGATAGTGAGGCTTAATAAAGGGAGGGAGGGGTGGGCAGAGGGAGACTGTGAAAAGGCAGAGATACTAAACAAATATTTTTGCTCAGTATTTACAAGAGAAGAGGGGAGGTACACAAAACAAACAGTAGTAACACTCTGATACAGAAGTTGATACCAGCCCATTTACAGAAGAAAGGGTTCTGAAAGAACCTTAAAATTGAAGGTGGACAAAGCAATGGGACCTGATGGGATTCATCCCAGAATTCCTAAAAGAACTAAGGGTAGAACTAGTGACACCACTGACTACCCTTTTAACAAATCATGGGAGGATGGGGTGGTACCTTGGTGACTGGAGAAGGGCAGATGTGATTCCCCTCACAAAAGTGGGAGCAAGGCAGAAGCAGGAAACTATAGACCTGTTAGTTTAACCTCAGTGATAGGGAAATGATGGAATCACTTCTAAAGGAAAGAATTGTCGAGTATCTAGAGGCCAGAGGGCGCAGGACCCCAGGCAGCATGGATTCACAGTGGGAAGGTCATGCCAGACGAATCTGATAGATTTCTTTGACTGGGTGACCAAAGTAGTAGATCAGGGAGGGCTGTGGACATGGCCTACCTAGACTTTGTAAAGGCATTTGACACAGTCCCACACAAAGATTAATATACAAGTTAGCCAGCCTGGGAGTGGGTCCCAAGATGACAGCCTGGGTAAAGAATTGGCTGGAGAATAGGACACAGAGAATAATAGTAAATGGAGTCCACTCAAGAAGAAGGAGGGTTACTAGTGGGGTACACATGAGGTTCAGTATTAGGACCGGTCCTCTTCAATGTCTTTATAGCGACATTGCAGAAGGACTGGAAGGAAAAGTATGTCTCTTGCAGATGACACTAAGATCAGCAGCAGAGTTGATGCACAGGGTGGGGTGGAAAGGATGAGAAGGGACTTGGCAAGGTTAGAGGAATGGTCAAATGTATGGCAGCTTAGATTCAATGCTAAAAGTGCAGGTAATGCACCTGGGAAACAAAAACCCAGGGAAGAGTACACAATGGGGGTGAGATACTAACAACAACAAAATGGAAAGGGACCTGGGGGTACCTATATCAGATGACCTAAAGATGGGCAAGCAATGAGAGAGGCAGCAAGGAGGCTGGGGGATACTGGGATGCATAGGGAGGCATCACCAGTAGAAACAGGAAGTTATTATCCCTCTGTACAGACAGCTGGTGAGACCTTCTGGAGTACTTGTGCAGTTCTGGAGACACCAATCCGCAAAGACATAGACAGGATGGAAGCTGTCCAGAGGAGGGCAGAATAAAAATGGTGCAGGGTCTGCACCGGAAGACATATGGAAGAGACTTAAGGAGCTTAATATGTATAGCCTCGGGGAAAGGAGGGAGAGGGGGACATGATAGAAACTTTCAAGTACCTCAAGGAAGCAACAAAGTCCAAGAGGGTAGCATCTTTCAAATAAAGAGGTGTGCAAGAACAAGAGGCTGAATTTGAAGATAGAGGGGCAGGCTCAGAGGTAATTTAAGGAAGTATTTTTTCACAGAGAGGGTTGTGGATGCATGGAACGGCCTTCCGGAGGAAGTTGTGGAGTCAAAATCAGTGGTGGAATTCAAGCATGCATGGGACAGTCATAAGGCAATTCTGGGGGTTGGGGGTAGGAAGAAGTAGGCTGCTGGTTAACTAGGATCTGCAGCTTATCCAGTAGGTAGGGAAATGGGCAGACTGGGTGGGCCAAGCGGTCCTTATCTATTGTCAAATTCTATGTTTCTATAAAAAAGGAAAGGGACCTGGGGGTAATCATATCAGATGACCTTAAGGTTAGCAAGCAATGTGAGAAGGCAGTAGGGAGGGCTGGGTGTATACTGGGATGTATAGGAGAGGCATCATCAGCAGAAAACAGGAAGTTGTTATCCTCTGTACAGACAGTTAGTGAGACCCCATCTGAGTACTGTGTCCAGTTCTGGACACCCCATCTCGCAAGGACATAGACAGGATAGAGGCAGTCCAGAGGAGGGCAACTAAAATGGTGCAGGGTCTGCAAGAGAAGTCGTATGAGGAGAGACAAAGGAGCTTAATATGTATACCCTTGAGGAAAAGAAGGAGAGGGGACATGATAGAAACTTTTAAGTACCTCAGTGGAATCAACAAAGTCCAAGAGGGTAGCATCTTTCAGAAAAGAGACTTGCAAGAACAAGGGACACAATTTAAAGATAGAAGGAGGCGGTTGCTGAGGCAATGTGAGGAAGTATTATTTCACAGAGGGTAGTTGATGCATGAAACAGCCTTCCTGAGGAGGTTGTAGGGTCTAAAACTGTGGGAGAGTTCAAGAATGCATGGGACAGACATAAGACAATTCTTGTGGGGGGTAGGAAGAAATAGGCTGTTGGTTAACTAGGATCTGCGGCCTATCCTGTAGGTAGGGAAATGGGCAGACTAGATGGGCCTAGCGGTCCTTATCTGCTGTCAAAGTCTATGTTGACCATCCCCTGCTTCTCTCCACTCTCCATAAATTCCATTTCTCTACCCCTGTTGTGGACTGGCTCTGTAGCTACCTGTCAAACAGGTTGCAAGCTGTCAAATTTAACTCCTTCCTGTCCAACACGTCTACTATCAACCTTGGGGTGCCCCAGGGCTCTATCCTTGGGCCCCTTCTGTTCTCAGTTTTTATCAACAATGCAGCTGAGATCCTGGAATCCTGCCCAGCTATTCTCTACGCTGATGACCTGATTATCTACACTAGTTCTTCTAGTATTGCCTGCATAAACACATCACTTACTTCAGACTTCAATAAGGTTTTAGACTGGCTACTAGACCGTAAGCTTGTACTAAATGAAAAGAAAACAAAAGCCATGCTCCTAGGTTCTGCACCGAAGATTAAGACCTGTTCTAGTTTGCTTGAGGTTCTTCACCCAGGAGGATTTCCACTTGAAAATGTTACTTCCTTCAAGTACCTTGGGATCCTCCTGAACCAGTCCCTGGATTTTAATCTTTACAGTCAGTCCTCGTGCAAAGCTGTAAACTCGAAACTAGGGAGAAGCCATAAAACGAGCTATCATGCTTACACCCTCGCCAAATTAGCAATGTCCGAGGTATTCTGCTCCCAACCCTTACTTATGGTGCCTCTATTCTTACCTCTGCCCATAAAACCTCCCTACTAAAATGGGATGTAACTTATAACAATATATGCCGATTTGCCTCTTGTGCACTCGACTCAAACATCACTGCCTTCTTTATAAGGATCTGAATTGGCTCTCACCCTCTGCCAGTAGATAATACTACCTTGGATCACTAATGGACTCGATCATCCTGGAAAAAAACCCATCCCAGCTGGCATCGTTGCTGGTTCCTCAACCATCCTCCCATGGCCTGCGATCAGCTGACAAATCCTTGCTCTATGTTCCAAGTTGTCGGACAACTAAAGGCACAGGGGCCTTCCAATTCTCTGCTCCAAGGCTATGGAATGCTCTTCCACTCAACCTCCGGCTGTCTCAGTCTCACTTTGGATTTAAAAGTGAATATCGTCGTTATCTATCCTTAGCTGATGCTTGTATATGCTTTGACCCAACCTGAAGCCCCTGAGACTTACCAGTAATGTCACCCTGCTCTAATCCAGCTCCAAGACTGTCTCTCTTCCCTCCCCATATTTTTCTTTCTCTTTGTAAATAACTTCTTGACTACTAGCTCTTTTCCTTCTTGAACCTTGTTGCTGACCATCCACTGTTGTTTTGCCAATTACCGCCCCTGACCTTCTTTCTGTCAGTCTTTCTTGTTATGTTTGAACATTCCTCATATTTCTCTCTATATAACCTTACTATCTTATTAACCCTTTCACTCCACAGGTCAGGTCGTTGGTTTCTGCACTTATTATATATCTTACTGCCATTATCTGTATAATGCTTGCCATTATTTGTTGTTGTTTCTACCCATTGTATTTTTGTAGCACTGCTGTACTGTTCCTCTATTTGTATTATTGTGCCCATGTTGCTGTTGTTCAACTGTTCTCCTTTTGTTGTACCTTCCCGGGTCGTACCTGAACATAGTCATTTTATGGCTAGTGCACCTACCCGGTTAACAAAAACTAAATAAATAAAATAATAATGCCTCACTACACTCAGGGTGTGTACCTTAGGACTGGAGGATGGCTCATGTGGTGCCCCTCCACAAGAGTGGCCCCAAGAATGAACTGGGGAACTACAGACTAGTGAGCCTCACATCCATCGTGGGTAAGCTGATGAAGACTATCCTGAAGGAGAGGCTGGTGGCCCTCCTAGAGGGCAAAGGACTACAGGACAGCAGACAGCATGGCTTCATACATGGCAGATCCTGCCAAACCAACCTGGTGGAGTTCTATGACTGGGTAACTAGGCAACTGGACAGGGGCAGTGCAATGGATGTCCTGTATCTGGACTTCAGTAAGGCACTCGTCTCTGTGCCACATGGGAGGCTGGAAAGTAAGATAGAAGGCACAGGGGTGGGTGCAAAGCTGGTGAGATGGGTAGGGAACTAGCTTCAGGGAAGGCAACAGAGGGTGATGGTGGGTGGGGAGCAAGGGTAGTGATGAGCGGTGTTCCACAGGACTTGGTGTTGGGACCAGTGTTATTTGGGATATTCTTTGCAGACATATCATTGGACATTAACAGCAAGATCAGTCTGTTTGCTGCTGATACCAAGATGGGAGTGGTGGCGGATGACCTAGGGGGATGGTAGGGGTTGCAGGGTGGTCTGGCAATGCTTGAAACCTGGTCAGAAACCTGGCAACTGGGATTTAATGCCAAAAAGTGCAAGGTGCTGTATCTTGGGGTGAAGAACCCAAGGAGGAGTTACCAGCTGGGGGGAGTGCAGCTAGGCCAGACAAAGGAGGAGAAGGATCTGGGGGTTCTCATTACAGGGTCAATGAATAACTCGGCACAATGTAGGAAAGCAGCTGCAAAGGCCAACAAAATGCTGGGTTGCATTGCAAGGGGTATATCCTCGAGGAGAGAGGAGGTGATTCTGCCACTGTATAGGTCATTAGTTAGACCACACCTGGAGTACTGCGTGCAGTACTGGTGCCCATATCTGAAGAGGGACATTAAATTACTGGAGAGGGTGCAGCGCAGGGTGCCAAAGATGATCAAGGGGCTGGGGGACTTTTCATATGAGAGGAGGCTGAGGGAGTTGAACATATACTCGCTGGAGAAGAGGAGGGACATGATTGAAACCTTTAAGTACATGAAAGGAATAAACAAGACAGGTACAGAAGAGCTGTTCAAAGTAAGGGGAGGGAGGGACACCAGAGGCTGTGATATGAGGCTGGAGGTAGGAAGGTTCAAGAGGGAGATGAGGAGACAATTTTTTTACAGAGAGGGTAGTAGCTGGGTGGAATATGTTACCTGCAGAAGTGGTATCCAGTAGAACAGTGGACTGCTTCAAAAGGGGATGGGGCAGGACAAGGGGGAGGGTCAGTGGAGGGGATGGGTGGATGGGGTAGCTGCAGAATAAGGGGTGCTAGCTGCGCATTTGAGCAGACTTGACAGACTGATAGGCCTTTATCTGCTGGCAAATTTCGTATGTTCATATGACTGGGTTCTCATGTCCAGAGCGGCAGAATGGCTGGACCTGGAGGAAGGGACATGGCCAGTGAGACTTTTGGCATACCTGGCCCAGGGTGGGCAAACGGCATATCATAGACTGGGAGACAGGAACCCCCTGATGGCAGCAGTCTTGGATGGATGGTCACAGATCCTAAAGTTAATAAGAGTGGGACAGGAGGAGACTCTGCTTCTCCCTGAAATGGGTAATCCACATTTTTTGGCTGGGTTGGGGGATAGGGGGTTTCAAATGCAGGAGGCGAGGGGGAGTAGGTGTATAAGAGATGTCTGGATGAGAAATCACTGTTGCTCTTTTGAGGAGCTGACTCAAGGATTTAATATACCAGGCACACACCTTTTTTTTTTCCTGCAGTTAAGTGCCTATACCAGCTTGCTGGGCAGAGTCGGGGGTAGGGACTCCCTTCTGGGACAGAGTGATCATTTGGTATTGAGCACCAGGGCAGATTCCAGAGGTTTAATTGGCAAAGCTGCCCGGTTTGGTCGGCTATTTCTCCCAGACTACATGCAGAAAACTAAAACACAATAGGAGGAAGACCTGGGATTGGAGATCATGGAGGAAAACTGGCTCATAATGCTTGGACTCCATAAGGGGATTCTTATTTGTAATAAATTCCAGGAGTCATACTGCTGCAAATTTAGTCTTGGCTTGTCTGACTTGCCCTGTAGTTTGGGTGAGGGGTGTTAATTGTCTGACCTCTGACCTCAGCTACGTGATAACTGGAGGTGGGGCTTAGTCAGAGTTGAGGCAGCTAGTGAGTTTTATTTTCTCAGAAGAAGCCAGAAGGGGAAGGAAACATATTCAATTCAGTGCTTTACAGCAACTGGTAATTGCTATTTTTCTTTTCAACTTAAATTGTGGGCTTTTAGGGACACTGTACTTTCTTTGTTGTCTTTATTTAGAATTGTTTTTGGGCTGTTGAAAATTTAAAACGTAGTGGTGGTGTATTTCTTTGCCGTCTTTAATTGCTGCAAATTTTCACCCCTGCTCCCTCCCCTTCCCCCAACTCTTCATTATATGCCCTGTTAAATCTGATTGACTGGAGCTAAACACAGGGTATAGTAAGGGGTGTGGAGTAGGAGGGGCATAAGGGTGAAGAAGCCCACCCTCAGCACGACAAGTGTTTTGATTAATTTATTTATTTCTTGGTTTATTTTCTTTTTTTAAAAAGAAAAGTATCTGAGGATCAGTGGCAGGATTTTTAGGACAGTAAATTAATAAAAAGGAAACTAGGATAGCTTCAGTAGCAGACAAGTAGTGGAACAGCAGTATAATTGCAGTGTAATGTGGGGAGTGGTGCAATGCAGTAGCTGCAGGGCAGCCATATTCAGGCAGACCTTCTGGACACTGAGGTGCTTCCCTATCTGCATGCATCTCTCTGGATTGCGGGATGAGGTAGCCAGACTCAGAGCAGAAGTAAACTGGGTCAGGGGTACCATCACCCCTATCCAGAGACCACCCAGTCCAATACAACTGCCTCAAAGGATGCCGAGAATGAGGAGCACTTGGATGACAGTGGGCTCAGGGAGGGTTACAGTGGTCAGGCAGAGGCACTTCCCAGATCCTATTCCACTCAAGAACTCATATGCCATGCTGGCAAATGGGGACAACCAAATAGAGGTACCCAGAGAAGTGGAAGGAAAGGATGTGGAGGTTAGCCTAGGAGGTGACCTCAGTGGGGAAAGCAGTGGACCCCAGAGGAGGAGGAAGCGAATCCTGGTGGGGGACTCCATCATAAGAGGGATCCAGCTAGGAACACAGGAGGAGGAGGAGGACAGGGAGGTGAGGCACCTACCAGCTGCCACGGCATGGAGGGATGGAAGGAAGATCCTGGGGATCACTGGGAAGGCAAGACGGGAGGGTGAGCTAGATGTCATTATCCACCTCGGTACTAATGACCTGGCAAATGGGGAGCCAAAGGAAGTTCAGGAAGAGTTTAGGAAGTTGGGGAGGGGTCTCAAGCAAGTAGCTACTGTACGTCTGTCACTTTCTCAGAAGTACTACCTGCAAGAGGCAAAGGAGAGCATAGGGGTGCATGCACCAGGAACTTTAACTCATGGTTGAAGAACTGGTGCTGTGAGGAAGGGTTTGGATTCATTGGTGACTGGGGACCCACCTGGAGGGATGGACGTTTGTTCAAGCCTGACGGCCTGCATCCATCCTGGAAGGGAATCCAAGCACTCAATGATAAATTTAAATGGTACATTGACAAGCATTCAAACTAGCAAAGGGGGTGGCAGGCCAGCAAGGAGGGGTACCTACTTGCTCACCCCTACAGCAGCAGTGGAACCAGTGAACCAGAGGAGTGGCTATCTTTACAAAGCAGTGTGCAAAAGATGGAGATTAGTGCCCAAGAGGTGGATAGACAGAAAAAGGGCAAAATCAGCAGAAGGCAGACAGCAAGGAGAACCAGGATAAAGAACAACCAAGGAAGGGGCTGGAGTAGAACAGCGAAACAGTCTAGGGAGGTCAAATCATGGAAAGCCATGTGTGCAAATGCCAGGAGCCTTAGCAACAAGATGGAAGATCTGGAGGCTGTCACGGTGCAATCAGACCTGGACATTGTGGCCATCACTGAAACCTGGTGTAATGATAACCATGACTGGGAGATGGCCATACCTGGCTACAACATATTCAGAAGAGACAGGGCAGGCAGGAAAGGAGGAGGAGTGGCACTGTATGTGAAAAATGACATAAGGGCCACAGAGATCCAGGCAGAACAAAATGGGGAAGAGATACTGTGGGTTAAGCTGGAAAGGAAAATAGGGCCAGCCATCCGCACAGGTGTGGTCTATAGACCACCAGCCCAGGAGGAAGAAACAGATAGGGAGCTGATGCTAGCCATCCAAAGGATGGCAGACAAGGGTGAGGTAGTACTAGTTGGAGACTTCAATATTCCAGACAAGGACTGGAGCATCCCAGCAGCAGCATCAACTAGGAGCAGATTTATCCCGGACTCCCTTCAGGGTGCCTTCCTCAAGCAACTGGTCATGGAACCATCTCGGCAGAAGGCAATACTGGCCCTTGTGCTCACAAACAGGGACAGCGTGATGGGGGTAACAGTGGGGGAGCACCTGGGAACAGTGACCACCAGTCATTGTGGTTTGAAATCACAGAAAGAGCAGAACCAAACCACACAAAAACACGTATCCTGGATTTTAAGGGGGCAGACTTTGGGAAAATGGGGAGATACTTGAAAGAGGCATTAAGGGGAATGCAGCAGGAATCAGGGGTTGAGGAACAGTGGGCAGTATTTAAAATGGGGATTACAAGAGCAACAGAATTATACATTAAGCAGGTTAGCAAGAGGAAAAGGAAGAGTAGACCATTATGGTTTTCCAAAGAGGTAGCAAAGAAAGTGAAAGCCAAAAAGATTGCATTCAGGCAATACAAAAGACACAGGTGGAAGGGATAGGAGAAGTACCAGGAGAAGCAAGGGAGGCAGGGAGGTCAGTAACGGAAGCCAAAGCTGAGACAGAAGAACACATTGCAAAATCAGTGGGTAGAGGGGACAAACCTTTAGAGGTACATAAGTGAAAAAGAAAGGCAAAGGGAGGATAGTGAGACTGAAGGGGAGGATGGGGAGCATGGAGGATGACAACAGTAAAGCTGACATATTGAACAGGTATTTCTGCTCAGTCTTTACTGAGGAAGAGAGGGTAATGGGTCTGAAGGAGTACAAGGGTGAGAATGGTGCAGAAATGGACACAAGTCCCTTTACACGAGAAAGGGTCCTGAAAGAACTGGAAGTAATAAGAGTTGATAAAGTAATGGGGCCAGATGGTGCACCCTAGGTCCTTAAAGAACTAACAGAGGTGGTGTATGGAACTCTGGCTATCCTGTTTAGCCAATCACTGGAAACAGGGGATGTAGTCCCCTTATACAAAAGTGGAAACAAAGAGGAAGCGGGGAACTACAGACCAGTCAGCCTCACCTCGGAAGTGGGGAAGATCATGGAAGCACTACTGAAGGAGAGATTGGTGGAACATCTGGTTGTCAATGGACTACAGGACCCAAGGCAGCATGGTTTCACCAGGGGGAGGTCATGTCAGACCAACTTCATTAAATTTTTTGACTGAGTGACTAGGGAGGTGGATCAGGGGAAGGCAGTGGACATGGCCTATCTGGACTTCAGCAAGGTCTTTGACACTGTGCCACATAGAAGACTATTACACAAACTGGGGAATATGGGTATGGACAGGACAGTAGTGTGGTGGGTAGGTAACTGGCTGGGTGTCAGGACACAGAGGGTGGTGGTAAATGGCTGTCACTCCACAGAGGGAAGAGTGACCAGTGGGGTACCACAGGGATCAGTGCTGGGACCGGTCCTATTCAACATCTTCATCAGTGACATTGCGCAGGACCTAGAAGGCAGAATTTCACTGTTTGCTGATAACACAAAGCTCTGTAACAGAGTAGACACACCAGAGGGTATAGACAGAATGAGAAGGGACCTGCAGAAACTTGAAGAATGGTCAGGGGTTTGGCAGTTGAAATTCAATGCAAAGAAGTGCAAGATAATGCATATGGGGCACAAAAACCCCAGCACAATATATCAGTTGGGGGGTGAGGATATAGCATGCACCAAGCAGGAAAGGGATCTTGGGGTTATCATCTCTGATGACCTCAAGGTAGGGAAACAGTGTGACAAGGCAGCAGGTAAAGCAAATAGGATGCTGGGATGCATAGGCAGGGGCATCACCAGCAGGAAAAGGGAGGTCATAATTCCAGTATACAAGACAGTAGTGAGGCCCCACCTGGAGTACAGTGTACAGTTCTGGAGACCTTACCTATGTAAGGACATAGACAGGGTAGAGAAGGTTCAGAGGAGGGCAACAAAGATGGTCCATGGATTGCATCACAAGTCCTATGAGGACAGGTTGAAGGAACTGAACATGTACTCCCTGGAGGAGAGGAGGGAGAGAGGGGATATGATAGAGACATACAAGTATCTTACAGGGAAGAACAGGGAGCAGGAATACACTATTTTTAAGCGAATAAGATGTTCCAGGACTACACAGCATGGGATGAAGTTGGAGGGAGGATGATTCAGAGGAAACGTGAGGAAGAATTTCTTCAAAGAACGGGTGGTGGACAAGTGGAACACCCTGCCAGAGGAAGTGGTGGGAGCTGAAACTATCACAGGATTTAAGAATGCATGGGATAGACATAAAGGAATTCTGGAGGTCAGGAGTAAGGGGGCAACAGACTTCTAGGAAAACATAAACTGAACTTCCAAGCTCAAATGGGCAGACTGGGTGGGCCATAGGCCCTTATCTGCCGACACTGTCAATGTATCTATGTATTACGGGTGTGCGTTGCACAGTTTCAATGCATGCTCGTGACTTCACCAGTTTTTTCAATATTTTTGCTGCAGATTTGCAACATTGCCATTTTTTACACCTCCCCATGAACAGTACAGCTGTCATTTTTCACATCCTGTTCGGAATGTGTTTTTGCACCTGTGGTGCTAAATGCCGTAGTCGCTGTGCATAAGCAGCTTTTGGCTAACAAACTGATATTGCCACTGTTCATGAGGTGGAGGTCACAAAAAAAAAAACATGTTGAAATTTGGAGTGAAAATACCAACGAATGCCTGAGGTGTTAGGGTTTCCAACCATAACGCCCCACCCTGTAGAGAATGATAGGCATCAGGGGTGTGACTTGGGATTCTTGCCTATAATGTTCATACCATTCCACACCCAGCAGCCAGTGAGAGGCATCGAGGTATGCCTTGGACTCTTCGGTCCCAAAGTTCACCCCATTCTCCTATACCACACCCATCTCACCGTATTTCCTGATGGAATGGGGTGCACATAAGGGCCAAAGACCCCAAGGCACACCGTGACACTTGTCAGTGTCTGCAGGGTAGGGTGTGGTAAAATGGTGTGGCCGTTATGTCTGACGACCCAAAGGCACACCCCAGTGCCTGTCACTCTCTGCAGGGTGGTGGTGGGGTTAGCTTCAGTTCAATACTTCACTGCCATTCCTATTATGCAGCTCTGTAACTCCTACACTACCAATGCCAATGCTAGCAAGCAAACACTCGGCATTGACAAATGCTTGTTTTAAATATTTTGCTAACATTCAGTGCTAAGAGCTATAGGAATTCTTAGTTTCCTTGGCTGACCTCAAAGCACCCCCTTTTTTATTTTTTGTAAGCAGCCAGAGAGGCCCTAAATTGGAGCCTTACCGAGGAGGTTAGGAGCAAGTAAATGTATGCTCGCCAAAGAATTTTCGAATGGGGCAACAAACCGGTCCCACTATTGGTTAATTTGTTAAAGGGGGGCAAGACGACTAAAAGAATATTAGCTATTAAAGAGAAGTGTGGGACAATAACAAGAGTGGAGACACAGATTAGGGAAAGATTCCAAGAATTTTATGAAGCGTTGTACACAGCAGAATGCAAAGGAATGGGGCAATTGGCTGACAGGTTTATGGAGGGTCTCCCAATACCAACACTAATGGAAGACCAGAGACATTTCCTAGGTAGCAAAATCACCACAGAGGAAGTTTTGAAAGCCATAGGTTCACGCAAAAGGGGGAAGGCCCTAGACACGGATGGCTTTGGGACGGAATATTACAAACAGCTTAGGCAGGAAAGGGCGGGCCTCATCAGAAATGTTTTGGAAGAGGCAAGGGGGGAGTGGGGACTGCCCAGGACCTGCTGTGAAGCCAACATATGTGTCCTCCCCAAGCTGTGCAAAGATCCACTGGAGTGCTCCTCACATGGGCCCATATCACTATTAAATTATGATTGTAAAATAATGACGAAGGTTTTAGCGATGAGGTTGGAAAAGATACTACCCCTGATAATAAATCCTGACCAGATGGGCTTTGTACAAAGCAGAATGTCTTATCATAATATGAGGAGGCTGTTGAATGTGGTGTGGTGGGGGACTGTGAATCTGGGGCAGGCCTGTGTCCTCTCTATGGACGCAGAAAAAGCATTTGACCGAACTGAGTGGGGATATTTGATGAAAATACTGGGAAAATTTGGCCTGGGGAAGAAATACATACAATTGGTAGAGGCATTCTACAAAACCACAACAGCAAGGATATTAGTAAATGGCACACCCTCTAAGGAATTCCAGCATAGGAAGGGCACAAGGCAGGGTTGTCCCCTCTGTCCTCTACTGTTTGCGATTGCCATAGAACCATTGGTGATTAAAATCTGTAAGGACCCACAGATACAGGGAATCTTGAGAACACAAGGGAAACAACACACCATCACCCTTTATGCAGATGATATCCTGCTCTTCCTCACTAAGCCTAACCAATCGATACCATTCCTCATAGCGATAGTAGACTCTTTCACAGAATTCTCTGGGTATTAGTTAAACCTAAACAAATCAGAAATCATGTATCTGGGAAAGGGAGATGAGGGTGGGGCAAGGAATGCATTGGGTCTCAACATGGTCCAGAATGCAATCACATACCTGGGAGTGAAGGTAGGCAGAGACTTAAGAGGGATGTATGATTTAAATTACATACCCCTGGTGGACACAATAATAAAGGACTTGGAATGATGGAGAGCTCTTCCACTATCCTGGATAGGCAGGATAAATGTACTAAAGATGAATGTCCTCCCCAGAATTTTGTACGTACTACAAATGATGCTGATGGGGTTGAGAGATAAGGAAATTAAACAGCTAGAAAGGGGATTTGGGCAATTTATTTGGCAAGGTAAAAAAGCCAAGAATTAGCTTGAGGAAGCTGAAGACAGCTAATGAGGAGGGAGGACTGAACTTCCTTGACCTAAAAGGATACTACTTAGCTACTCAGTATCGGTTCATTCACAACTGGGTTAATATAGGGGAGGCCGCTAATTGGTTGCACTTGGAGGAAAATGGATGCAATGGACATATATCGGCCTATTTAGGGGAGAACAGCTTGAAAGCATATAAACACCTAGACAGCCCCAACCCATTGGTAATAAGTACCCTGGAGGCTTGGGAAAATGTCAAGGAAAGGAAGGGATACAGAAGGGAGAATACTATCCTGATACCGATAGCTCACAGCCCAGAGTTCTTACCAGGGTTCAAGGATGATGGATTCCATACATGGCAGGAGAGGGGTGAGGTGTATTTTTTTAATTTTTTATTTTATTTATTTAGTTTTTGTTGACCAGGTAAGTACACTAGGCAAATCCTGCCTATTTTCAGGCATGACTCCGGGGAGGGGGATACAGATGAATGTCAACTGATCTTGAACCAGATTAAGCTGTTGGTGGTATTTTTAGTGAATGAGGGAAATTTGGCCAGGACACTGGGGACATTCCCTTACTCTTTTCGATAAGTGCCATGGGATCTTTAATATCCATCTGAACTACCACCAATCCAGGCAGATGGGACCTTGGTTTAATGTCTCATCCAAAAGGCGGCACCTCAGAAGTGCAGCACCCCTCTCATGCTGCACTACAGTGTCAGTACTAGGATATTAACCCAACTGCCAGATGTGGGAACTGAACCCACAGCCCTCTGATCTCCTGGCCTCAGGGGCAAGTGTGCTACCTACTGAGCCACTGATACTGGGTATGGGTATGGGTGACCTTGTCACCAGGAATGGTATGTGCACATTCCAAGAAATCCAAAGGGGGATTGGCCTCCCAGCATCACACTTCTTCAGATTCTTACAAGTTAGAAACTACTGGAGGAGCCTAAATAGGGAAGGAAACGACCAATCCACACTGACTGAGGTAGAGAGGGAGATCCTAGGGGTGATGAGAAAAGGCTAATAGGTAGAGCAGCAAAGCTTGAAAGAGTCCATTTCCGGGGGGAATCACAGAAAGTCAAAATGTGGTGGGAAAAGGACCTTGGTATAACAACCGAGGACTCAAATTGGGAACTGATGCTGAAATCCCACATGGGCTTATTGCTCTGCAGTAGATTCAAAGAAATGCAGTACAAGTTTCTGCATAGATTGTACTGTACTACCCCCAGTGTTGTACACAAATTTTAACCAGAGATATCACCTACATGCGGAAAGTGTAGAGGGGCAAGGGGGACTCTGCTTCATTACTACTGGGAATGCCCAGGGATACAAAAGTTCTGAAGAGGGGCTGTTTCAGAACTCAGTAAAATGGAGGGGGGGGGGGCTCCCAGTGGAATTCTTCCCACTCTCGATGTTGCTTGGTGTGGTGGTCCATGAGAATGGGGACTGGGACCTACATTATAGAATAATTAGGGTCCTGCCGGTAGTGGCCTGACAGAGCATACAGAATCTCTGGATAACTAGGACTGTCCCCACAGTGGAGCAGTGGAAGACCCTTGCCCTAAGAGCACTGGCAGTAGATCGACTAACACATTTGCTTAAGGGGGCAGAGGAAAGGTTCATAACCACATGGGAGACATCTCTGAGTACCCTGTGGCCTGGAGAGGCAGCAGTTCTGAGGGATGGCTGGTTGACATAAAGTATGGAGGGTAGGTGGTAAAGCCGATCGGTAGTCAGGGATCAGGAAAAAACAAATATTGGAAACACTATCATAGTGGATACCTCAACTAGGTGTATACATACATAAGAAATTGAACAACGAAATCTAAGGCTGAATGTAAACCCACGGCAAAGCATACATTGTGGACTAGTATATATTGTTGATTAGTTAATACTTTTTCTCTTGTGTATTGTTTACCCTTAAAGAGGAACTTCCCCAGTCCTTTTGACTTTCATGCATAAATTACCCCTTCTTGCATTGATTCTGGAATTATATTTCATTATTGTCCGCTGTAGTTAGTTTTTTGCACTGTGAGCTGCAAAAAACTGCAGGTGTACCAGAGCTTCTATAGCAAGCCTGGTGTTGCTGTGGTCCCAGGGTTCTACTACTGACATCATTATAGGCAGAGTCAATTTCACAAAGAAAAAAAAAACATATTGACAAGGAATTTGGATTTTGGCATAATGCATTGCTAACAGGGTATCCTGAGGAAGAGGAAACAAAGTACGTACGCTGAATACTGGTAGGTTTCCCTTGCAACATTGTTGCAACTGCACAGTGTGCGTCACTCCTGTACCCTACAATGATGTCATCAGGAGCTAGCAGCCCAGCACCTGAACAGCAAAGGCAGGTGCAGCAGGGCTCACAAACAAATCCAAATTATGGAAGGCAGAGTAAACCTTGGCCAAAAATAACAAATGCACACACCTTTTCAGGTCTAGTACTGCATATAATGACTATAAGCTGTAACTTTTTGGACCATCATGAAAGTTCCTCTTTAACAGGTCTATAGTTGTTTTTAATTTCTCTAATGCAGTGGATTGGCACACTTCTTCATTAAGATAATCTGACATATTCTCTTTGTTGTAAACTGATATGAAGGTACAGTATGTGGTGGGCTAAGGGAAAAGAATGATCCCAGTGAAGTGTAATATGCTTAGTTGAAATCATGTAAATGGACGTTAGGTTAGGATGTCACCTACTGTATGACTGTATTGATTTGGAAAATATCAATAAAAATATAACACAAAAAAAAGAGAGTAATTAGTTGGGAAACACAACCAGCGATAAGAAAACCTCTTTGAAAATCTAATAGTGTGAAGGTCAAATGTTTTTGTTTTGTTTTTTACCAGGAGAGACACACTAAGCTGAAAGCTTGTTTCCAGGTGTGACCTGGGAGCACAAGGAAGTTAAGTGACTTGCTCAGGGTCACACAGTATGCAAGTGGGGGCTGTGGGATTCAAACCCAGGTCTCCAGATTTGCAGCTTAGAGCCTTAAACCACTGCACTATACTGCCTCCTAAAACTGGTAGCTGATGGGATCCAAACCCAGGCCTCCATGTTTGCAGCTCATTGCCCTTAACCACTGTGATATACTGCCTCCTTATGAGGCAATATAGCACAATGTCACTGAGGCACTAGCACAACCCAGTGTTAATGTTACATAGCTGTAAAAGGTCTACAAATGATCTAATGTTAAAATCTTACTAAAGACTAAAGAGAAACTGGAGTGTGTGTGTGTGCGCGCGTGCATAGCGCACTTAATGACTCAGCTAGCGAACGCCTGTTTCTGTAATGTGGTACATTGCCTAACAGGTTCTAATCCCATCCTTGACAAATGCTTTCTTTTGGTCTGCAATATAGTGCAGAGGATAGAGCACTGAGCTATGAACCAAAATACCCCATAGTCATGGGTTTGAATCCCACAACCACCAGAAATACATTGCCCCTGAACCACATGTTGCAGATGTCAGATCACCTAATCTTTATAGACTAGAGACGGTACTGAGAAGGACAACAAAAATGGTACAAGGGCTCCATGAATTGCCATATGATAGCAGATTATGGCAACTCAACATGTACTCACTGGAGCAGTGCAGGGATAGGGGTGACATGATTTATTTATTTAGTTTTTGTTTACCGGGTAAGGTGTCGTAGCCACAAAATATGACTATTTTCTTTTTTTTTTCATTGTGGTATTTATCCTCCTGTGTCCACCTTGACGCATACCCGTAGCCTCGCATCCTGCCATTGGGGGATCCGGCCGGTGTCCATCTCGACCGGGACCGCTGGCACTCAGTAACCCCTGAGGCTTACCCCCAACAGTACAGCGGCAGGGAGCCCCCCTAACTCCCCACCACAACGGATCCAGTTCGGGTGCCAGCACCCAGCGAACACTCGCAGACGGCCATCAAGCCGTGGAAGGTGCCACCATTTCCTTGTTCTGTACCCCGGAGTCGGAGGCATGCAATGACACCATCAGGCATAAGTGCGCATGCATCCGCACGTGTCCCCATCCAGGCATCTGCCCCGACTCAACCCAGTGTGCGGCATGGGGCCCCGACCTCCACCAGGGGGCAGTCAGGCACCGACCACCGTGAACCCCCCTCCCCAGAGAGGAAGAACCATCCATAGGATGCTCAATCCCTCTCCTCCCCTGCCAGCCCACAGTGACCCGCGCTCACTCCTGAACACGGGTCGCTGGCATGACGCAAGGTGTGACGTACAGCACCTCAGCCCTCAGCGCCACCGGTCTGGCTAAAATATGACTATTTTCAGACACGATCCGGGAGGTCACACTACAAAAGGGGCAGACAAAACAAATAGGTATAGTTCAGAGGTAATCATGATAGAGATGTTCAAGTTCCTGAAGGGCATAAACAGAGTCCCTACCCAGGAACTCTTTCTGATCAATAGCTCCACAAGGACAAGGGGTCATGAAATGAAATTAAGGAGAGGGATGTTCCGGGATAACATGTGTAAGTTCTTCTTTACAGAAAGGGTGGTGACTCCTTGGAATAACCTAACTGCAGAAGCCATTGACTCCAAAACAATAGGGCAGTTCAAATCTGCTTGGGATAGGCATATGGGGATTGTCTGTGAGAAATTCTAAGAGGAGAGTAACAGTCAGGGGAGACTAGATGGATCTTTGGTCCCTATCTGCTGTCGCTTTCTGTTTCAATGTGTGTGTGTGTGCAAGCACTTGATGGAATTAGGGACACACTGCAATTGCATAAAATGAGCCTTTACATGCTTTGTACCACTTATTTTCAATACTAGCATGGTGTAAATATGTTTCTGTCTTTAACTATGTGTTCATTTGTCAATATTATTTGTGAATGTTTAAGCCTGCACTGTTTAAACATGTGCTGTCTGTAACTTTGTGTTCATTTGTTAACATTATTTGTATGCATGTGAGGCCAAGGCTGAACTGCACTGTGGCAGGCAACATTTGCCACCTGGTCAGACTGAGCTTGCTGGTGATGACATGGTAAAAGTTGTTGCACTATCTTCTGGAGGATTTGAGATGCCAGGATGTGTCCATATCCTTCCCCTGTTGCTGACTGTGCTGCTAAGAGCGGTGTGGTGTACCGGCCTGTGGTACTGCCAGTGCCAGTGGGAGTGCGGGAAGGCTTGCATGCAGGAGGTATAGGGTTAGTTGATGACACCTGTTGGAATTTGCAACAATCGAATGGATAGGTGAAGTTGTTGTGTGGCAAATTCAGTTTCAGAAAGTCTAGGATTTCAGTACTATCCAGATGTAACCTGAAGCGATGTGGTGAGGCAGTATCCCCAGTTGTGCTGAAATACCATTTAGAAGCAACAGATGTTAGGGGACATCCCAGAAAGTACAAAGCCACTTTAGCCAGTGCAGGCTAAATAACCTAGCCGTCTGCCAGAATTTGATGGTATCAGTATTTTGGCTAGACAGTGGTGCTACTGAATATGCCTGTATCATGTTGTTTGGTGTCATGTCCGTGCCATCATCCAGGATGTCAGTATTGTGTGTCAGACAGCTCACATGTCTTTTGTTGTGTCTCCTGGAATTGGATCGTCGATTTCTTCCTCTTCCCATCTGATATCATCATCACCTTGCTGACACTAGAAGCTTGGGAAGTAGGCCCAAGATGAGGAGGTTGAGTTTCTGGGCATTGTCTGTTCTGCTTTACCTGAAGTGTCTGTAAGACTTTCTGTTTGACATAGTCAAATACAAAACTGCAGCAATTTTGGGACATAGCTCTATATTTGGGATTGGAGGGTAGGCCTTGATCCTGGGGGTGGACTGCGTGTGGTGTGTGGCTATGCAGGGGTCCTGGTCTTATTCCGCCAAGAAGTTGGCGGTGTAGCCTAACATCCCTTAGGATTTCTCCCAAGGGATCACTGGAGAGTGTTCCCAAGGGGAGAACTGTTAGCAATAGCTGTGGATCTGAATTTATCTGCCTAGAGGGATTTATCGAGGCTTTCTCCTGGCCCGGAGAGCTACCACATCATCAAGGTAGATTCTCTTTATTTGGATCTTTCTTCACAAACTATGGTCAGATGTTTTTTGCATTCTACTTAAAACTGGAGCACTGAGAGTGCCTTGTCAGGCCAGGCACAGTGACAGTGTGCCTAGTACTTTAAATTTGGACATATACTATTTCTTTTATCGAGGTGGACTTCTTACTTGGATCTCTTTCATAAACTATGGTTAGGTATTTTTTGTGTTTATATTTAAAACTGTAAGGCAGTGAAAGTGCCTCTCTAGGTCCGGGCACAGTAAGAGTGTGCCTAGTACTTTGAGCCTGGACATTTATTATTTTAGTATTTCTTTACAATTTCATGTTTAAGATTTGTTAAGTGCTTTCCCCTGTCACGTGAGAGGTGGAAGGGGGGCTTTTTGGTTTAATTTAATTTAAAAATAGTACTGCTGTTTTTTTAAATATTGGGCTGCATGTGTTGGGACCGAGATTCTGTGGACAGGTGCTGCTCCCCCTCTACGCTGAGGGACCTGCACCCCTTTGACTGCCCCCATTGCAACCCGAGGTATACAGTCATTGCCATGCCTTGAGGATTGCACAGGGGAGGAGGAGATGGAGGGGGGGTTCCTCGCCTGGGGGGGGGAGCGGAGCGGACGAATAAGGGTGGTGAGGTCTGGGAGACACCCTGGGGTGAAATGGATCCAGGACAGGGGTTTGTGATGCCTGGTTTCCATACCCAAGGGTTCCACTGATAGTGGGCAAGTGGCCTGCTTCTCCAAGGCCTCTCATCCAACCCAGGCAGTGTTATGCAATGCGAGGTCTATAAAGAACAAGACAGCAATTATTGCTGATCTTGTTGAGTCATCTGACCAGGCTTGCATCACTGAGACCTGGCTGGATGAAAATGCTGGTCCCATATTAGAGTCAGCTATTCCAGCCGGGTACTCTGTGATACATCGCCCCAGATTGGATCGAAGGGGGGGGGGGTTGCTATTTGTTTTAAATCAAAATTAGGCCTTGTGGAGGTTCCAGTGGTGACCACCAGATCCTTCGAGTGCACCATGGGAGCAGGTGTGGGCAGTAGAAACCTCCTCATCTACCGTCCACCCGGTGACGAGAACGTTTTTCTGCAGGAAGTTACAGACTTCATTGTCGACCTGGTGTTGGGAGCCCTTCAGGTGGTGGTCCTGGGGGACTTCAATGCCTGGGTCAATGATGAACTCTCACATTTTGGCCAAAACTTCCTCCAACTGATGATTTTGTTGGGCTTTACACAGGTTGTTACCGCTGCTACCCATATTCAGGGTTACTCCTTGGATCTGGTGTTCACCCTGGGGATGGAGATCTCAGAACTGGTGGTGGAACCAGTTGGGTGGTCTGACCATCACTCCATAAGTTTCAATTTTGCAGCCCCCCCCTTTGAGACCAACTCCTATGCAGATGGTCCAGTACCGCCCTTTGAGGGGAGTTACCCCTGTGAGTCTGATGGCAGTGCTGGACCTATCGAGTTGGCCTGTGGAGCGCATGAAACCAGATGTCTTAGTAGTGCACTATAATAATATGGTGCAAAAGGCACTGGATTCCATAGCTCTGGTCCATGTTCCCCCCCTCTCCCTCCGCCCTTGATCCCCTTGGTTTGATGGGACGTTAAGGGAGTTGAGGAAAGTAGGGCAAAGGTTGGAACACTGCTGGCGGAAATCTGGTCTGGAAGATGACAAACTTAGATTGATGGCCCATTATATGGACTACCAATCAGAAATCTCCCATAAGAAGGCAGAGTTCCTGTCCAGGGAGATAGCTGCATCAAGAAATTGACCAGCTCAGCTCTTCCAGACCGTGGACAGATTGCGCAATCCAGCCTGTCTGCGGGGTCAGCGAGCTTTTTCACAAATAAAGTGTGATGAGTTTGCTTGGTTCTTTGATGATAAGGTGTCATCGATCAGGTCAGAGATCCACAGTATGCGTTCAAATGAGCATGGCGGTGGTCGATGCGAGGTTACAGACCCTCAATCTTTTTGACCAGCCAGCGATCATGGATATCATAAAGATTGTCCAGGGCTTTCGACTGACTTACTGTAGTATGGATCCTGGTCCTACATGCCTCCTTGTGGGGTGTATGAATGCGATCGGACCGGTCCTTGCTGAGATAGTCTGGTGCTCTTTGGACCAAGAGGTGTTTCCAGAGTCTCTGAAAGAGGCTACTGTGACACCCGTTTTGAAGAAACCTTCTCTCAACCCAGACTGTCTCGCTAACTACAGATCAATCTCTAACCTGCCCTTCTTGGGCAAGGTTATTGAGAAAGTAGTTGTGTTGCAGCTCACAGATTTTCTTACCACCCATGAAGTCTATGATCCTCTCCAGTCTGGTTTCAGGAAGAGGCATAGTACCGAGACGGCGTTGGTTCGGGGTGCTTAATGGTCTGCTAATAGCGAGAGATCAGAGGAGCCGTTCGATCTTGGTTCTCCTTGATCCCTCTGCAGCATTTGACACCGTGGACCATGGGATGTTGCTAGAATGCCTCTGGCTATTGTGTGGACTGTCAGGGACAGTCCTCAGATGGTTTCAGTCTTTTCTCATGGGCAGGACCCAGAGGGTAGTATCAGGAATTTTTTCCTCAGCTCCCTTTGCTCTGTCCTGTGGGGTGCTGCAGGGTTCTGTGCTTCTTCCATGTTGTTCACGGTGTATATGCTGTCATTGGGGGACATTATAAGGTGTTATGGGCTGAGTTTTCACTGCTACGCAGATGATACTCAGCTCAACATGTCATTTGTACCTGAACAGAATGACGCTTTATCGGTCTTCAACAACTGCCTTGCTGAGATTCAAGACTGGATGAGTGCTAACTGGTTAAGACTAAATCCGGACAAAACTGAGGTGTTGGTAGTGGACCTGGATCACCGTGCAGAGAAGTTGACTCCTGGGTTTTCCTCCAGACTTTTGTTAGGGGGTAATCAGTTGAGACCTTCTGAACAGGTGCGGAATCTGGGCATAATCCTTGACAGCGAGCTGACACTGAATACACAGGTGTCAGCTGTTGTCAAGTTTTCCTTTTATCATCTGAGGAATATTGCCTGGATAAAACACCTTGTTCCACATGATGACCTTCCTGTATTAGTTCATGCCTTTGTTTCCTCGCATTTTGACTACTGTAATGCTCTATATCTAGGGTTGCCACGGGTGGATCTCCGTTGCCTGCAGCTGGTGCACAACGCCGCGGCCAGGTTGTTGACGGGGCTGTCAAGAACTTGCCATATCACACTTGTGCTGCACGAACTGCACTGGCTGCCAGTGCAATGGAGAATCACCTTCAAGGTCGCATTGCTGACCTATAAGACCCTACATGGTCAGGGACCGAGCTACTTGCAAGATCTCCTGCGACCCTACCGCTCGCTCTGCTCCACCGATGAGGGATTGCTAGAGGTTCCCAGGGTTCGTTTTCAATCATCAGGGGCCAGAGCTTTTTCTTTTGTGGCCCCAACCCTGTGGAATTCTCTACCTCGTCAGATTCAAGAGTGCCAGTCTACAGAGCTATTCAAGGCATCTTTAAAGAGTTATTTATTCGAGCAAGCCTTTGAATAGGCCACCCTGTTGGCTTTTAATTGCTTTTATATTCATAATTATTGTGTTGGCTGTTTTTTGTGATGTATCTGCGCTTTGATAATTTTGAAAAGCGCATTGTAAACAAAATCTGATTTGATTTGAATGTATGCAGGAGGAATGCAGACATCTTTATATCTGGGATCCAGTAATGTTGCCATACCAAATTATGTGTCTAGTCAAATGTTTTTAAATCATTCTTCAAGTTGTGCCAGTAACATCTTCACTAACTCCCCAATTAGGATTGCATCCAGCTTCAGCTGCTGTTGAGATGATGAGATAGTGTCACCATATCACCATCAGTACAACCACCATGTCCAGCACTAATATCCTGATCACCACTGCTGAAGTCATTATTATCACCTCCATCATCACCAATATCACAACCACCACCACGTCTACCTGCACCACCACTGGCACCACCATAACCAGACTCATTTTGTTGGGTTGTTGTGGTAGATGTCGTATAATGTTGTGTGTTATTCAAGCAGACCCACCATAGGTAGGACCATGCTAAGAGTAGCAGAATCTGCAGACAGATCTTTGGGGGCCTGTTCATAAGGTCTCAGAAGCAGAACCAGCCTTTGCAGCCACAACACTGTACCTGGGACAGGTATCCCCCACGAGGCACATCCTCAAATACCATAGCTCAGAGCACAGCTTTCTGTTCCACCAGTCTTTCCACCACTGTAAAAGACAGAGTTCCACCTTGTCGCCATGTCTTTAATCAAGCAGTGTTGTAGGACATTGTGTTTCTGTTGCTAATGTCATAGGAGCTCAGCAGATTTAGGGAAACAATGGGACTATCTTGCAATGTCCCTAATGGTGTCTGGCAGTTCTTTAAACTGTGCATGTTTCTCAAGCACATAACTCACCACCAGATTCAGTGCATGAGCGAAGCAAGGTGCATGGCAGAAACCCCCCTTCATTTATGGCCTTTAGCATGTTACTTCCACTGTCTCTTCACACAAATTCCCAGCTTTAGGTTGGGAGGCTATATCCAGATGTTCAGTACTGATGTATGAAGCACAGAATGTTCTCTCCACTATGTTTCTTTCCATGACTGACACATTAAGTACAGCACTCCCTATAGCACTGTTCCTATGTGCAGCTGTCTGCTTCATGATAACTCTTGCAGGGGCTGCTGATGGTGATGGAGGTGGGGCAGAGGCAGTGCTGCTGGTTCTTGACACAACCCAATGAGCAGTGAGACTCAGGAAGCTTTGGTTTGCAGCACTGCTCCAGATGTCACTACTGAAATGCACATATCCTCCCCCCCCCCACCTGCTTCAGAAGGGTCACCATCTGCATGCATATGGCCTCATACATTGCAGGGAGAACATGCTGAGAAAACATGAAGCATGATGGAAAGCTGTATTTTATTTGGGTTTCAGCTCATATAACCATCTTTGAAAGTTGGTGTCCTCCACTGTGGAGAACAGCTGAAGATCAAGTATTGTCTGTAATCACCTGGGAAACTTTTTTGTCCCACCTACCTTCCCCAGCCCCCGACCTTTATTAAATGCTGATAGGGGTAGAAGCAATCTTAGAAGACAAAGACCGGTGTTAGGACAATTAAGAGAGAAGGAGGAGGAGTTCTGGGCTGGGTGACAGTCCATCAGGGCTACAGGAGGAGTGGCAGCCAGAAGGAAAAGATTAACTATTAGGGGGTTATCCAGCATTCTGATCAAGGGGCTTGCACCCTTAGTGTTGTTCCTGAAAAGTACACTTCCAAGGAGTTCATATTGTGGTTAGTTTTAAGCTTCATGGGTGTGCTGTACAGAGTGTTCTGCAATAGGCATTGGAGGGCACAATCAATGTTTATAGTTGATTTGGGAGATATGGTGAGGCAACAAAAGTGGAGGGGCAACTGGAGTGAAATGGGGATGGTGCTAGGGCATGGTCCACAGACTATGCGGGCAGATATCTTCGGAAGAGTAGTAGGGTGTACTGGGTGTGTGACGGCCATGGTACTAGCATTGGCTTGAAAGATGTGGGGGCTGCACAATATGAAAGCAGCTGGCACAGCTTAAGGAAGAGGTGCGGTGGCTGACATTGATGCTGGGTAAGGTAGGGGTGGTGGGGAGGACAGGGGATCTGCTGATGAAGTAAGATGGGGCATCGGCAGAATGGTGAGAATCAAGGGGGTGTAGGAAGTCCAGGAGCCAAAACTGAAATGGGCAAGTGTAGTCAGCAGGCGGATGGGGAGAACAATAGGGAATACACAAGCATCGGAAGAGATGGAGTGGAGGGTGGAAGGGGGGCTCCCAGGGACATGGGTAGATGCAATCCTGGGTGCAAGAAGAGCTGAAGGCACTGGCAGGTTGTAAGGTATAAGGGTGCTAAGATGGCAAGGAAGGAACAGGAAGGGGGAGGCGCAACACTGGGAGGACATAAGACAGGAGGCATAGAATACAAGAACAGATTCGCACCACTAGTGACACTAAATGAGGGCGAGATGGTAGAACTTGGGGCAGAGGTGGATTTGGGGTGACAGGAGGGACAGGTACTATGGGAAGCTCAGAGTACATGGGGAGGGGGGCCGGCTTATTGCAAAGGAGCAAAGAGGAGGCCAAAGGAAAGGACAAGGGTCTGGGATGAACTCACCTCAAAAGGGTAAACCCTCAGGAGAGAGGCGATGGTGAGAGTAGGCTGGGGGGCAAAACAGGACAAAGATGGAGAAACAACCAGAGCACTGGGAAGTTCAGTAAGGCCAAAGAAAAGGGTGGGACATGAGGAGGAGTTGGAGCTGGTGGAGACATGTACGGAGAAGGGGAATTCGTACTGGGGGATATAAGAGACGAAGGGGGAAACTGCATTAGGGGAATGAAGGGAAGGCAAGGGACTGGGAAAATGACAGAGGCAGAATCCACCCATAAGGTAACGGAGAGAAGGGTCTTAATTGTTGGTGACTCTATAACAAAGGAAATTCGATGGGTGGGCAGGAGGGACGGAAGCAGTACAATATGGGTCGAGTGTCTACCAGGTATGATAGCGGAGGAGGTAATTCACTATATCCTCTCTCGTGGGAGACAGTAGGAGGAAAAAACTCAACTGGTGTTCCACTTTGGAACAAATGACCTGGTGGGGCATAGTGTGTTGAAGGTGCAGGCATGATTTAAGGCTCTTGCTAGACACTGCAGTGGGATGGGGCTCAGATCGGTGGCTTTTTTGGAGGTGTTATCCATATCAAGAGCTAGCACTGAGAGAAGATTGAGGATTGAGGAATTTAACTGGTGGCTGGTGGGTTGGTGTGAACAGATGGGGCACAGGTTAGTAGGGGACTGGGGAACAATGTGGAGGGATGAGCCTATTTGCCCCAGACAGATTGCACATAAATAGGGAGGGTACAGCAGTGCTTAGGAGTAAGTTAGGTGACTTTATAGAACAAAACTCTAATTTAAACTAATTCAGGGGGGAGGGTGGGGAACGAACCCATGCCAAGGGGCAGTTGCAAGGAGGGCCACCAGCCTACCACCTGAGCTGGTGTAAACCAGAAAAGAGGCGTGAGGAGGGCAACAAGTACCAGGGGACAGCATAGGAAGCCCTGCAAATGGAGAGCCATGTGCACCAATGCCAGAAGCCTGGGCAATAAAATCCCAGACTTAGCAGCAGTAATAGTCAAGGCGGACCTGGACATCATGGGCATCACAGAGATGTGGGGTCATGAGGGCCAGGACTGGGACATGGCAATACCGGGGTATGCACTTTTTAGGAAAGATAGGGTGGATGGGGGGGGGCCCTCTATGTGAAGGAGCAGATTAAAGTTACAGAATTGGAAGGAAGGGGGGGCTGAGGCTCTATGGGTATCATTGGACACAGGGAAGGGAGAGGTTGTGCGTACCGGGGTGATATATAGGCCGCCAGTACAGCAGGATGCGATGGATAGGACAATGACGGAGGAAATCCAAAGGAAGGCAAACATATGTGAGGTGCTGCTGATGGAGGACTTGCTAGATATGAATTGGGGTATCCCATCAGCAGCATCCGCCAGTAGCAGGGACATCGTGGGCTCCCTACAAAGTGCTCTCATGAAGCAGCTAATAAGGGAACCAACCAGGGAGGGGGCAATTCTAGATTTAATCCTTACAAATGGGGAACAGGTTGGAGAGATATCCGTATGAGAGAACCTGGGTATGAGGGGCCACAGCACTGTTTGGTTCACAATAAGCACGATAGCGGAAGGTCCATAGGACCAAAGTAAAGGTGCTGGATTTCCAGTGAGCGGACTTTCAGGAAATGGGGGGAAAATTGTTCAACAGGCATTAGCAGGGTTGGGGAAACAAAGGGAGGTGGAGGAAATGTGGGGTCAAATAAAAGGGGCAATATTGGAGACCACTAGCCTCTGTGTCAGGAGGGTGAATAAAAATAGAAGAAAGAGGAAACCACTTTGGTTTAACAGGGAGGTGGTGGAGAAGGTCAGGACAAAGAAAATGGCATTTAGGAGGTACAAATGGGCACAAAGGGCGGAAGACAGAGCTGTATACTAGAAGAAGCAGAAGGAAGCAGGTAGAGAGGTCAGGAGGGCGAAGGCAAGAACAGAAGAAAGAATAGCCAGCACGGTCAAGGAGGGACATAAGATCTTCTTCCAGTATGTAGGTGAGAGGAGAAAATCAAGGAAGGGGATAACTGGGTTAAAAAAATGGCAAAAGGGAGCTGGTAGATGATGACCATGGGAAGGCAGAGATACTCAGTAGCTATTTCTGTTCGGTCTTCATGTTGGAAAATGAAAGGGAGTTTAAGAAAATCAGGGCACTCAAAGAGGTGGGGGTGGGAGGTTCCTGGAGGAGGTGGTGCTGAGGGCACTTGAGGGCTTGAAGATAGATAAGGCAATGGGGCCTGATGGGGTACACCCTAGGGTACTGAGGGAACTTAGCAAAGTGCTAGCAGAACCTCTGACCAGTCTCTTCAATGCTTCCTTGGAGACAGGGGAGATCCCATATGACTGGAGAAGGGCGGATGTGGTTCCCCTTCATAAGGAAGGGGACAAGGAGGAGGCGGGAAATTATAGGCCAGTTGGCTTAACATCGGTGGTGTGCAAGCTCATGGAGAAACTGCTAAACAAGAGGAACACTAGCTACCTGGAAGCCAGTGGCCTACAGGACTGGCACCAACATGGGTTCACTGAGGGAAGGTCATGTCAAATGAACTAACAGAGTTCTTTGACTGGGTAATCAGGGTGCTAGATTGGGGGGGGGATCTGTAGGTATCACATATCTCGACTTCAAGAAGGCATTCAATTCTGTGCCACATGGGAGACTTCTTCACAAAATGTGATGTCTTGGACTGGGGCTGCTCATAGTTAGATGAGTGCAAAACTGGCTGGAGGGCAGAAGGCAGAGGGTACTTGTGAATGGGGTATATTCAAAGGAAGGTAGGGTCACCAGTGGGGTGCCTCAGTGGTCAGTGCTGGGCCACTGCTTTCCAATATATTTATAGGGGACATAGCGGAGGAGCTAGAGGGAAGAGTGTGTCTGTTCACAGATGACACGAAGGTTTGTAATAGAGTGGATACACCGAAGGGGGTTGAGAGTATGCATAGGGATTTGGAGAAACTGGAGGAATGGTCTAAGGAATGGCAACTGTCCTTCAACACAAGAAAATGCAAGATCATGCACTTAGGCAGAAATAACCATGGAGCGGAATACCGGATGGGGGGCATGTCCTAGAGTTTGCCAAGCTGGAAAGGGACCAAGGCTTATTCGTTTCACAGGACCTAAAGGTGGCAAAGCAATGTGAGAAGGTGGTGGCAAGGGCTGGTAGGATGCTAGGGTGGATCGGTAGGGGAATAACCAGCAGAAAGAGGGAGGTCATCATGCCCTTGTACAGGCAGTTTGTTAGACCACACCTGGAGCACAGGGTCCAGTTCTGGAGGTCATACCTCTGGAAGGATGTGGATAGGGTGGAGCACATCCAGAGGCAGGTGACACAAATGGTGAGCAGACTTGGTCACCTATCATATGAGGAATGGCTGAAGGACCTTGGCATGTACTCCCTGGAACAAAGAAGGAAAGGCGGACATTTTATTTTATTTTATTTTATTTTTGTTGACCGGTAAGTGCACTAGACAAATCTTGCCTATTTTCAGGCACGACCGGGGGATACAGATGAATGCCAGCTGACCTTGAACCAGATTAAGCTGTTCGTGGTATTTTTTTTTTAGTGAATGAGGGAAATTTGGCCAGGACACTGGGGAAATTTCTCCTACTCTTTTCGATAAGTGCCATGGGATCTTTAACATCCACCTGAACTACCACCAATCCAGGCAGATGGGGCCTCAGTTTAACGTCTCATCCAAAAGACGGCACCTTAGAAGTGCAGCACCCCTCTTATGCTGCACTACAGTGTCAGTACTGGGATTTTAACCCAAGTGCCAGATGTGGGAACTGAACCCACAGCCCTCTGATCTCCTGGCCTCAGAGGCGAGTGTGCTACCTACTGAGCCACTGACACTGCATGATTGAGACCTTCAAATACATCAAGGGTATTAACAGGGTACAGGTAGGGGACATCTTCCAGCTCAGGCAGCAGTTGAAAACAAGGGGCCGTGATACGCAGGTAGTAGGGGGGAGGTTCAGGGATGCATCAGAAAATTGACTTTACTGAAAGGGTGGTGGAAAGCTGGAATAGGCTTCCAGAGGAGGTGGTGAGGCAGGAACTTTGGGGGGTTCAAGAGCATGGGACAGCACATGGGTCAGTCAGTCCTGGGGGGAATGTAAAGTAATAGCAGTCCTAGCAGTCTTCTAACATAGAAAGATAGAAACAGAATTTGACGGCAGAAAAGGACCGCTTGGCCCACCCAGTCTGCCCATTTCCCTACCTGATGGATAAGCTGCAGATCCTAGTTAACCAGCAGCCTACTTCTCCCTACCCCCACTCCCTAGAACTGCCTTATGACTGTCCCATGCATGCTTGAATTCCACCACTGTTTTTGAATCCACAACCTCCTCTGGAAGGCCGTCATACATATCTACAACCCTCTCTGAAAAAATACCTCAAATTCACTCTGAGCCGCCTCTCTATCTTCAAATTGTGCCCCTTTGTTCTTGCACACCTCTTTTTGAAAGATGCTACCTCTTGAACTTTGTTGATTCCCTTGAGGTACTTGAAAGTTTCTATCATGTCCTCCTCTCCTTCCTTCTCTCGAGGCTATACATATTAAGCTCCTTAAGTCTCTCTCATATGTCTTCCAGTGCAGTCCCTGCACCATTTTAGTTGCCCTCCTCTGGACAGCTTCCATCCTGTCTAGGTCTTTCATGGAGACTGGGTCTCCAGAACTGCACACAGTACTCCAGATGGGGTCTCACCAGCTGTCTGTACAGAGGGATAATAACTTCTTGTTTTCTACTGGTGATGCCTCTCCCTATGCATCCCAGTATCCCCCCAGCCCTCCTTGCTGCCTTCTCACATTGCTTGCCCACCTTTAGGTCATCTGATATGACTACCCGCAGGTCCCTTTCCATTTTTGTTGTTGTTAGTATCTCACCCCATTGTGCTAGGCACACATGGCAGACTGGGTGGGTCTGGCAGTCCTTTTCTGCTGACACATTCTATGTTTCTATCTCACCAATCAACAGTGATTCACACGCAGCTGGATGAGTAGGTGGTATTTTTTGTGTGGGCATGTAATAACTTCTGGTTTGTGGTTTGTCTGGTGGCAATAAATTATGCGCTAGCGCTAGTGCTATTACTGCATCCACTACCTTAATTATCCTTCCCTTCTGGTGGTGCTGGTTAGAGTGGTATTCTAGTAGGTGTGTCACTAGTGTCAGTTGACTATGACTGCTACTGCCAAGGGAGCTGCATAATTTGAACAAACCATTTGATCCTGCCCCACCATACCTAGCTGCTGAGTCTGACCTGTGTGTGGATTGTGAAAAGATGTGACTGTTGGCAAGATGCCGTGTTCACACTTTAGATGATCAGCCAGAACGCTGGTTCCCAATATCCATATGGATTTACCCTTGCGGATCTTTTTCTCAAACATATTGCAACATGGTTTCAGTGGGTGTACATATTTAGATCCTTTAATCTCTCCCTGTAGGGCTTCTGATACAGACCCTGCACCATTTAGTTGCCCTCCTCTGGACTGCCTCCACTTGGTCTATGTCCTTCTGAGATGTGGTCTCCAGAACTGGGCACAGTACTCAAGGTGGGGTCTTACCAGAGATCTATACAGAGGCAACACCACCGCCCACTTTCTGCTGGTGATACCCCTCCCTATGCACTCCAGCATCCCATTTGCATTCCCAACTGCCTTGTCACACTGCCTGGCAACCTTTAGGCCATCCAATGTGATCATCCCCAGGTTTCTTTCTTGCTTGGTGATTGTCAGTACTCTGCCCTGGGTCTCTGTGTCCCAAGTGCATTATTTTGTACTTTTTCACACTTAAACCCAGCTGTTCTACCCTTGACCACTCCTCAAGTTTTCTCAGGTCACTGCTTACCCTTTCACTCCTCTGGAGTGTCCATTCTACTGCAGTTTGGTATCATATACAAAGAAGCTGACCTTCCCTTCCAACTCCTCTGCAGTGTCACTTATAAAGACATTAAGGCCCTGTACACACTGCTAAACCAGTCGTAAAACATTTTAGAAAACATTCTGAAACTCACCATGCTAGCCCATCCACACCAATTGCTTAGTTTTTGAAACCATGTTTAAACATGGTCGCACCTCATCTGCATTGCAGTCCTTGTAGTTTTCAGGTGTCATGCTGACATAGTCTTCAGTACAGATCCATGCAGCTGGAGACCCCACAGTCCAATAAGTATAAGTGAGAAGCAGTTTATCACCCATCCACATTACATGGTCAGCTGTGTTTGGTTTGAAACTGTGTTTAAAAATGGTTGTATGACTAGGTCCCTTGCAAGATTTAAGCACGTCTCAAACACGGTTTCGAACCATGTTCAGCATGGATGGGAGCTGTGTTTTGGGCTTGTTAAAATATTTTAAGGGACTTAAATTAAAATATTTTAAGGGACTTAAAACATTTTAACAAGTACAGTATGTACAAGGCCTAAAGAGGATCAGTCCCAGCACTAATCCCTGAGGCATCCCACTGGTCACCCTCTCTTCCTCTGAATGGACGCTGTTTACCACCACCCTCTGTCACCTAGCCTTTAACCAGTTTCTTATCCAGTTTATCACCTTTGGACCCACTCCTAAGATACCCAGCTTGCTTATTAGTCCCCTGTGTGGAATGGTGTCAAACCCTTACTGAAATCTAGGTAGGCTGTGACCACTGTTCCATCCTGATCTAGTTCCTTGGTCACCCAGTCAAAGAACACACTATCACATTTGTTTGACATGTCTCCCGTCATGAATCCATGCTGCCTCGGGTCTTGCAATCCACTGGATTCAAGATATTCCACAGTCCTTTCAGCATTGATTCCATTAACTCTCCCACGAAGTCAGGCTGATAGGCCTATAATTGCTAGCCTCTTTCCTGTTACCACTTCTGGGAAGTGGGACTATTTCTGCTCTCCTCCAGGGCCACTCCTGTTTCCAATGAGCTGTTAAATAGGGGCTGGCAGTATAGCCTAGAGGTTAACATAATGAGCTGTGAATGAGCTTGGTACATCCAGCAGATCTGGGTTTGATTCCAACAACCTCGACTTGCATACTGTGTGACTCTGAGCAAGTCATTTAAACTCCCCAGTGCTCCCAGGTCACCCCTGAAAACAGGCACTTGTACCTGGTGAGCCTTACCCAATAACCAAAGACTAAAATAAAAAAATAAATAGGATCGTCAGAGGTGTAGCCAGTACCTCTCTGAGCTCCCTCAGTACACTTGGGCAGACCCCGTCTGGCACCATTGCTCAGTCCACTTTCAGATTTGCAAGTCCCTTCAGAACACACACTTCTAAAAACAGACTAGTGTTCACCTCCCTCCAATGTTCCTGTTACATTTTTGTGGCTCCTCCTTGTCTATTTTCTCTGTGAACACTGAACAAAAGTATTTGTTCAGGATGTCTGCTTCTTCCTGTTCCTCCGTCTTAACTTTACAATCTCACCCCTGGTCTTCCTCGTTTCACTTACATACCTAAAAAATGTATTGTCCCCTTTTGTTACTACCTTGGCTGTTCTTTCTTCAGTTTGCCCCTTTGCGCTCCTTACTTCTCTCCCTGCTTCCCTATGTGTCCCCGGATATTCCTCCCTCTGCAGCTTCTTTTATCTTCTGCATGTTACCCTCTTAGCTTTTGCCTTTTCCACTACCTCTTTCAAAAACCATAGTGGTCTCTTTTTCCTCTTTCTTTTGCTCCCTTGCTTGATGCAGAGGTGTGTTGCCTTCACTATGATCCTTTTTGGTTGCCCCACCCAGCTCATAACCCCTGCCAGGTCATTCCTGAGGCATTCACCCATCTTCTTAAAATCTGTCCTTCTGATGTCCAGGTGGCAGTATAGCATTGTGGTTAAGGGCACTGAGCTGGAAACATGGGTTTGAATCCCATCAGCCCCCACTTGCATACTGTGTGACCATGAGCAAGTCACTTAACTTCCTAGTGCTCCCAAGTCACTCCTGGAAACAAGCTCTGGCTTAGTGTGCCTTTCCTGATTAAACAATTTCCCCTTTCCTTGCCTTTGTGTGGTTTGATTCTGAAGCTGTCCTTACAATGAACCACACTTTATGGTGATCACTGGTCCCCAGGTGCCCCCCCCACCTCTATATCTGCAACACTGTCCCTATTGGTGAGTACTACGTCCAGTATTGCCCTATCATAAGTGGGTTCACTGACTAGTTGCCTGAGGAATGCCTCCAGCAGGGAGTCCAAGATTTCCTTGTTTCTAACTGAAGCCGCAGCTTGGAGGCTCCAATCCACATCTGGCTGACTGCCCCCCACCAACAGTACCTCCCCTTTTTCTGCCATCTTGTCAGCGACTTCCATCAGTACCTTATCTAACTCCTCCACCTGTGCTAGAAGTCTAGAGATCACTCCAGTGTGAAGAGTGGCTCCATTTCCCACCTTCATGGTGACCTACTGTACCTCTGCTCCCTGTATATTACATGCATCTCTGTCACTTTAATGCCCTTCCCCACATAAAGTACCACACCCCCTCCTTTCCCTCCCACCCTGTCCTTCCTGAACAGAGTATAGCCTGGTATAGCCATGTCCCAGTCATGGTTTTCAGTGCACTATGACTTGACAATGGCCACAATATACAGGCTGACCTCTGCCATTGTGGTGTCTAGGTCTGGAATCTTATTTCCTTGACTTCTAGTATTCACACAGATGGCTTTGCAGGTTTTGTTACCACTCCATTTGTTACCCCTTTTTCCTCTTCCTCCTTTCCCCTCTCTTTTGAATGCACCTGCTCCTATCCCCCTTCATTTCTTCCACCCTGCTTCCTGTATTACAGTAATTTGCATTCCAGGGGGTTCAGCTCCTCTCAGGTTCTCTCTACTTCAGCCTGTTGGGGGGGGGCAGTTTCAGCCTCCCCAGTCTCTTCTGCTACCCTGCTCAGCTAGATTAAACATTAAATGTTCATTGAAGTAACATTTTAACTGTCCAGTGAGGACTGTGATTCCCCTTCTGGATGGATGCAGGCCATCATCCCTGTATAGGCTATTATCTTCCCAGGTGGGTCCCCAGTTCCCAATGTAGCCAATCCCTCTTCTCTGCATCATTCCTTCAGACATGAGTTGAAGCTCCTGATGTGGAGATCCCTGCCCAGCCCTCATCATTGACAGGGAGCACATCAGCAAAAGCTACTGAGTGTTCTACCTAAGACCCCTCCCCAGCTCCCTAAACTCCCCCTGAACTATCCTAGCCCCATCCCCAGCCAGGTCATTTATTCCCAGGTGGACAACTGGTATCTGGCTCTGCCTTCTGTCCTGTTGCCTTAGCAATTCTTAGGCTCTGCTTCCCATCCATCCAGGCTGTGGCACTGTGTAGGACAGTAACCACCCTCTCTGCTCCCTTTCCTATTCCCAAATCTATCCCCCACCAGAAGTTGCTTCCTTATCCTCTAGGGTCATCACCTACTCTCCTTGCTGTCTCTGTTACAGAGGACTCCCTCATCCTCCCTAGCCTCTACCATGAGTACCTCTTCCTGGCAGTCTCACCTCACCACAGCTGCATGGGAAGTGCATAGAGGTACCAGTTGAGGAATGTGCCTTTGACCCACCACCCCCACCCTTCCTGAGCCCACCACAGTCCAGCCGTTCTTCCTCCATGGCATCATCAAAGGCAATGGCAACAGACTTGGTGTCCTCTGGGTGGGAGAAGAGGTCGCCTACATCCCAGTCAACTCAACCTGGAGTCTATCAACCTCCTCCCTCAACCCAGACAGGTGTGTGCAGATGGAGCAGCATCGCAGTCTCCAGAAGGTCTCTCTGAACACTGCCACCATACAGCCACTGCACTGTATCACTCCCAGCATTCCCAACTTCTGTTCTGGCTTTATTGCTGGGAACTACTTATGTACCTTTACCCCGATAGGGTGTTTCTAGCTTTCCCTTTTTTGTTGTTGTTTACTACTTGTGTTCTCCCATACCTGGTTTAAATCACCTTAAACTCCTACCCTAGATAAGGTGTTGCTCCTATTGCCAGTTTTGGCTTACCTTTTACCTTCTGTCCATCCCAGCAGTGATTGTTACACAGTAGTGTACAGGTGCTTTACCTTAGTTGACCAGGAGAGTCCCCTGCTTCCTTCCTTCCTTCTGCTGACATCTAAGATGCCAGTCACCTGTTTCACTCCTTCGTTGTTCCAGTTGCTCGCTGGGACAGCAGTGGATTTCATTAGGGGAAGAGCAAGCATTGCAAAGGGAGTAAGAAGTAGTGGGGAGGGGGTGAAATAAAGGAGAGAAGCAAGATATAAGGGGAGGAAGCCAAACTAAAATTTAGAGATAAGAGGCACAGTGGGTAAGGCGCCTGGCAACAAAAGAGAGGAGGAAGAGAGAGGTGAAGAAAGAACAGTGCTGAGTGTGCAGGGGTTTGTCAAGGAAGGAATGACAGGAGTTAAACAGGGGGTCCAGTCTGTCTAAGGTGGACTTGAGAGCAGCACTGTAAACAATGTCACCATAGTTGGAAATGGGAAGAATCATCTTCAAGAGGCTCTCTCTGCAAGCAGTAAGTGGGATGCATCTCTTATTCCTGTAAAGTGCACTGTGTTGGTTCCATGTGATGTGAGCAATTGCTATACAGAGATCAGCAAATGAGCAAGTGCACACTGACGAATTCAGTATCGATGATGTGCACTACAGCAGATACATTAAGAGCGACAGATCTGAACAACCTCTATGGGAGTGATATATGGTATTATTTTAAGCGTGAGGGCTAAGCCCTCCCCACCCTCCATGTAGGGGGCTTGTCCCATGTACTCTCCATTATAATTATAATCAACTCCAGGGGGGGCCGGACACTGGTGCGCAGGGGCACATTCGAGAGGGGGCTATTCAGGGGGATCACATTCAGCAGGCTGGGGAGACCGTACAGCAAATATTTGAGAGGTCAGGGAACAGAATAAATGAAAAATATAAGTACCCAACCAACAAAACACTATTCCCACCCCTAGGTAGCTCTGAACCTGGGTCCTTTACACCAGAGGCAGTCTCTGCTTTCACAATGCCAAACAGCCAGCTGGGAACTGCTTGGCCAAATAACCCACCATAACCTCGTACACAAACCTCCTTATCACATTTGCTGTATTTTTCCATCATTGTTCTGGCACCCTCATGGTTGCTCATTCGTTGTATTTTTCCATCATTGTTCTGGCACCCTCATGGTTGCTCTTACTGCTCCTCGCTATCCTTCCACATTCGCTGTAATGACAGGCAGTCAAACTGAGTCACCCATATCATGGGATACCCACTGTGTTTGGCGTGGAGCTTCTTGTGGATTACATGCACATGAACAGAGAAATCAAGGTGATTATGCAACCAGATCCCGAGGTACCTGAAGGAGACCTCTTCAATCTCTGCACTATCAAGGGTATGGAAAGAGGGAAGAGTGATAAGTCTACAAGCCTCTGCCTTGTTACAAAAGTCACAGAGACTGGTTTCTTGGCATTGAGGGACAGATGGTTTTCACGGAACCAGTTCTAAACACTGATAAAGTCCAGTTGGAGCTGGCCCACAATCTCAGAATCAGAGGAGCCAGAGGTTAAGAGTACCATATCATCTGCATACTGTACATGTCAATGGACACAGAGGAGCAGGCAGTGGGGAGGCTGCTTAGAAAAATGGAAGAAAGAACCTTGGCTAAGTATACCCTTGGGGGATGCCTGAATAGACTGGGAGTTGGGGAGATGGGAGAAGTCTTTAATAGCTTGCGACATCCCCTCAAGGTAGGAATAGAACCACTCAGCTGAGGAGGTGAAAATTCCAGCTGCTTTAAGCTTGTCCAAGAGAATGGAGTGGGCAACAGTGTCAAAAGCTTTGGCCAAGTCAGCAAAGATGGTGGAGGTCACTAGGTCCTGATCCATACTACAGAAGATATAATCAGTGAGCTGGAGAAAAGAGGTGGAGGTGGAGCAGGTCCTCCAAAGCCAGACTAGAAAAGAGTGAAGAAATTTCAATTTTCAATTTTATTTAGGGGAATTATCCATTGAGGCAAGTTCATTTGCAGTGGTATCCCTCCAGGCAATTGTGCATATTGTTTCAAGTTACAATAATTACATTAAAAAGAGGGGGGAAGGTAGATAAAACACCAATACAGTGTAAAGACATCAAAAGATTCAAACAATGCAATCATTTTTTGGGAAAAGATTATTCTTATACTTTGTATCATAGTTTACTATGTAATACCATTATCCCCCGAACAGCAAGGATCAAATAAGGGGATACTGTTTTGACACCAGTTTGACAGTTCTTTCATTGGGAGCTTCCTGCTCCAGATTACCCTAAATCTAACTGGTAAGGAGTTCCAGAGATGGGGAACATAATAGCTGAAGAAATGAAGTAACCTTTGAGTTTTAACTCTCAGAACTTACTCTGAACACATTGAGAGCATTGCCAAGATCGTGAACACCCACATAGGACTTCTCTTTAGACATAGGAGCTGCCTCACCAATGAAACCCTAAGCATTGCCATTCAGAGCTCTATTATATTAATAATCAACTATGGGCTTGTGATCTATGGCTTTGCCACTGACACCACACTTCAACAAATAGCCATTGCTCTTAACAAGGCATGTCATCTACTGACCTCTGCTCCACACTTCTCACATACCTGTGACATCTACAAGCAAGCAAACTGGTTCCAACTCCCCGGCAGACTCAAGTACCAGACCTGTATGCTAGCAAAAAAGATTACCTTAAATCTCCTACCCTCAAGAGTTCAGTCCTTACTGGCCCCCAGCTGTGGGCCCCGCCTAACCAGGAGCTCAGAATATTTTACTTTTTCTGTTCCACGCTGCCGCACTACCCAAGGACAACGCTCCTTTACATACAGAGTTTCATCCTTGTACAACTCGCTTCTACCTGCTGTTACCAACGACACTACCCTGGGCACTTTCAAGTGCAACCTGCATCAGCACCTTGTCACAATGACCTCCTGTGAATGTTTCTCCTAATTAAACTTACTCTCCTTCCCTCTGATTTCCTCCAAGTCCCTCCTACATTTACCCCCCCACTATCTCCTCCCTTTTTATTTCCCCACTATTATCTATATTCTCTCCCCATAGTGTCCTCTACATGTATCTAACATCTCTCCTAGCAGTTTCTAATTTATTCTAGTGAACCATATTACAACTGTTTTTTTTATTGTACATATGTTCTTGAATAATATACACAAATTACTTTAACGTACATACTGTGAATCATTACACACATTACAGTAATTAAAACTTTCATATGGAATGTACCCAACAAAGCCTATGGCTGCTTGAAACTGCTGTACTTGTTATTGTCTTCACTATATTCTTTATTGTTTCCCTGCCGTGGAACCTTTGTGAGGTGTCTTCCGAAATAATAATAAACTAAAAAAAATAAACTAGAACTGTCAGCTTATACTGTCTGGCTGTCCTCATTAATACTGTTTTAGCCACAGTGGGTAAAGTTTCTGGCATCTAGAGAGGGGAGGGAGAGGAAGGTGTGCAAAGCACAGAGGTGAGTGTGCAGGGAATAGTTAATGGCCAAATGATAGGAGTGAAAGATAGGATCCAGTCTGACTAAGGTGGACTTGGGAGCAGCACTGTAAACAATATCACCATAGTTGAAAATGGGGAGAATCATCTTTGAGAGGCTGTCTCTGTGGGCAGGAAATGGAATGCTTCTCTTATTCCTGTAAAGCACACCACATTTGGGGTGGTGCTTCTTTGTGGATTGCAGCCACATAAGCAGAGAAATCAAGGTGAGGTACTTGGAGGCGGAGACAGCTTCAACCTCTGCTCCTTCAAAGATACTGGAAGAGGGGCAAATCTAGCTAGACCCTGGAAGGAAGAGGGGCAAGTCTAGCTAGCTTCTGCCTTGTGGCAAAATTCATAGAAATTGTCTTCTTGGCATCGTGGGACAGCTGGTTTTCATGTAACCAGTTCTAAACATTGTCAAAGTCCAGTTGGAACTGGGCCACAAGGTCAGAGGCAGAGGAGCCAGAGGCTGAGTACTGTATCATCTGCATACATGTGAATGGACACAGAGGAGCAGGCAGTGGGGAGGTTGTTTGGAAAAATGGAGAAAAGAATTGGGCTAAAGTCCTATAAACATACAAGAAGGCAGCAGAATAAGGCCATTTGATCTATCCAGTCTGCTCGTATTGCAGGGTATACAGCTTAAGCTACTGACCCTATTCCCCATCTTTAATACTCCCAATCTTTCCATCCGCTCCATCCATGACCATAACCATCACCTTATATTTATCCCAGCCTCTCTTGAACTGCACACCATCTCCAATGAGACCAACTCCTCCAGTAGTGCACTCCAACTGGCCACCACCCTCTCTGTGAAGAAGTGCCTCCTAATATCCCTCCTAACCCCCTTCCAGCTTAACACTGTGTCCCCTTGTGTTACAGCTGCCATTTAGCCTAAAGAGATCTTCCTTATCCACCCTATTTATAGCTTTCAAGTACTTGAAGGTCTCAATCATGTCCTCTTTCTCCCTCTTTTCCTCCAGGATACTACATGTTCAATGCCATCAACCTCTTCTCGTAAACTTTTCCCTGTTGACCTGTGATCATCTTTGTTGCCCTCTTCTGGACTGTCTCTAGCAGTCTGATGTTCTTCTTGAGGTGTAGGCATCAGTGCCATAATCATATACTCCACTGGCCTCACCAGTGACCTGTACAAGGGCAGTATAACCTCCTCTCACCTACTGCTGATCCCCCAGCTATGCAACCAACATATTTTTTTGCCCTTGTTGCTGCCTTTTTCACTGTGTGAAGTGCTTCGGGTCGCTAGTGATCATCACCCTGATTCTTCTCCTCTTCTGTTAAAGTTACCTGGTCCCTTCCCAGGTAATACTCCGTTCTGGGATTCTTGGCTCCAATGTGCATAACTTTGCATTTCTTACCACTGAAGCCTAGCTGCCAGATCCCGAACCACCTCTCAAGCTTTTTTAGATCATCCTTTAAGTATCACAGTTTGTTATGTAATACCACTATACCCTAAACAACAAGGGCCAAAGAAGGGGATAGTGTTTTGAAACCAGTTTGACAATTCTTTCATTGGGGCTTCCTGCTCCAGAGTACCAAAGTTTAACTGGTAGGGAGTTCCAGAGAAGGGAAACATAATAGCTGAAGAAATGAAGTTATCTTTGAATTTTAACTCTCAGAACTGTCAGCTCATACTGCCCAGCTGTTCTCAGTGACATTGTTTTAGCCCTATCTGATAAACTATGTCTTAGGTAATTAATTTGCCTTTAAATGATCTTTACTGCAAAATTAAAAAAGCGAGAGAAAGAAATGCAGCTCCTTGCAAAGGACATGTAACCCAATCTTTTCTTTTACTCACAGTGATGAGTTTGGAATGTCTATTGTACAGAACATTGAGGCTATTCAAATTTTCAGCAAAGAGTAGTCATAAACAATACATGTATAATCAAAAACAGGAATAATCTGTGTCTGGATAATGTTTTGCAGCAACTAAGTAGTTAAAACGCAGTACTGGATAATCAGGAAGTGATTATCAAAATTCTGCTTTTTTTGGCTGGAAGCATGTAGTCATAGTTTGTTTCCATATCTCTAATTTTTTTTTTCTAATGATTTTTAGTTTATTAGATACTTAAAATTTATTTCCATTATTGTGAGCCACAATAAATATGGCTGGTGCCTAATTTGCAGCTGAGCTCCCCCCTCAAGTTACTTCACTTCTATTTTTACTTCCATGGGACCCTGTGCTGCGTGTTCCCACTGCCTCTGTTAGTACTGAGAGACATGCACATGCGCGGTTGACAGCAGAGGGTTCCAGTTCAACATGGTGGGTGGGAAAAATGTAAAAAAAAAAAAAAAATGGAACAAGTTACGGGGTGATACTACAGTGAAAAGAAGAAAGATTACCAGGTAAGTGCTCAACATAGCAAAGGGAACAAGCTGTTGCAAAATATCTGATGTTGTTAACTAGTACTGCTGCTATAAACAGTTTCTGTATCCGTACATGCTGCTTGGTTCAAGCCAGAAACCTAGACTAGCCATCCAAAGTGGAAAAGATGAACATATTGTTTTATGTGTTTTTAGTTTAGCAGGGGATCCAAACGGCATGAATTTTAATTACGTTTAAGTTCAATTTCCATTTGGACTTAATCAAAAGGGCATCAAATCCACTTCATAGGCCTGCCTGGACAGCCAAGAGGGACTGCACAGAGACATAGGTGACAGTGTCATCTGCATATAAGTAGTAGTTCAAATTGTTGATATTCTCTCCTAGGCACCCCAAGTACATTGTAAAAAGGAGACAGCCTAGCACTGACCCCCTGAGGGACCCCTCTCAGGATGACCATGTTCCATCATGTGTGTCAGTCTACTGCAGTACATATGAGGGGAACCAACTAATGACTCCGCAGTCCAATCCAATACTTGCTAGTTTATTACCCAACATACCATGGTCCACTGTGTTGGAGCCCATGGAGAGGTCAACAAAGATTGCCTGATATAATGTCCAGAGTACATAGCTTTGACAACATCATCCAAGATCTTCAACACAAAGCAGATGGTGCTGTGTTTTTTCTTGAATCCAGACTGACAAGGGTCTTGACGTTTGTATCCTCTATATAATCCTGAAGTTGTTTTGAGACTGCTCTCTCTAGCATTTTGGAAATTATTGGGAGGAGGAGGTACATCAGCCTGTAATTTGTCATTTAAATTGGGTCACCACCTTTAAAGAAGGGGACCACTCTGGCCAATTTCCACCCCTCGGGAAGGTACCCGGACTCCAAGGACCAACTGAACATGTATGTAAGTGTCTCAGCAATTTGGCAAGCTGATATTTTTAGCCAACAAGGACTAAGATAATCAGGTCCTCTACTCTCATTCTCTTCATATTTTTACAATTCTAGTACCTCATACTCTTCAATTTTAGAACATTTAAAAGACCCCATATTGCTGTTCAGTGCATCTCCTCTTACTTCATTACCTTCATTTTTGTTATCAAATAATTTCCAGACTCAACAAAAAACACATTTAGCTCTTCACCCAGCCCCTCTTCACTTAATAATTTCCCCTCCTTATTTTCAAGGTTGATATGTGTCTTGGAAGTCTGTCTCCCACTTAAGTTTTGTATCATATTTAAAGGGCCACTTCCTCCTCAGTGGCTTTATTTTTTAAATAATTTACTTTTGCTTGTCTGACTTCCTTTACATACTTAATCAGGAATTTATTTTAGTCTGTTCCATTGTATATCCATCAGATCCTACACAAATTCCCAAAAAATCTACCATATATAAGCCAAATTTTTTTAACCTTTTTTTGTTACCATAATATACTACATCAGCTTATAAGCGGGTCTCAAAGCTTTAAAAAGTTCACTGCAGTTCTCCAATTAGCCACAATATGAATAAATAAGGTCTGAGAGAGCGAGAGAGTAGCATGGAGCAGCGCTTGCATGTGGAGCAGCTGCAAGTGGAACTGGCTGGTTGGGAAGCAAGTTGGACAGCCGAGGAGTGAGGCATGTTCCCAAGCAGCGGTCCAATTCTGCAGCAGCCATGAGTTCAGGAGTGATCCAGTCTGTGGGGGCAGTAGGCTTGTGGAGTGGCTCCAAGTTGTGTTTATAGAAGTGGGAAGAGTCGGGGACAGTGGTCTGTCGTGGCTAGAGGGAAGCAGTGTAATTTGCTGAGCTGTGGCTTGGCAGCAGAGGCAATTTGGGTAAGACTTGAGCAGGAGAGAGCAGATGGGAAGCAACTTATACAGCTGCAAGTCTTGAGCATCCCTGTTGGCCTCTCTCTCTCTTTTTTTGAGAAGGAGCTGTGATGTGGGCTTCCAATAAATTTATCTCGGCTTATATGCGAGTCAAGCTGTTTTTCTTTTCACTTTGTGTTCAGGATGGGGGGTCGTCTTATATGCGAGTCAGCTAATATGCGAGTATATATGGTAAGTTTGTGAAGGACCTGTAATTAATATGTTTAGGAGAACCAGTGGGTTTCTTCCTCCCTCCCCCACATACAATATATTAGATTATGACTGCTGAAAAGATCAGCCAGAACTCCTGCATCCCTATAATTATGTGGGTAGTTTATGGGGATTATGTGAAGTGCAGATAAAATCAGGCAGCTTTCTAATATTTATACACATATACTCTGCAATGAGCTGTTTTAACCTCACTTCAACTGCAGCAGTTTGTAAATACTGAGATTTCTCAGGGGTCTACTAATCCATGTTGAAGTCTCCTAGCAGTAGCAACTCATGTGAGTCTGCATAACTGCTAGGGCTTTAGAAAGTTCAGTTATATTTAAAGGGGACAGTTCTGGGGGTCTAACACCCAAATAAAAGAATAGGTTTGCTAGACTTCGGTTTTAATTTCACAGCTAAGTATTCAAAGCATCCAGGGCGCATTTCCAAATGTATTCTATTAATGGTAAGTTCAAATCCTCCTCCTCTTATTTCTGTGTGTCCTTAAAGCATACATCCTTGAATCCCCATGTCAGAATTATCTTCTATGGAATTTAGCCATATTTCAGTAAATAATATCATATCTCGTTCTTTTACAGTAGGCGAAATCACAAATTCCATCCATTTTCTCCATGATACTGCAGACATTAGCATGCACAAAGGAGAAGCCGCAATTACATTTGGAAATTCCATCTTGTTTAATTGTGGGGGCAGAATTGGGGTTAATGTCCCCAAGTGCTAAAAACTAATGAAGGCACATATTTTAAATGGTGCTTTAATTTTGCTAAAGAAATATCCCACACCCTCTTCTTTAATTTGAAAAAGAAAAAATTTTTTCCACTGAATGCTATAACAGTTGTTTGAGCAGGAAAATCACTAACAAAACCAGTTAAATCATTAACATTCATAAAATGTTTTTAAATTAAATCCCACGTTCCAAAAAGGATCAATTGCGGTGGTGCAGCTCCGAGAAACTCTTTTTAACTTATCCTCCTAACTGTAGTTTGGATCACTCTTCCCACCATGCTTCACAAAACCCATGGGGCACAATAACAAGAGAAGTAACAGTAGGTAATAATATTTACTTTCCACGTTTATAAGTTAGAGAGCAAAAACTCAAATAGCTAATGAATTTAAATGAGTAAACCTTAAACCTAAAAAACATTTATTTATATAAAGTTTGGTAACCTAAACATATAGATAAAACACATTGTAGCTGAATACAGTGCTGGATATAAAAAACACTTAATTGGTCTATTTGAATTCTGATAACTGGATGGGCCTATTGAGACAATTAAATCCCTTTTTCAGGGACATCCAAGAATTAATTGTTTCAGTGATAGAGTTGCACATACAGACTAAGACAGAAACTGCATCGATACAATCATACATACATGGTACGTAAATTAGTTACAGTCAGGGGAAAGAAAACATAGTGTCAGTTTTAAGCCATTATATGTATTAAATTTACATAAAAAAATAATTCATATACAGTATACATAGATTTGGCAGCAGGTACTCATGTTGTGTAAAAAGCAGCAGTTCTTAGCAGCAATAACGAAACTATAGTAGTGGTTTAGTAACGTTTAGTACAGCAGAGTTGAGACCTACTCCTGTCACAGACACAGGTGAAACTGAGTGGGTCATAATTGGAGGACAAGTTAACCAGAAAGGACAGGAAGTCCAAGTGCCCTCCTGCAGCCCTACTGGCTGTGTGGTGGGAGGCATCAAAGTTCAAAGTCACAAGCTGTCCTGCGATTGGTGGTTGTTGTGGGGGTGGGAGGACTGACCCTCACGGTATACCCCGAAAGCGGCACCAATACAGCAACCTATGTCGATGCTGACAAAACTGACAGTTCATCGACAGGTCACTGTACTGGTGTGCCAGAGACAGGGGCACACTGTCTCCCGGTCCTGCACCCCCTCGGAGTTGATTATATTTAGAATGGGGGGGTGTAGCCCCCTGCATGGGGGGTTTGGGGGCGAAGCCCCACTATAGACAAACAGACCGGGAGTCTATCGGGATTTATGTTGACCGCAACTTGCAGTCAACATAAATTCCATCGCTGTGATGCCGATCGATGAAACAGTTGATGAACCGGGCCTTATAGAACCAACCCTCACAACCCACTGGTGGAATCCAAACCTGGCCCTGGTTGGACCTGAATGCCTCTGCAAGGAACTGGTTAGCTCAACTGGGTACCCTATCAGTGCTGCTCGATGGCTGCAAGCAAAAAGTGAGGTAGGGAGTTTTGTGCAAATGACCTCCTGTAGCCAGATTAGTTGTGTGGTGGAAGACTCCAAAGTTCAAAGACACAAGCAGTCCAGAGATTAATGGTTGTTTGCGCAGGGGCGTCCCAGACCCTTACAACCCAACTCTTCCACTGCTGGAATCCTGTGCTTGGCCCCAGCTGTGCCTAAATGCTGCTGCTGCTAGGAAATGGTTAACCTAACTGGCTACCAGGTGTGTACTGCTCAACAGCTGCACTAGTCCAGTTCAGCAATCTAGTCATGTCAAAAAGAAGCAACTTTGAGAAAATACCTAGGGAGAAAAGACCCAGGAGAAACCATGACGAGGCAGTTACTATAGGGCTGCTGGCCTCCCTGGTATCAGTCTGGTCCATGAAGGCATCATGATCAAGGATTTCGCTGCTGTAGCTGACTGCACTGGAATCTAGCCATTCCAGAAGGCACAAGGTCCCTTTCCGGTAATACTTACTTTTTACTGGGAAGCATCTTGGGATCAATCAAATGCCCCGCTCAGAGGTGTCTATGGCATGAAGGGTAAGCTCCAAGGTATGCACCTGTTGGCAGGGATAACTGCTGTTCTGCCACTAATGTCACAGAGCACAAGAAGGTATTTGACTAAAAAAATTTAGCATTCTTAGCCCCTGAATTATAGAAGGATGGTGAGAACTAGCAGCATCATGCCCAGAAGAATGACCAAAGGTGTAGGCAGGCATACTCACTGCACACGTTTATGTACAGTTTATGTACATGCCAAAAACCATATGTCCTTTTCTAGCCATTATCACTGCAATCTGCAGTGAAAGCTACTGCTGCATTTTATTTTGCCACTGAGTAGTGTCTGCGTCTGTTTAACGTTTTGTTATTTAGGGCATGGTTAGAAATTAATACAAGTGTACAAACTGGTTGAAATTAGATGATGCATCTTCTGGCATCAATTTGATTTTTATTACAAATCCATACCCAAGGATACATTTATTTATTTGGTAACTGGTAACCAGAAAAGGCACACTGAGCCAAAGCTCACTCCCAGGTATGACCTGGAGGAGGAGGAGGAGGAGGAGGAACAAAAGGTTACAAAGTAAAAATGAACAACTAACAAGGTATAATAATGCCAAGAATAAATAAGGTAACCATGAATTATGGGTACAGAATGAATGGGTGCAATGTACAATACACCATACGGAAGTACAGCCCTACAGCCTGTTATTATATACAGAGATAGATTACAGTCAAGAACTGAGGACTGTGCAGAAGGTGTGGGGTGGATTACAAATTCATAATGAAGGTCCAACTAAGGGGTTTAAAAGCACAAAGGAGACAGGGGTGTTGGCAGGCATACGCACTGTACTCAGCAGAGTACAGTAAAAAAAATCAGGTGGGGCAACAAATCAGGGAGGGGCAACAAAAAGAGGAAAGCAAGGACATTGCGAGTCACATTGTGTTTGTGTCACGCTGAGCCCGTTTGCCTTTGTTGTTCGCTATGGGGCAGTGATGCCACCAGCCAAATACACAAACAAGAACAACTTACCAGGCAGGCAGAAAAACAAAGGAAGGAGGATTACAGGAAGAAACACTCAGACATGGCAAACGGGGGGGGGGGCATATTGTTGGTGTGGGCGTGGCAGCACTATTTTGGTTTATGCTTACATAATGGGGGCAACAATGCATCAGTTTTGAGTACAAGTTTAAAATTCCTGGCTACTCTCCTTTAAGGAGAGACTAGGTGCAACAGCATGAGGTGGACATACAGTCTAACAATACGGATTTAAGAGACAGCTAGGAGTGGAGAAGTAGAAGGAATAGCAGTGCAATAGGAGGAAGAATGGAGAGGGGGTAATGTTTTGAAATGCAGTATAGTACAAAGGTTTGGAGAAGCTAAAGTGCCTTCTCAGCAGGTATAAATGTCTTTCGAAAATTTCTAACTTGGAACAAAATGAGACCTAGATATTCTTTTAAAGGAACTCAGGCTTTTCGACAGGAGTCTTCACTGGAATGGAAAGAGCTTTAAGATGTTTACTTGGAAAGAGCTTTTAGATGTTTATAAAAATCAGTTGCAGAATGACTGAAGAAGAGGGGGATATTCATGTAGAAGATGACCATAGTTCTCAGATGTTGCAGATTTTGAAACATCTCATTTAAAAAAATAAACAATGTTGCAGAAAATGTGTGAGTGGATTGACATGACGATCATGGTGCAATGACTTAAAGATGTACAGAGTTGCAGAAGTGCTGTAGGGCGCAGGTGAACATTAAGGTTGCTCCTTTCAGCTGCTGTGTTTAAATGTTCTGTGAGAGTGAGAGAGAGAGAGAGAGAGTTAAACCATTTGTTTAGAAGCAATTAGTGTATATTCTGATAAAAGCCTGCAGCTTATGTTGGAGTCAAGGATTAGGTAGGGGTTTAGTGAGGGGAGTAATGAATGGTTAAAAAAATGGTGTGGAGAACAGGGGTTTGGCTTCATTGGGGACTGGGGTTCCACCTGGAGGGACACCAGCCTATACTGGCAGGATGGTCTGCATCTGTCCAGGAAGGGAACAAGTCTTTTGAGCAATCGGTTTAAATGCTTCATTGGCAAGCTTTTAAACTAGTCAAGGTGGGAGGCACTGGAAAATCCCAGACTCTCCCTACAAAACAGGGTACTAAATGAGAAAAAGACCAAGGTAGAAAGGTCAGTGGGGGATGCTGCAACAGAAGGTAAAGCCAGCAAAAAATGGAGAGCAATGAGCACCAATGCCCGTAGTCTGAGTAACAAATTTCCTGAATCAGTGGCCTTGATGGAGGAGGAACATCTGGATATCGTGGCAGTCACAGAAACATGGTACACACAAAACCATGACTGGGATGTAAACATACCAGGATACATTATCTACAGGAGGGACAGGGAGGGTAAAAGAGGAGGAGGAGCTCTTTACATAAGGGAAGGAATCAAAGCAACAGAACAAAAGGGAAAACAGGGAGGAGAAGAAGCACTGTGGGTAAATATGGAGACTGGCAATGGAACCACAATCCGCACAGGGGTTGTATACTGACCCCCTTCTCAGGGGGAGGAAATGGACAAGGAAATGATAGAAAGGATACTTAGAATGGCAGAAAAGGGGGAGATATTGCTGATGGGTGATCTGAATATGCCAGATGTTAACTGGAGTGCAGTTGCAGCAGCCACTTGAAGAGTGAGGTTATTCTAGATGCCCTACAGGGCATGCCTTAGACAACTAGTATTGGAGCCCACTCGAGAGGGAGCAATCTTAGACCTGGTTCTCTCAAATGGAGATGAAGAAAGGATCACAGATGTAGAAGTGGATAACCATCTGGGAACTAGCGACCATCGAACAGTATGGTTCACAATAAACACAGCAATAGAGTCAAGTCATACAAAGGCAAAAGTACTAGACTTCAAGAAGGCTGACTTTGCCAAAATGGGTGAGTGCCTAAGGAATGCACTAGCAAATGGGCAGGAAGGAGGGGTGGAAGAACAATGGGGAATAATAAAAACTGTCATCACAGAGGTAACAAGCCTTTGTGTAAGGCAAATAAACAAAATGAAACAATGTAAGAAACCACTGTGGTTCTCAAAGGAAATGGCAGTGAAGGTTCAAGAGAAAAAGAAAGCATTTAGGAAGTACAAGGAATCACAGAAGGAGCAGGACAGAGAACTGTATCAGTTAAAGCAAAAGGAAGCTGGGAAGGCAGTCAAAACAGCAAAGGCCCAAACCGAGGAATAGATAGCCAGCTCAGTTAAGAAGGGGGATAAAACCTTCTATAGGTACATCAGGGAGCCAAGGGAGGATAGTGAGGCTTAATAAAGGGAGGGAGGGAGGGTGGGCAGAGGGGACTGTGAAAAGGCAGAGATACTAAACAAATATTTTACTCAGTATTTACAAAGGAAGAGGGGAGGTACCTAAAACAAACAGTAGAAACACTCTGGATACAGAAGTTGATACCAGCCCATTTACAGAAGAAAGGGTTCTGAAAGAACTCTTAAAACTGAAGGTGGACAAAGCAATGGGGCCTGATGGGATTCATCCTAGAATTCTAAAAGAACTAAGGGTAGAACTAGTGACACCACTGACTACCCTCTTTAACAAATCATGGGAGGATGGGGTGGTACCCGAGGACTGGAGGAGGGCAGATGTGATTCCTCTTCACATAAGTGGGGGCAAGGCAGAAGCAGGAAACTACAGACCTGTTAGTTTAACCTCAGTGGTAGGGAAAATAATGGAATCACTTCTGAAGGAAAGAACTGTCGCTTATCTAGAGGCCAGAGGGGCACAGGACCCAAGGCAGCATGGATTCACAGCAGGAAGGTCATGCCAGATGAATCTGATAGATTTCTTTGACTGGGTGGCCAAAGTAGTAGATCAGGGAGGGGCTGTGGACATGGCCTACCTAGACTTTAGCAAGGCATCTGACACAGTCCCACACAAAAGATTAATATACAAGTCAGCCAGCCTGGGAGTGGGTCCCAAGATGACAGCCTGGGTAAAAAATTGGCTGGAGAATAGGACACAGAGAGTGACAGTAAATGGAGTCCACTCTGAAGAAAGGGGGGTTACTAGTGGGGTACCGCATGGCTCAGTATTAGGACCGGTCCTCTTCAATGTCTTTATAAGTGACATTGCAGAGGGACTGGAAGGAAAAGTATGTCTCTTTGCAGATGACACCAAGATCTGCAACAGAGTTGATGCACAAGGTGGGGTGGAAAAGATGAGAAGGGACTTGGCAAGGTTAGAGGAATGGTCAAATGTATGGCAGCTTAGATTCAGTGCTAAGAAGTGCAAGGTAATGCACCTGGGAAACAAAAACCCAGGGGAAGAGTACACAATGGAGTGTGAGATACTAACAACAACAAAAATGGAAAGGGACCTGGAGGTAGTCATATCAGATGACCTAAAGGTGGGCAAGCAATGTGAGAAGGCAGCAAGGAGGGCTGGGGGGATACTGGGATGCATAGGGAGAGGCATCACCAGTAGAAACAGGAAGTTATTATCCCTCTGTACAGACAGCTGGTCAGACCCCATCTGGAGTACTGCGTGCAGTTCTGGAGACCCAATCTTGCAGAGACATAGACAGGATGGAAGCTGTCAGAGGAGGGAACTAAAATGGTGCAGGGTCTGCACGGAAGACATATGAAGAGAGACTTATGGAGCTTAATATGTATAGCCTTGAGGAAAGGAGGGACATGATAGAAACTTTCAAGTACCTCAAGGAATCAACAAAAAGTCCAAGGTAGCATCTTCCAAAAGAGTGCAAGAACAAGGGGCACAATTTGAAGATGGGGGTGTGGCTCAGAGGTAATTTAAGGAAGTATTTTTTCACAGAGAGGGTTGTGGATGCATGGAATGGCCTTCCGGAGGAGGTTGTGGAGTCAAAAACGGTGGTGGAATTCAAGCATGCATGGGACAGTCATAAGGCAATTCTAGGGGTTGGGGGCAGAAAGAAGTAGGCTGTTGGTTAACTAGGATCTGCAGCTTATGCAATAGGTAGGGAAATGGGCAGACTGGGTGGGCCAAGCGGTCCTTATCTGCCGTCAAATTCTATGTTTCTATGAGAAGCCAAATGTATCCACATGAAAAACTAAAGAGAAGCAACACTTTAATGTGGTTGCTCTCTATCAGTTACTCTACTTTTGCTGTGCCTTATGGTTTCATTTCCTTAAGTACACTCACTTGTTTGGGGTTAATGGTTTTAGGCTTTGTGTAGCAGGCTGTAAAACTGATTTTAAAAAGTAGATTATTTTGAACTACTTCCTGCTTGAAGTCAGCTAAAACATACAGTAGATTAAAACTGCTCAAGTAATAATAAAACACAGAGAGGCATGTTGGAACTTATCTGATTTGTGGTTAAGTAGGTTTGGAAAGTGCTGCTGCTTCATGTCTCACCCATGCCTCCGTGCTCTATAGTGCTGTCTGGCCATAACTTAACCCCCTATATACTGCTACAGTGATTGATGGGTGGTGTTTCAGGGGATATTTAAAATAAAAAAAATGTTTAAAAGCTGTTTAAAATAATCTGTTAGACTGTATAGTTATTATGTGTTAGATAATGAATACAGTGATCCTAGTAAGTTTAAAACAATGCTAAATTAATGGGTGGACTTAGTTCATCACATGATTGGTTTCTTCTGTATAAAAGCACTGTTCTTTGGGTTGTGAATTCAGACAGGTTTTGGGTCTGGAGGCAGACTCCAGGGAGCTCTGCAAATTGCTCCAAGATGTTGGATTAAACTATCAGTAAACTTTGATGTCTACTGTTGTATTAGTTTGCTGTAACATATATGTCCTGATTTGAGTTAACTTTTGAAGAAGAAGAAGAAAAATAAATTAGAAAATTTAAAGACTGCTCATGTGTCGGACTACCAGTATTGTCCACTTGTTCGCCTGCACCCTACTACAAGAAGGCACTGAGATTTGAGACATTTAACAGTTCATGGACTTCATTTTTTTTTTTCAGAAAACACTGTATCTACAAAATGACAACCTTCCTGTATTGATCATATCAATTGAATTCAAGAATACCTGGGACAGACATGAGGCAATTCTGGTGTGGGGGGGGGAGCAGGAAGAGGTAGGCTGCTGGTTAACTAGGATCTGCAGCTCAACGAATAGGTAGGGAAATGGGCAGACTGGGTGGGCCAAGCGGTCCTCATCTGCCATCAAAATCAATGTTTCTATGAGGGGGAAGGTAAAGGGAGGCAGGAAGTTTGTTCCAAAGTGTAGATAGCCTGAATGAAAATGCAGATTAACCAGAGGAAGTTCAGCAGGCAGTAACAAAAGGATATAAGAATCAGAAGCATGGAGGGAGTAGCTGGATAGAGGTAGAGGTGACAGGAGACAGATAAGGTAGGGAAGAAGAGAGGAGACCAGAAAGACCACAAATAACATGGAACCAGCTGGAGAGTATGTATACAAAACCAAAATTCCTTGCTACACTCCTGAGAATCGGCTGTTCTGTTGACTGAAGGTGTGAGAAATCCCAGAGATGGTAGAATGCTGTACATGCTGAACTATTATCCCTAGATGAGTACACTTAGGGCTGGATATTCAAACTGCACTATTTTGTGGCGCAAGCCCTTGCGCTGCACAAAAGAGTTGCGCAGGGGTGTGTCAGAAGCGTTGTTTAAAGGTTGGCCCATGAGCAGCTCACTGAATATCACCCCTGGCCACAGCCACTGTGCATGGCGCAGTGGAATCATGCCACTGCAAGTGGTCAGAGTGGAGCATTCAACTTGCGGTGGCGCAAGTACCATTGCGCCATGCGCAAAATCCCCATATTCAAAAGGTGACATGCAAATGGGGCCATAATTCATGCAAGGCGCGGGGGGGCCATTTGCATCTGATTATGGCCCCATTTGCATGCCATTAGCATGCAGGTGCACCGATCCCCGAGGACTTGCACCTGGCACCCTGCCAGGCAGCAGTCGTAGGGGACCGACGCCCCCTGCAGCCCGATAGCAGGTGAAACAGTGTATAATCCCCACCACCCCCACTGGCCCGATCGCGGGCACAGTTTAATCCCCACTGCCCGATCGCGGGCAGCAGTAACTCCCAGGCGTATCCCTGGTGGTCCAGTGGACCGTATATCCCGATGCGGGATTGTTATTAACAACCCCCACCTCCCGATTATATCCCTGGTGGTCAGTGGACCCGAACATCGATGGCGGGATGGGTGTACAAACAACCCCAAAACATAACCTGGTGCCTGGTGTCCCCACCCACCCACCATGAAGCCTCCCGCCCGCTCCCCGCGGCCGGTGGGCGGCAGCATCCCACCGCCTGCCGCCCCCTGCCCGCCGACTGACTGCCCGGTGAGCTCGCAGCCCGTGGTGCAGAGCAGAGCCAATGTGGCGTCCCGTATATCGTCTAAGACAGTCCAGTTTTGTGAATGAATGAATGTATTCATTCACAAATCTGAACTGTCTTGACTCTGTTCACATGCCCACTGGCTCTTGCTCTGCACCAATGGCATGCAGCTCTACCGGCAGTCAGTCGGCAGGCGGAGGGGCAGCAGGCGGTGGGATGCTGCCGCCGCCCGCCGCTGTGGGGGAGCGGGGGAGGCTGGGTGGGTGGGTGGGGACACTAGGCACCAGGGATGTTTTGGGGTTGTTAAACCCAATCCTGCAATTGGGATGTTCGTCCACTGGACCACCAGGGATAAGTGTTGGGGACACTTTTGCTGCCCACAGTCGGGCTGGTGGGGGGGGAATTTACGCTATGCCCGGGACCGGGCCAGTGGGGGTGGTGGTGGGGATATTACTCTCTTTTGCCCGCCATCGGGCTCAGGGATTTATTTAACTCTAAAATTTGATTAGCGTTTTACTCATAAAAGTGCTAAATCTTTGTGAAACTGCATAGCTCTTGCCTCACTGTGTTTAACAAACACGGCACTTCTAGAAAATCTATATAAATACTTTCTGTACAGTTAGTATAGTCCCAAGAAAAAAACTGCTAATCAATTATTTAATACCCTGGGGCTGCAGGGGGGGCACAGGGTGTGGGTTGAGGGTCAGTCACAGGTGGCAGCTGCTGTGTTGCGCCTTGCAATGCAGCAGCTCACCTGTGGGTGGCCCTCGACTTAAACCTTTTTTTTTTGGCTCAAAGTTGTGCAGGCGCAGGTTGTGGGTTGTGCCTGCACAACTCTGCACAGCCCGGCTGAATATCGGGCTGTGCAGTTTATGCATGGTTCCTCCCCCTCCAGTTCAGCATGCATTCATTTGCATTGCGCTGTTGCTCAGCCTGTTTTCAGTGGCGCAACTGCCTGCTGCTGAATATCACAGAATGGCGCAATTGCGGACTTGCGCATGCGCAATCCTATTGCGCATGGCGCAACCCTTTTGAATATCCGGCCCTAAGTGATCTTTTTGGTTACCAAACTTAAGCAGCAGAAATTATTTTTCCCCAACTGAGGTAGCTTTGAGAATTGTTTATAGAGCTGCAGGAGTAAAATTCATGCAATAGTCAGGTCACACTCCCCAAATATAAGTACACAAAGGAGTGAAAAGAGTGACTGACAAAAAAGTTTGATGGAGAATAATTGTAAATATGATACTGACAATAAAAATCTGTGCTTTCTTATCTTAGAAAGATATCAGGGTTTGGCAAAAAGGCTTGAGGAGCACAGAGCGTAATCAGTTCAAGAGGATGCATAAACTGAGACTGAGGAAATCTTACCACAGAATGAGAAACCTAGATTGGATTGCAAAGAATTTCAACTGTTTAGTGCATTAGCCTATCAGAGGAAGCCTACATGCCCATTTGTGGTGATGAGAGAATGCTGTAAAGGGTGCGATACACAGTACAGTTTGCATTAAACTTACTGTGTAGCCAGTTGTCAACTCATTCCTTTTATGTGACTGCAATGAGTTGACAGCTAATTGTTTTATAATAATTGGCAAGCGCTTTCTCCCATAGGGAAACCTGGTTATAATGTTGCTGTTATAACCAGTTGGTTATAATGGTGAACACGTGCTGGGTTTCCCATCTGCGCATGTACCAGTCCCTGCTTTTCCCTTCCTCTGTCTGGCCACCAGTTCTTGACACTGCAGTGATTACCGCCACTCCGAGTGGGTGGTAAGTTAAAAAAATAATAACGTGGTTGAAAAACAGTTTTGAAAGGGGACTGCTTTAAAACAAACAAAAAACAAGTAAACGTTTCATTTTCTCCATGAGCCACTACGGACCACTCTGAAACCTGACCGGTCCGCGGCTCCGTAGAGATGTCCATTTACTTTATATAACTGCTGTGGCAAAAAACAATCCCCAGCAGTTATGTGGCATCCCACACTGGGGGGGGGGGGGGAGAAATCCTCATTATAACCACCTACCCATCCATTATTCTCTATTTCCCTGCCGCTGCAGAATGAGGCTTTCTACTGAAAGTATATTCAGTATCTTGTTCAGAACTCAACAACAAAAACAAAGTTACCATATATCGATTTAAGAGATTTCCTGTGCAGAGCTCTAAAACGTCTCAAACTGGAAGCGGCTGATGGTTATACAATAAATATTAACAGAACCATACTGTATAAACGTTGCGGGTATGTAATCTTTTGTCACTAATGACTGATAATTATCGCTGTGCGTTAATGGTATAGCAGGTGGAAATGACATCCTAGCACTGGCTTGTGTTTTGCTACGGTCCTGTAGGTCTGTAGATGTGCCACTGAATTCCTGATTAGGATTCCCTACATCAAATCCATCTGTACTTAGCTGATCCAGGTACAGTACTCACTTTTAATTGTTTCCATTCAAAGCAGCCAAACCGTTTGCTTTTCATAGCATTACTTTTCTGCATGGTGATCCTTTTCTTTCTGAAACCGAGCAGTCTATGTGTCTTTGTGTAAACATGTGTTCAAATAACTCTGCAGTTGTTTTTCACATTGGTGAGTGCAGCTTTCTTTTCTGCATGTATCCTATACCAAGTAGACTCTTTCCTTTATTCAGCCCCAAGCACTTCCCTTATCACCTTCTAGTGTCTCTGGTTCCTGTTCCTTCTTCCTTGCTGCTTCTTCATCTGGTGCTTTCTAAAGCATTCCCAGGTTTCTATCATCCACATATTTCTTTGTTTTAACTTGTTCAAAGATCTGTTGTTGGCATCTGTAACATTATTTATTAGCTGGGACTACTCCTCTTCGCTCCAATTTTATGCACGTCAATTCTCCATACTGTCTGTTTGGAAATTCAGGATGTGTTATGTACAAATAATACTACATGATTTCCTTTTTATCCTCATAAGTTGACTTCTTTGTATGCTGTTCTCAGGATTGGCCTGTCAGGCTTTTTTGGCTTTTTTGGCTTATTGACTTCTGCTGCAGTTGCTTTCTCTAGAGTGAATTCACAGATATGTTCAGGTTACTCTCTTGAATATAACTCTTATCACATGCAGTTAACTTATATGGCCTCTTTCTAGGGTAGAGCCTCCAATGTTCAGAGTTTTATAGTACCATTTAAAAAATGGATTACATTTTTAAGCTGTACATGTGTAAAAATCAAGAAATCAGCACTGCAGCAATCTTTAACTGCTGAAAGTGCTTCCCTTAATACACACAGCTTTCATAAACATGGCTTCCTTCTGCAGACTGTGCAGTGTCACAGATATTGGGAGCTTATTTACATGTTCCAGAAATTTTTTTTTAATTAGTCCTACCAACTACAAGGATAACTGGGACTGTGTCAGTGTTCTTGTTCCACATTTGTTTTGTTTCTGTTTGCGTATCCTGGTATCTGAAGAGTGAGTTCGTTGATGTGTTTTCAGGTTACTTTGCTGTGTAAAACTCTTGCCACATTCAGTACATTTATATGGTTTCTCTCCAGAATGAATTCGCTGATGGGCTATGAGATTACTCTTTTGTATGTAACTCTTATTACATTCAACACATTTATATGGTCTCTCTCCTGAATGAATTCGCTGATGTATGTTAAGGGAACTACGATCTCTAAAACTCTTGTCACATTCACCACATTTATATGGTCTCTCTCCAGAATGAATTCGCTGATGGGTTATGAAGTTATTTTGTCTTGTAAAACTCTTGTTACATTCAGTACATTTATATGGTCTCTCTCCAGAATGAATTCGCTGATGTATTGTGAGGGTACCACGTTCTGTAAAACTCCTGTCACATTCAACACATTTATATGGCCTCTCTCCAGAGTGAGTTCGCTGATGGGTTGTGAAGTTATTTTGTCTTGTAAAACTCTTGTCACATTCAGTACATTTATATGGTCTCTCTCCAGAGTGAATTCGCTGATGTATTTTGAGGGTACTACGTTCTGTAAAACTCTTGTTACATTCAGCACATTTATACGGTCTCTCTCCAGTGTGACTTCGCTGATGGTTTCTGAGTTTAACCTGGTACATAAAGCTCTTGTCACATTCAAGACATTTATATGGTCTCTCTTGAGGGCAATCTCTCCCAAGTTCAGGTTCTGAATAAATCTGCTGATGTTTTATTAGGTGACTCTGTGCTGTAAAACTCTTGTTCCATTCACCACTTTTAACTCGTCTCACTCCTTTGTAACTCTGCTGTTGTACAAAGTTGAGGAAACTCTTCTCAAACTGAAGTGATGGATGTGGTTTCTCTGCTGTGTAACTCATCTTGTGTTTCTCTAGTGAAGTTTGCTGGCTTAGACTCTCGCTGTACTTCTCTCTCCTGCTGACTGTAAACACATATTGAATTAGTATTTGCTTACAATAAGATTTACAAATGTCTCGGGTGCTTTTCCTGAACCTTTTCTGTGAGCACCTTAGACTTTACAAAATGTTACTTTTTTTTCACAAAACTGAAACTTGCAGGAGTCTAAGTTAAGTAGCAGCAATACTTTCTGGAGAACTTACAAAAATATGTAGATGTAATTCACTTTCTATTTCACACTAGTTCTGTATTTCTCCACCCTTTTATGTATCACTGAGGCCATGTGCATGAAAACACTATCTTCCTACATTGAGAGTTCATCATCTAGTATTGCTTACTAACCACTTGGTGTCATAATACTCTGCTTATGACATCACCATTATTCCCATGGCTACAGACTGTAATGTCACAACATCAGATTATGACTTCAAGTGATCTGCAGAAGATGGTGAGCTCAAAGGGACAAAAATATTGTTTCCATGCAAATTTTCTTAATGCTATTTTAAATTGGGGGGGGTGAGAAATACATACAGAATATATGAACTATAGGCTGAATTGTATCTAAATAATATGTTTTCCCAGAGACATAAGCAGTTGTTTAAGGCTGACCATAGCAAGCACATGAGGGAGGTTGTTCTATATAAGGGATTACTACTGTGAAGCAGGACACAGACATTATGGGCATGTGTGCCAACTTTTGTTTATTATTCTTACGTTCAAAATTAAATTTATGTTCAAAATTGAACTGTCCTTTCTGTGAAAAATTTCATTTTTATAATTATTTAATCAGTACACTCTCCATGTGTGTAAAAGTTGTTTTTCATGAGACTCTGTCCCTGTGAAAGGATACATATAATACAATTAGGGTCAAATTCAAAGAGACTTTAACCATTAGAAAGGACACTATAAAAAGGGAAAAAGCAGATATAAAACAGATGAGTGCAGAGGGAATTAAAGGAAAATTACCATCAACCTGTCTTCTGGGTACCAGTGTAGTTTGTAGGCATGAACAATGATTTCTTCTTTTACATCCCCCTAATGTCATCCTAATTTAAATATATATGAGGTTGCTTCACTCTGGTCTGCCCTGGTGTGAAAACTTGTTTAACTCCATTGTAAAGACCATGACCCCACTCATGCAAGGCATCATGGGTTGATCTGTATCTGCACAAGCCAGCAAAAGTTATACTTTCAGTCACTTTTGTTACATGTCTTGTGAAGTTCTTGTATTCTCTAAAAGCATTTTTCCCTAACTCAAATACACTTTAAACTACAGAAAACAGCAGGGCACTTACTATACCTTGAAAAGTTTCATGGCCAACATAAAACAAGAACATGGGGACTGCCGAGGACAGCAACAGCACTGATTGATGCCGTATAACTACTGCAGGCTATAGCTCTAAACATCATGAAATTCCTGGATGCCTTACTTGAATCGGGTCATGGCCTTTGCTATGGAGTCAAGAAGGTTTTCACACCAGACTTAAGTAACTTCATTTACATTTAAATCCTGACGAAATTAGGAGGGTGCAATAGAGGCACTCATTGTTCATGCCTGAAAACTTCACAGGTAAACAGAATAAAAGGCTGAGGGGACCTTCCCTTTAAGAGTAATGATAATACATTCTACAGATAAACAATAGAGATAACATCAAGAACAGCACAGAGGGGCTCAAAAAAGATGGGGGATATTTTACAGATGATGGGGACAAACTAACATACTGAATGACCATTTAAATTCAGAAATTCAGAGTTGAAAGTGATAAGTCATTACCTTGGGGGAGAAACTAGGCACTAAGGAAATTGGGGAAACATTGGTTATAGAAAACATTTATTGAGTGAATAGTACAGAAAGGACTTCAGGAATCACAATGTCAACAAATCCACAGGACCAGAAGAACTGGAAACCCAAGAGGGTTGGAAGAGTTGAGCAGCTCACTGGCTGGCAGCACCTCCAGCAGATATTTTTACAGAGTCAGTACATGCTGGGGAAGTACCAACACACTAAAGGTCTGCAATTATGTTCCCCCTGCCCAAAAGTGGGGCTAACTATCATCCAGCAAGTCTCTAATCAAGGTCTAGGGTGGCAATTAGGGATTTGAGCAACAGTACATGATAGCACCGAACATTTCAGTTCTGTTGTGAGTTAATTGATGGAGACAGTAGTCAAACAGGACCTAGTGGACTGCCTGGAGAAAAACAGGCTCCAGGACAGTAAACAGTACTGGTTTGTGACGGGAGACCTTGTCAGGCTAACCAGATAGTATTCCTTGACTGGGTAACTAGGACAGTGGATTCAAGTCATTTAGTAGATTTATTCCACTATGACTACAGTAAAGCATTTGACTCGGTGCCACACAAAGGTTGCTGAAGAAACTAGAACATCTGGGTACAGTAAAGGACATACATGTAGTTAGATGGGTGGGAGGTGGGTTCAAAGGGAGATAGCAAAAGGTAGTGGTAAACAGTCAGAATCGAGGAGAAGGATGTCTCTAGTGGAGTGCCACAAGGATCAGTCCTGTGTCCAGTGCTTTTCAATAGTTATCAGTGACATAGGAGAAGGACTACAGAGCAAGGGATTTCACTTCACAGATGACATTAAGCTCTGTGGTATTCTAGACAGAGAGGAGGGGATAAGGCAGATGCTGAGGAACCTGCAAAGGCTGGAGAGGTGGTCCAGGGTTTGGCAGCTGCAATTCAATGCCAAAACAGTGTAAGGTGATGCACACAGGGAACAAGAACCCCAGAATAGAGTACTAGATTGGAGAGGTTAAGCTGGACACCACTACTGAGAAAAGAGACATAGGAGTCATCATAAGTGACTCCCTTAAGCAATCGGGCCAGTGTAACAAGGCCTACAGTAAGGCAACCAGGATGCTGGGGTGTATTTGAAGGGTTTTTGACAGCAACAGGAAAGAGGTATTACTACCTTTCTATAGATCACGGGTAAGACCACACCTAGAGTACTGTGCTCAGTTATGAGTCCTCATCTAAGGAGGGGCAAGGGCAGGCTGGAGAGAGTGCAGGCAGTGTAAGGTAACCAAAAAGATTCAGGGTCAGCAGGACAGATTCTACGAGGATCAGCTGAGGGCAATGAACTTGTACTCGTTCAAGGCAAGACGAGAGAGAGGTGATATGATAGGGACCTTCATGTTCCTGAAAGGAAGGAACAAGGTGCACTGCGAGGAACTGTTCAACAAGAGTAGCAAATCTAAAACATAAGGTCACAAGCAGAAGTTGGTTCAGGAGGGATGTGAGAAAGTTTTATTTTGCAGAAAGAGTGGCTGAGCCATGGAACCATCTGCCAGCAGAGGCGGTGGGTGACAAAACCATTGATGGGTTCAAAGATGGCTGGGACAGAGTTAAGGGCTTGGTGTTTACTCAGGGGGCAGTAGTAAAACGGGGAGCAAGGTATGGACTGTGTAGTCAACAAGCCCATATCGACAGTATGTCTCAGGGTAAGACTGTGTTATGGGTAAACTAGATGGACCCTTAGTCTTTTCTGCTGTCATTGTCTATATTTGTATGTTTCTATGTTGACATATACTTTTTATGTTTGCTTGCGTGCAGCGCAAGAAACATATTGCGGCAGCTTGGTGCCGAAGTAGGTTCTGGAGGTGCGGCACTGGTGAGCCCAATAGTGGCATGGCATTTTGGGGCATGTGTGATGTCCACAAATAATGGGGGACACAGCCAGTGACAGTGGTTTGGAACCTTGCCACCAACTTGTGAAAAAATAGCCGCTGCAATCAGGGGCCACCTCGTCATTGCAGCGTCAGCCATTCACCGTAATTGAGAGAGCAACCCGTCATTGCAGGGCGGGACCTTGCAGCCCTGATATTGTTTGTGAACACGGTGGCGGCTTGCTGCCTGTTCACAAACAATATGAACCCCCTCCCCTGCTGAGGGGGTGCCCAATTCCCCTGGCAGCATGTGCCCCAACATGTTTGTTTGCCGACGGGGGGCCCCAATCCCCATCGGCTGCAGTGCCCCAGATGTATGTTGCCGACGGGGCCACTCCCCATCAGCAGTATGTAACGCCCCCCCAGCTTTTCTTGTCTGCCAACAGGGGTGCCCAATCCCCATCGGTATAATGTCCCCCTTGCACATTTGTGTGTGCCAGCAGAATTGCCCAATCCCCGTTGGCATAATCAACCCCGTTGTTGTGTGCCGGCCAGGGTGCCCAATCCCTCAGCTACAGCGGCCCCCAAAGACTCTAATGGCATGCTGGGAGCCCACCCCAGCATGCCACATTGCCCTGTAAATAAAAACCGCCCCACTATGTCTTTTTTTTTTTTTTACCTGTAACGAAGGAAGCGGTCCACTGGTGGTCTCCTGGCCCCCTCCCACAACCTGCACCCACCCACTGTGCACCCTGGCTCCCCACACCCCTCCTCACCCCATACTTACCTCCGGAGTCTGGCGCAATGATCTTCGGTGGACCGGGAACATGTCTGCACTCTTCAAAGCCGACTGTGAACTGAGGAAATGCTGGTAAGCTGTATAATGTAATAAATAGGGTTTTTTCAACTTTGATGCATATCTCAGGCATTTTTTTGAATTTTGCCACCTAATTTTCAACATGGGATTTTTGGGACCCTCCTCATGAATTCTGTCACTGTCATGGTGTTAATCGGTCCCGAAAGGTGATTTTGCAGTCGCTGCATGGAATCACCTTTCAGGACCAATTAATGTCACAACAGTGCCAGTGTTCATGAGGTTGGCTCTCAAAGCGTCTGATATGTTGCAAATTTGGTGGGAAAAATAAAAAATGACTGTTCTGGCGTGCATTGCGCAGTTGCTACGCACACGTGTAACTTTGCGAATTTGCAATATTTTCAACACTGGCATTTTTTCAGACCTCCTTCTGAACAGTACAGCTGTCATTTTTCACACCCTGGACGAAATGTGTTTTCGCACTTCCGGCGTGAAATAGCGTGGTCGGTGTGGGAAATCAGTGTTCTGCACAGATTAAGAAAGTGACAGTGGCACTGTTCATGAGCAGAGGTCCTAAAATGCATATGTTGAAAATTTGGTGATGATACTCCATAAAATGACTGTTACGAGCATGCGTTGCGCTGTTCCTACACATAAGTTCGCGAATTTTCAATATTTTCACTCCAGATTTTCAACATTGCTATTTCACCACACCTCCTTATGAGCAGTACAGCTGTCATTTTCATATCTGCCTTAAAGCGTATTTTCCGACACATGTAGCGCGACAATGGCGCAGTCGGTGTGCGAAATCAATGTTTGGGACAGATTAAGAAAATCACAGTGACACTCTTCATGAGCAGAGATGTTACAATGGCTATGTTAAAAATTTGGTGAAAAAAGTCCATAAAATGACTGTTACGGCGACCATTGCGCAGTTTCACGCACCTCGTAGAGTCATGGATTTCTAATATTTTCAGTCAGATTTTCACCACTGGCATTTTCCACAATTCCTTATGAACAGTACAGCTGTCATTTTTCACACCATGGCGAAATGTGTTTTCGCACTTCCAGCGCAGAAATGCGTGGTCGCTGTGGGAAATCACTGTTCGGGACAGATTAAGAAAATCACAGTGACACTGTTCATGAGCGGAGGTTCCAAAATGCCTGTGTTGACAGTCTGCTGTAAAACATCCCCAAACTAATTGCATTATGGGTGTGCGTTGCCCAGTTTCTACACACGACTTCACCAGTTTTTTTAATATTTTCACTGCAGATTTTCAACACTGCCATTTTTTCCACTTCCCCATGAACAGTACAGCTGTCATTTTTCACATCTTGTTCAAAATGTGTTTTCACACCTGCGGTGCCAAATGGCGTAGTCGCTGTGCAAAATCAGCTTTCGGCTAACGAACTGATATTGCCACTGTTCATAAGTTGGGGGTCAAAAAACCCCATGTTGAAAATTTGGAGTGAAAATGCCAACGAACGCCTGAGACGTTAGGGTTTCTGACCATAACACCCCACCCTGTAGAGATTGACAGGCATCAGGGGTGTGACTTGGGATTCTTGCCTGTAATGCTCATACCATTCCACACCCTGCAGCCAGTGAGAGGCATCGAGGTATGCCCTGGACTCTTCAGCCCCAAAGTTCACCCCATTCTCCTATACCGCACCCATCTCACCATATTTCCTGATGGAATGGGGTGAGCATAAGGGTCAAAGACCCCAAGGCACACCGTGACACTTGGTGTCTGCAGAGTAGGGTGTGGTGAAATGGCCTGGCCGTTGTGCCTGACGACCTAAAGGCACACCCCAATGCCTGTCAGTCTCTGCAGGGTGGTGGAGGAGTTGGCTTCAGTTCAATACTTCACTGCCATTCCTATTATGCAGCTCTCTAACTCCTACACTACTAATGCCAATGCTAGTAAGCAAACATTCGGCATTGACAAATGCTTGTTTATTTTGTTTTAGGTTTTCCCTCATCTCCTGACTTCTATGAAACCATTCTTCCCCATTTTGACTCTGCTTTAGCACATTTACATAGATACATAGACAGTGTCGGCAGATAAGGGCCTATGGCCCACCTAGTCTGCCCATTTGAGCTTGTAAGTTCAGTTTGTTTTCCTAGAAGTCTATTTCCCCTTACCCCTGACCTCTAGAATTCCTTTATGTCTATCCCATGCATTCTTAAATCCCGTGATTGTTTCAGCCCCCACCACTTCCTCTGGCAGGGTGTTCCACTTGTCCACCACCCGTTCTGTGAAGAAATTCTTTCTCATGTTTCCTCTGAATCGTCCTCCCTCCAACTTCATCCCATGCCCTCTAGTCCTGAAACATCTTTTTCGCTTAAAAATAGTGTTTTCCTGCACCCTGTTCCTCCCTGTAAGATACTTGTATGTCTCTATCATATCCCCTCTCTCCCTCCTCTCCTCCAGGGAGTACATGTTCAGTTCCTTCAACCTGTCTTCATAGGACTTGTGATGCAACCCATGCACCATCTTTGTTGCCCTCCTCTGAACCTTCTCTACCCTGTCTATGTCCTTACGTAGGTATGGTCTCCAGAACTGTACACTGTACACTTTCACATCTGAAATAATGACAGAGTACACATTTTAATATAACTCAAAAACAGGTTTTCATCAGTATTCTCTGCTGGTTTTGTACACTTTTTGTCCCCTATGGTTAGGGAACAGTGTCTGCTGCATGCTAGTTCATTATAGTTTCATGAGAAGTGATTTTAAACAATTGGTGTTCAAAACTGACAGAATAATGATAAAAACCTGGTCCAAACCATATTAACAGAAGCACTTCTTTATTATTTCAGCTGTAAACTAAGTGGTAAAGCAGACTCAAACTGTGGAAAGAAAGGCATCATACAAGTCAGGAGATAGGTGGCAAACTAAAATAAAATGAATAGGTCAAAATAAAATAAACAGTATAGGTCAAACTTTTCCCTGCTATCATGCACTGCTGCTTTAAGCAGCAGCTATTGTGGTCACTGCCAAAAAATCCCTCAAACCCAACACAGGGACCTTACCTCCCCTGGACTCACCTGGTGCATTAAAGATAATTTCCTATTCTGGGATTTAGGAAGGGAAGGGATCATATTTAGGCTCTGCAATGCCAAAAACTGAGTCCCATCCAGTTCTAGGTACTGAGACATGCTCCCACACTTTGTGAGGTACTAGTCTGGAGAGCACTGGGGTATGCTCCATAGGCAGTAATAGGGCAGATTTTCTTAAACATCTTTCTATGTGCTAGATAGCTGATTTGAAAGAAATCAAAGCCACTGTTCAACTAACAAGGGCCTTGTTAGTTAAGAGGTGGTTTTTGCTTGTTTCAAATCTGCACTCTAACATAGAAACAAGCATTTGTCAATGCCGAATGTTGTTTTGCTGGCATTGGTATTGGTAGTGCAAGAGTTAAGAGAAATGCATAATAGGAATGGCAGTGAAGTATTGAACTTAACGCCAACCCCACCCCTTCCCTGCAGAGACTGACAGGCATTGGGATGTGCCTTTGGGTCATCGGCCATAACGCTCATGCCATTTCACCTCACCCTACCCTGCAGATTCCGACAAGTGTCGTGTTGTGCCTTGGGGTTGTCGGGCCTTACGCTCATCCCATTCCATAAGGAAATACGTTGAGATGGGTGCAGTGTAGGAGAATGGGGTGAACTTTGGGGACGAAGAGTCCAAGGCACACCTCGATACCGGTCACTGGCTGCAGGGTGAGGTAGTGGTGGAATGGCATGAGCATTACAGCCAACAATCCCGAGTCACACCCTTGAAGCCTGTAGATCTCTATATGGTGGGGCGTTATGGTTGGAAACCCTAATGCCCTGGGCATTTTAAGGAATTTTCACTTAAAATTTTCAACATCAGCTTTTTGTGACCTCACCTCATGAACAGCGGCACTATCAGTTTGTTAGCGGAAAGGTGATTTTGCACAGCGACTGTGCCATTTGGCGTCATGGATGCGAAAACACATTTTGGGCAGCATGTGAAAAATGACAGCTGTACTGTTCATGAGGAGATGTAAAAGAATGGCAATGTTCAAAATCTGGAGTGAAAATATGAAAAATTGGTGAAGTCGCGAGCATGCATAGAAACTGTGCAACGCACGCCTGTAACACAATTATTTTGGGGTTGTTTTTAACCAAATTTTTAACATAGGCATTTTGGGACCTCCACTCATGAACAGTGTCACTGTGATTTTGTTAATCTGTCCCAAACATTGATTTCCCACAGCAACCGCACCACTGTGTGCCACACGTGCAAAAACACATTTTGGGTAGGATGTGAAAAATGACAGCTGTACTGTTCATAAGGAGGTGGGAAAAAATGGCAATGTTGAAAATCTTGAGTGAAAATATAAAAAATTGAAGTTACAAGTGTGCATGGAAACTGCGCAACGCACGCTCGTAACATGATAACTTTTTAGATTATTTTCACCAAATTTTCAACATAGGCTTTTTGGGAGCCCACCTAATGAACAGTGGCACTGTCATGTTCATTGATCGGTCCCAAAAGGTGATTCCGTGCAGTGACTGCGAAATGACCTTTCGGGACCAAATAACGAGATGACAGTGCAGGTGTTAATGAGCCGTGGAACCCCATGTTGAAAATTTGGAGCCAAAAATTCAAAGAAATGCTTGCGATATCCACCTAAGTTGAACCCCCCCCCATTTATGCCATTTATACAGCTTACCAGCATTTCTTCAGTTCGTGGTTGGCTTTGAAGAGTGCAGATGTGTTCCCGCTACACTGAAGATCATAGAGCTGACCTCCGGAGGTAAGTATGGGGTGAGGGTCTGTGTGAGGAGGTGGGGTGTGCAGAGGATAGGTGCGGGTTGGGGGATGGGCGGTGGTGCAGACAACAGACCATTTCCTTTTTTTCAGGTACACAAAAAAGAATTGGACCTTGTGGGACCATTTTCTTTCTTTACAGGAGAATTAAAACAAATGTTAGGCACACTGGGGTGGGCTCCCAGTGTGCCCCATGACTTTTGGGGGCCGTGATGTTGGCCACACTGGGGTGGGCTTTCAGTGTGCCATGCAATGGGGGTGGGCAGGGGGGAGGAACATGCCGATGCAGTCGGCTTTCTTTCACGACAGCACACTGGGGTTGGCTCCTAGTGTGCCACACAATGTGGGGGGGGGGCTATGCCGATATGGGGATTGCACCCCAGATGTCAGCCTTCTTTTGGATTGTGTGGCAGCGGTAGGACCCGCCACCATGTTTATTGAAATGCTTCACCAGCAAAGCCACATAGAGAGGTGTGCCATCTGTGCCGCTGCAAGATGAGCTTGTCTCTGATTGCAGCGGCACATTAGTTTCAGGTTGGTGGCACGTTGCATAAACTTTTGTCAGCGCTAGCATGCTGGCTAATTGGTGAATGAGGGATGCACCTACTAAAGTGTGCCCTGCATTCGCCAACACTGACACACCTCTGCATTTCTCCTACTACCACAAAATGTTGCTTGCTCATGCTCAAGACAACATGAGAAGTGTTTTAAAAAATAGCCCCATTACTGATTATAGAGCACACCCCATGCTCTCCAAACTATAACCTCACAAAGCGTGAGAGTGCAGGGGCGTGTCTTAGAACTCAGAAGTGGAAGGGATCAGGCTCTCAGCTCCAGGGAGCCAAAATACAATCTCTTCCCTTACTAAGTCCCTGAATAAGAAAATTATCTTTTATGCACCAGATGACTCCTAGGGAGGTAATATTCCCTTAAATATCAACAAATGAATGTGCCAGCAGAAACAGACCATTTGGTCTGTCGAAGTCTGCTCGAGTGTGCAGCTAGCACCCCTAGTTTGCAGCTGCTCCAGCCCCTTCCCCTGTCATCCCACTGCCACCCCCACCTCCCCCAGCCTCGCTCTCCCCTGTTCCCTGTCCCATGCTCTTTTGAAGCTGTTCACAGATTTACATGATACCACCCATTCTAGTAGTGCCTTCCATTTTGCTACCACCCTCTCTGTGAGAGTAAGTCTCCTCATTTCCTTCCTAAATCTTCCCCCCTCTATTCTTAGCCCATGCCCCCTGGTGACCCTCCCCCTCCTTAACTTAAAGACCCCATCTGCCCCATCCTTACTGATTCCCCTCAGATACTAGAATGCCTCTATCATGTCCCCCCTTCCCTTCTATCCTCTAGGGTGTACATATTCAGGTCTCCCAGCCTGCTGTCATAGTCTGTCCCCCCCCATTCCATATATCATCTTTGTTGCCCTCTTCTGCGCCCCCTCCAGTAGCCTGATATCACGCTTTAGGTATGGCCTCCAAAACCGCAAACAATACTCTAAGTGCAGCCTTACCAGCGACCTGCAGCGGGCAAGATCACCTCTCTTCGCCTGGATGAAAACCCCTCGCTATGCACCCCAGCATTTTGTTTGCTTTTGCAGCTGCTCTCCTGCACTGGGCAGTGTTGTTCATGGTCCCTGTTATCATTACCCCTAGGTCCTTCTCCTCCTCAGTGATCCCCAGCTTAACCCACCCAGCCAGTATTCTCTCCTCGGGTTCTTCACCCCAAAATGCATAACCTTACACTTCTTTGCATTGAAACCAAACTGCCACCTCTCTGACAACTCTTCTAGCTTGCTTAGGTCCTCCTGCAGCTGCTTCCATCCCTCCTCTCCATCCACCACTGCTCCAATTTTGGTGTCGTCAGTGAACAGACTTACCTTGCTCACCACCCCATGTGGAATGTCCGATATGAACAGCCCAAACAATACTGGCCCCAACACAGAGCCCTGTGGCACCCCACTCATCACCGGCCTTGGAGTTGACAGCTTCCCTCTCACTACCACCTGTTGCAGCCTCCCACTCAGCCAGCTTGTAATCCAGTTCATCATTTTTGCCCCTACCCCTACAACAGTTAGCTTCCCCCCAAGCCGCCCATAAGGCACAGAATCGAAGGCCTTGCTGAAGTCCAAGTAAAGAACATCCACCGCATGACCCTTATCCAGCTCACCTGTCACCCAGTCATAATATTGTATCAGGTTGGTTTGACAAGACTTCCCTGAAATGAATCTATGCTGCCTCACATCCTGGAACCCATTGTCCTCCAGGTACGACACCAGTCTTTCCTTTAATATTGTTTCCATGAGTTTGCACACTATGGAGGTGAGACTTACCGGGCGATAATGACCCGGTTCGTCCCTTGGTCTGCTCTTGTGTAATAGTACTATATGTGCCATCCTGCAGCCCAGTGACACACATCCTGACTCCAGCGAGGTGCTATACAGATACTCCAGTGGCTCCGACAACACCTCCGCCATCTCCCTCCGCACCCTGGGGTGGATACCATCTGGCCCTGGTGCCTTGTCTACCTTAAGTGCCTTCAGTCCCTCTAGGATTCTACTTACCTCAATTCGTCCATCTGTTGCCTCCTCTCCCCCTGCCCCCACCCTCCCAGTCCATGGTGGTAGCAGCCCCCCCTTTTATTCCGTAAACACTGAGCAAAAGTATTCATTCAGTGCTTCTGCCTGCTCCTCCCCCTTTCCTGTCCACTCCCAACCCCTTTTTATCCTCACTATTGTCTCCTTGCACTTCTTTTTCTCCCTGATGTATCTGAAAAAGCCTTTGAGAAAGGATGGTTGTATCCGAAATGTGTCAGGCTGACCTTCATGTAAATAAATTTTATTTTATGAGACTGGTGCCCTTGTAAGTTTATGGGTTTAGAGTGCTCTGCTTTTCTAGTAAAATGTATCTGAAAAAGTCTCCCCCCCCATGTTAATTCCCTGCGCTAATCTCAGCTCCCTATGGGCCTCTGCTTCTCTCACTTTTCTGGTCACCTCCCTGGACCATCTTGCATACTCCTTCCTGTCCACTTCCTTCCCTGTCCTCCTATACCTCTGGTGCACCTCTCGTTTTGCTCTCACCACCTCCACAACCTCGCTGTTCAACCAGCATGGTTTTCTTGCTCTGCTCCTCTTAATCTGTGTCTTGGTGCAGGCTTCTGTTGCCTCTGTAATCCCCCATTTAATAATGTCCCATTTCTGCTCTGCATCCATCTCCTGCTTTATGCCCTCCAGTTTCACTTTCAGTACTTCCTGCATCCTCCCAAAGTCTGCCCCCCTGAAATTCACCACCTGAGTAACTGATTTCTCTGGCTCCCCACACATCGTGATATTAAACCAAACTGTTTGGTGATCGCTGTCGGCTAGTGGATCCTCCACCTTTATTTCCCTTACTGCCTCCCCATTCGACAACACCAGATCTAAAGTGTTCTTTAGCCTAGTAGGTACACTAACCAACTGTGTCAGGAGACCCTCCTGGATCGTATCCAGGAGCACTTGCTCCCTAGCACTGGAGGTGACCAGAATTCTCCAGTCAACCCCCGGCAAGTTGAAATCCCCCTTGATGACCACCTTCCCTTTTCTACATACCTTTCTGATTTGTCCTGCTAATTCCACTAATTCCCTGTCAAGCTCTTCAGACTGGGACAGTGGCCTATATACCACCCCAAACCTCAGTTTCCTACCCCTTGAGTCTAGGAGCTGCAGCCAGATTGTCTCTGTTCTCCTTTCTTCCCCCTCGTCCCTTGTGCATTTGATCCCATCCCTCACATAGACTGCCACCCCACTGCCCCTTCCCTCCTTACGGTCCTTCCTGTATAATTTCTATCCTGGGATTGCCAGATCCCAGTCTTGGTGCTCAGTTGCCCACATTTCTGTGATGGCTGTAATATCCACCCTCCACACTGCTAACAGTGCCTGTAGCTCAGCTGATTTGTTGCCTAAGCTTCTTGCATTCAGTAAGACCACCCTCCATCCTGCCCCTTCCCTTCATTGGCCTCCATTTCCTCCCTTCTACTCCCTCCTTTTTAGTCTGCCCCGAGTCTTTCCCTCCTAGCCTGGGGGGTAGGCTGTGACTCCACTCTATTGGATCCCTGCCTACCTGCTGTCCACTGGCCACCCCCATCTAGTTTAAACCCACCTGTCGCAATATACCTCCCCAGTCTTTGCTTTAATACCTCCTTCCCTTCCCCTCCCCACTCAGGTGCATCCTATCCCTTGCAAACAGATTGTTACTATCCCAGGTACTGCCCCAGCCATCCACAACCCCATATCCCTTAGTTTAAGACCATTGTACCAACCATGTGTTCAACTCCCTAAGCCTCTCCTTTCTCACTGTGCTTGTGCAGGGTACTGGGAGCACCTCAGAGAATGCCACAGACTCCCCAGTCTCCTCGCACAACCTTCCCACTTCCTCAATCCTCTCTTTTGTTACCTCCACCGTTTACCCTGCTAGGTCATTTGTCCCCACATGTACCACAATGTGTGGTTTCCTCCTACCCCTCCTTACGCACTTTAGGATTGCCTGTCCTGCCTTGTCTGCCTTTGATCCTGGTATGGACTCCACCCATATCTGACTGTGCCTCTCCCCTTGCTGCCCCATCTGATCCCCTTGAGTATGGAGTCCCCCAACATCAGTCACCTCCCTCCTCTTTCCTTGTGCCCATCACCACCCCCCCACCCAGGTTCTCATTTCTGGGGCCACTCAAGATGGTGCTTTTACAATGTGTCCCAGTGTCTTCCCCCCTGCCCTTCTCAATTGAGACTCCTCCCTCCTCCTGTTTGACTGACAACCTTCCTCTCCCTCCTCACTTCTCCAAGTATTATCCCTTCCCCTGCCATGCCATGCTCAATCCCTCCACTAGTAATGCCCCTCTCTCCCTTCTCTTTGTGAGTACTATCCCTTGTGCAATCTCCTCCTGCTTCCTCTTTCCCATGTGTTGCTAGTACAGCAAACATGTTCCCTCCCCCCTTTGCCTTACTCTGTGTTACCTCCTCCCTCCTGCCTACTGCTGCTGCTCTTTTTCTAGGTCCTACTAGAGTCCACCCTTTATCAGCTAGCTTCCTGTCTACTGTTCTCCTTCCCCTGACCCCTCCCTTGCCCCACTGTTCCTTCTCTGTGGTGCCCCCACAATACTCTCAGATGTCAGCCCTCCTACTGATGCAATCTTCCCCTCATCCCTCAACCTTCCCAGCTCCCTGCCAAGCCACTGAACCTCTTCCTCAAGCCTCCTTAGCCTGTGGCATATTGGGCACCCTCCCAGCCTCCACAGTATGTTCATCTGCATTGCTGCCCCACAACCATTGCACCCTACAATCCTCCCCATGGTCACCACTACCTATACAGCCTCTCCACACCAACTCTCCCTCCCTACAGCAAGTAGAATTAACTAATCCTAGCCCAGCCTCTAACAGACATTGTTATCCTAAATGCTATTGCATGCAGCACAAGACAGCCAACTACAGTACTAACTGGAAACCACAATCCTACTCATAAGGACTACAGATCTACTCATACGTTTTATATATTTATATGTCTTTAAGACTTAGCTCATATGGCTGTTCCTTGTTTCTTCCTTCCTGACCTGCTCTGAGGGCTCAGGTCAGTTTGCAGCTCCCCAAGCTCCTCCCTCACAGCCTTCAAACCCAACCCCCAGTGGTATTTCAGTATTTAAGAAAGGCTGGTGGAAGGGGTGGGTCAGAGGGCTTTCACAGTCACTCCAGCCACAGAAACCTTTAAGCTAAATTCCACTTTAAGCTAAATTAAAAAGAAAATAAAACAATATCAAAACTTACAAAAATCCTCTATACAGTAACTCCCTCAACAGCAAATGGAATTAACTAATCCTTCTGTCCTGTAGTTTAAAAAACAATAGCAAAACTTACAGAAATCTTCTCCACAGCCAGCAAGAAGACTTAACCAATCGTTCTCTCCTGCAGTTTGATGGTCAGTAAGAATTTAAAGGCTATGTGGGTGGGCACGTCTGGGCATGCCCTGTGCAGTCCCTCCAGCCACAGAACCTTTACAGTCACTCCAGCCACAGAAACCTTTAAGCTAAATTCCACTTTAAGCTAAATTAAAAAGAAAATAAAACAATATCAAAACTTACAAAAATCCTCTATACATTAACTCCCTCAACAACAAGTAGAATTAACTAATCCTTTTCTCCTATAGTTTAAAAAAACAACCGCAAAACTTACAAAAATCTTTTCCACAGCCAGCAAGCAGACTTAACCAATTCTTCTCTCTAAACATCTGACTTTGAGCCATGATCAAAGTGCTCTTTAACCCTCACTACTATTTTGCCTAGGGTGAATGCCTCCACTTCTGTCCTTGTACAATACTGAGTAACATCATGATACTGATCTTATTTAGACTATTATCTTCAGACACTTTCAAGGAAGAGTACATGGTCCTACAGGGGAGAGTAACATGTTTGCAATGTGAGTAAGGTCGTAGGATGAATGACTATTAGGCTGCAAACTACTTAGTTCCTAATTACATTCGGTATACTGTTTTAAAAATTCTGAAAGTTAAACGCAATCTAAACCATATAACCTTTTTAATATTGATACATAAGATTATATAAATAATAATGTATGTATAGATTTATGCAAATAGCCTATATTTCACAATATTCATATTAAAAAAAAGTACTGACATTATCTTTGAAAAGTGGAAAAATAGTATCACTATACATGTTTTTCTTTACTAACATATTTTTGATATGACGAGACATGCATCAACACATGAAACCATATCAATATGATCTATGCATGTTAACGGATACCAGACTTTCACTGAGACACAAATATCAGCACATAAAAACCAGATTAATATGATCTATTCATATTGAACTTGATCCCAGACTTTCATTGAGACCTGCATCAACACATGAAAACCATAACAATATGATCTATTCATGTTAAACTGACCCTAGACATTTGTTGCAACACGCATCAGATGAAAACCATATCAACATGATATACTCATGTTGAACTGACCGCAGTTTTTCATTGAGACATGGATCAGCACATGAAAATCGTATCAATATGATCTATTCATATTGAACTGATCCCAGGCCTTCACTGAGACACGCGTCGACACATCAAAACCATATCAATATGATCTATTCATGTTGAACTGGTGCCAGGCCTTCACTGAGACACGCGTCGACACATGAAAACCATATCAATATGATCTATTCATATTGAACTGATCCCAGGCCTTCACTGAGACATGCATCAACACATGAAAACGATATATCAATATGACCTATTCATGTGCATCTTTCCCCAGGCTGTCACTGAGACATGCAACTAATGAAAACCATATCAGTATGATCTGATCATGCCAAACTAATACCTGGCTTTCAATAAGACACACATCATCACATAAAAAACAGATTAATATGATCTATTCTTGCTGAACTGATCCTAGGCTTTCACTGAGACATGCATCAGCACATGAAAACCAGATCAATATGACCTATTCATGTTAAACTGATCCCAGTCTTTCACAGAGACAAGCATCAAGTGAAAACCATATCAATATGATATATTCATGTTTTACTGACCCTAGGCTTTCACAGAGACTTGCATCAGCACATGAAAACCAGATCAATATGATCTACTCATGTTAAACTGACCCCAGACATTTGTTGCGACATGAATCAGATGAAAACCCAGATGAAAACCATATCAATATGATATATTCATGTTGACTTGACCTTAGGCTTTTACAGAGACTTGCATCAGCACATGAAAACCAGATCAATATTTATTTATTTATAGTTGTTGACCAGGAGAGGCACACTGAGTACAGGCTCGTTTCCATGTTCGACCCGAGGGAAGGGGAGTTGGGAGAGAGTACAAATACATAAGTGAAAGCTGGTAGTTACATAGTACAAAACACTAGGGTACAAAAGCATGGTATACATGGAATTCAGATTCCAGAATAAAAATACGGTAGGATGAATACGTAGGTGAGCATCGGTCAAACAGAATACAAATACTAAGGTGCGAAAGCATGTTATACATGGAGTATAAATTCAAGAATAAGTTAAAGTGCAGACATAGAGAGATACAGTAACAAACACAGCATTGTCCAAGCAGAGTAGCCTAGGAGTTCCAGATAAGTTAACCAGATGCCACTCTCTTACCATTAAAGGAGACAACATGATAATTTACAGTCATGACTGGTGCATTTATTTCAGTATCAAATTTCATCAGCAGTTAACTAAATCATTTGCAGATAGCAATAAAATGCTTGCCTCAGTGCTTCAGCCCTTCACCTTCCTCAGGGAGCATCTGAGAGTAGCCTAGGAGGAGGGAGACTGGGGAAGGGGAGGAAAGAGAGTGGGAGTGCCAAGAGGGAGAAAGAGAGAGGGACAAAATTAAGATAAGTGCACATGCTATTTCTGGGGTCTAGTGAGTGGCGGGGATGGAGAGATCAGCCTAGGCGGGGCAGGAGTCCGGGAATACTGATGAGTCAGATAAGGCAATTTAAGCGAGAAAGGGAAGCGGAATGTCTGATGCGGGAGGGAAGAAAGTTCCAGGGTTGACAGCAACTTGTAGAAAAACGCAGCTGAGCCAGAGCTAGAGGAGCACCAAGGGAGGGAGAAAGTGTGGGAATCCCTAGACCTGAGAGGGTAGGAGGCCTTGGGGAAGGGGAATAGGAGGGAGGAGAGGTAGGAGGGTAGGGAGCCAAGCCAGGCCAGAACCTAGAGATGAGAAGTGTGGAGAAAATGACGGTGGAGAAGAGAGGTAAGAGAAAGGGATGAATAAAGGGAGAAGCGATGTGTGCGAGGAGGAGCATTTAGAGCGAAGCGTCAAAAAGCATCATAGAGGGAGTCAAGCCTGGAAAGGGATGAGGCAGCACCATACACTACGTCAGCGTAGTTGAATGAGGGGATTATCATTTTAGTTAGGAGCTGACATCGAGTGTTTAGGGAGAGAGCTTCCTCATTTCTAAACAAGGCGCCTAGTTTAGGGTGAAGTTTTGCTTGAATATGCTCTGTATGCTTAGCATAGTCAAGCCACACACCTAGGTATTTGTAGTGTGTAACTACATCAAGTGTGGAGCCATCCAATGTGGTAAACATGAAAGGGGAGGAAAGGGAGGCAAGTTTTTGCAGGGTTCCACATGTCATAGAGACAGTTTTATTTACATTGACCTTGAGGTGGTTTTTACAGAACCAGTTGAGGACTGAGTGGAAATCAGATTGGAGTTGGGACTGGACAGTAGGGGTAGGGGGGCCAGAGGTAAAAAGGACAGTGGTTGTCAGCATACAGCTGTATTCTGGCCACTGAGTATGCAGACGTAAGATCGTTTAAGAAAACAGAGAAAAGAATAGGTCCTAAAATGGAGTCTGGGGGGACACCAGCATGGATCAGGAGGGGGAGAGCGAGGGTATCACTGGCAAGGACTTGTGAGCGACCAGAGAGATAGGAGTTGAACCAATTTACCGCTGCAGAAGAAAGGCCAGCAGAGGAGTTTTTCCAGAAGGAGAGGGTGAGAGACAGAGTCGAACGCCTTCGCAAGATCAATGAAGATGGTGGCGGTTATATGGTCTTGGTCCATGCCAGAGAGGATGGAGTTTGTGACACAGAGAAGAGAGGTAGTGGTGGAGTGCTTTGCCCAAAAGCCAGACTGAAAAGGGAGAGGTAATTCGAGGAGTTGAGAAATTCAGTGAGACGAGCTAGTACAAGGGACTCTTGAATTTTTGACAAAGTAGGGAGGAGGGATATAGGGCGATAGTTACCCAGGGTGAAAGTGTCCCCACCTTTGTGCAGGGGTAGAACTTAAACAGCTTTTCACACCTGTAGGACTATGCCGAACTATGCCAAGCTGCAAACGGAGCAAATACCTGTGGAGGCCATCGGGCTGTCAGTGAGGTGGGACAGGGCCACTTATTACCCTCTCGAACCTAACAGCAAGAGTGGAGCTGGGAACAGGCAAGCTGCAGGGGAAAAGGAAAGTGGGTAGGTGAAATGTAAGCTGGGAGGGAGCTCAGAGGGAAGTGGGAGGGTTTGAGAGAAATACAGGAAGGGGAAAGAAGAAAACAAGACGGAAGCAGTCTAAACAATGAGGAGTAAGGAACTCCACAATAGCATTAACTTAAACAGTCTAAACTCAAATATTCAGTACAGGCTGCTGTAATACTGCTTAATACACAGTTCTCTCCACACTTGTACACAACTGATATGAAGTAGTTTATAGGGCATTTAACAGTACAAACTGAGCATTACATGAATTAAAGGAGCATTAAATTAATTAAAGTAACCCCAAGAATGAGTACATTTACAGCTGGGGAGAAGTAAACATGTGGTCCTGAATGCACAATCAGTATAGGTGAGCTGAGAACGAAGATGGTGCCACATGCTGAGTTTCAGAGCTGAACTATGCTAAGCTGCAAATGGAGCAAGTACCTGTGGAGCCATGGTTGAAACAGGAGGCTGGTGGGGTGGGGGAGGGCCACTTGTTACCCTCTCGGCCCTAACTGTAAGAGTTGTGCCAGGCACAGGCAAGCTGTGGAGCCGTGGTTGAAACAGGAGGCTGTTGGGCCATCAGTGAGGTGGGGAGGCCACTTGTTACCCTCTGACCCTAACTGTCAGAGTGGAGCTGGGAACAGACAAGCTGTGGAGCCATGGTTGGAAACAGTAGGCCATTGGCCGGGAGGGCCACTTGTTACCGCCTCAACCCCAACTTAAGAGTGGAGCTGGGAACAGACAAGCTATGGAGCCATGGTTAGAACATGAGGCTGTTGGCCGTCGGGGGGGAGGGCCACCTGTTACCCTCTCGACCCTAACTGTAAGAGTGGAGCTGGGAACAGACAAGCTGTGGAGCCATGGTTGGAACAGGAGGCCATTGGCCGGGGGAGGGGGGCCACTTGTTACCCTCTCGACCCTAACTGTAAGAGTGGAGCCAGGAACAGATATGCTGAGGAGCTGTGAATATGATCGCTTCTGCTGAAGTTACCTCTGGCTTTCACACACACACACACTTGCATCAGCATGTGAAAACCATATCAATATGACCTATTCATGTTGATCTAACCCCAGGCTTTCACTGAGACAATCATCAACACATGCAAACCATATCAATATGACCTATTCATGTGTATCTTTCCCCAGACTTTCAATGAGACACGCAACTTACGCAAACCATATCAATATATGATCTATTCATGCTGAATTGACCCCAGGCTTGTACTGAGACATGCATCAACACAAGAAAAACATATCAATATGACTTATTCGTGTTGCACTAACAATAGGCTTTCATTGAAACACGGATCAACACATGAAAACCTTGTCAATATGAACTATTCATGTTGAACTAACCCCAGGCTTTCATTTAAAAAATCTGTTTCTGGCACCAATGGCTCAGACGGTAGACCTACTGAAAAATAGTTTGTTTAAAATGAGCTAACTTTGGAAACATTAGGGCTAGGAACTTATGTTTTTTGAGTGATCTATTTTTCTCCCCTCCATGCCCTGAATCTGCCTCTCCTTCAGGCATCCAAGGTCACCAGCATCCCTTCTAACCCCCCCGAGCCCCTTCGCCTCACATTGCAGCCTACCTCGAGGTAGCTTGGCATTACCCTTCGCCGAGTGGGTCCCTCTCCTCTGAGGCAGCCCAGTATGCTATATTTTTCCTTGGCCTCGGGTGCTGCTGAGACAGCCGGCCCGCAGGAAGTCTTCCGGGTGTGCTGGTAGACCGCATGCCATCATCCGGCCAATCCAGATCATTATTCCCAGTGTTCTGGTACTTCCCACATTGCGACACTTTTTGTGCAGTGCTCCTGGTCTCCACTGGGGGCTGCTGCACAGCAAAGTGACCCTGGAACCTACCCCAGGAGAGGAGAGCAGTCTTGAGGATGCTCAATCCTCCCCTTCCCCTGCTGACCCCAGATGACCCGAGTCCGTTCCCGAACCAGGGTCGCCGGTGTGGTGTGAAGTAAAGCGCCAGCACCTCAACACTTACATTTTTTAATGAAATCTTAAGAGTCAGCTTAGCTGATACATCAGTTTAACATGTTGCTACAATGTCTCCTACAGCAATATAATAAAAATGTCACATAGTTTACAATATTTTTAGCATCACGTTGCTCATAACATATTACAACATATTATATCAACAATAAGATTGAACATTGAAAAATATAACAAAACAATATACCAATAATATATACAGGTATAGCGATACAACATTTGTCGTTGGAAGATACTAGTTGTTGTTCCATTAAAGAACAAAACACACCCTTTTCTAGTTCTTGACTATTATTAATGGCTAATATTTGACCTTAATATTGGATTATTTTACTATGACACATTCTTATTGCAAGAATAAGGGGAAGATGTGGAGATGGTACAGGACTGCAAGGTAAGCCTGGACCATTTTATGCATACCATAGAGATCAATGAGTGACCTGCATAGGAGAACTGTGGCTTTAAGGGAGTGGAAGGGATCATATTTATTCCCTGACCAGGTAGCCAGCCAATCCTTTTCACTTTCCTATTGATTGACTCGCCTCCACACTCAGGCACGAAATGACATGTGCTTAGAAAAAGTGCAGGGGCATGCTCCATCAAAGTCAATGTCAGTTTTAAGTACAGTTTTATAGACAATAATGACCAGCTGGAGAGTAAGCAAGGACACCGGCTGACTAACAAGGGCCTTGTTAGTCAACCAGTGCCCTTGATTACTCTCCAACTAGCCATTTTGGTCTATAAAAATGTACTTAAAACTGACACCAATTTACTTTAATGGGTATGCCTCCTGGGCTCTTCCTGGGTACACATCATTACGTCCCTGAGTGCGGGGACAGACTGATCTGCAGGAAAGTGGAAGGTATTGACTGGCTACCTGGTCAGGAAAAAAATACAATCCCTTCCACTCCCTTAGAGATAGGACTGAAAATTATAAAATGTGCCTACTGGGACTTTTGCCGACCATAGCTTCATAGATATGTGTCACGTCAAAATCATGATAAATCATTTAAATCCTTTTCTGAAAGTCTGCCAAGAACTGCAAATCATCTAGGTTATGTAAGATTTAAACAATTGTGTCCTTATTTACTATTAACATAAATAATAGTTGTTACACATAAGTATTCTAAAAACCCAAGTTAACAAACTTAATACAAGTACAGTACCTAGTAACACGCTTTGCTTGGTGTCTTTGAAGGATATTTTAATATTGTATGGGAATATCTGTATAACAATTTTGCATCCCATACTTGTTGATTTTTTTATTTATAAATTATTTTTGAATCACTTGTTATGTATTATATGTAATATAGAATTGCTTTAAAGTGCTGCATAAGCTTCTATTGTGTCTCACACGGTTGCAATAAAACTGGAAAAATTAAATGAAAATTGTAGAGAAGCTGAGGAAAATCATCATCAAGGAAAGGATAGCGGACTTTCTGAAAGAGAACAAACTTGCAGACAGGAACCTCCACGGACTTACAAGAGGAAGATCGTGATGGTATAACCTGACGGACTTCAACAACACACAAACAGTACACAAAAATTAAGTATTAGACACGCTAGACCTTGATGTAAGACTCAGTGCCACACAGGAGGCTTAACATAAAAGTAGGGCCAATGGGGCTGGGGATGAAACATCCAAGATAAGTAGGCACCTGGCTGCCAGACAGGATACAGAGAGTGGTACTGAAAGTAAACTCTCAAATGTAAGAAAGGTGACCACTGGGGTCCCCACAAGAGTCAGTGCCTGCACCAGTCTTATGCAATATGTTTGGCAGAGATGTAGGAAAAGGACTGAACAGCAAATTGTGTCTGTCCACACGTCTGCTAGTAGATGGCATGGGTGAAGGAATAAGATAAATGAATATGGATGCGAAAAACCTCAACCAGTGGTCAGGTGCCTGGCAGCTAAAGTTAGTGCCAAAAAATGTTAAGTGATGCGCGGTGGCAAGAAGAATCCTTTAGGATAGCATACTGTAGATGGAACTGAAATGGACTTCTCATACGAGAAATGAGATCTGGGTGTAATGATAAAGAGTAACCTGATAAGTTCCAGTAAGTGGGGAAAAAGCATTTCTTAGAGCTAACAGGCTACTGGGATGTATAGGACAACGATTTACAAACAGCAGTGATCGAGTGATCATGTCACTGTTCAGGACAGTAGTCAGACAGTATCTAGAGAACTCTGTGCAATTTTGTGACCAAAAACTAAACAAACATTAGCCAATGCAAATTATGTTTGCATGCCTGCAGTATCTGCTGTGTAGTAAACAGTGGCGGATCCAGGATTTTATAAGGAGGAGTGCTGTGGTGGTGTGCTTACTTGATATGCAACTTTTTATAATTTTTTAATCCTTTATACTACACTTTTCATTACATTTTTGACTGAAATTATAAACATAATCTATAGTTTTGAATGCATATTTTCTTACCATCAATAAATCGAACTTCTTCAAGAAAGTGAAAAGCAGCAGTAGGAAGCAAGTAAGTTACAATGGGGGTGTGGTGCAGCTGCACCCTCTAAAACCCCCTAGATCCGCTATTGGCAGTGAAGACATTGAAGAGGGCCAGTCCCAGTACTGAGCCCTGTGGCACCCTGCTCAGCAATCTCCCATCACCAAAGTAAGTGCCCTTTACCACCACCCTCTGATGCCTATCCGTTAACCAGTTTCTAACCCAATTCACCACTTTGGATCCCACCCCTGGACTGTTCCGTTTCTTAATATGTCTCCAGTGTGGCATGCACCAAAGACCTTACTACAGACCAGATAGCCCATGTCCATTTCCTTCCCCTGATCTACTTTCCTGGTCACCCAGTCAAATACATCAATTAGATTAGTGTGGCATGACTCCCCCCACCCCAACCCCCGTTAATCCATGCTGCCTGCAGTCTTGCAGCTCACTGGATTCAAGATACTCCACCAGACTTTCCTTCAGCAGGGTTTCCATTAATTTCCCAACCACTGAAGTAAGACTGACCGACTTACAGTTGCTAGTGTTATCCCAGCTGCTGCTCTTATGTAGAGGGCCATGGTTCTTTCCTCTAGTTCTCCAGAACCACGTCTATTTCCAGTGACCTGCTGAATATGGCTGTCAGTGGGGAAGCTAGCACATTTCTAAGTTCCTTTAGTACGCTTGGGTGTATACTATCTGGTCCCACAGCCTTGTCCACCTCGAGAGCTTTAAGTCCCTTCAGGACTCTTCCTCTGAAAATGGATTTGTGTACACCTCTCCCACTTTTTGTTCCTGCTGCTCCCTGGTGGTCTGTCATATTCCCTCCACTGTGAAGACCGAGTAGAAGTATCTGTTCAGGATGGCAGCTTTTTCTTGGTCCTCTTCTGCGCAGTCTCGCCCTGCCACCCTTTTTATCCACACTATCCCTCCCCTTGTTTTTATCTTCTCATTTACGCACCTGAAGAAAGTTATCAGGACTGTGCATGCACACCAGAAGAAATGCCAGCTTAACTTCCAGGCTCCAGTGCCAGCTGAGATTCTGACAGAAATATTTTAAAATGAAGTCTTATTCTTCAGCCAGTGTTATTTCATTGCCCGTGGCATTCCAGTTCTGGAAAACGTAAAATCCAGCCATCAATTAGTAGAGTCCATGATATAAACAACTTTTGAAATGCAGCAGCACAATCCTAAGTTGACTCCCAGCACTAATAAACCTAATGTGGGGCATGGCAATTGCTTGAGCGGGGAGGGCACCACTTCTTCTTCAGCACCCTCTACTGAAAAGTATTCAGTATCAGGTAAGCCTGGTAAAATGGAAAAAAAGTGACATTACATTTATTAAAGACATGCTAATGTCTCTTAAAGATGATATTGCTTGGCTGCCCGGTGGCACTGTGGGTTGAGGCACTGGACACCACACCTCGCACCACGCCAGCAACCCGAGTTCGGGTGCGAGCTTGGGTGCTGGGGGTCGGCAGTGGAGGGTTGAGGAGCGAGTGTCCTTGTGGTGCTCTCCTCCCCGGGAGGGAGGGATGGGCATGGCCTGGCATGCCAGCGACCTCCGGTGCAGACCGGGGAGCGCTGCAGCATGCTGGGCAGCACGAGTTCAGCATGGCCGACGCAGGCAGGGTTGTCATGCGCCAGTGCTTTGGGTGTGTGCCATGCCTGGGGGGGGGGGTCACAGAACAAGGGAAAAACCCAGACCTTGGGGCAGGTGATGGCACCAGCCCCCATGCCCACTGCCAGGTCCATCCTTGAAGGCCTTTCAGTTCCTCTGCCCAAGCCCTCACCAAGCAGCTTGGAGCATTGTCTGTAAGTGCATCCAAGAGGAGGGGTGGCCTCACCCCAGAGGAGTTAAGCTGGGGGGGAACCAACTGCGAGGTGAGGGGGGAGAGAGGAGGCTTAGACAGGTGGACCACGGGCTGGGCAGGATCCGGTTGGATGCCTGAGAGAGGCTCCTTGGTTCGTGATCTGGAGGGGAAAAAAAAAAAAAGGATGATATTGCTGACCTGAAAATAAAAGACTCAGCCACAAATAAAAAAAAAAAATCAACAAAGTTTCATCTCGTACGGACTTTCTGGAGGGAGTCATTAACTAAATTGGAGGATTTTGTGTCGGGAGTGGCAAGACAGTTAGGATGGGTCACAGAAAAGTTTGACAATTTAGAAAATGGGATGAAGAAATAATTTGAGATTTGTTGGTGTTCCTGAGTGACTTGAAGGGGTGGACATGATCCATTTTCTGCAGTAATGCATCCCTGCCTTGCTAAACTACCAATGGAATTGGGCACTTGAAATTGAATGTGCCTTCAGAGCTTTGTCACCCAGACCAAAACTGGGTCAAAGACCCAGACCCATCATAGCAAACTTTTTGCGCTACTCTGTAAAAGAAGAGATACTAAGAATAGCCAGAGAGAGAAAGTATCTGAGCTGGGACAATAAACGTATATTTATTTTTCAAGACTTTTCATTGGAGATTGTGGAAAAGAGAAAGCTGTTTGCCCCAGTCAGATTAGCCTTACAGAATCTAAATGTAAAATATTTTATAAAATACGCAGCCATACTGATGAGCCAGAAAGGGGGTGGTTCATGCTGTGCGCACTGTAGACGAGGCTTGGGTCTTTTTTCATAGAAACTGACCCACTTCACTGCAGCAGAAAACATCACCCAGGAACACAGCCTCTCAACTGTCACCCTCGCGCACCACAAGCATGAGACAGCCAGCAGTCAAAATGGATTTTGACCAGGATGCACATGGGCAAAAAGACCAGTCACCAACACGACAAGCAAATCCTATAGTTAACAAAAACACAGCCAAATCACCTTCTTTAGCTTCAGAAGCCTCAAAACCTGTACCGAAATCACTGGCCTGGTCCGTACAATCATACAGGAAAGCAATTCCTATCTCCAAGAACAGATAGCGTGCCCTAAAAGTGGCCCCCAAAAGCTCAGAACTCCAGCTGAACTCAAACTCAAATTACAATTTGTGTACACTGGAAGCTGCTGAAACAACTCAGTCTGACCCAATCCAATTAGTTTGCCTCAGAACTTGGATGAACCTATGGACTTGCAGAGTACCTCGTACCTTCAGGACAGCTGAACTTTCTTTAGTAACTCTCTTTGTGTTTTCAGTGAGGACCTGCAGTGGAAACAGGGAGACAGTATAGTGCAGTGGTTTAAGGCTCTGAGCTGCAAATCTGGTGACATCCCAGCAAACCAGACCTGGGTTTGAATCCCACAGCTTCCACTTACATGCTGTGTGCCCTCAGCAGCAAGCCACTTAACTTCCCTGTGCTCCTAGGTCGCTCCTGTAAAAAAGCTTTCAGCTTAGTGTGCTACTCCTGGTTAAACAACTAAAAAAACCAAAAAAAAAACCAGGTCCGGTTCACTAGCTGCAGGAAGTGCTGCTCCTAATTTGTGATGACATACACATGCGTCTCATGAAATAAGCTCCTTTCTTTCTCTGGCTATATATTTGCATGCTGAGGAATGCCCTTGCTCCTAAAGGCATAGCTGTTGATTAGAAATTGCTGTTCTCATTCTGTTTATATAAGGCAGACCCAGGGTCTCTGGGATCATTACAATGTTTAGAAGAAAGCTAAATGCTTTAGATAGGCTGAAGATATACATAGTTTAATTCAAGCACAAATTGTTGGCATCTTAGGCCAGTGTTTTTTCTCTTACCAGTGAATTAGATGCGATTAGGAGAATTCAACAGGCACCTTGGAGTTGTTGGAGGTTCTTGATAGCTCCGGTGTAGGTGTATCTAGCCGTAAGGTTATTTTTTCTGTTTTCTCATTAGCCAATTGCATTGTGTGTGTATGTATATGTGTGTATATCTATATATGTGTGTATATATATATATATATATATATATATATATATAGTATTTATATGTGTGTGTGTGTGTGTGTATATATACATATATATATTTTTTTTCACTTTGAATACTTGTCTTAGTCTATTTTAGTTTTACTGTCTTGAATTAGTGAGACATAGAGACTCTTGGGCAACAATATTACATAACAAGTTTTAAGTCTGCTTTCTAGTTATATTTGATTATTGATAAGCTTTAATAGCGTTTCGTTTTGAATCCGGGGTATTGTATTTACAAGTTAAGTGATCTGATTAAGTGGTTACTATTGATTTCATTTCCTATCTTGCTGAACAGTGTTTTAAAAGGTAACACTGTTGTTGGAACTAGTGTTGCTGCAAATTGTGATACAAGTCTAGTTCTAAACTTGGGTAATTAGACACTTAACAATAAAATGGGGCACTACTCCATTACTTCTTGGAATGTAAAGGGTTTAGGCTTTCCAATTAAAATAATGAAAGTATTGTCCTACCTCAATTAAAAAAAAAAAAAAAAATCAGACATTGCTTTCTTACAGGAAATGCATTTGATGCAAGATGAGGCCGAGAAATTACGAAGAACATTTATTTATTTATTTATTTGGTAATCAGGTGAGTGAGCTGATCCAAAGGACCGATTTCAGTCATGACCAGGGCCACACAGGTGGCAGCAAACATTCTACAGAAGTAGTAAAATACGGAGAATACAAAGATATGATCACATGACAGATACAATGTAGTTAAGCGAATAAAGATACAAAGCAACTATCAAGCAGTACAAGGCGAACACATGCACTAAACAGGAGGATTCAAGGTCATTACACATATAGCCACCAGTAGATACATGCTAAATGTGGCAAAAAATACAACTCACACAAGCTAACATGCCTAACAGAGGTTGAGAGACAGTCAGAGAGAGAGAGCGCATCAGGAACTGATAAGAGAGCAGGGCAGGACAAGGGAGCAGCAGTACTAGGGAGCAAGGATACATAGAAGAGCAGAGATAAGCAAGGCAGGGAGAGATTTTGACCTTATGACTGTGCAGGGAAACAGTTGCAAGTGGATTCAGTCATGAGCCAGGATCTTGGGTTAAATTTAAAGGAGAGGTGGGAGGGGAGCAAGCGAACAGACAATGCTAGCCTGTTCCATAGAGATGGAGCGGAGACAGAAAAGGCCTTACTTTCCATAGCAGTGGTAGTATGTGGGACTATAAGTGGAGGGATGGAGGAGGCCCTGAGGCTCCAAGAAACCACCCTAGCTGTTAACAATGAAGCGTAGGGTGACAGCTGGTTGCTCCTGAGTGCATTGTCCACTAGGCAGCTCAAGGCGAGCCACCCTAGGGATTGGTAGAGTACACAGTGGTGGGTGGAATGGGAGACAAGGAGAACATGGGTAGGGCAGGCTGAAAGCTGCTGTTTCTCATCTAAATAATGTGGCACTTCATATTAGGAAAGGGGTAAATTTTCACAAGCAATCACACTTGACTGATGTGGAGGGGAGGTACCAAATACTAGCTGGGACATTGGATGGTCGCAAGGTTGCTTTCTGTAATGTCTATGCTCCCAATAAGGGCCAGGAGGCTTTCTTTAGTTCATTGGCAGCCACCCTGAATGGTTTCACAGAATATGAACTAATTATGGGAGGTGACTTTAATGAGATGCTCAACCCCATCCTGGATAGTTCATCTACTAAACCAATACAACTAGTCACTAGGGCCAGTTTGTCACTTCAAAAGATGTTAACTGATTTAGGCCTCACAGATTCCTGGAGACCAGTGCATCCACAGGGTAGGGATTATTCCTTCGGTGTGGGGACGATAAGGCAAACCTACAAATGTTGTTGTAAGTGGTGTCCGACTTACGGAGATAACCAGCACTGGCATGAGAAAGGATAGGAAGAGCATAAACAAGCCTCGGGAGCAGGACACCTCTGGCCACAGAGATCCTGGCTGCAGGCGTTAAGGAATGGCACATGCGGTAGGCCGCCCTGATCCTCATGTTAACGGATCTGCATACCTCGTTTATGTGAGAGGAGAAATCGAGTGCAGGATCCAGCGTCACCTCAAGGTACTTGAAGGAGCCAGTGGTCAGAACAGCTGACCTGTCATGACACAACATACGAAGCTTGGGGGACAAGACCTATACTTTTCTAGTAGACCCAAAGAGCATGGCCTGAGTTTTAGGAAGGTTGACTTAGACCAAATTACTAGAATTCAGTTAGAGAATAGTATAGATTCAGAATGGTTTAAATCTAATATTACTTATCTAGGTCTGCAAGTCACAATCGATTTGATTTGAGTAAAATTCTCAATTCTTGAGTAGACTCTCATCCTACAGTAGGATAGACTACATACTGATCTCAGGCAGGTTGGTCTCCTCTATGTCAGACACCAAAATTGACATTATTATAATTTTACACTATGCTATGGTAGGGGTTGATTTAGTACTGGATGGCTCAGGGGGAAAAAAAGTCACAGCTGGAGGCTAAATTCCAGTCTCCTGAAAGATAGTTTCTAAAATGGATACCTACTCAAACTGCTGAATTCTTTGACATTAACAACAATGGGGAGGTCTCACAATCTTGCCTCTGGGAGATGTATAAGGCCTATATTAGGAGAAGAATTATAAGTTACTCATTGAAAAGGAAAAAAGATGGAAAAATAACTCAAAGATAAGGAAAAAATATTAGGGGCTTTAAAGAAAAGGACCAAAAGTGGATAAGACTCCACAAATGGACTTCCTTCACGGTCATTAAAGGGGAAATTAATATAATTCTATCCCAAAAGGCAGAATATGCCCTTTTCGGAACACGGGAAAAATATTGGGAAGCTGGGGAGAAAGTGGGTAAACTTCTATTGTCAAGACAAAAACAAAAATGCAGCAACAGAATCTGATACCAGGGATTAGATCTACGAAAGGGGAAGTTCTTACAAGTAATAAAAGATATAAACAGAGAGTTCCATAGATTTTACAGTGCCATTTAAGCTAATAAAGACTCCGGTGAATTAGAAAAGCTAGAGGGGGTTTTATGCAAACAACCTTCCTGCACTCTCACAGCAAGATAAAGAGATGCTGGATAAGGGACTCACTTTTAGTGACGTACAGCAGGCTATTAAAGATCTACCCACTGGTAAAACACCCGGGCCAGATGGCTTTCCAGGGGAATTCTACGCCAAATTTATGGTTACCCTTGCCTCTCAGCTGCATAATACTCTTCTGGAGGCAGAGACTAGTGGAACCCTGCCCACCCAGACAGGTCTTTCTCACTCTGTACCAAAAAAGGATAAAGACTCTTTAGATTGTGCCAACTACAGACTGATATCATTAATGAACACTGACTACAAAATACTAACTAAAATACTGGCCAAAAGAGTGCAAAATGTCATAACTAAATTGGTTGGGCCCTAACAGGTGGGATTCATTAAAAATAGGCCTGGGGCAGATTGCATGTGCAGGCTTCTCAACTTAATATGGTGGGTTAACCGAATAAAGCAACCATTTATTGCACTATCACTGGATATCCTCAAAGCTTTTGATTTGGTTAAATGGAAATATATGTTTAGAACCCTTGTGAAATTTGGATTTGGCAAAAGGTTCACTAAATGGGTCTCTATGCTTTATGAAAAGCCAACAACTCGGCTAATAACGAATGGCATTCTGTCACCCCAGATTGACTTAGCATGCGGTGCTAGGCAAGGGTGCCCTCTGTCGCCTTTTTATATTGGCGTCTGAACCTCTAATTAGAACAACAGACATGAATATAGGAATAAAGGGTGTCTGGCTTGGCAAAATTTAACACAAAGCATTCGCATTTGCGGATGACCTGCTGCTATCTCTTAGCTCTCCCATTCAGTTGTATCAAAATGTTCAATTAGTTCTGCAGGATTTTGAGTGTATCTCAGGGCTTAAAACCAACTGGGGAAAGACACAGGTACTGCAGAGCAATTTATTTATTAGCTTTTGATGACCGGGTAAGTGCATTAGGCAACAGACCTGCCTATTTTCAGACACCACCCGGGAGAGTACAAAATACAGGAATAGCAAACAATCCAGGTACATAAATACAGTCTTGTAACATTTCCAACAGATATCCTCACAGGAATTGACAGGTATTATGCATCAAGCAGGACCATCCACGCAGGGATGAGCTAGGCAGGTTAAGACAATCTAGGAGATATATTATGGAGTTTGGTGAACCCAAAAGGCAAGCAGATTGGACAGCAAGGTTAGGTACAGTCACAGGTCTCAAGTGCTAACAGGTGAGAGAAAAGTGCAGTTTTGAAGTAGGAGTGGGATAAGGTGTGCTTTAAACTTGTGGGAAGGGTGTTCCTGAATTTGGGGGCAAAGTGAGTGAATGCTTGCTCGCCCATTTTAGTTGAGCAGCGTGGGACAGAGAGCAATGGAGAGTCTGAGGATCTGAGGACCTCAGAGGCCGGGAGTGAAGCACAGGGTTATACATAACTCCAAGAGAATTAGGGCGGGGGGGTTCTGGTCATGGCATTAATGAAACAACCCAGTGAGTAAAGGTGACAGGATTTGGGAGACAGCCAGTGCAGGGCAGACTAAAGAAGGCAATGGTGAGTGAGGCACGGGGCCGATAAGGCAAACCTACAAATGTTGTTGTACGTCGTGTCCCACTTATGGAGATAACCAGCACTGACATGGGAAAGGACAGGAAGGGCATAAAGAAGCCTCAGGAGCAGGACACCTTTAGCCACAGAGATCCTGGCTGCAGGGGTTAAGGAGTGGTGCACGTGGTAGGCCGTCCTTATCCTCATGTTAATGGATCTGCATACCTCATTTATGTGAGAGGAGAAGTCGAGTGCAGGATCCAGCGTCACCCCAAGGTACTTGAAGGAGCCGGTGGTCAGAACAGCTGACCCATCGCGACACAACACACAAAACTTTTCTAGTAGACCCAAAGAGCATGGCCTGAGTTTTTCGAAGGTTGACATGGACCAAACCACTAGAATTCAGTTAGAGAATAGTCTAGATTCAGAATGGTTTAAATCTAATATTACTTATCTAGGTCTGCAAGTCACAATCAATCTGAGTAAAATTCTTGACATTAACTATCCGTTGGTGATACCAGACATAGAATTGGATTTTGATAGGTGGGAAAAATTAAATCTATCCCTATGGGGCAGGATAAATGCGATCAAAATGATTGTTGCACCCAAAATATTTTTATTTCAAAACCTGCCCATTCTACTTAATAAGTTCTACAAGCTTACGTTTTACAATCTTAAGTTTTACGATCTTCAGGAAATTCATTTGAGGAGCAAAACCAACAAAACTGGGAATTACAAAACTGAAAGCGCCACAAAGTATGGGAGGGTTTGCCCTGCGCTGGTGGGAGAGGTATCGATTGGCCTTTATTTTTAAAGCAGTCTCTGAGGCATACTGAGGATCAGGCAGCAACTCCACCAGATGAATCCCAAATTCAGCCACTATAGCTACATATGGAACAACACATTCTGAAACCCAGCTGTCTCATGGATTTCATGTATCTGTCTCTTCAATCACAGGTGAAAGATAACCCATGAATAAAAGGCTCCATACTAGCTTTTAAAAAGATCAATAATATTTTAAATCCAGAGAAAGCAGCCCTTCCATTTATGCCCTTACGGGTAAATCCAATAATTACAAAAGGTGAAAAAGGGACCTCAAACTCTGCTTGGTTAGCAGCAGGTAAATCCAGGGTCAGTCATCTGGTTAACCAGGACTCTGGAGTTTTGTCTTCCTTTCAAGAGATCAGGGAAAAATTCAGACTACCAAAATATTATTTTCATTTTTACCTATCCCTAAGGGAGGTATTGGGGAAAAATGTGCTGTCGGATGGATATGCTCTATCTCAAAATACTGAATGCAATCAAGTGGTTAAAATAGGGTTCCTGAACAGAGGTGCAAGTCTGGCCTATAAATTTCTAACCAGTAGTTCTTGTTTAACATGCAAGGCTAAAGAGTCCTGGAAGGAAGATCCGTCACTGGTCTTACTATGGAAGATTGGGAAGATGCGTGGGAAATGGCAAATTGAAGTTATAAAGAACTGCAAGGTAGGCTTATTCAGTTCAAAGTCCTTCACGGGTTTTATTTAAGCCCCAACAAAATGCACGCATTGAGATACATGAATACATCATGTTGCTGGAAATGTAATTGCAATGACGCTAGCCTTGCACATGTACTCTGGGATTGCCCCAAACTTTATAGTATCTGGAATATGCCTCTCATTTTTCTCTGTCCAATGCTGAAATTGGAGGGGGGGGAGGAGGAGATAGCTTTCCACTTACAGGTCTTTGCATTATTTCCTGGGGTGGCACCTTTTCTCCCCCTCCCTGAGGACTCCCTCCCTCTATATGTCACTACTGGCATGAGTTGCTCAGATCCTGACATCTAGATTACATACTGCCATGTGCCGCCCCTTCCCCACCCACCTTCCCTGAAATTCCCCTCCTCCCCCATTCCTTTCGGTTTCTAACGCTATAAGCTCCTCCTTGGTCCCAACCCCTCCTCGTTCTGTCTGTTATGGATGGCATCTTGCCCCCTCTCCCCACTGCCTGTATAACACCATTTATCTTTAACCCTACTCCGACCCCCTCTCCCCTTCTTTTCACAAAAATGACAAAGCCTTCTCCTGGCTGCATTACGTCTTGCTAATTATGTGACTTAAGCACACAGCACTCGCTATGCTTCTTGTGATGTACTTGATCTCAAATTGTTGCACCGATTTATGAATTGTTAAACCTATAAACGAAATGCTACACATATGTATGAATTAGCCCACAACTGGAAATAATTAGATTATTTGCTGTTTTATCTTTTTCTGTTTGTGCCTCAGTGCTTGTGTTCCCATAATCTGTAACTTACTTTTCTGTGTTTTGTCCTCTTGTTATGATGTGGAACCTTTGAAAAAGAGCACTTTGCTCAAAGGTTATTGCCGAATGATGAAATAAATAAATAAAAAAGAAAATATAGTCTGTAAGTTACGCTCAAGGGTTACCAATTCTCACATTCCACGTTCCCCACATATTTATTCTAGGTACTGTATATTCCCTGACTGACCCGAGTATGCAACAAAATATTTGGATTTGTCATGCCTCATTGAGTGTAAAAAGACTTATTTTAAGACACTGGAGAAACCTACTCACACCCCCATTACAAGAGTGGTATAATCAAATGGATTTCACTTCCCGTGATTAAAGAATATTTTGTTCTATGCAGGACAGGCTAGATATATGCCATAAGATATGGTCACTCATTATAGAACTGAGGTAATGAAATAAGTTAAAGGGTATGAGAAGGTATTGAGCATTAATATTGTTAATTAATTACCTTAACTGGTTATCTTAATTTATTTTTGTGTTTCTGAAAATCAAAATCAGAAATATTTGACAATATGCAGACTGTTTAGAATTTTAAGTGTATTCTGAGTGCTATTGAAAAGGTATATTTCTTATAAGTGTGTTTTTGAATGTATTACTAAGCAATTGTTGCCTGTATTTTAAAAGTTAAATGTGAATAAAAAGTATTATGGAAAAAAAAGGAAGTCTTATCCCCTTTAGCTACCCCTTTGGCTATCCTTTCCTCGAGCTAGGCAGACAACTCCAACCGCCTCCTCAGCCACCGCCTGACCCCCTGTGCCACCTTAGCTGAAATCGAGCTCCAGGGACTCGGATCCAGCATTAAGGTACGCCCGCTGATCTTCGCTCGATTGGTGCAGCGTGCTCACTGGCAGATTCTGATTGGACCGCCTGCTATCCCATTGCACTCTGATTGGTGCGCCTTTGCCATAGACTCAAACAGGGATTTCTGTTGGACTTTTGGCTTGATTCACAACCGCTCTCCTGACTTGAACAGCCGCCCTTCTCTTGAAGTACTGCTTGAATTTTCTCCCGCCACCCACCCCCTCACAGACCTCCTTTAAATACAGCTTTACTCTGTCCCTACGTGTTATATGCCTCTTGGTTGGCTCTCTTTGGCCTTTTATCTATCGGGTTTTCTCTCTCTTTTTTTGGCCTTTCGTGTTTTAGCATAGAATCTGCATATACTACACCACGTGTACCAGCTCCATACCATCTGTCTGCGTCTTACTTTTTCCTTTTTCCTGCTATTTACTATCCATTAATATTCCAAAGTCAAGAGGGTGCCAGACTGTGTTTGGGCATCCACTCAACTGTATCACCCAATCCACACCAACTCTCGAACCCATCATTGTGGAGAATGGCTTGCTTTATCACCTTACTTCTAATTCTGGGTAAAAGTATACCTCTTGCTATACTGCTCCATGAAGAGCCAGGAGTTAAACCAATCTTTGAGCCCATTATCATATCTCCTACGGCCCCCTCACACAGTACCTCCCTTACTCTGATAACTCACCTGTCACATATATATATCACTTTTTCTCCTACTCTCCCGGTCCTTCTCCCATCACCTATGACCATCCGAGCGCTCTCCCTCTGAGCCTGGAATGGTCAAGTCAGTTTTACCTTCTCCTGGACAAAACGCACATCCCTGACAACATATCAAAAAAGGGCCCAAAGGAAAAAAGCCCTCTCCCACTTGATAAATACCCTAAAGAAAATGCTGCTGCTTCTCCTTCTCCTTCTCTGTTCAGGCAATGTGGAATTAAACCCAAGTCCTCCAGCACAAATTACATCACCATCGGATGTCTCAGCTGCTCGTCTAAAAATGATGTTGATTAACATTCTAAGCCTGACCAAAAAATTTTACCAACTTCAAATATGGGCCACACATACAGACCCAGATCTGATTATTATTACTGAGTCATGACTGAAAAAGACCACTACTGACCCTCAAATTACTATCCTGGGTTTTAAACTTTTCAGGGCAGATAGGGAAACTGGGGGAGGGGGGTCATCTATGCCAAAACCAAATTTGCAGTTAGTGATATTTCTTGTAAAACTAAGCCCAAAGAATATGAGATTGTTTCACTGAAGCTTCACCTTCCTTCTATGGAATGCATTACTATTATAGGTGGCTATAGGCCACCGTCCGGTGGTGCTGAAATCCTTATCATATTGAAATCACCAAATGGTCCTTTCGTAAGTTCAATGCAGCAAACTTTCTATCAGAATTGGTTAAGGTCAAATGGCAAGATCTATATCTTGCTAAAACTACTGACGAAGCTGCCACAGTCCTTAATGATAACCTTACCACCCTGGTAAACAAGCATGCCCCTTTTATTAAAGTAAGGATACGTAAATCTTCACATCCTTGGTTTACCCCAGATCTCAAGGCAGCACTTACCAATAGGGATAAGCTTTGGGACCAGGGTAGGCATTCAAAGAACCCTGCAGACTGGCACGTCTTTAGAACTGCTAGGAATGCCTGTGTAAAAACATACATGCTACTAAAGCAAACTTTTATATCTCCACTTTGGAGCAGGCCAATGGGAACTCCCAAAAAATCTGGAGGACACTGAGATCCATTGAAGGCTGTCCCTCGGCTCCCTCTATTCCTACCAAGATTCTTACCAGGGTTCGCGTTAACGCACTAGTGACGTCCTCATCGGAGAAATTTAATCTTTTTGACGCACTGATTAGGATTCAGTGCGTCTTGATCGATGCAGCACTCCCTAGCTTTTAATCGCAGCTGGAAGGGGAAAAAAACAATTTATTTTGCCTGCCTGTGAGCTGCAATACAAAAAGCCACCACACGAAGTGCACAGCTAGCACTTAACCCTTTTAATTACACTGCCTGAGCTCGGGATCGCCAGTCAGCTCTCATCGTTACAATACAGGGGTTGAAAGAGGCAGCATGTTAAGGGTGCTTCCAAAAGCTCCTTGTGTGTCTGCAATGTCAGAAGGAGCATGTCCGAGCTCCGTCTTAAGTAAACGGCACATTGTGCTGAAATCGGATGCGGAGAGTTGGCAAGCAGACAAGGAAAGGGGCGTGACATATTTAAATATGTTTCCAGAAAGCTGAAATTCCCAGGGCTGAAACTGCATGCAGACCAGTCAGTGAGCACAAAATGGAAGGGGCGTGATATATGCAAACAATGTTGCTGGATAGCTGAAACTGGATACGGACGAGTCAGCCAGCTGAAAACTGAAGGGGAGTGAAGTATGCAAAACGTGATGGAGAACTGAAATTCCTTTGCTAAGCCAGAAGAAAGAAATGATTAGAGCGAGTGCATGTGAAGAGAGGTAGGGACTGGGGAAGTATATAAACAGATGGAACACAAGACTGGGGATAAAGAATGGGAAAGTATTCAAATAGTGATGAGCTACAATTTGGAAATGTCATGGGAGGAAGCCAGTTCAAATATGAACAGTCTAAGCTAAGTAGCATACAAGAGGAGGGGGAAGCTAGCACCGGCTTCAATGGACCTGTACCCTACCAGGCTCTTGTGCCCTTACCAGAGTTTCAGTTTTGCTGGTATAGGTACAGAGTGTGCTGTGTGTACACTTTGTGTAATAGCCTGAGAATGTAATGTACTTTTACAGTCTGAGAAAGAAATCATAATGTGGCAGGTTACAGGTTAAGTGTTTACCACTGCCAAATATCCTTGAATACTACAGCAGGGAAGGATATATTGAACTCCTACACACACACCCCCTAACCCTATAAACAGCACAGAAGCGTTGGTACAGTAGAGGAAACAGATAAGCTGGTAGACACACCCTCCCCATGGCAGCCAGGTTACTGTGAAAAATAAAATTATGATAAACAGCACAACTGTGTCAGAGAGCTTAAAAAAAAAGTTCTATATTATTCTTTTTTATCCTGAAAAGCCCAGCCTGGATTCAACATCTTGTTTCTTGTGTGGTCCTGCTTCTTCCAATTCCTGCAGCTTGGTGGACGGGATCACTGAGAAGTTAAATGGAGGCAGGTTTGAGGCAGTATAACACAGTGGTTTAAGGCTCTGAGCTACAAATCTGGAGCCCTGGGTTTGAATACCATAGCCCCCACTTGCATATTGTGTGATCCTGAGCAAGTCACTTCACTGTGCTCCCAGGTCACACCTGTAAACAAGCTTTCAGCTTAGTGTCTCTCTCCTGGTTAAACAATTGGAAATTGCTTGCCAAAACTTAGTCACACAGTCTGTATTTGGCTTCAGTGGGGTTTGAGCCTGTGGTCTCCCAATTCCCAGACCAGTGTTACCATTATAACCCACAGACTTACCCTTAAGATACCCACAAGTCTCCTAACAGACCTCACTGCCTCAATGCATACATTTTGTAAGGGAAGAAGGTGATTCTGCCATCACACAGATCACTGGTCAGACCCCACCTGGAGTACTGCACCCAGCATTGGCATCCTTATCTAAAGAGGAACATTAGATTTCTAGAAGGGGTGCAGTGCCAAACAACAAATATGATCCTGGGTCTGCGGGAGTTACCATATGAGGTTAGACTGAGGAAGTTGAACATGTATTCTCTGGAGGAGAGAAGCAACAGGGGGATATGACTGAGACCTTTAAGTACATGAGAGGAATAAACAGGACAGGCACAGACAGACAGACTGTTCAAGGGAGAATGGGAGAGACAGTCGTCATGATTTGAGATTGGACAGTGGAAGGTTTAGGAGGAAATCAGGAGGCATTTCTTTATAGAAAAGGTGGTAACAGAATGGAACACACTACCAGCTGAGGTGGTGGCCTATAAAACAGTGGGATGTTTCAAGAGGGGCTGGGATAGGGGAAAAGGGAGGGTCATGGGAGAGGCAGCTGCAGAGTAAGGGTGCTAGCTGCAAAATCTAGCAGACTTGACAGACCAAATGGCCTTTTTATGCTGGCAGTTTCGCATGTGTGTTCGTATTTAAGTCAGCTTCTGGTTTTGCCAAAGTAGCTCCTGGTTGGCTAGAAAGTGCCGATACCCAGGAGCTAAACCAGGCTCCTGGCCATTAAATCCTTATTTCAACCCCTGCAATACCTCCTCTCCCCGATGTGCCTTCTGTTGGATGGTAAATGCTTTGGTGTATGCGGTGGAGTCAAGTGATGTTGCACCTGCTAGGACTGTTTTGGGAGTCTGGCAGGAGGAGTACCGAAGAAGAGAGTCACTGTCAGCCCACTAATTTTCTGAGTGCACAGGGGTAAAGAGAGAGAGAGAGAGAGACGGACAGACTAAATGGGTGTTTTTGGGTTGGGTTCTGCTGGTGTGTGTTTGGGGGTCCTCATTTACTCAGGATCGCGCAAGGCTCATGATGGATCGGATGGCGATCGGAGAGCAGGGTTCAGCAGCATGAAGGAGGGTTCCACAAGCTGTGCTGAGTCAGACATAGAAGGTGTTCTGCTGCCCAGTGCACTTAACTTCTGAAAAATTCCAGGCTAGCGGTTGTATTTAAATGGCGAAGTCTCAATGCGCGCTGCTAATGCCGCACCTTCAGTGTAATGTAAAGAGAACAGCAAAGAAACACCAGCGCCTGATGTATTACACAACATAGATGGGTTCATTATTAACCGTTCTGTGTTTTGTACTGCATCAAGGGCTGATGTTTTCTATTCTGACAATTCACTGAAGGTCTGGCTGATAAATATGCTGGCGACTTGCCATACTAAATCAGCCAGCCCAGATTTTTCTTTGTTTCACGGCCAGCAGAGCAGCTTTTACTCATGTGTCTGACTCCAGACATCAGCTGCCTGCATCCTCGATCTTCACGCTGCTTACTGCTTAACCCAACTAGGGAGGACTTGTTGAACTTGCCGTAACAGATTGACTGAACTTGGGCTAAACGCTTTTTCTTACTGGGAGGCAGTGAGTGTAATGAGACCTACCTGGAGGGGTGGCAATGCTGGAGTTGGGGGGGGATGAGTGATGCACTATGCAGGCTCTAGTCGCGGCATTAATTACACAGCAGCATGCAATAATTTAGCCATATTCAGTGAAGTGCTGTGACTCGGATATGAGAGGCAGTCCGCCCAACATGCATGCTCATTAACAGAGTCTGTATCACGTGGTGCCTCTTTCAGTCTTCCATACGCACACGTGGTACACAGATCGTGTTAACTACGACTATGCATTAACATGCGGTTACTTTAAGCTACTCAGCCACTGGAGAAGGATCGTCTCCTTTAGCAGTGCAGGGCAGCTGAACTATTTGGCGCGTTAAAAACATTAAAACTTTCTCCTCCTGAAAATAACTCATTCTAAATATTCTTTCTTCTGTCTGAGTTTTTTTGATAAAAATAATTACTCTGGACAACAGCTTTTTGAGATAGATCGAAGGCTAACAGCATGACTGTAGTGTAGGAGAGTCTGAGGGAATAGGGGCCTCAGTGAAATGGATCAGAGACCAGATTTTTATTTTCATTTTTTTTATACACATTATTTCTGACTTTGGATGCAACTTGCTGACAAAAAAAAAAAAAAAAAGGAGGCAGAGAAATATGACTCTTAAAAAAAAAACATCTTGCTTTGAGTAATTACTGAAGAGCTTGCTAGTTGGCAAAGCAATCAGGATTTGAAGAAGACAGTCTATATAACTCAAACTTTAGTCTTGGGGGCTGGATGTTGAATTTCTGAGTAACCTTTGCATTTCTCGGATTGATTAGTCAACACAATCTGGCTAAAGTAGTACACTGCCTCTCTGTACTGACTTTAATATTCTTTCTAGATTTTTTTTTTGTCTTTGGTAACTGGGTAAGGCCCAGTAGGCACAAATGCCTGTCTTCAGGGGTGACCTGGGAGCACTGGGTGGTTAAGTGACTTGCTTCGAGTCACAGAGTATGCAAGTGGAGGTTGTAAGAATCAAGCCAAATTAATAAAAGCCATTTATTTTGGTGTTCATGAAAATTTATAATTTCAGTGCATTGACCCTTAACTTTTGGCTTCTGACCCCCTACTTTGGAAGCAGGGGGTCAGACTGACCCCCTGATTTCCAACCCTAACGCAAGGCCTGCTTACCAAAGACAGGGTGGTGGAAAACAAGTCTCAAATCCTTGAAGAACTTAACTCACACTTTGCCACTGCCAGATTAGCCTTTGACTCCTCACTGTATGCTAGACACACGAATAGCAATGTTAGCCCAGCCTCTGCACCCAGTACCCCATCCCATCCCTTTCAACTGCGCTTGTTTAATTACAAAGAAGTTGAAGACTTACTCCTTAGCCCTGATACCAGGAAAAGCGCAGGAGATGATGGTCTCAAACCCTTCTTCTTGAGACTAGGCTTTGCCCATCTCACTGCCCCTATCCTTCATATTTTCAGTCTCTCCATCACTACAGCCACAGTTCCATCCTGCTGGAAATCTGCCCATATTCTTCTTCTCTTCAAATCAGGAGACCCCTGTGATTTAAACAACTACAGGCCTATCTCCATCTTGCCTGTTCTCTCCAAAGTTCTGGAAAAACTGATCTATAACCAACTAAAAAAATCACCTTGAAACGTACTCGCTCATAAACCCAGCACAATCTGGTTTCTGGTCTAAACACAGCACCATCACAGCATTGGCTAAAGTCTCGAATGACTGGATTTCTGCTATGGATCCTAAGTAGGTTACTGGGGCAGTCTTTCTTGACCTCAGTAAAGCGTTCGATACTGTTGACCATCACCTTCTAATTACCTGTCTCACCAATCTAGGTGCCACTCCATCTACTGCACAGTGGTTTAACAGTTACCTTTCTGGAAGGACACAAAGTCAAAGCTGATGGTCTACTTTCTGTCCCCCTCCTGATTGTCAGGGAAGTTCCCCAAGGCTCCATCCTAGGCCAGATCCTTTTTCCTTGTAATACTAATGATCTTGATTCCTTCATAATGAATTCAAGCCTGCATTTCTTCGCGGATGACACGGTATTGTACTCCATAGGTACAACCTTATCAGAAGTTAGTGAAATGTTGTAAGCTAAACGCTAAAAAAACTAAGGCAATGATTTTTTCACGGCATACTTCCATTGGCACTCTGCCTGCTATTGTTACCTCCCTGGGAGAACCCCTGGAAGTCATACCTAAATTTAAATATCTGGGCATTTGGATAGACAATAAGCTATCTTTTAATGACCATATCGAGGACTTATCGAAGAGGCTCAAAGCACGGTTGGGTTTCTTTTTTAGAAACAGGTCTCTCTTCCCTCTTGAGACCTGAACCAGGCTTGTTCAGGCCACATTCCTTCCCTTACTTGATTATGGGGATATAATTTACATCTCCTCTTCAATATCAAGTCTAACTAAGCTGGACGTCCTCTACCACCGTGCTCTACGGTTTATCACTAGCTCCCCTTACCGAACCCACCACTGTGATCTTTATGCAGTGGTTGGCTGGACCTCACTTGCCACCAGACGCCTGCTCCATGCTGGTATCTGGTCCCTCAAGATACTTCTTCACAAACTACCGGGCTATATAGCGTCTCTTATTCACATTTCCCACAGTGCATACTCCCTAAGGAAATCTGACTTCATCCTACTAGCTGTCCCAAAGGCTCGTACTACATTTGGCCAACAAGCTGTTTCTTATGCCCTTCCTGCTATTTGGAACAGTCTTCAATCCATACTGAAGCTAACTAGCATTGTCTCAATTAATTTCTTCAAAGCATTAGCAGTCTCTAAAATAAAAGATATCTGCAGCTGCCACTAAGCCTACCCCCAACTCCAAGTCAGTTATTTGGGTACAGACTGTCCTTTTCCTCACCAAGACAGGAATGAAACTGCCTAACTAGCAAAAGGCTTTTATTTATCTACCAAGCGATATGACACCCTCAGTCCTCCTATCTACATCCTACTCCCCTATACCCTCCCTAACCCCTTGCCATCCCTGCCTGCAAATCTTCTACCCTGCCCTCCTAACCAACCTTTCTCTTCTGTTCTTGCTCATTATTCATCTTTTTTCCCCTTCTTTCTCTTCTTTTTACTATTATTTCCATTAGACATAAGAAATAATGCCTCAACTTGACCCTGCACTACTAGGTTGAACCTTATTATGATATATCTCCTGTATTCTATGTATGCACTTTGTCTATTTACACTCAATTGTACCTGTCTATGTTTTATCCATATGTATGTGTAAATGTCTCAGGAACTCCTTGTGAATGAGCTTGCTCAACGAAGTTTTTCCTGCAATACACTTGAACTTTGTCTGCGCCTTTGCTCTCCTCACCTCCTTTCCTGCTTCCCTCTATTTTACTTGGTACACCTCCCTGTCATCTTCCCTCTGCATTTCCATTTACCTCCTAAATGACACCCTTTTTTCCTTCACCATCATGGCCACTTCCCTACAGAATCATAACGGTTTCTTTTTCTTTCTGCGTTTACTCACTTCCTTCATGTAGAGGTTGGTTGCCTTAATTATGCCTTCCCTTATTTCTCCCCACTTTGCCGCTACCCTTTCCTGGCAATCCCCAATACTAGGCAGTTTCTGAGGCAGTCTCCCGTTTCTTTAAAATCCACCCTCCTAAAATCCAGGACCCTTGTCCTCAAGTGGTTAGCCGTCGTTCCCATCTTAATGTTAAACCACACTGTATGGTGATCACTGGTACCTAGGGAACTGCCCAAAGTGATGTCTGCAATCCTGTCCCTGATTGTAAGTGCTAGGTTTGGCACTACCCCATCCCTAAGTGAGTTCTCTGACTAGCTGCCTGAGAAAAGCCCCTTGCAAGGAGTATAGGATGGCCCTGCTCCTTGCCCAAGCTGCAACTGGAGGGGCTCCACTCCACATCTGGCAGATTGAGGTCACCAACTAGCATCACCTCCCTTTACTTGCCATCTTGATGATGGATTCCCCTCGTGCCTTATTCAACTCCTCTCCCTGTGCAGGAGGTCTGTATGCCACCCCTGTATGGATAGAGGCCCCAGAGCTTGTCTCCAGGATGAACCACAGCACCTCCAGCCCTTCCTTTTCCTCCTGATGCCCTATACCTCCGAGACCTTGATTCCTTCCCTCACATATAGTACAACATCTCCTCCACTCCTCCCTGCCCTCTCGCTCTCCTGAACAGAGAGTAGCCCGGTATGGCCATGTCCCAGTTGTGGGTATCAGTGCACCATGACTCTGTTATAGCCAACAAATCCAGACTAGCCTCCACCATGATGGCTTCCGAGTCTGGAATTTTATTTCCCAGACTCCAAGTATTGGTGCACATGGCTCTCTATACCTTACTTCCTCCCTGCCTGCTTCTCTCCCATTCCTGATTGTGCTGTTCCCTAAAGCTCCGCCTGCTCCACCTCTTCCCTTTTTACCTTCTCTGTTGCCTGTCTCCATTTATCCTTTATTCTTGTTTTCCTGATTTATATTACTTGTCATCTGCCTTGTCCCCACACTTCCCTTCTTGCACCCAGTCCTAGGGGAGTTTACTCCCCTCAGGCTCCCCCTCCCTGCTGCACCATCATCTGGGAGGGAGCAATTGTTGCCTCCCTTGGCTTTACAGCTTTCTCCCAGCTAGTTTAAATGCTCATCCAATATGCATTTAAACATATCACTAAGAACTGCGGCATCCTACCTGGAAGGATGCAGGCTATCTCCCTTATAGAGAGCCATATCCCCCCAAGTTGGCCCCCAGTCTCCAATGTAGCTGAGGACCTCCTCCATGCACCATGCCTTCAACTAACTGTTAAATACCCTGGTGCGGAGTGCCCTTTCCTCTTTCCAGCCATACACAGGTAACACCTTGCCAAAAAACACTGTGCATGCCACCTACTTTAGGCCCCTCCGCAGCTCCCTGAAATTTTGCTGACCTCCCAACCCTGTCCCTTGCCAGGTCATTTGTCCCTAGGTGGACAATGATGTCTAGCTTCCTCCTATTTCCTGCTGCTCTAGTCATTCTCTGGATATGCTCTCCACCTCCTCCTCCTCCTCCAAGCTGAAGCACCTCTCAGGCACTTTACCTCCCTCTCCCTTCCTCCCCTCGCTGCCAAGTCTATCCCCCTAATGATAGTTGTGTAACCCTCTGTTCCATTCTCCCTCAGGAATCTGGTCCTGCAATGAATGCCTGAACAGTGCTAGTTTCCATAACTTCACTAGGTAGGCCATTCCACATGTTAACTGCATTCTGCGTGACTGGGACATGGCTATTCCAGGTTATGCATTATTCAGCAGAGATGGGGAATGGGGAGGGTGGCATTATACTTAAGGGAGGGCATACAAGCCACAGACATCAAGGATATGGGGTAGGCAATAATAAACAAACAGAGTGAGGTATAGTTTGGCACAGGTGGGGGGAGGAACATCAGTATAGGTGTGGTATACAGACCACCATCTCAGGAGGCGGCAACAGATAGAGACCTGGGGGATTCACTCTGAGAGGACAACGAAGATGGTCAAGGTGCTGCTAAAGGCAGATTTCAACTTGAAAGATGTGGCCTACAGCATCCCTGTAACCTGAATTATTATTACACAAATATCTATGTAACGAACTTAGTTTTTTGTTAAAATGTTTATATTTTCTTTTAGGCCATATGAGAGTCTTTTATTTCTGATTGCCTCCAGTATTTCATTTTTCCACTCGCTTATTGATGGGTGTCTTTCTTTGGTCCATAATCATAAAATGCAACTCTTGGCAGTCATTGATATAAGAGCAATAGCATGTTTTGTGACCATACTTTTTATTAAGGTATTTCCAAAATGACGCGTTATGCCCGTTTCCATATTTAAGTTCTGGTGAATTTCCTTTACATATGAAAACTTTCTAAATATGGCTAACCAACATTTCTGGATGTAGGAACAAGTCCCAAACATACAATATGTATCACATCTGCAACTAGTCCATTACACTTGGAACATGCAGCATTACTCGTTTATCCCCATTTTATTTTTCATTTTAAAGGGAGTACAGTAAGTGTTATTTAATATTTTATATTGTGTTGATTTATAGTTGACTGAAGATAAAGCTTTAGATGAAAATTTCCAAATTTTGGACCAATTCCAACCCCAAACATCTCGATTAACTCTATTCAACCACCGAGTTATAACATCCTCAGATTTCCCTCTAATCGAATCTATCACGAAATTTTATATTTTCCCCATGTTTGGTTTATTTTGGGACAGTGTTAAGATAGCTATTATGTTAGGTGTAACTTTAAAAGTAAATCTTCCATTTGGTAAAACATTGTTATGCTTTGCTTTAATTTATTATCAAATTGAGTATCCAAAAGGTTTATTTTATATACACTCCTGTAGTTTTTCAAGGCATTTAAAAGACTTGCTATCTATTAAATTTTCTTTTATTTTAATAACTTTCCTTTGCCATTCATCATTATTTTAACCTTGCCTCATCAAATGCATTATTTGGGTTATTCCATATAGTTTTTTGTTGATTTTGTAAAGTTTATATTCAGGAATTTTGAAAATTTAGGAAATTCCATACTATCAGACTCGTTACGTATACTTTCTATCAATTTTATAGGCTTTGAAAAGAATAAAGTAACCAGATCCAAGCTATTACATTACGCAATATTCTTCTCGATATTAAGCCATTCGGGGCAATAATCACCAAGGTTGTAATGAAATGTCCATTTTATTATTTGATTCATTCTCCAAGCAATATAGTATAGCTTTAGGTCTGTGCTTTCAAGCCTCTTGCATTAGCAGATCTAGTAACTCTGTTATAAGCAAGTCTCACATTTTTATTGACTCACAGAAATCTGTTTAAGAATCTCTCAGTTTTAACAAACCAAGTGTTAGTGATCAGACTGGGGATCATGGAAAAATGGAAGATCGCCAAAGGCAGTATCACTGCTTTAATAGTTTCAAGTCTGGCCCAGAAAAAAAGGAGTAACTTGTTCCACTCAGTCAACTTTCTTAAGACAATTTAAGTTATAGAATATTTTTATATAGTTTTATATCGGTAAATTTCTAAATACTTTACACATTTATCTGCCCATGATATTCCAAGGGAAGCAATATATTTCTTTATAGGTTTACAGTTTAAGGAAAGGAATTTTGATTTCTCTATATTTATTTTAACCCAGACAACTTCTCAAAATCTTCAATGATTTTCAAAATGGCTTTAATAGAGTTAATGGGGTCTGAAATGGTAAGTAGTAGATCTACATACAAGGAGCAGATATACTCTGTACCCATCCAATTTATTCCTTTAATATAATCTTGTTTGGAGAGTTTCCTTGCTAGGGCGTCAATATATTGAAAAGTAACGGGGAAAGGGGACAATCCTGTCTAGTCCCTCGACTAAGTTTGAAGAAAGAGGATACACTTGTTGGTTAAGCTTCCGAGGAAGGACTTGTTGGTCCAAAAGCTAAAGCATTTGTTCTTTTTGTTACATCTATGTTGGTCCAATAAAAGGTATCAAATCAATTGCTTCTGGATCTGTTCCTACAAGGACCAGTACAGCAAATACTAAATTTGCTGGTAGAGGCATTTCAGAAGGCATTTCTGATGCAGAAAGTAGAGGCGCCTACAAGAGAAGGCACCATACATGACTTGGTCCTTACAAATATGGACAGTATAGGGAAGGTCACAGTTCAGGATCCATTGGGATCCAGCAATCGGACAGTGTGGTTCGAAATCAAGCTACCATCAGATAGAGGACATAACCAGACAAAGGTTTTGGATTTCAAAAGGGTGGATTTTGGGATGCTACAAGAAATGCTGAGGGAAAAACTGGAGGAGATGAGAATAGCAGTGGGGCTGGATGGCAAATGGGATTTAATCAAAAAAGGGGTATTAGAGGCTACAAGTCTCTGTGTCAGGGTGGTATGCAAGAGCAAGCAAGAGAATAAACCACTCTAGTACACAGGGGGTGAGCGGGAGGCAGTGAAGGGGAAAAAGGAAGGCTTTCAAAAAGTACAAGACCAGACAAGCATGGAAAGATAATGAGTATCTTAACAAGATGAGGGAGTGCAGCTAGATAGCGAGGATGTCAGTGTTGATTACTGAATTGAGGATGGTGGAAGGAGGGAGGGAAGAAGGGGAGTAAAGCATTCTTCCAATACATACAGGAGAAATGCAAATCCAATGAGACGACAATCAAATGAAAGAAGGGAGAGGGGTGGGAGGAGGGATACAAAGGAAAGGTGGAAATACTGAACCAGGATTTCTGCTCCGTATTCATGATGGAGGATAAGGGTAACTGCCAGAATGCATCTGTAACCACCCAGTCCCCTGGGGTTACTAGAATCCCATCAGTGTCAGTGCTAGGTAGGGAAGGCAGCTGGTGAATAACTAGTTAAATGGGGTTTTCACCTACTCCCTCTCTGTTTACTTGGTCTCAGCTGAGAGAAGAGAGGTGATGTCATTTAGAACTATCGCAGCAGCAGCATAAGCCACAGCAGCTGGCTGTGAGTGGGGAGCTTTAGAATTTTCAGTTAGTCTCCGAGTGGAGTTCAGTGTGAGCAGTTGGAGGAGCGAAGAGCTGCAGCGTGGGCTCTGAGAGGAGAGCCTATTTTCTTACCCTGGTGCTGAGAACCATCTGCCTGCCAGTAGAAATGGTGCATTGTCTAGCAGGAGTTTCTCATCCCCCGGTGAGATGAGAAGAACTGCAGAATGAATCTGAGGGGCAGTCCCCTGACTTTGATCAAGGACATTGAAGCTGCCTGTTTGTTTTAACAACCATGAGTAGTCCGACTTTGGGTATCCCAGGAGGAATGTACCTGCTTTTGGGGTGTACTCTGTTAAAGGGAAATATACACAAAGTTCTGCTCTAGTTTGAGACTGTGCTCTCATCTGTGTTAAAGTTGGCTGACAATCGTGGAGTCCCCAGAGAGACTTGGCACATTATTCAGGACTTTAGTTTATACTCAGAAGTAGTGCGTTTCTTATGCAGGATGTGACAGATATTCCAGGATGCATAGTTCTACTGTTTTACTAAAAGTCTGAGGTGCAACTCTGAAAGAATGGCTGGGTATGGATGTGGAAGCAATAGGTGGACAGCCCCCCCCGGAAGAGAAAGTTTACCCCCAGGTGTGGGTTTGTGCTAATGTGAGCGCCAGTGGACGCCGTCATGGCCAGCTGCCACATTGCTAAAATTTTAATCCTACGCCATATGGGAAATCTGCTCAGTTGTGGCCATTGCCACAAGAAGAGGATTTGTGTTTCAGCTGAGGCCATTGCCGCTGCAGAGATTTCGAGGTCCTATGATTAATGGGATGTGTAGAGTTTCTGTCCACTACAGACTTTTATTATTCTGTCTTGCCTTGTACCATGAAGTGTAAACCCTTGGAGGTCAACCTTTGTTTAGTGTACCATCTTTGGAATGAAGCCACACTCTAGAACCCCAATCTACTTTGGGCATTCACGTTTCTGTTTCCTGTGTGGAATTACTGGGTACTCCTCCAGAAGTACAGACCTATCATAGCCCTAGCAAAAAGTTATCTCCTCAGGACTTAGGTTATTATGGTCAGTTGTAGAATTTGCTTTTGTACACCCCCCCATCCCTTTCTAACCTCCAGAAATAGCGAGCCTGGTATACATTCCCAAAACTAGGGATGATACCAAAAAGTGTCTGAAGTAGTTTGGATGCCCAGTCGAGGGTACCAAGGGGTAGCTTACTATGCAAAGTAGCGGGGGGGGGGTGGTTACACATCATCAAAGCTCAGTAGGAGGGGCATCAAAGGGGAACCAATTATGGAGAGATGGGTACTGAAAGGTCTAAACGTGCTAAACGGGAGAAGTCACAAGGGCTCAAATGGGCTACATCAGTAATTACTGAAAGAAGTGGTCCAAGTTCTCGCTCCACCACCACTGGTAAATCTCTTTAATTGCTCCTTGGAAACAATGATGGCACCAGAGGGACTGGATGACAGTAGACATGGTGCCGCTTCAGAAATAGAGATGAACCAGGAAACTACAGACTGGCAACTAAAGTGGGGAGGTTACTGAAGGCCATAATTAAAGAGACCCCTGGTGGGGTTCCTGAAGGCAAACAGTGTTCAGGACACTAGGCAGCACAGGTTTCTGGCAGAGAGGTTGCGTCAGTTGAACCTGAACAATTTTTTTGATTGGGTGACAAAGGAGGCAGACAGGGGTCAGACTGTTGACATACTGTACCTGGATATTAGTAAAGCCTTCAGTTCTGTCCCACACAGATGGCTGGTCAAAGACTGTGTGATCTCAGAGTAAAGAATGGGATTACAGGGTGGGTAAGGAATTGGCTGAGTGAGAGGACCCAGAGAGTCATCCAGAAAGGAGAGTACTCAAAGGTCAGAGAGGTCACCAATGAGGTGACACAAGAATTAGTTTTGGGACTGGTCCTCATTAACATCTTTGTCTGGGACACTGGGGTAGGTATTCAGGAGAAGATCTGCCTCTTCAAAAAAGACACAAAGATCTACAGAAGAGAGGACAGCGAGGAGGCTGTTAGGGTCATGAGGAAGAATCTAGAGAGAGTAGAAAAATGGTCTATTTTTTATTATTCTGTTTATCTGGGAGCTGGCAGGCAGGCTCCAGCCACACCCCACCTTGGAGGGCTCGTATCCATCCCTGACCTATGACTCCATCACTGGGACCATAGCCAGGAGCTTCACGGATCCTGCCAGTTCCAGTTTCTCTGGTTTTCTCCCTGCTCATGCCACAGCCATGTGTACGCATGTGGAGGCACTTGCATGCTGCAGTTCAGTAGTGCTCTCCCTATGCATGCTGCCCATCTGCTTGCACTACCCTCAGTCCACCACCTGGGCACAGTTGGACTGCAGGGGCGGCAAGGTCCCTCCCTGGGAGAGGATAGCTGTCAAGCGGCTGCTCAATCCTGCTCCTTCCGTCCCCCACGGCCAACCCCCAATAACCCAGGCTTGCTCCTGAACCCGGGTCGCCAGCGTAGCACAAGGTGTGGTGTCCAGCGCCTCAACCCTCAGCACCACCACCAGGCCGGCTGGCTGTAAAGATTTTAATGCAAAATATAAGGTATTGCACATATGCACCAAGAGCCTCAGAATAGTATACAGAATAGGAGGAGTAAAGGTTGAGAGAACGACAGAGGAAAGGGACCCAGGCAGTGATAATTATCGACAACTTAAAACATCAGGCAAGAGCAACAGGGCAAAGGGGGAGCAAACAGAATTCTGGGATGCATAAGCAGTGGGATAAACAGTAGGATGAAGAAGGTGATCCTGCACATGTACAGTTCCCTGGTCTGACCACACTGGCAGCACTATGTGCAGTTCTGGCACCCACACTTGAGGAAGGACAGGAACAGAGTGGAAGCAGTACAGAAGAGGGTAACCAAAATGATTTAGGGACTACAAGGAAAGTCCTATACTTGGCGAGGCTGGAAGACCTCAACATAAACACTCTGGGGGCGGGGCAGAAATGACAAGATAAGCAAGGAATAAACAAGGACAGCAGCAGAGTGTTGTTCGCACCGAGTGGAAACACAAGCACCAGGGGGAACTTAATGAAGCTGGCACGGGGTGGGGGGGGAGATACAAGAAGGGCATCAGGAAATATTTTTTTATGCAAAGGGTAGTAAATAGGTGGCAAAAACTGTCATGGTGTCTGTGCTAAATAAGCAAAGAGAAATGTTTGAGACCAAAATAGGCCTTGTACAAACAGCTGGACAAAGTAGGTGATTTGATACCTTTTAATAGACCAAGAAGACTTTTTGAGAACAAAAGCTTTCAAAACTACATAGGTCCCTTCTTCAGGGAACCTGCTGAAGGGATCTGTACTGTCTGAAAGTTTGTGTTCTGAAAAAGTCTTCTTGGTCCAATAAAAGGTATCAAATTACCTACTCTGTTCTTCTAAATCAGTGGAGGGAGTCATAAATGGGTGGGACAGCCGTTTGGGATTGGTAAAGTCAGTAGGAGGAGTCGAGAGATGGATGAAGAAGTGAGTGGCCATTAGCACTGCCACATCCAACATTTTCACTTTATCTTTTTACTGAAATTGAATATGTAAGAAAGTACACACGCTTGTACAGTAAAAGAATATCCTCCATATAAGGTATAAAAATATCACTTAAACACAGTATATAGGGTAACATATTGGAGAAGCCTTATAACCACATATTGATAATAAGACTCAGACCTAGACAGGTTGTAAGTGGGGAGCAGAAGGGTTACAATCAGTGAGGTATTGTAAATTCAGAAAAGGCAACCATGTATGAAGTAAATGCTAGGGTAGGCTATATCAAGGCACTCAGTAAATTACATAAAGTGATAAATATGGAAATACAGACAATGTTCAATAATGGAAGGATAGAGATAAGAAAGAAGTGTGCAAAGAAAAGTAAAAAGTAGCAGGGAAGAAAGGGAAGGGAGAGGGGGAGGATAGAGAAAGAGGGAAAAAGGAGAGATATCTGTGCATGAAGTTTCAAAAACCCTAATCTGAGAGCAAAATAAGAAAAAACGTTAAATAACCCTAAGGATTAGGGTCTAGAGGAACCAGAAGATTCGATGTACTTGAAGTAATCCTGCCAGCATCTGTCATATACAGTGAGTCAGTCATGAATAACATGAGATAATCGGTCTAGGGAGGCATACTGAGAGAGGCTTTGAAGAACATCTGAAAGGGAAGGAACCAGAGTTGATTTCCATTTCATAAGAATCAGATGTTTAACCAGAAGAAAAAGAATGTTTAGCCATCTAAAATGTGCATGTGAGAGGGGAGAGCTATTGGGGATAAGGATGCCTAGAAGGAATAGCTTGAGGTCAAAATGTATTTTTTGTCCTGTTACCCTGGAAGCAAGTAAATAGACTTTACGCCAAAGCTTATTAATGGGAGCACATGACCTCAACATATGAAGTAGATCCCCGTTGGCCAAATTACAGCACCAGCAGTTATTATTATTTAATAGGCCCATTCGTTGAAGAACAGAGGGAGTCCTATACCATAGATGTAGGATTTTAGTTTGTATTAAAGAACTACGGGCATCTTTAAAGGTGTTATGTGCAAGACGCGAGCAATTACTCCATTGTGCATCTGAAATATTGTAGTTAAGGAGAGTACTCCATTTAATTTGGCCAGTATAGACTGATCAGGTAGATTGTCAATAATGTCTTTGAAAATGGAGCTATTCAGTTTTGCGGCTAAATTAGTCCAGTGCACAATGTGTGGGTCTAGAAGAGTATGTTTGTACACAAAACTGGAAAGAGCGTTATAAGCTGCCCGAATCTGTAAAAACTTCCAGAAGTCCTGTTTAGGAAGTTTCCATGTGGCCTGCAAGTCCGAGAATGATCTAAGAATGAGTGAATTCTGGTCCAAGATATCTCAGAGAAAAAAAAAAAGCCTTTGTTCTGCCATGTACGACAACAAATTGGGTGATTTTCTAGGGTGAGCAGTGGATTGCCCCATAAGGGGGCATATAACCAGGGTGTTGGATTAGATTTCAGGAATTTGTGGGTTAGTTTCCAATAAAGAACAGAGGATGATATAGTCAGGTGAGATTTCAGTTTAGAGGAAATGGGATTAAAGATGAAGGAAGTAGGAACTCCTCCAGGGCACAATGCGAATTCCATATCAACCCATAGTGGTGAGTGAGAGGAGGGTTTCTGAAACCATTTAATGGTTTGGGCCACTCAAAAAGCCCAGAGGTAGCCTTTGAATTAGAGGTGTCCAAATCACCTTTTTTTCCATTGTGCTCGAAGTTTGTTGTGGTTAAATCTCGTTGGTTTCCCATCCCAGATAAAGTTGCCTATTAATTTATCAATTTTAGCGGAAAAGGAGGATGGTAAGATTAAAGGGATATTGGCAAAGAGGTAAAGAATCTTGGGAGATATGGACATCTTGATGGCTGCGATTTTCCCCATGAAGGAGAGATTAAGAAGCTTCCACCTGTCTAGAATTGTTTTGATGTTATCTAGTAAGGGGTTAAAGTTAATGCCCCACATCTTCCCTAAGTTACTAGTTATATTGATTCCTAGATATGTTAGATTTAGATTTGTCTAATGTAAATTATGTAATGTTTTATTTGTTTTTCTATTATTGTAACTTGTCATCTGTGAAAACGGGCAATTTTGCTCATCAGATTTACAAGCATAAAAAATAAAAATGAAAAATGACGATATGTTATACCCTGTGGTGACCAACGGAATCCAAGAGGTAGGTTCATAAAGGCTTTACGTTGGTCATTAAGGAGCAGAGTTTGTGATTTACCATAATTCAAAGCAAGGCCAGAAATGTTAGTAAAATTATTAAGCAAATCAAATAACAGGGGTCCAGCCTCATTCAGGTTTTCGAGTAAAAATAAGAGGTCCCCTGCATAGGAGAGAGAGAGACATATCCTGAATTGCCCACAGGTATGCCCATAATACCAGCAGATTGACATAAACAAGCAGTCAGGGGCTCCATGGCTAAAATAAACAAGGAAGGTGATAGGGGACAGCCTTGTCTAGTTCCTCTTGCCAGTTGAAAGTAAGAGAAAAGGGTGGAATTAGTAAGTACTTTAGCAACAGGGGAATTATATAATAGTTTGATCCAGGTGCAAAAGGTATGGGAGAGATCGAAATGAGATAAAACTTGATAAAGGTAGTCCCAGTTTAAGGAATCAAAAGCCTTATCGAAATCAATAGCTATGGCTGCAGCTGGTGATTTGAGGGATTTGGCTTTGTAAATTAGATTAAATAGGGAACGTAAGTGATCAGAACCAGATCTATGTTTAATAAAACCAGCTTGCAAACAATGAGTTAGTTTGGGAATCGAGGATTCAAGTTGAGAAGTTAGTAGTTTAGCAAATATCTTCCAGTCCGTGTTTAATAGAGAGATTAGCCTATAACTTGTGGGGTGTGTGGGATCTTTATCTTTCTTAGGGATTAGGGTTATGACCGCTTCAGTACAGGAAGGGGGAAGTTTGCCAGTGTTGGAAGCTTCTTGATAAACATGAAGAAGAAGGGGACATAAGGTGTCGGAGAACATTTTATAGAAATCGACAGGGAATCCATCACCTCAAGGGGATTTACCGGATTTCAAGGAGGACAAAGCTTTCTGGATTTCTTGAAGCGAAAAGGGTTCATCTAAAGAATTTATCTCAAGAGAAGAAAGATGAGGAAGATACAAAGTTTTAAGGAACTGTTGACTTTGTAAGGTAGATAGAGGGTTTGTATTAGAATATAATTTTTGGTAAAATGTTTCCATAATACGGTTTATGGAGGGGTTGTCAGAATCAATTGTGCTCTGATCATCTTTTAGCCTTAGAATATGTCATTCCATTTGTTGTGCTTTGAGCTGGTAAGAGAGGAGTTTCCCCATTTTTATCGCCATGTTCCCAAACTTATGTTTAAGTTTAAACAAGGCCAATTCAGTTTTATGGGAAATTAAGTCATTTATTTTGACTCTAAGTTGAAGAATTTCAAGGTGAAGCTGAGAATCAGGACAATGCTTATTAGAGGAAAAGTATAAGTCCTCTTTAGCCTTACGAGATTTTTCCATATCAGCCAATTGTTGCTCTCTTACCCTTTTTCTATGTGCAGCATAGCTGATAATTTTCCCTCACATCATAGCTGTAAGAGCGTCCCATATAGTGGACATAGAGGATTTGGTAAGGGTATTGTGAGAGAAAAAGTGCTGAATTTGTGCTTTAATCATGAATTAAAAAAAAATTCGGGATCTTTGAGAAGGAGAGGTTCCAGCTGCCAGATAGAAGATTTGGGTGCTAATGGACCCGACGAAAGTTGCAGTTCGACAGGGAAATGGTCCGAGATTATGATGGGAGAGATGGCTGAATCAATAGTTTTTTCCATTATAACAGGAGAGGCTAACCAGTAGTCGATTCTACTGTATGTCTTATGTAGGGAGGAGTAAAAAGCAAAATCTCGGTCCCGGGGGTGAAGGAGGCGCCATACATCAGCTAATCCAATATCTTTCATTAGTAATGAGAGAGCTTTAATACTTCTGTGGTGGGCATCTGTAGCGGGGCTACTTCTGTCAATGCAGGCTTCTAAAGCTAAGTTAAGATCCCTTCCAAGAATAACTGGTGTATTATCAGTGTTAAAGGATAGGATCTGTTGAGCTAAATTGTGAAAAAACTTCGGTGTCGGAAAGGGAGTTTAAAAGGGACCATTTAAGACTCTTATGAATAAGAATGGCAACTCCTCTTTTTTTTGAAGTATAGGAAGATTCATAGATCTGACTGACCCAATCTTTCTTAAGCCTATGAACATCCTCTGCTAATAATTTTGTTTCCTGAAGAAAAACAATTTGTGTTTTATGCTTTTTAAGATGTGAGAGGATTTGCTTCCACTTACAAGGAGGATTAAGTCCCTTCACATTCCATGTGTATAAAAGTATGTCACTCATAATGTCAGTATTAAGGAAAGGGAATAATCACAGGGATGGGAAGGGACAAGTAAATGAAGCAGAGGATGATCAGAGTATAATATAGAGAGCATACATATATGTATATAGAGAGCATACATATATGTATATAGAGAGCATACGTATATGTATATAGAGAGCATACGTACAGTATATGCGGAGAGTGGCAGAAACACTCAAGCCGAAAAAGTAAAATATATGGAGCATGAGCAGCATGGATATCTTACTAAAATTAGAATAGAAAAGGAAAAGGAGAAAATACATTAATAACAACAGTACTAATACTGTATACCAATTAACAAAGAAAAACGTTATGGGTGTGAGGAGCTAGGAGTCGGCCAGCTAGCTAAGAGACTCTCTCACCACACTCTGGGGCATCAAGGTAGGAAGGAGACTAGGAAGGACCAATTATAATGTCGGCCCAAACCTAAGTCTGATCCCAGTACTATAATAAAGTATTACTGATAAGCTAAATTGAAAGCGAGTAATACCAAGAAAGGCAGGGGACTGTAATAACCTCAGCTTAGTTCTAAGCTAACAGGACAACAAAGAAGGATAAAGCTAAACACCAGAACTTGTTAATAAATATTAATAGTAATAGTTTAAGATATACCAACTTGAAATAATAATGAATTAAAGAACCATATATGAGATGCCTGTACGGCCTAGACATCGGAGCAAGGGATTCAGGGAGCCAGGTATATCGCAAATGAATATATATAAAAGGGAAGGTAGATCATTACTACATTAGAGTAACTCTGAGTATACTTCACAGAACTACAAAATAGGTACATAATAAATATAATAGTGAGGGAAAAAGGGGAGGCCAATTTAAGCCCCTATGTCACAAGCCAGATGTAAACCAGAGTTGTATGGGGAGGTATAGGCTTCAGTGGTAACTGTGGACAAAGGGAATAGTCATAGTAAGGACCAGCTCCGATTACTCAAAAATCACCTAAATAGATGTTATATGGGCTGACTAGGTTTAAAAAAACTAGGCCCGGTGAGCCCCAAAACAGGAGGGACCACACAACAGTGGATCTCTAAAGTATCTGTAGGCTTCGAGTAAAATAAAGAGCATAAGGAGGATGCAGATCAAGAGCCCTTTGCAACAGTACACCAAACATAGCCCACCTCTTTGAGTGCTGATGATAATTCCATATTATAAAAAGGAGATGGCAAGAGTAATGGAGCATAGGGAAGGAGCTAGATTAAATATAATTGGCAATAGTACTTATGAACCTGTCGTCAGGGGAGGGAAGGGGTATACTGCCTTGTAATATATAATAGTTCACTCATAAAAAAAGGGAAAATGCAAAAATCAGGATGCATACTGAGTGATGATAAGCAGCTGAACAGCCCGAAGACTGTAATCCTGACGCACTGCCAAACTGGGGAGTAAAAAAGGTTGGATATGGAGATCCTGTCTAGTGCGTTAATGATGTATGAACTAACACTAAAATCATGGGTTAAGAAAACTTTACTGATATACCAAAGTTCCCTTGAAGACCATTAAGCTAACAGTTTAAACATTACAACACAGAGTAAATTAAGCTAGCCGCTGATGTACAGCCTTTGCCTTCTGCACCTGCTGGGAGCAAAAGCAACCAGGCAGCATAGACTGTAGAGTGGGTGGCTAGGCAGAAAAAGTGTACTGGCACTCCCTTTAAGTATCCTGGTGGCAAACCTACCAGGATATAGCAAGTATGACCCATTAAACTAACCATATAAGATCATGTCATCTTAGATTTATTAGCAGAGTTGTGACTATTGAGGTTTCTGCTTTTGGCCTTTGCCTTACGTTTCTTTTTGAGCGGCTCTAAAGATTTGAGGGGGGAGGACTTGCAACAACTTCTGCCCATGAAGAATCAGCAGAATTACAACCCTGAGGCACCAGGACCAGATTGGAGGGATGATCATCTGTAATTTGCAGGGAAAGATCATCCTGCAAGGAGTGCATGTCGTCCTCCAAGGGGGCAAACTTATTACTTAGGGGACTAGAGGGGTTGATTTGTAGATGAAAGGCTGCAGCTTGGGATGCTTGGGGTGAGACCTCACTAGTACTGCATAAATGTCTTGATGAGTAATGCCCAGACAAAAGCTTCTCTTGCAGCCATGTTGATTGCCTTGGAATAGAATCAGCTGCAACACTGCTGCTTGGGGATGCGAGTTCTGCACCACCTTCCCCACGCTCCCGTGCATCACCATCCTCCCTCCGTGCAGATACCAGAGCTGTATTCAGGTTTCCGATTACAGCCGAGCCTTCCAAGGTAGGATTACGAAGAGAGACCTCCAAATAGTTGGCTAAGGCTTCAGGGGTTTCAAAATCCTTGAAGGAAGAGCCCCAAAAAAGGCGTAATGTTGCGGGGTAATGCAGAGTGAATTTAATGTTTCTTTGGTGGAGGATTTGTTTTAGTGGGTTCTAGGCCTTCCTTCTAGTAGTTAAATCTTTCGAAAAGTCTCTGTAGATGGAGATATTAAACTCCTGCCACAGTAGTTTCCCCACTTCTCTGGCTCACTTCAGTATTAGCTCTGTATGGGAATAGTTCAAGAAGCGGGCAATGATGGGCCTCAGTCATTGGTCTGATGCTGGTCTGGGACCCAGAGTGTGGTGAGACTGCTCAGTGATTAACGTTAGGTTGAGAGGCAGTTTAAGCACTGTTGGCAGCACACGTACTAAAAACGCAGTCGTGTCTCCTAATTCTGCACCTTCAGGGAAGCCAAAAAAAGGTAAATTTTTTGTGACGATTACGATTTTCAATATCGTCTATTTTGGCTTGTAGGGATTTAATAGTACAATCCTGATTGCGAACAGTAGCCTAAAAGTCATGAACAGTGGAAGTGTTACAAGCTGTTGCATTCTCATTAATTGCTATTTTCTGGCCAAAGGTTTCAAGAGTGGTCGCATTCTGTTGAGTGGAGGTTTTTAGGTCATTAATCTCTGCCATCAGTTTAGAAAACATCACTTCCACGCTAGCAAGTGAGCTTTGGTGTGGCTGGAGATCTGCCATAGTGCTGAAGGGTGAGGCCTAGTATGTGGCAGTGCAGTATAGAATAATTGAATATAAATAGATGATGGGTCAAAAATGACTTACAGTTTGCATCAGGAAGTAAGTTTACAGGACAGTCACAGGAGTTGGCATCGAAGAAAGGTCTGGTGAAGGCTGGATGAGGTTAGATTACAGTCATTCCTGCAGAGATTCTGAATTATGCTGCCATCTTCTGCCTGGTCAGGCCATGCCCCCCACCACATCCAACATTAAGAGGGGCTTTTTGATGCCGACGACTGCTACATTTCTACTAACTTACATATTTTAGTGTTCCCCTAATTCTGCTCCCCCACCTTCAGTCTGTGGTTACTCCCTCTAGCTCTGTTGACACTCACCAGCTCACACATCCATGAAGAACAAAATGATGGCACTGTCTACTCTAAAATGAGTTTCAAGTGAAACTGAAACATATAAACAACACAAGTTCACGTGTCCCACTGTCAAACAGCAATCATGACAGTAGAATTCTGGCTGCAGTTGGAATATTCTTGAGAGTAAGTTGTAAAATAAAATGGATCAACCCAACACACCCACCTCAACCCTACAGCAGCAGTGCAGTGTAGTGTCAGACATGAGTGCAATATATATCCCAGCCTCTGGTACTCAATCCCATAACTTTGTGCCCTGGAGATTTAAGAACTAGCACGGGTGTTGGTTCAAAGACACAGACAGCACCCTGCACTGCCACCTGGTGACCCAACACACCCACCCCAACCCTACAGCAGCAGGACAGCGTCAGCGATGGTTACAGTGTAAGTCCAAATCCTCCAGCACCGCTCTCCATCCCATTTCCTTATGCTCAGAGATAAGGGAAGGACCACTGGCGTTGGTCCAGTGGTGCGCACACAGTACCCCACATTGCCACTGGGAGGCCTGCCCTGCACTGGCACCCTGGGAGCCTGTAATTGAGAGCAAACTTAGATTTCCCACTTGGGATCAGCAGGCCTCATCAGGATCGATCCTACAGGTAACGTTTTCCAGACGATGTACTTACTGGCACTGGTGCTTTGTTCAGGAGGCTGCTGGTGTACAACATCATTCCTGCTCGCTGCGTCACAGACAGGAGTTCCTTCATCTTTCGCAAACAATTTCATGTAATGCTCTGAGACTGGAAATCCTGTGTGTGTTGAAGAGAACAAAGATACACCTTATTTGCTGCATACTGTTCAGAAACCAGTTTAAGTCCAGATCAGAGTCTATGTATTTGTCAGTGTAAGCAGGGATGCCCAAGGAGTCTGTCTGAATAAAGAATATATCTAATTTGGACCCATTAAGGAATATCATAACCACTACAGTATTCTGCATCACTTTCTATATACCAGTTCACTTATTTTGTGCATCAACAGCTGGAAGGGAGCAGATACTGTATTTAAAGCCAAGTGTATCAGACAGGGAGCTCACTCAGTGAGGCTCAGGAACCACTCCTTCACATCTGAACCAGAAGGTCATGAGTTCAAATCCCACAGCAGGTACTTTGGCTCATACCCATTGTTGACACTTGGGGGGCAGTAATGAAGGGTTGCTGTCCAGCTGGAGGTACCACTATTACGCTGAGTCAGAGAAACACAGAACACAGAAATAGAGAATTTGACGGCAGATAAGGACCACTTGGACCATCTAGCCTGCCCATTTTCCCTACTCGTTTCATATACTGCAGATCCTAAATGATCTGCAGCTTACACTCTCTTTCCTATCACTAGAGTTCCTTTATGTCTGTCCCATGTGTTTTTGAATTCAACTACCATTTTTGCCCTTACAATCTCTGCTGGGAGGCTGTTCCATGAATCCACCACCCTTTCCATAAAAAAATACCTTCTCACGTTACCCCTAAGTTTACCCCCCTCTATTTTCATATCACAGCCCCTTGTTCTTGAATATCTTTTTTTTTTAAAGATGCTACCCTCTTGTACCTTATTTACACCCTTGACAAAAGTCTCTATCATATCTCCCCCCCATATGACTTTTGGTGCAGCTCCTGCACCATTTTTGTCACCCTTCTCTGAACCGCTTCTACTCTGTCTATGTCCTTCCAGAGATGTGGCCTCCAGAATTGGACATAGTACTCTAGATGTGGTCTCACCAATGTTCTATACAGTGGCATCACTACCTCCTTCCTTCTGCTGGAGATATCTCTCCCTATGCACCCCAGTATTCCACTGGCTCTCCTCACAGCCTTCTCGCATTGTTTGGTAACCTTTAGATCATCAGATATGATTACTCCCAGGTCCCTTTCCTGTTTGGTGGCCATCTGTACCTCCCCCCATCATGTACTCTTCCCCTGCATTTCTGTGCCCCAAATGCATGACCTTGCACTTCTTTGCATTGAATCTTACCTGCCACACCCTTGACCACTCCTCAAGCTTGCTTAGGTCCCTTCTCATTTTCTCTACCCCTCCTGGAGTGTCAACCCTGTTGCAGATCTTTGTGTCATCTGCAAAGAGACACACCCTCCCTTCTAGCCCCTCTGCAATGTCGCTTAAGAAGACATTAAAGAGGACTGGTCCAAGCATTGATCCCTGTGGGACCCCACTGGTTACCCCCCTCTCTTCGGATTGAATTCCAGTCACAACCGTCCTCTGTGTCCTATCACTCAGCCAATTTTTTTACCCAGTTTATTATCCTGAGACCCACTCTCAGGTTGCCCAGCTTGTTTACTAGCCTCCTAAGTGGGTCAGTGTCAAATGCCTTGCTGAAATCCAGGTAGGCCACATCCAGTGCCCTTCCCAGATCCACCTCCCTAGTCACCCAGTCAAAAAAATCTATCAGATTTGTTTCACAAGATCTTGCCGCTGTGAATCCATGCTGCCTTGGATCCTGTGCTCCGCAGGATTTGTGATATTTCAGAGACCTTTCTTTTAGTAGTGCTTCCATTAGTTTCCCCACCACCGAGGTCAGGCTGACTGGCCTGTAATTGCCAGACTCTTCCCTGCTCCCACTTTTGTAGAGAGGGACTACATTTGCCCTCTTCCAGTTCTTTGGTACCACACCAGTTTCCAGCAAACTGTTGAACAGGGCTATCAGTGGTGCTTTCAGCATCTCCTTGAGTCCTCTTAATACTCTGAGATATATCCCATCCGGGCCAACTGCCTTGTCCTCTTTCAGATTATCGAGTTCCTTTAAGACTCACTCCTCCTTAAATGGACTGGTGTCCTCCTCCCTCCCAGTGGTGCTTCCATTACCTAACTTTGGTCCTTCCCCTTCCCCTTCTTCTGTGAATACTGGACAAAAACACTTGTTCAGGATTTCTGCTTTTTGTTGGACCCCCTCTGCACACTTTCTTTCTTCCCTTTTTATTCTCACAATCCCACTCTTAGTCTTTTATCTTTCACTAACGTACCTGAAACAGTTCTTAACCCCTTTTGTTATACTGCCTGGGCTACTTTTTCTTCTGTTTGTGCCTTTGCACTCCTGACTGCTTTCCCCGCCTCCCTTTGCTTTTCCAGACACAATTCTCTGTCTTCTATTCTCTGTGTTTCCTTGTACCTCCTAAATGCCGCCCTTTTCACCTTTACCTTCTCAGCCACTTCCTCCGAGTACCATAGTGTTTTCTTCTCTCTCTGTTTTGCTTACTTACTTACCTAACGCAATGGCTTGTTGCCTCCACTATGGCTCCCTTAAGATTCTCCCATTGTTCCTCTACCTCCTTCTTTTTCCTTCCCTGACAGTGATTTTCTAAGACATTCCCCCATCTTTGCAAAGTCACAAATATGGCAATTAAACCTCTATGCTAAGAAGTGTAAGGTGATGCACTTATGTAGGGCCAACCCCAAGGAAGAATACTGGCTAAACGGAGTCCAGCTGAGCTCCTCGGCTGAGGAATGTGATCTGGGAGTCATCGTTAGGGACAACCACAAGTAGCAAAGTCAGTGCAATAAGGCTTACAGCAGGGCTAGCAGGGTGTTAGGATGCACTGGCAGGGGGATAGACAGCAGGGATAAGGAGGTGATGCTACCACTTTACTGGTCACTAGTGAGGCCTCATCTGGAGTACTGTGTACAATTCTGGAGGCCTCACCTAAGAAAGGACATTGACAGATTGGAAGTGGTCCAGAGAAGCGCTGAACAAAAATGATACATGGCCTTCAGGAAATCAACTATGAAGAGAGGCTTGGGGCTCTGAAATTGTACTCTCTAGAGACTAGGAGGGAGAGGGGGATATGATCGAGACTTTCAAGTTCCTTAAAGGCATCAACAAGGTGCCAGAAGCACAGCTTTTTACCAGGGACGTCAATTCTACTATAAGAGGGCACAAATGGAAATTGAAGGGTAGAATGTTCAAGAGGGATATCAGAAAATATTACTTCTCCGAGAAGGTGGTGGAACTGTGGAATAGATTACCTCCCAAGGTGGTAGTTGCAAAGTCAGTATCAAGCTTTAAGCATGGGCGAGACAAGGATTGGGAACAAACACATGGCACTGGCAAGGGCTAGGCTGGGCGTCTAGGAGAACAGAACACCGGTCCACAATAGGTCCTGGAATACCTCGCTTGGGCAGACTCGATGAACCCCAGGTTCCCTTCTGCCGTCATCTTCCATGTTTCTATGTCGGCCCGCCTGAAATCCAGACCCTTGCATTCGTGTGGTTTAACTCTTCTGCTGTTCTCACACTGAACCATACCATACTGTGATCCCTTGATCCTAGATGGTTCTCCACTTTAGGTCTGTAATTCTGTCCCCGTTGGTGAGTACCAGGTCCAGAGTTGCTCCCTCTCGGGTGGGCTCCATCATTAGCTGTCTTAGGCACACACCCTACAGGGCTTCCAGGACGTCTCTGTTCCTGGCTGGTTGCACCAATCCATATCCAGCAGACTGAAGTCTCCTACCAGCAGTGCCTCCCCTTTTGCTGTCATTCTATGGATGGCTTCTACAAGTACCCTGTCCAGCTCTTATCCTTGTGCAGGAGATCTGCAGATCCTACCAGTGCGAATGGCAGTATCATTTCCCATCTCCAGGGTGATCCACACTACTGCTGCCTCTCCTTGCATTCTCTGTAACTCAGTTGCCTTAATTCATTACCTATTTTGGTTTTAGTTATAATTGGTGATTTCTCGACCTTAGGGTCCTCTCTGTCATCTGTATAATTTTGTGTGGGGGGGGGGAGCTGTTTGCTTCACCCATCTTATTTCTGACACCCTCCCCCCTTGGCTAGTTTAAATGCTTGCTGATGAAACATTTAAACCTCTCACTGAGGTTCCTGCCCCGGATAGATACAGGCTATGGCCTCTGTAGACCTGCAGCCCTCCAGGTGGAACCCCAGTCCTCAATGAATCCAAATCCCTCCGCACCAGTCCTTCAGCCATGTGTTGAATCTCTTGGTGTGGAGTACCCTGTTCTCCCCCTTACCTCGATGGGTAACACCTCTGAAAAGGTTACAGAGCGTGCCACCTGTCTGAGACCCCTCCCCAACTCCCTGAACTGCTCCTGCAGAAAACTGAGCTTACTTTTATGATCTCTGTTGCTTATTTAGAGGAAAGTTAAAGAGTTTGTGTGCTGCCTGGAATTAATAGTAATTTTCAGACACAGTCAGCTTTCACTTCCTATATCTGAAGTATTTTTTCTTATTTTCTGGTTGCTAATTAGAAGATTTTCTACCTGGCAATACTGGGCTGATGTGTTGAACAGCACTGTGTTTAGAGGCTAAAAAAAAATAGTTGATTCTGTTCCTCCCACTACATCATCAGAAATGTGACCAAACACACTGAGGCACCACTACCCTTGCAGCCCGAGCAGTGACTTTCTCAAGTTAACAATCAAAATGCAGTAAATTGTGACATCACTAGTAACCAAGAAGAGCCAGTCCTGACTTTTTTTAGCCTCCAGACGAAGTGCTGTTCCACACATCACCCCAGTACTGCAAAGGGGAAAATCTTCTAAATAGCAAACAGAAAAGAAAAAAAAATACATCAGATATAGGAAGTAATAGCTGACTATATCTGAAAGTTGCTATTAATTCCGGGCAGTACACTAGCTCTTTAAACATCCCACATCTCTAGCTGACCTATAGAGGAAGAGTGGGGGTTAAAAGGGTCCCATTAACTTCTCACTTTGTCTTGAAACTATTTTTTATCATCCCTTTAACGTCTTGGAGCCACATCCAAGCTAAAACTGGGTACAGTCACTGCTGTGTAGCAGGATGGCTAGACAAGACTGATCCCAAGTATTTTTCATCATCACCCTTTGCAGATTGTGTGAGAGGCCTTTCGGCACCATGCATTTCTGCTTAAAGTTGAACCAGCATAATATGTTGTGGTGATTTGCATATACAGCCCATAATGCTTTGCATTATGGGGGTATGTGTGATTTTGTATCATAATACTATGTTACTTAAACCTTATTATCAGTAGCCCCTGCCTCTCTGGATTTAGGAAATCCCACATCGCTACATCCTGTCTCCTGAATCAGTGGCATCATCCCAGAGGGAATGGATCCAGGTCACATCTCGACCACTATTTTTGTCAATCTGGCAGTCATTCAGCTCTGTTGCTCACCTCTCTTTCTAGATATGTTTTCTCATGCAGGACTCTGAACTTAGGGGTTAAATGGTTTATCTCCACTACGGCAGACAGGTGACAAACTGTCCTCGTAGATGACATCCTCCCCCTCTCCCACTCAGCTCAGGTGTTCCCTAGTGCTCTGCCCTTGTCCATATCCTGTTCACAAGCTTCCTTAAACACCTCCTTAAGGCCTGTGGCTCTCCTTGTGAATTCATATTCATATGGATGTCCCTGTGCTTTGTGCAAGTGGTCCCTTCACCCTGATCTGGCTGCACAGCTCCAACAGGACTGCTTCTACACTAACTAGCTAGCCCATGAATGCCAAAACGACTGTCTCTGGCCATTGGCACCTGGCAGTGCCTGGCTATAATCCAGGCTCCCATACTCTTAATGACTCTGGATGACTCCCAACTGGAAGAAGTCTCTTGCTTTAATTGCATGGGAGTCTGGTCAGACAGCCATCTTGATCTTTCATGCCACACTGATGCTATCCAGTGCCCAAGCTCAGTGTGCTTTGTAGGAACAAAACCGGTATCCCCTACTCTATTTGCCAGGAGGTAATTGTGAAAATGATCCTCCTGGTTTTTGGATCCAGGGACACAGTACATGGCACTGTCACCTCAACAGACTGGACCCCCTCTTCCATCCCTTCTGCCTCTTGGCTCTCAACCCCCTCGTCCCAATTATCATGACTCCCTTACATTACCCTCCCATCTCTTGAGGGCAGGCACCATGCTCACATTTCCTCCCATATCTCTACACTCCGGTCTGGATCCCTCCATTAATCTCGGCTTCCTCCTCTGCTGCCCTCCTTCCCAGTACTTACTGCCCCACTCCTCTGACCTTATATTCCTTCTCCTGACCTCCTAAGACATCAGCAGGTCAGTCTGTCTTTTCCTTTAGGCTCTGTTATCTCTGGGCTAGCCTCCTCATCCTTTACTCCACTTCCTCCACCTCAGATCTGAAATCACTGTGCCAATGCTTCTCATGGCTGCAACTGCACCCAAGTCCCTCAACTTTCACTTTCTTCACTAATTCTCCTCTCCCCGCCTTCCTTTCTGTGCTCTTTAGTCTGCTACCTCTAGTATCCAGTCTCCAAAATACATACATTACACAGAGGCGCCCACTCTCCTGACCCCTAAACAAAATAAGTCAGCAGAAGCGAGATGTGCAACAGGAAGGGAGGCGGCAGAGTGATCTGCATTGCTGATGACACTAGGTACAAAGCAGGCCAATTAGACCGTCTCCCCTGCATCATCAATAATGCAGCCACTCCTCTCCCTCATGGCTGCAAGCTGGCTCGCTCATAAACAAAATGACTGACCAGATAATGGAGCTCATGTACTGTGGGGGGAGGGACTGACCTAGCCAAGATGCCCAAGTATTACCCCCCCCACCACCAAATCATGATTCAGGGGTCAGGATGGGGACAGTGTAAGCTAGGGAGCGGGGGCGGGTGGGGTGTATAAAAAGGCGTGAGCAGCTGCAGGCACTGCTTCAGCAGCCTGCATTTAAAAAACCAAAAGGTAATCGATCTGGGAGTGTGTGTGTGTGTGTGTGTGTGTATGTACACGCGCACGTGATCAGCAGACTGTGTGTGTGTGTGTGTGTATACGTGCACGTGATCAGCAGACTGACCCTGTCCACCTGGGGAGGCCTATATTTTTTTTCTACAGTTTGCCTGAAGTGCCCCCAAAACCTCCACATCCCCTTTCCAGAGAAGGAATGTCTGGTTCACTGCCCTTTCACCAGACACTGCTTTAGTGCTGCCTCACCCCCATACAAAGGCATTTCAGTATCAGCTTTCTTTTTTTCTTACACATTTCTTACAGATTGGGGCCGGCTAGGTGGCGTGGAGGGTTGTGGTGCTGGAGGCCATGCCTTCCACTATGTCGGTGACCCAGGGTTCGGGAACACACTCAGGTTGCTGGGGGTTGGCCTGGGAGGGAGAGGATTACACTTCCAGCAAACCACTCTCATCTCCCAGCAAGGGAGGACTAGCTGCCTCGCTCCTACACTGCCAGCAGATGCAGACATGGTATCAGGGCAGCGAACACAGCTTACAAGGGGATGGCCAGCAGGAGGCGCCATAGTGCATGTGCACCTCCATGCACAAACACACGCGCAGCGTCACTGCACACTGCAGGTTGGGAGAGGGACCAGAAAAGAAACTGGAAGCAGGGATATGAAACCCTCTCTCTCTCCCACATCTTTTACCATTCAAGACCCTCACAACTTCTAGATGTGTGTTCCAGGGAGGGGACAGCACTTTCTCCTTAGTCCTGCCGTGGCGTTGGGGGGGAGAGCAATCCATAGGGGAACCTAGGCAGATAAGTCTCGAGGGAGGTAGGGGACGTGGGGGAGGAAAGGCTGAAGAGACCCCCCCCCCCAATGATTGTTGGGGGGGGAAAGATGTATCGAAAGACAATTTTTTTGCCAGTCAATACAGGGCCACCCCCAGGGATTTCAAGTTGTGCCCATGTGAGTTTAACGCCGCTGTGTTCAACACTGTGTATCAACCCCATGAAAAGACATGGCGCTGAATCACATGTCACTGCTACACAATAAAGACATTAGAACTGTATGAGTATGACGCTTCCCAGGAAAGAATATACTTTGGTATCTATAGCTCTTTGTATATGTTGCATTTTCCGACTGCTGAAATCTCAGTTGTCCCTGGGAGCTGCATTAGCAACGAAAAGATGACAAGGCAAATGTGTTATTTCTTTTATTATTTATTATTTATGATGGTGTGTCAACACCCATTAGTCTCCACAGTATGAATGTCTGCTTATTTAGAGTAACAAAACAATTAGCTGGGAAAGTGTGAAATGCCCCATTAATCTTCAGTTAATTACAAAAACTTATGATTGGTAGAACAGGAGTTTTTCTAGTAAATCACTTTCATTTTGTGCCCTTCTTGGGGGCTTTTAAAGGGACACTGTCAGCTCGTAGCAGATTTTTTTAGCCCCCCCCCTTTAAAAATGCTAGCTGCACATTTCTATATTAGTGAGCAGCACATATGGTGTGTTCTTTTAGCAGAAACTGAGCATTTAGGGAGGTTGTTGCCATTTTTTATGTTGCTTGCACGCATGTGCAAGAAACATAGTGCCATCATCGGAGATTTCGGAGGCGTGTCACCTCCTCCTCCAATTCAGCCAGTGAGCCAGCAGGTGCGGCCACTGTAAGCCAATGCATTTTGGAGCTGTCTATGACACGCTCCAAAATGCAGTGGCATACAGTTTAAAGGGGGAGCTACGCTTCAGTGAGCACCGATAAGAAGCGTAAGCTCCCCACACGCAGGCGTGCGCCCCGCATGTACTGTGTGGGCGGGTGCCCAATCCCGCCCGGCTGAGCTGCGTCATTCCCCGTGGTTGGTGCCCGCTGAGGGCCACCCCAGCGTGGCAATCAAATCACTGGCGGCGGGGTGCCCAATCCCGTCGGCTGACAACCCCTCATCCTGTGGCATGCTGGAGCCCACCCCAGCGTGGCAAGCGTCCTGACGTCTTTTTTTTTTTTTAGACCTATAAAACAAAATGGTCCGTGGCGCGTCTCGACCCCCCTCCAGCACCCAGCCTCCCACACCCCTCACCCTATGCCACCTCCGGACTCCGGTGCGGCGATCTTCGGTGGACCGGGGAACACGTCTGCACTCTTCTAAGCGACCCATGAACTGAGGAAATGCCGGTAGCTGTATCATGGGCTAGATGGGGGGGTTCAACTGTGCATATCTCAGGCATTTTGGGAATTTTGCACAATTTTCAACATGAGTTTTAGGACCCCTTCTCATGAATGATGTCACTGTCATTGGCGTTATCGGGCCGAAGGGTGATTTACGTGCAGTGACTGCGAAATCCCAGCCTAAACCGCCATGACAGTGTTTATCATATGAAGAAGTCCAAGCTTCATGTTAGGTAGTCAAAACTAAAAAAAATATTTAACGATATAATGTCACGTTGCACGAAGTTTCCTCGCAGAGCTCGTAAGGTTTCGCGAAATTTCAATATTTTCACTACAGATTTTCAACACTGCCATTTTACCACACCTTCTTATGAGCAGTATAGCTGTCATTTTTCACATCTCACCCAAAATGTGTTTCCACCCTTGTAGTGCAGAATGGCGCAGTCGGTGTGCGAAATCAATGTACGGGACAAATTAAGAAAATCCCAGTGACACTGTTCATGAGCAGAGGTCTTAAAATGGCTATGTTGAAAATTTAGTGAAAAAATTCCTAAAAATGACTGTTTTACGAGCGTGTGTTGTGCAGTTCCTACGCAGGCTCATAAGTTCACATATTTTCAATATTTTCACTCCAGATTTTCAACATTGCCATTTTACCTCACCTCCTCATGAGCAGTACAGCTGTCATTTTTCACATTCTGCCCAAAATGTGTTTCCGCCCGTGTAGCGCACAATGGCGCAGTCGGTGTGCAAACTCAATGTATGGGACATATTAACAAAATCACACTGACACTGTTCATGAGCAGAGGTCTTAAAATGGCTATGTTATTGACATTTACGTGAAAATTTCCTAACAATGACTGTTTTCACTAGCGTTGCATAGTTCCACGATTTCGTAAGTTCGCAAATTTTCAATATTTGCACTCCAATGACTTCCAAATACCTAAACAGCACATAGAAGCAAGCAACATTCGGCACTGACAAATGCTTGTTTCAATATTTACTGTCCTAACCCTTTCTGACCACTCCCACATGTACACTGCTGCGATGGCCTCAAAGCAAGAGTACATTTGTGCATGGATGAGTTGTGTGTGTGTGTGTGTGTGTGTGTGTGTGTGTGTGTGTGTGTGTGTGTGTGTATGTTTTTAATCAAGTATCATTCAAAATGATTTTTCAACAGACGGAAGTCTCCTGAGAACTACAAAGTCAACCCGCCGACCAAACGAGTGTTCAAACATATTTCATTCTGTGTTTGAAATTTAAAGCTGTGACTCTGGGCACACGCATTAGTGTCGATGTTCAGGAGACCGACATCTGTTGGAAAATCATTTTAAATACTTGATAAGAAAACATAACTCATCCATGCATGAGTTTACTCTCGGTACGTGGTCATCTCAGCAGTACACGCGCAGGAATAGGCAGTCTGCCCAGGATATTTATTTTATTTATTTTAGTCTTTTGTAACCAGGTAAGGTTACAGTCGGAATGATAAATATTGAAAAAAATGGCAAAAACGTCTCTAAATGCTTGTTTTCTCGAACACATTCTATGTGCGGCTCACTAACAGAAAAATGTGCATGTAGCATTATTAAAAGAGGCTAAAATAATCTGCTGTGAGCAGACAGTGTCCCTTTAAGGTTAGACTTGCTGTGTAGAGATACGTAACGTAAATGGACCTGATGACATTTGATCACTGCTCATGCAGCTCTTGGGAACAAAATGAGATTTCAACAATCAAATAATCGTGTAACACGCGACAGTTACACAGGACTACTGCTAACAGAAAAGAAAAGTTAAAACAAATGTTTAAATCCCTACCTACTATTGAAATGGAGCTGACTGGTGACAACAAAGCAAATAACATTTAGAATATGTGAGGATGTAGTGCTGCAATAAAGTATTTTTGACTTCTTCCTGTCCTTCCAAACACCCTTTAAACCACTGTTGGAAAAAATCCCACACAAGTCATCTACTTACTGTTGGGGGTGTCTTCAAGGTGTTCCTTCTGCTGTTCAGTCACGTCCCCCTTTACACCACCAGTGTGGAGTTTTTCATCCCTCCCAAGCAACGATAACAAATGTTCTACTGGGATTTTGTATCCTGCACATTTATTTAAATTAAAAAATTGGAACAAGATAACATAAATGGTATTAACAATCAGAGCAGGATGGGGCAATGAAAGACCTTCCGAGACATGTCTGCATTATTCCTGTTTTGACACTGTGGCAAATGATGTATTTTGCCCTTTTTATACTAAATAATGTTTGGCTATACAAGCCAGTGGAGGAAAGAAACAAATACATTCTACTCTAATAGGGCTGTCTTGTGGCTGGATAATCAGAACCTATCAACCTGAGACAGAGGAAATGACTCTTGGTCACAGACTGGATACTCAGAACCTGTTAGCCTGGGGCAGAGGCAATGAAACATGGTCACAGACTGGATACTTAGAACCTGTCAACCTGAGACAGAGGAAATGACTTTTGGTCACAGACTGGATATTCAGAATCGATCAGCCTGGGACACAGAAAAATAGACTTTGACAGCAGATAAGGACCGCTTGGCCCACCTAGTCTGCCCATTTCTCTACCTACAGGATAAGTTGCAGATCCTAGTTAACCAACTGCCTATTTCTTCCTACCCCCACAAGAATTGATTTATGTCTGTCCCATGCATTCTTGAATTCGTCCACAGTTTTAGACCCCACAACCTCCTCAGGAAGGCTGCTCCATGCGTCCACCACCCTCTCTGTGAAAAAATACTTCCTCACATTACCCCTGAGCCATCCTCCCTCTAGCTTCAAATTGTGTCCCCTTGTTCTTGCACATCTATTTTTCTGAAAGATGCTACCCTCTTGTAAAGTTTATATCATGTCCCCCCTCTCCCTCCTTTTCTCAAGGGTATACATATTAAGCTCCTTTAGTCTCCCCTTGTATGGATTCTCTTGAAGACCCTGCACCATTTTAGTTGCCCTCCTCTGGACTGCCTTCATCCTGTCTTTGTCCTTGTGGAGATGGTGTCTCCAGAACTGGATGCAGTATTCCAGATGGGGTCTCACCAACTGTCTGTACAGAGGGATAACAACCTCCTGTTTTCTGCTGGTGATGCCTCTCCCTATACATCCCAGTATCCCCCAGCCCTCCCTACTGCTGTCTCACGTTGCTTGCTAACCTTAAGGTCATTTGATATGATTATCCCAAGGTCCATTTCCATTTTTGTTGTTGTTACTACCTCCCCCCATTGTGAAATCTTCCCCTGGGTTTTTGTTTCTCAGGTGCATTATTTTGCACTTCTTTGCATTGAATACAAGCTGCCATACTTCTGACCATTCCTCCATCCCTGCCAAGTCCCTTCTCATCCTTTCCACGCCTCCTTGTGTATCAACCCTGTTGCAGATCTTTGTATCATCTGCAAACAGGCATACTTTTCCTTCCAGTCCCTCTGCAATGTCACTTATAAAGACATTAAAAAGGACTGGACCCAGTATTTAACCCTGCGGTACCCCACTAGTAACCCCTCTTTCTTCAGAGTGGACTCCATTTACACTTACCTTCTCTGTCCTCTTGTCCAGCCAATGTTTTTCCCAGGCTGGTTAATTCGATTATTAATCTTTTGTGTGGGACTGTGTCGAATGGGATGGAGGAAATGATGCAGCTGCAGCCAGTCTTTACCTGGTCTCGGTACTGCACCAAGCCATGTACGTTCAAAACTGGAGCGATTAAAAGCTCTGGCTAGGCCAGCCCAGTGGTGCTGAGGGTTGAGGAGCTGGATGCCACACTTCGCACCACACTGGCGACATGGGTTCAGACGTGAGCCTGGGCCGCCAGGGGTCAGCAGAGCAGGGATAGGACTGAATGTCCGGAAGACTGCTCTCCTATCCCAGGGAGGGTTCCAGGGTACCACCTGCTCTGCAGAGGCCCCTGGTGACAACCAAGGGGTACTGTCAGAGCGGTGCCAGAACGGGGCAGAGTGCGGCAGATGTCGGCACACAGTGCCTTGCATCATTGCACTCCTGCACTCCGAGGGGTGAAAAAAATGAAGGAAAATGGCAGCACTGTTCAAGCAGCATGAAAGCTGCTACTTCACCGTCCAACGATGCCTGGGTCTGTCACATGCCGGTACTGGATCCTAGCCTGGCGTGGGGACATGGGGAGGTCCCCTTCGAGGGTACAGCTGCATATGCCAGCTGGGCGCGGCCCCCTCTCGGTCGGCAGGCGGAGGTGGGTGACTGAAGATTGTGCAGGTCAGTGGCTGCAGGAGGCAAAATAAGAGTAAAAAAAGAAAGCCTGGCTATACAGTAACCCTGTGGACACTCCCACGGCTGCTCCCCACATCACATGTCATTCTCAGGATAGTTGCAGGAGGCTGTGGGCACTCCGCTAGGGGCTCTTGGTTTTAAAATGACAGCAGGGAGGGACGCAGGATCAACCAGATAAATTCTATATAAAACAAAGCACTGGAAGTAAAAAAAAAAATACAAGCTTTTGTGAAAATGCTAATTGGGCCCTGCCTCACATTGAGGTGGTCCCATTTTTAGGTGGACATTTCCGTTTAACCTCTTACTGCTGCAGTCCACAGATAAAGATAGACAGTAAATAGATCAGGGTGGGACAGCAAATGTGGCCTACGTAGATTTTAATAAGGCTTTCAACACCGTTCCACATAGAAGACTCATAAGGAAAGGTGACTGTTTAAGGGTGGGTCCTAAGGTGGGAAAAAGGGTAAGAAATTGGTTAAAGGATAGGTGACAGAGGGTGGTGGTAAACAGAGTTCACTTCGGAGAAGGTGGGGCGACCAGCGAGGTGCCTCAGAGCTCAGTGCAGGGACCATTCCTCTTTAATGTCTTTATAAGTGACATTGCAGATGATCTGGAAAAGAAGGGAAGGTATGACTCTTTGCGGATGGCACCAAAATCTGCAATAGGGTAGATACTCCAGAGGGGGTGGAAAGAATGTGCAAAGACCTGAGAAAACAAGAGGAGTGGTCATCAAGGGCATGGCAGCTGGGTTTCAATTTCAAAAAGTGCAAAATCATGCACTTCAGGCACAGAAACCCAGAGGCGGAGTAAACAATGGGAGAAGAGGTACTGATGGCCATCAAACAGGAAAGGGACCATGGAGTAATCAGATCTGATAACCTCTAGATGGCAACACACTGCGACAAGGCAGTCGGTAGGCTCAGTGGGATGCTGGGGTGCATATGGAGGGCTATCACCAGCAGGAGGAGGGGGCAGTGTTGCCATTGTTTAGATCACTGGTGAGACCCCACCTGGAGTAATCTGACCAGTTCTTGAGGCCACATCACCGGAAAGACATAGAGTGGAGGATGTTCAGAGGAAGGCAATTAAAATGGTGCAGGGACTGCATCAAAAACCCTATGAAGAGAGACTGAAGGACATCAATGTGTACACCCTGGAAGAGATTCGGGAGAAGGGGGACATGACAGAGACCTGTAAATTTATTTATTTATTTATTGAAATTGTTTCTCCAGGAAAGGCACACTGAGCAAGAAGATGCTCATCTCCCGGTGCGACCTGGGGGGTGGGGGTACAATGGGAGATAACTCACAGGTTATCAAGAGTTACAGTTAACAAGGAATACAGTAAACTGAGGTTACAGTTGTACAAGTTACAGAGGTAGAGTTACAGTTTTACAGTTACAGAGATGAACAGGGGTACGACATTCAATACAGTTCAACAGGCAGCACAAGGAAGGCACTGTTTATAGTTTAGACATTTACAGCGGCATTGGATTGCTGTTAAACTTGTAGTACATGGAGTATGTTGGATAACTGTAGTGTGGCACATGGACTGAGATAATACTGAGGCGAAAAGTCAATGTATCAAGTGCAACTTAGGACAGGACAAATAACATGTACCGAGAAGTGCTGTAGTTGGTTTAGATAAGCCAACTTCCAAAGCATAAGCTAGGTGCCGATGGTCAGGCAATCGGGAGGGGAGGGCCCGTAGGGGGCACATGTAGGTATCAAGTGCAGGAGCAATTTGCCAGCGCTGTAGATAAGGCATGGGTAGAGAATGAGTGGCGAATTTAAGGGGGGAGCTCATTCTAGAGTTTGGGGAAGTGATGAGAGAAGGCTGCTTGCCCGATAGTGGTTTTACGCCTTGGACTTTGTAGCTTCCGGAGGTCGAGGGATCTGAGGGCATGAGTAGAGGAGAGAGCTGGGGAAAGTAATGAAAAGAGGAAGGACGGGAGGGCATCATGCCAGAATTTAGCTACAAATTTAGCACAGCGCTGCAGGTGGTGATTTTCGAGGGATGGGAATGCAAGGGAATGGTAGAGGTTGCAGTGATGGGTGCAGGGGGTGGCACTGAGAGCGAAGCGACAGAAGGTGTGGAAAAGGGGGTCCAGTCTGGAAAAGGTAGATTTGGGAGCAGCACTGTAGACTATGTTGCAGTAGTCAAAGGAGGGAAGGATCATCTTTTGCACTAGTTCACGCCTAGCAGTTAGAGGAAGACTATAGTGGTTCCTGTAGAGGGCACCAAGCTTGAGGCACAGTTTTTTCATGATAACATCGATGTGGTCGGAGAAGGACAGGTGACGGTTGAGCAATACCCCTAGGTACCGGAAGGAAGTGACATCCTCCAATACTGTCCTGTCAAGGGTGTGGAAGGAGGGGAGGGAGGGGAGCCTGGTTAGATGTTGCCAAAGGTCATGGTGACAGCTTGGGGGATTCCGGTGTTCATGGGGAGGGGGGAGGAAGTGACGTCTGCAATTCTAACTGACTGTGTTCTGCCTGAGAGGTAGGCACTGAACCAGTTGGTAGCTGAGTCAGTGAGGCCAGCTTCTGAGAGACATTTTAACAGCAGAGGGTGGGAGACCGTGTTGAATGCTTTGGCAAGGTCAACAACAATAGCTGAGGTGATCAGCCCTCTGTCCATTCCAGTGAGGATGGTGTCAGTGAGCCTAATCAGGGAGGAGACAGTAGAATGACCCTTCCTGAAACCGGACTGGAACGGCATGAAGAAACTGGATTCAGAGAGAAAGGAGGTGAGTTGGTTGAGCACTAGGTGTTCTTGTAGTTTTGCAAGAGCTGGGAGGAGGGAGATGGGGCAGTAATTTGAGGGGGAGGTGGTGGCACCCCCTTTAGGGAGGGGGATGACAACGGCATGCTTCCAGATCTGGGGGACAGCAGCAGTGGAAAAGGAGAGGTTTAGGAGGTTGGCGAGGGGGGTTGCTATGGCAGGGGTGGAGAAGTGCAGGAGTTTGCAGTTGAGACCATCGGGGGATTTACCTTTTGATGGGTTGAGAGCCTGGAGGGTATCAAGGACGCAGCTTGCAAGATATCCTTGAAGGAAAAGGTGGACGGCCTGTGAGAATTTATACATCTGGCAAGAAGACTGTATGACTCAGAAGTGGGCAAGGAGAAGAGGAGAGTAGAGGCACAGGAGGAGAAATATATGTTGAATTTGGTGGCAACAGTATGTGGGTCCGAGGGGAGGGTGTTATTCGCGATAAGGAGTGGGGTAGGGTGGGCGGCTGGTGGGGCGAAGAGGGAATGGATGACCTTCCAGAATTTGGATGGATTATTCAAGTTGGAATGGAGGGAGGAGCTGAAGTATTCCGCTTTAGCTAGGCGGGTTGCTCTGGTACATTTGTTACGTGGAGTCCAATAGATGGCAAAATCGCGTGAGGTTTTAGGAGTACTCCATGCTTTGTCCCATGCATTTTGGCAGGCTATAAGTTCTTGGGTGATCCAGGGCAGGTTGTTGCCACATACCCTAGTATGACGCAGTGAGGCATGAGTGTCCCAGACATTGAGGAACGTGTTTTGGAAGTGGAGGAAGGCATCGTCTGTGGAACAGAATTTGGCAGGGGATTCCCAGCTTGCGAGTGCTAGGTCGTCAAGCACAGGGGCAAGGTTTAATGATCTGTAGGAGCGCTGGACCAGGTACTTTGGGGTTGATTTGGGTCATTGAATTTTCTGGACTAGGTATATAATATGGTGATCACTTAGGAAATCGGGTAGTAGCCCTGAAAGGATGACCAGGTGGGGGTGGCTGGTGAGAGCCCAGTCTATTAGTGAGTGGTTGCCCGTTTTGAGGTTTAGATGTGTAGGTTTGGTGATGATTTTTGATAGGTTAAATACCTCACAGGGGTAACTATGGTACAGGAAGGGAGTATTTTCAGAGGAAAAGATGCACAAGAACAAGGGGGACATGCAATGCAACTGGAAGGGGGTATATTTATTTATCTATGTATTTGTTTACTGGGTGGGCGCACCGATCCAGCGGACCATTTTCGGGTACGACCCGGGCCATAAAGATGGCACATAGGTAATACAGTTTGGAAATAATATTACATAGGTACAAAGGGTACAGAATACAGGACAAATTTAAGAGAGGTGTGAGGAAGTACTTCTTTGCTGAAAGAGTGGTGGATGCCTGTAACAGTCTACCAATAGAGGTGGTGGGGGCAAAAACAGTGGTAGGATTTAAGAATGCATGAGATAGGCACAAGGAGATTTTAGTTGTAAGTGTTGGGGGGGGCAGAGATCAAGTTGGGTCTACGGTTGACAGCAAAGGCAGGGGGGAAAAAATGGGCAGACTCTGTGGGCCAAGTGGTTCTCATCTGCCATCAAATTCTATTTATGTTTCTAAGCATGCATGGGATAGACATAGGGGAATATCAGTAAACGGGCAGGGAGGAGAGAGGGTGCCGGAGACCAGTTTGGGTCTCCAGAGGCAGACTAGGTGGGCCAAGGGGTCCATTCCAGCTGACAAATTCTATGTTTCTATGTCCACACAGCTCTGAAAATGGGTAGAAACAGGAACCCACTGAAAATGAGATGTTGCATCTCAGCTGGGTTCTCCTGGATAATACTACAAAATAAGCTGCTCACTCTACTCTGTCCTCTCCCTCCCCTCCCTTGATGCCAGGAACCTTTCCCACTGTGCTTCCTTTGTCTACAAATTCTAGTTTGATTATCTTCCTTACTGTCTTCCATACAAGTTCCCCCAGGGCACAAATAGAAGCAAGCTGTTATCAGCTCAGTATGTCTTTCCTGGTAAAAACTGTAAAATAAATACATAAATAACTAAAATGTATGGATTCTTACAGCTTTCCCATCTCTACAGCTGAAGTGCTTCAGAATGACCACACCAGACATAAAGGTTTGTATAGTGTGTTCCTTGGGCAATATAGGACATTCTATTTGGGAGAAGGCAGCAGCACTTAGGATATATTGAGAGTTTTTTTTTTCAGTGACAAATTAATTCAAAGAATCCAGTCATAGAGATGAAATCTGAATCTTGAGAAAGCTGTACTGTTCTGAGAACTGAACAGTCATTGTACACATGTAACCAAGCTGCTTACCAGTTGTACAAAAGCAAGGTATTCTGTAAATATGTCATGCCTGAATTAAAGAGCCTATATCTTTAAGTAAGTATGGAGCGCATATTTTTATCTTCAAGAATGGAGCAGAAGTTTCATTCTCATTCAGAAGAGGTACGCTATGTGATCTATTGATGACATTTACCTACCAGATAAAAGGGTGTACCCAAACGTTACATAGTGTGTGGTACTGATGGCAGTAACTTCTCAAGGATGTACACACTCAGTACACTAATGAGGGAGCTACGAGTAGTCTGGTAAAAGAGAAAAAAAGGCACTCTCTGTAGAAATGCAAAACCCGAGTGACCAAAGAGTCTTACATCACACTCATGATTGACAACTGGTGGAAGACAGTCTGTAGCCACAACACTATTCCAGTAAAACAATTATGGATAAACATCTAGCCACCTCGGGAGCCTAATTACTAATTACCATACTCATTTTCCTACACCATTTGTCTTGTCACAGAATATCTAGTTTGTCTCATTTCCCCAATATTTGCCTTGCCTGCATTGTTCTATACAGAGTTACTCTACTAGTGCTGGGTTGTGATATCCACAATCAGCCCTGTAAGTTATTTAATAGCCTGCCCTTCTTTAAGCAGTGGTTCTCCAACTGCGGTTGGAGCAGGATGGGTTTTAGCAGTGAGTGAAGAAGGGAAGCCTGCTGGAGTTTTAAAACAAAAGAACACGTAAAAAAATGACAACACTGATTATGTGTCTAAACGTAATTTGTTTCGTGCTGTGTGGGTTTGGGTAAACTGGAAACCAAATGAATGTGGGTAAGAGAGGTGCAGTCTTGAATCGTCCTCTCTCGTTAGGGACCAGGACCACATGACTGCTACACACAACAGGGTCCTAGAAGTCCTATATTTAAATCCCACAGGTGCAAGCGACACCTCATGTGAGGTCCACAGAGCAGGAGGAAGGCACCTACAAGGGTGTCATCTGGAAGTGTCACTTCTGTAGGGGATTATGTCCAATTTATTCCTAGATTAATGTAAGATCCAGCTAGCGTATATGTTCTGGCTGGTTTAGCAGTAGTAGTTATTTTTATTTATATAAAAGCACCCCTCCAATGCCTGGAATGCACGTACAAATTAGACAAAAGAAAGATAAAAATAGTACAAATAAAGATAAAAAGACAATAAAGAAAAGTAATAAAAAGCACATTATGCCATATTTTAGCTCACAAAATGTACTGAAAGTATCTAAGTAGATACATCCTACAATAATGTAGGCAGTCAAATGTGCTGTAAAATAGGTCTTTATGACATATAAAGATGTTGTAATTTTTTATTGCTTTTTTAATAAAGCCAGGCTTTCTCAACTGGCACCCCCATATATAAAAAGTCCAAAGCTTAACTGCTGGCAGATGAACACTGTTTAGAAAAAAATACTTGTTACTGGACATTTATCACACCAAATAGTAAAAAAGTACTCAGCAGTGATTATGATATAATGCATGGATAATTTCTGCTTGAGAAAAAATATAAAACCCATTTTACTTTTGAGATCCAGTTAATCTATATGACTGAGAAAACATGTTAAACCAGACATAGCCAAGATTGTGTTTAAAAAGAGCTTCCCGGGTCCGAGAAGAGAGACATGGGTCAGTCTGTAGTTCCACACGCTGGCTATGTGTGTAGGACAGCGGTGGGAGAACAGTGAAGTTTTCAGAAACTCCGAAATGCAGAGTATTTTTGTAGTAATTTCCTGAAAGACTGTACCATCTTTTAATTTCCACCTAAGCCAGCACCTAACACAAACAAAGCTATGTTTTGCATTTCAGCTTCATCTTTTTCTATTACGTTTTCTCCTCCTGCGTTAATGTTAATTTTTGCCAGTAGTTAATATATTGTGTAGATAATACAGCCTTTTATTGATCATAAAACAGACTGACTGGTGGTGCAGTTTAAAGGTGACAGGAAACAGATTATTACACCTCTAGATTCCCTCCTGTTTCCCTTTTCATGTCTATCCAATATTCTCCTATGTTTTGACCTTTTTTGTTAAATTAGTAACCTATTTGTTTTGCCATTGTAACTACTCTGAATCCCCATCTCCACAGCAGTTGCTGCTCTCTTTTTTCATACTACCTGAACATTCTAAGCCATCAGCAGGTGCGTTTGCACGTGGTCTAGTTGGAGCATTGCTGTCTGCATTGGCTTCCTCCGCTCTGATCGCACTGCTGCCGACTCTGTTTATACACTGCAGCTCTGCAGCATCCCTAATGAGTTTCAAGGCTTCTGGCTGCATTTCTGGCTGGCCGTGAGGGATAAGATCAGCAAGGACAGCAACACACAAGCAAGAAAACGTGCCTATGTGAAAAAAGGTCCCATTATTCTCCCCTCCATATAAGAAGATATTCTTTAATATCTAGAAGTGCAGAAGGGAGGATGAACTGTCAGCTGAGGTGGGGTAGTCGAGGGTACCGCAGAGCTGCACCGGTGCAGGTGGAGCAGTGTATTTACATGTTAGCTAAAACAGCCTGCACTGGTACACAAACTCACCAAACCAGCCACTATCCTGCACTGGTATACAAACTCACCAAACCAGCAATTGTCCTGCACCAGTACACAAGCTCACCAAACCAGCGATCATCCTGCACCAGTACACGAACTCACCAAACCAGCGATCGTTCTGCACCGATACACAAACTCACCAAACCAGCAACTGTCCTGCACCAGTACACAAACTCACCAAACATAGACTTTGAAACATAGAAACATAGACTTTGACGGCAGATAAGGACTGCTCATCTAGTCTTCCCATTTCCCTACCTACAGGCTAGGCCGCAGATCCTAGTTAACCAACAGCCTATTTCTTCCTACCCCCCACAAGAACTGCCTTATGTCTGTCCCATGCATTCTTGAATTCTCCCACAGTTTTAGACCCCACAACCTCCTCAGGGAGGCTGTTCCATGCATCCACTACCCTCTCTGTGAAATAATACTTCCTACATTGCCCCTGAACTGCCCTCCTTCTATCTTTAAATTGTGTCCCCTTGTTCTTGCCGTCTCTTTTCTGAAAGATGCTACCCTCTTGGACTTTGTTGATTCCACTGAGGTGCCTAAAGTTTCTATCATGTTCCCCTCTCCTTCTTTCCTCAAGGGTATACATATTAAGCTCCTTTAGTCTCTCCTCATACGGCTTCTCTTGCAGACCCTGCACCATTTTAGTTGCCCTCCTCTGGACTACCTCTATCCTGTCTATGTCCTTGCAGAGATGGGGTCTCCAGAACTGGACACAGTACTCCAGATGGGGTCTCACCAACTGTCTGTACAGAGGGATAACAACTTCCTGTTTTCTGCTGCTGATGCCTCTCCCTATACATCCCAGTATACACCCAGCCCTCCCTACTGCCTTCTCACATTGCTTGCTAACCGTAAGGTCATCTGATATGATTACCCCCTTTCCTTTTTTGTTGTTGTTACTACCTCCCAACCCATTGTGTATTCTTCCCCTGGGTTCTTGTTACCCAGGTGCATTATTTTGCACTTCTTTGCATTGAATCCTAGCTGCCATACTTCTGACCATTCCTCCAACCTTGCCAAGTCCTTTTCATCCTTTCCACGCTCTTTGTGTATCAACCCTGTTGCAGATCTTGTGTCATCTGCAAAAGGCATACTTTCCTTCAGTCCCTCTGCAATGTCACTGATGAAGACATTAAAAGGACTGGACCCAATACTGAACCCTCGATACCCCACTAGTAACCCTCTTTCTTCAGAGTGGACTCCATTTACAATTACCTTCTGTGTCTGTTGTGCAGCCAATGTTTTGCAGGCTACCACCCTGGGACCCACTCCCAGGCTGGTTAATTTGACTATTAATCTTTTGTGTGGGACTGTGTCAAATGCCTTGCTAAAGTCTAGGTAGGCCATGTCCACAGCCCTCCCTGGTCTACTACTTTGGTCACCCAGTCAAAGAAATCTATTAGATTCGTCTGACATGACCTTCCCACTGTGAATCCATGCAGCCTTGGGTCTGTGCTCCACTGGCCTCTAGGTACTCAACTATTCTTTCCTTCAGAGTGACTCCATCACTTTCCCTACCACAGAGTCAGACTGACAGGTCTGTAGTTTCTGCCTCTGTCTTGGTCCCATTTTGTGAAGGGCAATCACATCCGCCTTCCTCCAGTCCTCGGGTACCACACCATCCTCCCATGATTTATTAAAAAGAGTAGCCAGTGGTTTCACTAGTTCCTCCTTAATTCTTTTAGAATTCTGGGGTGAATTCCATCAGGACCCATTGCTTTGTCCACCTTCAGTTTTAGGAGTTCTTGCAGAACCCTTTCTTCTGTGAAAGGACTGGGATCGACCCCCCTATCAAGAGTGCTTCTGTTAATTGGATTAGGCACTTCCCCCTCCTCTTTCGTGAATACTGAGCAGAAATATTCATTCAGTATCCTGCTTTTTCACTGTCCCCCTCTGCCCACCCACAGTTCATTCTATTCAGCCTCACTATCCCTCCCTTTGTCTTTCTATGCTCGCTGATGTACCTATAAAAGGTTTTATCCCCCTTCTTAACTGAGTTGGCTATCTTTTCCTCAGTTTGGGCCTTTGCTATTCTGACTTCCCTCCCTGCTTCCTTCTGCCTTAACTGGTACAGCTCTCTGTCCTGCTCTTTCTGTGTTTCCTTATACTTCGAATGCTATCTTTTTCTTCCTGACTTTCACAGCCACCTCTTTTAAGAACCATAGTGGCTTTTCTTTCATTTGATTTGTTTATTGCTTCACACAAAGGCTTGTTGCCTCTGTGATGGCAGTTTTGATGATTCCCCATTGTTGCTCCACATCTCCTTCTAGCCTGTTTGCTAGTGCTTTTCTGAGGCATTCTCCCATCTTGCCAAAGTCAGCCCTCCTAAAGTCCAGTACCCTCACTTTTGTATGGCTTGACTCTGTAGCTGAGTTTAACGTGAACCATACTGTTTGATGGTCACTTTACCCCAGATGGCAACCCACTTCTAGATCCGAGATCCTCTCACTGCTCCCGTTTGAGAGTATGAGGTCTAAGATTGCTCCCTCACGAGTGGGTTCCGAAACTAGCTGTCTGAGGTCTGCCACCTGTAGAAACATAGAAACATAGAATTTGACGGCAGATAAGGACCGCTTGGCCCACCCAGTCTGCCCATTAGGGCATCAAGAATGGCCCTGCTCTTGGATGTGGCTGCAGCAAATGTGCTCCAGTTAACATCTGGCATATTCAGGTCTCCCATCAACAGTATCTCCCCTTTCTCTGCCATTCTAAGAATGCCTTCTATCATATCCTTGTCCATTCCTTCCCCCTGACATGGGGGTCTGTACACAACCCCTGTGCGGATTGTGGTGCCCTTTCCAGTCTCCAGGTGACCCACAGTGTCTCCTCTCCTCCCTGTTTACTCTTTTGCTCACTTGCTTTTATCCCTTCCTTTACAAGAGCTACTCCTCCCCCCTTCTCCCTCCGTGTCTCTCCTGTAGGTTATGTACCTGGTATGTTAACATCCCAGTCATGGTTCTCTGTGTACCATGTTTCTGTGACTGCTACAATATCCAGGCATCCCTCTTCCATCAAGGCCACCAGCTCAGGGAGCTTGTTACCCAGACTACGGGCATTGGTACTCGTTACCCTCCATTTCCTGATGGCCTTACTCCCTTTTGCCCCATCCCTGTCCTTCTTGCCTTTGTCACTTTCTCCATTTACCCCAGCCCTTCTCCCTATCGACACCTCTATGTTGGTGTTTGCTTCACTTACTACTGTGATTATTTGGGGGCTAGGATTTCCTGCTCCTTTCCAGTGCCTCCCCTTGGCTAGTTTAAATGCTTGCCAATGAAGCATTTAAACCTATCACCCTAGGATCCTGGTTCCCTCCCGGACAGATGCAGCCCATCATGCCAGTATAGGCTTGCATCACTCCAGGTGGACCCCAGTCCCCACTGAAGCCAAATCCCTGAGCTCCACACCAGTTTTTCAACCACTGATTGAATCCCATGGTACAGAACACCCTAGCCTCTCCTATGCCATAGATGGGTAGCACCTCCGAGAAGGTTACTTGACTAAGGCCCCTCCCCAATTCCACAAACTCTTCCTGCACTTCTCTAATCCCTTTCTTAGCCAGGTCATTTGTCCCTAGGTGGACAATGACATCCAGCTCCCTCCCCTGTGCAGCTGCTCCGGCAATCCTGAGGATTCACTCCCTGTCCTTCCAAGCCATGGCGCCAAGCAGGCACCTTACCTCCCTCTCCCAGCGATCATCTTGCACTGGTACACAAATTCACCAAACCAGCGATCATCCTGTACTGATACATGAACTCACCAAACCAGAGATCGTCCTGTACTGGTACATGAACTCATCAAACCAGCAATCTTCCTGCACCGGTACGCAAACTCACCAAACCAGCGATCATCCTGCACCACACAGATTTATTTAGATCTGAGGGCACCTCAATGCTACGTTATTTATCGAACACCAATAAAAGCATATCATAATACATAACTGGCATAGACAGGAACATGGGAGGGCAGTTAGCTATGTAAAAATAATTTCCACTCATCTTTAAAGCAGCAGTGCAATGAAAAAAGCTATTCCAAAAAGCTAATTTTCTGGTATGGTTATAAAAAATATTGCAAAACTGTTGATCTGGGTTTTCTGGATGCTTCCTATGCTGTGTACATCACATTTACATTTTTGTCTGGATTCTAACCCTCCTCGAGTCCTCAATATTATTTCTGTGCAAAAATTAGGCAGCCATCTTTTTTTCTTGAGAAATAATTACTTTAGAACATTCAACAAATTTTAAAATGAATACAGAAACTGGCAATTTCACCACCAAAATAAACCAGAAGACATCTGGCATCAATTGGGAAGAAAAAAGGTAGGGTCAAATTCCTGGTTTCCAGGGCATCTTGTGACTGCTATACCTAATTTTTGCAGACAGCTAACTGCACAGTGACCTTCCTCTTTTACCATTCACCTTTGTATAGCCCTACCCTGTTGCTGCGCTATTCCACATACAGCACTCCCTTCCTTCATCCCTTTCCCATCCCTGCCCTCTTTTCGTCCTACCTGATCCCCCTTTCCTCTACCTCTCCACTCCCTCTCCCCTCTCCCTTCTGTTTCCTCACCATGTTCTCTCCCTCTACCCCCCCGTAGGTCTTTTCCTACATAAGCTACATTGTGGCAGCTCCCTCCTTGCTCTTATTTTGCTCCTTCCACCCCTCCCCCCCCAATTCGCCCCATATCCTTCTCTCCTTGTAATCCCCTCCACCTCTCTTCAGACAAGGCTACTGGCTGCACTTGATACAATATTTATCTTGACATACTATTCTTCTGTTTATGTAATTACTTTCCTCATGTTGTACTACTTACTGAAACCATTGTAATTTGTTATTCTTGTGACTTGATGTGGAACCTCAGTAAAAGAGCCCTTGGCTCAAAGGTCTTTCCGATTTGTTAAGTAAATAAATAAATATATATATATATATGTTGGAGACCTTCAAGTTCCCGAAATGAATAAACAAGGTGAACTGCGCGAGGAACTATTTAGCATGATAACAGTTCAAGGACATGGGGGCATGAATGTAAACTGATGGGAGGGAGGTTTAGTTGGGGTGAGAGAGTTTTATGCTACAGAAAGGGTGATCAAATCGTGGAACACTGCCAGCTGAGCTGGTGGATGCCAAAACCATAAATGGTTTCAAGCACGGCTGAGACAGAGTGAAGGGTATAGTGGTTGCTCAGAGCACAGAAGTAGGGAGGGGAACAGCGGGTGGAATAATATACAGGGTACTGGAGCCCACACCTGGGGAAAGACTGCAACAAAGTGGAGGCAGTACAGCACAGGGCAACCAATACAGTCCATGAATTAGGAGGCAAGACATACAAGGAGAGGTGGCAGGACATGAGTATGTACACCTGTGAAAAAAGGAGGGAAAGGAGTGACATGATCAAAGCACACGCGTACCTGCATGGGATAAATGGGGTGGATGCCAAGGTGCTTTTCTCCTTGAGCTCAAATACAGGGACAAGGGGGCACTTAAAACTCACAGGGGGGAGATTCAAAAAGGATGTCCGGAGGTACATTTCACAGACATGGTGGTGGGGAGGGGGAACAACCTGCCAATGATGGTGGTACATGCCTCGGTGATCAGCTTCAAGCAAAGATATTGGTAAGTTAGAAAAGGGGTGGCAACTAGGGCAAGTGTACAGTACTTAGGTAGGGTGGGCAGACGGTATGGGCTCATGGAATATCTTTCCTGCCAGAACAGTCTACGTATCTGTGTCTCTGTAGTATCTTTCATGTCCAAGGAAAATCCTCTCTCTACTGGCAGCACAGTGTCATAAAACGGAGGCAGATGGGAAACCTCAGTGTTGCTACTTCAGTGATTAAAAGAGTTACAGGAATGTTATAGTGGGGTACCTATACCTAATCTCATCAGTTGCAGCTATCTGGAGACCAGGTTTTTTGTGGTGGTGTCTCCAGTTATCTGGAATCAGCTGCTGCCCCACAGACTTAGGGAGGCCCCTCCCGGTTGAGGCATGTAAGGGGTGGGGGTTAAAATATCACCTGTTCTCAATAGCTTATCCCACTGATATTTGACATCGTTAACAGCAGATTTTTTGTTGTAATAACTAATTTATTATTGTGCTGCTGTTGTATTCTGTATATGTGATAAGGTACCCAGAGCCTGTGAGGTTGGGTGCCTAAGGAATAAACACTACTACACGAATGCTAGTACTAATACTAATACTACGCTTCCCCCAACACACCATAAGCCTTGATATGGTTAAAAGTAAGCCCATCCTCTCAGAACAAAGATCCCCATTTCTGAGACTGTGTCTTTCCTTACCTATTGACACCATGGTTTCATAATTCTGCACCATCACGTCCCTGTGTAGCTCCTTCTCTTGTTTGCTTAACATCTTCCACTCCTCTTCTGAAAAAGCAACTGCAACATCTTCAAAGGTTTCTGGTAGCTGAAACAGCACAAGATGTGTTTATTCATTCTTGGTTTTACTGCATACGTTGATAAATCTGCAACTTTCCATCAGAAAGGGGACAAGGAAGGTTCAGCTTAGTAGTCATCTAAGACAAAGGATTCCCATGCAGTGAGTCCTTCAGTTGCAACACTCAAATGACAACCACACATCATATGCTCAATTTTCAAAGGACTTAGATTGACACAAGGGACCTGCATCACAAGAGTTTGATGCAAGAGGTGACTTGCATCACAACTTGCGTCAAATGCGATTTTCTATGGTTCCACCACGCTGGTTCGACAGCAAACCTGTCAACCAGCTTTAAGGTGATGGCACAAATGCTAACCGTGATTGCAGTCCACATTGTGCTGCCGGTAATACCAGGGAGCTTTCTGCGGAGGGCTGTGCCCCCCCCCATCCCGACTTTAATATAATCACCTCCACGGCGGAGATGTTTCGGGGAGAGGGCACAAGACCCGAGAAGCTGTGCTAGGATCCCGTCTCGTTGTAGCAGGTCCATTACAGTGATCCACAGCAACCTGTCATTTTGTCACTGTAAAATGACAGGTCGCTGTAATATTTTTGCTGAAGCAATGGCATGCCATTTTCTATCGCAGCCTGCAACAAATCCAGACATGGCTGTACCAAAGCCCCCTTGTGCCAGGGTTGCATCAAACAACCCAGTGCACCAGGCTGCAAGGGGGCTTGTGCCATGGTGGGGCTGCAACATCCCCCTTTTTGGGATTTTACAAGCCCCACCATGGACGCAGCAAGGGGCACCACTTATACCAGCCAGGAGGTGGCCTAAGTGGCTTGCACCAGTGGACAGTGGGCTGCCGGGGGCATAAGGGCCAGGGAAAGTGGCAGAGGGAGAGTCGGGGGGGCAGCTGGGACTGAATGTTAGTGGCGGGGTGCATGTACAGCTGTATAAATACTGTAAATGCCTGCATGTAATTGTACTGCACTACAATGTACAGTAACTAGTATCCATACTGTAAATACGGAACCAGCACTAAAAAAACATACTGACGGATGGAACGGCAACATATTGCACCGTACCACAGCAGACCTCATAACTGTACAGTGATACGTACATGGGGGTCATAATCGCAGATAACCTGAAGGCCACAAGGCAGATGGCCACGGTGGTGGGGAAGACCACTAGGATGTTGGGGGGTATTGGAAGGGGGATCACAAGCCGAAGGAGGGAGGAAATAGTTCCACTGTACAAGACCCTGGAGAGGCCTTACCTTGAGTATTGTGTCCAGTTCTGGAGGCCACACCTTCTTAAAAACATTGACAAAGTAGAGATGGTGCAGAGGAGGGCGACCAAAATGGTGAAGGGTCTACATCATAAGCCTTACGAGGAAACAGTCAGAGACCTCAATTTATACACGCTGGAGCAAAGAAGGGAGAAAGGTGACATGATAGAAACGTTCAAATACCTCAAGGGCGTGAACAAGGTGAAGGGAGACAACATATTCCAGTTTAAAAGTAGTGCCAGAACAAGAGGACATGACATGAGACTGATGGGTGACCGTGTAAGGGGAAATGTCAATGTTCTTTTTTACAGCGAGGGTGATGGGTGCATAAACATAGCCTGCCCCAGGAAATGGTGGCCACCCATACGGTGACAGACTTCAAACATGCATGGGACAGGAATAAAGGAATATTAGAGACAGGAAGAAAAAGCTAAAGCCATTGACCATATAGGGTCATGGGCAGCTTCATCAGGTAGCATAAACAGGCAGACTGGATGGGCCTGGCAGCCCTTATCTGCTGACAGTATCTATGTAGCTATGTATCTATAAATCACCTCAGCTTGCTGTTCCAGCAGCGCGTCCCTTTCCAGGTGCAACCATGATTCCTGATTCCCCACCATCCTCCTATCAAATTATTATTATTTTTCCTTAAAATTAGAAATGCAGTGCTGGCCCTGTGGCATGGAGTGCTGAGGACCTGGAATCCTCACCTGTCGCCACACCAGTAAACCAAGTTCAGGAATAAACCTGGGTCACTCGAGGCTGGCTGCATGAAGGAGGACTGAGCATCCATTGATAGCTCTCCTTTTTTTTGGGGGGGGGGGACAGTGCAAGCCGCTGCTTGGTCGCCATCCAGTGGAGGCTGGATGATGCCGCAGTAACCACCTTCTGACTGTCTGGGTGCAGGGACGGAGTACATGCAACACCATTATGTCACACACCTGCACCATCACACATGTGCCAGCCTGAGGGACGGGGACAAGAAATGGGGAGAAGGTATGTGCACCAGTCAACTTGCTTAACAGCAAACAGGAGCCCTGAGATCTCTCCCTGTGTTGATCCCCACTGGTGAGACAGCGGGAGGGAGTGGCAATTGGGGTAGGGGGCACCAGAACGCCCAAAGGCTGGAATTGGTTATAACTGGATCCAAACAGCTATATGGAAAACATTTTTTTAATTCTGCTGATTATCATGATAATCAATATATTGTGATAATTTTTACCCAAATATTGTGATACTAACAATCTGATATAGTGACATCCCTACTTACCACTAAGGTTCCCGTATGCCTATCCCATGCCTTCTTGAATCCCGTTACAGTTTTTGCTCCCACTACCTCCACTGGGAGGCTGTCCCAGGCATCCACCACTCTTTCTGTGAAGAAGTACTTTCTCATGTTACCCCCCCTCCAGCTTCATAGCATGACCCCTTGTTCTTGAGCATCTTTTTCTCTTAAATAGGCTTCCCTCTTGAACCATATTTACACCTGTGAGGTATTTGAAAGTCTCAGTAATATCCACACTCTCCCTCCTTTCCTCCAGAATGTACATATTGGGGTCCTTCCGTTTCTCCTCATAGGGCTTTTCATGCAAACTCTGCACCATTTAAGTTGCTCTCCTCTGGACCACTTCTGTCTATGTCCTTCTAGAGATTCGGTCTCCAGAACTGGACACAGTACTCTAGATGAGGTCACTTAAACTCCCCAGTGCTCCCAGGCCGCCCCTGAAAACAGACACCTGTGCCTAGTGGGCCTTACCAAGTTAAAGAATAAAATAAAAAATAAATAAAACAATATTTATACAGCTGTACATGCACCCTGCCAGGTGCCACATCACTAGCATTCAGTCCCAGCAGTCCCCCCCCCCCGACTCCACCGCTGCCACCTCCTGTGTCCCTCATGCCCCGTCCCCTCCTGGCAAGCAGTATCACCCCCCCCTAACTATTCCGGCCCCTCTAGTGTTGTGCCGGGTGGGGGGGGGGATCCCTGCAGCAATTCTTGCAGGTGCGCCAACTGTTTGGCACAGCGTTTGGCTTATGGCAGATCCATGGAGTTTGGCACTAGGATCCCGTTTCTACTTGTAACCCCCCCCCTGCATATGGGGGTTCCCAAAAGTCTTCCAAGAGCTTGTCTGAGTGCTCCAAGTCTGGGTGGCGTTCGGCATCTAAGCCGTTTAAATGTGGTTCCAAGTGAGTGCTATTTGAGCCTCCATGTACTGTCTCTTTAAGAGCTGTCTGCCTGAGACATAATTAATTTGGATGGGTGTCTGTGTGTTTCCCTGCTTGAGTCCCGCTCGAGCTACTGGCAAATTGCTCCTTTTCTGCAATTGCTAAGAGCGCAGAGGGAGCTCTTTTGAAAGATGTAACTGTTTACCAGAAATTAGTTAGAGTGATAATGAAAATACAGTTTGTCTAACCTGCTTTTCTTTGCAGTCCGGACTGTTTTTGCTTAGCCCTCCATTCTGGTACTGAACTGTTAAATTGGGCCAATCAGTGTGAAGTGGGGATTGTTAAAATGGAGTCTGCTGGCAAATCAGAACTTGGACTCTCAAGTGGAGCCAGTTACAAGGGCATTGTATGAAGAGAGCCTCTGGGAAATGTAGTTTAGACCTTGGCACCTTTTTTCACCTATAGAGGGAGCCTGTTGTGACTGACAAGGAGAATCAGCCAACCGGGACCTTGTGGATCTAAAAGAAAGCCCCAGGCTGTCTGCTGGGGAGCCAGATAAGTAGTGACAGTGAAGAAAGAAGGAGTTCTGCTCTTGCTGCAGTGTGTAATTTGCATAGGAAGCACGTGGGAGGCCTTGAAGGTCGGCCTGTAGCCATTAGCGAGTGCTCATCAGACTGAATCTGAGTTGTGGAGAAAAAGGAAGAAGTGTGCAGAACCAGGCTTGTCCGTAGAAGACCGAAAATTTGCTGAAGTGCGATTAGCCTGTCAGGGACTGCTGATGCTGTGCATGCTCCTGGCTAGTTTGCAAGTGTTTGCGCTCGTGATCGAGACGCAGCTGCCTGGTATAGTAATTTCCTTTACATATAAATATGTCTAGTGCTTGTGGGGACCACAATTCCATTTCCCCTCTGCTGTGAGTTGTGTGCTGAATGCTGGCAACCCAGAAACAACACCTTCCAGCTTGAAATCTGTGTGAGGTATTGTGAGTACAATTCAGGGCAGCCCCCTGCAACAGTTTGTAAATCAAAAGTGTGCCATCTGATTTATTGTGTTTCTTTCTACGAACTGAGACTGCCGGCTCCGGATTACAAGTTTGTGTTGTGCATATATTTTCTTCCTACAGGGCCCCATCCAGTTGCACCAGCCGGCCAACGCTGGGCAACGGACCTGGCTAGCCCCCCTCCCCCCCATCCTCGGTACCCAGAGTATGACTTTTTGGACCCTATATGTACGCACAGTACTGTGATTTGAACATTGCCAAACCAAATCAACCTGATTGACCCCTCCTGTTTTACTGTCCCCTAAATAAATCAGATTTGTTGTTCCCTAAATAAATCAGATTGGTTGTTACTGAACTATATACTGTCTGTGTTGTTAGTACATATAGAACCAGCATTGCATTGTGTTGTGGATGTTGCTTAACCTTGTTTTACAGGGGGTCCTCAGAGTCGTGCTGCAGAATCCGTCTCGAGGGTAAGTTGTATCTATATGTGTAAAACGTGTTCATATGTGGGGTATTGGGAAGGTAACTCCCGAGTACTGGGTGGGCCACTACTGGGAACAAAGGGGGGGGGGTCACAGTGTCCCAGAGGGCTGTGCCCAGGTTAGTTTAACCAGTCCCAACCCTGACCTCTGGGTGGAGGCACCCATCATAGAACCTTGACCCCTCAACCTGTCAATAGCCAAGCAGGCAGGGGTAGTAGCGCTTGGGATAGCGCCACCTAGGGGTTACAAGTGTACAAAAAAGGGGGTGGTATACCACTTTTTGGGACGGAATACCAAATCTTGGGAATGGGTAATCCACTTTTTAAAATGAATTTCTAGCTCCGATGGTGCATGGGCTTCTGTGGCAAGATGGTGACCACAAAGGGCTTCCAAATGCACCAACACCGCCGCTGAAAGAACAGTGTATAGAGAGGAGAGGAGAGATTATTGACTGTGTACTGAACCAATCTCTGACCTGTCTTTGACATCCAGAGAACTCTCAGATTCCTCATGGGCTGGTGAGTCTCTCTGTCAACGAGTCCTCTGTCTGCCAGTCTTGCCCCTCTTTCAGCCTTACTGCCTCTCCTGCAGAAAAAAAACTGCTTGACAGGCATGCGCCGGCCATGCGCTCAAAACAGAGAAATACTACGTGGAAACGTGCTCCGGAGACACATAAACATAGCGTGTTTTTTGACAAATTCAGCTGGCAAAAAAAATAAAAAATCACCAACTGCAATTTTTTATATTGCAAAATATGATTTGGCAAGCGACAGCTTAAAAACTGGAAGCCTTTTAACAAGTCTGCTATTCTACAAATTAAATCATCTTGATTAAAAAAGTACGTCAAACGGATCCCTTTTGCCCTTTTTTGTGTGTCAGTTTTTCACATCAGCTCAGCCTTTCTTACCTCCAACATCATGATTCGCTGTTTAGACTCCAGCACCACCTCCTGACAATTTAGAACTGTGATCAGCTGCTGTTCTACAGAGTTTGGGACTACAGCACTGAATATCACCAGAAAACAAACCACTATACTCTAAATCTGCGTGCTTCTATCACTAGCTGCTTCCAGATACCAAACTCACTTCCTGTCCACCCATAAAATGTGTCCCTCAGCTATTCAAATCAGTTTATTAATATTCATGCCTGCTGCAGCAGCAGGAAGGGATTATTAAACAGTAATCTCTTAAAGTGGGAAGCACATCCAGATTTCATTCTTACTGAGGAGAGAACAAAGCTGTCTGTTTTCCCTGTATTCATGCAACTGTCAAACTCCCAGCATTGAAACGCATAACACCAGCCTTCAGAATACAGAGCAAATGGCTAGAATGTAGCACTTTCTTACTTTTGTAACATACAGGAATCCTTGTAGATGGGAGCCCTGAAAGAATAGCTAAATGAGATTCCTGAGCTCACTACAATATGAAAAGCCTCTCCCTCTTCAAGTCTGAACTCAAGCACTACCTTACCTCCTGCAATACGTGTGCCTGTTCTCTGAACACCTAACACAACCACCCCTTGGGAATCTGCTGCAAGACTCCGCAAGTTCCTCACTCATATATAGCATATGATCTGTCCTCAGCGCCAACTCCTTCTCCGACTGCCTTCCTGGCTCCTTCTCACCTTGCCCCCCTTCCCATGCCACCCCACCTGCCCCTCTCCCTCCTCTCTCCTCTCCCTGCACCCCCGGTTCTTCTCCTCCTGTTCCCTAGCCTCCCCCACTATGTGTTACTGTCGACAAAAGTTGTACAAGCTGGTCTCCACTTTCCCATCTCCTCCAACACCCCCCGTCCTGGGCTGTCCTCCCACTTAGCTCTGCTCTGGATCCGGGAATCACCAAGGGGTGGCGCTCTCTCTCTCTCTCTCTCTCTCTCTCTGCACATCTCTCTGCACCTCATTTAAACCCTAGCCTTCCTACTTCATACTATTGCCATCAACTGCTTGTTCAATGTTAAGGTTGTGTACTCTGATTTCTTTTACATTTTAGTATGGTGCTGTTTTAGTTGTGTACTCTCCTTGAACTGTATTATTTTTTCTTTATTTGTCACTGTTATTATGACGTGAAACCTTTGTAAAAGAGCATTGGCTCAAAGGTCTTTCAAAATTTCAAAATAAATAAAAAATAAATAAATAGTAAGTTTAAGTATGGTGAGAACTATGGGCTGGATTTTTAGAGTCCCAGAAATTTCTGCAGCTGTGGGGAAAAAACTAGCTCAACTGGGTCGCCACTTACGGGAGCTGCAGTTTTCCCACAGCAGCGGTATTCTCAGAGCAGGAGACGGTTTGTGACTGGCTCCCTAATTTATGGCAGCTTGTGGCAAAATGGTACATGTAGTGAAACCAATCAATCAATCAAGTTTATTTTATACTGGAAAGGTATGCGAGCAAAAATGCCCATTTTCACAAACGTCCAGTTGTACAAGTGTAACTCCCTCCTCCTCCAACTTGCTAGGTGACACTTTAAATTGCTTCAGAAAGAATAACTATATGTTCACTCACTCCTGCTAAAGCACTTTTGGGACTTTACTTGAGCAGGCAGCAGCTTCAGTCCAGGCACTGATATAAATGTCCAGAAATTACCCCACTCTCCTCCCTATCTAGGGGTTTTTGATGGTATAGCAGTCTCTGGGAAAGGAGAGGGGTGCCATCTTGACTGTAAGCACTTAAGGAGGGGTACAAAACACAGTACCTTTTTAAATGCAGATTCGGGTTCCTCTTGATGACGGTTCAAGCTGCGTCTGAGCACAGAATGGATGTTGACTTTCTCCTCCCAGCACCTCGGGTGATCGCAGGCTCAAAAGACAGGCTGTAAAACAGTTTGTTAGGCAAACAGCAAAACAACACATTTTCCCAAAGCATTAAAATGATTCAGGCCCAAACAATTTAAAATGCAAACAGGTAGCATTTATTTCTCTTCTCCAGAAATACTCAAGCAGATAAACACAACAGTGGGGAGGATCCTCAATTGATTTCTAGCACAGTTCCAACATTTCTATGGCACTCAGCCACGGCACAGACTTGGAAGACTCAGGGATTGAACCTGGGACCTAGCAAGGTGTCCTTGCCATTTTGAGCCAAATGGGCTTCTATTCCTCTCAGCAACGTTTTCTTTGCCATTATACTTTACTATTGACTCCCCGCCTGTGGGAGCAGAGGTGTAATTTCTTTACATACAGGCCAGCTTTCCTTTCCAAGGAGGGATGGGGGTACAACGGTACACTTTACAGGCACTTCCAGTCCTTTTCATTAGTGGCCACCCACCTGCAGATCCACAATCAGGGTTCTCACAGAAATAGGGGCCTAACTCTTTCCTCACAACAGTCACAAACATAAGCAGCACAGTACCTTAAGTGGACATGTCAGGCAAAGGGATATCTTTGCACCTACCCCACTGGAGACATCACTGCCACCTCAGTCTCAAACAGACCCTCTATGACAGCCACTTCCTCAGCTTCCTTTTAGTGCCTAGCAGACTCCTCACGTTCCTCCAGTCATTTGCTGCTCCCTTACTGCTGCTGTAATTTCCCCATCTGTCACTTTGGGGGAATCCCTCTTCACCTTTGGGAACCAGGAGGCAATCTCCCCACCCTGGCCCCAGGCCTCCCCAGCCCCAACTGTGGGCCTCCCTATGCGGGCCTGTGAGCAGGTGCCTGCTCATCTTCGATGCTCAGTCTCTCGACGACTCCTTGAATCTACCCCTGATTCGCTCCAAATGGTGCGTTTTTAAGCAAACGTGCACGCACCTGAGCAGTGCTGAGCAACATGCGCGAGCACCTCCTGCGATGCCAACTGGGCATCTAAAACCAGTAACCCCCAATTAGTATAGGGGTTACACTTACTCCCCACAGAAATGCTTCACCTCCCAGGGAAGCCATCTCCACCCTGGCTAACCATGGCTGCTCAACACCGTGGGATAATGCACAGTCTCCCACAGGCCATCACATCCAGGCTCCACCAGGCCGACTGCGTAAGAGCAGTCTAAATAGTACTAAGTGGGCAAACCCACCTACCTGCAGTTCTCTGGCTCCACTAGGGGCACGGCTATTCAACCTGGTCTTGCCAGCAAAGACTGTTCCACCAGGCTGACGTCCCACCTCCCAGGAACACCCCTAGTCTTATTATTTCCTGCTCCAATACTGTTCCACATTGGACCCTTCAGCAGTACCTAACCAGGCCTAAATTGACATCCCAAACACTTTTCAAAATAGCACAAACATTTTCAATCTATCTAATGGCTAGCAATATACTTAGTTAAGCTATACCACTAGGGGGTGGCAGGCTAACCTCTAAACTTATTACTACAAAAATACAAATGGCTATCTATAATCTGACTACACATTTTAGATACTTAGACATGTTCCCCCCACAGAAAATTCTAGCTACTATTCTCACCAGATCTATCTTACAACTACATGTCTGTTCTTACCTACTTAACAGTGGGAAGGGGAAGCACACTTTTACCCATTTACTGCACTTTGCGAACTGCCCAGGTGCACATTAAAGTTTCTGGATAACTGTCTTTGTATTTTTAAAAGTCAAAAAAATCCTGTCTTCAGCACCAGTGGATGTGTGCTTAATTACCATGGGGTCCCTACTTAACATTTCCTAGAATTTCTAGCTAACTGTTTAGACCACATTGCAAATGATTGTCAATGAAATGGTACATGAGTGTAAAAAAAGTCACAATTTTGTAAAAACTGGAAAAAAATTTCAAAATGGTATATAAAGAGTTTATGTGGAGTTTTTTTTTTTTCCTTACCCAGCACAAGCTGATCAGGCTACTGTCCATGCTAAAGGCAATTGTTCAGATTTTTTAATTTCAATATAAAACAAAAGTTAAAGAGTAGCAGCAGTCCTCAAATGAAGTCTCTGCAATGCCAGGGGGCATTTTGGCATCTAAGACACTTTTTGGTTTCTGGGGGATACGGTATTTAGTTGCAGGGTCCTCTGCTGCAAATTAGAAACAAGGGTCTGGTTTGATACATTCTCCCCCTCCGCAATCGTAGCTCACAACAAAATATTTTAGCCTGTGTCCAACTCTGTCCTGCACAAGTGCAAAGGTTTTGAATAAAGTGAGTCCTTCCCAAGCTGAAGAGTTGCATATGGTTCTAGCTATTCTGTTTACCTTGGTTCTGCCATAGGACATGTCTCTGATGTCCACCTTATTTCTAAGATGCACCTTTTCCACGGCTCCCTGAAATACCTAATCTGACCTCCTGCATTCAATCAAGTCCCAAAGTCTCTCACTGATGTAGGGGTAATTGGTACCAGGATTCTCTACTTTGAGTTAACTCCTCACCCATCTCTCTACCTGGCTCCAGTTGGGCAAAGACCTGATGCTTGGCCGTGTGGCCACTCCTCTCGGCAACCACATTCCTTCTCGGTAATTTATTACGATAAGGTAGAGTTGGTGTCTGGCATCCATGTCAGTCAAATGTCTCTTGCATATGTCTGGGAGCAATGGGGTGAGCTCAAGAATTCCTAGAATTGGCATTGCATATGGCTTTGGAATATCCTTTTCTGTCACTATGTCCTCAAACATCCGGGTAATACCTTCACCTGGCTGGTCATAAATAGAAATGGCTTCCATAGATCTGGTAACACTTTCTTCATCTGACCCATAACCTTCTTCTGCAGCTTCGATGACTGCCTTTCAGTGGTCAGGGCCAGTGATTTTTTTCCTGTGCCTTGGGGAGTGGGGAACGCAGTTTTAAAGGCTGAGCTTCTTGTAAGTTCTTAGGCAACGTTTTCGCCCTCACCATGGGTTCCTGGGTGGGTCTGGATTTAGAAGGACTTTTCCTGGCTTCCTGCTCGCCTCGCACCACAACCTCAGGTGGGCCTGACTGCTCAGTCACATCCCTCATGTAGCCTGCAGCAGTGCTCTGAATGCATGAGACCCACCCTTGGCCCCTCCCTCTACCACTGGGAAGTTCTTGGGCACTTGGCTAGGCCCTGGTACCACCTCTGGCTCTACTGCATTTTCGACGACCACGACCTCCTCCCACTACTCAGATGACTCCACTGTTGTGGCCATGGTAGTTGCAAGGGACAGTTTTCCAGATGATTGCGGCCATTGCCAGGGTGCAGAAATTGGTGGCTCAGAAGCCACATACTGTCTCCCATGCTGCTGCATTTCTGCAGGCCTCACCACCCTGGGAACATTCCCACAAGCACATGACACACAGAATGGCTGCCTAATAACCCCACTTCCACATTGTCCACAAAATATGCATGACTTACCCAAACTGCTCCTTTCCACAACGCTCCATAGCCAGTTGACCAGTCCCTCTGGAACACTGATGGTCCGACCTCCGAGTCCAGGTGCATAAGTCATACTTGCTCTCAAAAAGTTCAGTGTAGCAGATTAATCCACAATGGTTTGCCGGTGTAACCCCCCTACAAATGGGGGTTCCCAAAAAGTCTTCCTCGAGCTTGCCTAAATGTTCACTGCCAGGCTGGTGTCCTGCATTTTAACAGTTTAAATGTGATTGCCAGAGAGTGCCTGTATAGCCTCTGTGTACTGTCTCTTTAAGAGCTGCCTTGATTGCAGTCATAAGTAATCTGAGAGGGAGCTCTGTTGAAAGATGCAACTATTTGCTGCATTTAGAGTGATAATGATAATGATAATGATAATGTAGTTTGTCTAACCTACCTTTATTGCAGCAAGGGCTGTTTTGTTTATCTCCACTATCTTGGTCCTGGACTGCCGAATTGGACCAATCAGTTCTGGTGGGACCTAAAATGGAGCCGGACTACAGGAGCTGTCTGGAGTCAAAATCTGTAGGAATTGTAGTTTTGGGCTTTTTGCGCCTTTTTGCACCTGAAGGGGGAGCCTTTGTTGTGACTGACAGGAGGATCAGCCAACTGAACCTTTTGGATCTTGGGGAACTTCCCAAGCTGCTTGCTGTTAGAGGCAGATCTAAGTGGGGAGCTGAAGAAGCAAGAGCTCAATACAGTCTCTGTGGAAAGGCCTGAGTTTTGGCCTGCAGATCTGCCTGCTGCCCCTGAGAGGGAGAGAAGAGAATTATTTTGGACTAAATCCAAGTTTGTGAGAACAAAGTAAGCCACTGATTTTTTTACCAGGCTCAAACCTGAAGAAGACTGAAGATTTTTCTGAATGCGATCGGCCTGTCAGGATTTCCAGCTGCTTTTGAATCCCCAGTTTGTGCAGAGACTTTGTGATCGTGACCGGAGAGCGGTTTGCCTGGTACAGTAGAATTTCCTTACATGTAAATGTGCTGTGAGTTGTTAGTGGGTCGTGATTTGGTTCCCCACTGTGCGAACTGTGCTCTGCTCGCTGGAAGTTGTATGCAGCCCAAAACTGACTATATCCGAATTTGTCTCCATTTGGCCGAGACTTGTCACACCGGCCCAACCAGACTACCCGCTGCACAGAGAAAGTCATCAATGAGAGACCTGCCTGGGGATCAGCCCCCTGCTCCATGCTTGAACAGGAAGGATGCCTCAGCAATTCGTGTGGGCCCTGCTTCTCCTGGCACTCCAGATTAACCACCTGCTGTCTCAGTTTTCGTCCAGCCTGTGTCCAGTCTTGGGTATCGTGAGTTATCATCAGGGTAGCTCCCTGCAACAACAGCCTAATCTAAAAGTGTGTCATATGATTGTCTTGTTGTTTTCTTTTCACAAACTGAGCCCTCCGGCTCCAGATTACAAATAGTGTGTGTTGTGCATGTTGTTTTCTTCCATCACAGTGCCCCAACCAGCTGCAACATTCCTGGCTCACCCACCATTCTCCATCTGGGTACCCAGAGTGTGTTACTGTTTATGGACCCTGAAGTGCATGCATAACTGTTTGACTGATACAGCCTTTAAGCAAATTAACCTGATTACGCCCCTCCCTTGTTCAAGTCCCTTAAATAAATCAGATCTAACTCTTTTTTGCAGTTACTCTGACTGTGGTTCCAGTTTGAGCAAGAGTACTGTACTGTTGTTATTTGCTGTGTATAACCTTGTTTTACAGGGGGTCCCCAGGGCCGAGCCAGAGGAAAGCTCTGGTGGTAAGTGCAAACAGTATGGGTACTTGTGTGGTGTATCAGGGGTGTTGTGAAAGTGATTATTGTGTATTGTTCTGGCCGATAGTAAGGAATGAGGGGGGGTTACAGTGTCCTGGAGGCTGTGCCCAGGTTAGCTTGACCACTACAAACCCTGACCTCTGGGTGGAGGCACCTGTTTCAGAACTCAGGCCCCTTAACCTGCTACTAGCCAAGCAGGCAGGGGTAGTAGCCCTTGGGATAGCGCCACCTAGGGGTTACACCTGCATAAGTCTCTCTAACTTCAAAGATTTTATTTTAATTCTTCCAGTCAGCAGAACTTTTCTTCTGTCAGCAAAACTCTCTCCACCATTGGATGGTGGACACTAAAACTATTCAACTCTGATAGCAACGCTTCTTTCTCCTCGAGGGTTTCTAGCAATGTGGGGCTCAGACCTCTTGACCTTCCTTTTCTAGTGCTGCATCTCATTAAATGCATCCACCAATCAAATCGCTTCCTTTTCTCATTTGCATTTATCACATTTTTAATTCATGTGAAGAGGCACCATTTTGTCTCCTCATGATGCAATTAAAACAGTGGCTTAAACTTCTAACACAGGCTGCGGCCCTTCAACATTCCAATCCTACATTACTACCATCCCTTGTGCCAGGTAGGTGCCTGTGCTTCTTTTCCGAATCCCGGATGACAGCCCTCATTCTTGTAACCCCCTCCTCCTCTAACTTGTTAGGTGGCACTTTAAATTACTTCAGAAAGAATAACTATACGTTCACTCGCTCCTGCTCAAGCACTTTTGGGCTTCACTCAAGTAAGCAGCAGCTTCAGTCCAGGCACAGGTATAAATGTCCAGAAATTACCCACTCCCCTCCCTGTCTAGGGGTTTTTGATGGTATAGCTGTCTCTGGGAAAGGGGAGGGGTACCATCTTGACTGTAAGCACTTAAGGATGGGTTCGAAACACAGTACGCTTTTAAATGCAGATCGGATTCCACCTGATGATGGTTCAAGCTCCGTCTGAGCACAGACTGAATGTTGACTTTCTCCTCCCAGCACCTCAGGTGGTCACAGGCTCAAAAGACAGGCTGTAAAACAGTTTGTTAGGCAAACAGCAAAACGATACATTTTCCCAAAGTGTTTAAAATGATTCAGTCCCAAACGATTTAAAATGCAAACAGGTAGCATGTATTTCTCTTCTCCAGAAAGGCGCAAGCAGATAAATGCAACAGTGGGGAGGATCATCAATTGATTTCTAGCACAGTTTCAACATTTCTATGGCACTCAGCCATGGCACAGACTTGGGGGACTCAGGGATTGAACCTGGCACCTAGCAACGTTTCCCTTGCCACTTTGAGTCAAATGGGCTCTGATTCCTCTCAGCAACATTTTCTTTGCCATTGTATTTTACTTTACTATTGACACCCCGCCTGTGGGAGTGGAGGTGCAGTTTTTTTTACATACAGGCCAGCTTTCCTCTCCAGGGAGGGAGGGGGGTATGATGGTACACTTTAGAGGCACTTCTAGTCCTTTCCACTAGTGGCCACCCACCTGCTGATCCACAAGCAGGGTTATCACAGAGATAGGGGCCTAACTCTTTCCTCACAACAGTCCCAAACACAAGCAACACAGTACCTTAAGTGGACATGTCAGGCAAAGGGGTATGTCTGCACCTACCCAACCGGAGACATCACTGCCACCTCAGTCTCAAACAGGCCCTTCATGGCAGCCACTTCCTTAGCCTCCTTTTAGAGCCTAACAGTCTTCTCACGATCCTCCAGTCATTTGCTGCTGCCTTACTACTGCTGTAATTCCCCCATCTGCCACTTTGGGGGAATCCCTCTTCACCTTTGGGAACCAGGAGGCAATTTCCCGACCTCGGCCCTGGGCCTGCGAGTAGGCGCCCACTCCTCCTTGACACTTACTCTCTCAATGACTCCTCAAATCTACCCCCGATTCGCACCAAACAGCGCTTTTTAAAAAAAAAACATGCATGCGTCTGAGCAGTGCTCAACAACACGCGCGCACACCTCCCGCGATGATGAATGAGCATCTAAAATCAGTAACCCCTGAATGGCACAGGGGCTACACAAGTATCACAGAGATACAAGATAAACAAAAATATAGAATACACAGTACACAGATTATACACAAACTACATAATACATAGACTATATAGTACATGAGAACAGCAAGAGGAAGGAGGTGCTGTTAGAACTTTACTACTCTATTGGGACTTAAGAACTAGAACTCTACTACCAGGACCTTCAATTTAGGGTGAAAAAAAAAAAACAAGAGTTAGTGTGTTTGTCAGAGCTGGGTGAAGAGAATTGTTACCTGTGCAGTTAGCTAGGTGAAGAAGGGAACTGTGAATTAGAGGGAGTGGCTTAGGCAGCAGGAAGCCAGGTGTTTGGATTTAAAACTGCCCTAGATAGCTTTTGGCAGAGAACAGCAAGAGGAAGGAGGTGCTCTTAGAACTTTATCACTGTACTGGGACTTAAGAACTAGAACTCCACTACTGGGACCTTCAATTTAGGGTAAAAACAAACAATAAAAAACAAGAGTTAGTGTGTTTGTCTAAGTTCGGTGAAGGGAGCTGTTATCTGTGCAGTTAGTTAGGTGAAGAAGGGAACTGTGAATTAGGGGGAGTGGCTTAGCCAACAGGAAGCCAGGTGTTTGGATTTAAAACTGCCCATGACAGCTTTTGGCAGAGAACAGCAAGAGGAAGGAGATGCTGTTAGAATGCTACTACTCTACTGGGATGATATAGCTTTCCCTTCCTACACCCCAACCCCCACCCTTAGCCAGTTCCACTTTTACAGGCACAGGATTTGACTGACAACAGGAACTTCCTGTTTGAGAGCAGGAAGGGAGTGATTAAAGACTCACCAACCTTAGCAAGCTTTAAGCTCAGGCTCAGAAACCACCTGCTCATCTCACGCAAATGCAACTGCCACTAAAAAAAAAAAACCCTTGACAATGCTCACTGAGCAGCACCCCCTCTCTTTTCCTTTTCTACTAATCCTCCTCCCCTGTCCCTCTCCCCTTCTACCTCTACCCTCCCCTACCTGCACCCCGGCCCCAACCCCAAGTCTTTGCACTCTCTGCCATGTTGTTCACTAGTATTGAAACTTACTGTAACCCTGAATTGTAACTATCTTGTTTCTGTAATATCTGTTGTCCCTTGTACTGCTGTCTGATGTCCTCTATGTGACGAGGTACCTTTGTAAATGAGCCTCTGGCTCAAAGGTTTCTAAACTGATGTTTAACTAAATAAATAAATAAATTAAAAAGGCACGAAAGACTCATCATCCTAGAAGAAAAAGAGTAGCTCTCCATCCCTCCCTAGCTGCTGGAGGTCTGACTCTGAGCAAATAAGAAGGAGACTACTGAGGAATACAGAAACTTCCAGTCCCAGAACAGGAAGAGCAGGAGCTTTAAGGGCACGGAGACAGTAGGAAAGTAGGGAGAAAAAAAAAATATATATATATATAGAGAGAGAGAGAGAGGAAAGAGTAAGCATACAAAACAACAGTTGAGGGGCCACAAATAAGACATGATGGGAGTGGTGCAGTGCTGTGACTGTGGAGCAGTAGTCTTTCAAGAGATGTTGTGGAGGATGCGGTGTTGTCCCATCTGCAGGCACCTCTCTGGGCTGAGAGAGGAGGTTACTTGTCTCCAGGCTGAGTTAGCCAGGATTCGGGGGACCTCCTCTCCCACCCAGGGACCACCAGGGCCATTGCTGCTGCCTCAGAGGTTGCCAAGAAAGAGGAGCAGTTGGACCACAGTGGGCTCAGGGAGGGTGAGGGTGGTGGAACAGAGGTGCATTCCTCCAGTTGTACCTCTCCACAATTCATACTCCATTCTGGTAGGGTGTGGTTCCTCTGTGGAGGCACCCGCAGAGAAGACCAAGGAGGATGCTGAGAACCTCCACAAAGGAGACCCACAGGAGGGTAGCATGGGACCCCAGATGGGAAGGAAACAACTCCTGGTGGGGGACTCCATTGTTAGGAGGGTAGAACTGGGGAAGGGGGGAGGTAAAGTGCCTGCCTGGCACCATGGCTTGGAGTGACAGGGCGCGAATCCTTAGGATCATGGGAGCAGCTGCTCGGGGAGGGAGCTGGATGTCAGTGTCCACCTAGGGACAAATGACCTGGCTGGGAAAGGGATCAGAAGCGGTGCAGGAGAGTTTGTGGAGTTGAGGAGACGCGCAGCAGAACCGTACTGCTGCAGTAACCTTCTCGGTGCTGCCTGTCTATAGCATGGTGAGGCTAGGGTGCTCTGCACCACAGGATTCAATCAATGGTTGACAAACTGGTGCAGAGCTCAGGGTTTTGGCTTCACTGGGGACTAGGGGTCCACCTGGAGTGAAGCAGGCCTATACTGGCACGATGGTCTGCATCTGTCCAGGAGGGGAACCAGGATCCTAGGTGATAGATTTAAATGCTTCATTGGCAAGCATTTAAACTAGCCAAGGGGGGAGGCACCAAAAAGGACCAGGGAAATCCTAGCCCCCCCCAAAAAAAAAATCAGGGCAATTAGTGAAGTAAACACCAAGATAGAGAAGTCGATAGGGAGAAGGGCAAGGGTAAATGGAGAAAATGACAAACACAATAAGGACAGGGATGGGGCAAAAAGGGGTAAGGCCATCAAAAAATGGAGGGTAATGAGTACCAATGCCCGTAGTCTAGGTAACAAGCTCCCTGAACTGGTGGCTTTGATAGAAGAGGGATGCATGGATATCGTGGCAGTTACAGAAACATGGCACACAGAGAACCATGACTGGGATGTCAACGTACCAGGGTACACAGTCTACAGGAGGGACAGAGAAGGTAGACGAGGAGGAGCTTTCTATGTAAGGGAAGGGATCAAAGCAACGAAACTAAAGGGTACACAGGGAGGAGAGGAGGCACTGTGGGTCGTCCTGGAGACTGGAAATGGCACCACAATCTGCACAGCGGTTGTATGCAGACCCCCATCTCAGGGTGAGGAAATGGACAAGGAAATGATAGAAGACATCCTTAGGATGGCAGAAAAAGGGGAGATATTGATGATGGGGGACCTGAATATGCCAGATGTTAACTCGAGCACCTTTGCTGCAGCCACATCCAAGAGCAGGGTCATTTTCGATACCCTACAGAAGGCATGCCTCAGACAGCTAGTGTTGGAACCCACTCGGGAGGGAGCAGTCTTAGACCTGGTACTCTTAGACCTGGTACTCTCAAACAGGGATGGAGAGAAGATATGAGATCTAGAAGTGGGTAGCCATCTGGGAACAAATGACCACCAAACAGTGTGGTTCACGATAAACACAGCCACAGAGTCAAGCCATGCAAAAGTGAGTGTACTGGACTTCAGGAGGGCTGACTTTGTCAAAATGGAAGAGTACCTCAGAAAAGCACTAGCAAACAGGCAAAAAGGAGAGGTGGAGGAACAATGGAGAAATATCAAAACTGCCATCACAGAGGCAACAAGCCTTTGTCTGAAGCAAATAAAAAAATCAAAACGAAAGAAAAAAACACTATGGTTCTCAAAAGAGGTGGTGGGGAAGGTTAGGGAGAAAAAGATAGCATTCAGGAAATATAAGGAAACACAGAAGAAGCAGGACAGAGAACTGTACCAGTTAAAGCAGTAGGAAGTGGGGAAGGCAGTCAGAATAGCAAAGGCCCAAACCGAGGAAAAGATAGCCAACTTGGTTAATAAGGGGGATAAAAGCTTTTATGGGTACATTAGGGAGTAAAGAAAGACCAAGGAAGGGATAGTGAGGCTTAATAAAGGGAGGGTGGGTGGGCATAGAGGGACAGTGAAAAAGCAGTGATACTGAATGAATACTTCTGCTCAGTATTCACAGAAGAATATGGGGCGGGTCTGTTTAGGGATCTATGGGTTACAGGTGGAACTACTTGACCTATGACCATATTTAGCAGTGTCAGTGGCTCAGTAGGTAGCACACTCGCCTCTGAGGCCGGGAGATCAGAGGGATGTGGGTTCAGTTCCCACATCTGGCACTTGGGTTAATATCCCAGTACTGACACTGTAGTGCAGCATGAGAGGGGTGCTGCATTTCTGAGGTGCCGTCTTTCAGATGATACGGTAAACCGAGGTCCCATCTGCCTGGACTGGTGGTAGTTCAGGTGGATGTTAAAGATCCCATGGCACTTAAAGAAAAGAGTAGGGGAAAGTTTTATTGAGACAAAAATCGTACAATAGTACACAAAGCATAAAACAAAAAAAAGGAAAAACAGGATAAGTATTATACAATCATTCAGGTAACTGCAAAATCAGAGTCTGTGATCCAAGGAAGAGCCTTACAAAGTTCCAAAAGAGTCATATCTTAGTATAGAGTACGTTCATGCTCATAAATTTCTTTTAAATCTTGCACAATCTTTTTTTCGAGCTCCAAATAGGAGCAGTCCTTTTGCTGTAAAAAAAACATGCAATGCACCATCCAAATATTCCATTTAATGCAGACAAAAACAAGGTTCAAAGTGTCCTGGTGCCATTTTGACCACTGGGGAGAAAAAACCCTGTATACAAGATTCAAATAAGTAACCGACTGAAGCAAGGGGTATCCATGCCTGTACCAAAAGGACCACCAATTTTGATAAAGGAACAGTCAAAAATAAATGAGGATAGTTTCAAGTTCTGTAATACATAATAAGCGTAGAACACATTCTATCTTGGGACTGCTTATGTTTATGATTTGATTTTACATTAATCTTTTCATGGCATGAAAGCCAATGAAAATCCACATTTGGCTGGAACCCTCTTACATCTCCACAATAACAAAAGGGAAGGGAGGTGTTGACCAGGACACTTATCAAAGGGTACTGATACAGCACAAACCATCAGGAGTAAATTCTCATATAAAACTTTATGTGAATGGTTTAATAACATCTGAACAGACACCTTCCATTGTTTGAGATGTAAAAACATATGTTCTATGTAAGTTGGTATACCAACAGTTTGTCTTAACACAGTTAAGGAATTAGTTTCCCATTGATGAAACCAAATCCTACAAGAGTCATAAAACCAAGGTTCTCACCCCCTTTGGGCATGAATCAACAAAGGTCTAAGGTTTGCAGTGAAAAAAATACAAGAAAAAAATAACAAAGGGTTAACCATACAAACGCCACCCTCAGGGATAGGTAAATAAGTGATATTCCGCTTTATCGGGTTTAACCTACTACCCCAAAGAGCCTGAAAAAACAGGCTAAAGACAGCAGTTTCTAGCTGTCATGGAATAGGGAATACATAACTCAGAAAAAGGAAAGTAGAGATCAAATAGTTTTTAATTAAAAAAACACGTTTCTTTTTCCCTATCTGGCCCCGGTTCCAGGAGGCCACCTAAAGTTTACCTTGTTGCAGTTTAACATTCCAGTTAAAGAAATCTGAGTCCTGTGTCCCAAAAAAAATTCCCAAAATGCGAATAGGGCCCTCAACTAAATGTAACGGGCCAATACGGTCCAAGGGGGATGTTACTGAACTGACCCGAATAAACAGACTTTTAGTGTAATTTAAAACAGCACCAGAGAAGTTTCCAAAAATAGAGCACTCATGGAGAGAATGAACCACTGGGGCTGCATCAGCTACAAGAAAACAAACATCATCTGCATATGCGATCGCCTTATAAGGCAAGCATAAGGCACAACTAGAAATAGCTCGAATCTGAGAATTAGTATTCAACCGACGGAGCAAAACATCAAGAAAAAATACATATAACAACGGGCTTAAAGGACAGCCCTGACGAACCCCCCTTTTTATGGGGATCATGGGTCCTATCCAATCATTCACTACAGGCACAACAGTAGCCGTTCTATAGAAAGCATGAATCCAGCGTACCATAACATCAGGTACATGCAGAAAACGAAGTGCTTCCCATAAAAAATCATGCCTAACGGAGTCAAAAGCAGCCTTCTGATCTACGGAGACAACAAGTCCCGAAGCCAGACCTGCATAGCCATGAGAAAATAATTCTCGTAAGAGGATCAAATGATCAGAAATTCTCCTTTGAGGCACAGAACAGGATTGGGCAGGATGCAAAACCACCTCTGCTATCCTTACCAAATGCTTCACAATAATTTTCGTTAAGAGCTTAAAGTCGGTGTTCAACACACATAAAGGTCGCCATCTCTAGAGAATGGATATCACCTTTCTGTTAATAAATGTAAATCAAAGTACACTTAGTAAATTCCAAAGGGAGAGATTCACATGTTAACACAGAATTAAACACAGATGTAAGTTCTGGGGCCGAATGGTCACCCAGCACCTTATATAAGCCAGCAGAGAGACCATCGGGACCAGGAGTTCTCTGTACAGGTAATGAAGAAATAGCCAATGTCAAATCCTGCTCCGTGATAGGAGAACAAGCCTGGTCCTGACATAGCTGTGAGGGAGCTGGGATATCAAGGCCACTATACAAAGTCGCACTGTTACCAGCCACAGCAGGGAGGGGAGAAAAAAGGGCAGTAGCAGACTTTGTTAATATGACAAATCTCAGTTTGTGAGGAACATAAGGTCCCTTCTGAATTTAGAAGACACGTCATATTTTTTCGGGTGGTCTGACGGGAATTAGATTCAAAAGGACAAATAACATCACGTGTTCCAACAGTACAGAATTTATGTTGGTAATAAAGTTGTTGTGATTGCCATAATTGGAAAGTCAACATATCATTCTGTAGGACTTTTACTTGTTGAGTAAGGTCTTGTCCCATCGTGTACGCTATGGTTAATAATGACTGAAAATGTACCCTCTTCTGCAAATAGTCTAGGTATTCCCTCCTACATTTTAAACTGTAAGTTTTTAAAAAAGTGACCAGATCATGTTTTGTGTCTAACCACCACTGAACAGGATCTTCATAACAAATAAAAACAGATTTACGGGCTTGTATGAAGGACAGAAGGGACTGCATAAACATCGGAATCTGCAACGAAGATGTGTTGAATTTCCAAATACCTGGACCTTTACAGGAAGAGACAACAGAACCAAAACCAACAGAAAGCAGCTTATGATCAGAAAACTCAACCGCTTGAACTTTGGCAGAAATAATTGGTACTGTAGGAGAGGAAAACACATAATCAATACGTGTGGCTAGTTTACCCTTTTGGAAGGTAGGGGTGTGTTGTGTAGTAAAGGAGAGATAAGAGTCTGTTAAGTGGGCGACTCGAACCAATTTACCCAATTCGTGGGAATCACAAAATAGTTTCTTTGTAGCAGCAAAGGAGCTCGTATCTTGAAGACTCAAGCCACAATTAAAGTCACCAGCAAACAATACCTGAAAGGAAGTATGCAAATAAGGACAAAGCAAAGTAAATAAAGCTATGCGTTCAGTTTTGATTTGAGGGGCATAAATGTTTATCACCTGGTAAGGACAGGACCCAATGACAAAATCTATAATGAGGGCCCTACCAGGGGCTACATCAAACAATTTAAGCAAACGGAAGTCTGGGATATTAATTAAAATTCCCAGTCCCGAACAAGAGTCCTGACCAATCGACCAAAAAGAAGGACCCAGTAACCAGTCCTGTTGTGCTTGTCGGATCTCATGTGTAGTATGAAGTCTAGTATCCTGTAATAAAATTAAACCCAAAGGCAAAAGCCGTAGAAAGGAAAAAATCAATCTCCTTTTAGCCATACGCTTCATACTATTTACATTAATAGTATGGCAAACAAAGTGAAACATAGCACCAAAAAAGGAAAACAGACAAAAAATACATTTTACAATTTCCTTTTCCCAACCACCTTCTTCCCTTTAGGTTTTACTCTGGCCTTTCGCTTCTGAGAAAGGCCAGTACCAAGTTGCAACTCAGAGTCAGTGGTACCGTCAGGGAGAGAAGAAGCTATGGAGGAAGAGTCACTCGCCTCCAGCGTCATCAGAAAGGGGTTGGAGAAGTTAAAAAGAATTAGATAAGGGCACGGGGGGGGGGAGTTCCAGACCACTCACAGGAGATGGTGCAACCCGAGGGTTATTTCTCAGTGACCTTCTACGTATGACACTTGAAACCACTCTGGGGGTGGGGGGCATAGTACTTGGACCTGGGACCGGGTCCTGAACAGGAAAATTAGACTGGGCAGGATCAGGGACAGGAGAAATCTCAAGCAAGGGGTCATCCGTAAAGGAAACTATCTGAGGTACGACCTCAGAGGATACAACAGGCACTGAAGCCTGCAGTAAGGGCTGGGCTTCTTTAGGGGGAGGTACAGCCAAGGTGGTCCGGAGACGGACCTTCTGCGCCTGTGTAATAATAAAGCACTGGTCCACTCCACCATCGTGAAATTCCTGGTTATCGCAGCCCATTTACAATTCTGAAAGGTGTGCCCCTGTTCGTCACATAGGTTACATCTACATTCATTCAAACAGTGTGCCCCTACGTGGCCCAATTCCCCACAGACGTTGCATTTCATTTTATCACATACATTACTAAGATGTGCAGGGTCACCACACCGATAGCATGCCTTCGGCTGACCTGGGTAGAACAAGACCCCCCCATCTCGGCCTATGAAAAAAGAGTTAGGCAAATGTACAACCCCAGAATCATTAGATCGTAACAAGACTTTAATCTTCTAGCCCCCAGTCCAAATGTTCTCGGTATCCAAAATGGCTTCAGGCTGTCCCTGGACGTCACAACGCTGTTTCAGCGAATACACAACATCCTCCACCTCAACTCCTTCATTACAAAACAGAATAGTAATCGTCTTAAAAGTAGGTTTAGAAAGAGGAATAGCCTGAAATAGGGTCCATAATGCAGTAGTCCACAGAGAATTATACTTTGACCAAAAACGCTCCAATCCCCTAGATGTTTGGAAACTAATGTCAAACGTGGTTTCACCAGAGATATGAATTAGCACATATATTTCATGGGAAAATAATTTTAAAGAATCCTTTAGAAGCGTACGTGCCACATAGACCCGATCAGGTGGCTCAGGTAACCCCCCCAGGTATGCCAAGCGAACAGCATTGTGTCTCTTAGCAGCCTGGATTTAAAATTTAAAAAATGAAGAATATGAACGGCTTGGTCCCGATTTTTTTTGGGGGGGGGGCTGCGGTGGTAGGGGAGCCAGAGCCTCTATAGAAATAGTAGAAAAAGGAGCTTGGGGTGGAGAACCCTTCAGATAATCCAACACAGGGTTCTGTGTAAGCTCCAGTTCATGAGGGAGACACAAGGGGTCAGTAGTGACTTTTGAAGCACCTAAAGTGCTCTGTAGCTCTGGAAAATCTTCAGTGTGGGGGGACCGTATTGGAGATGGACCTGACTTCCAACTTCCTGGGACAGTACCCTGAACCCAGCCAGCACCTCTCAGCGCCGATTCAACAGTCCAGGTAGGCACTTTATTAATATTGACTGTAGATGATTCTTGTACATGTAGGGAGCTCTGCGATTTAATGGAAGCAGATAGTGAAAAAGGAAACTGAATCCGTTTGAACTGCAGGCAGCAGGGGAGCATTTACTGTAGAGAAGTCTTGTCCATGGGGAACTCTGCAATGTAATGGAAGCAGGTTCTGAGAAGGAAACCAAATCCGTTTGTACTGCAGGCGGCAGGGGAGCAGGCAGTAGGGCTTCAGCTACTGACGCACAGGTCAGGTCAGAGCCTGTCACAGCAACAGGCAAGAAAGGAGACAAGTCAGGTAATTCTTCAAGACCTTCCACCCGAGTGGAAGATGCATCTGTGCTGTCGGTTCTCAGGCATTGCATATCTCTATGCATTTTCAGTTTTGCACTAGCAAAACGGCGCTCTGCCGTTCCAAAACGTTCCAGGATCTCTTGTGCTGTCAAAAAAGTGATTTTTGGAATCAGATAAAGTAAAATCCTCTGGTAAGTCGACTGTAGGCACGCAAGTCAGCAAGTCAGTTCCATAAGAACAAGCAGAGGGCTAGGTATGGCAGCCTTAGTATGAATAGCAGAACTTAAAGTTCTAGTAGGAACATCAACGGGCAAAACATCAGGTGTTGGCATCGTGGTCTCCATTCGGTCAGAGGTAGGAGCAGAGACCAAATCTCCCACCTCCATAGCTCCCTCCTCAGAAGGCAGGGGTGCGTCCGCCATCTTGGACAGAGGTTCCCCCTCTGCCGAGTAGGGGAATTTCCCCGGTGTTCTGGCCAAATTTCCCTCATTCACTAAAAATACCACCAACAGCTTAATCTGGTTCAAGGTCAGTTGGCATTCATCTGTATCCCCTTCCCCTGGGTCGTGCCTGAAAATAGGCAGGATTTGTCTAGTGCACTTACCCGGTCAACTAAATAAATAAATAAATAAAGTACTTGTGTAACCCCCCTGTGTTCTTGGTAAAATGATGTATTGACTGATGATTACATGTGTGAGCCTAATGCAAATGTATATGGTTGCAGTTGAAACTTATGGGGGTACTTGCTTGACGCGGACGTCAAGCTTTCCCAAACCAGGAAGGTGTAACCCCCTGCAATGGGGTTCCCAAAAGACTTCAGGAGCTTGCTTGAATACTCCAAGCCTGAATGGTGTTTGGCGTTTAAGCCATTTATCAGTGAGTGTTTTTAGAGCCTCTGGTACTGTCTCTTTAAGAGCTGTCTGCTTGCAGACTTAATTAGTTTGTATGGGGGGACTGTGTGCTTCTCTGTTTGAGTACCACTCGAGCTGCTGCCAATTCACTCCATTTTTGCAGTCACTAGGAGTGCAAAGGGAACCTATCTGAAAGATGTAACTGTTTGCCAGAAATCATTTACAGTAATAATGAAATTACAGTTTGTCTAACCTGCTTTCTTTGCAGTCAGAACTGTGTCTGCCTAGTTCCTCATTCTGGTTTTGAACTGCTGAACTGGACCAATCAGTGTGGAGTAAGCTAGCTCTAAAATGGTGCCTTGGACCGAATCAGAACTTGGACTCATAATCTGAGCCAGCCACAAGAGGATTGTATGGGCAGTGACTCTGGGAGATGTAGTTTAGACTTGGCGCCTTTTTGGACCAACAGCAGCAGTCTATTGTGAGTGACAGCCAATCCAGTCAAGAACTGGGAGGAACTCAAAGGAAGTGCCCGGTTTTGTCTGTTGGAGTTTCAGTTTTAGCTCTGGCAGTGAAGGGGAAAGAAACCCTGTGCTCCTTCAGTGCACAGTTTCAGTCAAAAACCGTGTGTAAGGCCCAGAGTTCCGGTCTGCAGCTTGTGTAACTGCTTGTTAGGACTGAATCCATCCTGTGAAAAGAATCAAAGGATCTCTGAATAGTAGAAACCAGGCTCACCCTGTAGAAGACTGGAGATTGTTGAATTGCACTCGGTCTGTCAGGAACTGAATCTGCTGTGTGTTCTCCGGGTATTGTGCAGTAATTGCGATCGGGATGAGAAGCAGCCTGCCTGGTATAGTACTTTCTTTTTACCATATAAATGTGTGAAGAGTCTCGTGGAGCTCAAGAGTAGCCCTGCTGACGTTGAAGGACCCTATCTTGTTTGGAGGTCGTGAGTACTAATTCAGGGTCACTCCTGTTGAATTGCCACTTAAATCCAAATGGAATCACTGTACTGCTGACTGTTTAAACTCATTTTCTTTTCACTGTGTGAAAGGGCCCTACCAGCTGCCACGGTTTGGACTAGCCACTAGGGCTTGGGTACCCAGGGACAGTAACTGGTAGGGATAGGCTATGCACAGAGCCATAGGTAGATAGTAAAGTGATAAGCTAATTAACCTGATTTCCCCTGTCCTTGTTATATCCCCTAAATAAATCAGAGCTGCTTGTTTCAGCAAAGTTATACTGCCTGAGGTATTTGTCTATGTTAAAGTACTGTACTGTGATTGTTGCACTGTATCTTATTTCACAGGAGGTCCCAGTGCGGAACTAGTCCTGGGGGTAAGTGTATACTGTGAAGGTAATTCTGATATATTGTGTGGGCCACTAGTGGGAAGAAAGGGGTTACAGTGTCCCAGAGGGCTGTGACCAAGTAAGTTTAACTATTGCAAGCCCTGACCTCTGGGTGGAGGCACCCGCCATTGGATCCAGGCCCCTCAACCTGTTAGTGGCAAATCAGGCAGGGGTAGTAGCCCCTGGGATAGCGCCATCTAGGGGTTACATCTTGGAGGCTCACCGCTGGGATTGTGTGTCCTCTAGTGGCCATATTTACGAACCACTGTTAAGAAAAAAATGGGTACCCCGACAGAAGTGGCTGTGCACCGGCTGGTGGAGTGGTGTACTGGAGAGGAGATTGACCCCCAAAATGCTATGCTTATCCTGGACATCCCCCTGGGTATCAATACGGACACTGTACAGGGAGTACTTTCCAAGGTGGAAGGTTTACAAAACCCTGTGGTGGTGGGTCGGCATGCTAATCTGCTCACCCACACTTTCCTGGCCCTAGTAGAGTTTAAGGATCCCATAGATAGCTCCAAAGTGCCACAGACCATTACCCCAGAGGGAGCCCTCACTGCCTGGAGAGTGACAACTAAGTACAGTAAAGACCCGGGGGGGAATGAGCCCCCACCACTGTCTGAAACTTTTGAGGAGAAATTTGCTAAATGGTTGCTGGGGGAAGGGAAAACTGTGGAGGACTTGAAGAAACTATTCTTGCCACCTGGGGGTGTTCCTCCCCCAACACCCTCTCCAGCTCCAGTACCCGTAATGGTGGCTGAACCAATGCAGACTCCTATTTCTGCACCTGCCATTAGTCACGACTCTTACCGAAGGTTGAGGATCTTCTCTGGCACCCTCCCAACCCCCCAAGGGGAGGATGACTGGGAGACCTGGATAGACTATGTTGCCCCCAAGTGCTAGAATGGCAATGCTCGGAAGCCGAAAAGCGAAAGAGGGTTAGTGAGAGCCTCGAGGTCCTGCCCTGGCTACCATCCATGCTAACGGGCCAATAACCCTGAAGTGACTGCACAGGCTATCTTGAGGCCTTGGAGAATGTGTATGGGAGCCCAGATTCTGATAAGGATCTATGGTGGAGAGTAAGAAATGCACAACAGTACCAAGGGGAGTTGTTGTCTGTGTATGTATCTCGGCTGGAAAAATTGTTGCAAGAATGCCTCAGAAAGGGTAGTTTGCCAGCGATTGAACTGGACCGAACCAGGCTGGACAGGATCCTTAAGTCTGCCCCCTTCTCAGAACTGCTGTTGCTTCAGTTACGCCTGGCAAATCGACTGGAATCCCCACCCTCCTATGATGAGTTAATGAGAGAAATTCGAGGAGTTGAGAAAAGGCGACCTCGGGAGGGACCTGCACCAATAGCTGCACTCTGACCAGTGACTGAGGGTGGCCCATCAAGTGAAGTTCAGGGCAGAGGTTGGCAGTCAATGAGTGCTCTGACAAGGAAAAAGATATGCCACAATGGGGCGAACTTTGAGAGAGATCGGGAATTCAAAACAGTCCCTTTATGAAGGCCACGCCTGCAAATGCAGGCCCTGACCTATATCCGACTGCATCTGCTATGGGGTGGGGTACCCACCCATGTATCTCCTGCTGATAACAGCTCCAAACTCAATTCCTTGACCATGGAAGTGGAGAAACTGATGAGATGTCTCCAAATGCTTATCACGCCACAGACAGAGATGGCACCAAGGTTTCCAGTTAGTAATACCCCGCCCCTGGCTCCCAGTGTGGCGCCTCGACCAGCTCAAACTCCAGAAAGTATGTTTTGCTATAATTGTGGGAAGGATGGGCACATGAAAAGGGATACCGGTCCCAAAGACACTGACAAAGTTGCATATGGCTACAAGGAGAGCTTGAGAACAAATCAGTGGTTAAGAGGTGCACGAAATGATCCCAGTGAGGGCACCAAAAATGCTAACTCACGTCCTTTTGTGGCAAGGTCAGTTGCCCAGGCCCCCACTATCGCCTCTCCAGACTGGTCCAGAATAGTGGGTCCCTCCATGGAGACCACTGTAAAGGTGAATGGAGTGTCTACAAGAGCTGTATTAGACAGTGGCTCCCAAGTGACAATTATGTTCCAGGATTGGTATCAGAAGCATTTGTCAGACATACCCTTACAACCATTAGAAGGACTGCATGTATGGGGGTTAAGTGAGAAGGCCTACCCCTATTCCGGGTATATCCGAATTTGGCTGTCTTTCCCCACCTCCATGGCTGGAGTGGCCGAACAAGTAGAGACTCTAGCCTTAGTGTGTCCCCCCACTGGACTGTATGATGGTGTCCCTTTGTTGATTGGAACAAATGCTCATATGTTCGGAAGGCTGGCACAGTTGTGTTATGAAAACAGGGTCAAAAACTAGTAGAGCTTTTAAGAGTTCCAGCTTTAATTAAGAAGGCCTATGAGGCACAGAGATGCTGAAAAAATAGAACCAGAGGAACGGTCAGAATTGTATGGAAGAAGGATCCTGAGTCTCTGATCCTGGTGCCAAATGCCCAGTGTACCTTACAGGGAGAGGTCCGTATCAGAAAGGATGTTAAGAATAAAATATTAATGTTGGATGCACCAGGCGATGGAAAATTGCCAGAGGGACTGCTGGTCAAGCCTAGTATTTTGCCCGCTAGAGCCCATGCTTATGCCAGAAGGGTAATGGTCCAAGTTCATAATGTGTCTGAAAGAGACATTCGAGTAAATAGAGGTTGCATCCTGGCTAATGTGCATTGTGCAGACACTGCAGTGCTACCCAGCAGCAAAGTTCGGGAAGAATGACAGAGTAACGCCTGACTTGTTTGATTCGCGACTCCCGTTGCCAGCTGAATGGAAAGTGAGGATCAGTGAGAAGCTTGCCCAGAGAGACCAGGTGTTTTCTTTTAAAGGAATGGGACGTAGGATGCGTGAGGCGGTGAGCACAATATCCGCTGCATGACGAAAGACCATTTCGTGTGAGAGGTCTCGACGCCTGGCACCTGCTGACATAGATGATGTGAGACGGCATCTGCAAGAGATGTTAGCTGCTGGTGTAATACAAGAATCCAGAAGCCCTTATGCTTCCCCATTGTGGTAGTGAGGAAAAGAATGGGACAGTAAGGATGTGTGGATTATCGCACCCTTAAACCGGCGGACTATCCCTGATCAGTACACAATGCCTCGATTCAGGATGCTTTGGACTGCCTAAATGGGAGCAAGTGGTTCTCTGTGTTGGATCTCCACAGTGGTACTACCAGATCCGATGGCCCCAGAGGACCGTGAGAAGACAGCCTTTATCTGTCCGCTTGGCTTCTATGAATTCTTGAGGATGCCTCAAGGGATTTCAGGTGCCCCAGCCACTTTTCAACGATTGATGGAGTGTGCAGTGGGGGACATGAACTTACTAGAGTGCCTGGTACACCTAGATGATGTTATTTTGTTTGGCAGCTCACTGGAGGAACATGAGAGCAGATTATTTAAGGTATTGGACCGACTGGAGGACTTTGGCCTTAAACTGTCCATTGATAAGTGTCAATTCTTTCAAACATCAGTAAAGTATGTGGGACACATAGTATCCACCGAGGGAATAGAGACCGACCCAAGTAAAATGGAGGCCTTGACCACCTGGCCACAGCCCAAAAATCTAAAAACTGCAAAGATTCCGGATTCTGTGGTTATTATCGGTGCTTCATCAAGGACTATTCAAGAGTGATCGCCTTTACTTAACCTTACTCAAGGGTATCCCCAACCCCAAAAATACTAAAAGTCAGCGCCCTCAAGACTGAAAGAGTGTATTTTCATCCGAGTGAAGTATTTGGGGCCCGCTGGACTCTGATTGTGAGACTGCTTTTCATGAGATCATATATCAACTTACCCATGCTCCAGTGCTGGCCTATGCCGATCCAAGAAAACCTACGTCCTGCACACTGATGCTAGCTTGCAAGGGTTGGGGCTGTGTTGTACCAAGAGCACGAGAATGGCCTGAGACCAGTGGCCTTTGCCAGTAGAAGCCTGACCCCATCCGAAAAGAACTATCCTGTACATAAGTTAGAGTTCCTAGCTTTGAAGTGGGCTATTGTTGACCAATTCCATGAGTACTTGTATGGGGCTAAAATACTAGTAAAACTGACAATAATCCTTTGACCTATGTGCAGACCTCAGCTAGTTGGATGCCACTGGCCATAGGTGGCTTTCTGCATTATCTACATATGACTATGCTCTCGAATACCGAGCAGGTCTGAACCACATAGATGCTGATGCTCTCCGGAGCCTGTTCCCCAGAATGATTGGGTCCGATTGGCAGAACCTGACATTGGGCACTCTGCCGGAAGTTTCACAGGGAGGAACAAATGTCCACGGACGCAGTGGACTGCATGGTGGATTGCTTGGGACCCTCTGAGAATTGCATACCTGCTGTTATTGCCACTTTTCTGCACAGACATTGGTGCACTGCCTCAGCTGGACAATGACAGTATTCGGCGGGCTCAATCCCGTGATCCCATGATCAAAGCAGCTTTAGAAGCCCTCTATGCAGGAAAAGATGTGTCCAAATTACGCCCACTGATTTGAGAACTGCACTGTTATACAAAGAAGGTCCTAAGTTGAAACTGATCAATAAACTGTTATACAGAGAAACAGTAGACAGAGGGGACAAGTAGACAAACAACAACTAGTGCTGCCCACTGCCTTCGAGACTCAGTACTGATGTCCTTGCACAACCACATGGGGCACCTTGGTATAGACAGAACACTTGACTTGGTGAGATCCAGATTCTATTGGCCTAAGATGGGGGCTGATGTGGAGCAACACATTCGAACTTGTAGTCGCTGCTTACAGAGGAAAGCTTGCCCAGAGGGCTGCCCCTTGTTAACATCACCACCAGCGCACCCATGGAGCTGGTCTGTATTGATTTTCTGAGTTTGGAGTCGGATCAAAGAAATATCAGTAATGTGCTGGTGGTCACTGACCATTTCACGATATGCCCAAGCTCTCACCAAAGACCAGAAAGCATCCACTGTGGCCAAAGTACTTGTAGAAAACTTTTTGTTCACTATGGGGCTCCACAAAGAATCCATTCTGATCAAGGAGAGACTTTGAGAGTCGTCTGATCAAAGAGATGCTTTCTCTGTGGGGAGTCGAAAGTCCAGAACCACTCCTTACCACCCCCAGGGGACCCACAGCCTGAGCACGTTTCAACCGCACTTTGCTAGATATGCTAGGCACCCTGCACCCAAAGGACAAGCCTAGATGGAGCCAACAAATTAGCACCCTGGTACATGCTTATAACTGCACCAAAAGTGATGCCACTGGGTTCTCCCCTACCGCCTGATGTTTGGAAGAAGCTCGACTACCAGTAGATGTGTGTTTGGGGTCTCTCCTGATGGGGTTCAAGCTGACAACTATTTACAGTATGTGCAAAAGTTAAAGGCCCAGCTAACTCATGCGTACTAACTGGCTCAAACCATGGCTGCCAAAAGAAATCTGGCCAACAAAGAACGGTATGATAAAAAGGTGAAAGCACAGGAACTCCAGGAGGGGATCGGTATTGCTAAGAAATCTGGGACTGCATGGCAAACACAAGATTGCTGACAGATGGCACCATCTCCCTCACATTGTAGTGGGCAAACTAGATGATCTGCCAGTGTACAAAGTAGGGCCTGAGAACAATTCAAAAGATGTAAAAACAATGCATAGAAATAATTTACTGCCCATTGGACAAATCCTGATTGAGTCTGAGCCCCCAGAAGATGCCATCTCTGGACCAGTGACTAGAGCTGCTGCTAAGAAAAGATCAAGGAAGTCTGCACCTACAGAAGCAGAGTTAAAGTGTTCCCCTGCACAAGTCCCAGTTGAGCATGACTGTCAGTCCATATCAGAAGAAAGTGAGAGTGACTTTGAATACTATCCTTCTTACGAACTGAGTCAATTGTTTCGGGCAATCCCTAGTCAATACTGGAGACAAAGCTGGGCCTTCTGGACTGTCTAAGCCCCAGCTTCATCCCTGGAGCCAATGCTCCCAGAAAGTGAAGTGCAAAGCATCAGATCAGATGAAATGGAATCATTGTGCATGGTTGAACTGTTTGAGCTTTCAGGGAGGAAAATGATAGATTGGGGCAGACTGGTGATACACCCGAACAAGAAGAGTATTTTGAGTGCCCTGACAGTCCACTGCCAGTGTCAAAGCTCTCCATGCGAGCCAAATGTTGTGGACTCAGAAACTGTAACTTCTGGAGCTGAAAGTGCCCCAAGTTCCTAGCCTCTCTACCCCAGGAGACTCCCCTGACAAGTAAGGACAATGCTGAAAATGAGGCTCAGAGTGCAGAGACTGTAACAGTTCCCCTAGAAAGACTGGTCGAGCTGTAAAGCCTGTGGTGCACCTCAGTTATGATTCACTTGGGAGGCCTGTGGACTTGCCTCTCAATGTTGTCCATAAAGGAGTGTATGTGTCCCCAGCTCATTGCCCAAACTGAGCATCAGTGCTAACTCCAAGTTACTTGTGTTGCCCTCTAAGTATGGTGCCCTTGCCCCATCCAGCCCCAAGGTAACTGATAGGAAGGGCCCCTCTCTTCAGGTTTCATGTACAAGAGGTAATAACTTGAGTTATGGTACAATGTGTGTATACTGTGTAAAGAGGACGACTGCAATGTTTCAGAAATGTGTTCTTGGTAAAATGATGTATTGACTGATGATTACATGTGTGAGCCTAATGCAAATGTATATGGTTGCAGTTGAAACTTATGGGGGTACTTGCTTGACGTGGACGTCAAGCTTTCCCAGGCCAGGAAGGGTGTAACCCCCCTGCAAATGGGGGTTCCCAAAAGACTTCCAGGAGCTTGCTTGAATGCTCCAAGCCTGAATGGTGTTTGGCGTTTAAGCCATTTATCAGTGAGTGTTTTTAGAACCTCTGGTACTGTCTCTTTAAGAGCTGTCTGCTTGCAGACATAATTAGTTTGTATGGGGGACTGTGTGCTTCTCTGTTTGAGTACCACTCGAGCTGCTGCCAATTCACTCCATTTTGCAGTCACTAGGAGTGCAAAGGGAACCTATCTGAAAGATGTAACTGTTTGCAGAAATCATTTACAGTAATAATGAAATTACAGTTTGTCTAACCTGCTTTCTTTGCAGTCAGAACTGTGTCTGCCTAGTTCCCCATTCTGGTTTTGAACTGCTGAACTGGACCAATCAGTGTGGGGTAGCTAGCTCTAAAATGGTGCCTTGGACGAATCAGAACTTGGACTCATAATCTGAGCCAGCCACAAGAGGATTGTATGGGCAGTGACTCTGGGAGATGTAGTTTAGACTTGCGCCTTTTGGACCAACAGCAGCAGTCTATTGTGAGTGACAGCCAATCCAGTCAAGAACTGGGAGGAACTCAAAGGAAGTGCTCGGTTTTGTCTGTTGGAGTTTCAGTTTTAGCTCTGGCAGTGAAGGGAAAGAAACCCTGTGCTCCTTCAGTGCACAGTTTCAGTCAAAACCGTGTAAGGCCCAGAGTTCCGGTCTGCAGCTTGTGTAACTGCTTGTTAGGACTGAATCCATCCTGTGAAAAGAATCAAAGGATCTCTGAAGAGTAGAAACCAGGCTCACCCTGTAGAAGACTGGAGAAATTGTTGAATTGCACTCGGTCTGTCAGGAACTGAATCTGCTGTGTGTTCTCCGGGTATTGTGCAGTAATTGCGATCGGGATAGAGAAGCAGCCTGCCTGGTATAGTACTTTCTTTACCATATAAATGTGTGAAGAGTCTCGTGGAGCTCAAGAGTAGCCCTGCTGACGTTGAAGGACCCTATCTTGTTTGGAGGTCGTGAGTACTAATTCAGGGTCGCCTCCTGTTGAATTGCCACATTAAATCCAAATGGAATCACTGTACTGCTGACTGTTTAAACTAATTTTTCTTTTCACTGTGTGAAAGGGCCCCTACCAGCTGCCACGGGTTTGGACTAGCCACTAGGGCTTGGGTACCCAGGGACAGTAACTGGTAGGGATAGCCTGTGTACAGAGCCATAGAGTAGATAGTAAAGTGATAAGCTAATTAACCTGATTTCCCTGTCCTTGTTATATCCCCTAAATAAATCAGAGCTGCTTGTTTCAGCAAAGTTATACTGCCTGAGGTATTTGTCTATGTTAAAGTACTGTACTGTGATTGTTGCACTGTATCTTATTTCACAGGAGGTCCCAGTGCCGGAACTAGTCCTGGGGTAAGTGTATACTGTAAAGGTAATTCTGATATATGTGTGGGCCACTAGTGGGAAGAAAGGGGTTGCAGTGTCCCAGAGGGCTGTGACCAAGTAAGTTTAACTATTGCAAACCCTGACCTCTGGGTGGAGGCACCCGCCATTGGATCCAGGCCCCTCAACCTGTTAGTGGCAAATCAGGCAGGGGTAGTAGCCCCTGGGATAGCGCCATCTAGGGGTTACACTTGCTGAGTGAAAAATTTGTAGGGTGACTGGATCGTGGGAGCCAGGTAAAAATCCCGACACTTAATAGTAGCTAATAACTGTAGATACTCCTGGACATAGAAATCTGAGAATGAGCGTTTCCAAATGAAGGGTGAGTTGTTTTTGACACTTGATGTACCCCTGATGCATGCAGCATACATTTATTTATTTATTAATTGTCTCAGATAACAACCTTTGAACTAGAGTAGCTCATTTACAAGGGTTCCACATCATTAGTAGAGCAACTTACAACACAATATACGTATAAGAACAGATGAAAAAAACAGAAGGTAATACAATTAGAGGTAAATTATGTACATGAGTTAAAAACAGTGCAAATACAGGAGGTACATAAACAGTTAATTAGAGCAATTGCATGAGGCAAGAATAGTACACACAGGAAAATGGATAAGGGAAGGCAGTAAGAAGGCAATGATTAGAGGGTGATAAGCCGTCAGGAAGTGGATTTGTTATAGTAAGGTGGTTAGGGAGGGAGAAGAATAGGGTCAAGAGTAAAATAAGTGCATGAGGTGTAGAGGGACGGAGTAGGCAGAGGGAGGGGATAGGTGGATGGTAGGTGAAGGGATGGGATAGATGGAGTGTAGGTGAAGGAAGGGGGTAGGTGGAGAGTAGGTGAACGGAGTGGATAGGTGGAGGGTAGGTGAAGGGAGCGGATAGGTGGAGGGTAGGTGAAGGGAGGGGATAGGTGGGGGTAGGTGAAGGGGAGGAAGAGGAGGAGTTAGAGTGCAGATTTAATAGGGGACAAGGTAGGAGGTTAGAGAGTGGGGCAAGTAGTCAGATTTGGGTAAGGGGAGATGGAGGGAAGTGTGGGGAGGAGAGGAAGAAAAGGAGGGGGGTAATCCAAGCAGCTGCATCTCCCTAGGGCATAAAGGTGCCATTTAAGTTCTTTTTTAAACGGCACAATTTTTGTGTTATTTGTGATGCTGGTTGGGAGCTCGTTGAGCCAAAGTGGGGCCTTATAGGAGAGAGATCTTTGGGCAAGTGCAGTGCGGCAAAAGGGACTACCAAGGCATTTCTTGCCTTACCTCTGGTCAGATAAGAATTGTGTGCTGGTTTGAGAAGCCTTTGAATGGATTTCAGGGTCAAACCTAGGAGGGCTTTTTTACCAAGGAGGCAGACTTGGTACTTCATTCTCCCATTAAGGTTTAACCACTTTGTTTGGGCATACAGGTCACAGGCATGTGTGTGTGTGGGGGGGGTCACCTGTCGGGCCAAGATGGCAGCCATGCTGGGCTGCTGTCTGCAGGGGCTCTGAATAGATCCAGGTTATTTTGTCTTTGCACCTCTGTGCTTGTTTTCTTTTGCTTTTTCACAAGCCTTTACATATTACTTGCAGGAGAGTATTGTACGCTGACTCCAGAGACGATTTTTTGTTTAGAGTCGAACTCCAAAGTTTGTATTTTAGAGGTGAGGCATTAGAAGTAGGGTGAAGGGACAGTTAGAGGTTTTTACAGTTCATTTAGTTTTAGGAGTTAGCTTTCTTGTTTTATAGAATAGGGAAGTGAGTGTTTACCAGTGCTGGGACAGTTCATGGAGGAGATGCTGAAGAGCTGTGCACAGGACATCAGGACAGTGGAAGCGTGGTCTTTGAATCCAGACCAGGACAGGCTAAACAGTTTCTTCTTGTAGGCAGGTTGCCTTCCATCACTGACTGGTGACTGGTGCTGCTGAGTGGTCCGCTAGCATGACGGATCTTCCGGGTCCGATATCCATCTGTGGACTGCGGGTGAAAACCCAGGATGTTTCCCAGCCGCCCACCTCTGTTGGGAACTTGCAGAATGCAGTGCAGGTTCCCACATTCAGGAGGAGTTCATTTTGTGGGTGGACCAGAATTCAGGGCATCTAGTTGCCCTGCAGTGATTGAGGAAAAGTGGATTGTACCTGGTGCCTGGCGACGGGTTCTAGCTGAATCTTCCTTTTCGACCGGACTGTGGACTGCAGATTTGGATTACAATTTTCTGGGGCTTGTGAGAGGAGCTCTCGGTGTTTCCCTTGGATTGCGGCCCGGTGAGTGCCTGTCTCTTTACTCCATTTGAGAACTGGAAGTGGGCTCTGGGTCTGGCCAGAGTGAGAGGCTTCCCAGACCTATCTTTTAAGCATCCTCCTGAAACTTGTCCCGTCTAAACGACGCTAACCAGCAAACATTTTGATTAACAACTACCAGCAGTTCAGTGAGAGTGAACGGCTGGGCCCTGTCCTAAAGATCTGGACTGTTGCTGGCACTGGAGACCTTTCAACCGGTCTTCCTTGTATTTCAAGTCACTGGATGTTGCCCCTAATTAAGGGGCAGTTTAAGTCTTCTTGCACTTTACTATCTCCTGTGTAACAAGATTGCTGCTCATATATTTGTATTTGAAAGTGGGTTGTGGGTGAAGGGTGGTAGGGGTGTCAGGAGTTTTACGTTATTGTGTGTTTGTTATGTGAATGGTGTTAGGCTAGTTCTTGTATTAGTGTGTGGCTGGACGAGTGAGTGAAGTGTGTTTGTGTATTTAGTTAGTTAGCATTGTGTTTGTTTGGGGACATCATAGTCGGACAGGATGTGCTTAGGGAAGGGTGAAGGCCTGGGACGTGCCAGGATCGTGTATGGGGCATCCAAGCTGCTTGATCTGCAGCCCTTCTGTGACCTCCCAGTTTCCATCATCACAGCTTGTCACTGTCGGGAGGTCAGAATGAGGAGGCACCGCATTGCTCGATTGTGGCGGGGCACCTCGTGCACGTTAGTTGGGGGCAGGATGGGGTGATCAGGTGCAGAAGGTGCTCTGGGGCTTATCGGGCCCAGGAGAGAGGCCACACATGTTTGGTGCCCATCCCCAGGGTTCCCACCAGACTGAGTGGGCAGGTAGCCAGAGGTGCTGCATTGTCCACCAGTCCGCTGCAGGCAGTGCTTTGCAATGCCAGATTGATTAGAAACAAGATCGTAATTTTAGCAGACTTGATTTCATCAGTCGATCTGACTTGCTTCACTGAGACCTTGGTGGATTACAGTGCCAGCCCGGTTTTAGAGGCTGCTGTCCCCCCCCCCCGCTACTCTGTAGTGCACTGCCCCAGAGTGGAACACAGGGGTAGGGGAGTGGCCATCTGCTTTAGATCCGAGCTGGGATTCACCGTGCACCCAGTGAGAAGACTGGGTTCTTTTGAATGTGTGGCCATTCATGGGGGTCTGGGTGCAGGCTGCAGAATTCTTTTGATTTACTGCCTTCCTGGGGTGGTGGGAGAATTTCTGCAGGAGGTACCTGACTTCATCATCGGCGAAACATTGGAGGCCCCCAAATGTTTAATTCTGGGGGACTTCCATGTTTGGGCTGAAGATGAATCATCCAGGCTCGGTTATAACCTCCTCCAGACTATGTCATCTCTGAGCGGTCACATGTTGGACTTGGTCTTCTCTCTGGGGCCTGAGAGCAATAGTCTCAAGACTGAATGGGTCATTTGGTCCGATCATTGCATGGTGGAGTTCTCATTTGGGGCACTCCCCAAGAGCCTTCCCCCTGCTGAGATGATAAGCTACTGCGCTTTGAGGGGTTTGACCCCTGAGGGTTTTCTGGCAGTGGCTGATATATGTAGTGTGGGCAAAGCATGCAAGAAGAATACATGTGCTGCAGTTGCCACCTATAACAAGGTGATGTCTGATGCACTCGACACAGGGATAGAAATTAACTTTTTTCGGTACCTGCACCAAGGTGCATGTGGCGGCAAAAGTTACATGCACCATGGTCAGGTTACTTGCACCAGTGGCCATAATGATAAAAACTGAAAAAAGGTAACTGATTCAGGAATCATTGCATATGAAAATGAATGTAATACTATTCTACAACATATCAGTGTCTTCATCACTTTCCCAGGCCTTTTTATCTTTTCTGGCACCATAAGGTGCTGTTTGAGGTCTCCTTGTTCTCATTCCTGCCGACCACCACCTAGCTATGGCATTATCTGGCGAGTATGTGGACACTGTGTCACTGCTCAGACTAATTGCCATTAAAGCGGACACAGTTTCTGGTCTCAAGTTTGCCCTCCAGTCATGTTTTATCCGTGACATTAACGAGAAACCCCTTTCACATTCTGCAGTAGAAGATGGAATGAGAAGAAATGTTTTCAGCAGTGAAAGAATGTCCTTAAAGTCCTTCCTTTCTTCAGAAATAACTCTAGCCCACAAAGTAGTGGAATCTAAAGGTGGATGGTAAGCTGCATTTAGGGTCTGGACATATGCTTTCAGTTCTGACCACTGCAAGACTGCTGAAACAGCACTGTACCCCTTTGGTTCCAGAATGTCACTGTAGTGAGAAAATAATGACTTAACTTCTGTGTCTCCATACTCTGCCAGGGAATCAGAGTTAGGCCAGTTAGACAGGTTGAAAATTCCCATTTCCGTAATGACATGGTCATTAACAAATTCAGAGAAACGATTCTCCATTTGATTTAGGGTGGTGGCCAGCACTTTCTTCACAATAGCCACAATGCTGCTCTTCGCAGTGTTTGCATCCTCGTCAGGATCTGATCTACTACATCTTGCTGAACCAGAAGAACCAAGCTCCACACCTTTGTAATGCAGCTTACCATCCACAAGACTGATTCCTGTGTCAAGGCAATCAATAGTCTCTGAATCTCTGAGAGACTTCAGTTTTGTCATGAGAGAAAGAATTTTAGCTTGCACTGAGTCTACTGTTAAGTTATTTTGCTGGAATGTCAGTGTTAGTCTGGACATGACTGCTATATAGAATTCTAGGAAATTGATGAAGAACAATATCTTTGGCGATTTTATCTGTTTCGGGATTGCAGTGGCCTTTTCTCTTTTATCCCCTGTGCCATTTACTGACACATCATCCAGGTGTGTAACAATTGCTGGATAATTTGTCTGCAACACTTTCACAGCACGCTGGTGATGTGGCAGCCATATGTTCCTCCAGTATTTACAGGACGCAGTACCCGGATGCCCAGTGCCTCCCCCGCAGCCTGCAAGCCAGTCTAGTTTAAAGCAGAGTGCTTATAGAAGCCATGCAGTAAGGAAAGCAAATCTTCCACTGCAGAGTACAGGGGTGTCCACTTAATCACATATTTAGTGACCAACTCAAGTCTGTGTGCACAGCAGTGCACAGTTTTTAAAAGTTTAGCCTCCTCCTTCAGTCTTGTGGCTACTCCAGTTTTACTGCCCATCATGACTGATGCCCCATCAAAGCAGCAAGCCACTCATTTATTTTTCCAGTCTTGTATTTGGAGATCATTTTCCATTGTATGTTTTAAAGTTAATGTTATACTTTCTGCATCTGCCTTGTCTAGAGGTTTAAGTGCCACAAATTTAGTGACAGGGATGCCCTTTTCCAAGATGCGGACATACACTACCTCCTCTTCAATAATACCTTTGTCTGTTGAGCCATCTGACAGAATGGAAAAGAAATCTTGAGACTTCACCAATGATATTAAATCTTCCATTTTATCTCTGTAAATATATTCTGTGAATACTCGTGCTTGTTTGTCGTTATAGTAGGTTTCACTGACTGACACCCCATTCGCTCGTAATAAATGTATTTTATCTTTTAGATCAGTAAATGGTCGTGCTTTTTTACCAAGAAAAAAAGTTGTTCTAAAAAGAACTCTCATTTGCTCAAATTCTATTTCTTCCATTTTTTGGACAATCTTTATTAATGGCTGCTCTGCAGGGGTTATACTGTGGGCAAAAAATGCTTTTCTGGATGCTTCATGTAAATCTGATGACTCATGAAATTGACGTTTGCTTTTCTAAAGATGAACACCCATCCCTGAATGAATTATTTTTCTCTGATTTATCAAATAGTTCACACCATTCACATTTCATGATGTTCAGTTCACTGTCATTATTTAAGCCATTTACGGTTCTGTTTCCAAGAGTCCACAAATTTATATGTTTTTTCTTTTTAGGGTGGCTCTCCACCATCATGTGGTGCAGTAGGAGGCAGAGAGTTGAGGAGGAGGCACTGAGCTTGAGCTGCTCTGCTGGACTTGGGCACAGTCAGATTGGGAATCAGAAATGGGGCTAGGAGGAGGAATCTGACAAGAATGCAGGACTGATACGCATGCTGCATACTCATTATCAGGGGAGTTAGATTCCATTACTGACACATTCACATTGGAAGTACTAGTACTGGGAATGCCTGCTGTTGCACTACTGGCATCAAGAATCAGAGAGACTTCAAACTGGCCACTGCCACCACTGCCAGACTGAGATACACAAGACTCGGACTGTATCTGGTTCTGGGCATCAGCTACAGCAGGAACAGCTGCTGCAGCAGTAGCAACTGCAGGCATTTCACCGCTTGCTTTGCTGAACTTGTAGTGAAAAAGAGTATTAACTGCTTTGGGTAAAAGTTTCTTAGGAGCATGGTGCGTTTAATGCAGTGAGCTTGCCTTTGTCTTCTTATGTAACACAAATGTCAATAAAAAGTTCTCTGCTATGAGACAAAAAAGTGTCTATGTATTTTTTAATATCACTTATTTGCTAAATAGATGGATCCCTCGGAGCAGGCAGGTGAGCGAGGGCGTTCAAATAATTTACATTCAGTATTAACCTGAGATTAATTCAGGAAATTAGGTTAAATTACTTCGGTCCAGGCCAAGCCAAGAATAAGTTTAGTCTGCAAGGGCAAGGCAGCTGCTGAAGCAGTGAACCACCAGTTAGATTTATTTATCCCACCAAACTGGTGGTGGTAACTGTCTGTACTACTCCACAACTAGAGACAGAGAAGAAGAAAAGAGAGAGATTTGGTTTAGTAACTTTTACTTGTCTGAGAGAGTCGATGTGTATTTACACACTCACAGCAGGATAGTAGGAGGAGGGCTGTCTGACTGCCTGACTGGGGCGGTCTACACACTCTATTTAGACTACTAGGCAGTAGAATCGGTGGTTAGTTCGGGGGGGGGCATTTTTTTCCCCTTAAATTTTATAAAATGACAGACAAAAGTATTACTGAAGAAGAGGCCTAGCCACCTAGTGTACTAGCAACTAGCTGTTAATGTATACAAATCCAGATAAATGGGAAGCAAAGCTCTCGAGTCTCACACCCCACACAGTTGCACACACAAATGGGCAGACTAGGTAGGTGAACCAGGCAGCCAACCAGGTCAAACATAGCCGTAGCCACAGGCAGTGATTTTTATTTGCTGTCAAAATTCAATTTTTTTTTTTTTAATATATGGGCAATGGGCATCACATTCACAGGTGACAGGTCACTCACAGGCAGGCATTATACTTGCCACAGCAGTGGAGGCTGAGCTGACAGACATTTACTGTGTGACTGACTCTGAAAGGTAACTGGCTTCATCATCAGGAAGTGTACACACACAGAAAATATATATAGCGTGTGTAGAGTAGACTAGGTAAATAAGCAGCCAGGTAGTCCTTATCTGCTGTCCAAATCTATGTTTCTATGTAGTATATATATATTTGTAACTACTGTTACTCAGCATGCAGAGATTTATTTTATACTCTGATTATGACAGAGTAGACACAGGATGGACTGATGACATCACTCACACAACATTGGTCACAGTCACACTCACACACAAATATAGGTTAGCTGGCACAGGGCAAGGCATATGGAAGTTCCCCTAGAAATAAAAAAAGAAAGCAGTTGTCTGAAAGACCTGACCAATTTTTTTCACACGAAAATAAATGAGTGAGGACTGGGGCAATTCAGAACGAGACAAGCAAGGTTGTGGACGGTGGGAAACCCACAGTAATTGCTTATTGCTAGCTCAACAGTCAGACGCAGACAGTTAAAGTCCTTTTACACTTTCTTTTTATTAGTTTGAAAAAAAAAGCAAGCAAAGCAACTGCCCTTTGCTTGGGCAGGGGCTGCACGCTAGCCTAGCCTGCAGCAAATCTGTCACTGGCAGTCTTTGCTTAAAAGGTTTATTTATAGCACAAGCTCACCCTGGTATTTTATTTTTTAATGATTTCCAAGATCTCCACCCCTTCACTTATTTAGACACAGGACAGAGAAAACTACTGGTACTGGACTGGAGGAGACTTTTGTCACGTGTTATATCTGGGACTGACTGACCCACACTCTGACTGTGAAGGATTAAAGTAAGACTGCTGCAGCAGCTCCTTTTCACAGACTGCACCCAGGTAGCCCCCACAAACAAAAAGCAAAGCAGTTGTCTGACTGCAACTAAACACTCCCTGTCCAAGAAGTATTTTTTCACACAGATAAATGAGTTCGGTACCAGGTTCCAGACAGGGATCAAAAAAATTTGGCAAGGTTGTGATAAAAACCACAAATTTCTGTACAGACAGAAAGTTAACTTCTCCTTAGTTTCCTTAGACTGAATAAAAAATAAAGCAACGGCTCTTTTTTTATAGTACTGGTTCCATGCTGAACACCAAAACAGGACTGAAGAAACCCCCTCACTTGGATTGCTGGAGTGAAGCCCCAATTTACTTTGCTATTAATTTTTAGATTTATAAGTTGTTTTTTTTTAATTGCTGCCTGGTGTTAACAACCTCTCTTCCTCCCTAGATACTGCTAAATATATGAAAACAAGACTGCAGAGACCAAACTCCCCTTCCTTGGGGGTGAGGAGAAGCCCCAATTTACTTTGATTTCCTCAGCTATTAATTGCCCGATTTATACCTTTTTTTCCTTATAATGCTGCCTTTAGCTGTTTACACGCTCTCTTCCTGCCTAGCTACTACTAATCTGTATGTAACCCCTAGATGGCGCTATCCCAGGGGCTACTACCCCTGCCTGATTTGCCACTAACAGGTTGAGGGGCCTGGATCCAATGGCGGGTGCCTCCACCCAGAGGTCAGAGTTTGCAATAGTTAAACTAACTTGGTCACAGCCCTCTGGGACACTGCAACCCCCCTTTCTTCCCACTAGTGGCCCACACAATATATCAGAATTACCTTCACAGTATACACTTACCCCAGGTCTGGTTCGGCACTGGGACCTCCTGTGAAATGAGATACAGTGCAACAATCACAGTACAGTACTTTAACATAGACAAATACCTCAGGCAGTATAACTTTGCTGAAACAAGCAGCTCTGATTTATTTAGGGGATATAACAAGGACAGGAAATCAGGTTAATTAGCTTATCACTCTAATAATCTACCTATGGCTCTGTGCACAGGCCTATCCCTATCAGTTACTGTCCCTGAGTTCCCAAGCCCTAGTGGCTAGTCCAAACCGTGGCAGCTGGTAGGGGCCCTTTCACACAGAGAAAAGGAGAATTAAACAGTCAGCAGTACAGTAATTCCATTTGGATTTAATGTGGCAATTCAACAAGGCGACCTGAATTAGTACTCAGACCTCCAAATAAGATAGGGTCCTTCAATGTCAGCAGGGCTCACTTGAGGTACACAAACCTCTTCACACATCCATATAAAAAGCACTATATCAGGCAGGCTGCATCTGTATCCCGATCGAATTACTGCACAATACCGGGAGAACACACAGCAGATTCAGTTCCTGACAGACCGAGTGCAATTTTCAGCAATTCCTCCAGTCTTCTACAGGGTGAGCCTGGTTTCTACTCTTCAGAGATCCTTTGATTCTTTCACAGGACGTTCAGTCCTAACAAGCTGTTACACAAGCTGCAGACCAGAACTCTGGGCCTTACACACGTTTTTGACTAAAACTGCACACTGAAAAGCACAGGGCTCCTTCCTTCTTCACTGCCAAAGCTCAACTGAACTCCAACCACAAAACCGGGCACTTCCTTTGAGTTCCTCCCAGTTCTTGACTGGATTGGCTGTCACACAATAGACTGCTGCTGTTGGTCCAAAAGGCACTGAAGTCTAAACTACATCTCCCAGAGTCACTGCCCATACAATCCTCTTGTGGCTGGCTCAGATTATGAGTCCAAGTTCTGATTCGTCCAAGGCACCATTTTAGAGCTAGCACCCACACTGATTGGTCCAGTTCAACAGTTCAAAACTAGAATGGGGAACTAGCAGACACAGTTCTGACTGCAAAGCAGGTTAGACAAACTGTAATTTCATTATTACTCCAAATAATTTCTGGCAAACAGTTACATCTTTCAGATAGGTTCCTTTGCACTCCTAGTGACTGCAAAAATGAAGTGAATTGGCAGCAGCTTGAGTGGTACTCAAACAGAGAAACACACAGTCCCCCATATAAACTAATTATGTCTGCAAGCAGACAGCTCTTAAAGAGACAGTACCAGAGGTTCTAAAAACACTCACTGATAAATGGCATACGCCAAACACCATTCAGGCTTGGAGCATTCAAGCAAGCTCTGGAAGTCTTTGGAACCCCCATTTGCAGGGGTTACACCCTTCCTAGCCTGGGAAAAGCTTGGTCCGCGTCAAGCAAGTACCCCCATAAGCTTTAACTGCAACCATATACATTTGCATTAGGCTCACACATGTAATCATCAGTCAATATATCATTATACCAAGAACACATTTCTGAAACATTGCAGTACGTCACTCTTTACACAGTATTACACACACATTGTACCATAACTCAAGTTATTACCTCTTGTACATGAAACCTGAAGAGAGGGGGCCCTTCCCTATCAGTTACCTTGGGGCTGGACGGGACAAGGCACCATATAAGAAGGCAACACAAGTAACTTGGAGTTAGCACTGACGCTCAGTTTGGGCAATGAGCTCGGGGACACATACACTCCTTTATGGACAACATTAAGAGGCAAGTCCACAGGCCTCCCAAGTGAATCATAACTGAGGTGCACCACAGGCTTTACAGCTCGACCAGTCTTCTAGGGGAACTGTTATAGTCTCTGCACTCTGAGCCTCATTTTCAGCATTGTCCTCACTTGTCAGGGGAGTCTCCATGGGGTAGAGAGGCTAGAACTTGAGGCACTTTCAGCTCCAGGAGTTACAGTTTCTGAGTCCACAACATTTGGCTCGCATGGAGAGCTTTCGGACACTGGCAGTGGACTGTCAGGGCACTCAAAATACTCTTCTTGTTCAGGTGTATCACCAGTCTGCCCCAATCTATCATTTTCCTCCCTAAAGCTCAAACAGTTCAACCATGCACAATGATTCCATTTCATCTGATCTGATGCTTTGCACTTCACTTTCTGGGAGCATTGGCTCCAGGGATGAAGCTGGGGGCTTAGACAGTCCAGAAGGCCCAGCTTCATCTCCAGTATTGACTAGGGATTGCCCCGAAACAATTGACTCAGTTCGTAGAAGGATAGTATTCAAAGTCACTCTCACTTTCTTCGATATGGACTGACAGTCATGCTCAACTGGGACTTGTGGAGAGACACTTTAACTTTGCTTCTGTAGGTGCAGACTTTCTTGATCTTTTCTTAGCAGCGCTCTGGTCACTGGTCCAGAGGGGCACTTCTAGGGGCTCAGACTCAATTAAGATTTGTCCAATGGGCAGTAAATGATTTCTACGCATTGTTTTTACATCTTTTGAATTATTCTCAGGCCTTACTTTGTACACTGGCAGATCATCTAGTTTGCCCACTACAATGTGAGGGAGATGGTGCCATCTGTCAGCAATCTTGTGCTTGCCATGCAGTCCCAGATTTCTTAGCAATACCCGATCCCTCCTGGAGTTCCTGTCTTTCACCTTTTAATCATACCTTTCTTTGTTGGCCAGATTTCTTTGGCAGCCATGGTTTGAGCCAGTTGGTACGCATGAGTTAGCTAGGCCTTTAACTTTGCACATACTGTAAATAGTTGTCAGCTTGAACCCCATCAGAGAGACCCCAAACACACATCTACTGGTAGTCGAGCTTCTCTTCCAAACATCAGGCGGTAGGGGAGAATCCAGTGGCATCACTTTGGTGCAGTTATAAGCATGTACCAGGGTGCTAATTTGTTGGCTCCATCTAGGCTTGTCCTTTGGGTGCAGGGTGCCTAGCATATCTAGCAAGTCGTGGTTGAAACGTTCAGGCTGTGGGTCCCCTGGGGGTGGTAAGGAGTGGTTCTGGACTTTCGCACTCCCCACAGAGAAAGCATCTCTTTGATCAGACGACTCTCAAAGTCTCTCCCTTGATCAGAATGGATTCTTTGTGGAGCCCCATAGTGAACAAAAAAGTTTTCTACAAGTACTTTGGCTACAGTGGATGCTTTCTGGTCTTTGGTGGGGAAAGCTTGGGCATATCTCGTGAAATGGTCAGTGACCACCAACACATTACTGATATTTCTTTGATCTGACTCCAAACTCAGAAAATCAATACAGACCAGCTCCATGGGTGCACTGGTGGTGATGTTAACAAGGGGGGCAGCCCTCTGGGGCAAAGCTTTCCTCTGTAAGCAGCGACTACAAGTTCGAATGTGTTGCTCCACATCAGCCCCCATCTTAGGCCAATAGAATCTGGATCTCACCAAGTCAAGTGTTCTGTCTATACCAAGGTGCCCCATGTGGTTGTGCAAGGACCTCAGTACTGAGTCTCGAAAGGCAGTGGGCAGCACTAGTTGTTGTTTGTCTACTTGTCCCCCTCTGTCTACTGTTTCTCTGTATAACAGTTTATTGATCAGTTTCAACTTAGGACCTTCTTTGTATAACAGTGCAGTTCTCAAATCAGTGGAGCGTAATTTGGACACATCTTTCCTGCATAGAGGGCTTCTAAAGCTGCTTTGATCATGGGATCGCGGGATTGAGCCGCCTGAATACTGTCATTGTCCAGCTGAGGCAGTGCACCAATGTCTATTGCAGAAAAGTGGCAATAAGCAGCAGGTATGCAATTCTCAGAGGCTCCCAAGCAATCCACCATGCAGTCCACTGCTCCGTGGACATTTGTTCCTCCCTGTCAAACTTCGGCAGAGTGCCCGAATGTCAGGTTCTGCCAATTGGACCCAATCATTCTGGGGAACAGGCCTCCGGAGAAAGCATCAGCATCTGTGTGGTTCAGACCTGCTCGGTATTCGAGAGCATAGTCATATGTAGATAATGCAGAAAGCCACCTATGGCCAGTGGCATCCAACTTAGCTGAGGTCTGCACATAGGTCAAAGGATTATTGTCAGTTTTACTAGTATTTTAGCCCCATACAAGTACTCATGGAATTGGTCAACAATAGCCACTTCAAAGCTAGGAACTCTAACTTATGTACAGGATAGTTCTTTTCGGATGGGGTCAGGCTTCTACTGGCAAAGGCCACTGGTCTCAGGCCATTCTCGTGCTCTTGGTACAACACAGCCCCCAACCCTTGCAAGCTAGCATCAGTGTGCAGGACGAAGGTTTTCTTGGATCGGCATAGGCCAGCACTGGAGCATGGGTAAGTTGATATATGATCTCATGAAAAGCAGTCTCACAATCAGGAGTCCAGCGGCCCCAAATACTTCACTCGATGAAAATACACTCTTTCAGTCTTGAGGACGCTGACTTTTAGTATTTTTTGTGGGTTGGGGATACCCTGAGTAAGGTTAAGTAAAGGCGGATCACTCTTGAATAGTCCTTGATGAGCGCCGATAATAACCACAGAATCCCAGGAATCTTTGCAGTTCTTTTAGATTTTGGGCTGTGGCCAGGTGGTCAAGGCCTCAACTTTACTTGGGTCGGTCTCTATTCCTCGGTGGATACTATGTGTCCCACATACTTACTGATGTTTGAAAGAATTGACACTTATCAATGGACAGTTTAAGGCCAAAGTCCTCCAGTCGGTCCAATACCTTAAATAATCTGCTCTCATGTTCCTCCAGTGAGCTGCCAAACACAATAACATCATCTAGGTATACCAGGCACTCTAGTAAGTTCATGTCCCCACTGCACGCTCCATCAATCGTTGAAAAGTGGCTGGGGCACCTGAAATCCTTTGAGGCATCCTCATGAATTCATAGAAGCCAAGCGGACAGATAGTAAGGCTCTCTCACGTCCTCTGGGGCCATCGGATCTGGTAGTACCCATCATGGAGATCCAGCACAGAGAACCACTTGCTCCCGCTTAGGCAGTCCAAAGCATCCTGAATGCGGGCATTGTGTACTGATCAGGATAGTCCGCCGTTTAAGGTGCGATAATCCACACACATCCTTACTGTTCCATTCTTTTCCTCACTACCACAATGGGGAAGCATAAGGGCTTCTGGATTCAGTATTACACCAGCAGCTAACATCTCTTGCAGATGCCGCCTCACATCATCTATAGTCAGCAGGTGCCAGGCGTCGAGACCTCTCACGTAAATGGTCTTTCGCCATGCAGCCGGATATTGTGCTCAGCTCTTGCACGCATCCTACATCCCATTCCTTTAAAGAAAACACCTGGTCTCTCTGGGCAAGCTTCTCACTGATCCTCACTTTCCATTCAGCTGGCAGCGGGAGTCGCTAAAATCAAACAAGTCAGGCATTACTCTATGTTCTTCCTTGAACTCTTGCTGCTGGGTAGCACTGCAGTGTCTGCACAATGCACATTAGCCAGGATGCAACCTCTGTTTACTCGAATGTCTCTTTCAGACACATTATGAACTTGGACCATTACCCTTCTGGCATAAGCATGGGCTCTAGCGGGCAAAATACTAGGCTTGACCAGCAGTCCCTCTGGCAATTTTCCATCATACTGGTGCATCCAACATTAATATTTTATTCTTAACATCCTTTCTGATAATCGGACCTCTCCCTGTAAGGTACACTGGGCAATTTGGCGCCAGGATCAGAGACTCAGGATCCTTCTTCCATACAATTCGACCGGTTCCTCTGGTTCTGTTTTTCAGCATCTCTCTGTGCCTCATAGGCCTTCTTAATTAAGCGGAACTCTTAAAGCTCTACTAGTCTTTGACCCTGTTTTCATAACACAACTGTGCCAGCCTTCCGAACATATGAGCATTTGTTCCAATCAACAAAGGGACACCATCATACAGTCCAGTGGGGGGGACACACTAAGGCTAGGGTCTCTACTTGTTCGGCCACTCCAGCCACGGAGGTGGGGAAAGACAGCCAAATTCGGATGTACCCGGAATAGGAGTAGGCCTTCTCACTTAACCCCCATACATGCAGTCCTTCTAATGGTTGTAAGGGTACGTCTGACAAATGCTTCTGATACCAATCCTGGAACATAATTGTCACTTGGGAGCCACTGTCTAATACAGCTCTTGTGAGACACTCCATTCACCTTTACAGTGGTCTCCATGGAGGGACCCACTATTCTGGACCAGTCTGGAGGCGGTAGTGGGGGCCTGGGCAACTGACCTTGCCACAAAAGGACGTGAATTAGCATTTTGGTGCCCTCACTGGGATCATGTAGTGCACCTCTTAACCACTGATTTCTTCTCCGAAGCTCTTGTAGCCTATATGCAACTTTGTCAGTGTCTTTTGGGGACTGGCATTCCCTTTCATGTGCCCATCTTTCCACAATTATAGCAAAACATACTTTCTGGAATTTGAGCTGGCCGCGCCACACTGGGAGCCAGGGCGGGTATTACTAACTGGAAACCTGGGTGCCATCTCTGTCTCTGGTGATAAGCATTTGGAGACATCTCGTCAGTTTCTCCACTTCCATGGTCAAGGAATTGAGTTTGGAGCTGTTATCAGCTAGGAGATACATGGGTGGGTACCCCACCCCACTAGCAGAGCAGTCGGATATAGGTCAGGGCCGACTTGCAGGCGTGGCCTTCATAAAGGGACTGTTTTTGAATTCCCGGATCTCTCTCAACAGTTGCCCCATTGTGGCATATCTTTTCCTTGTCAGAGCACTCATTGACTGTCAACCTCTGCCCCTGAACTTCACTTGATGGGTCACCCTCAGTCACCGAGTCGAGCCACAGCTGTTGGTGCAGGTACCTCCTGAGGTCGCCTTTTCTCAACTCCTCGAATTCTCTCATTAACTCATCATAGGAGGTGGGGATTCCAGTCGATTTGCCAGGCGTAACTGAAGCAACAGCAGTTCTGAGAAGGGGCAGACTTAAGGATTCTGTCCAGTCTGGTTCGGTCCAGTTCAATCAGCTGGCAAACTACCCTTTCTGAGGCATTCTTGCAACAATTTTTCCAGCGAGAGACATACACAGACAACAACTCCCTTGGTACTGTTGTGCATTTCTTACTCTCCACCATAGGTCCTCATCAGAATCTGGGCTCCCATACACATTCTCCAAGGCCTCAAGATAGGCCTGTGCAGTCGCTTCAGGGTTACTGGCCCGTTTAGCACGGATGGTAGCCAGGGCAGGACCTCGGAGGTTCTCACTAACCCTCTTTCACTTTTCGCCTTCCGAGCATTGCCATTCTAGCACTTGGGGGGCAACATAGTCTATCCAGGTCTCCCAGTCATCCTCCCCTTGGGGGGTGGGGAGGGTGCCAGAGAAGATCCTCAACCTTCGGTAAGAGTCGTGACTAATGGCAGGTGCAGAAATAGGAGTCTGCATTGGTTCAGCCACCATTACGGGCACTGGAGCAGGAGAGGGTGTTGGGGGAGGAACACCCCCAGGTGTCAAGAATAGTTTCTTCAAGTCCTCCACAGTTTTCCCCTCTCCCAGCAACCATTCAGCAAATTTCTCCTCAAGGTTTCAGATAGTGGTGGGGCTGATTCCCCCCCGGGTCTTTACTGTCCTTAGTTATCACTCTCCAAGCAGTGAGGGCTCCCTCTGGGGTAATGGTCTGTGGCACTTTGGAGCTATCTATGGGATCCTTAAACTCTACTAGGGCCAGGAAAGTGTGGGTGAGCAGATTAGCATGCCGACCACCACCACAGGGTTTTGTAAACCTTCCACCTTGGAAAGTACTCCTGCACAGTGTCGTATTGATACCCAGGGGATGTCCAGGATAAGCATAGCATTTTGGGGTCGATCTCCTCCCAGTACACCACTCCACCAGCCGTGCACAGCCACTTCTGTCGGGGTACCCATTTTTTTCTTAACAGTGGTTCGTAAATATGGCCACTAGAGGACACACAATCCCAGCGGTGAGCCTCCAAGATGTAACCCCTAGATGGCGCTATCCCAGGGGCTACTACCCCTGCCTGATTTGCCACTAACAGGTTGAGGGGCCTGGATCCAATGGCGGTGCCTCCACCCAGAGGTCAGGGTTTGCAATAGTTAAACTAACTTGGTCACAGCCCCTCTGGGACACTGCAACCCCCTTTCTTCCCACTAGTGCCCACACAATATATCAGAATTACCTTCACAGTATACACTTACCCCCAGGTCTGGTTCCGCACTGGGACCTCCTGTGAAATGAGATACAGTGCAACAATCACAGTACAGTACTTTAACATAGACAAATACCTCAGGCAGTATAACTTTGCTGAAACAAGCAGCTCTGATTTATTTAGGGGATATAACAAGGACAGGGAAATCAGGTTAATTAGCTTATCACTCTAATAATCTACCTATGGCTCTGTGCACAGGCCTATCCCTATCAGTTACTGTCCCTGGGTACCCAAGCCTAGTGGCTAGTCAAACCGTGGCAGCTGGTAGGGGCCCTTTCACACAGAGAAAAGGAGAATTAAACAGTCAGCAGTACAGTAATTCCATTTGGATTTAATGTGGCAATTCAACAGGAGCGACCCTGAATTAGTACTCACGACCTCCAAATAAGATAGGGTCCTTCAATGTCAGCAGGGCTCACTTGAGGTACACAAACCTCTTCACACATCCATATAAAAGAAAGCACTATACCAGGCAGGCTGCATCTGTATCCCGATCGCAATTACTGCACAATACCGGGAGAACACAGCAGATTCAGTTCCTGACAGACCGAAATGCAATTTTCAGCAATTCCTCCAGTCTTCTACAGGGTGAGCCTGGTTTCTACTCTTCAGAGATCCTTTGATTCTTTTCACAGGACGGATTCAGTCCTAACAAGCTGTTACACAAGCTGCAGACCGGAACTCTGGGCCTTACACACGTTTTTGACTAAAACTGCACACTGAAAAGCACAGGGCTCCTTCCTTCTTCACTGCCAAAGCTCAACTGAAACTCCAACCCGACAAAACCGGCACTTCCTTTGAGTTCCTCCCAGTTCTTGACTGGATTGGCTGTCACTCACAATAGACTGCTGCTGTTGGTCCAAAAGGCACTGAAGTCTAAACTACATCTCCCAGAGTCACTGCCCATACAATCCTCTTGTGGCTGGCTCAGATTATGAGTCCAAGTTCTGATTAGTCCAAGGCACCATTTTAGAGCTAGCTTACCCCACACTGATTGGTCCAGTTCAGCAGTTCAAAACTAGAATGGGAACTAGCAGACACAGTTCTGACTGCAAAGAAAGCAGGTTAGACAAACTGTAATTTCATTATTACTCTAAATAATTTCTGGCAAACAGTTACATCTTTCAGATAGGTTCCTTTGCACTCCTAGTGACTGCAAAATGAAGTGAATTGGCAGCAGCTTGAGTGGTACTCAAACAGAGAACACACAGTTCCCCATATAAACTAATTATGTCTGCAAGCAGACAGCTCTTAAAGAGACAGTACCAGAGGTTCTAAAACACTCACTGATAAATGGCTTAAACGCCAAACACCATTCAGGCTTGGAGCATTCAAGCAAGCTCCTGGAAGTCTTTTGGGAACCCCCATTTGCAGGGGGGTTACATGTAAGTTTTGTACAGGAATAACAAAGATCCAAGACGGTCACGGAGCTTCCCACCTAGCGACTGTTCTCCCTGAAACAATCCACAAAACTGCGTAGTTAGAACTGATGTGCATGCCTATGTGAATCTTATTGTACCACGAGGGTGACAGAAAGAGACTCACGTGGTACAATAAGGTTAACATTGCATGCATTGCTGTATGCCAGTCAGTCAAGCCAGTGGGAATAGGAGGACCCGCCTCCTGTCTGAGCTGTCTCTGTGATGAGACCGTCCCCCACCCCATGCCCATAACTCCATCCCGATTGGCATGTTTAAGAAAATACCCAGTCCGCCCCGAGCCTAAGTTCAAACCCCTTCTTTAACCCCAGACCAATCACTGCTGCAGCAAGGACATGAATATCTGGTGCCAGCCTACTTTCAACTGTAGCTTCTCCTGTCTCTTCCTGATTGCCGGTGCCGCTGCGTCCCACCTCCTTCTCTGTGGACACTCCTCATACTTCGGCGTTCTCGCTCACACATCGCCGTGCTGCAGTGCTCACTCCCGAGTCCTGATGATGCTCATTCCCGAGGGCTTCTCAGTGGCGCGCACGCACGCATGACGTGACTTGGGAAAAAAAAGTATTAGCTTGCAGTTTCAGCGCTGCGCCTCTTGTGGCACCTCATGGTAATGCAGCCATTTCAATCTGCCACAAGCTACATGCACTATGGTGCAAGCCAGGGAAAAAACTACATGCACCAGCCTGTTTCTACTTGCACTGGGAACAGGCTGGGTATGCTAATTTCGACCCCTGACTCGACACTCTCGCACCGGTCCATGAGAGACACAAATCTTCTCACTTGAGGTCCCTGTGGTTTGATGGGGAGCTCAAGGTAATGAAGATTTTGTGTCAGAGGTTGGAGTGCTGCTAGCTGAGGACTGGCCTGGAGGCAGACAAGCTGGCACTGCGCGCTCACTGTGGTGAGTACTGGAGACAATCAACCATAAGAAGGCAGAGTTCCTGTCCAGGGAGATTGCTGCCGGGAAGAATCGACCAACTGTGCTCTTTCGGACTGTAGACAGGCTGTTAAATCCAGCCTGCCTGCAGCTGAAAAAAGCCTTTTCTAATGCTTTATGCGAAGAGTTTGCTTGGTTCTTCTCAGACAGAGTGTCTGCCATCAGGCAGGGAATTCCGCCAGTGAGACAGTCCTCGGCCAACAGAGATCGCCTTGGGTGCCCGGAGAGCGCTCCATCTGGTTGGGGCGAGTTTAGACCAGTGGAGGTGGCTGAGGTCACTGAGGTTGCTTCCAATCTGAGGCGCACATATTGTGAACTGGACCCAGTGCCGACACGTTTCTTGATGGGATGTGTTGACTCCATTGGCCCAGTGTTTGCCTTGACTGTCCGGTGCTGCTTGTCAGAGGGGGTCTTCCCAGACACCTTGAAGGAGGCACTGGTGAGACCCCTTCTGAAGAAACCATCTTTGGACCCTGATGTCAGGGCGAATTACCGCCCTGTCTCCAACCTTCCATTCTTGGGTAAGGTTGTTGAGAAGATTGTGGCGCTTCAGTTGGAGGAGCACCTCATGGCCTTTGATCTATATGAGCCTCTCCAGTCTGGGTTTCGGGCAAGGCATAGCAAAGAAATTGCATTAGTTTGGGTGCATAATGACCTTCTTTGGGCAAGAGATCAAGGGAAGGGGACAATTCTTGTTCTTCTTGATCTCTCTTCAGCTTTTGACACGGTGGACCATTGTGTGTTACTTGACTGCCTGAGGAAATTTCGTGGACTCATTAGCACAGTCATCTGCTGGTTTGAGTCCTTCCTCACAAACAGGAGGCAAAGGGTAGTGATGGGAAATTTCTCCTCCTCCCCTAGCCTCCTGTCTTGTGGAGTACATCAGGGTTCAGTCTTGTTGCCAGTGTTGTTCACTGTGTACATGCTACCCCTGGGAAGGCTCATTAGGAAGTACAGCTTAGGTTTTCATTGCTATGCCAATGATACCCAACTGTATCTTTCCTTTGCCCCGGGACATCCAATGCAGTGGATGTGTGTAACCCCCAGGTGGCGCTATCCCAAGGGCTACTACCCCTGCCTGCTGGACCACCAACAGGTTGAGGGGCCTAGGTTCTATGGTGGGTGCCTCCACCCAGAGGTCAGGGTTGGTAATGGTTGGTCGAGTTTGGTCACAGCCCTCTGGGACACTGAGAGCCCCTTTTGTTCCCTCTAATGGTCCACACAATACACAAGAATTGCAATACCCATACCCCACATGTACACCGGATCCAATCATAAGGTACACTTACCCTCGAGACCGATTCTGAAGTTCGTCTCGGAGGACCCCCTGTGAAATAAGGTTGGTCAACTTACACAAAACAATGCAATGCCTGCTATGTAGATACTGACACTTCAAACAGTTTAGTCAATAACATCCAATCTGGTTTATTTAGGGGAGTGAAACACAGGAAGGGGGAGATCAAGCTGATTAGCAGAAATAAATCACAGTACTGTGCACTCATACAAGGTCTTAAAAGTCACACTCTGGGTACCCAGGTTGGGGGGGGGCTAGCCAGATCCGTTTCCCGGGGTTGGCCGGCAGGTGCAATGGACAGGGCCCTGTAGGAAAAAGATATGCACAATACCGAATTGTAATCCGGAGCCGAATGGCTCAGTCCTTGAGGAAATGAAAGAAAGAAAATCAGATGAAACACTGGTGATTGTTAACAGGTTGCAGGGGGATGCCCTGATTTATACTCACACTGCCCCACGCTGAAAACCTGATGCAGATGGTTGTTCTGGATTGCCAGACACACAAAGCAGGGAAATGAGATTCTACCGGCCAGGCCACACTGCTTTGATCAGTAGATGGATTCAGTTCGAATATATTCAGTTCGACTTTCAGCCTACACCGCACGGTGACAAGAGAACTGGAATAGCTCTTCATCACAAGCATTCAACACATCTATATGTAAAGGAAATTACTATACCAGGCAGCTGCTTTCAGGTCCCGATCGCACTTACTGCAAATACCAGGGAGTTCACTCAGCAGCTTCAATTCCTGACAGACCGAGTGCGATTCAGCAATTTCTCCAGTCTTCTACAGGGTGACCCTGGTTTCCACTCTTTCAGCCTTCCTTCCTTCCTTTCAGTACTCTTGGATTCAGTCCAATTCGAGTTGGCAATGGTAACGGCCCAACTTTAGGCCTCTCACGTGCTTCCCGTGCGAAACTATACAACGCAGAAGCACAGAGCTCCTTCTCTCTTCACGGTCACAATGGATCTGATCTCTCAGTTGCAGGGCAGAACATTCTCTTTGGGCGCCACCCAGTCCAGTTGGTGGACTCAGCTGTCAATCACTCAGAAACTCTCTCCGTTGGTGCAAATAGGCGCCAAGGTCCAGAACTTCACTTACCAGAATTACTAGCAAGACCTCCCATTGTAAGCCAGCTCCCAGGAGAGTCCGAATTCTGGTTGGTCAAAATAGTCTCCATTTCAAAGCTCCCCTTATTCCATTGGCCCAGCACAGCAGTTTAGTTCCAAAATGGAGGGGCCACACACACAGAGTCCCAGCTGTAACAAAAGCAAGTTAGGCAGACTCCAATATTACAAATGCCTTACAGTTTACAGGGAAACAGGTATATCTTTCAGAGGGGCTCCCTTTGCACTTTCAGCGACTGCAAAATGAAGCGATTGCCCCGCAGTTTAGGCGGGATTCGAGCAGGGAAACACCAGCCCCCCTAGAAAAGCAGTAACTGTGTCTGCAAGCAGACAGCTCTTAAAGAGACAGTACGTGGAAGCTGTACCAGCACTCACAGTGCCATTCTAACGGCTTAAACGCCGAACGCCAGCAGGCAGGGGAACACTTAGGCAAGCTCCACGGAGGCTTTTTAGAAACCCCCATTTGTAGGGGGGGGGTTACACCCTTCCTGGCCTGAAAAGAACTTGGCGTCTGCGTCAAGTAGATACCCTTATAAACTTTAATACAACACCATATACATTTACATTACTCACAGTTAGATTTGCATTTTTTAAATCACAATCATATGTTAGCTCTTGGTCATATGTACTTATTCTGTATTTCACAGCTTACTACATGTTACCATATTGCATACACAACAAGATTTCAGCATCAGGTCATCCTTCCTGCACATGAAACTGGAAAAGAGGGGGCCCTTCCCTATCAGCTACCTTGGGGCTGGACGGGGCAGGGGCACCATACTCAGAGGGCAAGACAAGTAATCTGGAATTATTTCCCAGGCTTGGTTTGGGCAACGAGCTTGGGGTCACATACACTCCCTTATGGACCATGTTAAGAGGCAGGTCCACAGGTCTGCCAAGGGACTCATAGCTTAAACATACCACAGGCCTTACAGCTCGACCAGTCCTTCTAGGGGGAACCGTGACAGTCTCTGTGTTTTGATCCCCACTTTCAACAGTGTCTTCATTAGGCAGAGGGACTGCCAGTGGGGTAGAGGGGCTTTCAGCTCCAGGAGTGGCAAGCTCGGAGTCCATAACACTTAGTTCACGGGGGGAGTTTGGGGACACTGCCAGTGAATCATCCGTGCGTTGAAAATACTCCTTGGGTTCTGGTATATCACCAATCTGTTCCAGTTCAACATTTCGCTCCTCGGGCAGCTCAAACAATTCCACCCTGCACAGTGATTCTAGATCACCCGCCTTAGTGCTCGGCACTTCATTTTCGAGGAGTAGTGGCTCCAGGGACAAAGCTGGGGGCTTAGACAGTCCAGAAGGCCCAGCCTCATCTCCAGAATTTACTAGGGGATTGCCCCAAAACAACTGACTCAGTTCAAAACAAGGGTAGTATTCAAGACCACACTCACTCTCCTCTGACATGGACTGACAGTCCGGTTCAACTGGGGTTATTGGTGGGGAACACTGTAACTCAACATTGATAGGTGCAGACTTTCTTTGTTTTCGCTTTGCAGCAGCTCTAGTCACTAGTCCAGAGGGAGCACTTTCTGGAGGCTCAGCCTCAATCAAGATTTGGCCAATGGGCAGTAAATGGTTTCTATGCATGGTTTTCACTTCTTTTGAATTGTTTTCAGGTCTCACTTTGTATACAGGCAGATCATCTAGTTTGTCTACCACTATGTGGGGGAGATGGTGCCACCTATTAGCAATCTTATGTTTGCCATGCAGTCCCAGATTTAGTAGCAACACACGATCCCCCTCTTGGAGTTCCAGTGCTTTCACTTTTTAGTCGTACCTTTCCTTGTTAGCCAGATTTCTTTTGGCAGCCATGGTTTGAGCCAATTGATACGCATGATTTAATTGGCCCTTTAAATTTTGCACATACTGTAAATGATTAGCTGCTTGAACCCCATCAGGGGAAACTCCAAAACACACATCTACCGGCAGTCGGGCTTCTCTTCCAAACATCAGGCGGTAGGGGGAGAACCCAGTGGCATCACTTTTAGTACAGTTGTAGGCATGTACCAAGGTGCTGATTTGTTGGCTCCATCTAGGCTTGTCTTTAGGGTGAAGGGTGCCCAGCATATCTAGCAGAGCGCGGTTGAAATGTTCAAGCTGTGGGTCCCCTTGGGGGTGGTAAGGGGTAGTTCTGTACTTTCACACTCCCCACAGAGAAAGCATCTCTTTGATTAGACGACTCTCAAAATCCCTTCCTTGATTAGAATGGATTCTTTGTGGTGCCCCATACTGAACAAAAAAGTTTTCTATAAGCACTTTGGCCACAGTTGAGGCCTTCTGGTCCCTGGTGGAAAAAGCTTGGGCATATCTGGTGAAATGGTCAGTGACCACCAGCACATTACTAATATTTCTTTGATCTGGCTCCAGACTCAGAAAGTCAATACAGACCAGTTCCATGGGGGCACTGGTGGTGATGTTAACAAGAGGGGCAGCCCTTTGTAGCAAAGCTTTTCTCTGTAAGCAGTGACTACAAGTTATAATGTGTTATTCGACATCAGCCCCCATTTTAGGCCAATAAAATCTGGATCTTACCAAGTCAAGTGTCCTGTCTATACCAAGGTGTCCCATGTGATTATGTAGTGATCTCAGCACCAAGTCTCAAAAGGCAGTGGGCAAAACTAGCTGTTGCTTGTCTATTTGTCCCCCTCTGTCTACTGTTTCCCTATATAACAGTCTATTGATCAGTTTCAACTTAGGACCTTCCTTGTATAACAATGCAGTTCTCAAATCAGTGGAACGTAACTTTGACACATCTTTCCCTGCGTGGAGGGCTTCTACAGCTGACTTGATCATGGGATCTCGAGATTGAGCCCATTTAATACTGTCATTGTTGAATTGAGGCAAAGCACCAGTGTCCAAGGCAGAGAAATAGCAATAAGCAGCAGGTATGCAATTCTCAGAGGACCCCAAAAAATCCACTAAACAGTTCACTGGGTCTGGGACCGTTGGTTCCTGTCGATCAAACTTCTGGCAGAGTGCTCGAATATCAGGTTCTGACAGGCTGACCCAGTCATTTCGAGGAGCAGGCCTCCGGGAGAGAGCATCAGCATCTATGTGGTTCAGGCCAGCTCTGTATTCAACAGCATAATTGTATGTGGATACTGCAGAAAGCCACCTGTGACCAGTGGCATCCAATTTAGCTGAAGTCTGGACATAAGTCAAGGGACTGTTGTCAGTTTTTACCAGTATCTTAGCCCCATACAAGTATTCATGGAATTGGTCCACAATGGCCCACTTTAGAGCTAGGAATTCTAACTTGTGTACCGGATAATTCTTTTCAGAAGGGGTCAGGCTTCTGCTGGCAAAAGCCACGGGTCTTAAACCATTCTCATGTTCCTGGTACAACACAACCCCCAACCCTTGCAAGCTAGCATCAGTGTGCAGGACATAAGGTTTTGTTGGATCTGCATATGCCAATATTGGAGCGTGGGTAAATTGATATATGATCTCATGAAAAGCAGTCTCACAATCAGGAGTCCAGCGAGCCCCAAATGCTTCATTTGGACGAAAATACACTCTCTCAGTCTCAAGGGACGCTGACTTTTTGTATCTTTTGTGGGTTGGAGGGTACCCTTGAGTAAGATTAAGTAAGGGCGGATGGGATCACTCTGAAATAGTCCTTGATGAAACACCGATAGTAACCACAGAAACCCAGGAATCTTTGCAGTTTTTTTAGATTGTGGGGCTGTGGCCAGGTGGTCAGGGCCTCAACTTTACTCGGGTCTGTCTTTATCCCTTTGGAGGAAACTATGTGTCCCACATACTTTATGGATGTTTGGAAAAATTGACACTTATCAATGGACAACTTCAGGCCAAAGTCTTCTAGTCGGTCCAACACCTTCAACAATCTGCTCTCATGTTCCTCCAGCGAGCTGCCAAACACAATAACATCATCCAAATACACCAGGCACTCTAATAAGTTCATGTCCCCCACTGCACGCTTCATCAATCGTTGAAAGGTGGCTGGGGCACTGGAAATCCCTTGAGGCATCCTCATGAATTCATAGAAACCCAGCGGGCAGATAAAGGCCGTCTTCTGATGGTCTTCCGGGGCCATCGGGATCTGGTAGTACCCGCTGCGAAGATCCAGCATGGAAAACCACTTGCTACCATTCAGGCAGTCCAAGGCATCTTGAATGCGTGGCATTGTATACTGATCAGGGATAGTCCGCCGATTTAAGGTGCGATAATCTACGCACATCCTCACTGTCCTATTCTTTTTCCTCACTACCACAATGGGAGAAGCATATGGGCTTCTGGATTCTTGTATTACACCAGCAGCTAGCATCTCTTGCAGATGTCACCTCACATCGTCTATGTCAGCAGGTGCCAGGCGTCGAGACCTCTCACGAAATGGCCTATCATCATGCAGCCAGATATGGTGCTCAGCCCCCTGTACACAGCCTACGTCCCACTCCTTTAAAGAGAACACCTGGTCCTTTTGTGCAAGCTTCTCACTGATCCTCACTTTCCATTCAGCTGTCAACAGGGAGTCACCAAAATCAAACAAGTCAGGTGTTACTCCATCACTTTTTCCCGAACTCTTGTTACTGGGTAGTACAGCAGTATCTACACAATGCACATTAGCCAGGGTGCAACCTCTGCTTACTCAAATCTCCTTGTCAGACACTTTGTGAACTTGAACCATCACTCTTCTGGCAAAAGCATGGGCTCTAGCAGGCAGAACACTTAGCTTGACCAGCAGCCCCTCGGGCAGTATTCCATCTCCTGGTGCATCAGCATTAATATTTTGTTCTTGACATCCTTTTTCATATGAACCTCTCCTTGTAGGATACATTGGGCATTTGGTGCCAAAATCAGAGATTCAGGATCCTTTTTCCACACAACCCCAACCGGTTCCTCTGGTTCCATTCTGTCAGCATCCTTCTGGGCGTCATAGGCCCTGCGAATCAAGGCCGGAATTCTTAGAGCTCTACCAGTCCGGGACCCCTGTTTTTCATAACACAACTGTGCCAGTCACCCAAACATATGTGCATTAGTTCCAATCAGCAATGGAACCCCATCATGCAGTCCAGTAGGAGGACACACTAAGGCTGGGGTCTCCACTTGTTCTGCCACTCCAGCCACAGAGGTGGGAAAAGACAACCAAATTCGAATATAGCCAGAGTAGGGGTAGGTCTTTTCACTCAAACCCCAAACATGTATTCCTTCCAATGGTTGCAGGGGTACATTAGACAAGTGCTTCTGATACCAGTCCTGGAACATAATTGTCACTTGGGGAGCCACTGTCTATCACAGCTCCGATGGGTACTCCATTCGCTTTCATAGTAGTCTCCATGGAGGGACTCACCACTTCAGACCATTCGGGGGCCATTGATTGGGATGTCGATCGGGCATTGGCCATGGTGGCAAAACTTTTCCGGGTGGCTCCCCCTGGTGACTGGGCATAGGTTTTGCGATGCCAGGCCACTAACCTGTTGGTAACTTTTCTCAAGTTCTCTGGCAGGCGACAAGCAGACTGAAAGTGTCCATCCTCTCCACAATGGTAGCAGAACTTAATGTCTCTGTTGTCCTTGGAGGGAGGGGGGGATCTCTTATCTGTTTGGGCATCTCTGGGGCCCTGCAGGGCTCTTCTTGAACTGGGAGTTTATACTGTTGGGCCTCTTGATCTCCACCTCTATTGGGGGTGACAGCAGCCCTTTGCAGCTCCCTCACCATCTCTCTTAAATCCCTTATTTCTGCTCTCAGGTTGCCCTCAATCCGGGTCTCAGGGGGAAACGACATGCACCCCCACTCCACTTTTAGGCTCAGGGGGAGCCTGATACAGCTCTGGTTACCTGTAGGTCTCAGTCAATTCCTTAATCAAACCTCTCAACTGTTGAGCCTCATCTGGCTCACTCTTTTCAGGGGTCTGACAAGGGTTCACAGCCCCAGCATAGGGTTCCCAGCCCCAGCATAGGGTTCCCAGCCCTCTTCATCAGTTTCAATCTCACGGATCTCTCTCATCAAGTGGCAATACTCGGGAGGGCTGGCCCTTCTGTCTTGCAATTTGAGTTTCAGCAATATTACGCTTGAAAATCTTGCTGACTTCAATATGTGGTCTAATCGGACCTGGTTTAACGCTTGGGCAGGCACTCCCCCTTTTCGGTGGGCCTTCTGCAAAGCCCTTTCTATCCTGGCAACAAAAGTAGACAATTTCTCATTTCTCCACTGTTTAGCTGACTTGAACTTCCATAATAGATCATCTCCGGTTTCTGTGCTGCCAAATACCCCCTCTAAGGCAGAAAGATATTCTGCTGCAGTGGCCTCCGGACTAGTGGCCCGTAGGAATCGAATGGCTTCCAGTGCAGGCTCCTTCAAACTTTCCATCAACCGCTTCCTCTTTTCCCCCTTGGAACACTGCCACTCTTGTACCAAAGGGGTAGCATAGTCCATCCAGGTCTCCAAATCATCTTCCCCCAAAGGCACTGGGACAGTACTGGAGAAAAGTCTCAACCTCCGACATGAATCCAGTTGAATGGGGGAAATTACCATAGGAGGGGTGGCCAGTATGGAACTCTTGGGGGACCCAGGAGATGTACCTGGGGAAGGCAGGGAGGTGTGGTCGCCTGAGATGTCTAATACCCTTACCAGTTCCTGAGCAGTTCTCCCTTCTGAGGCTAACAGGTTGAGCAGTTTTTCTTTAAAGCTGTTAGTACTAGGGGACCTACCCGGGGTGGCCAGACCACTGCGTATGTGAATAACCCTCTATCCCTTCTGGGCACCTTCGGGCAAAATCACAGGGGGCACCTTTTCAGGGTCTATCGGGATACTGCATGAAAGTAGCACTTGCAGGGTTTGTTCAAGCAAGTCAGCATATCGCCCTTTTACTTCCACTGTGCCCATACACTTAACATGTTCTACAGTAGAGACAATGTCAGCACTTTTAATCCCCAAGGGGACATCCAGCAATAAAACAGCCTTTTGAGAGTCCATTTCCTCAGCTTCACACCACCCCATCAATTTGTGCACAGTCATCTTAAGGGGGTCAAGTTTTAACTTGGGCGTGGTACTCCCTTCCATTTTTTCCTTTAAGTTAAACATAATGGGGTAATTTCTTCACGTGGCCACTAGAGGACGCTAATCCCAGCAATGCCTCCAAGATGTAACTCCCAGGTGGCGCTATCCCAAGGGCTACTACCCCTGCCTGCTGGACCACCAGCAGGTTGAGGAGCCTAGGTTCTATGGAGGGGGCCTCCACCCAGAGGTCAGGGTTGGTAATGGTTGGTCAAGTTTGGTCGCAGCCCTCTGGGACACTGAGACCCCCTTTTGTTCCCTCTAATGGTCCACACGATACACAAGAATTGCAATACCAATACCCCATATGTACACTGGATCCAATCATAAGGTACCACTTACCCTTGAGACCGATTCTGAAGTTCATCTCGGAGGACCCCACTTACACAAAACAATGCAATGCCTGCTATGTAGATACTGACACTTCAAACAGTTTAAAGTCAATAACATCCAATCTGGTTTATTTAGGGGAGTGAAACACAGGGAGGAGGGGGAGATCAAGCTGATTAGCAGAATTAAATCACAGTACTATGCACTCATACAAGGTCTTAAAAGTCACACTCTGGGTACCCAGGTTTGGGGGGGGGCCTAGCCAGGTCCGTTGCCCGGGGTTGGCCAGCAGGTGCAGATGGACAGGGCCCTGTAGGAAAAAGATATGCACAATACCCAATTGTAATCCAGAGCCGGATGGCTCAGTCCTTGAGGAAATGAAAGAAAGAAAATCAGATGAAACACTGGCGATTGTTAACAGGTCGCAGGGGGATGCCTTGATTTGTACTCACACTACCCCATGCTGAAAACCTGACGCAGATGGTTGTTCTGGATTGCCAGACACACAAAGCAGGGAGATGAGATTCTACTGGCCAGGCCACACTGCTTTGATCAGCAGACGGATTCAGTCCGAATACATTCAGTTCGACTTTCAGCTTACACTGCACGGTGACAAGAGAACTGGAATAGCTATTCCTCACAAGCATTCAACACATTTATATGTAAAGGAAATTACTATACCAAGCAGCTGCTTTCAGGTCCTGATCGCACTTACTGCAAATATCAGGGAGTTCACTCAGCAGCTTCAATTCCTGGCAGACCGAGCGCGATTCAGCAATTTCTCCAGTCTTCTACAGGGTGAGCCTGGTTTCCACTCTTTCAGCCTTCCTTCCTTTCAGTACTCTCAGATTCAATCCAATTCGAGTTGGCAATGGCAACGGCCCGACTTTAGTCCTCTCACGTGCTTCCCCGCGCAAAACTATACAACGCAGAAGCACAGAGCTCCTTCTCTCTTCACGGTCACAACGGATCTGATCTCTCAGTCGCAGGGCAGAACATTCTCTTCGGGCGCCACCTGGTCCAGTTGTTGGACTCAGCTGTCAATCACTCAGAAACTCTCTCCGTTGGTGCAAATAGGCGCCAAGGTCCAGAACTTCACTTACCAGAATTACTAGCTAGACCTCCCATTGTAAGCCAGCTCCCAGGAGAGTTCGAATTCTGGTTGGTCCAAACAGTCTCCATTTTAAAGCTCCCCTTATTCCATTCGCCCAGCACAGCAGTTTAGTTCCAAAATGGAGGGGCCACACACACAGAGAGTCCCAGCTGTAACAAAAGCAAGTTAGGCAGACTCCAATATTACAAATGCCTTACATGTTTACAGGGAAACAGGTATATCTTTCAGAGGGGCTCCCTTTGCGCTTTCAGCAACCGCAAAATGAAGCGATTGCCCCGTAGTTCAGGCGGGATTCGAGCAGGGAAACACCAGCCCCCCTAGAAAAGCAGTAACTGTGTCTGCAAGCAGACAGCTGTTAAAGAGACAGTATGTGGAAGCTGTACCAGCACTCACAGTGCCATTCTAACCAGCAGGCAGGGGAACACTTAAGCAAGCTCCACAGAGGCTTTTTAGGAACCCCCATTTGTAGGGGGTTACATGTGCTTAACAACTGCCCTGCTGAAATAAATGACTGGATGGCCTCCAGCTGGTTGCAACTGAACCCCGATAAGATGGAGGTACTGGTAGGGGAGTCGGACAGAGGGCATGATAGGATGGCCTCAGGCATAGAGACAGGACTTGTCCTGCGATCTGTACCTTTGAAGGCCTCCTCTAGGATGCGTGATCTAGGCATTATTCTGGACAGTGGACTAACACTTGAGGCTCAGGTGTCGGCCGTTGTCTGCACCACTTTTCACCATCTGAGGAATATCGCCAGGATTAAGCCCCTAGTTCTGCCCCTGGACCTCCCTAACTTAGTGCATGCCTTAGTGACATCGAGGCTGGATTACTGTAATACACTCTACCTCGTGGTCTCAGGAGGTACCCTCTGTCGGCTTCAGCTAGTACAGAACGCAGCTGCCAGGTTGTTGACGAGGCAGTCTAAATATTGTCACGTCACCCCGGTGCTGTGTGAACTGCACTGGCTGCCAGTCAGGTGGAGTGTCCTCTTTAAGGTGGGCCTGCTCACCTTTAAGGCCTTGGTTACATGGTGGACCTTCTTACACCTGCTACCTCAGTCTGCTCCCTCCATTCCTCCTCATGGGGCCTCCTTGCGATTCCAAGGATGAGGCTAAAAACGGCTTGTGACAGAGCCTTCAGTGTCACTGTCCCCGTCCTGTGGAATTCATTCCCTCCATCTGTAAAGGCAGCCCCCTCGGTGGAGGCATTCAAGTCACGGCTTAAGGCCTTCCTTTTTAGGCAGGCTTTTCCTGATCCCGTTTTATAAATATTGCCCCATTCTGATTATTTATATTGCGTGTCCCTGATGTCCTTCTATTTGTTCACTGAGTTTTATTTATTGTTGTATTTTTAATTATTGTTGCTATTTATTGATGAATTTTCTTTTGTTGGTTTGTTTTTACGTATGGTGCCTAGAGCCTCAGGGATTGGGCATCTTAAATTTGCTTTGCCTTGCCTGTTCCTAGCACCAGCCTACGGGCCCTGTTTAATACCATTCGAACTCTTTTCAGCGTGGTGTTTGTAGCTGTGCTATACACAAGGTCATAGTCAACAATGGAGAGAATAGAGCTGTTAACTGCTAGTGTGAGGGCTTCAGATGTCAGGTAGGAATGGTTTCGGTAGAGCAAGCTAATTCTTGTGTTGACTGTTTTTACGACATGGTCAATATGCTGCGTGTAGAAGAGATGTTTGTCAATGGTGACACCAAGGTATTTAAAGGTTCTGACTTGTTCCAGTGGTTCAAACCTGCTGGGGAAGGGAAGGAAAGGTAGCAGCCGGGGACCACATAGGGTCAGCGGCAGCTAAGTAAAGGCAGGGTACGGGAAGACTGGATGGGCCAGGCAGTCCTTATATGCCATCACTTTCTATGTTTCTTTGTTAAGCATTGTTAGATTGCTGAGTTTATTTTTGTTCTGGTGGTTGGAGAACAGCATAGATTTGTTTGTTTTTGTAATTTAGAAGTTTATTTTGGGTAAACCACTGTTCAACAATTGAGAAGCTCTCTTGCAGATTAGTGATTAGTTGGCTTAGATGGGAGCTGCCAGCAAAGATGACAGCATAATCCATGTAAAGAAAGAGTTTGGATGAGCAGATATCAGGGAGGGAGTTGAGGAATAGACTGAAAAGAAGTGGGCCCAGGATAGAGCCCTGGGGAACCCCTAGAGACACCTTTCTGACATCTGAGAGTATACTTTGTATTTTCACCTGCTGAGTTCTATGAGCTACTGTAGGTAGCTCTGGAACCACAGGGCTGCGTCAGTAGATTTTCCAAGGACAAGTAGTTTTTTAGGAGAGTACAGTAATTCACCATATCAAAGGCTTTTGTGAGATCAATATATATAGACCCCACTAGGTACCCCATGTGCAATGCCTCATGAATATAGTCGGTATATTCTAGGAAAGCAGTAGTAGTGCTGTGTGCCTTGCGAAGTCCATGCTGTTGGGGGCACTGGATATTATATTTGTTCAAAAAATCCAACAGCTGATCTGAGACTATCCATTCAAGGCCCTTTGAAGGGGGGGGGGTGTAAGATGCATATGAGCTGGTAGTTTGCGTGGATTGCACGGTCACCAATTTTGTGTACAGGGTAACTACTGCCAATTTCCATTTCATACGGAATTGTACAAGTTTGAGGGAGAGGTTGAACATTTCTGTGATAGGTTGGACTACTTCATCGAGTGTGAGAGCTATCATTTTAAGGTCTAAGGTGTCATTACTATGCTGTGTTTATTGAGGATTCTCGGGAGATATTTTTTTTGCTTCAGAGGCTGAGATTTCATTAAAATAGAATTGGGTGTGTTACGGGGGGGGGGGTGGCATGTGGTTAATCAGTGTTTTGTCGCTGTTGTCAGTTTTGAGATCTAGGTATTCCGGAGGGAGGACTGTGCTGAGGTCAGAGAAGGCTGTGTTGAAAGTATCTGTTATGGTTTTAGGATCCTGTGTAACATCACCATTAACAAGGAGCATAGAGGGGGAGGACTTACTATCTTTATCGGTGAGTTCTTTAAGGTTACTCCAGAATTTTTTCCCATCTCCCCAGGTTTTGTTCGGGCAGTCTTTGTAGTACTGAGCTTTTGTAAGCCTCCTCTCACAGATACAACTATTCCTGGCTGCCCTGTATTTCTGCCAGTCTGTTGATTTACCGGTGGCCTTAGTTCAATGTCATAGGTGGTCCCTGGCTCCCATTACCTCAAGGAGGGATTGGGTGATCCAGCCATTGTTTGGGTTTTTTAACTTACGCTGTTTTATTGGAGAAAAAATGTTGCAGGCTGCATTGTAGGTGTTAATGAAATGCTCCAGCACCTGGTCAACATCCTGAATAGAATCAAGGTGGGATCAGTCGATCAGCTGAAGGTGGGACTTGAAGGAGTTCAGCTGCCATTTTTTAGTACTCTGTTAGCAGTTGTGCAAGGAGCAGATTTATGAGTTTTATTGGACCAGAGGCTTGTGACTGGGGAGTGGTCACTGAGCGAGTCAAGGTGAACTGAGACCTCAGTAATTCTTTCCTGTTGATTTGTTAGGACCCAGTCAATCAGGGTTTGAGTGCCAGTGCGGTAGTTAATTCTGGTTGATTCGCCTACCATTTGAGTGACGCACAAACTAGCCAGGATGTCTTTGTAAGGTGCTACATCCTGGGATAACCAATTGATGTTAAAGTCTCCCAGGATAACAATTTCCCTGTCTCGATTGAGATTATTTATATAACTGATGATTTGTTAACATTGTTGTGCTGTTCTCTGGATGGCAGATAGACTGTTAATGACTTGTTCTGGTTACCAAGTAGTAGCCTGATGGTTTGGGCCTGCGCCTCTCTACCTTTGTCTATTGGTTTTCGTGCATGGCCCTGGAGGGTATCTCTTAAATAAACCAGACAGCACCCCCCCCCCTTTTACCAATCCTGACTAGCTGAAAGTGTAGCCATTTATGCATAGTACAGAGTTGGGGATCTGGGGGCTGAACCACATTTCCAAGATAGAGAGAACATCAGGGCTGTGTTGGTGGAGCCAGATTTGAAGTTGGTCAAATTTTGTTAAGAGACTACGTATTTTAATGGAGGCCAGCTTCAGCATACCTCTGCTGGTTTCCCATATCTGTTCCAGATCCATGGGTCCATGATTCAGGTTTATATTGCCAGAGAGTAGAAGTAACATAAAAGAGCAGCAGATAAGAGAGGTTTTAATTCATTTAAATCTACTGTGTTTGTTGTACAGCGTAAGCACCCTTACCTATCACGTAGTGTAGGGTGATGTAGAGCATGACGGGTGAGCGACCATAGGTACAGTGTTAGAAGAAATGTAAGCTCATACCAAAGGTTGAGCAGTGGCTTGCCCACTCGCTCATAGTTACTGTTAGTGGAACTGTGGGTATGACAGGACTTGGGGTGATCAATAATTATTGAGAGACGGCAGAGAGGTACGAGAACGGGGGTATCACAGGACAGAGGGTCTGCCACTAGTGTTAGCAAAATGAGGCTCAAAATGGTGGGTGACATTGCTCTCCTTTTTACTGGTAATTGGAGGGCTGATAGGTGTGCATCGAGCTGCACATAAAAGAGAGAATGCACGCCTGGAATTTGGGTGCTCAGGCTCTCAGGAATCCTTTCCTGGTTAACTCACGCTTAGGGGTGAGGCAGCAGGAGGCAGACTCAGTTAAGTAATATTGTTAATCAGGGTTGCAGGGGACCCCACAATGTGGAGCTGTTTGTGGCTAAGCACACTTAGTGAGGTGCAACAGACAATGCTCCACACTAGGTATAAGTTAAAAGTTCTTAGTGCACTGATTTATCATCAGCACTATGGATGTACACAAGGTGGCACTTCTGCACTGTGAGGAGTAAGGGTGGGGAGGACATTAGTACTTTTCCTGCCAGAACACTTGATGGCAGTATAGCCTAAAGGTTAGGGCACCAGGCTATGGCTCAGCTAGTTGTGTGCAGACTTGAGTTTGATTCCCATAGTCTCTGACTCAATCATGGAACTTGGGTCTGGTGATGTCTAACTCCACCTGTGGTTCAGTCTAAACTTATGCTAAGATTCTGATTATGAGTATCCATGGTTCTGCTTATGCTAGCGGGTTCAACCCATGTCCCTCAGACCTCACTGTCGCTGTTGCTGTTTTGCTGACATTAGTCTTAAAATGCTACCATACCACAGTGTCGAAATGATTTATTTGTTGGTTTTAGTATTACTTCATATTACTACCTATCTTAGTTACTTTATGGATTGTCCACTCATACTTGCTGTGTGTGTATATATATATATATATGTATTTATGTTGTTTTATCCTCTGCTCCCTCTCCCCCAGGATGCACCTGGAATCGAGCAATACTCTTCTCAGTGTGCCTTCCTGGTAAAACTTTTAAATAAATAAACTGAAAAAGAATGAAACTAAATTTAAGCATACGGTGCTTCTGAGGGCTGGGAGTAGTGGAAGGAATCTACTAAGATCAGTTCCCGGGGGATAATCCTAAGGGATTATGGTCGCTAAAGACAGCTGTGAGGGTGATTTTCTAAGATCTGTTGGTAAAGATAAGGTCTAAGATGGAGAATGCTTACTGGGCCAAGCAGGTTCGGAGATTTGTTGGAAACCTGGGTCATCACAGAATTGCTTTAGTTCCATTGATTTTGGGGACAGACAATCATAATTCAGGTCACCCAGTATAAGTGTTTCATTGGTGCACTCGGAAACATGTTGGCATAGGAACTGTAAGAAAGTCAAAGCCACCAGTGGGGGCCTATAGCAATTTATAATATTAACTAGCTCAGCCTTTGAGAGGGTTAATGTAATAGCAATACATTCAAATTCTGATGACATGGCAATGGAGGTAACTAGGGAACAGGTGAAATTGTTTTTAATATACAGGGTCACGCCCCCACCCTGAGACTGCCTGTCTAGCCTATAAACATCATAATTTTGTAAAGAAATAGCAGTAGTCAGGATGGAGGGGCTAAGCCATGTTTCCGTTAATAACAGCACGTCCAGCTGGCCTGGTGGCGCTGAGGGTTGAGGCGCTGGACGCCACACCTCACGTCATGCCGGCGACCCGAGTTTGGGAGCGGCTCGGGACCTGGGGGTCGGCAGGGGTGGGTAGAGGATTGAACTAACGTAGGGGTTGCTCGCCCCGGGGAGGGGAGGATAGCCCGAGCACCAGCGGCTCCAGGTGGAGATCAAGAGTGTTGCAGTGCGTTGGGCTACGCGGCGCGTGGCTGGCGCAGGCAGGGTTACCATGCGCCATTCGTCAGGGTGCCCGCCAGAGGAGTTCGGTGCCAAGGATCGAGGCAACGGCACCTGTCCCCATGCCCTACGCCGGGTTCCCCTCGACTGGCCTTTCAGTTCCCCCTCGGGCCCTCATCCTCAGCTGGAGACTGCCATAGAAAAGCACCCAAGAGGAGGGGCGACTCACCCCAGATGGGTTAAACTGGGGGTGCTGGCTGCGGAGAGTGGGGAGAGAGGAAGCACAGTTCGAGGAGCCTCAGGCGAGCAGGACACAGACAGGATGCCTGAGAGAGGAGCCACGGGGACGTGACGGGAGTGAAATAAAGTCAAAAAATTAAAAAAATAAATAATAGCATGTCCGGGCTTACGTGGGTAACCCAGGCTTTAAATATGTCAAGTTTATTCAACATACTACGCATGTTGATGGACATACATGTCAGACCCTTAGAAATGGCGAAACCAGGAGTTGTCACCGAGAGGGAAGGATCATGGTTCAATTCTATACTGCCTGAACAAAATAATAACATGTCACCCCCTCATCAGTGCCACTGGTTTCCATCCTGACTGACCTGATACGGTTTTGCCTCAGTGTGAAGTCAAATCTGGATGTTCTGTCCTGTCACTTTAAGGAATTACCATGTTTAGGAACCCCCTCCCTTGTTGCAGTGCTCTATGAATATTAATTAGCTGATTTAAACAGTGGGGGCACATTTCAGAGATGGACAGGAAGTAATACTTCAGTCTCTAAAAGCAGCTAGAGATAAAAGTTCAAAGGGAATTGTAGGGGTAATTTTGTTTTCTGTATACATCAGGTTTCTCTCTTCTGGTCCCTAACTCTGAAAAACAGCAGCTGCTTGCGGTTCTAAACAGTGCTGTTCTGAATTAAGAGGTGGTGCTTGAGCGAGGATCATGAAGTTGGAGGTAATTGGGCTGATGTAAAAGAAGCAGAAAAAGGGTAAATAGGGTTAGTTTTTCATGCTGACCAAAATGATTTAATTTTACAAAATCAGACATGTCGGAAAGGCATTATGTGCAACACTGAACATGAATTGTTAAGGTATGGTGAAGTAAATGTTTACTTTGAGTATTACTAGTGAATTTTTTTTTTCACATTCTGTGTGGTTGGCAAGAAAGGGTAATTATGGAATTGTTGCCACAGAAAAAATGTTCTGTTAAAGAACAGCTGCTACATTGTTCCTTCTGGGTAGGCAGCTCACACAAGCCTGTCCGAGGGTCTCACTGAGAATATGAGCCCATAATATAATATATGTTTGTGAAAAGAAACATAGAAGATGACGGCAGAAGGGGACTGCAAGGTCCATCTAGTCTGCCCAGGGTTTTTACTTTCTACCCCCCCCCCATTTGCCCCCCATGTGAATGATAACTTTGTGTGTGTCCAAAGTTCTCTTCAACCCCTCAACCATTTTTGCCCCCACTACCCCTGGAGGTAGGCTGTTCCAGGCGTCCACCGCTCTCTCAGTGAAGAAGATCTTCCTACTGTTGGTCCTGAACTCCCCCCCCCCCAAAAGGCTTGTAAGTCTTTTAACTTACAACAGTCCACTCATAGTTTCTTACTCCTGTGGCACTCCACAACTGATCTGTGCAGCAGTCCCACTCTCAAAACAGCATTTTGATGACAATAAGTGGGTCAGCCTGAGTCTAGTGAAATTAACTTTATCAGGATGAATGAGCGGTATTTACCTTCTTTATAATTATCTGTGATTATTGTTTTGACCAGGACGGAGTCACTGGATAGTTTGAGATTACTAGACAAACATTTCTCTTGTACAAAGATTGTATTTTTTTTTTTTAGCATGAAAAGGCACACTGAGCTGTGACAGCTTGTTTCTAGATGCGCTCTGGGTGGGGTTACACTGTCCTGTTTTGTTGGCCAGGAACCTGGGGAAGATTCCCTATTCTTACATTAAGTGCCATGGAATCTTTTACTTTCAGCTGGACATCCACCAAGATAGGCAGAAGGGGCTGCGGTTAACTGTCCAATCTAAGGCACAGCTGGGATACAACAGTTCAGCAACCCACCCCTGAGCTGTACCACCATGTACCTGCGTATTAGCCCAAATTCCTGGAACTACAACCCATGATTTTCTGGCTAGTCGGAAGCCGGAGAATACAGCGGACGCTGGTATGTGTGGCAGGGGACGTCTAAAGTAACAGAAATTGCTTGGGGGAATTGGTGGGGGCTGGGAGAAGGGAGGGGAAACAGCATTGTGGGAAACTGAGGGGAGGCTATTTTTGGCGGTTGTAACTCAGCGCCATAGTTGGAGGAGGGGACCAAGCGACTGCTAATGGCCAATGGCACACTAGCAGTCCTCGAATACAAGATGCATAGCGTGTGGTGTTTTTTTGTCAGTCAGGACCTGGAGACTCTGGTAAAGGGACTGGTAAATGCGGTGGGACAATCGCTAAAGTAAAAGAAATAGCTTGAGTGTGGCATGGATTGTTGTGGTCTGGGAGAAGGGAGGAGTGAGGTAAGCATCACTGTGGGAGGCTGAGTGGAGTCTATGTTTTTCAGCCATGACTCTGCGCCATAGTTGGGGGCAGGGACCAAGTGACTGCAAGCCTTCCCTTAATAAAAAAAGTGAAGCTTGTAGTGCTTTTGTTAGTCAGGAGCCAGAGGGTCCAGTGGATGCTAATAAGTGCGGCAAGGGACCTTTGTAATAAAAAAAATTGTCTGAGTGTACTCTGAATTGTTGAGGGCTGGGAGAAGGGAGGTAAGCTTCATTGTGGGAGGCTAAGGGTAGGGAAGCAGACTGGAATGGGCATCATAGTTCGGGTCAGGGACCATATGACCGCTAGAGGTCAATGGCACACTAGCAGTCCCATATTTGATTCCTAAGTGCAAATGACCCCTCGTGTGCGTTACCCTGATGCAGGAGGATGACAGTGCAAGAGGGCAGTGTCTGTAGGGCATCTGCAGGATTGTCTGCAGGGCACTTTGCCCATTTTATCATCTGGCCCAAGATAAGATTTGTCTGCGTTCACCCACCCCAGGTTATTTCACACTGGTTGTCATTTTACAAATGTGCTGATAGACTTTAAACTGGAAATAAACACACTGTGCTATAAACATGGGAATATTAGCTACACCCTAGCTGGGGTGACACTGGGTCGGGGTTTTTACACGGTGATTGCACAGTAAGCCTCTGTCCCTGTGACACTCTGGGTTTCCTACTATGGGATATTGTTAACAGCAAGTCTGTCGTAAAATCAGGCACTCAACCATCTCCAACAGGGACATACCCAAAATAGCAACACTGTCACAACCTGAGGTTGGCTACCATGGCTTACACATGCTGATCCCATTGTGTTGCTGCTCATGTGAGTTTTTTTTATGTATAATTAAATACATTTTTTGAAATATGTATTTTTGTGACAGTTTATTTAGGGTACAGTATATCCCTGTTGGAAGTTGGCTGAGTGCCTGATATTACAATAGAATTGCTAGTGATTTTATATTGGGCATCACGCAGAGACTCTTGAACAGTTACAGCTGGGATATTGTCAGCCCCCTAACTTGGGTATCAGTAACCTAGGTTATCAAGGTAGGGTGTAAGAGTGCAAATCCTATCCTGAGTGCATTAGTGTTAAAGGCATTACACAGGGGCTATAGAATAGCCAGGTACAGCGGGAGGATGCAGGGTCCATGGTTAGAAGATTTCGTTTGCTAGACTTGCGGAGCCACACTCCTCCAGCATACACTGTGCAGCCTGCCCAGTCTGCAGGAGGCTAGAAGCACTGCATTCAAAGCTGACCACAGCATGAACCATAATTCACCAGCTCGGGTGCCAGGGCATTTGCGTTTGTAGCACCTACCCTGTGGAACTCTCTACCATGTTGGATAAAGGAGTGCCTGACTGTGGAGAGTTTCAAATCTGCATTAAAAACACATCTCTTTAATCTTGCATTTGAGTATGGATACACTGCTGAATCAGACTGGTATGTTATTACTTATTGTTAGTTAATTTGAGCATTTTAAACTGTACAAGCGCTTTGATACCTTGGTGAATTGCGCTTTTCATAAATAAAGTTTGAGTTGAGTTGAGTTGAGCTGCGGAGCAGGTCAGAGTAGGGGCCATGGGTTGTCCACTGCTCCTCCTCAGTGTCCACCAAGGGTTTGCAGTGGGGCTGTTATGTAAGTGGGTGGGCAGAGGTAGAAACAGCTGGTGGCGGGTAGGGACTCTGGAATCACAACAAGCAGCCTTATTGCCCCACTGACTGAAGCAGTGTGTGCTACTATTCCTGCCAGAACCCCAGCAGTAGAGAAGCCTGCTACAGTTGGACATCCTTTACCTGGACTTCAGCAAGGTCTTTGGTGCTGTGCCCCACAAAAGGCTAGTGAAGAGGTTGGGGGACCTGGGGGTGGGAAGAAAGTCTCAAGATGGGTGGATAACTGGCTGGGGGAAGAACCCAAAGAGTAAATGGTAGGTACTCCAAGGTCAGGGAGTGACAAGTAGGGTGCTACAGGGGTTGGTCCTGGGTCCAGTACTCATCGATCTGTTTATTTGTGACATTGAAGAAGGAATCCAGGGAAAGATGGGTCTCTTTGCAGATTACACTAAGATATGTAGCAGGATGGAAGATGAAGAAGGCATAAGGAATTTGAAAAGGGACCTCAGAAACTGTAGCAGTGGGTCAAGGTTGGGCAATTAAAAGACAGCCTGTGGTTCTGAGGGGCAACGGACGACACATCATGCCCCACTCTACGTGATTAAAACTGTGGAAGTCCTAACATCTCCCAGATTCTCTGAAGTTTTTGTTGACTGCCACACGGCGACTTTGTTCTGCTTCCGTCCCCCCCTTACCTCCTGATGCATAGCAGCCTCTGGGTTTCCCTCCTCCTTGTCCTTTTCCCTGCTTTTGTTTGTTTGTGGCTTCCGCTGCGCTTTCTGTCTCCTGTTGTGCTTTTGGACTCTGGTGCGGTGGTGCTGCTCCAATGGCACTCCTAGGCTGCCTTGTTGGGTCAGCAGGTGATAGAGGCTAGCGGTTCATTGCTCCTTCTGCAACAAATAGGACTTCAGATTTGGAACCTTTTGTGGGGCTCTGGTGGTCATATAGGCTGCTCCGTGAGTCTTTGGCAGCTGCAGCTACCTGCTGCCCCAGGATCCTAATGCAATTCCACTGCTACTGCTTCAACAGTCATACTTCAGCCTTAGGGTCCTAGTGCCCTCTGCCATTTGCTCCAGACTGTCTTCTGCCTGCTGCAGATATACTACTATCATGGCTCAGAATTATCCATTCCATTGCTGCATTCTATTTCTTTTTGCAATTCTTCATTACTCATTGTCAGTGTACCTGGCTAGCTTCTTCCCTTTGAAATTGGTTGCTGTATGTCCACCATTTTTGTTTTTAATGCTGTTATTCAATCTCAGGCACAAATCATCACTCTCAGTCCATGTAACAGTTGGCATTCTGCATCTGTAGTCAGTCGTTCTGCCTTGCCTTTGTTCATTTCCACCTTTGTGTCGTGCACTCAGTAGCTGTCACTCTTTACCATCAGCCTCCCGCTACTCTCCTGCAGTTGGATGCATGCCAGCCATGACCATAAGATGGCATCTAGGGTTCCCCTGCCCTGTAAGCTGATGGTCTAGAACTGCCTTTAGAGAAATCTGTATCTTGAAGGTCAGCCCCTTGACTTGTTGGGGTCCTTCTCTTTCAGTCCTTTGTGTGAGAATGTCCTATGCTTTGGGAAAACTTTAGCCATGCAGAATGACTCAGTGGAACCTCTTGATACATCATTTAAGACTTCAGCTACTGAAGAGTGGGACCTTTAAGTCCTCGGTAGCTCCAGTAGCTGTGCAGACCACATTGGCAGCACCTTGGAAAGCTATTCATCCCTACAGCTGCTTAAGGTTAACCTTGTCTCCACCTACTTCCCTTCCTCTGCCCCTCCCAATGGTGAAGATCATACAACTACTCAAATTCTCTGCCCCTCAAAGGCTCAGCTCCCCTGCCTTGCCCCTCAAGTTTTCGGATTCCTCTGTAGGTCTCCCCTCAGTTATACTTGGAGGCCAGTGAGTGCCTTTTAGCAGTTGTTACTCTATTCGTTCCAGCCTTTGGAGTGGGCATCCTTCATGGGGAACCTCCTTTAGCTGCAGAGATCATGTTACGACACCCTCACAGCATTCCCATTAGGAGGATGGAGTGAGAGCCCTTTCTCTAAAATACTTCCCCTGAATTGGGTTTCTAAATTGCCGTAGCTGAGCCATCACTAATTCTAACCTTAGTCTGGAGGGAAGGTGACTATGATCTTGAATCCCCAGAGATTTACTCCTTTGTATGGCATTTTTCTTCTTATCCATGCTGAAGGTCATGGAAAGTTAGGTAGTTTCCACAGGAGTTGGAGTTCCTTGGGGCTGTTCAGTTCCAGGTCTCAGTCTGACTATGTCTCTCTCCATGGGAAGAATATGCTCATCTGTCTTCCATTGTTCTTTTAGGCCTTCTTCGCTAAGGTGCCTTTGGCCCTAGGACCATGTCCCTGCAACACCTTGAGGGGGTTGGAACCCTTCTCAGGACACCTGTGTCCTTATGATTCCTGAATAGGGTAGTAGTTTGAGTAGCAGGGACAGAGAGCGCATCAGCTAAAGTTTACAGTTGTACAAGCACCATATATTATTCTGTCTCAATCAATCCTAAACCTACTCAACAGCCCGATAACTCCATGAATGAAAAGGGTTAGCCTGTGGTTCAGAGGGGCAGCAGGCTATACACACCATGCCCCCCTCTGCATGGTTGAAACCATGCATGTCTTAGCATCCCCAGACACTCAAAATGTTTTGCTGCCTCCTTCTTCCCCTCCTTCTCCTGCAGCACCTCTCTCTCTCCTTGGGGTTGGGCCTTTCTCCATAAGGTGCCTTTCGTCCTAGGACCCTGTTCCATACCTCTCAAGTGTACCGGATTACGCGTGATGTTCCGTTTTCTGGAGCTGGTAGACTGCCTGTACCGCTGCCCCGCATTCGCCCGTTCTTTTCCGCCGAAACCACGCGGCTGAGGCTGCTGCACCGCGCGCACATAATCCCCTTTGTTTGTATCTCAGTCTCACTCTCTACTCTCTGACTCGTACTCCTCCTGCCTGGTGCAGCGGCACCTGGGCTCTCGTCGCGTCGTCGCAGCGTCGCAATGATGACGTGGGGTGGGGGGGCTAGTTGGAGTCGTGTGGAGTGGAGGACTACTGGCTCAGGTTGCAGTGGCTGGAGGACTGTCTGCAACTACACCCGGCCCCCCAAACAGATTGTTTCATCATCAGTTGTGGTCCCCCTCAGGTCCGCTGCTCCACTATAAGCAGCCTGACGCCACTGAGGGGGAACCATAGCATCAGGAGAAGCATTTCTGGTCGGACACTGCTCCAGAAGGACTACCACTGCCACCAGCCACCAATCGCCGACCGCCGTGCAGCAGCACCAGGAAGAGCCAAGAGGAAGCTGCTGCCCCGACTAGAAACAGGCTGACTGAGGCTCCCTCGGCTCGGATTTTAAAGGAGAAACGCTGCGATTCAAACTTGGAGTCTGGTCTGAGTTGGACAGTGGACCGAGTCTTTGGAGAAAAGCCTTGGCTTCAAGTGAGGCACTGCACCACGCACCAGCTGAGGCGTCCCGATTCCGAGAGCAAGCAACCCAACAGTAAGTTACTGCTGCAGATGTATTCTTATGCTTTGTTTTGTATATATATTTTTTTTTTTTTTTTTTTTTTGTGCAATCATGTACTGTCTCCTTGCTACCTGGCTGGATCATTTATTCAATAAATTTTATTGTATTGTAAGGTTTTGCTGCTTGTATTGTGAGATGAAACAAATTACTTTTTTACTGTATTTTGTGATTGGAAGAACTGTAATCTCTGGAGTCCACTCTAAAAAGGTATAATGCTTGGCCGCGCCGGTGCATCGGTGGGATTTCCGCTCTGACCTTGGCGGACCGGGTTCGAGCACGGCTGGGGGGAGAAGGATTGAGCATCCTATAGGCTGCTCTCCTTCTCCAGGGGGAAGGGGGGGCTTGATGCTTGGAGCACAAGCGATCCCCGGCGGAGGCTGGGAGTCGCACAGCTACCGGCACATGAAAGACACTTTGGAGACATCATTGCACGTCCCACCTCCAGGAAAAATGGAAAATGGCTGCCGGTCGTCCTCTATGAAGCCCGCCGCAGCTTCAAGTAGCCCCCCAGGCCGGCCCTCCGACCTAATACAGGTCCTGCGGGGTGTTGACCCCTCGCATCCCATAGCCCCGCTGTGGGGGGTAAGACATGGGGCTTCGGAGGGCTCAAGGCCGTTCTGGGGGGTGGAAGCCGTCGGCCCGTGACCGGGCTGATACCCTGGATGACCGGCAGGAGGAGAGAAAAAGAAAATAGGAATTAAAAACTAAATAAATACATACCCACACCCTACTCTTCTGATTACAAGTACAGCCTGGATACATATGGTATTCTGCTATCTCTGTAGTTTTTGTGTATGACAATGAAATAATTTTAGGCATTTTTTTGCATAAATGCTGCTGCTTGGAAAAGTGGTGCCCAATGAATGAATGAGGTGGCAGATTCTTTAGATGGTGGACAGGTGTGCGGCTGCAATGCCTACTGCAGAGTACAAAACAACAGAGATAATGCAAAAAGCTGATGACTGCTGCATTGAATGATGAATGCCTGGATGAACACAAATGGTGTTTGCTTTCGGTTCTGTACTGCCTGGCTGGAGATCAGATCCTCACACACCGAGAGAGCCATCTGAATCGCATTAGACTTATGGGTGACAGAGGTCACGTTCAGCTGAATTTTCCAGTTCCCAAAATTCCCATGTTTTTTTATTTGCCTGTGTCTCTAAAAATCTGTTCATGTTATTTTTGTGCTCAGAACGGCCCCTACATTAATAAGTTTGGGGTCGCATCCAGCCCGAGCAAAAGAAAATGAAAATAAATCACCCAATAAAAGGAAATGCATGTTTAAGAAATGAATGTCTCCAGTCCAGTGCGGATCCCTTTATCCGGTCTTTTTTCACACACCCTCGCCCGTAGGTTCTGTACCCTTGAGTATAGTCGACTTGCATTCCTCACAAGCTCCCATCACAGAAGTGGTTACTTCCTAGTGTAGCGGGCTTGCTCTCCAGTGCTAGGATGAATTGAACTCTGTTCTATCAGGGAAACTGGCCTGGCGTGGAGCAGTGTCCCTCATCACTAAGGTAACCCTAGATGTCAAGAGTCCAATAGAGAAAGTCCCTGCAGTGTTGTTGGAATATGTATTGTGCTAATAATACTTCTTCTTCTTCTTCACCAGATACATCAGTTGGACTGTACTGGAGGTTCTGTGAGGGAACTTACACCAATGCAAAAAGCCCCACCAGCAACCCCCACTAATCTGGCGAGGAACTGCATCACAGACTACACCACTATGCAGGCGTTCATCACTAGCAAAGAGGCGAGAGGAGGAGGAGGAGGAGGAGGAGGAGCAGCAGCTGAATTGTGTCACAGGTATGTTGCTGGGGTTTTGGAAGTGGAACTGTTTTTGTACATGACGTTTAAGGCTTTTGGGGGTAGGTTGTTGCCTGCTTACTTTATAGAATTGGCTGTTCAAGTAATGCGATGCGGTATGCCTTGTTTTATGCGTGGGGTGGGGGTCAGCTTGCTGTGTGACACCTAGGTGGGTATAATTAATGAATGAGGCACGACAGGGTGTGGTATATCATGTAATATCGTCACGCCACGCAGGTGCGTCCAACGACCCAAAAGTGACGATATCTTATGATATACCACGCCCTGTCATGCCTTATTGCTATTATGAGCTGGGTTTGAATTTTCATAACATAAATTAAAAAAAAAAGGTTTTTAAATGTTTTATGAACAAGATTTTGGTTAATGTAGAAATTCATTTAAAAAAAATAGTTCTCAGATAGAAAAGAGCAAGGAAGCTGGTGGTGCTGGTACTTCTTTGAAGCCGTGATGATGTAGCCCAATATCATCATGGCTACAAAGAGCTCCATGCCAATCAGATTCCTCTGTATGCTCCTCAGTTCATAATAATAATGTCAGTGTGAACTGTTGAAAATGCAGTATGGCTGTGTTAATAAACCATCAGTGTTGCATGCACGCAGCAAGCATGGCCCCCTTCCCATCAACCCCAAAAATGATGCTCGGCATGTCCTGTTTTAGCAGTGAGTATCTTGCTTGCTACATGACATCGCGTCTGATTATTTGATGCCATGTGTAATGGAACTATTTTAGAAGTCTTGGGGGCATGCTGTCGTGTCCAGATAATGTCTGATTTATTGGTATGATTGTAGTGTTACAGTCATGCTAATAAACCATAAGAATTGCCTGGACACAGCAAGCAGACCCCTCCTTCACCAACCCAAAAAGAAGGTACAAGGCATATGTTTCATGGCGGGCGTGATTTGTTTGCTGTTTGACGCTGGATAGGCTCAGGGTGGGTCAGAAGTTGGTTAACTGGGTGTCAAACTGGTTGACGGGCAGAAAACAAGAGTGTGGTGGTAAATGATATACAGCCAGAAGAGATGCAAGTCACAAGTGGGGTACCTCAGGGATCAGTCCTGGGGACAGTCCTCTTCAACATCTTCATCAGTGACATTGCAGATGGACTGGAGGGTGAGGTTTGTCTGTTTGCAGATGCCACCAAGAGCTGCAACAGAGTAGAATGAGAACAGATCTGAATAAACTAGCAAAATGGTCAGAAGAGTGGAAACTGGAGTTTAATGTAAAGAAGTACAAGATCATGCACATGGGTAAGAGACACCCTGAAAGCCACCTATAGACTGGGAGGAGTTGCTGGCAGTCACAAGGAAGAAAGAGACTTGGTTGTCATCATCACCAACAATGGCCTGAAATCATACTAGCAGACCACTAAAGCAGTAGGTAAGGCTAGAGGGATGTTAGGGTGTATTAGTAGGGTATCACAAGTCGGAAGAGGAAGGTAATAATCCCTCTTTACAAGACACTGGTTAGGCCCCATCTGGACTCATCTGACTCAGAATCGTGTACGAATTGTTTGCACTGGAGTTTGGGTGCATGGGGGGCACTTGCTGCGTCAAACAATGGCCATGCCAAAGTTTTTGTAATGGCTGTCGTGGTAGATGGTGCTGGCGTGGTTGGCAGGCTGGCCCAGTGGCATGGAGGTGAGGTGGCCTGCCACACCAGAGAAGTATTTGAAGTTGAAACTTATTGTCTGCCTGAAGGGATCAGTCTCTGAGGCGGAGGCAAAGTGGAGGAGTGTTGCCTTTCTTTGGTTTAGATGTTTGCCTTTTATGTTTGCATAGATTGAGGGGTGACTCAGAATCGGATAATTACAGTGTCGCAGCCCAGTGAAGAAAGCAAAGACGGTACAACATTCCAGACTACCTGGAAATCTTCATTTGATTGGGTCAGAGACAGCAGGAAAGGGAGAACATATGCATTCTGCAAGATATGCTCCTGTGATTTCACCATAGGCCATGGAGGGACGCCATGATCTGCAGCGCCATGCAGCTACAGAAGCACTGCAACAATGTCAAGCATCACGACGTCTGGACAGAAGCTCTCCAACTTGTTTGCAGCACAAGCAAGCTCCAAAAGTCATAGAGGCAGAAGTTGCTTTCGTTGCAATGCTTGCAGAGCACAACATGCGTTTTCATGTGGTGATCACATTATTAAATATATGAAGAAATACTGCTCTGATCTGAAAGTACTAAAAGATGACTTGCGGTGCCACAAAAGCAACCTGCATAGCAAGGGATGTCATGGGGCCTATGTACCAGGAAGATGTTGCAGCAAAGTGCCGAAAAGTACCATACTGCATCTACATGGATCAAAGCACAGACATGGGAGATGAAAAACTGCTAGTTATTCTTGTGGGTTACTTTGATGATGAGCAAGGAAAGCATGCAATCAAGTTCTTGGACATGCTTGAGTGTATCTCAGGAACTGGACAAAGCATGTTTGACTGTCTTATGGACACACTGAACCGATTTCGCATCCCAACAGATAATCTTGTTGCACTGTCATCTGACAATGCTGCCTCCATGATTGGCAAGAGGAACTCTGTTTTATCAAGGCTCCAAACCCTAAATCCACATATTGTCAACATGGGTGTCTCTGCCACCTGGCGAGATATCTGCAACAAAGCAGCAGTAAAGACTCTAACAAAGATTGAAGAGCTTGTGTCAGATGTCTACTGCCACTTTGCTTCAAGTGCACAGAGACAACATAAGTTAAAAGAATTTGCACTGTTTGTGGATGTCGAACCACTCAAGGTTATAAGGCATGCACCAACACGGTGGCTCAGCCTGAATAAAGTTGTCAAGAGGATGCTGGATCTGTGGCCTGCACTCCTGTCATATTTCCGGTCAGCAGAACAAAGACCAGCAAAAGTGGAGAGCATCACCAAAAGACTGGAGAGCCATGAAATCCGAATGCAGTTTATGTTACTGAAATATGGACTTGAACCTCTGTGCCAGTTCAACCAACAGATGCAAAAAGGTGACAGCCAACTAATGACTTTGCACTCTGACATCTCTCGACTCCTCCACATATATGCTGGCAGAGTTCTGCGGCCTGAGATGGCCAGGCAATTGCTAAATTACAATGATGCTAGCATTCTGGACAATCCTGACAGTTTTCTATGCCACAGTGACCTTCGTCTAGGAGCAGAAATACGACAGTACATGATGGAGCAGGAAGACAGCATTGCTAGAACAGTCATGAAACCAACATCTACCAGAAAGCAGTTGTGTTTTATTCTACTATCATATCCAAAATACTAAAGAAATTTCCTGTGAACAACAAGTTTGTGCAAAATGTAGGACTTCTCCTCAATCCTTCATCGAAGCTCAAGGTAACACCCTCTATGGTAACAGACTTGGCAGATCATCTCGAATCTGTAAGACAATAGAAGAGAAGGACACACATTGCTGGATGAATTTTCTGTGTACCAGTTGTCTGATACAGGGACCCTAACTGGACCAATAAATGGACCCCATTCAGCCCTCCCAAAACATTGGGCCACAGTCCTCAAAACTGTTGGTGGAGATGGTTTACTGCAGTACTTTAAAAGACTAATGATGGTACTACTTTGCTTGCGCATTCAAATGCAGGCACGGAAAGCGCTTTAGCATAGTGCGTAAGTTAAAACAGAACTAAGACAGTCCCTGCATCTCAAAGCGCTGAACTCTTTGCTGGCAATCAAGATGAGCGAGGAGCGAGACTGCTATGAAGTTCAGTATCGAAGGAGACTCTTGCTGCTGCCAGAAAAGCAACGACGCCTATAATAAAGAACACCAGACCACAGCGTAGACAGAGACAACATGCCCCACACTCCCACAGTGTTCTGGAGAAAGACATTGACATTTTGTGATCCGACAGCTGTGATTTATAGGTTTGCAGTTGCATAGACTGTTTTTAGTGTCCAGCTGCCAGCAGGTGTTTGTGGTTGCATGTGAATACGTTTCATTATTTAAGTGCAATAAGTGCTTATTGGGTTTTTAAGGTTTAACTGTCAATCAATTTGTAATTGTTTTCACTGGTGCATTTATTTAGTATAGTATGCAACAGTATTATAGTTGCAGAGCAGAATTCAACTCACATTTTTAGTATATTATAGTGTGTAGTATTAGTGTAGGTTCAAATCAGAACGCATTTAGTTTTATAATAGCTGCAAACGCTCTACAAACAGTGTACTGCTGCATTAGTATAGTTTCAATAAACTGTCATGATTTCAAATGAATAAGCGGTGTTTGTTTCATTCTTTAGAGGTGTATTTATAGATTACATAGATAAAATGTTAACACACATTTAGGATTTGCATCACTCTTTATTTTAATTAAGGACACACACACATATAGGATTTGCATCACTTTATTTTATTCAAGGACACACACAACATTCTCTTTAATTTGCAACACAAACCATATGTCAAGCATGCAAACAATAGTTTCAGTGTGGTAAAATTCATTTTACGTGACAATGCCAGTACATGACTCCGCGCGCGCGCTGTGAAAAATGAGGTGTACCACATTTTTGGCATTTGTCACACATTTTGTAGCCCTCTGTCACACATTGGTAAGTTGGGAGGTTGAGAGGTATGCCCTGTTCCTGTGACATCTCAAGGGGGGTTGGAACCCTTTGTCAGGGTTTCACGTCTTTGTTACAAGCCGACAGGGTGGTAGTCTCCATAGCAGGACAGAGACAACTTAAACTAAAGTTCAGATTGCGCAAGTACTACATACTGCTCGGTCCCAGACAATTCTAAACATGCTCAAGAGCCCGATGCCCCAGTGAATTTAAATTCAGTGCCAAGAAATGCAAGATTATGCACTGGAGAAAGGGAACCCGAAAACCAACTAGTAGATTGGGGGTGTTAAGGCTGGAACAGACCTCAGAGGAAAGGGACCTGGGAGTTATCATAAGTGACACCTTTATCATAACGGTGCATATAGGAAAGCAAGCAGGATGCTGGGATGCACAGAGCAGTTCAAAGCTGAAAAAAGTGTCTCCACTCACGTACATGCCAGGTTACAAATTTAACCACAACCAGTGCCTTTTCAACTAGGAGGTAAATAATTCTGCCCCTTCACAGGTCCTTGGTGAGACAGCACCTTGAGTACTGTGTGCAGCTGGAACCCTCACCTAAAACCGGACAAGGATAAGGGCCACCTAGAGTCGGGTCCAGATGAGGGTGACCAAAATGATACCAAGACAAGAGAGGAGCTATTAAGAAAGGTTGTCAGACCTCAGTGTGCACTTCATGGAGGCTAGGAAAGAGAGAGGGGGGGAATTTTATTTATTTATTTTAATGATTGATAACCAGGAAAGGCTCAGAGGCACACTGAGCCGAGGCTCGATTCCAGGTACGACACAGGGGAAGGGGAGATGGGAGTACATACAATTTGCTTAAAAGACACAAGTTATAGCAATATTTCATAAACAATGGATACAATAGAACTGATCATTACAGGTCATAGAGACAGACTTTTGTTGCAGCAATAATTCATTAACAATAGAGTGCATCAATCTTGAGAATGTCATTTCAGGTCTTGTGACAAAGAGATACGAAATTTACAACAGTAAGTGCACACCTTGAGAAACGTAGTAAAGTAGGTGCTTAGTAGGCAGTAGTCACGAGAGACTGATGACTGAAACCTTCAAATATCTGAGGGGAATAAACAGGGGGGAATTGTACTAACTATTTAGGCATAGTGAGTGGTCAAGGGGCCATAACTATAGACTGCTCAGAGGGCATTTAGAAGGGACATGAGGAAGTATTTATTTCCATAAAGAGTGATTACGTTAGCAGAATGGACTACCAGGGGAGCTGGTCAAAGCCAAGACAGTTACAAGCAGTGGTGTCATTTCACCAGAATTATAGGGGTTGCAAAGGTCCCCTGCCCACCAAATTTATATAAACAATTGTTGGGAAACCCTTGTTGTTGGTGTTCTTAGGGGTTGCAATGTACATCATAGGGGTTGCAAAGAAATCATAGAGGTCTCAACCACAGGGTTTTATGTGATAAAGGCAAGTACTAAATCTCGCCGACCCACAACAGCACTGCAATAAGCGCCCGTCAAAACCGCGACCGGCATCATAGCGACCGCCGCAAACAGCAACGGTCACTACATTTTCCTACAGCAATAAAAGAAAATAATATTAAATGGGGGGCAATGCCTCACACTTTTTGTGAGGGGCAAGCCCCACACACTCAATCCTTTGCTCCCCCCAACTTTTAAGGTTACTAACCCCGGGGGGGAAGGGGACTTAGGGAAAAAAAAAAGAAAAGCTCAGGACCATAAAAATTCTGTCCCGCACCAGGACCCGGCTCTAGCCACTATGTCAAATGACCATCTAGGCAGGGCTTGGCCAAATTACACCACTAATCTTCTTCCTCCAGGTGTAGAGAGTGCATCGCACTGCTACACTTGCTCTAACCTACTCCTCGCTATTGTGCAGCAGTCGTTCTTCCTATGAGCGGTTTTATTGAATCGCTGTTATTGAGCTGCTCAATAAAACACGCTCATATTACAGTACGCCCAACCACAGCCCTGGCTACCTCTAAATGACCTTCTTGTTATGTGTTTCAAGGGTGGGATAGACATGTTTCTGGCCCAAGAGTCAAGCATTCAACCTACTAAACACTGCTGTCCCCTCCAAAAGTGACATCTTTCAAGCAAAGCTTTATGAATGAAGTACATACAGCCCCCCCAATCCCGATCTTAATCAGTTCAATAGACTGAAGCCCCATTTCACGTTTAGTGTCCGCAGTCAGAATCGATTTATTAAGGAAAGCTGATTCCTCGTCTTTCTCTGTCTGTTCTTTTGGCACAGTTATGGCTCCTCAAATCAGCCGTTTTAAAATCTGTATAGCTAAACTCAAAGCCACAATATCAAAAGCCTTGCTTAAGTTCAAATGTACTACATCCATGGCCAGGCGTGAATCCATCTCCCTGGTCAACCTTGAAGAAGTTGATCAGCTTGTAGTGCATGATCTGCCCCTCATGAAGTCATGCTGAAAGAGGTCAAGAACCAAAGCCTCAGCCAGGTGCCCAGTGGTTCTGTCCTTGATAATTTCTTCTAGGATGTTGCCTGGAACTGATACCAGACTGATGGCCAGGTTCAACCTTAATCCTTTCTTAAAGATGGGGACCATTGAGGTCTCATTTCAGTTCTCTGGCACCACATGTGCTCTACAAGATTACTGTTAGCGGCTGCACTGATTGTTCCTTTAACCCCACTACAATTTGGGGTATGACTCTCCTGCTCCATGGACATTACCTGGTTTGCTCTTTGCCAGATAACCAGCTACCAAGGCTGACACGATGCCTGCCAGCAGCATAGTTAGTACCCCTGACAAGAGCTGTCCCAGTGCAGAGCCTCCCCCTACCAGTCCTGACAGGATGCCTGCCAGCAGCAATGTTAGTACACCTGACAAGGGTCCCTCCCAGTGCAGTGCCTCCCCTTACAAAGGCTGACAGGATGCCTGCCAGCGGTAATGTTAGTACCCCTGACAGGGGCCATCCTAGTGCAATGCCTCCCCCTACTAAGGCTGACAGCATGCCTCCCAGTGACATTGTTAATACCCCTGACATGGGCCATCCCAGTGCAATGCCTCCCTCTACCAAGACTGACAGTGTGCCTGCCACCGGCATTGTTAGTACCCCTGACATGAGTCATCCCATGTAGTACTTCCCCTACCAAGGCTGCCAGGATGCCTGCCATTGACATAGTTAGTACCACTGAAAGGGGCCAGCCCAGTGCAATGCCTGTCCCTACCAAGGCTGACAGGATGCCTGCCAGTGGTATGGTTACATAGATACATAGACAATGTTGGCAGATAAGGGCCTACGGCCCACTCAGTCTGCCCATTTGAGCTTGTAATTTCACTTTATGTTTTCCTAGAAGTCTGTTGCCCCTTAACCCTGACCTCCAGAATTCCTTTATGTCTATCCCACGCATTCTTAAATCTCGTGATTGTTTCAGCTCCCACCACTTCCTCTGACAGGGTGTTCCACATGTCCACCACCCGTTCTGTGAAGAAATTCTTCCTCACATTTCCTCTGAATTGTCCTCCCTCCAACTTCATCCCATGTCCTCTAGTCCTGGAACATCTTTTTCGCTTAAAAATAGTGTATTCCTGCACCCTGTTCCTCCCTATGAGATACTTGTATGTCTCTATCATATCCCCTCTCTCCCTCCTCTCCTCCAGGGAGTACATATTCAATTCCTTTAACCTGTCCTCATAGGACTTGTGATGCAATCCATGTACCATCTTTGTTGCCCTCCTCTGAACCTTCTCTACCCTGTCTATGTCCTTACGTAAGTAAGAGCTCCAGAACTGTACACTGTACTCCTGGTGGGGCCTCACTAGTGTCTTGTATAGTGGAATTATGACCTCCCTTTTCCTGCTGGTGATGCCCCTGCCTATGCATCCCAGCATCCTATTTGCTTTACCTGCTGCCTTGTGACACTGTTTCCCTACCTTGAGGTCATCAGAGATGAAAACCCCAAGATCCCTTTCCTGCTTGGTGCATGCTATATCCTCACCCCCCAACTGATATATTGTGCCAGAGTTTTTGTGCCCAATATGCATTATCTTGCACTTCTTTGCATTGAATTTCAACTGCAAACCCCTGACCATTCTTCAAGTTTCTGCAGGTCCCTTCTCATTCTGTCTACACCCTCTGGTGTGTCTACTCTGTTACAGAACTTTGTGTCATCAGCAAACAGTGAAATTCTGCCTTCTAGGTCCTGCGCAATGTCACTGATGAAGATGTTAAATAGGACCGGTCCCAGCACTGATCCCTGTGGTACCCCACTGGTCACTCTTCCCTCTGTGGAGTGACAGCCATTTACCACCACCCTCTGTGTCCAGCAGCCCAGCCAGTTACCTACCCACCACACTACTGTCCGGCCCACACCCATATTCCCCAGTTTGTGTAATAGTCTTCTATGTGGCACAGTGTCAAAGGCCTTGCTGAAGTCCAGATAGGCCATGCCCACTGCCCTCCCCTGATCCACCTCCCTAGTCTCCCAGTCGAAAAATTCAACGAGGTTGGTCTGACATGACCTCCCCCTGGTGAAACCATGCTGCCTTGGGTCCTGTAGTCCATTGACAACCAGATGTTCCACCAATCTCTCCTTCAGTAGTGCTTCCATGATCTTCCCCACTACCGAGGTGAGGCTGACTGGTCTGTAGTTCCCCACTTCCTCTTTGTTCCCACTTTTGTATAAGGGGACTACATCTGCTGTCCTGCAGTCTTTGGGTACCTCCCCTGTTTCCAGTGATCGACTAAATAGGATTGCCAGAGGTTCAGCTACCACCCCTCTCTTAGTTCTTTAAGGACCCTGGGGTGCACCCCATCTGGCCCCATTGCTTAGTACCCCCTGACATGAGCCCTCCCAGTGCAGTGCCTCCCCTACCAAGTCTGACAGGATGCCTGCCAGCACCATTGGTTAGTACCCCTGACAGGGGCCCTTCCATTGCAGTGCCTCCTCGTACCAAGGCTGACAGGATGCCTGCCAATGGCATGGTTAGTACCCCTGAAAGGAGCCATCTGAGTGCAATGCCTGCCTCAACCAAGGCTGACAGGATGCCTGCCAGTAGTAGGTTAGTACCCCTGACATGGGCCCTCCCAGTGCAATGTCTCCCCCTACCAAGGCTGGCAGGATGCCTGCCAGTGGCATGGTTAGTACTGCTGAAAACGGCCATCTGAGCGCATTGCCTCCCCCTACCAAGGCTGACAGTATGCCTGCCAGTGACATTGCAAGTACCCCTGACATGGGCACTTCCCAGTGCAGTGCCTCCCCTGCCAAGTCTGCCAGTGGTATGGTTAGAACCCATGACATGGGCCCTCCCAGTGCAATGCTTCCCCCTACCAACACTGACAGGATGCCTGGCAGCAGCATTGTTAGTATCCCTGACATAAGCCATTCCAGTGCAATGCCTCCCACTACCAAGGCTGACATGATGCCTGCCAGCAGCATTGTCAGTACCACTGGCGTGGGCCCTCCCAGTGCAGTGTATCTCCCTACCAGTCCCGATATGATGGCTGCCAGCAACATTGTCAGTACCCTTGACATGAGCCATCCTAGTGCATTCCTCCTTCCCCCCCACCTTGACTGACAGGATGTCTACCAGTGGTGTGATTAGTACACCTGACATGGGCCCCTGCCAGTGCAATACCTTCTCCTACCAAGGTCCCCTCTGGTGAACACTTAAGCAAAGTATTCATTCTTTATCTGCGTCATTCCCCCCAGGCTCTCTCGCAGATTTTTCCGTTTCAAGGGCCTAAACCCTCCTTCAACTTCCCTCCATTTATGTGCTGGAAGAAGGCATTAGTGGTGTCTGTAGCACCTCCCACTACTTTTCTGTCTTCCAGCTCCTCCTTAACTTTCATAATTCTAGTCTTGTAGTCTCTCAGTGCTGCTGTGTACTCCTCACTGGCCTGGAGGCAATCTGCCTCTTTCCAGCAGTCATATGCCTGCTTTTTCCATGGTGAGCTGGGGGGGCATGTATTGGTCCTTTTCATGTTTACTCCTAACAGTGAAACAATCCTTTGCTTTCCTTTTGACCACCTTCTTCAGTGAACTCCACATTTGTTCAGCACTACCAGCCTCAGGCAGCTGCTCCTCACTCTTCAACACCTGGTCCTTCATTTTGGCACAGTGAAGTTCTGAGTCCTGGTGGCTGAGGCCCGGCTAGTCTTCCATGTCAACAGGGAGACATTTACTTGATTGTGCTCACTGCCTCCCACTGGTTCCTTAACGTTGACGCTGGAGAGGATCCCATCCCCAAACTGCTGAGAACTATGTCAAGGGTGGCCTGAAACCTAGTCCCCTGTTATCCAGACTGTTTTAGGAAGCAGTCCCAGAAGATGGCCAGGAAGTCAGTCTCAGACCTGTTGTTAGCCTTCCCAAGATATCAGTCCATGCCAGGGAGAGTGAAGCCCCAGGATCACCACTGCCTCTGATTTGGCTGCTCTGGTAGTATCCCTGACCAGCTGAGCATAATGCTTTGCTGAGCTGTTTGGGACATGTTGCACACCCTCAGGGTAACTCTTCTACCCCATACACTCCAGCTCAACCCAGATGACTGTCCTGCAGAGATACTACAGCAGCTAGATCTCTTCCCTAAGGAGAGGAGGCAGGTGAGGGGGAATATGATTCATGTGTATGAAATAATGTAGGTGATATAAAGGTAGACGCAAGTAGTTTTTTTTTTTTTTCAACTTAAATTATATTAGAAACTTTTTCAAATGTCTGTAAACAAGATTAAAAAAGCAGTCTTTACACCACAGGTATCAACATCAGGAATTCAATACATTATTCAGTTCCCCTTTATATACTGTATGAACTATGTTTCAGTGGTTATGTACCCCCACTACTTTAGAGATGGCCATGGAAAACTATACAGTATATGGGCTGGGGGGAATAAAGAGAATTAATTTCATCTTCATCTAGCACTAACACCCCCCTCCCCACACCCGTGGGGAGGGTCTCCTGTCTTTTTAGACCCTCCATCTCTCCATATGGATGCCTGCTTATAACCGCTTACAACCTTAATATTTTATTCCTGATAGATAACCCACAAACTAAACTTATCACTAAAAACTGGGTGGTACGGGCTGGTCCAACGGACCCTGTCGGTACTTGGCTCTAGATATCCAACGCTATTTTAGTTGGGGGCTGGGATAATGCAGACAGGGCTTGGATTGGGGCAGAGGGTTAACACATACTGTAATGTATGGTACTCTAGAGGTAATTGCGTAGAGGAGTCCCAGTTTTTTTTCTGATTGGCAACTATCAGTCTGAACCTCATCTGCCCCCTTTGTACTGAAAAGTATAGATTTATTAGTCTGTGCAGTAAAACCAAAAATGACTAAATTCATCTCATGTTGATTCAGGTACCAGAAACCTTTGAGGATGTTGCAATTACTTTTTCTGAAGAGGAGTGGAAGATGTTAAGCAAACTGCAGAAAGAGCTACACAAAGAAGTGATGGGGCAGAATTATGAAACCATGGTTTCAGTAGGTAATGTTAGACTCTGTCTCAGAATTTGGGATTTTTTTTTTCTGAGGTGAACGGTCTATCTTTTATCAACTTCATGTCTGATGTTGGGCCAGGGAGAAGGGAGCAAATGGAATTAGGGGTTCCGCTATGACATTCCTTTACCTTTCTGAAAACAGAAGCAGTATGGGAAGAACACACAGCTTACCACTCCAACTCCATTTTTGACACTCTGTGCTGTCATTAAAGGGAGCGGCTTTCTAGGACATGGAAGCTGTTAAAAATGCAGTTATGATTTAAGCTGTGTGAATGTGGTAGTGTGGTTATGGTGATGGTCGCTTTTTAGTAAACATCAGTTAAAACTTGAAGTTAGCCCATGCTTTCTACAAACAGTCCCAGCACTAATAGTATCTAATTCATTGTTGAGCAGTGATTGCCATGTTTGTGTATGTACGCTCCCTGGGATCAAGAGCTGGTCAGATTGATACAGGGGGATAACAATGCAGAAAGTAGGTTCAAAGAGGATGGACTAGTTAACAGTTGTGTGGGAGTGAATGAGGAAAAAGAGACAAAGGCATCAAAGGAAAGTCGTCTGTCTATGACGATTGGTTGTGGTAGCAGTAGATTTAATTTCTAATGGTGACCTCCCACGGAGGTCCAGGGCGCTTTACAATAACATGCAGGAGTGACAATTAATACTTAAATAAAACACATAAATTAAATCCGGCAGTTAAAATGAATAAAAACTCAACTGAAAGGGAGGGAGACTAATGGAGAACGGTATCTCAATCCCCAAAAGCTTGGCTAAAAAGATAAGTCTTCAATCCCTTTTAAAGGCCTCCACTGAGGGGGTCTCTCTGAGGGCCTATGGAAGTGTTCCAAAATACTGCACGATCTACCACAAAGACCCAGCCAGCTGGTTAAAGGAGATAAGGTAGGGCTAATGAGTAGTCTGCATTGACTGTAGGTCTTTTACTTTTGACAGTTCTTTTGAATTTCTATATTTCTTTGACTACAGTGAGATGTAGACTGGTGCTTTTGTACTGCAGAGACAGACTGCATGTGCCTGTCTGAAAAGACAGGGTGAGCAGCTAGACATAAAGTATCTGCTTGTAAAAGGAGGTAATTGTGTGCCACGTGCCGCACAAAAGTGAAGCTGAAGGCAGCAGCAATAAAGGGAGACTTTTGCTGAGCTACAGCCAGAGTGTGTGACTGCAACCGCCTGATCAGTACCACAGCCAGAGAGTGTGACTGCAACTGCCTGATCAGTACCACAGCCAGAGAGTGTGACTGAAACTGCCTGATCGGTACCACAGCCAGAGAGTGTGACTGAAGCTGCTTGATCTGTACCACAGCCAGAGAGTGTGACTAAAACTGCTTGATCTGTACCACAGCCAGAGAGTGTGACTGAAACTGCTTGATCCGTACCACAGCCAGAGTGTGACTGAAACTGCTTGATCCGTACCACAGCCAGAGAGTGTGACTGAAACTGCTTGATACGTTCCACAGCCAGAGAGTGTGACTGAAACTGCTTGATTGGTACCACAGCCAGAGATTGTGACTGAAATGTCTTGATTGGTACCAGAGCCAGAGAGTGTGACTGAAACTGCTTGATTGGTACCACAGCCAGAGAGTGTGACTGAAACTGCTTGATTGGTACCACAGCCAGAGAGTGTGACTGAAACTGCTTGATCTGTACCACAGCCAGAGAGTGTGACTGAAACTGCTTGATCGGTACCACAGCCAGAGAGTGTGACTGAAACTGCTTGATCCGTACCACAGCCAGAGAGTGTGACTGAAACTGCTTGATCCTTACCACAGCCAGAGAGTGTGACTGAAACTGCTTAATCGGTACCACAGCCAAAGAGTGTGACTGAAATGTCTTGATCGTTACCAGAGCCAGAGAGTGTGACTGAAACTGCTTGATTGGTACCACAGCCAGAGAGTGTTACTGAAACTGCTTGACTGGTACCACAGCCACAGAGTGTTACTGAAACTGCTTGATTGGTACCACAGCCAGAGAGTGTGATTGAAACTGCTTGATTGGTACCACAGACAGAGAGCGTGACTGAAACCGCTTGACTGGTACCACAGTCAGAGAGCATGACTGAAACTGCTTGATTGGTACCACAGCCAGAGAGTGTGACTGAAACTGCTTGATCAGTACAACAGCCAGAGAGTGTGACTGAAACTGCCTAATTGGTACCACAGCCAGAGAGTGTGACTGAAACTGCTTGATACGTTCCACAGCCAGAGAGTGTGATTGAAACTGCTTGATTGGTACCACAGCTAGAGAGTGTGACTGAAACTGCTTGATCTGTACCACAGCCAGAGAGTGTGACTGAAGCTGCTTGATCTGTACCACAGCCAGAGAGCGTGACTGAAACTGCTTGATCTGTACCACAGCCAGAGAGTGTGACTGAAACTGCTTGATCCGTACCACAGCCAGAGTGTGACTGAAACTGCTTGATACGTTCCACAGCCAGAGAGTGTGACTGAAACTGCTTGATTGGTACCACAGCCAGAGTGTGTGACTGAAACTGCTTGATTGGTACCACAGCCAGAGATTGTGACTGAAACATCTTGATTGGTACCAGAGCCAGAGAGTGTGACTGAAACTGCTTGATCGGTACCACAGCCAGAGAGTGTGACTGAAACTGCTTGATCCGTACCACAGCCAAAGAGTGTGACTGAAACTGCTTGACTGGTACCATAGCCACAGAGTGTTACTGAAACTGCTTGATTGGTACCACAGCCAGAGAGCGTGACTGAAACCACTTGACTGGTACCACTGTCAGAGAGCATGACTGAAATTGCTTGATTGGTACCACAGCCAGAGAGTGTGACTGAAACTGCTTGATCAGTACCACAGTCAGAGAGTGTGACAGAAACTGCTCTGTCCGTACCACAGCCAGAGAGTGTTACTGAAACTGCTTGATCCGAACCACAGCCAGAGAGTGTGACTGAAACTGCTTGATCCGTACCACAGCCAGAGAGTGACTGAAACTGCTTGATTGGTACCACAACCAGAGTGTGTGACTGAAACTGCTTGATCGGTACCACAATCGGAGAGTGTGACTGAAACTGCTTGATTGGTACCACAACCAGAGTGTGTGACTGAAACTGCTTGATCAGTACAACAGCCAGAGAGTGTGACTGAAACTGCCTAATCGGTACCACAGCCAGAGTGTGAGACTGAAACATCTTGATCGGTACCAGAGCCAGAGAGTGTGACTGAAACTGCTTGATCTGTACCACAGCCAGAGAGTGTGACTGAAACTGCTTGATTGGTACCACAGCCAGGGAGTGTGACTGAAACTGCTTGATTGGTACCACAGTCAGAGAGCGTGATTGAAACTGCTTGATTGGTACCACAGTTAGAGAATGTGACTGAAACTGCTTGATTGGTAGCACAGCCAGAGAGTGTTACTGAAACTGCTTGAGCCATACCACAGCCAGAGAATGTGACTGAAACTGCTCGATTGGTAGCACAGCCAGAGAGTGTTACTGAAACTGCTTGATTGGTACCACAGTTAGAGAGTGTGACTGAAACTGCTTGATCGGTACCACAGCCAGAAAGTGTTACTGAAACTGCTTGATTGGTACCACAACCAGAGAGTGTGACTGAAACTGCTTGATTGGTACCACAGCCAGAGAGTGCTACTGAAACTGCTTGATCTGTACCACAGCCAGAGAGTGTGACTGAAACTGCTTGATCCGTACCACAGCCAGAGAGTGTGACTGAAACTGCTTGATTGGTACCACAACCAGAGTGTGTGACTGAAACTGCTTGATCAGTACGACAGCCAGAGATTGTGACTGAAACTGCTTGATCCATACCAATGCCAGAGAGTGTGACTGAAACTGCTTGATCCGTACCACTGCCAGAGAGTGTGACTGAAACTGCTTGATCCGTACCACAGCCAGAGAGTGTTACTAAAACTGCTTGATCTGTACCACAGCCAAAGAGTGTGACTGAAACTGCTTGATCGGTACCACAGCCAGAGATTGTGACTGAAACTGCTTGATCCATACCAATGCCAGAGAGTGTGACTGAAACTGCTTGATTGGTACCACAGTCAGAGGGTGTGACTGAAACTGCTTGATTGGTACCAGAGCCAGAGAGTATGACTGAAACTGCTTGATTGGTACCACAGACAGAGCGCGTTACTGAAACCGCTTGACTGGTATCACAGTCAGAGAGCATGACTGAAACTGCTTGATTAGTACCATAGTCAGAGAGTGTGACAGAAACTGCTCTGTCCGTACCACAGCCAGAGAGTGTGACTGAAACTGCTTGATCGGTACCACAGCCAGAGAGTGTGACTGAAACTGCTTGATCGGTACCACAGCCAGAGAGTGTGACTGAAACTGCTTGATCGGTACCACAGCCAGAGAGTGTGACTGAAACTGCTTGATCTGTACCACAGCCAGAGAGTATGACTGAAACTGCTTGATCAGTACCACAACCAGAGATCGTGACTGAAACTGCTTGATCCGTACCACAGCCAGGGAGTGTAACTGAAACTGCTTGATCCGTACCACAGCCAGAGTGTGTGACTGAAACTGCTTAATTAGTACCACAGCCAGAGTGTGTGACTGAAATGTCTTGATCGGTACCAGAGTCGGAGAGTGTGACTGAAACTACTTGATTGGTACCACAGCCAGAGAGTGTGACTGAAACTGCTTGATTGGTACCACAGACAGAGAGCATGACTGAAACCGCTTGACTGGTACCACAGTCAGAGAGCATGACTGAAACTGCTTGATTGGTACCACAGCCAGAGAGCGTGACTGAAACCGCTTGAGTGGTATCACAGTCAGAGAGCATGACTGAAACTGCTTGATTAGTACCATAGTCAGAGAGTGTGACAGAAACTGCTCTGTCCGTACCACAGCCAGAGAGTGTGACTGAAACTACTTGATTGGTACCACAGCCAGAGAGTGTGACTGAAACTGCTTGATTGGTACCACAGCCAGAGAGTATGACTGAAACTGCTTGATCAGTACCACAGCCAGAGAGTGTGACTGAAAATGGGTGATTGGTACCACAGCCAGAGAGTGTGACTGAAACTGCTCGATCCGTACCACAGCCAGAGAGTGTGACTGAAGCTGCTTGATTAGTAGCACAACCAGAGTGTGTGACTGAAACTGCTTGATCTGTACCACAGCCAGAGAGTGTGACTGAAACTGCCTAATCGGTACCACAGCCAGAGTGTGTGACTGAAATGTCATGATCGATACCACAGCCAGAGTGTGAGACTGAAACGTCTTGATCGGTACCACAGCCAGAGTGTGAGACTGAAACTGCTTGATCCGTACCACAGCCAGAGAGTGTGACTGAAACTGGGTGATTGGTACCACAGCCAGAGAGTGTAACTGAAACTGCTTGATCGGTACCACAGCCGGAGAGTGTGACTGAAACTGCTTGATCGGTACCACAGTCAGAGAGTGTGACTGAAACTGCTTGATTGATACCACAGCCAGGTGCCAGTTATTTTGCACAAAGCTTTTTTTTCCCCAGTCAGAGCTGGCCTGCCATCAGTCCCAGCCCACCCCTGGTTGGCACGTACCCCCCAGACTCACTGGCATGAGACCCCATGGATTGCTCTCTGATGTGGGTCTTGGACATTGAGCTCCTTGCCCCCCCCCCCCACCTGGTACACTCATATAGATTAGCAGGGCCTAGGTGGCAACATGGAACAGGGAATTGGCCAGCCTTCATAAAGGCTGGCCAGACATAAAAGAATTCTGGAGGTCAGGGTTAAGGGGCAACAGAGTTCTAGGAAAACATAAACTGAAGTTACAAACTCAAATGGGCAGACTAGGTGGGCCATAGGCCCTTATCTGCCGACACTGTCTATGTATCTATGTTCATATGCTGGCTCCATTCTTCGTTTTCACCTGGCCCACCCTTCCAACGTCGGGTATAGCTCTGTGGCTGGCCTCTCATGCTCCTGATGTGCCCTTGCAGAGGAGTAAGCTCTCTGGCCAACTGTAGGGGTCGGCAGAGCAGTGGATCCTGATGCCACCCCTCCCCAAACTGGGAGCACTGCTGCATAGTAGCACCTTCCCAGCCCTCAAGCCAGCCTGATCCAGCTCCCTAGTCTGCTTCCAAACCCAGGTCATTGGCACAGGAGCATAGAGCGCTACCCGTTGGGCCATCGGGTGGCCCTGGGGTACCAGTTATTGCCACTCCTTGGGATTGGATGCCGGGATGTACTGGGTGGGGCGGTTTAGGATCCAGTTTCACTGGCAGAGCTGTCATGTGAAGAGAGGATCACTTGCTGAATGTAGAGGTCAGGAGGGGCCTGACTGGGCTAGAGAAACAACCATCTGTCAGCCAACACCAGAGACTTGCAATAGAGAGGAAAGAGAGAGTAAAACCAGACTGAGAATCTGTGAACTGTACTATCCCCCCTGTGCATCACGGGAGTTCTTGTCTGGGAAACAGTGAGTAAACTCAGGTTTGCCTTGCAACTATAGCAGTTGTGTATTAATAGCTTGGGAAAACCTGATGCAAGCCATCTGGCCCGGATTTACAAATATCCAGTTTGGGTTTGAAAGCTTTGAGGTTTGGTGTTTAATTTGCAAAGCACTGTTTTAATCAAGCAATAGTACACAACAGGGTGTGGCACATGATGAGATGTCATCATGCCTTGGGTACGTTGTGAGATATGAGGCAATGCCAAGTGCCTTCAACCACCCAAGAAGTGATGGCATGCCATGATATAACACATGCAGGAGTGTATTATTGCGGCTATAAAATGCCCCTAAAGTGTTGGGAAATGTCTGATCTTATCCCAGATGGCTGACGCACCAGGACGGTATCTGACCATTTCACTCCCCTTCCCCATCCCATCGAACACCCTCTCTCTACTGCCTAATCATTGAGTCCCCAGTAATGAAGTCTCTCCTTAGACATATCTTGGAGAGTCTTTTGTTCCCTTCATGTAGCTCTAACTTATAAATAATATTTCTATTATCTTGTTTTCTTTTTGTTTTTTTTTAATAAATTTGCAGGATACAAAATCCCAAAGGAGCACTTGTTATTGCTGTTTGAGAGGGATGAGGAACTCCCTGATTATAATGTAAAGGAGGAACAGACTAAACAGCAGAAAGATCATCTTGAAGTCACCCCCAACAGTAAGTTGGTTCCTTAAAGAACATGTATGGGATTTTTCCAACAATGGTTAAGAGGGAGTTTAGAATGATGGGAAGGAGTCTAAAACACTTCCATTTTACCTTTGAACCATAAAGTTCGAAGCATTTTTAAAGATATTAAAGCAAACATAAACAATGTTATTTTAATAAACAAATAAATTTGGGTATGTGGGAGGTCTGTTTAATAACTCCAGAGTACTGTTTAGTTCGTTTTGAAATATCCTGTTTTTTCCATGTTTTGGATCTCTAATGCAGCTTTTTCCCACCGAATATTCAGTTTTTAATTACTTAACAGTTCCAGAACCCAGTGTCATCAGTTGAACAGAAGACCTGTATGGAAGGCTTCATTATACAATGGCACGGAAAAATGCTGGCCTCTGCTTGGTCGCTCTGGGACTGGACCTGTGATGTTATCCCAGTGCAACATCATGGGTCTAGTCCCAGCATGCAAATGACTGCATCAGTTGGGTTCTCTTAAAAATCCCTCCACAGAGCCCACTGCATTAATGCCCCCTCGATAGCCCAAACCTGCCGTCAGTGTCCTTTTTCACTCGCTTACCACGACCACCGGCATCAACCACAGACACTAAAACTCGCAGTCATTGTCCCCGACTTGCTTGGCGTGACTACCACACACACTAAAACAACCTCCTACACCCCCCACACAGTATTCCCCCAAACAGAAACAATCTTTTAAATAAAAAAAAAAGCTGTTGTCTTAGACAGCATTTCAATTTCCCCATCAGCTGCCTATAGCGCGAGCCCTTTTTAGACTGCCACACTCTTTCTCACTAGAGAGACCTCACTCGCCTCCTCAAATGGCCACCGTGGTTACAGCCATCTTGAAACCCCCCCCCAAAGAAATAAATAAATCAGCAAAATCACACTCACTTTTACTATGGCACACTACAGAAAGTACCACTCATCGCTGCATATAACAGCCAAAACAACCCGGAAGTGAAATCGCAGTTCCTTAACTCCTCTGCAGTTCCGATCTTTTTTAAAAGGCACCAAAAATAAAGAAATATTGAACAAATTAACTTTAGCCAGTCCCAGGTCAGGCAATGGGACTGGACCAATAAAATACTACCCCCACAACAACAGGAGAAGAAGAAGAAGCCATGGGGACTCTACAGCCACTCAAAAAGCACATCAGCTCCACCTGCTGGCTAGATCAGCACTACTTTTTTATAAAGTAACCCTACCCATTCAAAAAATGATGACAAAATCTACTTTAAAAGTACTTTTTCATAATTGTGTTGTTTGGTTTTACAAACGAGCCATTGTATAATAGCAATAATGCACTCCAGGGTGTGTGTTGTGCTGGGATAACGTCACGCCTTGCTGTTGGATGCCCTCGGCCTTTGGCCTCATGCCCAACCACACAAGGTGTGATGTTATCACAGCACAACACACACCCTGTCGCGCAGTATTGCTTAACTGAAGGATTCCACTCAATTAATGTCACATGGTTTCAGAACTCACAAGCAATTAAGTAAGCAATAACCCACAACAGGGCATGTGTTTCCAGAGAATTAATGCATGCTCGGGTGAAGTGGAAGGCAGAAGGTCAGTGGCTGAGTGACTTTCAGTGCACCTGGGAAAAGCATTAATTCTTAAGAAACTCATGCCCTGGAGTGGTTTATTGCTCTTATAAAATGGAAAAAGCTTTTATTTTTTTTTTTTTGTTAATAGAAAAGGTTTTATTTTCCTTTAGTTAGGTTGTTGCTAGGTTGAATAGGTGAGTCCTCTTTAATGTCTTTATAAGTGACATTGCAGAGGGACTGAAAGGAAATGTATGCCTCTTTGCAGATCACACAAAGATCTGCAACAGGGTCAGGGATGGCGTCAGGTTTTTTGTAGACCCCGGTCAATGCACCTCCAGTGGGTCCCTTCAGATTCATCCATCAGTAACAAAAACAAAAGCAAAAAAATGCAGGCAGCCTGCTTGCCCCCCCCCCCCCAACCACAACCACAGATCAGCGGTGCTCTCACGCTTGGGCCACAAGGCTCCCTCCAGAGCAATTTCACATCCGGCGACTGGCACACACACAATAAGTAGTATTGTCAGACAGTAACTAAGACTTGTGTCATCCATGTCCATTTTGAGATTTGCTTCTAAAAGAAAGAATATTCAAAAAAAAATTTTTTTTTTCAACCTCATAAAAGCGAGTCAAGCAACTTACTTCTATAGCCTGCCCAAGCTCTCCAAGTCGAAGCCCCCAGGGCCACCATACATATGCTGCCAAGAGGAAAGCGATGGAGCTCCATGGACCATGAGCCACTGTTGCTGCAGTGTCAGGACGGTTGACCACGACTGATGACTGGTGCCATTTCAGAGCAGAGCAATCCCTTCTGCGATGCACCATGTGGATTCGCTCTCCTAATGACTCGCTTGCACTCATGATTCAGCCTCAGCTGCTGACCAGTCACCAGACACCCCACCACACCATCGCTCCGACTCCCCCGCCCGCCTTTGAAACAGCTACTAAGTTCTAACACCAGTCAGGTGGCTCAGCAGGCCCACCCCCCTCCGCTGTACATACTCTACAGCCATTGGCTGTCTGCACATCCACACCCCGTGCCCACGCAGAACCCTCCAGTGTCTCAGATGGATCGGCCATCAGTCCATCATTGGGGCCCTGCCAGTCAAGCAGGGCTCGCAGCAGCTTTCATTTTTTCCAGGGGTCAGGGCAGGGATTCTGGTGAATCTTGGGTACTGTGGTTTGCCATGCCAGTCTCGGCGCAGTGGCAGCCTGCAGCACAGTTGTCATGTCACCAGTGAGTGAGCCGACGCTGGCAGAGCAAAGCCACAGAGAAGGCAGCTGCCCACCTGCCCTGGTGGGCCCAACTCTTGTGTCAGGGCCCTGGGCATTTGCCCAGGTGCTGACGCCAGGCCTGAACAGGGTTGAAACACAAGGTGGGGTGGAAAGGATGAGAAGGGACTTGGCAAAGTTGGAGGAATTGTCAAAAGTTTGGTAGCTTAGATTCAGTGCAAAGAAGTGCAAAGTAATGCACCTGGGAAACAAAAACCCAGTGGAAGAGTACACAGTAGGGTGTGGGGGGAGGTACAAACAACAACAAAAGTTGAAAGGGACCTGTGGGTAGTCATATCAAATGACCTAAAGGTAGGCAGGCAATGTGAGAAGGCAGTAAGGATGGCTGGGGGGATACTGGGATGCATAGGGAGAGGCATCACCAGTAGAAAACAGGAAATTGTCATCCCTCTGTACAGACAGTTGGTGAGACCCCATCTGGAGTACTGTGTGCAGTTCTGGAGACCCCATCTCCATAAGGACATGGACAGGATGGAGGCAGTCCAGAGGAGGACAACTAAAATGGTGCAGGGTCTGCACAAGAAACCATACAAAGAGAGACTAAAGGAGCTTAATATGTATACCCTTGAGGAACGGAGGGAGAGGGGGGACATAATAGAAACATTCAAGTACCTCAAGGGAATCAACAAAGTCCAAGAGGGTAGCATCTTTCAGAAAAAAAGATGTGCAAGAACGAGGGGGCACAATTTGAAGATAGAGGGGGGACGACTCAGGGGCAATGTGAGGAAGTATTTTCTACACAGAGAGGGTGGTGGACACATGGAGTGGCCTTCCTGGGGAGGTTGTGGGGTCAAAAACAGTGGGGGAATTCAAGAATGCATGGGATAGACATAATGCAATTCTAGTGGGGGGTAAGAGGAAGTAGGCTGTTGGTTAACTAGGATCTGCAGCTTATTCAGTGGGTAGGGAAATGGGCAGACTGGGTGGACCAAGTGTTCCTTATCTGCTGTCACAGTCTATGTTTCCATGTAAGTTTGGTAACAAACGCCATGTGCCTTTGCATGAGCACAGGAACTGTTTTTATTTTTGAATAAACTTATGCCCTGTTGTGGGTTTTGTGTTTAGAAAATGGAGAACATTTTTATTTTAATGGCAAAATGGTTTATTTTCATTTAGATAGATTGTTGCTAGGTAGATTAGGGCAGCTTAGTTATGAACTGTGCAGTTTCTAGGTAAACTAGAAAGGAATGTGTTTATTTTTAGAACAACCACTAGTATCTCCCAACCATTTCCCCAAAATAATCTTATATAATATTTTTATAATGCTTGAAACTACATTTTGAAAGCTGTAACATTTGAACAATTTATACTGTTCTCCTGTGATGCTACCTACATATACATGTTGATACAATGTGGTGAAAATGACAGGACTTTAAAAATCCAGTGAACCATTTTTATGTTGGCTTGCCGCGCTTGCGCGCAGGTCAACATATTGGGAGAGTGGAGATTTGGAGGCACGGCTGCTGTTGGTCGAATGCAGAGCACGCATCAGTAGGTGCGTCCCTCATTCCCCAATAAGCCAGCATGCTAGCGCTGACACCAACATTATGTAAAGTGGACATAACTTGTAAACAAAGTGCCGCTGCAATCAGAGACAAGCTCATCATGCAGCAGCATAAAGACACGCCTCCATATGTGCCTTTCCAAGTCAAACATTTCAATAAACATGGCGCGAAGCCCCATGGCGGGTGAAGCTCCGCCCCCTTCATGACACGCTAGCAGGGGCCACTCCCGTCGGCATCACCCCCAAACTGTTGAATGCCGGTGGTGCCCAATCCCGGCGGCATTACGCCCCCATGTTGTGTGCCGATGAGGTGCCCAATCCCGTGCATTAACCCCCATGTTGTGTGCCAACGAGGGTGCCCAATCCCTGTCGGCTACTAACCCCCAAAACCCACTTAGGTGGCATGCTGGGAGCTCACCCCAGCGTGCAAAACTGTCCTTGATGTTTTCTGTACCTAGAATACAAAACGGTCCCTCGTAGTCTAGGTCCGCCTCCCTCCCCACCGCACCCACCCACTGTGCACCCTGCCTCCTCACCCCCACCCCATACTTACCTCCGGAGTCCGGCTCGATGATCTTCAGTGGACCGGGAACACATCTGCACTCTTCAAAGCCGACCGCGAACTGAGGAAATGCCGGTAAGCTGTATAATGGAGTGAATAGGGTTTTTTCAACTTTGTTGCATATCTCAGGCATTTCTTGGACTTTTTGCACCAAATTTTCAACATGGGGTTTTTGGGGCCCCTCCTCATGAATTCTGTCACTGTCATGGCGTTTATCGGCCTCGAAAGGTGATTTCGCAGTCACTGCATGAAATCACCTTCCGGGGCCCATTAACAAAATGACAGTGGCGGTGTTCATGAGGTGCCCTCTTAAAAAGCCTAAGTTCCAAATTTGGTGGAAAAAATCCAACAAATGCCTGTTTTACGAGCGTGCGTTGCACAGTTGCCTTTCATGAGCTCGTCACTCCAGCCCATTCACAATATTTTACGCCTAGATTTTCAGCATTGTCATTTTGTACACCTCCTTGTGAACAGTACAGCTGTCATTTTCCACATCCTGCCCGAAATGTGTTTCCGCACTTCCGGCGCACAATAGCGCAGTCGCTGTGGGAAATCAGTGTTTGAGCCAGATTATGAAAATGACAGTGACACAGTTCATGAGCAGAGGACCTAAAATGCCTATGTTGAAAATTTGGTGATGATACTCCATAAAATAACTGTGTTATGAGCTTGCGTTGGCAGATTGCACGCACGCTCATACCGTCGTGCATTTGTGATATTTTCAGTCTGGATTTTCACCATTGCCATTTTCCACACCTCTTGATGAACAATTATGGCAATCATTTGACATACTCATTACCCAAAATGTGTTTTCGCACTTCGGCTGAAATAGCGTGGTCGCTGTCGCGAAATCACTTCTTGGGACACTTTGAGGAAATAACAGTAACACTGTACATGAGCAGAGGTGCTAAAATGCCTATGTTGAAAATTTGGTGCCGAACGCCTATAAAATGGCAGTGTTGCAAGCGTGCATTGCATACTTCCACACCCTAGTAGCTTCGCAAATTTGGTATATTTACATGCCACATTTTCAACACTGGCATTTTTTCCACCTCCTTATGAACTGTGCAGCTGTCATTTCTCACATCCTGCCCGACATGTTTTCCTGCACTGCACTACCAAACACCCAAAGGGACACCCTAATGCTTGTCACTCTCTGCCGGGTGGGGGTGAGTTGGCATCAGTTCAGTACTTCACTGCCATTCCTATGATGCATCTGTCTAACTCCTGCACTACCAATGCCAATGCCAGCAAGCCAGCATTCGGCATTGACAAATGCTTGTTTAATATATGGATTGTTGAAATAATAGGGTTGAAAAGCATACAAAAAAATCCTCATAATAGCATTGTCCCTGAAGTGATAATACCATACTTGACAGCTGATAATACTATCGTTCTGAGTCCGTAATAGTATCATTCTGAGCTCTGAACGATAGTATTATCATGAAAATAGAACAGCACAAGTGCAAGCTCTCCCACAGCATGCTATGTTGCCAGTGTCAATCAAATACTATCATCTGAAAACGTGGCTCATGATTGGCCACTTTCTTTTTCTGGGCGGGCAGAACATTTTGAATAATATGGCGGCCATCTCTCGCTTAGCGAGACAAAATCTCAACCGAGATATTTCTTTTTTTATTTTAATTCTTACGGAAAATGGAACTATCCAGTTGATCCTGCGTTCGGGGGAGAAAAGGTAAGTGTGCCTACAAAAAAAAAGCTTTTCCCTCGATGATAGAGAGTCAGTGCCTGGCTGTGGGACGGGTTAGAAGAGCAAGACAGTGCATTAGGTGAGGAGGCGAGACAGTGCGGCAGTCAGCCAGAACAGTCTTCCCACAACAGCTGACCGCCCCTTACAAAAGAAACTGGATCCATATATTAAAAAAAAAAAACAAATACCTAAGTGCGTATTGCCAGGCAGTAATCTCATCTCGAGGCTTTGGGGACTTTGGAAACCTCTCGAGCTTCGCTCTCGAGGTTCCAAGTCCCCAAAAGCTCTCGATGAGATTACTGCCTAGTAATACACACTTAGGTATCTATTATTCTATTTATGTTTTTGATAATGATATGAAACATTTTGTTTTTTATATTGATATATGGTCACTGTGGTTATATATTAACAATAGAAGTACTTGACTGACTCCAAGCTTTCATTAAAAAACAAACAAGTCTGTAATCCTAATGGTTCCAAAGTGATCACATTTTAAAGAAAATATCTTTTGAAAGGTCAAACTCTGGAACTGTTTGGACTAGAAACTTAATTGAAAGCTTGAATTCCAGCCATTAAGATAAGAAATGGTGTTGATATTTTATCGTTATTATATTACAGTAGTAATTAAGTGGTTGAAGTCCAGCCATTAAGAAATGGTGCTTATATTATATCCTTATTATGTAACAGTAGTAATTTCATTATGTTTTCAATATTAAAAATAGGCAGTTTTCTGTAGTTAATATATATTCACATCACAACAGAACTTTTTTTGTAAAATAAATCTTATCGATGTACTTTTTTAATATCGACATAGAAAATTTCATGATGGTTTTAAAAAAATAAAATTGAAAAATATATATTTTTGGGCACTTTTTCTGAATTTTGATATTGGTGTAATACACATAAACATTAATCTTATACCTTAAATTGTGTGGCTAACATTTCACTTTCCTCACCAGCAGTGCTAGTTCTTCATTGCTTTCACAGACTTCAGCTGCGAAAGCATCAGAAGATAATAATCAATGGTGTGATGCTGTGATTTAACCAATCAAGCTGTACAGTTTGGTCATTTTTTTATACCCCATTATAAAAAATGAATATTGGGTGGGGGAAAAAAGCCAACATGAATAAGGGATCCTAAATAAGGAAAACAAATATAATCAAAACAAGCAAGCAATACATTAAAGTTATATATAGAGAATAATGCCTGTGCAGGAGTGTGTTATAAGGATTTTTCACACGCCCGAGCTGTGTGATAATCCATATAACCCGAGAGCGAAGCTCGAGGGGTTTATGAGATTATCACACACTGAGAGTGTATAAACAAATCCTCATAAAACAAACTTTGCACAGGCATTATTATTCATAATAACTCATGCAAGGTTTCAACAGAGAGAAAAACTAAGCTGTATTTGTGTGAGCAAGTGTGTCCCTGAGCAGCCAGTGTACTCGCACAAATACAGTGAGGTGACAGTGCAAGGATGAGAACGCCATAACAACCCACTATTGAGTTATTGCAGAATTCTGGTTATTATTACAGTGTTTTATCAGGAATGTTTTCCAGCCAGTATAGGGGGTCACCAGTTATTATTAAAACGTTACACATGCTGAAATTAACAATTATGTAAAAAAAAATGCAAACAACAGTGGTAATGGTCCCTTTAAATACATTATCATTTTCCAGGAAATGCAGAGAGAGAGAGATCCAAAATACCCTTACAGAAAACAAACAAGTATATTGCATATCCAGGGACACAAGTGGAGCGAACACTCATCAATCTCTAGTGTCTAAATTATAGATCTATTACAGAATGTAACAGCTGTCCTAAGTAAGTGGTACTCGCTGCCTGTGTTGTGGATTGGGTGCATCAATCTCATAGAAATGAATGTGGCGATGAATGGGTTTTATACCCAGTCCAGATGCTTCCATGGGGTTTGACTGGAGCGGACAATAAGCACTTTGAGTCCACCTGTGTCACACTATATGGGTTAAAAAGTGACCGAGGGTGGGCTTAGTTAAATTCAAGTGCAGCACTACACATGGGTCATAGTACTTAGCAGCACAGACCCGGGAAAGAAAAGATGGCTGATCTTCTAAAGACAGACTTTACTGTTCAGAAGGATTCTAATGGCAATGAATGTGTAATAAAGGTGACGGCTGAACAAACTAAAAACCACCAAGGAGGTTTGCTTGACACACCTAATATGTCTGATGCCCTAATGTATGCATAGCATCATCACCAAACTGCCCTGAGTTGAGCTTTAAGTTTCACGTGCACAGGCTACGTCCCTGTGCAGGTAATGTTACATTGGTTCCTTGATGCACACAATGTCAGAAGCAAAGACCTGGGCTTATGCAAAGATGAAGAAGCAGTTAGGGATACAACACTGCTTTCTTCCTTATATGCTAATCCAGCATGTGTTCCTGGGATCACAGACTAGGGATTTAAGGGATGGGGACAAAAAGAAATACAGTGCTTTGGAGACCTGGTCATCATTGCTGAAATCCATATGCTTAAGGATGTTTGGTCAGCATGGGAGCTTTCACAGGTCCCCTATTCAGCTAAATCCAGGTGAGAGCTTGGATTACAAAGCCAAAAGACCTGAGTAGCCCCCACTCTTTTCACTGGAGTCACTGCTGCTTCACAAATGACAGGATCCCAAGAACCTTACGACCTTGGCAGTGGCCCTTTCAAGGGAAAGAAGGTCCAATCTATTATTTAAAACTAAGACCTGATGAGAACAGGACTTGGGACTAGACATATTGGATAAAGGATGGCCGACTCTGTGTGAATCACATAGGGGGCTGTTGGTCTGTAATGCAGTAGATTTAAGGAAGTTCAGTTTAAGTTCTTACATCTGTTATACCGACCTCCTGGTATTGTACACAAATTTTGCCCAACAATACCATCCATTTGTGATAAGTATGGAGCAGAGGAAACCACATACTTCCATTTCATCTGGGCCTATGACACCTTATACCCCTTTTGAGCACAGATAGCCACAGTGATAACTATGCAATGGAGATTCCAGTTCAGCCAGAAAATATGCGGTTAGGGGTTGAGGAGGGGGATGAGGAGGCTTTGGAGTTATATCCTCAACTGATTCATAGAAACATAGAACGTGATACCAGAAAAAGACCCTTCAGCCTATCCAGTCTGCCCAGCCCTGCCTAGTACTTGAGTGATGGTCCTATTGCCCTGCCCAGCCCTGCCTAGTACATGAGTGATGGTCCTATTGCCCTGCCCAACCCTGCCTAGTATTTGAGTGATGGTCCTATTGCCCTGCCCAACCCTGCCTAATATTTGAGTGATGGCTCTACTGCCCTGCCCAACCCTGCCTAATATTTGAGTGATGGCTCTACTGCCCTGCCCAGCCCTGCCTAATATTTGAGTGATGGCTCTACTGCCCTGCCCAACCCTGCCTAGTACTTGAGTGATGGTCCTATTGCCCTGCCCAACCCTGCCTAGTACATGAGTGATTGTCCTATTGCCCTGCCCAACCCTGCCTAGTACTTGAGTGATGGCTCTACTGCCCTGCCCAACCCTGCCTAGTACTTGAGTGATGGCCCTATAGCCCTGCCCAACCCTGCCTAGTACTTGAATGATGGCCCTATTGCCCTGCCCAACCCTGCCTAGTACATGAGTGATTGTCCTATTGCCCTGCCCAGCCCTGCCTAGTACTTGAGTGATGGCTCTACTGCCCTGCCCAACCCTGCCTAGTACTTGAGTGATGGCCCTATTGCCCTGCCCAACCCTGCCTAGTACTTGAGTGATGGCCCTATTGCCCTGCCCGACCCTGCCTAGTACTTGAGTGATGGCCCTATTGCCCTGCCCGGCCCTACCTAGTACATGAGTGATTGTCCTATTGCCCTGCCCAGCCCTGCCTAGTACTTGAGTGATGGTCCTATTGCCCTGCCCAATCCTGCCTAGTACTTGAGTGATGGCCCTATTGCCCTGCCCAGCCCTGCCTAGTACTTGAGTGATTGTCCTATTGCCCTGCCCAGCCCTGCCTAGTACTTGAGTGATGGTCCTATTGCCCTTCCCGGCCCTGCCTAGTACTTGAGTGATGGCCCTATTGCCCTGCCCAGCCCTGCCTAGTACTTGAGTGATGGCCCTGTTGCCCTGCCCAGCCCTGCCTAGTACTTGAGTGATGGCCCTATTGCCCTGCCCGGCCCTTCCTAGTACTTGAGTGATGGCCCTATTGCCCTGCCCAATCCTGCCTAGTCCTTGAGTGATGGCCCTATTGCCCTGCCCGGCCCTGCCTAGTACTTGAGTGATGGTTCTATTGCCCTGCCCGGCCCTGCCTAGTACTTGAGTGATGGTCCTATTGCCCTGCCCAGCCCTGCCTAGTACTTGAGTGATGGTCTTATTACCCTGTCCAGCCCTGCCTAGTACTTGAGTGATGGCCCTATTGCCCTGCCCAGCCCTGCCTAGTACTTGGGTGATGGTCTTATTGCCCTGCCTAGTACTTGAGTGATGGCCCTATTGCCCTGCATAGCCCTGCCTAGTACTTGAGTGATGGCCCTATTGCCTTGCCCAACCCTGCCTAGTACTTGAGTGATGGCCCTATTGCCCTGCCCAGCCCTGCCTAGTACTTGAGTGATGGCCCTATTGCCCTGCCCAGCCCTGCCTAGTACTTGAGTGATGGCCCTATTGCCTTGCCCAACCCTGCCTAGTACTTGAGTGATGGCCCTATTGCCCTGCCCAACCCTGCCTAGTACTTGAGTGATGGCCCTATTGCCTTGCCCAACCCTGCCTAATACATGAGTGATTGTCCTATTGCCCTGCCCAACCCTGCCTAGTACTTGAGTGATGGCTCTACTGCCCTGCCCAACCCTGCCTAGTACTTGAGTGATGGCCCTATAGCCCTGCCCAACCCTGCCTAGTACTTGAATGATGGCCCTATTGCCCTGCCCAACCCTGCCTAGTACATGAGTGATTGTCCTATTGCCCTGCCCAGCCCTGCCTAGTACTTGAGTGATGGCTCTACTGCCCTGCCCAACCCTGCCTAGTACTTGAGTGATGGCCCTATTGCCCTGCCCAGCCCTGCCTAGTACTTGAGTGATGGCCCTATTGCCCTGCCCGACCCTGCCTAGTACTTGAGTGATGGCCCTATTGCCCTGCCCGGCCCTGCCTAGTACATGAGTGATTGTCCTATTGCCCTGCCCAGCCCTGCCTAGTACTTGAGTGATGATCCTATTGCCCTGCCCAATCCTGCCTAGTACTTGAGTGATGGCCCTATTGCCCTGCCCAGCCCTGCCTAGTACTTGAGTGATTGTCCTATTGCCCTGCCCAGCCCTGCCTAGTACTTGAGTGATGGTCCTATTGCCCTTCCCGGCCCTGCCTAGTACTTGAGTGATGGCCCTATTGCCCTGCCCAGCCCTGCCTAGTACTTGAGTGATGGCCCTGTTGCCCTGCCCAGCCCTGCCTAGTACTTGAGTGATGGCCCTATTGCCCTGCCCGGCCCTTCCTAGTACTTGAGTGATGGCCCTATTGCCCTGCCCAATCCTGCCTAGTACTTGAGTGATGGCCCTATTGCCCTGCCCGGCCCTGCCTAGTACTTGAGTGATGGTCCTATTGCCCTGCCCGGCCCTGCCTAGTACTTGAGTGATGGTCCTGTTGCCCTGCCCAGCCCTGCCTAGTACTTGAGTGATGGCCCTATTGCCCTGCCCAGCCCTGCCTAGTACTTGAGTGATGGTCCTATTGCCCTGCCCAGCCCTGCCTAGTACTTGAGTGATGGTCTTATTGCCCTGCCCAGCCCTGCCTAGTACTTGAGTGATGGCCCTATTGCCCTGCCCAGCCCTGCCTAGTACTTGGGTGATGGTCTTATTGCCCTGCCTAGTACTTGAGTGATGGCCCTATTGCCCTGCATAGCCCTGCCTAGTACTTGAGTGATGGCCCTATTGCCTTGCCCAACCCTGCCTAGTACTTGAGTGATGGCCCTATTGCCTTGCCCAACCCTGCCTAGTACTTGAGTGATGGCCCTATTGCCCTGCCCAGCCCTGCCTAGTACTTGAGTGATGGCCCTATTGCCCTACCTAGCCCTGCCTAGTACTTGAGTGATAGCCCTATTGCCCTGCCCAATCCTGCCTAGTACTTGAGTGATGGCCCTATTGCCCTGCCTAGTACTTGAGTGATGGCCCTATTGCCCTGCCCAATCCTGCCTAGTACATGAGTGAACAGTTTCACTGGGGGGACAGCAGAAGCAAGAGAGCTGTTCAGGGAAGTGATGGCTTATTTATTTTTTTCTGTTTAATTTTGATATTGGAATTGTTTGTGCTGTGAGGAGATAAGGTGGTGGGAATTTAAATCGGTTACAACTGTTACTGAGTAAAATTCTGGGCTGTGATATTTAATCGGTGCTGTTTGAGTTTTTGGAGCTGTTAGTGTGCAAGATTTACTCAGATGTGGAACTCAGACAGGAAGCTGCAGTTTGACCCTGTGAGAGGGGGAGCGGTACATAGCAGGTTCTATTTTGGCAAACCGTTTCACTGGGGGAGCAGCAGAAGCAAGAGAGCTGTTCAGGGAAGTGATGGCTTATTTCTTTTTTTTTCTGTTTAATTTTAATATTGGAATTGTTTGTGCTGTGAGGGATAAGGTGGTAGGAATTTAAATCAGCTACAACTGTTACTGAGTGAAATTCTGGGCTGTGATATTTAATCGGTGCTGTTTGAGGTTTTGGAGCTGTTAGTGTGTGAGATTCTCTCAGGTGTGGAACTCGGACAGGATGCTGCAGTTTGGTCTTGTACCTTTGTTTGGGGATTGAGAGATCGTGGTGGGGAAAGGGTCAGGGCTGATTGACTCTCACGAGAGTCAGGGTAGGGCCCAAACCCCACCCCAGAGTACTGCACATTTATAGGGGAGGAGCTACCCTACGATTGGTGGACAGGACTGCAGGTGCAACCCATTTCATTCTCTGGCCAGAAGTATGAAAGCCACAGGGTGTGGAAACACAAAGCTTGCTTCCCCTCTGGACTGTACCTCAGTCACTCAATAATGTAAATGCCACACTCCTTCTATGCATTGCCTGCTTATGTACCTATGTAACAGGATGAAACTATGTTATTATATACCTCTGTAACTATATGGTGTTTTGTTTGTATGTAACTGTACTTTGTCTGATGAGGAGCCTTTGTAAATGAGTCCATGACTCAAAGGATTGTAATTCCGATTTGTGCAAATAAATAAATAAAAAAAACAGGGAACATCTCACCCTTGGGCCTAAACCAAAAGCTTAACATAGGCAAGAGGAGAATATGGGTGGAGGACCACATTGGAGGGCAAATGGAGCAGAGTGAGGGCAGATCAGGGCAGGGTCCCAATGCCTCAAGGGCTGGGAGCATCTCTGGGAGGGTGGGAGGTGTGTACGGGTTGTGGGTCAGTTATGGTTCTGAATATAGCCTGGAAAATGTAGGAAAGTATGGTACAGTATGTAGGCAGATTACACAGCTAAGGGAGAAGGTGGGATGGCTGAGATAGGCACTAAGCTAGGAAAGGGAGAGGAGTTGATAGGAGGACATGAGCAGTCCCACCGAGGGAGCTACAGCAGCTGGGGGGGGGACTGTGGGGGTACAAGGCACCATCAAAAGGGGAGCTGCAGGGGGACAAGGAGCAAACTCAGCTGTGTAGGAAGAGGAAGATGGGATGGGGACTGGAGTAAAGTTGGGGAGTATGAATGCAAGGGAAGGGAGGTAGGGGAAAGCACCAGAGAAAATACAGGAATCCCGGATAAGGGCAGCAATGGGCACAAGAGAATCCTGGGGGAATGGCGGATGATACAGTATCAAGGTACAAAGCCTGCACAGAGGACAAGGGGGGGAGGAGGGAGCAAGGGGAGGACTATCGACCAGAGGGGTACAGGTAGTAAGCTTAGAACAGAGGAATAGATTTGCCTCACTAGAGGCGCTAAATGGGGGGACAATCAGGAAAAGGGAGCTGAAGAGCACACAGGGGAAGACGCAGAGACGAACATGAAGGAGGGCGCAGAACAATTGAAAAGGGGGGAGGCCGGCCTGGTGGCACAGAGGGCTGAGGCACTGGTGCCTCACCTCGAGCCATGCCGGCGACCCGGGTTCGGGAATGGACTCGGGACGCCAGGGGCTGGCAGGGGAAGGAGAGGATTGAGCATCTGTAAAGACTGCTCTCCTGTCCTGGGGTGGGTAGTGGGGAGGCGTCACTCTGCAGTGACCTCTGGTGGAGACCGGGGGAAGTACAGACGCAACGCAAGGGAACATCACCAGAAAAAAAAAATGGAAAATGGATCCGCATTCAGCCAGATGACGGACGCCTGGCGATCTGAGGCCGTCAATGTCCTGGAGCTCCTGGTCCCTCAGCAGTTCCCCAGGGCTAAGTATTGTGCTAGCCCTGCCTCTGGTGCCTTCCCCCTTGGAGGAGGGGGACCCGCCCGGCGAAGGGTTACGTCCAGGTTACCTTGGGGATGACTGCAAAATGAGGGTCGGGGCTTAGGAACAAGATGGGTCAGATGCCGCCTAGGCACAGCCTGAAGGAGTGGCTGAGGCAGTAGCACATAGGGGAGGAAAAAGAAATAACACAAAAAAAAAAAAAAAAAAGGAGGGGAGGCCCTATTAGGTAAGTTGCTGGCAACATTGGTGGAGGAAGAGGGGGTGGATCTCCAGGAGGGGGCAGGAGAGGAACAGGGAGGGGAATGCACAGGGAACAGTAGTCGGAGGAGGGAGATGTGGGTAAAGGGGGGAGGAGCACAGCTGGAGGGACAGTCGAAGGGAGTAGGGAGGAAGGGGAGAGGAGCATTGCAGGTAGGGAGAACAGGAAGGGCAGAAGGGGGTCCAGAGAGGTTGGAAGTGATATGCAGGATAGAGAAGGAACAGTGAGGGAGGGAGAACATGTCAGGGGTGGGGGAGGGAGCCGTAGGGGAAGGGTAGAGCTACAAATATGGCGGCCTGTAGAGATAGGTACCTTGATAATAGGGTGGGGCGGGGACAAGGAATAATGAGGGGGGATACTAGTGCTGGGGGATTCCATACTAAAAGGGATAAGATGGGTCAGTAAAAGGGAAAGGCATAGTCGTATATGGGTAGAATCCATACCCGAGTTAACGGCAGGTAGGGCGGGGCAATCAATTCTGAAGTGTGCAAGGAGGGGTAGGAGGAAACTGCATCTTGTGGTGCATGAGGGTATGAATGACCTGGTGGGGGAGGCGGTGGAAGTTGTGCAGGAGAGGTTCAAGGAGCTAGGAAGGTTGTGTGAGGAGCTGGGGGAATCTGTGGCATTCTCAGATGTGTTTCCAGTACCCTGTATGAGTACAGTGAGGAAAGGGAGGATTAGAGAGTTCATCACATGGCTGGGGGAATGGTGTCAATCCATGGGGTATGGGTTAGTGGGCAGCTGGGGCAGAACCTGGGACAATAACGATCTATACGCATGGGGCAGACTACACTTGAGCGGGAAGGGGAAGGGAGTATTAAAGCATGGGATAGAGGGGGTACATAGCAGTAAAGGTGGGTTTAAACTAAGTTGGGGGGTGGCGAGTGGACAGCTGGTAGGCAGGGATCCTGGAGAGGGGAGTCAGATGAGCTTACCCCCCATGTTAACAGGGTAGGAGTCGGGGTAGAGGCATGGGGAGGAGTAGGGGGGAAAACCAGGGAAAGGTAAGGAAGGAAATAGGGTGAAGGGTGGTCACGTTGAATGCAAGGAGCCTAGATAATAAGTCAGCTGAGTTGTAGGCTCTCCTGGCAGTGGGCAAGGTGGACATTGCGGCCATCATGGAAACGTGGGCCACCCAGTGCCAGGACTGGGATATGATGATCCCAGGGAATAGAATATTCAGAAAGGATAGGACTAAGGGGAAAGAGGGTGTGTGGCATTCTATATATGGGACAGGGATAAGGTTTATAAGGGAGGAAGGCAGAACAGAGGCCCTATGGATGTAGTTTCAGGACTTGAAAGGAAGGACACTGAGGATAGGGGTAGTATACAGACCACCATCACAAGGGGATGACCTGGATAGACAGCTAGCTGAGCAATTCAGAAGGGTCTGTAGGAAGGGGAACACAGTGGTGATGGGGGACTTCAACCTACCTGGAGTGGATTGCAGCAATCCAGCCACCACGAGTGCAAGGGAGCAGGTCATACTAGATGCATTTCGGGACAGCTTCCTGGTGCAGTTGGCACGTGAGCTGACTAGATTGGAGAGGACGCTGGACCTAGTACTTTCAAATGGAGAGGCTGTAACAGAACTGGGGGTGGAGGACCCTCTGACTGGGAGTGACCACCACTCGGTTTGGTTCACACTCAATATGGGTAGGGAAACGGGGTACGGGGACCAGAGTGATTGACTTTAAAGGGGTGGACTTTAAAAGGATGGGGGAAGTTTGGGGTAGGTATGTAATGGGAATTCAACCAGACATGGATGCTAGTCAAAAATGGAATATTATTAAAAAAGGTCTGACAGAGGCCACTGGGATTTGTAAAAAGACACAGAGTAAGAAGGGAAGGGCAAAGAAGCCCAGTTGGTTGACTTAAGAGGTTATGGAGGGGGTGAGAGCCAAGAGGAAGGCATTTTGGAAACTCAAGACTTCAGGAGCAGAGGTTGACAAGGATGAGTATACGAAGAAGTCCAGGGAGGTTACCAGGCTAGTCGGAGCAGCCAAGACTTCAAGAGAGCTGAGACTGGCACAGGGTATTAAGGAAGGAGAAAAAGACTTTTTCAGATACATCAAAGAAAGAAGGAAGAATAAGGACCAGATTTTGAGGATAAGGAAGGATGGAGGGTGGGTGGAGAAGGGGGTGGATCAGGCAGAGGCATTAAATGAATACTTCTGCTCTATGTTCATGAAGGAGAAAGGGCGGCAGATATCCCAAGGGAGGAGTGGGTAGTGGGGGGAGGAGGGGATGACTGATGTAGGGATTACAGAGGACAGGGTTCTGGAAGGATTAAGGGCATTGAGGGTGAACAAGGCACTGGGACCAGATGGCATTCACCCTAGGGTTCTCAGGGAGCAGGCGGAAATCCTGGCAGGACTACTGGCTGACCTGTTCAATACCTCCCTGGACACAGGATGTGTACCACAAGACTGGAGGATGGCCCTTGTGGTGCCCATTCACAAAAGTGGCCCTAGGGATGAACCAGGCAACTACAGACCAGTGAGCCTCACATCAATTGTGGGGAAGTTCATGTAAACCATCCTAAAAGAGAGGCTAGTGATCTTTTTGGAGGACAGTGGTCTCCGGGACAGCCAATAACATGGGTTTGTCTTGGCCAGATCCTGCCAGACAAATCTAATTGAGTATTAAGACTGGGTGACCAGGGATCTGGACAGGGGCCATATGGTGGATGTCCTGTATTTGGACTTCAGCAAGGCCTTTGATTCCTTACCGCATGGGAGGCTGGGGAGGCTGGAATGCATAGGGGTGGGAAAGAAGATGGTCAGATGGATTGTCAACTGGCTGAATGGAAGGAAGCAGAGGATGGTGGTGGGGGGACTCATATCACCGATGGAAGTGACGAGCAGGGTGCCACAGGGATCAGTACTGGGACCAGTGCTGTTTGGGATATACATAGTTGATATCTCACATGGGATCCGGAGTAGGATCAGTCTGTTCACTGATGATATGAAGATGGGAGCTGTGGTAGGTGACATTCAAGGGTGGAAGGGGCTGCAGGAGGACCTGACCAAACTACCAGAGTGGTCGGAAACATGGCAGCTGGGGTTCAAAGCCAAGAAGTGCAAGGTACTGCCTTTCAGAGCTAGGAACCAGGGGAGGAGCTATCAGCTGGGAGGAGTATAGCTGGAAAGCACTGAGGAAGAAAAATATCTGGGGTTGCTTATAATGGGCAGCATGAACAACTCAGCTCAGTGCAGGAAGGCGGCAGCAAAAGCCAACAAGATGCTGGGGTGTATAGCGAGGGGAATCTCCTCCAGAAATAGGGAGGTGATCCTTCCCTTGTACAGATCTCTGGTCAGGCCACACCTGGAGTACTGTATGCAGTACTGGTGCCCATTTCTGAAGAAGGACATCAAATTGTTGGCGAGGATGCAACGTAGGGTGGCCAAGATGATACAGGGATTGGAGAGAAAGTCCTACGGGGATAGATTGGGTAAGCTGAACATGATACTCCCTGGAGGAGAGGTGAGATAGGGGGGATATGATTGAAACCTTTGAATACCTTAAGGGGATAAATAAGGCTACTACAGAAGAGATTTTCCAGCTTAGAAGAGGTTGGGATATGACAGGGCATCAGCTGAGACTGGGGGGGGGGGTAAGATTCAAGAGAGAAATCAGGAGACATGTTTTCACTGAACGGGTGGTGGACAGGTGGAATGCTCTGCCTGAGGAGGTGGTGTTCTGTAGAACGGTGGGTGGCTTTAAGAGGGATTGGGACAGGTTGAGGGAAGGGTTATGATGAAGAGGGGTGGAGAGGGTGGGACAGCTGCAAGTTGAGGAGCTAACTGCACAATCGAACAGACTCGATAGACCGTAAGGTCGGTTTCTGTTGCCATTTTTGTATGTTCATATGGACTTATTGCCCTGCCCAACCCTGCCTAGTACTTGACTGATGGCCCTATTTCCCTGTCCATCCCTGTCTAGTACTTGAGTGATGGCCCTATTGCCCTACCCAGCTCTGCCTAGTGCTTGAGTGATGGCCCTATTGCCCTACCCAGCTCTGCCTAGTACTTCAGTGATGGTCCTATTGCCCTTCCAAACCTTACCTAGTACTTTGGTAATGGCCCTATTACCCTGCCAAACCATGCCTAGTACTTATGTCATGGCCCTATTGACCTGACTAACCCTGCCTAGTAGGTAAATGTTTTTTTTTTCAATCACAAGGGTGTGATGTGTACATTTATGGAACCCAAACAAACGGAAGAGAAAAAAAGTAAGTGCCTTAGCTGTAAATTGAACCCAGGCCACCCGGAATACCATTCTAGTTGTGCTACCAGCTGCACCACCAAGGCAAGTGGAAGCTAGGATATCCCAAGGCACCTTACTCCTTCTCTAATGCACAACCTGATGCTTCACAGATAATTACATTTTCAGTCACTAGGGTGCGGTGTGCACATTTATGGAACCAAACTTAAATGGTGGCTCTATTGCCCTGCCTAACCTGCCTAGCTCTTAAGTGATGGCCCTATTGCACTGCCCTGCCTAGTACTTTAGTGCTGGCCCTATTCTGCCCAACCCTGCCTAGTACTTGAGTGATGGCCCTATTGCCCTGCCTAATCCTGCCTAGTACTTGGGTGATGGCCCTATTGCCCTGCCTAATCTTGCCTAGTACTTGGGTGATGGCCCTATTGCCATACCCTATCCCGCCTAGGACTTGAGTGATGGCCCTACTGACCTTCCCAACCCTGCCTAGTACACGAGATATGGCTGTATTGCCCTGCCAAAACTGCCTAGTACATGAGTGATGCTTTGCTCTACCAACCCTGCCTATTATTTGAGTGATGGCTCTGTTGGCTTCCGAACTCTGCCAGCGCTGCTCAATTCTGCCTAGACCATGAGTAATGGTTTCCCCTGTCTAACCCTGCCTAGTATTTGAGTGATGGCTCTGTTGCCCTTCCCAGCCCTGCCTAGTACTTGAGTGATGGCCCTATTATCCTGCCCAATCTTGCATAGTACTTGAGTGATGACCCTACCACCCTACCAGCCCTGCCTAGTACTTGAATGATGGCCATATTGCCCTGCCCAATCCTGCCTAGTACTTAAGTGATGGCCCTATTGCCCTACCCAGCCCTGTCTAGTACTTGAATGATGGTCCTCTTGTCCTACCCAACCCTGCCTAGTACTTGAGTGATGGCCCTGTTGACCAACCCTGCATAATACTTGAGTGATGGCCCTATTGCCCTGCCTAATCTGGCCTAGTACTTGGGTTATGGCCCTATTGCCGTACCCAACCCTGCCTAGTTATTGAGTGATGGCCCTATTGCCCTTCCCAGCCCTGCCTAGTACTTGATTGATGGCCCTATTGCTCTGCCCAACCCTGCCTAGCACCAGAGTGTTGGTTTGCCCTGCCTAACTCTGCCTAGTATTTGAATGATGGCCCTGTTACACTTCCCAACCCTGCCTAGTACTTGAGTGATGGCCCTAATGCCCTGCCCAGCCCTTTCTAGTACTTGAGTGATGATGGCCCTATTGCCCTGGCCAACCCAGCCTAGTACTTGAGTGATGGTCCTATTGCCCTGCCCAATCTTGCATAGTACTTGAGTGATGACCTTACCACCCTGACCAGCCCTTCCTAGTACTTGAATGATGGCCCAATTGACTTGCCCAATCCTGCCTAGTACTTGAGTGATGGCCCTTGTCCTGCCCAACCCTGCCTAGTACTTGGGTGTGATGGCCCTGTTGCCCTGCCCAACCATGCCTAGTATTTGAGTGATGGCTCTATTGCCCTGCCTAATCCTGTGTAGTACTTGAGTGATTGCCTATCACCCTGACCAGCCCTGTCTAACTCTTCAGTGATGGCCCTACTACCCTGCCTAGAACATGAGTGATGGCCCTATTGGCCTGCCAACCCTGCCTAGTACATGAGTGATGGTTTGTCCTGCCTAGTATTTGCCCTGCCTAACCCTGCCTAGTATTTGAATGATGGCCCTGTTGCCCTTCCCAACCCTGCCTAGTACTTGAGTGATGGCCCTAATGCCCTGCCCAGCCCTTTCTAGTACTTGAGTGATGGCCCTATTGCCCTGGCCAACCCAGCCTAGTACTTGAGTGATGGTCCTATTGCCCTGCCCAATCTTGCATAGTACTTGAGTGATGACCCTACCACCCTGACCAGCCCTTCCTAGTACTTGAATGATGGCCCAATTGACTTGCCCAATCCTGCCTAGTACTTGAGTGATGACCCTCTTGTCCTGCCCAACCCTGCCTAGTGCTTGGGTGATGGCCCTGTTGCCCTGCCCAACCATGCCTAGTATTTGAGTGATGGCTCTATTGCCCTGCCTAATCCTGTGTAGTACTTGAGTGATTGCCTTTCACCCTGACCAGCCCTGTCTAACTCTTCAGTGATGGCCCTACTACCCTGCCTAGAACATGAGTGATGGCCCTATTGGCCTGCCAACCCTGCCTAGTACATGAGTGATGGTTTGTCCTGCCTAGTATTTGCCCTGCCTAACCCTGCCTAGTATTTGAATGATGGCCCTGTTGCCCTTCCCAACCCTGCCTAGTACTTGAGTGATGGCCCTATTGCCCTGCCCAACCCAGCCTAGTACTTGAGTGACGGCCCTATTGCCCTGCCCAATCTTGCATAGTACTTGAGTGATGACCCTATCACCCTGATCAGCCCTGCCTAGTACTTGAGTGATGGCCCTCTTGTCCCGCCCAACCCTGCCTAGTACTTGGGTGATGGTCCTATTGTCCTGCCCAACCCTTCCTAGTACTTGGGTGATGATCCTATTGCCCATCTGCCCATTTTTTCAAATGACATCCTTATCATTTACTAATCTTATTAGATCGCTGTGCCTGTCCCATTCCAGTCTAACCTCCCACTGTTTTTGCATATAGTACCTCTTTTGGCAGTTTGTTCCATCTGTCCGCCACTCTTTCAGTGAAAAAGTATTTTCAGGCATTCCCTCCACAGTTTACTTTCAATTAACTTCAGTGAATGCCTCCTTGTTCTTGTGTTTGCCTTTAAAGTGAATACAATAATTCATTCCAGTTACCGTGTTAATTCCATAGAGATACTAACATGTTTCTATCACATCTCGCCTCCTCCTCCTTGTTTCCCGAATATACATGTTGTGGTCTTTCATCCTTTCCTGATATGATTTGTTCCAACCCCTGGATCATTTTAATTTGACTCATGCTAGTGGTAGCTCACTAGTGTATTCCAAATACTTGGGTCAGCAAGGTAACACCAGCAGTAGGACAATGGAAATGGCTTGTGTTGAAACTACTACCTTTAAAATGACTGACATTAGAACCACGGTGGAGAATGGAGAGAGCTGAGTTTACATGGGTGCAAATGCTGAATACACTGCTGGAGGTCAACGTATGGTAGGACCGGCAAAGGCTAGCCTGAGTATTTTCACAAGAGATTTGCTGGGGGGTGAAGGGTTACCTGTCTTGAGGAAAAAAAGGGAACTAAGCAGAGCATTCATTACATAAAGGTGGCTTCCAGTAAAGTGAATGACATTGACCCTTTATGTTAAATGTTTTATGTTGCTGCTGTTGTCATAACCTATAGTTTATTGCCTATGTACGTCCCTATCTATGCTATATGGCTAGACACCGAGACATGAGGTATCAGCTGTTAAGCAAACTGTGTAGTCATATCCTGTTTGGGCATACTGTATGCCAAAATATGTGGAAACGCAATAAAAATATATTTTAAAAAAATTGCCACTTGTCATTGGCAGTATATTCTGTTGGTTAGAGCACCAGCTTGGGAACCAGGCTATCACAGGTTCAAAGCCCACTATAGTCAAATCCTTATTGATCTGGAGCAAGTCATTTAACCTCCCAGTTCTCCAGTGTACCAGACTGTGGAAATGTATAGAAACAGAACCCCATGGAAAATGAAATGCTGCATCTCAACAGAGGTATCCTGGGTAAATACATTGTAAAGTAATGTGAATAAAATGAGTTTATAGCACAGCAAAATCCAGGAAACTGACCTATCCTCACATTAGAGAACTAAGCAGTAATCCACGACAGGGTATGGGGTTATTGGGGATTATACTATGGGGTCCGAGAATTCTTAAGTCTGATTGGCTGACTGGCAACTTTTACCCGAGGTAAATCCTGCAATACATCAATAGCAAAAGGTGCCAGTCAGCTCCACCCCAACAAGAAATCAACCTGACCTTCTAAAACAACAATCTCTAACCGCCATCTTCTTTTCCCCGCTAAACCACCAATACAATCGCAAACCCCCATAACAACGTATCTGCACCTCCCACCTTCCCATCCAAAAATGTACTCCCAGTGCCCACTGGTAAACAGTGGCCATCTGTCATCTCTGTTTTCTGGCTGTTTTGGAAAGTTTCCCTATTCCATAGTCACCCACTACTCTCATAGTTTACTAATCTACTTCCAGAGCGAGCATAATTGGTAACGGACAGCTGGCTGCTACTTTACCTTACTTGTCCTAGACCTTCTGTAAAGCCGCTCACTCTGGACTCCATCCCTTGGTGCCAGAAAACAAAGCTTTATTGAAGTGGTTTGCTTGCTCTGCATTTAAAGAGGAATTTAAAACCGTTATGTGAGCACACTCCGCTGTACCGGTGGACGCGCTTTCCAGTAGTCCATGCTGAAATCACACTCCCACTAGTCCATGCCAAAATTACAGTCCCTCTCTCCCTCGCACTTACGGAAACTGGGGGAGAGGGGTTACATACTCCAAACAGTAAAAAAAAAAAAAAAACAAGTAAATGCACTTTCTGGCCACTTGTTCCTGCCAAAATCAAGTTCTCTGCTACTCACACTCAGGAAAAGTGGGGGAAGCTTGAAACAAAAAAAAAGTGGCCGCAAATCCCCAGTCTTCACACACTCTCAGTGGCCATGCTTTCAAGCCACACTCTTTGTGTTCTCTCACCCTGGCTGTACTCCCTCACTCTGTATCACTCACTTACCAGCAGCATTTAAGCAAGAAGGCATAAAAGGAAAAAAAAAATCTCCTTAAAAAGAAAACCACAAAATCCTCAAAAGTTTCCACCACACATTTAAATTAATGTAGTGGAACTATTTTTTTTTTTTTCAGCGGAAGAACAAATTCATTAAATTCATCTTAAACTTTAAATAAATTAGTTTTGCCCACAATTCTGCCTCTGATTTTTTATTTACTTTGGCCCATAGTATAATCGCAATAAACCACTCTAAGATGTGGGTTATGTTGGGATTTACCATGGCTGACCTGGTTTAACCACTCAGCCTGTGGCCTCGTCCCCAAACCATATCAGCAGTGAATAAATCCCAGAATAACCCACACCCTGTCGTGATTTATTGCTTAATTAATCAACACCCTGGGTGCATTGTGAGGCACAAGGCCTGGTGTAGGTTATTGCACTTATAACATGGGGTCTTTGAAAAAAGAAAAATAATTAAGGGAAAGGGTTTTATAAGATTTTAAATACAAGAAATATTACTGTATCCTGCCAAGTTATGAAATAGTCCCCAACAACTAATGCATACTTCAGTTATGTTATGAACACAGAAATGCAAGACAATTGTAATACCATGATGTCTGACATTTCTTGTTCATAACATACATGGCAAGATATAAAAAAATGCTTTCTTTTAATCTTCCCGGCCACACACATACACACACACATACAAACACACACTCACACATGCTCCTCTGTGTCTCTCTTCCCCAGTATCTGCGCTGCAATGCATCTCTGATGACTTCTGCAGGAGTCAGGTTCAGCTGCTCTGTCTCACTCTCTGTAGCTGTCAGGTACTGAACAGCACTCCCTTAGTGAAGATACAGTCTACTGTATCCAGGGTTTTCACTGCTGTCACATGAATGTAAATTGGACATCAACAGAGAGACGAGACTGTGCAGGGCTCGGTGTGGCTGCTGAATGTGTGTGGGGAAATGACTGAACGGAGGAGAAGCAGGACCGGAGACAGGGGCTAGACACAAACAGGACAGTGCAGGAATCCAGACGAGAGAGAGAGAGAGAGAGAGAGAGACAGAATTGCACCAATGTCCTTGTCCTGGTCTCTCCGTCTCTCTCTCTCTTTCTCTCACACAGAAGAAACTGCACCAGATACAGGGAAATGTGGTTTTCAATGAGTGTAGAGAGAGGCACACACACAGATGGGGAGATTGCAGCAACTTTCAATTGCATGTCCCAGTCCCGCTGTGTCCCTCTCCCTGTCACACAGAATAATGCCTTTTACAGTGAGTGCCACTCTCGATGAGCAGAGCACGAGGAGTGGAGATCATTGGGGTGGGTTGGGGGGCACTGTCTCTCTCTGAAGAGTACTCGTGGGGACTGTAACTCTCAGGAATGTGAATGATCGCGTCCATTCAGTGACTGTAGATCATGGTGGTGGTGGGGGGGGGTGCCCTCATTACTATGCACAGAGAAGGTACGGGACGGCAAAGAGAAAGAACTGACAGCTCCACTGCATCTTTGATAGCTGAACACACACACATACACACACACACAAAGTACGGGAGGGGGAGGCCATACAGTCACTCTGTTCCCACTGCCCTTCATGATATGCTGTGCTGCCTGTCTGTCGCAGTTCCAGTGGATGTTGTGCCAATTTACTTAACTTCAGTTGTCAACAAGTCCCTATTCTGATCAGGGATATTGTTTCTGGGACATTTCACAGAAACTGTGCGTGCTTAATGCACAGTCCCCTGATGCTGCTTGACCAACTGGATGTCTTTTCTTTCCAACCCCATATTATATGTGTTATAACCAGCAGTGTGTGGCTTCCCTCATGAAGGCTCTGGTGTGCATCAGTGGAGAGGGGGTGACCAGAAGGGCAGGGGAAGTAATCTTGACTCATTTCTAGGTCCTGGTCAAGCCTCAGCAACAAAAAAGAAAAGGCACCACCACATCACCTTAAAAATAAAGAACTGATTTATTTACTCACAGCCATAGGAGCCAAGAACAAACATCTTCATATCATGCTGTAGTGACTGAAGGCCATAGATAACGATGCTATGGCAGTTCATAAAGTGCTGTGCTATAAAGTGCAGTCTGTTGAAGAGGCATACAACGAAACCGGTTGGAGTTTGCAACATTTTTTCCATCAACCCCTGCTCTCCCAGCAGACTGCACTTCACAGCATGATTTAACTCTGTCACACACCTGGGGCGGAGCTGCTTTTTTAGCTGTTTCTGGTCCAGCCCCACCTGGAGTGCTAAATGCTTGTAGGGACTCAGAACAGCTGAAAGGGTGCTGTGCAGGGCCACCAAAACCAACGGAGCTATGGAGGACAAAAGCTACCATCTGAGGGGAGGCTGAAGACCCTTTGTATGTTCACCCTTGAGAAACTGTGATTGAAGGGAGTATAATCCGTCTTCACCATAATAGGGATGCTCGGAATTGGCAGATCCCGATCTGATTTTCGGATTTAGGATTTTAGGAACTTTCTAATCCTATTCTGATTCAGTTTCAAATCCTAAAAGGGCCTAAGAATCAGATTTAGGAAACGGAGAAACAGCTAAGGACCACTTGGCCCTTCCAGTCTGCTCATTTCTCCCTACCTACACTATTACATCAGACTGTGCCTGATCTACTTCTCTTTCTCCCTCCCCCTTCCTTTCCACTATAATTTTGTTATGCCTATTCCCATGTATGCTTGAACCCCACCACTGTTTTCACCCCCACCACCTCTACTTGAAGGCTGTTCCCAGAATCTACCACTCCTTCTATCACATCTCTCCTGAATCTACCCCCCTCCAGCTTCATAGCATGTCCCCTTGTTCTAGAGCATATTTTCTTCTCAAAAATACTCCACCCCCGGCACCTTATTTGCCCCTGTGAGGTAGTTAAAAGGTCTCTGTCATATTCCCCTCTCCCTCCTCTGTTCCAGAGTGTACATGTTGAGGTCCTTTAGTCTCTCCTTATAGGGCTTTTGATGCAGACCTTGCACCCTTTTATTTACATAGAAACATAGAATTTGTCAGCAGATAAGGACCAATTGGTCCACCCAGTCTGCCCATTTAATCCTACCTACAATAACCCTGCAGACCCTACTTGAGCTCCAGTTTTCCCCTCCCACCCTTCATTCCTTGCCCATAAGATTCTCTTGTTAATCCCAAACTTTCTTGAACCCTTCCACTGTTTTCTCCCCAACTATCTCAACTGGTAAGCTGTTCTTTCTGTGAAGAACCTTCTTACATGTTTCCTGAATGTACCCCCCCCCCACCAGCTTCATAGCATGTCACCTTGTTTTTGAGCACATTTTCTTCTGAAATATACTTCCCAACTGTACCTTATTTGCCCCTACGAGGTATTTAGAGGTCTGTATCATATCCCTCCTCTTCCTCCAGTCTTCCAGGGTGTACATATTGAGTTCCATTAGTCTCTCCTCATAAGTCTTCTGCTGAAGACGCCGTACCATTTTAGTTGTCCTCTTCTGGACCTTCTCCAGTCTATGTCCTTTCGTAGATGTGGCCTCCAGAACTGTACACAGTATTCTAGGTGAGGTCTTACTAGTGACCTATACAAAGGTAAGCCCACCTCCCTACTTTTGCTGGTGATAACTCTCCCTATGCACTCCAGCATCCTACCAGCTTTCCCCACTGTCTTGTCACACTGCCTGGCTAACTTTAGGTCATTTGAGATAACTGCACTGAGATCTCTCTCCTGCTTGGTTGTTATCAGTATTACTCCTCCGATTTGGTTTTCACTCGCTTGGTTTTTGTACTCCAAAGGCATTATTTTGCGCTTCCTCACCTTGAACCCCAGTTGTCATACCCTAGACCACGCCTCAAGTTTTCTCAGGTCTTTGTTCATCCTTTCCATCCCTCCTGGAATGTCTACCCTCTTACAGATTTTGGTATCATCTACAAAGAGGCATACCTTAACCCTTCCCAAACATTTAAGAGGTACTGTTATCCACACTTCCATCTGAGTGCATCAACAATTATCTAACCTGCTTGGCATCCCTTATGTTAGTGATCTCTCTCACAACCTCTGTTTGACAGCCCTAATTTCATGATTGCTGGGACCCCAATTAAACCTGCTTTTTGACCTGGAATTAACATCCCTAATATCGAACACTTAACATTGGCAGGGAGACCCATTGCCTGCCATACTTTTAAAACACAAATTCAAGCAAATGATAGAGGTATTTTCAAGTTCTTGCAGATTATACATGTGATTGCTAAGGACATGGGTCCCCCTGCATGGTCACACCAGGATAATGACCTTATGACCTTTCTGTGTCAGGCAGCTTCGCAGCAACACTCAGTCTCTCTGCTATACTTAATTCTCTCTCATTTCAGAAGTCAGATGGCAGCTTTCCCTATTGTCAATGTGGATTTCCTGATAGGGAAATCAGCTGGGAATGTCTTTGGCTAGATATTTATACAAAAAAGACAAATCTGGACTTACACAATTTAATATACTTAATAATCTTTATTACGCACCAAAATTACACAATATGGGTAAGCTTCAAACCGAACTTTGCACCAGGCATAGGAAAAATACTGGTTCTCTGCTCTATATTTTTTGATACTGTGAAGAAGTCCGAGGTTTATGGAAAAACATCAAGGATAATACAGATCCTGTGCTTGGGTTGGATGAGCTCTTCTGTAATAAAACCTGTATCTTGGGTATCTTAGTAGTATACCTGTAAAAGGCAAGGCACATTTTATTTAAAAGACGCTCAATCCCAGAGGCTCTGGGCGCCATACATGAAACCAACCATAAAATAATCAACAGTAAATAACAATACTCGTGAATACTATAATACTAATTAAATACTAATAAATAAATAAAAATAAAATTGCAATATTTGGGACAGGTAATGTAGAAAGTCAGAACGGCAAAAATTTAAACAACTGAGTCAGGGAAGACCTGCGCAAATAAGAAAGCCTTGAGGTGTGCCTTGAATACCTCCACTGAGAGAGCTTCTCTTATAGATGAAGGAAGCAAATTCCAAAGGATGGGGACAGTGACACTGAAAGCTCTGTTGCCGGCAGTTTTTAACCTTGTCCTGGGAATCAAGAGGAGACCCCTCGAGTAGGAATGGAGGGAGCGGACTGAGGTAGCAGGCGTATGAAGGTCTGCCAGGTAACCAGGGCCCAGGCCATGTAGGGCCTTAAAGGTGAGCAAGCCCACCTTTAAGAGGATCCACCACCTAACTGGCAGCCATTGCAGTTCACACAGGACCAGGGTGACGTGGCAGTACTTAGACTACCCAGTCAGTAGACTGGCAGCTGTGTTCTGCACTAGCTGAAGTCAGCGGAGGGTACCTCCCGAGACCCTGAGGTAGAGCGCATTACAATAATCAAGTCTTGATGTCACGAAGGCATGCACTAATGTAGGGAGGTCCAGGGGCGGAACCAGGGGCCTAATCCTGGTGTTGTTCCTCGGATGGTAAAAACTGGTATGGACCACGGCAGACACCTGAGCCTCAAGTGTCAGACCACTGTCCAGAATAATGCCCAGTTTGCACACCCTGGAGAAGGCCTTCAAAGGCACAGCACCCAGGAAAAGTCCTATCTCCCTGCCCGAGGCCAACCTATCACACCCTCTGTTGGACTCCACTAGCAGTACTTCTGTCTTATCGGGGTTCAGTCAGAACCAGCTGGAGGCCATCCAGCCATTGCATTCAGCAAGGTAGCAGTTAAGCACATCTGCTGTGTTGGATGTCCTGGGTGCAAAGGAAAGATACAGCTTGGTATCATCGGCATACCAATGAAAATCCAAGCCATATTTCCAAATGAGCCCTCCCAGGGGTAGCATGTACACGGCGAACAACATTGGCGACAAGACCGAACCCTGAGGTTCTCCACAAGACAGGAGGCTAGGAGTTAAAAGAGCATAGATACCATATGGCAGTTATTTCTGTGTAACCCCTAGATGGCGCTATCCCAGGGGCTACTACCCCTGCCTGATTTGCCACTAACAGGTTGAGGGGCCTGGATCCAATGGCGGGTGCCTCCACCCAGAGGTCAGGGTTTGCAATAGTTAAACTAACTTGGTCACAGCCCTCTGGGACACTGCAACCCCCCTTTCTTCCCACTAGTGGCCCACACAATATATCAGAATTACTTCACAGTATACACTTACCCCAGGTCTGGTTCCGCACTGGGACCTCCTGTGAAATGAGATACAGTGCAACAATCACAGTACAGTACTTTAACATAGACAAATACCTCAGGCAGTATAACTTTGCTGAAACAAGCAGCTCTGATTTATTTAGGGATATAACAAGGACAGGGGAAATCAGGTTAATTAGCTTATCACTCTAATAATCTATCTATGGCTCTGTGCACAGGCCTATCCCTATCAGTTACTGTCCTGGGTACCCAAGCCCTAGTGGCTAGTCCAAACCGTGGCAGCTGGTAGGGGCCCTTTCACACAGAGAAAAGGAGAATTAAACAGTCAGCAGTACAGTAATTCCATTTGGATTTAATGTGGCAATTCAACAGGAGGCGACCCTGAATTAGTACTCACGACCTCCAAATAAGATAGGGTCCTTCAATGTCAGCAGGGCTCACTTGAGGTACACAAACCTCTTCACACATCCATATAAAAGAAAGCACTATACCAGGCAGGCTGCATCTGTATCCCGATCGCAATTACTGCACAATACCCGAGAACACACAGCAGATTCAGTTCCTGACAGACCGAGTGCATTTTAGCAATTCCTCCAGTCTTCTACAGGGTGAGCCTGGTTTCTACTCTTCAGAGATCCTTTGATTTTTCACAGGACGGATTCAGTCCTAACAAGCTGCAGACCGAACTCTGGCCTATACACGCTTTTTGACTAAAACTGCACACTGAAAAGCACAGGGCTCTTCCTTCTTCACTGCCAAAGCTCAACTGAAACTCCAATCGACAAAACCGGGCACTTCCTTTGAGTTCCTCCCAGTTCTTGACTGGATTGGCTGTCACCACAATAGACTGCTGCTGTTGGTCCAAAAGGCACTGAAGTCTAAACTACATCTCCCAGAGTCACTGCCCATACAATCCTCTTGTGGCTGGCTCAGATAATGAGTCCAAGTTCTGATTCGTCCAAGGCACCATTTAGAGCTAGCTTACCCCACACTGATTGGTCCAGTTCAGCAGTTCAAAACTAGAATGGGGAACTAGCAGACACAGTTCTGACTGCAAAGAAAGCAGGTTAGACAAACTGTAATTTCATTATTACTCTAAATAATTTCTGGCAAACAGTTACATCTTTCAGATAGGTTCCTTTGCACTCTAGTGACTGCAAAATGAAGTGAATTGGCAGCAGCTTGAGTGGTACTCAATCAAAGAAACACACAGTCCCCCATACAACTAATTATGTCTGCAAGCAGACAGCTCTTAAAGAGACAGTACCAGAGGTTCTAAAACACTCACTGATAAATGGCTTAAATGCCAAACACCATTCAGGCTTGGAGCATTCAAGCAAGCTCCTGGAAGTCTTTTGGGAACCCCATTTGCAGGGGGCACCCTTCCTGGTCTGGGAAAGCTGATGTCTGCTACAAGCAAGTACCCCATAAGTTTCAACTGCAACTATATATATTTGCATTAGGCTCGCATCATGTAATCATCAGTCAATATATCATTTTACCAAGAACACATTTCTGAAACATTGCAGTACGTCACTCTTTACACAGTATTACATACACATTGTACCATAACTCAAGTTATTACCTCTTGTACATGAAACCTAGAGAGGGAGCCCTTCCTATCAGTTACCTTGGGGCTGGATGGGGCAAGGGCACCATACTAGAGGGCAACACAAGTAACTTGGGTTAGCACTGATGCTCAGTTTGGGCAATGAGCTTGGGGACACATACACTCCTTTATGGACAACATTGAGAGGCAAGTCCACAGGCCTCCCAAGTGAATCATAACTGAGGTGCACCACAGGCTTTACAGCTCGACCAGTCTTTCTAGGGGGAACTGTTATAGTCTCTGCACTCTGAGCCTCATTTCAGCATTGTCCTCACTTGTCAGGGGAGTCTCCATGGGGGTAGAGAGGCTAGAACTTGGGGCACTTTCAGCTCCAGGAGTTACAGTTTCTGAGTCCACAACATTTGGCTCGTGATGAGAGCTTTCGACACTGGCAGTGGACTGTCAGGGCACTCAAAATACTCTTCTTGTTCGGTGTATCACCAGTCTGCCCAATCTATCATTTTCCTCCCTGAAAGCTCAAACAGTTCAACCATGCACAATGATTCCATTTCATCTGATCTGATGCTTTGCACTTCACTTTCTGGGAGCATTGGCTCCAGGAACGGTGGGGCTTGGACAGTCCAGAAGGCCCAGCTTCATCTCCAGTATTGACTAGGGATTGCCCTCAAACAATTGACTCAGTTCGTAAGAAGGATAGTATTCAAAGTCACTCTCACTTTCTTCGATATGGACTGACAGTCATGCTCAACTGGGACTTGTGCAGGGAACACTTTAACTCTGCTTCTGTAGGTGCAGACTTCCTTGGTCTTTTCTTAGCAGCAGCTCTAGTCACTGGTCCAGAGGGGCATCTTCTAGGGGCTCAGACTCAATTAAGATTTGTCCAATGGGCAGTAAATGATTTCTATGCATTGTTTTTACATCTTTTGAATTATTCTCAGGCCTTACTTTGTACACTGGCAGATCATCTAGTTTGCCCACTACAATGTGAGGGAGATGGTGCCATCTGTCAGCAATCTTGTGCTTGCCATGCAGTCCCAGATTTCTTAGCAATACCGATCTCCCTCCTGGAGTTCTTGTGCTTTCACCTTTTATCATACCTTTCTTTGTTGGCCAGATTTCTTTTGGCAGCCATGGTTTGAGCCAGTTGGTACGCATGAGTTAGCTGGGCCTTTAACTTTTGCACATACTGTAAATAGTTGTCAGCTTGAACCCCATCAGAGAGACCCCAAAACACACATCTACTGGTAGTCGAGCTTCTCTTCCAAACATCAGGCGGTAGGGGAGAATCCAGTGGCATCACTTTGGTGCAGTTATAAGCATGTACCAGGGTGCTAATTTGTTGGCTCCATCTAGGCTTGTCCTTTGGGTGCAGGGTGCCTAGCATATCTAGCAAAGTGCGTTGAAACGCTTCAGGCTGTGGGTCCCCTGGGGGGTGGTAAGGAGTGGTTCTGGACTTTCGCCTCCCCACAGAGAAAGCATCTCTTTGATCAGACGACTCTCAAAGTCTCTCCCTTGATCAGAATGGATTCTTGTGGAGCCCCATAGTGAACAAAAAGTTTCACAAGTGCTTTGGCTACAGTGGATGCTTTTCTGGTCTTTGGTGGGAAAGCTTGGGCATATCTCGTGAATGGTCAGTGACCACCAGCACATTACTGATATTTCTTTGATCTGACTCCAAACTTAGAAAATCAATACAGACCAGCTCCATGGGTGCACTGGTGGTGATGTTAACAAGGGGCAGCCCTCTGGGGCAAAGCTTTCCTCTGTAAGCAGCGACTACAAGTTCGAATGTGTTGCTCCACATCAGCCCCATCTTAGGCCAATAGAATCTGATCTCACCAAGTCAAGTGTTCTGTCTATACCAAGGTGCCCCATGTGGTTGTGCAAGGACCTCAGTACTGAGTCTCGAAGGCAGTGGCAGCACTAGTTGTTGTTTGTCTACTTGTCCCCTCTGTCTACTGTTCTCTGTATAACAGTTTATTGATCAGTTTCAACTTAGGACCTTCTTTGTATAACAGTGCAGTTCTCAAATCAGTGGAGCGTAATTTGGACACATCTTTTCCTGCATAGAGGGCTTTAAAGCTGCTTTGATCATGGGATCGCGGGATTGAGCCCGCGAATACTGTCATTGTCCAGCTGAGGCAGTGCACCAATGTCTATTGCAGAAAAGTGGCAATAAGCAGCAGGTATGCAATTCTCAGAGGCTCCCAAGCAATCCACCATGCAGTCCACTGCGTCCGTGGACATTTGTTCCTCCCTGTCAAACTTCCGGCAGAGTGCCCGAATGTCAGGTTCTGCCAATCGGACCCAATCATTCTGGGGAACAGGCCTCCGGGAGAGAGCATCAGCATCTATGTGGTTCAGACCTGCTCGGTATTCGAGAGCATAGTCATATGTAGATAATGCAGAAAGCCACCTATGGCCAGTGGCATCCAACTTAGCTGAGGTCTGCACATAGGTCAAAGGATTATTGTCAGTTTTTACTAGTATTTTAGCCCCATACAAGTACTCATGGAATTGGTCAACAATAGCCCACTTCAAAGCTAGGAACTCTAACTTATGTACAGGATAGTTCTTTTTGGATGGGGTCAGGCTTCTACTGGCAAAGGCCACTGGTCTCAGGCCATTCTCGTGCTCTTGGTACAACACAGCCCCCAACCCTTGCAAGCTAGCATCAGTGTGCAGGACGTAAGGTTTTCTTGGATCGGCATAGGCCAGCACTGGAGCATGGGTAAGTTGATATATGATCTCATGAAAAGCAGTCTCACAATCAGGAGTCCAGCGGGCCCCAAATACTTCACTCGGATGAAAATACACTCTTTCAGTCTTGAGGGACGCTGACTTTTGGTATTTTTTGTGGGTTGGGGGATACCCTTGAGTAAGGTTAAGTAAAGGGCGGATCACACTTGAATAGTCCTTGATGAAGCGCCGATAATAACCACAGAATCCCAGGAATCTTTGCAGTTCTTTTAGATTTTTGGGCTGTGGCCAGGTGGTCAAGGCCTCAACTTTACTTGGGTCGGTCTCTATTCCCTCGGTGGATACTATGTGTCCCACATACTTTACTGATGTTTGAAAGAATTGACACTTATCAATGGACAGTTTAAGGCCAAAGTCCTCCAGTCGGTCCAATACCTTAAATAATCTGTCTCATGTTCCTCCAGTGAGCTGCCAAACACAATAACATCATCTAGGTATACCAGGCACTCTAGTAAGTTCATGTCCCCACTGCACGCCCATCAATCGTTGAAAAGTGGCTGGGGCACCTGAAATCCCTTTGAGGCATCCTCATGAATTCATAGAAGCTAAGCGGACAGATAAAGGCCGCCTTCTCACGGTCCTCTGGGGCCATCGGGATCTGGTAGTACCCACTGCGGAGATCCAGCACAGAGAACCACTTGCTCCCTTTAGGCAGTCCAAGCATCCTGAATGCGGGCATTGTGTACTGATCAGGATAGTCCGCGGTTTAAGGTGCGATAATCCACACACATCCTTACTGTTCCATTCTTTCCTCACTACCACAATGGGGAAGCATAAGGGCTTCTGGATTCTTGTATTACACCAGCAGCTAACATCTCTTGCAGATGCCGTCTCACATCATCTATGTCAGCAGGTGCCAGGCGTCGAGACCTCTCACGAAATGGTCTTTCGTCATGCAGCCGGATATTGTGCTCAGCTCCTTGCACGCATCCTACATCCCATTCCTTTAAAGAAAACACCTGGTCTCTCTGGGCAAGCTTCTCACTGATCCTCACTTTCCATTCAGCTGGCAGCGGGGAGTCGCCGAAATCAAGCAAGTCAGGCGTTACTCTGTCATTCTTCCTTGAACTCTTGCTGCTGGGTAGCACTGCAGTGTCTGCACAATGCACATTAGCCAGGATGCAACCTCTGTTTACTCGAATGTCTCTTTCAGACACATTATGAACTTGGACCATTACCCTTCTGGCATAAGCATGGCTCTAGCGGGCAAAATACTAGGCTTGACCAGCAGTCCCTCTGGCAATTTTCCATCGCCTGGTGCATCCAACATTAATATTTTATTCTTAACATCCTTTCTGATACGGACCTCTCCTGTAAGGTACACTGGGCATTTGGCGCCAGGATCAGAGACTCAGGATCCTTCTTCCATACAATTCCGACCGGTTCCTCTGGTTCTGTTTTTCAGCATCTCTCTGTGCCTCATAGGCCTTCTTAATTAAAGCCGAACTCTTAAAGCTCTACTAGTCTTTGACCCCTGTTTTCATAACACAACTGTGCCAGCCTTCCGAACATATGAGCATTTGTTCCAATCAACAAAGGGACACCATCATACAGTCCAGTGGGGACACACTAAGGCTAGGGTCTCTACTTGTTCGGCCACTCCAGCCACGGAGGTGGGGAAAGACAGCCAAATTGGATATACCGGAATAGGGTAGGCCTTCTCACTTAACCCCATACATGCAGTCCTTCTAATGGTTGTAAGGGTACGTCTGACAAATGCTTCTGATACCAATCCTGGAACATAATTGTCACTTGGGAGCCACTGTCTAATACAGCTCTTGTAGACACTCCATTCACCTTTACAGTGGTCTCCATGGAGGGACCCACTATTCTGGACCAGTCTGGAGAGGCGGTAGTGGGGGCCTGGGCAACTGACCTTGCCACAAAAGGACGTGAATTAGCATTTTTGGTGCCTCACTGATCGTGTCGTGCACCTCTTAACCACTGATTTCTTCTCCAAGCTCTCCTTGTAGCCTATATGCAACTTTGTCAGTGTCTTTTGGGGACTGGCATTCCCTTTCATGTGCCCATCTTTCCCACAATTATAGCAAAACATACTTTCTGGAGTTTGAGCTGGCCGAGGCGCCACACTGGGAGCCAGGGCGGGTATTACTAACTGGAAACCTTGGTGCCATCTCTGTCTCGGCGTGATAAGCATTTGGAGACATCTCGTCAGTTTCTCCACTTCCATGGTCAAGGAATCGAGTTCGGAGCTGTTATCAGCAGGAGATACATGGGTGGGTACCCCACCCCATAGCAGATGCAGTCGGATATAGGTCAGGGCCCGTACTTGCAGGCGTGGCCTTCATAAAGGACTGTTTTTGAATTCCGGATCTCTCAACAGTTTAGCCCCATTGTGACATATCTTTTTCCTTGTCAGAGCACTCATTGACTGCCAACCTCTGCCCCTGAACTTCACTTGATGGGTCACCCTCAGTCACTTCGGTCGTGGCAGCTATTGGTGCAGGTCCCTCGAGGGGTCGTCTTTTCTCAACTCCTCAATTTCTCTCATTAACTCATCATAGGAGGGTGGGGATTCCAGTCGATCTGCCAGGCGTAACTGAAGCAACAGCAGTTCTGAGAAGGGGCAGACTTAAGGATCCTGTCCAGCCTGGTTCGGTCCAGTTCAATCGCTGGCAAACTACCTTTTCTGAGGCATTCTTGCAACAATTTTTCCAGCAGAGATACATACACAGACAACAACTCCCTTGGTACTGTTGTGCATCTCTTACTCTCCACCATAGGTCCTCATCAGAATCTGGGCTCCCATACACATTCTCCAAGGCCTCAAGATAGGCCTGTGCAGTCGCTTCAGGGTTACTGGCCCGTTTGCTTGCGGATGGTAGCCAGGGCAGGACCTCGGGCTCTCACTAACCCTCTTTCGCTTTTCGCCTTCCGAGCATTGCCATTCTAGCACTTGGGGGCAACATAGTTTATCCAGGTCTCCCAGTCATCCTCCCTTGGGGTGGGAGGTGCCAGAGAAGATCCTCAACCTTCGGTAAGAGTCGTGACTAATGGCAGGTGCAGAAATAGGAGTCCGCATTGGTTCAGCCACCATTACGGGCACTGGAGCAGGAGAGGGTGTTGGGGGAGGAACACCCCCAGGTGGCAAGAATAGTTTCTTCAAGTCCTCCACAGTTTTCCCCTCTCCCAGCAACCATTCAGCAAATTTCTCCTCAAAAGTTTCAGATAGTGGTGGGGTCTGATTCCCCCCCGGGTCTTTACTGTCCTTAGTTATCGCTCTCCAAGCAGTGAGGGCTCCCTCTGGGGTAATGGTCTGTGGCACTTTGGAGCTATCTATGGGATCCTTAAACTCTACTAGGGCCAGGAAAGTGTGGGTGAGCAGATTAGCATGCGACCCACCACCACAGGGTTTTGTAAACCTTCCACCTTGGAAAGTACTCCCTGCACAGTGTCCGTATTGATACCCAGGGGATGTCCAGGATAAGCATAGCATTTTGGGGTCAATCTCCTCCCCAGTACACCACTCCACCAGCGGTGCACAGCCACTTCTGTCGGTACCATTTTTCTTAACAGTGGTTCGTAAATATGGCCACTAGAGGACACACAATCCCAGCGGTGAGCCTCCAAGATGTAACCCCTAGATGGCGCTATCCCAGGGGCTACTACCCCTGCCTGATTTGCCACTAACAGGTTGAGGGGCCTGGATCCAATGGCGGGTGCCTCCACCCAGAGGTCAGGGTTTGCAATAGTTAAACTAACTTGGTCACAGCCCTCTGGGACACTGCAACCCCCTTTCTTCCCACTAGTGGCCCACACAATATATCAGAATTACCTTCACAGTATACACTTACCCCAGGTCTGGTTCCGGCACTGGGACCTCCTGTGAAATGAGATACAGTGCAACAATCACAGTACAGTACTTTAACATAGACAAATACCTCAGGCAGTATAACTTTGCTGAAACAAGCAGCTCTGATTTATTTAGGGGATATAACAAGGACAGGGAAATCAGGTTAATTAGCTTATCACTCTAATAATCTCATATGGCTCTGTGCACAGGCCTATCCCTATCAGTTACTGTCCCTGGGTACCCAAGCCCTAGTGGCTAGTCCAAACCGTGGCAGCTGGTAGGGGCCCTTTCACACAGAGAAAAGGGAGAATTAAACAGTCAGCAGTACAGTAATTCCATTTGGATTTAATGTGGCAATTCAACAGGGAGCGACCCTGAATTAGTACTCACGACCTCCAAATAAGATAGGGTCCTTCAATGTCAGCAGAGGCTCACTTGAGGTACACAAACCTCTTCACACATCCATATAAAAGAAAGCACTATACCAGGCAGGCTGCATCTGTATCCCGATCGTAATTACTGCACAATACCCGGAGAACACACAGCAGATTCAGTTCCTGACAGACCGAGTGCAATTTTCAGCAATTCCTCCAGTCTTCTACAGGGTGAGCCTGGTTTCTACTCTTCAGAGATCCTTTGATTCTTTCTACAGGACTGATTCAGTCCCAATGCTGCAGACCGGAACTCTGGGCCTTACACACGTTTTTGACTAAAACTGCAACTGAAAAGCACAGGGCTCCTTCCTTCTTCACTGCCAAAGCTCAACTGAAACTCCAATCGACAAAACGGGCACTTCCTTTGAGTTCCTCCCAGTTCTTGACTGGATTGGCTGTCACTCACAATAGACTGCTGCTGTTGGTCCAAAAGGCACTGAAGTCTAAACTACATCTCCCAGAGTCACTGCCCATACAATCCTCTTGTGGCTGGCTCAGATAATGAGTCCAAGTTCTGATTAGGTCAAGGCACCATTTAGGAGCTAGCTTACCCACACTGATTGGTCCAGTTCAGCAGTTCAAAACTAGAATGGGAACTAGCAGACACAGTTCTGACTGCAAAGAAAGCAGGTTAGACAAACTGTAATTTCATTATTACTCTAAATAATTTCTGGCAAACAGTTACATCTTTCAGATAGGTTCCCTTTGCACTCCTAGTGACTGCAAAAATGAAGTGAATTGGCAGCAGCTTGAGTGGTACTCAATCAAAGAAACACACAGTCCCCCATACAAACTAATTATGTCTGCAAGCAGACAGCTCTTAAAGAGACAGTACCAGAGGTTCTAAAAACACTCACTGATAAATGGCTTAAATGCCAAACACCATTCAGGCTTGGAGCATTCAAGCAAGCTCCTGGAAGTCTTTTGGGAACCCCCATTTGCTGGGGGGTTACATCTGCCTCAGTTAAGACAGTCATTTTAAAACATATTGGTTAGCTCAAGAAATACACTCCTATGAAGAATGGTATCAAGACCTTGTATTTAATTTGAGAATTGAGCAAATGATCACTAGTATTAAGAGGCACAAGTCCTTTGAAAAGAGAGTGGTGAAACTGTTCACCATATACTTGTTTACGCAGGCAGTGGACTAGACCGAGCACACTGTCTATACTTAGCAGAGTGATTGTATGATAATCTGTCTAATGCTTTAATATTACTCTAAATGGGGCCTAGGCCTGCCTGCTATACCTTATTAGTTGCTTTTTCCTTTGATATTGAATTCCCATTTTGTATTCACAGTTACTAAGGGGTTAAGTATGTTTTATTGTTTGTATTGGTGTTCTTTGTGTTATGGTATGTTTGTATTGTACTATGTGCTTCAGAAAATCAATAAAGTATGTTATTCTCCAAAAAAGCAGAGGCTTACCTTTCCTCCAGCTCCTCTGCAATGTCACTTATAAATGCAATTATTTATTTAGCTTTTATTTCCCAGGTAGGTGCATTTGGCAAAAAACAGTTGTCTATTTTCAGGCACAACCCGGGAAAATACAACAGAGGTGGTCAGCAGTAAGGTAACAGGAATGACGAGGTATTCAATAAAAACAGGGTTCAGTTCATAAAATACAAAAGTGTTGAGATAAACAGTGTTGTAAGTTACATAAAACAATATTCAAGGTCATAGATTTGATACATTACAATTCAATGTTCGACAACTGCCATACAGAACAGGGTTCAGAGGTATGTATAGTTATTAGGAGTGTACTGCAAAGATTGGAATGTGACTCCAAAGAGGACCAGGCTCAACACTTAACCTTGCGGCACCCCACTGGTCACCGTCCCCTTCTCTGAGCGAACTCCATTTACCACCACCATCTGTCACCTGTCCCCTAACCAATTTCTTATCCAATTTAACACCTTCAGACCCACTCCTAAGCTACCCAGCTTGTTTAATTGTCTCTTGTGTTAAGCGGTGTAGAACACCTTAGTGAAATCTAGATATGCCACATCCACCACACCACCCTGATCCGCTTCCCCTGTCACTCGATCAAAAAATTCTGTCTGCTGTCTCTGATCTTGTAACCCGTTTGCTTCAAGATAATCCACTGTCCTCTCCTTCAACAATGATTCTATTAATTTTCCCCCAACTGAGGTCAGATTAACTGGCCTATAGTTTCCAGTCTTATCCCTGCTACCACTTTTATGAAGAGAGACTACATCTGACCTTCTCCAGTCCTCCAGAACCACACCTGTTTCTAGTGATCTGTTAAATAGGACTGTCAAAGGTGCAGTCAGTGCCTCCCTGAGTTTCTTCATTACCCTAGGGATGTACCTAGCCTGGTCCCATTGCTTTGTCTGCATTCAGACTAGCAAGTCCCTCTAGTATCCTGTCCTCTGAAAAAGGACTGGTATCCATTTCCATTCTCACAGAGTGCATAATGCTTTTTTGTGGCCCCTCCCCTTCTTCCTCCACCTTGAACTCTGAACAAAAGTATTTTGTTTAGTGTGTCTGCTTTGTCCTGGTCCTCCTCTGTGCAGTCCCCCACCCCTTTTCAGTCTTGCAATTCCTTCTTTGGTCCTCCTCTTTTCATTTATGTTCCTAAAAACATATCTTGTCCCCTTTCTTTACTTATTTGGCTATCTTCACTCAGTTTTTACCGTCACACTCCTTACTGCTTTCCCTGTGTCTCTGTTTCTGCTGATATATTTCCCTGTCCTCTTCTCTCTGTGTGTCTCCTTATATCTCCTGAATGTTACCCTTTTAGTCTTTACTTTTCCAGCCACCTCTCTCGTGAACCACAGTGGTCTGTTTTTCCTCTTACTCTTAACTCACCTGCTTGACACAGAGGTACTGTATGTAGCCTTCAGAATTGCCCTCTCTAATTTTGTCCAGTGGTGCTACACTCTACCTAGACCATCTCTCCCTGACAGTTCACATTTTACGCATTCTCCCATCTTAACAAAATCTGCCCTCCTGAAGTCCAGGACTCTCACCTTAGTGTATGGTGATCACTGGTACCTAGGCAACTTCCTACCTTGACATCTGCCACACTGTCTCCATTTGCAGATATCAGAATCAGTATAGCCCCATCGTAAGTGGGTTCACTAACTAGTTATGTGAGGGACGCCCCCTGTAGGGAGTCCAGTCTATCCTTGCTTCTTGCTGTAGCTGCGGCTGGGAGACTCCAATCCATGACCAGTATATTGAATTCCCACACGATCAGTATTTCCCCCTTTTCTGCTGTTCTGCTAATGGCTTCCACCAGTTTCCCATGTAACCCCTCCCCCTGTGATGGAAGTCTGTAAATCACACCAGTGCAAATGGTGGCACCATTTCCTTTCTCCAGGGTGACCCACAAGACCTCTGCCCCCTTATGTATTCCCTGTACCTCTGTCATGTTCCTTTACACAGAGCGACATGCCACCTCATTTTTTTCCCCCCTCCCTGTCCTTTCTAAACAGATTATAGCCTGGAATGGCAATGTCCCGGTCATGGTTTTTATTGCACCAGCACCTTGACTCAGTAATGGCCGCGGTGTCTAGGTCGGCCTCTGCCATGAGTGCCTCCAGATCTGGAATCTTATTTCCTAGACTTCTAGCATTCATACACATGGCCTTCCAGATTTCATTTCTAGTTTGATAATTTCCCTTCTTTTTTTCCTTTTTGCCCACCCTCATTACCCACTCAATTATACTACTTTTCCTAGCCTTTGGGGGATGGCTGTTTTTTTCCTTCCTGATGTCTTCCTCCACCCCCACATCTAGTTTAAATGTCCATTATACAATGGCAAAGAAAAATCCTGAGCTCTGATTGGTCAGTCTGGGACTGGACCCCTGGTGTTATACCAGTATAACATCACGGCTATAGTTCCACCACACAGATGACCACATGAACTGTTACTGGAATCACTCCATGCAGCCTGCTTCAGTGATTCCTGCTTGGCACCTGCCTTCAGTGTCCCTGACTCAAAACACAGCCAGAATAAAACCAGCAACCTGCAGACATTCCTCAAAATCCCTAAAGTCTCGATTTCATGTTAAAAAAATGTAATTGAAACACGTCTTTATGATTCAGTTCACAGACCAAGCCCACCCAGTGCATGAATGAGCAACCGAGCAAGCGCGTCCGTAAACAATCACTGAGCACCTCTAATGCTCTCTCGCTCTTCAAATCACTTTCCTCTTGTGTGTTTTTTTTATAAGTGGAGCTTGTAAAAACACTCACAGAGCATCCTCCCTACCTCCTTTCCTCTTTATTTACACACATCCTCACAGCAGTGGCAGCGTGTCTCCGAGTCACAAACAGTAGCAGCATGAACAGCAAGTCACAGAACGACAAACAGAGGGAAACACAAACTGGAAACCATGACAAAACAGAATGTGAAGACTGAGGTAATAGGGTATACTGTATGACCTCGAGCAAGTCACTTAACTTCCTTGTGCTCCCAGGTTGCACCTGGAAACAAGCTCTGGCTTATTGTGCCTTTCTTGGTTAAACAATTTCCCCCTTTTCCTTTCCCTTATGCAGACCTTTATCCTCCCAGGCAGTACCCCAGTCCCCAGTGTAGCAAACCCTTCCTGTCTACACCATTCCCTCAACCAAGAATTGAAGGTACTGATGTGGAGATCCCTCTTCTCTCCTTTGTCATAGACAAGGTAGCACCTCTGCAAAAGCCACTGAATGTGCTACCTGCTTAAGACAACTCCCCAGCGTCTTGAACTCTCCCTACACTATTGCAGCCCCATTTCTAGATAGGTCATTAGTCCCCAAGTGCACAGTAACATCCAGCTCTGCCTCCCTTCCTACTGCTCTAGCAATCCTCACTATTCTCTTTCCAGCCCTCCTGACCATGGCACCTGATAGGCACTTAACCTCCCTCTCCCTCCCTTACCTATTCCCAGATCTATCCCCCTCACAATTGAGTCCTCCACCAGAAGATGTTTCCTTTTCCTTTGGGGTCTTCTACCACCCTCCCTAGGGTCTCCTTTATGGAGGATCGCCACATCCTCATGGGACATGTCCCTGGGTGCCTCATCCTGCCAAGGCAGCATAGGAATATATTGCGGTACCGGTTATGGTATATGCCTCTGGCTCAGTTTCTCTACCTTTCCCAGGCCCACCACAGTCCTGCTTCTCCCTTCCCTGGGCTTCCTCTGAGGTAGCAGTGTCAGACTTGCTGGTCCCGGGTGAGCTGCCCTCCTCTGGATCACCTCCACTCTTTCTATGCACTTCCAGAGATGTGGTCTCCAGAACCGGACATGGTAGTCTAGGTGGGTTCTTACCACTGATTTATTCAGAGGCAACACCACCTCCCTCATTCTGCTGGTGATACCCCTCGCTATGCACCCAGTATCCTACTAACCCTCCCTACTGCTTTGTTGCACTGCCTGTCAACCTTTAGCTCATCCAGTATGATTGCCCACAGGTCTCTTTCCTGCTTGGTGGTAGTCAATACCACCCCACCCACTTTGTACTCTGCCCCTGGGTTTCTGTGCCATAAGTACATTATTCTGCACTTTTTTTTTATTGAAACCCAGCTGCCATACTCTTGACCACTCCTCTAGTTTTCTCAGGTCTCTGCTCATCCTTTCCACACACACACCCCCGGCAGTGTCCACCCTATTGAAGATTTGGTGTCATCTTCAGAAAGGCAGACCTTCCCTTCCAGCTCCTCTGCAGTGTCACTTATAAAGATATTGAAGAGGACTGGTCCCAGCGCTGATCCCTGAGGCACCCCACTGTTCCCTCCCTTCTTCAGAGTGAACTCTGTTTGCCAACACCCTCTATCGCCCATCCCCCTAACCAATTTCTTATCCAGTTTATCACCTTAGGACCAACTCCTAACAGCTACCTTTCCTACTAATCTCCTGTGTGGAACGGTGTTGAAAGCCTTACTTAAATTTAGGTAGGCTATGTCCACCACTCCACCCTGATCTAAATCCTTTGTTACCCGGTCAAAGAAATCTACCAGATTCATTTGACATTACCACCGCCCTGTGAAACCATGCTGCCTCAGGTCTTGCAACCCACTGGATTCAAGATATTCTACAATCCTTTCCTTCAGCAGTGATTCCATTAACTTTCCCTCCACCAGTGTTGGGCTGACTGCCCTTTAATTGCTAGCCTCCTGCCTGCTACCACTTCTGTGTAGTGGGGCTACATATGCCCTCCTCCAGTCCTCTGGAACCACTCCTGTTTCCAGTGAGCTGTTAAACAGGACTGTCAGATGTGCAGCCAGTATTTCCCTGAGCTCCGGCAATACCCTTGGATGCACCCCATCTGACCTCATTGCTTTGTCCACCGTCAGATTAGCGTGTCCCTTCAGGACTCTCTCCTTTAAAAAAGGACTAGTGTCCACCTCTCTCCATCCAAAGCTTTTGTTACTTTTTTGTGGCCCCTCCCCTTCTCCTTCCTCTGTGAGCACTGAACAGAAGTGATATCCTAACTCCTAAATGCCTATGCAGAAATAGGTTTTAGGATTTAATTTAGCATTTAGCATTTTCGGACTGGAACTCTGAAAAACCTAAAACCCCAAAATCGATCAGAATCCAACAAATCTGATTCTGTTTGGTGGATTCCAAATAATCCTGCCATATAATCATGGGTATCACTAGGATCCAGCAGATAGAGATATCGGGTGGCCTCCAGCAGGTCACAGTGCACACTCTGAAGCTCAGAGGTGAGACATCCAGGGTTACTGTTAGCAGTCACTTCTTCTCCCAGAGGGAAGTAATCCTGTGGAACAGCCTACCAAAGGGGACAGTAGAAATGGAAAACAATACAATACTCCAAGGTAAGCCTAAATAAATATTTGTTTCTCCAGGGAATCACAGGGTACCATAGATAGTAGAGTTGATGGGGAGTCCCTATAAATGTTTGCAAAGCATTCTTAATCCCTGCTTATGTTGAAGAGAATGGACCCAGAGTCCATTCTAATTAAAATCATTGTGTAACCCTCAGAAATGTTCAAGAAAAATATCTGAGAAGTTCTTTGCTACCCGGCTGTAGTAAAATACTAACAACTGTTTCTTTATTTTAGTCAACAGATGGACTGAGTGCAGTGATAGTCTGAGCTGGCAGTCATCACTCAGAAAACATGTGCAGAGTCACACACCAGAGAAACCCTGTCTCTGTACTCATCAGGAGAGTTGTACTGGAGAGAGATCACATCAGTGTACTGAATGTGAGAGGAGCTTTACACAGCACAGCCTCCTGATAACGCATCAAAAAATTCACTCTGGAGAGAGAGGCCATATGAATCTGCTGAATGTGACAAGAGCTTTACACAGCAGAACCACCTGATGACGCATCAGAAAATTCACTCTGGAGAGAGGCTATATAAATGTGCTGAATGTGGCAAGAGTTTTACAATGCAGAGTAATCTCACAACAAATCAGCGCATTCACTTCTGAGGGAAACCGTATAAATGTGATCAATGTAACAAGAGTTTTACACGGCAGAGTAGTCTTGTAACACGTACTAATTTCTTGAGTTTTGAATATGCCCTGGCTAAAGAATGGGGTCCATTCTTGCCACGGTATTAGAAATCCCTAAACATTTGGAGACACTAACCCCGTGAGAGAAACCATATAATTGTTCTGAATGCAATAAGAGTTTTACACAACAGAGTTACCTCATAACACATCAATGAATTCACTCTGGAGCAAGGCCATATGAATGTGCTGAATGTGACAAGAGCTTTATATGGCTGAGTTACCTGATAACGCATCAACGAATTCATTCTGGAGAAAGACCATATAAATGTGTTGAATGTGACAAGAGTTTTATACAGCAAAGTCACTTGATAACACATAAGCGAATACACTCTGGAGAGAGGCCATATAAATGTACTGAAGTGACAAGAATTTTTCAGATATGAGTGCCCTCAAAAAGGATCAGCGAAGTCATTCTACTAGGGTTTATTCTTATCATGGTATTAGAAAACCCCGAATGTTTGAGGTACTACCCCAAAGAGAGATCATATAAATGTGTCTGGCTGAGATGAGCTTGATGTGGCACAGTGATCTCACAAAGCGAAAGTGAATTCACTCTGGATTAAGATGGTTCACAAACTGCATGGAAAAATAGACATGTAGGTTTCTGTGGTACAGCGCTGGAAACAGTTTCCCATCTAGTGGCTGGGTGTAGCATATTTATTTATTTCCTTCATGCAGAATCCTTTAGGCGGTGCCTATTTTTAAAGGATTCGGAGTCATAGATAACAGTTATACATAATGCAACGTCTACAATACATTCAACGAAATGTACATAACAGCAGGTGGACACGTAGGCTGGAGGTTATTCAACGTTACATTGTAGCAGTAATAGAGAGCAGTTAACAAAGGAATGTGTGTGCAACAGGTGTATGTATCTAGCATATTAGGAGCAGAAAAACAAGTTTCTCTTGTCAGGACCCACCAAAATTAATTCATTTATTTATTTGAATTTTGGTAATGAGGTAAGCCTGCTGAGACAGAATGTCCTTGTTTCAGGGAAAATGTCAGTTTTTCAGGGGTGAGCCAGGGAAGAGTAAAAGGGGAGGTACAGAGATGCAATGAATAACAGCAACAGATAAGTGTGCAAAGACACTTACAATAGTATGTAAATCACAGTATAGATTTTATATATATATATATATATATATACACACACAAAATGGATGTACAGTATTTACAAATAATACTATATATATAGGCACATAAGTAGTAATTTACAATATATACAAGATGCATGGCAAAATTTTACAGATAATACAGTAAATTGTACAAATAATACAGTAGATACAGGCACAGAGGCGGTATTTTCAATTGACTTTAAAGCATCTACAGAGTGCAGAGCCCTCGAATGAGTTGAGCAGCCTAGATTTAAATACATTGACAGAATTGCTTTTCCTATTAACACTGTTCAGACTATTCCACTGTTTGGCGAACCTGTATGTGAAAGAGTTCTGCCCTGTTATAATTTTCCTTCTGGGGAGCAGCAGTGTACAACTTGACATACCTCTGGTGTTGTATTGGTTATAGGTGAGAGTAGACAGTGTTCGCAGGCCTGGGGAGAGCATGTCATGAAGTGCTTGGAAGCCCACAAGAAGTGTGTTGTAGAGAAGTCTCAGATTTAGGATAAGGATATTTAGTCTGGAGTAAAGGTCGCATGTATGAGTGCATAGTTTAGCGTCGAGTGCAAAGTGACTCTCCCTGTTTAAAAGCCCCCTCACACATTTTAGTCTCCCATCATTTGCAGACCCGTAGACCACTGGTTCATAGTCAATGATGCTAATTGTGAGGCTTTGAACAAGCAATTTTTTACCTTGGTTAGCAGGCTGTTTCTATATAGAAATCCTATTCTGAAAATTACTGTTTTTTACCAAGTGGTCCACATGGTCACTGAAGGTCAAGGCACTATCAGGGGTCAGTTCAAGATACTTAAAGGCTTGTACCTGTTCGATGGGGTCATCTGTTAGTGTATGGATATTGAGGTCACTAGCAAGGTGACCTTTTCTGCATTTGCCAAATAACATAGATTTGTTTCCCTGTTGTACAGCACCAGTAGGTTACTAGTGAACCAGGACTGCATGTTCATAAAGTCATCCTGTAGATTCTGCCTAATGTCATCTATGTATCGATCAGAAGAGAAGATGATGGCATCATCTGCATACAGGATAGTTTTGGTGGATTTACATACTGGGGGTAGTTCATTTATAAACAGACTAAAATGAGATCCAAGGATGGATCCGTGTGGACCCCTGTACTCACGGGCCTAATATCAGATAAGGATGTTCTGCACTTGACTAATTGGGTTCTACCTCCCAGGTAATCTGCGAACCACTTTGCCACATCAGTGGAGAGATCTAAGGACAGTAGTTTGCTGCAGAGGAGGGTATGGTTCAGAAGATCAAAGACCTCTGTTAGGTCAATGAATAAGGAACCCACTTGCTGCCCCTGGCCAAGTGCCCTGGGGATAGACTGTGAATTCTAGTAGAGCTGTGGTCATGCTTAAATTATTTCTAAAACCATGCTGCTCATTAGACAGGAGGTTGTACTGGTTCAGGTGCTTGACCAGCTGGTTATTTGCCATTCTTTCTAGTACCTTGGATAGTGGTGAGAGAATGGAGATGGAGCAGTAGTTTACTATTAATGTGAGGAGGCCTGTATACAGAAAGACACAATAATATGTGCGTTCAGCGCATGTCTGGCATGTCAGAGGACTCAGGAGAGTGTAAGAGTGCTAAACACATAGAAAATAAGCCAAACAACTGATTAGAGATCAAGGTAAGAGGCCACCAACCCAAAATAGTAGGCAAAGCGGGAAGCAAATAGCATAAACATGGACCTAAGTGACAATCACAGCATTTAATGCACTGAGAGCATGGAGCTTGGTTGGCAACTGTGTAAAATCTGTGATATGTACACAAAAGGAGTGAACCAGGAAAACTATGAATGTGATAAATGCATGCTAATAACATTGTTCCAGGAAATTATTATCCTTAAACATAGACTTACCATCAAAGATTATATTTTAGCCTGGAGGAATTTATAGATCAGGCAAATGCCTCCTTCTGTTCTGAAACTACATCATTGAGCCCAGCTCCAAGCCCCTCCTTACAACCCCATGTTTTAGCAAAACAATAGAACAAAGACAGAGATATAGAGCATAGTGATGCATAGTTTAGCCTAAAGCAGGTAATAAACCAAGAAGAGGAGGACAAGTAGGGAGTGGAAATCCTATTACATTGAATAAATTCCAGATATTAGCAGAGGCAGAACCACAAGCAGCAAAAATAGAGACTGGAACACAGAAGGACATACTGATAACTGAGGACTCTATTACTAGAGGCATAGACTCAATCATATGTAAAGGCAGAAATGAGTCCACAACCGTGAGCAATAAAACTTAGAGATATCAAAAACATGACAGGTGGGTTGCTATCAAATCAAACAAAACCCTTGGCAGTGTTACATGTGGGGGTAAATGACATAGGAAATAGACCCCTGAAAAATATTTACGAGGATTATGATGCAGTGGCACAAGCAATTCATAAAGTAGAAGGCGACCTCATAATATCAAGTATTTTACCAGTCAGAGGCAGAAATGCTTAGAAAAATAGAAAGATGCAACTAGTAAATACATGGCTAAGGGAATGGTGTACTATACATAAATATGGGTTCATAGACAGTTGGGCAAGCTGTGGGGATGAAAGACTATTTGGAAGGGATGGGCTGCACCTAAACAAAATGGGGTTGAGAAGACTAGCAAAGGTTATAAATGATTATCTGCTTACTTATTTAAACTGATAGCAGAGGGGGGCAAGGGATAAAACTGAGAGAAATAAAAACAAACTAGCTACAAATAAACTGGAAACAGGACAAAAATGCCTGCTACTAAACGCTCGCAGTATGACCAAAAAAGCTGATGAACTTAGACATATCATGGAGACTGAGAACATATCAATCTGTGCTATAACTGAAACCTGGTGGGACTGGGAACATACGTGGTGGTTATATATATAAATGACCATGTGCAAGTTGAACAAATCGAGGTACAAGATACAAAATTAGAACAACTTTGGATCAAAACCACACCTATTGGCTCATCTAAAATAATCATGGGAGTGGTGTATAGAACCCCCTATATCTGAGGAGGAGGATTATTCCCTACAGCAGCACATCCAGAACCTAAATCCTGCAGTTAGAGTAATGGTAGTTGGAGACTTGAACTTGCCTGTAATAAATTGGGATTCCCTCACAGGCACAACAAGAATGGAAAAATTATATATAGATATATTTGAACAGGTAGGCCTGGAACAGGTGGTACATCTCAGCACAATGGGTCCTAATAGTATGGATTTAGTGCTAACCAATAGAAATGAATGCATACAGAATTGCACTACCAGGCGCCCATTAGGTGACAGTGATCATAGAAGGTGATACTGAAGTACTTATTTGGAGCAAAGCTGACTTCACAGCTCTCCGCAATAAGCTGTTACAGTGGGATTGGAGAGAATCATTCAGGGAAAATAGCTTGGGCAAACTGTGGGACATCCTGATAGACAAAATAAATGAACGTGTAAGGAAACATATACCAACTAGGAAGAAGTATAGGAGAGGGACAAAAACCCCAGTGTGGATGAACCCTGAACTAAAACAATTGATAGTAAACAAACAGAAATTATTTAAATCAATGAAACAGAATAAAACAGGAACAATGTCTACTTCTTAAATGACTACAGAACAAGGTCAAACAGGAGGTTAGGAAAGCCAAAGCAACATATGAGACTGGGTAAGCGAACAAAACAAAAAGTAATTTCAAAGCCTTTTACGCTTATATAAATGATAGAAAGAGCACAGGTCAGACCATAGGTCCATTAAGAACACCAGAGGGGCATATGGCTGTCACTAACAAGGAAATGGCAGACACACAAAACATGTACTTTGCATCAGTGTTCAATAAAGAGGATAGCTTGAAGAAAATGGGCACATCAAGCAAGCCCCCCCCCCAAAGCCCCATAATTATTGAAACCAGTGAGGTTAAAAACAGACTAGCACACCTGAAAATAAATAAATCAGCAGGTCCTGATAACCTACATCCAAGATTCTTAAAAGAGACAGCAAACGAGCTAGCACCAGCTATTAGCTATATATTTCAGCAATCTCGAAATAAGGGAGAAGTGGTCTCTGCTTGGAGAGAGGCAATGCTGATACCATTATTTAAAAAAAGGAGACAGGAAATGTCCAACAAATTACAGGTCAGTAAGCCTAACTAGTGTGGTATGTAAGGTTCTGGAGGGCATTATAAAAGATCACATTACCACATTCCTCCAAAAAAATGGTCTGGAGGATGACACATAGCATGGCTTCAGAAAGGGGAGAGCATGTCAAACCAACATGCTTGAATTTTATAATGAAGTAAGTAAGCATTTAGATGATGGAAAATCAGTGGATGTGCTCTTCCTTGATTTCACCAAGGCGTTGGATAAACTGCCTCACAAGCTACCGATAGTCAGTCTACAAGAAATAGACATCCCAGGAAGCATTATAAATTGGGTGACATCATGGCTTACGCAGAGGAAACCGCCAGTTAGCATAAGGGGGGTCGTATCAAATTAGACGGCGCTACCCAGAAGAGTACCTCAGGGATCAGCATTGGGGTCATACTTGTTCAGTATATATGTCTCCACACTACAAATCAGTAACAAAAAGGTTTGGCTACCCAAATTTGCTGACAACTGTCGTCTGGGGGTAGAATTATCAGAAAAAGATGATCACAGGTTGCTGCAAAAAGCATTAGACTACATAAACACTTGGTGCAATAAATACAAACTATATTTAAATCCTGAGAAATGCACCATTATGCACCTAGGCCATAAAAAACAGAATGTAGACTATCATCTAGGCAACATAGGACTAAGGAAAATGACTGAGGAAAGGGACCTAGGAATCACCATCTCAAATGACCTAAACTTTAGCTCCCATTGTAATAAAATCAGCAGTAAGGCAAATGGTATACAGTATGCGCCAAATGTACTGTCCACGTTTGAATCGGACAGCCGCTTGTAGCGGACAAAATACATTTGCCAAATGCCATTTCCATTGATGCCAGTGTTAAAAATCGCATTTATAACGGACCTGGTGCTCTGCAAGTACCGGCCACTTTGCGCCTACTTTTGTGTAATCACTGTGCCATTTGCACCTATCTGCACCTATTGTAATGCGCCAGATGATGTCCCAGCAGTTTCTTAAAGCACCTTGTCCCAGCCCCCTCACCTGTGACCATCAGCCTGGGTTTACCAATTGTGCTGAACTATCTCCCTACCATAAGGCAGCTATAAGTGAATCCCTTTTCAGAGTGTCTTCTGCTCTTGCCCCTCTCCCCCCACAGCTGCCGATGCTCACACTGAAAACAAAATTCACAGCCGAAACAAAATTCGGGTCTCCAGGCTGTGAAGTGTTCCCTCTCTTACCTCTGATGATGACCACTTGAGTTCCTCTTGGGTCAAACTGCTGATGAAACTTATTTTTCCTGCACATTGTCAGACCTCTGTGTCACTCTGTCCTGTTTCACTGTTATACTTAGTATCAGCTCCTTTTTGTAGAGGTGAGCTTAGCATCACTACAGTGTCTTCTGAAACATAGTAATTTGGCTATATTTGAACTGCTTTTTTCCATAAACCTGTTCTCCAATAGCTGCCTATAATAACTACATGAGTAGTTTAACATAGGAGCGCCTTAGGATTGCTGTTCTAGTCACACTTTTTTTCTTGCAGTTTATATTGCCATTTTGAGAAATACATGCAATAAGGTACTTGAATGAATGAGCCTTTAAAATCTCTAATCTAGGCTGTGGCTCCCTTAAGTATAAAAAAAGCTGGTGAATCTATAGCACTAGTCTTTACATAGTTTAAATTAGCATATTGCGTTGTGGCTGCTTTAAGTATAAAAACCTGGGTTAAATCACAGGCATAGCAGTTGGAGGGTGGGGGTGCCATTAGACATCAGGGATTCAAATAAAAATTACCAGGACTGCAATAGGAGGATGGGTGGTGCCACTAGATACCAGGGATATACAGTAGATTTTTTTTAAATCCTTTTTTGCCAGCCGATTTCCTTTTTTTGCGGTGACAAAAATGGAATTGCAAAAAAAGGAAGTCAGCAAGTGTCAAAAAAGGATTTAAATAATTGTAAAAACCATCAGAGGACATTGGAACTATAAAAAAAAATACACAATGAAGCTCATCAGCTCCTGAAGAGCAAGATATATGTTTGGATATCTGTAGAAGACACCCCTGGGCAGAGATATGACAGTTTGTTGTGTGAAGAAAGAGAAAACAAGATGGCGGCTCATGAAAAATAAAAATTTTTTTCACGAAAAAGGATTGGCCCCAGACAAACAAAAAATCCTTTTTCGTGAGGCCAAATGTTTTGTTGAACTTTATACCTCTATTCTGGAGAGTGATCATCCCTTGAAAATAATGGAAACTTAAAAATTGAATATTTTTGCAGCAGATTAATATTTTTTTCACCAAAAAATGCAGGGCAGTTCTGTGACCCAAGCTGTTTCTACCATCAAACATTCACAACAGAATTCTACACCATCTGCGTGCAAGGCAATGAGAAAAAACTGCACAAAGTGGCTACTTTTAAGGTTCTTACACTATCCGGATCTCAGAATCTGCACATCCTACCAGAACGCAACTTTCTACGTAAAGAGAGCTAACCCCATGGGATAGCACATGCCAAATTTTGTGTAAATCCATTGATCACAGTTGCAAAGTTGTTATTAAAGTGCAACATTTGCAGTTTAACATTAAACTTGCCACTCAACCCTAACTTTAAGCATGCAACCACACCCCATAATACAAGTAGCAGAAAAACGCCAGAACCACAAACCAAAAAATATCACAGAGAAAAATTAAATAATGATCACAAAATATCTTATACCATCTGTCAAGCAAGTGAATGTCAGAAAGCCAGATATTACATTGCACAAAAAATGAACATCGGTAGTTTGGCTAATTGAAGTGTCCATTGCAAGTGACTTCAGTGTCTGACACGTGGAGAGAAACAAGATCATCAAATAGCAGGATATACAAGCAGAAACAATACAAATGTGGAAGAAAACCACAGAAATAATTCTGGTTGCCTTGAACCACCAAACTAATAAATAAGAACTTCTAGGATATCTGAATATGCTACCAGTATCAGTGACACTTTATGAACTACAGAACAAAGTCATCTGAGGAACGTTGGGTGTGTATTAAGAAGAGCACTTAGGCAAATATTAGAGATTAATACAGAAGAGATGTCCTGATTTTTGATGATGACCTGGCTCAAAAAAGGGGTCAGTTCTTGTCATTGTATTAGAAAATCCCCAACATTTGGAGACATTACTCCTGAGAAAAAGCTGCAGAAGAAAGCCTTCAAAGACCAATACCAGAAGTGAAGAATGGACAACTGGAGAGTCAACAACTACAGCTGAACATACAGGGGTCTGCTGCAATAACCCCACGTTGATCAAGAACTGACCTGCAAGTGGTTAAACAGCGGAGAATTCAAGCACCAAGATTAGAGGTTGATACTGGCTACCCAGCTCAGCAGGCTGCACACAAGATGGTTCACAAACGGCATAAAAACAGAAAACAGGAAGACAAACAAATTTAGGTTTTGTGGTACAGTGTTAGTAACAGTTTCTAATATAGGTTGTGTTAGTTTTCATTATCTGGGTTGCTTTAGGGGAAAAGGAGACAAAAGAGAGAGAGAGTGTGAGAGTGAGTGTGTGTGTGAGAGTGTGTACATGCTACAGCTCCCAACCAGTCCAGTGGTGCATGATGCCCAGCAGTTGACTGGGGAAATGATGAGAGCAGCCATATCAGTTGTGATAATCCTGGGGAACTTCAGTCTCCTGGGCATAGACTGGCATCTTGAGGAGGTTAATGGCAGGGTGGAGACTGAGTTCCTGTCCACTTTAAATAACAAATTCCTAGAACAGCATGTCTAAGAGGAGGCTTGATTTGAAGCCATCCATGATCTTGTTCTCAGCAGTAGGGATGAAATCATCTCCAGTGTCAACATCAAGAAACCAGTGGGAGACAGTGACTGAATGAAGGTAATCTTCTGTCCGGTGACAGGGAAAATTAGTTGGGCCTCAGCCACAAGGATCCATAAGTTCTGAAAGACAGATGCAGACCCCCATTGGTCTGCCAGCTGACTTTGTGTATGCCCTGATGGAGGCTGACTTGGTCCTGGGTGACTCCTGTGCCTAGGAGTACAATAGTGTTATGGTATACTGGCAGAGCACTTCCAAACAGCTGCAGCACAGCTCCTACCATACCCCTACTAATACACCCCAAAATCCCTCTAGCCTTACCTACTGCTTTAGTGGTCTGCTTGGATGATTTCAGGTCACCTGTGATGATGTTGCCTAAGTCTCTTCCCTTGTGATTGCCAGCAACTCTCTTCCAAATGTATAGGTGGCTTCAGGGTTTCTCTTCCGTATGTGCATGATCTTGTATTTTTCTGCGTTAAACCCCAGTTGCCACTTTTCCAACCATTTTGCCAGTTTATCCAGATCTCTTCTCATTCTGCTCACCCCATCTGGATCATCTACTCTGTTGCAGATCTTGGTGTCCTCTGCAAACAGACAAACCTTATCCTCCAGTCCATCTGCAATGTTGTACCTGGAGGACAATGGCCTCCAGGATGTGAGGCAGCATGGGTTCATTTCAAGGAAGTCTTGTCAAACCGACTTCATACAATATTATGACTGGGTGACAGGTGAGCTGGATAAGGGTCATGCGGTGGATGTTCTTTACTTGGACTTCAGCAAGGCCTTCGATTCGGTGCCACATGGGCAGCTTGGGGGGAAGCTAACTGGTGTAGGGGTAGGGGCAAAAATGATGAACTGGATTACAAGCTGGCTGAGTGGGAGGCTGCAACGGGTGGTGGTGAGAGGGGAGCTCTCAACTCCAAGGCTGGTGACAAGTGGGGTGCCACAGGGCTCTGTGCTGGGGCCATTATTATTTGGGCTCTTCATATCAGACATTGCACACAGGGTGGTGAGTAAGATAAGTCTGTTTGTTGATTGCACCAAAATCGGAGCAGTGGTTGATGGAGGAGAGGGATGGAAGCAGCTGCAGGGGGACCTAAGCAAGCTAAAGAAGTGGTCAGAGAGGTGGCAGCTGGGGTTCAATGCAAAGAAGTGTAAAGTTATGCACTTTGTGGCAAAGAACCCAAGGAGAAAATACTGGCTTGGGGGGGTTAAGCTGGGGATCACTGAGGAGGAGAAGGACCTAGGGGTAATGATAACAGGGACCATGAACAACACTGCCCAGTGCAGGAGAGCAGCTGCAAAAGTGAACAAAATGCTGGGGTGCATAGCAAGGGGGTTTTCGTCCAGGCAAAGAGAGGTGATCTTGCCCCTCTACAGGTCACTGGTAAGGCCGCACTTAAGAGTACTGTGTGCAGTTTAGGAGGCCATACCTAAAGCATGATATCAGGCTACTGGAGGGGGTGCAGAAGAGGGCAACAAAGATGATATGTGGAATGGAGGGGAGAGACTATGAGAGCAGGCTGAGAGACCTGAACATGTACACTCTGGAGGACAGAAGGGATGGGATATCTGAGGGGAATCAATAAGGATGGGGCAGATGGGGTCTTTAAGTTAAGGAGGGGGAGGGACACTCGGGGGTATGGGCTAAGAATAGAGAGGGGAAGATTTAGGAGGAAAATGAGGAGACACTATTTCACAGAGAGGGTGGTAGCAAAATGGAACACACTACCAGAATGGGTAGTATCATGTAAATCTGTGAACAGCTTCAAAAGGGCATGTGACAGGGAAGAGTGAGGGTGGGGAAGGTGGGTGTGGCAGTGGGATGACAAAAGGGAGGGGGTGGGGCAGCTACGAACTAGGGGTGCTAGCTGCACATTCGAGCAGACTTAGCTAGACCAGATGGTCTGTTTCTGCTGGCACATTCATATGTTCATAAGATATTGAAGAGGACGGGACCCAAGACTGATCCCTGAGGTACCCCACTTGTGACTTGCATCTCTTCTGACTGTATACCATTTACCACCACTCTGTTTTCTGCCTGCCAACCAGTTTGCCACCCAGTTGACCAACTTCTCAGCCAGCCTGAGCCTACCCAGCTTATTACTCAATCTTCTGTGTGGAATAGTATTGAAAGCTTTGCTGAAGTCAAGGTAGGTGACATCAACTGCTCCCCCTTGGTCCACCACTCTGGCTACCTAGTCAAAGAAATCTATGAGATTAGTTTGACAGGACCTTCCTGTTGTAAACCCATGCTGTCTTGGATCCTGTGGTCTTATGGATTCCAAGTGTTGCATGATCCTTTCCTTAAAGGGTGCCTCCATGATCTTGCCCACTACTGAGGTAAGACTTGACTGGTCTGCAGTTCCCTGCCTCCTCCCTGCTACCACTCGTGTGGAGCAGGATCACATGAGCCCTTCTCCAGTCTTCTGGGACATTTTTCCTCTGCTCAGAGACTTACTAAACAGTTCTGATAATGGCTCTGCTAGTTCCACCCTTAGCTCCTTAAGTACCCTGGGATGTATGTCATCAGGTCCCATTGCCTTGGCCACTCTGAGCTTAGCGAGCTCTTATAAGACCCTTTCTTTTGTGAAGGGACTAGTGCTCACCTCCCTTCCCCCCTGTGTCCGTGGTGCTGAGCAGTGGGCCCTGCCCTACCTTTTCCTCAGTAAATACTGAGCAGAAGTATCTATTTAGGATAGATGCTTTTCTTTGGTCCTCCTCCTCCTCACACTTCCCCTTATCCCCTGTGATCTTAGCAATACTCCCTCCGGACTTTCTCCTCTCACTAATGTATCTGTAGAGAGTCTTGTCACCTTGTTTTACTGTTCATGCTAGTGAGCCTTTCAGTGAGGCTCAATACCCAGCGTAGGCGTCATATACATCATTCATTATGGTAATTAAAGAGGTCTGCAGCATGCATTTCTCTTGGGCCCCCTGACTCCCAAACATCTTTATGGACTCTCCCATTGCTGTATCTGGGACATGGCTTTATAGCCAGTAAAGGGTCTATTTCCCTTACTTCGCCTTCCTTATGTAGCATATTCGGGGAAAAAACAACAACTCTGGCATGAGCTTGCTGTGGCAGACTTTAGACAGAGGCAGAACAGACTGCCAAAAAAATTGCTGATGTCCAGAATCATTACAGTTTAGTTTACACAGCCAGTCTGGCCTTCCCAACCATGCCCTAACTCTCTAGTGAGGCTTAATAAAGGGGAGGAGGGAGGCAGAGGGTGACTGTGAAAGACAGAGTTACTAAAGAAATATTTTTGCTCAGTATTTACAAAGGAAGAGGGGGAGGTACCTAAAACAAACAGTAGAAACACTCTGGATACAGAAGTTGATACCAGCCCATTTACAGAAGAAGGGGTTCTGAAAGAACTCTTAAAACTGAAGGTGGACAAAGTAATGGGGTCCGATGGGATTCATCCCAGAATTCTAAAAGAACTAAGGGTAGAACTAGTGACACACTGACTACCCTGTTTAACAAATCATGGGAGGATGGGGTGGTACCCGAGGACTGGAGGAGGGCAGATGTGATTCCCCTTCACAAAGTGGGAGCAAGGCAGAAGCAGGAAACTACAGACCTGTTAGTTTAACCTCAGTGGTAGGGAAAATGATAGAATCACTTCTGAAGGAAAGAATTGTTGAGTATCTAGAGGCCAGAGGGGCACAGGACCCAAGGCAGCATGGATTCATAGCGGGAAGGTCATGCCAGACAAATCTGATAGATTTCTTTGACTGGGTGACCAAAGTAGTAGATCTGGGAGGGGCTGTGGAAATGGCCTACCTAGACTTTAGCAAGGCATTTGACACAGTCCCACATAAAAGATTAATATACAAGTTAGCCAGCCTGGGTAAAGAATTGGCTGGAGAATAGGACACAGAGAGTAATAGTAAATGGAGTCCACTCTGAAGAAAGGGGGGTTACTAGTAGGGTACCGCAGGGTTCAGTATTAGGACTGGTCCTCTTCAATGTCTTTATAAGCGACATTGCCGAGGGACTGGAAGGAAAAGTATGTCTCTTTGCAGATGACTCAAAGATCTGCAACATAGTTGATGCACAAGGTGGGGTGGAAAGGATGAGAAGGACTTGGCAAGTTAGAGGAATGGTCAAATGTATGGCAGCTTAGATTCAATGCTAAGAAGTGCAAGGTAATGCACCTGGGAAACAAAACCCAGGGAAGAGTACACAATGGGGGTGAGATACTAACAACAACAAAATGGAAAGGGACCTGGGGTAGTCATATCAGATGACCTAAAGGTGGGCAAGCAGTGTGAGAGGGCAGCAAGGAGGGTTGAGGGATACTGGGATGCATCAGGGAGAGGCATCACCAGTAGAAAACAGGAAGTTATCCCTCTGTACAGACAGCTGGTGAGACCCCATCTGGAGTACTGTGTGCAGTTCTGGAGACCCAATCTCTGCAAAGACATAGGATGGAAGCTGTCCAGAGGAGGGCAACTAAAATGGTGCAGGGTCTGCACAGGAAGACACATGAAGAGAGACTTAAGGAGCTTAATATGTATAGCCTCGAGGAAAGGAGGGAGAGGGGGGACATGATAGAAACTTTCAAGTACCTCAAGGGAATCAACAAAGTCCAAGAAGGTAGCATCTTTCAAAAAAAGAGGTGTGCAAGAACAAGGGGGCACAATTTGAAGATGGGGGGGGCAGCTCAGAGGTAATGTAAGGAAGTATTTTTTCACAGAGAGGGTGGTGGATGTATGGAATGGCCTTCCAGAGGAGGTTGTGGAGTCTCAAACATTGGTGGAATTCAAGCATGCATGGGACAGTCATAAGGCAATTCTAGGGGGTGGGGGTAGGAAGAAGTAGGCTGCTGGTTAACTAGGATCTGCAGCTTATCCACTAGGTAAAGAAATGGGCAGACTGAGTGGGCCAAGCGGTCCTTATCTGCCATCAAATTCTATGTTTCTCTAGGGGTCTTAGGCACTACCTGCCATGTGGGGCAGCACAACCAGACATGCTAGATTGGGGTACTGACCCTGCAGACTAGCCCTCTGGGACCTAGCATTCAATGGAGTGTTGCTGCCATTCAGCACTGTCTTACAGGAACAGTACATTCTTGAATCATGCTCTTGAACTTGCCCTTTTACTCTTTGGAATGTTATCACCTTCGGGATTTATCTCGTCACCATCTTTGGAAATCCTTCTTCAGGGAAGCCCACCAGACCCAAAAGCCACTGGTGCATACTTCTTGAGGGAGTGACCACATGGGAAAGCCACCTCATCCCAAATCCCTCTTTACTGCTTGTTGCCCTGGGTACTAAGCTGCTGGTGCCTTGTCCCTGGGGACTCTCTGAGCTCCAGCTGAGGGTAAGAATCCTGCACAATGGGGAGCCATACTACCCTGTTGTGTGCTGAAGCTAACCATTCACAAAACACCTCCTGAGCCCATCCCTCTGGTACTACCCGGTTCCTCTGACACCTGGTATTTAAAGGAGAAATCTCATGTATGCAGTGCTGTGTATTTGCTTACTTCAGCTCTCCCATATAATATTAATTCCCTCTCTTTGTATTTCCAGTCAGCAACTGTGGTTTAAGGAGCATTTGAAATTAAAAAAATACACTTTTTAAACTAAGTGATCCAGCTGTCCATTTCTCCAGCTGTTGAAAGGAGGATGTGTGTCAACTGGGCAACAGAAGCATTCAGTCTGCTCCTCCCATGAGGTTATAACTGTCTAACAGTGAGATATAAGCAGCACAAAGAAATAGATTTTTTTTGCTTGTGAATGAAATACTTTCAGATGTATTATTTGCTACGCACAAATAAAGGCTACTAGTACTACACAGTGTGTGAGTGGTATGACAGGACTGTTTTAAACCATTGCAAACTTAAAATAAAATAAGGATAGAAAGCACTGAAACCTTATGCTTTCTTCTGAACTGTTGCTGCAGTGACACCAAAGAATGGGAGGGGTTGTATTACAAGTGCCTCATTTGCATATACAGTACATGGAGATTGACTTGAAGCTTTACAAGCTTGTGTCAGTGCCTCAGAATCTCGTTATGTGTTACAACAGAAAAAATAACTGATCTCTTTTTGACATACTTGAAGTAACTGATGTAATGTATGAAAAATATGTCAGAAATATCAGTTCATAAATAAACAGGAGTCTTCTCCTTTAAGACAACGCTAGGACCCCCTGCTCACCACCTCTCATCCATGAGGCACCGAGCTGACCTGGTCCCAACCCAAGGCCTGTGTGTGCCTGGCAGGCCCTCCTCCAGCCATGTTAAGTGGACCACACTGAGACGTTGATGCCTCCTACCAGGGAATGGACTCCAAGAGAACTACCTGAACTTCCCACCTAAACCTCGTTTCATCCCAGTCACTAGGCTCCTCACCACCCACTAAGGACAGAGCAATGGTGCCAAGGGACCCAAGTCTCTGCTCTGCACTGCTACTAACAACCCTGCCCCCTTCTGTTATCCCTGATAGAGCACACTGTAAACTAGAACAACAGAACAGGGGAGGTGAACCCATGTACTGTATATGCAAATGAGGCACTTGTAATACAACCCCTCCTGTTCTTTGGTGTCACTGCAGCAACAGTTCAGAAGAAAGCTTAAGGTTTTCAGTGCTTTCTATCCTTATTTTATTTTATTTCACAGGGAGGTGAACTTTACAATTTACAATTGTGTTTGGTTTGAAGCAGATTCCTTAGGAAAGTTAATATTCTTCAGGTGGAGGATACTTCTAACTGAAGGGTGAAATAAGCAACTTAGAATTATCAGAAAAGGCAGTCTTTCAGTCAACAGAGGGAGGTGGAGTTTGCTTTACTTGTGTTACAAGTGTTAAGGTTTTCAGTGCAGGAAGAGTTTAAACCCACATAGGCTAAATACTGTTTTCTGTGTCTGCCCTTCTGCACAGCTGGCGTGTTTTGGGGCTGACTGTTTTCAGAGCACAAGTCACCAGGCTCTTTTGGGGCTGGGGAGGTTTACCTGTGTCTGACTTGGATGTTTGGATTTTCTCTGTTTGATTAGCAGGGTTATTTTCTCTGTCAAATTGGTTTGAAGCAGTATTACAAATTATCGCGTATGGCATCTTGCTGACAGGAAGGCACTCATCGCATCGGTAGGTCAGAGCGTTTAGCTGATTGTTTATGTGAGGGCACAGTTTAGGCCCAACCTCTTCCCACCCTCACCGCACCCACCCCTGAAATAGTTCATTTATACCTGGGGTTCTGACATCATTTCCTCAAGAGGGCAAGGTACATCACTGTCATATCCTGTCTATACACTGCACTGACAATATAAGCATACACATTATATAAATACCTATATTTCTATATAACGCACCAATCACACACACACACACAAAAAAAAAAAAAACTAAACAAGGTAAACAGTTATGTGAGAGTAGTACAATGTAATGGCTGTGGGGCAGCAGTCTTCCGGGAGTCTTTCTGGAGCTGAGATGCTGCCCTGTTTGCAGACAACTATCTGCCCTGAGGAGGAAGTTGCCCATCTTCAGGCCACACTGGACAGTGGCAAGGGAACCTCCCCCATCCAGGGAGCACCACAGCCACCACCACCACTACCTCAGAGGTTGCGAAGAAAGCACAGCAGTTGGACCACAGTGGGCTCAGGGAGGGTAAGGGTGGTGGAACAGAGGCACACCCAGTCAGTTGTTACACTCCACAATCCATACACCATTCTGGGGGAGCATAGTTCACCTATGGATGCACCTGCAGAGGAGACTAAGGAGGGTACAGACAACTGTCACAAGGGAGGCCCTCAGGAAGGAGGCAGAGGGCACCACAGGGAAAGAAAGCAGCTCCTGGTGGGGAACTCAATTATTAGGGGGATAGAACTGGGGGGAGCAGGGAAAACTGAAGTAAGGTGCCTGCCTGGTGCCATGGCTTGGAGGGACAGGAAGTGCATCCTTGGGATCACGAGAACAGTTGCACGTCATTGTCCACCTAGGGACAAATGACTTGGCTCATCATGAGATTAGAGCAGTGCAAAAGGACTTTGTAGAGTTGGGGAGGGGCTTAAGACAAGTAGCACACACAGTATCCTTCTCAGAGGTGCTGCCTGTCAGTGGCATGAGTGAGGTGAGGGTACTTTGCACCATGCAGTTTAACAAATGGTTAAAAAAATGGTGTGGAGCACAGGGGTTTGGCTTCATTGGGGACTGGGGTTCCACCTGGAGGGACACCAGCCTATACTGGCAGGATGGTCTGCATCTGTCCAGGAATGGAACAAGTCTTTTGGGCAATCGGTTTAAATGCTTCATTGGCAAGCCTTTAAACTAGTCAAGCGGGGAGGCACTGATAAGCAGAAGGAAAATCCCAGCCTCCCCCTACAAAACAGGGTACTAAATGAGAAAAAGACCAAGGTAGAAAGGTCAGTGGGGGTTGCCTCTACAGAAGGTAAAGCCATCAAAAAATGGAGAGCAATGAGTACCAATGCCCGTAGTCTGGGTAACAAGCTTCCTGAATTAGTGGCCTTGATGGAGGAGGAAGATCTGGATATTGTGGCAGTCACAGAAACATGGTACACACACAACCATGACTGGGACGTAAACATACCAGGATACACTATCTACAGTAGGGACAGGGAGGGTAAAAGAGGAGGAGGAGTAGCTCTCTACATAAGAGAAGAAATCAAAGCAACAGAACAAAAGGGTAAACAGGGAGGAGAAGAAGCACTGTGGGTCAATTTGGAGGCAGGCAATGACACCACAATCCGCACAGGGGTTGTATGCAGACCCCCCTCTCAGGGGGAGGAAATGGACAAGGAAATGATAGAAAGTATACTTAGAATGGCAGATAAAGGGGAGATATTGCTGATGGGTGATCTGAATATGCCAGATGTTAACTGGAGTGCAGTTGCAGCAGCCACTTCTAAGAGTGGGGTTATTCTGGATGCCCTACAGGGGCATGCCTTAGAACAACTAGTATTGGAGCCCACTCAAGAGGGAGCAATCTTAGACCTGGTTCTCTCAAATGGAGATGAAGAGAGGATCACAGATATAGAAGTGGGTAGCCATCTGGGAACTAGCGACCATCGAACAGTATGGTTCACAATAAACACAGCAAATAGAGTCAAGCCATACAAAGACAAAGGTACTGGATTTTAGGAGGGCTGACTTTGCCAAAATGGGTGAGTGCCTAAGGAATGCACTAGCAAATGGGCAGGAAGGAGGGGTGGAAGAACAATGGGGAATAATAAAACTGCCATCACAGAGGTAACAAGCCTTTGTGTAAAGCAAATAAACAAACGAAACTGAGGTAAGAAACCACTATGGTTCTCAAAGGAAGTGGCAGTGAAGGTTCAAGAGAACAAGAAAGCATTCAGGAAGTACAAGGAATCACAGAAGGAACAGGACAGAGAACTGTATCAGTTAAAGCAAAGAAGCTGGAAAGACAGTCAGAACAGCAAAGGCCCAAACCGAGAAAAGATAGCCAACTCAGTTAAGAAGGGGATAAAACCTTTATAGGTACATCAGGGAGCAAAGGAAGACCAAGGGAGGATAGTGGAGGCTAATAAAGGGAGAGGAGGGTGGGCAGAGGGTGACTGTGAAAAGGCAGAGATACTAAAATATTTTGCTCAGTATTTACAAAGGAAGAGGGGGAGGTACCTAAAACAAACAGTAGAAACACTCTGGATACAGAAGTTGATACCAGCCCATTTACAGAAGAAAGAGTTCTGAAAGAGCTCTTAAAACTGAAGGTGGACAAAGCAATGGGGCCTGATGGGATTCATCCCAGAATTCTAAAAGAACTAAGGATAGAACTAGTGACACCACTGACTACCCTCTTTAACAAATCATGGGAGGATGGGGTGGTACCTGAGGACTGGAGGAGGGCAGATGTGATTCCCCTTCACAAAAGTGGGAGCAAGGCAGAAGCAGGAAACTACAGACCTGTTAGTTTAACCTCAGTGGTAGGAAAATGATGGAATCACTTCTGAAGGAAAGAATTGTCGAGTATCTAGAGGCCAGAGGGGCACAGGACCCAAGGCAGCATGGATTCACAGCGGGAAGGTCATGCCAGACAAATCTGATAGATTTCTTTGACTGGGTGACCAAAGTAGTAGATCAGGGAGGGGGCTGTGGACATGGCCTACCTAGACTTTAGCAAGGCATTTGACACAGTCCCACACAAAAGATTAATATACAAGTTAGCCAGCCTGGGAGTGGGTCCCAAGATGACAGCCTGGGTAAAGAATTGGCTGGAGAATAGGACACAGAGAGTAATAGTAAATGGAGTCCACTCTGAAAAAAGGGGGGTTAGCAGTGGGGTACCGCAGGGTTCAGTATTAGGACCCGGTCTCTTCAATGTCTTTATAGCGACATTGCGGAGGACTGGAAGGAAAGCATGTCTCTTTGCAGATGACACAAAGATCTGCAACAGAGTTGATGCACAAGGTGGGGTGGAAAGGATGAGAAGGGACTTGGCAAGGTTAGAGGAATGGTCAAAATGTATGGCAGCTTAGATTCAATGCTAAGAAGTGCAGGTAATGCACCTGGGAAACAAAAACCCAGGGAAGAGTACACAAAGGGGGTGAGATACTAACAACAACAAAATGGAAAGGGACCTTGGGGTAGTCATATCAGATGACCTAAAGGTGGGCAAGCAATGTGAGAGGACAGCAAGGAGGGCTGGGGGATACTGGGATGCATAGGGAGAGGCATCACCAGCAGAACAAGAAGTTATTATCCTCTGTACAGACAGCTGGTGAGACCACATCTGGAGTACTGTTGCAGTTCTGGAGACCCAATCTCCATAAAGACATAGACAGGATGGAAGCTGTCCAGAGGAGGCAACTAAAATGGTGCAGGGTCTGCACGGAAGACATATGAAGTGAGACTTAGGAGCTTAATATGTATAGCCTCGAGGAAAGGAGGGAGAGGGGGGACATGATAGAAACTTTCAAGTACCTCAAGGGAATCAACAAAGTCCAAGAGGGTAGCATCTTTCAAAAAATGAGGTGTGCAAGAACAAGGGGGCACAATTTGAAGATAGAAGGGCTCAGAGGTAATTTAAGGAAGTATTTTTTCACAGAGAGGGTTGTGGATGCATGGAACAGCCTTCCAGAGGAGGTTGTGGAGTCAAAAACAGTGGTGGAATTCAAGCATGCATGGGACAGTCATAAGGCAATTCTAGGGGGTGGGGGTAGGAAGAAGTAGGCTGCTGGTTAACTAGGATCTGCAGCTTATCCATCAGGTAGGGAAATGGGCAGACTGGGTGGGCCAAGCGGTCCTTATCTGCCGTCAAATTCTATGTTTCTATGTAACATAAAGAAATCCCCAGGAACCAATTGTACACCTAGCTGGCTTTTAAAGGAAGCTGCAGAGAGCTTTGCCCTCCTAATTTGCACAATTACGAATGCTGCAATGCTTGACGGGAAACTTCCAACTAATGGGTACATGACTGAAGGGGCTCCCATTCCAGAAACAAAAATAAGTAAGGGATCATTCCAAAGATTTAAGACCAATATCTCCCACTTCTATAATTAGTCAAATAATTGAAGGTTTGATTCATGAATGGATTTTAGATCAGGGTTGGTGATAATATTAATGTTAACCAATTCTGATGTCTTAATGGCAGTTCCAGGAATCATTCACTGATCAAGCTAATGCACGAATTTCATGTAGCAACAGAGATGGGGACGGCAACTGATGTTGCAATGACTGACTGTATTAAAGCTTTAGATGCGATCAGTCACTCCCCACCATACCTCTCAACTGTCCTTGACTGTGCCTCAAAACTTTACTCTGTCCCTCCTAACAATTGTGTTTCCATAACTAAACATTGGGAGTTGTAATCTCAAAATAATATCAGACATTAAAGTTACAGACTTGTTCTTCCTTAGAAAATGCATTTTACACTAAGCCTCTTATTCTAGCAGCTTCCTGAGTTGATATGTTCAATTTTGAAAATGTGTCCTTGATTTTGGTCCTTTGTCCCTGATTTTTTTAAGCCTTGTCCCTAAATTATGAGGCAGGAGGTTGAGAGGTATGCTCCCCACTGCTGGGAAAGATGGCAGACTGGGGAATTCATCCAGCCCTGATAAGATGGGTGGGTGATTTCCCAAACAACCGAATGCAATGGTTGAAAGTTGGCAATGTACAGTTTGAATGGATCATTGTAGATGTAGGGTCCCGCAGGGAACCAAGTTGATTCCTCTGCGGTTAACAATTTTGATCTGGCCTGTAGTCAGGTGGGCTGCAGTATGTGACTAGCAGTACTTTTTGTAACACACATGAGAAACAAGACCAGGAGGAATGCATCGTAATTTGGATTATTTGACTAGCTGGTTGGAGAATAACAGGTTTTTGATTAATGTCACTAAAATGAATATAATGCAGAATAATGCAATATAGGCAGTATAGCCTAGAGGGTTAAAGCACCAAGCTGTGAATCTGAAGACCCAGTAGACCTAAGTCTGAAACCCACAACTGCCACTTGCATATTGTGTGACCCTGATCAAGTCTCTTGACTTACCTGTGTTTCAGGAATGCACCTTGAAACAAGTTTGGCTCAGAGTGCCTTTCCCATTTCAGAATTCTGAAATAAAATTATAATGAGGGTCAACTGCCTCAAGTGGAATTTGGAATAGAAATTCTCTGTCAAGGGAAAGAAAAGTACAGTTGCATACTTACCGTAACAGTAGATCTTCGAGAGAATCTCTTGCAGCAGGTACACATGTAGGAACTTCCCAGCCGCAGGTGCTGAATCCAGCAAGAGGATTTCACCAGCAGTCGACCTGGGACTGCCCACAATGACATCATGTGCCATACCATAGGGTATATAAGCATGGGCGATCCCAGATGCTCCTCAGTTCTTTTCCTGTCGGCAACCAAGTGCCACTTAGGCTTTGTGGTAGGCCTTTAAGAGAGACCGAAGAGGAAGTAGGAGCACCCTGCATCAATGAGAGCAGAAGCCAGTGTCTCCCTAGAGTGGGAGTTTCCCATATGTGTTATGGGGAAGAAGGGAGGGAGGGACGGCGTGACCTGCTGCAAGAGATTCTCTCAAAGATCTACTGTTATGGCAAGTACGCAGCTGTATTATCTTCTTCAAGGATGTCTCTTGCAGCAGGTCACAGATGTAGGAAAGAGCCCCTAGCAGTTGGGAGGAGACGGCCGATGGATTCATGATAAGATACCCTGAAGAACTGCATGGCCAAAGTGGACCGTCTTTGGGGAATTATGTCCAGGCTGTAATGTTTGTTAAAAGTATGGCCTTTCGACCAGGTAGCCACCTCATAAATTTCCACGACAGATTTCTTTAAAGCAAGCTACTAAAGTAGCCAATCCCCTTGTGGAGTGAGATTTCTCCACGCCGGGAAGGTCCTTACCATATTTTTTTGTAACAAAATGTAAAGCAATTAGCCAGCCATATGAACAGGAACTGCCTAGAAAGTGGATGCTCCGATTACCCGGGGCAAAGGAAACAAAAAAGCTGCGCTGTCTTGCATGTAGCTCAGGTACGAGAGAAATAGTATCTCAATGGTTTATGTATGGCTAAGATGTGGAGCAATGCTTCCCCTGGAGTAGCATGCTCTGAGTAATAAACCGGTAGTTGTAACTCTGGGTTGCCACACTCTGTGTAGTACATCAGTAGTTGGAGCTCTGTAACCACCTCAGGAAGAAAATGGGGGTTTGTGCATAGAGAAACCCTGTCTTTATGAAAGACCGAGTAAGGCTGCTCACACACCAGTGTCTGTAACAGGAATGCATCTTGTAGATGTGATTAGCAATAAGAATAGGATTTTCCAGGATAGGTGATGCAGCTCACAGGGGGCCACAAACTCAAATGGCGGTAGCATGATTTTTCTCCGATATAGAGTTTAGGTCCCCCGGAGGTAGGGGGTTTGTAACCAGTGTCTTGGGTTGTAGCACACATCGTAAAAAGGTCTTCATGATCTGTAATTGGCTGAGGGGATGGCCAGCAACTGTGGCCTGGAAGGCAGAGATCGCCAATAGGTGTACTTTCAGGGAAGATTACTTTAACCCATCATGTGAGAGTGACAGCAGGTAGTCAAGGACTTGCTGAAGCAGGCAGGTATATGGGTCCACCCCCAGGTCAACTGCCTCCAATGTGAAATGCTTTCACTTCAAAGAGTATGTAGCCCTGGCTGATGGTTTTCAGGTTGCTCACAGAACAACTGCAACCTGGGGTGAGATGTGATACCCCGCTAGAGGTACATCCTCAGGAGTCTGGAGATAAAGTGAGTGGAGGTTGGGATGTACCAGGGTTCCCTGTGCTTGTTATCTAGTTTTGTCCTGAGTGTACTCCGGGAAGGAGGCCCAGAAATGCCTGAAGGGCATACACGGCTTTCCTCATATCCAGCATATTGTTGTGGCAGTGGGTGTCCTTTACTTCCGAGTTCACTGATATAGACAAGTATGGCAGAATGCCCTTCTCAGCTTATGGAGGATGTGTGTGTCAGTAATATCTTGGTAAAGTGAGATCAATGTGTAGACAGTCTGTGTGCATTCATCCTGACTTTCATGACCATGTCATTCTGCCCTTAATGTCTCCACTCTTCTCCGGTCCCTTGTAGTACCGTTGGGCAGTAGGAGGCCAGGGTTATCATAGGAATGAGAATCCGCCTTAAACGAAACACATGTATAGTGTGGTAAAGAGCTAGGCATAATTCAAGTAAACCCCAGGGTGTAGAGGAAGGAATATTGTTGCACGGGGATGAGGCTTCCTGGATTTTGTTTCTGTCAGGTAAAAAACAGATGTCCTGATAGGGGCTGACAGAGAAGCAGGACTACTTGTCTGCTGCAGGCAGCACTAGTAAGTAGATTGCAATGTCTCTTGTAATTAATAAGTGACTTAGCGGCAGGCCTTTGCATGGAAAAGAGTTCTCCTATGAGGTGAATTGGAGGACTAAGCCATGAGATGGGGGAATAAAGACCTGCTTCACTTCTGTTCTCCAGGTACCACTAGTTTCCCCTGTTGCAGTAGAGATGTGAGCATTAGCAATGGTACCATGAGAAACTATTCATTCTGGCTGCAGAAAATGAATCACCGATCATGTGACACTTGCCCATCACTCCCTCTTGTGTAAGGGTGAGGACTGAAATGTGAAAGGGTATGCCTACTTCCTTAGTAGGTGGAATGTGGCTCTGTGGCTATCCTTGTGCAAGTATCATGTGCTGGTGCTGCACCAGATCCCCTGGAGATACTATGTCTGTTTGGGGAGGGGGTGATGGTAGTATATTTGTGAAATCTAGTTTGCCTCGCATTCGGCAGTTGTAAGACCCCAGCTTTTTTGAAATAATGGTTTGTATTCCTTGTAGGTATGTTGCCCTTAGGAGGGCCCTCAGAAAAAGCATTTAGACTTTATCTGGGATGGGGAATGTCCTGAATGACATATTCCATTCAGACTCCTGATATCCAGATACTCAAAAAATTTCCACCCTAAATAGTTTATGCCCCTTGAAATGGCCCGCACAAAATGGACTGTTAGATAAATGTCTCAAGGTCCGAGACCCAAAGTCCCGACTAGTATCTAAGGGATAGAGTGAGGTGCTTGTCAGGAGCTTACAGCACTACAGATGGTTCCAAGTAATGAAGGGGAAAGGGGACAGTGTGAACAGGAAAGGGACAGTAATCCAAAACCATTGCCCAGGTGCAACCTAGGTGAATAAGGAGGCTAAGAGACTTGTTCAAGGTCACATGTGAACAGGGCTGTGGCAATTTCAAATCAGGTTTGCTGGTCTGCCGTTTAGTCATTTAAGCTGCACACTGGACAGCTTCTCATATATGTAGTGAAAAATGTACTTAGTAAGTACATTGGATCTATAGATTACCTTTGTCATCTGATTGGCGAGTTGTATTGACAGGTGGCTAAAAGGCAAGTGGACACAGTGTATACCTGGGTTGAAAGACTCAGCATTAATGACAGAGCCCACTGAAGCCTGGTCTGAAAGAAACAGGCATCCAGAAGGGACATTATAGATTCTGTTTGCCTCCCTAAGTTCTGGAGGGAGCGAGTATGGTAACTGCAATGCCACAAGGATTATCACCCCCTAGTGGTCTACAAAGGAAATGACCTTTATGGGAGGGGATTGTCAGCTGGTCTATATATTGTGACCAGTGCAATCCAAAAGTATCTTGTTTCATGAAGTCCCACAGTGGACAGTGACTGCAAAGGGTAGACAATCATGAAAGGACCAATGGAGCAGACTCCTTTAGAATGTACATAGTGGCTCCTCATAGTACCTGTAGGATAAATGTAGGTGATAAGCCTCCACTCCCAGCAGGAAACTTGTAGGGGGAATAACAGAGATATAGGAACCTTATGCTCTCTAGGGCCATGGGGGAGGGGGTAAGGGGAGGCGCTAGATGGGATGCTGTCTAGTCATCAGTTAAAGCAGCAGTCCCAGCAGCAATGTCCAAGATATTTTGTTCTGAGGTTGACAGCCTTAGCAACCCATAGATATGCTTGAGACCTTCCTAAAGCCATGGAATGTATATGTGGCATCATTGAGAGAATCACAGCTGGTTAAGTACATAGCTGTAAGCCACTCATCCTCACCTAGGAGGAGTGCCTCCGAAGAAAGCATCAACAATGGTGGGAACATCAAAGATGTACTTTCCCTGTTCTGGGTGTTAGCCCCTGACAAGGAACGTCTCTTGAACCAGCACTGTGTCGTTCCCTGAAAGTAGGAAGGAGCCTTGTTCATATGCCCAAATACGTTGGTGGCAATAGGAAATGGAGCTCCAAGCTAATGATGGAGCTGTGCTAGGAATAAGCAATGTCATCAATGGACCCATCATCAACGATGAGGCCTTGGCCCACAAAGCAAGGCTTGCCTACAGGGGCTGAGTGATTGTGCCCCTGTAATCAGCACAGCCTGAGGGCTACACAATGCTCTGTCAATGAATCACCGTTGATGAGGTTTGCTGCCATTTAACAAGGCTCACATCCAAGGTTGAATTGAATCATCATTGATGAGGCTTGCTACCAATTAGCAAGACTCATATACGGGGCTGAGTCAAATCAACATTAACGAAGCCTGCTTCCATTTAGCAAGGCTTGTATACAAGGCTGAGTCGAATCATCGTTGACAAGGCTTGCCGCCATTTAGCAAAGCTCGTATACGGGGCTGTGTGCCCGGTAAATCATTACAGCTTGAGAACTGCAGAATGCTTCATCAGGGAAGCATCATTGCCAAGGGGCGGTACCATGTAGCAAGGTTATATACGGGCCTGAGTGATTGTGTCCCATTAGTCTTTATGGCCTAAGGACTGCAGGATGCTTTGTCAATGAATCTCTGTTGCTGAGACGTGTTACCATTTAGCCAGGTTCGTATACTGGGCTGAGTGATTATGCCCCAGTAGACATTACAGCCTGAGGACTGCAAAATGCGTCATCAATGAATCACCATTGACAAGGCGTGGTATCATTTAGCAAGAATCGTATACAGGGCTAGTGATAGTGCCCGTGTAATCACTGCAGCCTGAGGAGTGCAATATGCTATGTCAACGAATCATCATTGATGAGGCCTGGTACCATTTAGCATGGTTTGTATTTGGAGCTGAGTGAGAAAGCCCGTTTTACTGTAACGTTGCTCCGTGAACAAGGCCACAGCTGTTGTAAGCAGCTGGGATGGTGGAGCATCACATTACTTGTAGGAGAATGTAAATGGCTCCCGGCGATGGAATTTGACTGTAGACCTTGTATGTCATGCTGAAATGTAATGTAAACCCATTCGACAATGTCCACAGCACAGGAGCTATAAAAGTGAAGCTCCTGTCATTGAAGTATTGCCCAGCTGTATGAGGGCTCTGGAGTAGTCATCGATGAGTAATCTTCCTGAAAATCTGTGGCTGTGGGAAGAAAACATAAAGAATACCGTATGTCCAACGAGGACTTCAATGGATACTGGAGCAAACAACCACTTATAAAAGAAAAGTCAGCGAAAGGGTATTGAGACTGGAGTGATACAGAGGATGACATTGAGTAGTTGAGGATGCAGCACTACTCCGCAAAGCGCTGGTCACAGAAAAGAAGTTAAGTAACTTTAGTGAAATTGTTCATCAACTGTGGCTAGACTCCTCCGGGAGGTGTAGCGTGCAGGTCGGCAGCGGAGAAAGAACTGAGGAGCATCTGGGACCACCCACGCTTATATATCCTATGGCGCGGCATGTGATGTCATCGTGAGTGGTTCCAGGTCGACTGCTGATGAAATCTTCCAGCTGGATTCGGTGCCTGCAGCTGGGAAGTTCCTACATGTGTGACCTGCTGCAAGCAATATCCTTGAAGAAGATCTAAATTTACTAAGGATGTTTAATTACTATGAGTAACGGTTTCAGAAAAGTCTAGCTGTCACACTCATGTGGGTTAAACACTGTGGTGAGACAACAAATGTATTTATTTTTTGATCCTGTTAAAGAGGGCTGGTTTAGACACACCAGCACTGTTAAAGGTCTGCAAAAGCCTGGTTTAGCCGTAGCAGATCTGTTGACATTCCAGAAAAGCCTTGTTTGGCCATAGCAGATCTGTTTAAGGTATATAAAAGCCTTGTTTGGCAAAGCAGATCTGTTAAAGGTTTCTAAAAGCCTGGTTTGGCCACAGCAGTTATGTTAAAGGTCTATAAAAGCCTGGTATGGCTGCAGCAGATATGGTAATGGTCTATAAAAGCCTGGTATGGCCACAGCAGATATAGCAAAGGTCTAAAAAATCTTGTTTGGTCATAGCAGATTTGTAATGGTCTATAAAGCCTGGTTTGGCTGTAGCAGATCTGCAAAGGGCTACAAGTCTGGTTTGGCTATAGCAGCTCTGTAAATGTCTAAAAAAGCCTGGGTTGACTGTAGCAGATCTGTAAAGGGCTGCAAAAGCCTGGTTTGGCCATAGACGATCTGGAAAGGGCTACAAAAGCCTGGTTTGGCCATAGCAGATCTGCAGCACCAACCAGGAATCAAAAGTATTAAAAAAAAAATGGCCGTCAGGCTGGGCGTGCTGTGAGCTGCAAGCTGCAAGCTACATGCTGTTTGTTTTGTTCGGTTTTCGTTTAACGTTTTCTTACGTTTTTTCTGTTTCTTTATTTTATTCTGTGCAGCAAGTCGCTTCGGTGCGGTAAAGCTTTGGGTAGGACGGCTGTTTGTTTCATTTGCCTTGGTCATTTTGTTTCATCCTGCTGTTTGCGGTGGTGCTGTTGGATGCCGCCGCTATTTTGCTAAATGCAGGACTAATCTGAGGTGTTATACTGATGCCTCAATGTTGCGTGCAGTCGATTTTGGACTGGGCGAAGTTTTGGCCGTGTGATTGGTGATATCCCTACTTGAGTGTGGAACGTTTGGTGGGGATTTTAATACGGGCTGCTGCCCTACCGAAGTGTCCGTCAGAGGAGGAGCTGTTGGATGAACTCCTGGAGCTGTGGGAGCTGAACTGATTACGTGTGGAAGTCCGTTTTTAACTTGTGAAAGTGCCAGTTAGTTTTGGTTTTAGGAATCGTGCGGCGGGTCCTGGACTGTGTTTTGGGAGGCCTGAAGCTGGTGTTCTTTGAGACTAATCTGACTCTGCAGGGGATCTCGACTAGAGTCTGCTGCTTCATGGGGGCTTGGGGGATCAGTAGTCAGGGAGCTGGCTGGTGATCCTGGGGAGCCCCTGGACCCCGGGACTGGCTACCATGTGGCACTGTTCCTGGTGTTGTGGTGGTGCAGTGGAATATTTCTGGTTGGGGTCCTTTAGGTGCGGAGCTTGGTAGGCCTAAAAATATTACAGTCCATTATTTGTTGGATTTTTTCAGTTGGACCCTTCCTGGCTTGATTCATTGGCTGGATTTACTACACGTGTTGGACTATTGGATTTTATCGGCTGGATTTACCTCGAACTGGATCTGTTCAGTGGTTTAACCTACACTTTGGATGACTTCTTTCCTGGACTATTTTCTTTTTTCAATTTCACCTGTTTTGTGGTCTCCCGGTGGTGAGAGGACCAGGGTGTCTACATTTTATTTGTTTTATTTATTTATTTTTTATCAAATGTTATGTTTATGTTTATTTTATTTTGTTGATTTATTTATTTTATTCAGTAAGAGTGCCTGGAACTCCCCTTTTCCTTGGCTGTGAGAGGGCTGGGGGTGTGTGATTTATACCTGTGTTTGTGTTTTTACATCCTGTGAGACGGGATTGTAATGTTATAGTTTCTGGGATTGAAATCATCCGAATAGTGGCAGTAGGGTAGTATTTTATGCATATTTTAGTTGCTGTTTAATGTTATTATTGGTTTTCAGGGGTCTTTTAGTTTGGGTGTTTGAATATTGTTTACATTGGTATTAATTCTTGCTGTGAAATGTGTAAGTTTCTCCCCCGGTCGTGCGCTACTTATCCTCCACTCTCTGCACCCTCTGCCCCTTTTTTCCCCACCTCTGTTGTTGTCAACTTACCAACGCTGTCGTGCGTTGGGTATTGCTCGTAGGAGGGGGTGTGTGGGTGGGGAGGCGTGGACATTGGAGGACGAGTGAACGCACCTCTCAAATCAGTGTGGTCAGGCCTAGAAGATGCCCTGGGGTGAAATGGAGTCTGGAACGGGGTGAACCTTATCTAGTCTCCATACCCAAGGGCACTGTCTTATGTGGCAGGCAAGTAGCTGGGGCGGCCCCTGGAGCCCATCCAACTTAAGAAGTGTTATGCAACACCAGATCTATTAAAAATAAGACTGCAATTACTGCAGATCTTATTGAAACAACTGATCTGGCTTGCATCACCGAGACCCAGTTGGATGAAAATGCTGGCCCATGTTTGGATGCTGCAATTCCAGCCAGGTACTCAGTGATACACCGCTTGAGATTGGATCGCGGGGGGTAGCAGTCTGCTTTAAGACTAAGTTGGGCCTCACGAATGTACCAGTTGAGAAAGCTGAATCATTTGAGTGTACCGTGGTGGTTGGTGTAGGCTGCAGGTTAGCTCTCGTCTACCGTCCACCTGGGGACGAGATGCGATTCCTGCAGGAAGTAGCGGACTTCGTCGCTGACATGGCATTGAAATCTCCCAGGTTGATGGTACTCGGAGACTTCAATGCCTGGGTCAATGACAATCTCTCGCAGTTTGGACAACACTTTCTCCAGCTTATGACATCTCTGGGCCTTACACAGGTTGTTACCTCTGCCACACATAAACACGGTCACTCTCTTGATTTGGTTTTCCTCCTGAGGATTGAGGCCTCCGACTTGAAGGTGAAACCAGTCAGTTGGTCTGATCACTACATCGTGTGTTTCAACTTTTGTGCCCCCCTTCGGAGGCCTGCCCCTTTGGAGATGGTCAGTTACCGCCCTTTATGGGAAGTGAGCCCCAAAGGCCTAGCAGCGGTGATTGAACTCTCAGAGTTTCCTGTGGCCAGCTCAAGTCCTGAGACTTTGGCAGTGGCCTATAATAAGGCCATCTCCTCAGCCCTGGACTTGATAGCTCCCGTACGTGTGTATCCTCTCCCAGTTCGCCCTCCGGCCCCACGGTTTGATGGGCCTTTGAGGGAGTTGCGGCAAGTAGGATGTAGGTTAGAACGATGCTAGCGGAAGTCCGTCCTGGTTGCCAACCACCTTAGACTGGTTAAACATTATAAGATTTACCAATCAACAATCTCCCATAAGAAGGCAGAATTCCTGTCTGTGAAGATTGCTGCCACTCAGAACCGACCAGCTCAGCTCTTCCGAACTGTCAACAGATTGTGCAACCCAACCTGTCTACAGCTCCGAAAACCTTTTTCGCAAGTGGAGTGCACTGAGCTTGCTCGGTTCTTTGCGGATAAGGTGGTTGACATCAGGTCGGAGGTTCGTTCAACTCATTCTGTGGGAGTTGCTGATGATCGGTGCTTGGTCACCTCGCCTCAGGCTTCCTGGAGTACCATTACCTTGTCCGAGCTTGTGGATGTCATGTGGATTGTCCAGGATATGCACTCCATGTGCTGTAGTTTGGATCCGGGCCAAACTTCCTTGATTATGGGTTGTTGGGATATGATCGGCCCGGTCCTAGCTCGGATAGTCCGGTGCTCCTTGGAATCTGGTGAGTTTCACAGCTCCCTGAAGGAGGCGGTGGTAATTCCCCTCCTGAAGAAAGCTTCTTTGGACCCGGACTCTCTGGCCAACTACAGACCGATCTCAAACCTTCCCTTTATAGGGAAGGTGATTGAGACAGTAGTGGCGATACAGCTGGACGACCACTTGACCATCCATAACATCTATGAACCTCTCCAGTCCAGTTTTCATAAGAGGCATAGTACCGAGATGGCATTGGTTCGGGTGCTCAATGATTTTCTGATGGCAAGGGATCGGAGGAACCATTCTGTCTTGGTGATCCTTGATCTCTCTTCAGCCTTTGACACTGTAGACCATAGGGTGCTGCTTGGACATCTGAGGTCCATCTGTGGACTGTCAGGTACGGTCTTGAGGTGGTTTACATCTTTCCTCACTGGCAGGAGTCAGAGAGTGAAGTCAGGAATTTTTTCCTTGGACCCATTCTCCCTGCCATGTGGGGTTCCACAGGGCTCGGTGCTCTCCCCCATGTTGTTTGCAGTGTATATACTGCCCCTCGGAGACATTGTAAGATGGTATGGGCTGAGGTTTCACTGCTATGCTAATGATACCCAGCTCTGCCTGTCTTTTGCCCCTGACCAGGATAGAGCTACCATAGTACTTAATACCTGCCTCGCTGAAATCCAGGACTGGATGAACTCGAGCTGGTTATAGTTGAATGCCGGAAAGACGGAGGTGATGGTAGTGGACCCAGGTCACCGGATAGAGGGGTTTATAGCTGATCAGCCCTCCAGACTTTTTCTTGGGGGCTCTCAGCTCCTTTCCTCTGAATGGGTGCGAAACCTGGGGTAGTGCTTGTCGACGGGCTGACATTACGATCTCAGGTGTCAGCCGTCGTCAAGTCTTCCTTTTATCATTTTAGGAATATCTCCAGGATTAAGCACCTGGTTCCGTCCGGGGACTTGCCTACATTAGTTCATGCCTTTGTGACTTTGCACCTTGATTACTGTAACTCCCTGTAGTTAGGGCTTTCTGGGGTTGAAATCCACTGCCTGCAGCTTGTGCAGAATGCAGCAGCGTGATTGTTAACTGGGACTTCTCGAGCACCCCAAATTACTCCGGTGCTGCACTATCTGCATTGGCTGCCGATTAGGTGGCGGATCACCTTCAAAGTTGGTTTACTGACTTACAAAGCCCTACACGGACTGGGACCCGACTACTTGAAAGAGCTCCTTGTGCCTTACCATCCGGTGCGACAGCTGCATTTGGCTGACGAGGGGTTGCTAGAGATTCCAAGGGTGTCTTTGAAATCCTCTGGGTCCCGTGCATTCATGCATGTGGCCACTACCTTCTGGAATTCTGTACCCCGTCAGCTTCGGGAGTGCACGACCATAGAGGGGTTCAAACAGGCTTTGAAAACCTTTTTATGGATTCGTGCCTATGAAGGCTCTACATGATTTGATCCCTGTTTATTCTTGTTTGTTAGTTATTTATTATGCTGTCATAGTTTTATATAATTGTAACCAGTTTTTATCTTTGTAAAGCACCTTGATGGCCCGAAAGGCGCAGTTGTGAAATAAATTGTATTATTATTATTATTAAAGGGCTACAAAAGCCTGGTTTGACCACAGCAGCTCTGTAAATGTCTATAAAAGCCTGGGTTGACCTTAGCAGATCTGTAATGAGCTACAAAAGCTTGGATTGGCTGTAGCAGATCTGGAAAGGGCTACAAAAGTCTGGTTTGGCCATAGCAGGTTTGTAAAGGGCTACAAAAGCCTGGTTTTGCCATAGCAGATCTGTAAAGGGCTACAAAAGCCTGACTTGGCCGTAGCAGCTCTGTAATGGTCTATCAAAGCTTGGTTTGGCCGTAGCAGATATGTTAAAGGGAAACTACAGTCAAAATGTACAAAAAGATATATTGTGTAGAGTGTTTTGATCTGTGTGTGCAGCCCTAGTGCATCCTTACCCTTTTTGCTGTTAGGATTTTTTTTTTTATTAATTTAAAAACAAAACAAAAAATCAAAAGTCCATGGGATTCCTGTTTCCTTTTTTAATGGTGTGGTCCCAGCCAGCCAGAATAAATCAGATATAAATAACGAAAGGACCAGTTAAGTTCATTGAAGTGCATTCACTTTTTATGCTTTTCAACAGCCTGAAATTCAAATGTGTATCCAATGTTTCGAAATCTCTGCATCAGGGAATGGCTGTAAATTATGTAAAGTAAGACCATGAATCTCCATTCACAATAATATGATCATAAATCGCAATCATATATTTGGTAAAGTGGAGCGGAAACAGGTCTCCCATTACCTTGTTACAAATCCAAAGGTGTGCACTTCCACGTTTCAAACTAAGTAATTCAAATCCTCTTAAAATGTTTTTACTTTTTTCCCCACTCCACATTACCTAAATATATACTTGTGATGTATGATCATATTGTTGTTACTGGAGATGTATGATCTTATTTTATATTTTTTTATTAATTGACCTACTTTTTTATGGTCCCTGGGGATCCCCATGATTGTATCTTTTATTGCCTTTCTTTTTCCCCACTATGCCTCCTGCACCATGTGACAGTGATGCAACAAAGAACATCAATTCATTGAGTTCAGACTTGATGTGCTATCCAGCAGTAGAACTTTTAAGTGCCTTTCCTTATCCAGTGAGCACTATTAAAGGCTACATTCACAGTCTGGCAAACACCTTGTCTATACTTTTGCTTGGTATGAGAATGGTGTAATATTGTGAGCTGACTTTAGTTCAGGGTCCATGTCAAATATTGTTAAGCTAGAATTTCACAAGTGTCATTAATGTTGAATTGTATTATCTAAGGTGTATAAATTTGTGATTGTCTTATCTATCATTGGATTTATAAATTTATTTGTGCTGCATTTACAGTATATTTATTATATGAATAATGTTTCCATCTTATGTGGTCAGAATGAATGCATGAGATACATTTTAGATGTGTCCGTTTTTAGTCCATTGATTTTATTTGATATTGTCGATTTTATTGTATATTGTATTAACTGTGGAATTCTAATTAATACTGTATATGTATTTTTTTTTTGCCATGTACGTCCTTCATTAACAAGTTCTTGTCATCCTTAAAAATTGGATCTTTTATTCCCAAAGACTGGTTAACAAAAATAAACAAGCTTTTTATTAGAGTACACCAGTGTGACTTACACAAGGTGGATAGCTATCAAGTTCAGGGGTGGGAAGCAAAAGCTTGCAGATAACAAGCACTTCTCCAAGTAGAGAGAGGTATTCAGTGGCATCCCTCAGGGGACTGTGCTTGGGCCACTACTTTCCAACGCTTTCATCAACGATCAGGAAGTTGGTGTCTCCAGCAGGCTGCTTAAGTTTGCTGATGACACTTAGCTAGTCAGAGTGGTGGACTCCCTTGATGATGGGGACAATGTTCAGGAGGACATGGACAAGCTGGGTGACTGATCAGTCTTCTGGAGTCTTAGATTCAGGGCAGCCAAATGGAAGGTCCTACACTCGAGGAAGAGAAATAGAGGTAGGACAACAAACTGGATAAGACTTCTCTTGCTGCTGTGGAGGAGGTTTTATAAAAGATATGGAGCTAAAGCTTGGCAAGCAATGCACAGCTGTTGTTAAGGCTGGAAAACATGTGGGATGCATTGAACTGGTGGTGACCAGCAGAGCAGAGGAAGTAATCTTACCACATAGGGTGCATTGTGGGCTACAATCCCAGTTTCTCTATGAGCACTACATGTCGACATAGGCTGGTGGACTGTGGTGAGGAGAGGGAGCAGAATTAGAAAGTACAAGCATGCTCAGAAGGGAGGAGGATAGGGTGGACTACTCCGCTAAGTCAAAAGCGGCAAGCAAGGTGATAAGGGAGGCAAAGGCCATGTGAGAGGTACAGCTAGCCCAGGGGGGGTAAAAGGGGGTGAGAAGGTCTGTTTCAGCTATATAAGGGAGAAAAGAATCATAAAGGATGAGACTGCCTGGCTAAAAAAGGAGGGGGGATGGGCAGAGGGTAATGAAGAAAAGGCAGAGGTGCTTAATGCATACTTCGGTTTAGTCTCCACTTGGTAGAAGGACATACCAGTACCACAAGGTAATGAAGGGGGGACTGGGAAGGGGAAAGTCACAGATGGTGCAGTTCAAGCCAACAAAATCACCTGGTCCAGATGGCATGCACTTGAGGGTCCTTTGAGAACTAGAGGAGGTTCTGGTGTGTCCCTTGGCAGACCCATTTAACACCTCTCTGGAGTCTGGAAGCTTGCCCCAAGACTGGAGGACGGCACATGTGGTGCCTCTACATAAATCCTGATCTCAATAGTGGGTATGCTGATCAAGATCACCCTGAAAGAGAGACTGATCAGCTTTCTGGAGAAAAATGGGCTCCAGGATGAGAGGCAGCATGGGTCTTGGTTAAGGAGGTCCTGCCAAAGTAACCTAATTGATTGCTTCGATTGGGTCACTAGGACAACAGACAAGGACCAGGTGGTCGATGTCCTTTACCTGGACTTTAGCAAGTCCTTCAACTCAGTGCCTCATGGGAGACTGCTCAGGAAGCTGGAGGACCTGGGGGTGGGGGTTAAGCTTGTTTGATGGGTTAGAAGTTGGTTACAGGATAGAAATCAAAGGGTAGTAGTGGGGGGGGGGTTCTCAGAAGCAAAGCCTATAACCAGTGGGATCCACAAGGTTCGGTGCTTGGTCTGGTGTTGTTGAACATCTTTTTCAATGACATAGCAGATAGGATCAGGGGTAAAATCAGTATTTACATTTCTGTAAATAAGTTTTCTGTCTTTCATTAACAGTGTTCCGTGCCACTTAAAAGTAAATGAAGAAGACATTTTTTGTCACATGCTTGTATGCCAAATACTGACTGGCACTCTGTCTTTCACTGTAGGCACCATAGAGTCCAGTGATTTGATGTGGTTCACAGGCACTATGAAACAAGTACATCAGTGTCACTATGGTCTCATTATTACAATACTTTTTCTGGTCAGTCATCCAACCATAATGCTTTCATCTTTCTAAGAATACAGTATATAAACAACTAATGACATGCATATCCCTGTTGATGCATCAAGACACAGAAATATAAAAAGAAATAATGTGTAGTCACCATGCATTGGCTGCATACCTCTCAACTGTCCCTGATTATGAGAGACGTCCCTCATTTCACCCCTCAAAATTGTGCTGCCCCTCATCTGTCCTTCATGGAAAAGGTGCTATCAACACTGAAAATGTGCTGTAAATTCCAACTTTAAAGCAAAGATTTTAAATATTTTAAGATGCTAAATCAAAAATAAACTGTGTATAAGTAAACACAATGGTTTACACCATGTTTTGAGCTTGTAACTCCATGTTTGAGGCTGTGTCCCTCATTATGAGGGTCATTGTCCCTCATTGTCTCTCATTTTGAGTATCCATGTTCCTCACTCAGTGACAAAGGGTTGAAAGGTATGGTTGGCTGATCTGGTACCCCGCGTACAATGTACCCTTCCTTTTTGAATTTTGAGTAGTGGATGTTATATTGCTTCTGACCCTCAGCTATCTGTGCCTGCTTTTTTCAGCAATTTTCATTAAAGTACAGAGCTGCCAGGAAAGGTTTAGACCAATAAAGACACAAAAATAACAATAAATAAAAGGAAAGCTGTTAGTTTTAACATGCAAATGATAACGTGTACTACACTTCAATAAATTGCTTTAAATACCTGAACTTCATTCCATTGTAGGAAAACATTGCTATCTTAGGGGCTAACTGATCCAGCAGGCTATGAAACACCTCCATCTCTGAACTTTAGTACATTCCTGATAGTTTTGCAATGTTGTTATAGTCTTTTGCCAGTGATGATTTTCACTACACTGACTGCAACTTTGGATGCTGTCAATAAAGATTAAAATATACATGACTGACTTTGAAAACAACTGTAACGCTCTATGTGTTCAATATTGAAACGTTACTGACACATTAAAAGATTGGAGGTATCAGTACATAGCACCCAAACTGGGTGATTTAACACTGATGAAAAACACATGTTCACTGGATGGCAAGACAGCACCCATCCCCTACAAAATTTAGGGTGGCTGTAGTGAAGTACCCCCCAGCAAAAATTACATTAAAGAACTGCAGTCTTAACTGATGTTCTAGGGTGCCCCCTCATTGCTTCTCTGAGCATATGTATGCAGTCAATGCAGTTACAACCCCCCCCCCCCAAATCGCATGTCTCAAGTGAGTATTCATACCTGGTGTCCATTGGTTGACAACAACCTACCACGCCACCCCACCATTCGAGAGAGTATTCCTGCCTGGGTGTCCACTGCTTCACCCCGCCCAACCCCCATCACCAGTTTACCAAATCACAATGAAGCAGTGGTGGTCCACTGTACCAGCACCAGAGGTGCACACTCACGTTCCACCATAGCAACACCCCACCCACCCAGGTGGATGGCAAATACCCAAGTTCAAAATGTAGAATGGCACAGCAGCCATCTCACCTACATGACTTGCCGTCACATGAGACTTCAGTGGGCATGCAGATGGTGAAAGTACTGTTTGGAATCTCACAAACAGCTGACATGGAAGACTGATGCAGAGGTGATAGAAGTGATGTGCCACTCCACATATCAAGCTGATTGCTGTCCACCCACATAAGAGGTGGGATTAGGTACATGTTGCGGGATGGTGTTATGTGACCATGCTTGTTGGGTGGGCATGGTGGACCGTGGATCATGACTGCTTCATTATTATTTTGTAAACTGGCTCTTGATGGGTCAGAGTGAATGGGGTGGATACCAGTGCATGAGTAGTCTTTTGAAACATGCGATGGGGTGTGGCGGGTGTTCACAGCACACCACCAGTGCTTCCATATTCAGTATTAATGGTACTAAGGGCCTGCTGCTCTCAATGACAAACAGTCCATAATGTGCATGCTAATGGATCCTTAGGGCACTGCATGTGAATGACATGCATATATCTGTCTCCCTTACTTGCCGCGCTAAAGCGCAAGTGATTACACACAGTTACATTTTCTTACTCACATGGTGCTAACCAATTTTTCCGATTTTGATGCCTGTTAAGATTCTCATGTGTGCAATGTGCAAAGTCAGTGTTGTGGTGCATATGAATAGTTTGTACATGCAAGGCCACTGATTTCCACTTTGCCAAAATACTGTCTGCTCCCACTGAAGTTGAGCCCAATGACCAATACAGATGGTTCACAATGCCATGAATCCATATTCACAAAACCAGAAGGGCAGGTATAGGGAGGAGAGTTTGTGTGGGGTAGTGTGGCCTGCTGCCACCGAGCTAGCTGTGTGGTGGTGAGGGAGGCTTGCTTCAGTGCAGCAGGTGCTGGGTTCGGGGCTGGGGACTGGGAAATATTTTGTTGCTTATGCTGTGATTTTTTTTTTCGAACTCTCTCCCACTCCCTGCACACCCCTGGAGATGGTTATATTAAATCATGGGGTGTGAGTGGCAATGCCCCCATGAGGGTGGCACTGACCCCCGCATAAATCCTATTTTCAGTTGCCCACAAGTGTACATCACCGTTGTGCTTTTCGAGAATGTACACTCACTCTAATGATGGTTGCTTTTTTTTTGATCGCCATTATGTCATGGAACCGAGGCCACTGATTTCCCCTTTGCCACAATAATGTCAGCTCCCTCTGGAGTTGAGCCCACTGACCAATACAGATGGCTCACAATGCCGCGAAACCATAGTCATAAAATGTAACAGTCTTTCAGACTTGCAACAGCCATTAGTACTTTATTTATGCCTGTTTAAAGGGGGGAAGGAATTGTAAGTATGGTATATTGATTCTGCTAACAATTTATTTTAAAAATAAAAGTTGTTTTGTTACCTTTTCACAATGAGCCAAGCATCATAGTGGTGTATTGTGTTTTGCATACTTTCCCGTACCTACTTGGCTACTTGCACATGTTGGTCCGAAATCAGCTCATCAGTCTATGAGCCATTTGCTACCACCACATTCATTGCGCTATAGTAAATATAGCCAAGGTTCATGTAAAGATACCAGTGTAACCCCCATACAAATTGGGGTTTACTATAATGTCTAAAGTACAAGACAGGAGGGAGATCATAATGAAGTTGGGTGCTGGAAAAGACTAGCATAGAACAAAGATAAAAAACACTGCACTCCAGGCCAGGTGAGAAATGTAACCACTTTTTACTGATTCAAAACATTGCGATACAACTCCAAGAAGTACAATACAATTTTATGGAATCTACATACCTAAGACAAACAGGGCTGTTTGTTTATTGCTAATTTGCTGTCATAGTAAAGACAGAGAAGTTTGCCTAACCTGCTTTTATTGCAGCTCAAACATTTGGATGGGAGCCACCATATTAGGGTCTGGACTTCCAGTATTTGGCCCAATTGAACCACTGGGGAACCTAAAATGGAGACTATCCCCAGGGGTCTTGTAGGAAGGAATCCTGTAGTTTTTGTAGTTTTAACTGTTGGCACCTAAACTGGCCTGGGGGGGCATACTGTGACTGACAGTTCCCTCAGCCAGCAGAACCTTTTGGATTACAAAGGAAATAATCAGAACTGCCTGAAGCAGTGAATCAGTTAGAGGTTGAAGAGTAAACAGCTCAAGATTTCGAGCAGCTGCTCCCAGAAGGAGCGTAGGGGACTCGGCAGGAAGAGGCTCTGCTAGTCTTAACACCCTCTGAAAAGAACTACCCTGTACACAGACTTCAGTTCCTTGCCTTGAAATGGGCCATGGTGGACCAATTCCACGAATATCTGTATGGTGCAAAAATTCTAGTAAAGACCGATAACAATCCCCTCACTCATGTCCAGACTTCAACAAAGTTGGATGCCACTGGGCATCGCTGGCTATCTGCACTTTCTACTTATGATTATTCAGTAGAATAAAGGCAGGGCTTAAACCACATTGATGCTGACGCCCTTTTCAGGAGAACTGACTCTAACTTGAAGTGTGTGAGAATGTCGGAGCAATTTGTCAAAGCTCTTTGTCAAAAGTTCGATAAAGATGAGCACCCCTCTCCTGAAACAGTTGATTGCCTGGTAGACTGCTTGGGCCCTCCTGACACTTGTGTCCTCACAGCCTACTGCCATCTTGCAGCCTTGGACCTCAGCACATTGCCTCAACTTACACCCGACAACATACTGTGGGCTCAGACCCAAGACCCCATGATCAAGCCTATGCTGGATGCTATTCAGGAAGGAAAAGAGTGTGTCTAAACTGCATTCTTCTGATCCCTGAACTGCCCTGCTGTTTAGAGAAGGGTCCAGATTATAGTTGCGCAACAAACTGCTCTACAGAGAAACTTTTAATTGACAAGGTCAAGTTATCAAGCAACAATTAGTGCTACCTACACTTTTCAAACGTGTGGTTCTACGTGCTCGATTCTACTGGCCAAAAATGGGAGCTGACATTGAGACTCACATCAGAACTTGCAGTCATTGTATCCTGAGGAAAGCCCAGCCCCAGAGGGCTGCACCCTTAGTCAATAGCTCTACCAGTGCACCCATGGAGCTGGTGTGTATTGACTTCTTGTGTTTTGAACCAGATCAAAAGAATATTAGCAATGTGCTAGTGGTGACTGATCATTTTACTGGTTATGCCCAGGCATACCCAACCAAAGACCAGAAAGCATCCACAGTGGCCAAGGTCCTGGTTGAAAAGGTTTTTTGTCCATTATGGTGCTCCCCAGAGAATTCACTCTGATCAAGGGAGAAACTTTGAAAGCTGCTTGATCAAGGGAATGGTCTCACTTTGAGGGAGCGTGAAAGTCCAGAACCACCCCCTATCACCCCCAAGGGGATCCACAGACTGAAAGGTTCAATTGAACACTACTAGACATGCTTAGTATGGGAGCATGACAATTTGCTCCTGACAACTTGCTTCTTATATTTACGCTCCCAGCTTTTCACTACGATGACAAGTCACTAAAATCACATTGCAAATCATGACAATTCACTCCCAATTCATTCCCGATTCCCCTGGAATGAAACAAGCTCCTGGAGTATGCTTAATATGCTTTTGACATGAAATCATTGAGAATGAATGAAAACAAGATCCCATACACTGCAAAATAAGCTCCCCAAGTATGCTTATTGTGCTTGAATTAGTATGATCTTCACTGCTTATGAAAACATGAAAGCATTGACTTACCATCCACCACGAAGTGCGACTGTGTTTTCTTTCCACCAGGAAGTGAGTTGGTCAATCTCCAATGTTTCCAGTGTTACACCAGGAAGTGATGTAGCGAGTGTGTGCGTGTGTGTGTGTGTGTGTGTGTGTAAGTATACAGGCAGTGTAGACATGAGTTACAACATTTCTTTATTCGGTATTTATTATTAAAATCAGTTCATCATGTGGCTTTTGTAATTGAAGCAGTGTGTCACTCCTCTAAATCAGTTCATCGTGTGACTTTAGTAATCGAAGCAGTGTGCCACTCCTCTAAGTCACTTCATCGTGCGACTTTAGTAATCCAAGCAGTGTGCCACTCCTCTAAATCAGTTCATCGTGTGACTTTAGTAATCGAAGCAGTGTGCCACTCCTCTAAGAAACTCTTCAGTGGTGCGCTCTTTGCTTTTACTCAGGATACATGCCAGGTGTTCTGCATTGTCCCTATACATCTTTCTAGAGACTGGTGGAGCATTACCAGCAATCAGTTGCTCCAACTCTGCATCCCTTTTCCTTTGTACCCTCTGTAGGCCATCAGTGAATTTCCACAGGGTTGGATGGGTCATACAAAGTATGCTCTGCATTCCTTTATGGAATGCTTCTACCACATTGTTGGTTTTAGCTCTTCCATCAATAACACTCTTTTCATGATTCCATGATTTCCCCCTCTCCCTTCCCCCAAGGCATTTCCTGACTTTTATCCCTCCTCCCTCCCTTTAGAGCTCTTACCTCACCCTCTACCTCCGACAATGGCCTTCCTGCCTGCATACCCCCTTCCCTCTCACCTGCAGTGCTTATTTTAAGATTGCCCTTGGCTGGTATGTCATGCTACCTAACATTTGGCACATTTTGAATTACTGGAATTTCCTAAGCCTCAGTCTCTTACTTATTTTTATTGTGTAGCTTTGTATTATTATGTTGACCTTTGTATGTATGTATACCCCCATTCCTTTGACATGGAACCTTTGTAAACGAGCAGTTCCTGCTCAAAGGTATTTGTAATCCTAGATTTCAATAAAATAAAATAAAAAAAATAAAAATAGCTCAATTTCAAAATGCACAGGTCTTCTACCATTGCTTCTCCTGTTTGGGCACCTAATCCAAACGTCCTCAAAATAATCAATCAATCAAAAAATCTTTATTTATCCAGATGAACACCATTGAACAATGCTCATTTACAAGATGGACCTGGTTAGAGCCAGGTCAAGATATAGTTCATAAAAATTACAATCAACAGAGACAAATAACATAAATACATGTACAATCAACAAAAAATATACAATAAAAGCCGTATCAAGTGACTGAACCAGTGACACGGCAGGCTTACAACAGATCAGAGGGTGAACTTACAATATATATAGGTAGTACAGAGATACTTTTAGGGAAATATTGGCAAGGGTGCAAGGTTAGCAACTTGATGAGTGAATGGCAAGGATATGTAACAACTACAATACCTAACCCCAGCCAGAGAGACACAGCTAAGTTGAAGGGAGGGAGAGAATTACTAGAGAGACTATGATGCGAGAATAGAGAGGAGGAGGACGCAGTGGGGGGGAGTATAATAAGAACACAAAGGGATATGGGAGGGCAGGGAACTGGTGGCCGTGACCAGATGTACAGTCAAGTAGGATGCTGGGTGCCTAGGATTCAGAGGCAGGCTAAGGGTGTAGGAAGCAATTACAGGGTTCCCTCACAGAATGAGCATATAAAGTCTTGAAGAAATCCAAACTGATGGGGGTGCATGGTAACAGCAGTTTTTGTAGTTTATTCCGCTGAGAGCTGAATGCCTAGGATTCAGAGGCAGGCTAAGGATGGGGGAAGCAATTACAGGGTTCCCTCACAGTTCGAGCAAATAAGGTCTTGAAGGAATCCAAACTAATAGGGATGCTCAGTTTCAGCAATTTTTGCAGTTTAATCCACAGAGAGGGCAGCACAAGGCTTATTGCTGCTCTACTGAAGTGGGATGTAACCTTGGGAATGTTCAGTGTGATAAATGAGGAACTTCTTAGAGCATAGATTCCTGGCGTACTTAAAGTGAGGCAGTCAATAATATATTGGGGAAGCTTTTTTGTGACAGCTCTGAAGGTCCATAGAGCCGCATTTCTATTCTGCTTAAACAGGAGGGAGGACCACCCTACGGCTGTGTACAGGGAACAATGGTGAGTAGAAAGGGAAAGACCCGTTACAAACCTAAGTGCTCTGGGATAGAGCGTATTCAATTTTGTGAGAGAGGAGTTTGGGCAAGTGACTTTATAAGAAGTCTGCATAATCCACCAGAGAGAGAAAATTTGTTTGGACCAGGAGCATAGAAACATAGAAACATAGAATTTAATGGCAGATAAGGACCGCTTGACCCACCCAGTCTGCCCATTTCCCTACCTGATGGATAAGCTGCAGATTCTAGTTAATCAACAGCCTACTTCCTCCCACCTGCCCCCCACTAGAATTGCCTTATGCCTGCCCCATGCATTCTTGAATTCTTCCACTGTTCCTGACTCCACAACCTCCTCAGAAAGGCTGTTCCATGCATTCACAACTCTCTCTCTCTGTGAAAAAAATACTTTCTAACATTACCTCTGAGCCATTCCCCCCTCTATCTTCAAATTGTGCCTCCGATTTTAGCATTTTAGCATCTCTAGTGAGGAACTGGTTAATCCTAAAGAAAAGACCCATCCTCTGCCTTAATTTCTTTAGCAAGTCCTCAATATGCTCAGCGAATGAGAGATTATGGTCAAGACACACTCCCAGGTACTTCAATTTTGTGACAAACTCCAAATTCTCACTAAGGATTGTGATGATCTGAGGTATTGCTCCAGCACTGGCCGGGTTTACCACACGACTGTAGGGTGAAAAGAGCATTGCTTTTGTTTTCTTGGCATTAAATAGGAGCTTTCTGTGAAGAAGCTGGTTCTGCAGCCAGTTAAATTCCTCCTGGAGGTCTGCACAAGAGGCCTCAGGCATCAGTCAACTTAGGTAAAGTACCGTGCCATCTGCAAACAGGTGTATATTGGCCTTATTTTTCCTATCATCAATGTTTATTAATATAGATAGTGAACAGTAGGGGGCCAAGGATTGAACCCTTCGGCACACCCCTTTGAAGTGGTTTAAGCAGGGGTTTAATCAATGACAGGTGTTAGTTCCTTAGGAAATATATTCAAGCTGTCATCTGTTATGTCCTTGAATCATGCTATTACTTCGCTAGGGGGATAAAATCCAAGAGATGGTAATTACTTGCACTTTAGTGTGAATTCAGGATCTTGTGAATATTGCACTGCTAGACCTTCCATTTGTAATTTGCAGTACACACATTGCATGAAACGGAAAAAACATCCGACTTGTTTGGCATTTGGAAAAGCTTATTTAAATGCATTGATACTGGCAAACTCAAAATCACTCATGACAATTTCAGGGCACAGGTTTGGATTAATCTGCTTCAACATCGTTAACATTCTGTCATAGCACCCTCTTCACTTGCTTGGTAATAAGGCATAAATAGCTGGGTGGACTTTACGAAATTGCTCACCCATGAGTATATACAGTTGGTGAAATAATGGGGGTGCAATACTGAATGTACCATCAAAGTACCATACCTTAGATCTTTCCAAGAACTTTAAATTTTTCCCAGTTCCAAAAATTAGTATTCTGTCTGAGCCTAGATCACTGTCATGTAATAAGAATGTTGCACGTTCACTATCTGAGTCATGCTGATAGGTCTTGTAGTGTTCTGGAATTACCAGGTCAAACAGATCTTTTGGTTTTGGTGGAGCACCATGTACCCTGATCCTTTGCACAGTTCTCTTCAAATTTCGGTCTACAAGTTTACTGGTGGCAGTCAGGGACATATGTTGTTTATAGTGTAGCAGGACCTGAGCTGTGGTGTCCTGAGTTGAGGCAGCTCTTTCTTTAGCCAAGGTAACTACATCTGATTTTTCAACTGCAGCTGGGTCAGGTGTGTGGGTATGTTCGGAAAAGTGGTGTACAATGGTCGAGTCTTCGTAAGAGGTGGTGTGAATATGCACATTGCACACCTTGATCTTCTGCACAGTGCGCTCACACTGCCATATCCCCTTGCCATTATGCCCATATTTGTGAAAAGTGTAGATGAAGTTATCTTCATCTACCAACTTTCTCTTTTGCCTCTGAGAAGTAAGAAAGTGCCCATCCATGTTTCAAAACTAACAGTGACAAACAGTCACAGCGGCATTACTCTGCAACCTTTATGGAGCCTTCTGGTTGGTGACGTGGAACATTGCTAATTACCAATCAGCATTTCTAATTGCTATGTGGTGGTGTGTAACACAGAATGTGCAATAATGTGTAATTACTACATTAATTAATATGCTTGCAACACAGTCCAAATGGAGCCAACAGGTAAGCACATTAGTCCATGCTTATAACTGCACTAGAAGTGATGCCACTGGGTTCTCCCCCTATCACCTAATTTTGGTTGAGAAGCCCGGTTGCCAGTAGGCATCTGTTTTAGAGTGTCCCCTGATGGAGTCCAAGCCGAGAATTACCTTCAGTATGTTCAAAAGCTAAAAAGCCAGTTAAACCATGCCTACCAATTGACACATACCATGGCGGCAAAGAGGAACTTAGCAAACAAAGAAAGGCACAACAGACGTGTCAAGGCCCAAGAACTGTAACCTGGAGACAGATTTTTGTTGCGAAATTTGGGACTACATGGAAAACACAAGATTGCTGATAGGTAGCATCACACCCACTACATTGTTGTCAGCAAGCTGGAAGATCTGCCACTCTATAAAGTGCGTCCAGAAAATGACCAACGAGCAGCATACACAATGCACAGAAATCATTTGTTACCTATTGGACAAATCATCATTGAGTCTGCACCTCAAGACACTGCCCCTCCCGGGCCTGTAACCAGAGCTGCAGCTAAAAAGAGACAGTTAACCCCCTCTCCAGTTGTTAAAGATTGAAGGCCTGACATCACTCATGTTCTAAATTAAATCAACTGCCAGTCTGAATCTGATGACAGTGAGTGTGGAGCCCCTTTTACCCGTCTTATGAACTGAGTCAGTTGTTTCAAGGTAACCCCATGTGCAACTTTGGAGACAAAGCTTGACCTTCAGGACTGTCTAACCCTCCAGCCTTCTCCACAGCCCCTGTACCCCCTGAAAGTGAGGTGCAAAGTGTGACTTCTGATGTAGCTGACTCCTTGTGTCTTGTGGAATTAGCTGAGCTCCAAGAAAAAGAGCCAAAAACAGAAAGCACCCCCTGGTGACATACCAGAAAGTTCAGAACTGTTTGCAGACAATGAATCTGACAGCGAAATATTTGATATATTCAAAAAGGGATTAGATATATGGCTAAACTATAATTAAATCATTACAATGTTCCACATATTTGTGGGGGCATTCTCGATGGGCTCACGCCTACTTATGCCCCATAAATACCAAGTAATACCAAGTAATGTTATGGAAAATGATGCTGATGAAGTAAATGATTCTGAAAGTATCAGTAATGTGTTGCAAGATTTGAATTCCATGGAATTTCCTCTAGATGACGAACCTGGAATTTCTTCAGAACCAAGTAATGAAAGTAATAACGATGAACTAGAACTAACAGCACCAGAAGCTCAAAGTGCTTCCAGTCCAGAACAGACAACCAGTGCAGAGGTACCAAGTTCTTCAGAAGCCAACTTATTGGCAAGCAATGTTGAAAGAACTGAACCTGTGCCTGCCCCTCTCAGAAAGCCTGGAAGAGCCACAAAGCCAGTAATACATTTCAGTTATGATTCCCCTGGAAGGCCCATAGACTTTCCACTGCATGTAGTTCACAAAGGAGTGTATATTTCTGAAAGCTGTCCTCCAAAACTGGGTTATTCTGCCACATCTAAGCCAATAGTGAAACCTTCCAATCAGTGCACTGATGCCCTTGCCCCATGCATCCCTAGTGTAGCTGATAGGAATAGGCCCCAAGCCATGTGGGTTAGTATGCAGGAGGTAATGCAAACCAGAATTTTAAGGGTAATGTGTCTAAATACTTGAATATGTTTAACTGTTTATGGAAAATGTTATGAAAATATGTCCTTAAGGAACTGTCGTTGCTAAAGCGAAAAGTATAGCAGTACTGTTGTTATGATCTGTTTGTCTTGCTGATGCATCAGCTTTTATTTTTATAGTATGCTAATAGAACATGAATGTATTTTCATATAATGTCTTTGTATAGACTTCTATGGTAAGTGTAGACTTGATGCGGACGCCAAGTTTTTCCAGGTAGGGAAGAGCGTAACCCCCCTACATATTGGAGTTCACTATAATGTCTTCCTGGGCTCCTTAATGCCCACTGTCAGGCTAGTGTCCTGTCTTATGTAGTACTATCTATTTGTGTGAGAGTGCCGTAGTGAGCCTCCGTGCCTGTCTCTTTAAGAGCAAAGCTAATTTGTGTTTAGAAATCAGTCTGGGCTGGGTCCGGAGTGATTTAAGGCATGAGACCAGCCTGATAGTCTGTTATTTGCTCCATTCTGCAGTCACTGCTTGCACAGAGGGAGCCCTCTTAGGAACTGTGATTGTTTATTGCTAATTTGCTGTTATAATAAAGATAGAGAAGTTTGTATAACCTGCTTTTATTGCAGCTCAAACATTCGGATGGGAGCCACCATGTTAGGTTCTGGATGTCCAGTATTTGGACCAATCGAACCACTGGGGACCTAAAATGGAGACTTGTCCCCAACGGTCTTGTGGGAAGGAATCCTGTAGTTTTTGTAGTTTTAACAGCTGGTGCCTAAACTGTCCGGGGGAGCCCATAGTGTGACTGACAGTTCCCTCAGCCAACAGTACCTTTTGGATTACAAAGGAAATAATCAGAACTGCCTGAAGCAGTGGATCAGTTAGAGCTGGTGGTTGAAGAGTGAACAGCTCGACCTTTCAAACAGCTGTTCCCAGAAGGAGCGTAGGGGACTCGGCAGGAAGAGGGCTCTGCTGGCCTTCCTGTCACTTTTCTCCTGCATCTGAACTGCCTATTGCAGAAGTCGGATCTATTCCAATTTCCAGTTGGAACTACAGTAGAAGAAAGATGAAGTTTGTTATTGCGACTTGTGAGTTGGTCCGAAGACCTGCTCCAGAAGTGATCGGCCTGTCTGATGATAGAATTTGTCTCGGATTGAAAGGTTTGCGCAGTGAAGCTGTCGTTTGCAACCGGACTGTATCCGAACTGTTGTCTAGAGAAATTAGTGATTTAAATGTGCCGAATGTGTTTCATGGGTCGCAATTTGGTTCCCCACAGCAGAATCTTTTATGCCAGCTGGAGGCTTCACCAGCAGAAGAGCACAAACTTTTGCAGAACTGTTAATCCTGCCTGGGCCCTGTCATCTCAGCCTAGGTTGCTACTCCCACTTCAGAGACCATCTCGGTGAAAGACCAGCTTGGGGATTCAGCCCCCTGCCCAACACCATTGAGCAGGTAGCAATCACCAGGAGGTGAGTTGTGTTGGCCCTGCTTCCCCTGGCCTTCCTAATCATCACCACGCGGTCTATATCTTGCTTGTCCTGCATCCTGGTCTGGGTAGCATGAGTACAATCCAGGGTAGCTCCCTGCAAGAAAAGCCTAAATCACTGTGGTACCATCTAATTGTTTCTTTTTTGGGGTTAATGCAACGGACTGAGCCATCTGGCTTGGATTACAAATAATTGAGTTTTGTGTATGTTTCTTTTCTTAAGGGCCCCAACAACAGCTGCATCGCCACCACCCCAGACAATGCTTCAGGCTAGCCTGCATGACATACTGGGTACCCAGGGTTGTTGAACTGTTTAAAAGAGACTTGCAGTGCATGCTGAACAATCCTGATTCAAATCAGATTGCTAATCATTCTACTAGATTCACGCCCTTCCCTTGTTCACTGCCCCTAAATAAATCTGATTGTCTTGTCTCACATTTCATCTGGCTAGTGTGCATATTATTAGTTAGGTTACAGTGGTAAGACTATATTGTTGCATTGCTGATCTTATTTTCAAGGGGGTCTCCAGGGCAGTTACAGCAGATTCAGCCCTGGTGATAAGTGAAAAAGAACGTGAGCATATTATTACTGCCATCTACTGAATGTGAATGTACCATTGTGTTATTATTTAGGCCACTAGAAGGGTTGGTGGGTGGTTATAGCATCCCAGCGGGCTATACCAGAGCAGCTGAGCTACCCCAATACCATTCCTCTGGGTGGAGGTACCCGATTACAGAACTCAGGCCCCTCAGCCTGTGTATTGCCACACAGGCAGGGATAGTAGCCCTTAGAATAGCGTCGCCTAGCGGTTACACCATTATGGTGACACCTATTGACATTACATAACTTTTACGGGGCATCGGACACATGAAGAATTCAAGTTATGCTCACTACTGTCTTGAAGCAGCATTTACAACAGCCATCATTGTAATTGTTGGTACATATGTTAATGACCTTTGTATGTGTTTTTAGCTGTAGTTTTTCTCCTCCTGCCAGACAGGCACATATGTTTAGCCCACACACCATGCCCCCTCACATGCATTCCCAGGGACTTAGCTCCTTCTCTTACATACACCCTGACTTCTCCCCCCAGTTAGTGCTGTCTTGAGGCCTTAACCACCCAAGCAAACCATCAACGTGCATGCATGTGCTGTACACGGTATGTGTCCCAACCAGGTGCGTGTTTCCACTTGCACTGACACCGCTGGTGACTCATGTGCCAATACTACAGTGGAGTCCGTGAACCTTTCCTCACTGAGGTGCACAATGTCCTGAGGGACTCCCTGTGCACCTACCACTGCCAGCCGTCTGATGACACTGGCTGTTTCATGAATCAGGTTCACAGTCATCATGACCATTGCTGCTACCACTGTGATCAAACAGTTTACCACAAAATTGGTTTCATTATAAAAAAAAGAGCCATAATCACTATGCAAAATATAAGCAATAAACGTTATAATATGGACACATACTAGTGCCGACTGAAAATTAAGCACTGTGCCAGTGTGTGACTCCATGAGGGAATAAATCCCATATTTTGTGCTATGTCCCAGGCTGTCCATACTTCCATCTCCTCCGTAGATGAGTCCTTTACTTTCAGCTTGCAAGGATGCGATCCAACACTTCTGTCTCTTTGACCAAACATTCACTGTGGCTGGAAGAAGTATACTGGACTGATGTCTGGCAGTTTAAGTGCAAATTCCATATGTTTTGTGATTCTGATCGCCTCTGAAACTGTGGCTCCAGAAAGTAGAATGGCTGCCGGCTACAGAATGTTTTCAGATGGAATTTTGCCCACATATGGTTGACTGTGCCACACATGTTCTCTGAAACAGGACATGCAGGTTGGATACAAAATAAGTAGTATGCCGGCTATTCTGCTTCTGCTATACTTCAAACCTGGTGCTCCACAATCACCACAATGGCACCACAGCAGTAACTTCATTAAGGCTGAATGGAAGATTATGTATGTTTGTTCACAATCACAGATTATGTATGTTTGTTCATGTACACAAATGCTCACAGCCTGGGAAATAAGATCCCAGACCTGCAGGCAATAATGTCAGAGGCTAAACTGGACATGGTAGCAATTAGTGAGACGTGGTTTACCAGTAACCACACTTGGGAGACTTCGGTACCTGGCTATGTATTGTTCAGAAGAGACCGAGGTGCAAAAAGTGGGGGAGGAGTGGCCCTGTATGTTAATGAAAATATCAAAGCTACAGAAATTCAGAATACACATAAGGAGCCAGAAGAACTGTGGGTCACCTGGAAACAGGAAATGGACAGCCATAAGAACTGGGGTTGTCTACAGGCCCCCAGACCAGATGGAGGACATAGACACATTACTGTTAGAAGATATACAAAACATGACAGCTAAATAGGAGGTTCTGATAATGGGAGACTTCAACATGCCGGATACAGATTGGTCAATACCAGCAGGAACATCTGCCAGAACTAGACTTATAGTGGATTCCCTGCAGGGGGAGGGCCTCAAACAACTGGTACAGCAACCCACAAGAGACAGGGCTATCCTAGATCTAGTACTGACTAACAAAGAAGGGATCACAGATCTCCAGGTAGAAGGTCACCTGGGGCCAGTGACCATCACATGGTAATGGTTCAATTTGGCTACTACATCTAAATCATCCCATTCCAAGGCAAAGATATGGGACTTCAGAGGAGCGACTTTGATAAGATGGCCAACAGAGTTAAGCTAGCCCTGGCAAAAAGAAACACAGGTGAGGGGTACAGGCAAAGTGGGCAAGCATTAAGGATGCAATACTTGAAGCAACATCCCATTGTGTTAGACAGAAAAGGAAGTGCAAAAGAAGAAGGAAACCACTTGGTTCTCAAATACAGTAGCAGAAAAGGTCAGAGCCAAAAGGCTGGCCTTCAGGAAATATAAGGGAACACAGCGGATGAAGATAGGGAGGCATACCAAACTGCCCTAAGGGAAGCACGGAAGCAGGTAAGGCAGGCAAAGTCCTAAACTGAGGAAACACTAGCACAAACAGTAAAGAAGGTGACAAGACTTTCTATAGATACATTAGTGAAAGGAGAAAGTCCAGAGGGGTATTGCTAAGCTTAATGGAGAAAAGTGAGCATGTGAGGAGGAGGACCCTGTAAGGCATCTATCCTAAATAGATACTTTTGCTCAGTATTTACTGAAGAGAAGGTAGGGCAGGGCCCACAGCTCAGCATCATGGACACAGGGGAAGGGAGGTGAGCACTACTCCCTTCACAAAGAAAGGGTCCTACAAGAGCTTGCTAAGCTCAGGCGGATAAGGCAATGGGACCTGATGGCTACATCCCAGGGTACTTAAGGAGCTAAAGGAGGAACTAGCAGAGCCATTAGCAGAATTGTTTAGTGAGTCTCTGAGCACAGGAGAGGTCTCAGAAGACTGGAGAAGGGTTCATGTGATCCCGCCCACAAGAGTGGTAGCAGGAGGAGGCGGGAACTACAGACCGTCAGGTCTTACCTCAGTAGCGGGCAAGATTATGGAGGCACTCCTTAAGGAAAGGATAGTGCAACACCTGGAATCCATAGGGGCACAGGATCCAAGACAGTATGGGTTTACAAAAGGAAGGTCCTGTCAAACTAATCTCGTAGATTTCTTTGACTGGGTAACCAGAGTGGTGGACCAAGGGGGAGCAGTTGATGTCGCCTACCTTGACTTCAGCAAAGCTTTTGACACTGTTCCACATAGAAGATTGATAAATAAGCTGGGTAGGCTCAGGGTGGGTCAGAAGTTGGTCAACTGGGTGGCAAACTGGTTGACGGGCAGAAAACAGAGAGTGGTGGTAAATGGTATACAGTCAGAAGAGATGCAAGTCACAAGTGGGGTACCTCAGGGATCAGTCCTAGGGCCAGTCCTCTTCAACATCTTCATTAGGGACCTTGCAGGTGGACTAGAGGGTAAGGCTTGTCTGTTTGCAGATGATACCAAGATCTGCAACAGAGTAGATGATCCAGATGGGGTGGGCAGAATGAGAAGAGATCTGGATAAACTAGCAGAATGGTCAGAAGAGTGGCAACTGGGATTTAATGCAAAGAAGTGCAAAATCATGCACATAGGGAAGAGAAACCCTGAAGCCACCTATAGGCTGGGAGGAGTTGCTAGCAGTCACAAAGGAAGAAAGAGACTTGGGCATCATCATCACTGATGACCCTAAAATCATCCAAACAGACCTCTAAAGCAGTAGGTAAGGCTAGGGGGTGTTAGGGTGTATTAGTAGAGGGTATCACAAGTCGTAAGAGGGAGGCAATAATCCTCTGTACAAGACACTGGTTAGGCCCCATCTGGAGTACTGCGAAGTATTGGAGGCCACACCTTCACAAGGACATTAACCAAATTGAGGCAGTCCAGAGAAGGACAACCAAAATGGTGCAGGGACTGCATCAGAGACATATGAGGACAGATTAACGAGCTCAATATGTATACCCTTGAGCAAAGGAGGAGAGAGTGATATGATCGAGGCATTCAAACACCTTAAGGGCATAAACAAGGTGAAAGAGTCTAACATGTTTAAATATAAGAAAAATAGCAGGACAAGAGGACACAGCATGAGATTAGAGGGAGGCCGATTAAGGGGAATGTGAGGAAATTCTTTTTCACAGAAAGGGTGGTGGATGCATGGAATGGCTTACCACAAGAAGTGGTGGCTATGAATACAGTGCAGGGCTTCAAACAGGCATGGGATAGGCATAAGGGAGCAATACAAATGACTATGAATAGATAGGCCACTGACAGAGCAAAGGCCGATGGCACATTTATAAGGTAGAAAAAGAAATGGGCAGACTGGATGGGCCTTGCGGTCCTTATCTGCCGTCAACTTCTATGTTTCTATGTTCTTCATGAATGCCACAGTCCATAAAATTCATTTTCAATGATGTCATCAGGAATAAATTTGTCCTCTTCATGTGTACATAGCAGAGATGATGGAACATAATCTGGGTCAACTTGATGGTTGTTTACATACACTGACTCAGCAATGTCATCATCAGAGAGTTGATCTGTATGTATTCCATTCTCACATGGTGGAAGGAGCAGTTCACACTGTATTTCCATGTTGGTTATCATTTTCATTGTCTGAGTACCTATAGTTCACATAGAGAATAATGGATACCAACTCATTGGTAATAAGCTGGTTAGTACATCGAGAGGTTGCCATGGAGACATTAAGAACCTCAAGGGCGAAGCTCGAGAGGTTCTGTCACCACTGGCTACCTCGAAATGTACTGGCCAGCTTGTTACCGATGAGTCGGCATCCATTGTTTTTTATAGTGTATGATGCTACCAGCTGCTGTACATCTTAGGGTTAAAAATCACAGAAACAAATCATTAGCTTTTACTTACTCCAATGGACTAGCTGTTGCTGCTGAGCAGGGGGAAGATGTGCAATCACTTTCTAAGTTGTTATGCTGCACTAGCTACGTAGCTAGTATAGCATGACAGTGTTTTTAAAATGATGGAATTCAGTGCATAACAACATTCCATCATACACTATATAACATTTACTAATTTTATAGTGACACATTGTTCGAATGTAAACACCCATTCATGCACTATAAAATACACATTTATCACATCAGCCTGCTAGGAGTGCCAAACAGCATGTCCATAAAGGAACTGAGTAAAGGGTACACTCATAAGGGTACTACAGTAAATGAGGCAGTCACAGGATCGTAAACCAAAAACCCATTGAAAATATAAAATTCAAACAACCATTTCTCCTGCAAACTTCATTGGACCTAACTTGCTCACTGTACATAACACATGAAGCATGGAGAAATACAGTAAACATAGGCCAGTTAGTCTTATTTCTGATTATTTGTTTATTTATTTAGCTTTCGTTGACCGGGTAAGGTGCACTAGCCATGGAAATGACTATTTTCAGGCACGACCTGGGAGGGTACAGAACAATACATAAGAGGCAAATAACAATACATCATGATATTACATAAATTTGACAATTATCAAGGATGGAATACATTGTAAGTAGGAGTAAAATAAATAGCAGGCAAGGTAAGAAATACAATACAGTGTAAATGACTAAAAGTAAAGGGAAAGCAATACATTAACTAAGGTCATTTGAGTAGCAGCCCAGACAATTCCGGTAGGAGAATACAGTGAAGGCTGTAACACTTGAGTAGTCATACAGGATAGATATGGGAGAGCTGGGAAGTAGAAAGGAAATTGGAATGCGGTATAGGACAAATAGTGACAAAGTAAGAGGTGAGGATGGAGAGTAATTGTGAGTAGGACAGACAGGTAACAAGATGAAAAAAGTGGCGATCATTTATTGGGATAAAACTGAAACTAGTGGCTAGGAGTGCAGGTAAGAGGATATATATATATATATATATATATATATATATATATATATATATATTTTTAGTTTTGTATATAGACTAAGGTGGATTGAAGCAGGAGCAGTTACCAGAATCAAATGTATTGAAAATACTCCAAAAAAAATGTGTTAGACTGCCTGTGAAAAAATGGTATCAAATGGGATGCAAGACTACAGACACCATGGATTCAGTGATAGCCCATCCTGCAGGTGCAAAACTACTACCGCATTCATTGGGGTGTTGACTGGGGGAGATGCCATGACTATCACAGAGACCGTTGTGTACCTGTGGGAGGGAGCGAGTTTGGACTCTGCTGCACTACTGAGACATAGGTGACCACAGGTGGTGCAGCTGGAATCGAGAAATTGTGAGCAAGGATGCCAATGTGCTCATCACAGGAGCATGCACTGTATTTGAACTTTGCTGTGGTACCGGCTGGGAAGATAACAGTGGAAAATAAATCATCACACCATCATGACATCCATCCATCCATCCATCACTACAGGCCCAACACCTCCAACCGTGACTCTGGCTACAATGGTGTGGATAACCAGTCTCCAGGGGGTAAAGTCCACGTCTGATGGCACCACTCTGAGTGGCAAGCCATGGTACATATCAGCAGAGAAACGTCCAGGAGACTGTGGGTGATCTGGCTCTCTGAGGGGGTCAGGACAGATGGTGATTGTTCAGATGTGTGAGAACGTATAGTAAATAAAAAAACATGGATTACTGGGCACACTGTACTGGCAGTTGTAACAGCACTGTGCAATGCCAAGAGCATTGGACTGTTACTAGACTGTATCAGCAATGAAACACGGACTCATATGTCAAAGTACGACAGTCATGATCAGGACGTGATCCAATGGGTCACGCATTGTATCATGAATCATACACACTGACCACATAGGGATAGTTAAAACAGGACACTTTACGTCCTGCCAATGTTACAAAAGACAAATAATTTCGATTTGATGGCTTGAAAACATCTTATAGTTACTTGTACAGTAGCCACATATACCACTGTCCTGTAGCTGTATATAAACACATATAAAACACAAACACATACGAACCAAGTCAGTAAAGCCTACACATAATTTCCCTATCAACACACAGGCAGTAATATCACCAAATTGATTGTTTAATAGGAACTATGATGGTTTTCATTGTATATAGTTCTACTGAGATTCAGTTTTGTTCCTCTGTATTAGAATTTAAACTAAGTCTAGATACAGCCTAGTCTTAGGCAATAGTGCTGACGTATCCCATTTTAGGTGAGACTCTATAATCTACTTTCATTTGATAACTTTATAAAATGGAGGAGGGCATCCTCCTCCAAATCCAGTGTTCTGATTGTATAAAACACATCACATGACCGTGCGTATATCAGAGCGCGACCGCACACCTGCACTTTTACCCCTCCTAAAAAACAATTTTACCATTTTATAAGATAGATAACCCACTCTAAGATGTGCGGTCACGCTCTGATATCTTGCTGCGCTTGGGTGGTTGCGCTAAACACACAACGCTAGCGCATGATATCAAAGTGTGATCACACACCTAAAAGTGGGTTATCTATTACATATATAATGACATGGATTATAACTACACTGTTGCACTTGGTCAACAATCCCAGTTGTTTCATGCTGTACCCTTGATGACTGGTAGTTGTGCTGTAACTGTTGAAAATTGAATACACATAGAATAATGTATGGGTGGGTGTGTGTACAAGTTTACACACCTGAGGTGAGATGCTACATAAGCCCGAGGACAAAGCCGAGGGGTTCATAAAATCGTCCCACACTGAGGTGTGTAAGTGCAGTTTCACCCCATTCTTATATATTATTTTATTTAATTAATGGTCCTTATTTATAATTTTTACACACACACACACACACACACACACACACGCGGGCAGTAGTCTGTCTGTCTGTCTGTCTGTCTCTCTCTCACTCACTCAGTGACTCCCTCGTTCAGTGAGGAATGCAACCGCAGAACTTGGTCGACAGATACAAATGGCAGGATCAACCAGACAGATTTTTTGTACTTTGAAGGCAGGATCAATCAGATACATACTGAAAAATGTGCAAAAATAGTACCTGGGATGAAGTGAAAGTACAGGTTCGGGAACTCGGTTAGCAGGCAATGGAGCCACCATGTTGGGAAGAGATGATCAGCCCGCCCAGACGGAGTTGCAGCCAATGAGCTGCGTAGCTGTTGTTTGAGTGGCGGGCAGTAATTACAACCTTCCATGCTGTAACAAAAAATATCAACTGGGAGGTTGTAATGCTGAATAAAACCACAGTTATCCGTGGATAAAAAATGAGGACCATTAATTAAAAATGATTACCTGCAAATAGGAGCTATGATGGGATGAGTATTTGTACTCCAGCTTGTTAGATCCATAGAAGATGGTCTGTGTCTTCTGGCACACTGAATACTTCAACTGGTGTGCATTAACTTGTGTGAAACTTTCCTTCATATTCGTACCATCAGTCTGTGTTTCAACACACTGTGAAGTGACATAGGTGTTCAGTAATAATGGTGGCTCAGTAATGTCATCAGTACTGCTGCTTTAACATAAAATCTCCTGAAGAATCTATATATTATTACAAGGAGGTGGTTGTCAATACCAATTACACAATCACCAATATAAATTGATCCATATTTTAACAGTAATTACATAGTTTTATACCACACAGGACAATGTCGCAAAACACACATATGTGAAGCATGTGTACAGTACTAAGTTGGCCACTTCTGTGGGTGGTGGGAAGGGGGGACAGTAAAGGGGTCCTGTATGAAGTGAATCAAGCTACACAGGCTGTCATCGTCAGCACTTGGTCACAGTCTGCACAGAACTGAACTGTGTTAAAAGAGACAAAAAGTGAGAACTACTCTGTCGGTATAAAGGACACCTTCACAGTAATAGAAGGAGGAACACGCATGAGACAGGAGGAAAATTAGGAGTTATCAAACATGTTTATTTGTGGTGTTGGCATGCTGGAGTGGAGGGATAATGCCGCGCAAGTGACATGGGTTCAGGTTAAATCTCCAGGAGTCAGCTGGAGTGGGGGAGGATTGAACGTCCCCGGGACTGTTCTCCTATCCCAGGAGAGGTGGCCACCCTTCTCATCCTTTGACTGCCTCTGGATGGAGGCACTGTGGTAACACAGGCTGCCTGCAGATGGAAGGGTGGAGTCACCATTCTGCATAGAGTGTCTGCCTCCATGCACATGTCCTGTGGAGATGTTGCAGTAGCAGATGGGATAAAATGGAAATTGAGGAAGGCAGTTTTATGAAGACCTGCCTGCTCTACCGCAGCACGCACCACATCATGAATCCTAGAGAGCCACCTCGATTGGTGAACCTGCGGAGAGAAGACTGCCCCAATCCTGGGCACACCACAAAAGGAGGGGGAAACACCTGGGGGACTAGGCTCCTATGAGTAGGGTAGGGCATATGTCAGTCAAGGGGGAGCATGGACAGAGTTCACAGCCTTCCTGCCTACCCAAGGCAGAAAGAGCAATATAGAAAAAATGAAAGGATTTTGTATTCTGCCACCATACCATCAATTACCCAAGCACAGTCATGGTTTAATATACCTTGCCCCTCTCCTTTGCTATACAGCATGACATGATGTAGTCTACATACCCCAGTGTTGCATGACTACCTTGACAGGAGGTGACAGGAGGGCAGTGATGGACATCACAGTCACACACTCCAGCGCTTGGTGTCATGGTGGGGTACCTCATGGTGGTACTTTGAGGGTGGGTGGGTGAATGCCCTCAATACAGTCCTGGGGGGTGCAGTACACTGCCAGCGCATGTTAAACCAATATGTACCAGCTAATGGGACTGAGGGAAACAGCAGACAATAAGGACATGTTAAATCAATGTGTACTGGGGAACAGAGGGGCGGGACCTGCTCATCACAAAGAGGGAGAATGCAGTACATCCATCCTGTCCTGGTGGAAGTGGCAGTAGCTCCCAGTTAACCATTTCTTTTTAGCAGTGTTAAACAGCGCCAATCAGTAGTGGCTGCTTAGAAACAGCAAAAACCTTTCATAATGCTGTTACGATGATATGCATGACTATAACCCCTTATTTGCATTAGCGCATATTTTACAGACATGAAGCAGAGGTGTTTGTGGTGCGCTCATGAAAAGTGTAAATGTGGTCCCATTACTGTGTTGCACCACACACCGTAGTAAGATGTTCAATGTGCTTATGCAATTTGGTATGATGTTATGCTTGTGTGACTTGGATACGTTGTGGATGTTCGCCTTTCTATCAGTGGGATATACCACCCTGTAGGGGTACGACGGCAAGGAGCACTAGAGGAGGGTTCCACCCCTAGAGGTGCCATGGGAATGATTCCCTTGGCTAAAGGCAGCTTAGGAAGGAGCCCACGGAAGAGAGAGACGAACCACTAGAGGAGGAGGGGTGGATGGTGGGGCAATGAAAAATGATCCTGGAGCGACCAGGAGGAGTGGCCTTTTAAGGCCTGATCTGGGGCATGGTTAATTGCTCCGCCCATTGAACCACAGGCATAGCCTTACAATTCAATGTGCTTATGCAACTTGGTATGATGTTATGCTTGTGTGACATGGATACATTGTGGCTGTTCAACTCTCTGTGGGATATACCACCCTGTAGAGATACGATGGCAAGGAATCCTAGAGGAGGGTTCCACTCCTAGAGGTGCCACAGGAATGATTCCCTTGGCTAAAGGTAGCTTAGGAAGGAGCCCAAAAAGAGTACCCAAAAGGGTGATGAGCATCATGAAGGAGGTAAGGGAGTCAGAATGGTATCGAGGACGTGAACAGAGGTTGATACTTGTAGATGGTTAGGACTGGAGAGGAACGGGAGACAACGGAGGAAGAACTACTTGTTTGGAGGCTGATATGAGGCATGAGGGCAGGACTTCCCAAGGAGAGAGGGAACAGCCAGGGGACCACCATCCGACTCCATCCAACAGTGGAACCTGCCTACAGAACCTATGAAATTACTAACCCTATCTAGTATTATGACCATCGGCATGGAGGAGAGGAAAAACCCCCTTTGAGGAGGAAACCTCTGGTGATCCTAGGTCTAGGTTGCCTTCCCTTCAGGCTGAAGGACATTTTAGCTATTGACAGCTCAGCTACTGCAATTTAGCGTCGAGATCGAGGGAAGAGGAAAAAAATTCCAATTTGGAGGAAGCTCCCGCTCTATCCTTCTAACCGGAATGCTTTTGAGGATTGCGAGTGATGTCTCTGCAACTAGGCGCCCAAAAGCAAAGGAGAGAAATGACCACCGAGGCACTTGGCTGGCCTACATGAGCCTACGAAACAGACCAGGTGAACCAGAGGCGATTAGAGGGAGAATAGCGTAAAGGATGCCACCGAACCAGCTCAGGCAGCCAAAGGGGCCTTGCTGATGAGAGCCCCACCCCTCACAGCTGAAGTCATAGTTTCTACATCCAGAGGTGCCACCGGAATGAGTGACGACTGAAGGTCCACTCAGAGTGAAGACATTCTCACTATGGGCCAGGGAGAAGGACCCCGCTCTGAGCTTTACATGCTCTAGATGTGGACTTCATGGGTGCAGAGTGAGACTGTTGGCTACAGGCTAGCCCCGAGCCATGGAGTAATGGACATGGGAGGCATGCCTCAGAGTGGATAGCAGGTCAAGTCAATGTAGCATGGGACCCAGATGAGGGTTGTGCTTGGATGGTAGAGTTGAAAGAGTAAACTAGTAAAGAGGTTGGACTGAATGAAGGAGACCCTGAAGTGGGTCTGGAGGAGGCAGATTGCAAATAGTAACCACAGGAATGCAGGCCAACCAGGTCCATTAAGAAGCCAAATTAGGAGTGGAATGAATTGTATGAGTGGAAGAGACAAGAATGGCCAAGCAAAGCCCTCAGCCGACAGGTGAGGTACAAAGTACCAAGAGTAATGCTAGGTATAATGGCAGGTAGGGTATAGGAGGTATGAGGTTCAAGGACGAATAGATGTTGACATGGAGTGGAGGGATATACGAGTCGAGTGGGTATAGGTAGGAGCTGCGCTGACGGTATAGGAAGAGAGAAGGAGCAGCTAAGTTGGTACATGGAGAGGTGAGGTTGTTTGAGAATGATTGAAGTCAATATACTGATTGTATAAAAGCCAGAAAGGCTGGTATAGAGCAGCAGTGGAAGGTGGGGCGAGCCAGCACTGGGTAATATATATATATATACTAACATACTAAAATGCCAGCAGAATAGGCCTAACGGTCTTTCACGTCTGCTCGTTTGGTCAGCCCCCACCCTGGGAGCTGAACTTGCTGCCCCCCTCGCCTTCTCTGGCTTCTCCCTTCCCAGTTCCGGATATTCTCGCTGCATTGGATTTTGCTTCCAGAACCCTTCCCCTGTACCTGTCCCACCCCCTCTTGAACCCCTCCACTGTCTCTGCCTCCACCAGCCCCCTAGGAAGCACATTCCATGGCTCCACCACCCTCTCAGTGAAGTAGCACCTCCTCCTTTTTCCCCTGAATCTTCCCCCCTCCGGGGAACTATGGGAAGTGTAAAACCGCTCTCACTGCCGGGAACCATGATGCCACTGCAACAATATAGTCCCCCCTCTCCCCACTGTGGGAAAAACATGGAAGCCACAATAAGGCATCAGGATACCAAGCAGCAGAAGGAAGTGTGAGATAAAATAGCAGTAACACCAGCAGCCATAGCTGGTGATGGGGAATGGAGGTAATTACATGCTGTACATAGGATTGAAGGTAAGGATATGTGAATGGTAAAGGAAAAAGGTAGGAAAGGAAAACCCCAAAAGATGGCTGGATAGGCTGGGCAGACAACAGGTGGAGCAAAATACAGAGGTGGCAGGACCAGGAATGAGGGGTCAATGGGTGTAGACAGAGGCAGAGGCGTAAAATGAAAATCTCAAGGCAAACGGTACCGGACGAATGATGGGAGGGAAAACAGCAATCCAAAAAACTAAGGGAAAGGAGGTCTCCAAGGCAGAGCAGCATGAATTGAAGGTCAAAAAGGACAGTAAATAGTTGGCAAGAATCCTCGGACAGGAAACGGTGGAGGAATGCTGCCACACAGAGCCCAGCAGCAACAACAAAAAGAAGTAGGCTCCCTACTGCCAGAGTGACTCAGCGTTCCTGCAGTGATATGACTCTTGGTATCCCAAAGCACTACCCTCACCATGGCAAGACAATGCATCCCCACACACTTCTGATATGTACGAAGTGGAAGAAGACTGAGGGACGGCAGAGCTCCTGGTCTAGCCAGGCTCGGAAATGGGAAGGTCAAGTGCACACCAAGGAGTGCGTACGCCGAGGGAGGCACAGGGATTCCAGCCAGGGCAATGACGAAGCACCAATATTGCTGATGAAAGATGGACCAGGCAAGAGCAGGAGCACTACAAGGGTCAGTGAATCCGGAAGTATTGGTGCGAAGGAGTGGCAGCTCTGGGAGGAGTGAGGAAGCCTCGAAGAAGGAAAAGGGATAGGGGAATGAGGAGACCAGGCAGAGAGGAATGAAGATGCACAGAGAAAGGGATGGAGATGAAGCAAGGTACAGAGACAATGGCAGGAAGGGGGCCAAATGGCCAAAAAACAGCATTAGGAGAGGAAGGGAGAAGGGGAAAGAAGGGAGGAGGGGAGACCACCCAAGCAGCCAGAAGGCAGACAGCGGACAGAGAGAGAGAGAGAGAGACAGGCAGGGGGTGTAAGAAACAAGCACAGCAGCAAGAAAAAGCTGAGAGAGGAATGGGAAGGGCAGAGCCTCTGGCTGCAATGAAAAATGATCCTGGAGTGACCAGGAGGAGTGGCCTTTTAAGGCCTTATCTGGGGCGTGGTTAGTTGCTCCACCCATTGAACTACAGGCATAGCCTTACAATTAGTGCAGCCAGTAACCCTTTGGTGCCATTGCTAACCTTGGACTATCATTCCCATACTACAGATCTGGGCCATGTTCCTGTCAATACATAAACAGACACACCACACAATCACCACATAATATTTCTATAGGAATAGGCAAACATATTCACCTGTTATCATTCTCTCTTGGCCAAAGCAGTTGACAAACATGGTTTCTTGGCAACCTTGCCAATACTAGTAAATACAGTTGGCTGTTTGACTGTGATAGGGTCTTTATCCAATTACAACCAAGGGCAGAGATGATAAATATTAATTTCAAATTAATATACTGAGTTTCAAAGCACTCCGAAATGAAATGGGCACTGCCAAGGTGACTCGTTTCAGACGGACCACACCAGTCCACTCTCGTACGTCATACTGTAGCATTCCATTTCTTGCACTGATCTACATCCTTGGGGAACTTATAAAGAGTGACATTATCTTTATTGGTGTTTGAACACCCATAAGCAACACATCTGTTAACCATGTTAGTGCAAATTAGAAATACAGTAACAGTTATTCACACAAAGGTTTGACAAAGTATAAAATAGCAACAGTGCAGAAAGAAAAATAAATGACACCAAAACAGCAGAAAAATATTACAAAAAATGTTATTATTATTCTGTGTTAGTTGATATAAACAGGCTAAAACAATATTAAGCATACAATGAATATGAAAATGGTGCAGATGAGCAGAGGCATAGGCAGGAATTATTTTTGGGTGGGTGTTTAGATATGACATTTTCACAATGGGACAAGTAGGCTCCCAGAAGCTCTGGGAGGGGGTGTACATGTTCTGTGGTGAGTTTTGGGGCTTTTCTTGAAGAAAATACACACTTTTGTGACATGTTCCCCACCCCTAATTTCATGGGAATTTTTTTTCACATGCAATCAAGGTTGTGGGTGACTCTGGCTGGCATTACAGTCTGCAGCACCTCCAATGGTTGTGGACAACTGGCTGTCCAACAGTGCCATCAACCACCCACCCCATATGTAGTTTTTGTAATATACTGTGATCTGTGAAAGATTTCTACATAAAGGCTGTGGCTGTGTGGCCCCCAGAAGCTCTGGGGGGTTTATGTGCTCTGTGGTGAGTTTTGGGGCTTTTCTTGAAGAAAAAACACACTCTTGTTACTTGTGCCCCACCCCTAATTTCAGGGGAATTTGTTTTTCCCCATGGACTCAGGGGTGTGGGAGTGGAGACCCTGGTTGGCATTATAGTCTGCAGAACCTCCATTGATTGTGGACAGCTGGCTGTCCAACAGTGCCATCAATCACCCTCCCCATATGCAGTACAATATGCAGTTGTGCCTGCAAGGCTGCAAGTAACTGTGCTCCCACATTACTTCCTGGGCCAGAAAACAAACACTGCAAGTGCAATGCCATCACACACAGTGTGCCCACCATTGTTTTGTACCATGGCCTTCTCTCTTCCTCTTTCTGCCCCCCCTCCCCACCACCACCACCAAGTAGAGGATATCACAACTGCAAATGTTCAATCAAGCAGCCCTAGCTCTGCACACACAATAGCTGACATCATTATGCACCTCACCACACTGTCACCACCACCCACAGGACAATGAACAGTCTGGCAGAGAAAGACACACTGAGCCTCCACCATATAATCAACTGGAGACTTGCACTTCTGGAAGTTTTCGTACAGTGTCAAGTGAGCCAGGAACACATCTAGAAATTCTTTCAGGAGGGGACTACACAACCCAAGGGGCTTAGGAAACAGAAAACTTCATGACATTTTCATCTTTAAAAGTATTGATTGAAACATGTTCTGGCCCAACAACAACATTTTTTGCAAAACATTGTCCTTTCGTCAACCCAAGGGAAACAGTACACAGGTATTTATTTATTTATTTATTGGACTCTTGGATTGAATACCTTTGAGCGAGAGCTGTTTACGTAAGTTCCACGTCATAGTACTGCACATTCAGGGTAACAATAACAGATTACATAGGGTACAACGCATGTGCCAGTAGGCATAGATACATATAATTACAAGACACAAAGAAAATGGCAGCATTACGTTAGAATGGGATAGTACTTGGCACACACAAGACAGGTGAATGATGCTGTACAACCTCTTTTTCTATACAGAATGAATGATGCACACCAGGAAAGGCAGGAATGCCTATTTTAACCCTTCAGATTATGTATGGATGGTGTTGGCTGGCATGGTCCATTTAGAAGTGTTGGGGCCCCCTACACTTGCCAGTAATGGCAGCTATGGATCTATGGATGGTCATTTCAGAGTTTGGTCTGCATTGGTGCCCATGGAAAGTACAGAGCTGAGAGGTTTGGAGGGGAGAGGGAGCCACTGTGGTGATGCTGGGATAAAACCCACCACCTGCAGGGCAGACCCTGTATACCTCTTAGCATTTTGCCAGTTTAGAGTTACATGGTGAAGCATTTGCTGATTGGCCATTTATGTCCAGACTCCATCTCCAGCTTAACCCCTCTCATTCAATACTTGGTTCTGGTGTCCCTGTTCTCATCTGAGCAGTGACACATAAAACAGTGCAACTGCACTGAGGAGCCAAGAGTAAAGGATTTGGGACCGGGACAGAGCCTGTGATCCTGTATCTGTATGCTTGAGGCAATTAGCTAACTAGTGGGATGGAAGTGAAACTACCAGCTCAGTGCTAGACAGCCCATTGCTCAAACAACCAGGAGTATGGCACATTGTTTGTGAAGACAGTGACTGGACCCATTCTGTTGAACAGAGGCCAAGTGGTGTGCACTGGCCAGCCTGAATGGGCAGAGGCAAAACGTTTGCCTCTGCCCATTCAGGCAGTCACTGTCTTCACAAACAATGTGACATACTCAGCAAAACAGAGGTACATTTCCCTGCCTATCCTGGGAGAAGCCAGGCATTTTTTTGTTTCCCACCAAAGTTTGTATTTTAGTATCTTTACATTGTAGTGGTCTGTTCAGGGCACACTTTTGCCTATCTGGTTTCTCTTTCCTCCAGAATAACTGTTCTTCCAAATACATCTGGTACAAATATTAGAATGTAAGTATTTTGCCATGAATTCCTTCAGTGTATGTCAGGAAAGCTGCTACTGTTGGTATAGCTTTCCTGACATATACTCAAGGAATTCAGGGCAAAACACTTAAATTCAGCAGTTAGTTTACCCCTATCTAACGAACATGACCATATGTACTGGGTGGGTGGGACAGTTTTATCTTGCTGTCCTAGTGGCCTCAGACCTCAGATCTAACATAAGATGGATTGTGTTGGTGTTGGGCCAGTTTTCTCTAGCTGACTGACCTGACCTCCCAGTCCCATCTAACCAAGTTCCAACATGAGTGTGTGTTCATTGTTGGGGTCTTGGGGAAGCTTTCTTTCCCTGTTGCAAAACACAGCCTCATATAACTTTCCACAGCAGCAGCAACCCATGCTGCATCCCATTAGAATGTTTGTCAGAAATTCAGTGACTGCTTAGATGGACGGTGAATATGAGATGTTGATCTTTGCTGCACTGTCTTAGGTAAATAAATTGTAAAAACATGTTGACTTCTAGAAGGGAGCGAGTGGCCCACCCAGACCATCAATCCCTTTGCCAGTCAACTTGACTGGTAAGGGGGTTGAAGGTATGGGTGGGCCACACAATCCCCTCCAGAAGTCAATAGTCAACTTAATGGAGCAGCATTGGTTGGTGTCACTCATTCACAGTTCTCTTGCTACTGAGCCTGGAGGTCACAGGTTCAAATTCCATACAGGAACCTGGGCTTACATCTAATGCTGATACTCCAGTTCAGTAATGGTGAAGAACAAGAACTTTGCAGCAGCACACACCAACAGACAATTATGGCATTTTATACAGTAATAGTATACACCCAAACAGATGCGGGATAGACACCCTACATACAGGAGCATGCTGGGATTTTTGGTTTTTGTCCAGTTAAATGTTTTTAAGCACATACTTGCAGGCAACATCAGAGACAGGAGTGCACTGTCTCTTGCTCAACAAGAGAAAGTTCACTCCTGTCTCTGATGGTGCCTGCAAATATTTCAGCAACCACCATACCAAAGAACATGAGATATTATGGATTAACAAGACATTCTCATATGTCTGTCCGTTTCTGAGAATACAGTTCTTTTTATTCTTTTAACAAAATTTTCCTCACTGAATACCATTCACTTTGGACAACATTCTGTTTGCAAAAGGAAAGCCATTTAGTGACGTCAATTAGTATTATATGTACATTATTCTAGAGCAAACCTGTCACACTCTTAATGGTGATAAGTCTACTCTGTTAAAGCCAAGGTGTGACTGAGACCTCTGTTCAATGTTTTAACTAGCACCTTTCACTGTAGCGTGGTGGACCACCCAGCAGGCACACAGTCTGCCCAGTGACAACCCCCCCCAGTGTAAAATTCCTTTCCTCCAGGCTCCTGTCTGAGACAAGATGGATTCCTTCAGATTCAGAATCAGAATTGTCTTCAGAAGAAGCTGACCATTGCTGTATGAGCTGTCCTGTTGCTAAATGTCTATGGGAGGAACCCTTCGCTGACAGGCAACGACCGGCCGAGGGTACCGACAGGCAGGCTAGGCGGCTGGCTAGGCAGTCTCTTCTAATTTCCCTCCCTTATCCTCGTCATCATCTCTTCTCTTCTCCAGCTCTGACTCACAAGTACCGGTGCTGAGGGCATTCCAACCAGTGCTACTGTTTCTCCGGACTGACCGGAGACCAACTCCTGTCTCCTTTTACAGCTCCCCACTCTGCGCCACAAAATATCAAAATTCTCCTCGAGTCCACCTCCGCTCCTCCTCGTATCGACTCCTCACTCTCTCTCTCAACAAGAACGAGCAGTGCATGCGGTGGTGCACCAAGTCGCCAATTCTACATAACGTGGCTTAAAACCCATTATACCCATTAGCGCCATATGGCGTCAGAACCATCTATTGCTTAACTTAACCCAAAATGGAGGCATCAGATACAATGAGTTAACTGGCTGTCGTGTGTTGAGAGAGGAGGAGCCAAGGAGGAGCAGTGGAGCCTCAGCAGACTACCAGCAGCCAGTAGCAGATCAACAGCAGACACCAGGCACCAACATATTTGCTACCCTTCCCCCCCCGTAGCAGCCACACCACCCAGGCAGCACATAGTGACAGTCTACTACTACTACTACTACAGCACGGCACCTCGGCTAAAGGGCCAGTGCGCCCCGCTCTCTCTTTCTCTGTGGGTCACAAATTAAATTAATAAAACATTTTGGGGAATGTTTGAACACCCTAAACACCCCCCTGCCTATGCCCCTGTGGATGTGCAATCTTTATAGTACGGGGGAATTAAAAATGAAAAGAGATATACATATACTTCAAAGGATGTTTCAGTTACCACAGGATTTGTAAAAAAATACTGTTACACACTAGATGCACTATTATAAAGATATTATAAGGTTCATGAAAAAGCATACGTAGCTGTCACCTTATGGACTAAATAGAAGAAACTACTGTACCTGTAACATGCGGTCAGTTATGTTTGTTGGGGGAGAGCCAAAATCAGTACAACAATATAGCAATAAAGGATTTTTGTACTGAAAAGCACACAGAACAGCAAGAAATTACACAGTAGATGCACTGTTATATGATAAACATAGGGTGCATGAAAATGCACAGATACCAGTCAGCATACAGGCTAAAAAGAACCAGCTGTTTGTAAAATATGTTTGGTTCATTTTGGTGGTGAGGGGAGCCAAAATAATTACACTGTGAAGGGAATAGGCACACCCAAACAGCAGGCAACTACATAGCAGATACAACATGGTTCTGCTGTTCCCCCTTCCCCCACAGCCACCCTCTCTGCGCCTGCCATCTTGTGGCTCCACAAGCCCGGCTGCAGGTTGGTACCTCTCCCCGCTGTTGCCGTATCTGACGGCGCCCCCCCTCTTTTCTTTCTCCCTCATCCCTATTACCTATCTGGTGTTTTTTCATGTTGCCTCTACTCCCCTGCCTTACCATCCTCCACCTTTCACATTTAAGTATGTTGCTTTGATACAGGGTTAATATGTATTGTTGATTTTCTGCATTATATTGTTTCCTGTATACTGCAGTGCATTTGTATTCTCTCTCTGTTTTGATGGTTCTGATGTTTCAAATAATTCCTGGATGTACTATGTCTGTATTGTAATTGTACCTCCCGGGTCGTGCCTGAAAACAGTCACTTGCTGGCTAGTGCACTTACCCGGTTAACAAAAACTAAATAAATAAATAAAAAATAAAACATTATATCATAAAAATATTAGAAGGTGCATAAACAAGTAAGCATTAAGCCACGAGAATGGAGGCATTTACTAGGAATTAAAGAGGAACTTCCCCAGTCCTTTTGACTTTCATGCACAAATTACTCCTTCTTGCATTGATTCTGGAACTGTATTTCATTACTGGCCACTGCAGTTAGTTTTTGCACTCTAAGCTGCTAAAAACTGCAGGTTGTACCAGAGCTTCTATAGCAAGCCTGGTGTTGCTGTGGGCCCAGGGCTGTACTGCTAACATCACTATAGGGCAGAGTCAATTTCACAAAGAAAAAAAACATACTGGCAAGGCACTTGGATTTTGGCATAATGCATTGCCAACAGGGTGTCTTGGGGAAGAGGAAACTCAGTCTGTACATTGAATACTGGTAGGTTTCCCTTGCAACATTGTTGCAACTGCATGATACTGCACAGTGTGAGTCACTCCTCTACCCCACAGTGATGTCATCAGGAGCTAGCAGCCCCAAGGGTGTAGCTACTGATACTCCAAGTAAGCCATGGCATACAAAGTTTAGTAGCGGGGGTAGCAAACAAGCTGGCCAGCATTGCTCTGCCCTCTCTAGTCCATCACATTTAAATTCCTTTGTTTGGCTTTGCAGGCTTTTTCTTTTCTCTTTCAGCTTTGTTTTTTTTTGGGGGGGGGTGGCAGAGTGGACCATGGACATTGAAGCTGAAGGTCTCAATTAGGTCCATATGGTCCGCCTACATAATGATTGGCTATGGCACCTGGTAGGGAGTGTGTCAAGTCTTAGGTGGTGAGTTTAAATGCCCCAGCAAATTTAGAAGCCATATTATTAGTTTAATTGCACTGGGAGTGAGAGAAGCAATAAAAGAACTGAGGAGCAGCAGACGGAAGAACAGACTCAGAGACAACTAAAAGAATGAAGACTTCATGTGGAGTGGCAAGTGAAATAAATCTACCTTCATGCAGAGGACAGAAGAAATTTCTGCCCTGGTCTTGGACTCATGGTGCAGTCAGTGGCGTTTACCAGCGGGCAGTGAGCACCACACTAGCAGCGCAGACAGACAGCATGTCTAGTGTGGGAATCATCTGATTGGAGCCAGGAACCTCAGACTCGAGTTGTGAGTGGGGGGCTGGCATAAACAACAGTGGAGGAGAGGGTAGCAGTGTGGCAGGTTGGTGTACAAATCTGAAATGCGTGGCTACACCCTGAGCAGCCCAGCACCTGAACAGCAAAGGCAAGTGTAGCAGGGCTAACAAACAAATCCAAATTATGGAAGGCAGAGTAAACCTTGGCCAAAAATAACAAATGCACACACCTTTTCAGGTCTAGTACTGCATATAATGACTATAAGCTGTAACTTTATGGACCATCATGAAAGTTCCTCTTTAATTCATAGTGGGGGTGCACGAGGCTGAATGCCGAGTGCTCCCTCAACCCAACCATGCATTAATTCCGAAGTAAATGCCTCCTTTCTCGTGGATTAATGCTCTTGTGATATGGCAAGTGCCATGTAAGACTTTAGCTAAGAAAACCAGATACTATCGTAAAAAAACACAAACACATCATTCATTTGGTTCACTTTTTATGATAATTTTTCTATTTAAGAATAACAGTACACGAGAAATATGCACATTGTGCATTAATATTGTGACTGCTGCAATAATGTATGGTAATTAAAGACTGTAGTTATGCAACATAAGGTTTTCTAATGGTATGCTGCTTATTTATTAGTCAACACAATTCTAGTAATCAAGATGGCACTCTTGAATTTTTTACATATGCTTGCAAAGATTTCTGAGTTGAACAGACAAGAGTTGCATATTTTATTCACAGTGTGATTTGTGCAGCTATTTGACATTCTGACTCTTGTTACACTTAATATTTCAAATGAAGATTGCCGAAAATAAACTATTTGTTATAACATTTTTTTTTTTTATGGTGCCGTTCTATCTGTGCTACCATGCACTGATTCCATGCTGCAGGTCCGTTGCTAGGAGATAGGTTGCTTACCTCCCACCAATATTGCTGCTTTGCTTCACTTTCTACTGCATGTTCTGATGCACATTTGGTAAACAGTGGTGAGTTCGGGCCACAAAACTGATCAACGCAAGATTTGATGCCCGTAATGGCACATACAGAAAATGTACTGCACAAATTGTCCATGCTGCAGGTTCCAATAATGGCAATGAGAAGACAGTGTCAATCGGGTGGGTGAGTAGGAAAGACAAAATGCTATTTTGGTATGTGACAGTTATCAGTACTGCCTTACAGGGTATATCTAAGGAACACTGCTTTTGAGGTCAGCTGGTACATTTTCTCCAATGAAATTGCATGCTGCAAAAAACGAATTGGCATGTTACAAGCATAGATAGCTTTCACCTTACACAGGGCTGATGACAAGCAGCTATCTGTAACATGTGCTGTCTTCAGTTTGGTGGGAGGGAGGGAGGCAAAATAGGTAAAAAATGATAGCAGCAAGGGATTATTTCAAATGAAAAGCTAACACAAGCAGCCACAATGTAGGTAAGCTACAGATGTTCTGTTATAATAATGATTAGTTCTTCTACATACAATATTTATTGTGGCATGGACTGTGATATATATGCAAACAGCACTAGCTTCTCAGTCTCACTTGCCTACAGGATTCCTCAGTTTATGTCATGACGCTATGCAAGTGGGACCTGCACACTAGACAGGCGCATGAATGCCCAATGTCAAGGATATCAGTAAAACTTTAAATTTAACAAATAGGACTGCAAAAATTCAAAATCTGAGCAATGTGGAGGACATTGTGAAAACTTGTTGCACACAGAGCAAAAAGGTACTACAGTGTATGTCAGCTGCTCCTTAAGGTAGTGGGGCTGTCCACCGCCTCTGCTGGGTAGTTTCACTTCTACCTCAAAGACAGGTTGCAAGCTGTCTGAATTGGAGATCACCCCTCCCAACTCCCTATCTGCTCAGGCATTCCCTAAGGGTCTGTCCTGGGCTCAGTCTTTTTCTCCATCTTTTTGAGTGACCTCCCCATGGCCTGCTCTTCTGCATCAATTTACGTGTAAGCAGATGACATGGCTCTCTTTGCCTCTGGTTCTTCTGCTCCTGGCCTCACGTCCCAGCTCCAACTGGACTTTAACAATGTTCAGCACCAGTTCCTGGCCAAGCAGCTGTCCATCAATGCCAAGAACATGGTCTCTATGACTTTAGGCACCAGGCAGAGGCTTGCTGCACTCACTTCACTGCCTTCACCCTTACCCTTGATGTGCAGTGCGCGAGGATGTCTCCTTCAAGTACCTTGGGGTCTGACTGGACCAACATCTGATTTCTCTGCTCATGTGGACACATCCACCAGAAGCTCCACCCCAAACTCGGTGTGCTTTACAGGAATTGGGGGAATATCTGGCTTCCTGCCCACAGAGAAACTGCCTTGAAAATGATACTCCCCAACTTCGATTATGAAGACACTGTTAAGAGTGCAGCCCCATTCCACCTTAGTCACACTGGACCCCCTCTTCCACTTTTTCTGTCATGTCACTCTGGACAGCCCCCCTTGCACTCACTACTGTTCTTTATACAACTCCCTTTCCCTCCCCTCCCTAAACTCCAGACACTTTGCTCACTGTGTCTCCTTTATCTCCGCATTCTGGTTTGGATCCCACCTTACCTTCCTCATGTCTTCCCCCACTACCTCCTACTCCTTTCTCACCTTTGACTCTCGCTCACTTGCTCTTCCCCAATGAAATCCTCTGCTGAACAACAGCCTTCTTCTTCTGCAAGCTCTGATGCTCTCTTCCTCTTTCCATCTGCTCTGCTGCTTCTCATCCCACTCTGAAATCTCTGCTCTGTGATTTCACTACACACTCCTGTGGTTGCACCTAATTGCTGGGCCCTGGGTTTCTGTCTGCCACCCTTCAATCATGCACCCTGCACCTACCACAACAGCTCTCCCTTGCTGCCTCCCATTATATTTAGTACTGCATTGTTGCATGCAGTTTGTTGGTTTACTGCACTTTATTTGTATATTTGTATTACTCTGAAGCACTGCCTATGGAATAGCTCATCATTGTATGGGGACACATCAGTTTGGTCCAGTCAGTTCCCTCCTCCACAAGCCACTGTGGACAATTAGCTGTGGTGACAACTGTGTCCATGTCAAATTCATTCCCAGATGATTTGCTCCAGTGAGACTGGACTCGAACAACAATGCCAGAAGAGGTGCCACTTTTACAACCTTCGAGCATATTGTGTCATCTGGTGGGGAAATAGTGTCTAGCAAGAGGTTTTATTATAATATCAGTGGGGAGAGCAAATTGCTGGGGAATGAATTTGGCAGGTTCACGATTGTCGCCATGTCTAATTGTCTGCAGCAACTTGTCAAGTGGGCAATTGACAGGAACGAATTGATGTGCAATGCAGGTATAGTATTGTATTCTCTTCTCTTGCATTTTTTGTAACTGCACAGTTGTTCTCTCCCCTTCCACCTCCACCCTGAGGACACATCTGGACACAAGCTTGTACCAGCTCCATATGTCTCACCTGGTAAAAACGTTTGAAATGAATAAATAAATACATACATAAATAAGTAAATAACTAAATAAAATAAACAAACATCCTGTGTAGGAATGACAGGGAGAAGACTGGGTGGGAGGGCAGAATATGTTAAAGAGACCATAAGAGTCTCAGAGTAAAGGTCAACCCAGTGGCGTGGAGGGATAAAGCACTGTGCACCCTACCTCCTGCCACGTCGGCAACCCATGTTTGGAAATGAGCTCAGGTTGCCGGAAGTTGGCTGGGGGGGGGGGGGCGGAATCGAGAATCTGGAGGACTACTGTGCTCTCCTAGGGTGGAGAGGTGTGCCATCTTGGCCCCTTGACTGCCCCAAGGTGGAGGCCTGGGTGTGGCACAGGTGTCCAAGCACCAAGAAGGGAGGGACAATGGTCTTGCGGTGTGCACACACCTCCATGCACACACACTCACACTGCAGCAGGGAGACCTGGGGAGAACACAGAAAAGAAAGGTGGACTCGGGCTCCATGAAGATCTGCCTACCTTCCCTAACCCATGCTGCCACCCAGACCACTGATCACACTGGATAATGAAGATCCCGTTATAGGGAGGATGGCCCTCCTCTTCCTGGCCCCGCCACAGGGGGCAAGATGTGGGGTTGCTAGATCTAGGTGAGTGATGGGGAAGGCAGTGGCCAGTCGAGGGTGGGGTGGGGTGGGATGAACTGGAGTAGCCCCTGCTCGAGTCAGCCAGGGAAGAAAGCAATATGGGGAAAAAAAAAAGAGTCTCAGGGTACGTGTTTGTCTCAGGGAGAGAGGCTATGAAGTAATAACCAATGTTAGGGGTGCAGACTTCAGGGAGATGTGAAGGATCTGTAAAGATCATCTGGACAGGATAAGGCCGGATATGGATGCTGACAGCAGGTGGGAGATCATTAGGAGGGCAATACAGGAGGTTATCAGATCCTGTGCAAGGGAAAGGCGTAAGTTCTGTAAGGCCAGAAAACCCTGCTGGTGGACCCGGGAGGTACAGGAGGTGGTGATGGAAAAGAAGGTGGCCTATGGGTGCTTCAAGTGCTCAAGGAGTGAAAGGGATCAGAAAGAATATGAGCTGACAGCCAAGAGAGTCACCAGGGTGGGGAGAGCAGCTGAGGCAAAAAAAAAGCAGTCCTTGGCCAGTGGAATCCAGAGGGGGGACAAGGGGTTCTTTAGATACATAGGGGAAAAAAGGAAAGTAAGGGGGAAGATCAGTAAGATAAGGGTAGGAGATGGTTGGGCACAGGAGGCGGGGGAACAGGCAGAAGTCCTAAATGAGCACTTTGCCTTAGTGTTTACCGGGGGGGATTAAGGAACTATGATTGCGAGGGGAGCAGGGGCAAACCGGAGGAAGGGGGGACCGGTAGAGACCAGGGGCCCTGATGGGTCTGGGGAAAGGGAGTGGCCACCACAAACAGGTGGCCAGCAGTGCAGGGTGAAAAGGGGGAAGATGTGGAGGCTGAAATCCCGGTAGAGAGAGTAAAGAAATCCCTCAGGTCCCTTCGGATGGAGAAAGTACCTGGGCCAGATAAGATACATCCCAGGATGCTGAGGGAACTGGCGGATGTCCTGGCAGTCCTTCTAGTGGAGCTTTTCAACATCTCTCTGAGGACTGGGTGGGTGCCCCAAGACTGGAGGGTGGCCCATGTTGTGCCAATCCACAAGGGGGGATCAAGAGAGGAGGCAGAGAATTACAGGCCCGTTAGCCTGACATTGGTGGTCGGCAAGGTGATGGAGGGTATCGTCAAGGAAAGGCTAGGGGGGTTACTGGAGCAAACTGGGTACTCGGACGATAGGCAGCATGGCTTTGTCATGGGAAGATCCTGCCAGACAAACCTTGTTGAGTTCTATGACTGGGTGACGAGGGCCCTGGACCAGGGTAGGCCAGTGGACGTCCTCTTTCTGGACTTTAGCAAGGCATTTAATTCAGTACCCCACAGTGGCCTGCCAGATAAGCTGAAGAAAATGGGGGTAGGGAGACAGTTGTTAAGATGGATAGGAAACTGGCTCTCTGAACATACTAAGAAGGTGGTGGTTGGAGGGTTAGCCTCATCCCCAAGGTGAGTTACTAGGGGGGTTCCCCAGGGGTCAGTGCTGGGGCCACTCCTGTTCAATGCCTATGTCTCGGACATCAGGAGGGGGATCAGGAATGAGATGAGTCTCTTTGCAGATGACTCAAAGCTGGGTGCAGCGGTGGAGGTGGAGGAGAGCAGGGTGACCTTGCAGGAGGACCTGGAGGCTCTGGAAAGGTGGTCGGGAAAATGGAAACTAAAATTCAATGTGGGGAAGTGCAAGGTTCTGCACCTGAGAGTCAGAAATCCAGGCCAGGGCTATACCCTGGGAGGAGACATGATTCAAGTCACGGAGGGTGAGAAGGACCTGGGAGCAGTGGTAGATGTCAAAATGAACAACTCAGAGACCTGTAGGAGAACAGCGGCAAGGGCAAATAGGATGATGGGATGCATCGCCAGGAGGATTACCTCCAGAAAGCTGGAAGTGATCCTTCCATTGTACACTGCTTGGTTAGGCCACACCTCGAGTATTGTGTACAGTTTTGGAGACCACATTTAAAAAGGGACATCACACTCATAGAGAGGGTCCAAAGAAGGGCAAACCAAAATGATCTGGGGTCTGGGGAGAGGACCTATGAGGAGAGCTCAGGAGCTCGACATGTACACCCTGGAGGAGGGGGACAGGGGACATGATAGAGGTCTTAGCACATGAAAGGGATCAATAAAGGAGGCCCAGTCAGGGTGCTCCAAAGGAAGGAGGGTGGGGCAACGAGAGGTCATGGGTGTAAGCTGGACGGGGGCAGGCTCAGAGGGGAGAGGAGGAGATGCTATTTCACTGAAAGGGTGGTAGAGCCATGGAATGCACTGCCCAGGGAGCTAGTAGAGGTGAAGACTGTGGACAGGTTTAAATGGGGATGGGACAGGTACAGGGGGAAAGTAAATCTGATCAGGCCTAGTACAGGTGGAACTTCTGGGACTGGGGACAGTATAACCCAAGGGGGAGGGGGGGACACCAAAATCGACCCTCAGTGCAGGTGCTGAAAATTCAGCAGACTCGAGAGACCATTAGGCCTATTCTGCTGGCATTTTAGTATGGTAGTGTCATCCAGGACATCAGAGATACCATGATTCATCAGGAACCAACTGAACAGAGCAAGCATAACACTATTAAGGGCTTGCCATATAACCTAGACGTTAGAGTAATGAGCTGTGAATGAGCTTGGTACATCTAGCAGACCTGGGTTTGATTCCCGCAACCTCCACTTGCATACTGTGTGTCTTTGTGCAAGTCACTTAACCTCCCCAGTGCTCCCGGGTCACCCCTGGAAACAGGCACTTGTGTCTAGTGGCCCTTACCTGTTTGTGCTGGATTCTCAGTAGATCAATTTCAGTACTGTTGACCCTGTATGACTAGAGGAAAGCTGCCCCCCCACTCCATTGGCTAGTCAAGTTCAGATGCAAAAGTGTTAAAAAGTGTAAGAGTCCTGAGTCCTGGGATATGACCAGGCTCCATTCTCGCCCAGTTTTGACAGACTGTTTCATTGTGCATGGCTGCACATGTGAGGCCTAAGCAAGTGCTGAGGAGCTGCCTGCCACACCCACCCCTCATAAATAAGGAGGTGCATGCACTTCAGTCTGTTCTTGGCTGAGTTCTGCACCTCATCTCAGAGGACAGCATCACCCTGGCTTGAGATAGAAGAGCAGAGAGTGTGTGGGAGAATCCAGCAGTTTTTCCTCCAGGGGGGTGGGTGGTGGGAGTGCTTTTGGCCAGAGGCAGCAAGGAGGCAGAATGAAGAATGAGGAAAGAGCTCTAGATAATGATAAGAGGGCTGAGAACAAAGTAACTGAGAGACAGAACGAGAGGGAGAGAGAAGCTAAGAGGGGCCAACAAAGAGAAAGAAATAATCTACTTTATGCTGCAAATAGAACAAAAGTGAAAGAGTAAGAGGAGCCCATGTAGAGGCTTATAGAGAGCAACAGAAAATGGGAATCCAGGGGTCCCATAGTCTCAATGCAGAGAGATAGCGTATTTATTTATTTATTTATTTGAATTTTGGTAACCAAGTAAGGCCATTGAGACACAAAGTCCCTTTTTCAGGGCCGACCCAGGAGAGGGTACAAGGGGAGGTACAGAGAATACAAAATAAAGCAAGATAAGTGTGCAAAGACACTTCTACAAAAGAACGTGGCGCACAATATATCTACAACAAGCATTTGTCAATGTTGAATGTTTGCTTGCTGGCATTAGCAGTGGAAGTGCAGGAGTTAGACAGATGCAGTATAGGAATGGCAGTGATGTATTGAACTGACACCAACTCCACCCCCACCCTGCAGAGATGGACAGGCATTGGGGTGTGCCTTTGGGTCATCGCCCATAACGGTCACAATATTTCACCTCACCCTACCCTGCAGACACTGACAAGTGTCGAGGTGTGCCTTGGGGTGTTTGGGCTTTACACTCACCTCATTCCATTAGGAAATACGCTGACATGGGTGCAGTATAGGAGAATGATGTGAACTCTGGGGCCAAGGAGTCCAAGGTGCACCTAGATGCCTGTCACTGGCTGCAGGGGCAGTGGGGGTGGAATGGCGTGAGCATTACTGTCGACAATCCCAAGTTACACCCCTGAAGCCTGTCAGTCCCTACAGGGTACGGCGGACACCTGTCAGACCCTACAGGGTAGGGGGTTATGGTCAGAAACCCTAAGGCCCTGGGCATGTCTTGGTATATTTACTCTAGTTTTTCAACATGGGCTTTTTGTGACCCCACCGCATGAACAGTGACACTATCAGTCTGTTAGCGGAAAGCTGATTTTGCACAGTGACTGTGCCATTAACGCCACAGGTGCGAAAACACATTTCCAACATGATGTGAAAAATGACAGCTGTACTATTCATGAGGAGGTGTAAAAAAATGGTAATGTTGAAAATCTGGAGCGAAAATATTAAAAAACTGGTGAAATCCACGACTTGCATAGAAACTGCGTAACGTACAACTGTAATGCAATTATTTGGGGGATTTTTTTCACCAGATTTTCAATATAGGCATTTTGGAACCTCCACTCATGAACAGTGTTACTGTGATTTTCTTAATCTGTCCCGAACACTGATTTCCCACGGCTACTGCGCTATACTGTGCTGGAAGTGCGAAAACACATTTCGGCCAGGAGTAAGAAATGACAGCTGTACTGTTCATAAAAATGTGTGGTATATGCCAATGTTGAAAATGTGGAGTGAAAATATTACAAATTTGTGAAGTTACGAGGGTGCATAGAAACTGCGCAATGCACGCTAATAACACAGTCATTTTATGGACCTTTGCGACCAAATTTTCAACATAGGCATTTAAGGACCTCTGCTCATGAACAGTGTCACTGTGATTTTCTTACTCTGTCCTGAACACTGATTTCCCACAGTGACCGTGCTATTCTGCGTCGGAAGTGCGAAAACACATTTCGGCCAGGATGTGAAAAATGACAGCTGTACTGTTCAGAAAGAGGTGTGAATAAATAACAATGTTGAAAATCTGGAGTGAAACTATTACAAATTCACGAATTTGCAAGTGTGTGTGGAAACTGTGCAATGCACACTCGTAACACAGTCATTTTTGGGAATTGTTTCACCAAATTTGCAACATAGGCTTTTTGAGAGCCCACCTCATGAACAGTGACACTGTCGTTTCATTAATCGGTCCCGAAAGGTGATTCTGCGCAATGACCGCAAAATCACCTTTCGGGACCAAATAACCAAATGACAGTCACTGAATTCATGAGATGGGGTCCCAAGAACCTCATGTTGAAAATTTGGTGCACAAATTCTAAAAAATGACCAAGATATGCACCAAAGTTTGAAGAGTGCAGACGTGTTCCCCACTCCATCGAAGATCACAGCTAGCCTCCTGAGGTAAGTATGGGGTGAGGGGGTGTAGGGAGGTGGGGTACGTAGAGGTGGGCGAGGTTGTGAGAGGGGCAAGAAAGTCAATGAGGGACCGCTTTGTTACAGGTTTTTTTTTTTTGTTACATGGATGATGGGACTTTTGCCACACTGGGGTAGGCTCCCAGCGTGGCACCTGGAACTTTTGGGGGCAGTGGAGCCAGCGGGAATTGGGCACCTGTTGGCACACAGTGTGGGGGGAGGACACACATGAGTACGCTGATTCCTGCCATGCTGGGGTGGGCTCAGCATGGGCTGAAAGTTTGTTTGGGAGGGGGGGCACTGGAGCTGATGGGGACTGGGCACCCCATCTGACATACAGTGTGCTGGGGAGTGTGCATGAGCTGAGGGGATTGGGCACCCTCGCACACAACAAAGGGGGTGCGATAGCAATCATTGCTACAATCAGCGGTGACGTGAGGGCAATTTGCATACTGCTGACGGCAGGGCAGTATGCAAATTGTCTACACGCACCACCGCTGACTGTAGCTGTCTTTGCTTTCAACCGTACGCCACTGCATCTGAACTGCCGTCACAGACAGCTGGGGCATTCATTGGTGCGGTGCAATGCGCCTGCAAAACGCTTGAGGGCATTGGAAGCGGGGGTGCCACACCTACGAAAACTCGTATGGTGGCACTATGTTTCTTGCACATGTGTGCAAAAAAACATAAAAAGGCATATATAAATAATACAAGGCATATACATTATATACAAATAATACAGTGAGTACAGATGCTGCAATAACAAGCGATGCGGTTAAATACAAGTTGCGTAGGCAAGGTTATACATATGTACATAATTACATAAATGCAGAAAGTAGTTCAAACTGTAAAACTGTCAGCAAGTGATTCAAGCAGAACAAGGGACTAGGGTGAAGAACTAGACAGTTAACAGAGTAGGACACAATGCAACCAGAGGAACCCCATGAACAGCTCACGGAAGGGGTGGGAAGGGAAGCTTCAGGTGGAGAAGTGGTAGGCTCCCCTCAAGATGGCAGCCTGAGGTTCATGAAGTGCCCCCTAGGTTGTGTGGTAGAGGGGGACAGCATCCAAGCCATATCACAGAACCAAAGGTAGTCAGAAGTCGTCTCACAAACCTGCTGATGCCATACGCTCCAGGGGGAACCACATGTGTTCGCCTATCAAGTATGTGTCTATGCCCAGGAAGGCTCAAGAAAGATTGACATGCAATGAACTACAGTAGAAGGTAGGTTGCTAGGAAGCTCAGGGAGAGTTATTCCATTAACTAAGACCTTAAAGGGGAAGATAACAGTAGCTTGCAGCAGAGGGAGCGTGGCTGAAAGACATTTGCATAGGACCCCTCATCAATGGGTGTAGCCCTGTATATGTCATAATAAGTGAAAGGGATTAGTACTGTAGGCCCCTCTCTTGTGAGAGATGAAGTTGGCACCCCCATGTGACCAATGTGGAGTAAGGCATTCAGAGGATGTTAGCCATATATCAGTGCCCCCACAGCCAAAATGAATTGATCTAGATTGATCCCATGGTAGCTCTATGTTTGCCGTTCATTTGCATCACCAGGTAAGAAAAAAGGTTTGTCTCCCCATACGACGCACAGGGGTAATGCCAAACTTCACCCAACAACTAACACACCAAAATCTGGCAAATGGAAAATCATGTACACAAATGCTCACAGCCTGGGAAATAAGATCCCAGACCTGCAGGCAATAATGTCAGAGGCTAAACTGGACATAGTAGCAATTAGTGAGACGTGGTTTACCAGTAACCACACTTGGGAGACTTCAGTACCTGGCTCATGTATTGTTCAGAAGAGACCGAGGTGCAAAAGGGGAGGAGGGCCCTGTATGTTAATGAAAATATCAAAGCTACAGAAATTCAGAATACACATAAGGAGCCAGAAGAACTGTGGGTCACCCTGGAAACAGGAAATGGGACAGCCATAAGAACTGGGGTTGTCTACAGACCCCAGACCAGAGGGAGGACATAGACACATTACTGTTAGAAGATATACAAACATGACAGCTAAAGGGAGGTTCTGATAATGGGAGACTTCAACATGCCGGATACAGATTGGTCAATACCAGCAGGAACATCTGCCAGAACTAGACTCATAGTGGATTCCTGCAGGAGGGCCTCAAACAACTGGTACAGCAACCCACAAGAGACAGGGCTATCCTAGATCTAGTACTGACTAACAAAGAAGGGATCACAGATCTCCAGGTAGAAGGTCACCTGGGGCCAGTGACCATCCATGGTATGGTTCAATTTGGCTACTACATCTAAATCATCCCATTCCAAGGCAAAAATATGGGACTTCAGAGGAGCTGACTTTGATAAGATGGCCAACAGAGTTAAGCTAGCCCTGGCAAAAGAAACACAGGTGAGGGGTACAGGCAAAGTGGGCAAGCATTAAGGATGCAATACTGAAGCAACATCCCATTGTGTTAGACAGAAAAGGAAGTGCAAAGAAGAAGGAAACCACTTTGGTTCTCAAATACAGTAGCAGAAAAGGTCAGAGCCAAAAGGCTGGCCTTCAGGAAATATAAGGAACACAGCGGGATGAAGATAGGGAGGCATACCAAACTGCCCTAAGGGAAGCACGGAAGGCAGTAAGGCAGGCAAAGTCCCAAACTGAGGAAACACTAGCACAAACAGTAAAAGAAGGTGACAAGACTTTCTATAGATACATTAGTGAAAGGAGAAAGTCCAGAGGGGTATTGCTAAGCTTAATGGAGAAAGGGAGCATGTGAGGAGGAGGACCCTGTAAAGGCATCTATCATAAATAGATACTTTTGCTCAGTATTTGCTGCAGAGAAGGTAAGGCAGGGCCACAGCTCAGCATCATGGACACAGGGGGAGGGGTGAGCACTACTCCTTCACAAAAGAAAGGGTCCTACCAAGAGCTTGCTAAGCCCAGGGTGGATAAGGCAATGGGACCTGATGGCATACATCCCAGGGTACTTAAGGAGCTAAAGGAGGAACTAGCAGAGCCATTAGCAGAATTGTTTAGTGAGTCTCTGAGCACAGGAGAGGTCCCAGAAGACTGGAGAAGGCTCATGTGATCCCGCTCCACAAGGTGGTAGCAGGGAGGAGGTGGGGAACTACAGACGGTCAGTCTTACCTCAGTAGTGGGCAAGATTTAAGGCACTCCTTAAGGAAAGGATAGTGCAACACCTGGAATCCATAGGGCTGCAGGATCCAAGACAGCATGGGTTTACAAAGGAAGGTCCTGTCAAACTAATCTCATAGATTTCTTTGACTGGGTAACCAGAGTGGTGGACCAGGGGGAGCAGTTGATGTCGCCTACCTTGACTTCAGCAAAGCTTTTGACACTGTTCCACATAGAAGATTGATAAATAAGCTGGGTAGGCTCGGGGTGGGTCAGAAGTTGGTCAACTGGGTGGCAAACTGGTTGTGGGCAGAAAACAGAGAGTGGTGGTAAATGGTATACAGTCAGAGAGATGCAAGTCACAAGTGGGGTACCTCAGGGATCAATCCTGGGGCCAGTCCTCTTCAACATCTTCATTAGTGACCTTGCAGATGGACTAGAGGGTAAGGCTTGTCTGTTTGCAGATGACACCAAGATCTGCAACAGAGTAGATGATCCAGATGGGGTGGGCAGAATGAGAAGAGATCTGGATAAACTAGCAGAATGGTCAGAAGAGTGGCAACTGGGATTTAATGCAAAGAAGTCAAAATCATGCACATAGGGAAGAGAAACCCTGAAGCCACCTATAGGCTGGAAGGGAGTTGCTAGCAGTCACAAAGGAAGAAAGAGACTTGGGCATCATCATCACTGATGACCTAAAATCATCAAGCAGACCTCTAAAGCAGTAGGTAAGGCTAGGGGGTGTTAGGGTGTATTAGTAGGGGTATCACAAGTCGTAAGAGGAGGTAATAATTCCTCTGTACAAGACACTGGTTAGGCTCCATCTGGAGTATGCGTGCAGTATTGGAGGCCAGATCTTCACAAGGACATTAACCAAATTGAGGCAGTCCAGAAAGGACAACCAAAATGGTGCAGGGACTGCATCAGAAGACATATGAGGACAGATTAACAGAGCTCAATATGTATACCTTGAGCAAAGAAGGGAGAGGTGATATGATCGAGGCATTCAAACACCTTAAGAGGCATAAACAAGGTGAAAGAGTCTAACATGTTTAAATATAAGAAAAATAGCAGGACAAGAGGACACAGCATGAGATTAGAGGAGACCGATTAAGGGGAATGTGAGGAAATTCTTTTCACAGAAAGGGTGGTGGATGCATGGAATGGCTTACCACAGAAGTGGTGGCTATAAATACAGTGCAGGGCTTCAAACAGGCATGGGATAGGCATAAGGGAGCAATACAAATGTCTATGAATAGATAGACCACTGACAGAGCAAAGGCCGATGGCACATTTATAAGGTAGAAAAAGAAATGGGCAGACTGGATGGGCCTTGCGGTCCTTATCTGCCGTCAACTTCTATGTTTCTATGTTTCTATGTTCTCCCCCACCCCCACTCCGTATCACCATCACCCATCAGCAATGGACAGAAGCAGCAGTAACAGAAGAATCAGATCTCAGAGGGTCACTACATGTATATATACACCAGTCCTCTGACCCAGGTTGGGGCCTATGGATGCCACTCCAGTTGCCACCCAGGGATGGGAACCCCACATGTCAGAAGAGAAATGACACCTGAAAAAGTGGTGGCCTGCCACTTGAATTTATGATGGGGTCCATGAGGCGTAACCACAGCAGTAAGTACAGCTGGGAGTGCAACAGTGACTTATACCCTTCAGAGATACCAATGGATGTGGAAGAAGGATCAGCTACTTCACAGGAAATGATGGTACATGAACCCCAGTAGGGAACTCTCTTGCACACGCCTGGGCAAGTGTATGACCAATGAGACTGATCTCACTGGAAAGGTCGGCAGCTCAGAGCAGGCCTCCTAGAGTGTTGACGCCTGAGCCGTCTATTGCACCCTCACCACAAAAGACTGCACCAGCAATATCATCAGAGTCAGATGCGCCACCCAAGAAAGCACAAGATGGAGATGAGGAGCCTCAGATCATCATGGAGGATGAGGTAGCGGTACCACTAGGGACTGCTGGCATTGAGATGACTGCAATGGCAGGGATTCATATGTAGTGTTAGCCCACAGGAGTAACCACAGCTGATGCACTGCCTGATATGCTTGGGGGGAAGGGATGTAGCCTTCAATGATCACTCCACTTCCCACTAAAGTGGCATTGTTCTGATGGGCAAGAAAATGGCTGAGCAGTGGGAAAAATGTGGCTGCTTCCTGGAAAACCTGAACAGTGCTGACAAACAAAATTATGCAAGTGGACAGAGTAATCAAGTGCAAAGTTGAAAAATAATATGGTTACTGCTTCCCATGCTGTATATATATGCCTGACTGGTTTTGATTGGATGTGTAGGGGGCCAGAGATTGGTCCTACTCCATGAAGCAACTTGCTCCCTTGCAGAGGGGAACCATGCCATCTACCAGCCCTACAAGGAGGAGATAAACAATGAGCAGCATGAGTGGTGAAGACTTGGGAGATGGGGTGTAGCATCTGGATGCATGAGGTAGAGTACTCCAATGTGGAGGGGTTTAGCAATGGACACTACACCAGTGCCCCATGCAGGTGGTACACAGTGAGGAAACTGCATCCAAATCATTACTCTTAGGGTGGGAAGGGAGCCAACTAGCCTGCATTGCCTGAATGTTTGTGTTAAAAGTTCCAGGAGGCAGATTCAGCAGCATGTTGCTTCCCCATTAAGAAGAAGCCTTTCCAGAATCTCTAGGCCACAAGAATTCTCCAGCCCTGTTGCTTCTGTGCCCATCCTATTAATGGAGGATGGTAATAAAAACATAGAAGTTGACGGCAGATAAGGACTGCAAGGCCCATCCAGTCTGCTCATTTTTTCTACCTTATGAATGTGCCATAGGCCTTTACTCTGTCAATGGCCTATTTATTCATACTCATCTGTATTGCTCCCTTATGCCTATCCCATGCCTATTTGAAGCCCTGCACTGTATTCATATCCACCACTTCCTGAGGTAGGCCGTTCCATTCATCCACCACGCTTTCTTTGAAAAAGAACTTCCTCACATTACCCCTTAATTGGACTCCCTCTAATCTCATGCTGTGTCCTCTTGTCCTGCCATTTTTCTTATATTGAAACATGTTAGACTCTTTCACCTTGTTAATGCCCTTGAGATGTTGGAATGTTTCGATCATATCACCTCTCTCCTTCCTTTGCTCTAGGGTATACATATTGAGCTCCATTAATCTGTCTTCATATGTCTTCTGATGTAGTCCCTGCACCATTTTGGTTGCCCATCTCTGGACTACCTCCATTTTGTTAATGTCCTTGTGTAATGTTCCGGATTCAAGTCAAGGAGGAAGAGACAAGACAGTTGGTGCAATACAACTTTTTTTGTGGCACACATTCACACTGTAGATACAGCAAGGAACACTACAGGTACAGCCTCCTGCTGAGACTCGAGATCTCCACTGGGAGACCCTAACTATGGAATCAAGCTACTCTCAAAGTGAAAGGCTTCCATGTTTATACCCCATATTTGTTCACAGAAACACAATTCTTTTGGTAGAATATGACCTTTAGGCCCAGCCACTCTGCCCCTTGTCCCCGCCTATTCTGTCACTACTGACCCTAGTTGGTCATAGGTGTCACTCCCTCCCTCCCTCAGCTTTGGGAATGCACGACCGTGGAGACCTTCAAGCATGAACTTAAGACCCATCTTTGGAATCATGCTTTCATTACTTAAGACTGTCGCTTTTTGATTTTATATATATTTTCCTGTTTTTATCGCTAATTATTTAAGATCGTTGTGATTTTGATTTTATATTTGTTTTTTGGTTTTATTGCCTCATTTGTACAGCACCTTGGTGCCTGAAAGTCGCTTAATAAATAAAGCTTTATTATTTATTATTATTGTTCCTCTACCTACTATGCCCCTGTGCCCATCCCACACATGCTTGAAGCTCCCCCCAGTCTTTGCCCCCACTGCCTCCTCTGGCAGGCCATTCCAGTTATCCATCTCCCTTTCCCTGAAGAAGTATTTCAACACATTTCTTCTAAACCATCATCATCCAAGTTATAGTCCCATATTTTATAAAAACAAAATATTTTAGATTTATGCAGTGTCTGTGCTGTGGTAAATTTTGTTGCCAAGAACAGAAGCGCAGAAGAATTAACAGTTCAAAATGTGGCTGCCAGTTGTGCAAGTGCAAGATTGCCTAGAGTGTTACTTTTGCTTGTCTCTTTCCTCTGGATTTTCACCTCGGTAGAGATGCCAGGAGAAATTTCTCAAGGCTAAAGGAAACTGGTAGCTAAAAGAGCCACACCAGAGGCAGAGCACAGGAGATGGGGGGGTGGCAGAGGTGGTCATGAAAACTGATAGGCAGGGGGAGGTGTTGCTGAAATCTGGCAGCAGCTCACTGAACCACAGGTGAAACCTTTCAACCCGTATGACTGCCAGTTGTGTAAGTGCTTCTGCAACATTGCTTGGAGTGCTACTTTGGCTTGTCTCTTTCCTCTGGATTTCCAGCCTCAGTAGAGGTGTCAGGAGAAGTTTCTCGAGGCTAAAGGGAATTGGTAGCTAAAAGAGCCAAAAGACCAAAGTGTGATGTAACAAAATCTGCCTCCTTCAACTCTCAGAACAGACCTAATAACATGGAGGAGAGGAAAATGCCCCTGTGGGAGAAACCGCTGAAGAACCAAGGTTACTAGATTAGCATTCTCTCTGGGCTTCTAACAATTATGAGGCTAGCTGTTGCTAAATTTAGCAGAGTTTAATTTTGGATGTCTATTTTTCAGGCAGGATGACATGAGTGAACCATGATTTTGACAATGTGAACTGGTGTGTTCTTCTGAAGCAGAGATGACTGTGCACTCATGAATGAATGGCTGGATAATGGAAGAGGACTCGAGACCCAAACAAGATAGCAACTCTCTGACATGAAGGATGAAGCAGGAAGTAGTCATGATGTATAGTTTCAATACACAGAAGAGGATGAGTAGAATCATGATGTCTGTCCATAGCTTGTAGTTGGCAGAGGAATTGACTAGAACACCAAGCTGAGTTTGTTGCGAAATAGGATATGTGGCCCCTTATCACTTCTGTCCGTTTTGAGCTAGGTAAAGTAAGGGCAAAGTGATTTGCTGATGATTTCTTGAAACTATTCTTGATAGATGACTTGTAAGAAGAAGAGGTAAATCATCCAGGTCTTAAGAATACAAGGAATGCTAGTGTCATGGCTGCTTGTAGATTAAGACACAGGGAAGATCCAAAACTCCAACTTTTAAGAGGTCCATCACTGAAGAGTATACTGTAAACTGTAATCCATAGGCTTTCTTGTGGGATGTTGCAGAGTAGATTTTCTCAAACCTTGAATAAAGCCTTGATTGTTATGATAAGTAAGAGCATGTGGTATGGATGGCTAGACAGCAAATGGCTTGCCTGAGATATATTGTTTAACTGGTGTGGCTGACAAGCTAAATGTTTGTGAGCAGATGGATGCAAATGCCAGAACATGCGGAACAGAATAGTGCAGAAGGTCTATGTTTTAAAGGTTGCAGAAGGTAGTGTATTTCTATCACCTTACTCTGAAGGCAGACTTTTTGATGCAGCTAGAGAAGTCCAGATGGTAGCAGAAGCATGGTTCAGATACACTTTTTTGTCATTTGCAGCTCTTGGAATTGTGGAGAAGAAGTAATTTCTTGTTGCCAAGAGGGTATGCAGTTCTGAATTGATTAGACAAGTACATGGTGGGATCAATACAGCCGAGAATAAAACGGTACATTCCCTAGGTCTTAGGAATTCAAAGATGGCTAAGGTCCAAACCAATGATAAGAGTTCAGTGGTTAGTGAACCAAAGACATCATCCTGTGAGAGATTTGTTAATTTGCAATAGACATCACAGACTACAAGCTTTCTTGAGGGCAGTCCTTGGGGAATAAATTTCTCAGCTCTTACAGAAATGTTTCACCTGCTGGACTGTATAAGTATGAGCTAGGATAGATGGATAGTAAGACAAACTGTATGTCTTATATACAGCATATCATCTAATAGTATTGCCTGAGAGCAGCAGATGTAGCTGACAAGCCGAGTGCTTAGAGCAGTATGATGTGGCTGAAAGGTTAATTGCTTGTGAGATGTATGATGAGGCGACAAGCCGATTGCTTGAGAGTTGTAAGATATGGCTGGCAGGCTGAATACCTGTTAAGTAGCATGATGTGGCTGACAGGCCGAATACTTGTGAGCAGTATGATGTGACCAACAGGCTGAACAACTACTGTAGAACTATTTATTTTTACACAACTTAATTTAAGCACAAACCCAAATGCAACTGTGATAGTGCAAATTTAATTTAACGCCAAGGCATTAGTGCCACATTAACTATAATGGGAAAAAGTGCTAATACCCCTAATTAGCACAAATTTATTTTATGAACATACGAATGTGCCAGCAGAAACAGACCATACGGTCTATCTAAGTCTGCTCAAGTGTGCAGCTAGCACCCCTAGTTTGCAGCTGCCCTTCCCCCTCCCCTTTGTCATCCCACTGCTGCCCCCCACCTTCCCCACCCTTACTCTCCCCTGTCCCATGCCCTTTTGAAGTTGTTCACAGACTTACATGATACCACCCATTCTGGTAGTGCATTCCATTTTGCTACCACCCTCTCTGTGAAATAATGTCTCCTCATTTCCCTCCTAAATCTTCCCCCCTCTATTTTAGTGCAAACTACTGCTTTAGCGAATATAGCAAAAGTATTTTTACAGCAAAAATAGATCATTTTACAATATAAGCAGTGTAATATGGAAAACATGTCAATTTCTTCAGGCCAAACTCTTATCAGCAGTATTATGGATGACAGGTCGAATCTTATGAGCCGTATGATGTGGCAGACAGGCCAAATGCTTATTGACAGTATGATGATGCCGAAAGGCCGAATGCTCACGAGTTGTAAGGTGAAGCCGACAGCACAAATTCTTGTGAGCAGTATGATGTGGCCGACAGACCAAACAGGTATGAGCAGTATGATACGGACATCAACTCGATTGCTAATAAGCAGTATGATGTGGCTGAAGGGCCACTTGCTTTTATGCAGTAGGATGTGGAAGACAGGCCGATTGCTTGTGAGCAGTATGGATATCCTAGGATGATGAAGGATTCGTAACTTCAGCAGGCAGAGGATGGAAGTTCTGAATTGAATATGAAGTCCATGTTGATCTGCTCTGGACATCCATTATGAAGGAGAAAGACTGACCTGTATGTATTATGGCTAAGGCTGCTTGGTTATTAGAACAGAATACGACAGGTTGATTGTTCCAAAAGGTGATCCCAGATGACAGCAGCTGTTGCAAAGGGATAAAGTTCAGACAAGACAGACATGGACTGAAAATGAGGAATATTTTGGATTTCTGTTGGCCTTGAACAAGCAAATCAAAATGGTCCACAAAATGCCACAAAACCATAGAATGGGGTTGAAATGAGGAAAATCCAATGTTTAATTCTGTACCTGGATCTTTATAAACATTGATATGCCATTCCAGTCTAAGTGCAAATGTGGCCACATGATAAGGTTTGAGCAAGCAGAAGCAATGACAATAAGGTGATTAGTTAATTCTACTTGCTGTGGAGAGAGTTAGTGTGGAGAGGTTTTTGTAAGTTTTGCTATTGGTTTTTTTTTAATTTAGCTTAAAGGTTTCTGTGGCTGTTTTTGGAATTTAGCGTAAAGGTTTCTGTGGCTGGAGGGATTGAACAGGACATGCCCAGACTTGTCCACCCACAAAGCCTTTAAATTCTGATAGAGCCATTAAACTGCAGGAGAGAAAGATTAGTTTATTCTACTTGCTGTGGAGAGAGTTAGTGTGGAGTGGATTTTTGTAAGTTTTGCTATTTTTTTTTAATTAAGCATAAAGGTTTCTGTGGCTGTGTCTTCTGAATTTAGCTTAAAGGTTTCTGTGGCTGTGTTTTTTGAATTAAGCTCAATGGGGGGCACAACAGCCCCACTTAAAGCCGGGGGGAGTGGCCTAAAGAAGACCTGGGGCAAACGTCTAATTTCTGGACTGCATGTGTTTGTGAAACTTGGGAACACTATTGGTGGGTTTGTAATTGTGTTCGTAAACAACTGCAATCAGTATAGACAGACTGTATTTCACTGTCCTGTATAGGTAGTGTGGGTAGGATTGTGGGATGCAATGGTTGTGGAGCAGCAGTGTGAACCATGGGTAGGACTGTGGGGGTGCAATGTTTGTGGAGCAGCAGTGTGGATGAGCATACTGTGGAGGATGGGAGGGTGCCCAATATGCCACAGGCTAAGGACACTCAAGGAGGAGGTTCAGTGACTTGGCAGGGAGCAAGGGAGGTTGAGGGGGAATTGGAGGGGAGGGTTGCATTGGTAGAAGGGCTGACATCTGACAGTATGGGGGGGCACCACAGAGAAGGAACAGTGGGTCAAAAGGAAGGGGTCAGGGGGAGGGGCAAACTAGACAGGAAGCCAGCTGATAAAGGGTGGACTCTAGCAGGGCCCAGCAAAAGAGGAGCAGCAGCTGGCAGGAGAAAACAAATAGTAATGCAAAGAAGCTAGGGAACATGTTTGCTGTACTAGTGACACATGGGGAAGAGGAGGACGCAGGAGAAGATTGCACAAGGGATAGTACTCACGAAGAGGAGGGGAGTGAGGGGCATTACTAGTGGAAAGATTGAGCACGACATGGCAGGGGGAGAGATAATACTCGGAGACGTGAGGAGGGAGAGGGAGGTTGGCAGCCAAACAGGAGAAGGGGAAGGGGTCTCAATTGAGAAGGGCAGGGGGGAAGACACTGGGGCAAATGGTAAAAGCACCATCTTGAGTGGCCCTGGGAATGAGAACCTGGGTGGGGGTTGGCGATGGGCACAAGGAAAGAGATGGGGTGTTGGAGAACTCCATACTCCAGGGGATCAGATGGGGCAGCAAGGGGGAGAAGCACAGTCGGATATGGGTGGAGTCCATACCAGGATTGAAGGCAGACAGGGCAGGAAGGCAATCCTAAGGTGCACAAGGAGGGGTAGGAGGAAACCACACATTGTGGAACATGAGGGGACAAACAACCCAGTGGGAGAAACAGTGGAGGTAGCAAGGGAGAGGTCTGAGGAAGTGGGAAGATTGTGCAAGGAGACTGGGGAGTCTGTGGCCTTCTCCGGGATGCCCCCAGTACCCTGTGCAAGCACAGTGAGAAAGGAGAGGATTGGGGAATTGAACACATGGTTGGTAGAATGGTGTCAAACTAAGGGGTATGGGGTTGTGGGCAGCTGGGGCAGTACCTGGGCTATTGCAAGGGATAGGCTGCACCTGAGCAGGAGGAGAAGGAGGTATTAAAGCAAAAACTGGAGAGTTATATTATGACAAAGGTGGATTTAAACTAGTTAGGGGGGTTGCAAGTGGACAGGACGTAGGCAGCGATCCAATAGAGCGGAATCACAGCCTACTCCCAGGATAGCAGGGAAGGATTTGAGGTGGCAGAAAAGGGAGGGAGTTGAATGGAGGAGATGGAGGGTGATGAAGGGAAGGGGGCAGGATGGAAGGTGGTTTCGCTGAATGCAAGAAGCTTAGGCAACAAATCAGCTGAGCTACAGGCACTCTTGGCAGTGTGGAGGGTGGATAGTGCAGCTGTCATGGAAATGTGGGCAACCGAGCATTGGGACTGGGATCTGGCAATCCCAGGGTACAAATTATACAGGAGGGGCCATGGGGGTGGGGTGGCAGTCTACATGAGGGACGGAATCGATTGCACAAGGGATGAGGGGGGAGGAAAGGAGAACCGAGGAAATCTGGCTGCAGCTCCTAGACTCAAGGGGTAGGAAACTGAGGTTTGGGGTGGTATACAGGCTGCCGTTCCAGTCTGAGAAGCTTGACAGGGAATTAGTGGGACAACTCAGAAAGGTATGTAGAAAAAGGAAGGTGGTAATTGAGGGGGATTTCAACTTGCCAGGGGCTGACTGAAGCATTCTGGTCACCTCCAGTGTTAGAGAGCAAGTACTCCTGGACGCAATCCAGGAGTGTCTCCTGACGTAGTTGGTCAGTGGACCTACTAGGCTAAAGAACGCTTTACATCTGGTATTGTCGAATGGGGAGGCAGTAAGGGAAATAAGGGTGGAGGGCCCACTAGTCAACAGTGATCACCACCAAACAGTGTGGTTTAATATCACAATGTGCAGTGAGCCAAAGAACTCAGTAACCCAGGTGGTAAACTTCAGGGGGCAGACTTTGGAAAGATGCGGGAAGTACTAAGAGGGAAACCAGAGGGCATAAAGCAGGAGATGGATGTGTAGCAGAAATGGGATATTATTAAACAGGACATTACTGTGTAAGAGGAGCAGAACAAAGAAACCATGCTGACTGAACAGCGAGGTAGTGGAGGTGGTGAGAGCAAAACGAGAGGTGCACCAGAGGTATAGGATGGACAGGGAAGAGTATGCAAGATGGTCCAGGGAGGTGACCAGAAAAGTGAGAGAAGCCAAGGCCCACAGGGAGCTGAGATTAGCACAGGGAATTAAGGGAAGGGGAGAACTACTTTTTCAGAGGTTGGGGGCAGCAGTGGGATAACAAAGGGGAGGGGGTGGGAGAACTGCAAACTAGGGGTGCTAGCTGCACACTTGAGCAGACTTAGATAGACTGGGTGGTCTGTTTCTGCTGGCACATTCGTATGTTTGTAAGTAATAGTCCTCAGCTCTGCCAGTGACTAAATGTGCCACATTAAAAAGGGATACAGTACAAAACTTTCTTCAGGGTATACTCCTCATCACACACTTGAGCTGTTGGAGCAAGGATAACAGTTCTTCATTTGTGTAGGATCATTTGGATGAGACAGAAGAGACCAAATCAGAATGTCGAGCAGTCTGTCTTGAGACGCTCTGTAGAACTGAACAAATAGCTAAGGAGAATGGCATGAAATGAAATCCGATATGGAAGCCTTTGTTGAGGCCTAAGAGAAAACTGAATCAGGTTCATGTGGATAGGTGGAGAGCAACCACTAGAAATGTCAGCTGTGGCCTGATAAGGAAAGTGGGAGGAAAACAGTGGCAGACTGGCTTAGAGTAGGTTTCCACACAGTGGCTGCAGTGTATAGCAGATTGTATGTTAGCATAAAGCAAGTGGATTTGTTGAGGTTGACGGAATTGTTTGATCTGAAGGAAATATAATCTGTCACCCTTTTCATCTAAAAATTGAACTGGTGTGTGAAAGCACTTGCTCAGACACTGAAATATAAGATGAATGGGAATTTAATAGATTGAACAACAAAGATAAAAAAACTACTGAACAACTAGAGGTCTTCAAAAACTCATGGAAAGATAAGACAGAAGACAGCAAAATGACAAAATGATCGCATATGGAACAGGTAGGGAATGTAGTCCAGCGCAATGCCTGCAATATAAGTTATTCTTCGGAGCCATCCAGGATACCCGTGATTTTACTCTCGATAGATAAGCAGCAGTTTGGGCAGAAACTGACCAGTGGTAAACACAGAACGCAGCCATATCTGACAACAAGAGCAAGTTAAGAATGCATAGACTAGGCTGCTGTTGGTTGCTGATCAGTTCAAGAGGCTGAGCCAGAAGCAATGATGTCTGTTGGCATAACACCAGGGAATGGAGAGTGAAGGGTCAGTATTGGAACAGAAGTATTACTGGGAAGACCTGGAAGCTGATTCAAATGGCCCAGATTTGAGTGTTAACTAGAGGACCTAGATTCCAGGATGCCACTCTGGAATTAATCCAAGCTATAACAACCCACTGGGAGAATGAGAAGCCGTTACTCATCAAACTGAAGTAATGCAGGAGTGATAGCAGGTGTAGGTACTGGTGGTGAAGATGAAGCTGATTTTTAAGTTCCTAATATGAGATACAAATCAAACACTTCGTGCTTTCTGGCAGAGGAAGAAACAATGGGCCTTCAATACCTGATGTACAGACATCAGCTTGGGAAAAGTCCATTATGTAATGCAAAACTGAGATTTCGAGGAGGCTTCCTGTGAATAATTTAGTGGATGGCAGAATGCCTGGAATTCATGCCTTCCAGGTTCAAACTGAAAGGAGTGAGTAACCATGAGGTTTGAGGCTGAGAACCGGAAAGGATAACAAGGAGAATGAGATGAGTGGAGTATGAGTAGTGCTTGGGGTGCTGAGCCTGTCCTGAGGAGGTAACTACTATGGGCAGTTGACCACTGGCGTCCTGTGTGATGTTCTGAGTATGGTACCCAGTTCCAAGTACAGGCCAGGGTGGGCACATGGCTGCACAACTGTGCTCCTATAGGCAATTGCACTACTGCTACATCGCTTATCCCAGGAATGATAAGAATTACTGAACAACAGTCAACAAAGAACTACTGAACAAACAAGAGGTCTCAGAATCTGGCACCCAACAGAGTGCATCAGAGGAGGTCCAGAGGGAAAGCGTTGCCACTGGAACACCTAAGCATGATGAATCAAAGAGAGGCACTAACCAGCAGCAGCAGGGAATACAAAGTCTGCGAGACAGACATCCAAAAGCAGAACTGAGGGAAAAAGCTATAGGTGGGTGTTCCAGAGAAAGGAGACAGCTGGTCAACAAAGGAAAGCAATAAGGTTACCACCTACTCGGTTTTTGACCGAATGATTCAGTTTTCTAGGTCCAGATTTGGTCCTCCTGTTTTCACCATTGCAAATTCAGTTTTTATGGTGGGTCAAGCAGCACCTGTTAGACTCCCCACTAACTGTTTAATTTTCTTCTCATCTGACTGTAAGCAAGTGTCTGACATTTTAGTGTGACTGCTTGCTTGTAATGCATGCTAATCAGGAAGTGCCTTCAAGAGCAGGGCAGTTAAAGAGTCAAGTGTGTCCCTATCTACTCAGTTGTCACCTCTAACTTCACACCAGCAAACTGGAAGATTATTCACAGGAAGGGTAAACAATATAGAGAATAAAGTATGGGGTGATGTGTGTAGCGAGAAGTTTACACACATCCGAGTGGTTAGATGCTCATAAACCCCGAGAGCGAAGCTCGAGGGGTTTATGCTAGCATCTAACCACGAGGGTGTGTGTAAACTTCAAGTTTAAACACATCACCCCATATTTCATTTTATATAACTGCTGGGTTTGCCTTTTTCACCACAGCAATCATATAAAATGAATGCAGGTTCCGGAGCGCTCCACAGTCCCGTTTGCTTTCAGTATGCGGTCGTTTTCTATTTTATTTTAAAACTTTTTCAGTCAGCAGCAAGAAGATAAGTTTTCCCCGTTGTGGTACATTTTCTGTTTTAAAATGTACTTACCGCAGAGTCCAAATGGCAGTTGGGTCTCTGCAGAACAAACAAAACATGCGGCCGTGGTCTGAGAAGAGCTGCAGCAGGGCATGTGCAGAGTGAGGGAAACCATGCGTGTGTTTTCTGTTATAAATGCTCCTTTATAACGGCAAATTACGCCATGGTTTCCCTATGGGAAAAAGGCAAGATCAGTTATTATATCACCTTAATTAACACTTTCATTTTTCTGAAACCAAACAGGCACTACATTAGGGTAGCTTCCTGTCCCAGTATGGACTGTACAATGTGTTTCAGAAACTTTACCTGCTAATCCAGTTTTATTCAGAGGTAGTACTTTTTCAGTCATTTTGAATGCTAAATCAAATAAACCAAAAATAATCATCATGATGTAATTTAAAGAAGTTGTACACAATGTTAAATCAGCAGCAATTCTGAATAAATCAAGTGAATCAGAGTCCAAGTGATGCCCTCAGTAGTCATAAAATGGGCAGGGTTAGGGGTGGAGTTTGGGGGTGTGTTTTAGTATTCGGTTTTCATCTCATCTAAAGGTGGCAACCCTAGAAAGCAAGAAGTTGGGAACTAGAATGCTTAAGGGTACCTGAAAGTAATATATGCAGCAAGACTCCAAAAGCACGGAAAAGAGGGACAGACAAGTTGCAGGAAGCCACAGACTACAAGCAGCTGGGGCAGAAATGCGCAGGAATTGGAGCGGGTTGGGGCTGCAACAGAAACAAGAACCAGAGAGAGAGAGAGAGAGAAAGACAGCAGTACAGAAATATAAAGTACAGCAAATGGAACCAGGAAAGAAAAAAATGGAAACAAAAACCAGGGGGAGTACAAAGCAAAAGAAACAAACAGGCCACTGAAAGCACAACAGCAGAAGCAAAGGTAGCAGAACAAGGAGAGAACAACAGAGGCAAAACAGACAGAAGCAAGGATACAAGCAGTAAAGAAAGGGGACAAGACATTTTTCTGGTACATTAGCGAAAGGAGAAAGACCAGGGGTGGGATTGTAAGACTAAGGAGGGAAGGAGGGGAGTATGTGGAGGGGGACCAAGAATGGGCAGAAATCATGAACAAATATTTTTGTTCAGTATTCAAAGAAGAAGGGGGAGGTGAGGGACCACAGATTAGCGACCGGAGCATCAGTGGAAAGGAGGTGGACACCAGTCCTTTTACAGAGGATGGAGTCCTGAAGGAACTCACAAAACTGAAAGTCGATAAGGCAATGGGGCCAGACGGGATAATCCAAGGATATTGATGGAATTTAGGGAGGTGCTGGCAGCACCACTGACAGTCCTGTTCAACCGCTCTCTGGAGATGGGAGTGGTTCCAGTGGACTAGAGGAGGGCAGATGTAGCCCCACACCTCACAAAAGTGGTAGCAGGGAGGAAGCTGGTAACTACAGGCCAGTCAGCCTGACTTCGGTGGTGGGGAAATTAATGGACTCACTACTGAGGAAAGGACTGTAGAATATCTTGAATCCAGTGGCTTACAGGATCCGAGGCAGCATGGATTCACAGTGGGGCATAGGTGCTGGAACTAGGGGTGCTGGGGGTGCGGGAGCACCCCGCTTGAAGCAACCCCTACATTCCCATGCAGTTTTGTTCACTGGCTTTCAGCACCCCACTATAAAAATAGTTCCAGTGCCACTGCAGGGAGGTCATGTCAAACAAATCTGATAGATTTCTTTGACTGGGTGACCAGGGAAATAGATCAGGGTGGAGCAGTGGATGTGGCCTACCTTGATCTCAGTAAGGCCTTTGACACCATTCCACATAGGAGACTTGTAAACAAGCTGGGCAGCCTAGGAGTGGGTGCTAAGGTGGTAAACTGGGTAAGAAATTGTCTAAGGGATAGGTGACAGAGGGTGGTGGTAAACATAGTTCACTCCAAAGAGGAGAGGGTGACCAGCGGGGTGCCACAAGGATCAGTACTGGGGCCGGCCCTCTTTAATGTCTTTATCAGCAACATTGCAGAGGGGTTAGAAGGGAAGGCATACCTTTTTGCAGATGACACAAAGATCTGCAACGGGGTTGACACTCCGGGTGGTGGAAACAATGAGAAGGGATCTCAGTAAGCTTGAGGAGTGGACAAGAGTGTGGCAACTAAGATTCAGTGTGAAAAAATGCAAAATCCTGCACTTGGGGCACAGAAATCCAGAGGCAGAGTGCATAATAGGGGAGTGGTACTGACGATCACCAAATAGGAAAGGGACCTGGAGGTAATTATAACTGATGACCTAAAAGTGGCCAAACTGTGATAATGCTGTGGGGACAGCCAGTGGGATGTTGGGGTGCACAGGAAGGGGTATCACCAGCAGAAAGAAGGAGGTGGTGATACCACTTTACAAATCATTGGTGAGACTTCATCTTGAGTACTGTGTCCAGTTCTGTAGGCCACATCTCCAGAAGGACATAGACAGGGTAGAGGCGGTCTGGAAAAGGGCAATTAAAATGGTGCAGAGTCTGCACCAGAAGCCCTATGGGGAGAGACTAAAGGACCTCACTATGCACACAGTAGAGGAGAGGAGGGAGAGGGGGGACATGATAGAGATTTTCAAATACCTCAGGGGTATAAATAAGGTACAAAAGGGTAGCATCTTTCAGAAAAAAAGATGTTCAAGAACAAGGGATCATGCTATGAAGTTGGAAGGGGTAGACTCAGGGGAAATGTGAGAAAGTACTTCTTCATAGAAAGGGTGGTGGATGCATGGAACAACATCCCAGAGGAGGTGGTGGGGCAAAAATAATAATGGAATTAAAAAATGCATGGAATAAGCAAAACGGGAACCTTACTGGTTAGGAAAGGGAGGGTAGAGCTGGTGATCAAGTAGGGTCTGCGGTATTACAAAAGGTAGGGAAAATAGGCAGACTGGGTGAACCAAGTGGTCCTTATCTGCCGTCAAATGTTATGTTTCTGTTTACTCTGTTACACAAAGTAAAACAGCAGAAGGAGAAGAGACTCAGGAGGCAGCACTGAGGTAAAATCAAATGTGAAAAACACTAGGCATGGGAGGTGTGTTAGTGTGTGGCTTATGTAGGGCAAGGGGGCAAAGTCTGACAGCCACCCATTGAACCACAGATTAAACCTGTTGAATAAGGGAGGAATGTGTATATGCTGTGGCTGTAAAATACTGAAATCAGGAGTGCTTATTATCAGTACAAGCACAGGTCTCGTGCTCTCAGACAGGGGACAAGTGCAAACCCATGAGAAGGTGAAGCTGGAACAAGCAGGCAAGTCGGGTACACAGTAACAGTCAGAGAGACAAGTTTAGGAATGGCCACTTTTCATTCTAGAACAAAGAACTAAGGGGGGGGGCTGTGTATATATTTCTACAGGTGTTGTGACAATGTATTATGTACTGTGTTTTAGGCTGTTTTTTCTTTTCAGTGACCACAAAAGGAGACAACAGCGGTAAAGGACATTAGACATTGTTAAGGTTCGCAGGTTGCAAGACACTGCGCTTCTCTGTATGATACTTATTTTATGAACTGATAAATGTCATGCTTGGTACATATCTTACCAATTTATACAGTATAAGAGAAAAGTGAAAATATATAGGTGATGCAGATACCCTAGATAGAGTGGTCAAGAAGCGAGGTAATGGGGCTCCCAATTCTTTCCCACCCAGTCTCACCCTAAAGCATAATGTCCTTAACTTTTGATTCCTGTGTGTTCCTGCCTATGCTGGCCATGGGTAGATTGTGGTGATTCCAGGTGCCCCCTTGCATGGGTAGAAGGGGAATTAACCCTTCCCCTCTTTTAGAAGTTTAAAAGTGATGTGCCTTGCAAGGGACCAGAAGGATCTACGGTGGTGGGCCCAGTGTGTAACCAGACTCTCCCTCATGCTAGTTGAGTCTGGTCACTAAAAGGTTAATAAGTATGAATAAAGGGCCTGGTGGCGCTGAGGGTTGAGGTGCTGGACGCCACACCTCGCGCCACGCCAGCGACCCGGGTTCAAGAATGTGCTCAGGTCGTTGGGGGTTGGCAGGAGAGGACTAGGATTGAGCATCTGCCGACTGCTCTCCTAGTCCTGGGGTGGGCTGGGGACATCCACCGTGCCATAGTGACCTCAGGGGATGCCCGGAGGTACTACTAGTGGCGGTGCAAACATGGGGGAACATGGCGGACATCAGCACGCTGTGCTTAGATGTCACTGTAGGTCCGCATTCCAGGGGCTAAAACAGAGGAGGAAAAATCAGCTGGGTGCGACTGTGCAGCCTGATGGCCGCCTGGAGGACTTGTGAGGAGTCCCGTCGGGAAGGGTCCCGGGGCCGTCCTGGCTGAGAGTGGCATGGGGGGCCCTCCAGCAGGATGGCAAGACGGCCATCCTGGACCCTCCTGGGTGCGGTTAGGGCCACCCAGATCTCCGGGCGGGCAGAGACGGCAGCTGGATGCCCCATGCCAGGAGCACCGCAGCAGGCGGAATAAATACAGTAGAGATTAAAAAAAAAGCGTGAATAAAGAGGCTTGAGTCCTGGGAGATTTCATCTGATTTTTTACACTGGAGAGCAAGAGGAACTACATAGCCCTTCTTCATAAGTGACCAGTTGTGCAGAATTAATACAGAGGAAGCTTACAACTGATAATAAATACAAAGGGGGACTTAGAACCATCAGGGCATGACAAAATGATACAATTAGAAGCAATCACTGTGCAGGTAGTCAGGCAAAAGGTCAAAAAGGATTTCAGGCTGTCATCCCAGCTTTTAATAGGCTGTTGCACTGTGTTGTCAAAATAACTGTATCTTGGTTCAGGACAGAAGAAAAACTAAAAGGAAAGTGGGTATATTAATGTTGCCAAAAAAACATTATTACTGATAAAAAGCACATGGTGACTAACAAATACCGATGCTTTAAAAATCATTATAATCCTTTAAAAAAAATTTTTTTTTCAGTATAACCCATGTTATACCTGCAATACGACACTGCAGGGATGAGTAACTTTGCTCAAACATCACACTTTCTTCTTAGCTGTTTAGGGGCACTCTGTGCAACCACCTTCTGCCTAACAACATTGATCCATAATTATGTAACCAGGCGCCCCCCCCCACCTTTGCTAGTTGAGCCCAGTTACTGAAAAGTTAATAAGCGTGAATCAAGAGCCCGGGTCTGCAAGTTTCAGCCCCAGCTTTTGACAGACTGTACGTGAGGCCTATCCAGATGCTGGGGAGGTGCCTGCCAATCCCATCCCTCATAAATAGGTAGAGGCCCTGTGTTCTAAGCCTCAGCTCACAGAAGAGCAAACATCCTGGCCTGAGAGAGAAAAGCAGAGAGAGAGAGAGAGTGTGTACAGCAGATTCTACACCCACCACCACCTGAGGGTGGGGTGGTGGAAGAAATGCTTTGGCCAGAGACAGCAAGGAAGCAGAACTAGGACTGAGGATCTAGAGAATTGAAAGAGAAGAGGGCTGCAAACAGTGTAACCGAGAGAGAGACAGAGAGGGGGACAGAAAGAAAGAGAGACAGAAGCTAAGAGGGTCCAGCAGTGCCCCCCCCCCCCGGGAGGGAGAATTCCTCAAGGCAAGAGGGAGCTGGGAAGAAGAACGGAGAGAAAGAGAGAAAACATATGTATGCTGTGAAGAAAGAGAAACAGTTAGAGACAGAGAGAGAGCGAGAGGGCAAGCGAGCGAGAGAGAGAGAGAGAGAGAGAGAAGACTATGAATGTGTAGAGGCTGATAGCCCCTCGGGGGGGGGCTAACAGCAGCCCCAGTGTAGCACCAGAGGGTGGGCAGCTGAACGAATTTAGTGTAGGCCCCCCTTTTCATTGAGCACAGCCCTGTATATGTTGTGATATGTGAAGGGGATCAGTATGGTGTAGACAGTGCCTTAGTACCGGGACCCCTATGGCTGTAGACCCCAGAGTGAACCGTCTCAAACAGTACGATCTAGGGCAAAGAATCTGTTGCACAGAGGGATCCAATTGCTAGGGGCCCTAGAGTGTATGTGTGCTCTTTGTGTAGATGCATGTATTTAACTGTGTCCCCTTGGGTGACAAATGTCTGGCTGAGGAACTGAATACCTTATCAGTTATGGTTGACTACTGCCACCCTTCCCCCCAACAACAATGGCATCTTTGTGTGTGTAAACAGTTACTGCACTTAACAACAGCTTTAAGAGACCCCTTTGCTAAGCCGCAGTACCCAGACACTAGTAAAAACCTTGGTCAGTTCCTCACCCATTGGACTGTGGCCCCTCACACCCAGGGCACCAACGACAGTTCCACACCCTGATATGCCTTGTTGCATACTTAATACAGTGCTGATTATCTGATTTTGAACATGCCTTGACTCAAGAATGCGATCCATTCTCGTTATGGTCTTAGAAAACCCTAAACATTTTGAGATATTACTCCGAGGGGACCATGTAGATGTGCTGAATATGACAAGAGTTTTACAGATCCAAGTCACTTCAAATGGTATCAGAGGTTTCAAATTACTGGGCTAATGCTTAACCTTTTTTGCACTTGTTAAGAAAGTCGTACCCAATTTGCACCTCACTCCCTGAACTGCACTAGCCCATGGCTAAAATAGAGACCATTCTAATATAAGCACAAAAAAAACAACAGAGTGTTACGAATGGTTGTGTTACTGTACTTCCTGTTGTAGCAACTTTTTGTCAATATTTACTTTTTTATGTTAACTTGTCTGTTCCCCGTCCCAGTCAGCCCACATTTGTGCAGACCCCCCAGCCCCGTCCCCTGACCTTGGAGGACTTGTCTCCCTTCTTTCCACATGGCTTACCCTCCATGGCAGGACGGCAGGGATCCCTCAACCTGCTGAGAGAGGATCCAATTCAGGGAGGGCCTGCATATATCGGGGGCAGAGCCTGCAGGGATCAGCAGTCATCCAACTTGCCCCGGACCTTTTCTAATCCATTTTTCACCACAGCAGGAGGAGCATGCAGTGTTGGCAATGGCCGAGCTGTGCGCGTTTCTGCCTACAGAACGCCGGCCGGCGACTTCACCTCTGCCCATCTTTTGTACGGAATCTAGTATGCCGACACCCAGACACCACTAAGTGTCAGACAAATGCTGGTTCCCATTCCCTTCCCAGCTCGGGAGAGGACAGCTGTCCTCCAGACTCTTGATCCTTTCTCTCCCCGGGCAACCTGCTTGCACCGCGAACATGGGTCACCGGCATGGAGGCAGTAAGGCATGATGCCTCCGCCCTCCACGCGGGTCGACATTTGTCAATGTTTATTACACAGGAGTGAATAACCTTAACACAAGGGCTTAGAATGTAAGAAGGGACTGGCATACGGGTTCTCTTCTCTATGTCGGTGTCTCTGGTGTGATACAAGGCTGACCTAATAAAAACTTTTTTCCACATCAAAGAACATGGATATGGTCTTTCCCTTGGGTAGTGCCTCCAGTGTTTAGGGTTTTCTAATACCATGGCAGGAATGCACCCCATTTTTAAGGCATGTTTAAAAATCAGGAAATCAGTTCTGTATTAATCTTTAATATTCGCTGAGAGTGCTCCTCTTAATACGCACAGCATGCATCGGATGGCTTCCTTCTGTAATTCGTAAGGTGTCTCAGATATTGATAGTATATATTGGCGTGCCTTGAAGTTCCTTTCCATTAATTCTGTAGCTTCAAGGACAGCTGGGACTATTTCTGTGTTTTTCTTCCACATTTGTTTTGTTTCTGTTTGCATATCCTGGTATTTAATGATCATGCGTTTCTCCATGCGTAAGATACTAATCACTTGGGACGGACACTTCAGTAAGTAGCACTACCTTTTTTTTTCTTTTTTGTAATATCTGGTTTTCTGACATCCACTTGCTTGACAGGTGGTATTTTGTAGTCCCATGTGATAATCATGTCTTCATTTTCTGTCATCCTTTTGGGTTTGTGATTTCCATATTTTTCTGCTAACTGTATGTTACAATGTTCGTATAGTTTCCAGGTCAGTTTTTCTACATTATTGTGTCTTTCCATATACAGGCCTTCTGGCATGAGTACCTCACAACCAGCCACTACATAGGAAACGGTTTCTAATTCTGTAAAACAGAACCTACTTTGTCTTGTTTTTTTTTCTGCTTTTATCTATACAGTTGGTAAGTCACCTTGTGTGTAATCCACTGTCTTGGGCTATCAATATCAATGATGCATTTCGGGGCTTGAATTCCAGAACAACTTATGGGTCAGTTTTTGGTCAACATGGGGCTGTGTCATCAGATCCCTATATTTTTCACTGTAGTTATGGCCTCTTTTGTTGTCTTTCCTTCATCACTGGTGCTTGTCTTTAAAGGCTTTCTTCCAATATTTTGCACATTCTGTTGCTGGCTGTTCCATGTTTACGGGTGAACTGTCATCCAGAGTTGCTACTTTCCAGAGGGCTTTCCCTAATTTTGTAATGGAAGTAGTCCTGGACTTGTTACTTGCATGATGCAGGACACAGACTATGTTTGGGTCCTGAACCACCAGTAAATATGCATGTGACCTCACAAGCATCGATCTGTATGTGTAATCAACCTTGAGAAGGCCAATGCCTCCTTCAGACCTGGGAATGTACAATCATGGCATACACTGTTTTTTGTAAATTAACTGATTAAGCATGGAGAAGTTGTCCTGTTTTTCTGTCCAACTGGTCCAGCCCATTCTATGGCCAGTCAATGAATGGCAACCACCAAACAGAAAAGGAGTAATAATTTCTGATGACCTGAAGGTAGCCAAGCAGAGTGAAAAGGCAGTGGGAAAAGCTAGTGGAATGCTAGGGTGTATAGGGAGGAAGGGGTATCACCAGTAGGAAGAAGGAGGTAATATTACCCCTGTATAAGTCACTGGTAAGACCACACCGTGAGTACTATTTATTTTTTTTATTTATTAAGCATCAGTTTACAACCTTTGAGCCAGAGGCTCATTTACAAAGGTACCTCGTCACAGAGAGGACAAAACAGTGATAACAAATAGGTACAGGAAAACAATGTACTGATTTTTGAGGTAACAGGAGTACATAAGAAAGCAACAATTTGCAAAAATACAGGATTGGTGAAGTTAACATTGGTCAAGAAATAACTAGAACATCAAGCAAAAACAGAGGACGTCAATACAGTGCAGTTTGGCGGAGTCAACAGAGATCTGGAAGGACATAGATAGGGTGGAGACAGTACAGAGGAGGGCAACAAAACTGGTGCAGGGACTGCATCAAAAGCCCTACAAGGAGAGACTCAGGGAACTGAATATGTACTCTCTGGAGGAAAGGTGGAAAAGGGGGATATGACAGAAACATTCAAGTACCTAACAGGTACTAGTAAGGTACAGGAAGGTAGCATTTTCCATAGAAAGACAGACAGACTCAAGGACAAGGGGCCATGCTATGAAGCTGAGGGGGGTGGGGCTCAGAGGGGCTATGAAGAAATACTTCTTCATGGAGAGGATGGTGGAAGCCTGGAAGGGCCTCCCAGCTGAAGTGGTAAGTGCCAAAACAGTCACAGGATCCAAGCATGCATGGGACAGATACAAGGGAACCTTGGTAGTAAGACAAGGGGTGGGGATGACCGGAGATCATGTAGGGTCTGCAGTGGCACAGTAGGCAGGGAAACTGGGCAGACTGGATAGGCCAAGGGGTCTTTATCTGTTGACAACGTCTATGTTTCTATGTTAAGAATACCAAAGTTGTAGGCAAGCACAGGAAGGGCAAGCTGATTTACAGCTTGCACTTTAATGCATGATGTAACAGCAGTTTTCAGTACAAGCTTCTGACGTCTAAATTATTCCATGTGATCTTTTCTCTCATTTTTGTTGTTCCTTCATCTATTCTCAGATACTTGTATAATCTCTCTTGCTCAAGTTGCTCAAGTTCTTTTGTGTTGCATTCTTTCTTCAAATTAATATTTTCAGCCTAGATTAGCTTTTCTTTAACGAATCTTGCTTTGGCAAATTTGTTCAGTCCGACTACCATCTTGATGTCACTAAAGAAGTACTTGAGAGTTTGCAACTGCTCTTTCAGGTGTTTGCCACATGAGCTGTAAAGCTTTAAGTCATCTACAAACAGAAGATGGGATGTCATTTGTGGATCTTTTATTTCTAGAGTTCAAGCTATACCCACACCCTAGGGTAATAATGAGGCTGCTCAATGGGTTTAGGGCAAGGCAAAACAGGAGTGTTGACAAGGAATCTCCATGGAATATCCCTCACTGTATCTTGATGTTTGGTATCATGATCTGGCCTTTATTGTGGTTTAGTTGCAAGGTAGTCTGCAACATTTTTATAGCGATCTTGATGAAATTTATCAGAAGAGGGTGGATTTCGCTGATGCCGTTTGAAGGCACTCTGAGTTGAAAAACTCCTGTCACATACAGTACATTTATATGGTCTCTCTCCAGTGTGAATTCGCTGATGAGTTTTGAGATTGCACAGCTCAGAAAAAACTCTTACCACATTCTGTACATTTATGTGGTCTTTCTCCAGTGTGACTTTTCTGGTGCCGTTTGAGACCAGACAGGTTCTGAAAAATCTTGTCACAGTCAGTACATCGATAGAGCCTCTCCTGTGAGAATATCTCTGCTGTCTCTCCAGTGTGAATTCGCTGATGCCATTTGAAGTCACTCCGAGCTGTAAAACTCTTGTCACAGACAGTACATTTATATGGTCTCTCTCCTGTGTGAATTTGCTGATGCCGTTTGAAGGAATTTATGGCTTTAAAACTCTTGTCACATAGGGAACATTTATACGGTCTTTCTCCAGTGTGAATTCGCAGATGCGTTTTGAGATGGCACAGCTCAGTAAAACTCTTCTCACATTCTGTACATTTATGTGGTCTTTCTCCAGTGTGACTTTTCCGGTGTCTTTTGAGACAGAACAATTTATTAAATGTCCTGTCACAGTCAGTACATTGATATAGTCTCTTAAATGATAATGTCCTCACTGTCTCTCCAGTGTGAATTCGCTGATGCCATTTGAAATCAGACAAAGCTGTAAAACTCCTGTCACATACAGTGCATTTATACAGATTCTCTCCAGTGTGAATTTGCTGATGAAACTTGAGATTGCCCAGCTCAGAAAAATTCTTCCCACATTCTGTACATTTATATGGTCTATCTCTAATATGACTTTTCTGGTGCTTTTCAAGATGGGACAGGGTCTTAAAAGTTTTGTCACAATCAGTACATGGACACAGTCTTTCCTGAGATAATGTTTTCACTGTCTCTCTAGTGTGAATTCGCAGATGCCATCTGAAGTCATTCAGGGATGTAAAACTCCTGTTGCATAAACCACATTTATACAGCCTCTCTCGAGTGTGACTTTTTTGGTGCCTTTTGAGACGGGACAGGTTCTTGAAAATCTTGCCACAATCAATACATTGACATTGTCTATCATGTGATAATGTCTCCACTCTCTCTCCAGTGTGAGTTTTAAAGTGCCCTTCGAGACTGGATGGGAAATTAAAAGTCTGGTCACATGCACTACACTTATATTGTTTTTCTGTTGTGTGACTCTTCTGGTGTAGTGAGAGGTGGTGTAGGTTTTGGAAAATCTTCCCACATTGAAGACACTGATGTGGTTTCTCTGCAGTTTGGCTCAGTTGCTCCATAAGCGAGGTTTCCTGGCTCTGAATCTCATTGCACTCATCCCTCCTGGCACCTAAAATGAAAATAAAGTAGAATTATATTAAAAGCAGGGCAATCATTTTTTAATTGTTCAACCAATCCAGCTATTACAAATGAAAACATTTAAAAGAAAGTGGCTTCTAAAATAAAATGTTGAAATCTGTGATATGCACTGCAGTTAAGCAATAAGACATGGCAGGGTGTGCATAATTGTGGGATAATGGCACACTTTGGGAAGTGAGGCATGATGTAATGCTGAGTTACGTACACACCAGGGAAATGTCATTATCCCACAGCTATGCACACCCTGGGATGCCTTACTGTGATTATAAAATGGCTCCACTGGTTTTTATTTAACAGCCAAGTAATGATGTTAAGATCACTAAGTATTTCTGACCTGCACTGCTGTGCTGGAATAAAGCATGGTCATGTGATCACATCTGACAAATCACAGATCTTGCTTTCTCTTATCCATTTTTTTAATTATTTGTTTATCCCCAGTCAGTCAGCCCCCATCCACCGGTCCCTCCAGCCCCATCACCCTGGCATCTGCTGGGACTCACCTCTCTTTTCTTCCCTTGCTCCTCCAAGGTACCCAACTAGCTGGGTGTGGTGCCTGTGGGAGGCCGGTGTCATCCTGCTGGTCGGCCACCATTTTTCTCTCCTCCCCCCCTCTGAGTGCAGCACAGAAGTGTGCAATGATGCCAAAGGCTGAGCTGCGTGCTTCCACACACTGCACACCAGGCACCTGTTCTGCATTTGTCCCCTCCATCTGTGAGTCCACTGTGCCAACCCCCAGCTACCGCTAGGGGCCAGGCAAGTATCAGACACCATACCCACCCCTCCTCGGGAGAGGAGAGCTGTCCACTGGATGCTCGATCCTCTCCATCCCCGGCCGACCCGTAGTGACCCACTTGCACCATGAACTCAGGTCGCCGGCATTTCAGGAGGTAAAGCACCAATGCTTCAGCCCTCCACGCCACTTGGCCGGCATTTCTCTTACCCATTTTATAATTATTTTTAACTTTATTGTGTTCTAGTTTTTTTTTTTTACTTTCCACTAGTATTGGTCTATTAAATATTTCACATAATGCAGTACTTTTGTCTTTCAAAGCTATCCTTGATTTTCCCAAACAGATCTTATAATTACTGTTTCTGATATCAGTTTATTTTCATGATAAGCACAGTGATCTCAAACAAAGGCACCTTGAAGTTGGCTAGGGATAGTCAAATACATTTGTACACACTTCTTAGACATCAGAGACAGTGACATAAAGACAGGGCAGGTCTTCAAGTTAAGCTTGGACCAGTTCCTGCTGATCAAGGGAATCGCAGGGTACTCTACTAATAGGACATGGAAAATCTTAAGTTTGCACAGTACTGGTCCCTGGTTATGAGATGGGGGGGGGGCATGCTGGATCTAGTGGCCCTTCCAGCCTTAATATTTAACTATGTGTTAGGGACCCTAAAAAAGAAAATGAAATAAACAAAACATAGGTATGCCCCCCTTACGGTGACACAAACACAGCAAACTACACTCCTGTCGGGCAAAATCGACACTTTGCCGACAGGTCGCTATGTTGTTGTGCCCGAGACAGGGGCATGCTGTCTCCTGGTCAAGGTGATTGAGGAGTTGACGTTTTTACATTCCACACTGTCCACACTGTTACATGGAGCAGGATGTCGCGGGCCTTGTTTGCTTGGAATTGTGAATTTGTGGATTTACTACAGTGTTTTGTTGCTGTTTTGGCTGAATTTGCACTCACTATGATTTTATGGATGTTAATAGACATGATGGACTGAATAAATACATTTTGTATGATTCTTCCCTGGTCTGGTGAGTGCTTATATCCACCTTCATGGAAACAAACTACATACACTATCAGCATATGTTGTGTGGCTTTTTGGTTGGTGCTGGTCTCCGCGTTGTTTCAGTGTACTCTGCATTTAAAAGTAAAAACTGACCAGGCACGCCATATCCCAGGTGCAGCAGTTCTGTCTTCTTTTGCAAGATGCATTTTAGACTATGGACCCAGTTGATGGGTGGTCTACCCTGATGTTCGGTAGCTGGGCAACTTCACAGCAGGGCCTTGATGCAAACACCAAGAGACACCCACTCCTACTAGAGATAAAATAAATGGCCAATTAAGGCAGCAAGAACACTATATTTTTAAGATTTTCCATGGGAGGGGTGGAGGGTGTGCACTGGAGCTTCAATGGCCTGCAGTGCAAGTTCAAGTTTGTATAAGGTGTTGACCACATCACCCAAAGAAGTGACAGTTTCCATTGATGTGGACCCATCCAAAAGATCTATAAATTTAATGCTGGGGAGTTGTTCCAAATGTCTTAGGATTGGATCAAGACAAAATACATATAAAAGAGGGTTAAAGGAACATTCTTGCTAACCCCTCATTTAATTCTACAAGACCCTACAATCCACCCATTTATCACTCGCTCCTGGTCCAGTGTAAGTAAGCAACCTTGTAGGTGCCCTCGATTCCTTCTTTCCACAATTTCTCTCCCATATAGCAAGTTACCTTGAATATTCCTCTCTGGTATCAGCTGCCCTGCTACTACTGCCAATCTCCAGAACAATACTTTTATAAGTACTTTAAGTTCAAATTTGAGAGGCTAAGCAGGTGCCAATTAAGAGATATCTAAAGCCTCCCCTTTCTTGTATAGGGAAAAAATTCCCATGATACATGCTACTACTTAAGTGTCTTCATTTCAGTTAGGCATTAAAAAGGAGCGTCAATTCCAGTACTATTGAAAAGGACAGCTACTTATAAACTTTTCCTGGTAAACTGTCTGGATCGGGAGCTGTTCCATAGGATAATGAGGTCATTGACTGTCCGTAAACAACCCTGTTCAATGGACACTGACGTACCGAATGGAAGACTTGGTATGTTTTTCCAAAATTACCAGTTATTTCTATCCAACTGGTGTAGGGTGCACCATCCTGATTCTTTAACACAGTAAAGGTGTCAGCATGGCTCAGTTGGTAGCACATCTGGCTCTAGGCCAGAAGATCATGGGTTCTCATCCCATTCTGGGATTGGCCTCATACCATAAATGCTGGCCCCTAAGTGCAGTACTAGGGGGTTACGGTACTGTCAGGGTGTGCCACCCTCGAGATGCGATGTTAAACTGCGGTCCCTTCTATCCATCTTTGGTGTTGTCCTTCAGAAAAATGCTAAATCAAGGCCCCTTCTAACAATCTGTGGTGCTGTCCTAAAAGGTGACATCCAGGTGTCAGTAAAGGAACCCAAGGCACTTTTGGCAACAGTATGGAATTTCCCCAGGTGTCCTGGGTGGTTCCACCAAGCCTCATCGACAACTTTGTTGTTGACGGACAGTACAGCGACACACATTTGCCGATGGCTATCACATCGCTCGGCAAATATGTTGACCAACTGCCGTGATGCCTCATGCACTGGGGCACATTTGGACTGTTTGGGGGGGACTCTGCCCCCGCACTCTCCCGGACTTATATATAATCAACTCCGGGGGGGGTTTACTGTGGAGAGTGGCCAACACCGGGAGTCGCTGTATCCATACAGCGCTCTGACAACCTGTTCAACACTGTGGATGTCGAACGGGTTGCTGTTGCTGTTTGGTTTTGATGTTTTGGTTTCACTGAAACAGCGGTATACCATCACGGGCAACATTCCCCTTCCCATAAAACCAGTTCATGCAATTTTACAAGGCTCACTACTACTATGCTGTCATAGTCTTCTTCTTCTTCTTCTCCTACTTCTCTTTATCATATTTCTGCGGCTCTTATATGGGTTCTCTTGCATTTTTGTCACTTATGTACAAAATCTTTCTTCTTAAAACAATGTTTGTGCCCTGTCATATTGAAAGGTGCACATTTGTGGTTTCATATTTTTTATATGTTCTGAAAAGTCCTTCTGAGTATCATGGGACTATGAAATAAAATTGGGCTGGCAATATAGCCTAGAGGTTAGAGTAATGAGCTGTGAATGAGCTTAGTACATCCAGCAGACCTGGGTCTGATTCCCACAATCTCCACTTGCATACTGTGTGACTCTGATCAAGTCACTTAACCACCCAGTGTTCCCAGGTCGCCCCTGAAAACAGGCATTTTTAACTGGTTACCAAAAAATAAAATAAATAAATAAAAGTAAATGAATTCTCATACGTTGGGACCTAAGGGACAAATATGCTAAGTATTTCTACCTTTCTTGCCTCTCTGACTGCTGCTGGAGAAAACATTTTTTATATATCCTTTAGTGTCCTCCTTCCATTCTCTTAAATCATCATACTTAAAGAGCAGCTGATGCCTTTGAAAAAACTTTGCAAAACATAATAGTTGGACACGCATAAGCTTGAATTTTACATATCATCAATGGATTTCTCCTCTTCATTATTTCTTACTGAAGAAATTCCCACAAAAACAGGATCTTTATCCCTTAGAGCTCATCTGCCTCTATAACGTACTCCCTACTTGACATCATAAAGCTCTGTTGTGACATCATAGTCTGTTGCTATGGGAATAACTGTGATGTCATAAGCATAGTATTATAACATCAGGTTGGGAAGAAGCAATAGAAGCTGATGAATCCTCAGGGAACAACTCTTTTGTTTTCATGCATCTGACCTCAGTAATAAATAAGGGAGGTAAGAAATACAGCGCTGATGAGAAATATAAGCTGCTCGTGTTCAGATATTAACGTTCTTCAAAGTTCTTCTTGAGGCGTCAGTGGCTCTTTAACCAGTACAGATTTCCTGGCTGTTATTAACTCAGAGAGGTGTTGTGCTACCTCTTGATTTTCCAGTAGGGAGGCGTTCAGACTCCAAACACCTGGACCTAATTTCTGTTCTGGGTAATTTCTGATGCTTATGTGCACCATTCTGTAGTCTGAGGTTTCTAATAGGAACGGCTCAGTTTTTACCAGGGGCAACATGGCAGACAGGAACCAAAACTCTATTCTAGATGAAACTGCCCCTTATAAAAGATGCATACTTTTTTGCCACCATTCCTACTATAGGCATCTGAGATTCCTGCTCTCTGGAACATGGTTCTTAAATAACTGGAATCACATTAGATGTTTGTATTGTCTGCCCTTATCTTCCTCTGACAATCCACAGTTATAGTCTCTGCTCAGCAGAACTCCTTAAGAAGTAAATCTGTAATGTTGCATAAGCTTAGAGTGTTCTGTTCAGCTACTTTTTGTTTGTGATGCATTAACGGTAATCACAAGGCCAGATATTTGTGAATAATGTCCAGGAGGAGGGCCCTCCCAGGATATACATCTAGTAATTTTGTGACTGATGTTGGGTTTTTTAAAATAAAATGCTCACCTGGAGCAAGTCTTTTAACCAAGAGAACTAGAATGCCCCCCCCCCCCAGCCAGGACTGTCGGGCTGCCTTAATTTCCCTTAAGGTGTGTAATCATGTATCCTGAGAAAATGTACCATCTCATAAAGGGTTCTCTGGCACTGAGAACATGACAAATCAGCTGCTTGGATTTTTAATGCTATAAACACTGGCACTTATGTAGTATCATCTCCCTTCCAGTCCCCCCGGCTTGGAGCAGGACGAAAATAATGTGCGTACCTCCTTTCTTCTTTCTGCTGCCTCCTGTTCCTCTATATCAGCTTTTCCTTTTCTTTGTTGACTGAGTGTCTGTGGAGGTCCCCTCTGTCTCAGAGGAGGAATCCTACTGTGAGAACATGACTTATGAGGCGTCTGACACTTCTTCGCTATCTGCCCAATCCCCATGTTCTTGCGGGGCATCAGATTAGACACCGGGATTGTATCTTTCTTCTGAATCTTTGGCTTTGGCTGGCCTCTTGTTCTCATTGATCTGGTGTTCTTCAGAAAAGACTGATACAGGCATGAATGGGGTGGCATATCCTCTCTTGCCTGTGTTCCTGGGCTCTCAAATGCTCTACCCATATCTGGAGGATTATCCTCTGTGATAGGGTCCCTAGGGTCTCCTTTCCCTTTCTCCTGGGCATGTTGACTACTGGAGATATCTTCTCTGTTGTGCTACCACTTCTGTAGTGCTCTTGGGGGTTGTCGGTACATTCTGCAAGGTAGCCCATGGCATCTTGTCAGACTGCTGTTTTTGCATGCCTGTAGCCGCATCCTTATAGTCCTCTGATTGATGCTGATCTATTGCCCCAGCTGCCTGTCTAGATGTACCTGGTCTTGGTGAAGGTCAGGGTGGTTCCTTTTGGGGACTTGATTTTTGAGCCACGTTCACAAAGTAATCATGTTCCGCCTGATCCATTAAGTCTGAGCTATCTTGAGAAGACCACAGACAAGTTTTGTAAGAATGTTCTGTGTCCTCACAGAGGTTGCATTTTAAAGCATTTTTGCACTGCAGCTTCAAGTGACCTACTTTCAAGCACAGTCCACACTTTAGCCGGTCACACACATTACCCAAGCGACTTCTGGACCCACAACAATAGCAGGCCTTTGGGTGACCTGCACAGAATATCACCCCTCTGTCTCGTTCTAAAAAGAAACAATTTGGTAGATGCTGTAAATCATCTTCCACCTGTCACGTTACTTTAATATGCCACTCCCTGTTCAAATATTTTCAGAATCCATTATTGGGTCCAGGGTTCTTAACATTGTGCATCTCTGCTTTAACCAGTACATTATGTCTGCTACAGTTACCCCTTCATTTTTGAACAGAACTGTCACCTTTTTGAAGCTGGGCTTTGTTAGAGGGACGGTGCAGAACAGGGCCAAAAGTGGAGAATTTTTATAGTTCCTGATAATGCTTCCAGAAGCATTCTAGGCCCCTTGGGGTTTTAAAGCCTGCGTTGAATATGTTGTCTCCTGCAATGTGAATCAGAGTGCAGCTCTCCAAGGTGTAAAACTTCAAACTGTCTTTCAATAAACAGTGTGCTACAAATACTCTGGATGTTCTGACATGCCTCCTCTATATTTTAGACGGACTGCGTTTCATTGTCTTGCTGGTTCAGCCACTTGTTGGAAATAGGGGGACATACAGCAGTTTTTTGTTGCCATCTACATTTTGCTCCGTCAGAGGGCCCTGTCTGATTTGAGGTCTCTGCTCGAGGCTTCTGCTGGTTTTGTTCTTAATCCTTTTCCTGATGGTCTTCATGTCCCTCCTGCAAGGGTAGCTCCTTGTTTGTCCCATTTTCCCAATTTTGCTATGGCCCCTTCTAGGCGATTGCTCCAGACGTGGCTGTGTGTCACCCTTTTCTGCCATTAGCTGCCATTAGTACATCCTATACTTGCCCCGGTTCCTCCCCTGGGGTCATGGGGATGGTTCAGACATGACGCCTGTACATGCTACTGACCTCTATCACACCTTCAATGGACTGCTGAAACTCTCTTTTATCCCAGTATGAGTAAATCTCACCCCCAAGGTTCCCAGAATGAGTATACCTCACTCCCCTAGGTTTCCTCCTGCACCCACTCTATTTGCTACCATCGACCATCTCTAACTTCTTCCCTACCTTCCCTACACGAACCGTTCTGTGCCTTACCCTTATCTTGTTCCCATACCACTCTTCTCGACGCACCAACCCCAACCCCCCGTCACCTCTACACTGCCAACTATCCCTCCGCCAGCTATCTGCCTTCTCCTTCCCTGCCCTCTCCTCTCCTCCTGATCTCTCATGCACTGCAGCCGTGGTCCTCATCTCTGCAGTTCTTCAATACTACCTCCAGTAAGGTGAATCACCAGCTCATTCAAGTTTGTTCCTTGACTCACCTTATTATACTCATTAATGAGGTACTCAATGTATTACAACATTATGAAATTATGCAATGTAAACCTTGCACTCCATGTAAATATGTTCACTTTTTGTGTTGTGTTTCATCGCCTTGTATATTTATTGCAGTTGCATTATTGTACTTTCCTGTATCAGGACCTCCTTGTATATGAGCCTGCTCAATGGAGTTTTTCCTGCCAATAAACTCTGACTTGACTTTGACTTGGTTCTGCCTTGTCCGCAGGTCCTGTCCCTCAGGAAGGGAGATGCTCCAATCCTGCATATGTGCACCTTCCTTGTCTTCTACTTGTGTGTGTGCACTGGGGGCATTCTGCAATGAGGCCTCGGGAAGGGGGACTAGAATTATTATTTTTATCAGAAGCTGCAACTTCTACTTCTGTCTCAAGGTCATGTATCATTCTGAGAACCAGATTCTGTGTGAATTCAAACATGGTGGGACCTCAAAATTAAAATCCCTTTCTGACTGTCTGACTGTATTCCCCCTTCCACATTCACCCCCTATTACAAATGTGATACAGTACTGATCTATGTTGCTTGTGGAAATTGCTTCTCCTCAGCTCCAACAATGCCATCACTTTTTTTCATGCATCTAGCTCTTGTAAGAGCATCATCCAGTGACAGAGTGGATACGGGAGAAGATGACTTTGCCCTTTGTGAGTGCCTCTTGCCTTACAGGAAACTGTGGTCTATTTTCCTCTTGTAGTCCCTGTCAGCTCCCGCTGCTGGCCTTAGACATTTTAGTATTGTGCTCAGAAGTTATTCTTTCTGAAGTCCCAAAGCTGATACAGTTTAAGGGTCCTGCAGGCTACCATGCTCCTGTTACTCTGCCTGTAGTACTCAATCATCACTCTGTTTATGCATCGCCACTCACTGACTGCACGGCTCTAACATTGTAACTTGTGTCAGCTGGCTGTCTGCACAGATGATCGTGGCTTCAGTTCCCAGGCTGTCAGCATTTCTGACAGCATCATTCTCCTCTGGTGCCATTTTCAGGTCAGGTACAACTGCAGGTATCTCTCTCTCTCTCTCGCTCTCTCTCTCTGGTTAGCTTTTGCCTTCAGAAGAGCATACTTGGCTTCCTCCTCCACAGTCACAGATACAGTAAGAGGAAAGTCTGTTCTTACAGCATTCTTCTTCCACCTGGGCCTCTTTCAAGGATTCCAAAGACATCCCTGGGTCAACATTCAGACTGGTGCTCCCTCCTATAATGGTAAGTGTTTGTTCCTGCTCCAGCTCCTTCTTCAATTCAGTTGCTTTGCTAGGGTTTGCTTTCTCAATGCCACCCATGTAGACAGCCTAATTAGCTCAAGGAATTGTTGTCTTTGGCTTGTTGATAAGTCTTGGTCTTTTGTATCGAAACTGTAATAATTTTACGGGCACTACAAGGAAGTTGGCTGTGAACAACTATATACTTCCACTGATTATGGTTTGGTGGTCTATGATGGCACTACTGACGAGAGCCCACTGAACAGGGGTTCTTTGACCTTTAACAGGGCCTGTCACTTGGGTTGTTGAAGCTGGACCACATTATCACCGCTGTGATTTTACTACCCAGACTGGTAGGTTAACATCTGAACTTAGATTGAAATATTGTATGTGTCACATGGCCGATCACACTTTGTCAGATCAGGCTCCACCAAACACTCCTGCTATGCTTAATCCAAATCCAAGGATCCATACTACCAGAGCTGTTACTTGTGGTAAATTAGTTTTTCCTAAAATGCCTACCCAGCTTGGTTGGAGGTCCTTTGCTTTAAGGACTGCCCAAGACTAGAATGACTTTACCCACTTTTGGGTTGGAAAGGGGCTTTTTAACTCCTTAGTCAGGTTAGGACTCAATTATTTTTTTCCTTAGCCAATGATTTGTCAACATTTCAACTAATATACATATACTTCTTTGTTTTTAGTGAGTAAATCTCGTACAACATACTTTGCATTACTTTCTTCTTCACTCATCATTGTTCCCTTTATGCTTGCCTGTCATTACCTCCTCTTGTCTCCTGCTGCCTCATCCACTGTGATTTATTTTTTTCTAAATGCTGGTTTTCATCTCTGCCTCCATGCCTGTCCTCTCTCTCAACCCCTCTTCTTCTTATGCACCAGGGACTCCCCCACTCTCTTCATCCTTTATTCTAAATCTGTTGCTGGGCAATCTGCTTTCCCCTCTCATCTTTCTTTCATTTGGAACTCCTTCTCCCCCACACTTCATCTATCCCCTTCCTACTCATCTGTTAAGTCACTATATCATACACTGGGCAGCCATTTTGTGTCAGGTTAAGCAGTGGGTGGTTTGGGTGGCCATTTTGTATCAGGTATAGCAATGGATGGTTCGGACTGCAAACAAAGCTATTGAGTACAAGGAGTTTTAAACACCATCTTAAACTTCTTTCTGCTCCCTCATGCTCTGGTACTGGCTAGTCTGCCCCTTGTCATCCCATTTACCTAATTTACTCTGTCTCCCTCCTCTCTAGCCCAGTATGGGTGATTTCTATTCCCTCTTCCTGTCTGCTGTTATTGCTCCTACCTGTTAGTTAGCTGTTGTATGTCCAGCATTTCCTCTTTGTCTATATCTAGCTTATTATTGTTATTTTGCTCAGTGATATAAATTGATGGGCTGGCAGTATAGCCTAGAGGTTAGACTAATGAGCTGTAAATAAGCTTTGTACATAGGTTTGATTCCCAGACCCACCCAGTGCTCCCAGATCATCCCTGAAAAACAGCCACTTGTGCCTAGTGGATCCTTACCTGGTTACCAAAGAATTAAAAAATTCTGATTGACACCTAAATTCCCTCTTAGCTTGTATACTGCTTTGCTGTTTACTGTACTGTACCTTATTCTTAATGTAATTATTCTTCCCTTTTCCCTGAGTTGCACCTGAAAATGAGCCTTGGCTCCGTGTGCCTTTCCTGGTTATCTCTTTCAATAAATAAATAAATAACTTGGTAGGTCTTCTGTGTAAATAGACACTTGTTTCCCACAGACTATCCTGCAAAGCAGTAAAATGAAATAAATCCGTGAACTGAGTTGGCAAGTTTGATGACAATACTAAACTGGCAACAGTGGGGGACAGCGAGAAATAAACTAAAGGTATCCAAGAAGATTTTAAACATGGATGGTGGTAGCATGGGGTAAACAAGTTGGGTATTAAATTTATACAAGGAGAAGTGCGAGGTGCTGGAGAAGAAAAATAAGAGAGCAAATACTCAGCTAAATGGTACCGAAGACAACACTGAGACTTTGTTGGCCAGTCTGACTAAATGAAACTTCGAAAATCATTTCCTGTGATTGAGTGGTATCTTTCCTTAAACATCCATAGACCCTGCTTAAGGACAGACTTGGGTTTTCCACTCTGGAAACTGCAGGACTTGTCTCAATCTGACCTACATGCGGCTGCATTATGTTTTACAAATTGCTGGCCAAGAATGTACAGATGAGATGTAACACTGCAATGCTGAAGGGGTCCTGTTTCTAACTGTTACAGCAGGGAACTGAAGAGACAGGAGGTCAACAGTCTGGCTCTGGGTCACCAGTGTGCCAGAGAGACAAACGAAGCACGTATCTATACAACATATTCCTGGCTGCAGCCATGAAGGCAATTGCGCAATGAAATATGGTTTGGAACTGCAAGATCACACAAAGTTGATGGAAACAATTACTGCCCAATCGAAGGTTACCACCGTTAAGAACCAAGCAAATTGGTGTTGCCCTTTGCAAAATATCTTATAGAGCAGACTGGCCAGTCAGTATTTCATCAGTTAGTGGGGTTAGTGAATACAACACATGACAGGTCATCATAGCTTGGTGCACTGAATGGTTATACAAAGATTACCTGTACATGTGTCAACCTCATATTAATGTACTGTTACAGTTCTTTTCAGCATGTATCGATTTGTATCATGAATTGAGACCCACAGCTATACTATGATATTTCTCTACTGTTTGCTTTGTGTCTGTTGCAGAAAACAATAAAATTATTACAGCAACAACAAAAAACAAACAAACAAACAAGCACCTATCAATGCCAAACATGTTTGTTTGCAAGCTGTTACAAGTTAGAGCAAGTGTCTTGAGGTTGTGGACAGGCCATCTTCCCCCAGGAGGTACTATCTTGTGGACTTTAGGTTCCACCAGACTAAGGGATACAAAGCTGAAATAAATGGTGAACAGAATAAAGAACGTATTTTTAAGTTCCCTGTTTCTTTAAAACTTTGTAGTTTTTTTGAGATTTTGACCCCAAATTTTTAACATAGTCTTATGATGACCTCACATTATGATCCAGACAGGCAGAATTTTGTAAGCCGCATTCAAAAGGTGATTTTGCAGAGCGACTGCAACAGCAAGTTTCTGAGGGAATTTGAAAAATGACACCTGTCTTGTTCATGAGGTGGGGTAACACAAGGGCGATATTAAAAATCTGGGGTCAAAATCTGCCTAAATAACGTCATGATATGAGTAAACAGTGGAAAAGTCAACATTTCTTCATAACTTTGTTTTTTTTTTCACATTTTGACCCTGCGTTTTCAGCATAGCCTTTTTATGACCCCATCTTTTGATAAAGACAGGTGGAATTTAGCCACCCCATCAGCACAGCGGTAGTGCTGTCATTCATGATGCTGGTGACCGAGTTTGGGAGTGAGCTCAGGTCATCGGGGGACAGTCGGAGGGAGGAGGACTGAGCATCCCAGAGGACTCTCTCCTTCTCCGGGGAGGGTGGGCGGCCAGCTATGCTGCTATACTGCCAACCGGTGACACAGACCACAGGGGACAGTGCAGATGGAGCGGCTTGTGGGTGGGAGGACATCAGCTGGTGCCCCCATGCATGCTTGCATGCCCTCACCACCGACATCCTGGGGGCAGTGTGAGAAAAGGCAGGAAAAAGCACAACCAGCTAGATGATGCCGGCCTGCTTGCAGGCCCCACACCTGGCTACCCAGGTGCCACCTCCCACAACTGTATCCATTCTACAGCAGGGAATGGGGGACCCTGCTTCCCCTGTCAGAGAGAGAAAGCTCTGGGGGCACACGGGCAGGTGAAGGTAAGTCCTGGGTGACGCCAGAATGACGGGCTAGAGTAGGCCGATCAGATGGAGGCCAACTGGAGAGCAGGGGGCATAAACAATTATACACACACATACACACACACACACACTCATATACTGTATACACACACACACACACACATATATATACACACATACACACACATATACTGTACACACACACATATATACACACACATACACACACACACACACACACAAGTGGAATTGTTTAAATCCTGTTCAAAAGTGATTTTGCAGAGTGACTGCAAAAACATATTTGGAGGGGATTTGAAAAATGACACCTGTCATGTTCATGGGGTGGAGCACCAAAAGGGCTATGCTGAATAACTGGGGCAGAAATCTGCAAAAATCACAAAGTTATGAGTAAATGTTGAAAAAAATTCAACGTTATCACAAAGTTAAGAGTAAATGTTGAAAAGATTCAACATTTCTGCATAACTTCATTGTGTTTTGACATTCTGACGTCATAGTTTCAATATAGTCCTTTTACGACCCCACATTATATGATCAAGACAGGATGAATTTTTTTTAAAATATCATCCAAAAGGTGATTTCAAGAAGCCACTGAGAAAATACATTTCATTGAGGATTTGAAAAAAACTTCACACCTTCCTTTTTCATGAGGTGGAGTAAAAAAAGGCTATGTTGAAAATCTGGAACAAAAATATTAAGTGACAAAGTTATGATGAGTAAAAGTTCAAGGAACATTAAAAAGCCATTAACCAAATTTACCTCATTTTTAGTCAGTTCGCAGTTGCTGTTGGAAGCTGCAGGACATTCACCAGTGAAGAGAGGATTGCATAGAAACATAGACTTTGACAGCAGATAAGGACCGCTTGACCCACCCAGTCTGTCCATTTACCCTACCTATTGAATAAGTTACAGATCCTAGTTAACCAGCAACCTACTTCCTCCTATCCCCACCAGAACTGCCTTATGTCTGTCCCATGCATTCTTGAATTCCCCCACGGTTTTTGACCCCATGACCTCCTAAGGAAGGCCGTTCCATGCATCTACCACCCTCTCTGTGAAAAAATACTTCCTCACATTGCCCCTGAGCCCCCTCCATCTTCAAATTGTGCCCCCTTGTTCTTGCACATCTCTTTTTCTGAACGACGCTACCCGCTTGGACTTTGTTGATTCCCTTGAGGTACTTGAACGTTTCTATCATGCCCCCCCCTTCCTTTCCTCGAGGGTATACATATTAAGCTCCTTTAGTCTCTCTCTCTGTATGGCTTCTGGTGCAGACCCTGCACCATTTTAGTTGCCCTCTTCTGGACTGCCTTCATCCTGTCTATGTCCTTCCGGAGATGGAGTCTCCAGAACTGCATGCAGTACTCCAGATGGAGTCTCACCAACTGTCTGTACGGAGGGATAACAACTTCCTGTTTTCTACTGGTGATGCTTCTCCCTATGCATCCCAGTATCCCCCCATCCCTCCTTACTGCCTTCTCACATTGTTGGCCCACCTTTAGGTCATCTGATATGACTATCCCCAGGTCCCTTTCCATTTTTGTTGTTGTTAATACCTCCCCCCCCCCGCCATTGTGTACTCTTCCCCTGGGTTTTTAGGTGTCAGCATGGCTCAGTTGGTAGCACATCTGCCTCTGGACCAGAAGGTCATGGGTTCTCGTCCCACACCAGGATTGGCCTTGCACCTAAAAATCGCTGGCATCCGAGTGCAGTATTGGGGGGGTGCTGTACTGCTGGGGTGTGCCGTCCTTCGGATGAGATGTTAAACTGAGGTCCCTTCTGCCCATCCTGGTGTTGTCCTGGTGGGTGTCCAGGCGGAAGTAAAAGAATCCAGGGCACTCTTCGCAAAGAGCAGGGAACATTCCCGGTGTCCTGGCCAACATTCCCCTTCCCATAAACCGGTTCATGCAATAATCCAGGCTGTGTGTGGGTGATGATGTGCGATATGGCCGCCGCCACACATTCAGTCACTTCACTACCAGTCTAGCATTGTTTGTAAAGCGCTTTGGGGTACTGTGTATGAAACGCGCTATATAAATGCTGATTCTTCTTCTTCTTTTGTTTTCCTGGTGCATTACATTGTATCTTTGCATTGAATCTAAGCTGCCATACTTTTGACCATTCTTCCAACCTTGCCAAGTCCCTTCTCATCCTTTCCACACCCCACTGTGTATCAGCCCTATTATAGATCTTTGTCTCATCTGCAAAGAGACATACTTTTCCTTCCAGTCCCTCTGCAATGCCACTTATAAAGACATCAAAAAAGACTGGACCCAGTACTGAACCCTGCTGTACCCCGCTAGAAACCCCACTTTCTTTGTAGTGGACTCTGTTTACTATTACCCTCTGTGTCCTGTTGTGCAGCCAATTTTTTACCCAGGCTACCACCCTGGGACCCACTCCCAGGCTGGATAATTTGTTTATTAATCTTCTGTGTGGAACTGTGTCAAATGCCTTGCTAAAGTCTACGTAGACCATGTCCACAGCCCCTCCCTGGTCTACTACTTTGGTCACCCAGTCAAAGAAATCTATTAGATTCATCTGATATGACCTTCCCGCCATGAATCCATGCTGTCTTGGGTCCCTGTGCCCCACTGGCCTCTACATACTCAACAATTCTTTCTTTCAGAAGTGATTCCATCATTTTCCCTACCACTGAGGTCAAGCCAACAGGTCTGCAGTTTCCTACCTCTGCTTTGCTCCCACTTTTGTGAAGGGGAATCACATCCGTCCTCCTCCAGTCCTTAGGTACCACACCATCCTCCCATGATTTGTTAAAAAGGGTAGTCAGTGGTGTCACTAGTTCTCCCCAGGGGTGTCACCAGAGTTGTACAGTTGGGGGGGCTAATGGGCCATAGTTAAAATCTTAATCCAACTAGGGGGGTCCGGGGGCATGCTCCCCCAGAAAATTTTGATATTTTTACCTTTAAATGGTGGCCTTTCCTGCATTTTACAGGTGAACAGGAGCTACCCTGGCCAACCCAGAAGCTGACATTAAAATACTTTTTTTCTGAAGAGCTCCACACACAAACACTTCTGAACTGCCCCACATTAAGAGGGATATAACACATTTTACCCCTTAGAACGGCTCCTTTCCACACTCATGAGATATGGAAAAGGTTCTGCCCACACAGAGAAGATGCTGCAAAGTCAGACTTTAAAGTAGAAATTCAGAATACTCAGACACTGATTTGCTGAACATTACACTTTGTACAAAATTTAAAAAATGCACTAGTTTCAAGTGTTCTGAGATAGTATCTCCTAGCAATGTGAGGTGGGAAATAAATTCAGAGGGAATATGTATGGAAAACCAAATAAGCAGACAGGCTACCTATACCAGAGTGTCTGGTCAAATAAACACACTAGCTACCTGCATTTTAATGAAAGACAACACAATTCAGATCAAAGGCAGTGCCAGCAGTTAATTAGCATCAATGAAAACTCCTTATCCATAGCCAGGTCTGTGATGACTGGGGTCCTCACTAGATGCCCTACCTCAGTAACAAATTAGCACTTAAGTTATAAGCACCAATGCAGCTGTGCATGTCAATCCCTATCTCAGTTACAAGCTCACCCTCCCATATCACATTGCACTGTGCTGTACATCTTTAGTATACATGTAGAAATAATGGACTTGAGCTTTCAGTCTTTTTAAACTCAGACACCTCCTTTGTGAAACCAGCTCATTCTTATCCCCCTAGCCAAGAAAACCAGTACCAGGCAGAAACAATGGCAGAAGCAGAATATTTTACCTACTGGAACAGTTTCATGATGGACTGTTACTGATTTTTTTTTTTTGTTTTGTTACAAGTATCATGAAAAGCTTAGACTAATTACCCTTCTCTTTTTAACCAACACAGAGAAAGCAAATTGAATTCAAAGGATTTCAATAACCAGGTACTGATTTTAAGTTAATTCACTGACCAGGAAACTTTCCTCCAGGATTCAGAAGCTACCTCACACATTTAATAAAAAGTCAAATCATTTCTTATTGCCTTGATGCCTCAGCCTGCCACTGCTTCAGTCACACTCCTGCTGCATGGACTACTGCTCCTTGGGTGGGGGCTCTTTTATTTTGCAGGAGGACTAAGTGTAGTGAGATGGACATTAATCATACATACAAGTTAACAGTACTACTGGCTTTGTTCTGGTTATCTCACCCAATGCCAGCCATAGTTTACTTTTGGCTTCTTGTTCCCAGGCGGGAGCTTTATTCTGCCTCGGCTGTTTTCAACCTGATGCATCTACACTTTCCATGTGACCCACAGACAAGGTCAGGCTGCCAAAACAGTATATGCAGTATTCACATTATTTGGATTGATACAGGTCAAAATATTTACGTCTGCGAGCTCAAAAACGTTATGGCAGGAAAATATCGCTGTCTGCACATCTTGTAAATCAAAAAATAGCATATTCCGCAAAAACAATCTTTCAAATGTAAACGGTTGGTCCCATTTAAAAAATAACACCCTGAATAGCTAGGAACAAATATCTGTTCACAGTATGCAATGCTCTAAATATAATCTGTCATGATGTCAGTTGAGAGGTGTTATTTTGGGGTTGAAGGGAAGACATGCAACAGCGGGCTATTCAGAAGTTCCAGTCCTTACAGGGGTTAAATGCAGAGGCGGGCGGTTTTATGGGGTACCAATTAAGGGCCCAGTGTCAGGGCAAAACACACTTGGCCACTTCTGCCTTCAAAACCTGGGAGTCTGGAGCCTTTCTGAATTGCTGAAGTGTACAGCAGCACTACCAGATCCGACCACCATGGTTTCCTAAAACACAAAAACAAAACGACAGCACTGACTGGGCACAAGAAGCCAAGTAAAGCTAAGTGATAGCTGTAAGGTTATCCTACACCGTGAATAAATCCGCCTCTCCCATTCACACCACTGCTTGGGATGCTTGAATAGCCAGCTCTAACAGATTATCTCAGTGCATCTGTCCGCTTATGATTTGCACTTAGAACTCCACCTATAGTACAATGTACACACTTTAGTCAACAGAATGCCTCTCTCATGGTCGGCTGACTCACTTCAGAAATTCAATTGCCCTAAAATTTGACAAACTCGCCCACCACCTTCACTCATCTCCAATCTGAGATCTCACTGACTTGCTCACTCAATAAAGGGCATGTATGGGGGGAGAGCAGGTACAGCTCACCAGCTCACTGTCAGAGACTCTGCCATAAGGGCTCACTTAGTGCTCTGCTCAATCCATCAGTTGGTACCTCAGGGTGGGTCCTATGAAAGCTGTGCGTCGGTGCTCACTTGCTAGTATCTCCCTCAGGATCCACTCATGTTCCGATTTGTAGCTGCATTTTCATCTGCTACCTTTACTCTTGTCTCTCTCACCTCTCACTCCCGCACAAAGTTAATTCCTTTTAAATAATGATGACGTGTCACTGCCGCCTTTGCCTCAGAGTACACGCGCTTCGCGCTCACCGCCTCAGTATCGCGATGGCATGATGCTGTGGTAGTATTGTATGAGAGAGCGTGAGCAGCTAATTGGCTGTGTTGTGGCATCATGTAACTAGCAACCAATGCTAGTGCTAGCGATACAGTGTCAGGCATCAGCTGCACATAGCACCAATGTTGTCTTCCTGTGGGACATAAAAAGTCCTGCTTTTTGACAGTTATGCAAGTTGCATAACTGTCAAAAAGCGAGACTTTTAATGCCCCCCCAGGAAGACTTAAAGATTACCACAGAAACGGGATGATTTCAGCAAAACCAAGACAGGCAGCAACCCTAATTATTGGGGGGGCTTTGACTTGTATTGGGGGGACTATAGCCCCTCCCAAACCACCCTGGTGACGCCACAGGTTCTCCCCTTAGTTCTTTTAGAATTCTGTGGTGAATCCCGTCATGCCCCACTGCTTTGTCCACACTCAGTTTTAGGAGTTCTTTCAGAACCCTTTCTTCTGTGAAAGGACCGGTATCGACCCCTATATCCAGAGTGCTTCTATTGATTAGATTAGGTAGCTCCCCCTCCTCTTCTTTTGTGAATACTGAGCAGAAGTATTCATTCAGTATCCCTGCTTTTTCACTGTCCCTCTCTGCTCCTCACCCCTCACCCTTTATTCAGCCTCACTATCCTTCCCTTGGTCTCTCTTCACTCCCTAATGTACCTATAAAAGGTTTTATCCCCCTTCTTAACTGAGTTGGCTATCTTTTCCTCGGTTTGGGCCTTTGCTATTCTGACTGCCTTCCCTGCTTCCTTCTGCTTTAACTGTTATAGTTCTTTGTCCTGCTCCTTCTGTGTTTCCTTATACTTCCTGAATGCTATCTTTTTCTCCCTAACCTTCCCCGCCACCTCTTCTGAGAACCATAGTAGTTTTTTCTTTCATTTTTGATTTGTTTATTTGCTTCACACAAAGGCTTGTTGCATCTGTGATGGCAGTTTTGATGTTTCCCCATTGTTTCTCAACCCCTCCTTCTTGCTGGTTTGCTAGTACTTTTCTGAGGCACTCTCCTATTTTGACAATGTCTGCCTGCCTAAAGTCCAGTACCCTCACTTTTGTATGGCTTGACTCTGCGGCTGTGTTTATCATGAACCACACTGTTTGGTGGTCACTTGTCCCCAGATGGCTACCCACACCTAGATCTGAGATCCTCTCTCCATCCCCGTTTGAGAGTACCAGATCTAAGATTGCTCCTTCTCGAGTGGGTTCCAACACTAGCTGTCTGAGGCATACCCTCTGTAGGGCATCGAGAATGACCCTGCTCTTGGATGTGGCTGCAGCAAAGGTGCTCCAGTTAACATCTGGCATATTCAGGTCCCCCATCAACAATATCTCCCCTTTTTCTGCCATCCTAAGGATGTCTTCTATCATTTCCTTGTCCATTTCCTCCCCCTGAGATGGGGGGTCTGTATACAACCCCCATGCGGACTGTGGTGTCATTTCCAGTCTCCAGGGTGACCCACGGTGCCTCCTCTCCTCCCTTTTTACCCTTTAGTTCTGTTGCTTTGATCACTTCCTCTACATAGAGAGCTACTCCTCCTCCTCCTCTTCTTCAGCAGTGCTGGATTCAATAAGTGAGTGAGGGTGCGGTGGGTGGGTGCTGAGAAGGAGATTGGGGTGAGGGATGGAGGGTCCGGGGGAGGCAGAAAACATTGCGGGACCATTTTCTTTCTTACAGGGTTTAAAAAAGGAAAAAAAGGATGACAAGGGACAGTTTTCTTTGTTTCTGGAATAGACACTGGGGATTGGGCATCCTAGTGTCAGGGTGTTTTACGGTACTGGGGCTGGGTACCCTGGTGTCACATCCTGTTGGGGCTAGCTTGCACCAGGGATGTGCACCTTGGTGTTGGCCTGTGTGTGTTGGAGGGATGGGTTGAAAGCTAGGTTGGGCAGGAGGGTGGATACTGGCAGCAGGGTTCAGCATCTGCCGCCAGTTATGAGAAAGTTGGGTCAAGCGGGGATACTGGTGTTGGGGTTGAAAACCTGCCATCAGTCATATTATGAAAACTGTATCAGGCAGGAGGAAGGGATGTCAGCGGCAGGGTTGAGTACCCACAGCTGGTGACAAACACAAAACTGGGTCAGTTGGGAGGGGGAAAACTGACAAAGGGTTGAGCACCCACGGCTGGTCATATTATGAAAACTGGGTGGGGTGGGAGGGATATTGGCAGCAGTTCTGAACATCCACAGAAGATGATAGATGCAAAAGTGGATTGGGCAAGAGGCAGGGCTGAGCACCCATTGCCTGCCGGTCATATTATGAAAACGGTGGGGTGGAGGAGGGATGTTGGCAGCAGGGTTAAGCATCCATAGCTGGTGATAGACACAAAACTGAGATGGGCGGAAGGAGGATACCTGTGATGGGATGAGTACCCACCGCCAGTCATGTTATGAAAACCGAGTGGGAGGGAGGGAGGGAGGGAGGGATGCTTGTGGCTGAAATGAGCACCCACCGCCACTGATGGTCACAAAACTGGGTAGGGCAGGAGGCAGGAAGGGATACTACTTGGCTGCCTGATGGCAATGATATGAAAGGATGCAGCCACACTGTGATAGGCTCAGCTGCATCCCTTTATAAGTGAGAATTTTTCTTCCCATGAGCCAGTGAAGCAACATCAGCAGCAGCCTTGTCAGTATTGGGTGTTGACTCACACACCACCTGCAGCCTCAGCTGCATCAGCTGCTTAATCCACCGAAGCGGCACCAATGTGTTCCGCCTGCACAGGCGTATGCAAACATAAAAAGAAACAGGATGTTCTGCTTCACAGCTCAGTACTCCAACCACTATAATACGCTGCCCAGGATGTTCTGCTTCACAGCTCAGTACTCCAACCACTATAATACACTGACACCCCATTTCCCATATGACTCACCAATGGTGATGCTTTCTTCAGGGAGCTGTTGGTCTGCGGTCTTGTTCCTGCTTACTGAATCACAGAAAGGCGGTTCTTTATCTTTCACAAACAATTTTGTGTAGTGTTCTGGGACTGGAAATCCTACATGGGTCAAGAGAGCAAAGATAAAATACAGCTTGGTGGTGCAGAATGCTTAGAAATTCCATTGAAACCCACACCAGTGTCTCTACTTGGTAATGTAAACAGCAGCTTCCAAAAATGAGCTTTTTTTTTAAACATCAGACTATGGATAAGTTAGTTTCGGTCCATCTAGAATGCCAGTCATGTCCACTGAATCTTGTGTCACTGTCTGCACAGCGAATCACTTATTTTGTGCACGCACAGCAGGAATGCTCCCTTATTGTAAGTCATGCGCATCAGATAGGAAGTTCACCGACTGTGGCTCAGGAGCAGTGCCTTCACATCTGGGCCAGAAGATTGTATGTTCAAGTCCCACACCAAAGAGCTGGGTCCAAACCCATCATCACCAACACTGCAATATAGTGCTGGTGGGGGGGGGGGGAGTTGCAGTGCTGCTATGTTGCACATTCGCTTTTAAAACAAGGTCACCTCTGCCCATCTCTGTTGACTGCCATGGTGGAAAGTTAAATGACCTGCATTGCAAACTTGTTTTTTTATTTTTTTTTACTTTCTTTTCTCTGCTACTCTGTTGGCTAGGGGTATACCCGATGAGGCCCTAGAGGAGACACCCCAGACTTATCCCTTCCTCGGGGACTTACAGCAACTGCATGAACTCCATGACTGCCCCCCATGGTGGGGCCTCCTGGACAGTAAGTCTGAAAGATCCCAAGGAGGACACTGGCAAGGCAAGACAAAATTTATTTAGAAGACGCCCAATCCTGGAGGATCTGGGTGCCGTATAAATAAGTAAACACATATTCAGAAACAGATCAATAAAGACACAGAAATAATTATAACATATAAATAATAATGCTTCATATAAACATTACCCATAAATAATAAACTAAACATCAGATTATCAATGGCTATACTCAGATCAGATCTATAAATGAATAGCTTAATCCAAAAAGACCTGAGCGAATAGGAGGGCCTTAAGGCGGACCTTGAATACCTCCAGAGTAGGGGCCCCCTTAATCCCAAGGGGCAGCAAATTCCACAGGACGGGGGTGGCGACACTAAAGGCTCTGTTGCCAGTCAATTTCAACCTCGTCCTGGGAATCGCCAGGGGGCCTCCACAGGAGGAATGAAGGGGATGAACCGAGACAGCAGGTACAAGAAGGTCTAATAGATGACGAGGGCCCTGACAGTGTAGGACCTTATAGGTGAGAAGACCCACCTTAAAGAGCATCCTCCACCTGACCGGCAGCCAGTGCAGCTCATGCAACACCGGTGTAATGTGGCAAAAGTTTGGCTGCCCAGTAAGTAACCGGGCAGCTGCGTTTTGCACTAGCTGCAGTCTACAGAGAGATCCTCCCGCGACCCCGAGGTAGAGTGCATTATAGTAGTCAAGCCTTGATGTAGCTAAGGCATGCATCAAAGTGGGAAGGTCCAGAGGGGGAACAAGGGGCTTTATCCTGGTGACTTTTCTGAGATGGAGAAAACAGGTGCGGACAGTGGAAGATATCTGCACCTCCATTGTCAAACTCCTATCCAGAATGACACCAAGATTTCGCACCCTAGAGGAGGCCTTCAATGGAACAGATCCCAGAACAAGTCCAGTCTGATCCAGAGGCCATTCTATCATGCACTCTGTTCAACTCCACCCCCAATACCTCCATCTTATCGGGGTTTAGTCTCAACCAGCTAGAGGCCATCCAGTCATTGATCTCAGTAAGGCAGCTGTTTGGCACATCTACCGTGTTGGATGTTCCTGGGGCAAAGGATAAGTACAGCTGGGTATCATCAGCATAGCAATGAAAACCCAAGCCATACTTCCTAATGATCCCTCCAAGGGGTAGCATGTACACTGTGAACAACATTGGGGCCAACACCGATCCCTGAGGTGCTCCGCAAGATAGGGGGCTGGGGCGGAGGAGAAATTCCCCATCACAACCCGTTGCCTCCTTTTGGTTAAAAAGGACTCAAACCAGCAGATGACAGTGCCGGTGAGTCTGCAGAGTTCGCAGAGGTGGTCAAGCAACACACAATGGTCCACAGTGTCAAATGCTGAAGAGAGATCAAGGAGAACAAGAATTGTCTTTTCTCCTTGATCTGTAGCCCTGAGGACATCATTCTGCACCTGAACAAGCGCAGTTTCTGTGCTATGCCTCACCCAAAACCCCGACTAGAAGTGTTCGTACAACTCATGTGTCACGAGGTGCTCCTCCAACTGAAGCGCCACTACCTTCTCCACAATTTTCACCAAAAAGGGAAGACTGGAGATAGGTCGGTAATTTGCTCTAACCTCGGGTCCAAGGATGGTTTCTTTAGGAGTGGTCTCACCAATGCCTCCTTCAAGGCATCAGGGAAACCCCCCCTCAGATAAGGAACACCAGACAATCAGAGCAAACACCAGGCCAATGGTGTCGATGCATCTCATCAAGAAACGTGTTGGCACTGGATCCAGTTTGCAAAAAGTGTGCTTTAGATTGGTCACCACCCCGATGATCTCTCTTACCTCCACTGGTCTAAACTTCCCCCAACCAGGTGGAGTGCACTCAGAACACTACTGGTGGCCACTACCAGCTACAGCATTGCTGACTACAGAAACTCCCTGCCAGATACCAAACACTCTGTACGAGAAGAATCGAGCAAACTCTTCGCATTCAGCATCAGAAAAAAACCTTCTTCGGCTGTAGACAAGCTGGATGAAGTAGCCTGTCCACAGTCCGAAAAAGTATAGCTGGTTGGTTCTTCCCGGCAACAATCTCCCTGGACAGGAGCTCTGCCTTCTTATGGTTGATTGCCCCCGGTATGCATTATAATGCACACACAGGGCCAGTTTGTCCTCCTCCAGGCTGGACTTCTTCCAGCAGCGCTCCAGCCTCCAACCCTTTCTCTTCATCTCTCCGAGGTCCCCATCAAACCATGGGGACCTCAGGTAGGAAGATTTGGGTCATACATGGACAGGTGCGAGGGAATCAATGGCGTTGGATAGCACTCTATTATAAGAGCCCACCGTGGCATCAACGCCTCCAACACATGCATTACCCACACCAGATAGATCGGCTGCTGCCAAAAAACCCTCCGGGGTCAATCCCCACAAAGGACGACAGCTCATCATCTCTGTAGGGGGAGGGCATCCAGTGGGGGCCCTGAACATGAACTGCATCATGCAGTGATCGGACCATACCACCCGATCAATCTTGAGAATTTTTATCTCAAGCCCCAGTGAGAACACTAGGTCCAATGCATGCCCGCCCTGGTGTGTCATGGCAGAAAAAACTTGTGATAGGCCCAGTGATGACATAATCTGGAGGAGGTTATGACCACTGGGATGCAGTCAGACAGGCTGCCTTGAACCAGTGGGTACAGGGCCTGCAACCACCTTGGGTCATCATGCTGTGCAGTGGAGGAGTTTTCATTCCCTCTGTGTTGCTTCCATGTCCGAGGCTGGCTTTGCCATGGTCATCCTTCAGCAACACATGTAGAGCATAAGCATGTGATGTGACGGCCAGTACCAACCTCCCCCTCCTGCATTTAGGGCCCCTCCATCTGCACTGTCACCTGTGGTCACCCTTGTGGATGTAGCTCTGTGGAGTACTGTCGACCTCCCCTCTCTAACCCCCCTGCCATGGACAGCATCCTCTGGGATGACCAATCCTCCTCCCACCGACCAGCCCCCGATAACCAGGGCTCACTCCTGAACCCCGCTTGCAGATGCAGTGAGTGGCAGCTCTACCACTGCGCTGACAGTCTGGCCTAAGAAGGGGTTACCTGGATCCCATTAACTTTTTCCTTTATTCCTCTAAAGTATTTCCCATGAGGCAGTTTGTCTTCTGTTGCCATGTACTTCTCTGTACAGTTAGTAAAGTGTATTGATGACCCTTTTAAAACTTATAACTTTATGTACCCTGCTGTATTAAGAGCCCCACCCCCAGGGAAATGAGATACTGCATCTCACAGGGTCAGGCCACAATCTATTTGGTAGAAATTTAAAATAAAATAAAAAAAAATATTATTGCCAGATTTTAACAACTGTTTTAATGGAGAACCCCAGGTGAAAAGTTCAGATGTAGCAAAAATATTAGTGACCCCAATTATCATCTACAATCAGGCTTTAGCCCTTATAAAGTCCATTAATCTTACCACTAAGCATACAGTTAAGTGGCTGGGCATGTCTCATTATACAGACTAGGTGAAACGGCTGCTGCTCCAACACAGCACTTTTAATGGTTGAAAGAGACTCTGGCTCCATCATGTCCACCCTCTCCGATTCATAGGCAGGAATAAATAAGTATGCTACGCAAACATATACTAATTAAGGCTGTGCGAACCTCTAAACATTCTATATTGCAAACTCTATGATTCAAACTCCAAAAAGTTCTACCTGGTTCTACCTTTTTCAGGGCACACAAGTGCAACCCCCGACAGCCGATCGCCAACCCATTGTATAATTAAATATCCTGGTGTCTAGTGGTCCCCCCTCCCGACAGTCGATCTCTGGCCCATTGAATTATTAAATTCCCTTGTGTCCAGTGCTCCCCCCCAAGTCAGTCAATCACCACCTGATGTACAATTATATTCTCTGGTATCTACTGCCCCCCTTGCCAATCGCTCCCAATGTACAATTAATTAATTCCTTGGTATCTAGTAGTAGGCCATTCCGTATGTTCACCACCCTCTGGGAGAAGATGTGCCTCCTGTTCTCACATTACCCCTGAGTAGAGCGGGCCAAAAAAAAATATTTTGGGAACTTTTGTGGAATTTCATAAAATGCTGTTAATTTATTTTTATTTGATCACCACTCACCCATCCTTGCAGTTAAACGGCATGCATCTAGTAAGGATGTATATGTCAAATAATGACGGGTTGGGGCCAAGAGATGCCCTGGTAATCAGTTTGGGTTTTGTTTTGTTTCTTTACATACCTTTTCATTCTACCAACTAAAGGTGAAAAAGAATCCAATGGAATCCTTGTATTATGAGGTCAGAAAATCTTAACTGGCAAGGTTAGCAGTGTATTACAAATAGGATAGTGTATGGGAGCCCATACACAACCATGCTATTCTAATACCGAGTGAATTCCATGATGACAAGGACCATGAGAGCAAAGCTCAAGAAGTCCCTGTTGTCATGGAAACCACACGGTATTTGAATAGCGGGTTGTGTATCTGGGGCTCCGATAGACTTTTCTATATAGTGTATGGACCCAGAAAACAAGCTACCTTACTCCCGTGGCTCCCGATCTTAGTCCCTGCTGTCGGAGACCCTGACTTTTCCTCTGGCCGCTCATCCAGTCAGCATGCACACTCGGCTTGTCAACTGGCCCCTGTCCAATGAGCAGCGCTGTTTGGGGGTGGCTGCATTGTGGCGTGCCTACTAATGCAGAACAAAAAGTCATTCTGTGTTAGTGTACACATCACCAGTGCAGCAGAATGACTTTTTCGAGTGTATGGATTTCCATACACAACCACGTTTGTCCATACACTATAATGGGAAACTGCACATCTGTTTTCATACTTTCATAGAAAAATAAAGCTTTCTTCCACTACAGTATGTAAGCAACAAGACATGATGGGGTGTGTGTTAGACACTTTTTTTTTTGTACTTTATTTTTATTCCTTAAGACAGGAAAAAATTCCACTTTTAAATTTTAATTACAATCAAGAAAAGTTCATTAAGAAAATTACATTCCCCCCAATTTAATTTCTCTTGTAACTAAATAAGGCACACAAATTTTATTTTTTATTTTTGGGGGAATAAAAGAATATTAATAACTATACATATGGCGATATGACAGTTAATAAAAAACAAGGAAGAAATATTTAAGTTCGCCGGTGCTCCAAGTTTTAACAGCCCTGCTAAATATTTAAATCCACAGAGTAAGGCATCTGTCCACCCTAATCCACTGAGTATCAGGCCCTAGTATAAGGAAGTCAATTATTCCAACGCAAAGAAATAACTCCATCCAGACCTTAACTTAAACAGCAAGATATTCGGTTACCTCGGCTGCCTCCTCATCCTTAAAGTCCGAACCAATGTCATCAGGAATTTTATCATTGCTTTCATAAACAGCTCTTGCAGCATCAGGATCGTCGAAAAAATTGTTCTTATTCTGAAAATATACTTTCAAGCGAGCAGGAGCATGTAGAACCACTGCAAGTCCAGCTTCCTTAAATTCAGAAAGTATTGGTAAAAAACATTTTCTTCTACGTTAAGTCTGCATTCAGAAGTCTAGGTACAGATGTAAATGGTGCCCTTCATAGAACTGCTTCTTTTGTCTCATTAATTGGAGGAATTTATTCCTCTCTGCAAGGGTTTAAAAATAAATTATAATACATCTCGCCCCAGACTGCTGAGTTGTATCCTTGATTTGGGTAGCAAGGTAGCAAGTGAGTTTTATTTTCTCAGAAGAAGCCAGAAGGGGAAGGAAGGAAACATATTCAATTCAGTGCTTTAGAGTAACTGGTAATTGCTATTTTTCTTTTAAACTTAGATTGTGGGCTTTTAGTGACACTGTACTTTCTTTGTTGTCTTTACTTAGAATTGTTTTTGGGCTGTTGAAAATTTAAAACATAGTGGTGGTGTAATTCTGTGCTGTCTTTAATTGCTGCAAATTTTATCTTGGCTTGTCTGACTGCCCTGTAGTTGGGTGAGGGGTGTTAAGTGTCTGGCATCTGACCTCAGCTACATGATAACTGGAGGTGGGGCTTAGTCAGAGTTGAGGTAGCAGGTAGAGCTTTATTTTCTCAGAAGAAGCCAGAAGGGGAAGGAAGGAAACATATTCAATTCAGTGCTTTAGAGTAACTGGTAATTGCTATTTTTCTTTTAAACTTAGATTGTGGGCTTTTAGTGACACTGTACTTTCTTTGTTGTCTTTACTTAGAATTGTTTTCGGGCTGTTGAAAATTTAAAACGTAGTGGTAGTGTAATTCTGTGCTGTCTTTAACTGCTGCAATTTTTCCCCTTCCCCCAACTCTTAATTATATGCCCTGTTAAATCTGATTGACAGGAGCTAAACACAGAGTATAGTGAGGGGTGTGAAGTAGGAGGGGCATAAAGGGGAAGAAGCCCACCCTCAGCATGACAAGTGTTTTGACTCATTTATTTATTTATTGGTTTCTTTTTTTTTTTTTTTTTTTAAAGAAAATTATCTGAGGATCAGTGGCAGGATTTTTAGGACAGTAAATTAATAAAAAGGGAACTAGGAGAGCTTCAGTAGCAGACAAGTAGTGGAATTGCAGTATAATGTGGGGAGTGGTGCAATGCAGTGGCTGTGGGGCAGCCATATTCAGGCAGACCTTCTGGACACTGAGGTGCTGCCCTATCTACATGCATCTCTCTGGACTGCAGGATGAGGTAGCCAGACTCAGAGCGGAAGTAAACTGGGTCAGGAGTACCATCGCCCCTATCCAGAGACCACCCAGTCCAATGCAACTGCCTCAAAGGATGCCGAGAACGAGGAGCACTTGGATGACAGTGGGCTCAGGGAGGGTTAGAGCGGTCAGGCAGAGGCACATCCCAGATCCTATTCCACTCAAGAACTCATATGCCACACTGGCAAACGAGGACAACCAAATAGAGGTACCCAGAAGTGGAAGGAAAGGATGTGGAGGTTAGCCAAGGAGGTGACCTCAGCGGGGAAAGCAGTGGGCCCCAGAGGAGGAGGAGGAAGCGAATCCTGGTGGGAGACTCCATCATAAGAGGGATCCAGCTAGGAACACAGGAGGGGGAGGACAGGGAGATGAGGTGCCTACCAGGTGCCATGGCATGGAAGGATGGAAGGAAGATCCTGGGGATCACTGGGAAGGCAAGACGGGAGGGTGAGCTGGATGTCATTATCCACCTAGGTACTAATGACCTGGCAAATGGGGAGCCAAAGGAAGTTCAGGAAGAGTTTAGGAAATTGGGGAGGGGTCTCAAGCAAGTAGCTACTTCTGTCACTTTCTCAGAAGTACTACCTGCGAGAGGCAAGGGACAACATAGGAGTGCATGCACCAGGAACTTTAACTCATGGTTGAAGAACTGGTGCTGTGAGGAAGGGTTTGGATTCATTGGTGACTGGGGACCCACCTGGAGGGATGGAGGTTTGTTCAAGCCTGGTGGCCTGCATCCATCCTGGAGGGGAATCCAAGCACTCGATGATAAGTTTAAATGCTACATTGACAAGCATTTAAACTAGCAAAGGGGGGGTGGCAGGCCAGCAAGAAGGGTACCCACTTGCTCACCCCCACAGCTAGCAGTGGAACCAGTGAACCAGAGGAGTGGCTATCTCTGCAAAGCAGTGTGCAAAGATGGAGATTAGTGCCCAAGAGGTGGATAGGCAGAAAAGGGGCAAAATTCAGCAGAAGGGCAGACAGCAAGGAGAACCAGGGATAAAGGACAACCAAGGAAGGGGCTGGAGTAGAACAGCGAAACAGTCTAGGGAGGTCAAATCATGGAAAGCCATGTGTGCAAATGCCAGAAGCCTTAGCAACAAGATGAAAGATCTGGAGGCTGTCATGGTGCAGTCAGACCTGGACATTGTGGCCATCACTGAAACCTGGTATAATGATAACCACGACTGGGAGATGGCCATACCTGGCTACAACATATTCAGAAGAGACAGAGCAGGCAGGAAGGGAGGAGGAGTGGCACTGTATGTGAAAAATGACATAAGGGCCACAGAGATCCAGGAGGAACAAAATGGGAGAGATACTGTGGGTTAAGCTGGAAAGGAAAATGGGACAGCCATCCGCACAGGTGTGGTCTATAGACCAACAGCCCAGGAGGAAGAAACAGATAGGGAGCTGATGCTAGCTATCCAAAGGATGGCAGACAAGGGTGAGGTAGTACTGGTTGGAGACTTCAATATTCCAGACATGGACTGAGCATCCCAGCAGCAGCATCAACTAGGAGCAGATTTATCCTGGACTCCCTTCAGGGTGCCTTCCTCAAGCAACTGGTCATGGAACCAACTCGGCAGAAGGCAATACTGGACCTTGTGCTCACAAACAGGGACAGTGTGATGGGGGTAACAGTGGGAGAGCACCTGGGAAACAGTGACCACCAGTCATTGTGGTTTGAAATCACAGAAAGAGCAGAACCAAACTGCACAAAAACACGTATCCTGGATTTTAGGGGGGCAGACTTTGGGAAAATGGGGAGATACTTGAAAGAGGCATTAAGGGGAATGGGACAGGAATCAGGGGTTGAGAAACAGTGGGCAGTATTTAAAATGGGGATTGCAAGAACAACAGAATTATGCATTAAGCAGGTTAGCAAGAGGAAAAGAAAGAGGAGACCATTATGGTTTTCCAAAGAGGTAGCAAAGAAAGCGAAAGCCAAAAAGATTGCATTCAGGCAATACAAAAAGACACAGGCAGAAGGGGATAGGGAGAAGTACCAGGAGAAGCAAAGGGAGGCAGGGAGTTCAGTAAGGGAAGCCAAAGCTCAAACAGAAGAACACATTGCAAAATTAGTGGGTAGAGAGGACAAAACCTTTTACAGGTACATAAGTGAAAAAAGAAAGACAAAGGGAGGGATAGTGAGACTGAAGGAGGGGGATGGGGGCCGCGTGGAGGATGACAACAGTAAAGCTGACATATTGAACAGGTATTTCTGCTCAGTCTTTACTGAGGAAGAGGAGGGTAATGGGTCTGAAGGGAGTACAAGAGGTGAGAATGGTGCAGAAATGGACACAAGTCCCTTCACACAAGAAAGGGTCCTGAAGGAACTGGAAGTAATAAGAGTTGATAAAGCAATGGGGCCAGATGGGGTGCACCCCAGGGTCCTTAAAGGACTAAGAGACATGGTGGCTGAACCTCTGGCTATCCTGTTTAGCCGATCACTGGAAACAGGGGAGGTGCCCAAAGACTGGAGGACAGTAGATGTAGTCCCCTTACACGAAAGTGGGAACAAAGAGGAAGCAGAGAACTACAGACCAGTCAGCCTCACCTCGGTAGTGGGGAAGATCATGGAAGCACTACTGAAGGAGAGATTGGTGGAACATCTGGTTGTCAATGGACTACAGGACCCAAGGCACCATGGTTTCGCCAGGGGGAGGTCATGTCAGACCAACCTCGTTGAATTTTTTGACTGGGTGACTAGGGAGGTGGATCAGGGGAGGGCAGTGGGCATGGCCTATTTGGACTTCAGAAAGGCCTTTGACACTGTGCCACATAGAAGACTATTACACAAACTGGGGAATATGGGTGTGGGCAGGACAGTAGTGTGGTGGGTAGCCAACTGGCTGGGTGGCAGGACACAGAGGGTGGTGGTAAATGACTGTCACTCCACAGAGGGAAGTGTGACCAGTGGGGTACCACAGGGATCAGTGCTGGGACTGGTCCTATTCAACATCTTCTTCAGTGACATTGTGCAGGACCTAGAAGGCAGAATTTCACTGTTTGCTGATGACACAAAGCTCTGTAACAGAGTAGACACACCAGAGGTGTAGACAGAATGAGAAGGACCTGCAGAAACTTGAAGAATGGTCGGGGTTTGGCAGTTAAAATTCAATGCAAAGAAGTGCAAGATAATGCATATGGGGCACAAAAACCCTGGCACAATATATCAGCTGGGGGGTGAGGATATAGCATGCACCAAGCAGGAAAGGGATCTTGGGGTTATCATCTCTGATGACCTCAAGGTAGGGAAACAGTGTGACAAGGCAGCAGGTAAAGCAAATAGGATGCTGGGATGTATAGGCAGGGGCATCACCAGCAGGAAAAGGAAGGTCATAATTCTGCTATACAAGACACTAGTGAGGCCCCACCTGGAGTACAGTGTACAGTTCTGGAGACCATACCTACGTAAGGACATAGACAGGGTAGAGAAGGTTCAGAGGAGGGCAACAAAAATGGTGCATGGATTGCATCACAAGTCCTATGAAGACAGGTTGAAGGAACTGAACATGTACTCCCTGGAGGAGAGGAGGGAGAAAGGGGATATGATAGAGACATACAAGTATCTCACAGGGAGGAACAGGGTGCAGGAATACACTATTTTTAAGCGAAAAAGATGTTCCAGGACTAGAGGTAATGGGATGAAGTTGGAGGGAGGATGATTCAGAGAAAACATGAGGAAGAATTTCTTCACAGAACGGGTGGTGGACAAGTGGAACACCCTGCCAGAGGAAGTGGTGGGGGCTGAAACAATCACGGGATTTAAGAATGCATGGGATAGGCATAAAGGAATTCTGGAGGTCAGGGGTAAGGGGCAACAGACTTCTAGGAAAACATAAACTGAACTTACAAGCTCAAATGGGCAGACTGGGTGGGCCATAGGCCCTTATCTGCCAACACTGTCTATGTATCTATGTATCTATGGGGTGAGGCTGGACGAAATACTGACTCAAGAACAAAAGAAGGCTCAATCGAAAACACAGCAGTCAGAGCCTTCGGTACTGCATCTTTCAACTCAGCATTCACCACAGTTCTGGGAAACCCAATTAAATGTAAATTTCTCCTCCGTATACTGTTCTCTAAATGCTCTAGTCTAGCCATTTGGGCCAACTGCTTGTGTAGAGCTGCATTTGTAGCTCCCTCTAGGGTAAGGACTCGAGACGAAATGTCTTTTATCTCCCCTTCATTGTTTTCAATCAGCTTTCCCACTTTCTCCATTCATGTCTCCACAGCTGCACAGCAAACAGAAATATCCAAAAGTGAAGTTTCAATACAAGCAGTTGACTGCCTCACCTCAGCCTGAAACTCAGTCAACAGAGTTTGAATCAATACGAGAGTGGGCTTCTGCAATGCCTTTGGTTTCACTCCCGTGTCCAAACGGGTTATTACAGTAGACACTTCTAACGCACGGCCAGGGGTATAGAAAGGCATAAGACTATAGGCCAAGTGCCTTCAACCCCTGGCTGAGCATTAGAAGTGTCTAATGCACTTCTAATGCTCACTCGCCCCCCCCTCCCCTCGGAGGTCGTCACGAGGGCCTGGAAGAAGAGCCCTCCCCAGACAGGTACAGCTACACCACAACTGCAGGCATGATACTCCACAAGGTGAACAGAGGAGCAAGACAGCTTTGACAACTTTTTCTAAACTTTGAATCCCAGATTCTTTTAAACTGTTTCTCCTGCATTTTTATCGTCATGCATGTACAGATAGAATTGTCTAAGCAAGATGACTAGTAAAATGCTAGCTGTGGAACATTTCTCTATTTTACCTTAACTGTACATTGTAAAACCTGATTTAGCAGCTCTAGCTGGGTGCCTACTGAATAATTAATTTGCTAAGATGCTAGGTTAAAAGGTACTATGAACAGCAGTTGCAAGACGCTGCTTCTAAACTGAACCATGTTGTTTAATCAAATTTATACTTTTAAGTAATTCTATGCGCTGGGGTTTTAAAAAAAAGAAGAAAAACTTCAGACTGGGCACTTTTAAACGGACCTGTCCCTGCCTGAGCATACAATAGGCACATCTAATTTTTAAGCTTTGCTCAGCTAAGATGGAATTCAGGCTCAGTTTCCCAGTCACTCCCCCCATCTTATCTTGCCTCCTCCACCCCTCACTGTTTCTGTCCTGCCCCTTCCTACCATTTAACTGTTTCCCTCTGCTTGTCTCCTCGGCTTCACTCGGCTCCCCCTCCCTTGGAGGTGGTCACGGGGACCTGGAAGAAGAGCCCTCCCCAGACAGAAACAGGTACACTACAACTGCAGGCGTGATGCTCCATGAGGTGAACAGAGGAGCCCCGCCCCCACCACCATCCTTGGTGAACTCTGTCTTATATGGGCAGGTTCACATGCTGACTTAAACCTATCGGGCCATTCTCACATTTACAACTTATCAGTTACTGCCACTAGAGACTCCCATCCAATAGTATACTCAGTTGCAAATAACACAGCCCAAGGGAAAACAAATCTGCTGTATTCTGGAACTGTCCCCAACAGCTGTCTAACCTAGCCACCTAGCACACAAGTCGAGGCTTAATGGAATGCTTGTAAATACACCTTAGGCTAGTAAGATGGTCCTATAACGTTGCAGTGACTGCAAAACCTGTAGTGCTGAAGCCCTGCGATCGGACTTAGAAACGAGAACCCTAGGCACACAGAGTCACCAAACACATAATACAAATAAAACAAACAAGAATAACAACAGATAAATAAATCCAAACATGTAAATAATTATAATACATGCTAGACCTGTTTCATTGCTTAGCTGCCCATCTGTACTAGACAAATCTCACATCCCTCTCCTTAGTCCTGCAACATGGGGCAGCTGGGGATCTTGGTAGCCATTGCCTATGCAGCCCTCATACTGGGGGCTGACCAGCACTGATCCTGGGGATATGATAACCAGAACCCCATCGTGAACTCTAGCCACTTCTTACCTGGATTCAATGACGTTAGGGTGGATGTGAATAATGCGATACTTTTATCCATATACGGGCTAACTAGACACGGTAGTTGTTATAACCTTTTTTATCACTACAGGATAACTCGTAGAAGGAAAGCAATTTATCTCTCCACTAAAATAACTAGGTATCTAGCCAAACTCAAGTTCACGTTGAGTGGGAATATAGAATCCAACCCTGGTCCGTACACTCCCAACTACACTCTCAGTGATCGCTCCAGCCCATACTGGGCCAATACCAGGCCACTCAAGCTGGTTAACATGAACATTGACAGGCTAAGGCATAAGGTCCAGGAACTGGAAGCCTGGACGGCGCTATATAAACCTGATGTGATAGCCGTGACAGAGACCTGGCTAAATTTTTCCCCATGAAATTGATCTAGTTGGCTACAATGTCTTTACAAAGGATCGTGTCAGGAAGAAAGGGGGGGTTCTTATCTGCATAAGCAGCAGTCTAAATGCCACGCAACTAGACCTTCCGCCCCTGAGAGACTCAGTGAATGAGATATTATTTATAAATATGCTCCTAGGAGACACTAAACCTCTATATATTGGTTGTGTCTGCCTGCCTTCTCTACAGGCAGCTGTCTCCCTCGAATCTCTTACCCAGACACTGGCAGAACATGCCCTAGGGGAGTTGATACTCCTAGGGGACTTCAATCAAAACTGGTGTACTATGGGTTCTACCGGTGCTAAGAACCCTGTCCTTGACACTAGCCTGACCCAAGTCATAGAGCTATCTACCAGGCACAACACCAAATCTGGTAACCATACCCTGCTAGATTGGACTCTTGTCTCGAACCCTGAGAGGATACTGGCAGCTGGAATTATGGCTGACTCACTGAGTGACCACATGCCAGTCTTCCCCATGTGGTCAGATAAGCCCCCAAAATATCCAGCCAGGGTATTTGAAGCCAGGAACTATGCCAAACTGGTCCCAGCTGATTTCTGCTCTGATCTAAGTACTGCTAACTGGCAGCCTATAGCTACCCTCCCTACCTTGGATGAGGTGTTGGACTATTTCATTAACGTATTCATGTCTGTTGCCAATGTGCATGCCCCTCACAAGAAGCTAAGAGTACAGGGCAAGTGCCACAAGTGGATTAACCCAGACCTCAAACAGAGCATGCTACTCAGGGACAGGGCCTGGGGCCACTTCAAGTCCACAAGCTTAGATCTGACTGGGAGAAATACAGGGTACTGAGAAACAAGTGCAAGAAAGCTTCCAAGAATGTGAACTCTAAATCCCTGCGTGATCTCCAGACCCGTCACCTTAGGGATCCAAAGAATTTCTGGAGCCAAATCAACCTACTTCTGAAGGGTACCACTAGTGACCAGGATGGAGCTCTTCTGATTGGGGATTACCTTACCAATGACCCCTCTATGGTTGCTGAGGCCTTTAATGTTTTCTTTTAAAACCCCAGCGCTACTAAGCCTCCTGGCCCCCCCCCAGGTACTCCCGACAGCAATGGTACTGGACGGGAACTCCCCAGGCCTCAATTTCTTCTGAAACTGGTCACACCGTCTAAGGTGCTACCCCTTCTGAACCGGATTAACCCCGACTCCTCCCCAGGACATGACCAACTCGAATCTAGACTGCTGAGGGCCGCTGCCCCAGCTATCACCCTTCCTGTTTCCATGCTCATTAATAGATCCCTGCTCAAAGGAAAAGTCCCCAGCAAATAGAAAGTTGTGACCATTGTCCCTATACACAACAAGCATTTGTCAGTGCTGAATGTTTGCTTGCTGGTATTAGCATTAGAAATGCAGGAGTTAGAGAGATGCAGAATAGGAATGGTAGCGAAATATTGAACTTCACGCCAACCCCACCTCCACCCTGCGTAGACGGACAGGCATTGGAGTTTGCGTTTGGGTCGTCACCCATAACGTTCATGCCATTTTACTTCACCCTAGCCTGCAGACACCGACACGTGTTGAGGTGTGCCTTGGGGTGTTCGGCTTTACAGTCACCCCATTCCAGAAAGACATACGCTGAAATGGGTGCAGTATAGGAGCATGGGGTGAACTCTGGGGCCAAAGAGTCCAAGGCACACCTCGATGCCTGTCACTGGCTGCAGGGTGGTGGGGTGGGGGCAGAATGGCATGAGCATTACAGTCGGCAATCCAAAGGCACACCCCGATGCCTGTCAGTCTGTACAGGGTGACACATTACGGTTAGAAATCTTAACGCCCTGGGCATTTGTTGGTATTTGCACTGCAGATTTTCAGCATGGCCTTTTTGTGACCCCCACCTCATGAAAGCATTTGGGACCTCTTCTCATGAACAATGGCACTGTGATTTTGTTAATGTGTGCCGCTCTTTGAGTTCCCACAGCAACCGTGCCATTCTGCACCAAATGTACGAAAACACAGATCAGGCAGGATGTGAAGATTGGCAGTTGTACCATTCATAGGGAGGTGTGAGGAGATGTCAATGTTGAAAATCTGTAGTGAAAATATTAAAAATACTCGAACTTCCAGGCTTACGTGGAAACTGTACAACGCATGCGGGTAACACAGTCATTTAGTGGAATTTTTTCACCACATTTTCAACATAGGCATTTTGTGACCTCTACTCATGAACAGTGTCACTATGATTTTCCTAATCTGTCCCAAACATTGATTTCCCACAGAGACCGCGCTATTCTGCACCAGATGTATAAATTCATATTTCGGGCAGGATATGAAAAATGACAGCTGTACTGTTCATAAGAAGGTGTAAAAAAATGGCAATGTTGAAAATCTGGAGTGAAAATATTACAAATTAGTGAAGTTATGAGCATGCGTAGAAACTGCACAGTGCATGCTCATAACACAGTCATTGTATGGACTTTTGTCACCAAATTTTCAACAAATTCGCGAAATTACGAGGGTGAGCGGAAACTGTGCAACGTACGCTCGTAGCACAGTCATTTCATGGACTTTTGTCACTAAATTTTCAACATAGGCATTTTAGCACCTCTGCTCATGAACAGTGTCACTGTGATTTTTTTAATCTGTCCCGAACACTGACTTCCCACCGCGCTATTCTGTGCCGGAAGCACGAAAACACATTTCAGTCAGGATGTAAAAATGACAGCTGTACTGTTCATAAGGAGGTGTAGAAAAATGTCAATGTTGAAAATCTGGAGTGAAAATATTACAAATTCGTGAAGTTATGAGCATGCGTAGAAACTGCACAATGCATGCTCGTAACACAGTCATTGTATGGACTTTTGTCACCAAATTTTCAACATAGGCATTTTAGGACCTCTGCTCATGAAAAGTGTCACTGTGATTTTCTGAATGTGTCCCAAACACTGATTTCCCACAGCGACCGCGCTATTCTGTGCCGGAAGTGCGAAAACACATTTCGGTCGGGATGTGAAAAATGACAGCTGTACTGTTCATAAGGAGGTGTGGAAAAATGCCAATGTTGAAAATGTGGAGTGAAAATATTACAAATTCGCGAAGTTTTGATCGTGCGTGGAAACTGCACAACACACGCTCATAAAACAGTCATTGTTTGGATTTTTTTCATCAAATTTGCAACATAGGCTTTTTGAAAGCCCACCTCATGAACACTGGCACTGTCGTTTTGTTAATCGGTCCCAAAAGGTGATTTCTCGCAGTGACCACAAAATCATCTTTCGGGACGGAATAACGCCATGACAGTGGCTGGATTCATGAGGAGAGGTCCCAATAACCCCATGTTGAAAATTTGGTGCCAAAATTCCCCAAAATGCCTGAGATATGCACCAAAGTTGAAAAAAACCCTATTTATGCCATTCTACAGCTTACCGGCATTTCTTCAGTTCGCCATCAGCTTTGAAGAATGTAGACGTGTTCCCGGTCCACCAAAGATCGTCACACCAGGCACCGGAGGTAAGTATGGGGTGAGGGGGGTGTGGGGAGGTAGGGTGCACAGTGGGTGGTTGCAGGTTGGGGGAGGGGATGGCGACTGGCGTGGGACCATTTCCTTTCTTTCAGGGAGAAAAAAAAACACAAAATGACGTCCCGGGAAGGTTGTTTTTTTTAGGCTTGCTTTCAGCACACTTGGTTGGGCTCCCAGTGTGCCACCTGCCTTTTTTGGGGTGGAGAGGCTTAAGCCGACGAGGATTGGGTCCCCCGTCAACAAAGAATGACTGTTTGGGGGGGCGTGATGCTGAGGGGGATTGGGCACCCCCTCAGCACACAACAAATGGGGAAGGGGGTTATATTATGTTGACGGGCAGTGGGCTCCCCTGTCGGCAAATGAACTGGGTCTGGGGCATGCTGATAGGGGGATTGGCCACCCCCATCGGCTTTCATGGGGCTGTGAGGCGGCGGCAAGCTGCCACCATGTTTACAAAAAATGTTACACTAGGCAAGGTACTGTCCTGCAATGACTGGTTGCTCCCTCATTGCAGCGGAATGGCTGACACTGCAATGACGAGGCAGCCCATCATTGCAGTGGCGAAATCGTTTCAACTTGATGGCACTTTTTGAAATCAATGTCATCAGCACAGTGTGCCTGCGTTGGTCCACCAGTGGCAAGCCCCCAAATGCAGTGCTGCCGTTGGCTGCCACACTGCCGCACCTCCACAACCCACTTCTCTCCTAAGCTGCCACATAATGTTTCTTGCGCATGCGCACAAGCAAACATAAAAAGGGGTCTCGGGTAAATGTGGGCAACTGCAGGCCCATTTCCATTCTCTGCCCTCTTGCGAAGGTGCAGGAGAGAGTTGTGTATGACCAGTTGCAGGACTACCTTGAGCTTCACCTACTCCTAGCTAATAATCGACACGGCTTTAGGAAAGGCCATGGAACTGACACAGCCCTAATCTGGCTTACGTCTGACATCCTCGATTCCATGGACAGAGGCTCCCCAACAGGAACTTTATTCATTGACCTGTCCAAGGCATTTGATCTGGTTAATCATGAATTGCTTCTCTCCAAGCTCCGACTGCTGAGACAGGATGGCCTCTCGGTGACCTGGTTGAGAGCTATTTGCTCAACAGATCCCAAAACGTTTAATTGAGAGGAGTTCAATAGGGCAGACATGTGTCCTCCAGAGTACCCCAGGGCTTGATCCTGGGTCCTCTGCTATTTACCCTCTTTGTCAATGACATTGAGCGAGAATGTGGTCTGGACAACCTAGTCCTGTATGCTGACGATACAGTGGCATACTGCAGTGATCGGCAACCTAGTGCTATCTCTGCTAAACTTCAGGCCAGTCTCATAGCACTTGAGGCCTGGTTCACAGCTAACTCGCTTGTACTGAATGAGGAGAAAACAAAGGCTGTCCTATTTGGGACCAGATGACTGGCAGCTGACAGGAGCAACCAGCTCCAGCTCCACACAGCCCAAGGGAAGCGAGTTGAAGTCATTGACAAGGTCAAATACCTAGGAATATTCCTTGACCAGGACATGTCCTACAAGCCGCACATTGATGTCTTAGCCAAGACCACTCATCATAAGACTGGCCTACTGTACAGGCTGGGAAACTCCCTCTCGGACAAGGCGAGATGAACAATAGCAAATTGCACCCTGCTTCCTACCCTCCTCTATGGTGGTCCCCTCCTACAGTTTCTCAGGGAGAGTGAACCAAGAAAGCTCTCAGTACTCTACAATAGGGTTGCACACTTCACAACCCACTCCCCTCCTAGGAGGTACCACTGTGACGTCCTTACAGACCTTAACTGGCTCTCTGTAGGGCTCAAACTGGCCTATCCCTTACTATGTCTGACATACAAATTCACTGACGATGGCCCTCCACCCCATCTGCATGGCTTGTTTAACCCCAAGATCCAATGCCGTGACCTACGGTCATTGACTGGCCGCCCCTGGATGTCCTCCAAGTACGGACCAACTCGGGCAAAAGATCCTTTAAGTGTGCTGCTCCTAACCAGTGGAACTCTCTCCCAGAGAACCTGATGGGTTGTCCCACTCTCTGTGAATTCAAGACTGCCTCGAAAGTGTACTTGATGGGGTTGAGTCTCTGTGGCTGTTACCATTAGTCCTTGTCCACTGGGCCCTCAATCCCTCCTTTTTTTACATACAAAGTACTCTTGGGCCCCTGGCCTGCTCTACCTCCCTACGACCTCCCCCCACCTGCCTCCGTCATCCCTGATGGGGGGGGGGAGGCACCTAACAAAAGTAGTACTCTTGGTTCTGAATATTCCTCTATGTAATGATCTACCAGTCAACTTATGACACATCAGTTGCAACAGACCTTGAGTACCATGAGTTAACATGCTGTCTACTGACCATCCACTCTCTATGTGTATTATGTAGTGTATCATTGACAAACCTACTGTAAGTAAGCTGCTATACCACTGTATGTAATTAATTGTCTGTACCACTGTATTTAATATTGTATGTAATTAACTCTGTGTTGCCCCTGAAAAAGGGACCTTTGGTCTCAGTGGGCCTACCCGGTTACCAAAATGAAATAAATAAAATAAATAAACATCCCTGGAGTGTCTTATTGTGCTTATAAAATGGGACACTCTTTTGTTATATGCATATAAATAGGTTAAAATAATAAAAAGTAACATTCCTGGTAGAATTTTACATTAAAATTAAAATTGGTCCTTCACCAGAATGAGTATGATTTTTTTCCACTTTGGACATTTGTCCTACTCTGGACCTCATAGCTGTAGTTCTTCTTGAATAATCTGTGGTAGCTCTATGTGCCCAAGCTTCTCCTTACCACCCCCTGATGCTTTTATTGGGAGGCAGAGTTACAGTTATTTGTTTTACTTTTTTCCTACCTAAGTGCTTGATAATCTCAGATGGTGCAATGCAGCATGTGGTCTGGAGGTAGTGAGTGTGGCAAGGCGCGCAAGGTTAGTAAAAGGAAAATGTGGCATGGCTGTTTTTCTAATGATTTTCTAAAGCTGCAGAATTGTTTGAATAGGTGATCCCAGGGTTGACTGCAGAGAGGCAAGTCAAGTGCTTTTCTTTTGTACTTTAAAATAAATGCTACATGTTGAGTTGCTGAAGGAGCGACTGCTGCCCCTCCCCGACTGTGAGAGTGGGAAATCATGAATGCGACCAACCAACTGATGGCTGTACCGGTGGGCAGGGGAACAGCTAATAGAGAAGAAGTAAGGCGAATGGAGGAGTAGTCAAGGCAACATCCTGGCAAGTGCTACATGCACTGCTTTCAGAGTGACTGTGGTCCCCCAACTGTGACTACATTTAGAGGGTGCCAGCTCAAGTAGAAAGGTTGACAGCAAGTGAGTGACTGGAGTGCTGGGGGGTGGGCGGAGAGGACTGACAGTGGAAAAGTAAGAAACACGAATTTAAATTGGTATGTTGACTGTGGATGTATCCTACAAGGTAAAAGGATGATTGTATCTGTAGGCTTTGGAGAATGTGTGAGAAATGAAACATCAAAGCTTATCAGGGTTTAAAACAAATGGCAGACCATGGCATTCTAACATTTTTTCAAGTTCTGTAGCACGCATTTATTTTTTTTCTGCGCTGCGCCCAGGTTGTTTGCACCTGTTTTCACCTGTGCATTTCCTTATGCAGCCCCAAAGTTATGGAACTCCATCCCACCAGTCATTGATCTCCACCCCTCTGCACATGCTTTCCGTCTTAGGTATCATAAACATCTAACAGGACTGGCACACTGCACCTGCTTGCCACTCATTTCATATGATCAATGTTTATATGTTATCATTGTCCTTATACACCCTATGATGTAACTCCATGTGAATGAATGCTGATTCCTAAATGTTTCCCTTTTTCTACTGTTTTATTTAAATTACATATTTCCTCCCCTCAGTGTTCATGTACTACAGTGTATTAAACTGAATGCATTGCCTGTTTTGTTTTTCCTTTTACAGATACATTGCTGTGTTTCATGTTTTTGTTTCTTTCCACTGTATTTGTAACACAGTTGTATTTCTACAGTATATATATATTTGGTTGTAACCTCCCAGGCTGCACTTGAAAATAGACATTCAATTATCTAGTGTACTTACCTGGTTATTAAAAGCTAAATAAATAATAAATTAGACAGATCGAATGCACAGGTAACAGCCGATCAGGGTTTAGGATTTTCCCTACCCATTTTATAATATAGATTTAATAGAAATATGTGTTTTTCATAACTAGTGACCTTTTTTTTATTTTATTTCAACAGAATAGGGCTAATAGAAATTAGCCCTTTATAGAACCATCCTGCATTAAACAAGTCGCATATAAATACAAAATCATAATTAGAGAATAATGCATGGAGTGGTGTGCATTACGAAAATGTAATACACACCTGAGGTGTATGATTAGAGATACTGCGAAATAAAATTTCACCAGCGAAATTGCTGACTAGCGAAATTCTGCTGTTCCGTGAAATATTTTGTGGGATGTGAACTTGCAAAATTTCACTGCAAAACATGAAATTTTGCCATTTTGTGGCAAAATGTTGCCATTTCGGACAAAATTTCACATTTTGCACCACATGAAATATTCTACGAACTGTGCGAATTTCACGAAATATTTCACGTAATGAAATTTCTCAGTTTCGCACAACACTACATGTGATGATACTTAAACCCCAAGAGCAAAGCCAGAAGGGTTTATAACAGCATCACATACCAAGGGTGTGTATTAAATTCGCGTATACACTCCACCCCATGGTTATTTTGTATCATTTTTGGCCATCAATTGTTTTCCCCACTGTTTCTGTGATTGTGTCCTGTTTTAATCCCCCACCCACCAAAGTGTGATGTATATTTAAACTTTATAATTATAAACTTTAAAATTAGTTTAAACAATAAAAACAGATAAGAAGATAAACCTTGAAATTAGTTTATTTGAGAAGTCTGTTTCTGACTTAGCAACTGGGTTGCCATGACAACAATCTCTCAACAGTCACAGGTGAGAAGCTGTCTGTTCTTTTTTTTCTTTACATCTACTGCTGAGCTCTGAGTGCAAAGAAAAAATGACAGCTTGAAACGATGAATTTTACATACTTCTCTCAAAATCACTATATATATATATATATATGACAATTTATAGCAGTGTGAAGGCAGAAATTACTTTTTCAAAGAGTGTTTTTAAACATGAGTTTGAGAAACTGAAAGAGGCTCATGAGAGTGTCCTGAGACAGCAGCACTGCATTGTCTGTGTGCGTGAACATGGTAATAACTGGCTGGTTATTATGGCAAATAATAACTGGCCATCTCCGTTTAAAAAATTGATGGCCAGTTATTATAATGCAATAAACTAACAATACGTGTAATTGTTATGATTTTGTAGACTTTATAACCAGATTTTACTTGGGAAAAGAAAAAAAGATGCCAATTACTGTTTTAACAAAATTGTTAAATCATACAGATGGACCTTAATATTACAAACAAATAACAGGCAAAGACTGTTGCTGAAAGAAGTATCTATTTCTTTTGGGGGAAAAAAATACACCTCTAATTTCTCATTGAAACACATTTGGATCGTATGCAGTTGGTGTTTTCTGACATCACAATACCAGAATTCTATTGAGTTGTTTTTATTAGCAGTATGAAAAGCAAAGGTAAAATCCCACTTGTTTTATTGCACAGACAATTATTTATGAAAGCAGAAATTAATCATACATCAAAATACAATAAATAAAATAGCCAACAGTGTATTTATTGGAAATGAACACATGCTTTGTGAAGACCTGACATTTGGTATGCTTGCTTGCTTGCCATGAGGAGTCCTGAGGGAATGTCGAATTCCATGACATTTGGATGAGTAGCTTTGACCTCATAGGTGCTCAAAGTCTGGCAATCTATTTTTTTTGAACTTTTCTGAAAATATTTCTCTGCTTACAACCCAGCCACCTTTGAAGCTAGACACCTGACTATTTATTTATTTTATTTTATGGGAAGACTATAAGCCTGAGGTTCAATGGGCAGAGCAACAACGTCACTCCCCCCATCAGGCCTTAAAAGGTCACTCCTCCTGGACTGTTCCAGGATTCATTTCTTCGCTGCAGCCAGAAGCTCTGTTGGATGTCCCTCCTCCTGCTCCTTTATCTTGTTCATGAATGACCTTCGGCTGCCCCCGCACACCCTCTCTGTTCCCACTCGTTTCTCCTCCTCAACCCCCATCCCACCTCTTCTTTCAGTTCCCTTCCCTCACCATTCATTTTTCTCCCTGTTTTCTTCTTTCCCCTTCTGTCCCAAGTACCTCATTTATTTGTGTCCAGGCCCGTCTCCATTTCGTACTTCTTTCACTCCCCAGCCACTGCACAGTTCTATGCTGGCGCTCCAGGCTGTAACGTCACCCGCACATCTGGCATCTCCCCCCAAGTCATGCTCCAGTGGTTCCGTCGATTCCCCTCTGCTCTTCCTGACCATTCCACTGCCATTCTTTGCCCATCTCCTTTCACCTGCAGACTTCAGCGCTTTGAGCTTTCCACTGGGGGCACCGCCCCCTTCCTTTTCAAAGCACACTGTCCTCACAATGTGCCCACCCTTGCCTTGCTCATCTTTTTGGATCACTCTGTGGGCTGCTGGCGTGCCTCCGTTTCTCCTGCCTTTGGCCGTCTATCCATTCATTTTTACCGCATGTTCAGCTGCACATCCCGACACCTTCGACTGTTTCCCTCGTGGCTCGTCCCCCTCGAGCATATCTCTCAACCTTTGTCATTGCAATAAGGGACATGGACCCGCTTAACCTTTGTCACTACAATAAGGGACATGGACATTCATGCTGTGGGACGCTGACTCTCTTACTGCGGAGCACATCCTCCAACCTGGATATACGTGCCTGTACACCATAGAAACCATTGTTCTTTTCTTTTTTGTGTGTGTTCTCAGTTAATTTTTATTCAGCATCTAGGAATATTTCCCTTCGGCTTTCAAGTCTGAATTTTTGGCACAGTCTCTGTGTGTGCAGAACCTTTTCCATGAGGGCACAGCACTTTGAGAGATCCTAGGCGGGCTGTCCCTTGTAATGCAGGACACTTGGTGGTATGCCCTTGAGACTGCATCACCGTCTGGCTTCTCTTTGGGGTTTCCATCCATGCTATTCTCCCAGCTCCCTCTGCCTCCTTTTCCATTTAGCTTACTATTGCCCATATAGTCCTATGTTCTGGGTCCCTGATCGCCGCGTCTAGCTAAGTGCTAATGTTAATGCTCCCTCGACCTTCGCCTCTTCTCCTTCCTCATCCTGTGCTTTCTTTTGGGGTTTTCCCTATCCTGCCATCACCTTCCCTATTCGTATCCTCCTCTTATCCTACCCCGTCTGGTGTCCAGATGCCTGAGTCTGGTTCTCCTTCACTCAGTCTGACTTCAGGGTCTACTCATTCATATTGATTAATCAAGCATACCTCTCATTGGGTCTTATGCTACCTCATAGAACCACTGCACTACTGCGGTTATTATCACCATCAGTCTTCCCATGACCACATCTGCGTATCCCTTGCTCATCTGACCTCTATGTGGGTCTACTTCTTCACATCGACTATCAAGCATAACCTTCTAAGGTCCATGCTACCTCAGCTTGACCTGCTCTCCACTTGGAGACATGCCTTTGTGTCTACTGCCCCTTTACTCGGGGCTGGCAGGCTTCTCTCCATCATTGTACATCGTTCATGTCATACCTCACCTTAACCATACCAGCTTCCATGGCTTCACTCCGTCATTGTTCATCTTCCTCTTCATCTTTCACCTTAACCATACTGGCCTTCTAGGCCTCATTTCATAATCATGCATCATACATTTCATTCCTCACCTTGAACCATTCAGGCCTTTAAAGGCTTCTTCCCATCATCGTACCATCTTCTCTTGCTTTTAAGCGTCTAGTTGCAGTGACATCACTCGCATGCTTCAACAGCTGTCCATTTAGAAGGACAGAGCGAGAGCTTCCTCTACCTTGGACTTTTCCTCCTTCCTCGATCTCGACTTTAAGTTGCAGTAGCTGAGCTGTCACTAATCAAACCATCCTTCAGCCTGGAGGGAAGGCAACCTAGGCCTTGAATCCCCAGAGGTTTCCTCCTTGAAGGGGGTTTTTCCTCTTCTCCATGCTGATGGTTATAATACTAGACAGGGTTAGTGCTTTCATAGGTTCAGTAGTTAGGTTCTGCTGTTGGATGGAGTCGGATGGTGGCCCTGGCTGTTCCCTGTCTCCTTAGGAAATCCGCCATTCTGCATCTTGTCAGCTTTTATTTTGTTCACTGTCCTCTTTGTATCTTGTTCTTCTGTCCTTCCCATCTACGTCTCTCTCATTATTTTCCGGTCTCGATATATTCTGATTTCTTGCCTCTTCGATGCTCAGCACCCTTTTGGGTATTCTTTTTGGGCTTCTTCCTAAGCTACCTTTAGCCAAGGGAATTATTTCTGCAGCACCTATGGGGGGGACTCTCCTCTAGGGTTCCTTGCGTCATACCCCTACAGGGTGGTATATCCCATGGATTGAGAGGCGAACAGCCACAATGTATCAAAGTCACACAAGCATACATCTCATCCAGTTGCATAAGCACAACTGAATGGGAAGGCTATAAGCCTGAGGTTCAATGGGCGGAGCAACAATGTCACTCCCCCATCAGGCCTTAAAAAGCCACTCCTCCTGGATTGTTCCAGGATTAATTTCTTCGTTGACCCACCATCCACCCTTCCTCATCCAGCGGCTCATCTCTCTTTCCCGTGGGCTTCTTCCTAAGCTACTTATAGCCAAGGGAATTATCCCCATGATACCTATAGGGAGGAACCCTTCTCTAGGGTTCCTTGCATTGTACCCCTACATGGTGGTATATCCCATGGATAGAGAGGCAAACAGCCACAATGTATCGAAGTCACACAAGCATACATCTCATCCAGTTGCGTAAGCACAACTGAATTAATTTCTAGGATTACTTACACCTTTGAACCAGTGGTTCTTTTACAAAGGTTCCATGTCAAGATAGTACAAACAGACAAACAGTTGACACAATACAGACAAAAAAACATATGGCAATGTGGAAGAAGAAGAAAGAAAACATTTCAATAACATTACAAGTGGGGTATCATGTAAAGGCACAAAGTACAAAAAAAATAATAGCGCAGCCAGTAAAGTGACTGTCAGCCTAAAATTGTGTGGGGGAAAGATCTTAAAATGAAAGGTGACAGACGGGTGATGAGAGGAGAAGACAGAGGGAGATACAGGTAGGGTGTGGGGTACTAGATGTAACGTGTAGTTCAAGGAGAGATGAGGTTAGGGGGAGAGGAGGTGGTGGATAAAGGTGAATGGAGTGAGTAGTTTGGTACAAGAAGAGAGGTGGGAGCAAGGCTATCTCAGTAGTAGGTGTGGAATAAGGAGCTGAAGGGGCGGGGAAAGATGTGGGCCTTATACGGGTATAAAGGTAAGAAGAGCAGAGGGATAGTTTAGGGAGGGCAGTCACAGCTGCTAAGCGCAGTGAGGTGTTGGCAGAGTTTGAACTTAAAGGGGCCAAGCCTGATCCAACACTGATGTCTGAGGGGAGGCCATTAAGCCATTTAGGAGCCCTAAACATAAATGTTTGCTGAGACTGAGTGGTGCAGCAAAAAGGGATAAGGAAGGTTTGTTTGGATGCACTACGAGTACTGTGAGGGCTGGGAGCCGGCATAAGAAGATGCAGAGTGGCTGGGGGTGTTAAGCCCAGGCTGATTTTTTTTTGCAAGAAGACAGGTCTGGTAGGTAACCCTGCCTTTAAGGTGCAACCAGTTGGTCAGTTCACAGAGGTCACGTGACATGTGTGGGTGCACTTATGGGCCCCAGATACAAGTCGGCAGGACTTATTAAGTGCCATGGTTATTCTTTTGAAGGTAGTATCAGCAGCAGATCCATATATGACTAGTCCATAGTCAATTATGGATAGGACTGAGCTGGTAACTGCTAGTCGGAAGGCTTCAGGGGTCAGATGGTGCTGATAAGGAATCCCGATCTTTGAATTTATCACCTTAGAAATTTGGTTGCTATGTGTGGTGTAAGACAGTTAGCTATCAAGAGTTATTCCAAGATATTTAAATTCATGAACTTGTTCATGAGGCTGACTTTGGTTATTCAGTATTGTTAAGTGGGCTGACTTGTGCCTGTTGTGTGGGTTAGTGAAAAGCATGTCTTCTTGTAATTCATTAGCAATTTGTGTTGAGCGAACCAGGCCTCTACCAAATCGAAGTTAAACTGTAGATCTTTTGTAAGGAGGAGGAGGGGATCAGACTGACTTGAGAAAAGGACGTCATCATACCATAAAAGACTGAAAAGTAGGGGTCCAAAGATGGAGCCTTCAGGGACCCCTGAGTGCACTGGATGGCTGGATTGCATGTATAAGTTTATTGGAAGGATCTTAGAAACTGCTAAACGTGAAAAGATTTGGGAATGTAAATTTTTAGTTACAGTGGTTTTAATTTTTCAACTTAATTATTTGGAATACCTGGAATTTCTCTTTTTGGTGCCTCTGTTATTTTCTCCCCTACCAGGTCTCTATGAGCATCTCTAAGGCCTGAATTTCAGGTGCTTGGACTCTCAGATCAGTCAGTTTTGCTGGGTGTGATTCTCATATGACTTGCTTTCAAGCGAGAACTGTTCTCTCTGCTTCATTGCTCCAACTGCAGATCTATTGTTCTTGTCTTACCCAGCTCTACTGCCCTTTCCTTGGTGAACCCATGCATCTAACTTTTGCTGCAGGTGACTGCTGCACTACCTGCCTCCCCTTATCATTCAGTTTAAATACCAGGCTGCCCTTTCTAATGACATGCCCATACCACCTACCCCTTGGCAGAACTGCAGCCCATTTTGCCTTGGCTGTGTATCACACTTATTTGACTAGTTCTGCAGGCGGACTAGTCACCTTACCTGCACTAGCATCATGAACCTGCAGTGCCCCTCCAACACTCCTGCTACAGCAGTGTCCAGCATCACATTCCATCATGACTAAAGATATCAGGATGCTTCTGCCACAATGGCCTCAGTCACAACTAGATGTAATGCTTGGTGTCGCTTTGTTTTCAGGTTCTAAAAGTATGCATGGTCATCTGTAGGGTTGATAAGAGTCAGCAGGCGTAAAACAGATGAACTAAATACAAAATCACACACACAATGCAAAGCATCATGGGCTGTATATGCAAATCACCACAGAATATTATGCTGGTTCAACTTTACATGATGAACTAAACACGACTGTTCACAAATTCACTGCACTTTGGGCCCAATGGGAAATATACAGAAGTCACTCTCCAAAGGAAAATAGAACGACATGAATCAAGGACTAAGGAGTAGCAAAAAGAACACAATGAAATGTGAAGCATGAAGTGCTAGTGGAGGCACAAAGATCTTCCTGTGGTGAAACTAATATATATTATATGAAGATTTGCATTTAAATGGATTCATATGGAGTACTGTATTGAAACATCAAGTAAATTAATAGGAGAATCAGAAAAACAACACTGTATATGAGGGCCTGAAGAAGTGGCGTTTTGGCTGAGAAACTGTTGCCCAGAACTTTTGGTGTGAATTTTGAAAATAAAAGAAGAGCTGCTTTTAAGCTAAATAAGAATACTTCGTATGAGTGGAGTTTATGTTAAGAAATTGTTGTCTCATTGAATGTTGCCATATAGGATGACCCAATTATGTAAGTTTTAAGATATAAGAAGAGCAATCTAAACCAATATTTAGTGGATAGAGGGGCATGGGACACTCACACATAATCGGCACACAAAGGGAGAACTATGAAAAGGCAGGATTGCGTACCTGGAGAACAAGTTGGGGGCAAGTCCCTTTGCTGTGATAGTCCATAGAGTGGGACATCACTCACAAGAACTTCAACCCCCCCAATCCCACAGAGGGAAAAATCTTCAAACTAAACTGTGACCAGAGGTAAAATCAGCTAAGCAAGAATGTTGGCACACTCAATTTATAGAGACGGGACCGGGGGGACATGATAGAGGTCTTCAGGTACATGAAGGGGGTAAATAGGGGAGGAGCGGTCAGGGTGCTTCGAAGGAAGGAGGAGGGGGCAACTAGAGGGCATGGGTGGAAGCTGGAGGGGGGAAGATTCAGGGGAGAAAGGAGCCGGTGCTACTTCACTGACAGGGTGGTGGAGCCATGGAATGCACTGCCCAGGGGGCTGGTGGAGGCAGAGATGGTGGAGGGGTTCAAGAGGGGGTGGAACAGGTACAGGGGAAGGGTTCAGGAAGCAAAATCCAGTGCAGCGAGAATATCCGGAACTGGGAAGGGAGAAGCCAGAGAAGGCAAGGGGGTAGCAAGATCAGCTCCCAGGGTGGGGGCTGACCAAACGAGCAGACACGAAAGACCGCTAGGCCTATTCTGCTGGCATTTTAGTATGTTAGTATGTTCTGATCCTTTTAAATTCTGGACCTCTGTGAAGGGTTTGTTGTCTTGTAGTGAGAAAACAACAATTAAGTCATTGGTAACTAGTGAGGGTGAAACATCAAATCTCTTGGATATTTCAAATCTACTGAATGAAAAATGTTCTGACTTTTCGATATATAAGAATGCTCGTGATAATTCAACTTCTTTGGCCTCTACACTCGATCCACCATTAATCGATAGGCCTACATTTTATTTTCATAAAGTGACAAGACATGAGATTTTGAAATTGCTAAAAACAGTTCCTGACAAGTACAGTGATTGCGGGGAGTATCTTGATGGAAGATTTATTCATTTGACAGCTTCCATTGTTGCTGGATCTCTCAGTACAATTTTGAATCTTTGCTTAACATTAGGTCAATTTCCGTCAAGTTGGAAGTGTGCTAGCGTGGTTCCAGTTCCAAAGAAAACAAATGCTATGACCCCTGATGATTTTTGTCCAATATCAATCCTAAATCCAGTTAGCAAAATTCTTGAAAAACTGGTGGCCAATCAAATTACTGATTATTTGGAACAATACAATGTTTTGGCATCCCAGTATCATGGCTTTTGAAAGGGTCATGGAACTGAGGCCGCCTTGGTCAAGTTCATGAATATCACCCTACTGGGGTTTGAAAAGGGGCTTATGACTGGGGTGGTTTTCGTCGACCTGACCAAGGCATTCAATTTGATTGAACATGACCTTTTATTGGTGAAGCTGGCGGTGGACTGGTGTAGAGATTACTTATCTAAATGTACACAGTTTGTTGCTATTGGTTCCACAATTTCTTCCATCTCCTCAGTAAAATATGGTGTGCCTCTGGGCTCAATTTTGGTCCCTTTATTGTTTAGTTTATTTGTTAATCAATTGCCTTCTATTTGTAAATAGTGTGAATGCTTATTGTATGTGGATGATTTGGTTTTGTTTCATCAATCTAATTCCATTTTGGAATTATCCTCAATTGGAGAAAGCAAATTTTCTTTGGTCAGCAATTGGTTTATCGAGAATGGGTTGATTTTGAATGTAAGAAAAAAACAAGTCAATGCTTTCTGGTACTTCACAAATGTTAAAAGCTAATCCTGAGTTTGTGATTCATGATGCTTTAGGGGAGTCCTTTGATCGAGTTTTTGAATTTAAATATTTGGGTCTAATACTTGATCCTTCTTTATCATTTTCATTGCAAGTAAGGGCTGCTTCCCGCAGCATGAATCAAATACTGACTTTATTCTATAAAGTTCAATATTATTTTTCACCTATTGTTCGAAAGTCTATCACTCTTGGGTCACTGATGCCACATTTTGAGTACTGTGCAAGTTTGTACATTAATCTTGGACAGAAGGTACTTAACACCCTAGTAGTTGCTTATAATAATAGTTGTCATTTTGTTTCAAATTCCCAATTATGTACTCATCACTGCAGGTTATACTCACAGTTGCAATGGGTATCTCCAAGATCAAAACTTTCATACTTCTTTGAGTGTCAAATTTGTAAATACATTTTTTCTACTTGAAAATTCCCCTTAGCTGATTTGGTGTCTGTTCATCATTTTTCAGTTTCATTACGTGCTTGCCATAATACACTTTTATAAACCATTTCACATAAGACAAAAGCAGATTCTAGGTCATCTTTTGTGGCTGCTCCTATGTTTTGGAAAGCTTTACCTAGTAATAGTCACTCATCTACTTCATTTTTTGTGTTTTAAAACAAATATTAAATAATATTTAACAAGTGTGAATAATTGCAATTGTTTTTTGTAATTGTGTTTTTTGTTATTGTCTTGTAACACTCTTATTTCATGTCTATGCTTGAAAACACTGTTCGAGCCGGGCCTGAAAATGGACTAGTTCCAGTACCTTATCCCCGGTTAACAAAATAAATGAAATGAAAATATAGAATCATAGATGCCACCATACCACAAGGCAAACAATTGACACACCAAAGAAAATAGCACAACAGTTCTGGTTCTTTTAAGTTCAACTGTTACAGTTGTTTTTATTGAGTTACTGTCACAATGATGTTATAAGTGGAAAATGTAAAACAAAATACCGCTTGGATGGATAACCTGTAAATTAAATGTTTGAATTATAGTTATGGAATCGACTGAAAAACCACAACCTAGACGCATTGCACAGAAGCAAAAACAAAGAACAGAAGATAATTATTGTACCTTATGCATACAATGCAAATCAATACTCTGTCGTAATCTTTACTATCATACTTTTTATTCAATAAAGCTGAGTTAAAAAGGAGTCAGCAGGTGGTGCTGTACAGAAACAATGCTGTAGATCTGTGTGCCTCTACCACCCATCTAGTCTGTCAGCTCTGCTGACTGGCCTGAAAACTGCAAGATGATAGGCAAGCACAAAGTGATGGCCTTGGCTATTCCTGATGGTTCTTCACTCAAGCTAGTGACTGACATGAGAATACCCGAAGACCAGGGCTGTCATTTAGGGGTAACCACAGGTTGTGGCTAAGACCCCCTATAATTTCTTTGCAACCCCTATAATGTTCACTGCAACCCCTAAAATAAGGTTTACTTAGTTTTTTCTTATATAACATTTAGTGAGTGCAGGATCTTTGCAACCCTTACGGTTCTACTGAAATGTGATTTTGCAACCCCTATGATTCCAGTGAAATGACATCACTGCCAATGCTGGGCACCACTGTACTTTTACTATGGAGCCCCCATGAATGGAGGAATGAACCTTATTACCACTCTTCCTAGACTTTTTCTTCCTCCTGCATGGCAGGTCAAATAAAATTCCACAGTTTTCACAAAAGCAGGGTCATATCTTACAGTGCACTACCACTGTGTCATCAGGTGGTCCCATGAAAGGAATTTTGTTCCACAATGTAATAATATCTTATAGTGCACTACCACTGTGTCATCAGGTGGTCCCATGAAAGGAATTTCGTTCCACAATGTACAGTAATAATATCTTAGAGTGCACTACCACTGTGTCATCAGCTGGTCCCATGAAAAGAATTTTGTACCACTCTGTAAAAAATTACGTGCCTCCCATAATACACTTTTACAGACCGTTTCACATACGACAAAAGCAGGTTCCAGGTCATTTTCTGTGGCTGCTCCTATGTTTTGGAATGCTTTTCCTAGTAATATTCACTCATCTACTTCATTGTTGTGTTTTAAAACAAATCTTAAACAATATTTAACTAGTGTGGATAATTGTAATTGTTTTTTGTTATTGTCTTGTAATGCTCTTATTTCATGTCTATGTTTGTAAACATTTTTCGGGCCAGGCCTGAAAATGGACTAGTTCCAAAGCTTTATCCCGGTTAACAAAACAAATGAAATGAAAATATAGAATCATAGATGCCACCATACCACAAGGCAAATTATTGGCACCAAAGAAAACAGCACAGCATTTCTTCTTACCTAGTGAGGTCATGGTTTCATAATTCTCCCTCATCACATCCTGGTACAGTTCCTTCTCAGACTACTTTAAAATGTTCCACTCTTTCTTTGAGAAAAAGACTGCAATGTCCTCAAATGATGTGGGCATCTGAAAACAAAATTATAATAATAAGTATTTATTAAATTTTGCTTAATGATGTACAGCAATTGGAGTTAAATACAGTACCCAACCCCCACCCAGCAACACTGAACATCATGTAAATAAAGCCAGCCCCTCACATGTCTATGGTGTAGGATGCGGTGATGGTAGCAACTAAATCCAATAAATGAGGCCGGCCTGGTGGCACTGAGGGTTGAGGCACTGGAAGCCACACCTCGCGCCACACCGGCAACCTGGGTTTGGGAACGAGCCCGGGCCGCCGGGGGTCGGCAGGGAAGAGAGAGGATCAAGCATCCAGAGGACTGCTCTCCTCTCTTGGGGGGATCCAGGCTCCTACCTGGAACTGCAGTGGCCCCTGGTGGCAACTGGAGGCACTGCAATATGCAGGGCTTAGCTAGAGGGGAGGCGGAGCTGATTCGGGTGTGCCTGGCGCCATTGCACAACCGAGCTCCGCCGGGGGGGAGGGATGGAGGGGAGTGAAGTAACGCAGCCAAGAAAACTCCACTCCCGGAGATAGGCAATGGCACTGCCCCCTCGACCACACTCCACTTAGCTGGACCCACCCAGCTTCTGGGCTGAGCCCAGCCTGAATTACGAGACAGAGCACCCTGGGTGGATAGGGCAGCCCCACCTCAGGACGGCTCAGAGCCGAGGGGATAGCCGAGCTGGTGCCAGGAGCTGGAGGGTTTCAGGCTCAGAGGTAGAGCCAAGCAAGTGCAGATGCCCAAGAGAGTTCTCAGGGGCCAAGTGGTGCCAGAAAAAAGAATGTAAAAAAAAAATCCAATAAATGAAAGGGCGGCGCAGAATCTGTGTAGTAGATTCATACACTGCAGCCAAGGGACTTCCTTAAAATATGCTACTGAAGCCCAAGGAGATTACCCAGACATAATATATTTTTTCTACTAACTTATTAACTTAATTAGTAACCTTAGGACGAGGGGTCAGTCTAACACTGATGTGGAGACCTGCATACATAGGCAACCTCAGGTCAGCAGAGCTGATGTACTGTTGTGGAAACAGCATGCTCAAACTATGGTGGTGAAACTGATAAACTGGCATTTCTATTTGTGAAATACTTCCTTAGATGTGCACAGATTGAGTTAGCACGTAAAGTGATAAATCGTCTTTAGTCTGTAGAAATGCTTCCAATGAATTCACCGGTTTTGAGCCAACATGTAAACTGGCATTTTTACTTGTAAAACATTTTTGTGCATGGTTTGAACCATCATGTAAAGTGGCAAACTGGAATTCATCCCTGTAAAACACTACCTCAGAGGTGCACGGTCTGAGCCACTTTGTGAACTGATAAACTGCCATATTTAATGTATGAAGCACTTAGAGGTTTGTGGTCTGAGAAAGCAGGAAATGGGGTTAAAATGGCATTTTTACTTGTGCATGGACTGAGCCAGCATGCAAACTGGAAAACTAGCATTTGTGAAACACTTCCTCAGAGGCGGACGAGTCTGATACAGCAGAAGACTGTGGTGAACTGGCATATTTACTTGTAAACACTTCCTCAGAGGTGCACTGACTGGGACAGCATGTGGACTGGTAACTGGAATTTGTACCAGTGAAACGTCCTCAAAGGTGCAAGCTATGAGCCAGCATGTGGAATAGTGCAGTAAACTGGCATTTATACCTGTGCGACACTTCCTCGGACATACACAGTCCGAGACAGCATGTGGACTGGTAAACTGGCATCCATACCTTTGTATTGGCTGTGCCATCTTTATACTGGCTGTATTGGTTCTACCTGTGCCATTTGTTATGTACAATACTCTGACTGTGTCGGATGTGCCATCTTGATGTCCCAGGTTGTTCCTGAAAATGATCCCTCAGACCAGTGTACTCACCCTGTTGCCAGATAAATAAAATACTTCCTTAAAGGTGCAAGGTCTGAGCCACCATGTAAACTGGTAGACTGACACTTGTACCTGTGAAACACTTCCACAGATGAGCATTGTCTGTGCCACTATATTAACTGTCATTTTCACCTGTGACGCACGTCCTCTGAGGTGCAGTGCCTCAGCCACCATATCAACTAGTTAACTGGCATTTTTGCTTGCACTGCCCCGAGGTAGATTTTGTAAGCCAACGTGTAGACTGGCATTACATGTAAAACACTTGCTCAGAGTTGCATTTTTTGAGTCACCACGTCAACTAGTAAACTGGCATTATTACTCACATTTCCCCAGAGGTAGATTATCTCAGCCAACATGTAGACTGGCATTATATGTAAAACACTTACTCAGAGTTGTAGCATCAGAGTCACCATGGCAACTGGCAAAGTAGCATTTTTACTCACACTTCCCGAATGGTGGATTGTGTAAGCCACCATGTCAACTGGTAAACTGGCATTTGTACTCTGAAAAACCTCCTCAGAGGTGCATGGCCCAAGATTACATTTTGGATGGTCCTAAACCATCTCCACGGGGGGGGTGGTCATATCCAGGTTCCCCCAGCAAGAAATTGCATGGCATGCTGACCCAACCAACTGACCTGTTACACTCTGAGCTCTAAAGCACTCAGCCCAAGTGAGAAGACAAGGGCCAAAGTGTGGCCTAGTTCATTGGGTCACAGTGAAAACTTCCTGAGTGAGGCCCAGCGATAACATTAACTGGAGGAATTGCTCAGTAAAAAGCAGGTCCTGTCATCTGCACAGGCACTGAAATTGCCCAGAACCAACAGGCTGGGTGACTCCAATTCCAGGGAGACAACAAAATCCACAAATTTCTGAAGGAACTCCTGTTTCAGTCCAGGTGGAGGGATAAACCAGTTGGATCCTACACCCACTCTCCATGCACCTGCCCTACCTTTCACAGACACATTCAAATGACCCCATCTCACTGACTGTTTATGCTGTGAGCATCAACCTGGATCCAAAAAGATGCCCCTATTCCCACCCCACCGCTGTCTACACTTCCGTTTTGAGCACTGCACTACTGGAAATCCCGCCAGAACAGCTGCCTATAGGTCCAGCCCAAAGTCATCCCCTACCCAAACCACAAACAGTGGCACACTCTAGAATTAGGGTGGTGGTGCAGAACAAAGTGGCCAGCCCGCTCTAATAACAATGGTTCACAGTTCTGCACTCATGGAGTTCGAATAAATCTAAGACACAAACCAGTAAAAGCATTTATTCTGGCACCAAGGAAGGTCAGAGCTAGTACCCTCTGCCCTAGCACTTCAATCCACACAGGGCCTTTGTCAGGGGTCGGGTCTAGGGGAATCAAAATGTACATCCTTTTATACTTGTCTTATTTAAAGCCATACACACCAAATAGTGAAAAACATATCATTTTAAGTGATCTGTAAAAGACATTTAATCCTAAAGCAAAAAATAAACACAATTAATAAAGGTGTACTATATGCAGTAGAGAAACACCATAATAGTACAGATAATACAATTTATGCAGCCAATGAAAATTAATGCTGAAACTGTAGTTCCATAAATGACAAAAGTACTACTTATTGTTATGTAATGCATTTAAAATGCAAATTCCAATGGCAGTCGAACAAAATAATGTTTTTTTGAACTCCAGGTTCACACGCTGAAATTACTCCAGAAGGAGTGGGGATAAAGATACCACATGCATTATTAGACAACACTGAAAAAAACTGGAGATGACGCAATGGAAAGAGAGGAAAAAACATGGCAAAGGAAGGACTATTTACTATAGGAATAAAGTACTGAAGAGATAGGATACAAAGCAAAAATAGAAAAATAATGAACAGATATACACACACACATGTAAATGGTACACAATAAATTCAAATAAAATAGAGGTCAAAGGATTGCCAGGTCTCAGTGATACACCCCAGATCTGCAGAGGAATCAGTGATGAAACAGGACACCACTGCCATTTTATTCTTCGGGGGATCTGGTACTGCAAATAATTCCCTGAAAGGTAGAAACATGGTCAGCTAGTCCATTGGATACCTCTCCCTTGTTACTGAGAGACTCCCTTGGGATAGGAACCTGTTAGGGGGATGACCTCTTCCCAGCCCTTTTACATCAAAGGCATCTGTTTGATCTAACACTCTGGATCCCGCCGCCCCCACACCAAAATATCTACACCTAGATCATGAATCTATCTGCTGCCCCACCATCTCAGGATCCCCAAAACCTAACAAGGGACCACTATCACCACAGGTAGCATAGAGACCCAGACGGGGCAATGCAGCTCTGGGGAAAAGATGTGAGATGGGGCTACACTCAGTAGAGTAGATGCACCAAGGTGTCTAAAATATGCATCATAAATACCCTTCTCCCTGGAATCCCATGCCTAGATTTCAGTCCCAGAACACTTCGATCCCCTTGTAATCCTCCCCACCTCACTCACACATCCAAATGTCCAATTTATGCAACTAAACTATACACTAAAAATACCATAAACAGCTTAATCTGGTTCAATTTCAGTTGATTTCCTTCTGTATACATCCCCCCCCCCCCGACGAGGATGAAAACATGCAGAATTGCCTTGTCCTCCTTTCCCAGCCAACAAAAACTAAATAAACTAACGAGACACACAAACCCAATTCTCATCTACTTTAATATACATTGTGAAATGGGTAGAAAGAATGCTGACTCCTGACAGGCAAGAAGTACTTTCAGTGGGACAATTAGCACAGCACAACAGCTGGATGTTTAACATGTTTAATGTATACATCCAATTTACTAAAAAGGACCCATTTCAGAACTGCAATAAGGCACTCAAGGGGATCCATTATGGTGGGGTAATGGCCCTTCTCGGGCAGTGGAAGCATTCAGCTTCGCTTCGTGCTTCAACCCACCTGAGACAGGCCACTATCCCACCATAATGTACCCCCATCATGCCTAAATGGTCCGTCCCAGGAGTGCAGAGGTAGCGTCACCACTCACTGCACTGGTGACCCAGTTTCAGAAGGAGACTGGGGGTCTGGCCAGGGGTGGAGGACAAAGTGTCTCAAGAACAGCTCTCCTCCTCAGGAAAAGGGAATGCAGCATATCACTACTTGACTACCAGCTGTGGAGAGCCATGTTGGCAGAACAACAGGTGCACATCACAGAGGAAAGTGCCATCTGCTAGATGCCAAGCAGGCATGACATCACTGCACTATGATACCCTCAGGGGAGAATGGCAGCCACTGGATCCAAGCAGGCACGCACATCATTGCACTACGATACCCTCAGGTGAGAGGGACAGCTTTAGGATGCTAAGCAGGTATGCATGTCACTACAAACCAGTACCCTCCGGGGACAGAGCAGCTGCTGGATGCTAAGCTGGCATGAACATCACTGCACATCAGTGCCCTCAGGGAAGAATGGCAGCCACTGGATCCAAGCAGGCATGCACATCACTACACTATGATACCCTCAGGGGAGAGGGGCAGCTGCTGGGTGCTAAGCAGGTACGAACATCACTGCACATCAGTGCCCTCAGGGGAGAATGGCAGCCACTTGATCCAAGCAGGCACGCACATCATTGCACTACGATACCCTCAGCGGAGAGAGGCAGCTGCTGGATGCTAAGCAGGTATGAACATCACTGCACATCAGTGCCCTCAGGGGAGAATGGCAGTCACTGGATCCAAGTAGGCATGCACATCACTGCACTATGATACCCTCAGGGGAGAAAGGCAGCTGCTGGATGCCAAGCAGGCATGAACATCACTGCACATCGGTGCCCTCAGGGGAGAATGGCAGCCGCTGGATCCAAGCAGGCATGCGCATCATTGCACTATGATACCCTCAGGTGAGAGAGACAGCTGCTGGATGCTTAGCAGGTATGAACATCACTGCACATCAGTGCCCTCAGGGGAGAATGGCAGTCACTGGATTCAAGCAGGCATGCACATCACTGCACTATGATACCCTCAGGGGAGAGAGGCAGCTGCTGGATGCTAAGCTGGCATGAACATCACTGCACATCAGTGCCCTCAGGGGAGAATGGCAGCCACTGGATCCAAGCAGGCACGCACATCATTGCACTACGATACCCTTAGGTGAGAGGGCCAGCTGCTGGATGCTAAGCAGGCATGAACATCACTGCACATCAGTGCCCTCAGGGGAGAATGGCAGTCACTGGATCCAAGCAGGCATGGATGTCACTACATGTCGGTACCCTCAGGGTAAAGGGGCAGCCACTGGATTCCAGGCATGCATGCACATCATAGCACACTGGTACCCTCAGGAAAGAGGGATAGCTGCTGTATGCCAAGCATGCATGCATGTCACTGCACACCAGGACCCTCGGGGGAGAGCAGCAGCCACTAGATACCAAGCAGGCATGCACATCATTGCACGTCAGTACCCTCCAGGGAGACAGTAGCTGCTGGACACCAGGCAGGCATGCACATCATTGCACACCAGTACCTTCAGGAGAGAGGAGCAGCCATGGGATACCAATCATTCTAGACCAGTATCCTCAGGGGAGAGGGGCAGCCATTGGATGCCAAATAGTCATGCACATCATTTCACACCAGTACCCTCAGGGGAGAGGGGTAGCCACAGGATACCAAGCATGCACACACATCATTGCAGAACAGTACCCTCAGGGGAGGAGGCAGCAATGGGATACCAAGCATCCACACACATCACTGCAGACCAGTACCCTCAGGGGAGAGGGGCAGCCACAGGATACCAAGCATGCATACACATCACTGCAGACAAGCACCCTCAGGGGAGGAGGGAGCCACAGGATACCAAGCATGCATACACATCATTGCAGACCAGTACCTTCAGGGGAGAGGGACAGACACGGGGCACCAAGCAGGCATGAACGTCACTGCAGACCAGTACCCCAAGGGGAGGAGGCAGTCATGAGATACCAAGCATGCATACACACTATTGGAGATCAGTACCCTCAGGGGAGAGGGCAGCCATAAGATGATAAACAGCCATGCACATTATTGCACACCAGTACCCTCAGGGGAGAGGGGCAGCCATGGGACACCAAACACTCATACACATCATTGCAGACCAGTACCCTCAGGGGAGAGGGACAGCCACTGGACACCAAGAAAGCATGCACATCATTGCATGCCAGTACCCTCAGATATGAGGGTCAGCAATGGGATACCAAGCATGCATACACATTACTGCATACCAGTACCCTCAGGGGAGACAGGCAGCCATGGGACACCAATCCCGCATGCACATCATTGCAGACCAGTACCCTCGGGGAGAGAGGCAGCCACTGGATGCCAAGCAAGCCTGCACGTCACTGCATGCCGGTACCCTTAGGGCAGGAAGCAACCATGGGATACCAAGCCCGTATGCACATCATTGCAGACCAGTACCCCCAGGGGAGTGAGGCAGCCACTGGATGCCAAGCAAGCATGCACATCACTGCATGCCGGTACCCTCAGGGCAGGAGGTAACCATGGGATACCAATCTCACATGCACATCATTGCAGACCAGCACCCTCAGGGGACAGAGGCAGCCACTGGATGCCAAGCAAGCCTGAACATCACTGCATGCCGGTACCCTAAGGGCAGGAGGCAACCATGGGATATCAGCCCGTATGCACATCATTGCAGACCAGTACTCTCAGGGAAGAGAGGCAGCTACAGGATACCAAGCCCGTATGCACATCATTGAAGACCAGTACCCTCAGGGGAGAGGAGCAGCCACAGGGCACCAAGCAGGCATGCACATCATTGCATGTCAAGTATCCTCAGAGGAGAGGGGCAACCACGGGATACCTAACACCTATACACATCATTGCAGATCAGTACCCTCAGGGGAGGAGTCAGCCACAGGATACCAGCCATGCATACACATCACAGCAGAACAGTACCCTCAGGGGACAGGGCAGCCACAGGATACCAACCACACAAACACAACACACATCATTGCAGATCAGTACCCTCAGGGTATCAGGGTAACCACGGGACACCAAACACGCATATACATCATTGCAGACCAGCATCCTCAGGGGAGGAGTCAGTCATAGGATACCAATCCCACATGCACATCACTGCAGACCAGCACCCTCAAGGGAGAGAGGCAGCCACTGGATGCCAAACAGCCATGCACATTATTGCACACCAGTACCCTCCAGAGAGAGGGGCAGTCACGGAATACCAAGCATGCATACACATCATTGCAGACCAGTACCCTCAGGGGAGAGGGGCAGCCATGGCACACCAAGCAGGCATACACATCATTGCAGACCAGTACCCTCAGGGAGAGGGGCAGCCACAGGATACCAAGCACGCATACACACATTCACTGCAGACCAGTACCTCAGGGGAGAGGGCAGTCATGGATACCAAGCAGCATCACATCATTGCAGACCAGTACCTTCAGGGGAGAGGGGCAGACACAGGACACCAACAGGCATGAACATCATTGCAGACCAGTACCCTCAGGGAGGAGGCAGTCATGGGATACCAACAACGATATACATCACTGCAGACAAGTACCTTCAGGGAGAGGGCAGCCACGGATACCAAGCCATCACATCATTGCAGACCAGTACCCTCAGGGAGAGGGGCAGCCACGGGATAATAAGCACGCATACACATCACTACAGACCACTACCCTCAGGGGACGAGGCAGCCACAGGATACCAAGCTTACATACACAACATTGCAGACCAGTACCCTCAAGGGAGAGGGGCAGCCACAGGATTCCAAGCACACATGCACATCACTGCAGACGAGTACCCTCAGGGGAGAAGGCAGCAACGGGATACCAAGCATGCATACACATCATTGCAGACCAGTACCCTCAGGGGAGAGGGGTAGACACAGGATACCAAGCCCACATGCACATCACTGCAGACCATTACCCTCAGGGGAGGAGGCAGCCACGGGATAACAAGCATGCATACACATCACTGCAGACCACTACCCTCAGGGGATGAAGCAGCCACAGGATACCAAGCTTACATACACATCACTGCAGACCAGTACCCTCAAGGGAGAAGGCAGCAATGGGATACCAAGCAGGCATACACATCATTGCAGACCAGTACCCTCAGGGGAGAGGGGTAGACACAGGATACCAAGCACACATACACATCACACATCACTGCAGACCAGTACTCTCAGGGGAGAGGGGGCAGACACAGGACACCAAGCCAGCATGCACATCATTGAAGACCAGTGCCCTCAGGGGAGGGGGCAGACATGGGACACCAAGCAGCCATGCATATTACTGCAGCCCAGTACCCTCAGTGGAGAGGGGCAGATACAGGACACCAAGCAGGCATGCACGTCACTGCTTACCAGTACCCTCAGGGGAGAGGGGCAGACACGGGACACCAGGTAGGCATGCACATCATTGCAGACCAGTACCCTCAGGGGAGGGGGCAACCACGCACGCATACCCATCACTGCAGACCAGTACCCTCAGGGGAGAGGGGCAGCCACGGGACACCAAGCAGGCATACACATCACACATTACTGCAGACCAGTACCCTTGGGGGAGAGAGGCAGACACGGGATACCAAGCAGGCATGCACATCATTGCAGACCAGTATCCCCAGGGGAGGAGGCAGCCACAGGATACCAAGCACACACACATACACATCACTGCAGACTAGTACCCTCAGGCGAGAGGGGCAGCCACGGGACACTAAGCAAGCATAGACATCATTGCAGACCAGTACCCTCAGGGGAGAGGGGCAGCCACAGGATACCAAGCAGGCATGCACATCATTGCAGACCAGTACCTTCAGGGCAGAGGGGCAGACACAGGACACCAAGCAAGCATGCACATCACTGCAGACCAGTACCCTCAGGGGAGAGGGGCAGCCACGGGACACTAAGCAGGCATGCACATCTTTGCATACCAGTACCCTCAGGGGAGAGGGGCAACCACAGGATACCAAGCACGCATACACATCATTGCAGACCAGTACCCTCAGGAGAGAGGGGCAGCCACAGGATACCAAGCACGCATACACATCACATATCACTGCAGACCAGTACTCTCAGGGGAGAGGGGCAGCCACGGGACACCAAGCAGGCGTGCACATCATTGCAGACCAGTACCCTCAGGGGAGAGGGGCAACCACGGGATACCAAGCACGCATACACATCACACATCATTGCAGACCAGTACCCTCAGGGGAGAGGGGCAGCCACAGGATGCCAAGCACGCATACACATCACACATCACTGCAGACCAGTACTCTCAGGGGAGAGGGGCAGCCACGGGACACCAAGCAGGCATGCACATCATTGCAGACCAGTACCCTCAGGGGAGAGGGGCAGCCACAGGATACCAAGCACGCATACACATCACTGCAGACCAGTACCCTCAGGGGAGAGAGGCAGACACTGGACACCAAGCAGGCATGCACGTCACTGTAGACGAGTACCTTTAGGGGAGAGAGTCAGCCACGGGATACCAAGCACGGATACACATCAATGCAGACCAGTATCCTCAGGGGAGAGGGGCAGCGAGGGGACACCAAGCAGACATGCACATAATTGCAGACCAGTACCCTCAGGGGAGGAGGCAGCCACGGGATACCAAGCACGCATACACATCATTGCAGACCAGTACCCTCAGGGGGGAGGGGCAGCCATGGGATACCAAGCACACATACACGTCACTACAGACCAGTACCCTCAGGGGAGGAGGCAGCAACGGGATACCAAGCACACATACACGTCACTGCAGACCAGTACCATCAGGGGAGAGGGGCAGAGACAGGACACCAAGCACGCATGCACATCAATGCAGACCAGTACCCTCAGGGGAGCAGGGCAGACACGGGACACCAAGCAGGCATACACATCATTGCAGACCAGTATCCTCAGGGGAGAGGGGCAGCCATGGGACACCAAGCAGGCATACACATCATTGCAGACCAGTACCCTCAGGGGAGCGGGGCAGCCACAGGATACCAAGCAGGCATACACATCACACATCACTGCAGACCAGAACCCTCAGGGGAGAGGGGCAGACATGGGACACCAAGCAGGCATGCACATCATTGCAGACCAGTACCCTCAGGGGAGAGGGGCAGACACGGGACTCTAAGCAGGATGCACATCATTGCAGACCAGTGCCCTCAGGGGAGAGGGGCAGCCACAGGATACCAAGCACACATACACATCACACATCATCGCAGACCAGTACCCTCAGGGGAAAGGGGCAGCCACTGGATACCAAGCACACATGCACATCATTGCAGACCAGTACCCACAGGGGAGAGGGGCAGACACAGGACATCAAGCAGGCATACACATCACACATCACTGCAGACCAGTACCCTCAGGGGAGAGAGGCAGACACTGGACACCAAGCAGGCATGCACTTCACTGCAGTCGAGTACCTTCGGGGAGAGGGGCAACCACGGGATACCAAGCATGCATGCACATCATTGCAGACCAGTACCCTCAGGGGAGAGGGGCAGCCATGGGACACCAAGCAGGCATACACATCACATATCACTGCAGACCAGTACCCTCAGGAGAGAGGGGCAGCCACTGGACACCAATCCTACATGCAAATCATTGCAGACCAGTACCCTAAGGGGAGAGGGGCATCCATGGAACACCAAGTAGGCATACACATCACATATCACTGCAGACCAGTACCCTTGGGGAGAGGGACAGACACAGGACATCAAGCAGGCATGCACATCACCGCAGACCAGTACCCTCAGGGGAGAGGGGCAGCCACTGGACAACAAAGAGCCATGTATGTCACTGCATGCCGGTACCCTCAGAGGATCAGACTGGAGGAAAAAATCCCTATTCTACCATGATGGCTCCAACACACCCGGTAGGCGGTATACTACTGTTGGGCCACTATCCTTATCTCCACTGGTACCAGGTAATATCTTTAGTTCTGGGGTGCTTGCTGATGAAGCCTGGGTACCCAGGTGCTGAACTAGTGTAGGCTTGTAAATGTTGCATGGGAGTGACTAGTGTATGTGCAGTTAAATTAAGCAAACACAGATTTCCTAGCAAACCCCCCAAACTGTAATCCTGGTTTGGTGGCCTGGTCCCACAGCTTACTTAGGTCCTTGCAGCACTATATACAAGATTTGGTGTCACAAGACCTGAAGCCATATTTGATTACTCATAATTACTGTGAGGCAGGTAGGCTTCTGTCTCTGGCTGTAGTCCTAACTAGATGTACGTTCTGTAGTCCAATATTATGCCTCCGGCAGCTTTCTCAGCTCTACTCTGCAGTCACATTCCCTGACACCTCACACAGATTCAGTCAGGCTCTCACTCATTTGGTCTGTCTTTCTCTTATAGTGTCTTAAGAATCCCAGGAATCTGCAGCTCACCTTGTGGTGGCAACCAGCATGGTGGCCTTTTCTCTGCTGGTTGTTTCCACTCAGTCTCCTGTGATCTATCTCTAGGAAGTCTCTCTACCCCTATGCTAAGGTTCAGCTGCAGGGTGGCTTTCCCATGCAGATGAATGCCTTCATCTGCAGATTTCAGTGTCTCTCTCCTTCAGTGCTGTGAGCTTCAGTCTCCTCAACGGCTGTATATGCCCACGTTTCCCTTCAAAGACTGTGCAGTCCGTTTCTCAGTCTGATAGATGAGAGGTATGCCTCTCTCCACAAACCACAGCAGAGTGAGAAATATCTGTGAAATGTATCAGTGTTACAACTGCCACAGACACCTGACTGGCTAAGTCCCTCTGTCAGTCTCCTAAAAGGGTCTAGCTAGCTGTAGCTGCCTTGCTCCTGAGCGAATAATCAAATTCTCCCAAGTCCCTTGGTGGGTGGCAGTGGATCAAGCTTTGGAGCCTAACAGCCTGTTCTGGTGTCCTTGGACCCCGTCGCTGTATTCGTAAGAGTCGGCATGGAATGAAATGGCTGCCAGTTTTTTTTTTCCCCAATTGTTTAACCAGGAGTAGCACACTATGCTGAAAGTTTGTTTACAGGTGCGACCTGGGAGCACAGGGAAGTTAAGTGACTTGCTCAGGGTCACGCAGTATACAACTAGGGGCTGTGGGATTCAAACCCAGGTCTCCAGATGTGCAGCTCAGTGCCTTAAACCGCTGCGCTATACTGCCTCCCAAAGTTTGTAAGCCTTAGGGCACTGGCCCCAAAGCCCCAATTTAAACAGGGCTTGGAGAAACAAAGAAAACATCGAAGACAATTGGTCCATCCAGTCAGCCCAGTTTTATCCTATCAGCCCCTGGAACCTTGTCTAGTTGAGGTTATTGCCCTCACCTCCCCCCTTGACCTACTGTTCCCCCCTGTGTAAATATTAAGCCTGTTACTTGGTCCTGGCTGTGTCTGAAACCATTAATGGCTGTTGCACCCACCACCTCTGCTGGTACGCTATTTCATGGCTCAACCATTCTCTCTGCAAAGTAAAACTTTCTCAAGTCCTTCCTATATCTCACCCCTTCCAGATTCCACTCATGCCCCCCGTGTTCTTTTGGTTCCCCATTCCTGCTGAATACTTCCTCACAATCCACCTTGTTCATTTCCTTTCAGAAACTTGAAGGTCTCTATCATAGCACCCCTCTCCCTTCTAGTTTCTACCGAGTGTATGTTCATAGCCCTAAGCCGATCCTCATGGGATTTGTCCTGCTGGCTCTGAAGCACTTTGTTTAATCTACACTGCACCACCTCTAGCCTGTCTTTGTCTTTTCTTCAGTGGGGACTCCAGAACAGAGCACAGTATTCCAGATGTGGCCTCACCACTGATCTATAGTGAGGTAGTATCTTCTCTTCCCTCCTGCTGTCGAACCTCCTCCCAATACTTCCCAGCATTTTGGCTGTCTTGCTGTAGGCCTTGTTACATTGCCTAGATTGCTTTAGGGAATCACTTATGATGACTCCCAGCTCCCTTTACCCAGAGGTGGTGTCCAACTTAACCTGTCTCATCCAACATTCCATCCTCAGGTTCTTGTTCCCTGTGTGCATCACTTTGCACATCACTGTGTTGAATTTCAGCTGCCAGACTTTGGACCACCTCTCTAACCTCAGCAGGTCCCTCTAGAACTCCCTAACCGCTTCCTCAATGTCTACCCTGCCACAAAGCATAGTGCATACCTCTCAACCGTCCCTGATTATGAGGGACATCCCTCATTTTACCCCTCAAAATTGATCTGTCCCTCATGGAAAACATGCTGCCCACGCAGAGAATGTGCTGTAAATTCATAATATTTTAAGATGCTACTGTAAATCAAAAATAAACTTTGTACAAATAAGCACAATGGTTTCCACAGGGTTCTAGAACATAGAAACATAGAATCTGATGACAGATAAGGACCACTTGACCCATCTAGTCTGCCCATTTCCCTACCTAACGGATAAGCTGCAGATACTAATCAACCAACGGCCTACTTCCTCCTACCCCCCACTAGAATTGCCATATGTCTGTCCCATGCATTCTTGAATTCCCCCACTGTTTTTGAATCCACTACCTCCTCAGGAAGGCTGAAAAAATACTTCCTCACATTACCTCTGAGCCGTCCCCCATCTATCTTCAAATTGTGCCCCCTTGTTCTTGCACATCTTTTTTTCTGAAATATGCTACCCTCTTGGATTCAGTTGATTCCCTTGATGTACTTGAAAGTTTCTATCATGTCCCCCCTCTCCCTTCTCTCAAGTGTATACATATTAAGCTTCTTTAATCTCTCTTCATATCGCCTCTGGTGCAGACCCGGCACCATTTTAGTTGCACTCCTCTGGACAATCTCAATCCTGTCTATGTCCTTGTGGAGATGGGGGTCTCCAGAACTGGACGAAGAACTCCAGATGGGGTATCACCAGCTGTCTGAACAGAGGGATAACAACTTCCTGTTTTGTACTGGTGACGCCTCTCCCTATGCATCCCAATATCCCACCAGCCCTCCTTACTGCCTTCTCACATTGCTTGCCCACCTTAAGGTCATCTAATATGTCTACCCCTGGGCCCCTTTCCATTTCTGTTGTTATTATCTCACCCCCCCCACTGTGTACTCTTCCCCTGGATTTTTGTTTCCCAGGTACATTACTTTGCACTTCTTTGCATTGAGCTTGTATATCCATGTGTGAGGATGTGTCCCTCATTGTGCCAAATTTTGAATGTCCAAAAATGTCCATGTCCCTCATTTCAGTGACAAAAGGTTGAGAGGTATGGCTTAGTGTCATCTGCAAAGAGACACATTTTGCCCTGGATTCCTCCTCTCATGTCACTTATGACAATATGTAAAAGGACTGGCCCCAGGACAGAACCCTGTGGCACCCCACTTATGACCTCCCTTCCCCTGACTTGACTATGTTTACCATCACCCTCTGATGTAGCTCCCCAAGCCAGTTTCCCACCCATATAACTAAATCCTTCACTGCACCCATATCCTCTAACATCCTCAGCAATCCCGTTTGTGGCACAGAGTCAAATGCCTTACATATCAACTCGCCAGCAGAAAGCCCTATGATCTATCTAAAGGTAAAGTAAATCCTCTGCTCATACCTTATCCACTGCCCTAGTTACCCAGTCAAAGAACACTATCAGGTTTGTCTGACAAGACTTTCCCTGCCATGAATCCATGCTGCTTACTATCCTGGAGCCCACTTCTCTCCAGGTAAGTCTCTCTCTTTGATCAGTGTCTCCATTAGTTTACCTGTTATGGAGGTAAAACTGGGTCTGTAGTTTACCGGTTGCTCCTGGTCTCCTTCCTTGTGGATTGGAACTATGTCTACTACCCTTCAGTCTTTCGGAACCACCCCAGACAGTAGCAAGCTATTGCATAGCACTCCCAGGGGTTCAGCTAGCTCTGATTCCAGCTCCCTGAACACCCTTGGTGCACCCCATCTGGCCCTGGAGTCTTATCTGTTTTTAGGCTTTTCTTTTCTGACTTTTCCTCCTGTAATTATTACCTGCCCTATTTCTGGGACCCCCTCGTAGCAATCTTTATACAGTTTTCAGGCAAAGGCCCGTTGTCCTCCACTGCAAACACTGAGAAAAAGTAGCTGTCAAGAACGGCTGCCTTCTGCTCATCCTCCTCTATAATCCTGCCCCCATCAGCCTTATAGTTCTCACTCTTGTCTTCATTTTTTGACCACAATGTCTCTAAAAACCTGTTCCCCTTTGACCCCCTCTGCAATACACAGCTCCATCAATCCATAAGAATTACGGTGAGCAAATAATGGGTGGTCATGCAAAAAGATCCACTGCAGCACTTCAGATATGCAATAATACACACAGCTCCATGTCTGATTTTGTGTCACTCACTGCCTTATTGGCCTCCTTGCATTTTTTTTTTTGTTTAATACTTGGTAAAAGTTTACTGATGACAACACTCATACTAAAAATTGTATTAGTTAAGAACTGGTTAATTTGCAATTTAGTGACTGTAATAAAGTTAAAAAAAAACTTTGAAAATAACTTGGTCAGATATCATCTGGTGTCCTGAGTTTCATCTAAGCAATTCAATATGCTGATTTAATGAGTATCACCTTATTTTTATCTACAGATCCTTATGGATCTAGTTGTCCTTTGTCAGAAGATGTCTCTGTATTTGGTTAGCCAGAACTCACCCTTTGTTCTTCAGACATCCCATGTTAACATGTCCCTGCCTTCACCTTTCTTCAATTAACAGGGTTGGTGTCCTGTATGTCTCCCAACCCATCCACTGCTGCAGAAGCTTTTCTCTGGTAAGCTGGAGGTCTGCTGATAATGTTTTAGAAGTATAGCTTGGGCTCAAAAATTAACTCTGGAAACTATTTAAACCTGTGTCAACAGTCAGCAAAAGACCAGATTATGCTGGAGATAACCAAGCTATGTGTTTCTTGTGCACCTGATGATGATACTGCTGTCCTGAAATTGGTGGACTGCCTTAGGGAAATTCAGAATTGGATGATGGCCAGCTGGCTTAGACTGAACTCACTAAGCAGATAGGTGTTCCTAGTAGAGCCGTGTCAGCAACGATGAATAGTGGTGCCTCCCTTCCCTCTCTGGATGGCGTGACATTCAAAGCCATAGGTAGGGTGATGAATCTTGAGGGTCATTGTGGACTCCAAGCTGACTTTAGAATATCAACTGTTAGCTGTTATCCGCAGTGACTTCTACCATCTTGCGCATCAACTTCAAGGTGTGCTTGTTAACTTACAAGGCCCTCCACGGTCTGGGTCCAGGCTGCCTGAAAGATCTCCTGACCCCTTATGTTCCTGGTCTTCACAGAAACATAGAATTTAATAGCAGATAAGGAGCACTGGGCCCAGCCAATCTGCCCATTTCTCCCTATCTACACTATTACTGTAAACCGTGCCCAATCTACAACTCTTTCTCATGCCCTTCTGCCTTTTCACTATGATTCTCTTGTGCTCATCCCATGAATTCTTGATCCCTACCACTGTTTTCATCCCCACCACCTCTGCTGAAAGACTGTTCCGGGAATCCACCAGTCTTTCGGTAAAGAAGCACTTCCCTGTGAAATTCTCCACCTCGTCGGATTCGACAGTGCCTGACAGTGAAGAGCTTTAAATCTGCATTAAAACCTCATTTATTTACTTTGGCATTCCCCGATTTTATCTGATCTGCTGCAGATGTTTCTATATGTATAATTGTTTCTATGGATTTTATGGCTATGTACTAGCTCTATGGTTTTGGAATAGCATTATTTTATAAATAAATGATTGATTGATTGATTGTGTCTCTCCAGAATCTACCCCTCCAGCTTCATAGCACGTCTCCTTGTCCTTAAGCAACTTTTCTTCTGAAAAACACTTCCTTCCTGTGCCTTATAAACACCTGTGATGCATTTAAAGGTCTGTATCATAACAACCTCCCCCCCCCCGTTCCCGGCTGTACATATTTAGGTCCTTTAGTCTCTCCTCATAGGGCTTTTGCTACAGACCCTGCATTGGTTCACCCACATCGGTGTGACAGTCATTTTGTCAACACCAATTAGGGTACAAGCAATATGTTGCCTGGCATTGCGCCTCCTGGGAGTGACAGCGCCAAAGCACCGTCCTGGGAAATTGGTTTTGTGAGGGGCTCTGCCCCCCCATTGCAGGGGGCTTCCCCCCACATCCCCCAAATCTAAATATAACCTCCTCTGGGGCTGGCATGCCCTGAAGGGGACAGAAACTCTGTTGGTGCCAAAGATGGTGCAAGTACAGGGCGATCTAAAATCAAAATTGCCCTGTTACTGTCACCCTTTTTGCGGTGCCCTAATTGTGGCACCATAATGAAGTCACTCTGCTAACAGTATATGCCCTGCATCATTTCAGTTGCCCTCCTTTGGACCACCTCCACTCTGTCTATGTCCTTCTGGAGATGTGGTCTGGTCAGCAGATGTGAATCTTCTGATGATTCCTAGATCCCGTTTGAAGTCCTTTGGTGATACGGCATTCAGCGTGGCTGTCCCAATCCTTTGGAATTCCCTTCCCCAAGAAGTGACAGATTCACCATTGCTGTCCATTTTTAAATCTCGTTTGAAGACTTATTTATCTCGGTTGAGTTTTGGACCTGGTTGTGCCGCATAAAGTGTGTCTTTATTTTAACAGTAAAAATATTTCTGACCATTTTTATTGGCTTCATCTGTATTACTGTGAGGCACCAGAGCCCTTGGGAATGGGCCCCATATAAATAACATTGTCTTGCTGTAATATGCTCCATCCTTCGTATTGTAGACATATGCCCATGCCATTCATCAACTGTCAGAGGTTCTGGGGATAGCTGGTTTGCAGTAATCTTCTTCATGACCACTAATCTCATTATTCTACATAATTCTTTAGCCTTAATGCCTCACAGTCCTGCTGGGGGAACTCCCTGGACTTGAGTTTGAATTGACGCACATCAGGGAATACTCGGTACATTCACCAGTGCCTCACTTAAATTTGTCTAGTACTGTACCTGTGTATCACAGTTCCAAAATTTGTGGAAATTATTTCCTAACATTCTATAACCCCTCTAGCAGTTCCCAGAACTGTCTGGGTTAAGGTCCTTTGTGACTGAATGCGTGTGGAAAAATCTTGCTACAATACACCACCTTAATTCTCTCCATGTAGGGAGGATGTGGTTTTCCATCCCCTTCCCCATATCTGGGTCCACTGGTCATCTGTGATATAACAGTTTCTTCTTCCCACTTTATTTTCATAATACTGGTGCATGAAACCAGTGGATTGAGCAATATGCTATATGCCTGAGAGATACATTTCCCTTTTTGAGTGAGTTGCGCTGCCCAATACAGGAAGTCTTCCAGTTTTCTGTGATCCCTTGCACACTGTCTCACTCTATCCCCACTCAGAAGACATTGGTGCACCTGACAAAAGCTAAACATATTCCTAACCGGAAGGTCAAAACTGTTTTTGAGGAGATCTAATGTTTTTCTAACAGTTGTTGGCACCATGTAAGTCTCAGTGTGTTCCAGGTGTGAAAACACACTTCCTGAATGCATTTGGGGTAGTTGGACTCCCCTATAAAAATTATTAATGGACCAATGTTGTTACAGGGTTTCTGTTTTAAGATGTAGTTGCTGTAAGATCCCCAGGGTGTGCTTGGTCCATGGGCTTGCAATTCACCCTTTAAGGGCCAGGGAGATTCTCACAAAGGATAAAGCAAAATAGTAGCGCTGATAGGGAGGATCTATTTTCCAGGGCATACCATCTGGACTGTGTATCTTGTCATACCCATGTCACTAAGTGTGTAGCCTGTGCTTCTAAAGAATATAGTTTGAAGTCAGGGAGTGCCAACCCACCTCTGGCCTTTGGGAGTGCGAGGAGGTTGTGTTTGGTTCATACCCTCTTACCTGCTATGTATACCTTAGTATCATCTGGTGCAGTTTTTTCTAATAGCTTGATGAGATGGGGATGAGGAAGATCTGAAACGTAAACAGAAAGCGAGGGAGGATGTTCATTTTTACTATGTCAATTCTTCCTCCCAAGATATGTGGGAACAGATGCCATGTACTATGTCTTTTTGTATCTCTGTAATCAGATGCCTATTGCTTAGGCTGAAACGTTTTGAAAACTAGGGTGTCTGAGGAGAAAGTGAAAATTGTTATTAGGGGCCCATTTAAAAGGGAAAGAGTCTTTCAAATTCTTGTGGATAAGTCCCTGAGATGTGGACAGTTTCTGATTTTTGACAGACTCCCTAATCTTCAAGTGGTATTCACGCCATTCCTCTTCTGTCTGTTTCTCCTTGTATCAAATGAAGGCCTGCCCCCCTTTTTTTTTAGCCTTCACTGCCTCGCTGACCTTTTTCAAGAACCAGGTTGGTCTATTTTGCCTGTTTCTCCTGGTAGCCATTCTCAAGCATGCTTTAGTTGCCTCTAGAATGACCCCTTTAAGTAATCCACACCTCTCCTCCACCCTCCTGATTCTGTCTACTCCCCCCAGTGTATCTATAACTAATTCCCTCATCTGGTCAAGGTCTGCTCTTCCAATATTCAGAATCACAGCCTTTGACGAGGGTATACTGGAACCAGGTCTAATTTGAACCATATGGTATTATGGTACTGCACCTCAGTGGCTGCCCAGTTCTCACTCTGTCTACCATTTCTGAATTGGTGAGCACCTCATCGAGAATGGCAGTTTGCCTTGTGGGTTTCCTAACCTGCTGCACCAGTCACTTTTGATGGGTGGCACAGAGCTGTGCTTTGTAATAGCACAGGAGGTGCTGAATATGTCTCTCCTGCTCCTGCTCTGGTCCCTGCACAGCAGTACAATTCCACAGGTCTAGAGAGAGAGAGCAGCTAAATAGGTGGTGGAAAGCTGTGCCTGGCGGCTGTGTGAAGCCAAAAGGTAAGTCCCCACTCTGAGTGGAGGTTACGCTAATATACAGACACACACACACACACACACCACTGCCTAGCCTGCACTTAGACCTACAGCCTGCAACCACAGTGTAGACAGAACCGTATGCTTTTACAGAGCCCTAACCTAATGGACCGCCCATGTGGCAACCATCCTCATTATCACATGGATCTGAGTTTGCATGACAGCCATGCCTCTTCTGGGGCAGCAGACTGCCTGTCTCTACTATTTACTACCATTGTGGCAGTCACCTTGCCAGATGTGTCTCTTAATTCACATTAAAATCCCAACTGTGGCTGCAACACTTCTGTCATAACATTTCATGTTGCATTTGGTTTGTGATGCTTTATAAAACCACTGTCTGCTTTTGTACAAACATTTATAAATTGCAGTATTTCAGTTAGAAAAATGTGCAAACTTGCTTTTTTGCCCTGTGCCAACTCTGCTTTTACTCATTATTACCTGGACATTCATTTTGTGTCAGGTAAACAATGGAAAGTTCGGACTTAAGCTACTGGAAGCAATGAGTTAATTTTTGTCAAGTCTACATAAATATCTAAAATCTGCCACAGATGAAGGGGCATGCATGCCTCCCCAAGAAAAATGTTTTATTTTTCATGTAAAAGTGTAGCCTCCTGTTACTTTAATGATTCCACAGAGCCTACCCCGCAGCATAAGCCACCATCTGTGTTGCTCCTTCAGGCCCCCAACAGATCCCCATTGGGGACTGGAGGCAGAGTGAGGAAGAAGGAGTCAGGAATCTTCGGCACTGACAGTGCCACTATTTAAAGGAGTACTACAGTCAAAATTTGCAATAACATATGTTGTGCAGAGTGTTATGGTTTGTGTGTGTAGTCCTGGTGTGTCCTTCCCTTTGTTTGCTATTAAGAGTTTTTTTCCCTAAATTAGCCTGCTAGTTGTATTGCAGTTTTATGGTCCCTGGGGATCTCCACATTAGCATGATTTATTGCTCTTCCTGTTCCTACAATGTCTCCTGTCCCATGTGACAGTGATGCATCAAGGATCACTGATACATCAAGTACTAGAGAAAGGAACCTGACATTTTGGCTTCCACTAAATAGCTCTAATTCAGTATTCTTGTTTTCTGTGTGTGTGTGTCAGGTCTAGCCAGCAGCAGTAAATGTTTTGTGTTTAAAGTTTAACATTTTTCTTTTCATCAAACTACACACTGGCATAAAAAGCACACAAATCACCCTAGGTCATCAATGCTATAATTAGTAAATACTCTAACTGTTTTCTTACAGAATAACCCACTCAATTAGCCCTCAAGTGTTTGTCAAACTGTAAATGCAGCCATTAGTCCTCACTGGATGAGGAAGGTTACTTAATATGTTTATCACTGGTCACTCGCTATGTTGAAATCTCCTTGCTCTTGCATATTCCACCCATCTATGTAACTATCTTCAATGGATTCTCATGTCCTGACACTGTTATTATTGCTATGCTTTATTGACCTTGTAACCTCCCAGGTCATGCTTGAAAATAGTAATTTCTTGGCAAGCACACCTACCCAGTAAACAAAAACTAAATAAATAATATCACAGCTCCTGTTGTAAAATTGCCTCTAAACCAGTGCTTGCTGAATCCATAGTCCCAGATACATCACTATCACATGGGACAGGAGGCATTGTAGGAACAAGAAGAGCACCATGTAAAGATGGAGATCTCAAGGGGCCATAAAACTACCGTAAAACTAGCTGGCTAATTTAGACACCAAGCTCACTTATAGCAGACAGAGGGAAGGACACTAGGACTGACACACAAAGTAAAATATTCTGCACAACATATTTTTTTTTTTTTTTTTTTACAAATTCTGACTGTAGTACTCTTTTAAATGACTCTGTGCTACATATCAACACATAGAAATGGACAATGTTGTCCAAATAAGACCATCGTCCATCCAGTCTGCCCTGTTATACCGTATCCTACCCCAAGACCTGTTGTCTAGATGGGGGGGGTTTCCCCTCCCCCATGAGTAACTACAGTATTAATCTCTTTACTCTGTCCCAGCCACACTTGAAGCTATTAAGTGTTCTAGAGCCCGCTGCCTCTGATGACAGGCTTTTCTATGATTCAGCCGCTCTCTCTGCAAAATAAAACTTCCTCACATCTCTCCTGAATCTCTCCCCCTCCCACCAGCTCCTTATGTCCCCACGCTTTCGTCTCGCCATTCCAATCCTGCTGAATAGTTCTTCACAGTTTACTCTGTTCATTCCTCTCAGGAACCTGAAGGTCTCATATCTCTCCTCTCCCATCAGGTCTCCAGCGAGTACATGTCTAGTGCTCTAAGCCAATTCTCGTGGGATAACTGGCTCTGAATCATTTTGGTTACTCTACATTCTACCTCCTTCCTTGTTGTTGGCCTTGTTACATTGGCTAGACTGTTTTTTTTTTTCAACATGACAAATTTTTATTAAAAACCAACGTGTAAAAATAAACAAATACAACCATGCGAGGTGATGGACACAAAAGTAAAACATCCAGTTGGCACTATACGTCTCAAACAATATAACCATACATAGACAAATGTATGGAGGTAAAAACTAGTAACACCAACATTACTCCACTAATAGCTTGCTGAGATACAGGAGTAGACCTTCTCACTGTGAAGCCACCCACAATAGCCCCTAAGGCAGAGTCCTAGTCAGACCTTGGGGTTAAATCAGTATTGTGGGGATGTCTTGACAGCATAGAGGTTGAACATCAGGTATAGAGCAAATTCTCTTTGGTCCCAGTTTGCCCCTTGAGATAATCAGGAGGCAATCCCTGGATGCTGAAGGGGGAGGGGAGAAACCCCTGGGAGAATCAGTGGATTACTTGGATGAGGAAGGGGTACCAAACAGAGATGCAAAGCCAGGTATGCCCCCCCCCCTTGTTGAAGAACCACAAACTACCACGGCTGAGAAGGAAAGCCTTTTGAACAAAGCAAACTTTGAATGCTAGGTGGGCCAGCTGATCAGCAAAGGGGTAGCTAGGTGGGCCAGCTGAGCAGTGAAGGGATAGCACACTGCCGTCACTGCATCAGAATGAGTTATTTGGCCTCCATGACAGCACCAAGGAACAGCGCTGGAGTGGCTTGGCAATCGTCCCAATCAGAGCTGTAGTGCACAGCAGAAGTAGCTTTGGTGAGTGCGGGATATCATGATCCAGGATACTGACACAGTCCTCAAAGACCTCCTTCCAGTAGGTGTCAAAGTGTGGGGCATTCTCAAAGAATGTGAAGGAAGCCAACATCAGGCTGGGAGAGAGTGCAGTATTTTGAGTGGGGAAGAGTACCTATAGTTTTAAGGGCCTTGGGAGTCCTGCAAGACTGACGATGAATTTTAGACAGTATGACCCTGCCCTTAGTATCTTTGTATACATGGTGGGACATGGTGCTGGAGGCTTCCCAACTATCTTGGGGTATTGTTGCATTGGCTAGATTGTTTAAGGGAGTCACTTATGAGGACTCCTATGTCCCTTACCTCAGTAGCAGTGCCCAGCTTAACCCCTCTTACTCAGTATTCTCTTCTGGGGTTCTTTTTCCCTATGTACATCACCTTGCATTATGTGATATTGAATTTCAACTGCCAAACCTTGGACCACCTCTCCAACCTATGCAGGTCTCCCTGCAACTCCCATACTGTCCACTCTGCCACAAAGTGTAGGGTCAATTACAAATTGACATGTAAGGGCTGCCCCCTCCCACAGGTGCTTCAGGTCCTCCCTCTGGGACCACTTAAAATAAGCCTCCACCTGCCTGTGCTCTTAGCTGACCCGCGCTCCATGGCACGCCTAAGCGCCTTCTGACGGCAAGAGTGTAGATGTCTGTAGAGCACCCCTCAACATCATCCTACTGATACCAGCATACCTCCTTGACCGCCTCCTTTAGCTGACATGCCCTAACACTTCACTGCCTTTAATTAGTTATTTGATTGTACCTGACTGTAGTCCTCTACCATCCCTAGCAATACCTTGTGTGATAGCTGTGTACCATATCTCTGAATTTGTTATTGCCTGTGGTCTACTACCTGCACCTGACTGTACCCTGTTAACTGCCATTACCTTGTCTCTGTAATGTTATTGCCTGTACCTGCCTCTGTAATGTTATTGTCTGTACCTTTTGTAATTCTCCCAGGTCGCACCCGAAAATAAGCATTTGACTGTCTAGTGTGCTTACCCGGTAAACAAAAGCTAAATAAATAAATAATATCTTGTCCTGTATTCCTTCTCCTAAGCTGCTGATAAGCATTTTGAAAAGGAATGGAACCAGGAACTGACCCCTGCAGCTCCTCACTTGTGACCTCTCTCTCCCTTGACTTGACCCCATTTACCACCTCCACCTGCTATCTCCCCCACAACCAATTTCCCAACCATATAACTAGGTCCTTCACTGCATCTAGATCCGTTAACTTCTTATCAAGACCTGCATGCCATACATTTATGCTGTTAACTATCCTGGAGCCCATTTCTCACCAGGTAGCCTTCAAGATTCTCCTTGACTGGTGTCTCCACTAGTTTATCCGCAATGAAGGCAAGACTGACAGTCCTGTAATTACCTGGTTGCACCTTGTTCACTCCCTTGTGGAGCGGAACTATAGCCACTGCCTCCGACATTTCAGAACCACCCTTGACTGCAGTGGGCTATTGAATAGCCCTGCCAGCAGGGTTTCAGCCTGTTCCCTGAGCAATCTTGGGTGCATCCTTCGGCCCTGAAGCCTTATCTAGTTTCAGGAATGCAAGCCTTTTCTAACCCTTTTTCCTGTAAGTCCCACATGCCCCATTCCTGAGACTCCCCTTGCAGAAGCCTTTACTCCCTTTCCGGTAATGGCCCGTTATCCTCCACTGTGAATACTGAGCAGAAGCAGTCATTAAAATTGGCTGCCTTCTACTCATCCTCCTCTGTTACCCTACCTCCTTCCATTGGCCTTACAATTCCCCCTCTTGTCCCCTCCCCGACGTAGCTGAAAAACTGTTTTTCCCCCTTTCTTGATCCCCTGCGCAATACACGGCTGTGTATCTTAATGTGTGTCCCTGACTGCCCTCTTGGCCTCCCTCATCTTTACTCTGTAGTAGCTCCATTCCTCACTCCCCTGTTTCTCTTTGTATAAGATGAACGACATTTTTCTGGCCCTCTCTGCCTCTGACTTTCTCAGAGAAACAGATTGGTCTTTTGTGCCTGTTTCTCTTGCTAAACATTCTCAAGCATGACTTATTTTCCTTGAGAACTGCCCCTTTAATTATTTGCCACCTCTTCTCCACCCCCCCGATTCTGTCCACTCCAACCAACTTACCCTGGATTTAGTCCCTCATCTGCTCAAAGCCTGCTCTTCTGAAATTCAGAACCTCAGCCTTTGACAAGGGTAAAATGATACGCAGGGCAAGTTTGAACCATATGGTGTTATGGTCACCAAACCTCAGTGGTTCCACAACTCACACTCCACCTACCATTTCCGAGTTGGTGAGCACCACATTGAGAATGGCAGCCTGCCTTGTGGGCTCCATGGCCTGCTATACCAGCAGGTAGTCTTGCAACATATCTAGCAGGGCCTTATGTCTGGTGCTGTTAGCTGCTGGAATGTCTATGTCTGGCAGGTTAAGATCCACCACCACCACTGCCACCTCCCCTCATCCCCTGTCCTGGCTGTGTACAGACCATCCCTGTGTGCCATAAAGATAGAACCTCCCCTAACAATTTCAGGCCCATCTCCATTCTGCCCCCTCTCTCCAAAGCACTAGAAAAAATAGTGACCATTCAGCTCTCCGAGTATCTGGCCAAATACAACCTGCTGTATCTGGAACAACATGGATTCCACCCCGGACACAACACCACTACAGCCCTCCTGGAGTTCTCCCAGCACCTCCACTCTGCTCTCGACTCTGGTCATGTTGCGGGTGCAGTGTTCATTGACCTCTCCAAGGCCTTTGACACTGTCTGTCACCCCTTCCTACTTGACTCCCTCCACCAACTTGGCTTCTCCCCTGGCCCACTGGCTTGGTTCACCAGTTACCTCTCTACCAGATCACAGCGCGTGAAGGTAAACGGAACCCTGACCAAACCCTGCCCGTTCACTTGGGGTGTCCCCCAGGGTTCCATCCTGGGCCCTGTTCTGTTCAGCCAATCTCTCAACACCCTCCCCAGCTCCTGCTCAGGCAATATGCTACTCTATGCCGATGATGTGGTTCTCCTTGCCTCCCACCCTGACCCCACATCTCTACAGGAATCCCTGCAGCACACATTCAACCAAGACGAAAAGTGGTTCCTTGACCACCAGCTGGTCATTAACCTCAAGAAAAACAAATCTATGCTTTTTTCGCATCACCAGAATAAGGCCAAAAATGCCCCCCTCTGCATTCTCCCCAGTAATGCTCACCCTCTCGAGCAGGTGTCGTCCGACAAGTACCTGGGCATCACCTTTGACTCGGCTCTTGCATTCCACACCCATATCAATACCCTGTCCTCAGTCATAAGGTCTCAGATTGGCCTTCTCTATTGCCACAGAGACTGCCTCCCCCAAACCGCCCTCCGACTGGCCATCAACTCCTCCGTCCTGTCCCTAGTGGACTACGGCCTACCTATCTATGCTGCGTCCAACAATACCACCCTCACCAGAATCCAGACCTCGATAAACAAGGCCTGCAGGCCCCTGACCAGTGCATTCCTCCGCACCCATACTTGCCTGCTCTATTACACTGCCAACCTGCTCACCTTGGAGGAGTGCCTGCGCTACCAAACCTGCTTACTTGCTAAAAAATCCCTGCTAGGACTCTCTCCCCCAGGGGTCACTGCGTCCCTGCGGCTTGCATTACCATCTGTTGCCACCCATAGCTCAGTTAAGGCCACCTTTCTGGTGCCCCATACAAAACCTCCCTAGCCCAAAGGTCCTTCCACTACCGCGCCCCTACATGATTCATCTCCCTCCCGCCCTCTGTCACCAAGTCTACCAAAATTGGTCCCTTTAAAGTCACTCTCTGTAACCACCTCTTTGGCGCCCGAGCTGTGGTTGCCCTTAATCAGCCTAATGTTGGGGTCCTTCACCGTTTCTGGCCCATAGCCTTGACAATGTCCGTTGGACTGCTTCTCCCCCCCTTTTTTTCTGTCCCCCCCACCCTTACACACAGATATTTCCCCGGTATGACCAGGGTTGTGACTTCTACTATTGTTTTACTTTATACAATTGTTATTTACTGCATGTAACTTTATTCCATAAACCACTGTTATATTGTGTTCTTTTGCTATCTGTACTGCACCTGTATGTTACCATTGTATCTCATACTGTAACCACGTCTACCCTCCCTGCGACGAGGTGCCTTTGTAAATGAGTCCCTGACTCAAAGGTTGTAAATCCGATTTTCAAAAATAAATAAATAAATAAATAAACAATATCTTACCCAGTATTATGGTGAGCCAAACCCACAGTGATTCTGTTTCTCCCACTCCTTTCCCTGATGGACCAGTCCTGTATCACCTCTATGCCTTCCCTGACATAGAGGGCTGCCCCTCCTCCATTTTCCTTCCAACTATAAATGGAGTAACACTGTACTGTCAGGTCACAGTCATTAGTCTCAGTGGCCCACTATTTCTGTAATGGCTATGAGATTTAACCCCATATCTGCCATCATTGCCTGGAGCTCACTAATTTTGTTTCCTAGGCTCCAGGCATTACGGCAGACTGCCTTCCAGCTGGTGCCTGCTCCCATCCCCTTTTTGTTTCAGCTCCCCTCCCTTCGTCCACTCTTTTCTTCCTTAATTTTCTAATTTTTCTGCTCCTTGCCCTCTTTGTGAGTCCTCCCTCCCTGGCACCTTTCCTTAACTTATTATGAACCCCTGCCTTACTTCTACCCTCTCCATAGTTCCTAGCCCTTATTTCTGGAAGAATCCAAGCAAGGTTACCCTCTTGCTCTCTGTCCTCCCACAGTCAGTTTAAATGTCCACCAATGTAGACATCAAACTTCTGCCCAAGCCTACTAGCTTCCTCTCTTGGTAGGTGAGGCCATCACCCTTGAAGAATCTCCTGTCTCAGAAGCCCTCCACAGTCTCCCACAAAATGGTACCTCTCCTCTGACACATCCCTTCAAACACCCTTTAAACTCCTGTCTCCTTCTTCCTTACTCTGTTCTTTTCCTTCCCCTCCCCCACTCAGGGAGGACCTCAGAAATGCCAGGGAAGCAAGTGTGCCTTCAATCTGTCCCCCAGCCTTTGAAAGTTACTCTATTGCCTCAGTAGGCTGGTTTGCCAGATCACTGTCTGGTACCCAAGTGTACCAGCACCCCCAGTTCCCCTTCCCCCTCCAATTCCCCTTATGTCCTGGATGGCTGATGCACTAGGAAAGCATCCAACCACTCCCTCCTCATTCATCCTCCTCCTACCCCCTTCTCCACCCCCTGACTCGGTTATAACTGCAGTTACTGCTCTCTCCCTCGGTTTCTATTTGCTTAACTTTGAGATAACTACAGTGTCTATTCTTTACTTTATTTTTATTTTAGTCTTTGGTAACTGGGTAAGGCCCACTAGGTACAAGTGCCTGTTTTCAGGGGTGACCTGGCAGCACTGGGTGGTTAAGTGACATGCTTAGAGTCACACAGTATGCAAGTGGAAGTTGTGGAATCAAACCCAGGTCGGCTGGATGTACCAAGCTCATTCACAGTTTGTTACTCTAACCTCTAGGTTACACTGCCAGCCCCAGCTCCCTCTGTTTGTATTGTAACCCCGCATCTCTGGGTTGCACCTGGAAATGAGCCCTGTCTCAGTGTGCCTTTCCTGGTTACCAAACTTTAAATATAAGTAAATAAATAAATAAAATAAATAATCACAGCATCCCAGTGCCTAGCATACTCCTTACAGTCTTTCTCCTTTTCTCACCACCTGGAGCCACCAAGTCATCCTGCTTACTCTTCCTGACTGGCTCGAGTCCCCTCCCAAAGGAGTCAGGTCGCTGCTCCTCTTCCAGAGGGGAAAAGTGATTTGTTGAGCTTGGATGACCTCCTTGGGACTGTCTTTGTTACCCCTCCCCTTCCAGCCACCCGGACTATGCAACTGCTTTCCGACAATGGAGTGAGTGCACTCATGACAGACAAATGCTGGTGTAACCCCCCTGCAAATGGGGGTTCCCAAAAGTCTTCCAGGAGCTTGCTATAATGCTCCAAGCCTGGATGGTGTTCGGTGTCTAAGCTGTTTATCTGTGAGTGCTTTTAGAGCCTCTGGTACTGTCTCTTTAAGAGCTGTCTGCCTGCAGACATAATTAACTTGGATGGGGGTCTGTGTGTTTCCCTGCTTGAGTCCCACTCGAGCTGCTGCCAAATCGCACCATTTCTGCCGTCACTAAGTGGGCAGAGTGAGCACTTTTCAAAGATGTAACCGTTTGCCATAAATCATTTTGAGTAATAATGAAAATACAGTTTGTCTAACCTGCTTTTCTTTGCAGTCAGAACTGTGTTTGCCTAGTCCCCCGTTCTGGTTTTGAACTGCTGAACTGGACCAATCAGTGTGGGGGGACCTTTGAAATGGAGCCTGCTGCTGGCAAATCAGAACTTGGACTCTCATTGTGGAGCCAGCCACCTATGTACTGTATGGCCAATGCTTCTGGGAATTGTAGTTTGGACTTTGGCACCTTTTTTCCACCAACAGGGGGAGTTTACTGTGAGTGACAGCCAAACCAGCCAACTGAACTGGAAGGAACTCAAAGGAAATGCCCGACTCTGTCTACTGGAAAGATCAGATCAGTTTGGGCAGTGAAGAGACAGGGAACTGTGTGCTTCTTCGGTGTGTAGTTTTAGCGCGGGAATCAAGTGTAAGGCCCTAAGTTTCGGTCTGCAGCTTGTGCAAGTGCCTGTTCAGACTGAATCCGACCTGTGAAGAGAATCAAGGAGATCTGAAGAGTAGAAACTAGGCTCACCCTGTAGAAGACGGTAGAAATTGCTAAATCGTGCTCGGTCTGTCAGGAACTGAAGCTGATATGTGTTCTCCGGGTATTGTGCAGTAATTGCGGTCGGGATCAGAAGCAGCCTGCCTGGTATAGTACTTTCCTTTTACATATAAATGTGTGTAGTGCTTGTGGGGAATCGCATTTCAAATCCCCTGTACAGTGAATTGAGTGCATGAAGCTGGAAGTAAACCCCAGCTTAATCCAGACTACATCTATTTGCTCTAAACTGTAGTGGGGTCCAGTCACAAGGACCTTTTCCACATGTTCTGCTCCTCCTGGCAATCCAGGACAATTTGCTTTCCATCTAGTTCCCAACACTGAGTCTGTGAGTACAAAGCAGGGTAGCTCCCTGCCATCTGTTTATCAAATTGCAAGTGTTTCATCTATTTGTTGCTCTTCCATTTCTTCACAAACTGAGCCATCCGACTCCAGATTACAATTGGGTATTGTGCAAGTGTTTTTCCATCACAGGGCCCCATCCAGCTGCACCGATCCTGGATAGCCCCCACCCAACCTGGGTACCCAGTGAAAGTGACAATTTGGGACTCTGAGCATGCTCACAGTACTGTGATTTTTAAGGTGTCACTCTAAACTAATTAACCTGATTTTCCCCGTCCTTGTTATATTCCCCTAAATAAATCAGATCTGTTTGTTTCAGCAAAGTTACACTGTCTGAGGTATTCATTTATGTTAAAGTGTTGTACTGTGGCTTTTGCATTGTATCATCTTGTTTTATATGGGGTCCCCAGAGTCAAGCTGATCGAACCAGTCCTGGGGGTAAGTGTATACTGTGAAGGTACTTATGATACATTGTGTGGGCCACTAGTGGGAAGAAAGGGGGGTTGCAGTGACCCAGAGGGCTGTGACCAAGTCATACCAGACTGTCTTAACCCTGACCTCTGGATGGAGGCACCCGCCATTGGACCTAGGCCCCTTAACCTGTTAGCAGTTACGCAGGCAGGGGTAGTAGCCCTTGGGATAGCGTCAATTGGGGGTTATACCTTACCGATCTGAAACACAGAAACACAGAATCTGATGGCAGATAAGGGCTGCTTGGCATATCCAGTCTGCCCATTTGTTTATTTCTTTTTTTTTTTTGGACACTTCCTTTGTGCACACCTTCTTTCCTTAATTTATGGACACTTATGAAGTGACCACATGTAACCAGCCTGAGGCACAGAACAATTGCTAATGGGCAGGAGCCCTTCAAATAGGAACTTCAGGCAGAGAACAGCAAGAGGAAGGAGCTGCTATTAGAACTTTACTACTCTCCTGGGATTCAAGAACTAGAACTCTTTTGCTGGGACCTTCAATTTAGGGTAAAAACAAACAAACAAAAAGAGTTAGTGTGTTTGTCTGAGTTGGGTGAAGTGAATTATCTGTGCAGTTAGCTAGGTGAAGAAGGAAACTGTGAATTAAGGGGAGGGGCTAAGGCAGAAGGAAGCCAGGTGTTTTGGATTTAAAAACTGCCCTAGATAGTTTTTGGCAGAGAACAGCAAGAGGAAGGAGGTGCTGTTAGAACATTACTACTCTACTGGGACTACATAGCCCTCACTCCCTCCCCACCTATAGAAAGTTCTACTTTTATAGGCATAGGACTTAACTGACAACAGGAACTTCCTGTTTGGGAGCAGGAAGGGAGTGATCACAGAGACACAAAAGACTCACCATCCTAGAAGGAAAACAGTAGCTCTCCATCCCCCCTAGCTAGTGGAGGTCTGGCCCCGAGCAAGTGAGAAGGAGACTACTGAGGAATGTAGGAACTTCCTGTCCCAGAACAGGAAGATCAGGAGCTTTAAGGGCACAGAGGCAGTAGGAAAGAAAACACAATTACATAAAAATAAAAAAAATAAATAGAGAGAGGAAAGAGTAAGTATACAAAACAACAGTTAAGATGTCACAAATTAGACATGATGGTAGTGGTGCAGTGCAGTGCAGTACAGTGGCTGTGGAGCAGCAGTCTTCCGGGAGATGTTCTGGAGGATGCGGTGTTGTTCCATCTGCAGGCACCTCTCTGAGCTGAGGGAGGAAGTTGCTCATCTCTAGGATTGAGTTGACCAGGATTCGGGGGACCTCCTCTCCCACCCAGGGACCACCAGGGCTACCGCTGCTGCCTCAGAGGTTGCTAAGAAAGAGAAGCGGTTGGACCATAGTGGGCTCAGGGAGAAAGGGAGGGTGAGGGTGGTGGAACAGAGGTGTATCCCTCCAGTTGTACCTCTCCACAATTCATATGCCATTCTGGCAGAGTGTGGTTCCTCTGTGGAGGCACCCACAGTGGAGACCAAGGAGGATGCTGAGAACCTCCACAAAGGAGACCCACAGGAGGGTGGCATAGAACCCCACAGGGGAAGGAAACAACTCCTGATGGGGGACTCCATTGTTAGGAAGGTAGAACTGGGAGAGGGAGGTAAGGTGCCTGCCTGGTGCCATGGCTTGGATTTGGAGGGACAGGGAGCGAAACCTGAGGATCGCGGGAGCAGCTGCACAGGGGAGGGAGCTGGATGTCATTGTCCACCTAGGGACAAATTACCTGGCTGGGAGAGGAATCAGAACAGTGGAGGAGGAGTTTGTGGAGTTGGGGAAGGGCCTTAGCATGCCCGCTAACCTTCTTGGAGGTGCTACCTGTCTATGACATGGGTGAGGCTAGGGTGCTCCACACAATAGGATTCAATCAATGGTTAAAAAACTGGTGCAGAGTTCAGGGTTTTGGCTTCATTGGGGACTTGTGGTCCACCTAGAGTGATGCAGGCCTATACTGGCATGATGGTCTGCATCTGTCCAGGAGGGGAACCTGGATCCTAGGTGATAGGTTTAAATGCTTTATTGGCTAGCATTTAAACTAGCCAAGGGAGGAGGCACTGAAAAGGAGCAGGGAAATCCTAGACCCCCCAAAAAATCAGGGTAGTTAGTGAGGTAAACACCAAGACAGGATGCCAATCGCGAGAAGGGCAGGGGTAAATGGATAAAAAGGCAAAGGCAGTAAGGACAGGGATGGGGCAAAAAGGAGTAAGGCCATCAAAAAATGGAAGGTAATGAGTACCAATGCCTGTAATCTAGGTAACAAGCTCCAAGAACTGGTGGTCATGATGGAAGAGGGATGCCTGGATATCGTAGCAGTCACAGAAACATGGTACACAGAGAACCATGACTGGGATATCAACATACCAGGGTACACAATCTACAGGAGGGACAGGGAGGGTAGAAGAGGGGGAGGAGGAGTAGCTCTCTATGAAAGGGAAGGGATCAAAACAATGGAACAAAAGGGTAAACAAGGAGGAGAGGAGGCACTGTGGGTCACCCTGGAGACTGGAAATGGCACCACAATCTGTACAGGGATTGTATCAGACTCCCATCTCAGGGGGAGGAAATGGACAAGGAAATTATAGAAGGCATTATTAGGATGGCAGAGAAAGGAGAGATATTGTTGATGAGGGACCTGAACATGCCAGATGTTAATTGAAGCACCTTTGCTGCAGCCACATCCAAGAGCAGGGTCATTCTTGATACCCTACAGGGGGCATGCCTTGGACAGCTAGTGTTGGAACCCACTTGGGAGGGAGCAATCTTAGACCTGGTACTCTCACATGGGGATGGAGAGAGGATCTCCGATCAAGAAGTGGGTAGCCATCTGGGGACAAGTGACCACCAAACTATGGCTCACGATAAACTCAGCTGCAGAGTCAAGCCATACAAAAGTGAGGGTACTGGACTTCAGAAGGGCTAACTGACCTTCTAAAAAAAATGGGAGAGTGCCTCAGAAAAGCACTAGCAAACAGGCAAGAAGGAGGGGTGGAGCAACAATGGGGAAACATCAAAACTGTCATCCAGAGGCAACAAGCCTTTGTGTGAAGCAAATAAACAAATCAAAACAAAAGCAATAACCACTATGGTTCAAAAAAGAGGTGGCAGGTAAGGTTAGGGAGAAAAAGATAGCATTTAGGAAGAATAAGGAAAAATAGAAGGAGCAGGACCAAAAATTGAACCAGTAAAAGCAGAAGGAAGTTGGGAATGCAGTCAGAACAGCAAAAGCCCAAATCGAGGAAAAGAGAGCCAACTCGGTTAAGAAAGGCGATAAAACCTTTCATAGGTACATTAGGGAGTGAAGAAAGACAAAGGGAGGGATAGTGAGGCTGAATAAAAGGAACGGTGGGTGGGCAGAGAGGGACAGTGAAAAAACAGGGATACTGAATAAATACTTCTGCTCAGTATTTTTCAAAAGAAGAGGAGGGGAAGGTGCCTAATCCAAGCAATAGATGCACTCTGGATAGGGGGGTCGATCCCAGTCCTTTCACAGAAGAAAGGTTCTGAAAGAACTCCTAAAACTAAAGGTGGACAAAGCAATGGGGCCTGTCGGGATTCACCCCAGAATTCTAAAAGAACTAAGGGGACAACTAGTGACACCACTGACTACCCTTTTTAACAAATCATACGAACATATGAAATTTGCCAGCAGATAAAGACCTAGAGGTCTATCAAGTCTGCTCGAATGTGCAGCTAGCACCCCTTATTCTGCAGCTGCCCTTCCCTTCCACCCTTCCCCTTCATTAACCCTCCCCCTTGTCCTGTCCCATCTTCATTTGAAGCAGTCCACTGTTCTACTGCATACCACTTCTGCAGGTAACGCATTCCACCCAGCCACCACCCTCTCTGTAAAAAAGTGTCTCCTCATCTCCCTCCTGAACCTTCCTCACTCCAGTCTCATATCATGGTCCCTGGTGGCCCTCCCCTCCCTTACTTTGAACAGCCCCTCTGTACCCGTCTTGTTTATTCCTTTCATGTATTTAAAGGTTTCAATCATGTCACCCCTGTCTCTCCTCCCCTCCAGTGAGTACATGTTCAACTCCTTCAACCTACTCTTGTATGAGAAGTCCCCCAGCCCCTTGATCATCTTTGTCGCCCTGCACTGCACCCCCTCCAGTAACTTAATGTCCCTCTTCAGATCCGGACGCCAGTACTGCACGCAGTACTCCAGGTGGTCTAACTAATGACCTATACAGTGGCAGAATCACCTCCTCCTCCTCAAGGATATACCCTTGTAATACAACCCAGCATTTTGTTGGCCTTTGCAGCTGCCTTCCTACATTGTGCTGAGTTGTTCATTGACCCTGTAATGAGCACACCAGATCCTTCTCCTCCTCTGTCTGGGCTAGCTGCACTCCCTCTAGCTGGTAACTTTTCCTTGGGTTCTTCATCCCAAAATGCAGCACCTTGCACTTTTTGGCATTAAAGCCCAGTTGCCAGGTGTCTGACCAGGTTTCAAGCTTTGCTAGATCATCCTGCAACCCCTGCCACCCCCTAGGTCATCCACCACCACGCCAACCTTGGTGTCATCAGCAAACAGACTGATCTTGCTCTTGATGTCCCATGATATGTCTGCAATGAATATCCCAAACAACACTGGTCCCAACACAGAGCCCTGTGGGACACCGCTCGTCACTGACCTTGGGTGTGAGAGCTCCCACCACCACCACCTCTGTTGCCTTCCCTACAGCCAGTTTCCTACCCATCTCACCAGCTTTGTACCCGCCCCTGTGCCTACTAACTTCCTTCCCAGCCTTCCATGTGGCACCAAGTCGAATGCCTTACTGAAGTCCAGATACAGGACATCCACTGCATGGCCCCTGTCCAGTTGCCTAGTTACCCAGTCATAGAACTCAACCAGGTTGGTTTGGCAGGATCTGCCATGTATGAAGCCATGCTGTCTACTGTCCTGTAGTCCTTTGGCCTCTAGGAGGGCCTCCAGCCTCTCCTTCAGGATAGTCTCTATTAGCTTACCCACGATGGATGTGAGGCTCACTGGTCTGTAGTTTCCCGGTTCATCCTTGGGGCCACTCTTGTGGAGGGGCACCACATGCGCCATCCTCCAGTCCTGAGGTACACACCCCGAATATAGTGAGGCACTAAATAGGTTGCAAGGACCTCTGCCAGCTCCTTCAGTACACTGGGGTGGATGCCATCTGGGCCTGGCGCCATGTCCACCCTCAGTGCCTTCAAACCCTCTCGAACTCTGCCCTCCATGATTTCCCCATCTGTCACCACTTCCCCCCCTGCTTCTGCCATTTCTCCCACCTTGGGTGTCACCCTCCTCTTCTCTTTAGTAAATACTGAGCAGAAGTACTCATTTAGTGCTTCCGCCTTATCGTACCCTACTTCCACCCAACCCCCCTCCTTCCTAATCCTTACTATGTGGTCCTTACAGCTCCTTTTCTCCCTGATGTACTTAAAGAAGTCCTTCTCACCCTTCTTAATGCCTTGTGCCAGCCTGAGTTCCATAAATGCTTTGGCTCCCCTTACTGCCCTTGTCACCTCCTTCGATTCTGTCAAGTACTCCTCTCTGTGTTCCCCCTCCCTGTTTTCTTGTACTTCCTAAAGGCAGCTCCTTTCCTCCTTACCTTTTCCATGACCTCCTTGCTCAACCAGCTCAGTTTCTTAGCCCTAGCCTTCTTGCTCTGGGCTTTGCAGCAGGTTTTGGTTGCCTCCACTATCCCCAGCTTTATGAGCTCCCACCTCCGGTTAGTGTCCATGCTAGATTGAATTCTGGCCAGGTACCCTTTTACCACTTCCCCCATCCTCCCAAAGTCGGCCCTCCTGAAGTCCAGCACTCTCATGCCAGATTCCACTCCTTCCTTGCCCATATCCAATGTGAGCCATACTGAGTGGTGGTCACTCCCTGACAGCGGTTCCTCCACTGTAAGTTCTCTCACAAAGTCCCCATTTGCCAGCACAAGGCCAAGGGTATTCCCTAACCTGGTTGGTTCACTGACCATCTGCAGCAGGAAGCTGTCCTGGAAGGCATCCAGCAGTACCTGCTCCCTTCTGTTCCTGGTTGTTGGGGTGCTCCAGTCCACTCCTGGCATGTTGAAGTCCCCCACAATCACCACACTACCCTTCTCGCAGGTCCTCCTGATCTGTCCCACTAGTTCCCGGTCTAACTCTTCCGTCTGAGATGGTGGCCTGTACACCACTCCCATTCTAAGAATCCTATTCTTGGAATCCTGGATTTGCACCCAAAGTGACTCCGTACTACCCTCCTCCCCTTCCTCCCTTACACACTTCAGTCCTTCCTTCACATATAGTGCCTCTCCCCCTCCTTTCCCAATCACCCTGTCCCTACGAAATAACCTGTACCCTGGTACAGACAGGTCCCAGTCATTATATTGGGTGGCCCACGTTTCCATGATGGCTGCAATGTCCACCTCTCCTCTGCCATGAGAACCTGTAACTCTGCAGTTTTCTCCCAAGGCTCCAAGCATTCAGGGTAACCACCTTCCACCCTCCCACCCCCTCCCATCCTGCCCTCCTTTCCTAGCATCACCAATAGTACTTGCCATTTGTCCTTTGTCACTGTTATGGGGGGTAAGCTCATATGGTTTCCCAGCCTGTGGTCTCTGCATATCTCTTCCCCAACTGCCACACCCCACTCCTAGTTTAAATTCCCAACTTCCTCTATATACTCTTTCATCCTCTGTTCCAACACTTTCTTTCCCTCCTCACTCAAATGTAGTCTGTCCTTGGCATAGAGACTACTGTCCTCCCAGGTTCCTCCGGAACTCCCCAACAGCCCATACCCTTTAGCACAACACCGTGTTCTTAGCCATCCATTAAATTCCTCTATTCTCAGCTTTCTTACATAGATACATAGACAGTGTCGGCAGATAAGGGCCTATGGCCCACCCAGTCTGCCCACTTGAGCTTGTAAGTTCAGTTTGTTTTCCTAGAAGTCTGTTTCCCCTTACCCCTGACCTCTAGAATTCCTTTATGTCTATCCCATGCATTCTTAAATCCCGTGATTGTTTCAGCCCCCACCACTTCCTCTGGCAGGGTGTTCCACTTGTCCACCACCCGTTCTGTGAAGAAATTCTTTCTCATGTTTCCTCTGAATCGTCCTCCCTCCAACTTCATCCCATGCCCTCTAGTCCTGGAACATCTTTTCCGCTTAAAAATAGTGTTTTCCTGCACCCTGTTCCTCCCTGTAAGATACTTGTATGTCTCTATCATATCCCCTCTCTCCCTCCTCTCCTCCAGGGAGTACATGTTCAGTTCCTTCAACCTGTCTTCATAGGACTTGTGATGCAATCCATGCACCATCTTTGTTGCCCTCCTCTGAACCTTCTCTACCCTATGTCCTACGTAGGTATGGTCTCCAGAACTGTACACTGTACTCCAGGTGGGGCCTCACCAGTGTCTTGTATAGTGGAATCATGACCTCCCTTTTCCTGCTGGTGATGCCCCTGCCTATACATCCCAGCATCCTATTTGCTTTACCTGCTGCCTTGTCACACTGTTTCCCTACCTTGAGGTCATCAGAGATGACAACACCAAGATCCTTTCCTGCTTGGTGCATGCATATCCTCACCCCCAACTGATATATTGTGCCAGGGTTTTGTGCTCCATATGCATTATCTTGCACTTCTTTGCATTAATTTCAACTGCCAAACCCTGACCATTCTTCAAGTTTCTGCAGGTCACTTCTCATTCTGTCTACACCTCTGGTGTGTCAACTCTGTTACAGAGCTTATGTAATCAACGAACAGTGAAATTCTGCCTTCTAGATCCTGCGCAATATCACTGATGAAGATGTTGAATAGGACCGGTCCCAGCACTGATCCCTGTGGTACCCCACTGGTCACTCTTCCCTCTGTGGAGTGACAGCCATTTACCACCACCCTCTGTGTCCTGCCACCCAGCCAGTTACCTACCCACCACACTACTGTCCTGCCCACACCCATATTCCCCAGTTTGTGTAATAGTCTTCTATGTAGCACAGTGTCAAAGGCATTGCTGAAGTCCAGATAGGCCATGTCCACTGCCCTCCCCTGATCCACCTCCCTAGTCACCCAGTCAAAAAATGCAATGAGGATGGTCTGACATGACCTTCCCCTGGTGAAACCATGCTGCCTTGGGTCCTGTAGTCCACTGACAACCAGATGTTCCACCAATCTCTCCTTCAGTAGTGCTTTCATGATCTTCCCCACTACCGAGGTGAGGCTGACTGGTCTGTAGTTCCCTGCTTCCTCTTTGTTACCACTTTTGTATAAGGGGACTACATCTGCTGTCCTCCAGTCTTTGGGTACCTCCCCTGTTTTCAGTGATCGGCTAAATAGGATAGCCAGAGGTTCAGCCACCACCTCTCTTAGTTCTTTAAGGACCCTGGGGTGCACCCTGTCTGGCCCCATTGCTTTATCAACTCTTATTACTTCCAGTTCCTTCAGGACCCTTTCTCGTGTAAAGGGACTTGTGTCCATTTCTCCACCATTCTCACCCCTTGTACTCCCTTCCGACCCATTACCCCCCTCTTCCTCAGTAAAGACTGAGCAGAAATACCTGTTGTGCATGGAAGTATGGTGTGGTACCTGAGGACTGGAAGAGGGTGAATGTGATTCCTCTTCACAAAAATGGGAGCAAGAGAGAGGCAGAAAACTACAGACCTGTCAGTTTGACCTCAGTGGTAGGGAAAATGATGGAATCACTTCTGAAGGAAAGAATTGTTGAGCACCTTGAGGCCAGTGGGCAGAGGACCCAAGGCAGCATGGATTCATAGTGGGAAGGTCTTGTCAGATGAATCTAATCTATTTCTTTGACTGGGTGACCAAAGTAGTAGACCAGGGAGAGGTTGTGGAAATGGTCTACCTAGACTTTAGCAAGGCATTTGACACAGTCCCACACAAAAGATTAATAAACAAATTAGCCAGCCTGGTAGCTGGTCCCAGGGTGGTAGCCTGGGTAAAACATTGGCTGAACAACAGAACACACAAGGTAATAGTAAACGGCGTCCATTCTGAAGAAAGGGGGGTTACTAGTGGGATACCACAGGGTTCAGTACTGGGTCCGGTCCTTTTTAATGTCTTTATAAGTGACATTGCAGAGGGACTGGAAGGAAAAGTATGCCTCTTTGCAGACGACACAAAGATCTGCAACAGGGTTGATACACAGGGGGTTAGAAAAGATGAGAAGGGACTTGGCAAGGTTGGAGGAATGGTCAGAAATATGGCAGCTTGGATTCAATGCAAAGAAGTTCAAAGTAATGCACCTGGGAAACAAAACCCAGGGGAAGATACACAAGGGGGGGGGGGTACTAACAACAACAGAAATGGAAAGGGACCTGGGGGTAATCATATCAGATGACCTAAAGGTTAGCAAGCAATGTGAGAAGGCAGTAGGGATGGCTGCAGGGACACTGGGATGTACAGAGAGAGGCATCACCAGTAAAAAACAGGAAGTTGTTATCCCTCTGTACAGACAGTTGGTGAAACCCCATATGAAGAGCTGCATCCGGTTCTGGAGACCCTATCTCCGCAAGGACATAGACAGGATGGAGGCTGTCCAGAGGAGGGCAACTAAAATGATGCAGTGACTGCAACAGAAGCCATACAAGGAGAGACTAAAAGAGCTTAATATGTATACCTTTGAGGAAAAGAGGGAGAGGGGGGACATGATAGAAACTTTTAAGTATCAGTGGAATCAACAAAGTCCAAGAGGGTAGCATCTTTCAGAAAAAGAGATGTGCAAGAACAAGGGGACACAATATGAAGATAGAGGGGGGGGACGGCTCAGGGGCAATGTGAGGAATATTTTTTCAGAGAGAGGGTGGTGGATGCATGGAACAGCCTTCTTGAGGAGATCGTGGGGTCAAAAACAGAGGAGAAATTCTAGAATGCATGGGACAGACATAAGGCAATTCTTGTGGGGGGTAGGAAGAAATAGTCTGTTGGTTAACTAGGATCTGCAGCTTATCCTGTAGGTAGGGAAATGGGCAGACTAGGTGGGCCAAGTGGTCCTTATCTGCCATCAAAGTCTATGTTAACTTTGGGGCCAGTGCCTCTGAGGAATGTGGAGACGGTCACCATTTTTGCCCATCCTGTCCTCTCATCAGCATAGCATGGCAACTGGTGTCAGGGTCACATCGCAGCCAATCAGGTTGAAAAAGCCTGTAAAGGGAGCAGAACCTCTCCTGGGACACCAAATGACTTTATCCTAATGCAAGCTGTGACCAATCTTGGATTGAGTGACTGACCTCCAGCACTGCATAATGTGATAAACAGCCTAGATGGACTAATCAGATGCTGATATTGCCAAGTGAACAGCATGGGATGTGCCACAGCTCAGTCAGACTGTGTGTGTGTTAGGGAAGGCAGACTGGACTGACCAGCATCTGAAAGGTGGATGAAACAGAACAAGCATCTGATTGAGAAAGAGAAAGAGACCAAGCAAATTTCCTGCTATAGAACAGAAAGTAATCTCATGCTGTGTTTATACAGTGTGAACTGGGATTGAACAGCTGAAAAGCTAAGAGACTTTGTAGGCCAAACTGCCTGTGTGGAAGAAAGCAACTCTGTGCCTGGGAAGCAGCAGCCAGTACCACTGCTCAATGGTGGTCATTGCAACACACCAGGGACTGGATGCCAGGATGTGGTGTGCTATTCTGACCTGTTTCAGGCTTCACAAGCAGAGCTGTATTATGCAGAAAGATTATCTGCTGCATGCAGAGGTCAGAAGTGGCCTGAATGGACCTAAGAGAATGGTTGATTCTGCCAGTCGACACCTGAGGCCTGCAAGGAGAGGAAGATGAACCCAACAGTGGCGGGCTCACCGTGGCTGCCCAACTACACCCTGCACATCAAGGGCGATCCCACTGGACTGGGGAAATTGTGAGCAACTCAGCTCGTCCCTGTAGTACCACCAACATCGATGCTTCTTAATTTGGGAAACCATTTGCTGGACTGGGCCATCTGGCCAGTAATATAAATACTCACTTTGGGTTTAAGTTTACTTGTTTGCAGCCAAGTAAAGTCATTTGCTTAATTCTTAAAGCGCTGAGCCACCAGCCAACCACGTGCAACTTCATCAAACCTACACTATCTCCACCGCTGGATACCCAGTGAAGCACTTGGGAGCTCCCTAATACTTAACTGAAGGGTTTATATACTGGTTCCTGTGGGGCATGGGTAGAATCTACCAGTATAGCTGGGCAAGGGGAGTGTGCATGCATGGCTGGTGCAGCTACGAGTCCCTTCTGGCTGGTTTCACTCTCTCTGTCATTCCTTTGTAATTGCAAGTCTCTGCTGTCGGCTGGCAGATGGCGGTCATCTCCGGTTGCAGTCAGGCCTCTCCTGACCTCTGCATTCAGCAGATGATCTTCCTCCTCTTCTCATACGGGGCAGTTCTGCCGCAGAAACCTGATCAATAAACTGCCTCATTCAGCACCTAGTCCCAAAGGGTGGCAATATAGAAACATAGACTTTGACGGCAGATAAGGACCACTTGGCCCACCCAGTCTGCCCATTTCCCAACCTACTGGATAAGCTGCAGATTCTAGTTAACCAACAGCCTACTTTCTGCCACCCCCCACTACAATTGCCTTGTATCTGTCCCATGCATGTTTGAATTCCCCCACTGTTTTAGCCCCAACAACCTCCCCAGGAAGGTAGTTCCACGCATCCGCTACTCTCTCTGTGAAAAAAGATTTCCTCACATTACCCGTGAGCCGTCCCCCCACTGTCTTTAAATTGTGTCCCCTTGTTCTTACACATCTCTTTTTCTGAAAGATGCTACCCTCCTGGACTTTGTTGATTCCCTTGAGGTATTCGAACATTTCTATCATGTCCCCCCCTGGCCCTCCTTTCATTAAGGGTATACATATTAAGCTCTCTCAGTCTCTCTTCATATGATTTCTGATGCAGACCCTGCACCATTTTAGTTGCCCTCCTCTGGACTGCTTCGATCCTGTCTATGTCCTTGCGTAGATGAGGGCTCCAAAACTGCACACAGTACTCCAGATGGGGTCTCACTAACTGTCTGTACAGAGGGATAACCACTTCCCTTTTTCTATTTGTGATGCCCCTTCCTATGCATCCCAGTATTCCCCTGGCTCTCCTCAATGACTTCTCACATTGCTTACCCACTTTTAGATCATCTGATATGACTACCCCTAAGTCCCGTTCCATTTTTGTTGTTGTTAGTACATCCCCTGCTATTGTGTACTCTTCTCCTGGGTTTTTGTTTCCCAGGTGCATTACTTTGTACTTCTTTGCATTGAATCTAAGTTGCCATACTTTTGACCATTCCTCCAACCTTGCCAAGTCCCTTCTCATCCTTTCTACCCCCCCTTGTGTATCAACTCTGTTACAGATCTTTGTATCATCTGCAAAGAGGCATACCTTTCCCTCCAGACCCTCGGTAATGTCACCTATAAAGATGTCTGGACCCAGTACTGAGCCCTGAGGTACTCCACTAATGACCGCCCCTTCTTCGGAATGTGTGCCACTCACTATTACCTTCTGTGTCCTGTTGTGCAGCCAGTTTGCAACCCAGGCTACCACCCTGGGACCCACTCTCAAGCTGGCTAACTTGATTATTAATCTTTTGTGTGGGACTGTGTCAAATGCCTTGCTAAAGTCTAGGTAGGCCATATCCACAGCCCCTCCCTGGTCTACTACTTTGGTCACCCAGTCAAAGAAATCTATTAGATTCATCTGACATGACCTTCCCACTGTGAATCCATGCTGCTTTATGTCCTGTGCCCCGCTAGCCTCTAGGTACTCAACAATTCTTTCTTTCAGAAGTGATTCCATCATTTTCCCTACCACTAAGGTCAAACTTGGTACCAATCAGATTGTTTCAATCTCAGCCGCAGCACAACACAAATGTCTCTGTATTGCTACAGCCTTCTGCTTTGCTTTCATGCAGCTCTCAGTATGCAATTATCTCCTTTTACAAGCAGATGCTCTGAATCTCACTTCTCACGCTCTCTCTTCAGGCAGCCCAATGCAGTATGTGTGTGTCTGCAGTGATAAACAGACTGGTGCTTGTGTACTGCAGAGATAGACTGCGCATAGCTTCTGCTGTTTACTGAGAAATGTCAGTGCAACATCAGTCAATGCAGCTGTCACTCACTTTTGGTGGGGCTGGAGGTCAGTCACTTGACATAGGATTGGCCACAAAGCCGTGCCAAAACTCCAGTGTCCCAGGAACTTTTTCTGTGCTCCCCTTTTAGGCTCTGCAGTCAGTTGGCTGATGGTGGAACCCCTGGGCCTCTGTTGCTGCAGTGATGGGGTCACAGTGCACTAATATGGCGGTGCCCTTTGTAGTTTGTCGGGCACTTGCCCTAAAAGTCTTTGTTTCAAAAGGGCTCCAACCCTTAAACACTTATGTGGGGCCCCCAGTTGATGGTTTGCATGGTTCGCACTGACACTCGAGTGCTATCGGGGCAGTCATCAGGTAGTCCCTGATTTAGTCATGAGTGCCGATCAAGTTTGTCAGTCAGTAGCCAGTGGTCTCCTTTGAAGTATGGCAAAGTTGCAGTTTTGTGACATAAAAGGTGCCGAAGATTTTTTCAGGCTCTCCCCTCCTCTACACTCATGCTCTGGCCCCACCAAACTGTATGTAACCCCCCTGCAAATGGGGGTTCCCAAAAGTCTTCCAGGAGCTTGCCTGAATGCTCCAAGTCTGGGCGGTGTTTGGCATCTGAGCTGTTTAAATGTGGTTCCAAGTGAGTGCTATTTGAGCCTCCACCACTGTCTCTTTAAGAGCTGTCTGCTTGCAGAATTAATTAGTTTGTATAGGGGGACTGTGTATTTAATGCTCGAATCCTGCCCGGGCTGCTGTCAATTCGCTCCATTTCTGCCGTTGCTACATGTGCAGAGGGAGCCTTGTTGAAAGATATAACTGTTTGCCAGGAATCATTTAGAGTGACTGAGAAAATGTAGTTTGTCTAACCTGTCTTCATTTCAGTACGAACTGTTTAAGCCAGCCGCGGCGGTCGAAGTGACACCTAAGCCGACTCAGAGAACCACGAGGCTGGGAGGGACAGCGAGGGAGCACTCGGGAAAGGCGCAGCCAATCGGTAAGTGAGCGCTCCTCTAGGCACTGCAGCCGATTGGCTCTCCTGCCCCATTGACTTACACTGACTGAGCCTGCCTTACCGAAATCTGTCTGGGACTTGATTTTCTTCCCTGTATTTTTTGCAAAATCCCCAAAAAAGAGCTGTCTTCTATTCTTGCTACATCTGTAAAGGGAATCTGTTGATTTATTTGTATTTCTGCTGTAATTCTAATCCTTGATATCCGAAGTGGGCCAGACGCTGAGGCACCACTTTCCTCCTTTAAAACTGTGTAATTTACCTAAAAGGTGCTGTTTTCTGCTAATGTAATTGCAAGGGGAAATTGCTGACTTGTTGCTTTTTACTGTGATTACAACTCTTTTTTGCATTTGCAAGGTGGGCCAGATGCTGAGGCACCACAGCACCCCCCCCCCAGTCTTTTGTTGTGCAGATTTAGTCAGTGACAAACAGGAACACTAGTTTCTGCCTCTATTTAACTGTTGCACCTTCCTCTGTCTCTCTCCAGTCTGCCATCCCTACCCCACAGCACCCAGCTGAGCGCCGGGGCTTTGCTCCCCTAGCGGGTGGTCGGCGGCACTTAAGCCGACTCAGGGAATCACGAGGCCGGGAGGGGCAGCGAGGGAGCACTCAGGAAAGGCGCAAAAGTTTTGCCCACCCGCCCTTCCCCTCTTTGTGTGTTACTTTATAGGCATCTTCCAACCAAAATCTCTTCCCCGCCCTCAGCATTATTCTAAACCAATAGACTGTCACACCGGCTTGCTGATCCAACCAATTAGCAACTTCAATACTCCCCCGATAGCCAACTAACAATATCTCTCTCATAATGGGGAGTTTACTTCTGATACTTCTTTCACTGTCAGCCATGGGGTTTCACAAAGAAGATGTCCCTGTCTCACAAATTAGGGTGATCCATCCGGCCAGTCTCTCTGAACCATCCCCTTTGGTTGGCGCTCAAACCCTACATATGCCCCTACCATTGCTGCATCGACTACAGTGGTGTGACCACCAAAAGAGACACATACCACCACACATGTATTTAAATCAAGGCTCCACTACTGGATATACAGATCCCCCCTAAGCCTAACCATCAAACTGCTACTTGGTATCTCGACACAATTCCTTAACCCCACATGGAGCACCCCAATAGAGTGGAAACAGAATAAGAGAAGGAGGACCAAAGACAGCCCCTTCTCCCTATCACTGGCAGCCCTCACGAAACTCCTGCTCTTTCTATTGCTCTGTATTGGTAACGTGGAAATCAACCCTGGACCCCCTGAATGTATTACCTCTCCATCAGACTTAACCTCAATTAAAGGCCTCAGTTTCCTGCATATTAAAAAACTTACACTGATACAAGCCTGGGTTGCCCATACCTTGCCAGACTTTCTCGTGGTATCTGAGACATGGCTCAAACCCACCACAGCAGACAAGGATGTTAACCTACCCAACTATCAGCTATTCAGAGCTGATCGCCAAACAAGGGGAGGTGGAGTAGCCATATATGCAAAATCCGGCATAGCTGTATCCTGTATTGCTGCAACCTCTATGCCCAAGGAATTTGAATGCCTATCCCTAAAAGTCTCTCTCCCCAATACAGCAGCTTTTCAGCTAGTTGGATGCTACAGACCGCCCTCTGCTGAACACAAGCTCTTATCCCACCTGGGGAACCTGCTCAAGCCTGGCACTGAAAGTCATTATTCTAGGTGACCTGAATTTCAACTGGCTTACCCAGGCAGCTGCACCTCTGGTATCATTCTGTGATACTTATGGGTTCACACAACTAATTAATGAGCCAACAAGAATTAATGCAAGGAATAGTAACAACAGCACACTACTTGATATCATGCTAGTGAATCAACCACATCTATTCACACACGCTGGAGTGCTTCTCTGCGATATAAGTGATCACTGCCCCATTGCAGGGGTAAGATCCACCAGTACAACAACAATCCCTGCAAAATTCCTCATGAGGAGATCCAAGAAAAACATCAATATTGAAGGTTATTTGCATGATCCAGCTCACTCTCCACACTGGCAAGAGTTTTATCTTGCCCATTCTGTTGAAAAAGCTCAGCAGGTGCTAAATAGCATTATAATAAATGCCCTTAACACCATGCCCAATCTCTAGTATCCGAATAAAAACAAATCCTGTCATTGGTTTTCAGCTGACCTTAAAGCTGCACTGCTGGAGAGACAAACTCTGGAAAATGGCAAGAAAAACCAAGAATGCAAATGACTGGATGATCTTTAGGAAAGCCAGGGATAGATGCACCAAGAAAGTTAGGGATGCAAAGGCTGCCTTCTACTTGGCCGAGCTTGACTCCTCCTATCATAATCCTGCTAGATTTTGGGGTACCATCAAGGGCATGGTGGGGCAGGATGCTAACACCTCCTTTCCAACTCAATTACACCACAGTTATGGCCCTATCACTGGCAAAATGGAAATTCTGGACGCCTTCAATAACCACTTCACAACGGCTGGCCTTGCCTTTGACACCTCTCCAGCTAACCTGCTGAGGGAACAATTAAGTTCCCATTACACTGGTGATCAGAGAGCTGACTCTTCCTTCAGCTTCAAATCTATACTGTTGAAGCAAGTAGAGGATCTATTATGGCAACTGGATACCAAAAAAAGTGCAGGGGCAGACTCTCTGGACCCCTACTTTCTAAAGATTGTATGCCATGTACTTGCAGTCCCCCTAACACACCTCTTTACCCTATCCCTAAACTCTGGCTCTATTCCCACACTGTGGAAGACAGCCCAAGTGGTTCCCCTTCTAAAATCAGGGGACCCTATGGATCTTAATAATTACAGGCCCATTTCCATTCTACCAGTGCTATCCACGATGCTAACCTCCTGAATCCAGCTCAATCTGGAATCAGGGCCAAGCATAGCACTATCACTGCACTAGCCAAGGTCACAAATGACTGGCAAACTGAATTAGATAAAAAGAATAATGTCTGTGCAGTATTCCTGGACCTGAGCAAAGCATTTGATACTGTGGACCACGAGCTTCTATCATCCCTGCACTCCCTTGGCCTAGATCCACCCTCCCTTAAGTGGTTCAGATGTTATCTCACCGGTAGGTCACAGCAGGTAAAAGCTGAAGGTGACCTATCCCCATTAAAACCACTGTTAAGAGGAGTCCCCAAGGTTCTATCCTGGGTCCTATCCTTTTGCCATTTATATAAATAATATTGATTCAACCCTCACCAATTCCTCTGTACACCTCTTTGCTGATGACACTGTGTTTTGTATGTCAGAACCCTTCATCTGCAGCTGCTCGTGAAATCCTATAAACAGAATTCTCCTTGTTACAATATCAGCTACTTGAGAAAAAGCTTCTGTTAAATGCAAAGAAAACTAAAGCAATGATGTTCACAAATCAAAGCTCCACCATCACCTCCTCCTCAATCATTCTCCCCCAGCTATGCACTATACTTGGAGAAACCTGGAGTATGTAGAAAACTTCAAATACCTAGGTGTGTGGATTGACAACAGACTCGACTTCCTCATCATTTGGAAGAACTGTTAAAAAGCTTGCAAAGGCTTGGCCTTCTCTATAGATTAAAACCCTTCTAAACAGAGACTCAAAGATGAGGTTAGTCCAGGCCATTTTCTATCAGTTGTTGACTATGCAGACTTCCTTTATAGTCACTGCCCCATCTCCTACCTTCACAAGTTGGATACCTTATATCATAGAGCAATAAGATTCATTACAGATCTGCCATCTAATACCCATCACTGCTCTCTTTATGCTGCAGTTGGGTGGGTTTCCCTTCACCTCAGAAGGAACAGAAATGCAGCACTATGGATTTACAGAGCGTTATCAAAAAAATTTACAAACTATATTCTGGACTGCTTCACCCAGACCATTCCTAGCTCCTATGCCCTAAGAAGCAACAACATCGTCCTGCTCAAATTGCCCAAATTCAACACCTGGCTAGGGAGGGCAGCAATCAGCTATTTTCTAGCCATAGCATGGAACACACTACAAAAATCCCTAAAACTGTCCAATATCATTCCATTTGCATCCTTTAAACAGCATGGTACAGTCTTCTTCACAGAGAAATGCAGTTGCTACCGATAGAGCTAGCTTTGTCATCTTACAATCTCCCTCCTAAAAATTAACCATATATGGCATAATCCTCCCAGACAGACACCCCATCTTATGACACCCAGTAATACATTCACCATCCTAGTATTACATTATATTGTGTGTTTGCCATGGCCCCCCACTGGGATCTGTATATACTGCATATACTGTAAATATTAGCTTAACTTTCCTGTAACCGTTTTTTATCACGCGAATTCACTGTACATCACTGTGTTTATAAACGTTTTTCCCCTGTATGTATAACTGTTTTATATAAGTGTATGATGTATCTGTTGTGTATCAACTGTTGAACCTTGATCTTATCAGGTCCATCTTGTAAATGAGCCTTGCTCAATGATGTTCGCCTGAATAAATAAAGATTTGATGATGATGATGAGGGAGTCTTATTGTGAGTGACAGCTGAACCAGCCAACAGAATGGTGTGGAGCTAAAGGAAATGCCCTGTTCTGTGACTGGAAAGATTAGATCAGTTGTGACTGTGAAGAGAGAAGGAGCTCTGTGCTTTTATGGTGTATAGATTCACATGGGAAGCACGTGTGAGGCCCTGAGTTTCGGTCTGCAGCCTTTGTGAGTGCCAGTTTGGACTGAATCCGAGTTGTGGGGAGAAAGAAGCACTAGAAGTGTGTAAACCAGGCTCACCCTGTAGAAGACTGGAGAAATTGCTGAATCGCGCTCGGTCAGTCAGGAACTGAAGCTGCTGTGTGTGCTCCCGGGTATCTTGCAGTAATTGCGATCGAGATCGAGGAGCAGTTTGCCTGGTATAGCACTTTCCTTTTACATATGAATGTGCGTAGTGCTTGTGGGGAATCGCTATTTCCAATCCCCAGTGCTGTGTGCTGTGTGTTGAAGCTGGAAGCAAACCCCAGCTTGTCTCGGACTAAATCCGTTTGCTATCAAGTGCAGTGGGGTCCAGTCACAAGAACTTTGTCTCCATGCCTTGTTGTTCTGGCAATCCAGAACATCCACCATCAGGTTTTCAGCTTGGGTATTGTGAGTACAAGTCAGGGTATTCCCCTGCAGCCTGTTTTCAATCACAAGTGTGTCACTAATTCTTGTTGTTTCATTGCTTCATGGACTGAGCCATCCAGCTCCGGATTACAATTGGGTGTTGTGCATATATTTTCTTCTACAGGGCCCTATCAATCTGCACCTGCTGGCCAACCCCGGGCAACAGACCTGGCTAGCCCCCCCCAACCTGGGTACCCAGAGTGTGACTTTTCAGACCCTGTATGTGTGCACAGTACTGTGATTTAATGCCACCAATTAACCTGATTCCCCCCTCCCGTGTTACTGCTCCCTAAATAAATCAGATTTGTTGTTGTTATACTATATACTGTCTGTGGTGTTGGTACTTATGGAAACAGTATTATGATTTGCTGTGTATGTTGTTTAACCTTATTTTACAGGGGGGGGTCCTTGGAGACTAGCTGCAGAATCAGTCTTGAGGGTAAGTGATATCTATATGAGTGAGCAGTGTGTATATGTGAGGTATTGGGGCTGTAACTCCAGTGTACTGTGTGAGCCACTAGAAGGAATACAAGGAGGTCTCAGTGTCCCAGAGGGCTGTGACCAAGCTTGTCTAACCACTACAAACCCTGACCTCTGGATGGAGGCACCTGCCATAGGACCTAGGCCCCTGAACCTGTCCATAGTCAAACCGGCAGAAGTAGTAGCCCATGGGATAGCGCCACCTAGGGGTTACATGTAAACATCCATAAGGTGTGGGGGGAAGGGGAGAATAGCAGTGTTGACTGGTGCTGTGGGGTAGGCTCTGTGGAGCCATAAAGGTAAGCTCCACAGTGGGAGTTAACACATACTGATGGTCCATGAGCATATTATTAGTAAAGAGCTATTAACTGGTACGAGTTGACTGTTTAACGCATTGTGTTGGTTCATGAGATCCTGTGGGGAGGAACTGCACCCTGGGGTGGTACTATACCCATCACCAGGCCCACTTTCACCATTCTCGGAGTGGCAGCATAGTACAACTTAAATTCAATCGTGGATAAGAACACCCACGAGGAGTTGTGGATCCTGGCCCCTCTATCCTTTCTGAGCCCATAAAGCAGGGGTAGTGAATGGCACCTGCAGTAAACTGAGGTTACAAAAGGGTATATCAGTTCTGTTCCTTTGCATATATCTCATTTCAATGACATCAACAAACCAACAGCTACTGTTAGCAATCTTCCACCGGAAAATTCAGTAAACAAAAATTAGCCAGACGGCAACTGGATTCCTGCCAACCAGATCAGTGTTACTTACCATACCTCTCAGCTGTTGTACATTTCACAAGATCTGGTGATGTTTCTAATAACTGTAGCAGGTCCCCAGTTACTACACATCTCACTTCACAAGGTAGGGAGCCAGACAGGATTCTAAGATGTGTCCGGGCACCCAGAGCATACTGTGAGTCCCTTACACTGCTACTAATATGCACACACTCAATAAAGCCACTTTCCACTCAGCAGCAGATTCAAGCATGAATACATTTACTGGCCACGTTACATATATACTACTCGGTCCCCTTAGGACACCCATATTCACAAAAACTCACACTCAGGCTTCCCCTTTGGATCCTATGGTTACTAGGACCACTACAATTTAGCCTTGAACACTAAACATGCACTTCATTCATTATATTTGCATTTAGTCTCAGATATCAATGCTGTTAGCACCCACATCCAGGTACTGTACTACAGGATTGCAGCAACCCACCCTCTGGTGCCACAGGTCTCATCCCTACCCTCTCATAGAGAAGCCCTAACTTATTAGATAACTTTCCCCAGGCTTCACGCAACTTATCCTCAGCTCAAGTGCACTGTGGTGCATACTCTCCTGAGACCTCATGGGTAACAGGCTTGTACATGATGGGCCACGCTTGGCATGCACAAAGACCCCTAGTCCTGAAGCAGAACCATTGACAGGATGAAAGAAGGACTCTCCTTGACTCCTCCATGGTTCCACATCTGTGGCCAGAGACCGCCACCTCAGAACCTTGAGTGGGTCCTCACAAACCCCAGGTGAAATCCTTGAGGGGATAACCCCAGTACTCCATCTTTCAGCTCCTCAGTACCTTAGGATCACCTCTCTCTCTCTGCTCTCTTTTTCTTTGTTTTCATGCCTTTCTTCTCCCTTTTCTTGGGCACCAGTTCTAGTCATGTTCTCTCTCCCCTCTCATCACCTGTTGCCCCCCTCCCCCCGGGGGAAGAAACTACTACTTCATGGTCTTTGTCCTCTCAGGCCAGCGTCTGCACTCGTCTGAGCCAATCTCAGCTGAGGAACACCTGAGTGTGCAGGGCTCTACCCACTTCTGCTTAGAGATGGGAGGGGTAGACAACACTGCAGCCAAACGGACACAAGACACTCAGGACATGCACACGCATGTGCAGTGACTCAGCAGTCCTGTCCTGTTTACAGGAAGGAAGCTAGGAATGTCCCATGCTTCAAGGACATTTGATACTTTAAACTGCTTAGTAACCGGGTTGGAAGGGACAGGCAGTGACAGCATGGGTTACATAATGTTACAGCTATTTCATATACACAAACTAGTAAAAAATGAAATTAACTTACTGGAGAAAATCATCAACATAAAACATATGTATTCCACTATTCTTAAACGTATTGCTCTTTAAAATGAGAGAGAGCTATACCTTCTTTTGCTCTGCATGTAAATGCTATATATTTTAATGCTGAGAGGTATTTACTTACTTCCAACTTCATAATCCTCTGTATTAGTCTCCAACGTCTTATTAAGAACTGCGAGCAGCTGTTCTTCAGTTTGGTACTACAGTAAAAGGAACTAAGGTATCAGTAGCCAGAGAAAACAAGTTTCCTCTGCACTGTTTTCAGTTTGCTCTGTTTCCAGCTGCTCTAACAGAGACTGAATGTTTACTTCCTGTCTGCCTCTGTACCTTGCCACTCCATTATGTAAATAAGGATATTACTATTCATAGAGTGGGGAGGGAATTCTTAAAGGGGAACACCCATGATCCTATTCCTATACCTAAATTAGGGACTGCCTACGCTTTGCACTTTGAGTGCAACATGTATTTTTTTTTTACTCTTTTTTGGGAGTGTATGGCTAGGGTTGATCTTCTGTCACCCACTCCAATATTGCTGTATGGGTCGCCACTCTGGGCATAATTGCACTCCTGTAGACTCATGAGGGTGGCAGGACCAGCGAACAGCAAAATAGAGGTATAAATAGCTCTGATGTACATCTAGGCACATTGAATATCTCACAGCTGATGTCAGCTGTGACATCAGCCACTATTCTGGGATGCCACCCCAACTGGTGTCTCACAGTACTATTTGGTGGGGATCCAGGATCTCCCAGAAAATATAACTTGCAAAATGCAAGTGAAATGCTTTCCTTGCACTCAGAGTTCAGATCAAGAGCAGCCCCACACTGATGTGTGAGGCTTGGTATCATGGGCATCCCCCTTTAAAGAAAACAGAGTGCCAGAACACCATATAAATGTGAGCTGCCCCCGGTGTCTAGGGGTATGACAGGTGAAAAAAGGCTGGAGGTGGTACTTGCAGCAAGAAACACAGTCCAAAAATGTAAAACTCATTTACCTGGTTCTGGAGTTGGTCACGGGGTGCAGATAATCTTGAGATGGGGTGCTGGTAGCTGCTGGGAGCAAACATGGTTAGAGAATGAAATGCAGTTACAGTGATTAAATCCATTGTCCACTCCAGAACTTAAAAGTGAAAAAAAAAAATTTAATGAGGCAACAGTAAAACAGCCACTCCGTGGAGCAAACTGAGGTAGCTTGAACATGGTGGGCACATTCATTTGGTCTGTGAAACATGGCACGGACCAAGATAGCAGCATTAACTTGATGAAACAATCTGTTTACTATTTTCCCCTCCAATGAGCCACTTAAGGTTCCCTCTTGATCGCAGCAACTCATAGGTTTGTAGCCCACCAGCTGTAGAGCCGAAACTACTTCTGCCTTTCTCCCTCCTGCACAAGACTTCGGATTTATCACTTTGGGCTACATGTGGATACCTCCAACACTGACACTTCTGAAGTACTCCATGGAGCAGCCCAGAGACTTTACCTTCTGCTCCTGGTGGTCTTCCGATTAAGCGACGAAGACACAGGGTGGGGGGAACGGGTCCTTTTCATGACATGTTGGGCACAAGAGAGTCCAGACACAGACCAGGCACCACCAGTCAGACGACATGATAGGCGCTCCAGGAAGGGGCCATGGACTATCCAGATAGGGCGCTGCTCACTAAGGCCGATGCCCTGGACTCCTCTGCAACTTCCTGCTCTGTCCTGAACAGCTTCAGCTTGGCTCACAAGGCACCGACACATCAGATCTTCCTGTAGGTTCTGTATCCCTTCAGCTGTGTCCAGTCTCCCACAGAGCTTGGTGTCATCCGCGAATAGGCACATTTTGCCCTTAATGCCATCCCCAACGTCATTGATGACATTGAACAACACCGGCCCCAGCACAGAGCCCTGTGGAACCCCACTGGTTACCTCTCTGGTACCAGATTACTCTCCCCCCAACAACCACCCTCTGGGTTCTGTCCTTCAGCCAGTTTTCCACCCATGTGGTCATCTTTTCCCCAATCCCAAGATCCACTAACTTTCTGATCAACCTTTTGTGGGGCACAGAGTCAAAGACCTTCCTGAAATCAAGATAAAGGATTTCTACCACTTGGCTCCTGTCTACTGTCTTAGTGACACAGTCAAAGAAGTCATATTCGTTTGACATGATCTCCCCCACCACCACCATGAACCCATGCTGCCTTGCATCCTGGAGACCATACATCCACTGGGATATCACTGCCTAAGGCCTCCCCTACCGGGTCAAAAAAATATATAAGATTTGTTATACAAGATCTTCCCCTTAAGAACCCGTGTTGGTAGATATCTCCATGCTGATTCTCTTTAATATGATCATCAATAGCCTCTTTTATGAACCCCTCGAGTACCTTACCTAGAATACATGTCAGGCTGATTGGTCTGTAGTTTGAGCTCTCTGTTTAAGGCCCCTTTTTATGTTTGCTTGCACGCATGTGCAAGAAACATAGTGCCATCATCCGAGTTTTTGTAGGTGTGGCACCCTGTCTTCCAGTTCAGTGTGTTTGCAGGCACGGCCACAGTTCACCAATGAATGCTGCAGCTGTTTATGCAGCAGTTGAAAATGCAGTGGCGTATGGTTGAAAGGGAGAGATCGCTTCAGTGAGCAGCGATATGATAGTGTTGATTAGCATATTGCTGGCAATCCTGCTTGTTTACATCTCTGCTTTGTCTTCCTGGAACATAAATTCAGTTTGAAATGAACTTTTCCTAGGACTATCTTTCCAGGAGGAGGCAAGTGACTAAAATGACATCCTTGGAATGTTTCCAAAAAAAGATCTAATTGCCATGCTTGGAATGTTGAGTCAGAGTTCAGGGTAGGAGCGGCATTGACAAAACCAAGAAAACAGAACCCCAAAGAGACTGAAAAAGTAGACGCAGTTGTCGTCTGTTGGCACACCTGATCAATATTGTAATAATACTCCCCAACCCTCTGAGTGTCTCTGAATAGCACTCTTCCCCCCCCACCACTCACACACAGTATGGCTGACGGGGGTGCCCAATCCCCCATTGGCTCCGCGCCCCCCCTAGAGTTCTAGGTGCCACACTGGGAGCCCACCCCAGCGTGGCATAAGTGAGAATGGCGACAGGGGTGCCCAATCCCCCGTTGGCTCAATTAAACCCCCCCAAAAGAAACAGACTTCCAGTTGCCATGCTAGGAGCCCACCCCAGTGTGGCACACGTCTGTATGGCCGATGGGGCTGCCCAATCCCCCGTCGGCTCCACTGACCCTCCCCAAAAAAATCTTTCAGCTGCCATGCTGGGAGCTCACCCAGTGTGGCACAAGTCCCACGTCGTCTTCCTAAAAACACCTGAAAGAAAAACGGTCCCTCGTTGATTGTCTTGCCCCCAACCCGTGCCCACCCTCCGTGCATCCACCTCCCACACCCCACCTCATCCCATACTTACCTCCAGAGGCCAATGAGATGATCTTCGTGGACCGGGAACACATCTGTACTCTTCAAAGCCGACTGCAAACTGAAGAAATGCGGTAAGCTGCATAACGGAATAAATGAGATTTTCAACTTTGATGCATATCTCAGGCATTTTGGAATTTTAACAAATTTTTCAACATAGGGGCTTTGGGGACCCCTCATATGATTCTGCCACTGTCATGATGTTAATCGGCCCCAAAAGGTGATTTTGAGGTCACTGTGTGGAACCACCTTTCGGGACCAATTTACTAAATGACAGTGGCACAGTTCATGAGGTAGGCCCCAAAACCTTATGTTGAAAATTTGGTGAAAAATTCCCAAAAATGACTGATTTACGAGCGTGCTTTGCGCAGTTCCTACGCAGCCTCGTAAGTTTGTTAATTTTTAATATTTTCACTCCAGATTTTCAACATTGCCATTTTACCACACCTCCTTATGAGCAGTACAGCTGTCATTTTTCACATCTCGCCCAAAATGTGTTTCCACGCATGTAGCACACAATAGGCAGTCGGTGTGCGAAATCAATGTTCGGGACAGATTAAGAAAATCACAGTGATACAGCGCATGAGCAGAGGTCTTAAAATGGCTATGTTTAAAATTTGGTGACAAAGTCCATAAAATGACTGTGTTACGAGCGAGCATTTAGCAGTTTCCACGCACCCTCGTAAGTTCATGAATTTATAATATTTTAAGTCCAGATTTTCACCACTGGCATTTTTACACACTTCCTTATGAACAGTACAACTGTCATTTTTCACACCATGGCTGAAATGTGTTTCACACTTCCAGCGCGAGAAATGCGTGGTAGCTGTGAAATCACTGTTCGGGACAGATTAAGAAAATCACAGTGACACTGTTCATGAGCTGAGGTCCCAAAATGCCTGTGTTGACAATCTGCTGTAAAATCCCCAAACTAATTACATTATGGGTGTCGTTACACAGTTTCTCATACGCTCATGACTTCACCAGTTTTTAATATTTTCACTGCAGATTTTCAACATTGCTATTTTTACCTCCCCGAACAGTACAGCTATCATTTTCTACATCCTGTTGAAATATGTTTCGCACTGTGGTACCAAATAGCGTGAAATCGCTGCAAAATAAGCTTTCTGCTAATGAACTGATATTGCCACTGTTCATGAGGTGGGGGTCACAAAAAAACCATGTTGAAAATTTAGAATGAAAAAACCAACGAACGCCTGATGCGTTAGTGTTTCCGATCATAACGCCCCACCCTGTAGAGACTGACAGGCATCAGGGGTGTGACTTGGGATTTTTGCCTGTAATGCTCATACCATTCCTTCCCACACCCCTGCAGCCAGTGAGAGGCATCGAGGGTGTGCCTTGAACTCTTATTTAGGATCGTCCCATTCTCCTATACAGCACCCATCTCACTGTATTTCCTGACAGAATGGGTTGAACATAAGGGCCAAAGACCCCAAGGCACACCGTGACACTTGTCAGTGTCTGCAGGGTAGGGTGTGGTGAAATGGAGTGGCCGTTATGCCTGACGACCCAAAGGCATACCCCAATGCCAGTCAGTATCTGTAGAGTGGTGGTGGGGTTGGCTTCAGTTCAGTACTTCACTGCCATTCCTATTATGCAGCTCTGTAACTCCTACACTACCAATGCCAATGCCAGCAAGCAAACATTCAGCATTGACAAATGCTTGTTATGAATTTGTACAATATTGGCTGAAAGGCAGTCTTCTGGTAAAATACCTTCGTATAGTGACTTTACATATATAGCATGGATAGGATCACAAAGTTCTGATGCTAATTCCTTGAGAAGTCTAGGATGCAATTCATCAGGACCTGCTGACTTAGTGGGGTCCAATCTTTCCAATTTGGTCCTTACCATAGTTAATATTATTACTAAGCTGCTCTGCACATTCTCTACCTTGTCGCAGTTTTGAATATCACTTGGCTGATAAACACTTACAAAGTAACTATTAAACTGTTCTGCCATGGCTTTGCAGTCTGTAGTTGTTCTGTTATCCTGAATGAGGGACCCTACGGTAGTATTGTTGTTTTTGAGACTCAACATAATTAAAAAATGCCTTTTTGTCTGCCACCTTGTTGACTAGTTTTAATTCCATCTCACTTTTAGCTTTTTTGATTATTTTTTTTAACTCTCCGCCTTTTTTTAATTTTTTTTATAGAGTTCCTTGTACTTAGTGGTTCCTTCCCTTTTAGCTCTTTTATAAGCTCTATTTTTAATATTTATCAGCTTTTAAATTTGGGGTTTAAACCACATTGGTATCCTTCCCTTCTGGTTATATTTAATTGTGGTGGGAACATTACTGTCTACCAAGTCATGAAGAAAGGATTTAAACACATCCCACATCTGAGTTAACTCTAGTCCTTCAAAGTTCCTAGCCCAGTTCCATTCTTTTGCTAAATTCCTTAAGGTGTTATAGTCTGAGATCATATCTCTTTATTTAACTAGCACCACCCTGCACTTGAGTCCTAATCTTTACAGTAAATTCGACCATATTGTGGTCACTTCCTAACAAGGGTTCTGTAACATGACACTTTTCAATCTATTCTCCCATGTTACTTATAACTCATTATCACTTTATGTCATTGTACTACTGTTTATGTTATTCTTGTCTATGTAAAAATACTTGTACTCTTATTTGTATGACCACTCAGGTCCATCTTGTAAATGAGCTACGCTCAATGATGTTCGCCTGACTAAATAAAGATTTTGATTGATTGATTGACTGATAACAAGATCTAAAGTATGGATCTCCCTAGTATGCTCCAGTACATGGTTTTTAGCACTTATACTGTCAATTGCTTCCAAAAATTCATTCTCTGCTACTGTAGTAGGGGACCATTTATCCCATTTAATTGCTGGAAAATTAAAGTCACCCAGAATCAACTAATTGTTACCTGAATCCTGGTTCCCTATCCGATTTATGAATTCAGAGGTTTTTGGCCCACTTAATGATGGTGGTCTGTAGCAAACAGCTATGAGTACCTGTCTGTCCCGAAATGAGACAACCTTCACCCACAGTTGCTCAATCTTAGGCTCAAGAGATGTATGTATTTCATGTGCTCTTATGTCATTTCTAATGTATAATGCCACCCCCTCCACTTCTGCCCTCCCTATCCTTTCTGAACAGCTGATATCCATATATTTCTACCCCAAGTATCTTTTTTCCACCACATCTCTGTTATTGCACACAGCACTATATTTTCTGTCTTCAGGATAATCTCCATCTCTTCCAATTTATTTTTTAAGCTTCTGGCATTTACCAGAAGTGCCTTCCATTCTGGATTTCACTGTTTATTATTCAGAGTACATGTATTGGGTTTAGTATTGCCCACCCATCCCCCCTTTTCAGTTTGAACACTGTCCAGTTTTGTTACTGATTCTATCAGCCAAAATTTTGCTTCCTGTTACATTTAGGTAGAGACCATCTCTGGCATACAACCCATATACGCTCTCAAAGTGCTGCCAGTGTGGTAAAAAATCTAATTTTTCTCTGTTACACCACCTTTTCAGCCATCCATTCAATCTTTGTATTTCATTTGTTCTGTATATAGTAGCCCTCGGGACCGGTAAAATTTACAAGTGTGATAAGGGAGCAACCTCTTTTTCGAAGTTCACTTCCCACCATCTCGAAATGTATGGCAGGTTAGATTCAGCACAAAGAAGTGCAAAGTAATGCACCTGGGAAACAAAAACCAAGGAGAAGAGTACACAATGGGGTGTGAGATACTGACAACAACAAAAATGGAAAGGGACCTGGGGGTAGTTATATCAGAGGACCTAAAGGTGGGCAAGCAATAAGAGAAGGCAGTAAGGAGGGCTGAGGGGATACTGGGATGCACTGTTGGCACTCCCTGAGTGTGCCTGCTATTAGGGTGCCAATTTCCTGGGTTCGCCACCCCTTCCTCAAGGTCCACCCCCCCTGGAGTTTGTATCTTTAGGTTGGGGGGGGCATGGGGGGGTGCAGCCCTCCGCAATAGAATGGGAATTTGCTATGAATTCCCTGGTGCCCTGATGGCGAGTGCACTCAGGTTGGTGCAATTACCACCCAGAACCACTGGGATGCATAGGGAGAGGCATCACCAGTAGAAAACAGGAAGTTGTTATTCCTATGTACAGACAGTTGGTGAGACCCCATCTGGAGTACTGTGTGCAGTTCTGGAGACCCCATCTCCGCGACATAGACAGGGTGGAGGCTGTCAAGAGGAGGGCAACCAAAATGGTGCAGAGTTTGCACCAGAAAAAATACGAAGAGAAACTAAAGGAGCTTAATATGTATACCCTCAAGGAAAGGAGGGGGGACATGATAGAAACTTTCAAGTACCTCAAGGGAATCAACAAAGTCCAAGAGGGTAGCATCTTTCAGAAAAGAGATGTGTAAGAACAAGGGGATGGCTCAGAGATAATGTGAGGATATTTTTTCATGGAGAGGGTTGTGGATACATGGAACAGCCTTCCTGAGGAGGTCGTGAAGTCAAAAACAGTTGGGGAATTCAAGAATGCATGGGACAGACATAAGGCAATTCTAGTGGGGGGTAGGAGGAAGTAGGCTGTTGGCTAACTAGGATCTGCAACTTATCCATTAGGTAGGGAAATGGGCAGACTGGGTGGGCCAAGCAGTGCCTTTGTATCTGGGTTACATTGCGCTTCCCCACATCATTTGTCCCCAAATGAAAGTGCACTAGTGGCTTGCTTGTATTTTCTAGGAAACCAGGTAATAGTCTTCTCACATCTCCTATTCCAGCCCCTGGTAAATACGATAGTGTCACTGTCTCCTTTCTACTGTTACAGACCAACCTGTCTGTGGATTGGATCATAGGGTCACCTATCACGACAACATGCTTTGTTTATTAGGATGTCCCAAGACCTGCCCATCAGAAATATCATTACTACTTCCAGGGACAGGGTCCGTGGCATTATGAAAGCTGCTCTCTGATTGGTCCTTAGATTAAGGATAGTCATTGTGACATATCTAATTTCCAGATAAAAGTTTGTCTGAAGGTAAGACAGTGAGAAACAAATTTATCAGGGAAAATTTATCACTACTGGTGTTGTATAAATCATACTAGCTAAATCATGGGGTGTACGAAAGTATATAATGAACGGAATATCTGCTCTATATATCATACTGTCGAAATCATGGAGTGTATGAAAGTACGTGCTGAAGAAAATACCTGCTCTATTAATCATACCAAGTCATACAGTGCATTAAAGTACACAAGGAAGTGGATATCTGCATCATATCACACTATCTAAATCATGGAGTGTATGAAAGTACATACTGAAGGCAATACCTGCTTTTTTTATTTTTACTTTTTTTTTTCCCCTTGTTGTGTCGGCTGGCCCTCTTCTACTGACAGCTTCTCCAACCCCACCACCCACCATCTCTGGGACTTAGTTGGGCCTACCTTGTTCCTCCACAGATTACCCCCTCTGGTAGGGCAGCTGGGTACCCACACCCCCTTCGGATGCCTCACTAGGTCTGGTAGGCCCTTCGACCCAGTGGGCAGTGTGAGGTCTGCAGGAAGTCATCAGCATCATCCTGCTGCAGCCGCTGGCATTTTTTCCCCCCTTTTTTTATTTCCTCCCCTGAATGCTCCACAGATATGAAGGCATCAGGTCATCAGGCAAGCGTCCTGATGCTTTCTGCCAGGGAGTGTGCACCCACCCCTTCGCTGCTCCTGCCCATACTTCGGATGCTCCATCCTCCTCCCCCAGCCCACTGATGGCAGCATTGCAGTGGAGCTGGCTGTTCTCATTCTGCAGAAGAGGAGACTGTGCTCTGTGATGCTCACTCCTCCTCCCCAGCCCACTCTATACCGCTGCATTTAGTTTGATCCCAGTTGCAGTGATTGATTGCCCAGTGTTATAATGCTCAAATAGTCCCTGACTTCTTAATTACACATTTGCACTTTAGTAATCAGTGTATAAACTCATATTTGCATGATCAGGTGCAGGATAAGTTTGTTAGTATATAAAGAAAAAGACGGGTTCATGTTCAAATACTCGAGTTACTACTGTATGTACTAGCAGTAATCCAGAAATGGATCCATGGATGGCCTCAAACTGTTCTCCGCAGGTCGAATAACTAAAACCAGAGCTGGGAGAAAAATCAAAACCAAGATCAGCCAATTTCTTTAAAAGGATCTTATAATCCACTGTGCCAAAGGCTTTTCATAAATTCCAAAATATTGTCTGAGAGAGTAAACTCTTCTCTGCACCAAGAATTAGATCGCTTATAACTTTCGTAGCAGCCGTGATTGTGCTCCGTTTGGGTCAGAAGCCAGATCGATTTGAGTTACGTATGCTATTTTTGAAATGAAATTTGGTCACATATGTACTAATTTCTCTAATATATTTTGACACAGCTTACAGGAGAGAAATTGGCTTGCAGTTACTAAGATTTTAGTCCCCAGATTTAAATATAGGGGACATTTTTAGAAATGTTCTAACTAGTTTAGAGGACACCAATCTTCAAGGATAGGTTGAAAATACAAGTTAGTGTACAAATATTGATCAGAAGTGAGAACAATATTGACCCCGAGGGATGAACTACTGCCTGAAGCTGACAGCTCAGGGCAACAGGACTACTGGAAGGCATGGTTCATCCTGAGGGGGGTCTATATTTTCCTATTAAATCCAGAGAAAACTCAAGTCAATATCTGTTTTATTAAACCTTGCCCGAGTTATGAGGATTAGAATGGGCAATAGTTCAGAAAACAATTGCCCAACTCTAATTAAACTAGTGCCTATTTCTTTGTTTTGAACAAGGCAATGGTTCAAAATCCTTGTATATCATGTGACTGGCTCTGGTCCAATCAGTGACTAGGACCCCCCCAGTTTAATAAAGGCATATAACTGACAGTGGCAATGTACACTAATAGTATCAAACTTTATTTTTACACAAGTTGCACATGCTCAAGCCAAAGCCTATTTTCATATTTACTCCTGTACCATTCACAGTTTCATACATTCATAGGCTTATCAAATACATCATATAAATATTTAAAAAAACCAATTACAAACATGTTTTACATTATTTTTTACACTTCTTTGGAGCAGGTTGATAGTCAACATACTTTTTTTTTTGTAAACTTTATTTTCAAGCACAGAGCAAAATACATTACACTGACAGAGGGATATGTCATTGATAACATATTGTATAATGCATCATTCCAAAGGGCATATCCTGTCGGCATACTTCTTGAGGTGACACTCAACTTGCCCATTTCTCCAAAACTAGAGAAGGCCTCTGGAGCTTTTAGCCTTCTGATTTTAAACACTTCAGGTGACTGACATGTTTGACAGACTCACGGTGGTCCACAATCACATGTTGGGATAAGGAGTGTGTCCCCACAGCATGCATTATTTTCTTTACATTTCTTTGGTGCAGGCTGATATTTATTTATTGAAAAGTTTCACCAGGAAAGGCACACTGAACAATATAAAATTGCTCGTCTCACAGAGCGTCCTGTGGGAAGGGGAACATGGGCGTACAATAATCAAAAACTGCATTTACATGAAGTAATAAAGAAACATGGAAAAACAACAGCTCCAAGGAGGAACAGTACAACTATTGGGAACCTTCTTGACAACAGTGAGAATGAAATACATAATTTTGTAGCATTAAATATACATATGACTGTGCTGCGCAGAAGACAGAGGTAACATATTAAAATACAATGCAGATGAAGTGCCATAAAACACATGTGTTTTGACTCTTGATTAAATGCTAGGCAGGCAAGAGGAAGAGGAGGAGAAACCAGAGGGAAATTAGGAACAGTTGCAGGTTGGAGAGAGGAAGAGATGGACCACGGGGAGGAGGACTACTTGATTTGATGCGGCATTAAGTTCCAGAGTTTTTGGGAACCTATTGGAGGATGATTGGCCTATAGAGGTGGTATGCTATGGGACAGCTAGAGTGTGGAAGTCACTGGATTTGAAGGAGAGAGGGGCAGAGGGACAGGAGGAGAGTGAAGAGGCAATGTGGGGGAGGGGGGGTAGTGCACCAAACCAGAATGTTGAGGCAAATTTTATGCAGTGAGCTAGATGGCGGTTTTCCAGGGAAGGAAAAACTAGAGAGTGATACAGATCACAGTGTTGGGTGAGGAAGGGGGCGTCCAGTGCAAAACGACAGAAAGCACTGAAAAGGGTGTCCAATATGGTTAAGGATGACTTTGGTGTGACACTGTAGACTACATCACAGTAGTCAAAGATGGGTAGTATCATTTCTGGACAAGCTCCCACCTGGCCTGTAGAGGTAGGCAGCTTTGGTTCCTGTAAGGGCACCTGAACTTGGGGTGCAGCTTTTTCCGTATGGAATCTATGTGTCCAGTAAAGTTGAGGTGCTGGTCTAATCAGACTCGAGATACCTAAAAGAAGAGGTGTCCTCAAGAGTAGAGCCATCAAGGGTGTCAAAGATCATGGAAACCGTTTTCTTGGTGTTGAGAAAAGCTGATGTGAGCTTAACAGGAGCTGAAGTCATGCTGGAGTGTGGAAGCAACATCAGTTGGTGATTGGCCAGAATAGAAAAGGACAGTGTCGTCAGCATACATATGGATGAAGGAGGAAGTGCACACTGGCGGAAAATCATTAAGGAATATGGAAAATAGGAAGGGGCCAAGCATGGAGCCTTGGGGTACTCCAGTGTTAATCTGGAGTGGGGGGGGGAGGTGGAATCAGCAATTTTGACTGTGCCCTGCCTTTTGGGTATGAGCTAAACCAGTTTGTGGCTGAGACAGGCCTGCACATCACAAATTATCTAGATGGAGGGGGTGGGAGACCGTGTTAAAAGCCTTTGCGAGGTCGACAAAGATTGCTGATGTAATTAGACCACTGTCCATGTCTGAGAGTATGGAACTGGTGAGCCTAAATAAGGAAGTGGTAGTAGAGTGATCTTTTCTAAAACCAGATTGGTAGGGAGTGAAAAAGGTTGAGTCAGAGAGGTAAGAGGAGAGTTGGGAGAGGACCAGGTGCTTCTGGAGCTTAGTGAGAATAGGTAAGCAAGAGATTGGCCGGTAGTTCCCAGGCATAGAAGGGTCGCTTCCCTTAGGTAGGGGGAGAACTACGGCGTGCTTCCAGGAGTCAGGGACTGAAGCCAATGAGAAGGAAAGATTCAATAAGGCAGATAGCAGTGAAGAAATGGCATGAGCAGAGAGGAAAAGGAGTTTGGGATCAAGGCTATCAGGTGAGGAACCCTTAGATGGGTTGAGAGTGAGGAGAGCATTTAGAGTATCAAGGTGAGACCAGTGTGAAGGAGAAGAGGTTGCCTGAGAGGGTGTTTGGGTGTTAGTTATTGCGGACAGCCACATCTGGTTGGGTAGTGGGGGGAGAGAAGCTAGAACAGCAGAAGCGCAGGAGGTAAAGTAAGAGTTGAATTCAGTAGCAATTGAGAGGTGGTCAGACGTAAGGACATTATTGGCATAGATGAGTGGGGTTTGGGCTTTAGAGAGGGGAGAAGAGAGAGGGAATAACTTTCCAAAATTTTGACAGGGTGTGTGTATTAGCATCAAAGGTGAACCTAAAGTATTTGGACTTGGCTAGCCTTGTAGCCTTTTAACAGGTGTTTCTGAGGGCTCAATATCGGTCGCAGTTGACTTGTGATTTAGAAACTTTGTGAGCCTTCCAAGCACAGTCGCGAGCTCTCATACCAGCCAGCAATTCAGGTGTGATCCATGGGAGGTGGTTACTGCATACTCTTGTAAACTTAAAGGGTGCGTGCTTGTTCCAGATGTTAAGAAAGTGGCCTTGGAAGTAGTCCAGGGCTTCATTAACTGTGGTAACAGAGGAATAGGTGACCAGTCTGTGTGGCAGGTCATTTAGAAGATGGGTGAAGTCTAAGGACTTATGTGAGTGAACTAGTAATGTTTTGTGTGGGGCTTTTGGGCGGTGAAGTTTGCGGACCATATAGATCATATGAAGGTTGCTGAGTGCGTCTGGGAGGAGGCCTGACTTGGTAACTCTGTGGATGTGTGAGGTTAGGGCCCAGTCGATGATTGAGTGGTTGCCAGTGTTAGTATTTACATGGGCTGGCTTTCGAATCAATTGCGCTAGATTAAGGGCAGCAATGCTGTTTCGCAACTTGCTTAGGGAGGGATCAGGTCAGTTTTGGTTAAAATCACTTAGTATATAGAGCTCACCACTGGAAGTGAGAGTAGAGATTTCAGTGAGAAGATTAGAGGCAACAGTAGGGGATTGGCCTGGGTGACCGTATATCCTAGCAACGTAGACAGGGATGGAGTAAGGCATGTAAAGCCTGAGGACGAGGGCCTTGTAAGCTGCAGGAACCGATGCAGATAGGACTGGGGTAATATGAACAGAGGACAAGGTCTATATAGCTATGCCGCCACCCCTGCCTGTGCGGTCTTGCTGGATGATATTGTAGCCAGGGATATAGATATAATGATCAGGTGTTTTGTTATTTAACCAATTTTCAGATATTATGAGGAGGTCTGGGGCCAGCGTTCATGCAAGGGGTTGAAGCAGGACTAATTTTGGTAGTAGACTCCATATGTTGAGGTGGAGAAATTTAAGTCCACGAGGCAGGGTTGGCATGTTAGGGGCAGGGGAGGGCAAGTGTGGGAGAGGTGACATCAGCGTGTTGGGTAGAGGGGGGCCAGGGTTAGGGTTTATATCCCTGGTGGACAGTAGGAGAAGTGAGATGATTATAAAGTGGAGCTTTGAACTTTTGTACCATAACTTGGATGTGGCTGGACTACTGAGGGTAGGGGTATAAAGAGAGGAAGTGAAATGGATAGTTAGAGAACACAGACGAGCATAGGAGTTAGGAACAGAAGAGTGGGAGGCACAGGGTAGAAAAGGTAGTTGAGGCCAAAGTTAGTGGAAGGGAGTGGGGGACCCCGTCATCGGGATTGCAGAAGCTGAAATGGGAATAAGAGGGGTTGCTGAGGGTTTATTTAAGCGGTTTGTGTGGGTGGGTGGAGTGGGAAGAAGTGAGATAATAAAGAGAGCGAGGAGTAGTGGGCTGCTTTTTACTACAGTCAACATACTGTGAATAGGGAGAGGGCTAGTCAAAGAATGTATTTGGGATAGGGGGTATGCAGTGCAAGTACCAAAGCAGTGGTAACCTTATGGACTATCTTGGAGTGAGCTGGGAAAGATAAACAATAAACCTAGCTATGGATGCAAATTCAGGTTCAGTTTAGTGCCTACTAGAGTACAGCTGGAATAACCTAATGAAAAGCTCTGCACTTTGTAATTTCACCCAAGTGGTCATGTGCCCTACAGCCGCTAGTTGGCATACTTCTTGAGGAGACACTCAACTTGCCCATGGGCATTTCTCCAAAACTAGAGAAGGCCTCTGGAGCTTTTAGCCTTCTGATTTTAACACTTCGGGTGACTGACATGTCTGACAGACTTATGCTGGTCTAGTCCCACATGTTGGGATAAAGGGTATGTCCCCACAGCATGAATTATTTTAAAAACAAGATTCGACTACTTAAATCGCTGCCCCTCCCTCCCTCACATCAAGCAAGTCTCTGATCAAGTCCAACTATAAATCCCCTGATGACTTGTCCTAGCTGTCAAGTACACCCCCACCGAGCCTAGGACCCCTTCCCTGAGGGTTATTACACCCCTTGGAGCAGGCACCCCATCCAGGAGCCTAGGATGGACTGTTGTACTGTACTGCAAAATGCTACAAGAGTTAGCACAGGATTTAGGAATTGGCTACTATAGATATACAAAGCCCCTCAAGCATATGTCCGGATAAACGGATCCTGTTCCACCCCGATATCGATGCAGAGAGGCACAAGATTGGGGGCGGGGGGCTCCTTCACCCCTACTCTTTGCATTATACATAGAACCATTAGTTTGAGTGTTGACTGGTAATCCAGATGTGGAGGGTCTCCTCTGGGGGGGGGGCTGTAGAGTATAAAGTCTCACTTTACGCTGATGATGTGCTGCTTACCCTTTTAAACCCCTACCTGCTGTTTGGGCTGTCATACCAAGTTTTGAGGTTTGAGCTGGATTCACCTTAAACACTCAGAAGACTGACATCTTGTCGTTTGCTTTTCAACCTTCTTCTGCACTCTGGGCTCTCCTACCCATCAACTGGAGGAAAACAAAACTTAGATTTTTGGGGGACAATATTCCACTTAATTTAGAAAACCTAGAGATGATAAATTATGAACCACTCACAAAGCAAATAATGGAAGACTTACACAGATGGTCGAAGATTCCCCTGTCCTTTTTCCTTTTTCAAGAACAGAAGTGATTAGGATGAATAGCCTACCTAGACTATTACATCTATTCCAGGGTATACCGTTACATGATGACTCCGACTTTTCACGAAGACCATCTGGCGACAGGAATCAGAGCAAAACCCATTGTCACTGTGATGGTCTGTGCATTGACAGGACAGCCTAACTAGGTGTCCCCAGCTCCAACTCAGAGTAGGAATCCTAGAGACCGGGGCGCAGTCCTGATTTCAGTGCACTGACATCCTAAGGCTACAATGCCGATAGTCGGCATGGTAGCTGTTGCTGTAGGGGATGTCGGTGCTTGCCCTGTCGAAGCGCTATGGCAAAACCCTATTCCAGACAGTTCCTCTCTTCCCAGCTCAATATTACTTTACTTCTTGGAATAAAATGACCTCAAGGTTTATTTGGACTGGGTCTCGGCCTAGGATTAGGTATAGATTACTTCAACTGTCTCTATGGTTGGGGGGGGGGGGCTGTGAACCTTCCTAATCTAGAAAATGATGCTAGGGCCTCACATTTAAACAGTGTCTGGATGGGACTCTTTCCTCAGGCTAAACCAGTTTGGGAAGAGACAGAATTTGCATTGTATGACGTGTATAACATAGGTCACTTGCTATCTGCTAAGGGACCAAGATTCCCCTTCCCCCTGCAGACTTAGTTTCAACCTTTCACTGCTAATACCCTGAGAGTTTGGAGAACTCTGACTCATAATCAAAAGCTAACTGAGGTCTTTTATCCTTTAAGAATTTTTGCTGAGGAAACGGACTTTCTGACTTTCTTCCAGCTAGATCTGATATTACATTTTACCGCTGGAGTAATTTGGGCCTTATATATACAGGATATCTTTCAATTTCTTTATGATGAAGGTATTCTTCCCTTCTCTTCTCACCAGCAACATTATGGCCTCACAGGCCGTGAACATTTCAGATACTTACAAAGTCATACTTATCTACTGCATAAGCAGCACAGGTACACAAACGCCTTTCCCCCATCTTTGCAATGCTTAGAGTTGCTATGCAGGGTGAAAACTGGACACATTTGACTGGAAAGTTTTATAGAGACTTACAAGATTACCTAGCCATCACATCACAAACCATATTAGACGCTTGGAATAAAGACTTATAAGCTAATATAACATTTGATCACTGGTCTAAATATACCCTTCCAGCAATAAAAGTTACTTCATCCCAAGTATGGAGGGAATACACTTGGAAGTGTAAGAGTAGATGTTTTTGCACACCCGCTACACTAATTAAATATTTTCCTCCAAGCTACGGTGCCTGTTGGAGACAATGTGATGTAGATGCTGCATTGCAACACATGCGAATGTGTTCTGGTTCTGTCCTATTTTTTTTTTTTTTTGCGTTATTTATTTATCTCCCCTGAGACCCCCTCCTGCCTCTCCTTCAGGCCAACTGCCACAAAGACACTCACCTCTGCCATCACCGCCGCTGATCCCAACCCCCAGGTCGCAGCCGACAGCATGGTAACCTGACGTAACCCTTTGTTGGGTGGGTCCTCCTCTTCAGAGGAGACATGGCCTGTCGGCCTAGGCGTTGGCCCTGGGTGCTGCTGCGGCCGGGTCAGCTGTTGCAGAGCACGAGGAGGCACTGGTCCAGGCGGCCGTAATCCGGTAGGAGGAGATGCCATTTTTCTGTTTTTTCCTCCAGTTTCCCTACTCACGCCACAACTGAGCTTCCCTTGGTCTCCACCGGGGGCCGCTACAGAGCGACGCCTTTCCCAAACCCAGTCCCAGGAGAGGAGAGCAGTCCTCCGGATGCTCAATTCTACTCCTTCCCCTGCTGACCCTCCGGCTCCTGAGTCCGTTCCTGAACCTGGGTCACCGGTGTGGTGTGAGGTAAGGTGCCAGCACATTAGCCCTCTGCGCCACCAGGCCGGTCTGTCTTATTTTAATAGCATTTTGAACTAACATTACAGCTCAATTTTGGGAATTATCTATTTCCCCAGAATGGATTAACACGATTTCAGTTCTGTTATCCATTCCCCCTTCAGGATATAAGTTGCCTAGGAATTCTTTAATCCAAATGTATCTCCTGGCAGCTAAAAAAGCTATTACTAGAAGGTGCATGTTAGACTCCCAAAAGTTGAACAGTGGCACAAAATAGTAAATGATGACATATACGTCATGGAAAGGTTGATGGCCTCCTACACAATCATAAAACTCGTTTTCAAGCTAAATGGTGAGGCGGGTACTGCATTACTCACAAACAGACAATGACTTTGTACCCTGAATGACACACGGGAGTTTTCCTTTTTTTGATGAGAGGTGGTCAGGTGTGGGAGGAACTGTTGGTGTTGGGGATGGGGGTATAAGCGCTTGATAGCGGATACAAAAAATCTGAAGAAAAAAGGGGCGACTCATAACGAAGGGGAGGCAACCAATGCACTAGTGGAATGCCAGGAACATTATTGTTGAGTCCAGAAAAGAAGTACTGTTAAATGATATTTCATGAGTATTTTCTTTCATATAATACAGGTAGATATCCTGTCAGGTTGTCAAGAGAAGATTTTTTTCCATGCAATATGAAATGTAAGTTCTGTTTATTTTTATGGGTTATATGATATATACTGGATGCAATGCTAGGAACAAAGCCGCAATAAAAAAAAAAAAAAGTTAGCAGAGAAAGGCTAATAAGGTGACTCTAGCTACCAAGTTCACCGTTAGCTTAGTCCCAAACTATATGTACCGCCCATTTGCCATGCCCTCTCTGAGGGACTGCTGTGGCTCTGTTATTTACCAAGTACATGACTCATCTATATCTTGCAAACTGTAATGTATGTACTCTATAATTATACCCTAGTTCTCCCAGCCCTCCCCCTGGTCACAACTGGAAATGAGCCCTGGGCTCTGTGTGCTTGCCTGGTAAAATATGTTCAATTAAATAAAGTTCTCATTTGGTACCCAGGGGACTCCAATTCAAGTGTTCATACAAGACACAACAGTATGTATTGAATTTGGCATTTCAGGTGAAACAAGACAGTTTTTTGAAGATTTTACCCAAGCTATCAAATTCCTATTTACTTGTGTGCATAAAAGAACAGCTTCCACATTCAAAAGTTGGCAAGAGTAGTGCATTTACAAGTTTGATTTGGCCTCTCTAGTAAAACATCTTGATATTCATCTCAGAGACCCTAAATTCTTGTTCAATTTTTAAGGCACTGAATGAGGCTCAAAAATGAGGGGCAACTATCAGACACAACTTCCAAGTACCTATGGGTATGGACATGAGTATCTAACATCCTGTCGCTATATTGGAAACTGTTTATAACTCTGTACCACAGAATCTCTTAATTATGTTTCCTTCAATGCATTTTTTAAACCATCTTATAGGTAGCCTACTGTCCTTGGTGGCCAATACCAAACTATCATCACAGGGCTTAAATTCTCCTCTTTATAACAACTGATGAGTAAGTTCTTGGTCAACATGATGCTGCTGTAGTAAATCACTGTATTTGTACAGAAAACATGCAATATTACAGGGAGAAAGAGACCTAATGGTCTATTCTGTCTGCACAGAAGTGCTAGCTAACAGGAGAGGATGGCTGTCTCTCCTTAAGAGATGGAACATCTTGTTTATTCTCCTTTACTGGGACCATGACCCACCTACTCTATCCAACCCCCCTGCAACCCTAGTCTGCCTCCTTATCTATCAAAGCCAAACTTCAACTTGCCACAGTTTCCGCATTTACCACACTGCTATGCAAACTGTTCCATCTGTCCACCATTTCTGTGAGCAAGTACTTCCTCATGTCTCCCTTGACTCTACCCCCTACTAACTTGTAATTGTGTCCCTGGTGTATTAGCTCTCTTTTCTGAAGAGTCTGCTCAGTTGAACTCATGTAGAAACATGAACTGTTACACTGCAGTCGTGGGTTCTGCAGCTGTCTTTTCTTCACTACTGGCCTTTGAAGGCATGCTTCTACTGCACGGCATATTCTTCTGCAGATTGTTCTTTATCAGTTGTTGGACTAGCATCCAGTCTAGCTTCCCTTCCAATGGTTTTCCCTGAATCTGGCAATGAACATAGTCGTGGGCTTGTCATTTGCATGATGCAGGACATTAACTGTGTTTGGACCCTGAAACGTCAGTAAGTATGCCCTTACAGTCAGTATGTATGTCCCTATTCGGGCACATGGTTTTGGCTGGCAGTACAGCCTAGAGGTTAGAGTAACAAGCTGAGAATGAGCTTGGTTCAGCAGACCTGGGTATGGTTCCCTCAGCCTCCACTTGCATACTGCGTGACTCTGAGCAAGTCACTTAACCAGCCTAAAGCTCCTGCGTTGCCCTGAAAACAGCCAGCTTTACCTAGTAGGCCACAGCTGATTTACAAAGAATAAAAAAAAATGCCTGTAGCCCCACAATTTTTGGTCTGTAATTGATCCCAAGAAGACCCATGCTTCCTTCAGACCTTGGAATGTACAATCCCAGCATACGCTTTTCTTTGTAAATTGATTGAGAAGTATGGCAGATGTTTTCTTGTTTTCTATCCAACTGTTCCACCTTCTTGTGACCAGTTAATCACACCAAAACTGTATGAGATCACAGGAAGGGAAAGTCATAGCTTGCACTTTATTACGTATTATCAAAGCAGTTTCTAGTACATGCTTCGGCCATCTAAAGTTTTATTAACCAATCTTTGCTCTCATTGAGTTGTGCTGTATATTGTTGCTCGTTTATTAATTCCCAGATACTGGTATACTTCGTCTCAAAGGTCTTTTATACTGCAGTCCTCCTATAGGTCAACGTTTTCAGTATAGAGTAACTTTCCTTTAATAAATGTTGCTTTAGTACATTTGTCTAAATCGAATGTTATCCTTAAGTCATCACAAAAAGACAGGACAGGTTGCACTCACTCTTCAAAAGGTTTATTGCATGAGCTGTAAAAACTCAAATCATCTACAAAGATAAGAAGAATTGGCACTTATGTAGCACTTTTCATACACACTGTATCCCAAAGTGCTTTTATAAGCAATGCTAGACTGGTAGTTAAATACTGAATGTGTAATGAAATACCGAATGTGTAGTGGCAGCCAGTTCACACATCAACACCCACGCACAGCTTCGGTCAACTGCATGAACCAGTTTTATGGGGCAGCTGCAATCTGGGGGGCTAGCTGCACACTCGGGCAGACTTTGATAGACCGGGTGGTCTGTGTCAGCTGGCAGATTTGTATGTTCATATGGGAAGGGGATGTTGGCTAGGACAGCAGGGAAAAACCCCCTACTCTTGAGAAAAGTGCCACGGGTTCTTTTACACGGGATGCTGGTCGTGAATCTTTCTTGTTTTTGGAGTTCATGCTATACCCGTAGACCAAGGTACTGACAAGGCTGCTTTGTGGGTAAGCAACAAGGCAAAGAGTGGAGAAAAGCAATCTTCTTTGAATATCCTTCATTAAATCTTGATGCTTGAGATGGTGCTCAGGCCTTTGTCATAGTTTAGAGGCAGTTCTCTCTTGGGGGTAATGTCTCCAACGTTTGAGATTTTCTAATACCATGAGAAGACGGGACACTATTCTTGAGCCAGGGCATGTTCAAAAATCAGGAAATCAGCACTGTATTAATCGTTAGTGTTTGTTGAAAGTGCTCTTAATAAGCACAACATTCTCAGATGGCTTTCTTCTTTAGTTTGTAAGACAATGAATATATTTTTGGCATATTCAGATGTGTCTGAAAGTTCATTTTATTTTTTTTTCTGGTGGCTTCGATGACAACTGGGACTATTTTTGTGTCATTCTTCCACATCTGTTCTGTTTGCATATCTTGATATTTAATGATCTTGTGTCACCATGCACTCAACGCTATATTCTGTACAGAATGGCACTTCAGCTCAGCTATCTTTGATAATTTTTGTTGTATTGTTATATCTTCATTTCTGACATCCACTGGATTGACAGTTGGTACTGGGTATCCCTTTGTGATCACTGTCACCCTCAAGAGACCTGAATGATTGGACAAAAGATCCACCTACCATATGTGTACAAATCAATGCCAAATTCACTGCTATACAGATTACAAATACCAACCCCACATGGTCCATGTACAGTCAACATTTATCAGTTAAGCAGCAAAGAAATAAATACTGACAACATATACACACCCAGTAAGTGATCCCATTTAATCAGTCAGCTATGTCAAAGTGTGGTTTCTGATTAGAACAGGACTCCTACCTTCTTTCTCTTTTTGCCATGTGAACAGGTTGATGTGTTTCAGGTCACTCAAATGTGTAAAAGTTCACATTCGGCACATTTATCTAGTCTTTCTAACTGGTGAATTTGCTGATGTATTATCAGCTTACTGTATTGTACATACTGCTTACCACATTTATACAGTCTCTTGTTAGAGTGGATACTTTTTTTCCATTCTCTGTTTTTTGAAGTCCCATTCTACACCACTGCTTCAACTTTCTCCCGGGGGTCCCGATGGTGCCTGGCTCTGCTTTACGCTAAACCCCTCTAGCTTCCTACCTCCATGCTGCTCTGGCATCAGACCCCCGCCCCCAGGCAGAGAAGGAGGAAGGGTCCCCCTCCTACTGGAAATGATCCTTGTCAGACTGGTAGCTAGGGGTTTCTGGGGTGGTCCCTCTTCGGTCCACCGCGGCAGTCATCACTCTCAGCAGTGGGGCCTTTCCTGTGTTTCTTCCAGCCTGAGACACAGGCATGTACAGCCCAAGGTGCGCGTGTGCATGTGTGTGTGTGCATGCTGCTGCACCAAACCCCTGACTTGCATCCCTCCAATACACAGCACCCTCAGCTGCACTGCCACCTGTGGTCACCCCTCCACACACACACACACACAGAGGATGACAGTGTCCACTTGGCAGCTCAATCTTCCTCTCCCCAGCTCGTCCCAATGACCCAAGCTTGTTCCCGTACTCAGGATGCCAGCATCATGAGTGGTAATGCTAGCACTGCTTAGACAGGCTAGTGTTAGTGTGGATACGCTGATGTGTTATCAGATGACTCTTCTGTATATAACTCTTGTTACATTCAAAACATCTGTATGATCTTTCTCCAGAGTGAATTCGCTGATGCTGTCTGAATGCACTCGGATCTGCAAAACTTTTGTCACATTCTGAACATTTATATGGTCTTTCTCCAGAGTGAATTCGCCGATGTGTGACAAGACTACTTTGCCGAGTAAAATTTTTGTCACATTCTATACATTTATATGGTTTCTCTCCAGAGTGAATTCGCAGATGCTTTGTGAGAGCATGTGGATCTGTAAAACTCTTCTCACATTCTGAACATTTATACGGTCTTTCTCCAGAGTGAATTCGTTGATGTGTGATAAGGTTTCTTTGCCGTGTAAAAGTCTTGTCACATTCCACACATTTATAAGGTTTCTCTGCAGAATGAATTCGCTGATGGTGTATTAGGGTACTCGGATCTGTAAAACTCTTCTCACATTCTGCACATGTATATGGTCTCTCGCCAGAGTGAATTCGCTGATGTGTTCGGAGACGTCTTTTCTGCGTAAATGTCTTATCACATTCAGTGCATTTATATGGTCTCTCTCCAGAGTGAATTCGCTGATGGTTTGTGAGGTTATCCGGGTGTCTATAACTCTTGTCACATTCAGCACATTTATATGGTCTTGCTCCAGAATGAATTCGCTGATGGTTTTTGAGGTTATGCCGATGTACAAAACTCTTATCACAATCAACACATTTATATGGTCTCTCTCCAGAATGAATTCGCTGATGCCGTATGACGTTACTCTGATCTTTAAAACGCTTTTCGCACACAGCACATTTATATGGTCTCTCTTCAGAGTGAATTCGCTGATGTTTTATCAAGTTACCATGACAGGCAAAATTCTTGTCACATTCATCACATTTAAATGGCCGCTCTCCATCATGACTCTGCTTTTTTACAGCGATAGGGACATGGAAACTCTTCTCACACTGAGGAGACTGGTGTGGTTTCTCCACTGTTACACTCATCTTGTGTTTCACTAGTGATGATTGCTGGCTCAGACTTTCATTGCACTCATTTCTCCTGCTGACTATAAAAAAAGATAATGAATTAGAATTCTCTTATAATGAGATAACAAATGTCTCAGATGTTTTTCCTTGAACCTTTGAGGGGAACTATGACTTTCCTGAAATAAAACTGTTGGAATGTCAGTATTATTATGAATTACTTGTTTCTACAAAATTGTAACTTGCAGGAGTTTAATGCTGGTCATGACACATGACAGGCACAAGTGGAAGGATAATCTAAATAGGTTTTACTACTGGGAAGCAGGGGGCATGCTCTATGGGTGCCCATGGTAATTTCTACGTGTAATCCTTTTGTAAAAAAAATTACATTAACTTTCTTTTCTAAACTTAGTTATTTAATTAATAGACATTTGTTGTGTGTAACGGTTATGTTTTGTCTCTGAGGTCCTGTGGAAGGACAGATAAGATAAAAACAGAGCCACTTACAAAGGGAAACAAGTCATCAGCAATGCCACTATAAAAAGGCCTAAAGTGGATGCAATAGAGAAGATGTGTGGAGGGAGTTAAGAATAATATTGAGACTTTGTTCAGATATATAAGGACAAAGAAATGTTAAGGGCAACATAGAGATGCTCCAAAAGGTGAGGTTTGGTTCAAGGAAGAGGACAAAAAGAACGGTTACTTATGAAATGGGCATCATAAAATAGGAGCTCTGATTGGCTGCTAGGGATGTCATATTCATTCTGATACACAGGAAAAAGGTCCAACCCTGGCCAGTGGGCATTGATATAGGTGATGCTGCCCACTTCAGAACCTTGGCAAAACAAAATGCAGCCATCTTGTTTGTGCCATAAGTGGTGCCAGCCGACCTGTAAAAAATACAATAAATACATCTGACGTTCTGTTCATATTGCCTCAGTCTGTGAAATCTGTGGATGCAGTATGAAACAAACAGCTGCAATCTCTCTCTCACAGACCACCCGCTCGGTCATGTATACATAGAAACATAGAATTTGACGGCAGATAAGGACCTCTTGGCCCACCCAGTCTGCCCATTTCCCTACCTAATGGATAAGCTGCAGATCCTAGTTAACCAACAGCCTACATCTTCCTACCCCCACACCCTAGAATAGCCTTATGCCTGTCACATGCATTCTTGAATTCCACCACTGTTTTTGACTCCACAACCTCCTCTGGAAGGCTGTTCCATGCATCCACAACTCTCTCCATGAAAAAATAGTTCCTCACATTACCTCTGAGCCATTCCCCCTCTAGCTTCAAATTGTGCCCCCTTGTTCTTGCACACCTTTTTTTCTGAAAGATGCTACCCTCTGGGACTTTGTTGATTCCCTTGAGGTACTTGAAAGTTTCTATCATGTCCCCTCCTCCCTCCTCTCCTCTAGGTTATACATATTAAGCTCCTTAAGTCTCTCTTGATATTTTCTGGTTTTAAGCTGTGGGGAGCTAGGGGTGTGTGATTCAGTACGCAGAGAGGGAGGAGCAGTCTACACTACCAGAACATTCTGTGGGATAATAGCTGCTGCTCAGGTAATTCTGTTTTCTGAGTTTAAACTGAGGAGAGCTGGGATTGTGTTGCCAGGGCTGATACACTCTCGTGAGTGTCGGTGTGGGCCTAATCCCACCCTCCTCCCCAGAGCTTGGCTCATTTATAGGGAACACCTACCCTGCAATTGTAGGTAAAGGCTTCAGCTATAGCTCATGTAGTTCTGGCCACTGGGGGTGGGGTTTAAAGGCTGGGAAAGAGAAGCTAAGGGAGTTGTACACTTCCCTCATAAGTTTACTGTATAGTACTGCACCTAGTAACAGGGGTACCCATTTACTGTGGACTGTATCTAGGATTAGTGGGTGACCTAATTAGTGGGAAGGGGTGTATCTTGGACTAGTGGGGAACCTGGTGGCTCACCCAAGGAAACCTACTTGGAGGGGGATGGGACCACACGTCATCAGGGCTGGCATCTTTGGGAGGGTGGTGGGGTGCACAGGATGTGAGGTGGCCATGATACTGGACTGGGCTTGGATGTTCGGTGGTTGCCCAGAGTACTACCAGCTGGCACAGCTTAGGGAGGAGGTTGAGGGGGTTAGGAGACAGCTGGGGGAGGTATAGTTGAGGAATAGGGCAGGGGCTCTCCCACTGGGTTGTAACAAGCACTAGGTGTGGGGGCATAGGGAAAGGAGTGCAGGAGAGTACTCTGGGGTCACATAGGGACCCTGACAGAGGGGGCCCAAAAGGAGGACACTACCAAGGAAGCAGGCAGGTATCTGGGGATCCTCACAGAGGGGGGCCAAAGGGAGGACATACTCAGGGAAGCAGGCAGATGGCTGGGGCTGGACAGAAAGAAGTGTGGTGGGGAGGTGGATCGGATCTTAAGCTCAGTAACCATTTTCAGTTCTCGTCTTCTGCTTGAGGATGAGGGGGGTGATGTAGCCATGACAGGGCGGTTAGAGATGGAAAGGGAGTGGGGGCAGAGAGGGGGCCAGATAGCAGGAAGAACAGGGGGAACTTGGAATGTGGGAAAACGGGGGGAGCAGGGGATCAGAGCATTAGGAGGAGGAGGAGAGGGTAGGGGGAGGAAATTGCAAGGAGAAGGACCAGTTGGGAGGAAAGGGCAAGGAGTAGGACCAGAAGTACATGGAGGATACAGTAAAGGGAGTTGAGGGTTTAGGCCAGGGGAGCACGACAGGCAAGGAGGGGCTGAACAGAGATGGGAAGGAAGGGAGGATGAGCCAGACTAGTTTAACAGATTGGGGGGGTCAGTTGCAAGCAGTGACAGGGGGGTAGCAGGGTACAGAAAGATACTCGGGAGGAGGAGGAGAGGCATAGGATCGGAGGGGACGGGGTGGCCAGGGTAAATAAGGAGGGGACAGCAGGTGGCACCCAGATAGGGGGAGGAGCAAGGAGCCAGCTGGGGTGAGGGTCCGGTAGAAACGATGAGGGACAGGGAAGGGGAAATGGAGGAAAAGGAGTGGTCAGAGTGCTCCTGTTGGGGGATTCCATGATCAGGGGTATCAAATGGGATAGGAAGGGGGAAGCCTGCCCGATTAGGACAAAAGGCTTCCCTGGATTAACGGTGCACAGGGCCAAGCATGAGGTATCAGGGTTTATTTAACTCCAAAATTTGATTAGCGTTTTGCTCATAAAAGTGCTAAAACATTGTGAAAATGCATAGCACTTGCCTCACTGTGTTTAACAAACACAACACTTCTAGAAAACCTATATAAATACTTCCTGTACAGTTAGCATTATCCCAAGAAAAAAACTGCTAATCAATTATTTAAAACCCTGGGTATATCAGCTGGCAAAGGATTGTGGGGGTTCCCCGGACATACTGCTCCATCCGGGTACCAATGACATTGAGGGAAATAGCGATCTAGAGATACAGGCAAGGTTCAGGGAGCTTGCCAGGGTCTGTCATGACACAGGATGCGTGATTTCCTTCTCAGAAATCCTGCCGGTGCCAAGGGCTAGTGGGGAACACAAAAGGAAGATTAGGGAGATAAGCTAGTGGCTCAGGGAGTGGTGTGGGGCCAGAGGGTATGGGCTGATGGGGGATGTGGAGGACCTGGGAGGATAAGGTACTGTATGCTAGAGATAGGCTCCATCTCAATTTGGAGGGGAGGGAAATCCTTAAGTTGAAAATAGAGGGGTTCATTGATGAAAGGTGGAGTTTAAACTTGTGAAGGGGGAGGGATTGGAGAAAAGGCTGTTAAGGGGGGTCTGATAAAGGAGGGACTCCATCTGCACCCCCCCCGGGGAGCTGGAGGAATGTGGGAAAAGGCCGACTGGTAAGGTGCAGACCAGGGGAAGATGGAATCTCCATGGGAACGCGAGCACAGGAAACAGAAGTATAGGGAAAGGGTGGAAGGTAGTCCTGCTAAATGACAGTAGTTTGGGCAATAAAATGCCTGAGCTCCAGGCGATGCTAATTGAGGAAGAGGTGGATGTGGCAGCGGTCACAGAGACCTGGGCCACCGCAGGACATGACTGGAACCTGAACCTGGAGGGTTACACCATGTTCAGGAAGGACGAGGGGAGGGAAGGGGAGGAGGGGTAGCAATAATAGTCAAAAACTGCATTGGCATAGGAGGAGTAGGTGAGGCAGAGGGAACTGTGAGGCGATTTGGGTCACCTTGATAACAAGGGGTGGGCAAGAGAGTAAAAATAGGAATGGCGTATAGACCTACTGCACTGACGGAGGAGCTGGAGGAGAGTCTGGTGGTAGATGTTGGGAGATACTGCAGACTGGGCAGGGGAAGGGTGGTGGTGTTGGGGGACTTAAACATGCCAGGAACAGACTGGGAGACTATGACATCCTCGGTGGCCAGGGAACAGAGATTGTTGGATGTCTTTCAAGACGCGTTCCTAACTCAGCAGGTGGGGGAACCGACCAGGGAGGTGCGGGTACTGGATGTGGTCCTGGCAGACAGTGACCAGATTTGGGGCCTGGAGGTAAGGGGAGCCATTTGGCGGGAGCGACCATGCCACGTCTGGTTCTGCCTGGACCTAGGAGGAGTAGAAGGCTGCACAAAGACAGAGGTAACTGACTTCAGGGGGGCGGATTTCAAGGAAATGGGAAGGATCCTTAAGGAGCATTTGGATGGGATTGGGCCAGACATGGACGCTGACAGTAGGTGGGAAATCATCGGGGGGGTGCAGGATGCTACCAGCACCTGTGCAAGAGTAAGACGAAAATGCAGTAGGGCCCGAAAACCCTGCTGGTGGACCAGGGAGGGTCAGGAGGTAGTGAGGGGAAAGAAGGTGGCCTATAGGCAATTCAAGTGCTCAAGGAATGAAAGGGATCAAGGGGAGTACGAGCTGATGGCCAGAAGGGCTACTAGGGTGGTGAGGGCGGCTAAGGCAAGGAAGGAGCAGAACCTGGCCAGGGAAATTAGGAGAGGGAACAAGGGGTTCTTTAGATACACTGGGGAAAAAGGAAGGCAGAAGGGGCAGATTAGTAGGATTAAAACAGGGGAGGGATGGGAACAAGACCCGGGGTAGCAGGCTGTGGTACTAAATGAGTACTTCACCTCAGTTTTCACCAAGGAAAATGGGGGCTGCATCATACATGGGAGGAAACAGTGAAACTGAGGGGAAGGGACCCTTATCGATTGGAGGGTCTGGGGAGGGGCATCACTGGCAGGAGGGGGGGAAGGCTAAACAGGGGGACGAGGTAGCAGAGGTAGAAATCATGGCAGAGAGAGTGAGGGAAGGCCTCGGGTCCCTTAAGACAGAGAAAGCACCGGGGCCGGATAAATTACATCTCAGAGTGCTGAAGGAACTGGCGGATGTCCTGGCGAAACCCCTGGCAGAGCTTTTCAGCATCTCTCTGAGGACAGGGTAGGTGCCCCAGGACTGGAAGGTGGTGCATATAGTGCCTATCCACAAGGGGGGATCAAGGGAGGTGGCAGGAAACTACAGGCCTGTCAGCCTGACATCAGTGGTGGGCAAGGTGATGGAGGGCATTATCAAGGAGAAGCTGGGGGGGGACCTGGACGACAGCATGGATTTGTCCCGGGGAAATCATGTCAGACAAACCTTGTGGAGTTCTAGGACTGGATGACGAATGCCTTGGACCTGGGTAGACCGGTGGGCGTCCTCTTTCTTGACTTCAGCAAGGCGTTTGACTCTCTTCCTCACGGGGGCCTGTTGGATAAGCTGGGAGAAATGGGGTTGGGAAACCAGATGATCAGATGGATAGGCAATTGGCTCCAGGACTGGACCCAGAGGGTCGTGTCTGGCGGGATAGTCTCATCCCCAAGGAGGGTCATTAGTGGGGTCCTGCAGGGATTGGTCCTTGGGCCCCTCCTGTTCAACACCTATGTCTCTGACATAAGGACGGGTATCAGGAGTGAGATGAGTCTCTTTGCAGATGACTCGAAACTGGGGGCGGTGGTGGAAGGGGAGGGTGGCCCTACAGGGGGTCCTGTAGGCTCTGGAAAAGTGGTCTAGAAAGTGGAAGCTGAGGTTCAATGCAGGGAAATGCAAGGTACTGCACCTGGGAGCCAGAAACCTGGGCCAAGTGTACACCCGGGGGGGGGGAATGCTACAAGTCTCGAAGACTGAGAGGGACCTGGGAGGGGGGGTGGTAGATGTCAAGATGAACAACTCGGAGACTTGTAGGAGGGCAGCGGCCATGGCCAACAGGATGCTGGGATACATCGCTAGGGGTATCACCTCCAGAAGGAGGGAAGTGATACTCCCTCTGTATAACTGCTTGGTGAGGCTGCACCTAGAGTACTGCGTGCAGTTTTGGAAGCCACACGTAAAGAGGGACACTGAACTTCTGGAGAGGGTCCAGAGGAGGGCAACCAAAATAATTTTGGGCTTGGGGACAGGATCTATGGGGAGAGGCTCGAAGAGCTAAATATGTACACACTGGAAGAGAAAAGGGACCGGGGGGACATGACAGAGGTCTTCAGGTACATGAAGGGGGTAAATAGGGGAGGAGCAGTCAGGGTGCTTCGAAGGAAGGGGGGGCAACTAGAGGGCCTGGGTGGAAGCTGGAGGGGGGGATTCAGGGGAAAAGGAGGAGGTGCTACTTCACTGAGAGGGTGGTGGATCCATGGAATGCTCTGCCCAGGGGGCCGGTGGAGGGGTTCAAGAGCGGGTGGGACAGGTACAGGGGAAGGGTTCTGGAAGCAAAATCCAGTGCAGCGAGAATATCCAGGACTGAAAAGGGAGAAGCTAGAGAGGGCAAGGGGGGCAGCAAGGTCAGCTCCCAGGGTGGGGGCTGACCAAACGAGTAGACACAAAAGACTGTTAGGCCTATTCTGCTCGCATTTTAGTATGTTAGTACATGTCTTCTGGTGCAGACCCTGCACCATTTTAGTTTCCCTCCTCTGGCCTGCCTCCATCCTGTCTATGTCTTTGTGGAGATTGGGTCTCCACAACTGCATGCAGTACTCCAGATGGGATCTCACCAGCTGTCTGTACAAAGGGATAACAACTTCCTGTTTTCTACTGGTGACGACTCTCCCTATACATCCCAGTATCCCCCCAGCCCTCCTTACTGTCTTCTCACATTGCTTGCTCACCTTTAGGTCATCTGATATGACTACCCCCAGGTCCCTTTCCATTTCTGTTGTTGTTAGTATCTCACCCTCATTGTGTACTCTTCCCCTAGGTTTTTGTTTCCCAGGTGCATTTCTTTGCACTTCTTAGCACTGAATCTTAAGCTGCCATATATTTGACCATTCCTCCAACCTTGCCATGTCCCTTCTCATCCTTTCCACCCCACCTTATGCATCAACTCTGTTGCAGATTTTTGTATCATCTGCAAAGAGACATCCTTTTCCTTCCAGTCCCTCTGTAATGTCACTTATAAAGACATTAATGAGGACTGGTCCTAGTACTGAACCCTACGGTACCCCACTGGTAACCCCCCTTTCTTCAAAGTGGACTCCATTTACTATTACACTCTGTGTCCCGTTCTCCAGCCAATTCTTTACCCAGGCTACCATCTTGGGACCCACTCCCAGGCCGTCCAACTTATATATCAATCTTTTGTGTGGGACTGTGTCAAATGCCTTGCCAAAGTCTAGGTAGGCCATGTCCACAGCCCCTCCCTGATCTACCACTTTGGTCACCCAGTCAAATAAACCTATTAGATTTGTCTGACATGACCTTCCTGCTGTAAATCCATGCTGCCTTGGGTCTTGTGCTCCTCTGGCCTCTAGCTACTTAACAATTCTTTCCTTCAGAAGTGATCCCATCATTTTCCCAATCACTGAGGTTAAACTAACAGGTCTGTAGTTTCTTGCTTCTGCCCTGCTCCCACTTTTGTGAAGTGGAATAACATCTGCCCTCCTCCAGTCCTCAGGTACCACCCCATCCTCCCATGATTTATTAAAGAGGATAGTCAGTGGTGTCACTAGTACTACTCTTAGTTCTTTTAGAATTCTGGGATGAATCCCATCAGGCCCCATTGCTTTGTCCACCTTCTGTTTTAAGAGTTCCTTCAGAACCCTTTCTTCTGTGAAAGGGCTGGTATCAATCCCTGTATCCAGTGTGCTTCTATTGTTTGGTTTAGGTACCTACCCCTCTTCATTTGTGAATACTGAACAAAAATATTTGTTTGGTATCTCTGCCTTTTCACAGTCACCCTCTGCCCACCCCCCTCCCCTTTAAGACTCTCTATCCCTCCCTTAGTCTTCCTTCGTTCCCTGATGTACCTATAAAAGGTTTTATCCCCTTTCTTAACTGAGTTGGCTATCTTTTCCTCGGTATGGGTCTTTGCTGTTCTGACTGCCTTTCCTGCTTCCTTTTGCTTTAACTGATACAATTCTCTGTCCTGCTCCTTCTGTGATTCTTTGTATTTCCTGAATGCTCTCTCTTTCTCCCTAACCTTCTCTGCCACCTCCTTTGAGAACCATAGTGGTTTTTACATCGTTTTGTTTTATTTGTTTCACACAAAGGCTTGTTGCCTCTCTGATGGCATTTTTTATTATTCCCAATTGTTCTTCCACCACTCCTTCCTGCCCATTTGCTAATGCATTCCTTAGGCACTCACCCATTTTGGCAAAGTCAGCCCTCCTGAAGTCTTTGCCTTTGTATGGCTTGACTCTACTGCTGTGTTTATCGTGAACCATACTGTTCGATGGTCACTAGTTCCCAGATGGTTACCCACTTCTAAATCTGTGATTCTTTTGCCATCTCTATTTGAAAGTACCATGTCTAAGATTGCTCCCTCTCGAGTGGGTTCCGATACTAGTTGTCTAAGACACGCCCCCTGTAGGGCATCTAGAATGACCCCACTCTGAAGTGGCTGCTGCAAATGTACTCCAGCTAACATCTGGCATATTCAGATCCCCCATTAGCAATATCTCTCCTTTTTCTGCCATTCTAAGGATACTTTCTATAATTTCCTTGTCCATTTCCTACCCTGAGATGGGGGTCTGTATACAACCCCTGTGTGGATTGTGGTGCCATTGCCTGTCTCCAAATTGACCCACAGTGCTTCCTCTCCTCCCCGTTTACCCTTTTGTTCTGCTGCTTTGATTCCTTCCCTTATGTACAGAGCTACTCCTCCTCATCTTTTACCCTCCCTGTCCCTTCTGTAGATAGTGTATCCTGGTATGTTTACGTCCCAGTCATGGTTCTGTGTATACCATGTTTCTGTGACTGCCACAATATCCAGATGTTCCTCCTCCATCAAGGCCACTAATTCAGGAGGCTTATTACCCAGACTATGGGCAGTGGTACTCACTGCTCTCCATTTTTTGATGGCTTTATCCCTTGTAGTACCATCCCTGTCCTCACTGACTTTGCTTTTTCCATTTACCCCTGTGCTGCTCCCTACTGACCTTTCTACCTGGTCTTTACCTCATTTAGTACCCCGTTTTGTAGGGGGAGGCTGGGAATTCCCTGCTGCTTATCAGTGCCTCCCCCCTTGATTAGTTTAAAAGCTTGCCAATGAAGCATTTAAATTGATTGCCCAGAAGACTTGTTTCCTTCCTGGACAGATGCAGACCATCCTGCCAGTATAGCCTGGTATCCCTCCAGGTGGAACCCCAGTCCCAATGAAGCCAAATCCCTGTTTTCAACCATTCATTTAATCGCATGGTGCAAAGTACCCTTGCCTCACCCTTGCCATAGACAGGCAGCACCTCTGAGAAGGATACTGTGTGTGCTACTTGCCTTAGGCCCCTCCCCGACTCCACAAACTTCTCCTGCACTGTTCTAATCTCATGTTGAGCCAAGTCATTCATCCATAGGTGGACAATGACGTCCAGCTCAGTCTGCCATGCAGCTGTTCTTGTGATCCTGAGGATGCGCTTCCTGTCCCTCCAAGCCATGGCACTAGGCAGGCACCTTACTTCAGTTTTCCCTGCTCCCCCCAGTTCTATCCCCTAATGACTGAGTCCCCCACTGGGAGCTGCTTCCTTTCCATGTGGTGTCCTCTGCCTCCTTCCTGTGGGACTCCCTTGCGACAGTTGTCCGCAACCTCCTTTGTCTCCTCTGTGGGTACATCCATAGGGGAACTATGCTGCATCAGAATGGTGTATGGATTGTGGAGTGGTACAACTGACTGGGTGTGCCTCTGTTCCACCACCTTCACCCTCCCTGAGTCCACTGTGGTCCAACTGCTTCACTTTCTTTGCAATCTCTGAGGTAGTGGTGGTGGCTCTGGTGCTTCCTGGATGGGGGAGGTTCCCTTACTACTGTCCAGTGTGGCCTGAAGACAGGCAACCTCCCCCCTCAGGGTAGCATCTTAGCCTCCAGAAAGACTCCTGGAAGACTGCTGCCCCACAGCAAGTACATTGCACTACTCCCCACATATCTGTCTACCTTCCGGTTTATCCTGCATATTTTTTTATTTTTTTTTTGCTTTTCAGTGATTGTTTCGTTACATATAAATATATTATATAATCTGTTTGCTTATATTGTCAGTGCAGTGTGCTAGAAGAAAAAATTACTCACCTTAGTAATGTTGTTTCTTCTAATGGAGTCTTGCTATATTATGACATATGCAGTGAGTCCCAACTTTCGAACTGCTCTGGAGGTAAAAGAGTTAACTTTCCATGCCAGGCATGGAACGCTGAGCTCGAGCTCGGTTGAAACTCTGTCTGTTGTTCTTCAAACTCAAACCGTCAGATCTTTACGAGCTAAACTCACTGAGGTCCTGTGTGGAAGCTGTAAACCTACACTAGCCAACTGGCTACTAAACATAAGAACACATTTTTTGTTCCCAAAACAAAGACTCAAGTCAGGAGACCCAAAAATGAAAACACAACACCAAGTCACCCCAAAAAAGGAGGGATGAAATCAACAAAGTGGGCATCTACTAAGTGCCAACACTGCACTGCCACCCATATCCCCAAAACAGAGGTTCTGAGAGGGGCAGGCGGGGGGTCATATATAAAGATCCATTAGAAGAAACAACATTACTAAGGTGAGTAATTTTTCTTCAAACAACATGAAGTCTTGCTATATTATGACATATGCAGACTACACAGCAGTACCTCTATGGAGGAGGGACAGAACCCACTTAGGAAATAGGCTCTGGAAGCACAGTTAGAACTGAAGCATCACTCCTAGCCTGGATGTCCAGGGAGTAATGCTTGCAAAAGTGTGAACTGTTTTCCAGGTAGCTGCTTGACATATCTCTAGAATAGGATGTCCCTGGCAGCAGCCAGGGAGGCAGCTGTACCTCTGGTAGAGTGAGCCCTCAGGCCTGAGGGGGGAACCTTACCCAGCTTTTCATAACAGAATTGGATACAAGAGACAATCCACCTGGCAATGGATCTTTTAGTGGCAGGTTTCCCTTTACCAACCTCACCATAAGTGAGGAACAGTTGGAGGGAGTCAAACCTGTGACCCTTGGTATGCTCTGTGTAGTAACTAAGGGCTCTCTTCACATCTAAACTGTGCAGCCTTCTCTCGCCAGAGGAGGGTCAGTGAAGCACACTGGAAGAGATATAGATTAATTAAGGTGAAATCTGAAACCACCTTAGGCAAGAACTTCCTGTTAGTCCTGAGGACCATTTCAACTCCTGAAAGGAGATAAAATCAGGCTCCACTGACAAAGCTTGTAATTCACTTAAGGCTCAAGGAAGTGATGGCTACCAGAAACACAGTTTTCCAAGTCAAGTACTTAAGTTCTGCTGAAGACAAAGGCTCAAGGGGGTTGCATAAGCTGAGCAATACAAACATTAAGATCCCAGGCAGGAAGGGTCCCTGAATGGAGGTTGGTGTGAAGCAATCCTTGAAAAACTTGGAGAATACAGGATGAGCTGAAGAGAAGAGGGCTTACCTGCTGATATAAAAGCAGACACAGCTGCCAGATGCACTTTTAGGGTAGCTGGTCTCAGCCCCAAGGCATTTAAGTGGACCATATGATCCAGGACTGTGGGTAAATCAGCAGGTTCTGGGGAAATATGCTTTCCAGAGCACCATATGGAAAACCTCTTCCATTTGGAATTATAAGTAGCCCTGGTGGAAGGTTTCCTAGAAGCTTTCAGGATATCCATTACACCTTGGGAGAGGTGTAGATTAGCAAACTCTAACTCTTCAAGAGCCAGGCCTTGAGATTGAGAGATTTTAGGTTCAGGTACCAAACTCTCCCATGAGCACAGGTTAACAGGTTGTGATTCCTGGGAAGACACAGGGGAAGATGGACTAAGTACAGTAGGAGTGGATACCAGGGTTGTCTGGCCCAATCTGGAGCAATCAGGATCATCTTGCAGGGTTGAGATCTGATTTTGACTAGCACTTTGAACAGGAGAGGGAAGGGGGGGGGGAGCATAGAGAAACTTCCCTTCCCAATTGAGAACCAAGACATCCAGAGGGAGTGAGCCCAACACTGGGGGCCTGCAGCAAAAAAGGGGAAGTTGGTGATTGTATGGGGCGGCAAAAAGATCTATTTGCAGGGTGCCCCATCTGGCAAATATCACCTCCAAGACCAGGGGGTCCAGTGACCATTTGTGATGGCCCTGGGAAATCCTGCTGAGAGCATCTGCCAGGACATTGTCCTTGCCTGGGAGGTGAACTGCCATCAGGGAGGTGTTCAGGGAGTGAGCCAGTGACCACAAGTTCATTGCTTCTGTGCACAAGGCCATAGACCGAGTGCCCCCTTGCTTGTTGATGTACCACATTGTGGTGGTGTTGTCTGTTCTGACCTGGAAAAAGCTTGAAGTGCTAGAAAAACTGCTCTGAGTTCCAACAGATTGATGTGGACCAGAGATTCCTGAGGGGACCACAATCCCTGCGTAGTGAGGTCGCCCATGTGAGCTCCCCACCCCAAGAGGGATGCATCTATAGTAAGGATTAAGGAGTGAGACTGAGTGACAAAGGGAACCCCTTGTCTCAGATTGCTCTGATCCTGCCACCACTGAAGGGCCTGATCAGGGTTCGAGTCACTGGGATCAATTTGGTTACAGGGTCTTTCCTTTGAGACCAAAAGGCTCTCAAATGGAACTGGATGTCCCTCATCTGAAATCTTGCTCCCTGCACCACTTCTGTAGAAGCAGCCATGTGGTCCAGGAGCTGTAGAAAATGCCTTGCTGGTCGAGAGACCTGCAGGGTGAATGAGGAGGCCAGAGAGACCAGGGTCCTTGCCCTGTCTAAAAGAAGGAAGGCTCTGGCTTTCTCTGTGTTCTGCTTCGCGCCTATGAAGGTGAGGAGCTGGACAGGCTCTAGAACTGACTTTGAAAGATTCAGAAGGAAACCTAGAGAGGTGAGCAGTTGCTGAGTTATCTGTAGATATAACTTGACTTGGTCTGGAGACTGGCCTACTATGAGCCAATCGTCCAGGTAAGGGAAGATGGCAATTTTTTGCCTTCTTAGGGAAGCAACTGCTACTGCCAGGCATTTTGTGAATACCCTTGGAGCAGAGGTGAGGCCAAAGGGCATTGCTCTGAACTGGTAATGGCCTGAGGCAGCTCAAACCTGAGGTACTCGATGGGAGCTTCTGATGAGAATATGAAATAGGCATCCTTGAGGTCCAGGGACACTAGCCAGTCCCCTGGCCTTAGAGAGGGTAGAATAATTCCCAGAGTCACCATTTTGAATTTTGGTTTTAAAAGGTGCTTGTTTAAATGTCTGAGATCCAGGATGGGCCGCCATTCTCCTGCCTTTTTTGGGGTAAGGAAGTACCTGGAGTACAACCCTTTGCCCTGGTGTAGAGGTGGAACCCTTTCCACAGCTCTGAGAGCCAGGAGAGAAGAGACCTCTGCCTCTAGGGCAAGTGCCTCTGGTGGATTTGCAGGTGGAACGGATCTAGTTCTCATCTTTGGAAATTTTTTGAAGCTGAGAACCAGTCCCTGCCTTACTACCTCCAGGACCCACTTGTCTGATGTCGGAGACTTCCAGTCCTAGACAAAGTAAGCCAGCCTGCCCCCTACTGGTAGCTGAGAATTGGCCCTGGCAACCCCATCAGGGTGCCTGTTTGGCAGGGGGTTTGGGCTGAGGGGCAGGCCTGCCTGTACCCCGTCTGCCTCTCCCTCTAAAGAACCCCCTCTGGGCATAAGCAGAAGAGGAGGCCTGGGCTTGGTAAAAAGGCCTATGAAAAGGCCTGCCCCTGCCCCTGGAAAGCTGCCTTTGAGGAGTGGCCTGCCTTTCCTTGGCCTGTGCACTCCTATAGGTGGTCCTATACTCATCCATTTTCTTCATGTAATTCTCTGTCTGCTCCCCAAACAGAGAATTACCCACAACAGGAAAATCCATGGCCTTAGTCTGGGTATCCTGCTGACAGGCTAGTACATCTGAGCCAAGCCATCTGAAGTGCCACAGATGTAGCCATGACTCTGATGACACATCATTAGAGTCCACTGCAGCATGGAATTGCACCTTGGATGCCTCAATACCATGAGCAGCCACCTGCTCCAGCTCCTTGGCAAGCTGGCCAGGGACCTGTTTTGCTAGAGCCGTAACAGTATCCCATCCGGATTTCTGATATCTAGCAACATAAGCCATATAATTTGCCTGTCGAGTCCCAAGGATGCTGCCATGTACTGTTTCTTTGCCATGGCATCAATCCTCCTGGAGTCCTTATCTGGGGGGGGGGGGTGTGAAGCCAAGGGAATATTTGCCTTGTCACAGGCTGCAGCCTGCACTACCCCAACATGGCTGCATTGTTGTGTAAGGAACTCCGTATCAGAGCCTGACAATGTGTACCTCTTGTCCATTCTCTTATCAACAGGAGGTATAGTGTGAGGATCTTTTAATATTTTAAAAGTCTGTTTCCCAAAAGATTTATGCAAGGGAATAGACAGTCTCCTAGACTCTGGGATATCCATCATTTTCACATAGTTAGGCTCCTCTTAATCATCCACAGCTTCCTCCATAGGGAGCTGGAGGGTTTCAGCCACTTTTTTATAAAACATAAAATGAGAAGGGGACTCAGAAAGCCTAGGAGGAGACACTCCTGAAGGTCTGTCTGGGGAGATGTCCGGGTCAATGGGCACATCCAGACTTTCAAATCCATATTCACTCTCCTCATACTCCTCTTCCTCCTCCTCCGGTTCATAATACTCCTCTAAATCATACTCTTGAACCGGTCGAACCAGGCGCTTACCCAATGGTGCTGGTTCGGTCAGAACCGGGGAAAACAACTGGACAATTTTTATCGCTTTGGCTATTTCTTCAGTGGTTGGAGAGGAAAGTTTTGGCTCCACACCAGCTGATTTTCTAGTCCTTTTTGCTGGACCTGGCTCCTCAGAGTCGGATCTCTTTTTGCCCGAGGAAGTCTCGCCCTAGTCAGAGGGCACTCCCTCCGGTTCGGTTGGAACTGAACCAGGCTGGCCATCCGGTTCAGCGGACTTTTTGGCCTCCCTTTCCCTGAGCCTACCAACTCTCTTTTCCAGGGTAGCTACAGGAAAACTTTTACAAATCTGGCAGTCTGCATTGAGGTGGTCAAACCCCAGACAATAAACACAGGTGGTGTGGGGATCAGCCTTGGCAAAGACTTCCCCACACACACTGCAGTGTTGAAACCCAGTGAGCCCGGTTTTCTTTTGGGTTTCTCAGACATAGTCACTCTAACCAAACACACCTGCTTATGGCAATCCGCCAGGTAAGACCCTATCGGTTCCCAACCGTAACACGGGTCGTGAAAAACTTAATAAAATCTGTTTTTTTTTTAGAACCGATAAGAACCGTAACCACACTCTAAAAGACAGATTATTTTTAAACAACTTGATCGGTTCAAACCGAACCGATAAACCGCTTACAAGTTCCACACAGAATACAAAAATAATGTAAACTTATCTAGTGCTCACAAATACCACAGACAGAGTCTGAACCGACCGATTGCAGTTTAAATCGGTTAAAACTGAGAAAACAATACTTTAACCGACAAAATGAACCGAAGCAGAAGGAGAAATCTCTGGAGCGACTGTTCAGTGAGGCGGAGTAAAGAATCTGACGGTTTGAGTTTGAAGAACAACAGAGTTTCAACCGAGCTCGAGCTCAGCGTTCCACGCCTGGCATGGAAAGTTAACTCTTTCACCTCTGGAGCAGTTCGAAGGTTGGGACTCACTGCATATATCATAATATAGCAAGACTTCATGTTGTTTGAAAGGATAGGACAGTGGTATGCACCTTGCCCTCTTGAGGAAATGATGTCAGAACCCCTGGTATACAGGTAGTGGTATCAGGGGTGGGGGGGTGAGGGGGAAGGGGGGTTTTGGGCCCAAAATGTGCCCTCATGAAACAATCAACTAAAAGCTCTGACCCATCACTATGATGAGTGTTGACCTTCCTGTCAGCAAGATGACCTACACAACAATTTAACAGAGAAAATACCCTGCTAAACAAACAGAAAACCAAAACAAACAAGAAACACAGTTGAGTCAAACACAGGTAAACCTCCCCAGCCCAGTGATTTGTGCTCTGAAAGCAATCAGCCCCCAAACAAGTCAGCTGTGCACAAGGAAAGACACAGTAAACAATTATTTAAAAATATTTTGATGCAAACTGTCACAGAATACTAGCAGACAGTACAGTTACCCACAAAGGAAAATCAAATATGCAGTTATTTCAACCCTTAAGTTACTCACATGATAAGCAGTTTTGCAAACCCCCTTCCTGATTTAAAAACTAAAATTAAACACAAAGCAATACCAATGTAAGAATGTAAAGTAAGGAACACCTCCCTCAGATTTAAGCAAGAGTGAGATTTGTTGCAGACAGAACAGCTGTGACCTCTCCACCAGCCCGGCCACTCACTCTTTAAGGTCCATGTTTTAATTTTAATATAAAAAGAAACGAACAGTCACGATGTCTCTCCCAGCCTGTCCGCTTGTTCATCTATTTAAAAAAAAAAAAAGGAACAACCACAATCTCTCTACCTGCCCACTCGCTCTGTCTCTATCTACCAGCCCGCCCGTTCTTGAAGTTTTAACTTTTAGTTAAATAAATAAATAAATAAATAAAAACAACCGCGATCTCTCTTACTTGTCTCCACACAGCATTGGGCGGAGAGGTGAATACTGCCATGACAACCAGACCTAAAGTACAGAAGCCTTTGTAGGACAAAATGCCTTCAGTCAAAAAAATAAAGGTAAAATTAAAAAAAAATACAGGACACTTAGGCGGAGGAACTATTTTATTGAAAGTGACACAAACATACATGTTTTTTGCAACTTAAAATTGGAAATTTCACCTACCAAATGCAGTTGCACTAAAGATAGCCATTTCATAAGCGCAATAAGCCACTCCACGGTGTGTGTTAGACACTTTAACACATGGCTAGGAGGCTGGACGCACTTGGCCGGTGCCTCGTGCCTCACTACGCCTCCTAGCCGTTGATAAAGTGTCTAATGCACATCCTGACATGGTTTATTGCTTACACACGTACCATAAAAGTAAAGCTTCAAGAGAATCTTCATCAAGCCACACCTATGCAAGTATATCTGTCAGGCATTAGGACCACATGGAAACGTTTTGCAAGCAGTCCACTAGGGGGCCACCCATGATGATGATGTTCTAAGTCAATACTTCCCATATAAATGTGAGTGGCCCCTTCTCTCCTCAGTTCCCCACAGATCATGCTCGGAGGACCTCCCTATAGGGATCCAGAAAAGAACCTGTGGCTCTGCCTACCAGGTGAGGCAGGAAGCAGCAGGTAGACCTTTCTGGAGAAAGAGAGAGGATTTATAGAGCTCCAAATCCCTAGGGGGATGGAGGGTGGATGGCATGGCCTGATGAAAGAGATCCTCTTGAAGATCTACGGTTACAGCAAGTACCTAACTGTTCTAGCTTCATAGGGGATATTTCTTTCATCAGGCCACACCTACGGAACGAGTACCAAGCAGTACTGACAGTGACCAGTCTGAGTGGCTGAAGCCTACAAGCCTAAGATTAAACCTATCCTTTTCCTTGAGGCGCTGTCCAGACTGTAATGTTTAGTAAAGGTATGGACATTAAAGTATGGAGCAATGCATCCCCTGGATTGGCATGCTCAAGAAAATAAACTGACAGGCAGATGGTTTGATTCAAAGTAAACTCGGACACCATCTTTGGTAGAAACTTAGGACTGGTACACAAAGACACCCTGCCTTCGTGAAAAATCAAATAAGGAGGCTCACACATTACAGCCTGAAGCTCTGAAATTCTTTGAACAGAAGTAATAGCAAATAAAAATAAAGTTTTCCAAGGCAGAAAGCACAGGCCACAAGTCACGGCTGTCTGAAAAGGAGCCAATGTGAGCTTTTCTAACACAAAATTCAGGTCCCACATCGGGACTGAATTACGGATGGAAGGCTTCAAGTGCAGAATGCCTCTCAAAAACATTCAGGTCACCTCCAGCTGGGCAACCGTACAACTAAAATGGCTGCCAAGTGCACATTGATAGAACAGTATTGCAGACCTGCATCCGACAAGGACAGCAAATACTCTAGAACCTGATTTACATGACAGGTGAATGGATCCAGTTGCTGAGAAGCAGCTCAAAAGCAAACCGCTTTCACTTAATAGAATAAGTGACTCTGGTGGAAGGTTTTCAGGCAGCCACCATGACATCAGCCACCTTTTGTGACACTCCAGACAGAGCAATGGCTATGTCTTCAGGAGACATGCATGAAGGTGGAGTGACTTGAGGTCCAGATGGATTAGGGTTCCCTGTTCCTATGACAGGAGGCCCTGGCATAACTGCAGAGGTACTGGAGGTTCCACTGCCAGCTGCTGCAGTAAGGGGAGCCAAATCTGACAAGACCATTGGGGGGCAATAAGTATCAGAGTTGCGCCCTCTATCTGAAGCTTGATTAGCACCCTCTGAATTAGAGGGAACTGTGGAAGTGCATACAGGAACCTCCCTTTCCAAGAGGGGGACAACACGTCTAGCCAGAAAATTCCAAGCCCTGGAACGAGTAAGCAAAAAAGCATGAGTTTTGTGTAGTGTGGGGATGCACAATGGTCCAACTCTGAATGACCCTACATGTCGAACAGGTCTTCTACGACCAAGATCAACAATTCTCACTCAGACTGTAACCTGCTTAGCCTGTCTGCCAAGATGTTTTGGACCCCTGGAACATGTACTGTTAATAGTTCTAGACGGTGTTCTAGGGCCCAATACCAAACTCTCATTGCCTCCCTGCACATGGGGTAGGAATGACTTCTACCCTGCTTGTTGATGTAATGCATCACGCTTATGTTGCATGTTTGAATTAACAGAGGACCCAGGAATAGATCAGTCTGAAAGGCCTGTAGGTCATGTAGAACAGCTCTCATTCCTAGGATGTTTATGAGGAGGGAGCTCTCCACTTTGGTCCATGTACCCTGTGCCTGATGGGGCCCCAGATGTGCCCCCAGTCCATCCCAGAGGCATCTGTAGTGAGAATCTGATGATGAGAAGGGATCAGAAAAGGAACCACCTTCAAAACATGGGTGAGTTCCATCCACCATAGAAGTACCTTTCGGACAGGGGCGGTGACCAGGACTTTCTGTTCTAGGTCATCTTTACATTGTTCCCACTGGACTCAATGTCCACTGTGGGATCTTTATGTGCAGTCTGGCCAGTGGCACTGTGGTGATAGCCACTACCATCAGGCCAAGGAGTCTCAGGAATGTCCTAGCTGTGACATACCTGCTGTTATTGACCATTTGGGCCTGTGCAATCAGATACTTGGTCCTGTCCTGTGGCAGGAAGGCTAAGCTTTGGGCCATGTCCAGGACTGCCCCTATGTATTGCAGATGTTGACAAGGGATCAGGACAGACTCTGGCATACTGATGGTAATCCTTACAGCATCAAATAGGTGTTTGGTGCAGTATAGGGTGTGGGAAAGCTGTTCCCTGGAGTGAGATTTGAGAAGCCAGTTGTCCAGGTAGGGGAAGACATAGAGACCTTTCTCTGTGGAGGGCTACTGCCACTACTGCTACACATTTGGTAAAGACCTGTGGTGCAGACGAAATAGGCAAAAGGCAATACCCTAAACTGGTAGTGTTCCCACTGAAACAGAAACCTCAGGTATCTCCTGTGGGAGGGGCAAATCTTGATATGCGACTTTAGCAAAAAAGCAGCACACTCCCTCAATATGCTAAATCTTACTCGGGTCATTACTGAGCCCACTAGATGCTCTAACAGGGGCTGTACACAGGCACTAATCAACTGGATTCTAACACTTAGGCCAGTTAGAATTAAAATCTCAGGAGACCTTGCTACTCTCCCATATTCTGCGTATGGCGAGCACAACTGCCTAATGCTCCTCCAATAATTATTCATCTCCGGAAATATGCTAACCTGGACCCTGAGCTCTTTAGGCTGGCAGTAGCAAATACTGACTGGTCATGCCTGTATAATGCCACTGGGGTGCTGGCATGCTGGTGAAGCGGTAGCGCTACTGCTTGCAGTGCCGATGACCCAGAGACTGTGAACGATCTTAAGGAGTCAGAGGGCCGGCTGGAGGAGAAGGAGGATTATCGAACATCCCAGGGACTGCTCTCCTCTCTGCTGTTTGAATTAACAGAGGACCCACGAATAAATGAGTCTAGAAGGCCTGTAGGTCATATAGACCAACTCTCATTTCTAGGACGTTTATGAGGATGGTGCTCTTCACTTTGGTCCATGTACCCTGTGCGTGATGGGGCCCCAGATGTCCCCCCAGTCCATCCCAGAGGCATCTGTAGTGAGAATCTGATGAGGAGAGGGGATCAGAAAAGAAGCCCCCTTCAAAAGATGGGTGGGTTCTATCCACCATTGAAGTACCTTTTGGACAGGGGAGGTGACTAGGACTCTCTGTTCTAGGTCATCTGTACATTGATACCACTGGACTCAGTGTCCACTGTGGTATCCTTATGTGCAGTCTGGCCAGTGGCACTGTGGTGACAACCACTGCCATCAGGCCAAGGAGTCTCAGGAATGTTCTAGCTGTGACATACCTGCTGTTAACTATCTGGGCCTGTGAAGTCAGATGCTCAGACCTGTCCTGTGGCAGGAAGGCTAAGCCTTGGGCTGTGTCCAGGATTGCCCCTATGTATTGAAGACATTGGCAAGGGGTCAGAACCGACTTTGGCATGCTGATGGTAATCCTTAGAGCAACGAACAGGTGTTTGGTGCAGGCTAGTGTGTGGGAAAGCTGTTCCTTGGAGTGAGATTTGAGAAGCCAGTCGTCCAGGTAGGGGAAGACATAGAGGCCTTCCCTGTACAGGGCTGCTACCATTACTGCTAAATATTTGATAAAGATCCCTGGTGCAGATGAAAAGCCAAAGGGCAATACCCAACTGGTAGTGTTCCCACTGAAACAGAAACTAGTCCAGATGGACAATGTGTCAGTTGTCTGATACATTAACTAGCAGGGAAGCACTCTGTCATACCCCTTTTGCAGGAAGTAGATGAGAGTGTGGAACTGGGCAGTCCAACACGGTCTATCTCTCACAGCCGTTCATGTTCCAGGAGTTCAAAACGTCCTGGCGGACAGCCTCAGCAGAATTTACACCCTTGCCCATGAATAGGAACCAAATCAGGAAGTGGCAGATTCTCTCTTCCAGAGATGGGGGCGTCCGGAACTCGACCTGTTCACCTCCCCATCTAACGCAAAATGTCCAAGTTTTTGCTCGCTCGTTCCAGGGCATGGTGCTTTTTGGAAAGATGCGTTGTCACTCTCTTGGACAGGGAAAATCTTATATGCTTTCCCTCCTCTTCCCATTCTTCAGAGGGTGCTCTTCAAACTTCAGGCAGAGAGGGCCCGAATGAGTCTGATTGCTCCCCCGGCTGAGGTAAATTTGTTTTGTGCTCTGACAGCAGCTAGCGAGGGAACCCCCTGTTCCGTTTCCTTTGATGCACAACCTCCTCACTCAGAACCAGGGTCTGCTTGTGCATATGGGGCTCAGAACCCTGCATCCTCATGCGTGGATCCTTCAGACATAATCAAGTCTCATTTCGGAGTTTCCTCTCGGGTAGCCCAGGTCCTAGTGGGAGCAAGGAAGCCCTCCACTAGATCCACTTACGCTATGAAATGGAAGCGTTTTTCTATTTGGGCAGCTTCCACGGGATGGGACTCTTTTACTTGTTCAGCCCCACATGTGATGGAATACCTGCTCCACCTTTTGGATTCTGGGTTATCCTACTCTTCTCTCAAAGTCCATCTGTCTGCCATTTCTGCATATCATGTGCTAGTGGATGGTAAGCCCGTGGCTCAGTTGGAGATCTCCAAGACCTTTCTGAAAGGGATCTTCCATTTGACCCTCCCCCATCCGCAGCCCTGCACCACCTTGGGATTTGATTATTGTGTTGGAGAAGCTTACACTTCCTCCCTTTGAACCAGCGATGAGCCGAGATATGCGCTCTCTCTCTTGGAAGGCGCTATTTTTAGTTGCCATTACTTCTGCTTGAAGAATTTCCAAGTTCCATGCCCTGGTATTTAAGGAGCCTTATTTGAATTTCCTTAAGGGCTGGGCGGTCCTTAGAATAAATCCTAAGTTCCTGCCCAAGGTGGTTTCAGAGTTCACACTGAACCAGTCAGTGGAACTTCCTGTATATTATCAGACTCCTTCGGACAAAGGTGGGGCGCTCCTGCACACCTCAGATGTGCATCAGATCCTGAGATGTTATGTCCACAGAACAAAGGATTCTCGTGAGGCTGACCATCTCTTTGTGTCTGACGGCTGTCTCCAAAGAGTGCCTTCCGAAGTGGTTAGCTAACTGCATTCGCTTCTGTTATCAGAAGCACAACAAACCTCTGCCAGGGACTGTCAGAAGTCATTCCACGAGAGGCATGGCTGCATCTGTGGCATTTCTTTGCAATGTTTCTGCAGCAGAAATCTGTGCGGCAGCAACCTGGAGTTTGGTCCACACCTTCACCAAGCATTAACAGTCTGGACATTGCTTCTAGGCGGAGGGCCGGGTTTGGCCTTGCCGTTCTGCAGGGCCTCCTGTCTTAGGCTGTCCTGCTCTGTCCTTTCTGTTGTTCCTCGTCCGGTGTTTCTCTTGGTCGAGGGACTGCTTGGGATTCAGTCCTACATGTAACGACCTACTAAGTAGATGAAGAAGCACTCAGGACATTCAGAAATTTTCTTGTGATAATCACCAATTTTATTTGTGGCTGACTGCCTGAACAGTAGCCTCTCCCAGCGCTTCGACCCCAGCACAGGGTCTTCCTCAGGGGGCGGATCTGAGGAATTACAGATCAAGTGTCTTAAATAGCCCATCAATTAAAGTAACAAACACCCAATTGTGTACAGCATTGGTATAACAATTGACATATTTAAAACACCATACACAGTTAATGAGCGTTGTTATAAATTATCTTTTTTCTGTACATTTCACTTACTTTGTTGCCATTTTTACTTGGTTTCTTATTCTTAAAAATAAATATAGCTGCACTATGTTAAGTTTAATGTACAATCGTATGTTTATAATAGTGCACTTTCATGATGAATTTTTCTACCATTTGTATAGTTAAAATATATATCTATGTGATGTGTCAGAATACTTCTCATAAGGAGAAAGCCTGCCACAGTAAAAGACATATACTGTTTCTAACACACAATAGTCCCATTTCATATATGTTTAAAATATATACACATTAAGTTATGAATAGAAAATTGGGGAGGGAGGGTTCAAAATAGTGTACGAGTCCCTAGATCCACAAAAATAGAGAAGATCCCCCTAGCTGACCAATCATTTCAGGTATTGGATCCATCACACAAAATTTAAACACTTACATAGACAGTTTCTTACAACCACATGTTATTAGTTTACAATCTTACATACGAGACAGTATGGATGTTATTTTTAAGTGAAAAAATATGATCTGGGATGCAAAGTATAGTTGGCCAATGGTGGATGTTAGCAGCATATATACGAGTACTGACCACAATTTAGGCCCGGAAGCGGTTATGAATGTTATGATACATCAGAATGAAATCTCACCCCATTTCATAAGGGAAGCTATAACATTTGCCCTAACACATAACTATTTTGTTTTTGATAAAGAATATTATCTTCAAAATTAGGGAACTGTGATGGGGCAATGTTTGCCCCATCGTATGCAAACATTTTTATGGGTTTCTTTGAAGATTCATACATTTATGATAAAAAGAAAAATAGATTTTCAGATAACATTGTAAAATATTTTAGATTTATAGATGGCCTATTAATCGTGGTCAGGTGAACATACAGAAATTCAGAATGTCATGGATTATTTAGGGAAGAACATATTAGGGCTAACATTTACATTTGAAATTGATAGAAATGAGATCACATTTTTGGATTTGGTCTTAAAAGGGACAACATGGTGAATTGGTTAAAACACACGGATATAGGAAAATCACAGCTGGCAATACCATCCTATATGCCACTAGCTCACATCCTAAAAGACTAATTTCATCCGTACCATATGGTGAACTCAGTAGGTTAAAAAGAAACTGTACTGAGGAAAGTGATTTTCTGTGTCAGGCAGACGAATTAAAAAAAAATAGACTCATCCAAAGTGGGTGCACAGAAAAAATATTTAATGAAGCTTTTCTGAAAGTCCAGAGCGTAGATGGGAAAGAACTTCTGGTTCCAAAGGATGTGAGAAAAAAAAAAAAAGATGAGCCATTAAATGAAACAAAGGAAATAGTGACATTTATCAATTAATTTAATCCACTAGCTGGAAGGGTTGTGGGTTTGGTTCATAGATTTTGGCCTATACTATTGTCCGACACAATTTTAAACAACAACATAGCTGAGAAGCCCAGAGTAACATTTTCAAAGGGTCATCTCTCAAAATGTTTCAACTTTCTCTGAACCCTTGTTACTGTTATGTGTAGCACTTACCATGGATTATGTGTTAAAACTCTACTGCACTATGATTGTATGCTTATTATGTTTTGTACTATTGTGTATTTTCTGCCATTGTTTGTCATATTAGCAATACTGTTTATGTCACAGAACATTGTGTATATTTTTCCTTGTATGGTTGATTACCTCTGAACTATACCTGTTATTTGTTTTGTTTGCCAATTTTGTATTGTAACCTCCCGAGTCGTGTCTGAAAATAGTCATATGTTGTGGCTACGACACCTTACCCAGTAAACAAAAACTAAATAAAATGAAAAGCGTTGGTAATAAATGTATGCATAGCTTTTTTTCTACAGAAGAAAAGACATCAGGGAGCACATGGCTCAGAAATAAACCTAAAGGGCTACACAAATGTGAGTGCTGCAATATATGTAAATATATGCAGAGAGGGGATACATTTGAAAAAGATGACAAAATATTTTGGATTACTGATTTCCTAACATGTTCCATGCCATTATTTGTTTATATTTGTTGGTGTCCATGCAGTTATTATATTGGGAAAACCACGAGACCTATTAAAGAAAGAATACAAGAACATGTTAGGGTCGTCATAAATGGCAATATGTATAATGCTATTGGAGAACATTTCCATTTTTTTTCATCAAGGAACGCCAGATACATTAAAGTTTTCAGTTTTGGAGCATGTGCCTAGACACCAGAGGGGTGGAAATTGAGTTAAAGTGTTGTCTCAAAAAGAGACAAAATGGATAGTCAATCTGAGAACGGTAACACCAGATGGGCTGAATGATGAAGTGGATTACACAGTATATGTGTAAAAATAAGCTGAATTGTGAATAAAGAAAAATGATGATTAGCATTACTATCATATAGTAAGCATCAAGTTACAATTAACTGGAATTTTGACCCCCCCACCCCCATCTAAGGTTTGCTATACTATCAATAAGGGTCCGAACATGAGAATCTAACTCCTGTATTTCTTCAATATATAAATATTAAAGTGTTAAATTATATATAACATCATGATAGTATAAAACGAATTATGGGATAAGGCATACCCTTACATGATGGATCCAAACTGTTATTTGTATAGCAATCAATTTCTTGTCTTTTTCCTCCATTCATTCTTTTATACATTGATTTATTTATTTATCCCTTAAGGAAAATAGTCTTGTTTTCTCCCCATTTTTCCTTTCTACCCAATTATTAGATTTTGAATCTAACTTAAATAGTGAATAAAGCTAATGAACTGAGAGGTGGATTAAGTATGAGTAGATCTTTATAAACCACATAGGGACTCGTAGACTATTTTGAACCCCTTCCCTATTTTTCTATTCATAACTTAACGTGTGTGTATATGTATGTGTGTGTGTATATATATATATAAATATATATCTATATATATAAGATTTTTTAAACAGATATGTGAAATGGGACTATTGTGTGTTAGAAACAGTATATGCCTTTTACTGTGGCAGGCTTTCCCCTTATGAGAAGTATTCTGACAGATCATATATATATATATATATATATATATATATAATAACTATACAAATGGTAGAACAATTCATCATGAAAGTGCATTATTAAAAATGTATGATTGTACATTAAACTTAGCATAGTACAGCTATATTTATTTTTAAGAATAAGAAACCAAGTAAAAATGGCAAATAAGTGAAATGTACAGAAAAAAGAATTTATAACAACGCTCATTAACTATGTGTGGTGTTTTAAATATGTTCATTGTTATACCAATGGTGTACACAATTGGGTGTTTGTTACTTTAATTGATTGGGTATTTAAGACACTTGATCTGTAATTCCTCAGATCCACCCCTGAGGAAGACCCTGTACCAGAGTTGAAGCGCTGGGAGAAGCCACTGTTCAGGCAGTCAGCCAACAATAAAATTGGTGATTATTCACAAGAAAATTTCTGAATGTCGTGAGTGCTTCTTCATCTATCTTCATATGAATCTTGGGTTGCTAGCCCTGCTATAAGCACCATCTGCGAAGTCCTGTGCACACCAAATTTTGTCTTTTGAATGTAATGACCTACTGTAGGAACCCTCTCGAAGTAAGATAGTACAGTTACGCAAGAACCTACCGTAACAGTAGATCTTCGAGAGAGGTTCCTGCAATAGGTCATATTTTTCCCCTCTCCTTCCCCCAAATTTCTTTTGGGACCCCAGAACCTGTTTCCTTTCTCCTGTCTTTCCTTTAGGAACTCCAGTGGGAGAACTGGAGGGCAGGTGTGGGGACCGCCCACTATATGGGGTCACACTGACGTCAGTTACATGACGTTGGGTGGGCTGACCCCCGCCAGGCATTGCTGGAAAAGTTTGCCGTGTAGGTCCTGACGCCAGGTGGTGCAGTCCTACATGTAATGACCTACTGCAGGAACCTCATTCGAAGATCTACTGATATGGTAAGTTCTTACGTAACTGTATTTTATTCAGCCTTCCTCTGAATCTGAGCTTTCCCTCCTTCCGCGCTCCTCCAAGGTTGTGATTTAAACTCAGATTCAACTTTTTCTATCCACCGACTGGCATCTTTGGGGTCAGTGAATTGCCAGCTTTTACCTCCGTAGGTAGCCCTTAAACGTGTTGGGAGTAAAAACGAATGGACAATCCCCAGTGTGCGAAGCTTCTGTCGCACCGCATCAAACTGCTTTTGTTCGGCCTGGGTCTGGAAGGAGAGACCCAGGAACATTTTAACATCTTGTCACCAAATTTCCAATGGGTAAGCAGTCCATGCAGCACTAATAAAGACATCCCATACCTCGGATCCGATGGTCCTCAGAACAACAGTTCATGGTTGACTCGTATCTGAAGGCCAGACTCGTGGAGTGATCCTATATGCCTGCCACAATTTGGTCCATTCAAAATCCTCCAGGAGACAGAGACTTTCATCTAGCCAGATTTTCAAGTAAGTTAAGAGATTCACCCCCTTGATGCCCTCCGGCATGCCGACTATGCGGACATTCCCCGCCCGCATGGTGTTATCCACAGCTTCCAATCTGCCCCGAAGTTGCTGATTTTCTTTAGTAATCAAGGTTGCTGTGGTCTGTGCTGGGAGAGATCTGTTATTGGCATCTACCATAAAGGGAGTGAGGGAAGAAATAGCTGCATCGTGGGCTTCGAGCTTGTTAAAGGGTTTTTTTTTCGATTTTTGCGTCCATCACCCTTACCAACTCCAAGATTGCCTGCCATGGGGGTTCCTCTGAAGAGGAGGCCACAGAAAGGCCCATAGGATCCACTCCCTCACTTAGTTGTTTTTGTTGTGGTGCATTAGGCCGCTGATTTGCTGAGGTGTGTGGCTGTGTATGCTTCATGCGCCCCATCTCGAGTTTGGTATCGCTGAGTAGCTGAAGGTCAGATGTAGCTGCTGGTCCCACTTATTTTTGGGTATTTTTGCTAAAAATGGATATTTAGTTGGTTATAGGGAGCTAGGTATGCAGAGCTATGGTAGATGTGTCCTGCCTGGAAACTGGCGCCCCCAGATTTGCAAGTTTACCAATGAGCAAGGCATTATTGACAAGATCGAAGGCTTTAGTAAGATCATTTAAAACGGGACCTGTGAGGCCACCAGTGTCCATGGCAGAGGAAATGCTGTTTGCGAGGGTGAGGAGGGCAGTAGTGGTGCTGTGCCCTCTACGAAATCCATGCTGAGTGTTGGATACAAGGCTATGGGCAGAGGGGTAACTTGTAAGTTGTGAAGCCACTACCTTCTCCAGTATTTTATTTAAAACAAATAGAACAGCAATGGGCCTGTAGTTATTTAGGATTCTGTGGTCTCCTTTCTTAAAAACAGGGACAACTTGTGCGATTTTCCATGCATCAGGCACTACACCAGAAGTGAGGGATAAATTGATTAGTTTGACTACTGGAGAGACTAATTCTTTGGCAGCGATTTTCAGACGTTTGGGTTCAATACTCTCTATGCCCGCAGATTTGTGTAAGGAGTTTACAGACCTCAAGGAGTGTGATGTGTTTAAAGTAGAAGGGAGGTTGGGACTGGGTTTGTGTTAACACAGTGCAGGTGCTGGCTTGTAGTATAGCAGGGGGCACTTCTGAGGAGACACTCGCATATGAGGAGAGGTCTGAAGAATGAGAGTTGAAAACTGTCATGCAATTACTGCAATGTACCCCATTTAGTAACATATCGGGGAATGAGTGACTTCCTTGCTGACCAAGCTTTTTATTTGCTGCCAGAACATTCTGGGGTTTTCGCCCGTAATACTAAAAAGCATTTTACAGTGATTGCTTTTGTTTTTCCTGACCTCCCTTTTGCATATATTCAGCTGCTCTCAATAGACAGACCGGTCCAGGAGGGATGAGGAGGCCTTAAAGGCCTCCCATCTCCTATCACATTCAGTAAGTTGTGTCAGTAGTTCCTGATCCAGCCATTTTGTTACAGGGGCACGCACCATCCTTTTGGAGTCGTCATCCATCAGGCTGGGAGTTTTTCCTCTCTGTTTCTCCCCGGGGAGGCGTGGCATGCAATGATGTAGTGGTAAAAGTGCCAGACATCTGGCAAGCCTCCCAGCCTGATACAACCCTGGCGGCCAGACCCCTGGCTTCCACAAGGGGTCAGCACCATGCCGGTGAGTTCCCCCCTGCCCCAAAGTAGGAGAGCAGTCCCTGGGACATTCAATCCTCCTCTTCCAGCCGGTCCTCTGACTCCCCAAGATCGCTCCCAATCCTGGGTCATCGGCATTGCAAGTGATAGCGCTACCGCTACGCCAGCACCTCAATGGCATTATGCAGGCATGACCAGTCTGTATTTGCTACTGCTAGCCTAAAGAGCTCAGGGTTCAAGTTAGCGTATATCCAGAGATGAAGAACTCTAGGAGGAGCTTTAGGCAGTTTTGCTCACCAGGTGCAAAATATGGGACAGTGGTTGCTAATGGCAATAGCAAGAACTCCTGAGATTTTAATTCTAACTTGCCTAGGTGTTAGAATCCAGTCAATTAGTGCCTGCATACAGCCACTGTTAGAGCACCTAGTGGGCTCAGTAATGACCTGAGTAAGATTTAGCATATTGAGGGAGTGTGCTACTTTTTTGCTACAGTCACTTATCAAGATTTGCCCCTCCCACAGGAGATATCTAACTTGGGAGAGGCCTTTTCCTTAGGGGCTGGCGACTGGCGGTCAGAAGAGTCCGCCGAGGTATCCTCTCCCGAATCCGATGATCATCTGGGGTTTCAAAATCCGGACAGTGAACTTTGTGGGGAGTGGTCCCCAAGACGTGAACAGTGGAATGTACCGAGCTCACAGGGGACGAAGACCTGGACGGAGGCTCTGCTGGTGCTGGGAGACGACTCTCCAGGTCAGCGACCAACTCCATCCTGGCCTCCTTCCACCAAGACTGGATCATAGTCTTGAAGTCCTGAGGCAGAGCCTGAGGAGAAGGAGGAGGAGGGGCCGAAACATGGGCAGGAGGGTAGTGGTACCCATGGATCCCCGAATAATGGTGAGAGGGGTACCCTGAATACAGGAGAGAACCCTGAAAATGATGTCCCGCAGGATGGAAGGAAGTCCAATCTTAGCGTGGGACCCGCTGGGGGGAGGTCCAAAGGGAACCCGGAAGGGTAATATGGGACAGTAGAGGGTCTCGGATAGTGCCCAAATGTCAGGAAACCCGACATTGGAGGCACCGACGCAAGACCCACCGTCGTAAAAAATAGGAGACGGAGCAGATGTCATAAGAACCACCGAAGTCGGAACTGGTGCCGCCGGGCCCAGCGTTGGAAACTGATCCAGCATCGGGGGGCCCTGCATCAGGACCAGACGAAGGGGTTCCGATGGAGAAGCCTGATCTGACCGGGTGACAGGAATCGGAATCAGACTCGAGGGATCCGGCGTGAGAGGAGACCCAGATGTTGGAGGGGCTGGCAAAGGGACACGCCCTGCAGGCTCCATGAAGGAGCTAGTTCTAACGCAGGAACCTGCTCCAGGGGAACTTGAGGAGCCTCTGTGGTTGGAACAGATGATGGCGGAGGGACCTCTCATCCAGCGACCCTGTTGAGTGAGCGAGGAACGGAAGCTGGAGTTTTGATGAAGTCCAGCTGTTCGTCGCTTTCTTTCCACCCCGGGGTGGCTGGGAGCGAGGTTGGAGCCACCAGAGGAAGAGGGGAAGAAGGAAGACTGGTAGTCTTCCCAGGGCTTAGCTGGATGTCGGGAGGAGCGTCAGAAGCCACCAATGGGCGAGCTGTATCTGAGCGGGCACTGGAGAAAGCCATCTTATCAGACATTGAGGCTGGGCGGGAGGGAGCAGAACCCCCTTCCGACTTATCGGCAGAGGCCAGTCGAGTCCCGGAAGGCTGGGGAGTTGACTTATTGACAACCGGGTGGTCTTCGGAGGAGCCGGGGACCGTCTTACTGGCAACTGCTGGGTGACCTCTGGAGGAGTCGGCAATCGACTCACCACCAAAAATCAGGAGCAGAGTCATGGATGGTCCAGAAGATTCCCCGGGCGCAGCCTGGACAACCAATACTGGAGGTGGTGGGGGAGCAGCCTTGCTCATCGAAGGCTTGCTGGAATCGGCCTGGGATCCATCCTCATGGCGCTCCCACTCCCTGTATTTCTCCTCCTTCTTCTTATCAGGGGAAGGTGAAGAGGCAGACTCCCGAAGACGCTCTATCTCCTTCTCGATCGAGGCCATCCACAACTTCAAGAGATGGGCCTTTAGAGCCTGCTACCTCCTCATGCGAGTAGCCTGATTGAAGGGTTGGTGGTCTGGCAAGTTGCAGTGACGTGGTCCGGGCCTAGACAAAAGAAGCACTTTCGGTGGCCGTCTTTGTGGGGAATCTGGGCTCCGCAATCTTCACACTTCTTCTTAGGTGGTGGAGAAGACATAGATGGTACGAAGAAACTGAGAAAATCTGTGAAAATGGATTGTTTTGTAGCAAAATTAACTGCGATCGGCTGGGCAGTTTACCGTGAGGTACTGTACACAGGATGACGTTGGGAAAGAACTGGACGGCGGCCGTGGGGACTGCCCACTATATGGGGTCACGCTGACGTCGGGTGGGCGGTCCCACACCAGGCATTGCTGAAAATGTTTGCTGTGCGGGTCCTGACACCAGGTGGCGCAGTCCTACATGTAATGACCTACTGCAGGAACCCTCTCAAAGTAAGATACGAACTTTAATTCTCACAGAAGTAGCTGTGGACTCAGTGTATTTCTTGAACATTTGGTTTGATTTTTTTGGAAAACAGCTTGTGGGGAGGGATGCATAAATAGAGGAGGGAGCTTAGTGGATGCCACATACTGGTAAATTAAACCACATGAGTGTCTTACTTCCTCTTTAGATATCTCTCCTGTCCTGAGATTGTAATTATTTCCTCCTGAGTTAGTCGCTGTTTGACAACATGCTGAGATAGAATGTTGCTATGTTATCATTGAGGGTTAATTCTTCTTGGTTGGCTGGTTATTGGGGTGGGCACTACTGGCACAAGTGCCATTTGCGAGTAAGTAACAGCATGGTTAACTGAGAAGAGTTTTAGATTCAATGTTTACTCTGCTATTTTGTGAGTTTCAACGCTCTTTGCATCTTGCACAATAGGTAAAATGTAGCAGTGAGTTTTCCAGCTTTTGGGCATCCGGGATGAGTTTTTGTGGCAGTAGTTACAGCCACTGAAAGACCTCTGCAAGACGCGGCTATACTGGGTTACAGTAATGTAACTGCAGCTGTGGAAGACTGGGAGTGCAGAGGAAAATTGGAAGGTGGTTGCTCAGCTGGAGGAGAGAAGGGGAAAAATAAAAAATGAATGGAATGCCTGTAAGTATTATAATAAGGTGCCAGTACGTTTTACGGACTGGGGACAGAAAAAGGAGGATGATGGTCAAAAGCTGTTAAAGCTTGGCCACCCTGGACTGTAAATTGTTATAGCACAGATGTTCTTATTCGCAGAAGTAAAGAGACGAAGATGGTGGCCTGATGACAGTAATGCCGCGAACTTCTTAAACCCTGTGAACAGCCAGATAATAACTTTAGGATCCCCTAAATAAGGAGATTGGGTTGGTTGAACATAATGACTCAGCCTAAAATTGAAATACCATGGGGAACAGAGGTATGTAGTGTTGTAAAGCTGATGAGACTCTCAGAAAAGGAAAGCTAAAAACTCCTAGAATTTAAATGGAGTTTCACTGAGGATGAGCAGTGTTATTTATTATTGTGATTTATGGAACTACTGAGTTTTGAAGTTATGGAGTAGAGTATCAGAGGCTAACTGATATTAGTTGAAGGGAACGCTATCTAAATGGCAGAGGAACTAGCCCCTGGTGACCCCCTCTTGAGTCGTACTGTTCCCCTGGTTTTGGTTGAATTTACCTGCTCATTAATAAATGGCAGTTGGTAATGAGAGAAGGCCTCCGAGAAATGGGGCAGACTGCTGTTTTTTTTGTTTCGGCAATATGAAATAGAAAATGCCTGAAGGAGTGAAATATGAACTAACAGATTTCTCTTTCAGCTCTGAGACTTTGTGTATTATTCTTGAAGCTGAAGTCTGTTAAATTGAGTCCACCTGAAGGAATTTAACATGGTGGATATTCTATTAACGTATTTTTTGTTTATTTATATATGTTTTATACATATGGTCCTGATACTTGTTAAGACATGAGCATATATCTCCATATATCTCCCTCATTTTATAGGAAACAGGACATAGACGTATAGTTATACAAATGACAATTTTATTAAGTTTATAATGTGCAATAATTATGTTGACTGATATAATCTTTTATAAATGAACAGATGGTGAAGAGGTGATAGTCTCTCCTTTGGATAAAGATCCTTGGATACTACTAACATACTACATACTAAAATGCCAGCAGAATAGGCTCAACGGTCTTTTGTGTCTGCTCATTTGGTCAGCCCCCACCCTGGGAGCTGCCCTTGCTGCCCCCCTCACCCTCTCTGGTTTCTCCCTTCCCAGTCCTGGATATTCCCACTGCACAGGATTTTGCATCCAGAACCCTTCCCCTGTACCTGTCCCACCTCCTCTTGAACCCCTTCACCATTTCTGCCTCCACCAGCCCCCTGGGCAGCGCATTCCATGGCTCCATCACCCTCTCAGTGAAGTAGCACCTCCTCCTCCTCCTTTCTCTCCTGAATCTCCCCCCCTCCAACTTCCACACATGCCCTCTAGTTGCCCCCCCCCTTCCTTCGGAACACCTTGACTGCTCCTCCCCTATTTAACCCCTTCATGTACTTGAAGACCTCTATTATGTCCCCCTGGTCCCTTCTCTCTTCCAATGTGTACATATTTAGCTCTTCGAGCCTGTCCCCATAGGTCCTGTCCACCAAGCCCCAGATCATTTTGGTTGCCCTCCTCTGGACCCTCTCCAGGAGTTCAATGTCCCCCTTTAAGTGTGGCCTCCAAAACTGCACGCAGTACTCGAGGTGTGGCTTCACCAAGCAGTTATACAGGGGGAGTGAGTATCACTTCCCTCCTTCTGGAGGTGATCACCCTAGCGATACATCTCAGCATCCTGTTGGCTATGGCCGCTGCCCTCCTACAAGTCTCAGAGTTGTTCATCTTGACATCCACCATCACCCCCAGGTCCCTCTCAGCCACTGAGACTTGTAGCAACCCCCCCCCCCCGGGTGTACTCTTGGCCCGGGTTTCTGGCTACCAGATGCAGTACCTTACACTTCCCTGCATTAAACCTCAGCTTCCACTTTCTAGACCACCATTCCACAGCCTCCAGGTCCCCCTGTAGGGCCACCCTCCCCTCCTCCCCATCCACCACTGCCCCCAGTTTTGAGTCATCCACAAAGAGACTCATCTCACTCCTGATACACTTCCTTATGTCAGAGACGTAAGCATTGAACAGGAGGGGCCCAAGGACTGATCCCTGAGGGACCTCACTAATGACTCTCCTTGGGGATGAGACTATCCCGCCAGCCACGACCCTCTGAGTCCCGTCCTGGAGCCGATTGCCTATCCATCTGATCATCTGGTTCCCCATCCCCATTTCTCCCAGCTTATTCAACAGGCCCCCATAAGGAACAGAGTCAAATGCCTTGCTGAAGTCAAGATAGAGGACATCCACTGGTCTACCCAGGTCCAAGGCTCTTGTCACCCAGTCATAGAACTCCACAAGGTTTGTCTGACACGATTTCCCCGGGACGAATCCATGCTGTCTATTGTCCAGGCACCCCGACTTTTCCAGGTCCCCCAGCCTCTCCTTGACAATGTCCTCCATCACCTTGCCCACCACCGATGTCCGCTGACGCTCCTGTAGTTCCCTGCCACCTCCCTTGATCCCCCCTTGTGGATAGGCACTATATGCACCACCTTCCAGTCCTGGGGCACCCACCCTGTCCTCGGAGAGATGCTGAAAAGCTCCGCCAGGGGTTTCGCCAGGACATCTGCCAGTTCCTTCGGCACTCTGGGATGTAATTTATCTGGCCCTGGTGCTTTCTCCGATTTAAGGGACCTGAGGGCTTCCCTCACTCTCTCTGCCGTGATTTCCACCTCCGCTACCTCGTCCCCCTGCTTTGCCTTCCCCCTTCCTGCCAGTGATGGCCCACCCTTTCCCCGGACCCGTCGATCAGCAAGGGTCCCTCCCCTCAGTTTCACCATCTCCTCCCATGTATGATGCAGCCCCCTCATTTTCCTTGGTGAAAACTGAGGTGAAGTACTCATTTAGTACCTCAGCCTGCGCTCCAGATCTTGTGCCCATCCCTCCTGTTTCAATCCTGCTAATCTGCCCCTTTACCCTTCATTTTTCCCCAGTGTATCTAAAGAACCCCTTATTCCCTCTCCTAATTTCCCTGGCCAGGTTCTGCTCCTTCCTTGCCTTAGCTGCCCTCACCACCCTAGTGGCCCTTCGGGCCATCAACTCGTACTTCCCTCGATCAATTTCACTCCTTGAGCACTTGAAATGCCTATGAGCTGCCTTCTTTCCCCTCACCACCTCCTGAACCTCCCTGGTCCACCAGCAGGGTTTAGGGGCCCTACCACATTTTCGTCTTACTCTTGCACAGGTGCTGGTAGCATCCTGCACCCCCCCTCCTGATGATTTACCACCTACTGTCAGCGTCCATGTCTGACCCAATCCCATCCAAATGCTTCTTAAGGATCCTTCCCATTTCCTTGAAATCTGCCCCTGAAGTCAGTTACCTCCACCTTGTGCAGCCTTTCACCCTCCTAGGTCCAGGCAGAACCAGACCGTGGCATGGTCACTCCCCGCCAATGGGTCCCTTACTCCATGCCCCCAATCTGGTCACTGTCTGCCAGGACCACATCCAGTATCTGCACCTCCCTGGTTGGTTCCCCCACCTGCTGAGTTAGGAATGCATCCTGAAAGACATCCAGCAACCTCTGTTCCCTGGCCACCGAGGATGTCAGTCTCCCAGTCCATTCCTGGCATGTTTAAGTCCCCCAACACCACCACCACCCTTCCCCTGCCCAATTTGCAGTGTCTCCCAACAACTGCCACCAGACTCTCCTCCAGCTCCTCTGCCAGCACAGGGGGTCTATACACAACTCCTTTTTTTACTCTCTTGCCCCCATTTGTTATCAAGGTGACCCAAATCGCCTCTACAGTTCCCACCGCCTCCTCCATTCCTCCTATGCCAATGCAGTTTTTGACTATTTTTTGCTACCCCACCTCCCCTTCCCCCCCCCCGTCCTTCCTGAACATGGCGTAACCCTCCAGGTTCAGGTCGCAGTCGTGCCCTGCGGTGGCCCAGGTCTCAGTGACCGCTGCCATATCCACCTCTCCCTCAGTTAGCATCGCCTGGAGCTCAGGCATTTTATGGCCCCAGCTCCTGGCATTTAGCAGGACTACCTTCCACCCTTTCCGTATATTTCCATTTCCCCTGCTCGCTTTCCCATGGGAATTCCGACTTTCCCCGTTCAGCACCTTACCAGTTGGCCCTTTCCAGTATTCCTCCAGCTCCCCACGGGGGGGTGGAGACAGAGTCCCTCCTTTATCGGACCCCTGACAGCTTTTTCTCCCATCTCTCCCCCCTTCACAAGTTTAAACCCCACCTTTCACCAATGAACCCCTCTATTTTCAACTTAAGGATTTCCTTCCCCTCCAAATTGAGATGGAGCCTATCTCTAGCATATAACCCCTTATCCTCCCAGGTCTCCCCACAATCCCTCATCAACCCTTACCCTCTGGCCCCACACCACTCCCTGAGCCACTGGTTTATCTCCTTAATCTTCCTCTTGTGTTCCCCACTAGCCCTTGGCACTGGCAGGATTTCTGAGAAGGAAATCGCGCATCCTATGTCATGACAGACCCTGGCAAGCTCCCTGAACCTTGCCTGTATCTCTAACTCGCTATTTCCCTCAATGTCATTGGTACCCAGGTGGACCGCTACATCTGGGGAACCCCCACAATCCTTTGCCAGTTGACATACCTCATGCTTGGCCCTGTGCATCGTTAGTCCAGGGAAGAATTTTGTTCTAACTGGGCAGGCTTCCCCCTCCCTATCCCATTTGATAACCTTGATCATGGAATCACCCAACAGGATCACTCTGACCACCCCTTTTCCTCCAGTTCCCCCCCTTCCATGTCCCTCATCCTTTCTACCGGCCCCTCCCTCCAGTCGGCTCCTTGCTCCCCCCCTATCTGGGTGCCCCCTCCCTCCCCTCCTTATTTACCCTGGCCACCCCTCCTCTGATCCTATGCCTCCTCCTCCAGAGTATCCTTTGTATCCTGCTACACCCCTCGTCGCTGCTTGCGACTGGTCCCCCCCATCTGCTAAACTTTCCTGGCTCTTCCTCCCTTCCTTCCTGTCTCTGTTCAGCCCCTCCTTGCCTGTCGTGCTCCCCTGGCATAAACCCTCAGCTGCTTTTACTGTATCCCAGGGTATTAAATAAGGATTTTAAATTGATTAGCACTTTCGCGCGGAAAAGTGCTAATCAATGTTGCAAATGTGTAGCAGTTGGATCGAATTGATTAGCAAAATAAAAAAATGTCATATTTACTAGAGACAGGTATGACTGGTGTTATTTCTTACCTGATAAACACTTTTTTGATTTCCTTTGATGTGTGGAGCAAAGGGAAAAAAAGACTCTGGTACAGGAGTGTGTGCAGTCACTGAGTCACTTTATTAATTTTTTTTCATCAGTGTCTCGACTGAAATTACAGAATTCATAATAACTCTGACATGAGTTACTTAACTAGTATTAATTTATTTGATTCTTAATATTGTAGTTTCTACTTGCCAACCTTCCCAAGCCTGACTACAAGTACAGTCAGCTTACAAATTTCAGAATAATGTGCAGCTGCATAAAAGTAATAAAACAGGCACAAGTAGTTACAACTCTGACTAGTATTCCCAACCTCCCATCTGCACTTGACTGAGCCTCTAACTTAAACGGTCAGAAAAGTAATGGGACGGTGGTTAGTAGTCAGTTGTCGGAAGTCTAGTGAAACAAAATTTCAGCTCAGTATGTACCGAACATTTTCTGACCCCAGTCTTGTTAAATGTGGTTTCCACTTGCCAACCTTCCTAAGCGTGACTACAAAAGTAGCAGTAGAATAAGCAGCTGCAGCTGCACCTCATTACTAATCACAGAAAAGTAGTACAACTGACTAGTGTTCTCAGCCTCCCATCCATTTGCACTGAGCCTCTAACTTAAACGGTCAATTTTAAATGGATGTTGGTGGTTAGGAACAGTAGTCAGTTGTCGGGAGTCACTGTGTCCAAACAAAATTTAATTTAGTATGCAGTAACGAACATTTTCTGACCTTAAAGTTTCCACTTGCCAACCTTTCCAAGCTTGACTACTTTTGTGATGGAGCCATCAATGAACAGCTAGTAGGGTAACTGAGAACATGCAGCTGCAGCTGCACCCTAAAAGTAATTTAACAACAACAGACACAATTAGTACAACTGACTAGTGTTCTCCAACCTCCCATCCATTGTGCACTGAGCCTCTAACTTAAACGGTCAATTTTAAATGGATGGGCAGTTGGGAACAGTAGTCGGGAGTCGTGTCTCAAACAAAATTTAAAGTTATGTTCAGTACCGAACATTATCTGACCTTAATAAGCCTAAGCCTGTGGTGCAGTCATGACTTGTGCCAGCTGGCACGGAAATTTATTGCAGTGGCTGGGAAGCAATGGGTAACTGAGAATAAGCAGCTGCAGCACCCTAACTGACATGAGCTGTATTATTCTTGGACTACTACTACAGTAAAGTTCCCAACCACCATCCAGATTTGGATTGAGCCTCTAACTTAAACGGTCAATTTTGAAGGGTGGTTCGGAAGTCGGTATTGTCTACTCAGGCCTGTAGACCCAGTAAGTTCCCGGCGGCCAGATCCCATTTTTTCAGTAAGTGCAGATTTACAGTTTACACCGTCAGACTCTCTGTGGCATTTAACTTCACTTTTTACTTATTTCCATGACCAGCCAGAGAGCTCAGCATGATGAGATGCCTTTGTGTACCCTCCTGAGAAGCCTGCTCATGAGTCTCCCCCACCAACCCCACAATTGAGTGAGATGGGATTTTGATTTGTTTAGTCACAGTGACAGTGCAAGAATTATTATAAAACACTTCTAGCCACTATATCATTCTTATCAACAATGAAGAAATTTAACAACTGTGTTCTTCAACTCCACTGAAAAAACACATCGGCAGTGAGCGCTCCACCAGCCAATGAACCTGAGGACTTAAATGCCCTATAAAAAGTTTAACTTGGAAAACTATTCCTACTTGCTTTTACTATAAGCTGCAGCACTTTAGTCAGTGCTATTTTAACGTGAGACTAAGGTGGTGTCCCAAATACCACACAGGCTTCTGAGAGCTCTACTTAGTAAAGTTGTGATTAAGTCAGCACAAGAAAAAAATGTAATTTGAAACAAGTCTAACTCAGAGACATCTCACGGCATGGTTGGTGCCCCAGCCATGTACAAACTTTAAGTGCACACATTGCTGAACTCAAGACAGGTGCAGCCCATTTGCTGAAGTGAGCAAAGTCCTGACCTGTGTGGATTGGTAAACGAAATTCTGAAACAGCTGAGTTCTCCCATGGCCAGCTGGGATTCCGAGTGTCCACCTCCACATCTGCCTGCGCCCGCCACCCCAATCACTGAGATCCAGACTGCTAGTAGGGAGAGAGTGCAGAGGGCACTTACACTGCCAGTACTCCCTGCTTGGAGATCTATCTGGACGCCTAAGCATGGGGAGGGCTGGCAGGCAGAGGAGGTCACGGTGCTCAGCAGCTGACTGGCGTGATTCTCAACTGACCCACTTCCTCCGTGACCAGCTACCGACACTGTTGAGGATCTGAAATTTTTCCCATGGCACTTACTGCCACTTAGGCTAAAGTTATAGCCAAAGTGTACTTCCCGTAGTTTACAGGGGTTCGCTACTGATCAATCATGTCATACTGTCTGACTCAGAAGTGTAAGACATAATGCTAGTACTACTTGCTGCATCTTCTGAGCTAGTTACATTTCTGGTGCGGATGAATCTGACCTTTTGCTTCTGACTGCCTTTCTTTCGACAAACTCTTCTAGGAGTGTTGAAGAATCTATCTACAACTGGAAAAGGATCAAATGTCTCTGGACTGTCACCCTCAACTGAAATTCTAACCAGGTGTTCCAACATTACTTCACTCAGTCTGTTTCTCCAGTCAGTTTTGACACGCTGCATTATTGAAAATGACCTTTCCAGCTTTGCATTGACACTGCAATGAGCTTACAAATAACGACAACGTAGAAGTTTGAGAACTGTTCTCTGTAGGACTTCAGAATACAGTTCCAAAAGTCTTCCTGTTTAAGTGACTTAAAACTTATTGTATAAAGTTTTAAGTTCGGACCATTCTCCTGGCAAAGCAGCAAGGTCAACATTATGTTTTGTGAGTATCTGTCCATAGTAATTAACAAATCCGTCCAAGTCTCGTTTCCAAATATTTCTAGCTCATCAGCACTCCTAGGCCACTGTTTCACATCTAACAGTTTTAAAGTCCTAAAAACTGGTGTTGGTCCTGAGATCACAGTCAGTGATATCTGAAAATCTATCAGAAATGCACTGTTGTACACTACTGACGCATTTAGGCACCTGTGTTATAAGTGCCTGATGCCGTTAGCATTCGAAAATATAACATCTTTAAACACGACTGGTTCAGAATCGTCACACTCATCAGTAATGTCATGATCATGTTGCTGTAACAGTGTCTTAAGTTCAGAGTTGCATGTTCCAAGAAGATTATCTGCGAGATGCTGTAGTTGCCGTAAGGTTGCATCAACACAAGCCAAAGCTAAGGTCAAGTCAGCAGAAGAACCCTGTAAACTGAGGGAGAGTCGTGACAGTGGCCTTAGAAGGTCAATATAGAAGAGCAAATGAGTGACAAATTTGGCAGTTTTCAGTTTGGTCAAAATGCCCTTAACTCTGCTTTTCTCTGTTGGTGTTGTAGTGGCAGTTTCTGTGAGATTTTCAAGATGATGAATCGTAACTGTGTTGGATTTTACCAGTGTCTGAGCGGCACAAAGTTTGTGATCTACCCACCTTGTTCCAAATGCTCTTTCTGGTTTGCTGACTTCACCGCCCACTATTTTAGCTAATTCTCTGAGCTCGCGAAGTTTCTTTGGACTTTTTCATAAAGGTAGTACAATGTCATGAGATTATCATTCACTTGATCAAAAATGTTCCTTTCAGTGCATCTCTAATTGCCAATTCAAGTCTATGGTTAAGACAATGAATAGACAGCAACCATGGCATTTCCACTTTTAGCAGAGCTGATAGCCCTTTTCTTTTCCCAGGTTTACTGCAGCACCATCTGCACACATAGCAACCATGCGACTGTTCAAGTCTAAAATGCCACACTCTAAGAAGGCTTCTTGAAGTGTTTGTAACAAACCTTCTGCACTGGCTGCTGGAACGCCTTTAATCTGAAAAGGTCATCTCCTGTAAACAAGAACTTTCGTTAAAATGCATAATATACAGTAATTCTTTTTCAATGCAACTTTCATCTGTTGCCCCATCTAGAAGAACTGCAAAATACAGACTTTTCTGAAGGGCTGTGAGTAGATTTTCCTGCAGCATTCACCAATAACTGACGTGAACATACGACAACTGCTAATATTTGCATATGCACTTCCAAGATCAACATCATGTCTTTTTCAAGTTTAACAAATGGTTCAAATTTACTAAATGAAAGCTCTTCTTTAGCGAGCAGATAAGTGATTTCAATCAGACGGCGACTACAGCTCTGTCTTTTACTTCTGCTCCCAATAGTGCACGTCCTATTGGTGTAGTTTTGTATATGGAGGCAATTGATTCTGGTTTTCGGTTCAGTGTAACAGCTCGTTTGTGAGCATCACATTGACCGTGTTTTGCAACACTGTCCTTTTTCAAAGCTGCACCTTGGATGCCAACAATAAAACTTTCACTAAAATTTCGGCAGTACTTTAACTGGTCTGCCCATTTTTCACGCAGGGAACATTTTACCCGGTCCACAAACTCACCACCATTGTCTGTTTCATACACTAACCATTCATTGCGGTGATCAATCTCTTTTTTCCATTTTTCTACAGTGTGCCTCCTTACTTTTTTGGTGCTGGTTGCCATGGTTGCTGTCTGTTCCCTAGGTTCACGTAGCTGTGTGCGACAGTCACTGACTCACCATATGTAGTAACAATAAAGAACCTGAACAAGAAATGTGTGTGCTTTTTTTTGTTGAAAGACATTTGACAATAAACATCAGGCTTCAAATTTCTTATGTCGCTTCTTTCCTATAGACTGACACCACCGGCACCCAGTGATATTACTTGCAGCTGAACAGTTGTCAGGGGGTGGGGGGAGACTGACTTAGCCTCTAAGGAGGTAAACGGGAACCGGGGAGGACAAATCTGTAGCAACACCGGGTCTGAACCCTCTAACTTAAACGGTCTCAGAACCCGCGTTCCTACACAACAACACTGCAGAGCTGTGCAGGGCAAAAAGATGACCATGCCGGGTTGGGGGCTTGATTGACTGAGCCCTCTAACTTAAATGGACTGAGTCGGTCAAGTGCCCACGCCACACACAACGAGTTAACAGGTCAGAGCCTCTAACTTAAACGGTCACTGACAAGAATCGCATCTCTGCTGCCTGCACAGCTCTGCAGGGCTGATGACCAAATCTTGGTTTTAAATGGGGAAGGGGACTTCTGACAACTGCAGACTGGACTTAAACACCAGTCATCAATATGGCCGGAGGCCCTAGAGACTACCTCACTCTGTCACAGCTGCTGGCTTTAAATGTTGCGATGGCCAGACACAAAATGGGCACCCGAACACAGCAACAGAGTCTATTACCATCACGAGTTTCAAATGCCAAAAGTGAAAAGTCCGGTTGCTGGTTGCCACACCAACCAAACCCCCAAATGTTTTCAGGCAGAGTTTGATTGCTAGCGTAACAATCCCTAGGCTCACTAAACAACACCCACGTGACTTTGAATACAGTTAGTTGGCTTTACAGTTTCACTGACACAATATTGTTTTTTTTTTCAGTAAAGTTCATAAGTGTGTCAGCCTGTGTCTTAGTTGTCCCTCAGACAGCTTCTACATTCCTGGCTGCATTTTTCTGAATCCTGTCAGTCTTTTTCTTCCCGACCCTCCTCCTCCTCTTCCTGAGTCCCAGTCTACCACCCAGTGGCTCCTTTTGGCTGCGCAATTCAGTCCGTGTGCAGCTAGCTGCAGCTCAGTTTCAACCTACAAACACAATGACAAACAGTGTTTGTACTCACCTAATCTGATTGACTACTTCTACAAGAATCCTCAAGCTAGCTTGCCAAAATGCCCCAAATGTTAAGTTACCCTACCTTGTCTCTCTGGAAAATGCAACCGCTGGCTGGCCAGGCTGGTCGGTGAACCATCATGCAGCGAGCCCCTGCAAAACAACAGGATTACATTATATCTAGAGACTCATTCAATTCAAATAAATCCATTTTTCACTGACTGAGATAGTAACAGAGCAGTAACTTACTGCAGGGCCACCAGTTTGGGCAGGCTTCTTTTCACCTCTTGTGCCAGTCAAGGACAGGGACAAAGTCTCAGTCGGGTCTGGTCACCAACCTGAAAAAAAAGTTAAAGCAATATTAGGCTCTGACAGAGAGGCTCAACTAAATTTGACCACCCCACCGTCCCCACATAAATTACCTTCACCAACAAAAATCCCCAGGCCAACCGTAACACCAGACTGCTCCACAACAGAGTATCTCACTGGAGAGCTTAGTGGGCAGCTGCTCGTCAAACCACCTGATTCAAAATACCATCCGACCATTGGGGAGGGGGGGAAGTGGCAGGAGTAGCATCAGCTGTGACCGGCACAAATCAGATGCATCCATGGGCCACAACATGAATGGCAGCTGGTCCTCAAATTATGCAGGGGCAGTCGAGTGACAAGAAGGACCCAGTCTGGTGCTCTGACCCTGGCCACTCAGGACTGCGACAGGGCCCCATAATTAACTCATCTGTGGCGAGGCTGCACAACGCAGTGCTCGGCCTGACAAAACTGAAACATCCCAGACTCGGGGGCAGAGTGGCCTTTCATGTAGGGCCTAAGCCTTAGTGAACTCAGGCCCACACAGCAAGTAATTGCACTTGCACTCTGCCTCCAAAAAGCAGCCCAGGTGGTACTTGTGTTGTTGTCACTTCCTCTCAATGTTAATTATTTTGCTGCCCTCTGTGCCATTTTGAAACAGCCTGCCTGCCACTCCACCAATTGTGTAAACTTAAGTGCCACCCCCACTCCCGGAAGCAGAAAAGCCAGTTATCATTCTGTCTTGTGTTTGCCTCAGAACTGCAGGTTACCAATAAGATCTGCTGAGGCAACTGACAAGCAAGCGTAACCTAACGTACTACTTGCCTATGATAAGACAACTGATTTTGCAGGCCCTGTGTGGGAAAAGCAGGGTATAAATAGCCGGGCCTGCACAGGGCCTGCATAGATCAGTTGTCTTATCAGTGTGATAGACAGTAGCTTGCTTGTCAGTTGCCTCAGCAGATCTCGTAACCATAAATTACTTGTGCCAGGCAGCAGGCTGCAGTTCTGAGGCAAACACAAAACAGAAATGGTAAATAAAAGACTTGTGGGCATGCATATCTGTAAGCATGTCAAGGCAAGTTGTAGTCAGCCCACCTACCTAACCGTCCTGGGTCCTTAAGAATGAAGTAGTCCCGACACTGCAAAAAAAATCTGTGCCAGGCAGACCAAATTAACTAGATTGGTGCAAAACTTTTGTTAATTATTTGGACCCTCCAGAAACTGAAGAAAAGAATTAAAGCTCAAACCTATGTATCCTGGTCTAATATATGCTCGGTCTTCTAATACTTACTGCTGGCAAAAACAGAGGTGTCCACTCAGGAAGCCTCTGCCATCAGTTTGGCCCCATTTAACTCTCTTACTCATTGCTAGATCATGTCACGGTGTATCTGGTCCACCATTTAATATTTTCTGAACTTGGAAGCCGGATAAAGATTCCCCAGGGTAAATTTGGGCTCAAGATTTCAAGGGTGCCCATCCGTGACTATGGGAGTCCACGATTATGTCCAGCAAACTGCAATTGGCCTCGATAAAATAGCTTTCCATGGAAGACCCAGTGACCCCCGAGTAACAGTTATTTAAAGAATCAGCCCTTTCGTTCATTGCCTAGGTCTTCTCCCTCCTCAGATTAAAAGATGTTAGTTTGCACAATTCTTTCCAGTCTATAGGGATAGATAGGGCTCTTTCTGTTTTTTTTTTTAAGCTTAGTCTAGCACTAAATTATAGGTCTTGCCACCTTCAAATCATATATATATTTTGTTTTAGGGGCTCTGGTACATAAATTAACCTACAGGGGATCTGCAATACCAAAAAAAACAAAAAAGGCAAAACTTAGGAGCACCGGGAAATGTATGGTCAGCTTTACTTCATAATTAAGCAAAAGCACGACGACATAGCAGTGCACCGACCCATACAGCATGATAACTGGCACCAGCAAATCGACTGCTGCAAATAAAAATTTAATTACCACTCGGGCAGAGGCATCACCAACAGCGCCACTTTAACTTACCTCAGTGCTCAGCTGCAAAGTTGTTGTCTTCTCTGCATGGACCTGGCGTTTTCTTATTTTCTTCTCTCCGAGGCTCGAGCTCTTCATGGCACGGGAACATACATTCGCAGCACTCTTCTGCCACATGACGAAGCGGAGACAGCCCACAAAATTAAGTGATTGGTGGGAATACCTCAGCATTGTCTCTTCACCACCAATCATGTCACGAATTCATTTATGTTGTTTTTTTCAACCCCCGAATGAACCCACCCACACTTCCGCCGCAATTGCCGCCTGCTAAGGACGCACATCCATTTCCACAGCGCGGGATCAGGCAGCCAATGAAGGACGAGGTGATGGTCAGAACGGGTCGCGAAGTCGGAAAGCACAAAAAAATGGATCGCACTATTTTGCGATCCATTCTATGTTTTGAATCGCATGATCAGCCGGTTTGCATCGCGAAATGTGATGCGATACCGGCTATTTAATACCCTGTATCCTCCTTGTACTTCTGGTCCCTCTCCTTGCCCTTTCCTCCCAACTGGTCCTTCTCCTTGCGCTTTCCTCTCTCTACCCCCTCCTCCTCCTGCTCTGATCCACCGGTCTTCCCATTTTCCCACGTTCCAAGTTCCCCTCGTTCTTCCTGCTATCCGGCCCCTGCCTCCTGCCCTCCACTCCCTTTCCATCTCCAACCAGCCCTGTTATGGCTACATCACCCCCCTCATCCTCAAGCAGAAGAAGAGAATTGAAGCGGTTACTGAGTTTAAGGTCTGATCCACCTCCCCCACCTCGCTTCCTTCTGTCCTGCCCCAGCCATCTGCCTACTTCCCCGAGAATGTCCTCCCTTTGGCCCCCCCCCTCTGTGAGGGTCCCCAGATACCTGCCTGCTTCCTTGGTAGTGTTCTCCTTTTGGGCTCTCTCTGTCAGGGTCCCTATGTGACCCCAGAGTACTCTTCTGCACTCCTTTCCCTATGCCCCCACCCCTAGTGCTTGGTGCAACTCCGTGAAAGAGCCCCTGCCCTATTCCCCAACCATACCTCCCCCCTCCCTCCAGCTGTCTCCTAATCCCCTCAATCTCCTCCCTAAGCTGTGCCAGCTGGTGGCACACTGGGCAACCACCGAACTTCCAAGCCCAGTCCAGTATCATGGCCGCCTCACACCCTGTGCACCTCACCACCCTCCCAAAGATGCTGGCCCTAATGATGTGTGGTCACATCCCCCTCCAAGTAGGTTTCCTTGGGTGAACCACCAGGTTCCCCACTAGTCCAAGATACACCCCTACCCACTAATCAGGTCACCCACTAATCCTAGATACAGTCCCACAGTAAACAGGTCCCCTCATTACTAGGTGCACTACTATACAGTAAAACTTATAGGGGAGGTGTACAACTCCCTAAGCTCCTCTCTCCCGGCCCTTAAACCTAGCCCCCAGTGGCTAGAACTACATGAGCTACACCTGAAGCCTTTTCCTCCAATTGCAGGGCAGGTGTTCCCTATAAATGAGCCGAGCTCTGGGGAGGAGGGACGGGTGGGGAGAGGGGACTTGAATGTTTATGATTTGTGATCAGGGTGACTTCCAAAAAGTGGCCTCTGTAGCCAAGAGCTAGGGTAGGATGGTACCCGGAGTTATGGCCTCCAACTGTTACTGATACTGAGATATGCAAATGATGAAAAGACTTTTATTTATTTATTTAGTTTTTGTTGACCGGGTAAGTGCACTAGACAAATCCTGCCTATTTTCAGGCACGACCCGGGGGAGGTGGATACAGATGAATGCCAACTGACCTCGAATCAGATTAAGCTGTTGGTGGTATTTTTAGTGAATGAGGGAAATTCCCCTACTCTTTTTGAGAAGTGCCATGGGATCTTTAACATCCACCTGAACTACCACCAATCCAGGTAGCTGGGACCTCGGTTTAATGTCTCATCCAAAAGACGGCACCTCAGAAGTGCAGCACCCCTCTCATACTGCACTATAGTGTCAGTACTGGGATATTAACCCAAGTGCCAGATGTGGGAACTGAACCCACAGCCCTATGATCTCCCGACCTCAGAGGCGAGTGTGCTACCTACTGAGCCACTGACACTTGATGGGGAGGGTTTGGACCTGGCAGTAGGGACCTATACTTGATCTCAGGATGCGTAACAGTAGAGAGTTAATGCCAATAACAGGGATTATTTTGTGGAGCACGGGATAGCATGCGCAATGGGGTGCTCCATCTAGATTCCTTATGGCAAACTAACTGGTGGCACAGGTTGGGGCATTTTGGTCCCAGCAGCGAAGGTCTTCCTAACCCATCGGGAGATAGTAATCAATGCAGAAATCCTATTTTTAGTTGTGTGCTCTATGGCCTTGGACTTGGCCCCCCTCCTTTGTGACAGTCACTTATGGTTCATTGAGTAGGGAGCAAGATCAGCGCCAAAACGTATGGCACCTTAGATGGATAACTTAGTTTTGTATAAGACCTTCTCAGTTCTAAGTAGATATATGAACACACATTTTATTTATTTATTTAAATTTTGGTAACCGGGTAGGCCCACTGGAACCTTGTGGCCCTTTTTCAGGGGTGACCCGGGTTTAGTTACATGTACCTAAAGGAAGGGAAAAACCAATGCATATGATATGTACAGTTCAGCAAGGCTTATACTGAGTGCATGAACAAACATTACAGTACAGAAACTGATACAACCAATACTCCAGACTTCTGTTAGGTACAGTCCATTGACAGTTATAAACCTATATAAGTGCGAGGAACAGTTCTACCACCAGACTAACAGATCCCTCCATCCAAGTCCCTGCATTCTTAGGTAATAAATGGATAGAAGTAACATTATAGCATGACTTGAGGAGATCCTCCAAAAAGTGGCCTTTCTGACCCAGAAGTTGAGGTAGGGTGGGATCTGGAGTTACGGCCTTTAGCCAATACCGATCTTGGGATATGCAAATGATGAAAAGACCTGTTGAAGGGTTGGACCTGGCAGTAGGGACCTATACTTGATTCCAGGATGTGTAACTGAAGAGAGTCGATGCCTATAATAGGGTTCATTTGTGGAGCACGGGATAGCATGCGCTATGGGGTGCTCATCTTAGACCCCCTTATGGCAAACTCTAACAGGAGGCACAGGTTGGTGCATTTTGGCCCCAGCAGCTAAAGGGCATCCAAATCCATCAGGGGATAGTAACCAGTGCAGAAATTCCACTTTTGGTTGTGTGCTTTATGGCCTAGGACTCCCCCCCCTTCTTCTGAGAGAGTCACTTACAGTCCATGGAGTAGGGATCATGTTTAGTGCTATAAAGTAGGACATTTTGGAGGGATAACTTATTTTTGTACAAGCTCTTTGTAACTTTAAGCAGACATATGAATATAAATGTTATGAATAAATTGGGGCAAAAATGCAATAAGATTTGAGAGAGAATTACCTGTTGGTAATGACCTGAAGTGCCCAAATAACTGAGTTAAATAACTTTGTTCCTATTATTAATATAAGAATATACAAAGTAGGCTTTGTTAAATATTGTGATTGGTGTATTTTTATATAGATACGGAAGCTATTTGGCTATTTATATTTTTAGATGTCTTATGTCTTGTATTTTGTAAATCTATTTGTATTGGACATGTAAAATATGTGAAATTTGCTTTTTGTTATTGTTTTTGCCCTGCTTCATAAAGGCTGTAATCCGAATGAATAAACTTTAACTAACAATATGTGAAACTTGCTAAGAAATGGCTTGTGAGAAAGATTCTGAAAAACTCAAACTAAACAGTTTCAGTGTTAGAGGAAGCACAGGTGGTAAGAGTTTTACCAAAACCCAGTGGTGAGGGGTATTATGTCCATGGGAAGAAATGTAATGCATTGACTTTAATTCTTTCACTTGCAGATAATTTAAAACGAGCAGCCAGAACTGAAAGTGGGCCTAAAAATGTCGAAGTGAATTTGCAAACAGGTAAATGCGCAGATATGAATATATGTTTAAGGAGGTTTATACATTTGCTAATTATGTTTTTTAAGAGAGTCAGGGTACACACAGTAGTACCTTTAGAATACGTATTGATTCTGAAACTGAGAAATAAAGGGAGAATGCATTTTGGAGAGTGGAACTTTCTTAAAGAGACAGTGTTTTGAGAATTATTAGATTGAAGAAGGTGCTGTATCTTTCATTAAGGGATGTTTAGGAAGTTTAACTTGAAACTATGAAGGCGATTACAGGACAGTGGTAGCCTGTAAATGAGTTGGTAGCCAGTGGCTAGTTAAAATTTGTTTGGTCATAATAATGTGATGTTTTAATGAAACATGAAGCTGAATATACGGAAACATGGTGGCAATAATGATGTAAATGGACTGAATTTTAAGTTCTTTTTGTGGAGGAATACTTATGAAATACGGTACACACTTTTATGATATATTGAAAATGGATGATGTGAAAAGCATTTTTTAATAAATATTATACATTTATTTAACAGTTCCCCAGAAAAAGCCAATGGTTGGTGAAACGTTGGGGCACAGATTTGAAAGAATATTAAACGCTATCACTTTGGGACTTATAGAATTAGCGTGTGGTCTTTACCAGAGTGGTTGTGCTTCATTGATGCTTCATTAAGTTTCACACCAAAAGTGACCAGCTCCGCGTTTAAGGATACGGAACCGATTTAGATTTCCCTTGGGTGTGCTTTTTACTAGTGCAGCATTTCTACCTGACAATGCCACCTACAGACATCAACCTCAGCTATTGAAGTGGCTGGCCTTTCCTTTTGGACACTGCGGGACTTTTGGTATGATAAATACCTATACTGTGGTCTCTCCCTGCTCCATTGTACAAGAGTGTAAGAGTATAATTATGTTGTCCCATCTGTAAAAACTGAACTGTTGTTTCTCTTGCAAGAGAATACTGACTGTATTGTTTTATATAAAGCAATAAACAGAAAGTACAAAAAAAAAAAACTTTCGAACCTGGGCTTCTCACAAACTGCTCTCCCCCATTTTGTAACTATTTGACAAACAGCCTGAAGGGTCATGTATGTGTTCTCCCTCTCAGACTCTGCACCTACACTTATGGGTGTTCCTCAAGGTTCCATACTTGGCCAGCTGCTGCTTGCCTTGCACATTACCTGTTACACATACTCTAACCCACTCCTCAGCCATACTCTATGACAACAATCTAGTCCTCTATACCAGCTCAAAGGATATTGGTCAGATCAATTGGCACCTGAAAATGGACCTACAGTCTGTTCACACCTGGCTATCATTAAACAAGTTAATCCTCAATTCCACAAAAACTCAATCCATGCTTTCTGACACATCCTCCAAACTCATAACCTACCCCTCACCTCTATCTGTACATACCAAGATGGCACCTCGGTCCCAACCACTTCTTCCTTTACATACTATTTTATTTATTTATTTATTTAGAGATTGGACATACATCCTTTGAGCTAAAAGCTCTTTTATGAATGATCCTCGTCGTATATAAAAAAAACAAGAAAAAACAAAACAAACACAAGGGTAGTGGGGAACATTCACAGCTGTAAGGCACTGTCAGTTTTAAACAATTTGGTACAAACAATAAAACAATACGAGCTTAGAATTCAGGGGATCACAGATTCAGACAACACAATCCAGAGGGAGGAGGTAAAGTGCAAGTAGAGGGGCACAGAATAAGCATTCATACCTCAGAATCATCCTTGACCCTACTCGATTATACATCTCATGTTATTGGTGTCTGCAAATCTGTTAGCTCTATGCTTTGTGTCTCGTATAAAGTCACCCAAGACCTGACACCGCAGGCACGCCTCACCATAGCCAGAGGAAGCTACTCCCCAGACTTCTCTTTGGAGCCCCAGTGTACTTTTCAGCCTCAAAATCCACCCTACTTAAGTGGGACGTCACCTATAATAATATCTGCTGCTTTGCATCTAAGTTACTTAGACTCGCTCACCACTGCTCCCTCTACAGTAAGCTAGGTTGGCTCCCCCTCATTGCTCCTGTGTGACCACAGTTACAGAGGCGTCATCTTTAACATCTTACTAAATGGGCATCCTTGTTCCCTTGCCTCCTCTCTCCTGACTGTTGAAAATGGCTATCCCGCCCCGAGATCTACTGAAAATGCCCAGCTTACAGTCCCTAGAGTTAAAACTCATGCTGGTGAAGCATCCTTTGCCTACTCTGCCCCTAAACTCTGGAACTCCAGTCCTCCTGATATCAAACAGTGCTCCTCTGTAAGTTCCTTCAGTCTCCAATATCGTGAGCATCTCCTTAGCCAGGCACACTGCTACTGTCATAGTAATTGAGCATCTTCCCAATGTGCACTTTTTCCAAGTGGGAACTGCTGATTTAAGCTTCTAATCAGCACCCCATTGATGTCACCACTTTGAATATTACTTTTCACTTCCATACGTCTCCATAATACCGTTACGTCTCTCTATACTAAACGTGTCATTATTATGGATTTCTTTACGGGGCACATGGACATTTAACCACTTTTGTTTTTTTTTTCTCTCCATATCACACAGAAGGTACTGCAACTTATGTATGTCCTTCTTGTTACATCTGCGTCTTTTCAAAGCCTGTCTCTGTAACTGATGGTACTGCAAACTGCGTACTTATCACATTTACCCTGTTCTATTAGACAGGGTTTTAAATAACTCTAAAAATTGATTAGCGTTTTGCTCATAAAAGTTCTAAAACATTGTGAAAATGCATATCACTTGCCCCACTGAGCTTAACAAACATGACACTTCAAGAAAACCTATATAAATGCTTTCTGTACAGTTAGTATTGTCCCAAGGAAAAAACTGCTAATCAATTATTTAAAACCCTGTTAGATGTTCATTTCTTGCCAGTGTATCTTTTTCAATATATTGTATTTCCACCGTATGTATTCTTGGTTGTAACCTCCTGGGTCGTACCTGAAAATAAGCATCTCATTGCCTAGTGTGCCTACCTGGTAAACAAAAGCTAAATAAATAAATACGCAGGTAAGCATCCTGCATATCCAGGGAGTGGTACGGCCTCTGGATATGCAGGCCGTACAGTCTGAGTTTTCACTGCTATGCAGATGATACTCAGCTGTACATGTCCTTTGTGCCCGGACAGGATGCAATCCTCTTGGTATTTAACAACTGTCTATCTGAGATCCAGGATTGGATGAGTGCCAGCTGGCTGCGGTTGAACCCGGCTAAAACGGAGGTGTTGGTTGTGGACCCAGATCGACAGGACATGGGTCTGTCAGCAGGACAACTCTCTGGGTTTTGGCTAGGGGGTGTTCAGCGGACTACCTCACATTGGGTGCGGAACCTGGGTGTTATTTTTGATGATGATCTGACCCTTAAATCACAGGTGTTGGCCGTTGTCAAATCCTCTTTTTACTATCTGAGGATTATCGCCCGGGTGAAACATCTGGTTCCTCACGATGATTTTTCACGTTGGTTCATGCCTTCGTAACCTCCCACCTCGACTACTGCAATGCCCTTTACCTAGGGCTACCGGGGGTTGATATCTGCCGCTTGCAGCCAGTGCAGAAGGCGGCAGCCAGTCTACTGACTGGTACTTCTAGGACCAGTCATATAACACCTGCACTCCGCAGACTGCACTGCACTTCAAGGTTGGGTTACTGACCTATAAAGCCCTACATGACCAGGGACCCAGTTACTTGCAAGATCTCCTCCGTGCTTACCACCCCCTCCGTCCTCTTTGATCCACCGATGAGGGACTGCTAGAGATTCCCAGGGTTTGTCTGAAAACATAAGAGGCCTGGTCTTTTGCTTTCATGGCCCCGACCCTGTGGAATTCTCTACCCTGTCATGTATGAGAGTGCCTGACCATCCAGAGTTTCAAGACAGCACTAAAAACATATCTATTTAGCCTAGCATATCCAGATTCTTGGTGCAAACTGACATTTAGTCTAGTGCATTTAGATTTAGTCTAGTATACTCAGATTTTTATTAATTATATATTTATTGCTTGCAGTTTTATGGATCTTAACATTCCTGTTTGTTATGATGGTTTTTAAATTGTTATATTTTGTTTATTTTATGTAGAAGTGCGGTTTTGGAAAGGCACTTTCTTATAAATAACAGATGATGATGAGCAAATCCGATCCCTACTTGCACCAGTGAAAGTAGGTCTTACAGAGTTGCCATTCTGAGCTCCTTGTATTCTATAAAAAAAGTTCACATCTCTGAGATCTGCGATGGGTCACTAGAAAGTATTTATTTATTTTATTTATTGAAATGTTTCAGCAGGAAGGCACACTGAACAACAAGTTGCTCGTCTTCCGGTGCGACCGGAGGGTGGGGCAACAATTGGATGAATTGGATGAAGAATTAGACATACAGTTTAATATTTAACATATCCAAGAAATTAAACATTCAATTACATTTGTAACAAGACATAGTTAAAAAAAAATCATAAATAATCATACAATCGCATTTGTGACATAACGTACAGTTAAATATATCACACCTGTGGAATATGCATTTAATTACAGGTGGCATATCTGAGGAACATAGTATAGAAATGTAATGTAGCCTTGGAGCCAACTCCTTGCAGGAATGGATCACGGCTAAATAGGCAGATTATTTAGCAATTATTGAATGAATGAGGTGCAGTTGGGGGACATCAAGGAGGGAAGAAGGTGGACAGGGGAAACCAGCTGGGGGAAGGAGAGGATAAAGATGGGGGAACGTTACCGGAGAAAAGTGAACAAAAAAAAAAAAAACCCACTGTTGTGAACGGCAAGCTAACACAGGGCTAGTGCAATCTGGGAGCACCTCTGACAGAACAAAAAGTGCAAATTATTAGCTCAAGTGAACTAATTCCTTTGATTAAGTGCAGGTGGGGTAGAGAGGGGGGCAGGAAGAGAGGTAGGGGTATGGGATAGGGAAGGACGAGTCATACCTGGAACTGGCCCCTTCAGAGTACAGAGATCGCTGCCAGTGATGAAATGAGGCAAGAACTTAGGATTAGGGGCAGAAGTAGGCACGGATAAGTTGGGTAGAGATAGTAAAGGGGATGGTAACGGCAAGGAGGAAGAGGGGTGGGAGAAACTTGCCAAAGACTAAGCCTCTTCAGGATGCTGAGAACCCTGCCAGAGAGCAGAGTCAGGTGAGGATAAGTTAGGTAGAGAGGATGGAGGGGAAAGGGGAGGAAAGAGAGTAATTTCCCAATGCTGGATCCCTCCAGGATGCTGAAAACTCTGCCAGGGGGCAGAACTAGGTGAGGACAAGTTGGGAAGAGAGAGAGAGAAAAGAAAGGATGAAGGGAAAGAAGGGAAGAGGAGGTAAAGAAGAAGCTTGCCTAAGACTAAGATTAGCCACGCCAGGATGCTGAGAACTCTGCCAGAGCGCAGAATCAGGTGAGGACTAGCTGGGTAGAAACAGGGGTGTAGCCAGGGATTTCAGATCTGCACACCAAGTGGACGCACTGCTACCCCTCCATTAGGGTGTGCTGGTGTGCTACCCCCCCCCCCATACAAGGGTAAATGCAAATGCCATACATTGCTCCTTAAGACAGCCACATACCAGCCCAGAGCCTGTAAAGTTGTATTTTCCTTGGAATACAATGACAGTGACCAGTCCTTCTAGTTTCAACTCCTATGAATAAAATTTCAGAAAGGTTCAGCATTATCTTTGTTAGTTTTCATGCAAAAATGAAGCAGTTCAGACTCTATTTGTTACCCCCTTAAATAAAGTTGTACACCATGGAGTACTTGAAGTATGCCTGGCTACACCCATGAAAGAATATGGGGGAGTGAAGGAGCAGTAATAGCCCAGTGCTGGGCCCCTCCAGGAAGCAGAGAACCCTGCCAGGGGATAGAATTAGGCGAAGACAAGTTGGACAGAAGGAATAGGGGGGATAAAAAAGAAAAGGAAAAAAGGAGGGAGGGAAGAAACTAACCTGAGAGTAGACATCACCAGGGTGCTAAGAATCCCAACAGATGGCAGATTTAGGCTAGGACAAGTTGGGTAGAAAGGAGAGAGCTGGGAGGGGAAGAAGGATGCTTGCCCAGTGCTAGACCCCTCCAGGATGCTAAGAACCCTGCCAGAGGTCAAAACTAAGCAGGGGGCAAGTTGGTAATGGGGGGGAAAAGGTTAGGGGTAGGAGTGAGGGGGTAAGTCATGAAGGGAGAGGACAGTATGCTGAGAAGCAGGCTGGGGGGGAAGGGTTAATAGGGGATGCGAGTCATGGAGAGGAGCAGAGGCACAGGAGGACAGCTAAGGAGGGTTAAAGCAGGAGCAGTTAGATGAGAGAAAGTTAGCAAGACAGAAGCAAGGGAGAAGGAGGAGGAGGAGGAGGAGTGCCGTATTTGGGGCGGGAAGGAGTTCCAGATTTGCAGGAAACGATAGGTAAAGCATAACTGACTGATGAGAGTGGTTCGACGGGGGGCCAACAAAGTACGAGTGTCAGAGGATCTGAGGGGGAGGGGGAAGAGAGTGAGCATGAGGGGTAGGAGGGAAGTTCCCCTAACCAAAATTTAGAAGCGAGTTTGGCACAATGAGTGAGGCACCTACTGGCAAGCGGGGGCACAGGACAGGGTATGGTAGAGGTCACAGTGATGAGTGTGTAATGAAGCATCAAGGGCAAATTGAAAGAAGGAGTTAAAGAGAGTGTTCAATCTGGTTAGGGAGGATTTGGGAGCGGCACCATAGACTACATCACAGTAGTCAAAAATGGGGAGGATCATCTTCTGGACTAGTTCACACTGCGCTGTAGAAGGAATGCAACTACAGTTCCTGAATAAGGCACCAAGTTTGGGGCACAATATCGAGAACATAACCCTGTGCTCCTTGTTCCAAGGGGACAGGTTCTAGTGCTCTTTTCTGAAATGAGGTATGAATCTCCTCCAGAAGTAATGGGATGTCTACTGGAGGGTAATTGGAAGGTACTGCTGGTCTGGAGGTGGTGCCAGAGCATGGCCTTGTGCTATTATCTGCAGGATTCAGGCATCTGAAATTACCTTCCTCCACTGGTCCAGGTGGAGGGAAAGGTGACCTCCGACAACCACCCCCGGAGGCATTGGTGGTGGGAGGTTGAAGGAGTCAGGCAGAACCGGTGGCTTTGGCTGCTGCTGCAGCGCCACCTCTAGGGGCTTTTGAGTGAGCACCTAGGGTGGTTCCTGGTAAGTAAGTAAGTAAAATGTTACACCCTTCCAATGCTCAGAACGCTTTTACAATGAAAATACAAACAATACAATAAACATATTAAAATACAGACTATAATCCACTAAAATGACTCCTAGGCCATTTACGTTCTTAAAAATGCCTTTTCAAAGAAGCATGTTTTAAGGGAGTTTTTAAACTCTTTCATGGTCAGGATCTCACGTATCTGGTGAGGTAGAGAGTTCCACAGGGTAGGAGCCATAAAGGCAAAAGATCTTCCTCCAAATGTCTTCAAGTGCACCCTGGGAACCTCTAGCAATCCCTCGTCAGAGGATCTGAGTGAGTGGCAGGGACAATTGGGAGATAGAAGGTCTTGCAGGTGTTGGGGTCCCTGCTTGTGTAAGGCTTTATAGGCCAGCAACGAGATCTTGGAAGGGATTCACCATTGTATAGGCAGCCAGTGCAGTTTATGCAGCACAGGTGTTATGTGACTGGATCTAGGGGTTCCAGTTAACAACCTGGCCGTCACGTTCTGCACTAACTGCAGTCGGCAAATTTCCACTCCTGGTAGCCCTAGGTAAAGTGTGTTGCAGTAGTCTAACAGAGTGGTGAAAAAGGCGTGGACCAGTGTTGCTAGATCCCAGACGGAACCAGATGCTTCACCCTGGTGATGTTTCTAAGGTGGTAAAAAGAGGACTGGACTACGGCTGACATCTGTGCCTTTAGGGTCAGACCTTCATCAAATATCACCCCCATGTTACACACCTGGTTTGAGGCAATGAGCAGGTTACCCCCAAGTTGTTGCCCCAACTGTTCTCCTGCTCATTACCCAGCCATCTTCAGATTCAGGTCCACAACCAACACCTCGGTTTTCTCTGGGTTTAACCTCAGCCAGCTGGCACTCATTCAGTTCTGTAACTCCTGTAGGCAGTTGTTAAACAGTGAGACTGTATCATATTCCTGGCTTGGCACAAAGGACACGTAAAGTTGAGAATCATCTGCATAGCAATGAAAACTCAAAACCGTACTCCCTAATAATGTCCCCCAGTGGCAGCATGTACACTGCGAACAACATAGGGGAAAGCACAGAACCATGTGGTACCCCCCACAGGGTAGACTCCGAGGGGATGAGGAATAAATTCCTGATACCACCCTCTGTGATCTGCCCTCAAGGAATAATCAAAACCAATTGAGGACTGCTCCCTCCAGTCCACAAAAGAACCGCAGGCGCTCCAGCAATACCCCATGGTCCACAATGTCAAAGGCTGCTGAGAGATCAAGGAGAACCAAGATGGAGCGGGCTCTCTGATCACTCATCACTGGAGGGTCATTAAGTACTCGAACCAGGGCAGTCTCAGTGCTATGCCTGTTCCTGAAGCCAGACAGGGGAGGGTCATAGATATTATGGCTGGATAAATGATCCTCTAGCTGCAGAGCGACCACCCTCTCAATAACCTTCCTTAAAAAAGGTAGGTTAGAGATCGGTCTGTATTTGGCAGGGCAGTCTGGGTCCAGGGAGGGCTTTTTTAGCAGTGGCCTAACTACTGCTTCCTTTAAGGGATCCGAGAAGATCCCTCTCTCCACGGAAACCCAGACTATCAGAGCTAGGACCAGGCTAATGACCTCAACACACCCTACAAGGCGACATGTTGGGCCCGGGTCCAAGCTACATCAAGTTGGTCGCAGAGTCTGGATGAGCCTCACTATATCCATGACTACCAGCTGACTGAAGGTAGACCAGGTCAACTGGGTGTTAGTACCACTCGGTAGTCCACCACAACAGCCCATGAGGAAAAATTGGCTGATCTCTGTCCTGATGGTGGACACCTTATCAGCAGTCCTGATGGTGGACACCTTATCAGCGAAACACTGAGTAAACTCCTCACATTTTTCCTATGACAACGCTCCTCCAGCCCATACACAGACTGGACTGCACAGTCTGTCCATGGTCCAGAAGAGCTGGGCTGGTCTGTTTCTCACTGCAGCAATTTCTCTGCACAGGAATTCTGCCTTCTTGTCAGAAACTGCCGATTGGTAGGCCTCATAATGGTCCAACAACCTACATCATGGGAACAAGTAGAAGTCCGATACAAAATTGTCAGCAATGACAGTACATTTGCAGGAATCTATATGTAGTAACAAAACAAAAATATAAGTGCAAATAACTAACAGTCATAAGTCATACAACTAGTGAGCAAGTGCTAGCTGGAAGAGAGGAAATAGCAAGATTTCCAGGCAGATTTGAGAGTAGTAGAGGTTGGAGCCGGTAGGCAACTAGGAGGAACCAGTACAGCAGTGGGTGGGTGGATAGAGAACAGGAGCAGGGTTCAGAGCTTAGAAGAGCCATACGAAGCTCCTGTTTGAAGCTGTGTGGAGAAGAGGAGATTCTTAGGCTCAGTGGAAGGGAGTTCCATAGTTTAGGGGCCCAGCTAGATAAGGCATTCTCCCCCATTTTAGTTTTATATCTCGGTTGGACAAGAAGGGATTTGTCAGCTGATCTCAGTGGATAGGCAGAGGTCAGAGGTTTGTACAGTAGAGACATTCTGTCAGGTATCTGGGAGGAGATTATATATTTTATAAAACAGTAGGAAGTAAACTGTCGGAAAGCTGAGGGGGTAAACCATCCCAGACGGGAGTATAGTGTGCATCGGTGAGTAAGTTTGGGGAAAGACAGAGCAAAACGGCAAATGCTGTTGTAACAGATATCACACTTTCGGAGGAGCCTTCCAGTAGTTGCCGGAAAGGCTATTAACCCATACACCAATTTGGGTCTCAGGATCCTCTGTGCATGGCCATCCTCACCGTGGATGTTAGGCTATGTATCACCTTATATGCCAGCCCAAGTTGAATATTGACGGATTTAATGACTGAGGCTAGATGCAGGTCAAAATCAAAGGCGGGATCAAGGGTTACTCCTAGGTATTTAAAAGAGGTAATTGTGTTAAAGGGAGAGCCATCAAGTGCTCTGATACTTAATAGTTGGATGCAGGATCGAATTTTTGAACCTGACCCGAAGAGCATAGTCACCGTTTTATTTTTATTTAAGACAAGCTTGTTTTGCAATAGCCAGCTCTGGAAGGTACTGCAGTTACTACTGAGATTCAGGTTGATATCTGAGAGGTTTGAGGAGGATGAGTAAAGAACAAGATCGTCAGCATATAGCAGACCTGACCAAGCACCAGCGAGTGGCAGGATGTCATTTATGAAGACGGTAAACAAGAGAAGACCAAGACTCGAACCCTGGGGCACTCCGATCCAAGTAGGAGCAAGAGGGGACTTAACATCTCCGATCTGGACAAATTGTTGATGCTTTGAAAGATAATTTTGGAACCAGGCAGTGACAGAGGTAGAGAAACCTAGGGATGACAATTTTGATAGGAGCAGCGAGTGGCCAACTAAATCAAACGCTTTTGTAAGATCAACAAAAGTAGCCCCAATGAGAGAGTCTTTGTCCATAGAGAGTCTGACATCATTTGTAAACTGTATGAGAGCAGTGGATGTAATGTAATTGGTGGGTAATCAGGCAATTCTAAGATTTCCACCAAATTTTTCTTAGTAATGTCCTATTCCTCTAAATCAAACCCCATGGCAGTCTGAAGTTCCTGCAACATGGTGATAAAAAAGGGATCTTCAAGAGGAGACTTGGATGTATATACCACAGTCTTCACTCCCAGTCAATACACTGGAGCTGGTCCTTTCATGGGAGTCCACATAATCCTCTTCTTCATCCTCATCCTCCTGCATAATGAAGTCTGGGTTGTACTCCTGGTCCTCGTCGACTTGGTCGAGAGAGTGAAGAGAAGGGGAAGCCATTAACAACCGAGAAGGCATTTGGCACGTCGGCTTAGCAGACATCGATGCTGGGGTTTGCTGTGCTGGCTCCGTTGATGTATACCCCTTGTATAAGAGAGGAAGGTAGCAGGTATTTAAGAATGTCTGTAAAGGGCGAGAGAACTGCCTGCATGTTGATGCCTGTGTAGCTGATGGGAACAGCGCTGCCCCTGATGTTAATGGGAACTCACCAGCCATAATAGACCTTGTGGCACTCTCAGCCTGCCCGGACTGGGTTTGAGTGTCCAGCCACTGGGGCTGCTGGTGATTGCACCACTGTAGCGGTCGATGGCACTGAGGTGGTTGTGCTGGAGTGAATGGACGACTGTAAACGAACTGGGGAGGCCTCATCTCTGCTGCACTCCCTCTTCCAGTGTTTATGCCTGTGCTGTCCCCATGTTTTTTCCTGGGACTTTGAGGAATGTGAGCCAGAGGAATGGTCCGGTGACATGGTGGAGCTCTTCTCTCTGAGCTCTTTATCCATTCTAGCCATCTGCTTCTTCAAGAGGTGGATCTCCAAGGCCTTCTCTTTATGTCAATGGGTAGCACTGTTAAATTCTCTGCAGATCTGGCAGGCCTTCACATTATGGGCTGAGCCAAGGCAGTACACACACTTGTGGTGAGAGTCGCCTGAGTATTTATTTTCACCACACTCAGAATACTTGAACGGTGTCAACAGCTCTTTAGCCGACATACACAACGTTGAAAATCAGTTTGTAAAAAGTGATCACTAACTAAGGTGAGAAAAATGAATGGAAAAGTTGACAGCAACTGCGGCGTTTCCGTGGAGAGTCTGACGAATATGGTCGACAGTGGGGAAAAAAAACTGAGGGGGGGAATGGGCCGCCCACGTTTATATGGGTAGTGCTGACATAGGATTGCTTGCAAAAAATTTCCACGTGGTCCTAGCTCCTGATGACTACAGTTCCATAGGTGTGGCCTGATGAAAGAGATATCATTGAAAAAGATCTAACATATTGAATGACTATTTAAGTTCAGTATTCACAACTAAAAGACAATGGGTCATTACCCAAGAGCAAAAGTAGTACCAAGGAAATGAGGAGGAAGGCTTGGTTATCGAAAACATTACTGATAGTAGAGTACTAAAAGGACTTTAGGAACTAAATGAGAACAAATCCCCAGGACTACATGAGAGAAACCCAAGGGTGCTGAAAGACTTACTGGGTCATCGGCGATTCCCCTTGGCATGCCTTTTATGGAGTCAATACATCCTGGGAAAGTACCAACAGACTGCAGGTTTGCAATAAGTGCCCACTGCAAAAGAGTGGGTTCAAGAACAATCCTGACGACTGTAGGTCAGCAAGTCTAAGATCAAGGCTCAGGGTGGCAATTCGGGATTAACTCTCACTAATATTTTGCCTAGGATGAGTACCTCACTTTGTGGACAACACAGAAGGGAGGTCATGAGTGGGGTTCCATAGGAATCTGTCCTGGGGCTGGTTCTCTACAACATGTTCATCAGTGACATCAGTGAGGGGATTCAGGGCAGGTTGTGTCTCTTTGCAGGTGACACTAAGCTCTGTGGGAGGGTGGATATCGATGAGAGAACAAAGGAAATGCAGAGGAACTTACAAAAGCTAGAGGGATGGTCATGGGTTTTGCAGTTGAAACTCAATGCCAAAAAGTGCAAAGTGATGCACCTAGGGAACAGGAGCCTTAAGGCGGAGTACTGGGTGGGAAAGGCAAGACTCAGTACCATGACTGAAGAACATGACCTTAGAGTTATCATAAGTGACTCCCAAAAGCAATCGAGTCTGTGCAACAAGGCATATAGCAAAGCAAGCAGGATGCTCAGTTGTACTGGGAGGGGTATTGATAGCAGAAAAAAAAAGTAATATTCCTCCTGTATAGCTCCCTGGTGAGGGTACAACTGGAGTACTGGTCCCAGTTCTGGAGTCCTCACCTCAGAAGGGATATACAGGCGGGGGAGCCGAGAAAGGAAGCAGCTGACTGAGTGCAGTGACAACGGGAGGGAGCACAGCAAAGGGAACACAGGCAGAGAGCTGAAAAAAAGGTGAAGGGCTACTAGTTTGGGCTAGGAGCTTGGACTCATCGAGCGGTGCACATGTCATAGGAGGATTACAGCTAAAGGAAACCCTGCAAATGAGAGGGGTAGGTGGGAACATGGAGGAGAAATGGGTACACATCAAAGAGGCTATAGTCAAGGCCCCCTGTTTTCTGCGGTTCTGTGGCACGCACCGATTGCTGCAGAAATTGTGATCTGCCCCAGAATTTGGGGCTGACTGCAGAAAATGGGGTTGGCCACAGAAATTGCCCCAGTAAGTTAGACTGAGACTGACACCACTGCTTTCACGGAATTCCTCTGCCTGCTTGTAGCTTTATAAAAACTAAAATTCACCCCAACCATCTCAGCCCCTCAAACCATCCCCACCTAGCCCTGAGAGCCCCCATTGAGTCACCCTATTTTTTTTATATTGGCACCCAATTTTTGGTCCAAGGCTGCGTGATGATCCATTGCCTTTTCCTATCACTGTTAGTGGGCCAGAATGTTTTTTTCTTACACCAGTAATGCTTTGTAGGGCCCACACAAAGCCATACTGAGGCATGAATCCAGCATTTGGGCCCAGCAGTAATAGAAAGAGGCAGATGATTGTCCTACATTGTTGGACCAAAAAAAGGTGTCAATATAAAAAACAGAGTGACTCAATGAGCCTCTGGGTGGAATAACTTTTGGGGCTTAGATATGCAGGGTTGGTATTTCTTGTTTTATGAGGAGACTTTACAATACTTTTGAGGCAGGAAGACGCAGAAGATCACTGCACAGTATTGGGCTGCATAATGACATACATTTAAATCTACAAGACCACGCAATAGCATTCTCAGTGCTTGTTAGGAAAGTGGTGGAGTTGAGATGGGCAGTGGTGGGTTTTACCTGTTCTAAAACCATGAGAGGGTAAAGTGCTGTCGGGAAGGGGGTGCACTTTTCTATCCTGATGGGGTTTAGAGCACAAGAGGTTGCTGTTGATGGGCTGAGGTTGCCAACCTGATGGGTCAACTCTGGTGCCTAGGAAAGAACAATGTAAATTGTAAAAAATGCAAGCAAAGGGACAGCTAAGTAAATAAAAAAAAACTGCTGGGACAGGAAAAGAATGAGTGAATGCTGGATAGACTGAAGAAATTAAAAAGATGAAACCAAGGCAAGAAAAGAGAAAAGCTAAAGGTTATTTATTTACGTAAAATGTTGAAACTAAATAAGGGAAGAAAAAAAACAATTGAGAAAATAGAGAACGTCATAATGACATTGCAGACGAAATATTTTTTTTACATTTTTTAACATTTATATGCTGCTCCAGGACAATATGCAAGGGTGGGCAAGACCGATTTCAAGCTCACTGCATCACAATTAACAATGCCACTGAGGACAAGTAGATTTACTCAGAGCATCAGTACAGCTTCTAAGTTTTTTTAAAGCACAAATAGCTTGACTGTTCAGTAGAGTAGTCAGTTTTTTTTTTTCCTAGTCTTTGGTGACCAGGTAAGCGTACCAAAGAATAAATCCAGTGTAGCCCACCCCCAATTTGAATGAATCAAATGTTAGCTCTATTTAACTGGCAGCATATCTCTTCTACTTAATTCCCTAGTCTGACAGCCAGCCCCCATTGTGTTAATGTACTTTGATAAAATTGTTTGCAGAGCATTTCAAAAATCATCCTTTTCCTTCCTGGGTGGGTAGTGGCATGGAGGTGGGCTACACTGTATTTTAAAAACGGGGATCAGGCAAGGCTTTTGGGGGAGGGGGGCAGGATCATGTTAGGGACAGGAGAAAATATTTTCTGCTGCCATTAGGTCTAGGGTGAGGGGAGGTTGCAGGGAGCATTACTACCATTATGGGAAAGGGGGAAGAAAGAGCATTGTTGTGATTAGGTCTGGGGAAGAGCAGAGAGGAGAGATTATTGCCGCCACTATGTAGATTGGGGGAGGAGATAGCAATACTGCCATTAGGTAGGTGGGAGGTGGGGGAGAAGAAAGCTTTTCTTTTACTAGGTTTTGGAGAGGGAAGAAGAGAACAGAGAGCAATGCAACCTTTTGGTCTGGAGTGGAGATGGAAGCACTGCTGCCATTTTTTCCTCCGGGGGAAGGGGGACTTTGCCTGACTTAGAAACACAGACAAGACTACAGAGGCAAAAGAAAAAAAAAAAACGGGAAAATACAAAAAGCTAGCAGAGCTACCCTATTATGCCAGTAGCAGTGCATCGAGGTTCCGTGAGGACAACCCATGATTAGGTACGATCCTGAGATTATCTGCTCTGGGACAGCCCATGGTCAGACGGCATTGCAGATGCCAGGGCTTTCAGGCTAGGGGAGTGAAGTGCACATGAAAGAAAATAATTAAAAAAAAAAAAATGAAGCCAATGTAAGAAAGATGACAAGATCTAAAGATTGTTTATTCAACATGTGACAACTAAACAAGGAAAGAGTGAGACAAACAGAGAAAAGATCAAAATAATCATGTTGACACTGCTGATGTTTAATATTTTATGTTTTTGATAGACAGTTTTTAAAGTGGCAGTACGGGGAGTCTCTGTATGCACCAATAGCCTGCCACCCCCAACTATGACTGTGTATTGGGCCCCTGATAGGTGTTCACAGAGGAGGAGAGTCTTGTGTGCTCCATGGCTAGGCTACTTCAAGCTGTCCCTTGGAGAACAACTATTCAGCTATTTGCTTAGTTGTCAGTACATTGAGGGGGTGCCTGACAGTAGCATGACATAGCACTAAGCCCTAAATAGATTTAGATAAATATGGAGAGCCAGCACAGCTTCTGAAAAGCTAAAGAATAAAACTGAAGGTTTAAGGGAAATTCTGTAACTTACATTGATGTGGAGGAAGTCAGGGATCCTCCATACAGGCCATCCTTGCTGGGGTCCTCAAAAACTGTAAAGCTGGCTCTGTATTATTTATGTATACTGTATATAAATGTACCGCAGAACTTTAAACCTTGCTGTAGAACTTCACCCAACAGTGCCACAGAAGTTCAGAGTCCCTGCTGCAGAAGTTACATCAGTTTGCCGCAGAGAACAGGGGACCTTGGCTATAGTGGGGGTAACAGAACACTGTGTCAGGTCTACAAACAAGAGTAAAAGGAGAAGAAAGCCTCTTTGGTTCCCAGGGGGTGGCAGAAAAAGTAATGGCCAAGAGTCTAGCCTTCAGTAAGTATAAGGAGACACAAAGTGAGGAAGACAAAGAGAGGTACCCTAAGTGCCTGAGAGAGGCAGGAAAGGCAGTAAGGAGTGCTAAAGTGCAAATGGAGGAGAGAATCACCCAGTCGGGGACAAGACATTTTTCCGGTACATCAGCAAGAAAAGGAAGGCAAAGGGGAGGAACAGCAAAGCTTAGAGGGGCGGGGGAGATAGTGGAGGGAGACAGGGAAGAAGCAGTGATCCTGAATGAATATTCCTGTTCAGTCTTCACTGTGGAGCGGGATGGCAAGGCCCACAGCAGAGGAGTGAAAGATAGGGAGGTAAACACCAGTCCATTCACAGAGGAGAGGGTCCTAGAGGAACTGACAAAGTTAAAGGTTGACAAAGCCATGGGTCCAGATGGCATACATCCCAGGGTCCTAAAGGAGCTGAGGTATGAACTGGCAGCCCCTTTGGCAGCCCTGTTCAGGGAGTCCTTAAACACTGGAGTGGTCTGAGAGGACTAGAGAAGGGCAAATGTCATCCCTCTTCACAAGAGCAGTAGTAGGAAAGAAGCAGGGAACTACAGGCCAGTTACTCTAACCTCTGTAGTCAGGAAGATAATAGAGGCACTCCTCAAGGAAAGAATTGTGGAATACCTGGTAGCCAGTGGGCTAGTGGATCCAAGGCAACATGAGTTCTCTGCAGGATGATCTTGTCAAACAAATCTGATAGAGTTCTTTGACTGGGTGAAAAAAAGCGGTAGACCAAAGGGGGGCAGTAGACATTGCCTACCTTGACTTCAGCAAAGCCTTTGACACAGTCCCACATAGAACACATATCAACAAGCTAGACAGCCTGGAGGTGGGACACAAAGTGGTGAACTGGACTGGCAACTGGTTAAGGAACAGAAAACAGAGAGTAGTGGTAAATGGAACCCCATCAGAGGAAAGGGAGGTGACCAGTGGGGTACCTCAGGTGTCAGTACTTGGGCCAGTCCTCTTCAATGTCTTCATCTGTGACATAGCAGAGGGCTGGAGGGAAAGGTTTACTGTTTGCAGACGACACCCAGATCTGCAACAGGGTGGATACCCCGGAAGGGGTGGAAAGGATGAGAAAAGACCTGGAACTGCTGGAGAGATGGTCAGGGGCATGGCAGCTAAGGTTTAATGCAAAGAAATGCAAAATCATGCATGTGGGGAGCAGGAACCCTGGAGCATGCTACAGGATGGAGTGGAGGGGAGCTGCTGATGGTAACTAAAGCATACTCCTCAAGTGACCCACATTTCGCGGGTCCGATCCGATGTTGAGCAGCAAAAACTGCTGACCCGCACACCCCTGGCCAAGCCCGCTACCCCAGCTTCCCAGTCCGCACATGCACAGAAGAATGAGAGCATACGCTCCTGGCACTCGTTCCCGGCCTCTGGCTTCACTGTGCAGCCACAGAATGATGTGCGTCTTGCAAATGTAAAGAGTGTGGGCAGATCTGATCAACAGGAGAACGAGGATGGGCTGCAGCACAGTGCAAAATCTATTGTGACAGCAAAGCTAATACAAAATTTGCCCGGTGGCTGTGATGTTAGAGTCATCCTCTAAAGAGCCAGGGGGCCTTATGCAAGGTGGAAGGCGGCGAGGAAGCTTTGAGTATCTGAGGAGCAGCCAGGGGTGTCAGGCATCAGCATTCTTCACCAGCTTCCAGCGGGAGTGGTCCCAAGTTTGGCCCTGCGTGCAGCACAGTAAGTTTATTTCACACTACACTGACTCCCACTTTAGGGGACTGTCTTCTCCAAGTTCTGAATAAAACCATCTGGCACTTAGGTTTTTGACTTTTTTAGCAAAGCCCCCATCACCCGTGACAGCCTGAGTCACCATCTGGTCCAGGTCCTCATGCAAGCCAGAGCCCTGCTGTCACTCCGTGACTGTAGTCTGGTCACTGGTCTGAAAAGTAACTCTGCCTGCAGATTTCAGGGGGCCACAAAAAATGTGGAGTTGTCAGCCAACCAATATCTGCACTAGTAGATAATTAGACAGCAAATCTACTTATAGAGGACATGACTGAGGGAGATGGGAAGCCGCAGCTACCACCACTCCAAGTTACCACAGCAGTTAGTACTAATGACAGAGTGAAGCCAGCCTACTGAGTCTCCAGTTGAAAGTCAGATCTCAGCTGCTGATCATTGTGTGGCAGAGTGCGTAGAGATCTGCAGTGACTGTGCCCATGTTGCCTCCAGTTGGGGACATGAAACCTTGCTCCCCATCAGCGACCTCTCAAATCCCCGGCCACAGTGACCAGCATTCCAGTTGCTGAAACTTGGAACCTATGTAAGGAGGAGAGAGACTTGGGGGTCATAATCACACATGACTTGAAAGCTGCTACACAGACTACCAAGGTGGTGGGAAAGGTCAGTAGGATGTTGGGATGTATTATAAGGGGAATCACAAGCAGAAGGAGGGAGGTAATGGTTCCACTGTACAAGACCCTGGTGAGACCTCATCTTGAATACTGTGTACAGTTCTGGAGGCCACACCTTGGAAAGGACATTAACAAAATAGAGACTGTGCAGAGGAGGGTGACCAAAATTAGATTCCATCGCAACCCTTATGAGGAGAGAGAGAGGGACCTAAATTTGTACATGTTGGAACAGAGATGAGAAAGAGGTGACGTGACAGAAACATTCAAGTACCTCAAGGGCATAAAGAAGGTGGACGGGGACAACATATTTCAGCTCAACAGTAGTGCCAGGACAAGAGGACACAACATGCGACTGAAGGGTGGCCGCATAAGGGGAAATATTAGGAAGTTCTTCTTCACAGAAAGGGTGGTGGATGCATGGAATAGCCTGCCCCAGGAAGTGGTGGCAGCCTGTACTGTGGCGGGTTTTAAATATGCATGGGACAGAAACAAAGGAATAATAGAAATAGGAAGAAAAAGCTAAACCAATGACCAATAAGGGTCACTGGTCGCTTTGTGAGCTAGCATAAATGGGCAGACTGGATGGGCCTGGCAGTTCTTATCTGCCGACAGAATCTATGACTAACATAGAAACATAGAAACATAGAAGTTGACGGCAGATAAGGACCTCAAGGCCCATCCAGTCTGCCCATTTCTTTTTCTACCTTATAAATGTACCATCGGCCTTTGCTCTGTCAGTGACCTATCTATTCATAGTCATTTGTATTGCTCCCTTATGCCTATCCCATGCCTGTTTGAAGCCCTGCACTGTATTCATAGCCACCACTTCTTGTGGTAAGCCATTCCATGCATCTACCACCCTTTCTGTGAAAAGAATTTCCTCACATCCCCTTTAATCGGCCTCCCTCTAATCTCATGCTGTGTCCTCTTGTCCTGCTATTTTCTTATATTTAAACATGTTAGACTCTTTCACCTTGTTTATGCCCTTAAGGTGTTTAAATGTCTGATCATATCACTCTCTCCTCCTTTGCTCAAGGGTATACATATTGAGCTCCGTTAATCTGTCATATATGTCTTCTGATGCAGTCCCTGCACCATTTTGGTTGCCCTTCTCTGGACTGCCTCAATTTGGTTAATGTCCTTGTGAAGGTGTGGCCTCCAATACTGCAGAGTACTCCAGATGGGCCTAACCAATGTCTTGTACAGAGGGATTACCTACCTCTTACGACTTGTGATAATACTCTACTAATACACCCTAACACCCCTAGCCTTACCTACTGCTTTAGAGAGGTCTGCTTGGATGATTTTAGGTCATCAGTGATGATGATGCCCAAGTCTCTTTCTTCCTTTGTGACTGCTAGCAACTCCTCCCAGCCTATAAGTGGCTTCAGGGTTTCTCTTCCCTATGTGCATGATTTTGCACTTCTTTGCATTAAATCCCAGTTGCCACTCTTCTGACCATTCTGCTAGTTTATCAGATCTCTTCTCATTCTGCCCACCCCATCTGGATCATCTACTCTGTTGCAGATCTTGGTGTCATCTGCAAACAGACAAGCCTTACCCTCTAGTCCATCTCTAGAGGTCACTAATGAAGATGTTGAATAGGACTGACTCAGGACTGATCCCTGAGGCCCCACTTGTGACTTGCATCTCTTCTGACTGTATACCATTTACCACCACTCTGTTTTCTGCCAGTCAACCAGTTTGCCACCCAGTTGACCAACTTCTGACCCACCCCGAGCCTACCTAGCTTATTTATCAATCTTCTATGTGGAACAGTGTCAAAAGCTTTGCTGAAGTCAAGGTGGCGACATCAACTGCTCCTTGGTCCACCACTCTGGTTACCCAGTCAAAGAAATCTATGAGATTAGTTTGACAGGACCTTCCTTTAGTAAACCATGCTGTCTTGGATCCTGTGCCCTATGGATTCCAGGTGTTGCACTATCCTTTCCTTAAGGGTGCCTCCATAATCTTGCCCACTACTGAGGTAAGACTGACTGGTCTGTAGTTCCCCGCCTCCTCCCTGCTACCATCTTGTGGGTGGGATCACATGAACCTTTCTCCAGTCTTCTGGGACCTCTCCTGTGCTCAGAGACTCACTAAACAATTCTGCTAATGGCTCTGCTAGTTCCTCCTTTAGCTCCTTAAGTACCCTGGGATGTATGCCATCAGGTCCCATTGCCTTATCCACCCTGAGCTTAGCAAGCTCTTGTAGGACCCTTTCTTTGTGAAGGAGTAGTGCTCCACCTCCCCCTGTGTCCATGATGTTGAGCTGTGGGCCCTGCCCTACCTTCTCTTCAGTAAATACTGAGCAAAGTATCTATTTAGGATAGATGCCTTTACAGGGTCCTCCTCCTCACATGCTCCCTTTTCTCCATTAAGCTTAGCAATACCCCCTCTGGACTTTCTCCTTTCACTACTGTATCTATAGAAAGTCTTGTCACCTTCTTTTACTGTTCGTGCTAGTGTTTCCTCAGTTTGGGACTTTGCCTGCCTTACTGCCTTACCTGCTTCCCTTAGGGCAGTTTGGTATGCCTCCCTATCTTCATCCGCTGTGTTCCTTATATTTTCTGAAGGCCAGCCTTTTGGCTCTGACCTTTCTGCTACTATATTTGAGAACCAAAGTGGTTTCCTTCTTCTTTTGCACTTCCTTTTCTGTCTAACACAATGGGATGTTGCTTCAAGTATTGTATCCTTAATGCTTGCCCACTTTGCCTGTACCTCCTCACCTGTGTTTCTTTTGCCAGGGCTAGCTTAACTCTGTTGGCCATCTTATCAAAGTCAGCTCCTCTGAAGTCCCATATTTTTGCCTTGGAATGGGATGATTTAGATGTAGTAGCCAAATTGAACCATACCATGTGATGGTCACTGGCCCCAGGTGACCTTCTACCTGGAGATCTGTGATCCCTTCTTTGTTAGTCAGTACTAGATCTAGGATAGCCCTGTCTCTTGTGGGTTGCTGTACCAGTTGTTTGAGGCCCTCCCTGCAGGGAATCCACTATGAGTCTAGTTCTGGCAGATGTTCCTGCTGGTATTGACCAATCTGTATCTGGCATGTTGAAGTCTCCATTATCAGAACCTCCCCTTTAGCTGTCATGTTTTGTATATCTTCTAACAGTAATGTGTCTATGTCCTCCCTCTGGTCTGGGGGCCTGTAGACAACCCAGTTCTTATGGCTGTCCCATTACCTGTTTCCAGGGTGACCCACAGTTCTTCTGGCTCCTTATGTGTATTCTGAATTTCTGTAGCTTTGATATTTTCATTAACATACAGGCCACCCCTCCCCTTTTTGCACCTCGGTCTCTTCTGAACAATACATATCCAGGTACTGAAGTCTCCCAGTGTGGTTACTGGTAAACCACGTCTCACTAATTGCTACTATGTCCAGTTTAGCCTCTGACATTATTGCCTGCAGGTCTGGGATCTTATTTCCCAGGCTGTGAGCATTTGTGTACATGATTTTCCATTGGCCAGATTTTGGTGTGTTAGTTGTTGGGTGAAGTTTGGCATTACCCTGTGCATCGTATGGGGAGACAAACCTTTTTCTTACCTGGTGATGCAAATGAATGGCAAACGCTGAATTCCTGTTTGACCACTAGCTGAGGGGAGGTGTTCTTCCCATCTCGACGATGGGGTGCTGCACCCTCCCCATTTGCTAGTTTAAATATTCTGCAAAGACGCTCAAACTTCTGCCCCAATGCACTGACTCCTCTTTAGTCAGATGCAGTCCATCAAATTTAAAGAACTTTCGCTCCCAGAACTGTTGCCAGTTCCTACAAATCTGTGTCCTTTTCCTGGCACCAGTCCTTGAGCCACGTGTTTAGCTCCCCTATCTCCCCTTCTCTGACCTTCAGTCCATCTGCTCCCTTCTCCCAGACTGGCAGGATCTCAGAGAAGGAGATGCCGACGAAATAGATGATAGTTTGTCACCCAGCCTAGTCAGGTGTTCCTTGGTCTCCACAACTGACCGGCTGGCGAGATCATTAGTCCCATGTGTACTAGGACATCAATGTTTTCTCCTGCTTTGTGAACAATTTTAGCAATCCGGTCAGTGTCTCTCCATGCTGATGTACCTGGAGACATCTGACCATCACCCTAGCTGGAGATGGGTATCAACTCCCGAATCATGGAGTCTCCTATGATCAGAAGTTTTTGGATTTCCTTTCTGCTTGTTTAGTTTTGGTTCCTGATTTGGGTGAGTATTGTTGTGCTAGCTCCTGTGCATGATGTCCTGCTCTGCAGTGTCTTCTGCCTCTTTATTTGATTTCAGAGATAGAGGCAGATACCTGTTTGTAGTGTTTATATGGTTTTGAGGTAATGTGTTGGAGAGCGAGAGTGATGGGGCACCTGATTTGCTCCTCCTAACCACCTGCCAACCTCCTGGACCAACTACCCTCTGCGGTGAGGTTTTCTGTTGGATGCTGGGGAAATGGGGGTGGTTCTTATAATGTATTTCCTCTTCAATATGAAATTTGGGCGTGCAATCTCTGCCCATGCTGCCGGGCTGAGACCTAAGATCTCAAAGGCCCAGCATGTAGGACAGTGTCCTAAATCCTGTAAGACTGTCCTTCTGAAAATTGTTCCACAGTACCTGCAGTTAATGAAATCCATTCCAAATAAGTTGCTGGGTTTGTAACCTAGTCAGAGTAATTAGAAGGAAAAAAAATGCAAGTAATGGTTTAATTGTGCTTTGTTTAACTTGTTATAACAAGTTAAATTACTAGTGCCCTGTAAATGAGATCACTTGTGGAGGCCCCACTGATCCGCCCTTCCTGTTCTGCCACAGGAAATGTTACAACTGTGGTACCCTATAAAAGGAGTGTAGTGTGGGGTGGTTGGGGATGGGGTGGGTGGCTGGGCCTTCCTGCCAAAAAGAAGAACCACGGACGAAAGAACAAGGAGGTAAGAGCAGAAACAATCAGTCAACAACAAATGCAGTAACCCTGAAAGCTTATCCTAATGTTAGATAAAACTGTAAAACCTGTAAAGCACCACCTGTAATAATTTCAGAGAAGATATACCCTGTAAGAAACACTTTGCTCCAGAGAAAATAAAGCAGTAACAGAAGATATACCTTGCAAAAGACAATTTGAATCAGAAGATTACAGCAGTAATCTGTTAGCAACACCTGTAGGCACACCTTGTAATAATGCAGAAGAAGGTATACCAGCAACAACAATTTGAATCAGAGAAAAATAAAGCAATGAAATGTTAGCAACAAACAGTACAATCCCTGAGTAAAAATAAAAACACCACCACACAGTAAATCTGCTTAGCCAAACTAAGTCTTAATCCTTCTCCTTGCTCTGGTAAGTTTTTCTACTCTGCCTTTCAAGCAGTCTTAGAAGGAAAGAGCTCAGGTGAAGCTAGGTGCCTTAGCCAGCAAACCAAGTCTTCTACCTCCAAGATATCAACTAACCTGACTTTTAACCCTTCTTTCTGTTGGAAATTACTGACAGTTTGCCAGCTCCACCCCACATACACACCTAATCCTTTGGAAGAGCTGTGGGAGAAAAGCAATTAGCTCCTTCAATGTGAGAAGAGACTGAAACACCTCTGAGACAACAAACCTTTCAACAAACAAGAATAAAATAAAACCAGTGTCAAACAGTAATTTTGCTTAGCCCAATGATAAAAAGTCACAAAATGTAAGCTCCACCTGTAATACAGTAATTTCAGAAAGATATACCCTGTAAAAACACTTTGCTCAGAGAAAAATAAAGCAGTAACAGAAGATATACCTTGCAAAGACAATTTGAATCAGAAGATTACAGCAGTAATCTGTTAGCACCTACCTGTAGGCACACCTTGTAATAATGCAGAAGAAGGTATACCAGCAACAACAATTTGAATCAGAGAAAAAATAAAGCAATGAAATGTTAGCAACAAACAGTAGCAATCCCTGTGAGTAAAAAATAAAAACACCACCACACAGTAAATCTGCTTAGCCAAACTAAGTCTTAATCCTTCTCCTTGCTCTGTAAGTTTTTCTACTCTGCCTTTCAAGCAGTCTTAGAAGGAAGAGCTCAGGTGAAGCTAGGTGCCTTGGCCAGCAAACCAAGTCTTCTACCTCCAAGATATCAACTAACCTGACTTTTTAACCCTTCTTTCTGTTGGAAATTACTGACAGTTGCCAGCTCCACCCCCATACACACCTAATCCTTTGGAAGAGCTGTGGGAGGAAAAGCAATTAGCTCCTTCAATGTGAGAAGGAGACTGAAACACCTCTGAGACAACAAACCTTTCAACAAACAAGAATAAAATAAAACCAGTGTCAAACAGTAATTTTGCTTAGCCCAATGATAAAAAGTCACAAAATGTAAGCTCACCTGTAATACAGTAATTTCAGAAAGATATACCCTGTAAGAAACACTTTGCTCCAGAGAAAAATAAAGCAGTAACAGAAGATATACCTTGCAAAGACAATTTGAATCAGAAGATTACAGCAGTAATCTGTTAGCTTACACCTGTAGGCACACCTTGTAATAATGAAGAAGGTATACACGGCAACAACAATTTGAATCAGAGAAAAATAAAGCAATGAAATGTTAGCAACAAACAGTAGCAATCCCTGTGAGTAAAAATAAAACACCACCACACAGTAAATCTGCTTAGCCAAACTAAGTCTTAATCCTTCTCCTTGCTCTGGTAAGTTTTCTACTCTGCCTTTCAAGCAGTCTTAGAAGGAAAGAGCTCAGGTGAAGCTAGGTGCCTTAGCCAGCAAACCAAGTCTTCTACCTCCAAGATATCAACTAACCTGACTTTTTAACCCTTCTTTCTGTTGAAATTACTGACAGTTTGCCAGCTCCACCCCACATACACACCTAATCCTTTGGAAGAGCTGTGGGAGGAAAAGCAATTAGCTCCTTCAATGTGAGAAGGAGACTGAAACACCTCTGAGACAACAAACCTTTCAACAAACAAGAAAAATAAAACCAGTGTCAAACAGTAATTTTGCTTAGCCCAATGATAAAAAGTCACAAAATGTAAGCTCCACCTGTAATACAGTAATTTCAGAGATATACCCTGTAAGAAACACTTTGCTCCAGAGAAAAATAAAGCAGTAACAGAAGATATACCTTGCAAAAGACAATTTGAATCAGAAGATTACAGCAGTAATCTGTTAGCACACCTGTAGGCACACCTTGTAATAATGCAGAAGAAGGTATACCAGCAACAACAATTTGAATCAGAGAAAAATAAAAGCAATGAAATGTTAGCAACAAACAGTAGCAATCCTGTGGTAAAAATAAAACACCACCACACAGTAAATCTGCTTAGCCAAACTAAGTCTTAATCCTTCTCCCTTGCTCTGGTAAGTTTTCTACTCTGCCTTTCAAGCAGTCTTAGAAGGAAAGAGCTCAGGTGAAGCTAGGTGCCTTGGCCAGCAAACCAAGTCTTCTACCTCCAAGATATCAACTAACCTGACTTTTAACCCTTCTTTCTGTTGGAAATTACTGACAGTTTGCCAGCTCCACCCCATACACACCTAATCCTTTGGAAGAGCTGTGGGAGGAAAAGCAATTAGCTCCTTCAATGTGAGAAGGAGACTGAAACACCTCTGAGACAACAAACCTTTCAACAAACAAGAATAAAATAAAACCAGTGTCAAACAGTAATTTTGCTTAGCCCAATGATAAAAAGTCACAAAATGTAAGCTCCACCTGTAATACAGTAATTTCAGAGAAGATATACCCTGTAAAACACTTTGCTCCAGAGAAAAATAAAGCAGTAACAGAAGATATACCTTGCAAAGACAATTTGAATCAGAAGATTACAGCAGTAATCTGTTAGCACACACCTGTAGGCACACCTTGTAATAATGCAGAAGAAGGTATACCAAGCAACAACAATTTGAATCAGAAAAAAATAAAGCAATGAAATGTTAGCAACAAACAGTAGCAATCCTGTGAGTAAAAAATAAAAACACCACACACAGTAAATCTGCTTAGCCAAACTAAGTCTTAATCCTTCTCCTTGCTCTGGTAAGTTTTCTACTCTGCCTTTCAAGCAGTCTTAGAAGGAAAGAGCTCAGGTGAAGCTAGGTGCCTTGGCCAGCAAACCAAGTCTTCTACCTCAAGATATCAACTAACCTGACTTTTTAACCCTTCTTTCTGTTGGAAATTACTGACAGTTTGCCAGCTCCACCCCCATACACACCTAATCCTTTGGAAGACTGTGGGAGGAAAGCAATTAGCTCCTTCAATGTGAGAAGGAGACTGAAACACCTCTGAGACAACAAACCTTTCAACAAACAAGAATAAAATAAAACCAGTGTCAAACAGTAATTTTGCTTAGCCAATGATAAAAAGTCACAAAATGTAAGCTCCACCTGTAATACAGTAATTTCAGAGAAGATATACCTAAGAAACACTTTGCTCCAGAGAAAAATAAAGCAGTAACAGAAGATATACCTTGCAAAGACAATTTGAATCAGAAGATTACAGCAGTAATCTGTTAGCTTTACCTGTAGGCACACCTTATAATAATGCAGAAGAAGGTATACCAGCAACAACAATTTGAATCAGAGAAAAAATAAAGCAATGAAATGTTAGCAACAAACAGTAGCAATCCTGTGAGTAAAAATAAAAACACCACCACACAGTAAATCTGCTTAGCCAAACTAAGTCTTAATCCTTCTCCTTGCTCTGTAAGTTTTCTACTCTGCCTTTCAAGCAGTCTTAGAAGGAAAGAGCTCAGGTGAAGCTAAGTGCCTTAGCAAGCAAACCAAGTCTTCTACCTCCAAGATATCAACTAACCTGACTTTTTAACCCTTCTTTCTGTTGGAAATTACTGACAGTTGCCAGCTCCACCCCACATACACACCTAATCCTTTGGAAGAGCTGTGGGAGGAAAAGCAATTAGCTCCTTCAATGTGAGAAGGAGACTGAAACACCTCTGAGACAACAAACCTTTCAACAAACAAGAATAAAATAAAACCAGTGTCAAACAGTAATTTTGCTTAGCCCAATGATAAAAAGTCACAAAATGTAAGCTCCACCTGTAATACAGTAATTTCAGAAAGATATACCCTATAAGAAACACTTTGCTCCAGAGAAAAATAAAGCAGTAACAGAAGATATACCTTGCAAAAGACAATTTGAATCAGAAGATTACAGCAGTAATCTGTTAGCCACCACCTGTAGGCACACCTTGTAATAATGCAGAAGAAGGTATACCAGCAACAACAATTTGAATCAGAGAAAAAATAAAGCAATGAAATTTAGCAACAAACAGTAGCAATCCTGTGAGTAAAAATAAAACACCACCACACAGTAAATCTGCTTAGCCAAACTAAGTCTTAATCCTTCTCCTTGCTCTGGTAAGTTTTCTACTCTGCCTTTCAAGCAGTCTTAGAAGGAAAGAGCTCAGGTGAAGCTAGAGTGCCTTGACCAGCAAACCAAGTCTTCTACCTCCAAGATATCAACTAACCTGACTTTTAACCCTTCTTTCTGTTGAAATTACTGACAGTTTGCCAGCTCCACCCCACATCACACCTAATCCTTTGGAAGAGCTGTGGAGGAAAAGCAATTAGCTCCTTCAATGTAGAAGGAGACTGAAACACCTCTGAGACAACAAACCTTTCAACAAACAAGAATAAAATAAAACCAGTGTCAAACAGTAATTTTCTTAGCCCAATGATAAAAAGTCACAAAATGTAAGCTCCACCTGTAATACAGTAATTTCAGAGAAGATATACCCTGTAAGAAACACTTTGCTCCAGAGAAAAATAAAGCAGTAACAGAAGATATACCTTGCAAAGACAATTTGAATCAGAAGATTACAGCAGTAATCTGTTAGCACACACCTGTAGGCACACCTTGTAATAATGCAGAAGAAGGTATACCAGCAACAACAATTTGAATCAGAGAAAAATAAAGCAATGAAATGTTAGCAACAAACAGTAGCAATCCCTGTGAGTAAAAATAAAAACACCACCACACAGTAAATCTGCTTAGCCAAACTAAGTCTTAATCCTTCTCCCTTGCTCTGGTAAGTTTTTCTACTCTGCCTTTCAAGCAGTCTTAGAAGGAAAGAGCTCCAGGTGAAGCTAGGTGCCTTGGCCAGCAAACCAAGTCTTCTACCTCCAAGATATCAACTAACCTGACTTTTAACCCTTCTTTCTGTTGGAAATTACTGACAGTTTGCCAGCTCCACCCCACACACCCTAATCCTTTGGAAGAGCTGTGGGAGGAAAAAGCAATTAGCTCCTTCAATGTGGAGAAGAGACTGAAACACCTCTGAGACAACAAACCTTTCAACAAACAAGAATAAAATAAAACCAGTGTCAAACAGTAATTTTGCTTAGCCCAATGATAAAAAAGTCACAAAATGTAAGCTCCACCTGTAATACAGTAATTTCAGAGAAGATATACCCGTAAAAACACTTTGCTCCAGAGAAAAATAAAGCAGTAACAGAAGATATACCTTGCAAAGACAATTTGAATCAGAAGATTGCAGCAGTAATCTGTTAGCACCACCTGTAGGCACACCTTGTAATAATGCAGAAGAAGGTATACCAGCAACAACAATTTGAATCAGAGAAAAATAAAGCAATGAAATGTTAGCAACAAACAGTAGACAATCCCTGTGAGTAAAAATAAAAAACACCACCACACAGTAAATCTGTAGCCAAACTAAGTCTTAATCCTTCTCCTTGCTCTGGTAAGTTTTTCTACTCTGCCTTTCAAGCAGTCTTAGAAGGAAAAGAGCTCAGGTGAAGCTAGGTGCCTTGGCCAGCAAACCAAGTCTTCTACCTCAAAGATATCAACTAACCTGACTTTTAACCCTTCTTTCTGTTGGAAGTACTGACAGTTTGCCAGCTCCACCCCACATACACACCTAATCCTTTGGAAGAGCTGTGGGAGGAAAAGCAATTAGCTCCTTCAATGTGAGAAGGAGACTGAAACACCTCTGAGACAACAAACCTTTCAACAAACAAGAATAAAAATAAAACCAGTGTCAAACAGTAATTTTGCTTAGCCCAATGATAAAAAGTCACAAAATGTAAGCTCCACCTGTAATACAGTAATTTCAGAGAAGATATACCCTGTAAGAAACACTTTGCTCCAGAGAAAAATAAAGCAGTAACAGAAGATATACCTTGCAAAGACAATTTGAATCAGAAGATTACAGCAGTAATCTGTTAGCACCACCTATGAGCACACCTTGTAATAATGCAGAAGAAGGTATACCAGCAACAACAATTTGAATCAGAGAAAAATAAAGCAATGAAATGTTAGCAACAAACAGTAGCAATCCTGTGAGTAAAAAATAAAAACACCACCACACAGTAAATCTGTAGCCAAACTAAGTCTTAATCCTTCTCCTTGCTCTGGTAAGTTTTTCTACTCTGCCTTTCAAGCAGTCTTAGAAGGAAAAGCTCCAGGTGAAGCTAGGTCCTTGAGCCAGCAAACCAAGTCTTCTACCTCCAAGATATCAACTAACCTGACTTTTTAACCCTTCTTTCTGTTGGAAATACTGACAGTTTGCCAGCTCCACCCCACATACACACCTAATCCTTTGGAAGAGCTGTGGAGGAAAGCAATTAGCTCCTTCAATGTGAGAAGGAGACTGAAACACCTCTGAGACAACAAACCTTTCAACAAACAAGAATAAAAATAAAACCAGTGTCAAACAGTAATTTTGCTTAGCCCAATGATAAAAAGTCACAAAATGTAAGCTCCACCTGTAATACAGTAATTTCAGAGAAGATATACCTGTAAGAAACACTTTGCTCGAGAGAAAAATAAAGCAGTAACAGAAGATATACCTTGCAAAGACAATTTGAATCGAAGATTACAGCAGTAATCTGTTAGCACTCACCTGTAGGCACACCTTGTAATAATGCAGAAGAAGGTATACCGCAACAACAATTTGAATCAGAGAAAAATAAAAGCAATGAAATGTTAGCAACAAACAGTAGCAATCCCTGTGAGTAAAAATAAAAACACCACCACACAGTAAATCTGCTTAGCCAAACTAAGTCTTAATCCTTCTCCCTTGCTCTGGTAAGTTTTCTACTCTGCCTTTCAAGCAGTCTTAGAAGGAAAGAGCTCAGGTGAAGCTAGGTGCCTTGGCCAGCAAACCAAGTCTTCTACCTCCAAGATATCAACTAACCTGACTTTTTAACCCTTCTTTCTGTTGGAAATTACTGACAGTTTGCCAGCTCCACCCCACATACACACCTAATCCTTTGGAAGAGCTGTGGGAGGAAAAGCAATTAGCTCCTTCAATGAGAAGGAGACTGAAACACCTCTGAGACAACAAACCTTTCAACAAACAAGAATAAAATAAAACCAGTGTCAAACAGTAATTTTGCTTAGCCCAATGATAAAAAGTCACAAAATGTAAGCTCCACCTGTAATACAGTAATTTCAGAGAAGATATACCCTGTAGAAACACTTTGCTCCAGAGAAAAATAAAGCAGTAACAGAAGATATACCTTGCAAAGACAATTTGAATCAGAAGATTACAGCAGTAATCTGTTAGCACCACACTGTGAAGCACACCTTGTAATAATGCAGAAGAAGGTATACCAGCAACAACAATTTGAATCAGAGAAAAATAAAGCAATGAAATGTTAGCAACAAACAGTAGCAATCCTGTAGTAAAAAATAAAAAACACCACCACACAGTAAATCTGCTTAGCCAAACTAAGTCTTAATCCTTCTCCCTTGCTCTGGTAAGTTTTTCTACTCTGCCTTTCAAGCAGTCTTAGAAGGAAAGAGCTCAGGTGAAGCTAGGTGCCTTGGCCAGCAAACCAAGTCTTCTACCTCCAAGATATCAACTAACCTGACTTTTAACCCTTCTTTCTGTTGGAGAATACTGACAGTTTGCCAGCTCCACCCCACATACACACTAATCCTTTGGAAGAGCTGTGGGAGGAAAAGCAATTAGCTCCTTCAATGTGAGAAGGAGACTGAAACACCTCTGAGACAACAAACCTTTCAACAAACAAGAATAAAATAAAACCAGTGTCAAACAGTAATTTTGCTTAGCCCAATGATAAAAAGTCACAAAAATGTAAGCTCCACCTGTAATACAGTAATTTCAGAGAAGATATACCCTGTAAGAAACACTTTGCTCCAGAGAAAATAAAGCAGTAACAGAAGATATACCTTGCAAAGACAATTTGAATCAGAAGATTACAGCAGTAATCTGTTAGCTTTACCTGTAGGCACACCTTGTAATAATGCAGAAGAAGGTATACCAGCAACAACAATTTGAATCAGAGAAAAATAAAGCAATGAAATGTTAGCAACAAACAGTAGCAATCCCTGTGAGTAAAAAATAAAACACCACCACACAGTAAATCTGCTTAGCCAAACTAAGTCTTAATCCTTCTCCCTTGCTCTGGTAAGTTTTCTACTCTGCCTTTCAACAGTCTTAGAAGGAAAGAGCTCAGGTGAAGCTAGGTGCCTTGGCCAGCAAACCAAGTCTTCTACCTCCAAGATATCAACTAACCTGACTTTTAACCCCTTCTTTCTGTTGGAAATTACTGACAGTTTGCCAGCTCCACCCCACATACACACCTAATCCTTTGGAAGAGCTGTGGGAGGAAAAGCAATTAGCTCCTTCAATGTGAGAAGGAGACTGAAACACCTCTGAGACAACAAACCTTTCAACAAACAAGAATAAAATAAAACCAGTGTCAAACAGTAATTTTGCTTAGCCCAATGATAAAAAGTCACAAAAATGTAGCTCCACCTGTAATACAGTAATTTCAGAAGATATACCCTGTAAGAAACACTTTGCTCCAGAGAAAAATAAAGCAGTAACAGAAGATATACCTTGCAAAGACAATTTGAATCAGAAGATTACAGCAGTAATCTGTTAGCACACCTGTAGGCACACCTTGTAATAATGCAGAAGAAGGTATACCAGCAACAACAATTTGAATCAGAGAAAAAATAAAGCAATGAAATGTTAGCAACAAACAGTAGCAATCCCTGTGAGTAAAAAATAAAAACACCACCACACAGTAAATCTGCTTAGCCAAACTAAGTCTTAATCCTTCTCCTTGCTCTGGTAAGTTTTCTACTCTGCCTTTCAAGCAGTCTTAGAAGGAAAGAGCTCAGGTGAAGCTAGGTGCCTTGGCCAGCAAACCAAGTCTTCTACCTCCAAGATATCAACTAACCTGACTTTTTAACCCTTCTTTCTGTTGGAATTACTGACAGTTTGCCAGCTCCACCCCCACATACACACCTAATCCTTTGGAAGAGCTGTGGGAGGAAAGCAATTAGCTCCTTCAATGTGAGAAGGAGACTGAAACACCTCTGAGACAACAAACCTTTCAACAAACAAGAATAAAATAAAACCAGTGTCAAACAGTAATTTTGCTTAGCCCAATGATAAAAAGTCACAAAATGTAAGCTCCACCTGTAATACAGTAATTTCAGAGAAGATATACCCTGTAAAAACACTTTGCTCCAGAGAAAAATAAAGCAGTAACAGAAGATATACCTTGCAAAGACAATTTGAATCAGAAGATTACAGCAGTAATCTGTTAGCACACCTGTAGGCACACCTTGTAATAATGCAGAAGAAGGTATACCAGCAACAACAATTTGAATCAGAGAAAAAATAAAAGCAATGAAATGTTAGCAACAAACAGTAGCAATCCCTGTGAGTAAAAAATAAAAACACCACCACACAGTAAATCTGCTTAGCCAAACTAAGTCTTAATCCTTCTCCCTTGCTCTGGTAAGTTTTTCTACTCTGCCTTTCAAGCAGTCTTAGAAGGAAAGAGCTCAGGTGAAGCTAGGTGAAATGCTTTGCCTACCATCTTGTGGATTTCTCCCATAGGTGGAAGTGTTTAAAAAGGGGCTAATGTTTTATTCAAGTAGGCTTTTAATGACACCTAGGCCAGTAAAGAGACCAGAGAGTCAGTCTTTCAACTTGTTGATTAATGTATAGGATTTTACCATCTCTGAATACCTATCGATGTATTTATATCATTCCTGTTTGATACCATGTCATATACTCTCTGTATTTCTTTTTGGTTTAAATGTATCTTATGGGATAGGTCACTTAAGCAATAAGGCATGACAGGGTGTGTGTTGTGTAATAACGTCACTCCTCGGGTGGGTACAAACTAACACACACCCTGGAGTATCTTATTGCTATCATACAATGGCTCGTTTTAAAAATTGATTTTTTTTACAACACTTTTATTCTTTCTTTTATATGGAAGGTATATATTGGAAATACAAGAAAAAGTAATCCAGTAGGTGGTGCTGCTGCTAATACTGTGGGTTTCCTGTACATGGTAACACCCCCACACACACACACACACACACACACACACACACACACACACACACTTGTTATGCAGTAACCTTTGGTCTACCATCAAATTTAATTTGTGTGGTCCCACTGCTTGTCCTGGGACCCGTTCAAGATGTTTTTTTTTCCCCCATTGTGAAAACCACATGAACAGTAAAGAGGATGACAGTGGAGCCGAGCAGAAACTTCTACTTTCCCACTCTGCCTCTGCTCGGTAAGTGGACATAAATCTGAACATGAAAGTTACAAAACTGTCTTTCATTTTGTCAAACTGTTTTTACTGAATAGCCAGAGTATGTGGCTTTTGTGAGAAATGAGCGAAGGTTTGAAAAAGAATAGCCACTACATTTGTATTTTTGTGGAAATGGACAACTTGGTGTGGTTTAACAGAAGGAGGCAGCTACAGTGATGCACAAGAATGACAAAGTACAGTTATGTAAGAACTTACCGTAACAGTAGATCTTCGAAAGAAGCTCACCCTTAGGACAAAGCTGCAAGGCACCACGACCCCATGGAAAAATTCTAGCTAGCAGTCTATAGTGGGGATAGCCCCCCTGACGTCAACCTGCCCCCGTCACCTATGGTATAAAAGGGCCAGTCCCCAGTCCATCATCAGTTCTCCCGCCGGAGACCCCGGCACAAAAAGAGGAAATGGAGAATCGAGGAGGTTCCTCATAGAAGAGAAAAGGTATCCATGATGGAGAAAAACAACTATTAGGGGGAAGGTGGGAGGGAAATAGTACCTGCTGCAAGAGCTTCTCTCAAATATCTACTGTTACAGTAAGTTCTTGCATAACTGCACTATCTTACTTCGAGAGGGCTCTTGCAGGAGGTAACACTGTTAGAACAGAGTCCCAAGCAGTAAAGTAGTGACCCCGGTCAGCTGGGTGGGGGTAACAAAAAAGACCCCTAAAGGATCTAAAGAGAGGCAGCCCTGAAGAGCTGCTGGTCCGAAGCCTGCTCAGCCTCGTGAGACAATGTCCAGACTGTGGAGTTTGGCAAAGGCGTGGGTAGAGCTCAAGTGGCAGCTGCCAAATATCAGCATCAGAAAACATCCCTCAAGCCGGCCTGGTGGCGCTGAGGTTAGTAGCTAGACCTCACTCAAACCCGGCGACCCATGTTTGGGAATGGATATGGGACGCTGGGGGTTGGCAGGGAGGAGAAGGATCGAGTGTCCCTAGGACTGCTCTCCTTCTCCGGGGAGGGTCGCATTGCTCGGCGATTGCCTGCCACCTAGCAGAGGCTGGGAGGTGGCATGTCGGCACTGAGACAGTGGGCGAGAGTCTGCGGCAGGCGCTTGGCGGGGGGGGGCGCAAGGGAGAGTGTATGCCGTGACCTCAAGGGAAGGAAAACGGAAAATGGGAGCCCTCTGCAAGGATGACGATGGTCCCCCTCTGCGATGGCCCGGGAGGGCACCTCCCCAAACACTTAATCTGGTCTGGTGGGTCAAGTCGCTCCCCACCCCCTGCCACGAAGGGTAAGTCATAGGGTCTAGGGAAGGGGGTCTTATACCCGGTGCCAGGCATGGGGGGGGGCCCCAGAAAGGATGCAGAGGACTCCGGCGGGGAAAAGAGATAAGAAAACATCCCTCGAAGAGGCAAAAAGAGGCAGCCATGCCCCTGGCAGAGTAGCCCGTTACCAATCCCGGTAAAGGCTTGTGGTACCTGAAGTAACAGAAAACAATACAATTAGCCAACCGTTTAGGTAAACATTGCCAAAATAAACAGTGCCCCCCCCGCAATGCAGGGGTGAAAGATACAAACAACTGGTCAAGCAGTCTTATAGTACGGGTACATTCCATAAGGGATTGAAGCACCCTGTGAACATCCAGAGTATGAAGTAATGCCTCCCCTAGGACAGAGTACTTTGGGCAGCACACAGCAGGGTGGATGAGGCTTCAAGGACACCTACCCTTGTGGGGAACCAAATAAGGTCTGTACAGAATAGAGTTTTCGGGAATCCCCATGTGGGGATTGGGTCCCTAAAGGGAGGCTTCCAAAGTAAAATGCCCAGCATGAATATGAGGGGAAGGTCAATCTGGGCAAGAGTGTTGCCCCCTGCTGGTGCATAGTTAGCCGGGACAGTGGAGGGATGCACCTCTCAGGAGCAGTATCCCAACCTGAAGTCGACAGGGAGAGAGGGTACTCCATAACAGAATTCACCGGGCAGGTGAAAGGACCCAGATATATAGCGGTGGCCCAAACCGCAGAACCGCTTACAATTCATAGCATGGGTGACCCTGAAGAAAGGCTTCCTGGTGGCCACCAAGAGATCCGCCAACCCGGGTGAGACCCGTAATTGGGAGACAGCTAGGTCTGCAATGAGCCACGCATGTAGAGGCAGAGATAACAGACCCAAAAGGACCAGGGTGCCCTGCTTCTGAGAGAGCAAATCTGAGCACAGGGCCAGGGAAAGCGGAGATTCCACCGTTGTTGCTGAAAGAATGGAAAATGAATCTGACGGGGCCTGTACAGCGCCCCTAGAGTCATCTCTTCTGCCTCTGATTGCAGTTGAGGGGAATCACCTGTGGGCACAGATAGGGAGGGGCGACGTAAGGGAACCTCCCTATCCCGGAGAACTCGTGCGCTGGATGGGGAGGCAAGTAGATGCCAATCAGGGATTCCCCATCTGATGAAGAGAGTACTGACCATTGTGGGAAGAGGTCCCACTTGTGAACCCTGGCTTGAGACTGACTTAGGCTATCTGCCAGGGTAGCTGGAAAGCCTGGAACATTGTCTGCTGATGAATCCAGGTGACGATCCATGGCCCAAGACCATACTTCCATGGCCTACCTTCAGAGTGAGAAAGAGTGAGTCTCACCCTGCTGGTTCACGAAGAAGACCACTGACATGATATCCATCTGAATCGACAGAGGGTCAGGTATCAAAACCACCTAAAAGGCCTGAAAGGTGTATTACATTGCCCACAGAGATGTGGAGAATACTGGTTGTTGTTGGGACTTGGATCTCCTGTATCCAATGGTCTCCCAAAAGGACTCCTCAGCCTTGGCCTGACGTGTTCGTGGTCAGAATTGGACTGGGAGACTCCTTTCGAAAGCAAACTTCTTTGGAAAAGATAGTGGAATCCAGCCACCAGGCTAAGCCCTGTCAAGCGAGGTTGATACCAGACAGGCTGTTCTAGAATGTCTGGTAGTCGGGCCCACTGGACTGTCAGGTACCACTGGACCACCTTCATACAGAACCAAGCCAAAGAAACTGTGGTAATGGCCACTGCCACATGTTCCAGGGGTCTGAGGACCGACCTGGCCAAGACCTGACAAAAAGAGGAGACTTGATGAGCATGCATTAGGAGATGCTCTGCCCTGTCCAGAGCGGGGAAGACTGTGCCCTGAACCTTGTCCAGAATCGCCTCTATGTGCTGCAGCCTGTGGCTTGGCCACGGAAAGGAAGGCTTAAAGTAACCCCTAGGTCCTGAAACAGGGTGAGGGTAGGTCAACGGCCAGTTGTCTAGGGAAGAGACACAAAGTGGCTGCAGCCACTATTGCGAGGCGTTTGGTAAAGACCCTGTGGCTGAGACAGGCCAAAGGGCAAGATCCAGAAACTGGTAGCGGTGCCCTTGGAAGCGGGAGTACAGGTACCTCTTGGAAGGTTGAAGAATCAGTATATGGGGTTATGCGTCTGGCATGACTGGTGAGCATAACCAATCTCCTTACCGGAGAAGAGACAGAAGGCCCAATAGAGTGACCATCCCGAGTGGTTTGTATGCTATGTAATCGTTCAGGAGGCTGAGGACAAGGGTAGAACACAGGTCCTCTGTTGTCTTTGGCACGAGGAAATGGGGGAATAAAACCCTTTCGCTTAGTGTTAGGGGAACTGGCTCTATGGCCTGTGTGGGGAACATAGAAGCGAACAGGTGGGATGCCTGGGGCATAGCTGTAAACTGCAAGATGTGCCCCATTGCTATTAACTAAAGCATCTGAAACACACTCTGGTCGGAGGTTATCTGGTTCCCATCTTCAATGTACAAAGAAAAGTGACTCGCCATCACCTTCCTGAATGCTTCTGCTGGGGACAAATGGGTGGGGCATGAGAGGCCTGAAAGGTCCTGGGTGCCCGAGGGGCAGAGCCCCTTGAGGCAGGGGTGGAGGCTTACGCCTAGAGCCTGCTCTCTGTTGCCATCCTCTAGGCTGATGGCAGGTGTTCTACCAAAAGGGCTGCCTGATGTTTGTCTAGGCTGAGGATTGTACATAATATGTATGGACCAGACAGCCTTTATCGACTCTCTCTAGTGAAATTTTGCCGGAGGGGATGGGACCCCCGAATGGAGCATCCATCAGTTTGGACTGTGCATCCCGACGCAAAGCAGGACACCCTAAGCCAGGAATACTGGTGGATCCAAACCGCCGAGGCTGAAGCCCTACTGAGACATAGGAGGCTCAGAGGACATGCTTATCAACATCTGATCCTGATGTCAGGGTGGTCTTCAGTATTGTCTCACAAAGCATTCTGATACTGAACCCTGTGGGCGAGGGAAATTTTAGCCTGAGGACAAAGGCCTTATAGCCAGCTGAACTACCTGTCTGGAATGTTTGTCAGGTGGCTGAGTATGCAGGTGCCTGAAGCACTAAAAGTGATTCTGAGAAGCATTAATGACCATGGAATCTGCCTCCAACAGTTTCTTATAAAAGGGATTATCCCAAAGAGAACCACATACATGGTCTTCTTAGAGACTGCATAATCATTGAGAAGTGGTGCTTCCAATCTGCCCTGTTGAGTGCTGTATAGGAGTCAACAAGTGGAGGGACTCCTAAAGGCAAATTGTCTTTACCCTAAGCAAGGACAGCTGGCCAATGTTGCACTGGATTCAGCTCCTCCAAATCCCCACTGCTTAGCTGCTGGATAAGCTGTGGAATGTCCATAAAGAATGGTCGTCAGGAGGGAACAATAAGCAGCCCTGGGCCTCTCTGGCTCCGTGTCGGAGTCCTCTTGGCCCAAGAAATAGGGAAAATGAAATTCCAAGTCCCCTGAAACTGGAGGAGGGAGAAGGTGAGTTAGGCAATTGCCTTTGGACTGGGACCAGTGGGTAGCGGCACCATCTGATGCCGGAGCAATCCCCCCTTGGCAGAGGAGTAGACCTCAAGTCATCAGGTTGAGGTAGCATGGATTCAGTTTGAGTTGGACCCGGGGTACCCATTGTCTGTCCCTAAGGCGGAACCATCAGCGCCCGGTTGGTGATGGCGTCGAATCATGTTCGTCGGCCGGGTTGCTGCTAATCCCCATCGGTGACATATAGGCAAAAAGGGTGGCATCAGGAGCCTGCCACCACAGCCAACATTGGTACCAGGAAATCAGTCCAGGGAACCCAACGTTGGTCCCAAAAGGATGGAGCCATCCGGCGTCCGATGGGCGTCGGATCCTCGAATGTTGGCTGAAAAAAAGCATCAGACCCAACTGGCGACTTAGGAGGAGAGGGCAGCATCAGGCATGCAGTCTCCATAGCTGACATCAGTACCAGGGAGTTAGGCTGATCTGTGAAACCCAACGTCGGTCCTAAATGGACAGAGCCATCTGGCATCCACTTGGTGATGGGTGTCGGCTAGAAAAGGGTGTCAGGCCCAGCCAGCGACTTAGGAAGGTAGATTAGCAACCCAATGTCAGACCGAAATGGACACAGCCAACCAGCAACTGCTCAATGATGGGCGTCGGATCATTGGACGTCACCTAGAAAAGGGTGTTAGGCCCCACTGGCAACCCAGGAAGGTGGAGAAGCATCAGGCGTACTCCATAGCTGACGTCAGCAGAGCAGACGTCAGAGGCTCAAACATCAGCCGTCACTGGACTGGCAGTTCAGCTTGCGTCCATCAATGATGGAAAGGCCTGATGGGGAGCTGGCTCCCAAGCGGGACAGGGATGCCACTCTCAAGGGTGAAGCGAGCGTATGCCCCAGGCGTTGCCTGGAGGAGTCAGCCCCCAATGTCGGGGAGGACTCGGCTGACACCCTGGCTTGGAGGATGATGGGCTGAGGCCCACCACCTGAAGATGCACTGGCTGCGCCACCTGGCTTAGGACTCGCAAGGCCAAAGCACTTAAGCAGCAGGGGCAGAGAGGTGGAGGATGAAGACCCCGAGCCCCTAAAAACCTCCCAAGATGCCATAGAAGCAGAGAGGGAGGTTCAGCCACCAGGGACCTGGAGGCCGAGGTGGAAAGAGGGGTCGAGCTCCAGCGGGAGGCAGGCCCAGAAATGGTCGCCGGGATCACCGGGGACCAAGATGGCGCAGCCAACTGGGGTTTCTCCATAATCTTTTCGTAGTGCTTCAGTGTCCCTGGTGAAGCTCCTCCTCCTCCATCTCGGGTAGTTGCTGTTCAGCAGGAGAGCCTCAATGGTCTGCTGGCAGTGGAGCCAAGTACACTGGGGAGATCTAAGCGATGCTGGCAGGCTTCTAAATCTTGAACTGAGCCTAGGCCTAGCTAGCTGGCTGAAAGGCCGTCCTGCAGAACAGATTGCTGAAGCCACCATGTGGAAGAGGATGGAGAAGAGAATCCTGCAACAATCGCTGTGAAGAAACTTGTTAATTTTTAGTTAAAAAATAAGAAAAAAAATAAGAAAAACGCAGATAAATGCAAAAAAAAGCAGCCAACTGAAGCAGAAGGCATCTGTGGAGCTGATGTGCGCAGGTCGATGGTGTGAAAAGAACTGAGGATAGGCTGGGAGACCGCTCCTTTTATACCACAGGTGACGTCGGGGGCAGGCCTTCATCAATGGGCGGTCCCCACTATAGACTACTAGCTACAATTTTTCCGTGGGATCATGGCGCCTGGCAGCTTACTCCTGACAGTGTTACCTGCTGCAGGAACCCTCTCAAAGTAAGATCGTCCATTTCTTGAATGAAGATGAATCTGATAGCATTTATCTGAGCTGCCTGAAGAATCAAGGCAGAGAATGTCTGTGTGTGTGTGTAAGATGTGACGACTTCAGGGTGGTATCACTTTTGCGATGACTTGCGTAGGGAGGGGAGGGATTTCTTTCAGTGTTCTGCAGTCACTTGTGCACTTGGATTCCATACAGTGATGATGCTGTTCAACAACATCACTGTTCCAGGCACGCATTAACCAATCAGGATACCAGAAATGTTCTTGCCATTGTATAATACATAAATACATTTGCCTTGCTAGTACTGATCAATAAGTTCATTAGTATTCTAGAGAAAAGACGGAACAGAAAGGTGCATCAGTCTGCAGATGGCGCAAAGCTGTACGGGAGGGTGGACACAAAGGAATGAAATGCATGCAGATGGATGTGCGTAGTCACAAACTGTGGTGAGGTGCTTGACACTTAAAGTTACTGCCATATGGTGTACAGTGTTGCATACTGGCAAGAGAAAGCCACACGACAGCATAGCTCAACTGGAGTGGAGATGGAATCCTCGTACTGAAAGAGATCAGGGCATAATGATAAACAGTAATGGTAAACGTTTCGTCCGTGTGATAAAAACAGAGACTTTGACGGCAGATAAGGACCGCTTGGCCCACTTAGTCTGCCCATTTCCCTACCTATTGGATAAGCTGCAGATCCTATTTAACCAACAGCCTACTTCATCCTACCCCCCACCAGAACTGCCTTATGTCTGTCCCATGCATTCTTGAATTCCCCCACTGTTTTTGACCCCACGACCTCCTCAGGAAGGCCATTCCATGTGTCCACCACCCTCTCTGTGAAAAAATACTTCCTCACACTGCCCTGAGCCATCCCCCAATCTTCAAATTGTGTCCCTTGTTTTTTTTTTTTTTTTTTTTAAACTTTGTTTGCTTACCTGACAGTCGAGTCATCTCTTGGGCTGGCTTGCTCGGCGTCCACCCCTAACCGTTTGCCTGAACCACTCCCCTGACCGAAGCATCAGTATCAGGATCCCACCCCCACTGGCCCATACAGGAGGAGGCAGAGGATCCCCAGAGGGTAAGTTCGAGATCATAGCAGACACTGAATATGCGGGGTGTCTGCCGCAGTAGGCCAGCCATCACCTCACCAGACTGCCAGGGGGTTTTCCTTGTTTTTTTTCTCCAGTTTCCCCCTCAGAGTCCAGCATGCAATGACGCCTGCGCACGGCTGCCCTACTAGGATCTGCAACACTCCGCCCCTTACATTGGCTGATGTACCTGTAGTACCCCCGATCTCCACTGGGGGACATCAGGACACCAAGCATCCCTGGATCCCTCCCAAGGGAGAGGAAGGCTGTCCTCAGGACGCTCCATTCTCTCCCTCCCCTGCCAAACCCAGGCTACCCGAGTCCGTCACCAAACCTGGGTCCCCGGCATGGCGCAAGGTGTGGTGTCCAGCGCCTCAACCCACCAGGCCGGCTCTTGTGTCCCAGTGTTCTTGCGCTTCTTTTTCTGAAAGATGCTACCCTCTTGGACTTTGTTGAGTCCCTTAAGGTACTTGAAAGTTTCTATCATTGTCCCCCCCTCCCTCTTTTCCTCAAGGGTATACATATTAAGCTCCTTTAGTCCTTCTCTTCATATGGCTTCTGTTGCAGACCCTGCACCATCTTAGTTGCCCTCCTCTGGACTGCCCCATCCTGTCTATGTCCTTGCGGAGATGGGGTCTCCAGAACTGCATGCAGTACTCCAGATGGGGTCTCACTAACTGTCTGTACAGAGGGATAACAACTTCCTGTTTTCTACTGGTGATGCCTCTCCCTATACATCCCAGTATCCCCTCAGCCATCCTTTCTGCCTTCTCACATTGCTTGCTTACCTTTAGGTCAACTGATACGATTACCCCTAGGTCCCTTTCCATTTTTGTTGTCGTTAATACCTCCTCCCCCATTGTGTACTCTTCCCCTGGGTTTTTGTTTCCCAGGTGCATTACTTTGCACTCCTTTGCACTGAATCTAAGTTGCCATACTTTTGACCATTCCTCCAACCTTGCTAAGTCCCTTTCCACACACACACCCTTTTGCATCAATCCTGTTGCAGATCTTTGTGTCGTCTGCAAAGAGGCATACTTTTCCTTCCAGTACCTCAGCAATGTCACTTATAAAGACATTAAAAAGGACCGGACCCAGTACCCCACTAGGAACCCCCCTTTCTTCGCAGTGGACTCAGTTTACTATTACCCTCTGTGTCCTGTTGTCCAGCCAATTCTTTACCCAGGCTACTACTCTGGGATCCACTCCCAGGCTGGTTAATTTGTTTATTAATCTTTTGTGTGGGACCGTGTCAAATGCCTTGCTAAAGTCTAGGTAGGCCATGTCCACAACCCCTCCCTGGTCTACTACTTTGGTTACCCAGTCAAAGAAATCTATTAGATTAGTCTGACATGACTTTCCCACTGTGAAGCCATGCTGCCTTGTGTCCTGTGCCACGCTGGCCTCTAGGTACTCAACTATTCTTTTTTTCAGAAGTGATGCCATCATTTCCCTGCAGCTGAGGTCAAACTAACAGGTCTGTAGTTTCCTGCCTCTGCTTTGCTCCCAATTTTGTGAAAGGGAATCACATCCACCCTCCTCCAGTTCTCTGGTACCACACCATCCTCTCATGATTTGTTAAAAAGGGTAGTCAGTGGTGTCACTAGTTCTCCCCGTAGTTCTTTTAGAATTCTGGCGTGAATCCTGTCAGGCCCCATTGCTTCGTCCACCTTCAGTTTTAGGAGTTCTTTCAGAACCATTTCTTCTGTAAAAGGACTAGTATCGACCCCCATATCCAGAGTGCTTCTACTGATTGGATAAGGTACCTCCCCCTCCTCTTCTTTTGTGAATACTGAGCAGAAGTATTCATTCAGTATCCCTGCTTTTTCACTGTCCCTCTCTGCCCAGCCACACTCCCTCCCCTTTATTAAGCCTCACTATCCCTCCCTTGGTCTTTCTTTGTTCCCTAATGTACCTATAAAAGGTTTTATCCCCTTCCTAACTGAGTTGGCTATCTTTTCTTCAGTTTGGGTCTTTGCTATTCTGACTGCCTTCCCCACTTCCTTCTGCTTTAACTGACACAGTTCTCTGTCCTGCTCCTCCTTCTGTGTTTCCTCATACTTCCTGAATGCTACCTTTTCCTCCCTAACCTTCCTGACCACCCCTTTTGAGAACCATAGTGTTTTTTTCTTTCATTTTGATTTGTTTATTTGCTTCACACAAAGGCTTGTTGCCTCTGTGATGGCAGTTTTGATGTTTCCCCATTGTTCCTCCACCCCTCCTTCTTGCCTGTTTGCTAGTGCTTTTCTGAGACACTCTTCCATTTTGCCAAAGTCAGCCCTCCTAAAGTCCAGTACCCTCACTTTTGTATCGCTCGACTCTGGCTGTGTTTATCGTGACCCACACTGTTTAGTGGTCAATTGTTCCCAGATGGCTACCCACTTCTAGATCTGAGATCCTCTCTCCATCTTCATTTGAGAGTACCAGGTCTAAGATTGCTCCCTCCCGAGTGAGTTCCAACACTAGCTGTCTGTGGCATGCCCCCTGTAGGGCATCGATAATTACCTTGTTCTTGGATGTAGCTACAGCAAAGGTGCTCCAGTTAACATCTGGCATATTCAGGTCCCCCATCAACAATATCTCTCCTTTTTCTGCCATCCTAAGGATGCCTTCTATCATTTCCTTGTCCATTTCCTCCCCCTGTGATGGGGGTCAGTATACAATCCCCATGCGGATTGTGGTGCCATTTCCTCTCTCCAGGGTGACCCACAGTGCCTCCTCTCTTCCCCGTTTACCCTTTAGTTCCGTTGCTTTGATCCCTTCCCTTATGTAGAGAGCTACTCCCCCTCCTCTTCTACCCTTCCTGTCCCTCCTGTAGATTGTGTACCCTGGTATGTTGACATCCCAGTCATGGTTCTCCGAGTACCATGTTTCTGTAACTGCCATGATATCCACGCGTCCCTCTTCTATCAAGACCACCAGTTCAGGGAGCTTGTTACCTAGATTATGGGCATTGGTACTCATTACCCTCCATTTTTTGATGGCCTTGCCCCTTTTTGCTCCATCCCTGTCCTTACTGCCTTTGCCTTTTTCTCCACTTACCCCTGCCCTTCTTCTTAGCTACTTCTCTATCTTGGTGTTTACCTCGCTAACTACCCTTTTTTTTTTTGTTTTGGGGGGGGGGGCTAGGATTTCCCTGCTCCTTTTCAGTGTCTCCCCCCTGGCTAGTTTAAATGCTTGCCAATGAAGCATTTAAACCCATTGCCTAGGATCCTGGTTCCCCTCCTAGACAGATGCAGACCATTGTGCCAGTATAGGCCTGCATCCCTCCAGGTGGACCCCCAGTCCCCAAAAAAGCCAAAACCCTGAGCTCTGCACCAGTTTTTCAACCACTGACTGAATCCCATGGTGCAAAGCACTCCAGCCTCACCCATGCCATATACAGGCAGCATCTCTGAGAAGGCTACCATGCGTTCTACTTGTCTAAGGCCCTTCCCCAACTCCGCAAACTCTTCCAGCACTGCTCCAATCCCTTTCCCAGCCAGGTCATTTGTCTCTAGGTAGAGTTACTCTTTTCCTTCTAGGATGGTAAGTCTTTTGTGCCTCTGTGATCACTCCCTTCCTGCTTTCAAATAGGAAGTAGTTGTTGTCAGTCAAATTCTGTGCCTATAAAAGTGGAACTAGCTGGGGGGGGGTACATGGCTATATAGTCCTAGTACAGTAGTAAAGTTCTAACAGCACCTCCTTCCTCTTGCTGTTCTCTGATAAAAGCTATCTAGGGCAGTTTTAAATCCAAACACCTGGCTTCCTGCTGCCTAAGCCACTCCCCCTAATTCACAGTTGCCTTCTTCACCTGGCTAACTGCACAGATAACAGTACCCTGCACCCAACTCAGACAAACACGTTAACTCTTGTTTGTTTTTTTTGTTTGTTTTTTTACCCTAAATTGAAGGCCCCAGCAGTAGAGTTCTAGTGAAGTCCCAGTAGAGTAATAAAGTTCTAACAGCACCTCCTTCCTCTTGCTGTTCTCTACAGCACATGCTAGTGCTAACAGGTTACTGGGATGTCCTACCTGAACTCTGGGTGTCCTCTGATACAGGACAAGTTGGAAGTGCCCAGTTACTGGTGCAAGGTCTCTGGGTACACCGGCCCATCATATAGCCACTGCCAGAGGTTTTTCCTCCATTCTCCCATGGAGCCACACATGTGTAATGACACAATGTACGTGCCCTGCACTTCATTATCTCCTGTGCAGCCACATACGTGAAATCAAACAATGCGCGTGCTCTGCCCTCCATTCTTTCCCATGGAGCCACACAAATGCGATGATGCAATGTGCATGTTCTGCCCTACATTCTCTCCCAGAGCGCCACACAAATGCAGTGACACAATGTGTGTGCTCTGCCCTCCATCTCTCCCACGAAGCTACACACATGCAATAACACAATGTGGGTGCTCTGCCCTCCATTCTTTCCCATGGAGACACACATGTGCAATGATGCAATGTGCGTGCTCTGCCCTCAATTCTTTCTCATGGAGCCACACACTTGCAATAACCGAATGCATATCCTCTGCTCTCCATTCTTTCCCGTGGAGCCATACATGTGAAATGACACAATGTGTGTGCCTTGCTCTCCATTCTCTCCTGTGGAGTGACATATGTTCAATGATGCAATGCACGTACTCTGCACTCCATTCTTTCCCATGGAGCCACACACGTACAATCATGCAATGTGCGTGCTCTGCTCTCCGTTCTTTTCCATGGAGCCACATGTGCAATGATACAATGTGTGTGTCCTGCCCTCAATTCTCTCCCATGGAGCCACACATGTGCAATGATGCACTATGTATGCTCTGCCTCTCTCCCATGGAGCCACACACATGCAATGATGCAAAGTGCATGCTCTACCCTCCATTCTTTTCCATGGAGCCACTCACATGCAATGCACATGCTCTACCCTCCATTCTCTCCCATGGAGCCACACACATGCAATGATGCAATGCGCATGCTCTGCCCTACATTCTCTCCCATGGAGCCACACATGTGCAATGACACAATGTGCATGCTCTCCCCTCCATTCTCTACCACAAAGCCACACACATGTAATAACACAATGTGCATGCTCTGCCCTCAGTTCTTTCCCATGAAGTCACACACAAGCAATGATGCAATGCGTGTGCTCTACCCTCCATTTTTTCCTGTGGAGCTGCACATGTGAAATGACATAATGCATGTACTCTGCTCTCCATTCTGTTCCATGGAGCCACACATGTGCCCTCAATTCTTTCCCATGGAGCCACACACGTGCAATCACACAATGCGTGTACTCTAACCTCTATTTTTCCCCCATGGAGCCACACAAGTGCAATCACGCATTCCGCATGCTCTGCCCTCCATTCTTTTCCATGGAGCTACACATGTGCAATGATGCAATGCGTGTCCTCTGCCCTCAATTCTTTCCCACGGAACCACACACATGCAATCACGCAATGCAAGTACTCTAACCTATATTTTTTCCCGTGGAGCCACACACATGCAATCATGCAATGCGCATGCTCTGCCCTCCATTCTCTCCCAAGGAGCCACACACGCGCAATGATGCAATGTGTATGCTCTGCCTCTCTCCCATGGAGACACACACATGCAGCGATGTAATGTGCATGCTCTCCCCTCCATTCTTTTCCATGGAGTCACTTACATGGAATGATGCTATGCGCATGCTCTGCCCTTCATTCTTTCCCATGGAGCCACATACATGCAATAACACAATGTGCATGCTCTGCCCTCCATTCTTTCCCATAAAGCCACACAAGCAATGATGCAATGTGTGTTTTCTGCTCTCCATTCTCTCGTATGAAGCCACACATGTTCAATGACGCAATGCACATGCTCTGCCCTCTATTCTTTCCCGTGGAGCCACACGTGCTCTGCCCTTCATTCTCTCCCATGGAGCCACACATGTGCAACGACGCAATTTGCATTCTCTGTTCTCAATTCTTTCCCAAGAAGCCACACACATGCAATCTTACAATGTGCATACGCTAACCTCTATTCTTTCCTATGGAGTCACACACATTTAATCACGCAATGCACGTGGCTCTGCCCTCCAAGACCCCTCTTCCTTTTTTTTTTTTTAATTTATTCAGCTTTATTAGGTTTATGACATAAAAACACAGCTTCAGAATATTGATCAAATATGACACATACCAACAACATACAGTCCAACCCCACCCCTTCCCCCCTTAGCCCACCCCTCCGCCCAATGGAGTGTGCCTTTATAAGGAAAAAAGAAATAAACTCACAGGAATGACATAATAACCAATGGCAAGCAATAAGGTTAGTGAATATTAGTGCAGATATAGAGCAAAGAGTTTACCCAATTTTTTATAAAATAACTTGAGCCTATTCCTAAAACTAGCAATCAAGCATTCAGTCCTGAAACAAACAGAAAGTTAATTCAGCCATTCATTGTAAGACATGCTCAGCTGATCCATCCAATGCTTCAAGACTAACCTCTTGACAATCATCGAGATTAAGGCCATATGGTACCTTCGCTCTTTGAATCTGATAGAGTCATAGAGGCCCAGAATGCAAATTTCAACCGTAAAAAAGTCCTCCAATCCAAGAAGAGGGTCCAAGTTGGATTGGATGGCCTGCCAAAATGTGGAGACTTTTTCACACTGGCAAAAGATGTGCAATAAGTTCCCTTCAGCATTACCACATCTTGAGCATAAGGAAGAAAGGAGGCGTCCCCATCTTAGCTAGCTTAATAGGTGTGTAGTACATGTCGTTAAGGACGTGGTATTGGGTCAAATGAAGTCTGTCTTGTAGAATATAAAAATAAAGGTTCCTCCAGATTCGTGGGCAGTTAAGGGGTGTATTGGGTAGTAAAGAAACCCAAATTTTGGACCCGGGTGATGGGTCAGGGTGACTTATGGAGAGGATATAAGAGTACAAGGTTGAAATATTATGTGGTTTATTTGCCATATCTTGTAACTGGGTCAGGATAGGAGACAGCCTAGGAATTGAAGGGGTAATGCCAAATAACTGACTGACTAGGTGTCTTAGTTGAAAGACCTTGAAAATGTGCACTTGAGATAATTTGAATTTCAGAAGCATGTCGGGAGAGCAGAGGAGAGAGTCTTGGGAGTAGAAATCAGCCACCCTGACCTCTCTTAATTGGGGTAACCATCCTGAAGTGAGACATGAACCACCAATCTTAATGTTAGGGTTAAGAATAATGGGTTGGGAGGGGTCTTTAGTCAGAGAGATCTTAATATAAGAACAGAATTGAAAAAACACTTGAACCGAAATGCCAATAGGTGAATTCTGAAGGGACTCCAGTAGGGCATTCGAAGAGAGATGGAAGATAGTAGGGGATATGTTGTGCACACGAAGAAGCTGGTCCTCTATTTGTAACCAAAGGGGTGTATATTCATCGTTGTTAGTCAAAAACCATCTTCCACACTTGGCAAAGTGGCTAGCACAGTGATACATAAGAAAATTAGGGAGTTGGTGTCCACCACAGTCCGTGGGGAGATTCAGCTTGCGATAGGAATGCCTCGGGTGTTTATTTAGCCAAATGAAATTCGAAATGAGGGAGTGTATATGCCAAAAAAAGGACAGGGGGGCCAGATGTTCAACATGTTTAATGGATAAAAGATTCGGGGGAGAATGTTCATTTTGATAATGTTTACCCGGCCCCATAGTGAAATCCAGAGGGATGCCCACCTCGCCAGATCTTGTTGTATGGTGGTTACTAGATCATCCAGATTTAGCTTTTTGGTGAGAGAGGGGTCTGCGGTTAAAAGAATCCCTAAGTATCTAATTGACTGCGGAACCCATTTCATACCAAACTGACAGAAGTCTGCCCTATGCGTATAGTGATTAAGAGGGAACATTTCTGTCTTGTTAAGGTTGAGTTTATAACTGGAAAGGTGGTCAGACTGGGATATTACACTGAGAGTGGTCCTCAGCGAGAGTAACGGCTTCTCTAAATGAAGAAGAATGTCATCCATGTACACTGAAATTGTACATCTAGAGTTTAGTATCCAGATGTCCTGAATCTGAGGAGATGACTTAATATGTCTAAGGAGGGGTTCAAGATATAAATTAAAAAGGAAAGGAGATAGCAAGCAGCCTTGTCCAGTACCAGAAAAAAAAAAAAAAAAGGAAACAGGAAGAGAAGACCCCATTACAATAAATCTTAGCAGTGGGAGAAGAGTGTATGCTTTGGACCCACTGAAGGAAAGAGGAGGGAAACCCCATCTTTTGGAGAGTAGACCAAAGAAAACTCCAGTCAACTCTGTCAAATGCCTTCTCAACATCTAATGAAATCAGAGCCATAGGGACTGGGGAGGAACGAGCTACTTTAAGATATGGTCTAACTTCCTAAGATGATCAGCTGAAGATCTTCCAGGCACGAATCTCACCTGTTCAGGGCATAATAGGAATCTCCAGACTCTCCTGATGTGGGTGGCAAGAATTTTAGCAAGAATCTTAATGTCGCAGTTCAGGAGAGAAATGGGACGGTAGCTGCATGGCTGGTTTATCCGGCCTGAGAAGCAGGACTATGGTGACCTCCAGGAGTGATGGGTCTAAAGAGTTAGCAGACGCCATATATTTATAGAGTCTTAGAAGCAAGGGGGATAGTTCTTTAGAGAAGATTCTACAGAAATTGGAAGGAAAGCGATCAGGGCCTGGCGCTTTATCAAGGGTAAGACTTTTAATAGCCTCTTCTATTTTGAGAGAGAGATAGGAACTGAGAGAGAGGCCTGGTGACAGTCTAGAAGACACGGGAGATTGATAGAATTCAGGTATCCATCTCTTTCTTGAGGAATCGGGGGGGGGGGAGAAGAGGGCTTATCGTAAAGGTTACGGTACAAGTTTTCAAAAATGGAGGCTATATCTCGGGGTAAGGTCTTAGTGGAACCATCCTGGGTAAGGATGGATGGGATTAATCTGGAGTTCTCCAATTTATGTAAACAAAGGGCTAGAAGCCAGCCTGCTTTATTCCCTTGATCAATATACTTAAGAGTTTTTAAAAGAGCATATTCTGCCTTCTCACATAGAATATCAGCATATTTATTTCGGAGGGAGAGTAATGTGTCTAATGAGTCTGGAATTGAGGAAGAGGAGTGGGATAGTTCTGCAGTTCTAATTTGGGCTAGCAGTGTTAGGGCTTCAGACTTACGTGCCCTTTTCCTCCTGGAGGCAATTTTAATAAATTCCCCCAGGAGGAAACATTTGAGTGCACACCATTCAATGTCCTTCCTTGATACAGAGTCTTTATTATGATTCATAAAGGACTGGATAAGAGATTTTATTTTCTGAACTGTGGGGCCATCTTTCAAAAGCTGAGTATTCTGTTTCCAGACTGTGGCCTTCTGTCTATGAAGATCAGGGGAAATAATTAACCAGACCACTGAGTGATCAGAAATGAAAATAGGTTCAATACCTGCTTGATGGAGGCCAGCCAACAGGGTAGTACTAATTAAAATATAGTCTAGTCTAGACCAGGATTGGTAAACTGAGGAATGAAATGAGTAGAGACGGTGGGAGGGATTAAGGATATGCCATGGATCACATAAACTGAGCATGTCCATGAAGTCTCTCAGGCTTCTTTGGGAGGGGGATGGGGGTTTTAAGGGAAGATAAGAACGATCTAGTTCCTGGGTAGGTGGTATATTCTAATCCCCCCCCCCCCAAGAACTAAGGGAGTAGGCAGAAGGGGGTCAAGCTTGTTAGTTAGATCCATGAGGAACTGTGTATCCCCACCGACTGGACCATAAAGGCAACCCAGCACTATATCTGTACGGAAACGGGAGCCTTTGACCAGAACAGAACAAAACGACCTCCGGGATCAGTAATAGTCAAGTTGGCTTGGAAGGGGATATTACTCATTATTAAAACAGCAGCCCCCCTACTTCAGGACGAGTCACCCGCAGCAAAGACTTGGCTCACTCCCTGCCTGCGTAACCAGGTGGTTTCCTTAGCAATAAGATGCGTCTCTTGCAACAAAATGACACTTGCTTTTAGCAGGGCACAGTGTTTCAATACTTGATATCTCTTAGTGGGGTCTCTTTAACACCCCTGACATTCCACGTAACAATCTTAATCGCTGGACTCGCCATTAACAGCGATTAGAATACACACAGATAGCATAACTCGAAATACACCTTCAAAATCCCAAAGGCGCACTCCATCCAACCCCCACCCTCCCTTGAAATACAATCAATAGAACCCCTACAATAGTGTGTGAAACAACCCACTGGCAGTCTCAAGTTCCAGGAAAAGGTAACCAACAAATAAATGCAGGGCAGCCTATCAAAAGGGTCCCTTAATGATACACCAGGAGTCCCCCATCCGCTCCCCCCTTTATATCCCCAACAGACTGAGCTCAATGAGTATAACCCATCCCCTTCAGAAAACCAGGTTACAACATACGACCAGGCCTTTAATAACATGAGGTGTATCAACCAGTACTGAAGGCCCGAATACTATGACCAAACTCATCCCCATAATGCTAACCCACTTACATAACTATTTACAAAAAACCCTGCTTAAAAGGCATGGATCAGACCTATAAAGGGACGAGGATAGCAGGGGGGAAAAGACCCCACTGTGTCTGGTTCCCACTATGGTAAGTGAATGAACTGGCTTGAAAGGAAGCAGACACAGTCCCCCCCAAAAAGCGGATGGTAAGGCAAAACCGTGTGATAGCTTGCATGTCTGGATCCCATCCCCACCCACCAACATCTTAAGTTACCCTACCAACTACAAGAAAATATAGTTGCCCAAAGAAAGGCAAGGAGGTGCCTACCTTTTTGCCTGTAGAGCAGTGGCAAGGCGTCAGTAGATCCTGGAAGAGGGAAAAACCCATGAACAAAACAACAGCCCTCCAATATTCACAGACCAGGTCAGGGAGCGGGATAAAACAAGCGGGGTGGAGGCCAGTGGGCTTAGTTGCTGAGCCTCTCCTAGTAAGGGGAGAGCCACCGCATCCTCCATAGATAAAAATCAGGATTTATTGATTATTCAGGACAAAAAGCAGTGAGCGACCATGACGAGTAACTAACGTTCAGAAATTATGTGTTAGGAGCCTCTGAGAGCAATTACTGAGTGGCACTGCCCAGTGAGTGGGGGAACCAAATAGAAGAGGGACCAGAGTACTAGGAAATAGTTCCCTTGGGAACAACTCTCCTATGAAATTGATCTGGAGTAGGAGGAGGCGAGGTTCCCACCAGAAGGAAACAGAGTAGCAGAGGCCGCCATTTAGGCGGAGTCAATGCGGTGGATCACCTCAGAGGAACGCGGTGCACTCCCTTAAGACCCTAGACTCCTTCCCAGGTGATGAGCCCACCAGAAAGGAAACACTAACCTGCCCAAATAACAGACCAGCCCAAGAAGACCCAACTAAGCAACAACACGTAGGTACTAAATTAAAATAATAAGCAATCTGTTAATGTCCAAATGCACATTCAAGTAGCAGAGAAGAGGTCAGGTAGTCTCGGGCCAGTTTTTTCTTGGCAATTTCAGGGCTATCATAGGAGGACCAAGCATCTTGAAGGTACATCTGTAACCACGCTGGGTATGACATTCTGAATTTTATGCCAGCCACTATTATTTTGGAGACAATTGGGTGGAAAGTGGAAAGCGGAATGCTTTTGTGAGTTTCCAAGGGCAAGTCCTGGGTGAATCGTAGGGATTTACCCTCCCATAGGATGGCTTGTAGCTCACAAGCTTTAGTTAAAACATGTTTTTTTTCCAAGGTAGCTTAAGAACTTGAAGATGATGGGTCTCGGTGGTGTGCCAGGTGGGGGTCACGGCCTCAGCGACCTATGTGCCCGTTTAATTTGGTAGCTCTGGTTGAAGGGGGAGGGCCCTACTACTTTGTCCAGGAGCTTCTGTATGAAAGAGATGACATTTGGGCCTTCCTCAGCTTCTTGCAGGCCAAAAATTAAAATGTTATCACGGCAGCTCCTGCCCTCGAGATCTCCAGTTTTGGCTTGAACTTTAGCCACCTGTTGCCTTAGCTTGGTTATTTCTGGTTCTGTACGTGCTTTCCAGGATTTGAGTGATCTTGCGTCAGAGGTCCCCCGTATCAGAGCGCATGGATTTTAGTTCAGATGCAATGTCGTCCAATACTTCTCTGAATGGAAGCAGCTCTTGAAGAAAATGGTCTTCTGTAAGGAGACCTTGTGAAGGAGGCGATGGAGAAGTGTGAGAAGGTCGAGTCCCCTGTGCTTTAGATTTCTTAGGTGCCTTTAGTGGAGAGGTAGGAGGCATGTGGTGCTGCGGAGCCAGTTTCATTTCAGACTCCATCACAGCTCAGATTGCGCCGACAGCGCTGCAATAAAGCAACCTTCAGTTATAGCAGATGAGCAGGCTCCAATACTCTGTTGGATCAAGATGGTAAAAGCTTAAAATCAAGGATTAGGGAGGATGATGGAGGGTAAGAAGGGAGCTCCTCCAGAAAGGAGCTACCACACAGAAGACATCACGTGACCTCCCTGCCCCTCTTCCTTTGAGAAACACTCCCCTCTTGTACCCTATTTATGCCCTTGAGATATCTGAAGGTCTCAATCATGTCACCCCTCTTCTTTCTTGCCTAAAGGGTATACATATTAAGTTCCCCCATCCTCTCCTCATAGGATATCCCCTGCAGACGTCTCATTATTCTGAAACCCTCCTTTGCACCACTTCCATTCTGTTTATGTCCCTCTTTAGATGAAACCACCAAAACTGAAATCCATACTTAAGATAAGGCCTCACCAATGTCTTGTAAAGGAGCAATAGGACCTCCCTCCTTCTACTGGTAATACCCCGACCTATGCATTTAAGCATCCAGTTAGCCTTCCCCATTGTGGCTTCACATTTCCTAGCCACCTTTGGGTCATTTGTAAAAACATCTCCCAGGTCCCTCTCTTGCTTCGTAACTGCCAGTTGTACACCTCCTAGATCATATGTCGCCCTTGAGTTTCTGCTTCCAATGTGCATAATCTTCCACTTTTTCACACTAAATCCAAGTTGCCAAACCTCAGACCACTCCTCTAACCTTTTAGGGGCCTTCCTCATCTTATCCACCCTTGTCCACTCTATTTCATATCTTGGAATCATCTGCGAATAAGCATGCCTTCCCCTCTAGCCCCTCCGTGATGTCACCGATGAAGACAACAGAAGAGGACAGGTCCCAACACCAAGCCCTGTGGCACTTCGCTTATCACTACTCACATGCCTTAATGTACCCAGTTTACCAGCACCCACTGGCTCCTGCTAGTTAGCCACTTTTCAAACCATGTTGCTATCTTATGACCCACCCCTAGGCTGCTTAGTTTATCAATCTTCTGTGAGGGACAGTATTGAAGGCCTTCCTGAAGTCCAGATAGGCTACGTCCACCACCCCTCCCTGGTCAACCACTCTGGTCACCCAGTCAAAAAACACAATCAGGTTGGTCTGGCAGGACCACCCTCTCAAGAAACCATGCTGCATGGGGTGCAGATGTTTCTAGGTTTCCTATTATTCTCTCCTTGAGTAATGACTCATCATCTTACCCACCACTGACTTCAGGCTAATTGGCCTGTAGTTACCAACCTTCTCTCTATCACCACCTTTGTGTAGTGGAACCACATCCGCTCTTTTCCAATCACTAGGTACCTCCCCAATAGCCAATGATAAGTTGAACAATGCCGTGGGAGGTGCAGCACTGCAGCCAGCTCCTCACAGAGCTCTTTTATCATCCTGGGATGTACACCATCCATTTCCATCGCCTTGTTCTCACTAAGGTTATGTAGCTTGTTTAGGATCTTATCTACTGAGAAGGGGCATGTTTCCACTTCTCCCCTTCCCATGCTCCTGTCCTTCAGTTCTGTTCCCTTTCCCTTGTCCTCCTCAGTAAATACTGAGCAGAAGTACTTGTTAAGCACACCTGCCTTTCTAAGGTCGTCCTCCACAGGGTCCCCCTTCCCCCTTAACTCGATTACCCCTCCCTTAGTTTTCTTCCATTCCCCTATGTACCTAAATAATGCTTTATCTGTCTGTCTTTTATTGACTCAGCTACAGTTTTCTTCCACTACCACCTTTACCCTTTTAACTGCCCTCCCTCCTTTTGCTTCTTCAGGTAAAGTGTCTTGTTCTCTTCCTTCTGAGATCTCTTGTAGCACAATAAAGGTAAGTCTCTTAGCCTTTACAGGGTTTTATTTAACTCTAAAAATTGATTAGCATTTTGCTCATAAAAGTTCTAGAACATTGTGAAAATGCATAGCACTTGCCTCACTGTGTTTAAAAAGCATAACACTTCTAGAAAACCTATATAAATGCTTTCTGTACAGTTAATATTGTTCCAAGAAAAAAGTGCTAATCAATCAATTATTTAAACCCCTGCTTTACCTGAGCTCCAACCTCCCTGGTGAACCAGACTGATCTCCTCCTCCTGTTTTTGCTAATCAGTCTAACACATAACTTGATAGCCCAGTCTATTGGCTACCTTACTGTTACCCAAGCTAAGGGCATTTGCAGACACGGCCCTCCATAGCCCTCCTTTAGTACTGCCCCGCCCTTTATTTGTCCCCGTTCCCATTTATGGAAGCGTGCCAGCTAGATTTTCCCCTTGCTCTCCTATCGCCTCATCGCTCCTAGCCTCATACTGCCCCCTTAGCAGTTTAAATTCAGTTACCTGTCCATGTAATCTCTCAATTTTTCCCTTAAGACTTTTGAGCCTTCATCATTTAGATGTAGCCTATCCTTTGCATGGAGACCCTCATCCAACCACCTGTTTCCCCATCCTCCTAGGCACACAAATCCCTCTGTCCTGCACCATTCTCAAAGCCATGCATTAAATTCCTCAATCCTCTTCTTTCTCACTGGGCTAGCACAGGAGACCAGAAGGACCTGGACTAAGCCTGAAAAAGGACCCATGGTCTAGTGCCCTTTCCCAGTTTATTTTATTTTACCTCATTTTGGTAACCGGGTGAGCCCACTGAGACCGGAGGTCCCTTTTTTCAGTGGCGATCCAGAATTAGTTACATACAGTGCTTGCAGGCAGTTCAGGTCATAGTAAATTATACAACTACAGAAGCAAGGACATTGAGGAAGGCATAAGATTGCAAACCAGTACACAGGAAAATTAGTTACCAACCATTAGTTACACATGAGCAGTTTCGCAGACAGAGTAACACAGTGATATATAGACAATGGATAGTGAGATTCACAGGCTTACAGAGTAAGTACACATTCAACTTAAAGCAGTGAACCATACATCAGGTACTATGGATATATAGGGACACTGTTGTAGGAGGAGGGTTCAGTGATGGCAGCTGCAATGGCAGCGTTCCAAAGTATAAACCTTGAGCCCGGCCTTAAATCCTTCAATAAAAATGACAGTTAGGTTTTCAGGAAGGGAGTTCCAGTGGTAAGGGGCAGAGTATGTGAAAGACCCTTTTCCCCAGGTTAGTTCATACCCTGGGGATTTCAAGTAAACTCGAGTTTGTTGAGCGGAGGGTGCACCTCAGGGGTTTTGGGGTCAGTAGACACAATAGGTGGGAGGTATACACTTTAGTGAGTCTGAAGGTGAGACAGAGGAGAGGGTGGTTAAGCCTGTGTTCCAGCAAAGGCCAATTCAATTCAGAGAATACCTCACAGTGATGCCTCCTGGGAGGCAAACCCGAAGCAAAGCAACTAATCTTATTGTGTAGAACATTCATTTTGTGGGCTTCTGTTTCCCCCGAGTAACTGCAATACTGGAGCACCACAGACCAGTGTGGGGAGCAAAGTGCTCGTTGCAATTAAACTCTTAGAGTCTGCAGCCAGCGAGTTACCTAACCTGTAGAGGACGACTAGTTTCTGGTGCACGACCTTGGTGATGTGATCGATATGTGGCTTGAACATCATAACTTCATCAAGGTAGACACAGAGGTACTTTACCTTTTCTACTACATCAATCTGAGACCCCACTATAGTGGAATGAGATCTTGTCCATTTGCTCCCAGTCATCTTGGATCAAATAAGACAGCTTTGGTTTTCCTGTCATTTATGACCAACATATTGGAGGCAAACCAGTTTTCAAGTGCTTTCAAGCTGTTAAGAGAGTTTTGTAGTAATTGAGCCAGGGTCAGGATCACTTCAGTAACCACAGTATCATCAGCATATGAAAGCATTTTCCCATCTCCACAGTGTTGGCCAATATCATTAATAAACAGCGAGAATAGTAGGGGACCTAATATGGAGCCCTGGGGGACTTCATCAGTGACTGCAAGGCAGCTGGAGTGAACCCTTTACCATTTGACTTTTTGTGATCTGTCAGTCACGTAGTTTGAAAACCAAGACAGTGAGTGCTTATCTAGAGCTAACATCTCCAGCTTACCGAGAAGTAATCTGTGGTTGACCAGATCGAATGCCTTGGTTAAATCTGAACATGGCCCCTGTTAGTAGCCATTGCACCCACATTGCACCCACAGCATTGCACCCACAGCATCATTTGTAGATTTAACAAGTCTGTGTCTGTGCCGTGACACAAGACTTTGATTTCTCAATCTTATGACCCTTGGTACCAGTCGTATTAGGGTGAACCTTCTGTTCTTGTTTAACTTAATCCAGGACCTCTATCTTATGACAGAGCTTTGTCTTGAATTTAAGAATGATCCTCAATACCAGGCAGCATCCCTTACAGCTTGCTGGGAAACCATTTCATTATACAAGTAGAAAATTCTTCTTTACACTTAGAACTGTCGGACCATGGAATAGATTACCCCTTGAGGTAGTCATAAGTGAAACTAAAACCATATTTAAATCCCGTCTTGATAATTTGATTAATTCAGGGTCTGTTCTCTCCTATTATACTTCATAATGGCATAATAGCTACATGGGCCATTGGCCTCCTTGCTCTTTAACAACCTTAGAATGAACCTTAGTATGCACTTCCTAAAGCCAAGTTGTTGATCTGAAAGAAGGTGATGTTGCTTGAGATAGTCCTGCAGCTGGTTAAAAACCAATCTCTCTTGTATATTAGCCAAGGGACAGAGGATTGAGATGGGCCTGTAGTTCTCAATATTTACTTTAAAATAAATTTGGCTTCTACTGTATATAGTGCCTTTTACACAGAAAGTACCTCACAAACCAATAAGTCGGATAATTAACAACATAAAGATGCAGAAGGGGTCTTATTGGAAGGGCAAAACTTCAAATAACAGAGTTACCTAGCGTATATTTTCACCTAGAGTTAGGGAAGCAGTCAGGCCAAAAAGAGGGCCTTTTCTAAATACAAGAGCAAGCAAAGAGAGGCAGAATGGGAGGAATATCTTCAGAAAGCAAGGGAGGCCAAGAGGACCATCAGGAAGGTAAAAGCAGACACGCAGCTGCACATTGTGGAAGGGGAAAAAAATGAAAAAAACAGTTTTTTAGATGTATCAGCAAAAAAACAAACGGGGGATTGCACGACTGATGGGGGGGGTTAGGGTGATGGAAGGGAATGGGAAAAAGGCAGCCATTCTAAATGGCTAATTTTGCTCAGTCTACACCATGGGTTCTCAAATGGTGAGGCCAGCCTCCCTGGGGAGGTCCCAAACCTGTTCAAGGGGAGGCTCAAGCACGTCTGAAAAAGTACTGTATTTAAATTTTATTTTATATATTTTGTGTGAAGAGATGATGCAAACTGAAAGAGGATAATAGTAGCTGAATTTAATGTATTTATTTACCAATACATGACAATGGAAGGTGAACGAGCCAAGGCTCATTTCAGGTGTACCCGGGGAAGGGTAGGGAATGAATACATTTCAAAAGGTAACTGCAAAACAATCAAGAAATGCACAATGAACAATAGTGCAAACAAATATGAACAATAAACTAATATTGAGCGGTGGTAATTGATCAATTTGTAGACTGATAGCAGAATAGCCCAAATACAAGGGTTGAGCATAGAAGTGCTAAAAGCAATAGCAGGAAGGAGCAAAGTAATCTCTGAGAAGTTGCTTAGGAACAGGGAAGGAGGGGGAGAGGCAAAGTATGTAGGAAGGTTATTTCATGTAGAGAGGAAACAGAGAAAGTAGTCCGACCCATGAAGGTACTGCAACAAGGGGTAACAATGGTTCAAGAATGAAAATAGAGTACATAGGTTGGCCTGGGGGGGGGGGGTTACAATAAGTTGAATAATAATATTTGTTTATTTTATTTATTTGTTTTTCAGATAACACTTTTGAGCACAGAACCTCTTTTTCAAAGGTTCCACATCAGTATAAGACAAAGAACTGAATGTGTGACAAGTACTCAAAGGGGTTTCAATTTAATCATGGTGTACTGCACAAAGTACAGCATGTTATTTTTCTTTGGGGAGGCCCAAGATTATTTCAACTTTTGGGAGAGGCTCAAAATCTTTTCCATGGATTTGGGGAGGCTCACTGTGACAAAGTCTGAGAACTATTGGGTCTACACTGAGGAAGAAAGTGGGCCCCTGCCTGAGATCAGTATCAAAGTGGCCTCAAAGGGAATCCCAGACATGAGCCTGCCAGTGCTCATTAGGGAAAGAGTCGGGAAGGGGCCGATAGCCCTCAAGATTGATAAGGCCCCAGGACCAGATGGGCTTCACCCAAGGATACTGAGGGAATTAGCAACCAAACTGGCTGATCCACTGACGGAGCAGTTCAACAGCTCACTTAGGAATGGAGGGGAGTGCCAGTGGATTGGAAGTTAGGAGACACAGTACTGCTTCATAAAGGGGGGGAGACAAGGAGCAACCAGGGAATTATAGGCTTGTTAACCTGACCTCCATCGTGGGAAAGCTGATGGAATCCCTGATTAAAGTGGACCTCGTAGAATACCTGGAGAGCAATGGACTCCAGGACGATAAACAACATAGGTCATGTCAGAACAACCTGATAGTCTTTTCTGACTGGGTAACAAAGGAGATAGACAAGGGCCATGCCATGGACTTGTTGCACTTTGACTTTAGTAAAGCCTCTGATTTGGTACAATACAAGAGACTGCTTAAGAAAATGGAGGGCCTGGGGTGCAGCTAAAACTCCAGTGAGGTTGGTGGGAAGCAGGCTCGCAAGAAGGTGACAGAGGGTGGTGGCAACCGGGGTCAAATAAGAAGAGAAGGAGGTAATGAGTGGGGTTCTGCAGGCATCATTCCTGGGTCCAGTCCTCTTCAACATGTTCATTAGCAACATTGGTGAAGCGATTTAGGGCAAGTTGTTTCTATTTTCGTGGATTACACAAAATTATGTTGGAGGGTGGATAGTGAAGAAGGACTACGCAGAAGGACCTGCTAAAGTTAGAGGGGTGGTCAAAGGTCTGGCAGTTAAAATTCAATGCAAAAGAGTGCAAGATAATTTGCCTAGGGAAAAAGAACTCCATTACGGAGTACTGGATGGGAGAGGAGAGACTTAACACTACAAACGAGGAACAGGATCTAGGCGTCATCAGTAACTCCTTAAAACAACCTAGCCAGTGCAACAAGGCCTATAGTAAGGCTGAGAGTATGCTGAGCTGCATTGGGATGGGGATTGATAAGTAGGAGAAAAGAGGTAATACTACCCCTCTACAGAGCCCTGGTGGAGCCTCATCTGGAACGCTACATCCAGTTCTGGAGTCCTCAACTCAGAAAGAACAGGTATAGGTTAGAGCCAGTACAATGCAGAGTGACCAAAATGATCCAGGTGCAGCAGGGTAAATCCTACGAGGAGCACCTCAGGGCACTAAATTTGTATTCATTGGAAACAAGAAGGGAGAGGGGCGATGTGATTGGAACCTTCAAATTCCTCAAAAAAATGAGTAAAGTGAACTGCGGGGAATTATTTTGCTTGAGTATCAACTCGCAGTCATGAGATCACAAATGGAAGTTAGCAGGTGGGAGATTCAACAGAGACGTAAGTAAGTACTTCTTTATGGAAAGGGTGGTGAAGCCCTGGAGCAGTCTGCAGTGAAGGCAGTGGGAGTGAGCACAGTAAGGGGGTTTAAAGAGGCCTAGGATAGAATGAAGGGAATAGTGGTAACCTGGGCTGATGGTACAAGAGAAGAAAATAGGGAAGGGTCCGGGAGGGTTAGTACCCTGGGGGAACATCAGGTTCCAAGAATGATCCCAAGATTTAGGGAAGACTGGCAGACTAGATGGACCATGGGTCTTTCTCTGCAATCACTGTCTATGCTTCCATGTTTAAACAGTGAGGTGGGAGGCAGTGTACCTTTGCCAAGAGGGAGCAGATGTGTGAGACAGCCAACCCAGGTTCAAGTCCAACCAGAGTCATGAAGTCACTGCATGACCTTGAGAAACCCCCTTAACCTCCTTATGCTTCAGTTCCCCCAGCTGTAGAATCTGGCAGAAGGATATCTCTGAAAATCAGATGCTGAATCTCAGCTGGGATATTCTGGGAAAATAAACTGTCAAATAAAATGTAAACATGTCAGCATACCAAACCTGCAGTAGTACTACAGTGCAGTGCCAGTGATGGGGATAAACATAAGCCCAATTTACCAAACCTGCAGTAGTACTGCAGTGCAGTGTCAGTGACAGGTATAAGCATGTCAGCCTACCACACCTACAGTAGTACTGCAGTGCAGTGTCAGGAATGGGGATAAGCACAAGTCCCTACCAAACCTACAGCAGTACTGCAGTGCAGTGTCAGTGATGAGTATAAGCACAAGTCCCTACCAAACCTACAGTAGTACTGCAGTGCAGTGTCAGTGACAGGTATAAGCATGTCAGCCTACCACACCTACAGTAGTACTGCAGTGCAGTGTCAGGAATGGGGATAAGCACAAATCCCTACCAAACCTACAGCAGTACTGCAGTGCAGTGTCAGTGATGAGTATAAGCACAAGTCCCTACCAAACCTGCAGTAGTACTACAGTGCAGTGTCAGTGACAGGTATAAGCATGTCAGCCTACCACACCTACAGTAGTACTGCAGTGCAGTGTCAGGAATGGGGATAAGCACAAGTCCCTACCAAACCTACAGCAGTACTGCAGTGCAGTGTCAGTGAAGAGTACAAGCACAAGTCCCTACCAAACCTACAGTAGTACTGCAGTGCAGTGTCAGTGACAGGTATAAGCATGTCAGCCTACCACACCTACAGTAGTACTGCAGTGCAGCGTCAGGAATGGGGATAAGCACAAGTCCCTACCAAACCTACAGCAGTACTGCAGTGCAGTGTCAGTGATGAATATAAGCACAAGTCCCTACCAAACCTACAGTAGTACTGCAGTGCAGTGTCGGTGTCGGGTATAAGCATAAATCCCTACCAGACCTACAGTAGTACTGCAGTGCAGTGTCCGTGATGGGTATAAACATAAGTCCCTACCAAACCTACAGTATTACTGCAGTGCTGTATCGGTGATGGAGATAAGCATAAGCCCAATCTACCAAACCTGCAGTAGTACTGTAGTGCAGTCAGTGACGGGTATAAGCATGTCAACCTACCACACCTACAGTAGTACTGCAGTGCAGTGTCAGTGATGGGTATAAGCATAAGTCCCTACCAAATCTACAATAGTATTGCAGTGCAGTGTCAGTAATGGGGATAAGCATAAGTACATTCCAAACCTACAGTAGCACTGCAGTGCTGTATTAGTGATGGAGATAAGCATAAGTCCCTACCAAGCCTACAGTAGTACTGCAGTGCAGTGTTGCAATGTCAGTGATAGGGATAAGCGTAAGCCCTAGAATGGCATTAAGTCCCCTGACCTGGGGTCTCCAGAGATAAAATAATTACCACTGGTGCTGGTCCAGTGATACAGAGATAGCACCCTGCACCAATACCTGGGAGACTCAACCCACCCACTCCAACCCTACAGCAGCAGGAGACTACTGTGTCAGGGATGGGTATAAGCCCAAGTACCTGGAAGGACATTCAATCCCGTGACCTTGGCCCCCAAAACAAGTATATGGCTTACAGGAAGACTAGATGGACCTAGCGGTCCTTATCTGCCCACAATTTCTATGTTTCTACCACTGGTGTTGACCCAATGATAGAGACAGCACCCTGCACTGCCACTTGGGAGACTCGGGTTTGCACTCAGGGACTGGCAATGCTTATCTTGAATCAGTCCTACATGTCACATTTCCCAGGCCGTGTACTTACTGGTGGGGTTCTCTTCAGAGGGCTGCTGATGTACGATATCATTCATCACTGAGTCACAGACAGGAGCTTCTTCATCTTTCAAAACAACTTTCACAATGTCTCCTGGGACTGGAAAGTCTGCATCTGTTAAACAAAACAGAAATATCTCATTAGGGACAAACAGTTTAGATCTCCAATTTGACCCCATACTTCACAATGTAAGCCCAGATCTCTCTCTGTACGTAAGCAATAAGGCACGAATGTGTGTGTGTGTAAAACATATTTTACAGCACGGCCAGGGGCGTAGTAAGGTACGTAGCCGAAGGCAGAGTGACTTCAGCCACCAGACATGCTGTAAAATATGTTATACACACATCCCCGAGTGCCTTATTGAGCAGAAAGTAAGCCGTTGGTTAACTAGGATCTGCAGCTTATCTGTTAGGTAGGAAAATGGGCAGACTAGGTGGGCCAAGCGGTCCTTATCTGCCATCAAATTCTATGCTTCTATGTTTCTTATAAAATTGGTTCCTTTTTTCACTTTTTACTGTTGGGAAATGCATGTTTAGATGTAGAAACAACAGATTTACTTGTGTGAATTTGTATAAGTGATGTCACTGATGATGTAATTGTATTATTGCCTACTTTCTTCTTCCTGTTTTTTTTTTCCTTTTTCTCTGTTTTTCTCCACATTCAAGATATGGAATGTTTATCATGGCATACATAGATTCAAAATTCTGCTCAGTTCCACTGTCAGACTGTTTATCTCCTAACAAACTGTACACACAGACATCAAAGACCTTTGTTACAGCCAGAGACTCAATTATCTCACTGCCAGGGCAAGAAGAGTTTCCTGATGAGCAAGTAAAGATAGAAGGGGAATTTTTCACTGCCAGCAAAGAAACAGTTGTAGTGAAAACTATAAACAATACTTATTGTTTCTAATTTGTTTAGGTATGCAAGGACAGTGTGATAATCAAGGAAACAACATTTAATTCATTTTTTTTTTTAATTTACGGTAGTTTTATTTTTAAGGCCCAGTCGAATTTGTTTTACAGTGTAAAGGTAGCAGCCATGTTTGTGGTGGAAGATCGGTTCTGGCTGTAGGGAGCTAACTGAAATGCCTGTGTTCCAAATGCCCATTGATCTGTGTTGCAGACTCTTCACTGCTGAACAGTCCTTTTTTAGCCATGTGTAAACCATATTTTACACATAAATAAGAGCCAGATTACTGGATTTTACCCTGCCAATTTATAATTCACATTATATGACAGCAAGAACATTTTTAGCTCTCTCATTGGTCAGTGCCTACTCTCAACAGTGATGTTATCCCAGTATAACATCACTGTATTAAAGTCACACAACAGCAGGAAAAAATAAATAAATAAAAATCACTCTCACCTCCGAATGTTGAAGCCCTCATCAGCTTTTCATACACAGCCCCTACTCCTCAGCCATCCTTCACAAAAGTAACAAGAGTTGGCTACAGCCAACAACGGCTGCCTCAGCATTAGTGTAATGTTGTAGTTCATAGTTGTTTACAAGTTCGGGAGGCATAGCCTATTATTGAATTTGCTACCCAAAGGTGGTTTTAATTGTCTATGTATTCAAATGTTTTATTACCCATGTATTTGTCAAGTGTATTTTAAAGATGTTCATAGATTTACTTTCTACTATTGGACCTGGTAGTGTGTTCCATAGGTTAACCATTCTCTGAGTGAACCATTTTAATCTTTTTTTTTTTTGTCTGACACTTAGTTCCTTTTAATTTCAAGTTATGTGATCTAGTGTTTGACATGCAGATTTTTCTTTCAATGCCTAATATTTTGATTAGTCCTGGTTCGTTAAGTGCTTTATATATCATACATAAATCTCCTCTAAGATGTCTGTATTTATTTGAGTATAAACCAAGTGTTTTCAGTCTTTCACCATATGTTTTTGGACATGCCATTAAGTTTTTGGTCATTTTCTTTGAACTCCCTCTATATGTTTCATTCCATATATAGTAGTAGGTGCACAAAAGGGGCACAGTAATCCAGATGTGATCTTACTAGACTGGTATATAATGGAAGAATGACCTGTGGTTGTCTACTTTTAATGGTTTTTCCATATACTACCCATAATTTGTTGACATTTCTTTACTTTGAGTATGGTGTTATTTTCAAACATTAACTTATTGTCTACACTTATGCCAAGATCTTTTTCATTGTCCGTTACCTGTAGAATTACATTATTTAAAAGGTAACCTTTTTTTTTTGATTGTTGTGTCCCAAATGCATTACCTTGCACTTTTGTTCATTACATTTCATTTTATTTTCTATTGCCCAGGTTTCTAATGCCTCTAGTTCTTTTTGAAGGATTTCTGTTGCTTGCTGTGTATTAACAATAGTTTCAATTTTACAATCATCTGCATATTTAGATATCCACACGCTATCAGTTGGCTGCATTGATGTTATTAGGATATTGAAAAGAACATGGCCCAGGACAGAACCCTGTGGAACCCCACTAGTAACTTGTACATAAGAGGATAATGTACCCTTAGCAGATGTTCATTGTTTACAGCAGTATAACCATGAGTTAATCCACTTGATTAGGATATATGGGAATTTTTGCTTTACCAAATGTTCCAAAATAATTTTATGGGATACTTTATCGAAAGCCTTGGCTAAGTCCAGGAACACAGCATCCACTGGAAGTCCCTTATCAAGAGCAGCACTCACACTTTCAAAGAAGTTCAGTTGATTTGTTAGACATGATCTTCCCTTTCTAAAGCCATGCTGTGTTGCATCATGTAAGTTATAGTGATTAATGTGTTCTTCCATTCTGTATAATATTAATCTTTCAAGGATTTTCCCTATAACGGAGGTCAGACGTATAGGCCAATAATTAGAAACTTCAGATTTGTTTCCATTTTTATATATTGGGATAACTACTGCTTCTTTCCAATCTAGTATGCTTTCTCCTTCCTCAAGAGATAGATTGAATAGTTTACTCAGAGGGCCAGATAAACAAAAGGAAATTTCTTTGAGGAAGAACGGATGTATCCCATCGGGTCCTATTGAGGAAGTGATTTTTAATTTTAATAATTCTTTCATAGTTTCATCTTCAGTGATTGGTTTAACAACTGTATAATTAAAGTCCATGTTTGAGTTATTAAGAAAAAGTTCTTTATTAGAGAAGTTTTTATGAAAATACTTATTAAGTTCCTCAGCTATTTGTATTTCGTTACTTATTATTCCAGAGTTTGTAACTAGAGGACCTATGGTTGCTTTGGAACCTCTCAGTGAACCAATGAAGTTGTACATTTTTTTTCTTATTATCCAGTGTGTCACTGACTAATTTATTTTCTGTATTTTTTTTGGCATTTCTGATTTCTAATTTTACTTTGTTTCCATATTTTTTATACTGTTCCAATTTTTCATTTGTGTTTTTTTTCCCCTTGAATTATTGTAATGTGTATGTGTGTGTTAGACTGCACTGGAAATTGAGAGGTAGCCTGGCCCCGCCCCTAGCCAGGTCATTAGTCTCCAGGTGGACAATGACATCCAGCTCTGCATCCTGTCCTGCTGCCCTAGCAACCCTCAGGATTCACTTCCCATCCCTCTGGGCCATGGTGCCATGTAGGAACCTTACCTCTCTCTCCCTCCCTTTCCTATTCCCATATCTATCCCCCTCACACTCTCTCTGCCATTCCTGATTTTAGATCATTGTATCTCACACTTGTTATAGTACTCTGCATTCTCTTGATCGCCCCCTCCTGGTTTTAGAGAATTTTACATTATAGTGCTGCTTTCCCTCCCCACCTAATTGATGCAGCATTCACTTCCCTCCATCTTCATGGACAGTACGGCAATTTGGGATACAGCACTATCCTTTCCCCCACCCCTAACTAATGGCAACAGCATTCAGCCCACTCACTCTCCTGAACTGCAAGGCTTGTTGAGATATAGTACACTGTTGTCTCTCTCTCTCACACACACACACACACACACACACACACACACACGCACGGCAGGTCACTCTAGGAGGGCTATTGACTGGACTAGCCAGAATTCAGGCTACTAGCCCCACTCCACAAAGTACATCAATACATTTTGGGGCATGGGATGTTGGGCAGCTCATATACCCGCAGAGGTGAGAACCTGGCCAGAATTGTTACCAGCTCACACAAGTATCAATTCACACCATGTCAAAGAGCATCAGTTACTGGCCCGGTGGCACTGAGGGTTGAGGCGCTGGACGCCACACGTTGTGCCGTGCCAACAACCAGAGTTTGGAAGCGAGCTCAGGAGTCGGGGGTCGGCAGGGGAGGGAGACAGATTGAGCGTCCTCTGGGCAGCTCTCCTCTCTGGGTGGGAAGGTTAGGGATGTCCGGTGCTCTGGCGACCCCCGGTGGAGACCGGAGGCATCATCGAGCCGCCGAGCTGCATGTAAGAGCGTGGCTGACATAGGCATGGTTACCATGTGCCAGCGTCTGCCTTGCCCACGCAGGGGGGAGGGGGGATCTTGGGTTCACTACAAGAAATACCCCTCCAGTCCTGGATAGGCGATGGCCCTGCCAGTGCCACTGTCACACGCCCAATGCTGGGTCCCCCGCCACTGCCCCCACAGTCTCCCCAGGTTGTCCTCCCCGACCCGGGGAACCATATCGAACTTGAAAATGACAGCGAGCGGTAGAGTAAGCAGGTGGGTGCAGTGGCCTGAGAGAGTTCCAGGCTGGGGGGCTACAAATAGAGAGAAAAAAAAAAGAAGAGCTTCAGTTTTGGTGCTTTAATTAAACCCCATATTAACTACAAAGGTTCTTGCTAGTTGAATTAGGGCTTGACCCCAGTGGCCCTCTAAAATGTTAAATAATATATCACAAACTCCACCCCCATTCTAATCAATCCGATACCCCCCCATGCTCTACAAGCCCTTACATCATAAAATGTGAGAGAGTGCAGGGGCAGCAAGAGGACAGTGCTGGCTATGACTGGCAACCAGAAAGGGAAGGGCTTGGATGGCAGAGGACAGCCTACGATCCCTTTCCCTTAAGTATTCTGGAAATTAAAAACTCTGCAAAGTGGACTATTGCAGTCCAGAGTACGTAAAGTTTAATATGGGGGCATACAAGGTTGTTGAGTAATGAGCACACTGTTGCTCTTTAAGGGCCTGGTCAGAAAATGTGTTGCCATGTTCAGAATTCAGTGAAGTTAGTCTCATTAAGCAAAAGTGTGTATAGTGGATATTAACGTTTATAAAGAGCAATGCATTTTAATCTCAAAGAATGTTTTAACACTTTTCAGATCAGTAATAAAGTGGTGCTCTGGTGAAAATTTACAATAAAAACAGACACACGCAACTTGCCGTGCTGGTTTATTTGGTGATCGGACACACTGAGACCTGCAAAGGTGAACCACTTGTGCCAGCGTGTGTTTTCAGCTGTCTTCTTTCTTGCTTAGATAGTCGCACTTGGTACCCTCCTTATGTGTCATTTCCCTCCCAGTATTCTAGAACGAGACCTGTGGGCTCCCTTGCTGTCAGTGTAGATACTAGATGGTACAGAAGGATGAGGCAATGGAGACGTTGCCCACAGGCCGGACTTGAGAATTAGTGTTAGAATTTGCACGTATGACACTGATGAGCGAGGCCCGCGACTGCCATAGCTGCTGACTTTGCAACTGCAGCTCACTCACGTCACTGTCATTTCAAGTTGAGTGGCACTCCCATGCTCACACTGTAGTCTTGGCAGGCAGGGGTGAAAGTGGGGCTTGGAGGCAAGCAGCACAGAGGCACTGCCAAGTAATATCAGTTGTGGCACAGATGACAGAAGTGGCACCTGCATGCCATTCCACCACGCATACTGAGGCCTGACACCCAGCGACAACACAAGGCAGTGAAGCAAAATTTAAAGATGGGATTCCAATGGAACAGTATTAGTAGCACATAATATATATATATATTTTATTTATTTCAGTTTCGGATTTACACCTTTGAGACAGGGACTCTTTTACAAAGGTTCCAAGTCAGTCAAATACAATACAGGGCAGAACAGTTCAGATGGAATCACATCGTTATGACAGATGATTACAGTTAATATCACAATACAGAACATATATTCAAAGCTATAGATCAGAGGAAAAGTCCAGCGGCAAGCATTTGGGTGTCAGGAAACATCAGGTAAGCACACTGTTAGTGCAGAATAAAGCGCATTGCAAGGCTGCAGGGAGACCAACAGGTACACAGGAGACCCTGTATTTGGCGGGGTGGTATTACGGCCAAGGCTTTGACAGGGGTGAGAAACACAGGGGTAGTGCAGCCAGAGTAGGCTTTGTCGAGGAGAACATGTGGTACTGTGGTTAAATGCTATGGGGTGTGGGGGGAAATTAGGACAGAAGTGAAAGAGAGTGGGTATATATCTATAACTGTTCCCCTTCCCCTTAGGGAAACCGGGTTATAATTTGCCGTTATTACGGTGAACACACGTGCCGGGTTTCCCTAGTTCTGTGCATGCCACCAGCCACCACTCTTCCCTTCCTCAGTGCCCAGTGCACGACTGCCATTCCTCACTGCTGGACACTTCACTGCCACTTGGAATTGGCAGTAAGTTCATTAAAACCAAAAAACAAAAAATCACTGGGTTAAAATGCTGTTAAACTGCGCTACTTTAAAAAAAGAAATAAAGGTAAATGTTTCTTTCAGCAGCTGCTTCTATCCATGGACTGTGCTGAAACCCAATCCGACTGTGGCTGCACAGGGGCATCTTGTTATTTTATATAATTCCTGAGGCAAAAAAAAAAAAGATACTCAGCTATTATATAAAACATGGGTTTGTATGTAAAACTCAGATTTTGCACACACCCTCAGTGTTGGATGCTTAAATATAGCATCCAACACCTTGGGTGTCTGTAAAATTCTCGATCAGCACATAGCCCCAAGAATTCAGTTCCCACATCTGGCACTTGGGTTAATATCCCAGTACTGACACTGTAGTGCAGCATGAGAGGGGTGCTGCACTTCCGAGGTGCAGTCTTTCGGATGAGACGTTAAACCGAGGTCCCATCTGCCTGGATTTGTGGTAGTTCAGGTGGACGTTAAAGATCCCGTGGCACTTATCGAAAAGAGTAGGGGAATTTCCCTGGTGTCCTGGCCAAATTTCCCTCATTCACTAAAAATACCACCAACAGCTTAACCTGGTTCAAGGTCGGTTGGCATTCATCTGTATCCCCCTCCCCCGGGTCGTGCCTGAAAATAGGCAGGATTTGTCAAGTGCACTTACCCAGTTGACAAAAACTAAATAAATAAATTTTGTGGAGTGGGATGGATATATCTTTAGAATCAGCATACAGAAGTTAAAAAAAATAATTTCCTTCACTTTTAGAGCAATTGTCATGTTTCCTAATAGTATAATCAGAATAATTCACAATAAGGTGTGGACTGGGCTGGGATTTACCCACACCTAGTGTAGTTGGTCACTCAGCCTGTGGCCTCATGACTGAACCATGCCAGGCGTGGGTAAATCCCAGTCTAACCCGCGCTCTATTGTGAATTATTCCGTAAATATACAGACAGTAAATTGCAGTTTGTATTCGGACTGGGGGGGGGCCCTTTGCGAAATGCTCAGGTTTGTGTACGAGGTGGGGAATTGCATTACTGAATGACTGTCCACCTGATTGAGCTCTTAAAAAGCTCAGACGGTCAGTTTTGGTTATTATTTCGGGACCATTCTGTTTAACTTTCAGATCAGGATGCATACAATACGGCGTGCTTTTCACAATCATACTGACTGGAACCAGGGATTATAGTAAATGATGTCACAGTGTCTGAGCTGATGCGATGTCTCTCCATATGGCTCGTCACTTCAGAGAGCAGTGAGGGGACTGGGACGGCAGTGAGTGTTTTTTGTGTACAGCCCCACTGGCTGCCACTTCTGCAGGGGACAGGGGATACTGGAATGTCACGCTGTGGTGGCACGTGTTGCGTTACCACCAGTGCTCTTACAGGGGGGGATCAGAATGTCCAGCTATGGTGGCAGGTGTCATGTGCCTGATGCTGCTTTGGCAGGGCATTTCATGGAGGCAGATATTTTTTTTTTTTTTTTTTAGGTGGGGGTGGATGTTGTGTGTCCCACCGCCGGCACCGCTCTTGAAGGTGGACTGAAATGTCCCATCATGTATGTCACCAGGGTACTGTTGGAGGGAGCTGGAATGTGCCATCGGGGGGAGGGGGGTTTGTGTGTGTGCATGAGAACAGAGGGGGACTGCATTGCAGTCGCCGACTGTGGGGGGCCGAGGAACATCTGTCGATCGCGGCCTGTTTGTGTATGTTCCTCTCTACCAAGGAGGACCTAGGAGCAGCCTCCAACCTAGAGAAATGCAGACACAGGCATCACCAAAAATGGGTAAAGTTTTATTGTACGCGTGAGTCAGACAGTCTTCAGAGGCTAACTGAATCTAACTCAACTCAGACAATGTCAGGAGTTAGCGCAGGAGTCAGACTGCAAATGTTAAAAACTCCACTTGTTTTCTTGTTGTTTTTGTTGGGGGGTTGGGGATGGGCTGTGTTTTGTCTGTAGCCTTGAGTTGGCTAAGGGTGACTACTGTTGCTCCTTACTACCGCAGTCACTGAGTAAGTTGTAAGTCATCACACTGTAAATGTGCAGTAACACAGGTAAAATGCCTCTTCCGGAGACAACAGACTCATTTATAGTAATTTCAAGAAGCTTGTCATGACTATGTCGGCAGCCTCAAAAATGATCACATTCACATCTTTTTCTAATCCTCTACAAGCTGTAATGGATGCCGTTATTCCGATCAGTGTTAGTCTCCCACTTTTTAACCTGCCTAAACAGGATGTCTCCTTTCAGCACATGACCGTCTGCTTTCCAAAAGCACAGTGCAGCCCCTGCCACTTACCATACTAAATACCAGCTTCAGTTTGTCACTTCAGACTTTGCTATAGAAATAAAAAAGCTTCTCCCTTCTACAGTACTTTCTGTACTGGATGGGGATCAGCAGGGTGTGGGGTTGCTATTTTAGAGCGGTGGTTATTTCCTGTACTAGGTGGGGGCAGCACGGTTACTACTCGTAGGTGCCAGTGACACCAGTTGAGGGGGCCGTTGAGGATACAAAAAAGAAAGGATGCTCACTCCAACTTTTTAATCAGCTGAGCAGATTCTTGCTGGGGAGGGCTTACTCTAGAGAATCCAAACCAGTACAGGGCTATTCAGAAGTGCCACTGATTAATAAATACACAGATACTGATAGCAGATAATGGCCCGCGGCCGACCCACTCTGCCCATGTCTGCATGTACTTTGCTTCTTCAAGCTTATCTAGAATTAGGTTGTCCCACTCCCCCTGACTACCAGGACCCCCTAATACCTGTCCCATGCATTGTTAAATCCTGTTATTTGTTTCAGCCCCCACCGCCTCCTCTGGCAGGGTGTTCCATTTGTCCACCACCCTCTCCACAAAGAAATTCTTCCTTATGTTCCCCTCTGAACCTCCCTCCCTCCAGTTTCATCCCATGTCCCCTAATCCTGGAACATCTTTTTCTATGAAAAACTGTTTTCTGGGACAGTGGTTGGATTTCCGCTTGTTGACACCGGCGACCCAGGATGCCAGAGGGCTGGCTGGGGGGAGGGTGAGGATGGAGCCCGGTGCCTGCTGACTCCTGACAGAGGCCGGGAGCACAACAGTGCATTGGGTTAATTGACTGGGGGGGGGGTGTCGGTGTGCGCCTAGACATCTGTGGCATGCCACAACCCCGGGGAGAAAAGAACTCTTGGGCTGACCAGATGAAGGCTTCCGGCCCATGCCAACATAGAAGCCCCGATGCCAGCCATACCCACCTCAGCAGCAGCACCCCAGGGCCAACTGAAACATTCTTCCCCAACTATCCACCATCCTTGGAGAAAGTCTTGACTATGTTGATAAATTCAAATATTTAGGGGTATGGATTGATAACAGACTTGATTACACTCAGCATATTGAGGAGCTCCTGAAAAAACTCAGACAGAGGCTCGGCCTTTTCTTCAGAATCAAACATTATCTAACCAGAGAGTCAAAACAGAGACTAATCCAGGCCTCATTTCCATCTCTCATCGATTATGCAGATTTCCTATATGGCCACTGTACCATGTCCTATTTAAGTAAACTGGATACCTTGTACCATAGAGCTCTAAGATTCATCACAGATCTTCCCTTCAACACTCACCATTGCTCTCTCTATACTGCTGTTGGCTGGACATCCTTACACCTTAGGAGGAAAAAAAATGCTGCTTTATGGATTTACAAAGCTCTGTCAAACAAACTTCCATCCTATATTTCAGATTGCTTTACTCTGGCTACATCTAGGTCATATGCCCTAAGAAGCAATAGCCTCATCACCTTGAAGATACCAAAAGCCTGTATCCGGCATGGGAGATCCGCAATCAGCTACTTTTTAGCATCTGCCTGGAATTCTCTGCAGAAGACCCTAAAGTTGAACACCTTTATTCCTATAGCATCCTTTAAAAAACTTTACACAAGTCTCTTTCCCGAGATATGCAACTGCTTTCACAAAGCCTAGTCCCTTCTTACCCTCTACCCCCCTTTTCTTTTATCTCCTTTATATGCTTTTGCTAAACCTTAGCTATAACATCTCCTGCAATTCATTGCCATTTCCTTTTGTATTCCCCATCTCTATTTGCTTAAGCAACTATCCAATTACAACACACCAGACCAGTTCCACAATCCCAATACTCCCAATACTTTAGTCAAATCTGTCTGATTTACTCTGCCTTGGGGCCCAAAACCACTAGCTACCTTGCTTGTATATATGTTTATATTACTGTACCTGTTTATTTTTAAAGTTTTTGTTTTTCTCTCTATTTGTATATGTATGTTACTGTACCTTTATGTTGTTTTTGACCTATCAGGTCCATCTTGTAAATGAGCTTCGCTCAATGATGTCCGCCTGAATAAATAAAGATTTTGACTGATTGATTGATTGAAGAGCGTGCTGGCCACCCCACCAGTGCCTTCCTCCTCGGAGGAGAGGGACCCATCTGGCAAGGGTTACGCCGGGTTACCCTGGGGTGTTGGATGCAATATGAAGTGGTGGCTGGGGGGCAGGGTGTCAAGGTAGGGTGCCTAAGAGGCCCGAATGAGTGGCCGGACCAGGGGCAAGGGGGGAGCATTAAAAAATTAAAAAGATAAATTATGTTTTCCTGCACCTTGTTCCCCCGTGAGGTACTTATATGTCTCAATCATATCCTCCCCTCTTCCTCCTCTTCTCCAGGGAGTACATATTTAAGTTTTTCAGCCTGTCCTCATAGGTTCTGTGATGTAATCCTTGCACCATCTTGGTTACCCTCCTCTGAACTGCCTCCACCCTGTCTATGTCCTTACATACGTAAGGCCTCTAGAATGGTACACTGTACTCTAGGTACTATTTAACCAAAACAGTAATTCAGAAGTTTTTTCATGTGTATACATACCCATGCAAAAATAAACTTAAAATGCATTTTAAAAATGTAATTTTTTGTTTTCTTTTTTCATTACAATCAAGTGATTGTATAATAGCAATGATGCACTCCAAGATGTGTGTTGTGGGGATAGCATCACTTCCCGGGTGTTGAACACATTTGGCCTGTGACCTCATACTGTAACCCACCCCAGATGTGACTGTATCCCAGCACAACACACACCATGTTGTGCATTATTGCTTACTTATAAAATGGGTTGGTAACTTCCTGCTTCCTCATTGGCTAAATAAGTTCTAAGACTCATATGTTAACTCCACAGAAATGCACAGGTTGAAACAAGTTCAGGCAATGTGATTTAGAATTTGAGCCAATCACATACAGAATTCACAAGACACTTCACTCATTCCTGACTGCCATTACAAACACATCAACCACCTTTACCTCTCTAAAAAGAAACAAATGTCAACATCATTAGATTTGGAGTTTACTTCAACTCCAATAGCCACCCCACCGATTATCAAAAAATTATTTTCCCCAAGTTAAATAAATATGAGGGCAGCTTTAGAAGATGCATCTAAAGCAAACAATACAGAGACTCAAAAATGGTGAACAACGTTATTAATAACACAGACATTAGAAACAGTTTGCTCTGTGACCACAGCTTTAAATCAGCTTTGCTAACTACCTTTTACAGGCTTCCAAATGACAATATTGAAACCTCCACAGTGCCAGAATACTCTATTAATAGTAAAGATGTTAAAGTACCACCACCAAATGTGACCAAGGATAACCCCCTGATAAATGAACTAAAGGGAGTCTGACTCGGATTAGTCAAATCGGTGCTACCCTTTTGCAACCTCATATCACAGTGGCAGAGGTACCTCCCAGAAACCAGTTTATGGCCTTCAATGATTTAATTCAGACAGACACTTCAATGTCAGACAATATTTCATACAATTCTAAGGCTAGAATTTCACATAACACCTAAAAAAAAAAAAACTACAACAGATAGAAAGCTCATGCTTGACTGTGACAGAGGACCCCCAAGAAATCAGGGGTCCCCATTTGATTTATGAACCTTGGCCATATGCCACATCATTCTTCCTTCTTAATTGATAAAGATTTTGTAAACTTACTTAAGAGTAAGCATGTTTAAGTATACATTCAACAAAGCAGCTGATACTTGTTAAAGATTCAGTAGACTTACTTCATGAAGAAACTGCACGAAATTCCTCACAGAAACATACTGTGTGTCGACAGAAAAGGACCAGTAGGCCCATGTAGTCTGCCCTGCTTTACCTGCCAACCACTACACCCTGGACTCCATTTGGTCACAGATGTCCCTCCCTCCTCACTTACCTCTATTTATTATACCCACTTGCCTATCTTACGCATGTTTGAAGCTCCCCACCGTCTTCACCACTACCACCTCTTCTGCAAGACTGTTACAGGAATCAGTCAGTTTTTCTGTGAAGAAGATTTCGTCACATCCCCTCTTAAACTGCCCCCCCCCCCCAGCTTCATACCATGCCCCCATTTTGCGGTGCTCTTCACTGTGAAAAAGACTCTCCTGCTGCACCTTGTTCACACTGTGAAATAATTCTAAGGTCTCAATCGTGTCCCTTCTCACTCTCCTCTCCTCCAGGGGGTATATGTTTAACTCTCACAGCCTCTCTTCATATAGTTTAACATGGAACCTCCACATCATTCTGGTAGCCCTCCTCTGGGTACTTCCACCCTGTCGATGTCCTTGTAGAGGTGTGGCCTCCAGAACTGGACACAGTACTCCAGGTGGGGTCTCACAAGTGAGTGACACCAAGTCAACAGCACCTCCCTTCTCCTGCTAGAGATCCCACTCCTTATGCACCCCACCATCCAGCTTGCCTTGCCTACTACTCTGTCACACTACCCTGCCACCAGCTTGCCTTGCCTACTACTCTGTCACACTACCTTGCCACCAGCTTGCCTTTCCTACTGCTCAGTCACACTGCCATGTCACCAGCTTACCTTGCTTACTGCTCTGTCACACTACCCTGCCACCTTGAGATAATCAGATATGATCTCCATAAGGTTTCTCTCTTGCTTGATAACTGTATGTACCTCCCCTCATCTCATACTCAGCCCTCAGGTTTCCGCTCCCTAGCTGCATGACTCTGTGCTTTTTGGCACTGAAACCCAGCTGCCACTCCCTACACCACTCCTCTAGTTTCCCCAAGATCCCCTGCAAAGAGACACACATTCCCTTCCAATTCCTCAGCAATGTCACTTATGAAGACACTTGTAACCCCCTTGCAAATGGGGGTTCCCAAAAGACTTCCAGGAGCTTGCTTGAATGCTCCAAGCCTGAATGGTGTTTGGCGTTTAAGCCATTTATCTGTGAGCATTTTTAGAGCCTCTGGTACTCTCTCTTTAAGAGCTGTCTGCTTGCAGACATAATTAGTTTGTATAGGGGGACTGTGTGTTTCTCTACTTGAGTACCACTCGAGCTGCTGCCAATTCACTCCATTTTGCAGTCACTAAGAGTGCAAAGGAACCTATCTGAAAAGCGTAACTGTTTGCCAGAAATCATTTAGAGTAATAATGAAAATACAGTTTGTCTAACCTGCTTTCTTTGCAGTCAGAACTGTGTTTGCCTAGTTCCCATTCTAGTTTTGAACTGCTGAACTGGACCAATCAGTGTGGGTTAAGGTAGCTCTAAAATGGTGCCTTGGACGAATCAGAACTTGGACTCGTAATCTGAGCCAGCCACAAGAGGATTGTATGGGCAGTGACTCTGGGAGATGTAGTTTGGACTTGACACCTTTTTGGACCAAAGGGGCAGTCTATTGTGATGACAGCCAATCCAGCCAAGAACTGGGAGGAACTCAAAGGAAGTGCCGGTTTTGTCTGCTGGAGTTTCAGTTGAGCTCTGGCAGTGAAGAGGAAGGAGCCCTGTGCTTTTTGGTGTGCAGTTTTAGTTGGAAAGCGTGTAAGGCCCGAGTTCCAGTCTGCAGCTTGTGTAACTGCTTGTTAGGACTGAATCCGTCCATGAAGAGAATCAAAGGATATCTGAAGAGTAGAAACCAGGCTCACCCTGTAGAAGACTGGAGAAATTGCTGAATTGCGCTCGGTCTGTCAGGAACTGAATCTGCTGTGTGTTCTCCGGGTATTGTGCAGTAATGCGATCGGGATAGAGAGCAGCCTGCCTGGTATAGTACTCTTTTTACCACATAAATGTGTGAGGAGGCTTGTGTAGCTCAAGTGAATCCTGCTGCCATTAAAGGACTTTTGCCTGTTACTGTTTACCATATAAATGTGTGAGGAGGCTTGTGTAGCTCAAGTGAATCCTGCTGCCATTAAAGGACTTTTGCCTGTTGCGGTTTGTCATATAAATGTGTGAGGAGTCTCATGGAGCTCAAGAGTAGCCCTGCTGATGTTAAAGGACCCTATCTTGTATGGAGGTCGTGAGTACTAATTCAGGGTCGCTCCCTGTTGAATTGCCACATTGAATCCAAATGGAATTACTGTACTGCTGACTGTTTAACTAATTTTTCTTTTCTCTGTGTGAAAGGGCCCCTACCAGCTGCCACGGTTTGGACTAGCCACTAGGGCTTGGGTACCCAGGGACAGTAACTGGTAGGGATAGGCCTGTGCACAGAGCCATAGGTAGATGAGTAAAGCAATAAGCTAATTAACCTGATTTCCCCTGTCCTTGTTATATTCCCTAAATAAATCAGAGCTGCTTGTTTCAGCAAAGTTATACTGCCTGAGGTATTTGTCTATGTTAAAGTATTGTACTGTGATTGTTGCACTGTATCTTATTTTGGGGTCCCAGTGCCTGAACCAGTCCTGGGGGTAAGTGTATACTGTGAAGGTAATTCTGATATACTGTGTGGGCCACTAGTGGGAAGAAAGGGGGGTTGCAGTGACCAAGTTAGTTTAACTATTGCAAACCCTGACCTCTGGGTGGAGGCACCCGCCATCAGATCCAGGCCCCTCAACCTGTTAGTGGCAAATCAGGCAGGGGTAGTAGCCCCTGGGATAGCGCCATCTAGGGGTTACACACTGAAGAGAACAGGGTCCTGTACTGATCCCGGTGGTATACACCACTGGTGTCTCTCCTCTAAGTGACTGCCATTAACCACCACTCTACTGCCTATCTTTCAACCAGCTGGATATCCAGCTCACCACCTTCTCTTCCACCCCCAGTCTGCTAAGATTGTTATAAGCCTCCTGCGTGGCACGGTGTCAAAGGCCTTACTGAAGTCCAGATAGGCCACACCCACCACCCTCCCTGATCCACCTCTCTTAGTTACCCAGTCAAAGAAATCTATGACATTAGTTTGACATTACCTCCCTCCTGTGAAGTCATACTGCCAGTGGTCCTGCAGCCCATATGTCTCCAGACACTCCACCAGTCTCTCTTTCAGCAGGGACTCCATTAACTTCCCCACCACTGATGAGAGACTGACTGGTCCGTAAATTGCTGACCTCCTCCCTGCTGCCAGCCCTGTGTGGAGGGACCACACTGGCCCTCCTCCATTCCTCTGGAACCACCGCCATCTCCAATGAGGTGCTAAATAGTGTCACCATAGGGGCTTCCAGCACCTTGCTTGGTTCCTTTAGTACCCTTGAGTGGATCCCATCTGGCCCCATCACCCCGTTTTCCTTTAGGTCTCCCAACCCCCAACGATAGGACTTATGTCTACTCCCCCAGTGCTTGTTAATGCATGTCAGCCTGTCCCCATCCTCTTCCACTCTCAAGACCAAGCAGAAGTATTTGTTTAAATTTTGAGCTTTTCCTCTGTCTTTCTCTGTACAGCCCCCTCTTTCTTGTCTCCTGATCTTCACTATACCACCCCTTGCCTTCTTCTTTTCACTTATGTACCTGAAGAAAGTCTTGTCTCCCTTCTTGACCTCTTTGTTCCTTTCCTCACTTTGAGCCTTTGTAGTTCTTTCCCTCCTTCCTGCCTCTCTTTGTTTCTCTAGTACACCCCCCCTGTCCGCCTCTGGTGGAATCTCCTCGGAACTGTGTACTATCAAATCAAGGACAGACGATAAGGAAACAGCTAACAAATCTATGTCCCTACATTACAGCCCAGCATAGACTGTGGACACACAAGCTATGGATAATGAGCAAGTAATTCCTCCAGTAACAAAGGAGGATAAAGAGTTGTTGGAACCTCTCTTCACACCCCACTCAGATAGAACTTTAAGAAATCAAAAGAGGTGAAAGTTAAAAACTCTAGCAACAGAGCCGTTCTGAAAACTGTAACTAGTTCATCTGATAAACGCGGTGGAACAGTAAGTAATAATAGGAAGAAAGGCAACATTCACTTTAGACATCCAGAAATAACTACTGTCCCAAGTACATGCAGCAAGACTGAAAACAAACAGAAAAGAAAGAAAACTAGATGCAAACGAAAGGAAAAAAATGATTTGGGCAACTGAAGAGAAAGAGTTTAGCTCTCCTATATTCAACCAGGCAGCTGACAACAGTGCAGGAAATGAGCCCCCAAATGTTTTAAATCCCTTTTATTTATTTAAAAATCCAGAACAAATGGTTTGATACCTTTTATTGGAACAACAAGGATGCTACAAAAATAACAAAGAGCTTTAGCTTTCAGATCAACAAGTCCTCCTTCAGAAGCCTAATCAGGCTAATGAGGCTTCTGGAGGAGGACTTGGTCTGAAAGCTAAAGCTCCTTGTTCTTTTTGTAACATCTTTGTTGGTCCAATAAAAGGTATCAGACCATTTGTTCTGAATTTGTTCTTACTAGGACCAAAATAGCATTAAACATTTATTTATTTCAAAAGTTTCACCAGGAAAACCCTGCAAGAAGTTCAACGTGGATCATTCCATTTATCAGATCATGCTCCGTTAAGCACCCTATTTCCTTAGGAAAACCCATGCGTCACGCCCTCTGGCACCTACACCCGGGCCTCCTCCAAGATCCACAACTCCTTAACAAGCTAGAAGACCAAGTCCTTCAGTTTCTCCAGGACAATGGGAATGTCGCTGCAAGTATTTTACGGGATGCACTTAAATCAGTTCTTAGGGGCACCATTATAGCACACGCTACAGTCTTACGCAATAAACAGGAGCACAAAATGCAGGAGTTACAACACACTCTTCAAACTTTACAGATGTCCCTGATGCAGGGAAATAAGTCAGTCCATTTGCAGATACTCAAGACTAATGCCCCGATTCAAACACTTTTAGTCTAAAAACTAGAGTAGGCCCTTTTTTTCGTCTTGGACAGAGATACTATGAGGGAGGAGCCTGCGGTGCACACAAGTTAGCAAGGTGCCTTAGAGCACATAATGTAGCGCCAACTATTACCAAGCTTCGACATCCAAGAATAGTTACCCTCACTTATAATGGAATGAGATCTTGAACATTTTTCAATCCTATTAGTCCACACTTTACACTCCTGAGAACCATTTGCCTTCGGAACAATAAATCCAAACTACTTTTAAGCCAGGCCCATCTACCCTCACTTTCCCTACAGCAAGCCCATGTGCACTCACACTGCCCATTACCTTGGCGGAAATTCTTCAAGGCATTAAAGGGACACGGTCAACCATTTTTGTATCATATTATTTCTAGTCAAAACCCCACATTTTATGATTGCTTACCTTCTCCAAAATCCACTGATGCTGCTGCTGTTTGTTTTATCCGTCTCCTTGTTTAGTAGAACTGAAATGCATGGTAATGGAGTAACTATAGCCAACTTTGTTTTTTCAGATCCTTGAACTGCTCTTATTGCATACTTTGTGAACATTATGAACATGCTCAAACAGTGCAGCCAGTCATGACACAGTAGTTTCCTGTCCTCCAACTGCATCGTAATTGGCTAGACTGTGTTGTAGTGTTCCAAAGTCCAGGAAAGAAGCAGTGGGAGTTGATCAAGGGACGTAAATGAACATGTACGTGTGTGATAGCATCAGTATGGTGAGCAGTCCGTTTTTCATTTTTGAAAAGGAAAAAGGAATCGGAATCCAACAACCAGCTGCATTAGCAATCTATACAGAATGTCACCAATCGTAAAATGTTTTTTTTTTCCTCCAAGTTAATAGCTTTTATTAGATTTTCTGGTTTTGCATACATACATACATACATCAAAACAAATCAAAAGTAAACCTACAACATTAGCAGGGACGGATCATTGCAATAATATGTCCAGAGCTTCCTGGCATACAGCATACATGTACACAAAATACAGTGAAGGACTAATGAAGGAGAAGATAGGGGAATTCTCCTAAACTCTCTGCCAAACAATGATGCAAAAATCCAATGAGAAAACAAGACTGGGCATCTGCATGGTACCAACATGATATCCTTAAGGGACTGAAAGCTATGTATAAATGGATTCATATTGCTTGGCTGACTAAACTGAGTTTACGTCCGGGACCATCTCAACGGGAATACAAAAGGAGAAGAGCCGTAACAGTGACCACATGCAATATTCATTCTATCCCCGTCCTGGGTTTTAAATAGGTAAGAAAGTGGCCCAGCATGCAGTGTATGCTGCCAGTGTATTAGCTGTGGTGTGAGACATGTGGTCAAGTGAAGCCGGCAGTGGGAGAGCATGCTGAAGTTCTGGAATAGAAGGGACTTCTGTTGACCTCCACCGATGTAGGATAAGGTGCTTGGGCTGAGATACCAAGCAGGGCTAGCCAGTGGAGTTGGCGGGCCTTGAGACAAATTCCCTAAGGGGGTAGGCCCGGGATCCATACCAAAGGGTCCAGCTGAATTGCAAGCTTTAGGATCTGAGTGGCCAGCAGTGGACATTGCCAGATAATATCACAAGTCCCCTGCTTGGGCTTGGCACCTCCAGCACAGATTATTATCCAGAAGTTTAGCTTTATACAGTATCTCTGGTGTCCTGTACCAATGGTGCAACACTTTGTTCTGGATAAGTCTGCTGAGTGTGTCTGGATAGCCCGAGTGCGCCAGTTTCCAGCAAAGGGCCCACTGAGTGTAATCCAGCTTCAGCTTTAGTGCCCTCTTCCACTTCTGTTTAGATTCTCCAGATTGCGAGGAAATGCTCTCTCGTAGGTCAGCATAAACATTGCTGGCTTGGCCTCTGGGGAGCTTGACCTAGGCTGATTAGCTTTTGAGAGGTGGCCAAGTTAGCTGGATTTGGCTTGAGGAATTCAGCCAAGGAGCTGCGTAATTGCAGGTACCTCCAGAAGTCACTTCTGCCCAGGCCTCTCGCCTTAGCAAGATCTTGATTAGATTGCAGCCCCCGCCTGGTTTCGTCCATATCATCGGCCAAGAATTTAATACCTGTGCGCTCCCAGTGAGGACAGTTGATGGGTTTATGCTCCACCACTATATACTTGTTGTTGAAAATAGGAGAGTAAAGACGAGGCATGGGACTTGCTTTAATCCTGGTATGTACTTTGTGCCAGATCTGGACCGCTGGTGCAATAGTGGGATGGGTCCACAGAGACTTAGGTAAGAGGTTGTATATTAGCAGAGGAAGGGTATTTACCCATGCAATAGACTTTTCCATATGGAGCCATTGCAGAGATTTGGGAGAGAGGGCTGCGAGCCATTTTAGGGATTGCGTTATGGAATACGCCCATGCGTATCCTTCAAACCACGGGAGGCCCCATCCGCCGGCTCTCCAGTGGGAGCGTAATTTGCCCCCTACTGTACCGGGGTTTTTTGGGGTTCCCAAAGGAAGTTCCCCACTACAGTATCTATGGTGCGGAGCCATTTTGCAGGAGGGGACAAGGGAATGTGTAAGAGGGATAGAGAAGTTTGGGAGCTGAGATCATTTTAAGAGCTGCAGTTTTACCTGCTAAGGTAAGGTGCAGCATTTTCCACCTGTCCAGTTCTGTTTTAAGATTGGCGATTAGTGAATTTATATTGAGATCCCAGATTTTGTAGAGGTCGGAGGAGATGTGAATAACTAGGTATACCAGGGAGTTCGAGGCCCATTTAAGCCCCAAGGGAGAGACACTGTTCTGGTTGCACTGAGAGTTGAGAGAGAGCAGTTCTGTTTTGGGTTTGTTCATCCTCAGGCCGGACAGGCTTGCGAAGTCAGCTAAGAGGTAAAGGAGCGCAGGGAGGGCAACTGTGATATCTTCTACTGGGACCAATAGATCATCTGCGTACATAAGTGTGGCGTATGCACACGTCCTGATAGTGACCCTGTGAATGTCTGGGTGTTGTCTAATAGCGGCTGCTAATGGCTCAACCGCTAAAATAAACAGAAGAGGGGACAGGGGGCAGCCTTGACGGGTGCCTCTACCCAGCTGAAAAGGATTGGAGATCATTGCGTTGGTCCCAATTCTGGCCATGGGTTGTTGGCAAAGCACCATCACCCAATTCCGAAAGGGGGCCCCAAAGCCAAAATGGCGCAGAACCTTCTCCAGATAATCCTATTCTAGGGAGTCAAAGGCTTTTTCGAAGTCAACCACAGCTGCTGCAGCTGGGGTGGGGGAAGCCTTGGCCTGGTGCAAGATATTGACCAGTGACCTGATATGGTCCCGAATGAAGCGCTCCAGCACACAGTCTCCCTGCAAAGGGTGGATAAGATGGGGAAGAAGTGGATTGAGCTTAGTGGCTAGGATCTTGGCAAAGATTTTGCTGTCTGTGTTAATTAAAGATATTGGGCGATAGCTAGAGGGGAGAGTGGGATCTTTGCCTTTTTTAGGAATCATGGTAATAACCACTTCGCGAAGAGTAGGGAGGAAAATGCCCATGCTCAGGGCCTCATTGTAGACCTGGGAAAGGAGAGGGGTGATCTGAGGAGCAAGAATCTGCCAGAGTTCAACTGGGAAGCCGTCCCCTCCAGGGGTCTTGTCCGAGTTTAGGGTCTCAATAGCCGCCACAACCTCATCAGATGTGATCAGTAGGTCTAATTCTGCAGCCTGTGATGGTGAAAGAGTAGGGAGGTGGAGAGATGCCAGAAAGGGCCCACTGCTTCGGCATTCTGGGTTCTGGTGGAGGAGTAAAGCTCAGAGTAAAACTGCTTCATGATGGCATTTATAAGCTGCAGGTCTGTGCGTGTTTGGTCCGCCTGGTCCCGGAGGCCTGAAATACAACGTTCAGTCTGCTGTTTGCGCAATCGGTAGGCCAGGAGTTTGCCAACTCTCCCCCACCAGCAGTGGTGACGTAGTCTCAATATTGTTACTTCTGCCTTATGGGTTAGCAGGTCATTAATCTCCATACAAGTTGAGAGCATTTCCTTGTTCAGTGGAGAGTCTGGCTGCAAATGAGAGGTCTGTTTGGCCTGGGTTTCCAGGGTCTTGAGCTTTGCTTCCAGAGAGACCAGAAGGTGCTCCCACTTCTTCCGACGCCTAGATGCAAACCCCATTAGAGCCCCGTGCAGGGTAGCTTTGAGAGCCTCCCACGAGACACCTGGAGAGGTGTCCTGAGGAGGGTTCTCTGCTATGAAGGAGGCGGTCTCCAAAGTTACCCACTGTACAAAGTCAGGGTCCTTGAGGAGAAGGGGGTCTAATTTCCAGGTAGCCAATTTGGAGGGAAGCAAGCCCCAAAGAATATGCAAGTGCACCAGAGCATGGTCTGATACCACCTTAGGTAAGATCTCAGAGTCAACTGCCACCTGACTTACTACGGCGGACACCAGCCAGAAGTCCAGCCGGCTATGTGAGCCGTGTAGTGAAGAAGTGAAGAAGTAATCCTTCACCCATGGATGAAAGGGCCTCCAAATGTCAATTAGGCCGGCTTCAGACATCAAGTGTTGCAGTGCCTGGTGGCCCCTGGGATGCTGCATGAGGGTGGGGGCGCTGCAGTCCATCTGGAGCGCCAAGACAAGATTAAAATCTCCTCCCAGGATGGTGGGTGTGGGGTGAGAATTAAAACTGTGGGGTGAGGATTAAGGGAGCTTAACTCCTGAGCCAGTGCATGAAAGAAGGAGGAGTCATCCTCATTCGGGGCATAGACACAGCCTAAGAGTAGGGGGCAATCTGGGGTTTTCATCAGTACTAGTACCCACCTGCCATGGGGATCTGTCCGAACCTGCATGGAGGACCAGGTGAGTGACTTATAGAGGAGTATAGCACCCCTCTCTTTTTAGAGGAGGAGGAGGAGGATGAGGAGAATACCTAACCCACCCAGTCTCCAGCCAGCTTGGCGTGGTCCTGTTTTGTAAGCTTAGTTTCTTGTAGGAAACACCTGCTTAAGTTTCACCGGGGTATACAAACCCCGTACGTTCCAGGTGTAAGCATGTAGGTCACCTATAGCCCCAGAGAAAGAGGAGAGTGTGAATAGCAGTATGGATCACTCCGAGGCGGGGGCTGAGGGACCAACTGCCCATTCCCATAAGAAAACCCGGATATGACCTGACCACCCAGCATCAACAAGCCATATAGTGCATAAAACATAGGCATCTCTAGTAGTTACCCAGTCTTCATAGTAAATATAAGAACTAAATCGGCCTAATGGCCAGAGACAACATCCAACTATATACAAGAACTCTAAACAAACAGTAGCAACTCTGTAGTCAGAGGGGAACTGTTAGGCAGGCAGGCTAGCTGCCAAGGCCATCCACCTGCCTCTTGTGGGGTGGATATAAGGAGAGAGCAGGCAGATCGCTGCCTATAGCTCATCCACAGATATTCGAGGTACAGCCTGTGCCGCTCCTTCCCTGTGGGATGCAAGACTATGGGGAATAAGTAAGGGAGCAATCCCCATATCCTAGGCCATAGTGAGGTGGGTATGTCCAACACCGCAATAGGAAATTTGGAGTTCAATGTCATGCCTGGGAGTGTGTGTGTGTGTGTGTGGGGAATTCCCCTGCTATTAGTAGGGCTCATGCTATGGTCCCTGGTACTGGAACTGAGAACAGAGTATGGAGGGGGACCGGGGCAGCAGTCAGGACACATGCTCTCCCCAGTCTCAGCCCTAGCAGGGCACACAGAGGCTGAGTTCCTGGAATCCATAGGTGCCCTGGGTCGGGGGGCATAGCCCACAAAGTATAGCGAGCAAAGTTTGCGCTCGACCTCTTAAGAAGTGGATATGGGTAAATGTCATGCACAGATTGAGAGCTGCATGGTGGGACCAGCGTTGTTAGTCCACCGCCCTGTACATACCCATAACAAGATTAAATACAAAAATCCCCAAAACACAAAAAAGGAGCCCGGGGCCACTTATACATAGCCTTGTACCAAAAGATATTTTAAACATTTAATAGCTTTAGTCCCAGAATATGCACAGCCTGTTATGATCAGGCCAGAGGCTAGAACGTACAGTTCCTGTTGTAACATCACAGGGTTGATTAATTGGGATTAATTGGCCCAGAGAGCAATTCAGACCTAAGCTCCCAGCTCAGAGCAATCGGGGAAGAGATCCTTACGGGGTAGCCAAGCCCCAACCCCAAACTTTATCCCAGCCAGAAGAAAGCAAAACAAGTAAGCCACATACTACATGAACTGTTCAGGTTGGCACTTCTGTGGTCTGTGGTGGGGATGAGCACCCCGATGCTTCCTGGTCTTGCATTTGCTACCGGGACGGACTGAGGTGGGGTCGGAGCCTATTTCCCCAGCGAGGCATGGTGATTATTTGCTGCCACAACAGCGGCCCAGAATTGTGATGCATCAGCAGGTACGGAGAGAGCCAAAAGGTCTTCCTCCTGAGAGGCGTCTTCTGGTAGGGTCAGCAGAGGGGCATATTTATTCGGGGTGTAGTACTGGTGCAGGTCTCCTTCCTCTAGTACAGGGCCGCATCATCCGTCTGCCTGATCATCAGGTGCTGCCTCTTCTCATGTCGCTGTGGCGAATGGTGCCTTTTGCTCAGATGAGGAAGGGGGGCCTCAAACCGGTTAACCTGGGGCTTGGGCGAGTGGGGTGGGGAGCTGGGTGATGCGTCCATGTGGCTCAGGATGTCAGGAGAGCTGTGAAGAACTTTAAAGAGCTCCGGACTTTGAAAGTCTTTGGGGAACTCCCTACACAGATGATCCAGAAGACTGTCGGGGGTGAAAAAGAAAATAGGAGCCTCACTGATAACCACCCACATGGTTGCCGTATATCAGAGAGAGGAAGTAATGCGACGGGCATGGAGAATTTTCAAGCACATCGTATACGTCTTGAGCCGCTTATTTAGCTCCTTTGAGTAACCTGGATATATCTGAATATTGCTGCCATTCCAGGTAACGGAACCTTTGTCCCTAGCAGCTGTGGCAACCATCTCCTTCTGTCTGAAGTCAAGGAAACAGGCTAGGATTGGGCGCAGGTGCTCCCCCTTGTTTGGGCGGTGGAGCTAGGGTGCATTGGGCCTGCTCAATGTGTAGGACAGTTGCAGGTGGGAGGCCTAGAATCTGTGGCAATGTGTCCTGGAGAAAACGGATTGCATCGCGCTGCTCAGTCCCCTCGGGAAAGCCAAGAAACCACAAATTATTGCGACGGCTTTGATTTTCCAGGTCGTCCACCTTGTCTTGAAGGAGGTGGATAAGGCGGGCCTGCTCCCAGGCAGTAGCAGTAAGATCTTGCAGGGCTGAGTCGTGGGCCTTAAGATGCCTCTCTGTATGGAACAACCGCATTTCCATAGCTTGTAGCATTTCAGTATTGTTATTTAGAGCAAGAGTCATTTGGGTCATCTGTGCCATCAGCTGGTTAAGCATTAGTTCCATTTTTGCAGGGTTAACTGAAGCTGGAGAGGGAGATACCATCCTGCAGGCCGCAGACCAAGGAGAGTGCTCCGAAAGTTAGTATACTTCCCAGAAAAGAAGAAAACGAGGACTACGCGATGTAGCAGGTAAGTCCCTCTTCTGATCCTTGTGCCTTTAGAGAGTGATAGCAAATCCCCTAATGCAGGACATCGTAGGATATAAACCCACAGTCAGGGAGATGAGTAATTATGCTGCCATCTTTGTTGAAGGCTAAGCCACGACCCTGTAAAATGTGTTTTTTAAACAAGGCACAATTTGAGGCCTAAATGTGTTGACAGTGCCCCTTTAAATCCGCTAAAAGAGGTAAATGTCCAGGCATTGATGGCTTTCAACCGGAATCTTAATAACATTCTCTCCCTTGCGAACCTCTTGATTCCACTCCTTTTCGTCTCTTTCACTCTCTCCAGGAGGGAGATGCTTCACCGCCCTCTGGGCAATATGCTGTTATTACTGCCCTCCCAAAACCAGGCAAGGACCTTACCTCTCCAGTCTCATACTGCCCTATATCTATTTTGAATTTTGATTATAAATTATTTATGTCCATTTGGGCACTCCAGTTGGAGGGTCACCTCCTTTCCTTGCTGGACTGGGACCAGGCAAGGTCTGTCTGAAAGAGTCAAACTCACAACAACGTTCGTTGACTACTACTTTTTTTGGATTATGTTCATCAGTGTTCGACCCACATGGTCCTGGACAGCTTGGATGCAGAGATGGCCTATGACTGGGTGTCATGGCCTTTTTTGTGGGCTACTTTAAAGGTGGTTGGTTTTCCTATAATATGCTACAACTTTTATATCACTCTCCCTTCACTTTGGTTAAAATTAATGGGTCACTTTCTTCTCCTTTCATTTTAGGGAAAGGTACCCAACAAGATTGTCCCCTTTCCCCAATATTATTTGCTTTACATATTGAGCCATTAGCTTCCCATATACAATAATCTATAAATATCCGTTAGGTGGACGAGACTACAAAATTGCCTTATTCACGGATGATATACTGTTAACTCTTACTGACCCAACTCCATCCTTATTGACAGTTTCTGATCTTCTAAACAGATTAGCCGTTTTTTGTTTAGACATAAAACGGAAGTAGTGGCCTTCAATTATACCCCAACCCAGCAAATTAAAGAATTTTTTAACATTTGTTGGAACTGCAATTCCCTGTTTCTCACCAAACATCCGGATCACTTAGAACTACCTAATTTTGAACCCTTAACATCAACAATAGCAGAGGACTTCAGCAGTTGGTCTTTGTTACACTTTTCTTTACTACTGCAGGTTGAAGTTAATCACTTAAATATTTCAGCAATAATTTTATTTTACTTAGAAATACTTCCATTTTACCCCGCTAGCTGTTATTTTGGGGATTGGCACATGTTGATATCCCATTTTATATGGAGAGGATATTGACCTAGGCTCAGACTCTCATTGTTACATCCTTCCCCAGCCCAAGGCAGAATTAACTAATTTCCGATTATATGCATTGCCTGCCAGCTCCATATGTTTTGTCTTTGGACTTCAGGGAATTACCAAGCTCACTGGAAAGGCATAGAATTCATATTCAATGATCTTCACAATGTCAGTCAAATGTTATTTTCATCACTCCCAGGCTATCTTCTGTTTTCTGATTTTTTTCTGCTGTACCGCGGAGACATTCTGGGTATGGCATATGGTTCGAAAGAGGTTTCTTGGGGAAGAAGCTCCTATACTGGAAGCCCTGGCGTGGATGTGAAACAATCTATTAACTGCCTCAGATTCTTTCTTAAGATGATGGGCCCATCAGGGCCTACTTTACCTTCATCAGATTCTGGACTCTCAAGGAGTTTGCCTCTTTTCTGACTGATGCACGAAGTATGAGTTACCAACCATTAGCCATTATCGCTATTTGCAACTCTGTACATATATACAAACTTTACCTCTATCCTGTAGATGTCTTTTGCTCCCCTTCCAGCGCCAACTGCTTTAACACTGTTGTCTTACGACCTGCAAAGGATTCAAACCTGGCTGAAATAGAATAGGCTGATCATAAATGTGGCTAAGACGCAATCCATGCTGCTTGGCTCTCCCCCTAAACTGAGGAAATGTTAAGCCCCTATCCAGATTGCTTGTCTAGACAAGACTTTGCTGGAAGCAGTGCAATACTACAACTATCTTGGGGTTACCTTGGACCCAGCACTTGATTTTAATCTGCATATATCGAAAACATGTAAAGCAGTCAACTCTAGGTTGGGCCTGTCTTATAGGATTAGGCACAAATTTACTCACCATGCCTGTCTGTCGATTGCATGCGGTATACTTCTCACTAAGCTCATGTACAATGTTGCAGTATATGCACCCTCAGCATCTAAACTTGCGCTGAGGCAGTGGGATGTCACCTACAACAGAATATGTCGCTTTGTGCTTCCTAACTGCAGTTTTGTCCATCACTGCAAACTATATGAGAGGCTGAACTGGCTACACCCTAAAGCTTTTAGAGACCATGCACTAGGAAGAACCATCCACAATGTATTAAATAAACAGCAACCGCAATAGGTCGCATTATACCCACGACCACGTTACAGCCCATAATCACCAAGATCCTCAGATTATGGTCTGCTTGAAGTACACTCCCTAAGCCGAGAACTAACCTGGGGTCTGCAGCATTTCAGTACTTTGCTCCCAAATTATGGAACAATATTCCAGCCGAGATTTGGGATTGTGCCACTGCATGGAGTTTCAAAAAGTCCCTTCATAAACACCCACTAGGTACATCTAAATGCAAATGTCTCCCCAAGAGGTAAACTGGTATCGAGGCCCCAACCCACTCTTAAGTCTGCTTGTCACCAAGGCATTAGTACTTAGCTGTTTTGCCCAGAGATTATGAAACTGCTTATACTGGTTTTTACTGTGTGTCTCTTTCCCTACTGTACATAGTACTTTGCTTGTTGGAGGTGATACACACCCTATGCCACACTTGCCTACCGTTGTGTTTAATCGTTTGCATCCTGCCTAATGTTTACCTTTATCTGAGAATATGTTGTACGTTGCTGTATACTGTGAACTGTTCATTGCTCGCCTTTGTTGTAACTCTCCCAGGTCGCACCTGAAAACAGGCAGCTTCTGCCTAGTGTACCTACCCAGTTAACAAAACATAAATAAATAAATATAATTTCATCAGCAGGGTGGCTTACAGGAACATCTGATTGGTAATATTTATTCCATCCTTCGGGATCAATTAAAAGACTCTACTCTCTCGATTCTAAACCAGTGGAATACTTACAGCTCTTGAGCAACCCTACCCTGTGGGAGAAATACTCTCTCCCTACATATGAACTTTTGATGGCTCCTTACTTAAAAGGATTTCCTTGGAAGTGTCGGATGAGATTCTTTAAGACTCCAGCACTTTGAACAAAATACTTAGGAACACAAGCAGGCATCCGTTGGCGGGTTTGCAGCGAGCTTAAAGCTGATCATGCCGATATTTTTCAGGATTGAACCCATTTGCGACTTTACTGGACAGTCATTTCAAATGTCCTAACTTCGATGTTTAATATTTCATTACCCCTCACCTCCCTCCCTCATGGGTTCTTCTACATATATCCCCTGATAAAATCGAATGCAAGAGGTAGACGACTAACACTTCTGTTGATCCTCTTGGTCTGCGCAAAAAAAGCTATTACCAAATTATGGCTTCAGCCCCACCCCCATCCCCTGCACTCAGCTTTCTCACTAGTTAGCCATAGTTGACAATATTTACCAACTTGGTATATAAAACTTTGTAAACTTTATGCCTGCTTTTGAAGAAATCTGGAGACGATGGGTCCTCTCTATAAGTTGCTATGATTCTACATTTGTTCCATGAGTTTTCTTCATTTTCCAGGTTTTGTTTCCTATGCGTCCCAAAAACTTTTTGTCAGAATATTTTCAAGTAATAATGTGTTCACTCAGTTTTACCCATGCCCTGCCTCAGAGCATATAACAATTTGTGTTCTTTGCATACCTTTTCTCAAATGATTATACTTCTTGAATATTAATGTGATGCCTTTATTATTTTATTAACATCTATATTCTTATGAAATACCATGTAATATTTTGTGAAGACATGCTGTTTATATTGAGGTCTTATGCAAGCCCCCCAAATGAGATTACCTTTGTAGGGCTACGGCCCCTTCACTCCCTTGGCAGCGTCCCCACAGTGGTTCCAGGTGGGCTCTGGATCCAGTGGTCCTCTGATTGCCTTTTTGGCGGCAAGCCACCTGACTCTATGTCTTGACTCGTTGTGTAGATCAGGGCTGAGCTCCAGTGATGTATTTGCACCTCTGGGTGCTGGGGAGTTTTGCTTTGGGGTCCCAGAGGCAGCATGAGCCCCGTATGGAAAGTAAACAAAAGACATAGCGGCATGTGCTCCACTGAACATGCACGGCCATCCGGATCACAAATTTAAAGCAGCCACTGCTCTCTTTGTGTGTAGGGAAATTTAGCCACTATTAAACAGTATCCCTGGCTCCAGGGAAGGCATGGGAGCCAAAGGTCAAGTGAAATAGTAACCAGAAAGTCTCCAGTTTAGGGGAAAACTCTTTTCAACTCTTTTACAGGGTCATGTATTTATATTTAGGGACTGTATTGTTTTTGGATTAATGTACCCAAGATGGCAGCCACCATAGGACTACAGAACACAGGGCTGCGGGTAAAGGCTAAAGGGCACTGGAAAGCCCGGGACTGTTGCATCCAATCAGAAGAGAGCTGGAGAAAGATTATAAATGGGTCTGGAAGCCTACCAAAACAGGAGTCTAGCCCAAGGGGGAGTGCAGTACAGCTGGAAGGGTTTCACAGCCCCGTAACTATGCTCAGGTCCCAAATCCTAAAGGATCAAAATATACTGAAAACTACAGTACAGAGCAAGCACAGAGTTTGCAGCAGGAAACAGAACCAGGTTTTGGAAGTGGCTGCAGACGACTCGGTGCCAGAGATTCTGAAAACAGAGAAAAGTGAGCGGAATGCTGCAAAAGGAGCTGAGAGACTTGTTAAATGTTGTTTGAATTTGGAACCAAGAGATTTGTTCAATGCTGTCTGAATTTTCCAGTTCAAAGAACCCTTGCATCAGAGGAGTATTTTTGACTGTATCTTCCAGCAAGGGGAAAGTTAAAGAGGGCTGGTGGCCAGTAACTAAGAGAAAGCCAGTCTGCCGCGGAAAAGGAGAAGTAGTACAAGAGAACTGGGTAAAGAGACTGAAGGAAAGCCCAGCAGTAGCTTGCTCAGAGTGTGCCCCGAAGGGTCTAGGGAACCAAGTTTCATGTACCCCTAACTCGACGAAGGGAGAGGGGACCTGTAGCACTGGATGACGAGAGGCCTGAGTAAAGTCAGTCAATAAAGACCATTGGGCGAAGCCGTAAAAGTCAGGCAGGTTCAGATCATCTTCTTCCTGTTCTGCAGTGCTCCTGCGTTGCATCTCTATCATCAGGAACCCCCCGCGGCACTGTGTGTCTGTCATTTGATCTGCTGCATTGCCTTTGATTGGACTTCAAAACTGTGAGTACCCCAAGCTGCGGCTTTGGGGAGTGTCAGTAGCCAGCTAATTAAATTGCAAGGGGCAACTCCCTAAAAGAACTGTGTGGAATTCCAAAGTTGAACAAAGTTAAAGTCAAGTGTTGAAAGTGTTTAAAAGTTAATTGGGCCGCACTGCGAGATCTCGGGCCTGCATCACCAGCTGGTAGAGGTACCTACCACAACAGAGACAGTTTAGGGTACACCCTAAGGTTTGAGGCAAAGGGACAGTGTGGGATTGTTTGGAAGTGTTTAAAAAAAAAAGTGTTGTGTTGCACATGGCCTAATGGTGCTGAGGGTTGAGGTGCTAGACGTCACGCTGGCGACCCGTGTTTGGGAACAAGAACGGGCCATCAGGGGATGGAGAGGATTAAGCGTCTGGAGGACTGCTCTCCTCTCCTGGGGAAGGAAGACTGGCACTCCCACCAAATGACTACCCCCAGGTGGAGCTGGAGGGTAGTCTTGAGTCAGGGGCCAGACATGGGAGGGTGCTGTGGGACTTCAGCGACGCCACAAGACGCTTTACGCGGGGGCATTGTCAATGCCTCCCGCGGTGCAGCCCAGCATCGGGGAAGGGAGAAAATGAGGAAAAACACCTCAGGCTGCTAGATGACAACCGACCTTCTGCAGGCTCCGCACCTGGCGACTGGGCAGGGGTAAGTCCTGGTGATACCAGGGTGACAGGGTGGGCGGTCAGAAGGGGGCAGTCAGGGGTAGAAAGGCGAATAAAGTATCTATAAAAAAAATATAAAAAAAGTGTGCTGCTCTTTACATCCTTTCTCCCCTTTCCCCAAATAAATCTCAATATTGTTTGCATGTTAATCCTTGTGACTGTAAATCTGTGTATCCCAGTTAGTGTGTGTGGGAGGACTGTTACTGAGTGGGGGAGTGTACTAGGGGGCAAGCACTGTTATTTCCTGGGGGTTGGTAACCTGCAAGTTTTCCATAGGTATTACCTGCCCTGCCCCAGGTGGAGGCACCGCGCCAACAGACAGTCCAGTTGCAGAACCCAGGCCGGGCCCCTCGGAGGTGTGTTCCTGGTAAAACTGAGGGCCCCAGAGCAGCCCAGGTGAGTCAAGGGGCCATTACACTTATATTTATAGTAATTGTTCTGGATGTTTGTTAAAATGTGACATTAATTGATGTTTTCTCATCTATCTTTTAATAAAAAAGTTATTATAAAAAAAAGTTTTCAACAGGAAAGACACACGGAGCTGCTAACAGCTCATTTCCAGATGTATCCTGGGGGTGAATGTGATAGAATCCCTCCCCAAAACACCATGGGACATTCCTCCTTCTAGCCCTCCCCCAAGTCTGCTGCAGTAGCACCTCTTCCTTAGAGTCTCCCTTGACTCTTTTCTAACTCTGCCATGATGGGGTGGCCTCCCATCGTGGTATCTTATTTTTCTGTCCTATCCCACTAATTTTCCACTTTTGTCCTTGGTGGTGTTTGAACAGGGGTGCTTTAATACCTCCAAAGTGTGTCAGGGCCTTGACCAAAGGGCTGTTCCTGTAGGAAGCCCTGTTGTGCCCTGGACACAATAAAATATTGTATATGTGTTTTGTTTCTATATATAGACTTAAGCTTACAAGTATGTTTGCACATTTGGTGTATGCAAAGGGACGCCCATGTCTAAACTTTTAGCTACATCTATAGGCATAATTAGCTTAATCGCACTTGTACCATACCCGCTATATGTGGAGCGTGACAAAGAGAAATGGAAGTAGTTGAGCCGGCAGTCAGCTTCTTTTTAAGAACTCTGGTGACTAACTGTAAGCGTTAGAAAGGAAGGTCCTGTTTTAGCTGACAAAGACAGTCCCAAGAATCATACCTAATACTACCGCTGCTTGCGGTTTGCCAAGGATACCCTCTGTGTTCCTTACCCATCACTTGGTGCAGCATGTCAGTCGCCTCAGCAGTTCCTATTTCTCCCCTTTAGGTCCTCCTGCTGCTTCTCTGTTTAGCATGAGGTCTGTGCGAATGCTACTGAAGCATATGGTACACCCGATGGGTGATGGCACAAGACACTAATCCACGCTCCGAGATGAGTGACATGTGGCAAGAACTGCTGTACTTCAGAGCGGTATTATGGTGCAGCCCACTCCAAATTAAATGTCTATGCGCAAGCTGCTTAGTACAATACCCGGCTCAAGCTGTTGAAGAAATAGAGCAGAGTATTAACTTACTATAGGTAATGAGGAGAATTAGAGTAACAGGGGTGTTTATGTGTTTCTCGCTGTGTTTGACTCACTTCAGACACCCCATAATATTCTCCAACACCCCATAATAGGAACAAACGCCCGTATGAGAATTCAGCCTTAGGGCTGGAAATTCTTGCCAATAGTTCTAAGTATACAACAACTTAGAGAAGGGTAGTTTTAGAATTTAGTACATTGCTCTTCTCTAAAAGCACATTCAAGCAGTTGTTTTAAATTGCTTTTCTGTATTTTATCTTCTGTAAGGAGCAAAGTGATATGAAATAACGTTATTACGGCAAAAAGACTAACATATGCATTTCCTGGTTTAAGGTCAGTCTGCATACCTGGTCCAACAGCATATCCTCAGTCCTCTGATGTGCTCTTAAGAGCTCGTGGCCCCTTTCTGAAGAATAATTATAGGATAAGGCATAGTGATGTCATTACCTGGAAGGAGGAGTTTGGGTCTTTAATTGACCCTTAAGCCTTTTAGGGTAGTTTTCCCTTTTTTTTTTTTAATTCTATTCTATACCTAAATGTCTCTCTATGAATTTTCAGTATGACTGTTACTATGATATGTGGTCCAGCTGATCCCCCCCCACTTGATGTATTAGAGTAGGAAACGTCTGTATTAGAATGGGGGTGGATCACCTGACCTATGATGTCACTGAGCTCGGATATAAAAGACACCTCTGGATCTAGGCTGTCAGATGGGTTTTGATCACAGATGATGGTAGACGTGCTGATGCCTGAGCTCTGTCCACTCTGTGGCAGCACTTCGTAATATGAGAGAGTGCTGAAGCTCAGAAGTGAGCTTTTTGTTGATTTCTTTTTATTATTTTGAAGTTCATTATTTGAATAAAATTCACACGAGAATTTTGTGTGTTTTTTGCACCGCAGGCTGTGTCCGAGTTATCACTTCCCACACCGGCTCACAGTGAGGAGATATGGAGAAGAATCAAGAGGTGGAAAAAAAACTAAACAGTAATAACAATAACACATTACAAAAAAACTGAAGCCTTATACAGCAAATACAGTATGCCAAAAGAGCATAATCAAAAATTAAAGGCAAATCGGTATAACAAACACAGGTAGTAGACAAAACTGAAATATGCTGCAAGGAAAACTACTATTACAAGTAAAACACAATGAACAGGTGATAACAGGAACAGAATGACCAGGGCAAACCAAAGGGGGGGCGGAGACAGAAGAAGAGGGACATGGGCAGTTTCAGGTGGGAGAAGAAAAGTGAAGAAGAGATTTTAGGGGAAAGCAGAAGATGAAGAGCAGATTGACAGGAGAAAGCAGGACCGGCATTTTGGAAAGTAGTATGGGAAAGCAAAGTGACCCAATGTAGAATTTCTAGAAGGAACAGAGAGAGAGAGAGAATGGGAGGCATTATTACGGAGAGTGCAGAGGAAGATTGAGAGGACAGTAGGGATCTAAGATGGGGACAAACCAAAATCTGGATATAAAGGAGGCACAATGGAAAAGGTGGCTGGCATCAAGAGAGAGGAGTGAAAGGGCAGAGTAGAGTAAGCAGTGGTGGGTACGAGGGGGGCAGTCAAAGGCAAAGCAACACGAAGAGAGAAAGAAAGAGTCAAGTCTGGCAAAGGAGGATTTGGGTGCTCCATTATAGACTATGTCACCAGTATCAAAAATAATAGTCTTGTCCTTTACTTTCTCCAGTAAATATAATGACTAAATCTGTCCCACTTAACAACTTTGTTAAGAACTGCATGATAGGCACTGAGGTTAGGATAACAGATATTTTTCACAAACATTATGAGACCGATTAATAAACTTTGAAGGATTTGAAGAGGTACCTTACAGACACAGAACTAGGTCTCAAGGCTGTTACAGAAAATGTTTGCACAGCCTTTATAGACTGTAATGAACCAAACTTGCCTGTTTATGTAGTGATCAAACAAGATACATCATTTGCAAAACAAATGTAACCCCTTCCCTGGTAGATATGGATGACAATGCCGCACTTGATAAAACTGGGCATAACAACAGATCCACCAGTTTCCATTGGGTCAGTTTGGGACTTGGTACCAAAACAAAACAAAAAGAATGTAATTAGGGCTTGCCCAGTGGATGAGTGGCTGTGGTTTCACTCCCCATGCCGGCGACTCAGGTTTGGGAATGGACAGGCTTGCTTGGTGAGACACCAAGGTGAAGGAGGATCATGCGCTCAATGGCAGCTCTCCTCTCTCTGCAAGGGGGGTCCTCAGTTCTTGCTGCGGAGACTGCCATCTGGTGGAGGCCAGGAGGCAGCGCAGCAGGACAGCGTGCAGAAGGGTAAGAGCTGGAGTGTGACGTGCTGGCGCATATGCCCTGGCGCTCAAGCTCAGAGGAGAAAATCGGAGGAAAAAGGGTCAGGTTGCTACATGCCAGCACCTGCTCCCCCGCATGCTCTCACATGACCGATGCAGCTGGCCTTCCACCACACAGTGGTCCTCTGCAAGTGGTGGATAACTGATATGTCCACGAAAAGGTCGGTGACGGGGCAGTGGGGGTGGTTTCGGGCAGACCCGGGCATGAGCATAAAATATTGATAGAAAAAAGTAATTAGTACAATTTTAAAGTAAGAAGTGGTGAATATGACGGACATAATTAAACTAACAGTCCACTTAGGATGGAATAACCCTTCATTGTCATTCTTGTTATCAAATCAAGATAGGAGACTGAAAGTAGCCCTGCAGAATCCGATTATCTTAGTTCATGATTTGTTTCAACCCAATTATAAGACCCCTCCTACACTACTGAAATTGATTTGTTTTTTTTTTGCTCAGGTCAATTTTAAATATTCACCTGGGCCCTAGAGGAGTCATTAATGTATTTAGACATAACGATCTGGCAAATGGGGGCCAAGTTGACTGCATTCTCAGGAACATGTATTATTATAAGAGATTATGTATAAGGCCCATTGACTTGACTACTTGGGATTACCGTTTGTGGCCAATACTAACGCGGACGTTGCTTTACAACAACCACACTCTGTTCATGAAGCTTCAAACAGAATCAGTTGGAACTGTTCCCAAACGCAACCCAGTGTACGAGTCCCTCCACTCGATGCTTCTGTAATGTCTGTTGCTTCTCCAAATAAGTACAAGATTCTAGGCTTTCTAAAGAATGACTGGCCAGTTTCAGGTTTAGATGCTAGGAGTCCAACCAACTGCCTCGTTACTCCCCATCTTTTTGGCCCGTTACTGTACAAATCCCATACTCTCTGCCTCTCCAGCTCTAGACTAACCTTCCTAACTTCCACTCAACCACTGTTACAGAAATTCCATGCCGACTCATTAAGGAGCCATCTACTTACTGCTGGGGGTGCCTTCAAGTTGATTGTTCTGTTGTTCAGACTCTTCTCCCTTTACATCACCAGTGGGGAGTTCCTCATCCTTCTCAAACAGCAATAACAAGTGATCTTTTGGGATGTTATATCCTAATAAGAAAAGGAGAAAAAAAAAAGACCAGAAACAAGGTAATAGAAATGTTACTTCTAATTATAGATCGAGGGAGTGCTCCCAACCAATCAGAGCGCTTCTTTCCCTTGCAGATGCCCTGGAAATGGGCACATTCTGGGAACAGTTGTTTTAAAATATATTATTGATCGAGCATAAATATATTATTGATCGCTCGATCAATAATATATTATGTCCCGTCTGCTCGTTCCTGTATAAGTGGACTTTCGCCTGCTTCAGCTTCACTTCGCCGTCCTCGCACCAGCCGAACAGATGTGAAACCATTCTTATACAGCAACAAGTGGCTCCGGGGGAACATATTAACATATATCGTGGAAGATAAAGGTAACAAAAGACCCTTCCAGATAGGTTTGCATTTTACCTGCTGTCGCCCACTGTCCCAAAAGCATATATTTTACAACAAAAGAGTAATATTAAATGCCCTCTGGAAATAGAGATGCACTAGAATCGACATTTTGACAAGTCTTCTTCAGAAATTATCTTGACAATAATATGCAAAGCTGGTGGAGTGGGAGAGAGAAAGCAGGAATATACTGTATATGTGGGAAAGGAATGTCTGGGTGGAACTTTGAGAAACAGTGATAATAGGCAGGTAAAGATTAGAAGCAGTGGGGATCGGGAGAGATACGTTAAGAAAGAGTAGGACATAAAGATAAGGAGTCATCAAGTAGCTCTAAAGTGGGTACAGTTAGATGCCTGGATTGTGTCAAATGTGTGTTTGGGGAGGGAGGGGGCATGAAAACCAGGAGAAATGAAATATGGATATGCACACACCACACAAATGTCCATGAGTATTCCCACACATACCCTAATATACCCAAATGTATGCAGGCATACTCACATTCAGTACACATATACTGTGAACAGATATGTGCAGACATACTCACGCATACTCTAAATAGTGTGCAGGCATACCCACACATTCAGTACACACATACCATGCAAGCAAGAATGCAAACATATCAGCGAGCTGACAAGAAAGGACTAAGTTCAGTGGTACACATGCAGCCAGGGACATGTCCCAGTAAATCTCCAGACATATCCAGATCTCTGTTGGTAACTCCTGTTGAAATGAATATGGATTTCATGCAATATATCCATATGTATTAATTTCAATGGGACTTCCTGTAACAATGTCACAATACTCATTATTAAAATACTACCTAAAACTAATATTAGTTTTTAAAAGCAGGCAACTATTACCTTATGTGTCGGAGGTACTTTTGGTTTTCTCTTTGGTTAATTAGAAGATTTGTTCCCAGATGTTTGGAGATGTGAAGTGTGGAACAGCACTCTGCCTGGAAGCTAACAAATCTACATTTGTTCCTCCCATTACATCATTAGAACTGTGAGCTCACTGACTGTGACATCACAGCTGCCCAGAAAGAACCACTCGGCAACAGCTGTGATGTCGCTGTCCATGAGGTCACAGTGCTGATGAGCTGGTGGAAGGAATAGAACTGGATATGTCAGCTGCCAGGCAGATTGCTATTCCACAAACCCAACACAGAAACACAGACGGTGACGGCAGAAAAAGACATGCTCCGTCCAGTCTGCCCGTATTATCCTATGATACCCCAAATTTATTGTTTCTTTTGGGTCTTCACTTACACTGTTCCCCCTTTTGTTATCCATGTTTCCGCTCCCCATTTCACACCGAGTAGCTAATATCCCCTTGGCTCTATCCCAGCTGTGTCTGATGCCATTTATGGTTTTGGTATCCACCACCTCTGCCAGCAGCTGCCTTTATTCCACTCTCCGGCAAGGGCCCACTATTCTCCCGAGTAAATACTGAGCAGGAGGAGTCATGCAGCATGGCTGCTTTCTGTCTGTCCTCCTCTATTGCTCTGCCCCCCCCCCCATCATTAGCCTGACAATTCCCCCTCCCTTTTTTATTTGTCTAAAGAACTGTTTTCCCCTCTCTTGACCCCCACTGCAATACACAGCTCTGTGTCTGCTTTTGTGATCTTGTCTACAGTCTTGGCTTCTACAGTTTCTCCTGGTACTCGTCCCATTCTTCATCCCCGCTTTTCTTTGTACCCTATAAAGGCCGCTTTTTAGCCCCCACTGCCTCCATGATGCTTCCAGAGAACAAAACTGGTCTCTTAAACTTGCTCCTCTTAGTAACTGATCTTGTGCCTATTTTTGTTGTCTCGAGAATGGCCCCTTTTATAAACCCCCCCCATCTTCCTCCACTCCCCTGACACGATCTATCCCAGCTAACCTGTCCTGCACAATATTCTTCATATGGTTGAATCCCACCCTCCTGAAGTCTAGTACATTAGCCTTAGGTGAGGGCTTACTGCTGCCCAGGGCCGCCTCTAACCAAATAGTATTGTGTTCGCTGGACCCTAGTGGTTCACCCAGTCATACTCCACCTACACTTTCTAAGTTAGTAAGCACCACATCTAGAACAGCTGGTGTCACATCAAAACACAGTCAGAAAAACAGCGAAGACAATTTAAGCCCAGCAATGTGAGTACCGGGAAAGACAGTGAACAGAAACTTCAGCGAGGTGTCAGAACAGTGAAAATGCCTGTGCTGTTTTTCTGACGCTGTTTTGACATGGAACTAGAATGGTTGACTGTCTAGTGGGATCCCTAACCAGTTGTACCAACAAGCAGTCCAGCAAGACATCAAGCAGGGTCTGACTTCTGGCACTCCAAGCCACTGGGATGTCCCAGTCAATGTCTGGCAGATTAAGATCTCCAACTATTACAACCTCACCTTTTTCCAACTCCCCTTCCTACTTCAGAACCCAGTTCCTTATATCTCTCTCCCTGCCCGGTGACCTGTAAACCACCCCTATGCGAGTCTTCCTGCCCGACGACTCTGTGAGCTGAACTCAGTAATTCTATCTCCCCTTCCCCCAAGTGGTAGCATTCTTTAGTGCCTCGATCCCTCTTCTGATGTAGATGGCGACCCCTCCACCTCTCTCATCCCTCTATCACACCTATATAAAGGTTGCAGCCTGGGCTTGCTATGTTCCAGTCGTTGTTTGCACGGGCCCACGTTACTGTAATGGCCACTAGATCCAGCCCACAGTCTGCCACCAAAGTCTGGAGCTCACTACTCTTATTACCCAGACTCCTGGCATGGAGGCATATCACCCTCCAAAATGCACCACCACCTTTTTTGGTTCTCACTTGCCCTACCCCCTCATCCTTCTCCAACAACCTTGGTGTCTTCTGTTTCCCCTTCCTTTCACATTTATTGCATCTACCGTCCCCCGTCCCCTGGATGTGTTCCTCCAATCCATTGTTCCCTTAACACCTTATCCTCATACCTGAGGGAGTCCTGTCTAGGTGCTTCACTGTTCTTCCTTCCACAGTGGAACCTCGAACCACAGCCCCTGCCCCCAAGCTAGTTTAACCATCTGCCCATGTAAATGTTAAACGTCTACCCTAGCACACTAGTCCCCGATCTTTATTTTTTTTTGTTCTTTCTGTTTGTTTTCAGAGAGAAAAATAATATAATCTTATGCAAGAGAACAGTATAAAGTACAGCAACATATGCCGTAACAGGTAATAAACTGATACAGACGTAAACATCATGCAAACTTGAACAACAGGAGTGAGAGGAAACAAAATTAGCGCTATGGTAAAGTTCCAAACAATGCCAGCCACTTCAATGGTTATACTTATGTCCAGTAGGTAGAATACATAGGTAGCACATATACACTTGTCAAAAGTGCTATTTACCAACATAAGCATGCGAACAAAAAGGGAGTATATGCCTCCTCTATATCCCCACATCCCGACCCAGCCACAATAATCATACTGAACAGAGTATGCATTTAAAGTGGAAACTTGAAATAGGTGTAAGACAGCAATATTAAAATAACACCCACTATAATAGTGTGCTTCCATCAGAGAGTGTTAGCCACAGAGAGTACGGGTAGGTAACAGGACAAAAATGCTCTAGAAAAATACGGACGACTGATCAAAACACCCAGAGCAACAGGCCAGGATATCCAAAAGTCCAGTCACCCACACCTACACACCCCATGGTACATAAAACAAAAAAGAGAAAAGGCAAAACCCAAACAGAAACTCTCCAGGAAGGCAGCAGTCAAAGTCAGTTCACTTGCCCAAAACCAAAATGTGCTGTCCCTTCAGCCTTCATCAGACCCCCGAGGACTCTGAAGTAGGTTCCGATGCTGTTTTTAACCGCAAACTCAGACTCCGTGCACTCCAGCCAGCGACCAGCATCTCTGGGGTCAGAAAATTGCCATGATTACCCCACATAAGTGATCCAGAGTCAGACAGGCAGGAGGACGGAATGCACCACTTCCAGAGCTCGAAGCCGTTGCCGCACCACATTAAACTGCTTTCTCCTGGCTCATGTTTGAAATGGAAGGTCCAGGAAAAGCTTTACATCTGGGTGGTTGATGAGCAAGGGATATGCTACCCGGACAGCTGACAAAATCACATAGCGGACTTCAGCTCCAGATGTCCACAGAAAGATAGTGCGCGGCTGACTCGAGAAATTGGGCCTGACCCAATGGTTCACTCGGTAAGCCCTCCTGAGAAAAGACCAGTCAAAATCCTCAGGCACTGAGAAGGCAGTGGCTGAAACTGTCACTTGCCCACTAGCCAAATGCAGGTGGATTCTGTATAAGGCTAGTAAGATTTTCCTTTAACTAGCCCGGATGTCTTGTACTGGAGAAGGTAACATTTTAATAAGTACACCAGTTGGGTCAGTGGAAAAGTCTAAGGGGCTAGTGGATTTTCCCAGTCACTAGCCCTGCTGGCTAGTGTCTACAAAACTTAATTTCGACCCCTGAGAAGGTCGTAGCCATCCAGTCCTTCAAAAAGCTCAACAAGTTAATGCCTTCCACGCCCTCCGGGACTACCACCAGGCATAAATTACTGACCCGCTCTTCATTTTCTATTGCTTCTAGATCCCCCGGAGTCGGGTGTTCTCTTTAAGTGTAGCAACCATTGCCTGCATGGTGGTTGAGTGTTTATCTGCTTCAGTGACAGAATCAACAAGGGTTTTAATAGCAGCATAATGGGACTTCAGCTTAGTTAAGGGTCCTTTCAATCTTTGTATCCAAGGCTACCCTTATGTTGAGAAACTTTTAATTTTATTGCATTGTGACGCGGAGCAGGCAGAAGAAGCATCCTACCCAGAAGTCGTCTCTCTGGCTCCCCACTAGTCACCACTCTTGTCAGGTGAAGGCCATCACATTTGGAGGGCCTTCCATCCCAGAACCCTCCTCCCTTCCAATACTTATAATAGTAGGACATAATAAACTTTCTAATGAGTTACAGGAAAAAGTCACATACTTCAGAAATACAAGGTTACAACTGATTACTCAAAATAAGCAACTTACTTTTTGTCTGCTATTTTTTATTCTACTAGTGCTTCAAGAAATAGATTTATGATTTCCTACTGTGCCCTTCATACATAACATCTCAATCAGTTTGAAGCAAACAGTGCAGGGACTGTATTCAGTTAAATATCAAGGAATGGAGAACTGCACTCTAGAAACACATGCCAGGACACCAAAATCCACACAACAAAATTTCATTAGGCTCCCAGAATGGAAGACACCCATGCCCCAGCGCTTCAACCAGACTATGTCTTCATCAGGGGGTGTTCCTTGTTCCAGTATCCTGGGCTAGCCGCCTGTACCCTGCATGGCTACACTGCCACCTGTCCCAAACTGTGTTCAGCCAAACACAGCAGTCATTATACAACACTAAACACATCTCCAGCGGGGCAAGATAAGCAGTGGGTATGCAGACACTCTAAGGAGCTCCTGGCTCTTTCCTAATTGTTACCTGTATGGATATGAAGAAATCAGCGTCTCGACCAACAATGCCTCAGCAAACTAAGAGACTTCTTGCGAAGAAACAGCAGAAAAGGAAGGATTCCTCCTCCTCCTTCTTCTCTGAAATGGACACGCCGATTCAGAAAAAGGGCTGATTGAACATTATCTTGCTGGAGCACCTGGATCGGGGAAGAAGCCTATGCCATCCAGTATTATGGGTTTACTTGTTGCTACAGGGTGCTTAAGGAGCCTCGACCTGGACAAGAAGCAGATCTCTCAGACTAAATCTTCAAACACTGAGCTCAATCAATTCTCAGGAAGCCTCTGGATTATTGACAGCAGGACTTTCGGGAGTTTATTTGGAGATATCAGAGAAAAAAGAAGAGCCGAATGCTTTGGTCAGTTAAAAAGGACCATACTAGGGTGAAGGTAGGGGGAAGCTGCTGATTTTAGTCATGCTCAATAATTACCATTTTCTACTACAAATAGTCAGTCTCCCCCTAGTCTGCCTAGCATGCCGACTTTACCTAAAATATCACTACCAGTCAAAGTGGAGTTTAAAACACTCAAGGAAGTGTTGGCTTCTTTCCCCAGTTTATTCACCATTCTCTTCACATTTGACAAGAAACTTGACCAGTTAATAAACGGGTCAGAGATACTAGATCAGGAAATCAAAATGATTAAATCTGACATCGAGAAGATCAGAATAACTCAGAATACTATCCAAAAAGAAGTAGCAGTTGTTCAACAGAAATTCCTCACAAACAAAGCCCTTGCTACAACAAATATAAAAGCCATCATAGCATTACAGAGGAAGAATAAGAACACGGAAGAATACGCTGCGCTATAAACATTTGCGACTGGTGGGAGTCCCCGTTACTTATGACAAGGCTACGAATCATTAAGACAGCATTTAAAAGATTTGTTTGTCACTGTGTTGAAACTGCCAGAAAACAATTTACTTTTTGTAAGCAAGGCTTTTCGGGTTCCTATTAGGAAATCTGACTCTACCCCTATTATTCAAACAAAGCCCGTTAATCAAGATGTAAGTTTCAATTTACTCTCACCCGAGTCTGCTGAAGTTTTAGGTCACACACAGAGTACTGCAAATATCTTTAACTACATGGCAGGCCAGACAAGTACTATAATTTTTACTTCGGCTTTCAATACAGATCAAGATCTCATTCTTAATACAGCAAGAAAAAGTGGCTTTACAGTTCAAAGAAATGATTTGCCATATTTTTCCAGACACGGCCCAAGAGACACTTCAACGCCACAAACAGCTCCTACAATACAAAGATGACCTTACTGATCTTGGAGCTACCTTTAACACGTTCTATCCAGCCAAATGTTTTCTAATATGTGGGGAAGAGAAGAGGTTATTCTTGGACCCTGAGCAGCTAAAAGCCTGTATCATGCAGAAAAAAGTCAAAAGACTGGACAGAATCGCTCTGAAGAAGAAGATTTGGAGGAAGAGGTGCCTTCTTTGGAGGAAGAAGTTAACTGACAGAATATTTTCCTTTTTCAGTGGATACTGATATCTGCAATTGACAAAGTTAATAACGTAACTATGTGTTTAAAGGACACGGAATTATTAACTATTTCAGCATAATCTTATAAACTTGTATCAGACACCCACTATGAAATCTGAATTAAGATTAAATAATTCATAAATTATTTTCTTTCATTTAATAATTAAAGAATAGTTGGTTTATAACTAAAATATTTCTTGTTCCCTCTCAGCTGGTAGACTTTACCTAAGTTTAGAAATATCGTATAAATGTATAACTGAGTTATAACTGATAATTTTAACTCTTGCAATTAATTTCTATAAGTAATTGATGAGTCTAAATATATATGCTGTATTACAGCAGTCAATATACACCACTAAATACAATACTGGTAGTACAGGGTCTGTATATGAACAAACACAGCAGTCATACACCACTAAGTACAACACTGGTAGTGCAGGGACTGTGCATAGACAAACCCAGCAGTTATTATACACCACTGTATACAATGCTGGTAGTGCAGGGTCTGTACATGGACAAACACGGCAGTCATTATACACCACTGAATACAATGCTGGTAGTGCAGGGTTTGTACATGAACAAACACGGCAGCCATTATACACCACTGAATACAATACTGGTAGTGCAGGGTCTGTACATAGACAAACACAGCAGTCATTATACACCACTGTATACAATGCTGGTAGTGCAGGGTCTGTACATGAACAAACACGGCAGTCATTATTCACCACTGAATACAATACTGGTAGCGCAGGATCTGTACATGAACACACACAGCAGTCATTATACAGCACTGAATACAATACTGGTAGTGCAGGGACTGTACATGGACAAACACAGCAGTCATTATACAGCACTGAATACAATACTGGTAGTGCAGGGACTGTACATGGACAAACACAGCAGTCGTTACATACCACTGAATACAATACTGGTAGCACAGGGTCTGTGCATGGACAAACACAGCAGTCATACCATTGAATACAATACTGGTAGTGCAGTGACTGCACATGGACAAACACAGCAGTCATTATACATCACTGTCTACAATACTGGTAAGTGCATGGATGCCGTCTGTATCATACATACTACTGTATGTGAATGTGGCGGGACAGTATACAGGCAAACACAGCACTCTGTATGCAGACTAACATGGCAGTCATTATACAGTATACCAATGATTTTTATACTGTTGATGCAGGGACTGAATGCAGTTAAAGTACCAGTCATTGTACACCAGTGGTTTATATACTGGTGGTACAGACACATTATACAGAAACATATGGCAGTCATTCAACAGCAGTGTGTTAAGTACTGTGGGTACAGGGACTGTGTGTAAATAAACAGTAACCATTATGCTAACTAAATGAACCCCCACACTCATACAGCAATGTGCTTGTAGCAACATCCATGACCTAGGAAGCCCCTCCCTCCCAAGACAGCAGAGTATAACATAACGTACGTAGGTGGTGGGAAACATTCAATGCTTTTCAGATACCGCTTCAGTGTTTAAACAACCATTCGCCAATGCTGAATGTTTGCTTGCTTGTATTTGCTGTGTAGGTGTTTGGCATGGATAGTGCAGAGGCAAGAACGAACAAATTAATAACATGAGTTATAATAGTGAAATTGTCATGACTGGGAAATGAAGAGGGTCACACAAGATGCAATTGTTTTTCTTACATTGCGACACTGAATCAGTGACCCAGCACTGATCCCAGTGGTACCCACTGGTCACTTTACCCTCTGCAGAGGTACTGCTGTTTTCCACCACCCTCTGTGTTCTGTTATCCAGACAATTTTCTATCCACCTTACCACCATCTTACCCACTCACGTGTTCTCCAGCTTGCTTAGAAGCCTTCTATGCTGAAGTCCAAACAGGCCACATCCATAGCAGCCCCCCCCCCGCAATCCATCTCTGGTCATCCAGTCGAAAAACTCAATGGGGAGGAGCTGGCACAACCTCCCTCCAGTAAAACCATGTTGCCTTGGGTCCCATACACCTTTGTCAACTAGGTGCTCCCTTATTCTTTTAGCAGTGTTTCCATGATCTTCCCACTACTGAACTCAGACTGACTGGTCTGTAGTTCCGTTTCCTCCTTGTTTCCACTTTTGTGTAGAGGGACTACATCAGCTCTCCTCCAGTCTTTGGGTACCTTCCCCGTTTCCAATGACAGGCTGAATAGGGTCACCAGAGGTTCTGCGCCACTTCCCTTAGCTCCCTCAGCACCCTGGAGTGAACCTCATCTGGTCCCATAGCCTTACCTACTCTAATTGCTTCTAGGTCCTTTAGGACCCTTTCTTTTGAAATCGGACTTGTATCCATTTACTTTTCATTTTAGTTTATCATCCAACCCCGGAACTGGACACTTAGTGTTTGGGGAGGGGGTGGCACTGGGGCTTGGCTCCTGGTGATTGCCTAGCTATATTATTAGTGGCAGCTTCATGTTTTCAAACAGAAGCAAGATTCATATGCCGCTGACCGCTCTTTGTTTGCGCCACAAATCTCCCACCCATGTCTTAACCAGTATGCCTGTCACACCTGGCTGCTGCTGACCCTCACCTGTGTTTTCCCCCTCATTATTTCCCGTGCCCATACCCAGCCCTCTCAGCGAAAGTGGAATGTCCTGGACTCCTGGACAGTTGAAACCCAGTCATCAGTCCTCTGCATCAAGCTAAGACTAATTGCTCAAACCCCAGGTGAAATGTTGATGCGATTTTATTAAATTTTAATCCACTCCCTTCCCTGTATCAGGAGGGATTAACTTTCGTTTAGTTAATTAAAATAAAGTAACAAGTTTCTATTGGAATGCAGATACCTCCTGAGACTTACAATACCTCTTGTTAAACAGTGAGGGATTGGACATGATGGACCTACAGTCCCTTAAAAGATTAAATTACTATATTACAGTGAGGGGCTGGACATGACGGACCTAAAGTCCCTTACAACATTATTTATTTTATTTATGTATTAACATCTCGGATTAACTCCTTTGAGCTAGAAGCTCATTTACAGAGGTTCCATGTCAAATGAGAACACTATACAATCATTAATGAGTGAAGCAACATTACCGTATTAGCAAAAGGAATAGAATTCCAAATAGTTTATGCATATAGATAAGGTAAGCTTAGGTTAGTACGAACATTAAACTGAGTATTGGGAAAGGAGATTAGAGGAGAGGAGTAAGTAGGGTGGAGGAGAAAGGGGTAGACAGGTGTAAGCTAGTCGGACAGATGCAGGACACAGTAAAATGAGGACTTGTTTGTGAACGTTAAGGAGGAATGAGGGGAAGCAGCCCAAGTAGGCCTTGTCATTACATGGGGGTAACAGAGGAGTGGATCAAGGGGGTATATTGGGGAGAGGTTAGAAAAAGTGGCGAGAGTTGAAGTTAATCACTATTGAGAGAAGCAGGCAGAACCATAGGGAAATAAAGGAACAGGAAGAGGGGGGGGGTGATGTCAGGTAAGAATAGAGATGTGGGTAGTTCTAAGTGCTGATGTTGAAAACAGTTTCTAGGAAATGACTAGGAGTTACAGTCCCATGTACTTGTTATGGTAAGATGAGAACAGAGTTTTAATTTAAAAGGGCCACGTTTCAGTTCAGATTGCAGGTCAGCATTAAGAGAGTTGAGCCATGTGTGAGGGCCCTGTATGCAAATGACCGCTGCCCTTGCGATGTCCAGTGGGGGGGGACTTCGAGCATTTTATCACTGGTTCCTCTAGTTTGCCTGTGGTGAGTGGGTGAGCAAAGGAGGGTCTGAATTACTATGTTACAGTGAGGGTTTGGACATGATGGACCTAGAGTTCCTGATTACCTTAACTTACTATGTTACAGTGAGCGGTTGGACATGATGGACCTAGAGTCCTTTACAACGTTAAATTAGTATGTTACAGTGAGGGGTTGGACATGAAGGACCCAGAGTTCTTTACAACATTAAATTAATATGTTACAGTGAGGGGTTGGACATGATAGACCCAGAGTCCTTTACAGCATTAAATCAATATGTTACAGTGAGGGGTTGGACATGAAGGACCCAGAGTTCTTTACAACATTAAATTAATATGTTACAGTGAGGGGTTGGACATGAAGGACCAATAGTCCCCATAGCCCCACTAGCCGCACACCCTGTCATGGGTGATTGCGTTTATAAAATGGGTTGTTTATTGAGGAGAGCATAATTAACTCATGAAACAAGAGGGACTATTTTATGTGTTCTGCCACCAGCAGAACTACTGTGTTGCTGACAGTGCTGCACAGGCTATATATGCACTGCTGACACCGATCACTTTTGTAAACACAACACAAGGATTGCAATCAGAAAGTAAGCAGCAAAAACTACACTTGTGTGCTGCACCTACCACTTAGCAATCTCTCCACACATACATCTCCCGATGACAGAGACAGACAGAAGGAACATTGTTGCAGATCAATGGCTGGTTGTCTCTCTCTCTCTCTCTCTTCTCTTTCTTTCTCACAATTCTGCACTCCCTCAATCCTCTATCTCACTCTCCCTCCCCCTGTGTATGTTAACCAGTGTAGGTGCACAGTTACTTATGGACATCCTCGCAGGGCAAGGATCCTTCTCTGTCTCTCCGTCTCTCTCTGAGCTAACACTCACTTCCAACGTCACTACAGTCATTGGCCCCCTCTCTCTCTCTCTCCCATCCATGAGTGTCTGTCGCTTTCACCTGAAACCAGAGCGCAGGTGGAACCATGCATGAACATCTCCACACGCTTTGGTGGGGGCAAGGATCTTACTGACAGCATGTCATAACACAATGAGTATACAGAAATTAAACAAACAGTTACTGTCCTGTTCTGTATCTGCGTGATGCTCTCCAACAACATCAGCACTGTACTGCACTACTGCTGCAGGTGTGTAAAAGTGTGACGCATCCACCTGCACTGCGGATCTGGTACTGTTGCCCACACTGGTATCCACAGTGTCCATTTCTCACTGCAGGAATTCAATGTACCATGATCTGCAGACAAGGCGGGGGTCCGCACCAACCACTGCTATGTCGGCAGGATGGGGAACAGACATGGGGGGGTTGCTACATGTTTGTACCCCAAAGTGCTGCACAGCACACTCTCTGCCACCTGCTCCTTAGCTGCTGTGCCAAAGTACTGCACAACTGACAAGACACACAGGGCACCACAACTCCCCGATTACAAGAGAGTCCTCTTATCCTGAGGAAGCCGCTACAGCAGTTGTATTTAGGGAAGAATAAAATTATCTCTACATCGTCGGGAGCAGTTTAACCTCTGTAACTTGGTGGGGGGTGCACAGACAATCACTCTCACAGATGGGCACATAAAGGATAGCAGCTTACTGCATGGTCTCTCTCTCTCTCTCTCTACACAAGGAAAGGAGGGTTTCTGCTAATTTGGTGCAGGTCTCAGAGGTCCATGGTGGGGGGGCAAGTAGGTGGAGAGACCAACAACGCCCATGGTTGCCATCACTGAAACTCTGGATAGCAGCTTGCCACACCATCTTGGGGTGGAGTAAGAAACATGCCTGATTACTACTACAGAGCCATGGAGTACATGTGTTTCGCTGACTGCCGTTTCTATACCCGACAGCTTTCACCTCTCGTTCACTTAGTGAGGACAATAATGGATGCCATTCACAATGCAATTCTGCCACAATAACAGGATCTGGACTGCTGCTTCATCACTCACAGCAGACGGATCACCACTAGCTTTACGTATATGCTGGATTAATCAACAGTCACCTGATGGGTCTGTACCGATCAGGTACTGTTCTTTCTCTACCCCATGTTGTAAGCTGAAGCAGAGAATGAAATGCTGAACAGTGGAATGCAGCCAAGAAGTGCCGTGGAAAGAAAATCACGTTTACATTGTTTATGGAAGTTAGCTGTTCCAAAGCCATTTATCATTTTTATCTCTTGCAGATCTCCTGCAGTGATAAACACCTGAATTAATCTAAACCTCATTCCTCACTGTGGAAACACTGACTAACAGAGAAAAAAATAGTGCAGTAAACAGACTGTTGAGGGGAGGGATTGCTATAAAAGGCCAATTTAATAAGTCCGTTAGGCATCTGTCGAGGTCCTTTTTTGTATGCGATAGTAAAACGGCTGCAGAGCGGAGGTGCAAAAATATCATAGCAGGACTCCTAATCACACCTATTTACCCCCTTTGCTGACACATTATCAGACATGAAAGTGTTAAAAATAAGCCCATCCCCCTCAGCACAAAGATCCAAACCTCCAAGGGCGTCCATCCTTACCTACAGAAACCATGGTTTCATAATTCTGCACCATCACGTCCCTGTGCAGCTCTTTCTGCTCTTTGCTTAACATCTTCCACTCTGCTTCTGAAAACGCAACAGCAACATCTTCAAAGGTTTCTGGTTCCTGAAACAGCATGAGATGCATTTAATCACTCTTAGTTTTACTGCACGCCCTGATAAATCTGCAGCTGCTCAACACAAAATGGACAGACAAGATTTAGACTGGCAACTGCCAAAAACGGAGGAGTTTGGGTCCAGTGGTATTCGTCGAGATGGAGTTGGAGCAGTGGCCCATCCCCCTGCTATCCCAGAAGTTGTATTTTCTGATGTTATTAAACTCCGGCAACTTATCAAGTTTGTGCTTGAACTGAAGCTGGTTTAACTGCCTCCAGGGCAATCTCCTGCCCCACCATCCTGCAACACTGAGTAAGTAATGCTTCCTGAATTCTGTTCTCACCCCTCCCCCAAAAAAAGCTCTAGAGAAGAGGTGCGGAGGTTACAGCAAAAGTCCTTCGAGGGGAAACGGAGGGATCTCAACATGGAAGAGAGGAGAGTGAGATGGGCATGACAGAGACCTACAAGTACCTCACGGGGGTAAACCTGGTGCAGGAAGGGAGTCTCTGTCAAATGAGAAACAACGCAGGGCTAGAGGGCATGTGATGAAGCTGGGGGGTGGGGAGTTTAAGAAAGATGCGAAGAAGTACTTCTTCAATGAAAGAGTTGTGGATGCCTGGCCAGTTAGGTTCTGTGGAGACAGACTAGTCCGGGACCATCTGGGTGGGCTAAGTAGTCCTCTTGCTGCTGATGAATTTTGTTTCTATAACAAAACAGCCTGCTTCAGTCTAATATTTTAACCCCTTCATTATTTCAAACCACTGAATCAACCCCCCTCCACCCAATTACTGCCACTCCATGGAGGAGACATCCACTTTCTTTAATATCTCTTCATAAAGGAAAGAGTAACTGTACAGGCACAAAACTAAGGACGGCAGGGGGACGAACAGTGCCACAGAGTCCATCTGGGTCAGGAAAGGAGAGAAGTGGACACATGATGTAGTGCTATTGGCTCAGACAGTGGCTCACTCGCCTCCGAGGCCATAAGATCGAAAGGTCGCAGGTATGAGATGTTTACCAGCACAGTCCTTTACTGTACATTTGAAACAGCGATTACACATGTACAGTAAAGGATTGTGCTGATAAATGCAATGTAAAGGTAATAAACACACTGGATTTAACAGGTCCCCATATACAAAAATAACTGGGTTTTGCTTTTTCCCCATAGGAAACCCATTGCGTAATTTGCCACTATAAAGGAGTGTTTATAACAGAAACATGCACCGGGTTTCCCTACTTTGCACGTGTGCCAGCCATAGGTCTTCCATTTCTGACCGCCTTGCCTTCTTGACCAAAACTGCACCACCACTTGGACTTGGCAGTAAGTCATTTAAAAAAAAAAAAAAACTGCTCCAAAACATTTTAAAGACAGCAATTCGAAAAAAAACCCCGTAATTATCAGAAGGCAACTGCGGACCACTCTAAAACCCAACCGGACAGTGGGCACACTGGAATGTCTGTTTACCTAGTAGGCCTTCTTACACCTGTTGCCTCAGTCCACTCCCTCCGTTCCTCCTCTAGGAGCCTCCTTGCAACTCCCAGGAAGAGGTTAAAAATGGGCAGTGACAGAGCTTTTAGTGTCACCGGCACTGTCCTGTGGAATTCACTATCTCCAGATGTAAGGTAGGCCCTTTCAGTTGAGATAGTCAAAGGCCCGCCTCAAGGTGGTCTTGTGTAATCAAGCTTTCCTGGACCCTGCCTTTTAAACACTGTCTTGGTACTGACATACTGTGAAACAGCTTCTGTCCCAGGCTACCTAGTTACTTATCTATTTAGCTTTGTGATTTGATTCTATCATAATTGTCTATTTAATACTGTTTTATTTATTGGTGTGTTGTTTTTACCTATTCTTTGGTTGTAATTCTTGTGTACGGCACCCACAGCCCCAGGGATTGGGAGTCTTAAAATAAAATTTACCTTGACTTGTTACTTACATAATTGTTGTGGCGAAAAAGTGAATCGAGAAATAGGTTAGAACAATACACTGTTACAAAGCATAGAGAATACATACAATCATAAATACACTAAATTACAGAGAGGGCTAATAAAGAAACAGACAGGGCAAAAGTAGAGCTGACAAGAAATGACATGGTTATGCAAAGTAGAAAGTTAGCTAAGTGCAGAGCGGGGAGAACCGGGGGCAGAAGCTATATGAGCATCAGTAGGAGGATATAAGGGTTCTATAGGAAACAAGGGAGGAGAAGCTGACTGGTGCTGCGTTGGGGATGGAAGAGGATAAGAGCAAGAGGGACAATGGGAAGTAGAGGAGGAGAGGTAAGGTCGAGAGAAGATGTGCGAGGGGGTGGTACGAGGGAGAGAAGGGGAGTAGCCACAGTTCGGTTTGGTGTAGTGCTGGCAGAGGGGTGAGAAAGGGGAGATGAAACAGGACAGCTATGCTGGCAGAGGGGTGAGAGGGGGGAAGATGAAACAGGACAGCTAACTCCTTCAGCAGTTACGCATTACCGTAAGGTGTCTGGAGGCCAAGGCTTTGAAGGAGTTAACTGTGACAATATTTGGGAGTGTGAGCGTCACTTGTAAAACTATTCCAAGCCAAGGGGAGGGCATAGGAGAGCGCACCCTTACCAAGAGATGTATGAATTCTAGGGACATCCAAGGAGATGTAAGCAGACTTCCTTAGGGAGCAGGTACTGTGTGAAATATGGATGAGGGAGGAGATGTGGCTTGGTAGCTTGTTTAGGAATATTTTCAGTGTCCACACACAAAGGTGAAGTAACCTTCTGGTGGAAATGGACGTCCAACCCACTGAGGCATAAAAGTCACAGTGGTGGGACCTAGGCGGTGGCGTGGTGACAAAACGCAGGACATGGTGAAACAGGACATCAAGTGTGTGGAGATTGCTTGCCGACGTGTTGTTATAAATTATGTCTCCATAGTCGACAAGAGGGAGGAAAGTGGCCTGGACTAATCTGAGTCCGACCTCTGGAGGAAACAGTGCCCTATTTCGGAAAAAGAATCCTAATCTAGCTTGAAGTTTGGTGGCAAGGCAATTGATACGAGTAGTGAAAGACAGCTTACTGTCAAGTCAGATGCTTAAGTATTTAAACTTGTCAACAACTTGAAGAGATTCCCTGAGGAACATCTTAATAAATGTATTATTAGCTGTGGCTGTTTTTGTGGGGAGGCTACTGGTGTGATTAAAGAACATAACTTTCTTTTTTTCGTATTTAGCAAGAGCTTGGAATTGACAAGGTTACATTTGAGCTGCAGGAAGTCTGACAGCTCATCGCAGACTTCATCCAGTAAGGGTTTGGAAGTGCAAAGAACGGTGTCACCGCAAAAAAGTGAAGTTTGGAATTGACAATATTGGAGCCGAGAGCGTTAATATAGATAGAGAAAAGTATAGGACCTAATATGGACCCTTGCGGAACACCTCTTGTGATGGGAAGGGGGTTTGATAGAAGGTCGTCAGATTTAATTTGCTGAGTGCTACCTGTAAGATAGCCTAGTGAACCACTGGACTGTGGATGCAGGAGCACCTAGATTTGAGAGGGCAAGAAGCAAGAGGTTGTGGTCAATGGTATCAACCCTTCCTCCTAGTTTTAAGTGTCCCCAATCTCACTCCTCCCTCAAAACTGCACTTTTCTCTTACTTCATGCACTTGATAATATGACTGCACTTAACAGTACCTAGCACTCTCTTCCTGCTTTTTTTTTTTTTTTTTTTTTTTACAGCCTAGAAACACTGGTTTTCTGAAGTACTAGTGTATTCGCCTGGCTTGTCTTGCCTGTCCTTTTTCATCCCTGCGTGGATGGTCTCTGCTGTATATATTATTCCCTGACTATCTCTGTGTGGTTATTTTGTAAGCTACAATAACTGTATGACTCCTACCTGACTAGTTGTATTACTATATCCTGTACTCTCCCGGGGTCGTGTTTGAAAATAGGCAGGGTTATTGCCTAATGTACTTACCCAGTCACCAAAAGCTAATAAATAAATAACTAAATAAATAAATAAATAAACAAAATGCCTTGCTCAGGTCAAGGAATACTGCTACCGTTACTTGCTTGGAATCGTAGGCAGTGAACTAGTCATTAGTGACTTTTGCTAGAGCTGAGACGGTACTAAGTTTTTGTCTGAATCCGGAATGGGCGGGGCTAAGGAGAGAGTGGTATTGAAGGTGTTCTTTTAGTTAGTGATACAGGAGTTTTTCGAGAATTTTGGAAAGGACTGGGAGGATGGAAATGTGCCTGTAACTGTTCAGATCACAGGGGTCACCTGATTTGAAAAGGGGCAGAATATGAGCAGATTTCCAGCAGGAGGGGACAGTGGCAGATGAAACTGATAGACTGAAAATATGAAGAATAGGAGCAGCCAGGTAGTATTGTCCAAGTTTAAGAAAAATAGGGTTCGAGCCCATCGGCTCCACCTCCTTTTTTGGTGTCTAACATGCGAAGATGGTCTTCCACTTCCTTACATGAAACTGGGCATAGTAGAAGGGGGTGTGGGGTCACAGAAGAAGGTGGTGTATTGGTGACCGTGGAAGGGCAGGACATCCCTGCATAGGGGAAGGAGTCAAATGCCAGCCCTTCGGTGGCAAAATGGGAATTCAGCTGCTCAAGAATCCAGTTGCAGTCATCGATCTCGACTCCATTACTGCAAATTTTTGTAGGGACAGAATGGGCAGCTGTATGCCCTTCAATCGATTTTATGGTCTGCCAGATTTTGGCAGAGTTCCCTTTGGACTGCTCAAGGGTTTCGATATAATACTTGGATTTGGCTGACTGGATTAGCTTAACACAAGAATTCCTGGCAGTTCTAAAAGCCTGCCACTCAGCCTGATCCTTGGTCCATCTCGCATGGGCCCAGAGCATGTCCCGGCTGGTAAGGGCGGATTAAGTTTAACTGGAGCTGCCAAATCACCAGCTTGCCAAAAGGAACGGTGTCCAACTTGTGAGAAGCTTGTATACGGCTTGTGAGAATCCTGAGAAAGAAAAGTGAATTTGTCGTCATTCTGAATGTGCTGATTTACTGTGGAGCCTTGCCAGAAAATTCTAGAATCTGCCTCTGAAAGAGAGGGAAAGAGCCTTCTGTTAGCCTGATGAGACTGTGTCTTAATGCTAAAGGGCTATGGTTGCCACGCTGGCAGCATGGTTGAAACCTCAACCAAAATATTTGTGCTGCAATGTGTAAAAGAGAGAGAGAAGGAGATACGGACTGGGCAAGATTTGGGTTTTCCCTAGCCCAGGGGGATGCACCCACGTTTTTGAGACTGTATCCTGAATGTTAAAAGGACCATGGTTGCCATGCTGGCTGAATGGTTAAAGTGACTGTGAGAATTTAAAGCAATTAAAATGCCCGAGTTTCAAAGACAGACCATCTTCTAGATCGGGTTAGGAGTCTGCCTGGTAGTGTGCCAGCCAAGGCACTGCCACATGCGTCTCCCCCTGAGGGGCACAGCCTACACATGGGGGTCTGAGGCATGCTGGCCCTAGTCCCAGCCTGGTCTGTTTCCAGAATGCGACTTCAAGCCCAAAGAAATGAGCACCTGCAAGGAGTGGAGAAATTCCAGTCTGCAAGCTGCAAGAGCCTGTTTCAAGGCGGGGTCAGCACAAGCTCCTGCCTGCAACTCCACTAAAGCTACTGCATGAATTATGTTTACTTTTCTGTACTTAATGATGACTTCAGATCCGTGAGTACGCAGATCCAGAACTGCAAAACCAAAAAGGGAACTGTAAACAGTTAAAGATGCGTTTGCAAAGTTTTCAGTACTTAAAGCCCTAGCTATCACAGTGAGGGATTTGCCTGTTATCTACAGAGTTTAAAGTTTAAAGAATGCTTCTAAAGGCTAATCTCATTTTCTTTTAAGGGCCCTATGTTACAGTGTGCCTTGCACCCTGACAGATCCTTTTTTCTTCCCTGAAGTCTGCTGCGGCAGCGTCTCTTCTCTTCATATGCCCTTTTTTCTAACCAATGTGCTTGCCTTACTACCCCTTTGTTTCAGGTCTCCTCAGGATTGCCCCCCTCCCTTGCCCAAGAAAGCATTATGAAAAAGATAGCCCCTTGTTTCGTTTTTATCCTGGAAGCGCCATTATGTTATATTTGCACTTGGGAAATACATGCCTTCAGTTAAAGAGACTCACTAGAATGAGCCCCTGCACCATCTATATTGATGCCTTGCCACCAAAGGTTCTCGATAAGAATAATATCCCCGAGATGTGTTTTATGAATAAAAAAAAGTTATTTTACTCGTAAAATTCAGAATACCGGCTCCCAAGGACTTCCCAGTTTCTTTCTTCCACCCACGCTCCACCCCAGTGCTCACAGACGTGATTATGAGATGCCTGGGAGAGTGCAGGGGTGCACTCCATTATATTCAATGGGCGGCAACTTTTCGATCTTTTTTTGTAATATAATGGCCACTTGGCAATGAAATGTGGGCACCGGTCAACTAACAAAACTTTCCCCTTTGTGTTTACTTATGTATTTTTTTTTTTATAGCAGAATGAAAAAGGGAAAATAAATGAAGGGTGCCAGAAAATGCATGTTTGGACCTACAACAACGTGTTTGGGCCTAGAAGGGTTGCACTGAATAAAAGTACACAGTAGAGGTACTACAACCAGGGCTCCAGAGAAGGAGAGTACCTACCTATTTTACTCACCTCATTTTAGGAAATATTCTTCAAAAAATTGTTTTAATGAGTACCAATACTCACTCAACATTTGCCAGTGCTCCACACTCCATAGAATAGTGCTTTGTAACATAACTGGGGATTCAAAAGGAACTTTTTTTTTTTTTTTTAAACCGTACTCATATGCATCCCAATTTTTTATTTTAAAACTGGTGAGTAAATTACTCCTGCCTGGCGACACTATCAGTAGCATTGCTGGCACCTGATCAATTCTTATCTAGAAAAAATACATTGTTTTTAGAAATGTACAGCTCAATCCACTCCATCCAGACACTTGTACGCATCTGAATTTGGTTTTACTCACCTCACTTTCAAAAATAGGAGTACAGTACTCATCCCAAAAAATCTAATCAAGAGCCCTGACTACAACATGTTGTTCACATAATAAAAAAGTGATATGAAACTGTATATAGAGGTATATGCAGCCTACCTTGAGGTTCCTCTTTGTAGGGTCCTGCCCAAGAGTCTTCCAGTGTCCTACTAAGCACCGTCCGGCCCTGTCTTTCAACCTTTTATACACTGGATCGCTCTGTGGGAGGAGTCTGCACCCGAAACTTACAACCTATTTTACTTGGAGAAAGTTTTATTATGAACACCAGTGTTCCCCATTCATTACAACTGAGAGGCGGGCCGCCGCGCTATCTTAAATGGCCGCCTCTCATTTTAAAGTTCTGCCACTGTTTCTCTGCAGGTAAAAGCTGCCTGTCACTTTAAATCCTCGTACTCGCGCTAGGAGCATGCGCGAGCATGAGAACCCATCCGTGCTTGTCGTCATGTGCGAGAAAGACGGGAGGTTGCACCGTAGTTCAGGTTCAGTCCAAGAGACTCCAAGATCATGTGATCGACTTTCCGATGGTCACCAGGTCGCTCGGGAGGAAAGGCGCCACACCAAGGAGTGACAGCTGACTTGCCCTATCAGAGCAGTTTACTTTGGGTAAGTCCCAGTTAGATACAGTTTGGAGCTTTACATTTGGCTTGTGTCTTGCATCGAGAGTGGATCTCTGAGTGTCAGCGTTGCATTAATACTGAGCTCAGCAATTTGTCAGACTTAGTTTTCAGCACATTTTTCAGCCTGCATTTCTGATAATAGCAGCATTAGTGGAGTGGGAGTGAGTGGGAAGCGGAGGAGAGAGAGTGGTCTCACAGAGACTAGTACCAGGCAGCTCACTTCTCAGTTTGGTTTTCTTGCTTTGAAAAAAAAGATTTTTGTAAAAAGAAAAAAAGGAAGATTATTAGTCAAGTATATTTTGAGCCTGATATTTGACACATCTGTGTGGTGTGGGTTGCCTTAAGTGCTGCTTAAAAAGAAAATTACTGCAAAAAGAAAAAAACAGACTGAACTTGACTGTTCACAGACCTAAATTGTATGCCCATATTATTCTTTTGAGCCTGAAATTATATTTCTGCAGTGGAGTGGGGTTGTGAGTGAGGGAGGCGGTGGGAGAGATTTAGAGGACCTTCTAGGCTCTTGCATTATTTTCTCTTCTGAGTGCTCCTTTATAAAAAAATATTTGTGTGAGAAAAAAAATCTGATCTCTTTAACTGTGCACCAGGGTTCTGCACCACTAGTCAGGTTGTGCAGTCTTGCTTCATCAGTGGTCACTTGTTCTGAACCCTGAATCAGGGAATAAAAAAATATTTGTGTGAAAAAAAAATCTGGTCTCCTTAACTGTGCCACCAGGGGGTCTGTCCCACTAGTCAGGTTGTGCAGTCTCGTCAGTGGTCACTTGTTCTGAACCCTGATTCAGGGAATAAAAATATTTGTGTGAGAAAAAAAAATCTGGTCTCCTTAACTGTATACCAGGGGTCTGTCCCACTAGTCAGGTTGTGCAGTCTCGTCAGTGGTCACTTGTTCTGAACCCTGATTCAGGGAGCAAAAATATTTGTGTGAGAAAAATATTTGGGGCTCAACCAGCATTAAAGTTCTCGCTCTGTATTGACAAATAAACACACGACAACATTTAGAGAAAACAGCTTTATTGTACACAATGCAGAAACTAACTAACTTTGGTTTCAAATTAACTCAAAAACGGAAACATCCTGATCAAGATGACAATTGTGAGTCGATGAGTGGACAATGCCAGTTGGTCCAGTTGATATCGACGCCATTGTCCAAAAACCCCTGTACTTCCTCCTGTAATACAGAAAAACACCTCTAAGCATAGAGCAACAGGATTTTATACTGGCTGGCTTAACAAATACTGTTGGTTACAGTACAAAGAAAATGATGGCACGTTTTGTGCATTTTGCATAAAACATAAACAGATGCCCAAATCAGGAACAGTTTGGGTACTCAGTGGTGTAAGACATTCAGAGAAGATGCTATAAAAGGCATCAGAACAGTTCAGTTCACGTTGTTGCTGCTGAACTGGAAGCTAACTACAGAATTTCAGCTTCAAAAGGTGGAATAGAGCAGGCAATGCAGCAGGCCTGACCCTGGAACAAGAAGCTTTTGTGGCATCCCTTCGTTGTATGTACTGGCTAATAAAAATGAGCTGCCTCACACTACGAAATACGGCTCACTGTTGGATCTCGCCAAATCATTGGGATGCAAATACCTAGACAATATACATATTGCTGATGCTGTTAAATATCGTTCTGATCGAACTGTCAGAGAAATGGTTCTCTCTCTGGGTGAGGTGGTCAGGAGATCAGTTCTTGCAGATTTGAAGGCTGCCAAATTTTTTCATATTTAGTGGACGAAACAACTGATATTGCTGTTATGAAGCAGCTCATTTTGTATGGTATGTACTGCAAAGAAGGGAAACCCAGAGTTTCTTTCCTGGGACTTGAGGAACTAATTGATGGAAAGGCAGACACAATTGTTAAAAAAATGCTGGAGTTCTCTGATAACAATCAAATCTCGGTTGATCATCTTGCAGGGTTAGGCAGTGATGGAGCAGCCGTTATGCTGGGCAGGCAAAACGGGGTGGCTAAAAAGCTGAAAGAAGTCAGCCCAATTCTTGTTGAAAATCACTGTATGGCTCACGGAGGCCTTGGCTGTAAAGGCAGCAGCAAATGAAGTGAAGCGTCATTAAAAGTTTAATCAAACACTAGATCACTTATACAGATATTATGAAAACTCTGCTGCTCGCATGGCTGCCTTGAAAGAAATTCAGCAGGCAATGGAAAACCCTGTTTTAAAGCCTAAACAGGCAAAAGCAGTTAGGTGGTTGTCCCATGATGCAGCATGTGACACACTAAGGAAGATTTTCCCATCCGTTGTTACGTCCTTGCATAGAGAGGCCTCTGAAAGGCATGATCCCCAAGCTGTGGGCCTAGTAAAAATGGTGGAAAACTGGGAGTTTTTCTCTATTTTATGCATGATGTGTGACATACTTCCACAGCTTAGCATCTTATCTAAATGCTTTCAAACATCAGCTCTGAATTTTACTGATATAAATAGGCATTTACATTCCACTTTAGAGATTCTTAGGGCACGCCTACTGGTACCTGGTCAGTACTTCTCCTCCGTTTCGCCTGAACTAGTACTCCTGAATGATAATGGCCTGAACTTGCCATTTAGCGAACCACAGTTGAATCATTTCACAACCTCTGTGCATGACAAGTTTATTAGGGCCCTAATTGCTCAAATTGAGCAAAGGTTTCCAAGCACAGAACTTTTGGATGCGTTCAGTATCTTTGACCCCAGCATGATACAGGAAGTTGATATTGAACAGTTGGAAGGGTATGGTAGTGATAGCCTTGAGATTATTCTTGGTCACTATGCTACTGTTGTGGATGTAGATGCTTCTGCACTGGAATGGGCTTCCCTCATGTAGTCTCATGTTCACAGAAAGATGGCCTTTAAGACTATTTCTGATGTGCTGCACGCTCTAACTACTAAGTATGTAGACCTGTATCCAAACATATCTACTTTGGCAGAGCTGGCAATGATAATACCCATGTCAACTGCAGATTGTGAGAGGGGGTTTTCTGCACTGAATCGAATAAAAACGCAGGAACGAAATAGATTAAGTGCCAGTGTGCTAAATGCACTTATGCTTATCTCAATTGAGGGCCCCAATGTTGACAGTTTCCCTTATTTGGAAGCTGCAGCTCATTGGGCAGGACTGCGAAACCGAAGATTAGATCTTGGCCTTGCAGGCACTAGTAAAGAGTTGTAGTATGGCCTCACCAAACTGTCGCTGGCCTGCAACAAGAATGCAGAGGTTCTCCAGTATGTTTTATCACACATTTGCTGCTGCATTACTACAGAGGCCTCCAGATCATCATATTACTCTTATTTCTTGTTTCTTATGCATTTATTGCATCCCGAGCGACTGACTCCGCCCACCGATAGCTCCGCCCCTGGTGACCCCGCCCCCTGTGGCTCCTCCCCTTACCACCGCTCTATATTTTCACGCAATGTAGAACACTGAACACTACCACCCAGTCAAAAGATACGAGTTTTCTTTTATTTACAGTGTTTGGATATAAATAATAAGGTTGTTTAAAAGAAGTAAGCTGTAGTTCTGTAAGTGGGTGGAACCTGATGTGGTCACATGGTTGACTCTGGGTATAAAAGGAGTCCAACCTAGTGCACACGTCGGATTTGTATCGGGATCAGTACTGTGCTGACCTAAGTAATAAGGTCTGGAACTACCTTTGGTCCTTATAGCAGAGGTGGGATTTTCACCCAGCCTGAGTGACTCTAGCCATTTATCTCTGGAACCCCACGTTCCACCCACCACTGCTCCCTGTATGCTGTAGTAGGTTGGACTTCACTAAAATTTAAAAGACAGAAGAACGCTGCCTTTTGGACCTTCAGAGCAATTACCAAGAAGCTTCTTCAGTATATCCAAGAATGTATTCTAATCTGCCCCACAGGTAGCTACACCCTGAGAAGTCTCTCATTTATCTCCTTAATCTGCCCTAAAGTCAACACACACTTTGGTAAGTCTTCTATAAGTTATGCCCTTCCCCAAGTGTGGAACAATCTTCAATAATCTCTGAAGCTAGCCGTCCCCATAACATTTTCCATGTTCAAAAAGTTATACCTACGCTCTTTCAATGAATACTGCAACTCTTTCCGCTGATGTCCCGACATCCTAGCTCTCACCAACAGCACCTGCCCCCCTAACTGTCCCCTGGACCCCTCCATCTGAAATTCTTCTGCAATCCACTCCTTCTCCTTGTTGCTTTATGAACCCTCACCTCATGTAAATATTGTATATAGTTATACATATCACTGTATGTATTACATTATACTATTTTTTGTATTGGCTGGTTAACCTTTGTTTGTTTACCGTTATGCCAATTACTGTAGCCTTCCTTTGTTGTATATCTGTGTTATTACTGTTCAAGCGTATATATCCAAGCCCACGTTGCAAATGAGCTCGCTCAATGGTGCTTCGCCTGGTAAAATAAAGACTTGATTGATTAATTGACTACAGCTTTATTGAATAGCAAACAGTGAAGTTAACTGTGATTCTGCTTTATTTTTGTTTTCCTTTATGTTGTCGTATCCAGTTTATTTTGCTGTACATAAATAAATCTTTATTTTGATTTGTCAAACCTGACTTCTGAGTGTCCATCTATTCTCACCAACCTCATACCCCAACGCCTGCCAACCAGCTGCACCTTAACAGGCCTGCAACTAATAACTTAGTATTGGGTACTCAGAGGCTTAGAATTGCGGGGTTCAACAATGAACTGGGGACTGGTACCAGTGTGGGCATGTAATATGTGTTAGCCATCTAAAGAAGTTAGCCAGATAGACGGTTAACTGAATCCATTCAGGAAGTTGGTGGGTGGCCATAAATGAATAATGACTAAATTAGAATGCAAAATAATTATTTTCTATTGCAGATCCTTTGAGTCTAATCCACTTCCGATTTGCCAAATGCCAATCCAGAATGATTATTTGATGCAATGCGAATCTATTGTTGTTTAACCCTTGCTTCAGCTTCACCCCTATCCTAACCCTCACCCCTTGTAAATAAAATGTTGGGTAACCATTTTTTATAAATCGTGGTGTGTGAGCATATTATTAGAGTGAGTCAATAATTCAAAAATGTAAAATGTGGGGTTTTGGTTATTGATCCATGTGTGGGGTGGCAATGCGGTATTGTGGGCAGGTACAACATCTCAGGGGGTTGTATCAGGTTTTATTCAGACCCACTAGAAAGTAAACTCTGGGTGGAGGCACTGTGCAATAATGTTATCTATGGGGAAATAACCACTTAAAAAATCAAAATAGCATCCTAGGCCCCCCAACTTTGGTCTAGCCAGCAAGGCAGGGGTAAGTAGCCCTTTGATACATGGCGCCAGGGTTACACCTTTTACTTGTCCTCTAAATATGATGTATGGAAAACGTCTGATCAGGGACAATAAACACAGTAAAGTGTGGGTCTCTACATGATGACATTCCCTTTAACTGATTTAAAGAAAATAATGCCGAGTAAAAGCTCAGTGTTCACTTAATTACTTCAGATCACATCTTTTCTGAACAAAAAAGATATGAAGATGAAAGCAGTAAGCATTCAATCGCTGGTTTTTGTTTTGTGAACACTCTTGTACTGGCTTTTTAACTGTAGTTTTTGGCCCCATTCACATTCAGGCATTTGAAACAGCTCCCGGCACTGGAACCATTTCAAATGCATGCTGGCCCGGTTTGCATTCGCAACCAACCTGATTGTATACCGAATTTGTGGAAGTGTGTTCAAACCCTGATGATACCTGCACTTGAGCATACTTCCATAAATTCATTTTAAAAGTGAAACGTTTTATTTACAGTGCGAACGCGGCAGCTCTCATCCCTCCATGCTTACTGCTTGGGAAAGATCGTGAGTGCACAAAGCATCATGGTAAGTAGCTTTTTCCAAGCTGCTGAAACAGATGCACAATGCACACGGATATGCCACAAATATGAACACCCGAAAATGGATTACCTGAAGCAGACCACATAAAGGGGGGTTGAAATCTGAATGCTACAGCACGGTAAGCTCTAATCTGTTTTTAAAAACGTTTTACTTAACCGTGCTATAGTGTGAATGGGGCCTAAGATTTCAAAAGCTTTTAAGACTTACTAATGACTGGCCTGACTTCATCCCTGAATTGCAACTCTGACATGCTGGTAGGTGCCGGAGACCTGTTAGTAACACTGGTATGCCGTTGTTCACTTCCTTCATAAAAAAATAAAAACACAGACCTTGACGGTAGATTTATTTATTTATTTGAAAGTCGGGTTTATATCCTTTGAGTCATGGACTCATTTACAAAGGCACCTTAGCGCAAGGAGGGTAGACATGGTTACAATGTGAGGTACAACAGTGGTAACATAAAGCAGCAGTACAAATAACATAAGATCACATTTACAACAGTGGTCTACAGATAAGGTTGTATACAGTAAGTTACAATCGTGCAAAATATTACAAGAATAGCAGGTACAGCCCTGGACATACCAGGGAGAGATACCTAGGTAGAAGAGGTTTTGGGGGGAAAAGTGGGGTGTGAAGGGGGAGGGAAGAGATAGCAGTCCAAAGTACCTACTGAATTCATTTTGGAAGGTTTAGAATTTGCTCGAACACACAATTATTTTTTGTTTAACAAACAATATTATTTGCAACAAAGAGGTACAGCTACAGGTGCATCCTTTGCACTCTCTTATGTGAATTTATACATGGGTCACTGGGAAGACATTTATATCCACAGTTTAAACAACCCTTTTTTCAAACATATTATTAATTGGTGGCACTTTATTGATGATATTGTGTGCATTTGGGATGGCACTGAATCAGAAATAATACAATTTTTGGAATACGTTAATAATAACAATGATTTTAATTTAACGTTTACGCATTCTGTGGAACAAGAGCAAATTAACTATTTAGATATTACATTATTAGGCATCCAAAGTGGTGAAATAATTACATCCTGCTATAGAAAACCGTTAGCAGCGAATACTATTTTGCATTACAAGAATGCACAGACTAAACGTTTACTTAAATCCATCCCCTATTCACAGTTCATCCGAATAAAACATAACTGCTCGGGTGATACCTTATTTGAAATACAAGCTAAAGATTTGATGGAGCGCCTTTTGAAAAAGGGGATATGAATATGATGTGTTGGTAGAAGCCCTCATTAAGGTTAAATTAATTGACAGAGAAACATTATTAACACGGAAAAAAAAAATGATAACTGACAACAGTCCTGTTATTATGGTTCTTGATTTTAGTCCAGTGTCAGGCCAAATAGGTAGTAATATCTTTAAACATTGGCCCACTTTGACCGCAGATACTGAATTGCAAAAATGTGTAGGAAATTCTCCAAGGGTAACATTTCGTAAAGGGAAATCACTAGCAGATGTTCTAACAAATAACCATTTTTTTATCAAGTCCTTAGAAAAGACATGGCTACCTGCTCGTCCTAATGACTTTCATAAATGTGGTTTTTGCAACATATGTCTATATGCTTTCGAAGGGGAAATTTATATTCACCCCCTCAAACATGATATGATGACACATATCCCTCAATTTCTCACTTGTAGCACCTATGAGATTTATGCAGAGTGGTGCCCCTGTGGCTTGCAATATGTAGGTATGACTACCCGGTTTTCAAAAGTATGTATACAGGAACATATACGTACTATATATAATCGCAATTTGGGGAATGCATTAGGGGCACATTCCGCAATTTAACACAGTGCAAACCCTAAATGTTTAAAATGTATCACTCTAGAATGTGTCCCACCTAGCATTCGGGGAGGTGACAGACTTACAATTCTACAACAAAAGGAAAGTCATTGGATTTTCCATTTGCAAAACACTCAGCCCTCATATTTTGAATGAGGATTTTGATTTAACCCCCTGCTTGAAGAAATAAAAACTATTGGTTTGACACACTCGATTTTTGGTTTCAAGCTTTGATGCAATTATGTCATTTTCCCAAATACTGAGCCATTTGAAAAGATGATTAACTGTTTCTCTTCTTAACATATTCCCATGTTTTCCTTTTTCCTTCACAGATTTAACACTGTTCGCCAAAATATCATGAAACAGACCAGAATGCTTATGTCTTTGAAAATTACCATTATGGCAAATCTTTCTGAACAATGCATTTTGTCATATGTTTAATGAATGAATTACAAATGAATGTGATCTTATAGTCACTTTGTGATATTTTGGTCTCTATAGCAACCTTTTTGTTAATATGTTCAAGGATATTTAGGATTAATTTACGTTGTTAAAACAATTAAGGAATTAAAATTTATTTTTTGCTGACCTTTTGCAGCTAGTTGTGACCTCCTATTAACTGGGAGAATATTGTATTGTATTTTAGGTCAGCATTAAGAAAAATTGTAATCTCAGGCTTAGGTTGAAACTGTTGATAAAGATCAGTGGGTAATGATTTTAAAGCTTAATTTACCATACAGTTTTTTTTATTAAAAATAATAAAGTATAAATATTAGTATTTTTACTAAAAATTAGTATATGTAACTTTATTTTCTATATATTATTCACTTTATGTTTGACCCTTTCATTTACAATCTCCTTTTTCCTTCTCCCCCCCCTTCCCCTTCTCCCGTTACTGGATTTATTTTGATTTGGCATTTGATTCCGTGAGATACTATCTAAATAATAAATGTACTACAGGATAGAAAAATAACTGTATTGCTGTGTTCTACTCGACTTTCTCCTTTCATCTTTTATGTTTATTTTGACTTTCTAGCAATCTTTTGAAGTGAAGATCATTCTTTAAGTGCTATGATCTTTTTAGCTCTGTATAATCATGAGCAATTTTGTATTAATTATTTAAATGATTGATTGAACTATGTGTTGAGGTATGTATAGTATTATTGCTATCCTATTTTTATCTCTGCTCTAGATTTGATCTGTACTGTTCTTTTCCTACTGTATCTACCTGTACTGATGTGGAACCTCTGAAAAAGAGTCTTTGACTCAAAGGTACTTTCCGAATACTCAATAAATAAAAATAAAAAATGTGTATAAGGAGAACAAGTTTGTACTGCATTCATACCCCCTGGAAGACCTAACAGTTGAAGCGCTAGGGGTTTCGTTTTGCTCTGCTTTCTCCACGTTCATAATAAATACTACACCATTACACGGTGGAAATTGACTTCTGAAGTGCTGGTCTTTCATTTTTTTCAAAGGACATTGTCAGGCTGCGGGCCGGACTGGAAGGACCATCATTGAATTAATTAGGGGCAAGTACAACTGCAAGTGTCAAAGAGGTGGTTCCAGAGAACAACTCTGAAAGGACCAATTTTGGTAATATTTGTGACAGTGGGCGGGAGATAAGGACCACTTGGCCCACCTAGTCTGCCCATTTCCCTACCTACTGAATAAGCTGTAGATCCTAGTTAACCAACAGCCAATTTCTTCCTACCCACCACAAGAATTGTCTTATGTCTGTCCCATGCATTCTTGAATTCTCCCACAGTTTTAGACCCCACAACCTCCTCAGGAAGGCTGTTCCTTGCATCCACCACCCTCTCCCGTCCCTCTGTAGTGCTCTCCTAGGTAATCTCCAGGCATGTACCTGTCTTGGGGGATTCAAGAAGTCTCAAGGCTCACCTATTAGAGCTCACCCAATGCACTTAGAACCGTTGATAACAAAAGGTAACCTCAGGACGTAATTATTGCCCGATTAGCTCTGTGTGTGTGTGTGTGTGTGTACGTACACACACACACACCTACACATATACATATACATATACATATACATATATATATATACATATACATATATATATATATATATATATATATACATACATATACATATACTATACATACACACATACATACATACATACACACACATGTATATATATGCCCTGTACTAAACGATGTCCATTCCAGTCCCAACTGTCTATTGATGGTTCACTCCCCTGCTATACCCACAAATGTACAGTGTAGATTATCTGTTCTTTTATGGCTGTATCGTGCAAAGTGTAAGGAGCACTGTCATCTGTAATGCTACTGTCTATCAATGGTTACTCACCCACAGTATCCACAAATGTATTGCTTGGATTACCTGCTGTTCATTACTGCTGTTTGGTGTACAGTGTAAGCTGCCTTGTATTACTGTCATGTCTGTAAATTTATTGCGTTAAATGTATTTACTTCTGTGTCGCCCCTGAAAAAGGGATTGTAAAGGTCTCAGTGGACCTACCCAGTTATCAGAATTTAAATAAATAAATAAAAACTTTATTTATATAGCGCCTTTCAAAATCAAGGCGCTGTACACAACATAAATAAATGATAAAATAAACAAGAATATAAATTATTTAAAATCAGTCAATCTGGCAATCTGGAAAGGCCAAAGAAAATAAATAAGTTTTTAACAAAGATTTAAAACTACCGATGGTCAAGCATTCTCTTAAACGATGAGGCAGAGAATTCCACAGGGTCAGTGCTATAAATGAAAAAGCATGAGCTCCACAGGTTTTTAAATGAACCCTGGGAATCTCTAGCAATCCCTCATTGGCGGATCAGAGAGGACGACTGGGGGAGTAGGGAGTCAGAAGATCTTTCAGGTAGTCAGGTCTCTGTTCGTGTAGGGCTTTAAAGGTAAGCAAGCCTACCTTATAGGTGATCCGCCACCGAACTGGCAGCCAGTGCAGTCCACGCAGCACAGGCATAATGTGATTGGTCCCGGAAGTACCAGTCAACAGCCTGGCCGCAGCGTTCTGCACTAGCTGCAAGCGGCGGATATCAACCCCAGAAAGCCCCAGGTAGAGGGCATTGCGGTAATCAAGACAGGTGGTAATAAAGGCATGGATCAATGTTGCAGTCACCTGGTGGAATCAGGTGTTTCACCTGGGCGATATTCCTCAAGATGGTAAAATGAGGATTTAAAAGCTGACACCTGAGATTTCAGGGTCAAGCCTTTGTCAAAAATAATGCCCAGGTTATGTACCCGATCTGAGGTAGTGAGCCGGATACCATCAAGCCACAGGCCCGACACGCGCCCAGCCCCCAAACCCGCCACCGGGTGATCTGGGTCCACAACCAACACCTCGGTCTTATCCGGATTCAGTCTCAGCCAACTCGAGCTCATCCAGACTTTGATCTCGGAGAGGCGACTATTTAGCATACAGATCGCATCAACCTGTTCATGCATAAAGGACATATATAGCTGAGTGTCATCTGCATAACAGTGAAAACTCAAGTCGTATCACCTGATGGTATCTCCCAATAGCAGCATATACACTGCAAACAACATGGGCGCCAATACAGAGCCCTGCGGCACCCCACAAGACAGGGGAAGGGCATCCACCTGTGAGGAAAGATTGAAACCATTCGAAGACTGTACCAGACAGTCCACAAAGGAAACACAGGGTCTCCAAAAGCACCTCATGGCCCACCATGTCAAAAGCTGCTGAGAGATCAAAAAAGACCAAGATGGTAGGAGCCTTTCGATCTCTCGCCATTAGGAGATCATTTAATACCTGAACAAGGGCAGTCTCTGTCCTATGCCTCTTCCTGAAACCAGACTGAAGAGCTTCTTAGACACTGTGAGTTACAAGATGATTGTCCAGTTGTAACACAACCACCTTCTCAATAACCTTCCTCACAAAGGGAAGGTTAGAGACAGGTCGGTAGTTAGCTGGGTCGTCGGGGTCCAAGGAGGATTTTTTAATGAGTGGTCGAATGACTACCTCCTTTAGGGGATCTAGAAAGAGTCCCCTCTCCAAGGATCTCCATACAATTTCAGCAAGGATTGGGCAGATAACATCTACACACCCCCATTAAAAGGGTGGTAGGGCCCAGATCCAAACTACAACAGGTTGGTCGCAAAGTCTGGACAATCTTCACAGTGTCCATGAATTCTGGTCAACTAAAATCTGTCCGGACAGACAGGGTGCTTACTACCCCTCATCGACCTCCACAACACTGCATGGAGTGAACCGGACCGATTCCGAATCTGATGCTGGCAACCTTATCTGCAAAGAACCGAGCTAGCTCGTCACACTTATTTTGAGAAAACGCTGTTCCGGACTGGAGACAGATTGGATTGCACAATCTGTCAACAGTTTGGAAAAGTTGAGCCGGTCGATTCTGTGCAGCAGAAATCTCCCTGGACAAGAATTCTGCCTTCTTATGGGTAATTTCTGATTGATAGCCCCTATATTGTTCCATCAATTTAAGCCTGTCAGCATCCAGACTGTACTTCCGCCATGCTCTCTCCAGCCTTCAACCAAACCGCCTCAGCTCCTTCAGGGACCCATCATACCAAGGGGACCTTAGGCGAAGAGTGAGTGGTCGAACACTAACAGGAGCAATCAAGCCCAAGCCATCTCCCACTGCCTCATTATAGGCCAGTACAAGATCCCCTGGGCTTGTGCGTTCACCCAGCAATCTCACTAGGTCCAGAACCGCCGACAGACCTTCTGGGGTAACTCCTCTTAAAGGGTGGTACCGGACCATCTCCGAAGGGTTAGGTCCATTTGGGGGGGGGGGGGCCTTGAAACTATGAACATACGAAATTTGCCTGCAGATAAAGGCCTAGAGGTCTATCAAGTCTGCTTGAATGTGCAGCTAGCACCCCTTATTCTGCACCTGCACCTCCCTTCCACCCTTCCCCTTCATTAACCCTCCCCCTTGTCCTGTCCCATCCCCTTAACTGAACCCTATCGTGTCATGGTCAGACCAACTGACTGGTTCTACTCCCAAGTCAGAGATCTCCATCCCCAGGAGGAACAGAAGATCCAATAAATGACCTCCTATATGGGTAGAGGAGGTAACTACCCATGTAAGGTCACGCATTGTCATTAGCTGGAAGAGATTTTACCAAATTACGAGAATTCATCGTCGACCCAGGCACTGAAGTCCCCCAGAATTATCCATCTGGGGGACCCCATTACCACATCGACAACGAAATCCGCAATCTCCTGCAGGAATAAACCCCCATCACCTGGTGAACGGTAAATGAGGAGTATCCTGCAACCTACACCCTCACCCATGATACATTCAAAGGATCTGGTGGTCCCCACTGGAGCATCCACAAAGCCCAGTTTGGTCTTAAAAAAGATGGCTTCACCCCCATCCCTATGATCTAACCTCGGGCAGTGAATCACAGAGAGCCTAGCTGGAACTGCAGAAGCCAATACTGGGCCTGCATTTTCGTCCAGCCAGGTCTCAGTGATACCGGCACCAGGCTAGATGCCTGGAACCCAGCACTTACACCGACATGCCAGCACTTGGTTCCGACACACCAGTATAAATGCCAAATTTCTGCCACCTGGACTGGCATGTCAGCACTACGTGCTGCTGCTGGAAAGGACACCAACTACTATTGTCTTGACTTGTTTATTATTTCTTACCCTCTTGATCAATATCTTTTGTACATATACATAGCATGTTTACATTTGTATTTATTTGTGAGTTTGACACAAGCTATGTAACTTTATTTGCTAATGTGTAACTTCCTCAATGCTGTATTGTCCCTCTTGCGCAATAGGTGCTGCACCTAAAAGATCTGGTGTGTGATAATTTTAAAGGAAAACAATTCAAAATTAATAATAAAAAAAAACTATGTTGTGCAGAGTGGTTTGATCTATGGATGTACTCCTATATTAAGTCCTTCCCTTTGTTTTCTGAAAGGATTTTTTTTTCTGAATTCACTTTCTGGTTTTATTGCCTGGGGATCTCCATGTCTGCACCATTTATGGCTCTTCTTGTTCCTACAATGCATCCTGTCCCACATGATAGTGATGCATCCAGGACCATTAATTTAACAAAAGCTGTTTTTTTGTCAAGTTCACTATAGCAGAGCAGTGATTAAGTAACTTCCCTTGTCCAGTGCGCTCTAATGAGGGTTACACTTACAGATGGCAAACACCTGAGGGATAACAGAGTGGGCTACTCTGTAAAGAAACGGCTAGACTCTTCACTAAATGATAGAATGTGTGACCTTGTTTGATTTGTGTGTTTTGTTCAATAGTTGTGTGTACTTTGAGGAAACAAAAAGCCTAAAAACAAAACATTCACTTCTGCTGGCTAGACCTAGATACTTGCCTAGAAAACAGAAAGTTTGGATACAGACAATTATTTAGTTGAAGCCAGAATATTGGGCTTCTACCAGTAGAGTGCTGCTGCTGCAACAATTACTCTCCGAACTGCAGTTCCACGAATAACCTGTATAGAAAGGATAGGGAGATGGGATGGGGTAGAAAGGATCTTGTATGTAAAGAACATGTACCAGAGAGGAAGAGGTGGAGGCTAAGACTGAAGCATTATAGGTAAAGGCACAATCCACTAGGGGGAGGAAACTAAGGACAGGTGTGGTCTACAGGCCACTTTCCCAGGAAGAAGAGTTCACCAGGGTACTAGGGTCTCAAATCACAGAAATGGCTAGTAAGGAGAGGTAGTAGTAATAATGGCGGATTTCAATCTACCTGGGGTGCACTGGAAAATCTCAGCTACCTCCTGCACTAGGGAGCAAGTACTGCTGGATACATTTCAGGGTGGTTTCCTGGTCCAAGATGTCGTGAAACCAACTAGGGAGAGGGCTGTACTTGACCTGGTCCTGTCCAACTGTGAGCATGTTCAGGATGTGAAACTGGAAGTGCCACTTGCAGGTAGTGGCCACCACACTTGTGGTTCCACCTAGACATTGGCAGGGGGAGCTGTTGTAGTCTTTAACAGGGCTGACTTTGGTAGGATGGGAGAAATTCTAGTTGGACACCTTACTGGCATCAGAAAGGAGATGGATGTGGAACAGAAATGGGCAATAATAAAATAGAGATTGATGGAAGCCACTAGCAAGCGTGCCAAAATCAAAAGTAAGAAAACTAAGGCCAAAAAGACCAGCTGGTTTGGCATGGAGGTAGCAAACGATGCAGGTGACAAGATGGCAGCCTTCTGGAAGTACAAACTTACTCAGAAGGAGGATGATAGGATGGATTACTCTGCTAAATCAAGGGAGGAAGAAGAACTGTTAGGGTGGCAAAGGCTACAAGGTAAGTGCAGCTAGCACAGGGGTTAAAAACAAAGGGAGAAGATCTTTTTCTGACATATATATATATATAGGTGAAAAGGAACATAAAGGTTGAGACAGACTGAAAAAGAAGGGTGGTTTGGCAGAGGGTAGTGAAGATAAAGCGGGTGTGCTAAAACAAGTACTTCTGTGCAGTCTTCACTAGAGAGGAGGACGGACCAGTGCCACACAGGAACAGGGAGATGAGGACTGGCAGTGGGTAAGTCACGGGCAGCATCATTCAAGCTGACAGGGTACTTAAGAGCCTAAGGGCCCTGAAGGTGGATCAGTCCCTGTGGCCAGATGGTGTGCACTAAACTGAACTGGTGCAAGCTCAGGAGGATCTCCTGGCAGACCTGTTTAACACCTTCCTGGAGTCAGGGATCATTTCCCAGGATTGGAGACCTGCACATGTGGTACCCCTCCATAAAACTGGGCCAAAGGATGAACCAGGGAATTAAAGGCAAGTCAGTCTGACCGCAGCAGATGATGACGACAATCCTGAGAGAGGTTGGTGAACTTTCTGGAGGATAATGGGCTCCAAGACATAAGGCAGCAAGCATAGGTTTGGGTCCTAGCAGACTAACATAACCAAGTTCTTTGACTGGGTCACCAGGACAGATGATGAGGGCCAAGCAACTAATGTCTTGTATTTGGACTTCAGCAAGGCCTTCGACTCTGTACCTCCCAGGAGACTGGTCAAGAAGCTAGAATACCTGGGGGTGAGGGCTAAATCTGTTGGGTGGGTCAGAAGTTGGCTGCAGGACTGAAGTCAAAAGGTGGTAGTCAGAGGGGGAATTCTCAGAAGCTAGGCCTATAACCAGTGGAGTCCCACAGGGCTCTGTGCTCAGTCTGGTGTTTAACATATTCATAATATAAGTGACATCATGGAAGGAATGAAGGGCAAGGTCTGTTTGTGGATGACACCAAGCTCTGTGGGAGGGTGGACATGGAGGAAGGGAGACAGGAACTCAGGGAAGACCTGGCTAGGCTAGAGAAGTGGTCTGGCATTTGGCAACTGAGGTTCAGTGCCAAAAAGTTATACACTTGAGGGGAAAATCCTAGGACCAAATACTGGCTGTGTGGTGTGCAGGTAACCAGGTCATAAGAAGAGAAGGAGATGGGTGTAATTATCATGAGTGACCTGAAACAGTCAGCACACTGCAAGAAAGCCGCAGCCAAAGCAAATCGGATGCTGGACTGCATAGCCAGAAGAATTACCAGCAGGAAGGTGGGAGGTCATTCTGTTGCTGTACAAGTCTCTAGTGAGACTGCACCTAGACCACAGTGTGCAATATTGCTGCTCTTATCTTAAATAGGATATCAGCTGGTTGATAACGAGCCAGAAAATAGCAATCAAGATGGTCAAGAGCCAGCAAGGCAGCATCTATGAGGAGAGGCTCAGGGGGCTCAACGTGTACTCTTGAGGACAGAAGGGCGGAAGGACATAATTGAGACCTTCAGGTACCCCCAGTAGAAGGGGGGTTAGGTCTTGTGATCCGAGTAAGTCTCAGGAACTCATGGGCAGACTAGACAGCCCCTTGGTCTCCTTCTGCCATCACTTTGTCTGTGTTTCTATGTATAAACAGGGTGAGCACAGAGAGCTTCTTCAATCTCACTTGAAACAAGACCACTCGGACTAACAGCCTAAAGCTGGTATGGGGAGTGTTCAGGAGGGAAATGAGGAAGCACTTTTTCACAGAGCGGGTGGTGGCTAAGTGGAATGAGTTGCCGGAGAATGTGGTATCCCTAAAAATGGTGGACAGTTTCAAGACAGGATAGGACAGGGCAATGGGGAAAGTTGAAGGTGGAGGAGAAGAGGGGGAGGAGGGGGTATCTGAGATGTGTCAAGAGGATATGGAGAGAAGGGGCAGTTCCCTCTGTAAACACAGTGTAACTGCACAGTTGAGCAGACTGGATATATCATACCTTTATCTGAAAGAGCACAGGGAGAAATTCAAAAGAGCGCAGGGGGGATCCAAAAGAGTGCAGGGAAGAGGTCTGCTGGGACCGACTCGTCTCTGGAAAGGAGCCACAGAAGGAGGAAAAACAACAGCAGTAGGAGAGAGGATCATCAGCGGCTCCAAGTCAGCTGCAGGAAAGGGCTCAACCAGCCACAAGAAGAGGCACTGTCGGTGGCTAATCACGCTGCAGAGCAGTGACACAGCGGTCCAATCGGGGCCAGGGGTGCCAAACACAAAGGGTGCCTAGGCTTTAAAAGCCAGCACAGCACCAAGAACAGTAAAAGAGTACAGGGGGAGAGATCTGCAGGAATGACTCTTCCCTGAAAAAGAACTGCAGGAGGAAAAACAGCAGCAACAGGAGAGAGGAACAGTGGCAGCTCCAATTCAACCGCAGAAAAGAGCTCCGGCGACTAAAATTGGTCACAAGAAGAGGAATCAGCGGTGGCCAATCACACCACAGAGCAGCAGCACAGTGGTCCAATTGGGGCCAGGGGCACCAAACACAAAGGGCGCCCAGGCTTTAAAAGCCAGCACAGCACCAGGGACAGTGAAAGAGCATTGGTCGGAGGTCTGCTGGGACCAGCTCTTCCCTGGAAAGGAGGACGCAGAAACATAGAATTTGACGGCAGATAAGGACCGCTTGGCCCACCCAGTCTGCCCATTTCCCTACCTAGTGGATAAGCTGCAGATCCTAGTTAACCAGTAGCCTACTTCTTCCTACCCCCCCCCCCAGAATTGCCTTATGACTGTTCCATGCATGCTTGAATTCCACCACTGTTTTTGACTCCACAACCTCCTCTGGAAGGCCGTTCCATGCATCCACAACCCTCTCTGTGAAAAAATACTTTCTTAAATTACCTCCTGAGCCGCCCCATCTTCAAATTGCTTACCCTTGTTCTTGCACACCTTTTTTGAAGATGCCACCCTCTTGGACTTTGTTGATTCCCTTGAGGTACTTGAAAGTTTCTATCATGTCCCCTCTCCTCCTTTCCTCGAGGCTATACATATTAAGCTCCTTAAGTCTCTCTTCATATGTCTTCCGGTGCAGACCCTGCACCATTTTAGTTGCCCTCCTCTGGACAGCTTCCATCCTGTCTATGTCTTTGCGGAGATTGGGTCTCCAGAACTGCACGCAGTACTCCAGATGGGGTCTCACCAGCTGTCTGTACAGAGGGATAATAACTTCCTGTTTTCTACTGGTGATGCCTCTCTCTGTGCATCCCAGTATCCCCCCAGCCCTCCTTGCTGCCCTCTCACATTGCTTGCCCACCTTTAGGTCATCTGATATATGACTACCCCAGGTCCTTTCCATTTTGTTGTTGTTATCTCACCCCCATTGTGTACTCTTCCCCGGGTTTTGTTTCCCAGGTGCATTACCTTGCACCTCTAGCACTGAATCTAAGCTGCCATACATTTGACCATTCCTCTAACCTTACTAAGTCCCTTCTCATCCTTTCCAACTTACCTTGTGCATCAACTCTGTTGCAGATCTTTGTGTCATCTGCAAAGAGACATACTTTTCCTTCCAGTCCCTCTGCAATGTCGCCTATAAAGACATTGAAGAGGACCAGTCCTAATATTGAACCCTGCGGTACCCCACTAGTAACCCCCCTTTCTTCAGAGTGGACTCCATTTACTATTACTCTCTGTGTCCTATTCTCCAGCCAATTCTTTACCCAGGCTGTCATCTTGGGATCCACTCCCAGGCTGGCTAACTTGTATATTAATCTTTTGTGTGGGACTGTGTCAAATGCCTTGCTAAAGTCTAGGTAAGCCATGTCCACAGCCCCTCCCTGATCTACTACTTTGGTCACCCAGTCAAAGAAATCTATCAGATCTGTCTGGCATGACCTTCCCGCTGCGAATCCATGCTGCCTTGGGTCCTGTGCCCCTCTGGCATCTATATACTCGACAATTCTTTCCTTCAGAAGTGATTCCATCATTTTCCCTACCACTGAGGTTAAACTAACAGGTCTGTAGTTTCCTGCTTCTGCCTTGCTCCCACTTTTGTGAAGGGGAAATCACATCTGCCCTCCTCCAGTCCTCGGGTACCACGCCATCCTCCCATGATTTGTTAAAGGGTAGTCAGTGGTGTCACTAGTTCTACCCTTAGTTCTTTTAGAATTCTGGGATGAATCCATCAGGCCCCATTGCTTTGTCCACCTTCAGTTTTCAGAGTTCTTTCAGAACCCTTTCTTCTGCAAATGGGCTGGTATCAACTTCTGTATCCAGAGTGTTTCTACTGTTTGTTTTAGGTACCTCCCCCTCTTCCTTTGTAAATACTGAGCAAAAATATTTGTTTAGTATCTCTGCCTTTTCACAGTCACCCTCTGCCCACCCTCCCTCCCCTTTATTAAGCCTCACTATCCCTCCCTTGGTCTTCCTTCGCTCCCTGATATACCTATAAAAGGTTTTATCCCCCTTCTTAACTGAGTTGGCTATCTTTTCCTCGGTTTGGGCCTTTGCTGTTCTGACTGCCTTCCCAGCTTCCTTTTGCTTTAACTGATACAGTTATCTGTCCTGCTCCTTCTGTGATTCCTTGTACTTCCTGAATGCTTTCTTTTTCTCTTGAACCTTCACTGCCACTTCCTTTGAGAACCATAGTGGTTTCTTACATCGCTTGCTTTTGTTTATTTGCTTCACACAAAGGCTTGTTACCTCTGTGATGGCAGTTTTATTATTCCCCATTGTTCTTCACACTCCTTCCTGCCCATTTGCTAGTGCATTCCTTAGGCACTCACCCATTTGTAAAAAGTCAGCCCTCCTAAAGTCCAGTACTTTTGCCTTTGTATGGCTTGACTCTATTGCTGTGTTTATTGTGAACCATACTGTTCGATGGTCGCTAGTTCCCAGATGGCTACCCACTTCTACATCTGTGATCCTCTCTTCATGTCCATTTGAGAGAACCAGGTCTAAGATTGCTCCCTCTCAAGGGGGCTCCAATACTAGTTGTCTAAGGCATGCCCCCTGTAGGGCATTTAGAATAACCCCACTCTTGGAAGTGGCTGCTGCTACTGCACTCCAGTTAACATCTGGCATATTCAGATCACCCATCAGCAACATCTCCTTTTCTGCCATTCTAAGTATACTTTCTATCATTTCCTTGTCCATTTCCTCCCCTGAGGAAAGGGTCTGTGCTCTAACCCTGTCACGGATTATTGGTGCTATTGCCAGTCTCCAAATTTACCCACAGTGCTTCTTCTCCTCCCTGTTTTCCCTTTTGTTCTGTTGCATTGATTCCTTCCCTTATGTAAAGAGCTACTCCTCCTCCTCTTTAACCCTCCCTGTCCCTCCTGTAGATAGTGTATCCTGGTATGTTTACGTCCCAGTCATGGTTTTGTGTGTACCATGTTTCTAAAACTGCAGCAGCAGGAGAGAGGATCGGCGGCGGTTCTAATTCAGCTGCAGGAAAAAGGCTACCCACCCACCCCCTCCACCGCATCTGTTGAATACCTGTAGGATTGTCGAGATTCGACAAAACAGTCAAAAGGGTGGAGCACTCGGCAAGAAGGCTGCAGGGAACTGGAGGCATGCTAAAGAAGGGATGGATCAACAGTACGTGAACGACAGCTACCCAACGCTGGAGTCAATGGACATTTAAAGAGGAACTGCCAAAGGGGACAACAGCCAAAAGGGACAAATGCTATGTTGGAGTGAATAAGGGATTGCAACAGACAACAGGGATAAATGCTTTTTGGAGTGATTAAGGTATTGCTGTAACAACCAAGATACAGTAGGGTAGGAGGGGCAGTATTAACAAGAGTATTGGAGAGCTGTTTTCAAATGCTTTAAGGGCAAACGGCTTAACATGCCGAAGAAAAAAACATAAAAAATTCTTTGAGGATTTTAGAAGGGCAAACAACCTTTTAGAAGGGTGGAAGAGGAGTTTTTTTAAGTGCAAACTGATATACTACTTAAGAATTCTTAGGGTATTTAACTGTGGAAAAGTGGGTTGAGAGTTTTCTGTGGACAGTGCTCTACCTACTACAGTACAGTACAGTATGTTAGCAGAATTCAAGGGTTTAAAAGGGATCTAAGCTTTGTGGCAATTGCTTATCCTCTGGGCAAAACAGCTTAACCTGCCTAGAAACTCTTAGAAGTTTTTAGAGGGGCAAACAACTTAAACAAATTAGAGATCTGTAGAAGTATTTTAATGGACAACAGTTCAAACTGCAAGCCTAGAAAATCTTAGAAATTTTTTAGAAAGGCAAACAACTGCTTTACTGCACTGTGTTTGGCCTTACAGGCATCTCCAGTCATTAGTCATTTCCTTCGTTCTTTTGAGACTACCAGGGTCAAATGGAAGTACGAAGTTGGGGATATGGGAGGGAGCATGGGTCGGTGTGTGTGTGTGTGTGGGGGGGGGGGGTGCTGTTTGAAAATGCAAGAAAGGGAGGCTGGCCTGGGCAGGGACACTACTGGGTGGGGAGGGGACTTTGGCTAACGGATGGCGGGGAAGCAGATTAGTGGAATATAATGGCTGTGGGGCTGCAATGGCCATATATACACTGTGGAGGTTAGGATGCTGTCCAATATGTGTCAGGTTAAGGAAATTAAAGGCTGAGGTATGCATTCTCAAGGAGGAATTGGACAGGTGGATGAAGGACATGAGTACAGGAGTAAGGAGGCACATCTATAAAGATGGCTGGGGGAGGAGGGAGTCTTTGATTGCGGGACCAGAAGGGTGGGTGAAGGGGGCAGCCGGAACTATGGAAGGACAGGCCAGGCTTGGGGGCAACAAAGGGGAAGGGGTTCAAGACAGGATGGGGAGGTGAGTGATGGATGGCGGAGAGTGGGTACTGCTGGTGATAGTGGAAGACTCAGGTAGGGGTGCTCAACTCACCGGTAGGGGATGATAGAAGACAACATGCTGGGGGGTTTCCCAGTATCCAACAGGTACTCGCTGCTGGCAAACACTGTGGCCAAAGGGGTATCAGAGGAAATAGAGGATGGGGTCCAGAAGGAGAGTGAGGGCAAGAGAGGGGTGTGGATGGGGGAGGGTGCCAGGTCCAACAAAGGCGCAAGGGAAGCTGGGAGTGGGGGTGTATGCGGTAAAGGAGAAGGGGGGAGAAAGAGATGTGCAAGGATGAAAACCAGGTGGCACGGGGACAACAGGGAGTCAGAGTGAGGGAGCATAGGAAACTGGATGTAGTACAGAAAAAAGAGAGAGGTAACACGGAGGGCAAAAAGGGACACAGGGTGGCACTGGACTAGATGATCACACAGAAAAGGGGGTGGACGAGGCTACCTACTTATCAAGGCTATCTGGAGAATCCCTGGCAGGAGACAGACATATGGAGGGGCAGGGGATCAGAAAGCTAGGGGAAAGGGAAAAAGAGGCAGTGTTAGATGCCAACAGGGAAGGCAAGGGAGAAGCTACAGAGCTTGAGGGGGTCAGGGCTCAAGGCAAGCATTCGGGGTGGTGGTAGTGAGGGACAGGAAGGTAGAACAGATGCCTGTAGCTCGGTGAAAGAGAACTGTGAAGCAGGTAAACCAGAAGGAAAAAGGGGGCAAGGTGCTACTGATTGGTGATTCAATCATAAAGGATATCAAGTGGGGGGAGGGGGGCAGAAACAGTGCAGTTTGGGTGGAGTGAATGCCGGGCATGATGGCACTAGAGGTAATCCACCATATTCCCTCATGGGGTAGGAAACAGGATGGGGAAATCACATCTGGTATTCCCCTTTGGGGACAAACAACTAGGATGGAAATAGTCTCCTGGAGGTACAGACAAGATTTAAGGCTCTGGCTAGGTTTTGCAGTGGTCTATGCTTCAAATATCTAGCCTTTTCTGAGGTTTTACCAGTGCCTAGAGCTAGTACAGAGAGAAAACAAAGGAGAAAGGAGTTCAATAGTTAGCTGGTGAGATGGTATAAGCAGATGGGATATGGGCTGGTAAGGGACAGGGGAAGGGATAAACTGATAGGTTCTGGCATGCCCTCAGGAAGGGGAAAGGAGAGGAAAGAGGACTATGGTAGAGGGGTTTAGTGGTAGGAGCTTAGCAAATAAGATGGAGGAAATGGAAGGGGATAGGATAAGTTGTGTTCCAGGACAGTAGCTGCTGCTGCTTGTTTTCACAGGGTTCTTGTGGATTTTAATTGGTAGAAGGTTAGTTCTTTTCTTTCTTACTTCTAAGGGGCTAGCAGGGTATTATTTTGGGGGCTGCTGGTTGTTTGAAAACTGGTTTGGTGGCTGTAAGTGGGCTCATTTTGTGGATGTTTCACCGTGTAACAGGCTGCGTGGTGGAGGCCTATTTCTTCTGACTTAAAACCTATTTGGTGGGATTTACTTGGGCCTGGTTCTTTGGCTGCTGGGCTTGGAGGGAGACACAGGGCTGATACACTCTCTGTCGGAGTCAGTGTCTGCCCAAACCCACCCTCCCCACCTCCCTCCCAGAATTCTTCTAATTTATGGGAAACACCTGCCCTGCAATTTGAGAAAAGGCTGCAGGTGCAGCTCCATGCAGTTCTAGCCACTGGGGTTGGATTTAAAGGCTAGAGACAGGAGCTTAGGAGTTGTTCATTTCCTTATAAGTTTAATGTGTTGTACTGCACCTAGTAACAGGGTTACTGGTGTACAGTGGGACTGTCTCTAAGATTAGGGTGATCTGATTAGGCAGTAGGGTGTATCTTGGACTAGGGGGAACCTGGTGGCTCACCAAGAAACCTATTTGGAAGGGATGGAACACACATCACTAGGGCCGGCATCTTTGGGAGGGTGGTGGGGTGCACAGGTGGAGCAGCCATGATACTGGACTGGGCTTGGAAGTTTGGTGGTTGCCGGTGTGCCACCAGCTGGCACCAGCAGGGAAGGAGGTTGTGGGATTAGGAGACAGCTGGGGAAGGGGGGAGATATTGTTGGGGAAGGGGCTGGGATCTCCAGGGGTTACACCAAGACACTGGGGGCAGGGGCATAGGAAAGGAGTGCAGGAGTATACTCAGGGGTGCATAGGGACCCTGGCAGAGGGGTCCAAGGACACACCAAGGAAGCAGGCAGGTAACTGGGGACCCTCACAAGGAGGGACGGAGGGACAACATTCTCAGGGAAGTAGGCAGATGGCGGGGCTGGACAGAGGAAGCAAGCAGGGAGGTGGATCAGACCTTACACTCAGTAACTGCTTCAAATCTCTTCTTCTGCTCGAGGATGAGGGGGTGATGTAGCCACAACAGGGTGGTTAGAGACGGAAAGGGAGTGGGGGCAGGAGGCAGGGCCAGATAGCAGGCAGAACAGGGTGGACCTGGAATGTAGGAAAATGGGGAGCAGTGAATCAAGCAGGAGGGGCAGGGGAAGAGGAGGAAAGCGCAAGGGAGAAGGACCAGTTGGGAGGAAAGGTAAAGGAGAAGGACCAGAAGTACAAGGAGGATTCAGTAAAGGGAGCTGAGGGTTTAAGCCAGGGAGCATGACGAGCAAGGAGGAACTAAGCGGAGACAGGAAGGAAGGAGGACGAGCTAGGCTAGTTGTAGATGGGGAGAAGGACCAGTCGCGAGCAGGAGGGGGAATTAGCAAGGTACAGTAGGATACTCAGGAGGAGGAGAGGCATAGGATTGGAGGAGGGGTGGACATGGTAAATAAGGAGGGTGGCATGGCACCCAGATAGGGGAGGAACAAGGAGCCAGCTGGGTGGAGGGCCAGTAGAAAGGATGAGGGACATGGAAGGGGGGAATGGAGGAAAAGGAGGTCAGAGTGCTCCTGTTGGGAGATTCTATGATCAGGGTATCAAATGGGATAGGGAGGAGAAGCTGGTCAGTTAGAACAAGATGCTTCCCTGGACTAACGGTGCACAGGGCCAAGCACGAGGTATATCAGTTGGCAAAGGATTGTGGGGTTCCCTGACATACTGGTCCACCTGGGTACAAATGACAGAGGAAATAGCGAGAACAGAGATACAGGCAAGATTCAGGGAGCTTGCCAGGGTCTGTCATGACACAGGATGCACAGTTTCCTTCTCAGAAATCCTGCCAAAAGTAAGGGCTAGGGGAACACAAAAGGAAGATTAGGGAGATAAACCAGTGGTTCAGGGAGTGGTGTGAGGCCAGAGGGTATGGGTTGATGGGGACTGGGAGACCTGGGAGGATAAGGAGCTGTATGCTAGAGATAGACTCCATCTCAATTTGGAGGAGGGGAATCTTAGTTGAAAATAGAGGGTTCATTGGTGAAAAGTGGGGTTTAAACTTGTGAAGGGGAGGGATGGGAAAAAGGCTGTCAAGGGGTGCCAATAAAGGAGGGACTCTGTCTCCACCTCTGGGGAGCTGGAGGATTATGGAAAAGGCCGACTGGCAAAGTGCAGACCAGGGGAAAACAGAATCCCCATGGGAACACGAGCAGGGGAAATGTAACTATAGGGAAAGGGTGGAAGGTAGTCCTGCTAAATGCCAGGAGCTTGGGCAATAAAATGCCTCAGCTCCAAGCGATGCTAACTGAGGAAGCAGTGGATGTGGCAGCGGTCACTGAGACTTGGGCCACTGCAGGACACGACTGGGACCTGAACCTGGAGGGTTACAGTATGTTCAGGAAGGACAGGGGGGAGGGAAGGGGAGGAGGGGTAGCAATGATAGTCAAAAACTGCATTGGCATAGGGGTAGTAGAGGAGGTGGAGGGAACCGTGGAGACGATTTGGGTACCTTGATAAACAAGGGGGGCAAGAGAGAAAAATAGGAGTGGTGTATGACCCTTGCCCTGGCGGAGGAGCTGGAGGAGAGTCGGTGGCAGATGTTGGGAGACACTGCAGACTGGGCAGAGGAACGGTGGTGGTGTTGGGGACTTAAACATGCCAGGAACAGATGGAGATTATGACATCCTCTGTGACCAGGAACAGAGGTTGTTGGATGTCTTCAAGACGGGCCCTAACTCAGCAGGTGAGGGAACCGACCAGGAGGCCTGGTTCTGGATGTGGTCCTGGCAGACAGTGACAAGATTGGGGGCCTGGAGGTAAGGGACCCATTGACGGGAGGACCATGCCACGGTCTGGTTCTGCCTGGACCTAGGAGGGTAGAAGGCTGCACAAAGACGGAAGTAAACCGACTTCGGGGGTGGATTTTAAGGAAATGGGAAGGATCCTTGGCATTTGGATGGGATTGGGTCAGACATGGACGCTGATAGTAGGTGGGAAATCATCAGGAGAGGGGTGCAGGATGCTACCAGCACCTGTGCAAGAGTAAGACGAAAATGCGGTAGGGCCCAAAAACCCTGCTGGTGGACCAGGGAGGTCCAGGAGGTGGTGCGGGGAAAGAAGGCAACCTATAAGCAATTCAAGTGCTCAAGGAGTGAAAGGGATCGAGGGGAGTACGAGCTGATGGCTAGAAGGGCCACTAGGGTGGTGAGGGGCTAAGGCAAGGAAGGAGCAGAACCTGCCAGGGAAATAGGAGAGGGAACAAGGGTTCTTTAGATACATTGGGGAAAACGAAGGGTGAAGGGCAGATTAGCAGGATTAAATCAGGGAGAGATGGGCACAAGACCCGGGAGCAGGCTGAGGTACTAAATGAGTACCTCACCTGTTTCACCAAGGAAAATGGGGGTGCTGCATCACATGGGAGGAGACAGAGATACTGAGGAGGGGACCCCTACCAATCAAGCGGGTCTGGGGAGAGGGGGAGGCATCACTGGCAGGAGGGGGAGGGCTAAGCAGGGAGAAGAGGTACCGGAAGTGGAAATCACAGCAGAGAGAGCGAGGGAAGCCCTCAGCTCCCTTAAGACGGAGAAAGCACCGGGGCTGGATAAATTACATCCCAGAGTGCTGAAGGAACTTCGGATGTCCTAGAAACCCCTGGTGGAGCTTTCACCATCTCTCTGAGGACAGGGTGGGTGCCCCAGGACTGGAAGGTGGTGCATATACTGCCTATCCACAAGGGGAGGATCAAGGAGGTGGCAGGGAACTACAGGCCTGTCAGCCTGACATCGGTGGTGGGCAAGGTGATAGAGAGCATTGTCAAGAGAGAGGCTAGGGGGGACCTGGATAAGTCAGGTGCCTGGAACGATAGACAGCATGGATTCATCCCGGGAAATCGTGTCAGACAAACCTTGTGGAGTTCTATGACTGGTGACGAGTGCCTTGGACCTGGTAGACCAGTGGACGTCCTCTTCTGGACTTCAGCAAGGCATTTGACTCTGTTCCTCACGTGGGCCTGTTGGATAAGCTGAGAGAATGGGTGGGGAACCAGATGATAAGATGGATAGGCAATTGCTCCAGGACCGGACCCAGAGGGTCGAAGTTGGCGGGATAGTCTCATCCCCAAGGAGGGTCATTAGTGGGTCCCACAGGGATCAGTCCTTGGGCCCTTCTGTTCAACGCACGCCTCTGACATAAGGACAGGAATCAGGAGTGAGATGAGTCTCTTGCGGATGACTCAAACTGTGGGCAGTGGTGGATGGGGAGGAGGGAGGGTGGCCTACAGGGGACCTGGAGGCTCTGGAAAGATGGTCTAGAAAGTAGAAGCTGAGGTTCAATGCAGGGAAATGCAAGGTACTCCACCTGGGGGCCAGAAACCCGGGCCAAGTGTACACCCTGGGGGGGGAAATGCTACAAGTCTCGATGGCTGAGAGGGACCTGGGGGTGGTGGTGGATGTCAAGATGAACAACTCTGAGACTTGTAGGAGGGCAGCAGCCAAGGCCAACAGGATGCTGGGATGCATCGCTAGGGGAATCACCTCCAGAAGGAGGGAAGTGATACTCCCTCTGTATAACTGCTTGGTGAGGCCGCACCTTGATTACTGCGTGCAGTTTTGGAGGCCACACTTAAAAGAGGGACATTAACCTCCTGAGAGGGTCCAGAGGAGGGCAAACCAAATGATTTGGGGCTTGGGGACAGGACCTATGAGGAGAGGCTCAAGAGCTAAATATGTACACATTGGAGAGAGAAGGGACCGGGGGACATGATAGAGGTCTTCAGGTACATGAAAAGGGTAAATAGGGGAGGAACAGTCGTGGTGCTTCGAAGGAAGGAGGAGGGGGCCACTAGAGGGCATGGGTGGAAGCTTGAGGGGGGAAGATTCAGGGGAGAAAGGAGGAGGTGCTACTTCACTGAGAGGGTGGTGGAGCCATGGAATGCACTGCCTAGGGGGCTGGTGGAGGCAGAGACGGTGGAGGGGTTCAAGAGGGGTGGGACAGGTACAGGGGAAGGGTTCTGGAAGCAAAATCCACTGCAGCAAGAATATCCGAACTGGGAAGGGAGAAGCCAGAGAAGGCGAGGGGGGCAGCAAGGTCAGCACCCAGGGTGGGGGCTGACCAAACGAGCAGACACGAAAGACCGTTAGGCCTATTCTGCTGGCATTTTAGTATGTTAGTAACTGGTAGCCATCATTGTGCGCGAAGGACTGGACATAATTGTGATATTCTGTTCACCATGTTTTTGTGATCACACGTGGGAGATGGCTATCCCAGGCTACAGATTGTTCAGGAAGGACAGGAGAGACAAAGGGGGGGGGGGGTCTATACATTGGGGAGGACATAAAGGTTACAGATGGGCAGGAGGGGAACAGGGAAACTGAACTCCTTTGGGTAACACTAAGCAGAAAAACAGGGGAATCCTTGAAACTAGGGGTAGTTTACAGACCACCTACGCAAAGGAAAGAACAGGACAGGATGATGTCACAGGCAATTGCGAGGATGACTCTCAAGGGGAAAACACTTCTGGCGGGGGACCCAAACCTCCCAGACGTACTGGACCATCCCAGATGTTGCTCTGGCCAGAAGCAGGCGGATTCTGGAGGCACTGCAGGAGGTGTTCCTACAGTAGTTGGTCAAAGAACCAACTAGGGAAAACAACCTGCTGGACATGGTTTCAACAATTGGGGAGAGTATGGAGGAGGTGGTTGTGGGGGAGAAGCTGGGAAACAGTGACCACAGGACCGTCAGGTTCAAGGTGAGAGCAGTAAGGGAGCTGTGCCAAACAAACACAATGGTGCCGGACTTCAGGTGAGCAGACTTCGACATGATGAGGTTAGTGAGGGAGGAGATGGAGGGCATGGAAAATATAAAAGATGTGGAAGAGTTATGGGGTGCTATTAGAGACCGAAGGGATTTATTTAACTCCAAAAATTGATTAGTGTTTTGCTCTTAAAAGTGCATAGCACTTGCCTCACTGTGTTTAACAAACATAACACTTCTAGAAAACCTATACAAATACTTTCTGTACAGCTAGCATTGTCCCAAGAAAAAAACTGCTAATCAATTATTTAAAACCCTGGACCGGGGTAGGGTGGGCCTCACAAATGTGTATTAGGAGAGTTAGCAAGGGTACAAGATGCAGAAGAACACTCTGGTTCACTAGGGAAGTGGCAAGAGTGGTCAGGGGCAGGAAGAGAACTTTCAGGGAATATAAGAGAACACAGAAGGAAGAGGACAGTGAGGCTTATAAGGAATGAGGAGGCCAGCAGGGAAGGCAATAAGGAGGGAAAAGGTCAGCACTGAGGAACGAATAGCAAAACAGGCCAAGAGAGGAGACAAAGCATTCTGTAGATGTGTGGGAGAAAGGAGGAAGACTGGACAGAGTATTGCACAACTGTGGGGGGAAGCCACTAGAAGAGGACGGGGATAAAGCAGAAGAACTAAATAGATACTTTTGCTCGGTATTTACGAAAGTGGGGGAGGGAAGGGGGCCTGAGCTAAGGAAGAGGGGAGGGGGCACAGGGGTGGATACAAGTCTTTTTCAGTGCACAGAGAGTAAGGGAGGAACTAGGCAGGTTGAAGGTGGACAAGACCATGGGACCAGACGGGCTGCATCCAAGGGTGATCTGGTAACTGGGAGAGGAGTTGGCTGCCCCACTGGCAAGGCTGTTCAACCTGTCTCTGGATTCTGGAAGGGCGCTGGAGGAAGGTGACCGTGGTATGGATACAAAAGGGGGGAAGCAAGGAACAGAGGGAAAACTACTGCCTGGTCAACCTCACCTCAGTGGTGGGGGAAGGTAATGGAGGTACTCATTAGGGAAAGGGTGACGGACTATCTGGAGGTAAATGGGCTGATGGACAACAGACAGCATGGGTTCACAAAAGGGAAGCCATGCCAATCCAGTTTAATTGAGTTCTTTGACTGGGTGATGCCACTGCTCGACCGGGGGGCGAGGGGGGCACAGTGGACATGGCCTATCTGGATTTCAGCAAGGCCTTTAACACCATACCCCACAGAAGGCTAGTCATCAAGCTGGAAAGTGTGGGGGGGGGACAAAATAGCTAGATGGGGAGAAAAAGTGGTTGGCGGTCAGAAGCTAGAGGGTGGTAGTTAATGGGGTGCACTCCAGGACAGGGCGGGTGATGAGCAGGGTCCACTGGGGTCAGTGCTGGGATCACTCCTTTTCAATATCTACATCAGCGATATAGCTGAAGGTCGGGTAGCCCTTTTTGCAGAGGACATGAAAATCTGCAGTAGAGTAGACTCTGCAGCGGGTGTTCAGGAAATGAGGCAGGAGCTGAGGGCACTGGAAGGGTGGGCAGAGACCTGGCAACTAAAATTCAATATCAAAAAGTGTGCAGTCATGCATCTGGGGCACAGGAACCCGAAGGCAGGGTACACACTCGGGGGTGAGGAAGTCAGAGTTAATGAGCAGGAGAGGGATCTGGGGATAATAGTGTCTAGTGACCTCAAGGTGGGAAATCGGTGCAGCAGGGTGGTGGGGAGAGCGTACAGGATGCTAGCGTGTTTAGGCAGGGGAATTACTAGCAGACAGAGGGAGGTCCTGATGCCCCTGTACCAAGCCATGGTAGGACCGCATCACGAGTACGGAGTCCAGTTCTGTAGGCCATACCTACATAAAGACATAGATATGACAGAAAGGGTTCAGAGAAGGGCAACCAAGATGATACAGGGGATGAAGGGCAAACCGTATGAACAGAGATGTAGGGAACTGGGGCTGTATACACTGGAGACTAGGAGGGGAAGAAGGGACATGACAGAGAACTTTAAATACATCCAAGGAATAAACTAAGCATGCTCAGGGCGTTTATTTCGCAGGAAGGAAGGCAGTAAAACGAGGGGGCATGGTTTGAGACTGTACGGGGGAAACCTACAGAGACAATGTGAGAGGACAGTTCTTTACTGAGAGGGTTGTGGAAGCATGGAATAGGCTTCCAGAGGAAGTGATGGGGTCTGAGACAGTGTTGAGTTTCAAGACAGCATGGAACAGGCACTTGGGGTTACAGGAAGGTGGGATGGATGCTAGCAGAGGAAGGAGGAAGGAATAGTTGGGGGACTAGATGGGCCAAGAGGTCTTTTTCTGCCGTCAACATTCTATGATCTGCTGGCACATTCATAGATACATACATAGATACATAGACAGTGTCGGCAGATAAGGGTCTGCCCATTTAAGTTTGTAAGTTCAGTTTATGTTTTCCAGGAAGTCTGTTGCCCCTTACCCCTGACCTCCAGAATTCCTTTATGTCTATCCCATGCATTCTTAAATCCCGTGATTGTTTCAGCCCCCACCACTTCCTCTGGCAGGGTGTTCCACTTGTCCACCACCCGCTCTGTGAAGAAATTCTTCCTCACGTTCCTCTGAATCGTCCCTCCCTCCAACTTCATCCCATGCCCTCTAGTCCTGGAACATCTTTTCGCTTAAAAATAGTGCATTCCTGCACCCTGTTCCTCCTGTAAGATACTTGTATGTCTCTATCATATCCCCTCTCTCCTCCTCTCCTCCAGGGAGTACATGTTCAGTGCCTTCAACCTGTCCTCATAGGACTTGTGATGCAATCCATGCACCATCTTTGTTGCCCTCCTCTGAACCTTCTCTACCCTGTCTATGTCCTACGTAGGTAAGGTCTCAGAACTGCACAGTGTACTCCAGGTGCTGCCTCACTAGTGTCTTGTATAGTGAAATTATGACCTCCTTTTCCTGCTGGTGATGCCCCTGCCTATGCATCCCAGCATCCTATTTGCTTTACCTGCTGCCTTGTCACACTGTTTCCCTGCCTTGAGGTCATCAGAGATGATAACTCCAAGATCCCTTTCCTGCTTGGTGCATGCTATATCCTCACCCCCCCAACTGATATATTGTGCCAGGATTTTTGTGCCCCATATGCATTATCTTGCACTTCCTTGCATTGAATTTCAACTGCCAAACCCCTGACCATTCTTCAAGTTTCTGCAGGTCCCTTCTCATGTTCTTCATATGTTCGTATGTATGTAATCAGTGGTGCTGGATGCATCACGGTCACGTGGGATAGGAGGCATTTTAGGAACAAGAAGAGCCATAAAAAAAAAAAAAAAAGAAATGTAAACACAGAGATCTCCAGGGGCCATAAAGCCAGTAAGCAAGTTTAGAAAAAAATCCTTTCAGAAAATAAAGAACTACAAATCAAAACACTCTGCACAACATAGTGTTAATAAATTTTGACATTTAGTTCCCCTTTAAATAAGCATGCATAACTAAATAAGTCCCTAATACTTGAAGTGAATGCAAAGTGAATCTTCACCATTCCTTAAAACATTTCATATTTAGTGTTGGGTAGGAAGCCTTTTTAACAAGTCTGCTTCTGTATAACTTTAATCATTTCTATTACAAAAAGCACATAAAACGGATCCCATGTGTTACCACGCTGCCTTTGTTTATTCAGATCAGCTCAGCACTCCTTACCTCCAACTTCATGATCCTCTGTTTGGACTCCAGCACCACCTCCTTACAATTCACAACTGTGAGCAGTTGCTGTTCTTCAGAGTTTTCTACAAAGCTCAACTAAGTTCACAGAAAACAAGTTAGCCCACAGCTTCCTGTGTGCTCTTGCCTCAAATGCACTTCCTGTCCACCTCTGAAATGTGTCCCTAAACCATTCAAATCAGCTTATTAATATTTATAAAGTACTGCAACAGGGGGTGGAGTTTATAGACTATTTAATCCCCTAAAGGGACAGGACCCCACATTCAGATTTAACTTCTAACTGAGGCAAAGCCAGATCCTCTGCACTGAGATTTATACGTGTTAGTAGATTTTAGTCAATTCTACTTCTAACTGTCAACCTTCATGATCTGGAAAATACCTTGTTATGTGTTTTTGTCTCAGTTCTGAATTACGGAATTTTTTCAGTGCGATTGTGTTGCTAAATAGATTTGTTTTAAAAGTTAGACTAAAAGTCCAACGCAATCCAGGCAACAGCTAGATGAAATAATTTTTGCGCGCTTGCACTTTCTGCTGCTGGTGTCATGGTGGACACCTTGCAGCGGAAGTGCTACAGTGGACTAGAGTCTCATGCTGCACGAGAGTACCGCTTGGGACTACTCGTGTGCTGCTCGGAACCCTACGTACCATTTTAAACTGAAAGGGTTACAGGCAGAACATGTTCCAGCAACTGGCTTCATTTAGTGTAGTGGTTAGGGTAGTAGACTGTGGTAGACAGACAAGCAGAAGTATGATAAAAACAGGTTTGATTCCTTCAGCATCCCACTGTTGGAAGCAAAACCCAGAGGTAGCACCTGCAAATTGAAAGCAGTCTACAAAAGAATGTTTTTTTTTTTTTTCTTCAATTTGTTACGACCTCGGAGTTGATTATAATTATTTATGGTAGGTGCAAGGGGTACAGCCCCCCCCCCCCAAAAAAAGTGTGAATTATGTTGGTAAAAATTTGCCATGGACAGACAGTTATGGCACTGGCGGGGGTTCCCATCCATGATGGAATTTCCATCGGCCATACTGTTTTCTGTCCGCCATGACACCTGCAGCATAAACTGCAAACGCTCCATAATTTTCACAGTCATACCCTGCAAAAGGGAGGGAACGGGTGAAACCATGGTTTGTGGTGTTATAGTAGGTAGGAAAAATGGGCAGACTAGGCGGGCCAAGCGTTCTGTATCTTTCGTCAATAGTGTAGTGGCTCTGGTGCTGACTGCTAACTTTCGCTGTTTTTTTATTTATTTAAATCAAATGTGTGTGTGGTTTATTGCACTCATGCAGGGAAAGAGCTTGAGGGCTAAGTAGGAGCTCTTGAGGTTGATTGGTTATGCAGTCAAACCTTGATTTGCAAAACCAATAGGTACTGCCTCTTAGCCATCCAGTCAGGGAGCTCCAGGGATGAGTAGCAGCTCTTGATGCTGATTGGTTAGGCAGTCAAGCCCTGATTCACATAACCAATCAGCACTGCCCCTTAGCCATCTAATCAGAAGGCCGCCTGGGTAGTCAAGATCCCTCCCTTCAGCAAAAAAAGAGTCTGCTAGGAGGACTTTAGGGTGACGTCAGCTTGGGAAATGCAACCTTGATCTGAAGGCTCCAGGAATCAACCCCCTGCAAGCTCCTTAAACGGGACTTAATACAACTAAAACTTGCTTTTTTAAATAACAAGGAGCACCAACAATAGATGGGAGGCAGAAAAAGGAAAAATCAACCTAGCACACTGACAGATCCAGACAGATTGCTCTCGGCTACCCAGAGTGGCCCTACCCGTCACTCTGGAATTGCGGAAGCCCTGGCCTCAATTGATCCAAGCAATGCTACCACACTAACAGAACAACAAGCTTTCTGGAACAATGTTCACTCATTCCTAGGGTTACCAGTCATCCTCTTTTACCTGGACATGTCCTCTTTTTGACCTCAGAAGTTTTGTCCGGGTGGATTTTTACAATGGCGCTGTTTTGTCCGGGTTTTTGGACTTCCTACCTGGCACAGCTACTTCTGTGTTAGTTGCCATGGGCCCATGGCAACCGTTACCATTACCAACCAGTGACGGTCCATCCAGACCAAGGAAAAATAGTGCGTCTGACTGTGTGCATGCACAGCCTCTCTCTGCTTGGCTCCCGTGCGCGGGATTTGCATGATCCAGACCATTGGCACTGTCTGGCAGCCACTGCCATTTTCAGCTAGCCTAGTGGTAGCCGCCTGCTGAGCAGACAATTATCATCTCTGGAGTCCAGACCGCAACGATGACCAGCAGCAGCTCAAGTGCAAGATCCGGGCCGGATCCATTGATTGGGACTACTCCGTCCATCGGTGTCCAGACCACACACACACTGTCAGCTGCCTGCTTTTGAACTTGCTGCTGACAGCAGCTGACTAGTGTTATCTCACAGTCATGGCACCGACCACCTTCCCGCCGCTGCCCTGGCCTAGTGTCAGCCGGCCCACACCTTAGGCTTAGCCCCTTGAGACGAGTCCGTCCGAGTCTGACCCGCCAGGCCACCAGCAGCTGCCTGCATCAATTTCATCAGTAATGGCGATTGCACATGTGCTGCTGACTGCTAGTCTGTGTAGTGTGAGTCAAGTGTGATCTGGGCCTGAGGGGGGCCAAGAAGTGAAGCCGCAAGCCAGCGTCAGTGCAGGGAGGGCCCCCCCCCCGACTCAGGAGTAAGAGTCAGGACCAGGACTGTCACTGCAGCAGGACAGGAGCAAGGAAGCAGCACGGAAAGGCCACAAGCAAGGGAGGCTTCAGTAAGGTAGGATGGAAGGATTGGAAAGGGAAGAGGCCAGGAAGACCAAATAAAACTAAGCCCAGGCTGCAGCTGGGCAGCTGGGCTGGCTACATTTTATTTTCCTAGTCCTATCCTGCAGACTAGTACCCCTGCTGTGCCTGTGAAGCCTGTGAGTGACTGCTGTCACCGACCTGGTTGAACTTGCACACATTTGCATATGTTTTTGCAATTTGGGAGATCCGGCTAGCAGTTGTGTTTTGAGAGATCCACTGCACTAATGGGGGTGAGCTGCCTGAGCAGTGATAGCAGTTGGCATTGGGTCTTGGTTGGCAGACTGGGATGGTTGTTCATTTCTTATTTATTTTGTTTTTGTTGACCAGGAAATGTGCCATTATTCCTGGCAACATCCCTGATCCATAGCCCTAGTCCATGATGCAGTGACAAGGTTTCAGAGTCCTTGCCTTCCACTGCGGTGGTCTGGCCTTTATTGTGTTTTTGCTGGGAAATGATGTGATGCCCCTGCTCCTTGATAAACTGACCTTTTGGTAACTTCTGTGGTGTAGCTCCTCCACAGTCTTCCAGTGATTTAATTATAATTGTAACCCCTAGATGGCGCTATCCCAGGGGGCTACTACCCCTGCCTGATTTGCCACTAACAGGTTGAGGGGCCTGGATCCAATGGCGGGTGCCTCCACCCAGAGGTCAGGGTTTGCAATAGTTAAACTAACTTGGTCACAGCCCTCTGGGACACTGCAACCCCCCTTTCTTCCCACTAGTGGCCCACACAATATATCAGAATTACCTCCACAGTATACACTTACCCCCAGGACTGGTTCCGCACTGGGACCTCCTGTGAAATAAGATACAGTGCAACAATCACAGTACAGTACTTTAACATAGACAAATACCTCAGGCAGTATAACTTTTGCTGAAACAAGCAGCTCTGATTTATTTAGGGGATATAACAAGGACAGGGAAATCAGGTTAATTAGCTTATCACTCTACTCATCTACCTATGGCTCTGTGCACAGGCCTATCCCTATCAGTTACTGTCCTTGGGTACCCAAGCCCTAGTGGCTAGTCCAAACCGTGGCAGCTGGTAGGGGCCCTTTCACACAGAGAAAAGAAAAATTAGTTTAAACAGTCAGCAGTACAGTGATTCCATTTTGGATTTAATGTGCAATTCAACGGGAGCGACCCTGAATTAGTACTCACGGCCTCCAAACAAGATAGGGTCCTTCAACGTCAGCAGGGCTACTCTTGAGCTCCACGAGACTCCTCACACATTTATATGGCAAACAGGCAGGCTGCTTCTCTATCCCGATCGCAATTATTGCACAATACCGGAGAACACACAGCAGATTCAGTTCCTGACAGATCGAGTGCAATTCAGCAATTTCTCCAGTCTTCACAGGGTGAGCCTGGTTTCTACTCTTCAGATATCCTTTGATTCTCTTCACAGGATGGATTCAGTCCTAACAAGCAGTTACACAAGCTGCAGACCGGAACTCTGGACCTTACACATGTTTTTGACTAAAACTGTGCACTGAAGGAGCACAGGGTTCCTTTCCTTCACTGCCAGAGCTAAACTGAAACTCCAACAGACAAAACTGGCACTTCCTTTGAGTTCCTCCCAGTTCTTGGCTGGATTGGCTGTCACTCACAATAGACTGCTGCTGTTGGTCCAAAAAGGCGCCAAGTCTAAACTACATCTCCCAGAGTCACTGCCCATACAATCCTCTTGTGGCTGGCTCAGATTATGAGTCCAAGTTCTGATTCGGTCCAAGGCACCATTTTAGAGCTAGCTTACCCCACACTGATTGGTCCAGTTCAGCAGTTCAAAACCAGAATGGGGAACTAGGCAGACACAGTTCTGACTGCAAAGAAAGCAGGTTAGACAAACTGTAATTTCATTATTACTCTAAATGATTTCTGGCAACCAGTTACATCTTTCAGATAGGTTCCTTTGCACTCCTAGTGACTGCAAAATGGAGTGAATTGGCAGCAGCTCAGTGGTACACAAACAGAGAAGCACAGTCCCCCATACAAACTAATTATGTCTGCAAGCAGACAGCTCTTAAAAGACAGTACCAGAGGCTCTAAAAACACTACTGATAAATGGCTAAACGCCAAACACCATTCAGGCTTGGAGCATTCAAGCAAGCTCCTGGAAGTCTTTGGGAACCCCATTTGCAGGGGGTTACACCCTTCCTGGCCTGGGAAAGCTTAGACTCCGGCAAGCAAGTACCCCATAAGTTTTAACTGCAACCATATACATTTGCATTAGGCTCACACATGTAATCATCAGTCAATATATCATTTTACCAAGAACACATTTCTGAAACATTGCAGTACGTCACTCTTTACATAGTATTACACACACATTGTACCATAACTCAAGTTATTACCTCTTGTACATGAAATCTGAAGAGAGGGGGCCCTTCCCTATCAGTTACCTTGGGGCTGGACGGGGCAAGGGCACCATACTTAGAGGGCAACACAAGTAACTTGGAGTTAGCACTGACGCTCAGTTTGAGCAATGAGCTCGGGGACACATACACTCCTTTATGGACAACATTGAGAGGCAAGTCCACAGGCCTCCCAAGTGAATCATAACTGAGGTGCACCACAGGCTTTACAGCTCGACCAGTCTTTCTAGGGAACTGTTGCAGTCTCTGCACTCTGAGCCTCATTTTCAGCATTGTCCTCACTTGTCAGGGGGTCTCCATGGGGGTAGAGAGGCTAGTACTTGGGGCACTTTCAGCTCCAGGAGTTACAGTTTCTGAGTCCACAACATTTGGCTCGCATGGAGAGCTTTCGGACACTGGCAGTGGACTGTCAGGGCACTCAAAATACTCTTCTGGTTCTGGTGTATCACCAGTCTGCCCCAATCCATCATTTTCCTCCCCTGAAAGCTCAAACAGTTCAACCATGCACAATGATTCCATTTCATCTGATCTGATGCTTTGCACTTCACTTTCTGGGAGCATTGGCTCCAGGGACGAAGCTGGGGGCTTAGACAGTCCAGAAGGCCCAGCTTCGTCTCCAGTATTGACTAGGGGATTGCCCCGAAACAATTGACTCAGTTCGTAAGAAGGATAGTATTCAAAGTCACTCTCACTTTCTTCTGATATGGACTGACAGTCAGGCTCAACTGGGACTTGTGGAGGGAACACTTTAACTTTGCTTCCTGAGGTGCAGACTTTCTTGATCTTTTCTTAGCAGCAGCTCTAGTCACTGGTCCAGAGGGGCATCTTCTGGGGCTCAGACTCAATCAAGATTTGTCCAATGGGCAGTAAATGATTTCTATGCATTGTTTTACATCTTTGAATTATTCTCAGGCCTTACTTTGTACACTGGCAGATCTAGCTTGCCCACTACAATGTGAGGGAGATGGTGCCATCTGTCAGCAATCTTGTGTTTGCCATGCAGTCCCAGATTTCTTAGCAATACCCGATCTCCCTCCTGGAGTTCCTGTGCTTTCACCTTTTTATCATACCTTTCTTTGTTGGCCAGATTTCTTTTGCCAGCCATGGTTTGAGCCAGTTGGTACGCATGAGTTAGCTGGGCCTTTAACTTCTGCACATACTGTAAATAGTTGTCAGCTTGAACCCCATCAGGAGAGACCCCAAAACACACATCTACCGGTAGTCGAGCTTCTCTTCCAAACACCAGCCGGTAGGGGGAGAACCCAGTGGCATCACTTTTGGTGCAGTTATAAGCATGTACCAGGGTGCTAATTTGTTGGCTCCATCTAGTCTTGTCCTTTAGGTGCAGGGTGCCTAGCATATCTAGCAAAGTGCGGTTGAAATGTTCAGGCTGTGGGTCCCCTTGGGGGTGGTAAGGAGTGGTTCTGGACTTTCTCACTCCCCACAGAGAAAGCATCTCTTTGATCAGACGACTCTCAAAGTCTCTCCCTTGATCAGAATGGATTTGTGGAGCCCCATAGTGAACAAAAAAGTTTTCTACAAGTACTTTGGCCACAGTGGATGCTTTCTGGTCTTTGGTGGGGAAAGCTTGGGCATATCTCGTGAAATGGTCAGTGACCACCAGCACATTACTGATATTTCTTTGATCTGACTCCAAACTCAGAAAATCAATACAGACCAGCTCCATGGGTGCACTGGTGGTGATGTTAACAAGGGGCAGCCCTCTGGGCAAAGCTTTCCTCTGTAAGCAGTGACTACAAGTTCAAATGTGTTGCTCCATCAGCCCCATCTTAGGCCAATAGAATCTGGATCTCACCAAGTCAAGTGTTCTGTCTATACCAAGGTGCCCCATGTGGTTGTGCAAGGACCTCAGTACTGAGTCTCAAAGGCAGTGGGCAGCACTAGTTGTTGTTTGTCTACTTGTCCCCTCTGTCTACTGTTTCTCTGTATAACAGTTTATTGATCAATTTCAACTTAGGACCTTCTTTGTATAACAGTGCAGTTCTCAAATCAGTGGAGCATAATTTGGACACATCTTTTCCTGCATAGAGGGCTTCTAAAGCTGATTTGATCATAGGATCGCGAGTTGAGCCCGCTTGAATACTGTCATTGTCCAGCTGAGGCAGTGCACCAATGTCTATTGCAGAAAAGTGGCAATAAGCAGCAGGTATGCAATTCTCAGAGGGTCCCAAGCAATCCACCATGCAGTCCACTGCGTCCGTGGACATTGTTCCTCCCTGTCAAACTTCCGGCAGAGTGCCCGAATGTCAGGTTCTGCCAATCGGACCCAATCATTCTGGGAACAGGCCTCCGGGAGAGAGCATCAGCATCTATGTGGTTCAGACCTGCCGGTATTCGAGAGCATAGTCATATGTAGATAATGCAGAAAGCCACCTGTGGCCAGTGGCATCCAACTTAGCTGAGGTCTGCACATAGGTCAAAGGATTATTGTCAGTTTTACTAGTATTTTAGCCCCATACAAGTACTCATGGAATTGGTCAACAATAGCCCACTTCAAAGCTAGGAACTCTAACTTATGTACAGGATAGTTCTTTTCAGATGGGGTCAGGCTTCTACTGGCAAAGGCCACTGGTCTCAGGCCATTCTCGTGCTCTTGGTACAACACAGCCCCCAACCCTTGCAAGCTAGCATCAGTGTGCAGGACGTAAGGTTTTCTTGGATCGGCATAGGCCAGCACTGGATCGTGGGTAAGTTGAAATATGATCTCATGAAAAGCAGTCTCACAATCAGGAGTCCAGCGGGCCCCAAATACTTCACTCGGATGAAAATACACTCTTTCAGTCTTGAGGGACGCTGACTTTTGGTATTTTTTGTGGGTTGGGGGATACCCTTGAGTAAGGTTAAGTAAAGGGTGGATCACTCTTGAATAGTCCTTGATGAAGCACCGATAATAACCACAGAATCCCAGGAATCTTTGCAGTTCTTTTAGATTTTTGGGCTGTGGCCAGGTGGTCAAGGCCTCAACTTTACTTGGGTCGGTCTCTATTCCTCGGTGGATACTATGTGTCCCACATACTTTACTGATGTTTGAAAGAATTGACACTTATCAATGGACAGTTTAAGGCCAAAGTCCTCCAGTCGGTCCAATACCTTAAATAATCTGCTCTCATGTTCCTCCAGTGAGCTGCCAAACACAATAACATCATCTAGGTATACCAGGCACTCTAGTAAGTTCATGTCCCCACTGCACGCTCCATCAATCGTTGAAAAGTGGCTGGGGCACCTGAAATCCTTGAGGCATCCTCATGAATTCATAGAAGCCAAGCAGACAGATAAAGGCTGTCTTCTCACGGTCCTCTGGGCCATCGGGATCTAGTAGTACCCACTACGGAGATCCAGCACAGAGAACCACTTGCTCCCGTTTAGGCAGTCAAAGCATCCTGAATGCGGGGCATTGTGTACTGATCAGGATAGTCCGCGGTTTAAGGTGCGATAATCCATACACATCCTTACTGTTCCATTCTTTTCCTCACTACCACAATGGGGAAGCATAAGGGCTTCTGGATTCTTGTATTACACCAGCAGCTAACATCTCTTGCAGATGCCGTCTCACATCATCTATGTCAGCAGGTGCCAGGCGTGAGACCTCTCATGAAATGGTCTTTTCGTCATGCAGGCGGATATTGTGCTCAGCTCCTGCATGCATCCTACATCCCATTCCTTTAAAGAAAACACCTGGTCTCTCTGGGCAAGCTTCTCACTTATCCTCACTTTCCATTCAGCTGGCAGCAGGGAGTGCGAAATCAAACAAGTCAGGCGTTACTCTGTCATTCTTCCTTGAACTCTTGCTGCTGGGTAGCACTGCAGTGTCTGCACAATGCACATTAGCCAGGATGCAACCTCTATTTACTTGAATGTCTCTTTCAGACACATTATGAACTTGGACCATTACCCTTCTGGCATAAGCATGGGCTCTAGCGGGCAAAATACTAGGCTTGACCAGCAGTCCTTCTGGCAATTTTCCATCGCCTGGTGCATCAACATTAATATTTTATTCTTAACATCCTTTCTGATACGGACCTCCCTGTAAGGTACACTGGGCATTTGGTGCCAGGATCAGAGACTCAGGATCCTTCTTCCATACAATTCCGACCCGGTTCCTCTGGTTCTATTTTTCAGCATCTCTCGTGCCTCATATGCCTTCTTAATTAAAGCGGAACTCTTAAAGCTCTACTAGTCTTTGACCCTGTTTTCATAACACAACTGTGCCAGCCTTCCGAACATATGAGCATTTGTTCCAATCAACAAAGGACACCATCATACAGTCCAGTGGGGGGACACACTAAGGCTAGGGTCTCTACTTGTTCGGCCACTCCAGCCACGGAGGTGGGGAAAGACAGCCAAATTCGGATGTACCCGGAATAGGAGTAGGCCTTCTCACTTAACCCCCATACATGCAGTCTTTCTAATGGTTGTAAGGGTATGTTTGACAAATGCTTCTGATACCAATCTTGGAACATAATTGTCACTTAGGAGCCACTGTCTAATACAGCTCTTGTAGACACTCCATTCACCTTTACAGTGGTCTCCATGGAGGGACCCACTATTCTGGACCAGTCTGGAGAGGCGGTAGTGGGGGCCTGGGCAACTGACCTTGCCACAAAAGGACGTGAGTTAGCATTTTTGGTGCCCTCACTGGGATCATTTTGTGCACCTCTTAACCACTGATTTGTTCTCCGAAGCTCTCCTTGTAACCTATATGCAACTTTGTCAGTGTCTTTTGGGGACGCATTCCCTCTTCATGTGCCCATCCTTCCTCAATTATAGCAAAACACACTTTCTGGAGCTTGAGCTGGCCGAGGGCGCCACACTGGGAGCCAGGGCGGGTACTACTAACTGGAAACCTTGGTGCCATCTCTGTCTGCGGCGTGATAAGCATTGGAGACATCTCGTCAGTTCTCCACTTCCATGGTCAAGGAATGAGTTTGGAGCTGTTATCAACAGGAGATACATGGGTGGGTACCCCCACCCCCATAGCAGATGCAGTCGGATATAGGTCAGGGCCCGTACTTGCAGGCGTGGCCTTCATAAAGGGACTGTTTTTGAATTCCCGGATCTCTCTCAACAGTTCGCCCCATTGTGACATATCTTTTTCCTTGTCAGAGCACTCATTGACTGTCAACCTCTGCCCCTGAACTTCACTTGATGGGTCACCCTCAGTCACTCGGGTCATAGCCACAGCTGTTGGTGCAGGTCCCTCCCGAGGTCGCCTTTTCTCAACTCCTCGAATTTCTCTCATTAACTCATCATAGGAGGGTGGGGATTCCAGTCGATTTGCCAGGCGTAACTGAAGCAACAGCAGTTCTGAGAAGGGGCAGACTTAAGGATTCTGTCCAGTCTGGTTCGGTCCAGTTCAATCGCTGGCAAACTACCCTTTCTGAGGCATTCTTGCAACAATTTTTCCAGCCGAGATACATACACAGACAACAACTCCCTTGGTACTGTTGTGCATTTCTTACTCTCCACCATAGGTCCTCATCAGAATCTGGGCTCCCATACACATTCTCAAGGCCTCAAGATAGGCCTGTGCAGTCGCTTCAGGTTACTGGCCTGTTTAGCACGGATGGTAGCCAGGGGCAGGATCTGGAGGCTCTCACTAACCCTCTTCGCTTTTCGACTTCCGAGCATTGCCATTCTAGTACTTGGGGCAACATAGTCTATCCAGGTCTCCCAGTCATCCTCCCTTGGGGAGTGGGAGGTGCCAGAGAAGATCCTCAACCTCGGTAAGAGTCGTGACTAATGGCAGGTGCAGAAATAGGAGTCTGCATTGGTTCAGCCACCATTACGGGTACTGAGCGGAGAGGGTGTTGGGGAGGAACACCCCAGGTGGCAAGAATAGTTTCTTCAAGTCCTCCACAGTTTTCCCTTCTCCCAGCAACCATTTAGCAAATTTCTCCTCAAAGTTTCAGACAGTGGTGGGGCTCATTCCCCGGTCTTTACTGTACTTAGTTATCACTCTCCAGGCAGTGAGGGCTCCCTCTGGGGTAATGGTCTGTGGCACTTTGGAGCTATCTATGGGATCCTTAAACTCTACTAGGGCCAGGAAAGTGTGGGTGAGCAGATTAGCATGCCGACCCACCACCACAGGGTTTGTAAACCTTCCACCTTGGAAAGTACTCCCTGTACAGTGTCCGTATTGATACACAGGGGAATGTCCAGGATAAGCATAGCATTTTGGGGGTCAATCTCCTCCCCAGTACACCACTCCACCAGCCGGTGCACAGCCACTTCTGTCGGGGTACCCATTTTTTTTTCTTAACAGTGGTTCGTAAATATGGCCACTAGAGGACACACAATCCCAGCGGTGAGCCTCCAAGATGTAACCCCTAGATGGCGCTATCCCAGGGGCTACTACCCCTGCCTAACTTGCCACTAACAGGTTGAGGGGCCTGGATCCAATGGCGGGTGCCTCCACCCAGAGGTCAGGGTTTGCAATAGTTAAACTAACTTGGTCACAGCCCTCTGGGACACTGCAACCCCCCTTTCTTCCCACTAGTGGCCCACACAATATATCAGAATTACCTCCACAGTATACACTTACCCCAGGACTGGTTCCGCACTGGGACCTCCTGTGAAATAAGATACAGTGCAACAATCACAGTACAGTACTTTAACATAGACAAATACCTCAGGCAGTATAACTTTGCTGAAACAAGCAGCTCTGATTTATTTAGGGGGATATAACAAGGACAGGGGGAAATCAGGTTAATTAGCTTATCACTCTACTCATCTACCTATGGCTCTGTGCACAGGCCTATCCCTATCAGTTACTGTCCCTGGGTACCCAAGCCCTAGTGTCTAGTCCAAACCGTGGCAGCTGGTAGGGGCCCTTTCACACAGAGAAAAGAAAAAATTAGTTTAAACAGTCAGCAGTACAGTGATTCTATTTGGATTTAATGTGGCAATTCAACAGGGAGCGACCCTGAATTAGTATTCACGACCTCCAAACAAGATAGGGTCCTTCAACGTCAGCAGGGCTACTCTTGAGCTCCACGAGACTCCTCACACATTTATATGGCAAACAGGCAGGCTGCTTCTCTATCCCGATCGCAATTACTGCACAATACCCGTGAGAACACACAGCAGATTCAGTTCCTGACAGATCGAGTGCAATTCAGCAATTTCTCCAGTCTTCTACAGGGTGAGCCTGGTTTCTACTCTTCAGATATCCTTTGATTCTCTTCACAGGACGGATTCAGTCCTAACAAGCAGTTACACAAGCTGCAGACCGGAACTCTGGACCTTACACATGTTTTTTGACTAAAACTGTGCACTGAAGGAGCACAGGGTTCCTTTCCCCTTCACTGCCAGAGCTAAACTGAAACTCCAACAGACAAAACCGGGCACTTCCTTTGAGTTCCTCCCAGTTCTTGGCTGGATTGGCTGTCACTCACAATAGACTGCTGCTGTTGGTCCAAAAGCGCCAAGTCTAAACTACATCTCCCAGAGTCACTGCCCATACAATCCTCTTGTGGCTGGCTCAGATTATGAGGTCCAAGTTCTGATTCGTCCAAGGCACCATTTAGAGCTAGCTTACCCCACACTGATTGGTCCAGTTCAGCAGTTCAAAACCAGAATGGGAACTAGGCAGACACAGTTCTGACTGCAAAGAAAGCAGGTTAGACAAACTGTAATTTCATTATTACTCTAAATGATTTCTGGCAACCAGTTACATCTTTCAGATAGGTTCCTTTGCACTCCTAGTGACTGCAAAATGGAGTGAATTGGCAGCAGCTCAGTGGTACTCAAACAGAGAAGCACACAGTCCCCCATACAACTAATTATGTCTGCAAGCAGACAGCTCTTAAAGAGACAGTACCAGAGGCTCTAAAAACACTCACTGATAAATGGCTTAAACGCCAAACACCATTCAGGCTTGGAGCATTCAAGCAAGCTCCTGGAAGTCTTTTGGGAACCCCCATTTGCAGGGGGGTTACATAATAATAATCCTTTTGGTTTTGGGACCTGGTTATTGCTACAACCTTGTGGTCAGATATCCCTCTCCATGGAACGGAATTAAAGTCAGCATAAAACCAAAAATAGAAAACTACACCACAAGTTAGCAAGAGAGGGAACAAAGGAGCTGGATGCATCTGCCACTGGTGTTTATGCTCACACCGTTCAGACCTCTCAGCATTAAAAATCATAGCACTGGCCTTCACAATTTAGAGCAAATGGCCAGAATGTGTAACATTTTCTTATTTGAAAGAATAACATGTTTACAAATAGTGAGTCCCATGTATTTAGTATTAAGGACTGTTTCTATCAAGTTAGTTCAGTGACTTACTAGTTTGTGTGTCCAGAAATAGCTCAAACATTATTAAGAACATCAGTAAACATTTACAGAGCTAGGTTAAATTTGAGTGTAAAAATCAACGCTATGCAAAATTCATAGCAGTTGAATTGCAAATTACATGTTAATGACTAATGCGTGATACAAGACACTAGCAGTGCGTTTTAACAGCAAGTTCTTTGTGTTTTCGTATGTCAGGACTTGCCCTGTTCTAGCAGAATCTTTTATGACTACTTGTTCTGTCCATCCTCAGTTAAGCTAGCCCACAGACCATATGTTACGGTGAAAAATGATGTCACTGACACTTTTAGTTCTTTTTTAGGCTTGCTTGGCTTCGCTTGTTGCAAGAGCAACCTACTCTAGTCTCGACCCAGCCTGTAGTTGCTGTCACAACAGGGAAGCTCATACTCTTAGAAGTCCATCTGTATTTTAGCTGAACCCTGGCCCTGGGGGGTGGGGTCATGGGAAGGAAGTTAGGGTGGTCCAGTGCCCCTGCCTCATCTCACTAATATAAATCAACTGACCAAACAAACATAGCCAGGACTGGACAGGAGACAGAATAACGTTCTTGCTGGAACCCGCTGGTCAGGTCAGGCTGGGCACTGGACCACCCTAACTTCCTCCCTTTACAACCCCACCACACAGATTTAAGACTTCTAAGAGTATAAGCTTCCCTGTTTTGACAGCCACTACAGGCTGGGTCAGGAGAGTAGGTTGCTGTTGCACTTTAGTAACCCTGGCCACCCTGACCTGACCCAGAGGCCATGAAATAATTGGCAAGTTGATTACATTAGTGAGGTGAGGCAAGGGCCTTCCTTGCGGCATTGCCTGACCTCACTAATATAATCAACTGGCCAAACAAACACAGCCAGGACTGGACGGGAGACAGGCAGGCTAAAAGTACAGCATTCAGCTGGCATTGGATATGACACTGAGATCAGAAGAGTAGTTTTTAAATACTGCACGTGGCTTCCAGATGAGAATTGTGTTCTCAGCCATCTCATTTGTCTTAAATGAGTAGCTAGTCACACACTGTGCATAGGATTTTTCCTATGTGACATTCAGGCAAGGCACTACCAGCCAGAAGGCACAGGAGGAGGTTTAAATGCTATCTGATTGTCCCTGCAAAGCTGCATGTGTCATGTGTTAACTTGCTCAACTGCAGCATTTCCAGAATGCTGCTGCTAATCTCCTCAACACAAAAGAATAAGCTGCTTGTATTGCGCCCAGTCCTATTCTCAAAGATTTAAACTGGTTAACAATAAAATTCTGAAGTCAGTTCAAGAGCGCACTTACTAAGTGGGCTGTTGGTGTAGCAGCATTGGCGCAACTCACAATCGTGGCAAATAGGGGTGGGGAATGTGCCCAGGATGCTGAGGGCTGGCCAGGCAGAAGGAGTATTTAGCATCCAGGATGCTTTCCTCCAGCAAAAGAGGCCAGTGTGCTCCCCACGCACCACTGTCACTGCCCAGGAGCTACCATGTAGCAGGGCAGTTGGAGACACTATGTATTGGGGGTACAGCACCTGATCTCGCGGTACAGCACCACAGCACATGCATACACTGACGTGTTGCTGTGCTGTGCCAGTGCCACCTGATACTGGCACAGCAGCAACACGTCAGCATGTGACCTGATGCCCTTGTGGGCAGTGACCCAGGGGATGGGAGAAATCATCCAGTCACAATCAGATGACAGTATATTAGTAATAATACTGTCCTTGTGCATGAGATTGATCTATGTAATCTCTGTGCGGTCTGTGGCTGTGAGATCTGTGACCACTCCTCTGTGAGATGTCCACTGGCTTCTTCGTCCAACCATAGCCTCAGTCTAGATCCAGTCGACAAACAGACTCGAGTCCACACTCTTTTCTTCATCCATCATTGATCTCACACTGGTCTGTGGTTGTAAGGCTGCAGGTGGTCTGATTGTATGTGCCTTTTTTTTTTTTTTTAGTCCGACCTGTTTGTCCTCCTCCTGACGCAATCCCAATTTCTAAGGCCGATCCTGATCCATCATCACCAGCACCCACCACCATCGAGTCCACTCTAGAAAGACACAGACAGACCTCCCAGGAGCAGATTCAGTCTCAGACTAGCGGACTGGACAGAGCTTGCAGGCAATCAAAATGGGTATGCTGCTCTCTACTGCTTTTTTGCAGTCAGTCTTCATTCACTTCTAGTTGTTGCTTGATTGAGTTCTTGACATGTGCAGGCCAGCAAAAGGGGGGGAGGGGTTACTTTACCAGCATCACTGGTTTCTGAATTGTTCAGTTCCACCTACCCTTGTCTGTCCCTTCATTTTAAGCAGTAAGGCAATACTTATTATAAGACATATCTCATTCTCACAGCGACTCAGTGATGATGCATGCCTTATGCTGTAAAACAAATTATGACAGTGTAGCAGGGAGTAATGTAAGGCTGTTGGAATCCTAACAGCCAATCAGATTGCAGAATTTCTGACTGAGACCCTTTAAATCACATTTGATTTAATTTAAATGCTTGATACAATAAAATGATGCTGCTGGTGCCTGCCTGGAACAGTTGCACAAAGCCTTTCTTTGTTATTGGCTTCAGCAAGCCCTCGTTACTCAATACTGTGTTTTAGCCTGTCATCAGGTTGATATAAAAAGGTTTTGTACAATGTTGGCCTCTCTTTCCCCCATCACAAATTTGGGCATGGTATGGTGACACATTGTCCCCCCAAACAAATGAGGGCTACAACAAGCCCATTAAAAGTGCCTGCACCTGACCTGACCTTTATGTGGTGTCATGGGGTGGGCTGGTGGTGGAGGGAGCCTCACCCGTGCAGGGAGACTAAGTACACTTCTAGGACACACATAGCCCTTGAATAGAGATGATGACCACATTTCGGTTTCTTCTGAGCTCTGCTTTCATGAAGAACTCCATCATTCAGTTGAGATCTGGTGGTTGGGGCTGCACTGCACTGTGACTGAGACCGTGGAGTCAGTGTGTTGACATGTCTCTCTCTCTCTCTCTCTCTCTCTGTGCTTCTCTTGTGTTGCAGGATTCACTATTGCTTAAGTTGTGCCTGCCTGGACCCTTTTGCCTTGAAGTGTTCAAGTTAAAGCCAAGTAATCAAGAATGCCAAAATGCAAGTGCAAATTTACAGAGGAACTCAAGAACAAACATCCGTGTTTTCGAAATGGCGGGAGGAGTGGGAGGCAGAGTGCATGCTGCGTAGCGCTGGAACGTACGTCTCTGTTGCTAATAAAGGAGCCCTGGACTTAGAGGCCCACATTCACTGTACAAAACATCAAAAGAGTGTTCGGAGTACCAGCTCCTCAGGAAAGGTGACTGATTATTTCATTCACCCAGGTTCCAAAACTGAGGATGCTGTAAGTGCCGCTGAAGGCACTTTGGCATTCCACACTGTAAGACACCATGCCAGATACAAATCAAAGGACTGTACTACAGGCTTAAGTAAGAAGCTACACCCTGACTCTGAAATTGCACATAAGATGTCAAGTGCTTGAACCAAGACTGAAGCTATAATTAACTCTGTAATTGCTCCCCACGCTGTAGATATTGTGATTAAGTCACTAAGTAGTATTTCATACTGCGGAGTTGCCACTGATGGAAGCAATCATGGTGCAGTAAAAATGTTTCCGATTTTAATTCAGCACTTTGACTGGAAAACAGGGGGCTTACAAACAAAAATAATAGAATTACAGAGACTGTCTGATGAAATTGCAAGCACTATCGCAAACTATGTAACACAAACTCTAGAAAAAGGTGGCCTACTTGGAAAATGTATCGCATTCACAGGTGACAACTGTAACACAATGTTTGGGGGGCTCAGGCGAGCTGAGGACAGAAATGTGTTTTCAAACCTGAAGAGGTCACTGAAAGGTAGCTTGATTAGAAACATAGTAACATAGACTTTGACGGCAGATAAGGACCACTTGGCCGAACTAGTCTGCCCATTTCCCTACCTAGAGGATAAGCTGCAGATCCTATTTAACCAACAGCCTATTTCTTCCTACCCCCCACAAAAATTGCCTTATGTCTGTCCCATGCATTCTTGAATTCTCCCACAGTTTTAGACCCCACAACCTCCTCAGGAAGGCTGTTCCATGCATCTACCACCCTCTCTGTGAAAAAATACTTCCTCACATTGCCCCTGAGCTGCCCCCCATCTTCAAATTGTGTCCCCTTGTTCTTGCACATCTCTTTTTCTGAAAGATGCTACCCTCTTGGACTTTGTTGATTCCACTGAGGTACTTAAACATTTATATCATGTCCTCCCCTCCCTCCTTTCCTCAAAGGTATACATATTAAGTTCCTTTAGTCTCTCCTCGTATGGCTTCTTTTGCAGACCCTGCACCATTTTAGTTGCTCTCCTCTGAACTACCTCCATCCTGTCTTTGTCCTTGCGGAAATGGGGTCTCCAGAACTGGACGCAATACTCCAGATGGGGTCTCACCAATTGTCTGTAGAGGGGGATAACAACTTCCTGTTTTCTGCTGGTGATGCCTCTCCTTATACATCCCAGTATCCCCCCAGCCCTCCCTACCACCTTCTCACATTGCTTGCCAACCTTAAGGTCATCTGATATGATTACCCCCAGGTCCTTTTCCATTTTTGTTGTTGTTAGTACCTCCCCCCTATTGTGTAATCTTTCCCTGGGTTATTGTTTCCCAAGTGCATTATTTTGCACTTCTTTGCACTGAATCCAAGCTGCCATACTTCTGACCATTCCTCCAACCTTGCCAAGTTCCTTCTCATCTTTTCCATGCCTCCTTGTGTATCAAACCTGTTGCAGATCTTTGTGTCATCTGCATAGAGGCATACTTTTCCTTCCAGTCCCTCTGCAATGTCACTTATAAAGACATTAAAAAGGACTGGACCCAGTACTGAACCTTGCGGTACCCCACTAGTAACCCCTCTTTCTTCAGAGTGGACTCCATTTACAATTACTTTCTGTGTCCTGTTGTCCAGCCAATGTTTTACCCAGGCTACCACCCTGGGACCCACTCCCAGGCTGGTTAATTTGACTGTTAATCTTTGTGTGGTACTGTGTCAAATGCCTTGCTAAAGTCTAGGTAGGCCATGTCCACAGCCCCTCCCTGGTCTACTACTTTGGTCACCCAGTCAAATAAATCAATTAGATTTGTCTGACATGACCTTCCCGCTGTGAACCCATGCTGCCTTGGGTCCCGTGCCCCACTGGCCTCTAGGTACTCAACAGTTCTTTCCTTCAGAAGTGATTCCATCACTTTCCCTACCACAGAGGTCAAACTGACAGGTTTGTAGTTTCCTGCTTCTGTCGTGGTCCCACTTTTGTAAAGGGGAATCACATCTGCCTTCCCCCGGTCCTCAGGTACCTCACCATCCTCCCATGATTTGTTAAAAAGGGTAGTCAGTGGTGTCACTAGTGCTCTGCTTAATTCTTTTAGAATTCTGGGCTGAATTCCATCTGGCCCCATTGCTTTGTCCACCTTCAGTTTGAGGATTTCTTTCAGAACCCTTTCTTCTGTGAAAGGACTGGGATCGACCCCCCTATCCAGAGTGCTTCTGTTAATTGGATTAGGCACCTCCCCACCTCCTCTTTTGTGAATACTGAACAGAAGTATTCATTCAGTATCCCTGCTTTTTCACTGTCCCTCTCTGCCCACCCACCGTCCATTATATTCAGCCTCACTATCCCTCCCTTTGTCTTTCTACGCTCCCTGGTATACCTATAAAAGGTTTTATCCCCCTTCTTAACCAAGTTGGCTATCTTTTCCTCAGTTTGGGCCTTTGCTATTCTGACTATCCTCCCTGCTTCCTTCTACCTTAACTGGTACAGTTCTATGTCCTGCTCCTTCTGTGTTTCTTCCTAATTGCTATCTTTTTCTCCCTAACCTTCACTGCCACCTCTTTGGAGAACCATTGTGGCTTTTCTTTCATTTTGATTTGTTTATTTGCTTTACACAAAGGCTTGTTGCCTCTGTGATGGCAGTTTTGATATTTCCCCATTGTTGCTCCACCCTTCCTTCTAGCCTGTTTGCGAGTGCTTTTCTAAGGCACTCTCCCATCTTGCCAAAGTCAACCCTCCTGAAGTCCAGAACCCTCACTTTTGTATTGCTTGACTCTGTAGCTGAGTTTATCGTGAACCACACTGTTTGGTGGTCACTTGTTCCCAAATGGCTACCGACTTCTAGATCTGAGATCCTCTCACTGTCCCCATTTGAGAGTACGAGGTCTAAGATTGCTCCTCCATGAGCAGTTTCCAAAACTAGCTGTCTGAGGCATGCCACCTGAAGGGCATCGAGAATGGCCCTGCTTTTGGATGTGACTGCAGCAAAGGAGCTCCAGTTGACATCTGGCATATTAAGGTCCCCCATCAACAGCATCTCTCTTTTCTCTGCCATCCTAAGTATGCCTTCTATCATATCCTTGTCCATTCCCCTCCCCTGACATGGGGGGTCTGTATACAACCCCTGAGCGGACTGTGGTGCCATTTCCAATCTCTAAGGTGACCCACAGTGCCTCCTCTCCTCCCTGTTTACTCTTTTGTTCAGTTGCTTTTATTCCTTCCCTTACATGGAGAGCTACTCCACCCCCTCTTCTCCCCTCCCTGCCTCTCCTGTAGGTTGTGTACCCTAGTATGTTAACATCCCAGTCATGGTTCTCTGTGTACCATGTTTCTGTGACTGTTACAATATTTAGGCATCCCTCTTCCATCAAGGCCACCAGTTCAGGGAGCTTGTTGCCCAGACTACGGGCATTGGTACTCATTACCCTCCATTTCTTGATGGTCTTACCCATTTTTGCCCCATCCCTGTCCTTAATGCTTTTGTCACTTTCTCCATTTAACCCTGCGCTTCTCCCTATCGACATCTCTATGTTGGTGTCTACCTCACCTAGTACCCTGATTTTTTTGGGGGAGGCTAGGATTTCCCTGCTCCTCTCCAGTGTCTCCCCCCTTGGCTAGTTTAAATGCTTGCCAATGAAGCATTTAAACCTATCACCTAGGATCCTGGTTCCCCTCCTGGACAGATGCAGACCATCATGCCAGTATAGGCCTGCATCCCTCCAGGTGGACCCCCAGTCCCCAATGAAGCCAAATCCCTGAGCTCTGCACCAGTTTTTCAACCACTGATTGAATCCCATGGTGTGGAGCACCCTAGTCTCACCCGTGCCATAGATAGGCAGCACCTCCGAGAAGGTTACCGTGTGTGCTATTTGTCTAAGGCCCTTCCCCATCTCCACAAATGCTTCTTGCACTGCTCTGATCCCTTTCTTATCCAGGTCATTTGTCCCTAGGTGGACAATGACATCCAGCTCCCTTCCCTGTGCAGCTGCTTCTGCAATCCTGAGGATTTGCTCCCTGTCCCTCCAAGCCATGGTGCCAGGCAGACACCTTACCTCCCTCTCCCCTTCCTCCCCCAATTCTGCCTTCCCAACAATGGAGTCCCCCACCAGGAGTTGTTTCCTTCCCCTGTGGGGTCCCATGCACCCGCTAGTGGGTCTCCTTTGTGGAGGTTCCCAGCATCCTCCTTGGTCTCCACTGTTGGTGCCTCCATGGAGGAACCACACTTTTCCAGAACGGCATAGAAATTGTGGAGAGGTACAACTGGAGGGATGCACCACTGTTCCACCACCCTCACCCTCCCTGAGCCCACTGTGGTCCACCCGCTCCTCTTTCTTGGCAAACTCTGTGGCAATGGCAGTGACCCTGGTGGCCCCTGGGTGGAAGAGGAGGTCCCACAAATCCTGGCCAACTCAGAACAGAGATGAGCAACCTCCTCCCTCAGCCCAGAGAGGTGCCTACAGATGGGACAACACCACATCCTCCAGAACATCTCCCGGAAAATTGCTGCATCACAGTCACTGCACTGCACCACTCCCATCATGTCTTATTTCTGGTCCCCTAATTGTTGTTTGGAATACTTACTCTTTCCTCTGTTTATTTTTTTTCTTTCTGTCCCTACTTACATACTGTCTCTGTGTCCTTTTAGCTCCTGATCTTCCTGTTCTGAGACAAGAAGTTCCTATATTTCTCAGTAGTCTCCTTACCTGCTCAGAGTCAGACCTCCAGCAGCTGGGGGGGGGGGGGGGGGGGACGGAGAGCTACTCTTGCACTGTTAGGATGGTGAGTCTTTGGTGGCTCTGTGATCACTCACTTCCTGCTCCCACACAGGAAGTTACTCTTGTCAGTTAAGTCCTGTGCCTATAAAAGTAGAACTGCCTTTCGGTGGGGAGGTTGAGGGCAATATAGTCCCAGTAGAGAAGTTTAGTTATACCAGCAGCTCCTTCCTCCTGGTGCTCTGTTTGTTCTGTGGCAGAAGTTATCTAGGGCAGTGTTTAAATCTGGTTTTAACCTGGCTCCTTCTAACTAAGCCACTCCCCCTACTTTGCAAATCTTTCTACAGTTAGTTAATTTCACAGATAACAATTCCCTTCTGACACCTGTGACAAGCACCTAGATAAGTACACAGATAACAGATAACAATTCACTTCAACTAACTCTGACAAACACTTTTTTTTTTTACCCTAAATTGAAGCTCCCAGTACAAGAGTTCTAGTTCTTAGTCCCAGTAAGAAGTTTAGTTAAACCAGCAGCTCCTTCCTCCTGGTGCTCTGCTTGTTGGGGTAGGATGCCCAGCTCATGTTTTAAACAATTGTATCCAGCAGGGGGCAGACGTTCTTGAGGTAGATATAGATTCAACTGTGCTAAAGATTTTCAATTTCTTCTTGATTTACACTGCATGGACACAGTCTTTGAAAGAATGCTGTGACTTTGTTGAGGTTGAGTATCAACAGTTGCTTTATCATAGGAAGATGCGATGTCTGTCTCTCTCTCTTTCCTGCTATCACGAGGCTGCTGCAAATGTTCCCAGCATTGAAGTCACTCTTCCAGTCACAAAACAAACCCCCTATTCTGATACAGAAGTTCTTTGAAAACAAATTCAATGAGGTCTACTTGTGGCAGGTGCACTCACTCATGTCAGTGTTCCAGTCTCGGACAGAAACTATTGAAAGAGAGGGTAATTCTTTGGTAGAAGTGATGGAGATACTAGAGTCTGTCCATGGTGTTCTTGTGGAGAGGAAAAATCACAACTTCATGTCTTTGAAAGCAAAGTAAATTCTGAGCCAGAAGCAGAAGGAAGGGCTCAGACCAGAGTGTGACAGGTTCAGTGACACTGTACAAGACATCTACACAACCTGCATTGAGTACTTGGAGATGTGGACTCATCCTTTCCAAGAGTTTTTATGTTTCAAGTGGATGTCGCTGTCTGACACCCCTTCTTGGAATGATGTTGAGTCATGTCTCAAGTACTTGAATGAGAAGGGAGTTGAAATTAATGACACAAAATGTTTTGATCAGTTCTGCAATCTGAAGCAGTCTGTGAACAAAAACACTCAAGGTGAAGGAGAGTTGGGTGCTTTAAGAACTCATGAGAAATGGACAAGGTACTTCACAAGCTCAAAGAATGTGGAATGCTATTCAGAGCTCCTCAAGATTGCAGAATTCTTTTTTGCCATTCCTAGCCACAATGCAAATGGAGAGAGGGCCTTCTCACTGATCCAAACTCAATGGACCAAGGAAAGGAACCGCCTTTCTCCTGAGTCAGTGAAGGTGCTACTTGTTGTACAGTAAAACTTTAAACACTTGACTTGCAGTCAGTTTCATGATTATTTCATGAGCCACCCTCTGTTGCTTAGGAAAATTTGATCTTCTAAAAAGTAATCATTGATGGATTGGAAGGAATCAGGTTAGCATGTTGGCTTCAAAGTGTAATGTGTTGTTTTTTTTTTTGAACATCAAAGTTACTGACTGTGTACGAACTACAAATTAAACAAGATTGCTTACTCCTTAGGCCTTGTCCTCTTTATCTTGTCCCAAAATCTGGCAACCCTACTCATTCCGAACAGAAATAAAGACAGAAATAGTAAACCTCAGCAGCAAAATATTGGACATTGAAACTCACCAACCAAAAATGGACTCAAGTACAGATCACCTAGAAAGAGTGGCCAGTCAGCTCATGCAAGAACAGAAGCAGCTCATGGAAAAGTGTAATGATCTTAAAAATAGATCTTGCTGCAACAATGTCTGTATCTCTGGAATCTCCGAGGATAAGCAAGGACAAGACATGGGTGCCTTCCTGGACACCCTCCTGTGAAAGCTTCGGCAACTGGGTCTCGAATTCCTGTTTGATATCGAGCAAGCACACAGAGCGTTCTTCCCCCAAGCCCTGCAACAAAGATGAGAGGTCACAAGTAATCATACTAAAGTTCCTTAGTTTTGCGACCAGGCAGCAAATACTAACTCAAGCTTGGAGACTAATAATAGTGCAGTACAAGAATACCCACATTTTTTTCGAGAACAACTACTCACCTACTGTGGCAGCCAACAGAAGAGCTTATGGTCCTATATTGTGAGTGCTCTGGCCCCAACAATTGAAGTTCCTCACACTGTGTCCTGCCCGGCTCGTTGTGATGTTCCCGGAGGGACCACAACACTTCACCACCCCGGATGAGGCTATTTGTTTTCTGGGCAGCAAAGGCATTGAAGTTCCCCTTCCTCAACAATTGCCACCAACAGACGAACAACAGGAGCTGCATGAGGCAGCATTTCATGTAGTGGAACCCAGCTCAACCTGAAGACAACAGGGAGCAGCTGCACTCCAAGACATCAAGGCCCTGCTGCAGGCCTTTCAATGCACAGTCCCAGACTGAAAATACATGCTGTGCACCAATGTGCTGGGTATCAGGTATCCTCGGGACTAGTTCTTGAGAGTTGCATAAATATTTTGTGAGCTGGGCAAAAATCCCCTAATAGAAAAGGCTTGGGAGGAGGGAGCGGGGTGGGTGCCCCCCCCCCCCGACTGCAGCTGTTATAACCCTTTGCTTCCCAAAAGGGTTTCAAAATGCAGCCCGAGCAGATAAGGTCCCCTTTTATAATGTCTGGCCCAGGTAAAACAGCTTCCTTAGTAAGCAGGCCCACAATAAAAGCTGCAGCATTCCCTCAAGAGTCGAAGCAGCGTACACAATTACCAGGGTCGAGGGGGCAGGGGAGTGTTTTTTGCCTCCCCTTTTGCCGCTCCTACCCCCAGAGCTTGCATTGGGTCTGACTTGCACTGTTCCCCCCGATAAGGCACTCCAAATCTGTGGTTACCCTGATGTTACTGTAACATGCTCTGACCCCAAAAATAAATAAACTACAATAATACTAGCGGCATAGCCTAACCCAGGGGGAAACAGAAGCACAGAATTGCTGTGGAGCAATACCCCTTTCATCTCAACATGGGGGTGGCACTGAGTGGGCATGTAGTAAGGAAAGGGGCCTGCTCCCCCCCGACTCGGCAAGAGTCCCTGACCAGCCCCCATAGCTAAATGCCATGTCACAGGTTTATCGACCTTAGCATTGACACAACGAATGGGGGACACAATTTACACTGGACTACTGTTTCCCCACCCACAGCTTCCCCGAACAAGGATTTCCTTCCTATTTAGGGGAAGACGATCTAGCGGAGGGACATGGGTGGCGGGGGGGGGGGACGCAGGGAGAAACAGGCAAACCAAACTTGTGTGACCCCAGTAATTGAACAGAAATTAAAATAAAACTGAGTGGGACTCAGTGAGTGCCACGGAGGCTTCAAAGGTCCTGCATAATGACCATCCCATAAGGACAGCCAGGGGGCACTCTTACCACCAGCCCACCCTGGGATATGCCACATCGATGGTAATTGCTCTACCCTGTCATCTAAATGATGAAATACCACAATTTGAATGATTGTCCAGGCAATTTAAACACTGCCAAGGGCACAAACCAGAAGAACACAGGCAGTCCCTCATCCTCCAGTGCACTTAAAGGGTCATGAGTCAAAGAAATCTAAAAGGGAGCCCCTCCAGGGGTTCCTGAGTGTGAGGGACAAACCCCAAAATTAACACACTGACTCAGTGAAAAGCAAGGGAGCACTCTTACAGACAGAAATGGAGAGTGGGAGATTAAGGAAAGGCAACTCCTTGACACTCTGGGCTTCCAGAGGTAAGCACTCAATATAACCAGTACTGTAATGTATAACGACCAAATAGGAACCTCACCTTTGAGAGGATCCTCGATGGGAGAGCATAAGCAGAGATAACAGTGTCCTCCCCCCCCCCCCCGGGGAGGAGAGAGACACATTGAAACAATGAGGACAGCTGCGTTCTAGCCACCATAAGTGCAGTGCAAGCATGTCACGGTACACAACTATGCCCAGATTTAAAAACAAAAGTAGCAGGTTAACCAAAGCCATGAGATGCCAGAAGAGGGATCTCTGGGGGAAATGTATCCCATAACACTAGGAGAACTACTCCAAGGGAACACGGTAGACTGATGGGTTCTCCCACCAGCCTCTCCCTCCGGCAGGCCAAAGCCAAGAATCCCCTAGCACGATTGCTAAGGTCTTCCTATGCTCTCCCATCCTAGACAAGAAAGCAACACTCTGAACTCAGGGATGCAGGACCCAAGTACCCCTGTCTCAGCTCCCACCATGATGGATTCCCTCCAGGCCGAAGTCCAATATCTCCAACATTGGCTGTTCCACCTGTTCTAGCCCTGAGCAGCGCTCTTGGATCCAGGCAGCACCTTCGCCGCCATCACCGCTGATCCTGCTGGCTCCTGACCACCCTCCTGGTCTCCAAATCGGACTCCCCCCACAAGGCATTTCACCACACCCCAAGCGGCGCTCTCAGACCCCAGCGGCACCTCCGCTGCCATCACCGCTGATCCTGCTGGCTCCTGGCCACCCTCTTGGTCTCCAAATCGGACTCCCCCACAAGGTACAGCTGCTGAGTTCTTCCAGAGCTGACCTGCTTGTGACGGCTCTCCGATTGGAGCACCTTTTTTTCTTGTGCCTCCTTATTGGCCCAGAGGGTAGCGCTCAGCTCTCGATTGGTGTGCCTGCAAGCCCATAGTAGATATCTACAGCGAGTTATTCTCTCTTGTTCTGTACAGCTCTTTTGTATTGTTACTGTATGATGTACTGTTAAATGCTGTTGCTGATTTAAACTGCTGTAGTATTAACTGCTAATTTTGCTACAAGAGACTAAGTTCTGCTGCCCTCTGTGTAAATTGCTGACTGCCTGAAAACTTCTGTCTTTCCCTTCTCACTGACTATTTCCTCCAAGACCTTTCCTAACCCCTCCATTTCTTCGCCTCTTTCTATATTCTAGTCCGAGCAATTACAAGCCCTCTTACTATCTCTCCAAATCTCCCTTTAGTCTGCTCCTGCACTTGACTCCCACCCCTTCCCCCACCTCTAGGCTCAAACTCTCACTGTTTTGCTCTTGGAACAACCTCCTCTGTCCCCGTGTGACCCCACCTCTACCTGACCTAAATTACTATAGCTAATTTTTTGTTTTGTTTAATCATCCCCACCCCCACTGACTGTCTGCCACTAGCTTCCGCCCTTTAATTTTTCCTTTGTCTTAATCCTCTTATATTTACACTGTGTCCTCCTCTACTCCTCAGGCATTTCACCACACCCCGAGTGGCATCTCGGACCCCAACGGCGCCTCCACCGCTATCACCGCTGATCCTGCTGGCTCCTGGCCACCCTCCTGGTCTCCAAATCAGACTCCCCCACAAGGTACAGCTGCTGAGTTCTTCCAGAGCTGACCCACTTGCGGCATCTCTCCAATTGGAGTGCCTTTTTTCTTGCGCCTCCTGATTGGCCCAGAGGGTAGCGCTCAGCTCCCGATTGGTGTGCCTGCAAGCCCATAGTAGATATCTATAGCGAGTTATTCTCTCTTGTTCTGTACATTGAATCTGTTTTTCTCCTGCCCCCCCACCCCCACCTAAGCCTCCTATTAAATACACTTCTTGCCACACCTACCTTGGCTTGCTTTAACTTTTTTAGCAATTACAGTCCTTTCTCCCCACCCTCCACTACCAAGATAGGTCAAACTGTGTCCTCCTACTTTAATTACACTACCTGCCCCGCCTACCTCGGCTTGCCTGACCCTTTTAGTACTCACAGTCTTTTCTCCCTGGCCACCACTACTAGCTAGGTCCATTATGTCCTATTGCTTTACTCTGAACACTCCTGGCTCATTCCTCTATTGCTTTGGTGTTACTCCTCTAACATTTTAGTGTAACCCATGAACCTCTCTATTAACATCTTCTTGCCTTAACCCTTCTAGCATTCAGTGTATTTGGTGCAACCCAGGTACCTCTCTATTAACATCCTCTCAATCAATCAATCAATCAATCAAAATCTTTATTTATCCAGGCGGGCACCATTGAGCAAGGCTCATTTGCAAGGTGGATCTGGTCATGAATACATCAAAGTACAGTACAGAAGCAGGTATACAAAAAGCAATAATATACAAGGAAGAAAAAGTGTATACAGTACAAGGTTGAAATAAATAAAAAAAAAAACAGCATTATTTTACAATTGAAGAAGTCAGCAGATGTGCAATCAACCATAGGCATACAGGGTTTATAAGCAGAGATCTTTTGAGTGAGGCAGCCGGCAACTACACCTATAGGGGAAAGAGGCCGTGTAAGGGTGGCAGGTTAGAGAGGTAAAGAAGAGGAGGGATATATTACCAACGACTGGGGGAAAAATTGGGCTAAAACCACAGAAAGTAACAATGGCTGTCATGTACTTGTTTATTATGATAATGATGGAGGGGGGGTAGATAATTGGGACACTACTATGGATGAGGTGGGGCTTTAGCCAGGCTGGAGTGGACAGGGAAGGGTGGGTGCAGCAAGAAGAGTTAATAGGGAAAGAGTGAGAGCTAGGGATAGAAACATGCTCTTGTCCTCCCTATCTGGCCCCAGACCTTGTGAGACAAAGCACTCCATATCCTATTGTGTTGCTAACTTGAGACCCCCTGCTGGCTCTGTCAGTCCTATTGTCTAGTAGCCTAACCTTGTCGTTTGGACATATAAGTGGCAGTACCTCACTTTAGGTTACATTATGAGAGGATCCCCGTGGCTCCGCTTACTGCTGCTTCTTGCTGTGGTGCTGGTTGGTCCTCTCCAGCCATCCCAGCTGCCACCATGCACTGTTCTCAACTCCCCTCTGTGTCATAGTAACCTATCCCTTACCCCTGACATAGTTCTTTTGGTAGGACGTGTACTGAACTCCCCCTACAGGGTCCTCCTCCTGCTGTGCTTAAATTTGACAACCCTCTGCATGTTACAGTTGGAGTGTTAGTTTTTGCAGTGCTAGGCCAGAATGGCTACAGTGGAAAAGCTCCACATGTCAGATCTAGTAACTCTCATAGACGTGATAAAACTAGGAATCTCAAGCTAACTTTAACCACTCTTAGAAAATTATTACTCATCCTCCTACTGTGCTCAGGCAATGCTGAGCTCAACCCCGGCCCTCTTGATACTATAGCCTCACCAGCTGATCTAGCCAGAGTCAAAGGCATGAGCTTCTTGCATATTAATGTATGCAGCTTGTTAAAAAAGCTTACTATGATCCAAGCCTGGATGAGTCACACCTCGCCTGATGTACTAGTAGTTTCGGAATCCTGGCTTAGATCAGCCACCTCAGACAGGGAGGTCAATATCCCTAATTACACCTTGTTTAGAGCTGACAGGCAATCCAGAGGTGGAGGGGTGGCCATTTATGTTAAGAACAGGTTTGCTGCCACCTGTCTTGACTCATCCTCTGTCGCTAGTGAATTCGAATGTTTGTCTCTCAAAGTGGAGGTTTCGCAGACCAGCGTGATCAGAGTAATAGGATGCTATAGACCTCCATCCACAGGTTTACAGCTTCTGTCTCACCTATCTGTGAAGCTGGAACAAGGCTCCCTAGAAACAATTATCCCAGAGGATTTTAACCTCAATTGGCTATCTAATGCCTCAGCTCCACTCGCATCCTTCTATGATGATCATGGGTCAACATAACTTATCGCTGAACCGACGCGCCCCAATAAAAGGAACCTTAGCAACAACATCTTACTGGACATTATTATGGTGAGTAAACCGTATCTCTTTACCCATGCCGGCACCTTTTTTTCTGATGTCAGCAACCACTGCTTCATTGCTGGAGTAAGAGCTGCCAGCAAACCCCCTTCCACATCAAAGTTCACTGTGAAGAGATCAAGGCGTAACTCTGACTTGTTTGCTCACGTCGAAGAGCTTAAATATTCCTTGCGTTGGCAGGATTTCTACCTGGCAAAAATGGTCATCTCCATGTACGACATCTTCCATGATATCTTGTCAGTGGATCTCAACAAATACGCTCCTCTGGCTAAAATCCATGTAAGGAATAAAAACTGTAGATGGTTCTCCACTGAACTCAAAACTATGTTGCTTGAAAGGGATAAACTTTGGAAAAAAGCTTGTAGATTCAATACCCCTACGGACTGGAATCAGTTTAGGAGATTACGAAATGTCTGCATGAAAATGGTCAGAGAATCAAAGGCTGCCTTCTTGCATTCAGAATTCGACTCTGCTGCCAAGAGCTCAGCTAAATTCTGGAAAATTATCAAAGACCTGTCCGGCCATGCTTCTGGCAACCCCCTTCCGACTAAGATCGACTCTGGAAATTCAATCATCACTGATAGGTCGGAGATCTTAGAGTCATTCAATAATCATTTTGCCACCTCGGGCCCAGCATTTGATTGTTTCCCAGCGTGCTCCCTAGGTACCCAGGTTGGTACCCCTTATAATGCTTCCCTGCAACAGACTCCGCATTCTCATTCCAACCTGCTTCATTAAAAGAGGCGGAGGATCTCTTTTTGCAGATGGACACCAGGAAAAACGCTGGCGCTGACTCCCTAGACCCTTACTTTAAAAAGATTGCACATCATGTACTTGCCGTGCCCATTACCCACCTATTTAATCTATCTCTGGCTCAGTGTATTCTGCCACCTATATGGAAGACTGCCCATGTCATTCCCCTGTTTAAATCAGGGGACCCCTGTAATCTTAATAACTACAGGCCAATCTCCCTCCTTCCTGCATTGTCTAAATTACTGGAGAAAATAGTGAATGCACAGCTGCGGTCCTATCTTAAAACTATGACTCTACTAAACCCAATGCAGTTTGGCTTCAGAGCTAATCATAGCACTATCACGGCCCTTGCTAAAGTAACTAATGATTGGCAGAGGGAGTTAGACATCAAAAATTATGTCTGTGCTGTATTTCTGGATTTAAGTAAGGCCTTTGACATCATTGATCATAGCCTGCTCCTCCTCTCCCTGCAAACTATAGGCATAGACTCTCCATCGTTGCAATGGTTCACTGACTATCTAACAGGACGCCTTCAGCAAGTCAAGGCCGAAAGCGAATTGTCACCTCTTAAACCTCTCCAGCGGGGTATGCCCCAGGGATCTATATTAGGACCCTTACTGTTTGCGATATACATTAACAATATCGACAATTGCATAAACAAGGCCAATATTTATCTGTTTGCAGATGATACTGTCCTCTACTTAAGCAGCCCAACGCCAGAAGCTGCCTGTGAAGACCTCCAGTCTGAATTCTATCTACTCCAGAGCCAACCAATCCATAAAAAGCTCCTCCTTAATGCCAAAAAAATGAAAGCGATGCTCCTCTCTCCATTTACCCTGTCAAGTAATCCTGCAACTATTGGTTCAGTCCCTCAGATTACCCCCTTATTAGGAGAAAAGTTGGAATATGTCGCAAAATTCAAGTACCCGGAAGTGTGGCTAGGCCATAGACTTTCCTTCACTGAACATGCTGAGGATCTACTAAAAAGACTAAGGTAGAGGCTGGGAATTTTCTTTAGAATTAGTCAATTCCTAAACAGAGATGCTAAAACACGGCTGTTGCAATCCACGTTTCTATCATTGGTAGACTATGCGGACTTCCTATACAGCCAGTGTCCTATCTCATGCTTGAAAAAACTGGACACACTTTTTCACAGAACTCTGAGGTTCATAACGGGACTTCCCTTTGGCACGCATCACTGCTCTCTGTATGTGGCTATAGGATGGACCTCCCTTACATCCAGGAGAGATAGAAATGCCGCACTTTGGACCTTCAGAGCTATTTCAAAAAAACTGTCACATTTTATTACCAACTGTCTTCCTTTAGGCGCAGTAGGTAACTACGCACTACGAAGTTACTCATTTATCTCACTCAAGGTACCTATGGCTAAATCTCACTTTGGCAGAACAGCCATAAGCTTCGTGCTGCCTTCATTATGGAGCAAAATTCAAAAGAAATTTAAATTGTACATCCCTGTCTGCCTCTCTGCCTTTAAGTCTCTATATTCCAACTCATTCAAAGAGGTATGCAATTGTTTTTCCCTCCCAAGATCTGCATCAGTGTCTTCCATAGTACCTCATCCCACCCTGCACAGTACTCAAAATCTCAAACCCTCCTAGTACTGTCCACCGCCTTCCCAAGCCCTACATTTTCCATTATCTCCTTCTCCAACCCTCCCTGACTTGCTTCTCACCTTATCTTCAGTCTAGTTTCCCATCTTCAGGGTAGGAATTGCTTGTACCCTCTGGTTGAGACCAGCTCTGCTCCCCCCCCTTGCAACTCTCTCACCTCCCAAATGGTCTCCTACACTACCCCTTATTTACACCCTTCTCCTATCCCATCTGTTCTCTCCCCCCCCCGCACTCCTACTTATCTCATCCTCCCTCCACTCCTCTCTATTCTGACTTCCTGCTGCCCATGCTGCTTCTCACTGTACTTCTTTCTCCTCCTCCTCTCTATCTCTTTTCCTGTCCTCCACCACTGTGCCCAGGTTGAATATATGTACATGCTCCTTTTTTTGCACTTCTGTCTCGAATTGCTACAGGCTTGTATGTTCCATTGCTACATATATCTGTACTCAACTGCACTGCCTTGTATTGTTATGTTCACTTTGTTGCACCCAGGTCCATCTCGCAAATGAGCATTGCTCAACGATGTCCACCTGGATAAAGATTTTGACTGATTGATTGGTTCTACATCCCCCTCCCCTTTTGAGCTCCTACATGCTCTGTATCCACCCATGGTAAAACTACCCCTGAGGGCACTCTCTGGCCGTCATCTGAGCAAGAGACTTCACTCTCATCCCCCCAAAGACTATATTAACCCCTTATATGTAAGGGGAGTTGAACTGCCTGAAGCCAGATATCCATCACTTTTCGTACTTCCCAGATCAGACATCCTCAAGAGGTTAGGCAAAGGGCATCCTGCCAGTAACCTAAACCTCTTTTGTAGCATCTAGGTGCTATGGGAGCCCACAGTCATACTGTGAGTTACACTCAGCAGGAGCAACAACCTACTGCCTGTAAAGGAGAGTAGCACATACTCTCCCTTCCATGGAAGCACAGCTGAGGGAATCTTCCTCACTTAGAATACGATAGAGGGGCTGGCCCCAAGGTTGGTTACTGAAATTCAAAGTTATTTTGGTTGCCCAGTTGGCAACCAGTTTATAGATAGTTGCATGTTAATCAAGGTTGTTAATATGTTACCGCATGCTCTCTATAATTCTCAGATAATCTCTCTCTATATATCTGTTCCTAGCCTCACTACTTACTTACAACTGCTAAGAGCCAGCAGTGGGAAAACTTGAACCATACTATGGTAACCCTCCCACTGAACCTGGCAAATGGCTAAATCCGTGACAGTTGTCTCATTTAATATCAGTGGGATCCATAGTCTGATTAAAAGGTATCATTTACTACACCAACTTAAAAGGGACAAACCAGACATAATACTCCTCCAGGAGATCCACCTACCTGAAGCAGAACACGTGAAGTTTACGTCACTAGGCTACCAAACAACAGTAGCATCCTCCCAAAACTCAGGACGAAGATGCATAGTAGCCATAATGATTCCCAGAGGAGTTCCCCCTATCCTGGAAGAACAGATTATTGATACAGAGGGATGGTAAACCATTGCAACAGGGCAACTATACAATTCCCCAATTATACTGGTATTGCTATTCCTGCCTCCAGGAACCACGAAACTCTTCGCTCAACAATTCTTCAACAAACTACTGATGGTTCTGAAGGGTCAACTCAAAATGGGGGTAATCTTAATAGTACACTCCCCCCAATTTAGATACCTTGGGTCCGACCATCGACCATATTTCCCCCACTTCAAAAATACCTCAGACATACACTAGCGCATCTAGGAATGACAGACATCTGGAGACACTTCTACCTGACCAGAAGAAAATTCGCACACTATGCATATCGAACAGGAACCTCTTCTCGCCTGGACTATATATTCACCACAACGAAGCACTTAGATACAGCCCAGGACCTAAGGCACGGTGCCTCACTCCTCTCTGACCACTCCCCGCTGTATGCAACATCTGATTTTGGAAAACCCATTAAGTCGAACCACTGGAGACTAAATCTTATACATCTTAGAGACCCGGACTTCAAGAAGCTAGTGGAAGACCCAATATTCTGTATTACCAATGATAATAATACCCCAGACACTACCCCTGCATACTATGGGACACCCTTAAAGTGGTCCTTAGAGGGGAAATAAAATCATACTCAGCCCAGAAAAAGCAGGAAAGGGAAGCCCGTATGCAAGAGTTCCAATCCGCCCTTCAAACCCTACAGAGTTTCCTGCTACAGGGAGACTATTCAGCAGCCACACAGCTACGTAGGGTCAAACAGGATCTCCAGAAACTAACAGACAAAAAAACTAAACAGCTCTTATACCTAAAACAACGGCAACACAAGGGAAGTCCCAGAGGGGCATGTAATTTTGCATATAAACTCCGTACTCACTATGCAAAGGCATTTGTGAAGCAGCTATATGACCCTAGTATGGGCTCCCATATAACATGTCCTGCAGAAACATGAGCAGCCGTGGCTCAATATTACTAACAGCTGTATACAGCCAAAAACCAACCCTCCCAAGCTCCAATAACAGCTAACCTAAGTAAGCTTACCTTATCAGAACTGACCCAGGAACAGGCCAAAGACCTATTAATCCCTATTACAGTAAATGAAATAGAAGCCACTTGTCGAGACTGTAAAACATAAAAAGCTCCTGGCCCAAATGGCTATCCCACTGAATTTTATAAAACATTTCAAAACCCCTTTTGCCTAGCTTGCTCCCGGCCTTCAGAGAAATACAACAAAGTCCCCCCTGCCCCCCAGCTGGAAATACACAACCATATCAACAATCCTAAAACCCCAAAACGATCCCTGGTACTTGACCTTTTATCGTCCCATATCCATGTTAAACTGTGACTACAAATTATACATGTCCATAATGTCCTGCCAACTGGAACACCTTTTTCCATCCTTAATAGATGCAGACCAAGTTGTTTTTACTAGGCAAAGGAAGGCACATGACAAAGTCCATCAGAATCTACTTCTAATAGACTATGCAGACACCCTCCAAATCCCTCTCACCCTGCTAAGTTTAGATGCTGAGAAGGCATTCGACAGAGTTGCCTGGCCTTATCTATGGGCCATTTTGTCACCCTTCGGGATACCTCGGGAGTTCATAGAGAGTCTTCAAGCCTTATATGCTTTGGTGCAGGCCTATCTAAAGCTAGATGGCTCCCTTTCCAAATCTCTTCCTCTAACCAGGGGCACCTGACACCTCTCCACTTTGCACTCTACCTGGAGCCACTGGCTGCGGCCATATGGCAACATCCCAGAGTCATGGGACTCCCACTAGGTGGTAGACAGTACACAATATTGTTAATTGCAGATGATGTGCTGCTGACACTACCATCCCCAGACAAATTCATTCCCACCATCTGGCAGCTTCTATAACATTTTGGAGAGCTGGCTGGCTACAAGTTAAACACGTCAAAAACAGATGTGCTCCTATACCACTTTTCCCTGACCCCATATTTAAAAAATATGTTCCCATTTAAGTGGTATAAGCAGTCCATTAAATACCTCTGAATAAAGATAACTAAGAACCTAGACCACTTAGATCTTTTAAACTATGAACCTCTAGCCTAACAGATCCTAGTTGACCTTTCGAGGTGGACAAATCTTACACTCGGATTATTCAATCATATAGAGGCCATACAACAAAACGTGCTCCCAAGGATTCTGTACATCCTCCAAACTCTTCCTATCCCACCAGATAATCCCTAGTTCCAAGCATGAGACAGGGCAATATCACACTTATCTAGCAAGGAAACTCCCCTTGGATTCACTATACCACTATGCAGCTCCCTCAAGACAGAGGTGGAGTCAACCTGCCACACCTGTACTACTATGCTGTAGCATCCCATCTTCATATTGTCTATCTATAACTTACACTGACATGCCAAGCCTACTGGAAAGTGATTGAACAGACATTGAATGACACCCAGGACTCAGTCAAACATCTCTTCAGCAACCCCCCAGCATGTACCCCCCTAAATAAGATCCAGCGATTCACAGTTAAAACATTCCAACAAAGGCTGGCCCTCCGTAAACATTTCCTATCCCCCACAGAACAGCTGAATCTCCAAAACATAGCATACAAGATGGCCTTCCCTCCCAATAAAATAGATCAAACACTGCGGACATGGCAGACCTATGGTATCAGGCAAGTGTACCAACTCCTCACTCCTACAGAGATTAAGCTGTTTGTGACACTTCAGTCTACTTACACCTACCCTCAGTCCACTTCCATAAATACATACAACTTCATTCATACTGAAAAGTTCAAGAGGAGGCATTGACCCACATTGCAGAAAAACAGCCACCCCAGTGCACAGATTAATCACCTACATACTGGGAAACACCAGGGCACTCTTCTTTAGCCAATTATATCAAGCCTTACTAGCAGCCTCAACAACTAACACAGGTCAGACCCTGCACAAATGGAACACGGATACTACATACTCAATGGAAATATGGTAGAAATATATCCCCACTGCCCTCAGGATACTGACCACCCCCTACTGGAAGGAATATGCATGGAAATGTAGGTAGAGGTACATCTGCACTCCAGAGATTCTAGCTAAGTTTTTAGGCCCACTCATAGGGAAATGCTGGAGAAATTGTGGAGAATTACAGGCAAACCTAACACATGTCCTCTTGGCATGCATACGTAGAAACATAGAAGTTGACAGCTGATAAGGACCGCAAGGCCCATCCAGTCTGCCCATTTCTTTTTCTACCTTATGAATGTGCCAGCGACCTTTGCTCTGTCAATGGCCTATCTATTTATACTCATCTGTATTGCTCCCTTATGCCTATCCCATGCCTGTTTGAAGCCCTGCACCGTATTCATATCCACCACTTCCTGAGGTAGGCCATTCCATGCATCCACCACCCTTTCTATGAAAAAGAACTTCATCACATTACCCCTTAATCGGCCTCCCTCTAATCTCATGCTGTATCCTCTTGTCCTGCTATTTTTCTTATTTTGAAGCATGTTAGACTCTTTCACCTTGTTAATGCCCTTAAGGTGTTTGAATGTTTCGATCATATCACCTCTCTCCCTCCTTTGCTCTAGGGTATACATATTGAGCTCCGTTAATCTGTCCTCAAATGTTTTCTGAGGCAGTCCCTGCATCATTTTGCTTGCCCTTCTCTGGACTGCCTTAATTTGGTTAATGCCATTGTGAAGGTGTGGCCTCCAGTACTACACTCCTTTATAGCAGGGGTTCTGACATCACTTCCCCAAAACTGCTAACAACATACACCTGTTCATATCCTTAAAGGCACAGCACACACTGAATAGGGGGAGAGACACTCACAAGCTCGCACACACAAAAACAAGAACAAATAAACAACAAAAGAAAAGCATCTGTAACTGGAAAGGACACAGACATGACGGGAGTGGTGCAATGCACTGGCTGTGGAGCAGCAGTCTTCCGGGAGACATTCTGGAGACTGTGTTTCTGCCCTATTTGCAGGCACATCTCTGGTCTGAGGGAGGAGGTTGTTAGTCTCCATGCTGACCTGGCAAGAATTCGGGAAACCTGCTCACCCACCCAGGGACCACCCAGGCCACCGCCACTACCTCAGAGGTTGCCAAGAAAGAGGAGTGGTTCGACCACGGTGGGCTCAGAGAGGGTGAGGGTGGTGGAACAGAGGTGTATCCCTCCAATTGTGCCTCTCCACAATTCATTCACCACTCTGGTGGAGCATGGTTCCTCTATGGAGGCACTCACAGTGGAGACCAAGGAGGATGCTGGGAACCTCCACAATGGAGACTCACAGGAGGGTGGCACAGAACCCCACATGGGAAGGAAACAACTCCTGGTGGGGGACTCAATTGTTAGGGGAGTATAACTGGGGAGGGAGGGGAAAGGGAGGCAAGGTGCATGCCCGGTGCCATGGCTTGGAGGGACAGGAAACAAATCTTTAGGATTGTGGGAGCAGCTGACATGGGGAGGGAGCTGGGTGTCATTATCCACCTAGGGATGAATGACCTGGCTGAGAATGGGATCAGAGCAGTGCAACAGGAGTTTGTGGAGCTGGGGAGGGGCCTTAGACAAGTAGCACACATGGTAACTTTCTCGGAAGTGCTACCTGTCTATGGCATGGATGAGGCTAGGGTACTCCACACCATGGGATTCAATGACTGGTTGAAAAACTGGTGCAGAGCTCAGGGATTTGGCTTCCTTGGGGACTGGGGGTCCACCTGGAGGAATGCAGGCCTATACAGGTACAATGGTCTGCATCTATCCAGGAGGGGAACCAGGATCCTAGGTGATAGGTTTAAATGCTTCATTGGCAAGCATTTAAACTAGCCAAGGGGAGGCACTGAAAAGAGAAGGGAAATCCTAGCCCCCCAAAAAATCAGGGTAATTAGTGAGGTAAACACCAAGATAGAGCAGTCGATAGGGAGAAGGGCAGGGGTAAATGGAGAAAAAGACAAAGGCAGTAAGGACAGGGATGGGGCAAAAAGAAATAAAGCCATAATAAACTGGAGGGTAATGAGTACCAATGCCCATAGTCTAGGTAAAAAGCTCCCCGAACTGGTGGCCTTGATGGAAGAGGGATGCCTGGATATCGTGGCAGTCACAGAAACATGGTACACAGAGAACCATGACTGGGATGTCAACATACCAGGGTACACAATCTACAGGAAGGACAGAAAGGGAAGAAGAGGAGGAGGAGGAGTAGCTCTCTATGTAAGGGAAGGGATCAAAGCAACAGAACTAAAGGGTAAACAGGGAGGCGAGGAGGCACTGTGGGTCACCCTGGAGACTGGAAATAGCTCCACAATCTACACAGGGGTTGTATACAGACCCCCATCTCAGGGGGAGGAAATGGACAAGGAAATGATAGAAGGCATACTTGGGATGGCAGAGAAAGGGGAGATATTGCTGATGGGGTCCTGAATATGCCAGATGTTAACTGGAGCACCTTTGCTGCAGCCACATCCAAGAGCAGGGCCATTCTCGATGCCCTACAGGGGGCATGCCTCAGATAGCTAGTTATGGAACCCACTGGAGGGAGCAATTTTAGACCTGGTACTCTCAAATGGGGACGGAGAGAGGATCTCTGATCTTGAAATGGGTAGCCATCTGGGAACAAGCGACCACCAAACAGTGTGGTTCACGATAAACTTAGCTGTAGAGTCAAGCCACACAAAAGTGAAGGTACTGGACTTCAGGAGGGCTAATTTTGTCAAAATGGGAGAGTGACTCAGAAAAGCACTAGCAAACAGGCAAGAAGGTGGCGTGGAGCAACAATGGGGAAACATCGAAACCACCATCACAGAGGCAACAAGCCTTTTTATGAAGCAAACAAACAAATCAAAATGAAAGAAAAAAACACTATGGGTCTCAAAAGAAGTGGTGGGGAAGGTAAGGGAGAAAAAGATAGCATTCAGGAAGTTTAAGGAAACACAGAAGGAGCAGGACAGAGAACTGTACCAGTTAAAGCAGAAGGAAGCGGGGAAGGCAGTCATAATAGCAAAGGCCCAAACCGAGGAAAAGATAGCCAACTCAGTTAAGAAGGGGGATAAAACCTTTTATAGGTACATTAGGGAGCAAAGACTAAGACAGGGATACTGAGGCTGAATAAAGAGGAAGGTGGTTGGTCAGAGAGCGACAGTGAAAAAGCAGGGATACTGAATGAATACTTCTGCTCAGTATTCACAATGCAAAAGCAGGGGGAGATACCTAATCTAGTCAATAAAAGCACTCTGGATAGGGGGGCTGATATTAGTCCTTTCACAGAAGAAAGGGTTCTGAAAGAACTCTTAAAACTGAAGGTGGATAAAGCAATGGGGCCTGATGGGATTCACCCCAGAATTCTAAAAGAACTAAGGGAAGACCTAGTAACACCACTGACTACCCTTTTTAGTAAATCATGGGAAGATGGTGTGTTACCTGAGGACTGGAGGAGGGCAGATGTGATTCCCCTTTACAAAAGTGGGAGCAAGACAGGGACAGGAAACTACAGACCTGTCAGTTTGACCTCAGTGGTAGGGAAAATGATGGAATCACTTCTTTTTTTTTTAAACGTTATGTTTTATTTTATATAAAACACACATAGAGTTATTTTACAAGCATTAATTAGATGTCATTTGACATTTATATCACCATAGAAGGGGCCACCCCTCTTTAATATAAGCAATACAAAGTATCAAATGCTTTTCAGATACAACATATGAGGGTAAACTAAAGGAGAGGAAGCAACTTGCTAGTCCTCTGTTTTTACAAAGTATATCAGTGCTGTACAGGAGCCCATGAGTGGCCTGGAAATTATCTGAAACTATTAAAATGAATGTAAATATAGCAACGTCCTTCACCACACTAGGTGGTATTGGTATCCAGGCCCCAACTTAGTAAAGCACAAATACCGTGCAATCCTACATTTTGATCAAACAATGTAAATAAATCCAGAGCTTACTCAACAAGCTTGGAATTAAACAACCATTTAAACCACATTATAAATTTTAATAAGGTTTAGGAGGAACTATTGAATAGTCCAAAAAGAACATGGAAGTCCTTAGTACTGTCCATATTTCAAAAGAGGAAACACTAAACAGTTCCTTAACGATCTTGTTCAATTTCAAAAAAAAGGGGTCCATTATATATTAACAGAGTACCTGTAGTGATACCAGTCAGGATATCTCCAGTTCTGCAAAGCAAATTCAAGTCTCCTCATCCTCCCAGGATTGCTGGTCTGATTCGTTTTGCTGTCTGAGAGGAATTGCATGTCTTCGAGCCCATTTAAGAGCTTCAGCAGGCTCTGAGAAAAGAAATACCTTCCCACTTCGTACAATCCTCAATCGTGCAGGAAAGAGTACTCCATGGACAAATGAAGCATCACGGAGCATAGCCCTTACTCCATCAAAACGCTTGCGCTTCTGTCGAGTGGCATAGCTTATGTCCGGATACATATTTATCCGATGACCATCATAAAGGAAACCCCATTTTCTTTTCGCCTGATTCAGGATGAACTCTCTTGTGGACACCCCATCTGTAACCAGGATAATTGCTCAAGGTGTATCCTGTTCTTCCACACACCCATGAGGCGTAACACAGTAGGTCCAAAGAAATTGATGGGCTTAAAATTGTGTATCTGATCCAAATTGCTGAGGAAGCCACTCTTGAAAAAATAGCAAAAGGCTACCCCCCTCAGCTTCCTCTGGAATCCTGAGAATTCTTAAGTTGGGAGCCCTGATTTGATTCTCGAGGGTTTTGATACATGCCTTCCAATGATTGCACTCCTTAACCATGGTGGTCGCGGCACCCATTGCTGTGTCAGCCTTCTTTGAAGCATCAAGGGCAGTGGTTTGAGTCCCTTCCATGGTCGCTTCCAACGTGACGACCCGATTATTTAGCCCATCAAACTTGTCGGAAAGAGCTGTTACCGATTTAATTAACTTCGTCAGCTTTCCCAATGGTTTGAAGAGTCTCCTCCTCCTCCTCTATACCCTGACATTATCCTCTGGCCTGCATGAAGGGAGTGCATGTAGAAGCTGTCGGAGCATTTCTGGATTTTGCCCCGGCTCCGTGGTGCTGTTCTTTGTACGGATTTCCCATAATTTCCACAGGTTTTTCTGGTATCTGTTCCTCCGGTTTTGTCTCCTAACTACAAAGTTTAAACTGCAATATTTTGGCCGTTTGTTGAGTTAAGATGGCAAGAGCGATCAAATATCTACCATATTGCTCAGGCTCCACAGTGTGCCCCCATGAAGGAATCACTTCTGAAGGAAAGAATTGTTGAGTACCTAGAGGCCAGTGGGGCACAGAACCCAAGGCAGCATGGATTCACAGCGGGAAGGTCATGTCAGACAAATCTAAATGATTTCTTTGAGTGGGTGACCAAAGTAGTAGACCAGGGAGAGGCTGTGGACATGGCCTACCTAGACTTTAGCAAGGCATTTGACACAGTCCCTCACAAAAGATTAATACACAAATTAGCCAGCCTGGGAGTGGGTCCCAGGGTGGTAGCCTGGGTAAAACACTGGCTAGAAAACAGGACACAGCGGGTAATAGTAAACGGAGTCCTCAGTGAAGAAAGGAGGGTTACTTGTGGGGTACCGCAGGGTTCAGTACTGGGGCCGGTCCTTTTTAATGTCTTTAGAAGTGACATTGCAGAGGGACTGGAAGGGAAAGTATGTCTCTTTGCAGATTACACAAAGATCTGCAACAGGGTTGATACGCAAGGTGGGTTGGAAAGGATGAAAAGGGACTTGGCAAGGTTGAAGGAATGGTCAAATGTATGGCAGCTTAGATTCAACACAAAGAACTGCAAAGTAATGCACCTGGGAAACAAAAACCCTGGGGAAGAGTACACAATGGGGGTGAGATACTGACAACAACAAAATGGAAAGGGACCTGGGGGTAGTCATATCAGACAACCTAAAGGTGGGCCAGCAATGTGAGAAGGCAGTAAGGAGGGCTGGGGGATACTGGGATGCATAGAGAGAGGCATCACCAGTAGAAAACAGGAAGTTGTTGGCCCTCTGTACAGACAGTTTGTAAGACCACATCTGGAGTACTGTGTACAGTTCTGGAGACCCCATCTCCCCAAAGACATAGACAGAGTGGAGGCTGTCCAGAGGAGGGCAACCAAAATGGTGCAGGGTCTGCACCAGAAACATATGAAGAAAGACTAAAGGAGCTTAAGATGTATAACCTTGAGGAAAGGAGGGAGAGGGGGAACATGATAGAAACATTCAAATACCTCAAGGGAATCAACAAAGCCAAGAGGGTAGCATCTTTCAGAAAAAGAGATGTGCAAGAACAAGGGACACAATTTGAAGATAGAGAGGGATGGCTCAGAGGTAATATGAGGAAGTTTCTTCACAGACAGGTTGTGGATGCATGGAACAGCCTTCCTGAGGAGGTCATAGAGTCAAAAACAGTGGGGAATTCAAGAATGCATGGGACAGATATAAGGCAATTCTAGTGGGGGAAATAGGCTGTTAGTTAACTAGGATCTGCAGCTTATCCGTTAGGTAGGGAAATGGGCAGACTAGGTGGGCCAAGCAGTCCTTATCTGCCATCAAATTCTATGTGTCTATGTTTGTAAAGAGTTATTATTATCTCCCTCTTCTGACTTGTGATACTCCTACTAATACACCCCAACATCCTCTAGCCTTACCTACTGCTTTAGTGGTCTGCTTGGGTGATTTCAGGTCATTGGTGATGATGTGCTCAAGTCTCTTTCTTTCCTTGTGACTGCCAGCAACTCCCTCCCAGCCTATAGGTGGCTTCAAGGTTTCTCTCTATGTGCATGATCTTGCACTTCTTTTGCATTAAACCCCAGTTGCCACTCTTCGACCATTTGCTAGTTTATCCAGATCTCTTCTCATTCTGCCCACCCCATCTGGATCATCTACTCTGTTGCAGATCTTGGTGTCATCTGCAAACAGACAAACCTTACCACCAGTCCATCTGCAATGTCACTGATGAAGATATTGAAGAGGACTGGCCCCAGGACTGATCCCTGAGGTACCCCACTTGTGACTTGCATCTCTTTTGACTGTATACCGTTTACCACCACTCTCTGTTTTCTGCCCATCAACCAGTTTGCCACCCAGTTGACCAATGTCTTACCCACCCCGAGCCTACCCAGCTTATTAATCAATCTTCTATGTGGAACAGTATCGAAAGTTTTGCTGAAGTCAAGGTAGGCAACATCAACTGCTCCCCCTTGGTCCACCACTCATTACCCAGTCAAAGAAATCTATGAGATTAGTTTGACAGGACCTTCCTTTTGTAAACCCATGCTGTTTTGGATCCTGTGCTCCTATGGATTCCAGGTGTTGCACTATCCTTTCCTTAAGGAGTGCCTCCATAATCTTGCCCAGTACTGAGGTAAGACTGACTGGTCTGTAGTTCCCTGCCTCCTCCCTGCTACTTTTGTGGAGCGGGATTACAAAAGCCCTTCTCCAGTCTTCTGGGACCTCTCCTGTGCTCAGTGACTCACTAAACAGTTCTGATAATGTCTCTGCTAGCTCCACCCTTAGCTCCTTTAGTACCCTGGGATGTATGCCATTAGGTCCCATTGCCTTGTCCACCCTGAGCTTATTGAGCTCTTGTAGGACTCTTTCTTTTGTGAAGGAACAAGTGCACACCTCCCTCCCCCCTGTGTCCATGATGCTGAGCTGTGGGCCCTGTACTGTACTACACAGTCCAGATATGTGAATGGATCCATTCACATATCAGGACTGTGCAGTATGGTACGGGCTGCACGCCCATTGGCTCATGCTGTGGACCAATGGGCGTACAGCCCTCAACATGCAGTGTCAGTCGGCGGACGGGCGGGTGGCAGGCGGTGGGTGCTGCTGCCCGCCGCTGACGGGGAGCGGGCGGTGGGCTCAGTGGGCAGGTGGGGAGGGGTACCACTGGACCACCAGGGTTATTGGACCTCCACTTTTTACAACACATGCCCATGATCGGGCTGCGAGCAGTCCACTGGACCATCAGGGATATTGGACAGCTTTCATTTTCACTTCTGCCCGCGATCGGGCTGCGAGCGATCCACTGGACCACCAGGGATATTGGACAGCTTTCATTTTAACTTATGCCCTCGATCGAGCTGCGAGCGGTCCACTGGACCACCAGAGATATTGGACGAATATTTCATTGTACACATGCCCGCGATCGGGCTGTGGGGCACATTGCCGCATTGTGCAGGGGACGTCGGTCCCCGACGGCTGCAGCCTGGCAGGGCGCCAGCTGCAAGTCGCCGGGGATTGGCACACCTGCATGCAAATGGGGCTATAATGACATGCAAATGGCCCCATTTGTGCCTTGCATGCATTATGGCCCCATTTGCATGTGCACTTTTGAATATCGCGGTTGTTGCACCTAGCGCAACGGAACTTGCGCTAGCGCATCCCACTGCTCCACTCTGGCCACTTGTGCTGGCTGCTGTGCCATGGCACAGTTTTGTTGAATATCACCCTGTCAACACCCCTGAACAGCCCATTTGCACTGCGCCCAGGCTTGCGCCACAGCCTGGCGCAGTCTAGATATTCGGGCCTATGTGTCAAACACAGTTCTTTCCAAAGTCATGGTCAAATCAATGCTGTTTTAATGCCTTTTTTAAAAAATATCCACACTGGGACGTGATGACCTTGGCAGGCTAGCAGCTCAACGGAGCAGCTCCTGCTCCAAATACTTAATTTAACTCATTTAAATGGCCAAACCAAAGTATCCAGCACTTGTTAACGGTAATCGCTACTCTCAACTGCTGCAGTGACCGACTGAGGTGAGAAGACAAGGATCAAACCAATCTGTGTACATCTGATGTGTGTGTTACAAGGAGGTACTTTCATGCCTCTTACATGCGGAAAGTTTTATGAGGTTGCAACATCTCTGCCTTCCTCCAGTAATCTGTGAACAGCGCTTGTATGTAGGGGGAAAAATACATATTACTGTATGGTTGCACAAAGAGTCAGACACTGTATTTCCTAATGCTTGTGTCCTAACTCGTTCTGCTTATTTTGAATACTTTAGGAGTGTGAAAGAAACTGGAAATGGCATCAAAGAAGAAGGAATGTGGTTTGATACGTCCATGGATTAAGCCTGTAACTAACTACATTCTGGGTTGCAAGACAGAACACAGATGATGGGGGAAGCAACTGTGAAACATTGACTTAGCATATCAAACCATATAGCAAATGTTCACTCCAACAATGGCCTTCTGTTCAAAGAATGCCTACATCCATCAGTCACTGATAGTGACAAAGACTGGCTACGTGAAGGTACACATTGCATTGCTGTGTGTGGTTACTCGCAAAATCTGAAGCATTATTATCCACACTAGTTAACACCTAGATATTTCATTTATAGGCAGTGTGTCACACAAACTGGTGAAAAAGTATTGTGACCAGTTCGTATCTGGTGAAGGATTTACGTCCATCTCCCACTTACCAAACTTACGCATTGGAGGTGTACCACAGTGTGGTGTGCCACTTTGCGCCAAAATTTTATCACTTCTTCTACCCTGCTGTTTGCCAGGTAATTTTTATGTACTGTTTGTTATTTCTCTCTCTATGTCCCTCTGTCTCTTTGTTGCTCCATCTCCATTTTTCTCTTGACAATATGCATACATTGTATACGTAAGCAATAAGACACTCCAGGGTGTGCATGGAACATATTGTACCATGACCAGGGGCATAATAATGCATGAGGCATGGCCAGGGGCCTCATGCATTATTACACCCCTGGCCGTGTGGTAAAATATGTTCCATGCAAACCCTGGAGTGTCTTATTGCTTACATAAAATGAACTTCTATCTTTATGCTACATTTTATAGCTAGAAAAATCATGTATGTAGAAAAAAGGTTTTTATGCTGGTAATCTATGATGAACTAGTCCTTATGTGGACATTTGTTTAAATATTCATAAGCTGATTAAGAGAATTAGAATGACGGTGCATGTGGGCACAGGCAGGATGTAATGAGCGATTGGGAGTCATTTCCCTCTTCATTCACCAGATATACAGTACAGCACCAGGTACAGTGTAGCTCATGTGGGCATCCAGGAAAGCAGTTTGTCTCTAGGACTGTAGTGGGAGAAAGTCTTTGCGGTCAATCGGAGCATTAGCAAGGTAATACAGGAAGGCGGCATTTAAATCACAAACGTTCTAACTCTCCAGATTTCAATTATGAAATCTGGTTCTGCTTTGACCTTTTTTTTCTGTTCCATGCATAGTGAGATAGGTCTCTGATTGGCTGGTTTAACTCTCCTATTTTATAATTAAGGGTATAAGATTGGGGGAAGGGGTGTCAAGAAAAGTAATATCTGGCTTGAATGCATACCAGACAGGACAGCGAGTAGAGTGTAACAGAATATGAGCTGATATATGGGGAAGGTGGAGTGAAATCTGCACATTGTGGTGCACCTGGGAACAGATTATCTGGAAGGGAGAAGGACAGATGCAGTACACGACAGATTCAGGGAAATGGGTAAACCATGCAGGAAAGAGTGAACAACAGTAGCCTTCTCATACTTTCTGACACTGTCAAGGGCTACTACAGACAGGAAGAGTCAGTCACTTCAACATTTGGCAGAGGGAATGGTGTTGCACCAAAGGGTCTGTATTGCTGTGGGACTGGAGTATTACATGGGATAACACAGATCTTAATGCAGTGGATAGGTCACACCTCAGCATGGCAGGGTCACAAGTGTTGAAACAGAAGCTGAGGGAATTGCATCAATGAGAGGTATCAGTTAAACTATGTAGGGGTGGTGCATTGGAGCTGGGAATCACCAAGAGAGGGTGTCCCATTGACCTCTTCCCACCACAGGGATAGATACGACCTTAGGTGAAATAGGGGTTGAATTGAAGGATAAAATAGCATGAAGGCTAGGGGCAGAAAGGGTGGTGGTGGGATGTAATGCTCTGCCCGAGGAAGTTGTATCAATGCATAGTGCTGGGTGATTCATGAGGGGGTGGAACACATCCAAGGTGAGGGTAAAAATCAGTAGGGGGTTGGAGATGGGGGGGCATCTGAGAGAGGGTGGGCAGCTGCAGTGTAATAGACTGAAGTGCTGCAGACTCAAGCAGACTACATACACCAAATGGCCAATATCTGCTGGCACTTTTGTATGTTTGTTTTTTTTGTACTGTCCCTGATCTCCTTACATGCACATGCCATCTACCCTAGCTATGGTCCTTATCTTCCCCTATGCCTATCACAGCCTCTCTTAAAGCTCTCCACTGTCTTCAATGAGATGACCTCTTCTGGCAGCGCAGTCAACTCAAAAACAAATTTTCAAGCTTCTATGGCAGGCACATAATGGCTGTACTGCATTTTAACGAGAATGTTACAAGGAGACAGGCTGTCACTCGTGAGGGTAACCTGCAGTACCGTGTCACTTTTCCAAAAGCGAAGAAAGGTGAAGATGCAGTTGTAAAACCAGTCAAGACCGCACCCACATATGATAAATGAAACAGCAGTTTATAGCCTAACACTATCTTTCTAATTGAAATCTGTTCATTTCTGTATAAGCAGCACTGTATAAAATATACTGTGATAACTGATGTGTTTTCATTTAGTGTAGATGTCTGGGCAACATAATGCTAACAGCATTTCAAGGCACACCTTGGCACAGTACTGATTTTGTGGTTGTTTGTGTGCATTACTGTGACATTTTTATTGTGCGCACGTATGATATTTGCGTTATCAGTGAAAAAGGTTCTAAGATATGTTAGCTGTGATGGTTCCATACACTATAGGAACAAAAAGTGCAGTAGCATATGATGGCTCTTTTGACAGAGTAATGGATGTTGGACATCACTATAGCACCTGGGTCTGCTTACTTGATTATTATGCAATTGTATTTGATCCATGTCTGGTTAACACACAATTCAGTCAAGGTCAACATTTGGTTTGTGGCTGATGTCTGCAGTGTCCATCTTGCTGCACATTAACCATTATCACTCCTGCAGTACCCAAATGACCTTCAAGCACACAGCACATAATGTTTAATAAACCCTGACTGTGAATACTAAACTGTACTCAGCATCATGCAGCACAATACCATCATGGTGTATTTTTTATAGTGTGTAGTATTACGTGACATGTGTGCTTTGTGGATCTTTTTCTCTCATCATGAAAATATAAAGTACGGTACAGCATTGTTCAATATAGAAATCCATCATTTTCAAACTTGGGTTGTACCACAGTTTAAAGATCATAGCATTCTATTGTAACCTTCTGTGGCACAACATTGTACAATCACTACAGACTGCACAATTTAGTTTAGTTTTGAAACACAGAAAAGTACATAATGCACACAATTCACATTATACAATATACTTTACAAATAATGGATGAGCAACTTTATGCACAGCCACTGTCTTCTGCCAACTCGTGGTCATGATTCATATGGACCTGTGAATATCTGCTTTGCAAGTCAGAGGTAATCACACACCCTCTTTGCCAGAAAACACTGGTTGTGCATGGTTGCACATCTACTATTCTCAGGAACTTTTGCACCCTCCAGATCTGGTACAATGCTGTAGTACCACAAAAGGGTGCTGTCACATTCAATGACATTTGAAGTATGATTCAACAGCATGTTGAAAACCATGGACTAATATACAGAACAGTGATGCAGTACTCAGTTCACTAATATTTTTTGATAACATGATAAAACCATCTGTAGTACTTGGCAGCCTCTACGACAACTAGATTTCAGTGGGTTTCAATTTCTTCTTGTACTAGAGTTCAAAGGATCAGAAAAGCTGTTGTACTATTGATCTGATGTCACGTCAGTAGTACAACAGCTCTTCTGATCCTTTGAAGAAGCGTATGCTCGCACTGCCTTTTTTTTGGGCACTCTTCTAACTATGGGGAAGGATAGGGAGAAAAAGACAGCATTTAGGAAGTATAAGGAAACACACAGAAGGAGCAGGACAGCGAACTGTACCAGTTAAGACAGAAGGAAGCAGGGAGGGAAGTCAGAATAGCAAAGGCACAAACTGAGGAAAGGATAGCCAACTCTGTTAGGAATGGGGATAAACCCCTTTATAGGTACATCAGGGAGCATAGAAAGACAAAGGGAGGGATAGTGAGGCTGAATAGAATGGACGGTGGGTGGACAGAGAGGGACAGTGAAAAAGCAGGGATACTGAATTAATACTTCTGCTCAGTATTCACAAAAGGGGGGGTATCTAATCCAATTAACAGAAGCACTCTGGATAGGGGGTCGATCCCAGTCCTTTCACAGAAGAAATAGTTCTGAAAGAAATCCTAAAACTGAAGGTGGACAAAGCAATAGGGCCTGACGGGATTCATCCCAGAATTCTGAAAGAATTAAGGGGGGAACTAGTGACACTACTGACGACCCTTTTTAACAAATCATGGGAGGATGGTGTGGTACCTGAGGATTGAGGAAGGTGGATGTGCTTCCCCTTCACAAAAGTGGGAGCAAGACAGAGGCAGGAAACTACAGACCTGTCAGTTTGACCTCTGTGGTAGGGAAAGTGATGGAATCGCTTCTGAAGGAAAGAACTGTGGAGTAGCTAGAGGCCAGTGGGGCACAGGGCCCAAAGCAGCATGGGTTCACAGTGGGAAGGTCATGTCAGACAAATCTAATTGATGTTTTTGACTGGGTGACCAAAGTAGTAGACCAGGGAGGGGCTGGGGACATGGCCTACCTAGACTTTAGCAAGGCATTTGACATAGTCCCACACAAAAGATTAATAAACAAATTAACCAGCCTGGGAGTGGGTCCCAGGGTGGTAGCTAATAAAACATTGGCTGGACAACAGGACACAGAAGGTAACTGTAAACGGAGCCCACTCCGAAGAAAGAGGGGTTACTAATGGGGTATCGCAGGGTTCAGTACTGGGTCCAGTCCTTTTTAATGCCTTTATAAGTGACATTGCAGAGGGACTGGAAGGAAAAGTATGCATTTTTGCAGATGACACAAAGATCTGCAACAGGGTTAATATACAAGGAGGCGTGGAAAGATGAGAAAGGATTTGGCAAGGCTGGAGGAATAGTCAGCAGTATGGCAGCTTGGATTCAATGCAAAGAAGTGCAAAATAATGCACCTGGGAAACAAAAACCCAAGGGAAGATTACAGGGACCTGGGCGTAATCATATCAGATGACCTTGAATTTGGCAAGCAATGTGAGAAGGTAGTAGGGAGGGCTAGAAAGGATACTGGGATGTATAGGGAGAGGCGTCACCAGCAGAAAACAGGAAGTTGTTATCCCTCTGTACAGACAGTTGGTGAGACCCCATCTGGAGTACTTCATCCAGTTCTGGAGACCCCATCTCCGCAAGGACATAGACAGGATGGAGGCAGTCCAGAGGAGGGCAACTAAAATGGTGCAGGGTCTGCAAGAGAAGCCATATTGAGGAAAGGAGGGAGAGGGGTAACATGATAGAAACTTTTAAGTACCTCAGTGGAATCAACAAAGTCCAAGAGGGTAGCATCTTTCAGAAAAAGAGATGTGCAAGAACAAGGGGCCACAATTTGAAGATAGAGGGGGACGGCTCAGGAGCAATGTGAGGAAGTATTTTTTGAAAGAAAGGGTGGTGGATGCATGGAACAGCCTTCCTGAGGAGGTTGTGGGGTCTAAAACTGTGGGAGAATTCAAGGATGCATGGGACAGACATAAGGCAATTCTTGTGGTGGGGTAAGAAGAAATAGGCTGTTGGTTAACTAGGATCTGCAGCTTATCCTGTAGGTAGGGAAATGGGCAGACTAGGTGGGCCAAACAGTTCTTATCTGCCGTCAAAGTATACGTTTCTATGTTATTCATTAGTGTGAAAGAACCACCCTTCAAAACAGTGCAACATCTACTTGGTAAAATCATACAACTGATGGTGATGGCTAACTAACATGCAATGCCATTCTGAATCTCTTTCTCTATTCACCTCTCAGAAAGAACAGAATGACCAGAACTCCAGACAAAGAATTAACTGTGCTGTATCCTTTTGGTGGCTTAAATGAACTGAACTGTTTTACAGTTCCATTTAAGCATGCCATTCCATAACTTATTGACTCTCTGATTTAGTTTTATGAATTCAGTCCTTTCGTATTTGAAAGTCATACGAGTAACATCACTTTGAAGTTGCAGTTAACTGAATAGATGTTTCAATGCGTATTTCAAAATTAGAAACTGACAGTGTGTACACCAGCATGTGTAGCATGTTGTTTCCTGTGTGAAACCAGTACAATTCTAACCTTGGGCTGCCATATACTATAGAAAACAGTATACTGTCAACCATACACAGCAAGGCTGTACTCCCATCTTGGGTTTGTAAAGACTCTTAGAGGCTCGATGGGAATACAGCCTTGTTGTGTATGGTTGACCATACACTATTCTATATGTGTCATACATAGGTACAGTGTGACACGTGATTGTTCTATTTAACGTACTTTATGTTTGTCAGGTTACATTAAGGAAGTACTGGAGGAAGTCATTCAGCTATGTGCGGATTACCCATCCTATCATTTGGCACAACCTTTACATGAAGATGTTTCAGTACCACCCCCTGTGTGGTCCACTTAATACCATCCCTGCAAGCTGGATCTCACTGAGAGGCACAGCACATGGTTCACCAAACATCAAGAATAGAATATCAACAAACAATTACGGATGTGGAACTCACTAGTTTATAGTTCCCCAACTCCTCTTTAGGGTGGCTTTTATGGCGTGGTGGAACCATGTGAGTCATCCTCTAATCCTGTCGTACACACACTGACATGAATTACACAGGCCATCCTACATGCCTGCCAGTACCTTTGCAAACTGTTTTAGTACCCTGGGGTGTATGCTATACAGTCCTTGTGCCTTGTCCACCCTCAGCGCCCTTAACCCCTGTAGCATTGTACCTTCAGTGATCTCCTAGGCCATCATCATCTCCCCCTTATCCTATCCTCCCCACATTAGGTATTTCCCCCCCTTTCGCTTTAATAAAAACAAAGCATAAGTAGTCATTATTTGCTTATGTCTGTTCTCCACCTTTTTCCATCCATTCTCCTTACTTCTTAATCCTTACTACTTTGTCCTTACAACCCATTTTCACCCTGATGTACCGGAAGAACTGTTTCTCCCCAACATTAATTCACTGCACCTGCATGTGCTCCCTCATCTACACCGCTCCCCCCACCCATCCTTTCACATGAACTCTACCCTTGTGGAAAACTGTGTAACCTGTAAGTGCCAGGTACAAGTCCTGGGTTTGGGTTGGCCATGGTGCAGTTCTGGCTAACATGTTGACCAAGCCATCCACCATGAGAGACTGTTTTTCTGTATGTTTCATTAGCCAGGATTGTAGTATTTCATTATCCCACCCTCCATCACCTTTCTTCTCCACCACCCCCTTTCTTCCAATTCTTTTATGGCCCTCCCTGTACTGTTTGACCCTCACCTTATGTCACTTTTATATGGGGGAAGGCCCATATGGTTACCCATCCAGAGGCCTGTGATCGCCTCAATCCATCGTTCCACACCAAATTCCTATTTTAAATTGTAATGAATATACTCACCAAGATTGTGCTTCCCACCTTCATTGAACTGCACTGTATCTTTAGCATATACACTGCTGGCCTCACAGGTCACCACCCACCCTCCTAACATACCTACCCTTTTTTCATGACACCACATTACCATCCAGTCATTACACTCCTGAAACCCCATTTATACTGCTGTGCTTGCCCTTTGGAGTGGAAGTACATGTGTGACCTACTTTACTAGTGTGACTGCACTGTGTATAAGTTATGTATATGTTGGCACATTATGCAATTACTTTTTAAATTGCAATTGTCACATAATAAGAAATCATAAAGTAATATTGTGAAACCGTCTTTAATCAGATGTTTGTCACAAAATTAGTTCAGTTATGAAAATCAATGTTTCAGTTAACCACAGCAAGTTTTGTTACAGAACTATTTTTGGGTTTGAACAAAAAAATAGAGCAAATTGTTTTATTATTAAACATACATTACTTTTTAGACGGAAAATAAATTATTACAGCACGGTCTTAGTTATAAGATTAAGAAGTGGGTGTTCATTCATTGCAAGTAAATTAGACATTACAGGACAAAACAACATACATTATCGAAACACGAACTATCAACATTGTTAAATGGGTGTAATACTGTTGTGGTACAGTAATAATGCATAATGGTAACCTGATTGGCATCATTGGTGATAATCACAATAATGACAGTGATAACATTGTTGTTGATTGGCAGTGCAATCTTTAAACTGTATTGTCATTATTCATTATAATCACAATAGCTCCACAAATATGGATGGACAATGGCCACTTCAGTGGCGGATCACCTTAAAAGTTGGATTATTGACTTTTAATGCCCTGCACGATCTGGGCCCTGATTATCTGAAAGAACTCCTGATTCCTTATCAACCTGTGAGATTGCTCCGCTTAGCCGACGAGGGGTTGCTAGAGATGCCAAGGGTGATGCTAAAATCTGCTGGGGCCCGTGCTTTTATGTTTGCGGCCCCTTCCCTTTGGAATTCTCTACTCCGTCAGACCAGGGAGTGCACAACTGTGGGGAGTTTTAAACAGGCTTTGAAATCCTTCCTGTGGGAAAAAGCCTATGGTTTTACTGTTCATTGATTTGTTTTTGTCTGTTTTTATAATATTGATTTCTGTATTTTTATCTTATTTATCTTATTGGATTGCACCTTGATATTTGAAAGGCGCAAAATAAATAAAAGTATTATTATTACCACTGCAGCGCATAGTGAGGACAGGCATGGCACCAAGAGAATAGAACATTTTACAGTAAGCAACACTTTTACAACTTACAGTGTCAAGTAACACATCAAACCCACTTAGGCATTGGTACACAGTGATCCTACACACCACCTACACATGTGATGATACAGAAGTACAAAAGATGTACCAACAAGGCACGACCATACTCTCTTCTCCATGGCTGACCTCCAAATGTGCAGACTGAATGAGCAGATGCTTGTACAAACACCCACTTATTCACTGCAGGTACCAGTCATTTTACAGTAAAGCACGGAGTGTGCAGATAATGTGATGATACTGTTACGTTCAACTGTGGTGGACAAGTGCCGGGGGTGCAGTGAGGGTGGGAAGTGGGTGTGGGAATTGTGGAACACGGGTGACAGGAACAGCATATTCCCTGAAAAGTAAGCTATAACATGGCTGTGAGCTGCAATGGATCAGCATGTGCCCTCTTCATTCAGCCAAGTGTGCGACCATCCATGGAGGAGACATGAGGGGGTTGTCACAAGTGCACTCCACAGGTCAGGCCCTCTGCTCCCACAGTGCCAACCTCGAAGCGCAATAGTGTGAACAGGTAACAGACAGGGTAACTCTCCTGTCTGCTTTGGGTTAGAATCACCTCTTAGCCTCGAGTTCTGGGGAGAATCAAACTGTGAACTTTATGCTAGCATACCCAATTAACAGGCTCAGATATGTACCCTCTTCGGAGGGGGGGATGCACTACAATCCTTTGCCCAGGGGGTATCCAGCCAGGTTTCCAAAATGTACCCTTAGAACTCTATATGAGATCTAGGTATTTCTTACCTTTAAGTAAGCTTTAGTAACACCATTCAGGCTCTTATCAGCTGTCAGACTTAAGCACAGGTTCAGCAATGACATGTAAAATAACAGAAAAGAGCACAGGCAGTATCTTAAAGAAAATGCTGTTTGCTAAAAAATGGTAAAACAGGTAAAATCAAATACAGAACAATTCAATATCACAAATCTCACAGTCCTATAACAAAAAAAAAAAAGGAAAATTACAGAATACAAACTCCTACCACACATACTAAATTCTTATCTGTTACCTTTAAGTGCTTTTCCAGAGAACTAACTTTCCCAGAGTCCAAATATAATATGACACATTTCCCAGATACAATGTTTCATTTCAGCTCTATCTTTCCCCACCCTCTTTTAGTGAGACCAGCTAGATCCTCCCTTAGATTTAATTCTAACAATTTTCTACCAGGAGGTATTTTAATTAATGTGTACATCAGAAAAATGCCATTTCCCCACGTGACAGTCTTTGATCAGACATTTCCTTTTGTTTCATTGCTGATTTCCTGTCCTTGTAGGATTCATGACTTCTCATCAACATGCAACCAGATAAGTCTCTTCCTGCATGTCATAACATTTATATTTTGAGAACCAACATCAAAGCAGCAGCAGGTGATCATAAACTATCCCTCTGGAAGGAAGGCATTAATTAGGTTTTTCCCTGGTCAGCTTAATGAAATCCTGTAGCTGCAGCCGCTGACACCTCTTGGGTCAAAGGTCACTTGTCACTGACTGCTGACTTGTGTGAAGACAATCACAAACCATTTATTTATAATACAATATCATACCATAATAATATTGGAGGGTTTTTCCCATGACAGTGGTCACCAGTTCATAGTTGGATGGTGGCGAGGGGGATGGTGAGGGACTACCTGTTATGGTGGTGGGGACCACCACACACCCAGGGATAAGAAATATTTTATTTTTTTATATTGAGAGGCAACAGGCTGCTGTTTGTGGACTACACACCCAGATGCTTTTTGTCTACACTGTTGGTGTTTGTAGGGTGTTGGAGGGGGCACTTGCTGCCATGGAATTATGGTATTTTTCTCTATGATACCATTGATCTCAAGGTGTGGGAGGGGCAAGTTACACAACAGGGATTGAGGATATTCTTATTTTAAATCTGTAGTGCTGCATGGTGGGTGGGTGGTGGAGTAGACACCGCAATTTTTATGTGTTTCTGGTGAACAGTGGGGATAGGGTCACAAGAAACCATGATAAGCCCACACTGGCTGGTATTATTGTTTGCATATCTATACACAATATAGAGGATAATGTATGGGCAACAGTTAACAACCACACTGTGTACACTTCAAGAAGTTGCCATGACAACCTAACAGAGCTCGAGAGCACAGCTCGAGAGGTCAATGCTTGTCATGGAAACCTAGAGAAGTGTACTCAGTGGGGTTGCTAACTGTTGACCATACATTATCTTGCATAGTGTATGGTGCAAAACACAGTACCAGTTAAAAAGAGAAACAGCTGTGAAACAAAAAAACAAACTACTTCATGTGCTCTATGCCACAGCCCACCCCCAGATCACGCTTGTTACTCCTTAGCTTACAAAGAATTATGAGCCAAGAGGGTCGTCGGAGAAGCGGTACAATTTTATTTGCGGCTGTTTTACAACAAGCACAGCTATTTTAATCAGCTCAAATGGAAAAAAAACAAAGAAAAGTCAGACATTAAGATTGCGATATGAGCCACTAATGCAGTCGAGTCATATGACACAGGTCAGACGTCACACCAGGTCAAACTGGCGACGTTGAAACGGTTTCTGTTTAGTGCGAGGAGGGAGCCAGAGCACCTTACAGTGAACTTACAGGTACTTGCCAGAATGGGGTGTTGGGGGGGGGGGAGATGGAGAAAAATGTTTTTCAGTCTGTACTCTGAAAATATTCACAACATCACCATTGCTCACTGCGACTCACAGACAACTGCTTGATGATTTTGAAATGTGGTCTGAGCCAAATGAACGATGGCAGATGCTGTGGCACATGATGGCATTACATCACGTTGTGCCATTGTGGTGATGCACTCAGGATGTTACAACAGCATCCTGATGTCACATCGATGGTACAACAGGCCTGTGTTTTAATACAAAACGGAATACAATATGGCTCTCCCATACAATACACAGTTATTTTTTGTTCATTGTAAGGAAACCTACTGCTAAGAAGACCTAAACATCTTCATGTAAAAATTAAAACTGTGACAATTGCAACACATTTGGTTAGGCATAACATCAAGTTAGATATAACATGACATTTTTTGGCAATAAAAATTGACACAGTTGAACTGTCAGAATTCAACACATCTAAAAGGCAACTGATATGAGTACATTTCAGATCATGTGTTTTCTGGCCACACATGTAACGGTTACTGGCTTGGTGCCTGTTGGGCTCCTCTAAATCCCCTATATTCGTCCGATGGGAAGGCAGAACAAATTGCGGCAACAATGCATGCAGGAAGCACTCTTCTACTGTGTCTTCTCAAACGCCACCAGATCCACCACACAAATTTACGATATGCCACAAATCAAAAGGATCTGTTCAAAACAATAAAACAAAACAGTTAATAGTTCTGCAAACATACTAACATTTTTAACTGACAGATTATACCTGTGAAATATATTTATTACTTATTTATTTATTTAGCTTTTGTTGACCAGGTAGGTACACTAGACAAACTGTATGCCTATTTTCAGGTACGACCCGGGAGAGTACAATGAAAATACAGGTTCAAATAAGGTACATAACAACGAGAGGGGCAATGTACAGAGTATCAAGAGAGCAAGATGAACATAGATTGTCCACAGTGAGCAGTAATAGGTAAAATATACATATACATACAGAATAAATAGAATAAGACATTATTCAATGGTAATTACATTGTATTAGTGACCCTATTTACCAGTGCCACATAATTCATAAGCAGATATAGATATTTTATTACATTGATTGAGTAAATGACAACTACAGAATAGTAAAATGTGGAGGGCACGGTGTGGTTCATGGTTGAGGCACTGGATGTCACGCCTCACGCCAGCAACCATAGTTCGGGAACGAGCTTGGGACACCAGGGGTTTGAAAGGGAGGGATATGATTCAGCATACTGAGGACTGCTATCCTCTCCAGGGGTGGGATCCTACAGTGTATCACTCTGTATCGGCCTCCAGTGGAGAATGATGCCTACTCAGGAGCTATGCCGCAGATAGTGTGTGACGCGATGGACATCAACACTACCTGCGCTGACATCACAGCGCATATGTTAAAGACCATGCTCATGACAGGATGATGCCTACAATGGAGTACTACCAGCCACAGTAAAACAAAGCCCATCCTCATGGCACTTGTTTTCATTCTTTACGCACCACGCACGGATGCCCAAGGGGGGGGGGCGCACACACACAACGCACCCGACCATCTGCATCCGTGGACCACACAGAGCAGTCGGCATTCAGGTTGCATGTCAGCACAATGCGGTATGCACTAAACTGCGTAGTATTGGCAGTATGAGTGAGGATATGGGCGCAGGTTACATAAGCTGTAAGCCTACAATGGGAAAACACTGCGAGCACAGACTGATATTGACAACCAGTCACGAGGGTACTGGGAAACATCTTGCAGTGTAGCATTGTGCATGGTGCCCATTGTGTGTGCAGGATGCCACACCTCACGCTGGTGACCTGGGCTCAGGAACGGACTTGAGGCATTCAGGGGTTGGCTGCGGATGTCAGGATTGAGCATCAGAAGGACTGCTGTCCTTCCTGTGGGTGGGGAGTTTGTGCTGCTTGCATCAGCATAACAATAAGGGTTCGGCCCACGACCAGGGTGCTTGGCTGCTTCCGTGGAGGTGTAAACAGCTGTAGCACCCATTGAATGGGTGAGGGCACAGGGAAGAAAAAAAGAGGAAAAATACCTGAACCTGGCAGAACTCATAATGGCTATGATGGGGGGCTGGAGGACGTACCGGGGGACCTAGCCTCTGCCGGCCCCGTGGAGGTGGTACAAATAATGTTGTGATAAAAAAAAAAAGTTGAAGGATAAAGCGTAGGCATGTGAATGGGCCATATGATAAAATACAACGATACTCTAATTGACTCCAGAAACTGAAATGGAGGCTTAATACCCTTAGTAGTACACAACTGGAAAGAGCAGTCCTACTGAGGCAGGTAAGTTCCTATTTTGATTTGGATAGAGGGTGCAAAATGTTGGACAGGAAAGTAAAAAAAAAAAGGGGGAAAAGCTATCTTACATGTGCAGAGTGGCGTGTGTGTGTGTGTGTGGGGGGAGGGAGATCTGGTAGCAGAGAGACAGGGAGTGGGGTAGGATTTTAATTACTTCTACTTGACATTATATACCATAAGAGGTGTCCCAAGCCCTGACCAGCTGCAGTACTTTTCAAAGAGCTGTATTTTTCCCATCTGTGTTGAGGTGCCCCAGTCACTGGACCAGCTGTTGAACTGGGAGGAGCTCCTATGGGTGGCAGGAGGTCGGTGGGGGAACTAAAGCACCTGGGACATACAGGCTGCCTACTGATTTCATAAAGGCATTTACCCAACTATAGACTGATCCATTGCAAGATATGACTGAGGAGAGTCTGGGGTGTGGTGAGTTGATCCCTCTATTTGGTCTGCCATTATCACTGTGCTCCTGAAGCAGGGCAAAGACCTCACCCTCTGTGCCTCGTACCGCCTTACGTCTGTGCTAATTGCAGATTATAAAGTTACAGCCCCAAAAATTACAGCCTGGTTGGAGGCACTCATCAGGTTGGAGTGTACTCATCAGGACCATGAGACATTGTGCAGTGAAGACAAGGAAAGCACATTCATAGAACCCTAAATATTATTCATAATTATGCATGGAATCAGAACACATTTCTGGGCAGTGGTCCTTGCCCTAAATGCAGAGAAGGCCTTTGACTGCATCAGTGTGGGTACATGTTTGCCACACTTAAAGAGTTTGGCATTGGAGACAAGCTTATCAGGTGGCTCAGGACTCTGTCGCTTCTACAACTGCACAAATCTCAACGGTTCACTGGCTCCTTCCTTCATCCTTAGTAGGGTGACTAGACACAGATCTCCACTCTCCTCTTTTGTATGTCCTTACCTTACAGACCCTTGCAGGTGCCACTTGAAACCACCTGGGAATTGAGGAGTTTAAATAGGGTAAAGAACACAAAACTGCACTATTTGCAGAGAAAGTTCTGCTCTACCTGCAAACCCAAGCAGAGGGCCTCCTGAATGTTCCATCCCAGCTGGCTGAATAGAGAGCCCTATCAGGTCACAGAATGAAACACAGAACATAGGAACATAGACTTTGATGGCAGATAAGGACCACTTGGCCCACCTAGTCTGCCCATTTCCCTACCTACAGGATAAGCTGCAGATCCTAGTTAACCAACAGCCTATTTCTTCCTACCCCCACTACAAGAATTGCCCTATGTCTGTCCCATGCATTCTTGAATTCTTCCACAGTTTTAGACCCCACAACCCCCTCAGGAAGGCGGTTCCATGCATCCACCACCCTTTCTGTGAAAAAATACTTCCTCACATTGCCCGAGCCATACCCCTCTATCTTCAAGTTGTGTCCCCTTGTTCTTGCACATCTCTTTTTTCTGAAAGATGCTACCATCTTGGACTTTGTTGATTCCACTGAGGTACTTAAAAGTTTCTATCATGTCCCCCCTTCCTCAAGGGTATACATATTAAGCTCCTTTAGTTTCTCCTCGTATGGCTTCTCTTGCAGACCCTGCACCATTTTAGTTGCCCTCCTTTGGACTGCCTCCATTCTGTCTATTTCCTTGCGGAGACGGGGCCTCCAGAACTGGGCGCAGTACTCCAGATGAGGTCTCACCAACTGTCTGTACAGAGGGATAACAACTTCCTGAACTGGGCAAACAGTGAAATCATGCCAGTTGGGAAGTTACACAGACAAGCCATCACACAGAACCCTTTGGGTCTCCAAGTAGTCAACTTTATTAAATATGTGGTAATCCAGATCCCTGCCACAATTTATCAACTGGTACTGAGGAACTACAGCCCCCTACTCACCATTATAACAGAGGACTACGACAAATGAAGAGATCTCCTCCTTATGATCCTGGGCAGAGTCAACTGGTAAAGATGAACCAGCTTCATAACTACCTACACTTGTTCAAGTTTTCCCTAACCATATGTGTGCCTGAAAAAATATTTAGCCAGCTACAATATACAAAACGTTCGGTCATACTCACTCATTTAGAGGTGTGGCATCATCTAAGGGTCCTTCCATAAATTCATACTCGTAGTATGCCACCAAAATGATGTTGCGGCTAAGGCAATTTTCTTGGAAGCAGTCTACTTCAGTGATGCAGTACACATGATCCTCCTCATATTGGGCTAGTGCAGCTGAAACCTCCTGGCAACAGATGCTGTGTCCATTTCAGTGCAATTTCCACACTCAAACCTGCAAAAAAAAAATCACTACAGTCACTGGTGGGGTACAGCTACATGCGACAATCACTGTTGACACCAAAATCTACATTTGTAATTTACGCATATGGAGGAAGTTTAGTCTCTGCATTGCCACATATCAGGCATTCCTACTCACACTCCACCCTCACCTACCCATGCAGAACAGTTGGCTTAAGTGGTACGCTTCACCAGGCATTCCCTTACTGGTTGTTCACTACACCTTAATAGAAGGAAATCTTCCATTGAAACCACACATAGAAGGAAAGATACCCTCCACTATCATAAGGGAGTAGATCTCATCACCCTGAATAAGGCTCAAGACATCTATGGTGCTCTGGACCCACCATCATCATAAAGGGTCGTACGGACAACACGACCATTGGGTTAAGTAACACTGGCCTTGGAGTAGTGGAGAGGAAGACACAGTCACTGCACACACCTATAGCCAAAAAAGCATAACAGTAAATGAAAGATGTAACCTTTGCTCCAGCTCGCAAACACAGGCTACAACTATGGATACTAACTCTTGATCTCGGTATAGGAAGGACACATCAGACTCCTCCACTTGCAGGTCATATTTTGTTTTTAAAAAGTGACCAATCACTAGGCCGATCATGGAACAGTGAGGGAATACCATCTAACATACACAGGACACTACCTGCAGGGTCTCCTATGAAGGATACAAAGAAGACAAATGATTTTAAATGGGGGTGAGTACTGGAGGCTCTACTGGCATGTTTAATAGGCTAATGTTCCAAATTGTTTTGAGGAGTGATGCCCGCATTGCACTGAGAAATCACAGAAAAAGGTTGTGTGGTAAAATAACACTTAAAAGGCATGCAGTGTTTGACAGTGGCATTTTTTTTCTTTTATACCTTATTTCTATTATGTATCTACACCACCAATGGTAATAACACTGTCTTTCTGCTTGTCTGGAATCAGAAACACTCACACACATGTCGAGGCACGTGCACGGTGAATTCTGGGGCACCACATCACTACTTGCCCCCCACTCCCACCTGTGCTGACAATGGACCTACAGAAAGTGGTAGATTAAATCCTGGGGGTTGAGGAAGGCCACACAGGTGAGGAGAGTTACCTGCTACTACCTCCACACACAAGCAGGCTCCACAAAGACCCTGTGCTGTTCCTGAATCTTGGTCGATGACATAACAACATAGTGCCTCACCACTGTGTGACATCACCATTTTTTTTTTGGTTGATTACAATTTGCTACCAACATTATATGGACAAAGATGGATGGATAAGGGAACCACCTGTGGTCTATCAACTCAGCCAGCCGGAATTTTGGTCAACAAAAGGTCCCTGACATGGTATCACCAGTGTTGCACGACACAGCGAGGCACACGGTGAGGGTTGTGCCAGCTAAGCTGTGGCACCAGCAACATGAACATTAACAAGTGGTGTTGCTGACGGGGGGGTGGGGGGCAAACAGAGTCAGTCTTAAACATTACATCAGTGAGTGACAGAATAAGTAAAATCATACTGTGGCATTGGATGGTGCAAAACTAAATTTAAGCAACGATTCTCACACCGGCATACACACAACACTGCTTAACAAGACGAGTAGTACTGTCAGTGGACAAAAACTTAAAACACTACATTACATACTGCATGACAGACAAGAGACAGAGGGAGATGGTAAATGAGAACCAGGAGTTAGGCAGCAATCTACCTCATGGAGCCTTCCTGGGACCAGTCATATTCAATGTATGAATCTGTGTATTGCAGAAGGGATGGACGGAAAGGCCTGTTAGCACAATACACCAACATCTGAAACAGGGTGGATAATCAAGAAGGGGTGTAGTAAATTTTTTTTAGTGTTTGATAACTGGGTAAGGCCCACTAGGCACAACTGCCTGTTTTCAGTGGTGATCTGGGAGCACTGGGTGGCGAAGTGACTTGCTTAGGGTCACACAGTATGCAAGTGGAGGTTGTGAGAATCAAAACCAGGTATGGTCTGCTAGACGTACAAAGCTTGTTCACAGCTCATTACTTTGGCCTGTAGGCTATAATGATGAAAGATATGGGGATGCTGGAAAAGTGCTCAGATGTGCGGAAACTTACATTGAATGAAAAGTACTGCAAAACAATCCATATGAAATGAGGGGTGACTGGAAAGAGTTGTAGGATCTAATGGCAGGTGCTGGCAGTCATCAAAGAAGAAAGGAATATAGGGGTTATAATTATTTTCGCCCAATTGTTTAAGCAGGAGTGGCACACTAAGCTGAAAGCTTGTTTACAGGTGCAACCTAGGAGCACAGGGAAGTTAAGTGGCTTGCTCAGGATCACACAGTATGCAAGTGGGGGCTGTGGGATTCAAACCCAGGTCTCCAGATTTGCAACTCAGAGCCTTAAACCACTGTGCTATACTGCCTCCCTATTTTGGAAGACATGAAGTTATCAATGCAGAACACAAGGTCTGGTGGGATGTGTGTGCGTGGGGGGGGAAGAGTGTGCTATGCAGTGGTGTACAGGCAGAGGAATCAATAGCATCTGGCGGAAGGTGGTGATGCCATAGCAGTAAACATTGTTAAGGCCACACCTAGTATAACTTGCCATGGGGAAATGATACACTAACAGCAACAAGAAAAGACAACTACAAAAAAAGGTATCACAAAATGTACTGCTGTCTCCCTAAGGCCATGCACTTTCAGCTGTGGGGAGAGAAGCCTATGGTACAGTGAAAGGTAGAAATGGGTCACACCAGCAGAAGAGGGGCATATACAGTTCAAAACACAAGTTATACCACATGCTGAATGATGACACAGCATCAGTGGGAGAACATGGAAAAATTAATATGAATGGGAAGGTAAATCACCATATAAATGGATTCAGCAATGAACTGTGGCTTTACATTATGCCACAACACATCAGCAACATGGGTAAACATGTACATAGTGTGTAGGACCAGGCAAACATCAGAAGATACCCACCACTCGCTAGCTGGCCGCGCAGTCCTGCCTCCCTTGCCATCTTCTGACCGATCTGTTTCCACTTCAGAGGAATTTGCCTCATCTGCAATCACTTCCATGGCTCTATTGCTCCTCAGTGGCTCGAACATATAAGGCTGGGCCACTGAGAGCAAGTCAAGCTCTTCGCTCAAGTCAGGGAGATCATCCTCGGCCATGCTGGAAGTGTCACTAGTCTCACTACAGTGACGTCTTCGGCACCAGATGCACATGCACGAGTCGTGTGATGACGGAAAGCTTGTCAAGGAGGATGTCTACATGGGGAGTAAAACAATGCTTCTTTTCAACCTTTACGAATATGAAATGCGCGTAGATTTCAAGATTTGAAGCCCCCCTATGCCATTCCATGAAAAAAAGATTACATTGCAGTCCCTTCGGGTAAGTGAAAGATAAAAAAAAAAAGAACTGTTTATTTGTCCTTTAATACCCCCTTTCCTTCCCAGCTTAGGTGCAACCTATCTCCTACATATAGTTCATTATTGTCCCAGGTCTGCCCCCCTACCCACCCATACCCTTTTGATCTACACCACTCCTCTAGCCACACGTTTAATTCCCTAATCCTCTCCTTCCTCACTGTATTTGCTTGAGGTACTGAGAGCACATCCGAAAAAACTTCCTTGCACAGCTTTCCCAATTCTCCGACCCTTCCCTTCACCACCTTCACAGTCTCCCCTGCCAAGGTATTAGTCCCCACATGCACCTCTATGTGCAATCTCCCTCTTCCCCTCCTCACGCATCTTAGAGTTGCTTGCCCTGCACTGTCTGCCCTTAGGCCTGGCATGGCTTCCACCCATATGCGACTGCACTGTTCCCCTCTACTGCCCCATCTGATCCCTTTAAGTATGGAGTCCCCCCCCAACACACCCCCTTCCTCCATTGAATAACTTAAGCCCCCTTCCCCCCATATATTCATTTCTGGCTTCCTTTTCCCTAGGATCAGTTCTTGCTTCCATTTCATTCCATACACATCTGGTAAGTGATCTCCCATATTATCAGTCAGTTCTGCCAGAGTGTTGTCCCTGTTTAAAACAGGACTCCTTTCTTTCTCTTATTTTTCTGCTGTGTGAACTGGCTGATGTATTTAAGGTCACTCAAATGTGTAGAACTCTCATCACATTCAGCACATTTATATGGTCTTTCTAAATGGTGAATTCACTGATATATTATTAAGTTGCTCTGTTGTATATACTGCTTGCCACATCCAATACACTTATATGGTTGCTCTCCAGACTGAGTTCATTGCTAAGTTAGCACGCTAAACACAAATGGAGTAGGCACAAGGAAAGTGGTGCTACTATGCTAAACAAACTTTTTTTACCAAACACAAGCAGAGCACACACACACCTCCAAAATAACCAGGGTACCAGTTTCATGAAGATTAAAAATAATTTATTACCACATAAAAATAAAAAAAATGGAGGCTACCGCCTGCCACGTTTTGGATGTTTTACCATCCTTTATCAAAGGCTAATTCCATTTTCCACTGTGGCCTTAAAATACTATTCTACAGAAATGTCAGAGTGATGTCATCACACATACTATAATTTCATTGGTACACCTAATTTAAAGACATAGCTACAACACACATTTAAAAAAATGTCACAAGTAAAGATTTATCTCAATGATATTAAACAAGCATTTGTCAATGCCAAATGTTTGCTTGCTGGTATTAGCATTGGAAGTGCAGGAGTTAGACAGATGCAGAATAGAAATGGCAGTGAAGTACTGAACTTCACGTCAACCTCACCTCCACCCTGCAGAGACAGACAGGCATTAGGGTATGCCTCTGGGTCGTCGCCCATAACGCTCACAGCATTGCACCTCTCCCTATCCTGTGGATACTGACAAGTGGTGAGATGTGCCTTGGTGTTCGACTTTACAGTCACTCCATTCCATAAGAACATTCGCTGAAATGAGTGGAGTATAGGAGAATGGTGTGAACTCTGAGGCCGAAGAGTCCAAGGCATACCTCGATGCCAGTCACTGTCACTGCCCTGGGTGTTTGTTGGTATTTGCACTACAAATTTTCAACATGGCCTTTCTGCAACCCCCACCTGATGAAAGCATTTGGGGCCTCTGCTCATGAACAGTGGCACTGTAATTTTGTTAATCTGTCCCAAATGTCGATTTCCCACAGTGAAGGCACCATTCTGTGCCAGATGTGTGAAACCACAGTTTAGGCAGGATGTGAAAAATGACAGCTGCACCATTTATAAGGAAGTGTTAAGAGATGGCAATGTTGGAAATCTGAAGTGAAAATATAAAAAAATTCTCAAACTTAAGGGGGTGCGTGAAAACTGCAATGCACACTCACAACACAGTCATTTATTTGAATTTTTTCCACAAATTTTCAACATATGTATTTTGGGACCTCTGCTTATGAACAGTGTCACTATGATTTTCTTAATCTGCCCAAACATTGATTTCCCAGAGCGACCGTGCCATTGTGTGTCAGATGTGTGAAATTACATTTCGGGCAGAATGTGAGATTGACAGCTATATTGTTCATAAGGAGATGTGCAAAAGTAGTAATGTGGAAAAATCTGGAGTGAAAATATAAAAAATTCTCGAAGTTACGAGTGTCTGTGGAAACTGCGCAACACACGCTCATAACATAGTTAATTTGTAGAATTTTGTCACCAGATTTTCAACATAGGCATTTTGGGACATCTGCTCATGAACAGTGTCACTGTGATTTTCTTAATCTGTCCCAGACATTGATTTCCCACAGTGACCATGCCATTGTGCACTAGATGTGTGAAAACACATTTTGGGCAGAATGTGAACAATGACATCTGTACTGTTCATAAGGAGATATATAAAAATAGCAATGTGGAAGATCTGGAGTAAAAATCATAAAAATTCTCAAAGGTAAGAGCATGAGTGTAAACTGCGCAATGCAAGCTCATAACAGTCATTTGTTAGAATTTTTTCACCAAATTTGCAACATACACTTTTTGGGAGCCCACCTCATGAACAGTGGCACTGCTGTTTTGTTAATTGGTCCCAAAAGGTGATTCTGTGCAGTAACTGCAAAATCACCTTATGGGACCGGATAACGCCATGAAGTGACTGAATTCATGAGGGGGGTCCCAAGAACCCCATGTTGAAAATTTGGTGCCAAAAGTAAAATAAATGGCCAAGATAGCCACATAAGGTGAAAAAAAAATGTTTTGCCATTATACAGCTTACCGACATTTCTTCAGTTTGCAGTCAGCTTTGAAGAGTGCAGGCGTGTTCCGTCACGAAGATCGTCGCGCCTGGCTCCAGACATAAGTATGGGGGAGGTGTGTGGGAAGGTGAGCTGGCAGAGGTGGGGTGCGGGTTGGGAAGGGGGCCTGACAGCGAGGGACTGTTTTCTTTGTTTCAGGGGAAAAAAAATGCTGCGGGAAGTTTTTTTTTTTTTTGCAGGTTTGCTTTGGGCACACTGGGGTGGGCTCCCAGTGTGCCACCTGCTTTCTGGAAAGGGAGGACTTAAGCTGATGGGGACTGGATCCCCCATTGGCAAAGAAAATCTGTTTGGGGGCATGATGCCAAGGAGGATTGGGCACCCCCCCCCCAGACACACAACAAATGGGGGGGGCATTATGCCGATGGGGATTGGACTCTCCCGTCAGCAAATGACCTGGGGTGGGGACATGCCCACAGAGGGATTCAGCACCCAGTCAGCTTTTATGAGGACTGTGAGCGGATGGCGACAGCTGCCACCATGTTTTTGTGAAATCTTACACCAGGCAAGGCACTGTCCTGCAATGACGGGTCGCACCCTCATTGCAGTGGCTAATTTGTTTCAAGTTGGTGGCACCCTGGCTGAGCTAGTGTCAGCAGCAGTGTGCCACCACATTGGAAAATGCTGGCCAAGCCCAAGAATGCAGTGGTGGCACTGGCCGCCACAGTGCCGCACCTCCAAAACCCACTTCTCTCCTAAGCTGCCATGTTTCTTGCGCTATGCATGCAAGCAAACATAAAAATGTATAATTTATACAGCAACTTCATATATATATATATATATATATATATATATATTTATTTAGAAAACTAGCTAACAGACTGGGCAGGAGGAAAACAATGAAACATGGGGGGAGGGAGGGGGAAGGAAGGAAAAAAAAACTAATATCAATACAGATCTGCATCATGGTCTATCTAAAAAGGTACACATACTGATTACACTAATAAAAGGCATACTATATGCAAATTCTATAAATATAGAAAGGTAATATCCAGCCAGTATTGCTAGCTACAAAAACTATTTACATCTGTTTTCTTTAAAAGGGTTTAATTTCAAACTCAAAGTTTAAACCCTGTTTACTTTTTTTTGTAGCATTTAAATTAATAACCCAGAATGCCTCTCTAGAAAGCAGTAGATCATTAAAATCCCCCCCCTTGGTTTCTAACACACTTTATCAATACCCATAAATTTGAATGCATGTTGATCTTTATTTCTAGAGTTCATAATCTGTGCTGCCGTAGCATAAGATGCATCCTTTTTTTCAATCAGTCTAATATGTTCCTTGGCACTGATCTTGATGCCTCACTGTTTTTCCTATATAGAAGGCATTACATTTACAGACTGCAAGACAGATTATGCCCACTAAGTCACAAGTAATTAATTGCCTAAATATCAAAACTATGTCCTGTGTTAGGACCCACAAATTGTTTCCCTTGTCTAGTATGTATACAATAATTACAATTTCTGCAGGGAAAACAACCCACACTTTTGTTTCTGGTGTCTATAATACTTTCAGTTGCGTTTTCCACAAAATGGCTATGACATAATTTGTCACCTATTGTTGGTGCTTTTTTATATGCCATATGTTGTGGGACTTGAACTATACATATAAGCTCAGGGTCACTTGTCAAAACATGCCAATGCGTCTTAATGATTCTTTCTACTTCATATGCATGAGCAGAATATAACACAAAATTAAATCTATTTGCTAACTGACTCGGTGCTTCTATTTTCCAATAGCGCATCTCTATATCAGAGCCTGCTGCCACCGTAAGTCCTTCCTCTATACTTTTCAAGTGATACCCTCGCTGTTCTAATCTACTACTCAATTATTTTGCCGCTACTTCAAAACTCTGTTCATCTCCACAATTTATTTTAATTCTTAAAAATTGCCCTTTACACAAATTTTTTTTAATATGTTTTAGGTGGCAACTCTAGGCCCTTAACAAGGCGTTCCCATCTGAAGGTTTCCTATAAATGTCTGTATTAATTAGGTTGCCCCTTGTCCTAAAAACCTTCAAATCTAGGAAACAAACCTGTTCTCCAGATGCACAATATGTAAACTTTAAAATGTGACTAGTCTTTTCTAGGTACTCTTTAAACAAATCCAATTCACTACTGCTTCCTTCTGAAATAAAAAAACAGATCTATATATCTCTTCCATAAATTGTTTTTTGAAACAAAAGGGTTCCAATCCCAATTTAAAACATACTGTTTCTCCCAGGCTCCCATATAAAGGTTTGCTACTGATGGGACACATGCTGCACCAATGGCTGTCCCTTTAACTTGTAAATATACCTCTTTGTTAACTAATATGACATTATCTTTCAAAACCATGTCCAAAAGTTTCTATAAAAACTCAGTATTAGGTTTACCCTCTTCCTCACTAGTATTCAAGTACAATGTCCATGCATCCAGCACACCTTAATCAGGGATATTGGAATATAATGATTGCCTGTCCACAGTAAACATTAAACTTTCTGGTTTTAGTTCAACATTCTTTAAAATCCTAAGCATGTCATTGGTGTCCTGCACAAAGGAAGGCAAAGTATTTACAAATGGCTGTATATGTACATCCAAAAATTGAGAAAGACTCTCTGTCAGTGCAATGATGATGTGTTAATAGGTAATTCTGCCATTTAAAACTTGTCACATTCAGCACATTTATATGGTCTCTGTCTTTGTCTCTCTCTCTCTCTCTCTCAGAGTGAATTCATCGGTGCCATATGAGAGCACTTGGAGCTGTAAAACTTTTGTTTCATTGAGCACATTTATATGGTTTCTCTCCAGAGTCAGTTCTCTGATGGGTTTTGAGGTTATTCTGGTGTAGAAAACTCTTCTCACACTGAACACATTTATATGGCCTCTCTCTTGGGGTTAGTGTCTCCAAATGTTTAGGGATTTCTAGTACTGTAACGAGAATGGAAACCATTTTTAAGCCAGGGCATATTCAAAACTCAGGAAATCAGTACTGTGTTAGTCTTTGATGTTTGTTGAGAGTGCTCTTCTCAGCACATGCAATGTCCCCAAGATGGCTTCCTTTTGAAGTTCATAAGGTATTGCAAATATTGGTAGCATATTTAAATGTGCTTAAAAATTCTTTTTTGATTAGGCCCATTGCTCCAAGCACTACTGGACAATTTGTGTGTCCTTATTCCACATCAGTTTGGTTTCTGATTGCATATCTTGGTAGTTCATGATTTTGTGCATCTCTGTATGCAGGGCACTGTAGTCACTCAAGGTGGCTATTTCAACCAGCAATGTTTCCTTTGTTCTTTTTTCTTGTATTACAATATCTGGTTTTCTCACTTCCACTTTCTTGGCTGTTGGTATTGGGTGATCCCATGTGATCATTGCTTTTCCTTTCTCCGTGATCCTTTGTGCTTCATGCTACTACAGTAGTGCTTCTCTACTACCTGTATGTTATAGTGTCTGCACAGTTTCCAGTGGTTCAATCTCGCTATATTGTTGTCTCTTTTGGTATATAGGCCTTCTGCCATGAATACTTCACATCCAGCCAGAAGATGTGTAACTGTTTCCAATTCTGTACTACAGAACCTACATTTGTCTGTTTCTCCTGTTTTTTCCATGGATTTTGTGAACCATCATGTGCATAATCCACTATCTTGGGCTGCCATTATCAATCTTTCATCTCGTAACCTAAATTCACTTCTTTACATTCACTTGTGCGCATGCGCAAGGAACGTCTTGCAACAGTATGACTTTTGGAGGTGTGTGATGCCCTGCTGAATTCAGTGCTCACTGTAGCAGGCACGACCCTACTGGACCAATACACACCGAGCTGTGTATGACAGCAGTTCGGCTGTTTTGGTCTACACTTCAAGGAAAAGGTCTGCTGCAATCAGTGGTGGTAGCGTGTATGCAATTAGCATACACATCAGCTGAACTGCTGTCACACACAGCTTGGCATTAAAAAACCCTCCCGCTTCCTCCCTCTGCTAATGTCCTCCCCCTCCCTTGTTAGTGTGCTCCCTGCCCCTACGTTGTGTGTCAAGGGAAGTGTCCAATCCCCCTTGGCTCATGTGTTCCCCCAGCACACTGTGCGACTGACAGGGGTGCCCAGTCTCCCATCGGCTGCAGCCTGCCCCCAAACACCCAATTGTCACGCTGGGAGCCCACCACAGCGTGCTCATGCCTCCCATCCATGCACACTGTATGGCTGGTGGGGGTGCCCAATTCCCGCTGGCTCCACTCCCCCCAACAAACAGGTAGGTGGTACACTGGGAGCCCACCACAGTATGGCAAAAGCGTCCTTATTTTTTTAATCCTGTGAAAGAAGAAAACGGTCCCTCGGTGAGTCCCTGCCCCTCACCCACCCTCTGTGCACCCACCTCTCCACACACACCCTCACCCCACACTTACCTCTGGAGCCTGGCATGATGATTTTCAGTGGACCGGGAACATATCTGCACTCTTCAAAGCCGACCATGAACTGATGAAATGCTGGTAAGCTGTATAATGGCATAAATAGGGTTTTTCCAACTTAGGTGGATATCTCAGTCATTTTTTTGTCTTTTGACACCAAATTTTCAACATGGGGTTGTTGGGACCCCTTCTCATGAATTCAGTCACTGTCATGGCGTTTTTCTGTCCCGAAAGGTGATTTCACGGTCACTGTGCGGAATCACCTTTCTGGACCGAGTAACAAAAAGACAGTGCTGGTGCTCATGAGGTGAGCTCTCAGCAAGCTTATGTTGCAAATTTGGTGAAAAAATTCCAAAAATGACTTTTACAAGCATGCGTTGTGCAGTTTCCATGCACACTCGTAAGTTTGTGAATTTGTAATATTTTCACTCTAGATTTTCAACACAGGCATATTTCCACAATTCCTTATGAACAGTGCAGCTGTCCATTTTCACATCCTAGCTGAAATGCATTTTCACGCTTCTGGCACAATATAGCACGGTTGCTGCTGGAAATCAGTGTTCGCTACAGAGTAAGACAATCACAGTGACACTGTTCATGAGCAGTGGTCCTAAAATGCCTATGTTGAAACTTTGGTGGCAAAAGTCCATAAAATGGCTGTTACGAGCATGCTCTGCGCTGTCCCAATGCACAGTCATAAGTTTGTGAATTTGTAATATTTCCACTCCAGATTTTCACCACTACCATTTTCCCACATCTCCTTATGACCAGTACAGCTGCCATTTTCACAACCTGGCCGAAAAGTGTTTTCACACTTTCAGCGTGCAATAGCGCAGCAGCTGTGGGAAATCATGCTCGGTACAGAGTAAGAAAATCACAGTGACACTCTTCATAAGCAGATGTCCTAAAAGGCCTATGTTGACAATTCGGTGCAAAAATTCCAAAAATAATTGTTTCCAAAGAAGCTGCTATGAAGCTCTACTTATACTGTGAATCTCCACAAATCTGTCATATTTTCACCCAGATTTTCAACATTTGCATTTTCCCACACCTCCTTATAAACAGTATAGCTGTCATTTTTCACATCCTGGCCGAAATCTGTTTTCACACTTCTGTCCCAGAATAGCTCGGTCGCTGTGGGAAATCAGGGTTCAGTGCACAGTAGGAAAATCAGAGAGCCACTGTTCATGACCAGAGGTGACAAAATACCAATGCTGAAAATTTGTCGAAATAATTCCACTGAATGACAGTGTTACAAGTGCAGGTTACACAGTTTCCACACAGGCTCGTACCGATGAACACAACCAGGGTGTTAGGGTTCCTAGGACAGACACTTAAGAAGTATGTGGGAGAAATGTTACTCAGATGCAAGAGGAGTTTTTGAGAGGTACTCTGTTGGGATATGGATGCTGAAGGCACATGGATACAACTGGGGGGGCCTGCACGAATGAGAAACACCAATGCAAATAACAGCAAACAAATGTTCGGCATTGACAAATGCGTGTTTTAACCACTCATGGGTCAGGGCTTGAGTGACTGTGGTTGTTCCAGTAGCTTTCTGTATTTTCTACTATAATTATGGGCTTTCCAGAAGTTTTTTCTTTTCTGATGGTCTTTGTCCTTATACCCCTTTTTCTGATTATTTGCACTTTCTGTTGCTGGCTGTTCCTCATCTACTAGTGGGTTAACATCCACCTCTACTACCCTCTTGAAGGCTTCTCCTAATTTGATGAGTGAAGTCATTCTCTCCGGGTTAATGTCTCCAAATGTTTAGGGATTTCTAATACCATATATATTTATTTGTCCTATTAGAGATCTACGGTTGGCATCTGTCACAATATTTAACTTGTCTGTGGCAATATTTCTCTTTGCTGTAGTTTACTGCATAGTCTCAGTGTATATTCTCTTACTGGAAATTTGGGATGCGTTGCATAATAACAAGAAATTAGTACTGCATTAGTCTTCGATGTTTAGTGTCTCCAAATGTTTAGGTATTTCTAATACCATGGCAAGAATGGACCCCACTCTTTAGACAGGGCATATTCAAAATGCAAGAAATTAGTACTGTATTTATCTTTGATGTTTGCCGACAGCGCTCTTCTCAGCACATGCAACGTCCCCAAGATGGCTCCCTTTTGAAGTTCATAAGGTGTCACAAGTATTGGTAGCATATTTAAATCAATCAATCAATCAATCAATCAAATCTTTATTTATTCAGGCGATCATCATTGAGCAAGGCTCATTTACAAGATGGACCTGATAAGGTCAAGGTTCGAGTTGTTGCACAGCAATTACATCACATACTTATGAGACAGTTCTACATACAGAAGAAAGGAAAATGTTATTTATAACACAATAATATACAGAGAATTCACATGTTAAAACTTGGCTAAGAGAAAGTTAAACTAACATCTACAATATGTACAGTACATATATATCTCAATGAGGATCATGACAGTCACTCACATAATGAGTACAAAGATGCTGAAGGGAATATTGGGTGCCATATACTGGCGGTGTCTGACTGGAAGGAATATGCCATGTGTGATTGGAATATGGTTTTGTGGGATGACTATTCTATCTCTAGCGATAGCAGCTGCATTTCTCTGTGAAGAAGGCTGTACAGTGCTGTTGAAGGATGTAAATGGAATGATAATGGACAGTTTAAGGAGTTTTTGTAGGGTGTTCCATGCTATGGCTAGAGAATAGCTGATTGCTGCCCTCCTATTTTGGTGTTGACTTTGGGCAATTTGAGCAGGATGATATTGTTGCTTCTTAGGGCATAGGAGCTAGGGTGGTCAGGTTGAAGCAGTCAGGATATAGCTTGGGGTTTTTGATAAAGCTCTGTAGATCCATAGAGCTGCATTTCTGCTCCTCCTGACATGAAGGGAAACCCATCCAGTTGCATCATAGAGAGAACAATGGTGAGTATTATATGGCAGGTCTGTAATGAACCTTATTGCTCTATGATATAAGGTATCCAACTTTTGAAGGTAGGGAGTGGGGCAGTGACTATAGAGGAAGTCTGCATAGTCAATGACTGATAGAAAGATGGCCTGGACTAATCTCATCTTTGAATCTCTATTAAGGAAGGGTTTTAATCTGTAGGAGGCCAAGCCTTAAGCGAAGCTTTTCGGCAGTTGTTCTAGATGCTGAGTAAAGTCAAGTCTGTTGTCAATCCACACACCTAGGTATTTGAAATTTTCAACATACTCAGATTTTCTCAAGTATAGTGCAAATCTGGGAGATTGATTGAAGAGGATGTGTTGGTGGAGTTTTGGGTTGTGAACATCATTGCTTTGGTTTTCTTTGCATTTAGCAGAAGATTTTTCTCGAAGCTGATGTTGTAACAGGGAGAATTCTGCTTGTAGGATTTCATGAGCAACTTTAAGCGAAGGTTGCTAACATACAGTACAGTGTCATCAGCAAAGAGATGTACTGAGGACTTGGTAAGGGTTGAATCAATTTTATTTATATAAATGGCAAAAGGATAGGACCCAGAATAGAGCCTTGGGGACTCCTCTTGACAGAGGTCTTAATGGGGATAGGTCACCTTCAGCTTTTACCTGCTGTGATCTACGGAGGTAGCATCTGAACCATAGGAGGAGGATGGATCTAGGCCAATAGAGTGTAGGGATGAGAGTAGCAGTTCATGGTCCACAGTGTGAATGCTTTGCTCAGGTCCAGGAATACTGCACAGACATTGTTCTTTTATCAATTCGGTTTGCCAATCATTGGTGACCTTGGCTAATGCAGTGATAGTGCTATGTTTGGCCCTGAATCCAGATTGAGCTGGATTTAATAGATTAGCATTGTCCAGATATTTCCTTAACTGAATACTCACTAATTTCTCCAGCATCTTGGATAACACAGGTAGGATGGAAATGGGCCTGTAGTTATTAAGATCCATAGGGTCCCCTGATTTTAGAAGGGGGACCACTTGGGCTGTCTTCCACAGTGTGGGAACAGAGCCAGAGTTTAGGGAAAGGTTAAAGAGGTGAGTTAGGGGGACTGCAAGCACATGACACGCAATCTTTAGAAAGAATGGGTCCAGAAGATCTGCTCCTGCACTTTTTTTGGTATCCAGATGCCATAATAGATCCTCAACTTGTTTCAACAGTATAGGTTTGAAGCTAAAGGAGGAGTCAACTCTTTGATCACCAGTATAGTGGGAGCTTAACTGATCCCTTAATAGGTTAGCTGGGGAGGAGTCAAAGGCAAGGCCAGCTGTTGTGAAGTGGTTGTTGAATGCATCCAGGATTTCCATTGTGCCAGTAATGGGGCCATAGTTACTGTGTAATTGGGTTGGAAGGGGGTTGTTAACATCCTGGCCCATCATACCCTTGATGGTGCCCCAACATCTAGTAGTATTATGGTAGGAGGAGTCGAGCTCGGCCAGGTAGTAGACAGCCTTTGCATCCCTAACTTTCCTGGTGCATTTATTCCTGGCTTTCCTAAAGATCATCCAGTCCATGATATTTTTAGTTTTCTTGCTACTTTCAAAGTTTATCTCTCCAGCAGTGCAGCTTTGAGGTCAGCTGAAAACCAGCGACAGGATTTGTTTTTATTCGGATACTAGAGTTGGGGCATGGGTGTTAAGGGCATTTATTATAATGCTATTTAGCACCTGCTGAGCTTTTCTACAGAATGTGCAAGATAGAACTTTTGCCAGTGAGGAGAGTAGGCTAGATCATGCAGATATCCTTCAATATTGGTGTTTTTCTTGGATCTCCTCATGAGGAATTTTGCAAGATCTGTTTTAATGCTGTTGGATCTTACCCCTGCGATGGGGCAGTGATCACTTATGTCACATGGGAGCACTCCAGCATGTGTGAATAGATGTGGTTTACTCACTAGCATGATGTCAAGTAGAGTACTGTTACTACTATTCCTTGCATTTAATCTTGTTGGTTCATTAATTAACTGTGTGAGCCCATAGGTGTCACAGAATGATACCAGAGGTGTAGCTGCCTGGGTGAGCCAGTTGAAATTCAGGTCCCCTGTGATAATGACTTCTTCAGTACAGGACTTGACCAGGTTTCCCAGGTGGGATAAGAGCTTGTGTTCAGCAGAGCCTAAATGTGCCTGAAAGTTATTTTTGATTAGTCCCATTGCCCCAAGCACTACTGGAACAATCTGTGTGTCCTTATTCCACATCAGTTTGGTTTCTGACTGCATATCTTGATATTTCATGATTTTGTGTCTCTCTGTATGCAGGACACTGTAGTCACTAGGGGTGGCTATTTCAATCAGCAATGTTCTCTTTCCTTGTATTACTATATTGGGTTTTCTTGCTTCCACTTTCTTGGCTGTTGGTGCTGGGTGATCCCATGTGGTCATTACTTCTTCATTCTCTGTGATTCTCAGTGGTTCATGTTTCCAGTGTCTCTCTGTTACCTCTATATTACAGTGTTTGCACAGTTTCCAATGGATCAATCTTGCTACATTGTTGTGTCTTTCAGTATACAGGCCTTCTGCCATGAGTACTTCACATCCAGCCACAAGATGCACAACTGTTTCTAATTCTGTACTACAGAACCTGCACTTGCCTGTTTCTCCTGTTTTTTCTATGGATTTTGTGAACCATCTTGTGCATAGCCCACTATCTTGGGCTGCCATTATCAGTCTCTCATCTCAGGACCTAAATTCACCTCTTTTTAACCACTCATGGGTCAGGGCTTGATCAACCAGTGGCTGTTCCAGTAGCTCCCTGTATTTTCCACTATAATTATGAGCTTTCCAATTGTTTTTTTCTTTTCTGTTGGTCTTTATTCTTCTACTTCTTTTTTTGATTCTTTGCACTTTCTGTTGCTGGCTGTTCCTTATCTACTAGTGGATTAACATCCATCTCTGCTACCCTTCTAAAGACTTCACCTAATTTGATGAGTGAAGTCATCTTAGGCTTATTTGCTTCATGACACAAGACCTTGACTATATTTGGGTCCAAGGATGTCAGTAAGTATGTATGTAGCCCCACTATTGTGGATCTATATGTGTAATCAATCTCAATGAGGCCCATGCCTCCCTCTGCCCTTGGGATGTATAATCTTGGCATTCACTGGTTTTTGTATATCAATTGGTGAGCATGAAACATTTTTCTTGTTTTTATATCTAGCTGGTTCAACACTTTGTGTGACCAGTCTATAACACCAAAGCTGTATGATATCACTAGAAGGGCGAGTTGGTTTATAGCTTGCACTTTATTTCATGTTGTCAAAGCAGTTTTCAGAATTAGCTTCCACCTTCTAAATATTCCTTGCTTACTTTTACTCTCATTTGCTCATGTTGTGCTGTTGCTCCTTCATCTATTACCAGGTATTTATACACTCCCTCTTGCTCAAGTTCTTTTATATCACAAACCTCCCCAGATTCATGTTTTCTTTATGAGTTAACTTTCCTGCTACAAATGTTGCTTTGGCACATTTGTCTAGGCCAAACATCATCCATATGTCATCAGAAAAGGTCTTAATAATTTGTAGTTGTTCTTTCAAATGTTTGTCAGATGAACTATAAAGTTTTAGGTCATCTACAAATAGATGGTGAGATGTTTGCTGCTGATTGCTTTTGTTTCTGGGGTTCAAGCTGTATCCATAGCCCAGGTTGTTGATTAGGCTACTCAAGGGACTGAGTGCAAGGCAAAACAGAAGTGGTGACAGAGAGTCATCTTGAAACAGCCCTTGTTGGATGCTTATATTTGGGATGGTGATTTGACCTTTCTCATGATTTAATTGCAGTGTAGTTTGCCACTTTCTCATTGTTGTTGTGATGAAGTTTATCAATGTGGGATGTATCCTGTAGATCTGTAAATACTCACTGATCCAGGAGTGTGGGATGCTGTCAGATGCTTTTTGTAGTCGATACATGCTACACTAATGTTTTGGCATTTTTTTGTAGCTCTCTATAATGGCTTTGTTCAACAGGAGATGGTCCTTTGTACCATATGATTTTCTTTTATTGCCTTTTTGTTCTACTGCCATGAGTTTATTGCATCTAAATGATTGTAGACTCTGTCTGCATCGATTCCAGTATATAGTTTATATGTTGCTGGCAAACAGGTTATTGGGTGATAGTTCTTGGGGAGACTGGCAGGCTCAGATTTAATAAGAAGTGTGGTATTCCCTGTTGTTAACCAGATGAGTGTCAAGTCTTTTGTGCGTATAAATAGTTTTTTGATGTGGCTAAATCTTGGTGTAAAGATGTTGGTACTTTTAGCCAGAAGTTGGGTACGGCATCTGGACCTGGGGTTTTCCAGTTGGAGGCCTTTCTTATCTTCGCTTCTATCTCCTTAGCTTTTATGTCAGGCCACTCCATATCCCTGGTAGTACCATTTCTTGTGTAGTCTTTTATTTCCTGTATCCACTTTGCTTCCCTATTATGTTCAACTGGGTCTTCATAAATGCTTCACCAGAATTCCTCAATTTCTTTCTTTCCCGGTGGTGTTTTTACTTTGGTTGTTTTCTTTCCCAGCTCCCTATAGAATTTCTTCGGGTCTTCTCAAAACCATCTATTTTGCATTTTTTCATTGTTCCTTTCTATGTATCTCCTGAGCTTCTTTGCTTGAGCAGAGATCTTGAGCTTATTATTTGAGATGGTAAAATTTAAGTCCTGATCTGTTTTAATACAGCATTTTTCTTTGATTTTATCCACTTTCCTGATGACTTTCACTGACCTATTACCCTTTCTAAACTCCTCCAGCAGTGATACGTCTGATCTTAGCTCCACAATTGTCCCTTCTATCCGCTTTTTCCATGGTGGTATGTTGAATTTCCCTCTCTTTTTGTTCTTCATTCCTTGCTTTTTTGGCACTGCTCTATTTGTTATTAGTCTCGCTGCACAATAATGTATTCTGTTTATTTCAGTGACATCATATGGATCCCTCTGGATGGTTCCAATAACTTTGTTTATCTGTTTTATGTGTTCCCTAACTGTATGTCATGAGTAATTTTTGTAATCTTTCCCTTTGATGTATTTTGATATATTTGTCCATGTCGATCAAGTCCAGCAAGTCTTCTCTCATGTTTTCTTCCTCTTGGTTTAGGGTTGTTCCTGTAATTGGCATTTCCTGCTCTTCCGCTCTCTGTATAGGTTGAACTGGAACTTCAGCTGTTTTGTTCAGATATGGCACTTGATGTGCACTTTGCTGAGTGTCTTTAGGAGGTGTGTCATGTTTTGTTTCATGTACCAGTATTGGCTGATCAGTTGTCTGCTGTAACGGCTTACCAGGTGATAATGATGGAGGCAGAGTCTCTACCTCAAATCCTTCTTTCTTTAACTGTTCAAGGACTTCTATTTTGATGTGTTGCCTTTCTAGATCACTAAACTGTGCACTTTTCATTAAATTCCATTTTTGTGTGGTTATTCTCTTCTTTGTGATGTTTACCATATCTGGATGTCTCTGTCAATATGTCTGTTCGAATATGGTTCTCTGTCGGGGTTAGTGTCTCCAAATGTTTAGGGATTTCTAATACCGTGGCAAGAATGGACCCCATTCTTTAGCCAGGGCATATTCAAAACTCAAGAAATTAGTACTGTATTAATCTTTGATGTTTGCTGAGAGCGCTTTTCTCAGCACACGCAACGTCCCCCAAATGGCTTCCTTTTGAAGTTCATAAGGTGTCACAAGTATTGGTAGCACATTTAAATGTGCCTGAAAGTTCTTTTGATTAGTCCCATTGCTCCAAGCACTACTGGAACAATTTGTGTGTCCTTATTCCACATCAGTTTGGTTTCTGACTGCATATCTTGGTATTTCATGATTTTGTGTCTCTCTGCAGCACACCTGCAGTCACTAGGGTGGCTATTTCAATCAGTAATGCTACCTTTGTTCTCTTTCTTGTATTACAATATCGGGTTTCTTGCTTCCACTTTCTTGGCTGTAGGTATTGGGTGATCCCGTGTGATCATTACTTCTTCATTCTCTGTGATTCTTTGTGGTTCATGTTTCCAGTGTCTCTCTGCTACCTGTATGTTATAGTGTTTGCACAGTTTCCAGTGGATCAATCTTGCTACATTGTTGTGTCTTTCAGTATACAGGCCTTCTGCCAAGAGTACTTCACATCCAGCCACAAGATGTGCAACTGTTTCTAATTCTGTACTACAGAAACTGCACTTGTCTGTTTCTCCTGTTTTTTCTATGAATTTTGTGAGCCATCTTGTGCGTAGCCCCCTATCTTGGGCTGCCATTATTAGTCTCTCATCTCGTGGCCTAAATTCACCTCTTCTTAACCACTCATGGGTCAGGGCTTGATCGACCTGTGGTTGCTCAGTAACTCCTGTATTTTCCACTATAATTATGGGCTTTCCAATTGTTTTCTTTTCTGTTGGTCTTTATCCTTATACTCCTTTTTCTGATTCTTTGCGTTTTCTGTTGCTGACAATTCCTTATCTACTTGTGGATTGACATCAATCTCTGCTACCCTTCTGAAGCTTCTCTAATTTTATGAGTGAAGTCATTTTAGGCTTATTTTCTTCATGATGCAAGACCTTGACTATATTTGGGTCCAAGGATGTCAGTAAGTATGTATGTAGCCCCACTGTTGTGGATCTATATGTGTAATCAATCTCAATGAGGCCCATGCCTCCCTCTGCCCTTGGGATGTATAATCTTGGCATGCACTGATTTTTGTATATTAATTGGTGAGCATGAAACATTTTTCTTGTTTTTATATCTAGCTGGTTCAACACTTTCTGTGGCCAGTCTATCACACCAAAGTTGTATGATATCACTGGAAGGGCGAGTTGGTTTATAGCTTGCACTTTATTTCGTGTTGTCAAAGCAGTTTTCAGGATTAGCTTTAACTTTCTAAAATATTCCTTGCTTTCTTTTACTCTCATTTGTTCATGTTGTGCTGTTGCTCCTTCATCTATTCTCAGGTATTTATACACTCCCTCTTGCTCAAGTTCTTTTATGTCACAAACCTCCGCCAGATTCATGTTTTCTTTACGAGTTAACTTTCCTGCTACAAATGTTGCTTTGGCACATTTGTCTAGGCCAAATGTCATCCGTATGTCATCAGAAAAGGTCTTAACAATTTGTAGTTCTTTCAAATGTTTGTCAGATGAACTATAAAGTTTTAGGTCATCTACAAATAGTAGGTGAGATGTTAGCTGTTGATTGTTTTTGTTTCTGGGGTTCAAGCTGTATCCATAGCCTAGGTTGTTGATTAGGCTACTCAAGGGATTGAGGGTAAGGCAAAACAGAAGTGGTGACAAGGGTCACCTTGAAATATCCTCGTTGGATACTTATATTTGGGATGGTGATTTGACCTTTCTCATGATTTAATTGCGGGTGGTTTGCCACTTTGTCATTGTTGTTGTGATGAAGTTTATCAGTGTGGGATGTATCCTGTAGATCATAAACATTCAGTGATCCAGGAGTGTGGATACTGTCAAATGCTTTTTGTAGTCGATCCATGCTACATTAAGATTCAGCATTTTTGCAGCTCTCCATAATGGCTTTGTTCAACAGGAGATGATCCTTTGTGCCATATGATTTTCTTTTATTACCTTTTTGTTCTATTGCCATGAGTTTATTGCAGTCTAAATGATTATAGACTCTATCTGCATCGATTCCAGTATATAGTTTATATGTTGTTGGCAAACAGGTTATTGGGCGATAGTTCTTGGGAAGACTGGCAGGTTCAGATTTAATAAGAAGTGTGGTGTTCCCTGTCGTTAACCAGAGGGGTGTCAAATCAGGATGTGCATATAGTTTTTTGAGGTAGCTAAATGTTGGTGCAAAGATGTTAGTACTTTTAGCCAGAAGTTGGGTACTGCATCTGGACCTGGGGTTTTCCAGTTGGAGGCCTTCCTTATCTTCACTTCTGTCTCCTTGGCTGTTACGTCAGGCCACTCCATATCTCTAGTAGTACCATTTTTAATGCTGTCTTTTATTTTCTGTATCCACTTTGCATCCCTATTATGTTCAACTGGGTCTTCATAAATACTTCTCCAGAATTCCTCAATTTCTTTCTTTACTGGTGGTGTTTTTATGTTGGCTGTTTTCTTTCCCAACTCCTATAGAATTTCTTGGGTCTTCTCTAAACCATCTATTTTGCATTTTTCATTGTTCCTTTCTCGTATCTCCTGAGCTTCTCGGCTTGAGCAGAGATCTTAAGCTTGTTATTTGAGATGGTAAAATTTAGGTCCTGATCTGTTTTAATACAGCATTTTCTTTGATTTCATCCACTTTCCTGATGACTTTCATTGATCTATTACCCTTTCTAAACTCCTCCAGCAGTGATACTTCTGATCTTAGCTCCATAATTGTCCCTTCTATCCGTTTTTCCATGGTGGTATGCTGAATTTCCCTCTCTTTTGTTCTTCATTCCTTGCTTTTTGGCTACTGCTCTATTTGTTATTAGTCTGCTGCACAATAATGTATTCTGTTTATTTCAGTGACATCAAATGGATCCCTCTGGATGGTTCCAATAACTTTGTTTATCTGTTTTATATGTTCCCTAACTGTGTATGTCAGGCGTAATTTTGCAGTCTTTCCTTTGACGTATTTTTATTATATTTGTCCATGTCAATTAGGTCCAGCAAGTCTTCTCTCATGTTTTCTTCCTCTTGGTTAAGGGTTGCTCCTGTAATTGGCATTTCCTGCTCTTCCGCTCTCTGTATGGATTGAACTGGAACTTCAGCTGTTTTGTTCGGATATGGCACTTGATGTGCACTTTGCTGAGTGTCTTTAGGAGGTGTGTCATGTTTCAGTTCATGTACCAATATTGGCTGAGCAGTTGTCTGCTGTAACGGCTTACCAGATGATATTGGTGGAGGCTGAGTCTCTACCTCAAATCCTTCTTTCTTTAACTGTTCAATGACTTCTATTTCGATGTGTTGCCTTTCTAGATCACTAAACTGTGCACTTTTCATTACATTTCACTTTTGTGTGGTTATTCTTTTCTTTGTGATGTTTGCCATATCTGGGTGTCTCTGTCTATATGTCTGTTCTCTGCGGAGTGAATTCGCTGATGCTTTAAGAGAACATGTGGATCAGTAAAACTCTTGTCACATTCCGACATTTATATGCTCTTTCTCTCAGGTTAATGTCTCCAAATGTTTAGGGATTTCTGATACCATGACAAGAATGGACCCCATTTTTTAGCCAGGGCATATTCAAAACTCAAGAAATTAGTACTGCATTAGTCTTTGATGTTTGTGGACAGCGCTCTTCTCAGCACATGCAATGTCCCCCAGATGGCTCCCTTTTGAAGTTCATAAGGTGTCACAAGTATTGGTAGCATATTTAAATGTGCCTGAAAGATCTTTTTGATTAGTCCCATTGTTCCAAGCACTATTGGAACAATTCTCCAGAGTGAATTCGCTGATGTGTTATTAAGTTTCTTTTCCATGTAAAAGATTCGTCACATTCCACACATTTATATGGTTTCTCTGCAGAGTGAATTCGCTGATGCCGTCGGAATGAACTTGGATCAGTAAAACTCTTGTCGCATTCTGAACATTTATATGGTCTTTCTCCAGAATGAATTCGCTGATGTACAATGAGGCTTCTCTTCTCTGCAAAACTCTTTTCACATTCAACACATTTATATGGTCTCCCTCCGGTGTGAATTTGCTGATGTGTTATAAGGTTTATTTGCCGTGTAAAAGTTTTGTCACATTCCACACACTTATATGAATTCTCTCCTGAGTGAATTTGCTGATGCTGTCTGAAGGTACTCGGATTAGTAAAGCTCTTGTCACATTCTGAACATTTATATGGTCTTTCTCCAGAATGAATTCGATGATGCGTGGTAAGACTACTTTGCCGTATAAAAGACTTGTCACATTCTACACATTTATATGGTTTGTCTGCAGAGTGAATCTGCTGATGCCTTATAAGGATACTCGAATCTGTAAAACTCTTGCCACATTCTTCACATTTATAAGGTCTCTCACCAGAGTGAATTCGCTGATGTGTTATAAGGTTTCTTTGCCGTGTAAAAGTTTTGTCACATTCCACACATTTATATGGTTTCTCTGCAGAGTGAATTCGCTGATGCCGTCTGAATGAACTTGGATCAGTAAAACTCTTGTCACATTCTGAACATTTATATGGTCTTTCTCCAGAGTGAATTCGTTGATGTACAATAAGGCGTTTCTTCTTTGTAAAACTCTTTTCACATTCAATACATTTATATGGTCTCTCTCCCGAGTGAATTTGGTGATGTACAATGAGATTTCTCTTCTCTGTAAAACTCTTTTCACATTCAACACATTTATATGGTCTCCCTCCAGAATGAATTTGCTGATGTGTTATAAGTTTTTTTTGCTGTGTAAAAGTTTTGTCACATTCCACACATTTATATGAATTCTCTCCCAAGTGAATTTGCTGATGCTGTCTGAAGGTACTCGGATCAGTAAAGCTCTTGCCACATTCTGAACATTTATATGGTCTTTCTCCAGAGTGAATTCGCTGATGTATGATAAGACTACTTTGCCGCGTAAAAGACTTGTCACATTCTACACATTTATACGGTTTGTCTGCACAGTGAATTTGCTGATGCCGTCTGAATGAACTTGGATCAGTAAAACTCTTGTCACATTCTGAACATTTATATGGTCTTTCTCCAGAGTGAATTCGCTGATGTACAACGAGGTGTTTCTTCTTTGTAAAACTCTTTTCACATTCAACACATTTATATGGTCTACCTCCAGAGTGAATTCGATGATGTTTTATGATGCATCTTTTCTGTGTAAAACTCTTATCACATTCAGCACATTTATATGATCTCTCTCCAGAGTGAATTTGCTGATGTGTGATAAGACTCATTTGCCGTGTAAAAGTCTTGTCACATTCCACACATTTATAAGGTTTCTCTGCAGAGTGTATTTGCTGATGGTGTATAAAGATACTCGAACCAGTAACATTTTTGTCACATTCTGCACATTTATAAGGTGTCTTGACAGAGTGAATTTGATGATGATTGGTGAGGTTATCTACATGTCTATAACTCTTGTCATTCACAACGCATTTATATGGTCTCTCTTTAGAGGGAATTCGCTGATGTTTTATCACGTTACTATGACATGTAAAATTCTTGTTACATTCATCACATTTAAGTGGTCGTTCTCCATCATGACTCTGCCTTTTTACATAGATAAGGACATGGGAACTCTTCTTATGCTGAAGAGACTGATGTGGTTTCTCCTCTGTGTAACTAGTCTTGTGTTTCTTTAGTGATGATTGCTGACTTAGACTCTCATTGCACTCATTTATCCTGTAGACTATGAAAAATATATTGAATTAGAATTCTCTTAGAATTAAATGTCTCAGATGTTTTCCCTGTACCTTTCTGAGAGGTACTAGGACTTTCCTGAAATATAACTGTAGGAATGTCAGAATTTGTATTATTTGTTTCTACAAAACTGCAACTTGCAGAAGTTTAAAATGCACCTTTCCCAGCCCTTTAGACTTTCATGCAGAAATTGCCCCTTCTTGCATTGATTCTGGAATTTTATTTCATTACTGTCCGCTGCAGTTACTTTTTGCATTCTGAGTTATTAAAAACTGGAAGGTGTACCAGAGCTTCTGTGGCAAGCCTGGTGTTGCTGTGAGCCCAGGGTTGTACTGCTGACATCATTATAGGGCAGAGTCAATTTCACACACATAGAAAAAACATACTGACAAGGCATTTGGATTTTGGCATAATGCACTGCTAACAGAGTGTCTTGGGGAAGGAAGAACACAGCATGTACACTGAGTACTGGTTGTTTTCCCTAGCAACACTGCTGCAACTGCATGGTACTGCACAGTGTGAGTCGCCCCTCTACCATATAGTGATGTCATCAGGAGCCAGCATCCCAGCAGCTGAACAGCAAAGGTAAGTGCATCAGGGCTCAAAAAAAAAATCCAAATTAAGGACTGAGAGTAAACCTTGGTTAAAAATAACAAATACACACACTCTTTCAGGTATAGTACTGCACATAATGAATACAACCTGCAACTTTTTAGGCCATTATGAAAAGTGCTCTTTACTGCTGGTCATGGCAGGCACAAGAGGCAGGATAATCTAAATAGGTTGTACTACTAGGAAGCAGAGGACACTCTCTATGGGTGCCAATGTTAATTTTTGCTTGCAATTCTTTTGTAAAAAAATGAATCTGTCCGGAGTTATTCTTGTGTTTAATGGTTATGTTTTTCCTAAGGCCTGGTGGAAGGGCAGATATGGTAAAAACAGAGCCACTTACAAAGAGAAACAATCCATGGTCAATGCCATGATAAAAGGTCCTAAGTGGAAACAATAAAGGAGTTGTCTAGAGGGAGGTAAAGAGCTACTGACACAATCAGCACTGCATATCCAATAAAGACACACTGTGGGCTGCTGCTTTTAGATTTGCTGCTATAAATGAACAAAATTACATAGTTTTCATGTTTTTTTTTTGTCTGTAGCCATTCCTACATTTCCATACTTGCTCCTTTGACTGTTGCACATTCCTACTGCTCCTGCAACATGATGACGTGAAGAAAGGAATGCCTGTTGTCAGCAGTCACAGGGTACGAGTTTGACAGTTCAGCCTTTAGGCTTCATACTTACAGTAAGCACTGTTTGTATTTTTGTTCTCTAAATGGGGGGTGGGGGCTGCAATCAGCACTATTAACCCCACTGTTTTCTTTCCACCATAACACCTAGTATTATTTCTTTATGTCAGTACCATAGCTTTGCAAAGTTACTGAAAGTCGTATTAAGGCGATCAGTGTCTCAGATCATGATTGGTAATACTGGGGACCTCTAGGGATCCAATTCCTAAGCAGACAGTCTAGAGGTTAAACATACATCTATTGAATTCTACCAAATTTAAGGAATTAGTGGAAGACAAAATCCAGGAATTTCTAGCCACCAATCCAATGGGGCGTCCACAGCCTCAATGTATTACAATGCTCTAAAATAGTCTATACAACTATGATTAAGACACATTGCATAGTAAAGTGTATCTTCCTGGAAAGTGAAGGCCGCTATTGCAGACCTTGAAATAGAGCATAACATAGTCCTGGACCCCCATGTTAAAATTATTTGATTTTTATACAGTTAGTAAAACAAACTCTTTGAATGAAGCTGAAGTTTAAAAAAAAAAAAAGTCACGCAAAGGAGGAAGGAGTGCCCCCAATTGGTCAGGAGCACTGCCTTTATCTGTAATGGCTGTAAGAGTACATGGAAAATCCTGACAGGCTGACAATGCTGCATGATTTATAACTGGTTACGTTACATTTATTTATGTACTGAATTCTCGGATTACAACCTTTGAGCTAAAAGTTCATTTGCAGAGGTTCTACAGCATTAACAGAATAATTTGGAAACAATAACAGATGATAACATACAGAGATCATGGAATGTCCCCAAGCAAAAACATTATTGTAAATACAGCATAGAAATCTGGTATAGATAGTAGCACATGAATGACTATACAAATACAGAAAGTAAAAGCAAGAGCTTTCTAGTAGACTGACTAAACTCAGAGAAAGGAGGAATTACGATATTCAATGCAAAAGCACGGCTGGGCCAATTTACTTTGTCAAGGGGAGCGGGTGGAAGAAGAAAGGATATAGTTAGCAAGAAAGTGTAGAGTAGTGGGGGAGGTAGCTTGAGTGGAGAGCTGGATGGAAACAATACAAAAAGTGGGATAAGGTAAAGGGAGAAATGGGTAAGTAGCTATTCTTGGGGTGTCGAAGTGCTATGACTGTAGGTTCAATCAGCTTTATACATTATGCTTTGAATAAGACATTAAACTAAGGTGCCTTTTGCCTATTTGTTTGTACTTTACACCTTGCACTTCTATGCACAAAATCTTCTAACTGCATGAAGAAAAGTGTAGAACAAGCCTTAGCAATAAGTGCTACTGGCCACTTACAGGCTGAAAAGACCTGAAAAAGTAACAGATCAGTTAACACTTAGTTCTGAATGCCCCCCACACATTGGTCAGCATTTTTAGATTTGTGCAACTTGTTTATTTGGTATTAGGTACAGTATAACCTGACCCGAGTAATGACATTTGTCCTGACGGGAGCTTTACGTCTTCAGGCTTGTCCACACTTGATCCACATCTGTTGGTCCCACTGGTGCTACCATCCAGCCTCCACTACATAGCAGGCAAGCTGCAAGACTCAGAGTTCCCCGTCCCTGACGAAAGAGAGACATCCTGGGTTGCTCACTCCTCCCTCACCCAGCCAACCCTGGTCTGATCCCAAACTCAAGTCGCAGACATGGCAGAAGGTAAGGTGCCAGCACCACAGCAATCCATGAAACTAGGCTTACTGATGACGTCCTTTCTGGAGGCTTACCAAGAACCACCAAACTCTATGTGATGAAAGATTTAAACAATTATGTATGTACTGATGAGCATGAATGATAGTTAGCATGGTTCACGTGGTCGAGTATCTACCTTTGGGGCATAACGTTGGTTCTAGTTCCACTCGGGATGGGGCTTATACTATAAAAGCTAGCACCTGAGTGCAGAACTAAGGGGGATGCTGTGCTGTTGGGGTGCACCATCCTTTGAATGAGACTTTAAACTAAGGTGCCTTCTGCCTATTTCTGGTGCCATCCTCGTAGGTGTTAAGCTGGAAGTAAAAGAACCCAAGGCACTTTTTGTAACAGTAGGATATTTCCCTGGTGCCCTGGCCAGCAATCTCCTTCCCATTAAATCAGCTCACGTGACTGTGTGTAGGTGTTGATGCACACAATGGCAGTCACTACATACTCGGTCACTTCACTGCCATGTCTCATTGCTTGTAAAGTGCTTTGGGATACAATGTACATAAAATGCATTATATAAATGACAATTCTTATAGTACACATACAAATGATAGTTGTTCACTATAAACTTCGCTGTAGAGTCAAGCCACACAAAAGTGAAGGTACTGGAATTCAGGAGGGCTGATTTTGTCAAAATGGGAGAATGCCTCAGAAAGGTACTAGCAAACAGGCAAGAAGGTGGGGTGGATCAACAATGTGGAGACATCAAAACCGCCATCACAGAGGCAACAAGCCTTTGTGTGAAGCAAATAAACAAATCAAAATGAAAGAAAAAAAACTATGGTTCTCAAAAGAAGTGGCGGGGAAGGTAGGGGAGTAAAAGATAGCATTCAGGAAGTATAAGGAAACACAGAAGGAGCAGGACAGAGAACTGTACTAGTTAAAGCAGAATGAAACGGGTAAGGCAGTCAGAATAGCAAAGGCCCAAGCTGAGGAAAAGATAGCCAACTCAGTTAAGAAGGGGGATAAAACCTTTTATAGGTACATTACGGAGCAAAGAAAGACTAAGGCAGGAATACTGAGACTGAACAAAGAGGAAGGTTGCTGGGCAGCGAGCAACAGTGAAAAAGCAGGGATACTGAATGAATACTTCTGCTCAGTATTCACAATGGAAAAGCAGGGGGAAATATCTAATCCGGTCAATAGATGCACTCTTGATTGGGGGGGGTTGATATTAGTTCTTTAACAGAAGAAAGAGCTCAGAAAGAACTTTTAAAACTGAAGGTGGATAAAGCAATGGGGCCTGATGGGATTCACCCCAGAATTCTAAAAGAAATACGGGAAGAACTAGTAACACCACTGACTACCCTTTTTAATAAATCATGGCAGGATGATGTGGTACCTGAGGACTGGAGGAGGGCAGATGTGATTCCTCTTCTCAAAAGTGGGAGCAAGACAGAGGCAGGAAACTACAGACCTGTCAGTTTGACCTCAGTGGTAGGGAAAATGGTGGAATCACTTCAGAAGGAAAGAATTGTTGAGTACCTAGAGGCCAGTGGGATAGAGGACCCCAGGCAGCACAGATTCAGAGTAGGAAGGTCATGTCAGACAAATCTAATTGATTTCTTTCACTGGGTGACCAAAGCAGTAGACCAGGGAGGGGCTGTGGACATGGTCTACCTAAACTTTAGCAAGGCATGTGACACAGTCCCGCAAAAAAGATTAATAAACAAATTAGCCAGCCTGGGAGTGGGTCCCAGGGTGGTAGCCTGGGTAAAACACTGGCTGGACAACAGGACACAGCGGGTAATAGTAAATGGAGTCCACAGTGAAGAAAGGAGGGTTACTAGTGGGGTACCACAGGTTCAGTACTGGGGCCGGTCCTTTTTAATGTCTTTATAAGTGACATTGCAGAGGGACTGGAAGGGAAAGTATGTCTCTTTGCAGATGACACAAAGATCTGCAACAGGGTTGATACACAAGGTGGGGTGGAAAGGAAGAAAAGGGTCTTGGCAAGGTTGGAGGAATGGTCAAATATATGGCAGCTCAGATTCAATGCAAAGAAGTGCAAAGTAATGTACCTGGGAAACAAAAACCGAGGGAAAGAGTACACGATGGGGAGTGAGATACTGACAACAACAAAAATGGAAAGGGACCTGGGGTAGTCATATCAGATGACCTAAAGGCGGGCCAGCAATGTAAGAAGGCAGTAAGGAGGGCTGGGGGATACTGGAATGCATAGAGAGAGGCATCATCTGTAGAAAACAGAAAGTTGTTGGCCCTCTGTACAGACAGTTGGTAAGACCACATCTGGAGTACTGTGTACAGTTCTGGAGACCCCATCTCCGCAAAGACATAGACAGGGTGGGAGCTGTTCAGAGGAGGGCAACCAAAATAATGCAGGGTCTGCATCAGAAGACATATGAAGAAAGACTAAAGGAACTAAAGATGTATAGCCTCGAGGAAAGGAGAGAGAGGAGGGACATGATAGAAACTTTCAAATACCTCAAGGGAATCAACAAAGTCCAAGAGGGTAGCATCTTTCAGAAAGAGAGATGTGCAAGAACAAGGGGCCACAATTTGAAGATGGGGGCGGCTCAGAGGTAATGTGAGGAAGTATTTCTTCACAGAGAGGGTTGTGGATACATGGAATAGCCTTCCTGAGGAGGTCATGGAGTCAAAAACAGTGGGGGAATTCAAGAATACATGGGACAGACATAAGGCAATTCTAGTGCGGGGTAGGAGGAAGTAGGCTGTTGGTTAACCAGGATCTGCAGCTTATCAGTTAGGTAGGGAAATGGGCAGACTAGGTGGGCCAAGCAGTCCTTATCTGCCATCAAATTCTATGTTTCTGTGTTTCTATGTTGCATGTAAGTATACTTAAAACCAGGTTAGTTAAATAATTGCAAGTATACTGGTAACTATGATGGACTAAAATAGAACATCACTGAGCCAGTCAGCATACTCCCTACAAACTGTAAATATGGTATTTTAATGTAGTTTGAGAATAGCTGTAAAACAATTTGCCCAAAATATGTGTTGATTTATAGATGTGTAAATTTATTAATCCATTATGTGTTTCATGTGATGTAAAACTGATTAATTCATTTTAAGTGCTGTATAATAAATGTCAACTGTGTCTCACACATTTATAATAAAACTAAGAAATGAAGAAGCAGGCCTATTGGCATGGATGGCTGAGATGCTAGTGCCTACCTTTAGCAACGCTGGTGACCCACATTCAAGAATGGACACATGTCACTCAGGGGCCAGCTAGGGGGGGGTGGTCCTTTCAAAGTTTGAGCATCCTCAGGACTGCTCTCCTCCCTAGAGAGGGAGGGTGAGTGTGACTTGCTGCTCGTCTGCCTCCTGGAGGTATCCAGGTGGCAGCGTAGTCTGACCAAACAAATATGGGGAAGGATCACGTACAGGATGCCAGGGCATCTCCATAGAGGCAGAGTTTCGCATATCATGCCCACTGCACACATGGATCTGGGGTGAAAATAGGTGGAAAAGCACCCCTGGCCACAGGATGAAGTCTAATCTCTCGCAGGTCCTGCACCAGTGACCAGGCATCCCCTGATAATCCCGTAAGCAGAGTATGCTGGAGGGAAAGTAAGTTCTGGAGAACACAGGTGAGGGGTACTGGGCATCCCCCGACTGTCCCATAAGCAGAGTATGCTGGAGGGATGGTAAGTCCTGGAGAAGCCAGGTGACAGGGACTGGGCACCTCCCAGAGTCCTGTATTCAGTGGATTCCAGAGGGAAGGTAAGTCCTGAAGAAGCCAGGTGATGGGTACTGCTTCCCTCAACAGTCCTGTAAACAAAGGATACCAGAGGTCAGCTAAGTCCTGAAGAACCAGGTGACTAAGCTGGAGGCCTGGATGGGAGGTGGCCCTGGGAGACAAGGTGGAAAAATATATATTAAAAAAAACTAAGAAATGAAAATTGTAGGGTAGCTGATGGAAAAAAATAATTCAGGAAAAGATAGCAGACTTCCTGGAAAAAAACAGACTGGTAGACAAGAACCTTTACAGACTTATTAGAGGAAGATTATTCATGACAAACAACCCTGACAAACTTTTTCATCACAGTGACGCATACAGTAAAGAAGAATCAAACAGTAAATATCTCAGACCTTGACTTTAGTAAGTCATTTGACCCAGTGTCACAGAGGAGGTTTAGCACGGAAGTTGGCCAAATGGGGCTAGGAATGGATATTACAGGATCGGTAGACAAGACACAGAGAGTGGTACTCAATGGTAAAACTCTTACATGGAAGAAAAGTGACAAGTAGAGGTCTCACCATGATCTGTGCTTGTACCAGTCAAGATAGGGGACAGGGCTTTTTCAACTGTAGCACCAATTATATGAAATGCTTCACCTATCAGCTTGTGGAATTCCCTGTCAGTGGAAGTGTTTAAAAAGGGGCTAAAGTTTTATTTAAGTAGACTTTATGCCACCTAGGCTAGTAAGAGGTGCAAGACTCTGGACAGACTGGGTGGGCCAGGTGGTCCTTATCTGCCGTCAAAGTCTATGTTTCGATGTTTCTAAGATTCAGGGCCAGATATTCAAAACTTTGCCCCACGGATAAATGAGCACTGCTCGGCAGGCTAAATTAGCCTGGACCCAATAGCCCTCTATGTTCAAAAGGGATAGCCCTGGTTTTAAACCTGCTGAATATAGCATGCTAAGGAAGTCAGGCACTCTGGGCTGGGAGTACAGTGCAAACATAGCTCAGGAATGAGACCGCTCTAAATACAGCAACCAAGAAGTGCCCATGACAACAGCAGCCAAGTGCACAGTGATGGGAGGGAAGGTAGAGGTGAACTATGGGGCTAATGTGTGTGCCAGCAAATGTGTGGACCCAGTACAGATGCAGGCAGCAATGCAGGTGTAATGACAATGTGCAAAACTGTACAATATGTCCCAACGTTATGGTGTTAACATCGCTTGCACATAGCGCACGTGAGCGTGTGAGCCATTTGCAGGGCTCAGTCATGTTTGTCTAGGGCAAAAATTTTGCCATATTCAAAAGTGGCATGCAAATTAGCCTACTTAGGTAGTCTCTGGGCAAGCATCCTACTTAGCATCTCATTATGTTCTGATTTGCATGCAGTTTGCCCAACGTTACTGCAGGATCCAACAGCTCCACCTATAGGTCTGTCTGGAAGTACAGGGACTGCCTGGGTCTTCCACAGCTCCACCTGTAGGTCTGTCTGGGAGTGCATGGTGGTAGCTGCAGGCTACATTAGTACAGTACAGCACAGCATATTGTGTCCCAGGGGACTACACAGCACAGGCACAGGTGGTGGTGCGGCATGCAACGGTCAAACCGTAGGTCAAGCTACAATGCCCAGCAGACACTACAATAGCAAGGGGGCCAGTGGTGTGCGGGACACAGCAATGCCTATGGTGGGTAGGGCAGTGATGACCACTGCAATGTGCAGAGTGACAGGCCCAACTTGAGGTGTGTACTGACAGTGTACATTATTGTTCTGCTGTTGTGTGACCAAGAGATGCTGCACCACTGGCATGGGATGCTCACAGTGACATATACACGGTGGCTGTGTGTGCTGTGCCGTCTGTACAAATCAGCAGTATGTGGCTGGGAGTGGCGCATATGGTCAGGCAGGCACACTGGTGTTGGGGCATACCCAACACTGCCCCATGTGCACAATGTAGCAAGTCCCAGCCTTGTGGCCACACCCAGTCTGTGGTGCAGCCTGGCCACTTGCACACCCTCCCCTCAACACTCTCCATACCCACAGTGCAGCGTGTGTGCTGGCATCTGTTGGTGACCACTGAAGGGTGGTCTGCTGGTGTGTGCTGTGTGGCTGCACTGCCATGGTGTCCACTCGGAGCTGGGTCACCACTTATTGCCTGGCATGGCTAGGCCTGGTGGCAGATGATGGCATCATTGTGATGCCATCTGTGGGCAGCATGTTTCCTCGATGTATGGCTTTTTCTACATATCATACTTATTGGTTAGAATCACGCAAAGTCATGCAAACACCACACAAATCCACAATGTCACACAAAGCTGGTTTGCCCAGGGTTAAGACCACCTTTTACTGGGAAGTAAATTGCACTGCACAATGTGTTGCGCTACGTCATGCTAAACCACTTTGCACAGCGTTATTTGCTGAATATAGCATTGTGCTAACACGCCCCCTCGGTTTGTCCCTTGCATACATTAGGGTTTTGCCCGGCGCTAATGTAGTTGGCGTGCGCTATTTGGCCTTTTGAATATGGCAGACCCGCTCTAACCTGGCACTAAACCTGCGCAAAGTTTTGAATATCTGGCCCCTAGTCTTTCAACATGTTGGTTAATGTATAGGATTTTATCATCTCATTTCCAATTCACATTTTTATTGAAAATATTCAAACAACATGCAAGCCATCCTGCTGCCACGCTGGGAGCCCACCCCAGCGTGGCAAACGTTCGGTTTCTTTTGCCGACGGGGGTGCCCAATCCCCTGTCGGCTCCTTGGCCCCCCCAGCCATCTTCTGCCACGCTGGGAGCACTCCCCAGCGTGGCAAATGTCCCACGCCGCTTTTTAAAACTGTAAAATAAAACGTCTCGCAGCAGCGTCTCCCAACCCCCACAACCTGCACCCACCCACTGCGCGCACAGCCTCCCTCACACCCCCTCACCCCATACTTACCTCCGGACTCCGGCGCGACGATCATCGGTGGACCGGGAACACGTCTGCACTCTTCAAAGGCGACCGTGAACTGAGGAAATGTCGGTAAGCTGTATAATGGTCTAGATGGGGGGGGTTTCAACTTTACTGCATATCTCAGTCATTATTTGGAATTTTTGCACCAAATTTTCAACATGGGGTTTTTGGGACCCCTTCTCATGAATGATGTCACTGTCATGGTGTCATTCAGGCCTGAAGGGTGATTCGCAGAGCACTATGCAGTCACTGCGTGAAATCACCCTTCGGGCTCGATACGCCATGACAGTGACATCATTCATGAGAAGTGTCCAAACCCCATGTGAAAATTTGGTGCAAAATTCCAAATGACTGTTTTATTTAGCGCGTGTTGCGCAGTTCCTACGCAGGCTCGTAAGTTTGCGAATTTTCAATATTTTCACTCCAGATTTTCAACATTGCCATTTTATCACACCTTCTTATGAGCTGTACAGCTGTCATTTTTCACATCTCACCCAAAACGTGTTTCCGCCCATGTAGCGCACAATGGCGCAGTCGGTGTGCGAAATCAATGTATGGAACACATTAAGAAAGTCACAGTGACACTGTTCATGAGCAGAGGTCTTAAAATGGCTATGTTGAAAATTTGGTGAAAAATTCTAAAATGACTGTTTTACTGACATGCGTTGTGGCAGTTCTCACACAATGTCGACGCTTGCGAATTTTCAATATTTGCACTCCAGATTTTCAACATTGCCATTTTACCACACCTCCTCATGAGCAGTACAGCTGTCATTTTCACATCCTGCTCAAAATGTGTTTCTGCCCATGTAGCACACAATGGCACAGTCGGTGTCGCGAACTCAGTGTATGGGACACATTAAGAAAATCACAGTGTCACTGTTCATGAGCAGAGATCTTAAAATGGCTATGTTGAAAATTTGGCCGAAAAAAATTCCCACAAATAATTGTTTTGTGATGCGTTCTGCGGAGTTCCTCGCGCTGCGTAAGTTTGCAATTTCAATATTTTCACTCCAGATTTTCAACATTGCCATTTTACCACACCTCCTTATGAGCAGTACAGCTGTCATTTTTCACATCCTGCCCAAAACGTCTTTCCGCCCATGTAGTGCACAATGGCGCAGTCGGTGTGCGAAATCAATGTATGGGACACAGTAAGAAAATCACAGTGACACTGTTCATTAGCAGAGGTTTTAAAATGGCAATGTTAAAAATTTGGTGAAAAAATTCCTAAAAATGACTGTTTTACGAACGTGCGTTGCACAGTTCCCACGCACACTCGTAGTTTGCGAATTTTCAATATTTCACTCCAGATTTTCAACATTGGCATTTTACCACACCTCCTCATGAGCAGTACAGCTGTCATTTTTCACATCCTGCCCAAAACGTGTTTCCGCCCGTGTAGTGCACAATGGCATGATCGGTGCAAAAATCAATGTATAGGCAGAGTAAGACAATCACAGTGACACTGTTCATTAGCAGAGGTTTTAAAATGCCAATGTTGACAATTTGGTGAAAAAATTCTAACAATCACTGTTTTACCAGCGCATTGCACAGTCTCACGCGACGCCTCTAGGTTTGAATTTCAATATTTCCACTCCAGATTTTCAACATTGCCATTTTACCACACCTCCTTATGAGCAGTACAGCTGTCATTTTTCACATCCTGCCCAAAACGCGTTTCCGCCCATGTAGTGCACAATGGCGCAGTCGGTGTGCAAAATCAATGTATGGGACACAGTAAGACAATCACAGTGACACTGTTCATTAGCAGAGGTTTTAAAATGCCAATGTTGAAAATTTGGTGAAAAAATTCCTAACAATCACTGTTTTACCAGCGTGCATTGCACAGTTCCCACGCACGCTCCTAGGTTTGCGAATTTCAATATTTCCACTCCAGATTTTCAACTCTGCCATTTTACCACACTTCCTTATGAGCAGTACAGCTGTCATTTTTCACATCCTGCCCAAAACGTGTTTCCGCCTATGTAGCACACAATGGGGGTAACAAAAAGGTCATGCTGACAATTTATTGTGCAAATACCAGCAATCGCACAGGGCATTAGGGTAAAGCACCATACATGCCAAACACCACTGCAAATACCTGCAAGCGAACGTTCGGCATTGACAAATGCTTGTTCTACTTGTGATGCCCCTTCCTATGCATCCCAGTATCCCCCTGGCTCTCCTTACTGACTTCTCACACTGCTTACCAACCTTTAGGTCATCTGATATGACTACCTCCAAGTCCCTTTCCATTTTTGTTGTTGTTAGTACCTCCCCTGTTATTGTGTACTCTTCTCCTGGGTTTTTGTTTCCCAGGTGCATTACTTTGCACTTCTTTGCATTGAATCTAAGTTGCCATATGTCTGACCATTCCTCCAACCTTGCCAAGTCCCTTCTCATCTTTTCCAACTCCCCTTGTGTATCAACTCTGATATAGATCTTTGTGTCATCTGCAAAGAGGCATACCTTTCCCTCCAGACCCTCTGCAATATCACCTATAAGATGTTAAAGAGAACTGGACCCAGTACTGAGCCCTGAGGTACCCCACTAGTAACCCCCCTTTCTTTGGAATGTGTTCCATTCACTATTACCTACTGTGTCCTGTTGTGCAGCCAGTTTGCTACCCAGGCTACCACCCTGGAACCCACTCCCAGGCTGGCAAACTTGATTATTAGTCTTTTGTGCGGGACTGTGTCAAATGCCTTGCTAAAGTCTAGGTAGGCCATATCCACAGCCTCTCCCTGGTCTATTACTTTGGTCACCCAGTCAAAGAAATCAATTAGATTCATCTGACATGACCTTCCTGCTGTAAATCCATGCTGCTTTGGGTCCTGTGCCCCGCTGGTCTCTAGGTACTCAACAGTTCTTTCTTTCAGAAGTGATTCCATCATTTTCCCTAACACTGAGGTCAAACTTACAGGCCTGTAGTTTCCTGCTTCTGCCTTGCTCCCACTGTTGTGAAGGTGAATCACATCTGCCCTCCTCCAGTCCTCAGGCACCACCCCATCCTCCCATGATTTGTTAAAAAGTGTGGTCAGTGGTGTCACTAGGTCCTCCCTTAGTTCTTTTAGAATTCTGGGGTGAATCCCGTCAGGCCCCATTGCTTTGTCCACTTTGAGTTTTAGGGTTTCTTTCAAGACTCTTTCTTCTGTAAATGGACTGGTGTCAACTCCCCTACCCAGAGTGCTTCTATTGTCTGGTTTAGGTAACTCCTCCTCCTCATCTTCTTTTGTGAATACTGAGCAAAAGTATTCATTCGGTATCTCTGCCTTTTCACTGTCTCAATCTGCCCACCTCCCCTCTCCTTTATTAATCTTCACTATTCCTCCCTTAACCTTTCTATGCTCCCTAATGTACCTATAAAAGGTTTTATCCCCCTTCTTAACTGAGTTGGCTATTTTTTCCTTGGTTTGGGCCTTTGCTATTCTGACTGCCTTCCCTATTTCTTTCTGCTTTAATTGATACAGTTCCGTGTCGTGCTCCTTCTGTGATTCCTTATACTTTTTGAATGCAGCCTTTTTCTCCTTAACCTTCCCTGCCACCTCTTTTGAGAACCATAGTGGTTTTTTACTCTGCTTTGTTTTCGTTTGGGGACGAGCATGGGTCACCGGGGGAGGAGATTAACTGAACATCCATAGGACTGCTCTCCTTCTCTGGGGAGGGGGGTCAATAGCGGTCAGTGTTGTCTGCCCCCTAATGGAGGCTCTGGGACAGCACATTGATGCTGTGAAGAGGGAGGAGAGGAGACAGACGCTTGGAGGAGTGCATGCGGAAGTGTGCGCGCTCCTTCCTTAGGCATCAATGCACACACCCTCAACCTAAGGGGAGTAAAAGTGAAAAAAAATCCTGGTCATGGCATGATGACGGCAAGATCTCTGCAGGCCCTGCTCCTGCGAATAGCGGTAACCTTCTGCACCAGATCCATTAGGCGGGTTGAGGGATCCCCACCACCCCGCCATGGGGGGGCAAGCCATGGGGGACAGTTGAAAGGTAAGCCACGAGCGGGAGATGGGGCTGGGGGATCTAGCAAGATGAGATGCTGACCAGGGGGCCAGAAAAATATTAACTGCAACAAAAAAAAAAAAATGGGCCATACCAACAAAGTGGCAGGTGGTGGACAAAAAAACTTGCAGCAAACTGAAACACACCTAGCTGTGGAATCACAAACTGCGACAGGGCCGAAGGGCCTTGCAAAAATCAATGCAAGAAACTGATTCTAAAGTTGAATCGATTCTGACATGGCTTATTTAACAAGACAGTAAAATCAAGGTTGTCTCCAAAGTTGCCTCATCAGCTGAATCAATGGCTTCTAAAGCAATGGTGAGTATCAGTAAGCTGATGCAGAAGAGTGCACAACTTCAATACCGTCTCAAGGCACTGGAAAATGCACAGAGGGCAGCCAACGTTCAAACTGTGGGCCTTTCAGAGACCTGTGCAGGAGACAAGCTAGTAGCATTTTTAACAACCTGGCTGCCTCAAAATTTACATCTAGAGGGAACATTGACAGTGAATAATTTCATCAAGGCTTACCGCATTTCCCCAAGAACGGCAGCGGGTCAGAGTGATGCTCCTCGTACGATTTTGCTGGTAACCACCGGGGCCTCCATCAGGGATTTAATCCTGCAAGCAGCAAGAGGATCGGGACAACTACACTGGAAGGGAAGATCCATACATCTGTGCCCCGACCTTTCAGTTGCCACAAGAGCAAGGAAAGTACAGTTACATAAGAACTTACCGTAACAGTAGATCTTCGAGAGAGGCTCTTGCAGTAGGTAATTACATATAGGACTGACGCCGGCTGGCGGCAGGACCCCTCGGAAAAATTTCTAGCTAGCAGTCCTGGCGGGACCGCCTCACGCCAGGTGACCGTGTCGATGACGCCGGTATAGCGGCGTCCCGACGTCACTGTTCTTTTCCGCCACAGGCCCAGAAGGCCCGGACGAGAGAGAAGCAGATATTTCCCTCAATGGAATAGGAGATGAAAAAACCTAGGGGGATGGAGGGCGGGAAGGTATTACCTACTGCAAGAGCCTCTCTCGAAGATCTACTGTTACAGTAAGTTCTTACGTAACTGTACTATCTTACTTCGAGAGGGCTCTTGCAGTAGGTAATTACATATAGGACAGAATCCCAAGCAGTCTGGAACAAATAAAAAGGCACCAGGAGGAGGAACTACTCAAATAAGTAGTAAGAAAGCTTGCAAACCTCAAGAAAGGAGGCCCTGCAAGACCGCTAACCGGAAGCCTGCTCTACAGCGGCCATGAGCGGCGCTAATCACAACCAAGTCTGCATGGGGGTGAGAGTCTAAAAAGTCTACACCCTCCGGAGCCTGGTATAGCCTGTTTGACTTCCTGGGAAGTGGGGCTAAAGCTGACGGTTGCTTCCAAATAATGGAAACAAGGTGGGCGTGAGGCTCGATCCAGGGTGGCACTAAGGTAGGAGCCGTAAGGGGCGAGTCCAGATGTTCAGCGAGTTTTACCCATTGAGGATCTGGTTCTAAGGAATGCCACTGATGGACTTCCCGGATCTTCCTGAGCAACTCTGTGAAGGAAGGATCCTCCGGAGGAGACTTCGGAGGAGTCCTCGGCCGGGGCTTGGACGGAGAGCGTGGCTCGTCGTCTTTCTCGGAACATCCATCAGAAGCGTCCGAGGAGTCCGAGAGAAAAGGGGAGGAAGAATCTGAAGCAGAGTAAGACTCCCTAACTTCGTCTAGGGGTAGAGCGGGTTCCTTGGGAGGATCCAGAGCGTGTCCTGCCCTCTCTCTAGTCGAGGCAAAACCCGGGAATCAGAGGAGGAGAGGGAGAGTGCCATCTATGGCGTACGGGAGCCCGGTGTGGCACCGTCGCCGTAAGACGGCTCTCGACTTCCATGGTGAGCTGAGCCTTGGCCTCAGCCCACCAGGAGGCAAGAGTCTCCTGAAGATCCACCGTCGGCCTAGGGGGCGGTGGAGGAGGAGGAGGGGGATAGCTGTATGGAGGAAATCCGTAGGGCGAGTATCCGTAACCCGGCTGCGGTATACCGGAGTTGGGTACTGTGGCGTCGGGTACTGCGGCATCGAAGGAGTCAGCACCAGGTACAGCGGCGCAGGATACTGCGGACCTGGGAAGACCGGCGTCGCATATGACGGCGGATACCCAGGCATTGGAGGAGCTGCCAGAGCAGACAGCCCAGCCGGGTACTCCACGGGCGGATCAGCCAGGACAGGCCCATGGGGTGGAGGGCCCGAAGGAAGAGGAAAATCCCCCGCCAGCGTCGGAGGGGCCGGTGTCAGAACCGGTGTCAGCGAGGCTGGTGTCGGGGCCGGCGTCGGAGGAGCCAGCGCCGGAGCCAGCGTCAGGGGAGCCAGCATCAGATCCGGATCTTCAGGAAGAGGATCGGACGGTAGCCCAGGGTCCCGAGTCTCGTCCGGGGACGGAGGGGAAAAATCCCCGGGGTCAGGCAGGGGGGACTGGGGCTCCCCAGACGGCAGCGAAGGCTGCGGGGAGCCTGGTACGACAGAAAGGGCAGGGTCCGCCATAGGCTCTGAGGCCCGGCGCACATCAGAGGGGCGACGTGGCTTATGGGCGAATCAGTGACGCCGGAGGAGCAGCGTCCGGCTTCGGGGTCCCTCGTCCGAGGGCGGGCCGAGGATGAGGAGGCCAGTCGAAGGAGACACTGCCATGTGCCGCCCGAAGGTCAGCGTCTTAAGCGGCCTTCTCCGGCGTCGTCGGAGGAGCCGGCGTCCGGCAAGGAGGTGCTCGCCCAGTATGCGCAGGCCTGGCGGTACTGGGGCTGGAGTCTCCTTTGCCGGAGGCAGGCCGGGCTCAAGCGGGCACCGTCGGGCGGGCGATGCCTCCTCAAAGCCTTGGAGGCTGCCGTTGGCGATCCCCGAGGAAAGAGCTGCCCGCGACTCCGGCTGGAGTCGCGGAAGAGGAGGCCTTCTCCCGGTGCCTTTCCTTGTCCCGCTTCTTATGCCCTTCAGGGGAGGTCGACGCCTGCCGAAGTTTTCTCAACTCTTTCTCCATTGCAGACATCTTATTTTTGAGGAGATGGGCTTCGAGGGACTGCTGGCACCGTCTGCGGGTGGCCGCATTGAATCGGAGGCAGTGCGGACACTTGTTGACCGCGTGGTCGGGGCCTAGACAGAAAAGGCAGAGGGAGTGACCGTCTTTGTGAGGCAACTGGGTGCCACACGAGTCGCACTTATTCTTTGAAGGTGATGACATATACTGACGTTCACCTGACGAAAGAAGAATAAAATCTTATACTGAAAACTATTCGGAAAAAGACGACAAAGTAACAGGTACAGAGCGATATGAACTTAACTGCGGCGCTTCACGAGCTGGCGCGGGAAAGAACTGGAAGGTGAGATGCCCCGGGACCGCCTTTATACCGACCGCCGCCTGACGCCGTCACCTGACGGGGGCGTCTCCACCAGGGACCGCTAGCTAGAAATTTTTCCGTGGGGTCTTGCCGCCGGCCGGTGTCAGTCCTGTATGTAATTACCTACTGCAAGAGCCCTCTCGAAGTAAGATAAAGAATTTCAGCAGGGTGAGAGCCAGATTGCGCAGTTTGGTTATCGCCCATTCTTTATTGATGCCCCCTAGGCTGTGCATACAATATGGAGGGCACACATTCCATTTTTCAGACCCAGAGGAAGTGGGAAGAAAGGTGGAGGCCATAGGAAGAGAATTTGAGCAATTGCGGACGGAGAACTCATCTGATTCAGAATCAGCAACCTGAGAAAATGCTGGTGAAAAGATGGGACTCAATTATCTGACTGTCAGGTTTTTACCTGTTTAAATCTTCTATTTCCTCAGCTAAATTCATATCACAGCAGTAGTAAGTCGATTAGTAAAGTTGATGGAGCTGTAAGAACAGCTAAATTATTTCTATGTTACAAATATTTTTTCAATTATTGAGCTGTATACACAGTTTGCAGAGATATTAGAGTCTCTTTCCTCAGTGTTACATATGTTTGATTTAAAATATTGCAGAGGGAGTTTTATCAACACTGGTTTGTTGAACTAATGTAACTTAGATTAAACATGTTTTACTGGGGCTTGACCACCCATAGTCCTGTATGGCGTGGCATATCAAGGTCAATCTATCTGAACTGAATTATCTTGCAATACCCCCATATCCTTTTTACAAGATTGCATAGACTAGTGATTACTTATACATTGAATGTCTTTTGTGTATAAACATGTAATCTCTTGCATGAGATGGTTATATGATATTGTCTTTTGTACGTAAAAGCAATAAAATATAATTAAAAAAAGAAAATTATTCAAGCAAACGAATAAAAAATTAAAAAAAAAGTAGGTAGGAGAGAAAAGGGGCTCCAGATGGACTACTTTATACTACACGTCTAATAAAATCCAGTTGCCCACTGTTGCATCTCTGTCAGTTTAAGAATTTAAATGAAGCCCTCGTTGTCCAATTATTTTGAGAAGGGAGACCACAGGGACCAGCACTTCTAAATCTTGTGAATTCAGAAAATAAATCAATAGATGTTGAAGCTGATATTGCTGTTGTTCCAAAATTCTTCCTAATAAGAAACAGAGGTGTTTCTCATAAAGTGGGCACAGTAAAACCAAACATAACAGACTATCCTGTTTTTTTTTTTTTTTTTAACTCTGTTATTTATCCCACCTTCCTACCTCGGTGTCCACTCCTTCAGACTGTTCATACCCTCCGGTCCACTGCTCCAGGATCTGCCCCTAGAGTGCTTCTTTCCTCCCTCCTATCCTGCACAGCGGGATCTGTCTCAGAATTGGTGGCCTTTGGGTGGAGCAGTCGTCATCTAGGACCACCGAGGGGATTATCCATTTTTCTATGCTCCCCCTCAACCCTGCCCCCTGGGATGCCGGCACAAGGACGTACGTCCAGAGAGGCGACGTGCTGATGCACATCTCTCTCAAGCGCCCGACAGCGTCCCCCCTCCCTGACTCCGTGAACGAAGCTGCCAGCCCCCTAGAGAGCCCGTGTTCCCACCGGCTCTCTTGGGATGTCGGGTGCCTATTGCACCCCTGGTATCCCACCCTTGAGAGAGGAGAGCATCCATTAGGATGCTCAATCCTCCCTCTCCCAGCCGACCAGAGTCCGTTCCCGAACCCGGGTCGCCGGCGTGGCATCCAGCGCCTCAACACTCAGTGCCACCAGGCCGGCATTAGACTATCCTGTTCTGATTTACATTTGCAGAGTACATCCAGATCCTCTTTCCCTTCAAACTGTCCCTTTTTCCAGTTAGTCAGAAAGGATTCAAATCTAAACCTTGCCAGCTGAGATCTCTGTCTTAGATCTTCTAAAACAGACAAATATTTTTCAAGTTTATGCATTCTCTTATTTTTGGCAAGCCAAGAGCAAGCCTTGGATAGTCTGCATGCTTCTAGATACTTTTGCATAAAGATATCCCTGATTCTGTTATATACAATCTCTTTAATATAGCCAAGGGGGTATCTTAAGCTATCTGAAATAATGTGCAAAAGGCCATGAGGTTTCCTCCAGCACTCTCAAGCGGGGGAAAACTATGTTGGATTGTTAGTAGCTGATGGCTTCATCCAGACATAAACGAGGGAATCTGTCAGGAGGCATCCTAAAAGCCTTAATCCAGTAATTAATTAACCTTTGGGTACAATAACACTCAATGGACAGTTGATCAAGTTTATCAATTTTCCTCTGTACTTATAAGAAAAAGAGGACAGTACTGGAAGAAAGCTGTCAGCCTTTAGTTTCGTGTCTCTCGAGTGTGCTCCCCAAGTTCCGTTTTGGTTAACTGTGGGCCCTAAATAACAACATTCCTTAACAACCTCAAGCTTATGTTTGTTCATATAGTATCTGTATGTTTTCTTATTTCCCCCAAATACAATAACTTTTGTTTTATCATGATTTACCTTTAAATCAGTTTTCTGGCATTCTAAATAAAATGTTTTCAGATTTCTGCTCATGCCCAAATGACTGGCAGAGAGCAGGGTGACATCATCCACATAAGCTAACTATGATACAGATTTTGCTCCAATTTTAGGTAAATGGAAATCAGAATTATGCATTTGTTTGAGAACTGTAGTGAAATAAAGGTTAAGCAGCAATGGAGCCAATGTACACCCTTGCTTCACACCTATGTTGGTTTTAAACCAGCTGCTCAGATCTCCTGAATCGCTAAAACGAACACAAGTGTAATTGTCTTGATAAATATATCTGATCATTTCTAATAATGAAGATTATATTCCCAGATCCTCTAATCTTTCCCACAAGGATTCTATTTACCTTATCAAAGGCTGCTTTGAGGTCGATGAAGGTACAATAGAGTTTTTGCTTTTTTACTACTTTATATTTACGAACCAAATGAGCCAGTGTAAAGCACTGATCTATTGTTGAATGTTCCTTCCTTAACCCCACTTGAGTTTCATCTATTATGTTGTTTTCACCCAATGCATTGATCTGTCGCTTAGGATTTTAGTAAATACTCTCCCAATAGTATCCCAAAGGCTTATAGGCCTATAACAGCCAGGATTCCTTCTGTCTCCCTTTTTGAAGACTGGAACAATAATGTTCAGTTTCCAACTTTTAGGTATATCTCCTGTGCTCCAAATATAATTAAATAGTTCATGAAGGAAAGGAATCTGGAAGTATTTAGTTCTTAGTATTACATCAAGGGGGACTCAGTCAGGGCCTGGGGCTTTTCTTCTTCTACATGAGTTAAGAGCAGTGTCTAGTTCTGAGAGTGTAATTACAGATTCAGGAACAAACGTTCTTCCAACAACCCGAGTTGTGGCCATACTAGATAAATATTCAGGGTCCTCCCTGTAAAATAATTGTTTAAAGTATTTAACCCAATCCCCTTGCTCAATAAAGGTTGTTATTTGACTGTATTTTTTGTGCCATGGTTTACAATGGTCCAAAAAGTTTCACTATCCTTTAAGTGGACTGCCTTTTGTAAATCTGTCCATAACTACCTAATGTGCCTCTGCTTGTTTCTGATTAGAATCGCCCTGTATTCCCTTCTTGCCTTGTTCGTTAATTTATTATTGATTTTATCTGGTTTTTGCTTTAGTAATCTAATTTTTTTATTTAAATATATTTTTGCATTCTTGCATTATTATACCAAGGGAATGTTTATCTGACCTTAATAGAGGAATTTTTAGATATAATATATGCTATTGTGTTTATGATAGTGTTAAATTCTAAGATCATCCAAGGGTTTGAATGCAGATCTGCCAAAGCCAGTAAATGTAATAATATCCATTTACTTTCCAAAAGTGCCTCTAAATTATTACCCTCAATAACTTTCCATTCAATGCCCCTTCTCTTTAGTTCTATGGTGGGGACCCTCCCTTCTTCATTAAAGTTTAATTTCTTTGCAATGATTTTTAATTCTAACGCCAAATGCTGGCTTTCAGATTTAGGTACCAGCTGTAAAGAACGACATCTGTTAATCAAATGAAGATTAACCCAGATATAATCAATGGTAGAAACCCTGTTTCCACCCAAAAAGAATATTCTCCATTTGGATTGGGGTGGGGGTCTGCCAATTAGAAGAAGGAGATTCATTTTGGTTAATGTTTCGTGTAGTTCTATACCTTTTTTGTTGACAATTTTATCTCTAGCATTTCTTATGAATTTCAGCTTTGTTTGGATGAAGGAGGAAAAGACCTCTGAGATGTCCTCTGAACAGCCCTGTAAATTTCCAAGCCTGGCACTGAAGTCAACCACTATAATTATATGCCCATCCGGGCAATCACTCTGAATATTATCAATCAAGTCTCCTATGGCATTGAGATAGTTGGGATCCCAATTATTGCTTACAGCTGGATGAAAGTAAACATTAATAATATACCATATCTTTTTGTTTCTCTCAGTTATTTTAACTGCAAGTATACTGCTACTAGAGGTATTTGTTTTTTCAGTCACAATGTCTTTATTAAGTTTAAAAAATACAGCTAAACCCCCAACCCCTCGACCGTGCTGCTTTATTTTCTTTGCTTTCTTGCTATAGGAGGTGTAACCACTTAGAAACAGGTTATCCAGTGCCCAGGTGTCCTGTATACCAATAAAGTGAAATTGTTTGAAAATATCCGGAAGAGTTCTATGACAAGACATTGATTGAGTTCCTATATACTGGGGAAATGATCCTCCTGAGTCCAAGATTTGGGTGCTATTTCTAGCTTCGATCCTAGTGTTTGGTCCTTGTGGTCTCCCTTCTGAAGAGCACTTTTGTCATTGCTTCAGGGTAGCAAGGATCTCATATCTATTAGAGGTTTCAACCAGGCTTTCCTATCTTTGGGACCTCATTTGTCTATTACTGTGATTACAGACTGTCATCTCTTCTTCTTTCTCTATATAAAAATGGATTCCAAGTTCATCCAGAAGGTTTTGTTTCCTCAGCAATTTCCTCACCAGACTTTCTTGCTTTACATAAAACAAAATCTGTCCATCACACTCTTGTCTGATCACCTTGCTTATGTGGAGGCTGCTGACTTGTGGACCCAAACATGCATTAAGAAAGTCAATCAATTTACCCCTTAAGTTAAATTTACTCTCTTTGGGGAGTTGCTTCAACCCAAAAATAGAGACCGTAGTTTCAGCCTGTTTTACTCTAGCTGTACCTTTATAAAAAACTCTGGGAAAAGTTAATTTAACTGGGTGATTTCCCCAACTACGATGCCCATACTTGCCAAGTTTTTGGCCCTCTGGATTACAGCATTCAAAATATAGAATTGATCTGTAACCAACAGGACCAATTCCGAGCCAACTATCAGTCTAATAATGCTAACAAAGTCTTTCACTAATCCGCAGCCATCCAGTAAGGAAGATAATAAACCTGTTACAGATCCAGGTAGACATGTCACCTTAAACAGGGGTAGGACAAAATCTGTGCTCAATGTTTTTGCCAAGAATAATTTCAACTGTTTATTCTGGCTACTTACTAAGGAATTATCCAATGGGGTCCCACTGCAGCTGAACTCAGGGGGATTCCTCCCTTCTATCAATTCAATCAATCAATCAATCAATCTATCAGTTTGGCTGGCAGTATAGCCTAGAAGTTAGAGGAATGAGGTGTGAATGAGCTTGATTCATCCAGCAGACCAGACCCGAGTCCGATTCTCACAATCTCCACTTGCATACTGTGTGACTCTGAGCAAGTCACTTAACCGCCCAGTGCTCCCAGGTCGCCCCTGAAAACAGGCACTTGTCCCTAGTGGGCCTTACCTGGTTACTAAAGACTAAAATAAATAAAAAAAATCTGCTTTGGAAACCATTCCTGTTGTCAAAAACCATATGATCTGCACTCTGAGTATTTGAATCCTTGAAACTGATATTTTCTTTCTGTTTGTTACTCCTTTTAATGGTTTTGATTTCATTAATGTATTGTGGGGCTTTATTCCAGATCCCTATAGGTTTCCTTTTTTTACCCCCTTTTTTTTGACCGTTTGGGTTTGAATAAGTCCTAAATTGAGTTTGGTCATTTTCCATATTAGTTTCTTTTTCCCCTGCATGGACTTCGTTACTTAGTCTCTTTTTTTTTTTTTTTTGAGTTTCCAGTGTGTGCTGGAGACAGTCCCTTAGTATCAGATACATCTGATTTAATTTTTGAATTACTACCTATCTTGTTACAGCTAGCTCTAGAAGATTTTGAGCCATTTTCTAATGTCCCAATAGCTGTTTCCTGTAATTCTCCTTTTTGTCATAGAAGTGGGTGATTTACAGCCATTTCTCTATATATACTACTATCCCTTAGGTTTTTGGCTGGTAGCACGATACATTCATATTGGAAACTCTGATCATTCTGGTCTGATAGGGTCATTTCCTTCGGAATTCCTACTTCATCCATCAGCAGCTTCAAAGAGGGCACCAAGTTAGCAGCCCCCTGCTCCGAAATTGAATCCCTGATATTTATAAGATCAGGAGGCAATGGGGTAGTTATATTTAGTGAATAATTTGAATTTTCTTCTGTGTCATGAACTCTGAATTTGTTGGAAAAGAGGCTCTGCACAACTGATTCCAATTTGATTCTATTTTCTAAGCAGACCCCTTTAATGAATGAAAAATGTTTAATCTCAAGTAGCTGTTTCATTGGAAACATATTGGTGTTATAAGGGTCTCTGAGAACAGCTAGCATATCTCTAGATATGCCCTCAATAGGCAAGGCAAATTTTATTTTTCTGGCGCCAAATTCCAGAGGCACTGGGCGCCATACAGTCACATATATATAATTTAAAAACTTCATACAGTAACATTTAATAAATAGCTAAATACCATCAATGTGGGTTATAATCAGCATATAAACAGCAACCCCATTAAATTTAAAAAGACTGATACTCCATATTATCATCCTGTGTCTGGGAATGCCTGGCTAAACAGATGGTTTTTAAGGTGGGCTTTAAATGCCTCAACAGAAGGGGCCTCCCTTACAGGTGGAGGAAGCGAATTCCACAATACAGGGCTGGCGACACTAAAAGCTCTGTCGCTGGCAATTTTCAACCTCATCCTGGGAATCGCCAGGAGGCCCCTTGTGGAGAATCGAATGGAGCAGACCGGGGCAGCGGGTGTAAGAAGGTCCACCAGGTAGCCCGGGCCCAGTCCATGTAGGGCCTTAAATGTGAGCAAGCCCATCTTGAAGAGCACTCTCCATCGGATAGGCAGCCAGTGCAGTTCACGCAGCACCCGGGTGACGTGACAGTATTTAGACTGTCCAGTCAACAACCTGGCAGCTGCGTTCTGCATCAGCTGCAGTCAATGGAGAGTACCTCCAGAGACCCCAACGCAGAGCGCATTACAGTAGTCAAACCTAGATGTCACAAAACCATGTACCGAGGTGGGGAGGTCTGGGGCAGAACCAGGTGTTTCACCTATCAAGAGTGTCGAGTGTTTTCACCATTTCAGGGCTCATTGTCCAGGTACTAAAGCTATTGAGGCTGGTGGAAGGCTCCCTAAATTATTCTTTTTTTTTTCTTTAATCTTTATTTCTTCACTCTGCAGGGCCAGCATCCTTCCAGAGTACCACTTGGTTAAGTCTCTACTCCCAGCCTGAGCCCCACTTGCCAGTGTCCTCCCTCGACTAACCAGGCAGGTCCAGCCCCCCAGATCACCCCCCCCTGGGGTGGGTCCGCCCTCCCTCAGCAGTCTTTTCTGAAATTAGGGGGGCCTACCTGGTGTCGGGTTGGGCCATGGAGTCCACTGGTGCGCTGGGTCGGCAGTGAGATGTGGACTTGCCCCTGGAGTCTCCTTCATCTCTCAGCTCCACAGAGGGCTTTTCTATTTTTTCTTTCCCCCTGAGGGCTCGGATGTGCAAAGGCAGCTGGGCACGGCATGCCACCGTCCGCCAAGCTCCTCCCCCTTACATCATGTGCCACCGGACTGTACTGCACCCAACCACCGCCAGGTGCCGCTACAGAGCGGTGCATCCCCCGAACCTTCCCCAGGGAAGGGACAGCTGTTCACCGGATGCTCTATCCCTTCTCTCCCCTGCCGAACCCCAGCGGCCCTGGCTCGTTCCTGAACCCAGGTCGCCGGCATGGTGCGAGGTGCGGCATCCAGCGCCTCAACCCTCAGCGCCACTGGTCCTCCCCAAATTCTTCTTGAAATCTGATTTTATTAGTTTTCTCTTGAGCACTATCCCCTTCACATACCCAGCTTTGCCCCAGCTCATTATTGCTATTATAACTTCTGTTATCAGTTGGTAATTTTATATCTGCCCTCAATGGAAAAGCAGTATGTGTATGTGTCTTATCTGATTTACTTTCTTTTTCTTTATTTTCTGTCTGCAAAGATTCACTCATGCTTCTGACCTCAGAGTTCAGCACAGATAGGTTGTGAATAATTTCAGAAAAATCGATTTTTTGGTCAGCAGACTGGCTTATGTCTGGATCCTGATTTTTTGAGGGTGATATGTTAGGCACTAACCTGTCGTTTATTACAGTATTTAATAAGGGCCTATTGTTTTCCTCCGTGGGTGTGTTACTATAACAGGTCTGCCTAATGAGACCAGAGTTTGACCTTGCTCCAGGAGTATTAAAAAACTTGCGGATGCCTCCATTATCTCCACTAGGTGAGGATACAAACTGAGACTGTGTCCCTTTCTCTAATAGATGCTTGCTTATAAGTTTATTAGTGTTTTTCCCAGTATTTTTCCTGATGTCTTTAATTTTGATTTTGCCTCCATTAGATGTTTTGTTTTGAGTTTTACCCAATACTTTCAAGGCAAGGCTTTTCAATGAGAGAGAACCTTTAATTTTAACATTACACCCTGGCCCAATGCCGCCCCATCCAGTAAGCTATTGCCATCAGAGGCCCTGTTCTTACTACAAGTGATGGCAGACATACATACTATACAGTAACAATAGTGCAATGAACTTTAAATAAAAATTTTTTTTATCAGGTTCAACACTAAATACAGCCAAGGCAGAAAATTAAAATTAACCTGTTGTAGTTCTATTGGTTTCTGCTTAGCTCTGTTCCACTCTGATTTCCCCTTTGAGGGTTATTAATAAAATCAAACAAAGTGGAATAAGTGGAACAATAATGTTCTTAATAAACAAGGACATGAACCACCTAATGTTAGCTGTGAGTGTAGTTGATTCTAAGAGCTATTGTCCACATATAAAATTCCGCAGATAACAGCTGATAAAAAACTGTCCGCCTTTTAAATCCAAGTTCCAGGAGCACTTCAAATAATCTCCAGGCCCAGGGCCAACCCTACCCAATTCGCTCTGTTCTTGTATTTCTTAAAGTTCTTAGTGCTTTCAATTCCAAGTTCTCTTTTAGGGTATCATCCACATCACAGCAGTAATGGTGGCATTAATGATGGATGAATCAGGTCAGGCAGTGGTCTCTGCTTCAGGTCTCCATACTGAAGCTGGGCCACCGTTCTTCGACACTGATGGTTGGATTGCAGGTTCATCTCTTGGAGGCAGGCTTTGCTGTTTTGGAGCAGAAGGCTTACGCTTTGATAAAGAGGGGCCTAGTTGCACCATTTTTTTTTTGTGCGTGTCTGCCCTGCAACTCCCGCACTCTGCTCTCCATTCTCTTACATTGAGCAACACATGTGCAATGACGCAATGCATGTGCTTTTTCCCTCCATCCCTTCCCATGAAGTCACACACCAGCAATGATGCAATGCCCATGTACTGCCCTCCATTCTTTCCCATGAAACCACACACCAGCAATGACGCAATACACATGCACTGCCCTCCATTCTTTCCCATGAAACCACACACCAGCAATGACACAATGTGCATGCTCTGACCTTAGTTCTTTCCAATGGAGCCACACACCAGCAATGATGTAATGCTTTGCCCTCAACTCTATTCCACGGAGCCACACATGTGTAATGAAACAATGTGTGTGCTCTGCCCTCAGTTCCCTCCCACGGAGCTACACACAAGCAATGACGCAATGTGTGTGCTCTGTCCTCCATTCTTTCCTATGGAGCTAAACACAAGCAATGAAACAATGTGTGCTCTGCCCTCCATTCTTTTCCATGAAGCCACACACCAGCAATGACGCAATGTGTATGCGCTGCCCTCCATTCTTTCCCATGGAACCACACATCAGCAATGATGCAATGTGCATGCTCTGACCTCAGTTCTTTCCCATGGAGCCACACACCAGCAATTATGTAATTCTTTGCCCTCCATTCTATTCCATGGAGTCACATATGTGCAATGAAGCAATGTGTGTGCTCTGCCCTCAGTTCTATCTCATGAAGCCACACACCAGCAATGACGCCACATGCAATGACACAGTGCGAATGCTCCATCTTCCATTCTCTCCCATGGAGTCAGACATGTGTAATGATGCAATGCATATTATCTGCCCTCCACTCCCTCCCATGAAGCCACACACCAGCAATGATGCAATGCGTGTGCTCCTCCCACCATTCTTTCCCATGGAACCACACACTAGCAATGACGCAATGTGTATGCTCTGCCCTCTATTCTTTTCCATAGAACCAGACACATGCAATGAAGCAATGTGTGTGCTCAGCCCTCAATTCTCTCCCATGGAGCCACACACAAGCAATGACAATGTGTGTGCACTGACCGCCATTCTTTTCCATGGAGCCAAAAACCAGCAATAATGCAATGCGCATGCTCTGCCCTCCATTCTTTCCCATGGAACCACACACATGCAATGATGCAATGCCCGTATCTGCCCTCCATTCTCTTCCATGGAGTCACACACTTGCATTGATGAAATGTGCATACCCTGCCCTCCATTCCTTCTACTGAAGCCACGCACCAGCAATGACGCAATGTGCATAGAAACATAGAAATTGTCGGCAGATAAGGACAGCTAGGCCCATCTAGTCTGCCCGTAGGCCCTATACATTGTATGTGGCCACTGATCCTATGTGATCAATGGCTTGTCATCACTCCCTCCCCTCTCAGACTTCCCTTGTGCCTGTCCCAAGCATGCTTAAACACCTCCACTGTGCTTGCCCCCACTACCTCCTGTAACAGACTATTCCATGTGTTGACTACCCTTTCTGTGTAGAAAAACTTCCTCACATTACCTCTTAATCTACCCCCTTCCAATTTCATATTGTGCCCCCTTGTTCTAGTACTTTTTCTACATTGGAAAGGCTTCCCCGCCTGCACCTTGTTTATGCCCTTGAGGTATCCTGAAAGTTTCAATCATGTCCCCCCGCTGTCTCCTCTCCTCCAGTGAGTACATATTGAGGTCCCGTAGTCTCTCCTCATATGTTTTGTGGTGTAAGCCCTGCACCATCTTTGTTGCCCTCCTCTGGTAAGTCTCCACCTTATCTATGTCCTTGCACAGCTGTGGTCTCCAGAACTGCATACAGTACTCCAGGTGAGGCCTTACCAATGTTTTATACAATGACATCACCACCTCCCACCTCCTGCTAGTGATACCCCTGCATACCACTGTCCCTCCCTGCCACCTTTGTACACTGCTTTTATACCCTAAGGTCATCAGAGATGATAACTCCTAGGTCTCTTTCCTCTTTGGTGACAGTCAGCTCCTCCCTTCCCCCAACCTGTAGCTCTCCCCCGGGTTCCCTCTACCCAGGTGCATTATTTTGCATTTCTTTACATTGAACCTCAATTGCCACATCTCCAACCATCTTTCAAGCTTCTCCAGGTCCCTCTTCATTTTCTGCACCCCTTCTGGAATATCCACCCTGTTGCAGATCTTGGTGTCATCTGCAAACAGACAGACCTTTCCTTCCAGCCCCTCTTCAATGTCACTAACGAAGACATTGAATAGGACGGATCCTAGTACTGATCCCTGTGGTACCCCACTTGTCACCCCCTTCTCCTCAGATTGTACCCCATTTACCACCACCCTCTGTCTCCTGTCTGTTAATCAGCTCCTAACCCAGTTCACCACCTTGTCTCCAATGATGAGACTACCCATCTTGTTAATCAGCCTTCTATGTGGGACGGTGTCAAAGACTTTGCTGAAATCCAGGTAGGCGATGTCTACTACCCCTCCCTGATTAAGTTCCCTAGTCACCCAATCAAAAAAAAAAAAAAATAGATTCATTTGACATGATATTTCTGCTGTGAATCCATGTTGTCTCAGATTCTGAGCACCACTGGATTCCAAATGTGTCACTATCATTTCTTTCATCAGTGTCTCCATGATCTTTCCCACCACTGAGGTGAGGCCCGTAGTTCCCCGCCTCCTCCCTACTGCTGCTTTTGTGCAGTGGGACTACATATGCCCTCCTCCAGTCCTCTGGAATGACACCCGTGTTGAGTGACTCTGTGAACAGGGCCGCCACAGGTGCTGCTAGTTCCCTTGGCAGCTCCTTTAATATTCTCAGGTGAATGCCATCTGGCCCCATGGCCTTATCCACCTTCAGCTTTGTGAGTTCTGCCAGACCTCTCTCCACTGTGAATGGACTGGTGTTCACCTCTCCCCCCCACACTGCCACTGCAACCCAACTGTGGTCCTTGATCCGCCCCCTCCTTAGTGAATATTGAGCAGAAGTATTTGTTCAGTATTTCTGCCTTGTCCGGATCCCCCTCCTTACACTCTCCCTTCTCCCCTTTGAGTCTCACAATCCCACCCCCAGTTTTTTTCTTTCACTGATGTACCTATACAATGCCTTATCCCCTTTGTTTACAGACTGTGCTAAGCTCTCTTCTGTCTGCGCCTTTGCCCTCCTAACAGCCTTCCTAGGTACACCTCCCGGTCCTCCTCCCTTTATATTTCCTGAAACTCAGGCTTTTAGCCCTGACTTTGTCCTTCACCTCTTTGGAGAACCATAGTGGTTTCTTTCTTCTTTTACCTTTGGTCATTATCCTAACGCATTGGTTTGTTATATCTATTATGGCTCCTTTCAGTTTTTCCCATTGTTTTTCCAGCCCATCTACTATCTTTGCCTTCCCCAGGGCTACTTGTATATATCTACCTATTTCAATGAAATCTGCCCTCCTGAAATCTGATACTCTTGCCCTAGTATGGCTTGACTGAGTCCATGTCTCCATGCTGAACTACACCATGTGGTGGTCTCTGGACCCCAGCTGACCTTCCACCTGTATTTCTTTGACTCTGTACCCATTGGTCCATACCAGGTCCAGAACTGACTTTTCCCTAGTTGGCTCGTGCACCAACTGTCTGAATCCAGCCCCATGCAGGGATTCTAGGATGGCTGTGTTTCTGGCTGAAACAGTCATCTGGGTGGCCCAATCCATGTCTAGCATACTGAAATCCCCCAGTAGCAGGATTCTGCTTTTAGCTGCCATGTTGTGTATATTCTCCACTAGTTCCCTGTCTACTTCCTGTCTCTGTGCTGGAGGTCTGTAGATTACCCCAGTGCGTATTGCTGTTCCATTCTCTGGCTCCAGGGTGACACACATTACCTTGGCCTCCCCCTGTCTTCCCTGAACTTCTACAGCCTTTATACCATCTCTACCATCTCTGATGTACAGGGCCACTCCCCCACCCTTTTTACCCTCCCTGTCCCTCCTGAACAATGTATAGCCTGGTACATTGACTTCCTATCCATGATTAGCAGAGTACCACGTCTCTGTTATTGCTGCTATGTCAAGGTCTGCATCTGCCAACAAGGCCTCCAGGTCTGGAACCTTATTTCCTAGGTTATGGGCATTCGTTAGCATGACCTTCCATGTTTTACGGTCTGCCCTCCCTCTGCTCTTGTTCTCCTCCCTAGCATTCCCCCTGCACCCCTTCAGTCTGACAACCAGATGGCAAAACACAAAAACAGACCATTACGGCGACAGTTGCTGTAATGGTCCTTTTCCATGTTTCACTTTCCCCAGTGTTCTGCCCTCCCAGACCAACTCCAACCTGGAGTTGATAATCCTAAAGTCCGGGGTGCGGGGCAGCCCCCATTACGGGGTTTGTGGGGGGCACAGCCCCCACAGAAAACACCGCAGCACGGGCGGCACAGTACCTGTATCGATGTTGTGCGGGAGGTCAGCATTTTCACTGTCGACTTCCCTTGGTGCTTCCCTTCCCCCCACCCTGATTTCCTTTCCTATGTGCTTCTGCCCCCCGTAACACTCATTATACAGTCTTCCCCTGCCTGCCCTTCCCTGCCTGTTTTTGCTGTTCCCATAGTCAACTTATGTGCCTGCATGTTCCCATGGGGGGGGTGTTCCTAGGCCTCTTGGCTCTCCCCCCTTGGCCAGTTTAAATGCTCACAGCTGAAGCATTTAAACTTCTCACAAAGGACCAAGGTCCCCTTCTCGACAGATGCAGGCCGCACTCCTTATATAAGCCTGCATCTGCTCAGGTCAGGCCCCAGTCCCCTATGAAGCCAAAACCCTCCCTTCCACACCAATCCTTCAACTAGGAGTTGAAGGTATGGATGTGGAGTGAGTACCCTCGCCTCACTCATGCCATTGACAGGCAGCACCTCAGAGAAGGATATTGTGTGTGCCACTTGTCGTAGGCCCCTCCCCAATTCCACAAAGTCCTTCTGCACTGATCTAATCTCATGATGAGCCAAGTCATTTGTCCCTAGGTGGACAATGACGTCCAGCTCAGACTCCCGTGCAGCTGTTCTTGTGGTCCCGAGGATGCGCTTCCTGTTTCTCCAAAGGCAAAAGTACTGGACTTTAGGAGGGCTGACTGCGTCAAAATGGGTGAGTGCCTAAGGAATGCACTAGCAAATGGGCAGGAAGGAGGGGTGGAAGAAGAATGGGGAATAATAAAAACTGCCATCACAGAGGTAACAAGCCTTTGTGTGAAGCAAATAAACAAAACAAAACAAAACAATGTAAGAAACCACTGTGGTTCTCAAAGGAAGTGGCAGTGAAGGTTCAAGAGAAAAAGAAAGCATTCAGGAAGTACAAGGAATCACAGAAGGAGCAGGACAGAGAACTGTATCAGTAAAGCAAAAGGATGCTGGGAAGGCAGTTAGAACAGCAAAGGCCCAAACCAAGGAAAAGATAGCCAACTCAGTTAAGAAGGGGATAAAACCTTTTATAGGTACATCAGGGAGCAAAGGAAGACCAAGGGAGGGTTAGTGAGGCTTAATAAAGAGAGGAGGGAGGGCAGAGGGTGACTGTGAAAAGGCAGAGATACTAAACAAATATTTTTACTCAGTATTTACAAAGGAAGAGGGGAGGTACCTAAAACAAACAGCAGAAACTCTGGATACAGAAGTTGATACCAGCCCATTTACAGAAGAAAGGGTTCTGAAAGAATTTTAAACTGAAGGTGGACAAAGCAATGGGGCCTGATGGGATTCATCCCTAATTCTAAAAGAACTAAGGGTAGAACTAGTGACACCACTGACTACCCTTTAACAAATCAAGGGAGGATGGGGTGGTACCCGAGGACTGGAGGAGGGCAGATGCGATTCCCTTCACAAAGTGGGAGCAAGGCAGAAGCAGGAAACTACAGACCTGTTAGTTTAACCTCAGTGATAGGAAAATGATGGAATCATTCTGAAGGAAAGAATTGTTGAGTATCTAGAGGCCAGAGGGGCACAGGACCCAAGGCAGCATGGATTCACGACGGAAGGTCATGCCAGACAAATCTGATAGATTTCTTTGACTGGGTGACCAAAGTAGTAGATCAGGGAGGGCTGTGGACATGGCCTACCTAGACTTTAGCAAGGCATTTGACACAGTCCCACACAAAGATTAATATACAAGTTAGCCAGCCTGGGAGTGGGTCCCAAGATGACAGCCTGGTAACGAATTGGCTGGAGAATAGGACACAGAGATTAACAGTAAATGGAGTCCACCTGAAGAAATGGGGTTACTAGGGGTACCGCAGAGGGTTCAGTATTAGACTGTCCTCTTCAATGTCTTTATGTTTACATTGCAGAGGGACTGGAAGAAAAGTATGTCTCTTTGCAGATGACACAAATATCTGCAACAGAGTTGATGCACAAGGTGGGGTGGAAAGGATGAGAAGGGACTTGGCAAGGTTAGAGGAATGGTCAAATGTATGGCAACTTAGATTCAATGCTAAGAAGTGTAAGGTAATGCACCTGGGAAACAAAAACCCAGGGGAAGAGTACACAATGGGGGGTGAGATACTAACAACAACAAAAATGGAAAGGGACCTGGGGGTAGTCATATCAGATGACCTAAAGGTGGGCAAGCAATGTAGAGGGCAGCAAGGAGGGCTGGGGGGATACTGGGATGCATAGGGAGAAGCATCACCAGTAGAAAACAGGAAGTTATTATCCCTCTGTACAGACAGTTGGTGAAACCCCATCTGGAGTACTGCGTGCAGTTCTGGAGACCCAATCTCCACAGACATAGACAGGATGGAAGCTGTCCAGAGGAGGGCGACTAAAATGGTGCCGGGTCTGCACCGGAAGACATATGAAGAGAGACTTAAGGAGCTAAATATGTATAGCCTCGAGGAAAGGAGGGAGAAGGGGGGACATGATAGAAACTTTCAAGTACCTCACGGAAATCAACAAAGTCCAAGAGGGCAGCATCTTTCAAAAAAAGAGGTGTGCAAGAACAAGGGGGCACAATTTGAAGATAGAAGGGGTGTGGCTCAGAGGTAACTTAAGGAAGTATTTTTTCACAGAGAGGGTTGTGGATGCATGGAACGGCCTTCCGGAGGAGGCTGTGGAGTCAAAAACAGTGGTGGAATTCAAGCATGCATGGGACACTTATAAAGCAATTCTAGGGGTTGGGGGTAGGAAGAAGTAGGCTGCTGGTTAACTAGGATCTGCAGCTTATGCAATAGTAGGGAAATGGGCAGACTGGGTGGGCCAAGCGGTCCTTATCTGCCATCAAAATCTATGTTTCTATGGAGTGCCCTAGCTTCCCCTGTGCCCTGGACATGTAGCACGTCCAAGAATGAGATGGAGCATGATATCTGTTTCAGGATTCCCCCCAGCTTTCTGAAATCATCCTGGACTGTGGCTAACTCCACACTTCTCCTGACCAGGTCACTGGTCCCCAGGTGGACAATGACATCCAGCTGCTCCCTCCTAGCTATTGCCATAGTGACTCTATGGATCCGCTTCCCATCCCTCCATGCAGCACTTCTTGGGAGGCACTTGATCTCCCTCTCTCCCCTGCTATATGACCCTAACTCCACTCCCTGAACAACAGAGTCCCCCACTAAGAGAAGCTTCCCCCTCCTCTGGGGTTCCCTGCTTCTCTTCCCTAGGGCTCCATCCTGGAGGACCCTCCCATCCTCCCTGGATGCAGCCACGGGTTCCTGAGTGGGGCTTTCCCGTTCCTGCAAAACAGTGTAAGAGTTAGTAAGCGGGACTGGTTGGAGGATGTGCTTTCCAGCCCCCTCCCTCACCCTCCCTGAGCCCACTGTAGTCCAATCACTCCTCTTCCCTGGCATCCTTTGAGGTAAAGATTGTGTACCCAGTGGTCTCTGGGTGGGGGTGGATGCCACCTTTAGCTTGGCCAACTCTGCTTGGAGACAGGTAACCTCTTCCCTCAGCCCAGAGAGGTGCCTGCAGATAGTTCAGCATCGCAGCCTCCAGAATATCATACTCTGCCCTACATTACTTCCCATGAAGCCCCACACCAGCAATGATGCAATGTGTGTGCTCTGCCCTCCATTCTTTTCCACTGAAGCTCACACATGCAATGGCGCAATGTGTGTGCTCTGCCATCCATGGAGCCACACTCAAGCTGGCAGTATAGCCTAGTGGTTAGAGTAATGAGCTGTCAATGAGTTTAGTACATCCAGCAGACCTGGATTTGATTCTCGCAACCTCCACTTGCATACTGTGTGACTCTGAACAAGTCACTTAACTGCCCAGTGCTCCCAGGTCACCCTTAAAAACAGACAGTTGTGCCTAGTGGGCCTTACCCATTTACCAAAGAATAAATAAATAAACAGATAAATAAAATTGATGCACTGCGCATGCTCCACATCTGCAGAGACACCCGATGTCTGGGTGTGGGATCGCTTACCTACATGGGGCCACACACGAGCAGTGATGCGATGTCTGTGCTCTGCTTCTGCAGAGACACCCACATATCTGGGTGTGGGATCTCTTCCCTACATGCGGCTATACACGAGCAGTGATGCAGCGTGCTCTGCCTTTGCAGAGACACCCCAATATCTGGGTGTGGAATCCCTTCCCTACATGCAGTCTCACTGCATTGCCCCCCAGATTCCTCTACATGGCACCAGACTAGCAGGACATGTTAATTCCCCTCCCTGAGGAAAAGAGCCATTCAAGGACGCTCGATCTTCCCTCTCTGGCCAGCCCCAAGCCACCCAAGTCCGTTCCATAACCCGGGTCACTGCGTGCACTGCCTCTGCAGAGACATCCCGATATCTGGGTGTGGGATCCCTTCCCTATATGAGGCCACATACAAGCAATAATGTAAAGTGCATGCTCCACCTCTGCAAAGACACCCTGTTGTCTGGGTGTGGTATCCCTTCCTTAAATGGGGCCATACACGAACACTGACATAATGTGCGTGCTTTCCCTTTGTAGACACCCCGGTGTCTGGGTGTGGGATCCCTTCCCTAAATGGGGCCTCAAAAGAGCAGTGATACAATATGTGTGCTCTGCTTCTGCAAAGACACTCCGATGTCTGTGTGTGGGATCCCTTTCCTACATGGGGCCACACATGAGTAGTGACGCAATATGTGTGCTCTGCTTTTGCAGAGACACCCCGATGTCTGGGTGTGGGATCCGGTCATCGAGGCACAGGTCAGGAAGCATACAGAAAACCAAGGAGCAGTTGTAAAATTCCACAAAACTGTTTATTTGTAGATGCAGTAACATAAAAATATAAACTTGTTCATAACTATGTACAGAAGCAAAAACAAATCCTTCTTGTAATCTCCCTAGTTGCAGCTCAGCTCAGCTCTTTTATAAGGCTTTTTTAACCCCCATCCTGAGCAAACATCCTGTCCTTGTAAGTTTCAGGAGCTACTAGAACACTGTGAGCTTCCTGAGGCTCCTTTTTGCAAAAGGCTCAGAACATGCTCTCAAGTAACCTCTAGTTTTGGACATCAAGACATAACACTCTAGTTTTCTACAGTCATCTCAAAACAATTAATATACATTTCAACAGTAATACTAAATATTATTTAAACAAAAGTGATCCCATTATCAGTTTCATTCCACACAGTGATTTGTACATATTTTTATATTAGCAGAAGTAGATATGCAAGGGAGAAAAAAACAGACAGCAAGAGAAAACAAAGAGACAGTGAGAGGCAACGAATTGTGAGACTGTTCGGGGTGATCATGTCCGAAGTCTCACAGGAAAATATGGTTGCGCAACCAGACAGAGAAGGGACAGAAGAGGAAAGAATACAGATTCTTGCATTTAAATACTTTCTCCAAACCAAATGGGACAGGGTTCATTCTACCCTGTCACAGATCCCTTTCCTACATGGGGCCACACATAAGCAGTGACGCAATGTGTGTGCTCTGCTTCTGCAGACACCCCAATGTCTGGGTGTGGGATCCCCTCCCTACATGGGGCCACACATGTGCAATTACACAATGTGTGTACTACACTTCTGCAGAGACACCCCAATGTCTGTGTGTGGGATCCCTTCCCTACATGCAGTTTCACTGCATTGCCCCAGATTCCTCTACTTGGCACCAGACTAGCAGGACATGTTAACTCTCCTCCCTGAGAAGAGCCATCCAAAGGACACTGAATCCTTCCTCCCTGGCCAGCCCTGAGCCTCCCACATCTATTCTTGAACCCGGGTCACTGCGTGCACTGCCTCCACAAAGATACCCCAATGTCTGGGTGTAAGATCCTTTCCCTACATGGGACCACATACAAGCATTAATGTAAAGTGCATGCTCCCCCTCTGCAAAGACACCTTGATGTCCGGGTGTGGGATCCCTTCCCTACATGTGATACATAAAAGCAATGATGCAATGTGCATGCATCCCCTCTGCAGAGACACCCCCATGTCTGGGTGTGGGATCCCTTCCCTACATGAGGTCTCACTGCGCTGCCACCCAGATCCTTACAAGTGGCAGCTGACAAGCAGGGCACACTAACTCCCCTCCCTGAGGGAGAAGAGCCATCTAAAGGAAACTCCATCTTCCCTCCTTGGCCAGCCCTAAGCCACCAGAGTCCATTCCTGAACCCGGATCACTGCGTGCTCTGCTTCTGCAAAGACACCCCAATAACTGGGTGTGGGATTCCTTCCCTACATGGGGCCACATATCAGCAATGACACAATGTGTGTGCTCTACCTCTGCAAAGACACCCTGAAGTCTGAGTGTGGGATCCCTTCCCTACATGCTGTCATATATGAGGAATGATGCAATGAGAGTGCTTCACCTCTTCAGAGACACCCCGATGTCTGACTGTGGGATCCCTTCCCTACATAGGGCCACACACGAGCCATGATGCACTATGCATGCTCAGCCTCTACAGAGACACCCAGATGTCTGGGTGTGGGATCCCTGCCCTACAGGCAATGACGCAATCCTTGCTCCACCTCTGCAGAGACCTCCTGATGTCTGGGTTTGGGATTCCTTCCCTACAAGCAAGATGCAATGTGCGTGCACCCCCTCTGCAGAGACATCCCAATGTCTGGATTTGGGATCCCTTCCCTACATCGATCTCACTGTGTTGCCACCCAGATTCCTCTACATGGCACCAGACTAGCGAGACACGTTAACTCCCCTCCATAAGGGTGAAGAGCCATCTAAGAAATGCTCAGTCCTCCCTCCCTCCTTGGCCAGCCCTGAGCCAGCCAAGTCAATTCCTGAACCTGGGTCATTGCGTGATCTGTTTCTGCAAAGACACCTCAATGTCTAAGTGTGGGATTCCTTCAATACATGGGACCACATATAAGCAATGACACAATGTGTGTGCTCTACATCTGCAAAGACACCCTGAAGTCTGGGTGTGGGATCCCTTCCCTACATGCGGTCACATATGAGGAATAACGTAATGCGCATGCTCCACCTCTGCAGACACACCCCGATATCTGGGTGTGAGGTCCCTTACTTACATGGGGTCTCACTGTGCTGCCACCCAGATTTCTCTAAGTGGCAGCTGACCAGTGGGGCACGTTAACTCCCCTCCCTGAAGGAGAATAACCATCTAAAGGACACTCAGTCTTCCTCACCCAGCCAGCCCTGACACCAGAGTCCATTTCTGAACCTGGGTCACTGCGTACTCCGCTTCTGCAAAGACAGATCAATGTCTGGGTCTGGGATTCCTGCCCTACATGGAGCCACATATGAGCAATGACACAATGTGTGTGCTTTATCTCTGCAAAGAAACCCTGATGTCTAAGTAAGGAATCCCTTCCCTACATGGGGCCACACACAAGCAATGACACAATGTAGGTGCTCTACCTCTGCAGAGACACCCTGATGTCTGGGTGTGGGATCCCTTCCCTACATGGGGCAACACATAAGCAATGACACAGTATGGGTGCTCCACCTCTGCGGAGGCACCCTACTGTCTGGGCAAGGGATCCTGTCTCTAAAAGCAATGACGCAATCCTTGCTCCACCTCTGTAGAGACACCCAGACGTATGAGTGTGGGATCTCTTCCCTACAAGCAATTATATAATACGTGTGCACTCCCTCTGCAGAGATACCCCGATGTCTGGGTGTGGGATCCCTTCCCTACACGGGGCTACACACGTGCAATGACACAATGTGTGTGCTCTGCCTCTGAAGAGATACCCCAATGTCTGGGTAAGGGATACCTTCCCTACATGGAGCCACATAAAAACAATGACACAATCAGCGTGCTCCACCTTTGCTGAGACTCGTGATATCTAGGTAAGGGATCCCTTCACTACATGGGGCCACGCATGAGGAATGATGCAATGTGCGTGCTTAGTCTCTGCAAACACACACCGATGTCTGGGTGTGTGATCCCGTTCCCTATATGTGGCCGGACACAAGTAGTGATGTAATGTGCGTACTCCGCTGCTGAAGGGACACCCAGATGTCTGGGCATGGGATCCCCTCCCTACATGGGGCCCCACAAGAGCAATGACACAATGTTTCTGCTCCGCTTCTGCAGAGACACCCTGATGTTTGGGTGTGGGATCCCCTTCCTACATGGGTCACACATGAGCAATGACACAATGTGTCTGCTCCACTTCTGCAAAGACACCCTGATGTCTGGGTGCGAGATCCCTTCCCTACATGGGGTCCCATTTTGTAAATATGCAAACAATGTACATATAACCACTGTAACTGCCATGTCTTTGTAATCTGTAATGTTTAAAGGAGAACTACCAGCTGTTTTGAAGCCCTGACTGCTGCAGAGTTTGGGGCTTCACTCTAGAAATCGCACCTGCAGTCACCCTATAAAATAACCCTTTTTTTTACCTTTTTGCTCATAAAAATCTGAAATGCCCAAAGTGCAGCTGGCATTTTCTAATATGGCGCTTCTCATTACTCCGTGATCTTGCTGCTCATAACGTGAGAGGATGACGCACCACTGCCCATTCCTGATTGGTCCCCTTATGTACAAAATTAAAAAAAAAAATTCAGTATCTCCAATGCCTACTGATATTTTTACAGTTTGTGCCTAAATGCCATATGTATCAGCATACACATATGGCATTTAGGCACAAACTGTAAAAATATCAGTTGGCACCGGAGATAGACATTTTTTTATTTCCATACATAAGGGGACCAATCAGGAATGGGCAGTGGCATGTCATTCTCTCGCGTTATGAGCAGCAAGATTGCGGGGTGACGAGAAGCGCCATAATAGAAAATGTCTGCTGCACTGGGGGCAACTGAGATTTTTAGGAGTGAAAAGGTGAAAAAAGGGGTCTTCTATAGGGTGACTGCAGTTGCGATTTGTAGAGTAAAGCCCTGATCTGTGCAACAGTCGGGGCTTCAAAACAGTTGGTAGTTCTTTAATTTGAGAATGTTTTTGTAAATGACAAATTTTTGTAAATCAGTGAATGATGTAAATGCATCCACTGCTACTGCCATTTCATTGTCTATGTTCTGCACTTTCCGGGTCGCCCCTGGAAAAGGGACTGTAATGTCTCAGTGGGCTCAGCCAGTTACCAAAATTCAAATAAATAAATAAAGACATGGGGCCACACACGAGCAAGGACACAATGTGCATGCTCTGCCCATGCAGAGACAGTATGATGTCTGGGTGTGGGTTCCCTTCCCTACATGGGGTCTCACAGCACTGTCACCCAGACTCCTCCAAGTGGCACCAGACTAGCAGGACACATTAACTCCCCTTCCTGAGGGAGAAGAACCATTTAAGAGACACTCAGTCCTCCCTGGCCAGCCCTGAGCCACCCAAGTCCATTCCTGAACCTAGGTCACTACGTGCTCCGCTTCTGCAAAGACACCCCAATGTCTGGGTGTGGGATTCCTTCCCTACATGAGGCCACATATGAGCAATGACACAATGTGCAAGTTCTGCCTCTGCAGAAACATTCCGATGTCTGGGTGTGGGATCCCTTCTCTACATGTGACCACACATGAGCAATGATGCAATGTGCGTGCACCCCCTCTGCAGAGACTCCCCGATGTCTGGCTGTGGGATCCCTTCCCTACATGGGGTCTCACTGCACTGCTACCTAGATTCCTCTACATGGTACCAGACTAGTGGGGCACCTTAACTCCCCTCCCTGAGGAAGAAGAGCCATCAAAGGATGCTCAATCTTCCTTCCCCAGGCCAGCTCTCAGCCATCCTAGTCCATTCCTGAACCAGGGTCACTGGTACATCGAACGATACCGCCATGTTACCGGGCTGACTCTAATGTCAAGAATTTTTAAAACGATTACTGGTTTCAACAAAATTGTAAGTTGCTGATGTTTACGGCTGGCTGGCTGTGACACACACATGAGGGAGGTCAATCTAAATAGGCGCGGATCTTTTTAATATTTGAAATTAACCTACTGTTAGTAATCCATGACTAAATTCTCTACAAATCAGCACTGAGCAGTGAGTTAATGTGACCTACACTTTGGCACTAAAAAAAAAAAAAAAGAGTGCAAGGTCATCCAAATACATCGTTGTGGTACAGGACATAAATACATGAGGGGAACTGTTTACAACGAGGGAGAAGAGGAGCAGGCCCAGGCTGGAACCTTGAGAGACACCAAGCTTAATGGGGGCCATGCCATACAAATTCTGATTAAATTTAATGACTTGATATCTATTAGAGTATATTGTTTGGGCCTATTATGTATGGAATGCGATGGCTGCTCAAATGTTGTGCATGTTCTAAACGTTGTTGTGTACACTCTAAAAGTTGTGCACGTTCTAAAATTTATTGTGCATGTTCTGTAATTAATGTTCATTAGCTCCTAATTAATATTTATGACCCCAGCCGCTATCCGTCACCTGAGTGGTCCAAACGGACCTGTTCACACAAAAATCAAAACCAACATGGTGGCACCACTTACGGAGCGGCTCTCCAAGACAGCTGGGAACACGGACTGCCATACTCGACTCCGTGTTTCAAAACTGAACAAATTTATTTTTCTTAAACTGCTGGTATGAATGGTAGGATGTTCAGGAGTGGAACGGGACCACACCAATGGACTCTGAAGCAGACTGTGCTGCCGACAGCAACTACGATGGTGAACACAAGGTATGAAACCTTGTAACATGTAAACGCTGACAAATTTAACTTTTTTTCCCCCATTGGGGGAACCCTATACCATAAAAAATAAAGTATGGGCAAGCATACACAACTCGCCTTGTGTTTCCATCTCAGGGGAGGTCCATACGCTGGTATCTCAACCCCTCGATGGAAACACAGGCTCGTTGTGTACGCTCGCCAATACTTTATTCCTTATGTTAAGGTAGTTAGTAATCCATGCCACAGCATGAGAGGGCAAGTCTAAGGCCAGTCATTCTGAGCAGACCAGTTTATGACCTAGCAGATCAAAAGCTTTAGACAGATCCACGAGGACCCCACCTGTCATCATACCCTGATCCACAGCAGTTGTAATATCCGTTGTAAACTTAATGAGAGCAGTGGTTGTACTGTGGCCCCTTGTGGAAACCATGCTGATCAGGAGTTGGTAGACTGTATTTATATATGTGTCCACATAATTGGGCTGCTACAACCTCTTGAGTAATTTACTGAGAACAGATCAGACTGCTATGGGCCGATAATTTTCTAACCATCCTGGGTCCCCCTGCTTTAAGGCTGGGACCACTCTAGCAACTTTCCACACGTCAGGTATAACAACAGAAAACAACTAAAGCAATAAGGACCAAACTATCAGTCATCTCCTGGGTATCAACGACTGGGTGGGGGTTTGGGTAGCCCAAGGCACGGCCAAGGGCCACCACCTGCCACCCAGTCATAAATCTCAGGAAATGAATGCCAATGAGGTTGTTATTGCTTTTATAAAGCTATGTCTAGTTTTGTTGAAAGTATTGCAGAAGTTTGATTAAAAACATACATTTTCATTCCAATTCTGTTGTGAGCTGTTGCGTGTCTTTGACGTGCATACCATGTGTATGTGTGATGCAGTACATGCATGTGTGTCCTGGTACATATTGTGGTGGCAAGACATTGCCAACTCATGGTTGTGAAGGGACTATGAATGAGCCCATTTGGAACCATTTCAGTTTAGTTTTCTTTTTTTACTGAAAATAAAAAAAAAATACTGATTTAACTGCTCTCAGTGTGCTGACCAGCTCTGTGAGCGTGTGGTTGTGGCACATCGTAATTTTACCACCTTAGTTTTTGACAGCTGGATTGATCATTCAGTGGCTATTAATGATCGATCCAGTAGCCAATCACAGTGTACGAGAGTCTCATGAATAATTAATTAGCCTTATAATACAGGTTAAAGAGACAGGCAACTGATGGAGCAAGGGAGGCGACAAGTCTGCACTCCATGTATTCTGTTACACAAAAGACTGACACAATAGTCATTGATTCCTTCATTTGTTTATTTGAAATGGGAAACACACACTCAACCAAGGCTCATTTCCAGATGTGACCTGAAGAGAGGGGACACAGCAACAATAAAAGCAGCCAAATATATTTAGAAATACAATACCGGAGAACACAAGATACACAAACTATGAAACCACATGCAGTCAATTAACGGGTATAATATACCAGATGAATTACAAAGCAACTGGAGCACGTGTGCAAAAATCCAATTAAAATAATGAGGATTAGGGATTTGGCAAAAAATAAAATGTACAAAAAGGACACAATACATCACCAAATAAAAAACAGATTTTAAAAATCAATGGCACAGAAGAACAGAAGGTCAGATAGTGGAAAGGAGTATAATAAAGTTAATGGCAAGAGCAGGAAGGGGAGAAAATGTTTCGAAGAAAGGATTTAATAGGCCGACAGGAGGGGAGAGAAATGAAGGGAGATAGGAAGATTGTTTCAAACTGATGGGAGAAAGAGAATGTAGCTTGTCCAGAGGAAGTCTGACAAGCAGGGCCAGAAAAACAGAAAGAGTTAGTGTAATGGAGGGAGTAGCTGGAAACAGGTATATAGGAAAGAAGACAGCTAAGACAGGAAGGAAGAGAGGAATACCTGAGCTTAGAAAGAAAGGCAACACAATGAAGTACACGACAGAAGCCCAAGGAATGCAGGGGGAGGGACTGATATAGGAGACAGTGATGAGAGATAGAAGGGGAGTTAGAGGCAAAATGGCAGGAAGAATGGGAGGTAGTATCTAATCTGGCGAAGTAGGATTTGGAAGCAGCCCCGTAGGCCACATCTGCATAGTCAAACACTGGTCAAATCATTTTTAGAACAATTTCCCTATGGACTGGATGAGGGAGGAATTTTTTTTATGGTAAAGGGCTCCAAGTTTTTGATGTAGTTTCTTATGAACGGCATTGTTACGTATACCGAAGTCATTTAACGGTCGAGACATACACCAAAGGTAGTGAAAGGGGGGGACACTATCCAAAGCGGAGCCAGTGAGAGTGATGAAAGAGCAGTAGGAGGGATGTTTTTGACTGGTGCCAAAGGAAGTGGATAATACAGGTTACTCACCTGTAACCATAATTCTACTAGTGGTATACAGTTTACAATCTAAACTCTGGCTGTTCTACTGGAGACAGCAGAGTCACTGGAAGTCTTCAAGCTAAACTTCTTCCACCACCCGGGTTGTACATCTTCCTGCTCAGCCCTGTGACGTCAGTTTCTTTTGCACACTAGAAGCAGGGATACAGGTGCAGGTTGGGTGGGTTGTGTGGATGTGAACTGTATACCACTAGTAGAATTATGGTTACAGGTGAGTAACCTATATATCTAACTAGATGGCTACAGTTCACTGCCCACACACTGGCAGACTCCCAGTAGTACTCTGGAAGGAGGGGGAAGGCACGCAGATGATAAACCAAAGGGCAATACCCTGAATTGGTAATGTTCCCCCGGAAGAAGTACCTGAGGTACTTCCTGTGAGGGGGACAGATTTTGATATGCAAGTAAGTGTCCTGCATGTCTAGAGAACAGATCTAGTCCCCTCCTTGCAGTAGTGGCAACATGCCTTGTAGACTGACTATTCTGAACTTCTTGCACAATATAAATAAGTTCAGATTTCTGAAGTCCAGAATGGGCCTCAGTTCCCCGGTGGACTTGGAGACTAGGCAGTAGTGAGAATAGAACCCCCTGTTCCTTTGTTCCCAAGGAACAGGTTCTTTGGCCTTTTTCTGCATTACGGTATGTACTTCCTCTAGCAGCACTGGTATATATGTTCTGGAGGACAGGCCAAAGGGGTTGGTGGATGGTCTGGGGGTAACTCCATTAGTTCCATAATGTGGCCCTGTTCTATTATCTGCAGGACCCAAGCATCTGATGTGACCTTCCTTCACTGCTCCAGGTGGAGGGAGAGGCGACCACCTACTACCACCTCCAAAGGTAATGGTGTGTGGGGGTCTAGGAAGGAGTCTTGCAAATGCAAATCCTGTGGCTGCAGTTGCACTCCCACCTCTAGGGGGCTTTTGAATGGGCACTTGGGGTGGGTCCTGGGGCAGGCAGACCTGATCCTTCTCTGATTTTACTTTGCTGTCTGGCTCCTGAACGGTGTCTGTTGCTAGCCAAAAGGGTACCCCCTGCCTGCTTCTTGGTTGTGTATGATAGAGGGAGTTTAAAGGAGAGTACTTATTTTAAAGTCCTGTCCAAATCCTGTAGCTTTGAGAAGATATCCTGAATGTCTGCTCTGAACAGATTGTATCCTCTGAATGGGGTATTTAGGATGGATAGCTGCACATCATTGGCAAACCCTGACATTCTCAACCAAGTGTGCCTTCTCAAGCAGACACCAGAAGCTGCTGCTTTAGGAGAAGCATCAGAAATGTCATAAGTAGACCTTAACAGATGTTTACCTACATCTGCCCCTGCCTGGATGGCCTTTTGCAGCTCCTACTTTGGAGTACCCTCTGGTAGAGCTTAGGCCACTGTCTTGGCATTCCTCCAGAGGGTAATTTGGTATTTTACCATATGGGCCTGGTAATTTGCAATTTTCAGGCCCAAGGTGGCAGAAGCAGAGGTCCTTTTCCCCAGGACATTTAGTCTCCTGGACTCCCTGTCAGAAGGGAGAGAAGTGAGGTGTTCAGGCACTTTAGACCTAACATGGGCTGCATTTAACACAACTGAGTCAGTCTCAGGTTAGCCTGCAAAAAAAAAGGACCTACCTCAGGTGGCCTGGTACAGCTTAACTGCCTTTCTAGGAATGGCAGGAATCATATTAGGTCTGTGTCAGGCAGCCAGGGTGGCATTATCTAGGGCAGGCAATAGAACAGGAAATGCAATAGGTTGGGAATCAGGTAGTTCTAAAAATTCCACAAAATTCCTTTTGGTGATGTTTTTTGCCTCAGATTCAAACCCACTGGCAGACTAGAGTGCTAAAGTTGCTGCATCACAGAGATGAATGAAGGGTCTTCGGGAAGGGGGGAGGGACGGACCGCAGGGTGTAGACAATAGAGTCCTCACTCCTTGTGGAGATGATGAAGCTAAACCTCTCATAAGAGCTCTCCATCAGACCACTCTCCTATAAAATTACATCTTATTTGGGGCCGGCCCCCATCTAAATCCCCCTCCTGGCATCTAGACCTACTCTTATTGAAAGACCCCAATTTCTTACCTTGGATTAGATCCCAAATCCAAGAATTTCTTTCCTTTAACAACACTCCTGATGTATCTCAAGGTACCATCTGGGAAGTACTTAAAGCAACAGTTAGAGGGAAAATTATAAGCTATGCAGCACACAAGAAAAAACTAAGGGAACAGCAATTGGTCGATTTAGAGAACTCTCTTAAAGAAAAAGAAATCCAATATTATAAAACAAAAAATCCAGATAATAACTCACAACTTCACCTTGAAATTCTTCACTTTAGAATTAAAATCAATGAATTAATATCCAGGAAAGCTGAACTCGCCCTCCTTAGACTTAAACACCGTTATTGGGAACAAGGGGATAAATGCAGCAAGCTGCTTGCTAATCAACTCAGGAATCAACAGATGGAGAGACACACTGCCTGTCTGAAAGATCCTTCAGGCAAAATCCATACAGATAATCCCTCAATTAACCATATTATGCAATCCTTCTACCAACAAGTATACTCTCACCCCATTCCCCCACAACCTGAATATATACAACAATTTCTGGACAATTTACAGTTACCACATCTCTCCCAACAAGATATGGCTTTGCTCGATGAACCCTTTTCCCTAAAAGAGATACAAGCAGCGCTAAAATTCTCTTAAATCTGGTAAAGCTCCTGGGAGTGACGGTTTTTCCGTACACTTTTATAAACCCCTAGCTGACATCTTATGCCCCTTACTGTTTAAGGTCTTCAAAGAGACATCTTCACAAGGTAAATTTCTCTATTCTATGACAGAAGCCATTATAACCGTCCTACCAAAAAAAGATAAAGACCCTTCTCTCCCATCCAGTTACAGACCGATATCATTCCTTAATATGGACGGGAAACTTTTTGCCAAAATATTAAATACTCGTTTAGAATCAATAATTTTGAAACTTGTCCACATCTCCCAAGCTGGATTTAACAGAAATAGAACTGGTTCTGATCATCTCCGCTCATTATTTAATTTAATCTACAAAGCTAAATCTCTTAAATCACCTGCTGCAGCTATAGCCATCGACTTTGAAAAGGCATTCGATTCTCTCAACTGGACTTATTTGTATCGTGTTCTATCCCACTTTGGTGTCACTAATAAATTTTGTACATCGATTCAATTACTATACACCCTCCCCTCTGCCCGGATTCTTACTAACTTGACTCTGTCCTCATCCTTTCATCTGGCAAGAGGTACCAGGCAAGGGTGCCCCTTATCCCCCACTATTTTCATATTCTAGCTATGGAACCCCTATCAGCTGCTCTTGATCAATCCTCCATGATCCAAGGTATCCCTATCGGTGATTCCCGCTATATTTCACTATCCTACGCTGATGACCTCCTCATTCTACTCAAAAATCTTGAAATTTCAGGACCACCCTTAATTAAGTTACTTAACAACTTTACTTCACTTTCCGGGCTTACTCTGAATCTACACAAATCAGAAACAATGCAATTGAATAATTTTTGTAACCCTTCTATGAATACAATATTAGATTTTCGTTGGGCCCCTCAAGGTATCTCTTACCTTGGAATAGAGATCACCTCTAAATTAGACAAGATATGGGACGCCAATTTTTCCCTGTTATTGGCAAATATTAAAAACACTCTCAACAGATGGAAACTGCTTAACCTCTCTTTTAATGGGAAAATCTTCACTATCAAGATGTCAATAGCTCCCAAAATACTGTATCTATTTTCTAATATCTCTTTAACCCTCCCTAATTTTTTTTTGTCAGAATTGATGATATAATTGGCAGTTTTATATGGGAAGGCAAAATTCCCAGATTTAGTCATAACAAACTGTGTTCCCACTGGTCCAAAGGGGGCTTCAGACTCCCCTGGTTCCAAGCACATTTCTGGGCCTTCCGCACTGCCCAGACTATCAAATGGTTTAATAAACTCAGCAATAAATCACTGTTGTGGGTCAATATGGAAACATCTCTATGTCCGGGCAATGTCACCACTTCCTTCATTTATACCCCTCTCCCGCCCAATTTAAAATCTCACCCAACTATAGCATCATCCATATACTACTGGAAAATCATTCATAAATGCTTTAAATCCAACCCAACCTCTCTCATATATGCCTCCGTTTGGGGGAACCGCAACATCACTCTTGATAATCACCCAATTTTTTGTTGTAACTGGAAAAACAGGGGCATTTTTTTCTTGGAGGATATACTTATTCCTCAGACTCTCAAATTAAAATCCTTTTCTGACCTGCGCAAACAATGGAATCTTCCCCAGCACGATTTCTGGAAATATTTACAGTTACGCATGGCATGGAACCTTTATCTTCCTACTATTCCTCATCAATCTATATATGATACTTTTATTTCTAAATGGACCAAAACAAACCCCAAATTAAATAGTATAATTTACAAATATATCAGAAATACAATTCCAGATCAATCTATCATTGCAAAAAATAAATGGAGTACCCTTTTAAATTATAACATAACCAATTCACAATGGCATAACTGCTGGCTATCCTGCCTTAAATCTTTCAAGGACAATCGCAGTTCACTCATACAAACCAAAATTCTACATCTATGGTACAGAACGCCTGAGATTTTGCAAAAAATGGGCTTAATGAACAACAATAAATGTTGGCGCTGTAACTCCCCCAATGGCAATTTGCTACATATTTTATGGCATTGTCCTCCCATACACAATCTTTGGCACCATATTCATTTCTTTGCAATGAAAGTGATTGGTCTATCCTTTGCATTAGATACAAAACATTGCATACTTGGTATTTTCAATGCTCGTGCATACAAAATATCCCATTCTCAGAATAGGTGGTTATCCCTAATTTTCCTTCAAGTTAAATGCCTTATACTAATGCACCGGAGATCTAACATCATTCCCACCCTCCCGGATATTCTCAAACAACTATCTCAATATGCCATCCTCGATCGTATGTCACACTTAGCCTCTGACTGACTTAATTTATATAATAAATGCTGGCAGGACTATTTTAAATATTTAAACATGTCTACCATATCATCACTTAATCCATGGGTTGTTATATGTTCACATTGGAATCTCGCTTCTAGCTCTTTCGTTCCTTTCTCATCTCCTCTCTTTCTATCTTTTTGTCTCCTTTTCTTCTTCCCTTTCCCTCTTCATTCTTGTACACTTTCTTAGATATTTTTCTCTTTCTCTTTTTTATGTTCTTCCTTTATACAATCTTACACATACTTGTATTAAATGACAGCATAATAGAAGTACAATCACGACTGCTCATATTTCTTGTTTGTATTTACTCCTTTTACCCCTTGAAGCATAAATTTCCATAGTTTCTCTTTATCATACAGATTGTACTGCTACATATTGTCTTCTCAACATTTGTTTTCCCCTTTAATATCATTGTATAATACTTCAGGCATCATGTTTTTTCCTTCTCCCATTAAGAATTGATGTACGTGTATATTGGAGAATGTAGTGTATTTTTTTGTATAATCACAATAATTACAATAAAAAGATTAACTGCAAAAAAAATTAAGAGCTCTCCACACATTCTTCCTCCTCCTCTTCCATTATGAGGTCAAGATTTTATTCTTGATCCTCGTCAACGGGTTCTGTAGGCCTTAAAGAAGGAATAGAAGAGGTTGTTGATGCCCTAGAAAGCAATGGGTGCATCGACTGAAAGGGCGTTAGCAATGGGGCTTGCCTGGGGTGCCCACTGATGCCGCTCCTGTGGCAGGAGGAAGAGGAGGTAGCACGCACTGCAGCATGTTCGTGAAGGATGAAAGCACTGCCTGCATGTCAGCACTTGTCTGTACTACAGGAACACTCTAGGATGTCAACGGGGAAGATGCTGTCCTCGACATCAACAGTCCATCGCCAGCCTTATTAGGCCTGGCAGTACTCACAGCCTGTCCTAATCTGGAGGAATCAGAGGTCTGGGTGGCTGGTGGTGTCGTTGTCAAGATGGTCGATAGCACTGCAGCGGTCAAGCTGGATTCTCCTTGCTCCTTTTTCTCTCCCAGTGCTTATGTTGCCTGGTGGTTTTCTCCCAGGACTTTGATGAGTGCGAGCCTGTAGAGTGGACTGACAACACAGAGGAGTTCTTTTCCTGGAGCTCTTTCTCCATCTTGGCTACCTGCTATTTTAGAAGGTGGGTTTCCAGGGCATTCTTTCAGTGTCGCCGGGTAACTGTATTAAATGTGAGGCAAAGCTCGCAGGCCTTAACATTATGGGCCATGCTGAGGCAACACACGCAGACAATGTACAGGTTGCCTGAGTAAATCTTTGTACCAGGTTCACAGTATCTAAAGAGCTTAGTGGGTTCTTTAGACAACATAGACAGTGATGACCACTTTTAAAAAGTGATGGCAAACTAGGAAGAGAAATCGAAAAACTAAACAGCAGTCGACTGTAGCGGCGGTGTCTCCATGGAGGGTCTGGCGAGTATGACTGATGGAGGGGAAAAGAACTGAGGAGGAAGGGGCCACCCACATTTATGTGGGAAGTGCCGACGTAGGATGTCATCGTGGGGAGCCTCTAGCGGACTGCTTGCAAAAAGTTTTCATGTGGTCCTAGTGCCTGGTGGGTATAGTTCTATAGGTGTGGCCTGATGAAAGAGTTATACTCTAAGAAGATCTGTCTTTTTAACATTAAGAATAAGTCAGTTTCAAGAGAACCAACCATGAACATTATCGAAATCCTGTTGATGTAGAGGTTTAAGCTAAGATATCAAGTGACCCGTTACAGAGGACTGTGTCATCTGCGTACATGTGCATGTTGGCATTTAACAGACAGAAGGAAGGTCATTTAGAAAGAGGGTGAAGAGAAGAGAATAAGTCTCAAAGGGGAACCTTGTGGGACACCAGTCTGGATGAGAAGAGGGGGACACTGAGCCCCCAATCTGAACCGATTAATAATGGTCAGAGAGATATGAATGGAACCAATTCACTGACTGGATAGAGAGGCCAGCAAGCAACAATTTGTCCATGAGGAGAGCATAGTCAATGAGAGCAATAGGGACAGCTCAGGATATAAGGCCCTTATTCATTCCTGTATAGATGGGAGTCAGTGAATCTGAGAAGAGAGGAAACAGTAGAATGGAGTTTCTAGAAGCCAGGCTGATACTGAGAGGGGTAACCAGAGGAATCAAGGAAGGAAGAAATCTGGGTAAAAACAAAGCATTCTGGTAACTTAACAAGGATTGCAAGATGGGAGATGGGAGATGGGGTGGTAGTTACCTGGGGAAGCTGAATCACCATCTTTGTGTAAAGGGAGGACTTTGGACTCATTCTAAAGTTGGGGAAATGCACTAAGAGAAAAGGAGAGATTGAGGAGAGGAGAGAGAGGAATTGCAATAGTGGGTGCAGCTACTGCAAGATACATTTAAACTTTATTAAATATAGCTAGCGCCCTTTAGGTGTCATAACTTCAGACATGTGAAACATTCATTTTAATCCCCTATAGCAAAGAAAAAACTGCCAAATAGCAAATTAACTGCAATACTACAATTACAATGCAGCCAGATCTACCAGCCATCCCAGTGTTTCCACTCCTTATTTCTTAATTCTTTATTTATTTAAAAGTTTCACCAGAAAAGGCATACTGAGCAATCTGTCGTTACCAGAAGTGTTCTGGGAAGGGGGAGGTTGACACAATACAAAGGCATGAAAGAACAGGCAACACCAGAACAATTTCATTATGGCACAAAGTACGATCGGGTGCATTACAGAGTTGCAAAAGTGCTTAGGTGCCAGGTTAAAATCACTGAACTCATAGAGGGCTAGATTTCAAAGGAGGGTGGAGGCAGAGGTGGGAGGGAGGTAGGGCAGCACAGGAGGAGAGGCGAGTGTACAGATTGCAGGAAGGGGTGGTGAGGCCTCAGAGGAGGCTGGAGAGGTTACAAGATAAGGGGGCATTCCAGATGGCATGAGGGAGGGAATTCCAGAGCTTAGGAAAACAGTGGCTGAAAGCAGCTTGCCCAATGGATGTCAAAGTGGAGGGGACAGCCAGGATCTGAACATTAAAGCTCTTGAGGGCATGGGAGGAGGAGGGCAGGGGCAGAAAAGAGAAAGAAAGGTGGAAGGGCAGACTAGAATTTGCTAACTGTGTTAATACAGTGGGCATGGCGCCCATCCTCAAGAGGGGGGAAAAAACAATTACTTAACAACTTACTGTAACAGTAGACCTTCGAGAGAGGTTCCTGCAGTAGGTCTTCTCAAATAGGACTGTGCCCCCTGGCATCAGGACCACACGGCTAGCAATCTATAGCAGGGGACCACCCCGGGTGTCACATGACGGGACTCAGCATGACCGTATATAGGGGTGGTCTCCACGCCCACCCTCCAGTTCTCCCGCTGTAAGACCCTAAATGGAGGAAAATGGGAGAAAGGAGTACAACTCCTGGAACCTGGAGCTACTGAAAAAACAAAGCCCTAGGAAAGGAAAGGAGAGTAAAAAAAAGGAGTTGGGGGAAGGTGGGTGGGAAAATGAGACATACTGCAGGAACCTCTCTCGAAGATCTGCTGCTACAGTAAGTTCTTACGTAACTGTTATATCTTACTTCAAGAGGGTTCCTGCAATAGGTCTTCACAGACAGGCCTGAATACCAAGCAGTCAAGAAAAGGAAGTTGGAGACTAAGGTCAGGGAGGAGGAAAAGTCTGCCAACTAGGAAGTCGCTTAGGACAGAAGGTCTTGCAGAACAGCGAGGCCATAACCAGCTCTACGCCTAGAAGCAATGTCCAGACTGTAATGCTTGGTGAAAGTATGGACAGAAGACCAAGTGGCCACAGCACAAATATCAGGCGCAGACACATTTCGCAGGAAGGCCATCGAGGCAGCCATACCACAGGTCGAGTGGCCCTTCACTTCCCCCTGAAGGGGCTTCTCATACTTCTGGTAGATGAATGAGATGCAGTTAGCCAACCATTTAGACAAGCCCTGTTTGGAAATGGCTGTACCCTGGTGTCTGGATGTGAAAGCCACAAACAACTGGTCGGATTTACGTGCCTCTTTGGTCCTAGAGATACAGTATCTCAGAATCCTGTGCACATCCAACCTGTGCAAGAGGTATTCTCCCCTTTGGAATACTCTGGATAATAAACCGGCAACTGAACATCTTGGTTCAAAGTAAATTCCGAGACTACTTTCAGAAGAAAGAAAGGGTTAGTCCTCAAAGCCACCCAGTCTCTGTGGAAAATCAAATACGGCTCCTTACACACAAGAGCCTGCAGCTCTGAAATCCTTTGAGTTGAAGTGATGGTGACTAAAATAGTGCTTTCCAAGACATATAGCACATGTTGCAACTTGCTGCCAGCTTAAAAGGGGGCAAAGTAAGTTTCTCTAAAATAAAATTTAAATCTCAGTGGGGAACCGGATTACGGACCGGAGGCTTGAGGTGGAGGATCCCCTTAAGAAAAGTTTTGGAGACCTCCAACTGAGCGAGGGTTTTGCCCCCCACCAGAAGGAAACTGCAGAAAGGTGGACCTTCAGAGAGGAATAATTGAGGCCCAAATCAGACAGGTGCAAGAGGTACTCAAGGACCTGGGGGGCCGAGCAGCAGAATGGGTCCAGGCCCTTGGCCACAGTCTAGATAGAGAATCTCTTCCACTTCATAGCATACGTGGATCTAGTTGAGGGTTTCCTTGCCTCCACTAGGACCTGGGCGACTCAAGAAGAGACACCAAACGTGAGACTGCCATGTGCAGAGGTGCCACGTATGCAGGTGGGGAGACTTGAGGCTCAGATACACTAGGCTACCCTGCTCCAGAGACAGAAGGTCGTGGGAGAGAAGAAGAGGTGCCGGGGGTTCTAATGCCAGCTGCTGCAGCAGAGGGAACCAAATTTGCCGAGGAAACAGAGGGGCTATGAGAATCATGTGAGCCCCCTCTGCCTGAAGCTTCAGCAGTACCTTATGAAGAACTGGAAAGGGAGGGAAAGCAGACAGAAATCTCCCTGTTCAGGATAGAGACAGCTCGTCTCACCAAAAAACACCACGCCCAGGACCGAGCGAGCAAAAGCTGGGTAGTTTTGCGTTGGATGGGGAGGCGAAAAGGTCCATCTCTGGCCGACCCCACAGATCGATTGAAAAGATTGTCCACTACATCCTACTTTAGCTTTCACTCATGAGCCCGTGTAACAGTGTGGCCGAGACTGTCCGCCAGGACGTCGTGCACTCCTAGAACGTGGACTGCTATCAGAGACAGGCTGTGCTGGACTACCCTGTTCCACACCCACATTGCCTCTCTGCAGAGAGGGTATGATCGGGTGCCTCCCTGCTTGTTGATGTACCAGACAGTGGCAGTGTTGTCAGTCTGGGTTAGAAGTGTTCCCGGAAGTAGGAGGGACAGGAAGGCTTGCAGAGCATAGATCACAGCTCTCATCTCCAGAACATTTATATGCAGATGCTCCTCTTGAGGAGACCATCTCTCCTGAGTTCGATGGTTTCCCAGGTGAGCTCCCGAACTCTGACCCGAGGTGTCCGTCGTGAGGGTCATGGAAAGGGGCGGGGGATGAAAAGGGATCCCCCAGGAAAGGTTGGATAGATACTGCCACCATAGGAAGTCCCTCTTCAAGCTGCTGGAGACTAAGACCATGTGGTCCATGTCATCCAAACACTGATCCCACTGGACCTGGAGGGTCAACTGGGTCACCCTCATGTGCAGCCTGGCCAGAGAGACTGTGGGGATGGCAGCTGCCATGAGACCCAACAGTCAGAGGATGGATTGCGCTGTGGTCCAATGGAAGTTGGATACCAACGCATCCTGCTGAATCAGAGTTTTAGCCCTGTCCGTAGGTAGAAAGGCCCTGCCCTATACCATATCCAGCACCGCCCCAATGAACTGGAGGCGCTGAGAGGGTGATAGTTGAGACTTGGGATAATGCACAGTGATGCCAAGTCTGGAAAAGATGTCCAGGATGGTGGAAAGAGAATCCATCAGACTGTCAAGAGACGGGGCTGACAACAGCCAGTTGTCCAGGTAAAGGAACACATAAATCCCCTTGCAACGCAATGCCCCAGCTACCACTGCCAGGCACTTGGTAAACACCTGAGGTGCCGAGGAGAGGCCAAAAGGGAGGGCCTTGAACTGATAATGGTTCTCTTGAAAGGAGAATCTCAGGAAATGGCGGTGGGCCTGGAGGATAGGGATATGCAGGTAAGCATCCTGCATGTCCAGCGAGCACAGCCATTGGTTCTGTTGGAGAAGGGTTAGAAGTCCCTGGACAGTTAGCATGTGGAACCTCTTGTATTCCACAAAGAGGTTGAACAGGCTGAGATCTAGAATGGGTCTCAGATCTCCCATCTTTTTTGGAACTAGGAAGAAGTGGGAGTAGTATCTCCTTCCTATTTGCTTTGGTGGAACCAGCTCTGTATCAGACTTTTCTAATAGAGCTTTGATTTCCTGACGGGAAGTGAGACCTGCCCAGCGGATTGTCCAGGAACTCTATTGAGTGCCCTCTTGCGATGAGCTGAAGTACCCAAGCGCCTGTGGTTATAGCCTTCCACCCTTCCATATGGAGGGCAAACCTTCCCCCCACGGGTTCCTCTAGAAGAACAGGAGGAGGTGGAGGGGGTCTCCTCAAGTCAGGATGTGGAGGGGAGTGCCATTTTGCCACCACCGGCCTTTTGGACTTTTGCCTGGGGAGTCTGGGCACCGGAATCAAAGGCACAGCGCATACCCTGTCATCTGCCCTGGTTCTGCCTCTCCGCCTCTTCTGGGGAGATGAAGGACTACCTTGGTTTTTAGCTGGAGTGGTACAAGGCGGCGGCGTCTTTAACTGACTTACCACTCTCTTGGAGTTCCATTATGATGTCCTTAGCGTCGCCTCCAAAATGGATGGGACCCCTGAAGGGGGCATCCAGAAGAGTGCTTTGGACGTCTTGAGCCAATCCTGCAAGCCAGAGCCAAGCCAAGCCTCAAACAAATGCCGTAGCAGTACAGCAGGCACCAGATCAACAGAGTAAGTAGGTGGCCGCAGAGCATGACGGCAAGAAGACTTATTAAGTTTTACTTACTCTAGAAGCCTGTTCATGAGGTCCTTGTCCGGAATGGCCTGTAAAGACTTGATGGCGCAGGTAGAGGAAGCATATACCTCAAGTCCACACTGGTCCATCTGTCTGGACTCTTTATCCGGCAGGGAAGCACTCAGGTGCTTCGGCTGGGCCAACCTGTCATGGGCTGCAGTAATAACGATGCAGCTGGCCTTAGGTTGACTAGTCAAATGGCACGCCCCTTCTTGGGGGTGATAAGTCCTGTCGGCTTTCTTGGAAACTGCAGGTATGGATGACAGCTGCTGTTAAATGGTTGATGTCAAGTCCTCATGTGGCCCGGTCCAAGGTGGAGTGGGCAGGGGGTCTGCATTAGTGAGGTTGAGGTGTTCTGCGAACCTCTTCCATTTGAGGTCCATCTCCTGCAACGCCCAAACACAGGCTTGCTGGGATGGACCTGAGGAGCTCCGCAAAGGATGGGTCCTCCAGCAGGGACTTGGGAGACTCCTTTGGTTGTGCCTCAATGGGGGGAAATTAGGCTCCGAATATCCCACAGAATCGGAGTCCAAGTCCGAATTGGAATCTGCTGAGTAGGTAAGTGATGTCAGGTACTGCCTCCGTGGCCTTTGCTCTGGTAAAAACCCCCGTAGGGCGTCTGCCCGAGTCCCTATCTGACGACTGATGGTCGATAGGGGATGGGCTCCTAGTCACTGCCCTGTGGGTCGGAGTGGCAGCCATGACCAGATGGAGTTGTCCCAGCTCCTGCAGGAGTTGGGATTTGGCATCCTTTTACCAGGCCGGAATACAGACTTGCAGTTCCGGCTGAGGTAAAGGAGGTAATGGAGGATGGTAGCCTGGGTACCCGTGGAAGAGTAATGGGGGTAGCCAGAAGCCTGGTACCGAGGGACTGCTGGGAGCCTGAGGGTCTGTCGGCTGGCCTAGGGTCTCTACAGGGATCCCTGATGGATCAGGGAGTTCCAGCATCAGAACGTGAAAACCCGGATCAATCCCTCAATCAGTAGGGATTTGTACCGGAGACTGGCCTGGCGTCGGGGATTGAAAGATGCCCGATGTCTGATCCGAGAAGGGTGAGGGATAAGGAGATCGATACCCCCATCAGCAGGTCTGCTAAAGAATTGGAGATCTCAGTAGAGAGACCAGATGCAGGAAGGGTCTCCTGGACAGCAGAACTTGCATCCCGGAGGTCCGGGGACAATGGAAGGTTGGGCTGGGTCAGTGAGGTCCGGGAGGGGGAATCCTTGCGGGACACAGGGGAACCTGGAATCTGGCCCTGCGCGATGTCAGGAGCCCAAGAGGCATCTGAGAGGACAGCTTCAGCCGGGTGGTCGTCAGGCAAACTGGTGACCGACTGATCGGCTGAGACCGGTCGGGTGTCGGGGGATCCAACATCTGATTTATCGGTCATGGTCGACTGGGCAACAGCAGAGGAGATGGAGTCCGGCTTGGCGACCAAGGCCATGCACCCGGCAGCGGAGCCAGAGGGAGTCTTATCGGCCGAGCTTTCAACAGGTTCCGAGGCGAAGTTCTCTGGAGAGGAATCCCCTTGCTGCCCACTGACCAAGGCAGGAGGGGGAGAAGGCGTCCAATCCACTGGAGCAGATGGAGACTCGGGTGGAGGAGTACTCACCAAAGTGAAGGCCACAGAAGAAGTGATGTCGGCTGTCTGGCAATGCTGCATAGAGGGATACCGCTTCTCCTTCATCTTTTTTCTTTTTCTCTGGGGTGGGTGAAGAGGAATGTTCCCGCAGCTCCTGGAGCTCCTTTTCCATCGATGCAAGGTGTTGCTTTAGAAGATGGGCATCAAGGGCCTTCTGGCATTGGGAGCATTTGGCCTGGTTGAAAGACTGGCAGATTTTGCAATCAGTCACCCGATGTTTGGGGCCCAGGCAGAGGACACAGCAGGAGTGATCATCCCTGTGCACAATTTGAGCACTTCTTTTTAATTTTGCGCGAAGACATGTAACAAAATTTTAAGAATAAATATTGAAAAAAACTAAGAAATACTTATGAAAAATGGTGGTTGACTGAAACCGAGTTCACCATGAAGTCCGACGAATTCAGGTCGACGGCGGGAAAGAACTGGAGGGCGGGGGTGGGGACCGCTCCCTTATATATGGTCATGATGACGTCACATGACCCCGGGGGCAGTTCCCTGCTATAGATTGCTAGCAAGAGGTTTGCCATGTAGTCCTGATGCCAGGGGGGGTGCAGTCCTATCTGTGAAGACCTACTGCAGGAACCCTCTCGAAGTAAGATCGATACAGACTGGTACAGAGAACAGTGGTGAGTGCAAGGGAGACAGTCTAGCACAAAGTGGCAAAAAGAATGGAAGAGAATGTCCAATCTGGCATGAGAAGTACCTGGGTGGTACTGTACACCACATCACTGTAGTCAAAGATTGCGAGGATCATTCTCTGGATAATTGCACAGTGGGCCAGCAAAGGGATGCAGTCATGGTTCCTGTACAAGGCACTGAGCTTGGGATGCAATTTTTTGACAACAGCATCCACATGACCAGAAAAGTTTTTTTGTTTTTTTTTTTAGTTGTTGTTTAACCAGGTATAGCACACTAAGCTGAAAGCTTTTTTACAGGAGCGACCTGGGAGCACAAGGAGGTTAAGTGACTTGCTCAGGGTCACACAGTATGCAAGTGGAAGCTGTGGGATTCAAACCCAGGTCTGGTCTGCTGGATGTCACCAGATTTGCAGCTCAGAGCCTTAGACCACTGCGCTATACTGCCTCATACCTCATACAAGTTGAGATGTTGGTGTAGCCAAACCCCTAAATACTTGAAGGAAGTGACATCCTCCAGTGGGGATCCATCTAGAGTGCAGATAGCAGGAAGGAAGGGAAGCCTAGGGAGTCTCTGTCTCATGCCAAAGGATATGGAGATGATCTTCTTGGAATTCAAGAATGGCTGGTTTGAGTGTAACCAGAGCTGAACTTGGTCAAAGTCGAGTTGGAGTCTGTGCGCCACATCAGCAATGGATGGGCCAGAGGTATATACGACTGTGTCGTCCGCATGCATGTGAATGGATGTAGACCAGCAGGTGGAGTGGAGTTCATTTAGAAAGATGGAGAATTGCGCCTTGGTACGATGATAAAAGTGCCATGAGATTTTCCTGTTAGGAAACACTCCTGTCAGGAACGACATTCTCCTCTCAAGACTGAGACCGTCTTGGCAGGAACTTCCCAGCATAGTTTTAACCTCTACAGCCAAAGAGCTGAGCTTCATTGCTGTGTCAGCTTTGTGGTGAAGTGGAAAGGTCTACAGCCTCATAAATGAGAGGTTGTGGGTTGGAATCCAGACAGAAACCCTTCACTTTCTCTTCTCAGAATTTCACTTGAGTGGTGATCCATGGCGGTGGGGTTTTAGAATACTGAATCCATATAGGAAAAGGGACTTGTATGGCAGAAACACTAAGTGCAATGAGTGGGGGTACCACACGTATCCTGACAGGACAATTTCCTAACAGGAAAATCTCGTGGCACCTTTACCATCCTTGCTTGAGCCTTCATCTGGGGGTAGAGACAAGTACTCCCATCATTCTTTTTATACCAGTAAATAAATGAATATTCACTAGCATGCAAGATACATTTAAACTTTATTAAATACAGCTAGTGCCCCTTAAGTGTCAAAACGTCAGACAGCAAAGAAAAAAAAACTGCCAAATAGCATTTAACTGCAGCAGCACAAATACGACACAGCCAGATCTACCAGCCACTCCAGTGTTTCTGCTCCTTACTGAGCCTTCATCAGGAGGTGGAGACAAGTATCATCATTTCTTTAATGCCAGTAATTAAATGAATATTCATTAAGAGGCAAATTGCTATTAAGGATGATGTGAATACCTCACTGAGACATACTCTTTTCAACGTAACATAAATATGAGCAATACACGTGCTTAGCGTGCTAGAACAATGTTTCTCAAATGGTGAGGCCAGCCTCCCAGTGGAGGCCCCAATCTCGTCCACGGCAGACTTAGCCAAGCCTGAAAATTCTGTGTATTTAAATTCTGAGTTTGTATCATTCTGAGCAAAGGGATGAGGCAAACTGAAAGTGGACAATGGCAGGAATTTGTTTTTACTTATGTACGCATGTATGTACCTACAAGGTGGTGACTGAAGAAGGCACACTGAGCCAAGACTTGTTTCCTGGTGTGACCCAAGGGGAAGGTTCATGGAATGAATACCATGCAGAGGTAACTGTACAAAACAAAATGTGCAACAGTGCAAAAAACAGGAGCAATGTGCAAATTAGGAGCTGTCACAACTGACCCATTAGTCTGGCGGCAGAACAGCACAAATGCAAAGGCTAAGAAGAGAGGTACCACTAGTAGAAGCAGCATTGTCTTGTAAACAGGACTTTATGTCCTAATGATATGATTCCTGTTTAAAAATAACGTTTTTACTACTACTACTACTACTACTACTACTACAGGGAGCAAAATGATTCCTGAGCAGTAGCTTCAGAGTCCTGGGTAAGTGGAGGAGAAGTGGAGGTGGGTAGGAAGGTTGTTACAGATAGAGGAGAAATGGAGAGAGAAAACAGACTGATTCGTGGAGTTGCTGTATGGCAGTGAGCAGTAACAAGAGTGCAAGAGCCACATGAGAGCAATGTGTTGGAGGGAGTATTGCGAAACGCAGACATTCGGAATCCCGACACCCAGGATCCCGAGCCCAACATCTCGACACTGCATTTGCCTGACAGATTGCCATCCTGATGGATGAAAGCCCAACTCCCGAACTTGCAATGATGTGGAACTGATTATAAATTTTTATGAGTGGGGGGTATGATGGGCAGAGTCTGTACCTACAAAAATATACCATAATTACAGTGTTAGGCTTTCCACCATCAGGATGGCAATCCATCGAGCAAACACAATGTCGGGATGTCAGGCTCAGGATCCTAGGTGTCTGGATTCTGAGTGTCGGCATTCCATAAGTAATCCGAGCAGGATAACCCCCAGGGTGTGGGGGTTATGGGGGGAGAATAAGGTGCATAAAATACAAATAACTTCAGGTAGTTAATCAAAGGTATTTCACGTTCTTCCTGATGTACTGTGCAAAGTATAATTATTTTTTCCTATGATCAGACCCATGATTATTTACGCATTTGGGGGGGGGGCTTAAGAACTTTGTCATGGCTTGGGGGCGAAGCTCACTGTGATCAATTAAACTGTACTTTTTTGTGAACAATCTCAATTTCTTTTCTTAAATAACAGTCATTTAATGAAAGATAATAAAAGAAATCGGGCACTCACCACCCTTGAGGTATGAAAAAATGACATTGCCCTTTTCAGTTTCTTAGTGCAACACTGTGCTGAATTATTAAGGTGCCAAGATGACAGAAACATACGACATTTAGGATGAAACAATTACAAATCCTTTATCAAGGGCTATTTAAATAATACACTCGTGTGTAAAGGTTGTGTTTTTTCATCACACCCGGTGGAAGGATCAATACAATAAAAACAGAGGCACATATAAAGAGACACTACTAGGCTAGTCATTAGCAAGGACACCTTAAAATGAGTTGAAGCAGGCACAGAACAGAGGCACACAGAGCCAAGAATAATGACAAGTCTTTCCTCAGCTACAGTATGAAAGAGAGGAAAGAAATACTAATGATTGCATAGTGATGCTCAAAACAGATGGAGTATGATTCAAGGATGAAGACAAAGCTGATGTACCGAAAAACGATTTCAGGTAACAACTTTGCTAAGAATTGCATCACAGAAAATGAAGTTATCATTTGGATAACAGGTATTTTTCACAAACATTATGAAACTGACGACACTTTGAAGGATTTGAAGAGGTGTATTTTAGGCATAGAATTAGTTCTCAAGTGTTTTGCAGAAATATTTTTACAGCCTTTAGAAACTGTAATGATCAGACTTGTCTGTTCATGTAGTGATAAAAGATATGCCATTTGCAAAACAGATATGGGTGACAATGCCACACTTGATAAAACTGGGCATAACAGTATTTTCACTAGTTTCCATGGGGTCAATTTTGGACTTGTCTGCAAACAAAATTTACTTAGAGTTGACCCAATGGACAAGTGGTTTTGCTTTAACACCCCCCCCCCATGCCAGTGACCTGGGTTTGGGAACGGACAGGCTCGCTCAGCGAGGAAGCAGGGTGAGGGAGGATCATGCGCTCAATCGCTCAGTGGCAGCTCTCCTCTCTCTGCGAGGGGGACCTCAGTTCTCTCTGTTGAGACTTCCATCTGGCAGAGGCTGGGAGGCAGCACAGCAGAACAGCACGCAGAACGGGAACAGCTGGAATGTGACGTGCTGGCGCATATGCCCTGGCGCTCTAGCACAGGGGAGAAAATCAGAGGAAAAAGGGCTGGGCTGCTACGTGCCAGCACCCCCTCACCCACATGCTCTCACACGACTGATGCAGCTGGACATCCACCACATAGTGGTCCTCTGCAAGTGATGGATAACCCGTGAGAAGGTTGGTGACAGGGCTGGGGTGGGGGTGTTGGGCAGACCCATGCAGGAGTATAAAATCCTGATAGAAAAAAAATAAGTAATTAATATTAGTACAAATTTAAAGGAGTAAGTGGTGAATATGACGGACATAATTAAACTAACTGTCAACTTAGGATGGCATAACCCTGCATTGTCTTTCTTGTAATCAAATCAATATACGAGTCCGACTCAAAGTGGCCCTGTAGGGTCCGATTATATCAATTCATGATTGATTTCAACCCAATTATGAGACCCCTCCTGCACTACTGAAACAGATTCATTTTTTGTTTAGGTCCATTTTAAATATTCACCTGGGCCCTAAGGGAGTCGTTAATGTATTCAGACATAACGATCTGTTACCAGAAACCGCGTCGACTGCAGTCACAGGGACCATGTATTATTATAAGAGATTATGTATAAGGCTCGTTCACTTGATCATTTGGGATTACTGTTAGTGACCAATAGTAGTACGGACGTTGTTTCACAACAATCACACTCTGTTCATAAAGATTAAACTAGAATCAGTTGGAACTGTTCTTGCATGCAACCTAGTATAAGGGTGCCTCCAACTGATGCTTCTGTAAAGTCCTGTGCTTCTCCAAATAAGTATGAGATTCTAGGCTCTCTAAAGAATGATTTTTGAATTTCAGGTTTATATGCTAGTAGGTCACCCAATTGCCTCGTTACTCCCTACCTTTTTGGCCCCTTTACTGTACAAATTCCATACGATCTGCCTCTCCAACTCTAGACTAACCTTCCTAATCTCCCTTCAACCACGGTTAGAAAAATTCCAGGCCAATTCATTAAAGAGATTTTCCGATATAAGGGAGCTACTCATATGGTGTGGTAGCTGCCCTCCGCGATAGTCTTTCTAGCCAGGTTGCAAGAAATTTCTTAAGTGTATATATTTTATAATCACTCGTAAATTTCTTTTTCACTGACTGCCCGATGCATTCTCAGAGTCCCCGTCCTGTTGACATTCCCCATGCTCAAGCACTTAATGACGTGTGACCAAGGAGAACGCGGGGGCGCGTCTCATTGAAATGAATGGGGCTGGATTTCTCATTAATTTTTAATATCAGGAATGGCCACTTACAGATTAGTGAAGGACACTGCTTGACTAACAAGGGTTCAGAGTGAAAAAAGAAATTTACGAGTGGATTATAAAACATAAACACTTAACATATTTTTTGCAACCTGGCTGGAAAGACAACTGCAGAGGGCAGCTACCACACCATGAGAGCGGTAGCTGCCATTGGGGATGTTGGAAATTAACTCTAAGGAGCCATCTGCTTACTGGTGGGTGTGTCTTCAAGTTGACTGTTCTGCAGTTCAGACTCTTCTTCCTTTACATCACAAATGGGGAGTTCCTCATCCTTCTCAAACAGCAATAACAAGTGATCCTTTGGGATGTTATATCCTAATAAGAAAAATAAAAACCAGAAACAAGACAATAGAAATGTTATTTCTAATCTTAGAAGATAAAAATAAACAACCTTCCTGGATATGTGTGCATTTTACATGCTGTTGTTCACCGTCACAAAAGTATATGTTTTACAACAAAAGAGGTATATTAAATGCCTTCTGGAAATAGAAAAGCAATAGAATCAACATTTTGACAAGTCTTCAGAAATTAACTTTTTTTTTTTTTTTATTTTACTTTTTTATGTCTCCTTCTCACCCCCTCGGCTCCGGTCTTCCTCGGGGGCACATGGAGTCATCCCCCTATGGCACACACCCTACCTGGCCATCCTCCATCGCCCATGTGGCCTCGGTTGTACCCCCTGGGAGGGGACGGGGGAGACCCCAACGCCCCAACACAGCAGAATCGTTGGTTGGGAGGATGCCAGGTGGGTGGCCGCAAATCAGGGGCAAGCTCCAGTGCTCCGTCTCCGCCAGAGCCGAGAGGCATTTTCTCTGTTTTTCTCTGGGGAGTGGCTGGTGCCCTGACATCAAGGCGTATCCGACATCTGCCACTCCCCCACTCCTTCTCTTTACTCCTCAATGCCTACTGTATCTCCAGCCTCTGCCAGAGATCAGCAGAGCACCAAATTGGGACCCCTGTGCCTCCCCGGGAGGGGAGAGCTGTCCTCTGGATGCTCAATCCTCTCCCTCCGCTGCCGACCCCCAGCAACCCGGGCTCGTTCCCAAACCCAGGTCGCCGGCGTGGCGTGAGGTGTGGCGTCCAGCGCCTCAACCCTCAGCGCCACTGGGCCGGCTTTCAGAAATTATCTTGAAAATCCTGATATCTCCTCCTCTACTGCTTGCACCCCCTTATCTCCCCCCCCCCATCTTCTGCTTCCCCCTTGGCCCATCATTATCTCCCGATATCTCTTCCTCTACCGCTTGCAACCCCTTATCTTCCCCATTCTCCTCATCTCCTGCTTCCCCTTGGCCTTCATTATCTCGATATCTCTTCCTCTACCGCTTAACCCCTTATCGTCCCCCTCCTCCTCCTCATCTCTTGCTTCCCTTGGCCCTTCATTATCTCCCGATATCTCCTCCTCTACCGCTTGCACCCCTTATCTCCCTCCTCCTCTCCTGCTTCCCATTTGGCCCCCTTCATTATCTCCAGATATCGCCTCCTCTACTGCTTGCACCCTTATCTACCTCCCATCTCCTGTTTCCTCCTTGGCACCCTTCATTATCTCTGATATCTCCTACTGTACCGCTTTGCACCCCTTATCTACCTCCTCTCATCTCCTGCTTCCCTTGGCCCCTTCATTATCTCCTCCTCTACCACTTGCACCCCTTTATCTACCCCCATCTTCATCTCCTGCTTCCCCTTGGCCCCTTCATTATCTCCCAATATCTCCTCCTCTACCGCTTGCACCCCTTATCTTCCCCCCTCCTCCTCTTCTCCTGCTTCCCCCTTGGCCGCCTTCATTATCCTCTCACTCTCTCTTTCCTCCCTCTACCACCCACACAGCTCCCTGCTTACTCCTCTCATATACTAGTACTTTGTGCCAAATTTTCTAGACTGGCACCTCTATTAGTCTGCCATGCACCAGTAGTTGTTAACTTGTAAATATCATTTCTGTGATGTATATAATGTACATTTGTATCCAGTGTTAATCTTATGAACCATGACTGTATGTACTATGCCTCGTCGTTTCTCTGTATTTGTTCCTGATATTTGCTCTCAGGACCTCCTTGTGAATGAGCCTGTTCAATGGAGTCATTCCTGCAATAAACTAGAACTTGAAAATAACATGCAAAGCTGGTGAAGTGGTAGAGAGAAAGCAGGAATATATATATATATATATATATATGAAAGGAATGTCTGGATGGAGCTTCGAGAAAGTGATAATAGGCAGGTAAAGAATAGAAGCAGTAGGGATGGGGAGAGGTACAGTAAGAAAGAGTAGGACATAAAGATGATGAGTCATCAAGTAGCTCTAAAGTGGGTACAGTTAGATGCCTGGATTGTGTCAAATGTGTGTTTGGGGAGGGAGGGGGCATGAAAACCATGAGAAAAGAAATATGGATATGCACACACCACACAAATGTCCATGAGTATTCCCACACATACCCTAATATATCCATGTGCGTGCAGACATACTCACACATTTAGTACACATATACCCTAAACAGACATGTGTGAAGGCATACTCACACATTCAGTACGCATATACACTAAATAGATATGTGTGTAGGCATACCCACACATTCAGTACACACTTGCCATGAAGGCAAGCATGCAAGTATATCAGAGAGCTGAAAAGAAAGAAATACGGTCAGTGGTATACTTGTAGCCCATGGCTGTTTACATCCCTCCTCAAAACAAGAGGCCGGCGTCTGATTCAGTAGTCGAGTGCATCTCCCAGCTGGCAAATAACTGAGAATTCATCGCCACAGGTGACTACAGTGTTAACTGGCAGTCCCCACTACTGCACACTGTAAGGATGCCACTGCATCCCTAAATCTGTCCCAAGTAGTCACATCCCCGATCTGACAGAACCCCTTCACTGGCACCACCACCCTAATCGACCTAGTGCTCACTAGTCGCCCTGACAGGCTCTCCAATGTTAATGTTCTCCCTGATGCGCTGAGCGACCATTCGCCCATCCTATGTGACTGGTCCTACAAACCCAATAAATTCCCACCTAAAGTCATCTATCAGTATTGCATAAAAAAGGGTGCTCTCAGCCACCTCAAACTCTTCCTTAATCACAGTGACTGGACGCCATTTTTTTCGGCACAGTTGGTCAATGCCAGGCCGCCCTTTCATACTTCATTACCATGTTTAACTCAGCCTCTGACCGGTTCACCCCCTCCTCTAAAAGGATTATCAAAGGTCCTAATACCCCCTGGATTACTCAGGCCCTCCTGTATCTCATGAACTACAGGAATGCCCTCTGGCATAAGATCCTGGAATCAGGAAATTCCACTGTTAGACAGCAATATAAAGTTGCTAGAAACAAAAGCACCTGGGAGATCCGGAAGGCAAAGGCATCTCACTTCCAGGACACACTCTCTGCATCTTGGGACTCAGGCCGAAAATTTTGGAGCAACATTAAAGAGCTTAGTGGCAAGGTTGTATGCCTATGGGCTATCTCTGCTCACAAGGCCAAACCATATCTAATCAAAGCCCTGGGTAAAACTCGGCACAGCAGTGACTAGCTAGACCTAAAACTGCTCAGTCTAACACTCGACACTGTCACTGCACCCCTAACAAAAATTCTAAACCTCTCCCTATGTCTGGGCTAATTCCCCGCCATCTGAAAGCAGGCAGTCATCACTCCCATCCTGAAGGCCGGGGAGCCCACCTCTCCAAATAATTATCACCCTATCTCTATCGTCCCCTCTATCTCCAAGGACCTTGAATAAATTGTCTCAGATCAGCTCACAGACCACCTATCTAATTACGACCTCCTCTGCCCGGAACAACACAGACTCGGAAAAGGTCACAGCACGACATCCGCCCTACTAGAATATTCCAGCTTCATACATAAAGTGCTTGACAGGGGTCACTTAGTTGGATTGGTCTACATCGATCTGAGTAAGGCATTTGACACCGTAAATCATGCCGTGCTCATCAATACCCTATACGCTACTGGCCTGAACTCCGAAGCCACATCCTGGTTTGAGAACTACCTCTGTGGTAGATCCCAAAGAGTCAAAATAAACTCCACCCTCTCAGACACTCTCCCTTTATGCTCTGGTGTTCCCCAGGGCTCCATCCTAGGCCCACTCCTTTTTAGCATCTTCTTAAACTCTCTCCCTTCATCCTGCCCCAGACAAATACTCCTTTATGCAGATGATGCTGTTCTCTTTGGTAGCCATCCTGACCCTACCACCCTCCAACTCCAGACTCCTTCAATGAGGACGAAAAGTGGTTCACTGCACATAAGCTGGTGCTAAATTATAAAAAAAAACTAAGGTAATGTTGTTCACTCATCAGCAAAATAGTCATGCCACCGCCACTCTTAGTATCTCAATGCTCACAATGCTCCACTTGAACAAGTCTCTCCCTTTAAATACCCAGGTATTACACTGGACTCTTCCCTCACCTACTCCAAACACATCCATAATGTTTCCTCCGCTATTAACTCCAGGCTAGGCCTCCTATACAGGCATAAAAGGTGCTTACCTCCAGAGGCTCTCCGCCTAGCTGTAAACTTCTCCATCCTCTCGCTGATAGACTTCGGGCTTGTTATATATGGTGCTGCCAACTCTGCTGCCCTCCACAGGATCTCAGTTTCCCTAAACAAGGCATGCTGCTTGCTCACTGGGTGTGACTGGATGACCCACTCCTGTGACCTTTATTAATGCTCCTCTTACTTCAACCTTCAGGGTAGGCTAAAATACCTCACCTGCCTATTCACCAAAAAGATTGCATCGGGTAATGCCCCCCCCCCCCGGGGCATTCACAACCTGCAACAACCTGCTGTCCCTGCTCGGGTCACCTGTATCTCTTCAAAAATCTTATTCAATGTCCCTCACTGTCTCACCTCCCTGGGGCAACTGTCCTTTCGCTATAGAGCCCTCCTCTGGCTAAATGCTCTCCTGGATGAAACTTCCACTACTGACAAGTTAGGCCCTTTCAAAGTCAAGTTAAGGGAGGCCATCGTCGCCTCTAGCTTCTGCGACTGTCCTTAACCCTGTCACCTGCCCTCCCCCACAGGGCTGCTGGACTATGTCCTCTCATGTGTCTGTGATGTGTCCCCTGTATATTACTGCTTCACTTTGCTTATGATTATGTACATACTTGTATAACTTCCCGCTGCCCCTTTGGCCAGCTATGTTTAATCCACTGTATATTACTGCGTCACTTTGCTTACGATTATGTATGTATTTGTATAGCTTCTCGTTGCTCCTTTGACCTTCTATGTTTAATCCACTGACACAGGGTCTACACCCCTCGATCATCTGTAAGTCTGCTCCAGGGTTTCTACCCTATGCTATGTATTTGTTTTCTGTCATATCTCGATATGTTTTCCTTGTGCAATGTCATAATGTCCTGACATAGAGCCTTTGTAAAGGAGTCTATGATTCAAAGGGTTGTAATTCTGATTCTTATCAATAAACAATAAACAAACAAAAAAGCCAGGGACGTGTCCCAGTAAATCTCCAGACAAATCCAGATCTCTGTTATAAAATCATGTTGAAATGAATCTAGATTTCATGCAATATATCCGTATGTATTCATTTTAATGGGATTTCCTGTAACAATGTCTCAATACTCATTATTGGTGTACTGCCTAAAACTAATATTAATTTTTAAAAGCAGTCAACTGCTGCCCAAAATCTGTCTCAGATGGTCCTCACCCCCACTAGAGTAAACAAAAATAAAGTAAATATTTGTTCCCAGATGTTTGGAGGTGTGATGTCACAGCTGGGATAGAGCCAAAGGGTTATTAGCTACTCATTGTGAAGTGGGGGGTGGAAACACAGATAACAAAAGGGTGAACAGTGTAAGTGAAGACCCACCGGAGACAATAGATCCTGGGGTGTAGTAGGGTAATATGGGCAGACTGGATGGACCATCAGTCTTTTTCTGCCATCACTGTCTATGTTTCTATGTTGGTTTTGTGGAATGGCAATCTGCCTGGCAGCTGACATATCCAGTTCTATTCCTTCCACCAGCTCATCAGCACTGTGACCTCAAGGACAGCAACATCACAGTTGACTGCCCTAGCCATTGCTGAGTGGTTCATTCTGAGCAGCTGTGATGTCACAGTCAGTGAGATCACAGTTCTAATGATGTAATGGGAGGAACAAATGTACATTTGTTAGCTTCCAGGCAGAGTGCTGTTCCACACATAGAAACATAGACATAGAAACATAGAATTTGACGGCAGATAAGGACCGCTTGGCCCACCCAGTCTGCCCATCTCCCTACCTAATGGATAAGCTGCAGATCCTAGTTAACCAGCAGCCTACTTCTTCCTACCCCCACCCCTAGAATTTGCTCCTTATGACTGTCCCATGCATGCTTGAATTCCACCACTGTTTTGACTCCACAACCTCCTCTGGAAGGCAGTTCCATGCATCCACAACCCTCTCTGTGAAAAATACTTCCTTACATTACCTCTGAGCCACCCCATCTTCAAAGTGTGCCCCTTGTTCTTGCACACCTCTTTTTCTGAAAGATGCTACCCTCCTGGATTTTGTTGATTCCCTTGAGGTACTTGAAGTTTCTATCATGTCCCCCCTCCCTCCTTTCCTCGAGGCTATACATATTCAGCTCCTTAAGTCTCTCTTCATATGTCTTCCAGTGCAGACCCTGCACCATTTTAGTTGCCCTCCTCTGGACAGCTTCTATCCTGTCTATGTCTTTGTGGAGACTGGGTCTCCAGAACTGCACATAGTACTCCAGATGGGGTCTCACCAGCTGTCTGTACAGAGAGATAACAACTTCCTGTTTTCTACTGGTGATGCCTCTCCCTAATGCTGGAACAATAAAGACATAACAGTACACAATCTGCGATTACATTACAGTCTCAGACAGGATAATAAAGACATGTGGCATACATTGAAGGATAGTAGTGAACAAGGCACAGTAAAAATGACAAATAATTGAGAGAGATATGCTAGTGATTGTACAAGGGTAGATTGACTATAGTCAGGTCACAAAGTTAAGCTCTACAGAAGATCTGAAATCTATTTAGGGTAGAGTGACAAAAAGCAGGGCAAAGGATACCAAGCCACTGAGTGAAGAAGACAGGTGATGGAAGGAAATCAATGGTAGTGCCTAGGGGGGAATGGCATACGTTTGCTGACTGGGGGAAGTGCACTGCTGACTCTGAAGAAGATAAGTGCAAAGTTGGCTACTGAAGGAGGCTGCTGTTTGGTTCAGCCCCAAAAGGGGGGGAATACTGTTAGAGAGTTTGGGGGCAGCTGATAAGAAGGACATCTCGCCATACCTGGTACAGGACTCAGGGATAGTCAGCTAAGCAGTATCAGATGAGCTAAGGGAGTAATGGCTGCTGGAAAACTTGAGGTGTGAGGCAAGAGAGAGGGGCTTATAGAAACATAGATTTTGACAGCAGATAAGGACCGCTTGGCCCACCCAGTCTGCCCATTTCCCTACCTAATGGATAAGTTGCAGATCCTAGTTAACCAGCAGCCTACTTCTTCCTACCCCCACCCCTAGAATTGCCTTATGACTGTCCCATGCATGCTTGAATTCCACCACTGTTTTTGACTCCACAACCTCCTCTGGAAGGCCGTTCCATGCATCCACAACCCTCTCTGTGAAAAAATACTTCCTTAAATTACCTCTGAGCCGCCCCTTCTATCTTCAAATTGCGCCCCTTGTTTCTTTTACACTCTTTTTTTGAAAGATGCTACCTCTTGACTTTGTTGATTCCTTGAGATACTTGAAAGTTTCTATCATGTCCCCCTCTCCCTCCTTTCCTCGAGGCTATATATTCAGCTCCTTAAGTCTCTTCATATGTCTTCCAGTGCAGACCCTGCACCATTTTAGTTGCCCTCCTCTGGACAGCCTCCATCCTGTCTATGTCCTTGCGGACATTGTCTCCAGAACTGCATGCAGTACTCCAGATGGGGTCTCACCAACTGTCTGTACAGAGGGATAATAACTTCCTGTTTTCTACTGGTGATGCCTCTCCCTATGCATCCCAGTATCCCCCCAGCCCTCCTTGCTGCCCTCTCACATTGCTTGCCCACCTTTAGGTCATCTGATATGACTACCCCCAGGTCCCTTTCCATTTTTGTTGTTGTTAGTATGTCACCCCCATTGTGTACTCTTCCCCTGGGTTTTTGTTTCCCAGGTGTCTGATGCCATTTATGGTTTTGGTATCCACCATCTCTGCTAGCAGCTGCCTTTATGCCACTCTCTGGCAAGGGTCTGTTTTTCTCCTAGTGAATACTGAGCAGAAGTAGTCATTCAGCATGGCTGCTTTCTGCTCCTCCTTTCTACTGTTTTGCGCCCACCATCATTAGCCTGATTTCCCTCTTGCTTTTTTCTTATTTATCTAAAGAACTGTCCCCCGCCTCGACTCGGTCTGCACTACAGAGGTGTTTGCCTTTATGATCCTGACTGCAGTCTTGGCTTCTACAGTTTTCTCCTGGTGTTCACCCCATTCTTCATCCCCACTTTACTTTGTACCTTATAAAGGCCCTCTTTTTAGCCCTCACTGCTTTCTTGACCCTGTCAGAGACAAAATTAGTCTCTTAAACTTGCTCCTCTCAATAACTGTTCTTGTGCCTGTTTTTGTTGCCTCAAGAATGGCCCCTTTTATAACCCCCCATCTTTCCTCCACTCCCCTGATGCTGTCTATCCAAGCTAAACTGTCCTGCACAATTTTCCTCATATGGTTGAAATCCACCCTCCTGAAGTCCAGTACGTCAGCCTTCGATGAGGGCTTACTGCTTGCCCAGAGCCACCTCTAACAATATAGTATTGTGGGTGTTGGACCCCACTAGTTCACCCATCCGTACTGTGCCTACACTTTCCGAGTTGGTAAGTACCACATCTTGAATGGCAGACTGTCTAGTGAGATCCTTGACCTGTTGTACCAACATGCAGTCCTGCAAGACATTAAGCAGGGCCTGGCTTCTGGCACTCCTGACATCTGGGATGTCCCAGTCAATGTTTGCCAGGTTGAGCTCTCCCACTATTGCAACCTCCCATTTTTCTGCCCCCTCCCTATTTCAGAACCCAGTTCCTTGCCTCTCTCCATGCCCAGTGGCCTATAAACCATCTCTATGGAAGTCTTCCTACCTGATGACTCGGAGCTAAACTAAGTGATTCTACCTCCCCCTCCCCTCTAATGGTAGCATCCTCTACTGCCTCGATCCCCGCTCTGATGTAGAAGTCCACCCCTCCACCTCTACCCATCCCTCTATCATGCCTATATGAGGCTGCAGCCTGGGATTGCAATGTTCCAGTTGTGGTTTACACTGGCCCAGGTTGCTGTAATGGCCACTAAATTCAGCCCAGAGGCTGCCGCCAAAGCATGCAGCTCACTAATCTTACTACCCAGGCTTCTGGCGTTGAGGTATATCACCCTCCAACATGCTCCACAACCTCTGTTGGTTCTCACTTGCTCTCCACCTCGTCGTCCTGTAATAACCATGGTGTCTTGTGTTTCCCCTTCCTTTCACATCTATTGTGTCTGCCCTGCCCTGTCACCTGGATGCATTCCTCCCATCCATTGTTCCCTGAACACCTTATCCTCGTAGCCGAGGAGTCCTGTCTAGGTTCTCCACTGTTCCTCCCTCCACAGTGGAATTCCCAGTCATAGCATCCCCCCCCAGCTAGTTTAACCATCTGCCAATGTAAACATCAAACTTCTACTGCAGTGCACTAATCCCCACGCTTGTCAGATGAAGGCCATCACCTATGAAGAGCCTTCTGTCCCAGAAATCCCCAATCACCTATAATTCTAGCACATAGAAAACTCTCTAATGAGCTCAGAAAAAAGACAAATACTTCATGGGGCAGAATTTAAGGGGAAAAAAGGAGTATTCTTGGCAGAATACCAGATGCAAAATTTGGGTATTCCGCCTGGAAATTTGGTATCCCGCCCAATTTTAATGGGTTTTTATATTTTTAAAGTTAGAATACTTGAAATACAACAAATTTCTTTATAAAACCCCCTCAAAATAAACATATTTGACAAAAGGAAATGAGTTGTGTCTCGTAGACTTTCATTTTTCTAGTCTCAGACTTTTTTTTTTTAGCCTCAGTTGGTTCATATTTTATTACATTTTCATTTTTATAGTCTTAGTTGCCTCATATAATAACATTTTTTGGTAATTTCATTCAAAACTGACACTTAATTACATTACGTGGTAATTCCCTTCAAAATGGAACGGAAATGATGTGATAATAAAGCTCCTAAAGGCCTGAAAGCCAAAGCATAGCTCAAAGAGCACCTTTTCCAGTCCTTCTTGCATCGATTCCGGAACTGTATGTCATTACTGTCCTCTGCAGTTTCTGAGCTGCTAAAACACATAGGTTTTGCAGCAACTTGTTTGTTTTGTCCTGGTCTGGACAAACAGGTGGACACCATGGCTAGGGAATGGGAATACAGAAAAAAAGTTGCACCCCAACATCCCCCTCCCCCAACGACCCTTTACACAAGTAGTTACAATTCCACTCACCCCACCCCAACTAAAGAAGCTGGACCAGACCAGCGGGTGCTTAGAAGGCAAAGTCCTCTCAATCTGCACTACCCTAAAAATCAGCCACAGTGCACATTAAGTTGCACCTATACAATTGCAGCACACAGAATCTCCATCAATATGTGCAATCAGCTTCTGAGGCCAACAACAAGTGGGCCAGCAGCTGCAAAAAAGCATTAGCAAGTTCCCTCCAGCCTTGCACTGCTCCCCCAACTTCATGAGCAAACCTCTGAGAACAAAAACAAGTGGGACAGACAGCAACCAAGTGCTACAAGTGCTGTGAGGGTACAAAGTGAGCAAGTTCCTCCAGCCTTGCATTGTTCCTCAACTTCATGAGCAAACCTCAGAGCAAAAATGAATGGGACAGACAGCAACCAGGCGCTACAAGTGCCACAAGGGTGACAAAGTAAGAAAGTTCCTCCAGTCTTGCATTGCTCCCCGACTTCATGAGCAAACCTCTGACAGCAAAAACAAGTGGGACAGACAGCAACCAGGTGCTACAATCGTCGCAAGGGTGACAAAGCAAGCAAGTTCCTTCAACCTTGCATTGCTCCCTGACTTCATGAGCAAACCTCTGAGAGCAAAAACAAGTGAGAGAGACAGCAACCAGGCGCTACAAGCACCGTGAGGGTGACATTCCTCCTACCTTGCATTGCTCCCTGACTTCATGAGTAAGTCTCTGAGGGCAACAACAAGTGGGGCAGACTGCACCAGGCACTACAAGTGTCACGAGGTTTACAAACACTGAGCCAGTTTCTCCACTCTTGAGCTGTTCCCCGACATCCTGAGCAAGCCATAGAAGCCAACAATGAGAATAATGATGCAGACTGCAGTCAGGAGCTACAAGCACCAGGAAGGTAACAAACACTGCCCCCTGTTCCTCCGGCTTAGGCTATTCTGAGCTTCTCCCAACACAAGTATTTCAAATATTATCCATACATGCATTCCTAGATTATCTCTCCTGATGGATCTCAATTGCAAACAGAAATAGAATGACTTTTTCTTAAACCCGTCAACAGCCACATTAAAATCAGTAATAAAATATTTACAATATGGGCAAAAGCGCTCTCTGCTGAAGCAAAGAGACACTCACATCAGTCAAGGAAGATGGAGTTCGAGCGGATCAATCAATACCTTACTGCAGATGTCCACCGAGCCATAAACAATGGCAGAATACTGTACAACTGACATTACTGATATCAGACTGCAAATACAAATGTAACTCCTAGGTGGCGCTATCCCAAGGGCTACCACCCCTGCCTGCTTGGCTAGTAGCAGGTTAAGGGGCCGGGTAATGAAATGAGCCCCTCCACCCGGAGGTCAGGGTTGTTAGTGGTCAAACTAACCTAGGCACAGCCCTCCGGGACACTGTAACCACCCTTTTTCCCTTCTAGTGGCCTGAACAATATACAATAATTACTTTCACAATGGCCCTTATTCACCAGGCAATTACCCACACTGTTTGCACTTACCACCAGGGCAGGTTCCTCTAGCTTGACCCTGGGGACCCCCTGTAAAACAAGGTTAAGCACAGCAAACAACAACAGTACAATACTCTTGGCACAAAATGGAACCACAGTCAGGTCAAATGCAAACAAAGTTAAATCTGATTTATTCAGGGGACTTGAACTAGGGAGGGGCATAATCAGGTTGATTTGCTTAAAGGCTATATTAATCAGACAGTTATGCATGCAGTTCAGAGTCCCTACACAGTCACATACTCTGGGTACCCAGGTAGGAAAATGGTGGGCTAGCCAGGAACGTTGCAGCTGGTTGGGGCCCTGTGATGGAAGAAAGCAACATGCACAACACACACTATTTGTAATCCGGAGCCAGAGGGTTCAGTTCATGAAATAAAAGGCAACAAGACAATCAGATGACAACACTTTTACATTTAGCTGTTGTTGCAGGGAGCTACCCTGATGTTTACTCACGATACCCAATACTGCACACAAGCAGGGTGGAATCGAGACTGCAGGCTGTTGAGCTAGAGTGCCCAGAGAAGCAGGGCCCACACAAATCACTGAGGCGTCATTCCTGTTGAAGGTGTTGAGCAGGGGGGCTGATCCCCAGGCCAGTCTCTCGTCAATGACTTTCTCTGCATAGCAGGTATTCTGACTGGGCCAGTGTAGCAGTGCCCAGGCAAATGGAAATGGATACGGATTCAGTCCGTGGAGCTGGATACAGCCTCCAGCAAGCAAAACACAGTTCAGACACACAGTGGGGAACCAAATCACGATCCACTATAAGCACACAGCACATTCACAAGTAAGGAAATTCCACTGTACCAGGCAAATGGCTCTCCGGTCGCAAGTATGGAGTCTCTGCACAATCCGGGAGTTCAGAGGTAGCTGGAAGTCCTGAAAGGCCGATCACATTCAGCAAATCTTCGATCTTCTTCAGGTTAAAGCCTGGTCACAATTCAGTGGCTTAATACGCTCTCCAAATTCGGATTCAGTCCGAAAAAAGCACAAGTTTCCGCTCAGGGACAGCAGGCAGGCATGCAGGTCAAACTTAGGCCTTTCCACAGTTCTCCCACATGAATCCTCTATGGATTGCTGCTCGAACTATCTCGAGCTGCTACTTCTTCACTTCCCAACTCAGATCTAACTGAAACTGCAAGCAGTGTGGGACTTCCCCAAGATCCAAAAGGTTAGGTTGGCTGATCTGTCTATCAATCACAACAAGGGCTCCCCCTCCAGGTTACTTTAGGCACCAAAAGCCCAAAACTACAATTCCTACAAGTTTTGGCCCCACCAAGTCCCTGTAGGCAGGCTCCATTTTAGAGTCCCAAATGTACTGATTGGCCCATTCTGCAGTCCATGCCTCTCAACCTCCTGCCTCATAAATCAGGGACAAGGCTTAAAAAAATCAGGGACAAAGGACCAAAATCAGGGACACATCTTCAAAATTAGAGCTAGCCACCCAGAAAGCTGGTAGAATATGGGGCTTAGTGCACAATGCATTTTCTAAAGAAGAACAAGTCTGTAACTTTAATGCTTGACATTGTTTTGTGCCTACAGTCCCCACTGTTTAGCCACAAAAACACAAATTTTAGGAGGGACAGAGTAAAATTTTGAGGCAAAATCAGGGACATCCCTGAAAATCAGGGACACTTGAGAGGTATGCTGCAGTCCAGGACCAAGATGATGGAAACAAACAGAACTGTCCATGCTGCAAAGAAGACAGGTTAGAACAAACTGCAATGTTATTACTACTCTAACAAATGATTAGCAACAAGTACATCTTCTAACAGAACTCCCTCTCATATTAATTACGACTGCAATCCAGGCAGCTCTTAAAGAGACAGTACACAGAGGCTATACAGGCACTCTCTGGCAATCTCATTTAAACTGCTAAAACACAGGACACCAGCCTGGCAGTGAGCATTTAAGCAAGCTCAAGGAAGACTTTTGGGAACCCCATTTGGGGAGTTACACAAACAAAAGCCTATCATACTGCAGTTGTAGCCCAAGGATTTTGTCCTCTGACTGAACGGTCGGGAAGGGGGGCTTCCTCAGAACTAAAAAGCAGCTGCTGGTACCAAAAAAAAAGAAGTATAGGGAAACAATACAATGACTATACTGCTCTGAAGGCAATCTCCTGTAAACAAAAATCATTGCATGTATACCACTTTTTTCTTTCAGACCAGTCCTAGTTGATACGTTTCATTTTCTATGCTCTCTCCTTTCTCCTGCAACTTTCTTCAACAACCTCCCGCCAAAACAACGTGCAAGCCAATTTGCTCCCTTGTGGGAGGGCGATATGATCTAGTTGACCAATTACAACCCTGTTCATTTAAAGAAACAGAGGAAAATCCTGCCATCTCTTCTAGAGTGCACATAAAGCAGCTCACATAGCTGCATTCACATTTCACAGAGCAAGGGTTTGCTCAGTTCACGTAGGAACAGCACCGCCTCTCATTCAGGAGCTGGTACTGCATGTCAGCATCAGTGAAAACAACTGGTATTTTCGGCAGGATCCAGGAGGCCGGGAGAAGCAGTGTGAAAGGTACGGGCAAAGCCGCAAAATTTTGCCTGCCCCACCTTCCCCCCTCTTGGTTGATTGTATTTATACACTCTTTCCCGCCATTTCTCTAATCCATGCCCACATCTATTTCCCTTCTTTATTAACCCATACCTACCTTGCACAATGCTAACTTGTTTCCTTTTGCTCCTTAGCCTCTCTTCTCCCCCATTCCATTATGATAATCCTATTATACCCCTGTCATGACGAATAAGTTAATGAGTATGTTCTGCCTCCACTGCCATCCACAATGTACAACCATCTATTCCTTATTCACTTTGAACCACTCTTACACTGCAACCCCTGGGTATCCCACATAAAGCCTCTCTAACAATCCAGCACTCCCTAGCCCCTTACATGTATCCTGGATTTATAAAACCCACTATGCCTGTCCATCAGACTCCTATGTTATGATAAAAGACACACCTATATAATAGGACCATCTCCCACTACACAGTGGGCATCTAGGACTAAGAGGAAATGCTCTGATCACTCTCTATCCCTATCCCTTGGTGCCCTACTCAAATTAATCTTCACCTCCTTTTATGCATTGGCACCATTGAGATTAATCCTGGCCCCATCGTAGTTTTCTTCCCTGCTGATCTGACTACCATAAAGGCCCAAGCTTCATACACTTCAATGCCTGCAGCCTCCTAAAAAGTTCATCTTAATACAGGCTTGGGTGGCACATACTCTTCAGACTTCCTGGTCATCTCTGAATCTTGGCTCAGGCCTACAACAAAGACAGTGTTGTAAACCTTCCCATTACCAGCTCTTCAGAGCAGATCGCCCTTCCAGGGGTGGTGGGGTGGCCATATACATTAAGGACACCATCTCTGCAACCTGCCTCATCAACACATCTGAGCCAAATGAATTTGAATGTTTATCAATCAAAATATCCCTTCCTAATTAGTCTTCATTTAAACTGATTGGATGCTATAGGCCCCCCTCTGCAGGCCTTAAACTGCTTTCTCACCTAGGGTCAATTCTCAACCTAGGCCCTGAAGATACCGTCATCCTTGGTGATTTGAATTTAAACTGGCTGTCTAATGTATCTGCACCTTTGATAACCTTTTGTGACACCTATGGATTCACACAGCTAATTAAAGACCCAACTAGGATCAACCTAAAAATTCAGCAACAGCTCACTCCTGGATATTATGTTGGTAAACAAGCCTCACTTATACTCACATGCAGGAGTACTGCCGAGTGATGTGAGTGACCATTACCCTATAGCTGGCATAAGATCCACACTCAAACCACCAAATCCTGCAGAATTTATCCTCAAAGGTCAAAAGAATTTCAATATCTCAGGTTACCTCCATGACCTGAGTACTACAATATATTGGCAAGATTTCTATCTTACAACCTCTGTTGAAACAGCTCTCCAGACTTTAAAGGATATTATCACCAATGCTCTCAATATTCATGCACCTATCACCAGTATCAGAACTAAGGTAAAATCCTGCCCTTGGTTCACCTCTGAGCTTAAAGCAGCCTTGAGAACCAGAGACAAGCTGTGGAAAAGGCAAAAGAAAACAAAGGACACCAGAGATTGGCTAAATTTCAGAAAAGCAAGGAATTCATGTACAAAAAAATAAGAACTGCCAAACTGCCTACTATACAGCTGAATTGGATGCCTCCTACAATAACCCATCCAGACTCTGGGGTACAATAAAAGGACTTCTGGGCCAAAATTCTACTCCTGCCTTAACCACCAAACTGCTACTAAATGATACAGAAATTACAGGTAAACAAGAAATCTTAAATACCTTCAATGTTCACTTCACCACTGCTGGCCTAGCATTTGACTCATCACCTGCAAATATCCTGAGATCTTCCTTGAACCTGCAAACTACTGTGGGACAAATGGCCACTTCAACTTTTCCTTCATCCCAATATCCGTGAAAGAAGTGGAAGATCTCCTCTCTAATTTAGACACCACTAAGAGTGCAGGTGCAGACTCCTGGATCCCTATTTCCTGAAAATTGCTTCGCATGTCTTATCTGCCCCCTCACTCATCTCTTCAATCTTTCCTAACTACTGGATCCATTCCATCTACTTGGAAAACAGCTCAAGTGGTTCCATTACTCAAATCTGGTGATACTAGGGATCTCAACAATTACAGACCTATCTCCATCCTACCAGTGCTATCTAAGATGCTCGAAAAACTAGTAAACTCTCAGTTAAGGGACTATCTGGATAACAATAACCTTCTAAATTCTGCACAATCTGGATTTAGATCAAAGCATAGCACCATTACTGCCTTAGCCAAGGTAACCAACGATTGGCAGACTAACTTGGACAAGAAAAATTTTACCTGTGCTGTGTTTCTGGATTTGAGTAAAGCCTTTGACACAGTGGATCATGACTTATTAATCACCTCCCTTAACTCAATAGGCCTGGATTCCCTATCACTCAACTGGTTTAAGGATTACCTTTCAGATAGGTCACAACTGGTTAGAAATGGAAATTACCTATCCACCTCAAAACCACTGCTAAAGGCGTACCACAAGGCTCTATTCTTGGCCCTATCCTCTTTGCTACTTATATAAACAATATTGATGCCAACCTCACTCAATCTAACATTCATCTGTTTGCTGATGATACTGTATTATATGTCAGCAATCCTCACCTTCCAAAGCCTGTGAACTGTTACAATCCGAATTCTCCATTCTGCAGCACAATCTACTTGACAAAAACTACTTCTAAATGCAAAAAAACAAAAGCTATGTTCTTTGCCACAAGAGTTGCACTACCACTACCCCAGCATCCAACACCCTACATTTATCCACCTTACTTGGAGAAACTTGAATTTGTTGATAACTTCAAATACTTTGGAGTCTGGATAGATAACAGGCTTGACTATTCTGTCCATATTGAAGAGCTACTTAAAAGCTAAGACAGAGCTCGGACTATTTTTAGAATAAAACATTACCTAAACAGTGATTCCAAAAAGGTTAATTCAGGCCTCATTCCTATCCCTCATTGATTATGCTGATTTTCTCTACTGCCATTGTTCAAGTCATCTCTTACATAAACTGGACACCCTGTATCACAGGTCCATAAGATTTATTACTGACCTTCCCTCCAGCACCCATCATTGCTCCTTTATATGGCAGTCAACTGGACATCATTGCAACACAGAAGAAATAGGAATGCTGTTATCTGGATATTCAAAGCGTTAACGAGGCAAACTACCGACCTATATCACTGATTGCTTTACCTAAATTACAACTAGGCCATACACCTTAAGGATCAGTAAACTCATCATATTAAAGGTCCCCAATGCCTGCACCCGGTATGGGAGGGCTGCTTTCAGCTATTCCTTAGCAGTTGCATGGAACTCTCTCCAAAAATCCATGAAGCTAGATAGCCTACTACCATTTCCAGAGCTCTGCAATTGCTTTTATAAAGCCTAATCCCCTACCTATCTGACCCACCTTCCTTTTTCCATCCATTATATTAATTCAATTTCTTTCTTCCGAATCACCTATTATATTCTCATAAAAACTAGTTAGACCATATTATTTTTATTTTATGCCTGCTATACCCTTTGTCCCCTTTTTTCCTACAGGCTAAATGGTTCTACTGTTACTTGTATATATGTAAATTGTTGTATATAATCATTTCATGCCATTGTATTGCTATTTATTCTATTTCTTGTCTATGTAATAATACTTGTATCCTCATTTGTATGACCACTCAGGTCCATCTTGTAAATGAGCTTTGCTCAATGATGTTCGCCTGAATAAATAAAGATTTTGATTGATTCGATTGATTGATTGATTGATTGATTGATACTAGAGCTCGAATTTGGTACTCCGGTAAGATTTTTGGTATCCAAAATGTACCGGAATATCGCTAAATTCGAGCCCTGTAAGTGTTTGGTTACAGAGAGCTGAAATACACCAGACTGCCATCACCAGAGAAGAGGGAAAGGAAAGAAAAAGCATACTCCCTAGTATGTTGGCTTACACCAGGGGGCACACCACAAACAGTGGGTGGGGGGGTTGTGGTTACTCAGTAGCACTGCATTTTCAGTTGGTACTAGGGCAACTAATAACTGTGCCATTTAACAAGCATACAAAATGGGGGCATACTGATCAGCATATATAACCATTATAGGAAAAGTAACTAAACTAAGTCCAGTGATCAAAAAGTATAACCTTTATAATCAGGGTGAGGCTTACAGGCAAACATCGCAACAAATACATAGCATTACTTATATCTCAAAATACAAACTGAAGTATGACCCGGTAGCATCTCAGCTGCCATACGGCTTGAGTATAAACTCTTCACCAGACTTGTAACCCTCCCAAGTAATTACCACTATTCTGCAAACATACAAGAGACGATCACTTTAACTTGTGTAGAGTCCCCATTCTAGTACTCACAGCAGTCCTTTATAGGAAGCTCAGCTGCCATGGAAACAGTTATCTTCTTCACTAAGAGGGTGGTTCAGCTGTGGAACGGCCTGCCACCAGGGGTGGTGGGGTCAAAGACAGTCAGCGAATTTAAGCTGGCCTGGGACAGACAGTGTGGGACTCTCCAGGAAGCAACAAACTAGGCAGGGGGTACAAATCAATTGGGCAGACTAGATGCATCATACAGTCCCCATCTGCCATCACATTCTATGTTTCCACGTAACCCTTTGCAGAAGAAGCAGAGTCTGCCCCTGCAGGAACAACATACACTTGTCTTCTTATTTCCCTACCTACTGCCCATATGTTTAGGGCCCAGGAGATTGAGCAGAGAGTTACTGCTTCATTTATTAATGTTGTGTAACTAGTTTATTCAGCTACTATAAATCGCTGGACTACGTTTTTACATCCCAATTACCCTTCCAGTTCATAATAGATTATTTCCAGGCACCATGTCTGTTTTGTGTGTGTGTTGGATTTTCTGATTTTTTTGTCAAACAGGGTGTCACTAGGGAAGGGCTGCAGCTCCTCCAAACAGAATCATTTATGAGTAGCCCCTGAAATTGAGCTGTGTGATGAAAAAACACTACAGGACTAGGGCTTTTTGTTGGGGGTGGGATGAGTGGTAACATTATTGTGCGTGTAGTTTGCAGCATTAACTCAGAGGTTAGTTAGAATAAATAAATAATTGAGCAATAAATATTTTGGGGACAGCGGTCCAGTTCTTTCAAACCACTTCCCAGTGAAAGCTTGCTGCAAACCATGTGCCGACTGATAATGCTACTACCCTCCACCTAAAAAAAAAGCATATGCGGGACTTCTTTTTCAGTTGTTCACGCCTGCCTGCCACTCAGTACACAAAATGAACACGCTTGAGGGATGATGCCTTCTTTGAGGGCTGAAAGTTAGTTAGGCATTAGTCAGATGACTCTGACGGCAACTTGACTGGGCACTGGAGTGACAGTGAGTGTGTCTGAGCCCTGGGGAAGCAATAAAGTACATACTATTTAACAGTGACTGCTGCCCCTTCTCCGATTTAACTTACAGTTTGGCACTGTGTGACTCAGACTGCCTCACTGTCTCCTGTTCTCAAGACAACCACGCTCCATCAGCTGCCTCATCTGTTCAGCTTGGTCAAAAGTCTCTCTCCCCAGTTAAAGCGATGAGATCTTAGATATCCACTGCCATGCCACAAAAAAAAGAGGCAAGAGAGACCAGCTCTAAGCAGGACTCGGGAGACAGCTTTTGAAATGCCCGCAGCGGCATTACTTGAAATGGCACACTGCTTCCATGACAAACAAAGCAACCCATTAGCCACCACATACCAGTCCCAAGCTCTGATCTGATCACTCTTGCTGCCAAATCCTCCCTGATCTCTTCAGGCCCCTGACATGGATGTGACTTGTGAAGCAGCAGCTTCAGATCCACCACTTTGATCTCCCTAGTTTCTACACATACTGGCTTGGCATCTGCACACACGCAGTAGGCAGCTCTTGCACTTCAGCTGGACCCCACCGACTGTCCCTTAAAGTCCTTTGGTGCACTGTGTCGCCATTAGTTGGATAGACAAGCGGTGGAGGGGGGCTCTTACTGGCTCAACACTGGAACGCACGCAGCTGGCATCTCCCGAATTTTAGCTGGGCCCCACTGTCAGTGTCACGGAGTCACAGCTTGAGATTCACTACTTGGATCTCCCCAGTCCCCACCAGTACTGGTTCAGCATCAGCAGACACACAGTCAGCAGCTCTTGCATTTCAGCTGGGCCTTACAGTCACTGACTCAACTTGTCCAGTCTCATGGTGTACCGAATCACCATTAGTTGGACAGAAAGGTGGCAGTTTGAGACTGGATCAGCATCGGAACACATGCAGTCAGCAGCTCTCACACTTCAGTTGGGCCCACAGTGTCACTGACTTGACTGGTCCCTTAATATCCTGGGGGTTTATGCAGATGAAAGGAGCCAGACACTCTGTGAATGGAGTGGTTTGCTCCTTTCAACTGCAAGAATTTTCTGCCCCCAAAAAACACATCATGAGCTGCCTGGCTGATCACTGAGCTGTCACTGCGGAGTCCATTGCAGCCTGAGCTGCACTGGACCCAACAGTGACATACTGAGCCCACTGCAGCATGATCTGCACTGGACCTGTCAGTGACACACCAAACCCGCTGCAGCCTGAGCTGCTCTGGACCCAACAGTGACACACTAAGTCCACTGCAGCGTGAGCTGCACTGGACTCAACAGTGACACACCGAGCCCACTGCAGCCTGAGCTGCGCTGGACCATACAGTGACACACCAAGCCCACTGCAGCCTGAGCTGCACTGGACCCGACAGTGACACATCAAGCCCACTGCAGCCTGAGCTGCACTGGACCCGACAGTGACGCACTTTTGAAATGTGTGCAGCAAACATTTTGTTAGAAGAACCAATCAAACATAAAACAAGAATGTTATAGTAAGACCCCTAATCACACCTATTTACCCCCTTCCTTGACACATTATCATATATTAAGGTGTTAAAAATAATACCATCCCCTTCAGCATAAAGATCCAAGCCTCCAAGACTGTCCATCCTTACCTACAGAAACCATGGTTTCATAATTCTGCACCATCACGTCCCTGTGTAGCTGTTTCTGTTCTTTGTTTAACATCTTCCACTCCTCATCTGAAAAAGTAACTGCAACATCTTCAAAGGTTTCTGGTGCCTGAAACAACATGGAATGTGTTTAATCATTCTTAGTTTTACTGTATGCCCTGATAAATCTGCAGCTGCTCAACACAAAATGGACAGACAAAGTTTAGACTGGCAATCGGAAAAAAATTGAGTCGTCCAGGGTACATTAGTATTTGCCGAGATGGAGTCGGTCGGAGCAATGGCCCATCCCTGTGCTACACTATCAGCTGTACTCTGTGAACGTTATTTCACGTCAGGACTGATGTGGGTTTAATTGCCTCCAGTGCCATTTCCTACCCCATCGTCCTGCGACCCTCAGTTAAGTAATGCTTCCTGAATTCTGTTCTTACCTGCCCACCCCCTCCCCACAAAAGCTCTAGGGAAGAGGTGCAGAGGTTGCATCAGAAGTTCTATGAGGGGAGACTGAGGGATCTCAACATGTACACCCTGGAAGAGAGGAGAGTGAGAGGGGACATGATAGAGACCAACAAGTATCTCACAGGGTAAACAGGGTGCAGGAGGGGAGTCTCTTTCAAATAAGAAAGAGCACAGGACCAGAGGGCATGCAATGAAGCTGGAGGGAAAGATGTGAAGTACTACTTCACTGAAAGAGATATGAACACCTGGAACAGATTGCCAGAGGAAGTGTTAGAGGTGAAAACAATAGGGGACCTCAAGCATGCATGGGATAGATGCATGAGAATGTTCATAAATAGGCATGGGAGGAGAGAAGGTCACTGGAGACCAGTTAGGGTTTGTAGAGATGGACTAGGCAGGGACCAGCTGTGTGGGCTAAATATAAAGCTACCAACAGTCCCTATTTTCCCTGGACAGTCCCTATTTTAGGCAGCATGTCCCAGTGTCCCCACAAGCTTTTCAAAATGTCACTTTTGTCCCTTTTTTTACTTGTTCCAGTTTTGTCCCCTTTTTTTTTTTGCTGACTGCTAATCCGTGAGTGACAGTTATTTCAGCACCACTGAGGCACTCCACAGGCTGGACAGCAGTTTGCAACTTCAACCCCTGTGCCTGTGTTGCACTGCAAGCATGTCAGTGGGAGCACAGTAAAGCATGTTCCTTCCTGTTAGACTAGGCTGGGTAGTAGCACAAATAAGCAAATGTGGATGTCTGCCTGCCAGCAGCTGAGATGGACTCCAGACAGAGAAGAGACTGGCAGCAGGGAACTAAGGTACCCAAACCCGATCAGCTGTAAAGAAGTGTGTGAAAACAATCTGATGTGGTGGTGGGAGTCACTATAGTGAAGTTTGCTCAGCAAATGAGGTGAGTGTGAGCGGGTTGGATGGGACTGTCAGGAGAAGCAATACATGCAGCTTGAATGTCTGATCACAGTTTAACGCAGGATTGCTTCTAATGAACTTTCTGTACATCATGATTTGGAACTTGCTGCAGCAGAATGATGTATTGTTTTAATCTGAATGTTTGCTACTGGTGTTACTGTGGGGCGGCATGGCCAGAGCAAGCAGCAAAATGTAACTGAATGTGCGCAGCACTGTCTGCGGCGGTGCCTGTGGGAGTGACACAGTGGGGGGAAGGGGGGTGTCATGGTCAGGATGGACCATTCCAGTTTTAGGCCTCGGAAAGTTGGTAGCTTTAGCTAAATAGTCCTTTTCTGCTGACAAATTCTACATTTCTATAACAAATAGCCTACTTCAGTGTACCATTTTAATCCCTTAATTAATTCAAACCCCTGAATCATAACCCCCTCAATTACCTCCTCTCCATGGAGGAGACATCCACTTTCTTTAATATCTATTCATAAAGGAGAGCGTAACTTACTGCAAGGTAAAGAAGGACAGCAGGGGGACACACAGTGCCGCAGTCCGTTTGAGTCAAGAACTGAGAAAAGGGGAAACATGACTTGGTGTTATTAGCTCAAAAGGTTCCTCACTCAGCTTTGAGGCCATAAGATTGAAAGGTTATAGGTACGAGATGTTTATTAGCACAATCCTTTACTGTGCATGTGAGAAGGAGTGATTACACATGTACAGTAAAGGACTGTGCTGACAAATGCAACGTATAGGTACTAAACACACTGGCCCGGATATTCAAACTGCGCCAGGTTGTGTCGCAAGCCTGGGCGCAGCTCAACTTTGTTGCGCAGGGGAGTGGCCTGGGCGATATGCAACGGAGCTGCACTATGGCACAGCAGCTTTGAATATCGCACCCTGACCACCCCCACTGTGCATGGTGCAATGGCACTGCGCCAGCGCAAGTGGCCAGAGTGGAGCATGGAGATGCGCTGGTGCAAGTGCCATTGCGCCATGCACAGCACCTGTGATATTCAAAAGGGGACATGCAAATGGAGCCATAATTTATGCAAGGCGCACAGGGGTCCATTTGCATCTCATCATGGCCCCATTTGCATGCCATTAGCATGCAGGTGCGCCCAATCCTCGAGGACTTGCGCCTGGCGCCCTGCCAGGCAGCAGCCATCGGGGGCCGACGCCTCCTACAGCCCGATCGCGGGCATTCGTGTAAAAAAGAAAACCCCTCCTCTATCCCTGGTGGTCCAGTGGACCTCTATGTGCCCGATCGCGGGCATCTGTCCTGACGATTACGCCCCCCAAGTCCAATAACCCTGGTGGTCCAGTGGACTGCACCGAGCCCGATCGCAGGCATCAGTAATAGAACCCCCCCAGTCCAATATCCCTGGTGGTCCAGTGGACCGATTGCTGCCAATTCGCGGGCATCTGTACCTCAGCAAATACCCTTAAGACCCTGGTGGTCTAGTGTACCCCACCCACCCGCCCACTGAGCCCCACCGCCCGCTCCCCGTCAGCGGCAGCACCCACCCGGCTGCCGCCCGCTGACTGACAGCTCGGTGGGGGCTGCCGCCCACTGGTTCGCGCTGAACAGCAATGGGTGAGCAGCCCTACCAACTTCATCAGCTCACGGCCAATGTTACTGCCGCCCGCCAGCTGGCGGGGGCGGGCGCGATGAGCGCAGTGGACCGAGAATACACTGGACCCGACGAGGAGAGAGACTGCTGAGGTACAGATGCCGCGATCGACCGCAGCAATCGATCACTGAACCACCAGATAAGACGGGGAGGTCGTACTGATGCACGCGATCGGGCTCAAGCGCGATCACTGGACCCAGGATATTGGACAGAATAATTCTACTGATGCCGGCGGTTGGGCTCAGTGCGGTCCACTGGACCACCACGGATATTGGACTTGGGCGGATATCTACACGGATGCCCGCGATGGGGCATGGGGGGGTGCCGCCAGGTGCGGCAGGAACTCGGGTGGCCACCCACAGGTGGCGGCTGCTGTGTTGCGCCCTGCAATGCGGCAGCTCACCTGTGGGTGGCCACCACTTGTTCCTTTTTTGTGTGGCGTAACTTTGTGCAGGCGCAGGCAGGGGTTGCGCATGCATGACTCTGCACATCCTGGGCTGAATATTGGGCTGTGCAGGTTATTCATGGGCACGCCCCCCCCCCACCTGTGCCTGCACACATTACTGATGCGCTCTAGCGCATCGGGATTTGTGTGGCGCACTTCCCCCTTTTGAATATCGCGCCGGGCGATCAGTGGGTTGTGCATGGTAGAACACTGTTGTGCCATGCGCAACCCTTTTGAATATCTGGGCCCCTATATTCAACAGGTCCGCGTATACATTACATGGTTGCACCAGAGTGCTGTTTCTCCAATAATGTCACTGCACAAAGACGTCATAGCCATCTTAGGCTCTTGCCAAAGCATGTCTTATAAAACTAAACCCTGCTGTTTATCTTCTTTTGAGCAAGACAAACCAGTATTAAAACTCGGATTTGAGTAAAATGAAGGACATCACTGAAAAGGTGAGGCTTTAATCTGGAGCCCCATGTTGTCGGAATTTTAAGTTTTGTTTTACAAATTATGGCTGTTTACTTGTGTAACCCCCCCCTTCAAATGGGGGTTCCCAAAAGTCTTCCAGGAGCTTGCATAAGTGCTCCAAGTCTGGGTGGTGTTTGGCGTTAAAGCTGTTTTAAATGGCAATGCAGTGAGTGCTGTTTGAGCCTCCGCGTACTGTCTCTTTAAGAGCTGCCTGCTTACAGGCGTAATTAGTCTGAATGGGGGGAGGCCGAGTGTATTTAAGCCCAAGTCCCTTCGAGCTGCTGAAAATATGCTTCATTTCTGCTGTCGCTAAGTGGGCAGAGTGAGCACTCTTGAAAGATGTAACTGATTACTGGCAATCTGTTAAGAGTAATAATGAAAATGCAGTTTGTTCTAACCTGTTTTCTCGCAGCCTGGACTGTTTCTGTTGTGCCCACCATTTTGGTCCTGGACTGCTGAATTGGACCAATCAGTATGTGAGGACTCTAAGACGGAGCTTGCTTTGGGCCAATCGGGACTAGGACTCTCATCTGGAGACTGTTGACAGGGAACTGTATGGAAGGTGCCTCTGGGTAATGTAGTTTTGGATCATTGGTGCCTTTTTGCACCTATAGAGGGAGCTCTGCTGTGACTGACAACTGAACCTACCAACCGAATTCTTTGGAGCCAAGTGAAAGACCCTGAGCTGTCTGCTGCCAAGCCAGAATTGATTTGGTAGTGAAGAGTGAAGGAGCTCTGCTCTGTGTGAGCGGCGTGGTAGTTCACGCGGGAGGCCCGAATTCTGGCCTGTTTTGCCATTGTGGAGGAAGAGAGAGAGAGAGTCAGAAAAAGGTATTTTCAGACCGAATCTGAAGTTCGTGGAGAAAAAGCAAGCTGCTGCTGTTGGGACCAGGCTTAACCTGTAAAAGACTGAAGATTGTGCTGAGAAGCGATCGGCCTGTCAGGACTGTGTGGTCTGGTATAGTACAAGCTTTTTACATAAAATGTGCGATGTGCGATGTGCTATGTGCTGATTGGGGAGAGCAAGCTGTTATTTCCCCCTGCTTTGAACTGTGTGCTGAGCTGGGAGAACTGTCCCAGCAGAAGTTTTCGGACTGAATCCGTGCCATTGAATCCAGTAGACACAGCCACGAGGGTCTCACCTCACTACCTTGCTGCCAGTGAAACCCATCGAGAGGGGATCAGACTGGATATTCTAGCTGGCAGGTCCAGCTCCTCATCCTTCTGCCCTGGTTCAGTTTGGGTATAGCGAGTAAAATCAGGGTGGCTCCCTGCAACTTTTAATAATCAAAAGTGTATCAACTGATTCATTCCTTCTATTCTAATTTTCACGAACTGAGCCCCAAGGCTCCGGATTACAAATGTGTTTTGTATTTGTGCATGTCTTTTCCTTCTTGCAGGGCCCTAACCAGCTGCACCAAGCCGGCCAACCCCGAGCAACGGACCTGGCTAGCCCCCCCCATCCTGGGTACCCAGAGAGTGTTACTATTGGACCTAAATGCATGCAAAGTACTGTAATTTATGTGTTTCAGCCAACATCAACCTGATTGACCCCTTCCTTGTTACTGCCCCTTTAATACATCAGATTTGTTGTTATTGAACTATATTCTGTTTGTGGCGTCAGTACATATAGAAAAAAGCATTGCATTGTGGCTGTGTGTATTACCTAACCTTGTTTTACAGGGGGTCCTCAGAGACGTGCTGCAGGAATCCGTCCTGAGGTAAGTGGTAACTGTATGTGTAATAAGATTGCATATCTGGGGTGTTGGGAAGGTCTCTCTCGTGTGTTGAAAGGGCCACTAGTGGGGATAGAGGGGGATCACAGTGTCCTAGAAGGCTATGATCGGGTTAGGCTACCTGCAACCAACCCTGACCTTTGGGTGGAGGCACCGTCATTGGACCTAGGCCCCTCAATCTGTCACTAGCCACACAGGCAGGGGTAGTAGCCCTTGGGATAGCACCAGTTAGGGGTTACACTTGTCCTTTAAATATGGGGTATGGAAAACTTCTGTCAGTAAAACGTCTGATCAGGGACAATAAACACAGTAAAGTGTGGGTCTCTACATGATGGACATTCCCTTTAACTGATTTAAAGAAAATAATCCAGAGTAAAGCTCAATGTTCACTCAATTTCTTTAGGTCACATCTTTTCCAAATAAAAGGACTTGAAGATGAAAGCAGTAAGCATTCAATCGCTGGTTTCTGTTTTCTGAGCACTCTTGCACTGACTTTTTAATATCGGTTCAAATCCCAGGAATCCCCTAGTATGATTAGACATGTATGATTAGAGAAATGCAGTTAGCCCAATTGGTCTTACTGCCAATGGAATGTAGAATTTGGATTTGGAATTAGAACGCTGTTCAAAATGCTGTCCCTTGGTGTAGCTGTGTTCTGCTTTTAACAGTCAGATTCATTTTTACGTTCGCTTGCACGCATGCACAAGGAACGTTTTGGGAGAGTAGCACACTTTGGAGGTGTGCCTCTCCCATCCAATGCACTGCTCCCTTGAGCAGGTGTGGCGGTCCTGCACCAATGGGTGCAGGAGCTCTAACAGCGGTGTTCCTCTGCTTCAAGGAAAGCACAGCTGCCATGCCTGGCCACCGTCACCCAGCGTCTTGGCAGCTCCCCGCAGCAGCGCATCACGCGCCCCCAAGCTTTGGTGCCACGCTGGGAGCCCACCCCAGCGTGGCAAATGTTTGCTGATGGGGTGCCCAATCCCGTCGGCTCATGCCCTGCCCCAAGCCATCCTGCTGCCGCTGGGAGCCCACCCCAGCGTGGCAAGCGACAATTTCTTTGCCGACAAGGTGCCCAATCCCGTCGACTCGCTTAGCGTAGTTTGCCGGACGGGGTGCCCAATCCGTCGGCTCCTCGGCCCCCACCCGCCATCTTCTGCCATGCTGGGAGCTCCACCCAGCGTGGCAAACGTCCCAAGTCGTCGTTTTTTGTTTTAAACCTGTAAAATAAAAGCGGTCCAGCGGAGCGTCTCCCAGCCCCTCCCACAGCACCCACCCACTGCGCTCCCAGCCTCAACACCACCCCTCACCCCATACTTACCTCCGGACTCGGCGCGGCGATCTTGGTGGACCGGGAACACGTCTGCACTCTTCAAGCGCAACCCGCGAACTGAGGAAATACCGGTAAGCTGTATAATGGGCTAGATAGGGGTTTCAACTTTATTGCATATCTCAGTCATTTTTGGAATTTTTGCACTAAATTTTCAACATGGGGTTTTGGGAGCCCTTCTCTTGAATGATGTCACTGTCATGGCGTTATTCGGGCAAGGGTGATTTCGCTGAGCAGCGGAAATCACCGCCGGGCCAATGCTGCTCATGATGCGAACATCGTCCTGGAAGGTCCAAAAACACCATGTTAGAAATTAAAAAAATCAAATAATTACTGTTTCTGACGTCGTTGCACAGTTCACGCAGGCTCGTAAGTTCGCAAATTTTCAATATTTGCACTCCAGATTTTCAACATTGCCATTTTACCACACCTCCTCATGAGCAGTACAGCTGTCATTTTTCACATCCTGCCCAAAATGTGTTTCTGCCCATGTAGCGCACAATGGCGCAGTCGGTGTGCAAAATCAATGTATGGGACACATTAAGAAAATCACAGTGACACTGATCATGAGCAGATGTCTTAAAATGGCTGTGTTGAAAATTTGGTGAAAAAATTCCTAACAATGACTGTTTTACGAGTGTGCGTTGCGCGGTTCTCACTGCGCCGTGAAGTCATGTAATTTTCAATATTTCACTCCACATTTTCAACATTTGCCATTTACCACACCTCCTTATGAGCACTGCAGCTTTCATTTTCACATCTTGCCCAAAACGTGTTTCTGCCATGTAGCACAATGGCACAGTCGCTGTGTGAACTCAATGTATGGGACACATTAAGAAAATCACAGTGTCACTGTTCATGAGCAGAGATCTTAAATGGCTATGTTGAAAATTTGGTGAACAACTTCCTAAAATAACTGTTTTACGTGCGTTGTGGCAGTTCCTACATTGCGCTCGTGAAGTTTCGAATTTTCAATATTTTCACTCCAGATTTTCAACATTGCCATTTTACCACACCTCCTTATGAGCAGTACAGCTGTCATTTTCACATCCTGCCCAAAACGTGTTTCTGCCCATGTAGTGCACAATGGGCGCAGTCGGTGTGCAAAATCAATGTATGGCACACAGTAAGACAATCACAGTGACACTGTTCATTAGCAGAGTTTTAAAATGCCAATGTTGACAATTTGATGAAAAATTCTAACAATGACTGTTTTACCAGCGTGCATTACACAGTTCCACCACGCTCCTAGGTTTGCGAATTTTCAATATTTCCTCCAGATTTTCAACACTGCCATTTTACCACACTTCCTTATGAGCAGTACAGCTGTAATTTTCACATCCTGCCCAAAACATGTTCCGCCTATGTGGCGCACAATGGGGGTAACAAAAAGGTCATGCTGACAATTTATTGTGCAAATACCAGCAATCGCACAGGGCATTAGGGTAAAGCACCATACATGCCAAACACCACTGCAAATACCTGCAAGCGAACATTCGGCATTGACAAATGCTTGTTCTGCTCTGCTAGAAAAACTGCCCCGAAGAGCTCTCCACAGCAACTTCACTGCAAGTCTTTACATTTACAATTATTGTTGTTATATTTCTTTTATTGTGCTTCTAGGGTGTGTCTGTGTTTTAGTTAGTTCAGTTTAAAATAGCTTTATTTTAGTGGTCTCCTCCGGTTCCTCAGTGGTTCCAGGGAACTGGAGAAAACCTCTCTTTCGGTTTTAGCGGGTTTTTGCTTAACATATTTATTAGTCAAACTTTACCCTTTTTCTACTTTACAATACATATTTTTCGCTGTTATTTTCTCAGTTCCTTCGTTTTGGGAACCAAGTATAGTGAACACTTTTAATCGTGGTTCTCTTTTTTAGTGGAACCAATCGTGAATTTAAATTCTCCCTTTTTGGGAGCCATAATTTCAGGTCTTCTGAAAATTGGAATGTCAGATAGACCAAAGAAAAGGACGGGACCGATGGGGTTTTAAAAATCATATTTAGTGTTTTCAAATCTTGGCAAGGTGGATGGCCACAATTTGCGTTTGAAATGCCTAGGTCCCAGTCATATTTTTGTTAGTGGTGATTTATGCAGTCAGTTTTGCCCAAAAACAGTCAACAACAAAAAAAGGCTAAAAATTGACACATATGGCTCTGTGTCTGCCTCTTTGCTAAAAGTTCCAACAGAGGGGGTTCAGAAGTTAGTAACCATAAAAGGCATTCTAAGCAGGCTCTCAGATTGGTTCCTGCTAACAAAACAAAACAAAAAAATGTTGCTGCACCTACTGCTGAAGAAGCAAACGAGCTCCCAGCAGACAAAACTAAGCTGCCCTCCGCAGAGGACATAGCAAAGATCTTACAGGTCCTTCAGGGCATTCAGTCTGTTGGTTCCTTTTTGGGCACCTTGGTTCCTCCTCTGACCCAGTCCACTGTTCTTCCTGAACAGGGGTCTGAATGTTATTATTGGGGGGGGGGGGGGACTGGCTGAGCCTGATGTTTTCCCCCAGGGCCAGGAGGATTTTTCCTCTCATTACTTTCTTGTCAGACACACGGCTGACACCATGGTCCCTCCTCACAGGAGACTGTAGAAGTTGAGGAGGAAGCTGTTTTTTTAACATTATGGGACTAGTTCCCACAAAGAGATCGCTTCCAGTCACAATTCTCTAAGGAAGGCACCCTCAAAATCCTGCAAACTCCTACTTCAGTTCCTGGAGTCCACAAGAAGGTAGAGAAGAAATACCAGCTAGTCAAAGCTAGCGGAGTATTTTTATTCTCCCCCAGATCATGAGGGTGTAGTCCAGGCTGCAGCCTGTGACAAAGAAAAAGGTACCCCTTCACTCCAACCCCCGATAAGGATTCCAGGAAACTGGTCAGTATTGGGGGGGGATATATATCAGCCTCTCTTCTGCTGAGACAGGCAGCTTGCATGGCATATGCTGACCAGTACCAGAGGCCCTTTGGAACTCTGTACTGGCTATGACTGACAAGTAGCCAGGGAACCTGGTACATGGCTTGGCAGACACTACCAGGACAACTTTGGATGTCACCAAATACCTGTCCCACACAGCAATGGATGTTAATGATACTCCATCCAGATGTATGGCCTTGGCCATCTATATGAAGTGGTTTGCCCGGCTCCGAGTCACAAGTCCCACTCAGGACACCCAGATTAAAGCCATGGTTTTCCCCTGTGAGAATAACTCCCTCTTTGGTGACAAATGAAGAAGGTGAAAGAATACAAATCCACCTACAAGTGCACTTCCACTAAGGGAAAGGTCTCTATTTTCTTTAAGACTCAAGGAAAAGTACAGCTAGGGGTTACTACCCTAGAGCTTATATCCCTGAGCCTATGCCTTGGACTACTCACAGGTGAGAGGCTTCTGCAGGAGTAGATGTAGGAGACTCTCTAAGTGGGCTGACCCCACACCTGCTTCAGCCCAAATAGAACCCCTTACAGGTCAGATCAGATAGTCAGCCCACGTCCAATGGGGGGCAGGCTGGCTCTCTACTTCCATGTGTGGAAACGCATCACAACAGAAAAGTGCACCCTGGAAGCGGTGAGCCAAGCACTCTCCCTGCAGTTTAACAAAAAAAAAAAAATATTCCCAAGGCTGCAGGTTTGCAGAGATTTAAAACCTTCTACCCCTGCAGAAACAACTCTGCCAGAGCTGGAGGTCAAGAAACTCCTGCATGCAAATGCAGAGGAATCAGTCCTCCTCCTCACAAGTAGGAAGGGGTACTTCCTCACTCAGAAGAAAAGGGGGAATGGCAAGCTATTCTAGATCTCAGGTTTTAAAACAAGTACCTGGCAAAACCCAAAACCCAAATGCTCAGTCTTTCCATAGTAATCCCTTCTCTACAGCAAAGGAACTGGCTAGCTTCCCTGGACCTGAGGGATGTCTATTTCCACATCCCTAACAGACCCAGACACAGTAAGTACCTAAGGTTCAAGCTTCCCTCAGGACATTATCAGTTCTTAGTCCTCCCCTTTGGGCTCACCTCCACTCCCAGGGTTTTCCCAAAGTGCCTAGCCATAGTGGCTGCTCATTTCAAGAGGCAAGGGACTATAGTGTTCCCTCACCTGGGCGATTGGCTAGTCATGGGAGAAGCCTATCAGCAAGTCAAGGAGTCCCTCAGTCTTACTCAGAGCACCCTGGAATCACTAGGATTCGTCATAAACTTTCAGAAGTCCCATATGGAGCGTGTTCAGTCCCTGGAATTCCTAGGGGCAGAGCTGGATGCCTTGCAGGGCAAGGTTTTTTTTTGCCTTAAGAGAGGGTAAACAACCTGTTGTCCCTGGCAAATTCCTTTGTCCTGGACCAGCCCATGCCTGCAAGGCAGTTCAGCAACTCCTGGGGGCCACATGGCCTCTACCACAGCAGTGGTCCCAGGCACCAGGTTTCAGCTGAGGGACACTGAGTACTACTAAGGAGCCCACTGGTCCCACAGGAGGGATCCTCTCTCCAAGCTGGTACCAGTTACAAATAAACAAAAAAACACTGCTTCAGGATCTCGAATGGTGGAAGGAAAGGGACAACCTCAGAGCAGGAACTCCCTTTCACCAGCAGTCCCCTCAGGGGTACTGACTACAGATGCCACTCTTCTAGGCGGGGAGTCGCTTAGGCGACCAGACAGTAAGTGCTGCCTGGTCCTCTCAAGAGTCCAGAAAGCACATTAACCTCCTGGAGTCAAAAGCAGTCTTTCTTGCCCAACAGTCATTTTCCCCACCAGTAAAGGGTCAGTCACTCCAGGTCAGCACAGACAACACCACTACCACGTACTACATCAACAAACAGGGAGGCACAGGTTTTTCAAAGCTGTACACAGAGGCCATGAGAGTTTAGTCCCTGGCGTATTCGATGGATGTGTATCTCTTAGCAATCCACCTCCCAGGCAAGGGCAATGTCTTAGCAGATTCTCCCAGCAGAATTAGTGGAGGCCACCACAAATGGGCACTGAACAAGCAGGTACTGGCTGCAGTGTTTAGAAGGTGGGCCACCCCAGAAATAGGCTTATTTGCTTCAGCAGAGAACCACCAACTTCCTCTCTTCTGCTGCAGTGCTGCAGACCCCCAGCAGTGGGCACAGTGCCCATGGATGTCCTGGTTCTAGCCTGGGCAGGGAGGTTTCTGTATGCCTTTCCTCCTTTTCTTCTATTGCAGAGGGTGCTCCTCAAGTTGAGGAGTCAGCCTGCAACTATGATTCTGGTGGTCCTGGCCCTGGTACCCTCTGCTGCTAGCTTTTTCTATCAGGCAGCTCATTCACTTTCCCTACAGCCACAGTCTCCTGGCCACGTCCCAAGGGAAGATAACCTTCCCCAGCCTCAAGTCACTTCGCCTCAAAGCTTGGTACTTGAGAAGTTAGAGTTCTCTGGCTTTCAGTTTTCGGAGGATCTCCTCAAGGTCCTCGGAGTACCCAGGTAGCCTACAAACAGGAAAACCTATGCTTCTAAATGGAAAAGGTTGACATCAAGCTCTGTGGGAGAGTGGACACAGCTGAAGGGATACAGGACTTACAGGAAGAGCTGGAAAAGCTGGGGAGGTGGTCCAAGATCTGGCAGCTTGGCTTCAATGCCAAGAAATGCAAAGTTATGCATATTGGATCCAAGAATCCCAGGACAGAGTACTACCTGGGTGGAGTCCGAGTAGCTGCATCAGAGGAGGAGAAGGACCTGGGAGTGATGATCACTAGTGACCTGAAGCACTCCACACAGTGCAAGAAAGCAGAAGCAAAGGCAAACAAGATACTGGGATGCATAGCTAGTAGTAGGAGAGAGGAGGTTACACTGCCCTTGTACAGGTCACTGGTAAGGCCGCATCTAGAGTATGGAGTTCAGTACTGGTGCCCACACCTCAAAAAGGACGTTCACCTGCTGGAGAAGGTCCAGAGGAGGGCTACAAAGATGATAGCTGATCAGCAGGGCAAAGCATATGACGAGAGGTTGAGGGCACTGAACATATACTCCCTGGAAGACAGGAGCGAGAGAGGGGACATGATTGGGACCTTCAAGTACTTGAAAGGGATAAATAAGGTTGATAAGGAGAGTCTCTTTAAGTTGAGTGGCAACCATAACACGAGGGGGCACAGTGTTAAGCTGGAGGGTGAGAGGTTTAGGAGAGAGGTCAGGAAGCACTTCTTCACAGAGAGGATGGTGGACACTTGGAATGCGCTGCTGGAAGAGGTAATCTCGTTGAAGACAGTGGGCAGCTTTAGGAGAACATGGGATAGGCATAGGGGGAAGGTAAGGATCATGAGTAGGGAGGATGGGAGGAGTGGGGAGGGACGGCAGGGACATTAGCTCAAGCTGTGGACCCTGCAATAAGAGCAGACTTGATAGACCAAATGTCCTTCTTCTGCTAGCTTCTTCATATGTTCGTATGTTCAGTTTTCCCTGTGGTGCAAGTCTAAACAGATCAACCCTCCACAGGTAGAACTGCCTATCCTTCTCGACTACTTGGTCCACCTTCAGTTCCTGGTCCTCAGGCTTGCAACCATTAAGGTTCATTTAGCAACAGTTTCTTCTTACATTTCAGCATGTAGTGACAGGACAGCAGCCTCTCACCCATCTCTGGCACCTGTATCCACTCCTCAGGGAGCGAGTACCCCTCTGAGATCTGAACTTATAAACAGCCAGGCTCATGGAGCTCCCTTTCTAGCCCATGGCTACTGCTGATTTAAAGTATGTCACCTGGAAGACTGTTTCCTGGTGGCCATAACCTCTACCAGAAGGGTGTGCGAGCTGCAAGCACTCTGCACTGACCAAATTACGTAGTTTTCCACAGGGAACAGGTGGTCTTAGGGATCAATAGGAAATTTGTCCCAAAAGTGGTGCATGAATTTCATTTGAATCAGTCCATCACCCTTCCTGTCGTTTTCATAGTTAAATCCACTTCAGGTGGGCTGAAGCGGCATAGCTTGGATGTCAACAGGTCTCTTAGTTACGAACATATGAAACTGCCAGCAGAAATCGACCTCCCAGTCTATCAAGTCTGCTCAAGTGTGCAGCTAGCACCTCATCTCACAGCTGCCTCTCCTGTCCCCCCCCTTCTCAGTATCCCTTACTATTACCCTGTCCCCAACCCCTCTTGAAACTGCCCTCCCATCTGGTAAGGTGTTCCATTTGTCCACCACTCTTTCAGTAAAAAAAATGTCTCAATTCCCTCCTGAATCTTCCACCCTCCAATCTCAGTCTATGTCCTCTCATGTCCCTCCCCCTTCTCATCTGGAAAATCCCTTCTGTATTGGTCTTGTTTATCCCCGTCAGATACTTAAATGTCTTGATCATATGCCCCTATCCCTCCTCTCCTTCAGCGAACAGATATTCAACTCTCCCAGCCTGTCCTTGTAGGGCTTGCTCTCTAATCTCTGGATCATTTTTGTGGCTCTTCGCTGCACCCCCTCCAACAATTTGATGTCCTTCTTCAGGAATGGGCACCAGTATTGCACGCAGTACTTTAGGTGGGGCCTGACCAATGACCTATACAAGGGCAGGATAACCTCCCTCCTTCTGGAGGTGATCCCTCTTACAATACACTCCAGCATTTTGTTGGCTTTTGCTGCCGCCTTCCTGCACTGAACAGAGTTGTTCATGCTCCCCGTAATGATCATTCCTAGGTCCTTCTCCTTTGTGGAGCTCCCCAACTGTACCCCATTCAAGTGATAATCCCTCTCCTCTGGTTTCTGGCTTCGAAGTGCAGAACCTTGCACTTCTTGGCATTGAACCCCAACTGCCATGTTTCCGCCCACTCCTGCAGCTTAGTCGGGTGCTCCAGCAACCCTTTCCACCCTTCCGCATCATCAACCACAGCTCCCATCTTGGTATTGTCTGCGAACAGACTGATCCTGCTCCAGATCCCGTGTTAAATATCTGCAATAAAAATCCCAAACGGCACTAGTCCCAGTACCGATCCCTGAGGTACCCCGCTTATCACCGCTCTTGGTGAAGAGAGGTCCCCCACCACCACCACCCTTTGCTGCCTTCTATTTAGCCAGTTTGTAATCCATTTCACCATTTTTGGTCCCTCCCCCATATATTCCAGTTCCCCCCCCCCCAACCTTCCACGCGGCACTGAATCAAAGGACTTGATGAAGTCTAAATACAGGACATCCACTGCATGGCCCTTGTCCAGTCCCTGTATCACCCAGTCATAGTACTCTACAAGGTTTGTCTGGCAGGATCTGCCCACTACAAACTCATGCTGTTGACCATCCTGGAGACCATTTTCCTCCAAGAAGCTCACTAGCCTCTCTTTTAGGATGGTCTCCATGAGCTTTCCCACAATTGATGTGAGGCTCACTGGCCTATAGTTTCCTGGTTCATCCTTTGGGCCATTTCTGTGGATGGGTACTACATGGGCTATTCTCCAGTCCTGTGGTACACATCCCGTGCCCAAGGAGGTATTGAACAGGTTGGCCAGTGGCCCCACCAGGACCTCTGCCAACTCCCTTAGTACCCTAGGGTGAATGCCATCAGGTCCAGGTGCTTTGTCCACCCTTAATGCCCTCAACCCATCTAGTACCCTGCTCTCTGTAATCCCTACATCTGTTGTCTCCCCCCCACCAACCCCCCTTGCCTAGAGTATCTGCCCCCCCTTCTCCTGCATGAATACAGAGCAGGAGTATTCATTCAGTGCCTCTGCCTGCTCCACCTCTTTGTCCACCCATCCCCCGTCCTTCTTAATCCTCACCAGCTGATCTTTGCTCTTTCTTCTTTCTCCTTTCTCTGATGTAGCGGAAGAAGTCTTTTTAACATTTAACGTTAGGTAATGTAAAGTTTAACGCAAAGAAGTGCAAGATCATGCACATTGGGAAGAGAAACCCTGAAGCCACCTATAGGCTGGGAGGGGAGTTGCTGGCAGTCACAAGGGAAGAAAGAGACTTAGGCATCATCATCACAGATGACCTGAAATCATCCAAGCAGACCACTAAAGCAGTAGGTAAGGCTAGGGGGATCTTGGGGTGTATTAGTAGGGGTATCACAAGTCATAAGAGGGAGGTAATAATCCCTCTTTACAAGACACTGGTTAGGCTCCATCTGGAGTACTGCGTGCAGTACTGGAGGCCAGACCTTCACATGGACATTAACCAAATTGAGGCAGTCCAGAGAAAGACAACCAAAATGGTGTAGGGACTGCATCAGAAAACATATGAGGACAGATTAACAGAGTTCTAAATGTATACCCTAGAGCAAAGGAGGGAGAGAGGTGATATGATCGAAACATTCAAACACCTTCAGGGCATTAACAAGGTGAAAGAGCCCAACATGTTTCAATATAAGAAAAATAGCAGGACAAGAGGACACAGCATGAGATTAGAGGAAGGCCGATTAAGGGGTAATGTGAGGAAGTTCTTTTTCACAGAAAGGGTGGTGGATGCATGGAACGGCCTACCTCAGGAAGTTGTGGATATGAATACAGTGCAGGGCTTCAAACAGGCATGGAGTAAGCATAAGGGAGCAATACAGATGAGTATGAATAAATAGGCCATTGACGGACCAAAGGCCGATGGCACATTCATAAGGTAGAAAAAGAAATGGGCAGACTGGATGAACCTTGCAGTCCTTATCTGCTGTCAACTTCTATGTTTCTATGTTTTTCTCCACTTCTGATTCCCTGCACCAGTCTCAGCTCCCTGGATGTCTTGGCCGCCCTGACCAGTCTGGTAAGCTCCCTGGATTTCCCCATTTATGTATCCTTATCTTCACCCCTCCCCGATTTCCTGTACTTTTGAAATGCTGCCCTCTTGGCCCTCACCCCTCCTATAACCTCCTGTCGGCCAACTGGGTTTCTTTGCCCTTCCCTTCTTGTTTTCCTTTCTAGTGCAAGACTCCGTAGCCTCCACCAGTCCTTCCTTTATGATGTCCCATTTCTGGTCTGCATCCATGTGTAGTTGCATACCTGCCAGGTGCCTGCCCAAAATTTTCCCCCATCTTCTTAAATTCTGCCCCTGAACTCAATCATCCTTGTACCCGTCTCCCCTGTTTCCATCCCCATGTTGAGTGTGAACCACATTGAATAGTGGTCACGCCCAGGTAATGGTTCCTCCACTTCTAGATTCCTTACAACTTCCCTGTTATCCAGTACAAGGTCCAGAGTCCTTTCTAACCAAGTCGGCCCCTGAACCAACTGTGTCAGGAAGCTGTCTTGAAAAGCTTTACACAGAACCCACTCCCTTGCACTCGTGGTGCATGGGGTGCCCCACTCCCTTTTCCCCATCAGCGGTTCCCTAGCCACCCCCTCCACCATGTTTAAATCTATCCTTGATGTTATGTACTCCTCAAAACTCTGCTTTAACTCCCCCTTCACTTCTCCGCCCAAGTGCAGCCTATCCCCTGCACACAGATCCCTATTGTGCCAGGTTCTGTCCCAATCCCCCACTATCCCATACCCCTTGAACTGACACCATTCCCCCAGCCAAGTGTTGAACTCACCAATTCCCCCTTTCCTTCCTGTACTCGTGCAGGGTACCAGGAGCACCTCTGAGAAGCCCACTGATTCCCCCACCTCCTCACATAGCTCTCCTAGCTCCTCAAACCTCCTTCTCACTACCTCCACAATCTCCCCCCACCAGGTCATTAGTGCCCACATGCACCACTACATGCGTTTTTTTTCTGCCCCTCCTTGCACACTTAAGAACCGCCTGCCCCGTCCTGTCCGCTGTTAGCGCCGGTATGGCCTCCACCCATATGCGACTATGTAGTTCCCCCTTGCCGCCCCATCTGATCCCTTTCAGTACTGAATCACCCAGCATTAGCACCCCCCCTTCCTCATTCCCTGTCCCCGCCCCCACCCTTTTCCCAAGGTACCCATTCCTAGAACCTGCCACATCACTAACTCTACCCTCCCTCTAGCCCCCGCCCATCTTGTCCCCTTTCACTGCCCCATCGCTATCCTCCATATACCTCCCTCCACCCTTGCCCCATCCTCTGCTCTGTCCCTGCCATCCTCCCCACCAGAAGTGCTGCTTTCCTTCATCCCCACCCCCTCCTCTGACCAACTCCTGTCCCTTGTGGATTCCCCTCCCCTTCCTGTCCTTTCCTGGAGATTGCATACCCCCTCCTCTTCCACCAGTGTCGCCAGCACAGCAAACCTATTTCCTGCCCTTTCTGCCTGGCTGTGCATTGGCTCCTTCCCCCCTGACTCCAGCTCTCCCACTACCACTAGACCCCCTGTTTGTTCTGCTCCTGCATTCCCTCCCCAGCCCCTCCCTTGCGCCGCTGTTCATCCCATGTGTTGTCTTCATGTTATTCCCTGGATGAGACCTTCCTGCCTCATGCCCCCCCCCCATCCTCTCCAACGCTCTACCCAGCCACAGCACTTCCTCCTCCAGACTTCTCAGCCTCTTACAGATTGGACACCCTCCTATCACCCACAATATGTTCATCCAAACTGCCGCCCCATATCCACTGCATCCCCCAATTTTACCCATGTTGGCCCCCTAGCATCCTGCTTCCCCCTGTACCACCCCTCCTGTGCTGTCCCAAGCCACCCACACTGTTTCCTTCCCTAACTCACTCCATTTGTTAGAGGCTGCTCCTCCCTTCCAGCTATCACTCAGGAAGCCCTCCCCAGCCACAGCTGGACAGTCCCAGTCCCAGTCATTAATGATAAACTATCCGGGGGTGGGTGCGTGGGGAGGGATGGTGGGCAAATCCTCCCCGGTTCCTGCAAAGGAAAAGAAATAACATTAAACAAAACCTATCAGCCCACTGTGCCCCCACCAAACATACAGGCCCAGTTTAGCTCAGTTCACCGTTCCTCCCCAGTCATCAACAGCCAATACCCCACCTGGAGACAAGCTAGAAATCCGAGACAGATGTTCAATGCACCCCGCAATACCAGTCCGCAACTGAAGCAAAATGCAGCACCACTTGATGCTCTGCATCAGCTTACCTCTTCCTTCAGGCAGCTGACAGCTCAACGGCCCGATCAATGTCCACACGGCAGCCGACAGCTCAACGGCCCAATCAATGTCCAAACGGCAGCCGACAGCTCAACGGCCCGATCAACGCCCAAACAGCACTTCTGCGCTGTTTGCCAACTCCCCCACACAGCCTCTGGAATTGCCGGACAAAAAATGAGAAATGGCCCCAGTAGCCACTGGAGGACCCGATCCCCACCCAACTGCAAGTGTGCCAGAGTTATTACACTGAATGCACTAGGGGCCTCAGGTCCTCCCACTCGCAACTGTTATCGCATATAATGAGGTGGGACAGGACAGGTAAGCTTCAGAGGACTACTGCACACTAGATAGTATCCTGCATCCAGTTCTGATATAATAACAAGGCTGAGAAACAGCCACCACAGGGTCTCAGAATGCATTCCACTCGTGGAACTGCTGTATTTGTGGCACCTGCAAGGGACATCTTCTTGCTAGAAATCTGTCAAGCAGCTACCTAGAAGACAGTCCACACCTTTACAAAGCACTACTACCCGGACATTCAGTCCAGAAGTGATGCCAAGTTTAAGGCACTGCAGTATTGTAGAACCTTTTCCTAAATAGGTTCTGTACCCAACCTCCCAAGGTACTGCTTGGTAGTTTGCATATATGTCTAATCATACTGGGAAATTCATGGGGTTTGAAGAAAAAATTACTTACTATAGTAATACTGTTTCTTTCAAAGGATCGCCCTGTATGATTAGACCTCCCACCCTACCTCCCCTTTCAGAACTTTTCAGATCGGTCGCTTTGACTGGATAAAATCCCAACACCAAAGGGTATAAAACTATTAGAAAATATCGGTCCCATAGAAGTAAATGGGACGCACTCATGCAGCCTTCATTTTGTGACATCTCAAAACAGGCCATGTAACAACGGGGTATTTTCAGGACCCAGCCGGTCTGTTTTTGGCCCGGGCTGCATATTGCAATTTTATGAGAGACGGATCTTTTAAAACACAAGGAGTTTTTATGCCACATTTGGTAACAGCACTACTGAGGGAGTAAGTCATCAATTAGGCTGGGGGAGAGCAGTACCATGCAGGGTAGGAACCTGCTCTTTAAGGGTGGAGTCTGACTCTGCACCACAGGCAACCAGGCCATAATCAATTGTGGAGATCACAGAGCTATTTACTGCAAGCCTGAGTGCCTCGGCAGTCATGCAGTGTTTGTGCCTGTGAAGCCAGAGTACCAGGCTCCTAACAGTAGATTGCTACTGCAGAAGTTATACCTCTTGGAATAACAGTTCCCGGGTATAAACTGTATAGAAAGGATAGGGGGACAGGATGAAGGGAGGAGTGGCCCTGTATGTGAAAAATGGGATAACTTGTACCAGACAGGGAGAGGTGGGGCTAAGCCTGAAACATTATTGGTACAGGTACAGTCCACTAGGGGGAGGAAACTACAGGCCACCTTCTCAGGAAGAATGAGTTGGACAGGGTACTAGGGTCTCATATCAGGGAAATGGACAGTAAAGGGGAGGTAGTAATAATGGGGGATTTCAATCTACCTGGGGTGGACTGGAAATTCAGGCTACCTCCTGCACTAGGAAGCAAGTACAGCTGGATACATTTCAGGCTGGGTTCTTGACCCAGGGTGTCATGGACCCCACTAGGAAGAGGGCTGTAATGGACCTGGTCCTGTCCAGCTGTGAGCGTGTTCAGGATGTGAAAGTGGAAGTGCCACTTACAGACAGTGACCACCACACAGTGTGCTTCCACCTGAAAGAGGGAGAGTCAAGACCAGGACAAGGGTTTTGGTCTTTAAGAGGGCTGGCTTTGGTAGGATAGGATAAATTCGATTAGGACACCTTGCTGGCATCAGAAAGGAGATACATGTGGAACTGAAATTGGCACTAATAAAGAAGGGACTGATAGAGGCCAGTAGTGAGTGTGCCAAAATCAAAAGTAACAAAACTAAGGCCAAAAAGCCCAGATGGTTCAGCAGGGAAGTGGCAAAAGCTGTAGGTGACAGGAGGGTAGCCTTCTGGAAGTACAAACACACTCAGGAGGAGGAGGAGGAGGATAAGGTGGATTACTCTGCTAAATCAAGGGAGGTGAGCAGAGCAGTTAGGCTACTAGGGAAGTGCGGAACACAGGAGGAACAGGTATGACTCAGGATGTTTTGAGGGTGCTGGAAGGGGGTTGTTAACTCTCTAAGTCACACAGGAACCAAGAAATTCGGCACTCCAGGTCCAAATCTCTGACTAAAGCCACATGCAAACCTTTATTTCAAAGTAATGAAGCAAATATCCAAAGATAGCCAAAGGTAGACAGATCCCCAACGTTCCGGCCAAACACTTAGGTCTTTGTCAGGAGGTACTTGACAAGCATTTTTGTTCGGTATTCACTAGAGAGAAGGACAGGCCAGTACCACAAGGGAATATGGGAGTGTGGACTGGGGGGGGGTCATGAACAGCATCATTCATACTGACAGGGTGCTGAAGGGCCTTTAAGGTGGATAACTCCTCATGGCCAGATGGCATGCACTCAAGGGTCCTAAAGGAACTGGTGGAGGCTCTGGCAGATCCCCTGGCAGACCTGTTTAACACCTCTCTGGAGTTGGGGATGGTGCCCTGAGACTGGAGAACTGCACATGTGGTGCCTCACCATAACGACCAACTAGGGAACTATAGGCCAGTCAGCTGGACCTCAATAGTGGGCAAGCTGACCGAGACTATTCTGAAAGAGAGATTGGTGAGCTTTTGGAGGCTTTTTTATTTTACTGCAAACTTCAGAAATTACTTTAGAACAAAAATGCTCATTTACAAAGGTTCCCAGTCAAACACAAACACAAAAAAACATTACAAGTACAACAAGAAGTTCCAGAGAGAATGCAGTCAAGTCAGGTTCAAAGCACTTTAGACAAAACAATTACATAGTTTTGAAAAGAAATCCATACAGATCATGGCATAAAAAGTCACAAGTTATGTACAGAGAGAAATCAAATAAAACTGTTTTATTAATAATGATACTGGATTAAGGATAATGGGCTCCAGGATGTGAGGCAGAATGGGTTTGTGTCGGGAAGGTCCTGACAGATTACCTAATTGACTTCTTTGACTGGATCACTAGTAGACAAGGGCCAAGCAGTTGATGTCCTGTACCTGGACTTCAGCAAGGTCTTCAGCTGTGTACCTCATAAAGACTGGTCAGGAGGCTAGAAGACCTGGGGGTGGGGGCTAAGCTTGTTGGGTGGGTCAGACGTCGGCTACAGGACAGAAGCCAAAAGGTGGTAGTGGTGGAAGGGAATTATCAGAAGCTAGGACTGTCAATAGTGGGTTCCCACAGGACTCTGTGCTCGGTCCGATGTTAACACATTCATAAATGACATCATGGATGAATGACGGGTAAGATCTGCCTGTTTGCGGACAACACTAAGCTCTATGGGAGGGTAGACATGGAGGAGTGCAGACAGGAACTCCGGGAAGACCTGACTAGGCAAGAGAAGTGGTCTGGCATTTGACAACTGGGGTTCAACACTAAAAAGGGTAAAGTTATGCACTTGGGGTCGAAAAATCCAGGGACCAAATGCTGGTTGAGTGGTGTGCAGGTTACCAGGTCAGAGGAAGAAAAGGCTCGGGTGCATTTATCACGAGTGACCTGAAACACTCTGCACACTGCAGGAAAACTACGGCCAAAGGAAATCAGAAGCTGGCCTGCATAGCCAGGGGAATTACCAGCATGAAGACAAAGGTCATTCTGCCACTGCACATGTCTCTAGTCAAACCACACCTACAGTACAGTGTGCAGTATTGGTGACATTATCTCATGAAGGATATCAGCTTGCTGGAAATTGTCCACAAAAGGACAACCAAGATGATCCAGGGCCAGCAAGGCAACACCAACTAGGAGAGGCTCGGGGGTCAACATGTACTCTTGAGGACAGAAGGGAGAAGCGAGATGATTGAGACTTTCAAGTACCTTAAAGATATAAACAGGGTGAGCACAGAGAGCCTCTTCAGCCTTAGTGGAAATAAGGCCACTTGGGGTAACAGCCTAAAGTTGGTGGGGATGGGGGAAGGGTCAGGAGGAAGATGAGGAGGCACTTTTTCACCGAGAAGGTGGTAGCTAAGTGGAATGAGTTGCCGAAGGAGGTGGTATCCCTAAACATGGTGGACAGTTTCAAGAGAGGCTGGGACAGGGTGAAGGGGAAAGTTGCAGGTGGAGGAGAGGGGTATTTAAAAAGGGGTCAGTGGGGATATGTGGGGAGCAGTTTCCTCTGTAAACACAGTGGCAATTGCACATTCGAGCAGACTGGATAGACAATAAGGCCTTTGTCTGTTGACACATTCGTATGTTCATATGTATGTAATCAACGGTCCTAGACATATCAATGTCCCATGGGACAGGAGGCACTGTAGCACAAGAAGAGCCATAACAAATGCAAACATGGAGATCCCCTGGTCATAAAACCAGCAAGCAAATTCAGAAAAAACTTCTTTCAGCAAATAATGGGAAGGACTTACTACCCCATACCCATGCCCTCCTTTCAAGTGATCTCCCCCAGCATCTTGCCACCTCAACTGACCTCCAGCATCACCATTATACAATGCTCCCGAAACACATCTACTACCCTCAACATTACAAAGGGGCATAAACTCTCAGCCACCTTCTCTATGTTTCTACTCACCTTGCTCATAGCGGGCGACATAGAATGGAACCCCAGTCCCCCTACAACTAAACCAAACCCATCCTCCCACAAAGACCTAAAAGTCATGCACATCAAGTTTAGGAGTCTCCTGCCCAAACTGGCCCTTTTACATTGTTGGCTAACTCAACATTCCCCTGATATCCTGTGCCTCTCGGAAACTTAGCTATCCACTAAGACTCCTGACTTATCCCTGTCATTCCCCGGCTACTCAATCATCTGGCAAGACTGAGGGAAAAGAGGGGGCAGTGTCACATTGCTCATAAGGCAACCCTTTTCCAGCACACTAATGAAAAAAGAATTCTGTCACGGACCTCACAAACTGGTACTCGCCCAAATCTCTATGCCCTCTACTCTCCCTACCTTTATCAGGGTGGTCTATGCCTCCCTTCGGCTTGGACAAGATGCACTCGCAGACTGTATCTCTACTCTTCCACCTTTAGCTAACTCCGGTGAATTACTACTGCTGGGAGACTACAACCTCGACTGGCTCTCCCCTTCTTCCAAGACCACCACCTCCAAAACTGAATCCTACAACCTCACCCAGCTTATCACAGAGCCTACCCGCTACAATACCCATTCCTCAAATCGCTTCCTTATTTATTGGGTACTCTCTTCCCATCCCCACAGAGTATCTGCTGTGGGAGTCCTTGACCCTGCTCCAAGTGATCACTTCATCACGTACTGCATTAGAAAAACCCAACTGCCCAAGTCCGCCCCAAAAAATACATCAAAATTTTCCCCCTACACTGACTTGACACAAACTCCTTCCTCCCTGACTTACACTATGTTAACTGGGAGCTGGTATACTCTGCCCTAGATGTTCACACTGCCCTAGCCCAGTTCCTAAACATTTTCATGAATGTCTGGGATTCACATGCTCATTTACAAAAGCCAGGGTCAGGAAATGCCACCACCCCTGGATTACAGACCCAGTAGTGACCCTCTGCAAAGCCCGTGACAAGGCCTCTAATCCCACTTTCTAGACTAGCCAACAATGCTACCAGAAACACATGCACAAAGGCCACAAGGCATGCCAAAGCAGACTACTTTAGGGCCTGTCTCAGCACAGTGCATCCCTATGTCTTCTGGAATATAGCCCAATCCATTGTCGATCACCATCTCAAACCAACACCCCTACTTTTAAGCACAATGGCCTTACAATAACCGACCCCATCCAAAATGCAGAAAACCTCAATACATTTTCACCACTTGCGCCCTCCCTGACCAAACTACGCTCCCCCCATCCACTTGCGACAAAACCCCTCCCACATAACCCACCTCATAATTCCCCCCGCTCACTCCCACTTCTGCTAAAGAAGTACTGAAGGCATGCCTATCCTTCAACCCACCAAAATCTAGCCCCAACGGCATACATCCTAGTCTACTATGCCTATCAGCCCCAGCCATTACCCTTCCTCTCACCTTCTTACTAAACCTATCCTTCTCCTCAGGCACAATCCCCAAAGCCTGGCAGTCAGCCTGCGTCATCCCACTTCATAAGGGTGGAAACCCCTCAACAATGGCAACTACCGGCTTATCTCCCTCCTCCCCACCTTATCCAAACTGCAGGAATGGCTAGTGTAATCCAGGCTGAGCGGCTTCCTCACCTCCACCAACTTCCTCTCCCCTTACCAATCTGGCTTCAGAAAGCACCACTCCACCATATTCTCCCTCCTCCATGTTACAGGTCACATCCAATCAGCTGCAGATCAAGGACATCTCACTGCTGCAGTCTTCATTGACCTAGCTAAGGCCTCTGACTCTATCCTACCCACTGCTCTTGAATATTCTCAAGGATGCAGGGCTCGCCCCCCTCCCCCGCTGTACAGTGGTTTAACTTGAACCTCGTAAATAGATGTCAATCTGTTAAGATCGCCAGCTCCTCATCCTCCTCCCTTCCCATCCTTGCTGCTATTCCCCAAGGCTCAGTCCTCAGCTCCACTCCAGCCCATCCTACAACAAGATTTCCACTCTGTGCAATATTGGTTCCAGGCAAATCAACTCAAAATAAACACATTGAAAACTGTTTCAACGACCTTCAAGTACCCATCAATCATCTGTGGACTGTACTCCTTTATCATGGTCTCATCCTACAAATATCTTGGTGTTTGGCTAGGCCCTCAACTAAATTTCTCAAACCACATTGACTCCATAGCCTCAAAACTTCGCATAATGCTCAGCATCCTTTACCTCAACAGGGACTCACTCCCTCTCTCCCTCTCCCCTTATGGCGGGAACTACTGGGTAAAATAATAACTCCCATTTTTGACTATGTGGACATAATATACTGCACCGCACTTGCTTCCTCACTTGCTAGAATTGACTCCCTCTTATATGCCTTCTGCCACTTTGCCTCAAATTCTCCCCTTAGAACCCACCACTGCTCTCTTCTCTCTTCCCTTGAGCGCTCGCCTCTCTCCCATCAACATCTCATTCACTCCATCTCCCTTATTTCTAAACACTGGTTTAACTTGCTTCCCTCCTACCTCTCTGTCAACCTTACTAATGCTCTCTCCGCACCCTACTCTCTACACTCTAGGGAATCCTGCACCCTTCTTAGACCACCCTCAAACATGGGTAAGTCCACCTTCACATATAGGCTCCCCTTACTTTGGAACACTCAGTTGCCTCTCTTATGTAACTGACTCTCACACACCTCTATCAAATCCCAGCTGCTCTGCCTACCACTTCCCACTCCTATAACAACATGTAGCACTTACGCTTCTGACCCGGAATAACAAGAAGCACTTCTGTCCCCTCTTCATCTCACCTCGCTCATCCTTCCCTTCCCACTACATATCTGTAACCCCCTCTTGGGGGCTTACCTTAATTGCCCACATGTCCTCCAGGGCTCCCCGATTCCTCCTGCTAGTGCTGGTGTCCTGATGTGCCCACCGCCACCAGCCCGATTCCCCTGGTGTTCCCCAAAGGCCCAATGCTGCCTGGTCCATTAATTTAGCCCATTCTGGGCTCAAAATTTAAAGCGTGATCTCCCACTGTTGTTTTGCACCGTGGTGCAAGCGGGATCGTATAGGCACAAGTGGCACCTTTGATGTGCTGACCGCTAAGTTTGTGGTTGGCCAACAAGGAATTTCGCCATCCTGGTGCCCCTTCTCAGTTCATTGGGGGCCAGTGACATGAATGTTGTGGCTTAGAAGCTGCTGGGGGGAAAGAATAAAGGATTTTATCTCAGGGCTAAGGCGGGGCTCATTAATATGTATGAGCCCCGCATGAATATTCATGAAGCTGCTGCCTGCCACCTGGGGGGTCTGTATAATGACGGCAGCAACAGCACAACTTGGGGAAATAAATGCAAATGATTGTGGTTGTTACAGAGGGCACAGTTGGGGCTATATGTGTGTGGAGAAATGACTAAATAAAAAGTGTACTGCCTGGCTGCACCAGGACTCCAAAAGTGGGGACACTGTATATGTAGCCACCTTTCTGGGAGTGTAACAGCCAATCAAGAGCCAGGATTTCAGCCAGTGGCTCATGGGACCTAACTGGAGGCTACTGGGGGATATACAGGGACACTTTCCTGGTGCCAATGCACCAGCCAATCAGGAGACTAGGATTGTAAATGACAGCTTGGGCAGCCAATCAGAACTCTGCCCTTTGTTGAGGGGAACTGTTTGAAAAAAGACAATCGGCTAGAGAGATCAATGAGAGAGAAGCCTGTGTGGCTCTGTGCTGTCCTTTTCACAGGGAAAGATATGTGAGAAATCCTTCTATCCAAAGGGGGTTTGGACTTTGGAACTGCCTTCCAGCAGACCAGAAAAAAAGGGGTTCGTTCATCAAGAACAACTGTATTGCAACCCTGCATGAATCTGACTGGAAGGAACAAGAGAGGAGTTTATGCTGTTGTGTACAAATGTGCTGAGTAACTGAAGTATTGTGCGGCCTGTCAGTCAGGACATCTCCCAGGTGACTGAGTGGCCAGGACCTGATTCAGTTGTTTGCCAGCTGCAGGCTACCAGCAATAAAACTGAACGTTACCAGAGACATTCTGGTTTGCCTTGGGCTATGCCAAATCCAGCCCACGCCTTCTGCTCCTGCACCAGCTACCAGCTTCTCGGCGAGAGGCCACATGGGGATCCTGCCCCATGCTACTTGAACATCCAACAGCGGTCTAGATTTCACCAGATTACCATCTACGACTGGATACAATGAGTAAAATCCAGGGTAGCTCCCTGCAACCAAAATCAATCAATTTCTGTGGTACCAAGTAATTGCTTTTAAATATTTGTTTAGGGGTTTCAAGGGACTGGGCCATCCAGCCAGTGGATACAAATAATTATTGTGCAGGTTTAATCATCTTTCTTTCAGTCAAGGGCCCCAACTACAGCTGCAACCCCAGGCAACAACCAGGCTAGTCTGTTTCCTCCTGGGTACCCAGTGACTGTGGTATGGGATGGCATGCATGCCAAAAAACCCTGGCTGAGGGCAGACTAACTAAATCATTAAACTAGATCTGCCCCACCCCATTAACTTTCCCCTTTAATAAATCAACTTTTTATTGCACTGTTATACTGCCTCACAAATACTTTCCTGAGTGCCCTAAAGGAAATGTGTTTGAGTGAACATAACTTAAAAGTGCATGCTGAATGAATACTGTTTTACAGAGGGTCCAAGGTAGTTTGCTGAAATCCTGATCTTGGTAAGTGCAAAGAGTGTGGGCATATTGTTAATGGTCGAACTGTTTGATATCCTGTTACCCACTGCAACTATACCAATTTAAAAGGTCACTAGGTGGGATCTAGGTCCAAGGTGGTTTGCTGGAATCCTGACCCTGGTAAGCGCAAAGAGTGTGAGCATATTGTTAATGGTGAACTGTTTGATATCCTGTTACCCACTGCAACTGTACCAGTTTAAAAGCTCACTAGGCAGGACTGTGGGTGGTATTAGCTTCCCAGAGGGCTGTACCTACTGTGATAGTTACCCATGTAATTATTCTAGGTGGAGGCACCATAATTATAGCAAAACTACTGGTAGCCCCCCCCCCCATATTAAGTAGTTATGAACCCAGTCCCCTTAACCTGTTATTAGGGATACAGGCAGGTGTAGTAGCCTTTAGCATAGCGGTGCCAGGGCTACATTTTTGGAGGCATCGCTGGGATTACTGTCCCCCCAGTGGCCAAAATGGAAAATGTTTACTAAAAGTTTTATGGGTACCACTGAAGAAATGGCTGTGTAGCAGTTGCATAGGGAGTGAGAGAGTTCCCCAGAAATCTCTTCTATTGCTAGATATACCCCTGGGCACTAGTAAAGATACTATCAAGGGGGGTGCTTGCAACAATTGAATGTCTTAGGTAGACTGAAGTAGTAGAGCAACAGGCCGATTTGACCACACAAACACTAATGGCCCTAGTAGCGTGTAGCAGTCCTGTGGACAGTATCCAGGTACCTGAAGTCATTGTCATTGATGGGTCCCCGATGGCTTGGAGGGTGGTGACACAGGACAGTGAAGGTCCCTCGGAGCCAGAACCCCCACCCCATCTGACAGTCTTGAAGAGAGACTTGCCAAATGATTACAGGCTGAGGATTAGACCCTCAAGGACTTGGAAAAGTTATTTAAGCCTCCAGGGGGTATCCTGTCCCCAGCACCTGCTCCAATCCCATTACCCATATCTCTCCCTGTGACTGCTCCCCCATCAGTGTCTGTCTCTATGCACCCTCAATTAGCCATGACTCCTATCGCAAGCTATGAGTGTTTTCTGGCATTATTCCCACACCCCATGCAGAAGATGACCTAGAGACTTGGATGGACTGTGCAGCTCCCTTGGTTCAACAGTGGCAATGCATAGAAGCAGAGAAAAGAAACGGTTAAGTAAAGTCTACAAGGTCCTGCTCTGGATGCTATCCACTCTGTGCGAGCTGATAACCCTGGGGCCTCTGCTCAAGATTATTTAGCCACTTTGGAAGATGTGTTTGGAAGTCCTGAATCTGGTGAGGATCTTTTGTGGAGGTTTAAAACCACCCAACAAAATTCAGGGGAACCCTTGTCTGAGTATATAATCTGCCTTGAATGAACTCTACAGAAGTGTTTTCAGAAGGGAGGCATGGTCCCGGGTGAACTGAACCAAGCCAGGTTGAATCAAATACTTAAGTCAGTCTCTTATTCCGATTGACTCCTTCCCAACTTGCGGTTGCTGGATCCGAGAGATTCACCCTCCTCCTATAACTTGCTGATGAAGGAAGTGCAAGAGATGGAACAGAGAGGGATACAATGGGGGCCCTTTTACGCCTCTGTGGCTGCCATCAAAGTCACTGCTGGTGTGCCACTAATCGAGGAGCAAGAGTTGACAACAGGTGTCATTGCTAAGGCCATCTCTGATAAAGACCAAGATACTTATCGGCATGCATCTACTATGGGAGTGGGAGCACACACCCAGGCAACACCTGTGCCAGAAAGATTAGAGGCCCAAGTAGCTGAACTGTCTGGCGTGATGTAAGAGTTAATGAAATGTAACGTACAACCTCAGGTATGGCAAGGAGAAAGAGAGTTCAGACCAGGACCTTTGGTTGTCAGCGCCCCTGTATAAACCTCAAGCACGTATTCTTCTCTTCCCCCTAACCGTGACTACCGGCCAAATCATGACGTGCCAGCTCAACCCTGACGGGCTAGAGAAGGTGTGTTAACCCTGACGGGCTAGAGAAGGTGTGTTAACCCTGACGGGCTAGAGAAGGTGTGTTAACCCTGACGGGCTAGAGAAGATGTGTTAACCCTGATGGGCTAGAGAAGGTGTGTTAACCCTGATGGGCTAGAGAAGGTGTGTCAACCCTGACGGGCTAGAGAAGATGTGTTCTATTACAAATGTGGAGAGGATGGACACCAGAGGAGGGAATGCTGATCCCAAGAGGACCCAGTCAGGGTTAGAGACAGATTGCTTGCAGAAAGGCATCCGAGGCAAGATACTTCTAGCAGCGTTTCAGCCCAACCTCAACATAATGTCTTTGTGGCTAGATCTTTCATTCCTGTTTCTGTAAACCATGTGCTTCCTGATTGGTCAGAAGTGGCAGGTCCCACCATGGAGACTACCGTGCATGTGGATGGTATCTGTGCCAGACCTGCTGTTTTTTTTGTTTTTGTTTTTTTTTAAGTTTTTGTTGACCGGGTAAGTGCACTAGACAAATCCTGCCTATTTTCAGGCACGACTCGGGGGAGAGGGATAGAGATGAATGCCAACTGACCATGAACCAGATTAAGCTGTTGGCATTCTTGACAGGGCATCTCAAGTTACAGTAATGTTCAAGGACTGGTATGATCAACACCTGCCTGACAATCCCTTACAGCCATTAGATGGATTGCATGTGTGGGGCCTGAGTGAAACGTCTTATCCGTACCTTGGATTTGTGAGAGTGTGGCTTTCATTCCCATCTACTATGGCTGGTGTGGATGAATCAGTGGAGACAATTGTTCCAGTCTGTCCACCTTCTGGTTTATTTGACGGAGTCCCCATACTATTCAGCACAAATGCTCACATGTTCAGCTGCCTGGCTCACATGTGCCAAGAACAATGAAAGAAGGAAATGGGAAGGCAATGCATGTACATGCTGTAGTCAAGAAGGCGTATGATAAGCACCTGCAACCGGGAGAAAAGGATAAAGATGAACTAGTGGGGTCTGTATGGAAAAAGAACCCCGAAACCATTATTCTTCCTCCGAACACATAGTGCAGTATTAATGGGGAGGTGCGCATCCGAAAAGATATAAACATAAAAATTCTTATGCTGTGTGCTGCCAAAGAGGGAAGACTGCTTGATGGGCTCCTAGTCAAACCAAGTGTGTTTCCTGTTTGTGCTCATGCCTATGCCAGGACAGTTGTAGTACAGATCCAAAATGTCACCGACAGGGATGTAGAAATCACTTGAGGATGCACCTTGGCCCAGGTGTATTGCACAGATACTGCTGTCCTGCCATCTAAGTGGCACCAAGGAGAAGATGGAGAAGTATCCTTAGACCTGTTTGACTTTGGTGAGTCATCCATTCCTGAAGGCTGAAAAGAGAAAATTAGCTGAAGACTGAGCAAGAGAAGCAAAGTGTTCCCCCTGAAAAAGTGGGATGTATTTTTTTTTTATTTATTGTTTTTTATTTGTTTATTTATTGTCAGAGTTTGGAATTACAATCCTTTGAGTCAGGGACTCATTTTCAAAGGCTCCACGTCATATTACATAGTGAGGACAGAGACATACAACAAAATATACAATCCAATAATGGAACGAGAAGCATGATGACAGTATAGGTTGTGTCACCGGTGCCCAACACCACATCCGCCTTCATGACAAGAGGCCTTTCAGAGAAGGATCATGAAGGTTATCTTCTAACACTGATGATGTCAGGCACCACCTTCAGGAGATGTTAGCTGCTGCGATTATCCAAGAGTCACGCAGTTCTTACGCCTCTCCGATTGTGGCGATCCTCAAGAAAAATGACTCTGTCCGCATGTGTGTGGATTACAAGACTCTTAACAAAAGAATGGTGCCTGACCAGTACACAATGCCTCGCATCCAAGATGCACTATACTGCCTCAATGGAAGCAAGCGGTTATCCGTACCTGACCTTAGAAGTGGGTACTACCAAATCCCAATGGCCCCTGAGGACAGGGAGAAGACTGCCTTTATCTGTCCTCTGGGTTTTTATGAATTTCTGCGCATGCCCCAAGGTATTTCAGGGGTTCCAGCAACTTTTCAAAGATTAATAGGACATGCAGTGGGAGACATGAATCTTCTGGAGCACTTTATTTGGGCAACGTCATAGTTTTCGGCGAGACCCTCAAAGAGCATGTGACTCATCTTTTTAAAGTACTGGACAGACTTGAAGAATTCAGATTAAAGTTATCAATTAACAAATGCCAGTTCTTCCAAAGTTCAGTGACATATGTAGGCCACATTGTGTCCTCTGAAGGAATCCAAACTGATTCTAGCAAGGTAGAAGCATTGACCACCTGGCCAAAGCCAAACAACCTAAAAGAACTGCGGAGATTTCTGGGGTTACTATCGATGCTTCATCAAAGATTACTCCAAAGTTATCTGGCCACTGCTGATTGCTGAACTCGACGCAAGGGTACCCACCCACTCATCAAAAGCTCAAGAAAAGTGCTGTCAAAGAGACTGTGAAGACATACTTTTGGCCTAATGAACTGTTTAGTCAAAGACGGACTCCAGATTGTGATTCTGCTTTTCAAGAGATAATCTACCAATTTACTGTACGCATGCACCACTTTTTGCCTATGCTGATCCGTCTAAGCCATATGTTCTGCACACAGACACTAGCCTGAGGGGCCTAGGAGCTGTGCTCTACCAGGAGTACACTGAAGGACTGTGCCCAGTGGTGTTTGCAAGCTGAAACTTAACCCCATCAGAAAAGAACTACCCAGTTCACAAATTGGAATTTCTCACTTTGAAGTGGGTAGTCGTGGAACAGTTTCATGAATACCTGCATGGTGCTAAAACTCTGGAAAAAACAGACAACAATCCATTAACGTATTGCAAACCTTTGCCAAGTTGGATGCAACCGGACAAAGCTGGTTGCTGGCTTTGTCAACGTAAGATTACGCAGTGGAGTACAGGCCTGGCTTTAATTATATTGACGCTGATGCTCTCTCCAGGAGACCTGCCTCAAACCAGCAACAGGTGCGCATACCAGAACATTCTGTGAAAGCCTTGTGTCACACATTCGACAGAGATGAAATTCCATCTGAAAAGACTATAAATCGCCTAGCTGATTGCTTGGGACCACCTGATACCTGTCTGCCAATAGCCTATTATAATTTTGCAGCTTTAGACCTAAGCACTTTGCCTCAACTTACTCCTGCTGATATATAACGAAAACAGTATTATGAATCCATGATCAGGCCAGTACTGAATACTTTAATTAAAGGAGAAGATGCCTCAAGTTGCGATCAAGTGACCACAGAACTGCTTTACTATATAGAGAGAGGCCTAAACTCAAACTGAAAGGAAAAGTTGCTATATCGTGAACTGACAGACAATCAGGGGAAATGTTAAAGAGACAATTGGTACTGCCTTCAAAATTCAAGTATGTTGTGCTGAAAGTCCTTCATGATCAGATGGGACACTTGGGTAGTGATGAAACTTTAGACTTGGCCCGTGCACGCTTCTACTGACCTAAAATGGGCATTGATGTTGAACAATACCTCAAAATGTGTGGCAGGTGTCTTCAAAGAAAAGCTCTACCTCAAAAAGCTGCTCCTTTGGTAAATATAACTACGAGTGCCCCAATGGAACTGATGTGCATCAATCTTCTAAGCCTCTAAGCCTGATTCCAGAAATATTAGCAACCACCCGATTTGCTCAAGCCTATCCCATAAAAGACCAAATGGCCACCACAGTAGCTAAAGTCCTTGTTGAAAAATTCTTTGTTCATTATGGTGTTCCTCAGCGTATACATTCGGATCAGGGCAGAGACTTTGAGAGTCGCCTCATTAAAGAAATGTTATCTGTCTGGGGTGTTCGAAAATCCAGGACCACGCCATATTATCCACAAGGAGACCCTCAACCTGAAAGGTTTAGTAGAATGTTGTTTGACATGCTTGGCACCCTGCATCCAAAAGACAAACTGAAATGGAGCCAACAAATCAGTACCCTAGTCCATGCATACAACTGCACAAAGAATGACGTCACAGGTTTCTCCCCTTACCATCTCATGTTTGGTCGTGAAGTTAATCTACCTGTTAACAACCGTTTTGGAGTTTCTTCTGATTGAGCACATTCAGACAACTATCTGCAATATGTTCAAAAGCTGAAAGCACAACTAAACCATTCGCATCAACATGCCCACACCATCGCTGCCAAGAAAAACCTAGCAAACAAAGTGTGTCACGAAAAAAGGGTCAAAGCTCAAGAGTTGCAAGCTGGGGACCGAATATTAATGAGAAATCTGGGATTCCAGGGAAAACATAACATTTCTAACAAATGGAGTCATCAGCCCTACATAGTGCTCAGTAAACTTGCTGATTTACCAATCTATAAAGTGCGTCCGGAGGGAGATACTTAAGCTGTAAAGACTATTTATAGAAATCATCTGTTACCCATAGGGCAAATAGTTATGGACACTGCATTGCCAGATCCTGCTCCAAGGTCATACCACTCATTCTGCTACATGCAAGCAAACAAAATATCAAGTTATTTCTGGTCCACAGTCGCTACCCTCTGCTACAACCAGTACAGATCATGATGGTGTTGATTCAGATGATGAAAGTGACTTTGGGACTGTCTTCTTTCCTTCCTTTGAACTGGGTGAAGTATTTCAAGGAGATCCTTTGTGTAACAGAGGAGACAATCTGAGTGGTCCAGTAATGTCAGGTCATCCCGATTCCTTAATTGAACCCGTACTTCTGACAGCGATGTTCAAAGTGTGAGTTCTGATACAGCTGATGCTTTAAGCCTGGTGGAACTATCAGAAATTGAAATATCGGATTCTGATCAAGAAAATGGTTCACCTATCAGTGAGCCTTCCAGTGATGCTGAAGCCAGTGGGTGAAACAAACTAGTTCAAGTGCCAGACAATATTGTTATTTCTGCGAGTGCTGACAATGCGTTGGGTGACTCAAACTTTGTTGAAATACCTCTTTTTTGATGAACCAGAAAGTTCAAATGCTACACCAAGTACTTGTAATACCACCCAGTCTGAACCTCAACAAAATGCAGTGGTGCCCCTTTCGTCAGAAGCTGTCTTGTTGCTGAACAATGAGCCGGGAGTAGCTACCCAGAATACTAATGCTGAAAGACAAGAGCCAATGCCCTTTTTATCTACTCGTTCAGACAGACCAATGAAGCCTGTGGTTCAACTCACTTATAACACACCATCAATGCCCGTAGATCTGCCCATGAATGTAGTTCACAAAGGGGTATATGTTACAGCAAATTCCCCTGCCCAAAGTAGTATTCGCTGCATCCTCCCAAGTGATAGTTAAGCCCTCCACCTAGTATTTTAGGGGTCACCCTCACAGAGTCAGAGAAACCAGATGAAAAGTGCCCCACGTCTGTGTTAACCGAATGTCAATGCTTAAAAGTTAGGTCCAAAAAGGTTGAATGTCATTTACTGATTAGCCAAAATATAAAGAAATGTAATGAATACATGTAAACTGTCATGACATAATGCTAGATAATAGAACTAAGTGAAGTGGTTGAAAAAGGTACCATTTAAAGCAACAGCATGGTATACCATGTAAATACATATGTTATATGTTAGGCCTAACTTTGTAAATAGTCTGTATAGTAATGTGTTATTAGAATTGCTAACTTATTATGGTCTAGGCGAGGAAGTCAAGCGTGTCAGGCAGGGGAGAGATGAAACCCTTCCTTGGGGGCTTACCTTAATTGCCCCCATGTCCTCCAAGGCTCCCCAATTCCTTCTGCTGCTGCTGGTGTCCTGATGTGCCCACTGCCACTGGCCCAATTCCCCTGGTGATCCCCAAAGGCCCCAATGCTGCCTGATCCATTAATTTAGCCCATTCTGGGCTCAACATTTAAAGTGCGATCTCCCGCTGCTATTTTGCACTGTGATGCATATGGGGATCGCATAGGCGCAAGCAGCGCCTTTGATGTGCTGACTGCTATGCTTGTGGTCAGCCGACAAGGAATTTCATGGTCCCAGTGCCCCACATCAGTTCACTGAGGGCCTAAATGTTGTGGCTTAGAAGCCGCTGGGGGGAAATAAAGGATTTTACCTCAGGCTAAGGTGGGGCTCATTAATATGTATAAGCCCTGCATGAATATTCATGAAGCTGCTGCCTGCCACCTGGGCAGTCTGTATAACGGCAGCAGCGACAGCATAACTGGGGGAAATAAATGTAAATGATTGTGGTCACTACAGAGGGCACAGTTGTGGCTACATGTGTGTGGGGAAATTACTAAATAAAAGTGTACTGCCTGGCTGCACCAGAACTCCAAAGTGGGGACAGTGTGTAAGCTGCTTGGGGACTGTATATGCAGCCACCATTTTGGGGGTGTAACAGCCAATCATGAGCCAGGATTTCAGCCAGGGGCTCATGGGACCTAACTGGAGGCTTGTCAGGGATATACAGCGACAGTTTTCTGGTGGCAAAGCTCCAGCCAATCAGGAGACTAGGACTGTAAATGACAGCTTGGGCAACCAATCGGAAATCTGGAACTTTGCTCTTTGTTGAGGGGGACTGTTTGAAAAAAAGACACAATCAGCTGGAGAAATCAAGGAGAGAGCAGCCTGTATGGCTCTGTGCTGTCCTTTTTACAGGGAAGGCTCTGTAAAGGTGCTGAGTAACCAAAGTATCATGTGGCCTATTAGTCGAGACATCTCCCAGGTAATTGAGGGGCCAGGACCGGATTCAGTTGTTTGCCAGCTGAAGATTGTTATCAGCAATAAAACTGAACTTTACCAGAGACATTCTGGTTTGCCTTAGGCTATGCCAAATCTGGCCCAACCCTTCTGCACCTGCACCAGCTACCAGCTTCTCGGCAGGATACCACATAGGGGCCCTGCCCCATGCTACTTGAATATCCAACAGAAGTCTACATTACTTCAGGTTACCATTTACAACTGGGTACAGTGAGTAAAATCCAGGGTTGCTCCCTGCAACCAAATCAGTCAAGCTCTGTGGTACCATCTAATTGCTTTTAAATATTTGTTTAAGGTTTTCAAGGGACTGGGCCATCCAATCAGTGGATACAAATAATTATTGTGCAGGTTTAATCATCTTTCTTCCCATCAAGGGCCTCAACTACAGCTGACACCCCAGGCAACGACCAGGCCAGGCTTTCTCCTGGGTACCCATTGAGTGTGGTTTGGGACGGCATGCATGCCAAAAAACCCTGGCTGATGCCAGACTAACTAAATCTGCCCCACCCCTGTTAACTTTCCCCTTTAATAAATCAAATTGTTTACTGCACTGTTATACTGCCTCACGTATGCTTTTCTGAGTGCCCTAAGGGAAATGCGTTTGCAGGGAACATAACATAAAATTACATGCTGATTGAATACTGTTTTACAGGGGGTCCAAGGTGGTTTGCTGGAATCCTGACATTGCTAAGTGTAGAGACAGTAAGCATATTGTTAATGGTCGAACTGTTTGATATCCTGTTACCCACTGCAACAGTACCAGTTTTAAAAGTCACTAGGTGGGATTGTGGGTAGTATTAGCTTCCCAGAGGGCTGTACCTACTGTGATAATTGCCCATGTAATTACTCTGGGTGGAGGCACCATAATTATAGCACAACTACTGTTAGGCCCCCCCCCCCCCAATATTAAGTAGTCCCCCTTCCCATTAAGTAGTTACGAACCCAGGCCCCTTAACCTGTTATTAGGTATACCAGCACGGATAGTAGCCTTTAGTATAATGGCACCAGGGCTACATAGCAATCCAAAACCCCCTTCCTCCCTTCCTACTGAAGTTCAGTGCAAAGTTATTCCCCAGGCTCTCTGCCATCTGAATTCTTGCAAAACATAAGTCCCTAGATTCACTCTCCTCCAAGCTCTTGGCCGAATGTACTTTGCGTAACCAGGTTTCTTTGATATAGCAATGGTTCCACCAATATACCTACCTGCTTATCCTGTTTATACCACTACAGTCCCCATGCTTATAAGATACACGAGTTGCCTCTACCTACATGGTTGTATTTCTGCAGTATAATTACCTACTGCGTATACTGTATGTACCCACCTAATTGTTTGTATCATGCTTTTATTGCATTCTGTGTGCTGTTTATCCTATGTTCCCTATCCCCGGGTTGCATCTGGAAACGAGCCTCGGCTCAGTGTGCCTTTCCTTGTTACCAAATGTTTAAATAAAAAATACTAGGATTACCCCGTACAAATCAAAGCACTCTGCACATTTTTTTTTGTAAATTTTGACTTTAAAATAACATCAATAAATCTGTCCCTAATACCTGAAGTGCATATAATCACCATTCCTTAAAACATTTAGTATTGGGTATAAAGACAGTTAACAAGTCAGCTTTTATACAAACGGAATCATGTCTATTAGTAAAGCATGTAAAACTGCCCCCATTTGTTGCTGCCCTGCCTTTGTTTTTCACATCAGCTTAGCCTTCCTTACAGGGTTACCAGATGTCCTCTTTTCCAGCTGCCAAATATTCTTCATGTACCTTCTCTATCCTGTTGTATTATTATTATTTTTATATTTTTTTTTACTCTATCCTACCCAGGACCTCCTTGTAAATGAGCTGTGAAGGCAGTGGAGACTTTAAACCTATTTACTTGGGGTCTGGCACAAGGGCTCATCAGGGGAACAATATCTGGTACTCCTATCCTTACCTCCAACTTCATGATCCTCTGTTTAGACACCAGCACCACCTCCTTACAATTCAGAACTGCAAAACCTGTGAGCACTGCAGCTGCTGTTCTTCAGATTTTGGAAGTACAAAAGCTCGACTGCTGTCCGCAGAAAACAAATTACCCCACAGCTTCCTGTGTGTTCTTGTCTCAAGTGCATTTCCTGTCCACCACTGAAATGTGTCCCTAAACTATTCAAATCAGCGTATTAATATTCATGAAGTGTGACAACGGGACGTTTTCGCAAAAGTGACAGGAAAGTACACCCAGATTTGAATTCTCACTGGAGCAAAATTAGATTCTTGTCAGACAGGATATACATATGGCACCCAGAAGAACATGTCAGCAGGAACCAGTCAGTTCTGTCAGCCTTCATGGTCCAGAAAACGCATTTTTATGTGTTTTTGTCTTGAGTTCTGAATTACAGAATTTTTTAAATTGTGTTGCTAAACTGATTTTTTAAAGTTATACTAAAACTCCAATGCAATCCAGACTATAACTACGTGAAATTATTTCAAATTCATACCCTGCAAAAGGGAGGGAACACGTGTACGATCGATCTGTAACCAGAATGTACCAGAACCAGAACAGACTGGTTTCCTTTTTGTAAGTGTAAGCCCCCTAAATGGGCTTACCTATAGGGCTACAGCCCCCCAGGCTGCCCCACTGGCATCCTCAGCAGTGGCCCCTGGTGGGATTCAGGCATGTTAGCTCTGTTGTGCTCCATGACTACAACCATTGGAACCAGTCCATTCCTCCATCCCTCGGGATCCCTGTGAAAGGGGCCCAAGGTCCTGTTGGTTGTTTCAGCACCTCTGAGTGCTAGGGAGCTTCCCGTTCAGTCCCAGCCAGTGGCAGAGCCCAGACCACAACATAAACAAATAAAATGGCATCCAGGGCATTACTGGGCATGTGTGGCCACTAGGTGTAACAATTTAAAGAAGCTACGGATCCATTTCAGCGTTTTGGACTACGACCATAAATTAAATGTTATACTTGGCTCCAGGGCATGCAGGGGAGCTGGGGATCATCACCGGACAACCTCCGATTTCAGAGGGAAATGTGTCTTGCCCTTTCTAGGGCATGAATGAAACAGAATTGAATGTGGTGGGGGATTGACATATAAAGAATTATGGCAGTCCCCAGGGGACTGTGACAGGGGGCTGCTGTGACAATGTCACGGGGCCCAGAAAATGCCCAGGAATGAAACAGACAGACAGACAGTCAGATGAGGACTTTGAAAAAGAGATGAAAGGGACTGTTTACCCACCAAAAGAGAGATTTGTTTGGGAAATGAGCCTGAGGGTGGATTGCAGGAGCTACTGCTGTGGGTCTAGCAAATTTCTGCATTTTTGCCCTAACGGTCTGTTCACCTCCAGCCTTTCAAATAAGCCAATCACCTGAGGAATTCAGCAGCTGCAAGGAGAAAGGGTCTGTGGTCATGCTGCTTTTGGAGCTGTGCAACTGAGCAAGTGAAAGTGCCTTGAGCTGCAGTGGGAGAGGAACGACTGTGAGTTGCTGTTTGAAATTGCCCAGTTCTGCAGCTGCTTCCAGAGACTGAGCCGCAGTGCCCCCCCCCCCACCTCTTGGTCAGGTAAGCTTGTGACCACTGACCATTGCTGCAAGCAGAGAGTTTGAGTGTACTGAGGCTAGAGACTGTGTCAGAGCCCAGCCACCGCTGTGTGCAAGGAAGCACAAGTGAGAGTGCCGGCATCGAGACTGAGCCAGCCCAGTTACAGCTTGTGCTCAGAAAGGGTGTGCATCAGAGGGATCTAGGGGATCAAGTCTGCCCTGTCCCTGGACTGAAGACGAAGTCCAGAGAGGAAGATGGCAAGAGGCCTGCCTGGTGAGAACTGTCCACAAAGGCCTCTGAGGAGAAGATGGTAAGGCTAGGCAGGTGAAGGTCATTGTTCTGCAACTTCTTCAACCAGCCCTGCAGCATTGAGATGCACCAAAGAAATATACATTCACAGTATCATGCAGCTGTCTGCTGGACTGTGACCCCCTCAGACTGTAAGTACCTCTAGGCTGTGGCTCAGAGGAGAACATTATAAGCTAACTAATTTGACAGCTAGGGGGTTAGTACCCAGACAGGACTGTGCTTTTGAAGCTAAGCCCAGTTCTGCAATCCAATTGTTCTGCGGTTTCAAATTATTGGGCTCAGATGAAAGATCCCCAGCTCAAGCTATCTGCAACACCCCGGTGAGGTACCCAGTGCAGCTCAAGGGACATTGCAAAGGTGCACCCAAGGATGGGAGGGCACAGGATCATAATGTCGCAGTCAAAACCATGCACATCAGCAATGCCATATGCAAAGCAGCGTTCAGCAAAATAACATAGGTACATCATGACAACCACCCCAAACAAAGTGTAACCCCTAGGCGGCACTATCCCTAAGGTTACTACCCCTGTCTGTATGTCTGGGCACAGGTTGAGGGGCCTAGATTCAATAATAAGGTGCCTCCACCCAGAGTAATGATATTGTGGGTGTCTACTTGTTCTGCTATAGCCCTCTGGGAAGCTGTAACCACTCACCAGCCCTCCTAGTGGCCCAGTACCTGGTACAACAGTAAATTCACAGTCAGTATAAAACAGTAATGATATGCACACACCCTTCACGCTTACCACCAGGGTTGGACTTGGGGCAACTTCCCTGGAGACCCCTTGTAAAATAAGGTTAGCAACATAACTGCACACTTTCAATACAGTAACACAACTAATAATATGTACACTAGACAGGTTAAATGTGAAAACAGACAATCAGGTTTATTTAGGGGTCGTGAATCCAGGCAAATGACTGGTAATCTGATTTGATTCAGGTTTGGCATGCACTTTTCTTTTTTTTCTTTTTTTTTTTATTTAGTTGTGTAACCAGGAGTAGCACACTGAGATGAAAGCTTTTTTACAGGTGCGAGCTGGGAGCACAGGGAAGTTAAATGACTTGCTGAGGATCACATAGCATGCAAGTGGAAGCTGTGGGATTCAAACCCAGGTCTGGTCTGCTAGATGTCACCAGATTTGCAGTTCAGAGCCTTAAACCACTGCACTATACTGCCTCCAAGCTGCTTGACTCTTCTAGTCCCAAATAAACAGTTATACAACACTGGGTACCCAGGATGGAGTATCTGAATAGCCAGAGGCATTGCCCAGGGGGTGGCCGGCATTGCAGCTGATGTTGGGGCCCTCGGTGGAAGGAAAAGCAGTTAGCATGCACAAGATGATTATTTGTAATCTGAGCCAGTTGGCTCAGTACCTTGTAAACCCAGAAAATAAATTAAATCACATGGTACCACAGATGATTTAAATACTTATTGCAGGGAGCTACCCCAATTGTACTCACGCTGCCAGATTTCTGCAGAAGGGTAGGCAATATGGAGACCAAGTGGTGTTCACCGATGAGCATGGGGAAGCAGGGCCAACATGATGCACCTCTTCTTCACAATCTTTCCTCCAGGTGGACACAACCTGCGAGTTGTTGTTGCACAGGGTCTACATCCCCAGAGCCAGTCTCTCACCGAAAACAGTCTCTGGAGCAGGATATTCAGTCTGGCCTGGATTGGCAAAGGCCCAAGTAGGATGAGCAAATTGGCAAAGCTCATTTGACTTCTGGCTGGTGAAGTCTCCAGCTGGCATAACAGGTTGCGTCATAGGTGAGCATGTCTTGACCCATGGAACATAAAGCAACACTAACTTTGTACAGTTCTGATACAGATCGGTTGCAAGTTCAGTAGATTCACTGAGCAAACCTCTCAATCCTGAATTCGTCATACATGCAGGCTAGGCCAATTGCTTCAAAGGAGCAAATCTTTGGTCCAAATGGCAAGTACTGTACTGGTAAACTTCTTCCTTCTGTCACAATTTCAAATTTAAATCAGAGGATACCGACTTCTGCTATAAGGCAATTCAAGGCAGGAGAAACATGGCAAGAAGGCAAGGTAGGCCTCTTCCCGATGATTCCCCTACACTCCATCAGGGAGCAGCTGCTCGACAGCTCGAGCTGTTCACACTTCCAGCTCCAGCTCTAACTGATCCACTGTCTCAAGCAATTCTGGGGATTTCCCTAATAATCCAGGATTCAGGTTGGCTGAGGAAGCTGTCAGTCACAGTTAGGGCTCCCCCACCAGGTCAGTTTTGGCGGCAACCTAAAAACTACAAAAACTACGGTTTTCCTTCCCACAAAACATTTGGGCCAGGACCCATTTTAGGTCCCCCGAGTCCTGTTGGTCCAATTACTGGAAGTCCTGGACCTAACATGGTGACTCCTATTCCAAAGGCATAAGCTGCAAGGAAAGCAGGTTAAACAAACACCTCTTCTTCAAATATAACAGCATATAAACAGGAAAAAAGAAGTTTCCATACAGGCTCCCTCTGCACTTTTATCAGCCGTAGAGTGGAGCAAGACAGAGGGGCAGCTGGCCGGTCACAAGCCCTAAATCACTTGGACCCAGCTCAGACCATTCACTACACACAGATTAGCTAGTTTCTTAAAGGGACAGGAACGGAGGCCCAGCATGGCACTCTCATATAAATAAACAGGATCACACTGAGACAGGACCCCAGCCTTGCAGTGACCATATGAAGGAGCCCAGGAAGACATGATTAAGGTAAACCCCAACTTGGAGGGGGGTTACAAAAGCACACACCCGAGGAATATCTTAGTTTTTATTTTATATATATGTATATATATTTTTTTATATATAGATATATATATACATATATTTAATATAGTAGCACGGTAGTGCTACCATAGTTAGGGTTGAGAAGCCATTTACATGTTAAACCCACAATTTTGCACCTTAATAACTTTGTAACCGTTCAACAGATTTGCCTGAAATTTGGAAAACAGAATCAAGACCCATATGCCTTGGGATCTAACAAGTTTCATACCAGTCGGATATACAGCTTTGGAGTTATTAAGCGGGATCTGCGTGTGCCATTATGCTTTTTTTGGAATTCTACGGTCGCGCCTACAGGTTGCATGGTTTGTGCGACAGGTCCGAAATCTTCAGGGAACGTGCAGCTGGGGTCCCTGGTGTGCGTTTCGAAGATTTCATGAAACAATATTAAACAGTTCAAAAGTTATTCAAAAAACAATTTCCCATTATAAGTCAATGGGAAAAGTTAACAAAAAGTTCAACAGTGTCGCAAATGCAGTTTTTACTTTCGCAAATGGCCCTTTTACTGTCGCAAATCCACCATTTTGTTTTCAGTTGGTGATCATAAAACTGCTTGACATTTAAATTTGGGACCCTCTAGCAACCTAACTCTTTTTGTATTCACCTAGTCAGACCCTGAGGATGATAGCCATGTCTTTATTTTGGGGTAAAACACCCCAGAAATACGTTTTTCAGATTTCTGGAAAAAGTACTTTCTCAAGGTAGTGTCACACTCATGAAAGTGTCACAAATTTTTGTGAAATCTTTCGCAAATTGCTACAGTACTTTTCTAGACTGTGGGAAAATTACAGCAATTCTTTTGCACTCTGCTGCAAAAAGAACGGTTTGGCATTTCGGGCTGAAATTTGGAGGGAACGCAGCCAACATCTTACAGATGTGCCTTTCAGTGTTTCATTGAAAAAATATTACACAGCGGCAAAGTTACGATACTCCAAAGTTGACACTTTTTCCCATAGGATAACATTACGGCATATGACGCATTGCAGCAATTGTTTGGCATCCTGATGCAAAATAACGGTTTGGTATTTTGGGCTGAAATTTGCAGGGAACACAACAACATCCCACAGATGTGCCTTTCAGTGGTTTGGTGAAAATATATTACTGGGATGAAAGGTTATGGCACTCCGAACTTCTGTTTTTTCCCATAGGATAACATTATGGCGCTTACCGTGCCTTTCAGGGCCCGTATCTCGGAAATGGTGCGAGATATGGACTTTCCATTGAAAAATTGCTTAGCCCCTAATAGGAGCTAAGCACAAAGCTAGCCAGGAAAGTGATAGTTCATGTGACTTTTAAATTGTTTTTCTATGTCATACAGTTCCTGAGATATAAGCAATTTACTATTCCAAGTCCTCATTTTTCTGTTCCAAGAGTCATTATTTTGCATACATTTTTTGTACTCACTGTCTCTCTCTATACAGCTTTTGGGGAAAACGAGCCTGTGTGCTTATGTTACTGTTACCATTACCGTTTCCGCTTGCGGTTCCGTACCCATTTCACTTACCGTTCACGTTTACTCCACCATGTGCGTTACCCTTTGCGTTTTCATTTGCGTTTGCGTTGTTTTTAACATTTCTGTTTACAGTACTATTTCTCTTTCTGTTTCACTTTGCATCACCATGCGCATTATGATTTGTGTTTACGGGCACAATGTTACTATGTGACAAGACATCACGTGGTCAGGCCCCGCACTCCTGCCACCGTATTACATTCACTATTTCTCATTATCATTCTCAAAAAGAAGGGAAATTAGAGACAAGAAACTCTGTTTAATGCATCAGTTAGGGTTACAGCGACAAAAGCAAGGAAATTTGATGTTAGGGTTGAAACCCCCTTTGCACCCTTCCAGCCCACCCACCCAACTGGAATTGGGATGCGCATTGGGGTCATCATTCCTAACTGTCACCCATTCTCCTATTCCTCAGCTTCTTTCTACATGTGATGGGGTGACGCTGGGCCGATGACCCCAATGTGCACCAATTCAGTTGAAGTGAACTAGCAAAATTTCTTCGCAAGTTTGCCTCCTTATCGCCAGGAACAACTAACTAACTGATGCACTAAACAAGTTTTTGCCCTAATAAATATATATATATGTATTCTCCTTTTGTTTATTCTCCTTCGGGGGTGGCTCCACTGATTCCTTTTTTCACTGTTTTTCTCCCACCTAACCCAGGACCCCTGGCACCTACGAGCATGCACGGCATGGAGACGCCATGCTCACTGAGAACCTAACAGCCCCTTCCCCCTCACCTGGCCTAGAGCCACCTCTCCTTGTTGATTTGGTGCTATCACCAAGCTTCCATTTGGTGGCAACCAAGAGCCAAGGTGAAGCCATCTCCTTCCCCGAGAAAGGAGAGCTGCCTGACGGCTGCTCACTCAAACTCCTTCCCTCTCTCCCCCCGGCTGACCCCCAGCAACCAGAGCTTGCTCCCGAACTCAGGTTGCCAGCATGACACGAGGTATGGCATCCAGTGCCTCAACCCTCAGCACCACTGGGCTGGCCAATGTGTTTATATTTTTAATGTTGCAGGGCTATGTGTCTGTTTCAGTATTTTGAGACATTGCAGACCCCTGTCCGTGTGTCTTGCTTGTTGCTTCATGCCACAGTAAGCAACAGGGTGTCAGACTATCTCTTTGTAGTATAATACACACACGTCTTGTGTTTTGTCTGTACACAAGTTTTACAGTCAAAATCTTAAGTGCGGCATATTTATTTTATTATATAATCCCTGCATGATATCTTGTCTGGTGGTCTCTGCTGCTGATACCTTTTCCTATGTGTACATTCGGTGGTCTTTGAATAATATATTCACTTACCTACATTTTCTCATTTTTATATCGTATTATTTTTGAGACTGAAGATTACTTTTATATCGATATTGTTAACTGGAGTATTGCCTATGCATGCAGTACCATTCACAAAGATGGCGTAAGTGCATACATTTCCCTCTGACCCGTCAATGAGACAGCATTGGGATGATGCTATGTGCGGGACCTGGTTAGACTGCCGAGGTGCCTCTGATCAGCAGCAGTTTTTATAGTGCCCATGTAACCCCAAGGCAGCACCATTCCAAGGGCTACTACCCCTGCCTGCCTTCCTAACACTAATGTGGTGCCTCCACCCAGAGTACGGTTTGCGTGGGTATCCATTTATACTGGTGCAGCCCTCTGGGAAGCTATCACCACCCACAACCCCACCTAGTGACCGATTACCTAGATACTGACAATGACCATTAACAGTATTCACCAGACAGTTTGTAATAGGCATTAACAATATACTCCCAGTTGTGCCACTTTGCAGCAGGGTCTCTGGTACTCCCTGTAAAGACAGTTTTAAAATACTGCATGCACTTTCAACACATTCAGTGAAAAGCTTATCACTTTAAATCAGGTAATACTACTCTCAAAAGCTGGGTTCAAAGTAACACAGCAAATCAGGTTTATTAAAGGGTTGTGAACTAGGAGGGGGCACAAATCTAGGCAAATGATTACTGTTCTGGAAACCAGGTTCCTAAGCACAGTTAATTTAGTCCCTTTGCTACTGGGTACCCAGCATCTATGCTGGCTGGCCAGAATTGGTGCCTGGGGTTGCAGCAGTTGTTGGGACCCTTGAAGAAATAATCAATCACATTAACTGTACAAAGCAAATGAAATTAGTTGTATCCGTGGCAGGTTGGCCTAGTCTATTGGAAACCCTTGAAATTAAACTGAAAGCAGTTAGATGGTACCAAGAGATGATCAAGATATTTGTTTCAGGGAGCTACCCTGAATTTACTGTACTAAACGATTGAAGATGGCCTGGCAAAATGAAGACCAGATGTTGGAAGCTACTGCACATGGGGAAATGGGGCCAGCACAACCCACCTCCACTTCATGGCCTTTCCCTGTAGGTGGCCACAACCTGCGATGACTCATTGTGCAGGGTCTGGATCCCCAAAGCTGGTCTTTTGCTGGTAAAACTGTAGCTGGCACGAGAACAGATGGCATGGTCCAGGATGGACATGGGCCCAAGTTCAACATAGTGTCTCTGGCAAAGTTTATTTGCTGGAGACCCCTCCAGCTGGTAGACAGTTCAGTCACTGGTAAAGGTGGGCTCCTCTCTGGCAATCAGGAGTCCCTGGACAGTAAGCCTTGACCCACAATAAGCATTCAGCACATTTATTTTTAGAAACATCAAACTCTCTGATTCCTCTTTCGGCTCCTGGCTGGTTTGCAATTTCAGCCACTTTGCTGAGCAAACCTCTTGATCTGTAGTAAGTTTGTTCCTGGTGATCAGTCCCCTTTTGGGACTGTCCAATGCACACCAGAGAAAACTAGGCCTCTCCTAGGCTGGATCCCCACAGAGCACACACAATCTTTTTTCCACAGAGTCTCGGGATGAACCACTATGCAAAAACTCCTCTCAGTTCAAAAGCTCAATGTAACCCCTAGATGGCGCTATCCCAGGGGCTACTACCCCTGCCTGATTTGCCACTAACAGGTTGAGGGGCCTGGATCCAATGGCGGGTGCCTCCACCCAGAGGTCAGGGTTTGCAATAGTTAAACTAACTTGGTCACAGCCCTCTGGGACACTGCACCCCCCTTTCTTCCCACTAGTGGCCCACACAATATATCAGAATTACCTTCAAAGTATACACTTACCCCCAGGTCTGGTTCCGGCACTGGGACCTCCTGTGAAATAAGATACAGTGCAACAATCACAGTACAGTACTTTAAGATAGACAAATACCTCAGGCAGTATAACTTTGCTGAAACAAGCAGCTCTGATTTATTTAGGGGGATATAACAAGGACAGGGGGAAATCAGGTTAATTAGCTTATCACTCTAATAATCTACCTATGGCTCTGTGCACAGGCCTATCTCTATCAGTTACTGTCCCTAGGTACCCAAGCCGTAGTAGGCTAGTCCAAACCGTGGCAGCTGGTAGGGCCCTTCACACAGAGAAAAGGAGAATTAAAACAGTCAGCAGTACAGTAATTCCATTTGGATTTAATGTGGCAATTCAACAGGGAGCGACCCTGAATTAGTACTCACGACCTCCAAATAAGATAGGGTCCTTCAATGTCAGCAGGGCTCACTTGAGGTACACAAACCTCTTCACACATCCATATAAAAGCACTATACCAGGCAGGCTGCATCTGTATCCGATCGCAATTACTGCACAATACCGGGAGAACACACAGCAGATTCAGTTCCTGACAGACCGAGTGCAATTTTCAGCAATTCCACCAGTCTTCTACAGGGTGAGCCTGGTTTCTACTCTTCAGAGATCCTTTGATTCTTTTCACAGGACGGATTCAGTCCCAACAAGCTGTTACACAAGCTGCAGACCGGAACTCTGGGCCTTACACCGTTTTTGACTAAAACTGCACACTGAAAAAGCACAGGCTCCTTCCTTCTTCACTGCCAAAGCTCAACTGAAACTCCAACCGACAAAACCGGCACTTCTTGAGTTCCTCCCAGTTCTTGACTGGATTGGCTGTCACTCACAATAGACTGCTGCTGTTGGTCCAAAAGGCACTGAAGTCTAAACTACATCTCCCAGAGTCACTGCCCATACAATCCTCTTGTGGCTGGCTCAGATTATGAGTCCAAGTTCTGATTCGTCCAAGGCACCATTTTAGAGCTAGCTTACCCCACACTGATTGGTCCAGTTCAGCAGTTCAAAACCAGAATGGGGAACTAGGCAGACACTGTTCTGACTGCAAAGAAAGTAGGTTAGACAAACTGTAATTTCATTATTACTGTAAATGATTTCTGGCAAACAGTTACATCTTTCAGATAGGTTCCTTTGCACTCTAGTGACTGCAAAATGGAGTGAATTAGCAGCAGCTCGAGTGGTACTCAGAGAAGCACACAGTCCCCCCATACAAACTGATTATGTCTGCAAGCAGACAGCTCTTAAAGAGACAGTACCAGAGGCTCTAAAAACACTCACTGATAAATGGTTTAAATGCCAAACACCATTCAGGCTTGGAGCATTCAAGCAAGCTCCTGGAAGTCTTTTGGGAACCCCCATTTGCAGGGGGGTTACATCAAGCTGCACTTCTCACTGTTTTAAAATATTCCTCGGACTTGTCTGTCTTTCCTGCTATTAGGCAGTCTGATGCTGAAAATAGTAACAGGGAATCAAGTCAGGCCTTTCCCCTGCCAGTTCTCTACAGCTCTTTTCCCGGAGCTGCTTCTGGAAGGCTTGAGCTGCTTTCTCTTTTTTTTTTCCAACTGTTTAACCAGGACAGACACACTAAACTGAAAACTTCTTTACAGGTGCGACCTGGGAGCACAGGTACGTTAAGTAACTTGCTCAGGATCATACAGTATGCAAGTGGGGGCTGTGGGATTCAAACCCAGGTCTCCAGTCCAGATTTGCAGCTCAGAGCCTTAAACTACTGTGCTACTGCCTCCCTTTATCTCGCCACTCTACTAGCAACTGAACTCTTTTCTCTGTCAGTTCTTGGACTAGTCCAGTTTCTCTGAATTCCAGTTGACTAGGGGAGCTGTCAATTACCGTTCTGGAGCTCCTATTTGTCAGTTTTGGCGCAGACCTGAAAAACTACAAAAACTACAGCTTTTTCCCACAAGGCACCTGAGCTAAGGATCCCTAGAGGTCCCAAGTGTCCTAATTGGTCCAAACGGGAAGTCCCAGTCCAAAACATGGTGGGTGCAATTGGAAAATGCATGCTGCAATAAAGGCACGTTAAACAACAATCTATATCTTAAAGACAACTATGAATTAGAAGTAAACAACTGCAGTACTATGTAGAGCTCCCTCTGCTCTATTAGCGACAGCAGAGTGGGGCAAATTGAAGTGACGCCTGGCTGGTCGCGAGCTCTGAAACACCTGGAACGAGCCCAGGCCATTTTTAGCATACACACTGGCTGTGGCATTAAAGAGACAGGCGAAGAGACACATCATAGCACTCTCAGGCAGATCAATAGGAGGACACTAGCCATTTGGAATTTACCATCTCTGCAGGACGTCTGCCTGGCAGTGGGCTTTACTGGAGACCAAGGAGTTACTTAAGGTAAGCCCCCGAATTGGGGAAGGGTAGTTACACACATTTTATGGTTGAGTCATTAAAAACTGAATATGTGTTAATGAGACAGTTTAGGTTGCAGAGCGGTTGTGTGTGCCCACATTTAAACTGCAATGTGGCGCCAGCCATCTTTAAAAAACTTGCAGTACTATGTAGAATGGGAATCATTCTGAAACACCAAAGAATATCAACTGCTGTTGCAAAACATGAGTGAATAATAACTATTGTATTCTACACCAGAAACATATTCCTCCGATTTCATGTTTGTGCAGTGTATCCATCATGTACAGTAAAAAAACATTGGGTACACACATCATGGAATACTTTCCCATGTGTAATGTCTGTTGAGTAGCACCATCATGGAATGCACTAACCTGAATATCTCTGCTACAGACATGCAAACACAGAAACAAAGATTTTTGTCAGCAAAAATGGACCTTTAGGCCTATCTGCCCCTTGTCCCTGCCTATTCCATCACCACTGACCCTAGCTGGTCCTAGGTGTCACTGTCTCCATTAGGTCCTCTACGTGATATACCCGAGTCTATCCCATGCATGCTTGAAACTCTCCACAGTCTCTGCCCCTACTACCTCCCCTGGCATGCAGTTCCAATCATCTACCACCCTTTCTGCAAAGATTTCTGCACATCTCTCCTAAACTTCCTGCTCTTAGCTCCATTGCATGCCCCCTTATTCTACTGCCTTCCTTTCTCTGAAATAGACCCTCCACTTGCACATTGTTCACTCCTGTGAGGTACTTGTAGGTTTTAGTCATGTCCCCTCTGCTCTCCTCTCTTCTAGGGAGTACACATTGAGTTCCTGCATCCTTTTCTTGTATGGCTTCTCATGCAATCCCCTCACCATTTTGGTTGCCCTCATCTGTACTGCTGCCACCCTTTCAATGTCCTTACGGAGGTGTGGCCTCCAGAACTGGACTGTACTCCAGGTGGGGCTTCACCAGTGGGCGATACAACAGCAGTACCACCTCCCTCCTCCTGCTAGAAATCCCTCTCCCAATGCACCCCAGCATCCTGGTAGCCTATCCCACTGCTTTGTCACACTGCCCAGCTACCTCGAGGTCATCAGATATGATGACCCCAGGTCTGTTTCTTGCTTGGTAACTGTAAGTTCCACTTGCTTCATCTTATACACAGCCCCTAGGTTCTGCAGCCCTAAGTGCATTATCTTGTACTTATCGTCACTGTAACCCAGCTGCCATCCCCTAGACCAGTCCTCTAGTTTCCTCAGATCCCTTTGCATTCTCTCGACCCCTTCCTGGGTATCCACCCTGATGTAGATTTTTGTATCATCCACAAAGGGACACGCATTGTCCTCATACTTCTTAGCAATGTCACTTATGAAGACACTGAGGAGGACCAGCCCTAACACTTAGCTCTTTTGCACCCCACCAGTCACTCTTCTATTGCCTGAGTGGCAACCATTTACTACTGCCCTTTGTCTCCTATCCCTTAACCAGTTTGATACCCAGTTTGCCACTTTCTCCCCAACCCCCAGGCTGTTTAGTTTCTTAACTAGCCTCCTGTGTGGTGCAATGTCAAAAGCCTTACTGAAGTCCGGATAGGCCATGTCCACTGCTCTCCCTTGATCCACCTATCTGACAACCTAGCCAAAGAAATCTATGAGACTAGTTTGAAATAACATCCCCCGTGAAACCATGCTGCTGGTGGTCCTGCAGCCCTTTTGCCTCCAGGTGCTCCTCGTGTCTTTCTTTCAGTAGTGTCTCCATTAATCCCCACCACTGATGTGAGACTGACCAGCCTATAGTTGCCAGCACCTTTCCTACTGGCCTTTGTCCAGTCCTCTGGAACTTCCCCCATCTCCACTAAGGTACTAAAACGTGCTGTCAGAGGAGCAGCCAGCACCGTGCTCAGTTCCTGTAGGACCCTTGGATTTTTATTTTATTTATTTATTGAAAAGTTTCACCAGGAAAGGCACACTGAACAATCAGATTGTTCATCTCCCAGTGCATCCTGGGGGAAAGGGGTCCAGGAAATACATATAATATACCTAGCATCATATTGACAAAGTACAGCATATGGATTTGCAATGCATGACAAGTGAACACATTACAATACATAGTAAGTATAATCAGACAGCAGATATGACAAGACATGTAGAAGTTTGCATTGGTTCGCCAACTCAATGTTAGGAACCAAGCATAGAGAGTAATAGTGTAACCTCCCTACAAATAGGGGTTCCCAAAAAGTCTTCCTTGAGCTTGCATAAATGCTTACTGTCAGGCTGGAGTCCTGCCTTTTAGCAGTTTAAATGTGATTGCCAAAGAGTGCCTGTATAACCTCTGTGTACTGTCTCTTTAAGAGCTGCCTGGATTGCAGTCATAAGTAATCTGAGAGGGAGCTCTGTTGAAAGATGTAACTATTTGCTGAAAATCATTTAGAGTGATAATTATAATGTAGTTTGTCTAGCCTGCCTTCTTTGCAGCAAGGACTGTTTTGTTTATCTGCACTATCTTGGTCCTGGACAGGCGAATTGGACCAATCAGTACTGATGAGACCTAAAATGGAGCAGGACTACAAGAGCTGTCTGGAGTAAAAATCTGTAGGAAATTATTGTTTTGGGCTTTTGATGCCCTTTTACACCTGAAGGGGGAGCCTTTGTTCTGACTGATAGACAGATCAGCCAACCAAACCTTTTGGATTCTGGGGAAAGTCCCAGGCTTGCTGGCAGTTGAGTTAAATCTAAGTTGGGAACTGAAGAAGCAACAGCTTGAGGCAGTCGAGCAGCTGTCTGAGTAGTTTCACGTGGGAGAACTGTGAAAAGGCCTAAGATTTGGCCTGCATGCCTGTCTGCTGCCCCTGAGAGGGAGAAGAGAATCAGTTCGGACTGAATCTGAGTTTGTGAGAAAGAAGTAAGCCACTGAGTTGTGACCAGGATCAACCTGAAGAAGACCGAAGATTTGCTGAGTGCATTGGCCTGTCAGGATTTCCAGCTACCTCTAAACTCCCGGTGTGTGCAGAGACTTTGCGATTGTGACCGGAAAGCAGTTTTCCTGGTATAGTAGAATCCTTTACATGTAAATGTGCTGTGTGTTTATAGTGGGTCATGATTTGGTTCCCCACTGTGTGAATTGTTTTCTGCTTGCTGAAAGCTGAATCCAGCTCAAATGGACTGAATCTGCATTCATCTCTATACGGCCTGGGCCTTGCCACACTGGCCCTGCCAGACTACCCCACTGCACAGAGAAAGCCATGAACATGAGACCTGCCTGGGGATCTGCCCTATGCTCCACGCTTGAACAGGAACGATGCCTCTGTGAATCGTGTGGACCCTGCTTCTCCTGGCACTCCAGATCAACCACCTGCGGTCTCAATTTTTGCCCAGCCTGTGTCCAGTCTTGGGTATTGTGAGTAACCATCAGGGTAGCTCCCTGCAACAGCAGCTTAATCTAAGTGTGTCATCTGATTGTCTTGTTTCTTTTCTTTCATGAACTGAGTCTTCCAGCTCCGGATTACAATTAGTGTGTGTGGTGCATGCTGTTTCCTTCCATCACAGTGCCTCAACCAGCTGCAACACCGGCCTATCCCGGGCAACGATCCTGGCTAGCCCACCTCTTCTCCAGCTGGGTACCCAGAGTGTGTGACTGTTTAGGGACCCTGAAGTGCATGCATAACCATTTGATTGATAGAGCCTTTAAGCAAATTAACCTGATTATGCCCCTCCCTTGTTCAAGTCCCCTCAATAAATCAGATCTAACTCTTTTTGCATTTAACCTGACTGTGGTTCCAGTTTGTGCCAAGAGTACTGTGCTGTTTTTATTTGATTTGCATAACCTTGTTTTACAGGGGGTCCCCAGGGTCGAGCTAAAGGAACCTGCCCTGGTGGTAAGTGCAAACAGTGTGGAGAATTGCCTGGTGTACAAAAGGTATTGTGAAAGTGATCATTGTGTATTGTTCTGACCACTAGCAGGGAAAGAGGGGGGGTTACAGTGTCCTGGAGGACTGTGCCCAGGTTAGCTTGACCACTACCAACCCTGACCTCTGGGTGGAGGCACCCATTTCAGTACCCAGGCCCCTTAACCTGCTACTAGCCATGCAGGCAGAGGTAGTAGCCCTTGGGATAGCGCCACCTCAGGGTTACATCTTGGAGGCTCACCGCTGGGATTTTGTGCCTTCTAGTGGCCAAACATTATGAATTATTGTTAAAGATTTTATTTTTATTTTATTTATTTATTTTATTTAGCTTTTGTTGACTGGGTAAATGCACTAGACAAATCCTGCCTATTTTCAGGCACGACCCGCGGGAGGAGGATACAGATGAATGCCAACTGACACTGAACCAGATTAAGCTGTTGGTGGTATTTTTAGTGAATGAGGGAAATTTGGCGAGGACACCGGGGAAATTCCCCTACTCTTTTCGCAGGTGGCGCTGTCCCTCCGTTTGAGGAGATGGAGGATACCAGTCGGTCGGTGGAGTTGGAGGAGGAAGGTTGTGAGTACGTGACTCCGACCTTTTCTGGAAATGGGAATGAGTTTGCGGAAGATATTCGGTCTCTAGTTGTCCCTTCTGGTACGGTTTCTGAATTGGAGTTGGAGAATTTGGAGCATGCTTCGGTTATGAACGATGAGACAGAATTGGTTTTAAAAAATGAACTCGAACAGAAAAAGCTGCATCTTTTGGATCTTATCAATTTGGCTGAGAAGGATTTTTGTTCCTGTCAGCAGAAGCTGGAAGTCGAATGGAGTAAAAGGAAGCATTCTCCTGTAAGCCCTGTTCTGGATGGAGGGAAATGCTTTGGTCAGCAGGTTGGCAATGGTATTAGTACGAACACTGTTTTAGGGGGAGAATCTGTTTCGCTTCCTTCGTTCGGACAGTTGTGTTTTCTGGCACCTTGGACCCCTGGTGAGGCACTACAGCAGGCGGACTGGGTATGGACTGGGGAAAGATGGGTTCCTGATCCCATAATACCTGTACCTGGGGTTTCCAGCTCACAATTTCATGCACAGAATGCTTCGCTCGCTTTCCCTATTGTCCCGTCTAATTCTGAGCCTGACTTCAGGTATTACGAATGCGCAGTCCCAGGGTGAGGCTAGTGAATTTTTGAATACGCAAAACGCCACGGGCGACCAGGATTTACAGAGATCTTTTTTGCCATCATCGTCTGGTCTAGAAATCTCTACGTTGGTTGTGCCTGCATTGGATTCCGTGTTTGCATCTGGTTCGCCGCAGTTGGTGTGTGGTAAGACAATGTGCGAGACTGTGGGCTCTCTAAATCCTGGGGGTCACAATACGAAATCCTTTGCTGGCCTGTTTAAGAAGCCAGTAGAATCTGTCAAGCGCAGATTCTTAGTGAGATTGAGGTATAGGGGGCAGTTGCCGGTTGCTTCTGATCGTATTTGGGTGGGGAAGGTTTTGTTAATTAATTCTATGGCTTTTTCTCCTACTGAAGTATATGCTCTGATTCATCCTCCGGGTGATTTTTATTATGATATTAGCTTCTGTACGGGGTTGTCTTTGGATAAATTCTGGAGAATGTATTATGAGTTACAAGATAGTGAGCATTGGAAAGACTTTCAGGCTATTCCAGTAACTAAGCCTGCAGTCAAGACGGTTACAATTCTTTTCCGGAATGGGGGTGTGAATATTTCTGACATTATGTTTTGGCTGGAGAAAAAATGCTATGTGCAAGATAAGCCTAGACCTATTTTGGATATGAATGGTTTTTGGACTGGGGGTTGGACTATCCGAGTTCGCCTAATTCATGATGCTGAAGGAATACAGCATTTGCCTAGCTTTCTTTTAGGGATGGGACAGGGGTATTATTTTTTATGCTGGACAACCAAAGAGCTGTTTTAAATGTGGTTCTTTATCTCACTTAAATACTGCATGTGATCAGATTAGGTGCTTTCATTGTGGGATGCTGGGCCATTCTATTACTGAATGCACTGCTTCCCCAGTATGCAGTTTGTGTAATGAGCTGAATCACGTGTTTTCTGATTGTCCTTGGAAACATTCTGATGTTAATGATACCTCTGACCAGGAACATTTCTTGGCACAAGCTCGAACTTCTACTGTTGTGTCTGATGGTACGGAACCTAGTCCTGTACCCAGAGGTAGACGTAGGGGTAGGAGGAGGGCCGGTGGGCTCCCGAATGTCAGAAGGTCTAGCTTAAGATCAGGCCAGGATTTATTGATAATGGCTCCTTCGCAGGAGGTCCCCTTACTCCCTAGTGTAAGCTCTTGTAGGGATGACATGGTTACACCTTTTGTAACTCCCCGAGGGTCTCTCATTAGACCTACTCCTAAGCAGGGAATGGATCCTAGTAGTTCCCCATTTCTGAAGGTATTAGATAGCATAGGCGATGAGGAGGCATTACAGGTTTCTCAGGGTGATCTGTTGCCTTCGGTTGGTGGTGTGCCTAGTGTTACACCAAAATCTCCCTTGCCCTTAGCAAATAGGTTTTCGATCCTGGCTACCTGGGGTGATCACGTAGATGGTGTGCTCCCTGTTGTGGATCAGGATTCCTCTGGGCCTGATATGGCTTCTTCTCTGAGTACTCCTGGGAGTTCTGTTAAACAGCGACAATCTGATGCTATAGAACATGACTAGATCCAGTAATAAAATGCCTAAACCCCACCCTTAAGATCCTTTCCCATTTACAGTAACTTCTTTAAATGTTAATAGCATTAGATCCCATGTTAAACGCCAGTCGACTTTTGGGATTCTTTCTTTTTTGAATTATGATGTGTATCTTTTACAAGATACTCGTTTATACACTACGACGGATATTAATAATGCTAGTATCTTTGGCGTTGGGGAGTATCATATTGGTCTTTTGGTACAGAACCTTGTAGTGGGGTTGGTGTTTGTTTTACTACGTTAGATGTTACGCTTCTTCGGTTGGTTGAAATTGAACCTGGCAGGGCGCTGCTGGTAGATGTCAAGGTACGTGGCATTACTTGCCGTTTAATTTCAGTTTATGGTCCGCAGTTGAAATCCCTGAGGATTTAATTATTATATAAAATTCAGCCTTTTTTGTACACAAGAGGTTTTTGGTTTTTTGGCGGGGATTTTAATGTTAATTTTTCGCAGAAGGAGACAATAGGTAAACAATATTGTGATAAATCCTGTTTGACTTCAATTCTTGCTCTGGCTGGTTTGAAAGATTCACATCAGGTCGGGAGAGCTTCGGTAAAACCTACTTTTTTAAAAGGTAAATTGACCTCCCGTATTGATTTCATTTTTGTTCCAAAATCCATTAGGATTGATCGCCTGATTTATGTTCCGGTGGAAACTTCGGACCATGTATTGATTGGGCTAAGGATAGACTCTTGTCAAGGAAGGAAGAAAGGTCCAGGATTTTGGAAATTAAATACTTCATTGTTGAGTGATGCTTCGGTTATTGCAGATTTAAAACTGATTGTATGTGACCAGGTTACTACTATTGGTTTATATGAAGATAGAGGGAGTTGGTGGGGAGCTTTTAAAACCTGTTTGGTTGGTTATTTCCAGACCCATATTCGTGTGGTGACTAGATCAAAACATGAACGATATTTGATGCTTTGTCGTTCTTTGCAGTTACTCATATCGAGACAATATGAAAGTGGTTTGGATTTATCTTGAGATATTACTCGGATAAAGATGTCTATGTTGCCGTTTCAGTATGACCGTATGGCATCTTTACTTAAAGAACAGTCCTTTGGGACTCAGGGGAAATCAGCTCAGGTGAATCCTTTTTTGGCGTGTCAGTCGAGATCTAATAGTCGCTTGTTCTCTGGCGTGTGTAGGGAAGATGGTGTATTGCTGTTGGATAATGAAGATATCATGGATTTTTTGGATTCACATGTCGAGAGAACATTTGGGACTCCCCACCCAGTTTCTTGTTTTACCTCTCAATTGTTGGAGGCAGCAGATCTTCCACAAGTTGATTGTGCTTTACAGTCTAGTATGGTAACTGCTTTTACTGAAATGGAGTTGGGTGCAGTGATTGCTTCTTTGAAGAAGGGGATCTCACCGGGATCCGATGGATTACCTGGGGAATTATACAAGTTATTGTGGGAGATTATGCCTAAGGAGTTACTGGCTTTATATAATTCATTTCTTTCAGATATGCTTTTGCCTACCCAGATGTATGAAGGGTTGTTAATTTTTCTCTTTAAGAAGGGGAATCGTACTGACATTCAAAATTGGAGGCCTTTAACTCTTTTGAATGTTGATTTTAAGATATTGTCTAAGCTTTTAGGGAATAGATTGTCTCTTGTGATGCCTGATTTGATTAATGAACAACAATTTTGTGCAGTGTCTGGGAGGAAGTTGACTGACGCCTTGATTTTTCTTAGAGAGGTTATGTCACTATGTAAGGATCCGGTGGAAGGTCCAGAGGGGTTTTTTTGTAAGCCTGGATCAATCTAAGGCCTTTGATGAAGTGTCCCATGAATATCTATGGGCATGCATGACAGCGTTTGGTTTGCCACTTCAGTTTGTGAATTGGGTGCAACTATGCTATGCCTTAGCTACTGTTGTCCCTTTGGAAAATGGGTGGAGAGGTCATTCCCATGGTATTTCAAAGGGAGTTAGGCAGGGATGTCCACTTAGCCCCTTATTGTACGTTTTGGCTTTGGATCCATTATTGCGGATTATTAGTAAATCTCCCTTGATTAAGGCTATCACTACAGACACTTATTGTTTGCCGAAGCTGATTGCCTATGCGGATGATATTTGTTTTGTTTTACCTGATGGTACGGCTATAGAGCTGGCCTATGATTTGCTTAACTCTTTGGGAGGGATCATGGGTGCTAGGATAAATGAAGAGAAAACAAAATGTATTGATATTTCAGGGTTCCCTAATAGTTTGTCTTTGGTTGGGCGCTTTTGGGTGGAACCAGAACCTTGTAAGATTTTGGGACTTTATTTTGGTGGTAGGGAGGGAGCTTTGGATAACTGGAAGAAGGCTTTATGGGATGGCAATGCTAGAGTCTCTCAATGGAACAGACATAGATTGTCAAAGAAGAAACATATTTATTTGATTAAGTCTTATCTCCTTCCTGTTTTTTATTGATCAGCAATGTGTATTATATACCTAAATCATTGGAAACGCCTTTGTTGCGTTGTTTTTTTAGCGAAGTTTGGGGTAGCTGTTTAAACCCTATTAAAAGAAATACGTTATATTTGGAGATTAAAGAGGGTGGTTTGGGGATGATTCACCCAGTAGTGTTTTTCTTTACGAATTTTCTTTATATGAACTTGGTTCCTGTGGTACGGAACATTTCAAAATTATGGATTATACCATTGACATCCCAATTGAAGGGTGTTTTGGGTGAATGGAAGGAAGGTCGGTTTTTACATTTTAATAAATGCCATCCACCATTGCTGGACAGTTGGAGGTCGGTGTTTGACAAAATTAAAAGTTGGGATATACGTTGGGCAGTGGTAAAGAAGCTCCATAGGAAAGCTTTGTATGCCTCGATTTTGGGAAACTTTTTTTCTGATACTCCGTTTATATCTCTTCCCAATGCAGTGAGTTCAAATTTGGCTAGTTACTTAACTAATTCCCGTATTCCACAACAGATGTGGGACATTTTATGGTTGGGTATACACGGTAGGGTTAATGTATGCAGTAATCAAAAACATAAATCCTTGCAAGAGCGATTTTGCCCGAGGGATAAAATGTATTGCCCTTTTGGAAACAATGGATCACCTGTATTTTGTTTGCTTTTATGTTACAGAATTTTGGGATGTCCTTAAAGAACGATGGAAAAATAGTTTAGTTTTTCCGCCTTTAAAGGATAGCCTGTATTATGGCTTCTTTGCTACTGAACGACCGGGGGGCTGGTATGGTACTTTACAAGTTCTCCATGTTTATTTTTTATATTAGTTATGGATCAGTCGCTGTAGACTTTTGTTGCAACAACAGTTTATTTCTCCACTTACTTTGATTATAATGATAGAATCTGAAGTGGGAAAGTTGAGGGTGGCAGAACGTGCTTTATTTTCTTTGTCCAGTTGGAGTTCTTTTTGGGATAGTTTTGATTTTTTATGCATTTTTTTTATTTGTGTGTGGATATATTACATTGTGCTATTTTTTATTGGTGTCCTGTTTGAGGAGTAGAAGAGGAAAACGAGGAAAAAAAAAGGAAAATATAAATTTATTTTTATCATGTTTGTTTATATGTATTTTTATGTTTTTTTTTTTTTTTTTGGTTGTATTTGTATTTAGATTGTATTGCATTGATTTTTGTGTTGTTATTGTTATGATTTCAATAAAAAATTCCCCTACTCTTTTCGATAAGTGCCATGGGATCTTTAAAATCCACCTGAACTACCACCAATCCAGGCAGATGGGACCTCAGTTTAACGTCTCATCTGAAAGACAGCACCTCAGAAGCACAGCACCCCTCTCATGCTGCACTACAGTGTCAGTACTGGTATATTGACCCAAGTGCCAGATGTGGGGATTGAACCCACAGCCCTCTGATCTCCTGGCCTCAGAGGTGAGTGTGCTACCTACTGAGCCACTGACACTGACTAAATTAGATTAAAGATTAATGGCTACCCCAGTAGAAATGGCTGTACACCAGTTGGTGGGGTGGTGTACGGGGCAGGAGATCGACCCCCAAAATGCTCTGCTTATACTGGATATTTCTCTGGGTACCCATAAGGACATTTTAGAGGGAGCACTCTCCAAAGTTGAATGTTTAAAAAACCCTGTGGTGGTGGGTCAACAGGCTGATTTGATCGCCCAAACTTTCATAGCCTTGGTAGAGTATAGTGACCTCATGGACAGCTCTAAAATGCCACAGAATATTGTTTCAGAAGGGGTGTCAGTCACCTGGAGAGTGATAATAAAAGACAGTACAGACCATGGGGAGGATGTGCTCCCACCATTATCTGAGACTTTTGAGGAGAAATTTGCTAAGTTGTTGCTGGAGGAAGGGAAAACCATAGAGGACTTTAAGAAACTATTCCTGCCACCTGGGGGAGTTCCTTCCCCAACACCTCCTCCCACTCCAGCACCTGTTACTGCCCCACCTTCTGTGCCTGTGCCAATGCAGGCCCCTATATCTGTACCCGCCATTAGTCACGACTCCTACCGAAGGCTGAGAATCTTCTAGGGCACCCTCCCCACCCCCCAGGGGAGGATGATTGGGAGATCTGGATAGACTATGTTGCCCCTCTAGTACTTGAATGGCAATGCTCAGAAGCAGAGAAATGAAAGAGGTTGAGTGAGAGCCTCCGAGGTCCTGCCCTGGCTACCATCCGTGCCAAGTGGGCCAATAACCCCGGAGCAACTGCACAGGACTATCTTGATGTATTGGAGAATGTGTATGGCTGAGAATCTTCTCGAGCACCTTCCCCACCCCCCGGGGGAGGATGACTAGGAGACCTGGATCGACTATGTTGCCCTCTTGGTACCCGAGTGGCAGTGTGCGGAGGCTGAAAAGCAGAAAAGAATCATAGAAAGTTTGAGGGGTCCTGGCCTTGAAGCCATTACATTTTTGAGGTCCATGAACCCTGATGTATCTGCTCAGAAGTACCTATCTGTACTTGAAGGCAATTTTGGGAGCATTGAGTCAGGGGAGACTTTGATGTGGAAATTCCAAGGGGGAAGTTTGTCTGCGTATGTTTCTCACCTAGAAAGAGTTCTGCAGAAAGCTTACTGGAAAGGTGGGGTAGCCACTAGTGATTTAAACCGTGTGAGATTGGAGCACATACTGCAACATGCCAAGCATTCTAAACTGCAGATCATCCAGTTAAGGCTCGAGGATAGGAGAGGTAACCCACCTGACTACTGTGACTTGATAAAAGAACTCCAGGAGGTAGAAGGTGAAGAGGGAGCTTGTAATTATGGGGTGAGTGCAGCCCAAGTGATCATGGCACTGGAGGGCCCTTCCAAAATGGAGACCACTAAGAGTGTCCCGCTGTGGGCTAAATGGTGGGGGGAGGACTTGCTGAAGGAAGTCAGAAAAGTAGCTCCCTGCAACAACAGTTTAATAAGTGTGTCATCTGATTGTCTTGTTGTTTCTTTTCTTTAATGAACTGAGTCCTCCAGCTCCGGATTACAATTAGTGTGTGTGGTGCATGTTGTTTTCTTCCATCATAAGGCCCCAATCAGCTGTGACACTGGCCTATCCCGGGCAACGTTCCTGGCTAGCCTACCTCTTCTCCACCTGGGTACCCAGAGTGTGTGACTGTTTAGGAATCCTGAAGTGCATGCATGACTATTTGATTGATGCAGCCTTTAAGCAAATCAACCTGATTACGCCCCTCCCTTGTTCAAGTCCCCTCAATAAATCAGATCTAACTCTTTTTGCATTTAACCTGACTGTGGTTCCAGTTTGTGCTAAGAGTACTGTACTATTGCTATTTGATTTGCATAACCTTGTTTTACAGGGGGTCCCCAGGGTCAAGCTAGAGGAACCTGCCCTGGTGGTAAGTGCAAACGGTGTGGGGAATTGCCTGGTGTACAAGAGGTATTGTGAAAGTGATCACTGTGAATTGTTACGGCCACTAGCAGGGAATCAGGGGGGTTATAGTGGCCTAGAGGGCTGTGTCCAGGTTAGCTTGACCACTACCAACTCTAACCTCTGGGTGGAGGCACCCATTTCAGAACTCAGGCCCCTTAACCTGCTACTAGCCAAGCAGGCAGGGGTAGTAGCCCTTGGGATACCGTTACCTAGAGGTTACAATAGGAAAAACAGTAATACAACAACTATATATACATTATATGGCCTCTGGAGGAAGCAAGTGCTTAACACAGCAACAATAAGATACCACGAAATTAGTATTATGGAACTTTTTTTTTTATTCGAATTCCATCTGCCCCATTGCCTTATTCCCCTTTAAGGCTTTCTATCCCTTCTGGCCCCCCTTCACAGAGAATGGACTTGTGTCCACTTCCCCATCTCCCTGGTGCTTACTGCAGCATGCTGGTCCAGCTCCCCCACCATCTACTGTGAAAACTGAGCAGACATAATTGTAAGCCCCCCAATTTGGGCTTACCTGTGTGGGCTCTGGCCCTGATGCCTCTCTAAGGGGTCTTGGGTGGGATCCGGACCATGGCCCCTCCTGTCACCTAGTGGCTGTGGCCACCAACACCATTCACTGTCCTAGGCCCCATGGGATTGCCGCATGGAGGGGCCAAGGGTCAAAGCACGGGTCTTGTGCCTGCGAGCACTGGGGAGAGAGTGTGACTTGCAGTACCGGTATTTTGGGAAGCTGGGATTGCAAAGTAAATAAATAAGATGGTGGCCACACTCTCTCCGAACATGCACGGCTAACAGAGATAAGATTCACTGGAGCTGCGCTCCAGTTTTGGCTTGGCCATGTGGCCATTGGATGGGAATATATTCCCGGCTCTGGGGTGAGCGGAAGAGCTTGGGATAAATGGCAGTGGTGACTGGGGGTTCTCCAGTCAAGGGAGGACATAGCTTTAGCCCTGTTAGAGGACTAGATCAAATAAATCAGTTCTGGACTGCAGAGAGCCCTACAGGGAGACAAAATGGCAGCCCCCATAAAAAATTACAAAATTGGGCTGCTGGGTAAAATAAAGAGCCAGCCATGAGATCATCTGGTAAGCTGCAGACAATCAGATGGAGGCTGCTAGAGGGAGACTGTTTTGGCACCAGAAAGAGAGTTGTTGTTGGGAGGAGCTGCAGGGTGGTTGTGAGGAGAGAGACTGTCCAAGTCTATCAAGTTTGCCTGGTTGTTTCTGAGCCCCTGCTACCTCAAACTACTAAGCTGAGTGCAAAAGGATTAGTAGCTGTTTCTGTGTGAGTAAAGCAGAAAAATGAAAGTATTCTATAGCAGCTCAAGCAGTTGGACAGCTTTTCGAACTGGGAAAAGAGTTGGGCTGCGGATCTCGAGTGAGCCACTGATCCCCTCGGTGCAGACGTTGGTTGATGAAGTAAACGTTCAGACAGGGGAGAGACTGTAAGTGTTGAGGAAAGCCACTGGGACAGGACGCAGCACAGTTTGGGGAGGCATTCCCTGAGATAGGGGCTATGGAGTGAGACTGTGGAAGCCCCACTGCCCTGCACAGGTCCTGTAGTGTGGCTAGACATTCAACAGAAGGGATTGAGGAACATAGGCAAGCCTGGTTCCTCGGACTGAAGACGATGATGCCCGATGTTGAAGGATGGAAAAGGCCTGCCTGAGTGAAGTCTGTCTATGAAGGCCTATAGGCGAAGTTGTCAAGGTCAGGCAGGCGAAGATCATCACCCCTCAAGTTTATCCAGTTCTGGTTTCCCACTGGTAGTGCACCACCAAGTGAGAGCCTTCATGGTACCGTCCAATTCATCTAATTGTGAACCCCTTGTGTGAGCTGCAAAATCTGTGAGTACCCTGAGCTGTGGCTCTGGGGAGTCTATTAGTTAACTAGTCAGTTAGGATTACAGGGCGCAATCTCTGCAAAGGATGGACTGGAGGAGGGCAGATGTGATTCCCCTTCACAAAAGTGGGAGCAAGGCAGAAGCAGGAAACTACAGACCTGTTAGTTTAACCTCAGTGGTAGGGAAAATGATGGAATCACTTCTGAAGGAAAGAATTGTTGAGTATCTAGAGGCCAGAGGGGCACAGGACCCAAGACAGCATGGATTCACAGCGGGAAGGTCATGCCAGACAAATCTGATAGATTTCTTTGACTGGGTGACCAAAGTAGTTGATCAGGAGGGGCTGTGGACATGGCCTACCTAGACTTTAGCAAGGCATTTGACACAGTCCCACACAAAGATTAATATACAAGTTAGCCAGCCTGGGAGTGGGTCCCAAGATGACAGCCTGGGTAAAGAACTGGCTGGAGAATAGGACACAGAGAGTAATAGTAAATGGAGTCCACTCTGAAAAAAGAGGGGTTAGTAGTGGGGTACCGCAGGGTTCAGTATTAGGACCGGTCCTCTTCAATGTCTTTATAAGCGACATTGCAGAGGGACTGGAAGAAAAAGTATGTCTCTTTGCAGATGACACAAAGATCTGCAACAGAGTTGATGCACAAGGTGGGTGGAAAGGATGAGAGGGACTTGGCAAGGTTAGAGGAATGGTCAAATGTATGGCAGCTTAGATTCAATGCTAAGAAGTGCAAGGTAATGCACCTGGGAAACAAAAACCCAGGGAAGAGTACACAATGGGGGTGAGATACTAACAACAACAAAAATGGAAAGGGACCTGGGGTAGTCATATCAGATGACCTAAAGGTGGGCAAGCAATGTGAGAGGGCAGTAAGGAGGGCTGGGGAATACTGGGATGCACAGGAGAGGCATCACCAGTGAAAACAAGTTATTATCCCTCTGTACAGACAGCTGGTGAGACCACATCTGGAGTACTGCGTGCAGTTCTGGAGACCCAATCTCCATAAAGACATAGACAGGATGGAAGCTGTCCAGAGGAGGGCAACTAAAATGGTGCAGGGTCTGCACGGAAGACATATGAAGAGAGACTAGGAGCTTAAATATATAGCCTTGAGGAAAGGAGGAGAGGGGGACATGATAGAAACTTTCAAGTACCTCAAGGGAATCAACAAAGTCCAAGAGGGTAGCATAGAAACATAGAAACATAGAAGTTGACGGCAGATAAGGACCGCAAGGCCCATCCAGTCTGCCCATTTCTTTTTCTACCTTATAAATGTGCCATCGGCCTTTGCTCTGTCAGTGGCCTATCTATTCATAGTCATTTGTATTGCTCCCTTATGCCTATCCCATGCCTGTTTGAAGCCCTGCACTGTATTCATAGCCACCACTTATTGTGGTAAGCCATTCCATGCATCCACCACCCTTTCTGTGAAAAAGAATTTCCTCACATTCCCCCTTAATCAGCCTCCCTCTAATCTCATGCTGTGTCCTCTTGTCCTGCTATTTTTCTTATATTTAAACATGTTAGACTCTTTCACCTTGTTTATGCCCTTAAGGTGTTTGAATGCCTCGATCATATCACCTCTCTCCCTCCTTTGCTCAAGGGTATACATATTGAGCTCTGCTAATCTGTCCTCATATGTCTTCTGATGCAGTCCATGCACCATTTTGGTTGCCCTTCTCTGGACTGCCTCAATTTGGTTAATGTCCTTGTGAAGGTGTGGCCTCCAATACTGCACGCAGTACTCCAGATGGGGCCTAACCAGTGTCTTGTACAGAGGATTATTACCTCCCTCTTACGACTTGTGATACCCCTACTAATACACCCTAACACCCCCCTAGCCTTACCTACTGCTTTAGAGGTCTGCTTGGATGATTTTAGGTCATCAGTGATGATGATGCCCAAGTCTCTTTCTTCCTTTGTGACTGCTGGCAGCTCCCCTCCCAGCCTATAGGTGGCTTCAGGGTTTCTCTTCCCTATGTGCATGATTTTGCACTTCTTTGCATTAAATCCCAGTTGTCACTCTTCTGATCATTCTGCTAGTTTATCCAGATCTCTTCTCATTCTGCCCACCCCATCTGGATCATCTACTCTGTTGCTGATCTTGGTGTCATCTGCAAACAGACAAGCCTTACCCTCTAGGCCATCTGCAAGGTCACTAATGAAGATGTTGAAGAGGACTGGCCCCAGGACTGATCCCTGAGGTACCCCACTTGTGACTTGCATCTCTTCTGACTGTATACCATTTACCACCACTCTCTGTTTTCTGCCCGTCACAGTTTGCCACCCAGTTGACCAACTTCTGACCCACCCGAGCCTACCCAGCTTATTTATCAATCTTCTATGTGGAACAGTGTCAAAAGCTTTGCTGAAGTCAAGGTAGGCGACATCAACTGCTCCCCTTGGTCCACCACTCTGGTTACCCAGTCAAAGAAATCTATGAGATTAGTTTGACAGGACCTTCCTTTGTAAACCCATGCTGTCTTGGATCCTGTGCCCTATGGATTCCAGGTGTTGCACTATCCTTTCCTTAAGGAGTGCCTCCATAATCTTGCCCACTACTGAGGTAAGACTGACGGTCTGTAGTTCCCGCCTCCTCCCTGCTACCACTCTTGTGGAGGCGGGATCACATAAACCCTTCTCCAGTCTTCTGGGACCTCTCCTGTGCTCTGAGACTCACTAAACAATTCTGCTAATGGCTCTGCTAGTTCCTCCTTTAGCTCCTTAAGTACCCTGGGATGTATGCCATCAGGTCCCATTGCCTTATCCACCCTGAGCTTAGCAAGTTCTTGTAGGACCCTTTCTTTTGTGAAGGAGTAGTGCTCACCTCCCTCCCCTGTGTCCATGATGCTGAGCTGTGGGCCCTGCCTACCTTCTCTTCAGTAAATACTGAGCAAAGTATCTATTTAGGATAGATGCCTTTACAGGTCCTCCTCCTCACATGCTCCCTTTTCTCCATTAAGCTGTAATACCCCTCTGGACTTTCTCCTTTCACTAATGTATCTATAGAAAGTCTTGTCACCTTCTTTACTGTTCTGCTAGTGTTTCCTCAGTTTGGGACTTTGCCTGCCTTACTGCCTTCCCTGCTTCCCTTAGGGCAGTTTGGTATGCCTCCTATCTTCATCCGCTGTGTTCCTTATATTTCCTGAAGGCCAGCCTTTGGCTCTGACCTTTTCTGCTACTGTATTTGAGAACCAAAGTGGTTTCCTTCTTCTTTGCACTTCCTTTTCTGTCTAACACAATGGGATGTTGCTTCAAGTATTGCATCCTTAATGCTTGCCTACTTTGCCTGTACCCCTCACCTGTGTTTCTTTTTGCCAGGGCTAGCTTAACTCTGTTGGCCATCTTATCAAAGTCAGCTCCTCTGAAGTCCCATATTTTGCCTTGGAATGGGATGATTTAGATGCAGTAGCCAAATTGAACCATGCCATGTGATGGTCACTGGCCCCCAGGTAACCTTCTACCTGGAGATCTGTGATCCCCCCTTTGTTAGTCAGTACTAGATCTAGGATAGCCCTGTCTCTTGTGGGTTGCTGTACCAGTTGTTTGAGGCCCTCCCCCTGCAGAGAATCCACTATGAGTCTAGTTCTGGCAGATGTTCCTGCTGGTATTGACCAATCTGTATCCGGCATGTTGAAGTCTCCCATTATCAGAACCTCCCTTTAGCTGTCATGTTTTGTATATCTTCTAACAGTAATGTGTCTATGTCCTCCCTCTGGTCTGGGGGCCTGTAGACAACCCCAGTTCTTATGGCTCTCCCATTTCCTGTTTCCAGGGTGACCCACAGTTCTTCTGGCTCCTTATGTGTATTCTGAATTTCTGTAGCTTTGATATTTTCATTAACATACAGGGCCACCCCCCCCTTTTGCACCTTGGTCTCTTCTGAACAATACATAGCCAGGTACTGAAGTCTCCCAAGTGTGGTTACTGGTAAACCACGTCTCACTAGTTGCTACTATGTCCAGTTTAGCCTCTGACATTATTGCCTCTTGGTCTGGATCTTATTTCCCAGGCTGTGAGCATTGTGTACATGATTTTCCATTGGCCAGATTTTGGTGTGTTAGTTGTTGGGTGAAGTTTGGCATTACCTCTGCGTCGTATGGGGAGACAAACCTTTTTCTTACCTGGTGATGCAAATGAATGGCAAACATGCTGAATTCCTGTTTGACCACTAGCTGAGGGGAGGTGTTCTTCCCATTCGACGTATGGGTGCTGCACCCTCCCCATTTGCTAGTTTAAATATTCTGCAAAGACATCAAACTTCTGCCCCAATGCACTGACTCCCTCTTTAGTCAGATGCAGTCCATCAAATTTAAAGAACTTTCACTCCCAGAACTGTTGCAGTTCCCTACAAATCTGTGTCCTTTTCCTGGCACCAGCCCTTGAGCCACGTGTTTAGCTCCCTATCTCCCCTTCTCTGACCTTCAGTCCATCTGCTCCCCTCCCAGACTGGCAGGATCTCAGAGAAGGAGATGCCGGACGAAATAGATGATAGTTGTCACCCAGCCTGGTCAGGTGTTCCTTGGTCTCCACAACTGACCGGCTGGCGAGATCATTATTCCATGTGTACTAGGACATCAATGTTTTCTCCTGCTTTGTGAACAGTTTTAGCAATGCGGTCAGTGTCTCTCCATGCTGATGTACCTGGAGACATCTGACCATCACCCTGGCTGGAGATGGGTATCAACTCCCCGAATCATGGAGTCTCCTATGATCAGAAGTTTTTGGATTTCCTTTGTGCTTGTTTTGTTTTGGTTCCTGATTTGGGTGAGTTTTGTTGTGCTAGCTCCTGTGCTGCAGTGTCCTGCTCTGCAGTGTTTTCTGCCTCTTTATTTGATTTCAGAGATGAGGCAGATATCTGTTATAGTGTTTATATGGTTTTGGAGGTAATGTGTTGGAGTGCAGAGGTGATGGGGCACCTGATTTGCTCCTCCTAACCACCTGCCAACCTCCTGGACCAACTACCCTCTCGGTCGAGGTTTTCTGTTGGATGCTGGGGAAATGGCGGGTGGTTCTTATAATGTATTTCCTCTTCAATATGAAATTTGAGCGGCAATCTCTGCCCATGCTGCCCGGAGCTGAGCCCTAAGATCTCCAAAGGCCCAACATGTAGGACAGTGTCCTAAATCCTGTAAGACTGTCCTTCTGAAAATTGTTCCACAGTACCTGCAGTTAATGAAATCCATTCCAAATAAGTTGCTGGGTTTGTAACCTAGTCAGAGTAATTAGAAGGAAAAAAAAATGAAAAAAATGCAATTAATGGTTTAATTGTGCTTTGTTTAACTTGTTATAACAAGTTAAATTACTAGTGCCCCTGTAAATGAGATCACCTTGTGGAGACCCCACTGATCCGCCCCTTCCTGCTCTGCCACAGGAAATGTCACAACTGTGGTACCCTATAAAAGGAGTGTAGCGTGGGGTGGTTGGGCCCTTCCCCTGACAAAAAAGAAGAACCACGGATGAAAGAACAAGGAGGTAAGAGCAGAAACAATCAGTCAACAACAAATGCAGTAACCCTGAAAGCTTATCCTAATGTTAGATAAAACTGTAAAACCTGTAAAGCACCACCTGTAATAATTTCAGACAAGATATACGCTGTAAGAAACACTTTGCTCCAGAGAAAAATAAAGCAGTAACAGAAGATATACCTTGCAAAGACAATTTGAATCAGAAGATTACAGGAGTAATCTGTTACACACACCTGTAGGCACACCTTGTAATAATGCAGAAGAAGGTATACCAGCAACAACAATTTGAATCAGAGAAAAAATAAAGCAATGAAATGTTAACAACAAACAGTAGCAATCCCTGTGAGTAAAAAATAAAAACACCACCACACAGTAAATCTGCTTAGCCAAACTAAGTCTTACTCCTTTTCCTTTGCTCTGGTAAGTTTCTCTACTCTGCCTTTCAAGCAGTCTTAGAAGGAAAGAGCTCAGGTGAAGCTAGGTGCCTTGGCCAGCAAACCAAGTCTTCTACCTCCAAGATATCAACTAATCTGACTTTTTAACCCTTCTTTCTGTTGGAAATTACTGACAGTTTGCCAGCTCCACCCCCCACATACACACCTAATCCTTTGGAAGAGCTGTGGGAGGAAAAGCAATTAGCTCCTTCAATGTGAAGGAGACTGAAACACCTCTGAGACAACAAACCTTTTCAACAAACAAGAATAAAATAAAACACAGTGTCAAACAGTAATTTTGCTTAGCCCAATGATAAAAAAGTCACAAAAATGGAAGCTCCACCTGTAATACAGTAATTTCAGAGAAGATATAAACTGTAAGAAACACTTTGCTCCAGAGAAAAATAAAGCAGTAACAGAAGATATACCTTGCAAAAGACAATTTGAATCAGAAGATTACAGGAGTAATCTGTTAGCACACACCTGTAGGCACACCTTGTAATAATGCAGAAGAAGGTATACCAGCAACAACAATTTGAATCAGAGAAAAAATAAAGCAATGAAATGTTAGCAACAAACAGTACCAATCCCTGTGAGTAAAAATTAAAAACACCACCACACAGTAAATCTGCTTAGCCAAACTAAGTCTTAATCCTTTTCCCTTGCTCTGGTAAGTTTCTCTACTCTGCCTTTCAAGCAGTCTTAGAAGGAAAGAGCTCAGGTGAAGCTAGGTGCCTTGGCCAGCAAACCAAGTCTTCTACTCATCTTTCAAAAAAAGAGGTGTGCAAGAACAAGGGGGCACAATTTGAAGATAGAAGGGGGGCGGCTCAGAGGTAATTTAAGGAAGTATTTTTTCACAGAGAGGGTTGTGGATGTATGGAACGGCCTTCCAGAGGAGGTTGTGGAGTCAAAAACAGTGGTGGAATTCAAGCATGCATGGGACAGTCATAAGGCAATTCTGGGGGAGGTAGGAAGAAGTAGGCTGCTGGTTAACTAGGATCTGCAACTTATCCATCAAGTAGGGAAATGGGCAGACTGGGTGGGCCAAGCGGTCCTTATCTGCCATCAAATTCTATGTTTCTATGTTTCTATGTTAGTGACATACCACTCTGGCAAGCCTAGGATTACAAGTCTGAAGTGTGTTCCATGTTTATCTGGGCCCCGACGAAAGACCCCAGGCCTGCATCACCAAGTGGTAAGGTACCCACCATACACAGACAATCTGGATGCACCCAGAGGTGGGAAGAGGGGTTGTTATGGGCAATGTTACTGACCAACTAAATTAAATTTTGGTTGACATTCTCCTCATGTTCCCCTTCCCCCAATAAATAAGGTTGTTGTTTGCATTTTATCTACTGCCACTGTGTTATGGAAAGAATGCTGTTGGGGGCATGAGAGGCTACTGTACGGGCAACTTTTATTGTGTGAGAAAAAGTATTACCAGGGCAGCTTACTTATTTCCTGGGGGTGGTAACCTGTTCTTTATCCACAGGAGTTCCCTGGCACTACTCCAGATAGAGGCACCGTGCCACATTTGCTACCACTGTGGAACCCTGGCCTTTCCCCTCAGAGGTGTGTGCTGAATTACACTGAGGTCCCCAGTGCAGCCTAGGTGAGTCAAAGGGCTGTTACAAGTGGAGGCACCACTGGGATTGCTGTCCCCTAGAGGTTACCCCCAAAATTGCAGTTTGAAATGTTGGTACCCCCCCTTTGGTTGGGATAAACAAAATGGCATTCCAAGAAGTAGAGGACTGGTGTGCATTTGAGGGCCTTGACCCCCAGAAGGTGCTGCTAATTAGAAATGTGACTGGGTGGGATGGACAAAAGAGTTTATTTTGGGAGTATTAGATGAGGCCCTGGCAGAGTGTGGGAGGATGAAAATTCAAAGGGTGACCAAGTACCCCAGCATTGGGCTTTGGGATTTAATCATAGAAACAGACAAGAACTTAAGTCCTGCTGATGATGTGCCCCCTACTGTGATGTTAGAAAGGTTCCAAAAGACCTGGGTGATGCTGAAGAGGGAGCCAGATCAGTCCATGACCTGTTAATCCACCCCTGAGAAGCCCCTGCCCAGTGACAAAGGGAATTTTGAAGCTAAACTGGAGTTCCTGCTCACTAGTGAAGGGAAGTCCATGAAAAACCTTCAGGCTATGTTCCCAGGAGGGGGGTCTTCTCCTATAGTGCTGCCCAGTGGGGTGACCCCCCAATGTGGTGGTACCATACAAACAGTACAAACAGCTGTGTGCCTTCCAAGGGGCAATCCCCATGCCAGCTGGGGAAGATGATTTTGAGTCCTGGATAAGTCAGGCCACCCAAATGGTTCAAGTCTTGAGGTGTTTGGATGAGGATAAATACAAGAGTGCTGTTGAAAGATTGAAAGACATGGCTCTGGATGTGATTCGGTCTCTACGGGCCAGCCAGCCTAACTGTACCACAGATGACCACGTGGCAGTTCTGAAAAGCACCTTTGGAGTTGTTGAGAAGAGGGAGGCCGTCCTGTTTCATTTGTGGGGCACCATGCAGCAGCACACTGAAAAGTAGTCGCAGTACATTACCAGGGTGAAGGCCGTAGTGCACAAGATTGCAGAGGCTGGTGGAGAGTCCACAGAGCAAGCTGCCAAGATGAGGCTCGACCAGATCCTTAGGGGGGCTGTGCACGCCTAATCGACTCTATTCTCCCTCAGATTGTGGGACCAAAAGACCAACCTCTTGTCCTTTAAGCAGTTATTGGATGAGGTGAAGGAAGAAGAGGCCCAGGGAGATGTAGATGTCTGCAGCTACCATTGCTGCCCTGTGACCCCAAGCCACTCACCCTGCAGAACCGCCTTGTTCTTTGGAGTCGGGAAATGTGCTGAAAGAGCTGAGAGACTGTGTGCAGTACTTCAAGGGAATGAGAGAAATCCCCCCTTCCCACCACTACTGTGGCCAAGTTCCAGGAAATAAAAGACTGTGTGAAGGACTTGCAGGAGGCTTTGGAGTCACGACCCTTGCAGAGTGTTGTTCTGTCTGAGCCTAGGCAGCAGTCAGCTTAATATGCTGCCCCCAGAACTAGGCCCCAAATACCCCTTGGGCCTCGAGAAGGTTGGTTCTGTTTCAAATGTGGACAAGATAGTCATACGAGGCATGGTTGCATCAGTGCAGAAAATCCCCAGCTCGTGGCTAAAAAACAAAGGTGGATGGACCAGGGAAACGCCAGTGGGGACCAGTAATGGCGCTACCTGGGTCCCAGCCATTGCATTGCTCCACCAAGTGGACTGACCCCCAAATTTCCCCACTAGACAGGTGCCGCTGAGCCTGACTGGCCCCAGGACTGATGTGGAAGTCTTGCTAGAGGGAGTACCTTGTTTCGCTCTACTGGATAGCAGGTCGCAAGTCACCATCATACACTGGACTTTCTATGACAGACATTTGCAGAGTTTGACCCTCTTACCCCTGTCTGGTTCATCACTGTGGGGGATAGGTAGTTCAGACCACCCTTATGATGGTTATTGCCTAGTAGAAATAGCTTTCATCTCGAAGGGGCCCAAAAACATCCCACCATTGAGATTTTGCCTTGATATGCCCGAAGCCTAAAGGGATGACTGACACACCTGTGCTAATTGAAACAATTTTTTATTTATTTGTAACCCCTAGGTGGCGCTATCCCAAGGGCTACTACCCCTGCCTGCTTAACTACTAACAAGTTGAGGGGCCTAGGTCCAATGACAGGTGCCTCCATCCAGAGGTCGGGGTTAAGACAGTCTGGAATTACTTGGTCACAGCCCTCTGGGTCACTGTAACCCCCCTTTCTTCCTATTAGTGGCCCACGCAATGCATCAGGAATATCTTCACAATGTACACTTACCCCCAAGACTGGCTCTGTTGACTGGACTCTGAGGACCCCCTGTAAAACAAGATGATACAGTGCAAAAGCCACCGTACAATACTTTAACATAAATGACTACCTCAGTCAGTGTAACTTTGCTGAAACAAACAGATCTGATTTATTTAAGGAGTTGTAACAAGAAAAGGGGAAATCAGGTTACTTAGGTTAAACACATTAATAATCACAGTACTGTGCGCATATTCAGAGTCCCAAATTGTCACTTTCACTGGGTACCCAGGATGGAGGGGGGTGGCTAGCCAGGATCGGTGCAGCTGGTTGGGACCCTGTGATGGAAAAACACTGGCACAATACCCAAATTGTAATCCGGAGCTGGTTGGCTCAGTTTGTGAAGAAATAAAAAAAAACAATTAGATGACACACTTGCAATTTGATAAACAGATGGTAGGGAGCTACCCTGCTTTGTACTCACAAACTCAATGTTGGGAACTGGATGGAAGGCAGATTGTTCTGGATTGCCTGGAGGAGTAGACTATGTGGACAAAGTCCTTGTGACTGGACCCCACTGCAGTGTAGAGCAAATGGACGTAGTCTGGATTAAGCTGGGGTTTACTTCCAGCTTCATGCACTCAATTCACTGTACAGGGGATTTGAAACATGAATCCCCACAAGCACTACACACATTTATATGTAAAAGGAAAGTACTATACCAGGCAGGCTGCTTCTCTATCCCGATCTCAATTACTGCACAATACCCGGGAGAACACACAGCAGATTCAGTTCCTGACAGACCGAGCGCGATTCAGCAATTTTTCCTGACTTCTACAGAGTGAGCCTCGTTTCTACTTGTCAGATCTCCTTGATTCTCCTCACAGGTCGGATTCAGTCTGAACGAGCGTTTGCACAAGCTGCAGATCGAAACTTAGGGCCTTACACGTGATTCCCGCGCTAAAACTACACACCAAAGAAGCACCCAGCTCCTTGCCTCTTAACTGCCCAAACTGATTTCATCTTTCCAGTAGATTGAGCCAGGCCTTTCCTTTTAGTTCCTCTCAGTTCAGTTGGCTGGTTTGGCTGTCACTCACAGTAAACTCCCCCTGTTGGTGGAAAAAAGGCACTGAAGTCAAAACTACATTTCCCAGAGTCATTGCCCTTACAATCCCCTTACTGCAGGCTCCAGAGGAGAGTCCAAGTTCTGATTCGCCAAGAGCAGGCTCTATTTCAAAGGATCCCCACCACGATTGGTCCAGTTCAGCAGTTGAGAACCAACATGAGGGAGCTACTCTGCACTGTCCTTGCTACAAGAAAGCAGGTTAAATCAAACTGCATTTTCATTATTACTCTAACAGGTTACAAGCAAACAATTACATCTTTGAAGAGTGCTCCTTCTGCTCACTTAACGATGGCAGAAACAGAGCAATTTGGCAGTAGCTCGAACGGGGCTCAAGCAGAAAAACACACAGTCCCCCCATACAAACTAATTAGAGCAGACAGCTCTTAAAGAGACAGTACCAGAGGCTCTAAAAGCACTCACAGATAAACGGCTTAGACGCCAAACACCATTCAGGCTTGGAGCATTCAAGCAAGCTCCTGGAAGACTTTTTGGGAACCCTTATTTGCAGGGGGGTTACATATTTATTTATTTATTGTAATCTCAGATTAACCCTTTGAGAACAAGCTCATTACATAGGTTCCACATCAGAGGATTAAAACAGAAAATAGTAGCAATACTTTACAGAGATTCAAAGGCACAAGGAATACTTCAAACTATACAAAACACGTAATAACAGAGAATAACAGTTCAAGTGGCAAAGTACAGTGCAAGTCATGCTGTACAAAATGTTTATACAAATGAAGGGCAGAGGTACAAGAAGGAGGCTATAACTGCTGAGCAAAAACACAAAATGGGGGTGGGAGGAATGGACTAAAGCAGACAACAAATCTACAAGGGGATAGGAAGCCTCGGCCAAGGGCCTCGTTAAGGCTGAGAGGGTATGAGTCAGAGCTATAGAGTGACTGAGGGGCAGAAACAGTGGGATGGCAGGGGCAGGGGAAGGGGGAGGTACAGCATGAAGGTGGGAGTAAAAAGAGTGGAAGGAGGAGCTAGAGAGTCAGGTGAAGAGTGAGAGGATAAATGGTTAGAGGTAAATGGTAAGGATAAGTGCAGGTCAACTGAAGAAGGTGATAGTTAGGCTAAGTGCTGGTCACTTGAGAGAAAGGGTTATTGGAAGCAGTCACAACTGCATCTGCAACTAGCTGATACCTAAGTTTTTGCTTGAATGAGCTCAGGGTGGTAATAAATGAGGTGTCAGGTGGTACAATGTTCATCCAGAGAGGGGTTCAGTAGGCAAAGGACCTTTGACCCAGTAAGGTTCGACAGTAGAGGATATTAAAAATCTAGCTGTTTAAGCTCCTGGTAAGATGACAGTTGTCAATGGGGGTAAGAAGCTCTTGCGCTCCGGGTGGCAATTTGTATAGGATTACTTTTTTGGCCAGTAGACAAGTTTGATACCTGAGTCTACCTTTGATTTGGAGCCAGTTAGCCTGTGTGTATATGTTACATGTGTGGGTTAAACATGAGCCAGTAATGAGCCGACATGCCTTGTTGAGAGCCACTGCGATGTGGTGAAGAGTTCTTTCAGTGGTTGTTCAAGTTCAAGTTCAAGTTTATTGCAGGAAAACTCCATTGAGCAAGCTCATTCACAAGGAGGTCCTGTGACATAAACACTTAAAGTACAAACACAGATAGGTAATAACAGTATATACATGAAATGCACGTTACATGATACAGGCTGGATATACATACAAGGGTACCACATAGAGTGACCGCGGGTGGTAAACATTGATAAGGAGACAGGGAAGCCGACTACAGGTTGCATAATTATAAATGAAACATGATGACTGGTGTGTGCAATACATATACAGTATTTTGGCAGCTAGAACAAACAACAGTCTACAACTGATATGGGGGGGAGGAGTGATTTGATAGAGTAGCAGTGGAGCGTAAGCAAAGATAAAGCCAGGAGTAGATGGGGAAGGGAAAGCAGTTAATATGACCTGTAAATTACTGGGCTGTAATCAATAAGCAAGACTAGGGAGCATGAATAGCTAACTTAAGGGCCTCTGGGGTTAAACACTGCGTGTGCCCATACAGCAGCTCAATGCGTGAGTTAATGGCCTTCGCAATGTTGTTACTATGCTGGGCATAAGGCATAGCTCATTGCACTGTCAACTGTTATCCACAAGTATTTAAAGTGCTGAACTAGCTCCAGGGGAGAACCTATTGCATTGGTGATGGAAAGAGGGTAGGTACTATGCTTATTCTGGGAACCGGAGAACAGCACGGTTTTAGTCTTTTTGTAGTTCATGACTAACTTGTGGCTATGGAACCAGCTTTCTATGGCTGAGAAATTGCTCTGAAGCCTGGACTCGAGAGCCTTAGGGTCAGAGTGACTAGTAAACAGTACAGCATCATCGGCATATAGCAGGATGCGACACTGACAGGAGTAAGGGATACTGTTGAGGAAAATGCTAAATAAAAGTGGACCGAAGATGGACCCTTGTGGCACTCCAGATAGTACAGGACTCCTGTCCGAGAGGATGTTACCAATTTTAACCTGTTGAGATCGGTTGTGAAGGTAACTTTTAAACCATGCTACGGAGTCACGAGCTAGACCAATAGTAGAAAGTTGTTCAACTAGGAGGGCATGGTTCACCATGTTGAAAGCTTTTGCCAAGTCAATGAAAGCCACTCCCGACAAGGCACACTTGATTTCAAACTGGTGAATAATGCCTGTGAACTCAAGCAAGGTAGTAGTGGTACTATGTCCAGGTCTGAACCCATGTTGTTGTGAGCATTGAAATTTATATTTCTGTAAGTATTCAACAAGCTGGTCAACCACTATCTGCTCTAGAGCCTTTGAGAGAGGAGGTAGAATAGAGATAGGCCTATAGTTCCCAGTAGTAATGCAATCCCCAGATTTATGAACTGGTGTCACTGTAGCAGATTTCCAAATTTGCGGGAATTGAGAATCTGAGTGACATGTTAATAATGTGTGTTAAATGCAACAGTATTTCATCTAATATTCGTGCAATAAATTTAAGATCCAGGGTATCACCGCTGAATCTTGATTTTTCAAGTACCTTAAGAAAGTACATTCTAGTCTCGTGAGCCAAGAGGGCTTTGAAATAGAGGGTGAGATAGTGACTGAGCTTCTGCCCCCAAGTAGTCACTTGTGTTGGGGTGACTGAAAAAAATCAGGTGGGAGAACACCACTAAGGTCTGAGAAGGCTTTATTAAAGGTGTTTGCAATAATTTTGGGATCAAGTGTTTATACACCGTCTACGTTAAGCATTGTAGGGGCAGTTTTGAGGTCTCTCCAGGTGATCTCTTTAAGGTTGGACCAGAATTTTCTGCCATCATTCCAAGTCTGAGAGAGGGCTTCCTTATAATATAGACTTTTAGCAGCATGTATAGCCCTCATGCAGCTATTTCTGGCCACTTTATAGCACTGGACATTGGTCTGTTTACCCGAGAACCTAGACCTGTGCCAAAGATGGTCCTTGGCCTTCAGAAGCTCATGGAGGTCCAATGAAAACCAAGGGTTGCATTGGCCTTTTATTTTATGCTTTTTGAAAGGGGCATGCCTATCACACATGGCACTGAACTCGGCAATTAATTGATCAAGGATGTAGTGCACGTCATCAGTGGATGAAACTGTGGACCAATCCTGTTGAAGCAGGACAGTTTTTAGTAAGTTGAAGGTGTCCATGGATGAGTACTGCAGTGGTAATGGTTCTAGTGGGTGGTTTAGTGGATCTATTTGACCAATGAAACAACACAGGGAAGTGGTCCCTAAAGGCATCCGGGAGTACTGTTGTGTCTGATATGTGATCAGGGCAGTTACAGAGCACCCAGTCCAGTAAGGTGCCAGTCCCCATTTTATAGCAGATTCTTGTAGGAGACTCGACAAGCTGGGTGAGGTGAACCACTGAGACTGCGTCTTTGAAAGGGCTAGTGTTAGGTGAGAGCCAATTGACGCTAAAGTCTTTGAGCAGGATCATTTCAGAGGTAAGACTCAGAGAGCCAAGATGCTCCACGAGAGAGAGAGAGTGTCAAAGCAAGGGGAGGTTTGTCTGGGAGGACTATAGATTGAAAATACAGTTAGGGTTTTATTGTGTGCCCCAAGGAGCACTTTTAGTGTAAGAGCTTGCATATGGGCATCGGTGTGGGGCAGTGGCAGGATGAGATCCTGTAGGTTGTCTCTGAGGTAAATAGCACAGCTGTCCCCACGTTTGGAGAGACAATCCTGTCTGAAGAGTGAGTAGCCTGGAACTGTAATTGCGGCATCTGCAATTTTTGGGGAGAGCCATATTTCCATGACTGAGAGAATGTTGGAGTCATGTTGTTCGACCCATGCAATCAGAAAGGCCATCTTGGGGAGGAGGCTGCAGATGTTTAGTGATGCAATTTTAAGTGACCCTGCGGATGATGGCGGGCTGGCCGTATGTTGTCAAAGGCCCGGGATGGGGTGGATGTTAACAGAAAGCAACAGTAGCAGTAAGGCCAGTCTACACAGATATTCCTAATCTGTTTGTTGCTGATTTTGCACAGCTTCCTCTGAGTGGAGCACAATATACATTTAGCTTGTCAGTGTCAGAGGCAGTAGCAAGACATGGTGTTGAAGTTTAGACTCACAACTGAGAGATTGAAAGTCCCGTGGCGCATTAAGAAGGTCTGGGCACTGGGATGAGGTGATGGTATTACGGACACATAGGAGATGCCTATTGAGAGTTGGTGTAGAGGAGGTTGGCAACCATTCACTTTCAAGGTCAGATAGTGACAAGACAGTGAGCAGTAACATACTTTTAGGGAATAAGGTAGTAGTAAGAGACATGTTGGTACCAAGGAGTCTGGCAGTATGAACAGCAAATGCTGATAAGTTCAGGCTGCTGGTGAAGGACTACTCAAGGGTGGTATGCCCACTTAATGATTTGATGCAAGGTTATCCCCAACAAACAAGAAGAGGAAAGCCCCAGGGTCAGGGACAAACCTGCCAAAGGAGTATTTGTGAGTTGGTGAACCCTTTGGGGACTGGTGGACCCCTGAGTGTAAAGCTGCTTTCCAGGAGATTATCCAGAGACTTGAGTGAGGTCCCAGTTCTGGCATTTGCTGACCCCAGCAAGCCCTATGTCCTCCACACCGATGCCAGTCTGAATGGTTTGGGAGCTATGCTGTACCAGGAGTATCCCAAGGGGCATAGGCCAGTGGTGTTAGCTAGCCACAGCCTGACATCCTCCGAGAGGTACTACCCTGTGCATAAACTGGACTTTTTGGCACTAAAGTGAACTGTAACAGAAAAGTTCTAAAAGTACCTGTATGGGGTCCCTTTTATGGTCAGAACAGACAATAACTCACTGATTTATGTTGCCACGACAGCTAAACTGGATGCTGCAGGGCACCGATGGCTGTCTTCCCTTTCCACCTACAATTTCAGCCTTGAATGTCAAAGTGGGTGAACTGACTTAGACGCTGATGTTTGGTCAAGAAGCCCACATGTTGATACTTCTAATCCCCCAGTTCAAATAGAGAATGCTCTTGTTCAAGTGCTGTGCTCTAAGTTTGTATTGCCCTCAGATGAGCCAGTTGTGAACCCTACCAGAGCAGTAGATATGCTGGAGGCCTCTCCCGAATCTATCCCACCTGCATATTTGAATTTCACAGGGCTGGACATGTCTTCGCTGCCCCAACCCAATAAGCCCAAACTACAGCGGGCAGAGAGAGAGATGACTCAGCCATCCAAGACCTAATTTGTGCCCAAGAAGAGATAGTCAGCCGATCAAGTGTGTAGCCATCACCCTGACACCAAATACCTGCCGAGAGAATGGGGAAAGCTAATTCTTCTAGATGGGCTATTACTGCAAAAAGTACATGACAAGAACAACCCTGAACATCCCAGGCTCCAGCTGCTACTGCCACAGGGGTACCGTGACATAGTCCTCAAATCCCTGCATGATGACATGGGTCACCTGGGCTATGAACGCATCCTAGATCTCTGTAGAGCACAGTTTTACTGGCCCTGAATGAAAACTGATGTAGAGAAACATTGCAAAAGCCACCTGCAATGCATACAGAGGAAAACCTTACCAAGCCACACTGCCCCCCTAGTCATCATTAGTACCAGTGGGCCCCTCGACCTAGTCTGGATGGATTTTTTTGTCCCTCGAGCCTGACAGAAAAAACACAGCTAATATTCTGGTTATTATAGATCAGTATACCAGGTACACCCAGGCATTCCCCACCAAAGATCAAAAGGCCAGCACTGTGGTCAAAGTCTTGCACAGGTTGTATAGCACTATGGCATCCCAAAGAGAGTCCATTCTGACCAAGGCTGAGATGTTGAAAGTTGACTGGCAAAAGAGTTTTTGGCCATGTACGATATAAAGAAATCTCACACCACACTGTACCACCCCCAGAGAGACCCTCAACCAGAGCACTTCAATTGAACTCTGCTGAACATGTTGGAAACCCTGGACCCAGCCGACAAAGCAAACTGGAGTCAGAAAGTAGGCTATCTGGTGCATGCGTACAACTGCACCAAAAATGATGCCACCCAACACTCCCCTTTCTACCTCATGTTTGGTCATGAAGCCCGGCTGCCAGTTGATCTTTGTTTTGGTGTGTCCTCTGATGGCATGTCCCACAGATCCTACCGAGTACACCCATCAGTTGAGAGAGCAACTTCAAAAAGCATACCAGCTAGCATCCAAAGTGGCAGACCAAAGTAACCAGAGTAACTAGCAGAGGTATGATAACTGAGTTCGTAATCAAGAAGTTGCAAGTAGGGGATCATGTTCTGCTTTGAAACCTGGGGCTGCAAGGTAAACATAAGTTTCAAGATCGATGGGTCCCAGAAAGTTACGTTATGGTTGAGAAACTGCCGGAATTGCCAGTGTACCAAATCAAACAAGAGCAAGGCTGAGGTCTAGGAAAAACTGTTCATTGAAGCCACTTACTCCCCAATGGCGAGATCATGCCTCACGCTGACCCTGGTCCTGAAACTCCAGTTACAAGAAGGCCCAAGGCACGTAGTCAAACTGCTAAAAAAAGACAACATGCCCATCCATGCCTCTCGAAAAGAACACATTGAACCTGAATACTGGTCCAACTGCGCTTTCTGAGAGGCCCCACAGAAGTGATACTGCTGTCAATATGCCCCCTCGAGAGCACCACATTGAACCTGAACACTGGTCCAACTGAGCCTCCTGAGTGGACTGCCAGCAGTTCTTCTGAAGAAAGTGAGGCTGAGGATTTTGAACTTTGTCCTTGTGAGCCCAGTCCTGAGCTGACCCCGTCCTAGTGGCAATTGTACTGTCAAAACTCACCTCCATCTATCTCCAGACTCTCCATTTTCATTAAACCCAAATGCAATGCCTTTCATTCCTGAGAAGAAGCCTGTTATCCCTATTCCTGAGCCCAATTTGGTCATTGAAATGGACACTGAAAATGATTCAGGCCCCACCGAAACTGTGGTTGATACACTGGCCACCCCTTGCCCTGCCCTTGTTCCAGTCCCTAAGCAGATTTAAGGCAGCGTAGCTTTACCTGACCAGGCCCTGGGTTTGACTGTAGATCCTTGCCAGGCAGAGGTGCCCTTTATTCCTGGGGAGATTCCCATACTGGACACAGCCTTGCCTAGGAGGTCAGCAAGATGGCCCAGGCCAGTTGTTCAACTTATGTATGATACCCTGGGAGCCTCATCCGACCTTCCCCTCCATGTCATTCACAAACCTTAAATAAAGCGTGCCACCTTCTTACTGATGCTGCACACTTGACACACACCTGTGATCCTTATGCCCAGGTTAGCTGGTTACAGTTTAACAGCAGGCTCAAATGCCAATCATGCCTGCTTGCAAAAAAAGTCACCTTGGGACTGCTACCCCTGGTGTAATGGCCCTTCTTTCCCCTGCACGTAACCCATGCAGTACCAGAAGCTCTGGCAAACAGGCTTTCAGAATCCCATGGTGCCGCATCGCCTTTGGACAATGTGCATTCGCATACAGAGCTCCGCAGTGGTACAGCTCCCTGCCTCCTGACATAACCAATGCTACTTTGCTGAGCTCCTTTAAGAAAAAACTCCAGCAGCATCTAATCTTACTGGCAACCTGTAACTGTTACTGTTAATTTGCCTTTACCTTGCTCCTACCATTTGCAATCTCTGTGATCTTTATCGATTAGTAAAATGTTACGCTTCATGTCCATTTCTTGGGCCCCCGGTCAAGTTAACACTTTCATGGGCTTTCAACCCCTGCCTAAATTATTTGTTTTCCCTCCTACATCCCTCCACCTCCTCCTCTTCCCTTTTTTGCCCCTCCATCATTCCATACCTCTTTTCTCATTACCACCTTAATTCATCTTCATCATCATCCCACTCCCTGCACCACCTCTTCCTCCCTACTCTCCTTCACCCCTCCTTTCCCCCACCCTCCTCCCCCTTTATTCCACTTTGACTACAAAGCTATTCTCCCCTTTCCCTCCTGTCTATCACCATCCTACCCCCGCTCTGCTTGCCGTCTCCCTCCCCGCACTTTTCACCTCCCTCCCCTGTCCCTCTCCACTGGTACGAGACCTTCATTCTTTCTTTGACTCAGGCACAATCCAATTATCTGCCTATGTTGTCAGTTGTACAATTCTCCTTTTTAAACAAGCGTCCTCATGTTATGTTATCGTAACCTAGTGAAACGTTAGTCTTTGTTTTGACTCTGCACCCTGTACATGCTTAGATTGTGTAACTATTGTTAGAATTTATTCTTGGAGACAGTTGTTAATTGTTTCTTGCTGTATCTGTATCTGTAGAACATATCTGTATTCTTCTTTGTGTCATACTTGACGTGGAACCTATGAAAGAGCTTTCTGCTCAAAGGTGTTAATCCAAGATCCCAATAAAAATAAATAAATAAACCTATGGTCCCTGTCGTTTATCCTCCATTGTGTTACCCAATGGATGGGGTGGGAAGATGTATGTACATACCTGTAGTTACCTGTGCATAGTTAACATCTGATGTTTAGACAGACGCTATCTGTGGTATGACACATGTGATTGAAATGTGATTATTGTTGGTGCTAGCTAGGAATCAGGTGTCTAGTTAGAAAACTGCATGTTAAGATGTTTGTTGCATTTAAATGGCTTGTCAGGATGCCAAGCATTCAGCCAGGGGAGTGTGTAATCCCTCCAGTTTGGGTTTACCTGTGTGGGCTCTGGCCCCGACCTGGCGCTGATGCTTCTCTAAGGGTTCCTGGGTGGGATCCAGACCCAGGTGCCTCCTGTTGCTTCTTGGCTGTGGCCATTGACACTATTCACTGTCCTCGGCCCCGTGGGATCACTGCATGGAGAGGTCAGGGGTCGCAGCATGGGTCTTGCACCTGCAAGCACTGGGGGAGAGAGTGACTTGCAGTCCCCAGTGTTTTGGGAAGCTGGGATTGCAAAGTAAATAAACCAGATGGCAGCTGCGCTCCCTCTGAGCAAGCACGGCTGTCAGAGATAAGATTTAAAGGAACTGCACTCCAGTTTTGGCTCGGCCATGTGGCCGTTGGAGGGGAAAATATATCCCTGGCTCTGGAGTAAGCGGAGAAGCCGGGGATCAATGGTAATGGTGACCGGAGGGCCTTCAATCAAGGAAGGGCATAGCTTTAGCCCTGTTAGAGGGCTGGATCAAATAAATCTGTTCTGGACTGCAGAGAGCCCTACAAGGAGACAAAATAGCAGCCCCCATAGAAAATGACAAAATGGGTCTGCTGGGTAAAATACAGAGCTAGCCATGAGATCACCTGGTAAGCTGCAGCCAATCAGATGGAGGCTGCTAGGGGGAGATATAAGACAGGTTTTACCACCAGAAAGAGAGTTGCTGTTGAGAGAAGCTGCAGGGTGGCTATGAGGAGACAGACTGTACAAGTCTATCAAGTTTGCCTGGTTGTTTCTGAATCCCCGCTACCTCAAACTACTTAGCTGAGTGCAAGAGGATTAGTAGCTGTTTCTGTGTGAGTAAAGCAGAAAAACCAAAGTGTTCTATAGCAGCCCAAGCAGTTGGACAGCTTTTCGAGCTGGGAAAAGAGTTGAGCTGCGGATCTTGAGTGAGCCACTGATCCTCTCGGTGCAGACATTGGTTGGTGAAGTGAACGTTCGGACGGGGAGAGACTGTAAGTGTTGAGGAAAGCCGCTGGGACAGGACCCAGCACAGTTTGGGGAGGCATCCCCTGAGAAAGGGGCTATGAAATGAGACTGTGGAAGCCCCACTGCCCTGCGCAGGTCCTGTAGGGTGGCTAGACATTCAACAGAAGGGTTTGAGGAACATAGGCAAGCCTGGTTCCTTAGACTGAAGACGATGATGCCCGATGTTGAAGGATGGAATAGGCCTGCCTGAGTCTGAGTGAAGTCTGTCTATGAAGGCCCACAGGCAAAGTTGGTAAGGCCAGGCAGGTGAAGATCATCACCCCTCAGGTTTATCCAGTTCTGGTTTCCCACCAGTGGCACACCACCAAACTGAGAGCCTCCACAGTACCTTGTAACTATTCTGACTGTGAACCCCTTGTGTGAGCTGCAAAAACTGTGAGTACCCTGAGCTGCGGCTCTGGGGAGTCTATTAGTTAGTCAGTTAGGATTCTGGGGGACAACTTTTGCACAGGATTTTTAGTGACATACTAGTCTGGCAAGCCTAGGATTACAAGTCTGAAGTGTGTTCCATGTTTATCTGGGCCCTGACGAAAGACCCCAGGTCTTCATCACCGAGCAGTGATGTACCCACCATACAGGCACAATCTTGCGGCACCCAGGAGTGGGAAGAGGGGTTGCTAAGGGGAAAGTTACTGACCAACTAAAGTAAATAATGGTTGACATTCTCCTCGTGTCCCCCCCTCCAATAAATAAGGTTACTGTTTGCATTTTATCCACTGTCACTGTGTTATTGAAAGAGTGCTGTTGGGGGCATGGGAGGCTACTGTGTGGGCAACTGTTATTGTGTGGGGAAAAATATTACCGGGGAAGCTTATTTTCTGAGGGGTGGTAACCTGTTCTTTATCCACAGGAGTTCCCTGCCACTACTCCAGGTGGAGGCACTGCACCACATTAGCTACCACTGTGGAACCCTGGCCATCCCCCACGGATGTTTGTGCTGAATTACCTTGAGGGCCCCGGTACAGCCTAGGTGAGTCAAAGGGCTGTCACATGATCATTTAGTATCTCTGCTTTCTCTTACTCTTACTCTGCACAGTCCCCCACCACCCTCTGATTCACACTCTCTCCTTGTCTTCCTCTTTTACCCACATACTCGAAGAAGGTCTTGTCTCTTTTTTTTTTTTTTAGGAAAGGAAGGTGACCAGTGTGGTTCCTTAGAGACCAGTGCTGGGCTGAATCACCTTCAGTATCTTTATAGGTGACATAGTGGAGGAACTGGGAGGGAAGGTCTGCTTCTTTGCAGATGAAACTGATATGCCTTGGGGGAGGAGGAGAGGATGGGCAGGGATTGAAGAAGACTGGAAGAGTGGTCAGGAGTGAGGTAGCCAGGCTCTAATGCAAACCTAAAAGTGCAAAATAATGCACCTGGTCCATAGAAACCTGGGAACCAAGTACAAAATGGGTGAAGTGATACTGGCAGAGGCTGAGCAGGAAAGAGACCAAGAGGTAATCATATCATATGACCTTAAGGTGGTCAGGCAGTTTGACAAGGCAGTCGGAAGGGCTAGTGGGATGCCTGGGGTACACAGGAAGGGATATCACCAGCAGGAAATGGGAGGTGGTGCTACCTTTATATAGATCACTAGTAACACCCCAACTGGAGCATTGTGTCTAGTTTTGGAGACATCTCAATGTAGGAGGGGGTCTCTCTGATGTGTGCACCCAGCATCCTCTCCCACACCGACGTACCTTGGGGTCAGCCTGGGTTCTTTTGGGTGTAATATATCAACAGAATACCGGAAACAGGTTTTGGTGCCTCCACCTAGGGCAGGGACATATAAAGGCTACCCAATGTGGCCCTAACCTCCCTCCAGGAATAAATATTATTTTCCCTCCAACTCACAATTACCTTTTCCCCACTCAGTAGCAATACACACAAAGCAATAACCATGAACACCAATTGTAAAATGAACTAACCTCTGATTAATTTTAAAGGAGGGGTAGAGAGGAAACAGAAAGCATAATCACAACACTTTTTTCAACAGTTATACCTCCCATAATCCCAGTGCTTTCCCTCAGGTGCACCCGCCTTCCCCCCAATGGACGTAGATGTTGTCACTGTCCATTGTGGTTGTATAAAGTCTTATAACTCACTCTGGGTGGAGGTACCATACTATTTACTATAACTTTGGGATAGAACCCCCAAACACCACTGTAGCAGGACCCAGGCCCCTTAAACTGTTAGAGGGTCAACAGGCAGGGATAGTAGATAGTAGCACATGGTGCCTGGGCTACATCTTAGGAGGCACTGCTGGGATCTCCTGTTCACTAGCCATGCCCACCATGGAGGAACCAGCCCCCAAGTCTGCCCCCTCCAAGTCAAAATTTAGGCCTAAAGAGAAAGATAAAGTAAGGTTGGAGGAATGGAGTGGGAGTATTAAGATGGACCCTCAGAGATCCTTTTTGTTGTTAGGAGTACTCCCTAAAGTGGACGATGAAGAGATAGAAAAGCATATGTCCATTATAACAAAACTGGGTAAATTGAAAGTGTGAGGGCAGATGCTTGATTCAGGTACTGGAACTTTAACTGTATTGCTAGAATGTATTAATGCCATAGAGGCCATCTGGGTACCAGAGGCATTACAGATCCGGGTATGTCAGAAATCTGGATGATAGTGACCATGTTCAGTGTGGTTTTGTTGCGGGAAGGACAGCCTGACCCACTACGGGTCCCTGCTCCAAATGTGAGGCCTTGGCCAGGATATGTGCCTGCATCCATTGAATCCTATAGGAAACTGAGGATGTTTTCGTGTGTAAAGCCTACTCCTGTGGGGGAAGAGGATTATGAGTCCTGAATAAACTATGCGTTGCCATTGCTTCAAGATTAGCAGTGCAATGAGGGGAAGAAACATAAAAGGCTGATGGAGATTTTGCAGGGTCTATCTCTCAATGCTATTTGGTCCATCCGGACCACGGACCCTGGAGGCCAAGGTAGAGGTTTATATAGCTACACTGGACAGTGCCTTTGGTAGCACAGAAACATGTGAAGACTTGTGATGGGTGTTCAGAATAACCTGCCAGCAGAAGGGGAAACCATTGTCCGAATATGTGCAGAGGATGGAGAAGGCCCTGCAGAAGGTGTATAGAAAAGGAGGAATACTGGCCTCTGACTTAAACAAGACCAGGATAAAGCAAGTACTGATGGGTGCCAGGTACTCACAGCTGCTACTACTACTGAAATTGGGGCTAAAAGACAAGACAAGTAACCCACCTCCACTCCGGGTTTTGCTCAGGGAAGTGAGGGGGGTGGAGGAAAGGGATGCCTGATGGAGGGCCTGTCCCACTATGGTAGCTGCTGCCCAGGTTCTGGAAGCCACTCTTCCTGCTGAGGCTTTTGAGGTGAAAATGTTGTTGAAAGAATGCAAGGAACTATTGGATAGTGTTAGTGCGTGTTCTACTAAAACCCCTAAAGTCCTTACTGGTCAGTCTGTTCTGGCCATCTTGCCACCCTCCCAGTGATGGGCCTGGGGCGGCATCCCAAATGCCCCCTGTAGTCCCTCAGATCAAAACTTGTTCACAGGAACTGTGTCATGCTGTTAGTGAGCTAAAAGCCCAGGGGATGTTAAGGCCGGGAGATCCCAAACCTGTAGGCATGGCCTAGATAGTTGCCCCAGTTTCCCTTTCCACTCCTTTAGTGTATCCGGGGGCCCTAGCTTATCCGCCACCCCAACCATCCCCTGTAGCCTACTACCAAGTGCAACCCAGTAGGGAAGATAGTTTCCACTATAGATGTGGAAAGGATGAACATTACCAAAGAGGGTGCCAGCAAAGGAAGATCCCATCCGAGTTAGAGACCGGTTGCCATAGGAGCTGGGTTTGTAATTGTTTTGGTGGGGTCCAGGGGTCAGAGGTCAAAGACCCCAGCGGGGGTCTAGTGGGTTAAGCCCCTGGCCTCACAATGACATCTAAGAAGAGCAGCACTGTTACTGTGCTGAAACTGTCTATCACCACCTCTAAGGATGATCCATTTGTCTGCTACGCCCCTCTTTGTATCTTATAGTCTTATAACCTGGACTCACATTGATACACTTTGGTAGCAGCAGGGCTTTGCAGCTGCTCTATGCTGACTTCTTTCCTTTACCCTGCACCAAATCTTTACCTCCCTGTCCTGTTTCTAGTGTTCCTTTATCAGTGATGCCCTTTGGTAGCAGCAAGCAGGATCGAAAAATCCAGTAGCCTGGTGATCAGTGGTCACTTAAAAACCATTATTGGCCACTATGTTTTTGGCTGCATACTTTGTACAATTGCATGCAAAGGCCATCCTTCTGGGAGATTTCATCACTGAAAGTGCTGGTCCAGTGACTGCACGGGATACCAAACTTGATGAAGATTTTACACCTTGGCAGCGGGACTGTTATACAGTGCAGTGAATGTGCCCACTGTAGTGCCCTGTCAACATCTACTACAATTCCTATTGCACCCCCCCCACACACAGTTACTTTCTCTTGTATTAGTAGGGCTGTTAAACTGCAGTGAATGTTCCCACGGGCTATAGTTCCTGTTGGCAACCCCTCCACACACACACACACACACACACACACACACACACACACCCCTTCCCTCACAATGCCTTCCTGTGATAGCAGCAGGACTGTTACACTACAGTGAACATACCCTTAGCATTATCTTACCAATACCTGCCTTGCCACAATCACAATAACTTACTCATTTAGTGGTGGGGCTATTTCACTGCAGTTAACGTATCTACAGCAATGCAGTGAATGTACCCACAGCAGTACTCTGCCAAGACTTGCCATGGTTACGCTGGGGCATCTCCCTTCCCCACTCAAACTCCCAGATATTTCTTGTGTAGCAGTGAGGCTAGGGATTTCCTAGTTAACCGTTCTGTGTTGTTATCACTAAGTCACTCTCCCTGCACCCCAGTGGTGCCCAGGTTCAGCAGTCCTGAGATGCTCCTTGCTTTACATACAGTATTATCTGAGCCAAGCTCCCCTGTATCTTCTTGTACCAGGTGCCTACAATAACATGTACTGCTAAAAGCATGTCACAGCACTGCTCACAGATTGCCTAGTGCAGGGGTCTGCCTGTGCTGGCCAGCTCGCAAACAGTGGTCATGCCATGCAAATGACAGCAACAAAATATAGAGAATATTGGATGGACAACTATGCACAATCGGTGTGTTCTGCCACAGAGGGGTTCCAATTACCTCTGACCCCGAGAGCGAAACTCGAGAGGTCTGTGGGAATTAGAACCCCGACGTGGCAGAAGAACCCCGATGTGGCAGAACACACTGGTTATGCATAAAATTGCTCATCCTGTATTTGTTATAGTGTATAGTGTTATGTGAAATGTGTGCATTGTGTTTTTTTTCCCTTTTACAATGAAACTGACTTGTGCAGTCTCTAGAGGTTCTAGAATGCTGTTCTACCACAGAAGGGTACAATGACATTCCATTACCTTTGAACTGTGGTACAACAGCATTTTGAAAAGGATGGATTTCTGTATAGAACAATGCTCTACTGTAAACTGTTTAAGGTCTAAAAGGCCGGTCTGTCCAGGCAGCTCAGAATGGTGGAACCAGCAACAATACTGCTGGGGTGAAATTAGGTAATGAGACTGAAACGAGCTCCCATACAGCCGAAGAACATTAGAGCTGGCAAACAGACCATTGTTCATATATACTGTTCTCATTCACACAAAGGATATCATGGAATAGCTGGAGTGCAGGATAAGTGGTACAGAATCCCAATAAAAGATACAGCAACTTGAGACCTAAAGCAGAGTTCTCTTCACATCTTACTCTCTACCATGTTTCTAATTTTGTGCAGAAATTTAGAGCAGAAATGGGTGGGTGATAGTGAAGAATACAGAGAAAGAACCCTTGAGGGAAAGCAAAAGACAGAATATGGAACAGAAAGAGGCGGGGTATTAAATAGCTGATACAGCACAGCAAAATGCTATACATATCAGAGGGTAGTGCTTACTATTTTATGACTTGAATAGCACTAAATTGTGAAACATTTACATTACAGATAGTGCTGTGTCATGTGCTATGCATTTTCACAGCTGATACGCACTTTCACATGCAAAACTGCTAATCAATATATTTGACTTATTTAATACCCTGAAGAGGGCATAAATAACAGAGAAGGGAGAAGGAGTTAAGAATAGTCGGAGCAAGAAAATGGAAAAATAATGTGAGGGAGGCAGAGAAAGACGAGGACGTACACAGGGAGACAGAGAGTAGCCCTAGGAGACAGCAAAATACAGGATATTCTATATTGCATGAAAGATGGCATGATGGAGAAACAGAGAGCCGAAGAAAATGGGGGACTGCAACAGAGAGACAACTAAACAGGAGAGAGACACCGAGAGAGAGAGAGAACATGATGATGGACAGAAACAATGACGGGAGAAGCAGGAGATACTGAAAGCAATGGAAGTATTAGAAAAAGACTAAGAGAAAGCAAGACACAGAAAATGAGACAGAAAAAGAGAACATGAAGGGGCAGAAAGAAAGAAAGGATGTTAGAGGGGGAAAGAAAGACAGAGGAAGAATATAAGACAGGGAAAACACAGTGCAGTGAGAAAACAGACACGAGGAAAAGTAGCCCATCACTTTCAACCTTGAACTACCTCAGTATATTCCATCTCCAGCTAACAAGTCTGTGTGCTGTCAGTTAGCACTTCTCTGTGTCCTACAGTATATAAAGTGCAACATCCCAACATGTGACCTACTGTAAGTTGACAGAGGTGTGATTTGCTGAGTCAGAAACTTTAAAGAGCAAATGAACTTTCTATTTCTAGCCCAGTGAGTTTGGGAGCAGTGTAAAGATGCATGTGCACACTCCCCCGCGGGGTTTGGGAGTGATGTAAAGATGCACACACACACTCCGCCCTTGGTGTTTGGGAATGATGTATAGATGCACACGCACTCTCCCACCTGGGGTTTGGGAAGCGATATAAAGATGCACGTGCACACTCCACCCTGGGGTTTAGACTGATACAAAGATGCATGTGCACACTCCCCCCTGGGGTTTGGGAGCAATGTAAAGATGAACACGCACACTCCACCCTGGGGTTTAGGAGCGATGTAAAGATGCACGTGCACACTCCCCCCTGGGGTTTGGGAGCGCTGTAAAGATGCACGTGCACACTCCCCGCTGGGGTTTGGGAGCGATGCAAAGATGCACACACACACTCCCCGCTGGGGTTTGGGAGTGATGTATAGATGCACACCCACACTCCCGCCTGGGGTTTGGGGAGCGATGTAAAGATGCATGTGCACACTCCATCCTGGGGTTTGAGAGTGATATAAAGATGCACATGCACACTCCCCCCTGGGGTTTGGGAGCAATGTAAAGATGCACGTGCACACTCCCCCCTGGGGTTTGGGAGCGATGTAAAGATGCACGTGCACACTCCCCCTGGGGTCTGGGAGCGACTTAAAGATGCACGTGCACCCTCCCCCCTGGGGTTTGGGAGTGATGTAAAGATGCATGTGCACACTCCCCCCTGGGGTGTGATGCCAGTACCTATTGCCATGTCCAGTAAAGAGACAGTGTGGGTTGGGAAATATGGGGGGCGGGGGCAGCAAGTAGTACTCTCAGCTTCTCAGAATCATTGTCCAAAACATGGAGGATGGTGCTGAAAACAATGGCAGGATGAGGAAGAGGAGGCAAGCAGAATAATGGACAGAAAAGGGCAACAGTACAAGCTGGAGCACGCAGTGTCAAGGAAATCAAGGTCCACTAGAGTTCTTGCTGTAACAGTCAGCCCCCAGGATGTAAAGTCCCTACACAGCAGTCTGCAATGACATATGCAGGCTGCCACCTTCATAACAGACACAGTAGCCTTTTTAGTTTGGTGTCACCTACCTTGGATGCAAAATTAAATGGCACGTCCCAATGATTTTTTTATCGGCCAATTCTCTACCAAACTGTTACATGCCCTCTAGCTACCATGCACCATAGGGTATATTTTTCCCCCTGAAGGTGTAACACATACTGAATAGCCACAGCAAAACTCTGGTTTAGGTTCTTCAGTCAGCACTGGGCATGCCCAAGAGAGATATGAATGGAAAGGCAGAGGGGGGAAGAAAGCATCCTGAGTCTTGCGGGATTCTTAACAAGCTAGAAAATAAAGTATGATCATGCAGGTCCAGTGTCTGCAGAACAATCCCTCTGCCCACATTAGTACAACTTCCTTAATCCTTTAACTTAACAATGTGTTACAGTGCAACAGCTCCCTCCCCTTTTTGAAAATGAAATTTCAGTACAGCAGTAGTTATTGCCCTTCCCCAAATCCATGATCCCACCCCACACAGAGACCATCCAATCACACTTTGCTGCAAAATAGTTGGGTGACATGCTGCCTGCAAAGGTATTGCCATCAGTTTTCATTAAAGTATTGTAATGACAATATGATTTATAGATTATGGTACAAAGACCAAGACTAGACCACATCAATTTGACCCCTATCAACACATCTGGGACGGGGGGCAGAAAGAGAATGTGGCACAGCAAATAGGACAGTTCCACACAATAAACAGCCTGTGTAGTGCTCTACAGTTGGAGTCAATGACTCAGTCCCTATCCCCTATGCATAGCTCACCATGACCCGCAAGTCTTTGTTCTGGGGGGAGGGGTCCATCCCATCCTTACCTTCTGCCTCTCTGCAGTGACTCAGTCTCCTGATGCAGCCTGGCGACCCCGTGCGGTGTGATGTAGGGGCAGGCAACAACGCCGGGGCTCTGTCTGACTGTCCCTCTCTAGTTCCGACCACCGCTTGCTCCATCCTGCTGTCATCATCTTGTGGCCAGCCGGACTCAACACAGTCCTTGACGGTGGTGCCGAATGAGATAACATGGGCATTAAGCTCATTGCATGCATGAATATTGAATGTTATACAAAAGGCACCAACAGTAACAAAAACAAAACAATGCCACCAATGGGGGGGGGTTGCTACCTTCCCAGTGGGGGCTGCATTGTAGCAGGTGACATGAGGTCACAGAGGGAGCATACATGTGCACGGGTCACAAGAAAAGTAAAGAAACTGAAAAAAGTGCCAAAAAGCCAAATATGTTACAATTATTGGGGGGCTGGGCCTGCTTCACAAAATATTGATGGAGCCCATGCCACACAGGCCCATATAACCTGGTGCCTATGCCAGTTGCTCAAGAGGAAGTAAAACAGCAAGGAAACTACAGTGAGGCCTGGTGAGGGAGCATACTGTGGTCCCTCACAGGTCCAGCTCCATAGCTCATGTAAGAGACTCTTCAGCTAAAGCCACCTCGTCTGCACCTGTTGATATGTGTAAGCTAGTGGGATCTTCCACTGAAACAACTGTCACCATGATGGAATCCCCTCCCATACCATCCTGAATAGTGGCTTCCAGGTTACTATCATCTTTAAGTCCTGGTATGACAGACATCTATCTCTTCTAGAGCTGCAGCCTTTGGAAGAACTACATGTATGGGGGCTTAGCGAGAAATCTCACCCATTCCTAGGCTATATCAAAGCATGGATGGCATTCCCAACCAAGGTAGCTGGAGTGGGAGATGGCTTTGATCTGTCCTGAGGCTGGTGTATATGATGGGGTGCTTGTGCTGGTGGGTGCGAATGCCCACATGTCTGGATGACTTGCTCAGTGTTGCCAAGCCTGGGAAGTGAAACAGCAAGGGAGAGAGCTGCCCATTCACCCAGTGATCAAAGAGGTCTACGAGAAACAATGCAAAACCATGGTTGAGGATTTGGATGAATCTTTGGGTATAGTTTGGAGGAGAGACGCAAAAGAGATTGTGTTGTCAGCCAACACAGAGTGTAATATCAGTGAAGTAGTGCGATTAAAAAATTAGGTGAAGAATCAAATCTTGATGCTGGATGCCCCTGAGGAGCATGAGTTGCCGGCTGATCTGTTAGTGAAGCCCAGTGTCTTACCGGCACCAGCACATGCATATGTCAGGAGAGTATTGGTGCACGTAAGCAATGTAACTGGCAGAGAAGTAGTCATTAGAAGGGGGCGGACATTGGCAACAGTTTACTGTGCCCTGAAGGAAGTGACTCACATGGAATTAACCCTGCATTGTTTGAACTAAGCGACTTCCCCCATCCTGGAGGAGTGAAATGAATGGGTCAGAAAGAAGCTAGAAGAAAAGACCAAGGTGTCTCCCTTACATGAGTGGGATAGAGGATGCGTAACTAGGGAGCAGCATCATATAAGACTCATCAATGATGTCTGGTTTCTCAGAACGATTTCAACAATTAATAATTGGGCTGTATGACCACTCGTTGGCATATATCAAGATTAATCAGGCTATTTCTACCCCAATCACATTAAATAGATGCACCAGACAGAGGTGTCCCCTTTTACCCCTATTATTTGCGATATATTTAGAGCCTTTGGCACAGGCCATCAGACAAACAGACATCATATCTGGGTTGATGGCAGGGGGAGAACATCATAAGTTTGCCTTATACACAGATGATTTGCTAATCTACCTTACACGCACTTCCTATGCTCCTTTTGAAATTTACTTGAAGGTTTTGGAGAGGTAGTGGGATATAAAAATAATACATCTAAGACTGAGGTATTACATGTGAACTACTCCCCCCCAACAGATACCATTAGAAGAGACTTCCCTTTTTGATAGGATGGCTCACACCTAAAATATTTACGAATACAGCTGACTGAGGACCTGATACATTTATATCAACATAATTACATTCCTCTGTTACAACAGGCTACAGCAGATTTGGAGAGATGGAGTACCATTCCACTCACATTCATACAGAGAATAGAAATGGTTCATATGAACCTATTACTGAGATTTCTATACCTGACACAATCTCTATTGTTCGCAACCCCCACAGTCTTTTTCCAAAGAAATAAACAGAAAGATAACCTGCTATATTTGGGATTCCCACCCCCGGTAAAATTTTCAACACTACAGTTGCCCTTCATGGCAGGAGGCCTGGCATTACCATGCCTCTATAATTATTATATAGCCTCTCAGCTGAGAACAGTCTTCCTGTGGCTACACCATGCTTATGGGGTGAAATGGTGTGAGTTACAAAAACAGGAGGAGGACTCAATCTTGAGAAAATACTTTTGCATCAGCCTCCCATCCCCCTAGAGTCAATAACAGACAACCCATATACTGGAAACACATTAGTGTGCTGGAGAAAATTCTGGGCCTCCAAACAACTGGCACAATATAAACATCTCTTGTACTCTTTACTTTGTTTATTTATTTATTTATTTATATTTCGGATGACACCTTTGAGCCGAGGGCTCTTTTACAAAGGTTCCACTTCAAGGCAATGAGGACAATAAGGTACAAAACATAATATGATCTTTACAATGGAACTGACAAAAAAAAAAGACAAGTAAAGTTACAATAATAGCAGCCAAAGGCATTGCCAAGGAATTGTGTTGTGAGTTAATTATACAGTACAAGTCATAGGCGGCTCAGTGAAGCTTTGTTAGGAGTGGGTTAGTGGGAAAAGAGAAAGAGAAAGAAGAGTGGTGGTGAGGGGATGGTATGGGAGAGAGGAAGGGAGGAGGGGAGAAATAGGGAGGGCATTGCGTTGGGTATGTGGTAGATGGGAAATAGCAAGGGAGGAGGAATGGGGGGATAAAAAGGAAGAGGAGACAGATTCATCCTATACCCAGTAATGGGGGGTAGGAGAGGAGGAGGAGGAGCTGAGGCAGTGGGGGGGGGGGATGCTTGAGAGTACTATGCCTGGAGGGGATTATAAGAAGCAATCACTGAAGGCACTAGTCACGAGGTGTTGATGTACAGTAGTTTACACTTAAGAGCACCAATCATGGCAATGTTGGAGATTTCTGTAGGTAGCAAGTTGAACCAGATGGAGGCTCTGACAAGGTAAGAACGCTGAGCTTGAGAGGTCCGACAGTGAGGTATTGCAAATGTTAGACTGTCCAGTCTTCTAGTTAGGCAGCCGACATGCTGCAGGGTCAATATTGATTGGACTCCAGGGGGCATAAGGCCCAGTGATGTCTTCTTAGTTAGGATGCAGGTCTGGTACTTTAGCCTGCCGGATAGCTGGAGCCAGTCAGCCTGCCCGTAAATGGCACATGTGTGAGAAAGGCAGGCAGCTGAAATAAGGAGTCTACATGCCTTATTAAGGGCTACAGCTATGTGCCAGAGTGCAGTATTAGTAGTGGATCCATAGATAACGAGCCCGTAGTCAATAGTTGAGATAACAGAGCTCTGGATAGTGAGGTTCAAGGCTTCGGCCGTTAGGCAATGTTTATGCTTGTATAGTAGTCCTATGGGTAGTTCACAGTTTTAGTGATACTGTCAGTGTGTTTGGTATACAAGAGGCAGCAGTCAAAGGTCTGGCCCAGATATTTAAACATATCCACCTGCTCAAGGGCGACACCTTCATCGTTGTAATTATGAGCTCATGGTCCTTATACTGTACTTGTTGTGGGTTCCATGGAACAACATTGTTTTAGTTTTTTGTGGTCAAGGATGAGTTTATGTGAGCAAAAACCAGTCTTCCACTTCTGTGAAACTTTTCTGTAGTTGAGACTGAAGGGAGGTGGGGTCAGTGTGGCAAGTGAAGATTACTGCATTATCTGCATACAGTAACATTCTCTCATGGCAGGAGGCAGGGAGATTGTTCAGGAATATGCTGAATAATAAGGGACCCAGGATAGAACCTTGAGGTACTCCAGAGTGGATTGGTAGGGATAACGAGAGGAATTCAACAATCCTGACCTGTTGGGTCCGGTTACTGAGGTAGCTTTGAAACCAGAGGGTAGTTTCACTTGAAAGACCAAGGAGGGATAATTGTTCGAGGAGAATGGAGTGATTGACGGTGTCAAATACCTTAGTCAAGTCAATAAAAGAGGCATCGAACAACTGGCTGTGATCAAGTGCATGATGGACATGTGTGGTGAATTTGAGGGGTGCCGTGGTAGTGCTGTGCCCTTTGTGGAAGCCATGCTGCTAGGAACATTGCATGCTGTATTTTACAAGGTACTCCGTGAGCTGATCAGCCACTATCCATTCCAATGCTTTGGATAGAGGGGGAAGGATGGATATAGGCCTGTAGTTGTTCATGAGAGTCTTGTCACCACTTTTATGGATTGGAGTCACCACTGCCAGTTTCCACTTTTGGGGAAACCGAGAGAGCATGAGGGAACGGTTAAGGATTTTGGTTAGTGGGAGCAGGACTTCGTCAATGGTGAGGGCGAGAAGTTTCATATCCAGTGAATCGCCACTGACCCTAGACTTTCCAAGCACTTTGAGAATGTGTTTTTTAGCTAGGCTTTCTGGGATTGCATTGAAATGGAAAGGAGGGTGCCCCGATGCCAAACCTGAACTAACAGGAGCTGAGCTGACTGTGGTAGGTTCAAAAAAGTTAGGCGGTAGCACAAGACTAAGGTCAGCAAAAGTGGTGTTAAATGCATTGGCAATGATTACATGGTCAAGAGTGATGGTACCATCTATGTTTAACATTGTGGGTGTTGTTTTGGGATCCTTTCCAGTCACTTCAGCAAGGTTACACTAGAATTTACTCCTGTCATTCCAGGTGTTGGCTAAGGCGTTCCTGTAATAGTTAGCCTTCTCATATGCACAGACTTTTCACCCAGCTAGATTAGATCAGGGCTTTCAGACTTGGTAACGACTGGGTATTCAAACACTCATTCAGTTTTATCGGAAGGGAATTTTAATATCTTTTGATGATATGGCCCACTGCTACAATTTGACTTCAAGAGACAGATTTAGATATATGCAGGCCATTAATTATACTAAGTCATTGCTAAACTTCCTGGTAGAAGAAGAACATCCTCCTTTGTTGAAGATAATTAAACTAGCACTTCAGGGAGGTGCACCACAGCAACATATGATATTCTATATCTACAAAACATTATTCTATTTTAACAAAAATATTCTGAACTCTGTAAAACAGTCATGGGAGAAATACCCGAATATTAATATAGACCCCCAAATGGGACACCCACTTCATCGCGCTACGCTTGGAACAAGATCATACATATGGATAGAATTCTCTTAGAAGTTGGACCTGAGATATTTCCGGACCCCGGTGACACAAGCTAAATATTGCCCTGCTAGGGGATTAACATGCTGGTGGGGATGTGGACACGCCCCAGCTACCCATGTTCATATATTTTGGAGGTGTCCACTCCTCAGACCCTTCATAACAGAACTTGGGGGAGCAATGGGGAAGCTAATGGGGACACCAATTCAGCTCACTCCGGAGTTTTTCTTTTTCTCTAAATTAGAGAGGGGGATGAGGGATACCTCTAGTATGAAAACTTGTCCAGGTTTGCCTTCCTACTGCCAAGAAATCAATAACTAAGAGATGGCTTATTCCGGAACCCCCCTTAATTAGGGAATAACAGGATCTCATGATCAAGTATATAAAATGGGAAAAACTCATAGCCCTAGTAAACTACTGTAAAGAGAATTTTGAATGCCAGTGGAGAAAATGAGTATTGTATATCATGTCCCACAGACAGGATTTTGTCCCCATAGGATTTATTTATTTATTTGCTTTTGGTAACTGGGCAAGTGCGCTAGGCAACATAACCTGCCTATTTTCAGGCACAACCTGGGAGAGTACAATAGGTCACTACAGCAACAGCAGAGTACAAAATCATAACAGTAGTACAAACAATCAGGTAAGTGCAGTGAAACTGTGTACAAAATACATAATAGAGGACTGCCATAAATACGAAGCATGGATAGCAGCCAACAGTGTATCGTGCCATTAATAGCAGCTGGCAGTAAGTAAACATTCAGAAAGCCTAGCTGGGAGCGAGCAGTCCTGCAGGCAAAGCTAACTGCAGATATCCAAAATAACATGCTGGACTAGGATCACATGATAGACATAAAAATCAAGCCAAGGGATAGGTAAGGCAGGCAGAAATGTAAGACAAACAGCAATTCTGAGGGATGGGAAGGTCACAAACAAGTAGTCAAAGTCAAGAGGAGTGACAAGGGGAGGGACAGGAATGAGGTTAAGTGCAGTCACAGGTTCCAGAAGCAAGAAGGTGGGAAAATAGGGCATGTTTGAAAGTAAGGTGGGATAAGGAGTTCCTGACATTGCATGGGAGAGGGTTCCACAACCTAGGAGCAAAGTAGGAGAAGGCTTGTTCACCTATCTTTGTGGAACAAGTCTGAGTAGATAGTAACGGGGAGGTTGAGGACATGAGGGAGCAAGAGTGAGAGACTAGTGTAAACATGTCCCCCAGAGAGGCAGGACAAGGTGTTCTGGTTAAGGAGTCAACAAAACAGCCTAGGGAGTATGAGCGAAGGGCATCAGGAGACAGCCATTTCAAGGCAGTATAGAGATGGCAGTGATGTGTAAGGCGGGGAGCAGACAGGGCAAATCTACAGATAAAGCCACAATGGGAAACTGAAAATATAGAGAGACCCCCACGGCATAAGAGAGACAGAGACACCTATGGGAAGAAAACCAATTAAGTTAAATATTGAAATCTCAACTACTCAGAAATCCATCTCTATGTTATAAGAGGAAGTTTTTTTTTAATATATCAATCAATTAAGATGACTGTAGTTTAATTTATAAAACCCACCATGGAATTTATATATTCCAGGAAAATAATGTTTTACTGACTCCTTAAGCTAGGAAATGTACAGCCTATTTTGAGACATGTGCACTTGATCAGCCTTTCTTTCTTTTTCTTCTAGTCTTCTACGATATATCTGCCTACCTGAAATTAGATAAATGAACTGCAAGACCCACTGTTATGTAACTGTATTGGAATGTTTGGTATTGTATATGTTATGTCTGAAAATACTTTTAAGTAAAGAGTTAAAAAAAAAAAAGACTCACAGACGAGTGCCCATTCAAGAGAGATCTAGGCATCTCGCTCTAGCAGACATAGATGATGTGAGTAGGCACCTTCAGGAAAAGATGGCTACAGGTATCATTCGAGAGTCTAGAAGTCCATATGCATCGCCTATAGTAGTGATGAGGAAGAAGAGCGAGGCCATCCGGATGTGCATGGATTATCGCACATTGAATATGCGCACGGTGGCTGGCTTGCAGGCGCAGCGGTCGGATTTCTGTTTGCAACGCCACCGACCCGGATTTGAGAATGAACCCAGGGAGCTGAAGGGACGGCCGGGGAGAAAAGGTTTGAGCATCCCAAGGACAGCTCACCTTCTGCAGGAGGGAGGGAGGGAGGGAGGGGGGATAAGGTCCTGGAGCAGGACTGGCCCCAGGCAGAGGTCTGGGGCACAGCATGTGCCAAGACACAGAAAGGGGAGGACATTGCGGACATTGGAGCTATGTACCCTGATGTCACGGGTTCACGCAATGCCCACAGAACACTGGAAAAACACTCTCCAGGCTCCTAGTAGATGGAGCCCTGGAGCAGACCTATTCATGGCTTCCACCTGCCTGGCCGATCCCGGAGCCCAATGCAGACAAGAAGCCGGGGTGTAGGGGTCTCACCTTGTCCCCACCCGGGGATTAGAACCAAGGCTACATGGGGGTTCTTGGGCGGCACAGGTAGGTGGCTGAAACAGGGGCAGACTTCACTGGGGACTCTCGAAGAAGTGGAGCCTGGGAAAAGGAGGAGGAGGGTAAAAAGAAAGTAAAAAAAGAGAGGAAGTGCATGGTGTCCAACCACTACATGGTGCCATGGATACAGGATGCTTTAGACTGCTTGAACAGAAGCCAGAGGTTTTTGGTATTGGACCTAAAGAGTGGGTACTATCAAATTCCCATGGCCCTGCAGGACCAGGAGAAGACAGCATTTATATGCCCACTAGGATTTTATGAGTTTGTGAGGATACCCCAGGGCATTTTGGGCACCCCCACCACATTTCAGCACCTTATGGAAAAGGCAGTGGGGAACATGAATCTGCTGGAGTGTCTGGTGTATCTAGATGACATTATTGTTTTTGGAAGGACTTTGGAAGAACCTGAGTCACAGCTGCTTAAAATGTTGGACAGTTTGGAGGAATTTGACCTGAAGCATTACATTGACAAGTACCAATTCTTCCAGGCCTCAGTCAAGAAAGTCAGGCACATAGTCTCTGAAAAGGGCATTCAGACAGACCCTAGCAAAGTTGAGGCCCTCACCACCTGGCCCAAGCCCCAAAATTTGAAAGAACTGCAGAGGCTTCTTGGTTTCTGTGGGTACTACAGGATATTCGTGAAAGACTACACAAGGGCAGTTAGACCCCTCCTGAACTTGTTACAGGGGTATCTTCCAGTGAATAAGAGCAAGAAGTCCTTCCCCTCACCTGGAACCTCTACTGAGCCACTTCAGTACTTTTATCCAGCAGAACCATTTGGCTGCAGGTGGACTTGAGGAGTGTGACAGAGCTTTCATGGCCTTCCCTGATTTTTGATATGATATTTCTGACATGGTATTTGGATTTGTATATTTATTGATATTTGTCAAAAAGTTTTAGAGTGTTTTAAAATGCTTTAAAAAAAATGTATTATTATTTTATTATATACTATTTGACCCATGTACCAGTGCTCACCTATGCAGACCCACAGAAGCCCTATGTCCTACATACAGATGCAAGCTTCAGTAGCCTAGGGGCAGTGTTGTATCAGGAATACCTGGAGTTTGCATCCAGTAGCCTACACCAACTGGAGCCTAAATCCTGCAGAACTAGGAGGAAGTAGGCTGTTGGTTAACTAGGATCTTCAGCTTATCCATTAGGTAGGGGGATGGGCAGACTAGGTGGGCCAAGCGGTCCTTATCTGCCATCAAATTCTATGTTTCTATGGCTTCCCACTACCCCACTGTGGGGGGAAAGCCACAGGGGATGAAAGGGGATGGACCCTGTAGGAGTGAGGATGACCGGACAGCGGACGGAGTCTCAAGGGGTTGCCAGGACACAAGGGACCAGACCAGGGATGCCAGGAGAGAAAAAGATAATAGCAAAAAAAAAAAACAAGAAATGATGAAGACAGAAGATCTTGAAGTGTCCAGAGCAAGAAGCAAGGAAAACAAGAAAATTGTGACTGCGAATTACACTGGGCTTCGATGGACTACGACTAGTGGTGAATGGCAAGGGAACATTGCTGTAGTTCTTCCAGGATGAACATACTCTGAATGAAGAAGATTTATTTATTTATTTATTTTATTTATTTCACAATTCGGACTAATACCTTTGCGCATAGAAGGCTCTTTTACAAAGGTTCCAAGTTGAATAATACAAAAAAACAAGACAGTGTAACACAGGCAATACAGAACAATGGGAGAACAAGTATGATAAGCACCAGCAACATAGATTTGAATCAGTTAAAACAAGAACAACATTTCAGAACTGCATACTTTACGATGAAATACCATTATCCAGTAAGGATTAACCACTTCAAGTGCAACCCGTGGAAAAAGAATAGCAGCCAGGTTCAGGCTTTGCCAGGATATGGGGGGGGGGGTAGGTGGGTAATATAGGACTAGATTAGGGGGTGGGAAGAGCAAGAGCAAGAGGATTCCAACCAAGACCACAGGCATGGAAGCTGGAAGGTGGTAGTGAAGAGTGAAACTGTAGGATCTCTTCTCTGATGGATGGAGACCGATTCTACTGAGATGTGGTTGCAGACAATACTTGCAGTGCAGTATAGCGGCAGAAGACTGAGTCCATATATACAAGTCTTTAGCAATCAAGGAAGGTCAGTACACTTGGGATCTGCTCCGAGGCAATAAAGCGATTCCTGGGGCAATTATTTGGTTGCAGGGGTGATTTTCTTTTTTTTTTTTTAATTGTTTAACCAGAAGAGACACACTAAGCTGAAAGGTTGTTTAGAGGTGCGACCTGAGAGCACAGAGAAGTTAAGTGACTTGCTCAGGGTCACTCAGTATGCAAGTGGGGACTGTCGGATTAAAACCCCGGTCTCCAGATTTGTAGCTCAGAGCCTTAAACCACTGCACTATACTGCCTCCCTGCTTACCAAGAGCAGGGGCAAATAACCCATTCCAAGGCAACTGTTTGGTTCTGGAGGCAACTTGCCAGTAGCAAGGGCAAGTATTTCAACTTGTGGCAGTTGTTTGGTTCTGAAGGCAACTTGCCGGGAACAAGGGCAAGTATTCCAATTCGGGGCAATTGTTCAGTTCTGAAGGCATCTTGCCAGGAGCAGGGGCAAGTATTCCATTTCAGGGCAGTTGTTCAGTTCTGAAGGCAACTTGCCAGGAACAGGGACAAGTATTCCAATTCAGGGCAGTTGTTCGGGTCAGAAGGCAACTTGCCAGGAGCTGGGGCAAGTACTCCAATTTGGGGCAATTGTTTAGTTCTGGGGCAATTTACACACGGTAAGGCAGTCCAGGAAATTAGAAAACAGTAAAATTATTCTGGTACTGTGCAATCAGTAAAACAGTTCCGGTACTGGCAATCAGTAAACTGTTCAAGCAGTTGGCAATCAGTAGACAGTTCAAGTGGTTGCAGGTTTGTTGTCACACCAAATGCCCCAATTGCCCTTTTAATCCAGTGGCCTTACTGCTGCAATTGATACTAGCCTATTTAAGGAGTCAATAGCCAACTCCTGCCTCGGCCGTCCCTATGGGGCGGTCCGAAGGTGGGAAATATTTAAAAACCCTTCCCCATCTGTGCAACCACAGTCGCTGTCCCAGTACACAAACAATAAATCAGGGGTGCCCAGAAACAATCACTTTAAATCTGGTCTGCTAAACTTCCCCACTAGGTGTTAGGGACTAGGGTGTAACCGGGGATGTGCAGGGCACCTGGGCTTGCTGAACCCTCTGAATTTATTCTACTGGGCCCCTTTAAATCTGTAGGGCTGACCTAACTGGCTGGGCCCCTTCCTTACTGTGGGGGTAACCTGACTGGCTGGGAACCTTCTTTACTGTAGGGCCTTGTCTGCTGGGCCCCTCTCTACCAGGCCTCTTTTGGATCTTTGGGCCTTGCCTTTACCCCTTTAAGGTGGGCCTACTCGATTGGGCCTCCTTTCACCAACCGATGCTTGCTATCACCCCTTTAAGGGCCTGTTCAGTGAGTAGCCCTTTGAATGTTCCTTAGGTCCCAACAGGGCCTTTCCATCTGTCACTCCCTTGTTTGTCCTGCCTTTGCTCTGCCCCTAATGAGTATTTAACAACTTTTGCCAAAGCCTCTGTGCTGGACCCTTCCCCTTGGACTTCGCTGCCCAATGAATATTTAAATACTCAAAGTAGTCTGGCCCTCTAGCCGGCCCCTCCGTTAGTACTCTAAGCACTATTAAACATTTTTAAAACCACATTTTTCTTCTTTAATATGCCCATAGGAGGTGGACAAGCTTCCTGTGTTGTCACCGACTCACTGCTCTGGCCCAGGGTGAAAACGCTGCAGAGGGAGGCAGGAGGTTCTCCGGCAGAGGAAGGGGACCGCAGCAAGGGGAACAGGCAATGCAGCGGATGGCAGAGGGCCTCGGGAGGGCCAACAGGCTCCTGGATGCATGACACAGCTCTTCAATACCGCTGACGGGGGACCACTTTAGTTGCAGGAATGAGCACAAAACAATAAATGGGGCAAAACTGAGTCCACACTGGACGCAGGGGACTGTGGCCTACTTTTCTTCAGTTCGTCCACTGCACACTCATGCCGCCACAACAAAGAAGACTGCAAGACCCGATGACACATGAGCAGCAGGATCTCTTTACTGGCTGGAGGAGGGGCACCGCTTCAGAGTCGACGGGACTGACTTCAACACATGGTAGCCCTACTGGTCCCAATCGCACTCTAGCAGTCCTCTCACTATCGCAGCCCAGCAGGAATACACACAAAAACTAACTTGGCGTTCCTACATTAAAGCGCCGCACTCGGGGTTCGGATTCTGGAACCCCAAGCTCACGCTTAATGGCCGTCCACACTTTATTTTTAAATTCACCACCCGCCCCTAGAGCCACGTGCTGGACAGGAACAGCAGTCCCAGCATGTGGGGTGAATTCCAGAAGCCTGCTGCCTGCTTGGGGGGGGGGCATGGAATGGAACAGAGCAGGCAGCAGGGAGAAAAAGAAACCCCCCTTTTTTATTTATTTACATAATAAATACTGCCCTGCCTGGTATTTTCTTGGGGGAGGGCACTGACGGAGGACCCCACATAACACCCCTATTGTTGCCCACACTGCCCATAAATGCTAGTGATCCCATGGGGCATTCTATTTAAATTATTTCTGTGGTGCCCCCATACTCTGGGGCACTACACTGGGCACGCCTTGCCACAGGGTCAGTCACACTATATCTTCACTTTACCAGTAGCTCCATGTCTTTCAGAAATTAAGGAAATACGGTCTTCAAAAACACAATGCTGTTTCGGGAATAAGGAGTGAAACAAAATTCATATGAAACAGCACAATATTTCTGAGAAACGAGCTTTCCACTTTAGACAGTTCAGATTCCTACAGTTCCCTGAGCTACAAGGTGTGGGAAGATTGTTCCTCCGACTGGTCTGAGACCAGTTTCTGTGCCACCTGGTCTGAGACCAGTTTCTCTTTCCAGCTGAACTGGTCTAGGATCAGTTATTATCACATATGTGTCTAACCACAGGCTTACTAGGCAGCAGCCAGAATAGTGTAGTGTTTAGTGCACCGGGCTGTGATCCTGAAAGTCTGGGTTTGAATCTCACTACCCCAAAAATTCCTTTCACCCCAAATTTCACTGGTGTGGTGATCCATGGCAGTATGGAGCTGATATGTAAAAGTACACTAAAGGGAGCTGGTGCAGGAAAAAAAAACTAAGTGCAACAAAGAAAGCTTCTGTACAACAGTGAAACTGGCCCCAGACCAGGTGGCTCGGAAACTGGTCTTAGACCAGTCATCAGGAGAACAAACTTCCTGCAGCGAGCTGTAACAAAACCCCTCTTACAGGCGGTTCTGCTACAATGAGGTCTCCCTTACAACAGAATCTTTTTACAGCCTGTACAACTGCATTTATGTCTCCAGCACCTCACCGAAACTGGCTTGTTGCAGCAGGGACCTCAATTTCAGTAGGACAGCCTGAAATGGATTGTTGTTGCAGTTGGGACCCTAGTTGCTGCAACACAAGAAAAAATACAATGTAAAGTGTTTTGTTGTGGCTTGGAGAACTAGGATTAGGACTAAAGAGGAATCTCTTTTTTTTTTTAAGCAACCGTTTGTACCTTTTGTTTTGTGGATTTTGTTGTACTTCCTGAACAGCAGTGTGTTGTGGAAGAAGTTTTTCTTTTTCTGGAAGTGAGCTAGACTTACTGGTAAAGTGAAGATATGCACATTGTTAAAATGGGAAGACGGCAGCTGCAGGTAAGCTCTGAAACACAGTGCAGACTTGTTAAGCACACATTATAATAATTGGTTGTTTACTGTAGAAAGCCCAGTGTAGCCCTGGATTCATTATGTGACAGGGTCCCTGTCCCTTATTTCTCTGTTTTATTCCTTTACTGATCTAGCCTTCTAAGCCTGTTGCACAGTACATGAGGCCACTCTTAGCATTTTATCTAACCTTCTCTCTAATTTCCACTGTCCCTCCTGCCATTGTCCCCTTCTGAGCTGAAGATATTTTGATTCTAAAGTAGCAGTGAATGTTACCATGAAACTCTGACTCACTTTTTTATTTCACTTCTGAGTGCCCCTTACATCCTGATATGTACTAGGACCAACAGGATAGCTTACAAGGAGAGGAGGCAAGAAGAGGGAGAGAATGATAGAGACGCCTGCTTTGTTTTGTTTTAACTCTGTTTTATCCTCCCAGCGGGCCACTGCAGTTCTCTGCCACCTTACCAGACCTGGGTTGTTTGGGAACTTACCTGCGCTATGCGTATCCCGGCAGAACTCCCGAGCCAGCCCGGAGGCTTCATCGAGCGGTGTCCCCTGATTTTTTTTTTCCACCGTTTTCTCCCTCCTGACTGCCTGGGGCCCCAGGACCGGCGACTCATGCACATGGAGGTGCGTATGCATTCCGCAGCTCCAGACAACAGCCCCTTCCACCCTCCCCTGTCCTTGCGCCCAGGCTCTCTGAGGTGGAACTGCCACCCAGCCTCCACTGGGGGGCAGCCAAGCACCCAGAGACCCGCCAGATCCCTTCCAAAGTGGAGAGCTGCCCACCACCAGCTACTCGCTGTCCTCTCCCCCCCCCCCACTGACCCCCGGCGACCCAAGCTCGTTCCCGAACCCGGGTTGCTGGCATGGTGCGAGGTGTGGCATCCAGCGCCTCAGCCCTCTGCACCGCCGGGCTGGGTTTGAGACCCCTGCGTTCAGCCAGGGGCTGGTCAGTAGTGGCGATTGTTTATACTGAGTGGAAACACCAGCACAAGGGGAACTCAGTGAAGTGGGGATACGAGTTAAAGAGCAAGTGTTCTGTATGGAATAATAACTTTCCAAAGTGCTATGCATGTCTTAGAGCTGAAGTTTTTTTTTAATTCTTTTCTGTTTTGCTAATTAGAGGAGTTTCTACATGACAGTACTAGGGGTGTTTGAATACCTTATCCTGAATAATTGGCCACTCTCAAATATTTCAGTAGTGTAGCTGGTATTCAGATTTGTTGTTCGGTTGGTTTAAAAAAAAAAAAAAAATGGAAACATAGAAGTTGATGGCAAGGCCCATCCAGTCTTCCCATTTCTTTTTCTACCTTATAAATGTACCATCGGCCTTTGCTCTGTCAGTGGCCTATCTATTCATACTCATCTATATTGCTCCCTTATGCCTATCCCATGCCTGTCTGAAGCCCTGCGCTGTATTCATAGCCACCACTTCCTGAGGTAGGCCGTTCCATGCATCCACCACCTTTTCTGTGAAAAAGAATTTCCTCACATTCCCCCTTAATCTGCCTCCCTCTAATCTCATGCTATGTCCTCTTGTCCTGCTATTTTTTTTTTATATTTAAACATGTTAGACTCTTTGACCTTGTTAATGATAAAGAAACAGCCCGCCCCACCCTCCTTCCCAGCCCAGATTCTTTAAAATATACAACCCCCCACTGTAAGTTAGAAGCTCAGTCCCAACCTACTCCCTCCCTGCCAGCAGACACAATTTGCTAAAAAGTATTTTTTTTTGGGTGGGGGGATAATTCTCTTAATGATATACAGCTGATACAATCCACCCACCACCACCCCTGGACGCCGTCTTTCAGCACTTGTTTTGCATTTGCAATGAAAACAAATATGTCCTCCACCCATCAACAGCACCCTACCCCATCCACACAATTCTGAAGCAGCGAAAATGGCGACTGAGTCAGCCGGCCCTCTTCTGTGGCCTTCCGTCTTCTAATGAATGAAAGGGCTCTGGGTTTACCATGTGAGCAAGCATGAGAGCTTTAATTCATCAGAAGGCAGCCAGTTGTGGAGGATGGCGGGCCCTCTTTGCTCTTTTGTTGTTGCTTCAGAATTGGTTGTGGGGCGTAAGGGCTGGGTGGGGGAGGCTGCTGCCGTCAGAGTCGGGAGACAGTTTTGTTTTTGCTGGAAATGCAAAACAAATGCTGAAATATGGAGTGTGGATGTGGAGGTGGGCAGATTGTGTTGTTGCCCTTTGTTGGAGTTTTTTATCCTAAAAAATATATATATATATATATATATATATATTTTTTTTATCAAATTGTGGGTGCTGGAGGGAGGAGGGTGGGATTTGGTTAATGACTGATGGTGGGGGGGACAGGGAGCTTGTATTTTTTTAAGGAATCTGGACGACTGGTAATGAGGTTGGGGGGCTCTTTTCTTTTTTTTTTTAAATATAGTTTCTGTAGCCCTCCACATTATCAATGGGTAATCATAACAACTGGGTATAGTGCACCCCTACAGGGGAATGGCACAGCCCAAGCTTTAGAATGTTGGGTACATGAGGATTCCAAGCAGCAGCAATTCCCCAGTTTAGCTGTGCCATTCTCAACTTCCTTTGGGGCTGTAATTCTGCAAAGTAGGTTGGGGCTGTCTATTCCATGGAGCACCCCTAAATTAAAATTGCGCTTGTTAAGCTGCGGCTTTCAAATTGACTAACCTGCCTTTTTTCTCATTCCTTATTTAGATTTTGAGGCACTTCTGCCTTGTTAGGGTGTTTTATTTTAATGGTCTCCATTTAAGCAAAAAGAAAGAGAAAAGGAACCGCAGATAGGTACACATTTTATTTGTTTCTGGGAGTGTAGGGTCTCTGTGGGGGTCCTACGGCTCTGGTGTTGTCCCCCACCCCGGCGCTCAGGTTCAGTGTTTTTGTGTATTTCTGCATTTATTGTGTGGTTTGTGTGTACCTCAGAAGTTTTTTGATGTTTTTTCTCCTCAGACCTCTGTTTTTCTGTTTGCGCGGCCGCCACTAGGGCTGGCTACACACTTCTCCTTCAGGCCATTTTCCCGCCTATGTTTTAAGCGTGCACCCCAGTTGCCTTTTAATTACACTGCGCTTGCGTACTTACTGCGCAGACCTATTTAGCGCTGTTTGGCATGCTAATTACAGTACACAGTTCAGTGGAGAGTTTTTTAGCCCAGCAAGCTTTAGGGCTAATTATTACAGTTTTAATATACAGTATTTTTACCTCGATTTTTTTGTGGTAACTTTCATTCCTGGCCCAATGGCTTATCGGAGACCATTAATTATGAAACAATGTAAGACCTGCAAAAGGGTGATGAAGGCCCTCCCACATGGATTCCTATTGCCCTCATTGTGTTGCTTAGCGTAGTATTTCTCTCACAGTTCCTCCCAGCTGGTCCTCTGAGCTGGGGACCTGGTTCTTCTATGGGCAGTGGCAGAGCAGGATTGTGACAATCACTTTTGTTGCTCCTGGGTGAGCTTTTGGGCCCCAATGTTCCACAGGACATCCCAGCAGATACACCCAATCCCAAACCGGGCCCCTCGGATCAGGGGAGGCTCATACAGCCATGTCCAGGTATGTCACAGCAAGAAAAGGCTGTGGACTCAGATGTGCAGGCAGACCCCGGCCCTTACTTCTTAGAAGGCCAGCATGAGGATTTCGGAGATCTAGGGGAAGCTCCTGGTCCTTAAAAAATTGATCTCTGATGAGGAGGACACCCCTCTGAGGAAGTGGAAGTGGAGTGCATGGAGCTCAAGTCAAGGATACCCGTTCCCTCCCCCCGTTTGACAATAGGTCCTTGTCCTTTTTGGTAGCTGAAGCTTGTAGATCCTTGCAGCTTAAGGAGGAGCAGTTCATGGAGACGGTGGATGTCAATCCAATTCTGTCTGCATCCTCCCCTGCTCCAAAATGATTCCCAGGTTTTCTCCACTGTGACCAAATTATTGAGCAAGAATGGGCAGGTGTGGCTCAGAGAAAAAAATCTTCCCAAACTAGAAACATGGAATTTCTCTTTTTATAGGGGGAAAGGTCTCACAGGTGGGAAGCTCCGTGGCAGACAAGGCCATTTATAATTCAGTAAAACACACCAACTTCCTATTGAAGGCTCTCTGCCCCTAGCGGTTTTTCATGACAAGCGGGTGGATACTGCATGCAGGAGCGCTTTCGCCTCTAATGGCATGAACATTCGTACATCTTATGCTTCATTTATTGTCGCCAGAGCCTTAAATATCTGGGTCACTACTCTGGCAGCTTTCATTCCACCTGATTCAGAAGGTGCGAGCATTTTGCAATTGGTGGCCATGGCTTCTACTTTTCTTAGTGATTCTACAGTGGAGAATGTACACGTTAGTCCATTTGGCCTGCCACATTGCTTTGTCCATGAAGGGGGTGTGGTTCAGACATTGGTCTGGTGATCAAGCTTCAAAAGCAAAACTGTTTAACTTTCCTTTTGAGGGAGGCTTATTGTTTGGTTCCGGCCTGGATTATATCTTGAAGGTTGGGGAAGGGGGCAGGGGATCTCCCACAGGGTTGCACCAAGCGCTGGGGGGCAGTGGCATAGGGAAAGAAGTGCAGGTGAATACTCAGGGGTCACACAGGGACCCTGGCAGAGGGGGTCCAAAAGGACACTACCAAGGAAGCAGGCAGGTAACTGGGGACCCTCACAAAGGAGGGACAGAGGGACAACATTCTCAGGGAAGTAGGCAGATGGCCAGGGCTGGACAGAAGGAAGCAAGGTGGGGAGGTGGATCAGACCTTACACTCAGTAACCGCTTCAATTCTCTTCTTCTGCTCGAGGATGAGGGGGGTGTTGTAGCCATGACAGGGGTGGTTAGAGACGGAAAGGGAGTGGGGGGCAGGAGGCAGGGGCCAGATAGTAGGAAGAACAGGAGGGAACCTGGAATGCAGGAAAATGGGGGGAGCAGTGAATCAGAGCAGGAGGGGAAGAGGGAGGAAAGCGCAAGAAGGACCAGTTGGGAGGAAAGGTAAAGGTAAAGGAGAAGGACCAGAAGTACAAGGAGGATTCAGTAAAGGGAGCTGAGGGTTTAGGCCAGGGGAGCACAACAAGCAAGGAGGGACTAAATGGAGACAGCAAGGAAGCGAGAATGAGCCAGGCTAGTTTAGCAGATGGGGGAGAAGGACCAGTTGCAAGCAGTGAGGGGGGAGTTTACAAGGTACAGAAGGATACTCAGGAGGAGGAGAGGCATGGGATTGGAGGGAAGGGGGTGGCCAGGGTAAATAAGGAGGGGTGGCATGTGGCACCCAGATAGGGGGAGGAACAAGGAGCCGGCTGGGTGGAGGGGCCAGTAGAAAGGATGAGGGACATGGAAGGGGGGGAAATGGAGGAAAATGAGTGGTCAGAGTGCTCCTGTTGGGGGATTCTATGATCAGGGTATCACATGGGATAGGGAGGGAGAAGCCTGCACAGTTAGAACAAAATGCTTCCTGGACTAATGGTACAGGCCAAGCACCAGGTGTATCAGCTGGCAAGGACTGTGGGGGTTCCTGACGTACTGGTCCACTTCGGGTACAAATGACATTGAGGAAATAGCAAGCTAGAGATACAGGCAAGATTCAGGGAGCTTGCCAGGGTCTGTCATGACATAGGATGCACAGTTTTCTTCTCAGAAATCCTGCCGGTGCCAAGGGCTAGTGGGGAGCACAAAAGGAAGATTAGGGAGATAAACCAGTGGCTCAGGGAGTGGTGTGAGGCCAGAGGGTATGGGCTGATGGGGGATTGGGGGGAGACCTGGGAGGATAAGGAGCTGTATGCTAGAGATAGACGCCAGCTCAATTTGGAGGGGAGGGGAATCCTTAAGTTGAAAATAGAGGGGTTCATTGGTGAAAAGTGGGGTTTAAACTTGTGAATGGGGGAGGGATCGGAGAAAAGGCTGTCAAGGGGGTGCCGATAAAGGAGGGACTCTGTCTCCACCCCTCCTGGGGAGCTGGAGGATTGCGGGAAAAGGCCGACTGGTAAAGTGCAGACCAGGGGAAAACAGAATCTTCCTGGGACCATGAGCAGGGGAAATGGAAGTATAGGGAAAGGGTGGAAGGTAGTCCTGCTAAATGCCAGGAGCTTGGGAAATAAAATGCCTGAGCTCCAGGCAATGGTAACTGAGGGAGCAGTGGATGTGGCAGTGGTCACTGAGACCTGGGCCACTGCAGGACACGACTGGGACCTGAACCTGGAGGGTTACACTATGTTCAGGAAGGACAGGGGAGGAGGGGTAGCAATGATAGTCAAAAACTGCATTGGCATAGGGGGAGTAGAGGAGGCAGAGGGAACCATGGAAGCGATTTGGGTCACCTTGATAACAAGGGGGGCAAGAGAGTAAATAGGAGTGGTGTATAGACCCCCTGCCCTGGAGGAGAGTCTGGTGGCAGATGTTGGGAGACACTGCAGACTGGGCAGAGGAACGGTGGTGGTGTTGGTGGACTTAAACATGCCAGGAACAGACTGGGAGACTATGACATCCTCTGTGACGTGGGATCAGAGGTTGTTGGATGTCTTTCAAGGCTCGTTCCTAACTCAGCAGGTGGGGGAACCGACCAGGGAGGCGAGGGTACTGGATGTGGTCCTGGCAGACAGTGACCAGATTAGGGGCCTGGAGGTAAGGGACCCATTGGCGGGGAGTGACCATGCCACGATCTAGTTCTGCCTGGACCTAGGAAGGCTGGAAGGCTGCACAAAGACGGAGGTAACTGACTTAAGGGGAACGGATTTTAAGAAAATGGGAAGGATCCTTAAGGAGCATTTGGATGTGATTGGGTCAGACATGGATGCTGATAGTAGGTGGGAAATCATCAGGAGAGGGGTGCAAGATGCTACCAGCACCCGTGCAAGAGTAAGACGAAAATGCGGTAGGGCCCGAAAACCCTGCTGGTGGACCAGGGAGGTCCAGGAGGTGGTGCATTGAAAGAAGGCAGCCTATAGGCAATTCAAGTGCTCAAGGAGTGAAAGGGATCGAGGGGAGTATCAGCTGATGGCTAGAAGGGCCACTAGAATGGTGAGGGCAGCTAAGGCAAGGAAGGAGCAGAACCTGGCCATGGAAATTAGGAGAGGGAATAAGGGGTTCTTTAGATACATTGGGGAAAAATGAAGGGTGAAGGGGCAGATTAGCAGGATTAAATCAGGGGAGAGATGGGCACAAGACCCGGGGGAGCAGGCTGAGGTACTAAATGAGTACTTCACCTCAGTTTTCACCAAGGAAATTGGGGGTGCTGCATCATACATGGGAGGAGACAGAGATACTGAGGAGGGGGGACCCTTACTGATCGGTGGGTCTGGGGAGAGGGGGAGGCATCACTGGCAGGAGGGGGGAGGGCTAAGCAGGGAGAAGAGGTACTGGAAGTGGAAATCACAGCAGAGAGAGTGAGGGAAGCCCTCAGCTCCCTTAAGACGGAGAAAGCACCGTGGCCGGATAAATTACATCCCAGAGTGCTGAAGGAACTTGCGGATGTCCTGTCGAAACCCCTGGCGGAGCCTTTCACCATCTCTCTGAGGACAGGGTGGGTGCCCCAGGACTGGAAGGTGGCGCATATAGTGCCTATCCACAAGGGGGAGGATCAAGGGAGGTGGCAGGGAACTACAGGCCTGTCAGCCTGACATCGGTGGTGGGCAAGGTGATGGAGGGCATTGTCAAGGAGTGGCTGGAGGGGGACCTAGAAAAGTCAGGGTGCCAGGACGATAGACAGCATGGATTTGTCCCAGGAAAATCGTGTCAGACAAACCTTGTGGAGTTCTATGACTGGGTGACGAGTGCCTTGGACCTGGGTAGACCAGTGGATGTCCTCTTTCTAGACTTCAGCAAGGCATTTGACTCTGTCCCTCACGTGGGCCTGTTGGATAAGCTGGGAGAAATGGGGGTGGGGAACCAGATGATCAGATGGATAGGCAGTTGGCTCCAGGACCGGACCCAGAGGGTCATAGTTGGCGGGATAGTCTCATCCCCAAAGAGGGTCATTAGTGGGGTCCCACAGGGATCAGTCCTGGGCCCCCTGTTCAACGCCTCACGCCTCTGACATAAGGACAGGAATCAGGAGTGAGATGAGTCTCTTTATGGATGACTCCAAAACTGGGGACGGTGGTGGATGGGGAGGAGGGAGGTGGCCTCACAGGGGACCTGGAGGCTCTGGAAGGATGGTCTAGAAAGTGGAAACTGAGGTTCAATGCAGGAAAATGCAAGGTACTCCACCTGGGGGCCAGAAACCCGGGCCAAGTGTACACACTGGGGGGGGGGATGCTACAAGTCTTGATGGCTGAGAGGGACCTGGGGGTGGTGGTGGATGTCAAGATGAACAACTCGGAGACTTGTAGGAGGGCAGCAGCCAAGGCCAACAGGATGCTGGGATGCATCGCTAGGGGGATCACTTCCAGAAGGAGGGAAGTGATACTTCTTCTGTATAACTGCTTGGTGCGGCCACACCTTGAGTACTGCGTGCAGTTTTGGAGGCCACACTTAAAGACATAGAAACATAGAAGTTGACGGCAGATAAGGACCGCAAGGCCCATCCAGTCTGCCCATTTCTTTTTCTACCTTATAAATGTGCCATTGGCCTTTGCTCTGTCAGTGACCTATCTATTCATAGTCATTTGTATTGCTCCCTTATGCCTATCCCATGCCTGTTTGAAGCCCTGCACTGTATTCATAGCCACCACTTGTGGTGCCATTCCATGCATCTACCACCCTTTCTGTGAAAAAAGAATTTCCTCACATTCCCCTTAATTGGCCTCCTCTAATCTCATGCTGTGTCCTCTTGTCCTGCTATTTTTCTTATATTTAAACATGTTAGACTCTTTCACCTTGTTTATGCCCTTAAGGTGTTTGAATGCCTCGATCATATCACCTCTCCCTCCTTGCTCAAGGGTATCATATTGAGCTCCGTTAATCTGTCCTCATATGTCTTCTGATGCAGTCCCTGCACCATTTTGTTGCCCTTCTCTGGACTGCCTCAATTTGTTAATGTCCTTTGAAGGTGTGGCTCCAATACTGTACGCAGTACTCCAGATGGGGCTAACTAATGTCTTGTACAGAGGATTATTACCTCCTCTACGACTTGTGATACCCCTACTAATACACCCCAACACCCCCTAGCCTTACCTACTGCTTTAGAGGTCTGCTTGATGATTTCAGGTCATCAGTGATGATGATGCCCAAGTCTCTTTCTTCCTTTGTGACTGCTAGCAACTCCCTCCCAGCCTATAAGTGGCTTCAGGGTTTCTCTTCCCTATGTGCATGATTTTGCACTTCTTGCATTAAATCCCAGTTGCCACTGTTCTGACCATTCTGCTAGTTTATCCAGATCTCTTCTCATTCTGCCCACCCCATCTGGATCATCTACTCTGTTGCAGATCTTGGTGTCATCTGCAAACAGACAAGCCTTACCCTCTAGTCCATCTGCGTAGGTCACTAATGAAGATGTTGAATAGGACTGGCCCCAGGACTGATCCTGAGGTACCCTACTTGTGACTTGCATCTCTTCTGACTGTATACCATTTACCACCACTCTCTGTTTCTGCCAGTCAACCAATTTGCCACCCAGTTGACCAACTTCTGACCCACCCCGAGCCTACCTAGCTTATTTATCAATCTTCTATGTGGAACAGTGTCAAAAGCTTTGCTGAAGTCAAGGTAGGCGACATCAACTGCTCCCCCTTGGTCCACCACTCTGGTTACCCAGTCAAAGAAATCTATGAGATTAGTTTGACAGGACCTTCCTTTTGTAAACCCATGCTGTCTTTGATCCTGTGCCCCTATGGATTCCAGGTGTTGCACTATCCTTTCCTTAAGGAGTGCCTCCATAATCTTGCCCACTACTGAGGTAAGACTGACCGGTCTATAGTTCCCCGCCTCCTCCCTGCTACCACTCTTGTGGAGCAGGATCACATGAACCCTTCTCCAGTCTTCTGGGACCTCTCCTGTGCTCAGAGACTCACTAAACAATTCTGCTAATGGCTCTGCTAGTTCCTCCTTTAGCTCCTTAAGTACCCTGGGATGTATGCCATCAGGTCCCATTGCCTTATCCACCCTGAGCTTAGCAAGCTCTTGTAGGACCCTTTCTTTTGTGAAGGGAGTAGTGCTCACCTCCCTCCCCTGTGTCCATGATGCTGAGCTGTAGGGCCCTGCCTACCTTCTCTTCAGTAAATACTGAGCAAAAGTATCTATTTAGGATAGATGCCTTTACAGGGTCCTCCTCCTCACTTGCTCCCTTTCTCCATTAAGCTTAGCAATACCCCTCTGGACTTTCTCCTTTCACTAATGTATCTATAGAAAGTCTTGTCACCTTCTTTTACTGTTCGTGCTAGTGTTTCCTCAGTTTGGGACTTTGCCTGCCTTACTGCCTTACCTGCTTCCCTTAGGGCAGTTTGGTATGCCTCCTATCTTCATCCCGCTGTGTTCCCTTATATTTCCTGAAGGCCAGCCTTTGGCTCTGACCTTTCTGCTACTGTATTTGAGAACCAAAGTGGTTTCTTCTTCTTTGCACTTCCTTTTCTGTCTAACACAATGGGATGTTGCTTCAAGTATTGCATCCTTAATGCTTGCCCACTTTGCCTGTACCTCCTCACCTGTGTTTCTTTTGCCAGGGCTAGCTTAACTCTGTTGGCCATCTTATCAAAGTCAGCTCCTCTGAAGTCCCATATTTTGCCTTGGAATGGGATGATTTAGATGTAGTAGCAAATTGAACCATACCATGTGATGGTCACTGGCCCCCAGGTGACCTTCTACCTGGAGATCTGTGATCCCTTCTTTGTTAGTCAGTACTAGATCTAGGATAGCCCTGTCTCTTGTGGGTTGCTGTACCAGTTGTTTGAGGCCCTCCTGCAGGAAATCCACTATGAGTCTAGTTCTGGCAGATGTTCCTGCTGGTATTGACCAATCTGTATCTGGCATGTTGAAGTCTCCCATTATCAGAACCTCCCTTTAGCTGTCATGTTTTGTATATCTTCTAATAGTAATGTGTCTATGTCCTCCCCTGGTCTGGGGCCTGTAGACAACCCAGTTCTTATGGCTGTCCCATTTCCTGTTTCCAGGGTGACCCACAGTTCTTCTGGCTCCTTATGTGTATTCTGAATTTCTGTAGCTTTGATATTTTCATTAACATACAGGGCCACTCCTCCCCCCCTTTTTGCACCTCGGTCTCTTCTGAACAAGAGGGACATTAAACTCCTGGAGAGGGTCCAGAGGAGGGCAACCAAAATGATTTGGGGCTTGAGGGACAGGACCTATGAGGAGAGGCTCGAAGAGCTAAATATGTACACATTGGAATAGAGAAGGGACCGGGGGGACATGATAGAGGTCTTCAAGTACATGAAGAGGGTAAATAAGGGAAGAACAGTCAGGGTGCTTCGAAGGAAGGAGGAGGGGGCCACTAGAGGGCATGGGGTGGAAGCTGGAGGGAGGAAGATTCAGGGGAGAAAGGAGGAGGTGCTACTTCACTGAGAGGGTGGTGGAGCCATGGAATGCACTGGCTAGGGGGCTGGAGGAGGTAGAGACGGTGGAGGAGTTCAAGAGAGGCTGGGACAGGTACAGGGGAAGGGTTCTGAAAGGAAAATCCAGTGCAGCAAGAATATCTGGAACTGGGAAGGGAGAAGCCAGAGAAGGCGAGGGGGGCAGCAAGGTCAGCACCCAAGGTGGGGGCTGACCAGTCGAGCAGACTCGAAAGACTGTTAGGCCTATTCTGCTGGCATTTTAGTATGTTAGTATGATCTTCTGGACAAGAAGGGCCAACTCCCAGTGTCTAAACAACAGTGTAAGACCACAGTAGCCCAAAGGGGTCAAGATGATGGCTGGCACAGGCAGTCCCGGGGGGGGGTTGTCCCTTTCGGAACGTTGGTAACCAGAGAAATAGAGGAGCCTACTCAGGTAACAAAGGTTATGGTAACAGAGGAGCTTTTGCCAGTCACCGTGGTGGAGGACCAATACAAAAGCCCGATGCCTCATAATGAAGGTACGCGGGCCCATCCCTGCCCCCCTTTCCTTGGCGGAAGACTTAAGGAGTTCTTCTTAAGATGAGTCCAATCAACGTCAGATGCCTAGATCCTTGAAATCCTTCACCTGGGCTATGCCATAGAATTGTTAACAGTTCCCTCAAGGGAACGCATTCTACCATACCCAGTTTCCAAACTCGTGGCAAAACACCAGGCGGTGTCAGATTCTGACCCACCTCATTCAAATCAGGTCCATTGTACAGGCCCTGCCAAGCGAGCAAGGTCAAGGGTTCTATTCTATCTATTTCATAATTCCCAAGAAGTCAGGGGGTTTCAGACCCATACTGGATCTGAAGCATCTGAACAAGTTTGTCCCCCACACAACATTCAAGATGGAGTCCCTGAGGTCAATAACTCAGGCCATTCAGCCGGGGTCTTCTTGGCCTCAACAGATCTGACAGATGCTTACCTTCACATACCCATCCAACAGTCCCACCAGAAGTATCTCAAGTTCTCGATATTGGGCTAACATTTTCAGTGCAGGGTGCTTCCATTTGGCCTTGCAACAGCCCTCGAGTTTTCTTGAAGGTGTTGATAGTCCTGGTGGCTCAGCTTTGGTAGGAGGGGCATCATGTCTGTCCTTATCTGGACGACCTGCTCATTCGTGCATCTATGTTGCCTCTGGCAAAGAGGTTGGTGCTTAGGGCTATGGAGATCCTGGAGTCACATGGCTGGGTGGTGAACTGAGAAGAGTTTTCTCTCTAGCCATCTCAGACCTTGGAACATTGGATAAACTAGCAAACTGGTCAGAAGAGTGGCAACTGGGATTCAGTGCAAAGAAGTGCAAGATCATGCACATAGGAAAGAGAAACCCTGAAGCCGCCTATAGGCTGGGAGGGGAGTTGCTGGCAGTCACAAAGGAAGAAAGAGACTTGGGCATCATCATCACCAATAACCTGAAATCATCCAAGCAGACCTCTAAAGCAGTAGTTAAGGCTAGGGGGATGTTAGGGTGTATTAGTAGGGGTATCACAAGTCGTAAGAGGGAGGTAATAATCCCTCCTTACAAGACACTGGTTAGGCCCCATCTAGAGTACTGCATGCAGTACTGGAGGCCACACCTTCACAAGGACATTAACCAAATTGAGGCAGTCCAGAGAAGGGCAACCAAAATGGTGCAGGGACTGCATCAGAAGACATATGAGAACAGATTAATGGAGTTCAATATGTATATCCTAGAGCAAAGGAGGGAGAGAGGTGATATGATCGAAACATTACATAGATACATAGACAGTGTCGGCAGATAAGGGCCTATGGCCCACCCAGTCTGCCCATTTAAGTTTGTAAGTTCAGTTTATGTTTTCCAGGAAGTCTGTTGCCCCTTACCCCTGACCTCCAGAATTCCTTTATGTCTATCCCATGCATTCTTAAATCCCGTGATTGTTTCAGCCCCCACCACTTCCTCTGGCAGGGTGTTCCACTTGTCCACCACCTGCTCTGTGAAGAAATTCTCTCACGCTTCCTCTGAATCGCCCTCCTTCAACTTCATCCCATGCCTCTAGTCCTGGAACATCTTTTTCGCTAAAAATAGTGCATTCCTGCACCCTGTTCCTCCCTGTAAGATACTTGTATGTCTCTATCATATCCCTCTCTCCTCCTCTCCTCCAGGGAGTACATGTTCAGTGCCTTCAACCTGTCCTCATAGGACTTGTGATGCAATCCATGCACCATCTTTGTTGCCCTCCTCTGAACCTTCTCTACTCTGTCTATGTCCTTACGTAGGTAAGGTCTTCCAGAACTGCACAGTGTACTCCAGGTGCGGCCTCACTAGTGTCTTGTATAGTGGAATTATGACCTCCCTTTTCCTGCTGGTGATGCCCCTGCCTATGCATCCCAGCATCCTATTTGCTTTACCTGCTGCCTTGTCACACTGTTTCCTGCCTTGAGGTCATCAGAGATGATAACTCCAAGATCCCTTTCCTGCTTGGTGCATGCTATATCCTCACCCCCAACTGATATATTGCGCCAGGGTTTTGTGCCCTATATGCATTATCTTGCACTTCCTTGCATTGAATTTCAACTGCCACACCCCTGACCATTCTTCAAGTTTCTGCAGGTCCCTTCTCATTCTGTCTACACCCTCTGGTGTGTGTACTCTGTTACAGAGCTTTGTGTCATCAGCGAACAGTGAAATTCTGCCTTCTAGGTCCTGTGCAATGTCACTGATGAAGATATTGAATAGTACCGGTCCCAGCACTGATCCCTGTGGTACCCCACTGGTCACTCTTCCCTCTGTGGAGTGACAGCCATTTACCACCACCCTCTGTGTCCTGCTGCCCAGCCAGTTACCTACCCACCGACTACTGTCCTGCCCACACCCATATTCCCCAGTTTGTGCAATAGTCTCTATGTGGCACAGTGTCAAAGGCCTTGCTGAAGTCCAGATAGGCCATGTCCACTGCCCTCCCTGATCCACCTCCCTAGTCACCCAGTCAAAATTCAATGAGGTTGGTCTGATATGACCTTCCCCTGGTGAAACCATGCTGCCTTGGGTCCTGTAGTCCATTGACAACCAGATGTTCCACCAATCTCTCCTTCAGTAGTGCTTCCATGATCTTCCCCACTACCGAGGTGAGGCTGACTGGTCTGTAGTTCCCCGCTTCCTCTTTGTTCCCACTTTTGTATAAGGGGACTACATCTGCTATCCTCCAGTCTTTGGGTACCTCCCCTGTTTCTACTGATCGGCTAAACAGGATAGCAAGAGGTTCAGCCACCACCTCTCTTAGTTCTTTAAGGACCCTGGGGTGTACCCCATCTGGCCCCATTGCTTTATCAACTCTTATTACTTCCAGTTCCTTCAGGACCCTTTCTCGTGTAAAACACCTTAATCATTCAAACACCTTAGGGGCATTAACAAGGTGAAAGAGTCTAACATGTTTCAATATAAGAAAAATAGCAGGACAAGAGGACACAGCATGAGATTAGAGGGAGGCCGATTAAGGGGTAATGTGAGGAAATTCTTTTTCACAGAAAGGGTAGTAGATGCATGGAACGGCCTACCTCAGGAAGTGGTGGCTATGAATACAGTGCAGGGCTTCAAACAGGTATGGGATAGGCATAAGGGAGCAATACAAATGACTATGAATAGATAGGCCACTGACAGCAAAGCACGATGGCACATTTATAAGGTAGAAAAATAAATGGGCTGACTGGATGTGGTCCTTATCTGCTGTGAACTTCTATTTTTCTATCTGGGGGCATTCTTCAACACGAAACTGGGGGGGGGCTGTCACCTTCCCAGAAAGAGACCTTATTGCCGGAGGTCCAGTAGCTCACGAATCAGTCATCAGCCTCTGACCACAGTCTTTTGTGAATTCTAGGCCTCATGATGGCAGCAATAGACTTAGTCCCGTGGGCTTGCTTCCATATGCGGCCTCTTCAGACAGGTTTTCTGATGGCCTGGGATCCATCATTGGAGGATTATCAGGCCAGAATTCCCCTCACCCCTCAGCTTTGTCACCCCCTGAGTTGGTGGGTGAATGTGCAGAATCTCAGCAAGGGGGTTCTACTGGAACTTCCCCAAGAGTTAATTCTCACAACAGATGCCAATCTGCACAGGTGGGGGGGCAGTCTTGAACCAACTTCCCACTCAGGGAACGTGGTCAGTACAGGAACAACACCTCCACATAAATGTTCTGGAGATGCAGGTGGTCCGCTTAGCTTTTTTTTGGTTTCAAACCCAGCTGAAGAACAACACAGTAAAAGTGAGGTCAGACAATGCCCTCACAGTGGTGTACATAAACAACCAGGGAGGTACAAAAAGCAGGCAGATGCTTTGAGAGGCCTCTGAGCTCCTGAGGTGCGCAGAGGATAATCATCTCTCTGTCGGCAGTACATGTGGCAGGAAAGTTGAACATTCAGGCAGACTGACTGAGTCACAAAAATGTTCACCCCAGAGTGGCAGTTGAACCCGGAGGTGTTTGAACTCCTGAGCAGTCGGTTCAGTCGACCGCAGACAGATCTGTTCACATCCATCCACAATGCTCGGATCCAACGGTTCTTCAGTCATTTTCGGTGTCCACAGCCAGAAGCAGTGGATGCTCTGACTCAAGAGTGGTCTTTCAGCAGAGTGTATGCCATTCCTGTACTGCCTCTTCTTCTAAAAGTCTTACAAAAAATAAGACACTCAAAAGGAAACTTTTTCCTAATAGCTCCAGAGTGGCTGAAAAGACTGTGGTACGCTGATCTAGTGAACCTATCTCAACAAGTACATTTCCGCCTCCCGATGCAAAAGACCTTCTGGTACAGGGTCCCATTCCTCACCCAAATCCAGGAGTAATGCAGCTCATGGCCTAGCTCCAGAATGGAAAAGGCTCCTAAAATTAGGTTTCTCCAAGAAAGTAGTTGAAACCAAGATAGCTGCCAGAAAGACTTCTACATTCGCAGCTTACGCTCGGATATGGACCACCTTTTCATCTTCGGCCAGAGAGAAGGATTGTAAGCCTTCAAAGGCCTCAGTTCCATAGATTTGGGAGTTTTTACAGGAAGGCATGGAGGGTTGGCATTGAGTATGCTGAGAGGCCAAGTATCTGCTCTCAGAGCGTCCTTGGGTTTCTCCCTAGGAACTAATAGAGAGGTCATTCATTTTTTTACATGCAGTTAGCAGCAGTCATCCGGTGTTCCGATCCCCAGTCCCTCCAAGGGATCTTAATCTGGTTCTGAATGCGTTCTGTAAGGAGCCTTTTGAACCCCTATCATCCATATTGCTGGATGTGTTGTTCTACAAAGTGTGTTTCTTGGTGGCTATGTGTTCAGCCAGGAGAGTTGTCTCACAAGGAGCCATACCTCCTTATGCATAAAAGCAAGGTAATACAAGGCAATACAAAATGACACAAGCAGAAGGGGATAGGGAGAAGTACCAGGAGAGGCAAAGGGAGGCAAGGAGGTCAGTAAGGGAAGCCAAAGCTCAGACAGAAGAACACATTGCAAAATCAGTGGGTAGAGGGGACAAAACCTTTTACAGGTACATAAGTGAAAAAAGAAAGACAAAGGGAGGGATAGTGAGACTGAAGGGGGAGGATGGGGGCTGTGTGGAGGATGACAACAGTAAAGCTGATATATTGAACAGGTATTTCTGCTCAGTTTTTACTGAGGAAGAGGAGGGTAATGGGTCTGAAGGGTGTACAAGGGGTGAGAATGGTGCAGAAATGGACACAAGTCCCTTTACACGAGAAAGGGTCCTGAAGGAATTCGAAGTAATATAGGGTTACCACCTGTCCCTATTTTCGCAGGACAGTCCTGATTTGGCCAGCTGTGTCCTGCAAAAAATCATGAAAAATACTACATGTCCTGACTTTCTATTAGTAAAAATATTTTCTAATTTTCCACTAAATGTTGCAGAAAAAAATTGTATCTTAACTAAAATACCTTAAAATGATGAGAAACAGTAGAAGCAACTAAGAAACTACAATACCTAGCCTTAATTCTGATTATATAGAGAAAACACATATGTTGTATTGGTTGAGATTACGTACTGTCCTGCGAAAAATCTTGTTTCAGTAAGAAATGTCCCACTTTGGGCTTCTTAAAAGGTGATAACCCTAAAGTAATAAGAGTTGATAAAGCAATGGGGCTAGATGGGGTGCACCCCAGGGTCCTTAAAGAACTAAGAGAGCTGGTGGCTGAACCTCTGGCTATCCTGTTTAGCCGATCACTGGAAACAGGGGAGGTACCCAAAGGCTGGAGGACAGCAGATGTAGTCCCCTTATACAAAAGTGGGAACAAAGAGGAAGCGAGGAACTACAGACCAGTCAGCCTCACCTCGGTAGTGGGGAAGATCATGGAAGCACTACTGAAGGAGAGATTGGTGGAACATCTGGTTGTCAATGGACTACAGGACCCAAGGCAGCATGGTTTCACCAGGGGGAGGTCATGTCAGACCAACCTTGTTGAATATTTTAACTGGGTGACTAGGGAGGTGGATCAGGGGTGGGCAGTGGACATGGCCTATCTGGACTTCAGAAAGGCCTTTGACACTGTGCCACATAGAAAACTATTACACAAACTGGGGAATATGGGTATGGGCAGGACAGTAGTGTGGTGGGTAGGTAACTGGCCGGGTGGCAGGACACAGAGGGTGGTGGTAAATGGCTGTCACTCCATAGAGGGAAGAGTGATCAGTGGGGTACCACAGGGATCAGTGCTGGGACCGGTCCTATTCAACATCTTCATCAGTGACATTACACAAGACCTAGAAGGCAGAATTTCACTGTTTGCTGATGACACAAAGCTCTGTAACACAGTAGACACACCAGAGGGTGTAGACAGAATGAGAAGGGACCTGCAGAAACTTGAAGAATGATCAGGGGTTTGGCAGTTGAAATTCAATGTAAAGAAGTGCAAGATAATGCATATGGGGCACAAAAACCCTGGCACAATATATCAGTTGGGGGTGAGGATATAGCATGCACCAAGCAGGAAAGGATCTTGGGGTTGTCATCTCTGATGACCTCAAGGTAGAAACAATGTGACAAAGCAGCAGGTAAAGCAAATAGGATGCTGGGATGTATAGGCAGGGGCATCACCAGCAGGAAAAGGGAGGTCATAATTCCGCTATACAAGACACTAGTGAGGCCCCACCTGGAGTACAGTGTACAGTTCTGGAGACCATACCTACATAAGGACATAGACAGGGTAGAGAAGGTTCAGAGGAGGGCAACAAAGATCGTGCATGGATTGCATCACAGTTCCTATGAAGACAGGTTGAAGGAACTGAACATGTACTCCCTGGAGGAGAGGGGGGATGTGATAGAGACATACAAGTATCTCACAGGGAGGAACAGGGTGCAGGAATACACTATTTTTAAGCGAAAAAGATTTTCCAAGACTAGAGGGCATGGGATGAAGTTGGAGGGAGGATGATTCAGAGGAAACATGAGGAAGAATTTCTTCACAGAACGGGTGGTGGACAAGTGGAACACCCTGCCAGAGGATGTGGTGGGGGCTGAAACAATCATGGGATTTAAGAATGCATGGGATAGACATAAAGGAATTCTGGAGGTCGGGGATAAGGGTCAACAGACTTCTAGGAAAACATAAACTGAACTTACAAGCTCAAATGGGCAGACTGGGTGGGCCATAGGCCCTTATCTGCCGACACTGTCTATGTATTTATGTATCTATAAGGTGGTACTCAGAATGGTTCCATCCTTCATTCCCAGGGTGCCCACATCCTTCCATGTGAACCAGAACATATGCCTTCCATCCTTCTGTCCGCAACCTTTTCACCCTAAGGAGAAGGAATTGCACAAGTTGGATTTGTGTTGGGCAGTTAGGATCTACCTTAAACAGATAGCTAAGTTCTGAAAGTCAGATAGTCTGTTCTTTTTGGAGCAGCCAAGCAGGGTTAGAAAGCCTCTAAGGCCACCCTAGCTAGGTGGATGTGGGCCTGAAAAGAAGAGGCCTCCACTCTCATCAAGGTTCACTCCACCAGGGCTATGGCAACTTCCTGGGCAGAGAGAGGCGAAGCCTTGGTTTTAGAGCTATGTAAGGTAGCTACGTGGTCTTTTGTCCACACGTTCACGAAACACCCATTGACAATGTGGAGTGCTACAGAAAGAAGAAATTTCTTCATACATACTGTAATTAGAGATGCAGCGAAATTCTGGCAAAATCACGAATTTAGCTGTGTGAAACATTTCGTGAAATTCGCTGACGAATTTTGCGGGTGCGAAACATGAAATACCGCCGACGAAATTGTGAATTTCACGTGCGAAATGCTGAATTTTGTCAGCGAGTGCTGGATTCGCCTGAGAGGGGTGAGGTTCCACTGTTCACGGGTGAAATTCCACATTTTGCAGGCAAAATTCAAGATGTTGTTGGCGAAATTCGAGAGTCTGCCAGTGGAATTTCACATTTCGAACTCACTAAATATTTCGCGAAACGCGTACATTTTGTGAAATATTTCACGGAATGAAATTCATGGATTTTGCACATCTCTCCGCAATTTCCTTTTCTGTTAGCTCTAACATTATCAATGGGGCCCACCCAGGATCCTGGCTCCTACAGGAGAATCTTATCCGGTATGCTGGGATGGATGTCCTGTTTGATAAAATCCTCTACTTTCGAGCACCTCTCTAGTCTGCTGTGTTGTATTCATAAATATTAAAAAAAAAAAAAAAAAGTGTTTTAATCAGTCTGCGACCGCAGGTTAATAGGTTTCATTATATCTTTAAGGTGTTTGTTACTTGTTGCAGGTAGTCTCATTGAATGCAGTGTTACCTCGAAGTTATGCCTCATTGTGTGGTCAGACTCGGTTCCCCAGATCAGTGACTGGTGTGGAGTGTGCATTGCTGCCTGATTGTCCTTTCCTGCAGAGAGGGCCAAATCATCCAAACCTTGTGTCCAATGGATGGTGTTGTCTTCCTTGATGTCTACTAAGAAGATAAGACAGCATTTATTACAGTATTAAAGGCTGTTACATACAAGTAATTGGTTAAAATATAGGCAAATGTGTAGCTACTGTGACACTGCGAGGTCAATAGTGACTTGAGGGTTGCTGCTGCTTGGAATCCTCATATGCCCAACATTTTAAAGTTTGGGCTGTGCTATTCCCCTGGTGGGGGTGCACTATACCCAGTTGTTATGATTACCCATTGACAATGTTGGGGCTAACAGAAAAGGAAATTACAGTAAGTATGAAGAAATGTTTTATATTTCCTGAACAGTTATAGTAGCCGAATAGTATTACTATTAGTTATTGAGATCCGAATTACGAGTAGCGCATTTTTCGTGGTATTCGGGGGGGCAAACTATTAGTTACTCGTACACCCCTTGACAGTACTACCTGTGATGTGTGGAACAGCACTGTACCTGGAGGCTGACGTAGTGTTACCAAATGCGTCACAATGGCACCACAGTGTCAACACAGTGGTGCGTTACAGAATGTGTAGTGGTACTACTCAGTGGTACCCAGGTATTACTATGGTAGTTTACATTTAGATTTTTCTTGGTGCAGTGGAAGGACAGTGGTACAACAATGGAATGGAACAAATCCACAGTGATACCATAAAAACCCAAATGATAGTACAGTGGTAATCACAGTGGTATTATAATGGCAAACCAGTGGTATTACAAAGAAATTATTGTATTCCTCCCAGTATATCATCAGCATTGCAACTTCATTGACTGACCACCAGTAACCAAGTAGAGCCAATCTCCTGCTGCTTATTGTCAACGTGTGAAAAATGTTACCAATTGGGCAGGAGTGCTCATGATGTAACAATGAGTATGTCATATGCTGATGATGTAGCAGGAGGAATATATTCTACTTTCAGGTAAAGCACTGGTTATCACATTGCATACAAATACCATCAGGTAGAAATGGAAACCATCTGGTCTGTACATAGAAAAAGAAAACACTTGTGACATTAATTTCTTTATAAACTCATCAAAAATTGTCTTTTACCACTATCTTTTATTGCACTGCTAGAGTACCCAGTTGATATAAGTATTCTGTACCTTACTACAACCCACTTTTGCACATATACCATCTATTTAAAAGCCTTGAAGAATAATGCAGCCTTGGTCCCGATCATCACAACCACTGCTTTTTAACTTCAGGCAAACTCCAAACAGGCAATACGAATAATAAAATAATTTAATAGTAATTTTCTTAGAATTCGTTGCCATTCAAAAGTGAGATATTTTGATGGAAGGCCCCAGTCTAAAGTTACGCCATTACTCAGTTGTGGTCACTGCCTCTTACTGGTTTCTTGACGTTCACAGTGGGGAGGACCCCATCCCCGTTGTTAAGAACTAGGTCAAGGGAGGCCTTAAGCCTGTCTTCTGTCAGACCTGCTGTTTTCGGAAGCAGTCCTTGGTGGATAGAAAGTTGGTCTCAGTCCTGACATTAACTTTCTCTTTTTTTGCCAGTAATAGCTTATATTTTTCTTTTGTATCGTCAAAATTTATATTCCTATATACATTCATATTGGCAGGTTTTAGCACATAAACAGTTCAGTACTACTCGCAGCCATACATAAAACAAATTTCATCCTTATGTAACATTCATATAAGCATCCCTTAGTCCAGAACATATTTTGTGCTTTTTGATTTTACTTTATAAAATCTTCCTTTGTCCAATCCTCTGTTTTGTTGTTAAAAATCCTCCACACTGATTCATAATTTACAAATGTTTATAATTCTAAAGTGCACTTCCAAAAAGCTGTTTCCGTTCTAGTTCAGGGAAGGCCAAGAGGTTTAATGATGATTTCCGATTTTTTAGAATCAGTCTTTTTACTGCCAAAATATTGGCTTTAAATATGAGTCTGTAGTTCGGGTCAATAGTGGAGTCATTATACTTTTCCAAAATCAAAAACTTTGGATCTTTCCGGTATTGGAAAACAAAGCCTGTCTGTTCCAGAAAAACAAAGGATTGTGCCCACCAATCAGGACTTTGCTGACATTGCCAGAATATGGGAAGGATATCTGCTTCTGGATCCCCACACTGCCAACATACATTTGAAGATATTAAATTCATCTTGCATAATCTATATAGAGTATAGTATGCCTTGTTTAACATTTTAAATTGAATTGCTTTATTTCTTGTCAGTTTATATTTGTGTACTGAGTTACATGCCAAGATCCATTGTCATTTTGTTATAGAATATTGCATTTCTTTTTCCCCATTTTTGAATTATTTTTTAGCGTACTGTAAGAAATGATTTTTGAAACTAATTATCCATGGGTACAGTTTGTTTTGATCTATGTTTGATGATTTTCTTTAATTCTGTCTCTATTTCTTTATTGTTAGGAGCTCTTTCCCACCTTTTGTAATCTTTTATAACTAGACTACTTAACTGATTGAAGTAAAAGTAATGATTATTCTTTAACATGAATTTATCCTTTTTTTTTAATGCCACAGTTTTTCCGCCTTCGACCCCCGGCACCTGCACCCCTGAAGTCGGTCAGGTGTGCAAATCCATACGCCCCATCGCACTCGTCCGGCCAATGGCAGGATCCCATAGGGACCTGCGGCATGGAGCTGGTGAAGACCCCATACAACTCCAGGGGTGCAGGGCAGGCCATCAGCTGCCGAGGTTGCCCCACCAATTTTTCCACCGGTTTTTGCTGCCCACTGAGGAGCCGGTCATGAGGTGACGTCGACGCACATACATGCAGACGCCCTTGCGCTCCTCCCCCTGCATATGCCTGCGTCTGTGGAGCACCCAGCACGTGTCCCTCACCCACCCCAAAGGAAGAAGAGCAGTCAGGGGATGCTTGAGCCTTTCCTCCCCCTGCCAGTCCCCAGTGGCCGGAGTCTGTTCCCGAACCCGGGTCACCGGCGTGGTGCAAGGTGTGGCGTCCAGCGCCTCAACTCTCAGCGCCACCGGGCTGGCACTACATGAATTTATCTTTAAAAGCGATCCAGCTTAATTTAATTCCCTTTTCAAAAAGGCCTTCCCACTTTTTGATGCCCTTCTGCATCCAAGATTTTTTTGTATATCATCTTCCTCTGTAATGTAAAATTTGGATTATGTCAAATATCATTTAAAGGGGAAATTGTAATTGCCCATTTTGTTTTATTTATAAATTATAAGACATATTTTTTTTTTGTACTGGCAATTTTGCCTCCCTTTGGGAGACTCTGGCCCCCACTCCTGCTCGCTGCCCCACACCATCCCCAGGCTTACTCCCTTGGGCGGAGCCACTGTGCAGGCACCCCCCCAGGAAACACGGTCTCAAGGCCCTGGCTAGCCCCCCCGGCAGACTTTGATGTGCGACAGGGAGTGGTGGCAGGGTTTTAAATAATTGATTAGCAGTTGTTTTCTTTGGACAATACTAACTGTTCAGAAAGTATTTTTATAGGTTTTCTAGAAGTGTTATGTTTGTTAAACATAGTGAGGCAGGTGCTATGCATTTTCACAATGTTTTAGCACTTTTATGAGCAAAACGCTAATCAATTTTTAGAGTTAAATAAAACTCTGTGGTGGGAAGGCGGGGGCCGTCATTAGTGGCCGGCAATGATTTTTGGCAGTTTTGTTCCCTGGCGATGTGCAATGATGTCAGGGGCCTGCCTGCTCCTTTTTACGTGGCGCCAACTGTGGCAGTACCCCCAGCCTTCGCCAGAGGTACGCATTTTGCTGGCTACTCCCCTTCCCCCGGAGAAGGAAAGCAGTCCATGGGACACTCGATCCTTCTCCCCTGGCTAGCCCTCCGACTCCAGAGTCCATCCCCGAACCCGGGATGTCAGCACCACAGACAGAAGCCTTGTTGCCGCGCCAGCGGGCCGGCCATAAGGCTACATTTTTTATGAGACAAAGAACCTCTGTGCGCAAACACTGAGGTAAGGGTTACCCCAACGGGCATTTGGCTGGGAAGCTAAGTTTCAGGTCATACAGCTTGACACGTGATATAACACAGAACAGCAGCGGTCTGATGCAGCACACAGGGCTGGACAGTTTGGTGCGGTTAGCACCCTTTTGCAAACTGTGTGAGAGGGCCTTCGGCACCATGCAATTCTGCTTAAAGTTGACCAGCATAACATTCTGTGGTGATTTGCATATGCAGCCCATGATGCTTTGCATTGTGGGGGCATGTGTGATTTTGTACATTTTTTATGATTCTACTTTTGGAGTTAGAAAACGTTTTGCCATAAATAGCACATTTCTAATGTTTATATCTTCCTTGAAGTAATCCTTAAGAATTACATTTTCTAAATCTAAATTTATACCATTTTCTGTATTAAATGCCCAGTTTATTGACAACTTCACCGTATATGCAAGATAGCATGTTTCTATGTCTGGGCAGGCAAGACCTCCTTGTTCCTTCGGCAGTCGTTATTTTTGCCAAGAAATTCTGGATGTTTTATTATTCCAAATAAATCTTCAAAAAAGGCTATTTATCTTTTTGAACCATAGAGATGGAATTGATGTTAAAATAGTTGTAATCTGTACGCCAGAAAAGGTACTGCAACCATTTTAATTATTTGGACCTTCCCCCATAAAGACAGTGGAATCTTTCCCCATCCTAAAAATCTATCTTTCAAAGAAGTATATAGCTGATCATGGTTCACAGTGTAGAAGCCATTCAATTTGTTGGAAATGGTGATGCCCAAATATCTGATTCCTTTGTCTTGTATCACTACATTCATAGGTTCTCTCAGTGTGTGTGCATTAAACAAGAATGATTAAATACATCTCCTGTTGTTTCAGGGTACCAGAAACCTTTGAAGATGTTGCTGTTACTTTTTCAGAGGAGGAGTGGAAGTTGTTAAGTAAACAGGAGAAGGAGCTACACAGGGAAGTGATGGTGCAGAATTACGAAACCATGGTTTCATTAGGTAAGGATAGACACAGTCTTTTTTTATTTTACAATTTTAGGCCAGGAAAGGCACGCTAAGCTGAAGCTTGTTTCCAGGTGCACTCTGGGAGCACAGGGAAGTGTAAGTGACTTGCTTATGGTCACAAAGAGGGAGATGGCTGGGGGGCTTACCCCCCAACCCCCTCCCTCTCCTGCTCTACAGTACTATGACAAAGCCTCCAGCTGGAGAGTGCCCACTGCCCTACCCTCCCTCATCGCTCACCCTTGGGTAATGATACCACTAGACCGCTGCTAGTACTCTCACCCCCTTCTTACATTACTTGACCCCTCAGCCCCCACCCCCGGCACCACAACAAAGTCTCTGGTTCAAGGCCAGGGGCTGCTTCGTGCTCCCCCCATGCCTCCCTCCCTAGGAGGGTGCTATAACCGTCGTCTGACCACTGCTTTAGCCTTGTGCTAGTAGTCCTCAGGGACCCTTTCTGCATCTTTCTGCAACTCTTTAAACCTTGGTATTCCCAGTCATTCTGTTAGGCCTCTACAACTGAATCATTTACTACAAGTATGTATAAAGTTTTCTGGATTGTAACTGTGTCGTTTGTACACCCATGTCCATTTGTTCCTCCCATTACTGTATGTATGTCTGTGATCTGTCCCTGATGTGGAACCTTTGTAAAACAGCCATGGCTCAAAGGTTATTTCCGAAACATAAATAAAAAATAAATAAAAAATTAAAAAAGCATGCAGTTTACCAGGTTCTCCAGGTTTCCAGCTCAGTGCCCTTAACCACTACACTGCCTCCAAAGAGGTAGGTGCCTTAGAGATTGTGATCTTTATTCTGGGCGTTGGGGGAGGATTATTACTTTTAACAATTTAAGGTCTGATAATGTGCTGGTAGAATGGGATGAATAGTTGGGATTAGGGTCCCGCTGTAACATTCCTGTACCTTTTTGAAAACTGAAGCAGAATGTGGAGAACATTGAGCTTTCCCGCTACTTCTGTTTTGTGACACACTGTGCTGACAGTAGCAGGAGGGGCTTCCTTTGATGTAGACGTTATTAAAAGCATATTTTTGATTTTTAAACTTTACGAACGTGGTTGTTTGGTTTGTTAGGGTGATGGTTACTATTTACTAACCACCATCTGGCAAAACATGGATCTAGTCTGTGCTTTTTACACACAGTCCTTGCACCAACCGACTCTAACTCATTGATGTACGGTGACTACCATGTCTGTCTGAATACAGTCCCTGCACCAACAGCAGTTTGTATAGAGAATATCTGATAGGTAAGGGTCCTATGTAAGGAAAGAGTACCATTTGAGCGGTCTAGCAAGCCATAAAGCCATGAGCCTAAAGGGTGAGTGGCCTTTATGAACTTGTTCGAGCACGAGATGGTGATATTTCACAAATATCTGGAGTCTTACCTGTCATGTTTTGTATATTATATTAGTTTGTTTTGTTTTGCTTTACGGTATCTGTGCTTTTTTTTGTGCTTAGGTAGTTTAGTGTTTTTACTTAGTGTAGTGTGTTTCTGTAGTTTTGTGGCGTTTTTAGGGCTGTCTGGTTTTGGCCTTTTAGGTTTCCATAGTGTAGTGGCCTCTTATAAAAGAAGCCGTGGTTTTGGCATGCTGTCGCTTAGTCTCAGGATGGCATGAGCAGCAGTTCGTGTGCATTGGTCTCTGGGGTGGTGGTCTGGTGTGTGCACTGCGGCATCGAGAAGCTGCCTTTGTGGTCGAGAGCAGTGGTGGGAACGTCTTTGAGGAATGATATGGGGGGAGCAGCATGAAGGGTGAGAGTGTGGAGACAGCGCCAAAAATGGCGTGGTACATGGCTGTTTTGTAAATGATGCTGGGGGACAGCTTCGATGCTGTTTAGGTTAGGGACACTTTTTTTACAGGTCTGTGTTTTTGTTTGCATGGGCTGTAATAATTTAGGGCTGTAAAGAGGATGTTCTTTGTGTTTGTAGGTTGTTGGTACATGTGTTATTAATGTTGTTTCATAGGTGGATACAGAGTGAAGCAGACTTGCGTCCTTTCAGCTCATCAGATGCTACTGTCTGTAGCCTATTATACCATGTCCAGCACAGTAATCATCTAACTTACGCTTAAAGTCAGACATGCCACCACTACCAACCACTTCTAGTGGCAGTGAGTACCAAAAAGCTACTACCCTCTGTTTATACCATCCTGATCTCCTGTTCATTCAACATAGTTCCCCTTTCAACTGTAACATAGAAACATAGACGGCAGATAAGGACCACTTGGCCCACCCAGTCTGCCCATTTCCCTACCTACTGGATAAGCTGCAGATTCTAGTTAACCAACAGCCTACTTCCTGCCATCCCCCACTACAATTGCCTTGTGTCTGTCCCATGCATGTTTGAATTCCCCCACTGTTTTAGCCCCAACAGCCTCCCCAGGAAGGCAGTTCCACGCATCCACCACTCTCTCCGTGAAAAAAATTTCCTCACATTACCCCTGAGCCGTCCCCCCTCTATCTTTAAATTGTGTCCCCTTGTTCTTACACATCTCTTTTTCTGAAAGATGCTACCCTCCTGGACTTTGTTGATTCCCTTGAGGTACTTGAACGTTTCTATCATGTCCCCCGTCCTCCTTTCATCAAGGGTATACATATTAAGCTCTCGCAGTCTCTCTTCATATGGTTTCTGATGCAGACTTGCACCATTTTAGTTGCCCTCCTCTGACTGCTTCCATCCTGTCTATGTCCTTGTGAGATGAGGTCTCCAAACTGCACGCAGTACTGCAGATGGGGTCTCACCAACTGTCTGTACAGAGGGATAACCACTTCCTTTTTCACGGTGTCAGCTGCCCAGTTGGTAGCACGCCCACCTCTGACCAGAAGGTCGTGGGTTCTCGGCCCCACACTGGGATTGGACTTGCACCTAAAAATCGCTGGCATCCAAGTGCAGTATTGGGGGAGCTGTACTGCTTGGGTGTCGCTCTTTGGATGAGACGTTAAAACCGCGGTCCCTTCTGCCCATCCTGGTGTTGTCCCAGGGTGTCCAGGCGGAAGTAAAAGAACCTAGGCACTCTTCGTAAAAGAGTAGGGACATTCCCGTGTCCTGGCCAACATTCCCCTGCCCATAAACCAGTTCATGCAATTATCCAGGCTGTGTGTGGGTGATGATGTGCGATATGGCCGCCACCACACATTCAGTCACTTCACTACCAGTATAGCATTGCTTGTAAAGCGCTTTGGATGTATGAAAAGCACTATATGAATGCTGATTCTTCTTCTTGTGATGCTCCTTCCTATGCATCCCAGTATCCCCCTGGCTGTCCTTACTGACTTCTCACATTGCTTACCAACCTTTAGATCATCTGATATGACTACCCCCAAGTCCCGTTCCATTTTTGTTGTTGTTAGTACCTCCCCTGCTATTGTGTACTCTTCTCCTGGGTTTTTGTTTCCCAGGTGCATTACTGCACTTCTTTGCATTGAATCTAAGTTGCCATATGTCTGACCATTCCTCCAACCTTGCCAAGTCCCTTCTCATCCTTTCTACCCCCTTGTGTATCAACTCTGTTACAGATCTTTGTATCATCTGCAAAGAGGCATACCTTTCCCTCCAGACCCTCTGCAATGTCACCTATAAAGATGTTAAAGAGGACTGGACCCAGTACTGAGCCCTGAGGTACTCCACTGGTGACCCCCCTTTCTTCGGAATGTGTTCCACTCACTTTTACCTTGTGTGTCCTGTTGTGCAGCCAGTTTGCAACCCAGGCTACCACCCTGGGACCCACTCCCAGGCTGGCTAACTTGATTATTAATCTTTTGTGCGGGACTGTGTCAAATGCCTTGCTAAAGTCTAGGTAGGCCATATCCACAGCCCCTCCCTGGTCTATTACTTTGGTCACCCAGTCAAAGAAATCTATTAGATTCGTCTGACATGACCTTCCTGCTGTAAATCCTTGCTGCTTTGGGTCCTGTGCCCCGTTGGCCTCTAGGTACTCAACAATTCTTTCTTTCAGAAGTGATTCCATCATTTTACCTACCACTGAGGTCAAACCTACAGGTCTGTAGTTTCGCTTCTGCCTTGTTCCTACTCTTTGTGAAGGAGAATCACATCTGCCCTCCTCCAGTCCTCAGGTACTACCCCATCCTCCCATGATTTGTTAAAAGTGTGGTCAGTGGTGTCACTAGGTCCTCCCTTAGTTCTTTTAGGATTCTGGGGTGAATCCTTAGGCCCCATTGCTTTGTCCACCTTTGAGTTTTAGGAGTTCTTCAGGACTCTTCTTCTGTAAATGGACTGGTGTCAAGCCCCTACCCAGAGTGCTTCTATTGTTTGGTTTAGGTAACCCTTCTTCTTCTTGTGTGAATACTGAGCAAAAGTATTCTTCAGTATCTCTGCCTTTTCACTGTCTCCTCTGCCCACCTCCCTCTCCCTTATTAATCTTCACTATTCCTCCCTTAACCTTTCTATGCTCCCTAATGTACCTATAAAAGGTTTTATCCCTTCTAACTGAATTGGCTATTTTTCCTCAGTTTGGGCTTTGCTATTCTGACTGCCTTCCCACTTCTTTCTGCTTTAATTGATACAGTTCCCTGTCATGCTCCTTCTGTGATGCCTTATACTTTTGAATGCAGCCTTTTTCTCCTTAACCTTCCCTGCCACCTCTTTTGAGAACCATAGTGATTTTTTACTCCGCTTTGTTTTCTTCATCTGTTTCACACAAAGGCTTGTTGCCTCTATGATGGCAGTTTTGATTTTTCTCCATTGTTCTTCCACCCCTCCTTTTTGGCCATTTGCTAGTGCATTCCTCAGGTATTCACCCATTTTGCCAAAGTCAGCCCTTCTAAAGAGCGAGGTTGGGATCAAGTACTGTAGGGCTGACTATACATCTCAAGACCTGTACAGTCCCACAAATCAATACTTGTCATAGCCTTGAATAGGAGACACATATCTCCCCTCATTCTATGATATTCCAGGTGAAATAGATCCAAGGTAAGTAACCTATCCTCATATACTATACCTTTTCGATCCTTTACCATCCTTGCTGCCCTCCTCTGTACTCTCTCTCAAGGTTACGAATTTCCGTAATATATGATGGTGCCCAGAACTGGGCACAGTAATCCAGGTGAGGCTTCACCAGTGAGGAGTACAGTGGCACAACCACCTCCCTCTGCCTACTTCTTATATGTCTGGTAAAACTGGTAAGTATCCTGTTAGATTTCTGGATAACATGATTACAGTGAGTCTTGGAATTTCAAATCATTAGTTACCATGATGCCCAGGTATTTTTCATGGGTTACAACCTTAAGCTTTTTGCCCAGCAACATATAGTCTGCCTTGATGTTTTTGCTTTCCAAATGCATTATGGTAGATTTCTCCAAACTGAAATGTAAGCTATATTTATCTGCCCAACTGCTTAGAATAGAATCATATCATAGAATCATGGAACTTGAATTTCTTCGTTACTGTCTACCTTGTTCCCGATCCATGTGTCATCCGCAAACTTAGACAACCATATTCCTGCATCACACCCTGTAGTGGAAATATACAGATTAAAATGGCAAGGTCCCAACACGGACCCCTGGGGGATTCCACTGGTCACCTCAGCCCATTCCATGTTGAACCCCCTTTATTATCACCCTCTGCTGCCTGTTGGTCAACCGTGAGGATATCCATCTCATTATCGTACTATGGATATTCTTATCTATAAGTGTATCTATTAATTCTCAGTGGGGCACCGTGTCGAAGGCCTTGGAAAAATCCAAAAATGCCATATCCACTGATTCGCCCTGGTCCAGTGCTTTGCTAACATTCCCGGAGAATTCCAGCACATTCATTTGACATGAACGGCCCTTTGTAACCCCATATTACATTCTGTCTGTTGTACTTGTTTCTTCCACAAATTTATCGATATGTTCTTTGTTGTCACATGTGTTATTGAAATTGTGATAGGGTTGTTTGTAGTGTGTTCGTTTGGTATTAATGTGTTATTAAGGTGCTGATATCACGTTAATACCATGGCCATAGTATATCTGCAAATTGAGTATTATCAGATATGGGGAAATACACAATAGTGCATCCTATGGGGCAACATCCCCAACCATGTAAAAAAAATAAATGACAGTGCCTTTTTTAAAAGTGAAAAAGAAGATGATGTGGCACTGAAGCAGGCATTGTTGAATCAGGGGTTCAAACCTGGTCACTTGTTTGGTACCTGTACTGCTCTAGGTTGCAGAAATGGTCATTAAACAAACCAGGAACAGTGTTTGGATCTGTGCACTTGAGGCCATTAGCTTTCAGGGTCAGTGGGGAAGTGGCAGTTCTGGTACTGAATATGGAGTTAATGCAATTCCAAAATGTTTTTGGATCACTCAGATTATTAGTTTGCTGTGCATTGAGGTATGCACTCTTGGCTAAATTAAGCTCATGTTTGCACTTGTTCTGTAGGCAACAAAGTTGGTGTGCAGATTAGATTTCTTAATGGTGCCCTAGGCAATATCTCTTTCTTTCATTAACTTAAAAAGTCTTTTGGATAGCCATTTGGAGTTAAGATATTTAACCCTGCATCTGTTGATTGGGGTATGAAGGTTGATTACTGTCATGAACTCTGTAATAAAGACGTCCAGAGCACAGATTACATCAGCTATTGAGTCCATTAAGGACCAGTTAATACGAGAGAGATCTTGCAAGAAGGTCAGGGGTTTGAAATCTTTGGCGCTGCGGTATGTGACATTGTTTGGGACTGGATTGCTGACAATACTATTATGCCAGAGACAATAAATAGTGAAATGGTCACTGACTGAGTCGGACAGGGGTCCATGTAGCCTGATTCTGTCAATATTATTGACCAGTCAGTATCCAGTAAAAGAAGGAGTGGTTCCCAGATCTAATGTTTAGTCCGGTTGGTGCAGCGAGAATTTGCTTAAGGCCATGATCAACAAAGATGTCTCTGAATGATGGTGTGTTACTTAACCAGTTTAAAGTAGCAGTGCAAGAATGTGCATTTGCAGTTTGTCCTGTAATGTTGTTTAAACAAATAGTGTTGAATAGTAATACTTTAAATTTTGTAAACTTTTATTTTTTTTCTATTTTTAGGCTTAACTAACCTCCTGATCAGCATAGACTCTCGCCAGGATCGCCATTTTTACTCAGAGTGAATTATGGTTATTTTACATGCAGCCACGATAACCATAATGCAACTCTTGTTACACATAATGCATTGATTTATTTTTGTTCTGCTCTCTGTGCGCGTCCACATTCATATTGGAATGTGTACGTTAAAGAGCACAGTGGCTGATGTTTCCCGTGTTATAGCTTTATTCGATCTTGTTCGGTATCTAAGTGAGTTTTGTCTTAGGTTCTGGTTTGATGTGTTTTTTGACCAGTCTTCAGAAATAACAGTACAACATTTTCACATTCACAGTTCTTTTTGCAAGTATTCCACAACTCCATACAGGACTGCCGCCCATCATCTGCACCCCCCTTCCCCGTGCTGATAAGGAACCCGAACCGACAAACTGTTTTATTTCTAAATAAGTAAACAAAAAATGTTATCCTTGTGTGATCCAGTCATCTGATTGGCTTGTAAGGAATGATCGGCTGAGCGTTTATGTTAGAAGCAGCACAAAATGATGTTACAGCCACCAAGAGAAATTTCCAGAGTACCTGTTCTGAGCATAGGTGGAGATTCCTCCCTATGACGAAACCCCCAAATTATTATACAGCATTCAGAGTAAATGTCCACTACGTGACTGAAAGCTTGTCAGGCCAAATCCCCAGCTGCTGGCAGGGGACTAACCAGAGAAGACAAGACAGCAACCTGCAGTACTACTCCGTGCTGCTAAATTATTACTTGTAAAACACCCAGAATAAGATATACTCAGAAACACAGCCATGACTGCATACTCCATTCATCTGGGTGCTGCATGAGTTTTATTTTTAATTTTTGGTGACTGCGTTCAGCAGTGAGGATACATTAAACAGCCAGGAAGGATGCATTTGTAATTTAACTTTCATTTTTTCCACTGACTATGCGGGAGTGTGCATGTAACAGCAACAGCTGGCACATACAGCAGCATTGTGGAAAGCAAGCAGGTAAACAGACATGGTGAACAGCTACTTAATTTGCACAAATAAATATATATATATATATATATATACAGTGGCGTGAAAAAGTATTTGCCCCCTTCCTGATTTTCTCTATTATTGCATATTTGTCACACTGGATGTTTTCAGGTCTTTAGACAAAATGTAATATTAGATAAAGGGAACCTGAGTGAACAAATAACACTTGTTTTTTTTTTTATTTCACTTATTTAATGAAAAAAAGTTAACTAACACCAATTGGCACTGTGTGAAAAAGTAATTGCCCCTTACACTTAATAACTGGTTACGCCACATTTAGCTGCAATGACTGCAACCAAACACTTCCTATAATTCAATATCAGTCTTTCACATCGCTGTGGAGGAATTTTAACCCACTCTTCCTCGTAGAACTGCTTTAATTCAGTAACATTTGGTAGGTTTTCGAGCATGAACTGCTCGTTTCAGGTCCTGCCACAGCATCTCTATTGGGTTTAAGTCTGACTTGACTAGGCCACTCAAACATTAATTTTACTTCTTTTAGCCATTCTGATGTGGACTTGCTTTTGTGTTTTGGATCATTGTCTTGCTGCATGACCCAACTACGCTTCAGCTTCAGCTGACGGAAGGATGACTGGACATTCTCCTAAGAATTTTCTGTACAGAGCAGAATTCATGGTTCCTTTAATTATGGCAAGTCATCCAGGTCCTTAGGCAGCAAAGTATCCCACACCATCACACTACCACTTCCATGTTTGACTGTTGGTATGGTGTTCTTACTGTGGAATGCTGTGTTGGCTTTATGCGAGACATTATGGGATTCTATGTTGTCCAAAAAGTTCCACTTTGACCCATCTGTCCATAGAACATTTTCCAAAAGGCTTGTGGATCATCCAGGTGCTTCTTGGCAAATGAGAGAGCGAGCATTTATGTTCTTCTTGGTTAGCAGTGGTTTCCATCCTTGCTACTCTCACATGAAGAAACCCATTTTGCCCAGTCTCTTTCTGATTGTGGAGTCATGACCACTGACCTTAGCTGAGGCAAGAGAAGCCTGCAGTTCTTGGATGTTGTTTTAGGATCCTTTGAGACTTCTTGGATGATTTTACACTGCGCCCTTGGAGTATTTTGGCAGGCCGCCCTACCCTGGGAAGGGTCACTACTGTTCCAAGTGTTCTCCATTTGAGATTATGGCTCTCACTGTGGTTCGATGGAGTCCCAGAGCCTTAGAAATAGCTTTGTAACCCTTTCCATACTGATAGAGGGCAACACAATGTTTTCTGATCTTTTCAAGAACTTCCTTTGATCATGGCATAATGTGCTTGTTGAATCTTTGTGCTGGCAATGTGACTCTGATGGTAGGCCAAAATAAGTGAGGTTTATATTGAGCAGGGCTGGCTGTAATCAAGCCTGGCTGTGTTCAATCAGCTGACTCTAATTATCCCTTTAATTGGGTTGGATTTAACTAGGGCAATTACTTTTTCACACAGTGCCAGTTGGTGTTGCTAACTTTTCATTAAATCAAATGAAATAAGTAAAATAAAAAGTGTTATTTGTCCACTCAGGTTCCCTTTATCTAATATTATAATTTGTCTAAAGACCTGAAAACATCCAGTGTGACAAATATGCAATAATAGAGAAAATCAGAGGAGGTAATTTTTCACTTACTGTGTATGTATATATATATATATATATATATATATATATATATATATATATATATATATATATATATATATATATATATATATATATATATATATATACACACAGTGGCTGAAAAGTATTTATATATATATATATGTTTTTAACAAAACTAGAACCAGAGACAGCAGTCGGAATGAAAACCAAGACAGATGCTACAGATTGTGAATATGTTTAATTTCAGAAATTGTTTCGTTGCACTGCTATTTTAAGTTAAAATCACCCATTATAACTGTTTTGGCCCTGCCTAGGGTAGATACCAGTTGTGTCACTTCCTTGAGACCCTCTAACCTGACCTTAAGTGGGTTGTACACACAGCAGGAATTCAGTTTCTGATGCTCAGGTTCAATTGTACTAGTAGCCATTCCCAATCATTGGTGGTTATGTAATTTGGGGAGCAGCCCTCAACATCCAAACTAGACCTGATCTAGATTAGTATGCCTCAGCTTTTCTTGTTGAGCCTATCTCTACGATGCATCATATAATGAGGTTGCTCAATTTCAGAGTTACTAATGTAAGGTTTTAACCAGTTCTCAGTAACAGCCAAGATGGTCGGGTTGTGCATAGAGACCATGGCCTCTGCCAGTTTAGAGACCAGGCAGTGACCCAGTCTTAACAGAGAGTGGTTTAAGGATTTCAAATTTAATCAAGTGGGTTCAGAAATGAATTGGGTGATTCGCAGGTAGAATATGTGGAGACCATCGTAGGAAGCAAGTCCAAGCTGAAATTTATGTGCGAGCAGATAAAGGTTTGTTTTAGCTAGTGGACCTCGTAAATGGTAGGTGACTTCATGAGCGGCAGTCATAATGTTGTGTCTAGGAGCATAGATGTAGTGTTTGTGTCCTGAGTCTAACATAAAAGAGATGAACAGGTTGCCCAGTAATGAAATAGGAAGTAGCAGATTACACTAAGGCAAAAACCATAGAGCGCCATGTTCAGGAGCCCGAGAAACAGCTGACCTTGGGATTAGCAACACAATGGGTGAAGTAGTTAGTTGCTTGTGCACCAGAATAGGGAGGTTTACTTGCAAACAAAGTACAGGCACCTAGATAGGAGGGTCATCCATGCACGATTGGGGGGGGGCACCCAGTTGGGGAGGACCGCCCATGTACAGGTAGGGGGCATGTCAGAGTAGGCCAGGACAATCACGTGAAATAGTTGGGGGGTACTTACATGAGGGACCACCTTTGAGCAGTCTAAGATCTGCCCAGGAATGGTAGGTGTAGATAAGGACCACTCTGGGAGAATCACCTTATCAGAAGATATTGTGGTTGTCCAAAATTGGTGGGACCAACTGAAGACTGCGAAAGCACATAAATAGGGAGCACCCAGTTAGGGCAGGCTACCTACAGAACAAAGACACCCATGAAAGGCCACACACACATTATATAGGAGCACACATATAAGAGGGCCACCAACAAACAATGTAATCAAAAGAGATCAGTACAGTATTATCTATATAATGCACACCTACTTAGGGAGCATCCAGATAGGGACGAGAGCCTGTTTACAGTCCTAGCATCTCAGAACAAAGAATAAGCCAGGTAGAGGGGCGGCACACTTATCGTGGTGGGGATTAGGGTTGCTGTTTACAAATTTAGAACTTGTTCACCTTTATGAGGTACCAGACCATTGCTGCATGGCCCTGCACCTGTAGCTTGGCCTTGGGTCATACTTTCTCTAAATGTTTTCATGCAGCACGTAGATTTTCAAAACCTTCATATAGTATGTAGATTTTTTTTAAATCTTCATATAGCACATGTATTTTCAAAACCTTCATATAACACATAGATTTTTTTTAAACCTTCATAAAGAATGTCTATGCGGATATTTATTAAAAACCATTGTGCAGCACATAAATTTTGAAAACTGTGTAGTTGTATTTAGCTTTTCAAAGCCATCAAGCAGCACGAACATTTTAACAAATACTTTTTGGATAATGACTGCACAGGAAAAAGCGTTGTGCAGCACAAATATGTTGAAAACCTGTTTAGAATTGAAGGATTCTTGTGCGACCATTTTCACTTTTAATCAGAAATAACTAGTTAATAATAAATTTGAAAAAAGAATACATGGTATGACTCGTACTAACCCACCCTCACAAACATTAAAGTATCACCCTTAACTTTCAAGTATTTAAAAAGTTATCTTACCTTAATGTTTCTGTTCATGTAGAACTTTAACATGGAAAAAAGTTACTTTTTTTAGCTATTTTTCTTGGCAAGTTTTCTGAGACATGCATGTGCGATCAGTTAATTGCAATTAACTAACCTAAAACATGAAGTAACATTTGTTAACAAACAAAAAAAAACCACAAAAGAACCTAGTACTATATGATTTCTACAGAATCTGTAAGTCTCATACCTGAATTCTTTGTCATTCTTTCTGTAGCCTTTGCCAAAAATGCAAGTACCCAGTTGGGTAAAAATATGTACATTTGGCTGTTAATTATTTGAGCAATATAAACTGGATCTTTATAAAATTAATGGGTTAAGAGACTCTAGGACTGAGATGGTACATACCAGATTCTGCAGTCGTAAGATCTAAAGCAGCTACAATATAAGCATCTGAAAAATGTATTTATTGAATTTTCTGCAAACCAGAGCTAATTACAGAAATTGGAAAGTAAAACGTATTAGCATACATACATTGACAGGAACAAAAGTGACTGTACAAATGCAGTGTACAGGACAACAAAGCCATACACTAAACTAGTTTATACAGACATACTGGCAGTCCTGTGCAGAATAAACACTCATCTTTAAACGGAAACATTGGAGGAGCTTCCTTAGCAATTACAGCTAGTGACTGCACTGCCATGCCTCTATAATGTATGCATGTATGTATTATTTATGTATTTTTAATATATGGATCATGAAAATAATATACTAGAAAAGCATACAAAAAATTCCCCATAATACTATCACTCCCAAAGTGATAATACTACACTACAGGAGTGATAATACCATCGATCAGGTGCCTGTACTATGGTTGGGGACCTGAGCGACTGGTATTATCACCAAATCACAAGGCGCGTATTGCTAGTGTAGCTCCCAACGTCTTTCAAAGCGTTCTCCAATTGGCCACTTCTCCTGTTAGGGTGGGCAGAACAGTTCGAAAACATGGCGGCCACTGTCTACTCGCTTAATGGAGTGTTTCTCAACTGAACATTTTGCAGCTTTTTTGTTTTAAATATCTGAAAAATACAGATATCCAGCTGACCCTCCGTTCCCCAGACATGGAAAAGGTAGGCTGTCCTTCAGTAAAACAAAAAAAAAAAACACCGAGCAGTGAGACAGTGTGGCGCATGGCCAGGACGGAGAGACTTGTTTGCTGCAGCTGCCAACCGACTGACAGAAAAGAAAATCGAAAATCGCATCCATGTATTAAAAAAAATAAAAAATAGGTTCCTGTGCATTACAGTGCAGTAATTTCATCTTGAGGTTCTGGGGACATGGAACCTCTCGAGCTTCGCTCTCGAGGTTCCCAATGTCCCCAGAACCTCTCGATGGAATTAATACATTGTAATGCACAGGAACCTATCTATTATTCTATTTAAAATTTTGGGAACCGGGAGAGGCACACTGAGCTGAAGCTTGTTTCCAACTGCGACCTGGGGGAAAGGGAAGTAGGGTGGTGCATATATTAAGACAGATTACAGTTAAATAAAAACATTCAAGTAAAAAACATAAGGTGCTTGAAGTACAATTATATGAGCGGTAAGGATTGGCATAATGCATAAGGAATTACACAAGAAAAAAAAACTGGTAGAGAGCTGGCCCAGTGGCGCAGAGGGTTAAGGCACTTAGTGCTCCTTACCTCTCTCACGCCGGCGACCCGTGTTTGGGAACAAGCGTGGGTTGCCAGGAGTCGGCCGGGGGGAAGGACCGAGAGTAGGATCGAGTAGCCGATAGGCAGTTCTGCTCTCCAGGGTAGGGGAGGTTGGCCTTCCCGGTGCTTGGCTGCCACTAAGTGGAGGCTCGGTGATAGTGCTGCACAAATGGGGGACCTAGCATTAGGCCAGGGGTGGGCCGAGTGTGGACTGCTGGATCTGGCGTGTGCACACGCCTCTATGCGGATCGACCATGCTGCTGTGGCCTGTGGGGAACTAAAGGGGTGAAAAGCGGAGGAAAAAGGGACGGGCACGGTGTGGTAGAGGCATAAGCTAATAAATAGTAGCAGTAATAAACAGGAAAGATGGATAAAAATAATGCAGAAAAGAGAGCGAGGAAATGATACTGTGCAGGGGATTCTAGAACATTTGGGGAATAGTATGGTGCATAAATATTCAAATTAATAGGGGTAGACGGAGCCTTACCTCAGGCTGTCAAGAGGAGAAAGGACAGGAGCAAGAGGGAATGGGGGTTAGGGATAGCATACATTTTAAGTTGTGAAAAGATGGAGCTAGGCAAAGGGAGATTGGAAGTGAGTTCCAGATGGAAAGGAGACGATAGGAGAAAGCAGCCTGCCCCGAACTGGATAGAGGGCAGGGGAGAGAGAAGGTATGAGAGTCTCTGGATCATAGGAGGTAGGAAGAAAGGGATGAGGGGGAGAGGAGAGAGGAGAGGTAGGAGGGGATGGATCCAAACCAGAATTTGGAGATGAGAGGTACAGTGATGCTGCTGGAATAGGTGAAAAGAGGGAAGAGAGATGGAACAGTGGTGTGTATGGGGTGGAGTATTAGAGCAAAACAGCAAAAGGTATTAAAGAGAGAGTTCAAGTCTAGAGAAGGATGAGGCATGGGTGGATCCAAAGACCACATTGGCATAGTCAAAGACAGAGAGGATGATTTTAGTAAGCAGCTCACAGTGGACATCTTTGTTTTGATGCATGGTGACATGCTTAAGATGGAGTTAGAAGTGGATATAATCAGTATGGACAGAGAAATCAAGTTGACTGTCCAACCAGAAGCCTGTATATTTGAAGGCTGGGACAACATCAAGAGTGGTACCATCTAGGGTGGAAAAAGTGGGAAGGGAGGAAGCCTAGCAAGTTTCTGTGTAGTACCAAAAATCATGGACACGGTCTTCTTAGAGTTTACCTTAAGCTGATTTGCCTGGAACCAGCGTAGGACCCTAAGAAAATCATTGTGTAATGGAGACTCAACCTCTCGTGTTGAAGTTCCAGAGGCATAGAGAACCGTGTCCTTGGCATATATATGGATATGGGAAATGACACAGACAGAAGGAAGGTTATTAAAAAGATTGAGAAAAGGACAGGGCCCAGAATAGAGCTTTTGTGGACACCTGCTAGAATGGGAAGAGGGGGGGGAACAGGACGTCACCAGCCTGAATGCATTGTGTATAGCTTGTAAGATAAGACCTAAACCAGTCCACAACATGGGTTGATAGACCAGCAGAGAGACGTTTGGATAAGAGTAGTAGATGAGACACAGAATCTAAAGCTTTAGCCAGGTCAGTAAAGATGGGCTGCTGTGATGTGTCCCTAGTCCATGCCCGTGAGTATCGAGTCAGTGACATGGAGAAGGGAAGAAGAAGTAGAATCAGCATTTATATAGCACTTTTCATGCACAGTATCCCAAAGCGCTTTACACGCAATGCTAAACTGGCAGTGAAGTGACTGAATGTGTGGTGGCAGCCATATCACACATCATCACCCATACACAGCCTGGATAATTGCATGAACTGGTTTATGGGAAGGGGAATGTTGGCCAGGACACCGGGAATGGTCCCTGCTCTTTTGCGAAGAGTGCCCTTGGTTCTTTTACTTCCACCTGGACACCCACCAGGACAACACCAGGATGGCCGAAGGGACCTCGGTTTAACATCTCATCTGAAGGACGGCACACCCCAGCGTTACAGCACCCCCCAATACTGCACTCAGATGCCAGTGATTTTTAGGTGCAAGTCCAGTCCCGGTGTGGGACGAGAACCCTCAACCTTCTGGTCCAGAGGCGGATGTGCTACCAACTGATGAGTGATTTTTTTCTATGCTCGGACTGAAAAGGAGAGAAGAAATCTGAGGAGTTAAGGAACTCAGCCTAGTGAATACGAGGGATTCTTGTAATTTTGCCAGGGAGGGGAGGAGCGATAAAGGTCTGTAGTTGTCAGGAGTAGATGGATCACCCCTTGTGAAGGGGGAGCGCCCAGGCAACTTTCCAGGCTTGAGAAACAGTACCTAGTGTGAAAGAGAGTTATGGCAGGTGGGAGAGTGGTAAAGCAATGGCAGGTATGTATGTATGTATGTAGGTAGTAGGTTTTGGGCCTTTTAACCTTTGTGAAGAGGTGCCTGGATCCAGATGCTAATGGCTGAGGAAATGTTACATGTTCGGGTGGCTTCGCCTAGATAAGCCCCCTGCTTCACAGTTGTACACAGGTTATTACCCACAGGAAAGGGTAGAAATATCTGATCCAGACAGTCCCACCCCACAGTACAGTAACCGTGTCATTGCAAACAGTGAGGAAAAGGTACACCAATATAAAATGCAAACAGGAGATCAGGTTTATTAGAGAAAGCAGGAACAGGGGTCTGAGGAAGGTAGGAAAAGGGTTACACAAGGCAAAGGCAATAATGTGCAGATCTGCACAGGTCCACTTCCTGTCAGTTCCATAGCAGTTTGTTGTTCTGTCTGTTGAAACAGTAGATTAGCCCACAGTCCCTGGGAGGTCCCTTAAAGAGCTAGTGGAGCCCAAGCAGGTAGACAGGAAAATAATAACAATTTTAAGAAGTAGTCGATTGTAACTTTTTATTTCCCCCGGTATTTTACTTTTGCCTTTTGCTCATTAGAAAGTCTTCTATGTGATAATATCGTGCTTTACGTGTGGTACAGCTCCGAGTCTGGCAGCTGACATATATCTACAGTATCTCTAGCCCCCCACTACAACATTATCAGCATTCTGAGCTTACTGAGAGTGACATCACAGGTGACTGACCTGGCAGCTGCTGAGTGGCTGTTTTTAAGCAGAAGTGAGGTCACAGGCAGTGAGGTCACAATGCTGATGATGTGGTGGGGCAGGGGAATAGAGATAGATATGTCAGCTGCCAGGCAGAGTGCTGTCCCACACATCACACCTACTAACATCAGACAGACAATCTTCTAATTAACCGAGGGGAAAAGAAAAAGTACCTCAGGTCTAAAAGGTAAGGGTTGATTGCCTTTAAAAACTAATATTATTTTTAAGCAGTACTCTTGCTCTTTAAAATAAGGTAAAATAGACATATCGGGGGGGATGGTATTTTGTTACCTTTATCTAGCTCTGATTATAAATAATTTCTTTTTTTTTTTTGTTTATAATGTGCAGGATACAGTATCCCAATAGAACACTTGTTATTGCTGTTTGAGAAGGATGAAGAACTCCCCACAGGTGATGTAAAGAGGGAAGAGGCTGAGCAAGAGAAAGAAGACACCCCAAGCAGTAAGTAGATGGCCCCTTACAGTTTGTATCTGATTTTTCCTGCAGTGGCTGGGGGAGAGTTAGGAAGGAATGGAAGCAGTCTAGAGTTGGAGCAACAGAGTAAGAGATTAGAACAGAAATGAGGTCAGAAACATGGTGGGGAACAAATCCAAGTAGATTGTCACGGAGCAGATTTATAGTGAATATGAGACTGGATTGGGAGCCAGTGGATATGATAACATTTTGGACTAATGTAGTCTTATTCATAGGAGTGAATGAGTAGGCAAGTACAGGAGCTGCATTCTAAACATTTTTGAAATGGAGGGAATTTTTATATCCGCGATAAAAGGAGAGGGAGGTGTAAACATAGAAAATTGTCGGTACATAAGGACCACTGGGCCCATCTAGTCTGCCCATAGCCCTACACTGGTTTGCAACCTCTGACCTTACTTGGTCATTGTCAAAATAAAATAAAAATAAATTGTCTTTTGGCCCCTCCTTCCCACCTCTAAGATTCCCTTATTTATTTATTTTTTGATTACTGGGTAAGTGCTCTAGACAAAAAATTGCCTATTTTCAGTCAAAGACCCGGGAGTGTTACAGACATAAGTAAAAGCACATCATTTCACAATGGTTACTGTTACATAATACAGACTTGGGTCAAGCACATTACAGTATAGACAGGCACGACGATCCCTACTGTACAGGAGAAATTAAACATTACACTAGGCTATCCATAGATACAAGGGGATACACAATACAGTTTTAAGGAGATATACCATACGGTATAAGTAAATAGAGAAACTATTCTAGACAGTCTCGCAGTGGGAGACCTCACAGCCTGTCCTTGCCTGCTTTTTAAAAGCGAGCGAGAGTGATTAGTGCCTGAATATGTGCCGAAGGGACATGCAAAGGAAGCCTAACTAGGTGTCCTCCCTAGGGGTTAAGTCGCAAGTGCATTTTTCAGAGGCCAGGAGGCAGGCACGGCTTGGTTAAATCCCTCCACTGTGCTTGCTCCCACCACCTCCTGTGGCAGCCTGTTGCATGTGTCCACCACTATCTCCATGAAGAAAAATTTCCTCACATCTCCCCTTAACCTCGTTCTTTTGCTCCTCCTATGTTGGAAAATATCTCCCCCCTGCACCTTGTTTATGCCCTTAAGGTATTTGAATGTTTCTATCATATCCCCCTGCTCCCTCCTCTCCTCCAGTGAGTACATATTGAGGTCCTTTAATGTTTTCTACTGCAATGCAAGCCCTGTACCATCTTAGTCTCCCTTCTCTGGACCACTTCCACCCTGTTGATGTCCTTACGAAGGTGCGGCCTCCAGAACTGCACACAGTACTCCAGGTGAGGCCTCACCAGTGTGTTATACAATCACATCACCACCTCCCGCCTTCTGCTAGTGATACTTTTGCCTATGCACCCCAGCATGCCACTCGCCCTCATACCTCTCAACCTCCTGTCTCATAAATCAGGGACAACGCTTAAAAAAATCAGGGACAAAGGACCAAAATCAGGGACACATTTTAAAAATTGGTGATATACACTCAGGAAGCTGGTAGAATAAGGGGCTTAGTGTAAAATGTGTTTTCTAATGAAGAACAAGTCTGTAACTTTAATGTTTGACATCTTTTTGTGCTTACAACCCTCACTGTTTGGTCACGGAAACACAATTTTTAGGAGGGACAGAGTAAAATTTTGAGGCAAAATAGGGCGTCCCTGAAAATCAGGGACAGTTGAGAGGTGCTCGCCTCCCCTAGTGCCTTTTGCACTCTGTTTAGACACCTTTAGGTTGTCTGAAATGATAACCACCAGGTCTCTTTTTTCCTTGGTAATCTTCGGCAATTCCCCCACCCACCCACCCTATAGCTCTTCCCAAGGTTCCCTTGTCCCAGGTGCATTATTTTGCACTTTTTGGATTGTACCTCAGTTGCCACTCCTCTGACCATTTTTCAGCCTTTCCCTGTCCCTCCTCGTTATCTCCACCCCGTCTGGAGTATCCACCCTGTTGCAGATCTTGGTGTCATCCACAGACAGGCAGACCTTTCCCTCCAGCCCTACTGCAATGTCACTAATGAAGACATTCAACAGGACTGGCCCAAGGACTGATCCCTGTGGCACCCCACTGGTTACCCCCCCTCCCCGGATTGGATCCCATTTACCACCACCCTTTGCTTCCCGTCTGTTAACTTTGAAGGAACTTAGTGAGTCAGTATTGTAATATTGTAGTTATATTTATGGTTTTAATGTCTAATGAAGATTACTTGTTTTAATGATGATTGTTAAGGTACCCTGAGCTCTGGAAGGGTGCCTGTTACAAATAACATAGAAACATAGACTTTGACAGCAGATAAGGACTGCTTGGCCCACCTAGTCTGCCCATTTCCCTATCTGCTGGATAAGCTGCAGATCCTAGTTAACCAACAGCCTATTTCTTCCTACCCCCCCCCCCGGAAGAATTGCTTTATGTCTGTCCCATGCATTCTTGAATTCTCCCACAGTTTTAGACCCCACAACCTCCTCAGGAAGGTGATTCCATGCATCCACCACCCTATCTGTGAAAAATACTTCCTCACGTTGCCCGAGCGTTCCCCGCCCATCTTCAAATTGTGTCCCCTTGTTCTTGCACATCTTTTTCTGAAAGATGCTACCCTCTTGGACTTTGTTGATTCCACTGAGGATTATCAAGCCAGAATCTCCCTCTCCCCTCAGCTGTGTCACTCACTGAGCTGGTGGGTGTGTTTGCAGAATCTGAGCAAAGGGGTTTTGTATGAATTTACTTGTATGTATGTTATAGTACTTTTTAGTGTGTAACTGATATTTTTGTAAAGTAGAACCCCATTGTAAATTAGCTTCGGCTAAATTGGGTTATCCTGTTTCTGATATCAGAAATAAAACTTTTTACTACTACTACTTTGCATCTCTTAATTACCTCCTGAATGCTACCCTTTTAGCTTGTACCTTTTCCGCCACTTCCTTTGAGAACCATAGCTGTCTGTTTTTCCCCTTGTCTTTCCTCACTTCCTTTGCACAGAGGTTTTTTGACGCACTGTACCCTGCTTTAGCTTTACTGACTGATGACTGGTTGCGGTTCCACCAACCCAATGACAGAATACTGGCTTATTGATGTCCAGATCTGTGCCCAACATGAGGAAAGGGACCTAGGAGTCATCATCTCTGACACCCTAAAACAAACCAGCTAGTGTAACAGAGCTTACAACAAACCCAGCAAAATGTTAGGTTGTACTGGGTGAGGATTTGACAGTAGGAACAGGGAGGTGATCCTCCTAATTTACAGGTCCCTGGTGAGGTCCCACCTGGAGTACTGTGTCCAGTTCTGGAGTCCTCACCTAAAAAAGGACAGGAATAGGCTGGAGACCGTGCAGAGAAGGGTGACTAAAATGATGCAAGGGCTCCATGAGCTCTCATGTGGGGATAGCTTGAGGGCACTGGAAATGTACTCATTGGAGACTAGTAGGGAAAGGGGGATATGATTGAAACATAAAAGGCACAAACAAGGTGCCCTACTCAAGTCGAAACTCGACAACAGGATATCAGTCTCACACACAAGAGGACATGCATGGAAATTGAGAGGAGGTCATTTCAAGACGGAATTAAGGAAACACTGTTTTACTGAAAGAGCGGTAGAACCATGGAACAGGCTGCCTGTCAAGGTAGCAGGAGCTGGGCCCGTGGCTGCGTTCAAACATGGGTGGGGCAGAGCAAGGGCTACCTTAGATTCTGCTGGTGCAGAAAAGAGTAAAAAAACTCAGTTGGGGTGCTAGGAACTGAGACCGCTGGGGGTCTCGGAAACCATAGGGCAGACTAGATGGACCTCTGATCTCCTTTTGCCATTTTTTCTAATGTCACTTTTGCAAGATCACCACAGTATTTCAATGGGGTTTTCAACTTTAATGCATAATTCTGTAATTTTTGCATCTTTGTGCACCAAATGTTCAACATGGCCTTTTTGAGACCCCACGTCATGAACAAGTGTGCTGGAATTACGCATTCCTGGCCCAAAGGTGATTTTGCAGTCGTTTGGTAAAATCACCTTTCTGATGGAATTTGAACATTTTCACCATCCTTGTTCATGAGGTGGAGTCATAAGAAGGGTATGTTGAAAATCTGGGGTCAAACTGTGTAAAAGTGGCAGTTATGTGCAGGGCCCTGTGATTTCTGCGATTCTGCAGTTATTTATTTATTTATTGGAACATCAGTTTAACAATCTTTGAGCCAGAGGCTGATTTACAAAGGTACCTCGTCACAGTGAGGACAAAACAGTGCAAGAAACAAACATCAAGGCAGACAAAAAATCAGAGTACATTTAGGAATCAGCCAAAAACACAGGCATATGTCAAACACAGTACACAACAGGCTTACATGTGCGCTTTACAGAGTAGACAATATATAGTAGTTACATGGAGATTGATTCAGTGGGAAGAATAAAGGTAAGGCTGGGTGGGAGGTATCAGAAGAGGAGTGCGGGGGAAGATAGTAGCAAGTAAAGGTAGAGCTGGACAGAAGGTCAGAGAGCGGCTCAGTGAGCTTTGTCTGGAAGGATAGGAGGAGGCTTAGAGGCAGGTACAGCTGCGTGTTGAGAGCAGGTGATTTCTAAGGCTAGTTTTAAAATAAGATAACAAGGCAGCATCAGTGACTCCGGCGGGGAGGGCATTATACAAACAAGGGGCTCTGTAGGGGTAAGCCCTTTGACTTTGCGAGGTTCTCGCCCTCGGTATAACCAGTGCAGTTTTGCAGGATATACGGGTATGCACTGTAGGGTTTGCTCGGTGGATAGTGGTTGACAGACCCGGTGGGGATAGCCCAAGGAGTGATTTTTTTGTTAGGAGGCAGGTTTGGTATTTGAGGCACTCATCTAGGTTGAGTAGATTAGCCATGGTGTAAAGAAGGCAAGTGTGGGTTAGACTAGGAGCCCCAGTTATGAGCCTGCAGGCCTTGTTTAAGGTGAGGCAGATCTTGCAGGGCAGTCTGGTCTGCTGCACCATACACAGGTAGGCCATAGTCTACCAGAGATAGAACAGAGGATGTGACTGCAAGTCGGAGGGCATCCGTGGGAGGCAGTTTTTATGACGATAGAGGATACCCAGCCGAGTGTTAGAGGCTGAGGCAAGGGCAGAGATGTGGGCATGAAAAGAGAGGGCAGGGTCAAAGGTTATACCTAGGTATTTATAAGAGTGAACTAGCTCAATAGGGAGTTTAGAGGTGGAGTGGACTGCGAGAGGATAGTTACTGGATTTATTTTGGGGGTGGGAAAAGAGCATGGTTTTGGTTTTCTTTAGATTAATTACGAGTCTGTGCTCAGTAAACCAGGCTTCTGCGTCACTGTAGGATTCCTGCAGAGAATCATGAAGTGAGATGGGATTATGGTCGGAGGCAAAGAGTACAGCATCATCTGCGTAAAGAAGGATTTTACCAGTACATACACTGGGCAGGGAGTTAAGAAAAAGGGAAAAGAGCAAGGGCCCAAGAATGGAGCCCTGAGGGACTCTGGAGCGGATAGGGCAGGTGCTGGAAAGTTTCTCGTTGATTTTCACATGTTGTGAGTGGGCCGACAAGTAGCTGGAGCACCAGGAAACAGGCCCAGTGGCATGGCCTAAGTGACTAAGGGTAGCTAGCAGGAGGGGGTGGGAGACAGTATCGAAGGCTTTTGATAAGTCGATGAACACTGCACTTGCTAGGGAGCCAGAGTCCAGTGAGGTGTGAAGAAAGTTAGAGAACTCCAGGAGGGCAGTATTGGTGCTGTGGCCTGCTCTGAAACCATCTTGTTCTGAGCAGAGGATCCTATATTTATCAAGGTATTCAGAGATTTGGGTGGCCATAATTTTTTCTAAGGCCTTAGTGAGAGGAGAGAGGATTGAGATGGGTCGATAATTGCTAGGGAGGGTCCTATCACCACCCTTGTGTATTGGGGTGACAGTAGCTATCTTCCAGGCAGAGGGGAATTGCCCTAGGCAGAGGGATTTGTTAAAGAGGCTGGTGATTGGTGAGATAACCAGATCCAGAACCTGATGGAGAAGACTGGGATCAAGGGAGTCATTGCCAGTTGTGTTACTCTTTAAGGCCTTGAGTAGGTAAGGTCTGACTTTCTGGGCAGTGACTCGGCGCAGGTAGAACAAGGGGCGTGGGAGAATAGGGACAGACCTGGAGGAAGGGGGAGCGAAGAAATTATCTGGGAGCACCGGGCTAAGATCTGTGAAAGATTTGTTGAGGTGGTTGGCAACAAGAACAGGGTCTGAGGAGACCGAACCATTAATGTTGATAAGCGAAGGTGGGGGGGAATGCGTGCCACCTTTCAGCTACTTAATGTTGTCCCAGAAGGTCCTAGCGTTCCCCCATGAGGAAGTGAGGGAGGCTTGATAGTGCTCAGCCTTCGCTTTGTGGATGGCCCATGTACATTTGTTTCGGGCAGCAGCATAGGCCAGCCTGTCAGCTGGGCGGCCTATTTCCATGACAATGTGCCATAGATTGTCCCTGTGCTTAAGAAGTTGGTGCAAGGTGGGGGTAACCCAGGGGCATGCCTTACTTTGGACCGGCGTGCAGTTATGGGAGCAAAAATGTCGCAAGCAGAGTTGAAGGTGTGGATAAAGAAGGTAAGGGCGTGTCAATATCCGGGCGTTTAGTATAGGGACCAGTCTATGAAGGCTAGGAGTTGCTTAAGGCCTTTCAGCCCACCAGGTCTAAGACGTCGCCGAAGGGTAGTTTGTGCTGTGGGTTTGGGCAAGGAGGTTGACCAATAAAAGAGAACCGGGGAGTGGTCGCTAAGGCAGTCTGGGAGGATTTGGATATTGCGGATGTGGTTAGTGAGGACCACATCCAGGAGTGTGCTAGAGCCCATTCTAGGATTCACTCTAGTTGGTTGGGAGACTAGTTGGGTTAGGTCGATGGCTGCAAAGGCGTCACGGGAGGAAGTGGATTAGGGGCTAAGCCAATTGATGTTCAAGTCCCCCACAAGGATTTGGTCGGAGGAGTGGGGTAGGGAGGTAAGATAATCAATTAGTGCGCCTAGTGCTTGTGCTTGATTTTTGGAGGTATGTACGCTGTAGTCAGGTAGATGGGACCCCTAGAGGGATCAGGAGATAGTTTTAGGGTTAGGGCCTGAGCCCTGAAGTCAAGGACCGGGGCTGGGAGGGCTAGTCCAACGAGAGGGTCTTTGACATAAATGGCACAGCCCCAACCTCGCCTACCAACATGGTCCTCCCGATAGAGGGAGTAGCCAGGGAGTGAGACCAAGGAGTCAGGGGTAGAGTCTGACAGCCAAGCTTCAACTATTGAGATAACGTCAGGTTTATGAACCGCAACCCAGCAATTGAGAGAGTCAAATTTTTTAAGGAGGCTACATATGTTCATGGAAGCAATATGAAGTCCGGTGGATTCCTTTGAGGAGCTTTTGCAAGCTGGACCGGGATTGGGATGTATGTTACCAGTCAGGAGCAGAAGGAGGAGAGCCGCTCTGGACAGAGGGTGGCAGAAGGAGAGTTTATGCCGGGAGCGATAGGAAGAGAAGGGGGGTTTCGTAGCACAGGGGGGAAGGGCAGCACAGGCTGGGAAGGCTTGAGTGATAAGATGCCCAAGGGAGCAAAGGGGGGAGGAAAGGTAGTGTCTAGATGGGGGGTGAGGTGGAGAGGAGCATATGGGGTGAGTGGAGGAGGAGGGAGGGGAAGGGGCAGTGGCATAGAAGGAGGGGGAGGCAGGTAGGAGCACTAGAGTAGTGAGGCTGAGGGTTAACAGGGACAATAGGGTTAGCGGAAGGCAATAGGAGGAGGAGGAGAGAGAGGCAGGTAGGCAGGAGGTGTGCATGCATGATTGGTAAGGGTGTGAGAGCTGAAGAAAGATGGGGGAACTTAGATGATAGAGGGGAAGATGGTAGGGGCTGGATTTGGATGGGAGAGGTGAGACAAGGGGGAAGGGGGGGACAACAGGATGGGTATGCAGATAGCAGTAATGCTGTGTGGGGACAGAAAAACAGACCCCAAGGCGATTAAAGTTCTCCAACAGGCATGCTGTAGTGCAGAAGGCTTTTCCTCTTAAAGGCTCTGGCAATCCCCAAGTTCAGGCTCCGCTGCTGGGCAGAGTTGTGAAGGGAGAGGGCTGCTTCAGGGCCTCTTAAAGGCTCTGGCAATCCCCAAGTTCAGGCTCCGCTGCTGGGCAGAGTTGTGAAGGGAGAGGGCTGCTTCAGGGCCTCTTAAAGGCTCTGGCAATCCCCAAGTTCAGGCTCCGCCTGCTGGGCAGAGTTGAAGGGAGAGGGGCTGCTCAGGCCCTTAAAGGCTCTGGCAATCCCCAAGTTCAGGCTCCTGCTGGGCAGAGTTAGGAAGGAGGGGCTGCTTCAGGCCTCTTAAAGGCTCTGGCAATCCCCAAGTTCAGGCTCCGCTGCTGGGCAGAGTTGTGAAGGGAGAGGGCTGCTTCAGGGCCTCTTAAAGGCTCTGGCAATCCCCAAGTTCAGGCTCCGCTGCTGGGCAGAGTTGCAGTAGCTGCTGCAGAAGCAAGCCTCTGCCACAGAAACAGCATTTTTTTTTGTGCAGTAAAAATGGCAGTCACCACTGAAAACCCCAACTAAATGGCTAAAATGATTGTGGGCAAGCTTAAACTGGCATTAGTATGAGTTGTTGGCAGCTCCATTATACATCCACCCTCCTGGGTTGCAGTAGTCAGTGGAGCCACCATTTCCCAATCCACTGGCACTCAGCCCTAAAGTGTATGACCATTATGGTCTTCTACAGACACTGAGGGAACTTCAGGAAGTCTATTTTATGAGAAAGAATGGTGGTTCTGTTTGCCAATTGTAAAACTGTGGAATGAAAAAAGTATTCGTAATTATTTCAGACAAAAAATTAGAGGCTTTCTGGACCTTTGTTTAATGTAAAATGGTCCAGCTACTCTCTAGCCGCACAGTAAATCCTTACAGAGTGGAAGAGAAGCAGATATGGAAGCCAAGTAGTACTGACACAAATGACACCACTGGTGTTGGACTAGAGCAGCCTTACAGCACAAACCATCACCTCCAGGCTTCAAGCAAGTGGGTGGGAGGAAGCCAGTGGAGTAGCATTGTTTTGCAACCAGGCAGTACTGGTCTTCAAGTGCCTGGGCAGGCAGGGGGAGAAATTCTCAGGAGCATACTGTAACTGTGGTAAACCAGCACTGGGCAGGTGGAAAGGAGCCATGGGACAATAAAACAGACTGCAGTAAAAAATTAAAAATAACCCTTCAATTCCCCCATGCCTTACTTCCAGTCTAAATCATGATGCCAGAATTGCTCTACATTGCCTTGCCTGTGCATCTGCCAAACTGTCCCAGGCTGCCTTTTCCTGAGCATCCTTTCTGGGTTACTAGAGTTTATTTTGGGGCTTATATGAGTTGCCAGCAAATGTAAATCCCATCACAGAATTGCTCATTGCCTGACTGCAGCAAGCATGAGTTCTTGCCGCAGAATATAGGTCCAATTTGCCACAGTAAACCCAAGGCCCTTGTTATGCGCATCCATTGAAATTTTGCTACGCTCGCTCACAGTTTTGGTAATTTTAATATTTTCACCCCAGATGTTCAACATAGCCATTTTTTACACCACCTCATAAACACGAGAGCTGTCATTTTTAAAATCCTGCCCAAACTGTCTTTTATACCTGTGGTGTAGAATGATGTGGTGGCGCTGAATCAGATTTTGCAGGGAATTTTTAAAGTTTCACTACCGCATACATGAGAAGGGGTAATAAGAAGGCTGTGCTGAAAATTTGGTTGCTGTTGTCCTACAGATGCAAGTGTAGGGCCGAAGGGCCCCGCGCTTCCACAGCAACATACATATACAAATCTATGGAGGGATGGAGTGCAGGGACGGAGGGCCCTGTGCTTCTACAGTCGAATAAGGATACATTTACACTATCTGGAAAATAATGGATGGATGGGTGGAAGCTCAGGGCCCAGAGAATCCTGCTCTCCTACTTGCAAATAATGATACAGTTACAGCATGGAAGCATGGGAGGCGCCCTGTGCTTCCCTCAAGCAAATAAGGATATGATTCTGCTATCCCAAAAAGTATGGAAATTAATTGCAAAAAACTTTGTTAGTTCACTAGTTAATGTTAAAGCAACAAAAGTAGGGAAATATGGCATTAGGGTTTTGCAATCCTAACACTCCACCCCCACCCTGCAGACAGCAACAGGCGTGGGGAGTGCCTTGGGGTTGTCAACCCTAATGCTCACTCCATTCCATGAGTTAAATAAGCTGAGACAGATACAGTATATGAGAATGGGGTGAGTGTTAGGGTTGACAACCCCAAGGCACACCCCATGCCTGTTGCTGGCTGCAGGGTGGGGTATTAGGGTTGGAAGCCCTAACGCCAGATTTCCCTACTTTTATCATTTTAGCCCTAACTAGTGCATTAACTAAATTATTTGCAATGAAAAAAAAATATATATACACACACACACACACACACACACACACACACACACATACACATATGTATGTACAGTCAAGCCTGCCAGGATGAAGTGCAGTGTCACAGGTTTACTGCATGACAAAAGGGATTAACTCTGATTGAAATTGCATTGTTTGCTGCAGTAACTCTACTGCAGAATTCTGCAGTGCTGCACTTCATCCTGCTGAGCACCACTTTACATAATACACCTCTGTATAGTGTCTCTTTTTCATTTCCAACTTGTTAAATTTACCTGAATTGTATTCTCATACTGTTAATGTTCCTGCATTTAATAGCCCATGCCCCTTCCCCCTGGCCCACCATATCAAACCTAAAAACGAGCCTCAGCTCAGTGCGTTTACCTGATCATTATTTCTTAATAAATAAGTAAATACATTTTGGTAATTCTTCCCTGAGAGTGCCTCTTTTCTATATTATCACACTCCACACCACTCAATCATTAGTGTACTGAGTGTGTAAGTCCTTGGGTTACTGCTGCTACTAGTACCCACCTCTGTGTAACTCCAGCTGAGAGCTTACACTTGGGTACACCTTTATAAATAGTATAAACACCATCAGTGGATCATGTAGTGTAACTCTTCTGAAGGGTTACACAACTTGTGCTACGTTCTTGGAGCTAAAAATTTGCAGTCTGTCCTTTCTTATGTAAATAAGTTGATTCAGGCATTATATATGCGCAGAGCGTTTTGATTTCACACATAGGATTAAGCAGCCCGGTTACAGGTATAGAATGAATAGTCAATTCTTCGAATAACAGCTCTCTCAAGCTTCTGGAATCCGCTCAAGGAGTGGACTCGAGACTGTTCTGTAGAGACATGATCGGCTTATCACTGTCAATGCTGTCAGTATATCCCAAGTGTTGCTGCCCTCCTGCCAAAAAAATGATGCTGTCTGTTGCCCAGTAAACACACTTTATGACCCCCTTATTTCTGGTGTGATAATTCCTGGACACTGCAGCTGTGGCTGGAAAAGCTGTGATTTGGTGCCTCTAAAGAGTCCACTTGTTTGTGTGACCTAGCTTTAATCCTCTATTCCAGGCTGACAGTGTCTGATTGTCCAGCCATAAGAGAGCCCTATTAATGAGAAAGCATCCGTTTATTTCCTGGCTTACTTGGCCAAACATTTAGTGCAAAAGGACAACATATATAATGTTGTCACTATAAGTGAGTAACTACAGGTAAAATGCAGACATAGCTAAGAAAATAACCCTTGGCCTCTTACCTCGGGGAGTACTAGATCTTCTGTGTCTCCCTCATAATCCTCGCTGTACCTGAGGCTCCGAATCTCATCTCCTACAGGTCCCTCACTGCCGAACCTCCCTTGGACAAAGATCAATTCGCCCACAGTGCCCAACTCTGGTTAAATGCTCTTAGCAGCGACGTCTCCTCTGAACCTAAGCTGGGCCCATTCAAAACCAAACTTTGACTGCTTCTATCTGCATCAAGCTCATATGAGTGCTATCCTTAAACCCTCACTCCAAAAACCTTGACCAAATAGTCTGTCCCTGAGTCGTAACAACTTAGCACTTTTGCTGTTAACCCCTCTCCCCTGTCTCCCTCTACCCCTCTTTCCTCCCCATCCCTCCCCTGCTCTACCTTTCCTCTCGCCCTCCCTCCCACCCCCACCCCCACTCTGTGCCTTGTGAGTCTCGACAAAGCCTTTGGCCACTATCAATGTGACTGTATGCAGGTTCATGTGCTTGTACTGTGTGTTTTTTTTTTTTTTTAAACTTTCTTTATTTCTGTGCTTTTATATTTCATATATATACACAAACTCATCAACTCATATACATACATAGGAGTAACAAAAAAAAAAAACTTAATGATTTGTCATTTGTTACTTCATTATAGCTTAGGAAACAAGTCAGAATACAAAGTCTTTTCTCATTTGGGAGATGTGCATTACCCATCTCCTCCATATAATTTCAAATTGGGTATATCTCTTATTTGTTAATGCTGTCAGCCTTTCCATTTGGTATATTTTAAATACTTCGTCTTGCCATTGAGTTATCTGGGGCTGATTCGTGGTTAGCCAATTCTTTGTTATTGTCTTTTTAATGGCCAGGATCAGTACCAAAAATAGTTTCTTTGTTTTTTCATCTCTGCTCCCCTTCTGGGAGGTCTGAAAAGAAATACAGAAATACAGCCAGTTGTATAGATGGTGTTATTATATTTTTAATAGCCTCTCGGGCTTCTATCAAAAATGGTTGAATTACTGGACAGCTCCAAAACAAGTGTCCAAGAGTGGCCTGTTGTTCACCACATTTTCTCCAACAGGTGGTCTCTCCTCTACCCCCCAATTGTGCTCGAATTATCAGCGTTCTGAAAAACCTGACAGCATTCTTCCAAGCGAATTCCCTCCATTGTGGTGAGGAAGTACTTTTATGAATACATATTAGATGATTTCTCCACTTTTCCTCAATAGTATCTATATTCAAGTCTTTTTCCCATGCTCTCTTAATAGACTCTACTGTGTCTCCCTCAAGTTACCTTATAGCTTCATAGAAGTGGGATATTATATGCAGATATATGCAGAGACCACAGGTTGGGAAACCATATGAGCTTACCCCAAATAACAGTGACAAAGGACAAATGGCAAGTACTGTTGGTGATGCTAGGAAAGGAGGACAGGATGGGAGGGGGAGAAAAGGGTGGATGGTGGTCATCCTTAATGCTAGGAGCCTTGGGAGGAAAACTGCAGAGTTACAGGTTCTCATGGCAGAGGGAGAGGTGGACATTGCAGCCATCACGGAAACATGGGCCACCCAATACAATGACTGGGACCTGTCTGTACCAGGGTACAGGTTATTTACGTAGGGACAGGGTGATTGGGAAGGGGTGGCACTATATGTGAAGGAAGGACTGAAGTGTGTAAGGGAGGAAAGGAGGAGGGTAGCACGGAGTCACTTTGGATACGAATCCAGGATTCTAAGAATAGGATCTTAGAATGGGAGTGGTGTACAGGCCACCATCTCAGACAGAGGAGTTAGACAGGGAACTAGCAGGACAGATCAGGAGGACTCAGCAGAAGGGTAGTGTGGTGATTGTGGGGACTCAACATGCCAGGAGTGGACTGGAGCACCCCAACAACCAGGAACAGAAGGAGCAGGTACTGCTGGATGCCTTCCAGGACAGCTTTCTGCAAATGGTCAGTGAACCAACCAGGTTAGGGAATACCTTGACCTTGTGCTGGCAAATGGGGACTTTGTAAGAGAACTTACAGTGGAGGAACCGCTGTCAGGGAGTGACCACCACTCAGTATGGCTCACATTGGATATGGGCGAGGAAGGAGTGGAATCTGGCACAATAGTGCTGGACTTCAGGAGGGACGACTTTGGGAGGATGGGGGAAGTGGTAAGAGGGTACCTTGCCAGAATTCAACCCAGTATGGACACTAACCAGAGGTGGGAGCTCATAAAGCTGGGAATAGTGGAGGGAACCAAAACCTGCTGCAAAACCCAGAACAAGAAGGCTAGGGCTAAGAAACCGATCTGGTTGAGCAAGGAGGTCATGGAAAAGGTAAGGAGAAAAAAAGCTGCCTTTGGGAAGTACAAGAAAACAGGGAGGGGGGAGGACAGGGAGGAGTACTTGACAGAATCGAAGGAGGTGACAAGGGCAGTAAGGGGCCAAAGCATCTACGGAACTCAAGCTGGCACAAGGCATTGAGAACGGAGAGAAAGACTTCTTTAAGTACATCAGGGAGAAAAGGAGCTGTAAGGACCACATAGTAAGGATTAGGAAGGAGGGGGGTTGGGTGGAAGCAGGGTGCGATAAGGCGGAAGCACTAAATGAGTACTTCTGCTCAGTATTTACTAAAGAGAATAGGAGGGTGACACCCAAGGTAGGAGAAATGGCAGAAGCAGGGGGGGAAGACGTGATATGGGGAAATCATGGAGAGCAGAGTTCGAGAGGGTTTGAAGGCACTGAGGGTGACAAGGCGCCAGGCCCAGATGGCATCCACCCCAGGGTACTGAAAGAGCTGGCAGAGGTCCTTGCAGGACCTTTGCAGACCTATTTAATGCCTCACTACATTCAGGGTGTGTACTTCAGACTGGAGGATGGCTCATGTGGTGCCCCTCCACAAGAGTGGCCCCAAGGATGAACCGGGAAACTACAGAACCAGTGAGCCTCACATCCATCGTGGGTAAGCTAATGGAGACTATCCTGAAGGAGAGGCTGGTGGCTCTCCTAGAGGCCAAAGGACTACAGGACAGCAGACAGCATGGCTTTTACATGGCAGATCCTGCCAAACCAACCTGGTCGAGTTCTATGACTGGGTAACTAGGCAACTGGACAGGGGCCATGCAGTGGTCCTGTATCTGGATTCAGTAAGGCATTCGACTCAGTGCCACATGGAAGGCTGGGAAGGAAGTTGTAGGCACAGGGTGGGTGCAAAGCTGGTGAGATGGGTAGGAAACTGGCTGCAGGGAAGGCAACAGAGGTGGTGGTGAGTGGGGAGCCTCACACCCAAGGGCAGGATGACGGCGGTATTCCACAGGGCTCGTGTTGGGACCAGTGTTGTTTGGGATATTCATTGCAGACATATCATGGGACGCCAAGAGCAAGATTAGTCTATTTGCTGATGATACCAAGGTTGGCGCGGTGGTGGATGACCTAGGGGATGGCAGGGTTGCAGGATGATCTGGCAAAGCTTGAAACCTGGTCAGACACCTGGCAACTGAGCTTTGTCAAAAGTGCAGGTGCTGCATTTGGGATGAAGAACCCAAGGAGGAGTTACCAGCTAGAGAAGTGCAGCTAGCCCAGACAGAGGAGGAGAAGGATCTGGGTGCTTATTACAGGGTCAATGAACAACTGCACAATGTAGGAAGGCAGTGCAAAGGCCAGCAAAATGCTGGGTTGTATTGCAGGGGTATATCCTCGAGGAGGGAGGAGGTGATTCTGCCACTGTATAGGTCATTAGTTAGACCACACCTGGAGTACTGCGTGCAGTACTGGCGTCCGTGTCTGAAGAGGGACATTAAGTTACTGGAGGGGGTGCAGCACAGGCGACAAAGATGATCAAGGGGCTGGGGGACTTATCATACGAGAGGAGGTTGAAGGAGTTGAACATGTACTCACTGGAGGAGAGGAGAGACAGGGGTGACATGATTGAAACCTTTAAATACATGAAAGGAATAAACAAGACAGGTACAGAGGGGCTGTTCAAAGTAAGGGAGGGGAGGGACACCAGGGGCCATGATATGAGACTGGAGCTAGGAAGGTTCAGGAGGGAGATGAGGAGACACTTTTTTACAGAGAGGGTGGTGGCTGGGTGGAATGCGTTACCTGCTGAAGTGGTATGTAGTAGAACAGTGGACTGCTTCAAACGAGGATGGGACAGGACAAAGGGAGGGTTAATGAAGGGGAAGGGTGGAAGGGAGGGGCAGCTGCAGAATAAGGGGTGCTAGCTGCACATTCGAGCAGACTTGATAGACCTCTAGGCCTTTATCTGCTGGCAAATTTCGTATGTTCGTATGTGCTAGATTAGCCCGCCCCTCCAGTCGTCTCTGCAAGGCTTCTATAAGCCTGGGTATGGGGATCTGGGCCCAGCATTCTTTCTTTTCTTTTTGAATATAGTCCCTTACCTGGAAATATCGAGATCTATCTTTATGAGTTATCCCATACTTCATCTGCAAGTCCACGAAACTTGCCATTATTCCCTCTTTTAAGAATTGGTACACTATGTGTAACCCTTTTCTTTCCCACTCTCTATAGCCCAAATCCATCATTGCAGGTAGAAACTTTCCTGTGTGTGTTAGGGAGTAAAACAGCGATCTCCATGGCTTAATTTTTCTAGTATTCAGTGTTTGTCTCCAGGTTCTTAAGGTTGACTGTGTGTATGGGTTCTCTATATCCCTTTTCTCCCTGTCTCGTCCGCCTGAAAGGAGTATCCCTTGCACCCTCCCGAGGTCCTCTTCCACTGTTTCTATTTCTTTCCATTTTGCTATGTAAGTAGGTTGCAACCAATAAATCACTGTGCGAATCTGGGCAGCCCTGTGGTAGTATTTAAAATTTGGGAGAGATAACCCCCTTTCCCCTTTTGTAAGTTGTAATGTAGACTGTCTTAGTCTTGGTTTCTGTTTACCCCAGATAAACTGCGATATTTCCCTGTTTAATTTTTTATAAAATATGTCAGGTACTATAATGGGGATTGTCTGTGCTAAATATAGGAATCGTGGGAGCACCACCATTCTAATTGCTTCTGTTTTTTGTATAAATGGGATGGGGATCAAATGCCATTTTTCTATGTCTTTTTAAATTTGTGTTAATAAGGGTTTATAGTTAAGTTCATATAATTTTCCATGTTCGGAACTCAGTCAAACTCCAAGATATTTAAGGGTATGAATGTGCCACTTAAATTTAAAATGGTTTTCTATCTGCGGCGATGGTTTGTAATGTATCCCCAACACTTCTGTCTTGGATGTGTTAACTTTATAGCCAGCTGTCTCTCCAAACTCCGTCAAGACTTCCCACAATGGTTGTAGGGAGTTCTCAGGGTCTGCGAGATATACCAGTAGGTCATCAGCATATAAGGCTAATTTATGATTCCCGTTTCCTACTTGTATCCCTGATATATCCCTGTGTTGTCGTATAGTCTGAGCCAGGGGCTCAGGTATTAAGACAGCATGTGGGAGAGTGGGCACCCTTGCCTCGTCCCCCTCTTCAGGCTTATGTACTGTGTGTTATAAGCATTAGCATCTCTGTTTATTTTACTTTGACTGTTCATTATGCTTTGCCTTCCCCTTTTTTTACACTCAATTTGTACCATACATTACTTATCCTGTTTAAATACTGTATTTTCTAATGAGGTAAACTTTTGTAAAAGAGCTCATCACGCAAAGGTATTTGTAATCTGAAATTTAAATAAATAGCTGTGAGGTCTTTTGTTACCTTTATTTAGCTCTAATTATAAATAGCATTTCTGTTTTCTGGTTTTAAAAATAAATGTGCAGGATATAAACTCCCAAAGGAACACTAGTTATTAAAGGAATAAAACCCAACAAGGTGGGTGTTTTGCTCGGATAACATCCCGCCTAGGGTGGTTGGGCTGAGGGCATCCAGCACCCAAGAAGGATGTTACCCTAGCATGACACCCACCCTGGAGGGCATTATTCCTATTATACAATCGCTTGTTGCTGTAGACAGAATAAAAAAAAAATGTTTGTGATTTTGTTAGTCTGGAAAAATATTTTTGTTTCTTAAGAGAAGACGATAACGATGGAAATGCAAATCCAACAAACAGTCAGCAGGGATGTTATGCCAGGATAACATCCCTGCTGTGGTGGCCAACTGACCAATCAGAAGCCAGGATTCTTTATTGCTGTTGTATAATACTGTTTGGGAGGGATGAGAAACTTCCGGATTGTGATGGAAAGGGCGCAGAGACTGAACAGCAGAAGTATCTCCTTGAAGACAACCCCAGCAGTAAGTGGATGTCTCCTTGAAGAGTTTTTTAATGAAACTTCTCCAACCATAGTTGAGATTAGGGTTGATTGGAATCAGAGTTGCGGAATCAGTTTCTGAGCATTTTTTTTGAATTAGGATTTTCGGAATTCTTTAAAATCAAATGAACGTCACACAATACCAAGGACTGGTGCAAAGGAAATGTTGTTTAACATACCAACAAGGCCTCCAGTGAAGCCTTGTGCCAGTGGCGCTATGTAAGGGTGTTAGTCTGCATTTCATGATAGTGCCCTCATTGGTATGTTGTGTTTTTATTGTTACAATAAAATTCCTTTGCACCAATCTTTGATGCTGTGCACCGTTCTTTTGTTTTTGAGGTGTTTGCTGGTTATACTCATCTACGGCATCTCTGGAGGTGGTGTGTGTATCTTTATTTTATTTTTGGGGGTGTTAGGATTTTCAAAATTGAAGCCCAAATATCCAAATTCATAAAAATGGATCAGATTTAGAATCAGATTTGGAATCCAACTTCAATCCTACATTTGACCACCGATTAAAATACTCCCACACAACAAACACAGTAAACATAGTACCTAAGACGACAGTTAAACCTAAAAAAAGACCTCCCCACCTTCAAGCACCTAGTCTCCCTCCTCCCTCCACCCATACCTTATTTTTATGGTTGCCATGCCAGATAGGCAGGTCATATTGAGACGGTCAGGTTAGTGTGGTCATGTAGGTCTGCTCAGCTGCCAGGATTTGAGGTGAGCAGGCCGGCGCTGAAGGTGTGATCCTGACTCCAGGCAGACTGTGTAACTGAAGATGTTGTCATTCCCTTCTGCCCACTGCCATGTGCCATCACAGATCAGTGTTAAAACAGCGCGGCATGATTTTCGCTCACCATGTTAGCGCATATTTAATGGCACCAGTTTTGATCGCGCCTATACTGTATGGCGCTTATCAGCATTAGCGTGAGTGCCATCAGATTTAATAGCACCTATACTGTGTGGTGCTTATCAGTAATCAGCATGATGCAAGTTTGATGGATCACGGATATGGGTCTTAGCTCCTTGCTGCCTGTCTCCTGCACCGCTTTATGTAAACTGCAGCAACAGTTTGGATAAAATAAATGCATTTGTTTAATTTCAGGTCAAAACAAGACACAAATACCTTGAAATACACTGCAGGCAAAAATGCATTGCTTTTATTCTTTATTCAATAAACATTGATAAAAATGTAAGAGAGACCGAGCTACATATACATATGTGACTACCTGTAAACCCCCCCAAAAAAAAAAACACAGTGTTGCAGTAAGGATGTCTCCTATGATGAGTACCAATGCCCATAGTCTGGGCAACAAGCTCCCTGAACTAGTGGCCTTCATGGAAGAGGGATGCTTGGATATCGTGGCAGTCACAGAAACATGGTACACAGAGAACCATGACTGAGATGTCAACATACTAGGGTACACAATCTATAGGAGAGACAGGGAGGGTGAAAGAGGAGATTTCTTTGTTGTGTGGAGTGCCTCAGGGTTCTGTGCTATCACCCATGTTGTTTGCAGTGTATATGCTGCCCCTCGGAGGTATCATAAGACGATATGGGCTGAGGTTTCACTGTTATGCAGATGATGCCCAGCTCTATCTGTCTTTTGCACCCGACCAGGATGGAGCTCTCTCTGTGTTTAATAATTGTCTGGGGGAGATCCAAGACTGGATGGATTCTAGTTGGCTAAAGTTGAACTCTGAGAAAACAGAGGTTCTGGTAGTTGACCCAGGTGGTCGGATTGAGAGGCCGTGTATTGGTGCACCATCTGGAATTTTCCTTGGTGGTGTATCTCTTCCGTCCTCTGAACAGGTGCGTAGCCTTGGGTTTATTCTTGACGACAAGCTGACTCTGAAATCTCAGGTGTCAGCTGTTGTCAGGACTTCCTTTTATCATCTTAGGAACATTGCCAGGGTTAGGCACCTTGTTCCGTCCGACTCCCTGCCTACCTTGGTCCATGCTTTTGTTTCTTCACGTTTGGACTATTGCAATGCCCTGTACTTTGGGCTTTCTGGGGTTGAAATCTGTCGCCTACAGCTGGTGCAGAATGCTGCAGCCTAGGTATTGACTAGGACAAGTAGGTCCTGTCACATTACTCCCATGCTGCGCGAACTGCACTGGCTTCCTATGCGGTGGCGGATCACCTTCAGAGTCATTTTATTGACTTTTAAAGCCCTTCACGACCAGGGTCCAGCCTATCTGAAAGACCTTCTGGTTCCTCACTGCCCTGACTGATCACTCCGCTCGGCCGACATGGATTGTTAGAGATTCCAAGAGTGAGTTTAAAATTCTCCGGCAGCAGAGCATTTTCGCATGCTGCTCCCACTCTTTGGAACTCTCTACCATGCCGGTTACGGCAGTGCACCTCTGTGGAGTTGTTTAAGAAAGATTTAAAAACATATTTATGGAATATGGCCTTTTTAGATAACTAAGTTATTGTATTAATCTTTCGATTTTACTATTTATATGATATCTGGATGATACGCAGATTTTTATGGATGTTTTATGATTTTTATTTAGAGTTTTGGATTGTTTGTAATTGTTCAGCACCTTGACATTTTGAAAGGTGCTTTATAAATAAAATTATTATTATTATTATTAGGAGTAGGGAAGGGATAAAAGCAATGGAAATAAAGGGTAAACAGGGAGGAGAGGAGGCACTGTGGGTCACCCTGGAGACCGGAAATGGCACAACAATCCACACAGACATTGTATACAGACCCCCATCTCGGGGAGGAACTGGACAAAGAAATGATAGAAAGCATCCTTAGAATGGCAGAAAAAGGGGAGCTATTGTTGATGGGGACCTGAATATGCTAGACGTTTACTGCAGCACTTTTGCTGCAGCCACATCCAAGAGCAGGGTCATTCTGGATGCCCTACAGGGGACATACTTCAGACAGCTGGTGATGGGAACCCACTTAAGAGGGAGCAATCTTGGACCTGGTATTCTCAAACGGGGACGGAGAGAGGATCTTAGATTTCGAAGTGGGTAGCCATCTGGGAACAAGCGACCACCAAACAGTGTGGTTCACGATAAACACAGTTATAGAGTCAAGTCATACAAAAGTGAGGGTATTGGACTTTAGGAGAGCCGACTTTGGAAAAATGGGAGAGTACCCCAGAAAAGCACTAACAAACAGACAAGAAGGGAGAGGTGGAGTAACAGTGGGGAAAAATCAAAACTGCCATCACAGAGGCAACAAGCCTTTGTGTGAAGCAAATAAACAAAATTAGATGAAGGAAAAACACTATGGTTCTCAAAAGAGGTGGCTAGGAAGGTGGAGAAAAAGATAGCATTCAGGAAGTATAAGGAAACACAGAAGGAGCAAGGCAGAGAACTGTACCAGTTAAAGCAGAAGGAAGCTGGGAAGGCAGTCAGAATAGCAAAGGCCCAAACCGAGGAAAAGATAGCCAACTCAGACAAGGAGGGGGGTAAAACATTTTATAGGTACATTAGGGAGCGAAGGAAGACCAAGGGAGGGATAGTGAGGTTTAATAAAGGGGAGGGGGTGGGCAGAGGGTGACAGTGAAAAAGCAGGGATACTAAATGAATACTTCTGCTCAGTATTCACAAAAGAAGAGGAGGGGGAGGTACGAGAAGACCAGAGCCGAGGAGGAGAAGGAGGAATAAATAAGAAAATAATAAAAAAAAGAAGTGCAGTTAGTATTTCCCTGAGCTCCTTCCATACCCTGGATCTACTCTGTCTGGACCCATAGCTTTGCCACTTTCAAATCTGCGAGTCCCTTCAGGACTTTCTCCTCTGTAAATGGGCCAGTGCCTGCCTCCCTCCATCCAGTGCTCCTGTTGCTTTCATGCGACCCATCCCCTTCTTCTGTGAAGAACAAACAAAAGTATTTGTTCAGGATATCCACCTTTTCCTGATCTTCCTCTGCACAGTCCCCCTGCCCTTCGTAACCTCGGTATCCCTCCCCTAGTCTTCCTCTTTTCACTTGTATACCTGAAAAATTTATTGTTCCCTTGGATATTCTTTCCTCAGTTTGCGCCTTTGTGCTCTTTACTGCTTTCCCTGCCTCCCTCTGTTTCTCCTGATAAACCTCTCTGTCCTCTTCCCTTTGGGTAGTACTTGATATAATGAGACCTTAGCAAGAGTACACATTTCTATAGGTAGAAATTTCCATATATATTATTTGCTGTAGATACAAAAGAATTTATATGATATAGATTCCTTTTTAAATATAGAAGTAGAGTTGTAGGTAATTGTTTTTGGAAAATATACAACTTACTGGTAATTTTTATATGTAAGTGTTTTATAAAGTCTAGCTGAGTATATACCATGGGTACAAAATCAATTACCTGTTTGATAATAGTTTGGATCATTTGTTGCACCCTAACATACCATAAATACGAAAGTATGACCGGGTTTAGCTTGGGAAAAATATCTACCAAACTATGTGGGGACACTTTTATTTTTCCATCTAATTCCTTGGGGGTTAAAATAAGGCCAACTGCTCAGCTGTTAGTTCAATTACAGTGTTCAATTCTGTGTAAACTAGCTGCATTGTTAGTAGGTGAATGGAAACTAAGTTGTGAGGTGAACTATAAGCATTATCTTTGTTTTTTGACACAGAAATTCACTATGAGATAGTATGGGATGGCTGCTAAATTGAAAATACTAATAATTCTGAGTTTATTGATGTCTGGCGATATCCACTTGAACCCGAGGCCAAGTGATGAAAATATACCTACAGCTGACATTTTAAAGGGTAGTAATCTCTTGTTTGTTCAATTTAATGTTAGGAGTATTGCCCCGAAATTTGATATGATACAGGAGTGGGTTTTGGAATATAAGCCAGATGTTATAATAACTAAATCCTGGCTAAGTAAAAAAAAGTATGAGATGAAGATATCCAGATATCTGGCTATCAAACATGGAGGCGTGATCGTGGGAAAATGGGAGGAGGGGTTCTGGTTTATGGTACTACAGCATTGGAAATTAATTATATGAATAGTGTTAGAACACCGGGTATGGAAAGGGTAGCCCTGGAAATAAAAACCCCATATTGTAGACCATTATTACTAGTGGGATGTTACCTTCCCCCAAAGGGAGATGGTCAACAGCTTCTTGTTCTTCAAGATTTCTTGTCCCCCTATAGGGACAGCCATGAATTTATGGTTGTGGGGGACTTGAATATAGATTGGGCTAGGGTGTCACCTAGTAGTAAATTGATGGATTTTAAAACAACGCTGGGGCTGTCTCAGTTAATTACTACTGTTAGAAGACGGAATGCTAAATCCCCTAATTCCTCTGCTATTCTAGAGTTAATGTTTACTTCTGACCCAACAAAATATTCAGTATCTGGGGTATTACCAAATTCATTTAGTGACCATCAGTTTGCTTTCTGCAGTAGAAAAATAGATAAGAAACTAGGTACACCCCCAAGTTAAATTCTATCAAAATCTTAAACATCTGGAGTATACATCTTTTATGACAGATTTGGAAACTAGAAATTGGGACAGACTGACATTGATTCCTGATATAGATAGTGTTTGGCTCTATTTTTATAGTGAATTTATATCTGTATGTGACACCTACGCACCAATTCAAAGTAGGAAAGTAAAAAAAGAACAAGTCCCTGGTATACTGCAGAATTAAGAACTTATCATAAAACTAGGGATGCGGCATGGAGGTTAGCCAAGAGAAAAACGAGAGAGTGCTTTGAGATAAATATCGTGCTGTACATAATTTGCATATTAGAGCACAGCACAGCATGACCACAGCACTAGTCAAGGTTGTGTCAGACATCCAGGTGGCCCATGGACAGGGTCTCCTGGTTGGGGCCATATTTATAGATCTATCAAAAGCATTTGACACCTTAGACCATTTGGTGTTAATTGATAATTTGAGGTCTGTTGGCCTCAGCCAGGAGGCCCTAAATTGGTTCCATGGCTACCTGGATGGGAGACAGCAGAGGGTCAGACTGGGTAATAATTTTGCATCTAATTATTTGAATATCAAATCTGGTGTACTACAGGGTCAGTGCTAGGACCTGTTTTGTTTAATATATATACAAATGGTGTCGGACATCTAATGAGTGACGTCCGACACCATTTGTATGCTGATGATGCAATACTTTACTTTGAAGGAAAATCAAAAGTAAAATCAATCAGACAAATACAAGAAGAGTTGCAAAAAAATTTTAATATATTGCAAACATATGTCTGGGAACACGGTCTAGTCCTGAATCCCCTAAAGTCACAGGTAATGCTATTTTCTAACAAAAAGTGCCGCTGAATCTAGACATAAAAACCTTGGATGGGTGTAGCCTGGCCCTTGTGGATTACTATAAATATCTGGAAGTCTGGTTGGACTCCCACTGTAAATGGGATATTCATGTTGACAATTTGATCAAAAAATTAAATAAGAAATTGGTGGTGCTGTATAAAGATAAAGGTTGTCTTTCATCAGATATTAGACTACAAATTGTGAACTCTATGATAATGCCACTAATTGATCATGGTAATGTGATGTATAATGGAGCTGCTGGAGGAGTTTTAGAAAGATTAGATGTAATTTTTAATAGATATGCATGTTTTGTTCTAGATGCGCCCTGGAATATGCACCATTGCTCACTTTATAAAGCTTTAAATTGGACATCCCTGATGGAAACGGCGTAATTTACATGTGCAACACTTGACCCATCATTGTTATCTTAAAAAAGTACCTGTTATTTGATAGAACTATTGGAGGAGCGGAATGTTAAGGAAGGGCTGCGTTCTGCAGGGGAGATAAATTTCAGGGTGCCATCCATGATAACAATGAGGGGGTCAACATTGTTATGTATGGCCTGCTGCGCAGCGGTTGGGATTTCGCTTGCTCTGGCGACCCGGTTCGAACGCGGACGGGTCATTGAGGGTCGCCCGGGAGAAGGATTAGCGTCCGACGGACTGCTCTCCTTCTCGGGGAGAGTTACTAGCAACCGAGTAATGGGGGTTCTAGCGGAGGCTGGTGGACACCATGCTGCTGCCGAGCTACTTAGGGGGCGGAGAGGGGCGGATGGACGCGCGCCATTGCACGCCTCCGCCCCTCAGGGGTGGGGAAACCGGGAAAAAACGGAGCTGCCGGCCGCCATGGATGAAGCTCCGCTGCTTCTGATGTGCTCCAGGCCAAGACCCCGACCCAGACCGCTTTCGCCTGGGCATCTGGCCCTGTGTTGTGGCCTCGCCGTGGAAAGCCACGGGGTATCGGGGGGGTGGCTGATTTGGGAAGCAGAAGCCGGCGAGCCGTGACCGAGCTGATTGAAGGGCGGCAGGCAGCTCGGTAAAAATACAGTGAATTGCAAAAAAAAACATTGTTATGTATATGAGGGTCCAAAGTTGTGAAATTCCTTGCCAGGCCACTTGAGATCGTGTATTAACAAAATATCATGGAATGTATTAAGACTATGGCTTGAAAATGCTGCACTTTCTCCAAAAAGTTGTTGTACCTGAGTGATATATATATATATATATTTATTTATTGTATATCTGCTATTTAGTTTTGCATGAATTTACTTGTATGTATGTTCTAGTACTTTTTAGTGTGTAACTGATATTTTGTAAAGTAGAACCCCATTGTAAATTAGCTTCGGCTAAATTGGGTTATCCTGTTTCTGATATCAGAAATAAAACTTTTTACTACTACTATTTTGCATCTCTTAAATACCTCCTGAATGCAACTTTTTAGCTTGTACCTTTTCTGCCGCTTCCTTTGAGAACCATAGCTGTCTGTTTTTCCCCTTGTTTTTCCTCACTTCCTTTGCACAGAGGTTTTTTGACACACTATACCCTGCCTTAGCTTTACTGACTGATGACTGGTTGGGGTTCCACCACCTCAACCAGTCATCCCCTCACAAGGTTGTCTCTGAGGCATTCACCCATTTTTTTTAAATCTGCCCTCCTGAAGTAAAGCACCCTCTTCCGTGTGTAGTTTGCTTCTGCCGCCATCCTTATTTTGAACCGCACTGTATGGTAATCACTGGTTCCCAGACAGCCTCCCATCTTGATGTCTGCAGTATTGTCCCTGCTAATGAGCACCAGGTCCAGTATTGCCCCATCACCAATGGACTGCCTGGCTAGTTGCCTGAGAAACACCCTCCGCAGGGAGTCCAGGATGTCACTACTTCTAGCTGAAGGTGCAGCAGGGGGCTCTAATCTACATCTGGCAGACTGAAGTCCCCTACCAGTAGAACCTCCCCTTTTTTCTGCCACTGTGCCAGTAGCTTCCACCAGTGCCTTATCTAATTTCTTCCCCATGTTAGAGGTCTGTAGATTATGCCAGTGTGGATAGTGGCTCCGTTTCCCATCCCCACGGTGACCCACAGTACCTCCAGCTCCTCCACCCCCACATTCTCTGTATCTTTGTCACTTTGATACCCTCCCTTATGTACAGCATCACCCCTCTTCCCTTACTTCGCTCCCTGTCTTTCTTGAAATGAGTATAGCCTGGTATGGCCAAGTCCCAGTCTTGTGTTCCTGTGCACCACGACTCAGTAATGGCCATAATATCTAGGTCTGTTTCCGACATGATGGCCTTTAGTTCTAGAATTTTATTTCCTAGACACCTTACATTTGCACACATGGCCTTCCATATTTTGTTATCACTCTGCCTGCAGCCCTCCTTTTATTCCTTTTTGCCCTGCCTCCTTTTCCCCTCTCCTTTTACAGTTCATGTTCCTGCCCCATTTCCTTTCTTCCACTCTATTTTCCTTTGTTTTGTGCTCTGGGGTTTACCTCCCTTCGAGTCTTCCCTTCTCTCTGCTTCAGTCTTTTGGGAGGGGTCAGTTTGTGCCTCCCTGATTTCTTTCTCTACCCCCGTCAGCTAGTACTGAGGATTGCAATTCCCCTACTAGATGAATGCAGGCCATCACCCCGGTATAGGCCCTTATCACCCTAGGTTGGTCCCCAGTCCCCAAAATAGCTGAACCCCTCCTCTCTGTACCATTCCTTCAGACATGAGTTTAGGCTCCTGGTGTGGAGGACCTTATCCTTCCGCCTGTTATATACAAACATAGAAATAGAATTTGACAGCAGACAAGGACCACTTGTCCCATCCAGTCTGCCCATTTCTCCTTACCTACAATATTACCGCAGACCGTACCTGATCTACAGCTCTTTTTCCATTCTCCCTTCCTTTCCATTGTGATTCCCTTGTGCTTATCCCTTGCATTCTTGAACCCTGCCACTGTTTTTGTCCCCACCAACTCTGCTGGAAGGCTGTTCCAGGAATCCACCACTCTTTCTATGATGAAATACTTCCTCACATCTCTCCTGAAGCTACCCCACCTCTAGCTTCATAGCATGTCCCTTTGTTCTTGAGCATCTTTTCTTCTGAGAAATACTTCCCTCATTTACCTTATTTACTCCATGAGGTATATACAGTCATGGCCAAAAATACTGGCGCCCTTGCACTTTTTCAAATAACTCACAGTTTCCTCTAAACATAAGTTGAAATTAACAGTACAGTATTTGGCTCCACAATTCTTTATTTCTCTGTTAATATTACAGAACCTTTGTTTTTGATTCAGAATTTAATATATCCTTTTAAATCAGAAAATGAAAAGAAATGGCATTGACAAAATTATTGACACCCTAGACTTAATATTTGGTAGCACAGCCTTTGGTCAAAATAACTGCAATCAACCGCTTCCTATAGCCATAGATGAGCTTCCTGCACCTCTCTACTTGCAGTTTGGCCCACTCTTCTTGTGCAAACTGCTCCAGTTTTCCCAGATTTGAAGGGTGCCTTCTCCCAACTGCTGTTTTCAGATCTCTCCACAGGTTTTCAATGGGATTTAGATTTGGACTCATTGCTGGTCACTTCAGAACAGTCCAGCGTCTTGTCTTGAACCATTCCTGGGTCCTTTTTGAAGTGTGTTTGGGGTCATTTTCCTGCTGGAAGACACATGACCTTCGATGGAGACCCAGCTTTCTGACACTGGGTTCAACATTGCACTCCAAAATGGCCTGGTAATCTCCAGATTTCATGATGCCATGCACAAGTTCAAGGCACCCAGTGCCAGAGGCAGCGCAGCAACCCCAAAACATCACTGAACCTCCTCCATGTTTGACTGTAGGGAAGGTGTTCTTTTCTTTGAAGGCTTCATTTTGTTTTCTGTAAACATAGAGATGATGTGCTTTACCAAAAAGCTCTAATTTGGTCTCATCTGACCACAGGACATTCTCCCAGAAGGATTTTGGCTTGTTCAGGTGTGTTTTGGCAAACCCCAGTCGGGCTTTCTTATGTCTCTCTCTCAGCAATGGGGTCCTCCCGAGCCTCCTACCATATAACCCCCTTTCATTGAGTTGGCGACGGATGGTGTGAGTTGAAACTGTCGTACCTTGTGTCTGAAGGTCAGCTTGAATCTGTTTGGCAGTTGATCGAGGTGCTTGCTCCACCATTCGAACAATCCTGCGCTGCAATCTTCGATCAAGTTTTCTCTTGCGGCTCGTCCAGGAGGTTGGCTACAGTGCCATGGGCCCTTAAACATCCTGATAACATTACGTACAGTGGAAACAGGAACATTAAGGTCTCTGGATTGATTTGTAGCCTTGAGATTGTCCGTGCTTGGCTACAATCTTCTGTCTGACCTCCTCAGACAGGTTCTCTGGCTATCTTTCTTTTCTCCATGTCATCATTATGGACACACAGTGACACAACACAGGAGAATGAGTCCTTTCTCTATTCAAACTGGTTGAATGAGTGATTTTATATTGCAGGACTGCAACTCACCACAGAGTGAGTTCAGTTCCAAAGTGAAGAGAATCACCTGCTTTAAATCTAATTATTTCTAATTACTTCTAAAAGTGCCAATAATTTTCTCTGACCATTTAAGGATTTCTGTGGAATAAGCTAAGACTTAGTAAATTTTTCTGCTTTTTGTGTTTTATTCCACTGCAAACCAAAGAAATACATATGTGGATACCAAAATATTTTTTAATTTCAACAAATTTCTGGAAGGAATGGTGCATTATTAGAAAAAACTGCAAAGGCACCAATATTTTTGGCCACGACTGTAAGTACATGGGAGACTAGCATGTAAGCTAAGAGGAACAGGGGCGGGGGCAAAATTGGTGGGATGGGTGGAGAACTGGCTGCAGGGACAGCAGCAGAGGGTGGTGGGGTGAATTATCATCCCCAAGGGCAGTGACGAGTGGGGTCCCACAGAGGTCAGTGCTGGGGCCGGTGTTATTTGGGGTATTTATTGCAGACATCTCAGTAGGCGTAAATAGCAAGATCAGTCTATTTGCGGACGACACAAAGATGGGAGCAGTGCTGGATGACCAAGGGGGGTGGCAGGGATTGCAGGAAGATTTAACAAGGCTGGAGACATGGTCTGACACCTGGCAACTTGGTTTCAACACCAAAAAATGCATGGTGCTGCATTTCGAGGCAAAGAATCTAAAGAGGAGCTACCATCTGGAGGGGGTACAGCTAGCTGCGACTGAGGAGGAGAAAGATCTGGGAGAACTCATTACAGGAGAATGAACAACTCAGCACAGTGTAGGAAAGCAGCAGCAGTAGCCAACAAGATGCTGGGTTGTATTGCAAGGGATATAACCTCTAGGAGGAGTGAGGTCATTCTGCCATTATACAGATCGCTGGTCAGACCCTACCTGGAGTACTGCATTCAGTTTTGGTGCCCTTACCTAAAGAGGGACATTAGATTGCTGGAAGGGGTGCAATGCAGAGCAACAAAGATGATAATGGGTCTGGGGGAGTTACCATATGAGGTTAGACTGAGGGAGTTGAACAAGTACTCTCTGGAGGAGGAGAGGAGGGACAGGGGGATATGATTGAGTCCTTTAAGTACATGAGAGGAATAAACAACAGGCACGGAGGGACTGTTCAAGAGGAAGGTGGGGAGAGACAGTCAGGGTCATGACATGAGATTGGAGGGTGGAAGGTTTAGGAGGGAGATGAGGAGGCAGTTCTTTACAGAAAGGGTGGTAGCAAAGTGGAACACACTACCGGCAGAGGTGGTGGCCTGTAAAATAGTGGGATGCTTCAAGAGGGCTGGGATAGGGCAAAAAGAAGGGGTCATGGGAGGGCTAGGGTGGGGAGGGGCAGCTGTAGAGCAGGGGTGCTAGCTGCAAAATCGAGCATACTCGATAGACCAAATGGCCTTTTTCTGCTGGCAGTTTCGTATGTTCGTATAACAGGATATAATTAGGAAAGAGAAGAAGCTCAGATGATGAGGTAGAAGGGAAGGCAGAAAAAAAGAGAAGGGATGGGAGATGATGGCTGTTGGGCCAAAGTGGGAGAGGCAGAAGAGAGGGCAAGGTTTGGGTGGTAATAAGTGGTAGAGAGGTATAAGTGCTAGAAAACAGCCAAGGGGGTGGATCAGAGATCAGCATGAGGGTTCAAGCAAAGCAATTACAGTCTTCCTTCAACATTGTACTAAGCATGGATTTGAAGGTACTTAAACCAACTGTATGCTTTAGTTTTAGACATTTTTGTAGGGTGCTCCAAAGAGTAGGCAAGGCATGGCTTATGGATGAAGAACCAAATCTGGTTCTGATCCTAGGATATTGAGGTCCTTCAGTTTCTCCTCATGAGGCTTTTGATGCATACCCTGCTACATTTTAGCTGCCCTCCTCTGGTCTCCAGAACTGGACACAGTACTCTAGGTGGGGTCTTACCAGCAGTCTATATAGAGGCAGCACCACCTCCCTCTTTCTGCTGAGTGATAACCTTTCCTATGCACCCCAGTATCCCACTAGCCCTCCTTACTTCCTTGTCATACAGCCTGGACACCTGTAGGTCATCCAGTATGATTACCCCAGGTCTCTTTCCTGCTTGGTGGTCATCAATACCACTCCACCCTTTCTGTACTCTGCCCCATGGTTTCTGTGCCATAAGCGTATTATTTTGCACCTTTTTTCATTGAAATCCAGCTGCCATACCCTTGACCACACCTCTAGGCAGACCTTCGCTTCCAACTCCTCTGTAATGTCACTTATAAAAACATTAAAGAGGGCCAGTCCCAGCACTGATCACTGAGGCACCCTGCTGGTCACCTTCCCTTCCTCGAAGTGAACTTAATTTATTACTACCCTCCGTTGCCTATTCCCTAACCAATTTCTTATCTAGTGCCTTACTGAAATCTAGGTAGGCCATGTCATGTCCATCGTGTCACCCTGATCTGAATCCTTTGTCACCCAGTCAAATAAATCTATCAGATTTGATTGACATACATACAATGTTGCCAGCAGATTAGGCCTAATGGTCTATCTCGTCTGCCCTTGCTACAACTCACTGGTAAGTTACTGCTGCTGCTCCACCTCCCTTTTTGCATTCCCTAACCTGTACCATGCTCTTGTACCAATCCCAACCCTTCTTGAATTCCTCTACAGTTTCCTTTTCCATCAGCTCCTCTGGAAATGCATTCCAGGGTGCTACCACCCTCTCTGTGAAGTAATGTTCCCTTACGCCCCCTCTGACTCTTCCCCTTACTAGTTTTAGACTATGGCCTCTCATAGTCCCCTCCCCTTTAATTTCAGCAGACCCTCCATTTTTACCCCATTGATCCCCTTCAGATATTTGAAGGCCTCTGTCATATCCCCCCATCTCTTCTATCCTCCAGGGAGTACATGTTCAGCTCTCTAAATGTGCCATTTCCCCCAGACCATGGAACATCTTTATTGCCCTTCTCTGGACTCTCCAACAGAGTGATGTCCCTTTTTAAGCAAGGACAACAGAACTGCATGCAGTATTCCAGGTGCGGCCTCACCAGCGAATTGTACAGGGGGAGTATAACCTCCCTGCTCCTGGACATTATCCCCCTAGCGATATGCCCAAACATTTTATTTGCTTTAGCAGGTGCTCTCCTGCACTGCTCAGAGTTGTTCAATTTGGCATCAGTCATCACCCCCAGATCCTTTCCCATCATGGAGACTGCCAGTCATTCTCCCTCCAAATAGTAACTATACCCAGGTATCCTAACACCTAGATGCAGAACACTGCACTTACTTATGAGCATTAAACCCTAGCTGCTACATGTGTGTCCACTTTTCAAGCCTCATCAAGTCATCCTGGAGTGTCCTTCTACACTCCTCACTGTCCACCTCAGCTCCCAGTTTGGAATCATCAGCGAACAGGCTCATTCAGCTCCTAACTCCCTGTCCAATATCCGCAATAAACGCATTGAAAAGGATAGGGCCCAACACCAAACCCTGTGGGACTCCACTGATGACCCTTCTGTGAGTCGATACCTCTACCCCCCCACCATCCTCTGTTGCCTGTTGCTAAGCCAATTTGCTACCCACCCCACCATTTTGTCTCCCACCCCTAGTTTCCTTAATTTCCATATTAGCCTTCCATGAGGGACCAAATCAAAAGCCTTGCTAAAATTCAGGTGCAGGACATCAGCAGGCTTTCCACCATCCAGGGATCTTGTCACCCAGTCGAAAAATACGACTAGGTTGGTTTGACACAATCTTCCCCGGACATACCCATGTTGATTTTAATCTGGAAAACCATGTGCCTCCAGGAAGTCCACCATCCTTTCTTTTCAGATGGCCTCCATCATTTTCCCTACTATGGATATCAGGCTGACCAGTCTGTAGTTCCCCATTTCATCCCAAGGTCCACTCTTGTGGAGTGGCACTACATGTGCCATCCTCCAGTCCAGAGAGGTACATCCTTATTGGAGGAAGGAGTTAAATGGATTCTTCAATGAAGCAGCTAAGTCCTCTGCCAGTTCCTTCAGAACCCTAGGGTGGATGTCATCTGGGCCTGGGGCTTTATCAGTCCTCAAGAACTTGAGAGCCTCCCCTCACCCTCCCCACCTGGATCTCACCATCAGTGAGTGGCTCCCCTCCCTAGCCCCTAACCTGCCTCCCCCCCTGTGGAAACTACCCATCTCTTTCCCTAGTAAAGACTGAGCTGAATTAATCATTAAGCACTTCGGCCTGCTCTGCCTTTGCCTCTACCTATCCCCCCTTCCTCAGCCTGCTTATCTGACCCCATACCTTCCTTCTCTCCCTAACACATCTAAAGAAATCCCCCCCCCAAAATCCCTTGTGCTAACCTAAGTTCTTTATCAGCCTTGTCAGTTCTTACCACCCTACTGACTTCCCTGAAGATCCTGTGATATTCCACTCTGTCTGCCTCTCTACAAGAGCACTTATACCTTCTAAAGGCCATCCTTTTCTTTCTAACTCCCTCCTGCACCTCCCTTGTCCACCAACAAGGTTTTCTAGCCCTAGCCATCTTATGTAGTGATCTTGCACAGGTTTTTCGTGGCCTCAAGGATGCCCAGTTTCAGAATCTCCTACTGCCTCTCTGTGCCCATCCCTGGTCTGATTTTCCCTAAATGTTCCCTGAGGATGGCAGCCATCACCCTGAAGTCTACCCTCCTGAAGTCCACCACTGTGGTCTTTGTTTGCTTCCACCCTTTCACCAGGTCTAGGGTGAACCAAACTGTAGAGTGGTCACTCCCTGCCAATGGGTTTTCCACTTCCAAGTTCTTTACGTGGTCACCATCTGCAAGTACCAAGTCCAGGATGTTTCCCACTCTGGTCTGGACATGATCTCCCTTGTGTGAAATCATGCTGCCTGGGGTCTTGTAACCCACTGGATGCAAGATATTCCACAATCCTTTCTTTCAGCTGTGATTACATTAACTTTCCCACGTTCGACGTCAGGCTGACTGGCCTATAATTGCCAGCCTCTTCCCTGATACCACTTTTGTGTAGTGGAACTACATCTGCTCTCCTTCAGTCCTCTAGAACCAATTCTGTTTCCAGTGAACTGTTAAATAGAACTGTTAGAAGTGTACCCAGTATTTTTTTGAGCTCCCTCAGTACCCTTGGATGCACCCCATCTGGCCCCATTGCTTTGCCCATCTTCAAATTAGCAAGTCCCTTCAGAGCTTTCACCTCCAAAACAGGACTAGTGTCCACCCCCTTCCCTCCAAAGCTTCCTACTGTTTTGTGGTCCCCTCTCCTTCTTCTTCCTGTGTGAACACTGAACAAAAGTATTTGTTCACTATAATCCCCCCCCACACACACACACACACACAACTTTGCACAGTAAGCTACCCCTTAATGACCTTGACTGGGCACCCAAACTACTATGGACACTTTTTGGTATCATTCCTAGCTTTGGGAATGTATACCAGGTTTGCTATTTCTAGAGGTCAGAAAAGGATGGGGGTGTACAAAAGCAAAATTACACAAATGACCATTACTAAACCCAGGTCCTGAGGAGAGAACTTTTGCTTACGGAAGTGCTAGGTCTGTACTTCTGGAGGGGTACCCAGTAATTCCACACAGGAAGCAGTAACATGAATGTCCAAACCTGGTTGGGGTTCTAGAGTGTGACTTTATTCCAAAGACGGCACACAAAAGCAAAAGTGGACCCCCAAGGTTTTCACATTGTGGCACAAGGCAATGGCAGAACAACAGAAATCTGTATAGGACAGAAACTCTACATATCCCATATATCACAGGACTTTGAATTCTCTTCAGCGGCAGTGACCTCAGCTGAAACACACATTTTCTTCTAGTGGCACTGGTCACAACTTGGTTCACAATTCCCATTTGGCATAGGATTTTAACATTTCAGCAATGTGGCAACTGGCCTCGACGGAGCACACTGGTGCTCAAAAGTAGCACAACCCACACCAGGGGGTAAACTTTCTCTTCAGGCATTGGCCACCATGACCTGAATAAGCAGGCGCCCTTACAGAACTTGTAGTGCTGAACTGGTCACTCCAGGTGGGGGTTGCACACCTTTTGTTTCCATGCCCATATCTAGCCATTCTTGCCAACAAAGTATAGCAATGGTTCAGCTCTCACCAGCTCTCCCTAAATGTAAACAAAACTGTCACGATGACTTTTGGCACATGACAACGCCTGTCCAGACTCCCATCCCTTCCCTATTTCCACACTCTGGATGGTTAAAAACTCGAAGATGTCTCCTCATTCCGCTGCTTGGGGGTATGGCTCAACTGCCATCTTTCCTTCTCAGTCCACATCGATGCTATTTCAAAAAAACTACGCCCCATGCTCGGTGCACTTTATAGGAACCGCAGTAGCCTCCTTCCCCCTGTCCAACGTGAACTGGTCCAGAAGATGATACTCCCCTCCTTTGATTACTGTGACATTGTTTACATTGCAGTCCCTAAGTCCACCCTATCTAAGCTGGACACACTTTTTAATGCCTTCTGCCGCTTTGCTCTCGATGCCTCACCCCTTACCACTGCAACCTCTGCCGTTCCCTGGCACTACTGTCCCTCAGAAACCGCCGCATTTCACACTGTGCTAAATATGTATCTAACCTATGGCTTGGCACCATCCCTTCCTACCTCTCCTCCATGCTCTCAGCTGCCCTTCCCCCGCCCATTATTTTAGATCCTGCGACTACCACCAACTATCAATCCCTAGGCAGAAGACTACTGCCGGGCAAGCTGCCTTCTCACACCGGTTACCCAAGCTATGGAATGATCTCTGTGATCGCAAATTCTCTCACTGTAAGTATTACCTGAGCAACCACTCCCGTCGTCACGGGCCAAAAACCACACCACTGGGTTTTGTCTTAACGTCGCTTTATTTGATCAAATCTTACACATGCATGTGGGAATTCTACAACGGAGAAGTTCTCCGATTACAATTTACAGCAGCTTTTTATAAGCTAGATTTTGCACTTCTTATCTTGAAAAATACCAGCATTTCAGTATAAGACAGCATAACAAGTTTTCAGCAATGTAACAGAAAAAAACACATTGATATGCATGAGGTATTTTTCCACTGCTTATTTTATTTCTTTCCCATTACTGCTTGATACATATGCCTGGGTCAAGCTGACCTGAGAGAGACAATGAGTTTCACTCACACCATAGCAACGTACAGCTTGCCTTCAATGCCACTACGTGCTGTTATTTTATATTTTGCCCAGGCATGCTCTTATCTTTATATTTTGTCCAAGCCTGTTATTCAGGCTGGTACAACCAGTTCTGCTCAGTTTTATCTAGCTTTGTTTTACAAATGTACTCAAGTAACCTCAGTACAAATTCTATAACCCTTAAAAAAGAAAACATGAACTCAGAAATTTCTACTATATTCATTATGACTTTGTTACAGCATGGCTTTCCAAGCAAGCATAACTTCAAGGCATATAATAGCATATAATAGCAAATATAGCTTTAGGATATATAAAAAAAGGCATACATAAAAATTCCCTCACATCTCCCACCTCAAATTCGGCATTCTTCCTCTGCCCACTCTCTTTCTACTGCCCTAGCTAACTTCCTCACCACTAATTGCTCCTGTACCTGATTTGGCCATGCACCAATTGCTCCCCTCACCACTGCCCGACCAGCGGCCTTAGCTTTGCTATAAATGCTGGCATACAGCCCCAACCTATGCACTTTTGTCCTGTGCCTTTTTGTCCTGCACCATCATTTGTTATATGTCTCCTGTTGCTTATACCTGCATAATACTGTGTGCTAAATTTTCCCTTGTATTGCTCCTAGATGTTAGGTAATTGTTATATGTTCCATACAATATCCAGTATACTCCATGTGTTGTTGCTTGTAGTTTAATGCATTTGCATCCATATGCTGCTATTTGCCTCTGTCATTTGCTCAGTTGATAACCTGCGTGTTATCCAACCCTCTTGTACCCCCTCCCCTCAGGTCGCACTGGGAGACGAGCATCTTGTTGCTCAGTGTGCCTTTCCTGGTGAAACTATTTCAATAAATAAATTAAAACAAATTCTTTCAGAGTTACACCTCATAACTTCTGGAAACAGTAGAAATAGGCATCTTGGAATGACTTTCACATTCTGCATAAAAAACAGTACGTCTGATTGTAGAAACTAAAGTCCTGAACAATGTGCCTAGTTTCTCTGGGAACTCCACGATTGTCAACGAACTTTAAAAACCACGAGAACAGTCTCAACTTAGCACATAACCGGTGTCTTAAGTCCCTTTATCAGAGAGAGAACACCCCAAAACAGGTACTTTCCACTGGGAGCACAAAGTCAGATTATTCACTGTTGGTAAACAGACAGGCAGCGTCAAAGTCCGGGATCAAAATCAGGGGATTGCCCCTCGGATCCATCCTGGCAGTCCTTTTCCATCCCTCCAGGACGAATAATCAGGAACTCCTGCTCTAGACAATGGTTTCCACCACTTCTCATGGTATGCAGATGTTTCTCAGCATTAGAGTGAGAAATTAGGCTCTCCTCACAGAGCCCACAGTGCAGCTCTCACTCCTCCTACTGCTCACTCTAACTCCAACTCAAAGACTAACCCAAGATTCTGAAACTCCCCACTCACAGCCAGCTGCCATGGCTTATGCTGCTGCAAGAGTTCTAAATGACATCACCTCTCTCATCTCAGCTGAGACCAAGTAAACAGAGAGGGAGCAGGTGAAAAACCCATTTAACTAGTTATTCACCAGCTGCCTTTCCCTGCCTAGCACTGACACTGATGGGATTCTAGTAACCCCAGGGTACTGGGTGGTTACATCAGGATGTCTTCCTTTTCGTGGTCCTCCCCCTTCACAGCGCCCACCCCTTCCCTTTTTTACCTTACAATCCTACCCCAGTCTTCTTCTTTTCACTTATGTACCTAAAAAATATATTGTCCCCTTTTGTTACCTCCTGGGCTATTCTCCCTTGAGTTTGTGCCTTTACATTGCTCACTGCTCTCCTTGCTTCCCTCTGTTTCTCCAATACACCTCCTTATCCTCCTCCCTCTACACAACCTTACCTCGGAAAAGTGCAGCAAATTCCATCAGAGCAAGGCACACTGCAGAGAGTTCCAGCAGCTTGATGTGGTAACAGGACTCCCTGGGGGTCCAGAACCTGTGGGCTCTGAGGTTCCTCAGATGCGCTCCCCATCCCACCAGAGACTCATCAGTTGTTAGGGTGATGAGCAGCTCTGGGTAGACAAATGGGACTCCTTCCTCCAGATGTTCTGGTATGAGCCACCACTGGATGGCATCCGACATCGACTGGGTCACTGTTACTGCTGGCCCAGGTGACCTAGGCCCTAGGACCCCTGGCATCCCAGCTCCCACTGCAGGTGATGCATCCACCAGCGGGCCCATCTGAGCACGCTGATGCTGAATGCCATGTGCCCCAGCAGCCAATGAATGTTCCAGGCAGGGCACAAGTACCCAAACTGAAATGATCAGACAAAAGAAGTAGTATCTGATGCCAGTCCACAGCAAGTCAAGTTTTGGCCCGAAGGGAGTCTAGCTCTGTCCTGATAAAGTGGATCATCTGCTGGGGGTTAAGTTCGGACTTGGTCAGTTTGACCAGAAGGCCCAGTTCTCTGCAGGTCTGCAGGGTCAAGACCCTGGACCACTCTACCACCTCCCTGGACAGCCTGGCTACCAGCCAGTCATTCAGGAAGGGTAGACCCTGACTCCTCAGCACCTTAGGAATGCTGCCACCACTGCAGTGCACTTGGAGAAGACCCTGGAGACTGAGGAGAGCCTGAAATGCGTAGAGAACCCCCTCTGCACAGAATCGGAGGTATTGCCTGTGGAACAGATGGACTGGAATGTGGAAGAAGGTGTCTTGGAGGTTCAGAGAGTAGAACCACATGCCCTGCACCAGGGATGGAATGATTTGGTTCAGAGTGACCATCCAGAACTAGTGCTTCCTCAGAAACTGATTGATATTGTCGAGATCCAGTATAAGGCACCAGCGCCCCATCTGTTTCATACCCAGGAAGTACTTGGACATCAAACCTTGGCCTGCCGTGGTGTCTGGGATATGGGCTGTGGCTCCTTTCTCTAGGAGCTAAGCAACATCCTCCATGGGGGTGGACTGCATGTCCTGTGACACCATGGACTCCCATGGTACATGAGGTTGGCACGGTGGGAGAGCCTTGAAGTTGAGAGGTAACCTTATGCCCACTACTTATAGCACCCATTTGTCTGAGGTAATGATGGACCAGTTGTGCCAGAATGGCGAAGCCGACCCCCATGAGCTGAGGCAGTGTCTGGATGGGTGGAAAGTAGTCACCCGCTAACCCACCATTGAGCAGCCATGGAGAGGACATCTGCATCGACTGCCGGAGGGCACCACCACCCCAGCCCTCATTTTTCTTGGGAGCCCTGACCAGCAAACATTGTCTTGGGTTGCCAAACCTGAGATTGCCCCTGCCAGGGCTGCTGCTGCCTGGATTGCTGTGACTGAAAAGGCTGAAATTCATTTTCAAGACTAAGGTCTCCTTTTTTGGCTTCTGCCTTTTCTGGTCCTTCTGTGAGGATGTCACAGAATCAAGGGTGGCATTGGACTTCTTAATCCTGTTGAGACGCCCGTCCATACCAGAGCTGAAATGACAGTGTCCAAGAATGGATAATTGGCCTATTTGTGGTGGGTGCCCACCGTGAAAGTGGAAATCCACAGCCAGGCTCTGGGACCCATCATGCAGGCCACTTCCATGGACAGGTGTAAGAGTCTCTGATGTCCAAGGCCATCTGGAGCTGATGTTTAGCCAGTGCTTGACCCTGGTCTGTGACCATCTTAACTGCCATCTGCAGATCAGCAGAAAGGCGAGGGAGGACATGTTTGAGGACTCCCATCAGGGAGCGACCGAGGCTGGCCATCATCGAGGCGTAACTCACCTGATGGAGACCCAGGGAGGATGCAGTATACACTTTCTTTGCAGCATAGCATATAAATTATTGGTGAGACATCATCTAGAGTACTGTGTCCACATCTCCAGAAGGACATAGACAGAATAGAGGTGGTCCAGAGGAGGGCAACTAAAATGGTACAGGGTCTGCACCAAAAGCCCTATGAGGAGAGACTAAAGGACCTTAATATATACACCCTTGAGTACAGGAGGGAAAGGGAGGACATGATAGAGATTTTTGAATATCTCACGGGTATAAATAAGGTACAGGAGGGAACCATTTTTCAGGAAAAAAAAAGATGTTCAAGAACAAGGGGTCATGCTACGAAGCTGGAGGGGTAGAATGAGGGGAAACATGAGGAAGTACTTCTTCACAGAAAGAGTGGTGGATGCCTGGGACAGCCTCCAAGTGGAGGTGGTGGGGGCAAAACTGTAACACGATTCAAGAATACATGGGATAGGCATAAGGGAACCTTAGGGGTTAGGAAAGGAAGGGTAAATCCAGAGATCAAGTAGGGACTGCGGTATTACAATAGGTAGGGAAAATGGGCAGACTAGGTTGGTCAAGTGATCCTTATTTGTTGTCAGATTCTATGTTTCTGTGGTCCAGCTGTTTGCACTCCTTATAGGGGGGGCTTGTCCACATCCCCAACATTTCCGGTTTTCTGGAAATAGAGTGGGCCGCCAGTCCCTCGGCTGAGGGATGGTCTGACAAACTGGACAAGAAGCCAGTAAGGACCACATACTTGCAGACCATACAGGTTGAGGGTGCCTTACAGGAGACTGGATGCTGCTAAAGCTGCAGAGCTGGTCCCAAGATGGCCTCAGACACCAGGAAGGTGACCCCTGGAAAATCATCCCTATCCAGAATTTCAGTGAGGGGGTATTTAGCCACTTCTGAACCAGTTCTAAGGGGATCTCCACTGACTTGGAGATCAACCTGACCATAGACCCAAAGGACAACAGGTCGAGCTCAGTGGTCAGGTCTTTGGCCAGTTTCCGGTCGGAGCCAGGCGTCCTTGAGGAGTGCATGGAGGACCCATCAGATGCTGAAGACTCCTTGAAGATGGCCCTTGGCTGCTTCTCACTGTGCACCACCTGGGAATTGCCCAAGTGTTAATCTTCACGGACAACTGGCCTGGCAAGCCAGTAGCTGAATGGAAGTCTTTGGTAGGGGCTCCCTGCAACAGCTGCTGTGGCTGTAGTTCAGCCTGAATCAGGGGAGAGACAGGTGTCAGCGACAGCAGGACTGGAACAGCCCAGACTGGAGGCAAATGGGGGGATCGCCGAGGTTGAGAGTGGGGGCCTACCCTGCCCAGTTATTCATTGCTGCCTCATTAGCTCTTCATAGCACCGATGTAGCCTGTGATGGAGCTTCTTCTCATCGGATGACAAGAAGGAAGAGTAGCGCCTGCATCCCCACTTAGCAGATCAAGATTGGGAGTATGAGGACTCCCTCAACCACGATCTCAAGTAATGACTTGATCATCGATGGTGAGGGGAGGCATGCAGAGGGGCTGTGTAGATTACATGGACTAGCTCCTGCTGTGGACTGTGGACCCCATAGAGAGGCAGATCTTGAGAGGAGACAGCCATGTCTGCCAGCTGCTCCTAACCCTCCTGAAAGAGAGCCAAAAGGACTGGAGTCCTGGAGATTGAGACATCCTTAGTCCCTTCAGACAATGGGTTGACCGGGTCAAAAATAATCTCGACCATCTGGTCAGCCTGTGTCATGGCCAGCAAGTCCAGTGAGGTTACCATGAAGCTAGTTGCCTGGCCCTTGACCAAAACAGGCTGAGCTGAAGCCAAGTGCCGTACAGCCATCGAGCGGTCGGAGGAATTGCAGGAGCAGGAAGAGTATGCTCATTCCTGGTCTTATGACCGACGGCAGGATTTCATTGTTTTTTTCTTACCACTGTGGCGGGAAGGCCCTCCTCAAGGGTCTGAAGGGATTTACACATTTCCTAGAACCTCCCAGTGAATGACGCCCCAACATTGGCCCCAGCCAGGAGCAGCGCTGATGCTGACAAGGCTCCCGCTGCAGCTTGGGCAACCACCTCTTCCACGGCCGCAAGCTGGGTCTCTGAGCCCACTGCCATGAACACTGCCTTGTGGACAGCCTTTAAGCAAATCGGAGGGTCCCATTCAGCCGACCAAGGGGAAAACATGCGTAGCGGTCCTCAAGGGACAATGGCAAGAGTGTTTTGCAAAGGCCATTGGCCTCAGTGTCATGCTCAGCCACAAGGCAGTAAATGCATGACATATGCAGGTCCATCCTCGACATCTTCTGGTTGCATTCAATGCAGCACTTGAATCCAGGACCTGACCTGGCTTCCTCTCGGATCTATAATAGCAACAAAGAGGAAACTGAGAAGTACATTACTGAAGTTGAAGAAAATAAATTGCAAATGGCGCATTTTTAGAATAGGCCTATACCATGCACGGAGCTGCAAGGGGTTGGGTGGAGCTTAGCTTGGAGATATTCTGGCAGATTTAAAGGGAAAGGAAGACTACCTAAGTGTGGATAAGTGCACCATATCCATGTCCCTAGAACCTGTATTCTCACTCTGCAGGTGATTTTTGCTTTCCCTTTTTAACTTAACCTTTACCTTTATGTATCATCGCCCTAGACAGCGTGTTTATTCCCTTCCCACACAACAGCTGTTACCCCCTTCCCTTACTCTGTACTCTCCTACTCAGGCAGTAACAAGTATACAGGTTCTTAATGTGGTTCACTCCTTAAGTATCCAGGATCCCTCCTTGGACTTTTCTTCCAATATTTCTAATTCCTTCCAGGCTATCAACTTTAGGTTAGGCCTGCCCTACAGGGTTAGACATATACTAACTCTGACTGCTCGTATAGCCCTTCCCAAATGTGTACTCCTCCCCAGCCAAAGTAATGACGCACTCTCTTTCACCAGTAGTTCAACAACTTTTTACCAAATGAGATGTGGCATACAATAACATTTGCTTAATTTCACTGCCCTCTACTGACCTCACACACCCCTCTGACCTTTATGAAAAACTAGGGTGGCTGTCTCCAGCAAATGGATGCTTGTTTGCCCTGATTACTCTGTAATCTCAGATCTGCTATTCTTGCCCTATAGCTGAGTTTCTAAAGCTTTTCATCAGAATTGTCATTTTAAGGTCTAATGATAAGTCCTTACTATTAGTCCCTAAGGCTACTACTCAAATGGGAAGCCAGGCCTATGCTGCTTTTGCCGCATGACTTTGGAATTCTGTGACATTGCTGGTCTGCAGTTCCTCCTCCCACTGTCTCTGTAGAAAGGCTCTGTAGGACAACGTACTGACCTCTTCTCCCCTATAGGACCATCTACTGACCTCTTCGGCCTGCAGTTGCACTTGAGTTAACTCGTGTTAATTTTATCTTAATTATCATGTAGCTTTCCTTTCTGTTGCTAATCTACCTGTATTTTAACTAGTTTGGTTCATGAACTATGCAATTTACCTGGCTACGTATTGCCATGCACTGTCTTCGTCTTATGGCTTGTTGTATTGTGCTTAATCACTTACTGAACTGATTTGATCCTATTTCGCTGACTTTGATTATTGTTTATCTAATTTATATACTTAAGATTTAGTGAAGAAAATTCCTAATAGACATTGGCTCTTATAATTGCTTCCTTTTTTCACTAGTGTAAACATCTCTCGTGTGTCTCGTACAGGCTAAATTGCTGTTTTCTGTTTCCAGTAAAGCTTAAATGTGGTCTTTTTCTAATTCTAATCATTTACCCACCCTCATATTAAAGTTCATCCACAAATTTGATCTTAGCCATAGGGAACTTATCTATAAGGCCATCCACAGTATTAACCAGTGCCTTATAGAAATGTTCTATGTAATACTTGGTGTTACCCTGTGGATGGAGCACATTTAAAATAACAAATTCCTCTTTAATCCTCTCAATAATTAGCAACCACAAAACATTGTTGCTTTTAATATCTATTTCTGATGTATGTTCACTCTATTTTTGTAGAAAATAAGTAACCCACCAGTATTTCTGCCCAATTTCTTTTTTCTTTGCTAGTTTAACAAATGATTTATAGCCATTAAGATTTATAACATTGTCACTCATCCAGGTCTCTTGTAAATATACACATTAAAACTGGTTGAAAAAAGGTGTATTTTCTGGATCTGCTGATTTGTTTTTTAAACCAGCAACATTTCAAGATAACATTTCAGTAGTATTAGTAATGTGTTGGGATTGCTCGGTGACCATCTTCTGTGGCCCTTCTTTAGTAACAACTGCTGATAAATTTACAGTGCAGTCCTCTTCAAGAACTGTGAGACGTGTAGCAGTTTCGACTGTTATGCCTCCATTCCAGTGAAGCATTCTTTTTTTTTTAACTTTGTATTTACAGAGTTTATGATTTTACAGCCAGCTGTATCTCATAGACAAGAAATTGAGGTTCACACACCCCTGCATTACAAGTGCAGTGAGAATAGTAAGATACATTTTAAACAGAATATGGGTCCATGCACTGGAAAGGTTGCCAGTGAAATTGTAGGAGTAAAGTCCAAACTGTACTGCTTGTAAAGCGATGGTCCTCTCACCATAAATTGAAAAACAGCATACCTAAAAAAACAAGGAGCCAGTTCCCTTGAAGAACTTGTAGATAGGGGAAGAAAAGCGGACCACATATTGTAAACAGACTGTCTTTTAAACTAGACTGTCTGGGCTCAATTAAGTTGATTTACAACCCCTTATGTTCTTGCATGGCATGGGAACATTTTCAGAAGATTCTAAAATCACCTCACAAACTGAGAAGTTCTCTCTGCACTAAACATATTATAGTTTACAGTTTGGCCTAAAGGATATAGCAAAGTAACACTGTATATGGAGCAACAACAAAGATTCAGTGCTCAAATTACCTCAAAAGCACATATTATAAACTTTAGCCATGATGTTACAGAAGGCAATCCCTTAAATAAGGTAACTTTTGTAAACAGAAAAAACCCACACAATTGTCCATCATTTTGACCGAAGTAAAGTCAGTGTTTACACAGTCTCTGCCTCAAGTGTTGAGGCCTCAATTAGAGAGAGCTATAACTCAATGGTACCTTCAGCCTTCCTCGTCCGAGGTATCCACTGCGGGCTTCAGACTTTCGATAAGTCTTTCAGTAAAAACTAATGCCGCTGCAGGATCCACAAACACATGGGTTTTAGAAGCATGTTTGATTAGGAGCCTTGCCAGGAAATGAAGCCGGGCTTCAATTCCATTTTGAAGGAGTTCCTTTTTAATAAACTATAGCTCCTTCTTGCGAGACTGCGTTTGCACAGACAGATCAGGAAAGAAGGAGAGGTGATGCCTTTCTCAGAGTGTTTCACCTCAAGAGCGTGCAGCCTGTAGCAAGGTGATCCTGGCTTCAGAATTAGAGAGAGTAGCTATTACAGTGTGCGGTGACTGCTGTGCTGTTCCTCGGGATCTCTGCCACTGTGGAATCAAAAAGACTTTCAGGATATGGATCCCCGCATCAAGGGTCGACAGCTGTAAGTCCTGAAATATTAATCTTGAAACCACAGGAAGTATATCTATTGAGCCAGCATATTTGGATGGAAAACCAACAGTATGGACGTTGGATTGCCGTTGCACATTCTCCATAGTCTCGATTTTGGTTTTCATTAAATTTAGGTCTTTAATTGGGGTTCCCCTCCCCCTCCCTCTCATTCCCTGAGATCTACTGACACACGCACCGTGTTGGTCCCACCGATCTACCCTCATTGGCCAGACTGGCTTCTCCCACCACTTCCTTAAAATCTGGAACGCTCTCCCCCCATAAATACGTCACTCTTCCTCCACTTATTCCCTTGGTACTGCACTACACAACTTCCTCTCTTCCAGCTGTACCTGCTTTAATCCTCCCTATCTGCCTCTCAACCCTTTTCTGCTTACCAGCACCCAGACCCCCTTGCAGGGTTCTTGCATACTGGAGGGGAAACAGGTTTTGGTGGCTTACCTCTAGCTTCCTTAATTTTCATTGTTCTTGTCTTGCTACCAGGTCCTTCCCCCCTTGCAGGGTTCTCAACATCCTGAAGGGGAACTAGGTCTCGGCACTTTTCCCTCCCCCCCACTCCTCCTTACAGCTCATCTTAAGCTACTTCCACTACCCCTTCCAGCACATCTTAGCTTCTTTTCTCACAACTCTATCATTAGTAATTGCCCCCTCCCACCCTTGTTTGCCCTTAGCACTTGTTTACTGCCTATGAGCATAGCACTTAGAACATCATGGCACTATGACTGTATTGTTACATTACTATCTGTCAGGTCTACTGTATCATGTTTCTGTGTCCACCCACTGGTTGTATCAGTTTTCTCAAGCTGTAATTGTACTGCTCACAATTAAGTATTATATCGATCAAATGCTCCATATTGTATCTGTTTCAACCTTTATTATTTGTAATTCTCTGTTTTCAAATCCTCATTGTACCCCCCCCCCCCAGGTTGCACCGTGAGACGAGCAACTTGTTGTTCAGTGTGCCTTCCTGGTGAAACATTTCAATAAATAAATAATGTAGGCCACATTGCACTCCGACTGATGTTCTCTGCTTGCCATAATGTCTTTAATTGCAGCCGCATTGTCCTATGTTGATCTCATTGCCTGTAGCCTGAATCTTAGTGAGCATAGGTAAAATCTGCAACGTCTGGAGGAAAGTTCATTGAGTTTTCCAAGGCTTTTAAAAGTTTTCAGAACTCGTTGGCAGAGCTCATTCAGAAAGCTGCTGCCATATTGCTGCTCCACAGCACCCCTCAAGTGAAGCATTCTTATTACACATTGTATCAGATATGTTTTGTTTCTTTCTGAACTATCTCATCAAATATATGTATTATTCCCAGTTGGCCTAACTCAGAAGCCTTAGCTATTAATCTATTGTAATATATGGACATGGTCAAATAATACCATCCTGTCCCATACAAAAATATCCCAGCAATACAGCACTGTCCAAAGTGATAATACCATCGTTCCTTCCTGGTAATACTATTGTTCAGAGCTGATACTATAGTTTCAGCTCTCAGTGATAGTATTATCACTACAGTCCCACAGCGCATGTCCATATAAAATACCATAATCTGTCCATAGTGTAATTTGATCATGTCTTTCCCATCTGACAGTCTTACTGATAATCACTTTTTCTGTCAGTATTTTAAGCATCAGCTGAAGTGTCACTTCCATTTTATTTTGTAAATTTTTAGAGTTTTCATTCTCCATCTGGTTCCAGCCAAAGATGGATATGATCTTAGTATATTGATTAAAATCTAAGTTTGAGTTGCTATTATAAAATTCTGGGAATAAAATAGCTAAAGATGTTATCTCATCTGTTTTTAGACCCATACAATTTAATTCATCATTTTTCAGCCGCAGTAGTTTTTAATATGTCATATTATTTTGAAACTACTAATGCCAATTCTAGACTTTGAATTGGTCTTACAATTGCAGTTTGGTCTAAAAATATTTTATTCCCTCCCAATAAGGCTGTCAGAAGATCCTTCATATTTAAATTAAAATTTCCTGGTTTTCATTCAGCATTATACTGGCACCGAACAATGGAAGAACAAATTCAGATCCTCTGTGAGAGTTCAGAAATATTTTGAGATTAACATTATCATCCCCCTTGTCTGTGATAGGAGGCTCTGTACTTTCACCAAACGACTCTTTTCCTTCATTATATTGCGTCTTATTTATATGACCTTCTGTCTGTGAGTTTACTTCTGTCTTTCCCTTCTGGGTACTCAGATTTTTCTCCTGGTCTTTTCCTTTCCTGTAGTTCCATTTGTGTTCCTGTTGTAATTGAGATTTTAAGACATTTTATGCATCCTTTCCTTTTTGAATTGTTGACACCCTGTTTTTCCTCTTCCCTTTCCCTCTACTCTTGTTTTTGCTCTTTTGAATATATTTTCTTTCTCTTCCTACACTCACTCACCTCACCTATCTTTATTTCTGTTGTTATATTTCTTTGTCTGTTGTTATCTGTTGTCTCCTCATTATCCTTAGTAGTCTCTATTTTGTTTAGGGGGGAGAGAGGGGGTGACAGTCTATCTTATAATAACCTTCTTTCAGGTACCATATCTGAATGAGGTTGCAGGCACTTATTTTCTCTCTGTTTATGCTCCTTTTCCTTTTTTTTATCACATTATTTGTACGCTCCTACACGGACCCGGCAGGGGCTACAACCCCTCCCCCTTCAGAGGGGTACATCCTACGGCCCATTGGGGCCATCATGGGTCCTGCCAGGTCCTGATATTTTCCTTCATTTTTCTCCTCTGCCCCCGTTCCTGTGCAATGGGTGCAGCAGCCATCTCCATGGAGGCAACCAAGCACACCTGGGCATGGGTCAAACCTCTCTTGTGCTGATGCACGCAGCACACAAACCCCCCACCCCGAGGAAGGAGAGCAGTCCTCCAGATGCTAAATCCTTACCTCCCCGGCCAACCCCCAAATGACCCAAATCCGTTCCTGAACCCAGGTCGCTAGCATGGCGCAAGATGTGGCATCCAGCACCTCAGCCCTTAGTGCCACTAGGCCAGCTCCTTTTCTTTAATTACATTTCCTTGTTTATTAGATGTTGGATATTAAAGTTGCTAGGCCACTTGTCACTCATGTATTTATGCAAATGTCTTTAACTGTTTGTGCAGTGATATTTATCTTCTACATGTAATGAAGTTGTGTGATTTCTGCTTTTTAATATGTCTGTCTGTTAGTTTTTTTGTAAATGATGTGTGATTTAATAAGTAATAGTAGATACATTGTGTTTTATGAAACACCTGGGTCTTGCCTGTAAACAGAACTTTTGGTCTAGTGTACTTACCTGGTAAACAAATACATTGAACAAATCTTGCATTTTCCCAGTTCTCTGCTTTTTCCCATAGTGCTCTGTGTTGCTTTTTCTTTTCTATACTCTGACTGAGGTAACATCGTCAGTTCTTCAGTATCTGATTTATTCCAAACTTCTTGTATTGACTGTCCTGTAATTATTTTGAAAATAATTGTTGAAGGCTCTGTGTTACAAGTTAAGTAAAATAGAACCAAACTTATAAATTCATCAGAATTCGACATGCCAGGACCCAATGATAGTCTGGCTTATAATCAATACCTTTTTGTGCTAAATAAGCAACTCTTGCATAAAACTTTTTAAAACGTACTCATTTTGTAGCCATGGATGGATTTTAGCTTCTAGCTATTTAATTATTCAGCCTTCTTCTTCTCACAGTTCTCTCAACCTCGGAGTTGCTCTCTGATGATGATCATAGTGCCTAATATACAATTCCAGATGCCAGTGCATGTGGGTTATAAGCACCTGTCGTTCATGTGACTTCTCTGGTGTGAAATTGTAACCTCACTGACTCTTTTAAATCTGTTTAAAAAAATTAAACTGTTTCACCACAAAAAGAGAGTAAAAGATATATAACACTGCAATGATTGAAGGTATAAACTTTATTTGCCCACAGGCTCAGTTTGCTTCTGTAACAATGCTACGGCGATCAATTTTGCCAAAAGCTGTGAACAGAAAATAAATTCTCCGATAATAATAATTTAGCTCCTTCTTCTTTAGTGTTTTTACTGTCTCTGTTGCTGTTTCTTTGTAGTGTTTGAATTAATCTCTATAGTTTCAAGAACTGTCTGTTCTTTTTCTATCACGGCTGTGTCTTCTTTCTCTCTTTACTCTATATTCCAGTTACCTTGTCAAACTGTAGTAATGGTTCAGTGCTTCAGGCTCTCTGCAGAGCCTCCTGCCTCTCCAGTTTCAGAAAGGTCTCCTCCACCATGCAGACTTCTCACTTTACCTAAACTGGGCTACCGAAAGCACACAGACAGTATACTACACTAAGAAAACCACACATGAAATTTCAGAAAGGATTGTATATTAATGCAGGCAACAGTGGCATACCTGTCTAAAAAAAAACACATATCCTATACAATCCCTGCTTCTGCAGTTACTTCCCAACTGTCATAGTGTGCAGTAGCCATCTTGTTCCTATCAGTGGAAGCACAGAGAATTGTGTAAGTGAAGAGAGAGATCTACTTTGTTGTTGACGTGTGGTTTTCGCCTACTGTATTATTGATCCTTCCCGTACTTTGATATCATGTTTTTCACTGTAATCTCCCAGGTTGCACCTGAAAATAGGCATGTAATTGTCCAGAGTACTTACCTAGACCAAACATAAATAAATAAGAGATAGAAGGTGGCGTGTGTTACGCTAAAGATCATCCCTGTCTTCCCAGTGGTAATACTGTACATATTTAGATCAGCCTCCCCTCATGTGTCTGTCACAGCCAGCCTTAAACACCTGCAAGTTGCAATTCTGTTGAAAGAGGTAATTTTTTTTTGGTTTTTAAGCAGCAGTGCAATGAAATTGGGGAAAAAATGTGAACCTACTTTTTTCACAATAAAAGATTCAGGCATCTTCCAGTTTTATTGGGTGGTACAATCTAATTCCACCAACATGTGAATGTTTTAATTAACTTTTGTTTTTCTCACAAAATCTGGTGATCTGGTGCTAAGGAATGGAGACTATATCCAAGGTATAAAGGGTGACAAGCTCCCTGGGTGGGAGTGAAAATCACAGTGTGGTTCCGGTTAGATGTGGCAGGGAAAGGCCCCCATTAAGACTAAAATCCTGGACTTTGGAAAGTCGGACTTCAGAAAGATGGAAAAGCTGCTAAGGAGTCACTTGGCAAGTATCCAAGTGGACATGGGGATGGACCAAAGATAGTCCGTCATCAAGGAGGGAATAATAGTTACTACAAGGGAGTGCATTAGGCTCAAAGGAAAGAACTTGAGAGCCAAAGCATCCAGCTGGTTTAGCACTGAGGTCACCTAGGAAGTAAGGGATAAGAGGTCAGCCTACAAGAAATTCAGGAAGACACAGAGGGAGGAAGACAGGGAGAACTACTGAAGATGGCTAGCTATAGCAGTTAAGGCAGTCTGGCATGCTAAAGGTCAGAAGGAGCTGCAGCTAGCTGAGGGAATTAAAAAGGGAGAAAAGGCCTTTTTTGCTATATTAGCAAGAAAAGGGAAAAGAAAAATGGATTGTTAGGCTCAGGAAAGGGGATGGGTGAGTGAAGGAAAATGTGGGCAAAGCAGAGTACTGAATGAGTACTTCTGTTCCATCTTCACCAGAGAGAGAGAGATAGACCGGTGTCACAAGGGGGAAGGAGGGGAGAAGAGGGCAGGGTGCATGGATGTTTTCATAGGCAAGGTAAGGCGAATTTTATTTTTCAGGCACCCAGTCCCGGAGGCTGTGGGCACCATACTACAACAACAACAAATCCATCATAAAATTACAAAAACATAAAAATTTCCAATTTACAAATTATCCCTTGTATATATTAAAATCAGTAAGACCAAAAAAAGATAAAAGGAGGGAAAGGAAAGATCCTGCCCAACTCAGTCTGGGGATCAGGAAAAGCTTGGCAAAACATGTGAGCCTTAAGACGGGTCTTAAAAACCTCCACAGAAAGGGTGGGAGTGAATTCCACAGGACAGGGTCAGAGACACTAAATGCCCTGTCACCGGCCATTTTCAACCTCGTCCTGGGAATCGCTAGATGGCCCCTCGAGGAGGATCGGAGGGAGCGAGTTGATGCAGTAGGCGGCAGGAGGTCAGACGGATAACAAGGGCTCAACCCATGTAGGGCCTTAAAGGTGAGTAGCCCCACCTTAAAGAGGATCCTCCATCTGACCGGCAGCCAGTATAGTTCACGCAGCACCCGGGCGATGTGGCAGAATTCAGACTGCCCCACCAACAACCTGGCTGCTGCGCTCTGTACTAGCTGCAGCCGTCAGAGGCATCCCCCAGAGTCCCCGAGATAAAGCACATTACAGTAGTACAGCCTAGTCAATACGAAGGCATGCACCAAAGTGGGGCAGTCCTGGGGCGGAACAAGGGGCCTAACCCTGGCAATATTCCTGAGATGGTGAAAGCTGGTCCGGACAGTGACCAACACCTGAGCCTCAAGTGTCAGACCACTGTCAAGGATTACTCCTAGGTTTCGTACCCTTGAGGAGGCCTTCAATGGCATGAATCCCAGAAACAAGCCAGTTTCCGCACCAGAGGCCATCCTATTCCATTCTCTGTATAGGGATGGATAGGGTGAGGAAAGCCTTGCTAGCATTGAGGACCGATAAATCCCCAGTCCCAGATGGCATAGTCCCAAGGGTGCTGAGGGACCTGGTGGAGGTGCTTGCAGATAACCTGTTCAGTTGTTCACTGGAGTCAAGCATGGTACCGCAGGACTGGAGAATGACACATTAGTGCCCCACCATAAGAATGGTCTCAAGGACAACCCAGGGAACTACAGACCAGTCAGTCTGAACTCAATCATGTGCAGGTTCATGGAGACCATACCTAAGGAAAAATTAGTAGAGTATCTGGATGAGAATGGTCTGCTGGATGGGAGGCAACACGGGTTTATGGGAGGGAGGTCATGTCAAACAAATCTGATTGACTTCTTTGGGCCACTAAAATAGTGGTCAGAGGTCAAGCAGTGGACATCCTTTACCTGGATGTCAGCAAGGTGTTTGACTCTGTACCTCACACGAGGTTGATCAGGAAGTTGGCAGATCTAGATGATAAGTTGACCAGGAGGGTGGAAAAGTGGCTGAGGAGCAGGACCCAGAGTGTGGTGGTGGAGTGTGAGCTCCCCAGCACCAGGGAGGTCACCAGTGGGGTTCCACAGGGCTCTGTGCTCAGACCAGTGCTGTTCAGTGTTTTCTTCAGTGATATTGGAGATGGCATTAAGGGCACAATTTGCCTATTTGCAGATGATACCAGCTCTATGAGAGGGTAGACACAGCAGAAGGGATATAAGAACTAAGGGAAGGGCTAGAAAAGCTAAAAAGGTGCTCCAGGATTTGAAAATTTGGCTTCAGTGCAAAGAAATGCAAGGTTATGCACATTGGAGTCAAGAACTCAAAGTTCAGCCTGGGTATCTGCATCAGAGGAGAAGGTCCTGGGAGCGATTATTACTAGTGACCTGAAACACTCCATGCAATGTAGGTAAGCAGCAGCAAAGGCAAATAAAATGGACTGCATTGCCAGGGGAATCAGCAGCAAGTGGGAGGAGGTAATACTGGTATAGGTCATTAGTTAGGTCGTATATAGAATACACTGTATATTACTGGTGCCCGTACCTTAAAAAGGACATAAACCTGCGCTGGAGATGGTCCAAAGTAGGGCAGCTAAGATGATCCTGGGCCAGAGAATTAATATGTACGAGGAGAAGTTGAGGGCCTTGAACATGTACTCCCTGAAGGAGAGGAGAGAGAGGAACATGACTGTGACCTTCAAGTATTTGGTAGGAATAAATAGGGTGGACAGGTAGGGTCTCTTCAAGCTTAGTGGGATCTGAAACATGAGTCTCAGTTTGGAAGGGGAAGGTTTAGGAGAGAGGCTAGTAGGCACTTCTTCATGGAGAGGGTGATGGAGGGTTGGAATGAGCTTCCTGAGGAGGAGGTTTAGTTGAAAATGGTAGGCAACTTCAAGAGAGGGTGGGATAGAGTTGAGGGAAAACAAGAATCAAGAGGGGGCAGATGGATGGGAAGGACTGATAGGGGAGAGGGCAGAGTCAGTAGCTGATGCTAAGGACCCTGCAATATGAGCAGACCTAATGATCTTATTCTACTGGCTTAGTTTAAATAGTTAGTGAGTTAGTAGTTGAAAATTAGTAACTGGGAAAGGCATATGGAGTCAAGGCTCATTTCCAGGTGTGACCCGGGGGAAGGGCAAGGTGGAACAAGCAGTGGACAATACAAGTAGCAAAACATCAGATCATATTGCATGTTCATATGTCGTATGTCTTAAAAGATGGCTGGCACATTTTGCATAGAAATAGCATTGTAGACCTGGCAAGGGTTAGGATCATAAAAATAAAAGACTCATGGTGTGCAGCATAGGAGGTACCTAGGCAAGTACATTTGACAGGTGTGCTAATATTTTTCTTAATTGTAGCTGAAACTAACTTTTATAGAAAAACATTTTTCATTGCACTGCTGCTTTAAAAACCCTTGGCATTAGAGTCAGCCGGGTTACATGGTGGTACTGTGTGCTGCACCGGTGACCCTGGTTCAGGAATGGACTCAGGTGGCTCAGGGATGGCTAGGGAGGGAGGATTGAGCATACTTTAGATGACTCTTTTCCCTCAGGGAGGGTAGTTAACATGTCCTGCTGGTCTGCTACCACTTGGAGGAATCTGGTTGGCAGCACAATGGGGCCCCATGTTGGGAAGGGACCCCACACCCAGACATCAGGGTGCCTCGGCAGAGGCAGTGCACGCACATTGCATCATTGCATGTAGAGAAGGAATCCCAAACCCAGACATTGGGGTGCCTCTGCAGAGGCGGTGCATGTACAGCGTGTCATTGCTTGTGTGTGACTCCATATTGGGAAGGGACCCCACACCCAGACATCGGGGTGTCTCTGCAGAGGCAGAGCACACACATTGTTTCATTGCTCGTGTATGGACCCATGTAGGGAAGGGATCCCACACCCAGATAGCATGTCTCTGCAGAGGCGGAGCATGCGCATTGCATCATTGCTTGTGTGTTTTTTATTTGTTTATTTATCAAGTCTAGGATTACAAACACCTTTGAGCCAAGGCTCTTTTACAAAGGTTCCACGTCAGAGAAATACAAATTATGGGGAACATCAAGACAGACATTACAACAATGTGGACATTGCAAACAGATTACAGATTAATACAATTCAGTGGTAACATTGTAAGCAAGGCAGCCAGAGGCATTTGTCAGAGAAAACAGACAAGAGATAAGAAGTGCCAGAGTCATAGGGAGAGGGGAGGGGGGAAGAAGGAATGTAGGGAGGGTGAAAAGTGCAGCATTGGGTATACCAAGATGTGAGGGTAGAATCCAGTGAGGGGGGGGGACAACTAGAGCAGGCAGGGAAGTGTTGAAACAAGGTTAAGTTGGACAGTCACAGGAGCTGTTGGTAGTGAGATAGTCCTGGAGCCTAGTTTTAAACATACCACTTGTCGGGGCAGAGGAGATGATGGGGCTGAGGCCATTGAACCAGAGTGGCACTCGATAAGCAAAAGAGCGATGTCCCTGTGAAGTGTGCCAGTGGGGGACTTTCAGTAGCTGTAGTGTGGATCTCTGAAGGCAACGTTTGTTGGTTCGGTGTTGTAACAGAGTTGAGACCCCAGAAGGTGCAAGGCCAAGGTAGATTTTTTTCGCCATGGAGCAGGTGAGGAACTTTATGCGGTTTGATAGTTGGAGCCATCCGGTCTGGGTGTACAGGTCATATGTGTGGGTGAAATGGTGAGCACCAGTGATGAGCCGACATGCCTTATTTAAGGCAGTTGAGAGGCGTCTAAGGGTTGTGGTTGTGGCCGAGCCATAAATGATGAGACCATAGTCTATTACAGAGATCACAGAGCTCAGGACTGCAACCTTCAACGCTTCTGGCTTGAGGTGTTGTCTGTGTTTGTGGAGGAGACCAAGCCATGTATTAGCAGCTCTAGCTACATTATCTGCATGAGGTTCATAGGAGAGATTAGGGTCAAGCTGTATGCCTAAGTATTTGAAGGACCCCACCTGATCTAGAGTGTTCCCCTGGGTGGTGGAGATAGCTAAGTGGTGTAGCTTGTGTGGGTTATGAGAGCTGCAGAAGAGCATAGATTTGGTTTTCTTGTCATTGAGGACTAGTTTATGATTAAGAAACCATGTCTCTACAGAACTGAAACCAAGTTGAAGGTCGTGTTGAAGAGTTGCAGGATCTTTGTGAGTGGAGAATATAACAGCATCATCAGCATATAGTATGATCTGCTCAGAGCAGTGGTAGGAGAGGGAGTTTAAGAAAAGGCTAAAAAGGAGGGGGCCCACTATGGATCCCTGAGGGATACCCGAGCGAACAGGCAGGGTGTCAGAAAGAGCGTCAGCAATTTTTACTCTCTACGACTGGTTTTCTAAGTAGCTTTTAAACCAGAGAGAAGAGTCATGTGATAGCTCGGCATTCAGTAGTTGGTCAATTAGTAGTCCATGGTGTACTGTATCGAAGGCCTTGGAGAAGTCGACAAAAACAGCCCCTGTGAGAAGACCATTGTCAAGGGATTTGTGCAAAGCTCCAGTGAACTCAAGAAGGGCTGTGATGGTGTGTGGCCCCATGTAGGGAAGGGGTGGCACACCCAGACATCAGGGTGTCTCTACAGAGGCACAGCATGCACATTGTGTCATTGCTCGTGTGTGGCCCCATGTAGGGAAGGGGTGGCACACCCAGACATCAGGGTGTCTCTACAGAGGCACAGCATGCACATTGTGTCATTGCTCGTGTGTGGCCCCATGTAGGGAAGGGGTGGCACACCAGACATCCGGGTGTCTCTACAGAGACACAGCATGCACATTGTGTCATTGCTCGTGTGTGGCCCCATGTAGGGAAGGGGTGGCACACCCAGACATCCGGGTGTCTCTACAGAGGCACAGCATGCACATTGTGTCATTGCTCGTGTGTGGCCCATGTAGGGAAGGGGTGGCACACCAGACATCCGGGTGTCTCTACAGAGGCACAGCATGCACATTGTGTCATTGCTCGTGTGTGGCCCCATGGGAGGGAATGGAGGAAAAACCTCTGACAGTGGCTAGGGGATGGCTTGGTACCTCGAAGGCCCTACACTGACAACTGGGCATCTCCATCTGGTCCTGTGGCAAAGGATAGTCAGGGTTCAGGTACTGTAGGACCCAGAGATGTCGGGTGACAGAGCTGGGGGGACTGGTGCAGATGGGGAAGGTCAGCGGACAAGTTGCAGAAAGAAGGGATTGAAAAACAGTCACTGACTTTACTGAGATAATATATATAAAGAAAGATTAAGTAGCCTTCAGGAAGGTTTAGTAAAAACATGCGAGACATTTGTTCACTCATTGTAAGTACTGTATATACTAATTAAATATCTGTTTAGTCAGCAGGAAAGCTGAGTGCAGTGAGAGTCTGAGCCAGCAGTCATCGCTCAAAAAACATGAGCTGTGTCACACATCAGAGAAACCTCATCAGTGGCCTCAGTGTGAGAAGAGCTTCCATGTCTTCATCTCTGAACAACAGCAGATTCACAAAGAAAAGAGACTAGATAGACGTGTTGAATATGACAAGAGTTTTACACAGCAGAGTCTCATGATGACAAATAAGCAAATTCACTCTGGAGAGAGCCCATATAAATGTGCTGAATGTGACAAAAGTTTTACCCGACAGGGTAGCCTTATGACACACCAGCGAATTCACTCTGGAGAGAGACCATATAAATGCGCTGACTGTGACAAGAGTTTTACACAACTGAGTCACCTAACGGCACATCAGCGAATTCACTCTGGAGACAAACCATATAAATGTGCTGAATGTGACAAGAGTTTTACACAGCAGAGTCATTTGATAACACATCAGAGAATTCACTCAGGAGAGAAACCACATAAATGTGCTGCATGTGACAAAAGTTATACAGATCTAAGAAGCCTGGTATGGCATCAGCGAATTCACTCTGGAGAACGACCATATAAATGTGCTGACTGTGATGAGAGTTTTACACAGCAGAGTCATTTGATAACACATCAGAGAATTCATTCTAGAGACAGACCATATAAATGTGCTGCATGTGACAAGAGTTATATAAAACAATGTCACCTGATAACACATCAGAAAACTCACTCTGGAGAGAGACCATATCAGTGTGTTGAATGTGATAAGAGTTTTACACAGCATTGCAACCTGGTAACACATTATCGAATTCATTCTGGAGAGAGACCGTATAAGTGTGCGGAATGTGACAAGAGTTTTACCCGACAGAGTAACCTTGTAACACATCAGCGAATTCACTCTGGAGAGAAACCATATACATGTACTGAATGTGACAAGAGTTTTACTCGGCAAAGTAACCTTATAACACATCAACGAATTCACTCTGGAGAGCGACCATATAAATGTACTAAATGTGACAAGAGTTTTATAGAGTCAAGTGCACTAACACGCCATCAGCGAATTCACTCTGAAGAAAGACCATATGAATGTGCCGAATGTGATAAGAGTTTTAGACACCGACATAACCTTATAAAACATCAACGAATTCACTCTATGGAGAATTTCCTGAGTTTTGAATATGCCCTGGCTTAAGAATGGAGTCCATTCTTGTCACAGTTCCAGAAATCCCTGAACATTTGCAGACACTAACCCCGAGAGAGAGAGACCATAGAAATGTACTTACTATAACAAGAGTTTTCAACAGCAGAGTCACTTGACAACACATCATTGAATTAACTCTACAGAAAGAACATATAAATATAGTCAATGTGACGAGTTTTACAGAGTCAAGTGTCCTCACAGAACTCACTCTGGAGAGAGATTATATAACTGTGCTGACTGTGACAAGAGTTTTACACTGTAGAGTATCCTGCTAACACATCAAGAAATTCACAACATAAAGAGGCTATATAAATGTGCTGAATGTAAGAGAGTTTTACAGAGTCAAATGTCCTACTGCATCATCAGCAAATATATTCTGGAAAGAGACATTTGATTTGACATTTGAAGAGAGCATTTGACAGTATCTCACTCTCCTGAATCACTTAGTGTTTATGGATCTACAGGATACATCCCACACTGATAAACTTCATCACAACAACAACAATGAGAAAGTGGCAAACCACCCTGCAATTAAATCATAAAAAAGGTCAAATCACCATCCCAAACATAAGTATCCAACGAGAGATATTTCAAGGTGACTCCTTGTCACCACTTCTGTTTTGCCTTGCCCTCAATCCCTTCAGTAGCCTAATCAACAACCTAGGCAAACATACAGCTTGAACCCCAGAAACAAAAACAAGCAACAGCTGACATCTCACCTTCTATTTGTAGATGACCTAAAACTTTATAGTTCATCTGACAAACATTTGAAAGAATAACTACAAATTGTTAAGACCTTTTCTAATGACATACGGATGACGTTTGTCTTAGACAAATGTGCCAAAGCAACATTTGTAGCAGGAAAGTTAACTCATAAAGAAAACATGAATCTGGCGGAGGTTTGTGACATAAAAGAACTTGAGCAAGAGGGTGTATAAATACCTGGGAATAGATGAAGGAGCAACAGCACAACATGAACAAATGAGAGTAAAAGTAAGCAAGGAATATTTTAGAAGGTTAAATCTAATTCTGAAAACTGCTTTGACAACACAAAATAAAGTACAACCTATAAACCAACTCGCCCTTCCAGTGATGTCATACAGCTTTGGTGTGATAGACTGGCCACAAAAAGTGTTGAACCGGCTAGATATAAAAACAAGAAAAATGTTTCGTGCTCACCAATTAATATACAAAACCAGTGCATGCCAAGATTATACATCCCAAGGTCAGAGGGAGGCATGGGCCTCATTGAGATTGATTACACATATAGACCCACAATAGTGGGGCTACATACATACTTACTGACATCCTTGGACCCAAATATAGTCAAGGTCTTGCATCATGAAGAAAATAAGCCTAAAATGACTTCACTCATCAAATTAGGAGAAGCCTTCAGAAGGGTAGAAGAGATTAATGTCAATCCACAAGTAGATAAGGAACTGTCGTCAATAGAATATGCAAAGAATCAGAAAAAGGAATATAAGGATAAAGACCAACAGAAAAGAAAAAACAATTGAAAAGTCCATAATTATAGTGGAAAATACAGGGAGCTACTGGAGCAACCACAGGTAAATCAAGCCCTGACCTATGAGTGGTTAAAAAGAGGTGAATTTAGGCCACAAGATGAGAGACTGATAATGGCAGCCCAAGATAGTGGGCTACACACAAGATGGTTCACAAAATCCATAGAAAAAACAGGAGAAACAGACAAGTGCATGTTCTGTAGTACAGAATTAGAAACAGTTGTGCATCTCGTGGCTGGATGTGAAGTACTCATGGCAGGAGGCCTGTATACTGAAAGACACAACAATGTAGCAAGATTGATCCACTGGAAACTGTGCAAACACTATAACATACAGGTAGCAGAGAGACACTGGAAACATGAACCACAAAGAATCACAGAGAATGAAGAAGTAATAATCACATGGGATCACCCAATACCAACAGCCAAGAAAGTGGAAGCAAGAAAACCCGATATTGTAATACAAGAAAAAGAGAACAAAGGTAGCATTGCTGATTGAAATAGCCACCCTAGTGACTACAGTGTCCTGCATACCAGAGACACAAAATCATGAAATACCAACGATGCAGTCAGAAACCAAACTGATGTAATAAGGACACACAAATTGTTCCAGTAGTGCTTGAGCAATGGGACTAATTAAAAGAACTTTCAGGCACATTTAAATATGCTACCAATACTTGTGACACCTTATGAACTTCAAAAGGAAGCCATTTTGGGGACGTTGCGTGTGCTGAGAAGAGCGCTCTCAGCAAACATCAAAGATTACTACAGTACTAATTTCTTGAGTTTTGAATATGCCCTGGCTAAATAATGGGGTCCATTCTTGCCACGGTATTAGAAATCCCTAAACATTTGAAGACACTAATCCTGAAAGAGACCTTAAAAATCTGCTGACCGTACACAGCAGACTAACCTGTTAACACTTCAGTTGATTCATGCTGTAGAGAGGCCATATAAATGTGCTGAATGTGACAAGAGCTTTACAGTGCAGAGTAGTTTAGTAATATATTAGAGAATTAACTCTTAAGAGAGAGTCCTGGATAGAGTGGTGGAAGTGATAAGTAATTAGCAAAGCAGTTAGCAACATTTAGTGACAAGACTTTATTTTTTCATGCTAAAGACTTCGTGAGTACCCTGTATGCTGTGGGTCCTGTTTTAACAGACTCTCACCAAGGCAAAACTACTGTACAGTACAGAGAGTAAAATAAATAGAACTGCATGCTGTATGCCCAGTTCTAAGGGTAAAACAGTGTAGCACCAGTCCCCACATAAAGGCAGGTCCTGACCAGTGTGATAGTACTATATCCTCAGCAGAGCCTAGCACTCCTGTTTTCAATGCCAGTGATCATGGTCTCCTAGCAGCAACAGAAGCCCACAGGCCACAAAAAACAAAACAATTAATAGTCCCGCTCATGGGACTGAACACAGTTAAGTAGACTTACAAGGAAAACATGTGCTCTTATTACTACACAACAGACCCTGAATTTCCAAATGGAGGGTATATTAAACAGATGTACATAGGACTTGGAACAGAGAGACATATTCCCAGTAACCAGACTGAATAATGCTACAAATTCCAACATCAGATCTTTGATAGGACAAACATAGAAGAAGTATGTGGATGATGGCATCCAAGAGAGACTTCAGGAAAGCAGTAAATGAAGTAGCAGCTGGGGAGAGGAGGAAGAGGAACCTGAGGGGGCACTAAAACCTAAAAAGGGATATGAGTGGGATTGAGTAAAGAAAAGAGCTATTATATGGTGTAACTTGCATGCAGAAAACGAAGCTACTCTTGCCAGTGCAAAGAAGACTGCCAGAGATATTGGAACGCATTTAGATAGTGACATCCACGTATGGTGAACTTTACAAAAACTGGATAACCACACAGAAATGTAATTGTTTGATTTTTGCATATGTCTCTAACCCATACATCCTGTAGTCTAAAGCCTCAGTCCTAGGGCAGGGCACCATGGGTATGCATTTCCTTGTGCAACGCAGGCTGAGGAGACCCGGGACAACCCCCAGAACAGACATCACCTGTTGAACTGGCTTGTACATCTGAACAAGTATACACAGAGAATTACAAACTAAACGTGCTACATCTTGTGTGTACTCCTCAGTGTAATACAGCCATTGTCTTAGCCAAAGACCAAATCAGAACCCAAAGGCAGCAGATATTTAGAACACTCAGAGAAAGCATACTTAACAGGCAGTTTACAGGAAGAATTTGTACATGGGATCTGCAAAAGGATGCTAGAACAGAAGAACTATCCACTTTATTTTTTTTGTGTGTGCATCTCTCCTAACAACACATATACTCTACAGCCTCAATCCCAGTGCAGTGCATTATGGGAATGACATCTGATGACAAGCAAACAGTGTAGTGTCTTAGAATTTTACACTGAAATAGAGGCCCTGCCCCAGTTAAAGAGAAGATCTGAGGTAGGGAATCCTGCTGAGGAATGCAACACACACACACCCATAGAATAGGACTGTATAGAAAAGCACAACCTAGTGCCTAGTCACCCTCTCCATAAGTTTTGGCATTACAGCTAAACAATCAAACACATCTGGAGTACAGACTGTGCTTTTAGTGTTTGATCACATTCTGGCATAAATCATTAAAAACTGCAGGAAAAAAGCAGCAGACACCCAGTTCCTGGATCCAACTGGGAACCACCAACAAAAAGACTAAAGTGTCAAAAATGTAAATAAAACACAGTGCTGAATGGAGGACACCTTGTTTTAACTTAAAGGGGAACAGTTAGCACTAAGAGCTCCACACCCAAGTGTGGGGCTGGTCCTAGTTTGCACTTTGTGTACAATAAACATTTTTTTTGACTTGCTCAGTATGTGTACCCTCGAGCAAAGGAGGGAGAGAGGTGATATGATCGAAACATTCAAACATCTTAAGGGCATTAACAAGGTGAAAGAGTCTAACATGTTTCAATACAAGAAAAATAGCAGGGCAAGAGGACACAGACACAGCATGAGATTAGAGGGAGGCCAATTAAGGGGTAATGTGAGGAAGTTCTTTTTCACAGAAAGGGTGGTGGATGCATGGAATGGCCTACCTCAGGAAGTGGTGGTTATGAATACAGTTCAGGGCTTCAAACAGGCATGGGATAGGCATAAGGGAGTAATAAAGATGTGTATGAGTAGATAGTCCATTGACAAAGTACAGGCCTATGGCACATTCATAAGGTATAAAAAATGGGCAGACTAGATGGGCCTTGCGGTCCTTATCTGCCGTCAACTTGTATGTTTCTATGTTGCTGTTTACTGCATTATAATAGATTGTATTGGACTGATTCTGTTGACTTCCAAGCTGACAGTTTCTGTAGCTGCAAATCCTAGAATCACCTGCAGCTGTTATCAGAGCAGGACAGCAGCAGTGGAAGATTCAATAACCTGCAGTGCATGTCAGAGCTTTTATATACTCCGATTAGAAGTATGCCAGTCCCGCTGCTCTCCTGAACTAAGTACAGCCCTTTGCAACTATGCATAGCCCAGAGAGGACAGCAGGAACAGCAAGCAAAATATCATAGCTGATATAAATGCTAGAATGCACTGCAGGATATTTAATCTCTCACTGCTGCAGCCCTCCTCTGACATCAGCAGCAGGGGATTCTGGGATTTATAGTGACAGAAAATGTCAGCCAAGAAGTCAGCAGAATCAGTCTGATACAATCTGCTATACTACATTAAACAATAAGTAAAACAATAAACAAAAAAATAGTTTTTGCATACAAAATACAAGTTTGGACCAGCCCTACACTTGGTTGTGGGGCTATTAGTGCTGACTGTTACCTTTGAAATGTACAGTAACTTTTACTTTAACTAGTGCAGTTGTATGTTAGCCAGGTTCTGTCTGCAACGATGATCTGGGTGACAACTCCACAGCAGAAAAGAAAGCTGCACGGCATCTGAAGATTGGGGTGCTTGTGACCAGTATAGTGCAGGGGGGCAAACTTTGAAATCTCATAAAACTCAAGGGCATCACACAGGCACAGGCTTGATACAGTAGTGTGCCATCATACATCATATTTCTGTTATTAGAAATATGGACTGAAGCCAGTCATCAGCACTTTTAAGTTAGCCAGTACAGCAAATATTTATTTATATTTATTTAGCTACAGCACAACCCCATTTATCCGAAAGTAAAGGGAGACATCGAATTCTTTCGGATAATCGGGGTTTCGGTTAAACAGGGGTCGGCAGTACTATCACACTACAGGTATTGGAGTTCGGCCGTAATACAGTAACATAAAAAGTACCGTACTGCTCAAATCATAATTTCAAAACCTTTATTTGTTAAACATGTGCTCAAAGAAATACATTTGTGATACAAAAATCAAGACTTAGCTTCAGTTTGAGTCCTTAACGTGGAAATAATCCTTAATGCCGTGCTGCCTTTTCTTTCCATTTGCTGATTTTACCGCTTTCCCACGGAGTTGTCACAGCAACAACAGATGAAGGGGGTCGGTTTCGGCCTGGCTTTCCATCCACCGTAGGCAATTTTCAAAACTACAGACAGCTTCTGATTCGGTTGGAACCGGTGTCGTGACATCTTCCTCCTCTTCACTACTGGTGCTGCTGTCTTCTGTCCCCTGAATGCTGGTCACCGCTTCAACAATGTCTGTATCAGACATTTTTTGATGTTCTGGGTCTTCTGTTTCTTCCTCCCATGACTCGAGATCAATCTCTGCTTGTGCTGCGATGCTCGCGAGGTCTTCCGCTGCCAGCAACACCTGATCAGTTTCCGAGGAGGTGTCATCAAAGTGTGATGCCAGGATTGCTGATTTTCTCCACTTTTCGATTGTTTGTGTAATTATGTCAGATCAACTTTCTGCTAACAAATAAATTGCGTCCTTTATGCTCAGTGATCTTATGATGGCACGCAGGCTGTTTTGTTCATTTTCCTCATTAACGACTTGCGTGAGCAGTTTGCTCTTGTACAGCCTCTTTAACGTGGCTAGTATCCCTTGATCCATGGGTTGGATTTTAGCAGTAGTATTGGCCGGTAGGAATTCACAATGGATGGAACCATCAGATGTTACTACAGTGTCTGAACTGGGATGGGCACTGGCATTATCCAACAGTAGCACAGCGCGAACAGGGATACCAGAGGAACTAAGGTGGGAACAAACAGTGGGTACAAGGTTAACAAAAAAATAGTCTTTGAATATTTGACAGCTCATCCAAGCACTGCGCTGTGAACGGAAAACAACAGGGAGATTAAGATTAACATGCTTAAAGCAGCATGGCTTAGCATATTTTCCGATAACCAGCAGTGGCAACTTGTGGCTACTGGTAGCATTGGAGCATGCCATTACAGTAAGGTGCTCCTTGTTCTTTTTGTACCCTGGAGAGCATGTTTTTCAGACCCAGAGGCAAGAGTTCTATCAGGAAGCAATTTCCAAAATGAGCCAGTCTCGTCAGCATTGTAAACCTGCTGCTCAATGAGACCTTCCCTGATCATGAGCTCTTTCATTTTTTTACGAAATAGCTCAGTTGTTGCTGATGCAGAAGAGAGACTTTCTCCGGCAATGGCTAGCTGGCGTATGCCATGTTGATGTTTAAATCTATTTAGCCACCCCTCGCTAGCTCTGGTCAGCACCCAGTTGCTGGTTAAACTGTCAAGCTTTTTCTTTTAGGATTGTTCCCGAGATTGGGATACCTTTAGTACGGTTCTGAACAAACCAAAGGTAAACCGCTTGATCTAAGTTCTCATCCTTGCAGGTATGCATCATTTTATTAGATGAAGCAGTCTCATAGCTCTCCATTGTAGCCGCAAAGTCGTGGATTTTATCTTTGGCTTTCCTAATGTCACACACTGTCGAGTTCCCTATCCTAAAGCATTTTGCCACATCAGCTAGTTTTTTCACCAGCCTCTAATGCTTCAAGAACTCACAGCTTCTGCGACATATCCAACATAGAGCACTTTCATTTAGACATGCTCCTAACAGCTACTACTGTGCATCTAACAGTTGTAAAGCACAGGTTACTTATGTGCTCGCATTTAGACTGCATTTAACTGCTACAGTAACCAGTTAACCACTTAAGAAGTTAAATGATCCAACTGAATGTAATGTAATGACGATTATCAGCTGTGAAGCTGTCAAAAGCTGTCAAACTACTGCAAGGATGGGGGGACAAGAACGAATTTCAGATAACTGAGGTTTTCGGTTATTGGGGGTTTGGATAAACGGGGTTATGCTGTATTCATTTTTGGAAGACCTTTAAGCTCAGAGCCCTTTTTCAAAGGTGTCCACATCATAAAACATAATACAACACATGCTACACAATACAGTGCAATATAGTACAATCATCAACGGGCATTAGTGTACAGAACAGTTCAGCAGTGGACAGCATATAAGTAATGAGCAGTATTGTACAAAACAGTCCAAAAACAGACAGCATATAGAACGGATTAAAATAAAGTAATAATAAAGCAAGCTCAAGTTAACTACACCTACGCAACATTCATCATAAAAGTAAGATCTCGCGTGTTTTTAAAGAAAAACGGAGGGGGTTATAAATAAATATAAAGTGCAATAGGCATGAATAAGATGGGCAACAGGCAAGGATACAGTGGATTTTTGTGATTAACATTTAAAAATAGTAACAGAGGAAAAACTCTGGCCAGATTTTTTAAGGTACCCAGTACTACTGCTCATTACAGACATGATGGGTCTGACAGATATTGTAGAAGCTGCAGATGGAAAGGTGATTACTACCATATCTTTTGGGCATGTCCCAGCATGCAGCTCTTCTGGTAAGATGTCGTAAAATCCTCCCTGTAGATATTAAAAGGCCACACCTGAGCCCAATTTGAATATCTTGTGGTAGGGTTATTGCCCCAAGAGGCAAGGTCCCCCCAGAACAAATATTTAAATGATATCCTCTTAGTGGCATCATGGAAAAATATTGCTAGACATTGCTTATCACACATTATACAATGGCTCTCTAAAATCTGTAATCCTGATTGGCTGACTGGATCTGTCAACCATGAGTAAATCCTAGTATAACTCACGAATAAAAATCCAGTCAACCACCTTAGGAAAACCCATAGCTTTGACAGCTGCTACCAATCCGCTGTACAAAAAAAAAGTAAACAAACGGCTGCCATATTTAAATATATTACTAGCACTTAACTACACAAACAGAGTGGGAATTGCAAAACTGACAGCCAAATCCTGACAGAGAAACAATTGAAAAAATGTCCAGTCTAACAACCTCCTTTAAGATCGACAACCTTTAAACACTGTAAGCCTTATTCAGTCAGTTCAAATTTATTGTATAGCTAAAAAGCTTTTACAAAAGATATAATGGATAAAGAGGAATAAGTGCAACAGAATACAAACCACACAGATTTAAAAATGCATATAAAATCCATTGGATGACATTAATATACTCACCTTACTATAGATTTTAAGACTCAAATTACAGACATTTTCTTCTTAGTTTTACTTATAGCACAGAAATATTTTACCAGTCTTTCCAAAGACCAGGGATCCTCGGTATGTAGTACAATATTAGTGAGGCTAACCTTATCGATCTTATATATATTATTTACAAAGGGAGCTAACCAATATGCTTTTTCTTTAGTGTACCATGTACAGTACCAAAGGACATGCATGAGGTTCTCTGTCCCCTCATGCGTACAGTCACAATCACCTGAGTCAGTACCTGTTTTTTTGTATCTAAATAAAAGCACATTGTTTGGAAATTGCTCAAATTTGTACGTACCAACTGCCATCCTCAGTTTGGGGTCAACTAGGATGTCCAGATGTGGTTTAAGCCCCAAAATAATGATTGTTCTGCGTGGACCATTTTGAACATTGTGAATTAGCAACAAGATTAAAATCCTGGGTGTTCCACCTATTGATAACTTTTCTTGTAATACAACTCATACGTAATGCTTAGTAAAATGCCTCGGTCGACTGCATACTTTAGACTCAGAAGCTTATGTTTTTTATTGAGCTGAACTAGGGAAGTATACCAGTAGCCATCTTTATAGTCTAGATCAAACCAAGGCACTTTTTCATGGTAACACTGTTTCACCAGGTTATTACTCTGTGGCCTCATAAGTCTGATCCAATAGTTTAGCTTCCTTGCCTCTATTAGAGCATTAATATTAGGGAGGCCTAGCTCTGCTCTTAGGTAGGATGCAGGACATGAGTATCCCACTCTTAGTATGTTTCACAATGCTTTATAAGGGGGGGACATAATTTTATTCATGTTTTATAATCCCATATGTCAGAGCCATACAGTAGCTGTGCCTCCAGCTTTGCTCTGATAGTTTCAAGAAATGGACATAAGGACAAAAAAAAACATACTTTGAATTAAATCTTATAAGGCCACCTAGTTTTTTTTAGCTTTTCAAGGATTGTTGCCATATGAACCGACCATCCACAGCTGGCTTGAAATGTAATACCCAGATATACATAATTGGGTACAACTTCAATCTTATCTTTACCAGCATGCCAGCTACTAGTGTTTTTGTTACCTCCCAAAATTACAACTTCTGTTTTGTTTAAATTTATTTTTCATTTTAACTCTATAGACCTATATTGAATGAAGTTCAACTTCCTCTGTAAACCAATTTGAGATGGAGAAAGTAGGACTACATCGTCTGTGTAAGCAAGCAGTGGACAACCCAGGGATTTGATTTTTGGTGAATCAGCAACAGCGTTTTTATAATATTTTAGCATGTCATCTATATAAAGTGAGAACAATAAAGGAGCCAGCACGCATCCTTGTCTGATTCCACGGTTGATTTCGAATGGGAAGGATAAGTGCCCATTTTTCCCCAGTCTAATTTTAGCCCATGTTCCATTGTATAACTGTGCTAAAAATAGCAATCAAGTTACTGTCTATACCTCTATTGAATAGTATTGTCCATACTAGATTATGTAGCTGGTATTAAAGGCAGTAGAGTCGTCTGTAAAGACTGCATATAATTTTTGGCCCCTAAGTTTAACATACTTTTCAATACAGTGCCTAAGAACAAACACATTATCTATCATTAAGTAATTGGACCTAGAGCGACTTGATAAATTGAAATACCCCCCGTTCTTTCAACTTCAGCTATTAACCTGGTCAGCAAGATTTTAGAAACAATCTTCAAATTGATATCTAATAAGCAGATATGCCTATATGTAGCAGGATCTGATGTGTTTCCTTTTTTATGGAAAGGAACTATATTGGCTCCCTTCCAGGTACCAGGGTAACAATCTGACAATATGCATTTATTATACAAGATAGTTAAAAAATGTGTCCAAAGGGGGGTTTCACATAAATAAACCCCTGCAGGTATGCCATCAGGGCCAGCAGCTTTCTTTTTTTAAGGGAATAGATTGCCAAGTAAACCTCATCTCTGGTTATTGCTTTATAGTTTATGGAAACAGAAGGGAGATTATTTGTAGATGTGATTTCTGAATGATCATAGAATGTTTTAGAAAAAAATTGAATCCTTCTCCCTTCCGAAATGTATGTATCAACATCAGTTTTATACTTATTAGTGCCATTTACGACTAAGGTCCAAAACATTCTGTAATCCCTATTTTGTACAGCATTTAACACCAGCTGCCACAGTTTTATATAAAATGCCAGCTTTTTTTTCCTTTAGCAAAACATTATGCTTTTCCTATCTGCATTAAGCTCAACCAGAGATTTTTTTTGTTGTGATCTTTTGTGTAATTTATATAATTTCCTAAAGGAAGATTTTGATTTTTTACATTCACTGTCAAACCAGCTAATTGAACCTGAATCAGTATAGCATTTAATGGAAGAGGCGAATTTTACTTTAATTTCCTCAAATAGAATGTTGGTCTGCTGAAACAAATATTTCAAGTCCCTATGCGTGAAGTTCTGTGCATCCTCTGTTAAAACAGAGTTTGTTAGTATTGGCACTAAATTATTTAATGCATCATAGTTCCAAATTATTTGTTTACTAGATCTGATCTCAGAAACTTTAATGGATTTGGGTCTACGTTTTGATTTGCTTCTCGTGATGCTATTGATTTTAAAATAAGTGAGGAGTGATCACTTTCAGCCCTCGTGGGGATTACCATATTTCCCCAATAATCTAATGAGCCTGACTATAAGGCATAATCTATCACCGAAGCTCCTCTGGCAGATACATAAGTGAAATCCTCTTCATCACCCATTACTCTACCATTCAAAGGGAGTAACATAAATTCCACTAATAGATCCATTAACTGTTTGCCAGCTTTGGTAACTTAAGTGTCTTCCGACTTTCTTATACCCAACATGTCTGGTGACTAAGAGTATATACTTACAGAATTATCCCGTAAGCCATCATAGTTGCCAATGCGGGTGTTGAGATCTCCTAGCAGTAACATATCTGAGGAGAATTTGTAAGTAATTTCCATAAGAAGTTCTGAAAGATCTTTCCAAATTTCTTTAGAATAAAAATTAGAGTTCTCCGGAGGAATATAGCAGTTGATAACTGCAATATCTTTGGACTTGGTTTTAAGTTGCACCACAACAAAACTGCTCAAGATTTTCCAGCAAGTCATTTTAGAGAAACTTCCAGTTTTTATAAAAAAACGATCAAACCACCTGAATGTCTGCCAAATTTCCCTGTTTTAATTCTAGGAGTATGAAAGCACTCATAACCATTTAATAAGACTTTAAGGCTTTTTCTTCAGAGATAGAGCACTCTTTCCCCCTGACATTAGACATAGACTAGTACAGGCCACACTCCTGCCACTCCTAGGCTATGGTGACATCATCTACAGCTGTACTGCTACTTCCAACCTTCACAAGCTCGATATACTGTTCCATCAGGCTCTGCACTTCATTACAAAAGCACCTTTCAGGACACACCACTGCGACTTATATAAAGAAGTTGAATGGCAACCCCTCGCTACCCAGGGGCTACTCCATTTAGGTACCTGGACCCTCAAAAGTCTACTAAACAAATTACCGACCTACTGTATATCTCCTCACCTGTTAATATTTCCCATTGCTCCTACTCCTTTAGAAAATCTGCCTACATCCTCCTCGATGTATCCCAGATGCGTACCTCCCTCGGCAAGGGTGCCATTAGCTATGTCCATCCCATCGGCGTGGAATCTCATCCAGGTGTCACTCAGCCTCACCAGCATTGTCTCATTGAATGTCTTCAGAACCCTGACCTACAGATTCTTCCCAGTAGTCTGTCACTGCCATGGGTCCTAGCATATCATGTCAGTCTCTTGCCACTGCTATCAAATAAGTACCGTCTGACTTCTTGTATCCTTCTCCCTAGTCTCCCTGTCCACCCTAGTCTATCCCCACCCCTACGCACAGGACTCCTTCTATACCCTCCATCCCTGATCCCTGCCCAACTCTCTCCCTTGCTCTTTCGTTCTCTCACAACTTCTTGTACTTATCCCTTGCTCCCTCAGTCGGACTCCTTCCTCATCAGAAGTAGTTATGTATTTCTTCGTACCCCCTTCCTTCCTTCCTGCACTCTCAGCCATTTTGGGAAGCTGACAGCAATCGTACAAGTTCTTACTGATGCAATTTTTTGTTCTCCCTCTTAAAAAGAATTGGTTCCTGCATGCTTCACTATTGTTTTTCTTTTCATTGACCCTGTACGTATTTCCTACCAATTACTGTTATCTTATGGTATGTCACCACTGCTTACCCAGGCACCAGATTCTGATCTGTTTTATTATTGTTTTTACTGACCATATATGCACCTTTTCTACCAATTATTGTACTTGTATGCTATGTCTTCACTTTCCAAGGCTAATATTAAAATCAGCTGGGGCCCGGGCTTTCATGTTTGCAGCCCCTTCCCTTTGGAATTCTCTACCACGTCGGATAAGGGAGTGTACGAATGTGGGGAGTTTTAAACAGGCCCTTAAATCCTTTTTATGGAAAAGGGCATATGGTTTTGACTGATTATTAATTGTTGTCTGAGTTTTTATAATATTTCTTTTGTATCTTTGTTTTTGTATTCTGTATTTTATCTCATTTTATTGGAATGCGCCTTGACATTTGAAAGGCGCAATATAAATAAAAATATTATTATATTATTATTATTAATATTATTGTACACTGTTGTTTAAGGTTGTCCTTACAGGACCTCCTTGAAAATGAGCGTGCTTAGTGGAGTCTTCCTGCCAATAAACTTAAACTTAACTTAAGACATCATCCTTTTCAGTATGCCATGTCTCCTGGAGACAAATAACATCGAGCCCCTGGAAAAATCTTATGCAATCAATAGAGAGTTTTGGAACTCAGCCGGCAATATTCCATGTCATATAAAACGACCCTCAGATGAATTTTTCAGCTTTAGATTTAAAGTTATGTGTTATGGATAGTCAGACATCACTGTATCCAGCCAGCACCATAAACGTATTTCTTAAGGGTACTGGTGAAGATATATCCTTTTGTGTTGTGTATTGCAATGGTTTTTCCTAGTTGTGTTTAGCACATTAGAATCAACAATGTATTACCCTATGACAGCAGAGGCTTTGCAATGTGGAGAGCATGGGGACTATTTAAACTGGGTCAAGTCCTAGAGAAAGGGAAGGTGCGCCAGTTCTTGACTCTTAAGCGGGAATTCCAGATCTCCACTACATATTACTTCCTCTATTTTAGGCTCAAAGCCAAGATAGAAGCAGGGTTGCTGGCAGGGCCGAATCCTCAAAACGTACAATGCTGCTCACTAGAGGAGCTCTTCACAAAATATTTTAAAATCCAGGGATTCAAACCACTTACCAGATGATACAGGATGTTACTAAATTGTCTCCCGAACCCTCTGGAAAGAATAAGGCAAATTTGGGAAGAGAACTTATGTCCAGATGCCTTCACAGAGAGGGACTGGAATCTAATTTGTAAAAACATTCTGAAATGCTCGGTAAATAACCGCCTGAGAATTATCCAATATAACTTCTTTATGCAGCTATACCACACTCCCAGACTAGCCCATAAAATTGACCCGGGGTCCTTCCCCCTACTGCCATAAATGTCAAACACAAGAAGGCACCTTTTACCATATGGCTTGGGGCTGCCCAAAGGTCCGGAGATTTTGGGAAGGAGTGGTAAGCATCTTATCTAGAACCCTGAATTTAACACCTCAGTTAGATCCAGTTGAGATCATCCTAGGGCTCTCGAGTCAAGGGTCATGGAAACCTATGAGGGGTCATAAGCTGGAGAGATTGGGCCTAGTGGTGGGGATGCAGGAACTGGCATTACATTGGAGACTCCCTCTGTGGCCACCTGGTTATCATCTCTGTTCCAGGTAATGAAACTGGAGAGAACTCACTATTTAGTCAGAAACCAATCAGGAAAATATGAAGAAATCTGGGGCCCCTTGGAGCAGGCACTTCCCCAGGATTGGTTCCCGGCCTTCCGAGAATGATGTACAGATCCATTGACATTCCTCATTTACCTATTTCCATTGTGCCTTTATTAGGTAGAATACTGCCCTCTCGCCCTTCTTTCATGCCAGAAGGGAAGAAGGGTAAGCATAATAGCAGCTTATAGCCACGAAATGTTTAATTTTGTAATATGTCTGGATAGTAGCGTTAATTTAATACGGAACTGTTTAATTTCTACCTATTTTTATATGTATCCAATCACTAATCTCTAACTGTTTCAGTGGAGGTAGTTTAGCTCTTGTACCTAAGTTTTTTTAATGTAAGCTACACTCTTTCAAAATGGGGGAGGAATAGATTGTTTGTATATATCCAACTTAAATAAAATTTACAAAAAACAAAACAATGTATAACCCTAATGTGTCTAATTTAGAAGCTTGTGCTTGGATCAGATCAGCCAATGTATTGTTAGAGACCTATATGTCCATTGACTATCTAAGTTGGCTCGATGCACAGCAGTGGAGCCTAGTTCATCTGTTGGTATCTGCAAAACATTTTTAAACAAAATTTTAATGGTCTTAGTAAGTCTATGGTCATTATCATATTCTAGCATATTCATACCAAACATGCTAAGTGTCACTTGTTTATCTAGTCTTACATGCTCATCACCAATAGTCTTATTGAATTGTTTCCTATCAGGAAAAGTAAGAGTTAGTTCTTTATCTAGGGTTAGCCAGCCATGCGTACAAACATGGTTGACTGTCCTAGGTGAGACAAAAAGAATGTCAGTAAGAGTAGCAGCTTTAACCGCTACATTTTTGATCTTTATTATATCATCCTCTGTCAAATCAATATCTAGTTCTGAAGTTAGATACTGCTACACTTGGAACTCCAGATTCACTGGGCCAAAATTCCCCCAATTCTCTGGACCATACAGCCTAATCAGAGGGTATATTTCTGCCCAGTTTTCATTTGTAGTTAAATAATTAACTTCTGGGAATGTGTAGGAGGGAATATCTTTATCTAACGTCCCTACCACACATTCACCCTTCTCTCTTTCTTTCATTGTTATATAAGGTTTCTTCTTTTCCTTATTGCTTTCTGGAACTATATCTATAGGGTGTCCCCCAGGGGCTCCTCCAAGATATTTGTTTAGTTTGTTAATTTCTTTCCCCGGTAAGTCAAGTTTGGATAGTAAGTCTGAGTCAGCCTCCTTCTTAGATGGTCTATACTGTCTTCTCTGCTCACATGCTTTATTTGAATTATCAACTAAATGGAAGCCTTATTCAGTGAGCCAGAGTTACCTACCTTCAGCAACGCTGACACGGATCCCACAGAGTCATCACAATGGTTCCCACACTGCCCAGCCACCAAGATGGAATCCCGTGGCGCTGAAGCCTCCACAGCAGACATTGGTGCTGAAGACACAGCCCAGTAGACACCTCATGAAGAAAGATCACAGCAACCTAAAAAAGGAAAACAGAAAGGCACAAGTAAAAACTCTGGAAGACACAAATGTGTCTGAGACAGAAATCCTAGAACTAGAAATAGAACTGAATGAGTCCATTACCTTAAAGCAGACCAAATGGTCTAGAAATGTATTTTTCATCTGGTGTGAGGAAAAAAAAAGGTAAGTGTAAACCTAAAAGAAATACCACTAATAGACCTCAAAAAAACCTAATACTTTCAACTACAGCTCAGTCACAAACAGCAAGATAATGAATATGGCCTGAGCAGCTACAAAAGTCTGTGGTTGGGATTGAACCGTCACGTAAACAATCTACCTATAAGCAGGGCTGTTAATCTGATGAATAAACCTGAATTAACTACAGCAAACAATGTTTTTAAAGAGGTTGTCAAGCGCCAATGCAGAGAAGGGAAAGATAAAGCTATCCACCACCCCCTCCCACTGACCAGTGAAGAACCTCAGTTCCTAAGAAACTCATCATGCCTGTCACCAACTACGGCAAGTGGACTAGTCAAGAAAGTTTGGTTAGATATCCAATTACAAATGGCGAGAAGAGCCAATGAAGATGTGTGCTTCTTCACAAGAGAGTCCTTTGAAATAAAGACAACAAACAGACTGAAATGCCTCACTAAGATCTTTAATGAGGAAACTAAGAATGATAAAAAATTCAAGATCTGAACAAGGAGAACACCTGAGGCTTCCTGTTTGAGCAGCCGAACAATCTGCTGTGCCCCATTCAAGGTTACATCAAATACATCAGCAAACTACCACCGAACACCCCAGCGCTGTTTTGTCACCCTAAGCTTCAACCCCAAGAGACTTTAGACAAAATGCAGCACTGCTACTCGTGCAAACCCATGGGCCTAAATTACCTTAGCTCCATGCTACCGAGAATCTGCAGGGAAGCAGGTTTAGCCAAAATATATACGAATCACTCATTTGAGAGCCATGGCTGTTACTCGCTTAAACTCAGCGGGTCTTGAGGCCCGTGAAATAATGTCCATCACGGGTCATAAAAATGAGGCATCCCTCCGAGCATACTGGCACCCAAACCTGGAAGACTGCTATGAATGGAGCACAATATTGGCCCCAAAACCATCACAGGAAGCACAGGCATGCACCAGCTACTGCATATCACATCACCCAAAATCGAACTCCTGCAGCTGTATTGAGGACCACCCAGGAAGCAAAAGACACAGTGGACAATCATTTTTAACAGGAGCACCACCAGACAGATGAATGTGTGCCAAACCTTACAATTCCAAAGAAAATGAAAGCCATGCCCTCTAAAAGAACTGCATGCAGTAACATCCAAGCAACTGCAAGAACTGCAGCACTCCAACATTCAAAATCTCCTTACCCAGCAGTGTAGTGTAGCAAATTACCTGCAAAACAAACACATCTGCAGAATGGAACAGATGCACAACGTAGAATAAGCCTTCTTGCAAGCAGAAATCCAAAATAGTGACTATGAGAATGAAGGAGCATCCTGCACACTGTTCAGTGACCCGTAAATGGCTACCGCTCCCAGCACCATGGATGTATCTCGCACGCCAACGATATCTCAGAAACCAATCACACCTCCACCTAGAGGGCCTCTGCTGACCTAGTTCATCAACCATGGCACCATCAATCTTTATTTTTCAAACAATGAACATTAACAGCATTTAAACATATGTTCACTATTGTTCAATACTAAAAATTCAGCGCTGCAACTGTAAGACAAAAAAAAAGAAAAAATGTGAAGATATGCAAAGTGTTTAACAATCAGTTACAATTATATTGTTGTTATTCAAGTTTGTATTAACCAGTTACATGAACATTCCTATTCATAAAAAAGTTAACATAAGTTATGTGTTATACCAGTACAAAAGGCACTATTTTAAAATGTGGAAGAATATGTTCAAAAGAAATGTCCCCAAAAATTAAAAAAACTGACAAGACAAAGTTACAATTTCTGAGTCTTTTTTCCATATGTATAATCATAATAATCCACTCCAGGGTGTGGGTTATGCTGGGATTTACTCGCACCTGGTGTGGATTGGGTCAATCAGCCTGTGGCCTCATGACCAAACCATGCTCGGCATGAGTAAATCCCAGCATAACCCACACCCTGAAGTGGATTATTACTTATTTCCCACTAAACTGGAATTGATCACCCTTATAAAAGAAATCAGAGTAATGTAAGGTATGTTTGCCTTGATAAATCTTAGCTGTGATGGAGAAAATCTGAACATTTTGACCAGATGGCAGAAATGGGACATTTCTCTCCCTTGACACCCCTTCCCCCAGCACACAGGTTTAAGCTATTGTACAACTAAATCCAGAAAAAGGCTGCTGTAAATGAAGTATGTATACAATAGAGTTGTGAAGTTGTCTGTAATACATGCATTGTCTAGTGACATTACTTTGGTCTGTAAAAGAACATGTTGCATAACTGTTATGACTATAAATTTATCTCACGACATGTAGTCATTTTCTTTTTACCAAAATTAACAAAATATGACTTAAAAAAAGTAACAGCAACTAATTCAGCTCCAGTGAGTGTAACTTCCACACACTGAAGAGAACTCCCTGTAAGACTTGGAGCAAGCAAGGTATCAAGAAAAGCACTTTGTCTAAAATTAATAAACAAAAATAAGCCTTCTGCACTGATATCTAAATAGTTCAGTCACTGTAACAAAATGTTACTGTACAATTCACTGCATGTTTCAAGGTTTGTCGTGTTCTCTATGCTGTAATCATTTGCCTTGTAAATAATGTATAAAGGTAAACCTGTGTCACTTTATTGTATCATCTCAAACCTTTGTACCATAAATTATTATTTTTACTGTTCATACAATGTACTTGTAGTACCTAGGGTGTGCCTGAAATAGGCGCCTGGCACCAGTGCAGCGACGCAGTTATCAAAGTACAAATAAGAAAATAAATTGGTGAGCACTCATTCTCATTCTATCGTCCAAAACTGATCAACACAACTTTAATATCGTTTTAAAATGACCTTTTAAAAAACACTGGCTAACTGGGCAATCTGTACTTGTACCACTGAACTGTAATATGTTTAGCTAGCTATGAATGTACATGACACTATGAAATTCCTAACTGTCCACGTCTTCTGTAATGTATTGTCTCTCATCTACAAGCATGGCTGAAAATAAGAAAAATGACCCAGACCACCTCCTGATAAAACAACTCAATAAATAAAGGGACAACCTCTGTTGGATAAGGGGGCAGAAAGTGGATGAGGGGGTGAGAGATGAAAATACTGAAGAAGGGGAAAGAGAGGGTTAGGTGCCGGAGCAGGTCTGGGTAGTGTATTCATGGAATCAAGATTGTAGTGTGAAAGGAAAGGAGGAAGAGTTGCAGGGAGGGAAGGTTAGCCTAGATAAGTGGGAGTCGATCCAGAGAGGTAAAAGACGGAATAGGCTATGTGTCTACATCAGGGTTAACAGAGTGGGTTAGAGCAGGTGGAACTGGGCCTGACAGTCATCCTGAAAGTTAAATCCAAAGCAGTAGTAGCAGGTTGGAAACCTCTAAAAAGATGAGGAAAGAGCATGAAGAATAACGTGAAATGCTGGCTAAGAAGACGAGAAAAAAGCATTAAGAGTAACGTGAAATGTTGGTTTTGCCTAAGCCAGTTTCTGCTGAATGCCATAAAAAAACTCCTCATGCCCTTTGGTGGATAAGAAAGAAACTAATATTTCTCTTCTCACATAGATGCCATTGATTTAAAGCTCCGTGCCAAACTTGAAACCTCATACCACAACAAATCTTGCATCCCACTCCCGGTCTTCCGCGAGATCATTCTCAAAATGATCCTGCCAGTGTTTGACTATGTGGATGTGGTCTATGGTGTACTCCCAAATCTACCTTAGCCACATTGGAGCCTCTCCTCTGTTCTTTATTGTCTTGCCACAAATGTTCCCCTATTTATTCATCACTGCCACCTCTGGCTATACCTTGCCCAACCGTACTTAGAATCCTGGAGCCTCGCACACCATACTGCCTATTTACCCAAGTACTGGGTTTCTATCTCTCTTTGTACCACCACTCTCTCCTGTGCCTGCCTCTCCCTCTCCCTCTACCTGTTTGCCCTGGTCCCCTGACTCCCATAACTCCTCCAACCCCCCCCCCCCAGACCCCTGGGTCAATTTGCATTCTCTGTAGGTCTTCCCTCCATCTTGAATAATCTCCCTGCTCCCATATGCCTCTCCATATGTAATTTCTCTGTCTAAAATCCATCCTTTTTTTTTCTATCTGTAATTTTTTTTTCTCCCACTGCCATCCCATGACTGACTCTCACCAGAGCCCCAAGGCACACTTCAGCCCACATGCCCCCCCCTTTGCCTGCCATCCTTCATTGTGCCCTGGAAAGCCCCCCTGGTGGGATTGGGGTGGAGGGGAAGTACCCCAATAGTGTCCCTGTGTCAGGTGGCAGGCAGGCAGGCAGATGCATGAAGCCCAGATGCACTGAGGTCTATCATCTTCAGATAATGGGACAATTTCTCTATGTTATTTGTCTCTCCCACACAGAAAGCCCGCCATTTAGAATGCCAAGTGCATACAAATGGACAGGTACGTGCCTATGTGCAGCCAGCTTCCTACTATCCCATTGGGGAGTTTTTGCTTTGTAGCATCACCTGCAGTGGCATCCACATGCAGCCTTACTCCCCGGGAAGGGGCAGCATCCTCAGGGATACTCAACCTCTGTTTTCTGGCTGGCCACTGATGACCTGGGCTCATTTCCAAACCCCAGTAAGCAGCAGTGCAAGTAGTAGCACTACCGGTATGCTGCTGGACCAACCTCTCTGAAATCCATCCTAAATTTACCTCTTTACCCCACTTTCCATTGCCCCTTGCTACCCCTGCAATTGTCTCTGTAAATCCAGTGCTTTGTGGACCATTTGTTCCATCCTAAATTACCTCTTTACCCCACTTTCTGTTGCCCCTTGCTACCCCTGCAATCGTCTCTGTGAATCCAGTGGTTTGCTGACCATTTGTTTTTGTATTTTACATCTTTCTTGTACTGTTAGTGTGTACGGATATACCATTTGTAAATATTTTTGCTTTTGTATTTTATGAGCCCTGTACTGTTTATTACATATTTAAATACAGTTTGTAAATATTTTTATTTATGTATCAGTGTATACCCTGTAATTAATTGTACTAGTTTTTTACCATCTCTCTCTCCATACTGTTACCCCTCCAGGGGACACACCCAGAAATGACCTTTGACTTCAGTGTGCTCTTCCCAGTTACCAAATTTCAAATGAAATAAATAAAGTATTTAAGCATTGTTTTTATTGGTATTTATCTGACGTTGATGATCCCAGCGCATTGTAGGGTCAATAAACCTGAATTTTTATCAGAAATTTGTTGTCTGTGTCTTCACTGCAAGGCCACCATTTCCTCACTGGCTTCTTGGTTTTCATATTCTGAACCCACTAATTTGCACCCTAACACAATCTGCTGAGAGCAGTTAACCAGAGATGGCATTACTTCCACGTCCCTAGAAAGGTGTATGCAGACTGAGGTAATAGGAAACAAAAACGTATACCATCCCTGACTGCTTGATGTTGCTGGTAGTTCCAGATGGTACAGGGTGTTATAATAGTCCCCTTTATATATAGTGGATCCTATGGCACTGTACAAGCCATGGTCAGCTCTTTTACATGCATAGACAGGTTAAGTGACATGGTGGGGGGTGGGGTTAAGGAAAGCCCAGATTATTTCAGAGAAAGAAGGAATGAATGAGAGGGTGAAGTGATGCCAAAGGTCACACAGAGCACTGTTTTTTATTTTTTTATTCTTTGGTAACTGAGTAAGGCCCAATAGGCCCAAGGCCTGTTTTCAGGGGTGACCCAGGAGCACTAGGGAGGTTAGGTGACTTGCTCAGGATCAAACAGTATGTAAGTGAAGGTTGTGGGACTCAAACCCAAGTCTGCTGGATGTGCCCAGCTCATTATTCTAACCACTAAGGTATACTGCCAACCCCAAATTCAGTCCTGGGTTTCCATATTCACAGCTCTGGTACACTAATCACTAGGCTATACTGCCTGTATAAGGCAGGCTGGCAAACTCCTGGAAATGTATCCTGAAGGGCTAGCCCACTGGTGCAGCGGTAGCTCTACTGCTCGTGACACTGGTGACCCAGGCTTGGGAACAAGCCTGAGCCATCAGGGGCTGGGGGGGGGTGAGGATCGAGCATCCCATAGGCTTCTCTGCTCCTTTGGGAAGGGAGAGCAGTCAGATCTGGTGCAATACTGCCACCTGGATGATCACAGGTGAGAGTGCACTCAGAAGTGACATATCGGAGGGGATGCCAGCGATGATGTACTGCACACTTGCATGCTAGCTAGCTCACACCCAGAGGCTGGGCATCCTATGGGGAGAAAAACACAAGAGTGAACAGCCAGGCAGAGCACTATGAGGAATCTGACCCATCGCAGGCTCCACACCAATGTCGGGACCCTTTCTTCAGAATCTGGATTCGTTCTTTAGGGATGTGGGGACCTGCTGATCCCGTCACGGGGGAAGCTGTCGAGGCAGACCAGAGTTAGAGCTAAGTCCCTGGGATGTAGGGTGATAGAGCTGGGGGGGGGGTCGGATCAGGATTTGGGCCTGCACAGGAGGAGAATAAAGAAATGAACAAAAAAAATGTCTCCTGCATACTTGGGGAGGGGTATTCCCACTAAAGTCACAAAATATCTCCTCTTGATGTTAATATACATAAGCAATGAGGGCAGAAGGAGGCCCACTGGCCTGTCCTGTCTACGTAACTACTCTGCACTGACACTAGTAGCCACCTCTTTTCTAACTAGTCCCATATGCCTGTCCCATCCCTGCTTGAAGCTGCTCATTGATTTGCCTTGTTCTGGTTGTCCACCAGTCTTTTCATGAAAAAGTGCTTGTGGGCGTCCCTCCTGAATCTTTTCCTGTGAGTTTAAGTGAGTTCCCCCTTGTCCATGTATCTGAGCTCGAGAAAAGTTCCTTGGCACCCATCTTAGTTATCCCATCTTGACCCTTTCCTTTCTTTTCTTGAGGGTATACATGTTCATCTCCTGCAGCCTCTCCTCCTGTGTCTTGCACCCTAGACCATCTTAGTTGACCTGTGCTGTACTACCTCTATTTTGTCAAAGTCTCTCCTCAGGTGTGAACTCCCATACCTTGCACTGTATTCCAGGTGTGGTCTCACTAATGACCAGTACAGTGGGAACATCACTTCCCCATAGGATGATGTGGATAACACTGGACACCAGGGAAGTTACTTATTAATGGAAATGTGGATCAGGTGACAGAGAGAGTACCACTGGACACCAGGGAAGTTACCTAATGTGGCAACGGGTATCTGGCAAGGGAAGTCAGTACCACTGGACATCAGGGAAGTTACTTGATATGGTAACTGGGATCTGGTTAGTGGGATGGGTACCTCTGGACACCAGAGAAGTTGTTTTACATGGCAATAGCAATTGCTGGGATGGGAGGTACCACTGGACACCAGGGATGTTTACTAACTTGGCAATGGGGAATGGGCAAAGGAAGTGGGTACCACTGGATACCAGAGATGTTGCTTTGCTTAGCAGTAGGAATTGGTGGGGTAGGAGTTACCACTGGACATCAGGGAAGTTTCCTAACATGGCAGTGGGGATCGGGTGAGAGGCAGTTACCAACGGACACCAGGGAAATTACTTAACATGACAGTTGGAATCGGGTGAGGGAGAGGGTAGCACTGGACACTGGGAAAGTTACTTAACATGGAAACAGGAATTGGGTGAGAGAGCAAGGTACCGCTGGTCATCGGGGAAGTTACTTAACATGGCAGTGGGGGTCGAGTAAAGGAGGGGTTCCCACTTGACATGAGGGAAGTTATTTAACATGAAACTACTGTAGAAATTCCTTCTACTGCTGCCACTCACTATATCCGCTATAAAAAGACAAGTTTGCTCACTAAATCAGCTGTTTGAAATACCCACCATTTCAAACAGCTGATTTAGCAAGCAAAATTGTCTTTTACTTAGCCAATACAGTGAGCAGCAGGGGGTACCCATTGCTATTACAAAATTGTAGTCACATATGAGATTTTGCTGGATTTAGGGAATGTTATAGCACATGGGAGTGTGAAACTGAGGGGTTAAGAGAGCTGTCTCTAGTCAGGGAAGTAGTGCAAAGGACAAAATAATGTGTGCATCCTGGATGGCTTCACCGCTGACTCATTAGGCTTTCACACACTGTTGATAACCTATAGCAGGCTTTGAAAAACAGACAGCACTAATAGCCAATAATCAGCAGAATGCCGTACTCATGTTGTATCACAAGTACTGCCTGCAACAATGCATTTCAGTAGGACAGCACCAAAACACTTCCTTTCTATGATTACAGTAGGAACTGGTTGCTTCACAGACTAGCTCTAATAAATATAACAAATGAAGACAGTGAAGGGCACCAGTCCCAGAAACGATCCCTGCTGTACATCACTCATGTTTCCCCTGGGCTCTAATTATACCCCATTGACAACAGGCGTCCTGCCACATTCTTTGTGGAATGGAATAGAAGGCCTTTCTAAAGTCAAAGTACAATGTAGCCACTGCTTGGCCCCCGTCTGCCACCTTTAGCCCCATTTACACTGAACATTTCTACACCGGTGTGCATCTGTGAGTCTAAACTGTGTACACATCAAACCGGTATAGCTGTTCTGCTTCTCTCCCAGACAGAGGAGATGAACTGGTGTGGGTATTTTCAAGTGTAGTGCAAATGGTGGTCACCTCACACATCACTGCCTGAGGGAGTAGTAGATTTTATTTCTTTTGGGCACCCTTCCAAAATATAAAATTAAATAGCATATGAACAGAATCCAACAGCAATATAATATGCATATAAATCACATCCTCCAATACTTAATCCCTAACCATCTAAAACAATAAAATTACTTGTCATATTCAGTTATTACATTTAGACCCCAAAGGCTTGTTGAAAGAAAAAGGCTTTCAATTTTCTTTTAAATATCTCTAGGGTGGAAGCCTTCCACAGCTGCCCCAGCCAAGATTTCCAGAGGAATGGGGGTGGCCACTTCAAAAGCCAAATCCCCGGAAGACTTTAATCTTGCTCTGGGGACCTCCAGAAGAGCCTCCCCCTCTGATCGAAGAGAGCATTCAGGGGTGTAGGGATGCAGACGCTCCCTCAAGTAACCTGGACGCAGCCCATGCAGGGCCTTATAGGTCAGCAGACCTATTTTAAAGGAGATATGCCAGTGCACTGGCACGCAGTGCAATTCATGCAACACTGATGTAATATGATAGGACCTTGAGAGGCCCGTCAGTAGCAGTGCCAACGTGTTCTGCAACAACTAGAGGTGCCCCATTGCATCCCCTCTGACCCCGAAGTAGAGGGTGTTACAGTAGTCGAGCCTCATCTCAAACGCGTGTACTAGTGTGGCAAGATCATCAGCGTAATTTAGCACTGTACTGTAGTAGGGCAGTCCTTGCAGTACAGATCCTGCAATGCAGTTCGCAAGACACAGGTCCGACACTAGTGTGGAAGCAGACATCCTTAAGTGGTGTACACCACTGGCTTAAAAAATTGACCAGGTGCAAACTGACACCAGTATAAGCCACACTGGTGTATATCAGCTTGGTGTGTAAACGGGGCTAATGTGACCTAATCAAAGAAATTGAGCAGGTTAGTTTGGTAAAATCTCCCTGCTATAAACCTGTGCTACCTCCTGTTCTGCAAACCATTTGCATCTGAGAATTCCACTGTTGGCTTGCCAACAGTTGTGGTTAGACTGACTGGGAGAGTACTTCCTTTCTGCCATGATACATGAACCACTCAAAACAGCAGAATGGTGCCATAGCCCACAGTGAAGGCTAAGGGTTCCAAACATTATGTTGGTTCATCACTGACAAACCTGACATGGAAGATTAAAGAGCAGCTGATGCTTATGGGGAAACTTTGGAAAAAATAATATTTAGACACATTTCAGATTGTTTTTCCTATATCTTCTAGATTTATTCTCTTCATTATCACTGAAAAAATTCCATAAAAGCAAGGTCTTTATCCCTGAGAGTTCATCTACCTCTGTAGCTTATTGCCTACTTATATAATGCTTTGTTGTGACATCATAGTCTGTTGCCATGGAAATAACTGTCATGTCACAAGCAAAGTATTGTGACATCAGGTTGGGGAGAAGCAGTAGGAGCAGATCAACCCTCAAGGAACTATCCTGTTTTCATACATATGACTTCAATAATAGATAATGGGAATAAAAAGTTCAGAGTTAATGTGAGTTATACCACAGTTATAAAATGGGGAGAGAAAATCTTGAGTCCTGATTGGTTAGCTGGGGAACACGAACATTCGCTCCCGACAACTCTACCCATGACTTTTTGCTCCCATCATTACGCTTCAGAGACAATTCCCTCCTACAACAACTCACTCCTACGACTATTCACTCCCAAATCCAATACTTAGATGAGTTAGGCATATAACCAAACAGTCCTCAGGCCTTTACCCAACGAAGGCACACAGCCCCAAGCCAAACGAACAGGGAAACACAGTGCTCACAGTCCAGATTCAGACAAACATGCCAGCAGGCAGCAAACAGTTCTACAGCATCCCAGTCTTCCACCCAGTGTCAGCAATGGAGACCCACGTAGACCAAATCACAGGTACAACAGCAGCGTTGGGCACAGTACCTTTGTTTGTCTGGTCTCCGTAGCATGACACAGTGAGCTCTCACCTCACCAGTTGCCAGCTGAGTAACCGCTCTCACTCTACCGATCATCTCAAAAGTAGTAGCAGATATCTCCCTCGGGTGGCGGCTCTTGTCCAAAGATGTGCCATACCAGTCCATTGAGAAACAGTAATACTCGGGGAACTGTGACCAGAAGCGCAGTTCCTAACCCCTACAGCCTGAATGCTCGCTGATGGAAAGTTGTTTGTCCGGCTGAACTGTTTGCAGCTACAACCGCAGCACCAGTTTCAAAACCCTCTGCACTCATGGAAAAACCTAAAAATAAAAACATTAACTTATGTGCTGTTTCACTGAATATTTCTCTATCTAATACTGTGTCCTAATACTCAACACTAAAACACTTACTTATAACAAATCCAATAAATAAAATAGGATTCTCCTAAGTTTCTCATAAATTTCTCCTAAGTTACAGAAAAAACCGAAAGGAAGGCATGAAATGGAGGTATTTATTTTTCAGGGGTAAACTGACTGGGAGCTAACTTTTATAGGAGCAGACTGATGCGGGAGTGTAATGTAGGGAGTGAACGGACGGGGGGGCAAGAAATCGGGAGCGAATTGTCATGTACCCAGTTAGTTGTGCATTAGAAGTATCTAATGCATGCCTAAGCTTTCACTTTGGATGTAGGACAGGAGACAAATCCTTGGCAAATAGAATTTTTAACATATTTCAGCTGCCATTTGTTTTTCTCACTTAGCAAGACAAGTTTTACAAGCCCCCCAACTGCCCTTGTAGCCTTGAAAGAAATAGGCTGCCCAAGGAAGGACCAGACACACTGTTCAAGTATTTATTTTGTATTTCATTATTTTACTTACATTTAGTGACATGATAATCGTTGCTCTACTTCATCCATCGTGGCTTTCACTTGTATGATGCTCAAAATGACAGCAAAAAAAAAAGAAAGAAAAAAATGAAAGTAAAGAAATGCAGCAACTCTGCAAGTTAAAATGACCCCCCATCCACTGTGAGATCCACAGCCTAGCTATTCTGCTCTTGTCTTTACTCGCACATGCCCACTCCACTGTAGCCTGCCCCACTCCTTAGCCTGCTTGCATGTACCATAACTGGACAAAAAAAAAAGAAAAAAAAAAGAAACAGTAATACATGCAAATTGTGCTAAAAATGTAAAAGGTTGTTGTTAATAAACGAAAACTAATAACTAAAACTAAAAACTAGTCGTGTGTGTGTGTGGGCGTCTTACGGTAATCGTGACAAACAACTTCAGGAATGGTGGTCACAGTAGGACAAAAGTCCTAATGGCAATAAAACAAAAATACAGCAATCTTTCACAGGTGGAGGAACTATTTTACAACAAAACACTATTTAAGATTTAATTTTTTAAAATATAAACACAAACATTTTAATACATGAATATAAAATACACTGTCCCATTTTATAAGCACATTAAGACACTCCAGGGATGTGCATTAGATCCTTCTAATGCATGGCCAGGGGCTAAAGGCACTTGGCCTGTGGCTTCGTGCCTTACTACACCCATGGCTGTGTATTAGAAGTATGTAATGCACACTATGTTATATCTTATTGCTTATGTATCTACTCATAGCCAATCAGAACACAGAAAAACTGTCAATTATTATCCCACAAATTACCAGAACCACATTTATATACCCCTACAGTAGGTTACCCACAGTTCAAACACACCAACAGTAGGTTATCCAAATATTTTAAGATGTCCACAGTATTTGGGGCACAGGCACAGAAAGACCCATTCATGAATGAGTTTTTCATTTTCAAACTGCAGTCATCTAAATCTGGGCATGTGCATTACTACCAGTGGTAATGCATATGCCCAGAGTCATGGCTTTAATTTTCTTTTTTTTTTCTCTATAGAGATGTTTTTCCTCCTGCAACCTGGCAGCTCATCTCAGCTCTTCTGCCAGTCTCTGATCGCTATGCTACCCCAACGCTCCTGGCCCTATGTCCCCCATGGATTACCCCCTGTGGTGGGGCAGAAGGAAGGAGGGCCATCCCCCCCATGCGATATCTGGAGTGGGCCCGAGAACGTCACAAAGCCACGGAGCTGGAGTGCTGCAGAGACTTCATCTGGCCAGCAGTCACTCTTTTCCCTTTTTCTGGTGTCCCTGCCCCCGTGGCCAGGAACGCACATGCAAGGAGGTGCACATGCACCCCAATGCCACATTCTTGTATCTCCCATTGTCCAGTGTTGCACCATTCTCCACCAGGAGGCAGCTAAGGAGCAGGATGATGGACCACCCACCCCCCGGGAGAGGAGAGCTGTCGTGGGATGCTCAAATCCTCTCCCTCCCCTGCCAACCCCCGGTGGCCCGAGCTCATTCCCAAACCTGGGTTGCTGGCATGACGTGAGGTGTGGCATCCAGCACCTGAACCTTCAACGTCACGGGGCCGGCTACATGGCTTTACTTTTCAAAAGCCGATTTCACACTGTAACATTGCTCGTTTTTCAGTAGTGTCCAATACAAAATATTTTTAACTCCTACTAGTATAATAGTAATAGTAGTAGCATTCATTTAGTTGGAGTATATTAGCAATAAATGGCCTTAGTGGGGGTTTAAACGCTTCAGCCTCAGCATTTAATCACCCACAGAAGCTGGTTATTACTTCATATACTCCAACTAAATGAATGTTATCTGTTAAACTGCTTTGTGTCCAGCTATGTTTTTCAAAGTTCTTCTTGAGGCACCGGTGACTCTTTAAATACAGAAGACTATAACTGCATCAAGTGCGCCTTGATGCTCCTATGATGCATTACTCTGAATTACTCTTCCTCTGAGAGCCCTCTCTGTCTTCTTACTCCCTAATGTTCCTATGACCCCCTTAAAGATGTCCCATTGTGTACAGAACCCAGCTACAGTCCCAGCATTGACTACCTTGCTTGACAGACTATTCCATCTGTCCACCACCCACTCTGAAGAAATGCATACTAATGCCTTTTTTAATTTTTCCTATCTAACTTGAGATTGTGCAGCCTAGTTTAAATGCTTGCTAATGAAACATTTAAACTTCTCATTGAGGATCCTGGTTCCCCTTTCCCTGGATAGATGTAGGCCATCACCCCTGTACAGGCCTGCATCCCTCCAGGTGGAACCCAATACACCCCTATTTGGCAGAGACTGGAGGACTGAGGACTCAAAAGCAGAATCCTGATGACTCATTATGCCAGTGTTGTAATGGGAGATGAAGGTGAGCACTTTACTCCAGGATGCAGCCTTGCATATCTTTGCAATAGGGATACCCCTGGAAGAAGCCACAAAGGCAGCAGTATGTCTGGTGGAATGATCCTTAATCCCCATGGGTGACTCCCTACCAGCAACCAGTAACAGAGATTAATGCAGGATGTAATCTACCTGGCAATCCTCTGCTTAGCTGCTAGTCTGCCAGGCACGGCTTGAGCGTAAATCACAAACAGCTGGCGAGTCTCACCCTGAGCTTCAGTCATGCACTCTTTGTAATAAGAGAGCACCCTCTACAAGTCCAAAGTATCGAGTCTGTGGTGGGCCTTTGAGGTTGGGTTGGTAAAGTATATCGATAAGTTAATCTCCTCATTAAGGTGAAACTCTGATATGTCCTTCAGAAGGAACTTTGGGTGGGGGCAAAGGACAACCTTGTCCATGTGGAAGATCAGGTAAGGAGACACCACTGAGAATGCCTGGAGCTCACTGATCCTTCTGACTGATTTTAAGGCCACCAAGAAGGTCTTCCACAACAGATGTGACATCCCACACCTTTGTATTGACTAGAACGATGGGCCCATGAGCATTGCCAACACCAGCAGTCATTCCCATGGAGGTGGGAGTTTGTGTACTGGAGGGGACGAGTGAGCCAGGCCTTTGAAAAAACACCTAACCACCTTCTCATGGGCCACTGATGACATACCAAACCATGCCCAGTATGGAGAGAAGGCTGCCAGGTGCACCTTATGGGTCATCAACTGAGGAAGGGACCATAGCTAGTCGAGGTGCTCACCACGGGGCAGGTAAAGGGAGCAAGCTCCTTACCCTAGAACCATATCAAGACCCTCTTCCACTTAAATGCATCACTTATGAGTCAACTCTTTATGAGACACCTCCACAGTGTGGAGGATGTATTCCGAAAGGCCTAGAGCCTGGCACTCTAACTGAAACTCAAAGGCCTTCTTGTTAGGCTTTTGGGTCCTTTGTTTTTTTTTTTTAGGATAAAGCCACAGAATCTAGGGTGGCGTTGGACTTTTCAACGTGAGTCAGATGTCCTTCCATGCCAGGGCTAAAGAGTTCAGTGCCCAAGAAAGGGACATCGGCCAACTTATGCTGAGTGTCCACTGTGAAGGTAGAGAGCCTCAGCAAGCCCCTACAATGTATGGTGACATCCATTGCCATGGCATGGGCACAGGAATAACCCATGTCCTAGACCATCTGGAGCTGGTGTTTAGCCAGCGACTAACCCTCATCTGGTACAATAAACTGGAAGCTGCTTATAAGCAAGAAGTAGAGAAGGAGTTTTCCTAACATCCCTTTATGACAATATAGCTGGCCTGTAAGAGACCTATCGACACAGCAGTGTGCACCTTTTCAGCCATGTGGTTAGTTTGTGGACTCTTTGTCTGGAGGTTTATCCATGTCCCCTCGGCCTCCTCATTTACGGAATGCAGAATCTGAAAACAAACTCTCCACAGAAGGGTGGTCAGAAAACCCGGAAAGGGAGCCTGTTGGAACCTCATACTTGTGGACCATATGATTAGAGGGTGCCAGGCAGGATGCTGGATGCTGCCAAAGCTCCAGGGCTAGTTGCAAGGTGGCTTCAGCCAAGGGAATGGCAACCTCTGAGGATTCATCCTTATCAAGAATATCCAAGTATGGGTACTTAGCCAGTTTCTGCACTGGCTCAAAGGGATCTTCATGGACTCCAATATATATCAGACTAGAGCTAAAAAGGACACAGGCTCATGGTCAACTGTTTGAACGATCCTTGGTTGAAAGTACGAGTCCTGGTTAAGGCATCAATGGCACCTTCAGAATCGGAGGATTCTTTAAAGATGCCTCTCGACTGTTTCCCAACATGGATTACCCTGGTATTCTCATCCTTTGTGATTTCCACTGAAAGCCATCCTGGCAAGCCAGCAGCAGACCAAGACTCCTTGGGCAGAGTCCCGAACAAGGGCTACAATGGAGGTGGCTCCACTCCAAGTGAAGGAGAAGCAAATGCTAGAGGCTGCTACGTGACATGGACTGGTGTCGGAAAGACTGATGAAGGTCAAGGGCCATAGATCCAGGGGGAAAAGTATTACCCCTCCCATATGTGGTCCAGTGTTGCTAGAGGAGCTCCTTGCATCATTAATGTATTTACTCCTCCCATATGTGGTGCAGTGTTGCTAGAGGAGCTCCTTGCAGCATTAGTGCATCTTGTACCAATGCTTCTCCTTGCCTAAGAATGAGGAGGTCGAGGAACGTCAATGGTACTGACGGCCAGCCAAGCAGCATTGAGAATATGAACAGCACATCGACCGCAACCATGATTGTCGACCTGAGGGCATAAACCACCTGCTTTGGAAAGGTAACCACAATGAACTTTAGAGGCAGGACCACCAGTTGAGGCTGCTGTCAAGGCAACTGAGCCTGAGGTGCTTACTTGACCTTGTCCTCCTAAGAGAGGACTGAGAGTGTTGGAGTCTGGGAGATCATCTCCTTGTTGATCTTCTGCTACAGCTGGTCAACAGGCTCGAGAAAAATCTTGACCGCCTGCTTGACCAGAAATGAGATCGACAGGCCAGTTTGACTGTAGCCCTTTGTGATGACTGTTCCCCTTTAAGTTACTATCCCTTTGGGGAGCAAAATATCATAATTTACCTTTTCCTGTTTTAACCACAGCCACCATTCTCCTAACAAGAAGTTTGCTTTAAGCTTCTCTAAACAGCTATAAAATGAAATAAATTCAATGGCATCTGAAAAAAATGTCAGAGAATTGCCCCTATGACACAGGCTGGTAATAGCCCTCAACTGGTGTAACAATTCTGCTATTCTCAGTGAAGGAGTTCCCTTCTTTCTTTCAGAAAACAATGTGACTCACTATAGATCCTCTCAACTTGGATGGGGAGGTCAACTGGACTGAACTCAATACATGGCACATGGAACATCTTAACCTATTGGAACCAAGGTCTGTGTTCTTTTCCTGAAAGCATTTGTGAGTCAGGTCCAGAACAAAATGGTAAAGGTAAGAACAGACAATACGACCCATATGTTCTAAATTATGCTAAGAGAGTCTCAAAATCTGGAACTTGGTATTCAGGTATCTTTGTCAGATACCTGCAATGGATCTAGCAAGGAAACTGTGTGTTACAGGATTTTCTGATCACCTAGTTGTTAATGCTAAAAAAACAAAATCCATGCTATTTGGATCTAAACCCTCCCTATCTAAGGTCACCAAGGCTGGGTCCATCCTCTCAGTAGTCTCACCGGATGACACTGTATTTGAAAATGTACTAACTTTCAATTATCTCAGAGTTATCCTGGATCCGTCCATCTCCTTTTCCGATCACATCTCCCATGTATTAACCAGAAACTTGGTGTGGCTTATCAGATAAAGTCACTCCTGACCAGGGAATCCTGTTTAACCATTGCCCAAGGCAACCTTGAAAGTAACCTTCAAAAGGGCTTCACAGAAGTTGAGCACTGGTTCCGCAACCATAAACTAGTACTAAACTACAAGAAGACAAAAGTCCTGTTGTTCACCTCAGCCCGCAGCTGACATAAAGAGCTTGCTCTTACCATCCAAAATTCCCAAGGTGACCCCTTGAACAAATACAGCACTTCAAGTACCTAGGGGTTACCCTAGATAGACACCTCACCTATTCACTGCACATCGAAAATGTTGCTAGAGCCGTCAATACCAGGATTGGGCTCCTCTATTGACTGAGAAAGTCTCTAACACCTGAAGCCCTATTGCTGTCCACAACTTGGTGCTCTCCTTAATTGACTATGGCCTTGTCATTTACGGAACTGCTTCCACCACTGCACTCTAAGGCTCACTGTGGTACTGAACAAGGCCTGTAGACTCCTAAATGGTGCACCACGCCTCACCCACACCTGCGATGTCTATATGCAGGCTGGGTGGCTCAACTTGCATGGGAGAATTAAATACTACACCTACTTACTTGCAAAAAAGATTCTCCTTGGACTGATGCCTTCGGGATTAGGATGCTTGTTTCACAAATCCTCCAAGACCCAACACATGTGCACCTCATCTTCCGCACTCCTGCTAGTCCCGATGTGCCGGACCGCCCAATACCATCGCTCCTTTTGTATCAAAGCGCCATACTGGTTAAATGGCCTCCACAGTGGTTTGGCTAACCTTACCAGTCTTGTTGAATTTAAACTCAAACTTCGTCTGCACATCCTAACTGAAAACTCCTGTGATTGTACCACTTAACATCCTTGTCCCTCTTCCCGGGACATCACCCCCCCACTGTTCTTCCACTGTTCTCTCTCTCTACTTGTCATGCCCTCTCACGCTCCTCTCCCTTCCTGCCCTCCCATCTCCCCCTCTTTTTTCTCCTCCCCACTGTCTTCCTTGCTTTTCGTCCCTTACTATCCTAGCTGCTACTTGACAATGCCGCCTGGTTGCTCTCCCCTTCTTTGATCTGGCTCCCCTCCTGATTCCCTCTTCTTCTCATTCCCTGCCTTGATTCACGTGCTAAACTAATGTGTATTCATTTGCTGTTCTCTTTTTCTGTATTTTGTAATACAAATTGCTTAATTGTTTGTGAAACAAGTCTGTTTTCCATTATGGATCTGTACCCCCCATTGACGTGGAACCTTTGTAAATGAGCTGCTTGGCGCTCAAAGGTATTTGTAATCCTAGATTGAATAAATAAACCTGTTACCCTTGATTGACTACTGCTCCCCTATTTACTCACACACATCCTCAGCTTTGCGTGCGTACCTCTGCTCCACGACAACAACATATGTCATCTCACCTCCTGGCACCATATCCCACTCACCACTGCCACCTCTACCAGACTCTTAGCTGGTTCACACTACACTGCAGATTTGATTACGGGCTTGGCTGCCTCCTGGACAGTGCCATCAGGCATGGTGAAGCCTCCCCTTAAGTCTCCTGAAGACCAGAACTCCCTCGAGGTGTATGCATGCATCCTCGTCCCTCGGATACCCTGAAAGTCTCCTCGGCTATGGGTAGCAGAGCATTATCTGTAGCTGCTCCCACTCTGTGGAACAGAATCCCTGTGCCCATCCACTCTTTGGACTCCCATGCCACTTTCAAGACACATCTCAAATCCTGGCTGTTTGATGAGGCCACATGTCGTTGCTAGCTTGGGTACCCCCAACCCCACACACACACACACACTTTTCTGACTTTTCCCTCTTGGGCTGCTTTGGTCTTCCCTGCCCTCTCTCATTTCTTTGGACTCCTATCTTACATCCCTCACTACCTGTTTCTCAGGCTCTCCTTCTTGTCTATTGTCTTGCATGGTTTGGTTTGGGTTTTTTAACATCATGCATTAATTTGCACTGGCCACTTATCCTTAGTAAATAATTGTATAATAATTGTTGCTTATCATGATGTACTGATTATTTTTTTTCAGCCTCTCATTAATGTTACTTTCCTATGTCATTTTCTTTGTTCACCAATGATGTCTGTATATCCACATGGCTTGTACTCATTGGATAACTTGTCACTTCCTCTGTAACTGCCGCCTACGTGGCCCGGGTCGTGTCTCAAAATGGTCCGCTAGATCAGTGCACTTACCCAGTTACCAAAGACTTAAATAAATAAATAAAATTAAATAAAGATTGTTATTTGATTCATAAATTGTCCCAGGATGCAGTAGAATACATTTTATGGAGGAAGGGTTCTCCAAAGATAGATCTGTTCACATCCTGGGAGAACAAGACACTGAACTTGTTTTAATACATGCCTCCAATGGAGGAAACAGTATCAAAAGAGGCAAAGCCAGTGTGCTGGAAGGGGAGATATCTGTATGCATTCCCTACCCCCTCTGTTTCTGAGAGTCCTTCTTAAATTTAGAGCATAGAGAGCTGATATTATTCTAACCACTTCAGATTGGTCCAGACAGCCCTGGTGCCATCTTTTGCTCAGATTGCCAGTTAAGAGACATCTGTGTCTCACTCTGAGGTAAGACTACATGTCTCTGTCTCAAGGGAAGGTGTTTCATCTAAACCTTAAAGCCCTTCACCAGAAAGCATGGTTCCTAAAAGCTAGAGTCTGTAGGCTTAAATCTTTCAGCTCAGGTGCTGAAAGTTTTGAAAGTGTCCAGAAAACCAGCTACCAGAAAATGTATTCCTCTAAGTAGAAATGTTTTTCCGTTTAGTGCAACAACACCTCTTCAGGTAAGTATATAGTTTCTGACATTCTTGGATGTTTGCTGTTCTTTAAAAGAGGAACAGTAGATGTATCTTCTAGTCACAAGTGTCCATAGGCTCAAATGGTTTACTCATTAGCTGTGATCGCACCAGCAGGAAGTCCCATGGTGGGTGTGGTTCTCGCACTGGTGGGGAAATGTCTCTCAGCCCTTTGAAGAAATGGCTGACTTCATTTTACGGCCCCATTGCTGGCATCCATGCCTTAGTACAAATGGCAATCAGATGCACCTTCTGGGATATGGCTCACAGTCCTGACAGAGACAGCAACCAGAGGTAATGCAGAAAATGTGCAGTGGGACAGGTGAGAGGAATACCTCCACACTTGCAAGTATATGTTTTGTGATTTGACTCATTCTGAAATGCCTCCAGTTCTAAAGGGGAATTTCAAAAATCCCCAGAGCCTGAGACTCTAGCCACTCAGGATCCAGGTGGTCAGTTGCAGGGACTGATAGTCTGATTGCCTGATTGTCCGCTCAGACCTCTTCAGTAGGTCTAGTCTGAATGGCAGAAGCCATGGAAGCCTGTTGCTGAGACAGAGAAGTGCCTTGCATACCTGCTTGTGGCTTAAGGGAAATGCATGAAAGGCATACAGTAAGCCCTGAACCCAGGACCAATAAAACTTGTCTCCCATCAGAGTTCCCCCTCTGAGGAGGGCAGGCACAGAACAGACTCAGCTTCCTGTTTTTCCAGCAGATGAATAGGTTCACTGATGATGGTGTACACTAACTGGGCATACAGCTGGGAAAACACCTCCAGGTGCTGGGACCACTCATTCAACATCTCTCCCACGTGACTGAGAGCATCCACTAACTAGTTAGTTGGCTTCTGCAACATGGAAATTGGAGGGGGGAGATTAAGAGGAGGGGGGAGATTAAGAGGTAACATGAGGATGTTTTTCTACACTGAGAGGGTGGTGAATGCTTGGAATAGTCTGCCACAAGAGCTGGTAGGGGCAAGCACAGTGGAGGGGTTTAAACTTGAGTGGGACTAGCACAGGGAAACCTTGGGTGGGAAGAGACTGATGAAAAGCCATTGATCACTTAGGGTGAGTGGATGCATACATGTACAGGGCCTATGGGCAAACTGGATAGGCCTAGCGGTCCTTATCTACTGACAATTACTATGTCTCTGTGTTTCTACATTTCTATGGACTGCTGCTAAGTCTTCTTGCATGGCTCGAACCAGGGCACATCTCCCAACACAACAGAAGGGAGTGCATTTTCCCTCTGCTTAAGGAAAAATGTGATGTTTGTGTTGTCCATTTTTACCTGCACAAGCTGGTCCCTGACCTGCAGGATGAACTGTGCCAGAGCTAAACAAACTGCACGAAGCTCCAGCAGGCTGATGTGGACCTGGGCTTGACGACCAAAATCCATGTGCTCTGCGATCAAGTAAACATGCGCACCAACGCCCCAGTGATGCACAAGTATTCAAGGGGAGGGATGGTTCCACCCAGAAAAAAGGAATGCCTTCTGAAAGGTTTGGGGAAGCAGCAATTATTTGATGGCATCCAGCATCAGCATGGGTGTGGGCTGCCAAGAATGGCTGTTTGCGTTCAGCTGAGGCAACTGGCAACCCAATTCCCATTGTATAGGCCATAAAACCCAGAAGCCAGAGGAAGTCTTAGCCTTGTGCAATTGCCCAATCTGAAACATAGAATTTGACGGCAGATAAGGACCGCTTGGCCCACCTAGTCTGCCCATTTTTCTACCTAACAGATAAGCTGCAGATCCTAGTTAACCAACAGCTTACTTCCTCCTACCCCCACTGTGACTGCCTTATGTCTGGCCCATGCATTCTTGAATTCATCCACTGTTCTTGACTCCACAACCTCCTCAGGGAGGCTGTTCCATGTATCCACAACCCTCTCTGTGAAAAAATACTTCCTCACATTACCTCTGAGCCGTCCTCCCTCTATCTTCAAATTGTGCCCCCTTGTTCTTGCACATCTCTTTTTCTGAAAGATGTCACCCTCTTGGACTTTGTTGATTCCCTTGAGGTACTTAAAAGTTTCTATCATGTCCCCTCTCTCCCTCCTTTCCCCAAGGGTATACATATTAAGCTCCTTTAGTCTTTCTTCATATGTCTTCTGTTGCAGACCCTGCACCATTTTGGTTGCCCTCCTCTGGACAGCCTCCACTCTGTCTATGTCTTTGCGGAGATGGGGTCTCCAGAACTGCACACAGTACTCCAGATGGGGTCTCACCAACTGTCTGTACAGAGGGATAACAACTTCCTGTTTTCTACTATTGATGCCTCTTGCTATGCTTCCCAATATCCCCCAGCCTTCCTTACTGCCTTCTCACATTGCTTGCCCACCTTAAGGTCATCTGATATAATTACCCCTAGGTCCCTTTCCATTTTTACTGTTGTCAGTATCTCACCCCCCATTGTGTACTCTTACCCTGGGTTTTTGTTTCCCAGGTGCATTACCTTGCACTTCTTTGCATTGAAACTGAGCTGCCATACATTTGACCATTCCTCCAACCTTGCCGAGTCCAAGAAAGGAAAAGGAAAATGAAAAGAAGGACAATTCCCCACCCTGTCTGGGGCCAAGCCTGCTTTGGCTTGGAGAGAGTCCAATTCTATTTCATTGAGCAGAATAGCCTACTTTGGAACCAGCTCTGACTTGGCCAAGTTGGTTATCAGGACCAAGTCCTAGAAGTTCGGGACAGTCAGATCCCCGGATGTTTCCACATCCTGCAGGGATCTTCCAGTGAAGAGACAGTCATCAAGATACAGCTACACCTTGCATTAGAGGAAGGCGGCCATGACTGACAGACACTTGATGAACAACCTGGGTGCAGAGGAATGTCCAAAGGGCACTGCCCTGAACTGATAGGGGGTTCTGTGTACCTTGAAGTAGAGAAACTGTTGATGCAATGATTGGCTCAGGAAGTAGAAGAATGTATTCTAGACAGATCTAGGGAGTAGGTGTGGGCAAAGTAAAAAAAATGTAGTTTCTGAATTTCACCGTAAGGTGCAGAAATTCACATCACAGTACACTTCACAAATTTTGCACTTCGTGGAATCACAAACTTCACACTTAACGTAGTAAAACACTACATGACTTGCAGAAATTCTCCACTTTGCAGCTGTACTTTACCACGTCACTGTTACGAAATTTAACTTCTCAGAATCGAAGCCTACCACACATTGGCCTGCAGGTGAAGTATAAACTTTGCATGGCCCTACCAGGGAACAGAACTCATTCCCAGATCCAGAGATGGAATGCTCTGATGCAGATTCACCATGCATAATGTCTGACAGCACATAAACTTGTTGTAGTGCTCATAGATTGAAAATAGGGTACTAGCCCCCTGTCCATTTCAGTACTAAGAAGTAATGTGACATGAACTCCTGCAGTGCTTGTGTGTCTGGGACAGACTCGATAGCACATTGTTTTAAAAGTTAAATGATCTTGCTCTGCAATGTGGTACTCCTGTCCAGAGACACAAAAGTCTCCAACAGTGTCCAGGGTTGGCCAAGGGACATCATCTTGAATTCCAGAGGCAACTCTGAATCCACCACTTCCAGAACCCACTTGTTCAATGTAATAGTTGACCACTGTGGTATGAAGCAGGAAATTAAGCCTCTAACCGTGAGCTGCAGCAAGGTTTGGGACATGGGGATGGTGCATCTTGGCCTGTCACTTCTTGCCGTTGAAGGGCTCTTCTGGACTAGTCTCTGGCAGCACCACTGCCACTGCTCTTGCCTGATCTTGCCCTCCGGACATGCCAGAGGGCTTGGCTGTGCAGTACTGCAAGAACTGCTGGCTCTGTTTCTGCTGCATGGGCACACTCTGAAAGGACCCCCTGAAAGGAGCCTCACAGCCTGGACTTGGACTGCTGGTTTGACTGGGTGACTGAAGTAAGAGTTTCTAGACTCTTGCTGTGCTTTTCAAACCACAGAAGATGGACCTGTACTCCCCACTAGAACAGGTCTGTGCCCACAAAGGGCAAGTCCATCATGCTCTGCTAGTTCTCTGGGGTGCATGCTGAGACACACACCAGGCCTCTCGGTGGACAGACACTGCCACAGCTACCACGTGGGCTGAACCAGAGACAGAGTTCAGTCCCACCTGCAACTGGTGCTAGGTCAGGAGAAGTCCCAGACTGCAGACATCTGGCACTACTGGCTATCTTCTGGCAGCAGTTCATGGACATTGGAGAATCTCTGAAAGAGCTAATGGTAAAATCTGGCCATCACGGCCGCATAGCTGTCTTGGTGTATGCTCAGAAACACAGCTACTGAACACAAACATTACGTCCAACAGATTTTGCTTCTTGGACTCCTTGTCTGTAAGCGTGTCCAACTTGCCCTGCACCTTAGCCTTGTGAAAGATCTTGTCTACCGTAAGCTCCTCCTGTGATGGATGTTCCCAGAAGCTGGACAAACCTCGCACAGAGACCACATACTTGTGGTCCATATGACACAGAGTGTCCAGCAAGGAGGCAGGATGCTGCCAAACACTGAGTGCTGGGATCAGTATGGCCTGAACAGTAGGGAACGCCATTCAAGGTGATGAATCCCATTTGAGGATAACATTTAAGCGGTAAGTATCCATCTTCTTGCTCTAAAGGAGTGTTGTGGACCCCTGATACAATAAATGAGAAAACAATGCCTGGTTCTCTGAGGTGGTTTGGACAGTCAAGGGGGCACTCTCTCACCTACATGGGTCAACACAGCAGACAATGTCTCTGATGCTGGAATTATTACAGAGGACGGTCACCAAAATGATCCTGGACCAACAAGGCAAATCCTATGAGAAATGGCTGGTGGCGCTGAACATGTAATTGCTGGAGGTCAGATGCAAGAGGGGAGACATGATGAAGATGTATACATTTTGAGGGGTATACAAGTGAAACGTGGAGCTCTGTTTGTTAGAAATAGGGATGCAGATACAAGAGGGTTTGATTGGAGGTAAGTTGTGGGATAAATTCAGGAGGAATGTGAGGATGTTCTACTTCACCCAGAGGGTGGTGGAGCCGTATAACAGACAGCCAGTGGAAGTGATGGGGACCAGTACCCTAACTGGATTCAAACACAACTGGGACATGGTAAATGGACACATTGTTCTACAGTGGAGATCTGGGGGTTGTTGGTGAAGGAAGGGGGACAAGCCCCTAGGATCCCAGGATACTAGATCTGGGGATGAGGCTGCATGACATGAGCAGTCTTGATGGATCATCTGTTTCTTTCTGCTAACAGATTCTATGTTTCCATGAATGTGAGTCTGGATAGAGGAGTGCCAACCATCAGCAAGGGTGTGGAGTATCCTCTCTGATGAGGTGACAGCCACCAATAGGAGATGTGGAAGTTCAGACTTGGGCCTTGAGTCCTTTGTCAGAGTGCACTTTTTCCAATGTGTGGTTGGGGTCTCTATGTGTATGGACACTGTGGCGCGGCCAGGAGAGCTGGAGAGGAGCTACTAGATGTTGCACAAGTGTCGGTGTAATGAGAGGCAGCCATGACCAGGATAGGTTGACTGAAAATGTCGATTGACTTTGACTCTAGGCTAGAGCCTGAAGCTCCCATTGCTGCCCTGTTGTTCTCATCCATGTGTGATACTCCTGACATTGATAGCAAGAGCCAGATGATGATGATGAACTCAACGTCGACCATCACCGCTTACATCAGTGGTGGTGTCAAGACAGAGACTGAGAACACAACCATGATCTTAACCTCGAGTGTCAGACATGCAGTCGACGTGGTGCAGGTGCTTGTGGTTCCAGGAACTCCACAGATCAGGGTACCAGACAAGCCAGAGGCTACACCAGAGTTGGGATGACCAATGAAGGCTGCACCAGTGTGGGTTTGACTGGGAGCTTAGCCTGCCTCACCTCACCTCAACAAACCCTTGGGTTGTGACTCATATGACACCTGCATTCGAGAGTTGGAGGAATCTTCATCCTCACCCACCTTATCACCAACTGGGTCAATGGGCTCATCGACTGACTCATCAACCAGTGACAGGTTGATTGGCTGCTCCAATGGCAATTCTGCTGGCAGACCAACAAGTTGCACTGGTGGTTTGACCTCCACCAAAGGCGACTACTCTTGTGAAGCCATCATAGGGAACATGAGCAGTCCCTTGACTTTGCAGTGATGATCAACAGTGGCCCTTCTTCTTATGCTTATGGTGGTAGGGAGGCGACTCATAAGGAATGGAGGGACAGGGGAAAATCCCAAGTTATCTTTCTCCTGAGGAGTCACAGTATCAAAGATGTATTCCTCAGCTGAAAGCAACTCCAGGACTGGGATGTTCCTGGTGGATGCTGCCTCTTCTTCTAGGGCCCTCAACTGTGCTGCCATCCCAACAGCTATGGATGGCTTACTCGCCTGAGGCCTACCTTCCATTCCTCAAGAGATGATGGGTGTATAGCTTGGCACCATGTGCAATGTTTCACATTGTAGTTCAGGCCTAGACAGTAGACTCAGGCATCCAGTCCAGTGGTCAAGGACATCTTCTGCAGGCCCAAGATACACTTCCTAAATCCCAACGTATGCTTCAGTTCTATGGGAAGTTGATGACAAGTTGTATTATAGCCATGAGGTTGGGAAATTTGAAATTAATTTATTTGATCCTACCCTCACTGCTGTGCCAGTCCAACTGGTAACTGCTAAATGTTTCAGGAAACCTACTGCCCTCAACTCTGTACTCCACACTGAAAGTGCCCATCCAAGAAAACTTATGTTTACCTCACGGACCGTCTACAGTCAGCACAGATTGGTACTGCCCTGTCCCCTCCTCTCTTCCCATTCAGGTGGGAGTCTCACAGAGCTCTATTCTGGGTCTCATTCTCTTCTCCATTGTCCAGATCGACCTCCCATGAGCTGTGCCAACTGACATAACCATATTTATGCAAGATAACACAGTCATCTACACCTCCGGTCTCTCCACCTCCTCCGTAGAAGACCCGCCGCAGCAGCCTTCCACAATGTTCTGCGTTGGTTCCCTTTCCATCCCTTCGTGCCACCCATGCTGCACTAAAGGGTTTAAATTGTTACATAGCTACCTTTTGTGAACAATTTACACTCCCTCCTTCAAGTACAGCCGATTTTGTTTGTTCTTGGACTTCTTTGAGCTAACTACCTTTGACTGCACTGACTGTGCTCACTGAGATGCACTGCTCTGCTTTTTCTGAAGTCGATGACAGAGCAGGACAGAACACTAATGTCCTTACTGTAACAGTAGATCTTTGAGAGAATCTCTTCCATTACACATACGAACATATGAAATGCCAGCAGAAACAGGCTTCACAGTCTATCGAATATGCTCGATTGTACAGCTAGCCCATTAACTTGCAGCTGCCCCACCCTCCCCTCTCCTCCCCTCATCATAACCACCCCCTTCACTCTGTTCCACCCTCTCTTTTTTTTCCATTCAAATTTTATTGAAGATTATGTTTTGTACAGAGAAAAGGTCAACAAGATACATGAATTGCACAACATGACCCATAACTTTCTGTATGACCCTTTCCCCCACCCTACCTTCCTTCCTCCCCCACCTCCCCACCTCCCCTGCTTCCCTGTACAGAAAGGAGTCAACATTATTTTAAGCCCTGATGTGGCGACCCAGTACAAACAAATTATAAAGAATAAAGTGCTTGTAAGGGGCCCCATATTTTGGTAAATCTTCTCGAGTTGTGGCGAAGGCTTGCAATTGCCTTCTCTGTTCTCAAGTTAGCCAACAGCTTGTATAACCATTCAGTATAAGTAATTATTTCCTTGTCTTTCCAATGCCACAGCACCAATTTCTTAACAGACGTTGAAATTAAAGCCATATGAAACTTACGATTACAGAGTGAAATGTTCGAGAAGTCCCCAAGTATACAGATCTCTGCAGTGAATAAGTCTTTGAGCACTAGCAGGGGGTCCACCTTTTCATTGATAAGAGCCCATAAGGGGGCCACTTTTGCACAGTCCCAAAAGATATGAAGCAAAGAGCCTTCCTCTGAGTTAAACCTCGTACAAATGGAGGAAGTAACCATTCTCAATCTAGCCATTTTTTGTGGTGAATAATATAAGTTATGTAGGATATGAAATTGCATTAGCTGAAGCTTATCCTGAGTGACACATTTGTGACATTTATGCCACAGAATAGACCAGTCTATACATGCATTTGGGAGTAGAGAAGACCAATAGGTGGATGGGCCAAAATAATCCGGATATATCCACTTGTATAAGTACCTAAACATTTTGGACACTGCTTGTGGGAGACCTGCAAAACGGCTCAGATCATGTTGAAAAGATAAACCTGGATGTTGTGGTTGTGGGGGAACAGCACCGATGGCTTTTACTACAAGGTGTCGAAGCTGAAAAACTTTGAAGATATTAAAGGGTGGGATACCCAAATTAGTCATAATTTTCGGAAAAAGAAAGCCAAGTTCCATCTTCTTTAAATAACTGTGAAAGTGAGCAATCCCTTAGTTGAGGGAGCCAATGGGAAGATAGGGTTTTCCCCTTTATCCTAAAATTGGGATTGCCGTGCAAAGGTTGCACCAAGTCCTGGGTATGTTTATACTTTAGGAAAGCACAAAGGTGGGAGTGGACTCCGATGGAGATAGCTATCAGAGAAGTTTGTAGTTGGGTAGGAAGAAATTTAACCTTGGTATATAGAAGTGCAGAAGGGGAAAGACCATGAGATCTGATTTGAGCTACTTCTATTCCGAGCCATAATGGAGTGTAATTAATGTTGTCATTAGAGTTCCCCATGGTCAACCATCAAAGATATTTACTGGCATGTCTTGCCCAGTAGTACAAACCTATATGAGGGAGACACAGGACTTCCTTAGGCTTTGGGCCTGCTAACTTGTGGAATGCTAGCCTTGGCCTTTTACCAGCCCATATAAAGTCGGTAATGAGACCATGAACTATTTTAAACCAGGAAAGGGGAAGCCATACATTTAACATGTTAAGTGGATAAAAGAGATGAGGGAAGGCATTCATTTTGATTAGGTCAGTCCTTCCCCAAAGCGAAATCGGGAGGAGAGACCATCTATTTAAATCCTGCTTGAGTGTAACAAGCAGTGAATCTAGATTCTTTTTCTGAAGATGAGTCTGATTTCTGGTGAGATCAATCACCAAAGATCTTAGAGACTTGGTTTCCCAGGAAAGCCCCAAAAGGATAATGTCTGTCTTCAGAGTTACATGATTGAGAGGAAACACCACTATCTTCTCCCGATTCAACTTATAATGAGAAAACTTACTAAATTCGTTGATGATCTCCAGCATGGGGGGAATGGAGGATGCTGGGTATGATAACTGAAGCAGAAGATCATCTGCATAAGTCGATACTTTAATTACGTGACTTTGAATAATGATACCTTGTATCAGGGGACATTCAGTTAATCTATGAATTAGGGGTTCCAAATACAAATTGGAAAGTAATGGAGACAGGGGGCAGCCTTGCCTTGTACCAGTGTGAAGGGGGAACTATTCCGATATTACCCCATTACAGGATATCTGGGCTGTTGGGGACTCGTAAAGGGCCTGTATCCAATTTTGGAATTCAGGAGGGAAACCGTAGCCATGTAACACTGTAAATAGAAATTTCCAGTCAACCCTGTCAAAAGCCTTCTCGGTATCCAAAGAAACTAGAACTGCGGGGAAGTCTGCATTTCTGGAAGCCAAGAAGACATGTGAAAGGGTACGTAAATGATCTGTTGAGGATCTGCCCTTTATGAACCCCACCTGCTCTGGCCCAATGAGGTCAGGAAGTATTGTGCTGATCTGATCAGCTAACAATTTGGTCAGGATTTTAATCTCTTGATTTAGGAGGGAGATAGGTCTGTAACTAGAATCTAATTCTGGGCGCTTACCAGGCTTGGGCAGGAGAATAATCAGGGCTTCAAACAGAGATGTTTCCGTCGAGCCCCCAGAGAGAATATGCTGATACAAAAGCAATAACAAAGGGATTAACATTTTATAAAAGTTAGGGGAAAAGCCATTGGGGCCCAGGTTTTTTTTCAAGGGAAGGTCTTTAATAATGTTTGCTAATTCAGTATGAGAAATCGGAGATAATAGAAAGAGTTGTTGTGCTTCTGAGAGAGAAGACAGATGAGAATTAACATATATTCATCCAGTGTCTGCATTGTTGGGGGGGTCTGACATTAAACTACACAGCTTATTATAGTAACATCTGAATTTCTGTACAGTGTCAGCTGGGCAAGTTATTAAGGAACCATCTGCAGATGACTGAATGGCCTCAATAAGCCTAGAGAATTCTTGTTGTTCAACTCTCAGTGCAAGGCATCTTCCTGCTTTCTCTCCTTGGTCTGTATAGTTGACATTGGTTTTTAAAATAGAGAATTCTGCCTTCTCCCTCAGAAGATCTAAGTATATGTTTTTCAGTTTGATAAGGTCCTGTCTGAGCTGTTCAGGGAAATGTGGAGAAAGCCTAGCCTCTATATTTCTGATTTGTGACAGAGTAGCTAATAATTTATGTTCTCTCTCTCCTTCTTCCATTTGGAAGCAAGGCCAATCAACAGCCCCCTTAAGTATGCCTTCATCGCACACCACTCCACACTGACCTTCCCAGTGGAATTCTGATTAGTGGAAATAAATTGGGTAATATGTTCTGATATGTACTTGACTACACCTGGGTCCTTTAAGAGCTGGTTATTCAGCCGCCAACTCCCTCCACTTTTAGGAAGAGAGGAAAACGAGAGTTGGCAGGAAACTAGAGAGTGATCAGGCAGGGAACCTGGGTGAATGACTGAATCTAATGCCCCTGGGAGGAATATTTGAGAGATAAATATGTAGTCAATTTGTAATGAAGTCCCATGTACCTGGGAGGTAAATGTATATCCCTTGTCTGTGGGGTGTAGTATTCGCCAAATATCACATAAACCCAGCTGGTCAACCGTACTGTATCTCTAAGTGCCTGTTGTGCCGGAGAAAGGCCCTTATGGGTAAGAGCTGTTTGGTGTTTGGATCAAAAACCAAATTCAGGTCCCCTCCTAGTACCATAGAGAGTGACAAAAAGAGAGTCAGTACATTAATCAGTTGCATGAAGAACCCTGGGGAGTCGGCGTTCAGGCCATAAATACTGCCCACCAGGATCTCAGTGGTATGCATGGTACTCCAACAAACAAAAATCTACCTTGAGGATCACTGATAGTGTGAATGGGAACAAATGGAACAGATCTTGCAGATCATTATCAGAACCCCACAGCTCTGGGTGCTCCCATCGGCTGAGAAGATCTGCCCCATTTGCTGCCTTCTGAGCTTCATAGCTTCAGTATTAAGCAACTGTGACTCCTGTACGAATGTAATATCAGTCTTCAACAAATTCAGGTGTCTAAATATTTTGTATTGCTTTAATTTCTGTCTTGCCCCTTTGATGTTCCATGTGGCAAAATTTAGTGCTCTAGCCATTTGCCCAATAAGTGCGAGAACTTGCTTCTTTTAGGGTTTGGGTACACACTTTTACCCAGGATAACCTTTCATGGACTCTTTCTGTGCCTCCACACCTGCATCATCCCTCCCATCCCACAACACGATACCCCCCACTCAATACCCAGAACATGAAATAATGAACAAGAAGACCCCTGAGTCGGAACACCCTCTCCTTCCCACTCCTCCCATTGACACAATGCAGTACACCATATTACCGCTTTCCCCTCTCCAGCCACCCTAAACAGAACCCACAACTATTATTATGAAGTGTTTCTTATATATAATTGAATGGATACCAACTCCAATATAATTGGCTAATCCCAGCCAGCATTACCATGACCATGCTATGTATATCCTGTAATAGGAACATTTCTAAAAGTACTGGCAGTAAACGTATCGTATCTAAACATAAACATCTATATGAAACTAAATAAGGGACCCTCAGAACGAATTGGGTGAAATGTCAGCCATAAAAGAAAATGAAAAATCCGACTTGTCCCTTGCTAAACAGTCATCTATCTAAGAATCATGGCGGGCTTTGGACTCAGAAATTCTCCCTCTAGTCCCCATAATTCTTCCTTTGCCAAAACTGCAACTGTTGATCGAATGCCAATGAAATTTTAACAGGAATAGAACACATTTCGGCTGTAGCAGTTGAAATAAAGAACAGCCTGGAAAAACAGTGGGTAGACCAGTCTCAAATACATCCTGCACATAGCCTATGACATTCCAGCAAATTCGGCAGACAGACCTTTTTGCATAAGTCTTGCATCTGTGGTAAACCAGGAAATGTGAGCTTCATGCTCCCTCATGCTCCCTCTAGCGACTCTGATCGCATACTGCTGCAAGTTAAGCAAGTAGGCTGAATGCTCCGTGAACATGCGCAATTACGAGGAGGAAGAAAGTAAGCTGCAAAGATCCCGGGTGCAAATAAAAGAATACGCACCCATATGACAACTCTGGTAACCTTGAGACAAAATTTCGGTCCATTCCGCAGTCCATATAGCTGAGTAAATCAATCAGGAGACTGTCCATGAGTGCTGAGATGAGTAAATAGCATATCTCCACACTGCAAAAAGGTACTGTGTGACCATAGAATGGAAGACCCAGCGCCAGGCGTCCCCACTGCAAACTTATTACCTCCTATATGTCATAAGCAGATTGACATTTTCACTGGCATCCCAGTTCCCAGATCATGGGTCACAAAAGAGATCAGGAAGGGAGGTTTTCAGATTTATAAGTGCACTCTCGGGATCCTCATATGATGCGCAGCTGCCCACTATTTGTACTTGAAGATGTACAGGGTACTTCATTTTAAACTTTATGTCAACCGCTATCAATTTCAAGACTAAGGAATGAAAGGCTGCCCTTCTTTGTCTTACAGTTACTGGAAGATCTTGGGTAACTGATTTTGTTGCCCTCCCATCTAACTTCTTGCAGCTCACGGACTTTGGCCAAAAAATGCTGGCGTTCCAAGAAATTAAGAAAACGAAAGATCAGTGGCCATGGTGGGGCACCGGCTGGAGGCATTGGGCGAAGGAATCAGTGCGCCCTTTCTATGATGTACTGGTGCCCAAATGGAGAGGGACCAGCGATGTTATCCACCAGCTTCCTGACAAATAACACTGTGTCCATGCCTTCCTCTTTTTCTGGAAGACCTATGAGGACTGCATTGTTTCTTTGACTGCGGCCCTCTAGGTCTTCCACTTTGAACTCCAGTCAGGCCATCCATTGCCTAGTGGCAACCAGCTCAGGATCGACTGTATCTGCCTGCTTTTCAAGGGAACAGAGTCGGGCTACATTGTCCATGGTGCGTCGGGACACTTCCTCCATTGCTTGAGAAAGCAATTTGATCTCGGAGGAGATGCTTCGGAGTTCCTCTTTAAATGGCCTAAACTCCTCCAAGAATTTGCTGAGGGTAAGCAACTCTTGATCCATTGGGAGATGTTCTGCCACCGTATCCGCCGTGTGAGAGACCAGAGGCTTCTTCTGTGCCTTCTCCGGCGTGACCGGGTGAGTATGTCATGGAGGTGCCATCTTCATTTCAGTGGCCATCCTGTTTCAGCTGACTGAAGTACTAGGCAAGTATTCTTAGCTACTAGCGAGAGTAGAGAGGTTGTAATTTAAGTTGGTTTTCCTTTGAAAATGTACATAAAATGTGGCGGGTGGCTGGAGCTGGTAGATGAAGCTGCTTTCAGGTGCTCTGCATCACCGGAAGTCCTTTCCCACCCTCTCTTAAATCCTTCCACCGTTCTACACAATACCACCTCCTTGGGCAGAGTGTTCCATTTATCTACCACCCTTTCAGTGAAAAAGTGTCTCCTGATTTCACTCCTGAATCTCCCCCACTCCAGTCTCAGCCAATGCCCTCTCGTGTCCCTCCCCCTTCTGATCTGAAGAATCCCTTCTGTATTAATCCTGTTAATACTCTTTAGGTACTTAAAGGTTTTGATCATATTCCTCCATCTCTCCTCTCTTCCAGGGAATACATTTGCAGCTCTCCCAGCCTATTCTCATAGGATTTTCCCTCAAGTCCCTGTATCATCTTCGTTACCATATGCTGCACTCCCTCCAGCGATCTGATGTCCCTCTTCGGGAATGGATACCAGTACTGCATGCAGTATTCCAGGTGCGGCCTGACCAGTGACCTGTACAGGGGTAGGATCACTTTTCTGTGCCTGGAGGAGATTCTCCTTGCTATGCACCCCAGCATCTTGTTTGCCTTCACAACCACCTTCCTGCACTGAGCAGAGTGGTTCTTACTCCCCGTTATTAGTACTCCAAATCCTTTTCCTCCACTGTGCTTTTCAACTGTACACCTCCCAACTGATATTTCCTCCCCTGGTTCTTTGCTCCAAAGTGCAGTACCTTGCACTTCTTGGCATTGAACCCCAACTGCCATGTCTCTGACAATTCCTGTAGTTTGGTCAGGTCTTCCTGCAGCCTCCTCCACCCCTCTATGTCATCTACCACTGCACCGATCATAGTGTCATCTGCGAACATACTGATCCTACTCCGGATCCCATTTGAGAGATCGGCTGTGAATATCCCGAACAGCACCGGTCCCAGTACTAAACCCTGGGGCATCCCACTCGTAATGGTAAGAGTTCTCCACCACCACCACTCTTTACTGCCTAGCCCTCAGCCAGTTGGTGATCCAGTTGACCATTTCTGTCCCCACCCCAGTGTGTTCCAGTTTTCCCCCCAGCCTCCCATGCGGCACTGAGTCAAAGGTCTTGCTGAAGTCCAAGTATAGAACATCCATTGCATGGTCCCTGTCCAGTTCCCTGGTAACCCAGTCATAGTACTCGACTAAGTTCATCTGGCAGGATCTGCCTGATACAAAACCGTGCTGATGGCCATCTTGGAGCCCATTGTCTTCCAGAAAGGTCACCAGCCTCTCTTTTAGGATTGACTCCATGAGCTTCCCTGCAACTGAAGTGAGACTTACCAGTCTGTAGTTGCCTGGATCATCCTTTAGGCCACTTTATGAATGGGCACCCCATTGGGCCATCCTTCAGTCCTATGGCACCCATCCTGTGTCCAGTGATGTACTGAACAGGTCTGCCAGTGGTTCCACCAGGATCTCCACTAGCTCCCTAAGCATGCTAGGGTGAACGCCATCCAGCCCTGGTGCCTTGTCCACCTTCAGTGCCCTTAGTCCCTCCAGCACCCTGTCCTCAGTTATTCTGGTATCAGTTGCCCTGCCCCCCCTCTGCCCACTTCACCCTTCCATGGGGTATCTGCCCCCTTCTTTCCTTTGTGAACAAAGAGCAGAAGTACTCTTTCAGTGCCTCTGCTTTGTCCACCCCCTTCTCCGCCCACCTCTCCCATCTTTCTTAATCCTCACAATCTGGTCTTTGTTTTTTCTTCTCTCGCCAATGTATCTGAAGAAGTCCTTTTCCCCGTCCTTGATTCCCTGTGCCAGTCTTAGCTACTGTACGTCTTGCCCGCTCTTCCTGGACTTCTTCATGTACTCATCTTTGTCCCCTTGCCCTACTGATTTCCTAAGCCTCTGGAATGCTTTTCTCTTGGCCCTCACCCCCTTCCATTCCCTCCCATGTCACCAGCTCGGGTTCTTTGCTCTTCCCTTCTTGCTCCATGTCCTGGTGCAGGTCTCAGTAGCCTCTGCCAGTCCTTTCTTAATGATATTCTATTTTTGATTGGCACTCATGCATGTCTGAATTCCCGTCGGATGCTCAACCAAAATTTACCCTATCCTTTTAAAGTTTGCTTCCTTAAAATTGATCACCCTGGTACCTGTTCCTTCTGTTACCCTTCCCTTCCTGAAATGCGTCTAGTAATCTCTGCTGCTTTGCACATGTGGTGGTTGGGGTGTTACAGTCCACCCAAGGAAGTTGAAGTCCCCTACCACTGTGCTGTCCCCCTTCCTACAGATTCTTCTAATCTGCTCAGCCTTGATCCCCCTGAGCTGGTGGCCTGTACACTACTCCCACCCTCAGTGTCTTTCATTTAGAGTCTTGAAACTACATCCATAGGGCCTCAGTCCTGCCCTCCATTCCCTCCTCTTTCATACACCTTATCCCCTTCACGTAGATCGCCACACCCCCCTTCCCCCTAGTCCTGTTCTTTCTGAATATCGTGTACCCTGGGATCATCCTATCCCCGTCCTGGTTCTGGGTGGCCCATGTCTCCATGATGGCCGCAATGTCCACTCTCCCAACAGCCAAGAGAGCCTGTAGTTCAGCTGATTTGTTACCTAAGCTTCTCGCATTCAGAGCCCACCCTCCAACCTGTGTCTTTCTTCCCCCCACCCTGGTTCCCCTCCCCCAATCTCTTCTTATGTCCCAATCTCAAATACCTCCCTGATAGCTTGGGAGGTAAGCATGCTTGGCTCCCCCCCCCGGGATCCCTGCCTACTAGCTGTCCTCCCACCACCCTTCCCACCTAGTTTAAATCTATCCTTGATGCTATTGTAACCCCCCTGTTACCCGGGGTTACTAGAATCCCAGTAAGGCCTAGTGGTAGGCAGGGAAGGCAGCTTGTGAAACTCCAGTTAAATGGATTTCACACTGTCTCACTCTGTTCTCAGTCTCAGCTGAGACTGAGGGATGACATCATCTTAGAACTTTCGCAGCTGCATAAGCCACACTGGAATGTTGCAGTTGGAGGTTAGTGTAGAACGTTGGGGATTTTGAATTCAGTCTGTGTGCAGTCTGAGAGAGAGACAGTAGTACAGCTGAGTGTGTGCAGGCTCTCAGAGCTTTAAGCTCTGTTTTAGAGCTACCTTTGGGAAGGTGTGTATTTCCAACTGAAGAGAAACACAAGAACTGGTAATTAAAGTGGTGGAGACCGCTTTCAGTGATTCAAGAGCCCCATCCCTGAGGGGATGGGGGGAAGGTTTTTGCCTGTTTTCCAGGGGCAACCCTCCTGTGTCTGGCTAAGGGAAAGAAGCTGCCTATTCAAGTTGTGCTGAGGCACCAGATGCTCAGAGAGAGAAATTCCTTGTGGAGGAATCACCTGTGGGGCACCTGCAACCAAAGGGTGAGTTCGCTCTGAAAAAGGGCCAAGTGTTTTTTTCACCTGAACAGTTGGAAAGTGGGGACTGGACTGCTTAACTCAGTGGGGGGTCTAGAGAAATGGACAATGCCACTTAAAAGTATGTTCAAGTCCAGCACAAATGGGAAGCAAGACAAGTATATGGAATGTGATATACATTTAGCAAGAATCTACATTGCAAAGCTTTACAAGATGAGGTGTTTACTGTCCAGAGAAATGGCCGGGTATGAATTGTGGGAACGAGAGGTGGGAGTCCCCCATCAGTAGTAACCAAATTCATCTCTATGGATTTGGTCTGAGACACCTTTTACTTTCTCTCAGGTACTTAGCCAGTGCCTGAGGAAAGCACCCAGACGTGGGATTGAAAGGAAGAATTCCCTGATGGAGCCGAGGTGCTCTTAGGTGGTTTAAGGAGCCACCAGAAAATGTTTCCATGAAGTATGGAAGGTGTCTGAGTGGCCAGCAAGGGAGCAGAGCCAGTGAAAACCCAGAACAGTGTACAAGTTCGGGCTGTGTAACCCAAAGCAGCGTGCAAGTCTGGGCTGTGTGCCCGGTGGGTTCAGAGCCTGAGGGTTAAAGTTTTGAGGAAGTGTTCTTGTTTCTTTTAATCTGCATTACCAGGAGTGTAGCCCCATGGGGGTCCATCTATGCTTTGTTTATTCTGTTTGGACGTGAATAAAAAGCCACACTTTAGAATCCCACTTCTGGTATTGGACATTACAGTTATTGCTTTCTGTGTTCGGAATTACTTGAGTGCCCCTGTGCAGAGTAGCCAAACCTAGCCTTTGAGCCGAGTGACCTGTTCCTCCCCGAACCCAGCCCACCTGGTATTGCTGTCAGATTCAAACAGCATACCGGCCTGAGGTTACACTATGTACCCCTCAAACCTCTGCTTTAATTCCCTTTCCCCTCCCCACTCAGGTGCAGCCTATCCCCTGCATATAGATCCTTATTTTCCCATGTACTGCCTCAGTCCCCCACTACCCCATACCCCTTAGACTGACACCATTCCCCCAGCCATTTGCTGAACTTCCCAATCCTCTCTTTCCTTCCCACACTCGCGCAGGGTACTGGGAGCACCTCTGAAAAGGCTACTGATTCCCCCACTTCCTCATACAGTCCTCCTAATTTTTCAAACCTCCTCCTCCTCACTACTTCCACTGTCTCCCCACTAGGTCATTAGTGCCTATATGCACCACATGCACCACTAAATGCTCCAGGTAATTAGTGTCCACATGCACCACTAAATGCTCCAGGTAATTAGTGCCCACATGCACCACACGCACCACTAAATGCTCCAGGTAATTAGTGCCCACATGCACCACATGCACCACTAAATGCTCCAGGTGATTAGTGCCCACATGCGCCACACGCACCACTAAATGCTCCAGGTAATTAGTGCCCACATGCACCACTAAATGCTCCATGTAATTAGTGCCCACATGCATCACTACATGCGGTTTCTTCCTGCCCCTCCTACACTACCACTACATGCAGTTTCTTCCTGCCCCATCTACACCACACCTTTGGAACTATACCCCTGTTAGCGCTAGGACTACACACAAACGTTTGCTAGCCAGGGGCCACCCATGATAATGTCATGCGTCAGCATTAATATAAATGTGGGCAGCCCCATCATTCCTCAGTTCCCTGCCAGAGATTAGACTCAGAGGACCTCCAGCCATGGGAAACCAGGAGATCAGACCAGCAGCAGGCATACAAGGTGAGATATGGTGCTGGACATAGCAGCCACAGATTAGGATCAGGCACAACATCTGGTGCAGCCCTCACTGAAGTAGAAGGATGGAGGGAGGGACCACATGGCCTACTGGACAAGATTCTCTTGAAGATGTACTGTCATTTGTGCAACTGCTCTATCTTCATCAAGAATATCTCTTCCATTGAGCCACATCTTTGGAATGAGTCCCAAGCAGTCCCAAAAGTCAGTGGGAGGATGGTACAGACCGATGAATATTCAAGATAGCAGGCCTTGCAGTACAACAAGCCTGAATTCAGCACACCTGTGAGAGACTATGTCAAGACTGTAATGTTTAGTGAAGGTGTGGACAGTGCCCCATCTGGCTGCCACACAAAGATCAGCCACAGAGACATTTCTAAAACAAGCAACAGAAGTGGCCACTCCCCTTGTGGAGTGACCATGAACCACACCAGTAAGTTCCTTATCATACTTCCTATAACAGAACATAATACAATGTGCCAGCCATTTGGACAGGCACTGTTTAGACACAGGGGGTGCCCTCTCCCAGGGGAGAACAAAACTGAAAGCTGGGAGGAATTTCTGCAGTTCTTGGTGTGATTCACATAGTATCTGGGTATTCTATGCACATCCAAAGTATGGAGAAATGCCTCACCTTGACTGGCATGCTCAGGATAGTAAACAGGCAGGTGTATCATTTGATTCAATATAAATTCAGACATTACCTTTGGAAAAAAAACAGGATTCCTACGCAAAGAGACTCTGTGAAAAATCTAATGAGGTTCACACATTAGAGCCTGAAGCTCTGAAATCCTTCAAACTAAAGTGATTACAACCAAAAATAATGTTTCCCATGACAGGAAACATAAACCACAACTCATGGCTGACTCAGAAGGACCCATGTCAGTTTCTCAAGTACATAATTCAGGTCCCAAGGTGGAACTGGATTGGAGATAGGAGGTTCCATATGTAAAATACCTCTTGGAATAGTACAGGACACCTTTAATTGTGCTACCGGACGACCATCAACAGGGACATGGAAGGCTGTAGAGCAGGAACCAAGTGAATTTATCTATGTGTCTGGGTCCGAAAGGTTTGATGATTGTTTCTCATGCAAAAAAGTATGTAGAATTCAGATTTACAACTCTTTTTCATCCATAGTTGTATGTTTTATTGAAAAATGAACTTTCTTAAGAGTAACTTAAAGTTTTAAATTTATATAACAGACTTGATTTAGTTAGTTATTTCTTTAATTTATCTAATTTATTTAATAGACTTAGTTTACTTAGTTATTAAAGTAACTTATTTAATGTTTCAGATATGGCTAGCAAGACTTCTCACAAACCGCAGAGGTGATGCATCCTATACACTGATCCAGGAGTTAGCACAGACCATGGAGACCCGCTACATTTTGATGATGCTCATTGGGAAAAAGTAGTTAATGCAAAGGAAAGGCGTTCTAGTCAAACACTGTCAAAGTACAACATGGTGTGTCTTGAATTGCCTGAACGTTACTCTAGCAGCCATGGGTATCATTATATCTGCTACAAGAACTTCACTGCATATAAGAGTTCCGGTAAACTCGCAGCTGATGAAACTTTTAAAAATGCATTGTAAAGAGTTATTCAGCAAAATTGCTTTGCTCCCAAGTTCATAGTGCTCTATCTGAATCTGCAGCATCTACATGAGGCATATTCCAAATTAATGTATATTTTGCAAATCATACAAGAAAAGGAATCCTAAGGGGTCAATGGAGACTTTTGAATATCCTACAACATGTGTAACTTATGGGACAGCAGACAGCATAAAAAAACATAGCAAAAGAAATGGACAATCGACAAATGGATATGATGGTAGGCAGTATTGATCTCATAGACAAAGAAGTGAAGTATGACAATAGCTATAAGAACAAGTATGTAAAAATGGCAGAATGAATAAAGGGCACAGGTACAAAATGTGAATACAGTCAGTTGAGGGACAGTCACCAGGTTGCCTTTTCCAGACTTGATAAGTAAGTGCTGTGCATCATTGTTAATGGAATGCAAAAAGAATCATTGCTATCTCTATAGAAAAGGTACATGGACATTCTTATGGAGTGTAGTGGGCGTGAAACAAATTACAACCCACAGAGCTTGCAGTCAAAACTGGCAGATCACTTCAAAGATGGTATCATATTTGATACCAAAAGTAGAAAAGTGGGTACAGTCATCAGGTCTGCTAAGAAACAGGCTGAATGGAGGGATGCACAAGCAGCTCAACACATGAGAACAGTTGTTGGAACTCCTAAAGGTACAGCCTCATAATAAAACCAAAGTTAAAGCTGAAGACGTAATGGAAGAAAATGTAAAACTGCCACCCGTTCTTCAGACATTCCTACGTACTGTACTCACGGGTTCATCAGAAGTGGGCAGTGAATGGCAGGACAGAGTAGTTCAATCTATTGCAGATGACATAGTGCTTGCAGTGTCAAGGGGAATAATCAAGCCACAAAAACACTTCTTGTTGGGCATGGGTATTAAATCCATGACAGGCAGTAAGAAAGTTTTAACTATTTTGAACAGGTTTGGTCACTGTGTCAGCTACCATGTTGTGGAGGAACTTGAAAATGCAGTCACAACCAGTATAACGGAGAAGAATATTGCTACACCAGATGGATTGCTCATACAGCCCAGTTTAGCCACTGCTTTGGCTTTCAACAGTTATGATAAGATGACTTAGACACTTGACGGTCATGACACTTTGCATGACACTGTGGGTACAGCATACCGAAACATACCATCCAGTAATGAGGAGACAGCTGTACCCCAAAAAAGGTCTAAAGAAGCTATGACAAGAACACACACATGGATGACCAAGTGCCAACAAGAAATAAAACACACACAATAGAAATAAACACAGATACGCAAAGATCAGAAGTTGATGCCCATGACCAGGCAGGGCCATCTTTAACATGAAAGAGCAAATGACGCAGAACATCAAAGACAAAGGCTGAAGATTTTGATGAAGACTGTTTGCCAAGTGTAAAGAAGCAGATATTGCAGCCAATGGCATGACAGGAACAAGACACTGTACCCAGGTGCATTCAAACATCTCGGAGGAAAAGAGCTCTAGATATTGGCGAGAAAGACATTTGGCCATATACATCTGGAAAACCAAAATGAAGACAATATCAATATAAGGTGACAGAAAGCTCTGAACCAAAAAAACCTCATGCAAGCTAAAAGAAGGGACGTTACGTGGATGATATATTGTGCAAGTGTAGATGTTACTGCAATGTGGCATGGATGAAATGCCCTTGTTTCTGTAGATGACCTACCACAGCAGATCATATCATACATGGACCCTATTGGAAAGTCTTCTACAAGGCTTGATGTACTAACATACTAAAATGACAGCAGAATAGGCCTAACGGTCTTTCGTGTCTGCTCGTTTGGTCAGCCTCCACCCTGGGTGCTGACCTTGCTGCCCCCCCTTGCTTCCTCTGGCTTCTCCCTTCCCAGTTCTGGATATTCTTGCTGCATTGGATTTTGCTTCCAGAACCCTTCCCCTGTACCTGTCCCACCCCCTCTTGAACCCCTCCATTGTCTCTGCCTCCACCAGCCCCCTAGGCAGCGCATTCCATGGCTCCACCACCCTCTCAGTGAAGTAGCACCTCCTCCTTTCTCCCCTGAATCTTCCCCCCAGCTTCCACCCATGCCCTCTAGTGGCCCCCTCCTCCTTCCTTTGAAGCACCCTGACTGTTCCTCCATTTACCCTCTTCATGTACCTGAAGACCTCTATCATGTCCCCTCGGTCCCTTCTCTCTTCCAAAGTGTACATATTTAGCTCTTCGAGCCTCTACCCATAGGTCCTGTTCCCCAAGCCCCAAATCATTTTGGTTGCCCTCCTCTGGACCCTCTCCAGGAGGGTAATGTCCTTCTTTAAGTGTGGCCTCCAAAACTGCACGCAGTACTCAAGGTGCGGCCTCACCAAGCAGTTATACAGAGGGAGTATCACTTCCCCTCCTTCTGGAGGTGATTCCCCTAGCGATGCATCCCAGCATCCTGTTGGCCTTGGCTGCTGCCCTCCTACAAGTCTCTGAGTTGTTCATCTTGACATCTACCACCACTCCCAGGTCCTTCTCAGCCATCGAGACTTGTAGCATTTCCCCCCCAGGGTGTACACGTGGCCTGGGTTTCTGGCCCCCAGATGGAGTACCTTGCATTTCCCTGCATTGAACCTCAGCTTTCACTTTCTAGACCATCTTTCCAGAGCCTCCAGGTCCCCCTGTAGGGCTACCCTCCCCTCCTCCATGAATACTGCTATCAAGGTTATGGATGAATGCCAGGAGGACTATGTGCCTATTACTTATGACTTGGCCATAGCAAAACCTGCGCTACAAATTCAGTCCACAAAGTCCCCCGGAATATGACAGACTTTTCATATGCTTTGGACCATTTCATATAAAATTTGCATATTTCAAAGGTCTTGGATACCTCCTGAATGGTTCTGGTGGAGACCACATTCTTGCTGAAAGTGGTGTATTGGCATTGGGATCCCTGAGTGGACTTCTTCAAGGAACATTTTTCAATCGGGCAAAGAGGATTCACCCAATGCTATCAGCAGCATTCAGAATTAAACGTTTGCAATGCTTTATACAATATAAAGGTTTGCCAGACTTTCCACTGTCAAAGCATCTGCAGCAGCTACGTAATGACCCATCGCCTTCCTCAATGGTGGATCTAGAGAATACAGCTGAGTTCAAGACATTCATGGAAGCATATAAATTGTTCTCAGATTCCACACACTGTGGTGAGCATGGTGCAGCTGCTCAATTTGGGCTGCAGTACTGCAGTTTGGTAGAGTTGTACCAACTCTTCTGCCATTCCATCAGGGCAAATGACTTGCCCCTCTTTGTATATAGCTTGGAGAAGATGATACCTCTTTACGTCACAACTGGGCACCCCAACTATGCCAAGTGGATGACCCTGTACCTTATGAATTTGCTAAACATGGATGAGGCCCACCCTGGACTAAGGAAAAAATTTGAGAATGGAGCATTAACCATTGCAAGATCAAAGAGAGGGTTTAGCAGAAATGACGTAGACTTGACCTTGGAACAAACAATGCTGATGCTGCATCAAGACTAGCCAGGATTTCTTCTTTGACACAGAACATCAATGCAAGAAGGAGGTGGAACATTCTGCGGTCAGCAAAAAGTAGAATTGTTGAAAGTCTTATGGAAAGAGTTCGGTCTTGTCAGCCATGAAGAAGCCAGCCAAGAGCTTAAGAGTTTTAGAGTTAAACGAGATACGAAGGATCTAAACAAGCTGTTGAACACAATAGACTCCTCCATGAATACATTCTGGGATGCGTTTAAGGACATCAATCTTTATTCAATAGGTAGTGAAAAAGCAGTATCACAAGAGGTAGCAAACAAAGTGCTACAGGTTACTGAGATAGGTACTCGGATGTATCATGTGTTTAGAGATGAATGCATTACCAAAAGGCAGTAGGTTCGAGGAACCCATCAAAAGATACAAGTTGAAGAACTTTGCACATGATGCAATGAAGGTGAAGATTCAGAACAAGGACAAGAAAATTGCTGAGTTGAAAGGAACTCGAGACCTCTTTGGACCCTTGCTATATCTATCTGCAACTTCAACAGCTGAATTTATAATGGTGTTTGCCAACCTGCTAACCTCTGGTATCACTCTCCTTAGGAAACATTGATGGATCAATGAACACAACAATGAAGTCAACACTGCTGAAGAAACATGAGACCAGAGTCCAAAGTATCCACCCTGATGCTGTAAATGCCACTGTGGTTGATGCCATGTTCTTGGTCAGAAGTCTTACAAACCTGCTTCCAACATTCCATGGTATGGCAAAAAACATCCTGTCTCTTGTTTGCTGCATGTCCGCAAATGAAGTTCACCTTGTTAGTGACTGTTACAAGTCACGATTGATCAAAGGTCTTGAACAAGAGAAGAGAGGAAAGCATAGCATCTCTCCACTCTCCTATCTTATAACTGGTCCTGACCAAAACCGACCAAGAGACTTTGCTGGATCCCTGTCTTCATCTTCATTCAAGATGGCACTCCTGCTGGCCCATCAGCGCAGTGGTTGGATTTCTGCTTGTGATGCCAGGGACCCAGGTTTGGGAATGGACCCAGCGCATTGGAGGGCCGGCTGGGGCGAGAAGGATGAAGCATCCTGAGGACTGCTCTCCTTCTCTGGGGAAGGGGGAGTGTGTCTGGCGCTTGATGGACCCCTGGTGTTAGAGAGTGGGAAGCCCCCTCAGTAGCCCCACCCAGGGGGGTAAGCCTGGGCATGGGGGGCAGCGAATGGACAGGACCCGAGGAAAAAAATGGGAAGGCTGGACCAAAAATAAGAATGTGTATGTATATATATATATATATATATATATAGAGGCAAAAAACTCCATTTAATGCATTAGTCAGGGTTGTTCCACAGCAACAAAACTGAGGAAATTCGATGTACGGGTTGAAACTCCCTTTGCACCCTCCAGCCCCCCAACTGGAATCGGATGAAGAGATCATCGGCCCTAACTGTCACCCCATCACATGTGGAAAGAAGCTGAGGAATAGGAGAATGGGGTGACAGTTAGGACCTATGACCTAATGTGCACCCCATTCCAGTTGGGGAGTGGGCTGAGGGTGCAAAGGGGTTTCAACCCTAACATCGAATTTCCTCAGTTTTGTCGCTGTGGAACAACCCTGACTGATGCATTAAACTGAGTTTTTTGCCTCTAATTTCCCTTCTTTTTGAGAATGATAATGAGAAATAGTGAATGTAATGTGGCGGCAGGAGGGCCCCGCGCTCCCGCCACGTGATGTCTTGTCACATAGTAACATTGTGCCTGCAAAAGCAAATCGTAATGCGCATAGTGACGCAAAGAGAAACAGTACTGTAGACAGAAATGTTAAAAACAACGCAAACGCAACCACAAATGAAAACGCAAAGAGTAACGCACATGGTGGCGTAAACGTGAATGGCAAGTGAAATGGGTACGGAACCGCAAGCGGAAACGGTAATGGTAAGAGTAATGTGTTATTGAGCTGGTTTTCCCAAAAGCTGTATTGAGAAAGACAGTGAGTACAAAGAATGTATGCAAAATAATGACTCTCGAACACAAAATGAGGACTTGGAATAGTAAATTGCTTATATCTCAGTAACGTCATGACATAGAAAAAACTTTAAAAGTCATATGAATTATCACTTTCTGACTAGCTTTGTATTTTTGGTGAAAAGTCCATTATCTCACCGTTTTGAGATACGGGCTCGGAAGACGCGGCGAACGCCGTAATGTTATCCTATGAGAAAAAAACCGAAGTTCAGAGTGCCATAACTTATCCTCCCTGTAATATTTTTTCACCAAACCACTGAAAGGCACATCTGTTGGATGTTGGCTGTGTTCCCTGTAAATTTCAGCCCAAAAGACCAAACCGTTATTTTGCAGCAGGGCGCCAAACGATTGCTGCAATGCGTCATATGCGGTAATATTATCCTATGGGAAAAAGCATCAACTTTGGAGTACTGTAACTTTGCCGCTGTGTAATATTTTTTCAACAAAACACAGAAAGGCACATCTGTGAGACGTCGGCTGCGTTCCTTCCAAATTTCAGCCCAAAACTCCAAACCATTCTTTTGCAGCAGGGTGCCAAAGAATTACTGTTATTTTGGGCATAGTGTCGCAAAGTAGTGTCGTGATTTCCGAAAGCTTTCACAAAAATTTGTGATACTTTCGTGAGTGCGACACTACTTTGCGAAAGTACTTTTTCCAGAAATCTGAAAAACATATTTCTGGGGTGTTTTACCCCAAAATAAAGACATGGCTAGCATCTTCAGGGCCCGACTAGGTGAATACAAAAGGAATTAGGTTGCTAGAGGGTCTCAATTTTAAATGCCAAGCATTTTTCTGATCAGTAACTGAAAACAAAATGGTGGATTTGTGACAGTAAAAGGGCCATTTGTGACAGTAAAAAGTGCATTTTCGACACTGTTGAACTTTTTGTTAACTTTTCCCATTGACTTATAATAGGAAATTGTTTTTTGAATAACTTTTGAACTGTTTAATATTTTTTCACGAAATCTTTGAAAGGCACATCGGGGACCCTGGCCGCACATTCCCTGAAAATTTTGGGCCAGTCGCGCAAACCGTGCGACCTGTAGAAGCGACCATAGAATTCCAGAAAAAGCGTAAATGCACGCGCAGATCACGCTTAATAACTCCGCAGCCGTGTATCCGACCGGTACGAACTTTGGCAGATCCCAAGGCATATGGGTCTTGATCATGTATTCCAAATTACAGGCAAATCCGTCAAACAGTTGCAAAGTTATTAAGGTGCAAAATTTTGGGTTTAACATGTAAATGGCTCTTCAACCTAACTATAGTGGCACTACTGTGCTATATAATATATATATATATATATATATTAGATGCAAAAAACTCTGTTTAATGCATTAGTTAGGGTTGTTCCACAGTGACAAAAGTGAGGAAATTCGCTGTTAGGGTTGAAAACCCTAACTCCGAATTCACCCCCCCAGCACCACACACACACACACACACACACACACACATATGCAAGTATGGGGGAGGACCAAGTCAACACAACCAATGACAGACATCCAGCAGCAGGTGACAGAAATAACAAACAATTGTCTGAATGTACTACGAGACATCTCCACCCACCTGACCAGGTACTGCATGCTCAGTGGAGATCAACGGCAAAACTGAGGCCATGTACACCAAACGTACACATCCCTGATTGCAGCTGCACACAACGCACCACACTTAGTAGTTGCATGGCTCATTACATCGAGGTCTCTCACACCACACCACAACTGGTACTGTGCCGTTAGTCAATATAAATGATGAAGGTGCATGATGACAGTTGTAGAAAGGTTTTAACAATAGTGAGCATACATTTATTAAGAGAAGTACATAAATTTACTACAGGACACTAGCATGCTCAATATAAAAATAGTGTTACATTTAGTATCTGATTTACATAGTGGTACATTTACTGCAACAGTTTACTCAAGATAGAGAGGCTGATGTAAACGTATGGAAAAGCATTGGCTGTTCAACGATGTGCAATTCGTGCTGCCAGTATCAGATGCATTCTTACTGATGAAGGTGTACTGCTGATGTACATACATAGACTTTCAGTGTGTTTGAATACTAAAGATGCAGTAAGTATTCTTTGTAAGAAACAGCGTAATTGCATGGATCAGGCCTAGCAGCTTCTAAATATCATAGTACTACTGAGCCAGCAATGACGTACCTGTATCGGAGATGTATATAGCATAGATTTTCTTGTAGGCACTTACTGAGTATGTTGTACCTGATAAAGACAATCTCATTGCATCTGTGATGACTAACTTATTCAAATAGTAATACATTTACTATTGTTGCAATGAGTGATCTATCCCACTTATGGACACAGTGTAATTTTTTTAAACAGTTGTTTCATACTCAGGCTGTATGCCTAGTGTTTGGGTTTGCCACACTTCTGTCACTGATGCTATCAAAGTGATAACTATGTTAATTGTGGTACAACAGGAATCAAGTAGGTATAGTGTAGACATAAACAGAATGTCTTTTAGTATTGATTTAACTCACAATGGGGTAAGTGTACTAGGACAGCAGGGGTTATTCTCTATTACTGACTCTGTCACTTATAATCACACTAAGGTTTCGATGACTGTAATGTTCAAGTTACACTGTTCATCTTCATGAGTTCATATTGACAGCCATTCTCCAGTAACTAGACAGTGTATGGTGTAACTGGGTGGCACACTGTGTTGCAAACCTGCTGCAGTGCCTAGCAGAGGAAGAGTATCTACTCATAAAGACAATTAAGCAATAAGGCATAACCAATAGTTATGTTAAATGGTCTGTTAATCACCCTGTAGGGCTTTAATGTTGAATGAGGCATAGCTGAGTGCCATATGTCGCTAGACAGTGATAAACTGACCATTAACATAATACCTGGTAGTGGCTTATTGCTATCATAACAAAACTGTTTTTTAAACAACATTAAACCATGTTCATCATATAGGCTCTACATGTATGTTAATAAAATTATACAATGGACCTCGGACACTGACCAATCAGATAGGCAGGCTGGCACCTTACCTCTGTTGATTATCTACTGATAATCACCGCAAAGGTGCCAGCCAGCCGATCTCAATAACAGCAACAGAAAAATGTAAAAATCATTCTGAGCCGCCATCTTCGTTTCTCGATAAATGTTGCTGTACTAACTGGCCTCTACCTGTGCAACCACAACAACTAAAAACAACTTAATTAACCAAGATATCACCCAACAGCATTTTCATAAGTCATTCACGTAAACCGACCACTTTATCCACCTAACTTGTAGCTTGTTCTCCACTGCATTCCCGCTTGCTCTCCGCTCCGTCCCCACTCTCTCTTCAGTGCTGTGATCTGTCAAAAAAAAAAACGAAACTGCCAGAAAAAAGCTGTATAATAAATTCCCCATAACACCATTGTGTCCGCATACCTGGAACCTGAAAAGAAAATCACGACCTCTGACGCCTCTCTCTGCCCAGTCGCTGCGCTGAACACATCGTGCTGTCTGTGTACTGGAGCGTGACACCTGCTCGCAAAATCTTCCCAAAACTGAGACACAGACTGTCAAAAAAAAAAAAACCTGAAACCTTGCCTCCTCTCTTTCTCTAGGTGAGCAGCAATGAACATTTAATTTTCACACTGCTCTCTCTCTGTCTCTCTCGCTGTCTGACCTGCACCTCGCTGACCTCTCCCTTGCTCTTCATTACAGCCCCCTCTTTCGCTACCATCTACAAAGTGTAGAAATGTTCACATTGTGCCACGTTCAGTCATAACCAAAACCAAAAAAAAAAGACTACAAACTTAAAAACGAAATGTATCTGTCTCTGTGTCTCTCTCTTTTGGGGGGTTACTAAGGGATGACGCCCATTCTAGATGGCAATAATGGACTATTATTATAATGCAAAGAAATATGAATACTTCTGATTGGGTGGCAAAATTCCAACAGGGCAACATTAACTCACGTTAACCTACCATGTACAACCGAATAGCAAAGTGTAGTAAAAATGAAAAACTTGAAAACGTGAAAAAGTCCCAGCGACTGAAGGAAAACACACAGCATTAAATGGCTGCCTGCATACGGTCTCCAATTAGTTCAACACGCCGGCCCCACAACCATGTTTCTTGAAGTGTAAAAATGAATAAGACATCCACAAGCTAGCAATCAGTTTCAATAATAAAGGAAATCATCAGAAGAAGTGTCACAGAGCAAGCATCAGACACCACGTCTCTCCGTAGTAGTAAAATTTCACATCCACAATCAACTGCCTGCCTGTTTACATGCTACCCTCAGCAAATGTACAAAACAAGTACATATTTAAACAGTGTCAATGCTAAGGACACAGAAACCATATTAATCGTACAACCAATAGTAAAAAAGCGACCCTGTAAAAGAAAGCGCTGTAAAAATAGCATGTCCCCATAGCAAGAGTTCAGTGTTAACATTAAAAACCCAAGTACCTTCACAAGAGTTATTTCTCCATCGTGGTATCGCAGAGCCTCCCGCCATTGAAAAGCAGATCTTCCGTCGTCCTGTAGCTCATTGACATTGCAAAACCGGTCACAATTAAACAGCTATGGGAAAAAAGTGAAATAATGAAGTATTGCTGCATTTCTTCCAGTTCTTGCAAGCACATTGCCCCCCCCCAACACAATAAGCACACACGCGACACAGAATCACCATGTAAATCTTTTAAAATAGAATATTAAAACGGCAGTTACGTTAACAGTCTAGCAAATGACGACCTGGCTGCGCGAACCATTGAAAAGGGAAATACTTAAATACGTAAAAGCCACTCAACTATGGCCCTTGAAATGAATTTCAGCCTGTTTGGAAATATGTCGGTTCCAGAGTGGGTAAATGGGACCCCTGATTTCATCACCGCCCACACAAGCATGACTCCAGCATACTCCGATATCCATGAGGCAAGAATGTCACCACATAGGATACAAAATGTGAACTCATTTGACATCCTTAATGACAGGTTAGACGATGATGAGGTTACAGCTGTCGTCCTGACAGCATCTCAGCTCAACAACCAGCCATTTCAACAGAATCCATTGCAAGTAGTAACCACAGTAGATGAAAATGAGACTACTACCAGCAATCACACACCAGATGCAGAGCCAGAGGCAACTGACACAGAGGCTACCAATGCACCAGCATACACAGCTGGCAATGAAGAAACAACATTTGTGATGCTTTTCCTAACAGAGGTGACACAACCAGAACATGAGAATACCATAGTACCTGATCAAAAGGTATAAATATTTCAGGAAATTCATAATAATATAGCTCAATACACATGTAAATAAAAGTAATCCATAGTGCTTACATAGCCCACTGAATGCATCCAGTCTGTGTCTGTGTGTGTGTCTGTGTGTATGTCTCTCTCTCTCTCTGTGTGTGCGCATGTGTGTCTGTTTGTTAGTGGTGGATGCAATAGAGGTTCAACCTGCGTGTATGGTTCAGTATAAATGTCATAGATCATGTCTTAGTAGAACGCAATGGCAACCAAATGTAAACATAACAAAATCTGCATAAATCCATACCCCACCCAGTTCATAACTACATGTAAACAAAATAAACCCCAGAAAGCAGCAGTCTCCAAACAAATGTATAAGACAGTAGAAAGTCTGCTATATTAATAATATCAACAAGGTATTTCCAGTGGTTCTCTCAATGATCAGTACAACAACCACTAGGGGCATGCAATACTCAGCTATGTCACATGCCACACTTCTCCCTTACTGGGTGATAAACACACCATTAACAAAATCCCTGGGAATACCTCTTTTAAGCAACAAGGCATCACCAAGACTTATGTAAATGGTCTGTTAATCACCTTCCAGGAGTGTACTGTAAGACAAGGCGTAGCCAAGTGCTAGATGCCCCTAGAGTGTGATAAATCTTCAACTATACCAAACCTCGACATGCATGACTGTCCCCCTCCCCGCAGACATGGGATACCTAAGGTAAACATCACAGTACTTACTGTCATACCCATGTAATTAACCAACAAATGAACTCACTCCCCCATTAAAATCTTAACCCCCTACCCATACCCATTACTATACACTCCCCACTATTTCCTTTGATGTTGAGTAACCCAATCCACATCAGCAACACCTCTCTCCTCTAAACTGTCATAATGTGACGTGGAATCCCACCCCAACGTTACAATGTTTCTAATCCCCTCTCGTCCACCTGCATCCCCCGATCACCAACACCTCCCCACAATGTAGTTGACATTGTTAGTCTACCTCTAGTACACCAAACACATTACTTTTTGTGAAAAAAGCAACTGCCCTTGATGTATTTTGTTTTTTTGTGAACTGAAAAAGAAATAAAAATTAATGGTCCCTTGTGTTCTCTTCTAACCCCACCCCAACCTGCACCCATCCTCCACATACCCTTCCTACATATAAATATGTATATAAAAAATATATATATCTAATAGATAATAAAAAGAGTCTTAAAAATGGAGCTTTCTGTTTGGCTTTAAGCACAATGAAACAGTAATGTAAATGAGTTATTAACATAAGCCATTGCAATTCCTTATCCAAAACAACTCACAATACACACCTCTCCCACTACGTAGGTTTTGTCCTCAACCACTTCTCCTCTCCCACACTTATTGCTCTCCTGGTCACCCTAGTCCCCACCTTCAAGCTCTTCCTGGCCCCCACCTCCCCTCCAGACACCATATTTTTCCCCTCTCTCTGCTGTCAGGGCTCCCCTACCCTTCTAGCTCCCTCCCTAGGGGTGCCCAAAGTCCCCTTGCTATCTCCTGACCTGCGCACTGTGGACAGCCACTGTATTGGTCAGTACTCCACCTGCAGTTGATGCCTCCCTCTGCTGTGGTGGTCCTCCAGATTGGATTACTCACCCACTAGCTGTATACCATCCACTGCAAAGTTCGTTCTACCACCTTCCTCTTTTCCCAACCGCCACATGGGGTGTCTGCCCATTCAGCCCCCCCCCATACAGCCACCTGCAACTGTTGTTCTCCTACCCCTTGCCACAAGGTGAGCTTATCGTATTGAGCTTGTAGCCGTACTCATGTTTGTTAGCTGTAACTCTGTACTCTTGTCTATTTACCGAACTGTGCCCCACCTGTGTCTGTCTGAGATCATTATTTCTGCATGCACCATGCCTGAATTGTACTAGCTACTGTGTTCTCTCTCCCACATGTAGTTGTGGCCCTGTATAGCACCCTGAATATTGGACCATTTTTTTCTCTGTATCATAACCTACCGGGTCACACCTGAAAATAGTAACTTGTTGCCTAGTGTGCTTATCTGATTAATAAAAAAATAATATTATAAAAACGGTCTGAGAAATTGAGCTTTCTGATTGGCTGCAAACATTCTAACAGCCTTATGTTAATCTTTTATTAACATACATGTACACCTTAGCCATATGATGCACTGAGTATTAACCCTCATCCTGACCAATAAAGTAACAGAATTTCGTACACAAAACAGCCACCAACAGTGATATATTTTTCTGTTTCTTATCTCAAAAATACAGGTTGAAATACTGAAGCAAGAGCAACCATTGCCAGACTCAGCAAAGATAACTAACTCCAGACATGTACAAGTCACAGAAGAACATGTAGACGTACTCGAGGAAAACAGAAATGAAAAAAGCACAAGAAAAGCAGCACAACGGTCTGTGAAACTCTTTAGAGAATGGTTAACCGAAAACAAAAAAAGTGCAGAGTTTGAATACTTGCCAGTGCCTGACCTATGTAATACACTAAGACAATTTTACGCATCAGTTCGCAATAAACAGAGCAAATATTATAGTCTTGGAAGTTATGTCAGCATAAGAGCAGGGTTAAATCATCATCTCAATGATCCACCTTTCAGTCGTAAAATTAATATAATGCATGGGAGTGATTTCCAAACAGCCAATAATATTTTCCTTGGCCTAATAAAAACACTCCGCAAAAAAGGTGAGGACAAAACATCACATTATCCCCGAATAACAGACAGCGATCTATTAAAGCTGCGAGCCTCACCACTGATGGACACATACACAGCAACCGGCCTAGTCCACAATGTATGGTTCAACATACAGCTACACTTTGCCAGACGTGGTCAGGAAGGGTTAAGAGACCTGACACCAGCTTCATTTGTATTAAACACAGATGAAAATGGGCTAGAGTATGTAACACTGTCTTTTAATGAAGATACAAAAAACCACCACCAAATGCATGAGTCCAACAAAGAAAGGCTAAGAGGTCATATGTACCAGATCCCAGGTGACCCCACATGTCCCATCCAATCTTTTAAAAAATATGTCTTAAATTACCAAAGGATGCACATGCATTTTACTTGCATCCAAAATGTCTATCCCAGCAGTTGCTGAATGCACAAGCCACATGATACAGCCAAACACCCATGGGTGCATCATACTTAGGTGGAATGATGTCGCGTCTCAGTAAATTGTCTGGCCTAAGCCAGAGATACACGTAATCATTCAATTGCATAACTGCGTGCATCTACTGCACACTGCAGGGCTTGATACTAAATCAATAATGTCAGTAATAGGGCATAGATGCGAGTCATCCATAAAGAGTTACTGGGCCGCAAGTAGTGAAGAACGTAAATTCTGGTCATTAATATTGTCTGGCAAACCACAAAAAAAAAATCAAACTAAGTGCAACACAACCTACCCAACAGTCCCCCACTAAATTAGTCTGCAATAACAACGTATTAACAACTGACATAAACAAATATCTCCCATCTTCTAACCAGTACCTTCCGAACTGCACAATAAATGGTGGTGTGCACATATATGTGCAAAACCAGTAAACAACACCGCCATGAACAATACAAACCATGAAACTTGTAGAATAAACAAATATCAGCCACGTCAAAACGAATGTAACAATGTAAACCATTACTGCATTGTTTACAAAATGAACCAATGAGTACTGAAACTAAGTAGGTAAAGCATCATAGTATTATTTCTGTTGTATGAAATCTGTGCAGAGCAGTAAAATAATAAAACAGTAATATTACAGTATTAGAATGTCAACAGTCAATGAAAACTGCATATCTCAGAACGTTATTATAATAGTAAATAAGTTAACCTGCCTATGTAAAAAAAAGTCAAACATGAAAGACAAAATACTGTAATACTGTCAAATAAGTTGTAATAAAAAATGTGTTGTTTCTTAAGAATGCCACTGTGTTTTTTTTATCATCTAAACCAACAATGCACATACCTATACTAATGCGTATTTGTGTTTCATATAAATAATTGCATAAATAAGAACAATCAGAAAGCAATGATGGTTAAATAAAAACAACACAAGATTTTCTCTCAAGCATAACAACAAAAGTTATCAGTTGTGTCACTGTGTGTGTGTCTCTCTATACATATGTGTGTGTCTGTCTCTATCTCAGTGTGTGTGTCTCTATGTACATGTGTGTGTGTCTCTGTGTGTGTGTGTGTGTGTGTGTGTGTGTCTGTCTCAAGGATTAGCGTGTGCTGAGCATGGCGGGGGGTGTAATGTATTAGCCAATAAATAAAGACAATGCTTGAGATAAAAGTGTATAAATCACCCCCCCCCCAGATTCAAATGTGGCATGACGTGTAGCTGAGCACCACACTGTCCCTACGATTCTGATAAAACAACTGATAAGCAAACTCCTGGGACTCTGTATTTTTTAAAAAACAACAGATGTGAAGTTAAAACATGGTATCTTATCAATGTCAAATAAAGCCCGAGGTATAAAAAATCACTTGACAGGCATTATCTGTCCCCCAACCTAAATCTCTCCCCAGATGCCCTTTGCATCCTGCTCTACTTCCTAAAGCCTCACTTCACACCTACGTCAGTCATAAACTCTTCACAGAACCATCATGTACGCCTCACCCTCAACCAGACGCATCATAACTACCCTGATGCATAACACTATGCAATGCCCCCAACACCTGGAAAGATGCCTTGAAACCTCCCTATAAGCGTCAACCGCCCACCCCCCCACACACAAAAAAACAGTAGCCCAAAAAGAGCATAGATGCAACCACTGTGAATCCCACCAACTAAATAACCCCCAAGTGTCATCCCACAACTCTTCCCAGACTCACCGCACCACCCACCCACCACCTCTGAGCAGGTACATATGAACCCACCCAGAGTAGCTCTACACAGTTCTCTGTGGAGATCTCTAAACGTCTCTAAACAGCTACGTTGATCTGCTCTCATGTATTCCCCCCACAAATACCCAAACAGTACATACAGTTACCACGTACTCCACTAACACCTCAATAAATCTAAAACATTTACCAGATTCACTGTTTACTACCACTGCAAAACTCCAACCATCCGCTTTAAAAACAAAGTGTTTCGCCACACCTATCTATCCACCTAAAAAGGCATCCTGATTAATCCTGCACATCCCAGGCAGGCATCCAAAAATCAACATGCAATAACCCTCATCTGACTACCCACACACAGCCATTTTCCTAACACTCCCCCCCCAAGTTGAACAATGCATCATTTACCTCCCCCTGACAGTAAAATTAGACCATTGTGCACCCCTAGTTAACTTAACAAAACATCTCCCCAGAACCATAAACTAGCCAGCTACCCCACGCATGTACCTACGATAAATGTATTCATGTCCTTCGCCGCCTCGCCTACTTTACGGCCTACTGATTGCTCTAACATGACACACTCTTAATCTCGAGCGATACCTCACCTGTGCATTCCATTAAAAAAAAAAATTTCTTACAGCTACCAGTAATAGACAGATTGTCACAAGAGCAAATGGCTAATAATGACACAAAAATGGCTTAATGTATCGTACACGTAAAAAAATCACTACACAATTCACGATTGCCACACATCAACCTAAGACTCATCGTTGAACAACAGTGACAAAGTACTACCAATAAAAGAAATATTTCCACACATTTCGACTAAATAGTGTCCAAAAAAATGATACACAACCTGCATTAGTCCCAACTGAGCAGTAGATGTAAAAAATAAATATTCGACGTAGACCGCCAGTCAAAGTTCATCTGTTCACGCAGTGCTGTGCATGCTCAGTTGAAAGAGCTCCACGGCAAAAAAAAAAAAAACAGATTCAAACTGTTAAAATTGATGAAAGCCTGAAAATAATCATACCGTGCTGAACACCTAATAAAGTACCTTTACACAAAACATAAGTGGCACCATATTACGCTAACATTCGCTTTCACATTTTACCAGCTGACATAAGCAAATCGCGGGTTAGACACAACGGTTTGGTGATTCTCGTAGACAACAGCTATTTTGTACTAAACTAAATACTCAATTTTAAAACAGAGCAAATCTTTGTACAAACTGCCTACACATACTACCACTTTTCCTAAGAAACACCACCAGCAATATATTGACTGCCACCACTCGTTCTGATGTTTAAATTACTCTAATTATCCGCGGAAGGACTATTTTACATTGAACCAACATACATTTAAAAATAAAATGCAATTATATAAACGAAATGAATTAAATACCACATGCACTTATTATAGTATTATAGAGTATGTGTTAGATTAGTCAGTTAATCACCTTTGTGGTAATATGGCACTGGCCGCGCCCGTGCTATATTACGCCACAAGGGGGTGATTAACAGACTGTTAATCTAACCTCTGGTCATACCTTATTGCTTAATTTAACTAACAGAGGAAGGTTGCCACACTAAAGAGTCAAGAAAAAGACATTAAAAATAAATATAAACTATTTTTGCTCTTTTCTTAATCTTTTCCTTCCAACTTCTTTAGAGTATCACATACTTGTGTTATTGGGATTTACCATAGCTGGCGTGATTTACCCACTGGCTGCACCTCGTGGGCAAAACCACCCCAGCCATGGTAAATCCCCCGATAACCCACACTCCCTCGTGGCTTATTGCTTAACTAAACATAAGGGTGTTACAATGTTTACAGTCAATTAGAAAGCTGCATTTCTCAAACCCTTGTTATTATCAGAGATATTATACCAGTACAACTCCTTGGTTTTGCTGAGCTCTATTGCTCAGGTGTCCCACTACATGTGGTGTGGTCTGGTGTGGGGCCTCGGTAGGTAAGGCCATGCAACTACTAAGTGTGGTACACTGTGTGCAGCTGCAATCATGGATGTGTACGTTTGGTGTACATGGCCTCAGTTTTGCTGTTGATCTCCACTGAGCATGCAGTACCTGGTCAGGTGGGTGGGGATGTCTCATAGTACATTTAGACAATTGTTTGTTATTTCTGTCACCTGCTGCTGGATGTCTGTCATTGGTTGTGTTGACTTGGTCCTCCCCCATACTTGCATGTGTGTGTGTGTGTGGTGCTGGGGGGGTGAATTCGGAGTTAGGGTTTTCAACCCTAACAGCGAATTTCCTCACTTTTGTCGCTGTGGAACAACCCTAACTAATGCATTAAACGGAGTTTTTGCCTCTAATTTCCCTTCTTTTTGAGAATGATAACGAGAAATAGTGAATGTAATACAGCAGGGCCCCGTGCTCCCGCCGCATCACGCTCCCGCCACATGATGTCTTGTGGCATACTAACAGGGACAGCAACGCAAACAGAAATGCTAACAGTGGCGCACATGGTAACACAAGCGCGAATGAGAACAGAAAGGGTAACGCATATGGTGGTGTAGACGGAACGGTCTGCCACGTGATGTGTTGTCACATAGTAACATGGTGCCTGCAAACAGAAATGTCAATGGGCATGGTGACGTAAGTGAAACAGAAAGATAAACAGTACTGTAGACAGAAATGGCAAAAATAACAGAAACGCAAGCGCAAATGAAAACACAAAGGATAACGCATATGGCGGCAGATGTCAACGGTAAGTGAACGGGTACTGAACTGCAAGTGAAAAGGGCAACAGTAACAGTAATGTACACAGGCTGGTTTTCCAAAACCTGCATAGAGAAAGACAGTGAGTACAAATAATTTATGCATAATAATGAGTATCGGCGCAGAAAATGAGAACTTGGAATACTAAATACGTTATATCTCAGGAACCGTACGACGTAGAAAAAAATTTGAAAGTCATATTATTTACAACTGTCCTGGCTAATTTGGAACTTAGCCCCCATTAGGGGGGCTAATAATTTTTCTGACAAAAAGTCTGTATCTCACACCGTTTCCAAGATACGGGCCCTGAAAGGCACGGCAAACGCCGTAATGTTATCCTATGGGAAAAAAAGAAAGGTTCGGAGCACCATAACTTTGCCTCCCTGTAATGTTTTTTCACCAAACCACTGAAAGGCACATATGTGGGCTGTTAGCTGTCTTCCTCCAAATTTCAGGAAAAAGACCAAACCGTTATTTTGCAGCAGGGATCCAAAGGATTTTCAATGGCGGCGCCGAATGTTATCCTATGGGAAAACCACAACTTTGGAGTGCCGTAACTTTGCCACTGTGTAATATTTTTTCACCAAACCACTGGAAAAGAATCTGTGGGCTGTTGGCTGTCTTCCCTCCAAATTTCAGGACAAAAGACCAAACCATTATTTTGCAGCAGGGTGCCAAAGGATTTCTGTAATGCGTCGGGCGCCGTAATGTTATCCTATGGGAAAAACCATCAACTTTGGAGTGCTGTAACTTTGCCGCTGTGTAATATTTTTTCAATACAATACTGAAAGGCACATCTGTGAGATGTCGGCTCCGTTCCCTCCAAATTTCAGCCCAAAACTCCCAACGGTTCTTTTGCAGCGCAGTGCCAAATAATCGCTGTCACTTTCCCACAGATGGAAAACTACTGTTGCAATTTACGAAAGCTTTCGCAAAAAAGTTCAACACTTTTGTGAGCACAAAAGTAATTTGCGAAAGTACTTTTTCCAGAAATTTGAAAAACATATTTCTGGGGTGTTTTACCACAAAATAAAGACATGGCAAGCATCCTCAGGGTCCGACTAGGTGAATACAAAAAGAATTAGGTAGCTAGAGGGTCCCAAATTTAAATGCCAACCATTTCTCTGATCACCAACTGAAAACAAAATGGCCGATTTGCGAAAGTAACAGGGCCATTTGCGAAAGTAAAAATGCATTTGCGACACTGTCGAACTTTTTGTTAACTTTTCCCATTGACTTATACTGGGAAACTGTTTTTTGAATCATTTTTGAACCGTTTAATATTTTTTCACGAAATCTTCAAAAGGCACATCAGGGACCCCAGCCGCCTGTTCCCTGAAGATTTCGGGCCGGTCGCGCATAAACCGTCATGTACCTGCAGGCACGATCAGAATTTGTAGAAAGCGTGAACGGCGTGACAGATCATGCTTAATAACTCAAGAGTCAGATATCCACTCGCACGAAACTTGGCAGATCCCAAGGCCTATGGTTCTTGATCATGTATTCTAAATTTCAGGCAAATCTGTCAAATGGTTGCAAAGTTATTAAGGTGCAAAGTTTTGGGGTTTAACATAGAAATGGCCCTCAACCTAATTATGGTAGCACTCCGTGCTACCATAATCCGTCTGTACTATATATATATATATATATATATATATATATGACTCTCCTAGGTTTTCTAGCTACAGCATGGAATCCTGATGTATACTGTGAAGTTCTAGGTGATAAAAAGCTCTTTCCCTATTAACTCTTCCTGCTGCACCCACCCTTCTCTGTCCGCTCCAGCCTGGCTAAAGTCCCACCCCATCCATAGTAGTGTCCCAATTATCTACCCCCCCTCCATCATTATCATAATAAACAAGTACATGACAGCCATTGTCACTTTCTGTGGTTTTAGCCCAATTTTTCCCTAGTCATCGGTAATATATCCCTTCTCTTCTTTACCTCTCTAACCTGCCACCCCATACACGGCCTCTTTCCCCTATATGTGTAGTTGCCGGCTGCCTCACTCAAAAGATCTCTGCTTATAACCCCTGTATGCCTATGGTTGATTGTACATCTGCTGACTTATTCAATTGTAAAATAATGCTGTTTTTTTTTATTTATTTCAACCTTGTACTGTACTGTATACACTATATCTACTTTTTCTTCCTTGTATATTATTGCTTTTTGTATACCTGCTTCTGTACTGTACTTTGATGTATTCATGACCAGGTCCACCTTGCAAATGAGCCTTGCTCAATGGTGCCCACCTGGATAAATAAAGATTTTGATTGATTGATTGATTGTATGCAGTAGGAGAAACTTGTTACTCATACAAAGTGGAAGCTGGACATATGCTCAGACTAGAGTGCAAGGCTCTGAAAAGCAAATGCATAGAAGCAGACACAAGAATCATGCAACACATACACTACATTTGCAGTCAAAATGAGGGTGAAGATGTGCATGTAGTGGTCAGAGCAGATTATATTGATGTTCTGGTTCAGTTTGCTGTATCATGTAAGTCTAAATGATAATCTCAAACTGCACATGGGCCTATTGGCTTGGTCTATTCCTAAACTCCTTATATAATATTATATAACATTGACCTTGAGATATTAACAACTATTTTATTTCACACGGATGATGAAACATAGAAACATAGAATTTGACGGCAGATAAGGACCGCTTGGCCCACCTAGTCTGCCCATTTCTCTACCTAATGAATAAGCTGCAGATCCTAGTTAACCAACAGCCTACTTCCTCCTACCCCACACTAGAATTGCCTTATGTCTGTCCCATGCATTCTTGAATTCCTCTACTGTTTTTGACTCTACGACCTCCTCAGGAAGGCTGTTCCATGTATCCACAATCCTCTCTGTGAAGAAATACTTCCTCACATTACCTCTGAACTGTCCCCCCTCTATCTTCAAATTGTGCCCCCCCTTGTTTTCGCACATCTCTTTTTCTGAAAGATGCTAACCTCTTGGACTTTGTTGATTCCCTTGAGGTATTTGAAAGTTTCTATCATGTACCCCCTCTCCCTCCTTTCCTCGACGCTATACATCTTTAGTTCCTTAAGTCTTTCTTCATATGTCTTCTGATGCAGACCCTGCATCATTTTGGTTGCCCTCCTCTGGACAGCCTCCACCCTGTCTGTGTCTTTGTGGAGATAGGGTCTCCAGAACTGTACACAGTACTCCAGATGTGGTCTTACCAACTGTCTGTACAAAGGGCCAACAACTTCCTGTTTTCTACTGGTGATGCCTCTCCCTATGCATCCCAGTATCCCCCCAGCCCTCCTTGCTGCCTTCTCACATTGCTGGCCCACCTTTAGGTCCTCTGATATGACTACCCCAGGTCCCTTTCCATTTTTGTTGTTGTCAGTATCTCACCCCCATTGTGTACTCTTCCCCTGGGTTTTTGTTTCCCAGGTGCATTACTTTGCACTTCTTTGCATTGAATCTAAGCTGCCATACATTTGACCATTCCTCCAACTTTGCCAAGTCCCTTTTCAACCCTGTTGCAGATCTTTGTGTCATCTACAGAGAGACATACTTTCCCTTCCAGTCCCTCTGCAATGTCACTTATAAAGACATTAAAAAGGACCAGCCCCAGTACTGAACCCTGTGGTACTCCACTAGTAACCCTCCTTTCTTCACTGTGCACTCCATTTACTATTACCCACTGTGTCCTGTTGTCTAACCAGTGTTTTACCCAGGCTACCACCCTGGGACCCACTCCCAGGCTGGCTAATTTGTTTATTAATCTTTTGTGTTGGACTGTGTCAAATGCCTTGCTAAAGTCTAGGTAGGCCATGTCCACAGCCCCTCCCTGGTCTACTGCTTTGGTCACCCAGTCAAAGAAATCAATTAGATTTGTCTGAGATGACCTTCCCGCTGTGAATCCATGCTGCCTTGGATCCTGTGCCCCACTGGCCTCTAGGTACTCAACAATTCTTTCCTTCAGAAGTGATTCCATCATTTTCCCTACCACTGAGGTCAAACCGACAGGTCTGTAGTTTCCTGCCTCTGTCTTGCTCCCACTTTTGTGAAGGGGAATCACATCCACCCTCCTCCAGTCCTCAGGTACCACACCATCCTCCCATGATTTATTATAAAGGATAGTCAGTGGTGTTACTAGTTCTTCCCTTAGTTCTTTTAGAATTCTGGGGTGAATCCCATCAGGCCCCATTGCTTTATCCACCTTCAGTTTTAAGAGTTCTTTCAGAACCCTTTCTTCTGTGAAAGGACTAATATCAACCCCCTTTCCAGAGTGCTTCTATTGACCAGATTAGGTATTTCTCCCTGCTTTTCCATTGTGAATACTGAGCAGAAGTATTTGTTCAGTATCCCTGATTTTTCACTGTCGCTCTCTGCCCAACCACTTTCCTCTTTGTTCAGCCTCAGTATCCTTGCCTTAGTCTTTCTTTGCTCCCCTAATGTACCTATAAAAGGTTTTATCCCCCTTCTTAACTGAGTTGGCTATCTTTTCCTCGGTTTGGGCCTTTGCTATTCTGACTGCCTTACCCGCTTCCTTCTGCTTTAACTGGTACAGTTCTCTGTCCTGCTCCTTCTGTGTTTCCTTATACTTCCTGAATGGTCTGCCCTTAGGTTGGCCAAATACTTTTTGGCTATTAATAAAATAACAAGCATTTGTCAATGCCGAATGTTTGCTTGCTGCCATTGGCAGTGGTAGTGTAGAAGTTACAGAGCTACGTAATAGGAATGGCAGTGAAGTATTGAACTGAAGCCAACCCCACCACCACCTGCAGAGAGTGACAGGCATTGGGGTGTGCGTTTGGGTTGTCAGGCATAACGGCCACGCCATTTCACCACACCCCACCCTGCAGACACTGACAAGTGTCACGGTGTTCCTTGGGGACTTTGGCCCTTATGCGCACCAAATTTCATTAGGAAATATGGTGAGATGGGTGCGATATAGGAGAATGGGGTGAAGTTTGGGGCCGAAGAGTCCAAGGCATACCTTGATGCCTCTCACTGACTGCAGAGTGTGGAATGGTATGAGCATCACAGGCAAGAATCCCAAGTCACACCCCTGATGCCTGTCATTCTCTACAGGGTTGGGCGTTATGGTTGGAAACCCTAATACCTCAGGCATTCGTTGGTATTTTCACTCCAAATTTTCAACATGTTTTTTGTGACCCCACCTCATGAACAGGGAGAATATCAGTTTGTTAGCAGAAGCTGCTTATGCACAGTGACTACGGCATTTAGCACCACAGGTGCAAAACATTCCGAACAGGATGTAAAAAATGACAGCTGTACTGTTCATGGGGAGGCGTAAAAATGGAAATGTTGCAAATCTGTAGTAAAAATATTTAAAAAATGGTGAAGTCACGGTGACATAGAAACTGTGCAACGACACCGTAATATAATTAGATTGGGGATTTTTATAGCAGATTGTCAACTCAGGCATTTTGGTGCCTCCGATCATGAACAGTGTCACTGTGATTTTCTTTATCTGTGCCGAACAATGATTTCCCACAGTGACCAGCATCTCGCGCTGAAAGTGTGGAAACACACTTCAGCCATGTTGTGAAAAATGACAGCTGTACTGTTCATAAGGAAGTGTGGAAAAATGGCACTGGTGAAAATCTGGACTGAAAATATTACAAAGTCATGAACTAGTGAGGGCGCGTGGAAACTGCGCAATGCTCACTCATAACACAGTCATTTTATGGACTTTTGACACCAAATTTTCAACGTAGCCATTTTAAGACCTCTGCTCATGAACAGTATAACTGTGATTTTCTTAATCTGTCCTAAACATTGCTTTCGCACACCAACAGCACCATTGTGCGCTACATGTGCGAAAACACATTTTGGGCGACATATGAAAAATTGCAGCTGTACTGTTCATAAGGAAGTGTAATAAAATGGCAATGTTGAAAATCTGGAGTGAAAATATTAAATTTGCAAACTTACGAGCATGCATAGGAACTGTGCAACACACGCTCGTAACACAGTCATTTTTAGGAATTTTTCACCAAATTTTCAACATAGCCATTTTTAGGCCTCTGCTCATGAACAGTGTCACTGTGATTTTCTTAATTTGTCCCGTACATTGATTTCGCACACCGACTGCGCCACTGTGCGCTACATGGGCGGAAACACGTTTTGGGTGAGATGTGAAAAATGACAGCTGTACTACTCATAAGAAGGTGTGGTAAAATGGCAATGTTGAAAATCTGGGGTGAAAATATTGAAAATTAGCGAACTTACGAGCGTGTGTAGGAACTGTACAACGCACGCTTGTAAAACAGTCATGTTTTGGAATTTTTTCACCAAATTTTCAACATAGCCATTTTAAGACCTTTGCTCATGAACAGTGTCACTGTGATTTTCTTAATTTATTCCGTACATTGATTTCGCACACCGACTGCGCCATTGTGCGCTACATGGGCGGAAACACATTTTGGGTGAGATGTGAAAAATGGTAGCTGTACTACTCATAAGAAGGTGTGATAAAATGGCAATGTTGAAAATCTGGAGTGAAAATATTGAAAATTTGCGAACTTACGAGCCTGCGTAGGAACTGCGCAACGCATGCTCGTAAAACAGTCATTTTTGGATTTTAGCGCAAATTTTCAACATGGGGTTTTTAGGACCTTCTCATGAATGATGTCACTGTCATGGCATTATTTGGGCCCGAAGGTGATTTTGCAGTCACCGCGCAGTCACTGCGCGAAATCACCCTTCGGGCCTGAATAACGCCATGACAGTGACATCATTCATGAGAAGGGGTCCCAAAACCCCATGTTGAAAATTTGGTGCAAAAATTCCCAAAAATGCCTGAGATATGCAACAAAGTTGAAACCCCTCTATCAAGCCTGTTATACAGCTTACCGGCATTTCCTCAGTTCGCGGTCGGCTTTGAAGAGTGCAGACGTGTTCCCGGTCCACCGAAGATCGTCGCGCCGAGGTCCGGAGGTAAGTATGGGGTGTGGGGGGTGTGGGGAGGCTGGGTGCACAGTAGGTGGAGTGCGGGTTGTGGGAGGGGCTGGGGAGGCAGCGCCGTGGGCCGTTTTCTTTACAGGTTAAAGAAAAAAAAAACAAGGGACATTTGCCAGCTGGGGTGGGCTCCCAGTGTGGCACAAGGTGATGGTTAGGTGCTCCAGTCGGCTAGGATTGGGCACCCCTGGCCGGCTGTGAGGGATTGCCACGCTGGGTGGGCTCCTAGCATGGCACAAAGGCTTTGAGGGGGAGACGGGCAGGGGAATGCAGCACAGCCGACAGGGATTGGGCACCCCTGCCGGCTATTCAGTGTTTGGCGGCGACACGCCTGCGTGTGGTGTGTAGTTGGGGGAGCTGCGCATGAGCAGGCGATATCTTATCGCTGCTCACCAAGCGTAGCTCCCCCTTTGAACTGTATGCCACTGCATTTTGGAGCGTGTCATAGACAGCTCCAGAATGCATTGGCTTACAGGGGCTGTGCCTGCCAACACACTGACTGAATTGGAGGAGGAGGTGACACACTTCCGAAATCTCTGATGATGGCACTATGTTTCTTGCACATGCATGCAAGCAAACATAAAAAGGAAACTACTGGCAAGCCAGGTGGGATCAGTGCAATAGAATTTTTCTTATGCTATATTCCTCTACTGTGCTCTTGACATTTAGCTATGGCAATTTACCAGATGTATCTGTATATGTATTTATTAGGAATTCATTATGTGTATAGATTATAATATGTATGCTGAATTTACTGTGCAATAGAATTTTTCTTATGATGTATTTCTTTTCTGTGTTCCTGACATTTTGCTACGACAACTGACCAGATGTATCTGTATATGAATTTATTATTAAGAATTTATTTTATGTATAGATTATGATGTATGCTAAATTTATTGTGTTTTAATGTATTTTTGTAAAGGCTATTTAACCAGACAATATATGTTGATTGATTGATATATTGAACTGCACATGGACATTGGCCATTAAGGGAATAACACAAGAAGATTGATTGATATATTGAACTGCACATGGACATTGGCCATTAAGGGAATAACACAAGAAGATTCACAGATGTATCTTGCTTGTCAGCAGAGTTAGGCAGACCTGTGTGTGTAGCTCTACCAGGTCTCTATTCACTGATAGGGTATAACTATTCACCAGCATTCAAAGGCAAGGGGAAGCTGGTGCGACCTCTAACAATTATGGAAAAGAATACGGAGTACACGCATAGGCATTTGGAAAACTGGGATGTCCACACTTGTCTAAAGAAACTAAGGATACAATTGAGAGCTTTGTGTGTACCTTGTATGGACAGAAAGTAAAGAGTGTCAACACAACCCACTACAGTATGTTCAACATCAAGTATTGACCGAGTGACAAAGACGCACCCTTAGAAAAGATCAAAGGAGCAGATGCAAGCTTGCTGCCACCATGCAACTCAACTCTGACACAACACATCTGCCGTGCAAATTGCATTTCATTGTTATGGAAAAACATAGACAAACCAGAAATGACACTGCTGAAGCCAGAGGACAATAGCTGGACCTATGAGGATGGCAAATACAAGCTAACATGGTTCACATGTGAAACTGTGCCACCAGCCTCAAGTGAACAACTGAACGAACACGACAACAATCCAAATGAAAAATATGATGACAGTGACTGTGGTGTTGATATTGATGAGACAGATTTGCTTAGCATGTCAGATAATGAAGACACTGAACAAGAATACTGATTGTTGTACGTAGGTTCATAAAACGTCATAAAAAGTTGATTGTTTCAAGTTAAATACAGAATACAATAGATAATAACGTTAATAATAAGCCTTTGATACATATGTTGCTGTTTGTTACAATGTCTGTAGTATTTCAATAAAAGCTTATAGAATTGAAAGTAAAGAATGAACCATTAATTAAAATATACACAATTTTGACTGACAGTTCATTTTTTCATTGAAGAAGTGCATTTTCCAAGAAAACGTTCAACTTTGAGCAAATAAGAGTTGTAAATCTGGATTCTACACACTGTTTTTACATAAGAAATAGTCATCAAACCTTTCGGACCTAGACACATAGCTAAATGCACCTGGCTCCTGGACTACTGACATAGCAGCCAAATGCACCTTGAGTGAGGAATACTGTAGACCACAGTCTGACAGGGACAGACAAGTATTCCAGCATAGCATTTACATGATATGTAAATGGGTCCAAACTCCTGGAAGCAGCCCACAAAGTGAACTGCTTCAATTTTAAGGCATATGTATGTCTGGTGGAAGGCTTTGTAGTCACAATCAGGACATCAGCAACCTAAGGGGATACTCCAGAATGTACCATGGCTGTCCTCAGGAGCCATGCAAGTAGATGCAAGGACTTCAGGTCCGGAACAATCAGGGACCTCTTGTCCTGTGACAACAGACCTCGGCACAGAAGGAGGGCTACAGGATGTTCCAGTGCCAGCTGTTGTAGAAGTGGTAACCATATCTGACAAGGCCATAATGGAGCAATAAGGAAGAGGGTGGCACCCTCTATCCTCGGTTTGAGTAAAACCCTATGTATTAGAGGACTCGGGACACTCATACAGTAATTTTCCTTTCCAAGCGTGGGACAATGCATCTCGCCAAAAAACTCCAACCCTGGAGTGAGCGAGCAGAAACACAGCAGTTTTGCTTTGTGTGGAGACACAAAAAGGTCCAAATCTTGACAACCCCATCTTGTGAAGAGGTCATCTATCACAATGGCCAACAGTTCCTGTTCATGCATCTTGGACTGTGACCTGCTTAGGCTGTCTGCTAAGATGTTTTGGGTACCTGGGAGATGCACACCTGACAGTTGTATACCATGTGACAGTACCCAGTATCATACTGTCATTGCTTCCCTGCATAGGAAATATAAATGAGTGCTCCTTTGTTTGTTGATACAATGCATCACACTGGCGTTATCCATCTGTAATAACAGAAAACCTGGTCTCAGATCCTCCTGAAATGCCTGAAGGCTGTACAGGATAGCGCTCATCTCCAAGAGATTTATGTGTAACTTGGCCTCCACCTTGGAATAGCGCCCGTGTCTGGTAAGGTCCCAGATGTGCACCCCAGCTGCAGCCAGAGGTATCCATGGTGAGGATCTGTACAGCAGTTGGTACAAGGAATGGAACACCCTTTAACAGGTTTGCGTGATCCATCCACTGGAGCAATGCTGTGCACAATGGAGTCATGATGGGCATCATTTGGTTCAGCTCGGTCAGCTGATCCCATTGGACCCTAAGTGTGCACCGCAGGATCTTCATATGTAAGTGGGCCAGTGGCACAGTTACAATGGCTGCAGTCATGAGTCCCAGAAGAAATAACAAGTCTTGGCTGGGACAGAATTACTTCTGTGGTGGTGGGGCCAAAAATGGTGGAGGAATTCAAACGTGTGGGACAACCACAAGGGTATCCTAGAGATTGGGAGGAGGGGGAAGCTGCAGATTATCTACAATTTATATAAGTTAATGGCAGGAAAAATGGGCAGACTAGATGGGCCTGGCAGTCCTTATCTGCTGACAAATTCTATATATATATATATGTACTGTACATATACCAGCTGTGCTTGGGCAATTAGGTTTTCTGCTCTGTCTAGTGGCAGGAAAGCACATCCCTTCTCTGTGTTCAAAACTGCCTATATGCACTGCAGTCGCTGGCATGGTGTCATAACAGACTTTGGCACATTCACAGGGACCCCTAAGTCATCGAACAGCTGCCGTGTATGAGACAGAGTATGGATGAGCTTTTCTGATCTTGACGTGAAGGTATGCATCCTTCATGTCCAGAGCATAAATCCAGTCCCCCTGTTTGCTGAAGAGGAATCACAGCTTACAGGGATACCATTTGAAACTTCTTGTATTCTGTGTAGAAGTTGAGGCCTGTGAGATTCAATACAGAACACTGATCGTCCATTTTGGTACCAGGAAGTATCTGGAATAGAACTCTTTGTTTCTCTGATCAGGAGGAACTGGTTCTACAGCACAGTTTTGGAGTATGACTGCACTTCTTCCTTCAGAAGGGACAAATGGCCTGAAGGATAAAGGGAAGGAGGTGGATGATGATCTGGAGGGGTTTCTAGAAGCTCCAAAGCATGACCCCTTGCAATTATCTCTAGTATCAATCATCTGTTGTGACCTCCCTACATTGTTTGAGATGCAGGGAGAGTCTGTCCGCCCACAACCAACCCTGGAGGCAACACTAGTTTGGGGGAGTCTGTAGAGAGTCATGCAGAACCAGTGGGGGTCAGAGCTCCAATAGCTTTGGGTACTTTTATATGGGCAGCTCAGGGAAGGGGATCTCACAAGGACCCACTTCCCTTACCTCAGCCCTGCTGATGGTAGGGATGGCCACCTTTGGCAGTAGGCTGATGAAAGATCGTCTTCCATGTCCCCTAGCAGGAGTGGGATAAAGGAATTTGACAGCCCTTAGGGTCATTTTGGATGTCTGAAGGCCTCCAAGCACCTCTTCAACATCATAGCCAAACAGTTTGGTCCCTCTAAAATAGGCATTTCAAACTTTTTGCTGCACATCATTTGCAAAGCCAGCAACCTTTAGGCAAGAATATCTTCTTGTACAAATGCCAGAAGCTGCTGCCCTGGCAGAGGCATCAGATGCATCATATGCTGAGCAGAGTACTGTTTGCCAACATCAGCCCCATTAATAATTCATTCTTGGCAAAGTCTTCAGGAAACACCTGGGCTGCAGCTTTAGCAGCTTTCCACATGCTAATTTGATATTTAATCATATTGGCCTGGTAATTTGCTATTCTATGGCTTAGTGAGGCAGAGGCATGTGTGCACTTGCCCATCACATCTAGCCTACTGGACTCTTTGTCAGAAAGCAAACTACTCGTGTTTAGGTGCTCTAGACCTATCATGAGCAGTAATGATGACCACTGAGTCAGTTTCTGGCTAGTTAGCACAGCAAGGCTTAGCAGATGGAGTAGGATACTGCTTGTCAGCCTTTCATAGAACTGCTGGCAGTGTTAGGTCAGTACCTTACAGCAAGCTGGCATCCTCCAATACAGGATATATTGGTGGAATAATAATGGAGGGAGAAGCATAGAAACATAGAAATTGTCGGCAGAATAAGGACCGACAGGCCCATCTAGTCTGCCCATAAGCCTTCCCCTTGTTTGTAGCCTCTGACCCTACTGGGTCAATGGCTAGGGTTCCCTTTATGTTTGTCCTACGCATGTTTAAATCCCTCCACTGTGCTTGATCCGACCACTTCTTGTGGAAGATTATTCCATGCTTCCACCACTCTCTCCTTGAAGAAAAATGTTCGCACATTCCCTCTAAACCTGCAACCCACCAATTTCATATCATGCCCCCTCCTTCTTGTACTCCTCCTGGATATGCCCCCTGTATGGCGACACTAATACAGCAAAAATGTTGATGCCGACAACATCAATGTTTTTGCTGTAATAGTCTGCCTGAGACCCCGACACTCTGTCTCCCAGTCCTGCATCAAACTCTGACTCAGAGTTGGAATACTATAGATCGGGGGATGCGGGGAGCAGAGCCCCCCAATAGGGGGTCTCCAGTCAGATTCACGTCGACTGCAAGTTGCGGTTGACATAAATCCGTCGCTGTGATGGAGGTCGACAACTTGGTTGTCGAACTGACATCGTAGATCCCTCCTCCTGTAGCAGAAGATGTTGCCCCTGCACCTTGTTTATGCCTTTAAGGTACTTGAATGTTTCTATTATGTCACTTCGATCCCTCCTCTCCTCCAGAGAGTACATATTGAGGTCCCTTAGTCTCTCCTCATATGTTTTGAGGAACAAGCCATGTACCATCTTTGTTGCCCTTCTCTGGACCACCTCTACCCTTTCAATGTCCTTATGAAGATGCGGCTTCCAGAACTGTACACAGAACTCCAGGTGTGGCCTCACTAGTGTTTTATACAATGGCATCATTTGATACCTCTGACTATGCACCCCAGCATGCCACTGGCCCTTCCTGCAGCATTTGTACTCTGCTATGTCATCTTTAGGTCATCAGAAATGATAACCCCCAGATCCCTTTCTTCCCTGGTGATCATCAGCAACCTCTCCCCCAGCATGTAGCTCTCTCCAGGGTTCCCTCTTCCCAGGTGCATTACTTTTTTATTACTGCCTTTCTGTGGCTCAACTGGCAGGGGCATCCAGCCAGTGGCTGTGCCTGCCCGGAGAGCAGCAGGCTCACTCGCTTGATGAAGGTCTGGTGCACGTGCTCCAACCAACCAGAGGGCTTCCCCCATGCCACTCCGAGCCGGGCTGAGACCAGACCCCCCAGCACGATTCCATGACAGTCCTCTGGGCAGCACAGAGCACAACCACCAAGCTGCACGGTCACGCCCAGCTATTTTCATCCTAGTTTTTTCCCCAATGGGAGCATGGACGTGCAATGACATCAGAGGCACTGCGTGCCGACATTTGCCGTACTCCCCCCCACCAGTATGCTGCACCTGCAGAGTGCCCAACCTCCATCGGGGGCCATTGCAGAGCAGTGCACACAATCATCCCTCCCCGGGATAGGAGAGCAGTTCTTTGGACGCTCAATCCTATTCCTCCCCTGCCGACCCCTGACAGCCCGGGTGCATTCTCGAACCTGGGTAGCCAGCGTAGCATGAAGTGTGGCATCCAGCACCTCAGCGCCACCAGGCCAGCTCCAGGTGCATTATTTTACACTTCTTTGAATTGAAACCCAGTTGCCACACTGTGAACCATTTTTTCAAGCTTTCCCAGGTCCCTCCTCATTTTCTCCACTCGCTCTGGAGTATCCACCCTTTTGCAGATCTTGGTGTCATCAGCAAACAAGCAAACCTTTCCCTCCAGCCCTTCTGCTATGTCACTAATGAATACATTAAATAGGACTGACCCCAGGACTGATCCCTGAGGTACCCCACTCTCCCCGGATTGGATCCCATTTACCACCACCCTCTGCCTCCTGTCTGTTAACCAGTTTTTCACCCAGTTTACTACTTTGTGGGCCATGTGCAGACTACCCATCTTGTTAACCAGTGGGGGAGTACAAGGGACCTTCAGAAATTCCATAAGGTTACTTTTTGTGGGGTCACAGTAAGGAGACAGTATAGTTCTGTGGTTTAAGGCTCTGAGTTGCAAATCTGGAGACCTGGGCTTGAATCCCACAGCCCCAACTTGCATACTGTGTGACCCTGAGCAATTCACTTAACTCTCTTGTGCTCCCAGATCACATCTGAAAACAAGCTTTGATTTAGTATGCCTTTCCTGGTTAAATAATTTCCCCTTCCCTACTGTGGAGTCTTCCTCCTCCACAGTAAAGCCCATTGCATTCTGTTTTTGCTGCATCATGAACTGAAAGGTAGGATTCTCAGGAAAATTCCTGGGGGTATACACCACAGAATTGTCACTGCAGGAGGAGAGGGTAGAGCTGGAGCTTGCACATACTGTTATCCCTGATAGTCTTCTTCTTCATAAGCCTCTTCTATCATGAGGTCATGATTCTATTCTACCTCATCATCGGCATCTCTATTGATGACAGGAGTCACTCAGCATGCCAGTAATACCACCAGTGGCTGACAAGAATGGATATGCTGTGTGCTGGAAGAAGTTTTTTTTTTTTTTCAATTATTTTACCAGGTGAGACACACTAAGCTGAAAGCTTGTTTGCAGGTGCAACCTGGGAGCACGAGGAAGTTAAGTGACTTGCTCAGGGTCACACAGTATGTAAGTGGGGGCTGTGGGATTCAAACCCAGGTCTCCAGATTTGCAGCTCAGAGCCTTAAACCACTGCGCCATACTGCCTCCTCAAGTTGAAGGACACTGGGGCCAGTAAGCTCCATCAAAGGAATAACAGGCTGCGCAGGCAAGCCAGGCAGAATACATTATATCATCTCAGAAAACGATGCCAGCACAACATGAGTGTCACCGACCCCCTGGCCAGGGGTCGAGACTACATTTGTTAATGATGAGCCTTGACCCAATGACAGCAGCGTTGTACTGTCCATAGTACGTATGGCAGTGCCTGAGATGAGCCCTGACCTTGGTGTCTCAGCAATGGTCGAGAGGCTGTCGTCACCACTGTCAGCACAGCTGATGATGCATTAGAATTACATTGTGTTCTCAGTGGCAACTGGGATATCATCAGGGAAGCAGACTTTTCTTTATCCCTGTGCTTGTGCTTATGACCCATGATGAGGAAGGCCATGACAACGACCTGTCCCTTTCCTAGTGCTTTGACTTTGGAGACTGTAACTCAGCCAACGAGGCCAAGAGCACAGATCTGGGGCCTTGTTCCTTCTCCATGTCTAAGTTTTAAGGAAAAAGAAATTTTCCAGAACTTCCTTTCAGCATTGTCTTGTAGCTTGGTTACAGCTCTGGAAGTAAATTTTATCTCCATGCTTACAGTACTGAAATAAAGAGTCTTTAGATCTTGGCAATATGCAGAGATGATGAAAAACAATTTGTATAATAAAATAAAGGATAAATGGCAATGACTAGCAGATGATGTTTCCAGCAGCAGGTCCGATGCGTATGATGGGGAAAAACTGAGGAGTGATGGGGAGACCTTGAGAAAGGGTCATGGTGACCAGAAATGCATCAGACTGTCTTTGTGCTAAATAAATGCCTTTATATTTTTAAAAATACTGCAGCTTCAGCCTTTTTCTTGGTGGTTTGGGTGAGTGCCTGGTTATGATGTTGTAAAGGAAACCCACATTTATAGAGATGCTGACATGTGATGTTGTCATGTCAACCCCCAGCTCGTCAAAGTTTCCGTGTGGGTCTAGTTCCACAGGTGTGACCTAATGGAATAGACATGCTCAAAAAAGATCCACAGAATCAAGTGAATCAGAGAAGCCAAAGACATAAATAAAATTATACAATGGCAAGAAAAAAATCCTGGACTCTGATTGGTCAGTCTTGGGCTGGACCTGTGATGTTATCCCAGTACATCACGGGTCTAGTCTCAGCCTCACCGTGAACCTGGAGATGATCTTGAGCTACTTGAGCATCTTGAGCTGGATTGTTTCATCTGCTCTTAAAAAACAAAAATATTTTTCCACACAAAAACATCTTTAAAATTATTTTTTTTATTCTGTATAACAATGAGCCATTGTATAATAGCAATAATGCCCTCCAGGGTGTGTGTCGTTTGGAATAACGTCACGCCTCAGTCGTTGGACGCACTCAGCCTGCGGTCTCATGCCCAACCACCTGAGGCGTGACGTTATCCCAGCACGACACACACTCTGTCGGGCATTATTGCTTAAATGACAGTCACAAAGATTACTTGAAAATGTGCAGATTTCTGTATCCTAGGCAGGCACTGTGAGAATGGAGACTGGCGGTTACTTCCAGTTGAAGAAAAGACCTAAGAGCAAAGGGGGTTGAGCTGGAAGACCACATGGCTGGGTGATAAGAGAAGTCAAGTTTGAAGTCTGTTCCGGTCACCGAGTATGTTCAGTGGAAGACTAAGCATGTTGGGAGTCAAATCTAGGTATTTGGAACTATTTAGAACTGCTGTTCTTCTAACTGAGGTTTCCATCTGACTACTGCTACTCTCCCTGCCTCCCCTCCTAGGATAGGTATAGATAGAGCCTCCAGACATATGTAAGAATACTTATTATATTATATATGGGTGTTCTCTTATTTATAAGTGCAATTCATATAGTTTAGTATAATTTTAGTTTATAAAAATTTTTACTCAAAAATGTTTTGTTCGAAATTTTATAATATTCTTTACTGCTCTTGTGAACTGTCCCTTGTCCCCCCGCCCCTGGTCACATCCGTAAACAAGATTTTTTTCTTAATTTCTGTTATGTACACCTGGTAAACCCGTTTACAAATAAATATTTTCTGTCAAGCCTTCTGTTCTTTTCTTTCTTTCACAAAGGTGTTTATTGCGCCTCTATTGAGAGGTGGCTCATCAGGCATGCTCCCACCTCCTGAAGCCAGCAACCGTATTCCCCTGGGACTCACTTTGGTCTTGAGGTTCCCCCACAAATTTTCCTTTATGGCAGGGATAGAGCAAGGAGAGCCTTCCTCCCCCCAGTACTGACAATAAAAAGTGGACCATCTGTGCTTCCCAGGTGATGGGGTGGAATTGGGGACAGATAGGCAGGGCTTCATTAACATAGAAACATAGAATTTGACGGCAGATAAGGACCGCTTGGCCCAGCCAGTCTGCCCATTTCCCTACCTAATGGATAAGCTGCAGATCCTAGTTAACCAGCAACCTACTTCTTCCTACCCCCTACCACCTAGAATTGCTTTATGACTGTCCCATGCATGCTTGAATTCCACCACTGTTTTTGACTCCACAACCTCCTCCGGAAGGCCGTTCCATGCATCCACAACCCTCTCTGTGAAAAAATACTTCCTTAAATTACCTCTGAAATTAACTAATAAACTACCCCCCCTATCTTCAAATTGTGCCCCCTTGTTCTTGCACACCTCTTTTTTTGAAAGATGCTACCCTCTTGGACTTTGTTGATTCCCTTGAGGTACTTGAAAGTTTCTATCATGTCCCTCCTCTCCTTCCTTTCCTTGAGGCTATACATATTAAGCTCCTTAAGTCTCTCTTCATATGTCTTCCGGTGCAGACCCTGCACCACTTTAATTGCCCTCTCTGGACAGCTTCCATTCTGTTCATGTCTTTATGGAGATTTGGTCTCCAGAACTGCATGCAGTACTCAGACGTGGTCTCACCAGCTGTCTGTACAGAGGGATAATAACTTCCTGTTTTCACTGGTGATTTCTCCTATGCATCCCAGTATCCCCAGCCTCCTTGCTGCCCTCTACATTGCTTGCCCACCTTTAGGTCATCTGATATGACTACTCCCAGGTCCCTTTCCATTTTTGTTGTTGTTAGTATCTCACCCCCATTGTGTACTCTTCCCCTGGGTTTTTGTTTCCCAGGTGCATTACCTTGCACTTCTTAGCATTGAATCTAAGCTGCCATACATTTGACCATTCCTCTAACCTTGCCAAGTCCCTTCTCATCCTTTCCACCCCACCTTGTGCATCAACTCTATTGCAGATCTTTGTGTCATCTGCAAAGAGACATATTTTTCCTTCCAGTCCCTCTGCAATGTCGCTTATAAAGACATTGAAGAGGACCGGTCCTAATACTGAACCTTGTGGTACCCCACTAGTAACTCCCTTTCTTCAGAGTGGACTCCATTTACTATTACTCTCTGTGTCCTGTTCTCCAGCCAATTCTTTACCCAGGCTGTCATCTTGGGACCCACTCCCAGGCTGGGTAACTTGTATATTAATCTTTTGTGTGGGACTGTGTCAAATGCCTTGCTAAAATCTAGGTAGGCCATGTCCACAGCCCCTCCCTGATCTACTACTTTGGTCACCCAGTCAAAGAAATCTATCAGATTAGTCTGGTATGACCTTCCCGCTGTGAATCCATGCTGCCTTGGGTCCCTCTGGCCTCTAGATACTCGACAATTCTTTCCTTCAGAAGTGATTCCATCATTTTCCCTACCACTGAGGTTAAACTAACAGGTCTGTAGTTTCCTGCTTCTGCCTTGCTCCCACTTTTGTGAAGGGGAATCACATCTGCCCTCCTCCAGTCCTCGGGTACCACCCCATCCTCCCATGATTTGTTAAAGAGGGTAGTCAGTGGTGTCACTAGTTCTATCCTTAGTTCTTTTAGAATTCTGGGATGAATCCCATCAGGCCCCATTGCTTTGTCCACCTTCAGTTTTAAGAGTTCTTTCAGAACCCTTTCTTCTGTAAATGGGCTGGTATCAACTTCTGTATCCAGAGTGTTTCTACTGTTTGTTTTAGGTACCTCCTCTTCCTTTGTAAATACTGAACAAAAATATTTGTTTCATATCTCTGCCTTTCACAGTCACCCTCTGCCCACCCTCCCTCCCTTTATTAAGCCTCACTATCCCTTCCTTGGTCTTCCTTCGCTCCCTGATGTACCTATAAAAGGTTTTATCCCCCTTCTTAACTGAGTTGGCTATCTTTTCCTCGGTTTGGGCCTTTGCTGTTCTGACTGCCTTCCCAGCTTCCTTTTGCTTTAACTGATACAGTTCTCTGTCCTGCTCCTTCTCTGATTCCTTGTACTTCCTGAATGCTTTCTTTTTCTTGAACCTTCACTGCCACTTTCTTTGAGAACCATAGTGGTTTTTTACATCGTTTCATTTTGTTTATTTGCTTCACACAAAGGCTTGTTACCTCTGTGATGGCAGTTTTTATTATTCCCCATTGTTCTTCCTCCCCTCCTTCCTGCCCATTTGCTAGTGCATTCCTTAGGCACTCACCCATTTTGGCAAAGTCAGCCCTCCCTAAAGTCCAGTACTTTTGCCTTTGTATGGCTTGACTCTATTGCTGTGTTTATTGTGAACCATACTGTTCGATGGTCACTAGTTCCCAGATGGCTGCCCACTTCTACATCTGTGATCCTCTCTTCATCTCCATTTGAGAGAACCAGGTTTAAGATTGCTCCCTCTCGAGTGGGCTCCAATACTAGTTGTCTAAGACATGCCCACTGTAGGGCATCTAGAATAACCCCACTCTTCGAAGTGGCTGCTACAACTGCACTCTATTTAACATCTGACATATTCAGATCACCCATCAGCAATATCTCCCCTTTTTCTGCCATTCTAAGTATACTTTCTATCATTTTCTTGTCCATTTCCTCCCCCTGAGACGGGGGTCTATATACAACCCCTGTGCGGATTGTGGTGCCATTGCCAGTCTCCAAATTTACCCACAGTGCTTCTTCTCCTCCCTGTTTTCCCTTTTGTTCTGTTGCTTTGATGCCTTCCTTATGTAAGAGCTACTCCTCCTCTTTTACCCTCCCCGTCCCTCCTGTAGATAGTGTATCCTGGTATGTTTACGTCCCAGTCATGGTTTTGTGTGTACCATGTTTCTGTGACTGCCACGATATCCAGATGTTCCTTCTCCATCAAGGCCACTAATTCAGGAAGCTTGTTACTCAGACTACAGGCATTGGTACTCATTGCTCTCCATTTAACATAGAAAAAATAGATTTTGTTGGCAGAAAAGGAACTTTAGGGCCATTCAGTCTGCTTCTTGTCCTTGACTATTCTGTCACCACTGAACCTAGTTGGTCGTACGTGTTACTCTCTTCCTCTGTTCCGTTCCTCTACCTAATATGCCCCTATGCCTATCCCATTCCTACTTGAAGCTCCCCACAGTCTTTGCCCCTACTGCCTCCTTCGGCTGGCTCTTCCAGTCATACACCACCCTTTCCATGAAGAAGTATTTCCGCATATCTTTCCTAACCCCTCCCCCAGCTTCATTGCATGCTCCCTCATCATAGTGCCTTCCTTTCTCTGAAATAGACCCTCCACTTGCACCCTGTTCACTATTGTGAGGTACCCGGTGTCACAAATGCGCTCCGCAGGTCAGGCCCTCTGCTCCCACAGTGCCAACCTTGAAGTGTCTGTTTTGGTTCCGAATCACCTACTAGCCTCAAGTCCTGGGGGTCAAATTTGACCTTATGCTAGTGCACCCAGTTAACAGGCTCAGATATATACCCTCTTCGGAAATGCAGTACAATCTTTCACCCAGTGGCATCCAGCCAGGTTTCCAAAATGTACCCTTACGACTCAATATGAGACCTAGGTATATTCTTACCTTTAGCAAGATTAGTAACACATTCATGCTCTTAACAGCTGTCAGACTTAAACGCTGGTTCAGCATTCACATGCAAAAGAAAACTGAGAAGACACAGGCAGTATTTCAAGGAAAATATTGTTTACTAAAAATTGTAAAAAGGTAAAATATCAAACACATAACAAATATATCAATAACTTACAGTCACATAAAATAAATGGGAAGTTATAGAACACAAATATGCCTACCAAAAATACTTAAAAGTTCCAGATGAATTATCTTTCTAAAGTGCATAGTTACCAGTCCATAAACTAAGTGTGTCTGATTTTCAGTGAGTCTTTCTGCCGCAACTTGTCAGATGCAGGCCATATTCAAAAGTCAGTTTTCCTCACCTCCTGGTGATGTCACCCATGAGATCACTGTTAGATCTGTGATAAACCTATAATCTGAGTATGGATATCCACAAGGATGTTTGTTATTACTGTGAAAATCAGCAACTAGCAATTTCCTAAAATATGAGTCTCTTCATGCAAAACATTATGTTTGATGTTTCATAGCCCCACAATCTGTCACTAGTTCTCTGCTAAGTGAGAAAACCACAAAGGATCAGCCAAATGACTTCCCTTCCTGTTAGGGTCATAACATTCATATTTAGTTCCCAGCTTCAAAAGCAAGAGCAGGTTATAAGGGGTAATACACTGTCCTTCTGGAAGGAAGGTTTTAATTAGTGGTTTCACTGGTCTGTTTGTCACATCCTGCTGTTTCCTCACACTGGCACTTTTGAGGTCAAAGGTCAAGTCTCCTTACATTGACTACAATCCTTAAGCAGGCAGTCACATACCATACACATTTTGTTTATAACATAAATAGTATACGATATAACATTAAGCAGATTGCAGAGCGTCAGACTTGGAGGTTTTAATTATGTGTCCCCTTGCTCTCCTCTCTTCCAGGGAGTACACATTAAGTTCCTATACCCTTTTCTAATATGGCTTTTTGTGCAACCCCCTCACCATTTGGTTGCCCTCCTCTGTACCACCTCCACCTTTTCACTGTCCTTGCAGAAGTGCAGCCTCCAGAACTGGACACAGAACTCCAGATGGGACCTCATCACTGGCAATACCACATCAGCACCACCTCCCTCCTCCTGCTAGAAATCCCTTCCTTTCCCAGTGCACCCCTGCATCCTGCTAGCCTTTCCCCATGGCTTTGTAATACTGCCCAGCCATTATAAGGTCATTGGATAGGGTGACCTCTAAGTATCTTTCTTGCTTGGTGACTGTCAGCTCCACTAGCCCCCATCTTATACACAGCCCTTTTGGTCCTCAGCCCTAAGTGCATAACCTTGCACTTTTTGGCATTGAATCCCAGCTGTCACCCCCTTGACCATTCCTCTAGTTTCCTCAGATCTTCTCTGCATTCTCTTTACCCCTTATTGAGTTGTCAACCCTGTTGCAGATGTTTGTATTATCCTCAAGCTCCTCCCCAATGTCACTTATTAAGACACTGAAGAGGACCGGTCCCAGCACTGTGGCTCCCCAATAGTCACTCTCCTATTGCCTGAATGGCTACCATTTACCACTACCCTTTGCCTCAAATCCCTATTTCAGGTCTTCTGTTCTTTTCTTTCTTCCACACAGGTCTTTATTAAGCCCCCCTCCCGACTCCCTTTTTTCCTGGCTTTCTGCCTGCCCCTGCCACAGGATGTCAATACATGTGCATGGAGAAATGCATGACATTCCTGCAGCCCCATTCCTTCATGCCGCCCATGCTGCGCTACCACCAGGCCTCCACCTGGTGACAGTCTAAGGCCAGATCAACATCCCTCCCGTCCCCAGGGCAGGAGAGCAGTCCCTTGGATGCTCAATGTTCTCCCATCCCGACTGACCCCTGGTGACCCAGGTCTGTTCCTGGACCCGGGTCACTGTCATGGCTGAAGATAAGGTGCCAGTGCCTCAGCCCTCCATGCCACTGGACTGGCCCTAGACCTTCTGTTCTTTAATACTAGATGATTTGGCAGTTAAGGCTTAGGATCGCATGACCAGTGCTTTGATTTGTTCAAGCTACTCTGACATTCCGGGCCAGAGAGCACATGCAGGCTGTCAGCTTAAAGTGGTACACTGATGAAAACTTTAATTAGAAAAACTATTGTTACAAGGTAGGAAACCTGTTTATAGTTTTTACTTAATGAGGCAAAAAATAAAATTCAAGAAATTGTGGAAAATACCATTTTTGAGGGGGAGAATGGTGAAAACTAGATTCCACAAAACTGTGAGTGCAGTTTTCCAGTGGCCCTGGCCATAACCGGAGTTTGTGTGGGACAGCCTTCAACCAGAGAGAAAAAAACTGACTAATGGCTTATTTAAAATTCTGCATCATAGTAACAGACAGAGATGGTAAATTATACCTGACTTGTAGATAAAGATGCTTAGAGATAGCTCCTGTTTTTATTGCCCAGAACACAGACTCTGCTGGTTGCTATCTCGGGAAAACCACCAGTAGTGGGATTTTGTCCCTCTCAAGGACTGGGCTCATACCATAAATGCTGGCATCCAACTGCAGTACTAGGGGGTACTGTACTGTCGGGGTGTGCCGTCCTTCGGATTGGATGTTAAACTGAGATCCCTTCTATCCATTTCTGGTGCTGTCCTGGTGGGTGTCCAGGTGGAAGTAAAAGAACCCAAGACACTCTTCACAAGAGTCAGGGATTTTCCCCGGTGTCCTGGCCAACATTCTTCTTCCTATAAAACCGTTTCATGCAACTGTCCAAGTCTGTGTGGGGGTGTTGATGGGCAAACTGGCTGCCGCTACACATTCAGTCACTTAACTACCAGTCTCTCATTGCTTGCAAAGTGCCTTGGGAAACAATGTGCAAGAAAAGCATTATATAAATGCTGATTTTCTCTGTCCCTATCTTTTTAGCTGGCGTCTATTGCTTCTGTGGCCTCTGCCTCATCTGTCATTGAACTCCTGACCTCTATCACCATTCATGCCTTGACTGGGGAGTTATTCATTCTTAGAGACCTAAATATCAATTGGCTATCCCCCTCACAAGTTTAATTTTGTCAAAATATTAAATCCCTTAATCTCTCTTGATCTCTGACCCAACCTGTCACAATCATAAATCTCACAACCACTCCTTGTTGGACTGGGATCTTATCTCTCACCCCTGGCACCATTCTCCCCCCCCAGGCACTCCACTCTTCGGGAGACATCACTGGCCTGTTATATCCCCACTCACCTACCTGGCATCTGGAGCGGTCCATCCCCCATGGAGCCATGGTTGTACCCCCCAGATGGGTAAGGGGTTTGGGCCCTTTCACCCCGATGTGTCTGTGTTTTGTTGGGATGCCGGTTCCAGTGCCAGTAGGGGCATTGGGGCCTGGTGCTCCATCTACCAAGAGCCCTGAGGGTGTTTTTCCTGGTGTTCTGGGGCATGCTGTGTGCCCTGACATCTAGACGCCTGAGGCACCGATGTCCAGCACGCCTGCCCAATTTTGGCTTCGGGCTTGTTGTGCCTTAGATCTCCACCCGAGGTCACTCAAGTGCCAAGTCTGGACAACCCCCTCCCCCCCCGGGAGAAAGCGAGTTGTCCGTGGGATGCTCAAACCTCCTCCCCCCGGCTGGCCTTCCAGCTCTTGGGCTCATTCCCGAACCCGGGTCACTGGCGTCGCAAGCAGAAATCCAACTGCTGTGCCGATGGGCCAGCTTACCCCTTGCACCATTCTTGATGCCATTAGTGACCACCACATGGTTTACTGTGTGCGCAAAATACACTGTCCCAAAGCCCCAACTTAACTCTTTCTGATCTAGTCCTTCCAGTCACTGGACTTGTCCTCTCTTCAAGCAGACTTGGTAGCTACGGACTGGTGACCTATCTCTTCTACCAGCTCCATTAACTCTGCCCTTAACTACTTCAATACCAATTTGCTCAGAATTTGGGATTGGCATACCCCCTTAGAAAAACCAGGGTCCAAGGTTTCCACTTCCCTTGGATTTCTGTGGCGTTACTGGCCTGTCTACATGCACATGACCTTGTCTGGAAAACTCATGACTCCCCTGCAGACTTAATTAAGTACTGGGCCCTTTGAAATGCATGTACCAGAGACAGTAGGCTTGCCAAGGCTGGGCACTTCACCTCCACCTTCCACAGCAACACTAACCACCCCTCCAAGTTCTGGAAGGTCATCCATGCCCTCTTCTCTCCCCCATCCCAGTCACTCTCCCCAGTCCTCATGGTGGGTAACACCCCTATTTCTGACCCCCTCTCTGTTGCCTCTGGGTTCAGCTCTTTCTTCACCTCCTGTGCCTTATCCCTTCTCTACTCCCTCCCCCTCTTCACCCATCCCACCACCTGCCTCTCCTCTTCTCCTATCACTAATGCTGACACCCTCAAGGCTGCCCTAGCTCTCAATCCTCTCAAGGGCAAGAGCCCTGATGGACTTGACCCCAAACTCCTCCATCTCTCTGCCCCTGCCATTGCTCTGCCTCTCACCTCCCTTAACCGCTCTTTCTCCCTTACCTTTGTCCCCGACAACTGGAAACAAGCCACTGTTATACCCCTTCCCAAAGGAGGAGACTCCTCTCATCCTGGCAACTACTGCCCTATTTCCCTGCTGCCCACCTCAGCTAAACTACAGGAACACCTTGTGCTGGCTCATCTCTCCCCCTTCCTTCACTCCCTTCCATTCTGGTTTCCATAAATTCTACTCCACCACCTCCTCCCTTCTTTGACTCATAGACTCCATTCTCTCAGGCACAGATCAGGGCCTTTTCACCTCAGCCATCTTTGTCAACTTGTCCAAAGCCTTTGATACCATAGTCCACCCCCTTCTCCTTGACATGCTTAAAGCAGCAGGGTTCTCCGACTCCTCCACTAATTGGTTCTGCTCCTACCTTGAGGGTAGTACTTAATCTGTTATAGTTGGAGATTCCCTATCCCCTACTTCCTATTAGAACTGGTGTCCTTGGTCCGTTACTCTTTTCAGTCTTCCTAAATGACTTCCTCACTGCCTGTTCCTATGTCCATCCACATGTATGCAGATAATATGGCATTATTTACCTCTGGTTCCTCCCCCTCTGATCTGATGACCAGGCTCCAGCTGGACTTCAACAACATCCAGCAGTGGTTCTGTTCAAAGCAAGTTATAACTCAATGTCAAGAAAACAGTCTCCATGACCTTTGGCACCAGACAGAAGCTAGCTAAGCTTACTGTCCTCCCCTCTTTCCACACCTTGGATAGGGCTGCAATTGATGATGTTCCCTCTTTCACATACCTCGGAGTCTGACTCACTCATTTTGACTTGACTTGAAATTTTGACTTGACTCATTCGTCACTTTGACTTTTCTGGGCATGTGGATGCTATCCACACAAAACTTCACCCTAAACTCAGTACTTTACACAGGAATAGAGGTTGCATCCCTCTTCCTGATCATCGAGCTATTGTTCAGAAAATAATTCTCCCATCTTTGACTTTGGTGATACTGTCTATAGTGCTGCTCCTAAGACCACCCTAGCCAGACTAGCCCCCTCTTTCACTCCTTCTGCTGCTTTGCTTTGGACTATCTTTCACACACCCGCCACTGCTCCCTCTATTCCCCCTCTTCCTCCCCTCCCTTGAATCCAGATGCTTCATTCGCTGTGCCTCCCCCACTTCATAATTCTGCCTATCACTCCCTTTTTCCTCCCTGGAAGATAATCATCAGCTGGCCAGGCTGCTTTCTCTTACCAATTCCCAAAACATGGAATTCTCTCCTCATGAACATTCACTCTGCCTCTTCCCAACGATCTCTCCTCTCTACTCCAGGACTTCTCAATCTACTCCTGAAACTGTACATGATAGCTGTCCCTATACCCCCTACCTGCTACCCTGTCCCCTTCCAATCTTCTCTTGACATCCCCTTCTGCTATTCCCCTGCTACTCCAGCACCTTGAATCCATTCTTCTTGGTGTTGTTCACCAAGTCACTTAACACAGGAGTGGTGCCAGAGGATTGAAGGAGGGCATATGTCATCCCTCTACACAAATCAGGCAGTAGGGAGGAGCTAGGCAACTATAGGCCAGTCAGCCTCACCTCAGTAGTGGGGAAGATCATGGAGGCCCTACTTAAGGAAAGGACAGTGGGACATCTAAAAGCCATCAGTGCCCAGGACCCGAGGCAACATGGGTTCACAGTGGGTAGGTTGTGTCAGACAAATCTCATAGACTTCTTCGACTGAGTGACGAAGGAAATAAACTGGGGGTGTGCAGTGGACATAGCCTACCTTGATTCCAGAAAAGCCTTCCACACTGTCCCACATTGGAGGCTGGTTAACAAGATGGGTAGTCTAGGCATGGGAGACAAGGTGGTAAACTGGGTTAGGAACTGGCTAATGGACAGGAGACAGAGGGTGGTGGTAAATGGAGTACAATCATGGGAGAGGAGGGTGACCAGCAGAGTACCTCATGGATCAGTCCTTGGACCAGTTCTGTTCATTGTCTTCATCAGTGACATTGCAGAAGGGCTGGAAGGGTAGATCTGCCTCTTTGCAGATGACACACTGTAACAGGGTGGATACTCCTGAAGGGGGTGGAGAAAAGGAGGAGGGACCTGGGGAAGCTTGAGAAATGGTCTGCAGAGTGGTAACTGAGGTTTAATTCAAAAAAGTGCAAAATTATGCACCTGGGACACAGTAACTCTGGGGACAGCAACAGGATGGGGGGGCGGGAGTTGCTGACAGTCACCAAAGAGGAAAAAGACCTGGGGGGTACTATTTCAGATGACCTGAAAATAACAAAGCAGAGCACAAAGGCAGCAGGGAGGGCCAGTGGCACGCTGGGTGCATAGCAAGGGGCATCACCAGCAGAAGGCGTAGGTAGTGATGCCATTATACAAAACCTTGGTCAGACCTCACATGGAATACTGTGTGCAGTTCTGGAAGCTGCACCTTCAAAAGGACATTAACAGGCTGGAGGCAGTCCAGAGAAGGGCGACTAAGGTGGTACACAGTTTGCACCACAAGACTTATGAGGAGAGATTAATGGACCTCAATATGTACTCAGAGGAGAGAAGGGTGAGAGGGGACATGATAGAAACATTCAAGTACCTCAGAGGCATAATCGGGGCATGGGGTGGGGGGAATCTTCCAATACATGAGGAGTATAAGAACTAGGGGACATGACATGAAATTGGAAGGTGGCAGGTTAAGAGGGAATGTGAGGACATTTTTCTTCATGGAGAGGGCGGTGGATGCATGGAATGGTTTGCCACAGGAGGTGGTGGGAGCAAGCACTGCGGTATGCGTGGTGTCACAAACACGCTCCACAGGTCAGGCCCTTTGGTCCCACAGTGCCAACCTTGAAGTGTAATAGTGTGAACAGGAGGCAAACAGGGTAACTCTCCTGTCTGTTTTGGGTCTGAATCACCTACCAGCCTTGAGTCCTGCGGGTCAAATGTGAACTTTATGCTAGCATACCCAGTTAACAGGCTCAGATATATCTTCTCTTTGGTGAAATACAATATAATCCTTCACCAAGTGGCACCCAGCCAGGTTCCCAAAATGTACCCTTATGACTTCATATGAGACCTAGGTATATTCTTACCTTTTTACCAGATAGAAACACAACATTTCTGAGCATTAAACAATTTCAGAATGTTCCAATATAGTTCCAGCCTGCACATGCAAAAGAAAGACTCCAACAGGATTTGAGAGAACCAAAAAAAAAGGTTTACTAAGATTAAAACAATAGATAAAATACAAAACATAGAACATATATATCAATAACTTAGTCAACAAAATAATTGGGAAATTACAGAACAAACAAAATGCCTGCAAAATACTTAAAAGTTCTTGCTTAGCTAGATGTTACCAGAAGTGCCTGTTTTTAAGTCTAGAGACAAAAATCTCACCTCTCTCGAGTCCACAGATAAAAAGCAATGTTACCCTAGATGCCTGACCATTTCAAAATCCATCTCCCAACTCCCTTGGTGAGGTCACAGTTAGATCCTCCAATAAACTTAAATACTTAGTATCAATATCCAAAAGGACATATGTTGCAACTGGAAAAGTCCGTACTTAGCAATTTTTAAAATAGAACAGTCTTTCATCAAAACATTCCCTCTGATGTCTTCCTGCTTTTCCAGAATGATCTCAGGTTTATGACTTTAACAAGAGACTGCAACCAAATTGTCTTTTCCTGCAGGATCATAACGTTTTACGATGTCTTATCACTTGGCATATGGCAGGAAGCCCTCTGTTAAGGCAGGACAGAAAACCTTTAATTAGTTTTTCCCCAGCCAGCTTTTATGACAGCCAGCTGCTTCAACACACCCGTCACCTCTGAGGTCAAAGGTCAAGCCTCTTACACACTGGCTGACTTGTGTGCCAAGCAGTCACAGACACATACATATTTATTTAAAATACAAATATGATACATATAACAATAAGCAGGTGGCAGAGCGTCACACATGGGACAGGCATAGGGGAATGATAGAAGTTAAGTTGGGGAAGGGTCAAAAGTTGTAATCAAGTACAGGACTTATGGACAGACTGGATGGGCCTAGCGGTCCTTATCTGCTGACAATTTCTATGTTTCTGTGTTATGGTTAGCTTTCTCTGCCTCTTCCATCTTATTGCACTTTATTTGTCCCTCCTTGATGCCTTTTGAATTGCAGTCCCCTCCTCAGCCTTGTCTATTTTGCACTAATATTGTATACATTTGCTTATTTTGATTGTAGCTAAATGTTTGTTGCATAGTCCTTCTACCTGCCATGTAATTTTTAGTTATGATTGTTGTACATTACTCTCCTCTTCCCCCTTCCCTCCAGGATGCATCTGGAAACAAGCTGTTATCAGCTCAGTATGTATTTCCTGGTTAAACTTTTTAAATAAATAAACACATGTTTCTTCTTCTTCAGGAGGGAGACAGAGTTCAGAGGTGGTCTGCATCTACATGAAAGGAAAGATTGGCAAATGGGCTTGATAGTGAAAAAAAAAAAAAAGTTGAGTGGAATTCAGAAAGGTGCAGTTTCCAGATCCATAAGCTGGGGGCACAGAGATGGAGCAGAGAAGATTTAAGAGATTAACTGCAAAGGTGGCCAACAAAGCAACAACTGATATTGCAAACTTTCAGAGAGGTTATAATTTTGCATTGCAAGACCATTCCAGGAAGGAAAAGCTGTCCATTCATGAATCGTGCAGTGAGCATGACCCACTTTAACATCCTAAGTTCAGTACCAGCAATTTGTGTGGGTGCAGACACCAACCAATCCTGCCATATTCACATAACCAGAAATTTAAATGAGCAAAGAAAGTACAGTTATGTAAGAATTCACCGTAACAGCAGATCTTCAAGAGGAGCTCTTGTAGCAGACTACACCATAAGGTCTATGCCGCCAGGCACTAGGACCCCATAGAAAAATTCTTAGCTAGCAGTACCCAGCAGGGACTGCCCCCTGATGAAGGACCACCTCCGACATCTGCCAATGGTATAAAGGGGGTGGTCCCCAGCCACTCCCCAGTTCTCCTGCCAGAGACCGCTGATAAACCATAGAGAACTAAGGATAATGGAAAACCCCACCAAAGGTAAGGAAAGAATGGAGAAAAGGACTGGGGGAAGGAGGGTGGGAAATAATGCCTGCTGCAAGAGCTCCTCTTGAAGATCTACTGTTACGGTAAGTTTTTACATAACTGTACTATCTTACTTGGAGTGGGAGCTTTTGCAGCAGGCTAGAGGGAAAGGGAATGGGAACATTGTTTAACCAGAAGTAGCAAACAAAGCTGAAGCTTGTTTCCAGATGCGACCTGGGAGCACAAGAAAGTTAAGTGACTTGCTCAGGATCGTACAGTATGCACCTAGGTAGCTGTGGGAGTCAAACCCAGGTCTCTAGATCTGCAGCTCAGAGCCTTAACCCACTGCACTATACTGCCAGGCTACACCATAAAGACTGAGTACCAAGCAGTACTAAAAATGATGGACTAGCAGGTGGAAAACTGAGAAGCGGGAGAGGCTTCAAGACAACAGGCCTTGAAGTACCGCCAACCCAAATCCAGCTCTCTGATGGGAAGCAATGTCCACGCTGTAGTGTTTCACAAAGGTGTGCACTGAGCTTCAAGTAGCTGCTGTGCAGATATCTGCCACAGAAACATTTTGAGATGTCACAAAGGAGGCAGAAACACTTCTGGTGGAATGACCCTTACCTGAGCCCAGTAGGGGTTTGTTGTATTTACTGTAGCAGAAAGTGATGCAATGGACTAGCCATCTGGACAGAGTCTATTTTGCCATGGGTGCCCCAGCATTCTTGGGGCAAAGGAAGAAAAAAGTTGGTCAGATTTTCTCAAAGTTTGAGTATGGTTGATGCAGTATCTAAGCACTCTATGTACATTCAGTGTGTGAAGTAGAGCCGCTCCTCGAATAGTGTGCTCCGGGTAATACACCGGAAGGTTGATGTCCTGATTAAGGGTAAACTGAGACACCACCTTAGGTAGGAACTTAGGATTAGTCCTTAAGGACACCCTGTCCTTGTGGAAAATTAAATACGGTTCTTTAGCCATCAGAGCCTGAAGCTCAGAAATCCTCTGAACAGAAGAAATGGTAACTAAAAACAACGGCTTCCATGACAGAAAACGTAGCTTGCAATTTGCAGCTGGTTCAAAGGGAGGCAACGTAAGTTTTTCTAACAGAAACAAAAGATCCCATGGAGGGATGGGGTCCCTACTGGGAGGTTTAAGATGAAGCATTCCCCTCAAAAATGTTCAGGCCAGATCCATCTGAGCAACATATTTGCCATCCATCGGCACATGATAGGCAGAGATTGCTGACAGGCATACCTTGATGGAGGAATATCAGAGGCCCGAATCTGACAGGGAGAGAAGATACTCAAGGACAGCATTCAGAGGGCACAGGAGGGGGACCAGACCTCGATTGGAGGCCCACAAGCAAAAGACCTTACACTTCATGGCCTAGGTAGCCCTAGTGGAAGGTTTTCTAGCTGCAACTAAGACCTCGGCCACTCTGGGAGATACTCCAAAACGTACGTGCCGTGGCTATGTCTGCAGGTGCCAGGCATGCAGAAGTAGGGACTGTAGGCCTGGGTGAACCAATCTGTCTTGCTCTTGCAACAGTAATTGAGAGGACAAGGGCAGGGGAATTGGAGGTTCCACTGCCAGCTGCTGAAGTAGTGGGAACCATATCTGACATGGTCAAAGTGGAGCTACGAGAATCATCTCTGCTCCTTCCACTTGGAGTTTGAGCAGAACTCTTTGCAGAAGAGGAAAGGGAGGGAAGGCATATAGAAACCTCCCTGTCCAACAGAGGAACAGTGCATTTCACCAGAAAACACCAGGCCTGTGACTGAGCAAGCAGAAACTGGGCAGTTTTGCACTGCATGGGGATGCGAAGAGGTCCAGCTCTAGATGACCCCATCTGTGGAAGAGGTTGTCCACTACAGGCTGCAACTAGTTCCCATTCATGAGTCTTTGATTGAGACCGGCTTAGGGCATCAGCCAAGACATTTTGGACCCCTGGAACACGCACTGCAGTGAGCAACATGCCATGATCTACAGCCCAGAACCTGGGCCTCCCAACAAAGCCTCCTGACAAAGAGCATAGAAGTGAGTTCCTCCCTGCTTGTTGATGTAGTAAATGACTGACATGTTGTCTGTCTGTACCAATGGGGGCCTGGACAAAGATCCAGGAGAAACACTTGTAGAGCATACAGAATCACCCTCATCTCCAGAACATTGATGTGGATGGTCAGTTCTAGAGAAGACCATGCACCTTGGGTCTGAATATGAGCTCTCCAACCCAGGCCTGAGGCATCAGTTGTGAGACCCTGTAACAGAGCTTCTCTCTGAAAAAAGACTCTGGACTCTAGATTCTGTGGAGAGAGCCACCAAGAGAGAATCTGTACCACTGCATTGGAGATAGAGACCAGCTGGATGAGATCACCCTCTCTGATCCCACTGTACACTGAGGAACTCTCATAAAGAGACGAGCTGAGGGAATGGTCACTATGGCTGCAGCCATATGGCCTAGGAGCTGGAGCATGGTTCGAGCAGGGACCTGGTGAGCAGCTGAGACTTTGTGGGCTAAAGAGCAAAGGTGTATTGCCATTTCTGGTGGGAAGAAGGCCTTCCCTTGCTCCATGGCCAGGACTGCCCCAATATATTGAAGCCTCTGACATGGTGTCAGAAACGACTTGACCATGTTTAGGGTGATTCCCAGGGAGCTGAACAGACTAAAGGTGTCCTCTAAAGCTGCCAGAAGCTGATCCTTCATTGCGGCAGTCAGAAGCCAGTCATTACGACAGGGATAAACGAAGTGTTCCTGTCTCCTTAAAGTTGCTGCCACTACCGCTAGGCACTTTGTGAACTCGCAAGGTGCCGGGAAAAGGCCGAAGGGTAAGGCCTGAAACTGGAAGTGCCTTCCCTGAAAGGAGAACCTCAGGAACCTCCTGTGGACTGGAAGCACCAGAATATGGAGATAGGCGTCTTGCATGTCCAGGGAGCAGAGCCAGTCCTCTTGATGCAACATGGGAAGAATGCCTGGCAAGGTGACCATCCTGAATCTCTTGTACTCTATGTAATGGTTCAAGAAGATCAGGTTCGGAATTGGGCATATATCCCGTCTTCTTGGGAACCAGGAAGAAACAGGAGTAGAACCCTTTCCCCCACTGTGGTGCTGGAATGGGGTCTGTTGCCTCCTTGTCTAGTAGGGACTGTACCTCCTCCCAGATGAGTTCGTCGTGGGAGGGTGAGTACTTCATTTGGACGGGGGGGATTGTCCAGGAGAATCTGAAGAAATTCCAGCACATGACCCCGCTCTATCAACTGGAGGACCCATGCATCATTGGTAATTGAGGTCCATCTGTCAAGGTAAAGCGAGACCTGACCCCCCCTACTACCTCTGCCCCAGACTCGGCAAGTGGCATGGGGTTGGACAAGGAGTCAGGCATGGGAGCCTGGGGTGGGAAGGAAGAGCTGGGAGGGTTTGGTGTTCCTAGGTTTCTGTGCTCCACCAGGTTGAGAGGGAGCTTTACATTGAAAGTTGCCTCTCTGTTGCTATCCTTTACGCTTCTGACTTCCCTGGTGACAAAACTGATGATGTTTACCAGGGGTCTGATCAGATCTGTACAACTGATGTACAGACTGAACAGCCTTACCCGAGTCCTAGAGGTCCGAGATAATTTTCTCAATGCCCGGACTGAAGAGCATGGACCCACTGAATGGGGCATCAATGATGGCATTCTGGAGGTCCTGTCTAAATCCAGAAACTTGGAGCCAAGAGTATCTCAGCATACAAACCCCTGTAGCTGCTGCCCTGGCTGCAATGTCTGCCGAATCATATGATGACCTCAAGACGTGTTTCCCCACATCCAGACCAGACTGGAGTATGTCTAAGAGCTCCATTTTGTGCTCAGTCATGCTGCCTTTTTGCAAGCTCGACTGCCTGAGGGATTTCTAGTACTGCACCATGTGCGCTAAAAAGTTGAGCGAACGAATGGTGCAGGTAGCCGAGGAGTATACCTTCCTGCCGAACTGCTCCAGGCATTTTGACTCAGCACGGCTGAGTCGGCCTTGGGCTGTTCACCAAGGAATGGCTCATTCATTGGGGTATGGTACAGCCAGTCCATTTTCTGGGGTATAGTGGGAGCTGTTGAAGGGTGCCTCCAGGCTAGCCTGGTAGCGTCCTGAAAGGGGGCTACCAAGGGTAGAACTACTAAAGGTTTGGGCTCATTCATACCCAGGAAATGAGCCAGCCTCTTTCTCTGTGGATCAAGATCCTCAGTTTCCTACTGATTTAAAAATTGTATGTGATGCATGATGTCCAAGAAAGTGGAATTATCTGGGGGACGGGACGGGACAAGTCCCCGGAGAATCGAGGTGGTGGGGTGGAGAGGAAAACTCCCCTGAGGATCTGGAGGAGGCTGAGGAACTTGAGTCTGATGACCTCGAGGAAGATCTGGAGCGGGAACACCGGTGCCTCCTCCTGTAATGCCTGGAGGATGACCTGGAATGGTGACTACGTTGTTCTGGAGATCTGTCATCCAATGGAGCAGGTGATTTGCCCTTGGGGGGGATGTGGCAACAGTGATGTCCGCAGGGGCTGCTGTGGAAAGTCTACTGGAAGAGGCTGTGGTAGGGGAGCCTGTGGTTCCTTTGGGAGGATGTCCTTCCTGACAGAATCCCACCAGGAACTGAAAGGTCCTTTACTCCGACCAGAGAAGGCCCGGCATCTCAGATCTGTCAGGCTCCTCAGGCGGCAGACCTGACAACTTTTTGGGAACCGGCGTATGTTCTGGAGATTCAAGTTTGTCCGGCATCTGGTCCTAAGGTGGCATCGGGGCTGACGGCAGGTCAGCTGGAGTCTGCTTGTCCATCGGCAACAGGTTGGGTGTCGGGGCAGGCCTTTCTTGGCTGGCAGCTGCGCTCCTTCCAACAGCAGCTTAGGAGGTGTGAGCAGCATGGAGGACCCCGAAGTCGAAGAAGTAGAAGACGTTGGGGTGGTGCGATGGGAGTCTGATGCCCGATGCTTCGGAGAGCTGGAGTCAGGGTGGGGCACCATTTCCAGACATTGTTTCCTGTTGTTGGGCCCAGCTGGATGATTTGACAAGGAGGAGGAAGCCTTCGCCAGGAGCTGGGCAGCAGACTGGGTGTCGCCTGCATCTTTAATGGCAGAAACCTTGGCCTTAGACCCAGAGGCATAGCTGTAGGGCCTAAGACGGAAGGAGGGGGTCGAAGGCTCTTGCCCCAAGGAAACACCACCTGATGTCTGCACTAACACTGTGGGTTTCAAGGCTGACAACCCAGAGGGAGCTTGGGTTGATGGGGAGGCAGAGTCCGACCTCGGACTGGAGCTGACCATCTTCCTATGTGGAGACCTGGATCGGGAGTCCAAGCAGTCCTTATCATGGTGATGGTGCTTTCCAATGGACTTTTTCTCCTTCTTGTGAGAAGCCCCCAACCCTGAAGAAGAAGAGGATCTTAGGCCTGAATGGGTCTTTTGCATGGTGGCCAGCTGCTGTTCCAGAAGGTAAGTCTTCAGTGTCTTTGGACAAAGGATGTGAGTTTGGCAATGAAACGTCTTGCAGTGCGGGCAGGAGTCAGTGTTGTGACCGGGCCCCAGGCAGATGAGGCAGGCAAAGTGACTGTCTCGGGCAGCAATCTGCTTCCCACATGCGCACTTCAATTTCAGGCATTGGCTAGATGACGACGGAGAAGACACCGAAATTGGCAGTGATAACTATAAATCTTTTCAAAAATGGTGATCAACTGTTAGCATGCAGGCATCCATGGAGCCGATGTGAATGGGTCGATGGCGGGAAAAGAACTGGGCAGTGGCTGGGGACCGCCCCTTATACCAATAGCAGACATCGGAGGTGGTCCTACGTCAGGGGGCGGTCCCCGTTGGGTACTGCCAAGTAAGAATTTTTCTGTGGGGTCCTAGTGCCTGGCAGCATAGTCCTTATGGTGTAGCCTGCTGCAAGAGCTCCCACTTGAAGTAAGATCTGTACTTTCACTGTTTCTTGAGGAAAAGTTTTGCTGGAGGCTCAACAGAAGATATGCCCAAAATAAGGTTGAATCATGGCAGTGGAAAGCATGATGACAGTGTAGTTTTACCAGCCAGCTGAAAGAGGAGAGAATAGACTAGTATTCAGGCAACATTTTCAACAGCAAAGGCTCATCAGTGGTCTTTGAAACACATTTTCACCAGCCATCAGGATGTGAGCTATGCAGAAAATGGATGCATGAAGCCAGCTGAGCATTCTAAGCTAGATCTCAGTAATTTATACCGGATAGAAACAGAACTCTGAAAGGGTATGATGTTACAACCTGGTGGTGGGGGATCATACAACATGGTGTCAAGTAACTATAAGTTCTGCGCTTAAACATTGTTTTATCTGGAGGGAGGTACATGTATTTTTAACTGTTCTGAATTAAACTGTTTCAATTATACATATCATGCATCATGGTAACACTAACAGTTCAAGTGCCTGAACATGACACTGTCTTGTCATGAAACTGTAAATATGTCTGTAACAAATTTAACATCCAGGAATTTTAATTTTTTTTTTGATATCTTGCTGGTTATGTCGCCTGTTAAAAATCTTAGTTGTGGGATGTATGGGGAGAAGATGAGTGGGGACAGTAACAGTTCCTGTAAAGCCTCTTTTGTTTCACTTAATCATCAAGGGCTGAGCCCTTTTTCATCTAAAAGGCTTTTGTTTTTGGTTAAACTTCAAATGGGTTAGTCCCTTTCACAAAAATTAAAAAAAACTATCCTGTTTTGAATGTAAGTAGGGCCAAGGAAGAGTGAGACAGTTTCCTGCTGGATAGCCAGTAAGGATAACAAAAGGACCAGGATTTAATAAACAAATCCAGTTTGGACCAGTCTGGGAAAAGATTGGTCCCCACAGATCAAAACAATGTCCAAGATGTGATGACAGAGAGGCATGTATAATGATGCGGGTGTAGTGAGCCATACAGCTGAAAGTATTACAGTTGTATGTTTATAATGAGAAGTTAATTGTGTTTGGGATTTTGAACTAGCAAATTCACAAGTCTGAGTCTGTCATAACTCACCAGTTCTTGGTTGGGGGTAAGCTTCTTCTACTCTACTCAGAATCTAGATAGTGCTGAGTTCAATGGCCTATGCAGCCAGTACAGTGTTATGCTTGTGCAACTGTGTTAGTTTGGTTTTGGCCATTCGCACTCTCTATTTCAGAGGAATTACCACCCTGTAGTGGTACCAAAGGCAAGGAACCATCAAAGAGGATTCCACCCCTAGAGGTGCCACGGGACGATTCCTGTGGCTAAAGGTACCTTAGGAGGGATCCCAAAAAGAAATGTAGTATGAAGCATATAAGCAAGCAGGAGCTGTGATGTAGTAGTAGAATAAATCATCAGGTGGCTTGATAATGTAATGAGATGCTCAGGTTTGCGTGGCATGATTCGATGTTGCATTGAGAATGAGGGGACCTTCTAAGGAGAGAGGGAACGGCAGGGACACCATCCACCTCCATCCAACAGCGGATCCTACCTAAAGAAACTAGGGAACACTACTATGCTAACTAACAGTTATGACCTGAGGCACGGAGGAGAGAAAAAAAAAAACCCTATGAGGAGGAAATCTCTGGGGATCCAAGGCCTAGGTTGCCTTCCCTCCAGGCTTGGGGTATTTTATTTAGTGACAGCTCTGCTGCTACAATTTGGAAACCCAATTAAGGGAGGTGGAAAACATTCCACTTTGGAGGCAAGCTCTCACTCAATCCCTCTAGCGGGAAAGCTGTGGAAGGTTTTGAGAGTGCTCTGCAACATCGGGGGCAACCAACGCAGGAGGAGGAGAGCAATGACTGCTGAGGCACTCACCTGGCCTACTCACCCTAAACACAAACCAGGTGAACCAGAGGCAGTCATAGGGAGAATGTGGTGAAGGTGCCTTGCTAGGGGAACCACTAAAGCCAATGGATAACCATTACAGTGGAACCACTAGAGCCAAAGGAGATCAGAGTAACCACCCTTCACAGCTAGTCTTAAATTCTGCACCAGAAGCTGCTGTCACGTAGCAAACAGCTAAAGCCAAGCCCGGAGCGAGGACATTCCTAGCTATGGGCCAGGTGAGAAGGACCCCGCCCCAAGTCAGGCATGCTCAAGATGTGGACTTAGAATGCAGAGCAAGACCGTTGGCTGCAGGGAACCCTGTGCCAGAATGGTATGGCTGGCATGCCCCAGAAACTGATAGGGATACTGAAAAACTGGTGAGCAGCTGAAAGAGCACTGGTGTGCTGAGACCTTAATAAGCGTTAAGTGCTGAGACCTTGCAAAGGTCAGATGCAGTAGTGAGCGCAGCAGACATCCCAGAGGCTGAAGCCGAAGGGATGGCAGTAGGCATGAAGCAAAGATTGCATAAGCAAGAGTGGACCTGCACGTAGGTCTGCAAAACGTGGTAGCAAAAGAGCAGCACTGGAAATAGTGGGGCAAGCCAGCTAGACATGGAAAGCCAATAAAGGTGACAAATACTCTGAGGATTTTTTGGCAGCAGAGACAGGATTTAGAACATAATAATTAGCCACATGGGGCCATGACTCCCCAAACACCTCCAAGTCCCCGCCACAGGAAAAACAAGAAAGTGATGGAAGGGCCGAGACCCACATGCAGGTATTGAAACTAATTTACAGCATCAGCAGTAGTTTTAGCTGACCTCAAAGTATAACAGAGTGTGCAAACGTAGAAGCAGCATCTGTATTGAACACACAGAGTTGTAAACTGCAAAAAACATAAAATAAAAGGAGGCACAATGCTCTAAAGCAGCTGTCACCAGGCAGTGGAATGAAACTGCAGCAGTGAGGTAAGAGAATGAGTTGAGAGCGCATGATTGAGCTGCATAGCTAGGGTTCAGAGTGAGTCTGAGTCAGGTGAAAATAAGTATGCAACATGGAAAGCAGCTTTAGTTGAGCTGAAACACACAGATTATGTTTGCAGTTGCACTGCAAGTAATTTGAGAGTTTTGAGTAACTGAAAGCAAGTAGTATGAGTGCTGGAGTAGCAGTATGCTAGGAGCTTAGGAACAAAGCCCCAAAAGACAAAACCACAAACACGGAAAACAGGGAATAAGGCCCAAAACAAAAACAAAGACACAGAAAAACACAGAAAGCAAGGACAGAAAGAAGCACATAGCTGGAGGCAAGATACAAACCAGAAACAGGACAACAAACACGGAAGTCCAGCAGAGACAAACAGAAACAGCAGTGGGGGGGGGTAGGCCCCAGCCAGCTCAGAGGACAGACCAACAGAGCCACTGGTGGAGAAAGAAAAAGTGCTTCAGAAGGAGGCTGAAAGGAACTGCTTATATAGCTCAGGAAGTGGGAGTGGCTGGCTGCTTGTCCATTGAAATACATAGAAACATAGAAGTTGACAGCAGATAAGGACCGCAAGGCCCATCTAGTCTGCCCATTTCTTTTCCTACCTTATGAATGTGCCATTGGCCTTTGCTCTGTCGATGGCATATCTATTCATACTCATCTGTATTGCTCCCTTATACCTATCCCATGCCTGTTTGAAGCCCTGCACTGTATTCATATCCACCACTTCCTGAGGTAGGCCATTCCATGCATCCACCACCCTTTCTGTGAAAAAGAACTTCCTCACGTTACCTCTTAATTGGCCTCCCTCTAATCTCAAGCTGTGCCCTCTTGTCTTGTTATTTTTCTTATATTGAAACATGTTAAACTCTTTCACCTAGTTAATGCCCTTAAGGTGTTTGAATGTTTTGATCATATTACCTCTCCCTCTTTTGCTCTAGGATATACATATTGAGCGCCGTTAATCTGTCCTCATATGTCTTCTGATGCAGTCCCTGCACCATTTTGGTTGCCCTTCTCTGGACTGCCTTAATTTGGTTAATGTCCTTGTGAAGGTGTGGCCTCCAGTACCGCATGCAGTACTCCAGATGGGGCCTAACCAGTGTCTTGTAAAGAGGGATTATTACCTCCCTCTTCCGACTTGCAATACCCCTACTAATACACCTCAACATCCCCCTAGCCTTACCTATTGCTTTAGTGGTCTACTTGGATGATTTCAGGTCATTGGTGATGATGCCCAGCCAAAGAAATCTATGAGATTAGTTTGACAGGACCTTCCTTTTGTAAACCCATGCTGTCCTGGATCCTGTGCTCCTATGAATTCCAGGTGTTGCACTATCCTTTCCTTAAGGAGTGCCTCCATAATCCAATAATACACTGGCCAAGCCTTCCAATTATGAACATATGAAATTTGCCAGCAGAAAAAGGCCATTTGGTCTATCAAGTCTGCTCAGTTTTGCAGCTAGCAGAAGTTAGTTTTTCTGTGTGACTGCTGTATTTTCAAACATGTTTATATTTATCTTTGTATAAATATTGTATTCCCCTTAATCTTTAGTGTGCATTATCCTGTAACATATGTAACTACTGTAGAATATTGACAGAGAAGAAGCAAAAACAGCTCAACTGCCATGAGAGGGTGCACGAATAAAAAACAATAATGGTACAGCAAAACTCAGCACTCCTCAACTTGGCATCAAACAGGGCATGTTTTATTAAATTAAATTAAACAAAAGCAGATGCCACAATCAGCCAAAGGGCTCAAACAAAAGGTAATCCCAACCGGTTTCGTACAATCAGCACGTCATCAGGGGGTGGTTCATGGTTAAAAAAAACTGCCATAAATACGGTAGAATTTAAAGATACATATACCTTAGATTTATATCTTTTATGTATGTGCTAGAAACACTGAATTTTAATTATATACACACAATAAGAACATCTTTATAAGTGTGTTAATGAATTCACAGCTACTAATATATTAACATACACATATCCAAGGTATATAGCCATTTTCTTATTTAAAGCTGTAATGTGCTATAAGCTCCCTATATATTCACAGCAGCTGCGATGATATCATGGCATGAAAATGAAAATACTATACTAGACAGGAGAACAGCTTCCAGCCTCCGGGACACGCAGTATAATGCTCCATGTCAATTAGGATTATTTATGATCAATTAAACCTATGGAAAAAATGAAGGGCAAAAATATATATAAACATGGGGACAATCCAAGTACATAATAGCATTATCGAAAATGAAAATATATGCAATAATCAAATGCATATCCAAGTCACTAATAAACAAACTGAAAATAGATAAAAAGGAATAATAAAAAGGCAATAAATAAAAAGTCTATATGAGAGTATAGAAGGGGAAGGGGTAGAGAAGGGGGAAAGAAGAAAGGAGGAGGTAAATAAAGCAATCTAAAGGCTAGAGAAAGAAAAAAAAACAATTATATTTGCAAAATTACATCAAGGCATAGGAGAGAAGTTACCTCCTCTGTAGACAGGGTAATAAATCAATCTTGTTATTCAAACCTGGAGCCATAAGGTCTCCCAAAGTATAGATCCAGTAGGATTCTCTATATTTCAATTTAGCATCCAAATCACCCCGCCTCTTGGACCAAGTTTAACAACTTCCAGACCACAGAATTTGAATACATGTTCCTGGATATTAGTTCTATTCATATTACAATGAATCGAAAGTGCACTTCTGGTATCATTATTGGCTATAGATCGAAAATGTTCACCCATCCGTACTTTCAGTGCTCTAATCATTTTACCAACATAGAAAGCTCCACATTGACAAGTAGCCAAATAAACCACATTCTGTGTACTGCATGTAATGAAATCCCTAATCTCATAGGTCTTGGCACCATTACAGCTAGTGAAAGTGCTACACTTAAATACAGAGTTACAAAATTTACAATTGCCACAACTGTGCATACCTTTAGTAAGGGGGGGCCTATTAATGTAACTATTCGTGGTTGAAGGTCCAGTATAACTGTGAACCAATTTGTCCTGCAAATTAGGACCTCTTTTGTACACCATTCTTGGTTTGTTCTGGGTGACTTCTGACAACAATGGTTCTCCTTGCAAAATGTTCCAATTAGTGTTAATAATGTTTTCAATAGATTTTGAATGTCTAGTGTAAGTTGTAATAAAATTCATTCTGTGATCTTTCTGTTGGATTACTTTTGAACTTAAAAGATCAGATCTCTCAATACATCCTACCTCTCTAAATGCTTCCTGTGTAACATGGTATGAGTAGCCTCTCTCCAAAAACCTATCACACATGTCCATACCAAAGGTGAGGAAATCAACATCACTACTACAATTTCATCTGACTCTTAACATTGTGTCTTCAGTATGTTGGCTACCAAATGGTGTAGGTGGCAACTCAAGGCTAATAGTAAAGAGTTCCTATCTGTCTCCTTTCTATAGAGTCTTGTGCCAAGGCAACCATCCTCTTCCTTAAAGACACTAACATCCAGAAAGGAGACAGAATGGAGATTGTGTTGTAATGAAAGTTTTAAATTTTCATCGCTTACTTCCAGGTACTTAATGAATGTATATAGTTCCTCGAGTGTGCCACGCCACACTATAAAAATATCATCAATATAACGGCGCCAAATGTCTATCATATCATAGAATGGATTTGTTTGACTGTCATAGATTTTCCTTTTTTCCCATTTACCCAAATAAAGATTGGCATAGTTGGGTGCAAAAGTTGCACCCATTGCCGTCCCTTTAATTTGTAAATAAAATGAGTCTTGGAAAAGAAAATAGTTTTCAGTAAGAACGTGCTCAGCACATTCCAAAAGAAAATTCATTTTGCCATGCTCTAATTCTGTATCCAAGGACCACCAATAATCCAATGCCTGTAAGCCACCCTCATGGGGTATATTGGTATACAGTGAGGTAATATCCATGGATACAAGGTACCACTCAGGTTCAATCTGCATATTATCTAAAATCTCCAAAAACTGGCCTGTGTCCCTGACATATGATGGCAAAGCAGTAACATAGTCCTTTATGTGGAAATCCACATATTTAGACAATGGTTCTACCAGAGAACCAATCCCAGCCACAATAGGATGCCTAGGGGGTCCCACCAGTTTTTATGGATTTTTGGTAATGTATAAATACTGGCTCTGATTGGATTAGCTACACTTAGAAACAACATCTCCCCATGATCATTCAGACCTTCACATTCAGATTCAAAATGAAAAACATAAATTTGTTGTTTGAAAGCTTCTGTAGGATCTGAGGTCTGTGGTTGGTAAAAGATCACAATACTTAGCTGTTTTTTTACTTCAGCAACGTATTTCAATGTGTTCATTACCACCACTGAACCACCTTTATCTGCTGGTTTAATAGTCAAGTCAATATTCATTTCCAAGCTTTTAAGAGCTTCTGCTTCTGCTGTTGAAATATTAATAAAAGTAGATGGAATATCTCTATCAAGGAGGGTTCTAAATTGTCTCTCACAGGTTGTCTCAAAAACTTTTACTGCATCACAATATGGAGGCATAAAGGTAGAGGGGGGTTTAAATGTCCTTACCTCTGCTGTAGCTGGTGATGCATCACGAATATCCACATCAACACCAGCCTGTCCCAGACACATAGTTGTTTTGTTAAAGAAAACTTTTGAATTTAAATTTCTAGTAAAATGAAGATCCAAATACAATTCAAATTGTTTAGAATCTTGTGTTGGTACAAACGATAGTCTTTTTTGTAGAACCAAAAGTTGGTCCTCGTCTAATATGACACCAGAGATATTAATGACAAAACATCTATGTGTGAAGTAAAAAAACAGCTAAGTGATGTGATTTTTTACCAACCACTGACCTCAGATCCTACAGAAGCTTTCAAACAACAAATTGATGTTTTTCTTTTTGAATCTGAATGTGAAGGTCTGATTGATCATGGGGAGATGTTGTTTCTAAGTGTAGCTACTCCCATCAGAGCCAGTGTTTATACATTACCAAAAATCCATAAAAACTTGTGGGCCCCCCCCCCCGGGTGTCCTATTGTGGCTGGGATTGGTTCTCTGGTAGAACCATTGTCTAAATATGTGGATTTCCACATAAAGGACTATGTTACTGCTTTGCCATCATATGTCAGGGACACGGGCCAGTTTTTGGAGATTTTAGATAATATGCACATTGAACCTGAATGGTGCCCTGTATCCATGGACATTACCTCGCTGTATACCAATATACCCCATGAGGGTGGCCTACAGGCATTGGATTATTGGTGGTCCTTGGATACAGTATTAGAGCATGGCAAAAAGAATTTTCTTTTGGAATGTGCTGAACACGTTCTTGCTAAAAACTATTTTCTTTTCCAAGACTCATTTTATTTACAAATTAAAGGGATGGCAATGGGTGCAACTTTTGCACCCAACTATGCCAATCTTTATTTGGGTAAATGGGAAAAATGTACAATCTATGACAGTCAAACAAATCCATTCTATGATATGATAGGACATTTGGCGCGGTTATATTGATGATATTTTTATGGTGTGGTGTGGCACACTTGAGGAAGTATACACATTTGTTAAGTACCTGGAAGTAAGCGATGAAAATTTAAAATTTTCATTACAACATAATCTCCATTCTGTCTCTTTTCTGGATGTTAGTGTCTTTAAGGAAGAGGATGGTTGCCTTGGCACAAGACTCTATAGAAAGTAGACAGATAAGAACTCTTTACTATTAGCCTCGAGTTGCCACCCACACCATTTGGTAGCCAACATACTGAAGGCACGAATGTTAAGAGTCAGACGAAACTGTAGTAGTGATGTTGATTTCCTCACCTTTGGTATGGACACGTGTGATAAGTTTTTGGAGAGAGGTTACTCATACCATGTTACACAGGAAGCATTTAGAGAGGTAGGATGTATTGAGAGATCTGATCTTTTAAGTTCAAAAGTAATCCAACAGAAAGATCACAGAATGAATTTTATTACAACTTACAATAGACATTCGAAATCTTTTGAAAACATTATTAACATTGATTAGAACATTTTGCAAGGAGAACCATTGTTGTCAGAAGTCATCCAGAACAAACCAAGAATGGTGCACAAAAGAGGTCCTAATTTGCAGGACAAATTGGTTCACAGTTATACTGGACCTTCAACCACAAAGAGTTACATTAATAGGCCCCCTCTTACTAAAGGTATGCACAGTTGTGACAATTGTAAATTTTGTAACTCTGTATTTAAGTGTAGCACTTTCACTAGCTGTAATGGTGCCAAGACCTATGAGATTAGGGATTTCATTACATGCAGTACACAGAATGTGGTTTATTTGGCTACTTGTCAATGTGGAGCTTTCTATGTTGGTAAAACAACTAGAGCACTGAAAGTACAGATGGGTGAACATTTTCGATCTATAGCCAATAATAGAAACATAGAATTTGATGGCAGATAAGGACCGCTTGGCCCACCCAGTCTGCCCATTTCCCTACCTGATGGATAAGTTGCAGATCCTAGTTAACCAGCAGCCTACTTCTTCCTACCCCCACCCCCTAGAATTGCCTTATGACTGTCCCATGCATGCTTGAATTCCACGGTTTTTGACTCCACAACCTCCTTTGGAAGGCCGTTCCATACATCCACAACCCTCTCTGTGAAAAAATACTTCCTTAAATTACCTCTGAGCTGCCCCCTTCTATCTTCAAATTGTGCCCCCTTGTTCTTGCACACCTCTTTTTTTGAAAGATGCTACCCTCTTGGACTTTGTTGATTCCCTTGAGGTACTTGAAAGTTTCTATCATGTCCCCCCTCTCCCTCCTTTCCTCGAGGCTATACATATTAAGCTCCTTAAGTCTCTCTTCATATGTCATCCGGTGCAGACCCTGCACCATTTTAGTTGCCCTCCTCTGGACAGCTTCCATCCTGTCTATGTCTTTTGGAGATTGGGTCTCCAGAACTGCACACAGTACTCCAGATGTGGTCTCACCAGCTGTCTGTACAGAGGGATAATAACTTCTTGTTTTCTACTGGTGATGCCTCTTCCTATGCATCCCAGTATTCCCCAGCCCTCCTTGCTGCCCTCTCACATTGCTTGCCCACCTTAGGTCATCTGATATGACTACCCCAGGTCCCTTTCCATTTTTGTTGTTGTTAGTATCTCACCCCCATTGTGTACTCTTCCCTGGGTTTTTGTTTCCAGGTGCATTACCTGCACTTCTTAGCATTGAATCTAAGCTGCCATACATTTAACCATTCCTCTAACCTTGCCAAGTCCATTCTCATCCTTTCCACCCCACCTTGTGCATCAACTCTGTTGCAGATCTTTGTGTCATCTACAAGAGACATACTTTTCCTTCCAGTCCCTCTGCAATGTCGCTTATAAAGACATTGAAGAGGACCGTCCTAATACTGAACCTCGCGGTACCCACTACTAACCCCCTTTTTCAGAGTGGACTCCATTTACTATTACCTCTGTGTCCTATTCTCCAGCCAATTCTTACCCAGGCTGTCATCTGGGACCCACTCCCAGGCTGGCTAACTTGTATATTAATCTTTTGTGTGGGACTGTGTCAAATGCCTTGCTAAAGTCTAGGTAGGCCATGTCCACAGCCCCTCCCTGATCAACTACTTTGGTCACCCAGTCAAAGAAATCTATCAGATTTGTTTGGCATGACCTTCCCACTGTGAATCCATGCTGCCTTGGGTCCTGTGCCCCTCTGGCCTCTAGATACTCAACAATTCTTTCCTTCAGAAGTGATTCCATCATTTTCCCTACCACTGAGGTTAAACTAACAGGCCTGTAGTTTCCTGCTTCTGCCTTGCTCCCACTTTTGTGAAGGGGAATCACATCTGCCCTCCTCCAGTCCTCAGGTACCACCCCATCCTCCCATGATTTGTTAAAGAGGGTAGTCAGTGGTGTCACTAGTTCTACCCTTAGTTCTTTTAGAATTCTGGGATGAATCCCATCAGGCCCCATTGCTTTGTCCACCTTCAGTTTTAAGAGCTCTTTCAGAACCCTTTCTTCTGTAAATGGGCTGGTATCAACTTCTGTATCCAGAGTGTTTCTACTGTTTGTTTTAGGTACCTCCCCCTCTTCCTTTGTAAATACTGAGCAAAAATATTTGTTTAGTATCTCTGCCTTTTCACAGTCACCCTCTGCCCAACCTCCCTCCCCTTTATTAAGCCTCACTATCCCTCCCTTGGTCTTCCTTCGCCCTGATGTACCTATAAAAGGTTTTATCCCCCTTCTTAACTGAGTTGGCTATCTTTTCCTCGGTTTGGGCCTTTGCTGTTCTGACTGCCTTTCCAGCTTCCTTTGCTTTAACTGATACAGTTCTCTGTCCTGTTCCTTCTGTGATTCCTTGTACTTCCTGAATGCTTTCTTTTTCTCTTGAACCTTCACTGCCACTTCCTTTGAGAACCATAGTGGTTTCTTACCTCGTTTCATTTGTTTATTTGCTTTACACAAAGGCTTGTTACCTCTGTGATGGCAGTTTTATTATTCCCCATTGTTCTTCCACCCTCCTTCCTGCCCATTTGCTAGTGCATTCCTTAGGCACTCACCCATTTTAGCAAAGTCAGCCCTCCTAAAATCCAGTACCTTTGTCTTTTATGTGGCTTGACTCTATTGCTGTGTTTATTGTGAACTATACTGTTCGATGGTCGCTAGTTCCCAGATGGCTACCCACTTTACATCTGTGATCCTCTCTTCATCTCCATTTGAGAGAACCAGATCTAAGATTGCTCCCTCTCGAGTGGGCTCCAATACTAGTTGTCTAAGGCATGCCCCCTGTAGGGCATCTAGAATAACCCCACTCTTAGAAGTGGCTGCTGCAACTGCACTCCAGTTAACATCTGGCATATTCAGATCACCCATCAGCAATATCTCCCCATTATCTGCCATTCTAAGTATACTTTCTATCATTTCCTTGTCCATTTCTTCCCCCTGAGAGGGGGGTCTGTATACAACCCCTGTGCGGATTGTGGTGCCATTGCCTGCCTCCAAATTGACCCACAGTGCTTCTTCTCCTCCCTGTTTACCCTTTTGTTCTGTTGCTTTGATTTCTTCTCTTATGTAGAGAGCTACTCCTCCTCCCTTTACCCTCCTGTCCCTCCTATAGATAGTGTATCCTGGTATGTTTACGCCCAGTCATGGTTCTGTGTACCATGTTTCTGTGACTGCCACGATATCCAGATCTTCCTCCTCCATCAAGGCCACTAATTCAGGAAGCTTGTTACCCAGACTACGGGCATTGGTACTCATTGCTCTCCATTTTTGATGGCTTTACCTTCTGTAGTGGCATCCCCACTGACCTTTCTACCTTAGTCTTTTCTCATTTAGTACCCTTGTTTTGTAGGGGAGGCTGGGATTTTCCTGCTGCTTATCAGTGCCTCCCCCCTTGACTAGTTTAAAGGCTTGCCAATGAAGCATTTAAACCAATTGCCCAAAAGACTTGTTCCCTTCCTCACTTCCTGGACAGATGCAGACCATCCTGCCAGTATAGGCTGGTGTCCCTCCAGGTGGAACCCCAGTCCCCAATGAAGCCAAACCCCTGTGCTCCACATCATTTTTTCAACCATTTGTTAAACTGCATGGTGCAAAGTACCTTCGCCTCACCCATGCTACTGACAGGCATTACCTCTGAAAAGGATACTGTGTGTGCTACTTGTCTTAAGCCCTTCCCCAACTCTACAAAGTCCTTCTGCACTGCTCTAATCTCATGATGAGCTAAGTCATTTGTCCCTAGGCGGACAATGACGTACAGCTCAGACTCCCGTGCAACTGTTCTCGTGATCCTAAGGATGAGCTTCCTGTCCCTCCAAGCCATGGCACCAGGCAGGCACCTTACTTCAGTTTTCCTGCTTCCCCAGTTCTATCCCCTAATAGTGGGTCCCCACCAGGGCCGCTTTCTTTCCCTGTGGTGCCCTCTGCCTCCTTCCTGAGGGCCTCCCTTGTGACAGTTGTCTGCACCCTCCTTAGTCTCCTCTGTGGGTGTATCCATAGGGGAGCTATGCTCCCCCAGAATGGTGTATGGATTGTGGTGTGGAACAACTGACTGGGTGTGCCTCTGTTCCACCATCCTCACCCTCCCTGAGCCCACTGTGGTCCAACTGCTGTGCTTTCTTTGCAACCTCTGAGGAAGTGGTGGTGGCTCTGGTGCTCCCTGGATGGGGGAGGTTCCCTTCCTACTGTCCAGTGTGGCCTGGGGAAGGTCCCCGTACTACTGTCCAGTGTGGCCTGAGGCAGGCACTTCCTCCTCAGGGCAGAGAGTTGTCTGCAAATAGGGCAGCATCTCAGCCTCCAGAAAGACTCCTGGAAGACTGCTGCCCCACAGCCATTACATTGCACTACTCCCTACATTTTTTTGTGTGTGTGTGATTGGTTTGTAATATAGAAATAGATATATATTTATATTATACAATGTGTATGCTTATATTGTCAGTGCAGTGTGCTAGAGAGGATATGACAGTGACATGCACCTTGCACTTTTGAGGAATGATGTCAGAACCCCAGGTATAAAGGAACTATTTCCGGGGTGGGTGGGGTGAGGTGGAAGGGTTCAGAGCTAAACTGTGCCCTCGCAAAACTATCAGCTAAAAGCTCTGACCCACTGCTGCAATGAGTGCCTTCCTGTCAGCAAGATGCCCTACACAACAAATTGATAGAGAAATACCCTGCTAATCAGAGAAAAATCCACACATCCAAGTCAGACACAGGTAAACCTCCCCAGCCCCAAAACAGGCCTGGTGGTTTGTGCTCTGAGAGCTGTCAGCCCCAAAATAAGTCAGCTGTGCTTTAAACTCTTCCTGCACTGAAAATCTTAAGAATTGTAACAAACAAATGTAAACCTAGATCCACCACCCTCTGTTGCTTGAAAGACTGTCTTTTCCTGTTTCACACTGCAGGTTTTTCTGTGACCACTCCTTAACCCCAGTTACTTTGTTAAAAAGAGTTTAACTATCACAAACTCCTACGCACCAGTCAATTATTTAAAAATAGTTTCTGTCCCAAAATCCTAGTAGTCAATCCAGCTACCCCAAGGGACAACCAGAATGCAGTATTCAAACACTTATGAGGTTACTTCCAAGATAAGCAGAGTTTGCAAGTTTTTTTCAACTCCTCAGCCACCTTTAATTCATTTAAAAATAGTTTAACTGTCAGCAAATCCTAGTAGACAATCTAGCTACCTCAAGGACCTACCCAAATGCAGTATTTAAATCTTTCTGAAGTTACTAACAAGATAAACAGAGTTTGCAAGCCCCTTCTTGGTTAAACACTAAATAAATATGTGAATAAAAAGCAATTACCAAGGGTAGTTAGTTTCACCTCCCACAGAATTAAGCAAAAGTGCACGTTTGTTGCAGATATCAAGTGCAATATAGAATTTCTCACACAGCTCAGTTGAAGAAAGTAGTGTCCTTCCAGCTCCAGAAAATGTGCTTTATGATACCAGAAGTACACTTTCGATTCATTGTAATATGAACAGAACTAATATCCAGGAACATGTATTCAAATTCTGTGGTCTGGAAGTTGTTAAACTTGGCCCAAGAGGGGGTGATTTGGATGCTAAATTGAAATATAGAGATTCCTACTGGATCTATACCTTGGGAGCCCTTATGGCTCCAGGTTTGAATGACAAGATTGATTTATTACCCTGTCTACAGAGGAGATATCCTCTCTCCTATGCCTTGATATTGTAATTTTGCAACTATAATTGTTTTTTTCTCTCTCTAGCCTTTAGATTGTTTTATATCCCTCCTCCTTTCTTCTTCCCCCCTTCTATACTCTCATATAAACTTTTAATTTATTCCCTTTTTTTATTATTCCTTTTTGTCTATTTTCAGTTTATTGTTTATTAGTGACTTGGATATGCATTTGATTATTGCATATATTTTCATTTTCGATAATACTATTATGTACTTGGATTGTCCCCATGTTTATATATATTTTTGCCTTTCATTTTTTTCATAGGTTTAATTGATCATAAATAATCCTAATTGACATGGAGCATTACACTGCGTGTCCCGGAGGCTGGGAGCTGTTCTCCTGTCTAGTACAGTATTTTCATTTTCATGTCATGATATCATCGCAGCTGCTGTGTATATATAGGAAGCTTATAGCACATTACAGCTTTAAATAAGAAAATGGCTATATACCTTGGATATGTGTATGTTAATATATTAGTAGCTGTGAATTCATTAACACACTTAAATAGATGTTCTTATGGTGTGTATATAATTGAAATTCAGTGTTTCTAGCACATACATAAAAGATATAAATCTAAGATATCTGTATCTTTAAATTCTACCCTATTTATGCCAGGTTTTTTTTTAACCATGTACCACCCCCTGATGACGTGCTGATTGTACGAAACTGGTCGGGATTACCTGTTGTTCGAGCCCTTTGGCTGATTGTGGTGTCTGCTTTTGTTAAATTTACTGTAGAGTATTGCATGTTATTTTTCTCTGCTTCATGCTTTCTGCAACTGAGTAATTTCACATACAGATAACTGGGCTAAGCTGGCAAGTCTGTGATCTGTTTCCAAAGAGACAGGCTATGAAGTAACATATAAAAGGCAAGGGCCCAGATATTCAAACTGCGTCACAAAGTAGCGCAATAGCAGGAGCAGGCGCAAGTACAGTGCGCCTATGCGCAACACGCGCGATATTCAAACACAGCGCAGGCCAAGATGCGCTTGCGCAACACAACTGAATATTGCGCCAAATGCGCCATGGCTCAACCAGGGATGCACAGTGGCGCAGGTCAGATGCGCATTAGCACAACCAGGGGTGCGCAGTGAAGCAGGGTAGCAGTGCATCAGCACAACCAGGGATGCGCAGGGACAGGATGCAGGGGTGCACCACCTATGGAAGACATGGGCAGAAGAGCACGCAGCAGACCTGACAGCACCCCCCGCACCCCATGAACCGCACAACCTGAGGTGAGCTGGAAGAACCACCCGCCCATGGACACCAGCAACAATTCCACAGCTGGGGCATGGTGCCCCAGCACACCCCCTGGCAAGCTGTGACTGGAACACAAGGAGGTCCGGCCACCCTGTGCTACACCATCCCACCAATGCACAGCGATCCCCAGACACCCTGCCCAGGAGCAGCGCCCAACAGTGCATGTCTCCTTATGCATGCCACCACCCCCACTGCGACAATGCAACCCTGTGCACCATGGAGCCATGCAGGGCAGCTCCACCATGAGCACCCTGCAGTGGGCGGCAGCAGACACCGACGCAAGAACTGCAGACACAATGCCACCCTGCATGCCCCCCGAGGCACAGCCGAGAGAACGACCCTGCGTCGGCACCCGAGGTACCCCACATGTGACAGGGCCTGCCCTGGACCCCACCACCAGCTGGACAGCACCCCACACACCCACTCAAGCACACACCCTGTCCCAACACTGGCCCCAACAGCCAGCACAGACGCCCACAGTGGTGCAAGGAAGCATACGCCACACAGGATGCAACACAGGGCACGGACAACACCCACCCATACCCAAGGGCACCCCAACACAGGGACACAATAGCGGGGCAACAAACCCACTGGCGTGCGGCCACAGCAGCCGTGTACCCATGGCCAGCACCCCTCCATGGCACAGGTGTACGAGCCACCCTGCGCATGCACCATGAATCCGTCCACCACCAGCATGCGGCTGGAGCACAAGTGACAGACATCAGAGCACATTCCCTGCAACAGACACAAGTGACAGCATGGAGGGGGACAACAACAGCGGAGGCCACAGTGCCACCAGAGGCAGACATGCACCACACCGGTGAAAGGAGGCAATCCGCCATTGCGCCGGGTACAGGGGGTGGCCAGCATGGACAGCCACCACTGACATGCCAGCAGACCATGCATAGCACAGACATGCAAGGGTGTCAGCAGCACAGGCCATGGACAGTCTGACAGGGGCACCATGGACACAGTGCATGCACCGTGGACCACTGCACACAGGCGTCCGGTGCACAGAGAACAACACACAAACCACAGACAGTGACCGAGTCCCCCACCCACACCATAGGCGGGTCCCTGCCAGACACATACACACGCCCAGGCCTGCACCACCCCTGACGCCATGCACACCACTGCAGCTAAGCACCTGTAGCCCGCTGCAAATCAGAGACCACCACAGTTGTCATAACAAAATATATGTATTAAACAAATCCAACCACAAAACATATTTACAAATATATACAAGGGTGGGGGGAAAGGGACACAAACCAGGTAGGGGCGGGCATGGGGCAGGGTGAACAAATGGGAGAGGGAAGAAGGGGTGTGAGGGTGAGTCCAGGGGGGAAGTCATCTATGGGGCATAGAGGGCCTATTGCCTGCCCCACTCTCCACTCCTGTGCCGCCTCCGTCCATTGCGGTGCCGGACCCCATCCCGCTCCATCCTCTGCAGTATCTCAAGAGATGCCTTTGCAAGCTGAAGCAGCTCCTGCACTCCTCTCTCGATCACTGTCCAGCATTGTCCACCTAGGACAAGGGAGCAGAGTCAATACACATGACTGTCCAGCCCCCTGCAGCCCACCCATTGTGCATGGCATACAGCCATGGTCCACGCCCCTGTGATGGTGTGCAACCATCCACAGTGACTGCATCCACAAGACCTGCCTACCCAGGCACCCACAGCCATGTGGACCGCTGCATACACCCACTGCCCATGTCCCACACAGCACCACCATGGCCGTACAGTGACATGGCAATGTGGTGCGAAGGCAGTGGCACAGCCATGTACCCAGTGCATGCACGGACCACCAGCGATGCCCACCCACACATGCAGTGCCACAGGACAGTGCTGAGTGTACCGTGTGGTGTGCACGGTGGTGGGGCCAAGTGCTGGTGGCCATGCCCTGCCGCCAACCCTGCAACACAGCATGCACAGATGTGAGGGGAAAAAAGGCACTCACCTGCATCCATACTAGCTGGGCGCTGCTGTCCCATGGCCCATCCGCCATGTCCCTGCTGTGGTGCACCAGCCCTCTCCCACTCAGCTCTGGCTTCCCTTACTCTACGTCGCTCCTCCGGGCCTAGGGTGCAAACACGGAGAGGGGAACATCAGTACAAACCAGTAGCAAAGCTCCCCCCAGTGTGTTCGTTCCCACACAGCCCAGCCATGCCGCAACCCCACCACCACCACCACCGCCCACACTGGACGGCCCCCACCTCCCTGCAGGGTGGACACATGCACATCGTGATACCTGGATGGACGGATGCTACCAGTGTATAGATGGAGCACCTACCTGGCCGTGACATGGCGCCTCGCCGGGCACATGCCTGTAGATGCCCCAGTCTATCTGGGTCCCTCCGCTGGAGGTCCCCATACCGGTGGCGACACTGCTCACCGGAACGGGCAATTCCTGTGGCCTCCTCCATGCCCTCTGCTATCTCCTCCCACACAGCACTGCGTGGCCTATTCAATGGGTCCTGTCCAAACAGGGCCCCAGCATGGGACTCCACAATGGCCACAAGGTTGGCCAGCTCAACCGCGCTCCACTGCTGGGCTGTCCTGTGTGACATCTCTCAGGCAGTCCAGATTACAAAATGGCACTCTGTAGTGCATGTCCCCCATGTGCAGATGCTGTGCGGTACAGCGCTGCCATTCCCCATCGCACTGTGACTGAACAGCGCGATAGGGGTGCACCCATGCAGACGCATGGTGCCTAGGGGGCAAAGGTTGACCGCAGGGTCAAGGGTCTGTCGCGCACAGACCACCACAGTGCTACTGGGACTCCCGGCATGTAGCGCGGTAGGGTGCCTGTGTGTGTGATGCCCTGCAGTGGCCTACCATGCTGTGGCACTATGGCGCCTATGGCGCACCAGGGCACGAATGCCACACGCGAGAACAGTGCAATAGTGCCACTGGCACAGTGGCAGCCATGCCCTACACTGCCTCCCGCGCACAGAACATCATCAGTGCAGCAGGCGTCGGTGTCAGCACCCCAGGCATGCACCGTGCGGTGCCTACTGCGCATGTCACACAGCTGCGCCATTGCCTGAGCATGCTCAACAACATTGCACAAGGCGCAACAGCGTGATATTCAGCCAGCATATGCAAATCAGCTCATCAGCAATTCCATGGCGCAACCACTGCATTAGCATCCACTTAAAGTTGCGTCTCACCTCATTTGCATATGTTGCGCTATATAAATGCGACATGGGGCTGCAGTGGACATAGTTTGGTATTGCAGTATATTGTGGTGGGTTGCATGCTGTTTGGATGTGTGGACTGTGGTGTTTGAGGGATGCATGGCACTGCACATTCAAAGGTAACACCTGTCATTCCCACAGGCTCTATCATGACCGAACGAGAGGATGAGAAGGAACAGGGACAGGGGAGAAGGAGGAGGCCCAACTTCACCCGGGCTGAATCAGATGCTCTGTTCGAGGCCTATCTCGACAGGGAACCACTGCTCAGCGGACAGTGTGGAACGCCACAGGCCCATACTGCAGCATGGGGTGAGGTTGCGTGTGCCGTGAACCAGCATGGCAGCCACCAGTAGTCCGTGCAGGAGTGTAAAAAGAAGGTCGGCAAGGACAGGAGTAGGATAAAGGACAAGGTAGCTGCCATCAGGGCAACACGTGCTGCCACCGGTAGTGGACAGCCAGATGTGCCACGCCTGACGCCACAGGAGGAGCGGGTAGCCGGCAGCATGCGGCGTTGTGCCATAGAGGACGTTTCTGGTGGTGGCTTCCAGACGGGTGGCAGCCCATCACTGCATGTTAGGTCCTGTGCTGTCACTGTGTGGATGGTGGGGGGAATGCCACAGGGTAGAGAGTTGACAATAATGCTACTGTGTTCCCTTACAGCTCCTGAGCATCTACGTGGGTCAGCGGTGGTGGGTGTGTCCACCGAGGGTGATGCCCTGGACACGCAGGAACGCCCATCCACCTCCACAGGTGTCTGAGGGACAGGACCACTGCATACCTGCCTGTCTGTCCGGACTATAGATGGTGCTGCGGGTGCGGACGAGGTCCTGCCTGTGTCCCAGCGTGACAGCGCCCACAGACTCCAGCATGCTGGGACACGGACTGGTGCTGGATCCGGCACCGATGATGATGGATCACACATCCCGGACAGTGATACGTGTGGGACGCAGGAAGGTCCCACAGCAGGACACGGCATGGGCGTAGCCATGGGTGGTGCCGCCGTGGAGGCCTGCGTGACATCACAGTCCCAGCCTGTGCCTGTATGCCCCAGTGGGGCAGCACTGGTGTGCGTCCAGGCTGGTGGGGCTGTTGCGGCCGCAGCGGTGGTGCCAGTGAGTCCTGGCGATCGGTGGACGGAGGAGCAGTGCCAGCAATCGGCCAATGGCAATGGGGGGGTGGCGGCAGTGCGCCATGTGTGGACGTGCCCCGGCATGGCTCTGGTGTGCAGCGCCCATCGTCAAGGGGTGCTGCCCAGCAGGGCCAGGAACACCACGAGGGACAGCATGCCGAACCGGCGGATGACTTTGATGAGCACAGTCGCCTACTCCAGGCTTCAGTGGATCAGCAGTTGTGGCTTGTGACTGCGGTGGATGCACTCAGTGTGGTTCTGCACCAGGCAGAGGAGCGGCGCAGCAGAGACCATGGTCTTCTCCTGGCAGAGATGGCCCAGCAGCGGGAGGATGTGACTACTGCCATTGACAGGCAGACACATGCATTCACAGCTGTCATGGCCACATTGGGCACCCAGTTCGGTGCCCATACATCGCAGACACCGCAAAGTGTCATGTCCACCCGCCATTCCCGGCGCCGTGCGACACCTTCTGTGTCAACACTGGATTCGGCTGTGGGCATACCGAGCATGCCTGGCGCAGGCATGTTCAGTGAGCTGCAGACCCCTGGGCAAACACAGTCGCATTCCCACAGTGTCACCCTTGGGGGACCGTCGGTGCCACCCCATGAGGCCAATGGTCAGCCTGGCACAGCTGGCAGGTCTTGGTGGGGCTGCCCACGCATCCGTGGCGGCCGTGGCACTGTGCCGCATGACTGACCTGTCTCCCACCATGGCCACTGTCTGCCACTGCCCTGTGTGCAGTGTGGTATCATGCGATGCACGGGTGGGGTACCCGTCCCTGCACACACACAGTCCCTGTGCACACCCTCCCAGCTGCTGGCCACTGTGGCATGTGCATGATGATGCTTGCGTTGCGCTGTCCGCTAGTGTGCAATGGTGCCCAGCGTCTGAGGCATGCACAGTGACGGCCACTGGGCATGGTCGTGTGTGGACCTGTGTTGGGGGTAGGGGCTGCATTCGGGGTTGGCTTGCCATCTACCCCTTGTGCATGTCTTGTGGTGTGTGTGTGTGTGCATGTGTCGTGTTTGGCACTGTCCATCCCTGACGGCGTGTGCGGTTCCATGCTCAGACCCATTCCCTTGCCGCCATCCGCCCCTGGGTTTCGTCCATGCCTTTCTGTGGGCTGTGCCCTTGCCACTGGTGGTTGCACATGGCCCTGTGACCTACCTGTGTTGGCCAAAGTGCTCTTCTGTGATGGTGTCCCGGTGCAGCTGTGACATCCGGATCAGGCGGGGTTCCCTTCGCCCAGAGGGTGGCTGCCCATCACCGTCTGGACCAGTGTCCTCATCGTCCCCACTTCTGATCTCTACGGCTATCCCACAGTCATTGGCCATGTTGTGCAGGATGCAGCAGGCCAGGAATAGCCTGCAGGCCTTTGAGGGGCTGTACTGTAGGGCACCGCCAGACGTGTCCAGGCACCGGAAACGTGCCTTCAGCATCCCAAACACCAGCTCGATGACATTCCATGTTGTGGCATGTGCCTCATTGTACCGTTGCTGCGATTGGGTCGTGGGACACCGGTACGGTGTGAGCAGCCAGGGACGGAGTGGGTAGCCACTGTCACCCGTGTGTAGAGGGTGGACATGAGTATGGTGGTTCGTTGCTTTACCATGGGCAGTCAGGGCGGTACCCAGGGTACCTCCTGACTATGCACCCCACGCCTGCTCATGTCGTCCTGCGTGATATGCATACTCACCCACTAGGTGGCCAGTGGGGATGTCCCCACTCTCAAACCTGTGGCACAGTGCGGACTGGTGCCAGATGAAGACATCATGTGCTCCCCCAGGGTGCATGGCACAGACATTGGTTATGCGCCCCCTGGCATCGCACACCACCTGGCAGTTGATGCTGGCATACCCCTTCCGGTTTATGTAGGACACATCGTCCGGGCCAGGTGGCGTGCGGATGGCCACATAGGTGCAGTCAATGGCCCCCGAGCATGCCAGGCATATGTGCTACCCTGTAGAACCCTTGTATGTGTGCTGTGTGCTCTGCCTGTGTGCTGGGGAAACGGATGTACTCCGCAGCATGTGGCAGCAGTGCGCTGAGGAATTGTGTGAGTAGGCATGACGCAGCCGACTGGGTTATGCCTGTTGTGTCCCCGTTGGTCTCTGGAAGGTGCCCGTGGTGAGCAGGCACGTGACAGCTGTCACCTCTGTCTCCACTGACAGAGCATGGCTCCATTGTGTGGGTGCCTGCATAGCTCACAGAGCCACCTCAGGATTGCCTGGTTCAGGCGGTACCGGCCCACAATCTCTGTGTCAGTAGTGCTTTCGAGGCGGTGGGCTTGGTACCACCTGTTGGTGCGTACTAATGAACCCTTCCATGGCCATGCCCCTCTACTGCCTGCCTTCTCACACCCCTCACTACCGCCTCCATCTGGAAGGTGGCACTGGCCATGTCCCTGGCTGGGGCCCCCCCCGGCAGCTGTTATCCTGTTCCCCCCACTGTCCATTTATGATGCTTCCCCTGCACTGTGTACACCTCCGGCCTTTGGCTGTCCTGCCTACTGCCACTGCCCTCCGTCCACTGTGGCATTTCCCTATCACTCCTGCACAGTGGCACAGGCTCCCTACTCCTTTCCTGTTCCTGGTTGATTCCAGGTGTGCTCTGTCCTACTCCTGCCCAGTCCTGCTCACTGCTACCCTCTGCCTTGTTCCTGTCACCTTGCTCCCACCTGTGGCTTCCCTGTAGCGTTCTTGTGCCTCTCTCTTGTTCCTTTTTATTTTGGATCATTTCCGCTGTCGCACAACTTCTGCTAGCTCCCCTACTGCGCATGCTGTTGAATATCGCACTGCACATGTTATTCATGGTTCCTCCCCCTATGGTTGCGCATGCATTCATTACTATTGCACTCTTGCGCATTGCAGCTTGTGCGGCGCAGCTGCCTCCCGCTGAATATCGCACAATGGCGCATTTCCGTACTTGCGCTGGCGCATGTCTGTTGTGCATGGCACATCCCTTTTGAATATCTGGGCCAAGGTGTTCTCAGCTGTGACAAAAGGGGTGGATCATTTGCCCTTTGGGACAGAGCAGTGGCTCTAGTGGGGATTGGATCTGGTGATACCCCAAGTGAGAGTCACGCTGAGTGGTGGCAGCAAATCAAGGTAACCATTTCAGGCATCTGACAGGGTGTGAAAACTGGTAGCAGTGGAAATAGTTTTATGAGAGAACAAGTCTACAACAATGTTCATTCCATTATTTCTCAGTATTTTTGCTACTGTTTTATTATATTAAATATTTTTGTTGAATAAACCAAATATTCCAATGTGATTCGATTTTTGGTCTGGACATTTTCCTTGGGTCTACTTGTGGTCCAGAAATAAGCTTATACAGCAGAAAAATACCACATTATAAAAAGTCTTACATTACTCTCTTTTACACTGTCACATACAGCCTGATCACCATGGTACATGAATTCTTCCTCTCAGCATTCCATTCTCTAGCAATGCTGGATTACTGCAAAGACAGATTCTGATTCTAAACTAGCATTTTTAAACAGTTAGTGGATTAACTGTTTTATTAAAAATCTCCCTCTCAATGAGGAAAACATTCAAAAGATAAAGTAACACTTTTCTTTTGAAATCAGATCTTATAATAGCAATAACCACTTCCAGGAGTTAGATTAACAGTCAGCTAATCACCCGTTGGGGGCAATATGGCACTCGGCTGCACCTTGTGCCACATTATGGTCTTGGGGTGATAGACTGCAAATGTAATCCCTGGTCATGTCTTATTGCTAAAGGGAAATTCTCATCTTCATGATTTCTTAATGTCTGAAAGTCCATAAAAAGTTAATTTGAGTGAGCTATTGTGCTTACCTGTAAATCTTAACAGTCCAGAGTTATTCATATGTAAATCAGCCTGTAAATAGGGGCTGGGGCAGCCATTTGTTTTAGGCTTCTGACGGGCAATGATGTCACCACAGTCTTGGCCCTGCTTTGACTGCAGATAATCCAACAGGTTAAATAGGAAATAGTCTGTTTTATTAAGTGTGTTTTAAGGTGTTATTACAACACTTTCTACATTTATAATTGTTTTGTATGTGCAATGAAACTAGTGAGTTATCACCCCTTTACATTTCAAAATGGTAGTAAAACAATCCAATAACATTCTGGTTATAGTTACGTTAGAAAATACCATGAGTATTCAGTTCAGAATATTTCAGTACGAATCTGTCATACTTTTAACTTTATCAACAGAAATGCTCTTATAATGTATGGTAGAACGCTGTTAACCTTAGGAAATCATCATTTCCTAAGGTTGTTAACCTATCGATCCTACGTCACATCGATAGGTTAACAACAGCGAGTGGTCTGCGCATGTGCGTGCTTTTTTTTTGACGGGGAACCGACTGAAGGGAAACCGACGGGGAAGGACTGAAGGGCCGCGGCGGTGACTTTTTAAAAAACGTAAGCCGTTTTACTTTTTAAGTGGGACCATACACTGTAAAAAATAATGTATGGTCCCTCTATCAGCAACCGGTCAATTTTAACCGTCTCGAGGTTGCCATGGTGATGTAAACCTCTCGAGCTTCGCTCTCGAGGTTTACATGGTCGCCCTGGCAACCTCTCGACTGTTAACTGACCGGGTTAACGATAGAGGACCATACATTATCCTCTATATAGTGTATGGTAGAACGTTATCGCCAAAATTCAGCTGAAACACAGTCTTATTATGGTATCGTTCTGACATTCTCTTGCTGTTAACCACTGTAGAATGATACCATAACAAGAAAGTATGCCACTGCCTGTCACATTCCACAGTAGCAGCGGTCAGCGGTAATCAGTACCACACAGTACTATTCAAACGTCAATGACAGTTGTGCACACAGTAGTGAGTTAAAAATAAAGAAATCTCTCTCCACGTACCTGTATTTTAATTTCACTGTGTGTCCCCGTAGTGTCCCTCAGTGTGTAAACACTTGACTCTGCAGCACTTCCTGAAGATGTAATGAGCACGTTTTGACGCAATCCTGTTTACCCCCCCTGTTCAGCAACTGCTTCCGAGTGTGTCAAGACTGATTTTCAAGTTTTTGTTGTTAAAATAAATAATTTGTTCTGCCACTGTCTCCTAGTTGAACTACTGGACTACTTCCCCACACACTATAAAAGACAATGTATGGGGAGGAGTTAACAACCACGTTGAATTCACATCTCGAGGTTACCATGGTTACTGAAAACCTCTCAAGCTGCGCTCTCGAGGTTTACAGACCATGGTGACCTCTCGATGTGAATACAATGTGGTTAACTACTCCCCATACATTATCCTCTATTTAATAACACCTTTCAAGTTATGCACAACACTGTAGTTCATCTATATGTTTTTGCAATTAATAAACAAATAATTGTGACCGGTCTTTTTATTTTCAAGTCAAATCTGGATTGAAATAAAATAATATTTACAGAATCATAAATGTTTACATTTTATTTTACAATCTTTGTCCAGGAAAGGAACAGTGATCTGAAACTTGTTTCTGGGTGTGTTTTGGGAGCACAAGGAAGGTAAGTGATTTTCTCAGGGTCACACAATATGCAAGCAGAGCATGTTGGAATCAAAACCAGTTCTTCTGGATGAACCAGCCTTGTTCACAGCTCATTGCTGTAACCTGTAGGCTATGCTGCTAGCTGATCATTAAAACTACACATTTCAAGGCTGGCTCTGTGGAACCAATAGGTATGGGGTCCTATATCAGGATTTCTAGACCCTGGCTGTGTTCAGGTCAGTACAAATGTCTAAGGCTGCCACAGCACCACCTTCTAACTTTCTTTTTCCATCCCCTTTCTTACAGACTGTTCTCCTAGAATCATGGGTTTCAGGTGTGAACTCCTGTCTACAAGATGCAAATGTGTCCCCGTACCTACTGGCACCATGGGGCCAGTCTTGAAATGTGTAGTTTTTGACAATCAGTTAGCAGTACAGCCTAGAGGTTAAAGCAAAGAGCTCTTGAGCAAGGTTGGCTCATCCAGAAGAAAGGGTTTTGATTCCAACATGCTCTACATGCATAGTGTGTGACCCAGAGGATGCCACGTTACCTCCCTGTGCTCCCAAAATACATATAAGAACAAGCTGTAGCTCAGTGTGCCTTTCTGGGACAAAGATAGTAAAAACAACAGCTTCTTACAAAAATACTTTGGACTGAATGGGATTTTCTAACATTACAATACCAGAATTTTATTGGGTTATTTTTACTATCAGTTTAAAATGTAAAGATGATAACTCACTAGTTTAAATGCACATAAAAAACAATTATTATAAATGTAGAAAGTGTTGTAATACCTTAAAACACAATTAATAAAAACAGAGTATTTAACCTATTGGATTATCTACACTCAAAGCAGGGCCAAGACTGCGGTGACATCGTTGCCTGTCAGAAGCCTAACACACATGGCTGCCCCCAGCCCTTAAAGAGCTAGTGAAGCCAAAAGGTACAGTTACGTAAGAACTTAACGTAACAGTAGATCTTCAAGAGAGGCTCTTACAGTAGGTATTAACCATTAGGACTAAGCCGTCAGATGCTAGGACCACATGGAAAACTTTAGCTAGCAGTGTTTGGCGGGGGACCGCCCACCCGATGTCACCTGACCAACATCAGCATGATGCTATATAGTGAGTGGTTCCCACGCCCGTCCTCCAGTTCTCCTGCTGGAGACCCAGAAAGGTGTGACAAGGAGTGGGTCCTGGAGCTAAGAAAGGCTATGTAAGAAGAAGTAGCAGAAAACCTCAGGGGGAAGGTGGAAGGAAAAGCAGTATCTACTGCAAGAGCCTCTCTCGAAGATCTACTGTTATGGTAAGTTCTTACATAACTGTACTATCTTACTTCGAGAGGGCTCTTGCACTAGGTATTAACCATTAGGACCAATTCCCAAGCAGTTAAGATCAGACAAGTCTAAACAAGGGAGGCAAGGAAAGGTCTGCAGTGGACAGGGGTCTAAGATAAGAGCCCCTGAAGGATGACTAGGCCAAAGTCAGTTCTGTGCCTAGAAGCAATGTCCAAGCTGTAATGTTTAATGAAGGTGCGGACAGAGCTCCAAATGGCTGCTGCACATATGTTGGCGGCAGAGACATTCCTGAAACAAGCAGTAGATGTGGCCATGCTTCTGGCGACTGAATGCCCTTTTACTTCCCCCAGAACTGGCTTGTTATACTTCTGATAAAATAAAATGCAGTTTGCCAACCATTTGGACAAATACTGTTTAGAAACAGCAGTACCCTCTCTTTCAGGCACGAAAGAAACAAACAACTGATCCATTTTGCAGACTGGCTTTGTCCGGTTAGTGTAGTAACGCAAAATTCTATGTACATCTAGGGTGTGTAGAATTGCTTCCCCTTGGTTAGAATGTTCAGGGTAATACACTGGCAAGTGTATGGTCTGATTCAAAGTAAACTCTGAAACCACCTTGGGTAAAAACCTAGGGTTTGTACATAGAGCCACCCAGTCTCTATGGAAAATCAAATAAGGCTCTTTACACATCAGGACCTGAAGTTCCGAAATCCTTCGAGCAGAAGTAATAGGAACTAATAAAGAAAGAAAGATAACGCATGTCACAACTTGCTGCCAGTTCAAATTGAGGCAGAGTGAGTTTTTCCGAGAATGAAATTCAGGTCCCAGGGAGGAGCAGAGCTCCTGACTGGGGGTTTTAAATGGAGGATCCCTTTCAGAAAGGTTTTGGATACCTCCAACTGAGCCAAAGTCTTGCCATCCACCAGAGTGTGGTAGGCTGAAATGGCGGACAAATGGATTTTTAGGGTAGATTAGCTTAGCCCAAGGTTAGATAGATATAGCATATACTCCAGGATCTGTGGTACAGGACATGAGAAGGGATCCCAACCCTTTGATGTGGCCCAAATGGAAAATCTCTTCCATTTCATCGCATAAATGGATCGGGTGGACGATCTTCTAGCCTCCACTGGTACCTGATCTACTTTGGGAGAGACTCCAAAACATGAAGCTGCTACGTCAGCAGGTGCCACACGTGAAGGGATTTGAGGCCTGGATGGACCAGGGTGCTCTGCTCCTGAGTCAAGAGACCTTGGCAGATGAACTGGGGGTTCCACTATCAATTGCTGAAGTAGAGAGAACCAACCCTGGTGCAGCCAGTAAGGGATGATCAGGATCAAGTGTGCCCCCTTCCCCCTGCAGTTTTAGCAGTACTCTCTGCAACAGTGAGAAGGGAGGGAAGGTGTATAAAAGCCTCCCTGTCCAGCAGAGAGACGATGCATCTCGCCAGAGAAAACGCCATGCCCAGGAACGAGCATGCAGAAACTGGGTAGTTTCATGTTGGATGGAGATGCGAACAGATAGAGGTCTGGTCTGCCCCAGAGGTCAAAGATTTCTTCCACCACTGACTGTCTCAGTTCCCACTCATGAGCACTGGCTGAGACTGTCAGCTAGGATGTTTTGAATACCAGGGATGTGCACTGCCATGACATGCAGGCTGTGTTGGACTGCCAAGAACCACACACGCATTGCTTCCCAACATAAGGAGTACAAGCACGTGCCTAGTTTGTTCAGGCACCAGACTATGCTCATGTTGTCCGTCTGGATCAGGAGAGATCCTGGTTTGAGGAGTGCCTGGAAAGCCTGCAAGGCATACGGCACTGCTCTCATTTCTAGCACACTGATGTGCAGAGGCAGTTCTTTCTGAGACCAGGACCCCTGCGTCTTGTGATCTCCTAAATGAGCTCCCCTACTCAGCCCTGAAGTGTCCATCATCAGGATTTGGGTAGGGGGGAGGGGGCTGGAAAGGGACACCTCTGTTGATGTTGTCCAGGTTCTGCCACCAAAGGAGATCTCGGGCCATGGGGTTGGAGACCAAAATCATGTGACTGAAGTCATCCGACCTCTGATCCCACTGTACCCGAAGTGTCCACTGCATGACCCGCATGTGGAGTCCGGCTAGGTGGACTGTCAGGATGGCTGCTGCCATGAGGCCTAGTAAGTGGAGGAGAGACCTTGCCATGGTCTGACACTGAGAAGCTACAAAGGTGGCTTGCCTTCCCAGGGTCTCTGCCCTGTTCTGAGGGAGAAATGCCCATCCTTGGACCATATCCAGCACTGCCCCAATGAACTGCAGGCACTGTGATGGGGAAAGGTGAGACTTGAGGTAACTGACAGTGATGCCCACTTGATTGAAAAGGTCCAGGGTAGCAGACAGGGAGGTTAGCAGACTGTCTCTCGATAAGGCCAACGAGCCAATCGTCAAGGTATGGGAAAACATGGATGCCCTGGTGTTGCAACACCGCAGCCACCACCACTAGGCACTTTGTGAACACCCTGGGTGCCAACAAAAAGCCAAAGGGGAGGGCTTTGAACTGAAAATGCTTCCCCTGGAATGTAAATACGAGGAAGCAGCAATGGAATGGAAAAATAGGGATATGCAGGTAGGCATCCTGCATATCCAGGGCAAAAAGACAGTGACCCTGGAGTAGCAAGGGAAGGTGGCCTGGAAGGGTCAGCATACAGAACCTCTTGTACTCTATGTACAGGTTCAGGCTGCTCAGGTCCAGGATCGGCCGAAGATCGCCCGTCTTTTTGGGCAACAGGAAGAAGTGGGAGTAGTATCCCCTGCCCACCTGGTTCTGAGGAAGAGGCTCGATGACTGCTTTTCTTAGCAGTGTCTCTATTTACTTTCCAATGAGAGATTAATGTGTTCTGGGGGATAGTGAGAGTGGCCTGGAGAGTTTTCTGGAGGCCTCTCTAGAAACTCTATAGTGTGACCTTGGGTTATGTGCTGAAGAATCCACATCTGAAGTGACAGCCTCCTAACCCAGTAGGTGGTTTGCGAACCTCTCCCCTACCAGTTCCTCCTGAACTAGCGATGGAGGTGGGAGGAGCTGTTGTGAGTTAGGAGGCAGAAGGGAGATTGGTAGGTGCTGTTCTGGAGGCTCTGTGTGATGTGGCCAGGGGGCAGCACCTGTCAAGGGAGCCCATTTGTTCCAGTGTTGGTTGGGCTGCTGTTTCTGCTGATGCCTTTGCTGCCTGCGAAATGGCTGCTTAGGCTTAGCAGGGGGCTTGTACATGAACTGGATGGAGCGCGAAACCTTGCCTTTGTCCTGTAAGTCCGTGATGATGCCCTTGACATCCCTTCCAAAGAGGACAGGTCCCCTGAAAGAAGTGTCCTGGATGGCAGACTGAACTTCTGTGCTAGGTCAGAAATTCTCAGCCACGAGTGCCTGCATAGACTCAAGACAGTTGCAGTACTGCGAGCAGAAGCATCCACCGCATCATAGGTGGCTCTAAGGGCATGAAGGCTGGCTGATCTGGCTGTCCTGACTGTTTCAGCTACATCTGATTTTAGGTCCAAGTCATGTAGAGCCTCAACTTTTGATTCTAAATGACCCAGAATGGATTTCTGGTAAACCACCATATGGAACACATAGTTAAGAGCTCAGATAGCTAGTGTAGAGGATGTACAGAATTTACATCCAAAATGATCAAGCTACCGCAACTCCTTATCCAGAGGGGAGGTGCTCAAGTGCTTAGGTGCGGTGGATCAGTTGTAAGCCACACTAATGACCACTGAGTCGGCCTTCAGGTGGACACTAAGGTGGTCCTTGCCCTCAGGGATGCGATAGAGTCTGTCTGCCTTTCTGGCTACAGCCGCCAGACAGGAAGGCTGCTTCCAGATCGTGGAGGCCAGGTCCTCGTGCAGGCCTAACCACAGAAGAATAAGTACTGGAGACAGATCTGTTAGATCAAGGTGTTCAGCAAGCCTCTGTCATTAAGGATCTTGTTCTTCTGTTCTCCAGTCATATGCCTCATGAATCTTCTGGAGTAGCTCTATCAAAAGAAGGGTCCTCTGGAGGGGATTTAGGTGATTCCTTTGGTTTCGGTTCATCCAGTATAGGAGACTCATAACTCAAGCATTATGAGGAGGAGTCTGACTCATATATCAGAGTGTCTGACCCTGGGGAGAGGAGTTCCAATGGCTACTGAGAGTCCTCTGGGATGGTTGGTCAGGGTAAGAGTCTTGTGTGACCTACTCGAGGTTGGCAGACCAGACTCTACAGACAAAAGGGACCTTATCGTTGGTTCTGAAAAACGGGTAGCCACCGGCTGGTGTCTGTCTAGTTCGGAGGAAAACTGAGTCTTGGCTTCTTTCCACCAAGAGTTTAACATCGCCTGCAAATCCACCTGAGGCTGGGGTGGCGGAGGCAGTTGGAAAGTTGGGGGGTACCCTGACGAAAGGTAATCCAACATAGGGTATTGACTTGTGGGGTATCTTGATGATGGGTGCCCCGGCACAGGATATCCCATCGTGGGATAGCTTGACATAGGATAACCTGGCCTATGGTACCTGAACTTCAGGTAGCCTGGTGTCAGAAATCCTGGTGACTGAATACCCTTGTGGAGGGTAATGTAGCACAGTATAGCTGGGCGTTGGGTAGCCTGGTGGAGGACCCATCGGAGGGTCCAAGGGTCCTGGTTGAGGACCCAATAGATGTGCCGAGGGACCAGTCAGTGGGCCCAATGGTGGCAAGGGGGTGCCTGGCATTGGGCCTCCAGACGGAAGGTCTGGCATTGGTCTCTGAGGGCCAGCAGGTTCCCCCAGGGTCTGGGGGAAGATGGGGGAATGATAGGTGGAGGCGCTAGGCCCAAATGAAGGTCTGGCACTAGGCGATCCAGTGTCGGCAGCAAAATGGTGTCGACAGGCAGATGCTCTCCGGCCTCAGGTATTGGTAGTGCAGGGGGAAACGGAGGGTCCACCATAGGAGGCAGAGATGGAGGGCAAACCCTCCAGGAAAGGCTGTGGCACAGGCGGCAGCTGGGCTGGAGCCTCAAGCTTATTATCGGGGCCTGATGGAGGTTCCAAGGCTGGGCGATCACCAAAGGAATTGACGTTTGACTTATCAGCCGTGACTGCGTGATCGCCAGCGGAGCCAGCGTTCGACCTGTCAGTCGTGGCCAGGCAGTTGTTGGTGGATCTGATGGCTGACTTATGTGCCTTGCTACTCACCTTAGACCCCGTGGTTTTTGATGGGCCTAAGGGAAGCAGGTGTCTCCGGTTTACCGAAGACTCCCACCAGAACTGAGACCAGTTCCGGCGGGGGCGCAGACAATTGCTCTGTGGCGGCAGAAGCAGACATGGTGGGAGGGGTACTTCCCTTGGGGGGAAGGCCGCTCAGTGTCTGCGGTCCCCGAGGGAAATCATGGCTGGGAAGGAGACAGATCCCGGTCCTGATGTCTCTCCTTGTCCTTCTTTTTCTTGCGATGTCCCTCTGGGGAAGAGAAGAACTCCTGAGTTTCTGCAGTTCCTTCTCCATAGAGGACATTTTTTGTTTTAAAATCTGGGCTTCAAGGGCCTGTTGACAGTGTTTGTGTGTGGCCTTGTTCAAGCTCTGACAGGCCTCACAGTCCTCGATCTTGTGCTCTGGGCCCATACAGAAGAGGCAGAGGAAACGGCCGTCTTTGTGAGGGAGCGGAGGTCCACAGGAGTCCCACTTGTTTTCATGCGAATCGGAAGGCGTTGGGGATGACATACACAAAACCTAGAAATACTAATACTGTTAAGAAATAAAAGTGAGTAGAGATACTAATCCAAGATGGTGGTCGACAGAAGTAGTGTTCTCCGCGAAGTCTGACGTGCGCAGGTCGACGGCAGGAAAGAACTAGAGAGCGGGTGTGAGGACCGCTCACTATATAGTGTCCCGCTGACATCGGTCACGTGATATCAGGTTGGCGGTCTCCCACCAGATACTGCTAGCTAAAGTTTTCTGTGTGGTCCTAGTGCTGGACAGCTTAGTCCTAATGGTTGATATCCACTTCAAGAGCCCTCTTGAAGTAAGATCAGGCAGACAGGAAAATAATTCACATTTTAAGTAGTAGTCAGTTGTAACTTTTTATTTCTTTATTTATTTTTTCTTTTGTTCATTAGAAAGTTTTCTACGAGATAATATTGTGCTGGATATGTGGAACAGCTCTTAGTCTGGCAGCTGACATATCTATCTCTGGCACCCTCACATCATCAGCATTGTGATCTCACTGACAGTGACATCACAGGTGAATGACCTGGCAGTCACTGAATAGAAACATAGAAATTGTCGGCAGATAAGGGCCGCCTGGCCCATCTAGTCTGCCCATAAGCCCTTGTACTGGATTACTGCTTCTGACCCACCTGCTGCTGAACCTCTATGATTCCTCTATACCTGTCCCAAGCATGCTTGAATCCATCCACAGTGCTCACTCCCACCACCTCCTGAGGCAGACCATTCCATACATCTTCCACCCTCTGTGAAGAGCTTCCTCACATTCCCTCTTAACCTCTCACCTTCCAATTTCATGTCACGCCCCACTTGTTCTTGTGCTCCTCCTTTATTGAAAAATGTCTCCCCCCGCATCCTGTTTCTACCCTTGAGATACCTGAATGTTTCTATCATGTCCCCTCTTTCCCTCCTCTCTTCCAGCGAGTACATACTGAGGTCCCTTAATTTCTCCTCATAAGTCTTGTGTTGCAAGCCCTGTACCATCTTAGTCGCTCTTCTCTGGACTGTCTCCAGCCTGTTAATGTCCTTAAGCTGTTTCTAAGCAGCAGTGATGTCAGTCAGTGAGGTCAGAATACTGATGATGTAGTGGTGGGCAGTAGAGCTAGATTTGTCAGCTTCTAGACAGAGTGCTGCTCCACACATCACACCTACTAACACCAGGCAAACCATCTTCTAATTAAATGAAGAGGGGAAAAAAAATGTACATCAGATATAAAATGTAATGGTTGGTTGCATTTAAAGTCTAATATTAGTTTTAGGCAGTACACTGGCTCTTTCATTACAGGCTGGTTTTCATATGAATAACTCTGGACTGCCAAAACTTACAGGTAAGCATGATATCTTACTCAAATTAGCTTTCCATGGGCTTTCAGACATTAAGAAATCCTGAAGATGTCAGTTCTCCTTTAAACAGCATTTTCCCCATTGTTATGCAGAAATAGATGAAAAATAACAAAACTGTCTGAAAACTGAACCATCTTGGTCAGACAGTGTTTTATTAAAGAAACATCCCTGGTAATGAGTAGTGAGGTTGATGGTTTGTCCTTAAATAATCTGTGCTCAAACAAACTTATTAATTGGGTACAGACTTGGCATCACCAATTACAAATTATTAACGAGGCAGCTTAGTGGGCTGAGGGCAAGGCAGAACAAGAGTGGTGACAATCTCCCTGGAGCACAGAACAAGAGTGGTGACAATCTCCCTGGAACACAGAACAAGAGTGGTGACAATCTCCCTGGAGCACAGAACAAGAGTGGTGACAATCTCCCTGGAGCACAGAACAAGAGTGGTGACAATCTCCCTGGAATACAGAACAAGAGTGGTGACAATCTCCCTGGAACATTCCTTGCTGTATCTAGATGTTGGGGATAGTTCCATGGCTTGATTGTGGTTCAGCTGCAGGGTAGTTTGCCCCTTTCTCATGGTGATCATGATGTTGTTTATCACAGTGGGGGTATGACAGGGAGATCCTGCCACTCTTGAGGACTGACCTTTTCTTAAATGTGTTGCAACAGTTCTTCTGTTTCTTAGCCTACTCTATCCTTTACCATTTCTAGTCTATAAGGTTGGGCACCTATGGGTGCCCCCTCCCCTTTCTTGACTATGCTATAGTGTCCTTTTTAATTTTCCTTTTCCCCCTCAGGTTCTCATACAGGGAGGTTATTGTGGTGACCTTCGAGCTGATGTAAAACAACAGGCTGTGTTCCTCATTGTTGGATTTAGTATGCAATAGCAGTATGTCATAAACTACCTTGATGTACATGAAACCTGTAAATGTTGAAAATACTATGGCACTAGGTATTTTTGACAAAGGTAAACAGTTACTAGGGGACAGTAATATAAAAATTAAGTTACCCGGGTAGAGATATCAGAAACCCCCATTGTGTTAAAATGCATGTAAATTACAGATTGTTTGAGAGGCCCTTTGGCATCATACATTCCTGCTTTATGCTGAACCAGCCTAAAATGTCATGGTGATTTGCATATACATCCCATGATGCTTTGCATTATGGGGGTATGTGAGACGTTGTGTTGTCTTTGAAACTTGACTTTATTGCCAATGCACTTTGGAGTAACCCTTGCTTCAGTGCTTCTGCACTAAGGTTCTTTGTCTTTAGCTTGTTTTGGGGGTTTTCTTTTTTGAGCTCCCCATCACCCAAACACACAAGACCAACATAGGGAATTCATTTATTTCCACTGAAGAGACATATCAGTAGATGATGACTAAGTGCAGAGGAAGCACATGCATAGTTTGTTGCTGCAAACTGATATGTATTGAATAAAGGATGTGCCATTGCTTAAAGGTTATTCCCTGTGTTTTAAATAAACATCACACAGAGATTGTGTGTTGAACCTGAAGTTCTGTGTCTGGTCCATCTGTTATGCAACAACAATTCCACAGGGGGTTCTTCAGCTCTTTGAGGTGGCTCAGGTTTGTAAAACTAATGTCACAGCAGATTTATTTGATATGGTCCCTCTTGGTGTAATGTTTCCAATATTTGTGTTTTTTTAATACCATGAAAAAAAAATCAACCCCGTTCTTAAGTTATGGTGTTTTCAAGAATCAGGAAATCGGTACTGTATTAATTGTTAATATTTGCTGAAAGTGTTCTTCTTAATGCTCGCAACATTATTTGGTCGCTCAAGAATGAATCTATGGATGTTTTGTGAGGTAATTCTGGTGTGTAAGATGCTCGACATAGTCGGTACATTTATATGGGCTCGCATGGGAGTACTGCCTCACAGCACTGAGTGAATTTGCTGATGTTTTATGAGGCTATTCTGGTGTGTAAAACTCTTGTCACATTCAGCACATATATATGGTCTTTCTCTTGAATGAGTTCGTTGATGTGTTATCAGGTTACCCTGCTGTGTAAAACTTTTGTCACATTCGGCACATTTATACGGTCTCTCTCCAGTGTGAATTCGCTGATGCCGTATGAAGGTACTCATATCTGAAAAACTCTTGTCACATTCAGTACATTTATATGGTCTCTCTCCAGAGTGAATTCGCTGGTGTCGTATAAGGGTACTAAAATCTATAAAACTCTTGTCACACTCGGCACATTTGTATGGTCTGTCTCCAGTGTGGCGTCGCTGATGCCGCAGGAGTGTTTTCAAATCTGTAAACTTCTTGTCACATTCACGACATTGATATGGTCGTTCTTCAATGTGAATTCGCTGATGCCGTATGAGGGTACTCAAATCTGTAAAACTCCTGTCACATTCAGCACATTTATATGGTTTCTCTCCAGAGTGAATTCTCTTATGCTGTTTGAGGCTATTCTGTCGTGCAAAACGTTTGTCACATTCAACACATTTATATGGTCTCTCTCCAGAGTGAATTCGCTGATGTGTTATCAAGTTACTCTGCTGTGTAAAACTCTTGTCACATTCGGCACATTTGTATGGGCTCTCCCCAGAGTGAATTCTCTGATGTTTGATGAGGTAATTCCGGTGGGTAAAACCCTTACCACAGTCATCACATTTAAATGGTCTCTCTCCAGAGTGAATTCGTTGATGTGTTATCAAATTACTTTGCCTTGTAAAACTTTTCTTACATTCAGTGCATTTATATGGTCTCTCTCCAGAAAGAATTTCCCGATGCTGGAGGCAGGTACTCAGATCTATACAACCCTCATCACATTCAACATATTTATCTTGTTTCTCTCTATTGAGAATCTTCTGTTTTATAGAGGTGAGGAAATTGAAACTCTTCTCATGACGAATACACTGATGTGGTTTCTCCACTGTGTAGCTCATCTCATGTTTCTCGAGTGATGATTGCTGGCTCAGACTCTTATTGCACTCAGCTTTCCTGTGGACTATAAATAGATACTAAATTAGTATTTTCTTACAATGAGTTAACAGATATCTCAGATGTTTTTCCTGAACCTTTCTGACAGCTCCTTAGTCTTTGATGATCTGTAATCTCAGAATATGATCTTTTTTAAACACTGCTTGTTTCTATACAGTTGCAACTTGTGGGAGGTTTAAGGCTGGTCGTGCAGGCACATAAAGATAGTTTTATCTAAATGGGTATTGCTACTGAGAAGTAGGGAATAATCTTTATGGCCATACATTTGATCTTTTTCTATCTGTTATTCTTATGTACAATTTGGACTAAACTGTCCTTTCTATGAAACATCTCAATTTCATGTAAGAGCTCCATAAACTGACTCCTGCCCCCCCCCTTTTTGTCGTTTAAGTGTGGCTGGCAGTGAGAGTGCCATCATATTTGGCAGTGAGAGTGACCCATATTTCCTGGGCTGCAACCTTTCCAATGTTATGTGTGTCTAGTTACTCATCTTCCTTTTATTGTTGATTTTATGTTATTGTATTTTGGGGTTGTTGGGGAAGGGTGCTTTAGGTAATGCATGGTTGCTGTGTGTATGGTTAGGATAGTTTATTGTATTAGAGTGGATGTTGGGATGTATGTGAAGAGTTAGGTTTTAGAAATAATTTTGTGGGTTTTGTTTTGGGAATTGGTTAGTGTTTTAAGGGTACTGGTGCATTAGCGCTCTGGTAAGTGCTGGGGATGTGTTGAAGTCTTGGACTCCGTCGTATAGTGTATGCTGCGTCCCAGCTGTATGACCTGCACCCCTTCATTGACCTCCCTATTCCAGCTACAGTGGAAAGTCAGAGTAGGGAGGTGGGCATTGTCAGGGAGCATGTAGGTTTAACGGCGGTGGGACATGATGAACTCGACGGAGGTGATGGGTATTAGGGTGGTCAGGAGCAGGAGATGCCCTGGTGCTAAATGGAACCTCGAGAGATGCCAGATGTGTTTGGTTTCCATTCTTAGGCCTCCCACTGGACCAAGTGGGCAGGTAGTCGTGAGGCTTGCAGCATCCACTAGTCCCCTTTGGGCCGTGCTATGTAATGCCAGATCAATGAGAAACAAGACCTCAATTATGGCGGACTTGATTTTTTCTGTTGGTCTGGCTTGCATCACAGAGACCTGGCTGGGCGATGACGCTGGTCCAGTTTTGGAGGTGGCCATTTCTGCCAGGTACTCTGTTGTGCACTGTCCGAGGAGTGAACACAGGGGCAGGGGTGTGGTCAGCTGCTTTAGATTCAGCTTGAGCTTCACCGTGCACCCAGTGGGCTCTGCCAAGTCCTTTGAGTGTGTGGCACTGCGTGGGGATCCAGGTGAGTGTTGCAGAATTCTCCTCGTTTACTGCCTTCCGGGGTTGGGTGAAGAGTTTCTGCAGGAGGTTGTGGACTTCATCAACAAGGTGTTGGGGTCTCCCAGATGGTTTGTTCTGGGGGACTTCAACACCTGGATCGACGATGAATCTTCACAATTAGATTATAACCTCCTCCAGTTGATTACATCACTGGGCGTGACACAAGTGGTTACTTCTGCAACCTATCACCATGGCGAAACGTTGGACTTGGTCTTCTCATTGGGGCTTGAGGTCTTGAACCTCAAGACTGATCAGGTCATTTGCTCTGCTCACTGCACGGTGGCGTTCTCATTTGTAGTCCACCCCCCCGTTGAGGTGACCAGCTATCGTCCTTTAAGGGGATTATCCTCAGAGGGACGGTTGGTGGTAGTGGATTTATCTAGTATGATTGGTGCATGTGTGGTTGGGATGGACGAGACTGTGGTCACCTATAACAAGGCGGTCCCCAAGGCACTCAATACCATCGCACGAGTCCGAATACCACCCAGATCTTCTCACTTGAGATCCCCCAGGTTTGATGGGGGATCTCAAGATGGTGAAGCTCAGGGGTTGGAAGTTGGAGCATTGCTGGCAGAAGACCCGTTCCGAGGAGGACAAACTGGCCTTGCGTGCCCACTGTGGTGAGTACCAAGGGGCAATCAACTGTAAGAAGGCAGAGTTCCTATCTAGGGAGACTGCCACAGGAAAAAACAGACCATCTCAGCTTTTTCAGATTGTGGACAGACTTCTTTATCTGGTCTGTCATCTGTAAAAAGCTTTTTCAATTGCTTTATGTGATGAGTTTCCTCAGTTCTTCTCTGACAGGCTGTCCTCTATCTGGTCGGGGATCTCGCCAGCGAGGCAAGTTTTGCCTTGCAGTGACCAGCCTGGTATAAGCAGAGGCACTCCTATTGTCTGGGAGGAGTTTAGACAAGTGGAGATGGCCGAGGTTATAGAGGTGATCTCAAAGCTGAGGCACACTTACTGTGAACTGAACCTGGCTCCAACCCATTTCTTGATGAGATGTGTCAAGACTGTTGGTCCAGTGTTCGCTGGGATTATTTGGTGCTCGTTGTCAGAGGGAGTCTTTCCAGATGCCTTGAAGGAGGCACTGGTGAGACCCCTCTTGAAAAAGCCATTACTTAACCCGGATGTCCTGGCGAATTATTGACCAATCTCCAACCTTCCATTTTTAGGAAAGGTTGTCAAGAAAATAGTGGCACAGCAACCTGAGAAGCACCTTGTGACCTTTGACATCTACGAGCCTTTACAGTTGGGTTTCAGGACGAGGCATAGCACCAAAACAGCATTAGCTGGGGGTGCAAAATGACCTCCTCAGGGTGAGAGATAGAGGGGACAGATCAATTCTTGTTCTCCTAAATCTCTCCTCAGATTTTGACACAGTGGATCACATTGTGCTACTGGATCACCTTAGAGAATACTGTGGACTCACCAGTACTGACATCAACTGGTTTGAGTCCCATCTCTTGGGCATGATGCAGTGGGTGGTGATGGGGAATTTCTCCTCCTCCTCCCTGAAGCCCCTGCCCTGTGAAGTGCCTCAGGGCTCGATCTTGTCACCAATCTTATTCGCAGTGTACATGCATACAACATTAACATAACATGTACAGTGTACACCCCTGGGTGAGCTCATTAGGTGTTACAGTTTGGGGTTTCACTGCAGATGATACCCAACTGTATATGTCCTTTGCCCCTGGAACACATGACACCATGGAAGTGCTTAACAACTGCGTGTCAGAGATCAATGGCTGAATGTCCTCCAACTGCTTGAGACTAAACCCAGATAAGACAGAGGTTCTAGTGATTTAGCCGGGTTGCGGGTGTGATGGGAGTGCCTCTGGAGCTGCATTGGGATTAGTCCCAGAGACCGCTCTGCTGATGGCTTCACCTAGGATGAGAAATCTTGGAGTTATCCTGGATGACAGATTGACTCTTGATGCTCAGGTGTCATCTGTTGTCCAAAGTGGTTTCTACCACTTAAGGAATGTCGCCAGGATTAAACCCCTAATTCTGCCTGAGGATCTGCCATCACTGGTTCATGCCTTTGCTATGTCTAGGCTTGATTACTGCAACACTCTGTACTTCAGGGTCCATGGAGGGACCCTCTTCTGGCTGCAACTGGTGCAGAATGCAGCGGCCACGTTACTGACGGGCTTGCCAAGACCTAGTCATGTGACCACAGTTCTGCGAGCTCTGCACTGGCTGTCTGTCAGGTGGAGGATCATCTTCAAGGTGGGCTTGCTCACTTACAAGGCCCTATACGGACTGAGCCCTGGCTACCTGGCTGGTGTCATGACACCTGCCTCCTCAGTCCACTCCCTCCGCTCCTGCGCCAGGGGCCTCCTTACAGTTCCAAGGGCCAGGTTAAAAACTTCTGGTGACCAAGCTTTCGAAGTCACTGGTCCAGCCCTCTGGAACTTGTTTCCCATTTCTGTTAGAGAGGCCCCAATGGTGTATGATTTTTAAAGGGGTCTAAAGACTCACCTCTTTCTCTTGGCCTTCCCAGATTAATTCAGAGTTATTATACTAAACCATATTTTAAGGTGATGTTTATTGATTTTAATATGAGAGTGCATACTAAATAATGTACTGTGTATATTTATCCTATTTGCATTTCCCTCCATTTGCTTTTATCTAAGGCACCCAGAGCCTCTGGGACTGGGCGCCATAGAAATAAATGTGCCTTCCCTTGCCTTGCCTTAGTAATTAGTAATTGAACTGTAAAATTAACATACTCTAGTATAAAGGTTATGTTTTTCATGATGCATTGTGGAATAACCAAAATGCTGAAAACAGAGCCCTATATAAGGGAAGTTAGTCATTATTAGCTTGCTAGCCAGTGGCTAGGAGTCAGAATGAGCAAAGAGTTGTGGATGTCACTCAGGGTGGCTTCTTCACACCGTGGGTAAGTGAAGATATGGGGGGGGGAGTACTAGACCAGGTAATGTCTAATCAAGACATTATTAGGGAATTTAAAATGGAGGCCCCATTAGCCAGAGTGACTATTATATAGCAAAATTCAATGTGATGCTGGGGTCACAACAAGATGCAATTTACATACGGGTGCTGGACTATAGTAAAATGAGGAAGAAAATGCAGGAAAGACTCGAGGACTTCCATAAGATCAAAGGGATAGAGGGGAGGTGGGAAGCATTGAAGGAGGGTATTACGGAGGCCACCCAAGACTGCATCAGGACTATATAATATATGGTTGGGCAAGTGGGTGAGCAAGCTATTGGGGACATTTAGAGCTTACAAAAGGAACAGAGTGAGGCAAATGGAGAGAGGCACAAGGGGAAACTAGGTGTAAGTAAACAGTTCATTAAAATAGAAACATAGAAGTTGACGGCAGATAAGGACCTCAAGGCCCATCCAGTCTGCCCATTTATTTTTCTACCTTATAAATGTGCCATTGGCCTTTGCTCTGTCAGTGGCCTATCTATTCATAGTCATTTGTATTGCTCCCTTATGCCTATCCCATGCCTGTTTGAAGCCCTGCACTGTATTCATAGCCACCACTTCCTGTGGTAAGCCATTCCATGCATCCACCACCCTTTCTGTGAAAAAATTTCCTCACATTCCCCTTAATGGCCCCCCTCAATCTCATGGTGTGTCCTCTTGTCCTGCTATTTTTCTTATATTTAAACATGTTAGACTCTTTCACCTTGTTTATGCCTTAAGGTGTTTGAATGCCTCGATCATATCACCTCTCTCCCTCCTTTGCTCAAGGGTATACATATTGAACTCTGTTAATCTGTCCTCATATGTATTCTGATGCAGTCCCTGCACCATTTTGGTTGCCCTTCTCTGGACTGCCTCAATTTGGTTAATGTCCTTGTAAAGGTGTGGCCTCAATACTGCACACAGTACTCCGGATGGGGCCTAACCAGTGTCTTGTAAAGAGGGATTATTACCTCCCTCTTACGACTTGTGATACCCCTACTAATACACCCTAACATCCCCCTAGCCTTACCTACTGCTTTAGAGGTCTGCTTGGATGATTTCAGGTCATCAGTGATGATGATGCCCAAGTCTCTTTCTTTCTTTGTGACTGCTAGCAACTCCCCTCCCAGCCTGTATGTGACTTCAGGGTTTCTCTTCCCTATGTGCATGATTTTGCACTTCTTTGCATTAAATCTCAGTTGCCACTCTTCTGACCATTTTGCTAGTTTATCCAGATCTCTTCTCATTCTGCCCACCCCATCTGGATCATCTACTACTCTGTTGCAGATCTTGGTGTCATCTGCAAACAGACAAGCCTTACCCTCTAGTCCATCTGCAAGGTCGCTAATGAAGATGTTGAAGAGGACTGGCCCCAGGACTGATCCCAGGTACCCCACTTGTGACTTGCATCTCTTCTGACTGTATACCATTTACCACCACTCTCTGTTTTCTGCCTGTCAACCAGTTTGCCACCCAGTTGACCAACTTCTGACCAACCCCGAGCCTACCCAGCTTATTTATCAATCTTCTATGTGGAACAGTGTCAAAAGCTTTGCTGAAGTCAAGGTAGGCAACATCAACTGCTCCTCCTTGGTCCACCACTCTGGTTACCCAGTCAAAGAAATCTATGAGATTAGTTTGACAGACCCTTCCTTTTGTAAACCCATGCTGTCTTGGATCCTGTGCCCTATGGATTCCAGGTGCTGCACTATCCTTTCCTTAAGGAGTGCCTCCATAATCTTGCCCACTACTGAGGTAAGACTGACTGGTCTGTAGTTCCCCGCCTCCTCCTGCTACCACTCTTGTGGGCGGGATCACATGAAACCCTTCTCCAGTCTTCTGGGACCTCTCCTGTGCTCAGAGACTCACTAAACAGTTCTGCTAATGGCTCTGCTAGTTCCTCCTTTAGCTCCTTAAGTACCCTGGGATGTATGCCATCAGGTCCCATTGCCTTATCCACCTGAGCCAGCAAGCTCTTGTAGGACCCTTTCTTTTGTATGAAGGGAGTAGTGCTCACCTCCCTCCCCCTGTGTCCATGATGCTGAGCTGTGGGCCCTGCCCTACCTTCTCTTCAGTAAATACTGAGCAAAAGTATCTATTTAGGATAGATGCCTTTACAGGGTCCTCCTCTTCACATGCTCCCTTTTCTCCATTAAGCTTAGCAATACCCCTTCCGGACTTTCTCCTTTCACTAATTTATCTATAGAAAGTCTTGTCACCTTCTCTTACTGTTCGTGCTAGTGTTTCCTCAGTTTGGGACTTTGCCTGCCTTACTGCCTTCCATGCTTCCCTTAGGGCAGTTTGGTATGCCTCCCTATCTTCATCCCGCTGTGTTCCCTTGTATTTCCTGAAGGCCAGCCTTTTGGCTCTGACCTATTCTGCTACTGTATTTGAGAACCAAAGTGGTTTCCTTCTTCTTTTGCACTTCCTTTTCTGTCTAACACAATGGGATGTTGCTTCAAGTATTGCATCCTTAATGCTTGCCCACTTTGCCTGTACCCTCACCTGTGTTTCTTTTTGCCAGGGCTAGCTTAACTCTGTTGGCCATCTTAACAAAGTCAGCTCCTCTGAAGTCCCATATTTTGCCTTGGAATGGGATGATTTAGATGTAGTAGCCAAATTGAACCATACCATGTGATGGTCACTGGCCCCAGGTGACCTTCTACCTGGAGATCTGTGATCCCTTCCTTGTTAGTCAGTACTAGATCTAGGATAGCCCTGTCTCTCGTGGGTTGCTGTACCAGTTGTTTGAGGTCCTCCCCCTGCAGGGAATCCACTATGTGTCTAGTTCTGGCAGATGTTCCTGCTGGTATTGACCAATCTGTATCCGGCATGTTGAAGTCTCCCATTATCAGAACCTCCCCTTTAGCTGTCATGTTTTGTATATCTTCTAACAGTAATGTGTCTATGTCCTCCCCTTGGTCTGGGGGCCTGTAGACAACCCCAGTTCTTATGGCTGTCCCATTTCCTGTTTCCAGGGTGACCCACAGTTCTTCTGGCTCCTTATGTGTATTCTGAATTTCTGTAGCTTTGATATTTTCATTGACATACAGGGCCACTCCTCCCCCTTTTGCACCTCGGTCTCTTCTGAACAATACACAGCCAGGTACTGAAGTCTCCCAAGTGTGGTTACTGGTAAACCACGTCTCACTAATTGCTACTATGTCCAGTTTAGCCTCTGACATTATTACCTGCAGGTCTGAGATCTTATTTCCCAGGCTGTGAGCATTTGTGTACATGATTTTCCATTGGCCAGATTTTGGTGTGTTAGTTGTTGGGTGAGGTTTGGCATTACCTCTGTGCATCGTATGGGGAGGCAAACCTTTTTTCTTACCTGGTGATGCAAATGAACTGCAAACATGCTGAATCCCTGTTTGACTACTAGCTGAGGGGGAAGGGGTGTTCTTCCCATTCGACGTATGGGGTGCTGCACCCCTCTCCCCATTTGCTAGTTTAAATATTCTGCAAAGACGTTAAACTACTGCCCCAATGCACTGACTCCTCTTTAGTCAGATGTAGTCCATCAAATTTAAAGAACTTTCGCTCCCAGAACTGCTGCCAGTTCCCTACAAATCTGTGTCCTTTTTCCTGGCACCAGCCCTTGAGCCACATGTTTAGCTCCCCTATCTCCCTTTCTCTGACCTTCCGTCCATCTGCTCCCCTCTCCCAGACTGGCAGGATCTCAGAGAAGGAGTTGCCGGGTGAAATAGATGATAGTTTGTCACCCAGCCTGGTCAGGTGGTGTTTGGTCTCCACAACTGACCGGCTGGCGAGATCATTAGTCCCTATGTGTACTAGGACATCAATGTTTTCTCCTGCTTTGTGAACAATTTTAGCAATGCGGTCAGTGTCTCTCCATGCTGATGTACCTGGGAGACATCTGACCATTACCCCTGGCTGGAGATGGGTATCAACTCCCAATCATGGAGTCTCCTATGATCAAGTTTTTGGATTTCCTTTTGCTTGTTTTGTTTTGGTTCCTGATTTGGGTGAGTTTTGTTGTGGTAGCTCATGTGCTGCAGTGTCCTGCTCTGCAGTGTCTTCTGCCTCTTTGTTTGATTTCAGAGATGAGGCAGATACCTGTTTGTAGTGTTTATATGGTTTTTGGAGGTAATATGTTGGAGACCAGAGAGTGATGGGGCACCCGATTTGCCCCTCCTAACCACCTGCCAACTTCCTGGACCAACTACCTTCTGCGGTCGAGGTTTTTCTGTTGGATGCTGGGGAAATGGCGGGTGGTTCTTATAATGTATTTCCTCTTCAATATGAAATTTGAGGCGCGCAATCTCTGCCCATGCTGTCCGGAGCTGAACCCTAAGATCTCCAAAGGTCCAGCATGTAGGACAGTGTCCTAAATCCTGTAAGACTGTCCTTCTGAAAATTGTTCCACAGTACCTGCAGTTAATGATATCCATTCCAGATGAGTTGCTGGGTTTATAACCTAGTCAGAGTAATTTGAAGGAAAAAAAATGCAAGTAATGGTTTGATTGTGTTTTGTTTAACTTGTTATAACAAGTTAAATTACTAGTGCCCCTGTAAATGAGCTCACCTTGTGGAGGCCCCACTGATCCACCCTTTCCTGCTCTGCCACAGGAAATGTCACAACTGTGGTACCCTATAAAAGGAGTGTAGTGTGGGGTGGTTGGGGATGGGGGTGGGTGGCTGGGCCCTTCCCCTGCCAAAAAAGAAGAACCACAGACGAAAGAACAAGGAGGTAAAAGCAGAAACAATCAGTCAACAACAAATGCAGTAACCCTGAAAGCTTATCCTAATGTTAGATAAAACTGTAAAACCTGTAAAGCACCACCTGTAATAATTTCAGAGAAGATATACGCTGTAAGAAACACTTTGCTACAGAGAAAAATAAAGCACTGAAATGCTAGCAACAAACAGTAGCAATCCCTGTGAGTAAAAAATAAAAAAACAACACCACACAGTAAATCTGCTTAGCCAAAATAAGTCTTAATCCTTTTCCCTTGCTCTGGTAAGTTTCTCTACTCTGCCTTTCAAGCAGTCTTAGAAGGAAAGAGCTCAGGTGAAGCTAGGTGCCTTGGCCAGCAAACCAAGTCTTCTCCAAGTCTAGCAAATGCAAATGCTGAATTGGGGCTAGCAGGAAGGCTACTGATAGTCTAGCAGTTACCTGTTAACAGACCTACAACTGCTACTCTGCTCAGTGCCATTAGTCATCCCTACTGTTCTCCTGCCTACCACTGGTAGCCACTAACAGCCTGTTCCTTGGTATCGGTGCTCCTGTTGTTACCATGTTTACCGCTGCTCTACATGCTCAGTCTATAGTCTTAGATCCCCTTAGCATGCAGGCTGTATGCTCCAGTTCATCACCCACTGTAAGCTACTGAAACTACCATACCTGTTCCCTATACCTGCACTTAGACATCTTGCTTCTGCCCCCCTTCCCCGTTACAACATACTGCATTCCTGGACCATAATGCTGCTTCTCTTGACAGCACTGCTGTTCTCCAACCCCATAAACTCAAACACCTCCTCCCCCCTAATGCTCATCCTTGTGGGGGATTCAGGTCAGCTGCTCACTGAGCTCTTACTCTCCCTGTCCAACTACCCATAGTGCACACAAACCAAAGTAAAAAAGTCACTGCTATGAGTGCAAGACCTGTGCTTACCAGACATGGGATGGGAACCTATTAACAATGCACAGCATCAAAAAACTTTTGTAGTACAAAAGACAAGCTGCACAAGATTCACTTAGCTAAGTGCATAGTTTATTTTAGTGCAAAGGTAAACCATGGCAAAAAGGTGCCCCCTGAGGCAGGTCACGTGTGTGGCTGAAACGCTACTGAAACAATCTGCATGCTCCCTGCTTACCGTGGTTTGTATCTCTGCACTTAAATAAATGTGTGCTTAGCCAAGTATTTAGTTTATTTTTTTATACTTGAGGGAAAAATTAGCTAAAAGCCTGTTCTCACAAGCGCCCAGTATATCTTGTGCAGTTCGTCTTCTGTGCTACCAACTTTTTTGGTGTTGTGTAACCACTGCAAAAGAATGTTGACCTCCTTCCATATTAGCGGGACTCTAGTATTCATTTTTTTGTACTCAGAAGAGATATTAAGGTTAATCCAGTCCCTCCTCCCACAGCTTCCCTGCCAAAGGGGCTTTGAATCTTCCATACACACATTTGCAGCCTCCTCACCAAACTAAATCAAACTAGGATCCGAGTCCAGCACAACATCCCTAATGTCCTAATTCTCACCATACCTCTCAACTACAATGCATTTTGCATAATGCTATGTTTTTTTACACTCAAATTTACTCTTGCTCCGTGAAAATTTACTGATGTTCCTCATGATGTTAAGAGCTTTTTCTGCACACACAAAATATTAAAGTAACTTGATAGAAACCTTCCTTAACACTAAACATATTGGGCCCACTAGTCTTAAACTTATAATTCTTTGAAATAATTGATAACAAAAAAGCGGGTCGTAATACCTTCATTTGACAAATAGAAATTTATTAAGAAAGTGTTACAAATTCCAGCCATTTGCTCTGCATTTTCAAGGTCCATAACAGAGGCACTGCTAGCATGATATATTGTTAGGGGCCCAGGCCTCAAAACTATGGCTGGGAGCCTGGGGGCCACCTAGCCCCCAGAAGCTGTCGAAATTTTGGTGTTCTCTGGTGCAAAATAACGCATTTCTGGCACCTTTTCCTTGGTTTTTCCCCACCTCTGTAACAGTATAATCCCACACAGTAGCTGCTATCCTAATTCCTTCCCCCGGCACATGCAGCACCACAACCATTTTTAGAGACTATGCTGTACAGAGAGTAGGACTAGCCCACCCAGATACCGGGACATTTCCAGGCAGATTCCTCCCCCCCTTTTGGGTACCCGACCACCTTCCGAATTTTGCATTTGTGATCTATTTTCTAATTAATTGGGGTTGTTTGGGCACTGCAAGTAAATATAAAATGTAAACAAAGAGCTTAATGTATTAAATGTAAGTGGAATACTAATAAGAATGTGTCACCTTGTGCCCTCCCTTATTGATTTTCCAGGTGGGCCGCTGCATCAACGTTTCAGGGGGGCCTGCTGTACCCCAATCTAACCCTGACTGTAGGTGCTGCACATAACACACTAGCATCTAATCAGGGCTGTATTCCCACTAACAACGCACTAACACAGTGCAGATGTGTGCCAAGACCGACGTGACATGCATACACCCATATGTATTTATAGTGCAGGGCAAGCCAGAATCCCTAGAGCTAATTCAATTCAATCCAATTCAAACTTTATTTGTAAAAAGCGCCTTTCTGAAATCAAGGCACTTGTACATAATTAAGACAAATCAATAAGCAAATACAGCAAGTTAAAACTCACAAACACAGCAAGTTAAAACTCATAAATACAGCAAATTAAAACCCATAAATACCGTAGCGGCATTAAAAATCTGAATACGCTAAGCTAAATAGATGTGTTTTCAAGGCCACTTTAAAACTTTGGATGGTCAGACAATCTCGCACCCGATGAGGTAGAGAATTCCACAGGGTCAGGGCCATAAAACTAAATGACCTAGCCCCAGATGTCTTTAAACAGACCCTGGGAATCTCTAGCAATCCCTTGTCGGCGGATCAGAGAGGGCAGAGGGGACAGTAGGGGTGAAGGAGATCTTGCAGGTAAGCAGGTCCCTGGTCGTGTAGGGCTTTATAGGTCAGCAAACCGACCTTGAAGGTGATCTGCCACTGTACTGGCAGACAGTGCAGTCCGCGGAGCACAGGCGTTATATGACTGGTCCTAGAAGTGCCAGTCAATAGCCTGGCTGCTGCATTCTGCACTAGCTGCAGGTGGCGAATATCAACCCCCGGTAGCCCAAGGTAGATGGCGTCGCAGTAGTCAAGGCGGGAGGTAACGAAGGCGTGGACCAAAGTCGGAAGATTGTCGGAAGGAACCAGTGCTTCAGCCAGGCGATATTCCTCAGATGGTAAAAAGAGGTTTTGACAACTGCCGACACCTGAGATTTATGGGTCAGGCAGTCATCAAACATAACGCCCAGGTTCCGCACCCAGTCTGAGGTAGTTAGCTGAACACCCCCAAGCTACAGACCCGAAGGTGATCCCAAAACCTGCCTCCCTACAACCTGGGTCCACGACCAACACCTCAGTTTTTTCCGGGTTTAACCGCAGCTAGCTCACATTCATCCAATACTGGATCTCAGCGAGACAGTTGTTAAAGACCAAAACAGCATCAACCTGGCCAGGCACAAAGGACATGTACAGCTGAGCATCATCTGCATAGCAGTGAAAACTCAAGCCGTACTGCCTAATAATCGCTCCCAACCGCAACATGTACACCGCAAACAACATGGGTGCCAAGATGCAGCCCTGCGGCACCCCACAGGATAGGGGGAGTGGTGCCAAGGAAAAAGTCCCAGACACCACCCTCTGAGTCCTACCCTCGAGGAAAGATCGAAACCATCTGAGGACCATACCAGACAGTCCACAGATGAACTGCAGCACACCATTGTCTACAATGTCAAATGCCGCAGAGAAATCAAGAAGGACCAAGATGGAACAGGTCTTTCAATCTCTTGCTATTAGGAGGTAATTTAGTACCCGGACAAGGTTTGTCTTGGTATTATGTCTCTTCCCAAATCCGGACTGGAGAGAATCATAAACATTGTGGCTGATCAAATGAACATCTAGCTGCGTCGCAACCACCTTCTCAATAACCTTACCCACAAAGGGTAGGTTAGAGACAGGCCTGTAGTTAGCCAGACAGTCTGGTCCAAGGAGGGGTCGAACCACGGCCTCCTTCAGGGGATCTGGAAAGATCCCCCTCTCCAAAGACATCCAGACCATCTCGGCAAGGACTGCTAAAGGTGTCTATACTTGATGATTGACTAACAGATTCAATCTTTAGTCATACTGGTGAGAAAAGTAAGCCACCAGATGAGCCACAGTAAAAGAATCATAAATAATATACTCATACTGCATCATTGGTGGTCAGTGTAGCAACTGGAAAGAAAAGGACCGTCTTTTTTTAATTTTTTTTTTGAGCCACATCACACAGTGAAAAAAAATTAGCTGCCTCAGAGCCACAGCCAAAATAGAAAAAAGTGACTAACCGCAAATAAACTGTGTCAGTGGGATCCGGTCAGTTAACAGGAAAAGCCACTGAAGCCCCATCCTCGAATACTTACCTACCTTTTGGACTCCCATTAATTTTTGGCACCCAGGTAGGGCTGAGACTCACTCCAACGGACCAGAGACGGATCAGCTGTGGCAAACCAAGGAAACACTAGCACAAACAGTAAAAGAAGGTGACAAGACTTTCTATAGATACATTAGTGAAAGGAGAAAGTCCAGAGGGGGTACTGCTAAGATCAAAGGAGATGGGGCGTGTGAGGAGGAGGACCATGTAAAAGCATCAATCTTAAGTAGATACTTCTACTCAGTATTTACTAAAGAGAAGGTAGGGCAGGGCCCACAGCTCAGCACCATGGACACAGGGGGGAGAGAGGTGTGCACTAGTCCCTTCACAAAAGAAAGGGTCCTACAAGAGCTCAATAAGCTCAGGGTGGACAAAGCAATGGGACTGGATGGCATACATCCCACGGTACTAAAAGGAGCTAAGGGTGGAACTAGCAGAGCCATTATCAGAACTGCTTAGTGAGTCTCTGAGGACAGGAGAGGTCCCAGAAGACTGGAGAAGGGCTCATGTGATCCCGCTCCATAAGAGTGGTAGCAGGGAGGAGGCGGGGAACTACAGACCAGTCAGTCTTACCTCAGTAGTGGGCAAGATTATGGCGGCACTCCTTAAGGAAAGGATAGTGTAACACCTGGAATCCATAGGAGCACAGGATCCAAGACAGCATGGGTTTACAAAAGGAAGGTCCTTTTAAACTAATCTCATAGATTTCTTTGACTGGGTAACTAGAGTGGTGGACCAAGGGGGAGCAGTTGATGTCGCCTACCTTGACTTCCGTAAAGCTTTCAATACCGTTCCACATAGAAGATTGATTAATATGCTGGGTAGGCTCAGGGTGGGTCAGAAGTTGGTCAACTGGGTGGCAAACTGGTTGTCGGGCAGAAAACAGAGTGTGGTGGTAAACGGTAAACGGTATACAGTCAGAAGAGATGCTAGTCACAAGTGGGGTACCTCAGGGATCAGTCCTGGGGCCAGTCCTCTTCAATACCTTCATCAGTGACATTGCAGATGGACTGGAGGGTAAGGTTTGTCTGTTTGCAGATGACACGAAGATCTGCAATAGAGTAGATGATCCAGATGGGGTGGGCAGAAAGAGAAGAGATCTGGATAAACTGGCAAAATGATCAGAAGAGTGGCAACTGAGGTTTAATGCAAAGAAGTGCAAGATCAAGCGCATAGGGAAGAGAAACCCTGAAGCCACATATAGGCTGGGAGGGGAGTTGCTGGCAGTCACAAGGGAAGAAAGAGACTTGGGCATCATTATCATCGATGACCTGAAATCATCCAAGCAGACTACTAAAGCAGTAGGTAAGGCTAGGAGGATGTTAGGGTGTATTAGTAGGGGTATCACAAGTCGGAAGAGGGAGGTAATAATCCCTCTTTACAAGACACTGGTTAGGCCCCATCTGGGGTGCTGCGTGCAGTACTGGAGGCCACACCTTCACAAGGACATTAACCAGATTGAGGCAGTCCAGAGAAGGGCAACCAAAATGGTGCAGGGACTGCATCAGAAAACATATGAGGACAGATTAACGGAGCTCAATATGTATACCCCAGAGCAATGTAGGGAGAGAGGTGATACGATCGAAACATTCAAACACCTTAAGGGCATTAACAAGGTGAAAGAGTCTAACATGTTTCAATATAAGAAAAGTAGCAGGACAAGAGGACACAGTATGAGATTAGAGGGAGGCTGATTAAGGGGTAATGTGAGGAAATTCTTTTTCACAGAAAGGGTGGTGGATGCATGGAACGGCCTACCTCAGGAAGTGGTGGATATGAATACACTGCAGGGCTTCAAACAGGCATGGGATAGGCATAAAGGAGCAACACAGATGAGTATGAATAGATAGGCCATTGACAGAACAAAGGCCGATGGCACATTTATAAGGCAGAAAAAGAAATGGGCAGACTGGATGGGCCTTGCAGTCCTTATCTGCTGTCAACTTCTATGTTTCTATGGTGCAATCTGTGGCAGGCAGTGGCATGACACTTTTAAATTTAACTTTGACCGGTCATCATATGCAATCTTAGAGCAGCAGCAAGGGCAAAGCCCAACAGTGCACTGTGTCTCCATGCAAGAGTGCACATGAGCGTGCAGAACAGCTGGGATTGGGAAGAAATGGAAGTTTAAAAGCAGGGTTATGCAGGACAAGGTTCAGGGCCCCAGACAAAATATTTGGAGCCGGTGCCCCAAACCTAAAATGCCCCTGGTCCATACTATGCATTTTTTTTTTCTTTTTAATATTCTCTGTTTATGCCCTCTTATTCACCGCTCTGGACCCTACCTTCAGGGATTCCTAGGCTGTGCACACTCCCATAGGTCCTCCCCCAATATCTCCGTTCTGGTTCTGTCAGCACTGCCCCCATCTATACCCAACTCCTTTAACACTGCCCAAAGTGTAGATCTATTAACTCAATCAAAAGCTGATTTCAAATATATGAAAGTGGCATATAATTATTTTTTTTTCTGGATAGCACATATTTTACCATCAGATGATGAAGGCTATAGATTTGCTCACATGTTGAATGGTTCTTCCTAAACCTCGACTGGTATGCGGAGATAACGGGTGAGATTTTCGTACAGTCAGACACAACACTTGAATTCGTATTTCAAACGCATGTAGCACTCAGATGTCTGCAACTTATTCACAGATATTTGGACACACTTGCGATGATCCCCATTGTTTACAGCAATTTCTGCCGCAACTGCGGGAATCACCACTGTTTTCCGGACGCAAGTGCAGAAGTCTGTCCTGGGTATTAGACAAACTTTTTCAGAAAATCCCCCCAACATCTCTGGAGAATACCCAGTTTTCCAATCTAGTACGTATTACTGTACTATAAATGTAGGTATGATATTAATTAGACTAATGGGCCTAGATACTAATTAGACTAAATGGGTCTAAAATTATTCGGTCACTTTTAAAGCCTTTATTGTGTAAGGGAACTATTTAGGAGCTTTTCCATGATATTAGTAAGTAATTGTATTTTATAAAATAATGATAGAAATGGGTCGATATCAGTGTTCAGACACTCTGAAAACATTTAAATATCTCTGGTAAGCCGGCCTGTCGGCGCAGCAGTTGGATTTCTGCTTGTGACACTGGTGACCCGGGTTCGAGAGCGGACCTGGGAGTCAGAAGGCCAGCCAGGAGGAGGACGTCTGAGCGTACAATGGAACGCTCAGCTCCTCCGGCGGGGGGGGGGCACACTGGCTTGAGGGTGGCCTGACCTCTGGTGACAGCCAGAGGTAATGCAGCCCGAAGCCCGCACCAAGAGAGGAGATCTTCATGGACTCTGGCGTAAGCCTTGGCGTCATGGCACATCACGTTCTGGGAGGGCGTACATTGCAAAAATGCCTCTCCCAGCGCTATACTGACGCGAGGGCCCAATAGTGGGTCCTCACCTGCCTGCATCTATAGTACCGCCCCGGATCCCGATGACGATTTGATCCCTCTGGTGAGGGGGTTAAGAGGGGAGCCCCTCCCCACTGTGTCCCCACCTGGGGGGTAAGCCAGGGCTCCATGGGGGAGTCCTCGGCGGGAAGAGGCGACCAAAGGTAAGGCAGTCGGATGACAAGTGTTGGGTTGGGGTGGAGGTAAAAAGAGAAAATAAATAAAATAAATAAATATCTCTGGTGGAATCTTACCAAATCTAGGGGCCTTTCCAAGTTCTAATGAATGTACAGTCTGCCTAACTTCACTTTCTAGCAAACAGATGCATCATAAATATCCAAGCTCTGTTAGCTTGTTTACTCCATGTTCTATACTATTTCATGTTTATGTTGCTGTTACACTGTCACTTGTATTAACACTGCTTTATACTCCCTTGTACCCTTCCCCCAGGACACCCTGGTTCATCTTCTGGCTGGCTGGGTCAGTACCTCCTGGATGCTGCTGCAGTCCAGTGGGACTGGGCAGGGGTTGGTGGCAGAAGAGTACCGTCAGAGGTTCCCAAAGTTTATGTACCGTGCTCCATGCAGGGACAGGCTTTGGCTCTGCAGCAGTGTGGTAGCTTTGAGAGCTACTGAAAATGGGTCTGGATCCTCTGTGTGCTCCCTGAGCCAGATTTCCAGTCCTGGAGTCAGGGAAGTAAATCATGGGTGTCCACAGTACTACACAGAAACACAGAAATTTGTAAGCAGAAGAAGGCTTTGCAGTCTACCCAGTGCACAGCCAATTGTCCGTAAGGGTTATATGTCACCATTCCCCCCTTTCCTGGTTCCGCGTACCAGCCGTTCTATCATATCCAACCTCTCTTAAAGCTATTCCTGGATTTTGCATTAACCTCTTCAGGTAACTTGATCCATCTTTCCACCACCCTCTCTGTGAAGTAATATCTCTTGGCCTCTCTCCTGAATCTGCCTCCTGAAAATCTGTAGCTATTCTTTCTCACATTTGTGTTGTCCCTGTGCACAAATAATTGACTTTTGTCTAATTTGTTAATACTCTTGTGGTATTTAAAAGTCTCTACCATGTCCCCACTCGCTCTCCTATTCTCCAGATTCTTCAGCCTCTGCTCAAACATATACCCCTGCTGCCTTTTAAACAAGCACCCCTGCTGCCTTTGAATCACTTTAGTGTCCCTTCTTTACATCACCTCCAACTGATTTCTGTCCTGTCTGTCGTAGGGATTCCTAAACTGGACACAGTATTCCAGGTGTGGCTATACCAGGAATCTGTATTGACTAGAGGCAGAATAGTCTCCTTCCTTCTGTGCACCAGGCAGGAACCTGTATAGACTAGAGGTAGAATAATGTCCTTCCTTCTGCTTGTGAACCCCTTGCTTATGCAACCCAACATCCTCCTTCCCTTACCTACTGCTTTACTGCATTGTACAGAGGGATTCAGTTTACCTGTATCTGCAACCCCTAGATCTTTCGCCTCTGTCATTACTGTGATGGTCACCCCCTCAACCTATACTCTGCCCCTGGGTTCTTCATCCCCACATGAAGGGCTTTGCACTCCTTGATGCCAAACTCCCCTGCTAGATTCCAGACCATCTCTCTAGTCTTTTTAGGTCTTCTCTCGTGTCTCTGACCTCCTCTTCTGTGTCAACTTTTCCGCAGAGCTTGGTGTCATCTGCAAAAAGGCAAATTTTTCCCTTAATGCTGTCTCCAATGTCACTTATGAACATACTAAACAGCCCTGGTCCAAGCACTGAACAGAGCAGTACCCCATTAATGACCCCCCTCATCTAAAATATTCCCCAACTACCACAACTCTATGTGTCTCCCCACAACCAATTACCTACCGACCTGGTCATGTTGTCCTCACCTCTACGTCATCCAACTTCTTGATAAATCTTTTATGGGGGATTGAGTCAAAGGCCTTGCTAAAGCCAGGTAGAGAATGTTCACTGCCTGGCCCCTGCCCACAGCCCTTGTGACCCAGTCAAAAAAATCTATCAAGTTTGTTTGACATGGCCTCCCTGCCACATACCCATGCTGTCTGCCATTCCAACGCCTATTAGCCATTAGAAATTCCACCATTTCCTTAAGGATGATTTCCATCAGTCTGCCAATGATCAATGTCAAGATGACTGGTCTGTAGTTTTTTTTATTTTAGTTTTTGTTGACCAGGTAAGTGCACTGGACAAATTCTTGCCTATTTTCAGGAGGAGGATCCAAATGAATGCCAACTGACCTTGGACCAGATTAAGCCATTGGTGGTATTTTTAGTGGTTCCTCCCTGGCCTGGTTCTGCTTTTACGTAAGGGCAATGTATCCACGGTTATCCACTCCCATGGCACCTCACTTAAGTTACAGGAGCTGTTATACAGGTCAGTTAATGGAGCCCACACTACATATGTTAGATCCCTTAGCAACCTGGGGTACATGCCATCTGGCCCGGGAAATGTATTCACCTTCAGGGCTACTAGCCCCTTTAGTATCCTGTTGGCTATAATTGCATCCTCACAACATCCTTATTGCCCCTTCTCCATGTCTACCCTCCTCTGCAGTATTAGGAGAAGCTTCAGTCTGGAGTTTGTTCCCTGGCCCCACTGCTACAGTCCATGCAAAAAAAAAAAAAACTGCAAGCGATAATAACCATGGAGTGCAGGGCGCAGCCTGTACCAAACAAAGTGATAGTGGAGTCTTGGCACTGCCCCGGGTCTCATAGCTGCAGTCTGTGAGGGGACTGAGCATGGAGATAAGCTTAGAGGAAGGCAGCAGTGGCTCCACGAGGCAGCCAAAAGGTAAGCCCCTTTCTGGGAGAGGGTTACATCCTCCCCCCAATGAAATCCTTGTAATCTTCATCAAGACTTGAAAAACACAACAAAGATAACAGTCTGTCTTATATACCTACATCCAGTCTAAATGATGACATATTAGTACACATAAAACACAAGGCTTGCATTTGTAATGTTTGTGTTCCCCAAGGGGTATCACACAAAGCAGAAAAAACGGACAACCCAAGCTGAAAATGCACTTTATATATTTATTAGAAGCTCAATTATTCAGTCCTGCTTATCTAGCCAATGTTTCACCAGGCATACCCAGCTTTCCCAGGGCAGAAATATCTTTATATATTTTATTTATTTTTATTTATTTCAGTTTAGGATTAATACCTTTGAGTCCAGGACTCGTTTTCAAAGTTTCCAAGTCACTGTTGTACAGATATTACAAATATAACAGGGTATACAGAAAACAGGAAAACAATTACACAGGCAATCAAATACCATGAAATTAAATACATCCAATAAGAGGTTTAAAGAGGATGGGGTCAATAGGACTCAGCATTGGAGTTCACTAGTTTGTAGGTCATCCTAGGAGGAAAAGGGTAGGGTGGTCAACCAGGGATGGCGCTGTCATCGTAAGAAGTGCCTTGTCAGCCGAGTGGGCCTCGTTTGGAGAAAAAGGTGAAGGAGGGGTCTGAGAGGATATAAGGAGAAATGGGTGGGGTTGGGAGATCAAAGTCCTGCCACATTAGTGCAGGCAGGCACAGTTCTTTGTAATGTCAAGAAAGGATCAGAGCCCAGATTTGAAGGTACTAATCTTGGGTGTATCTGTGAGGTTAGCAGGTAGCTCATTGTACCATTTCGGTCCTTGGTACAGGATGGAGTTCTGGACAAGTGTTGTTCTTTTTAAGGGAATCACCAGCCTATCAGTAGCTATGCTTCTAGTTAATTTAGTTGGAACTGCTGGCATAAAGAGGCAGCCCAGTGAGGGGGAAGTAAGCCCAAGAAGCATTTTTTTCAGAAGTAGGCAGGTTTGGTATTGTGCTCTAAGATGGAGTGGTAGCCACCCAGTTTCAGTGCAGAGCATGCAGGTGTGAGTTTCATGAGCAGCCCCTATTGACAGATGGCAGGCCTTATTTAGGAATGTGCTAACCCTGTTTAGGGCAGTTAGATACATAGATACATAGACAGTGTCGGCAGATAAGGGCCTATGGCCCACCCAGTCCGCCCATTTGAGCTTGTAAGTTCAGTTTATGTTTTCCTAGAAGTCTGTTGCCCCTTACCCCTGACCTCCAGAATTCCTTTATGTCTATCCCATGCATTCTTAAATCCTGTGATTGTTTCAGCCCCCACCACTTCTCTGGCAGGGTGCTCCACTTGTCCACCACCCGTTCTGTGAAGAAATTCTTCCTCATGTTTCCTCTGAATCATCCTCCCTCCAACTTCATCCCATGCCCTCTAGTCCTGGAACATCTTTTTGCTTAAAATAGTGTATTCTGCACCCTGTTCCTCCCTGTGAAGATACTTGTATGTCTCTATCATAGCCTCTCTCTCCCCTCTCCTCCAGGAGTACATGTTCAGTTCCTTCAACCTGTCTTCATAGGACTTGTGACGCAATCCATGCACCATCTTTGTTGCCCTCCTCTGAACCTTCTCTACCCTATGTCCTTACGTAGGTATGGTCTCCAGAACTGTACACTGTACTCCAGGTGGGGCCTCACTAGTGTATTGTATAGCGGAATTATGACCTCTCTTTTCCTGCTGGTGATAGAACATAGAAACATAGAATTTGACAGCAGATAAGGACCGCTTGGCTTACCTAGTCTGCCTATTTTCCTACCTAACAGATAAGCTGCAGATCCTAGTTAACCAACAGCTTACTTCCTTCTACCCCCCCCACCAGGACTGCCTTATGCCTGTCCCATGCATTCTTGAAGTCCCCCACTGTTATTGACTCCATGACCTCCTCGGGGAGGCTGTTCCATGCATCCACAACCTTCTCAGTGAAAAAATACTTCCTCACATTACCTCTGAGCCATCCCCCCTCAATCTTCAAATTGTGCCCCCTTGTTCTTGCACATCTCTTTTTCTGGAAGATGCTACCCTCTTGGACTTTGTTAATTCCCTTGAGGTACTTGAAAGTTTCTATCATGTCTCCTCTCTCCCTTCTTTCCTCAAGGGTATACATATTAAGCTCCATTAGTCTTTCTTTGTATGTGTTCTGGTGCAGACCCTGTACCATTTTGGTTGCCCTCCTCTGGACAGCCTCCACTCTGTCTATGTCTTTGCGGAGATGGGGTCTCCAGAACTGCACACAGTACTCCAGATGGAGTCTCACCAACTGTCTGTACAGAGGATAACAACTTCCTGTTTTCTACTATTGATGCCTCTTCCTATGCATCCCAGTATCCCCCCTAGCCTTCCTTACTACCTTCTCATATTGCTTGCCCACCTTTAGGTCATCTGATATAATTACCCCCAGGTCCCTATTTCTACTGTTGTCAGTATCTCACCCCCCATTGTGTACGCTTCCCCTGGGTTTTTGTTTCCCATGTGCATTACCTTGCACTTCTTTGCATTGAATCTGGGCTGCCATACATTTGACCATTCCTCCAACCTTGCCAAGTCCCTTCTCATCCTTTCCACTCCATCTGGTGTATCAACCCTGTTGCAGATCTTTGTGTCATCTGCAAAGAGACGTACTTTTCCTTCCAGTTCCTCTGCAATGTCACTTACAAAGACATTAAAAAGGACCAGTCCCAGTACTGAACCCTGTGGTACCCAGCTAGTAACCCTCCTTTCTTCACTGTGTACTCCATTTACTATTACCCTTTGTGTCCTGTTGTCTAGCCAATTTTTTATCCAGGCTACCACCTTGGGACCCACTCCAAGGCTGGCTATCTTGTGTAGTAATCTTTTGTGTGGGACTGTATCAAATGCCTTGCTAAAATCTAGTGAGGCCATGTCCACAGCCCTCCCTGGTCTACTACTTTGGTCACCCAGTCAAAGAAATCTATTAGATTCGTCTGACACGACCTTCCCATCGTGAATCCATGCTGCCTTGGGTCCTGTGCCCCACTGGCCTCTAGGTACTCAACAATTCTTTCCTTCAGAAGTGATTCCATCATTTTCCCTACCACTAAGTTCAAACTAACTGGTCTGTAGTTTCCTGCCTCTGTCCTGCTCCTTTTGTGAAGAGGAATCACACCTGCCCTCCTCCAGTCCTCGGGTATCACCCCATCCTCCCATGATTTGTTAAAGAGAGTAGTCAGTGGTGTCACTAGTTCTACCCTTAGTTCTTTTAGAATTCTTGGGTGAATCCCATCAGGCCCCATTGCTTTGTCCACCTTCAATTTTATTAGTTCTTTCGGAACCCTTTCTTCTGTAAATGGACTGGTATCGACCCCCGTCTTCAGAGTGTTTTTCTTGTTTGGTTTAGGTAACTCCCCCTCCATTTCCTTTGTGATTACTGAGCAGAAATATTCAATCAGTATCCCTGCTTTTTCACTGTCACCCTCTACCCACATTCCTTCCCCTTTATTAAGCTTCAGTATCCCTCCTTTGGTCTTTCTTCGGCTCCTAATGTACCTATAAAAGGTCTTATCCCCTTCTTAACAGAATTGGCTATCCTTTCTCGGTTTGGGCCTTTGCTATTCTGACTGCCTTCCAGCCTCTTTCTGCTTTAACTGATAACATTCTCTGTCCTGCTCCTTCTGTGTTTCCTTATATTTCCTGAATGCTGTCCTTTTCTCCTTAACCTTCCTGCCACCTCTTTTGAGAACCATAGCGGTTTTTTCCTTTGTTGTGTTTTATTGATTTGCTTTACACAAAGGCTTGTTGCCTCTGTGATGGCTGTTTTGATCACTCCCCATTGTTCCTCCACCCCTCCTTCTTGCCTGTTTGCTAGTGCTTTTCTGAGGCACTCTTTCCTTTTCCCAAAGTCAGCCCTCCTAAAGTCCAGTACTCTTGCTTTTGTATGGCTTGATTGTATGGCTGTGTTTATCGTGAACCACACTGTTTGGTGGTTGCTTGTTCCCAGGTGGCTACCACTTCTAAATCTGAGATTCTTTCTCCATCCCCATTTGAGAGTACCAGGTCTAAGATTGCTCCTTCCCGAGTGGGTTCCAATACTAGCTGTCTGGGGCATGCCCCCTGTAGGGCATCAAGAATGACCCTGCTCTTGGATGTGAATGCAGCAAAGATGCTCCAGTTAACATCTGGCATATTCAGGTCCCCCATCAACAATATCTCCCCTTTTTCTGCCATTCTAAGTAAGCCTTCTATCCTTTCCTTGTCCATTCCCTCCCCCTGAGATGGGGGTCTGTATACAATCCCCATGCGGATTGTGGCGCCATTTCCTGTCTCCAGGGTGACCCAAAATGCCTCATCTGCTCCCTGTTTACACTTTAGTTCTGTTGCTTTGATCTCTTCCTTTACATAGAGAGCTACTCCTCCTCCTCTTTCACCCTCCCTGTCCCTCCTGTAGATTGTGTATCCTGGTATGTTGACATCCCAGTCATGGTTCTTTGTGTACCATGTTTCTGTGACTGCCACAATATCCCAACAACCCTCTTCCATCAAGGCTACTAGTTCAGGGAGCTTGTTACACAGACTACGGACATTGGTACTCATCACCCTCCACTTTTTGATAGCCTTACCCCTTGTAGCCCCATTTCTGTCCTTACTGCCTTTGCCTTTTTTTACATTTAAATCTGTTCTGCTCCCTAATAACTTCTGTACCTTGCTGTTTACCTCACTAATCACCATGTTTTGTGGGGAGGCTCGGATTTCCCTGCTCCTTTTCAGTGCCTCCCCCCCTTGGCAAGGTTAAATGCTTGCCAATGAAGCATTTAAACCTCTCACCTAGGATCCTGGTTCCCCCGGACAGATGCAGACCATCGCACCAGTATATGTCTGCATCCCTCCAGAGTGGCCTCCCCAATGAAGCCAAAATCTGAGCTCCACACCAGTTTTTCAACCACTTATTGAATTCCTGGTGAGAAGTGCCCTAGCATCTTCCTTGCCATGACAAGCAGCACCTCAGAAGGTTACTGTAGCGCTACTTGTCTAAGGCACCTTCCAACTCTACAAACTCTCTTGCACTGCTCTGATCCCATTCCCAGCAGGTCATTTGCCCCTAGGTGGACAATGACATCCAGCTCCCTCCCTCGTGCAGCTCCTCCCATGATCCTGAGGATTCGCTTCCTGTCCCTCCAAGCCATGGTGCCAGGAAGACACCTTACCTCCCTCTCCCCTTCCTCCCCTGATGCCCCTGCCTACATCCCAGCATCCTATTTGCTTTACCTGCTGCCTTGTCACTGTTTCTCCACCTTGAGGTCATCAGAGATGATAACCCCAAGATCCTTTTCCTGCTTGGTGCATGATATCCTCACCCCCTAACTGATATGTTGTCCTGCCAGGGTTTTTCACTTCATAATATTATCTCGCACTTCCTTGCACTGAATTTCAACTGCCAAACCCCTGACCATTCTTCAAGTTTCTGCAGGTCCCTTCTCATTCTGTCTACACCCTCTGGCGTGTCTACTCTGTTACAGAGCTTTGTGTCATCAGGGAACAGTGAAATTCTGCCTTCTAGGTCCTGTGCAATGTCTTTGTTATTGTGAGTTTTTGTGCCTGCCCCATAGATATGCAGCCCATAATAGACGGAGGACAGTACTGCACTACTGGTGGCAAGTTTGAAAGCTTCAGGTGTCACAGAATGCCTATGGTGGTAGAGGACCCCAAGTTTTATATTAGGTGACTTGACAAGGGAGTTTATATGGCTAGAGAAGGTGAGCGTATCATCAAAGCTAATGCCGAGGTATTTGAACTTAGTTACTTGTTCCAGTATCTCACCGTTGTGGTTCTGAATGAGCAGAGGCTGGTATTTCTTTTTGCTTTGGGAGGTAGAGAAGAGTAGACTCAGTTTTTTTATGGTTTAACAGTAGTCTGTTTTGTATGAACCAGCCAGTTCGTTCAGAAGAAGACCCACCAGTTTCATATCTACTAGATCCGCCCCATCCTGGTCTTGCCAAGAACCCCCTTAATGTGCTTGATGGTTTTGATCTTGGTGACCCGTCTAAAGTAGAAGAGTGGTATATCATCCTTTGGGGGGTTAGAAGGGGCAGTTGGGTGTTGTTGCCCATGCTGATCTTTAAAGTAATCACCAGGGAGTACACCAGAAAGGTATGTGAATGCATTGTTGAGCTCATTAGTGATGTCAATAGGTTCCTGTAGGGGTCCCTCCACTGTAACTAGTACATTGGGTGGGGCCTTAGAGGTCTTTCCAGTTAGGGATTTGATGGAGTTCCAAAATTCCCTACAAGAGCCCCAGGTTTTGCTTAGAAGGTCCTTACAGCAGGAAGCTTTGGCCTGTCGAATTAGCTTGGTGCAGGCATTTCTGACTGCCTTGTAGGCATTGAGTGTCACAGGTGTTCCAGTTGATTTTGCAATGTGCCAAAGACTATCTCTATTCTTCATTAGACCAATAAGGGAGTTGGTGAGCCATGGATTGGAGGTACCCCTGATTTTCTTTGTTTTGTATGGCACAAATATATCATAGGCATGGTTGAAGATCGTTATGAAGTAGTTCAAGGCCTCATTACCATCAATATCTCCTGCCAATGAAGTTGTGATAGGTACTGCTTGAAGTGGTCAAGTAGCCCTGGCCTCGGGCAGTGATTTCTGGACACCTTGGGTAGGCCCTTGGTGAAATTGTTTGTCCAGGTGCACTTCACTGGGGAGTGATCACTGAGGCTGTCAAGCAGGATGGTGACATCAGATATATGCTCTGGATGTGTGGACAGGAGCCAGTCTATTAGGGAGCTGCTCCCTGTTTTGTAGTTAATCCGGGTGTCATTGGCAACCATCTGGGTTAAGAATAAGCTGGATATTAGCTCCCTGGCTTTTGTTTCTTTCAGGGAATGCCAGTTTATGTTAAAGTCTCCTACAATGACCTTCTCCCACTATGTACTTAACTGCTGCTGGTTATCTGTGACTAGGTTTAGACCAGCAGTTTGGTGCCCAGGTGGTATATATACTGTAGTGATCAGCAGCACTTTGTTCTGGTGACCTATGCTTAGCTTGAGATTCAGGATTGGACCTCTTGTGTGTAGACTGGAGTCAAGAGCCTGCACCTTTATTCCAGAACTGGTATAGACTAGGCACCCTCCCCCACGTTTAGTGGTCTTATCTTGCCAGAAGGAGTTGTATTCGTTGATCTTCAGGGAAAGCCAGATTTCCGTGACTGCGTTAAGGTCTGGATTAGTCACCTGTACCCAAGCCTGGAACTGACAGAACTTGGATAGGAGACAGTTGATGTTTAAAGAGACGATAGTGAGTTACCCTTTTTGTTTAGCCATTCTAGTGGGAGTGGGTCCAGGGTTGGGGTGCACATTCCCTGATAGAAGCAGCAATAGTAGAACAAGAGAGAGAAGAACATACGAACATACGAAATTTGCCAGCAGATAAAGGCCTAGAGGTCTATCAAGTCTGCTCGAATGTGCAGCTAGCACCCCTTATTCTGCAGCTGCCCCTCCCTTCCACCCTTCCCCTTCATTAACCCTCCCCCTTGTCCTGTCCCATCCTCGTTTGAAGTAGTCCACTGTTCTACTGCATACCACTTCAGCAGGTAACACATTCCACCCAGCCACCACCCTCTCTGTAAAAAAGTGTCTCCTCATCTCCCTCCTGAACCTTCCTCGCTCCAGTCTCATATCATGGCCGCCGGTGTCCCTCCCCTCCCTTACTTTGAACAGCCCCTCTGTACCTGTCTTGTTTATTCCTTTCATGTATTTAAAGGTTTCAATCATGTCACCCCTGTCTCTCCTCTCCTCCAGTGAGTACATGTTCAACTCCTTCAACCTCCTCTCATATGATAAGTCCCCCAGCCCCTTGATCATCTTTGTCGCTCTGCACTGCACCCCCTCCAGTAACTTAATGTCCCTCTTCAGATACGGACGCCAGTACTGCACATAGTACTCCAGGTGTGGTCTAACTAATGACCTATACAGTGGCAGAATCACCTCCTCCCTCCTCGAGGATATACCGCTTGCAATACAACCCAGCATTTTGTTGGCCTTTGCAGCTGCCTTCCTACATTGTGCCGAGTTGTTCATTGACCCTGTAATAGCACACCCAGATCCTTCTCCTCCTCTGTCTGGGCTAGCTGCACTCCCCTAGCTGGTAACTCCTCCTTGGGTTCTTCATCCCAAAATGCAGCACCTTGCACTTTTTGGCATTAAAGCCCAGTTGCCAGGTGTCTGACCAGGTTTCAAGCTTTGCCAGATCATCCTGCAACCCCTGCTATCCCGCTAGGTCATCCACCACTGCGCCTACCTTGGTATCATCAGCAAACAGACTGATCTTGCTCTTGATGTCCCATGATATGTCTGCAATGAATATCCCAAACAACACTGGTTCCCAACACTGAGCTCTGTGGAACACCGCTCGTCACTGCCCTTGGGTGTGAGAGCTCCCCACCCACCACCACCCTCTGTTGCCTTCCCTGCAGCCAGTTTCCTACCCATCTCACCAGCTTTGCACTCGTCCCTGTGCCTACTAACTTCCTTCCCAGCCTTCCATGTGGCACTGAGTCGAATGCCTTACTGAAGTCCAGATACAGGACATCCACTGCATGGCTCCTGTCCAGTTGGCTAGTTACCCAGTCATAGAACTCAACCAGGTTGGTTTGGCAGGATCTGCCATGTATGAAGCCATGCTGTCTGCTGTCCTGTAGTCCTTTGGCCTCTAGGAGGGCCACCAGCCTCTCCTTCAGGATAGTCTCCATTAGCTTACCCATGATGGATGTGAGGCTCACTGGTCTGTAGTTTCCTGGTTCATCCTTGGGGTCACTCTTGTGGAGGGGCACCACATAAGCCATCCTCCAGTCCTGAGGTACACACCCCGAATGTAGTCAGGCATTAAATAGGTCTGCCAAAGGTCCTGCAAGGACCTCTGCCGGCTCCTGCAGTACCCCATCTGGGCCTGGCACCTTGTCCACCCTCAGTGCCTTCAAACCCTCTCGAACTCTGCTCTCCATGATTTCCCCATCTGTCACCACTTCCCACCCTGCTTCTGCCATTTCTCTCATCTTGGGTGTCACCCCCTCTTCTCTTTAGTAAATACTGAGCAGAAGTACTCATTTAGTGCTTCCGCCTATCGCACTCTGCTTCCACCCAACCCCCTCCTTCCTAATCCTTACTATGTGTCCTTACAGCTCCTTTTCTCCCCTGATGTACCTAAAGAAGTCCTTCTCCCTTCTTAATGCCTTGTGCCAGCCTGAGTTCGTAGATGCTTTGGCTCCCTTCCTGCCCTTGTCACCTCCTTGATTCTGTCAAGTACTCCTCCTGTCCTCCCCCTCCCTGTTTCTTGTACTTCCTAAAGGCAGCTCTTTTCCTCCTTACCTTTTCCATGACCTCCTTGCTCAACCAGATCAGTTTCTTAGCCCTAGCCTTCTTGCTCTGGGCTTTGCAGCAGGTTTTGGTTGCCTCCACTATCCCCAGATTTATGAGCTCCCACCTCTGGTTAGTGTCCATACTAGATTGAATTCTGGCCAGGTACCCTTTTACCACTTCCCTCATCCTCCCAAAGTCGGCCCTCCTGAAGTCCAGCACTATTGTGCCAGATTCCACTCCTTCCTTGCCCATATCCAATGTGAGCCATACTGAGTGGTGGTCACTCCCTGACAGCGGTTCCTCCACTGTAAGTTCTCTCACAAAGTCCCCATTTGCCAGCACAAGGTCAAGGGTATTCCCTAACCTGGTTGGTTCACTGACCATTTGCAGCAGGAAGCTGTCCTGGAAAGCATCCAGAAGTACCTGCTCCCTTCTGTTCCTGGTTGTTGGGGTGCTCCAGTCCACTCCTGGCATGTTGAAGTCCCCCACAATCACCACACTACCCTTCTTGCAGGTCCTCCTGATCTGTCTCGCTAGTTCCCTGTCTAACTCCTCCGTCTGAGATGGTGGCTTGTACACCACTCCCATTCTAAGAATCCTATTCTTGGAATCCTGGATTTGCATCCAAAGTGACTCCGTACTACCCTCCTCTCCTTCCTCCCTTACACTCTTCAGTCCTTCCTTCACATATAGTGCCACCATCCCACTTTTCCCAATCACCCTGTCCCTATGAAATAACCTGTACCCTGGTACAGACAGGTCCCAGTCATTGTATTGGTGGCCCATGTTTCCGTGATGGCTGCAATGTCCACCTCTCCTCTGCCATGAGAACCTATAACTCTGCAGTTTTCCTCCCAAGGCTCCTAGCATTAAAGGTAACCACCTTCCACCCTCCCCCATCCTGCCCTTCTTTCCTAGCATCACCAACAGTACTTGCCATTTGTCCTTTGTCACTGTTATGGGGGGTAAGCTCATATGGTTTCCCAACCTGTGGTCTCTGCATATCTCTTCCCCAACTGCCCCCCACTCCTAGTTTAAATTCCCAACTTCCTCTATGTACTCCTCCATCCTCTGTTTCAATGCTTTCTTTCCCTCCTCACTCAAGTGTAGTCTGTCCTTGGCATAGAGACTACTGTCCTCCCAGGTCCTCCCCAACAGCCCATACCCTTTAGCACACCAGGTTCTTAACCATCCATTAAATTCCTCTATTCTCAGCTTTCTTGTTGTGCTTGCCTTTGGCACTGGAAGTATCTCTGAAAAGTTACTGATCTTCCTGCCCCTCACATAATTGTGCTAGTTCCTCAAACCTCCTCTGGACTGTATCTACTGTCTTGTCAGCCAGGTCGTTTGTCCCAAGATGTATAATTAAATGAGGCTTGTCCTTACCCCTTCTAGCATATTTTAGAACAGACTGTCCCACCCTTTCCGCTGTCATTCCTGGCATGGCCTCCACCCAAATGTGACTATGCCTCTCCCCTTGACCCCACCTAACTCCTCTTAGTATTGAGTCCCCAGCACTAAGATTCCACCCTCTTACTCCCTGCTTGCTTCCATTCATCTCTCTCTCATTTCCAGCTCCTCTTCTTCCTCCTGCACATTATTTCCCTTTACCCTGTTGCAATTCTCCCAGCAGAACTTCCCCGCTCCAGTTTGGTCCAGGCATTTATCAATTACTCCTCTAATTTCATCATTTCCTCCCCACCTTCTTCCTCTCTAGCAGTGCTGACTATTTTCTGAGGCCCTTCACAAATGCCCGCTCCCTCTCTCTTCATAGTAACCTGTTCTCTCCTTTCCACTCCATGACTTTTGCCACTTCTTTGCCTCCCTTACAAGTCCCTAACCTCCTTCCATTTGTCTTTTGTCTCCTGACCTGGTTTCCCTGGCAATTGTTCTTCCTGGCCTGAGCCCCTTTGTCTCTGCTTCCCTTCTTCTGACCCTCTCCTCACCACTGTGGGCTTAAATCACCCTTCCTCATCTCCCCTTCCTCCTCCCTCCAGTATTGGGCTAAACCCACCCCCAAGAAAATAAAAATCACACATACCCTCACAATGCAAAGCATCATGGGCTGCATATGCAAATCAACACAGAATGTTATGCTGGTCCAACTTTAAGCAAAATTGCATGGTGCCGAAAGGCCTCTCACACAGTTTGCAAAGGGTGCTAACAGAAGACATAGACATGTGTTTCGTCCTACCAGGACTCATCAGTATGCCTCGTCTGCTTGACACCCCAGTGGACTGGACCAGCTACCCTAAGACAGTGTGTCTTGGATATGTTGTGGTGAACCCATTAAAATAAAAAACTATTTAAAAGACAAAGAACCTCTGTGTGCAAACACTGAGGCAAGGGTTACACAAGGGCATTTGGCTGGGAAGCCAACTTTCAAGAAAATACAAAATCACACATACCCTCACAATGCAAAGCATTATGGGCTGCATATGCAAATCACCACAGAATGTTATGCTGGTCCAACTTTAAGCAAAATTGCATGGTGCCGAAAGGCCTCTCACACAGTTTGCAAAGGGTGCTAAGGTGACATAGGCACGTGTTTCGTCCTACCAGGACTCATCAGTATGCCTCGTCTGCTTGACACCCCAGTGGACTGGACCAGCTACCCTAAGACAGTGTGTCTTGGATATGTTGTGGTGAACCCATTAAAATAAAAACTATTTAAAGGACAAAGAACCTCTGTGTGCAAACACTGAGGCAAGGGTTACCCCAAAGGGCATTTGGCTGGGAAGCCAACTTTCAAGAAAATACAAAATCACACATACCCTCACAATGCAAAGCATCATGGGCTGCATATGAAAATCACCACAGAATGTTATGCTGGTCCAACTTTAAGCAAAATTGCATGGTGCCGAAAGGCCTCTCACACAGTTTGCAAAGGGTGCTAACAGAAGACATAGACATGTTTCAGCCCTACCAGGATTCATCAGTATGCCTTGTCTGCTTGACACCCCAGTGGACTGGACCAGCTACCCTAAGACAGTGTGTCTTGGATATGTTGTGGTGAACCCATTAAAATAAAAAACTATTTAAAAGACAAAGAACCTCTGTATGCAAACACTGAGGCAAGGTTACCTCAAAGGGCATTTGGCTGGGAAGCCAAGTTTCAAGAAAATACAAAATCACACATACCCTCACAATGCAAACCCACCCCCAATCTGCCTTGCTGTCTTAGTTCCTCCTGCAGACCCTCAATCTCCTTTCTAAGTTTTTCTATGTGGTTGCACACTAAACATCCTCCCACACTCCAGGCAATTTTTAGAAAGACTGGTGCACCGTAGTTGTTGCAGCCTACCACCCTACCCATTGCTGTCGTTGCCCACCAGCAACCAGAAGATGGCATACAAAAGTCGCACAGGAGCAGGTGCATTTTTTCTTCAAGGGGGAGGCTCGACTGGTCGTGTCTAAACGTGGTCGGATCTTTAACAGGGCAGCTACTGGGATGGGGAGGTGCATGTCTTCATCAGGTCATCAATGGTGTCCAAGTGGAGGAGAGAGCAGGCAATCATAGAGTTTGTCCCACTCCAACTGATCATTTCCTGCCAGTGCAGGACCTTTGTATAGTAGGGGTCAATATCTAGTGCAGACTGATCCATGCCTGGGTTCATCTAGAGGGTGGCAATTAGTGCCAGGGTGAGCTGAAGTCTAAGAAGCCAGCCCATGTCAGTTGCTGTCAGGAGGAGAGGCACCCTATGGGGTTATAGCAAGACAGGGTGCACTGAATGTTTCTGGGTGCTATCTCTAATTACTGAATGTGGCAAAGTATGGGCCTCCAGGGAGAGCTAATCACCAGGCTGTCTTATTAGCATATGGCAAGACTCAAACTTCGGTTGTAGCTGGGGCCAGAGGTACTTTAGTTTGTGCTTATAAGGCACCGTTAGTTCTCCTGGTGTACGTGATACCGTAATGCTTAGGTGTGACCAGTGTTCTGGGTCATAGAGGAGCACAGCAGCACAGGGGCCCAGCAGAGAGTGGGTAAGAGCCAGTGACTATGGCAGGGGTAGGGAAGAGACCACCCTGAGAAGTGTGGAGTTCTAATGGCAGGATGAGCCGCGCTTGGATGTATGGTTTGCACCACGGGGCTTGGAAGTATAGTTTGCACCAGTAGGTGTAGTGGACCCGCCCAGGAGGTGGAGCGAAGGCACATTTAAAGGAGGCCTGGGAGGGGGTGGGAAAATTTACCCCGAGTCCAAGGAGTTGGGGAGCGAGCAGATCAGTATCTATTTACAATAAAATCACAGTTTACTTACAATTAGTAATTTCATTCCTTGGATGGTCAGTCCACATATGGCAAACTCACATGTTACCCAATGTGCATACCTGAAGTAGAAAATCTCAGTCTCTGGACTGCTCATGTTTTATGTATCATTCCATTCTACAACAGCAATAAAATTATTGCTATAGTCAATCAACATTTTTTTCATATATTTGTGTTTTGAAATCATTCTTCTTCAAGTTAACAGCAAAGGAGTCATTGGTATTGCCACATCAGCACACTGCCCCATATCCAAGATCGAAAGATAAAATCTTTATATTTCTGTGAATACTGCATGTTATATAAAGGAATCCATTTTTGTTATGCATACTAATATAGTGTACTTCTAAAACGCAGCAGTATCAATTTAATAACTGTACTATGGCAGGGGGTAGGAGGCAACATTGGGTCCTTGTTGAGCTCCTTCTGCATTGGATACTTACAAAGGAGCACCTAATTGCTTAGAGTCACTATAAGACTGAGCACTATCTGTATATGCATATTATAAATCGGTCACGGCCTGTCAGCTGTGCCTTTGTGTGCATTCTGTTATTAATTTCAGAAGTTTGATTTTAAGTACTGCATATTTCTTATGTTGCAATTAGAAAGGAGCATCTAGTTGCTCATAGTCAGTTTAAGACTGAGCGCTGTCTGTCTACACATATTGGGGCCTATGCATGAAGGTGCATCACATGCGCAGACAGTGAACTAAGTGGAGGACACGCATGCATAGCCACAAAGTGGCATGCACAACACGCGGAGGAGCCACGCAGCAGGGGGCAACATGGAGCTACGCAGGTCACATACACTGTGACTACACGTGGGAGGAGCCGCATACCAGGTACGCACTGACGTGCACAGCCCATGTACGAACATGCAGAACATGCGTGCCCCAAAGCGCACAGAGCAACACGTGGTCAGGGGCAGACATAAGCATGTGCGCAGGCAACAGGAGCAACAACAGCAGCAAAAGGCCACAGGAGGGGCAAGCAGCCAGGCGCAGATGCACGGCACAGCAGTAGGTGGCCCACTATGGCCACACCGTGAGCATCCAGCACAGGTGAACAGGCATGCCAGCATGGCACCAGTACATAAATGCGTGGCAACCAGGCTGCTGGCAACAGCACCCATGCAGCATACAACAGTGGCGGTGACAACGAGCATAGTGTGGGACACCACAGCAATGCACAGGCACCTGCACACCCATACAACAGCATGGCGGTGATAGTGCACCCACAGGCCACCAGACAGCGACAAAACTGACCAGGGCTCACGACCCACGGTGGCAGCCGCAGTGGCACACTACACAGGGATACTGAGCAAGCAAACCATCCGCAATGGCGAAAGTGGCATGCCCCCGCAGGACAGTGACCCACCAATGGCAGAGCCAGCTGACCAGCAGGTGGGACCAGCTAGCAGCCACAACAAGCTACAACCCCACGCCAGGGCACCAACACCACACCACACAGGCTCCCCTGGGAACACAGGATGGCCCCCGGTGAACCCGGAGCAACTGCCAAGGCCCCCAGATGGCACACATGGTAACGGCACCGGGCACTGTGACTGTGCATGAACCGTCTGTGCAGCCCATCAACGAGGGACAGGACGCCACTACGGCAACATGACACCCACATGGACAACACTGTGCCATGCCCTGGGACCATGACACCATGCCTGTGATGTGCCCCCCATATGATCCCCTGTGACCCACACTGACCCGCCCCCGGCACCTGCTGCCAGCCACCCTGACAGACAACAATGAGCCAGGGGTGGATCTGGAAAATCCCATTCTGTACACACAATCACCAACAGATCCCCCCAATGAAAAAGTACACACCCACACCAAAAGGTACCCCCTCCCAAACAAAACAGAATGTTGTCTGATGTACCCTGTAAAAGCCAATGAGGTTATACATGTATCCCTCTCCTAAACAACAGATGTTTAAACAGAGACACCCCCTCAGTGAACTACACTAACCCAAATACAACAGATCTGAAAGAAATGGCAAATGGTGTGTGACAGGCACGCATAACTGTACACAACTGTGTACAGTGAGTATGCCCGTCAACACACTCGCAATGGCCCTGCGTCCGACTTGGGCAGTGGCCCCCAACACACACTCACACAGACACACACGCGAGGCAAGGACGACACATCGTAGAACGCCAGTCATTTATTACAAACAGCACAACTGCACAGGTGGTAGAATCCCCAGGCCTCCCCCCAGTGCACATTCCCACACAAGGTCCATAGTGGCTGCACAGCCAGATGGCCACGCCGTGACCCTGCCGCCATCTCACATGGCACACCGCTGTCTCTCCACTGGCCCCATCACGGCCCGTCTGTCAACCTCCTCTCCGCTGCTGCTGGTTCCCCCTTTGAAGCACAGGCACTGGCACATGGCGCAGCACCATGCGCCGAATGGGTCCATGGTATCGCTGTGGAGAGAAGCAGACAGTTAGCACAGTATACACAGGAAGAGCCATGAACCCCCCGCCACCACCATGGCCCATACCTTCCCCTTCATGCCCACGCACCGCATCAGACAGACTGCCGGTCCCGACACCACGCCACCTACCCAGTGCAGGTGCAAACCCCACCACCCCGGCACCCGGGTACGCCCACCCGCACAGTCCCTGACCCCAAAGGGCCTATGTTGCCAGGGCCTGTGTACGCTAGTACACCAAACTCCACACCGTACCGGCCCCCACACAGGGCAGTCTCAGACAGGGGGCATACGGACGCAGTCTAGGGGTTACACTGCCATGTGGCTGCACAGGGCACCCAGATCCCAGCTGTGCGGGTGGAGATGGCCCAGATGATGGCCCGAATGGTAACCCATGGTGTGTGAGGTGCACCTACTTGTGACGGCACGTCGACCCTCCACAGGATCCATGGCTCTGCGTGGCCCTACTCCCCCTCGTAGTGTGGAACACCCGCAGTGATGGTCCTGTGAAGGTGCCATGGCATCCTGCACACCCACCGCATGTGGTACTGTGCCATGGGTGTCTCCACCATGACGGTGGCCCCATCCGGCTGCTCCCTCCACTGAAGCTCCATGCACAGTGGAATGGTTGTTGAGCCCTGCAGTTGGGGAGAAAAGACATATACGAGGTCAGCACACTCGCACATGCCAAGGCAGTGCACCACATACCCCCACCTGCATACACACACCCCCAGCGTGGCTGTGGTGGCCCACAGCATGCCATATCTGCTGCTGTCAGAGAACTCGGCCTCTGCAACACACCACAGTTCCCTTGGGTATCGCTCCATGCTGCCAGTGCAACGTGCTGGAGCACGGGACATCCTCTAATGTAGGCCACCAGCACCTGGCAAGCACATGACCCCCAGCGTGCAGCACACCCAGGGCATGTGCAATAGGGCATACGTGCACCTCCAGGTGCACCGCACACACTGCAGGTGTGAGGGCGGTCCTCATACGGCAACAGGCAACGCGGCACACGCACAGCCTGTCGCATGCATGATGTGGCACGTGCCCTGTGGGATGGTCCGTGCCTGCAGCCAATGCCACGTGCATGAGGGTCGGCCCCCAACTGGCACATGCACGGTATGGCTGTACACCTGCCTTCCCGGATGCCACTTAGGCAGTGCGATGCCCGTGCAGTGTGCTATTCCCAGTACAGGTCGGAACCAACAGATGTCGACATGTGCCTGGGAATGCTGATAAAAGTATACCTGTTAAATGCAAGGCGATGGAGAGGCAGCGAACGTCAGCCATGGAAGCATGTGTTCCGGCCCCGAATGGATGGGCGTGGGCTGCGAGACACCCACTGCATTGACCACTTTTGGCTGCCGAGGCCAATGGTCAAGCGCCTGTGCAACATGGCCCTGGACAGCGTGGGACCACGTACACGCTGGTCCATGGCCTTGTCTGTGGAGACCAAGGTCATGTGTGCACTGTTGTTCTATGCGACGGAGTCCTTCCAGCTCATCACCAGTGATGTGGTCGGCACTGGCCCAGGTCACAGACGCCCTGCTGCCGCATGTGCGGAACTATGTCCGTCTCCTGCAGTCAGCCAGCGAAGTCCTCGCCACAAAGCAGGCATTCCACATGATGCACGGAATGCTCAACACGCTCGGTGCCATGGATTGCAATCCTGCCACTCACGGTCAATGAGGCAGCGTATTGTAACCGCAAAAGCTACCAAAGCATCAACTGCCAGGTCATCTGTGATGCGAGGAATCTGTTCACCAACATGTGTGCACAGTACCCTGGGTCGTGCCACGACAACCTACATCCTGGATGGTTTGGTCTTGGTGCCTGGTTCTGTGTGGGACGTGTCGACGGATGGCTGCTGGGTAGGTGTCACCGCCCCTGTACAGCCGTGCCACATACACGTGCCATATCTAACGTCTCCCATCTCTCTTGCAGGTGACAGCAGTTATCCACTGTGACAGTACCTTCTGACACCCGACCTGGTGCCTGGGGATGCAGCGGAGGTCGCCTACAACACGGCACACCGGAGGACGAAGGCCATCGTGGAGAGGAGTATCAGCCTCCTGAAGATGCAGTTCCAGTGTCTGGACCACACTGGGGGCACCATGATGCTGTGTCCGATGCATGCCTGCCGTGTCTTCATGGTCTGCATGATGCTACACAACATGGCTGTGCATTGGGGTGTTCCGATGCCTCATTATCAGCCCCCAGATGTGCCACGGGAGCGCGAGGATGCTGGTCCGGCGTATGGCCAGGAGACCGCAGCAGGCTGTGTGGCATGTGCAGCGGTCATCAATGGCACATTCCGCCACTAGGCACGGCGGCCCACGGTCGGGTGCAGCCTTGCAGCCCAGTGTCCATGCTGTTGGGGCCTGTGCTAGCTGTGCCAAGTGGTGCCACGGAGGCTGATGCGTGCCCAATGATGAGGCATGTCTGAGGGCATGCCAAGGCCCCACAGTGCGTGCCCGCAGATGTAGCTGGCATGTGTTGGCAAGGTCCCATGGCCCCTGCGACAAGCCCCTGTACCACGGCAAGGTAGTCAGCCGCACAGGGGTCCCCCCGCGTGTCCATGGTCCCCGACACATGTTGTGCCACCATCACCCTGTGCTGCCCCATGTCCTGTGTACTGTGTCAGTGCATGTTAGTGTGTGGGTGGCACCGTGTTCGACGGCCCAGGGCCGTGTCCGTAGCGCAGCCTGCCAATGCACCGGTCCAGCGTGTCACGGCCATTGTGTGCCCTGTGATGCAGCATGCTCCCATCCAGACACCAGTGTCTCCTGCCTGTATGTCTGCCCCAGTACCCCGCCGTGGCCCCTGTGCTGTGGTGCCTCCTGCAGGCTGGCGGAGGCGACGGGGTCCTGCCTGGTGCCACCTTTCAGTTCTGGACCGTCACCCCTGCCATTGGCGTCCTGGTTGCCCCTGTGTCCGACCATGGGTGTGGGTCTGCTGGGATCCCCACGAGCATTTCCGTGTTAGCATCTGGGGCTGGCGACGCGGCTTCAGCCAGTGTAGACCCTCCAGTGCCCATGCCCCTGTCCTCCCGCAGGTGGCCCCCATCTGTTGGTGCCACACAGGCACTGTCGCCCTGCTCCTGGTATTGCCCTCCGCCTATAGCCCATGGTGGTGTGCCCCAGCCCGCGATGGTCATCTCCATCTGCTCCTGGGATGCGGCGATGTGCGCTATGTCATGGCCCACAGCTGTTATGGCACTGGTCAGCGCCACCAGTGCCTCCGTGTGCCACTGTTGTGCCTCCGTGTGCCACCGTTGTGCCTCCAGGGGGTCCTGATCCAGCCGCCGCAGCTCGCTGGACTGCTGGTCAGCGATCACCGTGGCGCATGCTGCACCCTGCTGTCTGGGCCTTCATCACTGCTATTGGGGTCTGTGACAGCCACGGGGTGTGCACGCACACCACGGTATCGCTGGGGTGGGCCGCTTGCACTCTGTTGTCTGTCCATGTGTGGCTCTTGCATGTCCTGTGTCATCTGGCTGCTCTGCATGCCTCCCTGTGTCCTTCCACCTCCATGGGACCCTGCCATGTCCAAGGCTGTTACATCCGCCTTCATGTCTGTTCCTGCACTGCTGCTGGCTGTCTTCGCCCTGCGGGAGGTGGACAGTAGACCATGTTACATGCGCTGCTCATGCTGCGAGGCCTACCTCCCCACCTGTAGACACCCTGGCTTACCTGCGGTGTTGTCCTCCATTGGCTGGGTGTGTCCTGTGTCCGTGGTGTGCGGTGTCCACATCGGCCAGTCATCACCACGTCCACCATCTCTGGCTGGCTCTGTTGGCACATGGGAAGGGGTTGTTAGGCCTCGGTGGTTGTGTACGTCCTATGCATGGGTGTGCAGTGCCTACCTGCTGACGTGTCCACACTCTCGTCCACTCCATGGATGCTCACCGCCGTTATCATGTCCACCACCACCCGCTCTATTGGCGTGAGCTTGGCCTCCTCTGTAGGTGATCCCCCTCCCGTGCCATGCAGCTTGTGTGCTGCTGCTGCCAGGCGCCTCTTCACGGTAATCTGTAGGTCCCACCATTTGTGCTTTATTGCCGTTATCATCCTAGCATCTGGTCTGGCGGCGTTGACGGTGGCCTGCATCTCAAGCCCCAGGTGCGTCTTTATGTCTACGGGGATGGACAGGCTGTGTGCACCATACAGCTGGTCGTGATTGGCACATATCTCACTCACCATGGCAGCAACCTGCAGCCCGGTGATGTTGGATGCTCGGGACCGCCTGCTCCCACTGATGCAGGGGCCTCTGTGTCCAGGAACTGGCGTGTGCCTCCCCTGCCCTCCCTCCCTGTTGCCATGCGTGGCTTGCTCCACACCCTCCCTTCTTTCAAGGATCTGTTCCGCACTGCCTCTGTGTTCGGGATTCATGTTCCCATTTGTGGTTTGTCAGGCGCAGTTCTCCTTTTATGGCGGGGTCAAGGGGTGGGTTTGCATACCCTGTCCCCTCCACTGCCACCTGCTTGTCCCGTTCCGCGCCTTCTGCGGGGCTGCCCACCGCCTCTGTGTGGCCTTTGGATCTGGTTGTGCATGCCGCGTGCTGTGCGGGTCCTGCGCGGTGCACAGCTGCATGCCGCATATCCTGTGGTTTCCGCGCCTTTCCCGTGCCATCGTGCATAGGCCCCACTGTACTTTGTCATGGCCTGTCAGCTTTGCCTATGATACAACATATAATTTTATTTTTATTCTGAATTATGTTTTATCTTTTTAGCATAGGTTTGAATATATCAGTATATGGTCTGCTATCAAGCCCTCTCCTTATTTATTCCAAATCCCTTTTGCTTTTTACCCAGGAGTATGTCAAACTGATAGGGTTCAGACATTCAATCAAAAAATGTTTTATTTTTTTCATATCAGCTCCTTTCGTAAGGGTAATCTACCGCGTCTAGAGAATTTTCCTGTTTAAACCCTCTATTACGCATTTAGGACATATACAGCTGTATAACCATGCTGCTTATGCATTATGAAGCAGTCGTCCTTTCACCAGTTTTATACAATGGACAGAAGCTCTTCTGTATTTGTTAAATCCTTTCTGGTTTAGTAATAACTGTAGCACAGACAAGTTACTACTATATCTGAGAAACTGGGGTAAGTGTTAACACAGTTGGAAAGAGTTTTAGGAGCAAGGAGCTATATCACATTCTGAAAAAGGAGTGCTTATATAAAATGTCCCTCTATTTTCTCTTGTGTTCTACAGAGAGAAAAAATGAATACATACTGAGAGAGTAAAAGAAAAATACACAACAGGTGAGATTGTACTCTCACTTCCCATATAAAAAGAATCCATTTATCTTAAGTTTATGTTTAAACAAAAACATTTGCATTGGGTACCACGTAGGGGTAGGTGAAGACCTTATTTCGAATATTTGGCTGAATATTCGTATTCAGGGCCCCAAATATTCAGAATTCTGTATTCATATTTGTTATGCTTGTAACTTTAGGGTTAAGTAAAAAACAGAAAAAAAAGAAAAAACACAGCCCCCACCCTCCTTCCCAGTCCAATCATGTTAAAAACAACCACCTTCTGTATCAAGCCCACTCCCACCACTCCCCTGCCACCCCTGTGCCCATAAACAACAAAATAAATTCCCCCATATGGGCAATTGGCTCAACCTGCCCACCTCCATGGCCGGCCGCTGTCTCCTGTTGCCATTTATTAATGTTAAAAATCATCCCCCACCCCAGTAGCAGCACCCAAGTCCCACTCTCCTCCCCCCAGCACCCAAATTTCATAAACTGAGCAGTCCAACAGGCGGAGGAAGGCAACCAACACAACCTGCCCTCCTCCACGGCTGTCAGCCTTCTTGTGAATGGCACTTCCGTGCTTGCTCGCATAGTAAAATAGCTGATCACGTGAGACTGAGATTTTCTACTTCAGGTATGCACATTTTCTAAGGAATGGTTTTGCTGTAGTTTGCCATATACAGACTGACCATCCAAGGAAATAAATAAATAACTGCAAATAAATTGTGATTTATTGTAAATAGATACCGCTACTCTGAGGAAGTCAGGTACGCCTGGTGAAACTTTGGCTAGGTAAGCAGGTTTGAAAAACTGAACTTCTAATAAATATGTAAAGTGCATTTTTCAGCTTGAGTGGGTCATCTTTTCCTACTTCGTGTGGTTCTAGCAGGATGTTTGTGGGACTTGGACTGCTCGCACTGTTTTTTACTTCAGATCTGGGAGCCATGAGGTCAGTCCTTGAAATTCCCAAGGGGTATGCCTGCAATTTCTAATGAAGACATGGGACAGCACAAGTAGAAGGCAGTAACAAAGCAGGCTGCAGGTGCACTTTTTTATGAATCACATTTATTGGTAGGTCGCCGGAGCCACCAGGGGCATCTTAGGTGAGCTTCACTGGAGGCTTTATTTCTCGTCCAGAGTGCCATGACCCAACATGCTCTTCTGGATGACATGAAAACTGTCACTGAGGGGGTTTGCAGCCAGAGCAAAAACTGGTTCAGAAGGTCCAGTGACCTCACCCTCCGTGATGGTGCTACAACAGGGTGTCCAACATCTTCCTCCACCACAGGGGCGGGATCCATGACTTTGGACCCAAAGTCAGGTGGAACCAACTATGTTGCTGAAGGATTTAAAGGGCTTGAGTGATTTATATTGCTTTCACCAGGCAAAGAAGGGTTAAACTGAAATGGATATGGTGCTGGCATGAGTCTAGGAATATAAGGATGTAAACACTGATCTTTATTGTGAGAGCTGCTACAGATGTTGTGTTGTGATACAGTGTTTGCAGTGCTGTAGACCATGTCAGTGTCTGCAACAAATTGTTCACACTGAGCTGCACAGGTCCCCTCATTTTCTGTGTCTCCTGCCTGGTTACTGCTGTTACTGCTTTCCTGGTGGGAAAGAAAATGTTTGCCTTACTGGTTTCAGTAGCAGTCAGCAAATGAGCTACAGAGGGTTTCCATGAAATGTCTTACTGACAATGTTTCTGTTTTCGAGCTTGCAGATGTCATGCGGATTGTCCAGGGTATGTGCCCTATGTGCTGTAGTTTGGATCTGAGCCCAATTTCCTTGATTATGGGTTGCTGGGATATGATTGGCCTGGTCCTGGCTCATACAGTCTGGTGCTCATTGGAATTCGGGTGAGTTTCCAAGCTCCCTGAAGGAGGCGGTGGTAATCCCCCTCCTGAAGAAAGCTTCTTTGGACCCGGACTCTCTGGCCAACTACAGACTGATCTCAAACCTTCCCTTTATAGGGAAGGTGACTGAGAAAGTAGTGACGATACAGTTGGATGACCACTTGACCATCCATAACATCTACGAACCTCTCCAGTCCAGTTTTTGTAAGAGGCATAGTACTGAGATGGTGCTGGTTCGGGTGCTCAATGATCTCCTGATGGTGAGAGATCAGAGGAACCGTTCTATCTTGGTGCGCCTTGATATCTCCTCAGCTTTTGATACTGTAGACCACGGGGTGCTGCTTGGACAATTGAGGTCCATCTGTGGACTTTCAGGTACAGTCCTTAGGTGGTTTACATCTTTCCTCACTGGCAGAAGTCAGAGAGTGGTGTCTGGGATTTTTTCCTCAGACCCTCTCTCCCTGCCATGTGGGGTCCCTCAGGGTTCAGTGCTGTCCCCCATGTTGTTTGCAGTGTATATGCTGCCTCTCGGAGACATTGTAAGATGGTATGGGCTGAGGTTTCACTGCTATGCTGACGATACCCAGCTGTACCTGCCTTTTGTCCCAGACCAGGACAGAGCTGTCTCGGTACTTAATACCTGCCTCGCTGAAATCCGGGACTGGATGAACTCAAGCTGGTTAAAGTTGAATGCCAGAAAGACGGAAGTAATGGTAGTGGACCCTGGTCACCAGATAGTGGGGTTTAGGGCTGATCAGCCCTCTGGAATTTTTCTTGGGGGCTCTCAGATCCTATCCTCTGAATGGGTGCGAAACCTGGGGTAGTGCTTGACGACGGGCTGACTTTACGATCTCAGGTGCCGGCCATTGTCAAGTCTTCCTTTTATCATTTTAGGAATATCTCCAGGATTAAGCACCTGGTTCCGTCCGGGGACTTGCCTACATTAGTCCATGCCTTTGTGACTTTACGCCTTGATTATTGTAACTCCCTGTACTTAGGGCTTTCTGGGATTGAAATCCGCCACCTGCAGCTTGTGCAGAACACAGCAGTATGACTGTTAACTGGGGCTTCTCGAGGATCCCATATTACTCCCGTGCTGCGCGATCTGCACTGGCTGCCAATTAGGTGTCGGATCACCTTTAAAGTTGGTTTAGTGACTTATAAAGCCCTACATGGACTGGGCCCCCGACTACTTGAAAGAGCTTCTTCTGCCTTACCACCCGGTGCGACAGTTGTGTTCGGCTGATGAGGGGTTGCTAGAGAATCTGAGGGTGTCTTTGAGATCTTCAAGCGTGCGTATTTATGCACGTGGCCCCAACCCTTTGAAATTCTCTACCCCATCAGCTTCGGGAGTGCACGTCTGTGGAGTGGTTTAAACAGGCATTGAAAACCTTTTTATGGAGTCTCGCTTATGATGGATCCACATAACTCTGATCCCCTGTTATTTATTTTTTCTGTATGTTACTTATTTATTATCACGTGTATTGTTTCATATGACTGTTTTTATCTTTTTGTAAAGCGCCTTGATGGCCGGAAAGGCACTTATGTGAAATAAAATTTATTATTTATTATCATTATTTTCCACAAGCAGGTGGTACATGGGCAAATTGGGAAGCTGTTAGACTCACAAAGCCCCGTGGTGTTCGAGGCACCAGAGTTTTGTCTCCTTGCCTTCAGACTGACTTTTTAACACTGCAATAAATTTGAATTATCAATCAGCAAGCTTGCCTTGGATACATTTCTTTTGAGCTAATGGGCTCCTAGAGTGCTAGCTTTTTTGTTTTAGTAAGTATTTCTGGGACTAGTCTCCTTAGTTATTAGCATCACCTCACTTGTCTGGACACACTGCAGTTGTGGACAATAGACTATGACATACAGTTCTGATTTCCATTGATCAGATATTTTGTGTTTATCTGAGACTCCCAACATTTCTGATCAGGACTCTTGTCTCCAAGCAGCAGAGGTTGATCTTTCAATAGTTTGTGATATCTGATCTTGTTTGATGGGTTAGCTTTCTTACAGCTTCTTAGGCAACCTGATAGGCTTTGGTTAGCTGCAGCCTCAATCTTTTGATGTATTTTAAGACAAGCAAGTCTCTGATAGGGCCCGTACACCAAAACAGGTCTGTGGGTAGTCTGGTTTACCATTTGACCATAAGGTAATACAGGAGGGCCCCGTGGACTCATTCTTGGTACAATTCTATGCATGGACCAGAGTCTAAACTTGCCAGCTCCATTTCGATTTTGTGGTTGGATCTTTAATAGGAAGATGTGTGAAGCCACACTAGTAAACGTCTTTTTACTGATGAGAAAGACTTAAATGATTAGTGGATAACATTGTGATGGGCATATGTATACAATAGTTGTGCATCATTTATTAATATAAAGCATCAAGGTTCATTCTCGGTACCATTCTTTTCACCCTTTTCATAAACAACCTCTCCTCTGCCTGCTCAAACTCCCTCATCCACATGTATATGGACAATACCATCCCTTTCACCCCTGGTCCCGACCCAAACACTATCAAATCCGCTCTACAAGAGGATTTCCACAATGTCCAGTCTTGGTTCAAAAACAACAAACTCAGACTGGACATCTCGAAAACAGTCTTTATGACCTTCGGTACCTCCCAAAGACAGGCAAAATCCTTTCCTTCTCCTCCCATCACCACCCTTGAAGGCACTCCCCTAAATGAAGTTGCATCCTACAAGTACTTGGGTGTTTGGTTAGACTCTCAACTAAATTTCTCTCACCACCTCGACTATCTATCACTGAAGCTGCGCCCTAAGCTGGGCATCCTTTATCGCAACAGGGACTCCTTCTCCCCCTACCTGTCCACCGCGAAATTCTTACAAAAATGATCTTGCCTATACTTGACTATGCTGACATAATCTTCTGCACTGCCCCCTCTTCCCTGCTTGCTAGACTTGGCCCTCTCTTTTATGCCTTCTGCTGCTTTGCCTCAAATACTCCCTTAAGAACCAACCATTGCTCCCTCCTCTCTACTCTGAATCTCCTTCCCCTGTCCCACCGGCACCTCATTCACTCTGTCTCCTTTATCTCCAAATTCTGGTTTAATCTTCCCCCCTCCTATCTCTCGAATCACCTCACCCCTGCTCCACCTGCATCCTACTCCCTCTGTTCTAGGGATTCCTGCTCCTTCTCCTTACCTAAACCATCCTCAAGCATGGGCAAATCTGCCTACATCTATCATTTCCCCCACACTGTGGAACCCTCTACCTCCTGTTCTATGCAACTCCTTCTCGCACCCCTCTATTAGGTCTCAGCTACACCTCCTGCCTCCTCCCACCTGCTCCCATGTCACCTGACAGCACTTATGTACTACTAACCTATCCTGTTACCTTACTTCTACTCCATTCATTCTACGCTCTATACTGTTTCCTCCTTTTTGCTGCACTGCTTTGTATCTTCCATGATTTACCATCTTACTACTTACTGAGTTTCGATGTCTTCCCTGCCTATGATCATATGAAATGTGTACATATTTTTCTTCTGTAATTGCCCTACTTATACTATGCAACTGTGACTGCACTGCTGTTGCAATTGTTTATGATATTTTCTTTTTGTACCCACTTCCCTTATTTCCCCGGTTCGCACCTGGAAACGAGCCTTGGCTCAGTGTGCTTTTCCCGGTTACCAAATGTTTAAATAAATATAAATAAAAATAAAGGGTACATAATTGAGGTACACCTGTTCACCCTGAAGAAGATCTTTTTTATACCATGAAATGTAAGTGGTCACAACAGGTGGTGCATATATTCTATACATAAATAAATCAATTTAACTAAGAATTCTGGGTGAATGGTCCCATTTTCCTATGTCCCTAGAGATATGTAAAGGTTTTCATAGGAAAAGACTACTCCCTGATGTGGGCTGTAAATTCCAGTACCATGGACAGATCCAGACTCCATTGGATACAAATGTCCCCAATGTATTTAGAAGTGTCCAACTGAAACTGGACGACTGTAGGTTACCATGTGGATGACAGGGAGTGGTACTCTCAGATCAAGTGGCTTTCAAAATCTCTCTCTTGGTTGGAGTGAAGACGTTTAGGGACACTTTAATGCCCAAAGTATTTAGTCCTACAATATCGTTGCCACAGTTGTTGCTATGTGGTCTTTGGTGGGGTAGACCTGTGCGTAATGGGTGCAATAGTCAGTCACCACCTAGATGTTGCTGATTCCCTTCTTATCTGGCTCAGGTGAAAGGATGCCCATGCAGACAAGGTCCAAAGGCCACTGCTTATGATGTTAACCAGGGATGCTGCTCTTTTTGGCAAAGTTTTCCAGGTGATGCAATGGTTACACTTTTTACAGTGTCTCTCCACTTTCATGACTAGATGAGGCCAGTAGAATCAGGCTTTGACTAGGTCCAAAGTCTTGTTGAATCCAAGATGGCCCATGTGTAGGGATTTCAGAACCATTTTCTGGTACTTGAAAGGCTGAACCAGTTGCTCTTCTGAGAAAGGGATTTGTACCTGGGTAATTTGATACAACAGTCCATTTTAATGGCAAATGTGTTTTACTCCCTCAGAAGAAGCAGTACATCAGGATGGTTTAACTTCACTTGGACAGAATCCAGCCCTTTTCCAAAGTGATAATGATATCTCTCAAGCTGGGTCCATTTGCTGCACGTCTTGTGTCTAACGGGAAGAGAACTGGCAGAGATATGTTATCCAGTGTGGCTAAATGGGAGTACACCTCCAGCACATTATGGGTATGCACTCCAAACAAATCTACTGACTATCTGGACTGGCGAGAGTGGGTAGGTATCTGGCAGATTGCTCATACCCCATCGTCTGAGATGTACAGTAGGTCTAGAGCCCCTTTAAGGGTGGAATATGATGTGGGCATCTGGGCAAAACATCCAAATCAATGTTGTTCCTCCCTGGGAGTTACTGAAGATAAAAGTAGTATGAAGACAGGGCCGATACCTTCCTATGCCTGATGGCATCTACCGTGGCTGTTGCAAATACATAAGTCAACAGATTGTTGTCTGTTAATACACAAGTCAGGCTCCAAACAAGCATAGAACTGGTTCACTACAGCTCATTTCAAAGCAAGAAACTCCAGTTTATGGACTGGTGAGTTCTTCTCTGAGACACTTAAAATGTGAATGCCATGTGCTACAGGTCTCATGCCTTTCTGTTGGTACTGGTATAGCATGGTCCCACGTCATTTCAATCTGCCTTTGATATGGAGGGTCTGTGGCTTGGTGAAGTCAATAAAAGCCAAAAAAGGAGGTCTCTGTCAGGCATCGAATTACCTCTTGGAAAGACTCCTCACCACTTACCAGTGCAGCATTCTCCAGTTTGTTGGTCTTGTTATATTCTGGTGCAGGTTATCTATAAAGGTCAGCTCATTTCTTTGCTGGGTCGTTTGATGTAATTTATTACTCCATCTCCACCGGCAATGTCCCATGTCGCAAGAGGTCTATCCCTTCCCCCCTCAAAAAAATAAAACCCCTCCATTTTCCTTCATACTGTACATAGAAACATGAGACTGGTAAGAGCAGAAAAAGACTTAAGAGTCCACCCTCTACAATCATCATGTTAGTACTGTCCTATCTGAAACCTCTCATTCAGTGACATCCTTGAGAATGCAGACAGACCAATGGTCTTGTGAACACTGCTTGCACTTAAGGCACCCCTGGGACCTGGGTTTCATTGCATGTTTGGACTTCTAGACTGTCATCTCTGGTACGTCATCTGTGTCATCACTTCCTAGACTCCTCTTCTGCTGAAACCCTTCTTATACCTCCCTCTCCTTTTATTGCAGCTATAAAAATAAATTCCCTTCATTTTAAAAATGTTTGCAATGTAGTTCCTGTACGTGCCTGCTCATTCACTCCTCTAAATGAGACTACATCAGTTCAGCCCTTCATCATGTCCCCGGCCTCCAATCCAGTCTTGTATCCACTATAAATCTGCCCTGCTCCATGACAACAAATCTACGTGGATACGTTCCCCACTATGTTTCTGACCTCATTACTGTTCTAATCCCATACTCTGTTTCTCTAACTCTAGACTTCTTCCCAACCTTCTTAACTCTCCCTCAACCATTGCAGGAAAAAAATCAGACAAAAACTCCACAAGGAGCCATCTACTTACGGCTGGGGGTGACTTCTTTCTGGCGTTCAGCCTCTTCTCTCTTTACATCACCCGTGGGGAGTTCTTCATCCTTCTCAAACAGCAACAACAAGTGTTCTATTGGGATATTGTATCCTGCACATTCAGTTTAAACAAAACAGAAATAAAATGTAATAGAAGAGTGATTTATAATTAGAGCTAGATAAAGGTACCAAAATACCTTCCCAGATATGTCTATATTTTACCTTATTTTAAGGGAGCCCTCAGGGACTGTGGGCTACTCTATTGTTGCAGCAGACAGAACGACCAACTGCTGTGGAACTGACAGGAAGTGGACCTGTGCGGATCTGCACATTATTGCCTTTGCCTTGTGTAACCCTTTTCCTACCTTCCTCAGACCCCTGTTCCTGCTTTCTCTAATAAGCCTGATCTCCTGTTTGCATTTTACATTGGTGTACCATTGCCTCACTGTTTGCAGTGACATTGTTACTGCATTGTGGGATCAGACTGTCTGGGGCAGATATTTCTACCATTTTTTGGGGGTAGTAACCTGTGTACAACTATGAATCAGGAGGTTTACCCAGGTGAAGCCACCCCAACATGTAACATTTTCTCAGCTGTTAACATCTGAATCCAGGCGCCTCTTCACAAAGGTTAAAAGGCCCAAAACATACATACACAGATACATATATACATACCTACAGTACCTACCTACATACATTATAGAAGTGTGGCAGTGTAGTCACTGGAGCTGTAATCACTGAGGAAGCTCCTCCAATGTTTCTGTTTAAGGATGACTGTTTACTTCGCATAGGATTGCCAGTATGCCTGCATAAACTAATTTATTTATTTATTTATTGAATTTTGTTGACCCCGGTAAGCCCACTGGGCCTAGAAGTCCCTTTTTCAGGGGCGACTGGGGGGGATACAGATGGTAACCAACTGAAATTGAACCAGATTAAGCTGACTTTGTTATCTTGTACACCGCACTTGCATGTTCTCTTTTGTTCCAGTCAATGAATGCATGCCAATATCTTTTGTTCTATAGTTTCTGTAATTAACTGTGGTTTGCCCCTAAAGAAGTGACTTTGTCTCAGTGGGCCTATCTGGTTATCAAAATTCAATTTATTTATTTATTGAAATGTTTCACCAAGCAGGCACACTGAGCGATAAGTCGCTCATCTCCCGGTGCGAACTGGGCGGGGAAGGGGTACAACTGGAATGAGACATTTAACATACAAGTTACAAGATCAACATTAACATACAGTTGTAAGGCAGGTGTCACAAACAGTGTTACAACAGTGTTGAGCATAACGTAGAAAAAGTGAACAAAAATAAGAGCCAGGTTAATAAGTAAACAAGTGCTTACATGAAAGAAAAGGAGGAAAGGGGACAGAGGGGTGAGGTGGTAGGAGGGAAGAGTCGTGCCCCTGGAAACCCCTTCAGAATGCAAGGAACCCTGCAAGGGGACTGGGGGGACCAGAGAGAAGGGGGTAAGGCAGTATCCCAGAGAGACCCCTAGAAGATGGTGGGGGAAGAGAGTAGATGAGAGATACAATCAATCAATCAATCAACATAGAGGATAATGTATGGGCAACAGTGAACAACACTGCTGTGTCTGCTTCAAGAGATTGTCATGACAACCAGTAGACCTCAAGAAGCGAAGCTCGAGAGGTCTGCGGTTGTCATGACAACCTTGAGAAGTAACAATGTTGTTGTTCACTGTTACCCGTCCACTGCCTTTTACAGTGTATGGACACCTCTGCACAGCAATGGTGAGTTTATCAAAAGTCATTTAAGTGACGCCTACTCTCACAGGGGGACGCTGATGCTCGTGCCCCCTAGCTGCACGGTCCTATTTCTAGTGTGATCCAGCTGTCGCAACCTAGACGACATCTGTAAGGGGATTAGTTCTTTGAGGTCCCTGGCGCCACACAGTTTCAATATTTTGGGCCCCATGAGTAACCAGAGTGAACACTGGGACTTCTGGTTGTTTGGGGCAGTGGCAACATTTGGCAGGATGGAGCACCAGACGCAGGTACTCTGTCCCCAGAACATCACGACCTAATCTCCTTCTGGCAGCAATATGGTAGGAGTAGGGGGGTTCTCCCGCTCCCATTCCAGTTGGGCAGCATGGCAGAAGTTCAGGTTGTCATCCTGGTAGATCTTTGCAAATAAATAAGTAGAGAAAGTTTTATACAGCCATCATTGATTGCTCATTTTTCTCCTCAGAAGTGACAGATGAAACTGACAAAGAAAAGAAAAACAAGCAATCAGTGCAGCTGACAGAGACAGTTGAGTACGAGGGCATTCCATGTTGTTGTTATTACCTTGCAGTGATGTACACAAGATGGTACAACAGATGTCTGACGTCAGTACTAGGGTACAAAAAATTCTGGGAATTCACTGAATTCCATACACTATAAATATTAGGGTTGCATTGGTGTTTCTGAATAAAACCCATTTTCAGATGCTTATATCACAGCTGTTTTAGATCCTATGACTGCAAAATTTGGCGTGCACCATCCTAGTCCTAGGGTCTCTTCACCTCATTAATTTCATAAAGATGCAGTTTATATTGTTCAAGTAATTAGCAGACAAATTTACATATTTTTGCCCAATTAGGTACCTAAATTTTTGCCAAAGGAAAGATAAAAAAATTACAAGGATGGGACTTCTAGGTTTTGTAAGAATCTATAGGAATAGGTCCTTTTGGGGGGGGGTTGTTAAAAAGTGATTTCATTTTTTAATTAATTGCAATTAATTAGTCACGAACGCGCATCTCAAAAAACTTGCCAAAAACCTGCTTAAAAAGTTCACTTTTCCCCTAAAATTCTACATAAACCAAAAACTTTAAGGTAAGATAAATTTTTAAATACTTAAAAGTTAAGGGTGAGAATTAAGTGTTTGTGAGGGTAGATTAGTAGAAGTCACATAATGTTTTTTTTTTTTCAAATTTATTACCAATTATTTTTGATTAAAAATGAAAACTGTAGCGCAGGAATTTTGTTTTTTTTATGTAAAATTTACATGCAGCACAAATATTTTAAATAGATTTTCAACATATTCTTGCTGCGCAGTGGTCTCTCCTGTGCAGTGATTGTCAAAACCTTAGTGAGGCTATAAAGTATTTGTTAAAATATTTGTGCTGCATGATGGCTCTGAAAAATCTACCTACGGTGCCATGGTTTTCAAAATCTATTGATTCGCACAGAAATCCTTTTCGAAGGTTTAACACAATATATGTGCTGCTCGATAGTTTCGACAGAACTATGTGCTGCACGAAAATATTTTGACAAAGTATGACCTAAGGCCAAGCTATATGTACAGGGCCATGCAGCAACAGTCTGGTACCTCCTAAAGGCTGAACATATTCTAAATTTGTGAATACAACCCAAATACCCAACCTCTCCCTTCCCCTCATCACCCAACACTAGGCTACAGGCTTGACTCTATGCTGCACTGTTGTGCTGCTTTATACGAGTCTCTGAAAGTCTAATGCTAAGTTGCTGTTACCACAGAGCTGGAGGTTTGTTGCTGCATGGTTTTGTGGACCCTGATTATTGTATGGTATACATGTAACACTAGACTGTTCCCTTCACTTTTGAGTATTCAATAAGTTATATTACCTTAATGCTTTTGTTTGTGTAGACCTTTAACACAGACAAAAATCTATATTTGTTCAGCAAACTGAGCCAATTCATAGAACAAATGTTTTTAAACTTACTATAATTTCCTTTTCTGTTAGCTTCAACATTGTCAATGGGATTCAGTACTGATGGGTTATGTGCACCACTACTAGGGAAATAGCACAATCCAAGGCTGTAATCAGGACAGAATCCTGGGCACCTGAACATTCTGGACAGCAGCAACTCTCCAGTTACTATTGTCCACGCAGTGCCTCTAAATATGGGAAAAAATATATCTGCATAGATCACACCGGTCATCTTGACACAGAAGCACACATCAGCTGCCTGCATAGATAGCCCAACAAACAAAATGCACTCGCACTCCAGAGCCAGGAGTGCAACCTCCGATGAAGGTAAAAACTCAAACCAGATGCCAAAGTTCATTCCCATTCAAACATTTTTATTGCAGCCTGCAAACGTAGAACTACATCTATTATTACCGAATGTGACGTGTGCCTAGATGCCCCAATTAACCATACGTGAGGAAGCCATCAGAATAAAATACAGTAAACTGTCACCCACCTCATCAGACGGTGATGGTATGAAATCAAGGCTCGCCTTCCAATACTCCAGTGGCATGGAAGATCTTTGCAGTGTCGCATCAACTAGAACAAACTTGTCAAAGGAATTAATGCAAACCGATAACACTGGAAAAATAGACTGCAAACAGTCTAAGTGCTCAACTGTAACAAAGGAGAGACCCTTAGTTATCATCAAATTGAAAGTCTGTTAAATCTGCGTGCTAGTAACCAACATTCTAATGCGGAACTACTCACTCTTTTTTTGGGGGGGCATAGCCATATAATTACAAGCATTGCAGGTAAACTATAGAGGGATGTCCAGACAAACGAACGTTCGAAATTTCATAACAAAACAATGAACATCCCAATGCTGACATACCGGACAATATTGTCCCTCAGGAGCAAAGCTCCCAGGTGGGACCCATTGACAATGTTGGAGCTAACAGAAAAGGAAATTACGGTAAGTATGAAGAAATTTCTTCTTTCTGTAGCACTCCACGTTGTTACTGGGATTCAGTACTGATGGGTTCAGATAAGCAGTACCCATGAAAAACCGGGTGATAGACAGTACTGTTCCATATATCAACCACATACAAAAAGGAAATTACCTACTAATTGCAAAATTTAAGCTTGGAATTTTGAATCTAATATGTTGAGTGCTAGATTTAACAAATCTTCCAATTTGTAACAGCACCAGAGAAGATTTGATGCATGTAATATTAGTGTGCCCCTGGTACAGTAAAGCCAGAAAGCATTGACTTGGATCAATAATTAATACAATACAATCTAATGACCCATCAACCCTACTAAGAATTCTGTTCACAGCTGAGGATGATCACATTATAGGTAGAGATGCTAAAAGCTTAGTGGCAATTCAGAGAGTTAGGAGGAGAGGAACAGCTTTGAAATATATAAAAATACTTCACACTAATGACTGAAATTATGAAACACTGGAATACTATGATTGTAAATATATATTTTCTCTTTTTAACTATGCACGTACATATGTTTTAGTTTCCTTTTATTCTATGACTATTTGTAACTGTAATGATCATTTCAAAGGATTTAACAATAAACTGTACCATACCATACCTGTTAACTGCAGCCTGCAAAACTCTGTGACCAAAGGCTGCATCAGAAGAACTTTGAATATCCAATCTGTAGTGCTTGCTGAATGTGTGGATGGAGGACCACATAGTTGCCTTGCACAGTTCTAAGACAGATGCGTCACCTTTCTCCAGCCAGGAGGTGGCCATAGCCCTGGTGGAGTGAGCCTTGATGAGAGTCAGAGGCCTCTTCTTTTCTGCAACATAAGCCTTGGCAATGCATGCTCTCACCCACCTAGCCACGGTGGCCTTGGAGGCTTTTTGTCCCTTTTTGGCTGCTCCAAAAAGAACAAACAACCTATCTGATTTCTGGAACTCAGCAGTCTGTCAAAGTTAAGCTTCTAACTTTGTATGTTGCTTACACTGTACTTCCTGTAATTTATTTTTCTTTAAATTGTAACACCATGTATTATACTGCCTGCTCAAGATTTGTATGGAATGTACTGTTCCCCGGGTTGCCCCGGAAAAAGGAACTTGTTTGTCTCAGTTGGGCCTACCCGGTCAACAAAATTTTAATAAAAAAAAATATATCCTAACAGCCAGTCACAAATCTAACTTTTGCAGCTCCTTCTCCTTTGGGTGAGTAGGTTGCAGACAGAGATGGGAGACAGATTTCCTGGTTCACATGGAAGGCCGTGGGGACCTTTGGAATGAAAGACAGAACTGTTCTGAGCACCACCTTGTCCTTATGCATGGCGACACAAGATTCTTTGTGGGACAAAGCCTGAAGCTCACCAATCCTCCTGGCTGAGCACATAGCAACTAAAAGTAAGTAAAGTAAGTAACATTTTTATTTACATAAGGCACCCAATCCCACTCTGGGTGCCTTACAGGTAAAAAAAGCAGAAAACATGCAAGATATATAAAGACATAATAAATTAATTAATAAATCAATCAGCTAAAACTTTCTAAAAATACTTTTCTAAAAAGGTAGGTCTTCAGACCCCTTTTAAATGCCTCCACCGATGGGGCCTCCTTCAAAGATTTTGGAAGCGAGTTCCAGAGGGCCGGGCCCACCACCTCAAAGGAGTGGTCTCCTGAGGTTTTCAGCCTGGCACATGGAACCACTAGGAAACCCTCAGTTGAGGAGCAGAGGAAACGTACCAGGATGGCAGGTGTAAGGAGGTCAGCCAGGTAGTCAAGGCCCGAGCTGTATAGGGCCTTATAGGTAAGCAAGCCCACCTTGAAGACTATCCTCCACCTGAAAGGCAGCCAGTGCAGATCTTGCAGGACTGGGGTTACATTACAGAACCTGGGTAGGCCAGTTAGCAACCTGGTTGCCGCATTCTGCACCAGCTGCAGTCAGCGGAGGTTCCCTCCACAGACCCTGAAGAATAAAGCATTACAGTAGTCCAGCCTGGATGTCACAAAGGCATGCACCAGTGAGGACAGTTCTTCTGGTGGAATCCAGGGTTTAATCCAGGCGACATTCCTAAAGTGGTAAAAAACACTTTACACCACAAATGACACCTGGGCATCCAGTGTCAGTACACTGTCAAGGACGACGCCCACATTTTTCACCTTGAGGTATGCCATCAAGGGGATAGATCCCAGAACCAAACCGGTCACCACTCCAGAGGCACTCCCATCATGCCAGCAACCAGGCTCAATCACCAGTACCTTTGTCTTGTCAGGGTTCAGCCTCAGCCAGTCAGAGGACATCCAGTCCTGGATTTCAGCCAGGCATTTATTTAGCACTTCAGCGACACCATTCATTCCAGGGGCAAATGACATTTACAGCTGGGTATCGTCTGCATAGCAGTGGAAACCCAGTCTGTAATGTCTAATGAGCTCACCCAGGGGCAGGATGTACACCACAAACAGCATCGGCGAAAGGATTGAATCCTGAGGAACTCCACATGACAGGGGCTTCGAGGAGGAGGAGAAATTCCCCATCATCACTCGTTGCCGCCTATCAGAGAGATAGGACTCAAACCATTGGATGACAGTTCTGGTGAGTCCACAATACACTCTAAGGCAATCCAAAAGCACAATGTGGTCCTTGGTGTAAAACACTGATGAGAGATCGAGGAGGGCGAGAACTGACTGTTCCCCTCTATCCCTTGTTCTGAGGAGGTCATTTTGCACCGGAACTAGTGCTGTCTTCGTGCTATGCATAGCCCTAAATCTGGACTGGAATGGCTCATAGATTTCAAAGGCCATGAGGTGTGCCTCGAGCTGCAGTGCCACCACTTTCTCAACAACTTTCCCTAAGAATTGGAGGTTGGAAATAAGTATAATTCACCAGGATGTCAAGGTCGAGCAAAGGTTTCTTCAGAAGAGGACTCACCAATGCCTCCTTCAAGGTGTTGGGGAAGAGCCCCTCTGAAAGAGAGCACCGGAAAGTCCTGGTGAATACTGGACCAATGGCCTTGGCACATCCCACTAGGAGGTGAGTCGGGCCAGGGTTCAGTTCACAAAAGGTGGACGCTGCTTCAAAATCTCCTCAATGACCTCATCCACCTCCACCAGCTGAAACTCCACCCAGGCAATAGGAGTGCCCCTGCTCCAGTCAGGCTGACCACTGCGGGGCTGGAACATCTCCACTGACATGATCCTGGCCCGAATAGAGGACACCCCGTCTGAGAAGAACAGAGCAAACTCATCGCACAATGTAGACAGGCTGGATGCAATAGTCTGTCCACAGTCTGAAAGAGCTGAACTGGTCTGTTCCTCCCTGCAGCAATCTCCCTGGACAGGAACTCTGCCTTCTTATGGTCGATTGCCCCTTGGTAATCATTATAATGATTTCTCAAGGTCAGTCTGTTTTCCATGGACTGGGTCCTCCACCAACAATGCTCCAACTTCTGACCCTTGGTCTTCATCTCCTTGAGAGCCCCATCAAACCATGGGGGTCTTAAGCGAGAAGATCTGGGTCATATACGAACCGGTGCAATGGCATAGAGCACCTTGGAAGCGGCTACAATTTAGGCCGCCACCACCACATCCGTGCCAATCGCACATGCAGCACTCACGCCAGAAAAGTCTACTACTGCCTACTACCGAGGCAGTATGGCGCAGTGGTTTAAGGCTCTGAGCTGCAAATCTGGAGACCTGGGTTTGAATCCCACAGCCCCCACTTGCATACTGTGTGACCCTGAGCAAGTCACTTAGCTTCCTGGTGCTCCCAGGTTGCATCTGCAAAGAAGCTTTCAGCTTAGTGTGTCTCACCTGGCAAAATAATTGGTTAAAAAAAAAAAAATTTTATTAAGATCTGGAGGCTGTCATGGTGCAGTCAGACCTGGACATTGTGGCCATCGCTGAAACCTGGTATAATGATAACCATGACTGGAAGATGGCCATACCTGGCTACAACATATTCAGAAGAGACAGAGCAGGCAGGAAGGGAGGAGGAGTGGCACTGTATGTGAAAAATGACATAAGGGCCACAGAGATCCAGGAGGAACAAAATGGGGAGAGATACTGTGGGTTAAGCTGGAAAGGAAAATGGGGCCAGCCATCCACACAGGTGTGGTCTATAGACCACCAGCCCAGGAGGAGAAACAGATAGGAGCTGATGCTAGCCATCAAGGATGGCAGACAAAGAGTGATGAGTACTGGTTGGAGACTTCAATATTCCAGGCGTGGACTGGAGCATCCCAGCAGCAACATCAACTAGGAGCAGATTTATCCTGGACTCCTTCAGAGTGCCTTCCTCAAGCAACTGGCCATGGAACCAACTCGGCAGAAGGCAATACTGGACCTTGTGCTCACAAACAGGGACAGTGTGATGGGGTAACAGTGACCACCAGTCATTGTGGTTTGAAATCACAGAAAGAGCAGAATCAAACCACACAAAAACACGTATCCTGGATTTTAGGGGCAGACTTTGGGAAAATGGGAGATACTTGAAAGAGGCATTAAGGGAATGGGGCAGGAATCAGGGGTTGAGGAACAGTGGGCAGTATTTAAAATGGGGATTACAAGAACAACAGAATTATGCATTAAGCAGGTTAGCAAGAGGAAAGGAAGAGGAGACCATTATGGTTTTCCAAAGAGGTAGCAAAGAAAGTGAAAGCCAAAAAGACTGCATTCAGGCAATACAAAAAGACACAGGCAGAAGGGGATTGGGAGAAGTACCATGAGAAGCAAAGGGAGGCAGGGAGGTCAGTAAGGAAAGCCAAAGCTCAGACAGAAGAACACATAGCAAAATCAGTGGGTAGAGGGGACAAAACCTTTTACAGGGACATAAGTGAAAAAAGAAAGGCAAAGGGAGGGATAGTGAGACTGAAGGGGGAGGATGGGGGTCGCTTGGAGGATGACAACAATAAAGCTGACATATTGAACAGGTATTTCTGCTCAGTCTTTACTGTGGAAGAGAAGGGTAATGGGTCTGAAGGGAGTACAAGGGGTGAGAATGGTGCAGAAATGGACACAAGTCCCTTTACACGAGAAAGGGTCCTGAAAGAACTGGAAGTAATGAGTTGATAAAGCAATGGGGCCAGATGGGGTGCACCCCAGGGTCCTTAAAGAACTAAGAGAGGTGGTGGCTGAACCTCTGGCTATCCTGTTTAGCTGATCACTGGAAACAGGGGAGGTACCCAAAGACTGGAGGACAGCAGATGTAGTCCCCTTATACAAAAGTGGGAACAAAGAGGAAGCGGGTAACTACAGACCAGTCAGCCTCACCTCGGTAGTGGGGAAGATCATGGAAGCACTACTGAAGGAGAGATTGGTGGAGCAGCTGGTTGTCAATGGACTACAGGACCCAAGGCAGCATGGTTTCACCAGGGGGAGGTCATGTCAGATCAACCTCGTTGAATCTTTTGACTGGGTGACTAGGGAGGTGGATCACGGGAGGGCAGTGGACATGGCCTATCTGGACTTCAGCAAGGCCTCTGACACTATGCCACATAGAAGACTATTACACAAACTGGGGAATATGGGTGTGGGCAGGACAGTAGTGTGGTGGGTAGGTAACTGGCTGGGTGGCAGGACACAGAGGGTGGTGGTAAATGGCTGTCACTCCACAGAGGGAAGAGTGACCAGTGGGGTACCACAGGGATCAGTGCTGGGACCGGTCCTATTCAACATCTTCATCAGTGACATTACGCAGGACCTAGAAGGCAAAATTTCACTGTTCGCTGATGACACAAAGCTCTGTAACAGAGCAGACACACCAGAGGGTGTAGACAGAATGAGAAGGGACCTGCAGAAACTTGAAGAATGGTCAGGGGTTTGGCAGTTGAAATTCAATGTAAAAAAGTGCAAGATAATGCATATGGGGCACAAAACCCTGGCACAATATATCAGTTGGGGGGTGAGGATATAGCATGCACCAAGCAGGAAAGGGATCTTGGGGTTATCATCTCTGATGACCTCAAGGTAGGAAACAATGTGACAAGGCAGCAGGTAAAGCAAATAGGATGCTGGGATGCATAGGCAGGGGCATCACCAGCAGGAAAAGGGAGGTCATAATTCCGCTATACAAGACACTAGTGAGGCCCCACCTGGAGTACAGTGTACAGTTCTGGAGACCTTACGTACGTAAGGACATAGACAGGGTAGAGAAGGTTCAGAGGAGGGCAACAAAAATGGTGCATGGATTGCATCACAAGTCCTATGAAAACAGGTTGAAGGAACTGAACATGTACTCCCTGGAGGACAGGAGAGAGAGAGGGGATATGATAGAGACATACAAGTATCTTACAGGGAGGAACAGGGTGCAGGAATACACTATTTTTAAGTGAAAAAGATGTTCCAGGACTAGAGGGCATGGGATGAAGTTGGAGGGAGGACGATTCAGAGGAAACGTGAGGAAGAATTTCTTCACAGAACGGGTGGTGGACAAGTGGAACACCCTGCCACAGGAAGTGGTGGGGGCTGAAACAATCACAGGATTTAAGAATGCATGGGATAGACATAAAGGAATTCTGGAGGTCAGGGGTAAGGGGCAACAGACTTCTAGGAAAACATAAACTGAACTTACAAGCTCAAATGGGCAGACTGGGTGGGCCATAGGCCCTTATCTGCCGACACTGTCTATGTATCTATGTACCGCCAACAGTCCCTCTGGGGACAGTCCTATTAAAGGGCAATAGCTGACCATCTCAACAGCGGGAGGGGGGGGGCTCCCAAACAAGAACTCCACTGTGCAATGTTCTGACCAAGCGACCCGATCAGTCCTGAGGTCAGTGACCTCGATCAGTCCTGAGATCAGTGACCTCAAGCCCCAGCGAGAATACCAAGTCCAAGGTGTAGCCATGGTAGTGGGTCACAGAGGCAACTACCTGTGCCAGGCCCAGCAATGTCATCGTCTGGAGGAGGTCATATCCAAAATGCGAGGATTCGTCATCGATCCAGGCATTGAAGTCTCCCAGAATCAACCATCTGGGCGACTCTAACACCCTGTCAGCGACAAAGTCCGCTATCTCCTGCAGGAATTCTTCCCCCCTCCAGCCCAGAGGACAATAAACGAGAAGAATCCTGCAGCCCGCACCTGGACCCCCATGCACTGCCACACATTCAAATGATGAGGTAGAACCCACTGGGTGCATGAAGAAGTTCAAGCTGGATGTAAAACAGATGGCCACTCCCCCACCCCTGCATTCCCTCCTTGGGCAGTGCACTACCGAGTACCCGGCGGGGACTGACACCTCCAAAATAGGACCTGTATTGTCCCCCAACCAGGTCTTCATAATGCAAGCCAGGTCAACCAAGAAAATCAACTCCGCCATAATTGTGGTCTTGTTCCTGATTGACCTGGAATTGCACAGCACAGCCCAAAGGAGACTAGAGGAGACTGCCAGCCCTCTAGCTACCTGTCCACATGGTCCAGTGGGAACCCTGGGGACAGGAACCAACCCAGTTGGGCCTCCCTCATGGCTCAGTTTAACCCCAGGGCACATTCTGCTCCTAACCACCCTAACACTGTTCACCTCGACTGTGCATGCAGCACCCTGCAGTATGCCCTCCCACTCCCTACTAATGCCCACCTCCCAAAAGCATCTCACTGCCGCAACTGGGAGGGGGAAATCCTCAAAGAGGCGGAGGTTATGCAGCAGGGCCACTGTGTAGATGGTATGAAGGGGCCTGGAACTCAAACACATTTTGCTAATCCTGCTTAAAAACAAAATATAGATTTAAAACTATTACTAAAACAACTTAATATAAAAAAAAAAAAACTAACCTAAGCATGCATTCAACATCCACACAATAAATACAAAACAATTTGCCTAACAACAAACATACCACACTCATACACTACCTAAACCCACACACCACCCCTAAAAGCAAAATCAGGTTTACGCTATGGAGAATCTTAATACTCCGAATCCAGAGGGTTTCCAGATAGTCTATTGGAAACAGTAAAAACAGCTTAGTACAGAGCCGGAAAAAAAGACACAGAGTTCAAGTCCAGCAGTACTCTTGATTACTGCCAAAGGACAGTGCAAACCAGGAATGAGACAGCGATATCACCACTGACTTTAAATGAACACTGACGGCGTCTGAGGCATTAGATGGATGTCGCTCTCAACAGCATCTATCGCCTTGAAAGGGACTGACACAGAAATGGACAGTGCTCTCACCACTGACATTAGTTGGAACAGGCAGGTCTGTGACATTAAATGAGTGTTGCTCTCACCAGCATATACCAAGATAATGTATGTGGAGCTCAAAGCAAGTGATCCAAGATGGGGGACGGCCTCCAGCAACCAGTAAGCTACCTCTACAGTTCACTGATTATTCACTCACCATGCCAGTCCTTCAGAGCAGTCCACCAACCAAACTACTGTAGATAGCGCCGACCATAAGGGAGACAGTGTAACCACCCCGGGACTCAGTCCTCCGTTCTCCTGTTGACAGCCTGATCTTGAAGCTTGCACCCATCTGAAATGTTACAAGGCTATCTGGCCCAGTCTTTATAATCCACTCCAACCTGTTGGTAACAACTATGCACACAGACGACTTCGAACTCCACCTCCAACATTGTACATGGTTTTCAGGCTGACTTTCCTTCCCCTCAAAATGGATCCCTTCACCACAGATTCCAGGCTAGAGTATACTAGCACTTTTCTTCTGATTTTGTCCCCAGTCAGATCCTTCAAATGGTGTAGGCAAGCAGCGCTAATTTTTAAACTAGCGAGCCTCTGGAATACAGAGCAAGATTCCTAACCTAAAATTAAAAAAGCTAGCTCCTATGTTACCTCACAGTTTTCCCCTGCCTACACCTCGTTCCATAACTAAAACTAAAATTACTTCTTGCTAATCAAAAACAATTTAAAACCCTATGCTGGGGGTTGGCCCAGTGGCACTGATGGTTATAATGCTGGATGCCACACCTCACGACATGCCGGTGACCGGGGTTCAGAAGTGGACTCGCGTAGCCGGGCGGGGGGGGATGAAGCATCTGATGGACTGCTCTCCTCTCCTGGGGAGGGTTCCGGGGCCTGCTCGGCATAACAGCGACCTCTGGTGGAGACTGGGAGTACTGCTGATGCTGAGCCATACAAGTGTGGTGGAGTGGTGGTGGACATCAGTGACTTGATTGCATGAACATCATTACACGTCCGCACTCCGGGGCTAACTATACACGAAAAATCCGGGGATAGGCAAAGGCACCTCTGCCCCGGCTGGGCCACACTCCCGACTACCAGGCACACTCCTCTCTACGGCCGATCGCCCAGTACAGCACACTAGATTCTAGATAGAGCACCCTGGGCAGATAGGGCAGCCCCACCTCGGGGGGGGGGGTCAGAGTCGGGGGGGGTGTCGGGCTAGTGCGAGGAGAGGAGGTGTCTCAGGTGGGAGGTAGAGCTCAGGGTGAAGTTAAGGCTGCCAGACAGCGTTCCCCGTAGGGGAGTGCATAAAGAGAAGTTAAAAAAAAATGCTCACCAGACTACAATGTCACACATTCTAAGACAGCATGTCCAATGGCACCAACAAAAGTGGTTCGAAAGGCTTCTTACAAAGAGCATTCAGAACCAGATTCAGATCCCATAGAGGAACAGGGGATTGGAACAGAGGTTGACTCCTGCTTACAGCCTGCAGAAAATGAATAACCTCCTGGTTGGTCCCTAAGGATAAACCCAAGGAGGTCCCAAAGGCCCACACCTGACCTCTTAACGTGCTCAAAGCCAAACCTTTCTCCACTCCTTCCAGCAGAAAGTCCAAAATCTGTGGAACTGTGGCTTTAGAAGGCAAGATATCTTTTCCTCTGGCCAGGCCAAAAAGGTGGTCCATATGCTAGGCCCATCTTGTGTAAAAATTGTGCAGTCTTCCACCAAGGGAAGGGAGGCAGAGATGAGCCTGTGTACTCTCATTGTGAGGTGCCTGCTTTTTGCCCTGAACCTCCGCTGCGTCTTTGGGCAAGGGCTCCTTTGCTTCTGTTAGTCATGAAACCAGAATAGAATCCTTTACTCCTCTGGCTCCTGAAGTTCCAAAAGGGATGAAAACCCCCTCAATACTGCTTCTGCCGGCCACCTCCTTGAGCTTTTGTAGTCGAACCAGCCTTTGGCTGCTGTTTTGACACTGGAAGGTGTCCCTTTTTGTTCTGGATGTCCTTCTAAGTATCATCCAGGCCAGAACCAAATAACAAGCCTCCCTCAAAGGCTAAGTTAACAGCTTGGTCTTCAAAGCCTGACCAGCGACCCACTGCCGAAGCCACACACCTTGCATAGCAGACACAGTGTGATAAGCGGAACAAGCTGACGTGCGTAAATTCTCCGGCGTGGCATCTCCTAAGAAGGTGGGGGCCATGGATACCAACTGCAAAATGCTAGCCCCCACCAAATCCAGGGGAACAAGGCTGCCCAGGGTCATAACCCACAAGTTTAAGGCTCTGGTAACAATAAAGTAGGTGCGGAGGTTTACACCATTGGAGGCGAAAGCTCAGTCGGAAACGAAGCATCCACTCACTTGTTGTGCAAATCCGCAAAGGCCAAGGACCCTACAGTTGGAACAGTAGTGTGTCTGACAGAATTATGTATAGCCTTATCCACCAGAGAAGGGGTTTCCCAAGACAAGATTTACATGTAAAGCCTCCATGGATTGCATGTCCTTCAGCTCCAATGTCCTACAAGCCTCGGTTATCAGATAGGACAAAGATCTGGCATCCAATTTGGGGGGGGGGGGTCAGGAATCCTCCTCTTCAGCTCTGTCCAATCCCCTTCCTCCTCAGAGGGTTTGTCCTCCTCATCATCAAGTAACATCTTTGGGTCAGGACTATCCCCAAGATCCCAGATATCCTCATCCTAACCCTCTGCATGGTCAGGGTCGGGGTCTGCCTGCAGATCTATATTAGCAGCCTTGTCCTACTCCGGCACACCTGGAAGTGCCTATGTGGGCCCCCCTGATGTGAGGGGCCTGGTTTGGGGTTGGGTGTGTCTGATGGGATGTCCTGAGGAACATCGGGGCCCAAAAGCTCTCCCAAGAGCAACAACAAGGATCTACGCAATTCTGCTTTGCCACTGCCAGCTGGTACACCAAGTGCACCCCTACAACTCAGAGTGCCTATTGGGGGGAACTGCGAGAGACATATTAGCTTGAGTAACACTATGGGGGCAATATGAACCCAGTGGAGAGGGTCACATTACCCTTTTGCAGGTCTTACATCTCTTTAAAAGTAGAGGGCTCTGATAAACTGTGGTGCCAAAAATGGGTCCTGTAGGTGTCCAAAAGGTAAAAAAAGCTTGCCTGAAAACCAGTCAGATAGAACTACTGCCCTGATCCCCATCTCTGAGTGTGAGGGGAGTGAGAGAGAAAGAGAAAGAACACTAGCAAAAGCTCCTACCAGCCAAGCTGGCTGCAAGAAGACTGATCGCGGTCAAGCTAAAAAATAGAGTGAAAACAGCAGCTGTGTCTAGCACTACAAAAGTGCAGGCGCATGCACGCTCTCTGTCAGGTGCACGTGCGTGACATCATGACGTTGTGCATGACATCAGCACGTCGAGGTCACGCCCACACAATCTGAAAGCACACAGAGGCTATAAAGGCCTCTGAAGGAAACAGGGTGCACACCCAATAGACGGGGTGAAACAGGAAAATGGTGAGAAGTCATGCGTCTCAATGGAGCCGTTGAATAAACCACCACACAGCCTGTAGCAAAATACACCCCACAAAAACACAGAGGAGACTCTGACCCCTTCCAGAGACTAAAAGCTCATTTCCTGACAGACTTTTACTTTTTCTGTGTAAGAACAGTACTTTCAAAGCTAAGAAGGATTTAAAGGGGAAATGCCCCTTCAAACACAGTGAGACCAACAATTAAAGTGAAAATATCCCCTTCAAACATCTAGAGCACACAGAAAACACCTGCCAGTAAACACATAAACCTAGTTAACCCTATAAGCGGGGAAGGGGTTAAAGATGCCCAAAAGATGGAGGGAATCCCCAAGGAACGCCCTAACTCAAAAAAGACGAACAAAAAACAGGTACTTATCTGAGGCACTTTTTTTTTTTTTTTTTAATAAAAAAACTGGAGGCCTGCTAAAAACTTACACCCCTGAACTATGTGGCAGATGTGGCCCCCAATCCAAGCACAGGCAGTGGAAATGGGAAAAACAAAGGTTACCAATTTGAACGCCGCAGCTTAAAAGGCACAATTTTAATTTAGGGGTGCTCCCTGCCACCAGGCAGACTCAACCTACTATGCAGAATTGTAGCCGCAAAAGCTAGAACTCAAAATCATCGTCAGAGAAGCCTTTTAGTCATTTCCTCTTTGATGGCACAGCAGGTGTAATCCCCCTACAAATGGGGGTTCCCAAAAAGTCGTCCTTGAGCTTGCCTAAATGCTTACTGCCAGGCTGGTGTCCTGCGTTTTAGCAGTTTAAATGTGATTACCAGAGCTTGTATAGCCTCTGTGTACTGTCTCTTTAAGAGCTGCCTGATTGCAGCTTAAGTAATCTGAGACGGAGCTCTGTTGAAAGATGTAACTATTTACTGAAAATCATTTAGAGTGATAATGATAATGTAGTTTGTCTAACCTGCTTTCTTTGTAGCAAGGACTGTTTTGTTTGTCTCCACTATCTTGGTCCTGGACTGCAAACTGGACCAATCAGTACTGGTGGGACCTAAAATGTAGCCGAACTACAGTAGCTGTCTGAATTCAAAATCTGTAGGAACTGTAGTTTGGACTTTTTGCGCCTTTTTTGCAACTGAAGGGGGAGCTCTTGCTTTGACTGACCACCAAATCAGCCAACCAAATCTTTTGAATCTTGGGGAAGTCCCAGGTTGCTTGCAGTTTTCAGTTAGATCTAAGCTTAAAGCTGAACAAGGAGGAACTGAAGTGATTCTGAGCAGCAATCCTGAGTGGGTTCGCATGGGAGAACTCTGAAAAGGCTAAGTTTTTGGCCTGCATGTCGGTGTGCTGCTCCTGAGAGGGAGAGAAGAGAATTATTTTGGACTAAATCCAAGTTTGTGCGACTAAAGTAAGCTACTGAAGTGGGCCAGGCTCACCCTGAAGAAGACCGAAAATTTTGCTGAATGCGATCGGCCTTACAGGAGTTCCAGCTACCCCAAAGCTCCCGGTGTGTGCAGAGACTTTGCAATTGTGACCAGGGAGCACTTTGCCTGGTGCAGTAGAATTCCCTTACATTTAAATGTGCTATGAGCTGCTAGTGGGTCGTGAGTTAGTCCCCCACTGTGTGAACTGTGTTTTACTTGCTGGAAGCTGTATCTAGCCCAAAATGGACTGCATCCGAATTTGTCTCCATGCGGTCTGGGCCTTGCCAGACTGGCCCAGCCAGACTACCCACTGCACAGAGAAGCCATCGACGAGAGACCTGCCTGGTGATCAGCCCCCTGCTCCACGCTTGAACAGGAACGACGCCTCTGCAACTCACGTGGGCCCTGCTTTTCCTGGCATTCCAGATCAACCACCTGCAGTCTCGATTTTCGTCCAGCCTATGTCCAGTCTTTGGGTATCATAAGTAAATACCAGGGTAGCTCCCTGCAATACCAGCTTAATCTGAGTGTGTCATCTGATTGTCTTGTTGTTTCGTTTCCTTTTCGAACTGAGCCCTCTGGCTCCGGATTACAAATATTGTGTACTGTGCATGTTGTGTTTTCCATCACAGGGCCCCAACCAGCTGCAACCACGGGCATCGGTCCTGGCCAGTCCATCTCTTCTCCACCTGGGTACCCAGAGGTGGACTGTGTGGGGGGGGGCTCAAAGCGCATGCATAACTGCTTGATTGATATAACCTTTAAGCTAATTAACCTGATTTTGCCCCTCCCTCGTTCAAGTCCCCTGAATAAATCAGATCTAACTTTTTCTGCATGTAGTCTGACTGTGGTTCCAGTTTGTGCTCAAAGTACTGTACTGTTGCTATTTGCTGTGCATAACCTTGTTTTACAGGGGGTCCCCAGGGTCGAGCCAGAGGAAACAGCCCTGGTGGTAAGTGCAAACAGTGTGGGTACTTGTGTGGTGTACCGGGGTATTGTGAAAGTAATTATTGTACAGTGTTCAGGCCACTAGAGGGGAAAGAGGGGGGGTTACAGTGTCCCGGAGGGCTGTGCCCAGGTTAGCTTGACCACTACCAACCCAGATCTCCAGGTGGAAGCACCTGTTTCAGAACTCAGGCCTCTTAACCTGCTACTAGCCAAGCAGGCAGGGGTAGTAGCCCTTGGGATAGTGCCACCTAGGGGTTACATCTTGGAGGCTCACCGCTGGGATTTTGTGTCTTCTAGTGGCCAAATTTGTGAATTGCTGTTAAAAATAAATGGCTACCCCAACAGAAGTGGCTGTACACCAGTTGGTGGGGTGGCGTACTGGGCAGGAGATCGACCCCCAAAATGCTATACTTATCCTGGATATTCCCCTGGGTACCCATAATGACACTGTAGAGGGAGTACTTTCCAAGGTTGAATGTTTACAAAACCCTGTGATGGTGGGTCGACAGGCTAATCTGCTCGCCCAAAGTTTCATGGCATTAGTAGAGTGTAAGGACCCAGTAGACAGTTCCAAAGTGTCACGGACTATCACCCCTGAAGGAGCCCTCACTGCATGGAGAGTGATAACTAAAGACAGTAAAGACCCTGGGGAGAATGAGCCCCCCACACTATCTGAGACTTCTGAGGAGAAATTTGCTAAGTTGTTGCTGGAGGAAGGGAAAACTGTGGAGGACTTAAAGAAACTATTCCTGCCACCTGGGGGTGTTCCTTCCCCAACACCCCCTCCTGCTCCAGCACCCGTTATTGCCCCTCCTTCTGTGCTCATGCCAATGCTGGCTCCTATGTCTGTACCTGCCATTAGTCACGACTCTTAAATCTTCTCCGGCACCCTCCCCACCCCCCAAGGGGAGGATGATCGGGAGACCTGGATAGATCGTGTTGCCCCTTTGGTACCTGAATGGCAGTGTGCGGAGGCTGAGAAACAGAAAAGGATCATAGAAAGTTTGAAGGGTCCTGCCCTAGAGGCCATTACATTTCTGAGGTCCATAAATCCTGATGCATCTGCCCAGAAGTACCTATCTGCACTCGAAGGCAATTTTGGGAGCACTGAGTGAGGGGAGAACTTGATGTGGAAATTTCAAGGTACAAAACAATGGCCAGGGGAAAGTTTGTCTGCATATGTTACTCATCTGGAAAGAGTGCTGCACAAGGCTTACCGAAAAGGTGGGGTAGCCACCAGTGACTTAAACCATGTGAGGTTGGGGCACATACAGCAACATGCAAAGCATTCTAAATTGCAGCTCCTTCAATTAAGGCTCCCAGATAGAAAGGGTAACCCACCGGACTATTGTGACTTGATAAAAGAACTCCGGGAGGTTGAAGATGAAGCAGGGGATTGTAATTCTAGGGTGAACGCAGCCCAAGTGATCACGGCATCGGAAGGCCCTTCCGCAGTGGGGACCAATGAGGGTGTGCCGCCATGGGATGAACTGCTGAGGGAGTTCAGGGAAACAAAAAACAGTCTCTTTATGAAGGCCGCTCCTGCAAGTACAGGCACCGACCCTTATCCAACTGCATCTGCTATGGGGGTGGGGGTGTCCACCCAGGCATCTCCTGCTGACAGCAGCTCGAAACTCGATGTCTTGACTATGAAAGTAAGAGATTTGACGAGATGTCTCCAAATGCTCACCACACAGCAGACAGAGATGGCACCAAGGTTTTCAGTTGGTAGTACCACCGCCCCAGCTCCCAGTGTGATGCCTCAGCCACCCCAAATCCCAGAAAACATATTTTGCCATAATTGTGGGAAGGATGGGCACATGAAGAGAGAATGCTGGTCCACAAAAGACCAAGATATAGTTATATACAGGCTTCAAGGAGAGCTTCGGAGAATGAATCAGCAGTCGAGGAGTGCCCAAAATGACCGCAGTGAGGGTTCAAGAAGTAGTAACTCAAATCCCTATGTGGCTAAATCAGCTGTCCAGGCCCCTACTGCTGTCCTTCCAGACTGGTCCAAAATAGTGGGCCCTTCAGTGAAGACTACCGTGGCTGTGGATGGTATTCCTACTCAGGCTGTACTGGACAGTGGGTCGCAAGTGACCATTGTATTTAAGGACTGGTATGACAAACACTTATCTGCTGTGCCCTTACAAACCCTGGAAGGCCTACATGTGTGGGGGCTGAGCGACAAGTCTTATCCCTACCTAGGATATGTCCGCCTCTGGTTGTCACTTCCTGCAGGTGTAACTGGTGTAGAGGAGCAAGTCGAGACACTGACCTTAGTGTGTCCCCCTACTGGACTGTATGATGGGGTTCCCCTGTTACTGGGACCAACGCCCACATGTTTGGGAGACTGGCACAACTCTGTCACGAGAAACAAGGGCGATGGACTGGGAGGGCCCTAAGAATTCCCGCTCTGATCAAGAGAGCCTATGATTTGCAACAGAACCCCAAGGGAGTGGACCAGGATGAACCAGTAGGGGTCGTGTGGAAGAAGGACCCTGATTCAATGGTACTAGCCCCTAACGCCCAGTGTACTGTTCAAGGGGAGGTCCGCCTCCGCAAAGATGTCAAGAACAAAATACTGATGTTGGATGAGCCAGGCAATGGAAAATTGCCGGAAGCATTACTGGTTAAGCCCAGCATCTTGCCAGCTCATGCTCATGCCTATGCATGACGAGAGATGGTCCAGATTCATAACGTGTCAGATCAGGAGATCCGAATGAACAGAGGATGCACCCTAGCTACGATACACTGCACAGACACTGCAGTGTTGCCCAGCAACAAGCCCCCAGGCAAGACAGATAGAGTCACTCCCGACTTGTTTGATTTTGGTGACTCCCCGTTGCCAGCTGAATGGAAGACTAGAATTAGCCAGAAACTTGCCCAGAGAGATCAAGTGTTTTTGCTGAAGGAATGGGACATGGAATGTGTCCAGGGTGCGGAGCATCACATACGCCTGCACGATGAATGGCCATTTCGAGAGAGGTCTTGATGCCTAGCCCCTACAGACATAGACGATGTGGGAAGACACTTGCAGGAAATGCTTGTGGCTGGTGTGATATAAGAATCCAGGAGCCCATATGCTTCTCCCATTGTGGTTGTGCGTAAGAAGAATGGAACAGTATGAATGTGTGTGGATTTTCGGACCCTCAACAGGCGGACCATCCCTGATCAATACACCATGCCCTGTATACAAGATGCTCTGGATTGTTTGAATGGGAGCAAATGGTTCTCGGTGTTGGATCTTCGCCGTGGATATTCAGTTCCGATGGCTCGGAGGACCGTGAGAAGACAGCCTTCATCTGTCCTTTGGGGTTCTACGAATTCCTGAGAATGCCACAGGGGATATCGGGTGCCCCAGCCACCTTCCAGCGACTGATGGAACGAGCGGTGGGAGACATGAATTTGCTGGAATGCCTGGTATACTTGGACAATGTCATTGTGTTCGGGAGTCCCCTAGAGGAGCATGAGAGTCGACTGTTCAAAGTACTAGACCGACTGGAAGATTTCGGCCTCACGCTGTCCATTGACAAGTGCCAGTTTTTCCAAACCTCTGTGAAGTATGTGGGGCACATAGTGTCTACAGAGGGGATAGAGACTGATCCTAGTAAAGCTGAAGCCTTGACTACTTGGCCCCAGCCCCACAATTTGAAAGAACTACGTTTCCTGGGATTCTGTGGCTACTACGGCCGGTTCACAAAGGACTATTCCAAAGTGATTCGGCCACTCTTAAATCTTACACAGGGTTACCCTCCTACCAATCGGAAATATAAAAAAGGGTCCGTCAAAGAACCAGACAAAGCATATTTCTGCCCAGGTGAACTTTTCGGGTCCCGCTGGACGCCTGACTGTGAAGCAGCTTTCCACGAAGTCATATACCAGCTCACCCATGCCTCCATCCTTGCTTATGCTGATCCCACCAAACCCTATGTGCTGCATACTGGTGCCAGTCTGCAGGGTTTAGGAGCTGTACTGCATCAAGACCATGAGGATGGTTTGAGACCAGTGGCATTCGCCAGTAGGAGCTTGACCCCGTCAGAGCGAAACTACCCTGTGCACAAGTTGGATTTCCTTGCGTTAAAATGGGCCATTGTCTACCAGTTGCATGATTACCTCTATGGGGCGAAAATATTGGTGAGGATTGACAATAACCCATTGACCTATGTACAGACTTCAGCTAAGTTAAGCGGCACAAGCACACTTATTGACTGGCTTCTTGCTACCAACCCTGAGCATATCAAAAGCGTTTCTGTCCTGTCCGACACCTTAAGTGATCACTCGCCAGCAGTCTACACCTGGACAAACAGGGGACCTATTGACCCCCCGCAGCTCTCTAAAAGCCAGTATCTCAAGAAGGGGCAATTGAGCAACTTCAAAAAATACCTGCTGAATGCAGACTGGACCCCTTAGATGACTGCAGCGATGCCAATAAAGCTCTTAGCTACTTCATAACTGTATTCAGCAATGCCTGCAGCCTATTTGCCCCAGTCAGAACTGCTAAAATAAAAGGGGCCATTAACCTCTGGCTCACAGGACCGCTCATTGCCCAGATGAAACAACGAGACAATCTCTGGCATATTGCCAGAGAGACAGGCAGGCAAACAGACATCACAGCCTACAAAATGGCAAGGAATAATTGCACCAGGATAGTGAGGCAGGCCAAAGCTTCCCATTACAAAGAACAGCTGGAAAAAACATGGGGAAACGGCAGTGAATTTTGGAAAAACATTAGGTCCCTATCTGGTAAAGAATCCAGAGCTCCACCAGATCTGATAGTCACAGCAGCTGGCACCTTACAACAACCTCTAGACCTGGCTAATGCATTTAACAAAGCCTTCACGGACCGTAGCTCTGTACTCCCCCTGAATTTCTCCAGTCCTCGCCAACCATGAATCCCATAGACACAAACCCCTCACCATCACGTAGAGAGGGACAACCACCTTTCTACTTCAGGCAAATCACGAGGCAACAGACTGTGAAATATTTTAGAAGGATTCTAAACAAAACCAGGATTGTTAGTGACTCACTAAACATGAAACTGCTTGCGCTCACCCTGGAAGAACTTGCGGCCCCACTAACCAAACTGTTCAACACCTCCTTGCGAACTGGAATCTTCCCAGACATGTGGGAAACTGCCATGGTCACCCCTGTATTTAAGAGTGGGGACAGAACTGATATGGGGAACTATCACCTTGTCTCGATACTTCCACCTCTCTCTAAAGCACTGGAAAGGGTCATCGCTGATCAGCTCACTGACTAAACAAGTACAATCTGCTTTGCCCTCAGCAACATGGTTTTCGTCAAAAGCACAGCACTATCTCCACCCTTATCGACTATACCTCCCATGCTTACGAAGCCCTTGATTCAGGAAAAACGATGGGGTCCATATTTATTGACCTCACAAAAGCCTTTGACACCGTCAACCACCAAATCCTGCTAAGACACCTACGGACCCTGGGTCTGTCAGTAGATACCATCTCCTGGTTCAACAGCTACCTATCACACAGGATGCAGTGTGTGAGGATAGGGGGTGCTACCTCTGATCCCAGAAAGGTAACACTAGGGGTCCCACAGGGCTCGATCCTAGGGCCACTTCTCTTCAGTCTCTTCATAAATTCCCTTCCTAAAGTCTGCCCTGCTAAAATGCTGCTGTATGCAGATGATGCAGTAATATCAGTCCCAGGCAGCAATGCTTGTGAGATCTCTAAAAACCTACAGTGCAGCTTTGCATTGCTAGAGGCATGGTTCTCCCAAAACCAGCTCCTACTGAACTATAAAAAAACAAAAACAATGCACCTAACCATGCCACATTCCAAAAGGAATGTTGAACCCTTGACTATCTTTAGCCAAAAAGGGGATAATATAGAGCAAGTCTACACCTTCAAATACCCCGGAGTACATATTGATGACACACTCTCCTTTGTGCACCATATTGACCACGTAGTCAAAACTGGCAATATTAAGCTAGGCATCCCATATAGACATAGGCAGGCCATGACTCACGAGGCTCTTAAACTAGTTACTCAAAGCTCTATCCTATCTATCATCGACTACACACTAGTCACTTACAGAGCTGCCACCGACTCAGCCTTAAATAGAGTTAAACAACTGGTCAACAGGGCCTGCCACCTGGTCCTCAGTGCCAACCAGCGTACCCATACATGCTCACTTTACTCCTCCACAGGGTGGCTCCAGCTCCACCTCACGACAAAGTATCAGGCATGCATAATAGGGAAAAAAAGCCCTACTTGGTCTCACGCCCGACTCTACTGCCACACCGTTCCAGCGACGCCCCTCGACTAAAGTCACCAGAGGAACGGCAAAGGGTGTGCTCCATGTCCCATTCAAAAGAACATGCTTTGCTCAGTGGTCACTCTCCTACCGCGGCCCCACATGGCTTAACGAACTCCCTCTTCTGCGCTGGAACACACAAAAATAGGCCCTTTTAAAAGAGACCTGTTAACCGTTCTGGCAGAAGACAACCAGTGTGGCTGCAACTACTATTCGCAGTCGGCCATGAGTACCTCCTCCCTAACACCCCCACACTTCTCCTGCACTCCAGCACCCCCCCCCCCGACAAAGCCTCTGGGCGGCAGTCCCCATCACCAGCTCCACCCCTCACCCCTTTTCCAACAAATGACAAAGACACCTCAGGAGACTCCTCCCAAACTTCAGGATAGACTCCAAAAGGCCTTCTTTAAGACCTAACAATACAAACCTAAACCACTTACCAAAAGCACTTCTACTACCTATACAACTTAGGAATTGCAATAGATTACTTGCCTGCATGTGCAGCCTGTCAGTCTCCTGTTATCAGCAAACAGCAGCACCAAGGCCCATCAAACTACCACTGTATTCCTGTATTCTCCACTAATGAACTGTACCCTGTAAATTTGTTCTGTTTGCTTGAAATGTAACCTTGTAACCTGTTCTGTCTGTTTGTTATACCTGACATGGAACCCTTGTAAAAGAGTTGTTGGCTCAACGGTGTTTATCTGCAAATGAAATAAATAAAACAAATAAAGTTAGACGCCACGGGGCACCAGTGGCTTTCAGCATTGTCAACATATGATTATGCTGTTGAATACAGACTGGGCCTGAATCATATAGATGCTGATGCCCTATCCCGGAGGCCCATTTCCAAGAGTGACTGGGTCAGCTTGTCTGAACCTAATATCAGAGCACTGTGCCACAAGTTTGATAGAAATGAACAGATGTCTACGGACACAGCGGACTGCTTAGCAGATTGCTTGGGCCCCTCTGACACCTGTATACTGGCTGCGTATTGCCACTTTTCTGCTCTAGATATTAGTGCACTACCTCAGTTTGACAATGACAGCATTCAATGGGCTTAATCCCGAGATCCTATGATTCAGCCAGCACTTGATGCCCTTCGTGCAGGAAAAAGACGTGTCCAAGTTGAGTTCCTCTGATCTGTGAACTGCTTTATTGTTTAAAGAAGGCCCCAGGTTGAAGCTGCTTAATCATTTGTTGTATAGAAAGACAGTAGATCGGGGTGGCCAAATAGACAAGCAACAATTGGTCCTACCCACAGCCTTCAAAGATTTGGTACTGCAGTCCCTCCACAATCATATGGGTCACCTCGGTATCGACCGGACCCTTGACCTAGTACAATCTCGATTCTACTGGCCCAAGATGGGGGCCGATGTTGAGCACCATGTAAGGACTTGTAGTCGCTGCCTGCAGAGAAAAGCCCTGCCTCAGAGGGCTGCCCCCCTTGTCAGCATTACTACCAGCACCCCAATGGAACTAGTCTGCATAGACTTCTTGTGTTTAGAGCCTGATCAGCAAAACACTGGCAATGTGTTAGTGGTTACGGACCATTTCACATGGTATGCACAAGCTTTTCCCATCAAAGATCAAAAAGCATCTACCGTGGTCAAGGTGCTAGTGGAAAATTTCTTCGTCCACTATGGTGCCCCCCAGCGAATTCACTCTGATCAGGGCCGGGGCTTTGAGAGTCGGCTAATCAAAGAAATGCTCTCTCTATGGGGCGTGCGAAAGTCAAGAACCAACCCTTATCACCTGCAGGGGGGATCCTCAACCAGAACGCTTTAACCACACCCTGCTGGACATGCTAGGCACCCTCCATCCAAAAGATAAGCATAAATGGAGCCAGCAGATTAGCACCTTGGTACACGCATACAATTGCACGAAGAATAATGCTACTGGGTTCTCTCCCTACCGCCTCATGCTCGGGAGAGAGAGGCCCGGCTGCCTGTTGATGTCTGTTTTCGGGTTTCTCCCAATGGGGTCCGAGCCGAAGATTATCTGCAATATGTACAAAAACTGAAAGCTCAATTGAACCATGCCTATCAACTGGCCCAGAGAATGGCCGCCAAAAGAAATCTAGCCAACAAAGAGACATGATAGAAAAGTAAAGGCTCAAGAGCTTAGGCCTGAAGACCGTGTGTTGTTGCGAAATTTAGGATTGCATGGTAAACATAAAATTGCTGATCGATGGCACTATCTTCCCCATGTCGTAGTTGGAAAGTTGGATGATTTGCCAGTGTACAAAGTGCGCCCAGAGAATAACTCCAAAGCTGTCAAGACCATGCACTGTAACCACTTGCTACCTATTGGTCAAGTTATAATTGAGGCTGAACCCACCGAGATTGATTCCCCTGGACCAGTGACTCATGCTGCTGCAAGAAAGAAACAGAGTCAGCCTGCCCCCGTGGTTGCCGATTTAAGACCTCCCCCTCAACAGGCCCAGAATGATAGTGACTGCCAGTCTACCTCGGATGACAGTGAGTGTGATAATGCCTATTACCCCTCATATGAACTGAGTCAGTTGTTTCGTGGAAATCCTATGTTGAATTATGGGGATAAAGCTGGGCCTTCTGGACTGCCTAACCTCCCGGCATCATCCCTGGAACCAATGCTCCCTGAAAGTGAGGGCAAAGTATCACGTCTGAGGATGCTGAGTCTTTGTGTATTGTGGAACTGTATGATTTGCCTGAAGGAGAGGCTGATGGTATGAGTCTTTCTGGTGACATGCCAGAACTTGAGGAACATTATGATAGTGCTGACAACCCCCCTTCAGTGACAGAGTGTCTTCAAAATGAGCCAAGTGTTGTAGAAACAGAGACTACAGAGCAAGGGGCTGACAGTGCTCCCAGCTTGGACATTCCCCTTCATGCAGAGGCACCCCTCACAAGTGATGAAAGCTCCAAGACCACTGTTGAAAGTACAGAGACTGTGGTTGTTCACCCCGGAAAGACTGGCCGAGCTGTCATGCCAGTGAAGCGTTTCAGTTACGATTCCCCCGGGAGGCCAATGGATTTGCCTCTCAATGTAGTCCACAAAGGTGTTTATGTCTCTCAGAGCTCACTGCCCAAATTGAGCTTGCCGGCCCATTCCAGGTTACTTGTTCTGCCCTCTCACAATGGTGCCCCTGCCCCATCCAGCCCCAAGTTAGCTGATAGGGAAGGGCCCCCTCTTGCATTGTTTAGAGTACAAGAAGTTATTACATGATTCTGTACAGTAATGTTCAATTTACCTGTGTGAAATATGCATAATGTATTGTCAGAATGGAAATGATATAGTGAAGTATAATGAAATGTATAGTAAAGTCACAAGTTATGCCAATTGATGAATCAGATAGTACTTGTATAGCATGCTGATGGTATAAATATCTTGTATATGTTGCATTTTCAATGTTATGATGGTACAGACTTGATGCGGATGCCAAGTTCTGCCAGGCAGGGAAGGGTGTAACCCCCCTACAAATGAGGGTTCCCAAAAAGTCTTCCTTGAGCTTGCCTAAATGCTCACTGCCAGGCTGGTGTCCTGCGTTTTAGCAGTTTAAATGTGATTACCAGAGCCTGTATAGCCTCTGTGTACTGTCTCTTTAAGAGCTGCCTGATTGCAGCTTAAGTAATTTGAGAGGGAGCTCTGTTGAAAGATGTAACTATTTACTGAAAATCATTTAGAGTGTTAATGATAATGTAGTTTGTCTAACCTGCTTTCTTTGTAGCAAGGACTGTTTTGTTTGTCTCCACTATCTTGGTCCTGGACTGCAAATTGGACCAATCAGTACTGGTGAGACCTAAAATGTAGCCAGACTACAGGAGCTGTCTGAATTCATAGTCTGCAGGAACTGTAGTTTGCACTTTTTGTGCTTTTTTTGCAACTGAACTTGCTTTGACTGACAGCCAAATCAGCCAACCAAATCTTCTGGATTCTAGGGAAGTCCCGGGCTGCTTGCAGTTTTCAGTTAGATCCAAGCTGGAAGCTGAACAAGAAGAAGCTGAAGTGATTCTGAGCAGCAATCCTGAGTGGATTCACATGGGAGAACTCTGAAAAGGCTACGTTTTTGGCCTGCATGTCGGTGTGCTGCTCCTGAGAGGGAGAGAAGAGAATTATTTTGGACTAAATCCAAGTTTGTGTGACTAAAGTAAGCTACTGAAGTGGGCCAGGCTCACCCTGAAGAAGATCGAAGATTTTGCTGAATGCGATTGACCTGTCAGGAGTTCCAGCTACCCCTAAGCTCCCAGTGTGTGCAGAGACTTTGCGATTATGACCGGGGAGCGCTTTGCCTGGTACAATAGAATTCCCTTACATGTAAATGTACTATGAGCTGCAAGTGGGTCGTGAGTTAGTCCCCCACTATGTGAACTGTGTTCTGCTTGCTGGAAGCTGTATCCAGCCCAAAACGGACTGCATCCGAATTTGTCTCCATACAGTCTGGGCCTTGCCAGACTGGCCCAGCCAGACTATCCGCTGCACAGAGAAGCCATCGACGAGAGACCTGCCTGGTGATCAGCCCCCTGCTCCATGCTTGAACAGGAATGATGCCTCTGCGACTCATGCGGGCCCTGCTTCTCCTGGCATTCCAGATCAACCACCTGCACTCTTGATTTTCGTCCAGCCTGTGTCCAGTATTGGGTATTGTGAGTAAATACCAGGGTAGCTCCCTGCAACAACAGCTTAATCTGAGTGTGTCATCTGATTGTCTTATTGTTTCGTTTCCTTTACGAACTGAGCCCTCTGGCTCCAGATTACAAATACTGTGTACTGTGCATGTTGTGTTTTCCATCACAGGGCCCCAACCTGCTGCAACCCCAGGCATCGGTCCTGGCTAGCCCATCTCTTCTCCACCTGGGTACCAAGAGGTGGACTGTGTGGGGGGACTCAAAGCGCATGCATAACTGCTTGATTGATATAACCTTTAAGCTAATTAACCTGATTTTGCCCCTCCCTTGTTCAAGTCCCCTGAATAAATCAGATCTAACTTTTTCTGCATGTAATCTGACTGTGGTTCCAGTTTGTGCTCCAAGCACTGTACTGTTGCTATTTGCTGTGCATAACCTTGTTTTACAGGGGGTCCCCAGGGTTGAGCCAGAGGAACCAGCCCTGGTGGTAAGTGCAAACAGTGTGGGTACTTGTGTGGTGTACCAGGGGTATTGTGAAAGTGATTATTGTACAGTGTTCAGGCCACTAGAGGGGAAAGAGGGCAGGTTACAGTGTCCTGGAGGGATGTGCCCAGGTTAGCTTGACCACTATCAACCCTGATCTCTGGGTGGAGGCACCTGTTTCAGAACTCAGGCCCCTTAACCTGCTACTAGCCGAGCAGGTAGGGGTAGTAGCCCTTGGGATAGCACCACCTAGGGGTTACATAAGGACTGGATAGTTGCTGCTGTTCGGAATGTTCAGGTGCCCAGTATTCTATCCTGATTACAGCCTTGGGCTGTACCATTTCCCCGGTGCACATAACCCATCAGTACTGAATCCCATTGACAATGTGGAGCGCTGCAGAAATGTTGTTTGCAAATAAAAAAAACTGCATTAATGCACTAGCTAGGGTTCAAGTTAACACCATAAGGGTTTTCAACTCTAAGTCGCCCCCCCCAGCAGCAAAAGGAAAAAACATTGGGGTTTTGTGTCTCTGGAGACTTGACAAATTAGTGGCGTTTTTACATGGTTGAGGATTTTGCCCCACAGGATGCACTATCATATATTTCCTCATATCTGATGATACCCAATTAGCTGATATACTATGGCCTTTGTAGTGACGGGTTATTAGCACCTTAATAACACATAAATACTAACTGAACAGACTACGAACAATCCTATTACACTCTGAGTAACACGTGACAACAACCTTAATAACATACCAACAACCTACAAACACACAGAACATCCCTTTTACAGTCTTACCAGCTTCCCCCAGCATCACTTACCAAACAGCCATGTCCCAGCATTTCTGCTGCTGCTGCTGTCTCCACACACTCATCCTCCATGCTGCTCCTCCTCATCGTGCCATTCCCGACACTCTCAACCACACAGGCAGCTCCTCAACACTGCAGCGAACACATCAGACCACTGCCCAATAGTAATGCACTCACCAGACGGTCACTCACGCCAAAACATGACAACCCTATAAATGCCACTACACTACAGAAACACACTACACTAAGTGGAAACACTAAACTAGCTGAGCACAGAAACAAGCACAGATAAAGTAAAACAAACCCAATGTAATTGACAGGTAAGACCCAGCTATTTGTGAAATATCACCATCTCAGGGTCAAAGAAGTTCATAAAGGCTAATCACCCTTTGGGCTTGTGGCTTTATGGCTTGTCTGACCTCTCAATGGTTACACTACATTTCCTTATATCTGACACTTACCTATCATAATCTCCATATAAACTGTTGTTGGTGCAGGTTCTGTATGCAGACACATGTTAGTCATTGTAAACCAATGAGTTAGATACTGTTGGTGCAAGGACTGTGTGTACAAAGCTTGCACTAACTCCAAGTTTTGGCAGATGGTGGTTAGTACACAGTAACCATCACCCTAACTAACCAAACTGCTACAATCGTAAAGTTTTAAAATCAGAAATGTGCCTTTAGTAACTTCCACGTCGTAGGAAGCCCATCCCTCTAATGTCAGCACAGTGTGTCACAAAACAGAGGTGATGGAGAAAGCTCAGTTTTCTTCACATGCTGCTTCAGTTTTCAAAAAAGGTACAGGAATGCTATAGCAACCTTGTAATCTCAACCAGTCATCCCATTCCCCTGACACACCCTCAGACCTCAAGTTGCGAAAAGTAATAATCCCCTCAGAACAAAGATCCCTACCTCTAAGACACCTACCTCTTTGGAGGCAGTACAGCATAGTGATTAAGAGCACTGAGCTGCAAATATGGAGAACTCGGTTTGAATCCCACAGCTGTCACTTGCATAATGTGTGACCATGAGCAAGTTACTTAACTTCCCCATTCTCCCAGGACACACCGGGAAACAAACCTTGGCTTAGTGTACCTTTCCTTGCCTAAAATTATAAAATAAAATAAAAATGAAAAATACGTTGTCTATAGTTACCTAATGAAATCATGGTTTCATAATTCTGCACCATCACTTCCCTGTGTAGCTCCTTCTCCTGTTTGCTTAACATCTTCCACTCCTCTTCTGAAAAAGCAACTGTAACATCTTCAAAGGTTTCTGGTACCTGAAACAACACGGGATGTAGTTAATCATTCTTGTTTTTAATGCACACACTGATAAAACTGCAACGTTTTCATCATGAAAAGGACAGACAAGGTTCAGAATAGTATTCATCAAACATCAAGGAGTCCCAAGTACTTTAGTATTTCTGGGGTGCACTGCACTCAGACTAATGGCCCATCCCCCTGCTATCCTAACTATCATATCCTGACCTGGGATATTACTACTCCTCAAGAACCTGAACTGAGGTAGGTTCGATTCCCTCCTGGGGTAATCTCCTACCCTAGGTTCCATCATCCTCAGATTATTAGGGTAATGCTTCCTGAACTGTGTTGTAACTACCCTGACCCTAACCACCCCCTAGACCCCTCCCCAAGCTTCAGCCTATGTCCCCTTGTTCTCTTTTTCTGGTTTAAAACAGGCAGTCTATATTCTTAACCCCTTCTTTAGTTTTAACACGTGAATCATATCCCCCTTCAACTTGAGCGCCTCCTTTCCACTGAGGGGAGATCCAGCTGCTGTAACATCTCTTCATGCAGAGGAGGTCACTGTGTAGCACAAGGACACTGAGGCAAAAAGTGCCACACAGTGCAGTTAGGTTGAGGTGAGCTAGAAGGAAAAGTGGGCAGACAAGCTCCCCTTTGGGAGGAGGGTTCCAAGGTTCCAAGCAGCTCAGCAAGGCACAATGCCCAAGTGGTCAGAGAAATTACTAAAGCTGACAAATGGGCCTGGAGGCTTCTGGTACTGGAACAGAAAAAATCATTTGTAGGAGCAGATTGTTCCTGTGTAAATCACAAGTAAATCCTAGCAGACACAGGAAGAAATTTGCCACTCACAATCTTTTTTTTTTTTTTTGTTAACTATTTTCATTATTTTATTGGAAAAATAACAGCTCACTGCCTGCAAAATCACCAATGTTTCGGGGGGTACATTAAACCTCCTTCCTCAGGGTGACACAGTCTCTCTATAAACATAAACATAATATTTTTCTCAGGAAACATAGAATTTGTCAGCAGAAAGGACCGGAAGGCCCATCTAGTTGGCCCTGTTTTTCCCTGCCTATTACTACCCCCTGGACACTATTTGGTCACCACTGTCCCTCCCGCCTTCCTTTTCTCTACTTACTACGCCCACGTGCCTATCCCACGCATGCCTGAATCCCTTCTTTATTTAAAACTGATATACATCTAATCATCAAGCCTTTCAAATGAAGCTGGCCCGGTGGCGCTGAGGGTTGAGGTGCTGGACGCCACACCTCGTGCCACACTGGCGACCCAGGTTTGGGAACAAGCCTGGCCGGGGTCGGCAGGGAAGAGAGAGGATTGAGCTGCTAGGACAAAAGTTCGGGAGCTAAGCCCTTACATGTGGAGGAACTATTTTCTGTAAAAATACATGAATTCTTTTTTGTATTTAAGTCTTTTAATTTTAATTTTAACATTAATGTAAACTACAGAGTCCCATTTTATAAGCACAATAAGACACTCAAGGGATGTGCATTAGACAGTTCTAACGCACACCCTGTCGTGTCTTATTGCTTACATGGTGTACCACATATGCCCCCGCCCCTGAACCAACGGCTACATGGCCACCAGCTCCACAACTGCCCCACCTCTTGACCTGGGCTGGGCCTCCCAAGCGGTCAGCATAAGTGTGCCCTGTTGCAACCCCTTGAAGATAGGGTGCCACATTGCACTGAACTGTTCTCTGTTCCCCTGTGCATAAAGCTGCATCTTTTCAAGCCTCAAACAGTCCAGCAAGTCATGTGTCCATTGGGTGATGAATGGTGGGCTCACACTACCCCAGCAGTGTGCCAGGGTTTTCCTGGCTAGTACTAGAGTCAGATTCCAACGACTACCCTATGTTGACTGTTCCTTCTTGGGTTCAACTCCTAGCAGGAATTGTAGTGGGGATTTAGGTAGCTTGCATCCCAATACCTTCTCCATAGTAGAATGCACCCCTTCCCAGAATGCAAGAATCATAGGGCATTCCACAACCATATGTACGTATGTCCCTACTGCCCACATTCTAGCATGTGCCATTGCCTTCTGCCACTCTTCAGATCGCTGCCCCACACCTTCCTGTAATCCTCATCAAAGGGGTTTAGACTAGTTTATATCGGGATGAATAATGGTTTATACCCTGGCTGTGATTTAACCACTATATTTTCCACCAGAGAGTGCTCCGACATTCTTACCCAAGCTGCTTGACCTTCAGCAAGCCACTTACACTGAGAAACATGAAGAAGGAGCTGAGGGGGACCTTCTATTTGTCTCTCATGTCACTGAATGCTAGCAACATCCTTCTGTCACCACAGAGGTCGCTGAATGTAGTGAGCCCATGCTCACCCCATTGCAGGTACCCTTGGTGGACAATAGCTGTGTAACCTTGCCTGCCTTTAACTACTTCAATCAAAGCAGCACCAGGGGTAACCGATATCCCACTATGAGAGTGAGTGATTTTGAGTGAGGTAATTTGAGCAATGTGAAAACAGTGAAAGTGAAAACGGCGACGTGCTAGTAATAGCTATGTGCCATTAATAGCACACTGAAATGAAGTGCATAGTTTTGGTGTAGAGTTGGAGGAGTATGTGTGGGTTTGTTTGTCAGGTTCCTTCCGAGCTGGCCATCTGTGTGGTGGTTAAGGTAACCACCTTTGTGTCGGGTGACCTGGGTTTGGGACTGACTGCAGAATTATAATTGTTTTTCTATATTAGAAATATGAAGCATTGTACTTTGTCCCATTACCAGACAATTGCTCCACCCCCAAACATCTGCCTCTCAACTGTAGCCCTTCCTGGTTTGCCCCTCTTCCCCAGTATCAATCCCCCCTCCAGAACTGATTACTTTAAGTTTGGGAGGGTGCAGAGGCAATGCCCCTTGCAATTGGGGCTGGGGGCGGCATAGCCCCCCACATAAAATGAATAGTAAGTCCGTTCTTAGCTGTAAAATATAGCACAGGTAGCTGTGACTGCAAGGGTCTATAGTGCACATCGCCAGGTATTTTTTTTTCGATGTGCACTTGCTGTGTTTGAAATCGCTGTTACATGTTCACTGTTATGACATGGAACCAGGGTAACCCCCTCATGTTTACTAAACCAGTGGACAGATTTAAATGGCAGGACTAAGAACACGCTCCAGTACAGGTACCCCGCCCAGCTCCTGTTCGGCAAACTGTCTCCATAGGGCTTGGTTCCCCTCCTCTCCTTTTTCCAGAAAAGACAACCGCACAGCCTAATATCAGTGACACATCTGTGGCAGGGCCATCCCCCTTCCCCAAATGGTCTGTGGAGCATGTAAACTCATATCCTTGCAGGTCTGCCATGCCACAGGAACTCATGAAACATGCTTTTCACTTGTCTAAAGACTTTTTGGGGTACCCTGATCAGCAGTACTTATAAGAAGTATAGTAGTTTGGGAAAGACACACATTTTCAGGGTGTTGACCCAATTTTTGATGAGTTTATAAAACAAATCAAGGTGATGGGCAAACATACAGGGTGGTGATCAAACAAAAAATTATAAAGTGGTGGCCCACCACGCCACAATAATGAATGGGGAACCCCGCTTCTTTGTAGTTACTCAGTCAACGGTTCTGATATGAATGGCGTCCTGCACTGGGGGCACAGGTAGTGCCATGACATCAAGTTTAAATAGTTCTTGCATATCCTCGGTGGTCTTTCCTTCCGCACCCAAAAAGGCAGAAGTGTCTTGTCAAACTTAATGGCTCTTTAGGTCCCTCTGGGGGAGGTCCTGGAGTAGCAGGGATAACTATGATGCATGGGGAGTTGTTTCCATCTGGAGCCAGTTGACTGGGTACTTTAGTGAGGTCTGCTTTCTTGTGGCACTCCACAAGCACACTCAGACTTTTTGGGGTGCAACAGTAAATCATCCCTTAGACAATTACTTTTCCAAGGCAGTTATGGCAAGTCAGTACACTCTCTATACGGTCCCCGTTGGTCCCTCTGGGGATCCAGTGAACCAAAGTGCTTTAACAGTATCAATCTCCTCTCCCTTGCTCCAACTGACTAACTTTTTCTGCACCATGGAAAATGTAGAAATTTTGGGGAGGGGTCTATTTTTCAAAATCACAGTAATGGGGCTATCTGTGTGGAGCCAAGGAGATCCCAGCGCTGCCTCCAATGTAAACTGGGTGCCCCTTAGGTACCTCAGTCAACCTCAACAAGAGGACTGCCTGGGGATTTGCAGCTGGTGGACAACTGAATACAGATGGTAATGATGCAGTAACTCCACCTGGGGTAACTGGTAAGTGCCCCCACAATATTCCAGATCTCGTACAACTGAGCTGGTAACAGGTGTTGGGGGGGGGGGAGTACCTGATGCTGACACTCAAGGATATTAGCCCCCTAATAAATAATATGGACCCCATGTCCACCCACTGGACAAGCCTCCAATGTAACCTGGATGCCCCTTAGGTACCTCTGTCAACCTCAACAAGAGGACCAGCTGGGGTTTTTGCAGCTGCAGGATGACTGGGTACAGATGATAATGATGCAGTGCTCCACCTGGGGCAATTGGCAAGTGCCCCACAATACTCCAGCTCTGGTACAATTGAGCTGATGACAGGTGGTGGTGTGGGGGGGGGGGGAGGACCTGATGCTGGCACTCAAGGACATCAGCCCCAAAATAAATAATATGGACCCCCTGCCCACCCACGGGACAAGCCTCCAATGTAACCTGGATGCCCCTTAGGTACCTCTGTCAACCTCAACAAGAGGACCAGCTGGGGTTTTGCAGCTGCAGGATGACTGGGTACAGATGGTAATGATGCAGTGCCTCCACCTGGGGCAATTGGTAAGTGCCCCAATACTCCAGCTCTGGTACAACTGAGCTGATGACAGGTGGTGGTATGGGTGGGTGGGGAGAGTACCTGATGCTGACACTCAAGGATATTATCCCAAAATAAATAATATAGACCCCTGCCCACCCAGAGTACAGACCCACAACAATGAGAGTCAGTGACATGCAAGCAATGACTAGTGAGACTCCAACTTAAAATGCAGACTGACAGATTTATTAAAAGGGAGGGGTAGAAAAGGCAAGGGGACCAAAAGGAAAAAAGGAAGCAAAGGGGTAGCAGTAAAACTGAAACTAATATCTGCTGCTTTACACTCTGCCTCAGTGTCCCCTAGGCAGTTTTACAACACAGAATTTGTTGGCAGATAAGGAATGCTTGGCCCACCTAGTCTGCCCAGTTTGTCCCTGCCTCCACTGTTACTGCAGATCTTACCACGTCCCTGGCTTCTCCCCTACCCCCGGTTTTCTACTAAGTTTCCTTTGTGCATATGCCATTCATGCTTGAAGCTCATAATGGTTTTCGCTCCTGCCACCTCCACTGGCAGACTGTTTTAGGCATGCACCACTCTTTCAATGAAGAAGTACTTCCTCATATCCTCCTAAACCCCCCCAGCTTCACTGCATGCTCTCTTGTCCTGGTGCACCCTCTACTCTGAAAAATACTCCCCTCCTGTACATTGCTCAACCCATGAGGCACTTATAGGTCTCTATCATACCCCTTCCCCCCCAATTTCTTAGTCTCTCCTCATAGGGCTTTTGGTTGCCCTCCTCTGGAAAGCCTCTACCCTGTTTATGTCCTTCCTGAGATGTAGGCTCCAGAACTGGACACAGTACTCCATGTGGAGTCTCACCAATGATTGATACAGTGGAAACACCACTTCCTTCCCTCTACTGGTGAGTCCCCTCCCTATACCCCCCAACATATCACTGGCCCTGCCTACTACCTTGTTGCACTGCCCTGTCTATCAAATATGATAACCCCAAGGTCTCTTTCCAGCCTTTTGACCATCAATACCTCCCCTCACCAAAACTTTGCCACTGACCCTGAGTTTCTGCACAGTAGGTGTATAATTCTGTATTATTTTGCACTGAAACCCAACTGCCATGACTTTGACATTTCTTGTGTTTTCCCAGGTCTCTACTCATTCTCTCCACTCCCTCTGGAGTATCTATCCTACAAAAGATTTTGGTGTCATCTGCAAAGAGGCATACCTTCCCTTCCAGCTCGTCTGCAATGTTGCTTATGAAGACATTGAAGAGGACTAGTACTAGCACCGAGTCATAAGGTACTTAACTGGTCATGCTCTCCTCATTAGAATAAGTGCCATTTTCCATTACCCACCATCACTTATACATCAACCAGTTCAGTACCCAGTTTACCTTGTTTTCTACCCCAAACTGCCTAGTTTCCTTATAAGCCTCATATGAAGTATTATGGTGTTGAATGCGTTGCTGAAGTCTAAGTGGGCCAGGCCCACTGCCCTACCCCAATCTACTTCCCTGGTCACCCAGTCAAAGAAATTGATCATCTTCATCTGACATGACCCCCATGATTATGGGTGTTTGTCAACTTGTGCTACCAGGCCCCCGCATCTGACCAACCTTCCCCCCAAGCCCCGTCACTCAGCTTCTCTCACTCTTGTTTTCTGTCTGCCAGACAGCCTCCTTGGAGGTGCCCAGTTAACAGTGCGGAGCTTGCGGGGAGGGCTGGGTATCATCCTGCGGCCAGGGAATTTTCCTCGTTTTCTCCCCTAGGCCCACCACACGTGCAATGGATGCAACGTATGTTCTCTGCTTCTGGCATTGTGCATGTGGAGTACCTCTCCCTGTGTGCTGCTGCCCAACTTCCACCAGATGGCAGACAACTAGTAGGATACTGTCACACGTTCTTTCCGAGGATAGCTGTCCTGGGGATGCTGAAGTCCTCCCTCCCCTGTCCAATACCCAAGTGACCTGTGTCCCTTTCCAAACCCGGGTTGCTGGGGCAGGAGGTGAGGCACCCAGTGACTCAATCCTCCATGCCACTGGCTTGGCTATAACCCTAGTTACACACACACACAGCACCCCCCCCCCCGGATTTCAAAAACTGAACCCAGAAATGAACAGTAGTAGGAAACTGAATTAGATTCATAGGGGAGCAAAATTCAAGCATCCCCTTGCATGTAAGTGACCCCATCAGTGAGGACCATGAGAAGGAGGCGGATATTTGCACAGGCATCTGCAGGAAAGTCTGAAGTTTCATAAGGGTGTCTCCTTGCGTAACATCAGGCTGTGGCCCCCTGCAAGGATTCAGATCCCTGACTGGGTAGAAAAGGGTTAGAAGCCCGTAAGGTAAGCTCACTTCATAACTCATTAAATCAACAGTGTAAAATAGTGTTTTTTTATTTTGTATTTATTTTTGTTGATTTCACAGATACATAACATACATTATACGGCTAGAAATATTGGCCACAGTGGTACATTTCCTTCGGAAATGGAAGTCTCCCAGTTTACAATTCCTGAGCCACTTGAACATTTCTACACTGGGATGCATTCAGAAAACAGCAAAGCAATTCTGAAGGAGACCAGTGGCTTGTTCAGATAAGAGGTATTTTTCTTCCTAAGTCCTGTCACCAGTCATCCAAAATATTTCTGGAATTTAAAGATACCACACAAATACACCCAGTGTATCACCATGTATAATCGTTTATTTGTATGGTATCTTTCAATAAATTCCAGTAATATTTTGGGTGACTGATGACGGAACTTGAGGAGAAAAACACCTCTCATTTAGCTAGTAGCAGTGAGTGCTCTCCACACCCCATCTCACAAACTTAATATGACTTATTCAGTTTCATGCATCTTCATAAAGATTTATTTTCTCTAAGAGTGTGTGTGTGTGTGTGTGTGCGCGCGTGTCTGGCTTTCTTTACTTTTTTCCTTTACAGTTTAGCCAGGATAACCCAGCTGAGAGGGATCTTTTTTCTTCATTGGGATCCTGCTTCTGCTCATTTCTGCAACTTCATAGACTGGAACACTAGGAGGTTAAGTGACTTAAGTCACACACTATTATTATTTTGCTCTAATGAGGTTTGAACTAGTGATCTTAAGGTTCCCAAGAAACTGTTCCAAACACTAGCCAACATTTCCACCATTTACTTAACTGTTTAGCGCTACTGACTGCCAGTATCTTACTGAAAACGACAGCTATTTCATTTTCGAGAATGGCAGTGCTGCTAAATCAATGTTTGTTTCTTTCAGACCTCCTTTTATCTGTAACTGTTTTTCCCCTAAAGAAGCAGTAAGAGAAATCACTTCTATTTTCAAACAATAACATACTTGTACTCAGAAGGCCACATAAAAACCCCATTCTCTGTCAAACTTACAACTGCAAAAAAAGAAAACTATAATGTAACCCCTCACCCCTGCCTTTTTAGCAAAATGACAGGTGGCATGCTGTTGAAGCTGACAGCAGTACCTGGTGGGGACCTGGGTTCGGGGAGGATGAGGTTACTCGGCACAAGGGACCTAGGTTTGGCTACTCTGCACAGGGGCACCCAAGTAAATCTGGAGCACAGGAAGCAATAACTGTAATGTCCAGAACCAGGAATGGGATTCTTCAGTGTGGCTTTTATTCACATCCAAGCTGAACAAACAAAGCACAGACAGACCCCATGGGGCTACATTTCCTGGTAATGCAGATTAGAGACAACAGAACACTTTATCACTTTTCCAGCCTCAGGCTCTAAACCCACCAGGCACACAGCCCGGACTCAAGACGCAGCTTTGGGTACAAAGCCCGACTTGTACACACTTGGTTTTTCCCACTGGCCTGGCTCCCCCGCCGGCCACTTGATCCGCAGTCCATTTGAAGAATGAACCAATTATCCTGTTGTGGCTCCCCAAACCACACTAGAGTCTTTGACTCTTAGAGAGAATTTTCCTTACAATCCCACATCTGGGTACTTCCCCCATCACTGGCCAAGTGCCTGAGGCAAAATAGAAATCCACAGAAGAAATCCATAGAGGTGGACCTGGTCAGTAAAGATGGGGGGCCACCCACCTCCAGCTCCCACAGCCCATACCCGGCCATTTCTCTGGAAACTGAACAATTCCTGTACTGAACTTTTAAATACAGATTAAGGGTAGACGTCTGTCACATCACCTCTACATATTATTTGCATCCCAACAAACTCTGGAACTTGAAACTACTTTTACTTTGCTTAACCCATTTCTCTAGGCTTCCCAATATTTAGTAGTTCAATCCCCACATTGTCACTTAAGTCCCAGGGTGAAAACATAGGCCCTTTTAGCCAGAGCAGACACTCACCCTCTCGTTGCAGGTGCCCCACAGGCGACTCACAAATCTTCTTTTCTCCCAAATAAATACTGGAACATACAGGCAGCTTTTCCTCCACACACAGAACTAGGGGGTTGCCCCAGGAATCTGCAGGGAATCCTTCTCATCTCTCCCCAGAGGAAGGGGGCACTGAGACCGGAAAACAGTGGTCTTCACCACTTCAGTACTCTTCTGTGTCTCTCTTTAAGGTGGAGACACACACCCTATTACTTAAAAGTAGCCCTCTGTCAGGGCTGAGGCTTCTAGAGCCTTTACTGAGCTGCTTTAACAGCAAGCTCCCTACTTGCACACACACACACACACACACACACACACACACACACACACACACACACTGAAGACCAACTGCAGACACTGACTTCAAAACTCCCAACGTTCTATCTAACTCCCTCTGCTGCAGATTCCAATGTGGCTCATGCAGCTGCGACAGTTCTATTGGTGATGTCATCCCTCAGTCTCACCTGAGACTGAGAACAGAGTGAGACAGTGTGAAACCCATTTAACTGGAGTTTCAGCTGCTGCCTCCCTGCCTACCACTAGGTCTTACTGGGATTCTAGTAACCTCGGCAACAAGGGTTACACTGCCCTGACCAGGAAAATGACTGTCCACAGTCATTATTTACCTGGCCTTAGGCCATCCCGCCCTATGTGCTACCTGTGGAGGGGGGGGTGATCAGGCCCCCTCCTACCATGTGCAAGCACAGGCAGGCAACACTAAGGGCCTAGAGGCCTTTAGCTGACATGTCAGCCTCTATACTATCCACTTACTATGGACACCTAGTGGCTCTGGTAGAACCATCCAGAGCATAGCCCTGATAGATCAGCACTGCGGTCCCTACTGCAGGTCAGGGCCACAGCCTGTCTATCCCCCCTAACCCTCTAGGGAAAACCTATCTGCTTTTAACCTAATACCCCCAAAACAAAAACAACCCGGGGACCTCCCCAACCTTGGGCAACCTGCAACCACACACCATTAAAATACCACATTTTACACCATGTTACTGTCTCCTCCCTACCCCACAACCACACCTGTGGAAGGAAAGGGTTAATACAGCAATAACAACACCACCACCACAGTACTTTAAATTTCTACACACTAAAGTACTAATGAGGAACTCCGATGAGCCCCTCCTCCTCTTCTTCTCTTCTGTCTTCCCAGGAACACCTATAAGAAAAAGGCAACACACACTCTCCTAATCTGCATTCACAGTCTACCTAAACCCCTACCATCAAAACACTGAAGAATCCCAAAAAGATTTTTTAGAAAAAAGGTAGAAAAACAGTATTACATTAGAAAACAATGACATTATTTACAATACACATTTGGGGGGATGGAGTGCCCTAAAAGTCCCAACTAGTGACCACAATGCCCGAAGACTAGTCCAATAAAGAGTCTCTTCTGGGCCGGAGCCCGGTGAAGCACAGTTCTAACAGGCCAAAGTCCAGAAGGGGAGAGTCTTTGAGGACAGTTCACACATTTTGAAGTCTGTTAGTGTAGGGTGTGTACTGCAATGTCATAGAGATAGAAAAGTTTGGACTTACCAGTCACTTGTAGAACGGAAAATTCTGCACTGACCTGCACCTCAGAAGAAGACTCTCTCTGGCAGCATTTCTTCCGATACAGCTGGGTGGACATCTTCCGGGAACCACATGAGGGCACATCTGGGAACTGCTGGGTTGATGTCATCTCTGGAGATGGAACCTTAGAACAGGAACAAAAGAAAACAGCTGGTCTGACGTCATCCGATTACCAGGCGATGGCTCAGGATACAGCTGGGCTGGTGTCCTCTCTGGATCTGAAGTCATCTGGTGGGCCAGTCGATGGTTTCTGGAAAGGCCAGTACACTGTAGACTGATGAATGTGGGGCACCTGAGTCCTGGATGTCCATATTAGCGAATCAATAAAGGCACTTCACAGTCTGGTGTGGCAGTATTGACTACCACTGCTCGGCTCTCCATTTTGTAGGCACGGGCACATTTGCTGGGAGGTCCTTGCACTGAGGCCAGTAGTACTGGGGATCAGGAGCTTGAATTATTACCCGTCTGGGTGCACATAATTCACACAGTGGGAGATTTCACGTCCCTCTCCGTCCACCACTCTCACTCTGTCTATAAACAGTGTCCTGCCTCTCTTCCACTGGGTATACTTTTCATGAAACAGTCTGTTCTTTACATGCTTGTTGGCCCCAGGATGCACACTTTTCATGGCTTCGTCCCAGATCCAGGATTTCCTGCAGTTCTCAATCTCCTCCCAGACTTTCTGAGGAAGGGTAGGAAAGGTCATACCATAGATCTCATTTGCCTTCCTACGAACCAGTCTCTCCTCTTTACTTGCTTTGGTCAATCTGAGACCGCTGGCCTGGCTTGGGGGTGGCCAGTCCTGGTTCTGCCAGCTTCGCATTCTTAAAGAAGTTAGAAACAGATCCCTGACTTCTTCCTCCTGCAAAGCCAGGGCAGTGGCATCACCACGCTCCTGCATACATTCCTCCGAGGCAAGATCTTGAGGCTGCGTACCCGCTACTTTTTCACAAGGCCACATAGGTTCCCCCTCATCTTCCTCTTCACTGAGGATCTGAGCCCAGGATTGAGCAGTCGTTTTCACCCCTGAGACTATTCACTCATCACTAGGCGCGGAGGTCGACACCTTCCACTCAAAGGCCTCCCGCATCTCATCTTCATCTAAGAGACTTGGGCTAGGCCCCTCCCCCGCCCCCAGGGGTCTATTGATGCTTTATCCGAACCTTCTTTCTGGGATCCAGCATCCGAAACTTCAACTTCGGGTTCTGTCTCTAACTCTGCACCCTCTAGCTTTGTGCCACACTCCCTCAAGGGACCTTCCTCCACAGGCTCCACCTGGTGCTGTGTGCTGCCAACTGCAGATTCCTGAACCTTTGTCTATGTGGGAGCCAAACAAATTTGAGGTGCTTTATACAAGCCATATTTTTCTAGGCATCCAGCACAGTGAGGAATCATGAAGACGTCCCTTCCAGCTCGCAAGCATATTTGACATACATGCACTGGATATCCAGGAATCGCCACATGAGGAGGCAGTTGCCCTCCATAGCACCACTTTTCAATATTCCTCAGTCTATTCACTGCTGCTGTTACTGCAACCCGGGCATGATCCGGGTAATGAGCTGGTCCTAAGGCCATAACTGCAGAAAAATAAACAAAGGTTCACTGTAACTGAAAGTCCCACTTTATTGAACACACTCTTTAGTTGTAAAATGGCTCCTTTGCTGCTGTGTTTACTTTACTACCCCACCCTGTAATGGCGGCGGCAGCACTCCTGTGCATCAACATTTAGAATCTGGGTCAAGCCACTGCGCACCCGATTTACACAAGCTACTGATAACTTTTGCTCAAACTCCATAACTTGCTCTGTTCTTGCTTTAAACACATTTACAGGATTTTCCACGGACTTTTTACATGCTGGAAACATTTTTTTTTTTTGGGATACTCCGCCAAGTATCCACCCTAGTCACGGCCCCCTAAGGTCCCCCATGCCAGTCGATCCCCCGGTCACCCCTGGCTTGCCCCCCAGAGGTTGGGGCCGCAGAGCTGACTCTCCACATCCCAACCCGCTGTCCTGTAACTGGTTGGGAGGATCGTGACATGGAGGAACCCCGGGAGGGCTTCATAGAGGCGGAGTCCCCATTTTTGTATTTAATGTATCCTGGAGAGCCGACGTGCAATGGCGTCCAGCGCACTCCGCAGACGTCCGCCGGCTTCTCCCCGGTCAAACAAGGCGCTGTCGCACTCTGCTCCGCTGGGTGTCACTGCAGCCCGCATGCATCCTCACTACCCCAAGGAAGGAGAGCTGTCAGGACGCTCCAATCCTTCCTTCCCCTGCCAGCCCCCGCAGCCCGAGTCCATTCCCGAACCTGGTTCGCCGCGCGAGCGAGTGTAGCGCCCCGCCTCCAACCTCAGCGCCACCGGGCCGGGCCGGAAACATTTATTTTATTCACAGTCCCTTAAAGCTTCTGTGTTTTAGCACAGGATTGCTTGTATAACTAGTGCTGCACATTGGCTACAACCCACAGTCTCTCTCTGGCTTCAAACTTTAAACTGAGGCTAAATTCATTACTATGCACACAGTCAATGGCTTAACAGACTTGCACTTGCTGGCAGGACTTTACACAGTCGTTACTTGCAAAGCGACTACACTGCTGCAAACACATTTATATGGCATAGGGCTGAAAATCACTGTTTGAACAGTTTTATGGTGGTTACTTACTGTTATCAGTAGCAGTTTGCTGCGATGGGGAAAAACGGCCTTCAGCCAGTTCTTGGAGGCCTCAGAACAGAAACGGGCGGGCAGTCCTACCGATCGTCTTTTCAACCACCACTCTTGCAATTTCAACGATCGATTAGCGGGCTGAGCCCGATTTTAAACAAGAAAGTCTAATTTTTGAAAGTTTACAGCGATTTTAACACTCGCGACGCTCCTCCACTGCTAGTACACGCACTCCACTCACATTCCCTCTCGAATGCTGGGGCAGTCTCCGTAGAGCTGGCTGAGGGGCGGGACTGATTGCAGCCTGACTAATCACACGACGCCATGCAAATGAGCCTCTTCTTCCTTGCGAGGGCTCTTCTCCTCATGGCGATCATCGAGCAGGCAAATTTAAACTGCAGAATGCAACTTTTTTCCTTCACCAACTGACTCCACGGCGGGAGCCCATTTCAGCCATTTAACATAGCCATTTACACTGCAGTCTCTCAGTCAATTCAAAAAGCATTTCCAACGTCCAGGGCACAATTTTCCTGTTGCTATCCCTAGTCTTCCACACTTTTCTTTACAACAGTTCATTTTCAAAGCAGGCAAAAACGCTGTAAATAATTTGATGCAGGACAAGGGCACACTCTTTGGCTTTACTGCTCCTTGGTAAACAGTTGGCATTTTAAACAGCAGCACAAGATCCACAGCACACAGCAACACACACTAGTCTCTTGCTTCAGCTTTTTGGGCTACCCACTGCCAGATAGCCAAAATGCTAGCCCCCTTGCCCAAGCACCTTCCTTCCCAGAACAAAATCCCAGCGGTGCCTCCATTTTTGTAACCCCTCACCCCTGCCTTTTTAGCAAAATGACAGGTGGCATGCTGTTGAAGCTGACAGCAGCACCTGGTGGGGACCTGGGTTCAGGGAGGATGAGGTTACTCAGCACAGGAGACCTAGGTTTGGCTACTCTGCACAGGGGCACCCAAGTAAATCCGAACACAGAAAGCAATAACTGTAATGTCCAGAACCAGGAATGGGATTCTTCAGTGTGGCTTTTATTCATATCCAAGCTGAACAAACAAAGCAAAGACGGACCCCCATGGAGCTACATTTCCTGGTAATGCAGATTAGAGACAACAGAACACTTTATCACTATTTCCAGCCCTCAGGCTCTAAACCCACCAGGCACACAGCCGGACCTGTACGCAGCTTTGGGTACAGCCCGACTTGTACACACATAGGTTTTCCCACTGGCCTGGCTCCCCGGCCACTTGATCCAGTCCATTTGAAGAATGAACCAATTATCCTGTTGTGGCTCCCTAAACTACACTAGAGTCTTCGACTCTTAGAGAGAATTTTCCTTACAATCCCGGCGCCTGGGTACTTCCCATCACTGGCCAAGTGCCTGAGGCAAAGTAGAAATCCACAGAAGAAATCCGTAGAGGTGGACCTGGTCACTAAAGATGGGGGGCCACCCACCTCCAGCTCCCATAGCCCATACCCGGCCATTTCTCTAGAAACTGAACAATTCCTGTACTGAACTTTTAAATGTAGATTAAGGGTAGATGTCTGTCACATCACCTCTACATATTATTTGCATCCCAACAAACTCTGGAACTTGAAACTAATTTTACTTTGCTTAGCCCATTTCTCTAGGCTTCCCAATATTTAGTAGTTCAATCCACACATTGTTACACAAGTCCCAGGGTGAAAACATAGGCCCTTTTAGCCAGAGCAGACACTCACCCTCTCGTTGCAGGTGCCCCACAGGCGACTCATAAATCTTCTTTTCTCCCAAATAAATACTGGAACATACAGGCAGCTTTTCCTCCACATGCAGAACTACGGGGTTGCCCCAGGAATCTGCAGGGAATCCTTCTCATCCCAGAGGGAGGGGGCACTGAGACCTGAAAACAGTGGTCTCCACCACTTCAGTACTCTTCTGTGTCTCTCTTTAAGGTGGAGACACACACCCTATTACTTAAAAGTAGCCCTCTGTCAGGGCTGAGGCTCCCAGAGTCTTTACTGAGCTGCTTTAACAGCAAGCTCCCTACTTCTGCACACACACACACACACACACACACACACACACACACACTGAAGACCAACTGCAGACACTGACTTCAAAACTCCCAACGTTCTATCTAACTCCCTTTGCTGCAGATTCCAATGTGGCTCATGCAGCTGCGATAGTTCTATTGGTGATGTCATCCCTCAGTCTCAGCTGTGACTGAGAACAGAGTGAGACAGTGTGAAACCCATTTAACTGGAGTTTCACAAGCTGCCTTCCCTGCCTACCACTAGGTCTTACTGGGATTCTAGTAACCCTGGGTAACAAGGGGGTTACAACAAAATGGAGAAAAGTCATTGTGCACACTGCAGCAGCTTACCTCCCATTCATTCACTTACAGCTGCTTTCAAAGCACTCGTTCTGCCTCCAGCTCTGCTATGGCCACGTACATCCATACAGCAACCGCCCCCACCTCTGCATGCCCGCTCTGCCTCTGGCTTCACGTAACTTTCTTTTCGTGCCCACACCCCTCTAATGCCTTCCCACACTTCTGTGTGCTCCTTCTACCTCTAAGAAAAAAGCAGAGGTCCTGATCGCGGCTGTCCTCGACGCTGGAAAAAAAAAATTCCCCCACCCTCTGCTGCTTCAGCACCAATGTGCCGCCCTCCTCGCACTTTAGCTTATGGCACATGCAACTAGATTTGCTGGCCATCGGCTCGTCGCTTCAGCACATGATGCAAAACTAAACTTACTACCCAGCGCCCCAGTGCATGACGCACGTACATAGAGACTGCTCTTCACTACTGCTCCCAGCAGCCAAACACAGAAATAAATTTCCAGATGGAAATGCAGGATCTGAAATAACATTTCCTGCCAAGAAACTGCCTTTCCTCGGAAATACGGAAAGCCAATATTTTGAGCCCTGCATTATGAACATCTTAGCACTGAGTATAGAGATACAGAGATAGTACTCTTAAATTAGAATAACATAGTCTATGTCCTTTGGTACAACATATTAGAGAAATAGCATACTAACATCATAGCAAATTAGATGAAATTTTATTTGATGCACTGTAGTGTCCAAGATGAGTCTGTTGCATAGATCCATAAGACATAGTCCAAAAATGTTGTCCAACAATCACAAGGTCTATGGTCTTCACATACGTCACTATGTGGTGACGATAATGTCCTAATGTAGAGCTATAATACATTAGTCCCAAAGTTGATGAACATGTCATTGCAAATTCCTGATGAACTAAAGAACTAAGTTTTTATTTTTTGGCTCCCATTCTGATCCCCCCCTGGATCTCAGCTCCTGCTCCCCACCTCCCCATGCTCAGGCTTACCCCCCCCGGGTGAGGCTGCCGGGTGGGCACCCCTTCCCCAAGGTCAACAGTAATGTGCCCTACCTTACCCCTCACCGGGTGAGGCCACAGGAGCGGAACCCTAGTTGGCAGACACTGTTGGCAGCGGAGGCGGTGGAGCAGGGCTTCACGCTCAGTGATGGTATTTTGTGTGCTCTAAGGGGGCGGAGACGTGCAATAATGGCCTGCATCCTCCCCACCCACCCACCAGTACAGCACCGGCACAGTGGATTCCTCCATCCTCTGCTAGGGGTCTATAGCGTGCTGCATACATTACCCCCCACCCCTGAAAGAGCAGTCCCTAGGATGTTCAATCCTTTCCCCTGGCTGGCCCTCCATCCCGAGTCCATCCCAAACCCAGGTCATCGGCATCGCAGACTGACGCACAACCTCTACGCTGGCGGGCTGGCTAAGAACTAAGTTTACAAAACATTAAAGCATTTTGTAATATTTAAACACACAGTAGAACATGATATCTGCGTCATAACTAAAGCAACTCTTTAACACCTCATTGGAGATGGGGGGTATGCCATAGGACTGGAGGATGGCTCATGTGGTACCCCTCCACAAGAGTGGACCCAGGAACAAGCCTGGTAATTACAGGCCAGTTAGCCTAAACTCCATAGTGGGTATGTTAATGGAGACCATTCTAAAAGAAAGGCTGGTGTCCTTCCTTGAGGAAAATGGTCTCCAGGGTGACTGGCAGCATGGGTTCATCACAGGGAGGTCTTGTCAAACCAACATGATTGAGTTCTTTGACTGGGTGATGAGGTCTACGGACAGGGGACAGGCGGTGGACATACTGTATCCGGCCTTCGGCAAGGCATTCGACTCAGTGCCTCATGGAAGGCTGATCAGCAAGCTTGGGGACCTGGGATTAGGGGACAAAATGCTGGGGTGGGTAAAGAGCTGGCTAAGAGACAGCAACAAGAGAGGTGGTTGGTTGGGGGGGGTACTGTCCAAACCTAGGCCTGTAACCAGTGGGGTATCACAGGGCTCAGTACCCGGCCCGGTGCTGTTCAACATATTCATAGGGGACATTGCATAGGGAGTTAGTAGCAAGATCTGCCTGTTTGCTGATGATACTAAACTCTGAGGAAGGGTGAGACATGGAGGAGGGGAGACAGGTATTAAGGGAAGACCTGGCTAAGCTGGAGAAATGGTCAGGTATCTGGCAGTCGGGCTTTAATGTGAAGAAATGTAAAGTAATGTACATGGGAGCAAGAACCCTAAAGGCCAGTTATTGGCTGGGGGAATACAGGTGACAGTAACAGAGAAGGAAAAGGGCCTGGGAGTAGTGGTCAGGGGTGATATGAAACACACAGCACAGTGCCAAATGTTAGCTGACAAGACAAATAAAATGGTAGGCTACATCGCCAGGGGTATCACCTCTAGGAGGGAGGAAGTTATTCTGTCACTGTACAGGTCACTGGTGAGAACAGACCTGGAATACTGTGTTCAGTTCTGGTGCCCATACCTGAAGAAAGATATCAGACTACTAGAGGGAACCCAGTGGAGGGCAACCAAAATGGTCAAGGGTATGAGGGAAAGAGCATAGGAGGAAAGGCTGAGGGAGTTGAATATGTACTCCCTGGAGGAAAGAAGGGAGAAGAGGGAAATGATTGAAACCTTCAAATACCTAAAGGTCATAAACAAAGTTGGTACAGAGGGCATCTTTAACCTAAGAAAGGAGGGACTTACAAGAGGGCATAGCCTGAAATTGGTGGGGGATAGATTTAAGAAGAAAATGAGGAGGCACTTCTTCACAGAAAGGATGGTGAAGGGGTGGAATGAGTTGCCGGAAGACATGGTGGCAGCAAAGACAGTGGCCAGTTTCAAGGGTGGGTTGGATAGGGTGACGAAGAGGATTAGGACCAAAGGGGACACTACTTGGAGGTGGATAGGGGAGGGTAATGGGATACTGGGGATTGACTCCAGGTGGAGTTGGTGGCGGTGGTGGTAGGGGAGGGGGGTGCTCCAGGAATTTAACTGAGCTGCACACTCGAACAGACTAGATAGACCATTACAGCCTTTTTCTGTTGGCAATTTTGTATGTTCATAACTTCTTGGACCGTTGCAGCCTGTTTCTGCCGGCAGTTTCGTATGTTCGTAACTTCTTAGATCATTGCAGCTTTGTTAGATCATGTGTTACAGCTTGCCAACTGAAGAGGTCTAAATTAAGAAACTAAAAGACTAAAACAGTCAAGAGTGTACATACCTCCTGAAGATACATACCAGTGGGAGGCTGTGTCAAACAAACCATATTTCTTCAACTGGGTAATGAGGGCCATAGATAGAGCCAGGGAGTGGGCTTTCTGTATCTAGATTTCAACAAGGCCTTTGACCGAGTCCCACACTGGGAGTTGGAAATTCGATGACTTGGGGTGGGAGATAAAATAAGTGGGTGGGTGAGAAACTGGCTGAAAGGGAGGACCCAGAGGGTAGTCCCAAATAGGGAGCATTCAGAGTTAAGGATGGTTGCAAGAACAGTCCCCAAAGATTTGTCTTGGGACTGGTCCTCTTTAACATATTTATGTGTGATATAGGGAAGGGGGTCCGGGGAAGCTATGCCTCTTCATGGACAGTACTAAAATCTGTGGAAGGGTAGACTGCAAAGCAGGTATAAGGGCCATGTAGAAGGCTCTGGGAAGACTGAAGCGGTGGCCAAGGGCATGGCAGCCAAAATTTAACACCACATGGTACAGGGCAATGAACATTGGAGCCAAGTTCCCAAGAACAGAATACATGGCTGGTGTAGTGAGGGAGAGGACAGCAGAAATGGACCTGGGCACATTAGTGCAGAACTGAAAAGTAGGGTTTCCACAAAAGCATTTAAACATAGGGGTACCCCAATCCTTTTGCATCACCCCCATGGCCCCCCATGTTTAAAGCAGAGCTCTGGCCCCCAATACTGTTAAAATTACAGCATTTGGGGCAACTTCCTGAAGAAAACAGGCAAAGAAGGGTGACCAAGAGCTACAAAAAGAACCCCTGTGAGAAGAAAAAAAGTAAAAGGACTTAGAGAAAGAAATGGGGAGGAAATCCAAAGTTCAGAGATGGGGACCATATGAATCATGCCTGTGTTGCTCGACAAATGCACCCATCCTTTCAAAATTTTCTAGGGGAAATCCTGAAAAGCATTTGCTTTGTGCATGAGGGATATGGGAAGGGTAAACCGGATATTGGGATACACAAGGAGAGGGATCAGTGGCAGGAGGAGGGAAGTGATGTTGCCCTTATGCAGACCCCTGGTACAACACCATTTGGAGTACTGTGTGCAGTTTTGGGCCCACACTTGAAGGACAGAGCGAGGCCAGAGCTGGCGTGGAGAAGAGCAACCGGAAATGATCCAAGGACAGCAGGGGAAGTCAAACAGGAAGCGTTCTGGGGACCACAATGTGTACTCATTGGAGGATAGGAGAGGAACATGTTAGAGAGGTTTAGGCACCTCAGTGCTATAAATGGGGTAGACGGCAGGGAGTAGTTCACACTGACTGGAAACACAGAAACTAGGGGAAACTCTATGAAGCTGGAGGTTGGGGGTGGGTTCAGAAAGGACGTCAGAAGTACTATATTTCCTTGTGGAAAAGGCAGAAATGGAACAAGCACCATAAAGAGGCAGTAGGTGCTGAAACATTAGGGAAGTTCAAAAGGGTGTGGAACAGGCACAAGGGAGGAGTGCAAGTGGGACAGTAGGGGGGATGGAGAAGGTGAATTTCCACTAGGTACAATTCATAGAAACAGAAACTGTCAGCAGAAAAGGCTCACAATTGGCCCACCCAGTCTGCCCAAAGAGTCCTCCCTTTTTGTACTGTTTCTGGCGGTATGTCTCATGCATGCTTGAAGTCTGTCACCATTCCATCCTCCACTACTTAAGCTGACAGTTGAATTCATGCTTCTACCACCCTCTCAGTGAAGAAGTATTTTCTCACGCCCCTCTTGAGCTTGTCCCCTTCCAACTTCATTGCATGTTCACCAGTCCCGGTGCTCATCCTCACCTGGACAAGGCTGTCCTCCTGCATGGTTTACCCCTGTGAGCTGCTTGAAGGTCTCAATCATGTCACCCCTCACTCTGCTGTCTTTCACAGTGTACATGCTGAGGTCCTTCAGCCTCTCCTCATAAGGCTTCCCCTGCACCATCCTGACTGGCTTCTCTGGACCCCTTCCATTCTGTCAATGTCCTTCCGGAGGTGCAGCCTCCAGAACTGCACACATTATTCCAGGTGGGGGCATACCAGGAAGTGGTACAGTTGCAGCATAACCTCCCTCCTTCTGCTGGTTATACCCCTCCCTTATACAACCCAGCATCCTACTAGCCCTACCCACAGCCTTGCAATAGTGCATTACCACACTGAGGTCCTTTACTTGTCTAGTGAAGGCCAACACCCCCCCCCATCTAATATTTAGCTCTGAGGTTCCAGTGCCTTAGGTGCATGATTCTGCTCTGAAACCCAGCTGCCATGCTCTTGACCACTCCTGACGTTTCCCCAGATCCCTCCACACTGCCTCTATTCCCTCCTGGGTGTTTACTCTATTGCAGATTTTAGTCTCATCTGCTAACAGGCAAGCCTTTCCCATCCAGTCCTCTGCAATGTCCCCTTTGAAGACTTTAAAGAGAACTGGTCCCAGCCCCAAACCTTCTGGTACCCTACTGGTCACACACACACACACACACACACACACACCCTCGCTGGAGTGTGTGCCATTTACCACTACCCTCTGCCTCCTGTTACTTAGCCAGTTGCACACCCACTTTACCAGTTTGTTCCCATCTCCCAAACTGGTCAGCACCATGAGCAAACTCCTGTGTGGCACTGTGTCGAAGGCCTTGTTGAAATCGAGGTGGGTCACTTCCACCACCTTCCCAGTCTATCTCCTTGGTCACCCAGTCAAAGAAATCTATCAGATTTGTTTGGCATGACGCCCCCCCACCCCCCAGTGAACCCATGCTGCTGCAGCTCACTGGATTCCTGATACTCAACCAGTCTCTCCTTTAGTAGGGTCTCCAGTAGTTTCACCAAAACTGAAGTTAGGCCAACGGGCCTGTAGTTTGCTGGACTCTTCCCTGCCGCTGCTGCACTCTTGTGCTGGAGGACCATCGATAGTTTTAAGGTTGGTTTAAAAACATATTTATTTAGTTTAGCTTTTACTTAGTCATGGTTGCTATATTTTAACGTATATAAAAAAAATTTATTATTGTGTATATGTTTTTACATACAGCGCCTTGGATTTGAAAAGCGCTAGATAAATAAAAGTTGGATTGGACCACGTCAGCCCTTCTCCAGTTCTCCAGAACCATCTGTTATTCCAGTGAGACATTGAACAAGGCTGCCAGCGGACAGCTAGCACTCCCCTGAGCTCCCTCCACACTCTGGAGCATACCCCATCCGGTCCCATAAAATTATCTATTTTCAAGACATGAAGTCCTGTCAGTACCCTCCAGGGCTTAAAATTCATTGGGGGATTTGCATTTTTAAGCCCAATCTTACAATTTTGAGGACATCTTGAGGAGAATCTACCCTTACAAAGCCAGCATGTTTTTACTTTTCTCCCCTTTCCTTGCAAAAGGGACTTGTGCCCAGTCATTGAAAATATCAAAGCTACAGAAATTCAGAGTACACATAAGGAGCCAGAAGAACTGTGGGTCACCCTGGAAACAGGAAATGGGACAGCCATAAGAACTGGGGTTGTCTACAGGCCCCCAGACCAGGGGGAGGACATAGACACATTACTGTTAGAAGATATACAAAACATGACAGCTAAAGGGGAGGTTCTGATAATGGGAGACTTCAACATGCCGGATACAGATTGGTCAATACTAGCAGGAACATCTGCCAGAACTAGACACATAGTGGATTCCCTGTATGGGGAGGCCTCAAACAACTGGTACAGCAACCCACAAGAGACAGGGCTATCCTAGATCTAGTACTGACTAACAGGAAGGGATCACAGATTCCAGGTAGAAGGTCACCTGAGGGCCAGTGACCATCACATGGTATGGTTCAATTTGGCTACTACATCTAAATCATCCCATTCCAAGGCAAAATATGGGACTTCAGAGGAGCTGACTTTGATAAGATGGCCAACAGAGTTAAGCTAGCCCTGGCAAAAAGAAACACAGGTGAGGGGTACAGGCAAAGTGGGCAGCATTAAGGATGCAATACTTGAAGCAACATCCCATTGTGTTAGACAGAAAAGGAAGTGCAAAAGAAGAAGGAAACCACTTTGGTTCTCAAATACAGTAGCAGAAAAGGTCAGAGCCAAAAGGCTGGCCTTCAGGAAATATAAGGAACACAGCGGATGAAGATAGGGAGGCATACCAAACTGCCCTAAGGGAAGCAGGGAAGGCAGTAAGGCAGGCAAAGTCCCAAACTGAGGAAACACTAGCACGAACAGTAAAAGAAGGTGGCAAGACTTTCTATAGATACATTAGTGAAAGAAGAAAGCCCAGAGGGTATTGCTAAGTTAATGGAGAAAAGGGAGCATGTGAGGAGGAGGACCCTGTAAAGGCATCTATCCTAAATAGATACTTTTGCTCAGTATTTACTGAAGAGAAGGTAGAGCAGGGCCCAGGCTCAGCATCATGGACACAGGGGGTAGGGAGGTGAGCACTACTCCCTTCACAAAAGAAAGGGTCTTACAAGAGCTTGCTAAGCTCAGGGTGGATAAGGCAATGGGACCTGATGGCATACATCCCAGGGTACTTAAGGAGCTAAAGGTGGCAGAACTGTTTAGTGAGTCTCTGAGCACAGGAGAGGTCCCAGAAGACTGGAGAAGGGCTCATGTGATCCCGCTCCACAAGAGTGGTAGCAGGGAGGAGGCGGGGAACTACAGACCAGTCAGTCTTACCTCAGTAGTAGGCAAGATTATGGAGGCACTCCTTAAGGAAAAGATAGTGCAACACCTGGAATCCATAGGGGCACAGGATCCAAGACAGCATGGGTTTACAAAGGAAGGTCCTGTCAAACTAATCTCATAGATTTCTTTGACTGGGTAACCAGAGTGGTGGACCAGGGGGAGCAGTTGATGTCGCCACCTTGACTTCAGCAAAGCTTTTGACACTGTTCCATACAGAAGATTGATAAATAAGCAGGGTAGGCTCGGGTGGGTCAGAAGTTGGTCAACTGGGTGGCAAACTGGTTGACGGGCAGAAAACAGAGAGTGGTGGTAAATGGTATACAGTCAGAAGAGATGCAAGTCACAAGTGGGGTACCTCAGGGATCAGTCCTGGGGCCAGTCCTCTTCAACATCTTCATTAGTGACATTGCAGATGGACTACAGGGTAAGGCTTGTCTGTTTGCAGATGACACCAAGATCTGCAACAAATTAGATGATCCAGATGGGGTGGGCAGAATGAGGAGAGATCTGGATAAACTAGCAAAATGGTCAGAAGAGTGGCAACTAGGATTTAATGCAAAGAAGTGCAAAATCATGCACATAGGGAAGAGAAACCCTGAAGCCACCTATAGGCTGGGAGGGGAGTTGCTAGCAGTCACAAAGGAAGAAAGAGACTTGGGCATCATCATCACTGATGACCTGAAATCATCCAAGCAGACCTCTAAAACAGTAGGTAAGGCTAGGGGGGTGTTAGGGTGTATTAGTAGGGGTATCACAAGTCATAAGAGGGAGGTAATAATCCCTCTTTACAAGACACTGGTTAGGCCCCATCTGGAGTACTGCGTGCAGTATTGGAAGCCACACCTTCACAAGGACGTTAAACAAATTGAGGCAGTCCAGAGAAGGGCAACCAAAATGGTGCAGGGACTGCATCAGAAGACATATGAGGACAGATTAACAGAGCTCAATATGTATACCCTAGAGCAAAGGAGGGAGAGAGGTGATATGATCGAGGCATTCAAACACCTTAAGGGCATTAACAAGGTGAAAGAGTCTAACATGTTTAAATATAAGAAAAATAGCAGGACAAGAGGACACAGCATGAGATTAGAGGGGCCGATTAAGGGGAATGAGAAATCTTTTTCACAGAAAGGGTGGTGGATGCATGGAATGGCTTACCGCGAAGAAGTGGTGGCTATGAATACAGTGCAGGGCTTCAAACAGGCATGGGATAGGCATAAGGGAGCAATACAAATGGCTATGAATAGATAGGCCACTGACAGAGCAAAGGCCGATGGCACATTTATAAGGTAGAAAAAGAAATGGGCAGACTGGATGGGCCTTGCAGTCCTTATCTGCTGTCAACTTCTATGTTTCTATTCCCTCCCCTCCTCAATCTTTATTGCTACCTGGTGGCCTGTCCCCTCCACTGTGAAGACTGAGAAAAAGTATCCGTTCAAAATGTCTGCTTTTTCCTAGTCTTCCTCTGCACAATCTCCCCTTCTGATTCTCACTAGCCCGCATTTTGATTTTCTCTTCTTCCCGATATAGAAGAAAAAAGCTGTATCCACTTTACTCATGTACCTTGTTATCTTTTCTTCCACCCAATACTAGGCTGGTTGTTGGGCAAACTAGATGGGTCACAAGGCCTTTATCTGCTGACGGTATCAATATTTCTATGAGGCTGACAGGGGACAGTAATACCCAAGGTGCCCCCGCAGTGGCTATGCCCGCGGCCAGTGGCTGAGCCAGGAGGTCCTGAGGCACAGAGGGGTTTTCCTTGTAGTTAGGATCCCCGGAGGGATATGGTGTGCAATGACACTGTCGCGACACCCTCCGCGCCCACAGGTAGGCGTCAGGATCTGCCCACTCCTCCACTCAGACTGTTATAGGCTCTGGTGAGTCCTCTCCGAGCTCAACGCTAGGGGCCAGGTGTGCTCCGAACACTAGGACACCCCCCCCACCGTAGGAGAAGAGCAGTCTCTTTGACGCCATCCTCCTCCCCCCCCAGCCGGCCCTCCAGCCAACCTAGTTTGCTTCCAAATTCAAGGTCACAGCTTCGCAGTGGCTGGATAACCGGTCAGGCGCCAGCAGGCCAGCGCTATTATTTCAAATTTAAATAAAAATGCTACAGCAGATTCAAAACGGGGAAAGGAGGACGTAAATATAAACACTGTCAGCAGATTGGGGCCCTGTGTCACACCAGGCCTACCCAGACCTACCTATCTGACCCATGCTTGAATCTTCCCATCGATTTCACACAGACTAACTCCCTTGGCAGGCTACTCCACACCTCCACCACCCTTTCCATAAAGAAATATTTTCTGAGGGCTCTCGCTCTCTTTTTAATTAATTTTTTAAATTCTATTCTTTTCTCCCCTGAGCTCCCACTGACCCCTTCGGTCCTCTGCCCTGCCCAGCCCCATCACTGGCCATCCTCGGAACGTACCTCACTTCTTGTTCCCCCGTGGATGCCCCCTCCATGGAAAGGGCGGCCCAGGGACCACACGTTTTACCCTGAACAGAGTTAAACATCGGTGAGGAATTCAGAGCTTTGATTGGAGGTGCAGGACCTGTGGCAGGGCAGTGGACAGCATTCTTTAGCATCAGTAACTTTTTTGCACTTAGCTGGCTAGGTGCAGATGCCCTGGAGGTGTGCCTTTAAGAGAATTTAAATGAGCTTAGGCAATAGCCGATCAGAAAACAGGAAGGGTAGTGAGCTGAGTGACAGCTGCTGAAGGATTCAGAATTTTTTCTCCACTAGACTGAACAACACTGCCCCTGAGGCGTCTCTCACCTTTCTTTGCTGACAGCCTCCTAGTGCTTATCTGGGTAATGTTTTCCTCATATTTCTTTTTTAATAGTGCGCTGAGTGAAAGTTTTAAAAATTTGTCAGCGCCACACTAATTTTTTTATTTTTAGCGCAACCGTGCTATCTTGACTTTATTTTTACCGCAACTGTTCATTTTAAATGTTAACTTTATCGCGGGTGCTTATTTTCGACGGTTCCCTTCATTTTTGAACAAACTCTTGTGGGAACTGTCGAATTAGGGACGGCTGCCTTATTTTTTACCTCAGACCTCGCGGGTTTTACAGCGGGGCACTCCATTGGAGTTCAGATTTTAACAGTGCCTGGGGGTCTCTCTCAGGATTGGCATATTAAGAGAAACCCTTCTATTATATACAGTACATTTATACATAAGGAACTGGACCTAAGTATCATCTGCCGCAGGTCTGTCTGAAAGGGTCCAGTAGTCACCTGTGGCAGCTGACAAGTATTGCCAGGTTTTCTATTAAGATTGGCACTGGTATAGATCCCAGTTCTACAACCACGAAAAAAAAAAAAGGCACTGGCAACAGACAGAGCTAATTAACTGGGGCAGGACTGGCCGGTGACATTTTCACAGAAACCTGTACTCAGTTTGTAAGGTCCAGGACTGGTTTGCTTTGCTTGAATTGGCAAACTTAGCAGACAGACTTTTGATTATTATGGCTGAGGACATATCAAAGGCTTCCGACTAGGGACCATCCAAAAGGAATAAAAATGTGAGGAGGTGCCGAGTAACCCTCCAGATCCCAGACAAAAATAAAGCTTCCAAATATGAAGTTTCTCACAAATTAAAAAATTATAGCAATTGGGGCGTGGCCTGACCAGGCAGAAGATGGCAGCATAATTCAGAATCCCTTCAGGATTGACTGCAATCTAAACTCATCCAGCCTTCACCAGACCTTTCTTCGGTACCAACTCCTGTGACCATCCTGTAATCTTACTGCCTGACACAATTTGTAAGTCATTTTTGATCCATCATCTACTTATATTCAATTATTCTACACTGTACTGCAGCATACTAGACCTCATCCTTCAGCACTATGGCAGATCTCCAAGCACAACAAACTCACTCGCTAGAGTGGAAGTTAATGTTTTCTAAACTGATGGCTGAGATTAATGATCTAAAAACCTCCACCCAACAGAATGCGACCATTCTTGAAACTTTTGGCCAGACAATTGCATTTAATGAGAAAACGGAACGGCCTGTAATACCACTGCTATTCATGACCTCCAGGCTACTGTCAATAATCAAGAGCGAACTATTAAATCCCTACAAGCCAAAATTGACGATATTGAAAATCGTAATCGTTGCAACAATTTACGATTTTTTGGCTTCCCTGAAGGTGTAGAATTAGGAGACACTACTGCGCTTTTATTACATGTGCTACCTACAATGCTTGAACTGCCTCCCAACCTAATGGTAATCATTGAGCGGTCTCACCGCACTCTGGGTCCCAGGCCAGCATCAGACCAGCGACCGAGGCCCATCATTGCTCGCTTCTTGAACTATTCCCATACAGAATTAATATTGAAACGAGCCAGAGAAATGGGGAAACTACAATGGCAAGAGTTTAATATTTCCATCTACAGAGACTTTTCAAAAGATTTAACCATTAGAAGGATGGCCTACAATCTACTTAAACAAAACCTCCAAAGAAGCATGAAATTTGCTCTACGTTACCCCGCGACACTATGCCTTTTCTTAGGCTCTTCCTTCAAGGATTTTGAAACCCATGAAGCCTTAACCAACTATCTGGAGGTTTCTCTTTGTAATCTTACCCTGGGAGGTTCAGCAGCAATTGGCAATCCGAACACAGCTCTGGTAGCCACACAGAGGGAGGACAAAGAGGTTCGGGAGCATGGGGAAGGTGTTGCAGAACTCACAGCCCCAAGCAGCAATGCCACAGCTGATTTTACCCCAAGGCAATCAACATGGTTGCAAGAGAAGCTTCTGTCGGGGCATTATTCTTCAAGACTTTCATGCTGTTCTAGCGAGTGTAATGCCCCAAAGTTGGGGCATCCCAGAAATATAAATTAAGTAAAAAGATTAGGGGTTTACAGGTGCCCAGGGTGCCTGTCTTAGGTACAGTCTGCAAGGTAAATAGATAAAGGGGCCCCTCAGAAGTGATTCCCATCCCTGTACAGTATAGAAACACTGTAATTAAGCAAGCAATAATACCCGACAGGGTGGGCGGTATTGGGCAATACCGGACCGCCAAGGGGTGTAATGACCTGGAGGGTATTACTGTGCTTAGAAAATGGGTACTGTGAAAAAAAATTGTTTAATAAAAAAATGTTATTACAAAATTAGTTTTAAATTAGTTTTGTAATAAAATAGTTCCTCCGCCTATATTAGAATGATGTGTCTTTTTTTAGCTGGTTTTCATGGTCACAGACTCACACACACGCACACACACACACACATACACACACACAGTCCAGTTTGCAAACAGTTGAATTTCCCTCCTGCAAAGACCCACAAAAACATTCAGTTTGTGATGTGTTTTTTTTTTTGTATACTGGCATCGGTCTGTTACCCTCCCTCTAACTCTCGTTCATGACGCTGGGCACCAAGATACTACTGATCACACCCCCACCCCATGACCACCACCAACGAGAGAAGAACGGACAATTTAGCAGCTTCATTTTATTCTTTTTTATATTTTAAATGGCAGGCTTGACAGCGGGTGGCTACGTGGAGGAGAGAGTCGCGAGAGGTCAAAAGGCTTTGCATTTTGTGCGGCAGTCAGCAGAAGTCAGTATATTTTACAGAAATCCTGTGTCTGCTGCTAGTGTGTGCCACTTCCCTACAAAGGCTACACTATGTGTGTGAAGAGTGGTGGTGGGATGTTCAGTCACTCAGTTAAAAAAAAAAAAAAAAAAAAATCATCTGACCGGACAGTAGCAGGCTCATGGTTGGGGAACTCAGGATAAATGGCTCCGTTAGTACGGTTGCGGCAGTTATTCTGCCATAAGGTGAGCACCGCGGCTGTTCTCACTGAAGGCACTGTTTACATTTGTTCTTTTATTAAGCTTATAGGGGACAAAAAATATGGATACCTGTCACGCTTTCTGTTATGGTGACAGCCTGAGTCGTGGGTGGCAGTCTCGCTAAGTGGGAAATTAAACATGGCGGTATTTGCTTTTTCAAAATTCTATTGGCTCAGTACTATTGGAACGAAATGGAGCAACAGAGACGTGGACTTGTTATTTTCTGGTCTCTATTGCCTCATACCCGACCAGCTGGTTGGTTGTTTTAGCCAATCAGCAGCCAGATTTCTCTCTATCCATTTTCTAATAAAGAAAAGTGCCCTGTGCACTTAAACCTTGGTAAAAAAAATAGAATTGATGTAGCTCCAGTAACAATGGCCCTGGATGGAATGCTGTGCTGAGCTGCTCATGCACAGCATTCTACTCCAGCCACTCTAGAGCCCTGGTGGGTTTAAGTTTAAAAAATATTTTTTTACAGTTGTTCAGTTGCTCCTGGGCAGAGGTTGAGGAGACAGGACACAGAAGTCAAGGGACAGGTTAGGGCTTACCTTGGGTTGAAGCCGTCCCTCAGGGCTTGCTGTGGTCCTGTTCTGTCTCCCCTGCCTGAAGACTCCTGTTTCTGCTCAGTTTTGTGGTCGGTGGTGCCATCGGGGCATCACAAAGAGAAGAGACGCCAGTTTGTCCGGTTTTGGGCTTAAGAGCCCCGTCGCTTTGTTATTTTAACCCCCCCCCCACGAGTGTTTTAAAAGTTTATTTCGGTCCCACGTCTGCGGAATAGAAGAGCCGCATCACGCCCGAGTTGCTGTCGGCTGTCTGAGGCCCCCTAGTCTGTCCCTTGCATTGCCAGCATCCTTTTACTCCCTCCTACTACCAGCAAGACCGCCCGCCTCCTGTTCTCCTCCTCGCTCCAGTGTGGTGTGCGGTGAGTCGGAGGCAGCACACAGATTCATGCTGCCTGCCTCGTCAGGAAATACTTTTTTTTTTTTATTTTAAAAGAGCGCTTTAGGCGCGAAGGCAAGTGGCCGAGCGCCGCAGGGCATCGGGTTGCTAGGACCCTGTATTTAAATATTCAGGAGGAAGGTGGGGTTAGCGATGCCGCTTAGGGAGGGGCTAGCTCAGAGAGGCCAAGCTAGGGCCTCATAAATATTCAAAAGGGGGCGGGATTCGGGGGCGGTGATCTGCCGAAAGAGTGGCAGCAGGCTCAGAGAGCCTTTTAGATTTAAAGGGGCCTTGCCACTTTTGGCCTTCTAATTATTTAAAGGGGCGATCCAGGCCCAGTAAAGAGGGGCAATTCAGGCCCATTTCTGTTAGGGCACCAGGCCCATTGTAAAGCAGGGCACCAGGCCCAGTTGTAAGAGGGCTATTAGGCGCACAGTATAGAGGGCACCAGGCCCATTTCAAAGGGCACCAGGCCCAGTTTTAAAAGGGCGATTAGGCCCACAGCTAAGCAGGGCATTTGGCCCGAGGTAAATGTACGGCATTAGGCCAGAGGTAAAGCAGGGTCCCAGGGCAGCCCCAGCCTAGTGGATTAGGGCAAGCCAGCCTAGTGGTAGTAAGGGCAGCCCCGCCCTAGCGGATTAGGGCAAGCCAGCCTAGTGGTAGCAAGGGCAGCCCCAGTCTAGCGGATTAGGGCAAGCCAGCCTAGTGGTAGCAAGGGCAGCCCCGGCCTAGCGGATTAGGGCAAGCCAGTCTAGTGGTAGTAAGGGCAGCCCCAGCCTAGTGGATTAGGGCAAGCCAGCCAAGTGGTAGTAAGGACAAAGAACCTCTGTGCACAAACACTGAGGCAAGGGTTACCCCAAAGGGCATTTGGCTGGGAAGCCAAGTTTCAAGAAAATACAAAATCACACATGCCCCCACAATGCAAAGCATCATGGGCTGCATATGCAAATCACCACAGAATATTATGCTGGTCCAACTTTAAGCAGAATTGCATGGTGCCAAAAGGCCTCTCACACAGTTTGCAAAGGGTGCTAACAGAAGACACAGACACGTGTTTCATCCTACCAGGACTCATCAGTATGCCTCGTCTGTTTGACACCCCAGTGGAATGGACCAGCTACCCCTAAAGCAGTGTGCCTGGGATATATTGTGGTGAACCCATTAAAACAAAAAACTATTTAAAAGACAAAGAACCTCTGTGCACAAACACTGAGGCAAGGGTTACCCCAAAGGGCATTTGGCTGGGAAGCCAAGTTTCAAGAAAATACAAAATCACACATGCCCCCACAATGCAAAGCATCATGGGCTGGGCAGCCCTGGCCTAGCGGATTACGGCAAGACAGCCTAGTGGTAGTAAGGGCAGCCCCGGCCTAGCGGATTAGGGCAAACCAGCCTAGTGGTAGTAAGGGCAGCCCTGGCCTAGCGGATTAGGGCAAACCAGCCTAGTGGTAGTAAGGGCAGCCGTGGCCTAGTGGATTAGGGCAACCCAGCCTAGTGGTAGTAAGGGCAGCCCCGGCCTAGCAGATTAGGGCAAGCCAGCCTCGTGGTAGTAAGGGCAGCCCCGGCCTAGTGGATTAGGGCAACCCAGTCTAGTGGTAGTAAGGGCAGCCCCGGCCTAGTGGATTAGGGCAACCCAGCCTAGTGGTAGTAAGGGCAGCCCCGGCCTAGTGGATTAGTGCAATAAGTAGGGCATATAGGCCCCATAGCAAATAAGGCATTTAGGCGTTTAGTGTTCTGGCACTAACATAGGGCAAGTGGTACCCTCAGTATAGAAGTTAGGGCATCCTTAGCAAAACATTCAGGGGTAGCCAGATCCTATTCAGGAAGGCCCTACAGTCAGGGAAAAGGGTCCATCCAAGGGTGCTCAGTTCACAAATACTGTGAAGCTGCTGTAGCAACTGTACTGTTCATACAACTGTTATTGCTCAAGTACTTGAAAGACTGTGAACTTGCTAGGAAACACCAAGACTGTATTATAAATTGATTGTGGTTATTTTCCCCTCGTTATCTGAACTATTGTCCTAAGCATCTGAACTACTGCCCTAAGCATCTGAACTATTGCTCTAAGCTTCTGAACTATTGCCCTAAGCATCTGAACTATTGCCCTAAGCATCTGAACTATTGCCCCACCAGTAATAATTACCCCATAATTTATAATTTGCCCTTCCCCTAGCAAATTATTGTATCATTCCACAGTCCTCTGGACATTGCAGAAAGGTGCATCTTTCAGCTACATTGTTACCAGTGTATGGGGGCAGTCTCAATCTTCTACCACACTGCAGTCCCATAGTGTGGTTTGTGATACTTCGTACTCAGAATCAGTCTCTACCCAGAAGAGGACATCTTCTCATCATTCTTCACTCAAGTGGGATCATCAATCAGATCATCTCCTCCGTCTGTGTCATCCGCCGAAGTTGAGTCCATCACCAGTCGTACAAGTTGTACCCGCCGTTTCTTGTTTTCACAGCTCGAAGTTACGTCCGGCGAAGCGCATCACAACAGCCGTGCCACTGTCGTTTGGTATGGTTCCTGATCCAGATGTTCCGACATTGGTCGCCCTCCACAGAAGAGTGTGCACATCCTGGAGAACCTGGTCTGCGCCCCTGGTCGTTCGCCGAGAGTCGAGTCCGTCGAAGCCCAGTTCAGGACGCATTCGACGTTTCTTTATTTTGTTCTAGGTTCTGGTGACAAGATTGCAGAATCAACCATCCTCTCTATAGATTCTCCTGGCTCCTGGTCCTATCAGAGATCCTTCAGAGTTTAGCTGACCCTTGGAGTGTTGCAGCATCATTCAGGTCGTGGTAGTCCTCGAGTGGATTCGTCGCCATGCAGATCCTGTTTTCTCCTCATCCTTGGCGGCCCTGGAAGTGGGTTTTGGCCAAGGCATCCTTTGTCTTCAGTTTGGAATCTGACAGCCTGTAAGTGGGTTATTCCAGGAACCAGTCGCTTTGGTTCTTTCATTCCGGCAGCCTTGGAGAACGTGGGCTTTTGCCGAAGAATCATATGGTTAGGTTTACCAAACCTATCACCACCTAGTGGCCTTTACAAGGTCATCGCTGGGAATTGTGTTAGTATCAACTATTTCATTTGCTTCCCCTTTGTAGCTACTATCGTAGAACGACAGTGTACACGAAGACGGCAGACCTCTGGACTCCTGTGACATTGGACTTCGGTAGAATAGTGTGGTTATAGCTAAACCAAATATTGTTATGAATAGGACCTATCATCTGATTTTCACCTAAGCTTAGTAACAGAAATAAGAACTGTTGAATAATTATAGAAGTATAGTGGCAGTAGGCCTAAATATATATGCTATTCCTGTCTGAAGTAATTTTGGCAGTCATAGATAAAAGTGTTCTGTCCTCTTTACCACCCTATTGTTTTGGGTGACTTCTCCTCCTCTTGTGACTGTGTCTCCCTACCCACTGGTACTAAATAAACACCCTGCGGGCACTGAATCTCTAGGATGACTCCTGCTGCTCCTTGTCTGGGTAACAGTTATCTTATCCACAATAATTCAGACCTCAGTGTCTCACTGATCTCTTTCCACCATCTTTGGAGCAGAGTACCACAGAGCACCTCTGAGACCATCATATGAGGTCTCAGCCCAAACACCCCAAGCTGCAGCCTCTCACCTTCAAATCAACCTCTCTATTCCCTTGAGCAATAAGTTTGCTCTCTTGGAGGATGACATGTACTTCTCGCAAGAGGATTTTTCCCAGCAAATTTCAGATGAACATCCCTCTAACTTGGGCCCGGTGCCTCAGGGATGTATTTCTGCCAATAATTCATGGGCAGAAGCTGTTGCAAGCTCCCCCCTCAAATCTTTAGTGCCACCAAAAAAGAAACTTAAGGCAAAGGCTAAAATCAAAAACATCAATAGTCACAATCCCGCTAACAAATCTAAGGTGTCATGAGCTTATATGGTCAGTAATATGGTCACAGTTGCTATATCTTGGTAGGTTTTGCTTCCAGGATACTTAAAGGGAGTGCCAGTACACTTTTTCTGCCTAGTGGCCCGCTCTACAGTCTATGCTACCTGGTTGCTTTCGCTCCCAGCAGGTGCAGAAAGCAAAGGCTGTACATCGCGGCACGATCAATTTACTTTTTGTTATAACGTTTAAACAAGCAGCTTAAAGATCCTCAAGGGAACTTTGGTATATCAGCAATGCTTTTCTAAGTGATTATTTTAGTGTTAGATCTTATACATTACCTCACTAGACAGGCTCGCTATATCTAGCCTTTTAGTCTCCAATTTAGCAGTGCATCAGGTTTATAGTCTTTGGGCTGTTCAGCTGCATATCTTCAATCAGTGTGCTTCCTGATTATTGCCTTGTCTTTTTTTATATGTGAATTATCATATATTACAAGGCAACTTACCCCTTCCCTCTCCTGACGACAGGTTCTTAAGTAATATTGCCAACTATATTTTATTTAACCCCTTCCCTACGCTCCATTATTCTTACTACTGCCCGTTTACAATATGTAACTATCATTAGCACTCAACAAGGAGGGCTATGTTTGGTGTACTGTTGCAAAGGATTGTCGATCTACATCTTCCTTATGCTCCTTATTTTACTGGAAGCCTACAGATATCATAAAGATCCACTGCTGTGTGGTCCCTCCAGTTTTGGGGCTCACTGCGCCTAGTTTCTTAGACGTAGTCACCCCATATAACATCTACTTAGGTGATTTTCGAGTAATCGGAGCAGACCTTTAATATGACTTTCTCCTCTGTCCACAGTTATCACCGAAGCCTATACCTCCTCATACAATCCCAATTTGCATCTGGCTCAGGGCGTAAGGGCTTAAACTGGCCTCCCCTTTCTCTCACCCCCCCCCCAATATTGTATTTACTATGTACTTATTCTGTTGCGAAGTATAGTCAGAGTTACTCTAATGTGGTAATACATAGATACATAGACAGTGTCAGCAGATAAGGGTCTATGGCCCACCAGTCTGCCCATTTGAGCTTGTAAGTTCAGTTTGTTTTCCTAGAAGTCTGTTGCCCTTACCCTGACCTCTAGAATTCCTTTTATGTCTATCCCATGCATTCTTAAATCCTGTGATTGTTTCAGCCCCACCACTTCCTCTGGCAGGGTGTTCCACTTGTCCACCACCTGCTCTGTGAAGAAATTCTTTCTCATGTTTCCTCTGAATCGTCCTCCTCCAACTTCATCCCACTCTAGTCCTGGAACATCTTTTTCGCTTACAAATAGTGTTTTCCTGCACCCTGTTCCTCCCTGTAAGATACTTGTATGTCTCTATCATATCCCTCTCTCCCTCCTCTCCTCCAGGGAGTACATGTTCAGTTCCTTCAACCTGTCTTCATAGGACTTGTGATGCAATCCATGCACCATCTTTGTTGCCCTCCTCTGAACCTTCTCTACCCTGTCTGTCCTTACGTGGGTATGGTCTCCAGAACTGTACACTGTACTCCAGGTGGGGCCTCACTAGTGTCTTGTATATGGAATTATGACCTCCTTTCCTGCTGGTGATGCCCTGCCTATGCATCCCAGCATCCTATTTGCTTTACCTGCTGCCTTGTCACACTGTTTCCCTACCTTGAGGTCATCAGAGATGACAACCCCAAGATCCCTTTCCTGCTTGGTGCATGCTATATCCTCCACCCCCTAACTGATATATTGTGCCAGGGTTTTTGTGCTCCATATGCATTATCTTGCACTTCTTTGCATTGAATTTCAACTGCCAAACCCTTGACCATTCTTCAAGTTTCTGCGAGGTCACTTCTCATTCTGTCTACACCCTCTGGTGTGTCTACTCTGTTACAGAGCTTTGTGTCATCAGCGAACAGTGAAATTCTGCCTTCTAGATCCTACGCAATGTCACTGATGAAGATGTTGAATAGGACCGGTCCCAGCACTGATCCCTGTGGTACCCCACTGGCCACTCTTCCCTCTGTGGAGTGACAGCCATTACCACCACCCTCTGTGTCCTGCCACCCAGCCAGTTACCTACCCACCACACTACTGTCCTGCCCACCACTATTCCCCAGTTTGTGTAATAGTCTTCTATGTGGCACAGTGTCAAAGGCCTTGCTGAAGTCCAGATAGGCCATGTCCACTGCCCTCCCTCCCTGATCCACCTCCCTAGTCACCCAGTCAAAAATTCAACGAGGTTGGTCTGACATGACCTCCCCTGGTGAAACCATGCTGCCTTGGGTCCTGTAGTCCACTGACAACCAGATGTTCCACCAATCTCTCCCTCAGTAGTGCTTCCATGATCTTCCCCACTACCGGTGCGAGGCTGACTGGTCTGTAGTTCCCTGCTTCCTCTTTGTTCCCACTTTTGTATAAGGGACTACATCTGCTGTCCTCCAGTCTTTGGGTACTCCCTGTTTCCAGTGATCGGCTAAACAGGATAGCCAGAGGTTCAGCCACCACCTCTCTTAGTTCTTTAAGGACCCTGGGGTGCACCCGTCTGGCCCCATTGCTTTATCAACTCTTATTACTTCCAGTTCCTTCAGGACCCTTTCTCGTAAAGGGACTTGTGTCCATTTCTGCACCATTCTCACCCCTTGTACTCCCTTCAGACCCATTACCCCCCTCTTCCTCAGTAAAGACTGAGCAGAAATACCTGTTCAATATGTCAGCTTTACTGTTGTCATCCTCCACGCGGCTCCCATCCTCCCCCTTCAGTCTCACTATCCCTCCCTTTGTCTTTATGGGTAATGATCTACTTTTCCTTTTATATTTGTTCATTTGCATTCCACCTGGCTCCCGGAATTCCTTGCTTTATGTCTAGGCTGTACTGGCATCTCGTCTATGGTTCTTTTATTTACTGTTATTTTGAGTTGGCATATGTTGTGCTATTACTACCAATGTTTGTAAATAAGTTCTGGTGTTTAGCTTTATCCTTATACCTTGTCCTGTTAGCTTAGAATTAAGCTGAGGTTATTACAGTCCCCTACTCTTCTTGGTATAATTCCCTTTCAGTTTAGCTTATCAGGAATACTTACTTTATCATATTACTAGCATCAGACTTAGGTTTGGGCAGATATTTATATCCGGCCTTCCCCAGTCTCCTCCCTACATCGACACCCCAGAGTGTGGTGAGAGAGTCTCTTAGCCAGTTGGTTGACTCATATCTCCTCCCACCCATAAAAAGTTTTCTTTGTTATTTAGCTTACTAGTATTGTTGTTGTTATTAATGACTTTTTTCCTTCCCCATCTCTGTTCTAACTTTAATAAGAAATCTGTGCTACTCATGTATCATACATCTCACTTTTTTTGGCTTGAATGTTCCTGCCACTCCCTGCATATACGTAAGCTCTCTATATTGTATTGTAATCATCCTCTGTCTCATTTATTTGTTCCTTCACACTCCAGCGATTATTCCCTTTCTTTAACACTAACAATATGAGTGACACACTTTTATATACATGGAATGTGAAGGGACTTAATTCTCCTTGTAAGCAAAAACAAATTCTTTCACATCTCGAAAAACATAAAACACAAATTGCTTTCCTTCAAGAAACAAAATTGTTAGCAACGGATGTTCATAGACTTAAAAAAGATTGGGTTGGTCAGATCTATGAATCACCCTATATTTAAAAAAAAAAGAGGAGTTGCTATTCTTATTCATAACAGTCTCAAACGGTCTCTTGTAAACTCCCTTTCTGACACTGATGGCAGATGGGTGATGGTTAAATTGAATAACAACTCTGGTCGTCTTCTGCTTGTTAATGTCTACGCAGCCAACTCCGACACCCCAGAGTTTTTTCACAATTTAGCTCAACAGATTCTATCCTTTAACACTGATAATACACCTGTTATTCTCGGAGGGGATCTTAACTTAGCTTTAGAAGCCAGCATTGACAGAAGTAGCCCCACTACAGATGCCCACCCTAGAAGTATTAAAGCCCTCTCATTACTAATGCAAGATGCTGGATTAGCTGATGTATGGCACCTCCTTCACCCCCATGATCGAGAATGTACTTTTTACTCCTCTCTACATAAGACATACAGTAGAATCGACTACTGGTTAGCCTCTCCTATTATAATGGAAAAAACTATTGATTCATATATCTCTCCCATCATAATCTCGGACCATTCCCCTGTCAAACTGCAACTTTTGTGGCGCCTATTAGCACCTAAATCTTCTTACTGGCGGCTGGACCCTCTCCTTCTCATGGATCCCAATTTCTTACCCATGATCAATGCACAAATTCAGGACTTCCTCTTTCACAATAATCCAACCAAATCTTCTATGTTCTCTATATGGGAAGCTCTTAAAGCTACGATTTGGGGGAAAATTATCAGTTATGCTGCACATAGGAAAAGAGTAAGGGAACAACAACTGGCTTTTTTGTAAAAATCTCTTAAGGCTAAAGAGAATTTATACTTTTCCTCTAAAAAGCACTGTCCTGATTCTCAACTTCATCTTGAAATTCTTCGACTTAGAGTCAAAATAAATGAATTAATTTCTCATAAAACTGAACTAGCCTTGTTTAAACTTAAATATAAGTTTTGGGAACACGGCGATAAAAACGGGAAACTCCTCTCTTACCAGCTCAAATCACAACAAATGGAACGACATATCCTAAGCCTAAAAGATGAACAGAGTACAATTCACTCTGATAACCCCTCTATAAACCTTATCACGAAAACCTTTTATCAAAAACTATACTCTAACACAAACCACCCTTCTACTTTACAAATTCAACAGTACCTTAAATCATTACATCTTCCTCATCCTTCTACTCTTGAAACAAATTCTTTAGATGAACCCTTCTCGCTTCAGGAAATCCAGAAAGCTTTGTCTTCCTTGAAATCCAGCAAATCCCCTGGAGGTGACGGATTCCCTGTCGATTTCTATAAAATGTTTTCCGACACCTTATGCCCCCTTCTTAATGTTTATCAGGAAGCTTCCAATACTGGCAAACTTCCCCCATCTTGCACCGAAGCAATCATAACCCTAATCCCTAAGAAGGAAAAAGACCCCACTCGCTCGCAAGTTACAGGCCCATTTCTTTATTAAACACGGATGGGAAGATGTTTGCTAAACTACTAACTTCTCAACTTGAATCCCTGATTCCCAAGCTAACCCATCGTTCACAAGCTGGTTTTATTAAACATTGATCTGGTTCTAATCACCTACGATCCCTATTTAATCTAATTCACAAAGTCAAATTCCTCAAGACACCAGCTGTAGCTATAGCTATTGATTTCGAGAAGGCCTTTGATTCCTTAAACTGGGACTACCTATATCAAGTTTTATCTCATTTCAGTCTGTCTCATACCTTTTGCTCCTGGATCAAGCTATTATATAATTCCCCTGTTGCTAAAGTACTTACTAATTGCACCCTTTCCTCTTACTTTCATCTAGCAAGGGGAACTAGACAAGGCTGTCCCCTATCACCTTCCCTGTTTATTTTAGCCATGGAGCCCCTGACTGCTTGTTTACGACAATCTTCTGGCATTATGGGCATACCCGTGGGCAATTCAAGATATGTTTCTCTCTCCTGCGCAGATTGCCTCTTAATCTTACTTGAAAACTAGAATGAGGCTAGGCCCCTGTTGGTTGATTTGCTTAATAATTTTACTAACATTTCTGACATTGCTTTAAATTATGGTAAATCACAAACTCTGCCCCTTAAAGACCACTGAACATACGTCTTGGATTCTGTTGGCCACCACAGGGTATAACATATCTAGGAATCAAAATTACTAGTAACTTAGGGAAGATATGGGACATTAACTTTAACCCCCTTACTAGATAACATCAAAACAATTCTGGACAGATGGAAGCTTCTTAATCTCTCCTTCATGGGCAAAATCGCAGCCATCAAGAAGTCCACATCTCCCAAGATTCTTTACCTCTTTGCCAATATTCCTTTAGTCTTACCATCCTCCTTTTTTGCTAAAATTGACAAATTAATAGGCAACTTTATCTGGGAGGGGAACCACCGAGATTTAGCCGCAACAAACTTCGATCACATTGGAAAAAAGGGGGATTTGGACTCTCCTGGTTCAAAGGCTGCTTCGGGGCTTTTCGAATGGCCCAAACCATTAAATGGTTTCAGAAACCCTCCCATCACTCACCACTACGGGTTGCAATGGAATCTGCATTGTGCCCGAGAGGAGTTTCTACTTCCTTTATTTTTAATCCAATTTCCTTTAAACTAAAATCTCACCCGACTATATCATCCTCTCTTCTTTATTGGAAACTAACCCACAAATTCCTGAAATCCAATCCAACACCCTGGTTTTATGCCCCCTTGTGGGGCAATCCACTGTTCACTTTAGAAGATCACCCAAATTTTCTGTCATATGTGGCGGAACAAAGGCATTTTCTTTCTCGGAAATACCTTGGACCAGAATTCACTCACTCTTAGATCGTTCTCGGACTTGCAGGCTACATGGAAACTTCCTAAACAGGACTTCTGGAAGTTTTTACAAATTCGGGCAGCTTATAACTCTCTCTCTAGTTTAGTGTATAAGCATACTCTTCTAAACCCATACATCTCGCACTGGACTAATTTATCAGTAAAATTGAATAGCTCCATTTACAAAGACATTATTGACAATCTACCTGATCAGTCTATACAGGCCAAAAATAAATGGAGTACTCTTCTTAACTACAATACTTCAGAAGCACAATGGAGTAGTTGTTGGCGTCTTGCACAAAATACCTTTAAAGATGCCCGTAGTTCTTTAATACAGGCTAAAATCCTTCATCTTTGGTATAGAACCCTCTCTGTGCTTCAACGAATGGGTCTATTAAATAATAACAACTGCTGGCGCTGTAATTTGGCTAACGTGGATTTACTGCATATCTTGTGGTTGTGTGCTCCCATTAATAAGCTCTGGCATAAAGTCTATTTACTTGCCTCCATAGTAACAGGACAAAAACTACCTTTTGACCCCAAGCTATTCCTTCTAGGCATCCTTATCCCCAATAGCTCTCTCCTCTCGCATGCACATTTTAGATGGCTAAACATACTTCCTCTTCTGGTCAAACATCTGATTCTTATGAAATGGAAATCAAATCTGGTGCCTTCTCTTTCAGATGTTCTTCAAAGCCTTTCTCAGCATGCCTCCTACACCGATTATCTCTTGTTACTCATAACCGACTCATTGTATATGACAGATGTTGGCAGGATTACTTCAAGTACATCGAACCTAGTTCTTCTAGACCCTAATTCTTAGGGATATTTAGCCCTCTTCTTATTTGGCTCACAGATTAGGTTTTCCCGAAACTTTTGTGCACAAATATCTCCTTTTTTTCTACCTCCCTCTCTCCTTCCTTGCTTTTTTCTTTTCTTTCTTTCCTTGCACACTTTTCTCTTATCTTTACCTCTCCAGTACTGAACATTGTTCATATTACCACATTTATCACTTTTTATAATTTACTGAATTCCTTGCCATAGCCTGCCGTAGCATTTATTTTGTATATGGTTGCCATTTCTGATTCTATAATGCCCTATTGATTATAACCCTTCTGCTTTCCACTTATAACTTGTCTAGGTTTGTGTTTTATTATCAATACGTGTATATAAGGCTTCTCTAATATGTTTACCCTAAATACTGTGTTTAAGTGATAGTGTATACCTTATATAGAGGATATTCTTCTATTGTATAAGATGTGTGCTTTCTTATATACTCAAATTTCAATAAAAAGATAAAGTGGAAAAAAAATAATAGAAATGACGAAGGCAGGAAGCTTTATCAAGCCACTGATGAAGTGGCTAAAAAGGAAGTCTGTCTAGACATAAATGCCCCCGTTGCTCCTGGGAAAGCCAATAGCGAGACAACAGGCAGCTTAAAGCATACGGAAAAAACAAGTACTTGCAAAGTCTTCGCAGTATTCCATCTGTGCAAAATACGGAAAAAGCATGGAAACTGTTTCAGACCTACAAAAGATGGGTCCTTTCTTTACTGGGGCTGGCAAACACTCTTCCACAGTTCTCTTTCTCATAGACTGTGAGGGTGATACAAGTGATGATAAATAATTTTATGATGCCCCTGCCAACAGAGGCTACTAACACTCTCCCACAGTTCTTGCCCCTGAGACTGTGAGGGTGATACACTTGATGGTAAATAATGTTATTATGCCCCTGCATGCAGGGGCTGCTATCACTCTTCCACAGTTCTTGCCCCTGAGACTGTGATGGTGATACTGATGATATAAGAATTTTTATGATGTGGAGGGTCTAGAATCCTATGTATCCAAGGAGGTTCTCCCTCTATGCCTTCGTTTATCCAAAACGTATTGGACACCCTGGACCTCCCTTCTCAGGAGTCCTTCCAAGGTGAGGAGAAAGATAAGAAAAGATTACAGGGAAATGAAAGGTTCCACCTCCTAAAAGCCTTGTCTATAATGAAAAAATATAAATAAAAATACCACGAAACTGCTTCAAACCTCCACTTCTGTGGCAGAGGTTTACAAGCAGTCTAAAAGTGTTAATAAATACATAAATATATCAATTGTTTAACAATACTGAGTAATTGTCTGTACATCCCAGTCATGTGAGTATAGTGCATCAGGCAGCTTGTGAAAAAGTTGGGGTCTCCTCGTTCTCCTTGCTCCCTGGATAAGGACTCCAGAAAATAGATTTCTTAGTTACGCGCGAAGCTTGTCAAAGGTTTTACCTACTTGGCTTTTCAGCCAAAAAAAAAAAAAAAGCACTGCGCAACTCTGTCCTGGTTCTGGTGCAGGGGCCGGTGGAAACAGCTAAACTGCTCTGGAAGCTATGTAGTACCAGTTCCACAGGACGACAACAAGGATGCCGCCTCCAGAGTCACGGCCTCTGCCATCTCTCTGAGGCACTTTGTCTGGCCTAGAACTACTGGTCTATCCTCAGAGTCCCAGTTTAAGCCATGGGTTTTCCTTGTGATCAAAACTTACTGTTCGATTCCAGAACATCTCATTGCAACAAGGCCCGCTGCTCCATGGAAATTCCTCTTGAGGGCATTAGGGGCAGAGTTTTTTTCCCAGCCTTCGCTCAGGCTTCCTGTGTGCCCTGACTCATTCCAGCACATCCAGGGCACACAACAACATTCTTGGGGGGGGGAGTGACCAGAGATGGTCACTGCACTGCTGGTCACTGCTGCTTGCAAGTGGTGGGGGCACTGCAGTCAGGACAGGCACTCCTCCTGCAGCATGCTGGATGGGGCTAGTGCTGCTTGCAGGTGAGGGGGGGGCCACGACAGGCACCCCTCCTGCAGAATGATGTATGGGACTTCCTGGCCCATGTGTAGCCCTTCTCCCATTATAAAATTAGCTCCTTGGGGCCCCAACATCAGCTGCGGTACTATGGCCCCTTGGGAGCCAACTGATACCCCCCTCCTTGTTACTTCCTGCCTGCCTTCTGCAGGTTTTATATTTAAGCAATATATTTCAATAGGGTGTGTGGATATACTGGTGGATTTATCACAGCTGGTGTGGTTGGGTCATGAGGCACAGCAGGTGACTTAACCACACCAGAGGTAAATCCACCAGTATGCCACCCACACCCATATTGGGGCATACTGCTATTATACAATAGCTCCATTTTTTATACTGAAAAATAGTAGAAAGTTTCTTTATATTTTTATGCAATTTGTGGGTGATTTTATTGCTCCGCCAGAAGAAGTACTGCTTAGTTCTGGGGCTGTGGAGTATTGCTTTGTGCTTAGAGGGCAGTGTGGTTTTATTTTGGGGGTGGGGAGGGATGACTAGGAAGTGTTTGAATCTGGACCTAGATTGTTTTTTTGGTTGTGTCCCGGCTGCTTTTTGATGTATGAGCCAGGACAGGATTCAAATTTGTTGCTCATTTGTTTTGGTTTTTTTGTTTTTTTAGAACGGAGGTACTGCTCCATTTTTTTGCTACTTGTGCGCATGTGTGGCAGCACTGGTAATTGCTGCGGTTACTGTTAGGTGTGTTTTTAAGTTCTTCCATTTTGGGTCGAGAGAATGCAGTCCATTCTGTTTGTATTTATTTCTTTTTGTTCTGCTTTGGCTCGGTTGAGAATGGTGCAGACTGTTGATGGGTCACCTTTAGCATGTGCTAAGCGGCGACAGCTTCTTGTTTTAATTTTGGAGCATGGTGACGAACTATCAGATATTGTCACAGGATTGGGGGGACAACACTGTGTTGAAAGGAATGGGCAGGTACACACTTGGCGTTTTAAAAAAACAGAAGTGTTGGAAATGTATTTTAGCTACAGGTTGTGGCTTTAAAGTTTTGTTTGGAGAATTACAGAGCCAGGCCAGTTTGGACATCTTGTATCTTCAAAAAAATAGCCATAAAACTCACCACAGATCAGACTAAAACCTAGGGCATCAAAAGTGTGTTTTATCTTCAATAAAAGCCCTAAAACTCACCACAGAGCATCTAAACACCCACAGCTTCTGGGGGCCGGCCGCCGGCTTTACTATGCTCCCCAACTCACTGAAACACAGAAGTGTACCTATTTTGACTAATGAAATGTTGGAGGGTCTGCTGCAATGGCCAGATCAGGAGTACTCTGTTCGCAGGTGCTATAAAACTTGGTCTCTCGCCTTCTACCTGGAGTCCGCCTTTCAGCAATTCACCTCCCAGGCAAACACAATGCTCTGGCAGAGGCTCTAGTCGCATCAGTCAAGGCCAGAGTTAATGGGCTCTGAACAAACAAGTACTAGTCACAGTGTTCAGGCGGTTGGGCACCCAGAAGTGAATCTGTCTGCCTCTCCCCCCTCAGTCTCCAGTTTCCTCAGTTCTGTTGCAGGCACCAGTCCTGGTATCACCTCCTCTGGATGCCTTGATCCTGGTCTGGTCAGGGAAGTTATTAGATGCATTCCCTCCTTTTCCCTTGATTCTCAGGGTAATTCTGAAACTCTTACAACAGCCTGCAGCTAGGATCCTGGTGGCTCCGGACTGGCCCAAGCAAGCCTGGTACCCTCTCCTTCTCTCAATGCCCTACAGCAGTCCATTTGTCTGCCTCCAACTCACTCCCTGCTGAATCTTCCTCAGACAGGAGTGCAGTATCCAGGCGTACATTCCTATCACCTCAAGGCCTGGTTCGGGAACGGTTACAGCCTGCATCCTCACAGTACTCTTAGGATACTGAGGGTGGTTAAAAAAAAAAAATCGAACACTAAGAAAACTTATGCAGCCAAATGTAAAGGTTTTCCCTCTGGTGCAAGAGCAAACAGGTCGAATCCCATTCAATTTCAGACCCTCAGCTGCTAGACTGCCTGGTGCTCTTATAGGCGTCAGGCTTGAAACCATCTCCCACAAGCTACACCTGGTGGCAATTTCGGCCTACCTTTTGGTGGGAAAGCGAAAATCAGTTTGTTTGGTTTTTTCCCACACCATATTTAAACAATTTTTCAAAGATCTCTTGCACCCCGAGCCTCCAATCTGAGGGCCTGTTCCTCCTTGGAACCCTAACCATTGCACAGACAGGCTCATGAAGCCACCCTTAGAGCCTATGTCCATGGCCCATATCTAGTTAACTTGGAAGACAGGCTTCCTGGTAGCCATTTCCTCGGCCAGAAGGTTTTCAGAGCTATAGGCCCTGTTCACTGAGCCACTGTACAGCTTCCCTCACAGTGATAAAGTTGGGCTCAGGACAAATAGGAATTTTTGCAAAGGTGGTTTCAGAGTTCCACTTGGACCAGTCCATTACTCTGCCTGTCTTCTTTACTGAGAAATCCACTCCTGTCGAGCATAGCTCCACAGCTTGGATGTCAAAAGAGCCATTTTCTACTGCCTAGAGCATACTAGACAGTCCAGAGGCTCTTCCTCTCAGTTGTCCCCCACCTACAGGTATGTAGGCAGCGGAAAACCAGCTACCAAGAGAACTATTTCCGGTGGTAGGTCTCTTATTAGATTCTGCTACGAAAAGGCTGGTCACCAACCTCCTGTGGGGCTCAGGGCCCACTACATCAGGGGCTCGGGAGCCTCGCTTGCAGCGGCAAGGGACATTCCACTGCTGGATGTCTGAAAAGCAGCTACCTGGAATTCTGTACGCACCCTTGTGAATCTCCACAGTTTGGATGTGCAGACCAGATCTGATGCCAATTCTGGCAGGGCAGTTCTGCACAGCCTCTTTCCTAGTAGGTTCTCTGTCTACCTCCCACTTGGTACTGCTCGGTAGTCTGCTAAAGTTACTGATGCTAAAAGACTCCTGGGGTAAGAAGAAAAAATTACTCACCGCAGTAATTTTCTTTCTTCCAAGGGGTCCTTTAGCATCAGTAAGCTCCCACCCTTCCTCCAAGGTTCACCTGTCGGAGAAGGGCTCATTATCACATCTCTTACCAAATTTGGGTTTTCTTATTGATGAGTTTTAAACTTGTGGTGTTGTTTCTGTTTCCACTTTTGTGGACATTTGCATGTTTTTTGAACCCTGTTGATTCTTTTTCGGGGCATGTGACCTAATTTTTCCTTCAAAAAAATTCTGAAGCCTTCAGCAGCTCTCACTCAGCTCACTACCGTTCCTGTTTTTTGACTGGCTATTGCCTAAGCTCATTTAAAGTCTCTTTCAAGGCACACCTCTGGGGCATCTCTGATGCAGTTGCACCTAGCCAGCTAAGTGCAAAAAAGTTACTGATGCTAAAGGACCCCTTGGAAGAAAGAAGATTACTGTGGTAATGTTTTCTTTCTGCCCCACTCTCAAGCATCACTGAGGTAGTGCGGCTGATGCCTCAATGTTAGAGTGATGATGCCCCCCTCCCGGATACTGGCTCCTGCCTTCACTGCCACCTGTGGTAACCCAGGTGGCAGTACTGCGGCAAACACCAGAAGTCCTCCCTCCCACAAGGAGGTGAGCATCAACAGGACACTCAACCATCCTCCCCCGGCTAGCCCTCCAGCAACCCAGGCTTGTTTCCAAACCAAGATCACTGGCATCACAAGCAGTAGCGCTACAGCTGAGCTGGCAGGCTGGCTTCTGAAGTCCCTCTTAGGGCACTGGTAGTGCCATAAAACAGCATCAGGCAGAACATGTTAGAGATGCTTGGTAGTGGGAAGGCTTACCAGTTAGAATGACCCTCTGGAAAGGCACACGTACCCATCTCCTCTCCAGAGTAAACACCTCCTTTCAATAACATAAACTGTGAATGTTCAGACAATAAGGATATTAAAGGAGTAGTCCATCCAGAATTAAAAAAAAAAACATATGTTATGTAGAGTGTTTTGATATGTACGTTAAATCCTAGTGTGTCCTTCTCTCTGTCTGCCATTTGGAGTTTTTCCTAAATAGCCTGCTAGCTGTATGGTAGTTTTACGACCCCTGGGGATCTCCATAACAGTTTTACTGGCTTTCTTTCTCCCAGGATGCCCCCATCTCATGTAACAGTGATGTAGCCATGCCCTTAGATTTAACATGTGTATTGCTTTAAAATTAGTTTAGCAACAGCAGATCCTTGTAACTTCTTATCCAGGGAGCACAAATGGCAACAGTTAGTTTAGCAGATACATGAGAGCCAGCTAACTGGGGTTTCTGTACGACAACAGCTACTAAATAGCTCTAATTCACTATTTTTTTTCTCTGTTCATCAGGTCTAGCTAGCAGGAGTGTTGTAACATCAAAAACACAAATAATGAATTAGAGCTATTTAGTAGCTGTTGTCTTACAGAAACCCGGTTAGCTTGCTCTCATGTATCTGCTAAACTAACTGTTGCCATTTGTGCTCCCTGGATAAGAAGTTACAAGGATCTGCTGTTGCTAAACTAATTTTAAAGCAATACACATGCTAAATCTAAGGGCATGGCTACATCACTGTTACATGAGATGGGGGCATCCTGGGAGAAAGAAAGCCAATAAAACTATTTGTTATGGAGATCCCCAGGGGTCGTAAAACTACCATACAGCTAGCAGGCAATTTAGGAAAAACTCCAAATAGCAGACAGAGGGAAGAACACACTAGGATTTAACATACATTTCAAAACACTCTACATAACACATGTTTTTTGCACATTCTGGGTGTACTACTCCTTTAAAGGAGCATGAAGTGGAGGTTCATTACCCACAGCACCTACACAATGGGAAACCATGTTAGCACAGGCACTCCCAGATGGTTTAACCCCGGGTCAGATGTCTTCTTAGGCAGGGTGCACATTAATCCTATGCAGCTAGTTAGACAAACCCTTCTGGGGGAGTGGAGGAAAACCCAGTCTCAGCTGCAGTTAATAAGGCCCAGCTAGGCCCAGCTCTCACTTGGTTACAAAACACACCTGGAACAATATCCCCCTGTACTGGAGGTCCTCACCCTTTAACCTTGGCATAAAACCCTCAAGTAAAATGGGGAGCTCCCACACAGCAGTCCCAATGCTGAACCGCTGCAGGCCAGAAGATTTTGTCATGGGTTGACCCACATTGGTGCACTCACCCACCCCTGCAGGCAATGCACTTTCTAAAATTGCTCCCTCCCCTGCCTCTACAAATGAGGTAATCTGTCCCAATGGCCTTGTCAATCAAAAGAAAAGGGTCACTTCACCCAGTATTCATGGCTGCACCCAGGAAAGCCTCTACAAGGCTGTAACCTTGCTTGTTCGTTTCTGTCCAGCATCCTCTATGACTTTCTATTCCAGGGGTCCAAGACCACATAGTCCAAGTTGTGAAGGAAGCTCAGGGACTTCCCCCTCAATGCCACTCAGGTGCAGAAATATTTGTTTGCACTCCTCCACCAAGGACTATGAGCTGATCTTGCTCCTTGATAGACAGTATAGCGCAGTGGGTTAAGGCTCTGAGCTGCAGGTCTGGAGACCTGGGTTTCAATCCCACAGCTGCCTAGGTGCATGCTGCGTGATCCTGAGCAAGTCACTTAACTTCCTTCTGTTCCAAGGTCGCATCTGGAAACAAGCTTCGGCTTAGTGTGCTACTCCTGGTTAAACAATGTTCCCATCTTCAGCTGTCATCTCTTGTGCAGGTCAGCACACGTGTCATTCCAACTACTTCTACTTCCAGACACAAGGCACAGGGTGACACATGTTACTCACAGTTACAACACACCATCTGCTCACTTCGGGATCTCTGATAGATCTGACTCTTCCTATGCGGTCCACATTACAATCGGGGCTCCAACCCATAGTTCTAATTGGTCTAATAGATTTCTTTGACTGGGTGACCAAAGTAGTAGATCAGGGAGGGTCTGTGGACATGGCCTACCTAGACTTTAGCAAGACATTTGACACAGTCCCACACAAAAGATTAATATACAAGTTAGCCAACCTGGGAGTGGGTCCCAAGATGGTAGCCTGGGTAAAAAAATGGCTGGAGAACAGGACACAGAGGGTAATAGTAAACAGAGTCCACTCTGAAGAAAGGGCGGTTACTAGTGGGGCACCTCAGGGTTCAGTTCTAGGACCGGTCCTCTTTAATGTCTTTATAAGTGACATTGCGGAGGGACTGGAAGGAAAAGTATGTCTCTTTGCAGACGACACAAAGATCTGCAACAGGGTTGATACAAAAGGCTTGTCAAGGTTGGAGGAATGGTCTCATGTATAGCAGCTTAGATTCAATGCTAAGAAGTGCAAAGTAATGCACCTGGAAAACAAAAACCCAGGGGAAGAGTACACTATGGGGGTGAGATACTAACAACAACAAAAATGGAAAGGGACCTGGGGGTAGTCATATCAGATGACCTAAAGGTGGGCACGCAATGTGAGAGGGCAGTAAGGAGGGCTGGGGGGATACTGGGATGATAGGAAGAGGCATCACCAGTAGAAAACAGGAAGTTGTTATCCCTCTGTACAGACAGCTGGTGAGACCCCATCTGGAGTACTGCGTGCAGTTCTGGAGACCCAATCTCCACAAGGATATGAGACAGGATGGAGGCAGTTCAGAGGGAGCAACTAAAATGGGTGGGGTCTGCACCAGAAGACATATGAAAGAGACTAAGGAGCTTAATATGTATACCCTCAAGGAAAAGGAGGGACAGGGGGACATAATAGAAACTTTCAGTACCTCAAGGGAATCAACAAAGTCCAAGAGGGTAGCATCTTTCAGAAAAAGAGATGTCAAGAACAAGGGGGCACAATTTGAAGATAGAAGGGGGACGGCTCAGAGGTAATGTGAGGAAGTATTTTTTCACAGAGAAGGTTGTGGATGCATAGAACAGCCTTCCTGTGGAAGTTGTGGACTCAAAAACAGTGGTGGAATTAAAGCATGCATGGGACAGTCATAAGGCAATTCTAGGGGTTGGGGGTAGGAAGAAGTAGGATGTTGGTTAACTAGGATCTGCAGCTTATCCAGTGGGTAAGAAAATGGGAAGACTGGGTGGGCCAAGCGGTTCTTATCTGCCGTCAAATTCTATGTTTCTATGTTACTTGCCAATCATCTTCCTCAACACCCGATAAGGTTAAATATGGCACCAACACTACATCCCCATTCCCAAGAGTCCTTGCAGCAGTACTTGGGCCTGGGAATACTAATGACTGGTCATCTGCAGGGTCAAGAGGTCACAAGATGGCAACCCCTATAGAGTCCAAGCAATCTGTTCCCATTACAACCAATCCCCGCTTCTCACCAGCAGTCCTGGGGGTCAGATTCCCTCAAACTACAACCTTGGCTCAAAAAAAAAAAAAAGGGTGGGGGGAGTTACATTACTTTTTATTCCTGAAGTGTTTTTTTTTTTTTTCGCCCTTATGTGCTGATTAGATGGTTTCCATTTCTACCTAACAGTATTTGGGTGCAATGTGATAAACAGTGCTTACCCTGGAAGCAGACATAACTAGTTCTATTCCTCCCACTACATCATCAGCACGTGACCACACTCATTACTTCACAAACCCTGCTGCCTGACTGGTAACATTTTTCACAAGTTGCCAATGAATAAGCAGCAGGAGACTGGCTCTTCTTGGTTACTAACGATGTCATAGTCAGTGAAGTCACAATGCTGATGATGTACAAGGAGGAATACATTAATTTCTTTGGAATACAGGGTTTTATTTAACTCTAAAACTTGATTAGCGTTTTGCTCATAAAAGTTCTAAAACATTGTGAAAATGCATAGCACTTGCCTCACTGTGTTTAACAAACATAACACTTCCATGAAACCTATATAAATGCTTTATGTACAGTTAGTATTGCCCCAAGGAAAAAACTGCTAATCAATTATTTAAAACCCTGGAATATCACTGTAATACCAGTGATTTACCAAAGTAAAACTACTGTGATTATCCCTGTGCTACCATTACAGTTATTATGGTATCACAGTGCATTTGCTCCAATTCCATTACTGTACCACTGTCCTACCGCTGCACCAAGAAAAACTGAAATGTAAACTACCATTGTAATGCCAGGGTACCACTGGGTAGTACCAGTGCACATTTTGTAGTGAACCACTGTGTTGCCACTGCAGTGCCATTTTGACGCATTTAGTAAGACCATGTCAGCCTTCAGATAGAGTGCTGTTCCATATATCACATCTAGTGCTGTCTAGGGTTGTGTGAGTAATGAATATTTTTTTTCTGAATACCACAAATAATGCACTATTCATTATTCACGTCTGAATAATGAATAATGACACTATTCTGCCCCTATTCATATTCAGGAAATAAAATCTTTAAGAAACAGCCCCCACCCTCCTCCGCAGCTCAGATCCCTAAACAAATACAAGCCCCCTCAATGCCTAGAAACCCAATCCCACCCTCCTACCCCGCAGCACTCAAATTTGATTAAAATATATATTTTTAGGGAAAATAAAACAACAAAAGGTGACCTGCTCAACCCGCCTGACTCCATGGGTGGATACAATCATTCAGCATTTGCTCTGCATCGCAGCAAAAACAAAAATGTCCTCCCACTCTGACAGCAGCAGCCTCCTACTGGCCCCCACACCCCATACCCAGTTCTGAAGAAGCAACGAAAGAATGAAGAAGGCCACTGACACAGCCCCCCCCCCATGGCAGGCTACCTTCTAATGATCGAAAGCTCTCTTGCGCTTGCTCACATAGTAAAACCAGCTAATCACATGATCAGCTGCTTTTGCTACACATGCAAGCTCGAGTGTGCTTTCATTATGAGATGGAACCCCAGGGAAGTGGGGGGAAGAGGACCCCAGAAAAGGAGGAAGCTATTCCTGGTGGGGGACTCAACTGTCTGGGGAGTGAAGTTAGGGGCACCTAGCATGCGGGAGAGAGAGGTCAAGTGCCTTCCAGGAAGCACTGCACGGAGGGATGGGGAGCGGATCCATAGGATTGCAAGGGCAATAGTGAGGAGAGAGGAACTGGATGTCATTGTCCACCTGGAGACAAATGAACTGGTGGGGGACAAGGTGGAGATAGTCAGAATACAGGAGGATTTCAGGAGGTTGGGGGGAGTCTAAAGCAGATAGCACACTCCATCTCCTTCTTGGAGGTGCTACCTGTCTACGGCAATCGGGAAGGCTATGTCACTCCACATCCAAAAATTCAACTCCTGGTTGAAGGAATGACGTGGAAAGGAGGGTTTTGGCTTCATGGGGGATTGGGGCCCACTTGGAGGGATGCGAGCCTGTATAAGTGTGATGGACTGCGTCCATCCGTGAAGGGGACCTTAGTCCGAATTAAGATGTTTGAATGCTTCAGCAGCAAGCATTTAAACTGGCCAAGGGGTGGAGCCAGGAAGGTCAGGAGGCTTAGTATCACCCTCCAATGGGCACAGGCAGGAAAATGAGTTGATGACAGGGAATACTGAAGCAGACAGAAAGGGAAGAGCAGGGGAATCGAATCCACATAAGAAAGATAAGTGGGGAGGGGTGGGAAACAGGCAGGAGAGCAAAATCAGGAGCAGAGGAAGGATAGGCTGCAGAACATGGAAGGCCATGGTAACTAATGCCTGCAGCATGGGAAATAAAATCTCAGACCTGGATGCCTTATTAGTGGAGGCAGACCTAGACACGACAGCAATAACGGGGACATGGTACACTGCTAATCATGGGTGGGATATTAATGTACCAGGTTACCACCCCTGGAAATTGTTCCTTTATACCTGGGGTTCTGACATCATTTCCTCAAGTGTGCAAGGTGCATATCACTGTCATATCCTCTGTAGCACACTGCACTGACAATATAAGCATACACATTGTATAATACATATATTTCTATATAACAAACCAATCACACACACACAAAAAAAAGTAGATAAACATGTGGGGAGTAGTGCAATGTAATGGCTGTGAGGCAGCAGTCTTCCGGGAGTCCTTCTGGAGGCTGAGATGCTGTCCTATTTGCAAATAACTCGCTGCCCTGAGGGAGGAAGTTGCCCGTCTTCAGGCCACACTGGACAGTAGTAAGGGAACCTTCCCCCAGGCCACACTAGGTGGTAGGAAGGGAACCTCCCCCATCCAGGGAGCACCAGAGCCACCACCACTACCTCAGAGGTTGCGAAGAAAGCACAGCAGTTGGACCACAGTGGGCTCAGGGAGGGTGAGGATGGTGGAACAGAGGCACACCCAGTCAGTTGTTCCACTCCACAATCCATACACCATTCTGGGGAGCATAAGCTCCCCTAATGGATCACCGCAGAGGAGACTAAAGGCCCTGGGAAGGAGGCAGAGGACACCCACGAGGAAAGGGAAGCAGCTCCTGGTGAGGACTCAATTATTAGGGGGATAGAACTGGGGGGAGCAGGGAAAACTGAAGTAAGGTGCCTGCCTGGTGCCATGGCTTGGAGGGACAGGAAGCGCATCCTCAGGATCACGATAACAGCTGTAAGGGAGTCTGAGCTGGATGTCATTGTCCACCTAGGGACAAATGACTTGGCTCAACATGAGATTACAGCGGTGCAGAAGGACTTTGTAGAATTGGGGAGGGGCCCAAGACAAGTAGCACACACAGTATCCTTCTCAGAGATGCTGCCTGTCAATGGCATGAGTGAGGCGAGGGTACTTTGCACCATGCAGTTTAATGAATGGTTGAAAAAATGGTGTGGAGAACAGGGATTTGGCTTCATTGGGGACTGGGGTTCCACCTGGAGGGACACCAGCCTATACTGGCAGGATGGTCTGCATCTGTCCAGGAAGGGAACAAGTCTTTTGAGCAATCGGTTTAAATGCTTCATTGGCAAGCTTTTAAACTAGTCAAGGGGGGAGGCACTGATAAGCAGCAGGAAAATCCCAGCCTCTCCCTACAAAACAGGGTACTAAATGAGAAAAAGACCAAGGTAGAAAGGTCAGTGGGGGATGCTGCAACAGAAGGTAAAGCCATCAAAAAATGGAGAGCAATGAGTACCAATGTCCGTAGTCTGAGTAACAAGCTTCCTGAATTAGTGGCCTTGATGGAGGAGGAACATCTGGATATCATGGCAGTCACAGAAACATGGTACACACAAAACCATGACTGGGATGTAAACATACCAGGATACACTATCTACAGGAGGGACAGGGAGGGTAAAAGAGGAGGAGGAGTAGCTCTTTACATAAGGGAAGGACTCAAAGCAACAGAACAAAAGGGAAAACAGGGAGGAGAAGAAGCACTGTGGGTAAATTTGGAGACCGGCAATGGAACCACAATCCGCACAGGGTTATACAGACTCCTCTCAGGGGAGGAAATAGACAAGGAAATGATAGAAAGTATACTTAGAATGGCAGAAAAAGGGAGATATTGCTGATGGGTGATCTGAATATGCCAGATGTTAACTGGAGTGCAGTTGCAGCAGCCACTTCGAAGAGTGGGGTTATTCTAGATGCCCTACAGGGGGCATGCCTTAGACAACTAGTATTGGAGCCCACTCGAGAGGGAGCAATCTTAGACCTGGTTCTCTCAAATGGAGATGAAGAGAGGATAACAGATGTAGAAGTGGGTAGCCATCTGGGAACTAGCGACCATCGAACAGTATGGTTCACAATAAACACAGCAATAGAGTCAAGTCATACAAAGGCAAAAGTACTGGACTTTAGGAGGGCTGACTTAGCCAAAATGGGTGAGTGCCTAAGGAATGCACTAGCAAATGGGCAGGAAGGAGGGGTGGAAGAACAATGGGGAATAATAAAAACTGCCATCACAGAGGTAACAAGCCTTTGTGTGAAGCAAATAAACAAAACGAACGATGTAAGAAACCACTATGGTTCTCAAAGGAAGTGGCAGTGAAGGTTCAAGAGAAAAAGAAAGCATTCAGGAAGTACAAGGAATCACAGAAGGAGCAGGACAGAGAACTGTATCAGTTAAAGCAAAAGGAAGCTGGGAAGGCAGTCAGAACAGCAAAGGCCCAAACCGAGAAAAGATAGCCAACTCGGTTAAGAAGGGATAAAATCTTTTATAGGTACATCAGGAGCAAAGGAAGACCAAGGGAGGGATAGTGAGGCTTAATAAAGGGAGGGAGGGTGGGCAGAGGGTGACTGTGAAAGGCAGAGATACTAAACAAATATCTTTGCTCAGTATTTACAAAGGAAGAGGGGAGGTACCTAAAACAAACAGTAGAAACACTCTGGATACAGAAGTTGATACTAGCCCATTTACAGAAGAAAGGGTTCTGAAAGAACTCTTAAAACTGAAGGTGGACAAAGCAATGGGGCCTGATGGGATTCATCCCAAATTCTAAAGAACTAAGGTAGAACTAGTGACACCACTGACTACCCTCTTTAACAAATCATGAGAGGATGAGGGTGGTACCCGAGGACTGGAGGAGGGCAGATGTGATTCCCTTCACAAAAGTGGGAGCAAGGCAGAAGCAGGAAACTACAGACCTGTTAGTTTAACCTCAGTGGTAGGGAAAATGATGGAATTACTTCTGAAGGAAGAACTTCGAGTATCTAGAGGCCAGAGGGCACAGGACCTAAGGCAGCATGGATTCACAGCGGGAAGGTCATGCCAGGCGAATCTGATAGGTTTCTTTGACTGGGTGACCAAAGTAGTAGATCAGGAGGGCTGTGGACATGGCCTACCTAGACTTTAGCAAGGCATTTGACACAGTCCCACACAAAGATTAATATACAAGTTATCCAGCCTGGGGTGGGTCCCAAGATGACAGCCTGGGTAAAGAATTGGCTGGAGAATAGGACACAGAGGTAATAGTAAATGGGTCCACTCTGAAGAACGGTGGGTTACTAGTGGGGTACAGCAGTGTTCAGTATTAGGACCAGTCCTCTTCAATGTCTTTATAAGCGACATTGCAGAGGGACTGGAAGGAAAAGTATGTCTCTTTGCAGATGACACAAAGATCTGCAACAGAGTTGATGCACAAGGTGGGGTGGAAAGGATGAGAAGGGACTTGGCAAGGTTAGAGGAATGGTCAAATGTACGGCAGCTTAGATTCAATGCTAAGAATGCAAGGTAATGCACCTAGGAAACAAAAACCAGGAAGAGTACACAATGGGGGTGAGATACTAACAACAACAAAAATGGAAAGGGACCTGGGGTGGTCATATCAGATGACCTAAAGGTGGGCAAGCAATGTGAGAGGGCAGCAAGGAGGGCTGGGTGGATACTGGGATGCATAGGAGAGGCATCACCAGTAGAAAACAGGAAGTTATTATCCTCTGTACAGACAGCTGGTCAGACCCCATCTGGAGTACTCGTGCAGTTCTGGAGACCCAATCTCCATAAAGACATAGACAGGATGGAAGCTGTCAGAGGAGGGCAACTAAAATGGTGCAGGGTCTGCACGGAAGACATATGAAAGAGAGACTTAAGGGAGCTTAATATGTATAGCCTTGAGGAAAGGAGGAGAGGGGGAACATGATAGAAACTTTCCAAGTACCTCAAGAGAATCAACAAAGTCAAGAGAGTAGCATCTTTCAAAAAGGGTGTGCAAGAACAAGGGGCACAATTTGAAGATGGGAGGCAGCTCAGAGGTAATTTAAGGGTATTTTTCACAGAGAGGGTTGTGGATGCATGGAACAGCCTTCGGAGGAGGTTGTGGAGTCAAAAACAGTGGTGGAATTCAAGCATGCATGGGACAGTCATAAGGCAATTCTAGGGGGTGGGGGTAGGAAGAAGTAGGCTGCTGGTTAACTAGGATCTGCAGCTTATCCATTAGGTAGGGAAATGGGCAGACTGGGGGGGCCAAGTGGTCCTTATCTGCCGTCAAATTCTATGTTTCTGTGCTCTGTTCAGGAGGGATGGGGGGATAAAAAAAGGAGGGGGCCCTATACATCAGCAAGATCATAAAGGCAACAGAGGTGCAGGATAGACAGGGGAGTCCGAGGCATTGTGGGTTACCCTTGAACCTAGCAATGGCACAGCAATACACACAGGGGGGATCTACAGGTCTCTGGCACAGGGGAAGGAAGTAGACAGGGATCTAGTGGATGAAATACACAAGATGGCACCTAAAGGTGAAGTCCTGCTGCTGAGGGATTTCAATATGCCAGATGTGGATTAGACCACCCAGGCAGCTGTTTCAACCAGAAGCAGAGACATCCTAGATTCCCTACAGGGGGCAGGTCTCAGGCAACTAGTGCTTGATCCCACCAGGGACAGGGCTATTCTGGACCTAGTACAGACCAATGGGGACAGAGTTGCTGAAGTCTGGGTAGAAGGACAACTGGGATCCAGCAACTACCACATAGTGTGGTTCACCATGGAGACAGGGACTTAAGTCACACAAAGGCAAAAGTTTTAGATTTCAAGAGGGCGGACTTTGCTGAAATGGGGAGATGTATCAGAGTAGCCCTGGAGAAGAGGGAGGTAAGATGGGGGGTTGAAGAGCAGTGGGGGCAACTAAAAGGAGCCATAGTGGAAATGACGAACCAATGCATCAGGCTGGTGTCCAAAGGGAAGAGAAGAAGAAAGTCACTATGGTTCTCGAAAGAGGTGGCAGACAAAGTGAGGGCCTTTGACCTGGTCAGCCAAGACCACCTGCTACGGCAACTACACCACATTGGCCTTGATACCAATACCCTAACGTGGACCCAAAGTTATCTCCATGGCTGCACTCAGAAAGTTAAAGTTGGCAGGTTCCCTATCAGACCCTAGACCCATAACCCATGGTGTCACCCAGGGTTCCATCCTGGGCACATTAATGTTCTCATTCTCTATCAATGATCTCCCACATAACTGCAGCGGAGCCTCTGTTCACCTTTATGCAGATGATGCTATCATTTACCATTCTTCTTCTAATGCAGGGTGGATCAACTCTATGCTAGCCTCTGACTTTCACACTCTCGAAGACTAGTTTCTACAGAAGCAGCTTGTCCTTAATACTAAAAAAAAAAACAAAAAAAACAAAGTGCATGTTGTTCTCCAACAGAGCTACAGAAACCATCCCCCGCTGGTTGTATTATCACGCACTGGGGCTGTCCTCAAATCTGTCAAGAGCTTCAGATATTTGGGAGTCACCTTGGATTCCTCACTTTCCCTGGACATGTATGTCACAGCCTTAACCAAAACCATAAAACAAAAGCTTTTTTGTCCTATATCGTATCGCTTCCTCACACTGACCTCCTGCCACAAGATAGCGACTGCTATCCTCCTGCCACTCCTTACGTATGGTGCCCCCTTACTACTCTCAACATCCACTACCATACTATCTCGTCTATCACAGGTCTACCATAGGGTGGGAAGGTTTGCACTGGGAGTCAATGCTTGACATCACCACTGCGATGTCCTATCCTCCCTGAGATGACTCCCCTATGAATCTAAATTACGGTATGATACTCTAAGCTTCATAAATAAGCTGGCCCACCACTATACTCCTCCCTGCCTTACTGACATTATCCAACGTTGACACCCACGATGCACTCTTAGATCTGCCTCACTACTCCTTCTCCAACTGCCAAACCCCCGGCTTGCCATGGCCCGGAGATTCTTTGCCCTTTTCTGCCATGTCTTGTTATCACCATTTCAGATTCCTAAAGCTGTCTAAGCAGAGCACAAAGGCTGCAGGGTGGGCCAGCAGCATGCTGGGGTGCATAGGCAGAGGTATCACTAGCAGAAAGCAGGAGGTAGTGATGCCACTGTATAATACACTAGTGAGGCCTCACCTAGAGTACTGTGTGCAGTTCTGGGTGCCACACCTTCACAAGGATATTGACAGGGTGGAGGCAGTCCAGAGAAGGACAACTAAGATGGTACAGGGCTTGCACCACAAAATGTATGAGGAGAGATTAAGGGACCTCAATATTTACTCACTGGAGGAGAGGAGGGATCGGGGGGAGACATGACAGAAGCATTCAAGTACCTTAAGGGCACTAACAAGGTGCAGGGAAGGGAGACATCTTCCAATATAGAAGGTGTACAGGAAAGAGGGGGCATAATATGAAATTGGAGGGAGGCAGGTTAAGGGGAAAGTGAGAAAGTTTTTCTTCACGGAGAGGGTGGTGAACACATGGAATAGTCTGCCACAGGAGGTGGTGGGAGCTAGCAGAGTGGAAGGATTTAAACATTCTTGGGACAGGCATAAGGGGACCTTGGAGGTGGTAAGTAAGGGGAAAAGCTACTCACCAGATAGGATCAGAGGCCACAAACAAGTATCGGGCTTATGGGCAGACTGGATGGGTCTAGCAGTCCTTATCTGCTGACAATTTCTATGTTTCTATTCATTAGAAGGTGGCTGGTCATGGAGAAGGGCAGGCTGAGTCAGTCATCTTCTTCGTTCCTTTATCGCCGTTTCAGAACTGTGTGTAGGAAGGGAGGAGGGTGCTGTTGCCAGGGTGGGGGGGAATGGGGGCCATATTTGTTTTCACTGCAAATGTAAAAAAAAGCATTGAAATACAGCGGCCTGCGGTGGAGGTTGGTGGGTCATACCGGTCGTCAATCACTGGAGGTTTTCCCCCCAAAATATACTTTTTAGCAAATTGTGGGTACTGGGTGGGGAGGGCGAGATTGGGGTTCTAACTGAAAGTGGGAGGACGGGGGCTTGTATATTTTAAAGAATCTGAGCCAAGGAGGAGGGTTGGGGACTGTTTCTTTATCATTTGTTTAAAATAACCTCTGAATAATGAATACGGTACCTGAATATTCACGTAAATAGAATATTTGGCCAAATAATCAGGATCAGGTATTCACGTGCGCCCCTAGTATTGTCAGGTAGAAAGTCCTCTAATTAGCAAAAAAGAAAAGACTACAAAATACTTCATAAAGCACATAAGAAGAGACAGCACTTCTGAAAGTTATTATTAGTTCCAGGCAGAACACTAGCTCTTTAAATCCTACCCCCCCACCCCCGCTTTACTGAGTTCCCCTTGTGCTGGTGTTTCCGTTCAGTGTAAACAATCTCCAGTGTCTAATCAGTTTATCCCCTGGAAGTACATGTATCTATCATACTCCCCCCCCCCCTCTCTCTTCTTGCCTCCAGCATGTACCTGTTGAGAGTCAATAGCCTCTACTTGTAAGTTATCCTGCTGGCCCTAGTACACGTCAGGAAGTAAGGGGCACCTCAAAAGTGAAATAAAAAAGGAGGTCAAAGTTTCACCGTAACATTCACTGCTGCTTTAGGATCAAGATATCTTAAGCTCACAAAGAGACAAAGGCGGGAGGAAAAGTGGAAATTATAGAGAATATATCTAAAAATCTAAGAGCGGCGTCATGTGCTGTTACAACAGGCTTAGGATAGAACAGCAGAGAAATATATAAGAGGAACAAGGGGACAGACCCTGACATTGTCACATAATGAATACAGGGCTAAACTAGGTTTTCTACAGTAGGTAACCAATTACTACAATACAGTGTGTGTGCAGGTCTGCACTGCATTTCAGAGTTTACCTCCAGCTGCCGTCTTCCCATTTTAACAATGTGAATATCTTCACTTTACAAACAACGCCCACTTCCAGAAAAGGAAAAACTTCTTCAACAACACACTGCTGTTCCAGGAAGCACAAGCAGTTATGCAAAATCCACAAATGGTTGCTTGAAAAAAAGAGTTTCTTCTTTAGTCCTTCCTAGTTCCACAAACTACAACAAAATACTTTACATCTTGTGCTGCAGCAATTAGGGTCCCAGCAGCAACAACAACCCTGTACAGGCGGTCCTACTGAAATTAAGGTCCCTGCTGCAATAAAACAGCTCTACACAAGCATATTAGTTCCCATTAATGCAAAAAACCCTGTGGCCCCCTCGTGGTCAGGTCCTGTTCCCTCAATGCTTTTAGCCAATATGCAGTGAAATTACTAAATCCCATAACAGCAAAGGACCTCATTCTGTTCTACACTTCTTGTGCTGGCCTTTGGCCTCTGTTTATTGGCATCCCATTATTGTTATCCTTCCCCCATAAACCCAACTCACTATATAATCATTGCTTTATTATACTGAATAAATGTAGCCCCTTCCCCGGAAAAGCGCATACAAATGACGTCCCAGTGGCGATGGAGGTTGAAGCGCTGGTCACTACACCTCACGCCACAACGTGACCCAGGTTTGGGAATGAACCCAGGCCGCCAGGAGTCGGCAGGGGCGAGAGAGGATTGAGCATTTAGAGGATTGCTCTCCTGTCTCGGGGAGAGAGGTTTGCCATCCTGCTTGCTGACTGCTGTCTGGCAATGGCCAGAGGGTAGTATGGATCGGGAGGGCACGATCCAGGAATCCTTACGTCAGTGGGGAGGGGGAAAGGGAGAAAAAGGAGCCGTCAGGCTCCATGATGATCACACCAGCGCCTGGCCTCCTCCCTGAAGTCTGGATTTCGCTCCAGGGGTAGGGGTAAAGCTGGCACCCCTTCACCCCAGCCCTGCTGGGGGGGGACCCAAGGGGGAATTAGGAGGTGTCAGATTGGGGAACAGTGTGACTGGAGACCGAGTCCCTCCGAGGGAGGGACCGGAACTGCCTGCTGGGCTCGGGGAGTAAAAACATCTATATAAGAAAAAAAGTGCATACAAACAGATTTCATGTAACTGAGCTCCTGGGCTTTGGGGTGACATCGCTGTATAACGATCGCTGCCGTCGACCTCTGTAGTGCAAAGCATGGGTGTGAACAATAAACAGTTCAAAAACACTAACAACAGTAACGGAGGTCCACAAAGTGGTTGGAGTCTAACAGCTGGGTCCAAATCATGTAATTACCGTGATATAAGCATATTCCCAGGAGCCATGAGGGAGACACTACTGATGGCATCCAGGGGATAATGAGCATTTCTGCCATTGGTTCTCCCACCTTTGCAGCCGATCGCCATCCAGCTGCAAGTTCCAGTTAGCAGTAGGAGCTGCTGTATTGTGTGACTTTATTTCAGCCTCTTGGCACCTAAAGCGCTCGTGGGGAGGAGAGTTCTGACTGTCTTACCTACTGGGCCATCCAGCAGTCCCACATCAGCAGTCCCACTATGAGTGGACCAGCAGGAGTGGGAGTCCTTGAGGGGAGTCACTAGAAGGGAGACATCACGGGACTCAGTCTAACTCCCTCCTTGCAACCTGCAACTTGTTTCTAAACTGCCTTATATATTCCTGTAAGAGCAGCTAGATAGTCTTATTTGCAACATAGAAACATTTATTTATTTAGTTTTTGTTAACCGGGTAGGTGCACTAGCCAAGAAATGACTATTTTCAGGCACGACCCAGGAGAGTACAACAAAAGAACAGTGGAACAATAGCAAACATGGGTACAGTAAATGAAAAATAAGGGAAAACAATACATCAGAGATACATCAATACATTAAAGATACAAGGATACAATATGTAGGAACAACAATCATAATGGTAAACATTGTGTAAAATAATGGCAACAAGGCTTATATTAAGTGCAGCAGCCATGGATTCGACCTGTGGAATAAAAGGGGTAATAAGAGAGGAGGGGGGGGGGAGAGAGAGAGGTGAGAAAATGTGCAGGGATAACAAGAAAGACTGAAATAGAAGGAGGTGCACAGATAGTGGGGGAACAAATTGAGATGGTAGGAGGCTATTGAGTAGAATAGGGTCAAATAGGCCTAGGGTGGTTTGAAACAGGAGCACTTGCTGGACAGGATTAGATGGTTTCTAAGTGCCTTCTTGAAAGCAACGTGGGATGGAGCCTGGCGATTGGTTAGTGGGAGGGAGTTCCAGTATTGTGGGTCAAGATAGGCAAAAGCACCAGCGCCTTTAGAGGTGGTGTGTCTAGGGACAAGAACTAGGGCAGAAACTGCCGAGCGAAGGTCATAGAAGGATGACTGTTGTTGAAAGAGACCCCGCTAGAGATTGTGGAGTTTGAGATCTAATAATGCTGTCAGTTAAGGAGCCAAAGGCTTAAAGCCTAGACTCATGGTGTGGAAGCCATCCAAGGTCAGAATAGAGGGTACGGTGGTGTTTCAGTCTGTGGAAGGAGGATGCATACCGATAGATGTTATTGTAGGTGACATCCCATTTCCGAAGGCTTGATTTGCATGCAGAGGTATTGGAGGCAACCCCATAGTTAAGTGAAGGCAGAAGTATCGCACGAGATATAGCAAGTCTAGCAGAGGGGGTGAGAGCATAGCTGGTTCGACAGGCAATACCGAGTTTAGTATTTACCGACTTACAGGTTCGTAGGATATGGGTGTCGAAATTTAGTGAGGGATTCAGGGTGATGCCCAGATATTTAAAAAGAGCTTACCACCTCAATGGATTTGCCACTTAGGGTGGTGACTTTAAAATTGTGTTGGGCTCGTTTGAGTTTATAGTTTGAGCTGAATAGCATAGCTTGAGTCTTAGGTTCATTTAGGACTAGTTTGTGACAATCAAGCCATCACTGGATGAGTTGAAAGTCATGGGAGAGTCGTTCATTGATGTCATCTGTACTTTTAGTACAGAAATTGTCAGCAGATAAGGACCACTAGGCCCATCCAGTCTGCCTGTAAGTCCTGTACTTGATTACAACTTTTGACCCTCCCCCCGCTTAACCTCTATGGTTCTCCCATGCCTGTCCCATGCATGTTTAAATCCAACCACAGTGCTCACTCCCACCAGCTCCTGTGGCAGACCATTCCATGCATCCACCACTCTCTCCATGAAGAAAAACTTCCTCACATTCCCTCTTAACCTGTCACCTTCCAATTTCATGTCATACCCCCTAGTTCTTGTACTCCTCCTGTATTGGAAGATCCCCCCCCCCGCACCCTATTTATGCTGCGAGGTACTTGAATGTTTCTATCATGTCCCCTGTCTCCCTCCTCTCCTCCAGAGAGTACATATTGAGGTCCCCTAATCTGTCCTTGTAAGTCTTGTGGTGCAAGCCCTGTGCTATCTTAGTCACCCTTCTCTGCACTTCTCCAGCCTGTTAATGTCCTTTTGAAGGTACGGCCTGCAGAATTGCACACAGTACTCCATGTGAGGTCTGACCAGGGTTTTGTATAACGGCATCACTATCTCACACCTTCTGCTGATGATACCCCTTGCTATGCACCCCAGTCTATTAGCGTCCTGCCTAAATTGCAACCTGCATGTTTTTGTAGTTGTAACCCGGCTCCCTCCTTTACATGCAAGGCAACAGCAATCAACACAAAGGCATTACCCCTGGCATCGGGGCAACACCTGGCTCAGGGTTTTCAACTTAATGCCATAACTTGGCCATTTTTAAATATTTTGGCCACAAATTTTCAACATATGTATTTTGGGACCCCACCTCACAAACAACTTCACTGAAGCAATTTGCAAACATCCCCCCCACGACACCAGTGAATACGACAAACATTTGGCTTTGACAAATGTTCGTTTCTTTGTTACAACCACTTGCCAGTCAGCCCCGGAATAACCTGATCTTAAAGGGAATGGAAGAGCACCCATCCAGGTTTTCCAGTCACTACCTACCTCGCTACCCATCCCTCCTATCCCATGTAACCCCTAGGTGGCACTATCCCAAGGGCTACTACCCCTGCCTGCTTGGCTAGCAGCAGGTTAAGGGACCTGAGTTCTGAAACGGGTGCCTCCACCAGGAGGTCAGGGTTGGTAGTGGTCAAGCTAACCTGGGCACAGCCCTCTGGGACACTGTAACCCCCTTCTTTCCTTACTAGTGGCTGGGACAATACACAATAATCACTTTCACAATACCCCTGATACACCACACAAGTACCCACACTGTTTGTACTTACCACTAGGGCTTTCCTCTGGCCCGGCCCTGGGGATCCCCTGTAAAACAAGATTATACACAGCAAATAACAGCAGTACAGCACTCTTGTACAAACTGGAACCACAGTCAGAGTAAATGCAAAAAAGAGTTAGATCTGATACATTTAAGGGGCTTGAACAAGGGAGGGGCGTAATCAGGTTAATTTGCTTAAAGGCTCTATCAATCAAACAGTTATGCATGCACTTCAGGGTCCATAAACAGTCACACACTCTGGGTACCCAGATGGAGAATGGTGGGCTAGCCAGGAACATTGCAGTTGGTTGGGGCCCTGTGATGGAAGAAAACAACATGCACAACACACACTATTTGTAATCCGGAGCCAGAGCGCTCAGTTCGTGACAAGAAAACAACAAGACAATCAGATGACACACTTTCAGATTAGGCTGTTGTTGCAGGGAGCTACCCTGATGATTACTCACGATACCCAAGACTGGAGACAGGCTGGATGAAAATTGAGACAGCAAGTGGCTAATCTGGAGTGCCAGGAGAAGCAGCCCACACGATTCGCTGAGGTGTCATTCCTGTTCAGGCATGGAGCAGGGGGCTGCCCCAGGCAGGTCTCTCATTGGTGACTTTCTCTGTGCAGTGGGGTAGTCAGGCAGGGCCAGCGTGGCATGGCCCAGGCCGAATGGAGATGAACGCAGATTCAATCCGATTAGGCTGGATAAAGCTTCCAGCAAGCAGAACACAGTTCACACAGTGGGGAACCAAATCACGACCCACTTTCAATACACAGCATATTTACATGTAAGGAAATTGTGCTGTACCAGGCAAACTGCTCTCCAGTCACGATCGCAAAGTTTCTGCACAAACCGGGGATTCAAAAGCAGCTGGAAATACTGACAGGCCGATCGCATTCAGCAAATCTTCAGTCTTCTTCAGGTTAAAGCCTAGTCACAGTCAAGTGGCTTAAATAGTCCTTACAACTTGGATTCAGTCCGAATAAACTCTATTTTCCCTCTCAGGGACAACAGGCAGACAGACAGGCCAAAACTCAGTCCTTTCACATTTCTCCCATGCAAAACTACACAAAACTTCTGCTCAAAATCACTTGAGCTCTTACTTCTTCTTTTTTCAGCTCAAAACTGAATCTAGCTGCAGCAGCCTGGGAAATTCCCCAAGATCCAAAAGGTTTGGTTGGCTGATCCTCCTGTCAGTCACAACAAAGTCTCCCCTCAGGTGCAAAGAGGTGCAAAAAGCCCAAAACTACAATTCCTACATAGTTTGACTGCAGACAGCTCTGAAAGAGACAGTACACAGAGGCTATACAGGCACTCTCTGGCTATCACATTTAAACTGCTAAAACGCAGGACACCAGCCTGACAGTGAGCATTTAGGCAAGCTCGAGGAAGACTTTTTGAGAACCTCCATATGCAGGGAGGTTACATCCACCAAGCAGCATCTTGTCTCCCATAAGCTACTTGTATTCCTGTTATTTATGGTAGCTGGAGACACTGAACTTAAACCTAGCCCCATCCCTTCTTCTCCTATGCATCTTCCCAAGGACTGCGGGTTGCCCACCTCAGCATTCACAGCCTCCTCCCAAAACTAGATCAGTTGCAGCCCCTCACGGTCAACCTCCAGGCAGATGTCCTCATCATCTCTGTTCTCCCACAAGTTCCTAGGTTCTGCAGTATCTACCCCTGGTTATTCTTGCAAGATCATTCCAAGAGGGGTGGTTGTTTTGCCATCTACCCCTTCTCTGGCATCCAATTTGCACCTGTGTTATCGGTCTCCTTCACTTGGCCTATCAGCATCTCCTCCTTAAACTCTCCTTCCCTGTCTCAGTCCCAGTTTTTCTTCCTGGTCTGTACTGTTGCCTGGGCCTATTCTCTGCTTCAGTCAAAGTCCTCACCTTCTTGTTGATTGAAACATTAGTTGGTTCTCCCCATCAGCTCACAAGCTTAGCCAAAATTGTTGAGACCCTCCAAATGTCTCAATTGATTGCAGATCACACCCTTAATTTCTGACCCCCAAACCACTCCCCTCTGGACTGTGTACTCTTCTCTCACCTCCACTGTATTGTGGGTGAAGGTATCCTCCCTGATGCCCTCAGCGATCATCATATGGTCTACTGTGTGTGAGATCCACCGTCCTAAAGCTACCCTTAAAATCATCCTTGTCTCATCCCTCGACCCTGACCTGTCATCCAATGACTTGGCCCATATCTCTACAATCACTGACATAAATTCTGCCCTCAAATTCTTCCAAACCAAATTTATGGTTGTCTGGGACCAGAATGCCCTCTCTGAAGAACCAGGGTCTGTGGTTCTCACCTTCCTTGGATCAGCTGAGCTTCTGGCTTGCCTTTGAGCCAGAGACCTAGCATGGCAATCCTACAAGGTCACCGTCTCCCCTGCTGCCCTGTTAAATTACCAGACCCTTCACAATGCTTGCACCAGAGCCAGGCTTGCAAAATCTGAGTACGTCACATCCACACTCCAGTACAAGTGTAACCACCCCACCAAGTTCTGAAAAGTAATCTTTTCCCTTTTCTTCCCACAACCCAGTAGTCCCCCCCACCCGTCCTTAAGGTAGGCAACTCCTACATCACTGACCTTGTAACTTTAGCTTCTTCTTTCAATGCCTTCACCCCTTGCTCCCTGTGTCTTCCCCCCTCCCTATTCCATCCCTTCCCTCCCCCTACCCTCGTCGCACACTCTTTCTCCTTCTCCCCTACCACTTGTTCTGCCTCTCAGAAGGTTCTTCTCGCATATAACTCCCATAATGTTGTGAGTCCTGACAGGCTTGACCCCAAGCTTCTACATCTCTATTCTTCTGCCATTGTCATCCCTACTACCCACCTCCTCAACCTCTGTCCCGGATGTCTGGAAACAGGCTACAGTCATCCCCTTCCCTATAGGGGTTGATCCTTCCACCCCTGGCAACTATCAGCCTATCTCACTCCTCCACACACTGGCCAAGCTTCAGGAACACCTTGTACTAGTTCATCTCTTACTTTTCCTTCACTCTTTTATCACTCCTTACCAGTCCGACTTTAGAAAATACCAAATCACTGCCACCTCCCTTCTCTGTCTCACTGACTCTGTGCTGTCTGGGATGGACCATGGCCTCCTCACTTCCGCCATCTCTGTCGATTTTGCCACAGCTTTCAACACTGTGCCCTACCCCCTTCTCTTGAACAAGCTTAAGGTGGCAGGTCTTACTGCCTCTGCATTCAGCTTGCAAGCTGTTCATATTGTAGACATCTTATCTCTCCCACTCCTGACCTGCACTGGCATTCCATAAGGATATGCCCTAGGCCCTGAACTCTTTTACATATTTCTGAACAGCTTCCCCACTGCCTATCCCCCTGTGTTCATTCACAAGTACACTGTTCACAGTGTCTTGTTTGTCTCTGGACCCTCTGTGGCTGACCTTGCTGTCTGACTTTACCAGGATTTTGAATGCATCCAGCTCTGCTTCTGAACCTACCAACTGTCCTTCAACAACAAGAAAACCATTTCCATGACCCTTGGCTCCCAGCAGAGGCTCACCATGCTCTTTCTTCTCCCCATCTTCCACACCCCTCAATGGTACTACAGTTAAAGATGTCTCCTTCAAATACCTCGTGGTCTTGCTAGACAGTCACCTTAACTTCTTGGCACACATAGATGCTATCCACCAAAACTCCACCCCTAAAAAAGGTGCACTGTACATGAACAAAACCAGCATCTCACTTTCTTCCTGCCGACAGTGTCAACGATGATCCTCTCCATCATTGACTATGGTGACATTATGTATAGTGCTGATCCCAAGTCCTCGTTTGCCATACTGGACCTTCTTTTCCACTCTTTCTGTCACTTTACTTTGTACTGCCCTCCCCCATCCATCACTGCTCCCTTTATTCAATTCCTTTGTCTCCCCCCACTCCCTTGATGCCAGGCCTCCCCCACTGTGCCTCCTTCACCTCCAAATTCCAGTTTGGCGCTCTCTCTCTCTCTCTCCCCCTACCTTTTTGCCCTCCTCTCCCCCTTCCTCTTACCCACTCTGGAACACTAACACTGGATCCCATTCCCTCTCCCTGCCTTCCATGAAAACTTCTACGGGCTAAGCTGCTTTCTCATATAATTTATCCAATATCTGCTGTGCCTCTTCCTTCTCCTCCCTCAAGTCCTTTCTTCTTGATTTTACTACCCCTTCCTGCAACAGCACCTGACACCTCTGAAAGCATCCACCTTCCCTCCTCCCTGTTTGATGGGTCCCCCTTCCATCAGAGTAGTTGTCTGTTTGACCTTACTTGTCAACAAGCCCCATAATATCTCTCATACAAAGAAACATAGAAGTTGATGGCAGATAAGGACCATAAGGCCCATCCAGTCTGCCCATTTCTTTTTCTACCTTATAAATGTGCCATCGGCCTTTGCTCTGTCAATAGCCTATCTATTCATACTCATACTGGTGTCTTCGACAGTGATCTGAGTGATCACTGTGCAGTCGCCTGTGTTAGGTGCTTCCCACACCTCCCTTCTACCTCTACTTACATGCTTAAGTGCAACCTAAAATACTTCAGTCTCCCGGCTTTCCTGACAGATCTTGGATCATAAAGTGGCAGGATTTCTACCTTACACCCTCTGTGTCTGAAGCATTCGGTATCTTCCAGGATCTGCTAGTAAACGTTATCAACCAACACGCACCCTTAAGGAAAATCAAATCCAGGAAACTCACACCTGATTGATTTAGCCCACTACATAAATAGGCCTTACGGCATAGAGACACCCTCTGGAAAAGGGCTAGGAAATCGCAGGCTGATTCAGACTGGCTCTCCTTCCAGGTAGCCAGAAATGCCTGCACCAAACTGGTAAGGTCGGAAAAACAACAGTTCTTCCAGTCAGCCCTTGAGGCAAACAAAAACTGCTCCACCAAATTTTGGCAGATACTGAGAGAGGTTGATGAACATTCCCCTGCCACCCCACTACCAGCCAAAATTGTGGCAAATAATACCACCTACACAGTTAGGTCTGAGATCCTCGATCAGCTCAATAACCACTTCGCCACTGCAGGCCTTGCATTCAATACATCACCTGTTAGTAAACTAAGCACCACAAGCACTGGTAGCATAGCTTCTAGACCAATCATAGCCCCCCTACCAACCGCCCCCTCTTCAAGTTCCAACCAGTCTCTTTTAAACAGGTGGAGGACCTACTCCTGTCGCTGGACACCAAAAAGAGCGCTGGTGACAATTCACTTGAACCCTTCTTCTTAAAAGCAGGTTCTTATTATCTGGCAGCTCCAATTGCCCATCTCTTCAACAGCTCATTATCCCAAGGGGAATTGCCACCTAGTTGGAAAACCACGCACATTATCCCCCTCTTCAAGTCAGGAGACCCCACTGACTTGAACAACTATAGGCCTATTTTGTTGCTTCCTATTTTATCCAAGCTACTTGAAAAAATTGTAAACTCTCAATTATTTGAGTATTTGGATCATGAGAAAATCCTCAGTCCAGTCCAATCAGGTTTCAGACCTAAGCACAGTACCATGTCTGCTCTTGCCAAAGTATCAAATGACTGGCTAAATGCCCTGGACAGCAAACAGCACATCTATGCACTCTTCCTTGACCTCAGCAAAGCATTTGATACGGTCGACCATTCCATACTACTTGATCCCCTGAGTAGCATCGGTCTATTCTCTGCTGCAGTAAAGTGGTTCCACTGCTACCTCACAAATTGTAAACAGCAAATTAAGGCTCAAGGGGAATTCTCCCCACTAAAACTACTGCCCTGAGGCGTTCCGCAAGGTTTCATTTTGGGACCTATCTGCTTCGCCCTTTATATTAACCGCATCGACTCTGGCCTGGTTGCTGGAAAATTTCATCTCTTTGCAGATGACACAGTCCTCTACATGACCAACCCCTCCCTGGACATTACATAGAAGGAGCTACAACAGGATTTCATCATCCTCCAGCACAACCTGCTGAATCTAAAGCTCTTGTTAAATGCAAAAAAAACCCAAAAGCTATGATTATCGCTACATCCCACAACACGAGGATACCTGGAACCCCACAAATCATTACCCTCCTATTTTTTTGTCAACTATTTTTATCCTCCTAGTGGCAGGTCGACCTCATCGTCCACCAAGCCCACCAATCTTGGGGTCTTTCAGGGGCTTCTAGCGCCATGCATGTCCCGGCAGATCCCCAGAGTTGGTCCGGTGGCATCATCATAGCCAGCTTCCATTGTTTCCTCCATTTTCTCCTGTGAACTACCCTGGGACCCCCAGAAGCGGTGGCGCATGCGCATGGAGGTGCACATGTACACTGCAGCTCTGGACCGGGTCCCCTCAACCCTCCCCATCAACCTATGTCTATGCTGTCTTGTTGCACCGTCCCTCCAGCCTCCACCAGAGGGCGGCCAAGCTCCAAGAGAGAGCTGGATACCTCTTCCCGAGATGGAGTGCTGCCTGCCAGCAGCTTATCACATCCTTCTCTCCCTCCCCCGCCAGCCTCCGACGACCCTGGCTCATTCCCGAACCCAGGTCGCTGACATGGCGCGAGGTGTGACATCCAGCACCTCAACCCTCTGCACCACCTGGCCGTCCATCATTACCCTTCTTAATGAACCACTAGAGCTAGTGGATAAATTTAAATATCTGGGAGTCTGGTTGGATATCGAACTCTCCTTCGGTGCGCATCTAACCGAATCAACAAACCGAATCAACAAAAATGCTAAGGCAGCACCTCGGTATTTTTTACCACATAAGGCGTTTACTCACCCTGGAAGCTAGGAAACGGCTGGTTCAAACAACCTTTCTTCCCCTGATTGACCACGCTGATTTCTTATACAGCCATTGCCCCCAGTATGCGCTCCAAAAGCTAGATACACTCTATCACCGCGCTTTGAGATTTGTTCTTGACTTGCCCTCACAGACTCATCACTGCTTGTTGTACCAAGCATTAGACTGGATGTCCCTCTCCATGAGGAGGTAAATAAACATCCTCATGTGGCTTTTCCGGACTTTGTCCAACAAATTACCACCCTGTATCTGTGACCTGTTTGAATACTCAAAGGGCGCCTATGGACTGAGGAACTCCTCCTTTATCCTCCTTAAGCTACCACGAACAAGGACTTAACTTGGCTCAACTGCCATTAGCTCATTCTTACCAGCGCTTTGGAACACCCTGCAAAAATCACTTAACATCTCCCTGCTGCCCAGCCTTTTTATATTTAGGGGGCTGATCTGCAGAGGCCCGAAAATGGCGTCCGAGTGTTTTAGGTAAAGTCATACCCCACTAAACTGAGTTCCTTAACCTGTGAAATCCTGGGCCACCTATTTCCCGTGTCGGCCAGCATCCCTTTAGGGCAATCACCCCCCCCTTACCTCCCCCCTCTCCTCAACTAGCTACTACGTGGCTGATAGCCCAGTCTTCCTACTGCCCTTCTCTATGTTCTTCCTTCCTCCCCACATTCGTACTCTATAGTCTACAGCCTGTATACGCTGCACTTTAAATGCATTATATTTGCACTTGTTTTTTTTTTTTTTTTTGTTTGTTTTTGTTTCTGATTCCTCCAATTACTGTTTTGGTGATATTGACTGTCCGATATTGTAACTGCCTGTGCTGATGTCTATTATTTTATAAAATGTTGTCTATTGTAAGCAAAAGTGTCCTCTGTGTCCAGGACCATCTTGAAAATGAGCTTGCTCAATGATGTATCTGCCTGGTTAAATAAAGTTTGAATTGATCTGATTTGACCTAATTGAGCTCACACCTGAATTTGCCATTTACTGTTTGCACTTGTTCCTTGTCATGTCCATGCACTTTTCATATTTTTATTTTATTACACAAGCTTATCTAACAGTTCATCGCTGCCCAGCAGGATGCTGTTTGTTATTTCTCTTGCACCCTAATGTATGGTGAAATCTGCATTCTGCATTTTGCATTTTATTGCATCTGCCAAATTGTGTTCATATTTGGTTGTTCTTGCTCCTTACTATTAAACAATCAATCAATCAATCAATCAAAGTCTTTATTTAACCAGGCGATCACCGTTGAGTAAGCTCATTTTCAAGGTGGACCTGGATTTGTCAACAAGGAACAAGGGACAGTATACATGGGATGCAACATACACGAAAATAATAATAAAAATAAATACATATCAGGTGCAAACGAACATAAATAAAACCTAATATAAAAAGATATATAGTGATACAGTATGGAGAATTTAGAGCGGGAACCAGGGTCAAAGGAATGTGGAAGGGACAGATATGGGGGTAGAAAAAAGGGAGAGGGAAGAGTCGATCATAGATGTGATCAGTCGTTTAACAGTAGTAATTAGAGTGTGCTTGGACTTATAGGAGTCACTATTTAGGGTAGACAGGCACAGGACTCCTTAGTATGATGTAGATATAGAGATTTAAAAGCTGCTAGGCTGATGGGGTGAGTTAATTTCAAAGTTTTTTGCAGCTTGTTCCACAGTTGAGGGAGCACAAAGCTGATGGCTGCTCTGCCAATGCGAGATTTTGCTTTGTAAACATAAAGGTAGATATATGAGGTGCTTCTCAGGGCATACTTCCCCAGAGTGCACAAAGGTAAACAGATAGAGATATACTGGGGCAGTTTCTTTGAGATAGCTTTGTATGTCCAAACGGCAGCATTTTTTTGCCATCTGTAAGCAAGGGATGACCATCTCACTGCCGTGTACAATGCACAGCGGTGGGTTGAGTAAGGATGACCCGTGATAAATCTTATGGCTCTGTGATAAAGCGTATCGAGTTTGGCTAGGGTACCTGCAGGTCCCTGACTATATAGAAAATCTGTGTAATCCAATAGGGAAAGAAAGGTAGTTTGAACCAGTTTTAGTTTAGCATCTCTTGTGAGGAGATTATTAATCCTAAAGAACAGACCAAATATTTGTCTAAGTTTCTATGCCAGTTCTTCTAAGTGATCTGTGAAAATAAATCTATAGTCTAACCAGATCTCCAGGTACTTGAACTTTGGTACGTAGTCCAACCGCTTACCTAGAATGGTAGTGATCTGCGGGAGTGTCCCAGCAATTGCAGAATTTATTGCATTGTGAAGGGGCGAGAGGAACATTGCTTTGTTTATTTTTGCATTTAAGAGCAGTTTCTGGTTTATAAGCTGATGTTGCAGCAGATTAAATTCATTTTGAAGGGCTTTACAGGCCACATCAGGGGTGGGGCTACTAGCATAGAGTACCGTATTATCCACGAATAGGTGTATTTGTGCTTCTTTGATGGTGGCATCTACGTTGTTAATATAAATGGTGAAGAGCAAGGGACCAAGAATGGAGCCTTGTGGTACACCCCTCAATAGTTTCTTCAACTGGTAACAATCATTTTTGAGTGACTACAAAAATCACTAGAAACATAGAAATATAGAATATGTCGGCAGAAAAGAACCTCCTGCCCCACCTAGTCTGCCCTAAAGACCCTACCCACTGTGCCACCATGGACCCTAAGTGATCTACAGCATTACCTCCTCCCCAACCCGGTTACTAAGATTCCGCTTGTGCCTATCCCATGCATATCTGAAACCTGCTACTGCTTCAGTACCCACCACCTCTGCTGGGAGATGGTTCCAGGCGTCCACTACCCTTTCCATAAAGAAGTTTTTCCTTACATCCCCTTCAAGTCTCCCCCCTTCCAGCTTCATACCATGCCCCCTTGTTCATGAACATCTCTTTCTGTGCAATATGCCACCCTCCTGTACCTTATTGATACCTTTGAGGTACTGAATGTTTCTATCATATCTCCCCTTTCTTTCCTCTCCTCCAGTGAGTACATATTTAATTCCCTGAGTCTTTCCTCACATGGCTTCTGTTGCAGGCCGTGTACCATCTTAGTTGCTCTTCTCTGCACTGCCTCCACCTGCTCTATGTCCTTCTTCAGATAGGGACTCCAGACCTAGACACAGTACTCCAGGTGGGGTCTCACCATAGATCTATACAGAGGTAAAACTAAATCCCTTTTTCTGTTGCTTATACCTGTCACTGTACAACCCAGCATCCTACTAGCCTTTCCCACTGCCTTGCCACACTACTTTGCCACCTTTAGATCATCAGATATTATGACCTCCAGATCTCTTTCCTGATCTGTAGTCATTAACACTCCCTCCCCAACTGATATGATGCCCTTGGGTTTCTGTGCTGGATGTGCATAATTTTACACTTCTTGGCGCTGAATCCCAGCTGCCAAACCTTTGACCAATCTTCCAGCCTTTTTAAAGCTTCCTTCATTCTTTCCACACATCCTCCCACCCAGGAGTGTCCACTCTGTTGCAGACTTTTTTGTCATCCGCCAACAGGCATACCTTTCCTTCCAGCCCCTCTGCGATGTCACTAATAAAGACATTAAAGAGGACCAGCCCCAGTTCAGTTCCCTGTGGCACCCCACTGGTCACTTTCCCCTCCTCAGAGTGAACTCTGTTTACTAACACACTCTGTTGCCTATTCCTCAACCAATTTTCTACCCATTATGCCACCCTAGGACCCACTTCCAGGCTGCCAAGCTTGTGTACAAGTCTCCTACAGTATGTGGAATGGTGTTGAAGGCCTCACTAAAATCTAGGTAGGTCACATCCACCGCTCCACCTGGATCTAATTTTCTGGTCACCCAGTCAAAGAAATCTATCAGACTTGTTTGACATGACCTCCCCTCTGTGAATCCATGCTGCCTTGGATCCTGTAAGCCGCTGGAGTCAAGATATTCCATAATACTTTCCTTCAGTGGTGACTCCATTAATTTCCCCACCACTGAAGTTAGGCTGATGGGCCTGTAGCAGCCAGCCTCCTCCCTGCTCCCACTTTTGTGCAGTGGGACTACATCTGCCCTCTTCCAGTCCTCCAGAACTACTCCCGTCTCCAGTCAGTGGTTGAACATGACTGTCAGTGGTGCTGCCACCACTCCCCTAAGCTTCCTCAAAATCCTTGGATGTATCCTGTGTGGTCCTATTGCCTTGTCCACATTCAGTTTTGCAAGTTCTTTTAGGACTCTCTCTCCTCTGTAAATGGACTGGTGTCCACCTCCCTTCCATTGATGATCCTGTCTCTTATCTGTGGACCCTCTCCTTCCCCTTCTTCTGTGAATATTGAGCAAAAATGTTTGCTTAGGATGACTGCTTTGTCCTGGTCTCCCTCCACACATTCCCCTACTTCATGTTACGATCCTTCAACTGGTCTTTCTCATATTGCTTACGTACCTGAAGAATGCCTTGTCCACTTTCTGTACTGTCTGGGCTGTTTCTTTCTCTGTTAGGGCCTTTTTGTGCCCAATTGCTCTCACTGCCTCCATCCTGCTTCACCTGTCCTCCTCTCGCTGAGTCTCCTTATACCTCCTGAATGCTAACTTTTCTGCCCTTACCTTCCCTGCCAAATCCTTTGAGAACTATATATTTTTTTCAGCTTGCTTTTCCTTACTTGCCTAACGCACAGGTTTGTTGCTTTCACTATGGCTCCTTTTAGTTTTTCCCACTGTTCCTTTACTCCACCCAAGTTCACCCTCTGCACCACGGCATCCCTGAGGCACTCCCCCATCTTTGTAAAGTCATCCCTCCTGAAGTCCAGGAGCCTTGCCTTTGCACGGTTTGTCTTAGCCACTCTTCTTATGCTGAACCACACCGTTGGGTGATCACTGGTCCCCGGGTTATCGCCCACTGTGACGTCTGCAACACTGCCTCTGTTGGTGGGTGCTAGCTCCAATATTGCTCCTTCATGAGTGGATTCTCTTATTAATTGCCTGAGGAACAGCCCCCTACAGGAAGTCCAGGATATCCCTGCTCCTAGCTGAAGCTGCAGCTCCAATCCACATCTGGCATACTGAAGTCTCCTACCAGTGGCACTTCTTCTTTAGTTGCCATCTTATGGATGACTTCCACTACATCTCTGTCCATCTCCTCCTCGATGCTGGAGGTCTGCAGATCACCCCAGTGTGAATAAAGGCACCATTTCCCAGTTCTAGGGTGACCCACAGTACTGCATGTGGTGAAGTGCAACATCTGCAGTGCATGTGGCACACTGTAGTGTCTGTTGAGCATGTGGCACATTAGAGTGGCAGCAGTACATGTGGTAAAATGTAGTGACAGCAGCACACATGATGCAGAGCAAGACAACCATGTCACAGTGCACTGCCACCAATACACATGGCACAGTGCACTGCCACCAATACACATGGCACAGTGCACTGCCACCAATACACATGGCACAGTGCACTGGCAGTAGAACACAAGATACAATGATGTGTGAGCGGCAGAAAAAGTGTGCCAGCATGGCTCAGTTGGTTGCACGTCTGCCTCTGAGCCAGAAGGTATTGTTTTGGCCCAAGACCAGCCTTCCCAACTAAAAAAAAAAATCTCCCTGCAGCTGCCCCCTCCCCCCACAAGTGGGCCACTCTTCCTGCAGCTGTACTGGCATCCTCCCAAGCTGAGCACCCTTCCTTGAACACTTGAGGGCTTCTGAAACTGCTTCACCCTCAGCCAACAAGTATTCATATAGCTGGATCGTCCCAGAGAGTCCCTTCCCAGCCACAAGCCAGCCACCACCCCTGCAAGTAAGATGTGGCTCACACATCCATGCTCGCAGATTACACTGACCATAAATGGCCACTGCTTTGCTTGCTGTGTTACATCTCAGTAACATCGTGGTTAGAAAATGATTTGTGTTGGACCACCACAACCCATATTCTAAGTGTGTTAAGACCTTTCCATGGTGTGGGTTTTGGGGAGATATCCTCCATTCCAGGCATGGGTAAAGCAGTACATACACTATGTAAACCATGGTGTACAAATATATTTTTGAGAGGCAACAATTTACCCGACACCAAGGGCATTATTTGTCCCACCGTCTGATATTATAATATGATTCTTGGTGCTCTGGGTAAGCAAGTCACTGCACAAATGCATACATCTGTGTGCTGCTTTATTTTTCTCCCATGCTTACTTAACAAAGCATTGGGGTATACAACTGTAGAGCATCTAACAAGTTAGATCTAGGGGCAATATACTGGGTACAACTGGGGGAAACAAACAGGGCAGAGAAAAAAAAACATGATAAACTGTGTCATCAAAGAGGGTGGAGCAACAAAACAGGTCGTAGAAACATAGAATTTGACGGCAGATAAGGACCACTTGGCCCACCTAGTCTGCCTATTTTCCTACCTAACGGATAAGCTGCAGATCCTAGTTAACCAACAGCCTACTTCCTCCTACCCCCACTAGGTCTGCCTTACGTCTGTCCCATGCATTTTTGAATTCCCCCACTGTTCTTGACTCCACGACTTCCTCAGAAAGGCTGTTCCATGCATCCACAAGCCTTTCTGTGGAAAAATACTTCCTCACATTACCTTTGAGCCATCACCCCTCTATCTTCAAATTGTGCCCCCTTGTTCTTGCATATCTCTTTTTCTGAAAGATACTACCCTCTTGGACTTTCTTGATTCCCTTGAGGTACATGAAAGTTTCTATCATGTCCCCCCTCCTTCTTTCCTCAAGGGTATACATATTAAGCTCCTTTAGTCTCTTTTCGTATGTCTTCTGGTGCAGACCCTGCGCCATTTGGCTTCTCCCTCCTCTGGACAGCCTCCACTCTATTTATGTCTTTGCAGAGATTGGGTCTCCAGAACTGCACACAGTACTCCAGATGGGATCTCACCAACTGTCTGTACAGAGGGATAACAACTTCCTGTTTTCTACTGTTGATGCCTCTCCCTATGCCTCCCAGTATCCCCCAGCCTTCCTTACTGCCTTCTCACATTGCTTGCCCACCTTTAGGTCATCTGATAGGTCATGGTGTCCAAAATGGTGTACAGACTTTATGTTCCGAGCTACACCCTTGATTCCAGGTGCTACAAAGGCCCTCAGTCTGCAGCATCAGCCCACCCTCAGGCTGCAGTTCAGTGAGCTGTCTGTGGGGTGGTCAGACAAAGTAAAGATATAGCAATACTTGGGCAATCAAAGGTGCATGGAAATAACCAGTGCCACAGCGACCTCAGCCTCCAGACTGAGGGCAGTGAGCAAGAGGGCAGCATATGCCAACACCAGGCACAGCCCCCCGCAGAGCTGGCAGTGCACATGGCACCACTCAGTGACAACAGTGCACATGGCAATGCACAGTTATGACAGAGCATGTGGCAACGCTTGGTTTTAGCACTGAACATGGCACACCACAGTTGGCAGTGAACGTGACACTTCACGAAGTTGGCATGACACATGGCAATGCAGTGTTGTGGCAGAACGTGTAGCATTGTATGGTTTCAACAGTGAATGTGGCACAGCACAGGGTCAGCATTGAAAATGGCACTGCATGGAGTCAGCAGTGCACATGCCAATGCAATGCCGTGGCAGAGCATGTGGCACTATGGCTCTGGCAGTGACATGGCATAGCACAAAGTTGGCAGTGATTGGCACAGCACAGTAGGCAATGAACATGGAACTGCAGAGTCGGCAGTAAATGTGGCACTGCATAGTAATGACTGCGTGGCAATACATTCATGGCAGAGCATGTGGCACAGCAGTCGGCAGTGAAAGTGGCACCGCACATAGTTAGCGGTGCATGCAAATGGCATGGCACAGTGATGCCAGCACATGTGTCACAGCACACAGATGGTACTGTGTATGTACAGCACAGTGGTGACAGTATATGTGGAAATCTGGTTAAACAACAACTAAAAAAAAAAAAAAAAGTGTTGTGGAGGCGGTTCGCCTGGCACTTTGTGTTGCTGGCAGTGCATATGGCTCTGCACTGTGCACAGTTGGTAATGCATGTGACACGGCATGGAGTGGGCACTGCTTATAGCACACTCCAGACTCTGCAGTGCACATGGCATCACACAGAAATGGCAGTGCACATGGCACAGTGCAGTGGCAGCAGTGTGTGTGGTGCATTGAAGTTGCAGCAATGTGGATGACAAAGTGAGGCGGCAGGAGTGCTCGCAGAACTGTGTGATGTTGACAGTGCACATGGTATTGTATAGTGCACTACACAGCCTCCATGGTGCACATGGCTCAACTTCCGTCCCCACTCAACCTCACTCTATGCTGATGTACACTCAACCCCACTCCAGGGTAACTACGCTTCCAAGTTGCGCCTATGGACCACCTCCCTCCCCAAGATGAGCAAATGAGCATCCTATCTGCAGCTAAACCACCCCCCAACTTCTGGACCAGTCTCCCTCCTCCCAGATGATTCCTCTACAGACCACCCTTCATGTCCACAGACTAGCCACCCTACTTACAAATCTCCCTGCAGCTGGAACAACCCCTGACAGCCCTCCCTACAACTGGACCAACCGTCCTTCTCCCAAACCAGCCTCTCCCAAGCTAAGCTCCCTCCTTGGACCACCAAAGCCCACAAACTTGCATCCTCCCCAACCAACAACCCCCATACCAACCTTCCTGCCCACAGACCAGTGGCCCAGCACTCTTTGTAGCTAGACCCCCCCAACCCTCCCAGCAACTGATGGATTACATTTCCTGCCCTGGGAACAACCTCCACCAAGCTGAGCACCCTTTCTGCAGCTGGATTGCCCCTCCCACCGGACCATCCTGCCTGCCCACTGACAAGCCACCCATACACTCTCCCTGCAGCTAGAACCTCCCCACAGCTGACAACCCTAGCTGCAGCAGCAGGACCCAACTCCCCTAAGATAAGCACTCTTACTGGTCCTTTACAGACCCTGAACCTGCATCCCCTAGCTGACCATCCTCCCTACACTGGTCTCCTCCTCCTGAGTACCACCTTTCACGCCCATGGACCAGCCACCCAACCCCTCCCCATGCAACAAATGCAAGTGAGGCTGCACAGCAAAAGTGAGAGTAGTGTAACCCCTTCTACCAATCGGGGTTCCTAAACTGTCTTCCTGGGCTTGCCTAAATGCTCACTGCCAGGCCGGTGTTCTGTGTTCTAACAGTTTTAGAAGTACTTGCATGTGAGTGCTCTACAAGCCTCCGTGCCTATCTCTTTAAGAGGCATCATTTTCATATGGTTATAATTAATCTGGTTGGGGGCCGAGTGGTTTCAGACTCAAGTCCTGCCCGGGCTACAATACAGCCACTTCATTCTGCCATTGCTAATTGCACAGAGGGAGCTTTAATAGGAACTGTGATTGTTTGCTGATTATCTGCGTTAGTAGTAATGATAAAGAAGTTCGTCTAACCTGCCTTCCTTTGCAGCATGGACTTTCTTTTTTGCACCACCATCTTGGTTCTGGATTGCCAGTTTGGGCCAATCAGTACCTTTGGGAATCCTAAAATGGAGACTATCCCCAGAGGTCTTGTGGGAGTGAATTTCTGTAGGAATTGTATTTTTTATTGTTTGGCGCCTAAATGGACCTGGAGGGGGAGCCCTTTCTGTGACAGACAGATGGATCAACCAACCGAACCTTCTGGATCACTAGGAAAACCCAGAGCTGCCTGAAGCAGTGAGTCAGTGTGTTGTTGGAGCTGAGAGAGTGAACAGCTTGAGTAATTCAGGCAGCTGCTCCTGCGTAGTAGCACGGGGGAATCGGTGAGAAGGCTGTGTCTGGCCTCCCTGCTACCATCTTCTTGAGTGAAGAAGTCTGCATTACTATCTCAGAGTTTATCCGAATTTTCTGTGATTGTGACAAACTGAAATTCACCTGGTGTGGACCGAAGATTTGCCTTGGTGCGATCGGCCTGTCAGGACTTGAGACAACCGCAGAGCATATGGCTTACACAGAGACACTGTTGATTGCAACCAGACTTTCATCTGAACTGTGGTATTTGCCTATCCTTTACTATAATTGTGCTGAATGTGCAGTGTGGGTTGCAATTTGGTTCCCCATATTGCTTGAATGTGTCACGCTAGCTGGAAGCAGTATCCAGCACTTTACCAGACTGTATCCGAACTGTTCACCTGGTGTGGCCCTCACCACCTCAGCCTAAATTGCCGCCCACGCTGCAGAGCTACATCCGATGAGGGACCTGCCAGGGGATTCATCTCCCTGCTCAACACCATCAAACAGGAACAACCACCACGGTGCGTTGTGTGGGCCCTGCTTCTCCTGGCAAACCAGCACTTCATCCTGAGGTCTTCATTTCATCCATCCGGCATCCTGGTCTGGGTAGTGTGAGTAAACATCAGGGTAGCTCCCTGCAACATAGCTCAAAATCAGAGTGTGTCATCTGATTTAATTGTTTTGATTGATCCTTATGAACTGAGCCCTCCGGCTCTGGAATACAACTTGTGGGTTAAAGTGCATGTTGCGTTTTCCTTCCTAAAGACCCCAGCAATGCTGGCCTACCCCGGGCAACCCTTCTGGCTAGCCTGCAGACCAGCTGGGTACCCAGAGTGTGTGTGACTGTGTTAGAGGGGCTCTTATAGGCATGCATGCTTAGCCTGATTAAATCAGATCCAGAATTAAACACCAGATTATTTCCCCTCCCTCGTTCATGTCCCCCAATAAATCAGATCGAACTCTTTTTGCATTTACACTGGCTATTGTGTACCTTTGTGGTGGGGATACTGTGTTGCTATTGCATTTCTCCACTGCAGGTCTTGTTTTGCAGGGGGTCTCCAGGGCCAGTGCAGCTGATCCAGCCCTGGTGGTAAGTGTGCCAAGTGTGGGTATAATGTTGCATACTGGTGTTCATTGTAACTGTCTAAGTACCTAAGGGGCCTTCATCACAATGTGGAAATTATAATACTGGGCGACTTCAACATAAATTGGTTTTCATCTGAGGCCAGCGTATACAAGGATGCTGTCACGGCACAGCACCTCACCCAACTTGTCTCCACCAGGTGCAATTATAGGACTGGGTCACTTTAGCTAATTGACTGAATTCTGTCAAATCATCCAGAATGAATCTTCAAGATCTTGATGCTCCCTGACACCATAAGTGACGACTCACCCGTTATCTGTACCTGGGCCAATAAATTCACTAAACCCCCTCCTAAGGTAATCTACACCAGGGTGATGAAGCATGGGAACCTAGAGCTACTAAAAACCCATCTACGCAGACTGGATTGGTTTACACTTGACTCAGGCAATGACATCAACCAAGCCCTGGACATGTTCATCAACTGCTTTACTACGCCCTGCGACATATATGCACCTGTGAAGAAGTTTAAGGTCAAAGGAAGGTCCAACCAGTGGGTAACCCTGAGCTCGTAACACTTCTCAAACATAGGGATCACCTTGGGCTCCGTGCTCGATCCACATGTAACCCCCCTGCAAATGGGGGTTCCCAAAAGACTTCCAGGAGCTTGCTTGAATGCTCCAAGCCTGAATGGTGTTTGGCATTTAAGCCATTTATCAGTGAGTGTTTTTAGAGCCTCTGGTACTGTCTCTTTAAGAGCTGTCTGCTTGCAGACATAATTAGTTTGTATGGGGGGACTGTGTGCTTCTCTGAGTACCACTCGAGCTGCTGCCAATTCACTTCATTTTGCAGTCACTAGGTGCAAAGGGAATCTATCTGAAAGATGTAACTGTTTGCCAGAAATTATTTAGAGTAATAATGAAATTACAGTTTGTCTAACCTGCTTTCTTTGCAGTCAGAACTGTGTCTGCTAGTTCCCCATTCTAGTTTTGAACTGCTGAACTGGACCAATCAGTGTGGGGTAGCTAGCTCTAAAATGGTGCCTTGGACGAATCAGAACTTGGACTCATAATCTGAGCCAGCCACAAGAGGATTGTATGGGCAGTGACTCTGGGAGATGTAGTTTAGACTTCAGTGCCTTTTGGACCAACAGCAGCAGTCTATTGTGAGTGACAGCCAATCCAGTCAAGAACTGGGAGGAACTCAAAGGAAGTGCCCGTTTTGTCGGTTGGAGTTTCAGTTGAGCTTTGGCAGTGAAGAAGGAAGGAGCCCTGTGCTTTTTCAGTGTGCAGTTTTAGTCAAAAACGTGTGTAAGGCCCAGAGTTCCGCAGCTTGTGTAACAGCTTGTTAGGACTGAATCCGTCCTGTGAAAAGAATCAAAGGATCTCTGAAGAGTAGAAACCAGGCTCACCCTGTAGAAGACTGGAGGAATTGCTGAAAATTGCACTCGGTCTGTCAGGAACTGAATCTGCTGTGTGTTCTCCCGGTATTGTGCAGTAATTCAGATCGGATACAGATGCAGCCTGCCTGGTATAGTGCTTTCTTTTATATGGATGTGTGAAGAGGTTTGTGTACCTCAAGTGAGCCCTGCTGACATTGAAGGACCCTATCTTATTTGGAGGTCGTGAGTACTAATTCAGGGTCGCCCCTGTTGAATTGCCACATTAAATCCAAATGGAATTACTGTACTGCTGACTGTTTAATTCTCCTTTTCTCTGTGTGAAAGGGCCCCTACCAGCTGCCACGGTTTGGACTAGCCACTAGGGCTTGGGTACCCAGGGACAGTAACTGATAGGGATAGGCCTGTGCACAGAGCCATAGGTAAATTAATATTAGAGTGATAAGCTAATTAACCTGATTTCCCCCTGTCCTTGTTATATCCCCCTAAATAAATCAGAGCTGCTTGTTTCAGCAAAGTTATACTGCCTGAGGTATTTGTCTATGTTAAAGTACTGTACTGTGATTGTTGCACTGTATCTCATTTCACAGGAGGTCCCAGTGCCGGAACCAGACCTGGGGGTAAGTGTATACTGTGAAGGTAATTCTGATATATTGTGTGGGCCACTAGTGGGAAGAAAAGGGGTTGCAGTGTCCCAGAGGGCTGTGACAAGTTAGTTTAACTATTGCAAACCCTGACCTCTGGGTGGAGGCACCATCTTGGATCCAGGCCCTCAACCTGTTAGTGGCAAATCAGGCAGGGGTAGTAGCCCCTGGGATAGCGCCATCTAGGGTTACATCTTGGAGGCTCACCGCTGGATTGTGTGTCCTCTAGTGGCCATATTTACGAACCACTGTTAAGAAAAAATGGGTACCCGACAGAAGTGGCTGTGCACCGGCTGGTGGAGTGGTGTACTGGGGAGAGATCGACCCCAAAATGCTATGCTTATCCTGGACATCCCCTGGGTATCAATACGGACACTGTGCAGGGAGTACTTTCCAAGGTGGAAGGTTTACAAAACCTGTGGTGGTGGGTCAGCATGCTAATCTGCTCACCCACACTTTCCTGGCCCTAGTAGAGTTTAAGGATCCCATAGATAGCTCCAAAGTGCCACAGACCATTACCCCAGAGGAGCCCTCACTGCTTGGAGAGTGATAACTAAGGACAGTAAAGACCGGGGAATCAGCCCCACCACTATCTGAAACTTTTGAGGAGAAATTTGCTGAATGGTTGCTGGGGAGGGAAACTGTGGAGGACTTGAAGAAACTATTCTTGCCACCTGGGGGTGTTCTCCCCAACACCCTCTCCTGCTCCAGTGCCCGTAATGGTGGCTGAACCAATGCAGACTCCTATTTCTGCACCTGCCATTAGTCACGACTCTTACCAAGGTTGAGGATCTTCTCTGGCACCCTCCCCACCCCCAAGGGAGGGATGACTGGGAGACCTGGATGAACTATGTTGCCCCCAAGTGCTAGAATGGCAATGCTCGGGCAGCGAAGAGGGTTAGTGAGGAGCCTCCGAGGTCCTGCCCTGGCTACCATCCGTGCTAAATGGGCCAGTAACCCTGAAGCGACTGCACAGGCCTATCTTGAGGCCTTGGAGAATGTGTATGGGAGCCCAGATTCTGATGAGGACCTATGGTGGAGAGTAAGAGATGCACAACAGTACCAAGGGGAGTTGTTGTCTGTGTATGTATCTCGGCTGGAAAAATTGTTGCAAGAATGCCTCAGAAAAGGTAGTTTGCCAGCGATTGAACTGGACCGAACCAGGCTGGACAGGATCCTTAAGTCTGCCCCCTTCTCAGAACTGCTGTTGCTTCAGTTACGCCTGGCAGATCGACTGGAATCCCCACCCTCCTATGATGAGTTAATGAGAGAAATTGAGGAGTTGAGAAAAGACGACCTCGGAGGACCTGCACCAATAGCTGCGCTCGACCCGAGTGACTGAGGGCGACCCATCAAGTGAAGTTCAGGGGCAGAGGTTGGCAGTCAATGAGTGCTCTGACAAGGAAAAGATATGTCACAATGGGGCGAACTGTTGAGAGATCCGGAATTCAAAACAGTCCCTTTATGAAGGCCATGCCTGCAAGTGCAGGGCCCTGACCTATATCCGACTGCATCTGCTGTGGGGTGGGGTACCCACCCATGTGTCTCCTGCTGATAACAGCTCGAACTCGATTCCTTGACCATGGAAGTGGAGAAACTGACGAGATGTCTCCAAATGCTTATCACGCGCAGAACAGAGATGGCACCAAGGTTTCCAGTTAGTAATACCCCGCCCTGGCTCCCAGTGTGGTGCCTCGGCCAGTTCAAACTCTAGAAAGTATGTTTTGCTATAATTGTGGGAAAGATGGGCACATGAAAGGGAATGCCAGTCCCCAAAAGACACTGACAAAGTTGCATATAGGCTACAAGGAGAGCTTGAGAAGAAATCAGTGGTTAAGAGGTGCACGACATGATCCCAGTGAGGGCACCAAAATGCTAATTCACATCCTTTTGTGGCAAGGTCAGTTGCCCAGGCCCCCACTACCGCCTCCAGACTGGTCCAGAATAGTGGGTCCCTCCATGGAGACCACTGTAAAGGTGAATGGAGTGTCTACAAGAGCTGTATTAGACAGTGGCTCCCAAGTGACAATTATGTTCCAGGATTGGTATCAGAAGCATTTGTCAGACGTACCCTTACAACCATTAGAAGGACTGCATGTATGGGGGTTAAGTGAGAAGGCCTACCCTATTCCAGGTATATCCGAATTTGGCTGTCTTTCCCCACCTCCGTGGCTGGAGTGGCCGAACAAGTAGAGACCCTAGCCTTAGTGTGTCCCCACTGGACTGTATGATGGTGTCCCTTTGTTGATTGGAACAAATGCTCATATGTTCGGAAGGCTGGCACAGTTGTGTTATGAAAACAGGGGTCAAAGACTAGTAGAGCTTTAAGAGTTCCAGCTTTTAATTAAGAAGGCCTATGAGGCACAGAGAGATGCTGAAAAACAGAACCAGAGGAACCGGTCGGAATTGTATGGAAGAAGGATCCTGAGTCTCTGATCCTGGCGCCAAATGCCCAGTGTACCTTACAGGAGATGTCCGTATCAGAAAGGATGTTAAGAATAAAATATTAATGTTGGATGCACCAGGCGATGGAAAATTGCCAGAGGGACTGCTGGTCAAGCCTAGTATTTTGCCCGCTAGAGCCCATGCTTATGCCAGAAGGGTAATGGTCCAAGTTCATAATGTGTCTGAAAGAGACATTCGAGTAAACAGAGGTTGCATCCTGGCTAATGTGCATTGTGCAGACACTGCAGTGCTACCCAGCAGCAAGAGTTCAAGGAAGAATGACAGAGTAACGCCTGACTTGTTTGATTTGGCGACTCCGCTGCCAGCTGAATGGAAAGTGAGGATCAGTGAAAGCTTGCCCAGGAGACCAGGTGTTTTCTTTAAAGGAATGGGATGTAGGATGCGTGCAAGAGCTGAGCACAATATCCGGCTGCATGACGAAAGACCATTTCGTGGAGAGGTCTCGACGCCTGGCACCTGCTGACATAGATGATGTGAGACGGCATCTGCAAGAGATGTTAGCTGCTGGTGTAATACAAGAATCCAGAAGCCTTATGCTTCCCCCATTGTGGTAGTGAGGAAAAGAATGGAACAGTAAGGATGTGTGTGGATTTCGCACCTTAAACCGGCGGACTATCCTGATCAGGTCACAATGCCCCGCATTCAGGATGCTTTGGACTGCCTAAACGGGAGCAAGTGGTTCTCTGTGCTGGACTCAGAGTGGGTACTACCAGATCCCGATGGCCCCAGAGGACCGTGAGAAGACGGCCTTTATCTGTCCGTGGCTTCTATGAATTCATGGAGGATGCCTCAAGGGATTTCAGGTGCCCCAGCCACTTTTCAACGATTGATGGAGTGTGCAGTGGGGGACATGAACTTACTAGAGTGCCTGGTATACCTAGATGATGCCATTGTGTTTGGCAGCTCACTGGAGGAACATGAGAGCAGATTATTTAAGGTATTGAACCGACTGGAGGACTTTGGCCTTAGACTATCCATTGATAAGTGTCAATTCTTTCAAACATCAGTAAAGTATGTGGGACACATAGTATCCACCGAGGGAATAGAGACCGACCCAAGTAAAGTTGAGGCCTTGACCACCTGGCCACAGCCCAAAAATCTAAAAGAACTGCAAAGATTCCTGGGATTCTGTGGTTATTATCGGTACTTCATCAAGGACTATTCAAGAGATCCGCCCTTTACTAACCTTACCAAGGGTATCCCCCAACCCACAAAAATACCAAAGTCAGCGTCCCTCAAGACTGAAAGAGTGTATTTTCATCCGAGTGAAGTATTTGGGGCCCGCTGGACTCCTGATTGTGAGACTGCTTTTCATGAGATCATATATCAACTTACCCATGCTCCAGTGCTGGCCTATGCCGATCCAAGAAAACCCTACGTCCTGCACACTGATGCTAGCTTGCAAGGGTTGGGGGCTGTGTTGTACCAAGAGCACGAGAATGGCCTGAGACCAGTGGCCTTTGCCAGTAGAAGCCTGACCCCATCCGAAAGAACTATCCTGTACATAAGTTAGAGTTCCTAGCTTTGAAGTGGGCTGTTGTTGACCAATTCCATGAGTACTTGTATGGGGCTAAAATACTAGTAAAACTGACAATAATCCTTTGACCTATGTGCAGACCTCAGCTAAGTTGGATGCCACTGGCCATAGGTGGCTTTCTGCATTATCTACATATGACTATGCTCTCGAATACCGAGCAGGTCTGAACCACATAGATGCTGATGCTCTCTCCCGAGGCCTGTTCCCCAGAATGATTGGGTCCGATTGGCAGAACCTGACATTCGGGCACTCTGCCGAAGTTTGACAGGGAGGAACAATGTCCAGGGACGAGTGGACTGCATGGTGGATTGCTTGGGAGCCTCTGAGTGCATACCTGCTGCTTGTGCCACTTTTCTGCAATAGACATTGGTGCACTGCCTCAGCTGGACAATGACAGTATTGGCGGCTCAATCCCGATCCCATGATCAAAGCAGCTTTAGAAGCCCCTATGCAGGAAAAGATGTGTCCAAATTACGCTCCACTGATTTGAGAACTGCACTGTTATACAAAGAAGGTCCTAAGTTGAAACTGATCAATAAACTGTTATACAGAGAAACAGTAGACAGAGGGGACAAGTAGACAAACAACAACTAGTGCTGCCCACTGCCTTCGAGACTCAGTACTGAGGTCCTTGCACAACCACATGGGGCACCTTGTATAGACAGAACACTTGACTTGGTGAGATCCAGATTCTATTGGCCTAAGATGGGGGCTGATGTGGAGCAACACATTCGAACTTGTAGTCGCTGCTTACAGAGGAAAGCTTTGCCCCAGAGGGCTGCCTCCCTTGTTAACATCACCACCAGTGCACCCATGGAGCTGGTCTGTATTGATTTTCTGAGTTTGCAGTCAGATCAAAGAAATATCAGTAATGTGCTGGTGGTCACTGACCATTTCACGAGATATGCCCAAGCTTTCCCCACCAAAGACCAGAAAGCATCCACTGTGGCCAAAGTACTTGTAGAAAACTTTTTGTTCACTATGGGCTCCACAAAGAATCCATTCTGATCAAGGGAGAGACTTTGAGAGTCGTCTGATCAAAGAGATGCTTTCTCTGTGGGAGTCGCGAAAGTCCAGAACCACTCCTTACCACCCCCAGGGGACCCACAGCCTGAGCGTTTCAACCAACTTTGCTAGATATGCTAGGTACCCTGCACCCAAAGGACAAGCCTAGATGGAGCCAACAAATTAGCACCCTGGTACATGCTTATAACTGCACCAAAGTGATGCCACTGGATTCTCCCCTACCGCCTGATGTTTGGAAGAAGCTCGACTACCAGTAGATGTGTGTTTGGGTCTCTCCTGATGGGGTTCAAGCTGACAACTATTTACAGTATGTGCAAAAGTTACAGGCCCAGCTAACTCATGCGTACCAACTGGCTCAAACCATGGCTGCCAAAAGAAATCTGGCCAACAAAGAAGGTATGATAAAAGGTGAAAGCACAGGAACTCCAGGAGGGAGATCGGGTATTGCTAAGAAATCTGGGACTGCATGGCAAGCACAAGATTGCTGACAGATGGCACCATCTCCCTCACATTGTAGTGGGCAAACTAGATGATCTGCCAGTGTACAAAGTAAGGCCTGAGAATAATTCAAAGATGTAAAACAATGCATAGAAATCATTTACTGCCCATTGGACAAATCTTAATTGAGTCTGAGCCCCAGAAGATGCCCTCTGGACCAGTGACTAGAGCTGCTGCTAAGAAAAGATCAAGAAAGTCTGCACCTACAGAAGCAAAGTTAAAGTGTTCCCCTCCACAAGTCCCAGTTGAGCATGACTGTCAGTCCATATCGGAAGAAAGTGAGAGTGACTTTGAATACTATCCTTCTTACGAACTGAGTCAATTGTTTCGGGGCAATCCCTAGTCAATACTGGAGACAAAGCTGGGCCTTCTGGACTGTCTAAGCCCCCAGCTTCATCCCTGGAGCCAATGCTCCCAGAAAGTGAAGTGCAAAGCATCAGATCAGATGAAATGGAATCATTGTGCATGGTTGAACTGTGAGCTTTCAGGGGAGGAAAATGATAGATTGGGGCAGACTGGTGATACACCCGAACAAGAAGAGTATTTTGAGTGCCCTGACAGTCCACTGCCAGTGTCCGAAAGCTCTCCATGCGAGCCAAATGTTGTGGACTCCAGAAACTGTAACTCCTGGAGCTGAAAGTGCCCCAAGTTCTAGCCTCTCTACCCCCATGGAGACTCCTGACAAGTGAGGACAATGCTGAAAATGAGGCTCAGAGTGCAGAGACTATAACAGTTCCCCTAGAAAGACTGGTCGAGCTGTAAAACCTGTGGTGCACCTCAGTTATGATTCACTTGGGAGGCCTGTGGACTTGCTCTCAATGTTGTCCATAAAGGAGTGTATGTGTCCCCGAGCTCATTGCCCAAACTGAGCATCAGTGCTAACTCCAGTTACTTGTGTTGCCCTCTAAGTATGGTGCCCTTGCCCCATCCAGCCCCAAGGTAACTGATAGGAAGGGCCCCTCTCTTCAGGTTTCATGTACAAGAGGTAATAACTTGAGTTATGGTACAATGTGTGTAATACTATGTAAAGAGTGGCGTGCTGCAATGTTTCAGAAATGTGTTCTTGGTAAAATGATATATTGACTGATGATTACATGTGTGAGCCTAATGCAAATGTATATGGTTGCAGTTAAAACTTATGGGGTACTTGCTTGCGACGTCAAGCTTTCCCAAACCAGGAAGGTGTAACCCCCTGCAAATGGGGGTTCCCAAAGACTTCAGGAGCTTGCTTGAATGCTCCAAGCCTGAATGGTGTTTGGCATTTAAGCCATTTATCAGTGAGTGTTTTAGAGCCTCTGGTACTGTCTCTTTAAGAGCTGTCTGCTTGCAGACATAATTAGTTTGTATGGGGGACTGTGTGCTTCTCTGAGTACCACTCGAGCTGCTGCCAATTCACTTCATTTTGCAGTCACTAGGAGTGCAAAGGAATCTATCTGAAAGATGTAACTGTTTGCCAGAAATTATTTAGAGTAATAATGAAATTACAGTTTGTCTAACCTGCTTTCTTTGCAGTCAGAACTGTGTCTGCTAGTTCCCCATTCTAGTTTTGAACTGCTGAACTGGACCAATCAGTGTGGGGTAAGCTAGCTCTAAAATGGTGCCTTGGACGAATCAGAACTTGGACTCATAATCTGAGCCAGCCACAAGAGGATTGTATGGGCAGTGACTCTGGGAGATGTAGTTTAGACTTCAGTGCCTTTTGGACCAACAGCAGCAGTCTATTGTGAGTGACAGCCAATCCAGTCAAGAACTGGGAGGAACTCAAAGGAAGTGCCGGTTTTGTCGGTTGGAGTTTCAGTTGAGCTTTGGCAGTGAAGAAGGAAGGAGCCCTGTGCTTTTCAGTGTGCAGTTTTAGTCAAAAACGTGTGTAAGGCCAGAGTTCCGGTCTGCAGCTTGTGTAACAGCTTGTTAGGACTGAATCCGTCCTGTGAAAAGAATCAAAGGATCTCTGAAGAGTAGAAACCAGGCTCACCCTGTAGAAGACTGGAGGAATTGCTGAAAATTGCACTCGGTCTGTCAGGAACTGAATCTGCTGTGTGTTCTCCCAGGTATTGTGCAGTAATTGCGATCGGGATACAGATGCAGCCTGCCTGGTATAGTGCTTTCTTTCATATGGATGTGTGAAGAGGTTTGTGTACCTCAAGTGAGCCCTGCTGACATTGAAGGACCCTATCTTATTTGGAGGTCGTGAGTACTAATTCAGGGTCGCTCCCTGTTGAATTGCCACATTAAATCCAAATGGAATTACTGTACTGCTGACTGTTTAATTCTCCTTTCTCTGGTGAAAGGGCCCCTACCAGCTGCCACAGTTTGGACTAGCCACTAGGGCTTGGGTACCCTAGGACAGTAACTGATAGGGATAGGCCTGTGCACAGAGCCATAGGTAGATTAATATTAGAGTGATAAGCTAATTAACCTGATTTCCCCTGTCCTTGTTATATCCCCTAAATAAATCAGAGTTGCTTGTTTCAGCAAAGTTATACTGCCTGAGGTATTTGTCTATGTTAAAGTACTGTACTGTGATTGTTGCACTGTATCTCATTTCACAGGAGGTCCCAGAGTGCGGAACCAGACCTGGGGTAAGTGTATACTGTGAAGGTAATTCTGATATATTGTGTGGGCCACTAGTGGGAAGAAAGGGGGGTTGCAGTGTCCCAGAGGGCTGTGACCAAGTTAGTTTAACTATTGCAAACCCTGACCTCTGGGTGGAGGCACCCGCCATTGGATCCAGGCCCCTCAACCTGTTAGTGGCAAATCAGGCAGGGGTAGTAGCCCCTGGGATAGCGCCATCTAGGGGTTACACACATCTACGCCTGGGGATATAATTAAATATAAAACAGCTCGAAATGAATGTACACGTGCCACACGGAACACGAAAAGCAAATATTTCATGGAGGCACTCTCCAACACATGGGGGGATGGGAAAACATTCTGAGTAACATGAAAGACCTCACTGAAAAAGACCCTAAATCTCCACCCACCATGCTAAACATCGATGGAACTCCTATGCTTCACCTTGGTGCTATCATCAACACCTTCAACAATGCATTTTCAAACCTGGACAGTGTACAACCACTGGACTTTTTTGATGCCCCTTCCACCAGCACTCACCATGACACTGCTGGCAACGACTGCTTACTCCCGAAATTCTACTTCAAAGTGATCCCAAAGCACTTAGCCTCTACATATATTCGCAAAGTCATCCACAGTTCAGGGTACAGCGGTGACTCCCTCGACCTGAAGCTGATTGCACTTGTCCTAGATGAAATCCTTGAACCCCTGACAAAGATCTTTAACCTCTCTCTCTAAGGCTGGCCAAATTCCCATCTCTCTCTCTCTGAAAACAGGCAACCATTACACCTGTACACAACACACAGAAACATAGAAAACATAAAAACATAGACTTTAACGGCAGATAAAGACCACTTGGCCCACCTAGTCTGCCCATTTCCCTACCTACAGGATAAGCTGCAGATCCTAGTTAACCAACAGTCTATTTCTTCCTACCCCCAACAAGAATTGCCTTATGTCTGTCCCATGCATTCTTGAATTATCCCACAGTTTTAGACCCCACAAACCTCCTCAGAAAGGCTGTTCCATGCGTCCACCACCCTCTCTGTGAAAAAATACTTCCTCACATTGCCCCTGAACTGCCCCACTCTATCTTCAAATTGTGTCCCCTTGTTCTTGCATATCTCTTCTTCTGAAAGATGCTACCCTTTTGGATTTTGTTGATTCCACTGAGGTATTTAAAAGTTTCTATCATGTTCCCCCTCTCGCTCCTTTCCTCAAGGGTATACATATTAAGCTCCTTTAGTCTCTCCTAACATGGCTTCTCTTGCAGACCCTGCACCATTTTAGTTGCCCTCCACTGGACTGCCTCTATCCTGTCTATGTCCTTGTGGAGTTGGGGTCTTCAGAACTGGACGCAGTACTCCAGATGGGGTCTCACCAACTGTCTGTACAGAGGGATAACAACTTCCTGTTTTTGCTGGTGATGCCTCCCTATGCATCCCAGTATCCCCCAGCCCTCCCACTGCCTTCTCACATTGCTTGCTAACCTTAGGTCATCTGATATGATTACCCCGGGTCCCTTTCCATTTTGTTGTTCTTTACCCCCACTGTGTAATCTTCACCTGGGTTTTGTTTCCCAGGTGCATTATTTGCACTTCTTATTGAATCCAATCTGCCATACTTCTGACCATTCCTCCAACCTTGCCAAGTCCCTTCTCATCCTTTCCACGCCTCCTTGTGTATCAACCCTGTTGCAGATCTTTGTGTCACCTGCAAAGAGGCATACTTTTCTTTCCAGTCCCTCTGCAATGTCACTTATAAAGACATTAAAAAGGACTGGACCCTGTGGTACCCCACTAGTAACCCCTCTTTCTTCAGAGTAGATTCCATTTACAATTACCTTCTGTGTCCTGTTGTCCAGCCAATGTTTTACCCAGGCTACCATCCTGGAACCCACTCCCTGGCTGGTTAATTTGACTATTAATCTTTTGTGTGGGACTGTGTCAAATGCCTTGCTAAAGTCTAGGTAGGCCATGTCCACAACCCCTCTCTGGTCTACTACTTTGGTCACCCAGTCAAAGAAATCAATTAGAATCGTCTGACATGACCTTCCCGCTGTGAACCCATGCTGCCTTGGGTCCTGTGCCCCACTGGCCTCTAGGTACTCAACAGTTCTTTCCTTCAGAAGTGATTTCATCACTTTTCCTACCACAAAGGTCAAACTGACAGGTCTGTAGTTTCCTGCCTCTGTCTTGGTCCCACTTTTGTGAAGGGGAATCACATCCACCTTCCTCCAGTTCTCAGGTACCACACCATCCTTCCATGATTTGCTAAAAAAGGGTAGTCAGTGGTTTCACTAGTTCTCCCCTTAATTCTTTTAGAATTCTGGGGTGAATTCCATCAGGCCCCATTGCTTTGTTCACCAGTTTTAGGAGTTCTTTCAGAACTTTTCTTCTGTGAAAGGACTGGGATCAACCTCCCTATCCAAAGTGCTTCTGTTAATTGGATTAGGCATCTACCCCACTTCCTCTTTTGTGAATACTGAGCAGAAATATTCATTCTGTATCCCTGCTTTTTCACTGTCCCCTCTCTACCCACCCACTATCCATTCCATTCAGCCTCATTATCCCTCCCTTTGTCTTTCTACACTCCCTGATGTACCTGTAAAAAGTTTTATTCCACTTCTTAACCGAGTTAGCTATCTTTTCCTCAGTTTGGGCCTTTGCTATTTTGACTTCCCTCCCTGCTTCCTTCTGCCTTAACTGGTACAGCTGTCTGTCCTGCTTCTTCTGTGTTTCCTTATACTTCCTGAATGCTATCTTTTTCTCCCTGACCTTCCCCGCCACCTCTTTTGAGAACCAGAGTGGCTTTTTCTTTCTTTTTGATTTGTTAATTTTTTTTATTAAATTTTTTTTATTTTTAGTTGTTTAACCAGGAGTAGCACACTGAGCTGAAAGCTTTTTTACAGGTGTGACCTGGGAGCACAGGGAATTTAAGTGACTTGCTCAGGGTCACACAGTATGCAAGTGGAAGCTGTGGGATTCAAACTCGGGTCTGGTCTGCTGGATGTCACCGGATTTGCAGCTCAGAGCCTTAAACCACTGTGCTATACTGCCTCCAGTTGTGCTTCACACAAAGGCGTGCAGCCTCTGTGATGGTAGTTTTGATGTTTCCCCATTGTTGCTTCACTCCTCCTTCTAGCCTGTTTGCTAGTGCTTTTCTAAGGCACTCTCCAATCTTGCCAAAGTCAACCCTCCTGAAGTCCAATACCCTCACTTTTGTATGGCTTGACTCTATAGCTGAGTTTATCGTTAACCACACTGTTTGGTGGTCACCTGTTCCCAGATGGCTACCCACTTCTAGATCTGAGATCCTCTCACTGTCCCCATTTGAGAGTATGAGGCCTAAGATTGCATCCTCAGGAGTGGGTTCTAAAACTAGCTGTCTGAGCATGCCACCTGTAGAGCATCGAGAATGGCCCTGCTCTTGGATGTGGCTGCAGCAAATGTGCTCCAGTTAACATCTGGCATATTCAGGTCTCCCATCAACAGAAACTCCCCTTTCTCTGCCATCCTAAGAATGCCTTCTATCATATCCTTGTCCATTCCCACCCCCTGACATGGGGGTCTGTATACTACCCCTGTGTGGATTGTGGTGCCATTTCCAGTCTCTAAGGTGACCCACAGTGCCTCCTGTCCTCCCTGTTTACTGTTTTGTTCAGTTGCTTTTATCCCTTCCCTTACATAGAGAGCTACCCCCCCCTCGGCCATCCCTGTCTCTCCGGTAGGTTATGTACCCTGGTATGTTAACATCCCAGTCATGGTTCTCTGTGTACCATGTTTCTGTGACTGCTACGATATTCAAGCATCCCTCTTCCATCAAGGCCACCAGTTCAGGGAGCTTGTTGCCCAGACTATGAGCATTGGTACTCATTACCCTCCATTTCCTGATGACCTTACCCCTTTTTGCCCCATCTCTGTCCTCATTGCCTTTGTCACTTTCTCCATTAACCCCTGCCCTTCTCCCTATCGACATCTCTATCCTGGTGTTTACCTCACTTACTGCCCTGATTTTTTTTGAGGGGGTCTAGGATTTTCCTGCTCCTTTCCAGGGCCCCGGCTAGTTTAAGTGCTTGCCAATTAAGCATTTAAACCTATCACCTAGGATTCTGGTTCCACTCCTGGACAGATGCAGATCATCACGCCAGTATAGGCCTGCATCACTCCACGTAGACACCCAGTCCCCAATGAAGCCAAATCCTTGAGCTCTGCACCAATTTTTCAACCACTGACTGAATCTCATGGTGTGGAGCACCCTAGCCTCATCTACACCGTAGAAATGCAGCACCTCTGAGAAGGTTACTGTGTGTGCTACTTGTCCAAGGCCCCTCCCCAACTCCACAAACTTTTCCTGCACTGCTCTGATCCCTTTCTTAGCCAGATCATTTGTCCCTAGGTGGACAGTGACATCCAGCTCCCTCCCCTGTGCAGCTTCTCCAGTGATCCTGAGGATTCGCTCCCTATCCTTCCAAGCCATGGCACCAGGCAGGCACCTTACCTTCCTCTCCCCTTCCTCCCCCAGTTCTACCTTTCTAACAATGAAGTCCCCCATCAGGAGTTGTTTCCTTCCCCTGTGGGGTCCCATGCCACCCTTCTGTGGGTCTCCTTGGTGGAGGTTCCCAGCATCCTCCTTGATCTCCACTGCAGGTGCCTCCGTAAAGGAACCACACTTTGCCAGAATGGCATATGCATTGTGGAGAGGTACAACTGGAGGGATGCACCTCTGTTCCACCACCCTCACCCTCCCTGAGCCCACTGTGGTCCAACCGTTCCTCTTTCTTGGCAACCTCTGAAGCAACAGCAGTGGCCCTGGTGGTCTCTGGATGTGAGAGGAGGTCCCACAAATCCTGGCCAACTCAGCCTGGAGATGAGCAACCTTCTCCCTCAGCCCAGAGGGGTGCCTGCAGATGGGACAACAATGCATCCTCCAGAACGTCTCCCGGTAGACTGCTGCTCCACAGCCACTGCACTGCATTGCACCACTCCCATCATGTCTTGTTTCTGGCCCCTTCACTGTTGTTTGGAATACTTACTCTTTCCTCTGTTTATTTATTTTTTTCTCCCTACTTACTTACTGCCTCCGTAAAAGTGGTGATAGGTCACTGCATACCAACTACAGACTCATTTTTTCTCCCCCCAATCTAAAGCCCTGGAACGAATCGGATTGGACCAGCTAACCAAGTATCTGGTAAAATATGATATCCAGTGCCCTGAACAACATGTATTTAGAAAAGGGCACAGCACTACCACTGCAGCACTGGAATTTATGAGATTCATTCACACCACCCTTGACCAAGGAAACTGTGGGTTCAATATTCATTGACCTTACGAAGGCATTTGATACCATCAATCATCCACTCCTACTCAGGCAACTGTAACTATCGGGGTCTCCAAGGATGCCCTACTCTGGATAACAAACAAACTTGAGGGAAGGGTCCAGCGAGTTAAGATTGCTGATGTCACCTCTGATAAGAAACCAGTTCTCTCAGGAGTACTGCAGGGGTCCATCCTTGGACCCCTATTCTTTAGTGTCTTCCTGAATGGCCTCCCTAGCATCTGCCATCAGAAAATACTTCTGTATGCGGATGACACAGTCCTGTTTTTTAGCCATTGAGACACCAAGCACCTAGAAGGGCAGCTACAGTGTGACTTCAAAAGCGTTGAGGAATGGTTCGGCTCACACAAACTTGTCATGAACTACAGCAAGAAAAAAGTTATGACTTTCTGCAATGCAAAGCGCAAACATAACTCTCTACCCTTCAGCATCACTAACCATTCTGGGGTTACACTGCAGCAGGTTCCTCAGTTCAGATACCTCGGCGTTACTCTGGACTGTTCCCTCTCCTACACTCAGAACATTGACAATGTTGCAAAGGCTGCTAACATGCGGATTTTAAGATAAAATTTAGCAAATGGTCTATTAATTAACTAATTAGTGATGTCAGCAATGCATTGATTTAAATAGGGGTTTTCTTTCCTTATGAGACACACCCCCTGAGGAAGACCTTGTGGTCGAAGCGCTGGGGTAGTTACGTGCAGTGTCACTAAGCTTACAGAATAAAATAGCTTTATTTCAAATTTGAAAAGCTATTCTGGTTTATTTCTTCCTGCAAGTGCATCCACCTAATTAACTCTAACATGCGGATTGGCCTGCTCCACAGGCACAAACACTGTACGACCACAGAGGCCTTTGGACTGGCTATCTACAGTTCTGTCACCTCCATCGTAGACTATGGGCTCGTCATTATGGCTCTACTTCTCCTACAGGCCTCTGCAGGATATCTGTGGTGCTCAACAAAGCATGCAGACTTCATACACGCGCTGCCTGCCTAACACATACTTGTGACTTGTACACCCAGCCTGGGTGGCTCCCTCTCATCAGCAGGATCAAATACCAGGCCTGCCTCTTAACCAAAAAGGTTCTCCTTGGGCTCATGCCACCTGGGGTTGAAAAGCTTCTGACTGCCAACTGCAGCACCCAACATACCTGAAGTATGCTAAGTCAAACCTTCCAGGTCCCCAGATGCCGGACCACTATGGGCCAGAGGTCATTCACCTACAGGGCCCCTCAGTGGTTTAATTCACTCAACAAGGAATCCCTTTCAGCTACTAAACTTGGCCCATTTAAAAGGCAACTACGACGTCACCTCTCTAGTACCAGCCAATTTGACTGTTTCTCCTAACTGGTCAACCTCTACACTCACGCCTGGCATTGTGTGGCACTAAACTCCCTCTGGCCAATTATCCTTGTCCTCTACTTTCCTCCCCTACCTCACCCACATCCTCCCATCTTTTAGCACTTCAGACTTCTGTCCCCTCTACCTTGTACTTCTCATACCAACCCCTCCACCAGACAATGGCCCTTCAGCCTGCCCACTCCTTCCTGACCCCCACCCACCTTCCCACTCCTACTAGTTGCTTATCTGGCCTTACTATCCTTTTGCTGTCTCTCCACTTGAAATGTGGTATTTTGTTTTTTGATACTCTGTATTAATGTTTACCTTTGTTTGTATGTTAACCTTCCATCCTTTGACGTGGAACCTTTGTAAACGAGCAGTTCTTGCTCAAAGGTATTTGTAATCCTAGAGATTAATAAATAAAATAAATAAAAATAAATAATTGCTGACCAGTATAGGCCACTAGAGGGGTTAGAGGGGGGTATCAGTGTCCTGGAGGGCTTTACCCAGAGCAGCTATGCTACCATTAACCTTGTCCTCTGGGTAGAGGCACCCGTTCACAGAACTCAGGCCCCTCAACCTGCGCCTAGCCACGCAGGCAGGGGTAGTATCCCTTGGGATAGCACCACCTAGGGGTTACTGTAGTGTGATTACAGAAGGTGCTATGCCCCCTCCATAGCTGGCCCAACAATAGCCAGAAGATCAGTCCCCCCTCCACAGTTGACCCCCCCTTCCTGCAACTGACCATCATCCCTACCAACCATGTGTCAGCGAGTGGATGTTGTGGGGAACCTATAGGGACTCCTGCCCATTAACAGCCACCCTCCCTGCATTTGGCACCAATACAATCTGCTCCCTGAAGCTGGAACCCCCACAAGCTTCCCCCTGAAGTTGAAACTCTCCCCTCAGATACCCACCCTCCAGCTGGACCCCCCACACACACTGGCATCTACCATCAGCAGACCACCCACCCTACAGATGGACTTCCCCTGGACCACCTATTCCCTCCCACAGACCAGCAACCCTACCACCACACCTTCTGCTCCCAGGCCAGCCTCCAATGAGCAAAGTACCCTCCCTGGACTAATTAATATCTCAAAAATCTGTATCCACCACCAGTTGTATGCCCTTACTGCAGCTGCCTCCCCAGTCAACCTTGCCTGCTCATGGACAAGCCACCCACACCCTGCCTCCATGCAGCTAGAATGCACATCCCAAGGGACTGCACTTCTTGCAGATGGACAAGCATCCTTCAAGCTGAGCACCCTGCCAAGACCACTTCATGGCCCCTGAAACCAAGTCCCCCTAATGTGGACAAGCATCCATGCAGCTGGATCCCCCCGGACCTCCCTTACCTACCACAGAGCAGCTCCCCCCCCAACCTGATCACCTCTATGCAGCAGGACTGGTCTCAGACCAGCCTTCCCAGCCTCAGCACCCTCTTTGAAGCTGGACCAACCATAGTCCCACAGACCAGCCCCCCGACCACCTTCCCTGCAGCTGAACTGGCCTCACTTAACAACCTTGTCTCCAGTCAGCTGATGTTGTGGGGACCCCTGACAATGAACTAGCTGCACCCTTCAGCTGGAGATCCCCCTCCCATGAAAGTTCCCCCCTGCATCTGAACCCCCTTCCCCCAGATGAACAGACTGGCTATGTTCTCCCTGGCCCTGATCTGCAGTTCGGGAGGGGGTTGGGAGAGCAAGTAGATGGATGGTATCAATTATGGTGGCATGGTCGCTATATAACCAATTGGGGCGATGCACGAAGCAGGCGCAGGTATGTACCAATGGCATGTACTCCACCCACGTAGCTCTGCACCTGCGGATGGGTGCATACCTGGCAGCATGCATGACTGCAGGCCACCTGTCCGTGGCCCCGCCCCCCAATGCACAGGACAGATGGGGGCGGAGCTGTGGACCCGGGCAGACATGCAATTGAATGCCTGTCCCGGATCCCTCAATGGATGTCTTATGTGGCAAGGCACATGTTGGACCTGCACACACTGGTGGATGTCCAGATGGCTGGCAGCCATGGAGATGTGAGAAGGGCAGTACCATTGGCTGTCCCGAGTCACGCACCAGCGTACCTGTGGGGGGTTGTCAGTGCCGTGGGGGGGTGCAACCTTGGAGGCACGTGCCTGTGCTGTGTGCGTGGGGGTAGGGGTCTCACAGGGGGTTGGGTAGCCCAGTGTGGGCAGGGGGTGGCCTACCTCCAGCCATGGGTGGTGTATATATCCAGAAAGTTGAAGGGCTGTATTGTGCTGCCTTGTGGGGGTTCTGGTTCATGTGGTGGTGGTGGGGGGCTGGTCACCCAGCCAGACACAAGCACAGGGCAGGTAGTCTGTGGGAGCGGGGCATGGTGAACAGGGCACATATGTCGGGGTCCCCTTTGTCATAACCTGCGCCCATCTCTGCACCCAAGCAGCCAGCACTACGTAATTTAGTGAACAGCACGTAATGCTGGCACACACCCCGACATGCCCCCACTGCACATTGCTCAATGCATGACTGGGGGATCAAGCGCATACTCTAGTTTATGAATGCTGCACGGGGTCCACAGGACCCCACTCCATGGCATTCAGTCATAGCAATGCCAACGTGCCCAGGTTACACAGCGTGTTGGCATCGTGCATAGGGCCCAATGCTGTCAAAATCTTTTGAAGTAGTCTCAGTGCATTGCTAGCTGGTTAAGGAGCCTTTCTCCTTTAAGTCACTGGTTCAAATCCAGCCCAGGTTGGTAGTGGCTAAAAGCCATTATCACCCAGGGGCTGTTCAGAGTCTGTTACATGAGTTGTGGTGGTCTCAGTCCAGTTCCCAGTGGGCAGGTGTCACATCACAAATCCAACAAGACAGCACTAACTGGCTCTCTAGTTTGCAATCTGACATGAGAGGCTAGAGATTGAATGGCCATGGAGTCTGAACTACCCTCTCACCTATGTTGTGGTCCCTCCATGACAGGGTTAAGGCACATTGACAGGGCAACATGCAGAAGCTTGCACTGTGATCACCTGTACCTGTCATGTGGATAAATAGATGACTTCAGGTTCCAGTGCTGTCAATCCAGCACCTTTCACAAGCACTAAATTCATTCATACACAGGAAAACAAATTCTTAAAAGTTGTTGAAATAATGGCAACCCATCACAGACAGTGAGTCATGTCAACCACAAGTGGCCCTCTGGACCACCACTCCTGTCCACAGACCAGCCCCTAAGCTAAGCACCCTCCTAGGAGTTGGACCAGTCACATCCCAGCCCCCTCCAGCCCTGCAACTGGACCACTCTTCCAGCACCAGTGCCTTGGATTCTTTTACTTCCACCTGGACAGCAGCAGAGATGGGTAGAAGAGACCTTGGTTTAACCCCTTATCCAAAAGACAGCACACCACAACAGTACAGCATCACTCCCAGTACAACACTGTGGTGCCAAAGTTTATGGAATGAGCCCAGTCCTGGTGTGGGAGTAGAACCCAAGACTTTCTGGCCCAGAGATGGATGTGCTACCAACTGAGCCAAGCTGACAACTTACCCATTTTGTCCCACCTTACTGTGCATGCATTGGAACCCCTTATGTGTCAGTGTCTTCCAAGAGCAGCAGGGGAGAAAATTGAGAAAGCAGCCCCAGTGACAGCTTCTAGAGGGGCCTGGTCTACTTGTGCTGGACTTTCCTCCTCATCCACCAGCTGACATAACTGAAGCAGGCACAACCCAGTGATCCATACCCCAACAGTCACACCACTGCTCCTACCTATTCCCAGAAGTCACATAACTGCCCTCCCACCAGACGTCACAGCACTGACCCCCTAACCTTGACAATCACTGCACTACCTCCCCACCCTGACAGTCACAGCACTGACCCCCACTGTTGACACAGCATTGCCCACAGACCTCCCCCAACAGTCACAGGGTTGACCCCCCACAGTCACAGCACTGACCACCCACCACTGGCAAGCCAAGCACTGACCTCCACCCTGACAGCCACTTCGTTTGGTGCCCAAAAAATGAAAAATACTTGACAACTATATAACCCCAGGCAAACACCTGAGCTGCTCTATGCAGGACCCTTTCAGCCCAACCAGTAGAAGGAAAATTATGTTTTAAAACAATGTAACCACCATCATCACCTGTGCTATCCCAAGACCAAACTATGAAATGTTCAGTGGAGACACTTTAAAAATATGGGCACTGTGCAGATGCCCCATTGCCAACAGAGCCACTTCAACTCCTTCCTGGGATACCAGTGCCAAACCTGACCTGGTTCTGTCAACAAATACCTGTGCATGTAGGAGATACAATACAAGGAACACAATCTCCAACCTAACCCATCTAATCTCGGCCCAGGCACCCAGACCGAGCACACCCTTGACTCACACAGAGGATTCAGATGTTCACCCAGTTCGGCACAACCCCACACCCTAGGGACTTCATAAAGGAAAACTGAACAAAAATCCTTACAGTATAATCATTTGGTTGCGGCTAGTTCCCAGTCTTTGCAGCCTCTTCAGATTTGCCTGGCTCTTGGAATGGGTGATATGTGCCAGTACGTAATGTGCTGGTCACATGACACTTGGATGTTGTTGCACATATGGGAACTAGCCTGGACCGTTTTGTTGCAGCTAAGGTAACTGTAGGAATATGAACTGTATGAAGTAGAAAGCTTGTTTCTCAAAAATATTGTGCCTTTTTTATATGTATTTTGTTTCATTCCTAATTGCTGGAACAGCACTGTGTATTCGAAGAATTTTTGGAGAATGTATTTCTTTAATTTCTGAAGGAGATTGAGTTGTTGATTAAGTGAAGATGTACTGTGACTGACCCCGCAGCAAAGCGTGTCTAGGCTGTACATATATACCTTTTGTAAACTGGTGCGGTCTGGTGATCGTGGTTCAGGGACGAGTGCTGGAGACACACCAATTGACTGAGCCACAAGAACTTTGGCTCTTTCTCGGCTCAGTAAGGAAATCATTAATTTCTATACCATATGGGGAGCCAATAACCAGTCCAAGTTTAATGGAATAACACAGTGTTATTAACAGACCCATCTGCATGAAAAAGGCTAGTGCAAATGTCAGCTTCAAAACATGGTCCTTTTAGGGGCCCTCCTAGATGGGCCAGATCTACCTTTTCCAGGTTTAAAAAGACCAAAATGGGAGCTCCCTTAACTCAGTCCCTGGGTACCGCAGGTGTAGAATCACTGCAGGCCCATAGATGTTGCTGTGGGTTGGCTGGTGTTGATGCACTTTACACAAAGCAATATGCTCAATCCCCCAAACCCAACAGGCCATGCAGTTGCTTATGTAACCTGTGCGCTGTGTAGCAGCGAGCTACTACCTCTGCCTGTTGAAGTCCAACCACCTTTAGCGGCTTGGGCTCCATTCTGATGGTGATTGGGAGGTTCCCAAATAGAAAATAAATAATAGCGCGGTGCCACCACCCAGAGTGAGTATAGTGGGCCAGATATTTCTAGGGTACAACACCCTGGGATGCTGTTCCTACCAACCTCCCCCTTCCAGTCACCCGAAAAACAGAACACCATATACCAACTTAACACTCTGTGTTGCATGCAATTACAAGCTATTGCTAATAATATGCTCACAGACAAAAGTATTCAATAACAACAATAATTGATTTATTTTAGGGAAGGGACTGGGAAATGCAAGTTTAGAGCAGTTACTTGAACTCTGAAACCTGAAATAACAAAAAACACATTAATAACAGTTGCCTCCACCCCACACAGCAAAGGCCCCCCACTGGTACCAGTGTCCCTGAAAAGTTATTCGAGGTACCCAGATTGAGGTGCAGCCTGATCATTGCTGTGGGTTGGCCCGCATTGGTACGCTTAACTTTAAACAAATACCCTTTTTTCTAGAAACAGTATTGAGTTCCCAAGCTCAAGGCAGGCCCAGCGCTTACTCATGGTTTTGGAAGTCACAGCACAGGGTCTGAGTAGAATCAGTGAATGGCGGTTGTCCTTGTTGTGGCTGGGCCTTGAATGGTACAACTGTCAGTTGCAGCCTTCAGTTGGCTGCAAGCTCTTGCAGCTTGTCACCTTCAGGATGTCCTTCTGTGGGTGCTGGAATAGGCCAATCTTGGGGACCAGGGCCACACACTCACCCCACACATCAAGGCTTCTAGTTCTCAGGGACAAATGTTAAAAACGGCCTAGCATTTACAGCTATTGGCCTGACTTCCCAGACCGTCCTGGTTGATATACAGCTTCTTCCCAGATGTGGGTTCAAATAGTCGCTCTCTTTCTGTGGGCAGCAGTCACAGCTTCATGGCAGATTTGATGCATTTTCTGGCAAATAGTGCATACAGTCTCTACACTCTTTGTCCATGATCTTTAATGCTGTCTGGCTCTGCAGGCTGTAGTAGCCAAACGGGCTTCTCTTAGTGCCACTCTCTGTCACTGGAACCATTCTAAGCTCTGGATACACTGTCCCAGCCCCTGTAATGGCAAGGGGCTAGTTTGCAGAGTGCCAAACTGTCTTCTCTCACATGGATCTGGGATTTGGGCTCTCCCAGAATACTGAAACATCACCAAGTCTCTTTGCTGCTACTACAGAAGCCATGGGCCAACTTCACGAAAGTCTCTGTCACAAACTACACAACTCCCTTCTCTCCTCAGGGAGTACTAGCCACGGAGTGCCGTGAGCAGCTCTCTCCCCAACCGCCTCAAGGGAAACCCCACTCCTAACTGAGCAATACTGCTGTCCATCACATAAACTAATATGCATAAGACTTGCTTGGTAATTGATTGGCTGCAAATAAAGGTGCCACAGACAGTGTTCACACCCTTTACCCAGGAGTCATAGCTGCAGTCCTTTGTGCTCCTCGATCACTGATTGGGCAATAAAGGGTCAGGAGTTTGCAAAGATGGCATCCATTGTAAAACGTTTATAAGAGTTCAATCTGCGATCCTGCTGCAAGGAAAATAAGTAAAGATTAACCCACAACAGAGTGTGGATTACTGGGATTTAATCCACACCTGGGGGCTGTGGCTAGTGTGACAACCACCCATGCATAGATTAATTCCACAAGTAACCCACACTCTGGAGTGGATTAATGTACTTATAACATGGGGATGAAAAATGCAAGGTGGACACCATGAAACACAGACATGCCAGGCTGAGACATGCGGAGTCAGTTGGGTGCAGTTGATTACAACAAAGAACTCGATTGAGGAGACACACTCGCAAGTTGCTCTGACCGTTCCCAGTGAACATCGATCACTCCTTCCCTGAAACTGTGCCATTAGCCAGGAATTTTTGCCATTGCTCAGTACAAGGAGAGTTTTGACTCCCGTGGCAGGTTTTACAAAACATTTATCAGGGGAGCCTGGCTGCTGTTACAAAGCATTTATCAGGTTGCGATACTCGTAACTTCTCAGTACAGGAAGAGGTTTCACTCCTGTGGCAGTTATTACAGAACATTTATCGGGGGAGCCTGGATGCTCTTACAAAACATATATCGGGTTACGATACTTGTAACTTCTCAGTACAGGGAAAGGTTTCACTCCTGTGGCAATTTTTACAAAACATTTATCGGGGACACTGGATGCTGTCACAAAACATTTATCGGGTTGCGATACTCGTAACTTCTCAGTACAGGGAGAGGTTTCACTCCCGTGGCAGTTTTTACAAAACATTTATCGGGGGAGCCTGGATGCTGTTACAAAACGTTTATTGGGCGTGCACCGAGGAAATGCTAATGAGACTGCTTTGCAATACCTGTACCAGCTGTGGAAAAACACCCGGTCATTCCCTGCCTTATACTATGTGTGACTTTTTACTTACATAACTACCACAGGAGGCATGCCGCACTCTCTCTCTTGCTTCCTCTGATGCCTGTGGGGAGCAACCATGGATTACTACAGAATTAATTCATGGTCAGGTGACGTGTGTTGATAAATCAGAGGGGAGCATTTTTTCATCCCCATGTTATAAACTGTTTTAACACACAGAAGTCCCTTCGTCAATACTTGCAGCTGAGTACTGTAATCCGGTAGTGGAATGGGCACTGATAAAGTTCTGGTCTGCCTGTCGCTGGTGCCGAAAAGCTAAGTCCCACTGCTGCAGACAAAAACATTCACAATATGGTCTCTAGCATTTAAAACAACATTTCAGATAATTACAGTTTACCCATTCATATATTTAACACACTTCTGTTTGATTTCTATTAGGCGTGTCCGAGCCGCTACACATGTTTCAGGATACCAGTACTCAGAACACATTAGAGACCAGCCCTGCAACACAGTAGGGGCAGAAATAGTGGGAGCTAGGCAGTGTTTCGAACTTATTTGTGCTGTGCCACCAGGCGGAGCATTAGTTAGGTACGCAGCACCTAATTACCTTAGAGCAAAGACAGGCTCACCAGGTTGGCAAGAGTAATACTGGGCACTGTGGGTCCAGGGCTGGCAGGACCAACCAAAAGGAGGCTGAACTAGTAAGCCCTACCTGTGGGGGTTACATTAAATTTATTTATTTATTTAGTTAATTAATTTTGGTAACCCGATAGGCCCACTGAGACCATTACAGTCCCTTTTAGAGGCGACCAGGATTAATTACAATTAACAAAGCAGTTTAGCACATCAGACCAGGCAATTTTCACATTACCACATACAACAGTAATTGACATCAGCTAGTCCAAGCAATATATTTGTGGGTTACAGCAGTAGGGTACATCAATAAAAACAGGAAATCATCAACAACAAGTTGTGACAGGTCAACCAGTTGGTCATCATGCTATACAGAATATATTCACATCTATTTAGGCCAGTTTCAGTGGTAACAAGTGCATTGGTTCAACTCCAACAGGTGAGCCTTGAGTCCCTTCCAAAATCCCCCAAGAGGGTTGCATTTCTGGGGTTTACTGAGGAGTGCATTCCAGCGGGGCTGAATGTAGGCAGCAAAGGACCTAAGCCCTTGGAAGGACCTTTCTTTAGGGTCTTGAAGAAGCTGATAGTTAGAGGATCTAAGTATCCTGCTATTTTGTTTGGTGGTTACCATAGCAGCCAGGCTTAGGTGGCATTGCCCAGCCTGAGTTTGGCAGAAAACCCCTCAGAACAGGGTATTTGTTATATAGATTGAGAAATACAGTGAAACAGCAGATGCTGTCCCTTAAACGATGCCACACTGAGGAATACTCGTGGTTCTGGGACCTGGAAGGCTTGTTCTGATGAGACAAGCCACTGGGTCTGTGCTCCCCAGGGCATCTACAATGCAGGCAGACTTCCTGTAATTCGACAACAGAAAAGAAATTGTTACAGTTTTGAAATAAATATTTTTTTCTGGTTGTTTCTTCTGCTGGGTCAAGAAATTGATTTTAAGGTAGCATCTGTCAACAACTTAAAAGTAACTGGTAGAAAAGTCAGACATTTTTCCCCATTTTTGTGGAGCAGAAAATTCAGGCTGCCACTTGTGAAAGTGGAATTTCTAGATGGCCCAGTGTTTTTTTTAGGTGTTGGTAGCAATGAAATTAGGTATGGCAAGTAGCGAATTAGAATGCAACATTTTCCCTACTCATTTTATAAATACCATTAATCACCATTTATTACAAAAGATCTTGGAAACGAACACAAAGAACCTTTATTTTCAGCTAGATATCACTTGCATCTGCCAGCAGTAGAGTCTCCCCCACTGCTTCATTAGCCTAAACACTGCTTTCCTCCCTCATGGCCGCTCCTTCTGCCTGTGGAACAGCCTCTTCCTGTGTGTGACCATGTAGGAATGGCTGTGGGGGCCACCTTGAAAATAGCCTGCAGGACCATCCAGAGAAGCATGGTAAGGCCCCATAAGCCTGGCCACTATATCCACCACCACGGTACAGCAACCCACGTGCATGAGCATCTTCTGTGGACGGACCAGCTGTAAGGTGGTGAGACGACTCACTGAAGCTAGGAGGTAAGGCTAGGCATTGAGTCAGGTAAAAAAAGGTTTGGGTTTGGTAGTGTTTGAAAAAAAAATCCCACTGAACCAGGTTTCACTGCCAAAACCCCAAAATGCCCTGACCCGAAACTGAAATTAAGGTTTTTACTTTTGTCTCAGGCTCAGTTGTGGGGAAGGGGGCTTTTGGACTCATCCACAGTGATGAACCCAGATGAGAGGGGGAGGTAACAGTACTGTCATTTAGTCTGAGTGTCAAATCAGGACTAGGAGGAGGAAGAGCCAGAGGACGTACCTGTTATATTGAATGCTAGAGCTGCTGGCTGGTGTGGTGTGTCTCCCTCTGATCTCCTGTTCCACTCCACCTCCTCTCCTTCCTTTCTCGCTCCCAGTGCTACTCCACGATGACCACACATACACGATGCCACACACATGCAGAAAATGTGGGAGAGAGTCATGTGACTGCACTAGTGCTAGTCCAGTCAGGGACTCTGTTTCTCAGCCGGTTCTGACCCTGCTGCTGGAAGGTTTACACTGACTGGAGCAGACAGAATTATGTTGAGGAGCTTTATAAACCCCTCATGTAGTGCAGCAGGGTCGGAGGTGATCAGCAGCGGCGATGTCATGTCTTGCAGCCAGTCACTCTTCTAAGTCAGTGTACAGCACACACACATCATGGTCCAGTGATGAGAATGATCAGAAAAATAAAAAAAAAACATACTAGTTTAACTTTCAGGGCTGGTAGGCAGAAGGGCTTAGCATAGCAGCAGAGCAGAGAATTATAACAGCTGCCACAGCACCAGCAACAAACAACAGGGGTGACTGGCGAAGTCTAAAGTAAAGCAGCAGTTGCTAGGGGGATGGGAAGGGAGGGGCTGTCAGGGTCAAAGGCAAATTAAAAAAATAAACTTTCCTTACTGGAGGAAGAATCACCCAGTTAACAAAAAAAAGTTGTTCAAAGCAAGGTGGTGTATCTTGGTGTGGCAGCTGTGTAGACTGTGGAGGCCTGCTCTGCACCAGTAAGTTGTTGAACTTGGAAGGGTAGGGTGCTGCTAGCAGAGGCTGCTTCTCTGAACCCCCCTGAGGAAAAGTGGCAATATATAATTTATTGTGATCCTATTATAGTGACACTGTGGCCCCACGCTGAAGTGATGGCACCTGTGCTCTGACTTGAGGTTCTTTAAGTACGTTTCATCTGCCCAGTGAGAAATCTTTCTGCTGTGGTCAAATAAAACATTTGTGAGCCCACTGTGATGTGGCAGTGCCACTGTCTCATTGTCTCAGGCAGAAGTGACGGCACCTGTGCTCTGATTTGAGGTTCTTTATCCTTCATGTCCCCAGTGAGAAACAAACCTTTCTGTTGTGGTCAAACAAAATATTTGTGAGCCCGCTGTAGTGTGACAGTGCCACTGTCTCATTGTCTCAGACAGAAGTGACAGCACCTGTGCTCTGACGTGAGGTTCTTTAATTACGCTTCATCTTCTCAGTAAGAAACGTTTTTTGTTCAATTAATACCATAATAATGGAGAACAACAGACTCGGAGAAACTGGACAAATGTGCCCTCAGAACAATGCGTCTTCTAGCTCTGAAGAAAGTGACAGCCCCATGTCCTCAGCTAATGTAACCCAAACAACATCTGGTCATATAGTTATGCCCGAGAGGTTGTTTGCACCTGTAAAAAGAGAAACATTGTCTCAGTTGAGAAAAACAGGTTGTACAGAAAGCTTGATCGTTTCACATCAGCGAACTAAAAATACTGCAGTAACAACAGATAGGACTTGTTCATTGGATGATAGTGATGATGATGATGATGATGACGAGGTTAAGTTGGTTGCAGCTGAATATCAGTCTAATGTACTGGAAATGGACGACATCAATGGTGGGGTGCAGACTGTCATGGTACTGGAGGTAGTGACAATGATGGTCAGGGTTGGGTAAGTTACTTTTAAAAAGTAATCAGTTACAGTTACTAGTTACTTTCAAACAGATGTAATCAGTTACTGTTACTTATTACTTTTATATAAAAAGCAGTTAGCCACTGTAACTGTAATGCATATTACTTTTCATATTACTTTTAATAACTTGGTTGTATTTACTCATTGAAGATAGCCATGTGCTCATGAAATGCCAAGAAGTGTATAAAAGAAATAAAACAGATTCTAAAGACAATTAATATGTTAATCAATTTATTTATTTATTTTTTAATATGCTTTTTGCCCCAGCCAGCGTCAGGACCATCTGCCCTGGTCACGGCCCTCGTCACCTCCTACATGAGCCGCACTCCCACCATGCCCCCTGGCTTACCCCCCAGGGTGGGGTCGTGGCAATGGCCAAGGTGTCGCGAACGTCGGTTTGGGTCGGGGGGAGCTGGCCTAGGAGCAGATTAGAGGTGGCAAGGACAACGTCATGTAGGCGCTGGCTGGGGATTTTTGTGTCCCCAAAAGAATGTTTTTTTCCTCGGGGCCGGGGACGTGCAATGATGTCCAGCATCCGCCCCACCCCCTTGGACATCCAGACGCTGGCTGCAGCAGTGCCTCCGGCCTCCACCAGGAGTTGGTAGTGCACCGGATGTTCTCCCCCCTCCCCCAGAGAAGGAGAGCAGTCCAAGGGACGCTCCATCCATCTCCCCCCCGCTGACCCTCTGGCGACCCAGGTCCGTTCCCAAACCTGAGTCGCCGGCATCGCAAGCGGAAATCCAACCGCTGTGCCAATGGGCCAGCATGACTATGTTAATTTATAATACAGTACCCATCTGACATTGTCAGCCACAACAGTCCCTTTACATTTCCAGAAATAAGAGCTCTATTAAAAAAAAAACCTCAAACACACACCCTGCATCTACTGCTGCCCTCCGCAATCTTTTCCCCCCACAGCTGAATCCTGGCTTTGCCAGCCACTGCTGTCCCTGGCCTTTTTCATTTCCATAACACCCACCCTCTAACACACACACACCCTGCATCTAATGCCAGTACCCTTGGTGATCTTTCCCACACAGCTGTATATGCTGACAATGCCAGCCACAACTACCCCTTTACATCCCATCCTTACCCCACTGCCACACACACCCTGCTGCATCTTCTGCACTTGGTGATCTTTCCCACATCTAGCCTGTATTCTGCTCCTGGCTATGCAAGAGCCACAACAACCCCTTTAAATGTCTATGATAAAACCCCACCCTCACATAGCTCCCCCTACGCTTATACACATGCATCCTGCAGATCTACTGCCCTTCCTTGCCTTGGAGATCTTTTCCCATTTCCCCACAGCAGCCAGAATCCTAACTTTACCATTGTCAGCCACAGATCCACCCTCATCACATACAATAAATTCCCCTAGCACACACCTGCTTACCCCCAAAAAGTTTAAACTCTTCCCCACAGCTGAACCTTGACTGTCACTGAGACACAGTTATAATTATAACTAAGTCTACCATGACTATTATGCTATTGCTACTACGCCACAACTGAATTCAGACAGTGTCACTTACTTATTTTATATAATTGCTGTGGTGAAAAATGTTCCCCAGAAATTATATAAAATATAGAGAATACTGGATGGGCAACTGTGCACAACCAGTATGTTGTGCCACAGAGGGGTTCTGATTCCTGGTGACCTCGAGAGCGAAGCTCGAGAGGTCCCCTGGAATTAGAACCCCGAGGTGGCACAACATACTGGTTGTGCACTTAGTTGCCCAGCCAGTATTTTTTATAGTGTATAGTAATCGTTTCTTTAAAACTAAACAGTTTTGATTTTCAATGATTCAGTCGTCTCTCTCGTTGTACTGGTTGCTAGAACGTTGGTGTGGTTGCTAGGAGAGGTGATGCCCTGCTATTGGCTACATTTGCAGTATGGGCGAGTTTACAAGACAAAAATATTTGTGGCGCTAAGCGAGACGCTCGTTAAACAAACTTAGTCAATTTCACTTACCTACAAATTAATTTCCAGACAGAGAGGCTGAATGTAACAGGCGCAAATTTTTATTTTCATTAACTACAGTAACAGATAAAGAATTAACTGCTCAATTTATTCGGCTGAGTAGAGGGACAGTTTTTGAGATGCTGCTCCGCTGCACACGCTGTCACGATGGGACTACTACTTGTTTTAAGATGCTCTTTGCATTTCAGAGCCCTGGAAATCCTCCTCGATGAAGCGCTTATGCTCGTTGAAGCTTGATTTTGAAGAAACCGCCGCCGCCGCCATTCTGCTTCATACTGTGCTGTGACGAGACACTGGTAGGCAGTTTGATTGAGGCACAGAGCAGCGCGTGGCACTCTAGAGCATTTCAAGATGTTGTTGTACTACAGTGTGGTACTATCACGTTCCATGAACTTTTGAACTGTGGTACAACAACATTTTGAGACGCTCTGAATTCTGTGCACAATAGCCCCCTACTATTCACTATAAAACATGGGGTGGTGTGTTTATATCAAGATTTTACACACACCCTCGATGTTGGATGCTTAAATAAACCCCTCGAGCTTTGCTTTTGGGATTTATGTGGCATAATACAACAATCAAATTATCACACAACACAAAGCATTTATTGCACTCCAGTACATACCCCTTTGATGAGGATTTTCTTTGAAATGGGACTGTTGATGGTGATAGACCTTGCAGATTGGTGGATGAACAATCAAGTGACCTGCTATGGCAGCTTGGCACATGTGGTATTGTTGGAAATGGGCCCCGAGTCCTGCCTGCAGATGGACTACTTGCCTTTTTCACTACAACAGCTACACTAGCCCCGATTCTCTCAGGGTTCACAATGAAATCCATAGAAGGCTGCAACTGATGATATGCAGGGGTGTAGCAAGCTATCTATAAACTGCACATCAACTGCCCAATCTGTTGCCCCCTCAAACAAATTTCATCAATTCCTATAGTGATTCTTAGCTGTACCATGTAGGGGAGCACAAGTAGTATCATTTGTATATCAAATGTTGCAAAATGATATATTTTAATAATAAACTGACAAATAAAATTATGTTTTCTGACTTGTATTTCCACAGCACACGTTACAGATATAGAACACAATGGTAATATTAAATGCATGCTGAAAATAGAAAACAGAGTTAAAATCAATATTTCACCCATAGGTCTTCTTCAGGAATTATCTAAAAGAGAAAAAAGCAGTAAGGGAAATAAGAGACATATTTGTGAGGAAAGAAAATGGGGGAGTCTGTAGGACAAATATAGCATAATAATTGGGTGGTGTGTCTAACAAGATTTTACACACAACCAATGTGTTGGATGCCACATAAATACTGAAAGCGAAGCTCAAGGGGTTTATTTAGGCATCCAACATCAAGGGTGTGTGTAAAATCTTGATATAAACACACCACCCCATGTTTTATTTTATATAATTGCTGGGGAGCATTTTTCACCAAGACAGTTATATAAAATAATGCCACATCCCCATGCAGCCGCTATCCCAGAGTTTCAGCATGGTTCGCTATCTGAGCTTTGCTGTGGAAACATTTTCTTTCCCCCTATTTCCATTGTTTTTTTAACAGCTTAAACATAATAGTAAACATAAGCCAGTTATTTCCTTTTTTCCAGTTAACTTACCACCGATTGCCAGTCACAGTGAAGTATGCAGGTGTGCAATGCTACAGAAAGGCAGAGAGAGGGAGAGGGAGAGAAGAGCTGTGGCTGGCACGTGTGTTGACCAAGAAAAAGCCGGCATGTGTTCACCATTATAACCCGCAGGTTATAATGGCAAATTATAACCCAGTTTCCCTTAGGGAAAAAAATGCCAGCCTGTTATTATAAAGTGTTAATATGTAAGGTAAGAATAGAATCTGGAAAACGAAAAGGTGATGACAGGCATAAAAAGGCAGAGTAGAAGTGAATGGGCTGAGGAGTCCTTAAAGAGATTCACCAATTTTAATAAAAAATCATGTGTACCACATAGTGTGGTGCCTTACCTGGATGGCACTCTGTTTGCATTTATTTGTCCCAAAAAATAATGAATAATAAAGAGTGGAAGGGATCATAAATTTGTAAATAGCTGATCCTTTTTATTTCTCGGTGCTGGGAGCTGACTACAGACCCGCCCCCATGCTGAGGCATGTAATGACATGTGCCCAAGGAGAGTGCAGGAGCATACTCCATTATTCTCTATGGGACTAAGTTTTAAAAAAATTTACGGTATCTTAGTGGTCGTTTTGTCATTAACCAAAGACCTTGTTAGTTACCCAGTGCCCATGGTTAATGACAAAATGACCACTAAGATACCGTAAAATGTTTTAAAACTTAGCCCTCATACAGAATAATGGAGCACGCTCCTGCACCCTCCCTGGGCACATGTCACTATATGCTTGAGAGCGGGGGCAGGTCTGTAGTCAGCTCCCAGCACTGGGAAGTGGAAGGGATTGGCTGTTTACAAATTTACGATCCCTTCCACTCATTACTATTCTTTTTTTTGGGGGGGGGAATATATGCAGACGGGGTACCACTCAGGTAAGGCACCACTCCATGTGGTGCAACCAGTTGTCTTGGTGAATCTCTTTAAGTGGGAACTAATTAACAGGACCTAGTAAAAAGGTTGAAAGGTGAAAGCTATGAGTGCACACTCATTTTCATTTTCAACAGATGAAAGAAATACTCAAACTGGAGGGGCCATTGAGTTACACCAGATATGTGACAATTGCTACAAGAACACCCAGCACAATGACACCTCACCAGAGCCATTCAGCATAACAATATTTTCTTTAATGAGACAACCAGCAAAAACAACCGCTACACCCAACGGCAGTGAGACTGTAGCTATGTAGAAAGCAGTGGTGTGATAAATGAGGCTACTTTGTAGCTGTAGCCACTGTGTTAGAGCACAGGTCTTGTAGGGCAAACCAGTGTTAGGTCAGAATTCCTAAGCTTAACATTACAAGGCTGTGTGTCTTTGCTCCAGTTGCTGTGCCACAGATTTACACCACCCCATACCTCTGGCAGCACATCATACCTAGACACTGTGACTACTCAAACCTGAATATCAGTAAGACTACAAAAATGCTACCTCAGAGCCATGAAATGTTGCCTAAACTTTTTATTGTGAAGAAAGGCAAAAATTGGTAGCTAACTTGCCTTCAATGTGCACAGTGAAGATGCTGGATGCTCATGCAGTGCTTGTCAGAAGGCAGTTTTTTTAACCTGATGTAATAAATCGAGCACACATTCAGTTGAGCGGCCTTTGTTTACACTGAAACCTGAATATCAAAAGGCACCTGCACAATCTCTGGATTTCTGTGATGTCATAAACCTTGTTAGCTTCACTCTTGAGTTTTATGAAGTCACAAGAACCCCCTGATGGATTACAGCAACAATAACAGATGGATGCCTGTTTTTCTGTTTATATTACTATCTATATTACAATAACTAGTTACTTTTAGGGAAAAGTACTGTCATTACAGTTACTCATTACTTTATTTTAAAAGTAATCAATCACAATTACTAGTTACCTAGAAAAGTAATCAGATTACAGTAACTGGTTACAAGTAACTAGTTACTGTTCCACACTGACGATGGTGATGCTGATGATACCATCCCAGGCAATTCTTTCCCTGCTGTCACTGTTGTAAATGATGATGACCAATCCCCATTCTCCACTCCTTCAGTATCAGTAAACAGAATTACTGTTTTGTGTAGTACCACAAGTCTTCTATCACAATTGGCTTTAGACATTTGCATACTGCTGGTGCAAGTGTTGCTGCAAATTGGTGTGCAACTTACAGTATTCAAATATTTACCAGCATTGACTAACACATCACAAGTGCAGTGTCAGTCAGTATCTGATTCTCTAACAGGAAAAGTTATTCTGTAGTAGGGTTGCCACCTTTGGATGAGATGAAAACCGAATACTAAACCACACCCCCAAACCCCACCCCTAACCCTGCCCCTTTTATGACTAATGAGGGCATCGCTTGGACTCTGAGTCGCTTGATTTATTCAGAATTGCTGCTGATATAACATTGTGTACAATTTCTTTAAATTACATCATGGTTATTATTTTTTGTTTATTTGATTTAGATTTATACATTTTAAATTTCAGTGTGAGTTAACATTTGGTGGGGTTAGAGAGGGGGATTCAGGGGACTTTCCATCCTGTGTACACAGCTTAGCTGACAAATCGAGTGACTACAAGGACACCTCTGACAACTGGCTAGTTTGGATCAGATGGCCTTTTCTGGTAAAACTCTTTCAATAAATAAACTACATCAGTAATGGTGGACAAGATGTAATTACAGATATCATCTGCCATTTTAAAATGTGCTACTGTCCCTCCCATTGCTCCTACTCTAAAGTTATTTGTAATGTCAGAGAAGTTTTTAAAAGTGGTAGGAACTGTTCTATGCTGTTAAATACCCTATTTTGTTTTCCATGTCAGTTATACATAGCAGAAAGCATGATATGTGATATGTAGCATGGAGGCAATATAGCACAGTGGTTTAAAGCACTGAGGTGCAATTTTGGAGACCAGGGTTTGAATCCTACAGCCCAAACTTGCATACTTTGTGACCCTGCACAAATCACTTAATTCCCTTGTGCTCTCAGGTTGCACATGTAAACAAGCTTTAGCTTAGTGTGTCTCTTCTGGTAAAAAAAATAATAATGTTTTGAAAAATTTTTGATAAATTGCCTAAATTTACAGTGCCATCAAATCTAGATTGTGTTCCTGTCATCTCATCAGCTACTGCTCTCCCTCTTCCTTTTCTAATTTCTGTAGTTTAGCATGACATTAGTCACCTTATTCTGTGCTGTTCATCTGAAAGGCCTGGATTGGTCTTCCTGGAATATCCAAGTAGTATGAAAATTGACAACAATAACTACTGAGGAGACAGAGGCACAGTATTGCTAGAAATTAAATAAAATATTAGATTATTAATTTAACAACAAAAGGGGTAACAAATATTAAAATATAGGACAGACCCTAAAAGAAAAAATGGTGAACATTTAAAGGTATAAAAGTATTCCTTCTCACAGCAGTCAAAGACCATACTCACAATGCAGCCTGGAAAGGATTAGTTTGATTTGCTGCTAATGGTCTTAATAGCCCTACTTTACACCTCTCAGACTGACTGGTATACAAACAAAGGTCTGCATAACATCAGAATTTGTGTGTACTCTGACCATGCAAGTAAAATGGTGAAGGATTTAACAGAATCTGTTTTACAAGCATGTGAGCATTCAAAATGACTGAAAAAGTACTACCTCTGAATAAAACTAGATTAGCAGGTAAAGTTTCTGAAACACATTATACAGTCCATACTGGGACAGGAAGCTACCCTAATGTGGTGCCTGTCTGGTTTCAGAAAAATGAAGATGTTAATTAAGGTGGTATTGTTTACCCTTCTCATGAATAATCTTCCAATTTGCTGGTGTGAAGTTAGAGGTGACAACTGAGCAGACAGGGACACATTTGGCTCTTATGTGCCCTGCACTTGAAGGCACTTCCTGATTAGCATGCACTGCAAGCAAACAATCACACTAAAATGTCAGACACTTGCTTACAGTCAGATGAGAAGAAAATGAAACAGTTAGTGGGGAATCTAATAGGTGCTGCTTAACCCACCATAAAAACCGAATTTGCAAAGGTGAAAACAGGAGGACCGAATCTGGACCTAGAAAACCGAATCATTCAGTCAAAAACCGAGTAGGTGGTAACCTTATTCTGTAGTGTGAAATCATTTCTCGATATGCTTAACTGCTTTTTTTTTAAAGCAGCATGTATTCACTGCAAAAGTAGATTTAGCAGGGGAAAAGTCAGCACATAACCTGAGTACGACTGCACTGATTAGACATCTTCAGTGCCAGCATTCAACAATGATGAAAAATAATATTAATCTTGATGATGATGATGATGATGATGACGTGGATGATGAAGGTGACTTTTATGATGCTTAGTTAATGCATTTTTATGATGATGATGATGGTGGTAGCAAGCACTCGTACAGTACTCCCACAAGAGTTGCAGAGCCAGATCATGGATCATTTTTTCACCGTCTGTGGTGGAGGGTTCCCCACAGTCCACAGCAACAATCATCATAACAGCCCATCACGTCCCTGATAAAAGAAATGATAAACATTTTTGAACTCCATTCAACCATGAGGTAGTCATTAAAAAAATAGATAACTCTAAAGTCAGCTTATGCTGCAAAAAACAAATTTCAACCAGGCCATCAAAAAGCTGTCAGAACTGACCATCTAAGTGGGGAGATGATTGCACTTGATTTAGAGCCATACTGAGATTCTGCTAATAGCTTGACAGAAGACACCAGGAGAAAGGACTGCTGTGTGACTGAACTTCTCTGCTGGGACTAAAGTAGAATAACTTTTGTACTTGGCCCTTTAATTTAGGGTAAAAAAACTAACACACAAAAAAAAAAAGTGTGTGGGTTAAATGAAATGAATGGGTATCTGAAGAGTTATCTATGTGTAAATCTCAGGTGACTGAAAGGACTTAACTGCTGTGAGGTTTAAATTTCTTGTAGAAAGATCTGGTAAGTAGGGAGAGTTGCTTAGCTAGAAGGAAGTTTTTACATTTAAAAACTGCCTTAGAAATATTATGCTAATAGCTTGGCAGAAGACACCAGGAGAAAGGACTGCTGTGTGACTGAACTTCTCTGCTGGGACTATATTGCCTTCCTTCCTTCCCCTGCACCCCCCCACCCAAAGCTAGTGCTAGTTCTATTTTTATAGGCACAGGATTTGACTGACAACAGGAACTTCCTGTTTAGGGGCAGGAAGTGAGTGATCACAGAACCACCAAGGACCCACCATCCTAGAAGGGCAAGAGTAGCTGTCTGGCCCCCTCTAGCTGCTGGAGGTCTGCCTCTGAGCAAGTAAGTGGTCTACTGAGAAATATAAGATATTCTTGTCTCAGAACAGGACAATCAGGAGCTTAAAGGCACACAGGCAGAAAGTAAGAGAGAAAAAAAACAGAGGAAAGAGTAAGGACTGCAAACAGTTAAGGGCCAGAAATAAGACATGATTGGAGTGGTGCAGTGCAGTGGCTGTGGAGCAGCAGTCTTCCGGAGATGTTCTGGAGGATGCGGTGTTGTCCCATCTGCAGGCACCTCTCTGGGCTGAGGGAGGAGGTTGCTCATCTCCAGGCTGAGTTGGCCAGGATTTGGGACCTCCTCTTCCATCCAGGGACCACCAGTGCCACTGCCGTTGCCTCAGAGGTTGCCAAGAAGAGGTGGTTGGACCACAGTGGGCTCAGGGAGGGTGAGGGTGGTGGAACAGAGGCGCATCCATCTAGTTGTACCTCTCCACAATTTCTATGCCATTCTGGCAAAGTGTGGTTCCTCTATGGAGGCACCTACAGTGGAGACCAAGGAGGATGCTGGGAATCTCCACAAAGGAGACCCACAGGAGGGTAGCAGGGGACCCTGCAGGGGAAGGAAACAACTCCTGGTGGGGGACTCCATTGTTAGGAAGGTAGAACTGGGGGAGGAAGGGGAGAGGGAGGTAAGGTGCCTGCCTGGCGCAATGGCTTGGAGGGACAGGGAGCGAATCCTCAGGATTGCCGGAGCAGCTGCACAGGGGAAGCTGAATGTCATTGTCCACCTAGGGACAAATGACCTGGCTAAGAAAGGGATTAGAGAAGTGCAGGAAGAGTTTGTGGACTTGGGGAGGGGCCTTAGTCAAGTAGCATGCACGGTAACCTTCTCGGAGGTGCTACCCATCTATGGCATAGGAGACGCTAGGGTGTTCCGCACCATGGGATTCAATCAGTGGTTGAAAAACTGGTGTGGAGCTCAGGGATTTGGCTTCATTGGGGACTGGGGTTCACCTGGAGTGATGCAAGCCTATACTGGCATGATGGGCTGCATCTGTCCGGGAGTGGAACCAGAATCCTAGGTGATAGGTTTAAATGCTTCATTGGCAAGCTTTTAAACTAGCCAAGGGGAGGCACTGGAAAGGAGCATGAAAATCCTAGCCCCCCCAAATAATCACGGTAGTAAGTGCGGCAAACACCAAGATAGAGGTGTCGATAGGTAGAAGGGCAGGGGTAAATGGAGAAAGTGACAAAGGCAAGAAGGACAGGGATGGGGCAAAAGGGAGTAAGGCCATCAGGAAATGGAGGGTAATGAGTACCAATGCCCATAGTCTGGGCAACAAGCTCCCTGAGCTGGTGGCCTTGATGGAAGAGGGATGCCTGGATATCATAGCAGTCACAGAAACATGGTACACAGAGAACCATGACTGGGATGTTAACATACCAGGGTACATAACCTACAGGAGAGACAGGGGGAAGAAGGGGAGGAGTAGCTTTCTATGTAAAGGAAGGATAAAAGCAACTGAACAAAAGAGTAAACAGGAGGAGAGGAGACACTGTGGGTCACCTTGAGACTGGAAAGGGCACCACAATCTGCACAGGAGTTGGTACAGACCCCATGTCAGGGGAAGAAATGGACAAGGATATGATAGAAAGCATTTTTAGAATGGCAGAGAAAGGGGAGATACTGTTGATGGGAGACCTGAATATGCCAGATGTTAACTGGAGCACATTTGCTGCAGCCACATCCAAGAGCAGGGCCATTCTTGATGCCCTACAGGTGGCAGGCATTAGACAGCTAGTTTCAGAACCGACTCGTGAGGGAGCAATCTTAGACCTCGTACTCTCAAACGGGAGCAGTGAGAGGATCTCAGATCTAGAAGAGGGTTGCCATCTGGGGACAAGTGACCATCAAACAGTGTGGTTCACGTTAAACTCAGCTACAGAGTCAAGCCATACAAAAGTGAGGGTACTGGACTTTAGGAGGGCTGACTTTGGCAAGATGGGAGAGTGCCTCAGAAAAGCACCAGCAAACAAGCTAGAAGGAGGTGTGGAGCAACAATAGGGAATTATCAAAACTGCCATCACAGAGGCAACAAGCCTTTGTGTGAAGCAAATAAACAAATCAAAATGAAAGAAAAAGCCACTATGGTTCTCAAAAGAGGTGGCTGTGAAAGTCAAGAAGAAAAAGATAGCATTCCAGAAGTATAAGGAAACACAGAAGGAGCAGGACAGAGAGCTGTACCAGTTAAGGCAGAAGGAAGCAGGGAGGGAAGTCAGAATAGCAAAGGCCCAAACTGAGGAAAAGATAGCCAACTCAGTTAAGAAGGGATAAAACCTTTTATAGGTACATCAGCGGCGTGAAAAGACAAAGGGAGGGATAGTGAGGCTGAATAGAATGAACGGTGGGTGGGCAGAGGGGACAGTGAAAAAGCAGGAATACTGAACGAATATTTCTGCTCAGTATTCACAAAAGAGGAGGGGGAAGTGCCTAATTCAATTAACAGAAGCACTCTTGATAGGGGGGTCGATCCCAGTCCTTTCACAGAAGAAAGGGTTCTGCAAGAACTCCTAAAACTGAAGGTGGACAAAGCAATGGGTCCTGATGGAATTCATCCCAGAAGTCTAAAAGAATTAAGGGAGGAACTAGTGAAACCACTGGCTACTCTTTTTAATAAATCATGGGAGGATGGTGTGGTACCGAGGACTGGAGGAAGGTGGATGTGATTCCCCTTCACAAAAGTGGGACCAAGACAGAGGCAGGAAACTACAGACCTGTCAGTCTGACCTCTGTGGTAGGGAAAGTGATGGAGTCACTTCTGAAGGAAAGAATAGTTGAGTACCTAGAAGACAGTGGAGCACAGGACCCAAGGCAGCATGGGTTCACAGTGGGAAGGTCATGTCAGACAAATCTAATAGATTTCTTTGACTGGGTGACCAAAGTAGTAGACCAGGGAGGGGCTGTGGACATGGCCTACCTAGATTTTAGCAAGGCATTTGACACAGTCCCACACAAAAGATTAATAGTCAAATTAACCAGCCTGGGAGTGGGACCCAGGGTGGTAGCAAGTAAAACATTGGCTGGACAACAGGACACAGAAGGTAATTGTAAATGAGTCCTCTGAAGAAGGGGTTACTAGTGGGGTACCGCAGGGTTCAGTATTGGGTCCAGTCCTTTTTAATGTCTTCATCAGTGACATTGCAGAGGGACTGGAAGGAAAAGTATGCCTTTCTGTAGATGACGCAAAGATCTGCAACAGGGTTGATACACAAGGAGGCGTGGAAAAGATGAAAAGGGACTTGGCAAGGTTGGAGGAATGGTCAGAAGTATGGCAGCTAGGATTCAATGCAAAGAAGTGCAAAATAATGCACCTGGGAAACAAGAACCCGGGGAAGAATACACAATGGGTGGGGAGGTAATAACAACAACAAAAAAGGAAAGGGACCTGGGGGTAATCATATCAGATGACCTTAAGGTTAGCAAGCAATGTGAGAAGGCAGTAGGGAGGGCTGGGGTATACTGGGATGTATGGAGAGGCATCATCAGCAGAAAACAGGAAGTTGTTATCCCTGTGTACAGACAGTTGGTGAGACCCCATCTGGAGTACTGTGTCCAGTTCTGGAGACCCCATCTCCGCAAGGACATAGACAGGATAGAAGCAGTCCAGAGGAGGGCAACTAAAATGGTGCAGGGTCTGCAAGAGAAGCCGTATGAGGAGAGACTAAAGGAGCTTAATATGTATACCCTTGAGGGAAGAAGGGAGAGGGTGGACTTGATAGAAACTTTAAAGTACCTCAGTGGAATCAACAAAGTCCAAGAGGGTAGCGTCTTTCAGAAAAAGAGACTTGCAAGAACAGGGGACACAATTTAAAAGATAGAAGGAGGGCGGTTCAGGGGCAATGTGAGAAGAGTATTTCACAGAGAGGTAGTGGATGCATGGAACAGCTTTCGGAGGAGGTTGTAGGGTCTAAAACTGTGGGAGAATTCAAGAATGCATGGGACCGACATAAGGCAATTCTTGTGGGGGGTGGGAAGAAATAGGCTGTTGGTTAACTAGGATCTGCGGCCTATCCTGTAGGTAGGGAAATGGGCAGATTAGATGGGCCTAGCGGTCCTTATCTGCCGTCAAAGTCTATGTTTCTATACTGAAAAGTAAAACACATTGGCTTTTGACTACTGTTGCAAGAATTACAACCTAGGTATGAAATGCCTTCATTACATACTTTTGCCAAATGATACATTGAGAAATGCAGCTACCAGTCACTTGACAGAGGCAGAAGGGGGATTTGCTCATTTCATGACAGACCTTTGGACAAGTTTTGCGCCACATGCTTACTTATCTCACCGCTCACTGGGTCACATTTAAAGAGTCTGCAGCATCATCACCAGGACCAACCAAATCTTTGCTTCTTGATGAATACAGGGGTATAATACTATTCAGTGTATCTCCAATGGACACTGACCATAACACCGAAAATATACAGCACGTTCTAGAGAAACTCTGAAAAGAATGGACTGAACTGAAGAATGGATCGTGTCCAGGGGCCTTATCGTTGGAATGACTGTGACAGATAATGGTGCATATGTTATCAAAGCTCTCTGGAACTGTGGTACTACTGAGCACAGAGTTAATGTGTTTTGCTTTGCGCACACTCTAAATGTGGTTGTGCTCCATGCCCTGCAAAACCAAGATTATGTACTCAACCTACTGTATTTCAAACTGCACATAAAATATGTGGGCACTTTCACATATCTGTAAAGATCACATCCATTCTTTGGCAGTAGCAAAGTGAGTGCAAAGTACCATCTAATAATCTCATCCAAGATATAGTCACTTGGTAGAATGCCATCTATTATACATTGGAGTGCTTACTGCAGAAGTTGGCTGTACATAATATGGCTTTAGACCATGACATTGGAGGCCTGATCATTCAGTGGAAATTGTTAGAAGATCTTGCTAAAATATTGGAACCATCTGAAAATGCAACAAAGGTACTTAGCAGTAGCAGTGCATCCATTAGTCAGGTCATACCAATGGTATGCATCCTTCTCAGAGACACAGCTGTTGCCATGGACAATAATGAAGGTGAGGGACAGTCCCAAGAAATTACTGAAATAGCTAAAATTTTAAATACAGAACTGCACAGGAGACTTGATTCTGTTCTTATAGACATGAAGTACATCATTGCTACAATACTAGATCCTCATTTCAAGGACATTTTTTGGTGTGAGAGAGTTTGTCAATAACGGATATCAAAGCAGAAGTCATTGAAGAGATTCAGGAGGTCAAAAAAAATTGATGGTATTCAGCAACACAGCCATCAAGGTGGTGCTCAACTAGTAGAACTGCTGCACTCTCAGTGGCAACACACATTGGTTCTCCTTCCCCATGCTGTCCACTTCACATTAAAGTTAACAAAGCTGATGATATCTGGATAAAGCTAAATGCTTTTGAATGCTCAAGGCTAATATCAGAACAATCATGTGTGCCCACTGCTAAAACAGTGCTGAATATGTATCTCATGGAGCCACAAGAGACCAACCCCAAATGTGACCCTTTTATTTCCCCAGGTTGCACCGGGAGACAAGCAACTTGTTGTTCAGTGTGCCTTCCTGGTGAAACATTTGAGTAAATAAATCAATTATCTATTGGAAAAGTAAGCGCTCAGTTTGGTCAGCCATGGCTCAAGTTGCAGTACAATTTCTTGGATGTCCACCCACAACTGTGCCATCAGAGTGCATCTTTAGTACTGTTGATGATATAACATCCTCTTCTTGAAGTAGTTTAGACCCTGAGCATGTTGAACAGTTAACATTTCTGAAAATAAACCTGCCACAATTTAATTATAATACTTCTGCATACATTTACAATTATAGAATCAGACTTAGACTGCCCTAGTATGTGTTGCAAATATCTGAAATCTCCCTTCTGCCTCTCTTATGTAATTGATTTACCATGTGTGTGGGATTATTTAAGAAGAGTCTCAGTCTTGGTCAGTATCTTTAAAATCATCATCATCATCATCAACCCTCCATCATCAGCACCACCATGGGGAGTACTACCTAGGGGAGCAGGGTTGGGTAGGACAGAACAGAGGAAGAGACGGCTGTTGACCCTGGGTATGCTCCAGTATTCACCATAGCCAGCCACAATATTATGCATCTTCCTGCCTGCCCTGAATTGTGTCGCATTCTGTCAGTCTCAGCACTGCAGCAGCACAGCAGATAACTCTCATTTTTCTGATTGCTGACCATTTTCATTTTCTGCAGCCCTCTTTCTATCATCGTCATCATCATCAGTGCCACCATGGGCAGTACAACCTGGGGAGCAGGGTTGGGTGGGACGGAACAGTGGAGGAGGAAGGTGTTGCCCCTAGGTATGCTACGGTGCCCGCCGTTGCCCGCCACAGTGCATTTACCTCACATTTTGTCAGTCACATTAGCACAGCAGATCACTCATTTTTCTGACTGATGATCATTTTCTCAAACTTTCTTGCCATCGTCATAATTATTAATCATTCTCGGGGTCATGACATGAGGCTGGAAGGGGGTAGACTAAGGGGTAATGTGTAGAAGTATTTCTTCACAGAAATGGTGGTGGATGCATGGAACAGGCTCTCAGCAGAGGTGGCAGGGGCAAATTCTGTAGGGGAATTCAAAAATGCATGTGATAGGTAGGAGAACAAAGCCAGAGATCAAGTAGGGCTTTTGTTTTTTGCAGCAGGTAGGGAAAATGAGCAGACTAGGTTGGCCTGGTGGGCCTTAACTGCCATCAGATTCTATGTATCTATGTATCATCATCAGCACAGCACTGCCATGGGGCGAATTACATAATATGTATATAGCGGAGCAGGTTTGGGTGGGATAGAGCAGCAAGTTATCTGAGTTTTCTGCCCAACCCTTAGTCTCTTGGTATGGTACTCTGTATCACCCATTGTGAAGGTTCTGCTTACACATACTGTTGATTGCTTTCCATACACTTCAGCAGCACATTTTAATAATACATGAGAAGCCATCAAACATCCAACGTGTGTTAACACTCAAAACCCTTCATTTAATTTTGGGCCAATTCAGGTTTTGCCTGGCCCAGCTCGAAATTAGCCTGTTGGGCCAAATTTGCCAACTCACACAGCCCTAATGTTTATCATTCCTTATACCTGCATATTATATTCAGTGTTGGCTATGAAGCCTTTTAACAAGTCTGCTTTTGTACAAAATGTATTTATTTATTTAGTTTTTGTTGACTGGCAAAGGAGGACTAGGTAACGGGGGAGGGGGGATTTAGATGCAAATTTACATACTGTACCAGATTAAGCCGTTGCTGGTAGTTCGGTGAATTTAATCAATTCATCTCTTCTAGTAAAGTGTGTGCAGCTGACATTTGTTGCTGCTTTGCTTTTGTTGTTTGACATCAGCTCAGCCTTCCTTATCTCCAACTTCATGATTCCTCTCTGTGTTAGCCACCATCTTCACCTCCTTACAATTCAGAACTGCAAGAACTGTGAGCAGCTGTTGTTCTTCTAACATTTAGACTAGAATGCTCAACTGAAGTCCTCAGAAAATAAATTACTCCTTTGCTTCTTGTGCACTCTTGTCTGAAGTGCACTTCCTTGTCCACCTCTGAAATGTGTCCCTATTCAAACCAACTCACTAATATCCATCAAGTAATGCAACAGGGGAGAGGTTCGTAAACCATTTTGTAACATGGCAAAGAAAGATACACAGAAAACAAGACATACAATAGGTTAGAAAGCATAACGTGCTTCAATTTGGAGACGGCATTAATTCTCCAGTAATGCCCGCTCCAAATTGAAGTACTGATGTGAACCACACATAAATAACATAGACACATAGACAGTGTCGGCAGATAAGGGCATATGGCCCACCGAGTCTGCCCATTTGAGCTTGTAAGTTCAGTTTGTTTTCCTAGAAGTCTGTTTCCCCTTACCCCGACCTCCAGAATTCCTTTATGTCTATCCCATGCATTCTTAAATCCCGTGATTGTTTCAGCCCCCACCATTTCCTCTGGCAGGGTGTTCCACTTGTCCACCACCCGTTCTGTGAAAAAATTCTTTCTCATGTTTCCTCTGAATACAGGTAATAAAGAGATAGTACTGTAGAAATCATCAAAAAAGTCATTCCCACCCAGCCACCCACCCAAATACCCATTATTGTCTTGCAGTAAAAAGAACTCTATCACCCTAAAAAAATGGCTCATTAAAAAATTTCTGATGATTGTAGTTAGAGAGAAATGGACAGAAAAGAAATAGCCTTTAGAATTTCCGGAGAACTTCAGATGGATGCATGGGTCCATGTAAAATACGGTTACAGTCCATGCACAGGCAGTAATCCAATGCAAACGAGTTGTGTGGTGCAAAAACCATCAGTCAGCAATCTGAACCACTAAGTAACACAGAAGAGAGAACATGTGCAAATATGCAAAATAGGAAGCAGCACTGAAGTAGCGAAGATCGTGGTACGCACATAGTGACAAGTTTTGGACCTCCTAATGTGTTTATAACAATAACAGCCATGTAGAATCCATCAAAATGTAGGGAAAAATATTAAATAACAGTTCATTATTACAAATTTGTGCTGTTGTGATGTGAACATCAGCATATAAATAAGTATAAGTTTTGTTCTGACATCGCTGAAAAAAGTGCAGTATACATTTTGAAAGAATGAAATCACTGTCTCTGTTTGTTTTCTACCATAGTACACAAAAGAGAAACATCACCTTTAAGCAAAAAGGACCGTGTTACAAGAGCATTAAGCCACTCCAAAGGGGTATCTACTGGAGAATTAATGCATGGTTGGGTGGTTGTAGGCACTCTGCCTTCAGCCTCCCTCATGCCACAATTCCCCCCCACCAAATCATGCATTAATTCCCTAATAGATGCTTCCTTTGTCATGGCTTAATGCTTACTAATCTCTTAATGTGACAGAAAAGCAGAAAACACATCCATATTTAGCTTCTCACTGGAACAAAATTAGATTCCTGTCAGTCAGGACAGAAAAAGGACACTGGGTAGGTTATACATGCCATCATGTTCCAGTTAGTTTAAGCATCAGCCTCCATGGTCAGGAAAATACATTTTTTTTTTTTTTTAGTTATTTATTTATGTATGTCTTTGGTACCCAGGTAAATGCACTGATCCAAAGGACCGTAGAATTTTTCAGTGTGATTGTGTTGCTACTTTTTTTAATTCTACTAAAACTCCAGTGCAATCCTGACTACAGCTAGGTGAAATAATAATTTCACAGTCATACCCTGCAAACGGGAGGAAATGGGTGAAAACCGTGCTCTAACAATAACCGGAATGTGCCAGAACCAGAATAGACTGGTTTCCTTTTTGTAAGAGCTGGGTCACCTTCCAATGTGTAGGGGTATATTATGACATCTCATCCAGGAGGGTGCCTGTCTTATGACATGAACACCAGTTCTGCTCCACTACCAGTAATCTTGCCATTTTAGGACAGGGATGACAGGGACTAGGATCACCTTAACGATACTCTGGGCATCATTGAAGAGTAGCTGTCATGTTTCATTTTCCCATGCTTGCCACAGCAGCAAGTGGCTTAAATTCACGAACTGTGCACTGTTTGAAAAAAATTATTTACTTTAAAGACGTTATTTTTATTGATTTTTGTCTGTGTATTGTTGCACCCACAGTCACAGTGATTCTTCCTCAGGTACTGTACGTTCCCGCTGCGTGTCATCATGATGCCACTGCATGTCAACGTGATGATGTGGTGTGGTGGCACTCCTGTCAGTGTGTAACCGCTAGAGGCTACCTGCATGCAGCAAAAGTCGAGGTGTGATTTGGAGAACTGCTACTGAATAAAATTAAACATTCAGTCATTCTCAGTATCTACCAAACCGGATCATATGTTTTATAACTGAAACTATTAATGTGTTTGTATTTGAAATGTTTCAGGGCTGTGTGTATGTTTCATTATTTTGACTCATTGCAGACCTCTGTGTTGCTATCTTGGTTGTCACTTCTGTCTCATCCTACAGTAAGCAATGTGGTACCAGACTATCTCTTTATTATATAGTACATATATGTGTGATTTGCAAAAAATGCATTAATGCACTAGTTAAGGTCTTACTCAATGCAAAAAAAAGTAGGAATATGTGGTGGCAGGGTTTCCAACCCTAACTCCCCACCCCCTAAAACAGCAAAAGGACAACAACACACAAGCAACCACAGATAGCCATCATCAGGTAAGACAAACAACATACAACTGTTTCCAGATGACACAAATGCAGTACCACTGAAGTGCTACCTTCATGGATTTGTATCTGTGGCATGCACACTGCAAGACTTACACACTCACTTCTGGCTGCAGATACAAATCCACAATACTCAAACCCCGACACTGCTTCTGTATGAAGAAGCACAGGCCCCTGCAGCCACATATACAAATCCACAACACCCAGATTACAAGAATTTTTTGTCTGTAGACGTGCATGCCCCTATGGGGACAGTGTTTCTGTAGGCTCAGGCACTCTGCATACTGTAACACAAAAACACACTTGATGGGCCTGCACTTCTGCAGCCACAGGTGTAACATATATACCCTGACCTCTGGCTGCAGAAGCGCAGGTGCCACAAAATCCATGATAGCAAAATTGCAACACTACTTCAGTCTGCAGAAGAGCATGCCCATGAGAGGCCAGCGCCTCTTCAGCCACAGGTGTAAGACATGTACACTGACTTCTGGCTTCAGAAGGGCAGGCCCCTGTAATGCCTGCAGTTATGCAAAAGGAAGTACTATCACAATGTGGGTATAATAGTTTTAGCAGCAGAGCTAACTTGTTCAAGGGTGTAGCAATTTTTCAGTTATGCAGATACATATAGAAAAGCATGCACTAATGGATTATGCTATCTAGCGGGTACCTCGTACAGCATGAATGAGTACAGTGGAGCTAGACAGGATGCAATGCAATAACTTGCAGGAAATGACAAGTCACAAAATACTGCAGTAAAATAAGGGCTTAATTGCCACTTAATTATTTATGTTATTTTTATGACAGAGGCAGTATAGTGCAGTGGTTTAAGGCTCTGAGCTGCAAAACTGGAGACCTGGGTTTGAATCCCACAGCCCCCACTTGCATATTGTGTGACCCTAAGCAAGTCACTTAACTTGCTTGTGCTCCAAGGTCACACCTGCAAACAAGCTTTCAGCTTAGCGTGTCTCTTTCCTGGTATAAATAAATAAAAATAGAATTTAGGTGACTGGGAGAAGCACACTGACCAATGGCTTATTTCCAGGTACAACCTGGTGGGGAAGGAGAGGTGGAGAGAATATAGTACAATAACGTAAGACATGTTGAGTACAATAGAAATATGGCATTTACAAGTAGCAAGTAATTAACTAAATAACACTAAATTTGGTACAGTATGAGGTAGACATGTACAAACAAGTATGTGTAGTCAGGATGTGTGCCATTTAAAGAAGCACCAACTTAATATTTACAGAAATTGGTAAAGAAAGAGATATATTCCCAACAGGTTAGCATAACCATAAAAAGTTATAGGAGTTTCCATTGATTGGAGGGTGAGAGAAAGATCAAGAGGTGGTGAGAAAAAAAAAAAGGATCCTGTGGGCAACATGTGTTTGAGGGGTGGGGGAGTAAGGTACACGGGGAAGGGTAGGGGTGGAGAGAAAAAAAGCAAAGGGACAGCAAAGTCAGTAGGAGGAAGGACACAGGAACAGGCGGAATATAGTGATTGGGAAAGATTGTGTTTTAGACAATACAGAGATGGAGACAACATAGAGGAGCTTGGAAGGGAGTTCCAGAGGGAGGGGAGATGGTGAGAAAAAGCTGCCTGCCCTGAACAGGAGTGAGGATGTAGAAGAGATAAGGATCTCTAGAGCAGAGCTGATAAGAGGAGGGAGATGACAGTGAGAGGAGAGAGTAGGAGAGGCATGAGGGGAGACAGCCAAATCAGAATTTGGAAATAAGGGTAGAGGCATGGAGCTGGTGGTGCATTTGGAGGGAAGGGAGAGAGGAAGGGAGGAGTAGAGTGTGCAGTGATGAGTATGGGAAGGGAAGGGGAGTGTTGGATGCAAAGCGGCAGATAGGGTTCAACTTAATGCAACAAAATTACATTACAGAATTACAGTATTCCATGCAGCATACTGCAGCATTTTTGTGATACTCTCCAGCATTACTGCATTACATCCTGGTTTGTGCCACTGTACCTCTGGCTGCAGAGGCACAGCCCCATGAGGCTTTCTGTATATAGAAGGGCAGGACCCCCTGGGGCCTGCACTTCTGCAGCCACACATACTCATGCAAATGCAGCCACAGATACATATGAACATATGAAATTGCTGGCAGAAAAAGGCCCACAGGTCTATCAAGTCTGCCTGACTGTGCAGCTCTTAGTTTCAGATCACTACTGCTGCCCCACCCCCACCCAAACCACTCTCTTCCTCCTCTTTTCTGGTCCTTCCCAACTTTGTGTTTTTGTCTGTACTAACCCTGTCCTTTACTCTATCCAAATCCCGCTTAAAGATATCCATTCAAGGAGAGGAGAGGAGGGAGAGGGCGGGAGATGACAGAAACTTTCAAGTACATCAAGGGGAATCAACAGAGTCCAAGAGGGTAGCATCTTTCAGAAAAAGAGATGTGCAAGAACAAGAGGGCACAATTTGAAGATAGAGGGAGGGCAGCTCAGAGGTAATGTGAGGAAGTATTTTTTTCATGGAGAGGGTGGTGGATACATGGAACAGCATTCCTGAAGGGGTAGTGGAGTCAAAAACAGTGGGGGAATTCAAGAATACATGGGACAGATGTAAAGCAATTGTAGTGGGGGTAGAAGGAATTAGGCTGTTGGTTAACTAGGATCTGCAGCCTATCCATTAGGTAGGGAAATGGGCAGACTAGGTGGGTCAAGCAGTACTTATCTGCCATCAAATTCTATGTTTCTATATTTCCACTTTCCTTTGAGCGATTGACTCCTCCGGCAGTGTGTTCCAACCTGACATCGCTCTCTCTGTGAAGTAGTGCCTCCTCATCTCCCTCCTAAACCTTCCACCTTCCAGCTTCAGACTGTGACCCCTAGTGACCCTTCCCCCCCTGTAAGCGGAACAATTCTCTCTACCTGACTTTGTTTATGCCTTTCAAGTACTTAAAAGTCTCTATCATGTCCCCTCTTACCCTTCTGTCTTCAGCGAGTACATGTTGCGCTCTTTCAACCTTTCCTCGTATGGCAACTCCCCATGTCCCATGATCATTTTTGTAGCCCAAAGCTGCACCACCTCCAGTAATCTCTCATCCCTTTTGAGGTATAGGCAATAGTACTGTACACAGTATTCCAAGTGTGGCCTCACCAGTGATCTATACAATGGCAGGATGACCTCCCCCTTTGGAGAGGTGATCCTTCTGGCAATGCACCCCAGCATCCTATTTGCCCTTACTGCAGCTCTCCTACACTGTGCTGATACCTTCATGTCCCCTGTGACTATTTCCTCCAGGTCCCTTCCCTCCTCTGAAGCTATTACCTGCACTCCCCCCAGCCAGTAGCTGTTTTGGGGATTTCTGGCTCCAAGGTGCATGATCTTGCATTTCTTAGCATTAAACCCCAACTGCCACTCCCTAGACCAGTGTTCAAGTTTAGCTAGATTCTCTCTGAATGCCTGTCTCTCTTCCTCATTGTCCACCTTTGCACAAATCTTAGTGTCATCTGCAAACAGGCAGATCTTACTCTTGACCCCCTCTGCAATGTCTCCAATGAAGACATTGAACAAAACAGGGCCCAGCACTGAACCCTGTGGTACTCCACTCATTACTGGCCATGGCTTGGATGTCTCCCCCTTACAACTACCCTCTGTTATCTGCCCTGCAGCCAGCTCTCAACCCACCCTACCAGTTTTCCCCTGCTCCCATGTTTCTCAACTTGCTCATTAACCTCGTGTGTGGCACAGAGTTGAAAGCCTTGCTGAAGCCCAGATACAGAACATCCACAGTGTGGTCTTCATCAACCGCCCTAGTGACCCAGTTGAAGATGTCGATCAGATTAGTTTGCAAGATCTTCCTGTGACAAACTCATGCTGTCTCTCATCCTGCCGGCCATTGCTATCAAAAAAGGTTATCAACCTCTCCTTCAGAATGGTTTCCATCAACATCCCCACTATAGAAGTCAAGCTCATTGGTCTTTAGTTACCCGGTTGGTCCTTGGGTCCACTCTTGTGAAGAGGTATCACATGAGCCATCCTCTAGTCCCTGGGTACATTCCCCGTCTCCAAGGAGGTGTTGAACAGATCTGTCAGAGGGCCTGCCAACAACTCTGCCAGTTCCTTCAGGACCCTTGGGTGTACACCGTCTGATACTGGTGGCTTGTCCCCCCACAAGCCTTTAAGGCTCTTTAGAACTCGATCCTCTTGGATGACCTCATCTGTTATCTCTGCCCCCCCTCACCTTTGCCCCCCTTTCCCCTGTGGCATTGGACCATCCCTTTCTTTTGTGAACATCAAGCAGAAATACTCCTTGAGTGCCTCTGCCTGATCTTCCCCCTTGTTCTGCCCATCTTCGCTCCCTCTTAATTCTAATGATGTTATTCCTACAATTCCTCTTCTCCCATATGTATTTAAAGAATTCCTTTTCCTCCTCTCCGATCCCCTGAGCCAAAATCAGCTCCTTGGCTGCCCTGACTGACCTGGTCACCTCCTTAGATGCCTTTGAGAACATTTCTCTATCCTCCTCATGCCCAGATTTTTTGAACTTAATGAAGGCCAATCTTTTTTCCCTCACCTTCCCCTCCGCCTCCTTGCTAAGCCAGTTATGTTTTTTTGACCCAGGCTATTTACTCTGAGATTTGGCACACATGTTTGTGACCTCATTTACCCCCTTCCTAACGATTGCCCACTTTTGTTCTGCATCCATCCCTGGGTTAATTTCAGCTAAATACCCACTAGGATGCTGCCTATTCTGGCAAAATCTGCCTTCCTGAAATCCAATACTTTTTGTCCTGGTCTTGGCAGACTCCCTCCCTGTGTTGAGGAGGAACCACACTGAGCAGTGGTCACTTCCTGCTAGAGGGTCCTGTACTACCACATCCTGAACTTGGTCTCCATTTGTTAGCACCAAGTCCAGTATGTTCCCCTCCCTAGTAGGAGCCACTACCCCTTGCACTAGGTAACTGCCTTGGATAGCCTCCAGCAGCACCTGCTCCTTGGCATGTATTTACTGCTTGCCAGTCATCCCCAGGTAGATTGATGTCTCCCACTATAACTGTATTCCCTTTGCCACTGACCTTCCTGATTTGCTCCCTCAGCTCCCTATCCACCTCCTCATTCTCTGAGGGTGGCCTGTTCACCACCATTCTGAGTTTCTTACCTTTACGGGTTTGGGACAATACCCATATGGCTTCTGGCCTCCCCTCGCCCCCTTCCTCCCTGGTACACAGTATCACCTCTCTGACATAAATTGCCACTCCTCCCAGTCCCTGCAGAACACCTTGTATCCCAGGATTATGAGATCCCAGTCATGATATTGGGTAGCTCAAGTCTCTGAGATGGCAGTAATATCTACCTCCCCCTCTGCCATCATTGCCTGGAACTTTGTCACCTTGTTTGCTAAGCACCTTGCATTCAAGGATACTACAGTCCACCTTGTGTCCTGCCCCTCCTCTTCCCATCTCTCTCCCCCTTCCACTTTTGTCTTGGTAACTTCTCCTCATTCTCCTCCTCTGTCACTGGGGGGTGAGGACTTCCAGTCTCCCCTGGAAGGTGTCTCTTCCCTGCTATCTGACTCAGCCCCTCCCCCCTCCTCAGTTTAAATCTATGTTGTTTTTAATGTACTTCTCCAGCCCCTGTGTGAATGCCCTTGTACCCTTGATGCTGAGATGCAGCCTATCCTTGGCATAAAACCCCTTATTGTTCCATGTCTCACCCCACCCCCTACTACCTCATATCCCATTTCTGCACACCAACCCTTCAGCTACCCATTAAACTCCTGTATTCTTAGCTTTCTTGCTGTGCTTGCCCTAGGTACTGGGAGTACTTCGGAGAACATCATTGAGCTTCCCACTCAATTGCAGACACCCCCCCTACTCCCTGAACATCTCCTGCACTTCTTCCACTGTACTGCCCTCTAGGTCGTTTGTTCCTAGGTGTACAATGATATGAGGCTTCCCTCCTACCTTCTCCACACATTTCTGAATGCACTGCCCTGCTCTCCCCACTGTCATATCAGGCATATACACCACTCAGGTTTGGCTCTTCCTTGTTCCTTTACCTCCCCATCTTACCCCTCTGAGCATAGAATCCCCTAATACAAGTACCCGCTCCCCCATCCCTTGCACTGCCCCCATGGTTTGCCCTCCTATAAACCCCTTTTTCTCAGTGTTCTCTGCTGTCATACCCTACCCTTTTCCCCTTTTCTCCTCCAATTGCACCTCCACCTGCTCTCCTCCACCTCCATCCATTTTGTGCTTGCTCCCTTCCCCAACCACTCCCCTTCCACTACTTTTACATCCTCCCACTACCCCCTGCATTGTTCCACCTCCTCCCCCCTCCCAACATGTTTTGTCTTTCCTTTCCCCTTTGTTTAGCATGTTCATGCCAACTCTACCTATTTCACTTCCTCTCCCCACTTTTACACCACTGTCTTCCCTCTTTCCATGAAGGTTGCACATCAGTGCTAATGCATTTGTGTCATTTGGAAACAGTTGTATGTTGTTTGTCTTACCTGATGATGGCAGTCTGTGGTTGCTTGTGTGGAGTTTTCCCTTTACTGCAATCCTAATGCCACATTTCCCTCTTTTTTTTTTAATTTAAGATACTTTATTCAATTTTCAATACAAAACACCAGTGGGTATCCAGAGAATAATTGAGGAGCAGATACATAACAACAAAAAAATTATGTGGAAGCATTTCCCTCCTTTTGTTGCATGAAGTTAAACCTTATCTGGTACATTAGGACAATTGTTTGCAATTTCTTTTTCTTTTTGATTTAGTGGAACTGTATCCTCATTCATGCAGGTCCCTTTCAGAACTTGAATGAACAGATACAGACATGGGCTCTGTGTCAAGGGAAAACTCTACCCGCCTACTGAAGTGCAGGGCCCTGTCGTCACTATGTAGAAAATGCTATGAAAAGATTCCAACATTCATTTAAATGTGGCATGCACACATACTGTCCCTTGCTGCATGTCACAGCGCAGTGATGTGGAAAGGAATTGTAAAGTGGAACGGATGTGCTGGCCACCTTGTCATGGCCACACTACAATCATTTCCCATGCAATAACGGCCATAGAAAAATGATTAATGCTATGGAGATTAACTATTGTCAGCACAAGATTCAATGTAAGGTAAGTTACCAACAAATGTGAGACAATCACTGTAACAAAACAGTGGATCGCACCTTCTACTGCATAGTTGTAAAGGTTACAATGATTAAAATGCTTGTTATAAATTGTTTTACTGTTGAAGACAGGAACTGATATATATCGTTGCTTTTGTGTTTTTAATTCACATGTCCGCATCATATTATTTGTATGAGACAAAGCACCTTTTATGATTGCTGGTAGTGTGCGTGCATTGATGTTGCTTGCTCTTTCATATGATTCTAGAACAGTAGAAATACACGATGAATAAAATCAAGGAAGAATTCAACACTAAGTATTTGTCTCATGTGTTACTAAGTTTTTGGATCTTGTTCTTATGGACGCAACAGTTACTACTGACAGAAAACTAAGGGAGGTACCATGGTGCACATGCAGCCTTTGTGATTTCAATTACTACTTTGATTTCTCATGGCAATGTCCCAAACATGAAAAGCACTGTCATTAAATGCAACACAACGCTGCCCACCCTCTCTGAACTGATCTCCAGGTACAAATCTTGAAAATGCCATGGATGTCATCCTGCAATTCCCATTTGGCTGCTATACTCTGCTACTGGCGTTGGATAGGCAGGCTACAATTTTCCAACCTCAGCCGACTGGTTGGCTTGCCGTGCACTGTAACTCAGTGCCTTGGCTCATGGTTTTCCCAGCACTGATATTTCAAGTTCAGCCCTAGTGCTGGTGTAATTATCTGTACTGCATATTTTGTCCCACCCGGCCACCCGGGCCCCAACCTCTATTAGATACCCCTCCTCCTGCACAGGGGTACGTCCAGTTGATTTGTTCCCTCTCTGAGTGTTTATTAGCAACAAGCATCCTCTTAAAGAGACCACGCTTATTTTATTCTGCATCTTTTCCTCATTTCTCCTCTGCATACCTGCCACCGTTTCTCTCCCCAAATTAACTGCCAACCAAATTGTGAATTTTGTGAAAATGGCTTATACTACTCCAACTCTATTGCTGATCTTTCTCTTATGCACAAAGTTAGTCAGAATCATGGATGCACAATGTCCCACTGACTCCTTTGATCTTAGCCCTTTACAATGCGGACAGTTGAAAGCATTAGCTGCTACTGCTTCACTTGGCTGTGACCATAAAGAGCAGGCACCCCTGATTCCATTACTCTTCCTTATCTCATGCTTCACAGCTGGATATATGGTTCCTCCCCTCTCACCTATAGGGCCTTTAAAGAGGTTTCTGCCTTTTTTTGCTAGACTTAGCATAAGAAAGGGCAAGTCCCTTATAGCCCTCAGATCATTGTGAAGAAAGCCATGTTTCTACTCCTCCTCCTTTCAGGGAACGTGCACCCTAATCCTGGCCCTCTAAGCAATGCTGGGCTAAAGGGTGTAAGGGTAATGACCTAGTAATTGCTGCTCTGAATATCTGCAGCTTACTTCCTCAGGTGGCGTAATTACAGGCTTGGGCTACCTTGCATTGCCCTGATATAACCTGCCTAACTGAAACGTGGCTATCCCCACGCGTTAGGGATTGTGAGATTGGGTTGACTGGCTACCAGGCATTCAGGAATGATAGGAAAGGCAGGAGGTGTGGCGGTTGTCTAATCTATGTGCGGGATAATATTCAAGGGGTTGTACTCCCAATTACAACTAGTGCAGATGACCATGAGCTCCTTGCAGTTAGGCTCCTGTTTGGACCCCACAATAAACTGCTGGACATTGAGTGTGTCTACCTCACACCAAGAAAGGCCAAAAAGGGCCTAAGAAAAGTCCTCGGAGTTCTGTCTGGCACCAATACAGTGAGCTCATAGTCACAGGTGACTTCAACATTAACTGGCTCAGTAAAGACTCTACCCACCAGAAAGACTGAGTGGCCAGTACTTATCTCACACAACTGGCCAGTGAGCCCACAAGACTAAATTGACAATCTGGTAATCATATGCTTCTAGACCGGCTCCTCTCAAGTGCTCTGGGTAGGATATCAGAGGTCACTGTGCATTCTGACTCCCTGAGTGACCATTCCCCAATCACCTGTAGGTGGTTTAACAAATTTTAAAAAGCTCCTCCTACCTTTGTGAATAGTAGAATACTGAGAAAAGGACAGCTTAATGCATTCAAAGAAGCTCTCTCCCAGATTGACTGGTCTCCTATTGACCTGCTGCAAGACATTGATCTAGCACTACAATACTTCATTGATAAGTTCAAAAAGGTTTGTGACATCCATGCCCTGGTCAAGAAAAGAAAAACTAGAAGGTATAATTATGGGTGGATTACAAGTGAGCTACTGGATACCATGAGGGACAGGGATAACCTTTGGAGTAGGACTAAGGCTACAGGGTCTGAAAGCGACATGCAGAGGTATAGGGCCGCCAGAAACAAATGCACTCAAATAATTCAGAGTGCCAGGGCCAACTGCTACAAGAATCAACTAGAAAGAAGTTGGGGGGGTGGGAGGTGGTTCTGGGAAAATCTAAGGGAACTCACAGGGAAGGATGATAAAACGCAACCTTTATTGCTCAATATAAATGGCTCTAACACTATGGATCCCTTTACTACTGCTGAAGAGTTCCATACTGTGTTTCCGAACCTATCATCTGCTCTCCCGTCTGACTACCTTAAGCCTTGTGACATGAACCTTAACAACATACTTATGCCTAAGCATCACCCTAACTTTCACTTTAAGAAAGTTACAGTCAAAGAAGCCCTGAGGTACGTGAAAAAGGTCCTGGGTAAAGCAAGACTGGGCTGCGATAACACTGACATGAAGATTACAGCTCTAGCTATTGATGTGCTTTTATTAACCATCTCCAAAATATTTAATACGTCTCTTACTCTGGCAAAGTTCCTATCACTCTGGAAACAAGTGTGGGTGACCCCCATCCACAAGGGTGGGGGCAAGACTTGCACACTGCAAACTACAGGCCCATCTCTAGCCTCTCTCCCCCCTCTCCAAAGCCCTGGAGAGGATAGTGGCAGACCAAGTCACTGTGTTTATCCAAAAGTACAAGCTACAGTGTCTCCAGCAGCATGGTTTCAGGAAAAACCACAGCATTGCCACAGCCCTGGTGGACTTCACTAATCATGTTCACAAGGCACTGGATGAGGGAAAACTGGATGGCTCCATCTTTATAGACCTAATGAAGGCCTTCAGTATGGTCAGCCACCCCCTCCTTTTGTCTCAACTGCGAACACTAGGCATTGTCCCTAATGCTGCCCTATGGGTCAAGGATTATCGTTCATCCAGATCCCAAAGAGTCAAAATTAGCCACTTGGTGTCCGACTCTAAGGAAGTATCCTTGGGTGTTCCCCAAGGATCCATCTTGTGATTCCTAGTGTTCAGCTTATTTCTGAATGCTTTTCCGGAGGTCTGCACAAGTAAAATTATCTTATATGTGGATGATGCGGTCATACTTAGCAGTCACTCCCACATGGAGCAGCTACAGACTGAACTGCAGACTACTTTCCAACAGCTGGAGGTCTGGTTCAGCTCCCAAAGGTTATTACTAAACTATAAAAAATTAAACTATAAAAAAAAACAAAAACAATGCTCCTCTCAAGCCCCCAGCTTAAGAGGCGACACCCCATTCTGACAATCACTAACAACAGATCGGTCACACTTGAACAGGTACTCTCCTTCAAGTACTTGGGGGTCACAATTGATAACACCCTTTTCTATGTGCATCACATAGGCACCATGGTGAAGGCAATGCACTTACCTACCTACTGCTAGGGGAGTCCCCAGGGATCTATCTTAGGCCCCGTTCTTTTTTCCTCATATATAAACAACCTTGACCATCAGATTACCAAGTCCCATTTACACTTCTTTGCAGATGATGCAGTTCTGTACACATCTGGACCCTCACTGGAAAGAGTTAGGGGCACCCTTCAAGCCGACTTTGTGCAACTAGAAAAAAACCTAATTAATGGAAAGTTACTCCTTAATGCCAAAAAAATGAAAGCCATGATCCTTCGCCCATGCTCCTCTCACACTACTACTCTCGTTATACCTAATGCCTTTATAAATACTTCCCTAGGTGAGCATCTGGAAATAATTTCAAAGTTTAAATACCTCACTTTCTGGCTCGACAACAGGCTTTCCTTCTATGATCACCTCGATGACTTGTCTAAAAGGCTAAAAGTCAGGTTAGGCTTTTTCTTCTGTAATAGATCTTTCTTTCCTGTGGAGATTAGAACCAAATTGGTTCAGGCCACATTCCTCCCCCTCCTTGATTATGGCGATATAATCTACTATCGACTGAGCTGCAAACCTGGAGACCTGGGTTTGAGTCCCATCATCCCCCACTTGCATATTGTGTGATCCTCAGCAAGTCACTTAACTTTCTTGTGCTCCCAGGCCGCACCTGGAAACAAGTTCTGGCTTAGTGTTCATTTCCTGGATAAACAACCCCCCCCATACAAGGGACTTATTACCTCCCTTTTTCTATCAGTACCCCTTCTGATACATCCAAGCATCCTATTTGCCTTGCTATAAGCCTTGTTGCACTCACTCAATTGCTTTAGGGAGTTGCTGATGATAACTCCAAGGTCTCATTCTTCAGCTATGGATCACCCTTCCCATTCAGTCCTCCGTCCTGGGGTTCTTGTTCCTTAAGTGCATCACCTTGCACATTTTGGCACTGAATTTCAACTGCCAAGCACTTGACCACCCCTCCAGCTTTTGCAAGCCTGTTTGCATTTCCTTTATTCCCTCATCGCTGTTCACCCTCCCACAGAGCTTAGTGTTATCTGTGAAGAGACATATCCTGCCCTGGATCCCCTCACCAGTGTCACTGATGAACATGTTGAAGAGAACCGGATCCAGGACAGACCCCTGTGGAACCCTACTCATGACCTCCCTCTCTTGTGATTTAACCCCAATGATCACTACCCTCTGCTGCCTCCCCTTTATCCAGTTACCTACCCAGTTTACTATGACCTTAGCTGCACCCAGGTCCTTCATCTTCTTCAGCAAGCATCTGTAGGGTACCGAGTTAAAAGCCTTTCTGAAGCTAAAGTAGAGCACATCCACAGCACTGCCCCTATCCAATTCCCTTGTCACCCAGTCAAGTAAACCTATTAGGTTAGTCTGCTAAAACCTCCCTGTTATGAATCCATGCTGTTTACTATCCTGGAGACCACTGCTATCCAAGTAGACCATTAGATCACTTTATTTAGTTGTTTAACCAGGTATAGCACACTAAGCTGAAAGCTTTTTTACAGGAGCGACCTGGGAGCACAAGGAGGTTAAGTGACTTGCTCAGGGTCACACAGTATGTAAGTGGAAGCTGTGGGATTCAAACCCAGGTCTGGTCTGCTGGATGTTACCAGATTTGCAGCTCAGAGCCTTAGACCACTGTGCTATACTGCCTCCTACTTTAATCAGTGACTCCATCAGTCCACTGGCGGCAACTTCTGCCTGCAGGAGATCTTGGCTGATGCAGTCCATAAAGAACTACAGGCTCTAAATACTGCATCCAGCTGTGGATCTGATAGCACCACGCCCAGACTTCTCCAACTAGGTGTCCCAGCAACAGCTGTCCCTGTTGCCTACATTTTTAATTGATCCCTCTACACTGGCACATTCCCAAGAAGCTGGAAGCATGCACTGGAAGTATCGATCCATAAAGGTGGCCCAGCTGATTCTTCTTCCAACTATCATCCAATTTCTCTTTTACCCATCCTCTCCAAAACTCTCAAGAGGCTTGTCAGAAGGCAGCTATCCAGCTACCATGCAGAATCCCACTTTCTCACATCATTCCAGTCTGACTTCAACCAAAACCACTCAACCACCACTCTACTTAGGGTCACAGACCATATGCACTCCAGCTCTGGCAAGCGTCTGGGCACAGGGGCCATATTTATAGACTTGGAAAGGCCTGCAACACTGTGGGCCATCCTCAACTCCTGCTAAAATGAGCAGCCTCTGGAGTGTCACCAACAGCCTTGACCTGCTTCCACTCCTACCTGGACAGCTGCACTCAGCCTGTCAAATTTGTCCTGAACACCTCCCTTATATGCCCAGTTTTCTTTGGGCCACCCCTCAAGCCTCAGTCCTGGGACCCTGCTCTTTGCCATAGTCATCAACAATCTCCCCCTGTCATCTCGTCCAGCAGCATACACATGTATGCAAATGACACCATTGTCTATGCATCTGATCACTTTGCAATAGAACTTGCAATCGACTATGGCTTTTTCATCTTAGGAACATTACCCGGATTAAAGCCTTGATCCCTCTCGATAGCATGATATATTAGCGCCGGCGACTGGGCGCCTACAATAATGTCGACCCAATCCCTGGCACATGTCTGCAGGGATATGGTAGGGTTGGCAAATATAGTGATGGGATGTTGCTATACGTATGTGCGTGGGGGGAGTGAGCATGCACAGTGAGGGGCAGGAGGAAATGTGAGGGGTGGTGCTGTGGTGGGTTGCCGAGCCGACCCCGTGGCGTGGTGGGTGGGTTGGTGGCATTGGTGTGCAGGGTACTGGGTTTGGGTCTGGGCACTGTTGCATTTTTGTTGTGCCCAGCCTGAACTTTTTTATGTTTTCACCCTCCCTGACATGCCCCAGTTAAGAATCCTTAAGTAGGAGGAGGTGGGGAGGTGAATCCTCCTGCAGGGAACATCAGCAGGCACTTCCCATAAAACATTAAAAACGAAGTCCCTGGCACTGTTTTGCTGTGCACCAGGGTGTCAGAGTGCCGAAATAAATTTTCGGCACTTTGACTTCACGATAACGGCGATCACCTTTAGGCTTTCACCATTATCGCATAAACCCATCCCTCCCGGTGGACATGTCATTTTTAGTATATGCATTCATGACTTCCAGACCCATCTACTGAAACTCTGTGTACCTCGGAGTTGGGGGAGATGCACTGTGACACCTGTGGCTAGTGAAAAACACAGTGGCCATGTTACTAACAAGACTTCTGAGGTCCTGTCATGTGACACCAGTCATGCGCTACCTGCGCTGGCTGCTGGTGAAGTAGAGCATCACCTTAAAGGTTGGTCTACTAACCAATAAAGCCCTATACAGACTAGATCCTGACTACATGAGAGGCCTCCTGTACCCTTACCATACCTCTTGCCCCATGCTCCTCAGAGGTGGGCCTTCTAGCTGTTTCCAGGGTCAGGCTAAAGTCATCCGAGGTAGTCAGTCCAGCCCTATGACACATGCTCCCAAGATCCTTGAGGGAGGCCTCCTCGGTGGAGGCCTTTAAGAGGGACCTAAAGACCTACCTCTTTAGGGAGACATTTGGCTCAGTGTTGCCACCTCCATCTCGGACTGCCACTGTTAATAGTTTTAATCATCACTGTAGTTTTACTTGTAATTTATTTAGTTAATTATCATGTTGGTTTTATAAGTTTAATAATTGTCTTTTGCATGAGCTATATGTAAGCACCTCTTCGGGAGCTTACTAGTTAAATTTCTGTAGCTAAGTGTAGTTAGGCAAGAAAAGCATGTGGTGGTGGTTGGTCTAGGATGTGAGCATGCCTGTGGACAGCAGGGGGACCCATCCCAGAGTGGATAAATAGAGGGGTTTGGGCACCAAGGGGGACTGATTGATTGGAGGAGTGAGAAAGAGTTGGTTTCGGCCTTCAAGTTCAGCCGAGAGGGCCCCGGCGTGGCCGGGGTGGACCATGTAGCAGGGTTGGGATAACAGGATAGCGAACCAGGCAGACTAACAGACTTCATGCATAAAAAGCACAGGCAAGGTACTTATTTTATTTTCTGAGGTAAAATGTACTTTCACAGAAATAATAAAAATTTGGATTAGTTAATTCACAAAATAAACAAACGAAATAAGCTCAGAAAAGGGCCAGTGTTCTGCCCAGCAATGACACTAGACTATCTCTGAGCCTACTTCACACGGTTGTATGAGCTCCAGAGGTCCTTCACAAATATGGGACTTCAGAGGAGCTGAGTTTGATAAGATGGCCAACAGAGTTAAGCTAACCCTGGCAAAAAGAAATACAGGTGAGTGGGTACAGGCAAAGTGGGCAAGCATTAAAGATGCAATACTTGAAGCAACATCCCATTGTGTTAGAGAGAAAAGGAAGTGCAAAAGAAGAAGGAAACCACTTTGGATCTCAAAAACAGTAGCAGAAATGGTCAGAGCCAAAAGGCTGGCCTTCAGGAAATATAAGGGAACGCAGCAGGATGAAGCTAGGGAGGCATACCAAAGTTCCCTAAGGGAAGCAGGGAAGGCAGTAAGGCAGGCAAAGGCCCAAACTGAGGAAACACTAGCACAAACAGTAAAAGAAGGTGACAAGACTTTCTATAGGTACATTAATGAAAGGAGGAAGTCCAGAGGGGGTATTGCTAAGATCAAAGGGGATAAAGGGGCATGTGAGGAGGAGGAGGACCATGTACTGTAAAAGCATCTATCCTAAATAGATACTTCTGCTCAGCATTTACTGAAGAGAAGGTAGGGCAGGGCCCTCAGCTCAGCACCATGGATACGAGGAGGGAGGTGTGCACTAGTCCCTTCGCAAAAGAAAGGGTCCTACAAGAGCTCGATAAGCTCAGGGTGGACAAGGCAATGGGACCTGATGGCATACATCCCAGGATGCTAAAGGAGCTAAGGGTGGAACTAGCAGAGCCATTATCAGAACTGTTTAGTGAGTCTCTGAGCACAGGAGAGGTCCCAGAAGGCTGGAGAAGGGCTCATGTAATCCTGCTCCACAAGAGTGGTAGCAGGGAGGAGGCAGGGAACGACAGCCCAGTCAGTCTTACCTCAGTAGTTGGCAAGATTATGGAGGCACTCCTTAAGGAAAGGATAGTGTAACACCCGGAATCCATAGGAGCACAGGATCCAAGACAGCATGGGTTTACAAAAGGAAGGTCCTGTTAAACTAATCTCATAGATTTCTTTGACTTGGTAACCAGAGTGGTGGACCAAGGGGGAGCGGTTGATGTCACCTACCTTGACTTCAGCAAAGCTTTCGATACTGTTCAACATAGAAGATTGATTAATAAGCTGGGTAGGCTCGGGGTGGGTCAGAAGTTGGTCAACTGGGTGGCAAACTGGTCGACGGGCAGAAAACAGAGAGTGGTGGTAAATAGTATACAGTCAGAAGAGACGCAAGTCACAAGTGGGGTACCTCAGGGATCAGTCCTGGGGCCAGTCCTCTTCAATATCTTCATCAGTGACATTGCAGACGGACTGGAGAAACATAAAAACATAGAATTTGACGGCAGATAAGGACCGCTTGGCCCACCTAGTCTGCCCATTTTCATACCTAACAGATAAGCTGCAGATCCTAGTTAACCAACAGCTAACTTCCTCCTATCCCCCACTAGGACTGCCTTATGTCTGTCCCATGCATTCTTGAATTCCCCCACTGTTCTTGACTCCATGACCTCCTCAGGGAGGATTTTCCATGCTCCATGGAGGGTAAGGTTTGTCTGTTTGCAGATGACACCAAGATCTGCAACAGAGTAGATGATCCAGATGGGGTGGGCAGAATGAGAAAAGATCTGGATAAACTAGCAAAATGGTCAGAACAGTGGCAACTGGAGTTAAACGCAAAGAAGTGCAAGATCATGCACATAGGGAAGAGAAGCCCTGAGGCCACCTATAGACTGAGAGGGGAGTGCTGGCAGTCACAAGGGAAGAAAGAGACTTGGGCGTCATCATCACCGGTGACCTGAAATCATCCAAGCAGACCACTAAAGCAGTAGGTAAGGCTAGAGGGATGTTGGGGTGTATTAGTATAGGTATCACAAGTCGTAGGAGGGAGGTAATAATCCCTCTTTACAAGACACTGGTTAGGCCCGATCTGGAGTACTGCATGCAGTATTGGAGGCCACACCTTCACAAGGACATTAACCAAATTGAGGCAGTCCAGAGAAGGGCAACCAAAATGGTGCAGGGACTGCATCAGAAAACATATGAGGACAGATTAACGGAGCTCAATATGTATACCCTAGAGCAAATCAAATCAAAATCAAATCAAAATTTATTTATAAAGTGCTTTTCAGAAAATCAAAGCACTAATACAAAACAGAGATAAAACATCAACACTAATAAGTAAAAACATAAAACTATAATATATTCATTAAATAGACTAATCAAATGCCAGCATAAATAGATAACTTTTCAACGATCTCTTAAATGCTTCCACGGACAGGCACTCTCTAACCTGACGAGGTAGAGAATTCCACAGGGTCGGGGCCATAAAAGAAAAAGCCCTGGCCCCAGATGATTTATAGCAGACCCTAGGAATCTCTGTAATCCCTCGCCAGTGGGCGGGAGTAGTGAGAGGACGATAAGAACATAGGAGATCTTGCAGGTAGCCTGGTCCCTGGCCATGTAGGGTCTTATAGGTCAACAATGCGACCTTGAAGGTGATTCTCCATCGCACTGGCAGCCAGTGCAGTTCACGCAGCACAGGTGTGACATGACAAGTTCTTGGTAGCCCTGTCAACAACCTAGCTGCCGCGTTCTGCACCAGCTGCAGGTGACGGAGATCTACCCCCGGCAACCCTAGATATAAAGCATTGCAGTAGTCAAGACAGGAAGAAACAAAAGCGTGAACCAACACAGGCAGGTCATCGTGTGGAATAAGGTGTTTTATCCGGGCGATATTCCTCAAATGGTAAAAAGAAGATCTGACAGTGGCCGACACCTGCATTTTTAGTGTCAGCGCACTGTCAAAAATAACTCCCAGATTTCGCACCTGTTCAGAAGGTCTCAACTGGGTATCCCCTAATAAAAGATCAGAGGGGACCCCAGGAGTCAACTTCTTTACATAATGACCCGGGTCAACGACTAAAACCTCAGTCTTGTCCGGGTTTAACTTCAACCAGTTCGCACTCATCCAATCTGAATTTCAGCAAGACAGTTGTTAGAACGAGACAGCATCATTTGTTGGGTGCAAAGGACATATAGAGCTGAGTGTCATCTGCATAGCAGTGAAAACTCAGCCCATAACACCTTATAATGTCTCCCAATGGTAGCATGTACACCGTGAACAACATGGGAGAAAGCACAGAGCCCTGCGGCACCCCACAAGACAGAGCAAAGGGGGCAGAGGAAAAAATCCCTGAAACTACCCTTCGACTTCTGCCTGTGAGGAAAGATCGGAACCATCTAAGAACTGTCCCAGATAATCCACAATGTAGCCGCAGGCGATCCAGCAACCTCCCATGATTCCCGGTGTCAAACGCTGCAGAGAGATCAAGAAGAACCAAGATCGAACGGCTCTTCTGATCTCTCGCCATTAGGAGATCATTAAATACCCGAACTAATGCAGTCTCGGTACTATGTCTTTTTCTGAAACCAGACTGGAGAGAATCATAGACTTCATGGGTGGTAAGAAAGTCATCAAGCTGTAACGCGACTACTTTCTCAATAACCTTAGCCAAAAAGGCAGGTTAGAGATGGGGTCTGTAGTTAGCAAGGCAGTCGGGGTCAAGGAAGATTTCTTCCAAAGGGTGTCACCACAGCCTCTTTCAGAGACTCGAAATGCCCTTGGTCAAGAACCCCAAACTATCCTCGCAAGGATTGGTCCGATCGTATCCAAGCAACTCACAAGGGCGGCGTGGGACCAGGATCAAACTATAACAAGTCGGTCATAGACCTTGGACAATCTTCATGATATCCGTGATTGCTGGCTGGTCGAAGTCCACCCAGACAGGCCGCGGACATGTAACCCCATGTTGGTCACTGCAATGCTCGTTTGAACGCATATCGTGGATCTCCTGTCTGACTGACGACACCTTATCATCAAAGAACCGAGCAAACTCATCACACTGTATTTGTGAAAAAGCTCTCCGATCTACGCAGACAGGCTGGATTGCACAGTCTGTCGCACGGTCCGGAAGAGCTGAGCACAGGTCGGTTTCTTGATGCAGTTATCTCCTGGACAGGAATTCTGCCTCTTATGGAGATCACTGATTGATAGTCCACATAATGGCCATCAATATAAGTTTATCGTCTTCAGGCCGATTTCCACCAACAACGTTCAATCTTGCCCTTCCTCCTCAACTCCTCAAAGTCCCATCAAACCAAAGGGATCGAGGCGGAGGGAGAGAAGCGGTTCTGGACAAGCGCAATGGAATCCAGTGCTCTCAACACCATATTATTATAGTGCACTACTAAGGCATCTGGTTCCTTGCACTCCATCGGCCAACTCGATAGGTCCAGCACCGCCATCAGACCCTCTGGGGTAACTCCCCTCAAAGGGTGGTATGGACCATCTCCAAAGGGGTGGGTCTCATAAGGGGGGTCGCGAAATTGAACCCTACAGAGTAATGGTCAGACCACCCAAAGGAGGGAGAGAGGTGATATGATCAAAACATTCAAACATCTTAAGGGCATTAACAAGGTGAAACAGTCTTACATGTTTCAATATAAGAAAAATAGCAGGACAAGAGGACACAGCATGAGATTAGAGGGAGGCCGATTAAGGGGTAATGTGAGGAAGTTCTTTTTCACAGAAAGGGTGGTGGATGCATGGAACGGCCTACCTCAGGAAGTGGTGGATATGAATACATTGCAGGGCTTCAAACAGGCATGGGATAGGCATAAGGGAGCAATACAGATGAGTTTTTGAATAGTTAGGCCATTGACAGAGTAAAGGCCGATGGCACATTCATAAGGCAGAAAAAGAAATGGGCAGACTGGATGGGCCTTGCGGTCCTTATCTGCCATCAACTTCTATGTTTCTATGTTTCACCTCTCGCAGTCAGTTCCAACGGACTCCCCCTATCTAAACTAAGCCCCTAGTGGCAATCTTTTATACTCTGTCCTAGTGACATCATTGATCTAAGATCCATCAATAATTGCCTCTTAACTTCCCTGTGTTCCCACAATACATCTGAAAATGAGCTTCAGCTCAGTGTGCCTTTCCTGGCCCCAAATAGTACAATAAAATAAAGAAGGGGAGGGAGGCAGTGCTGCCAATGTAGACAGAGTAAATCTGTGAAAGTGAGACTAGTGTGGCATGAGCTCAAGTGTACTTTCCTGTGTTCATCCAAGTGGGAGACTGAGATAATAGTCACCTCTGTGAGTATGTGGCAGCAGTGGGATTTGAACTTGGAGCTATAGGTTTTCACCAGTGCACTTTAACAGCTAGGCCAAATCTTTGGTTTCATAGAGTGTCTTTTAAACAAACAGTCCCAAGGTGCTATCTTATTAGTGGGAAAGAGAGCACGGCTTACATTTTAGCTGTACAGGGAAGTTAAAACAACAAAGGGATAGTGATGTATTGCACAGCGGTTAAAAGTGTATTATACGGAATAGTGCAATGCAGGATCAAGACAGTTATAAAAAGCTCAAAAAGGTACAAGCTTTTGCTACTGCCTGAAACAGAACCCCAATCAGAGCAAGAACCCCAGCCCACAAAAACTGCAAATGTTAAGTACAGGCATTTGCCTAAGTCTGACACCCTGAGTACCTGAGCCTGATAGTATACCCTGCCTGAGTATGACTCCCTGCCAGAGCCTAATACCCTGCTCGAATCTGACACCCTGGCCAAGCATAGCTTCCTGTCTGGGTCCAACTCCTTGCTCAATTCTGATGCCCTACTTGAGCTTACATAGATATATAGGCAATAACGGAAGAAAAAGGCATGTTGGCCAATTCAGTTTGTCCACCCTACCTAACTACTCTTCACTAACCTTTGTGGGCATTCCTCAGCCTTGTTTCTACCCCCTCCCCTTTTTCTAACTAGTCCCATATGCCTGTCGCATCCCTACTTGAAACTGCCCACTGATTTGGCTTGTACCTTCCCCTCTGATAGCTTGTTCCACTTGTCCACTACTCTTGCCATGAAAAGTGCTTATGGACATTCAATTTAAATCTTCCCTGCCTGCAAGTTTTAGTGAGTTCCCCCTCACCCCTGTATTTGAGCTGAAGGAGAAAAGTTCCTTGGCATCCACCCTGTTTATCCCATGCAAGCATTTGTATGTCTCGACCATGTAACCCCCTTTCCTCCTCTTGTCAAGAGTGTACAGTATGTGCTCAAGTCCTGCAGCCTCTCCCTGTATGTCTTGCCTCCAGGCCGTGGGTCACAATGGTTGCTCTGCACTGTACTGCTTGATGCCCTACCTGACCTGGTGCCTTACCTGACACTCTACCTGAGCCAGACTTTGTTTCCCAGATATAATACTTTCTTTACCTGAGGGTGCCACTCCACTTGAGCATGATGTCCTGTCTAAGCCTGATGCACAGTCTCAGCCGGACACCCTGCTAGAGTTTTCTGGGATGTTCACCCCTTCCCAAACCATCTCAGTGGATGAGTCCCTTATGCTGTTCAGAGAGAGAATGCTGTACTTTTTAAACAGTATTTTCCACTGAAACGTGCCCATCATGGAACTGCAGTAAGTTCTACAAACTTTGAAACCTAAAATGGAAAGAAATGAGGATGTAGCCAGACTGAATGGTATTGCTGCAGAATGATCCCACATACTGAAGGCTAGACCCCCCCCCAAAAAAGAGTGTGCTACAAAAAAATGGCATCAGGAGTAACTCAAGATATTACTGCTCCCAAAATGTCCTATAGAGCCAGACCCGTGTTTGGAGAACTGTTATAAATACCACACCAAACTTAATTATTTACTGGAATGACTAATGGCTGGTACACATGCTCATTCTAAATGGGAGGAGAAGACCAAGGCAGTCACTTTCTAGGTTTAAAACACATTGGGGCAGGTTATTAATTTACCCATCTGAGCACCCACAAAACTTTGTTCGGGGGACCTCATCCCATGGTTTATAAATGATAGAGTATGGTATGCTCAAGTATCCTGTATGGGAAAAGCAGGCCATGGCTTCCACACTCTATGTTAAAAACCTTTGGGGCAGATTATTAATTTACCTATCTCATCAAAGGAGACAGGAGTTGTATACAATTATTATGAGTTTTTTAAATGGGTCCAGAATGTTAAGTACTCAGTATTACTTCTCTGGCCCATGGAAACCAAGGATAATAAGTCATTATAGGAAAAGTATCTATTTTCTGAAACTGCAGAAAATAAAGAGTTTCAGTCCTGGGTAATATCCACATCTAAAGATTTGCTACCCATAATTGTCCAATTAATTATGCACAATTACATAAATCACAGAAAAAGTGCAATTTTCACTTTTCTCAACCTACATGCCATGTTATTTTGCTCTGTATGGGCAAAATCACACTATTTTGGATTTTTTGCGGCATATTCTGGCAACACAGGTGCCAAATAGATGCCACCTCACTGTGGGATTCTTTCTATTCACCCCTACCTATTACTATATGCATGCGTACTAAACATTGTCACGTACCACCTTCCTGCCCAAATTCCCCACCCACAGAACACCTCAAAGCATTACGTAACCCAGGGAACAATGTATATTGTTTTAAACATTGCAAAATGGGGACTTCAAGCATATGTGAGAAGGCATCCTCATGGAATATTTTCTGCCCATTATCCTCCATTGAATTAGACTTCACAGATAAGAATACTGAAAGAAATGCAATATGTTTGCCACTTTCAACCTAATTATCTTGTCTCATTTTACAAGTACTTATTCATCCCATGCTGGGCTTTTTCAGGGTGTACTAATTGTGTAGGTACAATGATCAATAATGGTAAAGCCATCAAGGCAACAAGCTCCCTGATCGGGTGGCCTTGATGGAAGAGGGATGCCTGGATATCGTAGCAGTCATAGAAACATGGTACACAGAGAACCATGACTGGGATGTTAGCATACCAGGGTACATAGCCCACAGGAGAGACAGGCAGGGGAGAAGAGGGGGAGGAGTAGCTCTCTATGTAAAGGAAGGGATAAAAGCAACTGAACAAAAGAGTAAACAGGCAGGAGAGGAGGCACTGTGGGTCACCTTGGAGACTGGAAAGGGCACCACAGTCCACACAGGGGCTGTGTACAGACTCCCATGTCAGGGGGAGGGAATGGACAAGGATATGATAGAAGGCATTCTTAGGATGGCAGAGAAAGGGGAGATACTGTTGATGGGAGACCTGAATATGCCAGATGTTAACTGGAGCATTGCTGCAGCCACATCCAAAAACAGGGCCATTCTTGCTGCTCTACAGGTGGCAGGCCTCAGACAGCTAGTTTTGGAACCCACTCATGAGGGAGCAATCTTAGACCTTGTACTCTCAAACGGGGGCAGTGAGAGGATCTCAGATCTAGAAGTGGGTTGCCATCTGGGAACAAGTGACCATCAAACAGTGTGGTTCACGTTTAACTCAGCTACAGAGTCAAGCCATACAAAAGTGAGGGTACTGGACTTCAGGAGGGCTGACTTTGGCAAGATGGGAGAGTGCCTCAGAAAAGCACTAGCAAACAGGCTAGAAGGAGGTGTGGAGCAACAATGGGAATCATCAAACTGCCATCACAGAGGCAACAAGCCTTTGTGTGAAACAAATAAACAAATCAAAATGAAAGAAAAAGCCACTATGGTTCTCAAAAGAGGTGGCTGTGAGAAGTCAGGAGAAAAGATAGCATTCCAGAAGTATAAGGAAACACAGGAGGAGTAGGACAGAGAGCTGTACCAGTTAAGGCAGAAGGAAGCAGGAGGAAGTCAGAATAGCAAAGGCCAAAACTGAGAAAGATAGCCAACTTCGGTTAGAAGGGGATAAAACCTTTTATAGGTACATCAGCGTAGAAAAACAAAGGAGGGATAGTGAGGCTGAATAGAATGAACGGTGGGTGGGCAGAGGGACAGTGAAAAAGCAGGGAACGAACGAATATTTCTGCTCAGTATTCATAAAAGAGGAGGAAGTGCCTAATCCAATTAACAGAAGCACTCTTGATGGGGGTCGATCCCAGGCCTTTCACAGAAGAAAGGGTTCTGCAAGAACTCCTAAAACTGAAGGTGGACAAAGCAATGGGGCCTGATGGAATTCACCCCAGAATTCTAAAATAATTAAGGGGGGAACTAGTGAAACCACTGGCTACTCTTTTTAATAAATCATGGGAGGATGGTGTGGTACCTGAGGACTGGAGGAAGGTGGATGTGATTCCCCTTCATAAAAGTGGGACCAAGACAGAGGCAGGAAACTACAGACCTGTCAGTTTGACCTCTGTGGTAGGGAAAGTGATGGAGTCACTTCTGAAGGAAAAAATTGTTGAGTACCTAGAGGCCAGTGGGGCACAGGACCCAAGGCAGCATGGGTTCTGGCCAGGAAGGTCATGTCAGGCAGAATCTAATAGATTTCTTTGACTGGGTGACCAAAGTAGTAGACCAGGGAGGAGCTGTGGACATGGCCTACCTGGACTTTAGCAAGGCATTTGACACAGTCCCACAAAAGATTAATAGTCAAATTAACCAGCCTGGGAGTGGGTCCCAGGGTGGCAGCCTGGGTAAAACATTGGCTGGACAAGAGGACACAGAAGGTAATAGTAAATGGAGTCCACTCTGAAGAAAGAGGAGTTACTAGTGGGGTACCGCATGGTTCAATACTAGGTCCACTCCTTTTTAGTGTCTTCATAAGTGACATTGTAGAGGGACTGGAAGGAAAAGTATGCCTCTTTGCAGATGACACAAAGATCTGCAACAGGGTTGATACACAAGGAGGCGTGGAAAGGATGAGAAGGGACTTGGCTGGGTTGGAGGAATGATCAGAGTATGGCAGCTAGGATTCAATGCAAAGAAGTGCAAAATAATGCACCTGGGAAACAAGAACCCAGGGAAGAATACACAATGGGGAGGTAGTAACAACAACAAAAAAGGAAGGGGACCTGGGGGTAATCATATCAGATGACCTTAAGGTTAGCAAGCAATGTGAGAAGGCAGTAGGGAGGGCTGGGGGTATACTGGGATGCATAGGGAGAGGCATCACCAGCAGAAAACAGGAAGTTGTTATCCCTCTGTACAGACAATTGGTGAGACCCCATCTGGAGTACTGTGTCCAGTTCTGGAGACCCCATCTCCGCAAGGACATAGACAGGATAGAGGCAGTCAGAGGAGGGCAACTAAAATGGTGCAGGGTCTGCAAGAGAGCCGTCGAGGAGAGACTAAAGGAGCTTAATATGTATACCCTTGAGGAAAGAAGGAGAGGGGACATGATAGAAACTTTTAAGTACCTCAGTGGAATCAACAAAGTCCAAGAGGTTGCATCTTTCAGAAAAAGAGATGTGCAAGAACAAGGGACACAATTTAAAGATAGAGGAGGGGAGGTTCAGGGGCAATGTGAGGAAGTATTATTTCACAGAGAGGGTAGTGGATGCATGGAACAGCCTTCCTGAGGTGGTTGTGGGGTCTAAAACTGTGGGAGAATTCAAAAATGCATGGGACAGACATAAGGCAATTCTTGTAGGGGTAGGAAGATATAGGCTGTTGGTTAAATAGGATCTGCGGCCTATCCTGTAGGTAGGGAAATGGGCAGACTAGATGGGCCAAGCAGTCCTTATCTGCCATCAAAGTCTATGTTTCTATGTTTCTAAAGCGTAATTCCCTTGGATAGATCACTATTGTGAACCCTTTTAGAGTGTGCACCCAGGGCTGAGTTCAGATTGACCACTCCTTTTCAGCCTCTTAATAAATTCACTCCCTTCTATCTGCCCGGCACACACCGTACTTTATGCCGATGATGCCGTCATCTCTATCTCTGGTAAAGAGCTAACCGTTATTACCACTGAGCTGCAAGATAGTTTCCTTAAAATTGAATCGTGGTTCTCCCAGAACAGACTTCTCTTCAACTACAAGAAGATAAAAAGCATGCTCTTTACTGTACCACAGACCAAGAAAAACATGGCCCGCTGCTGGTACAGAACTACAAGGGTGAGGACTTAGAACAAGTCTCCACTTTCAAGTACCTAGGTGTACACTTGGACGATACACTCAGCATCAACACCCATATTGATCATGTTGTGAAAACCACTAATATCAAAATGGGTGTCCTTTATCGACATAGACACTCTATGCCTCCTGTCCCCCTGAAGCTTGCCACCAGCAGCTCAGTCTTAGCAGCCATCAACTACAGCCTGATGATCTATGGGGCCAATTTAGACACTGCCCTAGAAAGAGTAAAAACGCTCCTTAATAAGGCCTGCTGCTTGACTCTAGGGGATGATCATGTGGCCCATGCATGCACCCTATACAACGAGACTGGGTGGCTCTCTCTTCACCTCAGGGTGCGATACCAGACCTGCTTGCTGGTAAAAAAAATCAGTATTAGGACTCATGCCAGAGTCTACCAGCAGCCTCTTCAGAGCCACACAGCCCACAAAAAACACTAGGAGTGCGAACAAAGGGTGTCTCCAGGTGCTGTTTAAGCGTACCAAGCTGGCTCAGAAATCGCTGTCCTTTCAAGGACCCCAGTGGTTCAACGAACTACCCATTGCCCTCATTGAAAGCACCACTCTCAGCCAGCAGAAACAAGGGCTACACTCCCACCTAGCATGTAATATGGTCTGCGGTTGCTTTACTTAACATATGACCAGGAGCAGTCCCCGCACCTATTTTTCTCTTCCCGACTTCCCTATGTTCGCCCCTCCCACTGCCTAATGCCTCACCCACCCCCACTCTATCCCTTCTCTCCCCCTTCCAGCATAGCTTCTTCCTCTCCCTTGTTTCCCACTAACCCTCCCTCCCTCCCTCCCGATCCTCCCCCAGCCCACCCCACTCCTGCCTTCTGCCTACCAGGCACAGCCCTTCCTGACTACATCGCCGATTCTTTATCATCTCCCTGACTCAGCCAGCCATGGCTGCACCCTATCCATTCTCTACTCTCGCCTCTGACTGATTACTCCTCTTTCTTTCAGCTCCTCCCCAAGGGCTCCAATTGCACCCACTTAATGTCTCTATTTCCCTGGTTCCACCCCACCCCTTTTTTACCTGTCTCCCTGCTGAACCCTAAACAAAGCCTCCTTTGGCAGCTAATATTTGCAACAATGCTACCTAGAAATCTACTTGCCTCTAGCTGTATCATGTAACTACTTAGACACTGTGCCGCACCTCTGAGTGCAGATGTCATCTGCTTCATAGCACTTTAGGACTGATATCTCCTGTGTATCTTTGTCTACTTTAGCTGCATAACATCCCTGTATAAATCTGCTGCCAATGTAACCTCATCCTCTGTGTAAGCTGACTTGTATACATTGTCATATACAAAAATACCTGTTTTAAATATTTTGTTTCACATGTTTTGTTCAGTGTACTATGACTTGGAACCTTTGTAAACAAGCCTATTTTGGCTCAAAGGTATTAATCTGAATCTGAAATAAATAAATACAAATAAAAATAATGTCCCTCAGATGTTCAAAGAACCTTTCCTTTGCTTGTCAAATAGTTATTATTAATCATGCTAAACCACAGGTGAGAAGGGGCGACAAGAAACAAATGTTGCTTCAAAGGGAATGTAGAAGGATGTTCACTTTGAGAGCCTTTCCCCAAAAGGGTATGAACAAGGACTTAGATTTATATTTATATTTGTAACATATCTGGACACATAAAAGAAAATAAAAATATGATATGTTATAAAGTATGTTATATCAGTCCCCTTCCCTTCGTGTCCACCCCTTCCCCTCTTTCCCCTTCTTCTCCCTAGCCGCCTTCCCCAACCCCCTCTTTCCCCTCCCTGACCCCCAACCACTTTATCCTGAGTCTGTTTATTGCTATTTATTGTTTACTATTGAGTGTGTACCCTCAGTCTACTTGTAGCCTTTGCCCTAGCCTCCCTATATACCCTGGCCCCTGTCTTCCCCAGTCCATCCTCCACCCCAATGGCCAGGACTCCTTCTAAACCCTTCATCCCTGATCCCTGTCCAACTCTCTCCCTTGTTCTCTTTTGTCCTCTTGCAACTTGCTTGCACCTATCCCTTGCTGCCACACCCGTGGCAGTCATTACCATGTTTACCCTCTCAGTCGGCCTCCTTCCTCGCCAGAATGTATTTATGTATTTCTCCTTACCCCCTTCCTTCCTTTTCTCACAGTCAACTCTGGAAATTGATAAAACTTGTATAAGTAGTCAGTTTGTTAGTGTCTCAGCAGGTAGCACACTCGCCTCTGAGGCTGAGAGATCAAAAGGCTGTGGGTTCTATCCCCGCACCAGGCACTTAGGTTAAATCCCAGTACTGATGAGGTAGTGCAGCATGAGGGGGGTGCTGCACTCCTGAGGTGCTGTCTTTCGGATGAGATGTTAAACCGAGGTCCCATCTGTCTGTTCTGGTGATTGTTCAGATGAACGTTAAAGATCCTATGGCACTTCTCGAAAAGAGTAGGGGAATATTTTATTATGTGAAATCATACAAAAACCACAACAAATAATCTGTACAAAGAATATAACATCCCCCAACCAAAACATAAACAACACATCCCTGAAAACCAAAACACCTTCACCCAATTCCCTTAACAGACAAAAAATATTATTCATTTTCTTTTTTGTTTTAAATGATTCATTAATTTAGAAGGAAAAAAAAGAACACTTCATGTAATAGGAACATCACTGTCTGTGACCCATGTTAAGTTCCTCCAATTTTGTCTTAAAAGTCGTCCCGGCACAAGTTTAGCCTCTTTATAATAAATCTCTTGTAAGGCTTTTCTGATTTTCTCATACAATTCTAAATAATCTCTTTCTGTTGTAAAGTAAAAATACATCTGGAGTTCCAGATATACCATTTTATCACAGCATAGATTACATGTACAGTGCTTTTCTCCCGTTTCTCGAAAGCTCTTGAATAGTTACCGTACATGAACATTGCATATGTTACCATCTCAAACATTTTTCCCCCTATCTGTTGAAACAGAATGACCAAAACAACTTAATATAGGAAGATGTAAAATATACATGCTCACTTGTTTCCAACACATTTATACGGTTAGGCCTTGCACATATCCTATCTGCCAAGGTTTTGTGCTTTTGGTTCGCCTTGATGTTTAGCCTCTCATGGCTGTTCAGCCAATGTATGTCCCGGTATTGAGGAGGTATTCTCTTCTCTGCCAGTAGGTTTTGTAGGTCATGTTGGTATTCCCTAGGACATTTCGGAGATACATCCACTTCCAAAAAATATGTAGCAATTATGGACGCATATACTTGTTTTTTGTTCTGAGTAACTACCTTACCACTCTTAATGCCACAAATTCTGAATTTTACCAAAATTTCCATTAAATACGCTGGAGAAAAAAAACTGTTTTATTATTTTTAAACTATCTCTTTCCCAAGCAATAAACCACGATGCCTCGGCAGAGTAAATCAGATCTCCCCAACATTTTTCTCTGTTTACTAAAAGTGGTTTAATACTGGAATTTATAAATTGACAGAAGAAAAATAGGATGGGATCCATCATTTTTTGTCCTCCATTGATGATGGGTAGACGCAAGATGTTACGTTTAATGGGGCTGAGCCGGCTTCCCCAGAAAGCTTGGAAGAACAGGCGGTATATTTGTGTCTCTCTTGTTTTGAGAACTGGAAAAATTTTGCTTACAAACAAAAATAGTAAAATAAGGTATGTTCTTATGAGGTAAACTCTCTTTTGTTTGCTAATTTTCCATTGATTCCATTTTTTAACTAGCTGTGACCCCACTGCTATTTTAGGATCCCAATTGCTTTATATCCATATGTGGGGACCCAAATTCTATGTCTAAGATTCTTATTGTGCCATTGGCAAGTGAGATGCCGACCACAGATCTCTGGTCACTATCCAGATGTCCCAACCTTTTCCCCATACATTTCCTCACATTTAGAGAAGTCCCTGATCTTTCCCCATAGTCTTGACACATCTGTATGACCCTTTCTGCAGATTGTTGGTTACCCACTAAAATCACCATATCATCTGCATATGCCAGTGCTATGTATGGTAATGCAGTTTGCTGTATTGGTATGGGCTGAAGTTCATGAGAGGAGTTCACAATTCTGAGAATGGGGTCTAAACTAAAAACGTAAAGTAAAGGGCTGATGGGGCAGCCTTGTCGGACTCCTTTTTGGATGTGCACAAGAGGTCCAAAATAACCATTTACCAATGGTTTAACCATTGCAGTTTTGTACAAGGCTTGTAACCATTGTACAAATGTTTTAGGAATTCCGTACATTATAAGGGTCTCCCATAGAAAGGAGTGATCTACATTATTGAATGCTTACCTCTGGTCCAATGATAGTACATATACCCTTGCAGCTCCATGACATTATTTTTCTCGAAAAGTTCTCTTAATAATATTACCTGGTCTGTAATACTTGTCCCAGGCACAGTGCACAATAGTGCTGGGGAAAGCAAGTATTTCGTCACTGACAGTAGTCTATTATTTAATATCTTTGTTAGTAGTTTAAAATCAGTGTTTTGAATGCTAATTGGGCGCCAATTTGACAAGTTTGTTTTGACTCAGTTTTTATGGAGAAATATGAGGACTCCAGTAGCCATTCTCAAGGGTATGTTCTGGTGCGTTAGAAGGGAATTATAAAATTGTGCCTACTCTCCTGCAATTTCCTGGCCTATAATGTTATAAAGATCAGAGGCTAAGCCGTCCAGATCTGGTGCTTTTCCCATTGTCAAGGATGCTATAGAACATAGAAACATAGACTTTGATGGCAGATAAGGACCGCTTGGCCAACCTAGTATGCCCATTTTCCTACCTACTGGATAAGCTGCAGATTCTAGTTAACCAATAGCCTGTTTCTTCCTACCCCCAACGAGAATTGCCTTATGTCTGTCCCATGCATTCTCCCACAATTTTAGACCCCACAACCTCCTCGGGAAGGCTGTTCCATGTGTCCACCACCCTCTCTGTGAAAAAAAAATACTTTCTCACATTGCCCCTGAGCCATTCCCCCTCTATCTTCAAATTTAGTCTTCTTGTTCTTACACATCTCTTTTTCTTAAAGATGCTACCCTCTTGGAGTTTGTTGATTCCACTGAGGTACTTAAAAGTTTCTATCATGTCCCCCCTCTCCCTTCTTTCCTCAAGGGTATACATATTAAGAGCCTTTAATCTCTCCTCGTATGGCTTCTCTTGCACACCCTGCACCATTTTAGTTGCCGTCCTCTGGACTGCCTCCATCCTGTCTATGCCCTTGCGGAGATGGGGTCTCCAGAACTGGATGCAGTACTCCAGATGGGGTCTCACCAACTGTCTGTACAGAGGGATAACATCTTCCTGTTTTCTGCTGGTGATGCATCTATCTATACATATCAGCATTCCCCCAGCTCTCCCTACTGCCTTCTCACATTGATTGCCAACCTTAAGGTCATCTGATATGACTACCCCCAGGTCTCTTTCCATTTTTGTTGTTGTTACTACCTCTCCCCCATTGTGTACTCTTCCCCTGGGTTTTTGCCTCCCAGGTGCATTATTTTGCACTTCTTTGCATTGAATCCAAGCTGCCATACTTCTGACCATTCCTCCAATCTTGCCACGCCCCTTCTCATCCTTTCCACGCCTCCTTGTGTATCAACCCTGTTGCAGATCTTTGTGTCATCTGCAAAGAGGCATACTTTTCCTTTCAGTCCCTCTGCAATGTTACTTATAAAGACATTAAAAAGGACTGGACCCAGTACTGAACCCTGTGGTACCCCACTAGTAACCCCCCCTTCAAACAACATGAAGTCTTGCTGTATTCTGACTATTGCAGTGATATCCAACCTTTGAACTGCCCTGGAGAGGAAAGAGTTAATTTTCTATGCAAGGCATGGAACGCTGAGCTCGAGCTCGGTTGAGACTCTGTCTGTTGTTGTTTGAACCCAAACCACCAGATTCTTTACTCTGCCTCACTGAACAGTCGCTCTGGAGATTTCTCCTTTGCTTGGTTCAATTTAGTCGATTAAAGTGTCGTTTTTTTCTCGGTTTCAACCAAATTTATTCCATCTAACCTGTTGGTTCAGTCTCTGTCTGTGGTACCGTGAGTACTAGATAGGTTTATTATTGTTTGCTTCTGTGTGGAACTTGTAAACGTTGAATCAGTTCGGTTCGAACCGATCAGGGTTGTTTAAAAAGTTTTTTCTACTTTTAGAGTATGGTAACAGGTCCTTATTGGTTCTAAAAAGAACGGATTTCATTACGTTTTTTTCCATGACCCGTAACACAGTCAGGAACCGATAAGGGTGTCTTGCCTGGCGGATTGCCGAAAAAAGGGTAAGTTTGGTTAGGACTGGCCATGTCTGAGAAACCCAAGGAAAAAAACGGGCCTACTGGGTTTCAACACTGTAGTGTGTGTGGGGAAGCCTTTGCTAAGGCTGACCCCCACCACCTGTGTTTACTGTCTGGGGTTTGACCACCTTGATTCAGACTGCCAGATTTGCAAAATTTTCCCACAGCTACCCTGGAAAAGAGTAGGTAGGCTGAGGGAAAGGGAGGCCAAAAAGTCCGCTGACCCGGATGGCCAGCCTGGTTCGGTTCTGACCGAATCAGAAAGAGTGCCCTCTGACCAGGGCGAAACTTCTTCGGGCAAAAGGAGAACTGACTCTGAGGAGTCAGTTCCGGTTAAAAGAAAAAGAAGGGATAAGTCAGCCGGTTCAGATCCACAAGTTCTTTCTCTGACCGCTGATAAAATAGCCAAAGCGATAAGGATTGTACAATCGCTAACCCCAGTTCCGACCGAACCGGCACCATCGCTTAGGGGCTCGGTTCGGTCGGTTCCCCCAGTTCCAGATTATAATTTAGAGGAGTTTTATGAACTGGAGGAGGAGGCAGGAGAGTATGAGGATAGTGATGGTGATTATGAAAGTCTGGATGTGCCCATTGACCCGGACATCTCCCCAGACAGACCTTCAGGGGTTTCTCCTCCTGGGCTTTCTAAGTCCCCTTCCCATTTTATGTTTTACAAAAAAGTGGCTGAAACTCTTCAGCTTCCTATGGAAGAAGCTGTAGAGGATCAGGAGGAGCCTGATTATGTTGAGATGATGGATATCCCAGAGTCCAGGAGGCTGTCTATTCCCCTTCATAAGTCTTTTGGGAAACAGACAACAAAAATTTTTCGGACTCCTAATTCTATACCTCCTGTGGACAAGAGAATGGACAAGAGGTATACTCTTTCAGGCTCAGATACGGAGTTCCTTTCCCAGCAATGCAGCCATGCTGGGGTAGTGCAGGCTGCTGCCTGTGATAAAGCAAATATACCCTTGGCTTCACACCCTGCAGATAAGGACTCCAGGAGGATTGATGCCATAGCAAAGAAACAATACATGGCAGCATCTTTGGGACTCAGGCAGGCTAATTATATGGCCTATACAGCTAGATACCAGAAGTCTAGATGGGACACTGTAATGGCTCTAGCTAAACAGGTCCCTGGACAGCTTGCCAGGAGCTGGAGCAGGTGGCTGCAGATGGTATTGAGGCATCAGGTGCAATTTCATGCTGCAGTGGACTCCAATGATGTTTCGTCTAGAGTCATGGCTACATCTGTGGCCTTCGTAGGATGGCTTGGCTCAGATGTACTAGCCTGTCTCAGGATACCCAGACTAAGGCCATGGATTTTCCTGTTGTGGGTAATTCTCTGTTTGGGGAGCAAACAGAGAACTACATGAAAATGGATGAATACAGGACCACCTATAGGGTGCCCAGGCCAAGGAAGGCAAGCCACTCCCAGAGCCAGCATTCCAGGGGCAGGGGCAGGCCTTTTCATAGGCCTTTCTACCAAGCGCAGGCCTCCTCTTCTGCCTTTGCCCAGAGGGGGTTCTTCAGAGGGAGAGGCAGACGGGTATAAGCAGGCCTGCTACCACCCCTCAGCTTAAAGCCCCAGCCAAACAGGCACCCTGATCGGTTTGACCAGGCCGATTCTTCACTACCCGTAGGGGGAAGGCTGGCTTACTTTGTCCAGGACTGAATGTCTTTAACATCAGACAAATGGGTCCTGGAAGTAGTAAGCCATGGACTGGTTCTCAGCTTCAAACAATTTCCAAAGATGAGAACCAGATCCTTTCCACCTGCAAATCCTTTAGAGGCCCTTGCCCTAGAGGCAGAGGTCTCTTTCCTCTTGGCTCTCAGAGCCATAGAAAGGGTTCCAGCCCTACACAAGAGAAAATGATTGTACTCCAGGTACTTCCTAACCCCAAAAGACATGAGAATGGCCCATCCTGGATCTCAGATGTTTAAACAAGCACCTTTAAAGCCAAAGTTCAAAATGGTGACTCTGGGAATAATTCTACCCTCTCTAAGGCCAGGGGACTGCTGAGTCTCCTGGACCTCAAGGATGCCTATTTCCACATTCTCATCAGATGCTCCCACAGAAAGCACCTCAGGTTCGAGTTGCCCTCAGGCCACTATCAGTTCAGAGCAATGCCCTTTGGCCTAACATCAGCTCCAAGGGTGTTCACAAAATGCCTGGCAGTAGTGATTGCTTTCCTAAGGAGAATAAAGATCTCCATCTTTCCATACCTGGATGACTGGCTCATAGTGGGTCAGTCTTCAGACCAAGTCAAGTCACACCTACAGATAACTCAGCAACTGCTCACTTCTCTAGGATTCCTCCTAAATCTTTCAAAGTCAGTTCTAGAGCCAGTGCAGCTCCTCACCTTCATAGGGTCAGAGCTGGATACAATAAGGCCAAGAGCCTTCCTTCCCCTGGACAGGGCAAGGACCCTTGTGACACTGGCCTCTTCATTCACCCTTCAGGTGTCTCGACCAGCAAGGCATTTTCTGTAGCTCCTGGGCCACATGGCTGCCTCTACAGCAGTGGTCCAAGGAGCAAGATTTCAGATGAGGGACATTCAGTTCCACTTAAGAGCCTTCTGGTCCCAGAGAAAGGATTCTCTGTCCAAACTAATCCCAGTGACTCGAACCCTGATCCAGGCTTTGCAATGGTGGCAGGATCAGGACAACCTAAGGCAAGGAGTTCCCTTTGTCACTCAATCTCATTCTCTAATCTTTACCACAGATGCCTCCCTCTTGGGCTGGGGAGCCCACTTGGGGGATCTGACCACGCAAGGGTTGTGGTCACCTCAAGAATCTCTGCTTCACATCAATCTCTTAGAACTCAGAGAAGTGTTTCTAGCACTTCAAGTTTTTTCCAAGTCTGTTCAGAACAAACTAGTTCAGATCAGGACAGACAATACCACCACAACGTGGTACATCAACAAGCAAGAGGGCACTTGGTCTATGGCCTTGTGCACAGAAGCAATGAAGTTGTGGTCTCTGGCCTATTCCCTGAATACCTCTCTGATAGCAGTGCACCTCCCAGGGAAGGACAATGTCCTGGCAGATGCTCTCAGCAGGATATCTCAGGGCCATCACAAATGGTGCCAGATCCCCTAATTTTGAAGGTGATCTTCTCCAGATGGGGCACTCCACAGATAGATCTTTTTGCAGCCCCAGACAATCACCAACTCCCTCTTTTTTGCTGCAGACCCCAGTGTTGGGCTCAGTCCCCCTGGATGCTCTAGTTCTCAATTGGGAAGGGAAATCCTTGTATGCTTTTCCCCCTTCCCTCTCCTGTTCAAGGTACTAGTCAAAATCAGGTCTCAACCCTGCAAAGTGATTATGATTGTTCCAGACTGGGCCAGACAGCCCTGATACCCTCTCTTGCTGTCCTTAGCAGTCCACCTTCCCCTGTCTCTTCCCAAGAATTACAACCTGTTAACATGTTCTTAGGGGAGGGTTTGGTATCCGAATCTCAAATCTCTCAATCTTGAGGCCTGGCTCTTGAAGAGTTAGAGTTTGCTGATTTGCATCTCTCTCAAGGTGTTCTGGATATTCTAAAGACTTCTCAAAAGCCTTCCACCAGAAAAACTTACAACTCCAAATGGAAAAGGTTTACTATTTGGTGCTCTGGTAAGCATATTTCTCCAGAGTCTGCTGGGTTGCCTACAGTCCTGGACTATGGTTCATCTCAATAGCTTGGGACTCAGACCAGCTACACTTAGAGTGCATCTGGCAGCTGTCTCTGCCTTCTTGTCAGCAGGCAAGCCTTCTTCCCTTTCAGCTCATCCTGTATTCTGTAAATTCTTCAAGGGATTGCTGCATACCAATCCTCAATTCAGGGAGCCTGCCCCTGCTTGGGACCTTAATGTTTGCATTGCTCAGCTTATGCAACCCCCTTTTGAGCCTTTGTCCTCAGCAGAGCTTAAGTACTTGACTTGGAAAACTGTGTTCTTGGTAGCCATTACTTCTGCCAGACGCATAAGTGAGTTATAGACCCTGTCAGTGGAGCCTGATTTCATCTCTTTCCGTAGAGATAAGGTGGTCCTCAGGACTAATAGGAAGTTTTTGCCTAAGGTGGTTTCAGATTTTCACCTTAATCAGTCTATGTCTCTTCCTGTTTTCTTCACTGACCATTCCTCCTCTGGGGAGAGGAGGCTACACAGCCTGGATGTGAAAAGGGCCCTTAGCTACTACATAGAGCACACCGAGGGTCACAGGGTTGGCTCCCTCCAATTGTTCCTCACTTATGGTGAGGTTGGTAAGGGAAAACCTGCCACTAAGAGGTGGATTGTCTCCTGTATACAATTCTGCTATGAAAAATTAGGTAGAATCCCACCCTCAGGCCTGAGGGCTCACTCTACTAGAGGTACAGCTGCTTCCCTGGCTGCTGTCAGGGATATTCCTATCTTAAAGATTTGTCAAGCAGCCACCTGGAAAACAGTACATACTTTCACCACGCATTACTCTTTGGATATCCAGGCTAGGAGTGATGCTCGGTTTGGCACAGCAGTGTTTCAGAGCCTGTTCCCAAAGTAGGTTCTTTCCCTCCTCCATGGAGGTACTGCTTGGTAGTCTTCAATAGTCAGAATACAGCAAGACTTCATGTTGTTTGAAGAAAAAATTACTCACCTTAGTAATGTTGTTTCTTCTAATGGAGTCTTGCTGTATTCTGACTTCCCCCCGCCTCCCCTCTCAGAACCTGGGTTTTGGAATGTGGGCGGGCAGGAACAGTGTTGGCACCCTAGAAGTGCCCCCTTTTTCTCACCCTCTTATTTTTAGGTGTGTGTTGTGTTTTGTTTTTTGGGTTTCCTGACTTGAGTCTTTGCCTTGGAACCAAAAAATATTTTTATTAAATTTAGCTGCCAGTTGGCTAGTGTAAGTTTACAGTTTCCACACAGGATGCCCAGTGAGTATAGCTCGTAAAGATCTGGCAGTTTGGGTTCAAACAACAAAAGACAGAGTCTCAACCGAACTCGAGCTCAGCGTTCCATGCCTTGCATGGAAAGTTAACTCTTTCCTCTCCGGGGCAGTTCAAAGGTTGGATATCACTGCAATAGTCAGAATACAGCAAGACTCCATTAGAAGAAACAACATTACTAAGGTGAGTAATTTTTTCTTTCTTCAGAGTGAACTCCGTTTAATATTACCGTCTGTGTTCTGTTGTCCAGCCAGTGCTTTACCCAGGCTACCACCCTGGGACCCACTCCCAGGCTGGCTAATTTGTTTATTAATCTTTTGTGTGGGACTGTGTCAAATGCCTTGCTAAAGTCTTGGTAGGCCATGTCCACAGCCCCTCCCTGGTCTACTACTTTGGTCATCCAGTCAAAGAAATCAATTAGATTCGTCTGACTTGACCTTCCCACTGTGACCCCATGCTGCCTTGGGTCCTGTGCCCCACTGGCCTCTAGGTAGTCAAAAATTCTTTCCTTCGGAAGTGATTCCATCACTTTTCCTACCACAGAGGTCAAACTGGCAGGTCTGTAGTTTCCGCCTCTGTCTTGCTCCCACTTTTTGAGGGGGAATCACATCTGCCCTCATCCAGTCCTCAGATACCACACCACCCTCCCATGATTTGTTAAAAAGGGTAGTCAGTGGTGTCACTAGTTCTCCCCTTAATTCTTTTAGAATTCTGGGGTGAATCCTGTTAGGCCCCATTGCTTCATCCACCTTCAGTTTTAAGAGTTCTTTCAGAACCCTTTCTTTTGTGAAAGGACTGGATTGACCCCTAACCAGAGTGCTTCTGTTAATTGGATTAGGTACCTCCCCTCTTTTGTGAATACTGAGCAGAAGTATTCATTCAGTATTCCTGCTTTTCACTGTCTCTCTCTGCCACCCACCGTCCATTCTATTCAGCCTCACTATCCTCCCTTTGTCTTTCTACACTCCCTAATGTACCTATAAAAGGTTTTACCCCCCTTCTTAACTGAGTTGGCTATCTTTTCCACAGTTTGGGCCTTTGCTATTCTGACTGCCTTCTCTGCTTCCTTCTGCCTTAACTGGTACAGTTCTATGTCCTGCTCCTTCTGTGTTTCCTTATACTTCCTAAATGCTAACTTTTTCTCTTTAACCTTCTATTACCTCCTGCTGTTCAATAGGTCTGTCTAATGCTCCCATCGGCCCTGGAGGTCCAACCGGTATTGCACATTTTTAAAAAAAAATTCATATTACTTCCCTCAGTAATTTTATCTTTTGTAAACAATGCTTTTACATATGTCAAAACTTCTTTTAGTATTGCTTGAGGAGTAGTTTGTGTAACTTCCCTTGCATCTGTGATAGCTGTCATTACCCTTTTTTTAACTTTCTCTTGATTTCTCATCAGTGGACATATGTTCTCAAAATTACCTTGTGTCCCATAAATCGGCTGAATATGCAACCCCTCTGTCTGATTCAAATGGAATTGCATCATTTTATGTTTAATATTATTAATCTGATCTGTAAAATCATGTTTAGTATTTTGTGCTGCTGATAGTAAAAGTTGTAGCTGTTTTCTTTTATTTAAATATATATGATAATTTGATATCCTCTGTTGTTTAGTTCCGGAAACTAGTAAATTCCTCATTTCATATTTTGTATCCATCCACCACATAGAAGGGTCATCATATAGGTCTCACAGTGATTTCCTGTAGATTAGTAAATATAACATTTTGTCTTAATGCCATCTGCTGTAAGATAGAAGAGTTTAATTTCTAGAATCCCGGACCCATCTTCTGCTTGTCTAGGCATAAAGTTATTTTGAACATTTTATGATCAGAATTCTCAGCCAGTAAGGTTATTGCTGCCTGGATCTGGAGAAATTTAGAAATAAATAAAAAAATCGATCCTTGTTGCCAGGTTTCCCTTGGAAAAAGTATTTTCTGTCCTCCCCATATCTGTATAGAATACATCCACCAGATTTGCTGTGTGTTTGGCAGTATTTAGAGCAGCGATATCTCCAAATATCTTTTCTGTGGTTGTTTGCTTGACCCTGTCATGTTTACTTAACCCACAATTAAATTCCCCCCCATTACCTGATGTGCAGAATACAAATGTGGACTTAGTTGCTGAAAGATGGTAAACTGTTCAGCTTTGGTTTGCGGTGCCTATATATTTAAAATCTGAAAGTATAACGTATCCAACTTTGTGTCTAAAAGCAAGGCTCTTCCTGGGATTATATCTAAAAGTTTTAAAACTTTTGGTTGGATATGATGGAAAAGAATCCCCACCCCGCGCACTGTTCTAAACTGATGGACCAATATGATATACCAGTTATCTATTCCTTGGTTGCTTTTTGTATTTCTAAAGTGGTGTTTAACCTGGTATCTTGTGAAAAAAGGATACCAGGATTATGGGATTGTAAAATATGATAAACCGCAATTCTTTTTGCATGATTCTTAATATAGAGGATAATGTATGGTCCTCTATCATTAACTGGTCAGTTAACAGTCGAGGGGTTGCCAGGGCGACTGTATGTAAACCTCGAGGCCAGGCTGAGGAGTTCATCGTAGCAACCTCTGAGACAGTTGGAAAATGACTGGTAGCGATAGAGGGACCATACATTATTTTTATAGTGTATGGTCCCACCTCAAAAGGCTGCTCTTTTTCATAACTAGTCACTGCGGCGGCCGTTCAGTCCTTCCCCAACTGCTGCTGTTAGTCGTGATTTACCGGAAAAAATGGCTGTTGTTGTTAACCTATCGATGTGGCGATAGCATCGATAGGTTAACAACATATCTACGTCACATCGATAGGTTAACAACCTAGGAAATGATGATTTCCTAAGGTTAACAGCGTTCTACCATACATTATACTATTGACATTGATTGTCAACATAGTTAGGGGTTGCATCATTAAAGCTTTTGTGTGCGTGTAGGACTAAATCCGCTTTCCCGGCACTTTGCCCCAATTTTGTCATTTGTCTCTTTTTTTCTCACTGCTCTAAACCCTTTTTTCCTTAAATCCTCAGTTTTATATCCCTTCTGCTTTACAGCTTTGTCCTGTGGGTCGCTAGGTTCTGTATCAGACTGCACCTCTTGTTGTTTGGAATCTGTTGATGAACACTCTGAATCAGTATCTGAGATATCTGCTTCAGTTAGCATCTGAAATCTATTGGTAGTGGGTGTTGGGTTTATTTTTGGCACTTTAAGAACTGGCTGTGACCATGCCTGTCTTCTCCTGGTATTTCTCCCCGTATTTTTTACTGATGAAGAAGGTGAGAAGGGGGGTGGCATGGAGGTATTATCAGTACCTGGTGTCACTTCAGCCACCGTTACCATTGGTGTTTCCTCTGAGGCCTCATCTGTTTGCTCAGCTACACTACCTGCAGGAAGGAGGGGGGCACTACCTGTTCTCTTTCTACATTTGTGTTGGAATTCTCACTCAGTTCCCATTCCACAGGTTTTTTTAAATTGGTTTTCGTGCAAACTACCCCTTATACTTTTTTTCCAGGGTGTGCTTGTTATGGGCCCTTTGTGTAGTGGAGACCAGTAACCACTGTTCTTCACTGTCTGCTATAGTGGGGGTTTTATGTGCTGCCTCAGGACAAGATGTATATTCATGTCCTTTTTCCCCACAAAGGTTACAAACCACCTCTTCTTTACATTGGCTACTCAAGTGTCCAGTGCGTTTTCATGCTGTGCATTTTAATTGATAACATATGCTACTTATGTGATCTGGCATTCCACATTTATAACATGTCTTGGGCTGCCCAGGGTAAAAAAGTACACCCCTGTCTCCCCCCCCCCGAAAAAAAAAAATTTGGCAAATGCTGTAACCTACTATCATCATAATTCAGGATAACCCTTATTCTCCATCCCTCTGTCCAGATACCTTCTGAATCAAATATGGCTTTGGAATGCCCAAGTACTGTACACCTCTGTTTTAACCAGTTCATTAACTCTGTCACACTTACACCCTCATTTAGGAAAAGAACCAACATTGTTTTGTGGGCGGGTTTATTTAATGGGATTACCTCGAAAGTAGCCTATAAAGGGGTGTTTTTAACTTGTTGATACCGTGCCCAAAATTTGTCCAGACCACTTCCCAGTTTAAAATTAACATCAAATGTGGCCTCCCCTGACACATGAATTAGAGAATATAACTCCGATACATTGAACTGCATATGTTCTTTTAATAGAGTTTTCCCTATGTATATCCTATCAGGAAAAATATCAAGCCCCCCCCCTTTATATACTAGACGAATGGTATTATGCTGTTTGGCTGAAAAAACAGGCTGTATAAATAACGAAGCATAAGGTCTTGCATTTTGTCCATCTTTAGCAATTCCAGGTTTATTACTTTTAGCCCCTTCATTTTCTGTGTCTCCAATGGGTTTATTTCTAATGTCAGCTAGAATAATTTTGGGTATGTTTGACGCCTCTGAATAATCATTCAATAAATCTTCATTTTGAGCCTGTAGTGGCTCTTGTATTGGTAAAGTCGCCAATACCGGGTCCTTTTTTTTTTGAAATTCTCTGTTTATTCATTTTCAATAACAATTACATCAAACTGTACATGTGAGAAACAAGATTGTAACAATTTCCAGTAGCAAGACATTGAATAATAAACATGGGAAAAAATAAAACCCCTTACCTCCCCCCTCGCCCCAAAGAAGGTGTCACCACTGAAGGGGAGAGAAAGGTGCACAACATTCATAAGTGAGGGAAGGGAAGTTGATTAGCCTAGAAGAGCAAACGAGATAGCAGCCGGTCAATAAAACCCAGAGGAAGACGTAGTTCTACTGAGAACTAGTTCTTAGATAGAAAGGGGATACATCAGGGAGACCCTAAAGGGAAAGGCACCATCAGGAGTCAAATGGGACAAAATAAGCCTGGAAATCTCAATCAATGCAGGTACAGGGCATAAAGTTTACCCCACTTTTTCTGAAAAGCCAAGGAGAGAGTCTGAGTTGGCTATCAGCTTCTCGACTTTAAAACACAAGGACATTTCTTCTACCCAATCCATATCTGAGAGTTCTAAGTTGTCTGACCAGTGGCAGAGCACTAGTCTCTTAACCGCCATTGAGATAAGAGCCATATGATATCTTCTCTCTGACGTTAATACCTGAATAAATGCCTAGGATACAAATCTCTAGTGTAAAGAGATCTTGCAGGCCTACAATGGGGTCTAGATTGTCCCGAATAGCCCTCCATAATGGGGCTACTTTGGAACAGTACCAGAAAATATGAGGAGGACTGCCCAGGTCCTCCCCACATCTGAGACATTGGGGGAGCTGGAATGGTCAATTTGCTTTTGGACAGTAATATACATGTTGTTAACAATAAAATATTGAATAAGTCTATTCTTTTCGAGAGTATTATAAGTATACAAGTCTTTCCAAACTTGACTCCATGTAAACAAAGGGTCCAAGGAGTAGAGGCCAAGATTTGGAACCAGCCAAAGGGACAGGAAGTTAAGCTTCATAAGATGTAAATATAACTTAGACAACCATGAGGTGTTCAGCACATTCTTTAATCACCCTGAGCAGCGGTTTTATGGTCGATATCGGTACCGTGTCCCCAAATTCCTTACTGACAAGGTGTTTTAATTGGTATACCTTAAAAATCATTCGGGGGGGAATATTTAGGACTAACAGAAGGTCATCTATTGACCCAGAACCTCCTTGCACAAATAAATCTTCCACTAAGAGTCCCTGAATTTGGGGCAGCCACTTCGGAGATAATAAATTGGTCCCCATTTTAATATTAGGGTTGGAAATCAAAGGTTGTCCAGGGTTCTTAACGTGTCTAATTTTAGCGGTAGCATAAAATTGATTGAGTACCCTTACCGTAATGCCCACTGCTGACTTTTGAATACAGCTAGGTAGAGTTGAAAACTGACAGTAAAACAGACTAGAGGGGTCTATATTACATTGCTTAATAAGATCAAGGTCCAAACTTAACCACAAGGGAAAGGATGTTACATCCTTTCCTCCGAGCCATTTACCAGCTTTGACTAGATGGCTAGCCCAGTAGTAGTATTCGAAATTAGGAGACGGAGACCCCATATCTTAGGTAGGTAAAGTTTATAAAAGGCTCGCCTGGGAGATTTGTGATTCCAAATAAAACAAGCCAGGATCGAATGGATTCTCTTAAAAAAGGTTTTGGGTAACCAAATATCCAAAAGGTTCAGGGGATAAAAAGGCGAGGTAAAATATTCATTTTAATAATACTGATACGGCACCAACTGATAGTGAAGCTTACCCCATCTTTGCAGATCAGAGTAGATTTTGTCCACTAGGTCGTCCAGATTTAATTTCCTGACCAAATTTAAGTCATGAACCAAATAAATACCAAGATATTTAAGATGGGATGAGGCCCATTTCATCCCAAAATGAGACATACAAGATTGAGATAAGTGTATATTGAGAGGAAAAATCTCAGACTTGGCCCAATTGAGTTTAATTGGATACAGCCCCAAATTGCTATTATGTCCAACACCACTGCAGAGGAATCTGCGGATTGGTTAACTGTAGTAGGATATCATCTGCAAAGACAGATATTGTGGAGGTTTGCTGAGAAATGGCACAACCCTGGATCCCAGGAGCTGCCTTAAGGTTGAGCAACAGGGATTCCAGATAGAGGTTGAAAAGATATGGTGAAAGGGGGCAGCCCTGGCAGGTGCCTGAGAGTAATCGGATGCAGGATGAGAAGACCCCATTGCAGTAAATTTTTGCCGAGGGATCTTTATAAAGAACCTTCGTCCACTGTATAAACCTCTCCGGGAAGCCGAACTTAGCCATAGCACACCATAAAAAATCCCAGTTGACACGATCAAATGCTTTCTCAGCATCTAAAGCAACCAATGCCATGGGAACCTGAGAAGTTTGGGCCACCTGGAAGACATAGGAAAGAACTCTCATGTGGTCAGCAGCCGACCTGCCCTGCACGAAGCCTACTTGCTCCCTGCTCAGAAGTGATTGCCAAACTTGTTTAATGCGTGAAGCCAGAATTTTAGACAATATTTTAATATCACAATTGAGCAGTGACGTGGGTCTATAGTTAGCTAGATCCAGAGAGGGTTTATCTGTTTTAGGAATCAGGATTATAATTGCTTCCAACAAGGTTGGGTTCAGTAAATCAGAGGAGAGAAGATAATTGTAAAACTCCAAAAGTGTTGGAGCCAGCTCTTGACAAAAAGCCTTATAGAAGTTGGAGGGTAAGCCATCAGGTCCGGGGGGCTTTATCTGATGAAAGATTATGAATGGCTTCCTCAACCTCCTTTAGGGATAGAGGAGTGGAGAGAAAAGCTGCTTGATCACCGGAGAGGCAAGGTGGGGAAATTGGCTTAAAGACAGACTCTATGGCAGACAGGGAAGGAGGGACTGGTGCGGCACCGTAGAGATTTTGGTAAAATTATCTAAAAACTTCCACAATATCCCTGGGCCTAGTCCTGATAGAGCCATCTTGGGCTTCCAAAGCCGGGACCAACCTTGAATTCTCTACTTCCTTAAGTTTTAGGGCCAAGAGCCTGCTCGGCTTCTCCCCTTGGTCTAAGTATTTAGCTTTGGTTCTCAACAACGCAAGTTCAGTCTTTTCCCCAACCAGCCCCTCATATTCATTTTTGAGTTTATGTAGCTGTTCCAAACACTTAAAGGGATTTAGAGGAGGCAAGGGAGTCTTCTGCCGCCTTAATCCGGCCAGATAGAAGAAGAAATATTTGAATCCTGAGTTTCTTCCTCCTGGAGGATATTTTAATGAATTCTCCTCTCAGAAAGCATTTTAGAGAACACCATAGGATATCAAACCTGGTCACTGAGCCACGATTAGTATCCAGGTATTCTCTAATGAGGGACCTAATCTGAGCACGAGAATGTTCATCTTTTTAAAACCTGAGTATTGGGCTTCCAAATTGTGTCACGCTGCACCAGAGAGGAAGGGATGAAATTAAACCATACTAGAGCATGGTCAGAAATTACTATGGGCTCAATACCTACTAGAGTTATGCTAGCCATGAGGGAGGTACTTATTAAAAAGTAGTCCAGCCTGGACCAAGAATTATGGAGCGGGGAAAAGAAGGTGTAACTCTTACTAAGAGGATACAGAGTCCTCCAAGGGTCCTCCAATCCTAACATGCTACCCAAGTCACGCAGCGCCAGTTGCGCAGGGGATGGGGGGCTTCAGCGGCCTATAAGTTTTATCCAGTTCTTGCGATGGGGCTATATTCCAATCCCCTCCCAGAACCAGGGGAGTTGGTAAAAATACACTTAATTTATCTATTAATTGCATTACAAAACTGGCATCCCTCAACGGCCATAAGCGGAGCCCAAAACTATAGCGGAGTTATGAAGGAACCCTGCACCAAAATAAATCTGCCCTCAGGGTCTTGGATAACTTTCTCCGGAATAAAAGGTATGCTTTTTTTAATCATGATGGCTACTCCCCTTGCTTCGGAAGAAGCACCAGCAACAAAAACTTGAGAAAAGCCTTTAACCTTTAGCATATTGGTTTCTGCCCGTTATATGGGTCTCTTGTAGAAACAAAATATCAATTCCCAGCAAAGAACAATTGAACAATATTCGGGTCCTCTTCTTAGTCTCCCTAATGCCTCTTATGTTCCAACTAGCTATTTTAACATAGTCCAGAGCCATCCTCAAGGGACAACGATGCGTTTGAAATGGGCTGCATAAAGATCCCCCAACTTACTCCAGACAGTGGTGACACCTTCTCTTGCCCCCCCAACATCCCAGAACCGCCGCCTCTGTAATTACAAAAATAGGCAATTATCCACAGACAACAGGAAAATTCCATTGTATCATAAACTGAACAAGATTAGGTATCGAACCCCACAATCCCCAATAAAAACGATAATAGGCGCCCCCCCATCAATATCCAACTACCACAATATAAAACAAATCCCATCTTTGCAATCCAGATTGTGAACAGCCAGAATAATGAGCATGCCAAATACAACCAATCTCCCTTCCCCCCACCCCTCAGGTACCATAGGAACCTCCTCGAAGTACCAACACTAATCCCAACAGTACATATAGCCCTAAACCCATTATCTAACAGCCAAACCCCGAGGAGAGAAATAAACCCTATGAAAACAACGTGAAAAGGTACCCAGACAGACCCCTCAGGTACATGAAGACAGGGCTCAGTCGCCTATACCATAGAGCCCCGCCCCCTCCCCCTCAGCGGCGAAAAATGATCAGTACATCATATTAGCTCAGTCAGCCAACCCAGGAAAAATAAATATAATGGTACCTGAGATAAATCCCTTGAAGAAAAGCGGCCCGCTTCCCATGGTGCTGCTGCTAACAAATAAACCCGGAAGACCCAGGGGAAGGCAGCGTGGGGAGGGTTTTGCAGGCCAGACCAAGCGGTCCGACCGCATAACGTCCTCGGAAAAAAACCCGTGCATGCCAGTACCCAGAAAGCCAGCGGGAAAGTCGGACGCACCGGGGACAGAATACAGGCGAGTAGACCTCACAGCCTCGACCCTCTTGGGCCCTATCACCACGCGGACCCCAGGAGGACTCCTCATGGAAACACAGGTAAACCCCATCAAATGCGTAAGACAGTAGCGACAGGGAAACATAAAGGGAAACACAAATGATAAAGGGAAATTAGTTACAGGGACAACAAACAAGAATTAAATGCTAAAACAAAGATCACGCCTAGGAGAGTCTCACTAAATAGATATTATTATAAAAGTCATTTGAACAAGTCCGGGAGCAATTTCGCCAACTCAGACAGTGCCTCCTCCAGATTTTCATAGGCGTGCCATGTGCCTTCCACCTGCACAAGCAGTTTAGCAGGATAGTTCATCCTGAAGGCCTTCCCTGCAGCAATAAGTTTTTTAACTACTGGATGAAAGGTAGCTCTTCTCTGACGAACTTCACGAGGGAGATCCTGGGTGATCCTAAGTTTGGTATTGTTCCATAAGATAGCTTCAAGTTCTTTAACTTTTGTGAGGACATGCTGACGCTCCAGATAGCTTAAAAACTTGACAATTACAGGCCTGGGGAGGGTGGTCGGAGGTGGTCTGGGCCTGAGAGATCTGTGGGCCCTCTCGATATGATATTGCTGGTGAATGGGTGAGGGGCCCACAACCTTGTTAAGAAAATGCTGAATAAAGCGCAGGGTATCACTCCCCTCCTCTAACTCCGGGAGCCCCAGGATCAGCACATTGTTCCGTCGACTTCGCCCCTCCAGGTCTTCAGTTTTCAGCTGAAGTTTCTGAATATGTTGTCAGAGCCTGATAATTTCAGGATCAGTTTTCTGTTGCCACTTCTCAATGGATGTTATTCTGGTCTCCGAATCGCTTACTCTCCTCGAGAGATCAGCGAAATCTTGCCTCATTGACTTGATTTCTTTAGAGATCTCCTGCAGTGTTTCTTTGAAGGGAGATAGCTCCTCGAGAAAACGTTCCTCCGTCAGCATGGTACCAATAGATGTATTTGATCCCCCGCTAGTGGAGTGTTTAGCCGCCGAAGCAGTATTGGTGTTGGTATTCCTAGCTTTTTTTGAGGCTTTTTCTGGCGAGGTAGGGGGAGTATGTCTGACTCCTGCGGCCTTCATATCTGTGTCTGCCATCGTGATCAGCAAAAAAGGCAGTCGGCTCGATGAACTCAGTCCACAAGGGATCTTCCACTGTTAGAAAGACTTTGCCACTCGCTCAGAGTTTGATCAGTGCCTTTTAAACAGTAAAAATAAGTAGTTTAAGAGGGGGAAGGCAGGAGCTCCACAGCAAGCAGCCTCTCAGCACCACTGCATCACGTGACCAGTCCCAATACCGGGTCCTGTGTTGGCTCTAGTTCTGCGAGCAGTTCTAAAGGGGAAGATATTTCTGAATGGTTCCCCACTACAGGAGTAATATCATTTGCAGTTTCCAAGGTTTTCCCAGTACTTAGGGTATTTGCCAAGTTCTTAGTTTGTATAGTTACCCCAGGTATCCGTATTGGGGTAAAGCCAAAAATCCACAGTTTTGATCCTGGTGCTTGCACCTAACCTGCTGCCTGTAAAGATTTTTCCACCGACCATGGGCCTGACTCTGGAGCTGGTAGATCTGCCCAATTAAACCTATTTTCCATGCCCTGTTTCTTTATTCTCTCATCCTTTTGTGCAGCAGGACCCACAGAAAAGGAAAATACCGATGCTTCACTTTGATCTCTGCCAGTTACATGATATTTCACCGGCACATCCAATTTCTGGCGTGTATTCTGTGACGTAGGCCCTATGTCTCCAGTGTTGCTTGTAGACTCACTTGCACCAACTGCTGCCGAATGTTTAGCACACTGTGCATACTTGGATGTAAGCTCTTCCTTTTTCTTGTGATAATCCTCCTCCATTTCTTTGAGTAAATCTGCCAATTTCTCTTTTTGTGTAAAGGCCCGATTTCTATCTTCCAATAATTCCACATCTTGTTTTGTCATTTCTTGTTGCTCATGCTCCATTGTTTGATCTATAATTCCATCCACTACCTCCATAGTGGGTGCATCGAAAAAGACTTCCATTTCTAGTTTCCCTTGCACTGGGGAGGAGACAGATTCCTCAGCCATCCACAAATCCTTCTCGCTGCTCGCTGAAACAAGAACTGATTCAGCCATCCAAACAGCCAGAGGTTCCCCCTACAGGGGAGTAGGGGAATTTCCTTGGTGTCCTAGCCAAATCTTTCCCCATTCACTAAAAATACCACCAGCAGCTTAATCTGGTTCAAGGTCAGTTGGCATTCATCTGTATTCCCCTCCTCCGCATCATGCCCGAAAATAGGCAGAAATTGTCTAGTGCACTTACCCGGTCAACAAAACATAAACATACTTACTGACATTACTTTTTGTCTCTCCTTTTCAATATGAATTGGTTCCTCTACGTTTCACTATTTTTTTTTTTTTTTACTGATCCTGTATGTATTTTCTACCAATTACTGTTTCATTAAGATATGTCACCAGTGTTTATCCGGGCACCGTATACCAATATGTTTTTTTTCTGTTTTTACTGACCCTGTATGTACTTTTTGTTTTTTCTACCAATTATTGTACCTGCATGCTATGTCATCACTGTTTACCTGATTACAAATGAGTGTGCTCAATTGAGTCTTCCTATCAATAAACTTGAAATTGAACATATTGGGTTTGTAAACAGATTTGAATTGTGATTATACCCTCTTACTAAAATCACTAACCTTCCCCCAAAAGATACAATAAAGCCACTATAGAGTACATTAGTTTTTAATGAATAACAACATGGTATAAGAACAAATATGTGACCACTGCTAGCATATCGTAAGCAAATAATGTATTGATTTCATGTACTTCTTGTTCTTTTTTTATTATTATGATAGTCTATCTTAAATATCAAAATGCTATTCATGTTATTTATAAGATATCGTACTTTAGAAAGTTGCATAACATGAATCCTAAGCATTTGAGAGTTTGTAATCTAATGTTAGTAGTCTCCATTGGGGATTTGACATGCGTGTTTTTGTATCATTGCTCTTTATTATTTAGGAATACTTTATTGATTGGTGTTTTAAGATTTATAGTGGGCTTGATCTGTATACAGCAACTGGGTTACCTATTTATGTTCAAAACACGAAGAAAAAGATCTTGCCAGTGTCCATACATTCCTAAGATTACGCACTAGAGGGCGCAAAACACATCAGAAGTGGTTGTTTCAGAGAGGAGGGGGCAAGCTAGAGAGACTGTTGTTGTTGTTGCTTGGTGTACGGACACAAGAAGGAAACTTAATAAAATGAAGCACCTTATTGCACAAAGTGCAAGTCTCCAAGCAAATTGAATTAGTGAATGATTTTGCTTCTAACCTTAGAAGGTTCTGTGAGTAGCCTGTGCTGGCAATATCCTTTTCTTCATGTTTTGAACTACAATCCACTCATGCACGGCGTTCCAAGGTACTACCCTTTTAACTGGCTTCCCATATCTATTTATGGTGTAGATAGTCACTCAGATAGAAACATGTAATTAATTAGATAGTTATTTGAATGTATCATGTGATTTAACCTTATACTTCAAATAGTGTGCAATGTTATTGGTGACTCCACCCCCCGATAAAGAGGGATTGTTCCCTTGAAGCGCTGGGGTAATGTTTGTGTGTTTTCACAGTAAAGCACTTTGATTTTCTGAAGTTGTCTCCGGTTGAGTGTTTCCCCACTTTAAGATGTTCTTTTGAAATACCCTGATTCAACATATTCAACATATTCTAACAACAGATTCCCAGTTGTTAGAATATGTAAATAAATTATCATCCAACCCTAGTGCCAAACTTATGGGGGATTTAAACCTCCCAGAGATAAATTGGAGTACCCTAAAAACAGTAACCCATGTAGAAAGTGTTTATTTAGAGACATTCCAACTGACTAACATGGAGCAAATAATTAAACGCAATACAAGGGGCGAAAACATTTTGGACTTGGTCCTAAACAATCTGGGCAGCAATATTATTAATTGTATGGTTATCCCCCCCCCTTGGGTCTAGCGATCATTCTATGGTCAGACTTACTTATGAGGGTAACTTAGGCTCTGATATTGGCAGCACGGTTATTTGTAATTTCATTAAAGCCAATTTTGAAGGTTTTCATAAGGAAATGGCAAATTGGGACTGGGCCATTGACTTTAACAATAAATCCCTCCTTAGTATGTGGCAGATATTTAATGCCAAACGTTCTACAGCAATTAAGAAATACATCCCTCTAATTAAGAAAACTGATAAAGTGAGACAAAAAAACCCTTGGATGAATGCAAAAGTAAAAAAAAAAACATAAAACACAAGAACAGAGTCTTCAAGAGGGTTAAGTTAAGTGGTACTCGGAAATGTTGGGAGAAGTATAAAAATCACCTGAAGATCACCAACTAGTATTAGAAATGCAAAAAAGGACTATGAGTTGAGATTGGCATGCAGGGTCAAAGACAATTACAAATCTTTTTATGATTACATAAACAAAAAAAGGGGGGGGGGCTCCTACTATAGGTCCATTAAAAGACCATGCCGGTAATTTGATAACAGATAAAACACAAATGGCAACAGTATGCTAACAATATTTTTCTTCAGTTTTTAACACTAAAACTAGTGCTAATAAAAGACATAGCGATCAGATAAAAACTGGGGAGTTTATTGTGGAAGCAGCAGGAGTAAAGAAATTGCTACAAGGGTTGGACCCCAATAAATCAGTAGGTCCTGATGGTCTTCACCCATGTATCCTTAAAGAATTGGCTGTTCCCTTATCAGTCCCTGTTGCTGCCTTATTCACTAAATCTATAGAAGAAGGACAGGTTATAGATGTATGGAGACAAGCCACAGTGGTCTCTATTTTTTAAAAAGGGTTCTAAAGAGGAAGTGACCAACTATAGACCTATTAGTTTGACGTCTGTCCTGGGAAAAATCCTTGAGGGTATTGTAAAAGATCACACTGGGGAAGTGATGCAGACTGACATTACCCAGCATGGTTTTGTGAAGGCAAGGGTCCCAGGGTGGTAGCCTGGGTAAAACATTGATTGGACAACAGGACACAGAAGCTAATTGTAAATGGAGTCCACTCTGAAGAAAGATGGGTTACTAGTGGGGTACCACAAGGTTCAGTACTGGGTCCAGTCCTTTTTAAAGTCTTTATAAGTGACATTGCAGAGGGACTGAAAGGAAAAGTATGCCTCTTTGCAGATGACACAAAGATCTGCAACAGGGTTGATACACAAGGAGGTGTGGAAAGGATGAGAAGGGACTTGGCAAGGTTGAAGGAATGGTCAGAAGTATAGCAGCTAGGATTCAATGCAAAGAGTACAACATAATGCACCTGGGAAACAAGGACCCGGGGAAGATTACACACTGTGGACGTCATCTTTCTCGATTTCTCCAAGGCCTTTGATAAAGTGCCTCATGGAGAACTCATAGATGCCATAATAAATATGGGTCTAGGTGGTAATATCACAAGATGGGTGGAGTCATGGCTGACTGGCAGAACTCAGTAAGTCTGTATTAAGGGCTCTTATTCCGGCTGGGAGCAAGTGACTAGTGGGGTCCCTCAAGGATCAGTGCTGTGCCCTTGTCTCTTCAATATATATATCTCATCATTTAAAATTTCAGCTGGAGTATGGATAACAAAATTTGCAGATGACACTTGCATTGGCCATATAGTAAATAATCCTGAAACCATTAATACCCTTCAGTATGCCTTGGGGGAATTGGAAAGTTGGGCAAAAATAAGGAAGCGTACCTTTAATATTAATAAACGCACGGTCGTGCACTTTGGGAAGAATAATTTACAAGCTAATTATATGTTGGGTGGTAGAGTATTGGTGGTAGTCGTTGATGAAAGAGACTTGGGCGTTAAAAATGACCTGAGTCCTAAAGTACATTGCTAACAGGTAATCAGAAAGGCTGGGGGCATACTTCACTGTATAAATAAACACATAAAAAGCAGAAGTATGAAGGTTCTGTTGCCAATATATATACTTCTTTGGTGAGGCCCCATAAGGAATACTGTGCTCAGTTCTGGGCTTCTGGGGAGAAGGGTTCAATAAATGCCTTGGAGAAAATTCAGAGGAAGGCAACTAGAAGGATGGATGAGGTGAAGGGCATGGATTATGAGAACAGACTAAAAAGGCTAGGACTTTACCCTCTGGAATTTCGTAGAATGAGGGGGGACCTGTGTATGGTCTATAGAGCTTTACATGATGATCTATTATGGGAACAATTAGGCCTGGAACTCAGGAAAATAGTTTATGAAACCAGGGCGCATCCACTTCAGTTAATGAGTGAATGTTGTAGAACAAGAAAAAGAAGTTCTTGGTTCTTAGTAAGAGTTTCCAAGATATGGAATGGTTTGCCATTAGAGGTGGTTGCCAGTAAGAGTATGGATATATTTAAGGTTCATTTGGATGTATACCTGGGTCAAAACTCCATCACGGGCTACAATTAATCTTTTGGCGAACAATCTGGACAATAGTCTTTAAAGCTGTGAAAAACCTATGAACCTACATGTTGAGCTCTCTCAGCCTCTCTCTTCATATGTTTTGTCCCCTATGCCCTGGATCATCTTGGTTACCCTCTGCTGGACCCCCTCCGGTGGACTGACATCCTTCTTTAGATAAGGGCACAAGAACTATACACATTACTCCAGGTATGGTCTCATCAGAGACCTGTACAGTGGCAGAATAACTTCTTCCCGTCTTGAGGTGATACCCCTGGTGATGCAGCCTAGCATTTTATTAGGTTTGGCTGCTGCCTTACGACATTACGCAGAGTGCTTCATGTCCCCCCAGACCAACACTCCAAGATCATGTTCCTCCCCGGAGATGGTTACCTGTACCCCCCCAGCCAGTAGATGGACCCTGGGTTCTTGGCTCCCAGGTGCATGACCTTGCACTTCTTGACATTAAATCCCAACTGCCAGATGCCTGATCATTTCTCCAGCCAAGCCAGATTTTCCTTCAATTCTGGTCCCTCCTCCACTGTATCCACCCTTCCATAGAGCTTAGAATCGTCTGCAAAAAGGCAGATCTTACTTTTGACACCCTCTACTTGATATGTCCCCAATAAAGGTGTGTAACCCCCCCTACCAATTTGGGGGGCTTATCTTTTTGCCCATGGCTCCCATTTCTGCTCTCCTCCATTAGCACCTCTGAGTGCCTGCATATTATTTGTTTGCTCTCCCAGACTGTTGTGCCCTGATGCCCTGTAAAGAAAAGCCCCGAGTGTTAATGCAGCCCATTTTGGGCTCCAAAAGTCAGCTGCACCTCCCTACTGTTCGATCGGAATCCCCGGTGCCGCAGAGGTCACACACGCACAATGTGGTGCCTTTAATCTCCTGACCACTTTATTTGCGGTCGAGTAAGAGAGAGAGTTTGGCAGTCCCGGTGTCCCTGTCAACTAAGTGGGACCCAGTGACCACAGGGAGAGCCATGAGAGCCCATTTCTATAAATAATTTAAGAGATCCACAAAGTATCTAAGATCGGGGCTCATGAATATTAATGAACCAGAGCTCCGACCCCTATTGAATATTCATGAGAGTGCTTCTGCCCTCAGGAAAGCTATGTTTTGGCAACTGCCAATAAAACGGAAAGGAATGTGTCTAAATGTATATTAAAAATGCAACTGCAGTGTTAATTGTTTGGGAAAAATGTGTAAAAGGGCAATATTTTAAAATAACTAAACGCTTAAAATCCTGGCTGCACTGGTAAAGTTGGGACTCAGAGTAGACAGCCTGCCTGCTACAAACAGCAGGTTTAAAATATTGGCAGCAGTGACAGGCAAACAGACTGAGGTAACTGCAAAAGCTGGGCAGTGATATTAAGGACAAACCAGTGGCTATTGAACTGTGGGGCATTTGGGCAAATATTTCAATTATTCTGGCTGCACCAGGACTTCATTTGGGAATGTATTCATTCTGCTTCAGGGACTGTGTGTTAGGCAACCATTACAAAGCAGCAACAGCCAATGGGAAAGCTGGATTGTTAAGCCAGGACTTGTGGAATCTTTTTCAAAAGCTCATGGGAAAATTTCAAGTGCTTGTGGGAAAACTGCAGAGACTTAATTCAGGCACCAAAACAGCAATCCAACTGTGCAGTGAGGACGCTTAATGAATAATTCATTTGTGTGATTGACAAGCCTTCCAGCCAATCAGAGCCAAAGCAACCAACAGCTTCAGCCAATAGGGAGCCTCAGGACAGCCCCATAAAAGACCGTGATGTCATCAGATTTCCAGATTTGAGTGGGAGTCCCTCACAGGGGTGGGGGCTCTGGCCCCCAGCAATGCAACTGGGCCTGGTGATCCAGTGTAAGCCCCTTCATCCAAGAGATGTTTTTTTTACTTCTTTGCCAGTAAAGTTAAAGTAGTTGATTTAAAGCAGAACCTGCTAGCCTGGGGGTTGCCAGAAGAATATCCTCTAGGTGCAAGCCATCCCTTCCATGTTTGGGAAAAGCATGGACCTGCAACTTGATGACAAGTCAGCTGTGAGAAAGCTGATCCTGCCTCAGTAGTGAGAGAATGGAAGACTTTAGGAGCCTTTATGATGGAGCTCCATACCGTGAGAAGCCTGAGTGAGTAATCTTGTACCCCCCCCCGGTGCAAGGAACAAGAAAAGCTTATTGGGGCTTCCAGTGCCTTAGAGACTGATTGCTGTTTAAAACTGTTTGTTTGGTCTGCACCTTGCATCTGCTGCACCTAATGTGCAGCAAATGTAATTTTCCCCCAGATATGTTATGTACAAGACTTTGCTCACTTCTGTACTGTCTAAGAATTTCCAATTTATGTATGTGGGTCACGGCCCCCAGGTCACATCTGGAATCGAGCATGTTGCTCAGTATGCTTTCCTGGTAAAACTCGTAAATAAATAAATAAATAAATAAATAATCCTTGCTCAGTATGGTTGGACCTATATCAGTTGAGGGGCCCGGTGTGGTCCAGATTAAATATAAATGTGATGATATGTGTTTATTTGGTAAAGCACCTGCAGGACAGAAAGGGGAGCACTCAGAACTGGGGCTCATCCTAACTTTGCCCGGGGCGGTCCAGTGTTTGATTGATAATTGGTTAAGATGTCCTGTGGAGCTGTGAACCTCAGCCATTTGTCACGTGGGACTGAGACATCAAGTCTGAGTTTGCAAGCTTGCTTTAATTACCCAGTTTGCTAAAGCTGAAGAAATAGTAATGGGGAAGGGGAGGCATGAGCTAGCACTAACAGTGAATGGCAGGCTGAGTGAACAACTCCAGACTGTTGCCAATATTTTTTTTTTTAACTCTATTTTTTCCCTTCCCTACTTAGCCCCACCGAACTCTCTCCGGCGACCACCCATTCCAGGACTCTACCTCCATGCGTGACATGGTTGACCTATCTTCTCTTCCCCCAGGCACCGGGAATCCCCCGGGTTTACCCTCCGGGGAAGGGCTGCCCCCTCCCAGGACGCTCTTTCTCACAGGGTTGAAACCGGACCAGGAGGAGGTGGGGTGAGGAGACAGTCGTGCCCAACTACTGGGAGTGTGGTCCCTTGGGTGGGAAGCGCCTTCAATTATCAGAAGGAGGTACTTTTTCTTTAGTTACACCCTGTGAACCCGGTTGCCAAGGCAATGCATCTGACTCCCCCCGGCATATGCCACAACACTCTTCGGCTACCCCAGCCTCTGCCAGAGGTTGCTCATTGAATGATCATTTCCATGGCCCTCCCTGGGGAAGAGAGGCAGTCTTCCGGATACTCAGTCTCTCCCCCCACTGACCCCGACCGCCTGGGTCTGTTCCTGAACCCGGGTCGTCAGCATGGCGCAAGGTGTGGCGTCCAGTGCCTCAGCCCTCAGCACCGCTGGGCCAGCTTGCCATTATTTTTTAAAATAAATATTTAACTATTTTTCATGGAATCAGTGATCGGAGTGACAGATCTTCTTTGTAAATCCTAGGGCCACAAATCGGTATAAACATTTGTTGAGGGAACGCTCGGTTTGCTTACAAGTAATTAGTTTAAAATATCGCTGAGCAGTTTTCTCATCGCAATGTGGGCCGTCGCTGTCAAGATGCCTGAGCCTAGGAAACAATCAACAATCTCAGGAACAAGAATGAAGCAGTTAAATGCTACAACAGCAGCTAGTAAGGATGATATTGCTCAGCTTAAGGAAAGGCTAGCTGTTTTACAAATAGATGTCTCAGATACTAAAAACACCACTTCAGCACTTGCACATAACTCCAGGGAATTATCTCTCTACCCCCAATTAAGGAAGGCTCTCCAAGACTCGATACTAGGCATGGACCTAACTTTTAGATAGGACCCTGAATGGGACTCGGTGCTAAAGGTGACTAATCTGAAGAAAGGGGTGATCTTAACTTATAAATTTCTAATGAACATACAAGACCCCTCTCTATTAACAGCCCCAGATAAATCTAAATGGGAGTGTGATATTAGAGAAACAATATCCGACTCTGAATGGGCCTCAACATGGGGCATTGCTTGCAGTAGTAGTAGGAAAATACATTGTAGATCAATTCAGTATAAAATTCTCCATTATTATTATTATTCCCCTAAGAAGTTGTTCTCTATGGGACCCCAGACTGATCGGAAATGTTGGCGACGTCAAACGGAAGATGCAGATCTACTTCATATGCTGTGGTCCTGCCCCCTTATTAGGGAAATTTGGGATAAGGTCTGTATAGTTTGTGAATCTGCTTTGAGAGTACTAGTCCCCTTTAGTCCTAAATTTCTTATTTTGGGGATAAATGTGGATGTTGGGATGTGGAATAGTCGTCAAAATTCTGTTATATGGGCAGCGGCTTTAACGCTCAAAAGGACTCTACTCGCTCATCGGAAGTCTCCTTCCTCTTCTGGCTTTAAGGAATGTGCACATAGAATGAGTGAAGCCATTAATAAGGAAAGATTAGCACATCAGGCTATTGGTAAAAGAGAACTGTTTGAAAAAATCTGAGTGCCTTTTCTTGCTTATCCTGTTACTCCAGGATGAAAGATTTACTATTTTAGATTTGAGCTAATACTTAATGCCTATTTTCTTTCTTAACTGATGCTGTCAGAAATATAGTGAACTCAATAACTTAATTACTTATGTACGTAATTTTCTTCATGAGACCTAACAACTTAATTTGTTTTGCTAATAGTCTATTTCTGATGTTATACGTTTCTTTGTTGTGTTTGGATTGCTGTATTCTGTTCTATGAAAATTAATAAAATCTTTAAAGCAAAAAAAAAAGAAGAAATAGTAATGAAACCAGTTATTTAGTCGGATATGGATGAAAGAACTGGGTCACCCTAGCTCTAGGGAACAAGTACCCACAGATTCAAATAGAAAAGGACCAGGGTGGCCATGCTAGCCCCTGGCTGAAAATTTTGCAGCATTTATATGTGCTGAATGTGTTAGGGTTATAAATGCGCTGAATGTACCAGGAATCTCAAAGGTGCTGGATGTTAAAAAACAATAATAATTGGATTCAAAACCACTATAACTGGCTGGTTACTCTGACATGCATTCAGCCTACAAATGCAGGCCCCCCCTGCACCTCTTCAAATGACTGTACATAGTTCAAGTACTTAATGCTTTCCAGTTCAGGGGATCAATCTTTCTAAATTTTGCTGGCAAATGTACAGCTGCACCATCCACCAAGCCTGCATCCTAAATGGACTTTGGTAACTGGGTACCCAGATCTAAGGTTGGGATTTTGGGGTCTCATATCTGATGTGGGGACCGGTACCAGTGTGGGCAAGAGTAATATTTTGTGTCATCTGATTTTATGCAGTTTAGTTAGAAAGCCAGGGCTCTCGTCATCTCAAAGCTGGTAAAGGTGTGATTACATTTTGATTTGAAAAAATAGCGTATCTACCAGCTGGAGGGTTTCACCAGCAATAACCTAAGCTTCAGATCTGCCTGTACGTATTGTAAATATTACTACTGTATAACATCTACTCCTTTTTCCCCATTCCTAAGCCCTGCCCCCTCTGTAAATAAATTGTTTGTTGTTGTTTTGCAGAATCTCTGTGGTGTGAGCATATTATTAGGATCAAGTCTCTAAATGGTACCAGGTATTGAAATGTGGGGAAATGTTTATTGGTGGCATGTGTTGGGGTGGCAAATGATTACAGTGGGTGGGTACAGCATCCCAGTGGGTTGTACCAGGTTAAAACTAGCCCACTTAAAGCTAAACTCTGGGTGGAGGCACTGTGTCATTATAATATCTTGGAAAAGAACCAGTTTTAAAGTAATCTTGGGAACCCAGGCCTCTCAACCTTGTTCCAGCTGGCAAAACAGGGATAGTAATTCTAGGAATAGTGCTGCCTAGGGGTTACAGATGTTGAACAGTACAGGTTCAAGTACTGAGCCCTATGGGACCCCGCTGGTTATAGACCTAGGTTTGGACAGTTCCTCACCACCACCACCACTCTCTGGTTCCTGTCCCACAGCCACCTTTCTACCCACCCTAGCAGTTTGTCTCCTATACCCATGTCCCTCAGCTTGCTGATCAAGGCCATGTGTCACTGAATCGAACGTCTTGCTGAAGTCCAGGTATAGCCTGCCTCTTGCCCAGTGACCTTGTAACCCTGTCAAAGAAGTCTATCATGTTTGTTTGACAGAATCTCCCCCTGACAAACCCATGCTGCCTGTTGTCCTGGAGACCATTCACCTCAAGGAAGGACACCAGCCTTAAGAATGGTCTCCATCAACTTGCCCACTATCAAGGTTAGGCTGACCAGCCTGTAGTTACCCGGCTTGTCCCTGGGACCACTCTTGTGGAGTGGTACCACATGTGCTGTTCTCCAGTCCTGCGGTACACTCCTCTTGTACAGCGAGGTGTTAAACAGGTCCATCCAGGGTACTGCTAGTACCTCCACCATCTCTCTCAGGACCCTTGGGTGTACTCCATCTGGGCCAGGAGCCTTGCCCACCCTTAGTTCCCTCAGTCCCTTTAAGACCCTCTCAGCTCCAATCTCTCCATAATATTCCTCCCCGCCTCATGGCAATCCCCAACCATACCCTGTGGCATGGGCCCATCCTGTTCCCTATGGAAAACAGAGCAGAAGTACTCATTTAGAGCATCCACCTGATCCTCACTCTTTTCTGCCCACACCTCCTTCCTCTTTATCCTTACCATACTGTCCCTTCTGAATCTTCTCTCCTTAATGTAATGGAAGAAGTCCTTTCCCTTTCCTTAATCCCCTGTGTCAGTCTCAGTTCTTTCACAGCTTCAGCTGACCGGACCTCTTTCCCTGCCTTTCACTACATAAACCTCTCTGTCTTCCTCCCTTAGGGTACACTTGTACCTCTGAAAGGCCGCCTTCTTATCCTTCACTTTGTCTGCTACCTTCCTGCTAAACCAGCTAGGTCTCTTCACATTAGAGTTCTTTTTACGAGCTTTCAGCAAATGTCCATGGCCTCAATTAAATCCCTTCTTGATGATGGACCATTTCTGATCCGCATCCATCTCCGGTCTGAGCATGACCAGGTGCCCCTCTAGAATGTTTCCCATTTTATTGAAGTCTGCCTTCCTTAAGTCCAGTACTCTAGTTTTGGACTTGGCTACTTCCTTCCCCATGCTGATGTAAAACCACACCGTGTGGTGGTCACTGTCTGCAAGGGGATCGCGCACTTCTACGTCCTGGACCTGCTCCCCATCTGATAGCACTAGGTCTAGTATGGCCCCTTCCCTAATTGGCTCTGTACCTCCCTGTGTCAGGAAACACTCCTATATAGCATCCAGGAGGAGCTGCTCCGTGTGACAGGAGGTAGCTGGGGTGCTTCAGTCTACCCCAGGTATACTGTACCTGGTACCTGGTACTACAAACAAATCAAAGGCACACATTGCCATTGTCTCATCTTTTATTTGTTAAACATTAAATAGAGTACTGCTGCTGTAACATGTTTCTGCCTGTACAAAAGACTTTTGTTTATGGCATAGAGAGGTTCAGATGCATATAGTTTACCACACTTTGCCTTGAGGGGAAAATATGGAAATTTTAGTCTTATATAATATACTGCAAAATTAAAAATTGCCTGGCACTAGAGTGTAAAACACCCCTGGTAGCGACAGATCTTGAAATAAAGCATTCTGAAAGCACACTACTTCCGGATCAGTTTGGCTGGTAAACAGCTTAACCTGGAGCACTTGGGCACAGCTGGTTGTGTTGCAGTGGGGACCCTATTTTCAGTAGCATAGCCTCTTTATGGTTTTGTTGCACAGGGGGCCCTAATTGCAGTGACACAGCCTGGAGAAGGCAGCAAATAATCAGTAGCAAAAACTGTGCTTGGAGCTATTGTGGAACGCACAAAAGGTATGTCTTCTGAGCTTGATTTTACTGTGAAAGGATAAGACATAAAACCCTGACAATAATAGTCTTTAGGAGCCCAAACAAGTACCAGTTTCAGGACCTTCAATTGTTTGCTGTGTATTTGTTTTTCCAATTCTCTCACTCTCTGAAAGTCCAAAGCAGAACAAGATTTTTCTTTCTGCAGAACAGCGTTTTATTTCCCAGTAACATGATTCTAAATTTGCAAGGAAATCTCCCTCACAGCAATGACTTGCATATGGGTACTCCCAGTATAGCAGTGCAGTGCAGTACAGGGTGGGGCATTTTGCTGCTCTTATTCTCATTTTTGATCAACTTTTCCTTTTCACTCTGTGTGTGTGTGTGTGTTTTGGGAGGGACTGGGTACAAGTTAGGGCTTTGATCAAATGTATGGCTCAGTTTGGTTGGGAGGGGGATACAGCTTCTCTTTTGAAAGAGGCTGCATTGCTGAGGTTGGCTATTCAATATCACTGAAAAAGAAAGAATAAGATGAGTGGATGAGGGTACCTCTATCTCCACTAGGAGAGTGTAGGTTGGCTTTTCTGATGAATCGTACTATCAGATTACGTAAATCAGAACCAGAGTCCAAATGTATGAATACACGCTGCATATGTTAAGAAGCAGGTCTGAGCTAACGAGTCGGCACGGCAGTAGGGCACTGCCTTCTATGCAAGTGACCTGGGTTTGGGAACAAAGTGTATTGGAGACTGGCTAGGGGGAGCAAGATCACGTGTCACAGTGGCTGCTTTCCACGAAGAGGGGTTTCCTGGCTCCTGCTGCAATCCACATTCACCACAGGTGGCTGCACAGCTGGGAAGCCTGTAGGAGGAGCATCGACAGACGGCATGCTTGATGTGCATGCCCTCGAGTAGCGGCGTTCCACAGGGGAGAAACAAATTAAAAAACCAGCCCGAGCCACAGCAGGATGAAGCTTGTCCCACTGCAGACCCTGCACCGTTGACTGCAGTACCCATCCACTAGTCCTACCTAGGATTCACTTCCAGGGTGGCCTGGGGGAACCTCTGCAGATGAGCCCTACCCATGGTCGGAGAGCCATGGGGGCACAGATGGAGGTAAGTCCCGAAGAATGAGGTGGACTGGGGGGGGGGGGACCAGCACAAGGGGGACAGGCAGGAGTGATGGAGGCATAAATAAAGAGTTGGGGGAAAAAAAAGGTAGGCCTGACTCTGTCATACTGAGAAGGTCACCAGAGTCAAATAATATAAAAATCCCCTCCTGCTGTCTCTCCTCCTTTATATTTCCCGCACCCTAACTTCTTTTTGCCTCTGCTGCATACCTTTAGCGCAGAAGTCTTGTCCTGCCACTCCACACCTTGCATCCATGATGGGGACTTAGTTATAATTCTGGACCTGCCTGGCCAAGTCTCAGGTGCACTACTTCATGGCAAAATCTGCTGGGCTGTATTAAGCAAAAAAAAAGCTGTAACCTTTGGAGACACAGTTGCCCTTGCTCCACATCCTCCATTACTCCCAAATTGCCTCATTCACGCCTAGCTCCTTTCACCAGTCCCCATGGGGGGAGCAATGTGAACACCAACTATGCAGCTGGCAGGCGAGTGATGGGCAAGTTGCAAGTGTTGTGGTCTGGGCTGGACACATGTAAAATATTAACACTCTTACCTGAATCCTATGCCACACTTCATCACTTAATAAACCTGCCTGTTGCTGCCTTAATGGATACCAATACCTATTATTTTAATAGTCTCCATTTTAAAAAATGCATCCCTGCAAGAACTATGTTGTGTATATGAAGGTAACATTACAGGGTTACCACCACTAAGTAGTGGGGGACATTCTTGATGGTCTGTACTTTCTTCTGTCCTGCCTCCTGGTACGATACCTAGTATGAAGTTCTGTTGAGGTCTTTTCATCCGCACTTTGAAATCCATCCTTTTACCCAGTGCATTGTGTTCTTTTTTTTTTTTAAACATATTCTGCCTGTCACCGGCAATGCAACGGATGTACCATCTTCGTATCACAGTTTTGGCAGCCTTCATGCTGCTGCAGTGGAAGAGTACCCCTTCGCTTCCTTGAACCTTCTCCCCTAAGGCTGTCAGCACAAGGACATGTGCCCAATCTGTTGGTGTGCTCACACAGTCCGTAGCCGAGCACCTAATGTCATCCTCTCCTTCCCCATGCCATGATGCCTGCATATCCACCTGTGCATCCACAAATGGCTATGACAGAGTGCAGCATGACAGCCCTCCCTCCCTGGAGGAGGAGGAGAGCATCCCCTAGGATGATCAAAAACCTCCTCCCCTCCAGTAGGCCCACTACAACCCAGGCTTGTTTCTGAACCCGGGTCACGTCGCAAGGAGGTAGCACTATTGCTGTGTAGACAGACCAGGTGCATTGGGTTCTGAAAATGTAAGCAAACCTACTACACTACTACATCTGCTACTCGGCGGCCCATGAAAGTTGACTTACTACTCCAAAAGTACCTCAACAGATGGTTGCCTCCAAAATAGAACCCATTACCCTAGCCCGCCACTCCCCCATCTCACTTACACTTTAGTGCCCCCATCCCAGTCTTCTTCGTGGAGACCTGATCCTCTCTTGCTCATCATTAGAAATTCATGCAGTGGATAAAAAAAGAAGTTGCAATCTTTTCTCAAATTAACGACACAGGGGGGAGGTTGCTGAAGTTACTCAATGGGAAACCTTCAAGACAATCTTATGGGGTAAAATCAGTAGTTGTACTACACCTAGGCATAAAGAAAGGGAGAAAGAACCACAGGCACTGGAATTTGAGCTGAAACAGAAAGAGAACATTTTTATTATCATCCGCGTCCCCTCTAATATAAAAGTAAGCCTATTTATTTATTGAAAACTTCTGAGATCACCTTTGAGCACAAGTGCTCATTTACAAATGTTCCACATCAAATACACAGTCACACAAAACAGTACAAGTACTATTGCAGTTTGGTCAGGCACAAACCCTACATGACAGTAACAATTATATGTGGTTTTGTTTAAATCTAGGCAGACCGCTGTGCTCAAAAGTTACGAGATAAGTACAGAGTGAACCCGAGTTTAAAAGTTTAACGGTTACAGTTGGACTGCAGTGGTGCACCACAAAGATCTCTTAAACTGATTAATCTTGGAGAGATTCAACAGAGTATAAGGCAGTTCATTTAAACAGTTAGTGTCCCGGACAGCATTTGAATGAAGGTGACAAGATTTGGAATATGAATCAATAGCTTTCTCACAAGGAATGCTAAATTAGCCAGAATTAGGCTAAACACAACTTTTAGGAAGGAGGGAAAAAGGTAAGAAAGGTCCTGTCCCACAGCCCTAGACAGCAACAAGTTGAAAGACATATTGGTAGCCTACAAGACTCCCAAGGGCATGTCTGGACCAGTCTCAGGGACATCGCTGATATCATGCAACCGTTCTGTGCCAAACTACGTGTCTCCATTTCCCCCAGACCTCTTTTTTCCCTCTCCAGACTCTCTGTACCCAAACTAAAAAACTACCAGGACACCTGCCTAAAATCCCCTCTCGCCATAACAGACATCACGAAAGCACTGTCACATGTAAACACCTACAAAGCCTCTGGAGCAGATGGCTTCCTGGCCAACCTCTCCCTCTCTTGCTCTTTTTCTTTCTGTCTTTCTTTCTTGGAAAGTCATACTGAGCTGATATTAGCTCGTTAGAGAAGAGAACAAAATGCATAGAAACTTGCTATGTACAAAAAACTAATAAAATAAAATGGAAATAAGTGTAACAAAATATACAAATTACAAGAAACATTACAAGAATAAAATGTCCATACAGTAAATTACCATACAGTAAATTATAGAACAGGTAAAATAATAAACACTGAGTAACAAAACAATAATATGAAGAACAATGAGAAAGGACTGATACTAGGGGAGTGGGGCAGTGCTGGTGTTAGTGTGGGGAGGAAAGCTGGTGAATAGGAGACCACCACGATGTCAGAAACAACTGCAGGAGTGAATAGAGAACTCACAGAGGAGAGATTTTTAGAGTGGGAAAGGAAGGAGCAGAGCGAATGGAAGTGGGAAGAGAGCTCCATAGTTCAGGGAAGCAGAACGAGAAGCAGCTTGGTCAGCAGTAGATGTCACTGGTGGGACAGCAAGAGATCAAAAGCAGGCATTGTGAAGGGAGTAAGAGGTGGAGGGAGGGGGAGGGGAGGAGAGGAGAGAATCAAGATACGAGAAACAGGAGCCAAACCAAAATATAGAGATAGAGGGCACAGTGGCTAAGGCACCTGGGATCAAGAGGGGGAGGGGAAAGGGAGGTATACAAAGAACAGTAGTAAATGCACAGGGGTTTGTTAAGGGCAAATCAAATGAAGGAGTGAAGGAGAGGGTCCAGTCTAGCTAAAGTGGACTTTGGAGTAGCACTGTAACCAACGGCTCCATAGTCAAAATAGGAAGAATTATCTTAGTGAGTGTTTCTCTGGATACAGGAAGCAGGATACTTTTCTTATTTATGTAAAGTACTCCAAGTTTGGGTGTGAGTCTCTTGTGGATAGCATCCACATGAACTGAAGAATCAAGGTGGTGATCCAGCCAGACCCCAAGGTACTTCAAGGAGGAGAGATCTTCAATAGCTGCACCATCAAGGGTATGAAAGGAAGGAAGGGGAGACTCTAACGAGTCTCTGCATAGTGCCAAAAGTCATAGATGCCATTTTCTTTGCATTGAGGGATAACTGATTTTTCTCCGAGCCAGAGCTAAATGTTTTTAAAGTCCACTTGGAGCTGGTTCATGAGGTCCTCTGCAGAGGATCCAGAGGGAAAATATCATCTGCATACACATGAATGGACACAGAGGAGCAGACAGTGGGGAGGTCATTTAGAAAAATAGAGAAAAGAATTGGGCTAAGGACAGACACTTGGGAGATGCCTGAACTGATTTGGAGTTTGGGGAAGGGGGGATCTCCAACACAGATAACTTGTGACCTGTCCTCAAGGTAGGAGCAGAACCATTCAGCTGAGGAGGCAGAGAGTCCATCTACCTTAAACTTGCCCAGGAGAATGGGGTGGGCAGCTCTGTCAAAAATTTTGGCTAAGTTGACAAACTGGTTGAGGTGACAAGGCCCCGATTGATGCTAGGGAGGATAGTATCAGTGAGCTAAAGGAGAGAGGTGGACGTGGAATAGGACCTCCAAAAGCCAGAGTGGAAAGGAGTGAAGAAGGCTGAGTCAAGAAAAGGGGAGAGTTGGGAAATAACAAGGTGTTACGGGAGTTTAGCCAGTGTGGGGAGGAGAGAGATAGGATGGACTTTACTAGAGGAAGAGCAAAAAAACCCTTTCGGAAGGGGAATAAGAGTAGCCAACTTCCAAGAGTTAGGGACACAAGAAAAGGAGAAAGATAGGATGAGGAGATGGATAATAGACAGAATTAGCATGCATATATATATATATATACATATATATATCCAATAGCATCCTGCTGCCCTCTGTGCTAGAAACAACTGTAACTGTGCTGCCAAAGAAAGGTAAAGGTCTCTTACACCTAGAACATAAATACCCCTGATAAATGCCAATATCAAGATACTTGCAAAAATGCTGGCTAACAGACTCGAGCAACTATTCCTAGATCTCATCCTCCTCCCAAGGGGATTTCATCATAGGTAGGCTATGTTCCAACTATCCCCATTCTCTTGCCAGTCTTGTACCTATGGCTGGCAGTGTCCCCACTCCATTCGCAGCAAATGCCATAGGCTTCAGACAAGTGTTTCATTTGGTGGAGAGGGGCTATCTGCTGGCCCTGCTCCAAAACGTGGGTTTTGACCCTTCCTGTCTGTCCTGGATATCCACCCTATATACCTCCCCATCAGTGAAAATACTCACTAATAACCTACTTTTGGACATGTTCGCACTATCAAAGGAAACTAGACAAGATTACCCTCTGTCCCCATTATTTATTTGTACTTTCAATTGAACCTCTGGCCATTGCTAAAAAAGGGAGGAAGTATATCATACTCTAGCAAGATGAAAGTTCTGCCACGCATTCCTCACTGCTATAGTTGCCCTTTCACACAACAGGGTCTTCAGTTGGCGCTAAATGATACAACATACCTAGGAATTACCATTACCCAGGATTTCTCCAGCTGGTGCCTTGCTAATTTATTCTTCCTCCTAGCCTCATTAAAAACCGAATGTGGCTGGCCCAGTGGCGTAGAGGGCTGAGGCGCGGGTGCCTTACCTCAACCCACGCCGGCGACCCGGGTTTGGGAACGGACTCGGGTCGCCGGCGGTCGGCAGGGGACGGGAGAGGATTGAGCATCCTAAGGACTGCTCTCCTCCCCGGGAGTTGGTTAGGGGCATGCCTCACTCTGTAGCGGCCCCCGGTGGAAACCGGGGGCACCACAAGAAGCGGCGCAACAGGGGAAAATAGAAAAGCGGAAAATGGTGTCTGAGTGACCGGATGACGGCCGCCTGGGTCCCCCGCCTCCATGGAACCCCCTGAAGAGCCAGGGAAATCCCGATCCCAGCAACACCAGGGCCGAGACTAAGAATGCCTGAAGGCAATTTCCCTCCGGAAGGAGGGGACCCGTCCGATGAAGGGATACGTCGGACTACCCTGGTCAGCTGCGATCTGGGATCCGGGGGAAGCTGGCATCGGGGGTGGGTTCGGAATGGAGGTAGCGGGGGGTAGTCCTTGGCATAAGGCCTGAAGGAGAGGCCGGTCAGGTGCAGGGGGCGATAAATAAAGAATGCAAAAAAAAAACCCCAAAAAACGAATGTGACAGGTAGAAACTCCTTTATCTATGAATTGCAGGCAAAGTAGAGGCCATAAAATGGTTAACAGCACCGTAATTGATGTTTACAGTGTTTTCTTCAGGGGTTCACTAGGTATAACAATGTATTCAGTTTAACTGATTTTACCGATTAACGGTAAAATGCAATGCATTGTTCACCCATAGTACAAACACAAGGACAAACCCACTAAAGCTGGTTGGTGGGGGGAGGCTCAGGAGGGATATCCACAGGTACTTTTCCAGAGAAAGAGTGGTGGACAAGTGAAATGAACTACCAGAGGAAGTTTTATAATAATAATAAACTTTTATCAAGCGCAATATCCGAAACCAAAATGCTGTACAAATCTCTAAAACGAATAAAACAACAAACAAATAAAATTCTATCAATAAAATACAAAGATAGACAAAAGCAGGATATTATATAAGATCCCCGAAAGCCTGGCAGAACAAGTAAGTCTTCAAAGCTGTCTTAAAGCTCCCCACAGTCTGACACTCTCGAATCTGATGAAGTAGAGAATTCCACAGGGTTGGGGCTGCGAACATAAAGGCACGAGAACCAGGAGTTTTCAACCATACCTTGAGAATCTCTAACAACCCCTTGTCAGCTGAGCAGAGTGGACGGCCAGGACAGTAAGGGTTCAGGAGCTCTTGCAGGTAGCCCAGACCCTGTCCGTGCAGGGCTTCATAGGTCAGAAGACCGACCTTGAAGGTGATCCGCCACTGAACAGGCAGCCAGTGCAGTTCATGCAGCACAGGAGGGATGTGACTCAAACAAGGAGCCCCTGTCAGCAGCCGAGCCGCAGCGTTCTGCACCAGCTGCAAGCGGTGGATATCAACCCCCGAAGCCCTAGGTAAAGGGAGTTACATTAGTCCAGGCGTGAGGTCATGAAGGCATGGATCAACATCCGAAGGTCTCTAGACGGAACGAGATGCTTAACCTGAGCGATGTTCCGCAGATGGTAAAAAGCAGACTTGACAACTGCGGAGACCTGTGAATGCAGTGTCAGCCTATCATCAAGGATCACCCCCAGGTTTCGCACCCGTTTAGAGGAAGGCAGCTGATTACTCCCGAGCTAAAGCCCTGAAGGAAGCCCTGCCACCGACCCCTCTATCTGGAGACCTGGATCCACCACCAGCACCTTGGTCTTATCAGAATTTAATTTCAGCCAGCTGGATTTCATCCAGTCCTGGATTTCTGCGAGGCAGCTGTTAAAGACCGAGATCGCACTATCCTGGTCAGGCGCAAAAGAGAGGTAGAGCTGGGTAGCATCTGCATAGCAGTGAAACCTCAGCCTATACTGTCTTACAACGTCTCCTAGAGGCAGCATATACACCGCGAACAACATTGGAGAGTGCACCGAGCCCTGAGGGACCCCACATGGCAGAGAGAATGAGTCTGAGGAAAACAACCCAGACATCACCCTCTGCAATCTGCCAGTGAGGAATGATTGAAACCATCTGAGGATCAAATCTGCCAGACTGCAGATGACCCTCAGGCACTCGAGCAACACCTCATGGTCCACGGTGTCAAAAGCTGAAGAGAGATCAAGAAGCACCAAGATGGAGCAGCACTTCTGATCTCTAGCCATCTAGAGATCATTGAGCACTCAAACCAGAGCAGTCTCAGAACTATGCCTCTTCTGAAAACTGGACTGAAGAGGATCGTAGATACCATGGATGTTAAGATGGTTCTCCAGCTGCAGTGCAACTACTTTCTCATTCATCTTCCCAACAAAGGGAAGGTTAGAGATAGGTTTGTAGTTAACCAAGCAGGTAGAGTCCAAAGAAGCTTTCTTAAGGAGTGGTGTCACCACCGCCTCCTTCAGGGAGCTAGGGAACTCGCCCATCTCTAAGGAGCACCACACAATCTTAGCAAGGACAGAGCTGATAGAATCCATACACCCCAAAATAAGGCATGTTGGGCCTGGGTCCAAACTACAGCACATCGGCTGCATATTCTTGACAATCCGCATGATGCCGGCGATCTCCGGCCATTCGAAGGAGAACCAAGAAAACCGAGGGGCAGTGGCCAAGCACCAACCACCATCAACCCCCATAGAGTGTGCTGGTTGGATCTCAGCCCTGATGTTGGCCACCTTATCAGTAAAGTATCAAGCAAACTCCTCACACTTAAGCTGTGAAAATGCACTTCGGACCCGCAGACAGGTTGGGTTGCACAACCTGTCCATGGTTCGAAAGAGCTGGGCTGGTCGATTCTGAGCTGCAGCAATCTCCCTGGACAGGAACTCTACCTTCTTACGGGTGATTGCTGATTGATAGACCCGGTAATGCTCTACCAATCAAAGGTGGTCAACATCCAGGGCGGATTTCCGCCAGCGTCGCTCTAACCTTCGTCCAACGTGTCTCAACTCCTTCAAGGTCCCATCGAACCTGGGGGAACTGCGGGTGAAGAGAAAGAAGACGAACACAGACAGGAGCGATAGAGTCCAGGGCTTCCATCACGGCCTTATTATAGGCCTGAACTAAGCTTTCTGGACTCCCGCTTGCACCCAGCAATCCCAGTAGGTTTAGTACCACCAACAGGCCATCAGGGGGTCACATCCCTCAAAGGGCAGTATCTGACCATCTCCACAGGGGCAGGCCTATAGGGGGGAACCTGGAAATTGAACCTTATGGTGTGGTGGTTGGACCATCCGACTGGTTCTACCACCACATTGGTGGTCTCCATACCCAGGAGGAAAACCAGATCGAGTAGTGACTGTGATTATGAGTTGCAGAGGCAACAACCTGTGTGAGGCCCAAGGAGTACGTAAGTGGGAGGAAATCCTGACCAAATTGTGAAACTTCATCGTTGACCCAGGCATTGAAGTCACCCAGTACCATCAGCCTAGGTGACTCAAACGCCATGTCAACAACGAAGTCCGTGATTTTCTGTAGGAACAGTTTCTCACCTCCGGGTAGATGGTAAATGAGAATGATCTTACACCCCACACCTGCAACAGTGACACACACAATTGATCTGAGTTCCTCAGCCGGCACTCTCACAAGGCCCAATTCTGATCTAAATTAAATGGCTACACCCCCGCCCCTGCGGTCTGATCTCGAGTGATGTATCACCGAGAACCCGGCCAGAATGGCCGCCTCCAGAAAGGGGCCAGCATTATGATCCAGCCAGGTCAGTGTGTGGATTTAAAAATGGATGGTACTGACACAAGGGCCTGATAAGGGCAGGAGGTGTAAAGGGGGAGGGAAAAAGGGAGATGGTTGGTCACTAGAGCCACTGCATTAGTAATAAATAGGGGTTGGCAGATTGGATGGGTGAGTGGGCCTTTTTCTGCTGTCATGTTCTGTTTTAATTTTTTTTACCACCCCCGTTTTATCTCTTTCCCTCACCTCCTGCCTCAGTGATCAGGAACTTTGCAGCTGCACAGTTCCTCCAGTTTAGCAAACCAGGCACCTTCAAAACACAGTGTCAGTCCTGCTCCATTAATGGCTGGCTGTAAGGAGTGCTTGACCTGTCATAATCTGCTCAGCCTGCAGCCAAGTGTGGAACTTCAGGGCTCAGGCACAGGTACTAGAGCACCTTGGATGTTTTAAAGAGCTGATTTCATCCTTAATTGCAGGCTAATAAAGAGAAGTACTTGTGAGGTGTAAAATACACTGGACTCCAGGAAACATCTTAAGCTCTGTCTGACTTGGGAACCAGAAAGGACTGAAGAGAAAACCCCTATTCTCCAGAAACCATTTGTACTTTTTGGTGTGGATTTTACCTTATACCTTCTCGATCAACACTGTGCTGAAGAAGTTCTTTTGGAAGGCAGTTTAGTTGCTGGTAAAGTGAAGACACCGTATTTGCAGTAACAATGAAAAGGAGACTGCTAGAGGTAAGTTTTTCTGAAATGCAGTGGTGGCTTGTCAACACACCCAGGCAGGATCATTCCAGTGTCAGTTATTCAAACAGCTGTGTATGAAAGCATTGAACATTTTGACATAAACTTTTTTATTCTAGTTTAGATTTCCCCTTATCTCCTGACTTGTGTGATACCCTTCTTTCCCCATTTTGAGTCTGCTTTCGCACTTTTTTTCTCATCTGAAATAATAAAAGGAGCGTTCCTTTTAATATTGCTGGGACCAGGTTTTCAGCAGTATTCTCAGCTGTTTTTGAACATTTATTGTTCCATAAGGTCAGGGGGTACTGCTTACTGCATGATAGTTAATTTTAATTACAACAGAAGTGATTTTAAAGAACTGATGTATAAAACAGCCGAGAATACCAATGAAAACCTGGTCCAAGCCGTACTAAAAGAAGCGCTCCTTTTATTATTTCAAACGTGAAAAAAATACTAAAGCTGACTTAAACTGTGGGAAAAAAGGGGATTATACAAATTGGGAGATAAGGGGCAGTCTAAAATAGAATAAAAGAATATAGGTCAAAATTTTCGCTGCTATCATGCAGTGCTGCTTTCAGTTACAAAAAGTACCTAAATAATTTTTTGTGTAACAAGTACACCATGTCAATACATGTAAAAACCATCTCCTGCATCTCTAAAGCTGTAACCTTTGGACACCCTAAATCTCCCTTGACCATAACACTAACTTACCAAAACATGTCACAGTATTACCAAACATGCATGTGCAAGGTAGCAGACACTGTGAAACTCTTGCTTTTGTGTTACGGAAATTGGTGGCCCTTTCTGGCCAACCTGATGTCCCTCCAAGTTAGTCTCTGTCTTATAGCTCTTAGAAAGAAACTTTCTTAGTAGAATGAGCAGTGGTAGTCATCTAAAAGTCGGTGTGCTGCATAAATTATGCTAATTATTCTTACAGAGGCCAATGAATGGCTTATATCACATACAGTAGCTATATAGATATACTGTAAGTATTTAATTCCATAAGTTTTTCATAAAAAAGAAGTGTTGCCCAATAAGTCCATACACAGTGAAAGTACTAAAGTGAACATTGAGTTATTGTCAATGGGTAGCAGACATATTGTGCTCAGTCTGAGCTCTGAGAGGGCTTTTAGGAGTTTGACATTCCCGTACCTATCACAGCTACAGAATCCCCTATCTCCACCCCAGTTCTGCCCACTCTCCACCTTTTTGCTGCTTTTGGCTATGAAGTACCTGTCCATTCAGAGGGCTGAAAAATGCAAGGTGAAAGTGGATTTTCATGTGCAGCTTGTAATTCCTACTAGTAGTGTTTCCTATGCTGTTCGTTCCACATATGTGATGCTGTTCAGTGCTTTGTTTCTCTGCCTGAAAGGAATGGTGGAGATGTTGCATAATATCCACTGCTTGTTCTTGTGTGCTGCCAACTATGACAGTAGAACAGCAGGTAATCACTTTGTACTCCACTTTTACTAACTATGCCACTATTGGCAGTGACTCCTCCAGTGCCTTCCAACCCACACTTGTCTGCAGCTCCTTTGGTCTCCCTCCACAATGCCATGATCAGTGGCACTAGCAGCTTGCCCCCACTCCTCAAAACCACAATCTGTGGCAGCTCCTCAGGTCTCCCTCCAGAGAGCAGGACATTCTGAACAGTGCCACGATCAGTGCCCACCAACCTCAAGCCAAACCAGCTTAAACCCAATATACGTAAACAACACTCCTGAAAAACACCACATTAGGGTGCCCAACCCCCAGTGCTGGCTAATAACAACTCCCCCCAATGGTCTGCAGATAACACCTGGTGCTGCCAAACAAGCCCCACACACATCGTGACACCGAGATGCCCAACCCCTGATGATGACTAATAACCCCCCATCTCCATTACAGTATGCAACACCTGGGTGCCCAAACCCTGGTGCCGGCTAACAACACTCCCCCAACAGTGTGCAACACTGGGGTGCCCAACCCTGGTGCTACCAAAGAACACCATCCCACACACAAACTCTGACACCAGAGTGCCTAACCCCCATGCCACTGCACCCACCACCACAGTATGTGACATCAGGGTGCCAAACAACCCACCGATACTGGGATGTCCAGTCCCCAGTACTGGATCCCTGAAATAAGAAAAGACGTCCCTTATTGTTCCCTTTTTTTTTTTAAACCTGAAACAAAACCATCCATTGTTGTCTTCTAGCCCCCCAACCCCCCAACGACCCCACTCCCTCACTTACTAACTAGGGTCCTACAAAGTATTCCTGACTTAGTGATAGGCAAAGATCCTGTTAGGCATGGTACCCTCATCCATATTGGCAACCCACTGTGCACCACTGACAATCTATATATATACTCATATATTATGATAATTATTACTATATTTAGGGCGTTGGCACTTACCGTACAAGAGTAAGTGACCAGGAATATTATTGTTATAATGATTATTGCTTGTAATGCAAGTAGCATGCCAAGAATACATGCTGTGTTCTTTGTGTTCTTCTGAGAAGTCATTGTATAGCCTGCACTGCCATCATGTGGATTTATGTAACACTGCACTTATATCATGTATTTTGTATGAGTTCTTTGTTCTCATTTTTAGCTCATTTTACACTTTTTGTATATCTCTAGATACTCTGTGGAGCCACCTAACCTTTGGTCACTAGGGCTTATTTTATGTATCTAGTTAGCTTGTGAAGGTAATAGTTACTATGGTGATTATCATCATATATGTTACTGCATTACGTATCCCCTCTAAGACCACTACACACCCTGGGGTATTTGGGAAACTCGACTCCCAGTGTCTGTATTGGTAAGAATCTGGTTTAGGGTATAAGTCTGATTCTGTGTAATAAATGAGTTTATTATCGCCTATGCCGCTTGTCTGTTGTTTCTTCTACTAGCTTATTACAACCAAGAACCTGAGAAGTGTGGCTACATTACTGGCCACACCTGACATTTTGGTGACTGTATACAGGTGGTCTAAACTAGCAGAGATTCACTGTTTGCTGGCACTTTCCCTTGCGGGTAGTAAGTAGGTGTATACACCTGTACCACCTCACCCATATTTTTCACTCTGTAGTATTGTGTACAGTCTAGCTGCTTACTGGGCAGGGTTGATGCAGTCTCACACTGTTCAGTGGCAGTTTTGACTTGTAGGATTGCGAGAGTGCAGACACCCGATCGTCTGTTGGGTTCAACCATTGTGGATCGATACACAGCAGGGTAACCACTGATGGATCCATTTGATTTTCCTGACCTTTTCCACAATGTCAAATAGCTGCACAGATCTGAGACTCAATGTCTCTAACTTTCTTGCTTCCCATGGAGGCTGGAGTCACTTTACGCTGGACGCAAAACACTCAGATAACTGTGCTGGGGATCTCAACCCAGTACTCCGAGGTGCGACAAACGGCCAAGAAGTGTGACAACAAAGGGGTGTCAGCTACGGTTCTTTATGCTGCTGTGGAAGCCTCCGAGGTGAGGTTTCATTCCCTTGAACTGCAACTCTCAGCTCTTAAGAAAGAGATGGGATTGCTGGTGTTTGCATATCTTAAGAAAGAGCAGAGGCTGGGGGATAAACTTCAGTCGCTGTGTAGTAAGAATGAGACTCTTTTGCATTGTACTATACAGAATAATGATCTTGAGTTATGCATGTTGAGAGAGGAATGTGATGTTTTGAAGCAGGATAAGAAGCAGGTTTTGCAAATGAATGATTTGCTGAGTAACATGAATGAGTCGTTGTGGGAGGAGAATGAGGAGTTGCAGGAGGACCTGAAACAGATAAGTCATGAGTTGAATAGAGAGCTTAGGGACAACTGCGAATTGAGCGCCGTGTAGAGAGTGTTACAGAAAGCGGTTGCAAAAGGTGTAGGGCAGAACACTGCAAAAGTTATTCACACTCAGTGTAGGGCTAAGATGGCAAGGCTGCATCATCAGCGAGAAGTGTTGGCTGGTCATGTCAAAGCGATGGGTGGCTTCCATTACACGCCCATGATCTTGCGTCATCCAGCGATGACGATTCCGGCAGTGAGAGCCACACCTTCAGTTTCTTAATTCCACCATTCACAAGATGGAAGTACCCTACACTCTCCCATCGTCACTCTATGTCATGAAAGACGTGATGAGTATCATGTGCAATGCCATGATGATGACCCCCATGATAGGGCGGAAGGTCGAGGCCGAGCCCCTCTGATTGCCATCCTGAAAAAGGAAGACAAGCAGGAGATTGAGCAAATGATCGAGACAGCCCTTGCTAGGACAGAGATGACTGAGGAGCAAAAGCAGATCTTCCAGGAACACATGAAAAACATATGAAGGAAACTGCTACTCAGCAGTCACTTGTCCGCTCTGTGGCTGATGCCGCAGCTGAGACCTCCCTTTGTGTCGCACATACCCGGAACCCTTTTCCTGATCCACGTCCCATAATTCAGACTAATTTCCTTCAGGTGGCCCACTCTGTACAGCGGATCACTGACAGTATAGGCTGCATGACCCCCAATGACAGTCTCAGCTGTCATTTGGAAAAAGTTTGTTCCAAGTACGAGATGCTCAGTCTGTCGATGACCTACCAGCTACAGGTTCTCTGGCAGACTGTAGACCCTGGCTTCTGGTCGAAACTTTTAGAGGATGTTCGCCAAGTCGTGGATGCGACTCTTGATGACATTGCAGCAGAACTCATTGCCGCACACTCTCCAGGCATAGTCAGCGTGATGTTGGCCCATCCTGTCAAACAGTATGCCAAAGAGAGTCTAGCGACATACCACCAGAGGTTGTGGCTGACCTACCGTACTGGCAAGCTACTTTCACAGGAGGACGTGGACACTGAGCAAATTGAATACAAGACCTTGTTTATTCAAAACATGATTCCAGCAGTGCATGACAAGGTTGAGCCTGCGGTTTTCCCCCAAACTGATAAATTTTTGGAGATTCTCTGGCAGACGGATCGTATCTACCAGCTCTACCTCTGAGAACTGAATTCCGGCTCAAAAGTCAAGGGGGCCACAGCACAATTTACCAGAGAGCTCTCAACCCACTACACAGTGGAGGGCAGTACCCAGGACAACAAGGCTGCACCCTCAGATGATAAGCAGAACCCCAAGACAGGTGGAAACCACAACAGAAATAGGAACAGACAAAGAAATTGGATTAAGTCCAATTCCAATTAGAATGACAACCGGGGCAATCGAAATTATCAACAAGGCCCCTCCTGCCGAGATATAGTGGTGGAATAGCAACCTCTATACACTTCTCGGGAAGGTCCAAGTGGTGGCCGAGGCCATCCCAAAACAGACTGTTGCAGCATTAGCTCCTAGTAATCAGTCCTTACTAGGCCAGGGAGACACAGGAACCTCCACTGGCTAGGCTCCAGCAGGCCCAAATCTTGAGGTCTTGTCTATTGCAGCTACCACTGCCCGCCAGCCTCTCTGTACCCTATGTGGGACCTGGAACATGCCAGGCAAGATGCTGCCAGCCTGTGTTTTCAGGAACCACCTGGAGACAGTGGTAGTAGTTCAGATTGACAATTACAGGCCTCAGTCCTTATTGTGAATAATATTATTATTGACATAAATGGAAGGCCATGGTTGGGAGCCACCAAATTGTTTTATTGCTCAATACAGGCATGGCTGTGTCTGTGTTACATGATGAGGATGGAATGAATTCCTTTTGGTTCACTGGGTGGAGGACCAATGCTCAAGATATGGCTGGTACAAGACTGCCTACCTACCACTCTATTGTACTCTTCATGTTGTTGGGCACCCTCAAAACAAATCACACTTTTGACCTCATGGTACTGTGTCATCAACCCAGTATCCTAGAAATTGCCTTCTTAGTACCACGTAGCTGTGTAGTAGACTTAGCCAATCGGCCCCTGATCCAAATCAGAGGACAATACCACACGGTCATCATTCCTGATTCCCATGTGGGTGCTGCCAGTCAACGATAAGGAATATGATGTCATAGTTCTATTCCATAAACACACATTTTCCAAGGACCTGTTTCCCATCCAACAGAAGCACCTTAAAGTTTTTCCAGCACACAAACATGATTGTGGAAGAATGCACGCTATAATTGAAATCCTTGGCCCTGATCATGACAGGCAAAGGCGATACCCTTTTCCTGCAGAGGCCTTGCCATCACTAAGAGAAACCATCAAGTCACTCTTTCAGTAAGGTGTGATCAGGCCTTGTGTCTCGACCACCAACTCCCCTATTTTGCCCGTAAAGAAGCCCAATAATTCTTGGAGACTCACTATTGATTACAAGAGACTTAACCAAGTCACCCCTAGCTGCTCCCCTACAGTAGCGTCAGCACCAGATGTGCCCAAATTGCTAACACCAGACCATAAGTGGTTTGGTGCCCTTGACATCTCCAGTGGATTTTGGTCTTTGCCATTGGCCCAGGAAAGCCAATACAAGTTTGCTTTCAACTTTGAGGGTCGTCCGCACACTTGGACCTGCCTCCCACAGGGTTTTCACAACAGCCCCTCCCTCTTCCAACTACACATGATGGACTGCTTGCAGGGTTTCTCTGCCCCACAATCTCTTCTGCAGTATATGGATGACTTACTCCTGGCAACCACTACCAAGAAGCAACATCCTGACCTCCTTAATGAGTTACTTACTCTGACAGAGAGCAGGCCTCAAGTGGAACCCCACAAAATCACAGCTGTGCCAGAAAGAGGTCATCTTCCTTGGTCTGCATATCACAGAGCAAGGCAGAAGCCTGGCCTGAGGAAGATCCAAGGCCTACAGGATGTATCTGGCAGATCCTGCCAGACGAACCTAGTTGAGTACTACAACTGGGTTACCAGGGAACTGGACAGGGGCCATGCAGTGGACATCCTATATTTGGACTTCAGCAAGGCCTTTGACTGAGTGCCGCATGGGAGGCTGGGGGAAACTAGAATACATTGGGATGGGGACAAAAATGGTCAACTGGATCACCAACTGGCTGAGGGGTAGGCAGCAAAGGGTGGTGGTGGGAAACTCTCATCACCAAGAGACATTACCAGTGGGGTGACCCAGGGTTCAGTACTGGGACCGGTGCTCTTTGGGATAGTTATAGCTGATATCTCAAACGGGATCCGGAGTAGAAACAGTCTGTTCACAGATGATACTAAGATCGGTGCAGTGGTAGATGACATGGAGGGGTGGAGGGGGCTACAGGAAGACCTGACCAAACTACAGGAATCATCCAGAAAAATCCAAAGCTAGGAGCTCAGATATTCAGTTCAATGTGCTCACTCAGTCATTTGTAGTTTCAATTTTCTTTTATTTTTTTAAAATCTCCTACGTTTCAAGTTTAATGTTGAAGTTAAATGCAGGAGCTGATGCTATGGACTGTGCAGGATATTGTGCAAAAGTGTACAAACATTTTTTTGATATGTTTAATTTTGCAGAGAGTTGTATGATAGTAGAAACCACTGCACAGTTGGAATAGGAAATATAAGAAGTTCAAATGGTAAATAAGTGAAGTGAGTCCTTAAATTATAAATAACATAGCAGAAAGAAGTGTGATGAAATTGAAATGACAGTATGAAAATTTTTATTTCTGTGTTTAAAATAGATTTTGAATGCCCCGTGAGCAAACTCAAAGGAGCGAAATGTAGGGGATTTTAACAAATAAAAGAAAATTGAAATTACAAACGACTGAGTGAGCACATTGAACTGAATATCTGAGCTCCTAGCTTTAGATTTTTTGGGATGATTACTGGACACCTTCAAGGGAGCTCATCTTAAGGATTCTTAAACACCATTACCCATTTGTATTATTGTTTAAACAAACTACAGGAATGGTTGGAGACATGGCAGTTGGGGTTCAATGCCAAGAAGTACAAGGTACTGCACTTCGGAGCAAGGAACTAGGGGAGGAAATATCAATTGGAAGGGGTATGGTTGTAAAGCACAGTGGAGGAAAAGGATCTAGGGGTACTAATAACGGGGAGTATGAACCACTCAACTCAGTGTAGGAAGGCAGCTGCAAAGGCAAATAAGATGCTGGGGTGCATAGCGAGGGGAATCTCTTCCAGGCACAGAGAAATTATCCTACACCTGTACTGGTCACTGATCAGGCCGCACCAGGAATACTGCATGCAGTACTGGCGGTCGTTCCTGAAGAGGGACATCAGATTGCTGGAGGGAGTGCAGCGTAGGACAATGAAGATGATACAGGGGCTTGAGGAAAAATCCTACGAAGAGAGGCTGGGAGAGCTGCAAATGTATTCCTTGGAAGAGAGGAGGGATGGGGGGAATATGATAGAAACTTTTAATTACCTAAAGGGTATGAACAGGATTAATACAGAAGGGATTCTTCAGATCAGAAGGGGGAGGGACAAGACAGGGCATCGGCTGAGATCCAGGAGGGAAATCAGGAGACACATTTTAATGGAAAGGGTGGTAGATAAGTGGCACACTCTGCCCGAGGAGGTGATATCGTGTAGAACATTGGGAGGATTTACAAGAGGGTGGGACAGAGTGAGCAGGGCTCGAATTTAGCGGTATTCCGGTACATTTTGGATACCAAAACTCTTGCCGGAGTTCCAAATTCGAGCACTAGTATCCAGCCGAAAATAACAGTTGTTTTCCCCGATGCTGACATGCAGTACCAGCTTCTGAATGAGAGGTGGCACTGTTCCTACATAAAATGGGCAAACTCTTGCTCTGTGAATGCAGCTATGTGAGCTGCTTTATGTGCAGTCTAGTAGAGATGGCAGGATTTTTCTGTTTCTTTAAACAAACAGGGTTGTAATTGATCAACTAGACCATATCCCTCTCCCACCACAGAGCAAGTTGGCTGGCGTGAGGTCATAGAAGAAAGTTGCAGGAGAAAGGAGGGAGCATAGAAAATGAAACAGATCAACTGGGACCGAGCTGAAAGAAAAAAAAAGATATAAATACAATTTATTTATTTATTTTTTTTTTACTGGAGTTTGCCTTCAGAGCAGAATAGTAATTTTATTGTTTTCCTATGCTTTTTTTTTTTTTTTTTGGTACCAGCAGCTGCTGTTTACTTCTGAGGAAGACCCGTCCCCTCCGAATGTTTAGTCAGAGGACAAAATCCTTGCGCTACAACTGCAGTATGATAGGCTTTTTGTTTGTATTTGCAGTCTGTTAGTAATGTCAGTTGTACAGTATTCTGTCATCGTTTGTGGTTCGGCGGACATCTGTTTGGCAGCAGTGCAGTAAGGTATTGGCTGATCCACTTGGACTCCATCTTCCTTGAGTGATGCGAGTGTCTCTTTGTTTCAACAGTGCTTTTGCCCATATTGTAAATATTTTATTACTGATTTTAATGTGGCTGTTGAAGGGTTTAAGAAAAAGTCATTCTGTTTCTGTTTTCAGTTGAGAGATCCATCAGGGGAGCTAATCTAGGAATGCGTGTATGGATAATAGTTCAAATACTTGTGTTGGGAGAAGTTCAGAATAGCCTAGGCTGGAGGAAGAGGGGCAGTGTTTGTTACCTTCATGGCGCTTGTAGCGCCTGGCTGCAGTCTGCATCATTATTCTCGTTGTTGTCTTCTATGGCTTGCTCAGGATGTCGGGGAGGAACTGGCTCAGTGTTTGTAAACCTTGTGATGCTTGTAGTGCCTGGTGCATTTTGCCCCACTCATTGTTGCCCTTAGAGGCTTACTCATGAAGTCGGGGAGCAATGCAAGGCTGGAAGAATGTCACCCTCACAGCACGTGTAGTGCCTGGTTGCTGTCTGTCCCACTTGTTTTTGCTCTAAGGTTTGCTCATGAAGTGAAGGAGTAATGCAAGGCTGGAGAAACTTACTTACTTTGTCACCCTCGCGGTGCTTGTAGCGCCTGGCTGCTGTCTGTCCCACTTGTTTTTACTTTCAGAGGTTTGCTCATGAAGTCGGGGAGCAATGCAAGGCTGGAGGAACTTGCTTACTTTGTCACCCTCGGAGCGCCTTGTTGCTGTCTGTCCCACTCGTTTTTGCTCGCAGAGGTTTGCTCGTCAAGTTGGGCAGCAATGCAAGGCTGGAGGAACTTGCTTACTTTGTCACCCTCGTGGCACTTGTAGCACCTGGTTGCTGTCTGTCCCACTCATTTTTGCTTTCAGAGGTTTGCTCATGAAGTTGGGGGAGCAATGCAAGGCTGGAGGAACTTGCTAGCACCTGGTTACAGCTGGCTCCACTTGTTGTTGGTCTCAGAAGCTGGTTGCACATGTTGACGGAGAGCCTGTGTGCTACAATTGTATAGGGGCAACTTAATGTGCACTGTGGCTGATTTTTAGGGTAGTGCAGGTTGGGAGGTCTTTGCCTTCTAAGCACCTGCTGGTCTGGTCCCACTTCATTAGTTGGGGTGGGGTGAGGGGAATTGTAACTACTTGTGTAAAGGGTTGTGGGGGGGTTGGGGTGCAACTTTTGTCTGTATCCCTGTTCCCGAGCCATGGTGTCCACCTGTTTGTCCAAACCAGGACAGAACAAACAAGTTGCTGCAAAGCCTATGTGTTTTAGCAGCTCAGAAACTGCAGAGGACAGTAATGAAATAAAATTCTAGAATCGATGCAAGAAGGACTGGAAAAGGTGCTCTTTGAGCTATGCTTTGGCTTTCAGGCCTTCAAGAACTTTATTATCACATCATTTCCATTCCATTTTGAATGGAATTACCACATAACGTAATTGTCAGTTTTGAATGAAATTACCAAAAAAATGTTATTGTATGAGACAACTAAGACTATAAAAATGAAACTGTAATAAAATATGAGCCAACTGAGGCTAGAAAAAAAAGTCTGAGACTATAAAAATGAAAGTTTACAAAACAACTCATTTCCTTTTGTTAGATATGTTTATTTTGAGAGTTTTATAAAAAGATTAGTTGTATTTCAAGTATTCTAGCTTTAAAAATATAAAAACCCATTAAAATTGAGTGGGATACCAAATTTCCAGGTGGAATACCCACATTTTGCATCTGGTATTCCACCAAGAATATCCCTTTTTTTTCTTAAACTCTACCCCTGGTGGGGGGGGGGGTGGTTATGAGGAGGGGAGGGTGGGTCAGCTGCAAGTTGAGGGGCTAGCTGCACAATCGAGCAGACTTGATAGACCGTGGAGCCTGTTTTTGCTGGCATTTCGTATGTTCGTATGTATGTACTTGCCACTTCCCACCAGTGTGGCAACACTCAGATGTTTCCTGAGAATGGTCAACTATTCCAGGGATTTTATTTGTTACTTTGCGCAAAAGGCCCACCCCTCTGTATGAGTTCCCGAAAAAAGACATTCTCTGGACTTGGGATTCCATCCAAACTAATGCTGTAACCTTTCTGAAACAGGCCTTGGCCTCTGCTCCAGCATTGGTTAACCCCAATCTAGCTTTACACTTCCATCTGGAAACCGCTACTTCAGACACTGCTGTGTCTGCAGTACTTGCTCAGAAGGTTAATGGCATTCTGAGACCTACTGCCTATGCTTCCCAGATGTTGTCTCCAGTGGAACAGAAATACAATCTCTGTGAGAGACACCTTCTGGCTACCTACTGGGCTGTGAAGCATTTCTTGTACATTGTTGGGTATTCACCCATCATTCTGCACACCAGTCCTACTCCCACAAACTTTCTGTTGTCAGACAGAGTGAAGGATGGCTCAGCATCCAATATCAGACTGACTCACTGGTCCCTTCTTCTCCAGGACCATGACATACAGGTCCATGCTGCTAAAATGCCCTCAGTTCTGGCCCATGGTCTCCTGTACCAAGGGGCCCCACATGATTGCACATGAAGTAAGCTGTTGGTTAACTAGGATCTGCAGCTTATCTGTTAGGTAGGAAAATGGGCAGACTAGGTGGGCCAAGCGGTCCTTATCTGCCGTCAAATTCTATGATTCTATGTTTCTATGATTGTTCACTCCAGCCTCCTGAGTTGCCTGATCCAGGACCCTTTCTTCCTGCTACCCCAAAACTCCTTGCTGACACTTCCTGTATCATGTCTTTACAGATGGCTCTACCTCGTATCATCAAGGAGAACAGATAGCTGGATTTGGGGTGCTCATCATGTACCCTAATGGTAACACTGTCCATGCATCTACACACTGCAGTGTTGCAACTTCTCAGTAAGCCGAATTGGCAGTTGTGGCATGTGCTCTCAAACTAATACATCATGGTACCACAGATACAATCATCTTTACAGACCCCAAATGGGTCTGTTGCTGTTTAACTGAATTTCTTCTGTTCTGGGAGAAGAACTCCTTCACATCTTCTGATGGCACACCGGTCAAATACAGGTCACTCTTTGTGTACATTCGTACATTGACTCAACAGTTTAAGCACAAGCTGTTCATACACAAAGTGAAGGCCCACTCCAAGACTGATCCATACCACTGTTTCAACGATCGAGCAGACACTCTTGCCAAAGAGGGTGCTCGAAGGGGGGACACGTGGGATATGGCTAACCCTGTAGCTCTGACAGCTGTACAAATAGCTGCTATGAAAAAGAAGAAACCTGAATCTTTTGTGACACTGGACTTGTTCACAGCACAGAAATCTGATCCTCAGCTGAAAGAAGTTTTCGAATTCCTAGATAAAGGAACTGAACAAGAGCTGCCAACCAACAACCCCTACAAGAAACGTGCAAACAAACTACATCTATCACATGACAACAAGCTGACATGGTATCAACCTAATGACCTGAACTACAAGCTGTGGGTAGTTCCCGAGTCACTGCGATCGGAGTTCATCCATCAGATTCATGACACCCCGACTGGTGGACACCAGGGGATGGAAAATACAGTCCAGAGACTGAAGTCTGTGGGTAGATGGCCTGGCATTACCAGAGATGTCAAATATCTGCCTGGATAAAAAACTGGCTGGACAACAGGATGCAAAGGGTAATAGTAAACAGAGTCCACAGTGAAGAAAGGAGGGTAACTAGCGGGGTACCGCAGGGTTCGGTACTGGGAACGGTCCTCTTTTATGCCTTTATAAGTGACATTGGAGTGCACCTGGAAGGAAAAGTATGTCTCTTTGGAGATGACACAAAGATCTGCAACAGGGTTGATACACAAGGTGGGGTGGAAAGGATGAAAAAGGACTTGGCAAGGTTGGAGGAATGGTCAAATACTGTATATTGTCGCTCATATTCAATGGAAAGAAGTGCAAGGTAATGCATCTGGGAAACAAAAACCCAGGGGAAGAGTACACAATGGGGGATGAGTTAACAGCAACAACAACAAAAATCGAAAGAGACCTAGGAGTAATTATATCAGATGCCCTAAAGGTGGGCAAGCAATGTGAGAAGGCAGTAAGGAGGGCTGGGGGAATACTGGGATGCATAGGGAGAGGCATCAACAGTAGAAAACAGGAAGTTGTTATCCCTCTGTACAGACAGTTGGTGAGACTTCATCTGGAGTACTGCGTGCAATTGGAGACCCCATCTCCGCAAAGACATCAACAGAGTGGAGGCTGTTCAGAGGAGGCAACCAAAATGGTGCAGGATCTGAACCAGAAGACATGTGAGGAGAGACTAAAGCAGCCTAATATGTATACCCTTGAGGAAAGGAGGGTGAGGGGGGACATGATAGAAACTTTCAAGTATCTCAAGGGAATTAACAAAGTACAAGAGGGTAGCATCTTTCAGAAGAAGAGATGTGCAAGAACAAGGGGGCACAATTTGAAGATAGAGGGGGGATGGTTCAGAGGTAATGTGAGGAAGTATTTCTTCACAGAGAGGGTTGTAGATGCATGGAACAGCCTTCCTGAGGAGGTCGTAGAGTTAAAAACAGTGGGAGAATTCAAGAATGCATGGGACAGACATAAGGCAATTCTAGTGGGGAGTAGGAAGAAGTAGTCTGTTGGTTAACTAGGCTCTGCAGCTTATCCGTTAGGTAGGGAAATGGGCAGACTAGGTGGGCCAAGTGGTCCTTATCTGCTGTCAAATTCTATGTTTCTATCTTGCCCTGTCACTTTCTCCCATCTGGGATCCAAGCTGTTGACCATTTGTACTGCAGTTGGTAACCTTTCCACTGTACCATCTGCTCAGACCTACTGTTTTCATCTCTTTTGTTTGTATTGCATCCTCCCATAGCTATCATGGTGTCTTATGCTGCTGTCTTTCACATTGCCTCTCTCTACCTCTTTCCTGCTCTGCTTCTTCTCTCATTAATCCCCCTTCATCCTCCAAGCAATCTCTCTCTAGCAATAACCCCCTCCTTCTCTCTCCTAACTCTTCTCTCCCCTCTAACACCTATCTATACCCTAATTTCCTTCTTTCCCCTTCTCCACCATCTCTCACCTACTCTGTTCCACTCCCGGCCTCCCCACCCCCTACCATCTCACCCACCACCTCTGTTACTGATCCCTCCCGTTCCCACCCTCCTTGTCTTCCCTGTGCTTCGATCACTTCCCATCCCTGTCACTACCTCAGCAACCCTCTCCTCTTGCACCTCCCCTTCCCGCTGCATGCAATGCCTAGCCACTGTAAGGGTCCTTGCTGTCCTCCTCATTCTCTCTGGAAATGTTCACCGTAATCGTGGGCCCCCTTCTGTTAACTCTCCTCACACTTCAGTGCCCCATTTGCTGTGCTTTGCATCCATGAACATACGCAGTTTGCTAAAGAAATTCCCTGACTTAGAGGGTTGGACTGCTCTACATCAGCTTGATATCTTGGCCATTGTTGAAACCTGGCTTACCAAGGCCACCCCTGATGCTGCTGTTGTCCTCCCTGGGTATATGCTTTTTCGGGAGGACCAGATCTCAGAGTGTGGCGGGAGTTGTGCCATATACCTCCGCAACTCAATCGAAGGGCACCCTTGCCTCCTCCTGGGGCTCATCCCATGATTTCTGGAACAATATCAAGGAACTTAATGGCAAGGCTGTGACCCCTCCTCCTGCCCTTCTCTTTGTTAATGGTGCCTTGTCTACTGATCCTAAGGCTATTGCTGACTGCTTAAATAGTTCCTTCTCTGACCTCTCGGCTGTCCTCCCTCAAAATGTTTTTGATCCAGTCCCACCCCCCTCTCCGATCCAGCTGCTCATCCCCCATTCTACTTCAAGGCCCTCTTCCCTCATGAAGCAAGGCCCTACCTGCTCAGATCACTTAAGAGCACGGGTCATAGCAGTGACTCCATCGACACCAAACTGCTTAAAAGGGTCCTAGATGCTGTCCTCAGCCCCCTTACCAAATAGCTGAACCACTCCCTCTGCCTCAGTCAATTCCCCCTTGCCTGGAAAACAGCAGTGATCACCCCTCTTCATAAATCTGGCGACCGGACCTCCCCCAGCAACTATCGCCCGATCTCCATCCTCCCCCCTCTCTCTAAGGCTCTGGAGAAAATCGTGGCCGATCAGCCCTCTGACTGCCTCTCCACCTATAACCTCCTCTGCTGTGAACAACAGGGTTTTCGTCGCACACACAGCGCCACTACGGCCCTTATTGAATTGTCCAATTTCTTTCACACTGCTCTTGACAAAGGTCATGTTGCTGGCTTTGTCTTCACTGACTTGTCAAAAGCTTTTGACTCTGTCCACCACTTCCTTCTCCTCTCTTCTCTCCAACCCCTCGGCCTCTTGCAGGGTGTGTTGAACTGGTTCTCCAGTTACCTTTCCTCCCCCACCCAGTGTGTCAAAATTGAGTCTACTGCCTCCTGCCCACGACAGGTTCGTTACTGTGTTCCCCAGGGCTCCATCCTAGGGCCCTTGCTTTTCAACTTCTATCTGAAGTCTCTCCCCTCCACTTGTAAATGAAACCTACTTTATGCAGACAACGCTGTCCTGTTTGACTCACGCTGATCCTCTCCTCCTACAAAACTCCCAGCAGGACTCCTTCACCCAGGCTGAACGCTGGTTCTCTGACCACAGGCTGGTTTTGAACTTAGAGAAAACTAAAACCGTGCTTTTTGCGCATAACCAGAGTAAACGTAAAGATTATCCACTCTGGGTTTTATCTAGTACCCTCTTCCCCTGTGAACAAACCTCCTCCTTCAAATATCTTGGTGTTCTCTTTGATCCCTCCCTATTCTTTCATGACCACATCCGCTCCCTTTGCTCCGTCATCAATTCTAGGATAGGCCTACTGTATTTCCATTGTGACTGTCTCACCACTGAAGCACTAATGTTGGCCATCTCATCCTTGGTACTGTCCCTCGTGGATTATGGTCTGCTTATTTATGGTGCCGCTGACAACACTGCTCTGCACAAAATTAAGCTATCCCTCAATAAGGCCTGCCAGCTGCTTATAGGTTCCCCATGTCTTACTCATACTTGCACACTGTATTCCCTCTCTAACTTCCTTAATCTGGAGGAAAGGCTTCTTTATCAATCTTGCCTTGTGTTAAAAAAAAATCACTGCAGGTTTGACTCCCCGTGGTCTGTCTTCTATCATACACCTATCTACCCCTTCCCTCTCTATCCGCAGTGCTGTCCGCTCCTTTCTGCAAGTCCCCAGAGCTAAGACCTTCTTTGCACAGAGGCCATTCCCTTATCTTGCACCATCATGGTACAATTCCCTGCCTGTTGCTATCACCTCCCTATCAAGATTGGGGCCTTTTAAAACTGCTCTCAAGAACCACCTCCTCTCCTCCCGCCGCTGTGACTGCCCTGGCTGAGTTTTCCCCTGCCTTTACTCCTCTCAGTCTGCCTATTTTTGACTCTGCCCTTCATTTGACTCATTATAGCCCACATTATTGTTTATGTCTGTTTATTATTGCTAATTTACCTTGACGTGAGGCCTTTATAACCAGCCCTTAATTTTGACTGCTTGCTTTGATTTGAGCTAATTTACTTTGTTTTCTGTTCAGGGCTAGAAATTCATCTTAAAAAGTGGTGTTCCACACGGAATACCATTTCAGAAGTTTTGGTATTCCGTCTTGAAAACTGGTATACCAACCCTATTGTTCATATACCACTTTTTTTTTCCACGGCATTTAACAATACATTTAGGAATACGGTTGTTTCTAGCCCAAACTGCCCTATTCAACTAAATTTGAAAACTGTTTACATTTTCTCATGCATCTTCTTGTAGGGGTCCCAGTCTCTCCAGCCAGTGTCAGTGGTGCCACATACCCCTTGATTATTTCCACAGAAGTTGCTCCTACCTAAACGCACGCACGTGCACACACACACACCTTTTCAAATTAATCATTAGTGCGTTAACGGTACTGAATAACAAAACTGCAGTTTAAGTGTCTCGCTGTATTCTATTTATTCCCCTGCTGTCCAGTTATTTCCCTAGCTACACAAATAGAAGTTGTTTTTCTATTTTTTTCTTTCTTATTTTGATTGCCTACCCCCGATCAAAAAACTAGGATTGCTGCTGTTACTAGATACGTATAAAACAAATAAGAAAAGGGAAAAAACTTTTTGTCAGTTGCTTAAATGTTAAAGCATGAAACTAGGATAGTGCTGGCTGCTTTTGTAAACAAAATAAACAACTGTGAAGTGAACTGTTACCTTATTGCTACAAATCACTGCTCAGTGCTGAAAGATTAAAGTAGTAAATCTGAGGGCAAAACTATGACAGTTTTAAGAAGTTTTGCTGCCTGTTTTTTTAGAACTCAACTGTGTATCTAAATAAGACTCACGGGACATTTTATTTAATGTAACTCAGAGCTCACTGTGGCTTAAAATTAAACAAGAAATATACTTTTCCTGATTACATTAAATAAAATGTCCACTGATTTTTATTTAGATGCACAGCTGAGTTTTAACAAATCAGGTAGCAAAACTTCTTAAAACTGTTATAGTTTTGCCCTCAGACTTCCTACTTTAATCGTTCAGCAGCACTGAGCAGTGATTTGTATCAATAAGGTAACAGTTCACTTCACAGCTGTTTATTTCGTTTACAAAAGCAGCCAGCACTGTCTTAGTTTCATAAGACTCTGACAAAAGCTTTTTCCCTTTTCTTATTTTATATATATATCTACCAACGCGGCAGCAATCCTACTTTTCAGCACTGTTGCTAGACGCTCATTAGTTTACTTAGTAGGAAAGTTCCTAGTCAGATAGCTTGCTTTTACATGACAAACTGCTGCAAAAGGCGTCACAAGCAACTCCTCAGCATTTTCCTCTCTCTCTCACTACGGACTGTAATTTGGGTCTTACAATCGCAAAACTAGAAGAAATACGGTAGGCTTTTGTTTTAGGCCCTGTCCACACTACACCACTTACAGTCTGTAACGGTTCCAAACCGGAACCGTTACAGTGTGTCCACACTGCCGGCAAACAGTCTCAATAACGGTTTGGAACCGTTACAGCCTGTCCACATTTATGGGTGCCCTGTAATGTTACAGCTGCACCCCATCCCACAATGCAGTTCGTGCTGCACTGGGGAATACTGGAGCTACACGCCCACGCCGCCTACACTAGGGCTGGTAACGCTACAGGGTACTCACACTGATTTGTAATCGTTGTTCAAACCACCTCATAAGTGGTTTCAACAACGGTTACGAAAACGCCTTCTGTAACGTTAGAGATGTAAACGCAAACCGTTGTGGTAACGGTTTGAGCCCTCTGTAACGTTACAGAGGCATACTGTGGACAGGGCCTTAGTTTCAGGCTTGCAGCAGACAGAGTCAGGTTTCAGAGGTGCGGCGGCATTGACGAGAGAAGAGAGAGAGAGAGAGAGAAATAAATATTCCAGTGAGCTGTAGTATGAGCACGTGTTGACTTATGTTTCTCAGTGCTATGCTGTGTTCAGGATGACTTTTCCTAATTTTTGTGTATTTAGCACCTCTTTGCTTACGTTTCTCTGCATCCTTTTTCACTGAAAGTTACTTAGTAGCAGAAAATGCACGGGGAGGGCAAACCAGTACATTCATTAGCAGCCGCCGTTGAATCAGGGAAAATAGTCTGGTATACAGAGTGGGTTACCAGCCAACACTGGTGTTCCCTGCATGATTTTGGTATGCATGGAATACCAAATAAAGGGAATTTCGTGCCCTGTTGTTGCTTGCTATTAATGTATTTGTCTTCCTGATGAGGAGCCTTTGTAAAGGAGTCCCTGACTCAAAGGCTTGTAATTGATTATTCTTAAAATAAAATAAGATAAATAAAATAAAACATTTCCCAGATATGTGAGTGAGAGGAGGAGGCAGGGCAAGGGATTGCTAGACTGGGGGAGGGATAAGCTTGGAGCAGAACTATGTAAAGGCAGAGGCATTAACTAAGTACTTTAGCTTAGTATTCATGGAGGAGGAGGAGGAAGGCAAGGGTCAGGTGCTAAAGACTAAGGGAAGGGAGGGAGCGCAAATGGGTGGATCAGAGCCCATTCACTGTGGATAAGGTCAGAGCAGAGCTAGATAGACTAAGGGTGGATAAGGCAATGGGGCCTAACTGGTTACACCCCAGAGTGATCAGGGAATTGAGGGAGAAACTAGCTGCACCCTTGACAAGGCTCTTCAACCTGTCCCTGGATACAGGGGAGGATGTCGGAGGACTGGAGGAGGGCGGACTTGGTGCCCTTGCACAAGGGAGGTAGCAGGACCCTTAAGGAGAACTATTGCCCAGTCAGCCTCACATCTGTGGTGGGGAAGGTAATGGAGGCATTAATCAAGGAGAGGATGGTGGATTACCTGGAGGAGTGTGGCTTGCAGGACAGCAGACAGCATGGCTTCAACAAGGGGAAATCATGCCAGACCAACGTAATTGAGTTCTTTGATTGGGTGACTCAGGTAATCGATCAGAGAGGGGCAGTGGACGTGGCCTATCTGGAGTTCAGCAAGGCCTTCAACACCGTTCACAATAGGAAGTTGGTGAGCAAGATGGAAAGCATGGGATTGGGAGGGAAAATAGCAAGCTGGGTGGAGGCATGGCTAGCAGGGAGAACTCAGAGGGTGGTACTAAACAGGGTGCACTCTGAGATGGCAAGGGTAAGGAGTGGGGGTGCCACAGGGGTCAGTTTTGGGTCCGCTCCTCTTCAACATCTACATCAGTGATATTGCGGAGGGTTTGCGGGGAAGGGTGTACCTATTTACAGATGATACAAAAATCTGCAACAGGGTGGAGACCCCGAAGGGGGTGGAGGACATGAGGAAAGACCTTAACATGCTCGAGGAGTGGGCCGGGAAGTGGAGCCAAAATTTAATGCCAAGAAGTGCGCTATGATGCACCTAGGGAGTAAAAACAAGAGAGCAGGGTACATGCTGGGGGGCGGTCAAAAAATCAGAACAGGAAAGGGATCTGGGGAGCACAGTCTCCTCAAACCTTAAAGTAGGGTTCCAATGTAGCAGGGCAGCAGGAAGGGCAAATGAACTAGCAGAAGGAGGAAGATAATAATGCCCCTCTACAAAGCTATGGTGAGGCCGCAGCTACAGTACAGGGTTCATTTCTGGAGACCACACCTCCGCAAGGATATAGATGCATTGGAGAGGGTTCAGAGAAGGGCAACAAAGATGGTGCAGGGTACGCAGGGGAAGACATGAGCAGAGGTGTAAGGAGCTGAATCTTTACACGCTGGAAACAAGGAGGGAAAGGGGGGACATGATTGAAACCTTTAAATATGTAATGGGACTAAATAAAGTAGGACAAGGGGGTCTGTTAAAGAGGAAGGTGGGAGCCAGAACTAGAGGGCACAGCCTCAGAGTGCAAGGAAATAGATACGGGGCAATGTGAAGGAGTGCTTCTTCACAGAGAGGGTGGTGGAGCCTTGGAACAGACTGCCAGATGGAGTGGTGGGTGCTGGAACAGCGGATGAATTTATGAGGGCATGGGACAAGCATATGGGGCTGAGTATAAGGGGGAGGGCAGGGGCAGGTGGGAAGGGGGATATGTGAAAGGGGAGGGACAGGCAGACGAGATGGGCTGGAAGGGTCCTTTTCTGCTGTCAAGCTTCTATGATTCTATAAAGGAATACAGATTAAAGAGGCATACATCAATATAAATAAAGCACTGTACATACAATAACAGCACTATCAATATACAAAGATAAGATCACAGAGCCCAATACAGTGTGTAACAATGCCATACATTATATACAAAAAAACATAGATTTCTGGATTAGAGGGGAGTGGATGGTGGAGAACAGACAGATTCAGGCAAAAATTAGGATCACATTATATACAGCAGTTATACATAATAGTGTAGTATAGGGTTGTCAGAACTAGTTCGAGCAAGATTCGAACCCATCTCGAACCCTGGTGTTCGAGTTCTAATTTAGGACTCGAACACTAGAGGGTTCGCAAAAGGGTTCGAATCTTTGTAAAAAAATGTTATTTTTTGTTTTCTGCTAAGCGCATCCCTCCCAAGTCCCGAATGCAAATTTTCAGCCCCCGATTGAAAAAAATCTTACTCTGGAGTTTTCACTCGAGTTTCGCTTCCGTTCCCAATCCCATCCCGATGCAGTTACTGTTCTTGTGGGGGAACATTGTGAGATCGCGCCTGCGTAGTGCACTGCGTACCCTTGATCCCAGTCACCGTCATCACCACCACCTGACCAATGCTCTGCGGTCATGTGGTGCTCATACCAGCACAGTATTTAAGTCGCGCGTGGCTGCGTTCACAGTTCATTGAAAGGAGTTGCATCTGCTGTGCCTGATTGCGTTGCGACGAGTCCGACTGCGAGTTGCGAACGAACTCGTGGCATTAAAAAAAGTGACGACTTGCTTTCCCTCCAGCTACTAGAGTAAAACAAAATAAAAAATCTAAAGTGTGGGTGGTGGACACTGGGTGAAAAGGAAAGCAAGGGAGGGTAGGAAAAAACGTGGGGTGAGGGTCTCTCTCACTTTGTGCCATGTGGGATATTATATCTAGCTGACTGCCTGCATTGGAATGCTGCTTAGTCTCGCTAGTTGCCAAACTACTATATTCTGATGAATTTTCTGATCCTCCTGATCTGTTTAAGATTAACTACTCATCTCTGTCTAGTGGGATTTGTTGTGGAGACAGAGCACCCTGGCTGGGGGAGGGGTGAAGAAAATCAGATTTTGAGAGAAAACAAAGTTAAATGAGTGAATGAACAGTGAACTTTTATTGAATTGAATTGTTTAAAGTCAAGTCCTACAACCAAGTATCAGGTGGGATGACACTGCTGCTGTGTTCCCTTCCCTTTGACTGCACTATACCCTAGTTATTACTGCCCAGTGTGTGTTTTGTGGTGGTATTATCCTTAAATACATTTTTTTACTGTTGGGAGGAGAGACAGAAACATCTCCTGTGATCAGGCCATCACCCTGCTGCTTGTGTGCCCTTTGACTGCACTGTACCCTAGTACCTAGTGTGTGTTATCGTGAGAGGCCCAGTGGCTAGTTTTCTGGTGGCATTATTCTTAAATACATGACAGAACGAAGCCTAAAAATATATTTCCCTGTTGGGAGGAAGACAGAAGCCCAGTGGCCAGTTTTGTAGTGGCATTGTCCTTAAATACATGACAGAAGCCTAAAATATATTTCCTGTTGGGATGAGAGACAGAAAAATCTATTTCCTGGGTTTGTGTATGTAGCTCCGTCTCTTGTGGTCAGCCCATCACCATGCTGCTGTGTGCCCCTTGACTGCACTGTACCTTACCCAGTGTGTGTTACCGTGTGAAGCCCAGTGGGCTGTTGTGTGGTGACATTATCCTTAAATACACAACAGAAGTCAAAATATATTTCCCTGTTGGGAGAAGAGACAGAAAATCTCTTTCCTCGGTTTGTGTGTGTAACTCCGCCTCTTGTGGTCATTCCATCACCCTGCTGCTGTGCACCCTTGACTGCTATGTTTATGCCTTTGCCCAGCAGCCCAATCATTCTGTAAGCCTTGAACCTGGGATCCTTTAGTTGCAAACTGTCATATTCTTCAATTACTTTCAGTCCACTGCATCACAGTGTCACATAGCCAAAATAAAATTTTGGAGTTGTAGCCAGTGATCATCGATCACATTGCTTTCTTACACAGGAGTTGTGTGGGTGTATTCCCTGCAGTATACTGGTTCTGTTTTGGCTGATACCAACATAGATGAAGCATCTAGTGCTGGTGTTGGAGCAGGTGTTGGTGGTAGTGGTAATCCTGGTGCTAGCAAAAATAAGCAAAATGTTTCACGTGATAAAATTCAACAAACAGCAAAAGAGCAACAGTGAAGTGTGGTAAAGGGGACCTTTAAGAAAACCTGTACAGCTGCTGGGGTCACACGGAGAGGCACCATAAGGTATGCCATGCATGCTGTTAAGATCCCTGTGACTAGCAGCAATAATGCAAGTGACAGTGAGTCCTCTCTGACTCAGACAGTAACTCTTTGTCTCAGTCCGACACTGTTGTGTCTCATGACGAATCATTACTTCCTCAACAAAGTGAAATGAGCAAGTCTGCTGACAATGAATCAGGTAGTGCACTTGCAAATACATCCAGCACTGTTGGCAATGAAAAGGACATATCCATTGAATCCACCACTTCTGTGTTGGCCAGCAATGAAAATCCATCAGAGTCTTCTGCCCTCTTCTAGCACCAAGGAGCATGTCCCAGGTTCTGTTAGGACAGGTGAAAAGACACAAACAGTCTTTAGCTATCTTCCTAGCACTTGAACAAAATCTGTCACATCTGAGGTGTGGAATTATTTCTCTGTCAGTAAAACTGATCCATGCAGACCAATTTGTTCCTGTGTAAACAGAGTGTAAGCCGTGGTAAAGTTGTGTCATGCCTTGGCACTACAGCTCTTAAACGCCATCTGAAAAAGCATTCAGTTTTGCTTGATCATCCAAAACCCATGTCCTCCATCTTCCAGACCACATGTGAGAAGGGTCAGGAATCTGAAGTGGATACTGAATTGTCTGAACTTGATGCGGGCAGAACCACTGCCAGCCCTAGGATCACTGTTACCACCAATGCCAGCACCATTAGTACCAGTTGCACATCCAGTGATGGCACTGAATGTATAAGTCCTAGTCCACCATCTCCGCGTCCCATCTGCCCATCAAGCACGGTGTATAATAAACCAGCAGGGACATGTTAAAACAGCTAACACTGTCTCAGGCATTTGAAAGGAAGAATACCTTTACTAGAAATCATCCAAAGACCCTTCATCTTAATCACCGAATTGGTGAACTGTTAGCCGGAGCCCTTCTCCCATACTCTTTGGTAGATCATGAGGACTTTAGGGAGCTCATGACATTAGCAGAGCCTTGTTACAATGTTCCTCATTGAAGGTACTTTTCCTATGTTGAAATACCAAACATTTATCAGGCTTTAAAAGCGACAGTGATGCTTGCACTTAAAATTGCGGAGGGTGGGGTTATTCATGTCACAACAGATATGTGGACCAGCACTCAAAACATAGATTACATGTCCCTTACCGCTCATTGGGTCACATTTTCTTGTGCTTCTTCAAAAACAAAGACACCCCAAAAGATGGCGCTGCTGCATATAAAAAGTTTGGGCAAAGTCATACTGCTGCAAACATCTTGCAGGAACTAAATGACCTCCTTGACGAATGGGTTTATTCTCACGGTCTAAAATGTGGCTTCATAGTAAGTGACAATGGAGCCAACATCTTGAAAGCAGTACAGGATGGAGGATTTCTGCATGCTTCTTGCTTTGTACATTGCTTACACTTAATTGTCACGGGATTTCTCAGCAACGAAACACAAGTGGATGGTATGATTACTGTTTGCAAAACAATTGTGACTCACTTTTCACATTCAACCAAGGCTATACGGACATTGTCCCAACTGCAAAAACACAAGCTGCCCCAGCAAAGCTGATTCAAAATGTTTCCACTCGTAGAACTCAACGCTATATGCTGCAGCCACTTGGGGCAAAAGCAAGCTGTACATGAGTATTGCTTCAGTTACATTATTGGAGATGGCATTATGCTGTCTGTTTGCAGTGGAAATTAATGGAGACAGTGTACTGTATCCTAGCCCTTGAGACAGCTATAAGGGACATGTCTTCTGAAGGCGCATCTGTGAGTCAGGTTATCCCACTCATAATGCTCATTTCACATCATCTTAGTGTTCTAAATCTACAAATAGAAAAAGACAGATCTGAAGCGCAGACAACATGTCGCCTGTATCATGGGAATCTCAGAAAGAGAATGAGCGAGCGCTTCAAAACCAATGACAAATTAGTTGCAATGACGAAATCAAAACACTACATCCTTGCAACTCTCTTAGATCCCAGGTTCAAGGCTATACATCTTCCAAAAACAGATGATATAGAGCAGTACCAATGTATGTTGCTAGATGAGCTGCAGCACTCACAGGTGTCAAACACAGACACGCACAGTACCCTCAGGTTGTCATCACCACAACATGCAGGTTCATCTTCACAAAGGGATATAGAACTGGAAAAGTCACCAAACATTAACAGTAGTTGTTCCACAACTGCCACTTCTTCAACCCTTAGTAGCAAGCTAAATCTGTGGCAAAACCTTTCCCAAATTGCTGCCATACCAGCTTATTCTGATTCCTCTTCTGAGCGGTCTCTGTCCATCATGGTAGACAGTTACCTGCAAGAACTGCCTATTCCTATTGATGCATGCCCTTTGAATACTGGAGATCAAAAAGTCAATTTGGACAGAGCTGTATAATGAAGCCTGTAAATATCTTGGTTGTCCTGCAACAAGTGTCTCTTCAGAATGCATGTTTAGTACAGCTGGCAATATTGTGACAGACACCAGAAATAGGTTGCTGCCAGAAAATGTACTACGTTAACTTTATTAAAGTTAATAAGTCAAGATTTTCGTATCCCTACAAGAGTATACAAACTGATCCTGAAGTGATTGATGTTGTGGATGTTGATGGTGATGACAACTCAGATGGTGGTGGCTGGTAAATACTGTGTGGGACGGAGTCTCTCTGCACCAAAACAAAATTTTTCAGAATGTGATGACTTTGGTTGTCGTCTCTCTCCTTTCTCGATCTACTACCTTGGACTATATACCCCCCAAAACTTTCACCATTTCATGGCAAACTGCTTTGTAGCTAGGGTCTAAACCAAAGTCAACAAGTTTTATATACAGGGCAATTTTAACATCAGTGGAACAGGCCCAAATTTGGCATAAAAGGGACACTGTCACGTCAATCCTTTCTGTATCATATTATTTATAGTTAAAGTGCAAACATATATTTTGGATTTACCTTCTGTGACTTTGTGGTGCATCAGTATGGGCTGGGACAGGAGACGGTCTATTTTTCAATTTTAAAGAGGACAAAACAATGAGTTCTAATTGGTAGCTGTTTATTATTTTTTCAATTACAGAAATAGTTAGCCATAAACGAAAAATGGATGCTAGTACATGGGTGAGGGTTGTGGGTTGGTTTTAACATGGGTGTAAGGGTGGCATGGGTGCTACTGCACAGATGAGGGTGGAAGAAAAGTGGAATGGGTGATGGGGTGAAAGGTGGGTGTTGTTTTGTTCTTTCATTTACAGATTCATGATCAGCTGGGGATGGTGAGGAAAAATGATGACAGACCGAACCTACTGTACACATAATATATATTCTTATTAAATACATTGCAAACTGCTGCCACCTAGCACAATTGTCCTGTCCCTTAAAAAAAAGAATAAAGGAATCAGAAATAAAGAAAATCTGCATCAGCAGTTTTCACAGAATGTGACGTATCATAAAGTGTTTTTGCTTTATAAGTAGTGATAATTTGATACATAATGGGGTTGACAGACGCTGTCCCTTAAACATCACATGCCAACTGCTGCAACTACATTAAATGTCCCTTAGTATGTGGTGAGGAAACCACTTTTTTTATTTATGTGACTGAAATACAGATTTTATTGAAGTATCAGCTGCAAAAATGCATCATCTTAGAATTTTTTGTATGTATTACTTCAATTTGCCAACAAAAATGTTGGTATATGTATGCATTACCTTAGAAAATTGCATGCATTTTGCCAGCAACAATGACTGGCATATTTTTTTTATTCAAATGTCTTGACTGACTATGTTATGACATAATATGTTTTGCAACAGTTCCACATGCTGCTGCTGTAGTACTTGGCTTGACTTTGTTATAAAAGCTTTCTTTTAAACATAGCAACTTTTGATTCACTCATTTAAAACAGAAAGCAGCAAATAGCTGAAATTAGGTAATATCAGTTATTTTTTTCTCCTAATTCATGACGATGAGTATATATAACTGAGTACATAAATGGCTAATGTGCCTCTTTCTTTCACTATGAACTATGATGCAGCTGCAGCAGGAAAACTTTTAACATATGGGTGGGTGGGTGGACCTGTTACGTATTAAGTTGCTGGCTTTAGCAAACAGAAGAAACCATAGATAAACCTAGTTGTATTCCTATCAATGTCACACATGATAATTTCTCTCCCCCTTATATTGAACAGTTTTTCCTTTACATGTATTTTATTACTATCTTCGTTACTGGCAGCACAATAAAAAAAATAGGGTTCGAGTTCTAAAAAGTTCTAAAAAAGATTAGAACCCTAGAACTTTTTCAAAAGTTCTAGACTAGAACTAGAACCCAGAACTTCAGAGGGTTCTGACAACCCTAGTGTAGGAACATATATGTGCATCAGATTAGACAATCTACTGCAATGCAAAAGTGTAAATCAAATCTAAGAGACAGGCAGTACCATGAGTTGAGGTGGCAGGCTCACCAGGACTGACATACAGTAAGTATGGAAGAGAACAGGGTGAATTAGGTAAAGCAGGAGCAAATTCCTAGACCATAGAGGTGGTTGTGCAGGGCACTTTTGAAACTGGAGAGGGAAGTGAAAGAGAGGCTAGACGGAGGGAGGGAGTTCCAGTCCCAGGGTGCAGCATAGGCAAAAGATCTCCTGCTTACAACTAGGTGTTTCGAAGGCACGGTTAATCAGTTAATAGAGAGAGGAAGGGATCTGCAATCAGGACATATTCCAGATATTATCCATGATAGACACCTTGCTAAATGGTATTGTCCGCATTGTAGGTCTACTGATTGTATTACAATGTGTATGTCTAGGTCTGTTGCAATCCCTATGTCAACGGCTAGAAATCTAGGTTATGTCACATGCCATCCAAACAGGGGTCCATGCTACACTGCCAACCGCTGCACCATCTATGACACCATGTTTGTCACCTTTACTGTTTTCTTGCCATGATTTGATCTGGAGACTGCAATTTTCGACAGACTGGCCTTCATTCATTCCATTGGGCATCTCGACGAGAATATCTGCCGAGAGAGGATCAACCTTCCACCTCTTCTGGTCTTCCACCCCAGCCTGGATGCCTGGGTGGCGCATCATACAGACTGTTGTGCCAAAAAGGGCTACCATTGCTTATGTTGCTGTGACGTGTTCGACATCATCAAGCCGGTTTGTGGATACTCACCGGACAGCATTGACTGGTCTTTTACTTTAGACTTTGATATTGCTTTAAATGACACTGGTACCCCCAGGGCAACAGCATCTTCAGCTACTACATCATCACCAGTGGGCAACACTGAACATCTCTACCAGAACTCTGTTGAAGAGGTGCATCACTTCACTACAAAACTCACAAATCAATCTTTCACGTGCCCAATTCGTCTGCAGAAATGGAGGATTCCTACAGTAAGGGTGTCATACAACTCTGATGGGCAATACTGTGTGGTTACTAACCACAAATCTTTCTCTTATGGGTACAAGTCTTGTGATATACAATATCCTAATTTCTGTTTTATACCTCATCAAACTACTGGGTTGGTCATACAGTCATTACTTCAGTTCTCATCCCAGACCCAGATGTTATTGATACAGACCCTGAATATTTGCTTGCTCTCTCTCAAGATTTGCCCATTTTTATTGTTTCCCTAGATCCTCTGTCTCTCAAGACACTTTTAGATAGAAAGGATACCCATCTCATCTACATCAGCAATAATATCTCCAAAGCTGGAGAAACCCTTAATACCCTTATCCATGATGGTGATTTAAGCACTGCACTTTCCAATATGTAGTTAGAGTTAACTTTTAAAGGTTTTGTCATTGTATAACTGATTATGATTATCTTTTCGATACTAGTACTTTGCTGTCTACAGCGCATGCTCAAACAACACCATGAGCAACTCAAGTTCCTTTGCAAGGCTTATGCGTTGGGCCTGTAAACAATGGAGATTGTTCCCATTACTTTCCTGTAGTGTTGTTGCCTGTTCAGTAAAGCAACTGGGGGGGGATGTTAGGTGTGGTCCCCTCACCCATATTGGCGACCCACTGTGCTCCGCTGACCATCTATACCTACTCATATAGTAAGAAAACTATTACTAATACTTATGGCGTTGGTACTTACCATACAAGAGTAAGTGATCAGGAATATTATTGTTATAATAGAATTTGACAGCAGATAAGGACTGCTTGGCCAACCCAGTCTGCCCATTTCCTCACCTAATGGATAAGCTGCAGATCCTAGTTAATCAACAGCCTACTTCTTCCTATCCCCAACCCCTAGAATCGCCTTATGACTGTCCCATGCATTCTTGAATTCCACCACTGTTTTTGACTCCACAACCTCCTCCGGAAGGCCATTCCATGCATCCACAACCCTCTCTGGGAAAAAATACTTCCTTACATTACCTCCGAGCTGTCCCCCCATCTTCAAATTGTGCCCCCTTGTTCTTGCACACCTCTTTTTCTGTAATATGCTACCCTCTTGGACTTTGTTGATTCCCTTGAGGTATTTGAAAGTTTCTATTATGTACCCCCCTCCCTCCTTTCCTTGAGGTTATACATATTAAGATCCTTAAGTCTCTCTTGATATGTCTTCTGGTGCAGACCCTGCACTATTTTAGTTGCCGTCCTCTGGACTGCCTCCCTCCTGTCTATGTCTTTGCGGAGACTGGGTCTCCAGAACTGCATGCAGTACTCCAGATGGGGTCTCACCAGCTGTCTGTACAGAGGGATAACAACTTCCTTTTTTCTACTGGTGATGCCTCTCCCTATGCATCCCAGTATCCCACCAGCCCTACTTACTGCCCTCTCACTTTGCTTGCTCACCTTTAGGTCATCTGATATGACTACCCCCAGGTCCCTTTCCATTTTTGTTGTTGTTAGTATCTCACCCCACACTGTGTACTCTTTCCCAGGGTTTCTGTTTCCCAGGTACATTACTTTGCACTTCTTAGCATTGAATCTAAGCTGCCATACATTTGACCATTCCTCCAACTTTGCCAAGTCCCTTCTTATCCTTTCCACCCCACCTTGTTTATCAACTCTGTTGCAGATCTTTGTGTTGTCTGCAAAGAGACTTACTTTTCCTTCCAGTCCTTCTGCAATGTCGCTTATGAAGGCATTAAGGAGGACCGGTCCTAGTACTGAACCTTGCGGTACCCCACTAGTAACCCCCCTTTTTTCAAAGTGGACTCCGTTTACTATTACCCTCTGTGTCCTGTTCTCTAGCCAATTTTTTACCCAGGCTACCATCTTGGGACCCACTCCCAGGCTGGCCAACTTGTATATTAATCTTTGTGTGGGACTGTGTCAAATGCCTTGCTAAAGTCTGGTAGGCCATGTCTACAGACCCTCCTGATCTACTACTTTGGTCACCCAGTCAAAGAAATCTATTAGATTCGTCTGACATGACCGTCCTGCTGTGAATCCATGCTACCTTGGGTCCTGCGCTCCTCTGGCCTCTAGGTACTCAACAATTCTTTTCTTCAAAAGTGATTCCATCATTTTCCCAATCACTGAGGTTAAACTAACAGGTCTGTAGTTTTCTGCTTCTGCCCTGCTCCCACTTTTGTGAAGTGGAATCACATCTGCCCTCCTCCAGTCTTCAGGTACCACCCTATCCTCCCATGAGTTATTAAAGAGGGTAGTCAGTGTTGTCACTAGTTCTACCCATAGTTCTTTTAGAATTCTGGGATGAATCCCATCAGGCTCCATTTCTTTGGCCACCTTCAGTTTTAAGAGTTCCTTCTGAACCCTTTCTTCTGTGAAAGGGCTAATATCAACCCCCGTATCCAGCGTGTTTCTATTGTTTGGTTTAGGTACCTCCCCCTCTTCATTTGTGAATACTGAGCAAAAGTATTTGTTTAGTATCTCTGCTTTTTCACATTCACCCTCTGCCCACCCCCCCCCTTTCTTAAGCCTCACTATCCCTCCCTTGGTCTTCCTTCGCTCCCTGATGTACCTATAAAAGGTTTTATCCCCCTTCTTAACTGAGTTGGCAATCTTTTCCTCGGTTTGAGCCTTTGCTGTTCTGACTGCCTTTCCTCATAACTTTCACTCATAACTTTTCTTATTTATTAACATTTTTGCCACAGATTTTCAACATAGCCTTCTTTCTAACCCACCTCATGAACACAAGAGGTGTGAGTCTTCAAATCCCTTCTGAAACATGTTTTTGTAGTTGCTCTGTGACATCACCTGTCTTGATCATACAGTGGGGCAATAAAAATCCTGTGTTGAAAATTTGGGGTCAAAAACCTCAAAAAACAACATTATGAAGAAAGGTTGCAATTTTCAACATTTACTCATAATGTTGCAATTTTATTTTTACATTTTGAACCCACATGTCAACATAGTCTATTTTCCGCCCCACCTCATGAACACGCAGGTGTCATTTTCAAATCCCTCTCCCAAACCTCTTTTCGTTGTTGTTCTGACAAACACCTGCCATGCTCATATGCTGAAGTAATAAAGATACTATCTTGAAAATTCGGGGTCACAGTATTAGAAAACAACAACGTTATGTGTAAACTTCTTCACTGTCAAAGTATAACAATTTCACTTTTAAAACTGGTGTTATTAATTTGTTAATTTTAACTTCTGGTTTCTCTACACCCAACGACTACACTGCAAGTACAAGCAAGCGAACATGATATGCGTTGGCCAATGCTGGTGTAACCCCCCTACAAATGGGGGTTCCTAAAAGCCTTCCCGGAGCTTGCCTAAGTGCTCCCTGCCTAACTGGTGTTTGGCGTAATGCCGCTAAATGCAGACGTTATGAGTGCTTTTAGAGCCTCTGGTACTGCCTCTTTAAGAACTGCCTGCTTGCAGGCTTTATTAGTTTGCAAGGGGGGACTGTGGGTTTACTGCTCGAATCCCACTCGAGCTGCTGTTTAAATCGCTCCACTTCTGCAGTCGCTAAGAGAGCAGAGGGAGCCTATTTGAAGGATGTAACTGTTGGCTGGGAAATATGTAGCGTAACAGTGAAAATGTAGTTTGTTTAATCTGCCTTATTTCCAGCTGGGACTCTGTGTGGTTGGCCCCTCCATTTTGGACCTGGACTGCTGAGATGGGCCAGTTGGAGAGGGGGGACTTTAAAATGGAGACCGCTTGAGCCAACCAGAACTTGGACTCCCACTGGGAGCCTGCCTGAAGGGGAATATATGGCAGGTGCTCCTGGGAAGTGTAGTTTGGACCCTGGCGCCTTTTTTGCACCAATAGAGGGTGTGTGAGGTGACTGACAGAACAAAGCAGCCAACCGGAGCCCCGTGGAGCGAGAGAAAACTGCCCTGCAACTGTCCTGGAGGGGCAGAGTCCTTGGTGATCGTGAAGAGAGAAGGAGCTCCTGGCTCTGCACTGTGAAAGTCTTGTGAGGCGGCGTGTGTTAGCTGAGAAGGCAGGCGACTACATCGCCAGTAGAGCAAGCAGACAAGATCCGTGAGGAGTGCAGGCAGAGGAGGCTGTGCGAATACAGCTACCTACCAGGCTCACCCTGTAGAGGACTGGAGAATCTGCTGAATCACACTCGGTCTGTCAGGACAAGTGAGGCTGCGTTGTTCACCCGGTTTGATCAGTGAAAGCGATCGGGAGTTTGGAGCAGCTACCTGGTATGGTACCCCTCTGTGTTACATATAAATGTGTGGAGCAGTGTCTGGATCACAGGCCAAGTCCTGCAGTGGTGTGACAGAGATCTTTCTACAGGAGTCGTGAGTACTAAATCAGGGTAGCTTCCTGTCAGATGTTCCTTCTGAGGGACAGATTTGTCTGGCTGTTTCAGTGGCTGCATGAATTGCGCCTGTGGGCTCTTACAAATCAAATCTAGGTACCAGATGCTTGTTTCCTCATCAGGGCCCCAACCAGCTGCACCGAATAGGCTAGCCTTGTAAGGCCTGGGTACCCAAAGACAGTGACTGCTAGGTTTGGCCTGTGCACAGTGCTCTATATAGTAGAAGTGTTATGCTAATCAACCTGATCTCCCCCGTCCTTATTACTTCCCCCTTAATAAATCAGATTTGTTGTTGCAAGGTATACTGTTTGAACTGCGTGTTTGTGCTACCCTTTTGTGTATGGGTTATTGTAGAACTGCATCTTATTTTACAGGGAGTCCTCAGCACCAAGTTGGCCATCCCGACCTGGGGGTAAGTGTAAGTCATAACGAAAGTGTGGAAATTGCTGGTGAGCCACTAGTGGGAAGAAAGGTGGGTTGCAGTGACCCAGAGGGCTGTGACCAGGTCGTATTTGACTGTTCCAACCCTGACCTCTGGGTGGAGGCACCCGCCATCGGATCCAGGCCCCTCAACCTGTTATTGGCTGAGCATGCAGGGGTAGTAGCCCTTGGGATAGCGCCACCGAGGGGTTACACTTGTTTGTTATGTTAAAGTTTTGAGCATAGCAGTAAATCATACTGATATCCAAAATAGATTTGGAAACTTTTTTTTCATTGAGTTAAAGATATACCTGTACGTCTTTCTTTCCTGTTCAACATTACACAGGCCCAATAGTATGCTGCTTCATCAGAAATAGCTGATATAAAAAGAAATAGCTGATATCAGTGTTCCACTTTATACATACATACATCCATATTAATACAAATCACATATCCCGATAAATCAAGCATCATGGGATATATAATATATATTCACACACACACACACGCATCATTTGCATATATATCCCATGATGCTTTGATTTTTTGGGGGTATGTGTGAGTTTGTATTTCTGTGAAACCTTGCATTGTTGCCAAAGACCTTTTTTGGTAACCATTGCCTCAATGCTTTTGTGCTGAGGTTCTTATCTTTTTAGCTAACAGAGATATTAGATACGTAGACAAGGACAGCAGAAAAAGGTCTGCCAGCCAATCCAATCTACCCATCCTACCTAACTACTGTGCACTGCCCCTAGTGGCCATCTCTCCCATTTTCTTTCTACCCCCCCCCTTTTTTCTAACTAACCACGTATGCCTGTCCAATCCCTGCTTGAATCTGCTCACCGATTTGGCCTGTACCAATTCCTCTGTTCTGCTTGTCCACCACTTTTCTTGCAAAAAAGTGCTTATGGACATCCCTTTTGCATCTCCTTCCTGTGAGTTTAAGTGAGTTCTCTCTCGTCCTTGTATCTGAACTCGAGAAAAATTCCTTGGCTTCCACCCTATTTATCCTATGCAGGTACTTGTATGTCTCAATCTTGTCACCCCCTCTTTTCTTAGCGGTGTACATGCTCAAGTCCTATAGCCTGTCCTCGTATGTCTTACTTCTTAGTCCATGAACCATCTTTTTTTTTTTTTTTTTGTGAGCTGTTTGTATCGCCCACTTACTCGGAACACTCTCAAGCGCCCATCACTCACCACCACCACTCTACCACCCATCCGAGGCTCTCCCCTCTGGAAAATCTGGGACAGACACTCCCCTTCCTACTTGATCCGTCAGCCCGGGAGCCCATGGCCAGAGCAAGGTAGGACAGAGGGATCAGAAAAGCTGGAGGTTTGAGCCCGACATTGGGCATGTGACGATGGGGCCCTGGAGGGCGCCATCACCTATCTGGGAAGCGGGGTATTTCTTGTTTTGTTCCTGTAGTGCGGTCAAGCAATAGTGTCTGCGCGCCTTACGTGCTGATGCCTAATGCCGCTCCACCCCTTCCACGGCGTCACTAACTGCAGTGCCCCTGATCTCCACTGGGGGCCACTGATGAGCCGCCCATTACCCACCCCGGGAGAGGAGAGCCATCCTTTGGACGCTCGATTTTCTCCCACCCCAGCCGACCCACGGTGGCCCAAGTTCGTTCTCGAACCTGGGTTGCCGGCATGGTGTGAGGTGTGGCATCCAGCGCCTCAACCCTCAGCACCACCAGACCGGCTACCATGGACCATCTTGATTGCCTTGTGCTGTACTGTTTCCACCTTGTCGTGGTCTCTCCTCAGGTGTGGACTCAAGTACCTTCTGCAATATTCCAGGTGTGGTCACACTAGTGGCCTGTACAATGGGAGGATCACTTTCTTGACTTCTACTGCTTATCCCCTGTCTATGGAACCTAGCAGCCTGTTAGCCTTGCTCACAGCTCCATTACAGTGTACTCTTGTTTTTAGGATCTCTGACGTCATGACCCCTGGATCCTTTTTCTCCATGGTGCTTTCTAGCAATACTCACCCCATTTCATATTGCACTCTTGGGTTCCTCTTCCCAATGTGTATCACTTTATATACATCACCCCATTTGTACAGTATTATTTCAGCAATCAGTCAAATCTAATCAATTTCATGATATCTCACATTTTTCTTTTTTTTTTTGTTTAGTGAATTTCCTCTGTGTCAGTTACTGCTTCTGTCACTAGATTGTCTTCTTTAATGCAAGTGACCATTCTCAACATCTGTATGTTTTCTTTTTGTTTTACTGTAACCAAAGTTGAGTCTGTAATTAGGTCACTTAGTGGCCCTCTGCAAAGCTTTTGACATGGTTGACCATAACCGGCTGTGTAAACTTTGCTCCATAGGCTTGTCTGGCCATGCTGTAGGTTGGTTCTCAAACTTACCTACAGGGCAAATAGCAGATGGTCACATTTAACAGAACCTTATCCAAGCTAACCCCTGTAAAGCTTGGTGTCCCTCAGGGCTCCAGTCTTGGATCCATCCTATTTTCCCTATTCATAAATGACCCCTTCCCCCCAATTCCTGTTCATTACAGTTCCACATTATATGCCGACGAACTTGTGTGCTCGCTAGTTCAAATTATAAAAAATCCATCAACTGCATGTTGAGTGCTGACTACTGTTGTATCCGGTCCTGGCTCTCCACTAATAGGCTAGTCCTCAGATTAAAAAAAGACACAATATATGCTCTTTGGGTACTGAGCTAATATAAGAACTTGTCCCGAGCCCCTGTGTGACACGGTAGAATAGGACCGAGTCCCATTTGTTGTGGAGAAAGTGTTTAAATGCAAGGATCTTTCCTTTTCTGTCTCTTCTCTGTCTGGTTGCACAACCAAATTTTCTGTGAGACCTCAGACTTGATCTACCTGAACAGTCTTGCAATTCTTTACCTCTCACTGTCTCTCAGCCTTCCCTTGCATATCTAGATCTGCTGATATAGAAATATGTGCAAATCAGTATATGGAAATGATACTGATATTGGGAATCCCTCTTGTTTAGATTGTATATATAGTATTACTGTTGAAATGTATATAATTATATTTTGTGATGATTGTAAACTCTAGAGGTTACGTGAGTGCAAATCTTCTAGCCTTTTGCAAAAGGGGGCCTCAGCTCAAAGCACAAAGTGTTCTAGCAGCTCCTGCCCTGAAACTTACAAGAACAGAATATTTACAAGGACAGGATGTTTGCTAAGGATGGGGGTTGAAAAGACTTATAAAAGAGCTAAGCTGCAACTGCAAAGAAGATTAGGAGAACAAGGGGGCACAGAGACTGAAAGAAAACTTTATTTTATTTTGCCTTTGTAAATAGTTATACCGAACAAATTTATTCTGTGATACTGTTAGTGTAAATAAATAATTTTTGGTGAATTCTACAACTGCTCCTGGTTTTCCTATGCTTCCTGACCTGTGTCTCGACGACACCCTGGTAGTGTCTAGTCCAGATGGGGGCCCCTACTGCCAATGCTCACTCCTTTAAGTATCTTGCAGCCAGTCTGAGTGCCAGCTCTAATTCTCTCTAAACGTCCCCAATGTGTGCAGAACATTAAAGCGTTAAAGCTTGGAATGGCTTATAGTGCAAAGTATTTTCTCACCTCTGTGGTGCATTTTTCCCTTGCCAGAGGAGGACTCCTACCCAGTCTTAACTATGGGTTAATTTCCTTCACTCACTCTGCAAAGTCCTTTTTGGGTATCTAGTGATATGGGCACCTTCAAATTGAGTGACTCAGTTTGAGTGATTGCATGTACAGCGATTGTGGAAGGAGAGTGACTATGGAAATGGCGAGTGTAGAAGGGCTACAACTGCAACTTCAGGATACAGCGCTGCTAGGAGGGACATCACGGAAAGCTGGATATAGGAGGTAGTTCAAGGAGGCAGTGCTGAGCTGGCCATGGGGGCTTGTGGAGGCAGTGTATGCCTCCAGTGTGAAAGGACCTGGGTTTGATCCTGGGTTGGTGCGCTACTGTTTTTGGGTCGGGAATAGTTTGGGTGTTATTTTTTCATCCGTGTTGGCTTCTTTCTCCACTGTCAGGCCCCCCCCCCCAGGAGTTGATTATTTTCAGATGGGGTGTGGGGCATACAGCCCTACATAGAACATAGGATAATGTATGGGCGCTGCTGTTGTATTCAAGCTTAGTGCACAGTTGCCATTTGTGTTTTCGGCATTGTGCACTCGCCCATAGGTCCAGCGCTATTATGTATTTGCTGTTATGACGTGGAACCCCTTTTTGCTCCAAAGGGATGTAGCCTATAATAATATCTGTAGGTTTGCCTTGTGAGCAACTCACCTCCTGCACCGATGTGAACTCTATGGTAATTTTACGTAATCCTTGCTGTTTAGAATGTCCTCCAGACTAAGGCTCTGCCAGTCCCCTCTATCCATTGTTTACCATGATGGTACCTTAGTCCCCTCAGTTACTTACCTTGGAGTAGCTCTTGATGCCTCTCTTGATTATTCACTTCATGTGAAGAGTGCCTGTGAATCAGTTAATATCCATGCTGGATGTTGCCAATAATGTGGGCCTTAACCTTACTTCCCAAGCTTCTCTTTCCAGTGTTTGTGGGGTGGTACTTCCCAAACTCCTGTATGGAAGCCCTGTCTTCTCGGCTGCTTGGAAATCTACTCTCATTAGTTGGGATGTCACTTACAACAATATTTGCCAAGTTGCACTGGCATACCTCACCCATCACTGCTCCCTTTATGACAGGTTTGGTTGCAGGGCTCTCGGTAGGATTTTTCGTTGAGGAGTCCCGGACTTTCTTGAAAAAAAAAAATTGGGGTCTGGGCTGAAAATGTGGGAGTCCTCATGAAATGTTTGGGGGTCCCCATTGAAATGAATGGAACGAGTCTGGAAAGTGCATTTCAGTGTTGTTTAGTAATATACCCATTTTTTTTTTTTTTATATTCCTGAATCATTATTTTCCAGATATAATGCCAGAAAGGTTCTTTTTTTCAGCAGTGTTGTTTTGCAGTCCTTTTACAAAGGTACCAGATGGCTAAAAACCACAGCAGTGAATGATCACATAATTACAAATAAAGAATTCACCTGTGATGTGACTGTTGTTGTTAATTCATTTGTTCACAATTTAACAATTATGAGAAAAATGTACTTACAGTTTTGCAGTCAGTTCTGGTACATTGACTGAATTGGGAATTCTACTGCAGCAGTTGAGTGCAGAGGTCCAATTTGTTTGCCAAACTGCTACAAACAACGTTTGCCATTAGATTAGGCACATTAGATGTAAACATTTCTTTATGACTAACAGTCATTGCTGACAGTCACCTATGTCTCCCAGTCACCTTCTGTCCCAAATACTTCTCCTACTTCATTCTCTCCAGCACATTAACATTTTAGTTGCAATTACTTATAATCTAAAACAGACCCCCCTGTTTCAGACTCCCAGTGCCCACCCACCACCCAACTCTATAAAACATTGCTGAAACCTCCTCCCTTCCAGCTCCTTCCCATCTGACTCGGGCTTAGAAAGATGACACAATCTAACATGACTGTGTGGTTGCTGCCTTAGTGCAATTTGCTTAAGTTGCCTTTTTAACATGGCTAAACCAGACTGGCTCCTTATATCACCGCTCCTGCTCAAAATTAAGTTACATCCATTCCTAGCACACTGTGGTGGTGGTGCCATCTGTGTGACAGATGATTGCTTTTTTGTGTCTTGACCTGGCATAAAAGTGATTATTTCTTCTTCTCCACCCTCCTGCCCACAACTTCGCCCTGCTACTCTCCTGCACAAGATCTTCTTAAATTGTATAGGAATACCTGGCTGTACCAGAGACATGGATTTGACTGGGGTGACTAAAAGGACCCCCACCATCCCATCCATCCCACCCTACCCTTTTTAGGCTTGACAGCTGGCACAATCTGGCGGATATGGAACAACTCAGTCTGCAGTGTGTCTGCTTTCTGTGTGTACTTCTTCTATTCATGGCATACTTCTATGCTGGAAATGTCTTCTAACACCCCTCCTGCCCATAACTTCTCCTAGCATGACTCTTCTGCCCATAACTTCTCTGACTCTCCTCCTGCATATTTCTTACCCACCCCACCCCACCCACAACCTACCTAGGCTCAGCAGGTCTCCCAAATCTGTCTGGTTTAAGATAGTGGCACTATCTAATCTGGTTGGTGGCATGAAATCTGCACAGTTTGCTTTTCTCTGAACTTCTTTTTTCATGGCATTGCCATTTTTTCTGTGGCAATTTCCTAACACTCTCCTGCACATTTCTTAATTGTGTGTGGCAGTTAAAAGAGAACTAGTGCCAGTGTTCATGACTGGATAGCATAGTGGGGTGACTAAAAAGCACTCCATCCCCCCCCACCCACAACTTACCTTGGCTCAGCGGGTCTCCCAAATCTGTCTTGTGTGTGGCACAATCTGGTGGTGGCATGAAATCTGCATCAGTCTGCTTTTTCTGCTAGAACTTTTTTCATGGCATGCCATTTTTTATGTGGCAACAATATATCTTCTCCTAACACCCTCCTGCCCATAACTTCTCCTAACACCCTCTTGCCCATAAACTACTCCCATAACTTAATCTCCAATCTCTCCCTCCTGCACATTTCTTAACTGATTTGTGCGTGTACTGTTGATGACAATAGAAGCCACTGTTGCAGACAGACTGTGGAAAGAGCAGACTGGGTTAGGTAACTACATTGCCAAAAATCTCGACTGTCTCCCCACTAAAAAAAAAACAAAAAAACACTGGGACTGCATTGGGGTCATATTTATAGTTTACGCACCCCCCACCTGATCATCGGAACTTGTTAGACTGTGATCCTCCCCCACCAAAAACAAAACATGATATTAAATTTAGCAGAATGGTGATATTTAATGGCCAGCCACCACCCCCAACCCCTGGGAAATTGAAATCTTGATCTGTTTCCCCAGACAGGACCCCCACCAAAAGTAGCTTTGGCCTTGAGGCTGAAAATTGTATTGCCCCCCACCCCACCTTGTTGGAACAAAACATTTTGATATGTAACCCCTGCAAATGGGGTTCCCAAAGTCTTCCTTGAGCTTGCCTAAATGCTCACTGCCAGGCTGGTGTCCTGCATTTTAGCAGTTTAAATGTGATTACCAGAGCTTGTATAGCCTCTGTGTACTGTCTCTTTAAGAGCTGCCTAATTGCAGTTTAAGTAATCTGAGTGGGAGCTCTGTTGAAAGATGTAACTATTTACTGAAAATAATTTAGAGTGGTAATGATAATGTAGTTTGTCTAACCTGCTTCCTTTGTAGCAAGAACTGTTTTGTTTGTTTCCACTATCTTGGTCCTGGACTGCAAATTGGACCAAACGGTACTTGTGGGACTTAAAATGTAGCTGGACTACAGGAGCTGTCTAAATTCAAAATCTGTAGGAACTTCAGTTTGGAGTTTTGTTGCGCCTTTTTTGCTACTGAAGGGGGAGCTCTTGCTTTGACTGACAGCCAAATCAGCCAACCAAATCTTTTGGATCTTGGGGAAGTCCCGGGCTGCTTGCAGTTTTCAGTTAGAACTAAGCTGGAAGCTAAGCAAGAAGGAGCTGAAGTGTTTCTGAGCAGCAATCCAGAGTGGATTTGCATGGGAGAACTCTGAAAAGGATAAGTGTTTGGCCTGCATGCCGGTGTGCTGCTCCTGAGAGGGAGAGAAGAGAATTATTTTGGACTAAATCCAAGTGTGTGTGACTAAAGTAAGCTACTAAAGTGGGCCAGGCTCAACCTGAAGAAGACCAAATATTTTTGCTGAGTGCGATTGGCCTGTCAGGAGTTCCAGCTACCCCTAAGCTCCCGGTGTGTGCAGAGACTTTGTGATTGTGCCCGGGGAATGCTTTGCCTGGTACAGTAGAATTCCCATACATGTAAATGTGCTATGAGCTGCTAGTGGGTTGTGAGTTAGTTCTGCACTGTATGAACTGTGTCCTGCTTGCTGGGAGCTGTATCCAGCCCAAAACGGACTGCTTCCAAACTTATCTCCATGCGGTCTGGGCTTTGCCAGACTGGCCCAGCCAGACTACCCACTGCACAGAGAAGCCATCGATGAGAGACCTGCCTGGGGATCAGCCCCCTGCTCCACGCTTGAACAGGAACGACGCCTCTGCGACTCATGTGGGCCCTACTTCTCCTGGCATTCCAGATCAACCACCTGCAGTCTCGATTTTCGTCCAGCCTGTGTCCAGTCTTGGGTATCGTGAGTAAATACCAGGGTAGCTCCTACAACAACAGCTTAATCTGAGTGTGTCATCTGATTGTCTTGTTGTTTAGTTTCCTTCTGAACTGAGCCCTCTGGCTCCGGATTACAGATATTGTGTACTGTGCGTTGTGTTTTCCATCACAGGGCCCCAACCAGATGCAACCCAGCCAACTGTCCTGGCTAGCCCATCTCTTCTCTACCTGGGTACCCAGAGGTGGACTGTGTGGGGGGACTCAAAGCGCATGCATAACTGCTTGATTGATATAACCTTTAAGCTAATTAACCTGATTTTGCCCCTCCCTTGTTCAAGTGCCCTGAATAAATCAGATCTAACTTTTTCTGCATGTAATCTGACTGTGGTTCCAGTTTGTGCTGAAAGTACTGTACTGTTGCTATTTGCTGTGCTTAACCTTGTTTTACAGGGGGTCTCCAGGGTCAAGCCAGAGGAACCAGCCCTGGTGGTAAGTGCAAACAGTGTGGGTACTTGTAATGTATACCAGGGGTGTTGTGAAAGTGATTATTGTACAGTGTTCAGGCCACTAGAGAGGAAAGAGGGGGGTTACAGTGTCCCGGAGGGCTGTGCCCAGGTTAGCTTGACCACTACCAACCCTGACCTCCAGGTGGATGCATCCGTTTCAGAACTCAGGCCCCTTAACCTGCTACTAGCCAAGCAGGCAGGGGTAGTAGCCCTTGGGATAACGCCACCTAGGGGTTACAGATACTTATCTTATTCTACTCCTGTGCCCAAGTTCCTCTATTGTCCTGTCTCTAGGTCATGTCAAGTCATCTGAGAATTGTCTGAAACTAAAAAAACACAATTAAGACAATTACTAAAACATTTTAAAATGTAAAATATTTTTTTCAGTGCAGTCTTATGGCCTTAAATTTCTTAAGTGCTGAATGAGGGTCATAGTCTTCAAGTTCAGCTCCTTCTTGGGCAATCTGCATGAGTTTGCTTACAGTGTCAGCCTTTAGGGAGCATCTACCTTTTGTTTTTATTTTGTTTTGTACAGAAAACCCTCTTTCACTGCCACTGATGTAACAGGTGACACAAGTAAAATCTTGGCCATTGTCACAAAATCTGGGAATACCTATGAATAGTTTTCAGTTAAGTCTTGGCAGACACTGCTGAGCAAAGTCAGTCCTTTTTTAGATTTCAGAACAAGTTTGAATTGTCCGTAATCTTTCTCAGTCGTGTCTCGGTCAATAAGTGCTGGCAGTGTTTTTTCTTTGAGGGTTGTTTCTTGGAAAAAGTGCAAACATCCTTGAGTTCCTGCAGTCCATGGTCCATTATGTTGGAGTCATCTGGGAGACACTTTGGATTTAGAAGAACATTTAAGTTATGCAGCAGCTGCACTGAAGTTGTCTCAAATTTTGTGTGAATGTTTTCAGTGAGTTGTGTCAGGTATTCCTGAGATGCTGTCTGGAACTGCATTCGCAGTGCTAGCTTGTCATTCACTTTTTGATCCTGCCACATGCCAGGACATTGGTCAAGTTCCTGAAATGTCTTCTGTAGCTGTACCCCATTCTGCTCTTTAAACTGTTGCAGTCTAGTAACTGCGGCTTCTATCATGCTGCTGGCCACCGAAATGTCAACACTGTCCTGTTGCATGACTAAAGACAGTTTATTCACCACATCTAAGACATCCATGAAAAAAGAAGTGCATAAGATAAAGCAGACTGATTTCAGTTTTGTGTGAAGGCCCTTTGCTTCTGCCGCACCTTTTGCTGCAGCATCATGCTCTAGGGCTTTCAAAAGTGCAAGGTATGATCTGTGAATTGCTTGAACTGCAGTACGCAGTGACAGCCACCATAACCTTGCAGGTTCTTTTAGGGACAGATATCTGATAGTGTCATTGTTGAATGTTTCCTGGATGAAATGCAAGGCATTGTGCCGTACTGCAGAGTTGCTGTAGTATCTGTACACATTTTTGATGGTTACTTGATATTCATTGAATACAGGGTTGTCCCGACATGCTTGAGCTGCTGCCAGTGCCAGTCCGTGGGCAATACAGTGGATCTGAATCAGCCTTGGGTTAGCTTGCTGTCTTAACTTTGCACTCACCCCATTGTGCATTCCAGTCATGACGCTGGCACTGTCACTTGCTAGTGTGATGATCTTAATAGGATCAACTGCATTAGTAGAACACACACGTAACAGTTCCCCCACAATTGTGTCTGCCCTCCCATCAGGTATTGTTATACAGTCAATGAAATGAATTTTGGCCTGTGCATTGTGTACACACTTCACATAAATGTTCAGCTTTTTGTGAATGGTTACATCAGTGGTTTCATCCATTATTACCCAAGGAACTGAGAACCTGCTAAGTGAGCTTTGATTTCTTCCTGTAGGACTTTGTTTAAGGAGTCCAGCATGTCATATCTTGCATCCCAACCAGAGTAGATTGTGCCACTGTCTTGCAAGGCTGGACAGCCATTCAGTTTCTGTGGATGTAAAATACCACCAACATCAGTGTCATTCCACAAGCAACAGCCACCCTGTGCCCTGGCCTGAAAGATTCCATTTCTCGCCTGTAGAGCTATCAGTGTTTCAAACTGGTTCAGTGATTGCCTTTGTTTGGTAAGGTAGCACATTGTCATTAAAGATCAAATGCACCACTTTTTCCATATGTGTTATTCACATGAGTTCAAGTCCCTGTATCATGATTTGTGTTTCCTGAAAATGTCATGCCATTTGGATTTCTAGTTTTCTTTAAATCAGCATGTGTTAATGTTCTCTGCAGTAACAGAAAACACTGAAGAAACAGTGAAAATGTTTCTATCCCAGTCAGTGAGTGATGACATCATACTGTACCTGTCCTGCCTGCTGCTTAAGCAATTAAGTCCCTTATTAACTAAGGAGGTTGGAGCACTGCAAAGTCAGAGAAGTCTGTAGAGCTAATAGTTTTCACTCCAACCTGTTTATTAACATATCTGGTTTGTGGTTAGACAGATTAGCTTAAAATCTATCATTCTGTGCTCATTAAAGGTTGATCATTGTGAGTCTCAGTGCTAAACTGAAGTGGTATGAATGTTTGTGACAAATGACTGAGTCTTCATTACAGCTGTCAGTTCTGTCATCAAAATTCTGCATTGTTTACTGGTTATATGGCACAGGGTAGTTTAATGGATATAAAATAAACACATTTTGTTAATTCATAGAAGTAGTGTGTCTTCGATGTAGCCTGCATAAGTATGTTCCTGTGAGAACATGTTTGTTTTATGTCAGATTGACAAAGTAGGTTCTGCCACATTCTGCTATTTCAGGAACATGTACTGTATGAACAGACAAAATTCAGTTCTTTGAGGGTTTCTGTGTGGAAATACATCATGTATGTGTATAACTAGAAATACTATATGGCATCCTGATGCCCCTTATGCCCAACAGTTGAGGCAGCAGCACTGCTGCCCCATTTCCCCTGCCCCACAAGCCCCATCTCCTTCCCCATTTGAGGCTGTTGCACCCCGCTGCCCACTGTCTTCTCCACACAGTTGAGCCTGCCGCACCCTGCTGCCTTCTGCAGAAACTGCTGAGGCTACTGTATCCTGTTTTACCTCTGCTCCCTTCCCCCCCACACACACAGTCAGGGCCAATGCACCCTTTTGTCCCCTGCTCCTGTCTCCGCAGTTGGGGCTGCTGTGCTCTGCTTAGGACTAGTCCCAGGTCCACTACCTTCATAGTTCCGGCTGCTGCACCATGCTGTCTCAGGCCACCACAGGTGGAGTATTTGCTGCACCTGCTACTCACTTCTTTTACCCCAACTGGGCAAGGCTGCTGCACCACAAGCACCCTGTCCCACAGTCAGGGCTGCTGTACCTTGATGCCCCCCCCGTCCTGCCACATAGTCAAGGCTTCTGCAGCACGCTGTCCTCTGTCTCTGCCACTACATCCAAGGCTGCTGCACCTGTCTACACAGTCAAGGCTGCTGTAGCCTGCTGTGCCCCAGAGCTCCATGCCTCCACACTTAGGACTGTGACACCATGCTGCCACTTGCCACACGGCAAGGTGGGGCATGTGTTGCACCCTGTCCCCTGACACTACAGTTGAGGCAATTTCTCCCTGCTGCCCCCTGTCACCAGAGTTGGATCCTTTGCTACACCCTTCTGCCAGTGTCCCTTGTCCTTCCTAAACTGACGAGTCTGCTGCACCCTGTTCCACGGTTTGAGCTGCTGTACCCTGATGGCTCCCCTTTCTATTTCCCAAAAAATCAAGGTTGCTGCACCCTGCTACCCTCTGCCCCCCACCATATAACACAAGATGAAAGTATTTTTTTTCTTTCAAGCAATTTGGGCAGTGTACCACAGGATCTGATACTGGTGGTAGGGAGAAGCATGGTGCAACATCCCTAACTGTTGAGGCAAGAGGTTCTATGGTGTAGCAGGGCACAGTGTTGGCAGAGGACTGCATGGTGCAGAAGCCTTCACTGTGATGCAGGACATAGGTGGGCATCAGAGTGCAACAGCCCTGATTGTGAGACAGGGTGCACGTGGTGCAGTGGCCCAGCCCATTCAGGACAATGGAGGTGGGTAGCAGGGTGCAACAAAAGTCTCACCTTTGGTGACCTGGGGCAACATGGTGCAATAGCCCTGTGGAGACAGAGACTCTGGGACGCTATGGTTTAGCAGAGCACAGCAGACCTGTCTGTGGAGATGGGGACAGGGGGTAACAGGGTGCATTGGCCCTGACTATGGGGGTGGGAAACAGAGGGAAGCAGGGTGCAACAACCTCAACTGTGGGGCAGGAGACAGGGGCTGTAGGATGCCATGTAGTATTTCTAATTATACACATATGTGATGTAGTTTCGCACAGAAACCCTCAAGTAACTGAATTTTGTGTGTTCACACAGTACATGTTCCTGAAATAGAGTGTGGCAGAAACCTCTTTACCAATCTGACATAAAACAAAATTGTTCCCACATGAACATCTTTATGGAGGCTGCATCAAAGACACACTACCTCTATGAACTAACAAAATGTAGTTTATTTTATATCCATTAAACTACACTGTGCCATACAGCCAGTAAACAATGCAGAATTTTGATGAGACAGAACTGACAGCTGTAATAAAGACACAGTGGTTTCTCACAAACATTCATACCACTTCAGTTCAGCATTTGTAACTCATAAACAACCTTTAATGAGCACAGAATGATAAATTTTAAGCTAATCTATCTAAACACAAACCGGATGGGTTAATAAACACGTTGGAGTGAAAACAATTAGCTCTACAGACTTCTCTGACTTTGCAGTGCTCCAGCCTCCTTAGTTAATAAGGGACTTAATTGCTTAAGCAGCAGGCAGGACAGGTATTATGTCATCACTTACTGATGAGGATAGAAACATCTTCACTGTTTCTTCAGTGTTTTCTGTTACTGCCTAGAACATTAACACATGCTGATTTAGAGAAAACTAGAAAACCAAACAGCATGGAATTTTCAGGAAACCCTAATAATGACACAGAGAGTTGAATTCACATAAATTCAGGCTTTTATTACACATTTGGAACAAGTAGTGCATTTGATCTTTAACTGAGCAACTTTACTGTCATCCTTTGCCTCAGGACCCAAGATGATCTTAAATGCCACTGGCAGAGACAGTTTTTCTGCTGTTTTCTTTCCAGTGTGCACCAGCAAATGTTCTCTGTTTCTTTCATGTCTGTAGAAAGCAGAAACTTGCTGATTGGTTGTGCCAGTTGTGGCAAATGGATTGTTTTTGCCTCTTTTTTTACACCAACTGCACTTCTCAACAATATTCTCATCTACTTCCTGTGACACTTGGACAGCTGGTTCTGATCACTGTATCATTTTTTGTAATACAAAAATGTGAGGTCACACACACACACACACACGTTTTAGATACAAGGTGTTACCTGGAAGGCCAGAAGCTAATTACAGACTGGACTAGGCCTTAATTGGGGATCTCCTGTTTGTCTAGATTTATGGTAGCTTACCAGATGCTGGGCTAGAATCATAAACATTTATGACGTTCAGAGGAAACACAGTGAAATTCACATGGTGATACAAAAGCATGTTGCACCTCCGTGAGATCTGGCAGAGAGACATAAGTCCCTTTGATGTCCTGGAAAGGGGAAACTGATCATTAGATCAAAGAGAGTCATTTGAAGAAAATGAGTTATGATGAGGTGACAGAATTTAATACTTGGATAAGACATTCTGTTTTTGTATAGATATATATTTTTTATATATTCTGACAGGGAGGAGCCAGGTGACCTCACGCAAAGGGGTTGGGCAAGACAGTCTTTTAAATAGTATTCTGTTTTCCTTCAGACACTTCTATCTAGACTCTGACAAAGAAACATCTTTGAGCACTTTAAGCAGGTATTTAGAGAGAAAGAGTCAAAATCTTAAGTACTGTAGTAGGAATTGCACTGTTAAAACCTTGTTCTTTTAAAAGATTGTATGGGTCTTGTGATATTGGTTTTGTATTTTATGTTTTACATATTTTTTATCTATTTTAGTAAAACTCTATTTTTAGAGCCTACTTGGTCTGTCTTTGATTTCTTTTCTTTTACAAGTGGAGTATATATGGTTACAGCAGACACTGTGCATAAGCTTGAATGGTGATACCAAACTGGAAAAAGGTGAGGGTTTAATCTGAGGTTTTTTATTACAGTTTTAAGGGTTAATTTTTGTACACCTGGTTATGTGCCCGTATGCAAAGATATCTGGCCCCCCCCCGAAGACAGAATTATCTGAGCCTGTGCATTGGGTACGCTAGCTAGAGGTCGACAGTTTGAATCCCTCCAGAACTGAGACCAAAGGTTGATTTGAACCCACAAAACAGGCAGGAGGGTCACCCTGTTTCTGTTAACTGTTCACAAGACTACACTTGGAGGTTGGCACTTTGGGAGTAGAGGGCTGACCTGCTGAGTGGGTTTGTGACTCTTCCTCCTTTACAAGCCATGGACATAACTTTGTCCAGCTGTCCCTCCACAACCTTAATTTCTTGCTGCTTTTAGCAGATGCAGTCTGCTTATCATTTTCAGTTTCAACATTCACAATGTCAACAGTCTCCTGAGATGTGCTTAAGTCACACTCGGAGAATGATGTTGTTTGTGCCTTGTCCTTTGTTGTGGAGGATTCTCCTCCACCAAAATAATCAGTAAGGCTTTGTTGAGACATGCTGTGTGCCACTTACAAGGCTTCCCTCACCCAGATTATTCACTCTCCTCCTCCTCTCCTGGCTGCAATGCACTCCTAACTTTGCCCTGCACAAAAAAGCACAAAAAGACACAGTATAAACCCTAAGCTCACTAAACTGTCGGCCAGAAATAGTTGTGAAGCCCTAACTGCCTAAAATAATTTTAAATTGAAAAATTACCCTTTCCGTGTTAAGAAAACACACTGGTGCCTCCAGCGAATGTGTGCAGCCTGCTGGCCACACAAATACACCCGTGCACCTCCTTCTTCTCCTTGGGTGACTGGGGGGGGCTGTCTGACTGCACTATTTTTGGTTTTTTTTAATTTAAAGATTTTTCTTTTGCTCGTTTTTCTTCTCCCTGCCACGTTTCTCCATCGATGGCAAAATGGCTCCCGAGAGCCTGTCAGTCCTCTAGCTCTTGTCCCCCAGATGAACCAAGGTGGTGGCTCCAAGGGGGGAAATGATCAGCCCCTCCAATGAATACTGCTGCTGGCAGCCCTTCCTCCTCATTTCCCCCTCCCCACCTCACCTGGTGGTGTGCGCCACTCTCCCAAGGTGCCAAAACCACCAGGCAGCAAAGGGGAGAGAAGGGAAAAAAAGAAACCACGCATTTTGTGCATGTGCAGTACACGGCCTGTTCAGGACTCCAGGGTCTGTACTGCGGAGAGTCTCGGGGACTCTCTGGGCTGGTGGGAGAGCGTCCCGAAGCACAGAATGTGTGTAAAGGATGCAGGTGCCCGTGTCCCCGAGAGCCCTGGGTTGGCTTCCTCCTTCCTCTCTATGTGACCACACTCTTGGGGGCATCATCTTTAACACCCTGAATCAATGTGCCCACCACAGCCACATAACAGAGGGTACAGTGTACCCTTGTAAAAGATTTTTAGGGGCAGAAAGTAAGTTTAGAGGGTATATCGTAGTCTTTCAAAAATATTCAGGAGGTATGTACAGTTTTAAAGAGGTGCGAAGAACATAAGAATCATTTTTATGTTGCTTGCACGCATGTGCAAGAAACATAGTGCCATCATCGGAGATTTCGGAGGTGTGTCACCTCCTCCTCCAATTCAGTCAGTGAGCTGGCAGTCGCGGCCCCTGTAAGCCAATGCATTTTGGAGCTGTCTATGACACGCTCCAAAATGCAGTGGCATACAGTTGAAAGGGGGAACTACGCTTCAGTGATCAGAGATAAGAAGCCCACTGAAGCGTAGCTCCCCCCCACACGCAGGTGTGCGCCCACACCTACCTGCGTAGCCAGCGGGTGCCCAATCCCGTCGGCTGAGCCTGCGTCTCCCCAGTTGTAGGTGCCACGCTGGGAGCCCACCCAAGCGTGGCAATGGATCCTTGGCCCGACGGGGTGCCCAATCCCCGTCGGCTGAACGCTAACGTCCTTGTGCAGCTGGGAGCCCACCCCAGCATGGCAACGGTCCCACGACGTCTTTTTTTTTTTTAACCTGAAAACGAACGGTCCCGCGAGCCGCCTCCCGACTTCTACAACCCGCACTCACCCACTGCGCCCCAGCCCCACGCCCCTCACCCCATACTTACCTCCGGACTCCGCGCGATGATCTTCGGTGGACCGGGAACACGTCTGCACTCTTCAAAGCCGACCGCGAACTGAGGAAATGCCTGTAAGCTGTATAATGGCCTAGATAGGGGGGTTTCAACTTTGTTGCATGTCTCAGGCATTTTTGGGAACTTTTGCACCAAATTTTCAACATGGGGTTTTTGGGACCCCTTCTCATGAGTGATGTCACTGTCATGGCGTTATTCGGGCCCGAAGGGTGATTTCGCGCAGTGACTGCGAAATCACCCTTTGGGCCTGAATACCGCCATGACAGTGACATCATTCATGAGAGGGGTCCCAAAACCCCATGTTGAAAATTTGGTGCAAAAATTCCAAAAAATGACTGTTTTACGAGCGTGCGTTGCGCAGTTCCTACGTAGGCTCGTAAGTTCACAAATTTCAATATTTTCACTCCAGATTTTCAACATTGCCATTTTACCACACCTTCTTATGAGTAGTACAGCTGTCATTTTCACATCTCACCCAAAATGTGTTTACCGCCATGTAGCAGAATGGCGCCGAGTCGGTGTCGATCAATGTATGGGACAAATTAAGAAAATCACAGTGATACTGTTCATGAGCAGAGGTCTTAAATGGCTATTGTTGAAAATCTGGTGAAAAATTCCAAAATGACTGTTTTATTTAGCTATGCTATGCAGTTCCTACGCAGGCTCGTAAGTTCATAAATTTTCAATATTTTCTACCCAGATTTTTCAACATTGCCATTTTACCACACCTCCTTATTAGCAGTATAGCTGTCATGTTTCACATCCTGCCCAAAACGTGTGTTTTAATGTAGCAGTATAATGAAGCAGTCGGTGTGCAAACTCAATGTATGGGACATATTAACAAAATCACAGTGACACTGTTCATGAGCAGAGGTCTTAAAATGGCTATGTAAAAAATTTGGTGAAAAAATTCCTAAAAATGACTGTTTTACGAGCGTGCGTTACGCAGTTCCTATGCACGCTCGTAAGTTCGCAAATTTTCAATATTTGCACTCCAGTGACTTCCAAATACCTAAACAGCACATAGAAGCAAGCAACATTCAGCATTGACAAATGCTTGTTTAATGTAGGTAGGCAAAATAAATAAGTGACAGCACAGCAGCAGTAACACAGTGCAGAAAAGAGTCAGTGTAACTGTCAGTGGCCATTTTAATGCAGTGTATCCCACTTAAACGCATACCTGATAACCGCATAGCCCGCATAAATGCATAATATTTCAAAGTCCTGATTTTTTTCCTATACTTCCTGTGTTAAATAGACCTGTTAAATGCATATAAGGATCCATTTTAAATGCATATTTTCCCTCAGTTTTGGTGTTCAAGTGTGGACTGAGTGGTACAGTTTTACTGATACTCCGTGTAGCTGTCTTACTAATTAGCAGTTAATTGCCTTTTAATGGGCTGCTCCAGTTACAAAGAGGTGTTAATCACCTACTTCAGCCTTTAAACCATCAAACCCAAGTCAAAGCACCCTCGCTCACACTGAAATCAAAACAAAGAACCCAAAAGTGTGTCACAGAAGCACTTTACGTGAATCCCAGAAACACACTCCCTCACACAGGAATCAGACCAAAGAATGCCACAGTATGCCACAAATCACTTTATCCCAACCAAAGAAGTACTTAAGTGCTACTGGCATTTCTTGTCCCCACCCAGCCCCCTGGCACATACTGCAAGTTGCATTCACTATGAAAAGAATATGAGATCTGATAAACACATAGCCCTCTTAAGTGCATAATTTTTGCCGGTCCCAAGGGTATGCGTTTAAGAGGGCTGCACTGTACTAGGGAAGAAGCACATGGCATGATGGGACATGCTCATTCTTGAAGTAGCTACTACTCTAGTAGAAGCAGAGACTGGGGGCTCCAGCTTATATACCTTCTTGTATCTGGTATGCCTTAACTTAAAACCATTCACACTTTACTACTACTAGACACTAGCATAGTGAAGTCTGTTTATTGTACACCATGTGTTGTGGCTTCGACCCCACCCCACCCCCCACCCCCACTGGCAACTCCAGTATAAAACCACAGTCTGTTGCTGCCCCCCCCCACCTAGTTTGTGCCGTTGATTCCTTCATTCCCTATCCTCACCTCTTACCTGGTATTCCTTCTTTGTCCCTACTGCAACTTGATCATGGTGGGAAGCCGGGGAAATAGCAGACAGAAATTCCCTTTTGCTATAACAAAAAAAAAAAAAGACAGTTTCCAGCCCTCAGTTTTACTGAGCCGAGCAGCTGAGGATGAACCATTCAATTTCTGACAGTTGGACTTACGGCTGGGGCACACTCTCTGGGCCTGAATACATTTGCACCCTCTTTCTCAAGGGCTGGCAGAGCCCTGCAATCAATGAGGACCCCATACCTGCCTGTTGCCCCTGGATGAAGATCCATCTGTGTTGCACGTCAGGTCAAGTGGGTCTTCACTGGATCTCCGACCTACTCTTTCTTCTGCCTTATGCCAATGTTACGTCGTTCTGAGCCGATTCCACCAACACATGGAGTTACATTTTTTCCACCCGCCCCAAAGTGTGGCAGATAGAAAATCCCCCCAAGTTTCTCCTTTGCCTAGATCTGCCCCGGGAGTTGGTTATATAAAGTCTGGGAGGGGTATGGGAAGGCTTTTTAGCACTGGTAGTGGTTGTCAGTGTGGCTTACGGCCGCTGCCAGTGGGGCTGTTCTGTGCTGCGGCGTGTGTACTTGGCGCTGTTCTTCACAGCGCTGTTGAGATGGCACTATTATTGACAGTGCTATTATCCTTGCTGAGTTTCTAACCTAGTGCCTTTGTAGTGCTCCCACCCACTCACTATTCAGAAGATTCCTCAGAGACCACCTGAAAGCTGATTCTGCCTCCTGCGCTTGCAGTTAATCTGGTGGGTTACCTCCACTTCCCCTTTTTCATAGGGGGTCCTCCTTGGCATTGCCATATTCTGTGCTCATTCTGCTATGGATTGGAATTTACATGTTGTGCCTTAAATATAAACATTACTGTGTGCAGCACTGATATTGTGACTCATTTGTGGTATGTAGTGCTCTACTGTAATCCTTTAGTATCATTTTTTGTATTTAAAGTATAAATAGAGGATGTGTGATGTGCATTCATAAGACATGGTACTTATCTTCATAAGTGGTCATTGACCTTGTGACCTTCATGAATGGCGAAACCACAGGTGAGGTCCAAAGAGGTCACCAACAACGAATGAAGGTAAATACCATATCTCATAGATGCACATCATATGTGTGGTTTATACAATATATAATAGCATTTGTTTAGTGTTTTTTTTTTTTATAGAAAGTGAAAGATGACCTTGTTCGTCATGGCAGGAGTGTGTGGCTGTACAGATCGGGGGGCACAGGTGGCAGAATCAAGTTTGTTGTGTTCTATTTAGCTACTTGGTGTTCTGTATGATAGGTAACATTTTTATTCGCCCTAAAAAATGCTAAAGTGTATTATGTAAGCTTGTCTTCCTGCTTTTCTGTAACCTTGGATTCATATGTTACTCTGTATGATGCTTGTGTCATTGCCTTACTTTGTGATCTTCTGGATTGTACCTGTGTAACCCCCCCCCTGCAAATGGGGGTTCCCAAAAGACTTCCAGGAGCTTGCCTGGATGCTCCAAGTCTGGGCGGTGTTCGGTGTCTGAATGGTTTAAATGTGGTTCCAAGTGAGTGCTATTTGAGCCTCCACATACTGTCTCTTTAAGAGCTGTCTGCTTGCAGACTTAATTAGTTTGTATGGGGGGACTGTGTATTTAATGCTCGAATCCCGCCCGAGCTGCTGCCAGTTCGCTCCATTTCTGCGGTTGCTACATATGCAGAGGGAGCCTTGTTGAAAGATATAACTGTTTGTCAAAAATCATTTAGAGTGACTGAGAAAATGTAGTTTCTCTAACCTGTCTTTATTTTAGCATGAACTGTTTCAGTGTAGCTCTTTCATTTTGGTCCTGAATTGCTGTGCTGGGCCAATGGGTCAAGGGAGTCCTAAAATGGAGCCTGTGGACGAATCAGAACTTGGACTCTTAATTTTGAGCCAGCCACAAGGGGATTGTATGGACAGTGACTCTGGGAAATGTAGTTTTGACCTTGGTGCCTTTTTCCACCAACAGAGAGAGTCTTATTGTGAGTGACAGCCGAACCAACCAACGGAATGGTGTGGAGCTAAAGGAAATGCCCTGCTGTGTGACTGGAAAGATCAGATCAGTTGTGACAGTGAAGAGAGAAGGAGCTCTGTGTTTCGCACGGGAAGCATGTGTGAGGCCCTGAGGTTCGGCCTGCAGCCATTGCAAGTGCCAGTTCGGACTGAATCCGATTGTGAGGAGAAAGAAGGAAGTCTGAAGAGAGGAAACCAGGCTCACCCTGTAGAAGACTGGAGAAATTGCTGAATTGCGCTCGGTCTGTCAGGAACTGAAGCTGCTGTGTGTGCTCCTGGGGATTTTGCAGTAATTGCGATTGGGATCGAGGAGCAGCCTGCCTGGTGTAGTACTTTCCTTTTGCATATGAATGTGCGTAGTGCTTGTGGGGAATCACTATTTCCAATCCCCCGTGCTGTGTGCTGTGTGCTGAAGCTGGAAGCAAACCCCAGCTTAGCTTGGACTAAATATGTTTGCTATCAACTGCAGTGGGATCCAGTCACAAGGACCTTGTCTCCATGCCCTGTTGTTCTGGCAATCCAGAAGAACATCTACCATCCGGTCCTCAGCTTGGGTATTGTGGGTACAAATCAGGGTAATTCTCTGGCAGTCTGTTTTCAATAATAAGTGTGTCATCTAATTCTTGTTGTTTCCCTGCTTCATGGACTGAGCCATCTGGCTCCGGATTACAATTGGGTGTTGTGCATATATTTTCTTCTACAGGGCCCTATCCATCTGCACCTGCCGGCCAACCCAGGGCAATGGACCTGGCTAGCCCCCCAAACCTGGGTACCCAGAGTGTGACTTTTCAGACCCTGTATGTGTGCACAGTACTGTGATTTAATGCCACCAATTAACCTGATTTCCCCCTCCCGTGTTACTGCCCCCTAAATAAATCAGATTTGTTGTTATACTATATACTATCTGTGGTGTTGGTACTTATGGAAACAGTATTGTGTTTTGCTGTGTATGTTGTTTAACCTTATTTTACAGGGGATCTTCAGAGATGTGCTGCAGAATCACTCTTGAGGGTAAGTGGTATCTATATGAGTGAACAGTGTGTATACGTGGGGTATTGGGGTGTAAATCAGGTGTACTGTGTGAGCCACTAGAGGGAATAAAAGGGGGTCTCAGTGTCCCAGAGGGCTGTGACCAAGCTAGTTTAACCACTACAAACCCTGACCTCTGGGTGGAGGAACACGCCATAGGACCTTGGCCCCTCAACCTGTCCGTAGTCAAACAGGCAGGGGTAGTAGCCCTTGGCATAGCGCCACCTAGGGGTTACATCTTGCAGGCACTGCTGGGATTTTGTGTCCTCTAGTGGCCACATTTACGAACCACTGTTAAAAAAAATAAATGGGTACCCCGACAGAAGTGGCTGTGCACCGGTTGGTGGAGTGGTGTACTGCGGAGGAGATCGACCCCCAAAATGCTATGCTTATCCTGGACATCCCCCTGTATATCAATACGGACACTGTAGAAGGAGTACTTTCCAAGGTGGAAGGTTTACAAAACCCTGTGGTGGTGGGTCGACATTGCTGATCTGCTCACCCACGCTTTCATGGCCCTAGTAGAGTATAAGGACCTTATAGCTAGCTCCAAAGTGCCACAGACTATTACCCCAGAGGGAGCCCTCACTGCCTGGAGAGTGATAACTAAGGACAGTAAAGACCCGGGGGGGGAGAAATGATCCCCTCCCACTATCTGAAACTTTTGAGGAGAAATTTGCTAAGTTGTTGCTGGAGGAAGAGAAAACTGTGGAGGACTTAAAGAAGTTATTTTTGCCACCTGGGGGTGTTCCTCCCCCAACAACCCTTCCCGCTCCAGCACCCGTTATTGCCCCTCTTTCTGTGGCTGAACCAATGCAGGCTCCTATTTCTGCACCTGCCATTAGTCACGACTCTTACAGAAGGTTGAGGATCTTCTCTGGCATCCTCCCCACCCCCCAAGGGGGAGGATGATTGGGACACCTGGATAGATTGTGTTGCCCCCCGATACCTGAACGGCTGTGTGCGGAGGCTGAGAAATGAAAAAGAATCATAGAAAGTCTGAGGGGTCCTGCCCTAGAGGCCATTAAATTCTTGATGTCCACAAATCCTGTTGAATCTGCCCAGAAGTACCTATCTGCTCTTGAAGGCAATTTTGGGAGCATTGAGTCAGGGGAGAGCTTGATGTGGAAATTTCAAGGTACAAAACAGTGGCCAGGGGAAAGTTTTTCTGCATATGTTACTCGTCTGGAAAGAGCTCTGCAGAAGGCTTACCGAAAAGGTGGAGTGGCCGCCAGTGACTTAAACCGTGTAAGGTTGGAGCACGTACTGCAACATGCAAAGCATTCTAAATTGCAGCTCCTTCAATTAAGGCTCCCAGACAGAAAGGGTAACCATAGAAACATAGAAGTTGACGGCAGATAAGGACCGCAAGGCCCATCCAGTCTGCCCATTTCTTTTTCTACTTTATAAATGTGCCATCGGCCTGTGCTCTGTCAGTGGCCTATCTATTCATAGTCATTTGTATTGCTCCCTTATGCCTATCCCATGCCTGTTTGAAGCCCTGCACTGTATTCATAGCCACCACTTCTTGTGGTAAGCCATTCCATGCATCCACCACCCTTTCTGTGAAAAAGAATTTCCTCACATTCCCCCTTAATCGGCCTCCCTCTAATCTCATGCTGTGTCCTCTTGTCCTGCTATTTTTCTTATATTTAAACATGTTAGACTCTTTCACCTTGTTTATGCCCTTAAGGTGTTTGAATGCCTCGATCATATCACCTCTCTCCCTCCTTTGCTCAAGGGTATACATATTGAGCTCCGTTAATCTGTCCTCATATGTCTTCTGATGCAGTCCCTGCACCATTTTAGTTGCCCTTCTGGACTGCCTCAATTTGGTTAATGTCCTTGTGAAGGTGTGGCCTCCAATACTGCCGCGAGGTACTCCAGATGGGGACCTAACCAGTGTCTTGTACAGAGGGATTATTACCTCCCTCTTACGACTTGTGATACCCCTACTAACACCCCCTAGCCTTACATACTGCTTTAGAGGTCTGCTTGGATGATTTTAGGTCATCAGTGATGATGATGCCTAAGTCTCTTTCTTCCTTTGTGACTAGCAACTCCCCTCCCAGCCTATAGGTGGCTTCAGGGTTTCTCTTCCCTATGTGCATGATTTTGCACTTCTTTGCATTAAATCCCAGTTGCCACTCTTCTGACCATTCTGCTAGTTTATCCAGATCTCTTCTCATTCTGCCCACCCCATCTGGATCATCTACTCTGTTGCAGATCTTGGTGTCATCTGCAAACAGACAAGTCTTACCCTCTAGTCCATCTGCAAGGTCACTAATGAAGATGTTGAAGAGGACTGGCCGCAGGACTGATCTCTGAGGTACCCCACTTGTGACTTGCATCTCTTCTGACTGTATACCATTTACCACCACTCTCTGTTTTCTGCCCGTCAACCAGTTTGCCACCCAGTTGACCAACTTCTGACCCACCGCAGACCTACCCAGCTTATTTATCAATCTTCTATGTGGAACAGTGTCAAAAGTTTTGCTGAAGTCAAGGTAGGCGACATCAACTACTCCCCATAGTCCACCACTCTGGTTACCCAGTCAAAGAAATCTATGAGATTAGTTTGACAGGACCCTTCCTTTGAAACCCATGCTGTCTTGGATCCTGTGCCCCTATGGTTCCAGGTGTTGCACTATCCTTTCCTTAAGGTGCCTCCCATAATCTTGCCCACTACTGAGAGTAGACGGCCGGTCTGTAGTTCCCGCCTCCTCCCTGCTACCACTCTTGTGGGCGGGATCACATAAAACCCTTCTCCAGTCTTCTGGGACCTCTCCTGTGCTCAGAGACTCACTAAACAATTCTGCTAATGGCTCTGCTAGTTCCTCCTTTAGCTCCTTAAGTACCCTGGGATGTATGCCATCAGGTCCCATTGCCTTATCCACCGAGAGCTTAGCAAGCTCTTGTAGGACCCTTTCTTTTGTGAAGGGAGTAGTGCTCACCCTCCTCCCCACTGTGTCCATGATGCTGAGCTGTGGGCCCTGCCCTACCCTTCTCTTCAGTAAATACTGAGCAAAAGTATCTATTTAGGATAGATGCCTTTACAGAGTCCTCCTCCTCACATGCTCCCTTTTCTCCATTAAGCTTAGCAATACCCCTCTGGACTTTCTCCTTTCACTAATCTATCTATAGAAGTCTTGTCACCTTCTTTTACTGTTAGTGCTAGTGTTTCCTCAGTTTGGGACTTTGCCTGCCTTACTGCCTTACATGCTTCCCTTAGGGCAGTTTGGTATGCCTCCCTATCTTCATCCCGCTGTGTTCCCTTATATTTCCTGAAGGCCAGCCTTTTGGCTCTGACCTTTTCTGCTACTGTATTTGAGAACCAAAGTGGTTTCCTTCTTCTTTTGCACTTCCTTTTCTGTCTAACACAATGGGATGTTGCTTCAAGTGTTGCATCCTTAATGCTTGCCCACTTTGCCTGTACCCCCTCACCTGTGTTTCTTTTTGCCAGGGCTAGCTTAACTCTGTTGGCCGTCTTATCAAAGTCAGCTCCTCTGAAGTCCCATATTTTTGCCTTGGAATGGGATGATTTAGATGTAGTAGCCAAATTGAACCATACCATGTGATGGTCACTGGCCCCCAGGTGACCTTCTACCTGGAGATCCTTGATCCCCTTCTTTGTTAGTCAGTACTAGATCTAGGATAGCCCTGTCTCTTGTGGGTTGCTGTACCAATTGTTTGAGGCCCTCCCCTGCAGGGAATCCACTATGAGTCTAGTTCTGCAGATGTTCCTGCTGGTATTGACCAATCTGTATCCGGCATGTTGAAGTCTCCCATTATCAGAACCTCCCTTTAAGCTGTCATGTTTTGTATATCTTCTAACAGTAATGTGTCTATGTCCCCCTCTGGTCTGGGGGCCTGTAGACAGCCCAGTTCTTATAGCTGTCCCATTTCCTGTTTCAGGGTGACCCACAGTTCTTCTGACTCCTTATGTGTATTCTGAATTTCTGTAGCTTTGATATTTCTATTAACATACAGGGCCACTCTCCCCCTTTGCACCCTTTGCCTCTTCTGAACAATACATAGCCAGGTACTGAAGTCTCACAAGTGTGGTTACTGATAAACCACGTCTCACTAGTGCTACTATGTCAGTTTAGCCTCTGACTTATTGCCTGCAGGTCTGGGATCTTATTTCCCAGGCTGTGAGCATTTAATGTACATGATTTTCCATTGGCCAGATTTTGTTTGTTAGTTGTTGGGTGAAGTTTGGCATTACCCTGTGCGTTGTATGGGGAGACAAACTTTTCTTCTTACCTGGTGATGCAAATGAACGGCAAACATGCTGAATTCCTGTTTGACCACTAGCTGAGGGGAGGGTGTTCTTCCCATTCGGCGTGTAGAGTGCCACACCCCTCTCCCATTTGCTAGTTTAAATATTCTGCAAAGGCGTCAAACTTCTTGCCCAATGCACTGACTCCCTCTTTAGTCAGATGCAGTCCATCAAATTTAAAAACTTCGCTCCCAGAACTGTTGCCAGTTCCTACAAATCTGTGTCCTTTTCCTGGCACCAGCCCGCCCAGGCACGTGTTTAGCTCCCTATCTCCCCTTCTCTGACCTTCCGTCCATCTGCTCCCCTCTCCACCGGACTATTGTGACTTAATAAAAGAACTTCAGGAGGTTGAAGATGAGGAGAGGGATTTTAATTCTGGGTTGAGCGCAGCCCAAGTGATCACAGCATCGGAAGGTCCTTGTGAAGTGGAGACCAATGAGGGTGTGCCACCATGGGGTGAACTGCTGAGAGAGTTCAGGAAATAAAAACAGTCTCTTTATGAGGCGGCTTCTGCAAGTACAGGCCCCGACCCTCATCTGACTGCATCTGCTATGGGGGTGGGGGTACCCACCCATGCATCTTCTGCTGACAACAGCTCAAAACTCGATGTCTTGGCCATGAAAGTGGGGAAATTGATGAGATCTCCAAATGCTTATCACGCCGCAGACAGAGATGGCACCAAGGTTTCCACTTAGTAGTACCCCCACCCTGGCTCCCGGTGTGGGGTACTAACAAACTTAACGGTGCCATCTCGGCAACTCAAACTCAGAAAGTATGTTTTGCTATAATTGTGGGAAGGATAGGCACATGAAGAGAATGCCAAAGACACAGACAAAAGTTGTATGTAGGCTACAAGGAGAGCTTGGAGAACAATTCCAGTGGTTAAAGAGGTGCTACACAAAATGCTCAGTGAGGGGCCCCAAAAAGCTGACTCCACGTCCCTTTGTGGCAGGTCAGTTGCCCAGGCCCCCACTACCGCCTCTCAGACTGGTCCAGAATAGTGGGTCTCTCCATGGAGACCACTGTAAAGGTGAATGGAGTGTCTACAAGAGCTGTTTTAGACAGTGGCTCCCAAGTGACAGTTATGTTCCAAGACTGGTATCAGAAGCATTTGTTTGATGTACCCTTACAACCATTGAAGGGGCTGCATGTCACAGGGGTTAAGTGAGAAGGCCTACCTCTACTCTGGATATATCTAAGAATTTGGCTATCTTTTCCCCACCTCCATGGCTGGAGTGGCCGAGCAAATACAGACCCACAGGCCTTGGCATGTCCCCCTACCGGACTGTATGGATGAGGTTCCTCTACTATAATGGGACTAATGCACATATATTTGGACGGCTGGCACAGTTGTGTTATGAAAAACAGGGTCCCGGACTGGTAGAGGCTCTGGAAGAATCCGCCTTGATCAGGAGGCCAAAGATGCCCAGAGAGATGCTGACAAAGTGGAACCAGAGGAACCCGGTTGGAGTTGTCTGAAAAAGGATCCTGAGTCTCTGATCCTGGCACCAAATGCCCAGTGTACCTTACAGGAGAGGTCCAGTATCAGAAAGGATGTCAAGAATAAAATATTAATGTTGGATGCACAAGCGATGGAAAATTGCGGAGAAGCTGCTAGTCAAGCCCTAGTATTTTGCCTGCTAGAGCCCATGCTTATGCCAGAAGGGATGGTTCCGGGTTCATAATGTGTCTGACAGAGAGATTCAAGTAAAATAGAGGTTGCACCCACTGGCTAAATGTGCATTGTGCAGATACTACGAGGGTCTACCCAGTAGCAAGAGTTCAGAGAAGAATGACAGGGTGAGCCTGACTTGTTTGATTTTGGTGACTCCCTTGCCAGCTGAATGGAAAGTGAGGATCAGTGAGAAGCTTGCCCAGAGAGACCAGGTGTTTTCTTTAAAGGAATGGGACATAGGATGCATGCAAGGAGCTGAGCACCATATCCGGCTGCATGATGAAAGGCCATTTCATGAGAGGTCTCGACGCCTGGCACCTGCTGACATAGATGATGTGAGACAGCATCTGCAAGAGATGCTGCTGCTGAGTGTAATACAAGAATCCAGAAGCCATATGCTTCACATATCGTGGTAGTGAGGAAAAAGAATGGGACAGTAAGGATGTGCGTGGATTATCGCACCTTGAACCGGCGGACTATTCCTGATCAGTACACAATGCCCCGCATTCAGGATGCCTTAGACTGCCTGAAGGGTAGTAAGTGGTTCTCAGTGTTGGATCTTCGCAGTGGGTACTACCAGATCCCGATGGCCCCAGAAGACCGTGAAAAGACAGCCTTTATCTGTCTGCTTGGTTTCTATGAATTCATGAGGATGCCTCAAGGAATTTCAGGTGCTCCAGCCACTTTTTAATGACTGATGGAGTGTGCAGTGGGGAACATGAACTTGTTAGAGTGCCTGGTATACCTAGATGATGTTATTATGTTTTGGCAGCTCACTGGAGGAACATGAGAGCAGATTGTTCAAGGTGTTGGACCAACTGGAAGACTTTGGGTCTTAAACTATCCATCGATAAATGTCAGTTCTTCCAAACCTCTGTAAAGTATGTGGGACACATAGTATCCACTGAGGGAATAGAAACAGACCCGAGTAAAGTTGAGGCCTTGACCACCTGGCCACAGCCCCACAATCTAAAAGAACTGCAAAGATTCCTGGGATTCTGTGGTTACTATCACTGTTCATCGAGGACTATTCAAAAGTGATTAGTCCTTTACTTAATCTTACTCAAGGTTACCCTCCTAACAACAAAAATAGAAGAGGTCGGTTTCATCTGAGCCTGAGAGTGTATTTCCGTCCTAATGAAGTATTTGGACCAAGATGGACACCTGAGTGTGAAGCTGCTTTCATGAGATTATATATCAACTTTACCCAAGCTCCTGTCCTTGCCTATTATACAGATCCCAGCGAAGCCCTATGTCTTACACAGTGATGCTAGCCTGTAGGCTTGGGGGCTATATTGTACCAAAACACGAAGAATGGCCTGAGACCAGTGGCCTTTGCCAGTAGAAGCCCTGACCCCATCCAAAAGAACTATCCTGTAGCCATAAGTTAGAGTTCCTAGCTTTGAAGTGGGCTTCATTGTTGACCAGTTCCATGAGTACTGTATGGGGCTAAGATACTAGTAAAAACTGACAATAATCCTTTGACCTATGTAGACTTCAGCTAAGTTGGATGCCACTGGCCATAGGTGGCTTTCTGCATTATCTACATACGACTATGCTGTTGAGATACAGAGCAAGCCTACAACCCGCAGATGCTGATGCTCTCTCCTGGAGGCCCTGTTCCCGAACCAACCCTAGGTCAGACCGCATCAGGAACCCGATAGTCGAGCACTCTGCCAGAAGTCTGACAGGGAGGGAACAATGTCCACAGACGCTGATGATTTGTATGGTGGATTGTTTGGGACCCTCTGAGAATTGCACCTGCTGCTTATTGCCACTTTTCTGCAGTAGACATTGATTTTTCTCACAGCTGGACAATGACGGTATCCAGCGGGCTCAATCCGAGATCCCATGATCAATCGACCGACAGAAGCCCATCTACACGGGAAAAATGTGTCCATTACGCTCCACTGATTTCGAGAACTGCATTGTTATACAAGGAAGGTCCTAAATTGAAACTGATCGATAGACTGTTATACAGAGAAACAGTAGACAGAGGTGGACAAATGAACAAACAACAACAAGTGCTGCCACTGCTTCGGGCCTGTTTAAGTCTACACACAACCATGGAGCATATTGGTATAGACAGAACACTTGACTTGGTAGATCCAGATTCTAATGTAGGAGCTGATTTTGAAACAACACATTTTGAACTTGTAAGCTGTTTTACAGAGAAGCCTGCTGACAGGCTGAACCACTCTGTAACTCCCACCGTGCACTCATGGGCTGGTCTGTTAGATTTCCTGAGTTTGGAGTCAGATCAAAGAAATATTAGTAATGTGCTGGTATTCACTGCAGCCATTTTGCAAGATAGCCCCACGCTTTCCCCACCAGGACCAGAAGGCATCCTGCTGCAAAGTACTTGTAAGAAAACTTTTGTTCACTCTGGGGCTCTACAATGAATCCATTCTGATCAAGGGAGGAGAGACTTTGAGTAGTTTGATCAAAGAGATGCTGCTTTCTCTGTGGGCGGTCAGTCAGAACCACCACCACGGGAACCCACTAGCCTGAGCATTTCAGCCGCTTGCTGCTGATGTGCTAGGCATCCTCCACCCCAAGGACAAACTACAGATGGAGCCAACAAATTAGCACCCTGGTGCATGCCACAACTGCACCAAAGGTGATGCCACTGGGTTCTCCCCTACAGCCTGATGTTTGGAAGAAGCTCGACTGCCTGTAGATGTATATTGTGGAGTTTCTCCTGATGGGGTTCAAGCTGACAACTATTTACAGTATGTGCAAAAGTTAAAGGCCCAGCTAAATCATACATACCAACTGGCTCAAACCATGGCTGCCAAAAGAAATCTGGTCAACAAAGAAAGGTATGATAAAAAGGTGAAAGCACAGGAACTCCAGTAGGGAGATTGGGTATTGCTAACGTAACCCCCCCTGCAAATGGGGGTTCCCAAAAGACTTCCAGGAGCTTGCTTGGTCTCCAAACCTGAATGGTGTTTGGCGTTTAAGCCATTTTATCAGTAGTGTTTTTAGAGCCTCTGGTACTGTCTCTTTAAGAGCTGTCTGCTTGCAGACATAATTAGATTGTATGGGGACTGTGGCAGCGCCTCTGTTTGAGAATACCCACTCTAGAGCTGCGCCAATTCACTCCATTTTTGCAGTACCAGTACAAAGGGACCTCAGAAAGATGTAACTGTTGCAGAAATTTACAGTAACCAAATTACGGTTTGTCTAACCTGCTTTCTTTGCAGTCAAGAACTGTCTTGCTAGTTCCCATTCTGGTTTTAACACTGAACTGGACAATCAGTGTAGAAGTAGCTAGCTCTAAATGGTGTGATGAATCAGAACTTGGACTCATAATCTGGCAACCACAAGGATTGTATGGGCAGTGACTCTGGGAGATGTAGTTTGACTTGACGCCTTTTGGACCAACAGCAACAGTCTATGTGGTAACAGTCAATCCATCACGAACTGGGAGGAACTCAAGGAAGTGCCAGTTTTGTCTGTTGGGTTCAGTTTAGCTCTGGCAGTGAAGGGAAAGAACCCTGTGCTCCTTAATGCTGATTTTGGCGTCAAAAACATGCGTAAGGTCCAGAGTTCCGGTCTGCAGCTTGTGCAACCAACTTAGGGACTGAATCCGTCATGAGAAAGGATCTCTGAAGTAGAGCAAACCCTGAAAACTGGAGAATTGTTGAATTTTCGGTCTGTCAGGAACTGAATCTGCTATGTGTTCTCCCGGGTACAGCAGTAGTGCGATGGGATGAAGCAGCCTGCCTGGTATAGTACTCTTTTTACCATATAAATGTGAGGAGAGGCATGTACCTCAAGTGAATCCTGCACCATTAAGTGACTTACACGTGACTGTTTACCATATAAATGAGTCTTGGGCTCAAAGTAGCCCTGCTACGTTGAAGGACCCTATCTTGTTTGGAGTCGTAAGTACTAATTCAGGAGTCGCTCCTGTTGATGCCACATTAAATCCAAATGGAATCACTACTAACTGTTAAACTAATTTTTTTTTTCTCATGTGAAAGGGCCCTACCAGCTGCCACGGTTTGGACTAGCCACTAGGCTTGGGTAGGACAGTAACTGGTAAGGATAGGCCTGTGCACAGAGCCATAAATAATGAGTAAAGTTATAAGCTAATTAACCGATTTTCCCCTTCTGTTATATCCCTAAATAAATCAGGCTGCTTGTTCCAGCAAAGTTATACTACCGAGGGTGTTGTCTATGTTAAGTACTGTACTGTGATTGTTGCTGTCTTGTTCACGGAGGTCCAGTGCGAACCAGTACAGAGTAGTGTATACTGAAGGTATTCTGATATATACTAATGGGCCACTAGTGGGAAGGGGGGGTTGCAGTGTCCCAGAGGCTGTGACCAAGTAAGTTTCTGTGACCCTGACCTCTGGCTGGGCACCGCCATGGATCCAGGCCCTCAACCTGTTGGTGGCAAATCAGGCAGGTAGTAGCCTCCCGCACTGATGCTAGCTTACGGGGTTGGGGCTGTGTGTACCAAGAGCACGAGAATGGCCTGAGACCAGTGGCCTTTGCCATGCAAGCCTGAGCCCCATCCAGAAACTATCCTGTACATAAGTTAGAGTTCCTAGCTTTGGAAGTGGGCTGTGTTGACCAATTCCAGAGTACCTTATGGGGCTAAAATACTAGTAAAACTGACAATAATCCTTTGACCTATGTGCAGACCTCAGCTAAGTTGGATGCCACTGGCCATGGGTGGCTTTCTGCATTATCTACATATGACTATGCTCTCAGAAACCAGGCAGGTCCCCGAACCCACATAGATGCTGATGCTCTCTCTCCCGAGCCCTGTTCCCAAGAATGATTTGGGTCCGATTGGCAGAACCTGACATTCGGGCACTCTGCGGAGAGGTTGACAGGGAGGAACAAATGTCCACAGGCGCGGTGGGACTGCATGGTGGATTGCTTGGGACCCTCTGAGTGCATACCTGCCTTATTGCCACTTTTCTGCAATAGACATTGGTGACTGCCTCAGCTGAACAATGACAGTGACTCGGTGGGCTCAATCACGATCCCATAGATCAAAACCTTTAGAAGCCCTCTATGCAGGGAAAAGATGTGTCCAAATTCACGCCTCCACTGATTTGAGAACTGCATCATTATACAAAGAAGGTCTAAGTTGAAATCCGATCAATAAAGCCGTTAGAGAGAACAGGACAGAGGGGACAAGTAGACAAACAACAACTAGTGCTGCCCACTGCCTTTTGAGACTCAGTACTGAGGTCCTTGCACAACCACATGGGGCACCTTTGGATACAGAACACTTGAGACTTGGTGAGATCAGATTCGATGGCCTAAGATGGGGGCTGATGTGGAGCAACACATTGAACTTGTAGTAAGCTCTTGCAGAAAAGCTTTGCCCCAGAGGGCTGCCCCCTTGTTAACATCACACCAATTGCACCCATGGAGTCATCTGTATTGATTTTCTGTTTGGAGAGTCAGATCAAAGAAATATCAATAATGTACTGTGGTCAATGACCATTTCACCGAGATATGCCCAAGCTTTCTCACTTTCAAAGACCAGAAAGCATCCACTGTGGCCAAAGTAACTTGTAGAAAACTTTTTGTTCTAATTATGGGCTCACAAAGAATCCATTCTGATCAAGGAGAGCTTTGAGAATCGTCTCATCAAAGATGCTTCCTCTGTGGGGAGTCAAAGTCGAGACCACCCCCAGGGGACCCACAGCCTGAACGTTTCAACCGCACACTAGATATGCTGAGCACCCCTGCCAAAGGACAAGCCTAGATGGAGCCAACAAATTTAGTTTCTAATTTACATGCTTATAACTGCACCAAGTGATGCCCTGGGTTCTCCCCTACGCCCTGATGTTTGGAAGAAAGCTCGACTACCAGTAGATGCTTGTTTTGGGTCTCTCCTGATGGGGTTCAAGCTGACAACTATTTACAGTATGTGCAAAAGTTAAAGGCCCAGCTAACTCATGCATACCAACTGGCTCAAACCATGGCTTGCCAAAAGAAATCTGGCCAACAAAGAAAGGTATGATAAAAGGTGAAAGCAGAGAACTCCAGGAGGAGATCGGGTATTGCTAAGAAATCTGGGACTGCATGGCAAACACAAGATTGCTGACAGATGGCACCATCTCCCTCACATTGTAGTGGGCAAACTAGATGATCTGCCAGTGTACAAAGTAAGGCCTGAGAATAATTCAAAGATGTAAAAACAATGCATAGAAATAATTTACCGTCCATTGGACAAATCTTGATTGAGTCTGAGCCCCCAGAAGATGCCCCCTCTGGACCAGTGACTAGAGCTGCTGCTAAGAAAAGATCAAAAAAGTCTGCACCTACAGAAGCAGAGTTAAAGTGTTCCCCTGCACAAGTCCCAGTTGAGCATGACTGTCAGTCCATATCAGAAGAAAGTGAGAGTGACTTTGAATACTATCCTTCTTACGAACTGAGTCAATTATTTCGGGGCAATCCCCTAGTCAATACTGGAGACGAAGCTGGGCCTTCTGGACTGTCTAAGCCCCCAGCTTCATCCCTGGAGCAATGCTCCCAGAAAGTGAAGTGCAAAGCATCAGATCAGATGAAATGGAATCATTGTGCATAGTTGAACTGTTTGACTTTCAGGAGGAAAATGATAGATTAGGGCAGACTGGTGATACACGAACAAGAAGAGTATTTTGAGTGCCATGACAGTCCACTGCCAGTGTCCAAGCTCTCCATGCGTGCCAAATGTTGTGGACTCAGAAACTGTAACTCCTGGAGCTGAAAGTGCCCTAAGTTCTAGCCTCTCTACCTCAGGAGACTCCCCTGACAAGTGAGGACAATGCTAAAATGAGGGCTCAGAGTGCAGAGACTGTAACAGTTCCCCTAGAAAGACTGGTCGAGCTGTAAAGCAAATGTAGTGCACCTCAGTTATGATTCACTTGGGAGGCCTGTGGACTTGCCTCTCAATGTTGTCCATAAAGGAGTGTATGTGTCCCCGAGCTCATTGCCCAAACTGATCAGATGCTAACTCAAGTTACTGTGTTGCCCTCTAAGTATGGTGCCCTTGCCCCATCCAGCCCCAAAGGTAACTGATAAGGAAGGGCCCTCTCTTCAGGTTTCATGTAGAGAGTAATAACTTGAGTTATGGTACAATAATGTATATAATACTGTGTAAGAGTGACGATACTGCAATGTTTCAATGTGTTCTTGGTAAAATGATATACTGACTGCGATTACATGTGAGCCTAATGCAAATGTATATGGTTGCAGTTAAAACTTATGAAGAATTACTTGCTTGTGCGGACGTCAAAGCCTTCCCAAACCAGGAAGGATTAACCCCCCTGCAAATGAGGGGTTCCCAAAGACTTCCAGGAGCTTGCTTGAATGCTCCAAGCCTGAATGGTGTTTGGCGTTTAAGCCATTTATCAGTAGTGTTTTAGAGCCTCTGGTACTGTCTCTTTAAGAGCTGTCTGCTTGCAAACATAATTAGTTGTATGGGGACTGTGTGCTTCTCTGTTTGAGTACCACTCGAGCTGCTGCCAATTCACTCCATTTTGCAGTCACTAGGAGTGCAAAGGGAACCTATCTGAAAGATGTAACTGTTTGCCAGAAATCATTTACAGTAATAATGAAATTACAGTTTGTCTAACCTGCTTTCTTTGCAGTCAGAACTGTGTCTGCCTAGTTCCCATTCTGGTTTGAACTGCTGAACTGGACCAATCAGTGTGGGGATAAGCTAGCTCTAAAATGGTGCCTTGGGCCGAATCAGAACTTGGACTCATAATCTGAGCCAGCCACAAGAGGATTGTATGGGCAGTGACTCTGGGAGATGTAGTTTAGACTGCGCCTTTTTGGACCAACAGCAGCAGTCTATTGTGAGTGACAGCCAATCCAGTCAAGAACTGGGAGGAACTCAAAGGAAGTGCCGTTTTGTCTGTTGGAGTTTCAGTTTAGCTCTGGCAGTGAAGGAAAGGAACCCTGTGCTCCTTCAGTGCACAGTTTTAGTCAAAAACATGTGTAAGGTCCAGAGTTCGGTCTGCAGCTTGTGTAACTGCTGGTTGGGACTTAATCCGTCCTGTGAAGAGAATCAAAGGATCTCTGAAGAGTAGAAACCAGGCTCACCCTATGAAGACTGGAGAAATTGTTGAATTGCACTCAGTCTGTCAGGAACTGAATCTGCTGTGTGTTCTTCGGGTATTGTGCAGTAATGCGATCGGGATAGAGAAGCAGCCTGCCTGGTATAGTACTTTCTTTTTACCATATAAATGTGTGAGGGGCTTGTGTACCTCAAGTGAATCCTGCTGCCATTAAGTGACTTTGCCTGTGACTGTTTACCATATAAATGTGTGAGGAGTCTCTTGGAGCTCAAGAGTAGCCTCTGACGTGAAGGACCCTATCTTGTTTGGAGGTCGTGAGTACTAATTTAGGGTCGCTCCCTGTTGAATTGCACATTAAATCCAAATGGAATCACTGTACTGCTGACTGTTTAAACTAATTTTTCTTTTCTCTGTGAAGAGGGCCCTACCAGCTGCCACGGTTTGGACTAGCCACTAGGGCTTGGGTACCAGGGACAGTAACTGGTAGGGATAGGCCTATGCACAGAGCCATAGTAGATGAGTAAAGTTATAAGTTTAACCTGATTGTCCCCTGTCCTTGTTATATCCCCCTAAATAAATCAGAGCTGCTTGTTTCAGCAAAGTTATACTGCCTGAGGTATTTGTCTATGTTAAAGTACTGTACTGTGATTGTTGCACTGTATCTTATTTCACAGGAGGTCCCAGTGCGGAACCAGTCCTGGGGGTAAGTGTATACTGTGAAGGTAATTCTGATATATTGTGTGGGCCACTAGTGGGAAGAAAGGGGGGTTGCAGTGTCCCAGAGGGCTGTGACCAAGTAAGTTTAACTATTGCAAACCCTGACCTCCGGGTGGAGGCACCCGCCATTGGATCCAGGCCCCTCAACCTGTTAGTGGCAAATCAGGCAGGGGTAGTAGCCCCTGGGATAGCGCCATCTAGGGGTTACACTAAGAAATCTGGGACTGCATGGCAAACATAAGATTGCTGACAGATGGCACCATCTCCTTCACATTGTAGTGGGCAAACTAGATGATCTGCCTGTGTACAAAGTAAGGCCTGAGAATAATTCAAAAGATGTGAAAACAATGCATAGAAATCATTTACTGCCTATTGGATAAATCTTGATTGAGTCTGAGCCCCCAGAGAAAGCCCCCTCTGGACCAGTGACTAGAGCTGCTGCTAAGAAAAAATCAAGAAAGCCTGCACCTACAGAAGCTGAGTTAAAGTGTTCCCCTCCACAAGTCCCAGTTGAACATGACTTTCAGTCCATGTCAGAGGAAAGTGAGTGTGACTTTGAATACTATCCTTCTTACGAACTGAGTCAGTTGTTTCGGGGCAATCCCCTAGTCAATCCTGGAGATGAAGCTGGGCCTTCTGGACTGTCTAAGCCCCCAGCTTTGTCCCTGGAGCCAATGTTCCCAGAAAGTGAAGTGCAAAGCATCAAGTCAGATGATATGGAATCATTGTGTATGGTTGAACTGTTTGAGCTTTCAGGGGAGGAAAATGATGGACTGGGACAAACTGGTGATATACCAGAGCAAGAAGAGTGTGTTGAATGCCCTGATAATTCACTGCCAGTGTCAGAAAACTCCGCATGTGAGCCAAGTGTCGTGGACTCAGAGATTGTAACTCCTGGAGCTGAAAGTGACCCAAGTTCTAGCCTCTCTACCCCAATGGAGACTCCCCCGACAAGTGAGGACAATGCTGAAAATGAGGCTCAGGGTGCAGAGACTGTAACAGTTCCCCCTAGAAAGACTGGTCGAGCTGTAAAGCCTGTGTTGCACCTCAGTTATGACTCCCTTGGGAGGCCTGTGGACTTGCCTCTCAATGTTGTCCATAAAGGAGTATATGTGTCCCCGAGCTCATTACCCAAACTGAACATCAGTGCTAACTCCAAGTTACTTGTGTTGCCCTCTAGGTATGGTGCCCCTGCCCCATCCAGCCCCAAGCTAGCTGCTAGGGAAGGGCCCCCTCTCTTCAGGTTTCATGTACAGGAGGTAATAACCTGAGTTATGGTACAATGTGTGTATAATACTGTGAAAAAAAGTGATGTACTGAAAAGTTTCAGAAATGTGTTTCTGATAAGGTGATATGTTGACTGATGATTACATGTATAAGCCTAATGTGATATTGATGTAAATGTATATGGTTGTATTGAAATTTATGGGGGTATTTACTTGACGTGGATGCCAAGTTTTTCCAGGCCAGGAAGAGTGTAACCCCCCTGCAAATGGGGGTTCCCAAAAGTCTTCCAGGAGCTTGCCTGAATGCTCCAAGTCTGGGCGGTGTTCAATGTCTGAGCTGTTTAAATGTGGTTCCAAGTGAGTGCTATTTGAGCCTTCACGTACTGTCTCTTTAAGAGCTGTCTGCTTGCAGACTTAATTAGTTTGTATGGGGGGACTGTGTATTTAATGCTCGAATCCCGCCCAAGCTGCTGCCAATTCACTCCATTTCTGCTGTCGCTACATGTGCAGAGGGAGCCTTGTTGAAAGATATAACTGTTTGCCAAAAATCATTTAGAGTGACTGAGAAAATGTAGTTTGTCTAACCTGTCTTTATTTTAGCACGAACTGTTTCAGTGTAGCTCTTTCATTTTGGTCCTGAACTGCTGTGCTATGCCAATTGGGTTAAGGGAGTCCTAAAATGGAGCCTGCGGATGAATCAGAACTTGGACTCTTAATTCTGAGCCAGCCACAAGGGGATTGTATGGGCAGTGACTCTGGGAAATGTAGTTTTGACCTTGACGCCTTCTTCCACCAACAGAAGGAGTCTTATTGTGAGTGACAGCCGAACCAACCAACAGAATGGTGTGAAGCTAAAGGAAATGCTCTGCTGTGTGACTGGAAAGATCAGATCAGTTGTGACAGTGAAGAGAGAAGGAGCTCTCTGCTTCTGCGGTGTATAGTTTCGTGCGGGAAGCACGTGTGAGGCCCTGAGGTTCGGCCTGCAGCCGTTGCAAGTGCCAGTTCGGACTAAATCCTATTGTGAGGAGAAAGAAGGAAGTCTGAAGAGTGGAAACCAGGCTCACCCTATAGAAGACTGAAGAAATTGCTGAATCGCTCAGTCTGTCAGGAACTGAAGCTGCTGTATGTGCTCAGGTATTTTAGTAATTGTGATCGTATCGAGGAGCAGCCCGCCTGGTATAGTACTGTCCTTTAAATATGAATGTGCGAGTGCCCGTGGGGAATCGCCTATTTCCCCCCGTGCTGTGTGCTGTGTGCTGAAGCTGGAAGCAAACCCCAGCTTAGCTTGGACTAAATACGTTTGTTATCAACTGCAGTGGAGTCCAGTCACAAGGACCTTGTCTCCATGCCCTGTTGTTCTGGCAATCCAGAAGAACATCTACCATCCGGTCCTCAGCTTGGGTATTGTGGGTACAAATCAGGGTATTCCCCTGCAGTCTGTTTTCAATCTCAAGTGTGTCATCTAATTCTTGTTGTTTCCCTGCTTCATGGACTGAGCCATCCGGCTCCGGATTGAAATTGGGTGTTGTGCAAATATTTTCTTCTACAGGGTCCTATCCATCTGCCTGCCAACCGCTGGGACAGCGGACCTGGCTAGCCCCCCCCCCCAACCTGGGTACCCAGAGTGTTACTTTTCAAACCCTGTATGTGTGCACAGTACTGAGATTTAATGCCACCAATTAACCTGATTTTCCCCTCCCGTGTTTCTGCCCCCTAAATAAATCAGATTTGTTGTTGTTATACTATATATTGTCTGTGGTGTTGGTACTTATGGAAACAGTATTGTGTTTTGCTGTGTATGTTATTTAACCTTGTTTTACAGGGGGTCCTCAGAGACATGCTGCAGAATCAGTTTCGAGGGTAAGTGGTATCTATATGAGTGAACAGTGTATATACGTGGGGTATTGGGGCTGTAACTCCGGTGTACCATGTGAGCCACTAGAGGGAATAAAAGGGGGTCTCAGTGTCCCAGAGGGCTGTGACCAAGCTAGTCTAACCACTACAAACCCTGACCTCTGGGTGGAGGCACCTGCCATAGGCTCTAGGCCCCTCAACCTGTCCGTAGTCAAACAGGCAGGGGTAGTAGCCCTTGGGATAGCGCCACCTAGGGGTTACACCTGAAAATAGGCATTGTAATTGTCTAGTGTGCTTATCTGGTCAATAAAAATGAAACATATATATTATGTAGGAGCTCTCTTGGCAGCAGCAGCCAAAGCTGCCAAACAGTGAGATAGCAACCTGATTAACCTTTAGGTTGCCTGTAGATTTAGAATGTATTGGCCTTTTAGGCTTCTCCAGAAGTTTGTGGCACAGAAAAGGTTAATCTCTCCCCCTCTCATTTCTGGGATAAAGTTTATTTTGCAGTTTTTGGTCAGGAAGGATGCACAGAGCAGACGCTCGTTTCCAGTTGCGTCCTGGGAGTACAGGGAAGTTACGTGACTTGCTCATTATCACACACTGTGTAAGTGGTGACATTCAAGCCCAGTTCCTCAGGTTTTCATCTCCGTGCTCCTTGCCTCCCCAAAGTGGCTGGCCTCAATGCGTCTTGCACCGCTGGACTGAGTGTTACAGACTTTGCTGACTGTGCATTGCAGATGGGGGGAGTTACTGTATTTAAACCCCAGGTACATCAGGAATCTAAACGCATTAAAGACGTATTATTGTACATTTTTTCAGATGCCCACATCATTTGATGACGTTGCAGTCTTTTTCTCAAGAGAAGAGTGGAGCATTTTAAAAGTAGCTGATAAGGAACTGTACAGGGGTGTGATGAGGGAGAATTATGAAACCATGACCTCATTAGGTAAGCACAAGGATCTGTCGTCTTCTTATCGGTCCTAACTACAGTTTTTTTCATGGAGGTAAACATACAGGATTTGGAGTCCAGTGATACAGAGATGTGGATTTTCAAAAATATTGACGCAGCAGTTGTACGGTCGCAGTGGCATCCATGGAAATGTGTCAGAATGTTTGTAGCTAATTTTCCATCATTCTGACACATTTTCAACACTTTCCTCACTTTACGACTCAAAAATGACGCATACTTCAGAACTTTGACCCATGCGTCATTTTTGCTGCACATCTTGCTGTAATTGTGACAAGATGTGAGACCACCAGTGTATTTTATTTAATTTATTTAAACATATCTGTAGGAATTACAACCCTTTGAGTCATAGACTCATTTACAAAGGCTCTGCATCAACATAATCATATATACAATGAGACAGGACAGAAGTATAACAATCACATCTTATACAGAAATATTTTACATACAATAGCTAAAGTGCTGTTGACCTATATATGTAGTAGTGAGGGTATTGAACGTAAACACAAATGCTACAGTTATAGAGCAAGTGCAGTCTCAGGGGCATTGTCAAATAGCAGAATACAGTGACCAGTAAAGAAACTGTCCTACACAGTTGGTGGCTATGGGTAGTACCATGCATTGAATACAGATTCAACAGTAATAACAGTTGGGAGTAGTACATATTGGTATAGACACCATAGCCCAAGTGCTGGCACTTAGGTCTGCTTGAGAAGTCAGTGGATCTGTAGGCTGGGGCCGCCGGTGCAGCTATAGTGGTATTGCTTGTGACGCTGACAATACGAGTTCATGAGTAAACTCGAGGGAGTTGGAGGGCCGTCGGGGGGGGTGGATCGAGTTGCTGAGGGACTGCTCTCCTTCGGGGGTTGGAGGACGCAGAGTCCTGCCTATGTCTGACCCCGGCTGGAGACCATGGTAGGACAGTTTTGGGGCCATCAGGATACACTGGAGGTGCGGTGGCCATCAGCGTATATTGTGCAGGAGCATGTGGCATGCATCCATACCTCCTGGTGAGGACATCAGGAGCAGAAACTAGCTACTCGACCAGCAGTATGATCGCGGTCTCCCACAGGCCCTGCACTTGGCTATCCAGGATCTGTTTCGACTGCAGGATTTGGGGGACCCTACCAACTCCTACTGGGGTGGGTAAGCCAATGCCAGGGTGTCAGGGCTGGGGAGACCAGAGGTTGGGGGTCGGTTGACGGCAGGTAAGAAAAAGAATAACCAAAAAAAAAAAAAAAAAAAGGAAATTAAGTAGATCATCTTTTTGGTGGTCTAACAGTCTCTGCACATTTAGCACAATTGTCCCAAAATCATGTCATAAATTTATAAAACTCCAGCTCAGAATATACTAAAATGTCGATAAAAAGTGCTTTCCAACTAAAAGGAATGGTGTGACAAGGTGAACAAGATCAAATGGAGAAGTTGATGCGCTTCGTGAGAGTGTAGAAGGATGTATTTTATAATAATCTAATACTATGGACTGCTATCTACACAAGTGTCATTTTGTTTATTTATTTGTCATATTTGACCAGGACCAGGTACAGGGGGATCTTACAGCTCATTTCCAGGCATGTCCTGGGGTGTGGGTTGCATGATTCTGTTGTATTGACATGGAGAATTTTGGTCGTGTTAGGGGAATGTTCCCTACTCTTCTTCATTCAGGGCTGTGAGATTTTTTTTCCAATCTTGACTTGATCCTCCTTATTTGCCCCTGGCTGGTCTCTGTTTGGACTGGTCCCCCCGGCTTCATCACCCAACTTGGAACTTACCCACTCTGGTGAGTCCTCTGCCATAGGACTCCTGTATTAATGACCCATTTGTGGGTGTGGGATCTGTGAGGGATCGGACCATCACCCAGCTGTGGTCAGAGGAGTTTTTTCCTCCATTGTCTTCCTGGGAATGACACGTGTACAATGATGCAATGTGCATGCTCTGGATCTATACTGACATTAGAGGTGCTCAGCCCCAAGGTGAAGACAAGGTCCAAGGTGTGACCATCTTCATAGGTTGTGGTGGAAACAACCTGTGTGAGGCTTAGTGAATGCATCAACTGAAGGAACTGCTGAGCAAACTGCGAGGACTCATCATCAACCCATGCATTGAAATCCCCCAGCACAATTAGGTTTGGGGCATTCAAAGACAGGTTGACAATGAAGTCTTTAGATAACCATAGGAACTCCTGTTCCTGCCCTGGAGGGCAGTAAAGAAGGAGAATCCTACACCTCACACCTGCGTCTCCCTTCACAGCCACACATTCAAAGGACCTGGTTTTCTTCAGTGGGTACGCCATTAGCCTCACAAAGGATCTAAAACAAATGGCCACCCTGCCTCCCCTACGCTCCTTCGGCTTGTGTATCACTGGGTACCTGGCCAGGAATGCCGCCTCCAGAACTGGGCCAGAGTTGTCTCCAACCCAGCTCTCAGTGAAACATACCAGATCCCCAGAGGAATCAGTGATGAAATCCAACACCACAGCAGTTTTATTCCTCAGGGATCTGGTACTGCACAACACACCATGGAGGGGAGGTATCAGAGCAGGCAGCTCTTCTACTATTGACCCCCTATTCCTAGGGGGCTCCAGGGATTGGGACATTACAGAGAGGACCCCGCTCCAAGGCCCTCTTAAATCCAGGGCATCTACTCAGCCTGACGCTCTTGATCCTACTCTTCCCAGCTCCTGTCTCTGGACCATGCACAACTCTGTTGCCCTGTCTTCTCAAAATCCCCATCTTCCAACAGAGAGCCAAAACCGCCTCAGGAAGAGCCAGAGGGACAAAGAGGACAGAGGCGACAGTCTACCATTTTTTTAAATCCACCCTCCTAAAGTCCAGGACCCTCATCCTCATGTGGTTTGCTTCTGCTCCTGTCTTTTTGTTAAACCACACTGTACAGCGATTGCTGGTACCTACGAGACTGCCCACTGTGATGACTGAAATGCTGTCTCTGTTTATAAGCACCAGATCCAGCTCCGCTCCATCCCTAGTGGGTCTTATGGGTATAAGAGTACTTTCTTGTGTTCTTTGGTTGAGACAACTGCAAAGCGAAGCAGAGGTGCTCTGGCAAATAGTGGACATGAGAAAAAGCTCTTATAATCCAAAAGAGACACAAGAACTGTATATTTAAACCTATAATTACTAAATCATGTTGAAGATTACTGTCTTTAATAACTGGAACTTGCATTTAAAATCAAATATTTTACTTTGCAGAAAATCAGAGAAAACCCTGTGTGGAAATGGACTATGGCAATTGAACATGGAGCTTCAGAATTTTGGAACAGTTTGCCTGAGACACTCGCTTATGGTTATGAGAGTGTCTGGAAAGTTTTGAAATAAACAATCTTGATTGGTGAACAATGAAGCCATAATATTTAACAAATAGAACTCCCTTTTTGGAGCTCCTGTTTACTTTGACAGATTCAGGGACTCTGATCTGGGTTTAACCTGAATTCCTAAGCAGTATGTATCAAGTGAGATCCTTGTTTTGTTGTACTACATGCAGGATTTGATATCCCGGAACATTACATGAAGTTGTTTGTGAAAGAAGAAGAAGAAGAAGAAAGTCTTGTCTGTGACACAGTGAGTGGGAATGAGACCATACACCAGCAGCCTCCTGAAGAAACCAGCAGCAGTAAGTAGATGGTCTGGGAAACAGTGAATGTGGGCAGATCAAAACAAGACCTGCGGGTCCTAGGGTGGGTACCTGAATCCATTCCCAGTCCCAGGTCTTCGTGGTGGCCATGCAGAGTCTGTGGTAGCACACTTACCTCTGGGGCAAAAGGACGTGGGGTTCCAGACATGCCCCATGGGGGGGGGGGGCTTGTATCCGTCATTGTCACTGCACTGCAACAGTGGGGTGAGTTCTCTTTTTTTATATTTGCTTGCCAAAGGCAAGGCAAACATACTGGGATGACTGATGATTAATTTAAAGATCATGTGCAACGGTTTTTACATATTTTTTATAAAAGCTTGAAAAGCTGAAATTCAAGTCCCTGTGTCATTAGTGTTTCCTGAAAATTTCATGCTGTTCGGTTTTGTGGTTTTCTTTTAATCAGCATTTGTTAACATGCTCTACAGTGGCTGAAAACAGTGGAGTTATTTCTGTCCTCTCAGTCAAACTTAGAGTGCGATGACATCATTTTGGAGCAGCTTGCTGTTTCAGATTCCCAATCAGAGCAGTAGTTTGTAAAGTTAATGGTTTGATGAGCTCTCCAAGTTTCTTACAAACCCACTGTCTGATTTGTGTTTGGATAGATCAGCTTAAAATATATCATCTTCTCATAAACCGCTGATCATTTCAGTTTCAATGCTGAAATGAAGAAGTGGAAATCTTTCTCTGTGAGAAATCAGCTTATCTGTCACAGCTCTTAGTTCTTTCTAATCAAAATTCTGATTTTTTTTTTCTAACTATATAACACTGGACTATTAAATGACTATAAAATAAATCAAAATGTTTAGTCACAGAAAAGGTCTGTCTCTGATGTAGCCTTCATAAATACATTAATGTAAGAACATTTTTTTTTCCATGTCAGTTTGACAAACAGTACATGTGCTTGAAACACTGTAGCAGAGTGTGACAGACACCTGTCTGAACTCACAAATTTCAGTTATTTGGTGGTTTCTGTGTGAAAATACATCATATATGTGTATAACAAGAAACACTATGTGGCATCTCGATGCACCATGTCTCTGCCGCACTGCTGAGGCAGCTGCAGTCTACGGCCACCTGTCCCTGCCCCACAAACCCCCTGCCTTCTGCTCCACATTCGAGGCTACTTCACCCAGCTGCCCACTGTCTTCTCCCACACAGTCGGGGATTGTGCATCCTGCTGACTCCATCCCCTGCCTAAAGAATCAGGGCTGCTGCACCATGCTGCCCCCTGCCCAAACAGTTGGGGTTGCAGCACCCTGCTACCCTCTGTCCACCACCCTCACAGGTAGGGAAGCTTCACCTGTTGCCCACTGTTCCTGTCTCCACAGACAAGGCTACTGTGCTGTGCTAAGCCCTAGTGTGCCAGGTTCCCTGTCTCCACAGCTGGAGCTGCTGTACCATGCTGCCCTAGCCACCAGAGGTGGGGTTTTACTGCACCCTGCTACCCACTTCCCTTGTCTTGTCCCAAACAGGCATGGCTGCTGTATCCTGATGCCACCCCTATCTCCTGCCCGAACATTCAGGGTTGCTGCACCCTGCTGCCCTCTGTCCCACCCCCACAGCCAAGGCCACGGCACCCTGTTGCCCCCTGTTCCCATCTTCACAGTCAGGGCTGCTGTGCTGTGCTACACCCTAGAGTCTCATGCCGCCTGCATCCACAGTTGGGGCTGCTGAACCCTGCTATGCACTTCCATTGCCCCAAATGGGCTGGGTTGCTGCACAATGTGCACCCTGTGCTATTGTCAGGGCTGCTGCACCCTGATGCCCACCTGTGTCCAGCCCCACAGTCAAGGCTTCTGCACCATGGTGTCCTTTGTCCCCTGCCACCATTGTGCCCTGCTGCACCACAGAGCCCCTTGCCTCCACAGGCAGGGGACAGGGTGCAGCAAATGCACTTACTGTTGTGCTGCACCCTTCCTGAAAGTTGGGATTGCTGCACCCTGCTACCCTCTCTCTCACCCTCAAAGTCAGGGACACTGCACATATTGCCTCCTCTTCCTGTCTCAGCAAGGTGTAGCAAAGGATCTGACTGTGGTGGCAAGGAGGCAGCAGGGTACAACTGCCTCAACTGTGAAGGCATGCAACAGGGTGCAGCAAATGCCCTGAATCTTGTGGCAAGTGGCAGCATGGTGCAGCAGCCCTAACTGCAGAAACATGGTGCTCTAGGGCATAGCAGGCCACAGCAACCCCAGCTATGTAGAAAGGAGGAGGGTGCAGCAGCCCTGTCTGTGGTGACAGGGGATAGAAGACAGCATGGTGCAGAAGCCTCGACTGTGGGGTAGGACACATGGGGCATCAGGGTACAGCAGCCCTGACTGTGAGATGGGGTACAGGTGATGCAGCAGCCCTGACCATTTGGGACAGTGGAAGTGGGTAGTAAGTGCAGCAAACGCCACACCTCTGGTGGCTAGAGCAGCATGGTGCAGCAGCCCCAGCTGTGGAGGCAGTGAACCTGGCACTCTAGAGCATAGCACAACACAGCAGCCCTGACTGTGGAGACAGGAACAGGGGGCAACAGGTGCAGCATTACTAACTGTCAGGGTGGGGGAGAGAGGGCAACAGAATGCAGCAACCCCAATTGTTTGGGCAAGGAATGGCAGGGTGCAGTAGTCCTGATTCTTTAGGCAGGGGATTGAGACAGCAGGGTGCACAATCCCTGACTGTGTGGGAGAACACAGTGGGCAGCAGGCTCGAATGTGGAGCAGAAGGCAGGGGGCTTGTGGGGCAGGGGACTGGTGGCAGTAGACTGCAGCTGCCTCAACTGTGGGGCAGAGACATGTTGCATCAGGATGCCATTTAGTGTTTCTAGTTCTACACATACATGATGTATTTTCACACAGAAACCACCAAAGAACTGATGTTTGTGAGTTCTGACAGTACGTGTGCTTGAAATACTGTAGCAGAGTGTGACAAGCACCTGTTTGTCAATCTGACATGAAAATAAATGTTCTTACAGGATTGTATTTATGAAGGCTACATCAAAGAACAACTGTTTCTGTAAATGAACAACATTTAGATTTATTTTATTTTTATTAAACAGCCCTGCATTATATATATAGTAAGAAAACAACTGAGGTTTGAAGTTTGATTACAAATAACAAGAGCTGTGATACAGACAAGCTGATTTCTCACAGAAAAAGATTTCCTCTACTTCAATTCAGCATTGCTAATGAAATGCTCAGCTTTTTAAAGGAAGAGAATGATATATTTTAAGCAGATCTAAACACAGATCAGAGACTGGGTTAGTAAGAAACCTGGAGAGCTCAGTAAACCATAAACTCTACAGAGTGCTGCTCTGATTAGGAATCTGAAACAGCAAGCTACTCCAAAGTGATGTCATCGCACTCTAAGCTTGACTGAGAGGACAGAAAAAACTCCACTGTTTTCAGCCACTGTAGAGCAAGTTAACAAATGCTGATTTGAAGAAAACCACAAAACCAAACAGCATGACATTTTCAGGAAATACTAATCATGACACAAAGACTTGAATTTCAGCTTTTTAAGCTTTTATAAAAAATATGTAAAAACCGTTGCACATGATCTTTAAGAGCCCTTCGGGGTTTGTCACCCTGTCAGCTACTCGGAGAGCAAGATAGCTGAGTTGCCTCCATTATGGTTTTCAGCAGCCAGTAGGCATTCTGTGTTTTGTTGGCTAGATTCTAAGATGGCAGATGTATTTCTGTAACCTATTACAGGTAGTAGGCCTGCCTGTATGTCACTTCAGCTGATTCTTGGTCTATATTATCTCCTTACGTTCCATTGTGTTTTATCTAACTTCAATAAGCTGTTTACAGCATGTGCCTTTTTTCACTAATTTCTTGGCCCATACAGCTAGTATATGTCTCGTCTGAACTGTTGAACCTGTATGCAGTGATGTCACTGAAGTAGGCTGTATGGATAAGACAGTTCCACCCTTCTGTGTCTTCTGGTTGTATAGCCCACACTCTTTGATCTGTATGTCTTACTGCAGCCTAACTGCCTAATGAGGGGGTCAGCCTCCCCCTGCATATATACTGGCAGTGCTAGATCTTCAACTCCCTTCCTGACCGGCACCTTTACTTAACATTCTCTTCTCCTAGAACACAGCTGTGCTCACTTATTTATGTTATCCATCTTCAGTACAACTTTCTTTACAGTCCCTGAGCTTCATTAACATGACCTTCTAACTAATGTCTCACTTTGCCATCCATATGCTAATTAAGCAGAGAAGGACGCACACTTTAACCTTTAGACTGCCAGCAGATTTAGAATGCATTATCCAACCCACTATAATCCAATTTATTTTTCACTGGTAAACTTTTTTTTTTTTTTGCAGACAGAAAAACTATTGCCATTTATTCACAGACCTGGTATAGGGTAGGCAAGTAGAGTACAGGTTCCCCACAGTGATGTATTAAGTACTGGTGAATAGGTATATAGGCAATAGAAACATAGACTTTGACAGCAGATAAGGACCGCTTGGCCAACCCAGTCTGCCTATTTTCCTACCTATTGGATAAGCTGCAGATCCTAGTTTTTACCAACAGCCTACTTCCTCCTACCTTCCACTAGAATTGCCTTACATCTGTCCCATGCATTCTTAAATTTTTCCACTGTTTTTGATCCCAAGACCTCCTCAGGAAGGGGCCGTTCCATGTGTTCACCACCCTCTCCATAAAAAAATACTTCCTCACGTTGCCCGTGAGTTGTCCCCCCTCTCTATCTTCGAATTGTGCCCCCTTGTTCTTGCACATCTCTTTTTCTGAAAGATGCTACCCTCTTGGACTTTGTTGATTCCCTTGAGGTACTTGAAAGTTTCTGTCATGTCCCCCCCCTCTTCCTTCCTTTCCTCAATGGTATATGTATTAAGCTCTTTTAGTCTCTTCGTATGGCTTCTAGTGCAGACCCTGCACCATTTTAGTTGCCCTCCTCTGGACTACCTCCATCCTGTCTATGTCCTTTAGGAGATGGGGTCTCTAGAGCTGTATGCTGTACTCCAGATAGGGTCTCACCAACTGTCTCTACAGAGGGATAACAACTTCCTGTTTTCTACTGGTGATGCCTCTCCCTGTGCATCCCAGTATTCCCCCAGCCCTTTTTACTGCCTTCTCACCTTACTTGCCTACCTTTATGTCATCTGACATGACTACCCCCAGGTCCCTTTCCATTTTTGTTAGTATCACCCTCCCCAGTTGTGTACTCCTCCCCTGGGTTTTTGTTTCCTAGGTGCATTACTTTGCACTTCTTTGCATTGAATCTAAGCTGCCATACTTTTGACCATTCCTCCAACCTTGCCAAGTCTCTTCTCATCCTTTCCAACCCCACCTTGTGTACCAACCCTGTTGCAGATCCTTGTGTCGTCTGCAAAGAGGCATACTTTTCCTTCCAGTCCCTCCGCAATGTCACCTATAAAGATATTAAAGAGGACCGGTCCTACTACTCAACCCTGTGGTGCCCCACTAGTAACCCCCCTTTCTCTGCAGTGGACTCCATTTACTATTACCCTCTGCGCCCTGTTGTCCAGCCAATTTTTTACCCAGGCTACCACCCTGGGACCCACTCCCAGGCTGGCTAACTTGTTTATTAATATTTTGTGTGGGACTTCGTCAAATGCAAATGCCAATGACGGCACAAAAAGGCCAGTCTGCCCACCCTACCTAACCACTCTGCATTGGCCCAGCGGCCATCCTATCTCTTTATTTCTGTCCCCCTTTCCTGACTGTCTGATATGCCTGTCCCATCCCTGTTTGAAGCTGCTCACTGATTTGTCCTGCATTACTTCCTCTGGCCGCTTGTTCCACTTGTCCACTGCTCTTTCTGTGAAAAAGTGCTTATGATCATCCCTCTTGACTCTCCCCACTGCAAGTTTGAGTGAGTTCCCTCTCATCCTTGTAGTTGAACTCGAGGAGAAAAGTTCCTTAATGTCTACCCCATTTATCCCATGCAGGTATTTGTATATCTCGATCATGTCACCCCTCTCCCTTCTTTTCTTAAGGGTGTGTTCAAGTCCTACAGTCTCTACTCGTATGCTTTGCCCCCTAGTCCACAGACCATCTTGGTTACCCTGCACTGTACTGCTTCCACTTTGTCACGGTCTCTCCTTAGGTGCGGACTCCAGTGCCTTTTGCAGTATTCCAGGTGTGGTCCCAATGGAGGGATCCCCTCCTGCCTTCTACACATCCCCCTCCTTATGCAACCCAGCATCCTGTTTATCTTGCCCACAGCTCTATTACAATGTGCTGTTTTTCTTTAACCTGGTCATTAAAAGCTAATAATAGTAACAAAGTGCTGTTGTTTTTAGGCTCTCCAATATCACTAGCCCTAGACCCTTTTCCTCTGGTGCTTACCAGCACCTCTCCCCATGTCATGTTGCACTCATGCGTACCTCTTCCCAGTGTTTATTGCTTTAAATTTTTTAGCATTTAAACCCAGTTGACAAACCATTGACCAGCTCTCCAACCTGCCTGGGTCCTCCCTAAGTTCTCTTATCCCTTCCTTTGTGTTCGCCCTTGCATAGATCTTTGTGAAAAGTGAGGAATTGACAGCACTGGAAACTGAAGCCTGTTTATCTACATGACAGTTAATTCCAGACAGTAAAACTGTGTTAGGAATAAGGCATTTTATTTTGTTTATTTATTTATTGAGAGAATCGGAATTACAATCCTTTGAGTCATAGACTCCTTTGCAAAGGCTCCACGTTAGTACAGGAAAGCACAAACATTACATTTAATAACAGTTATACATAGGTCACTCAGCACAGTGTATTTACATTATATATTTGTTACCGCCTCTGGGGCCTAAGAGGACTCTGAGTCAGTAGTTGTGGGCCAAGTCTGGTTACAGAAATTCGGAGGGTCATTAGCAGATCCCTGAGTCAGAGTGTATTTACAGCTGGATAGTGGGACCTAAGGATGTAAGCCGTAGGATAAGCTAGACCTTTAACCTTAACTATGCTTTCTTTTGGTATACTGACAAAGAGGAGGAGTATTGGTGACAGCCACAAGCATCAGAGTTAAGGAGAAGGTTCATGATACCAGATTTGAATTGTGCAAGACTAGGGGCCACAGAGATGGAGGGTGGTAGGTTGTTGAGCCAGAGGGGAGCGCGATAACGGAAAGACCTCTGCCCTAGAGAGATCCTACAGTGGGGAACTAGGAGGGAGGTACTTGCAAGGTGTCTAGTGGCCCTTCTGTGTGGGACTGGTTGGATGAGGGGGTGGAGGCCTCTGGGTGTTAAATTCATAAGTATTTTTTTTGGCTTGGAGGCAAGTGTGATATTTAAGCCTCCCTTCGAAGGTCCGCCAGTCCGCAAGCTTGTAGCGTTCACACGTGTGGGTTAATCTATTGCAGCCTGTAGCCAGACGGCAGGCTCTGTTGAGAGCTAAGTTGATGCCATGGAGGGCTGTTTGCTCTGCGGTGCCATAAATTACAATCCCGTAGTCCACCAAAAAGAGGACTGAACAGGATACAGCGAGACGTATGGCCTGAGGGGGTAGGCAATGCTTATGTCTATAAAGAATCTCCAGTCTGATGTTTACAGCAGAGGAAAGGTGTTGAATGTGTGTGTGGTAGGTGAGGGATGTGTCCAGGGTGACACCCAGGTATTGAAGGTTGAGACCTGTTCGAGAAGGAGGCCCTGCGCATTGGCTATGGTTAGAGGGGCATTACTGAGAGGACTTTGACGATGGGCAAAGATCATGGATTTCGTCTTGTTGTAGTTGAGTACTAAGCGATGCTCAGTGAACCACGATTCTATTTCTCTGAAAAAATCTTGTAGGGCAGTTTGGAGGGAGTGAGGATGGGGGTATTTCCAGAAAACAACTGTGTCGTCTACATAGAGTAAGAGCTTCCCACTGCAGGCTTCAGGGAGGGAGTTTAGGAAGAGAGTGAAAAGCAGTGGTCCTAGAATAGACCCTTGTGGGACACCTGTTAGGACTGGTTTAGTGGAGGAGAGGGTGGTGTTGATTTTGACCTGTTGCGTCCGGCCGGAGAGATAGTCTTTGAACCAGGAGATGGCCTCAGGGGAGAAATAGTAGGCGGGAAGGGAGTGGAGAAGTAGAGCATGACTGACTGTGTCGACCGCTTTTGTCAAGTCGACGTAGATTGCACCTGCTACTGAGCCTTGTTCCAGGGCCTTGTGTATGTACAATGTAAATTCGAGGAGGGCGGTGGTTGTGCTATGACCCCTCCTGAAGCCGTGTTGTTTTTGGCAGAGCAGATTATGTTTGGTTAAATAGTCTGTGAGTTGGTCCGATACAATTTTTCCAAGAGCCTTTGGGGGGTAGGATCGAGATGGGTCGGTAATTACTAGGGAAAGTGGGGTCACCACTCTTCAGGATTGGTGTTATAATTCCTTTTTTCCATATTGCAGGGAATTGGCTGAGGCGTAGCGACCAGTTAAATATTTTGGTAAGATGTGGCAAGGTCACATCCAGTGTTAGTCGGAGAATTTTGAGGTCGAGGGAGTCACTGCTATAGCGCAGGTTTGCCAAGGCTTTAGATAAGTAGTGCATAGCCTCCCTGCAGGAGATGATATGCAGCCTGAAGGGAGGAGGGACCTTAGTGCCTGGGGTGCCCGAGGGGCAGCTAGGGACAGGGTCAAAGAAGTTTTGTGGGAGTATGTGACTAAGGTCTGAGAAGGTGGTGTTTAGGGTACTGGAGATGGTAGTGGCGTCCTGGGATAGGGCCCCCTCGACTAGAAGCTGCGCAGGGGCAAGAGAGATGTTTTTCCCGCTAAGCTCCTTAATATTTTTCCAGAAATTTTTCCCTGAGCCCCATGTGGTGGTGAGGGTTTGCCTATAGTAGTTTGCCTTTGCTTGCCAGATGGCCAAGGTGCATTTGTTTCTGGCCTCTCTGTAGAGTTGTCTGTCTGGGGTATCTGGGAGTTTAGGGCCTTGTGCCAGAGGTTATCTCTGTGGTGCATCTGGTCAAGCAGGGACTGCGGGATCCATGGGGTAACCCTGTTTTTTAGGATTTGCTTAGTGAAGGGGGCAAAGATGTCACAGGCAGCGTTAAACGTGGTGATAAAGGAGATGAGGGCAGCGTCAACAGTTTGGGCAGTGTAGATGGGTGACAAGTCACATGAGGTAAGGAATGTTTTGAGGCGTGAGAGAGCTCCTTTTTTGAGACGCCTTTGGACTGTAGTTTTAGGGAGGCTGGGTGGGAGTTTATTAGACCACCTGCAGGCGACTGGGGAGTGGTCACTTATCGCATCCGGGAGTACTTTAACCCTGGAGAGGTTGTTGGGGTGGTTAGTAAGGATGAGGTCAATAAGAGTGGAAGACCCAGTTCTGGGGTCATGTCTGGTGGGGGATTGGACAACCTGGGAGAGGTTGTAGGCAAGGATGGCATCTTTGTAGGTAGCAGATGTGGGGGACAGCCAGTTCACGTTGAAGTCACCCATTATAATTACTTCACTCCTGGAGGGGAGATGGGTGATACTGGTCAGTACAGAATCAAAGGCGGGCTTTTGGTTCATGGGGGAGATGTATACTGACATAATGTATAGTGTTTTACCAGGATTGCCCCGGGTGACCTTAACGGCTATAGCTTGGGCACCATGGGCTGGTGGGGGAAGGGGGACAGAGTGGACGTGCAAAGACCTTTTTATGTAGATGATACAACCACCTCCCCACTTGTCTAGTCTGTCAGTTCGGAAGATGGAGTAGCCATTGAGGGTGACAGAAGCATCTGGGATGTGTTTTGAGAGCCAGATCTCTGATAAGGCAAGGATGTCAGGGTCGTGTTGTGCGATCCAGCCCTGGAGAGGAGTGAATTTCTTGAGTAGGCTACAGATATTGAGGGGAGGCCAGTAGAAGGCTGCTATGTCTATCCTCCTTGGAAGCTCCAGCAGCAGGGGGTCCTGGATTAGGATGCACGTTGCCTGAAAGTAGTAGTAGGAGAAGAGTATGATGAAGAAGAGCTAACCATCGCAGTTTGGGTGCGGAGCAATGGAGTCGAGATGCTGATTGGATTTTGGTGGGCCAGCTCGGTATTGGTACGGTGCAGACAAGGTGGGCTATCAGAGCTGGAGCCAAAGCAGGATGTGGGCTGCTTAGGGGGGGATGTGGTGGCGTGAGAGAGTGAAATTTCAAGGAGGTCCCGATAATAGTGCAGCTTGGGTAATAGGTATAATTGTTGCTGTCTTGTTCAGGGACGATTGGAGATGGAAAATACCATGGGGTGGGCACTCCGTGGGGGCAATTAGTGGAGCAGGCTAGTGGGTCCCATAATGGAGGCTCAACCACTGTGTGAGTGGGAGGGGGAAATAGAAAAATGGAAGCATTAAGGTGCTTAGGATAAGCACTCGAAGGTAGATTTTCATGTTTTTTTTTTCCCCTCCTGAGTGAATTGTTTAAGGCACTTGGATGGGCTGGGGGCCTCTAGTGGTGAGCGAGTATAAGTTTCAATGGCAAAGTGGGCTGATAGGTTTTGCACGATCATGTGATCTTGGCTATATAAACGAGTGCTGAGCAAGGGTGGTGGTGGGGGCGGCGGGGCCAACAGTACAGTGCAGCGCTTGCGAGCAGTAACCCAGTCAGGCTCCTCCAGGGCTTTTTTCCTGCGGTCCGTACCTGCACAATTTCAGCGTGGGGGAGGGCTGCTTCGGGACCCCTACGACGACCTCTCAGCACAGTGGTCCAGCTGTGGACAAAGGAGAGGTAAAAGGGACAGGGTTAAGTAGGGCAGGAGACTGGTGGGTGGGCTAATAATTCTGAGCAGCTTAGGAAGCGCACCAATTGCTGTACTGGCGCCACAGATGAAATCGGAGTAAAGCTCTAGGTTGCTGAGCTGCGACGGTTTGCACTCGCGGTTTCCTAACTTAAAATAAGGCAGACTTTAACTTCTGGTAACAGCAAAAGTAGCAGCTTCTGTAAGTAGGCAGACCCGAAGCCCTGACTTGCCTATGTGATTTTACTCAACCTAGGAGCAACCTGAAGCCCTGACTTGCCTATGTGATTTTACTCAACCGAGGAGCAAGTTAAGGCTGGTGGCAGGCTGCTAAATATAAATCAAATTAATGGCAGGGCTGAGGGGTTCTTATTCTATGTTAGTATACTGGGTGGTGGGTCGGAGTCCCAAGCCCGAAGTGTGAGGGACATCAGTCAGCATAAGGTACATTTGACACAGCATAATCCCCCCCCCGATGGAGTTGCCTTAATTCACTTATAAAATGTTTAGTAATGTTATTTTTTTAGCAGTGCAGTTGTGTTTTAATTTGGTGCTGGATCTTTAAATGTTTGCATTTAGGGCACTCGCGGAATTAGACCTCACAGAGTTCTTTCATTGGGTAACCAGGGAAGTGAATCGGGGTGGGGCAGTGGATGTGCCCTACCCAGATTTTAGTAAGCCTTTGACACCATGCCACATAGAAGACTGATAAACAAGCAGGGGAGCCTAGGAATAGGGACTGAAATAGTGACATGGGTAGAGTTGGCTGGACAACAGGAGTCAGAGGGTGGTGGTGAATGGCATACACCCTGGAGTAGGAAGAGTGACCAGAGGGGTGCCACAAGGATCAGTGTTGGGCCTGGTCCTATTTAATGTCTGTATACGTAAGTGACATTGCAGAGGGTCTAGAAGGGAAAGTGTGTCTATTTGCAGATGGCACAAAGCTCTGTAACAGAGTGAACACACCAGGAGGGAAGGGGAGGGGAGGATAGAATGACGGGCACTCTAAAAAAGCTGGAGGATTGGTCAAGGGATTTACAGCTGGGGTTCAATGTTAAAAAGTGCAAAATAATGCTCATGGGGCACAGAAACCTGGGGGCAATATACCAGGTGGGAGGGGAGGTATTGGCAGGCTCGAAGCAGGAAAGGGCACTGCGGTAGTCATTTCTGATGACCTGAAGATTTCTAAGCAGTGTGACAAGGCAGCAGGGAAGGCTAGCAGGATGCTAAGATGCGTAGGCAGGGGCATCACCAGCAGAAGGAGGGAGTTAATACTTCCACTTTATAGATCATTGGTGACACCACACCTCGAATACTGTCTTCAGTTTTGGAGGCCCTGTCTTCAAAAGGATATAAAAAGGGTGGAGGCGGTTCAGAGGCAAGCAACCAAAATGGTGTGGAGACTGCATAAAAACCCTATGAGAAAGGCTTAAGGAACAAAATATGTACTCCCTGGAGGAAAGGAGGGAGAGGGGGGATGTGATAGAAACATTCAAATACCTCACGAGGAAGAACAAAATACAGGAGGGTATCATTTTCAAAAGAAAAAGATGCTCAAGGCCGAGGGGGCGCTATGAAGTTGTAAGGGGGGAGGTTCAGGGAAAATGTGAGCAACTACATCTTCATGGAGAGGGTGGTGGATGGGAAACAGTTACTGGATACAAGAATGCATGAGATAGGCACAAAGGGATCTTGCAAGATGGGGGGAGGAGATCTGAGACCAAGCAGGGCCTGCAGTGTTGCTGTAGGAAGGGAAAATAGGGCAGACTAGGTGGGCCTGAAGGCCCTTATCTGCCGACAACTTCTATGTTTCCAGATATTTATTTTATTTTATTTAAAATTTGGGTAACCAGGAAAGGCACACTGAGCCGAAGCTAGTTTTCAGGTATGACCCGGGGACAGGGTTAACAAGAACATACAGTGGATTTCAGCATACTAATAAATGCTAGTACAAGAATTCATATAAGCATGGCAGGTTACAGACATTTTAAGATACAGTTCAGAGAACAGGGTTATACATTTAGCTGTATAGTTGTACCTTCTCTGTGATGATAACCCTACAAGTCTTAACTTTGGTTGCTGTGTTGTGGTGGATTGGGGAGGGGTAGGTAGAAGGGCGGGACCAAATGGGATGGGGAGGAGGTGTAAGTGCTGCTTGAGAGAGGGGTGCGAGAGAGAGTCCCAGAGTTGAGGAGTTTGTCTGTTCCATAAGGATTGGAGTCTGTAGGAGAAAGTGGATTTGCCAACTGACGAAAGGGGTTGGGAAAGAGAGAAGGAGCAGGTGTCCCTGGTGTGCACAGCGCAGGAGCTGGTGGCTGCAGGGGATAGCATATCTGAGAGGTAGGGAGGAAGCAGGCTGAACCAGAATTTGGCTATAAGAGAAAGCGGATGGATATATCGTATGTGGAATAGGGATGGGTTGCCGAGGGAGGAGTATAGTGAGAAGTGGTGAGTTCTGGGAGGGGGGTGTTAGTAGAGAAGCGGCAGAAAGCATTTAGCAGGGTATCTAATCTGGATAATGAAGAGGCAGGGACTATGCTGTAAACAACATTAGCATAGTCAAAGATTGGTATGTGGCTGGGGTTAGGCTGCAGCTGGTATGCTGCGTTAGTTGGGTGTGGTTGCACTGCAAGGGAATAAGTTATTGTGTCGCTTTTAATATGTATTTCTGGCCCTGTGGTGCTGAGGGTTGAGACATCGACCCTACCTCATGCCACGCCAGTGACTCAGGTTCGGGAACGAGCCTGGGGAGCCGGGGGTCAGTCGGGGAGGAGAGGACTGAGTGTCGATGGACTGCTCTCCTCTCTTCGGAGGGAGGGGGTCCTTGTTCCACAACACTAGTGGCACCCAGTGGAGACTGGAGGCACAGCAGTTGGGGACCATGTGAGTGGGGCAATGTCAGGCAGCCGTCCTGCGACGTGGTCAGGAGCGCGCACGTCTTGCGCTGGATGGCATTGCACGTCCTGCGTTGGGGGAGGGAACGAAACAAGGAAAAATCCCCAGCACCGGGGAGGCGAAGGTGGATGCCCAGTGGACTTGCTCACATGCCCAGTGCTGGCCCAAACCCCAGTTCAGCTCTCCGTGGTCCCCTGCCTCCTCCTGTAAGGGCTGGCAGGAGGAAGGGGGACCCAGCATACCCGGTTTCCTGGTCGTGGTAAGGGTTCAGGCAGGCGGTGGAGGCGACGGATTGAGTGGGTCCACTGGAGAGATGCCCCAGTTGCCGGTGTAAGGAGGAAAAAACATAGTCAACAAAAAAACAATGTGCAAAATATGTATTCCTGACTTTTAACTTTTTGTGTTTCTCGTGTGATCTATGAGGCTAAGCTGGAAGCCTGGGCTGTGCTTCCTGTTCTTTCCATGTGATCGGAGTTAGACCTGGTAGCCTGGGCTATTGATAAGATGTCAGGTGACCTCATTTAGGTGCACTGCTGGTAGGTGAAGTTCAAGCAGATAGTTTGACATGCCTTTTGTATGTATCTAGGTAAGTGGATATTTTATTAGCTTTTAGAGCAATGTTTGTAGAGGTTTTGCTAATGGTTTAGTGATGTATGTTTGCATATTTCTGTTGTATAGAATTATAGTTTTGAATTATCTGTAGTATTTTTTTATTACATGTTTACAATGTTTTTCTTGTGTGAGCAGAACTGAGGCTTTTTGGGTTTGGATTTGTGAGTAGGAAGTATAATATGATCTTCTTCGTGAGTATGTCAGTCATCAGGTCACACCGTAGGAACGTCACCATCAGTGAAACAAGATCCACATGGAAGATTTTCAGTAGTACAACTGGGGCAGCCCACGCCAGTGTCATCTACTGACATCACCAACTCTATAAAGGCGTTCCTTCCTCAGTTCTTTCACACCATCAACTCTTTTCGCATGGGTCTCCGTGGAAGCTCCGATGCATTTTAGAAACATGCATAGAAACATAGAATTTGATGGCAGATAAGTACCGCTTGGCCCACCTAGTCTGCCAATTTCCCTACCTAATGGATAAGCTGCAGATCCTAGTTAACCAACAGCCTACTTCCTCCTACCCCCCCATAGAATTGCCTTATGTCTGTCCCATGTATTCTCGAATTCCCCTGTTTTTGACTCCAAAACCTCCTCAGGAAGGCTGTTCCATGCCTCCACCACCCTCTCCATGAAAAAATACTTCCTCACATTACCTCTGAGCTGTCCCCCTCTATCTTCAGATTGTGCTCTCTTGTTCTTGGACATCTCTTTTTCTGAAGGACGCTACCCTGTTGGACTTTGTTGATTCCCTTGAGGTACTTGAAAGTTTCTATCATGTCCCCCCTCTCCTTCCTTTCCTCGAGGGTATACATATTAAGCTCCTTTAGTCTCTCTTCATATGTCTTCTGGTGCAGTCTCTACATCAATGTAGTTGCCCTCCTCTGGACAGCCTCCATCCTGTCTATGTCTTTGCGGAGATGGGGTCTCCAGAACTGCACGCAGTATTCCAGATGGGGTCACACCAGCCGTCTGTACAGAGAGATAACAACTTCCTGTTTTCTACTGATGATGCCTCTCCCTTTGTATCCTACTATCCCCCAGTCCTCCTTACTACCTTCTCACATTACTTGTCCACCTTTAGGTCGTCTGATATGACTACCCCAGGTTCCTTTCCATTTTTGTTGTTGTCAGTATCTCACCCCCCATTTTGTACTCTACCCCAGGGTTTTTGTTTCCCAAGTGCATTACTTTGCACTTCTTTGCATTGAATCTAAGCTGCCATACATTTGACCATTCCTCCAACCTTGCAAAGTCCCTTCTAATCCTTTCCACCCCACCTTGTGTATCCACCCTGTGGTGGAAGCATGGGTGGCGAAATTCCTGTTCTTAGGGTGTGGGAAGCCCTTCGGTCCCTAAAAAAGATAAATCTCCAGGCCCTGATGAAATCCATCCGAGGGTGCTGTGGGAATTGGCTGATGACCTGGCAGAACCCCTGGCGGCCCTTTTTAATGGTTCTCTACAGACAGGGAAGGTACCGAAGGATTGGAGTGAAGCACATATTATGCCCATCCATAAAGGAGGATCAAGGGAAGAGCGGGGGAACTACAGGCCTGTCAGCCTGACATCAGTGGTGGGCGAACTGATGGAGACCATAGTAAAGGAGAGGCTGGGGGGTGTTCTTGGCAGAAAAGGGATTCCTGGATGACTACCAGCATGGCTTCATCCTGGGTGGATCGTGCCAAACTAGCCTTGTGGAGTTCTACAAATGGGTGACGGCAGCGCTCGACCAATGTAGACCAGTTGATGTCATCTTCCTAGACTTCAGCAAGGCATTTTGACTCAGTCCCCCGCATTGGTCTGCTGGATAAGTTGGGAAAGATGGGGGTGGGGGCACAGACAGTCAGGTGGATTGGAAGCTGGCTATCTGGTCGTACCCCACAGGTGGTGGTAGGAGGGGTAGTCTCGTCCCCCAGAGGGGTCATTAGCGGGGTCCCACAGGGATCAGTTCTGGGACCACTCCTGTTTAATGCCTACATCTCCGACATCAGGGAGGGTATCAGGAGTGAAATGAGTCTCTTTGCGGATGACTCTAAGCTGGGGGCGGTGGTGGATGGGGAGGAGGATAGGGTTGGCCTGCAGGGAGATCTGGATGTTCTAGGGAGATGGTCACGTACCTAGAAGCTAAGGTTCAACACTGCAAAATGCAAGGTGCTTCACCTGGGTCAAGGAAACCCGGGTCAGGTGTACACCCTAAGAAGGGACATATTGCAGGTGTCAAGTGGGAGGAAGGATTTGGGGTACTAGTGGATGCCAAAATGAATAACTCGGAACAGTGTAGGAGGACCGCAGCCAGGGCAAATAGAATGCTGGGCTGTATTGCCAGGGGGATCACCCCAAGAAGTAGGAGGTGATTATGCCATTGTACAATTGCCTTGTCAGATTGCACCTCGAGTACTGCGTAAAGTTTTGGCGCCTGCACCTCAGAAAGGATATTCAACTCCTGGTGAGGGTTCAGAGGAGGGCAACCAGGATGATCTGGAGTCTGGGGGATAGGACTTATGAAGCAAGTCTTGAGGAGCTCAACCTGTTCTCACTAGAGGAGAGGAGAGACGGGGAATATGATTGAGGTCTTCAAGAATCTGAAAGGGGTAAATAAGGTATGCCTACATGGGGACTTTCAGAGGAAAGTGGGAGGGACCACCGGGGGCATGGTTGGAGGCTGGAGGGAGGGAGACTTAGGGGGGAAAGGAGGAGGCGATACTTCACTGAGAGGGTGGTGGCACCATGGAATGCACCGCCTGAGGAACTGGTGGAGGTGTCTGTGGTGGAAGGGTTCAAGAGAGGCTGGGACAAGTACAGGAGGGGGATGAAGAGGAGGGCTACTTGTCTGGGGGAGGGGAACCCTGGTCAGGGGAAGGGGGATGGGGGGAGAAATCAGGAGGATGGTCGCGGTGCCCATTAAGGGTACTGACTCTTGAGCAGACTCGATAGACCATGGGGCCTACTCTGCTGGCATTTTAGTAAATTAGTATGTTAGATCTTTGTGTCATCTGCAAAGAGACATACTTTTCCTTACAGCCCCTCTGCAATTTATTTATTTGTTTATTGAATTTTGTTGACCCGGTAAGCCCACTGGGCCTAGAAGTCCCTTTTTCAGGGGCGACCGGAGGAAGGGGGGATACAGATGGTAAGCAACTGAAATTGAACCAGATTAAGCTGTTGGTGGTATTTTTAGTGAATGGGAGAAATTTGGCCCGGACACCGGGCAAAATTCCCCCACTCTTTTTTGATAAGTGCCATGGGATCTTTAGCATCCACCTGAACTACCACCAATCCAGGCAGATGGGACCTCGGTTTAACGTCTCATCCGAAAGGCGGCACCTCAGAAGTGTAGCACCCCCCTCATGCTACTCTACAGTGTCAGTATTGGGATATTAACCCAAGTGCCAGATGTGGGAACTGAACCCACAGCCCTCTGATCTCCCGGCCTCAGAGGCGAGTGTGCTACCCACTGAGCCACTGACACTGACCAGGGGGCATGGTTGGAGGCTGGAGGGAGGGAAACTTAGGGGGGGAAAGGAATGTCACTTATAAAGTCATTAAAGAGGACCGGTCCAAGTACTGAACCCTGTGTTACCCCGCTTGCAACCTCTCTTTCTTCAGAGTGAACTCCGTTTACTATTACCTTCTGTGTCCTGTTTTCCAGCCATTTTTTTTTACCCAGGCTACCACCTTGGGACCCACTCCAAGGCTGGCTAATTTGTATATTAATCTTTTGTGTGTGACTGTGCCAAATGCCTTGCTAAAGTCTAGGTAGGCCATGTCCACAGCCCCTCCTTAGTCTACTACTTTGGTCACCTAGTCAAAGAAATCTATTAGATTTGTTTGACACGACCTTCCCGCTTTGAATTCATGCTGCCTTGGGTCCTGTACCCCGCTGGCCTCTAGGTACTCAACAGTTCTTTCCTTCAGAAGTGATTCCATCATTTTACCTACCACTGAGGTCAAACTAACAGGTCTATAGTTTCCTGTCTCTGCCTTGCTCCCACTTTTGTGAAGTGGAATCACATCTTCCCTCCTCCAGTACTCAGGTACCATCCCATCCTCCCATGATTTGTTAAAGAGGGTAGTCAGTGGTGTCACTAGTTCTCCCCTTAGATCTTTTAGAATTCTGGAGTGAATCCCATCAGGCCCCATTGCTTTGTCCACCTTCAGTTTTAAGAGTTCTTTCAGAACCCTTTCTTCTGTGAAGGGACTGGTATCACCCCAATCCAGAGTGTTTCTATTGTTTGGTTTAGGTACCTCCCTGCCTCTTCTTTTGTGAATACTGAGGCAAAGTATTAGTTCAGGATCCTGCTTTTTCACTGTCACCTCTGCCCACCCTCCCTTCCCTTTATTAAGGCTCACTATCCCTCCCTTGATCTTTCTTCACTGCCTAATGTGCCTATAAAAGGTTTTATCCCCCTTCTTAACAGAGTTGGCTATCTCTTCCTCAGTTTGGGCCTTTGCTATTCTGATTGTCTTTCCCTGCCTTCTTCTGCTTTAACTGATATAGTTCTCTGTCCTGCTCCTTCTGTGTTTCCTTATATTTCCTGAATGCTATCCTTTTCTCTTTAATCTTCCCTGCCACCTCTTTTGAGAACCATAGTGGCTTTTTCCTTTGTTTTGTTGCTTTGCTTTACACAAAGGCTTGTTGCCTCTGTGATGGCAGTTTTGATTTTTCCTCATTGTTCTTCCAGCCCTCCTTCTTGCCTGTTTGCTAGTACTTTTCTAAGGCATTCTCCCATTTTGCCAAAGTCAGCCCTCGTAAAGTCCAACACCCTTGCTTTTGTATGGCTCGACTCTACAGTTGTGTTTATTTTGAACCACACTGTTTGGTGGTACTTGTTTCCAGATGGCTACCCATTTCTAAATCTGAAATCCTGTCTCCATCCCCATTTGAGAGTACAGGTCTAAGACTGTTCCCTCCCGAGTGGGTTCCAACACTAGCAGTCTGAGGCATGCCCCCTGTAGGGCATCAAGAATGATCCTGCTCTTGGATGTGGCTGTAGTAAAGGTGCTCTAGTTAACATCTGGCATATTCAGGGCCTCCATCAACAATATATCTCCTTTTTCTGCCATTCTAAGGATTCCTTTTATCATTTTCTTATCCATTGCCTCCCCCTGAGACGGGGGGTCTGCAAACAACCCCTGTGCGGATTGTGGTACCATTTCCTGTCTCCAGGGTGACTCACAGTGCCTCCTCCACTCCCTGTGTACCCTTTAGTTCTGTTGCTTTGATTCCTTCCCTTACGATTCCTTCTCTTATTTTCTCATCATTTTTGCCTACAGCTGTTTCTTCGTATTTAACCTTTTACAATCTCTTTTCTAAAGAGATTCCTTTATTTTGTATCTTCCATCACTGCTGCTGCGGAAAGAAGATTGCCTCCACAGATGAATATTCCCTCTGTGTCTGCTGTCTTGGGCCTGACCATGATCTTTCAGACTGTGAGCTCTTCCAGAAGTTTAATCAAACCACCCTCAAGTAATGCAAAAATGCTGTCAAACATTTCCTAATGGAAGGGAAAGGGAATATTGTTTAACCGGGAGTAGCACACTAAGCTTAAGCTTGTTTCCAGATGCGACCTGGGAGCACAAGGAAGTTAAGTGACCTGCTCAGGATCACACAGTATGCACCTAGGCACATCAGTGGAACATCAGGTAGGCAGTTCTGGCCAGGGCTCCTCTGGGGTCCCTCCTTCCCAGTCGCTGACAGGTTCATCAAGCTCCCAGGCCGTTAAGGCCTGAGACAAGTCCGGGGGGGCAGTCATAAAAAGGATCACTCCCCCCAGGGGCGTTCCTGTTCTCCAATGGCCTCCTCTGCTTCGTTTTGGGGGGTACTCTGTCATCTGCTGCTGCACTGACTCCTGCTGCTGTTCAGGTCTCTGTTCCTACCAGACCCCTACTAACAGCATCACTGCTCAGGGCATCCAGACGTTGACCTCCAGGTCATCGCCCCCCACTTCGTCGACAACGGGCTCCCTCCCATTGAAGCCTGATATTTCTCTAGGTCCTTGGGCTTCGGGTTCTCAGGGCCCAACAGATTGGTGGTGGCATCCTACACCATTAGCATTACACCCTTCCTTCCTGTCAACACAGCCTTCCATGGTTGTCGACCTTAATGAGGTTTGGACCAAGTTCACTTTGGTCTTGGTCCATTGGTTGAGCACATATAGGCCTATGTCACCTGCATCATCAACAACTTTGTTGTCGTCGTCGACACCACTTTGGCCACTGCGGGCCATCAGTGGTCCCTTGTGCGTCGCACCTTGAGTTGGAGCAGGTTGAGGAGGAATACCATCCTGACCTCATCTTCCCCGATGAGGAGGGGGAGGAAGAGCCTCCCTCCTCTGACAGGCCCACTGCCTCCTCAGTGAGTGAGGACTTTGTCATACATACTCCTAGATCTTCTCCAGAGGACTCTACCTTCTTCAGTGTCATGAATCAGCTGTCCCCAGCCATGGGCTTTCATACTGAGGAGGAGGATGTCACCAGAAGAAATCTGGTGGACTTCTTGGAGATATCAGAGTCTCCTCCCAAGGCCATTCCTTCAATTCTGCCTGCTCTGAGGAATGCCACCACTGCTGCCTGGCACAGGCCTGACTTGGTGCCAGCCATGCCCTGCAGGGCTGATAAGTTGTATCATGCCGCCCAGGGCCTGCTGCATTACACTTCCCAGCCTGAAATGGATTCTGTGGTTATTCAGGTGGCTCATGGTAGATTGAAGGTGCCCAGACACCTCAGTTCCCTCCCCCTGACAGAGAATCCCTTAGGATTGATCTTTGGGGTAAGAGGGTCTATGCCTCCTCCACCCTGAGGCTGAGAATTGCCATTTACTTCTCCCATATGGTCAGATACCATAATACTAACTGGAAGAAGGGCAAGGCCACAACCCAGGCCCTTCTTGAGTGTTCCAGGAAACAGGAGGTTTTGAAATGCTTGCAGAGTGTTGAAGATATGAGCAAGCACCTTCTGAGGACCCTCTACAATATTTCGGATACAGGGGCCAGGGCTGCTGCCACAGGTGTTTGCCTTCATAGGCACTCCTGGCTGAGGGTGTCAGGTTTCCCAGCTGATATCCAACAAAAGGTGCTTAACGTCTCTTTTAATGGCTCAAAGTTGTTTAGTCCAGATGTGCAGGACCTCTAAATGAGCTTCAGGCATCTGGCAGGGCTATTAAGTCTGTTCATGCACTCTACCATACCCAGCCTAAAAGCAGACAGTGCCCTCCTTTTCCCAAGGTGTCCCACTAGTCCGGAGCTGCCTCCCGGCCCCAGGACAAGAGAAGAGCACCCTGCACCTTGCCAACCCCCTCCTCTGCCGACGCTACTGCTAAGTGCCCTATGGGGTGATGGATCTGCCCCAGTGACTAGATCTGCCTCCACTTGATTCCTTGCCAGACCTCCGTCTTCTGGTCCCCGACCGTGAGGTGGTGTTCGGAGGTTGGTTCTTCCTCCATCTCAATCAATGGAGAACATTACTTCAGATGCCTGGATTCTTCAGATCATAGAGGGAAGTCACACTTTGAACTCACTGAGATGCCCCCAGAGACTCCTCCTCCTGTAGCATCCATCTTTCCCCCAGCCCATCTGGCTGTTCTCCAGGAGGAAGTGCAGTCCCTTCTGCACAAGCAGGCCATGGAGCCAGTGCCCAGGTGCCAAAGGAAGAGGGAATTTTATTCCAGGTTCTTCTTGGTCCCCAAGAAAACTGGAGATCTGAGGCCCATACTAGATCTCAAGGACCTCAATTTGTAAGTCCAGTACAAAAAGTTATGGTAATCCTGCCAGGCCTGATCCCTCTTCTCAAGCAGGGTGACTAGCTGTTCTCCCTTGACAAGCAGGATGCTTACCTGCATGTCTTGGTGTTTCCTCCATACAGGAAGTTTCTCCAGTTTCTTTTTCAGGGCAAACTCTACCAGTTCAACATATTGTCCTTTGGTTTATCCTCTGTGCTGCAGTTCTTTACCAAGTAGCTGCAGCCCTCAGAAGGGAGGGACTGTGCATTTTCCCCTATCTGGAGGATTGGCTCTTAAAGTTCCAGTCCAGAGAACTGGATTCTGGAGAGAACCCTTCAGCTGTTCCTTTCCCTGGGCATCATAGTCAGTTTGCCCAAGTCGGTCTTAACCCCGTCACAAAGGCTGCAATATATAGGGGTGGTTCTGGACTCGGCACAGGGAAAGGCCTTTCTGTCTCAGAACAGAGTGGAGTGCCTTATTGTCCAGGCTCAGGAAGTTGCCCAGAGCCGTTATGTTTCAGCCGGGGTATATCTGAGGCTTCTGGGGCTGATGGCCATGGCCAGCCCCATGGTCCCTCTTGCTCAGCTGCATATGCGAGTCCTCCAGTGGACACTCAGGGTGCAATGGGATGGGACCAACGCACAGATAAGTTAGAATGGTTGGTGCTGGTCTCCTCCCCAGTCCGTAAGGTGCTCCAGAGGTGGATGGACCCTCTGAACCTGTTGCAAGGGGTTCCATTGCAGATCTCCTCCCCCAGCAGATCCTCACCATGGATGCCTCCGGTTAGGCTGGTGGGGGGGGGGGGCATGCATCTGGGTCCCTTTCAAACTCAGGGCTCTTGGTCTTAGATCGAAACCTCCCTGCATATCAACATTCAGGAGATGCGGGCAGTCCCGTATGCCATGCAGACTTTTCAGAACCATCTCCTCCTAGGTCAGCTGCTGATCCAGTCTGACAACCTTAATGTTGTCTACTATATCAACAAATGGGGGAGGGGGGGAGACACATTCCTATCCCATATGCAGGGAGGCCATGAGAGTTTGGTACTGGGTGCTGGACCACAGTCTGGCTCTATCGGCCGTCCATGTTCCATGTGTGATAAATACCCTGGCGGACAGCCTCAGTCGGACTCAGTCCAGCATGCACGAATGGGAACTTTTCTTATCTGTCACAGAAGATCTGTTCACCAGATGGGGTCATCCAGAGTGGGGCCATTTTGCGTCCCCACTTAACGCAGAATTGCCCAGTTTCTGCTTGCTAGATCCAGGGCGAGATGCGTTATCTCTCTCCTGGAGTGGGAGGTTCCTTTACGCCTTCCCTCCATTTCCTCTGATTCAGAGGGTGTTAAGCTACAGATGGAAGGGCCAGCATGATTCTGGTAGCCCCATTCTGGCCAAGGCAGATATGGGTTCCTTTACCGCAACAGTTAGCAGAGAAGCCTCCAGTCCCTCTGCCTCTCTGCAGGAATCTATTGACGCAGGCTCATTGGATCCTGGTTCATCCCATCCTCAAGTCCCTTTGTTTGCATGCCTGGCTCCTGAGAACATAGCCATCGCCTGATTTGGAGTATTCCAGAGGGTGGCGGACGTCCTCGTGGCTACTCGGAAGCCCTCCACCCAAGCCACATATGCCATGAAGTGGAAGAGGTTTTCCATATAGTCAGCCAAGCATCACCTGGACCCTTTCACTTGTCTGTTGAGCCAGATCCTGGATTATCTGGTATCCTTGTCAGACTCAGGCCTCCAGTACTTCTCCCTCAAGATGCACCTTTGGTTATCTCGGCCTTTCATGAGTCCGTGGGTGGTCACACCGTGGCTCAGTTGGATGTTTCCCATACCTTTCTCAGGGGCATCCTGCATCTGAAGCCTCCAATCCATGACCCTGGTCCGGCTTGGGATTCAAATTTTGTTTTGGAGAAGTTGACCCTGTCTCCTTTTGAGCCAGCCGTGACTTGCAAGCTATGCTTCCTTTCCTGGAAAGCATTAGTTTTAGTTGCTATTACTTCTGCTTGAAGGATTTCCAAGCTTCAGACTCTCTGGTGTGAGGAGCCTCATTTGGTTTTCCATAAAGACAGGGTTTCTGCACACAAATCCTAAGTTTCTTCCCAAGGTGGTGTCCGAGTTTACCTTGAACCAATCCATCCATCCACCTTCCGGTTTATTTTCCCGAGTGTGCCAGTCCAGGGGAAGCACTGCTCCATACGTTAGATGTGCGCAGACTTCTGAAATATTATCTTCTCTGAACTAAGGAATGCAGAAAGTCAAAGTAGCTTTTTGTTTCTTTCACCCCAGGAAGAGAGGGCGTTCAGGTTTATAAAAAATGTTTATCCAATTCGCTAGCACATTGTATTGTTTTTTGATACAATGAGCATGGCAAAGAGTTGCTAGGGGCGGTGAAAGCCCATTCCACAGGGGGCGTGGCTACCCCGTGACCTGTTTCAAAGGGGTCTCAGCCGCTGACATTTGCTCTACTGCCACCTTGAGTACCATCCATGCTTTCACTAAGCATTGCAGTCTGGACATCGCTTCTAGAGCCCTTGCAGGTTTTGGCATGGCTGTGCTGCAGGGCCTCTTCTGCTAAGCTTTATTTGGCCTTCCTCCCAGAATGTTGTATGCACCTGTAGCTGCTTGGGACTCATTCCTATGGTGTGACCCGATGACTGAGATACTCCTGAAGAAGATAGAACAGTTACATAAGAACTTACCATAACAGTAGATCTTCCAGGGATCTCAGTCATCAGATCCGCTTTCCCTCCCACCGTCCCCCTTTTAAGGGGGCTCTTCTTTCAGAACTACTTATCTGGTGTTCCCAACCTTTTATTTAGGACTGGGCACTTCTCTTTCCTCGGTCCCCATGGCAGGAGCTTTGCTGTCTTAGTCTCGGTGGGGGGGGGGTAGAGAACTGAGTAGGAAGCAGGGCCGCTCATGCCTTTATAAGGTTGGTGACATGGGTAGATGACGTCGGCGAGGCAGCCCCAGTTGTACTGCTGAAAATCTTCCATGTGGATCCTGCTTCACCAACAGTGAAGTTCCTATGGTGTGACCTGATGACAGATCCCCTTGAAGATCTACTGTTATGGTAAGTTGTTATGTAACTGTTGGATGGATTTCTAGTTTGTGATTCTTCAGCAGTGTTGCTAGTGAAAGGTGTGTTTTCTTTCCTTTTCGATTTCCTTTATTTCTTTTTGATGTTGCTGTGTTGTTTCATTTACATTGTGACCTTTTTGACCGTGAGGATATGTAATTAGCATGTTGACGTTTTTGATCCTGACTGGTTGTGCACTCAGTTAATGCACCCCTATCATGTCTTTAAACAGGAATACATGCTAGGTTAACGCAATACCACGTGATGGGGCCCTGACCAGTAAGGAGTCAGAACTGACCATGTAGGAAGTCGCTGCCGACCTAATTTTAATGGATCCGGTTGGGTGCGGATCCATTCTGGTTGTAACTTGGAGGGAAAAAGAATTACAACTACGCCAACCACCTAGAGGTGGATTTTTGCACGACACTCGGCCATCAGGTGGTGGGGAATGTAGGGGAAGGGACCCCAGACTAATTGCCACTAAGCGGTACCTTACAAGAGAGAGAGTCATGAAGCTAAATCAAACACAACAAAATATATTTATTGAAGAGGGGAATGCAAGAGTCATGTCAAATCACAGAGAAACTGAACCACTGGTAAGACTGTAATATTAGAGCCTGAAGAGGCTAGAAGGGGAAGCCATTTCAGTGTAGTAGCTGCTCCTTGCTGCTTTTGAATTGCTTCTTGTTGACTTCACTTGGTAGCAGGTGATTTTTTCTTACTACTTATAAGGGGCTAGCATGGAATTGTTTCTGGGCTCTTGAAAATTTGAAACCTATTTTGGCGTATTTTAAGTGGGGCTATTGTTTCTTGCTGTTTCACTTGTTAGCAGGCTGAGTTTTTCTTCTTAAAAGGGGCTAGCAGGGAACTGTTTTGGAGCTGTTGAAACTTTGAAATCTATTTTAGTGTGCTTTAAATGGGGTTATTTCTTTAAATTGGAGGCCTGTTTCTTCTGATTTCAAACCTATTTAGGTGTGCTTTGGTGGGGCTGTTTCTTTGAATTGGAAACCTATATCTTCTCATTTCAAGTCTATTTTGGTGTACTGTTCGTGAAGCTGTTGTTTTTTGAATTGGAGGCTTGTTTCTTCTGGCAGCAAACCTACTTTTTTTGTGCTTTTAGTGGGGTCGTTATTTTTTTTATTTTTTTTTTTGCTGTCTTCACTAGCTGCAAAGTTCAGTGCATAGTGGGGGAAGGGAGCTGATTGTCTTGCCTGGGGCCTCAGCTACCTGATTGTTTCTGGAGGGCAACAGGAAGGAGGGGAAAGGGATTGGTGAGGGGAGGAGGAGAAGTGGCAACAGTCATGGAGTCGAAAGGAGGGAACAGGCTAGTATGAGGAGGGAGTAAGCACGCATAGGAGAAGGGTCTTCAGAAAATTGTTTTGTGGTACTAGAGGGAAAGGATGAGGAGGGAGGTGATGAGATTGGAGGAGAAACTGATAAAAGTCTAGCTAAAACCAGAGAGGAAGGCAGTTCTGCTGGGGGAATTACAACAGGGGTGAAGGGGGAACTACTGTGGAGGAGGAAGAGGAGGATCCGGGAGTGAGAGGTGGGGGGAAGGGAAGCAAGCAGTTGATATGTGGGGTGGAATCTTAGTGCTGGGGAACTCAATACTAAGAGGAGTCAGGTGGGGTAGCAAGGGGGAGAGGTATAGTTGCATTTGGGTGGAGGCCATGCCGGGAATGACAGCAGAAAGGGTGGGACAATCTGTTCTAAAATATGCTAGAAGGGATAAGGAGAAGCCTCATTTAAGTATACATTTGGGGACAACCGACTTGGCTGACAGGAAGGTAGATATAGTCCAGAGGAGGTTGGAGGAACTAGGACAGTTATGTGAGGGGGGGGAAGATCAGTAACTTTCTCAGAGACACTTCCACTGCCCAGGGCAAGCACAGCAAGAAAGCAAAGAATAGAGGAGTTTAACAGATGGCTAAGAACCTGGTGTGATGCTAAAGGTTACGGCTGGTGGGGGGAGGTGGGGTGGGGAGGGACCTGAGAGAACAATAGTCTCTATGCCAAGGATAAACTACACTTGAGCGAGAAGGGAAAGAAAGTGTTGAAACAGAGGATGAATGGATGAGTACATAGAGGTAGTTGGGAATTTTTACTAGGAGTGTGAGGTAGCAAGTGGGCAAGGGACATGCAGAGACCACAGGTTGGGAAGCCATATGAGTTTACTCCTCATAACAGTGACAAAGGACAAAGGGCAAGTACTAGTGGTGATGCTAGGAAAGGGGAGCAGGAGGGGAAAGGGGAAGGGGTGGAAGGCTGTCACCCTGAATGCTAGCAGCCTTGGGAAGAAAACTGCAGAACTACAGACTCTCATGGCAGAGGGTGAGATGAACATGGCGGCCATCACTGAAAAATGGGCCACCCAATACAATGACTGGGACCTGTCGATACCCGGGTACAGGATATTTCATAGGGATAGAACGAGTGGGAAAGGGGGTGGCATTATATGTGAGGGAAGGACTGAAATGTGTATGGGAGGAAGGGGAGGAGGGTAGTACGGAGTCACTATGGATGCAAATCCAGGGTTTCAAGAATAGGACTCTCAGGATGGGAGTGGTGCACAGGCTGCTTTCTCAGACAGAGGAGTTAGACAGAGAACTAGCGGGACAGATCAGGAGGACCTGCGAGAAGGGTAGTGTGGTGATTGTGGGGTACTTCAACATGTCAGGAGTGGATTGGAGTACCCCAACAACCAGAAATAGAAGGGAACAGGTACTGCTGGATACCTTCTAGGACAGCTTTCTGATGCAATGATCAGTGAACGGGGCGCCAACAGCGCGGGTGCTCGAGCACCCACAAAATTAAACAAGGCACCCGCAAAAAACGGACTGTTCAATTTTAATTAATTCCATTTTTCCCACCATTAAACAGAGGGATTCTCCTTTAAAAGTCTCAGCCCTCACCTCGGCATTTTGTCCCATGGAAGCAGTCTCCCTTCCTTGTTGAAGACGTAGTAAGCGTCTGACGTCATGTGAGCACACCCAACAGCCAATCGGATGTGCTTGCCCTGTCATATCTGCTGACGTGCCAACTTTTGAAACAAAAATACAGTGGCTTCCTTTCCCACAGCAACATTAATAGCTTTTCATTTTGGTAGAAATACCCACCAGGCAGAGCAGTAGAAGCTGGATTTAGCGTGACGTCAGTCTAGTTGTTCTGTTTGCAGCAACTCGTTTGAAATTAAAAAAACTGAGATTAGCCAGGCAAGACAGCCCTGGTAATCTCTGGGTTTACTTGGGTCACTGGGCGGTGGAAGGCTTAGGGTGACCTTGAACTGGTAGGGCACTTCAGATGTTTGGGACTGGGAGATATCAGGCAGCCAGCACATTTGGAGCTGTTCTGTGCACCATTGGGGGTTGTTGCTGTCTGTCTAGTGTTGGTAGGTCGGTCGACGGTCGTGGTCCTTGCTGCAGCGCCGGTTGGATATATGGGGCAGTGATTTGAAGACAGAGCGCGCAGCGGCTCATCATCACCTGCATTATCCACATAGCAGCACTAGCCTGCAGGGAGAAGAAGCTTGACAACCCCACCGTGGACAACTTGTCTTCACCAAGGTAAGGAGGATGCCAGGGGCAAGGAAAAGACATTGCATTAGGAGCATGATGCATGCGCACTTATTTATTTCCTTTGTACCTAGTGTTTTCCCCACTGTGCACATCCATTTTCTTTACAGTCATTTCACTGCCTAAAGTCAGTTTTGTGCCCTAACATCTGGGCATCTCCGACTCCCAGACTAACAGGTAGTTTGAGTTAGAGGCTGAGCACAACTTGGATTTGGCTTCGTGTCTGAAGGCCAGAAGTGCCTTCTGCTTTCTGCATTCAGTTGAGGTCAGCAGGTTTGATAGACTCATATGGTTAAAAACTAGTGGGAGTAGAAAATAGAAACAGGCTAAACACGAACAGTGGCACAAAGAAGAATAGACAGTTCTGGGTGGGATGGAATTCATCTGAACTGACTATCCAGTGACCACCAGGAAAACATTTAAAATATATTTCATTAATGTTTACTATGGCCCCACCTCAAATTTAATGTAAGCTCTAGCCCTGAGCAACTTGAAACATACAGAAAGGAGCAAGCTGGAACTCTGCAGCTTCCCTGCTGCACAACCATGATCAGCAAAGGAGGGAGACGGGACGAAAAAAAGAGAAGTTGCACTATGAAAAGTGTGTGTGTGTGTGTGTGTGTGTGTCTCTGTACTTTTATACATTGGAAAACTCAGAAAAAAATGCCTTAGCATACTTCACAAATGCATAGCACTGGTCTTCAAAATTCAGAGCAAATGGCCAGAATGTGAATCATTTTCTTATTTTAAAGAATAATATTTCTGAGAACAGTGGGCCCCAAATGTTTAGTGTTAAGGAATGTTTCTGTCGGTTTTTTCCACATTTTAATAGATTGTGTGTCCAGGAAGAAAAAATTACTCACCTTAGTAATTGCTTTTCTTCTCATGGAGTCTTGCTATATTATGACTATATGCAGTCAGCCACTGCAGCTGAACTGCCCCGGAGAGGAAAGAGTTAACTCCAGAGAGTCTGGAGTTCCACAGCGCGAGGGCACTATACCAAAGCTCTATCTGGCCAGTTTCAAATGAAACTGTCAGATCTTTACGAGGTTAACACTAAGCAACAAGTCTGTGTGGAAAGCTCTTACACCACAAGTGGCTACCTACTAGTAGGAATAACAAACAATATAAACAACAATATAAACAGCAATAATAATAATAACAATGAATAATAGTATTATTAGTTTCTCCCTAACAAGCTATTAGACCCCCCTTCCCCAAGACTCAAGTCCAGGAAGGGCCAACATATTACTTAAAAACAGAAATACCTAATCCTAACCCTAAATAAAGGGTGAAGGGAAGAACTAAAATGGCATGACACAGTGCTTGCACTAATTTGCCACCCCTACCCAAGTAGAAGTTCTGAGAGGGCAGGGAGGGTGGTCTAATATAGCAAGACTCCATGAGAAGAAAAGATATTACTAAGGTGAGTAATTTTTCTTCAAACACCATGAAGTCTTGCTATATTATGACTATATGCAGATTACACAGCAGTACCTCCATGGAGGAGGGTCAGAACCTACTTAGGAAATAGGTTTGAAGCACAGCTGTGCCAAAACGAGCATCTTCCTGGACTGAATATCCAGGAATAATGTTGGAAAAGTGTGAACTGTTTTCCAAGTAGCAGCTTGACAGATTTCCAGAATGAATATCTCTAGCAGCCGCTATAGATGCAGCTGGTACCCCCAGGGAGGAGCTCTCACTCCTGAGGGGGGTTCTCTACCTAGTTTTGATAACAAAATTGGATACAAGAGACAATCCACCTTGCAATTGTCCTCTTAGTGGCAGGTTTCCCTTTGCCAACCTCGCCATAGGTAAGGAAGAGTTGAGGATTCGAACCTGTGACCCTTGGTGCTCCAAATAGTAGCTTAAGGCTCTTTTGACGCCAAGTTGTGCAGACTCTTCTCACCTGAGGAAGAATGCTCAGTGAAAAATACTGAAGAGAGATGGATTGGTTCAGGTGGAAATCTGAAATCCACTTTAGGCAAAAACTTTCTGTTAGTCCTGATGACTACCTTATCTCTGTGGAAAGAGATAAAATCTTCTTCCACTGACAGGGCTCTGTAGTTCACTATGCGTCTGGCAGAAGTGATAGCCACTAGGAAAACAGTTTTCCAAGTCAGAAACTTGAGCTCTGCTGAGGACAGAGGCTCAAAGGGGTTGCTGCATTAACTGAGCAATGCAAACATTCAGGTCCCAAGCGGAGCTGGTTCTGAAAAGGAGGGTTGGTGAAGTAACCCTTTAAAAACTTGAAAGCACAGGGTGAGAAGAAAAGGAAGCAGGCTTCCTGCTGACAGAAAAGCAGAGACAGCTGCCAGATGAACCTTTAAGGTAGCTGGCCTAAGGCCTAAGGAATTTAAATGGACCAAATAGTCCAGTAAATGGGCAGATCAGCAGATTCTGGGATAATCTGCTTCTCAGAGCACCAGATGGAAAACCTTTTTCCACTTAGAATTGTAAGTGGTTCTAGTGGAAGGCTTCCTTGAAGCCTTTAAAATATCCAAACACCTTGAGAAAGGTGTAAGTCAGCAATTTAACTCCTCAAGAGCCATGCCTTGAGATGGAGGGATTTGAGGTCCGATACCACACTCTCCCTGTGCACGGGCCAGTAAGTCGTGGACTCTGGGCAAGCTCTGGGCAGGTGGACTGTCAAGGACAGAAGCAGTGGGTACCAGAGCTGTCTGGCTCCAATCTGAAGCAATCAGAATCGCCTTGCAGGGCTGAGATCTGATTTTACTAGTACCCTGAAAAGAAGGGAAAGGGAAAGGCATACAGGAACTTCCCTTTCCAATCCAACTGAAAGGCTTCCAGGGGGACTGATCCCAGCACTGGAGGCCTGCAACAAAACAGAGGAAGTTGGTGGCTGTCTGGGCCTGCTAAAAGATCTATCTGAGGGGTGCCCCATCTGGCAAAGACTGACCCCAGCACCTGAGGATTCAGAGCCCATTCGTGATGGCCCTGAGAAATCCTGCTGAGGGCATCCGCCAGGACATTGTCCTTCCCTGGAAGGTGAACTGCTATCAGGGAGGTGTTCAGGGAGTAAGCCAGAGACCACAACTTCATTGCTTCGTGCACAAGCATGATGACCGAGTGCCCCTTGCTTGTTGATGTACCACATTGTTGTGGTGTTGTCTGTCCTGACTTGAACTACTTTGTTCTGGACAGAAGCTGAAAACGCCTGAAGAGCTAAAAGGACAGCTCTGAGTTCCAAAAGATTGATATGGAGCAGAGATTCCTGGGAGACCACACTCCCTGAGTGGACAGGTCGTCTATGGAGCTCCCACCCTAACAGGGAAGCATCCGTGGTGAGGGTGAGGGAGAGGGAAACAGGAATGAAAGGAACCCTTGTTTTAGATTGCTTTGATCCTGCCACCAGTGTAAGGCCAGGATCAGGGTTTGGGTCACTGGAACCAATTTGGAAGGGGTCCCTCCTTTGAGACCAATAGGCCCTCAAATGGAACTGAATGTCCCTCATCTGAATCTTGTTCCTTGCACTACAGCTGTGGAAGCAGCCATATTGCCCTAGGAGTTGAGAAAATGCCTTGCTGGGTGAGAGAGACCACAGAGGTAAGGAGGATGCCAGGGCAATGAGTCTGTCTACCCTTTCCGAGGAGAAATGCCCTGGCTAACTTTGTGTTCAATTCTGCACCTATGAAAGTTAGGTACCTGAACTGGTTCGAGAACCGACTTTTGGTAAATTCAGCAGGAATCCCAGGGAAGTGAGAAGCTGCTGGTGACTTGCAAGTGGGATTTTACCTGATCTGGGGACTGACCCACTATGGGCCAGTCGTCCAGGTAGGGAAACACAGCAATCCCTTGCCTCTTAAATGAGCCACTACCACAGCTAGACATTCTGTGAATACCCTTAGCGAGAGTAAGGCCAAAGGGCATTGCCCTGAACTGGTAGTGGCCTGAGGGTAGTTCAACCTGAGGTACTTTTCGGTGAGAAGGCCTGATCAGAACATGAAAATAGGCATCTTTGAGGTCCAGGAAGCTAACCAGTCCCTGGCCTCAGGAGAGGCAAAATCATTGTCAGAGTTAACATTTTGAACTTTGGTTTCCAAAAGATGCTTGTTCAGGTACCTTAAATCTAAAATGGGCCGCCATTCTCCTGTCTTTTTGAGTAAGAAAGTATCTTGAGTACAGCCCCTGCCCTGATGGCAAGGAGGGACCCTTCTGCTGCTTGCAGTCCAAAAGAGAAGAAACCTCTGCTTCCAAAGCAAGGGCTTCTGAAGGATTTGCAGGTGGAAAATGTCTGGCTCTCATCTTAGGAAACTGTTTGAAGCTGAGAACCAGACCTCCTGGTTTCTTACCTCCAGAACCACCTGTCCGAAATTAGACACCCAGTTCTGGCTGAAATAAACCAACCTGCCCCCACTGGTACAGGAGAATCGGCCCTGGGCACCCATCAGGGTGCCTGCTTGGCAATGTAGCTGGAAGCTGAGGGAGAGGACGGTTTACTTGTGCCCGCCTACCTCTACTCTAAAAACCCCTTGCAAATGCAGAAGAGGCCTGAAATTGGTAAAAAGGCCTGTGGAAAGGCCTGCCCCTACCTCTGGGACGTGCCTCTGTGGAGTGGCATGCTCTCCCTTAAGCCTGGGCACTTTGTAGGTAGTTCTGTATTCATCCATCTTTGCATATAGTTTTCTGTTTGTCCCCAAACAGAGAATTACCCACAACAGGAAAATCCATAGCCTTTGACTGGGTATCTTGGGACAGATTAGTGCATCTGAGCCATGCCAACCTACGGAAAGCTACAGAAGTGGCCATGACCCTAGAGGAAACATCATTAACATCAACAGCAGTATGAAATTGAACTTTAGAAGCTCATGCCATCAGCAGCCACCTGTTCAACTCTCACTAGCCAGCTGGCCATGGGCCTGCTTGGCTAACTGCAATACTGTGTCCCACCTAGATTTCTGATATCTAGCCACATAAGCCATATAATTTGCCTGCTGAGTCCCAAAGAAGCTGCCATATACTGTTTTTTGCCATGGCATCAATCTTCCTGGAATCCTTATCAGGAGGGTGTGAGGCCAGAGGAATATTAGCTCCTGTCACAGGCTGCAGCTTGTACCACACCTACATGACTACACTGCTCAGTGAGGAAGTCTGTATCAGAGCCTGACAAGGTATATCTTCTGTCCATTTTTTATCTACAGGAGGGACAGAATGAGGATTTTTAAAATCTTTGTTGTTTGCTTCCTAAATGACTTATGCAAAGGAATAGACAACCTCCTAGACTCTGGTATATCCATCGACTCTACATAATCAGGCTCCTCTTGCTCATCCACGCTATCTAAAGGAAGCTGGAGGTTTCTACAACTTTTGTAAAACTTAAAATGAGAAGGGACTCAGACAGAATAGGAGGAGATTCTAAAGGTCTGTCTGGAGAAATGTCCGTTCAATGGGCACGTCCAGACCCTCCCAGCCACACATGTAATGATCAAATTATCCTCCCTCTCCTGTGGTTCTAAAATTCCTCAACATCATACTCCTGAACCACTGGCACTGAATGAACCAACCTTTACCAACTGTAGGTGGTTGGCAGGACCCTGAGACAGTGACTGGACAATCTGTATGGCTTTAGCTATTTCTGCAGCAGTTGGAGAGACAATTTTGGACTCCAAACCTACTGATTTCTTTGTCTTTTCACTGAGACTGGTTCCCTGAACCAGCCTTCTTACCCGAGGAAGTCTCGCCCTGGTCAGAGGGCACTCCTCTGGTCCAGTGGGTACTGGACCGGGCTGGCCATCCGGTCAGCCGGACTTCTGGTCTCCTCGTTCCCCTGAGCCGCCCAATCCTCTTTCCAGGGTGGCTGCAGGAAATTTTACACACCTGGCAGTCTGACAGGAGGTGGTCAGCCCCAGACAATAAACACAAGTGTGTGTGGGTCCAGCCTTGGCAAGGCTTCCCACAGACATCACAGTGTTGAAACCCAGTGGGCCGGTTTTCTTTGGAGTTTCTCAGACATAATGCCAGCTAACAAAAAACTTTACCTTTTTGATGGCAGTACCAGAGCAAAGACACCCTTATCGGTTCTAACGAGTATCACAGGGTATTAAAAAACCTATTTTAAAAGCAAGGTTTTTAGAACCGATAAGAACCGGAACCGCACTCTAAAAGCCCAACCACACTTTAAAACATTAAATTAAGCAAAACCGATCGGTTCAAAACCGAACCGATAATTGAATTTCCACACAGACTTTAAATTTTCTACTTACGGGTTTACCAGATAGAGCTTTTAACCGAAATGCGTAAAATAAATACTTTTGCCGGTTCAAATGAACCGAAATACCGCTGAACCGAGAAATGAACCGATGTGAAGGAGCTGATCTCGGAGCGACTGTTCAGTGAAGCGGAGAAAGAATCTGACAGTTTCATTTGAAACTGGCCAGATAGACTTTAGTATACGCCCAAGCGCTGTGGAACTCAGACTCTCTGGAGTTAACTCTTTCCTCTCCGGGGCAGTTCAGCTGCAGTGGCTGACTGCATATAGTCATAATATAGCAAGACTTCATGGTGTTTGAATAGCTTTAACATTATGCAGAACTTCAGTAAACCTTCATGGAGTAATGTTAAATTTTGAGTGTTAAAATTAAATCATAGTGCTATATGAAATTCATAGCAGTTGAGAGGTATGATGTGCAGGTGATAGGAGGATTTTTCACACATGTGAGGTGTGGGATAATCTCATAAATCCCTCACTCAAGGGGTTTACGAGACTATCACACACCTAGGGTTTTGAGACAGTGCATGAAGCACTCCAGGGCACTCTTATGCCTTGTGAGGGTGGTGGCACTGTAACCTGAAATCCATATTCAGGCATGCTTGCAACACCTGGAGGCATCAACGATCCCTCCAGAACACCCTCTATGGGTCTTGGCACCTTGCTGGGCATCAAAAAGTCCTCAAGGGCACCCTTGCATTCTCTTTAGTGGAGTAGTAGTGGTGGTGCATATACATTCCTAAATGTATCAAAATAACCCCCAAAATGCACCTCAAGGCATGAAAAATCCTGTAGCTTCTGGGGGCCTAGGCGGCCCATAGACTGCTGGCATTTTATAATTGCCCTGAGCACCCACAAATGTTTTCAAAACTTGGCACCCCTGTCAATGAACCAACCAGGTTAGGGAATACTGTTGACCTCGTCCTGGCAAATGGGGAGTTTATGAGGGAATTGAGAGTGGAAGAACCGCTGGTGGGAAGTGACCATCACTCAGTGTGGTTCACATTGGATGTGGGTAAGGAAGGAGTGGAATCTGGCACAAGGGTGCTGGACTTCAGGATGGCCAACTTTGGGAGGATGGGGGAAGTGGTAAAAGGGTACCTGGCCAGAAATTGAAGTGGGAGCTCATAAAGCTGGGGAGAGTGGAGGCAATCAGAGCCTGCAGCAAGGTCCAGAGCAAGAAAGCTAGGGCAAAGAAACCTAGCTAGGTGAGCAGTGAGGCCATGGAAAAGATAAGGAAGAAAAGAGCTGCCTTTAGGAGGTACAAAAAAACAGGGAGGGAGGATAGGCAGGAGTACCTGAAGGAATCAAAGGCGGTGACAAGGACAGTAAATGCAGCCAAGGCATCTAAGGAGCTCAGGCTGGTGTAGGGCATTAAGGGGGGGGGGGAGAAGGACTTCTTCAGGTACATAAGAGAAAAAGAGCTGTAAGGACTATATAGTAAGGATTGGGAAGGAGAGGGGGTGGGTGGAAGCAGGGGGAGATAGCTAAATGATTACTTCTGCTTGGTATTTACTAAGGAGAAGGGGGATGATACCCAAGGGGGGAAGGAGGGCAGGAACAGAAGGGGTGATGGATGGGGAAATCACAGAGGGCAAGGTTCTAGAGGGTTTGAGGGCACTGAGGGTGGACAAGACACCAGGCCCAGATGGCGTCCACCCCAGGGTACTGAAGGATCTGGCAGAGGTTCTGGTGGGACCTTTGGCAGACCTGTCCAATGCTTCATTACACTCAGGGTGTGTACCTCAGGATTGGAGGATGGCTCATGTGGTACCTGTCCACAAAAGCAGCCTCAAGGATGAACTAGGGAACTACAGAACAGAGAGCCTCATATCCATCTTGGGTAAGCTGATGGAGACTATCCTGAAGGAGCTGGTATCCCTCCTGGAGGTCAGAGGGCTACAGGACAGCAGACAGCATGGTTTTGTAAGAGGAAGATCCTGCCAAACCAACCTGGCCGAGTTCTATGACATGGTAACTAGGCAACTGGATGGGGGCCATGCAGTGGCTATCCTATACCTGGATTTCAGTAAGGCATTCGACTTGGTGCCATGTGGGAGGCTTGGAAGTAAGTTAGAAGGCACAGGGGTGGGTGCAAAGCTGGTGAGATGGGGAGGGAACTGGCTTCAGGGAAGGCAACAGAGGGTGGTGGTGGATGTGTAGCTGTCATCCCCAAGGGTAGTGACAAGTGGTGTTACGCAGGGCCCGGTGTTGGGACCAGTGTTATTTGGGATGTTCATTGCAGACCTATCATTGGGCATCTAGAGCAAGATCAGTCTGTTTGCTGATGACACCAAGATGGGAGCGGTGGTGGATGACCTGGGGAGTGGCAGGGGTTTCAGGATGATCTGGCAAAGTTGGAAACCTAGTCGGACACCTGGCACTTGGGCTTCAATGCCAAAAAGTGCAAGGTACTGCATTTTGGGGGAGAAAAACCCAAGGAGTCACCAGCTGGGGGGAGTGCAGCTAGCTGAGACAGAGGAGGAGACTGATCTTGGGGTGCTTATTACAAGGTCAACGAACAAGTCGGCACAATGTAGGAAGGCAGCTGCAAAGGCCAACAGAATGCTGGGTTGCAGTGCAAGGGGTATATCCTCGGGGGGGGGTAGGTGACTCTGCCACTGTATAGATCATTGGTTAGACCACACCTGTAGTACTGCGTGCAGTACTGGTGCCAGTATCTGAAGAGGGACATTAAGTTACTGGAGGGGGTGCAGCACAGAGTGACAAAGTTGATCCAGGGGCTGGGGGACTTACCAAATGGGAGGAGGCTGAGGGAGTTGAACATGTACTCGCTGAAGAAGAGGAGGGATGGGAGGATATGATTGAAACTTTCAAGTACATGAAAGGAATAAACAAGACAGGTACGGAGGGGCTGTTCAAAGTAAGGGAAGGGAGGGACACACGGGGTCATGCTATGAGACTGGAGGGAGGAAGGTTCAGGAGGGAGATGAGGAGACACAATTTTACGGAGAGGGTGGTAGCTGGGTGGAATGTGTTACCGGCAGAAGTGGTATCCAGTGGAACAGTGGGCTGCTTCAAAAGGGCTGGGACAGAGAGAGGGAGGTGGGAGGAAGAGCTGCAGGAATAAGGGGTGCAAGCTGCACATTCGAGTAGGCTTAATAGACCACTAGGCCTTTATCTGCTGGCAAATTTTGTATGTCCTTATCACAGAAGGCTGTACCGTAATACAATGCTATAGACTGTAGATACTCACTATACTCTAAGCAAGGCTATAAACTGTAAGTATCTGCTATACCTTAAAGAACTGCTATGCTGTAGAACAATTTCAAGAATTCTAAAACTGTGCAACCCCAGAATCATAGTTCAGGTAACCTTTTGTGAAGCTGAGAATGATGACCTGCAAGTGGACTCAACCACAGTGGGGTACACACGAGAGGGGAGTTTCCAGGGAACATACACCACAAGGAACTACAGACATGTGCTTCAGGAGGGGCCAGAAGAACTTTACTCTGAAAAGTGGGGATCAGCAGAGGGTACACCTCATCCCCTGGCTCACAGAACTTGACTTCCTGGTAGGGGTAAAGTTAGACTGCCAGGCCAGAGGCACATGAAGACTTTTGTTTTGGTGGATGGGTCGTAGCAGACCAGCGATCAATACACAACAGTGGGGTCCTTCACAACACCCTCTGAGCATCACGAACAAGGTCATATTGAACACACACAAAATTTGTAGTCCATGGGATCTTGACCTTTCGTCATTCCTGGATCTGGTTATTTTACAGTGGAAATATGGTTGCCAAGCTATGAAGTGGTTCAAAGTCAGGTACACAGAAATTCAAGGTAAACTTGCACAACAGTACCACGCTTTTAGGCAGTCACTACGGGCACTGTGAGGGGTTGTGGGATAACAGATGGACCAGACACCGAACTTCAGGTTAAACACATAATCTCTGTGCGATGTTTATTCAAAATGCAGGAAATCAGCTTCTGCAATCCCATATTCCTTCTTCAGTACATCAGTTTGCAGCAGCAGACTATGTATGTCCTTTCTCTGCACTGAGCTAGCACCTACTGATCTCCCCACTTTTCAGTGAAAACCCTTCATCCCTATGTGTGCCCCGTTTGCTTGGGTAGTGGGGGCTCAAAAGGAAAAAAAAACAAAACAAGCTAAAAACAAAGAACCTCAGTGCAGAAACACTGAAACATGGGTTACCCCATTGGCAACAAATCAAGTTTCAAAGAAATACGACATCATACATACACTCATAATGCAAAGCATCATGGGATATATGGAAATCACCATGAAATTTCAGACTTGGTCAGTTTACAGCAATTTACATGCATTTTAAATAGCAAAACAAACTTAGTTTCTATAATAGTCACCTAGTAGTTTTTACCATTATCAAAAACACCCAGTGCCATGGTATTTTCAACATTTACAGGTTTCATAAACATAAGGTATATAGATCAAGGTATTTTATGACATAGTGCTATTACATACTAAATCCAACAACGATAAACACAACGGCCCGGATATTCAAACTGCGCCCAAAAAGTGTGCAATAGCAGGAGCAAGCGCAAGTCCATTGCGCCCATGCGCAAGAGGCGCAATATTCAAAAAGTGAGCCAGCCAAACTGCGCCTACAGCTGACGACTGAATGTCGCACCACCTGTACCATAATGCAGCTAGGAAGGGGAAGCTGAGCAGATCTGATGCGCCATAGCGCAACAAGGGATGTGCAGCTGAGCAGTCCAGAGGCGCCATAGCACAACCAGGGATGCCCCCCAGCAGCAGAGCAATGCAAGTGCACAACCAGGGAGGTAGGGGCCCACCACCCATGCCACAGATGGGCACAGGAACACACAGCAGAACAGACATTGTCCCCTCACGCCCCATGCACTGCACAACTAGGGGAGGGCTGGAATAATCACCGGCCCATGGAGACAAGCAAACAACCCACAGCTGGCCCATGGTGCCCCATCACACCCCCTGGCAAGCTGTGACTGGCACACAAGGAGGGCTGACCACCCCATGCCACACCATCCCCCAATGCAGAGCACACCCTGCACCGTGACCCCTAGACACCCTGCCCAGGAGCAGCGACCACCACTGCAGGAAACCCCATGCATGCCACCACCCCCACTGTGACACTCTAACCCTGTGCACCACAGAACCATGCAAGGCAGCCCCACCATGAGCACCCATCATCGGGTGGCAGCACACAGCGATGCAACAACTGCATACACAGTGCCACCACGCACAGTCCCCCCGAGGTACTGCTGAGAGACCAACCATGTGTCGGCACATGAGGTACCCCACACGGGACAAGGCTTGCCCCGGACACCACCACCACCAGTGGTACAGCACCCTGCACAGTATCCCAATGACACACCCCGACCCAGCACTGGCCACAACAGCCAGCACAGACACCCACAGTGGTGTGTGGAAGCATGCACCACACCGGATGCCACACAGTGCATGGACAGACACCCACCCATACCCAAGGGCACAACAACACAGGGATGCAGTGGCGGGGCAACCAAGCCCCCAGCGTGGGCCCATGTAAACTGTGTACACACAATCCGCAGTCCTCCATGGTACTGGAGTGCCAGCCACCCTGCGCAGGCACTGTGGACCTGTACACCACCAGCATTTCCTGGAGCACAAGTCACAGACAGTGGTGCATATCCCCTGCAACACACACAAGGCACAGCATGGAGGTGGGACAACAACTGTGGAGGCCACAGTGTCACCCGAGCCAGACATGCACCACACCAGTGACAGGAGGCAACTCAGCAGTGTGACTGGTACAGTGGCTGCCCTGCAGGGACTGCCACCACTGACATGCCAGCAGACCGTGCAGGTCACAGACATGCATGTGTGTCAGCTGCACAGGCCATGGATGGGCTGATAGGGACGCCATGGACACAGAGCACACCATGGACCACTGCACACAGTCATCCAGTGCACAGGGAACAACACACACACACCACAGACACTGACTGATAGCTACCCCCACACCATAGTCACCTCCACACAGACACACACACATACCCATGACCACACCACCCCTGACGCCATGCACACCACTGCAGCTGAGCACCTATAGCCCGCTGCATATCAGAGACCACCACAGTATTCATATCAAAATAACTGTATTGAAGAAACAATTAAAAGTTAACTATTTACAAAACTGTTTACAAAATATATACAAGGTGGGGGTGAGGGCCACAACAAAGGTGGGGTGGGCAAGGGCAGGGTGGACAAATGGGACAGAAAGGAGGGTGTGAGGTGGGTCCAGGGGTGAAGTTTCAGGGGCAGAGGAATTCTAGCGGAGTGCCGCTCCCCACTCTGGCTCCGTCTCTGTCGGTGCCTCCGCAGGACCCCGGTGTCATCGATCCTGCGGAGGATGTCCAGTGACGCCCTTGCCACCTGCAGGATCTCCCGAAGTGCCTCCCTGATCTCTCGGAGATGGCATGTACCTAGGACAAGGGAGCACAGTCAATAGGTGTGAATGCACAGCCCCATACAGCCCGCCCACTGTGCATGGCATACGGCCATGGGACATACCTCTGTGATGGTGTGTGACCACCCACAGTGATCATGTCCACATGACCTGCCCACCCAGGCGCATACAGCCATGCGGAACGCCGCACACACCCACCGCCAAGTCACGCACAGCACCACCGCGGTCGCTTAGTGACATGGCTATGTGGTGCAAAAGCAGTGGCACAGCCATGTACCCGTGCACGATGGACCACCATCGACGCACTCTCAGACATGCATTGCCACTGGACAGTGTTGACTGTAACAAGTTGCGTGCATGGCAGTGGTGTCGATGGATGGTGGCCATGCCCCGCTGCCCACCCTGTTACACAGCATGCAATAGTAATCATGGAGTTATGGCACTCACCATCATTGGGCCGGTCCATTGGGTGGTGTGGGCCCTCACCCCGCCTGGCTTCCCTCTGTTCTTCTTGCTGCCGCAGATGGCGGGCAGGCGGCGTTCCTCGGGCCTGTGGTGCAAACATGGAGAGAGGAACATCAGTACAATCCCATAGCAAAGCCTCCCTGCCCCAGGTGTGTGCCCTCCCACCCAGCCAGACCCACCACCCCACACCCTGATAACACCATCACAGCCAACCCGGACGGTCCCTCCCCATGTGCTGGACACATACAACTGTGATACCCATATGGAAGATAAAAGTGTGTTGACGTAACACCTATCTGGCCGTGGCACCGTGCACCTGCCATTCCCTATCTCCATCTGGAGTACGGCGTGCAGTTTTGGAGACCTCATCTACGCAAGGACATAGACAAGATGGAAGCAGTCCAGAGGAGGGCAACTAAAATGGTGCAGGGTCTACATCAGAAACCATATGAAGAGAGACTGAGAGAGCTTAATATGTATACCCTTGATGAAAGGAGGGACGGGGGAACATGATAGAAACTTTTAAGTACCTCAAGGGAATCAACAAAGTCCAGGAGGGTAGCATCTTTCAGAAAAGAGATGTGTAAGAACAAGGGGGGGACGGCTCAGGGGTAATGTGAGAAATTCTTTTTCCACGGAGAGTGGTGGAGCGCATGGAACGCCTTCCTGGAGAGGTTGTGGGGTCTAAAACAGTGGAGCGAATTCAAACATGCATGGGACAGACATAAGGCAATTATAGTGGGGTTGCAGAAAATAGGCTGTTGGTTAACTAGAATCTGCAGCTTATCCAGTAGGTAGGAAATGGGCAGACTGGGTGGGCCAAGTGGTCATATCTGCCATCAAAGTCTATGTTTCACATGTTTCTATCAGCGCTGTCACCAAACAGCGCGATAGGGGTGCACCCATGCCTGACGCATGGCGCCTAGGGGGCAAAGGTCGGGCATAGGGTCAAGGGTCTCTGGCACATGGACATGCACAGTGCCATTGGAACCCAATGTGTGTAGCGCGATTGGCTGCCTGTGTGCTACCGCCAGTAGCGGCCTACCGCGCAGTTGCCCCAGTGCGCCTATGATGGCCCAGTGCCACAGCACCATTTAGGTGACCATCGCTATAGCGCCACTGGCACAATGGTGGGCACCTGCATTGCTTCCCGTGCACAGCACGTCAGCAGCGTGGCAGACGCCTGCGTCAGCAACCCGGGCATGCTCAGTGAGGTGTGTACTACGCATGTCACAGAACTGTGCCATTGGCTCAGCATGTTCAGGGCCCCGATTTTTCTGCGGCACATCGGAGCAAAAGTTCTGCGGCAGAAGTTTTGCCTGGCTTTGAGAACTCTATGCACCAACACCACCCCTGCGGCAATTCCAAGTGCACATTTTTACTCCTTAATTTTTTCTTTTGTTTTTTTTGCCATATCTGACACAATGCACGCTCGTAACACAGTCATTTTATGGGTGTTTGTCACCAAATTTTCAACATAGCCAGTTTAAGACCTCTGCTCATGAACAGTATCACTGTGATTTTATTAATCTGTCCGGAACATTGATTTCGCACACCGACTGCGCCATTCTGCGCTACAAGGGTGGAAACACATTTTGGGTGAGATGTGAAAAATGACAGCTGTACTACTCATAAGACAGTGTGGTGAAATGGCAATGTTGAAACTCTGGAGTGAAAATATTGAAATTTCGCGAACTTACGAGCCTGCTTAGGAACTGCGCAACACACGCTCGTTAAACAGTCATTTTTTGGAATTTTTTCACCAAATTTTCAACATAGCCATTTCAAGACCTCTGCTCATGAACAGTGTCACTGTGATTTTCTTAATTTGTCCCGTACGTTGATTTCGCACACCGACTGCGCCATTCTGCACTACAAGGGTGAAAACACATTTTGGGTGAGATGTGAAAAATGACAGCTGTACTACTCATAAGACAGTGTGGTGAAATGGCAATGTTGAAACTCTGGAGTGAAAATATTGAAATTTCGTGAACTTACGAGCCTGCGTAGGAACTGCTCAACGCACGCTCGTTAAACAGTCATTTTTTGGAATTTTGGCACCAAATTTTCAACATGGGGGTTTTGGGCCCCCTTCTCATGAATGATGTCACTGTCATGGCGGTATTCGGTCCCAAAGGGTGATTTCGCAGTCACTGCGCAGTCACTGCGCGAAATCACCCTTTGAGCCGAATGACGCCATAAATAACATCATTCATGAAAAGAATCCCAAACCCATGTTGAAATGGTCTAAAAAGTCAAAAATACCTGAGATATGCAATAAAGTTGAACCCCTTCTATCTAGCCCATTATACAGCTTACGGCATTTCCTCAGTTCGCGTGCGCCTTTGAAGAGTGCAGGCGTGTTCCTGGTCCACGAAGATCGCCGCGCGAGTCCGAGGTAAGTATGGGGTGGGGGTGTGGGGAGGCTGGAGTGCGCAGTGGGTGGGTGCGGGATGTGGGAGAGGCTGGAGGCGCGTGGGACAGTTTTGTTTTACAGGAAAAAAAAAGATGTCATGGGACCGCTTGCCACACTGGGGTGGGCTCCCAGCATGGCAAACGACTTTAGAGGCGTTCAGCGACGGGGGATTGAGCACCCCGTCGGCAAAAAAAACAAACTATTAGCACGTTTGCCACGCTGGGAGCGGGCTCCCAGCGGCTACGAAGACTGGAGGCGTTCAACCCGGCCAGAGATTAGGCACCCCGTCGGCAAAAAAAAAACTATTGCTTGCACGTTTGCCACGCTGAGAGTAGGCTCCCAGCGTAGGGCTATGAGAAGCGTTCAGCCGATGGGGATTGAACCCCGTCGGCAAATGAAGCGGACGTTTGTTCAGCGAAGCGACCCGAATTCACGGTGATGGCAAATTCCGCGGATATTTCCGCGGTTTGCAGCATCCACGGAATCGCGGAAAACTCGGGACCCTGAGCATGTTCAAGATAATTGCGCAAAGTGCAAAAGCGTGATATTCAGCTGTCATATGCAAATCATCTAATCAGCCATTCAATGGCGCAGCACTGCAGTTTGCATCCACTTAAAGTTGTGCCTCTCCTCATTTGCATGGGTTGCGCTATAAAAGTGTGACATTGGGCTGCAGTGGCCATAGTCGGTTACTGCAGTCTATTGGTGAGTTGCATGCTGTTTGGGAGTGTGGACTGTGGATTTAGGGACATGCATGGGACTGCACAGTCACAGGTAACAACTACCATTCTTACAGGCTAAATAATGACCGTGCAAGTGGTGGGAGGAGGAGGAGGCCTAATTTTACCAAGGCCGAGACCGAAGCCCTGTTTGACACCTACCTGGATCAGGGGCCGCTTCTCAGCGGATGGCAGGGAACACCTCAAGCCCGTGCTGCTGCTTGGGAGGAGGTGGCACGTGCTGTGAACCTGCATGGCAGCCACCAGTGCTCCGTGCAGGAGTGCAAGAAAAAGGTGGGCACGGACAGGAGGAGGATAAAGGAGAAGGTGGCTGCCATCAGGGCAGCACGAGCTGTAACAGGTGGGGGACAGCCGGAGGTGGTACACCTGACCCCACAGGAGGAGAGGATTGCTGGAAGCATGCATCGTAGTGCCATTGAGGGTGTTCCGGGTGGTGGCTTCCAAACGGGTGGTGGCCCATCACTGCATGGTAAGTCATGGTTTGTGTATGGGGGGGGGCAGGGTAGGTCACATGCAGTAACGCGACTTTGCTTTCCCTTACAGATCATAAGCGTCTGCATGGGTCAGCGGTGGTGGGCCTGTCCACTGAGGACAGTCAGCTGGAGATGGTGGAGGGCCCATCCACCTCCACAGGTATACGTGGCTCAGTGCAACAGTGGGGCCGCCTGGCTGTCCACACTGATGTTGTTGTAACAGGTGCGGAGGAAGCCCTGCCTGTGTCCCAGCGTGCCGGCATCCATGGATGCCTGCATGCTGTGCCTGTGGCCAGTGCCGAGTCCATCACCGATGATGATGTCGTTAACGTCATGGGCAGTGACACGTGTGTGCCACGGGATGGCCACACAGCAGGAGACATCGCAGCCATGGCTGTGGGTGGTGCTGCCGTGGGGCTGATGCACGTCAGCACAGTCCCAGCCTGTGCCTGCTGCACCAGTGGGGCAGCACTCGGTGTTTGTTCAGACAGTGGGACTGTTATGCCACCGCGGCAGCACCAGTGAGCCCTGGGAGCGGCAGCCAGAGGGGCAGTATCAGCAGTCGGCCTGTGGGCTTGGGGGTACAGGGTTCAGCGGTGGCGTCTGTGCACCGCCTGTGGACATGCCCAGACCTGGTCCTGGTGCGCAGTGCCCACTCTCAGGGGGTGCTGAGCATCAGGGCTGCGCACACCCTGAGGGACAGGATGCTGAGGAGGCAGATGACCTCTTGGACGAGCACACCCGCCTACTGCAAGCATCAGTCCTGCAACAGATGCGGCTTGCAACATCGGTGGATGCACTGCGTGCGGCTCTGGAGTGGGCAGAGGAGCGTCGCAGCAGGGACACTGCTCTGATCCTGGCAGGGATGGACCGGTTGCGGGAGGATGTGACCGCTGCCATTGACAGGCATGCATAGTCATTCACGTCAGTATGGCCACAATGGGCACACAGTCATGTGCCCATGCATCGTGACACCACGGCGCAATTGCCCACCCTCGCTCCTGGCGCGCTCGCGACACCTCCCATTGACACCGGGTTCAGCTGCGGGCATCCCGAGCCACGCCTGGCACAGGCATGTTCAGTGTGCTGCAGACCCCGCGCAGAGCACGGTCGCTCACGCAGTGAAACCCCGAGGGACCATCGGTGCCACTCCCGATGAGGCCAGTGGTCAGCCTGTCAGTGCTGGCGTCTTTGCGGGCCGCCCGCATCCGCAGGCGGCGGGGCACTGTGTCGCGTGACTGACCTGTCTTCCAACGTGGCTACTGTCTGGTGCTGCCCTGTGTGCATTGTGTCTTTCAGTGGGCAGTGCACGGGTTGGTACTCGGCCCTGCACACGGACACAGAGTCCATCTGCACACCCTCCTGGCTACTGTCCACAGTTGCATGTGCATGATGGTGCCTGCATTGCACTGTACACCAGTGTGCAATGGTGCTCAGCATCTGACACACGCACATGGACAGGTAGTGGGTGTGGTGGTCTGTGGACATGTGTGTGGTGAGGGTTGGCATTCTGGGTCGGTGTGCCTCCTGCCCTTTGTGCAAGTTGCATTGTGTGTGTGTGTGTGTCCGTCTGCGTGGCATGTTAGTCCTCACCCATCCCTGGTTGTGCGTGTGGTTCCGTGCCTTGCCACTTCCCTTGACGGCATGCACCCCTGGTGTGTGTCCATGCATGTTTGTGGGTTGTGCCTTAGCCACTGTTGGCTGCACATGGCCCCATGACTTACCTAGGTTGGCTGAAGTGCTCCTCCATGATGGTGTCCCGGTGCAGCTGTGCCAGCCGGAGCAGTCGGGCGTCCCGTCGGCCAAGGGGGGGGCTGCCCATCACCATCATCACTGGCATCCTCATCTTCCCCATCGCTGTCCCCCTCTTCGACCTGTACGGCTATCCCACATTCGCTGGGCCATGTTGCAGGATGCAACAGGCCAGGAATAGCCCACAGGCCTTTTGAGGGGTTGTACTGTGAAATCGCCGAGGTGTCCAGCACGGAACGCGCCTTCAGCATCCCTAACACCCGCGCCGATGACACGCTGGCGTGTGGTGACGTAGCCTCATTGTAGCGCTAGCGATGGGGGTCGCGGACGCCCGGTAGGGTGTGAGCAGCCAGGGACGGAGTGGGTATCCACTGTCACCTGTGTGTAGAGGGTGAGGTTAGTTTGGTGATCAGCATCGACCTGCCCCGGGGCCATGTAGGCCACTACCCATGTCACCTCTGGCCAGCGACCCCCAGGCCCTTATGATTGTCCATGGTTTGCATACTCACCCACTAGGTGTCTGCGGGGATCTCCCACTCTCGAATCCAGGGCACAGTGCCAACTGGTGCCAGATGAAGGCATCGTAGGCTCCCCAGGGTGCGTGGCACAGACATTGGTTATGCGGCCCTGGCACTCTGCACACCTGGCAGCTGATGCTGGCATAGCCCATGATTGATGTGGCGCGCCCTGGGCCAGGTGGTGCTGGGAGGCCGCCATGGGTGCAGTCTATTGCCTCAGCACGCAGGCATACGCATACCCTGTGGAACCCCAGGATGTTTGCTGTGCGCCCTACCGTGTGCTGGGGAAATGGATATACTCCACAGCATGTGGCAGTGCACTTGAGAAATTGGGTGGAGGTAGGCGACGGGCCGATTATGCCTGTGGTGTCCCCAGTTGGTCTCTGGAAGGTACCCGTGGACGCAGCAAGCACATACAAGCTGTCACTTTAGTCTCCACTGACAGGGCATGGCTCCGGCCGCGGTGGGTGCCTGCATCACATCACTGCACAGCTCACAGAGCCGCCTCAGAATTTCCCTATTCAGGCGGTACTGGCCCACAATCTCAGTATCAGTGTACAGCTCGAAGCTGGTGCAGGCTCGGTACAGCCTGTTGGGGGCATACTGCCGACGGGCCCTTCCACGGCCATGCCCCCCTGCTGCCCGCCTTCTCACCCCCCTCATAATGGCCTCCATCTGGAAGGTGGCACTGGCCATGTCCCTGGCTTGTGTTCACCCCGGCAGCTGTTACTGTATTCCTCCACTGTCCTCACTGCTACTTCCCCTGCACCGGGAACACCTGCCTGTGATGGCCTCTGTGCTGTGTGGCACTTCCCTTCTGCACTGGCTGTGCTCCCCACACCTTCCCTGTGCCTCTGTGTTCAGGGTGCCCTTTCCATGGCCTGCCCTGTGTGTCCCTCCCTGCCTGTCTGTGTGGCTGAGTTCAGCCTCATGTGCCTTCCCTGTGAGCGTTCTTGCACCTCTCCTTGCTCCTTTTTATTTTGGCTCATTTCCTATGGCGAATCTCCGCTTGTTTCTGTTGCGCATGGGCGCAATTTGTTGAATATCGACTGTGCCATTTATGCATGGTTCCTCCCTTCAGTTGCGCATGCCTTCATTATCATTGCGCTGTTGCTCTAGCGTGATTTAGGGGCGGAACTACCTCCTGCTGAATATCGCAGAATGGCGCACTGGACTTGCGAGGAGAAACCCTATTGCGCATGGCTCAACTCTTTTGAATATCTGGGCCAACCTGTTTTACATATGCTTAGAGGTCACCACAATAATTTCCCTGCATGAGGACCTGAGAGGGAAAAAGAAAATTAAAGAGGACACTATAGCATCTAGTCAAGAAAGGGAAGGGGGTGCTCATAGGTGGCCAACCTTATAGACTAGAAGTTATAAAGGATAGATTTAGGCTAAGAAATAGAAAATCTGTTGGAACAGATTTAAGAAAAGGTCAGTTCTCAAGAGTGGCAGGAGCTCCCTGTCACAGGCACCATAACTTTAGGTAGTTATTCAAACAACATGAAGTCTTGCTATATTATGACATATGCAGTGAGTCCCAACCTTCGAACTGCTCCGGAGGTGAAAGAGTTAACTTTCCATGCCAGGCATGGAATCTTGATCGCGAGCTCGGTTGAAAACTCTGTCTGTTGTTCTTTAAACTCAAACTGTCAGATTCTTTACTCCGCCTCACTGAACAGTCGCCTCAGAGATTTCTCCTTCTGCTCGGTTCGTTTGTCAGTTAAAAAGTATTATTTTTCGTTTTTTTGACCGAAATTAAACCGCAATCGGTCGGTTCCAGCTCTGTCTGTGGTATTGTAAGTAATAGATAGGCTTACATTTTTTCTTCTGTGTGGAACTTGTAAACGTCTTTTCGGTTCGGTTTGAACTGATCAGTTTGTTTTAAAAAGTACTTTCTAGTCCTTTAGAGTGCGGTTCCCGGTTCTTATCGGTTCTAAAAAAAACGGATTTCATTACGTTTTTTTCCACGACCCGTGACACGGTTGGGAACCAATAAGGGAGTCTTGCTTAGCGGATTGCCACTAACGGGCAAGTTTGGTTAGGCTGGCACTATGTCTGAGAAACCCAAAAGAAAAACTGGGCCCACTGGGTTTCAACACTGTGGCCTCTGTGGGGAAGCCTTTGCTAAGGCTGACCCACACACCACTTGTGTATATTGTCTGGGGTTTGACCACCTCATTGCAGACTGCCAGATTTGTAAAAGTTTTCCTGCTGCCACCGTGGAAAAGAGAGTTGGTAGGCTCAGGGAAAGGGAGGCCAAAAAGTCCGCTGACCCGGATGGCCAGCCCGGTTCGGTTCCAACCAAACCGGAGGGAGTGCCCTCTGACCAGGGCTATACTTCCTCGGGCAAACGGAGAGCCAGCTCTGAGGAGCCGGTTCCAACCAAAAGGACTAGGAAGTCAGCTAGTTTGGAGCCAAAAGTTCTTTCTCCAGCCGCTGAGGAAATAGCTAAAGCAATTCAAATTGTCCAGTCTCTTTCCCCGGTTCCGTCCGAACCGACACCATCAAGGAAGTGTCCGGTTCGGCTGGTTCCACCGGTTCAAGATTTTGATTTTGAGGATTTTTATGAACCGGAGGAAGGGGAGGAGGAGTATGAGGATAGTGAATGTGATTTTGAAGGTCTGGATGTGCCTATTGAACCGGACATCTCTCCAGACAGACCGTTGGGGGTTCCCCCCTAGGCTATCTGAGTCCCCTTCTCATTTTATGTTCTATAAGAAAGTTGCTGAAACTCTCCAACTTCCTGTTGAGGAAGCTGTTGATGACCAAGAAGAACCTGATTATGTAGAAATGATGGATATTCCAGAGTCTAGGAGACTGTCTATTCCCTTGCACAAATCTTTTAGGAAACAGACAGTAAAAATTCTAAAAAACTCCTCATTCTAGCCTCCCTGTGGATTAAAGGATGGACAAGAGGTATGCTTTATCAGGCTCTGATACAGAGTTCCTCACTCAGCAATGCAGCCATGTGGGGGTGGTGCAGGCTGCTGCCTGTGACAAGGCAAATATTCCCCTGGCCTCTCACCCTCCTGAAAAGGACTCTAGGAGGATGGATGCCATGGCAAAGAAACAGTACATGGCAGCATCTTTAGGACTCAGACAGGCAAACTATATGGCTTATGCTGCTAGGTACCAGAAATCTAGATGGGATACTGTGCTGGCCCTAGCAAAGCAGGCCCCTGAACAGCTTGCCAGGGAGCTGGAGCAGGTGGCTGCGGATGGTATTGAGGCATCCAAGGTGCAATTTCATGCTGCAGTAGACTCTAATGATGTATCATCAAGGGTCATGGCTACATCTGTGGCTCTTCGCAGAATGGCTTGGCTCAGATGTACTACTCTGTCACAGGATACCCAGTCTAAGGCTATGGATTTTCCTGTTGTGGGCAATTCTCTGTTTGGGGAGCAGACAGAGAATTATATGAAGAAAATGGATGAATATAGGACCACCTATAGGAGTGCACAGGCCAAAGAAAGGCAAGCCACTCCGCAAAGGCAGCATGTCAGGGGCAGGGGCAGGCCTTTTCATAGGCCTTTTTACCAAGCCCAGGCCTCCTCTTCTGCTTATGCCCAGAGGGGGTTCTTTAGAGGGAGAGGCAGACGGGGTACAAGTAAGCCTGCTTCTACCCCTCAGCCCAAAGCTCCTGCCAAGCAGGCTCCCTGATGGGGTGGCCTGGGCCGATTCTCCACTACCGGTAGGAGGCAGGCTGGCTTACTTTGTCCAGGACTGGAAGTCTTTAACATCAAACAAGTGGGTCCTGGAAGTAGTAAGCCAGGGACTGGTTCTCAGCTTCAAAAAAATTTCCAAAGATGAGAGCCAGATCCTTTCCATCTGCAAATCCATCAGAGGCACTTGCCCTAGAAACAGAAGTTTCTACCCTCCTGGCTCTCAGAGCTGTGGAAAGGGTTCCACCCCTACACCAGGGCAAAGGGTTGTACTCCAGGTACTTCCTTACCCCAAAAAAGACAGGAGAATGGCGGCCCATCCTGGATCTCAGGTATCTAAATAAGCACCTTTTAAAACCAAAATTCAAAATGGTGACTCTGGGAATTATTTTACCCTCTCTAAGGCCAGGGGACTGGCTAGCCTCCCTGGACCTCAAGGATGCCTATTTCCATATTCTTATCAGAAGCTCCCATCGAAAGTATCTCAGATTCAAACTGCCCTCAGGCCATTACCAGTTCAGAGCAATGCCCTTCGGTCTCACCTCGGCCCCGAGGGTATTCACAAAATGCCTGGCAGTAGCAGTTGCCCATTTGAGAAGGCAAAAGATTGCCATCTTTCCTTATCTGGACGACTGGCTCATAGTAGGCCAGTCTCCAGACCAGGTCAAACTACACCTTCAGGTAACTCAGCAACTGCTCACATCTCTAGGTTTCCTTCTCAATCTTCCAAAGTCAGTTCTGGAGCCTGTCCAGCTTCTCACCTTCATAGGCGCAGAACTGAACACAAGGGAAGGACAGACTTCCTCCCTCTGGAAAGAGCAAGGACCTTGGTCTCTCTGGCCTCCTCTTTCACCCTGCAGGTCTCTCGACCAGCAAAGCATTTTCTACAGCTCCTGGGGCACATGGCTGCTTCTACAGCAGTAGTGCAGGGAGCAAGATTTCAGATGAGGGACGTCCAGTTCTATTTGAGAGCCTTTTGGTCTCAAAGGAGAGACCCTGTAACCAAATTGATCCCAGTGACTTGAATCCTGATCCAGGCCCTTCAGTGGTGGCAGGACCAGAGCAATCTGAGACAGGGGGTTCCCTTCACCCCTCAGTCTCACTCCTTAATCCTTACTACAGATGCATCCCTCTTGGGGTGGGGAGCTCACATGGGCGACCTCACTACCCAGGGATTGTGGTCCCCACAGGAATCTCTGCTCCACATCAATCTGTTGGAGCTCAGAGCAGTTTTTCTAGCACTCCAGGTTTTTCCACATCTGTTCAGAACAAGGTTGTACAGGTCAGAACAGACAATACCACTACAATGTGGTACATCCATAAAGCAAGAGGCACTCGGTCTATGGCCTTGTGCACGCAAGCAATGAAGTTGTGGTCTCTGGCTTATTCCCTGAACACCTCCCTTACGGCAGTTCACCTCCCAGGCAAGGACAATGTCCTAGCAGATGCTCTCAGCAGGATTTCCCAGGGCCATCACGAATGGTCACTGGATCCCCTAGTACTGGAGGTAGTATTTGCCAGATGGGGCACCCCGCAGATAGATCTTTTTGCAGCCCCAGACAATCACCAACTTCCTCTTTTTTGCTGCAGGCCCCCAGTGTTGGGCTCAGTCCCTCTGGATGCCTTCCTTCTCAGTTGGGAAGGGAAGTTTCTATGCTTCCCCCTTTCCTCTTCTGTTCAAGGTGCTAGTCAAAATCAGATCTCCAACCTGCAAGATGATCCTGATTGCTCCAGATTGGGCCAGACAGCCCTGGTACCCTCCTCATGTCCTTAGCAGTCCACCTTCCCCTGTGTCTTCCCAGGAATCACAACCTGTTAACCTGTGCCCAGGGGAGAGTTTGGTATCCGAACCTCAAATCTCTCAATCTCAAGGCCTGGTGCTTGAAGAGTTAGAGTTTGCTGACTTACACCTCTCCCAAGGTGTATTGGATATCTTGAAGGCCTCTAGAAAGCCTTCCACCAGGGCTACTTATAATTCCAAATGGAAGAGATTTTCCATATGGTGCTCTGGCAAGCATATTCCCCCAGAATCTGCTGACATGCCCATAATCCTGGATTATTTGGTGCATTTGAATTCTTTGGGGCTGAGACCAGCTACCCTAAAAGTTCACCTGGCAGCCGTGTCTGTTTTCTTATCAGCAGGTAAACCCTCTTCTTTTTCAGCTCACCCTGTATTCTCCAAGTTTTTCAAAGGGTTGCTTCACATCAACCCTCCATTCAGGGACCCTGCCCCTGCTTGGGATCTTAATATTTGCATTGCCCAGCTTATGCAACCCGCTTTTGAGCCATTGTCTTCAGCAGAGCTTAAGTACTTGACTTGGAAAACTGTTTTTGGTAGCCATCACTTCTGCCAGGCACATAAGTGAACTGCAAGCATTGTCAGTGGAGCCTGATTTTATCTCCTTTCATAGAGATAAAGTGGTCCTCAGGACTAACAGAAAGTTTTTGCCTAAGGTGGTTTCAGATTTCCACCTTAATCAATCCATGTCTCTTCCTGTTTACTTCACTGACCATTCCTCCTCTGGCGAGAGGAGATTGCACAGTTTGGATGTCAAAAGAGCCCTTAGTTACTACATAGAACGTACCAAGGGTCACAGGTTTGACTTCCTCCAATTGTTCCTCACTTATGGTGAGGTTGGTAAAGGAAAACCTGCCACTAAAAGATCCATTGCCAGGTGGATTGTCTCTTTTATCCAATTTTGCTGTGAAAAACTGGGTAAGGTTCCTCCCTCAGGCCTGAGGGCTCACTCTACCAGAGGTACAGCTGCGTCTCTGGCTGCAGCCAGGGACATCCCTATCTTAGAGATATGTCAGGCAGCTACCTGGAAAACAGTTCACACTTTTACTAAGCACTACTCCCTGGACATCCAGGCTAGGAGTGATGCTGGATTTGGCACAGCTGTGCTTCAGAGCCTATTTCCTAAGTAGGTTCTGTCCCTCCTCCATGGAGGTACTGCTGTGTAATCTGCATATGTCATAATATAGCAAGACTTCATGTTGTTTGAAGAAAAAATTACTCACCTTAGTAATGTTGTTTCTTCTAATGGAGTCTTGCTATATTATGACCTCCTCCCCGCCTGCCCCTCTCAGAACCTCTACTTTGGGTTGTGGGTGGGCAGTGCAATGTTGGCACTTTCAGATGCCCACTTTAGTTTTCACCCTTTCTTTTAGGGTGCTTGTGCGTTATGTTTTAATTTTCTTTCTTGATTCTCCTGACTTGTGTCTTTGTTTTGGGATCAAGAAAAAATGTGTTCTTGTAGTTAGTAGCCAGTGGGCTAGTGTAGGTTTACAGCTTCCACACAGAACCTTAGTGAGTTTTGCTCGTAAAGATCTGACAGTTTGAGTTTAAAGAACAACAGACAAAGTTTTCAACCGAGCTCACGCTCAAGGTTCCATGCCTGGCATGGAAAGTTAACTCTTTCACCTCCGGAGCAGTTCGAAGGTTGGGACACACTGCATATGTCATAATATAGCAAGACTCCATTAGAAGAAACAACATTACTAAGGTGAGTAATTTTTTCTTTCAGGGCAAACAGGATACCCACAATTTAGGCAGTGTATTAGGTAATTGGGTCAACACAGGTTTAAGCAGTTTGTTTTGGAAAAAGGGCAACACAGGTTTTAGGCCATTTGTTTTGCAAACAAGGAAACAGAAGTTTAGTTAGTTTGTTTTGCAAACAGAGCAACGGTTTAGGCAGTTCGTCTTACAAATAGGGCAGCACCGGTTTAGTTAAAGTACAGTAGGCAGTCTTTTAAATAAGGTACACTTACTTTAACACTGTTCATTAGACAGGTTGCACTGTTTCTTTAAATGGACTCTGCAGTGCCCCCCATAAGTATTCATTTCTTAGATTTAAATAGTCACATTTCTTTATCTTAGCTCCTGTGTACCTCTGTTTCAAAGTGGTGTCAGCAGAGACATGCCTGCCCCCACAGCCTCTTGCTTCAGTGGAGTCTTAGTTACTTCCACCCAATGGACAGTTCGTGGTTAGGGGCCTCCAACCCCCTATTTTATTTGCTCCCATGGAGCCTTGCTTGTCCTGCCCTGTAGGCGGTCCTTCTTCCCAGGGCCTGGCTTGCCCCGTGCAACCATGCCGCTCTCAGAGGCACTGGAGGACACAGAAGTTCATTCATTTTGTAAAAAAATGTCAAAAAGAAGAGTCTCTTTGCTGGCAGCCAGCACCTGACACTGGTGCTGTTGCCACTCACTCTGCTGTCCACTTTACTTCCTGGGTCGGGTGCTGCTACTCGAGGGAAGGAAACTTTGTACCAGTCTCCTCCCACAGGCCTCTGCTTACAACGCTGCTGTGCTGCTGAGAGAACAGAGGGGATGGCTTTTCATTGCCACCTCGCCCTGAGGGACTTCACAGTCACTGATCAGGAACTGCATTGGGCTGACTGTTGCTGATGAAAGGGAAGGTGGCAGAGCCACTGACATGCTGGACCAGCTGGGACATCGTGAGGGATGAAGGAACTAAAGGTAAGTCCCTCCCTTCTTGTCTTGCCCCAGTCGGCCATTCGCTTCCCTTGCTTCTGCCTCTCTTGTCCCTGAAGTTCACTTGACTAATTGAATGGGTAGTGGATCAGGGAGGGGCGGTGGATGTAGCCTACCTGGATTTCAGCTGGACCTTTGACACTGTTCCACATAGAAGGTTGTTTAACAAATTGGAGAATCTGTGTGTGGGCTCTGAAGTGGTAGAATGGGTTGGAAACTGGCTAAAAGGCAGGAACCAGAGGGTGGTAGTAAATGCCATAAAATCCAAAAAGGGGGAGATGACCAGCTGGGGTGCCACAGGGATCAGTGCTGGGTCCAGTCCTATTCAATGCCTTCATAAGCGACATTGCAGAGGGACTAGAGGGGAATGTATGCCTGTTTGCAGATGACACCATGATCTGCAGCAGAGTTGACACACAGGAGGGGCTAGATAAAATGAGAAACAACTTAAGACTACTTGAGGAATGGTCAAGGGTTTGATATTTGAGTTTCAACGCTAAGAAGTGCAAAATTATGGACCTGGGACACAGAAACCCAGAAGAGGAATACAGGATTGGGGGGGGCAGGTTCTAGCCACCACAAGTCAGGAGAGAGAGACCTGGGGGTTATCATATCCGATGACCTGAAGTCATCCAAACAATGTGAAAAAGTAGTGGGGTAAGCAAACAGAATGCTGGGGTGTGCAGGAGGAGGCATAACCAGTGGGAGGAGCGAAGTGGTGATGCCACTGTATAGATCACTGGTGAGGCCTCATCTGGAATACTTTGTTCAGTTCTGGAGACCGCATCTCAGGAAGGACATAGGCAGAATGGAAGCAGCCCAGAAAAGAGCAACAAAAATTATACATGTACTGCACCACAAGCCTTATAAGGAAAGACTCTGGGAACTTAACATCTATTCACTGGAAGAGAGAAGGGAAAGAGGGGCTATGACTGAGACTTTCAAATACCTTAGAGGAATAAACAGGGTACAGGAGGGGAGCATATTTCAGAGAAGAAAGTACACAAGGACAAGGGGACATAACATGAGGCTGGAAAGAGCCTTAGGGGGAATGCTAGGAAGTACTTTTTCACAGAGAGGGTGATAGATCCATGGAACAGCCTACCGGCGGAGGTGGTGGAAGTGAAAACAGTACAGGGATTCAAAAGTGCATGGGATAGGGCCAGCCCAGTGGTGTGGAGGGCTGAGGCATCATTGCCTTACCTCCTACCATGTCGGTGACCTGTGTTCACGGTGCGAGTGGGCTGCTGGGGGTTGGCCGGGGAGGGAGAGGATTGAGCATCCAAGGGACAACTCTCCTCTCCCAGGGAGGGTGGGGAACACAGACTGGCATTTGCCTGACCCCTGGTGATGGCTGGGGGTGGGCATGCCGTATCCCACAAATGTGGGGGCAGAGGTGGAGCAGCCACCGGACGTGCAGCGTGCAGATGCGTGTGCTGCATGTCATTGGCGGCATTGCATGCTCCCTTCCGCAAGGAAGAAAAGCTGAAAATGGTCCCCTGCTGTGAAAAATGCCAATGATCCCCCACAGCGCTGCCCCGAGAGGATACCTCCTGAGCTGGATCAATTGTGATGGGTCAAGGAGCTCCCTATCCCCTGCCATGAAAGGTAAGTCATGGGGGCAATAGGGAAGGGGGTCTGATTCTCGGTGGACGGCGCGGGGAATGTCAGAGGCAGCTGGCAGGGGACCAAGGGAGAAAGAATCACTAAAAAAAAAGTGCATAGGATAAGCATAAAGGCACCCTGCTGTGCAGCAGAGCAGGGGAATGGCAGTCCAAATTAGGGCAGGGATTGCTAAACCAAGTAGGGAAATGGGCGGACTAGGTGGACCGTTTGGTCCTTATCTGCCATCATATTCTCTGTTCCTGTGTTATATAGGAAATCTTACAGCAGATGGTGGACCAGCCAGTTCTTAGGGATGGAGCTGTTCTCATCTTCTTACAACATCTTACACATCTTAAGAACTCTAATGTGACCCTGGACTCAATGATCAATCATCAGTCAGTTTATTGGTAGGCAAAATTTAGAGGAAACTTCTTGGATACAGTTGTGATCATGACATCGGTCATCAATCCCAAGCAACAGCCCAACCCAAGACTGCAAGGCCCCAGTTCCTTTTGTGGACCCTATCAAGGCGCATACATTCAGCAGCAGAAGCCGCAGATTCAGCAGTACTGCCTGGTCAAGCCTCCTAACATGTTTGGAGGGAGGGTCAGCGCAAAGACGGTGGGAATGGTTCCTCCAGAGGCCTGTATTCTGGGGCCACCTCCAAGTTCAAAAAGTGGTGGGTTGAGGGGTCCTATCTCCGCACCATCCTGAACTCTGCTACATCTCCTGGCTGGGGACTAACTTGCCTACTCCCTGCCACAGTGGTCCATTTTTACCTTGGGCAACTGGATTCTGGAAGTACATATTTATTTATTTCATTTATTGAGGTCTTGGATTACACCAGTTAGCAGATGCTCATGTTTAGGTTCCACGTCAGTTACAGAGACTATGACAGGGTTACATATGGTACAGGTAAGTTACAGGATACAACAGCATTAAACAGCTTAGGCAGTATAGTGGCTAGCTGGCGTCAGAGGTCAACATCCTACTTGGAAGCTGTCAGAGGTGAGAAGAAAGAGGGGTTGCAGACATGGGTGGAAGGAGTTAAGGTAGTTGGGAGCATCTGAGGGGGTAGGGAAGTGGGAGCGATGTCATGATTGGGGGGGTTGGTGTAACCTAAAGTGCTGGGTTTGGGGTCCCTCAACCCAATGAGTTGTCAGGAGGTATTGGGGTTACCTTTAGAGTTCGAGACTTTACCATCACCCCATCAGTCCAGAGCACTGTTGGAGGATATGGTAGTACTATAGTCTTTCCCCACACTGCAGAGTGAAGTTATTCAGCTCCTCAAGTGGCACGCAGTAAAGCTTCTAGACAACAAGGCTCAGCAGGGGTTTATGTCTCAGTACTTCTTGGTACCACAGTGGATGAGGGGCTGCTGTCCCATTTCGAACTATGAGTCCTGAACAAATTTATTCATGATCAGAGGTTTTGCATGGTGACTGTGCATCAGATCATGTTGTCCCTGGAGCCAGGGGCTTAGTTCTGTTTCCTAGAACTTCAGGATGCATACGTTTGTTATCCTTGTGTACAGACAGTTGGTGAGACCCCATCTGGAGTACTGCGTGCAGTTCTGGAGACCCCATCTCCGCAAGGATGTAGACAGGATGGAGGCTGTCCAGAGGAGGGCAACTAAAATGGCGCAGGGTCTGCACCAGAAGCCATATGAAGAGAGACTAAAGAAGCTTAATATGTATACCCTTGAGGAAAGGAGGGAGGTGGGGGGCATGATAGAAACTTTCAAGTACCTCAAGGAAATCAACAAAGTCCAAGAGCGTAGCATCTTTCAGAAAAAGAGATGTGCAAGAACAAGGGGGCACAATTTGAAGATGGGGGGGAAACGACTCAGATGTAATGTGAGGAAGTATTTGTTCACGGAGAGGGTTGTGGATGCATGGAACGGCCTTCCTGAGGAGGTCGTGGAGTCAAAAACAGTGGGGGAATTCAAGAATGCATGGGCCAGATATAAGGCAAGTCCAGTGGGGGGTAGGAGTAAGTAGGCTGTTAGTTAACAAGGATTTGCAGCTTATCCATTAGGTAGGAAAATGGGCAGACTGGGTGGACAAGAGGTCCTTATCTGCTGTCAAATTCTATGTTTCTGTTTACATTCCTGTTCATCAGTCTCATTGATGGTTTCTCCACCTTCAGGTGGATGGGATCCTGTATCATTTCAGAGCCATGCTATTCAGCCTTCCATCAGTACCCAGGGTATTCACCAAGCAAGTGCCTGTCAATCATAGTGGCCTTTCTCAGGCACAGAGGCATTAAGGCATTTCCTTACCTCAATGACTGGCTAATCACAGGGAGCTTATTACAGGAGGTGGGCTGTTCAGGGATCTGGCTGTCATGATGTTCTGAGACCAGGGTCTGATGGTCAGTCTGGCCAAGTCTGAGCTCTCTTCTTCCAAGCCAGAACTTGTTTGTCCCCAGACAAGATACAGGACCTGTGCTGTTCTGCCTTATCATTTGGGGTTGGGCAGTTGTTTCTGGCCCAGAATTGTCTCTGGCTTCTGGGTTTCATTGCCTCAACCATGGTGGTGGGGTGCTTGGCTGACTGACTTATACATCCCATTCTGTAGGAATCGGGGCATCAATGGTCCCAATCCCATGCAACCCTGAACCACTTGGTTATGGTGACTCAGCTGATTTAAGATGTCATTGATTGGTTTCTGTTCCTCTAAAACCCCTAGGAGGGCATCCCATTTGTCCAGGTGGAACCTCACTCACTTTTTGTTTTCCATATGGTATTTTTCTCCCTTTGGGGGCACCAGGTAGGTTCTGCTCATATCCTGGCCTTGAGAGGACTCATCCCCCCCAACTCAGTGGCGTCATCCTACCTGCCCCAGTGCTCCTTTTTTCTCCCTGTTATCCTGAAGCTCCGGTGATGGCCTCTTCGTCCCACCTGGCCTAGCAGTAGGTTCCCCTGAGGATTGGTGCTGCCACTAAGCCTCCACCTGGTGGCAGCCAAGAGCCAGGGATACCCCACCTCCCTCCCTGGAAGAGGAGAGCTGCCAGGCAGCTCGATCCAACTCCTTTCCCACCAAACACAGGTCGCTGGCATGGGAAAAGGTAAGGTGCCAGCAACTCAGCCCTCTTTGCCACTGGGCTGGCTTGAACCTCACTCACTTTGATGATGGCTGTGTCACTGGTGGGCTGAGTCACACATTTGCTGGATCACAGAACACATTGGTTCTGGTCACCACGTGAGACTTACTTCCCATCAGCCTGTTGGAACTCTGTATGGTTCACTTGGTGCTGGCAGAATTCACACTATTGGTTCCCTGTCAGTTGTTCTGGACAGCATGAAAAACAATGAACATTGTGTTCTACCTGAATAAATAGGGCAGCACACACTCCCTTTCCTTGTGTTCGGAAGTGCTCTGGATATGGTTTTTGGCTTGTTTCTTGCAGATGAACCTGATGACAGTCCATATCATGGTAGTGAACAGCCAGCTGGTGTACACTTGTAGTCATGTGGGGGAGGCTTTGCACGAGTGGTCCTGGTACTCAGAGGTGATGTCCTAGCTGATCAAATTGTGGGGAACACTGTCAGCAGATTTGCTTCCTTCTCTGAATAATAGGAATATGTTACCATTCCATGCCTGCCTCCTTAGCAGTATGCCCTGCTGGGGACACAGTCTCTCGTCCCTAGGCGGAGTGTCTCCTGTATACTTCTCTCCATTTTTTCTGGTCCACAATGTGATTCTCACTGTGCATGCAGAGGATGAGGGCATTCATGATTCTGGTCATGCCAGACTGGCTGTGTCATTTCAAATACTAGACTGTTCTCTGCCTCAGCAGCAGATTTCCATGGCTGCTTTCACTTAGACTGCATTGAGGAGACAGTCATCCAGACCTGTATTTCCTGCATCTGACTGCCTATTTTCTTAGTGGCTAGACTTCCAGGTACTTGCACTTTTCGAAGATGTCCTCCAGCTGTTGGAAGCCTCTTGAAAGCTGTTAATTCACAAGATGTACACTTGGAGGTGAAGAGATTCTCATATTGATGTGAGGAACAGAAGTTGATTCCCCTATCCTGCCCTCTGTCGCACATACTCAACTGCCTCATCCCAGTTTTATGCATGATTGCGAGCCACATCCCTTAAGAAGGATCTGGCCACCATTTTAGCATACTGTGCCAAGGCAGAGTAGCTGAGAGTGGCACAGAACAGTGTGATTGTTTTTTTAAAGGGCTGAATCACCTGTCCTCTCTGATGTGCAAACCTTTCCCATCTAGGGAATTGCCGCTGGTGCTGTCATAGATAATGGCAACCCATTTAAGCCCATGAACAAATGCAGTCTCTCACATTTGTCATCAAAGACCGCATTGTTGGTTGGTATTACGTCAGCCAGACAGGTGAGTAAGCTCCAGGTGCTATTGGTGGAGTCTGCATATCTAGTTTTACACAGGGACCAGGTTGTCCTATGCCCACGTGTGAAAGTAGCAGAAAGAGACAGCACTCACCTCTCCCAGTGACTTTCTTTCAAACAAACCCATGAAGGGGAGGTGAGTGCTGCCCCTTTCTGCTGTTTCTGTATTCTGATATAGAGCAAGGTACCACTGTGCTTTTGAGCACGTTTTTTTCACCTTGAACTGGCCCCCATGTGAAATTCCTCTCCCAGGTAAATTCTGAGTTTCATCTTAATCAGGCATTCATTCTACCGACCTTCCCTCTGAAGATTCATGCTTCGGAGGCTGAGCGAGCACACCACAGGTGTTCACAGGGCTCTACTCTTCTACCAGAAGCATATGGTGGAATTTTGCAGTGGAGCTCGCCAACTCTTTGTCACATAAGGTGAAGCCACCCTAGGTAGACCAGCAGCCAAATAGACGATTTCACAGAAACATAGAATCTGTTGGCAGATAAGGACCATACAGCCCACCTAGTCTGCCCATTTCCCTACTTGGTTTGGCAATCCCTACTCTTATCTGGACTGCCTTCCCTCTGCTCTGCTATACAGCAGGGTGCCTTTATGCTTATCCAGTGTGCTTTTGAATCCCAGTACTGTTTTCGCTTTCACCACCTCTACTGGTAGGCTGTTCCATGGATCCACCACCCTCTCTGTGAAAAAATATGTCCTAGCATTACCCCTAAGCCTCCCTCACTCCATCCTCATGTTATGCCCCCTTGTCCTTGTGCACTTTCGTCTCTGAAATAAGCTCCCCTCCTGTACCCTCTTTATTCCTCTAAGGTATTTGAAAGTGTCTATCATATCCCTCTCTCCCTTCTCTCCTCCAGTGAATTGCTGTTTAGTTCCTTGAGCCTTTCCTCATAAGGTTTGTGGTGCAGTCCGAGTGTCATTTTTGTTGCTCTTCTCTGGACTGCTTCCATTCTGTCTATGTCCTTCCAGAGATGCGGTCTCCAGAATTGGGCACAGTATTCCAAATGAGGCCTCACCAGTGATCTGTACAGTGGCATCACCACTTCACTCCTCCTACTGGTTATGCCCCTTCCTATGTGCCCCAGCATTCTGTTTGCCTTCCCCCACTGCTTTTTCTCATTGTTTGGCTGACTTCAGGTCATCGGCTATGATAACCTCCAGGTCTCACTCCTGACGTGTGGTGGCTAGAACCTGCCCTACCATCCTGTATTCTTCTCTTGGGTTTCTGTGTCCCAGGTGCATTATCTTGCACTTCTTAACATTGAAACCCAACTGCCAAAGCCTTGACCATTCCTCAAGTAGTCTTAGATCATTTCTCATTTTATCTAACCCCTCCTGTGTGTCGACTCTGTTACAGATCTTGGTGTCATCTGTGAAAAAGCATACTTTCCCCTCCAGTCCCTCTGTAATGTCACTTATGAAGACATTGAATAGAACTGTACCCAGCAGTGATCCCTGTGGAACACCACTGGTCACCTCCTCATCTTCTGATTTTATGGCATTTATTACCACCCTCTGGGTCCTGCCTTTTAGCCAGTTACCAACCCATTTTACCACTTTAGAGCCCACACACAGATTCCCCAGTTTGTTAAGCAGCCTTCTATGAGGAATGGTGTTGAAGGCCTTACTGAAATCCAGGTAGGTCACATCCACCGCCCCTCCTTGATCCACCATCCTGGTCACCCAGTCAAAAAAATCGAAAAGATTAGTCTGACAGGACCTACCCTTAGTGAATCCATGCTGCCTTTGGTCTTTTGCACCGCTTGACTCCAGGAACTTCACTACCCTCTTCTTAAGCAGGGACTCCATCAGCTTCCCCACCACTGAGGTCAGGCTTACAGGTCTGTAATTGCCTGCCTCCTCCCTACTTCCAGTCTTGTACAGGGGGGCCACCTCTGCCCTCCTCCAGTCCCCAGGTACCTCCCCCATCTCTAGTGATTGGTTGAATAGGGATATCAGCAGACCTGCTCGGACTTCCCTGAGTTCCTTCAACACTCTAGGGTGAATCCCGTCTGGTGCCATTGCCTTGTCTGTCTTTACTTTTCCTAGTTCCTTCAAGACTCTATCCACCGTAAATGGGCTGGTGTCCACCTCTCCCCCCTGTACATCTTTCCTTATGAGTCTCGGCCCCTCCCCTGCCTCTATCTTGGTAAATACTGAGCAAAAATATTTGTTCAGTACCTCCGATTTTTCAATGCATTTCCTAGTGCATAACCTCCTTCATCGCTCTGTGCTATAGATTGGCTGGAGAGGAGCTGCCTGTTGGGTTGAAGGGTCACTCCACCAGATGCAGTGGGGTGGAGCCAGAGGACTGCATGACTGGGTGGTTGCAGGAGCCAGGTTTGAAGACTATTCTGTTTACTGAGCATGCTCAGTGGAAGACTGCTCAAGTGTGGATGTAAACTGAATACTAGTAGTAGAAACATGGTTACAAGTATCCTCTATTTCCTTGGTTTGTTCTATACTGTATTTCATTCATGCCAATGTGCACGACAGTCATCTGCTCCACTCCCTAGCTGACCTGATTGTCCCTGTATACAACCTGTTCTGTTCATACTCTAGGTAGGCTAACTTCATTCCTGAACTGCTATCCTGGTTTGGTGACATTCCCTTCACCACCTTATTGCTCTACTAATGGAATCCACAATAGACTGCTATTTTTCTGCCCCTCCCCAAGTCTTGTCCTTACTCATTGGCAAGTTATATGTCCTGTTGCCTGCAGTGTTGTCCTCAACAGTCTTAATCCCCAGTTGACCCCCTCATCCAAATCCATATCTTATCCCTACTACTAGAGATTACAGTCCCTGCCACCGTCATCCATATCCTACCCTACTCTACCTATTCCTGCCAATCTCTTCCTCTTGCTCATCCTTCTCTGCTGCTTTCTTTCCTCTCTGGGTCCCTGTGGTACCTCCAACTGCCACTCAAGCCTGGCAGCATACCCCCTGAGAGCATTGACCACCCACAGTGGCCACAGATGTATCCTCCTGCCTTCAAAAAGCAGGATGTTTCACATCTTACAGGTCTTGCAGCATATGAGTTACGCTTCCTTCCCAGTATCTTGGACTTCAGGTTCTCCCCTCAGAGTCCCCCAGCTGCCAACCTTCCTCTCCATGCCCATGTTGCCATTTTGGATTTCTGGTATGCCTCTCCAGAGAAGTAGCCAGCTCACAGATGCTGCAGATGTACCCCCTGCCCTCTGAAACCAGGATGGTGTACATAACATAGTCCTGACAGCACACCAAGAGTACTTGCAACCTCCTTAACATCCTCAAACTCAAACATTTACTTTATATGTCCACATGTCTCTCCCAGCAGGGTGTGGGTTTCCTCCCATGTCTTCTTGTCCTCTTGTCTGTACATGTGCAAAATCTCAGCAAAATCTTGTAGTCCTTCTGAAATGTTTACGCGTTTATGAAAAAGTCATATGAGATATTATATGTTTCCAGATTTTGAGGAAATACCATACTAATATCTGATTTGTTTTCTAGTCACTAGGATGACTGAAGGCAATGAGAGTATGAGACAGCAGTTTCTAACTGGGAATCACCTTATGAGTCTCACAGCAGAGAAACCAAATCAGTATCCTCACTATGGCAAGAGTTTCCATGACCTACACCTCCTTACTCCACAACAGCAAATGTATATGAGAGAGAGACTGCACAAATATACTGAATGTAGAAATAGTTTTACTGAGATGACCCAGCCCCTAAAACATGAGCAATGTCATACTGACAATAGACTTGATAAAGATACTTTCCTGTCCAGTCAACAGTTACACCTGCGATTTCACATGGGAGAGGGACCCTATTACTCTACTAAATGCGAGAAAATATACATTCAGCAGCCCAGTCTCAAAACGCACCAGAAAATTCCCTCTGGAGATGATCCATATAAATGTACAGAATGTGACAAAAGATTTACTAAGCTGTCCAGTCTAAAGAGGCACCAGCAAATTCACACTGGAGAGAGACCATATCAGTGTAGAGAATGTAGTAAGGGTTTTACTCAGCTGTCCCACCTCCATGTGCACCAGCGCATTCACTCTGGAGAGAGACCATATAAATGTCCTGAATGTGAGAAAAGTTTTATTCAGCTGTCCAGTCTTAAATTACATCAGCGAGTTCACTCTGGAGGTAGTCCATTTAAATGTACTGAATGTGACAAAACATTTACTGCATTGTCCAGTTTAAAACGGCATCAGCAGATTCACACATGGAAAACACCATATCAATGTACTGAATATGGGAATGGTGTTACTCAGTTATCCAATCTCCAAGAGCACCCGGGAGTTCATTTTAGAGAGAGATCATATAAATGTACTGAATGCAGTAAGAGTTTTATTCAGCTATCCAGTCTCAAGTTGCACCAACGTGTTCACTCTAGAGATAGTCCATATAGATATATACTGAATGTGACAAAGTATTTACTGAGCTGTCCAGCCTAAAACGGCACCAGCGAATTGATACTGGAAAGACATCATATCAATGTACTGGATGTGGAAAGGGAACTGGTCAACTTTCCACCCTCCAAGTGCACCAAGTTAACTCTGGAGAGAGTACATATGAATGTACTGAATGTGAGAAGAGTTTTACTCTGCAGAGCAGTCTGCAGATGCACCAGCAAATTTACACTGGAGATAGTTCATATAATTGTAAAGAATGTAACAAAAGATTTACTAAACTGTCCAGTCTGAAACGACACCAACTAATTCACACTGGAGAGAGACCATATCATTGTACTGAATGTGCAAAGGATTTTACTCAGCTGTCCCATCTTAATATGCACCAGCGAATTCACACTGGAGAGAGACCATATAAATGTACTGAATGTGGAAAGACTTTTAGTCAGCTATCCAATCTCCATTTACACCAGCGAGTTCACTCTGGAGATAGTCCATATGAATGCACTGAATGTGACAAAAGATTTACTGTGTTGTCCAGTCTAAAACGGCACCAGAGAATTCACACTGGAGAGACCCCATATCAGTGTACTGAATGTGGGAAGGGTTTTATTCAGCTATCCAATCTTCAAGTGCATCAGCGGGTTCACTCTGGAGAGAGACCATATATATGTATTGAATGTGGTAAGAGTTTTATTCAGCTATCCAGCCTCCAGCTACATCAGAGGGTTCACTCTGGAGAAAGACCATATAAATGTACTGAATGTGAGAAGAGTTTTACTCAGCTGGGTAGTCTCAAAATGCACCTGAAAATACACACTGGAGATAGTCCATATAAATGTACTGAATGTGACAAAAGTTTTACTAAGCTGTTCAGTTTAAAACGGCACCAGCAAGTTCACACTGGACAGAGACTCTACAAATGTACAGAACGTGGGATGGGTTTTACTCAGCTTTCCAGTCTCCAATTACACCATCAGGTTCACTCTGGGGAGAGACTATATAAATGTACCGAATGTGGGAAGGGTTTTACTCAGCTGTGCAGTCTCCAGCTACACCAACGTATTCACTCTGGAGAGAGACCATATAAATGTACTGAATTTGAGAAGAGTTTTGCTCAGCAGGGCAATCTCAGAATTCACCAGCACATTCACTCTGGAGATAGTCTATATGAATGTTCAGAATGTGACAAAATATTTACTAAGCTGTCCAGTCTAAAACAACACCTGAGAATTCACACTGGAGAAAGACCATATCAGTGTACTAAATGTGGGAAAGGGTTTACTCAGCTGCGTAATCTTCGGGTGCATCACCGAATTCACTCTGAAGAGGGACCTTATCAATGTACTGAATGTGGAAAGGCTTTCATTAATATGTTCCGTCTCCTAGAACACCATTGGATACACTCTGGAGATAGTCCATATAAATGTACAGAATGTGGCAAAAGATTTTCTAAGAGATTCAGTCTAAGACGGCACCATCGAATTCACACTGGAGAGAGACCATATCAGTGTACAGAATGTGGGAAGACTTTTAATCAACGGCCCCATCTACATAAGCACCAGAGAGTTCACTCTAGAGTGAGAACATATCAATGATCTCAAAGTGAGAAGAGATATATTCTCATCTACAATCTCAAACTACACTAGCAACTCCCTCTAAAAGTCTATATAAAAGCACAGAATGTGATAAAAAAATTACTAAGCTGTCCATTCTAGTATGCCACCAGTGAATTCACACTGGAGCGAGATATCAGAGTTCTGAATGTGGGAATGGCTGTACTCAGCTGTCCATTCTCCATGTACACCAGCAACTTCATTCATGGGACAGCCCACCAGAGAGTTCACTCTAGAGTGAGAACATATCAATGATCTCAAAGTGAGAAGAAATATACTTTCTTGTACAATCTCAAAATACACCAGCAACTCGCTCTCAAAAGTCTATAAAAAAGCACAGAATGTGACAAAAAAATTATTAAGCAGTCCACTCTAATATGGCACCAGTGAATTCACACTGGAGAGAGGCATAATAAAGTTCTGAATGTGGGAATGGCTGTATTCAGCTGTCCATTCGCCATATACACCAGCAACTTCTCTCATGGGAGAGCCCATGATATATCAATGTATGGAATGTGGAAACACTTAGTATTCTTTCCCATTTCTAGTATCATCTGTGGATTTACACTTGAGTTTCAACATGCTGTGGCTTGAAAATGAGGTTCATTCTTGTAATCATACTGTAAGAACCCAGTATTTTGGTGACATTACCCTAGAGAACTGAGCAGATGTACAATATATATAATGTGACAAGTATTATAGTTAGCTGCCCAGCTGAACAGTACACCAGCGAATGTATTCTGGAGAGAGATAATATCACTATATTAATAGTGGAAAAGACTTTCATTAATCAGTCCCAGTATACCAGCAGAGCAAACAGAAGCAAGTCAATGGTGTAAGAAAGGAAAGGGGAAATTGTTTAACCAGGGAAGGCACACTAAGCCGAAACTTGTTTCCAGGTGCGACCTGAGGGCACAAGGAAGTTAAGTGACTTGCCCAGGGTCACACAGTATGCAAGTGGGGGCTGTGGGATTCAAACTCAGGTCTCCAGGATTGCAGCTCAGAGCCCTAAACTTGTGTGCTATACTGCCTCCTAAAAAGAAAGACACAGAAGTAGTCCCATTCGACCTTGGAGCCACAGGCCTAATTGAAAAGAATGTCCAGGCACACCTAAAGGTACCAACAACTGTGGCACTTTACAGACTATGGAAGAAAGCTGTTCATGGAACATGGTGCATATTAAGATCTCTTTCAGCTTATATGAGACTACAGCAGTGCTGACTAGCTGATATTAACTGATCAGGTGATTGACTGATAAACTGCTGACTGGGAAAGGTACACCGAGCCAAGGCTTGTTTCAGGATGCAACCCAGCATTTAATATGCACTGGCTGGAGAATGAAGAATAGCTGCTCAGCAATGAACATTATGCATTTTTGTACAGAAACACCAGATAAAAGTTAAATCATTGTGACACTAATTCAGTAGTAAACTGTTAGTAACTACAGTATGCTGTGAAAATTACCCCACCAGTAAAATGAAATGGCAAGCACATCCCATTTCCCCCCCCCAACATAAGCCATAGTCCTGCACCAACCAAACCCCCTCCACCATCCCATGGACTAACTTGAGCCATGCTAACTTGATAGGGGGCTCTTTGTAGATGGGCCACCGGATCAGTCCCTTGGTCCAGACAGAGTCATTCTGCAGTCTACTTCAGTTTAAAAGTAGGGGAGGAGGGCTACAGCTCCTGATTCCAGTGACCTGGGTTCCAGAATGAGACTGGGCTGTTAGGGACTGGCCCAGAGAGGAGGATCCAGCATGCCAGTGGACCCTCTCCTCTTCTAGGTGGGTGGTGTGTGATCTCCCAGTTCTATACTGCCTCCTAGTGACCACAAATGGCAGCGCAGCAGGAGCCACACGGGGGTGGGAGGATGCTGCCCAATCTCCTTCTTGGGTGTGCCATGATGTCTGTGTCAGCAGCTTCTGGGGTGCAGCGTGGGAAAACTGTGGAAAAGCTTTGTGGTATAGCAGAAGGATGCTGATGCACTTGGGCCCCACCCCTCCACTTGCCATTGCTCCCCACCCATTAGATGGGCTGTGCAGGAAAAATACACTACCAGTCTCCAAAGGGAAGACCACCACTGAAGGCGGTTCATCCTGTGGGCCACCTGGGAGCAGGTAAGTGCCAGGGAAGGAAGAAGAGAATAAGACTGGGTCATGGCCAGGCTGAGAGGGCAGCCTCTGTAATCGGAATAAATAGTGATAAAGAACATTGCAGGGGAAATGCTGCAGTGGTGATTCTGCTCAATAATAGTCTATCCTGTTGTGTTAACCCAGTTGCCCCTTGCTGCCCAATTTCCTTATTTCTCTTGCATCTGTTCTAGATCTGGGTCTATCAGTCCACCTTTTCTTTGCTATTTGTCTGTGCTTTTTTGTCTGAACTGTCATTGTAAATTAAGTAAACAGTTTTGCTTTTTGATGCCGACTGCCCTGTGTCTGTGTACCACACTCTAGTATTTTCTTTTTTGCTGTTATTTACTGAGTGCACCAAAATATTCTGGTGTCTCCCCTGGTGCCACATCCATGCCAGATTTGGGCACTGACTGCTTGATTTGGCAGGTCATGTGAGTACAAGCAAAATGTTCATGAAGCCCAGAAATCTGCGGAGGAAAAGGAAATCCTTAGCAGAGATTCCTGTCTTGTGACTAACTTCAATTGAGACCTATGTTGGGGAAATAAAAGATGACACTCAGTCTCCCTAGATTTTGTGTCTTAATTTATTCATTAATATTCAAACAGACGCTGTCATGAGTATCATCCTGATGGTGTACAGAAACTGCTTAGTTCTGGATGGTGGTCCTCCTTGGTGTATTGTCCTAATTCTGTATACAGCAGTTGTAGTATGAATATGTAAGTGTGGTGCTGCCCCGATGAGAAGGATTTGTGATTTAAAAAAAAGTTTCCTTACTTTGCTGCTTATATAATTGTCACAGTATCCAGTTGATCCTGGTCGATCCTAACATTTCTTAATTTTGAGTGATGTGTTATGTCTCGCATTGCTCCAGGGTCATCGTAGAATTGTCCTCCTCCTCCTCCAGCTGACAGCCATTGGAGATTCCGTACTTTACATACACAGACGTCGGGCACTCACCACCTCAATTTATAAATGATTTGATAAAGGATAGGTCTGTCCAGAATACGTCAGGCAGAGAGGCAGCACTGTCTGCATTATGTTTGCATCAAGTAAATGGATTTTTAATATTTAAAAGAACTGGAGACTGGTGCCCTATTTATAAATTGAGGTGGTGAGTGCCCGACTTTTGTTTATGTGATTTACTAGAGATTGCCGTGAGCACCACTGTCCCAGTGCGAACCCAACTGTGGTTTTGTATCTTAGATTCTGTACTTTACCATAGATGTACAGTAGGACCAGTGAACGATAAATGAAGCTTCATAAAGCTCTCTTTACCATGAGCAGTGATTTAATCTCAGCCAGTGATAGAGCTTGGGGGTCCTGGTGGGCAGCCTCTGGAAAGAAAAACAGCCTCGTAGAAGAAAAAAAAATGTGGCACAACACCCTAAGCCAAAACATGATGAAGGCCAGAGCATCATTCCAAATATCAAAATTCAGCAAGGAATATTCCAGGCAGATGCTCTTCACCACTCCACTTCTGCCTCACCCTTAATACAGTAATTAGTCTTTTCCATGTACACTTTCTTTCACAGTTTTTTTCTGCCCCTAACTTGGTGGCATCCCCAGCCCCATCACTGATCCACCATGGGGACTTGAACCACCCATAGGTGGCTTGCCCTGTGGGGGATGCCAAGCGAGTCAAGGCTTTTCCTCCTTAAGGTCCCCAGGATGTCTTGCATACAGTAACACGTAGTACAGTGTGTGTTATCTGCCAACATCCTTCCAACATGCTGCCTTTGCCATCTGGTCTCCACCAGATAGCCATCATGTGACGGGACCCAGGGACCCCCACACACACACACACCTCAAGGGAGCAAAGCTGTCATTGGTGCTCAGTTCTCTTCCATCTGACTAGACCCTGAGCAACCCTGGCCCATTCCAGAACCCGGGTCACTGGTAAGGGTGTTGATGTGGATCCAGCACCTCAACTCACCACACCACTGGGCCAGTCTAACATAGAAACATAGCAACATAGACTTTGACGGCAGATAAGGACCGCTTGGCCTACCTAGTCTGCCCATTTCCCTACCTAGAGGATAAGCTGCAGATTCTATTTAACCAACAGCCTATTTCTTCCTACCCCCCACAAAAATTGCCTTATGTCTGTCCCATGCATTCTTGAATTCTCCCACAGTTTTAGACCCCACAACCTCCTCAGGAAGGCTGTTCCATGTGTCCACCACTCTCTGTGAAAAAACACTACCTCACATTGCGCCCTGAGCCGTCCCCCTCTATCTTCAAATTGTGTCCCTTGTTCTTGCACATCTCTTTTTCTGAAAGATGCTACCCTCTTGGACTTTGTTGATTCCACTGAGGTACTTAAATGTTTCTATCATGTCCCCCTCTCCCTCCTTTCCTCAAGGGTATACATATTAAGCTCCTTTAGTCTCTCCTTGTATGGCTTCTCTTGCAGACCCTGCACCATTTTAGTTGCCCTCCTCTGAACTGCCTCCATCCTGTCTATGTCCTTGCGGAGATGGGGTCTCCAGAACTGGACGCAGTACTCCAGATGGGGTCTCACCAACTGTCTGTACAGGGGGATAACAACTTCTTGTTTTCTGCTGGTGATACCTCTCCCTATACATCCCAGTATACTCCCAGCCCTCCCTACCGCCTTCTCGCATTGCTTGTCAACCTTAAGGTCATCTGATATGATTACCCCTATGTCTCTCTCCATTTTTGTTGTTGTTACTACCTCCCCCCCATTGTGTAATCTCCCCCTGGGTTTTTGTTTCCCAGGTGCATTACTTTGCACTTCTTTGCATTGAATCCAAGCTGCCATACTTCTGACCATTCCTCCAACCTTGCCAAGTCCCTTCTCATCCTTTCCACGCCTCCTTGTGTATCAACCCTGTTGCAGATCTTTGTGTCATCTGCAAAGAGGCATACTTTTCCTTCCAGTCCCTCTGCAGTGTCACTTATAAAGACATTAAAAAGGACTGGACCCAGTACTGAACCCTGCGGTACCCCACTAGTAACCCCTCTTTCTTCAGAGTGGACTCCATTTACAATTACCTTCTGTGTCCTGTTGTTCAGCCAATGTTTTACCCAGGCTACCACCTTGGGACCCATTTCCAGGCTGGTTAATTTGACTACTAATCTTTTGTGTGGTACTGTGTCAAATGCCTTGCTAAAGTCTAGGTAGGCCATCCACAGCCCTCCTGGTCTACTACTTTGGTCCCAGTCAAAGAAATCAATTAGATTTGTCTGACATGACCTTCCCCTGTGAACCCATGCTACCTTGGGTCCTGTGCCCACTGGCCTCTAGGTACTCAACAATTCTTTCCTTCAAGTGATTCCATCACTTTCCCTCACAGAGGTCAAACTGACAGGTCTGTAGTTTCCTGCCTCCGTCTTGGTCCCACTTTTGTGAAGGGAATCATCCACCTTCTTCCAGTCCTCAGGTACACACCATCCTCCCATGATTTGTTAAAAGCGTAGTCAGTGGTGTCACTAGTTCTCTGCTTAATTCTTTTAGAATTCTGGGGTGAATTCCATCTGGCCCCATTGCTTTGTCCACCTTCAGTTTTAGGAGTTCTTTCAGAACCCTTTCTTCTGTGAAAGGACTGGGATCAACCCCCTCTCCAGAGTGCTTCTGTTAATTGGATTAGGCACCTCCCCCACTTCCTCTTTTGTGAATACTGAACAGAAGTATTCATTCAGTAGCCCTGCTTTATCACTGTCACTCTCTGCCCACCCACCATCCATTCTATTCAGCCTCACTATCCCTCCCTTTGTCTTTCTATGCTCCCTGATATACCTATAAAAGGTTTTATCCCCCTTCTTAACCGAGTTAGCTATCTTTTCCTCAGTTTGTGCCTTTGCTATTCTGACTACCCTCCCTGCTTCCTTCTGCCTTAACTGGTACAGTTCTCTGTCCTGCTCCTTCTGTGTTTCCTTATACTTCCTAAATGCTATCTTTTCTCCCTAACCTTCACACCACCTCTTTTGAGAACCATAGTGGCTTTTTCTTTCATTTTGATTTGTTTATTTGCTTCACACAAAGGCTTGTTGCCTTTGTGATGGCAGTTTTGATATTTCCCCATTGTTGCTCCACCCCTCCTTCTAGCCTATTTGCTAGTGCTTTTCTAAGGCACTCTCCCATCTTGCCAAAGTCAGCCCTCCTGAAGTCCAGAACCCTCACTTTTGTATGGCTTGACTCTGTAGCAGACTTTATCGTGAACCACACTGTTTGGTGGTCGCTTGTTCCCAAATGGCTACCCACTTCTAGATCTGGGATCCTCTCACTGTCCCAATTTGAGAGTACGAGGTCTAAGATTGCTCCCTCATGAGTGGGTTCCAAAACTAGCTGTTTGAGGCATGCCACCTGAAGGGCATCAAGAATGGCCCTGCTTTTGGATGTGGCTGCAGCAAAGGTGCTCCAGTTAACATCTAGCATGTTAAGGTTCCCCATCAACAGTATCTTCCCTTTCTCTGCCATCCTAAGTATGCCCTCTATCATATCCTTGTCCATTCCCTCCCCCTGACATGGAGGTCTATATACAACCCCTTTGCGGATTGTGGTGCCATTTCCAGTCTCTAAGGTGACCCGCAGTGCCTCCTCTCCTCCCTGTTTACTCTTTTGTTCAGTTGCTTTTATCCCTTCCCTTACATAGAGAGCTACTCCCCCTCTTCTGCCCTCCTGTCTCTCCTGTAGGTTGTGTACCCTGGTATGTTAACATCCAGTCATGGTTCTCTGTACCATGTTTCTGTGACTGCTACAATATCCAGACATCCCTCTTCCATCAAGGCCACCAGTTCAGGGAGCTTGTTGCCCAGACTATGGGTGTTGGTACTCATTACCCTCCATTTCTTGATGGTATTACCCTTTTGCCCCATCCTGTCCTTATTGCCTTGTCACTTTTTCCATTTACCCTGCCTCCATATTGACATCTCTATGTTGGTGTCTACCTCCTTAGTACCCTGATATTTTTTGGGGGCGCTAGGATTTCCCTGCTCCTTTCCAGTGCCTCCCCCCTTGGCTAGTTTAAATGCTTGCCAATGAAGTATTTAAACCTATCACCTAGGATCCTGGTTCCCCTCCTGGACAGATGCAGACCATCATGCCAGTATAGGCCTGCATCCCTCCAGGTGGACCCCCAGTCCCCAATGAAGCCAAATCCCTGAGCTCTGCACCAGTTTTTCAACCACTGATTGAGTCCCATGGTGTGGAGCACCCTAGCCTCATCCATGCCATAGACAGGCAGCACCTCTGAGAAGGTTACCGTGTGTGCTATTTGTCTAAGGCCCTTCCCCATCTCCACAAACGCTTCTTGCACTGCTCTGATCCCTTTCTTAGCCAGGTCATTTGTCCCTAGGTGGACAATGACATCCAGCTCCCTCCCTGTGCAGCTGTTCCTGCAATCCTGAGGATTCGCCCCTGTCTCTCAAGCCATGGCGCCAGGCAGGCACCTACCCTCCTCTCCCTTCCTCCCCAGTTCTACCTTCCTAACAATAGAGTCCCCACCAGGAGTTGTTTCTTCCTGTGGGGTCCCATTCCACCCTCCTTGGGTCTCCTTTGTGGGGTTCCCAGCATCCTCCTTGGTCTCCACCGTGGGTGCCTCCATAGAGGAACCACACTTTTCCAGAATGGCATAGAAATTGTGGAGATACAACTGAGGGATGAGCCTCTGTTCCACCACCCTCACCTTCCTGAGCCCACTGTGGTCCAACCACTCCCTCTTTCTTGGAACCTCTGAGGCAACAGCAGTGACCCTGGTGGTCCCTGGGTGGGAGAGGAGGTCCCACAAATCCTGGCCAACTCAGCCTGGAGATGAGCAACCTCCTCCCTCAGCCCAGAGAGGTGTCTGCAGATGGGACAACACTGCATCCTCCAAAACATCTCCCGGAAGACTGCTGCTCCCCAGCCACTGCACTGCACCACTCCCATCATGTCTTTTTTCTGGCCCCCTAACTGTTATTTGGAATGCTTACTCCTTCCTCTGTTTATTTCTTTTGTTTTTTACCCTTAATTGAAGGTCCCAGTACAAGAGATCTAGTTCTTAGTCCCAGTAGAGAAGTTTTAGTTATACCAGTAGCTCCTTCCTCCTGGAGTTCTGTCTGTCCTCTGGCAGAAGCTATCTAGGGCAGTATTTATATCTGGTCTTAACCTGGCTTCTTCTAGCTAAGCCACTCCCCCTACTTTGCAAATCTTTCTACACTTAGTTAATTTCACAGATGATAATTCCCATCTGACACCTGTGACAAGCACCTAGATAAGTACACAGATAACAGATAACAATATACTTCAACTACCTCTGACAAACGCACCAACTCCTTTTTTGGTTTTTGTTTTTACCCTTAATTGAAGGTCCCAGTACAAGAGATCTAGTTCTTAGTCCCAGTAGAGACGTTTTAGTTATACCAGTAGCTCCTTCCTCCTGTAGTTCTGTCTGTCCTCTGGCAGAAGCTATGTAGGGCAGTATTTATATCTGGTCTTAACCTGGCTCCTTCTAGCTAAGCCACTCCCCCTACTTTGCAAATCTTTCTACACTTAGTTAATTTCACAGATAACAATTCCTATCTGACACCTGTGACAAGCACCTAGATAAGTACACAGATAGCAGATAATTTACTTCAACTACCTCTGATTTTTTTTTTGTTTTTTACCCTTAATTGAAGGTCCCAGTACAAGAGATCTAGTTCTTAGTCCCAGTAGAGAAGTTTTAGTTATACCAGTAGCTCCTTCATCCTGGAGTTCTGTCTGTCCTCTGGCAGAAGCTATCTAGGGCAGTATTTATATCTGGTCTTAACCAGGCTCCTTCTAGCTAAGCCACTCCCCCTACTTTGCAAATCTTTCTACACTTAGTTAATTTCACAGATAATTCCCATCTGACACCTGTAACAAGCACCTAGATAAGTACACAGATAACAGATATCAGATAACAATTTACTTCAACTACCTCTGACAAACACACCAACTCCTTTTTTTTTTTACCCTTAATTGAAGGTCCCAGTACAAGAGATCTAGTTCTTAGTCCCAGTAGAGAAGTTTTAGTTATACCAGTAGCTCCTTCCTCCTGGAGTTCTGTCTGTCCTGTCTAAGCAGTCTTTTCAACTATTTGGGGTATCGGTCCGCCCTGAACTTCAGAAACCCCAGTGAAACCCAAACAGTAACTAACCTTCTATTCATAAATGACCTGAAGCGCTGTAACTCCGGTGATGAATACCTGAAAGAGCTGTTGCACACTGCCAACACCTTCTCTGATGACATCAGAAGGGCATTTTGTTTTTACACTTTATTTACCCAAGATCGCCCAGCTGACTTGTTGCATCATCTCATTGCAAGTTCTTACCATGGTTGAGCAAAGGCCCGACATTTGGAAACACTGTCCCCAAGTTAAATGTTGTCTTGACCTGGGGAATAGCTTTTTGCTGAAACAGATCTTACTAGACTTGATTGCATTCACATAAAGGGAGACAAGACTAAACCCAATCATAGCCGTACCCCTAATGTTATGTCATTCAGCATGCAGTTGGTAGGATGGGTCTGTCTCTCTCTCTACTAGTTGCTGTTGAACTGGGGCTACAATGTAGTTAGAGGATGTGTACTTTATAAATTTGAGATGGATGCTGTGAAGTTCTTTAGTTTCTTTGGCTTATAGAGAGGTGGGGCAATACATATAGCAAGGATTAGAGGAGATCTACATGGGGGGGTGACATGCCATTGGGTTACTGGAATTTGTTTTAGCCTTTGGGTAGCGAGGGAATTTCACCTTTCATGTTTTCAATCTTGTATTACAGTCTTGTATAGACAAGCTTCAAAAGTTCAACAGTACTATATATGGTCTACATTCTTAAAAAGAACAGACAGTTCATCTAATACAGTTCCAGATGGAAAAATTACTTACTTTAGTAGTTGTATTTCTTCTAATGGAGTCTTGCTGCATTCTGACTATATGCAGTTAGCCCCAGCACTTGAACTGCCCCGGAGATGAAAGAGTTAACTCTATGCCAAGGCATAGAACGTTGAGCTTGAGCTCAGTTTTCAAACCTCTGTCCCAGGTACTCTTTAGTGTAACCGTCAGATTCTTATGAGCCCTATACTTACTACCTAACAACCCAGAAATTGTTTTTAGAGCTTTTGTGCCAAAAGGCAATAAACATAAATTTAGGGTCCAAAGACTCACGTTGAGACCCCCAAAAAGAATCCAAGTAGGTAATAAATAAACTATAATAAAACAAAGGAACATGGCAAAACCTCAATTAAGAAGAGGCACCCAGGAACACCCCTGGGGTGCAACACTGCACCTGCCTACCCACATCCCAAAACAACTAGGTTCCAGGAGGGGAGGCAGGGAGAAAGGTCAGAATACAGCAAGACTCCATTAGAAGAAATACAATTACTAAGGTGAGTAATTTTTTCTTCAAACAACATGAAGTCTTGCTGTATTCTGACTATATGCAGACTACCAAGCAGTACCCCCAAGGAGGAGGGAACTACAGAACCTATTTTGGGAACAAGTACTGCAGTACCAAACCTAGCATCACTTCTTGCCTGAATGTCCAGAAAGTAATGCTTGGTAAACGTGTGAACAGTCTTCCATGTGGCTGCTTTACAGATTTCCACTAAGGGTATGTCTCTGGCTGCTGTGACCAAAGCAGCTGTACCTCTGGTAGAATGAACCCTCAGGCCTGAAGGTGGATCTTTCCCCAACTTTGAGTAGCAGAACTGAATGCAAGAGACAATCCACCTAGCAATAGTTCTCTTGGTGGCAGGCTTACCTTCACCCACCTCCCCATAAGTGAGAAACAGCTGAGAGCAGTCATTTCTTTGGGGCTTAGTGGATTCTAAGTAGTAACTCGGAACCCTTTTTACATCAAGACTGTGTAGCCTTCTCTCCCTGGAAGAGGAGTGATCAGTGAAGAATACAGGCAGTGTCATAGACTGGTTCAGATGGAAATCTGATACCACTTTAGGAAGGAATTTCCTATTTGTACGAAGGACCGCCTTATCCCTATGGAATGAGATGAAATCAGGTTCCACTGATAAAGCCTGTAACTCACTGATTCTCCTGGCAGAAGTAATAGCAGCTAGGAATACAGTTTTCCAAGTCAGGTATTTGAGCTCAGCTGAGCTAAGGGGCTCGAGTGGAGGCTGCATCAGCTGTGCAATACAGATATTCAGGTCCCATAGAGGAGTAGGATCCCTGAAGGGAGGATTGATGTGGACCAGACCTTTAAAGAAATTCTTGAAAACTGGGTGGGAGGCTAGAGAAGGGCCCTTCCCAGCCGAAAGAAAAGCAGAAATAGCTGCTAAATGCTCCTTGAGAGTGGTAGGCCAAAGGCCTAGGCTGTTAAGATATATCAGATAATCTAAGGCAGTGGCAATATCAGCTGAATCTGGCTGAATGTGCCTCTGGGAACACCAAAACCCAAACCTCTTCCATTTAGAATCATAGGTTCTCCTAGTGGAAGGTTTCCTACTGGCCTTAAGGATATCCAGAGCCGATTGTCAGAGATGCAGGTCTGCATAGTTTAGCTCCTCAAGAACCAGGCCTTGAGTCAGAGTGTGTGAAGAGTGGGGTATAATATCCTCCCCTGAGATGAGGTGAGGAGGTTTGAACTGTCTGGGAAGACACGGGAATTTTCACTGATAGTGACAATAGTAGAGGATACCAAGGCTGTCTGGCCCAATCCGGGGCTATCAGAATGACAGTGCAGGGTTGGGACCTGATCTTGACCAGGACTCTGAATATCAGAGGAAAGGGAGGAAAATCATAGAGAAACCTGTTGGTCCAATCCAAGAGGAGGGCATCTAGAGGGAGAGACCCCCGGGGGCCCTGTAGCAGGACAGAGGGAGCTGATGGTTGTCTGGGGCTTCAAAGAGATCTATCTCTGGGGTGCCCCATCTCTTGAAAATGATACAAAGAATGAGAGGATTCAAAGCCCATTCGTTATGACCTAGGGAAATCCTGCTGAGAGCATCTGCATGTACATTGTCCTTCCCTGGGAGATGCACAGCAATCAGGGAAGCCTGCAGGGAATAAGCTAGAGACCATATTTTCATGGCCTCAGTGCACAGGGCCGAGGACCGAGTGCTCCCCTGTTTGTTAATGTATCACATGGTTGTGGTGTTGCCTGTCCTGATCTGCACCACTTTCCCCTGAATTAAAGTCGAAAATGTTTGAAGGGCCAGAAAGACCACCCTGAGTTCGAGAAGATTTATGTGTAGAAGAGACTCCTGATGGGACCAAGTCCCCTGAGCAGTGTGCTGATCCAGATGGGCTCCCCATCCCAGCAGAGAAGCATCTGTGGTGAGAGTCACTGTGAGAGCCTGACTGAGGAAAGGAACCCCTTGCCTCAAGTTGTCCTCTTCCAGCCACCATTGGAGGGCCTGAACCAAAGTTAGAGACACTGGAAACAACTTGGAGAGGGGATCTTTTTTCTGCGACCAAAAGGCCCTAGGTGAAATTGAATATCCCTCATTTGAAACCTTGCCCCTTGCACTACCGCAGTGCAGGCTGCCATGTGGCCTAGCAACTGCAAGAAGTGTCTGGCTGGCCGAGACACAAGTGGATGAAAAGAGGAAGCTAGAGAGCTGAGGGATTCAACCCTTGAGAGATGGAGGAAGGCCCTGGCCTGAACGGTGTCCAGCTCCACTCCTATAAATGTGAGAAGCTGAACTGGCCCCAGAACAGACTTTTCCAGATTTAGGATGAATCCTAGGGAGTGTAGAAGATTTTGAGTGACCCCTAGAGCTAACCTGACTTGGTCTGGAGACTAACCTACTATAAGCCAGTTGTCCAGGTAAGGGAACAATAAGATGCCTTGCTTTCTGAGGAAGGCCATCACTACTGCTAGGCATTTGGTGAATACCCTTGGGGCAGATGTTGGGCCGAAAGGCATTGCTCTGAACTGGTAATGGGCTGAGGGCAGTTCCAACTGAAGGTACTTTCTGTGGGACTGCCTGATAGGTATGTGGAAATAGGCATCCTTGAGATCCAGGGAGACTAGCCAGTCTCCTGGTTTCAGAGAGGGAAGAATAATTCCCAGAGTCATCATCTTGAACTTTGCCTTTAGTATGTGTTTGTTTAGGTACTGTAGATTCAGGATTGGTCGCCGCTCCCCTGTCTTTTTTAGGGTAAGGAAGTACCTGGAGTACAATCCTTTTCCCCTGTGAGTGAGGGGTACCCTCTCCACTGCCTGCAGAAGTAGTAGAGAAGAAACCTCTGTTTCTAAGGCCTGTGTTTCCTCTATTGAGGAAGGACAGAAAGTCTTTGCTCTCAACTTTGGGAACCTGTTGAAGCTGAGAGCAAGACCCTGGCTCACTACTTTCAGGACCCACTTGTCTGAAGTGACAGACTTCCAGGCATGAAAAAAGTGAGCCAGTCTGCCCCTACAAGGATTGAGGAGGCAACCCTGACTGACACATCAGGGTGCCTGCTTGGCAGGGGGCTTAAAGTGAGAGAAGGATGCAACCCTTGTCACCCCCCTTCTGCCTCATCCCTTAAAAAAAAACCCTCTGCTGAAAAGAAGAGGAGGCCTGGGCCTGGTAGAAAGGCCTGTGAAAGGGCCTGCCCCTGCCAGCCCTGGTTTGCTGCCTCTGAGGAATGGCCAAAGAGGTGGCCCAGAGCTGTCATGTCCCAGTCAGAACATTCCTCAAGCTACTAGATATGGCAGAGGCCAATGTGATGATCCCTCTGGCCAGGCTGCACATGAGGATTCCACAGTGGACCCTCAGGGTTCGATGGGATCAGCACTCAGAGGATTTAGATCAGCTGGTCCTTTTCTCCTCATCAGTATGCAAAGTGCTTCACTGGTGGATGGTCCCAGTCAGTCTCCTAAAGGTATTCAACTTTCTTATCCCGACTCCTCATCAGATCCTCACTACAGATGATTCTGGTTAGTGGTGGGAGGCCCATCTTGGCCCTTATCAGACCCAGGGTCTCTGGTTCCGCTGGGAGGCTCAACTTCACATAAACATTTTAGAAATGACGGCAGTTCTGTGTGCCACTTACAGGTCTTTCAGAACCATGTCTCTGGGTCCTCTGTTGGTGCAGTCGAACAACCTCAGTGTGGTCTATTACATTGACAGCAAGGGGGGCACCCATTCCTACCCTCTGTGCAGGGAAGCAATATGGGTCTGGTACTGGGCTCCAGATCATGGCCTAGAACTGTCAGCCGTCCATGTGCCAGCCACCTAAAATGCCTTGGCAGACAGCCTCAGCCGGTCACAGTCCAAGGTACATGAGTGGGAGCTGCTGACCTGGGTTACAGAAGAGCTGTTTGACAGGTGGGGTCATCCAGAGTTGGACCTTTTTTGCATCCCCACTCAATGCAAAACTGCCATGTTTCTGCTTGCTAGATCCAAGGCCTGAAGTTTTCTGGTGAGACGCATTGTCCCCCTCTTCTTTATACATTCCTTCCCTTCCCCCTGATTCAGAGGGTTCTTATCAAGCTGCAAATGGAGGGCACCACCCTAATTCTGGTGGCCTCATTTTGGCTGTGGCAGATATGATTTTCATTACTGCAACATTTGGCTATGGAACCCCAGTTCCCCCTGCCTGTCTGCTGGGACCTGTTGACACAGGCTCAGGGAACCCTGGTCCATTCAGACCTCAGGTCCCTCCATCTGCAGACATATTGCCTGAGGACATAGCCATTTCTTGGTTTGGGGTGTCTCAGAGAGTGGCTGATGTCCTGGTGGCTGCCAGAAAACCTTCCACCAGGGCCACTTATTCTATGAAGTGGAAGTGGTTTGATATCTGGGCCACTTCTCATGATCTGGATCCTTTCAACTGTCTGGTGAACCAGGTTTTGTAGTATCTCCTGACCTTGTCTGATTCCAATGTCAGATACTCCTCCGTTAAACTGCACCTGTCTGCCATATCAGCCTTTTATGTGTCCAATGATGGCCGTAGGTGGCACAGCTGGATGTGGCCCATATGTTTCTGAGAGGCATTCTCCACTTGAAGCCTCTCATACGTAACCCTGTTCTGGCATGGGACCTCAGTTTTGTTTTGGAGAAGCTGACCCTGCCTCCCTTTGAGCCAGCCGTGTCTTGCAAGCTACGCTTTCGTCATGAAAAGCATTGTTTTTAGTTACCATTATTAGAAGAATTTCAGAGCTACAGGCTCTCATGTGTGAGCAGCCTTATTTGATTTTCCACAAAGACTGAGTCTCTTTGCATACTAATCCTAAGGTGATGTCTGAGTTTATCTTGAACCAGTCCATCCACCTGCCCATTTATTATCCAGAGCATGCCAATCCAGGGGAAGCATTGCTCCATACTTTGGATGTGCATAGAATTTTGCATTACTATACACACCATACCAAAGACTGTAGGAAGTCCAAACAGTTGTTTGTTTCTTTTGCCCTTGGTAGAGAAGGCAATCCAGTTTCGAAACAGTGCTTGTCCAAATGGTTGGCCAACTGTATTATTTTTGGTTACAGAAAGTACAGTAAGGAACATCCTGGGGTTGTCAAGGGCCATCTCGCCAGGGGCATGGCTACTTCAGTTGCATGTTTCAGAGGCATGTCTTCAGCCGAGATTTGCGCTGCTGCCACTTGTAGTACTGTCCACACTTTCACCAAGTACAGTACTACAGTCTGGGCATGGCATCTCGAAGCAGGGCAGGCTTTGTCCTTACTGTGCTTTAAGGCCTTCTTTCTTAGGCTTCTGGCCTCCTGCCACTCAGACTGTCCTTGCTCATAGCACTGCTTGGGACTCATTCCATAGGCATAACCTGATGACAGATCTCCCCAAAGAAGATAGAATGGTTACATAGGAACTTACCGTAACAGTAGATCTTCAAGGGAATCTCTGTCATCAGGTCATGCCATCCCTCCCTCATCCCCCTTTTCTCTCTCTCTCTCTTTAGCTCGACTTTCCTGTTGCTCCAGCCTTTCTGCATTCTGGGCACCTTTTCTCTCTCCTCAGTTCCCTAGTGGGACTCCTGTATCACATGGCCTTCAGCTAGGGAAAAAACTGAGGAGGGAGCGGGGCCACCCGTGGTGCTGGTGGCCCCTAGTAGACTGCTGCAGAAAAGCTTCCATGGGATCCCAGTGCCTGATGGCTAAATTCTAGAGGTGTGACCTGATGATAGAGATTCCCTTGAAGAGCTACTGTTATGGTACGTCCTTACATAACCGTTCTTTCCTAAGATCTTGAAACCTGATGCAATTTATTCTGTTACCCCTTTTCCCAATGCAGTCAAGCACAGGTGGTCAGCTCGGCAAACACTGAACCATTTTCAATAGCACAGATTCCTTTTAATTAAGTACCTTATAATTAATTTTAAGACACTCTATGCATTGTATCATTAAAAACAGAATGGGGTGTATGGCTAGCTGCCGACTGAGAAAGATGTCTTCTACATGAGCTCTCTTCTACGGATCAAACTGTAGTGATTTAAAACCATTAAATTTAACTCTTGGTAAAATATAGGACTGATCGAGACTCCCTGTGTGTCCGACTACTGGATAATATAAAAATCTTAGCAAAAGAACGATACCTTCGTCAGCTGTATTGGATGCAATATGGGGAAACCAAAGAACCCGCAACAACAGGGTCCAGCACATGGCTCAGACATCGAGCCTTCCAACGCGGCCATCCTGAAAGCAGTAAAGGACCTTGAGTCCTTCGTCAAGGAGATGGATAAGAAAGTGGATGGTTTTACCTCGAGGGTCACCATGGTGGAAACTAAACTTGAAGCGGTAGCAATACAAAGTAAATCATCGCATATGATGGCTGAAAAGGCCATCACGGCCACCGCGGGACTGGTGAGTGAGAACCGCTTACTGCGACAGCGTTTAGAGAACCTAGAGAACGGAGCCCGCTTAGCCAACATGCGGGTATTAGGGGTTCCAGAGATGCTCGAAGGAAATAATCTGATGGAATACATGGTTACCCTGGTGAAATCTATGCTAGCTATATCGGTGGAAGGGGATATCAGGCAAGCTTATCAGATCACTCCACGATGCCGACCCCAGATCAAGGGGACTCCACGGATGATCCTTATGGTCACGGCTGGTCTGACCATTAAAGAACTGATTTTGCAGGCGGCCAAGGAAAAGGGACAACTACATTTATTGGATGGCCCAAGAATTCATTTTTTCCCCAATCTTTCCTTTGCTATGCGCCAGAGACGCAAGGCCTTTGAAGCGGTAAGATCTGAACTGCGTCAACTAGCGATAGCAAACGTTTTGTTATACCCTGCAAAACTGCGTTTACAGTATGCAGGAAAACCTTTTATTTTCACCAACCCAATGGAAGCAGGGAAGAGAGTCGAGAAAATTCAAGCAGACTTTGCAAAACGCAGGGAGCCTGTTGACTCAGACTCTGAAGGGGACTAAACTGTCTTAAAGTTATCTAAATGTGGGCCACTTAACTATATAAGGGGTTCAAGAGTTAAATGGTGACCTGAGGGGATTATTGAACCATGCCAACATAGGGTTGGGTGGGGCACAATTAGAGTGCATTACTGCCCTAAAACCATTTATTGTCTCTCAGCCAATGAATCTGTTGACTGAATTAAAATGGTGATATTGCTGTTTGTATCTACTGCTTTAGGGGGCTAATGTGTCGTTTGATGTCTCCATAATGTTTTTTGGGATAAATTTTAGCTTCTACATGGACTAAGATAGGCCATTATAACCACATCTATGAGTGTTCTCACTCAAGGACTTTTAGGGCTCAGTTATTTAGAATAAAGTCCATGGTCATGGCAAAGTAGCCATTTAAAATATATTTAGAATTTAAATGTTTACATAAGCAAACATAAATCTATACTTGCTAACCCTCCAATGATGTAACAGAGGGTGAAATGTTCACTATCCTTTGTAGAAGACATACATGCTGTAACCTTATAGTGCATGGAACCAAGTATACTGTATTGAATATGTACTCTGACATAATCAATAAAAAATATAATTACAAAAAAAAAAAATGGAAAATAGTGACACTGCTATGGTTTTCCAAGGCAGTGGCAACCATAGTGAGGGAAAAGTGTAGTGCCCCAGGGAAATTAGGAGCACCACAGAAAATAGGGGATCCTCAGAGATATGAGGGGTCAGACAGTTATGGGGACCCTGGCAGCTTAATGGGGAACCCTTGAAAAGCTTTGGTGACCCTCTGAAACACAGAACAGGCCCAACTCCAGCAGACAGTCCTAGTTGTCTAAATTCAGGGTTTTAAAAGAAAACCATTTTTTTCTTTCCTCCCCCTTTCCCCTGCTCAAGACCGACACTCAACCAGCCAAACCAGTTGGGCAACATTCCTGTCCCCAGTGGAGAAGGAAGCCAGGCTGAGCCCTCTCAGCCAATCCCTGTGGCCAGGGTAGATTCAAATCTGGAGACTTTTTTTTTTTAAGCCACAGACCCAACTTCAGGAGGCTGACCTCTGGATGGAGGAGCCAATCCCCTGGCTGGTAGCCAGGACCACCCCAGCCTAGAGGAGGCTCTGCCAGGCTGGAGAGAGGCAAGAAAGAGTTTGACCAGGGAGGGTGAAGGACAGCAAGGCAATGGATGTCGGCTTCCCTGTTAGGAGGTTGAAGCGAATCCCCTGGGTCGCTTTGGTGTAACTCCCTCCAGAAGACCCCCAGTAGCAGCCTCGGTCAGTTTTTGCAGAAATATGCAGTCTAGTCAGGTCCCCCAGTGTGTCGAGTCAGTTCATTTGGCCGGGAAACAGACCCAGTGCACCTTTCATGCAGCAGTCTCCAGGAGAAGATGCCTTATCACTCCTTCCTGGTTGTGCACTCCCCAGAGTACAGAAATCTTGGTTGAACTCAAGGGGTGAGTAGGCTGTTGGCCAGCATTTCCTTTAATAATTGGTCCTAGCTAGACCTGCTCCAGCCAGGGGAAGGATTGTTTGTTTAGCAATTGTATTGTTGCACTAATTATTGTTTAGAATTGTTAAATTGCTTCCATTGTACCCCAGGGTGGAGGAAAGCTGCTATCTTGTCCAATTGTATAGAGACAGAGAGAGAGAAATAAGAACCAAAAAGGCAGAAGCTAGAGGGGTTCAAACCAAATAATTGTTGGACCAAGATTAAAGGTGTTTGTGAACTCCTACCTTGAAAGAATCTCTGCTAGTTTAACTTATTCTAGGCAGTCTGTGCTCCATATAGAGAGACTAGGGCACTCCCTCTTAGCCAAAAATCAAAGAAGTGCTAGGTAAAGCCAGGTCAAAGTATTATTGGTGAGAATGTGCATTTTCTGCTGAATTTCTAATTGTTTAGCTGTAAGAAGCTAATTACTAAAAGCCTGGCAGAGCCTTATTGCACGCTTTGCTCAGAGTTCTAGGGTACTCTAAACCCAAGTAATGAAAAAACTTAGTCTTTTGTCCATGTAGTAAAAGGGCGTGGCAGCCCATAGCTGGGACAGAGACACTAGGTACCCTGGCCTCCATATTCAGAAGGGGGGTGGGTCATCAAACTGTCTCACTGCCAATGAAGCAAACTGTATTTTCTTTATCTGCCTGCAGTTTCCTGTTGCTTGCCTATCCCTCAGCTGTTCCTGATTTTCAGGGATGTCCGTGATTTTGCCTCAGAAATTTCTTCTGTCCCTCCTAAGTCTGGCATTTCTGGCACTAAAGAGTAGGGATTGGATCACAGAATAATGCCAGCCATTGATGTTGCAGTCCAGTTCTCATTAAGAAAATGCTATTCACACTAAGAAACATGTGGTATACAGCTTCTGGGACTAATATTACTGTTTTATCTGATGTGTTCCTGATTTTTGGTAATTTGTCCCTGTCCTGTGATGAGGGAGGTTGAGAGGTATGGTTGTCTGGACCCACTGCTTGCTGTGTCTGAACTGCTGTATTCAATCAAACTGTTTTAAATTGTTGAACTGCTTGCTATGACTGAACTGCTATATTCAATTGAGTAGTTTAAATGACTGCACTGCCTTATTTTCTCAATTGTCCTGTGTGACTTCACTGCCCTGAGGAATTGATTACTGCACTTGCCTACTGCTACTCCCTCTGAAGACATTTGGGGCCACCCCATCCCAAATGGCAGGGCTCTCGGTCATACGGGGGGGATTGCCTTTCAGGTTTTTAATTTTTGTTCTGTTCCAGACTCCTGCACACACCTCACACCTCATCCAGAAGTCCTCCGGTGTCTCTTCTTCGACCAAGGGAAGGTCCCCGGGAAGCCCAGTATCACCTGCACCCACTTCCAATGACCTCCAACAACTCCAAGTGTTCACCACGATGCCCCAGGTTCAAGTTGTGGGTCGTAAGTGGTAGCCAGCTGGTAGCTAGGGCCCACCAAAGTGAGTCAAATTAGGGGCCGCCTGGCTCTAGCTTGAGGGGCTTAAGTCATCCGCCGAACTCGGAGTCACGTTGCCCATTCTCCTGAATAGACATTATCCTAAGGTGGCAACAGTACTGGTGGCCTATACCAAGGCCTTGCCAAGGATTGCCAGGCTCTGTGCCCCATTCCCTGAGGTGGCATAAGTACCAGTGGCCCACGCAAGAGGCCATACCAAGCGTCGCACACTCTTGATTGTACTGCCCATAGGTGGCTCGTGTTCCAGTGATGCATCAAGAGGTCACACCAAAGATTGTCAAATTCTGAAGCTGCAGGGGTGAGGTGCTAAGGGTTCCAGGGACCTGCCCAGAGGTCATCCAGTGGACCATCGCACCCAGCATCCTTTCCTCGACTGGAGATCACCTGTCCGAAGTCACCACAGCCAACATCCCCAGAGGAGGTTCTCTTCCCCTACAACCTGGCGTCAACACCCATCCTCGACCAGGTGCTGTCCTGTCGATGTTGCCTCAGTGACGCCAGGAGTCACCTTCTTCCCAGGGCCAGGAGGCCTACAGTGTTTTACTTGGTTTTTGGTTCACTGGGGGACACCCCATTTTATGGCCTGTGTAGGAAGCACTTCCTTATGTTCACCCTCAGCAGTTGGCTGACCAAAATACTAGAAACCCAAGCTTGGTGCATTGGATCGCTACACCTTTAAGACTTGAATAATCTGGACTTTTGTAGGACATTAGTGGGGCCAGTTTGTGGTCCCGGTAACCTTATTCACTCTTTCTCATGTGTATAGTGTTAGTGAATGCTATGTCTTTTCTGTGTGCTCCAACTGTAGCTAATAAACCTTGCATCTTGGCTCTAGAGTACGTCTCCAGCCTCTCCTTCCAGATTTATCTGGCATCACCCTAAACTATAGGGATACGAACCACCACAGCTCGAGCTCATCCACCACAAAAGTACAAAGCCTTCAGAAAGTACAAGGAGTCAGGGGAGAAGGCCGACAAACCAGAATACAAAGAAATACTAAAGGAGGCAGGGAAAGTGATAAGAAGTGCAACAGCCCAGACAGAGGTAAGGATAACTCAAGAGGTAAATAAGGGTGACAAAACCTTCTACAGGTGCATACTAGAAAAAAAGGGAAGACCAAGGGAGAAATTGTTAGAATTACAAAAAAGATGGGCAGCCCATGGAGCAAGACAGGAAGAAGGCAGAGGCACTTAATGAGTACTTCTGCTCAGTCTTCACACATGAAGCAGACAGTGGAGGACCAAAAATAGGTTAAAAGGATTGTCCAGCTGGAGGACTAGATATGGGTCCCTTCACAGAAGAAAGGGACTTAGAGGAACTCAACAAGTTAAAAGTGGAAAAAGCAATCGGGCCAGATGGGATACACCCAAGAATACTAAAAGAACTTTAGAGGGAGCTGGCAGCCCCCCCAGTGATGCTCTTAAATCGTTGATGAGCGGGGAGGTTCCAGAGAACTGGAAGAGGGCAACTGTAGTGCCACTTCACAAGACTGGAAGCAAGGAAGAGCCAGGAAATTACCATCCAGTTAGTCTCACTTTAGACATAGGAAAACTGATGGAGTCCCTGCTGAAGGAAAGAATAGTAGCTTTTTTTGAGAGAAGTGATCAGCTCGACACAAAGCAACATGGTTTCATGGCAGGGAGGTCCTGCCAGACAAACCTAGTAGATCTATTTGATCAATCAATCAATCAGTCAAAACTTTATTTAACCAGGCAGAGTCATCTTTGAGCAAGCTGATTTTCAAGATGGTCCTGGCAGAAGGGAGCGGAGCAAGGAATAATACAATTGGACACTTATTTCAGGCTGGTACATACAGTTAAAAAATAGCAACAACAACATTGGATAATACAGAGTGTGCAGATTGTTAACAGATTAAATTAAGGGTACACCAACATCTGGGGTGGATACTAAACAAGGCAATAGAAGTAACAGAGTGTAGTAAGAAGATTATATTAATAATAGAACAAGAAGGCATGAACGGCTCGACCAGGAGGGTCGACCCTTTGCGGGGAAGGATGGGGGAAGGGGGGTTCAGGAGGAGGATGTCAACACTAGAGGGACAGATGACACGGATATAGTAAGGCCAGAGGGTAAGAAGAGTATACAGAGGGAGATGTGCAGAGAAGTGCTGGAGCTGTAAGTAAGTGCTAAGCAAATGGAGAGCAGGGCAGGGAGGCCAGTAGGAGAATCAACTGTGGCAGGTACATGTGACCTTCAGGATGTGTGTGATAGACAGCTTAAAGGTATGGGGACCTGGCAGGGATGAGAACCTTAGTGTCTTTTGCATGTTGTTCCAAAGGGAAGGTAAGGATAAATTATTAGAAGCCTTACCATACTGGGGCTTTATTCTTGGCACCTTGAAGGATACAAGGGATGTGCTTCTTGGGTCATAAGCTCCTGTTACGCGTACAAAGACAGCAGAGATATAACCTGGTAGCTTATCGGTTAAGGCCCTGTAGAACCACAGGAGGGCATTTTTTTGCCTCCTTAATGTAAGAGATGGCCAGGCGAGCTTTTGGTAGAGCAAGCAGTGGTGGGTACGACTGGGCATATCCAGAATAAACCGCAAGGCATGGTGATAGAAGGTGTCTAATTTACATAATGCCTGATTTGAACAGTGGCTGTAAAGAATGTCTGCATAATTGAGCAGAGGAGTAAAAGTTGTAAGGACCAGTGTCTTTCTGGCTTCTAATGTGAGGAGGTGTCTTATGCAATAAAAGATATCTAGACGTTGTCTTAGCGTTTTTGATAGCTCATTCAGACGTACTGCAAAATTAAGCCAGTTATCCAACCAGAAACCCAGGTACTTAAACTTATCCACTATTTCCAGAGTTTCACCTAATAAGGTGTAAATCAGGTGGTTCGATGGTGGCCCTTGGGTATGAGCGGCAAGTGGAGATAAGATCATTGCCTTGTTTTTTTTACGTTAAGCAGTAGCTTGTGCTTTAGTAAATTGTGTTGGAGGCTGACAAAGTCATGTTGTAGCTTGTCGTAAGTGATGTCCAGGGATGAGTTAATAGTGTACAGAACCGTATCATCAGCGAATAGATGTATGTAGCCTGAGTGTATGTGAGAGTCGATATGGTTTATATATAAAGCGAATAGGAAGGGGCCCAGGTTGGAGCCTTGTGGCACACCCCGAGCAGGGGCGCCGACAGCGCGGATGCTCAGGTGCTCAAGCACCCACCAAGTTAAACTGGGCACCAGCAAAACAACAGACAGTTTATATTCTTGTAGAATATGAACGGCCCGGTTTTAATTTATTTTATTCTACAACTAGACAGTGCAGACTGACACTTAAGTTCAGGCCCATACACTGGGGAGGTTCGGGGGGGTGCATCCCGAGTTCCGTTTTGTTCTATCTTTTTTTTTAGAAGGCAGTGGTGTGACTTTAAGAGCAGGGAGGGCATTTAGATCCAGGAAGTAGTTGGGGCACCTGTGGCACCATAAGGGGATGGACCAGCCCATGACGTTGTCACGCACAGCGGCTGAGTAACGCAGAGTGGGTTACCTCGCACCAGAGTACCGCCATTGATTCAGCTACAAGCCATTTTGTGCCACTGAGGAGAAAGCCAATTCACCACGCACTGAGTGACCCATTCAAGGTTCGGATTCGGAGTGAAGTAGCGTTGTGATCGGGCGGTCCGGTAGTTGTCTGCGGGCTTTTTTGGAGTGCCCAGTCCCCCGAATATTGAGGCAGGTAGGCGGGAAATTTCAGTTACTGGTGACTGCAGCCTAGTGTTTGTGCAGGTTCACAATACTAGAGGCTTTATTTTAAAAAAAATTTAAAAGACTGCTTGCCTGTGCAGTAATGAGGTCAATCCTCATAATGAGGATTTTTCTTAGTGAAGAAACACCTCCTTCAAGTGAGAGAAAAAATGAGAGCAAGTTGAACAAATGGAAATTTATACAAAATTATTCAGAATGCCAGAGCCTGTTTTGTGAGGGATGAACTGTGAAGGGAATGTGCATGAAGATCTGGTTTTGTGTGTTGAAGGGTGGGGAGATTTATACAATATTATTCTTAATACGAACGGCAAAGCCCAAACGTTTTGTGAAGGTTTAACTTTTAAAATGAACTAAGTGTTGTAAACTGAGATAATAAAAAGCGCAGCTGAAACCAAGTGCTTAGAGACAAGGGGTTGATATGTATCTCAGCTTACTTAAGTGACATCAAGGTACCTGTAAATATTACTAGTACTGAATTGCTTTTTTGAGGGGGGCACAGACACGTGCTCATTTGTGTACAAACCATGTGCTTGGCACAAGATGTTTGTTGTCAGTTTGTGTGTCCCAGATCTGCATACTTCTGCCTGGATGTACATTATTTGGCAGCACTTTTTGTTCTAATAAGGCCTTTAGTGAAATGTAGACAGTGTGGTATTTTGCTGGGACATACTAAATTTAAGAACCGCATCTCTGGTGTGTGGAGGTGAAATTACTAAGTATATTTTTCAATATGAGTGCAGACACTTCTCTTGGGCTGAATCCACTGGATCCTATACATGCCATTGCTAACATATTGTTTGAAACAAGCATTGGTTCCTTACTACTGGGCTCATAATACAAAGATCATCTGTGTAAAGTCACTCATTATACTGGCCAAGGGGCCAAAGGCAATGGCTTCTGTGCCTCCTTCTTTCTTGTTTACGCAGGCCTGTGAAAACAATTCAATGTGTGTTGATCTAACTGTTAAAATAATTAAGGATGGATAGTCTTGCAGACAAAGTAGGGAAAAACTTGTGCTGCCTTGGTGCCCACAGTTCTACCTTTGCCAAAAAAGACCTACACACACACACACCATTTTCTGACCACTGTACAGGCCTGCACTGTCACCTTTCACTCACTGTGTATTTATTATTTTTTTTTGCACCTGACAAGTTGCGTAGTATTTTTGTTGGGGGCAGGTCAGGCACATCCATCTGGTTGGCACTGGTCTGCAGTGGAATAGTGGTGGTAGTGCATACACATTTTAAAAATGTGTCAAAATACTCCCTATAAATGCACCGCAAACATAAATAAATCTGTAGATAGCTTATGGAGGCCTAGGCGGCCCTCAGACCCCCGGCCTTTTATAATTCACCTGAGCATCCACATTTTTCAAAAGTTGGCACCCCTGGCAGGCATTGTTCCAGTTTAGATTGAAATATTCCATTATTATGCTTTCTAGGTTTACCTTATCCAGTATGGATAAGTGTCTAGTGTCAGTGTTCTAGAATGCCAAGCGTCACAGACGGTGGCCTATAACAGGCAGATATTAAGAGGGCTACTTCAGGTGAAATGGTTAACTTAAGGGCAAGGCATTTGAATTCCTTAGGTAGGGAGGTCCGTACAATTTCTGAGACATGGTATTTGATCTTGACATAGATCCACCTCTTGGTGACCCCACCTCCCCTAGCGGGTCTGTCACATCTGAGGTTATATCCATGTATATTGACTGTTTTGCCAGGGATATGGCTCGAGAGCCATGTCTCTGAAATCATAACTATGTCAGGTACTGTATGTAATACCCAAGCCTGGACTAAGTCAAATTTTTTTAGTAAGCTGCAAACATTCATGTGCAAGAAACTAAGACCCTTAACTTGCGAGAGTTCCGATGGGGCTCCAAGCAGGAGGGGTGGGCCAGGATTAAGTTTGACATTCCCTAAGCAGAGTAGGAGAAGTACTAGCAACTTCCCGAGACAGTTTATAATTGTTTTTAAGGCAGCTTTGTTTTGACGTTTGGTACTTGAAGCTTTGTGGGAAGTGTTGCTAGAGGCAGTGAGGTGGTGGCAGAGAGACAGGGCATAGAGCGCCACTCTAACTGTAAGGAGGAGGAGTAGTATATGAATGTAAATAGAAAGTCTGAGCTGGGGAAAGAGAGTGGAGTGCAGGAGGGAGTCAGTGCTCCTTGAGTGGGTAGAAAATTTAGCAAAAATGATCTTTGGCAAAACATACTGCCTAGCTGGGTCTTGTTGGGGTTGATCACCCATTTTTCCTTTAAAGCTGTTATTTAGAAGCAGGATCCATCTGTAAATGATAATGGCTGTTAGTGCAGCCATCTGACTGGGGGACTGCACAGAGCAATGGCACAGGCTGTAAAGGAGCTGCCAAGACAGTGGTGCAGAAACCCTTTAAGGAATGAGAACCAAGACAGAGGAGCAGAGTCCCTTTAAGGAGGGAGGTAGCCAGAGAAGTGGCCCAATGGGAAGTGGTGGGGGAGTGGCAGGTTCCCCAGTAAGAGTATTTAATTAAGGTAGGAGGAAGGGGAGGGTAGGAGGAAGAAGATGGTGGGAGGGCCGAAAAATTGCAATTAGTAGCAGCTAGAAAAGCTAAAAATTGCAAGTTTTTTTTTCTAAAGCCAGCAAAATCAGCTTGTCAAATGTTGCCGCCGAGCAACAGATTTAAAAAATCTAAAATGCTAGCTCAGTCCCGCGCACCCAGCAAGCCCCAATTAGGCCGGTGAAATAGTTGAGGCAGCCAATGGGGTCCGGGAAGCAGCCAGGGAAGAGCCCAATCGCAAACACGGCTTTCAATCCGTGGGTGGTCCAGGACTAGGAAGGGAAAATATCTCGTACCTGAAGCTCTTCTGGTCAGCTGTGTGTGGACCCACAGCCAGCAGTGATTCTCCAGGGCTGCGGAGCTTGAGAGCCCTCTAAGGGCTGAAATCTGCAGGAGTAAGCGAGAGGGACTCCAATTAATATAACAGGGGCAGGCATACAGGGGTATCAGCATGGGCGGGCACAGACTATGAGGACAAAGGAGTTTTGAAGGGGTTGAGACAGAGTAGTACAGGCAGCAATAATAGGTTAGAAGAGGCTGGTGGAACGGCACCAACCAAATCCACAAACTGAGGAAGTGGGGGTGGGGAGGAGACATGAGAGAGTTGGAAAGGATGTCTGAGAGCTAAAGATGGTGTTTGGGGGGAGGTGCTGATGGCATTTCAGTAGGGGAAAAACTCTTAGCAGATTAAAGCAGAAGATAGGGAAGTAGCAGGGAGCCAGAGAGTAGACAGGGAAAAAAAGCAATTAAGTCAGGCGACACAGTAGCAAATACAGGTCTGCTGCTAGGAGTAGAATCAATAAACATTCCTCATTTTGCCCTTTCAAACATTAGACAGTATGCACTACCAAATTTAAGATGGCTGGGGACACAATAAAGTTTCTAAGTCTGCTGCTAGGAGAATAAACAATATAAATTCCTAAATTAGCTCATTTAGCACTGCATATTATGCACTAACAGTATGAAATGCTAACAGATCACTGCCCTCCTTTGCCATAATAAGAGTTTAGTATAATTTCCAGGTACTAGGCTATCAGCAGTCCCAACAGGTAGGGCTAGGTAGGTCTTAACAATTTAAAGATGAAATAGATGCTAGGTACAACTACGTAGTTCAGGCTGTTGAAAAATTGCAATTAGTAGCAGCTAGAAAAGCTAAAAATGTCAAAGAGTTTTTTGTTCTTTTCTAAAGCCAGCAAAATCAGTTTGTCTAGCGTTGCTGCCGAGCAACAGATTTAAAAAGTCTAAAATGCTAGCTCAGTCCCACGTGCCCAGCAAGCCCCAATTAGGCTGGTGAAATAGTTGAGGCAGCCAATGGAGTCCGGGAAGCAGCCAGGGAAGAGCCCAATCACAATCGCGGCTTTCAATCCATGGGTGGTCCAGGGCTAGGAAGGGAAAATATCTCGTACCTGAAGCTCTGCTGGTCGGCTGTGTGTGGACCCATGGCTGGCAGCCAGAGCAGTAGATCAGGGTGGGGCAGTGGATGTAGTTTACCTGAACTTCAGTAAGGCCTTTGACTCGGTTCCACACAGGAGACTGGTCAATAAGCTGGAGAACATGGGACTCAGGCATAAAGTAACAAGCTGGGATAGACACTGGTTGAATGGGAGAACACAGACGGTATTAGTGAATGGCTCACTGTTGGAGGAGGGTAGGGTGACTATCGAGGTGCTACAGGGCTCAGTTCTTGAGCCAGCCCTCTTCAACATATTCATCAGTATGGCCGGCCCACCGGTGCAGCAGTAGCGCTACCGCTGGTGACGCCAATGACCCAGGGTCGGGAGCAACCTCAGGATGCTTGAGAGTCGGCCGGGGGGAGGAGGATTGAGCACCTGGAGGGCTGCTCTCCTATGGGGAGGGTGGGCTGCAGGTCCCGCCACTTTACCGCCACCTGGGTAATCACAGGTTGGGGGTGCAGCAGGACTGCAGAAACTCAGGAGGGAGGATGTCTGCTGGAATCTGGAGCAGTGGCACGTCTCAATGTGCCCCACCTTCTTGGATTCCCTCGAGTGCCAGCATTCTGGGGAGGAACAGAAAGCAGAAAAAACCCTGCTCCGATCATCAGTAGACAGGACTCAGCTGCCCCAAGACTCCCAAATCAGGCTCCCTCAGGGGCCATCAAGACCACCTGATGCACATTAATGGACTGTAGGGGGACAAAGGGGGGGTCTCCTCCACTCCCTGCCCCGGGTGCAAACCATGGCAGGATGGAGACAGGTCTGATGGATCCCAAAAGGAGTTACCTGGGTCGGAGCTGAGGGATACCCATCCTAGGGCTCCCCAAAGAATGGTGACTGGAGTGGAGAGAAGGGGGAATAAAGAGCAAATTTTATATATATATATACATCAGTGACATTGTTGATGGACTAAAGGGAAAATCAGTAACAGGGTGGACACACCAGAGGGGCTCAAAGCATGGAATCTGATCTCCAAAAGCTGGAGGAGTGGTCAAGGATCTGGCTATTGAAATTCAATGTCAAAAAGTGCAAAGTCGTGCACCTGGGAAAATGTAACCAGAGGAATTTGTATTCCGTAGGAGGGGAGCAGCTGGTAGCTACAAGGCAGGATGAAACCTGGGGGTGATCATCTCAGATGACCTAAAGGTCAACAAGAAATGCGAGAAGGCAGCACTAAAGGCAAGTGGCATCCTGGGATGCATAGGAAGGGGCATCATGAGCAGGAGGCATGAAGTGATCATGCTTCTGTATCGGTTCCTGGTAAGGCCCCACCTGGAGTACTGCGTCCAGTTCTGGAGGCCACACCTCAAAAGGGATATACAGTAGATAGGCTGGAGATGGTACAGAGAAGAGCAACAAAGATGATGCAGAGCTTGTATCAGAAACCAGACGAGGAAAGATTCTATGAACTCAAACTATACATTTCAAACAACATGAAGTCTTGCTATATTATGACAATTGCAGTATGACCGCAGGTTAGAACTGCTCCGGAGGTGAAATAGTTAACTTCCATGCAAAGCATGGAATCTTGAGCGCAAGCTCGGTTAAGGAAGCTCTGTCTGCTTGCTTTCAAACCCAAACCGTCAGATTCTTTACTCCGCCTCACTGAACAGTCACTCCGGAGATTTCTCCTTTTGCTCGGTTCATTTCGCGGTTTAAAACAGTTTAAAAAGTTTAAATTCATCTTAATTTAACTGCAACCGTTCGGTTCAAGCTCTGTCTGTGGTAACGTATGTAATAGATAGGTTTTACATACGTATTCTGTGTGGAACTTGTAAATAATTTATCGGTTCGGTTTGAACCGATTAGGTTGCTTTTTTCAATTGCTAGTCCTTTTTTAGAGTGCGGTTCCCGGTTCCTATCGGTTCTAAAAAAACCCGGATTTCATTACGGTTTTTTCCATGGCCCGTGACATGGTTGGGAACCGATAGGAGAGTCTTTGCTTGGCGGATTGCCATAAACGGGCAAGTTTTTGGTTAGGTGGATAATGTCTGGAGAAACCCAAAAGAAAACCGGCCCACTGGTTTCAGCACTGCGATGTCTGTGGGGAAGCCTTTGCCAAGGCTGACCCTCACACCACCTGTGTTTATTGCCTGGGGTTTGACCACCTCGATTCAGACTGCCAGATTTGCAAGAATTTCCCTGCTGCCACTGTTGAAAAGAGAGTTGGTAGGCTCAGGGAAAGAGAGCCCAAAAAGTCCGCTGACCCGGATGGCCAGCCCGGATCGGTGCCAACCGAACCTGAGGGAGTGCCCTCTGACCAGGGCCAGACTTCCTCGGCCAAACGAAGAGCTGGCTCCGAGGAGCCAGTTCCTGCAAAAAGGACTAGAAAGTCTGCTGCTGTGGAAAAAGTCCTTTCCCCAACAGCTGAAGAGATAGCCAAAGCAATCCAAATTGTCCAGTCTCTTTCCCGGTTCCTGAACCGTCCCCATCTGGGAGGCGTTGGTTCACCAATTCCATCGGTTCAGGATTATGATTTTGAGGAATTTTATGAACCATGGAGGGGAAGGAGAGTATGAAGAGAGTAATTATGGTCTGGAAGATCTGGACGCCCTATTGAGCCAGATACCTCCAGACAGACCTTTAGGGTTTCACTAGGCTTTCTGAGTCCCCTGCTCATTTCATCTTTACAAGAAGGTTGTTGAACTCTTCAGCTTCCTGTTGAGGAAGCTGTGGATGATCAGGAAGAGCCTGATTATGTGGAAATGATGGATATTCCAGAATCTAAGAGACTGTCTATTCCCTTCATAAATCTTTCAGGAAACAGACAGTAAAAGTTTTAAAAACTCCTCATTCTATACCTCCTGTGGATAAAAGGATGGACAGAAGGTATACTGTATCAGGTTCTGACATAGAATTTCTCACACGGCAATGCAGCCATGTGGGTGTGGTGCAGGCTGCAGCCTGTGACAAGGCAAATATCCCCCTAGCTTCACATCCTCCTGAAAAGGACTCCAGGAAGATTGATGCTATGGCAAAGAAACAGTACATGGCAGCATCCTTGGGGCTCAGACAAGCAAATTACATGGCATATGCTGCCAGATACCAGAAATCCAGATGGGATACTGTGCTGGCTCTAGTCAAACAACTCCCTGACAAGTTTGCCAGGGATCTGGAACAGGTAGCTTTAGATGTTATCGAGGCATCAAAAATGCAATTTCATGCTGCGTGGACTCTAATGATGTATCTTCTAGAGTTATGGCTACTTCTGTGGCTCTTCGCAGAATGGCCTGGCTCAGATGCACCACATTGTCACAGGATACCCAGTCAAAAGCCATTGATTTTCCTGTGATTGGCAATTCTTTGTTTGGGGAGCAAACAGAAGAATTATATGATGAAAATGGATGAATACAGGACGACCTATCGAGTGCACAGGCCAAGGAAAGGCAGGCCACCCTCAGAAGCAGACCCCAGGGGCAGAGGCAGGCCTTTCATAGGCCTTTTATCAGGCTCAAGCTTCCTCTTCCTCCCATACCCAGAGGGGATTCTTTAGGGAAGGGCAGGAGGGTTCCAAGCAAGCCTGCTTCCACCTCAGCCAAAGCCCTGCCAAGCAGGCACCTGGATGGGGTAGCCAGGGCCGCTTCTCCTCACTGTAGAGGCTGGCTTACTTTGTCCAGGACTGGAAGTCTGTCACATCAGACAAGTGGGTCCTGGAAGTAGTAAGCCAGGGACTGGTCCTCAGCTTCAAAAAATTTCCGAAGCTGAAGACCAGATCTTTTCCTCCTGCATCTCCATCAGAGGTACTCGCCTTAGGGTCAGAGGTCTCCACCCTCCTCGCTCTCAGAGCCGTGGAAAGGGTTTTACCCCTACACCAGGGCAAAGGGTTGTACTCCAGGTACTTCCTTACCCCAAAAAAGACAGGAGAATGGCGGCCCATCCTGGATCTCAGATACCTAAACAAGCACCTTTTAAAACCAAAGTTCAAAATGGTGACTCTGGCAATCATTTTACCTTCCCTAAGGCCAGGGGACTGGCTAGCATCCCTGGACCTCAAGGATGCCTACTTCCATATTCTCATCAGAAGCTCCCACCGAAAGTACCTCAGGTTCCAGCTGCCCTCAGGCCATTACCAGTTCAGGGCAATGCCATTCGGACTCACTTCGCTCCAAGGGTATTTACCAAGTGCCTGGCAGTAGCAGTAGCTTGCCTAAGAAGGCAAAAGATTTCCATCTTTCCTTATTTGGACGATTGGCTCATTGTAGGACAATCCCCAGATTAGGTCAACCTACATCTTCAGATAACCCAGCAACTGCTTACGTCACTAGGTTTCCTTCTGAATCTCTCAAAGTCAGTACTGGAGCCTGTCCAGCTCCTAACCTTCATAGGCGCAGAGCTGAGCACCCAGGAAGCCAGGGCCTTCTTCCCTCTAGACAGGGCAAACGCCCTTGTCTCCCTGGCCTCTTCATTCACCCTGCAGGTCTCTCGACCAGCAAGGCATTTTCTGCAGCTCCTAGGGCACATGGCTGCTTCCACAGAAGTAGTGCAAGGAGCAAGGTTTCAAATGAGAGACATTCAGTTCCATCTGAGGGCCTTTTGGTCACAAAGAAAGGATCCTCTTACCAAACTGATCCCAGTTACTTGAACCCTGATCCAAGCCCTTCAGTGGTGCCAGGATCAGAGCAATCTGAGACAAGGAGTTCCCTTTGTCACTCAGCCTCCCTCATTAATCCTTACTACAGATGCATCCCTCTTGGGGTGGGGGCCCATGGGCGACCTCACTACCCAGGGACTGTGGTCCCCACAGGAATCTCTGCTCCACATCAACCTGTTGGAGCTCAGAGCAGTTTTTCTAGCACTTCAAGCTTTCTCAGAATCTCTTCAGAACAAGACTGTGCAGGTCAGAACAGACAACACCACTACAATGTGGTACATCAACAAGCAGGGGGGGCACTCGGTTTACGGCCCTGTGCACCGAAGCCATGAAGTTGTGGTCTCTGGCGTACTCCCTGAACACCTCCCTTTCAGCAGTTCACCTCCCAGGCAAAGACAATGTCCTGGCAGATGCTCTCAGCAGGATCTCTCAGGGCCATCACGAGTGGTCCCTGGATCCCTGGTTCTGGGAGTGGTATTTGCCAAATGGGGCACCCCAGAATAGATCTCTTTGCAGCTCCAGACAATCATCAATTTCTCTTTGCTGCAGGCCCCAGTCTTGGGCTCAGTCCTCTGGATGCTTAGCCCTCAGCTGGGAAGGGAAGTTCCCTATGCCTTCCCTCCTTTCCTCTCCTGTTCAAAGTGCTAGTCAAATCAGAGCCCAATCCTGCAGGGTCATTCTGATTGCCCCGGATTGGGCCAGGCAACCCTGGTATCCTTTCCTCCTGTCCTTAGCAGTCCATCCTCCCTGTGCCTTCTCAAGAATCACAATCTGTTAACATGTGCCCAGGGAAGGGTTTGGTACCGAATCTCAAGTCTCTCAATCTCAAGGCCTGGTTCTTGAAGAGCTAGAGTTGCTGGCCTACACCTCTCTCAAGGTGTAATGGATATACTCAGGGCTTCTAGGAAGCCTTCTACCAGAGCTACTTATAACTCCAAATGGAAAAGATTTTCCATATGGTGCTCGGAAAAGAATATTCCCCAGACACTGCTGATTTACCCACAGTCCTAGATTATATGGTCCATCTAAACACTTTAGGGCTGAGACCAGCTACCCTGAAGGTACATTTGGCAGCTGTCTCTGCTTTTCTTTCAGCAGGTAAACCCTCTCCTCTTTCATCTCACCCTGTATTTACCAGGTTTTTTAAGGGTTTGCTTCACACTAACCCTCCATTCAGGGACCCTGCCCCTGCCTGGGACCTCAATGTTTGCATTGCTCAGCTCATGCAACCTCCTTTCAAGCCCTTGTCTTCAGCTGAGCTTAAGTTCCTGACTTGGAAAACTGTGTTTTTGGTAGCTATCACCTCTGCCAGACGCATAAGTGAATTACAAGCATTGTCAGTGGAGCCAGACTTTATCTCCTTTCACAGAGATAAGGTAGTCCTTCGGACTAATAGGAAGTTCCTGCCTAAGGTGGTTTCGGATTTCCACTTTAATCAATCTATTTCTCTCCCTGTTTACTTTACTGATCATTCTTCCTCTGGTGAGAGAAGGCTGCACAGCTTAGATGTAAAGATGGCCCTTAGTTACTACATAGAGCGTACCAAGGGTCACAGGTTTGACTCCCTCCAACTGTTCCTCACTTATGGTGAGGCTGGGAAGGGGAAACCTGCCACTAAAAGATCCATTGCCAGGTGGATTGTCTCTTGTATCCAATTCTGTTATGAAAAGTTGGGTAAGACTCCCCCCTCAAGCCTGAGGGCTCACTCTACCAGAGGTACAGCTGCTTCTCTGGCTGCTGCCAGAGACATCCCCATTCTAGAGATATGTCAAGCAGCTACCTGGAAAACGGTTCACACTTTTACCAAGCATTATTCCTTGGACATTCAAGCTAGGAGTGATGCTCGGTTTGGCACAGCTGTCCTTCAGAGCCTATTCCCTAAGTAGGTTCTGTCCCTCCTCCATGGGGGTACTGCTGTGTAGTCTGCAATTGTCATAATATAGCAAGACTTCATGTTGTTTGAAGAAAAAATTACTCACCTTAGTAATGTTGTTTCTTCTAATGGAGTCTTGCTATATTATGACCTCCCTCCCTGCCTGCTCCTCTCAGAACCTCGTTTTTGCACTGTGGGTGGGCATCACAGTGTTGGCACTCTGTTTTTCTTGCCACTTTGTTGTTTTGTTTCACCCTCCCTAGGGTGAGTGTGTGTTTTTTCATTATTGGGTCTCTTGACTTGAGTCTTTTTTCGAGACCAACAAGTGTGTTTGTTAGGGTAGTAGTCAGTTGGCTAGTGTAGGCTTACAGCTTCCACACAGAACATTAATGAGTTTTAGCTCATAAAGATCTGACGGTTTGGGTTTGAAAGCAAGCAGACAGAGCTTCCTTAACCGAGCTCACGCTCAAGATTCCATGCCTTGCATGGAAGTTAACTATTTCACCTCCGGAGCAGTTCTAACCTGCAGTCATACTGCAATTGTCATAATATAGCAAGACTCCATTAGAAGAAACAACATTACTAAGGTGAGTAATTTTTTCTTCTGGAGCACCGGAGGAATCGAGGGATGTGATAGAGACATTTTAAATATCTTAAAGGCAAAACCAAGGTGTAGGTGCAGAACCTCTTTCAGGTAAAAAACTGTAACAAGACAAGAGGGCATGACTTTTGCCTTAAGGAGGTAGGTTCAGGAGCAATATGAAATTTCTTCTTCACGAGCATAGTTAACCCATGGAATAGTCTGCGGGGGTGGTGGTGGAAGCAAAGTCATGGGAGAATTCAAGTGGGCATGGGACAGACATTGTGGGATACTCAAACAGGCAGCTAAGGGGGGGGGTAGGAAACCATGGGTTGACTTGATGTATCATACGGTCCCCATCTGCCGAGAGCTTCTTTGTTATGTTAGTATCGGGAGGAAGAGAGAGTGATTTGCATAAAGCTGTCTGCCTTTTGTCATTTCGGAGCTGCCAAGGTTTATACGGCTAATTGCTCAAGATTAAAGTGCAGATCGCACAGTTATAGCTGTGGTTTCACAAACCTAGAAAGTCCTGCTGTTCTCATACAAAGAACGTTGGTCAATGGCTCCTCTTGCTAAGCTGTGCTCCCAAGATTATCAGGTGCCCAGAAGCAGTACTTCCAGGCATATTTTTTTTTTTTAAGTCTTTTCCCTCCTGATCACGGTCCGAGGAGCCTGTCTCGTGCATCCAGATGGATCCTGCCCTGCCTGAAGTCCGCCTGATTGAGCCTCCTCTCTCCTCCCCCTCGTCTCGCAGCTGCCACCCCCAGCTTGACCCCTCCGGGGTGGGGCCTCCCCTCCTCTCTGGGCACACTTGCCTACATAGACTCCAGCTGCGGGTGGGGGTCCCTGGTGGAGGAACCTGAAAGGCCAGTCGCCTACCCCAAGGACTGGGTTTTTTCCTTGTTCTGTGGTCTCCTCCCCCTTGCATGGTGTATGCCCTGATGTACTGGCTCACGGCACCCCTGCCTGCGTCCAGCCACGCTGATACATGCTGCCCAGCTTGCTGCAGTGCCCCCGGTCTCCACTGCGGGGCAGCTTCTTGGCCCGGCCCAATAGCCCTCCTTCCCGGGTAGGAGAGCTCCACAGGAGCTCAATCCTCAACCCCTCCTATCGACCCCAGTGCCCAAGTTTGCTCCCAAACCCGGCCGCCGGGCGAGCGCATGTGTGGGTGCCAGCGCCCAACCTCAGCACCACTGGGCCGGGCCTCTTCCAGGCATGTTTTCAAAAAACTAACAGCAGAATCTAACTAAACAGGTCCTTTTTTCCTAGGTTCAGGTGTGTTTTTTAAAATATATCATTTTTATGTATTTTCAATGTTTTTAGTTAAAAAAACAAGATGGCTGCCATGGTCTGTATTTTTTTTTTTTCTCACAGCAAGTAAATCCTGAAAAATAAGCCCTCATGATCAATATTTTTTATCGTGCGTATCAGAAAGTTATCCAAAAACCATACTTTAAATCCTTATAACTCTTGAACTGTTTAGTATTTTTTCGCGAATCTTCAACAGGCACTACCTCAGCAAAGGTCACTTCTACCCTGAAAGCTTCATGAACAACTCTGTACTGTCTAGGCTGTGTGTGAGGCAAAAAAAAAACAAACAAACAAAAAAAACTTAATTATAGGGGAAAAAAAATCTTCACTTTTCTGCAAATCAGCATTCCAGATCTCAGAAACCGCAAAAGATGCTGGCACAAAACTTTACATCTTGAGACTATGCCACCCTGACCACACATGCACATTTTTCGGCTAGCCCATGGAACACTGCCAGAGTTATTAAGGTGCAAAAATTGGGTTTATATTGAGCACTCTGCTCAGTCCTAACTATACTGGTGCCACCACACCAGTATAATGTATGTATTCATTGCAAAAAACTACATTAATGCAGTTATTAGGGATAAACAATGCAGGGCACACAAAGTAGGGAAATGAAACATTATTAAGGTTTTGGGTCTCCAGAGTCTTGGCAAATCAGTGGTGGGGTCTTCCTTAGGGTTATCAATCCTAATGCACACCCCTTCCCACCCAGCCAGTAGCCTGCTGTCCACAAGGTACAGCTCCAAGCCAGTGAGTGCCTCATAGTGATAAACTCTTCAGAGTTAAAGAAATGTAGCTCACCATATGTCACCAGAATCAGTCATAGCTTTCTTTGAGCTACAGTCATTCTTTGGTCATAGCTTTCTTCATGTAGGGCCAGCAAGAGAGTACATCTGACCTTGTTTGGGTGAGGGAGGGCATTAGGGCTGACAACCCCAGGAAAGACCCCACTGCTGTTTCACCACTTGTGATGTCATAAGGTAAAACTGTACTCAGGAAAAATATCAGTGATATCTTCATTAGGGCCACGGCGCATATGTGTGTGTGTGTATTATAGTGACACAGTAGCATTACTGTAGTTAGGGATCAACGGTCACTTCTATGTTATACCCAAAATTTCGTGGCTTAGCCACTCGTAATATTATCACAATTCACTCTGCCCTCGTACTAATATCTCCCATATTCCACAGTCATCCATCATGTATCCCCTATATAAGTTGCAAAAAACTTTAATTCATTTCATTTCATTTTTATTTTATACTGGAAAGGCATGTGAGCAAAATGCTAATTTTCACAAGCATCCAGTTAAACAAAAAAAAATAGGTGGATATATATACACAGTTACAGAAGATAATTTTTTAAAGATACACTAATTACAAAGGAGGATATATACACAGAAAATAAAACATTAACAGAAATACACTTATTGCATAGATACAAGGCTGTAAACATGTTAAATGTACTGACAGCAAGTAAAACAACAAATATTTGAACATTGTATATCCATGAACAATGCTGAACAAGCAAAGGCCTAGCTGTACATATGTAATGAAGAGGATTGGACAGATAGCGGATGAGGGTGAGAGAGATATGGGGGAGAGGAGAGATAGAAGTAATGGGTGAGTAGGACAGAGAGGAGAGTGGTGGTTTACGTATCCTAGAAGGACTAGCTAGAAAGAAAGGGGAGAGGAGAAGTGAGCTTAAAGGAAGGGGATGAGTAAGACAAAGGGGAGTGGAGGAGAGTGGTGGTTTACGAAATCCGGAGAGGAGTAGCTAGAATTAGTTACAGGGTGGTTTATTGAGTGGTGGTTTACGTATCCTGGAGAGGAGTGACTAGAAACAGTTGCAGGGGGGTTATTAAGTAAGTGCTTTCTCAGATTAGCCTTAAAGGAATCGATGGAGGAGTTAATGCTCCAGTTAGGGTCAAAGCGACAACATTTGGGAAATGAGGCATTAGGGTTTCCAACTGTAACACCCCACCCTCCAAAACCAGGCAGGAAAGTGGATGTGCCTTGGGTTTCTCAAGCCTAACACTCACCCCATTCCATGTATAAATAAGGTCAGATGTGTAGACTTTATGAGAATGAGGTGAGTGTTAGCCTTGAGAAGCCCAAGGCATACCCCACACCTACTCTCCTGCCTGGTTTTGGAGGGTGAGGTGTTAGGGTTGGAAACCCTAACGCCTCATTTCCCAACTTTTGTTGCTTTGACCCTAACTGGAGCATTAACAAAGATTTTTTGCAACTTATTTCCTTACTTTTTGAGATAACATAATAGTATCCTTACACATAATTATACCAGGTTTTATTTTTCTGCCATTTGTCAGAACCCTGATGGTTAGTGGTACCCCCCTCACACTCCTATGTCTATCCTTGGTGTCCAGTGACACTCCCACCCTCCGACCCCATATCTGTTTTAAGTTATAATACCCTCGTTGGTGGTTAGTAGCACCCCCCACCCTCCAATATAATAGTTGTTTTATCCCTGGTGTCTAGTGGCACCCCCGCTCCACTTCCCATATATCTTTTATTAATTTCCTGTTGGTGCTTAGTGGTATCCCACCCACCTCCCATATCTATCCCTGATGTATAGTGGCACCCCCACCCTTTAATCTACATATCTTGAACGATTTCCCATTTGTGGTTAGTAGCACCCCCTCCAACCATGTCCGTCTCAACCTGAATATAAGAAAACTGTCCCTCAGTGTATTCCTAGGTAATTCCCCAATACACACACACACGTGCGCACGCACACACACACACACACACACACACACACACACACACACACACACACACACACACACACTCTTCTTTTGGTAAGTTGCTCCACTGCACCCAGTATCTGCCAGTAACATTTTGGATTTACACCTTCACAGTCACTAATCAGGTTTCACATTCAAACACAGCAATGAAAACATTTCCTCCTTCACCCAGGAGCCACATTCTTTCCCCCCGGGGTGGGGGCTCAACAATTAGCTGGCCAGAAGCTCTGGAGTTTTTGGTGTTCTGTGGTGTATTTTGAGGGTTTTACTGAAGAGATAGCACAGTATAAACAGACGGCCCTGAAATCATAGCTCAGTACCCAAATGTGCCTGTATTTTGGTGGTTCAGCTTGCTTCTAATAGCAACTATTAACCCATTCACTACGTGCTAGTGGTATAGAAACCCAAAACAATCACACATTGTACATTTCTGTTCATACTGTTCTCCTGGTTTCAACTGTATGTTTCAAACATCAGAGAAAGAAAAATATAATACAAAGCTTTACGTACAGTATACAGCACCTTACATTGAAACATAAGTAATACATTCAGAGACTAGTGCATAGTCCAAGAAAAAGGGCTTGAATTTTTTGCATAAATAAACAACTATCTTTACAATCCCAGTTAAAAGGGAAACATATTTAGGAAAATCTTAAACAATTACACCAATCACCAAAGGTCAAAGTACAGCAACACTACCACTTGGATGGACTCATAGCAGTAGTCTCCAACCATCTGTCTTTATGCTGCTGTAATCTCAGATCCCACATGCCAGGAAATGGGGTAACACTGCACTGGAAGCCAGCAGTCAGCAGAAACCGAGTACCAAATCCTGCACAAATAGCCTTACAGCAAACTATTGTGTTTCATTTTTCTAGGCTGTCATACAGACTGTAAAAAATTCCTGCCCATGGCAAGTAAGAGGACATTATTACACTGTCTTCACCTCTGGTGCAAGTCAGGGAACGGAATGCCTCTCCAGGGGCGCTGTTATAAAGAGATGCTCTATGCGTGTGTGTGTATGGGGGGGGGTGGGATTCTCAGTAAAGAACAAAAAAATGATTCAGGGAGCAGAGTTGGCGATCCCAATAACTTAACTTGCAAAATTTGTCAAGCCAAACTTCCCAGTCAATCAACATATTGTCTCCTACAGTAGTCAAATTTCATTGTATTTATGACGCCCCTAGGAGGGGTCACTGTTAGGGTACTGTGTGGAACATCAATTTTCATGCTAACAATGCCCAGATTTGTTTCTCTTTCTCACAATTCGCAGGCATGACATTCACATCCCACCCCAGAATCCCAGGTTAAAGACACCAGCTGGCTCATACTTCTCAGCCTAGTGCCACACCGGAGTGCGGGACGTGGGCATTCAAAATGTGGGAAGATGAGGGGACACTGGCCCTCAGAAATGTGGGGCACGTCCATCAAACCTGTTGATTCAAGTTCAGAACACTGTGGCAGTCAGTGCCGTGATGTTTCTTTTTTTTTGTTTTGTTTTTTATTAGCACATTATGAATTTCTCCTTTAAAGAGTGAAGTTTACAGCACTTTCTGTGTGTGCAGCACATTTTCCATGAGGAATAGATAGAGCAACTCCTCGGAATAAAATCAGGGATGTCCCTTGTAATCGGAGTCAGCTGAGAGGTATGCTGTCCGTAGTCTGTGGTTGTGCACATTGTGCGGCAGCGGTGGCAGCATCACTTTCTGCCCCCCCAACACTCTTCGGAGGTGCATTGCTGGAGGCTGCGAAGTCTGCTGCTCGTCCGGCAGTGGTGGCAGAATCGCTTTGTGCCCCCCCCAACACTCTTCGGAGGTGCATTGCTGGAGGCTGCGAAGTCTGCTGCTCGTCCGGCAGCGGTGGCAGCATCGCTTTCTGCCCCCCCAACACTCTTCGGAGGTGCATTGCTGGAGGCTGCGAAGTCTGCTGCTCGTCTGCATGCTCTCTCCATAAGAGGAACTAGGGTGCAGCAAACATAACGCCCCCCCCCAAAAAAAATGTGAGAGCATGTGGGTGGCAGAGGGATCCAAACAGGAAAATAGGGAAAAACAAAGAAATGGCAGAGTTGAATGCTGTGTCCTCCCACTCTCTCCTGCCATGCCACTTCTGAACATTCTCAGGATCAGGAAGTAACACATCACAGCTGACTCACCTAAAGCCGTCCAGGTGGTGCTGAAGGCTGAGGTGCTGGATGCCTTACCTCACGCCACGCTGGTGACCTGTGTTCGGGTACGTGCACGGGCCACCGGAGGCCGGGGGGAGGGCACAGAGCAGGTAGTAGTGGCTGAAAGGCAGCAATCCTCTCCGGGGTGGTGGGGTTGCATCACCTGACCATGGTCTGCCTCTAGTGGAGGCCAAGCTGCAGCACAGCCAGAGGGAGTGCGACAGCGCTAGGCCAATGGGTGGGCTGAAGAGAGGGGCTGTTCTTGAGGGGCCACAGGCGCATCACGGCGTCTCCGTGCATGCGTCTCTACTCCTGGGGCCTTAGGTAATGGGGAGAAAATGGAGGAGAAAACATCTGTCAGGCAGGATGACACCTTACCCCCCCCCACAGGCACTACTTCCAAGCCGGGCATAAGGTAAGCCCCGGTAATTCTGGGTATCGGAGCTGGGGGGCGGTCGGACTGAATGGGGCATGCCGGCAGGTGAAAACAGTGACTTGATAAAAAACAGTTCACGCACCTAATGTCCTCATGGTAGAACAGGTGTGTCTCCTCAATGCTCTTTGAGTGTTGCCTCCATCAAGCAGTTTCTTCTTCTTCCTCCTGTGTTCTGACTGGGTGGCTTATGGGTGATGACGACAGTAGGCTATGGGCCATGGCTGCTCAGACCAGGTCTATCAGCCGCCTCCCCGTCCCCCACCAGAGCATCACACAACCTTGACTTGGGGGGAAGGCAAGGACCCAATCTCTGGTGGTGATTGGATGGCTGCAGACCCCCCCTCCTGAATTGACACACATGATCGAGAACCCGTTACTCCCGGTTGGGTCAAATCCAGTCCTCGCATTCCACACACTCCTTCAACTAACTCGGCTGTTCATGCCACCTGGGTCATGTGCCATGGTGGGAGTGTGCAAAAAGCTACAGTAGCGATTGGTTGTACTTGTCTGCCTGTCCCTGGATGCCATCAAATGAAAACAAAAGCTACTGACTTTTGTTTTTTTTTTTGGGGGGGGTGAGGAAGGAAGGTGGTAGCCGCAGAGCGTCCCTGTCAAGTTCGAACATTTTGGGGGATAACAATAAACAAAGTAAAAAATAAAAAAAAAGACATTGAGGGACCGTTTTCACTATTGGAGGGTGGGGTTGGGGGTACCACCAGACACCAGGGAAAATAAGAGACTTTGTTTCTTTTTTTAATCCTTTTTCATCAGATGATTCCTTTTTTGTGACAACAAAATTGATTGGCGATAAAGGAAGTTAGCAAGTGGCAAAAAAGGATTTAAAAAAGAAATAAAAGCGGTCCAGGGCCATTTCACCTACAACGAAATGCTGAATAGAGCTCATGAAGTCCTGATGAGCAGAATACATGTTTTGCTTTCTGTGCAAGGCACTGTTTGGCTGAGTTATGGAACAGTTTTATTTGAAATAATTAAAAACAAGATGGCAGCTCATGAAAAGGGAATTTGTTTCTTGGAAAAAAGGATTGGCCCCTCATGAAAAGAATCTTTTTTCATGAGACCAAATCCTTTTTCAAACCCATCCCTGTATCCTGGAGAGTGATCTTCCCATTGAAAATAATGGAAACTGAAAAATTGCATAACTTTGCAACAGATGTATATTTTTTCACCAAACAAATGCATGGCAGTTCTGTTACTTAAGCTGTTTCTACTGTAAAAATTCACACCAAACTTCCACACCATCTGGGCAGAAAGCAATAAGGAAAGTACTGCAAAAAGTTGTGACTTTTAAGATTTATGCACAATCCATATCTCAGAATCTGCACATCCAACCGGAATAAAACTTGTCTTGTCAAGAGATCTACCCCACGGGACAGCACAAGCCAAATTTTGTGTAAATCCATTGAATGGTTGCAAAGTTATTAAAATGCAGAATTTGAGATTTAACATGAAACGTGCTGCTCAACCCTAACTATAGGGGCACTACTGTGCCTATATATGTGTGTATATATATATATATATATATATTTATAAATACACACACACACAAAACCTTAAGAAAAAAATCCTGGTCTCTGATTGGTGCAAACCAAAACTGGTCAATAGTTTAGTCTGAAACAGGGCATTAGTTCACTAGACTAGGCAAGTCTTTTGAACTAATGCCCAAATGGTCAGTCACCCTTTGCCATTCCCCCTCCCCGCTTTGCTGAATCTGCTCAGTTAAGTAACACTGCTCTTGTCCCACCCTACCCTCTGCTTCAGTAATGTGGAGCAACATGTTTATTAAAATTTATTTCACCAAAAAATTACCACTGACTTAAATATGGTATATATACAGTATATATATATATATATAGAGAGAGAGAGTCAGCAGCTTCGCCAGTTTTGAAACAGTGGAGTGCGAGTGAAGGTTGCCATAACAGTGCTCATATGTCACTGTTTCTGTGGAAGGCAACATCTTTTTTATTTAATTTTTATTCATTTACTTATATTTTGAACCCCTCTTGGGTTTTACATTGCATTTCTCTCCCTGCTCGACAGTAACTCAGTCAGCAGTGCAGGAGAGGAAGCTCGTTGTTAGCACAGGAGAGTGACAGCAAAGAGCTCTCTGCCTGCATCAGCAAGCCCCATGGGCTGTGTTTTTTATTTATTAATGTGCTTACATGTTGAACCCTTCTTATGGTTCTCTCCCCGCCAGACTATAGCTCAGTCATTAGTGCGGGAGAGAAAGAGCATCGGCAGCACCGGTGAGTGACAGCAAAGAGTTTCATGCACCAACCAGCCCCGTGGGCTAAAAAGAAAAGTAGCTGTTAGTCTATTCCATCACACACTGCTGAATTGTGACCCAAGGCTGCACATATCAGAGCATGATCACACACCCTGTAGTGGATTATCTCTCTAGTAAAATGACCAACATTATTTTTTTTGGGGGGGGAGGGGTGAAAATAAAAAGAAGTGTAGGCATGTGGTCATTGTGAGATAATGCATGGTCATATGGTGTGTTTCATTCAATCAGGAGACAGCATTTTTTACTGATGTGTATATATATATATATATATTATACCTGCAAGGTAGTGGAGGTATAGTTAGGGTTGCACGGCCACGTCTATGTTAAACCCAACATTTTGAACCTTAATAACTTTGCAACTGTTAGTCTGATTTGCCTGAACTTTTGCATGCTCAGTGTGGTACTATAAATCTCTGGTTCTGAAAAGTTTCGTTCTGACTGGATGTACGGTTTCTGAGCTACGGAGTGTCACAAAGTGAAAAATCCTCACTTTTATTGCGTTTTTTTTTTCTCCGTTTTGTTCTGCGTGGTTTGTCCGGCTGGTATGAAACTGTGTTGGGTAGATGTAGACTGGGTCAAAGATTGAAGATTTGTTAAAAAAATATTAATCCGTTCAAAAGTTATGCCATTTTTTCATGTCCCATTATAGTCTATGAAAAATGTATATGGGCGGCTCGAACATTTACGTGCCAACATTTTTTTCGTTCGTGCTCTGGGAAAATTTGTTCGTGCTGCCGCCATTTTGTTTTCAGTTAGCGAGAGACAAAAAATGGTAGAACCCAAAAAATACTGCCTTTTTTTAAATGCCACCACTTATTTTTACCTAATCGGACCATGAGGAACATGGCCCTAACATAATTTTTTGTCAATATGGTCTGAAAATATGTGTTTTCGATTTTTGATCGAGCTTCTGAAATTTCAGTCATGCAAACATAATTTTCGTGCTCGACAATATTCTCAGGAAGCATGAAAACAATTGCGCAAACATTTTTTGATGCTTGACAACATCCTATTAAAATGAATAGGGGTGCAGGAAAAAGTTTGGTATTTCCTTGCAACAAGGTAAATTGTGCTTTTAGCTACAATTTACAGGGTAAGAAGCTATTGACTCATAGTTGTGCCTTTTGCTTGTTTGGTGAACAAATATTGAGTGGTTCCGTATTTATAGCATTTTGAAAATTGAGGAATGTCCCATAGGATAACATTGCGGTGCCCATGGCGTCTTCAAACACCCATATCTCGAAAACGGTTTGAGATACGGATTTTTCATCACAAAAATTCTTAGTCCCCCTATAGGGGTCCCTTGGAGGGCCCGCACTCCCACAAATGCATATCATTGTGCACAAATTGCAGCTTGGTGGGAGCGCCCACCAACTCATACCATTTACTACTCATATTACACTTTTTCAAAAAGTAAGGAAATTCTTTGCAAAAAAACTTCATTAATGCATCAGTTAAGGTTGTTTCCACAGTGACAAAAGTGTGGAAATTCAACGTTAGGGTTACACCCCTATCACCCCACCCCCAACCCTCCACACACTAACAGGCATCAGGGTGTTCATTGGGGTCGTCGGGCCTAACTCTTACCCAATTCTCCTGTACTGCACCACCTCAGCTTGTTTACACATGTAATGGGGTGAGAGTTAGGCCTGACGACCCCAACGCACACCCTAATGCCTGTTGGTGTGTGGAGGGTGTGAGGGGTGGGGTGGGGTGGTGGGGGTGTAACCCTAACATTGAACTTCCACACTTTTGTCATTGGGGAAACAATCCTAACTGATGCATTAATGAAGTTTTTTACAAAGAATTTATATACCATGCATTTCTGCTTAAAGTTGAACCACCATAATATACTGTGGTGATTTGCATATACAGCCCATGGTGCTTTGCAATATGGGGATATGTGTGAATCTGTATTTCTTTGAAACTTGGCTTCCCAGCCAGTGCCCTTTGGGGTAATCATTGCCTCAGTGCTTGCTGCGCTGAGGTTCTTTGTCTTTCAGCTTGTTTTTTGTTTTTATTGGGCTCACCACAGCATTACCCAGATAGACCATCTTAGGGTAGCTGGTTCATTCCACTGGCATGTCACACAGATGAAGCACACTGATGAGTCCTGGTAGGATGAAACACGTGTATGTGTCTTCTGTTGGCACCCTTTGCAGACTGTGTGAGAGACCTTTTGGTACCATGCATTTCTGCTTAAAGTTGAACCAGCATAATATACTGTGGTGATTTGCATATACAGCCCATGGTGCTTTGCATTATGGGGTATGTGTGATTTTTGTATTTCATATAGACATATATATATGTATATATATATATATATATATATATATATATATATGCCTGATGTTACTTGGACTATGATTAATGAAAACTCATAAAGTATAAAAATGCAAGAGTCATATCAGATGACCTAAAGGTGAGCAAGCAATGTGAGAGGGCAGCAAGGAGGGCTGGGGGGATACTAGGATGCATAGGAAGAGGCATCACTAGTAGAAAACAGGAAGTTATTATCCCTCTGTACAGACAGCTGGTGAGACCCCATCTGGAGTATTGTGTGCAGTTCTGGAGACCCAATCTCCGCAAAGACATAGACAGGATGGAGGCGGCCCAGAGGAGGGCAACTAAAATGGTGCAGGGTCTGCACCAGAAGACATATCAAGAAAGAGACTTAAGGAGCTTAATATGTATAGATTCGAGGAGCGGAGGGAGAGGGGGAACATGATAGAAACTTTGAAGTACCTCAAGGGAATCAACAAAGTCCAAGAGGGTAGCATCTTTCAGAAAAAGAGGTGTGCAAGAACAAGGGGGCACAATTTGAAGCTAGAGAGGGGACGGCTCAGAGGTAATGTGAGGAAGTATTTTTTCACGGAGAGGGTGTGGATGCATGGAACAGCCGTCCTGAGGAGGTTGTGGAGTCAAAAACAGTTGTGGAATTCAAGAATGCATGGGACAGGCATAAGACAATTCTAGGGGGTGGAGTTGGAAGAAGTATTGGCTGTTGGTTAGCTAGGATCTGCAGCTTATCCATTAGGTAGAGAAATGGGCAGTCTGGGTGGGCCAAGCGGTCCTCATCTGCCATCAAATTCTATGTTTCTATGTAAGAGGGAGTGGGGGATATACAGTAGTGTAGTGTTGTTTTATTTTTTTATCTGCAGTATACCATCAGATATTAAGGATGATTTAAATAGATAGTGGGTATCTGTTTTTGCTACAATTAACCATACACCCTTCTTTCGTGTAAAACTCTTCCCTGCTTCAAAATATGCCTTAAGGAGATCTTCCCACCTCCTGTATGCAAAGGTAACTGCAACTAACTCTCTCCTGAATAGTCCTGCTCTGCTTTTCACCTCTTTCTCACGCCCCTGCTCCCCTATCCCAGCATCCTTGGATGTTTCCTATGTTGTTATCTGTATCATATGTAGCGTTCTGTGTATATAAAATTTTATATTGTACAAGGTGTAGTGCTCTCTGTAAATAAAATCCTATATTGTACATGTAGATAGCTTCAACGAGGATGATCACATTTTTATACTTACTACCTGGTCATGCATCACTATCTCTGTAGTCCTTGACCCTCCCAGATACGACCAGTAACTGCTGTCTGCTCCTGACATTCAGCATGGTTTGATCATATCTTTGTACTTACTGCCTGATCATGTATTATTTATGTAGATTCCACCTGTAATCATGGCCTGCTCCTGACATCCTGTATATATGCTGTATATTTATTTCCTGTATATATGCCTGAGTACAATAGTGTCTTTGCCCACCATGCTTGGAATGTGTCTATTCCCCGGGTCGCCTCTGAAAAAGGGATTTGTGTATCTCAGCGGGCCTACCCGGTCATCAAACTTTAAATAAATAAATTAATTCCATGTTAATCACTCTGGGAATTTAAGCTAGCTGTATTAACTTCTGGGCAGTAAATGACGCTGTCAGTAGTCAGTCAGAACATTTCAGGACTAGTAGCAAAAATCCCAGATTTAGGGACTTTATCCAGAGATAAACTTTTCAGGTACACTAAGTATGGGAAGAGTTTCTTATACATCATGTTAGCCATGAGTTGATTCAGCAGATACCCCACCCAGCTTTGCTGCTTTGCAACTGTAACAATACCCACATACCAATATATGTCAGGGGTGGTTCACCAGCTGGTGCCTGTCCCGAGCAAGCATTCTTGGCACCACGTCTTGCTGGGCTGGCAGTATAACCTAGAGGTTTGAGCAATGAGCTTGGTACATCCAGCAGACCTGGGTTTGAGTCCCACAACCTCCACTTGCATATTGTGTAACTCTCAGCAAGTCACTTAGCAACCCCAAAGTTCCCGGGTTGCCCCTGAAAAAAAAGTCTTAAGGGATAGGGGTGTGGGAGGAGCTGTGGTGATAAAAAGGAGGAGAGCAGACTGGCTTAGGACATACACATGGCATTCAGTCATTCATTCAGGGTGCTGGCTGTGAATAGAATGAAAGAAGGTTAAGAGTTCACAGCCACTTTATAACTGCACAATGCTGGGTGGTCCAGCGTTGGCACCCATGGATTACCATGGTCTGATCTTGGCATTCTGGGCATTCATGCAGTCACAGACCCCTAATTGGGGCACGCTGCCTCCATCGCACCCCCATTGGCCTCTTTGGGGCACTGCTCCCCCTGTCCCTGCTTGTCTGGACCTAGTGTGCCCCCTACCCCCAGGAGCCCCACAGACGCTGGTACCCCCATTCACCTGGTCAACCCTCGACCCAGTGACAGTGGGGCTGAGAACTTTGCCACTGATGATGATGTCAGTTCAGAGCCCTCCTCCCTTGAGCGGGTCTCCTCAGGGGATGAAGGGGGACCCAGTGGTGTCCCCAAGTCTCTGCCTGATGACCCCACCTTTATAGATTTAATGAGACATATGCAGTCCACAGGGAGGTGGGAGACTGAGGAGCAAGACCCAGAGCATCGCTGCCTAGCAATTTACCTTCACCCACATGATGCTCCTCCTCTGGTGATCCCCCTGATGATCAAGTCAACACTGATGTTACTAGGACTGCATGGCTCCATCCTGATACTATTCCTGCAGTCCCAAAAAAGGCACACAGACTATACCATCCCCTCGGCTGGTAAATCTTTTTTCGGTGAGCACCCCAAGGCTGAATCTGTGGTCATTAATATTGCTCATGACCACAACAAGCATCCGAAGCACCTTAGTGCCTTCCCTCCAGACAGAGAATCGAGGCAACTGGACCCGGTGGGCAAGCATGCCTTTGCTTCAGCCACCGTTGCTATAAGGGCCCTTAACTATCTTATTCACATGATGCAATACCAAAATTTGTTGTGGGACAAGGCTAGGGAGATGGTCACGGTGATGCTGGATGACCCCTCAAAACAGCAGACTCTTCTGACCCTGAAGACGGGATCCGATGCCAGCACTCATGTCCTCCAGGTGGCATATGATGCAGTAACACTTCTGGCTGAGGGGCAGCAGCAGGTATTAGTCTGCGGCGCCACACCTAGCTTAGGATCTCAGGTTTCACCCCGGATGTCCGGTTCAATATTATGGACACTCCCATCTGTGGTTCCAAGCTGCTCAGGGGCGATGTCCAGGACATTATTTCAGTGTAAGCAGTGTTAGTGGCTCAGCAGGTTGCACACTCACCTCTGAGGCCAGAAGATCAGAAGGCTGTGGGTTCTATCCCCACACCAGGCACTGGGGTTAAATCCCAATACTGACATTGTAGTGCAGCATGAGGGGGATGCTGCACTCCTGAGATGCTGTCTTTCGGATGAGACGTTAAACTGAGGTACTGTCTGCCTGTTCTGTTGGTTGTTCAGGTGGATGTTAAAGATCCCATGGCACTTCTCAAAAAGAGTAGGGGAATTTCCCCGGTGTCCAAGCCAAATTTCCCCCATTCACTAAAAATACCACCAACAGCTTAATCTGGTTCAATGTCAGTTAGCATCCATCTTTATCCTCCCTCCCTTGGGATGAGGCTGAAAATAGGCAGAATCATATAGTTCTCGTTTCCCGGTCAACAAAAACAAAATAAATAAAGAATTTCCTGGCTTCAAAATTCTGGGAGAGCCTTAAAGTCAGTCCACTCTATGTACCACACCCAGCTGAAATCAGGCCACAGACCCCCTTTTCATCACCCCTCCCAGAGGCAGTCGAGAACCCCTTCCAAGTCCCAGGGCAAGTATAAGACAGGAGCTGTGCTGCCTGCACCTTCCCTGGCCCCTCCCTGGGCCACCAGAGGTGCTTCCCCAGCCCGGTCAGGGGCTACACCCTTCTTCTGACTCCTTGCCAGCCGTCCCCTGCAGGGCTTCAGGAGGTGGTGATCGGGGGTCATTTCTCCCTCCACCTGGACAGGTGGAGGTCTATCACCACTGACAACTGGGTGCTTCAGATCACAGGGCACTGACACACTCTAGGGTTTCTGGAGTGTCCCCCTGCAAATCCGCTATGGGGATCCACATATCCACCAGGCCACGTTCCTCTCATATGAGCTGAAATTCAAGCCCTGCTGCAAAAGAAGGCCATAAAGCCCATTCCCCCCACCCAGCAGGGACAGGGGTACTACTCCCATTTTTTCTTGGTACCCAAGAAGACAGAGGATCTTCATCCCATCCTGGACCTGAGCAATCTCAGCTTATATATAGAGTACAAATGTTTACAGATGGTCACCCTACAGGGTCTACTGCCCCTGCTCTACCAGGGGGACTGGCTATATTCTTTGGCTATGCAGAATGCTTATCTGCACCTCAAAGTTTTTGCATCCCACAGGCATTTCTTCCACTTTCATTTCATGGGGGAGCACAACCAGTTTTGGGCCCTGCTCTGTGGCTTATCCTCGGCTCCCAGGGTTTTTACCAAATGCCTGGTGGTGGCTGCAGCCTTGAGAAGACAGGGTTTTTATGTTTTTCCCTATCTGGATGACTGGCACCTGGCAGCCCCATCCAAGTACTGTCTCTTGCAAACCTTGGAGGGCACTTGCAACCTGTTCCCATTCCTAGGCATTACTATCAACTGGCCCAACTTCTTCCATATCCCCTACCAGCACCTCCTTTACCTACTTTACATAGGGGCTGTCCTGGACACAGCTCAGGGCAAGACCTTTTTGCCTCCGGACAGGGTGGAGCAACTCATGGCTCAGGCCCGCCTCCTGTTCTCCAACCACCACGTTCAGACAAGGGAATTCCTAAGGCTTCAGGGACTTATGTCTGCAACCATTGCGATGATTCCCCTAGCCAGGCTACACATGAGAATCCCTCAATGGACTCTGTGGGTCCAGTGGAATCAATGCGTAGACTCCCTGGACCAACTAGTGTTGGTGTCGGGCCCAGTCAAGAAAGTGCTTCTGTGGTGGCTGGAGCCCAGCAACCTGTCTTGGGGAGTTCCCTTCACTGTCCCTCGCCCTCAGCAGATTCTCATGACCGATGCCTCGAGGCTTGGTTGGGGTGGCCATATGGGGTCCCACCAAACCCAGGGGACTTGGTCCGAGATCAAGGAGAATCACCACATAAATATCCTGGAGATGCAGGCAGTCCTGTATGCCCTTCAGGCCTTCCAGACTCAGCTCTCCCCAGGTCCGTTCTTAGTTCAGACAGACAGTATGTGCATTGTTTATTATATAAATAAGCGGGGGGACTCATTCCTTTCCCCTACGCAGGGAAGCTATGATGGTCTGGTATTGGGCAATTGAGCATGATCTTCAGCTCTCGTTCATCCAAGTTCCTGGCATCCAAAACATCTTGGCGGATACCTAAGCCGCTCACGGTCCAGGGCTCATGATTGGGAGCTTCTGACCTCAGTGGTAGAAGATCTCTTCGACAGATGGGGTTAGCCTGAGTTGGACCTTTTTGCATCCCCATTCAATGCAAAATTGCCATATTTCTGCTCACTAGATCCAGGGCATGGAGTTTCCTGGTGAGACACATTGTCCCTCTCTTGGACAGGGAGGTTTCTTTATGCCTTCCTTCCCTTCCTGCTCCTTCAGTGAGTTCTAATCAAACTCCAGATGGAAGGGTCAATAATGATCTTCACCCCCCCCCCTTTCTGGCTTCGCCAGACCTGGTTTTGCTTGTGGCAACAACTGGCGGTGGAGCCTCCACTGCCCATGCCCCTGTTCACAGGCTTGCTCTCCCAGGACCAGGGCACCCTAGTCCATCCTGACCTCAAGTTACTTCATCTCCATGAATGGCTTCTGAAGATGTAGCCATAGCCAGATTTGGGGTTTCCCCCAGAGTGGCCGATGTTTTGGTGGTGGCTAGGAAGCCCTCCAACAGGGCTACATAGTCCGTGAAATGGAAGCTCTTTGCGCTGCCTTGCACCAGTTGGATCCATTCACCTGCCCAGTAGATCAAGTCCTGGAATGCCTTCTGTCCCTCTTGGTCTTGGGTTTACAATACTCCTCTAATAAGGTACATCTTTTTGCCATCTCTGTGTAGCCCCCCCCAATTTGAGCCTTATCTTAAGTGTCTTCCAGGGCTCAATCAATGCCCACTGCCAGGCAGACATCCTGCAGAGATAGTAAATCCACGGTTATTTGGTGATCCTGTATTGATCTGAGTGAGAATGCCACAATGTGCCTCCGCGCCTGTCCCTTTAAGGCCATAGCCAGTGTATATACAGTAAATAGTCTGGGTTGGGTCTGAGTGCTTTAGTGATCACGACTGGCCGGGCACCATACTGATTTGCACCACCCTGCAATCGATAGTAAAGCAGAGGGAGCTCCAACTATTGCTGTCAATATTTACTTCTAACTTGTTATTATATTTAAATTAGAATGCTCATTTTAACCTGCCTTCTTGCAGCTTATGCATCCAGATGGAAGCCACCATGTTTGGTCTGGGAATTCCAAGAATTTGGACCGTTTGGGACACAGGGGACCTTAGTTCAGGTGCCTCGTGGGAAAAAGCTGTAGTTCTTGTAGTTTTACAGGTTGGCACCTAAACTTACAAATGGGAGCACCAAAACTGTGATTGACAGCTCCCCCAGCCAACTGGAATCCAGAAAAACTGGACTAGTTCAAGAACTGTTAGAAAAAGAGTTCAGTTGCTGTTAGAGTGGGGAGAGTGAGCAGCTCAAGCTGTCAAGAGGCAGCTCCAGGAAAGGAGCTGAGGAGAATTGGTAGGGAGAGGCCTGACTTGTCTCCCTACTATTATTTCCAGCATTGGACTGCTTGATAGCAGTAAAATGGACTAATCCAAAAACTAACTTTAAACTGTGGCAGTTAGCCCCGAGATCCTGAGGAGTGCAGCTCGAGCTATTGGATAGAGAGGAGCTTCTGTGGAGTGTTCGGCCCAAGAACTGTGATCAGAGATTGTTTCTACAGACTAAGAGATTTGCTCAGTGAATCGACTGCAATTGTGAACTGGCCTGAAACCGATCAGAGAGGTAGAGAAGTGAATGTTGTTTCCATAAAATTTGCTGAATGTTCATTGTGGGGTAAGGCCTACTGTCCAGGGACTCCTGATTGCCAGAAAGGAGCCCATCTTTACCAGTGACCAAACTGTCTGCCAGCTGGAGGTTTTCACCAGCAAACAAACTGAATTTTGCCAGAAGTGTTTATCCAGCCTTGGGCTCATGCCAGTCCAGCCCAGGCTGACTATCTTTGCACCAGTTACTGGTTTCTCAGCGAGAAACCAGCTTGGGGATCCAGCCCCTATGCAGCAAGAAATCGCAGGTTGCGGCCGTCTGGTGGGAAAGGCCGTGAAGTGGAGGTGAGTCGTGCAGGCCCAGCTTCCCCATGCTCTACAGTACCCTGCAACAAGTCTTCATATCGCCTGGCCATCTACTACCAACTGGTGTTGTGAGTAAACTCAGGGTAGCTCCCTGCAACAGTTTTTTTAATCATTTTGTGGTACCATCTGATTTCGTCAGTGTGTTACAAGGTTGTACTGGACTAAGAGAACCAGCTGAGGATTCAAAAAGCCAAGGTCTTTGTCATTGCATGTTTAACTGCCTTTTCTTTCCATCAAGGGCCCCAACAACAGCTGCAACCCCGGGCAACGTTCAGGCTAACCACGAACAGGCTGGGTACCCAGCAGCTGCAAGACTATATAGTGAAACTGAATGCATGCATGCAAAGTATCCTGGTTTAAACCCAGTATAGTAATCATTTATCTAGATCTGCCCCTTTTCCTTGTTCAAATCCCCCTTAATAAATTGATTGGTTTGTCTCACTGTTACATTGCCTCATGGATATCTCATTGTCTGGGTAAAGGTTAATGTGTCCGAGGCAAACATATTTGAAAGTGCATGCCTGTGTTGAATACTGTTTTACAGGGTTCCAGAGGATTTGCTGAAGACCAGACCCTGGTGGAAAGTGCAAAGGGTGTGTGTGTACATATCGTTGACGTTCATTGCCAACTGTGTGTTAACTGCTATGAAGGGCTGCTCCCCATTACAAGGTATGTGGTCACTAGGTGGGCTTATGGGTGGTTATAGCTTTCCAGAGGGCTATACTAGGCTAGGTAGATACCCTCCCCCCACATATATTACTCTGGGTGGAGGCACCAAAATATTGTGATTGCTGAGGGCAGAGAAACCCTGGTAATTGTTAAGTTTGAACCCAGGCACCTCAACCTGTTTTCAGAAGTGCAGGCAGGGGTAGAAATAGCGCTGCCTAGGGGTTATAGCTGCATATCATGTATCTGTAGACAGTTGCACAGTGGCCCAACTTGATGTGTCTCGCACCTTTCTGTGCGGCATTCTGCACTTGAACCCCCCATATGGGATCCTGTCCTACCTTGGGACCTTAATTTTGTGTTAGGAAAGCTTATGTTACCTCCCTTTGAACTGGCCACATCTTGCGAGCTACACGTTCTGTCATGGAAAGCATTATTTTTGGTTGCCATTACTTCTGCTCGAAGGATTTCAGAGCTTCTAGCTCCAGAGCCTTACTTAGTTTTCCACAAAAGACAGGGTGTTTTTGCATATGAATCCTAAGTTTCTTCCTAAGGTGATGTTAGAGTTTTCTTTGAATCAGTCCATCTACCTGCCTGTTTATTTTCCAGAGTATTCCAATCAGGGGGAGGCATTGCTCCATACCTTGGATGTACACAGAATTCTGAGATACTATACACACCGGACTAAGAACTCTCATAAGTCCAGCCAGTTGTTTGGTTCATTTGCTCCCAGGAGAGAGGGTTCCCTAGTTTCCAAACAGTGCTTGTCTACGTGGTTAGCGAACTGTATTGTTTACTGTTACCAGAAGTATGGCAAGGAACTTCCTGGTGCTGTTAAAGGCTATTCCACGTGGGGTATATCCCCATCAGTAGCTTGTTTTCGTAATGTGTCTGCCGACATTTGTACTGTAGCTACCTGGAGTGCTGCTCACACTTTTACCAAGCACTACAGTCTGGACATTGCCTCTAGACAACATGCCAGTTTTGACCTAGCAGTCCTCCAATGCCTCCTCTCTTAAGCTGCTATCATTACTGCCCAACTTCCCATCCTACTTGCCTGTGCTATGAGAACTGCTTGGGACTCAGTCCTATTGGTGATGGCCTGCTGCAAGAGATACCCTTGAAGTAAGATAGTACAGTTATGTAAGAACTTACCATAACAGTAGATCTTCGTGAGGATCTCTTGCAGCAAGCTCTGCCTTTTCTTCCCCATTTCTCTTCCTGTGTCTTGCTCCCCTTCCATCGGGGCAAGCCTTCTGCTTTTTACTTTGCTACAGGGTTACCTTGGCATCTTCCTCGGTTCCCCCCTTCTGGAAGACTGCTTCTGGTCTCTGGTGGGAGAACTGTGGAGGGCATGGAGGCTGCCTGCTTTATATCGGATAGGCTGATGTCAGCTGCTGATGTCAGAGGTGGGCAGCCCCTTCTAGTAGACTGCTAGCTAGAAAGGTTTGCATGTGGTCCTAGCATCTGATGGCTGAGTCCTACAGGTGATAGGTGATAGCCTGCTGCAAGAGATCCTCTCGAAGATCTACTGTCACAGTAAGTTCTTACATAACTGTGCTTTTCTAAGCTGGAAGATGCCTCTGATTTAATCTACCAATAGATTACCTTATTATGGCAGAAGCTGAATAATTTAGAAAACAGGGGATGCCGAAATAATGTGAGGCTGATGGGCACTCCTGACAAGATAGAGGGTCGAGATATGATTTCTTTCTTAGTTTTTCATCCAGACTTGTCAATGTAAAGTAGGACCTGGCCCATAGAAACTGAAACTGCACATAGAACATTAACAACAACAAAAAAAACAGGCAAGTATCCCCACCCCATCCCAGACCTATTGTGGCAGATTTTCTCAGGTTTAAAGCCAAAGAAGAAATCCTCAGCATAGCCACGGAAAGAGGGAAAGGTTCAATTAGTAGTCACCCTAAATTCACTTTATTTTCTGAGAGGTCATCTACAGAAAAAAGAGAAACAGAATGAATTCTGCAAACCTGCTGATATAATCCCAATGTCACACCCCACTTAAGACCTAAAGGAAATGCTGCAGCAGCCAATAAGGAATGGGCTTTCTTCTTTTTTTTTTTTGCAATTAAGTAATCTTTATTGTCATTTTCTTATTTACAGACAAACAATAACAAGGATCAGTACCCTTTACAGAAAAGGAATTGCAGTCCCACAAGGGGGACTTACCCTCTAATACTTGAAATAACAATCTTAGGTAAAAGGCACTAAAAAGGGAAAACACATCAAGAAACAGGAAGAAAGCAAAGGAATTTCATCTCTCCCTCCCTCTCCCCAATCCTGAGCAGTCAGAAAATCAGAAATCAACTGCATGATGACTCAAAAATCAAAGAAAAATCGCAAGTCAAAAAAAATAAAATAAAATCAACCCCCCCACCTGCTTGCACCCCCATTAAAGTTTAGGACAGAATCTGTGGTCTGGTCCAGCTACAAGGATCTCTTGAAACAGTATGTTAGTTACCTAATGCTCAGCTGTCCACTCCCAAGAGGAGTAGTTACTAGAGGGAGGGCAACTATTAGTATCTGAATTTTTCTTTTAACTCTCTAAAAAAAACTCTCCATGTCTCCTGAAATCTGGTCCAAGAATTAGTGGTGTTCTCCACACTCCTCTCTGCATTTAAGGCAATAAAGAATTCTGACCACCACTCTGTGATGGATGGGGCCCAAGGGTCCTTCCAGTGCCTTAAAATTATCAATTTAGTGACCAAACATACCATGGCAATCTGAGTTCTAAGTGTAATCAAAGGAACCTTAGAGTAATGCCCCAACATTCAAATTTCCTCTGTGAAATAAGCAGAGAGAGGAAGATATTTTACAATATGGTCTTTGACCAGGTTCCAAAACCTCTGAATCTTAGAACATGACCATAACTTATGGTATAATGAAGCCGAGAGATACCACATTCTGAACACTCTGGTGAAAGTAACTTCCCCATCCTATATAACTTATAAGGGGTATAATAAAGGTTATGTAGGACATTGAATTGGATATTTCTTAATCTATCCTGTTTGATCAACTTAAAGTTGTTCAACCAAATTGACTTCCATTGGTCGTCCATTAGCTGGGTTTGTAAAGTAGATTTCCAATAATAGACTACGGGGGCATATCTCTGCCATTGGCTATTAACTAGTGCTTTATATAATTTTGAGACAGATTTGGCTTTTGCAACTACTGTATAGCAGGTATTATTAGCGGCTGATACATTTAGCACGTCAGCTATACCATGACATTTTCGCGCCCGATATATTTAGTGCTTTCTATGCCGGCAGTTACAACAGTTCCCATTCTTCTCCTGAAGCTTAATCGCTTTACTAATTATCAGTAGTTATTCACACATTGATAAGTACACACCCTTCCTTACACACCCTTCCCTTACTCAGGTGTCAGTATCTGTAACTGCCTTTACAGAGAATGTCGCTGTTAAAGTGGATGCAATCCTCGCAAGTAAAAAGAAAATACCCAATTCAACTCCCTACTGTGTCCGGTGCAGAGTTGGCAGAGTGTACTGGCGTTGACTTAAGTGTGGCAACGGCGGTCGCCAGAGAGCTTTCTTCTGTTTCTCCTCCTCCTGCTAAAAGAAGCCACTCATCTTACGCATCCTATACACCAGAGACCTGATTTAAACTTGGTCAGTACGCTTTCGAGCATGGGGTGATATGCAATCGACACTATCTCGCCACAACAGTCAAAACAATAAACAAAAGCTCTGTCAGGAACTTTAAGTCAGAGTACATGCGGCAACTGCAAAAAAACCCAGACCCCACTAATATGCCAAATGTTCTGTCTCCTAAGCCCCGTGGTCATCCAACACATCTGGAGGGAGAGTTAGAAGTGCATCTAAAGAACATCATCAAGACACTGCGCACTGAAGGGGCTGTGGTCAGTGCTGGTGTGATACAAGCTATTGCAGTGGGTATAGTCAAGGCTAATGCACCCCATTTGTTAACTAAGAATGGAGGGCATTTAACACTAACAAGCAAGTGGGCATGGGGGTTCTTGCATCACATGGGTTACAGTAAGTGCAAGGGAACTAAAGCTGGGAGAAAAACACCAAGTGATTTCTCAACTTTGAAAGCGTCTTTTCTTTCTCTTATTGCAAGAGCAAGCGCACAAGAGCTTATTCCACCACAGCTAGTCATTAACTTGGATGAGACAGGGATCAATATGATTTCTGTCTCTGAATGGACCATGGAAGCAACGGGGGCTAAGCAAGTGTCCATTACTGGCTTAGGAGACAAGAGACAAATTTCAGTCATTCTTGCCTGCTCCCTGTCTGGTGATATGCTGCCTCCGCAACTGATATACAAGGGACGAACCGAAATGTGCCATCCAAAACACAAATTCCCTTGTGAGTGGGATGTCACTCGCTCAGATAATCACTGGGTGAATGCTGAGACCACAATCCATTTCATAGACCGCGTTATCACCCCCTACATAAACGCACATATCCAAAAGATGGAGCTGCCTAAAGAACAGAAGTCACTACTTGTTCTCGATCTTTACCGAGCACACACCACAGAGGGAGTTCTCAAACATCTGGAGGACAATCAAATCATACCAGTATACATTCCAGCGTCATGTACTGACCTCCTGCAGCTGCTTGATATTTCTGTGAATAAGATTTTCAAGGACTTTTTAAAGAAGGAATTTACGAGTTGGTACGCGGGTTTAATCTCAGATCATCTTGCTGCAGGGGGTGCTGACAACCTAGCAGCTGATCTAAGACTCCTTAACCTTAAAGAACATCAATCTCGATGGCTGGAGAACAGCTTCAACAACCTGAAACAATGTCAAGAGGATATCAGGCGAGGATTTGAGCAAGCCGGCATCAAGGAAGCACACAAAAACTGCTTGACCAACGTAAGTACAATCACCACCAAAATAAAGTAATACAGTTCTGTAGTTAGGATACTACTGTAATTGGGGATCTAGCCTGAGTATATATATATATATATATATTTTTTTTCAGAGTACCGCTGATTGAAGATGTACCAGCTGAATGAAGCAGAGCTAACATAACTTAGAACATGAACAACGCACAAAAAGAGATGCCACTTTGTTTTTCTTGGGGGGGGGGGTTACATTTGTTTTAAGTTACATACAATGAATTAATAAAATGAACATAACAAATAATTACAGAAACTCATTTTACTACCGTATTTCTTTTGAGCTTATGTTTATTTATTTTTTTATTTATTTTAACATCAGTTTAACAACCTTTGAGCCAGAGGCTCATTTACAAAGGTACCTCATCACATAGAGGACAAAAACACTTATGTGAAGTGTTGTTCTGCGGATAATATTAGCGGGCATTTAAATTTAGCGGGTTTTTCTTTCCCGCTAATAGCGCTAACATTTTCCGAGCGTTAATAATACCTACTATACAGTATTTCTAAATAGGGACTTATGAAAGGCTCTAGTCGATCTACCCAGGGAATCTTCCCCAGGAAGCTTCTTAAGCAATGTTGCACCTATGCAACATAAAACAAGTGTTTGGAGGATAAGCTCCACTTCATTTGTAGCTGAGATAAGGAGGACGATACAGGGTCTACTAAGAACTGTCTAAGACAGATCGATGATGGTAAAGGTAAAGCCCTAAGGCTAATTATATGGTTGCCTATTTTTAAGTTGGGATTGTTAAAAAGCGGCTGGGAGATGTCTTTCCTAATGCTAAGCTGGTAACGGTTACATAGTTGGTGGAAGGCCCTAATGTTCCATCCAACCGGGGAATCCTGAAGGGGAAGAGGAACCGCTTTCCTAGGACAAAATAGTAAACTATGCAGGGACACCCGTTCCTTTTTGGCCTGTTCAAACTCCAGTTGCAGCCAAATAGGATCATGAGGGGCCGCAGATAAAGGGGGAACCACCTTAAAAACCTGTTTGCATGTATTGCTAAATAATATAAAAAGAAATCAGGTAGTTGTAGCCCCCCTTTTCTTATTGGGCCTGTAAGCTTCCAGTAGGCCCTATGTGGGGGTCTCCCATTCCATATGAAATCCGAGCAAAGCCTAAGAATCAATTTAAAAATGCTATGAGGGAGAAAAAAGCCCAGGCTATTCAGGGGATAGAAAATCTTACGTAAGATCATCATTTTTAAGACATTAGATCTACCTCAGAAAGACAAGGGGAGTTTTCTCCATCTTAGCAAATCTTCTTTGATGGTTTTAATAAGGGGTCTAGATTTAGATCTTTTAATTTACTTAATTCTGAAGATAGCTTCATACCCAGAAAAGTTACCTAATGTTTTTCCCATTGCAAGCCTAGCTCTACTATTTGATTTTTGCTTATCAGAGCTGACAAGGGGTAGACCATAGTTTTGTTCTTGTTTTATTTGTACCCCGATATCTCCCCAAACTCGGAGATGGTCTGGAGGGCAGAGGAGAGAGAGCGAACCCCATTGGTTAAATGTAGCAGCATATGGTCTGCAAAAAGCGAAAGCTTACACTCTAGATGACCCACTCTAAACCCCTCAATCGAACTCTGCTGCTTAATTACCCTGACCAATGGTTCAATATATAAATTAAATAGTAACGGGGATAAAGGGCAGCCTTGTCGAGTACCATTTCTAAGAGGAAAAGGATCCGACAAGTGGTTATTACATACAAGTCTAGCTGAGGGGCACTGGTAGAGGATACCAATTTTCCTAATAAAGCACGCAGGGAAGCCATAATGGGGGAGCACTGCAAAAAGGTATGGCCAGGCCACCTGGTCAAAAGCTTTTTCTGCATCCAGGGACACCAAAACTGCCTGGAGCTGGGGGTCCCTGGATGCAGAAATCAAATGACCTAGTTTCCGAAAATGGTCAGAAGAGAACCTACCAGATACAAACCCCACCTGCTCAATCCCAATTAGGGATGACCATACTCTGCCCAATCGAGAAGTTAAAATTTTTGCATATATTTTAATATCAACATTAATCAAAGAGATAGGTCGATAATTACCTATCTGGGTAGGATCCTTGCCTGGCTTTGGGAGCAATGTAATTCTGGCTTCAAATAGGGAGGGATCTGTCACTGAGCATGAATCCCAATATCCATACAATTGATGAAGTAAGGGAATCAACTGAACTTTGAAACTCTTATAAAATGATCCTGTATACCCATCAGGGCCAGGAGCTTTATCAGTTTTCATGGAGTCTATAGCCTCTTCAATTTCTTTTTGAGGTATTGGTTCCGTTAGTGATTGTTGGGCCTCACCAGATAACTTAAAAAGTTGAGCCTTGTGAAGGAATGTTGAAGTCAAATGGGACTGGGGGTCTTTAACTGGAGGTAGTGAATAAAGCTGCTGGTAATATTCTCTAAAGAAAAAGAGCATCCTCTGGGGGTCAGATACCAAGGAGCCTGTATTAGGCTGCTTAATAGCATCTATCCATTTAGCAGACACCTGCTGTTTCAGCTGCCACGTTAGATATTTTCTCACCTTACTGCCCTGCCCAATCTAGGTCACCTTCACTTGAGAAGCTTTCCTCTCTGTTTTTTTTCTAAGAGAGACCTAGAATATTGTGCTCTCAGGTGGTCTAGTTCTAAAGTCATATCCGTGGAAAGAGCCTCAATCCCCTTGGACTCTAGAATACAGATTTTTTCCAGGCATTGATTACTGTGAAATAGTTTTTTTCTCTTAGATATCAGCAATTCCAATTAGTTTGCCCTGCCATGTAGCCTTGAGGGCCGCCCATACTTTATCAATTTCAGGGATAGAACTAATATTTTCCCTAATCGTATTAGAGAGAAATTAGCTAAAATGAAGAACAATTTGATCATCTCTCAAAAGGGTGTCATTCAGGGACCATGAGCAAGGTCTGAGGGAAGGGCCTGGGATGGTAATATGAACCGATACTGGTGCATGATCTGAAATTACCCTTGCATGGATTTGGGAATCTATAAGCCCTGAGCTTAATTGTTGACTTCTTAGAAAAAAGCCTATATGGGAGTAGCTTTTATGTGTGGGTGAAAAAAAACGAAAAATATTTGGCAGAGGGTCTATGGGTCTATTAATCCTAAAGAAGATTTAAACTCTTGCAATGCCCGTTGTGCTGGGGAGAATCCACAACCGGTCTGGTGAGTTCTGTCTAAATCGTTTACCTGAGCCAGATTCCAGTCGCCCCCTAACAAGAGAGGCATATGCCCATATGAAGCCAGAATTGAGGATAACCCGGTGAAAAAGGTGGGGGACTCTTGATTAGGACCATATATTGATCCCAATAGAACTTCCATACTACTTAATTTCCCATGTACCAGGATATATCTACCTTCGGGATCATTAACAATGTGTATGGGTGTGAAGAGAATCCCTTTGACTATCAATACAGCCAAGCCTCTTTTGCAAGAATTATAACCTGCCCCAAATGCCTGACCCACCCAGTTCTTCTTTAAAAATTGTACATGGTCCGTTGTTAAATCGGTCTCTTGCAAAAGTACAATTGATGGGTTAAATCTACTCAAGTGGTTCAAAATAACATATTTCTTAGTGTTATCTCTGCCTCCCTTGATGTTCCATGAGCATATTTTAAGCATATTCGCCATTACCAGCATGATATGATCTACCAACACCAAGGACCCTTATTTTGAAGTGCATGCAGACAATCCCCCTCCCCCCCAAAAAAAATGAAATCTAGTCTAACCCCTTCAAATATTCCCTACAGTACCAAAAGGCTAACTATGTACAACTCAGTACCCTAGGCCCTAGGCCTTCTCCTCCTGTCTTGGTCCATAATGCCCCAAAGAGGAGGTGAGCCAAGTCCATCCACAATACGATGATAACTAAATAATATTTAATATTAATACCTGCCAGACCCTGCATTACTTTTGCGAATAGGGATAGGCAAGGAGTAATTAGCTTAAATGCATTCCTTCCCCCTTCCCTCCCACTTCTGCAACCCAGAGAAATTCGTATATTGATGGACTTCTCACATCGCTCTACACCCCCTTCTATTAGACTACTGGCACCGTTCCATTCTCGTAGTCCCCTCCTTTTGATATGCAAACGTGAGATCCAATCTATCCCTGGTGAACTGGCCCTCTAACTAATATTCTAATTTGTATGACTCTCTGTGATCACTGAACCACTGACCACTGAACCAGTCATTAATGCTGAAACAGATCCGGATAAACTTTCGTCAAGGTTTTTAGTGCCTCTTCCGATGAGTCATATCTCTTAGCCCCATCTAATAATGTGACCGCTAATCTGGCCAGGTATAACATCCGGTGACAGATCCCCGCAGCCCATAACTTTGAAGTAATCGGGCGAAAGGCGGCCCGCATTTGCCTGGTCTTGTATGTTAAGTTTTGCACAATCTTCAGCTTTTGCCCTCCCAAAGGATTGCAGCCAGTTTCCTGGCTTCCTTCACGATGAAATCTCTGTCCAGAAAATTCAATAATTTGAATATGATCGGCCTTGGGGGTCTGATATGGTGGGCTTAGGACGGAGGGATCGGTGTGCCCTTTCTATTACATACTCCGGCCCATTGGGAGACTGCCCCACCGTTTTTCTCAACATCTTCTGGAGAAAGGCTATAGTATTTGGACCCTCTTCCCCCTCCGGTAGGCCCAGCAAAACTAGGTTATTCCGTCAGCTCCTACCTTCCAAATTGTCTGTGCGGTCTTCTAATTTGGACAGTGTGCATTTTAGGGCCACAATTTAAGGCTGAATCTTCTCCTGAGCCTTTTCCAAAGAGCCAACCCTGACTTCACTATCCAGTACTTGTCGGGAGAGTTGAGCCATCGCCGGTTTTATATCTGCCACCTCTTCTATTAACTTAAAGAGAGCCTCCTTTATAGTAGTTAACTCCGTGCAGATATAAGCAGAGGTTGGCTCCGATAGATCCTGCTGCGGGGAAGAGCTGCGACATGGGCGCTTAGCATTGGACTCCAGCGTTGGATCCATTGTGGCCTGTTGTTCACCACCACCACGGAGAGGTAAAGTTGTCTCCATTTCTCCGATTAGTCGAATTTCAGCGCTTTGTGGGATCTCTGTCAGGTTTCTACATAGTCAGGAATGAATAGTAAGGCTTACTGGTTGTTTTAGGAGGTGGAATTCTCAGTGAAATTGCTGTGGACAGACGGAGCTCACCAGAACACGTCTTACTCCTCTCTGTGCATCACGTGACCTCAAGCAATGGGCTTTCTTACAGCAACTCAGATAGAGGGACATGGGAAATTAACTTGGATGGAAAAACAGAAGGAACTGCTGTTCTTATCAAGAGATGGGTAGCTCAACAGCTTCTCTTCTTCATTTTTCTCTCCTTAATGTTACAACATGAATATTGAAACTGCATGAAATGTGTAGTAACTGTCATGGATTACTAAAGACGATCCTCGCCATGACCTCCATGTGTTCCAGTATAAGTTCAGAGATCCAGAAGGAACTGGTAAGACTGAGCTATTTGTACAACTGCTGTATAGTTGCTTTAAGAAATCGCACTACAGTTGACATTCAATGAGAATATAAACTAACAGGCTGAGAACAGGAAAGCATAATTATACAATAGCAAGGAAATTTCTTGGGTTCTGATTGGTCAGTGTGCACCTGGGACAGTGAGGTTATCGGAGTATAACCTCACTGTCTGATCTCCAGGCACACACATGACCGCATTACACAATTAGAAATCATGCCTCTTTATAGAACTTGCCGCCATTCCGAGCCACTAAGCCGCCGTTGTAAAACACTTTAGCCCCTACCCCAAATGTCACTAACAGTAATAACTCAAACCACTGACAGCAAATAAATACTGCAGCATACACAATATTCTTTTAATGCCCGATCTTTTTCTCTGAAATGAGCAACTTCACTGATCCACGCAGACCCTGTTAGTCACGTGGTTCACTGAAGCCACTCACTTGAAACAGCCATAGCAAGTCCTCTGCTTCAATATCGGGGCCATAATGGAGCGTGCCTTCTCTCCTTGTTGCTGCAACATTTCCTCAGAAAGTCACATACAGTGGCTCTTCCTCCACAGTTTTACCCCTCACCCCTCCCAACATTGCCTCATGAAGCTGCATACAGCCGTTTCTCCACAGTTTCACCCCTCACCCCTCCCAATAACCTGATCAGTTGACTTACTGATCGACAATTGTGACCGGAAAGCCAGAAGTCTTTGCTCTGCTTCTTCCAGTTAAACAGCAGTTTCCCATTTGAGAGCAGGCAGCAAGTCAAGTCAAGGGGTGGAGAAAGACAAAATAAGAGGTGTGTGTGTGTGTGAGAGAGAACTGAGAAATGTACATACGAAGACATCAGACATGACATAGAATCATCACCACCTACTGGGTAAATCAAAAACTGCGGACTTTTTTTTTTTAAAGAATACTTCCTCACTAGAAAATGAATAAAAAAATGTATTTAAAACTCTTTTTACATCTTTTAAAAAAAAAAATAAATGAGCCATTGTATAATAGCAATAAAGCATTCCAGGGTGTGGGTCGTGCTGGGATAATCTCACTTCTGGGGCATTGGACGCACTCGGTCTGCGGCCTCGCACCCAACCACCCCAGGCATGAGGTTATCCCAGCACGACCCACACCCTGTCATACATTATTGCTTAAATATAATCCCAGTAACTGAAATCACTCCCTTTGCATCCCTTGCTCATCCCTCCCTATTACACATCCCACAGTGGTGATAGTACATAAAATGAAAATTAAAAAAAACTTTTCTCCCTCCCCCTTTAGCATCAATGGGTTGAATACAGTTTTCAGATCCTTACAGGTAGCTTTCTACCATTCTTTTATCCCCTTTTACTGTCTTTAAGGGTCAAGCCACAACCACTGTTCATTATAGACCAATGTACATAACTGAGATGTGCTGCTGCACAAGCCTGCTCTTTAAACCTGAGATAGGAACACAAAATACTGAATTAAATGTTCAAGGCAAGATTGCAGCTGCCTGATCATACAGTATGGGGCTATGGGAAAGCTAATATGGCCCATGCTGACCGTTGGTGGTTGAAATGCCCTGAGCGGATTAAGCCTTGAGAGATGATATTTTAATGCAACGTTAAATAAGGACTGTGTGTGTAGGATGCTACTGTATTTATATGTAACTAATAACAGTAGTGCAACTCAGCAAATATCACTATTTGACTGAGTGGGGCTACAAATGCATCCATAGAAAAATAGACTTTGACGGCAGATAAGGACCACTTGGCCCACCCAGTCTGCCCATTTCGCTACCTACTGGATAAGCTGCAGATTCTAGTTAACCAACAGCCTACTTCCTGCCACCCCCACTACAATTGCCTTGTGTCTGTCCCATGCATGTTTGAATTCCCCCACTGTTTTAGCCCCAACAACCTCCCCAGGAAGGCAGTTCCACGCATCCACCACTCTCTCCGTGAAATAAGATTTCCTCACATTACCCCTGAGCTGCCCCCCCATCTTTAAATTGTGTCCCCTTGTTCTTACACATCTCTTTTTTTGAAAGATGCTACCCTCCTGGACTTTGTTGATTCCCTTGAGGTACTTGAACATTTCTATCATGTCCCCCCTGTCCCTCCTTTCATCAAGGGTATACATATTAAGCTCTTTCAGTCTCTCCCTTACTGGTGCACGAAGTATTTCTTCACTTTTGTTACAAGACAAGCTATGGTCATTCATCTAATCTCCATGTGTTTGCAATGTACATCCATTGTGTTTGCTGCATTGCAATTTATTTTTGTACTGTATGTAACTAGCATCTATGTGTAAACTGTCTGTGTATGCCACGTAATTAGTTCCAGGTCACTCCGATTTATTTTTGTACTGTATGTGACTGGTATCTATGTATAAACTGCCTGCGTTTGACACGTAATTAGTTCCAGGTCACTCCAATTTATTTTTGTACTGTATGTGACTGGTATCTATGTGTAAACTGCCTGCGTATGCCACATAATTAGTTCCAGGTCACTCCAGTTTATTTTTGTACTGTATGTGACTGGTATCTTAGTGTAAACTGTCTGCGTGTGCCACGTAATTAGTTCCAGGTCGCTTCAATTTATTTTTGTACTGTATGTGACTGATATCTATGTATAAACTGTCTGTGTAGTCCATGTAATTAATTCCAGGTCTCTCCAATTTATTTCTGTACTGTACTGTATATGACTAGTACCTATATGTAAACTGTCTGTGTATTTCATGTAATTAATTCCAGGTCGCTCCAATTTATTTTTGTACTGTATGTGACTAGTATCTATATGTAAACTGTCTATATAGTCCATGTAATTAATTTCTGGTCACTCCAATTTATTTTTGTACTATATGTGACTGGTATCTATATGTGAGCTATGTATTCTATGTAATTAATTATGGGTCGCTCCTGAAAAGGGGTAGCTCGTCTCAGTGAGCCTACCCAGAAAATAAATAAAAATAATTAAGAGAATTATAATTGACTCTTTGGAATCTCCCCATTATAAATTTCCTTACAGAGTTAAGTTGAACACCTGAAACTACAACCATCCAGAACAAAAGCAGGAGACAGTTTGTGAGCTGGTGACTTTATGGGCATTATCTTGCTATGGTGGTATCACAAAATAAGAATGACTGCTGAGAGTAGAAGTCTTCATGTGGACAGCCATTTGATCCTGGAGGTGTTCTACAACATGTACCTGTATCAGAAAAAAATAACCCTAACACCATCAAAAGGACACTGGCCCAGATTTTCAAACTGCGCCATTCTGAGGCGCAAGCCCCTGCGCTGCTCAAAATAGTTGCGCAGGGGTGGCGAGGATATTCAAAGGAGTTGCGCTGTTGGGCAACTCCTTTGAATATCACCCCAGCCACAGTATTTGAAAGATGAGCGCAATGGAACTTGCGCCACCGAAGTTGCCAGAGTTGAGCATTAAACTTGTGGTGGCGCAAGTACCATTGCGCCCATGTGCTCAAATTTCCATATTCAAAAGGTGACATGCAAATGGGGCCATAATTTATGCAAGGAAGCTAGGGGGACCATTTGCATCTATTTATGGCCCCATTTGTATGCTACATCATTCACAAATCTGGACTGTCATGTACGGTATGGGCTGCACGCTATTGGCTGTAGCTCTGCACCAATGGGGCGTGGCAGCCCTACCGCATAGCCAGTCGGCGGTGCGGGGCGGCAGGCGGGTGGATGTCACCCGCTGGCTGCGGGGGATGGGGTGGAGGGGCTTCGGGGTGGGTGGGGGGACACTAGACACCAGGGAGATGTTTGGGGTATGTGACATTCTGCCCGTGATCGGGCTTTACGGTCCACTGGACCACCAGGAGATATTCAGGTTGGGGAGGGGTTACCCGCCCGCTGATCGGCACTGAGGGGAACAGATACATCGCTCTGCCCGTGATCGGGCTGTGGGAGATGTGTGTGGGGGTTCATGTAACTGTACTGCCCGCGATCTGGCTGTGGGATATGTGGGGTCATGTAACTGTGATGCCCGTGATCGGGCTTGGATATGTGTGGGGGTTTCTAGACTGTGATGCTCAAGCATCGGGCTGTGGGAGATGTGTATGGGGGGTCATGTTACTCATACCTCTCAACCTCTTGTGTCATGAATCAGGGACAAGGCTTAAAAAAATCAGGGACAAAGATGCCAAATCAGGGACACATCTTAAAAATTGGTAATATTCACTCAGAAATCTGATAGAATAAGGGGATTTGTATAAGATGCATTTCTGAAGAAGAACTAGTCTGTATTTTTAATGTTTGATATTATTTTATGCTTACAGTCCCCACTGTTCTGTCACAGAAACACGAATTTTACGAGAGACAGAGGAAAATTCTGTCACAAAATCAGGGACATCCCTGAAAATCAGGGACAGTTGAGAGGTATGTGTTACTCTATGCCCGCGATCGGGCTGGTGGGGGGGCACAGGGACCGAGTTGGGGGCCAGCCAGGGGTGGCAGCTGCTGTGTTGCGCCCTGCAATACAGCAGCTCACCCTGGTGGCCTCAGCATCGATTCTTTTTGGCTCAAGGTTGTGCAGATTCGCGGTTGGGTTAAGATGAATAACTCTGCACAACTCACTGAATACCGGGTTGGCGCAGGTTATGCATGGTTCCTCCCTCCTGTTGAGCATGCATTCATCTGCATTGCTCTTTTGCGCAACCTGTTGCCAGTGGAGCAACTGCCTCCTGCTGAATATCGCAGAATGGCGCAATGTAGGAATTGCGCATGCGCAACCCTGTTGCGCATGGAGCAACCCTTTTGAATATCTGGGCCACTGTGTTGTTTATGTTTTAAACACTTTTTATGTTAATTTATCCATTCATTGAATCTCTGTTTCTTTAGAAAAGGTAGAAATAGTTATAGTATAGTGTTACCCACTGGAATTACTCTACACTTTTCTAGTTGTCTGCAACAGCTATCACTAACGTCTCTTGAAATGTAATTAATAGGTACTGATAAGCTCTGCTACAATTGTAATGTGTATAGAGCTGTTTTCAGGTTGTCAGCAGGCAGCTTTATTTACAGTATGTGTGTGTGTATGTATTTAATTATTTATTTGGCTAATACCTTTGAGCAGAAGTGCTGTTTTACAAAGATTTCACATCAAGGACAAGGTGCACAGTGAAATTACCATGGTAATACATAATCAGCAGCTGCAGAGGAGTCTAGTCTGTTACAAGTATCAGCAAGTCCATGTAACTGCAGTCCCATAGGGGCACGGTCAGCAGTGAGCAATGATTCAAGCTAATACAGAGTACTTGACATTTAGATATGATAATTTCTATTTATTTAAATATTTGATAACCAGGAAAAGCACACTGAGCTAAGGCTCGTTTCCAGGTGCAACCCGGGGGTGAGGAGGAGGAAGTTACAAACAGTATACATACATACATAGAATAGATACATGTGAATATTACATACAATCACATCGGTTTGTACAAAGAAGTTATTTACATTCAGTTGAGTATATACAGTTATTTACAATCCATTACATCAATATAACATTACACAGTACAGAGGTTTTGCAGTTTAAACCATGTTCATTTGGCTAAAAAGCCTGATAAAGTATGATGAAACAGATATGAAGGTAATATTAAAGAACTTAGAGTCCATTACTAAAATTAATATTCCTAGATTTAAGAAACACTCTGACTTAAGTCACCCTATACAGCTGATCTTTTTCATGTTTAAGGATTGTATACTTTAATGTTTCAGATATGAGTAAAACAAATAGTCTGAAATGTATATTTTTTCTTTTTATGCTCCCCCTGCCCCCTGTGCACTGCACCTTCAGGAGTTTCCAGTGGCGTCTAGCCCCTTCTCCCTTACCTGAGCCCCTGGATGGTCCTCCCCATGGAGCCATGGATCTTCCCCCCAGCTGGGGATGAGGTGGGTGCATACACCCCGTATTTCTTGTCTTTTCGTCAGGGTCCACTTCCAGTGGGACAGGCAGGGAGAGATAAGGGGCCTGTACCAGTGCTCCATCTGCCCGGTGCACAAAGAGCCATTTTCCAGTGTTCCGACAGGGGCATGATGTGTGCCCTGACATCAAGGCATAATCGCCGACATCTGTCATGCCCCATCCCCTCCGTACTGCTTGGTGTTTGCTGTACCCCTGGCATCCACCAGAGGCCAGTCAAGCACCAAGCATCAACCCCCCTCCCTCCCTCGAGAAGGTGAGAAGTCCTCAGATGCTCAGGCCTCCTCCCCTGGCTGGCCCTCCATCTCCCGGGCACGTTCCTGAACCCATGTTGGTGGCATTATAAGCAGTAGCACTACCACTGTGCCACGGGCTGGCCTTGAAATTTATTTTCTGGAACATTAAAGGTCTTGGATGTCCTTGGGTCTCCTATTAAAAGAAAAAAGGTACTAAGGTATCTTTCAATTTCAAGACAGATAAGGACCACTTGGCCCATCCAGTCTGCTCGTTTTTCCCCACATACATTATTGCCGCAGACCATACTTGACCTGCAGCTCTTCTCCCCCTTTCCTTTCCACTATGATTAAACACCACCACTGTTTGTGCATCTACCACCTGCATTCCCAAATCCTCCACTTTTTCTGTGAAGAAGTACTTCCTCACATCACTGCTGAATCTAGCCCCCTCCAGTTTCATAGCATGTCCCATTGTTCATGAGCACCTTCTTTGAGAAAAATACTTCCCTCCTGTACTTTATTTACTCCTGTGAGATATTTAAAGGTCTGTATTGTATCCTCCCTATCCCTCCTCTCTTCCAGGATGTACATATTGAATCCTATAGTTTCTCCTCATAGGGCTTTTAATGCAGATGTTGCACCATTTTAGTTGCCCTCCTCTGGACTGCCTCCACTCTGTCTATGTTGTCCTGGAGATGTGGTCTCCAGAAATGGACACAGTACTCTAGATGTGGTCTTATCAGTGATCTGTACAGAGGCAACACCCCTCCCTCTTTCTGCTGGTGAGGTTCACCTATGCTGGTGTGACAGTGAAAAGGGTGAGTGACATTAGGGCGCCAGCACAATGCTGAAGGTGATCATTGTGCCTAGCCATTGTGCCACCTAACTCCATTTGTGCCCAATGAACCGGAGCAAGTGTGGGTTGTTTGTGGGGGAACTGAGCCAACCGCACCCCCTGAAACTGTAATATAATCACCTCCACATCAGAGGTGTATGGAGCAAGTGGCGCAACACCCTTACAGCCCTGTCCATGCTGAGTGCTGCGAAGTCCAGTTCGCTGGTATGACAGGTGAACTGGTTGTGGCGCCCACATTGCGGCACCTTAATGATGGCGCCCTCTAACAGTATACATGCTGGTGATACCTCTCTTTATGTACCCCAGCATCCCACTAGCCCTCCTGACTGCCTTGTCACACTTCTAGACCACCTTTAGGTCATCAGATGTGATTGCTTCCAGGTCTCTTTCCTGCTTGGTAGTCGTCAATACCACTCCACCCATTTTGTACTCTGCCCTGGGGTTTCTGTGTCCTAAGTACATTTTGTTGCACTATTTTGTACTGTAACTCAGTTGTCATACCCTTGACCACTCTTTAAGCTTTCTCAGGTCTCTTCTCATCCTTTCCAGTCCCACCGGAGTATCTACCCTACTGCAGATTTTGGTGTCACCTGCAAAAGGCAGACCTTCCCTTTGAACTCTTCTGCTGTGTCACTTATAAAGACATTAAAGAGGACCAGTCCCAGCACTGATGCCTAAAGTACCCCACTGGTCACCCTCCCTTCCTCAGAGTGAACTCCATTTACCACCAACCTCTGAACTAACTGATAATGGTGTCCTAGGATGCCTGCAATATCTGCTTCCATAGACATTTGATGTATTGTCTGTTTTCACTCTAGCAGTCTCAAGAGCATCAGGTATGAAGAATTCCACTGAGTGCTAGCATCTTATATTACATGATTTTGGGGCAGACCACACTGTTTTCCTGGACTTCTCTTAGTTTGCTGATGGCTTTAACTGAGTAATGGAAATGGCTGCAGATGGAACAAGCTATGGATAAGATGTTGCTGATCTCAGCACTGTTACTCAGAGCATAAGTCACCATTAAATTCAGTGTATGTGCACAGCAACAAATGCTCACAAACTGTTAATCACTGATGGCTTTCACCATGTTTGCACCTTTGTCTGTAACAAAACAAAAACAACTTACCACCAGTCCAGGACTGCAACATGTCTTGAAGAATGCCAGAATGTTAGGTGCTCTGTGGTCTTGTTCCATCAGTCTGACGTTCAGCAAAGCTGATCTAATGTGACTGCCAGATTGGTGGTGGTGGTGGGGGGGCAAGGGTGAGCCAGAGAATGATGCATCGGCAGCAGCAGCAAGTTGCAGCACACACTAGTGTTTGGTTAAGGAAAGACAGACATGCAGGGAGTTATCACCAGTCCAGATATCAGATGTGCAGTGAAAAATGTGACCAACAGTCTCTGCAAGTAGAGCAGCAACAATAGATCACACACCATCATACATTCATTTCATGGCAGTACACTCCTTGAAATGTGGTATGAGATGGTATCTGATACCGTGGATCCAAGTAGTAGTGGAAAAGTTGTTGGAAGCTAATGTCTTCCACAACTGATATAGGCTGAAGATTCAACACCATCATATTGGCAATCGTCTGTGTAATATGTTGTGCCATTGTGGATGTAAAGCATGATGCTTTGTTCGTGCATGCGGAGCATCCATTATTGGAACTGACTGGGGAGGCATCAATGTGGATCGCTTCATGGTGGTGGGCAAACTACTGATGACTGTCTCTGCCTTGTAGATTCACTGGAGTCGCAGCTTGTGGCCAGAGCAGTGGGACTCTGTTTTACTGAGTGGGTAGGAGTGCCATGACTGTTAAGTTATTAAACATTCGCAGCCTAGCCCCCAAGCTCGATCAGCTCCAGGTTCTAGCCGCCCACCATGCCCCTGACATAATCATCTTATCTGAGACCTGGCTAAACCCAAACCTCCCAGACCCAGCCATCGCTATTCCAGGGTTCACTATCACACGGCAAGACCGACCCACCAGAGGTGGAGGGGTGGCTATCTACACTAGCTCAGCCCTACATTTTTCTGTCACTCTCTCAAAAGCTGAACCCAAAGCCTATGAGCTGCTTATGCTGAAATTGTCCCCTCCTTCCTCAATTCCCATCTTTGTGGCTGGAATTTATTGCTGCCCTGGCACCATAGGCACAACAGTCACCGATCTTCTGAGCCAACTGACGTCTCTTGCCCAGTCGGGTGAACTATATGTCATGGGTGACTTTAACCACAACTGGCCAGCCCCCGCTTTTAACAAAACCCAAACTGAGATATTTGCTCTCAACCTTACCCAAACCATTCTGAAACCTACACGGTCAAACTATAAGACCAGGAACCACTCCATTCTTGACTGGCACTTACCTCCCATCCACACTATGTTGTCAGCTCTGGTCTCCTTCCAGACTCCATTAGCGACCACCACCTAACCTACTTGGTCCGCAAAATCCACCGAGTTAAATCCCCTCCCAAATTTATATTCCAACGGTCATATAAATCCCTAAACCTCTCTCCTCTCCTGGAAGAGCTAGCTCACTCTAACTGGGACCCAATCCTAAGATGCTCTAACATGGATGCTGCCCTTACGCACTTCCAGAACACCTTCCTTAGTGCCTGGGACAAACATACCCCCCTGCACCATGCTAGGGTCCGAGGGTCTCACCTTCCCTGGATATCATCTGAGCTGATAGCTTGCCAACAAGCCCACAACAGGACATGGCGTATTTACAAATCCACGCTCCTCCCAGGCGACAAGCTCACCTACCGCATGCTCTGAAACAAGTGCACAAAGGCCACCCGCTTAGCAAAGGCCGAATATTTTAACAGCACCCTAAATGCAAATCTTGGGAGGCCTTCTAAATTTTGGAAAGTCATCAACTCCCTTTTCTCCCCCCCAACAACAAATCCCCCCCCTCCTTCTCGCCCAAGGGACTCTACTCTCCAACCCCCTGACGGTAGCCTCCGAGTTCAATTTCTACTTTACTACTTGTGCTATGACCCTCCTGGACTCCCTTCCTCCTGTAACCCCACCCACTCCCCAGACAGCTACCCCTCCCACTGCCTGGCCAGAACCCTTTCTCTTTCAGACACATCTCCCCCATCGAAACCTTAGATGCCCTTCACTCCCTGAATCCCACCAAAGGTAAATCTCCAGATGGTCTCGACAACAAACTCCTCTTCCTATCTGCCCGGCCATCACTACTCCCCTTGCTGCCCTGTTAAATCTTTCATTCATCACTGAGTCACACCACACAGATGGAAACATGCCACTGTCCTACCACTACCAAAAGGAGGTGACCCTACCTCCGCTGCTGACTACCGTCCAATCTCCCTCCTCCCCACTCTCGCCAAACTCCAGGAACACCTAGTACTGTCTCAACTCTCCCACTTTCTCTCTGAAACTAACTTCTTCACTCCATTCCAGTCCGGTTTTAGAAGAAAACACTCTATCTCCACCTCCCTACTAAGACTCACTGACTCCATCCTCTCTGGGATGGACAAAAGACAAATTACTTCAGCTATTTTCATCGACCTAGCCAAAGCATTTGATACGGTATCCCACTCCCTCCTACTATCCTGCCTATCAGGTGCTGGGCTATCGGCACCGGCCACAAATTGGTTCAGTGCCTACCTACAAAATAGAACCCAATCTACAAAAATAGCTGACTGCACCTCCCCCCGCTCCCTATTACCACCGGCGTTCCCCAGGGCTCAGTCCTTGGCCACATTCTCTTCTCTTCTCCATCCTACTAAATGATCTGCCAAAGGCTTGCTCCACTACCTCAATACACATGTACGCTGATGACATGATCCTCTTTACTTCCGGCCGTACCTACGAAGAAGTCACCTCTAATCTTCAGACCGACTTCAATAAAGTACAACACTGGTTCAACTCCAACCAACTCTCCCTAAATGCCAAGAAAATAGTCTCTATGTCTTTCGGCACTAGACAGAGACTTTCCAGACTTACATCCCCTCTGATCTTCCGTACTCTAAATAACACCACCCTTGAAAACGTGCCCTCCTTTAGGTATCTGGGGATTTGGTTTGATCGCTACCTCTCCTTTTCCACACATGTGGATGCCATCCTATCAAAACTGCACCCTAAGCTAGGCGCCCTCTATAGAAACCGCACTAGTCTTCCGCTTCCGGTGAGACGTGAAATAGTCCTGAAGATGATTCTACCTTCTTTCGACTACTGTGATGTTGTCTACAGCTCTGCCTCCAAGTCCACCTTATCCAGATTTTACCTCCTTTTCAATGCTTTCTGCCGCTTCGCCCTCGATGCCCCCCCCCCGCACCCATCACTGCGAGCTCTTTCATTTGCTGGCCCTTCCATCCCTGAGCAACCGGCGCCTACTTCACAGTGCTAAATTTGTTTCTAACTTCTGGCTTGGTTCCCTTCTGCCCTACCTTGTCTCCTCCCTATCTTCCCCGCCAACCCCCGCCCACGCCCTCAGGTCTACTGACTCCAGGCTATTAGTAATCCCTCACCGAAGGACCTCCGCAGGCTAATCAGCTTTCTCTTACCTCCTCCCTAAGCTCTGGAATGACCTGCCAGCCCAAATCCGCCATTCTTCCTCCAAACACTCTCTGTCCTCTGCCCTCAGTAACTTCTTTGCACCCAGTTGTACCTGCCCCTGACCTCTCCCCCGACTGATTCTCTCCCCCCCTCGATCCCCCTCCTCCTTACGCGCCTGACCAGCGGCTTGGCCTTTGCCCAAATGACTGGCTTATACATTTCCCTAAACAACCCATGCACTTACCTTCTCATGACACTTCTGCTATCTTCCTTCTTATTCCCGTCAACGTCTTCCCTAAGTCAACCCCTTCATCTTTCCCTGTGTTTACTACCCAGACCTGTCACCTCTCCCTGGCCCCAAGCTCAGGCTTCAATTTCTCTCTGCCAACTTGGTGCATCATACTTCAAATCAATCTCTAGATATAGGCACTTATGTAATCATGTATAGTTCTAGATGTGTAATGAAATATGTTATGCCACCCTTCTTGTGGCACATGTATGTACTGTCTCCTCATGTAATAAGTTTTGTAATAGCCACACTTAACTATGTAACAATTGTTTGAATTGCTTGACTCCAAGTTCAACTAACTTATTGTTTTATGTATACCCTCCTCCCTTGTACCCCCCCCCCCGGTCGCACCGTGAGACAAGCATCTTTTTGCTCAGTGTGCCTCTCCTGGTGAAACATTTTCAATAAATAAATAAATAAATTATTCAGAGTCAGATCTGTCGGTACCACTTCCATTGACAAAAGTACCTGCGTGACCATGGGAGGGGTTTGGTCCTGGTGAAACCCAGGGTGCAGACCTAGATGAGCCTTGATACAGTTGCAGTAACACATGATGATGTGTGGGTTATCACCTGATATGAGCACCAGAGCTTTAAAGCCTCCCTCTGGGGTTTTCTCAAAACGGCTGTCACCTGTCTCTTCCCTAGACAAACCCTCTCAGCCTGAGATGCCCCAACTAACTGAGATGCTACCTAAACATTACGACTTGGGCAGAGCACAACTGTGCTCATACTCCTCCTGTTCTCACAGCATATATAAAAATGGACCATTTAGGCCCACCAGCAAAACAGGGTGAGCCTATAACTGTGCACTCCTTTCTCTCACACTGGGCCCACTCTATCCCAACTGTGACTCCTCCTTATTCTAACTGCTAGCCTTACAACTTGCTGCCTGGGTGATGAATTCACACTGCACTTCTTCCTACTGACTGCAATGTTTAATACTCTATTGTAATACCTGTTTTTGGTATTGTTGTCTTACAATGTCCCTGTGTTCTGGTCACTTTATATTAACTCTTCACTACTATTTGCCTGGTGAAATCTGATGCTTGTAAAGTTCCTGTTGTGCTAATTCTATGTAATGTAATCATCCACTTGTATTTGCCTGATGTTCATGTAGGTACTTTGTAATGTACCTTGTAATCTCCCGGGTCACACCTGAAAATAGGCACTTGGCTGTCTAGTGTGCTTACCGGTTAACAAAAGCAAATAAATAAATAAATAAATGAGCATGCCCAGGGGCGTACTAAGACACAAGGTGCTTGCGCCGAATGCCTTATGCACCTGGGCGTGCTCTTATCAGATGATAACCCACCCCTGGGAGTGTGTTATTGCACTTATAAAATGGGCCCCTGGTAAAGAAGTTAATTTGAAAAAAAAATGGAGTACAAATGTTCATAAAATTAGTAAAAATATGATATCTGTAGAAAATATAAAAAGTAGTCCCTCTGTTTAATTGAAAATCTCTGTAGCAGGTCACTGTGTGTCTGTGTCTATAGTAGCTACTCAGTGACTTTGCCTGCAGATGCTACCCATACAAACTGTGAAAGTATGTTTTTATTTTTAAAAAAATATTTTTCTTACTTTTCCACAGTTTGACTGTAAGGCACTGGGACCGATTGTGTAACAGCTGGGCTGACCTATTATGTGTGCTATTTCTTGCGCACTGCCGAAGATGTAGAAAGGATTTCTGTATATGGTTTCTTTTTCTTTCTTTTTTTTCTTAATGCCTTCCTTTTGTTTGATTTCAGTTCGGGAATTCTGAGAAACGGCTGGCTAAGTGGGAGCGAGCATGTCCCTCAGCAGCCCCCATAGACGTACGTTTCTGGATTTGTATTTGCTATTGCCGTACATGGAAGTAACATCAGGCGCTTGCTCTATTTTAACTAAACCATTTCTTATTTTTTTAAACTTCATTTTCATTTGTATAAAATAGTGAGCATTGTACAAGCTAGCAAATGATATCTGTGTGTGTGAGCCGACCGCTGAGAACTGACTTTCGCTTTTGTGGTCGGCTTTGGAGATCGTGGTCCAATTTTGAGAGCAGAGTGATTTTTCTCTTTTTTTACTTTAGTTTGCTTGGAGTGAGAGTCACTGAGTTGATGGGCAGACATGAGGCCACCTAGAACACAGTTCAGCAGGTACTTTTGTGAACTTTGTTGTCGTGGGGGGGGCGCTGGATTGTTTCATAATGATATCCCCATGCTGCGGCCATTTCCTGCTGTTGTGCTGTGAGCTGTGCTAGTCTGTGTTTTTAATTACGGCAGGCACAGCTCAGTGATTTATTTTTGTTATGTGGCTCAGGAGTGGCAGTAAGTGCCGGTTGGCTACTATATCTTCTGATAAGGACACGGCTCAGAAGATGTAGTAGCCAATCAGATTGCTGGATTTCTGAGGCCCATTTTAAAAGAGTGATTAAGCTTCATGTAGTTCTGCAATGATGTGGTTAAATTAGACAGCAATTTCCCTTGGCTTATAGTTCTGCCACAAAAAGAACAGACTGCCCTCCTTATATCCTCCTTAAACACAGTAAAATGAAGAGCCTTATGAATAAACATCAGTGTTGCTTGTTTAGTTTTCTTAGGGGAGGGACGACCCTTATGCTTCTTACCACTGCCTCTACTGTCCTTGCTTCTAGTTCTAGAGGCTGTTTAGCCAACTGTCTTTTTTTTGTCCTCTGCCCTCAGTGTACATATTATACTTTGCCTCATCCTCAAAATCACTTACATTTTCCTCCAATGAAGATGATGTGTCACTTGACAATTCATTAGGTGGGAACTACTCAGAAACAGATGAGTGCTCCCCCTCGGCAACATTTTCAGGAGGAGTGACAAGCTGAGAATCAGGAGGCGTCACAGAAATATAGAATTAAGATGACAGATAAGGACTGCTTGGCTCACCCAGTCTGCTCTAATTACTGAAAGTCACAGAAAACCATTGCAGGAGGAAATACCATGCTTAGATACAATAGTTATCATCCACTCCATCTCCTCCGTGGTATCCCTAAAGGACAGTTTTTGAGATTTTGAAGAAACTGCTCCACTGAGGCTACCTATCTTCATCAAGCTGATGAACTGCAGGATTACTTCATTGATAGAGGCTACAATCCATTACTTTTGGAGGAGGCTAACAAATATGCCCTCTCTCAGGTCCACAGCTCCTGCTTAACACCTAGGCCATATAATTCTTTTCATGATGAATGCATTAACTTTTTCACAGAATTTAATTCTGTTGGTCCAAAAATTGCAAGAACTCTTAAGAGATATGGGCAGGGGATGAAGGCAGATAAGGACCTCAAAGAGGTCATGGGGGATGCTTGTTGGGTGGTCTATAGCAAGGGTGTGAGCATCAAAGACAAGGTTGTCAAAAGCCACTTTGTTTCCAGTAGGCATGCTCCCCACTATGTCCTCTCAGTTAGTCCTATTGGCTCCCACAGATGTGGGAATTGTAATGCTTGTAAATTTATGGTCCAGGGCACTATGGGCACTAGTCCCACAGATGGATCCACTTACGGGCATCAATCACATCAAAACAAACCCAAGACGAGGCAACAGACTCAGGACTCTGTTACAACAGGAGAGTGGACTCACGTTTACTTTGGGTGCTCAGCATCCAGCAGGACTCAGTGATGCGTGGGATGTGGTCCCATTCCTTTAACTCTTGTCACTGTTGTCCTTAACTACTTACCTTGTACTTGACTAGGCTAATCAGCTCATTTTCTCCAGCTTAACATTGGTAAATTATTGATTCTAATTTTGAATGTTAATCAATATTATTAATTTTTACTTATTCTTCTTTCTATGTCATTTTAGGTGCTTTGCTCTGGATTTCTTTTTTTTTTTTTTACCACATGCTCATCTCCACTCAAGAGACTATTATCTAATTAACTATATAATTTTCTCTTGGGCTTCCATGTTTTTCTGTGCCTTTACAATAAAGGTATGCTGCATACAGCTTTGTTTTTCACCTCCATTTTGCTCACCTTCTTGTTTTCCTCATAGGATCCGCCCAATTGCCTCTGGATCATCTTGGTAACCTTTCACTGCACCAGCTCTAGTTTGTCAATATCCTTCCTCAGGTGATGACACCAAAACTGTGCACAGTACTCCAGATGGTGCCTCACCAGGGACCTGTACTGGGGCAGAACCAACTTGCTACTCCTGCAGCCAACACCCCCAGTATACAACCCATTATTCTTGATGCCTTGTTGCATTAACTTGTTTGTGTGAGGGAGTCACTGATTAATTAATTAATAATTGTTTTTATTCTTTGGTAACCAGGTAAGGACCACTATGCAGAAATGCCTGTTTTCAGGGGTGAGCCGGGAGCATTGGGGAAGTTCCTCCCATCCAGTATTCGGTGCGTGGATTCTGTCTACCCAAGTGCTTTACTTTGAACCTCAACTGCAAGACCTTAGACCATTTCTTTAGTTTTGCTAGGTTCTTCTGCAGCTTCCGCACCCCTTCCTCATGCTCTAACCTGCCGCATAGTTTTGTGCTGTCAGCAAAGAGACACAACTTTCCCCAGCTACCTTCCAAATGTCACTTACGAACATATTAAAAAAGACTGATCCCTGCAACACTCAACCTGTGACCTCCCTGTCCCCTGATTTAGTGCTGTACACCATTATGTTCTGTTACCTCCCCTTTAGCCAATATCCTACCCACCCAACCAAACACTGCTCCATTCCTAAGTCCTCCAATTTCTTCAGCAACATCCTGTGTGGCACCAAATTGAAGGCCTTGCTGAAGTTAAAGTAGAGAAAACTTACCACCTGTCCCCTGTCAGTCACTTGTTGACCCAAAAACAGTATCAGGTTGGTTTGGCAAGACTTCCTTGGCACAAACCCATGTTGCTCGTCATCCTGTAGTCTGTTGTCCTCGAGGTAAGCAACCAAGTTTTCCTTCACTACGGTCTCCATCAGTTTACACACAATGGAGGTAAGTATGACAGGCTTGTAGTTGCCTGGATCCTTCCTGCCCCCCCCAACCCCTTACCCAGTCTAGTCATCTTACACCCTCCACCCCTCCCACAAATCTTCAGAGGCCTCATTTTCTTATTCATCTTTTATCTATGCTCCTTTTTCACCAGTAGACCCCCTTTGGCTCCCATCCTACCCAGCCCCATTACCTATTGTCTTCCAGACATACCTGGTTCAATCTAGTACCCCCGAGTTGGAATGGAGCCTGTGGTGGGCTGGCAGGGGTCATCCTGATAGGTGGGATTTTCTGCCTTGTTTTCATCCCACTCCCTAGGTTGGCACATGTGCTGTGGTGTGGATGTACAGCATGATGACATCACACACATTCAGTGCTTGCACCTAGCCCTCTGAGAGGTGGACACTGCTGTACCACCTAGCCTTGGCTAGCTGGCAGCTAAGCAGCGACCTGCACTGCCCCCCTGAAGAAGAAGATCTGTCTATGGACATGTAATCCTCCAACTCTAGGCTGGCCCCCAAGCAACTGGTCTGTTCCCGATCCCAAGTCAATGGTGTGGTAGGTGGTATGGCAACTAGTACTTCAGCTCACCACTCCACCAGGCCAGTCCCCAGGCCTGGTTTTAAAACAACTGCAGGTGCCTCGTACTGTGCCACAAGCAACCCCCTTCAATTTTATGTATTTTATTTATTACAGTCTTGGAATTTTATATACTTCTGAGTCAGAGACTCATTTACAAAGATTCCATGTCCAAAAGAAATCATAACAATTAGCTAAATACAACAATGTAACAAAAACATGACATGGATCTAACAAAAAAACAAAATACAATCAGAGCCGTCATTATATCAGACTTTGTGAAAACTTAAATTGTTTTACCAGGTAAGCAATACAGAGAATCAGATAACTCTTGTTTACAGTTGCGACCTGGTGGGAGAAGAATAGGGAGCAAAATTTGAAGTAAGCACAATAACAATAAAATACAGCTAAACAATCAAGTCAAGTCAATACATAGTCAACACAAGGTTTATTTATATAGCACCCTATCTCTCAGGGTGCCATATAGGGAAACATGTACCAATGGAAATATAAATATCGAATTATGCTTAGTAAATGGATATCACTAATTAAAACAGTAGGCTTGCTCAAAATAGTAAAATGTTAACAATTCTTTAAAGGCTTCCTCTGAACAAGCAGAACAAATATGTGGTGGTAAAGAATTTCAAGGAGATTTTCTAAACGTTTGTCTGACCAGACATACAAATGGGAGGGCTGGTCCTTCCACTCTCTCATTCCATGTTTCTCTTCTCTTGTCTCTTAGATACGGCCTAGGTGGTATGGAATTGGGAAAGTTGCCCTAGCCATGGTGCCACCATGCTGTAAATAGAAGCGGATTGTAGTTGTGATCACAAATGACCATGCAGAGCTTTTGCAGGGGACCAGGTAATGCACGCCTGCATTAGGCTTTTAAGAAGGCTATGGTCCCACTGCTAATACTAAGCACCTTTTGTTGCCAGCACTTGTGAAACACTGCCAGTAAAGCACTTGACAAACTGTTCTACACAGGCTCATCAGCAGAAGTTCTTGTACAAGTCAACAGAGATATACAGTGCCAGTCCATACTGTAACATCTTGTGAATACATCCCTTTTTATTTGTTTATTGAGATCTTGGATTAACACCTTAGAGCAGAAAGTTCTTTCATAGGTTCCACGTCAAGTATGACACAAACAAGAATACAGATATGTTCCATGGATACAGATACAGCAAGAAACAATTGAAAACTGCTTCCAGGCATAAATTCTAACAATAGTTGCACAATCTAAGCATGTACAGGGTGCAGAGTCAAAACAAATGCTAACGTTTCACTAGATGAGGGTAACATAACATGAGGACGCTTGTTTAAAAAAGAGAATTGTACAACTAACAACATAGGCAAATAATTGGATTGTGCCTGAGTCAAAGAAAGAAGGTCTCATACCAATAGAGAGGGACAGGGGAGGGAGTAGGAAAGTGCTGGGAGGGAGAATGCAAACAGAGGTGGGGGGGTAGGATGGGGATAGATAGGAGGGAAAGGGAAGAATGGCTATGTATTCAAAGTGGAATAAGGGGAGGAGGGTGGGGGAAGGGGTGGAGGAGAGTAGGGAGGGTGAGGTGATGTAGGTAATGGGGTGATGATGAAGATGTATTAAGGTGGTAGAGAGGAAGGAGGTATGGAATGATGGAGGGGCAGAAAAGGGAGCAGGAGGTGGAGGGAGGTAGGAGGGAAAATAAATAATTTAGGCAGGGGTAGAAAGCCCATGAAAGTGTTAACTTGATTGGGAGCCCAAGAAATGGACATGAAGCATAACATTTTACTAATCAATAGAGATCACAGAGATTGCAAATGGTAGGAGCAAGGTAAAGGCAAATTAACAGTAGCAGTTACAGGTTGCCAGTGAGATTAGATGCTGCTGGAGTTTTTTCTTAAATGAGCCCAGCAAAGTAGCATTGGTTACGTCAGGGGGCAGGGAGCTGTACCACTGTGGAGCTCTGTATGAGAATGCACGTTGTCCAAAGGCGGTGTGGCACCATGGGATTCTGAAAGCCTGTTTGCCAGAGCTTCTGGTACTGCATGGGTTATGTACAGGGAAAAGAAGGCCCGTTATGCCATTACTTTGACTTTTTATGGCTGTGGGTGGAGCCTACAGTCATCTTGCTGTCTGCAGCTAGAAAAATGGAATACCATGGAACACATTTTTGGAGTTTTCAATGTATCCTTCCACATCTACAAATCACTATGCACTTGAAATAAAGTACTCCCTTTTTTCTGTTTAGAATAATGGAGACAGAACTCTAAGCTGCTTAAAAGGTAATAGCATTCACTTTGATAAATTTTCACATATCATGATGGAATACATAGGCCAAACAAAAACAATTTTAATTGGTGACTTCAGTGCTGCTTGGGGATGCTCTAGGGAACATAAATTGGAAAATTCCATGAGCTGTTTGAATCTGATTCAAATAATATCCCCACAAGGAAAGGTATGTTAACTAGTAAAGGTAACATCCTGGATTTGACTTTTGTTTCTCCAGAATTGACAGTAGTGGAAAAAAATGTTTGCGCTCCCAATTTAGGGATCATAATGTTGTTAAATGTATGATTTCTGTTGATGATACTACTATTCCATTAGCTGCAGTTCCAATGATGTATAAGAGAAGCTATACTAAATTTAATAATTTGTTGTTTAGAATATATTTACAGGAGATGCCGTGGAATAGGATTTTTCTTATCCCTGATATAAATCTAGTGGTTCAGGAATTCATGACAATTTTTATAGAGGCATGTGATAAATTTGCTTCACAGAAAAAAATTATCCAACAATTAAGATATTTGCCATGGATAACAGTAAACATCAAGAAGTTAATTAGGACAAGAAATCAACTTTGGAAGAAAGCTAATAAAACATCACCGGCCCGTCAGCACAGCGGTTGGATTTCTGCTTGTGATGCCAGCGACCTGGGTTCGGGAACAGATCTGTGTCATCAGAGGGCTGGCAGGGGGGAGAAGGATCAAGCATCTCTGGGGGGGGAGGGTGGTGAGTATTTGGTGCAGGAGTGACACCTGGCGGAGGCTGGGCATGTCGCAAGCACTGATGCCTCCTGATCTCACGGGCGGGGTGGATGCTGGCTCTCATTGCACATCCCCGGCCCACTGGCTGCCTCTATGAAGCCCTGCCTCTGGCTTCAATTAGCCTCCCAGCTGGCTCTCCAGGATAGGAACCAGGATTGCAGCACTTAAGGGGAGACAGTGCTACAACCCCCGAGGGGTAAGCCGGGGGTGCCAGGGAGTGCACAGGCAAAAAACTGGAGGAGGAAGTGCAGGGGTCTGTGACTGGGGCAGATGCCAGCAGTATAAATAAAAAAAAAGCTAATAAAACACTAAATTGTGAAGTATGGGAAAGGTTTTAAAAAATAAGAGATAGAGTAATTCAGGAAATCTAAAGCACTACACTATAAACAAAAAATTAGAGAAACAACAGATCCAAGAACTTATTGGTCCTTAATAAAAAATCTCATAAATCCAGTTAAAAATCAAACTGAGATAAAGCTGAGTCAAAATGGTACAGTGCTTAAAACAAATAGCGCTGCAAATCTTTTGAATAATTACTTCATAAAGCTTCCTGATTTAAAACCAGCAATTATATCTAGTACAAAACAGATACATAATGTAACAACACAACATCAAAACGGAGAGGATTTACAAGACAATAATCTACCCAAGTTTAGATTTAGGGTAGCAACAAAAAATGGAAGTATTACAAATTATATATAAACCAAAGATCAATAAGGCTAGTGGCCCAGATAAAATAGAAAATATATTATTAAAAGTGGCTGCCCTGGAAATATCACCAATATTAACGGATATCTTTAATTGGAGTATAAGGGAAGGACAGTTCCCATTGAGTTGGAAACTTGCTAAAGTGATCCCTGTAGATGGGGGGGGGCAGATTCTATGGATGCCTCTAACTATTGGCCAATAGCTTTATTGTCAACAGTTTCTAAGATATTGGAAAAGATAGTTCATGGTCAATTGATGGAGTACCTTGAGAAACATAACAAATTAACTAAATTTCAGTCAGGTTTTAGGCAGGGCAGGTCCACGGTTAGTACACTCATGGACTTCTTAGATTTAATAGCTACCCCTCTTGGGGATGTGAAGTCTATGGGTGCAGTATACGTGGACCTGTCAAAAGCGTTTGATTTGGTGGACCATGAAATTTTAATAAGAAGACTGAGGAAAATAGGGCTCGTGGAAGAAACCTGTAATTGGTTTCCATCTTATCTCGATAAGATATCTCAGTTTATCTTAAATGGCCAGCAGTCTAAAATAGATTTTGTGACAAGAGGGGGTACCCCAGAGATCTATACTGGGTCCTCTCTTGTTTATAATCTATTTGAATGATTTACCAAATTACATTAAGCATTCCCATATCAGAATCTATGCGGATGATGCCATGCTGGTATCTGTAGGCAAAAATCCAGAAGAGGTAAAACAAAGATTGCAAAAAGATTTCTTGGCTATGCAGAGACATTTTTCCTCTTTGGAGCTAATGATAAACAATAAAAAAAACCACAGACTATGTTCTTTGACCCTGAGAGGAAATATAAAAGCATTCCAAAAATAAAGATAATGACTCAGGAAGGAAAAATGTTAGAACAAATGACAGTGCATAAATACTGTACCTAGGTATTTAAATTGACCAACATCTAACATCTGAAAAACATGTAACAGAATTAGTAAGGAAAACAAATGCAAAAGTAGGAGCAATGAGACGTATATCAAATTGTATTTCAAAAGAAATGAGCTTAACTATAGCAAATCAATTAATTCTACCTGTAATTGAATACAGAAACCATATTTATAGGCATGCCACATTTATAGGCATACCACAAAAAAGCAATTGTAGAATCCTGATGTACTCTACAACAGAATAGCGAGCTATGTACTAAGATGTGATCCTAGAACTCACCACTGTACAATGTATTTAAATCTTGGTCAGAATTCATTAGATTTATGGGCCAAGAGTACTTGGTTAAGCCAAGTACAGGGACTTTTCAAAAGCAAACCTTTGCATAACTTAGTAGACCATCTACAAAAGTCAAAACATGGCCTAAATCTAAACAATATGGGGGCTAGAGAATTGGTAATTCCAAGAATAACTAACTGATTTAGTACTATTACCTTTCAGTACAAGGTTGCTTCTTGTTGGAATCATCTTCCCCCCTTTCTTCGTGATCAGGAACTATCAACCGCTGCATTTAAAACAGCAGTGAAACAAGAATTAACTTTTCGCTGTAAATGTAATAGGTGAATATTTGGTATCTAACAATCAAATGCCTGTGATCTTGTTGTAATAATTGTTTGTGTCAAGTGTATTGAAACTGTTTGTTACTTGTTGATGTAGATAGTTTTCATTTCATATTTTGTACTTTGTTACTATGGCAGCAACTAGTGTTCTTTATGTAAACAGGTATGCCTTGTATATAGGGATTCTTAGAACCCTAATGGCAATATCACTGCATAAATACATTTTACTTACTGTCAGATGGCCATTAAGAAACTGAAATAGCTTGTTAAATACTGGTTGCCTATTAAAGTGGAGATCTGTTTGCCCCCTTCAAAATGCAACAACTTGCACATTTAAATATTTAGCATTTAAACATCTTCTTGCTCCTAGCTTCAGTTGGGTAGGTATTGTCTTTCAAGAAAGATTCATACCTCATAAATGTCACCCTTTCCCAGCATCGAAAGATTTACAGTGTTTTAACCTCTTAAGACACTATCTGATAAGAACTGTCACAGGCATATGCCAGATCTTCTGTGAACTATCCAGGCAAAATATATAGCAGTCAGTGAGCCTTTTTTACTATGCTTTTTAGGAAAATAAATATATTGAGCTACAGCAAACACACACACACACACCCACACACACACCATCCTCATGGCCACAACATTTGAAATAAATACTGCAATCTAATATGTTCTATAGAGACTAATGGATAGGTAAGTGTGTATTATGGATTTTTTTCACACACCTGAGGTGTGTGATGACTAGGCTTGGCAGTTTGTGATTTAAACCATTTTCCATCAATTAACATCGAGATGAACAACTTAGTCAATTTCAATGGATATTTATAATCGTTGATTTACACAGAAATGAGTTCACCACACGCAGTACTCGTATCACTATAATTTATTGAATTTACTGATTAGAAGTCTGTAAATAAATCTCTCTACTACTGCTTGTGATCACCTAGTCTATTAACACCTAATTTGTAATAGCAGCATGCCTGTGTGCTTTCCCGTGTCAGCTTCTGAGCTGTTAATTGAATCAGTAATCCTCAAATTAGAAGCATGGTATCAACCGCACATTTAGTTACACGACCTCACAGCATGGGTCAAAAAAGGAAATGTGCAGATGAGTATTGCTTTGAATTCCCAGAACTAGAATTGAAAATCGTAAAAAAGACCGGTAATGGGGAAAATGTTGACATTCTACGGTGCAAGATTTGTAAAACTGAAGTATCGGGTCAAGCAAATGGTGTTCCACTATCCAGTACCAACCCCCCGGCCCCGCCAGAGTTGTCCCCTGCCTGTAGTTTTCTTGGTTAGAAGCAGCACAGTACATTCATGCGCATTGGGATAGTGTGTGTGACTTTTTAATTAATGAGGAGGTAGAGCATCAGTCTAAAAAAGCCTCCAAATTACGGAGACTTGTCACGGATGATTAGAGTCAAAGAGAACTGTACTGTAAGCTTACATTTTTGTGCAGCTTTCTTGGTAAAATCCATGTGATACATGTCCAAATGGAAACAAAAGCACCTCTGATACACAAAATTGATAGACTACTGAACTTTGATCTGAACGTGGCAAGTGATGTAAAAACTTCATTAAAAGATGTTGATTTAAAGTCAATGGGTTCTAAAAGACAATCCCTGTCTGCAGCAATGCATTCTTTCTCCAGAAATTTTCATTCAAAGCTAAGCGCAACACTGACACGAAATACCTCTGAAGGCCTTTGTGGTGCTGGTTCTTTGTTTGACAATTGCCGGATTTTTGACCCGTTTGCTAAAAAACAGCTCTCTACTGATGTATCAAAGTATGGTGCCATAATTTTGGCACTTTTCATTGCAAAAAAGATGACTTTGAGCGGGACTTTTATTTACATATGAAACTGGATGTTCCCTCTGACCACATGATCGCTCCAATGGAGTACTGGAAGAGTGAAATGCTAAACCTTCCTGTACTGTCCAGTGTTGCACTGGCAATGCCCGTTACATCTACTGCCATGAGCGCTCATTTAGTCTATACAGAAAAGTGCAAGATAAACTTAGAATGCGCCTGTCAGAGGAGAGACTAGGGCTACTAAACATATTGTACCACAACAAGGACATACCAGGAAGTTTTGATGCATTTAATGACACAGACATTAAAAAATAAATAGAGTGAGGAATTGCACAGCTGAATCCAGCATCGATTGCACTTTGGGGGGGGCGCATGTTGTATTTGCTTCACATAGATCTGCGATATGTCTGAGTGTCTCTGTATAAGTCTGTGTGTCTCTGTGTCTACTTGTCTGTGTCACTGTACTGATTAATTATTATATTGCATGTTTCCTATTTACAAGCTGATTTTGACAAATTTTGACACAATAAAGATGAATATTTTTTGAGAAAAAATCAGAAAATAAACCTCGATTTTATCAGTCGATTTTGGTTAAAAATAAAAATCGAAAACTGCCAAGCCTAGTGATGACCCATAAACCTTGAGAGCGAGACTCGAGAGGTTTATGTGATCATCACACATACCTCAGGTGTGTGAAAAAAAAATCCATCATACACAGTTACCTAGCCATTATTCCCTATAGAACATATTAGATTGCAGTATTTATTTCAAATGTTGTGGCCATGAGGATGGTGTGTGTGTGTGTGTTTGGTAGGTACAATTTTTATTCATAAAATAATGAATATGGATAACTCTACTGAGCAGAAGCTCATTTACAGTGAGGTCCAGGATGCCAGTTCCAGTTACTCTTACATTTGTTATACATTAGTAATATCGAATACATTAGACACAACATATCCGACTAAGAATAAACATAACTTTTACAATGACAACTACATTTTCAAACATCCTCACACAGACTAAACAAGCTATACAGGCAATATTTACAAAAATATATCTAAAGTGCAAATATCTCACATGGCTGTGTCAGGAATCTAGATGTATAATTTTCCATTACTTGTTTTCTAACTAAGTCCCCATCAATATTTATATGATTAATGTACCAGTCCTTTATTAAATTTAATTGGAATTCTCTGTTCAAAGGTCTTAACTTCCCAGGTAAATTATTCCACAAATGAGGTTTGCTGCAGCTCCAAATGTTACTTGAAAATGTTTCTTGCACGTTCTACTCCGTTTTTTTCATGGTTGCTAAATGAAGCAGTTTTACAAAACAACATATTTTTCCATGCTGCCTAAAAAGTACTGTAAATCGCACACACCAGCAATTATAAAAAATAAAGGATAGGTAAGTGTGTATTATGCATTTATTTTCACTCACCTGAGGTGTGTGATGACCAATAAACATCGAGAGCTCGAGAGGTTTATGTTGTCATCACACACACACACACTGAGGGTGTGTGAAAAAAAACCATCATACACACTTACCTACACTTTATTTTTTATAATTGTTAGTGTGTAGGATTTACAGTACTTTTTTAGGCAGCATGGAAAAATACTTTGTTTTGTAACACTGCTTTATTTAGCAGCCACGAAAAAAACTGAGTAGAATGTGCAAGAAACATTTTCAAGTAACATTTGGAACATTTCAACAGAAGCTGAACATGAACAGAAACATCTAGTTTTGGAAATGGAACTGTCTGGTTTGAGCTACGAGTTCAAAACACTGCGTTTGTAGTAGAGAGTCCTGGTGCTGCTTCTGGTGGTTTTCTGTGGATCACAGTCTTCTTGTAAGCAGTCAGTCTGTAGATTTGATGTGGATCAAATGAGAGAGTGCCTCAGAAAAGTACTAGCAAACAGGCAAGAAAGAGGGGTGGAGGTACAATGGGGAGTAATCAAAACAGCCATCACAGTGGCAACAAGCGTTTGTGTAAAGCAAATCAACAAAACACAATGAAGGAAAAAACCACTATGGTTCTCAAAAGAGGTGGAAGGGAAGGTTAAGGAGAAAAGGATAGCATTCAGGAAATATAAGGAAACACAGAAGGAGCAGGACAGAGAACTTTATCAGTTAAAGCAGAAAGAGGCTGGGAAGGCAGTCAGAATAGCAAAGGCCCAAACTGAGGAAAGGATAGCCAACTCTGTTAAGAAGGGGGATAAGACCTTTTATAGGTACATTAGGGAGCGAAGAAAGACCAAAGAAGGGATACTGAGGCTTAATAAAGGGGAGGGAATGTGGGTAGAGGGTGACAGTGAAAAAGCAGGGATACTGAACGAATATTTCTGCTCAGTATTCACAAAGGAAGAGGAGGGAGGTACCTAAACCAACCAAGAGAAACACTCTGAAGATGGGGGTCTATACCAGTCCATTTACAGAAGAATGGGTTCTGAAAGAACTAATAAAATTGAAGGTGGACAAAGCAATGGGGCCTGATGGGATTCACCCAAGAATTCTAAAGGAACTAAGGGTAGAACTAGTGACACCGCTGACTACTCTCTTTAACAAATCATGGGAGGATGGAGTGGTACCTGAGGACTGGAGGAGGGCGGATGTGAATCCTCTTCACAAAAGTGGGAGCAGAACAGAGGCAGGAAACTACAGACCAGTTAGTTTGACCTCAGTGGTAGGGAAAATGATGGAAACACTTCTGAAGGAAAGAATTGTTGAGTACCTAGAGGCCAGTGGAGCACAGAACCCAAGGCAGCATTGATTCACGATGGAAAGGTTGTGTCAGATGAATCTAATAGATTTCTTTGACTGGGTGACCAAAGTAGTAGACCAGGGAGGGGCTGTGGACATGGCCTACTTAGATTTTAGCAAGGCATTTGATACAGTCCCACACAAAAGATTAATACACAAGTTAGCCAGCCTTGGAATGGGTCCCAAGGTGGTAGCCTGGATAAAAAATTGGCTAGACAACAGGACGCAAAGGGTAGTAGTAAATGGAGTCCACAGTGAAGAAAGGAGGGTTACTAGCAGGGTACCGCAGGGTTCAGTACTAGGGCAGTTCCTTTTTAATGTCTTTATAAGTGACATTGCAGAGGAACTGGAATGAAAAGTATGTCTCTTTGCAGACGACACAAAAATCTGCAACAGGGTTGATACACAAGATGGAGTGGAAAGGATGGGAAGGGACTTGGCAGGGTTGGAGGAATGGTCAGATGTATGGCAGCTCAGATTCAATGCAAAGAAGTGCAAGGTAATGCACCTGGGAAACAAAAACCCAGGGGTAGAGTACACAATGGGGGGTGAGATACTGACAACAGTAAAAATGGAAAGGGACCTGGGGGTAATTATATCAGATGACCTAAAGGTGGGCAAGCAATGTGAGAAGGCAGTAAGGAAGGCTGGGGGGATACTGGGATGCATAGGGAGAGGCATCAATAGTAGAAAACAGGAAGTTGTTATCCTCTGTACAGACAGTTGGTGAGACCCCATCTGGAGTACTGTGTGCAGTTCTGAGACCCCATCTCTGCAAAGACACAGACAGAGTGGAGGCTGTCCAGAGGAGGGCAACCAAAATAGTGCAGGGTCTGCACCAGAAGGCATAATGAAGAAAGACTAAAGGAGCTTAATATTATACCCTTGAGGAAAGAAGGAGAGCGGGGACATGATAGAAACTTCAAGTACCTCAAGGAATCAACAAAATCCAAGAGGGTAGCATCTTTCAGAAAAGAGATGTGCAAGAACAAGGGCGCAATCTGAAGATAGAGGGGATGGCTCAGAGGTAGTGTGAAGAAGCATTTTTTACAGAGAGGTTGTGGATGCATGGAACAGCCTCCTGAGGAGGTTGTGGAGTCAAGAACAGTGGGGGAATTCAAGAATGCATGGGACAGACATAAGGCAGTCCTAGCCGGGGGTAGGAGGAAGTAAGCTGTTAGTTAACTAGGATCTGCAGCTTATCTGTTAGGCAGGAAAATGGGCAGACTAGGTGGGCCAAGCGGTCCTTATCTGCTATCACATTCTATGTTTCTATGTTTCTATCATGGTTTAAAATTAAACTATTTAGGCCTACTGTTTGAAATTGAGTGCAAGCATTTACTTCCTGTGGCTCAGAGATTAATATGTGTTTCCATAGCGTCGGGGTCAATTGTTTGCCATGGAGAGTTGTGGGAGGAGTGAAAAAGGTTAGGAACTGTCTCAAAATGTATGGTTTGTTTTTCTTTTTGAGAGAACCATGACTTTTACTGAGTGCCGAGAGGCAACTTCGAGAAGGAAAGCGACATCAAGTACCTCAGCTGTGGTGGTTGAAAAATGTGAGTACCCACCTGAACTGTCTCGAGCTCCGTGTGGCACATGGTCTGTGTGGCTGGCATTTTGTGCTTTGGCCAAATGCGGTAACATCCGGATTTGTCAGTTATGGTTTTTTGGACAACGAATAACTCAAAATCAGGTTATTATGATGTTTGCCAAACACCATAATCTGGATGATATTATAGGTCACCAGTAATTATAAAACAATAAAGAAACTGTTTATCAATCAATCAATCCTTTATTTAACCAGGTGAAGCACCTTTGTGCAAGAACTCATTTGCAAGGTGGGCCTGGGGAAGTTTGCAATCATAAACAGACAATATCAAACATGATAGGTAACAAAACACTAGGGATACATAAAAAAAGAAAAGCAATTGTCACATTGTCAGCATTTGAGTACATGATAATGAGGTGGGCAGGTGATTGTACATACAATATTGGACAATGGGTTATAACAAAATGATATAAAGTGCTGTTCAGGGATAAACAAATCATCCAATAGACATTTACTTGATGCAACCACATCTCACACAGCGTGCAAAACTTCCCACTGACAAAGGTGGTGGGTGAAGTAGTAGAGCAGGCAGAGGGAAGAGGAAATCAGGGAGGGGGAGGGAGGGATCAGGTGGTTCAAGGTAGCAGATGGGCAAGACCAGGATGAATAGGCTGGGGAAGTAGGCTGAGAAGGGGTCTGAGAGAGGGGGAATGGGGGACTGAACAAGTGTGCATATGTGCACTAGCGCTAATACTGCACTCAGTCGGCGGCTGGCCGTGGAGGTGAAAGGTGGGCTGTGCCAGTCGCCAGCTGGGGACGGATGGGGAAGGTGCTGGGTAGGCTGGCATGGCTGGGTGGGGGGCCCTCTAGACTACCAGGTAAATGGAGATTCTTTCATTATTATGTACAGTTCAGGGATGGGGGCCACTAGCCCACCAGGGAAACGGGGACTTGTTGTTTTATTTATGTATAGTTGTGGGGGGGGCCACTAGACTACCAGGGCAATGGGGAGTCATTTTCTTATTTATGTACAGGTCGTGGGGAGGCACTAAACTACCAGGGCAATGGGGATTTGTTTTCTTATTTATGTACAGTTCAGGGGGACACTAGACTACCAGGGCAACGGGGATTCATATTTATTAATATACAGTTGGGGGGGTACTAGACTACCAGGGATACAGGACCATACATTTTTTATTAAACAGTTTGGGGAGGCCGCTAGACTACCAGGGCTACCTATCTGCTGCATTTACGACTGGCAACTAAGGGGTCAGGGCATAGGTGGGCAGGGTTGACCGCGCCGCCCTGGTGTTGCGACTTGCGACATGCTTGCCAGGTATGCCCGCGGTTAAAGGCGTACATGGCCACATGTCGCTAGTCGCAAGTTTTCTTCTGATGACCCTGCCCCTACTAGAATAGGGCGCAGGGCCAATGTTGCAGGTGTGGTGGACAAGTTGCATTCGCGGCAACTTGTGCCACCTTCTAGAATAGGGGCCCAATATCTTTCTTTTTCAGTGGAGTCATGATTTAGCATTTTTATGCTTTACTTATTCAGGGTAGCCTAGTCCAAGGGCTGGATATTAAGACTGTGCCAGGCAGTGGCGCAAGCCTGGGAGCAGCGCAACTGGGCTGTGCTGGGGCCAGGACCAGGCGATATTCAATGGTGATGCACCGTGGCTCAGCACTGTTGAATATGGCAAGGTCAGCACACATACTGCGCGTGGAGCAGTGGCCCTGCACCAGTGCAAGCCACAGAGAGGGAGCACGGGGATGCGCCAACGCAAGTGCAGTTGTGTTAGGTGCATCATCCATGATATTCAGCCGGGGCATGCAAATGAGGCTATAATATATGCAAGGTACAAATGGGGCCATTTGCATGTCATTATGACCCCATTTGCATGTGCTGTGCAGGGCGGCTCCGTGGATTGCGCCTGGCACCCTATCTAGCTGCTGTCATCGGGGGTGAGTCCCTGGTGGGTGTTTGTAACCCTCTTCCCTCCCATATGCCTGATCGTGGGCATCTGTAAAAGTAATAACATTACCTGGTGGTCTAGCGGTCCCTTCCCCATATGCCCGATCGCAGGCTTCTATTAAAGTAATAAAAGTACCTGGTGGTCTAGCGGACTGCACCCCGTACACCAAATCACAGGCATCTGTCAAAGTAATAAAAGTACCTGGTGGTCTAGCGGTCCCCTTATGACTGCAATCCAGGCAGCTCTTAAAGAGACAGTACACAGAGGCTATACAGGCACTCTCTGGCAATCACATTTAAACTGCTAAAATGCAGGACACTAGCCTGGCAGTGAGCATTTAGGCAAGCTCGAGGAAGACTTTTCGGGAACCCCTGTTTGTAGGGGGGGGTTACACCCCTCCCTGCTTGGAGAAAACTTGGGTGTCCACATCAAGCCTGTACCATCATGCACAGTTAACATAAACTTATTACTTTACGATACATATTCACTACACTTCATGATACTATATCCATTCTGACAACACATTGTGCATATTTCACACAGGTAAATTGAATATTACTATACTGAATCATGTAATAACTTCTTGTACCTTAAACAATGCAAGAGGGCCCTTTCCTGTCCAGCTAACTTGTGGCTAGAGGCAGGGCACCATAGTGAGGAGGAAAAACAAGTAACCTGGAATTGGCTGTCAAGCTCAATTTGGGCAGTGAGCTTGGTGAGACATAAACACCTTTGTGCACCACACTGAGAGGCAAATCCACTGGCCTCCTGGGAGAATCATAACTGAGGCGTACTACTGGCTGACAGCTCGGCCAGTCTTTCTGAGGGACAACTACAGTCTCTGTATTCTCAGCACTGATCTGGGGACTCTCGTCACTTGTGAGGTGTCCTCTGCCTGGGTGGGAACGTCCAAACTTGCGGCACTGTCAGCTCCTTGCTCTGCAGGCTCTGTTTCTACAACACTTGACTCATTTGAGAAGGCTCCACCCAGCACAATCAAGCTTTGAGGCACTGAAAGGGGTGGTCAACACTCTCATAGTGATCTTCAAGTTCTGGTATATCACCAGAAAGACTCAAACCCTCAGCCCTTCTTCAGGCAAATCATATAGTTCCACAATACACAGAGACTCAACATCTTCAGGCGTAATACTTTTTACTTCACTTTCTGTGAGCATTGGCTCCAAGAACGAAGCTGAGGTAAGGCAGTCTAGAGGCCCAGCTTCATTCCCACAATTTATCGGGGTTACCTCGAAACAGCTGGCTCAGTTCATAAGAGGGTAATAGGCATGGTCGTATTCACTTTTGTCAGAAGTGGTCTGACAGTCACTATCATTCTGATCCTGCAGCGGAGAAAACCTTAAATCTGTGACCACTGGGATAGGTTGACTCTGTCTCTTTCTTACAGCAGCATGAGTCACCGGCCCAGGGGAATCAATCTCTGATAGTTCAGCCTCAATTATGACTTGGCCAACAGGTAGCAATTGGTTACGGTGCATGGTTTTGACAGCTTTGGAGTTGTTAGACTTTGAAGCATAGACTTTGACGGCAGATAAGGACCACTTGGCCCACCCAGTCTGCCCATTTCCCTACCTATTGGATAAGCTGCAGATTCTAGTTAACCAACAGCCTACTTCTTCCACCCTCCACCCCTGAGAATTGCCTTATGTCTGTCCCATGCATTCTTGAATTCCCCCACTGTTTTAGATCCCACAACCTCTCCAGGAAGGCGGTTCCATGTGTCCACCACTCTCTCTCCGTGAAAAAGAATTTCCTCACATTACCTCTGAGCCGTCCCCCCTCTAACTTTAAATTGTGCCCCCTTGTTCTTACACATCTCTTTTTCTGAAAGATGCTACCCTCTTGGACTTTGTTGATTACCTTGAGGTACTTAAAGTTTCTATCATGTCCCCTGTCCCTCCTTTCATCAATGGTATACATATTAAGCTCTCTCAGTCTCTCTTCATATGGTTTCTGATGTAGACCCTGCACCATTTTAGTTGCCCTCCTCTGGACTGCTTCCATCCTGTCTATGTCCTTGCATAGATGAGGTCTCCAAACTGCACACAGTACTCAGATGGGGTCTCACCAACTGTCTGTACAGAGGATAACCACTTCCCTTTTTACGTTAAACGGCGCATGCACAAGGAGCGTTTTGGGAAAGTAGCACACTTGGAGGTGCCTCTCCATCAATACACTGCTCCTTGAGCAGGCGTGGCGGTCTACCAATGGTGCAGGAGCTCAGATGTAACAGCGGTGTTCCTCTGCTTCAAAAGAAAACACGCTGCCATACTGAAACACCGCCGCTATCCCTCCATCATCGCTCCCAGCGTCACGCCCCAAAGCTTTCCTGCCACGCTGGGAGCCCACCCCAACATGGCAAACGTTGTTTGTTTTGCCGACAGGGTGCCCAATCCCGTCGGCTCCGCGCCCCAAAGCCATCCTGCTGCCACACTGGGAGCCCACCCCAGCAGCAAACGGTCGTTGTTTTGCCGTGAGTGCCCAATCCCGTCGGCCTCGGCCCCCACATCTTCTGCCATGCTGGAAGCCCACCCCAGCGTGGCAAACATCCCACGTCCGTTTTTTTTTTTAAACCTGTAAAACAAAACAGTCCTGCGGCGTGTCTCCCAGCCCCCTCACAACCCGCACTCCAACCACTGCACCCAGCCTCCCCACCCCCTCACCCCATACTTACTTCCGGACTGCGCGACGATCTTCAGGACCGGAACACGCCTGCACTCTTCAAAGCCGATCCGAACTGAGGAAATGCCGGTAAGCTGTATAATGGGCTACATAGGGGTTTCAACTTTATTGCATATCTCAGTCATTTTTGGAATTTTTGCACCAAATTTTCAACATGAGGTTTTGGGACCCCTTCTCATGAATGATGTCACTGTCATGGCGTTATTTGGGCCCGAAGGAGATTTCTGAACACTGCACAGTCACTGCGAAATCACCCTTGACCTCGAATAATGCCATGACAGTGACATCATCCATGAGAAGGTCCTAAATCCCAGTTGAAATTGGTGCAAAAATTCAAAAAAATGACTGTTTTACGAGCGTGTGTTGCGCAGTTCCTATACAGGCTCATAAGTTCGCGAATTTTCAATATTTTCACTCCAGATTTTCAACATTGCCATTTTATCACACCTTCTTGTGAGTTGTATAGCTGTCATTTTTCACATCTCACCCAAAACGTGTTTCTGCCCATGTAGTACACAATGGCACAGTCAGTGTGCGAAATCAATGTATGGAACACATTAAGAAAATCACAGTGACACTGTTCATGAGCAGAGGTCTTAAAATGGCTATGTTGAAAATTTGGTGAAAAAATTCCTAAAAATGACTGTTTTAAGAGCGTGCGTTGCGCAGTTCCTCACGCGCCTCAAGACGCGTTTAGAAATTTTCAATATTTGCACTCCAGATTTCAACATTGCCATTTTACCACACTCCTCATGAGCAGTACAGCTGTCATTTTCACATCCTGCCCAAAATGTTTTCTGCCCATGTAGCGCACAATGAGCGTCGGTGTCTGAACTCAATGTATGGGACACATTAAGAAAATCACAGTGACACTGATCATGAGCAGAGGTCTTAAAATGGCTGTGCTGAAAATTTGGTGAAAAATTCCTAAAATGACTGTTTTATGAGTCTGCATTACGCAGTTCTCTACGCTCAGTAAGTTTCGAATTTTCAATATTTTCACTCCAGATTTTCAACATTGCCATTTATCACACCCTCTTATGAGCACTGCAGCTGTCATTTTCATCTTGCCCAAAACGTGTTTCCGCCCATGAAGCGCAAATGGCACAGTCGGTGTGCGTAACTCAGTGTATGGGACACATTAAGAAAATCACAGTGTCACTGTTTATGAGCAGAGATCTTAAAATGGCTATGTTGAAAATTTGGCAAAAATTCCTACAAATAACTGTTTCTGGCGTGCATTGTGCAGTTCCTCGCCTTCGTAAGTTTGTTCAATATTTTCACTCTAGATTTTCAACATTGCCATTTTACCACACCTCCTTATGAGCAGTATAGCTGTCATTTTCACATCCTGCCCAAACGCCTTTTCCCCTGGCATGTAGTGCACAATGGCGCAGTCGGGTGTGCTAAATCAATGTAAGGACACAGTAAGAAAATCACAGTGACACTGTTCATTATGAGAGGTTTTAAAATGGCAATGTTGAAAATTTGGTGAAAAAATCCTAAAATGACTGTTTTATGGCGTGGTACACAGTTCACGCATACATTTCGTAGGTTTCGAATTTTCAATATTTCCACTCCAGATTTTCAACATTGCCATTTTACCACACTTCCTTATGAGCTGTACAGCTGTCATTTTTCACATCCTGCCCAAAACGTGTTTCCACCTATGTAGCGCACAATGGGGGTAACAACAAGGTCATGCTGACAATTTATTGTGCAAATACCAGCAATCGCACAGGTCATTAGGGTAAAGTACCATACATAGATACATAGATACATAGACAGTGTCGGCAGATAAGGGCCTATGGCCCACCCAGTCTGCCCATTTGAGCTTGTAAGTTCAGTCTGTTTTCCTAGAAGTCTGTTTCCCCTTACCCCTGACCTCTAGAATTCCTTTATGTCTATCCCATGCATTCTTAAATCCCGTGATTGTTTCAGCCCCCACCACTTCCTCTGGCAGGGGGTTCCACTTGTCCACCACCCGTTCTGTAAAGAAATTCTTTCTCATGTTTCCCTGAATCGTCCTCCCTCCAACTTCATCCCATGCCCTCTAGTCCTGGAACATCTTTTCGCTTAAAAATAGTGTTTTCCTGCACCCTGTTCCTCCCTGTAAGATACTTGTATGTCTCTATCATATCCCCTCTCTCCCCTCTCTCCTCCAGGGAGTACATGTTCAGTTCCTTCAACCTGTCTTCATAGGACTTGTGATGCAATCCATGCACCATCTTTGTTGCCCTCCTCTGAACCTTCTCTACCCTGTCTATGTCCTTACGTAGGTATGGTCTCCAGAACTGTACAATGTACTCCAGGTGGGGCCTCACTAGTGTCTTGTATAGTGGAATTATGACCTCCCTTTTCCTGCTGGTGATGCCCCTGCCTATACATCCCAGCATCCTATTTGCTTTACCTGCTGCCTTGTCACACTGTTTCCCTACCTTGAGGTCATCAGAGATGACAACCCCAAGATCCCTTTCCTGCTTGGTGCATGCTATAACCTCACCCCCCAACTGATATATTGTGCCAGGGTTTTTGTGCCCCATATGCATTATCTTGCACTTCTTTGCATTGAATTTCAACTGCCAAACCCCTGACCATTCTTCAAGTTTCTGCAGGTCACTTCTCATTCTGTCTACACCCTCTGGTGTGTCTACTCTGTTACAGAGCTTTGTGTCATCAGCGAACAGTGAAATTCTGCCTTCTAGATCCTGTGCAATGTCACTGATGAAGATGTTGAATAGGACCAGTCCCAGCACTGATCCCTGTGGTACCCTACTGGTCACTCTTCCCTCTGTGGAGTGACAGCCATTTACCACCACCCTCTGTGTCCTGCCACCCAGCCAGTTACCTACCCACCACACTACTGTCCATACATGCCAAACACCACTGCAAATACCTGCAAGCGAATGTTCGGCATTGACAAATGCTTGTTCTACTTGTGATGCCCCTCCCTATGCATCCCAGTATCCCCCTGGCTCTCCTTACTGACTTCTCACATTGCTTACCCACCTTTAGGTCATCTGATATGACTACACCCAGATCCCTTTCCATTATTGTTGTTGTTAGTACCTCCCCTGCTATTGTGTACTCTTCTCCTGGATTTTTATTTCCCAGGTGCATTACTTTGCACTTCTTTGCATTGAATCTAAGTTGCCATATGTCTGACCATTCCTCCAACCTTGCCAAGTCCCTTCTCATCCTTTCTACCCCCTCCTTGTGTATCAACTCTGTTACAGATCTTTGTGTCATCTGCAAAGAGGCATACCTTTCCTTCCAGACCCTCCGCAATGTCACCTATAAAGACGTTAAAGAGGACTGGACCCAGTACTGAGCCCTGAGGTACTCCACTAGTAACCCCCTTTCTTCAGAATGTGTTCCATTCACTATTACCTTCTGTGTCCTGTTGTTCTATGGGTGCACCTTGTACATAGGTAAATCATCCAACTTTCCAACTACTACATGGGGAAGATGGTGCCACCGATCAACAATTTTGTGTTTATCATGCAGTCCCAAATTGCGTAACAACACACGGTCTCCAGGTCGAAGCTTTTAAGCCTTTACTTTTTTAGCATGCCCCTCTTTGTTGGCTAGATTTCTCTTGGTGGCCATTGTCTGGGCCAGTTGATAGGCATGGTTCAATTGAGCTTTCAGTTTTTGTACATATTGCAAGTAGTTTTCAGCTCGGACCCCATCTGGAGAGACCCCAAAACAGACATCAATAGGCAGCTGGGCCTCTCTCCCGAACATGAGGCGGTAGGGAGAGAACCCGATAGCATCATTTTTTGTGCAATTGTATACGTGTACCAAGGTGCTAATCTGCTGGCTCCATTTATGCTTGTCTTTTGGGTGGAGGGTGCCTAGCATGTCTAGGAGGGTGCGGTTAAAGCGTTCTGGTTGACGGTCCCCCTGCGGGTGATAAGGGGTGGTTCTTGACTTTCGCACCCCCCATAGAGAGAGCATTTGTTTGATCAGCTGACTCTCAAAGTCTCTGCCTTGATCAGAATGAATTTGCTGGGGGGCACCTTAGTGGATGAAGACATTTTACACTAGCACCTTGGCCACGGTAGATGCCTTTTGAACTTTGGTGGGGAAAGCTTGTGCATACCGTGTGAAATGATCTGTAACCACTAACACATTGCCAGTGTTCTGCTGATCAGGTTCTAAACACAAGAAGTCTATGCAGACTAGTTCCATGGGGGTGCTGGTAGTAATATTAACAAGGGAGGGCAGCCCTCTGAGGCAGGGCTTTTCTTTGCAGGCAGTGACTACAAGCCTTTACATGGTGCTCAACATCGGCCCCCATTTTGGGCCAGTAGAAGCGAGATCGTACCAGGTCAAGGGTTCTGTCAATACCGAGGTGTCCCATGTGATTGTGGAGGGACCTCAGTACCAAATCTTTAAAGGCCGTGGGCAGGAACAATTGTTGCTTGTCTATTTTGCCACTATGATCTACTGTCTCTCTATGCAACAACTGATTGAGCAACTTTAATCTGGGGCCTTCTTTAAACAATAAAGCAGTTCGCAAGTCAGTGGAAGGTAACTTAGACACATCTTTCCCCACATGCAGGGCATCAAGTGCTGGCTAAATCATAGGATCTTGGGATTGAGCCCAATGAATGCTGTCATTGTCAAATTGACGTTGTGCACTAATATCTAGAGCAGAGAAGTGGCAATAAGCAGCTAGTATGCAGGTGTCAGAAGGGCCCAAGCAATCTACTAAACAGTCCACTGTGTCCGCAGACATCTGTTCATCTCTAGCAAACTTTTGGCACAATGCTCGAATGTCAGGTTCAGGCAGCCTGACCCAATCACTCTTGGAAGTGGGCCTTTGTGATAGGTGTCAGCATCAATATGGTTCAGGCCGGTCTGTATTCGACAGTGTCTAACTTATCTGAAGTCTGTACATAGGTCAATAGGTTATTTTCAGTCTTCACCAATATCTTTGCCCCATGGAGGTATTCATGAAACTGGACACCGATGGCCCATTTTAGCACAAGGAACTACAACTACGCACAGGGTAGTTTCGTTCGGACGGGGTCAAGCTCCTGCTGGCAAAAGCTACTGGTCTCAGGCCATCCTCATGGTCTTGCTACAGCACCACTCCTAGACCCTGCAGACTAGCATCCGTATGCAGCACATAGGGTTTGGTGGGGTCAGCATAGGCGAGGATGTGGGCGTGGGGGAGCTGGTATATGATCTCATGGAAGGCTGCTTCACAGTTGGACATCCAGCGGGGCCCGAAGAGTTCACCTGGGTGGAAGTATACTTTTTCTGGTTCTTTAATGGACCCTTTTTTGTATTTACGATTGGTAGGAGGGTAACCCTAGGTAAGGTTCAAGAGTGGGCGAATCACCTTGGAATAGTCGTTTATGAACCTGAGGTAGTAGCCACAGAACCCCAGGAAATGTTGTAGTTCTTTCAGATTATGGGGTTGGGACCAAGTAGTCAGTGCTTCAACCTTATTGGGATCAGTCTCTATCCCTTTTGTAGATACTATGTGCCCCACATACTTTACGGAGGTTTGGAAAAACTGGCACTTGTCAATGGACAGCTTGAGGCCTAAGTCTTCCAGTCGGTCTAGGACTTTAAACAGTCAGTTCTCATGCTCCTCTAAGGTGCTCCCAAGCACAATGACATTGTCCAAGTACACCAGGCATTCCAGCAAATTCATATCTCCCACTGCACGTTCCATCAGTCGCTGAAAGGTGGCCGGGGCGCTCGATATCCCCTGTGGCATCCTCAGAAAATGGTAGAACCCCAATTGACAGATGCAGGCTGTTTTCTCATGGTCTTCCAGGGCCATCGGGATCTGTTAGTATCCGCTGTGAAGATCCAACACTGAGAACCATTTGCTCCCATTCAAGCAGTCCAGGGTATCTTGTATACGAGGCATAGTGTATTGGTCTGGGATGGTCCACCGGTTCAGGGTTCGATAATCAACACACATCTTCACATTCCCATTCTTCTTATGCACAACCACAATGGGAGAGGTGTATGGGCTCCTGGATTCTTATATCACGCCAGCAGTGAGCATTTCCTCCAGGTGTCTTCTCACATCATCTATGTCTGCTGGGATAAGGCGTCAGGACCGCTCTCGAAATGGCCGTTCATCGTGCAGGTGTATGTGATGCTCCGCACCCTGGACACATCCCACATCCCATTCCTTCAATGAAAACACTTGGTCTCTCTGGGCAAGTCCCTTGCTAATTCTAGCTTTCCATTTAGCTGGCAATGGGAGTCACCAAAGTCAAACAAGTCTGGGGTCACTCTTCTTCTTGCCAGGATGCTTGTTGCTGGGCAACACTGCAGTGTCGGTGCAGTGTACCATAGCTAGGGTGCACCCTCTGTTCACCCAGATCTCCCAGTCTGACACATTGTGAATTTGGACCATCACTCATTGTGCGTAGGCATGGGCACTAACAGGCAAGATGCTGGGCTTGACCAATAATCCTTCTGGCAATGTTCCATCGCCTGGCGCATCCAACATCAGTATTTTGTTCTTGACATCCTTCCATAGGCGGGCCTCCCCTTGAATGGTACACTGGGCGTTAAGGGCCTGTACCATTGAAATGGCATCCTTCTTCCACACGATCCCCACCGGTTCATCCTGGTCTACTTCTCGGTTTCTTTTGCAAGTCATAGGCCCTCTTGATCAGAGCCTGAATTTTAGAGCCCTTCCAGTCCGATGCCCTTGTTTCTCGTGACAGAGTTGTGCTAGCCTCCCAAACATGTGGGCATTTGTTCCAATTAACAGGGGAACCCCATCATACAGTCCAGTGGAGGGACACACTAGGGCCAGTGTCTCTACTTGCTCCTCCACACCAGTTACAGTTGCAGGAAAAGACAACCAAAGGTGGACATATCCTAAGTAGGGATAAGAGCTGTCACTCAGCCCCCACACATGTAGCCTTCCAGAGATTGTAATGGCATATCAGATAAGTATTTGTCATACCAGTCCTGAAATACAATGGTCACTTGTGACTCACTGTCAAGCACAGCCCGAGTAGGAATACCATCCACAGCCACAGTAGTCTGCATTGAAGGGCCCACTATTTTGGACCAGTCAGGAGGGACAGCAGCAGGGGCCTGGACAGACGATTTAGCCACAAAGAGGTTTGAGTTAGGATGTCCGAAGCCTTCACTGCAATCATTTCGTGCACCCCTTGACCACTGATTCAGTTTCTGAAACTCCCCTTGAGGCCAGTTCACCACTCTCTCTAAGTCCCTCTGAGAACGGCACTTCCTCTTCATGTGACCATCCTTGCCACAATTGTGACAAATGACAAGCTCTTGGGCATCCTTGGAGAGAGCATTGCAGGGGATGCTGGAGCACTGATGGGCGATTGTGATCTAGCTCCTGCTGATAGTGTGCCAGGTCTCCAAAGTTCCTTTAGGGTGGCAGTCAATTCCTTGAGCTCAGCCGAAAAGTCACCCTCGGTAGCGGATGCCTGAGGATGCACCCCCACCCCCATGGGAGTCACGTCCTGACAGGGGCCATGGTCTTTGTTAACAGGGGATACCTCAGTGAGAACATCCGGTTGTACCTTTCTGACTTCCTTCAGCAACTCCTCTCCCCACTGTTTAGCCCACGGCGGGACACCCTTAGTGGTCTCCATTTCGGAAGGGCCTTCCGGTGCCATGATCACTTGAGCTGCACTCACCCCATAATTACAATCTCCCTCTTCCCCTTCAACCTCGCAGAGTTCTTTTATCAAGTCACAGTAGTCAGGTGGGTTACCTCTCCTATCCCGGAGCCTTAACTGGAGGATCTGCAATTTAGAATGCTTTGCATGTTGCAGTATGTGCCCCAATCTCACATGGGTCAAGTCACTGGCAGCTACCCCACCTTTCCAGTAAGTTTTCTGCAAAGCTCTTTCTTGACGAGTAACATACACAGGCAAACTTTCCCCTTTCCATTGTTTGGTACCTCAGAATTTCCACATCAAATTCTCTCCTGACTCAATGCTCCCAAAATTGCCTTTGAGTGCAGATAGGTACTTCTGAGCAGATGCATCAGGTTTGTGGACCTCAAAATGTAATGGCTTCAAGGCGGGACCCTCAAACTTTCTGATTCTTTTCCACTTCTCAGCCTCCACACTCTGCCACTCGGGTACCAAGGGGGCAACATAGTCTATCCAGGTCTCCCAGTCATCCTCTCGGGTGGGAGGTGCCAGAAGATTCTCAGCCTTCGTAGGAGTCATGACAATGTCAGGTACAGACATAGGGGCCAGCATTGGCATGGGCACAGAAGGCAGGGCAGTAACAGGTGCTGGAGTGGGAGGGGGTGTTGGAGAAGGAACACCCCTAGGTGGCAGGAATAGTTTCTTAAAATCCTCTACGGTTTTCCCTTCCTCCAGCAACAACTTACCAAATTTCTCCTCAAAAGTCTCAGATAATGGTGGGAGCTTATCCTCCCCAGGGTCTTTACTGTCTTTTGTTATCACTGTCCAGGCAGCTGGAACCCCTTCTGGGGCAATAGTCTGTGGCACTTTAGAGCTATCCACAAGGTCACTACACTCTACCAAGGCTATGAAAGTTTGGGTGATCAAATCGGCCTGTCAACCCACCACCACAGGGTTTTTTAAACATTCAACTTTGGAGAGTACTCCCTCTACAGTGTCTTTACTGGTACCCACGGGAATATCCAGTATAAGTAGAGCATTTTGGGGGTCGATCTCCTGCCCAGTACACCATCCCACCAACTGGTGTACAGCCATTTCTACTGGGATAGCCATTAATCCATAACAATAATTCGTAATTTTTGGCCACTAGAAGGCACAAAATACCAGCAGTGAGCCTCCAAAATGTAACCCCTATGTGGCGCTATCCCAAGGGCTACTGCCCCTGCCTGCTTGGCTAGTAGCAGGTTAAGGGGCCTGAGTTCTGAAATGGGTGCCTCCACCCGGAGGTCAGGGTTGGTAGAGGTCAAGCTAAGCTGGGCACAGTCCTCCGGGACACTGTAGCCCCCCTCTTTCCTTACTAGTGGCTGGAACAATACATAATAATCACTTTCACAATACCCCTGATACACCACACAAGTACACACACTATTTGCACTTACCACCAGGGCTTTCCTCTGGCTCGACCCTGGAGACCCCCTATAAAACAAGGTTATACACAGCAAAGAACAGCAGTACAGTACTCTTGCACAAACTGGAACCACAGTCGGGATAAATGCAAAAGAGTTAGATCTGATTTATTTAAGGGACTTAAACATGGGAGGCATAATCAGGTTAATTTGTTAAAGGCTGTATCAGTCAAACAGTTATGCATGCACTTCAGGGTCCATAAACAGTCACACACTCTGGGTACCCAGATGGAGAATGGTGGACTAGCCAGGAACATTGCAGCTGGTTGGGGCCCTGTGATGGAAGAAAACAACATGCACCACACACACTAATTGTAATCTGGAGCCGGAGGGCTCAGTTCGTGAAAAGAAAACAACGAGACAATCAGATGACACACTTTTAGATTAGGCTGTTATTGCAGGGAGCTACCCTGATGATTGCTCACGATACCCAAGACTGGACACAGGCTGGACGAAAATTGAGACTTCAGGTGGTTGATCTGGAGTGCCAGGAGAAGCAGGTCTTACACGATTCGCTGAGGTGTCGTTCCTGTTCTCTCATTGATGGCTTTCTCTGTGCAGCGGGTAGTCTGGCTCGGCCAGTGTGGCAAGGCCCAGGCCAAATGGAGACAAATTCGGATACAGTTCGTTTTGGGCTGGATACAGCTTCCAGCAAGCAGAACACAGTTCACACAGTGGGGAACCAAATCACGACCCACCAACAACTCACAGCACATTTACATGTAAGGAAATTCTACTGTACCAGGCAAACCACTCGGGTCACGATCGCAAAGTCTCTGCACAAACCGATTCAAAAGCAGCTGAAATCCTGACAGGCCGACGCATTCAGCAAAATTTTGATCTTCTTCAGGCTGATCCTGGTCACAACTCAGTGGCTTACGCCCGTTCTCACAAACTCGGATTCAGTCCGAACTGATTCTCTTCTCCCTCTCAGGGGCAGCAGGCAGGTATGCAGGCCAAAACTCAGGCCTTTCCACAGAGACTGTATTGAGCTCTTGTTTCTTCCGCTCCCAACTTAGATCTGCCTCTAACAGCAAGCATCTTAGGAATTTCCCCAAGATCCAAAAGGTTTGTTTGGCTGATCCTCCTGTCAGTCACAACAAAGGCTCCCCCTTCAGGTGCAAAAAGGTGCAAAAAGCCCAAAACTGCAATTCCTACAGATTTTTACTCCAGATAGCTCCTGTAGTCCGGCTCCATTTAGGTCCCACCAGAACGGATTGGTCAATCGGCAGTCCAGGACCAAGAGGGAGGCAGTATAGTGCAGTGGTCTAAGGCTCTGAGCTGCAAATCTGGTGACATCCAACAGACCAGACCTGGGTTTGAATCCCACAGCTTCCACTTGCATACTGTGTGACCCTGAGCAAGTCACTTAACCTCCTTGTGCTCCCAGGTCGTTCCTGTAAAAAGCTTTCAGCTTAGTGTGCTATACCTGGTTAAACAACCAAATAAAAAAAAAAAAAAAAAGATAGTGGAGATAAACAAAACAGTCCTTGCTGCAAAGAAGGCAGGTTAGACAAACTACATTATCATTATCACTCTAAATGATTTTCAGCAAATAGTTACATCTTTCAACAGAGCTCCCTCTCAGATAACTTATGACTGCAATCCAGGCAGCTCTTAAAGAGACAGTACACAGAGGCTATACAGGCACTCTCTGGCAATCACATTTAAACTGCTAAAACGCAGGACACCAGCTTGGCAGTGAGCATTTAGGCAAGTTCGAGGAAGACTTTTCGGGAACCCCCATTGGTGGGGGGGGTACACAATTATTTTTTGTTTGATATGGACTTTATCCTCCTGTCCCTCCGTATCGACCCCCTTTTATTGTTGAACCCAGCCCTTTCATCCCACCTCTAAGACTTACCCCATCTATTCTTAACATGTGTAAGTGGGTGCCACAGATGGTGGTGGTGGTGTGGTGCCTTCAGGGTCATGGCATCATCCTGCAGACAGTTCTTTTCCACCCATAACTCCCCTTGAGTCAGAGCCAGTGGTGTACAATGGTGCAAAGATAGACCATAAAGATGGTGCATGCTTTCAATGCCCACCTCTGACTTTCAATTCTGATGACTGCTGCTGTGCCACCTACCATCCACTAGGTAGCAGCCAAACAGCAGTATACACTGTCCCCCAACTCCAAAGGAGAATATCTGTCGATCAACACTAACTCACCCCCCCCCGACAGCAACTGAGCAACCTTGGTTCATTATTAAACACTGGTCACCACTGTTGTAGGAGGTGAGAGTCCAGCACCTCAGCACTCCACACCTGGCTAGCTATGAGTATACTGCAGCTGAGATTTCCTTAGACAGTATTGTTTGTAGCCCTGATGTGGACTGGACCTGCAACCCACTGTATACAGTTCTGTGCTTTTACCCTCTGTACCATTCAGCCAGAACTATATTTTTGCAATTCTTTTCCTTTTGCCCATACTGAGGAAGTGACATAAAAGCGAGATTACTGTTCTTGGACTTTGATAGCTTTGGCTGCTGGTCTACACATGACATCATAATGCCCTGTTTATGATATTGGAAGCACACATTAAGCATGGGGCTTAATGTTAAGCTGCCGCCCCTTTAAGAACACTTAGAACCTGCATGTAACTAATTGTTGCACTGCCTGGCAGTGCCATGTATGCTTGTCAGTCAGAGAAATCATTCAGTATGGGGCTTGTCTCCATGAAGAGAACATCTGCTATACAGAGAATAAACCTGTACTTCTTATTTTATGCTTCTGTTCAGTTATTCGCACGGTCCAGATGGGGTCCTCACCAGCAGCAACCGAAAGGGTCTGGCAGACCACAGAGAAGGTAAGGGGTCCTTTAGTGGCAGACCAAATAACCAAAACACCACAATATCAGAATTACCTCCACAACAACAGATTGGAATGTCATAAAGAGAATGGTGATTGCAGAAATGGACAAGCAGACAGAGCAAATAGGGCAGAGATCCTGTTTCCATGCAAATGTCCTTAGTAATAAACAAATAAGGGTGACAATTACAAAAAGGGTGAAATATAGGCTAAATTGTGTCTAGATATTATGATTTTTAGAGTTGTCCTGACACTGCAAGCAAACATTCGGCATTGACAAATGCATGCTTGTTCTTTTTACTCTGCTTTCCTGCACCTGAACCACAGCATGCTTAAATAAATAAATCATTTACAAAAAGTGTTCTAAGTCTGACTGAACACAATGCCAACAGAGTACTCCTAAGTGGTTGTTTTTTTTATTTTCAGACAATGCCTACATATAACTGTTGCAATGCTGTATTATAAAGTTGGCACAGCTATTTGACTTTTGTTTCTTGTGGGTACAAGGGCCTTTCCCATTTCTCCCTTATCTTTCCAAATCCCTCTCCTGCTGCTTTTGCTTGTTCCTCCTTTACTCCCATGGGGTTGGCCGGCCATTTCCACTGTGGACTTATGGGATATCTGGAACACAGGCAACTGTCAAAATGGGAGGGGTTGGAGGTTCTCCCCCTATGAATATTAATGCAATCAGTTTTCAGTTCAGTATATGTAACCCCTCCTCCCGGATGGGGCTTACATTGTTCTGCCTCCCGACTTATCTGGTCCCGCCACTCCTGGTCCTTGGTTCCTCTTCATTGCCCTGCCAGCCCCATGTCCCTGCTGCTAGCCCCCCGTTCCCTGCTTTGCTTTAGGGGGACTGAAGAGCATGTGTATTAAAGTTAGAACTGGCCCATTCGCTTACAGCACAGTTAGCACTGTGGAGCTCATGGGGCGCCACGCAGCTGTGTGTGTGTACATTTGAGCTGGCTCCTGCTTGAACGTGTGAGCTGCTGCGGTCCGCTCGCAGATACTAATAGTGCTACAGTGCTCAGTTGTTACAGCCACAACTGCAGCTCATGCCAAAGTCTTCTTTGTGTGTTCTGACCCTGGGGTCCCCTCAAATACTAATTGGGGGGTCTGGGTTCACACAGGAGGGGGTAGAGGAGAACAATGAATTTTGTTTAAGTACTACAAAGCTGAGGCTGCATTGTAAATAATGCTCTGCCTGCTGTCTAGGGGGACAGTACCACAGCACTAGCGACGGACAGGGGAGACCTTGCTATGCACCACTCTGCCATCAGACAACAGGGCAGAGGGCAGCTACTAAACGCTGGGACATTAAAACCTAAAACAAGACTGTTTGCATGCAACTGAGACATTTAAAGTTGGGACTCTGTGTGAACTGCATAGACAGTTTTGTTTTGCAACCATCTTTGTTGCCTTTGACCTGCTCTTCAGCCATTGGGAATGCAAGGAGCCCAAAAAACTACAAAAAGGGGACTCTTGGAAGAAGAAGAGGACTGTGAATTGGTGCCTTTTTCCCCAGTCAACCAGGAGTTGAATGAACATTCTGCATACAAATTTGATGTATTGACAGCCTGACTGACACATTGGGACTCTAATTTGATCCACTAAAACCTGGGGGGGCAGATCCAGCTGAGTTCATTCTGCTGGGTGTCTCCAGAGAGAGAGAGAAGGCTCTGACTGAGTGCTCTGAAAAAGTTTGGAGGCCTGCCGGGGGCTTGCACAGCAAATAGTCCAGGGAGTGCCTGTTTGATTTCCATCATTTGGAAAACCAGCATTTAAAGTGGAGAGAGGTTTTGCTGAACAAAACCTGTGCCTGGAGAGCCCGATACCTGCCCACAGCCCTGGAGGGTAATCCAGACCTGCTGAAGGAGCTGTTCCAAGTCTGCTGACCTTCAGAGACTAGAGACTGTGTTAGCTGTCTTTTGGACTTTTTTTGACATAGCTGCAAGCCAGCAGTGTGGCTAAAAGTAGTGAAGCTGCATTCCTGAGATCCCAGAGGTTCCTGCCATCAGGCAGTTGGTGAATTGGCATGCGGTGTCACAGCTAGGCACTGCCTGTCACCTCACCCTGAGGGCTGAATGCAAGAACATGTGGGTGAGGTGCGTGGCCCCGGTACCTAGACTGGTCTATCCAAAGTTCCGGGGAGATGCAAGCATCTCCACAAAGCTGAAAGAGTTCCAGGGAGCTGCCAGAGCCATGGACTGAAATATCTTTAGCCTGCAGAATTAAGAGACTGGTATTCCAGAACTGTGAGTAATTCAGGGCTTGCCCTGCACTGGCGAAGACTGTATATTTTATTTATTGAAATGTTTCACCAGGAAAGCACATTGAACAACAAGTTGCTCGTCTCCTTGTGCGACTGGGGGGGTACAATTGGATGAAGAATTAGACGTACAGTTTACCATTTAACATATCTGAGAAATTAAACATTCAATTACATTTGTAATAAGACATACAGTTAAAAATACCATAAATAACCATACAGTCACATTTGTAACATAACATACAGTTAAATATATCATACCTGTGGAATATGCATTTAATTACAAGTGGCACAGCTGAGGAACATAGTACAGAAATTTAATGTAGGCTTGGAGCCTACTCCTTGCAGGAATGGATCACGGTTAAGAGGCAGATCATTTAGCAATTATTGAATGGATGAGGTGCAGTGAGGGGACATCAAGGAGGGTAGGGGTGACAGGAAACCAGCTGGGGAAGGAGAGGATAACGATGGGGGAACATTACTGGAGCAAAGTGAGCAAAAATCAGTTGCGAGGACAAGTTAACACAGAGCTAGTGCAATCTGGGAGCACCTCAGACAGAACAAAAAGTACACGTTATTAGTTCAAGTGAACTAATTCCTTTGTTTAAGTGCAGGGGGCTAGAGAGGGAGGCAGGAGGGAGGTGAGGGAAAGGGATAGGGTAGGGAAGGATGAGTCATACCTGGGAACTGGCCCCTTCAGAGTGCGGAGATTGCTGTCAGTGGTGGAATGAGGTGAGGACTTAGAATAAGGGGCAGGAGTAGGCGAGGACAAGTTGGGTAGAGATAGTAGAGGGGATGGTAAAGGGAAGGAGGAGGAGAAGGGGTGGGAGAAACTTGACTAAAACTAGGCCTCTTCAGGGTGCTGAGAACCCTGCCAGGGAGCAGAGTCAGGTGAGGATGAGTTTGGTAGAAAGGACAGAGGGGAAAGGGGAGGGAAGGAAGAGTAATTTCCCAGTGCTGGACCCCTCCAGGATGCTGAGAACCCTGCCAGGGGGCAGAACTAGATGAGGACACATTGGGAAGAGAGAAAAGAAAAGAAAGGATGAGGGGAAAGGAGGGAAGAGGATGGAAAGAAGAAGCTTTCCTAAGACTAGTCCACTCCAGGATGCTGAGAATCCTGCCACAGTGCAGAATCAGGTGAGGACTGTGACGTAGACAGCCAGTTCTGAGTGCTGTATAATATATTTTTTTATATAAACTGTATTAATGACTATCTCTGCTGAAAAATTCTAATGCTCTAGGGTGACCTCAACTCCCCAGTTTTCAGCTGGCAGATGCAAGCTAAGAGAAATGCTGACAGCATGTGTATCACACACACAGTTTTTAGAGACATTGTGTTACATGGAAGACTTTAATTAAGGATCCTGTTTCTGTGAGTTAATTACAGACTCATTTAAGTTAATTTTGTTAAGAGAAATCATAAAAAGGTTTATGACATTGAAGAGAAAACCCAGGTTATTACATAGAAGTGTGAAATCATAAAGCTACTTTCATGTCCTGGAAGGGAAGCTTATTATGAGATCAAAGAAAATGTAATTTGAAGGACATGGATTATGCTGAAGTTGCAGAAGGTTTCTTTTTTTGTATAAGATATATTTTCATATATCCTGACATGGAGGAGCTAGGTGACCTCCTGCAAGAGAGGTGGAGTAAAAGCCAGCTTTTAATTTAGTCTGTTTTACTACAGAGACACATTTACCTAGGCTCTGACCAAACAAGATCAGTGAGCACTTAAGCAAGTATTAAGAGACTAAGTACTGAAGTAGGAATTTGCACTGTTTAAACCTTGTTTCTTTTTAAAGATTTGTATGTCTTTTGATATACTTTAAGAGTTCTGTATTTAGTGTTTCACATATTGTTAACTATTTTAGTAAAATTATTTTTAGAATTTACTTGATCTGTCTTTGACTTCTTTTTATTTTGTAAGAAAAGTACATGGTTATAGCAGACAAGAGACATAAGCTTGAATGGTGGTATCAAACTGGAAAAAGAAGCATTTTAAATCTGAGGTCTTTATTAAAGTTTTAAAATGGTTCATCTCTGTACACCTGGTTAGGTGCCCATAGGCAAAGATATCTGGCCCCCCGAAGACAGATATATCTGAGCCTGTGCATTGGGTATGCTAGCAAGAGGTTAATAGTTTGAATCCCTCCAGAACTGGAGACCAAAGGTTGATCCGAACTCACAAAAACAGACAAGAGGGTTACCTTTTCTGTTACACTGTTCACAAGACTGCACTCAGAGGTTGGCACTTTGGGAGTAGAGGCCTGACCTGCTGAGTGGGTTTGTGACAAGGACTAGTTGGGTAGAAAGGATATAGGGAGGGAGTGAAGGAAGAGTAATTGCCCAGTGCTGGGCCCCTCCAGGATGCAGAGAATCCTGCCAGCGGATAGAATAAGGTGAGGACAAGTTGGGCAGTAGGAAACAGGGGGGATAGAAGAGGAAGGGAAAAAAGGAGGGAGGGAGGGAAGAAACTTGCCTTAGAGTAGACATCACCAGGGTGCTAAGAATCCTGACAGAGGGCAGATTTAGGCGAGGACAAGTTCGGTAGAAAGGGGGGGAGGGGAGAGGGAGGAGGAAGCTTGCCCCTCCAGGATGCTGAGAACCCTGCCAGAGGTCAAAATTAAGCAAGGGCAAGTTGGTAATGGAGGAAGGTTAGGGGCAGGAGTGAGGGGTTAGCGGTGAAGGGAGGAGAAGAGCTGAGAAGCAGGCTCAGGAGGAGGTTTTTTATTTAGAAAGCTTTACAGTTTTCAACCACAACACTTGGTACAATGTAATAGGACTGTTATTAGGATTACTATATCCCCTCCCTCAAGCCCTCCTCCCTCCCTCCCAATTGGAGCGACCTATTTGTCCCCACATACTGTACATATAAAGTGTTTGCACAGTAAGCCCAATAAAACTTTAGAGCATCCTAAATAAACTTTAATTTCCACAGAATTATTTAAATGATAAATGAAATAAATAAATAAATTCATAAGTAAATAAATAAATAAATAGGAGCTCATGAGTGTAAGCCTACTAATTCAGATATAAAGCATACAGCTTGCCCCATCTATTGTCAAAATTAGTCCGTTTATTTGAGACTGGCAATCATCTTTTCAGCCCTAAGGTAACAAGACATCTCATGTAACCATTCAGTGTAAGATATGATAGACTGGTCCAACCAGTGTTTGACAACCAGTTTTTTCACCGACATGGCGATTAGAGAGATGTGGAATTTCCTTTCTTTGACCTGAATTGGGACAAGTCACCCGATATACAAATATTCAGTGTGAAGAGTGATTCCAGTCCCAATAAAAGGTCCATTCGAAATTTAATTTTAGACCATACTGGTGAAACCTCTCGCATGACCAAAAATCATGTAATACTGTTCCATCCCCTTTGCCACATCTAATACATGTAGGTGATTGATTCCTTCCCATTTTTGCTAGCTTACTGGGTGTATAATACATATTGTTCAAGATTTGATATTGGGTAATTCTTAATCTGTCCTGTGTAATATAGGTATACAAATCTCTCCAAATATCGGACCAATTGACCTTGTGATTAGGGATTAAGGAATTTCATATTTTACAGCCTGATAACGTGTTAGGGAAAAGGGTAGCAAGAAGCTCATTGTAAATGAAGGGGATACTGTGCGGTTGAACCACCAGCATTTTGAGTCGTTCCACCAACTTATCTAACCTTGATGGTACGTTAACTCCCCCAAATCTATGTAGAAGAAGATGTCGCAATTGATAAATCTTAAAAATAGCACTGGCAGGAGACTGGAGCTTAGCAAGCATTTCACTGGGTGTCATAAGATCATTTGACCGATAAAAGTCATAGACACGCATGTCTCCTAAATAAGAATCCAGTCTCTGCCAATACTGGACCCTCAATTTTCAGGTTAGGGTTTCTACTATATTTTGCATTATGTCCTCACTTGGACGTATGTGTAGGAGGCACATATCTGGAAAAAATTCTAATAGACGTGCCCATCACTGACTGTTGAATAATTTCTGGTAATGTTCTGAAGGTGTACATAATGCTGTAACTGGGGTCAGCTTGGTTGTACAGAAAATATCTGACTCAATCTGAAGCCATATGGGAGTGTAAGTGCTCTCATTACCTGCAGTGGATACGGACAACCACCTACCTATTTTGTGTAGTTGGCTATGCTCAAGATAGTATAATAAATTAGGCAGCTTGAGACCACTCTTGTCTTTAGCTAGAATGAGTTTGTTATATGCTCTTCTGGGAGTCTTATCTAACCATACAAATTTTGAGATGCTAGCATGTATTTTACGGAAAAAGGAGAGAGGCAGCCAGATATCACTCATATTTAAAGTGAAAAATAACCTAGGGAGCACATTCATTTTAATAAGATTGATTCTCCCCCAAAGAGAAATTGGTAATGCTTTCCATCTAGAAAGATCTAGTTGTATAGTCTGGATCAGGTCATCCAAGTTAAGTTTCTTATATAGTGATGGATCCGTAGTTAAATGAAGAGCCAGATATTTAATTGATCGAAGGCCCAATTCATCCCGTATTTACTGAAATCTTGACGGAAAGTATAATGGTTGAGTGGCAGGATTTCAGTTTTATTTCTATTCAACTTATAATTCGAGACCTTACTAAAGTTCCTATAATAGTTATTTCTTCATCCAGTGAAGTTAAGGGATCTGCAAGATGAAGTAATATATCATCTGCATAAACAGAAAGTTTCAAATTATGTGTGCCTATAGTAATCCCTGTACATTAATTGCGGAGTTGATTTGTCTTATCAAGAGGCTCTAGATACAGGTTGAAAAGAAATGATGAGAGAGGGCAGCCTTATCGGTCCAGTATAAAGAAAAAACAGAAGAGAGCACTTTGTTACAAAATATCTTAGCGGTAGGAGCTAGATACATTTTTGGAGCCATTGGATGAATACCGGGGTATATTCATCATGGCATAGAAACTCCCAGTCCACCCTATCAAATGCTTTTTCGGCATCTAACGATATTAAGGCCATGGGTTGTGGGGTGGATTAGGCTATCTGAAATATATGTCCCAGTTTACGGAAATGGTCTGACGCTGACCTACCTGGGACAAATCCCACCTGTTCTGGGCTGAGCAACAAGAAGCCACACCTTTGGATTCTGATGCTAGAACTTTCATGAGAATTTTAAGATCGCAATTCAGTAATGATATAGGTCGGTAACTGGCGGGCTGCTCTTGTGGCTTATCGGGTTTTAACAATAATATAATAATTGCCTCCAAAATAGAGTGGTCCATAGTATCATTATACAATATATACTGGTAGAACTTCAATAGCATTGGGGCTATTTCCTTGTCAAAAACTTTAAAAATTTGAGGGAAAGCCATCTGGCCCTGGGCTTTATCTGAAGCCATGTCTTTATAGCCTGGGAAATTTCTGTTAGTGTAATGGAGCTGTCAGTATTGCCCCATCCATATCCATGATTTTAGGAAGTGGAATACTGGCCAGATATGCTTCTATTTCAGTTTTTGATGGGAGTTAGGACGTTTCCATAGAGGGTTGCGTAGAATCTTTCAAACACTAAAACTATATCCCTGGGGAGGGTTTTAAGGGTCCCATCTAAATCTTGGATTGCCTGAATAATTCTTGAGCTTTCCAGTTGTCTCATGCGCAGAGCCAAAAGATGACTGACCTTTTCCCCCTGGTCTATATAAGTTGCCTTTGTCCTGAAAATAGCAAATTCAGCTTTCTCTTTAAGAAGATCTGAATACGCATTCCTGAGTGATAATAGCTCGGTGAGTACTCTTTGAAGAGGGGTGGAAGCGGCAGTTAATTCAAGAGCCCTGATCTGTTCCAGTAATTTTTGGGCTTGAGCCTCTCTAACCTTTTTCCGTTTTGATACTAGTCTAATAAATTCCCCTCTTAGGTAACATTTTAATGCACATCAAACTTGATCCACCCTAGGGAAAGAGTCTAAGTTCTCTGACAAAAACTGCCCAATAAGAGTACAAATCCTAGATGCTATAAATTTATCTTTAAGTAACTGCGTGTTTAGTTTCCATAAAGTGTCCTTCTGCGATTCGGTGGTTAGAGTGATATTAAGCCATACCACCGCATGATCGGATATCACAATTGGTTCTATCCCCCTCCCAGAGGTCCGGATAATAGGTTTGAACTAATGAGAAAATAATCCAACCTAGATGCCGTCCGGTGGACCTGTGAGTAAAATGAGAAAGCCCTGGTAGTGGGGGGAGGAAGGTTTAATAAGGGATGTGAGTCATGGAGAGGAGCAGAGGCATAGGAGGACGGTAAGGAGGGTTAAAGCATGAGAGAAAGTTGTGTAAGGCAGAGGCAAGGGAGTAGTAGGAGGAGGAGTGCTGTATTTTTGGTGGGAGGAGTTCCAGATTTGCGGGAAACAATGGGTGAAGCCTGACTGACCATTGAGAGTGGTTCAACGAGGAACCAACAAAATGCGAAAGTCAGAGGATCTGAGGGAGTGAGGGGGGGATGAAGACAGTGAACAGGAGAGGTAGGAGGGAAGTTCTCCTAACCAAAATTTAGAAGTGAGTTTGGCACAATGAGTGAGGCGCCTGCTGGTAAGCGAGGGAAGGGACAGGGCATGGTGGAGGTCACAGTGATGTGTGTGTGATGGAGCATCAAGGGCAAAATGACAGAAGGAGTTAAAGAGAGTGTCCAATCTGGTTAGGGAGGATTTGGGAGCAGCACTATAGACTACATCACAATAGTCGAAAATGGGGAGGATCATCTTCTGGACTAGTTCATGCCGCTCCGCAGGAGGGATGCAACTACGGTTCCCGAATAAGGCACCAAGCTTGGGACACAGTTTTTTCAGGATGGCGTCAATGTGGCCAGAGAAGTTGAGGTGTTGGTCCAACCAAACCCCAAGGTATAGTTTTCCTCACCACTAGCCCACTAATTCCGCAACTCCCCCTTTCCATCCTGACGCTCACCATGTTTCTACCCCTGGCTCTCACTCTTTCCCTATTAACTCTTCCTGCTGCTCCCACCCTTCCCTGTCTGCTCCAGCCTGGCTAAAGTCCCACCCCATCCATAGTAGTGTCCCAATTATTTACCCCTCCTCCATCATTATCTTAACAAACAAGTACATCGATCGTCACTTTCTGTGGTTTTAGCCCAATTTTCCCCCAGTTGTTGATAATATATCCTCCTCTTCTTCACCTCTCTAACCTGCCACCCCATACGGTCTCTTTCCCTATATGTGTAGTTGCCGGCTGCCTCACTCAAAAGATCTCTGCTTATAACCCCTGTATGCCTAAGGTTGACTGTACATCTGCTGACTTCTTCAATTGTAAAATAATGCTGTTTTTTTTTTATTTATTTCAACCTTGTACTGTACTGCATACACTGGATATACTTTTTCTTCCTTGTATATTATTGCTTTTTGTATACCTGCTTCTATACTGTACTTTGATGTATTCATGACCAGGTCCACCTTGCAAATGAGCCTTGCTCAATGGTGCCCACCTGGATAAATAAAGGTTTTGATTGATTGATTGAGTTGAATGAGGAGGTGTCGTCTAGGATTGTCCCGTCAAGAATATGGAAAGGGTGGAGCCTAGAGAGCCTCTGCCTAGTGCCAAAGGTCATGGAGACAGTCTTTTTGGCATTTAAAATAGTTGATATGAGGCAAACCATAGCTGAACCTGGTGGAAGTCATGCTGAAGGGTGGCTGCTACAATGGCGGGGCATTAGCCAGAGGACAACAGAACGGTGTCATTGGCATACATATGGATAGAGGAGGAGGGGGAGCATACTGAGGGCAAGTCATTTAGGAAGATGGAGAAGAGAATGGGTTCAAACACAGAGCCCTGTGGGACTCCTGTGGAAATAGGGAGGGAGGAGATTGTATCCTGGATCTTGACTGATTGTGCTCTGCCTGAGAGGTGGCTCTAAACCAGTTTTGGGCAGAAGTAGGCAACCCAACAGCCGTAAGGAGTCAAGACATAGGGCATGGGAGACTGTGTCAAAAGCCTTGGCAAGGTTGACAAAGATGCAGCGATAATGAGGCTCATTATCCATCCTGGTGAGGATGGAGTCAGTGAGCCTGAGTAGGGGTGGTGGTGCAGTGGTTCTTCCAAAGCCAGATTGGAACAGGGTGAAAAGGAAGTGTCTCGAGGAAGAAGGCTAGTTGAGAGAGGACCATGTGTTCTTGGAGCTTAGCAAGGTCAGGGAGGAGGAGATTGGGCAAAACTTTGCACGGGAGGAGAGGTCACCACCCTTTGGGAGAGGAGGACCACCACATGTTTCCAGGACAAAGGGACAGATGAGGATGAGAAGGAGAGATTTAGGATTAAGGAGAGGGGTTGGCTATAGCAGAAGCTAAAAGGTAGAGGGTGTTGGGTTAAGGTAATTCGATGATGATCTTTTAGAAGGATTAAGAGAGCGGATTAGTGTTTCCTCTGGAGACAGCAGAAAAGGAGAAGGAAGAGTGGGCATGGAGGGGTTGAGTGCTGGGTGTGGGAGGATGAGGAGGTGGGAGGTTAGAGAGAGGGACTTTAGAAGTGCTGTGGTGCAGGAAGTATAATAGGAGTTAAACTCTTGAGCCACTGTGCGCAGTTCGGAGACCAATGAGTTGTTTATTTTAAGCACTGGGGAGGTAGATGTGAAGGGGGGGGAATAGGGCATGTTCCAGTTTCCAGAATTTGGAGGGGGAATTGATGTTTTTGAGAAAAGATGATTTAAAATATTCAGACTTGGCAAGTCTGGTAGCTTTTGTGCAAGCTTTTCTTAACATGTGATACCTGGCATAGTCTGGGGGAAGCTGGGAGACCTTATGCTTCCTCCAAGCTTTGTCTCGCTCCCTGAGACAGGTCAATAACTCAGGGGAGAACCAGGGATGATGGTTGCCATGAACTCTAGTTCATTTGAATGGAGCATAGGAGTTCCATGTAGTTAGAAATTTATCTTTAAAATAAGTGAGGGCTTGGTCAGTGGAAGGGGCAAGGCAATAGGCACCAATCGAGCTGACCAGTTTGTTAAGAAGGGATTAAGGTTTTAGGAGCTGAAGGAGGCGGAGTTGCAGAATTCTGTGTGGTGGTTTTGGTCTATGGACTTTCCTGACTATGAAGACTGGGTGATGATCACTGAGGGCATCCGGGAGGATGCCTGATTTATGACTCGGTGGGGGTGAGAGGTGAGAGCCCAGTTTATCAGGGAGTGGTTAAGAGTTTTATGATTTAGGTGGTGAGTTCCAGGATGAGTTGAGAGAGACTGAGGGCTGTGATGTCATTACCTGTCTTGGCAGTTGTTGGTGATAAACTGTTTATGTTTACATCACCCAGGATGTATAGCTCGCCTTTGTGTGAGAGGGAGGGAGGTTATAGAGGTAATGAGATCCAAAGTATCGGATGCCTTAGAACCAGGTTGACAGTAGATGCTGATTATGAAGATAGGGGAGGAAAAAGGCGAGGTAATGTTTACTACAAGTGCTTCATAGGCAGAGGGTAATGAGGATGATAGAATAGTAGTGAACTGAAGTGAGGACAAGATATACATGGCTACACCACCACCCCTGCCAGTCCTATCCTGCCTGATTATGGAATAACCTGGAATATTAATGGCGAGATCAGGTATTTTAGCGTTTAACCAAGTTTCCGTTAAAATTAGAATATCAGGTGTGAGGAGATTACCATTGGATGTAAAGGTCAATTTTGAGACAAGACTGCAGATGTTTAAATGGAGGATTTTCAGGCCATTGGCCAGGGCAGATGGGGTGCAGGAAGTTGGTACATTAGAGGAAGAATTGCAACTGGCAGAGGTGGGTGTAGTGGGGCCAGGACTGGGATGAACATTTCCTGATCTGAGTAACAGGAGTGCTATCATGAGAGAGTGGAGTTTAGGGCATTTGTGACAGGCCGAGGATTTGGGAAGTATGTGGGGGGGGGGTGGCGGCTAGATGAGATGAAGATAAGGAGGCAAAGGAAAGCTAGGTGACTAGGTGCTGAGAATAGAGTAGCAGGGGGAGGTGAGGGAAGTGAAACCAGAGTATTTGAGGGGGTGTAGGAGTTATGGCAAGGGTAACGGTGGGGGCTGTGAGAGTGGAGGGGAAAGGTGAGAAAGGTTTATTAGACTGAGGAGAGTGCAGAACTGAGGTAGATAAAATTGATAGAAGAATTAGAAGGAGGGGAAGTGGTGATGGAAGGGTGGGCATATTGTATGGATCGAGGGAGTAAGAATAGATCAGGGTATACTGCTCAAAAGTAGGAAGCAGATCAGTGGCACTGGCAGAAGTAAAGTGACTGTGGGTAGCAGTGGACGGTAACAGTTGCTGATAGCAGCAAGTTACTTGACTTGATTGCCCTCTAGTGGCTTTGCAGTATAATTTGCAAATGGGAAAGTAGACCCTCCCAAAAAAAAAAGGTTCTGTTTATTTAAAAAGTGCACCATTGCCAGCCAACCAGCGGCACCTTGTCGAGCTTGCACTGTACGCAAGCTGGGTACCCAGAAAGAACTTAGGGAAACACTGTTACCAGTGGGGAGATGGGCCATATGGTTTGTGTATGTTGTTAGGGAGTAGGCACTCTTTATTGTTCTTGTTGCTGTTTATGCTTATCAAGTCTTGTTGAACCATTATTTAGTTCTGCACCCCAATCCCCTATGCTGGTTAATAAATTGTTTATTGTTAATCTGTCTCATGAGCATATCTTGCATGAGCATATTATTAGCTTCAGCCAATAATTGATTGCATAGTGGAAAAGCTGGAAGGTTGTTGGTGTTCCATGTGTGGGGTCACTGCAAGGGAGGTTGGTGGTACAGCATCCCAGGGGTTGTACCAGTCAGACATCTGGCCCACTGTATTTTATTTCTGGGTGGAGCCACTGCACAAAATAATTTCTTTTGGAAAGAACCCTCCTTCATGTAAGATCAGAGCCCAGGCCCTCAACCTTGCTTGAGCATGCAAGGCAGGAGTTGTAACCATTGCTATACATGGCGACCCGGTTACATCTTTGGAGGCACTGCTGGATCTCCTGTTTGCAGTCAGGCCCCACATGGAGGCCATTGTTTGAGGACAATGTTCTAGCCCCCAAATCCTGAGTTGTTGCTGATACTATGGCCTATAACAGACGAATGAAGTGGTGTGAAGGTGAGGAGGTGGATCCTCAAAAGCTATTCTGCTACTGGGAGTCCCACCGAGGACAGACAGGAAGAAAATAGAAGAGGCCCTGTTGGTGAGTTAAATGCCTTGGCCCAGTTGCTGTCTGATGGCAGCTGATGGACTCTGCTACTAGGACTCTAACTGTGCTGATTGAATGCCAAAATGTTGTTGATGCCACCAGAGTGCCTGACGTATTGACCCCAGAAGGTTCCAGTGTGGCAAGGACTGTAAGTGACATAGGCTAGTGTGACTCCCAAAGGGAATCTGCGCCCATGTCGGAGGGATTCAGGGAGAAACTCAGCAAATGGCTGTGCAGCCAAGGGAAGTCAACTGAGGAAGTTCAAGAAGTACTTAATGTTCAAGGGGGTGCCCTGTCCCAGACTTCAGAAGGAGGACCGACCTACGTGATATCAGTTGCTCAAGAGTCTTACCACAGGTTAAAGATGTTTTCAGGAGTAAAATCCACCCTGGCAGGTGAGGATGATCTAGAAACATGGATGGACTATGCTGCTGCATTAGGACAAGATTGACAATGCTCTGAAGCGGAGAAGAGAAACAGCTTGGAGAAAGCCTCCAGGTCCTGCACTACAGACTATCCATTTGTTGGGGTCCACGACCCTGACACTACTGCCAAAGAGTATTTGACTGCTTTAGAAGAATTCCTTGAGTACTGAGTCATGCGAGGACCTGATGAGATTCAAATCTACCAGGCAATGGAAAGGCAAGCCCGCTCTATCTTTTGAACTGCATTGAAGGATTTTGCAAGGAGTGTTTCAAAGGGAAGGTGACCTCCATGATGTGAACCAAGTGAGGTTGGAACATGTGCTCAAGGCTCAGCTGCCTGCCATTCTGCAGTGTTGATTCTCAAGCTATGCCTGGCTGAGAGAAAGGGCAACTCCCAGATTCACAGTGAACTTATGAGAGATGTTTGAGCAGCTGAGGAGGAAGAAGAGCAATGGGGACCCTACACTTCCTCAGCAGCTGTTAACAAGATACTGGAAGTTCACTTGCAGCAAAGACTCAAGAATGGTGGGAGTTGCTCAAGGGATATAAGGAAGCATTTCATAAAGCCACTGTAGCTCGTAGTACAGGTCTAGCTGCCTATTAGAACCAGTCTGTTCTTTCAGCCACCCCGAATCTCTCTGTCATGGGCAAAGGAGTACAAACTCAGACACCCTCTGTAGACTGTGATGTTAGAGCTAAGATGGATGAATTGCTGAAATGGGTAACTGATCTAGAGGGGTGTCAATCTCAAGTTACATCCTGGTCATGAGAAAGGACTCCCGAGTGGAAGCACGCAGCAACTTTCGTCCCCATCAGAACTCCAAATGCAAGTTCTGCTAAACAAAGTGAACCAAATTGGAGGCCTCCCCACGGAAGCCCCTGCATGGCTTATGTCCGTACAGAGAGGACATTTTCTGTTATAGTTGTGTGAAAGATGGATATACTGCATGAAGACGAAGGACCCAGTAAGCGTCAAAGGCAAACTACTTGAAGAAGTTACGCTCCACCTGGCCTGTGAAACCCTTTATAGCAAAATATTCAGTCAAAGCCCCCGAGACTGCACCATTTGACCTTGACAAACTTGTTGGACCTTCCTCTGAAACTACAGTCACTATTAAAGGAGTGCCAGTTTAAGCTGTCCTGGACAGTGGTTCCCAAGTGACAATCATTTTCAAGAACTGGTACGACCAGCAGCTGTCTCATCACCAGCTACTGCCCTTAGAAGGTTTGAATGTATGGGGACTGATTGATAAGTCCTACCAGTACCTAGGCTACCTTAAAGTATATGTAACCCCTGTGCTGATTTTGGGAGGCTTACTAATAGATGCCCATTTGGCATCGAAGACTTGCGTGAATCCAGGTTTTCTAAGGGGCGGAGTCTGGGCATCATGTGCTGCTGCCTAAGGTACCAAGTGCATGAGGGAGTGGCAGTTGAGAGTGAGATGGGGATTCATGAGGAGTGCCGGGGCCTTTGTGTAGGCCAGTTGGGGAGTGGGCCACCAGTCAGGACTGGAGCAGCTCGAGGCTGAGGTGGGTAGGTGCCCCCAGTGACCAAAAGTAGCTGATGGACCACCACATCCATCAGTGGGAAGGACAGAAGGCCAAATCACAGCATTGAGGAGGAGAAAGCGAGAAGTATTGAGCCCGTCCAGCTCCGTGAAGAGACTGAGGAGAAGAGGTGGCTGCTATGGCAGGCCTGGACCGGGTAGTGGCAGTGTCCCCATTCTGGAGGGTCCAGTGTGGTGAACTGGGCCTGTGCCATAAGTCCATGTCCACCTGTGGCTGTTTGGAGTGCTGTGGAGAGTTAAGCCCATGGGAAGATTGGCCCCTGCATTGTGTGACCCCCGCTCGGGATTCGGCAAGGGTAGGGAGGCCGTAGGAGTTTGGACTGTGCCCAGAAATCCCAGAGTGATGCCCTGCTTCCTCTGGTGGGGAAGGAGAAAGGGACTGTGAGGAAATAGCTTACACAAGAATGCTGGCACAAGTGAGGAGAGCTTGTTTGATTCACAAAAAGGAAATATATGCAGGATCAGGTTCGGGACCCATGTCCCCAAAGTGTGATGTTACAGCTGCTTGCCATAGTAAATGTGCTGAAATAATTCTTTGTGCCTCTGCTGCTCCATGGAGCTGAATCATTGTGGTTTGAGCCTTTTGTAACTGTTTATAAATAAACTGTGCTTGATTGCATCTATTTCCTGGCTGGACCGAATCCTTGCGTCTGTATCCTCAGATGAATTGGTCTGCCTGCTGCAGTTCCTAACAAACATTACTCCCTAGAAATACTGTGCTAAGTGCCCTCCAGCTGTGAATGAAAAGAAATAACACCTACAGCACCCAGACAGAGCTCACGCTGTCACCAGAGAATCCCACTACATCTAAAGTACTGTGTTTTTTATCCTGCTGAAAGACTTATTTACTGCCTAGTCAGAAATTGGTGCCCTCCCCCCTTCTCCATGAAAATACCATCTGATACCCCTAGACATGGGAGGGAGGAGGTCCTGAACCAACCCAGAGACTGGGAGTGTGGCGCCTACCCTGTAAGAGATGCCTTCCCACTAAATGCTGATCAGGGCTCAGGGCAGGAGCTGCAGGAAAATACCCGTTTTACAAAGCAGGCAACGGGTACAAAGTAAGGAGTGCGAGGGGGTTACATATGGATTGCTTTCCCATCAAATGTAACTGGGTGGGCGACGTTGTGGAAACTTTGGCATTAGTGTGTCCAGAGTCTGGAATGTACAACAGTGTACGTGCTTACTGGCACTAATGCCACATGTTTGGTTACCTGGCTCACCTTTGTCAGGAAAAGGGATGCCAAGCAGAAGGGAAAAGTGGTGTGTGCATGCTGTGGTAAAGAAAGCCTACCAGCAACAGATATAGACCACTCCAGATGATCAAGATAACCCTGTGGGTATACTGTAGTCTAGCGTCATACCATTGAAGAACTTTACTGCCACCTAATGCTGGGTGCAGTATCACGGTGTGGTGCACCTGAGAAAAGATGTTAAAAATCAAATATTGATGCTGGATGCTCTGGAGGAACATGCCTGTCAGAGGGTCTATTGGTAAAGCCTACTCTGTTGCCAGGGAGAGCTCATGCTTATGCTAAACAAGTCACCCTTCAGGGGGAAAATGTTACAGACAGAGACACTGTTGTCAGGAAAGAATACACTTTGGCCCGTGCATACTGCACGGATACTGCAGTGCAGCCTACCCTCAACCAGAGATGGCAGCCAGCCTGGTGTGGACCCTGAACTTTTTTATTTTGGTGATTCACCCATACCAAAGATGTGGAAGACCTGTGTCAGCAGAAAATTAGCCAAAAGGATAAAAGTGTTTTCACTTCATGAATGGGATATGGGATGTGTAACCGGAGAAGAGCACCATATCAGACTTCACAATGAACGCCCTTTCCATGAGGGTCTCACCAATGGTGCCAGCAGATATTGATGATGTGGGAAGGCACTTGCAGTAACTGTTAGTTGCAGGCATTATTCAAGAATCAAGAACTCTGTAGTAACTCTAATAGTAGTCATGCGAAGAAAATGGAGCTGTGTGCATGAGTGTCAGACCATTGAACCCTTAACAAATGGACAATACCAGATCAATATACTATGCCTGGGATTCAAGATGCCTTAGATTGCCTTAATGGAAGCAAATGGTTCTCTGTGCTCAACCTAAGAAACAGCTATTATCAGATACCAATGGCTCATCAAGACAGGGAAAAAACTGCCTTCATATACCCCCTTGGTTTTATGAATTTCTCAGAATACCTCAATGGGTATCTGATGCCCAACAACCTTCGGCACCTAATGGAAGAGCTGTAGAGATATGAATTTCTTAGAATGTTTGGTTTACCTTGATGATGTCATAGTGTTCAGGAAGACCCTGGAGGAACATGAGGCAAGACTGCTAAAGGTCCTAGATCGAATGGAAGAGTTTGGGCTCAAACTCTCCATCGATAAGTGCCAATTCTTTCAAAGCTCAGGCAAATATGTGGGGCATATTATATCTGCCAAAGGCATCCAGACTGATCTGAGCAAAGTTGAAGCTTTAACTACTTGGCCCAAACCTAATAACCTTAAAGATTTGCAACACTTTCTAGGTTTTTGTGGTTGTTACAGATGTTTTGTTAAAGACTATACCCGAGTGGTGAGGCCACTGCTGAATCTGACACAAGGCTATCCACCCACCAATAAAAGCAAAAGTAAAAAGACTTCTGCCACTACTGCTGAATCCAAAGCATATTTTAAATCTTCTGAAACTTTCGAACACAGATGAAATGCTGAATGTGACAAGGCCTTTGAATAAATAATTTACGGCCTGACTCACACCCCAGTGTTAGCGTATGCAGACCTGAAGAAGCTGTATGTTCTACATATGGACGCTAGTTTCAGCAGTCTTGGGGCAGTCCTCTACCAAAGCTATCCAGAAGGACTGTGCCTGGTCGCCTATGCAAGTAGAAGTCTAAACAGGGCTGAACAAAAGTATCTAGTACATAGGTTAGAGTTCCTCGCTCTCAAGTGGGCTATCATGGACCAGTTCCATGAACCTCTTTTGGGGCACACAAAACAGTCAAAACTGATAAAAGTCCATTGACAAATGTACAAAGTATTGCAAAGCTTGATGCAGCTGGACACAGCTGGCTTTCAGCACTGTCCAGTATGATTACTGTGTAGAATACAGGCCTGGGCTGAATCATATAGATGCTGATACACTGTCTCGATGCCCAGTAGCATCCACTGCTGACAAACAAGCCCGGGTACGAATTTCAGAACAGACTGTGAAAGTCTTATGCAAAAAATTTGACACAGACGAGTAGTGATGGGCAAAGCTGAGAAACTTCGCTCCATGGATTGATTTGCGAATTTGCCTGATTTCTGTAAATTAATCTGCCATGCAAAGTCCAAATTTGCAGGACACTGATAAGTCCACAAAATGCAAAGTTGGCAACTCTGCCAGTGGAGTTTGGCACAGAGATGAAGTTTGCAACATTGATTCCCTTGTGTCTAGTGGTCCCCCGCCCCCACTGATCAGCAGCTCAATGTTAAATAAAAAATCTTTCCCTGGTGCTCTAGTGGTCCCTCTCACTGATTGCCAGACTGAAGTTATAAATTAAAGTTTCCCTGGCACTAGTGGTCCCCCCCCCCTCGCTGAGCACTATCCCAAAGTTATAAATTAAAGTTTCCCTGGTGTCTAGTGGTCCCCTCTCTCTGATCGCATGCCCAAAGTAAAATAGACACTCTCCCTGGTGTCTAGTGGTCTTCCTCATTGCCGATTGCTGACCCAAAGGAAAACAGACACTCTCCCTGATGTCTGGTGGTTTCCCCTCACCATCACCAGCCAAAGTAAAACAGACACTCTCCTGGTGTCTAGTGGTTTCCCCTCCCATCACCAGCCCAAAGTAAAACAGACACTCTCCTGTTGTCTGTGGCTTACCTTGCTGATGCCAGCTGGGCAGTAAAAATAGACACTCTCCTGGTGTGTAATGGTCCCCCCTTGCTGATTACCAGCCCAAAGTGAAATAGACACTCTCTCTGGTGTCTAGTGGTTCTCCATCACTGATCAATGGCCCAAAGTAAAATAGACACTCTCCCTGATATCTAGTAGTCCCCTCTTCACTGATTGCCAGCTTGAACTAAAACAGACACTATCCCTGGTGTCTAGTGTCCCCCCTCACCAGCTGCCATCCCAAAATGAAACAGACACTCTCCCTGGTATCTAGTGGTCCACCCCTCGCCGATTGTCAGCCCAGTAAACAGACTCCTCCCTAGTGTCTAGTGGTCCCCCACCCCAGAAGTACTGCCCTCCCCATCCCCATTCCCAAACCAGTGACCAGCACAGCCTCTACTCCCACCATGGCCCTTCACTGACTGGCCTGTCGGTGAGCCGCGTACTTGAAAAAGTATGTGCTCATTGACAACTCAGTCGTGGTATGGCCATGGTGGAGAGGAGGGCCATGCCAGTCACCAGCTTGGGGTGGGATGGGTGGAGGGGTGTTGAGCACCACCTCCCAGGGTGAGAGATCCGCTAGACACAAGGAGAGTGTCTATTTTACCTTGGGCCGTGATTACAAGGGGACCACCAGACACCAGCAGAGTGCCTTTTTACCTAGGCCTGCAATTATGAAGGAGGAACCACTTGACTTCAGGAGAGTGTCTATTTTACTTCGGTCAGCGACCGTGAAGGGACCATCAGACACCAAGAGGAAGTGTCCATTTTACTTTGGACTAGCGATCGAGAGGGCACTAGAAACTGGGGATAGTGTCTATTTAACTTTGGGCTGCCGGTCGGTGAGGAGAGATGACTAGACATCAGAGAGGTGTCTATTTTACTTTGGGCCAGTACTCAATCGAGGGCTGGGACCACTTGACACCAGAGAGAGTGTCTATTTTACATCAGACTGATAATCGGCAAGGGGGCCACTAATACAGGAAACTTTAATTTAAAACTTCAGGATGGTGATTGGCAGAGGACCACTAGTGCCAGTGAACCTTTAATTTATAACTTTGAGACGGTGATTGGTGAAGGGGGACCACTAGATCACCAGGAAAGATTTTATTTAACATCAGACCGATGATTGGCAGGGATGGGGACCTGCAGACAGCAGGGAATGATCATTATTTAACACTGAGCTGGCAATTGGTGGGGAGGGGCACCAGACACCAGGGACAGTTTTATTTTGCTCTTAAAAAACCCTAAAAGGAGTCATTTTGACCCAACTTCACCTTTTGGTACCCCAAGGAGAAGTTACAGGCAAACATGACAGAAACTTTCAAATACCTCAAGGGAATCAACAAAGTCCAAGAGGGTAGCATCTTTCAGAAAAAGAGATGTGCAAGAACAAGGGGGCACAATTTGAAGATAATGGGGGGAAGGCTCAGAGGTAATGTGAGGAAGTATTTCTTCACATAGAGGGTTGTAGATGCATGGAACGGCCTTCCAGATGAGGTCATAGAGTCAAAAACAGTGGGGGAATTCAAGAATGCATGGGACAGACATAAGGCAATTCTAGTGGGGGCAGGGAAGTAGGCTGTTGGTTAACTAGGATCTGCAGCTTATCCATTAGGTAGGGAAATGGGCAGACTAGGTGAGCCAAGAGGTCCTTATCTGCCGTCAGATTCTATGTTTCTATGTAAATTGCAAGGCAAGATTACCAATGGGGAATTTCCTATTAAATAGAAAAACTGCAAAATGAGCTTCGGAGGCAAATTTGATGACTCCGCTAGAACTTCACCAGCAAATTAAAACTTTGTGACATCTCTACAGACGAGCAGCCTTTTACAGAAAATGCCAGTCATCTTGTGGACTTGGTGCTCCTGGTGATTGTATCCCAACTGCCTATAGCAACTTAGCCGTTCTGGAATAAAGTGCAATGCCACAACTGACTCCCCAAGATTTACTAAAAGAAGAGACTAGACCCTTGTATTAGAGAAATTGTCAACACCATGCAGAAAGGGGGTGATACCACCCAGGTAGTCACAAATGATCCAGATGCAAAATTGTTATTGTGAGAGTGGCCAAAGCTTAAATTAAAGGACAATTTGTTGTGCTGAGAAATCCAAAGTTCACACAGCTTCCCTCGTTTGCAATTGGTCCTGCCAGCAAAGTTCAAAAACGTTACTTCATGCATTGCACAATGGCGTGGGACATTTTGTGACCAAGCACACGTTGGACTTGGCTCATGCTCATTCTGTTGGCCACATATGGGAGTGGTGTAGAGCAGTACTGCAAAACCTGCAGCAGATGTGTCCAGCAGAAAGCCTTACCTCAGAGGGCTGCCCTCTGGTCAAAATTGTGTCAAGTGCACCTATGGAATTAGTCTGCATAGACTTTTTCAGTTTGGAACCTGACTCCAAGAGCATTTCAAATCTTTTGGTAGTCACTGACCATTTTTCCAGATATGCCCAGGCGTATCTAACAACATATCATAATGCCTCCACGGTTGCCAAGGTCCTTGTAAAAAAAAACAACTTTTTGTGCATTACAGAGCCCCCCAAAGAATGCACTCAGACCAAGGGTGGGATTTCAAAAGCCATCTAGTGAAAGAACTGTTGTCCTTCTGGATGATCAGCAAGCTTTGCACAACCCCCTACCACCCGCAAGGTGATGCATGGCCTGAGAGGCTCACCTGCAAGGTGATGCACGGCCTGAGAGGCTCACCTGCAAGGTGATGCATGGCCTGAGAGGTTCAACTGAATGCGTCTTAATATGTTGGGCACCTTAGACCCAAAAAGAAAACCAAATGGAGTCAGTAAGTACTGTAAGTGCATTAGTTCCCATATACAACAACACCAAAAGCGATGCTACAGGTATGTTTGGCGGGAGGCTAGACTTCATGTAGATCTGTGTTTCAATGTCTCTTCGATGGAGCTAGGCTAGAGACTTACCTGCAATATTGTTCAAAAATTAAAATATCAACTGAATTTTTTTTTTAACTTATTTCACTTTATTGAAAGATTATAAAAGATCAACAATAGCCAAAACATAAAACAAATACAAGAAATAAAACCAACTAAGCATAGAAAGCAAACAAACAGGGTACAAATACATAAACTACCATTGAGAGGACATGTATGAGGTCAAGTCTAATAGCAGACCAACAGATATAAAAATAACAGTGCAAGGCCTAACAATAGTTGATATGAAAAAAAAAGGAAGAAATGAATATCATTCAGTGAGCATGTGAACTGAATAACAGCCAGCCATAAAGACCACCTAAATTCTGCCTACAAGTTGGCCACAGATGTTGCAGCCAAGCAGAACAAAACAAAGAAAGGCATAACAAATGGGTAAGGGTACAAAAATTGCTGCCAGGAGACCGTGTGTTGCTGAAAAACCTAGGAATTCCTGGAAAGCACAAAATTGTCAACAGATGGAGCAGCACCCCCTATGTTGTGACTGAGAAAGTGCACGGCATGCCTGTATATGAAAGTCGTCCAGAAGGAGAGGCAAGTGTATACCAGACCATTCACCACAACCACTTGCTGCCCATTGGACAGATGGTCAGTAGTACTGCACAAAAATATGTCAGAGCCACCTAAACCTCTGGTAACAAGGTCTGCTGTGTGCAGACATCAAGTTAAACAAAGGGCAAAGCCATCTGAAACTGTCTCGACAACACTTGATGAGCCAGAAGTTCAACAGAGTTTGGATTCTAAGTCAGAGGGAGAAGTATATTCTCCCACAGCACATTATCCTACACCAGACCTTGCCCGACTGTTTCAAGGAACAAGTGAAACAACAAACAATGTGACAGACATGCCTACTGCAGACCCACCCCCCAGCACAGACAGTGGACTCTGTACCAACTGTAGGTGTACCCTTGGAGGACCAGCCAGAATCCGAGGAAGTGCCAGAGAAAGAAAGTGGAGACTCTGTAGAGTCTGAACCAGTAGAAACAGTGGAAACAAATGAAATGCCAGAGTGAGTAGTGGCATCTACTTTGCCTGAGGATGCTTCATTGGTGGACAGTGAACCGGGTCTAATCACACCTGATGCTGAAGAAGCGTCAGTTCCATTGTGTGGCTCTGAATGAGCCATCAAGCCATTATTAAAGCTTGCATATGACTCTCCGGAGCTCCAACTGACTTGCCCATGCACATGATACACAAGGGTATATATGTCACCACAAGATCTTTGCTTAGAACTGTTGTATACGCTTCAAAGCCAAACTACTCAGAGTGGGTAATGCTGTGAAAAGTAAAGGAGGTTATAAAATGCCAATATGTATTGTTTATAACTGAAGTTTTCTGTGGTCACTAAAGTGTGTACTAATATGGCGATGCCATTTATTGCTATGACAGCTGTCTATAAATCTAAAAGACCTTTTAGAAAATATACCTGGTACTATCTAGATAGTTTTCATTTGTCTAGGTTAGGATGTGCTGATTGCCTATGCTAGATATGAATCATTTATAGACTGTGCATGTTAACATGTGAAATGCCATGTTAATGTTATTTATTTATTTATTGAAATGTTTCACTAGGAGGGCATACTGAACAACAAGTTGCTTGCCTCACGGTGCAACCTGTGGGGAGGAGTTACATAGGGTTGTGAAGGATGATCAGTTACAATAGTATGTGGGTAGTACAAACAATACAACATTGTAAGATTTTGCAACAGTTGGAACACAAGGTATTGTACAATAAACAGTAGTGGAACATTGGGTAAATTACAATACATGTCCAAAATCATACAAAAGAACATATAAATGTACAAAACAGTAATAATGCGATAGAACCATTTATACTGCATGAGTGTGCTATGACTAGGCTTGAGGTAGTACGCAAGTTCTGTTGGAGTAAAAAGGATGGGGTTAAGCTGTGAACACTGGGGACCCAGAAAGGCAGGTGGAGAAGAGGGGGAGAGGCAAGAAATGAATATGAGGAGAAGGGGTAGCCATTTCTTGATTTCTCCCTACTGGATGTTGAGAACCCTCATCTGTGGTATGGACTTGGTGCGAATGCCAGATGTTTCGGCACAGCAGGGAGTAATCCCCTCCAGTGGGCCTTACCTTGCTCTGCCTCCTGGCCATCTGGTCCTGCCAGTCCCAGTCCTTGGTGTGGCCATCTGTTTTAGATCCAGCTTGAATTTCTCCATGCACACAGTGGGTTCTACCTCATCGTTTAAATGTGGGGCTCTGTGTGGCGTCCAGGTGCAGGTTACATGAATCTCCTTGTGTACCGTTCTCCTGGGTACAAGGGAGAATTCCTGCAGGAAGTCACAGACTTTGTCACCAACAGGGCGTTAGAGTCATGCAGATGGTTGATTCTGGGTGACTTTAATGCCTGGATTGATGACGAACTCTCGCATTTTGGTCATGACTTCCTCCAGATAATGACATCACTGGGCCTCAAACAAGCAGTTGCTTCTGCAGCTCACCAACACGGCCATACCTCGGACTTGGTATTCTCGTTGGGGCTTGAGGTCATTGACCTCAGGATTGATCCAGTTGCCTGGTCAAATCACTGCACGGTGGAGTTCTCATTTGTGTTCCCCCTGACAGTCCTTTCCCTGATAAGATGGTCCGCTATTGCCCATTGAGGGGATTGTCCCCAGAGGGACTTTTGGCAGTGGTGGACTTTTCTGGTGTAGTGCTGCATGTGTGGGTGGCACAGGAAAGGCAATGACAGCCTATAATAGTGCTGTCTCCAAGACACTCAGTGCCATCGCACTGGCCATATATGACTCAGGTCTTCTCACTTGAGACCCCTGTGGTTTGATGGGACTTTCAAGGAGATGAAGACCAAGGGTCGGAAGTTGGAGTGTTGCTGGCGGATGACCCGGTCCAAGGAGGACAAACTGGCTTTGAGAGTTCACTACGGTGAATATTAAAAGGCAATCAACTGTAAGAAGGCAGAGTTCCTGTCCAGGGAAATTGCTGCAGGGAGGAACAGACCAGATCTGCTCTTTCAGACTGTGGATAGATCTGCAGCCAAAAAGAGCATTTTCAGTTGCTTTGTGCTTGGCGTTTGCTAAATTCATCTGTGACAGGGTGCCTCCATTCAGTCTGGGAATTTCCCAGTGGGGCAAGGTCAGCCCTGAAGTGGTAGGCTTTGCATAGGTGGAGACACTCCTACAGTTTGGGGTGAGTTTTGGCCGGTGGGGGGTGGCTGCGGTCACTAAGGTAATCTCGAAGCTGCAGCCCACCTTTTGTGAACTGGACGCAGGCTTGTCTCATCTCCTAGTGAGATGTGTTGAGTCTGTTGCTCCAGTGATCGCCGAGATAGTCTGGTGCGCGCTCTCGGCGGGGGGCCTCTTCCCTGACACCTTGAAACAGGCATTAGTAAGCCGGCCTGGTGGTGCTGAGGGTTGAGGCACTGGACACCTTACCTTGTGCTGCAGCAGTGACACGGTTCAGGAACGACCTTGGATCAGTGGGGTGCCAGTGTGGGGGAGGAGGAGCAGGATTGAGTGAGTCACCAGGCTGCTCTCCCGGGTGTGGTGGGGGTGGGTTGTCGCCCTTTCCGTAGTTCCATCCCCACTGGGTGGAGGTCTGGTGGGGTAACATAGGTGGGCGGAAGCAGCAGTGCAGGTGGGAAGAAGTGGCTGAACTGGCTTCTTGTGGGTGTGCATGCCTCCAAGTGCACATGTAGCCATGTGCCAGCACCCTGGGGGGGGGGTTATGGGAGAAAATCGAGAAAAAAAACGTAAAAATCTAAAATTAAAAAAAAGAAAGAGGCATTGATGAAGCTCCTCCTGAAGAAACTGTCACTTGACTCTGACATCTTGGTGAATTATTGGCCCTTCTCCAACCTCCCAGTTTTGGGGAAGGTTGTTGAGAAAGTGGTGGCTCTGCAGCTCGAGGCACACCTTATGGCTTTTGACATCTACAAGCTATTCCAGTCATTGTTTAGGGTGAGGCATAGCACTGAAACAGTGTTGGTCAGAGTGCAAAATGACCTGCTTAGGGCAAGAGATGGAGCAGATTGGTCAATCCTCATTCTCCTTGATCTCTCCTCAGCATTTGACACCATGGACCACACTGTGCTTCTGGATTGCCTTAGAGAGTATTGTGGGCTCACCTGTACTGTTATCAACTGGTTTGAGTCCTTTCTCATGGGCAGAATGCAATGGGTAGTGATGGGAAATTTCTCCTCCTGTCCGAAGTTCCTACCCTGTGGAGTTTCTTAAGGCTCAGTCTTGTCGCTGATGCTGTTTGCGGTGTATGTGCTACCCCTGGGCAAGCTCATTACATGTTACAGTCTGGGTTTTCACTGTTATGCAGATGATACCCAGCTGTATATGTCCTTTGCTCCTGGGAAAAGTAACACCGTGGAAGTGCTAAATAAATGCCTAGCCAAGATCCAAGATTGGATGTCCTCAAACTGGCTGCGACTGAACTCCGAAAAGACAAAGCTATTTGTGATTGAGCCTGGTTGTCAATGTGATGTGATGTGACTGCTACTGGGTCAGAAACAGGGTTCTTTCTTGGCCCTACCCCACTGATGGCATCCACTAGGGTGGGAAATCTGGGTGTCATCCTCAATGACAGTTTTATGCTTGAAGCTCAGGTGTCATCTGTCATCCAGAGTGGTTTGTACCACTTAAGGAGTGTCACCTGGATTAAACCCCTAACTCTGCCTAGCGACCTACCCACAGTGGTACATACCCTTGTCACATTAAGGCTTGACTACTGTAATGCTCTTTGCTTTGGGGTCAGTGAAGGGAACCTCCGTTGACTGCAGCTGGTGCAGAACGCAGTGGCCAGGTTGCTGACAGGCCTTCCCCGGTCCTGTCATGTGACCCCAGTCCTGTGGGACCTGCACTGGCTGGCTGTTAGATGGAGGATGATCTTCAAGGTGGACTTGCTCACCTATAAGGCCTTATAAGGCTCAAGCCCAGGCTATTTGAGACTCCTGACCCCTTGCCTCGCAGTGCACTCACTCCGCTCCTCTACCGAGGGCCTCCTGGGAGTTCCGAGGGCCAGGCAGAAAACCTCAGGAGACTGTGCATTTGAGGTTGCTGGTCTGGCCCTCTGGAACTCGCTCCCCAGACCTCTGAGGGAGGCCCGATCGGTGGAGGCATTCAAAAGGAGTTTGAAGGCACACCTTTTTAAAGGAGTCTTTTTTAGTTACCTACAGCCTGATCCTATTATTATTTATTATTGATTTTATTTAATTTTTGATCCTGTATGTATTTTATGTAGAGTATGTCTCTTACACCACTTTGTAAATTGCACAGAGCCTCTGGGATTGGGCACTTATCAAATAAAGACTTACTTACTTGCTTGGTTTCCCCTTTATTGCCCGTGCTGGCCCCCATGTCCTTACTTTGCTATAGGGGACTGAAGGAGCATGTATTAAAAGCTAGAACTGGCCCATTAGGCTGTACAGCGCAGCTAGGCTGTGCAGCTCAAAGAAGCCCTGTGCAGATCTGTGTGCACATATTTGAGTTGGCTGCTCCTTGAATATGCGAGATGCTGCAGTCTTCTCACAGATACTAATAGTGCTACAGTACCCAGCTGCTGCTGTGGCTCATGATAGAAATCTCATCTGTGTGTTCTGACCCCCAAGGCCCCAGAAATACTAATTGGGGTCTGGGTTCACAAGGAGTGGGTAGAGGAAAAAACGAATTTGTGTAAGCGATACAGCAGCTTCAAGAGCAACCAAGGCTGCATTGTAAATAATAATGCTCTGTCCGTTGTCTAGAGGGACAGTGCCACAGCACTAGTGACAGGCATGGGGAGACCTTGCTATGCACCACTCTGCCACTGAACAATAGGACAGGGGGGCAGCTACTAAACACTGGGGACATTAAAGCCTAAAATAAGACTGTTTGCCTGCAACGGACCTTTAAAGTTGGGACTCTGTGTGACGTGAACTGTGTAGACTGTTTTATCCTGCAGCCATCTTTGTTGCCTTTGACTTGCTCTGCAGCCAATGGGAATGCAAGGAGCCCAAGAAAACTACAAAAGAGGACTCTTGGGAGAAGGAGAGGACTGTGTATTAACGCCTTTCCCCCAGCCCATCAAGCATCAAATGAACATTTTGCATACAAATTTGATGTTTTGACAGTCTGATTGACAAATTATAACTCTGATCTGATCCCCTGAGACCTGGGGGGCAGATTCAGCTGTTCGTTTGCTGGAGTCTCCAGAGAGAGAGAGAGAGAGATAGGACACTCTGACTGAGTGGTATAGAAAGGTTTGGAGGCCTGCCTGGGGCTTGCAGCAAATAGCCCAGGGAAGTGCTTGTTTGATTTCCATCATCTGGAAAACCAGCATTTAAAGCGGAGAGGTTTTGCTGAGACAAAAACCTGAGCCTGGAGAGCCTGATACTTGCCCACAGCCCTGGAGGGTAATCTAGACCCGCTGAAGGAGCTGTTCCAAATCTGCTGACCTTCAGAGACTAGAGACTGTGTTTGCTGTCTTTTGGACTTTTTTTGCCACAGCTGCAAGCAAGCAGTGTGACTGAAAGTAGTGAAGCTAGGTTCCTAAGATCCAAGAGGTTCCTGCCAAAGGACAGCTGGGGAATCGGCGGGGTGGTATCACTGCCAGGCATTGCCTATCACCTCACCCTGAGGGCTGGATTCCTGGATGTGTGGGTGAGGTGTGTGGCCCTTGTCCCTAAATTGGTATATTCAGAACTCCAGGGAGCTGCAAGCATCTCCACAAAGCTAAAAGAGTTCCAGAGAGCTGCCAGAGCCATGGACTGAAATATCTTCAGCTTGCAGAATCCAGAGACTGGTATTCCATAACTGTGAGTAATTCAGGACTTGCTCCGTGCTGGGGGAGATTGTATACAGTTTCTTCAAATATTCTGTTTATTTAAAAAGTGCACCAACACCGGCCAACCAGCTGCACCTCCCTGGGCCTGCACCCTATGCCAGCTGGGCACCCAGAAAGAACTTGGGGACACAATGGTACCAATGGGGAGGTGGGCCATATGGTTTGTGTATGCTGTTGAAGAGTGGGCACTCTTTATTGTTATTGTTGCTGTTTATGCTCATCAAATCTTGCTGAACTGTTATTTATTTTTGTACCACAATCCCCTACACTGGTTAATAAATTGTTTGTTATTGTTAATCTGTCTCATGAACCTGTCTCGCATAAGCATATTATTAGCTTCAGCCAATAATTGCATGCATAGTGGAAAAGCTAGAAGGTTGTTGGTGTTCCATGTGTGGGGTAACTGCAAGGGGAGGTGGGTAGGTACAGCATCCCAGGGGGTTGTACCAGTCAGACATCTGACCCACTGTAACTTACTATAGGTGGAGACAGTTAAGCTAATTAATTTCTATTGGGAAGAACCCCACCCCTCCTTTCATGTAGAACAGAGCCCAGGCCCTGGCACTTTCCTTACGCCCATAAGGCAGAGTTTGTAACTGCTGTATAAACAGCAACCCAGTTACATATATGGGCCTTAGTTTGGCCATGAAATATAATTACATAGGAATGTGTCAACAGTAGAAACAGAAAGTATACATTTGTTATACTGGAATGTTTTGTCAAATTTGAATTACTGGACATAATTTAAATTCATTAGAGTTCATTAATATTCATGCCTGCTTGATGGGCAGGAAAAGCAGTCTAAGGACAGCAGTTAGGTATATAAAAAGGCTCTAGTTTGGATCCATGCTGGTTAGCCAGGAACAGTGGAGGAAGGAATTGTTGTCTGTTCTCTGCTGCCATAAGACTGACATTCCTGACAGGTCCCTCTGATACTCCTTTGGCTACTCATAGTCCCATGTATATTGTTTGTTTGATTCAGTTTTGCAATGTTAACAAGTCTGTCCATTGTTTTGTTTCTATTTGTTTTGTTTCTTTGTAATAAATGCAGTGCACACTGTCTTTAACCTTACTTCAACCCTTGGTGGCCTTTACTGCAATCCCACACCTTGACAGTTGGGCTGCCAGATTCTGGATCAGCTGTAGGCAATACATCAGACCCCCAGCTAACCCAAGGTAGACAGGTGTATTGGTGAAACCTGGACTGCTGGACTGGACCCAAAATGGTAAAAGTCAGACTGGCTGGTCTGGATGTACCAGCTGGACTGGATGTAATTTGGGCGGTCCAGTATTTACTTTGTGTGTTGGTCTGTCTGTTCTGGATGGTCCAGATTTTGTCTAGGGTGAGGGTACAGGTGATATTCAGACAGCAGGGCCTGGGCTAAACCTTTGACAGTTTTGGTCCAGTCCAGGTCTGACTGTCTGGATATCGCCCATACCCATCCTGGACAAAATCTGGCCCAGCCTGAACAGGACCAAAACGGTAAATGCCAGACTGACTGGTCCAACCAGAAATGTACTGTGCAAGCTTCTCCCAGTCCAGGTGATCCAGCTGGACCAGTCAACCCAGTTTTTACCTTTTGAGTCTGGTCCAGATTCTACCAAATCTCAGTAGACAGCACTGCAGTATTCCAGTCTGGATATGACAAAGATGTTCATTGTTGTAACCAGGTCCGTAGAGACAACAAACTGGTACTACAAAGATGAAAAAAAGTCAATGTGAACTATATCCAACACTTGATATTCCAGTGTCAGTTTACAGTCCATAATGACCCCTACATTATACAGTGTTACCGTGTACAGGATGTCAGACAATCAACAGTATTTAGGGTGAGTTCCACTTGGACAAGTACAGGAGAAGATAAAGTAATGTTTAACTTTCTCTCGGACATAAAAAGGCTAGTGGAGCAAGTTATATTGGATGGCATACTATTCCAGATTTGAGGAAGTCCATAGCTGATTGTAGAGTGACCTGTATGCTGTTTCACTACAGAGACAGACAGCCTTTTGTTCAACTGCAATATTAAATAAGAGGGTTAGTGGCAGGTAAAATAAATTATAAAGGCAGCCAGGAAGTTTACAAAAGAAGAATTGGGGAGGATGTGCTCACAAACAAATTCTTTGGAAGTTTACCAGCCAAGTTAGCACCCAGATTTTGCACCTATTAAGACCATGTTCTCTGTATACCTAATGTCCAGACTTGTCCAGTCCATTTCTCCATACATGGCACAGTGATAAGTGGGTGGAGTTCAGGATGAATCTATAAAGTTTATTATACCGCCTGTCAGTTTTAGAGATGGATAGCTTGAGGGTTTTAGAATAAACAACATCCCCATAGTCCAAATTAGGCAGACGCATTTGCTCAATAATGTACTTCCTTGCATCTACGAACAGGCTACCTTGCAGTCTGTATCATGCGCCCAACTTGGTAAAGCAGTTGGCAACAGCTGAATTAATATGAGAAGTGAAAGTTAATCTGTGGCCAAGCAGGGCTTAAAGTGTGCTGGCACTGGCAGGGTCTCAGACCCGGTATAACATTTTTAGTGAATTGAGGAGGGTCTCAAGGCAGGGTCCTCACGCCATGTTTATTTCCCTTTACCACAACTTTAAGAGTGCAGTATGCCGAGTTATGGAGAAAGGCATTATCTGTATTTTTAAGTTACTTTCCTCCACATGGTCCTTATGTTGTTACTCAGTGTTCCGGAGTATCTATTTTATTTAAGGTTTCATTTTGATGTTTTGTGTTTTCATTGAAAAATGGCTTAAAGGGACACTGTTAATCCTTTTTGCATCATATTCGATAACCCACATTTTATTATTGTTTACCTTCTCTGAAATTCATTGCTGTTGTTGGTTGTTTACCTGCTTCTTTTCCTAGTAGTACTAAAGGTGCATGGTAGAGATGTAATTATACTTACATTGTTCTGCTTCAAATCTTTGATGAACTCTTGCTGCATACATCCTGAACATAGGAATGGCCTCAAACAGTGCAGTCACTCATGATGCAGTAGTCTCCTCTACTCCCACTACATCATGGTGACTAGACTGTGTTGGGAGTGTTCCCAAGTCCAGGAAAGATGCAGATGGAATTGATCGAGGAACGTAAATAAACATGTTTTTGTGTGGTAACACCAGTATGGTTGGCAATCTGTTTTTCACTTTTAAAAATAAATCAAAATCAAATAACCACTTGCTTCTCAGTCTCTGCAGAAATGTAAACAATCATAAAATGTGTTTTTTAAACTAGGGACAATCTGAGGCCAAAGGGGGTTGATAGTGTTCCTTTAATGATGAAAAGGAAAATTCTGCTCCATGAAGCAAAGGAAAACTTCCCTAAGTAACAGTTCCTTCACCTTCCCATAATCATGACCTTAGATTTTTTTCTGTACTCTTTAAGCCCTGTGGTAAAGTAACAGGCCCAAATATTTAGATGACAGCACACATCAGCAGTAAGACATGACGGCGTGTGCATTATGGTATGATAATTGCACCCCTAGGGTTGTAATTAGGCATGAGACCGAAGGCTGAGTGCCGGCTGACCCTAGGAGTGTGGTTATCACACCGTAATGCACAACCCTGGAGCGTCTTATTGCACTTAGAAAATGGCCCATTATTTTTAGAAGCAGTCTGTTTATTTGGAAACACATTTTCAAATAAGTACAACTGTAAATGAGTATGTGTTTTTAACATAAAATAGTCCTTCCACCAACTGGGACTACATTTAATTTACTGCTTTGCTTTACATTTTTTACTTAATTTAGATTCCATGACTGCAATTCTGTAATTTCCCTACATACATCTCTCCACCCCCCAACTCCCATCAGAAGGTTTACAAGCCCTGTGCCTCTTAAAACTATGATTGACTGTCTCTTCCTTTTATTTTAACGTCATTCAGCCAACCTTGGCAGATTGGCATCTGTGTTGAGTGAGACCAGTCAGGATCTATTACAGCTGGCAGGATGAAGAGTGTATGCGAGGTAAGGGACAGCTGTACAGCTTTGCACATTAATTTATTTAATTATTTCAAACATTTCACCAGGAAAGACATACTGAACTTAACACAGCTTGTTTCTAGACATTTCTATCTATGATCTTGTTTAGCAGCCGCCAATGGCTAGCTCACTCCTCCGTCTTATTTTTTTTTTTTTACTAACCTCTCGCTTGACACCCTTCCCCACCACGCTTGCCCCTTCACTGAAGCTGGGGGTAAGCTGGAGTACTTAGAAAAAAAATGCTTCTCTTGAGCAAGAGATTCAGGGGCAATTATTAAGAGCATTGCAAAAGAGGGGGAAAGAGGGACAGAGATTCATACAGGTTTAGGGTGACATCGGGCGGAGAGTGAAAGCAAGTAAGAGCCCCGTGATATGCTGTTTGAAATTGGCAATTTAGATGAGAAAGAGAGGTGTCCGAGGGGTGAACTTGGATGACAGGACAGCAACTGCATGTCCATGTGCTCCTTTCTACTGTTGGAGCTTTGCATCAGGTTGAGCGCTAGTTCTGTTTTTTTTTTGTTTGTTTCAACTAGATTGATCATTCACGTTGGTAATGGAGAATGTGTGTATACGTATGACCTTCACTTGTTTTTACCAAGAGTAAAAGAAATGGTGACTTCAAACCAATATTACATTCTAAACAGAATGCCTAAAAAAATGAATCATAGAGCCATCAGATTCTGTGTTCCAGCTGTTTTACTAGGACTAATTATTTATAGTGCAATATTGTCTTATATTGCACTATAAATAACCAATCAAATTTCTCCATTGTTCTCTGTTATTGTATACTGTCTAATATCACATTATCACAGGTTTTAATACACAAGGCAAGGCAAATTTCATCTGTTTAGTGCCCTATCCCTTGGGCTCAGGGCACTTTACATAAAACCATTACAGAAACAAACAAATTTAAACACACTGCCTATACAATTACAGCCAGAGATACAACTTAATTATTCAGTATCCATGCCATACGCCAGATCAACAGATAACATTTTGGTCCTTGTTAAGACATCTCCATCAAGAGGGAAGTCCTACAATTAAAAGGCTGGGAGATCCATGCTGTCAGGGCTGCCATGGAGAAAGGTGTATCTATCTATATACAGCAGCACAGAAATGCTAAGCCATTGTTTGGAACAAAAAAAAAGCATGGCAACATAGATACTTAGAAAATGGGCAAAGTGAATTCATGTTCCTGATTGACTACAAGAGCCAATTTGCTGGTCCGATATGAGACAATAGAGACTGGGAAATAACTAGAGCCAGTCTCAGTTGCCTCATATAGTTCTAAATATTAGTGGGCTAGTAGAACGTTCAAAAGGCAAGCACTGCCATGTTGTTTTTAGTTTAGCGAGTGTAGGGCGTGAGACCCCAAAAGAGAGTCTGCCATTTTTTTCTTTCGCTTAGCAACAGCTACTGGCCCCCAACGCTGCTTAGTTCAGTGGTAGCTGTCTGCTCCTTTCTTTTGTTTTTTATTTCATTTAGTTTTTATTTTGCAGTACCATCTTGTTCTATGCCCCTGATTCCCGATAGTGCAACTGTCTGACAGTGACAGTCAACCGCAGTCTCGCTCCTTCCTCCTCCAGTAGGCCGCCTGCTTTCGCTCCTCCTTCCCCCAGAAATTGCAAAAACAAGCTAACAGCTTTCAGTTGAGCAAACTGCTCAGATGTGAAAGCCAATTTCTTGTCCCACGCTCCCCCAAAAAACCCGCTGATCTATTAACTGCCCGAAGCCAGCTCCATCTATGGGGACTGGAAGTTGTTGAAACTGCCGTAACTACTCCCCGATCCATAAAGAATGATCATGTTACCCTTGCTCAAAATCCCATATAAAACCAGCAAAAGCACAAAGAAGGACAGAAAAGTACCTCAGTTTATGGTATAGCCCATACTTTTTCCTAAGACCTCGATTACCCTCCATCCTTGTTAAGTTGTGTGGAGACTGCACTTTCTTCTCCCAACCACGAGCGCAACATCTGCTGGCACCAGTATTAAAAGAAACAGGATAAAACCAGTTTGTGAAACTAAACTGAAGCAAAATAAAAGTGAAAGGGCTAAACAGAAGTCTTATAAGACGGAGTGGAGGGGGCCAAAATAAAGAAACGGAAACAGCCTGTTGTGGGGGCACAAACTACATTCAACCAGTCTTTTTCCTTTTTGTAACTACAGAGTCTCCACTAGGACAAAAGTCCTTCATTCTAAAGCAGGTGGAGGAACTATTTTATTTCAAAACGTATTTTAAGCATTTATTTTTATTTACAATTTTATTATTAATTTTTTTTTTACAGTGCCCATTTTTAAGCAATAATATCCCTCAGAGTGGATGGTATTGTGCTATACTGGACCTTCACGTGCCCTCCGCCTAGGCGCGGGCCTCATTATGCCCCTGGGCAGTGCAGTATAGCACAATACCACCCACTCTGTTGGGTATTATTGCTTACATAGACACTGGCAGCAGATAAGGGCCACTGGCCCACCCAGTCTGCCCATCTGAGCTTGTAAGTTCCCTTTATGTTTTTCTAGAAGTCTGTTCTACCAGTTGTGGCAAACCAACAGTTATCTTGGTTTAGCACAAGCTGGTTTGACCTACCCAGTTAAATAGAAACAGAGAATGGTTGGCAGAAAAGGAATGGTGGGCCCGTCTAGTCTACCCCTATTTTTCCTGCCTAACACTACATGCTGGTCTCTAGTTGGTCACAGGTGTCCTTACCTCCTCCCCTACCTCTGTTTGTTATACCCATGTGCCTATCCCATGCATTTTTGAAACTCCCTACTGCCTTCACCCCTACCACCTCTCCTGGCAGGCTGCTCCAGGTGTCCACCACCCTTTCTGTGAAAAAGCATTTCCTCACATCCCTCTTGCACTTCCTCCTCTCAAGCTTTATAGTATGCCCCCACATTCTGACACTCCTCCTCCTCTGAAAGAGACTCCCCTCCTGCACCTTGTTCACCCAAGTGAGGTACTTATAGGTCTCAGTCATGTCCCCACTCACTCTCCTCTCCTCCAGGGAGTATATGTTGATCTCCCACAGCCTCCCCTTGTACGGTTTCTCATGCACCCCCCATACCATTTTTGTTGCCCTCCTCTCAGTTCTGGATATTAGCGAGGCCACATTGTAAGTTCTGCTGAATATCAGTTGAGCTGGGTGCAGCAGTATACAGGACCATATCACCAGCAATATAGTATTAATGCTGCGTTTGCTGACACAGGAGGGGAAGTTCATTTACAAAAAATAAAAAATAAATGGCTCTAGAACTGACACTTGTGAAACTCCCAGATTAACTGGAAGTGAGGAGGAGGAAACTGTCTGATTAATCTTTGCAGCATGTATACAACCAGATAGATATGACCTGAACCAGAGAGGACGCCTACCAATAACTCCCAAAGATCGCAGTTTGGCTAACAGAAAGAAATGGCTCACAGTGGCAAATGATTTTCCCAAATGAACAAAAGACAGCAACATCGCCTAAAGTGGAGTGAGGCAAATGACTGGGGTGGGTAAGAGGTATTCACATAACTATCCCCGGACATCTGGGTTTTGACTTTTTTTTCCAAGTTTGCTGATTGCTAAGTACCAAATAACACCCATTAACTGAATATCATGGGGCCTAAATGTGAATTCTCACTGACTATTTATTTATTTGAATTTACTCCAACCGAGATAACCCCATGAGATGCAGCACCTTGTTTTCATGTGGGTCCCAGGGAGAACAGCAGCAGTCTGCAAGTTAACATAGTCCAGCAGGAACAGTTATATACAGCACACAATATACACAGAAAAAACAAACAATGCTAACGGTAAGTAGATCCAAATAGGCTGTTTGTACTAAACTACTAAAAGAAGCATATTCAAGAGAAGAGGTGGCTACAAGAACCAAAAACCGGAACCACAATAAATCAAAGTATCCAAACATGGGAAGTTTGGTAGGGTGAGTGCTGCTCACTGAGTTACAATTTTAAATATTAAATAATAAATATTTTATCTGTCTTCATAAGGAAGCGTTTATGTCTGAGTAATGCTAGGGTTACAACCTTTTAAGAAGCTAAAAGTGGGACATTTCACACTGAAATATGATTTTTCACAGAACGATATGTAATCTCAACCAATGCAACCGGCTTTTTTTCTATTAATAATCACAACTACCACTAAGTGTTGTAGTTGTTTAGTTGTTATATTGTTTGCCATCATTTTTAAATATTTTAGTTAAGGTATCCTAGTTTTCTAAAATTTCTAAATGAAAGAAAGAAAAAAAAAAGTCTCCTATAAAAAATCAGGACATTTAGCATTATTCATGATTTTTTGCAGGACACAGCTGCCCAAATCAGGACTGTTCTGATGAAACCAGGACAGGTGGTATCCCTAATTAATGCTGATTCTTCCCACATTTAAAAGAAGGGTACTCACATACAGGGTAGGAGTGGGTGAAGGGTGCTCACATGACTAGCCTCGGACATTTGGGTTTTGATTTTTTTTTCATTTTGCTGATTACGGAGTACCACATAGCAACTATCAGCTGAATATCATGGGATCTGAGTGTGAATTCTCATCCAGTATCTACAGAAGGGTACTCACACCCCTAATACACTCAGTTCATTTAAGAGTTCCACCCTATATGAATCCTCTTACTACACAAATGTTGAATGAAGCTTCTGTAAAACTCTTGTCATAATCAGTGCATTTAAAGGGACATGAACCACATTTACACATTTTTCAACATAATTGGTTTTACAATTTTTCAATATAATTGAAAATTTGTACAAGTATGTAGTAGGTTTAATTACCCCAGTGTATTGTTTTCACGTGTGTTTGAAATGATTCCTCTTCTACTTTATTTAGGGCCAGGGATTAAAATTGTGCCGAAAAAAACCTGCAGAGCCTCTGCAGGTCATGATTATGGGAAGGTAGATTAACTGCTACTTAAGGAAGTCCTTTTTTGCTTCCTCAAGCAGAATTTTCATTTTCCTCATTAAGACATTTTTTTCCAATGAAAACACAAAGCATGAAAACAAATACCAAAATAAAATAGATACTCCATGACATTGAGGGACAGCACTGCTTTCTTGATGTTGTGGTAAAGGAAAACAAACATGGAGAGAGGGTCCTGCCTTAAGACCCCAGTGAAAACCTCAAGTCACTAAAAATGTTTTGCTGGGTCTGAGACCCTGCTAGAACTAGCACATTTAAGCCCTGTTTATGGCACCATGTTAATGCCCCCCCATATTCAGTTTTTAATTAATGATCAGTTCCGGGACCCAGTGACATCAGTTGTGTGGATGACCTGTTGAGAAAACCTCACTCAAGGCTTCTGTTCAATGGATGTCACCAAGGCTTCTACTCCTTTGAGTGTATTGTGGGTGCGGGCATAGGGTGCAGGATACTACTTGTCTACTGTCCACCAGAAATGAGAAAATATTCCTGCAAGAAATCATGGACTTCATTGTCAGTGTGGTTTGGGATCCCCAGATGGTTGATTCTGGGGATTTCAATACCTGAGTCGACGATGAACTCTCGCTAATTTATATGATTTCTTTCAACTAATGATTCGTTGGGCCTCATGCAGGTTGTTACCTCCACTACCCACATTAGGGGTCACTCATTGGATCTGGTGTTCCTGCTGGGGATGGAGAGATCTGATTTGGTGGTGGAACCAGTTGGATGGTCTGACCATGTTCCCCAATGGACCTGCCCATGGAGATGGTCCAGTGCCACCCTTTGTGGGATGTAACCCCTGATAACCTAATGGTGGCACTGGTCCTATCGAGCAGGCCGAGGGAATGCATGGATCCAGGGCAGCTGGTGCATTCCTATAATGCGGCTGTAAATATTGGCCCTGGATTCCATTGCTCCTGTTCATGTTTGCCCCCTCACCATCCATCCAAGGTCTCCATGGTTTGATGGGACCTTGAAGGAGTTAGGGAGAGTGAGGCGAAGGCTGGAGAGGGCCTAGTGGAAATCGGGCCTTGATGACGACAGGCTTAGGTTGATGGAACATTATACTCTCTATCTACCAACAATCTCCCGTAAGAAGGCAGAATTCCTGTCCAGACAGATTGCTGCTGCATGAAATCGACCAGAAAGCGAGGGAAACTCAGCTGTTCCTGACTGTGGACAGATTGTGCAATCCAACATGTCTTCAGTCTGTGGGAGCCTTTTCACAAGAGAAGTGTGATGAGTTTGCTCAATTCTTTGTAGATAAGTTTGCTGCCATCAGGTTAGAGATCGGCCAGTCCTTCTCCAATGGATGTTGTGATGGTCAGTGGGATGTCACAAGCACCTGGTCAGTTTGGATAGATTTCGGCTGGCTGGAACTCTTGGGCATCGTGAGGGTCATCCAATCTCTGTGGCCAACCTGCTGTAGTCGGGATCCAGGCCCTACGTGCCTCTTGGCGGGTTGCATAGATGAAATCAGCCCTATCCTTGCAGAGATAATTTGGAGTTCATTGGAGAGGGGATCTTTCCTGGTCCCCTTAAGGAGGTGGTCGTGCATCCGCTCATGAAAATACCCTCCCTTGACCCAAACTATCCTGCTGACTACAGACCAGTCTCAAACCTGCCCTTTGTGGGTAAGGTTATTGAGAAGGTGGTTGCACTGCAGTTGAATGACCACCCTACCACCCACAATGTCTATGACTCTCCAGTCTGGGTTTAGGAAGAGACATAGTACCGAGATGGCCCTTGTTTGTGTACTTAATGATCTCCTAATAGTGAGAAATTGGAGGTCTCATTCCATCTTGGTCCTCCTTGATCTCTCTCTGTGGCATTTGACACTGTGGACCATGGAGTGCTAATGGAGCACTTCCAGACCATCTGCGGACTTTCTGTAGCAGTCCTCAGGTGGTTTAAATCTTTCCTCCAAGGTAGGATGCAGATGGTGGTCATGAAAATGTATTCCTCTAGCCCCCTTCCCTATCCTGTGGGGTTCTGCAGGGTTCCATTTTAGCGCCCATGTTGTTTGCAGTGTATATGCTGCCATTGGGAGACATTATTAGGAGGTATGGCTTGAGTTTTCACTGATATGCAGACAATACTCAGCAGTATCTATCCTTCATGCCCAAACAGGATGATGCGATCTCTGTATTTAACAACTGTTTCACCAAGATCCAGGACTGATTGAGTGCTAGCTGGCTGAGATTAAATCCTGACAAGACTGAGGTGTTGGTGGTGGACCCAGCTCATCTGGCGGCAGACGCGCTGAGTGGAAGGGTCCGGGCTAAGGCTCAGGGATGTTCCACTGGCAGCCTCACATCTGGTGCATAACCTGGGCATTATTTTTGACAATGAACTGACCCTAAAATCTCAGGTGTCAGCCATTGTCAAGATCTAATTTTTTCACTTGAGGAATATTGCCTGGGTGAAGCACCTGGTTCTTACCGATAATCTCTTGATCTTGGTCCATGCGTACGTGACTATCAGCCTTGACTATTGCAATACCATGTACCTAGGGCTTCTGGGGGTTGATATCTGCCACTTGCAGTTGGTGCAGAATCGGCACCTAGGCTTGTGACTGGCACCTCTAGGATGAATCCATTACACCAGTGCTCCACGGACTGCACTGGCTGCCTGTACTGTGGCTGATCACCTTCAAGGTCAGTTTACTGACCTAAAAAGCCACGACCAGGACCCACTACCTGAAAGATCTCCTTTGCCCTACTCCCCTCCGCCCGTCAATCTCGTCGAGGGATTACTAGAGATTTCCAGGGTGCATTTGAAGACATCTGGGCTTGGTCTTTTCTTACGTGAGTCCCTACCCTGTGGAACTCTCTACCTCGTCGGGTGAGAGAGTGCCAGACCGTCGAAAGTTTTAAATCAGCCTTGAAAACTTGCAGTATTTATTTCGACAGACATTTCCAGAAAATTGAAAACTGATACGTCTTCCTGTTGTGTTGATTTTATGGATTGACATTGTTTTAACTTGAATTTTATGAAGATTGTTGTTTGTTTTATTGTGATTATTTATGTACAGTGCCGTGGTTTTGAAAGGCTCTTTATAAATAAAGTTATTATTATTATTACTCAGCTGATGTCACCGGGGTTTGGAAATCAAGTTTCAAGTAATTCCAGCTGTTTGAATGAATTAATAGCAAGATATTTATAAACATGTCATGGAATTATGTGTGCCATGTTTGTAAAACAATCAAATATTTATATAAAATGAATAATAGCAGGAACAAAGGCACCATTAATAAGGAATTATAAACAAGGAATAATATGACACTTTTAAAACAAACACATAAAACAGTACACCAAAGAGCTGAACTCACACATTCCCAAATATCCAATCATATTAAAAACATGTAGCAAACAAGGTGTGTGTTTCCTTTAAAAGGTTTACATACAGAGTAATGTCTGCAGTGTGTAGGTTGTTTTGTTGTTATTGTTTTTAGAATTTGGGGCTGAGAAATGCACACTGAGCCAAAGTCGGTTTCCATGTGTGACCTGGGAGCACAGGAAAGTTAAGAGACTTCTTCAGGATCACAAAGTATGCAAGTGGTGGTAGTAGGATTCAAGTCCAGGTCTTCCAAGTTTCCAGTCTCAACTTGGTGCTCTAACCTCTAGGCTATACTGCCTGCCTGGTACCTAATACCATGACAAAATCTCACCCCATTCAAGTCATGGCATGTTCACAATCAAGAAATCAGTAGTTTAAATCTGACATAGTTTCTGAAAGAGCTCGTCTTAATACTTGCAAGGTTTCTCAGATAACTTTCTTCCTGTGTGAATCCACTGACAGTCCATTTAAATGGTTTCGCACCTGTGTGAATTATCTGCTAAATAGTAAGATAATATGCTCAGATATTCAGAAATCGCCCAAAGGTCACGCCAAGTCCGGCGCGATCGCAAATCTGATGCGCCCATGGTGAACAGGAGCCATATTCAGAGGCTGCGCAGGCAAAACTGTGCCAGTGCAACACGGCCGAATATGGCTGAGTTGCGCCAGTGCGCAGAGTTGCGCCATGGCACAAAACAAGATGCTCCAGCACAACTGTGGGCACAAAGCAACAGAGGGGGGCATGGCACAGAGAACAGACCCAGGAACAGAGGCAGGAAAGCACAATGACAGGCCACAGGAGGCCACCAGCAGCAGAGCGCATACAGGCACCCAGACTCCCCCAGAACACAACAGTGGCACAGTTAGCAGGCAACAGGAGGTGCCAATGACCAACAGAGGGCCACCAAGGGAGCCCCCCCCGCAGGCCGCTGGCTGTATCCCCCCAGACCACAATAGGCCACACCCAGGACCATGCAGCCAAGCACACATATGCCACACAGGAAGCCCACACAGTAGGCACTGAACATGCCAGGAGGCAGGTAGCGAGGCAGACCACATGGGACAGGCTGCACAATGCCAAGCAGGGGTCCCAACACAGTGTGCAGCCAGTACCCAACCAATGACCATAGATGTGTGCCACCACCATGCACACACCTGCCACACACCCCTGACAGTCACCCCATGGGCACCCCAAGGCACAGCCACCAACCGAGGGGAAGGACACCACCACAGTGGGACACACCACAGCACACAGCAGTGAACCACAGAAGAACACCACAAAGACAGACACTGGGCCGCTGCTTCATGGCTCCTCACGCCACCTGCAAAGCAGACACTGATATATGCAGGTAAGTCAAAAGATACATATTTAGGAAGAAAACTATTCACAATAACAAGGGGGTAGGAAAGCGAGGGAAAGGAACAGGGACTGTACAATGGGAAGGGGGACTGTAGGGGGAGGTACAGCAGGGGACCTGGGGAAGGCTGGGGCCAAACTAATGGTGGCCATGCTCTGCCACCCCTTGGCATACTCGCTGCCTCTGCTGTGCCAGCAGCAGGTGCCAAACTTGCAACACAGCCTCCATGGTAGTTGAGGTGATGAGACTCAACTGCTGGAGCAGTCTGCAGTACATAGGCCTCCGAAGTCTTGACTGGACACCTAAAACAAGGGACAGGACAGGTGATCAGTGCAATGTCACAAAGAACCATGCCCACCCACAGTGCGCAATGAGAAGCGGGAACACACACCCCTGGAGGGCCCATACCGGCCACCCGCAGGGGGGCCAATGCCTGCCAGCAACTCGGTGCACCACCATTGCATGAGGTGGTCCCTGACGCACAATGGCCACCCGACTGTGCAATGACAGCCACATGGCACAGTGCACTGGCAGCACCACAGCTACAACAGTGGCAGCTGGGCGCACACCCACCCCACCAACAGCTGGCACACTTGTCCAATGGATGCGCCACAGTGGCATGCACCACACACAGTGTGACACACACAGCTGCCCTGGCACATGGCACAGGCGGTCATGCCTGCACCCACTCCCCCGCCACCCCCATGTAAAGTGCGACGGACCATGACAGTGTCTAGCTACCCTCTGCAGCCCCACTGGTGCTGGTCCCACTCCTCCTCCTCCATGGCCCACCACAGCCTGGTGTGCTGCTGCCTGTGCCCGGCATCGATCCTCAGGCCCTGGGAATGGAAAGAATACAGGTACACATTAGGAATCATCCACAGCAGCTGCCCACCACCCCCACCCCTGTGCACAGGGTGAGCCCCTGCCCGACACGTCCCGCATGACTGCATCACAACGCAAGTGGCAGCTGGCAATGCCACTCCATGATGCACACGATGACAGTGTACCCCTCTGCAGGGCATGCTAGGCAGCCTAGCCAACACCACAGTACAGCTCCAGGGCACACATGCCTGTGGCCTGTTTGGGTGCCTTCACACCCCTGCATGGATACGGTCGCAGTCCAACCCCTGAGGGGCTGATGCCCACCCCACCCATGGCTGATGCACAGCCTGTGGCTGTTGATCAGCCTAGGCATGGCCACCCCTATGGCCGGGGTGGCCATGGTTCCATGCAGTGGACCTGATGTGTGGGCTGCCCGCCTGGAGTCTGCAGCTGTTGCCCTGTGTACACATGTGCAGTGTGTGTGTGTGCCCACCAGTGGTGTGGCGACAATGTCATGCCACACGCTGCCTGTGTACATGCTTGCCTGGCTGCTCGACTTCGTTGTGTGGGCATGATGAAGGCAGTCTGGCACCGGTTGCACCTGTGCACCGTGCAATGCATCTGATCCACGCCACATACCAACACCTGGGTGTGTGGGTGCGTGTGTGTGTGTGTGTGTGTGTTGTGTGCCACTGACTCCTCTACCCCTGCATCACGGCTCTGTGTGTGCATGCCCATTGCCATGCACACCCCTGCATGTGTGCTGTACCCATTTGTGTGGCCCATCCATGTGTATCGCACCACCTACATGTGTGCACCATAGTGCTCCTGTGTCGTTGCGCCTGCAGTTGCAGCCGGGGATCCCTCCACCTAGGGGGTGGCTGTCCACCACCCACCGGCCTATTGCCTCCATCGTCCCCACTACTGTCACCCTCATCAGCCTCTACAGCTATCCCACGGTCAATGGCCATGTTGTACAGTATGCAGCAGGCCAGGAATTGGCCACAGGCTTTCGAGGGGCTGTACTGTAGGGCACCGCCTGACCTATCTAGGCATCAGAAACATACTTTCAGCATGCCAAAGACACGCTCGATGCTGCTGCATGTGCTGGCGTAGCCCTGCTAGTAGTTCTTCCCTCTCAAAGTAAATCAGAGGCAGGCCAGGGTCCAGTAGATATGCACTGTCTCCTGTGTGGATAATGACATGGCTAGCCCTCTGCTATTCTATGCTGCACCCCTTGCCTGTCCCCGGCGCCCATGCCAACATGCACACCCTGCCCTCCCCCATCCCAAGGTCTTCTCTGCCCATCGTCCCTTGCCCATGCCATACTCACACACTAGGTGGCCCGTGGGGATGTCCCCACATTAAAACCCACAGATGAACGCATCATGTGCACTCCCAGGGTGTGTGGCGCAGACATTGGTGATGCGCTCTGTGGCATCTCACACCACCTGGCAGTTGACACTCGGGCTCTCCTTCCTGTTTATGTATGCCACATCCTCGGGGCCAGGTGACATGTGGATGCCCATGGGGGTGCAGTTGATGGCCCCAATCATGCCAGGCAGATGTGCAACCCTGTGGAAGTCCTGCATGGTTGCTGTATGCTCTACCTGTGTGCTGGGGAAATGGATGTATTCTGAAGCACATGGCAGCAGTGCATTGAGGAACTGTGTGAGGAGGCAGGACATGGCTGATTGGGTTATGCCTGTGGTATCCCCTATTGGTCTCTGGAAGGTGCCCGTGGCAAGCAGGCACATGACAGCTGTCATCTTCGTCTTCACAGACATGGCATGACTCCATCTGGTGGGTGCCTTCATCTCCTCACTGCACAGCTGCCTCAGAATGGCCCTGTTCAGGTGGTATCGGACCACAATCTCTGTGTCACTGTAATTCTCGAAGGTGATGTGGGCACGGTACCACCTGTACCTGTGTCGGGCATACTGCCAACGTGCCCTTCCTCAGCCACGTCATTGTTCCTCCTGCCCCCTCACACCCCTCATTATGGCCTCCATCAGGAAGGGCACACTATACATGGCTCTTGCTGTTCAATATTCCCCTTGGCGTTTGGCTGCTGCTGGCTGTGTGCTACCCTGGTGCACTGCTGGCAGTGTGTCTGTCTGTCTGTCTGTCTCTCTCTCTCTCTCTCTCTCTCTTTCTCTCTCACTCTCTCTGCACCACTGTCCCTCTTCCTCTGTGTCTGCCTTGGTCTGTCTGTCTGCCTGTCTCTCTGTCTTTCTTTCTCTCTCTCTCTCTCACCTAGCGCAAGTGCTGTTTGTGTGTTTGCGCCCTGTATTTATAGGAACAAGTCTATTCGGAGCAACTTCGATTTGCTCCACACTTGCGTCATGGTTTCACGGTTGAATGTACCACTTCACTGGATATTCATGGGAATGCCCCCTGCACTTGCGCATTATAATTGCACATTGGCACAATGGATTTTGCGCTGCGCAATGGCTTCTGCTGAATATGGCTCCTTGGCACAAGTCCGCACTTGAGTAGGTGCAACTCAGTTGCGCCATGCACAACTGCTTTGAATATCCAGGCCTATGTGTTTCATGTACCAGGATAGGACTGCTAAACAATACTGCATATTCTTAGCTTTGGTATGGGTGTGTGTGTGTGTACATGTATAGATGAAAACCAATTGAAATTGAACCAGATTAAGCTGTTGGTGGTATTTTACTAATTGGGAAAAGTTTGGACAAGGCATTGGGAAACTACCATACTCTTTTCAAAAAGTGCCACAGGATCTTTAATGTCCATCTGAACAGCCACCAGAAAAGACAAATGGGACCTTGGTTAAATGTCTCATGCGAAGGATGGCGCAGCCCAACAGTACAGCATTCCCTGTGCTCATATGCCCAAGGTTTTTTTTTTATGGTATAAGCCCAAACCTAGAGCTGGACTAGAACCCATGACCTTATTTTATTTGTAATTTTCGACCAAGAAACGCAACTAAACTATGACAGCTTGTTTGCAGGTGCATCCTGGGGGATGGGTTGCATGGACCTGTTTGACATGTGGAATGTTAGCCATGACACTGGGGAAACTCCCCTACTCTCCTGTAGGGGAACCGAACCTCTGTCATTCTGGTCTTTGGCCAAGATGGCTGCCGTGGAGGAGGCAGAGGAGCTGATGAATGCTGAAGAGGCTGGAGAGAAGGTCTCATCCCCTGCCTTGCCTATACCTGAGACACCTGAGACCAATGTGAATTCAGTTCAAAACAAGAAAGAGAATCACGGTGACAAGCAAATGATTCCAGGACAACAGACGCTCTTTATAAAACCTGAACAGAAGGCAACAGTAAGCCAGAATGATGTGTCAGACGAGTTATACACCGATTCAATCTCAGGCTCCAGGATTAAACAGCTGTTGCACAGTGAGGAAGAGTGCTACACTCAGAGATGAGTTATATTACAAAAAGCTCTCGAACAAGCACAGAATAAGGCTCCTGATGTAGAAACTGTGGATGGACCTAACAGGAACAGTGCCATACCTGTATCGGAGCATCATTAGGAGGTTGATGAAATCATGCGGACCGCGCCACATGTTTCCTAGCCTGGGACTAGTTCTGCTGTGGTGGAGGATTGTCATGATCCACAAACGGCAGTAAATGGTACTGAGGGAGTGCCGGGAATGGCATATATGGACTGAGGGTCTGGCCTAAGACGCCTCTCAGAAGCTACAGCTGCAAGGAAAAACTGGTCTGTTGACATAGTGCTTGAAGGCGCTGGATGGGTTCATTCTGAATCTGGGCAGTGGACATCCAGACCAACATATATTAATACCTCTCCAGTGCATCAACTTGAGGAAATTACTACTGACTTAACTTCTGCCAATGTTAATAGACAGACAGGGGTAGAGGAGCAGACTAGTATTTGTAACTCCCTGCTACATTTACCAGCTGAACTAAGACTAATAGGAAATTTTGTATTACAGTAAACTAATTCTGATGCAGGACCTCTTCAACTTGATTGTAATATGCCATCTACTTCATCAGCTGCACCAGAGGGGCCCGCAGAAGCACCGCTTCAGCTAATAAACAGAACTGCACCAAGGCCATATGCCTCTCTAGTTCTCTAGCCTATTTTTCCAGCTAAGAGGCACAACACAGTTAGACTCCTTTACAAAGGGCGTATGGACACATTGCCTGATAAAGTTTTTGTTGCCAAAACTTTGTTAAAGGACTCTATGACATTTTTTGCAAATGAGATATGTGCTCTTAATGTCTCAGGTGAGACTACATTCGATATCAGTTTTAAGTTAAATATGGGTTTACAAATGTTTTGGGCTAAATTCTATGCACTAAAACAAACCCCATTACGGGCATCATTTGAGGCTATTCCCCTAACAAAACCTGCATATAAAAACATTACTGAACTGTTCAGGAATGAGGGGGTGAGGGTAACCAATATTAACATACTGGTTGAAACAAAGATGTTCAGTCCTGGGGACAACTGAAGCCATATTTGATTCTGAGCATATATGGACGGGGTGGAAGGTAAAATTCATGTTACACTCTACTGATATAGGGTTAAGCCATCTTCCAAATTGTGTTTTTTCTTGGCAGGGACAGAGGGGTACTTTTTTATGCAAGCCAGCCAAAAGCCTGCTATAAATGCGGTGCCACCTCTCATCTTAGTAGTATCTGTGACAAGGTGAAATGTACATTATGCCAGGAGTTGGGCCATACCAGTGGGAATTGTTTAAATGAACCAAGATGTACTTTATGTGATTCAGTGGGACATACTTATCAAAGCTGTACATGGGCAGCCCACAATCAAGCAAATTCTTCTGATGATGTAGAACAAAGACTTCGGATTGCTATTGCTTAAAGGGAACCTTTCCCCCACCCTCCTACACAGGATGCAACCCCTAGGGACACCCCCACAAGATTCAGAAGCAGGTCCACCTGCTCCGCAGATACAGAGAGAGGACCCCCCGACAGGAAATGTGGAGGAAGAAAGTAATCCCTCTATGGAAGACATAACACCCACAGCTGGTGAACCAGCAGTTATTCCCCCCCCCCAAGTCGGCAAAAGGATGGCCAGAAGGAATCAGGCCTCTGAGCAACTTGCTCCTAAAGTCTCTAGAACCTCAAAATTGCCTTTACAAAATAGATATGAGGCTTTCCAGATGACTTCAGAAATTTCTGACGCAGACTCAGAGGACTCTTCTCTTTGGTTTTCACAGGTAGGTCCTCCATCTGAACATGAAGAGCAGAAAAAGAAACCGAAAGAACAACATAGAAGGTCAAGAAAAGCAAGAAAGAAACCGCCTTGAAAGTTCAGTTACTTCTAGGTTAGGGGCACCACACCTTTTCCATAATGGCACCTGCACCACTTGCCATAGGTTCTCTTAATGTTAACGGCATAAAAAGCAGTAGGAAAAATAGTACTATCTTACTTATTGTCTAGTCACCTTAATGTGCTCTTTTTGCAAGTCACTAGACTACATACTGTTTCTGAAATTGGACACACTACAAAAATGCGGCATATAGGCCCATCCTATTGGTCTGTTGGTGCAGGCACCTGCTCAGGGGTAGGGATTTGGTTTAGATCAGACATCCAAGTTCATTTGGTATTAGACACAAAAATTTCAAGTAAGTATTACAGATTTATTAATGTTTATGCCCCTCAAACCAAGGCAGAAAGAATCACTTTGTTTAAAACAATTCAACCGTACCTAGTATCCTCTCAAGCAATAATACCAGGGGGTAATTTTAATTGTGGGTTGGATAAACAGGATAGGGAGAAACAAACAACAACTAATAAAAAATGTTTGCGACATGTCCACCTTAAAAACCATTATATCCACCTCACATTTAAAAGACGCCTATATGTCAGTTCATAAGGTTGCCCAACCGACATTTAGAAAGGCCATCTAGTGATAAGGATAGATTTTTTTTTTTTTTTTATTTCTGAACCCATAAACATCTTCTCCATACAGATCACAGAAGTTGAATTCTCGGATCATAAACTCCTAAAATTACACGTAGGCACTTCACCTATATCCGCACAGGGCCCAGGAATATGGAAATTGAATTCTTCCCTATTGTCTTCTATAGAGATTGCACAGAATATTCAGTACTTTACAGGACTGAAAAAATCTATCATAGAACTGTATGACAACCCTGCTCTCTGGTGGGAAGATGTAAAAATTTACCTTAGACAGTTTTCACAAAAAGAGAGTAAGAATAGTAGACATGCAGCTTATGTTCAATACCTTAGACTGAGACAGCAACTACAAAAAGTACAGTCCTTAGCACGAACCTCAACTCATAATTTTAGTACTCAAATTAAACTGCTTAAACAAGAAATGCAGGCTTTTCATTTAAGGCAACAAGACAGTCTACAAAAACAGCAGAGTTCTGGTATGCAAGGTAGGGCAGAAGTCATCTGTCCCTTTCTACATTGAAGGAATAGAGTAAAACATAAGCAGATGGATTCCCTTGTGGATTCTGATGGGCCTATATTTTCTGATAAAGATAATATACTGAGAATAGTTTCACAGCATGCTATAAATCTCTTTTCTTGGAAGAATTCTCTAACAAGTAAAGTGACAGATTTCTTACCTAAAACACATATGCCTGTTTGTCCCCCATTCATAGATACATAGATACATACACAGTGTCGGCAGGTAAGGGCCTATGGCCCACCCAGTCTGCCCATTTAAGCTTGTAAGTTCAGTTTATATTTTCCTAGAAGTCTGTTGCCCCTTACCCCTGACCTCCAGAAATCCTTTATGTCTATCCCATGCATTCTTAAATCCTGTGATTGTTTCAGCCCCCACCACTTCCTCTGGCAGAGTGTTCCACTTGTCCACCACCCGTTCTGTGAAGAAATTCTTCCTCATGTTTCCTCTGAATCGTCATTCCTCCAACTTCATCCCATGCCCTCTAGTCCTGGCACATCTTTTTTGCTTAAAAATAGTGTATTTCCGCACCCTGTTCCTCCCTGTAAGATACTTGCATGTTTCTATCATATCCCCTCTCTCCCTCCTCTGCTCCAGGAGAACATATTCAGTTCCTTCAACCTGTCCTCATAGGACTTATGATGCAATCCATGTACCATCTTTGTTGCCTCCTCTGAACCTTCTCTACCCTGTCTATGTCCTTACGTAGGTAAGGTCTCCAGAACTGTACACTCTTCCAGGTGGGGCCTCACTAGTGTCTTGTATAGTGGAACTATGACCTCCCTTTTCCTGCTGGTGATGCCCCTGCCTATGCATCCCAGCATCCTACTTGCTTTACCTGCTGCCTTGTCACACTGTTTCCCTACCCTGAGGTCATCAGAGATGATAACCCCAAGATCCCTTTCATGCTTGGTGCATGCCATATCCTCACCCCCCAATTGATATATTGTGCTAGGGTTTTTGTGGCCTATATGCATTATCTTGCACTTCTTTGCATGGAATTTCAACTGCTAAACCCCTGACCATTCTTCAAGTTTCTGCAGGTCCCTTCTCATTCTGTCTACACCCTCTGGTGTGTCTACTGTGTTACAGAGCTTTGTGTCATCAGCGAACAGTGAAATTCTGCCTTCTAGGTCCTGCGTAATGTCACTGATGAAGATGTTGACTAGGACCGGTCCCAGCACTGATCCCTGTGGTACCCCACTGGTCACTCTTCCCTCTGTGGAGTGACAGCCATTTACCACCACCCTCTGTGTCCTGCCGCCCAGCCAGTTACCTAACCAACACACTACTGTCCTGCCCACACCCATATTCCCCAGTTTGTGTAATAGTCTTCTATGTGGCACAGTGTCAAAGGCCTTGCTGAAGTCCAGATAGGCCATGTCCACTGCCCTTCCCCGATCCACCTCCCTAGTCACCCAGTCAAAAAATTCAACAAGGTTGGTCTGACATGACCTCCCCCTGGTGAAACCATGCTGCCTTGGGTCCTGTAGTCCACTGACAACCAGATGTTCCACCAATCTCTCCTTCAGTAGTGCTTCCATGATCTTCCCCACAACTGAGGTGAAGCTGACTGTCTGTAGTTCCCCGCTTCCTCTTTGTTCCCACTTTTGTATAAGGGGACTACATCTGCTGTCCTCCAGTCTTTGGGTACCTCCCATGTTTCCAGTGATTGGCTAAACAGGATAGCCAGAGGTTCAGCCACCACCTCCCTTAGTTCTTTAAGGACCCTGGGGTGCACCCCATCCGGCCCCATTGCTTTATCAACTCTTATTACTTCCAGTTCCTTCAGGACCCTTTCTCGTTATGTCCATTTCTGCACCATTCTCACCCCTTGTACTCCCTTCAGACCCATTACCCTCCTCTTCCTCAGTAAAGACTGAGCAGAAATACCTGTTCAGTATGTCAGCTTTACTGTTGTCATCCTCCCCATGGCCCCCATCCTCCCCGTTCAGTCTCACTATCCTCCCTTTGCCTTTCTTTTTCATTATGTGCCTGTAAAAGGTTTTGTCCCTCTACCCACTGATTTTGCAATGTGTTCTTCTGTCTGAGCTTTGGCTTCCCTTACTGACCTCCTGCCTCCCTTTGCTTCTCCTGGTACTTCTCTCTATCCCCTTCTGCCTGTGTCTTTTTGTATTGCCTGAATGCAATCTTTTGGCTTTCACTTTCTTTGCTACCTCTTGGAAAACCATAATGGTCTCCTCTTCCTTTTCCTCTTGCTAACCTGCTTAATGCATAATTCTGTTGCTCTTGTAATCCCCATTTTAAATACTGCCCACTGTTCCTCAACCCCTGATTCCTGCCCCATTCCCCTTAATGCCTCTTTCAAGTATCTCCCCATTTTCCCAAAGTCTGCCCCCCTAAAATCCAGGATACGTGTTTTTGTGTGGTTTGGTTCTGCTCTTTCTGTGATTTCAAACCACAATGACTGGTGGTCACTGTTCCCCAGGTGCTCCCCCACTGTTACCCCCATCACATTGTCCCTGTTTGTGAGCACAAGGTCCAGTATTGCCTTCTGCCGAGTTGGTTCCATGACCAGTTGCTTGAGGAAGGCACCCTGAAGGGAGTCCAGGATAAATCTGCTCCTAGTTGATGCTGCTACTGGGATGCTCCAGTCCACGTCTGGAATATTGAAGTCTCCAACCAGTACTACCTCACCCTTATCTGCCATCCTTTGGATGGCTAGCATTAGCTCCCTATCTGTTTCTTCCTCCCGGGCTGGTGGTCTATAGATCACACCTGTGCAGATGGCTGGCCCCATTTTCCTTTCCAGCTTAACCCACAGTATCTCTCTTCCATTTTGTTCCTCCTGGATCTCTGTGACCCTTATGTCATTTTTCACATACAGTGCCACTCCTCCTCCCTTCCTGCCTGCTCTGTCTCTTCTGAATATGTTGTAGCCAGGTATGGCCATCTCCCAGTCATGGTTATCTACACCAGGTTTCAGTGATGGCCACAATGTCCAGGTCTGACTGCACCATGACAGCCTCCAGATCTTCCATCTTGTTGCTAAGGCTCCTGGCATTGGCACACTTGGCTTTCCATGATTTGATCTCCCTAGACTGTTTCGCTGTACTACTCCAGCCCCTTCCTTGGTTGTCATTTATCCCTGGTTCTCCTTGCTGTCTGCCCTTCTGCTGAATTTTGACCCTTTTCTGTCTATCCACCTCTTGGGTGCTAATCTCCATCTTTTGCACACTGCTTTGTAGAGATAGCCACTCCTCCGGTTCACTGGTTCCACCGCTAGCTGTGGGGGGTGAGCAAGTAGGTACCCTACTTGCTGGCCTGCCACTCCCCTTTGCTAGTTTAAATTCTTGTCAATGTAGCCTTTAAACTTATCATTGAGTGCTTGGATTCCTCTCCAGGATGGATGGAGGCCGTCAGGCTTGAACAAACCTCCATCCCTCCAGGTGGGTCCCCAGTCACCAATGAATCAAACCATTCCTCACAGCACCAGTTCTTCAACCATGAGTTAAAGTTTCTGATGCATGCACCCCTATGCTCTCCCTTGCCTCTCATAGGTAGTACTTCTGAAAAAGTGACAGAAGTAGCTACTTGCTTGAGACCCCTCCCCAATTTCCTGAACTCTTCCTGAACTTTCTCTGGCTCCCTATTTGCCAGGTCATTAGTACCTAGGTGGATAATGACATCCAGCTCACCCTCCCATCTTGCCTTCCCAGTGATCCCCAGGATCTTCCTTCCATCTCTCCATGCCGTGGCACGTGGTAGGCACCTCACCTCCCTGTCCTCCCCTTGCTGTGTTCCCAGCTGGATCCCTCTTATGATGGAGTCCCCCACCAGGATTCACTTCCTCCTCCTCTGGGGTCCACTGCTCTCCCTGCTGAGGTCACCTCCTTGGCTAACCTCCACATCCTTTCCTTCCACTTCTCTGGGTACCTCTATTTGGTTGTCCCCATTTGCCAGTGTGGCATATGAGTTCTTAAGTGGAATAGGATCTGGGATGTGCCTCTGCCTGACTGCTCTAACCCTCCCTGAGCCCACTGTCATTCAAGTGCTCCTCGTTCTCTGCATCCTTTGAGGCAGTTGCTTTGGACTGGGTGGTCTCTGGATAGGGGTGATGGTACTCCTGACCCAGTTTGCTTCCGCTCTGAGTCTGGCTATCTCATCCCGCAGTCCAGAGAGATGCATGCAGATAGGGCAGCACTCAGTGTCCAGAAGGTCTGCCTGAATATTGCTGCCCCACAGCCACTGCATTGCAACTCCCCCACATTATACTGCAATTATACTGCTATTCCACTACTTGTCTGTTACTGAAGCTCTCTAGTTCCCTTTTTATTAATTTACTGTCCTAAAATCCTGCCACTGATCCTCAGATAATTTTCTTTTTAAAAAAAGAAAATAAACCAATACATAAATGAGTCAAAACACTTGTCGTGCTGAGGGTGGGCTTCTTCCCCCTTATCCCCCTCCTACTCCACACCCCTTACTATTCCCTGTGTTTAGCTCCTGTCAATCAGATTTAACAGGGCATATAATTAAGAGCTGGGGAAGGGGGGGCGAAAATTTGCATCAATTAAAGACAGCAAAGAAATACACCACCACTATCTTTTAAATTTTCAACAGCCCAAAAACAATTCTAAGCAAAGACAGAAAATAAATTAGTGTCACTAAAAGCCCACAATCTAAGTTTAAAAGAAAAATAGCAATTACCAGTTACTGTAAAGCACTGAATTGAATGTTTCCTTCCCCTTCTGGCTTCTTCTGTGAAGACAAAACTCACTTGCTACCTCAACTCTGACTAAGCCCCACCTCCAGTTATCATGTAGCTGAGGTCAGAGGCCAGACAATTAACACCCCTCACCCAAACTACAGGGCAAGTCAGACAAGCCAAGACTAAATTTGCAGCAATTAAAAACAGAAAAGAAATACACCACCACTATGTTTTAAATTTTCAACAGCCCAAAAACAATTCTAAGTAAAGACAGATAGTAAATTACAGTGTCACTAAAAGCCCACAATCTAAGTTTAAAAGAAAAATAGCAATTACCAGTTACTGTAAATCACTGAATTGAATGTTTCCTTCCCCTTCTGGCTTCTTATGAGAAGACAAAACTGACTTGCTACCTCAACTCTGACTAAGCCCACCTCCAGTTATCATGTAGCTGAGGTCAGAGGCCAGACAATTAACACCCCTCACCCAAACTACAGGGCAAGTCAGACAAGCCAAGACTAAATTTGCAGCAATTAAAAACAGCAAAGAAATACACCACCACTATGTTTTAAATTTTCAACAGCCCAAAAAACAATTCTAAGTAAAGACAGAAAATAAATTTCAGTGTCACTAAAAGCCCACAATCTAAGTTTAAAAGAAAAATAGCAATTACCAGTTACTGTAAAGCACTAAATTGAATATGTTTCCTTCCCCTTCTGGCTTCTTCTGAGAAGACAAAACTCACTTGCTACCTCAACTCTGACATATTAGAAAACCTTACTAAAGATATTTCGGCTATAGAAGTTGAAGCAGAAATTAAATCATTACATAATAACAAAGCACCAGGATTAGATGGCTTGATCCCTGAGCTATATAAATTACGGGGCCCTTCTATAGCCACAGAATTGGCGTTAGCTTTTACACACATGTTAAAACATGATTCTATTCCACTAGATATGGCAAAATGACTGTTAATATTCCTGTTTAAAAAAGGTCAAAAAATGATATAAATAACTGGAGACTCATTAGTGTCCTCAACACAGATTTTAAAATTATATCTAAAATATTGCATATCAGACTACTGCAAACTGCCATTTACCTCATTTCCCCGACACAATCTTGTTCTATTCCTGAAAGGAAAATGAGTGATCATTTAATATTATTAGGAGAACCAATAGAAAGAGACAATAATGGAGGACTAGAAGAGTTTCTTCTCTTGTTGGATCAAAAACAAGCTTTCGATATAGTACAGCACCAGTACTTATGGAAAGTCCTTGCTCATTATGGCATCCTAGATCCCTTACATCATTATACAGAACTGCAACTGTAACTCCACAAGTTAACGGATGGTTAGGGCCAATGGTTCAGATTCAGAGAGGAATACGACAGACCTGCCCCCTAAGCCCCTTGCTATATGTTTTCAGTATTGACCCTCTTCTAAGAGCACCTAACTCTACCCTAAACATTACACACATTCAAATAGACTCATATACTGTCCCCATGTAGCACTAGCATATGCAGATGATATCACGATACTAGTAAGAAACACAGCCTCAGTGACACATGTAATTGACATATGTCACAAGTTTGGGTTAGTATCCGGCACTTCTCTTAATATGAGAAAATGCATAGGGAGACAGTTCGGTAACCCAGTATCCCCTTTGTCCGAATTAGCAGGCATTACCTTTAGCCAGGAACCAATTACTATCCTAGGAATATTGTTTGGAGCAGGGGAATTAGACATTCTTAACTGGAGTCCTAGGATTAGCCAGGCTCCGAGACTGGTCCAGAGTTGGAATAACTGGCAAACGAGTAAGAAAAAAAGAGTTCATTTAGTAAAGACATTTCTCTTGCCTATTCTTTTACACATCAGTTTCATATCCCCCAGAACTATGGAAGTCACACTGTATACTGTTTTCTTTCAAGCTGTATGGGGAGCAGGTTAAACCCCTTAAAACGAAATATTTTTTACCTACACAGAAATGTATTTATTTATTTATTCAATTTTGATAACTGGGTAGGCCCACTGAGCCCAGAAGGTCCCTTTTCAAGGAGGTTATGAATGATAAACCCTGTAGTTATGTTTTACTGCATGTATATAGTAACTAATCTACAGCCAGTATTATCCCATGTAAAACGGGCCTGGATGCCTTTATATGAACTTACCTGTGGTACTTGGATCCCCCAGTGGACAACTGCTTCACTTAGGCAAGTAAAAAAAATCTAATGCCAGCCCACAATATACAAGAGAGTTTTTTGTAAAAATCAAAAGATGGCAAATAACAGCTGGTGTGGTTAATAGTCAGCATAGGAAGTTCCTGTATAAACAGATTACACAAAGTAAGTTTAGGGAACAGGTTTCCTTCCCTAGCTGCCCAGTACATTTAATTAATTTATTTATTTATTAAATTCTCAGATTACAAATACCTTTGAGCAGAAACTGCTCGTTTACAAAGGTTCCACGTCAAAGGATGAGGGTTAACATACGTAAAAGAATACACAGTAAACAACCAAAACAACTAAAAGAAACAATAAAGATATTCAGTTATAATAGACTTTCAGATAATATTCATATAACTAGCAGCTTGAGTAGGCAGCTGGATGCCATAACAGTAAGAGACAGAGGGCACAAGAGGCAGTTAGTATTGCAGGCGTGCAACCTGGAGAGGAAGTTGGCAGGCTAATGGGCCACTGTCAGATGCTGGTGGAAAATGTCTTGTTCCACTGGAGATGCAAAGCAGGAAAGGAGTCACAAGGGAGGCCCGGTGCCAGAGGGAATGAGACTGGGAAAGGGCGGGCTGTGAGACATGAGTGAGCTGGGTGGTGTTTAGAGAGATCTCTGTTCAGAGAAGCAGTCACATTGAGTGGTAGAGGTGAGGTAAAGTTTGAGATTCCTTTTGAAGAGTCCAAGTGTAGTAGAGGAAAGTGCTTCTTTATTGCGGGAATTAAACCATTTGGCTCTATAGATAAAGGAACACTGACCCATGGAGGTACAACATCTAGGAACCTGAAAGGTTAGAGATTGGGCAACACGTGTTTGTTGAGTGCCACTGTAGGTAGTAAGGAGTGAGCTAACACCAGGTGGCAGGAGATCGAGGATAATCTTTTTGGTAAGTAGGCAGGTCTGGTATTGAATTCTGCTGAGTAGAGGTAGCCAGCTGGCCTGTCCATAGAGGTCACAGGTGTGAGTTTGTCGGGCCGTACCCGTTAGTGGTCTACAGGCTTTGTTGAGAAAAACTGAGATCCTGTGGAGGGCACTTGTAGAGGCAGAGCCATAGATGACAAGGCCATAGTCAATGATAGAGGTGACAGAGCTGTAGATGGCTAGTCTAAGGGCATCCGCAGGCATACAGTGCTTGTGTAATAGTGCAATCCGTATATTGGTGGTCTTGGCAACAGTGTCAATATGCCGAGTGTAGGAGAGAGTACTATCCAGGGTAATACCAAGGTACTTGAAGTCCTTGACATGTTCAAGTGAGTTCCCAGCGTTGTTCTTGATGGTGAGGGACATAGAGTTGTGCCTGCTCCATCAGTTACAGAAGGACATGGCTTTGGTCTTGCTGTGGTTCAGGACAAGTTTATGAGAATTGAACCAGTCTTCGATGCGCTTGAAGTTGAGCTGCAGCTGGGATTCAAGGACTGTAATGTCATGGTGGCTGGAAAACAGGACTGCATCATCTGCGTGTAGTAATATTTTTGGTGGCAGGCACTGGGGAGATTGTTGATGAAGAGGGAGAGAGTAGAGGCCCAGAATAGACCCTGGGGACTCGGGTGGACCAGTTTCTCATCCGAAGAGATCCCTGCAATCCTTATCAGTTGGATCCGATTATCAAGGTAGCTGGTGAACCATGGAAGGGCATCACTGGAGATCCCAGTGGAGGACAGTTGCTTGAGTAGTAGGGGTGGTTAACTGTGTCAATGCCTTGGTAAGGTCTATAAATACTGCCCTCCACAATTCCTTTGTCAAGTGTGGCATGGATGAAGGTTGTAAATTCCAGTAGTGCAGTGGTGGTGCTGTTCCCTTTTCTGAAGCTATGCTGCTCTGGGCACTGTACATTGTACTTATCCAGGAATTCAACTAGTAGGTCCAACACTATTCGCTCCAGTGCTTTAGATAGTGGGGGGAGGAGTGAGATAGGTCTGTAATTGGTGTGGAGTGTCCTATCTCCGCTTTTGTGGACTGGTGTGACAGTGGCTTTCTTCCAGAGAGAGGGGAAATGGCCCAAACTAAGCGAGAGATTGAAGATCTTTGTAAGTGGTTCTAAGATTTCATGGAGGACTTGTGCCAGTAGTTTCAGGTCAAGGGAGTCACTACTGTACCCTTGTTTGCCGATGGTCTTTTGAATGTATTTTCTAGTGACTTGTGGTGGGACCTCCTTAAAAAAAAAATGTTGGGGTTGTACGTTCTAGTTGGGGGTAACTTGGGAGGAGCTGGAGGAGGGTGTCGAAAAATTTGGTGGAAGGACACTGTCCAGGTTTGTAAATGCATTATTAAAAGTGCTGGTGATGGTACCTAGGTCAGTGTAGGACTGCCATGAAGGTTGAGCATAGTGGGTGGTGCTTTGAGATCCTTTCCTGCTTCTTTCATGTTGTTCCAGAATTTTTTCCTAGCTAAGAGTTGGTCAGAGCCTCTTTGTAATAGCTGTGTTTAGCATTCTGTATTTTCGAGTGCAATCATTTCTGGCTGCTTTGTATAATTGTATGTTTGCTTGCGCCAGAGTTGCACGAGCACAATGCCAGAGGTGGTCTCTGTGCTTGAGTAGAGTTAAAAGGTCAGTAGTAACCCAGGGGTTGGTCTGCCCTTTGATCTTCATCTTTTTCACTGGCGCATAGATGTCACAGGCTTCGTTGAAGCATTTGGTAAATAGGTCCAGAGCTTTGTTGGTGTCACTGAGGGAGTCAAGCACTGCCCAGGTCAGCCTGGTTAGATGGGGATTTTAACAGCTGGAGGTGCCCTTGTTTGATAACCCTGGCATAGATAAACTTGGGAGGGGGCTTGTGGTATTTGTTTGACCAGGAGCAGATGACAGGCGAGTGGTCACTTATTGTATCCGGGAGTACAGAAACATTGGAGATGCGTTCAGGGCGGTTAGATAGAATCCAGTCTAGAAGCATAAGGGAGCCTGTCGTAAGACATATACAACAAAATATATACAGTGTAGAAATAAAGGTAAATAATATATACAGAGATGCTTTTATAATACATAGTCTTGCTACGTTGTACATAGTCTTGCTGTGTTTAAGACCCTGTATGCCAAAACATTTGTGGAGCTCTGTAACTGTTTCCACCGTTCCTAGTTGTCCAGCTGACGTTTCCGCTCAATCTAAGTCCTTCCCATTCAAATTAAGTGTTCCCTTATCAAGATTACTCCCCCCTCCCTCAGTCCATTCTAGTCCCACTGGTACTACCGGTTCACCTCATAGAAACATAGAAACATAGACTTTGACGGCAGATGAGGACTGCTAGGCCCATCTAGTCTGCCCATTTCCCTACCTACTGGATAAGCTGCAGATCCTAGTTAACCAACAGCCTATTTCTTCCTACCCCCCACAAGAATTGCCTTATGTCTGTCCCATGCATTCTTGAATTTCTCCCACAGTTTTAGACCCCACAACCTCCTCAGGAAGGCTGTTCCATGCATCCATTACCCTCTCTGTGAAATAATACTTCCTCACATTGCCCTGAACCGCCCTCCTTCTATCTTTAAATTGTGTCCACTTGTTCTTGCAAGTCTCTTTTCTGAAAGATGCTACCTCTTGGACTTTGTTGATTCAATGAGGTACTTAAAGTTTCTATCATGTCCCCTCTCCCTTCTTTCCTCAAGGGTATACATATTAAGCTCCTTTAGTCTCTCCTCCATCAACTTCTCTTGCAGACCCTGCACCATTTAGTTGCCCTCCTCTGGACTGCCTCTATCCTGTCTATGTCCTTGCAGAGATGGGTTCTCCAGAACTGGACACAGTACTCAGATGGGGTCTCACCAACTGTCTGTACAGAGGGGTAACAACTTCCTGTTTTCTGCTGATGATGCCTCTCCCTATACATCCCAGTATACCCCAGCCCTCCCTACTGCCTTCTCCATTTGCGCTAACCTTAAGGTCATCTGATATGATTACCCCAGATCCCTTTCCTTTTTTGTTGTTGTTACTATCTCCCACACCATTGTGTATTCTTCCCCTGGGTTCTTGTTTCCCAGGTGCATTATTTTGCACTTCTTTGCGTGAATCCTAGCTGCCATGCTTCTGACCATTCCTCCAACCTATGAAGTCCCTTTTCATCCTTTCACGCCTCCTTGTGTATCAACCTGTTGCGAATCTTTGTGTCATCTGCAAAGGCATACTTTCCTTCAGTCCCTCTGCAATGTCACTGATGAAGATGTTAAAGGACTGGACCCAATACTGAACCTCACGGTGCCCACTAGTAACCCCCTTTCTTCAGAGTGGACTCCATTTACAATTACCTTCTGTGTCCTGTTGTCCAGCCAATGTTTTACCCAGGCTACCCTGGGTCCCCACTCTGAGCTGGTTAATCTGACTATTAATCTTTTGTGTGGGACTGTGTCAAATGCCTTGCTAAAGTCTAGGTAGGCCATGTCCACAGCCCTCCCTGGTCTACTACTTTGGTCACCCAGTCAAAAGAAATCTATTAGATTCATCTGACATGACCTTCCCGCTGTGAACCCATGCTGCCTTGGGTCCTGTGCTCCACTGGCCTCCAGGTACTCGAATATTCTTTCCTTCAGAGTGACTCCATCACTTTCCTACCACAGAGGTCAGACTGACAGGTCTGTAGTTTCCTGCCTCTGTCTTGGACCCCACTTTGTGAGAGGAATCACATCCACCTTCCTCCAGTCCTCAGGTACCACCATCCTCCCATGATTTATTAAAAAGAGTAGCCAGTGGTTCACTAGTTCCTCCCTTAATTCTTTTAGAATTCTGGGGTGAATTCCATCAGGACCCATTGCTTTGTCCACCTTCAGTTTTAGGAGTTCTTGCAGAACCCTTTCTTCTGCAATGAAAGGACTGGGATCGACCCCCCTATCAAAGTGCTTCTGTTAATTGGATTAGGCTTCCCCTCACCTCTTTTAGCCAGATACTGAGCCAGAAATATTCATTCAAATTCCTGCTTTTCACTGTCCCCATCTGCCCACCCACCGTTCATTACGATTCGCTCACTACCCCTCCCTTTGTCTTTCTACGCTCGCTGATGTACCTATAAAAAGTTTTATCCCCCTTCTTAACCAGAGTTGGCTATCTTTTCCTCAGTTTGGGCCTTTGCTATTCTGACTTCCCGCCCTGCTTCCTTCTGCCTTAACTGGTACAGCTCTCTGTCCTGCTCCTTCTGTGTTTCCTTATACTTCTGGAATGCTATCTTTTTCTTCCTGACTTTCACAGCCACCTCTTTTGAGAACCATAGTGGGTCTTTCTTCTGTTTTGATTTATTTGCTTCACACAAAGGCTTGTTTCCTCTGTGATAGCAGTTTTGATAATTCCCATTGTTGCTCCACACTCCTCCTTCTAGCCTGTTTGCTAGTGCTTTTCTGAAGCACTCTCCCATCTTGCCAAGTCAGCCCTCCTAAAGTCCAGTACCCTCACTTTTGTATGAGCTTGACTCTGTAGCTGAGTTTAACGTGAACCACACTGTTTGATGGTCACTTGTCCCCAGATGGCAACCCACTTCTAGATCTGAGATCTCTCCTGCTCCCGTTTGAAAGTCACAGTCTAAGATTGCTCCTCACAGTGGGTTCCAAACTAGCTGTCTAATGCCTGCCACCTGTAGGGCATCAAAAATGGCCCTGCTCTTGGATGTGGCTGAGCAAATGTGCTCCAGTTAACATCTGGCATATTCAGGTCTCCCATCAACAGTATCTCCCCTTTCTCTGCCATTCTAAGAATGCCTTCTATCATATCCTTGTCCATTCCTTCCCCTGACATGGGGGTCTGTACACAACCCCTGTGCGGATTGTGGTGCCCTTTCCAGTCTCCAAGGTGACCCACAGTGCCTCCTCTCCTCCCTGTTTACTCTTTTGTTCAGTTGTTTTTATCCCTTCCTTTACATAGAGAGCTACTCCTCCCCCTCTTCTCCCCTGCCTGTCTCTCCTGTAGGTTATGTACCCTGGTATGTATTACTATCCCAGTCATGGTTCTCTGTGTACCATGTTTCTGTGACTGCTACCGATATCCAGGCATCCCTCTTCCATTAAGGCCATCAGCCCAGGGAGCTTGTTGCCCAGACTACGGGCATTGGTACTCATTACCCTCCATTTCCTGATGGCCTTACTCCCTTTTGCCCCATCTCTGTCCTTCATGCCTTTGTCACTTTCTCCATTTACCCCTGCTCTTCTCCCTATCAACACCTCTATGTTGGTGTTTGCCACACTTACTACCGTGATTATTTAGGAGGGGATAGGATTTTCCTGCTCCTTTTCAGTGCCTCCCCCCCTTGGCTAGTTTAAAAGCTTGCCAATGAAGCATTAAACCTATCACCTCAGGATCCTGGTTCCTCCCGGACAGATGCAGCCCATCATGCCAGTATAGGCTTGCATCACTCCAGGTGGACCCCAGTCCCCAATGAAGCCAAATCCTGAGCTACACACCAGTTTTTCTCAACCACTGATTGAATCCCATGGTGTGGAACACCCTAACCTCTCCTATGCCATAGATGGGTAGCACCTCCGAGAAGGTTACCGTGCGTGCTCCATGACTAAGGCCCTCCCAATTCCACAAACTCTTCCCACTTCTCTAATCCCTTTCTTAGCCAGGTCATTTGTCCCTAGGTGGACAATGACATCCAGCTCCCTCCCTGTGCAGCTGCTCCGCAATCCTGAGGATTCGCTCCTGTCCCTACAAGCTATGGTGCCAGGCAGGCACCTTACCTCCTTCCTCCCCTTCCTCCCCAGTTCCACCTTCCTAACAATGGGTCCCCACCAGGAGTTGTTTCCTTCCCTGCAGGGTCCCCTGCCACCCTCCTGTGGGTCTCCTTTGTGGAGGTTCCCAACATCCTCCTTGGTCTCCACTGTGGATGCCTCCATAGAGAACCACACTTTGCCAGAATGGCATAGGGATGTGGAGAGGTACAATGGGAGGATGCACCTCTGTTCCACAACCTCACCCTCCCTGAGCCCACTGTGGTCCAACGCTCCTCTTTCTTGGCAACCTCTGAGGCAGCGGCAGTGGCACTGGTGGTCCCTGGATGGAAGAGGAGGTCCCACAAATCCTGGCCAACTCAGCCTGGAGATGAGCAACCTCCTCCCTCAGCCCAGAGGTGCCTGCAGATGGGACAACACTGCATCCTCCAGAACATCTCCCAGAAGACTGCTGCTCCACAGTCACTGCACTGCACCACTCCAATCATGTCTTATTTCTGGGCCCTTAACTGTTTGCACTCCTTACTCTTTCCTCTGTTTTTTTTTCTCTCTCTCCTTACTTTCTGCCTGTGTGCCCTTTAAGCTCCTGTTTGTCCTGTTCTGAGACAAGAATATCCTATATTTCACATTATACCACTTACTTGCTCAGAGGCAGACCTCCAGCAGCTAGAGGGGGCCGGAGAGCTACTCTTGCCCTTCTAGAATGGTGGGTCCTTGGTGGTTCTGTGATCACTCACTTCCTGCCCCTAAACAGGAAGTTCCTGTTGTCAGTCAAATCCTGTGCCTATAAAAATAGAACTAGCTTTGGGTGGAGGGGTGGAGGGGAGGGAAGGAGGGCAATATAGTCCCAGCAGAGAAGTCCAGTCACACATCAGTCCTTTCTCCTGGTGTCTTCTGCCAAGTTATTAGCAGAAACTTTCTAAGGAAGTCTTTAAATGTAGCTTCCTTCTAGCTAAGCCACTCCCCCTACTTACCAGATCTTTCTACAAGTAATTTAAACCTCATAGCAGTTAAGTCCTTTCAGTCACCTAAGATTTACACCTAGATAACTCTTCAGATACCCATTCAGTTCAGTTAACCCAAACACACACTTTTTTTTTTTTGTATGTTAGTTTTTTTACCCTTGATTAAAGGTCAAATACAAAAGTTCTTCTACTTTAGTCCCAGCAGAGAAGTTCAGTCACACAGCAGTCCTTTCTCCTCGTGTCTTCTGCCAAGTTAGTCCATTCCAGTCCCACTGGTAATATGTACTCACTGCAACACACCCCCTATTGCCCACTCTTATGTCCTGATACCACCTGCTTAGTATCCCAGAATCTTTCTGCCAGCGTCCCTGCCTCCTACGCATGCGCTTTTCCATATCCCAGGGACTCCTTTACAGGCTATGAACATGTTATTGATGGATAGGATTATAAAAGCATCTCTCTATATATTATTTACCTTTATTTCTACACTGTATATATTTTGTCGTATACGTCTTACTACTGCTGTTTTATGTATATTTTACTTGTACTCTATTCTGTACCCTCGTCCTTGCAAACTGCAGGTCCACCTTGTAAATGAGCTTGCTCAATGGTGATCGCCTGGGTAAATAAAGATTTTGATTGATTGATTGATTGACATATACTTCCAGTAATGCTTGATTATTTTAACTGCCCTAGAATACCAGAAAAGATATGAGATGTACACTGGTTGTGTTGCCATAATAGGCTAAATGTGAAAGCAATTCAAAAACACAAGCGGTTACCGGAAAGAATGTGTTCCAAGCCTCACTGCTCACAGCAATTAGAGACAATGTCTCATTTATTTTTCAAATGTACCTACATTTCAACATTTTGGGGAATTTTAATATAAAAATGGAACATGTCTAACTTAAATAACTTCATGTTGAAAGTATTACTATATGGGTATCTAGAAGCAACACGGAGGGAGTGGGAAACCTCCACCTTACAATTGATTTTCACGGTTGTTAAATGGTACATGTGGAACTCACAATGCTGGTTCACATTGCAGCAAAAGACTGTACCCCTTATTGAATTACTGGAAAAAATTACATGGGAATTAAAATTAATCTACCAAAAAGAGATCAAAGAAAGATCTCACAACTGGGTGTTTCAATCCTGGAGAAATCTCCCTTGAGTCACATATTCTGATATACCTGTTACATAATTTTGTCATTTTCTGGTTTTGTTAGTAATTTTAGTGTTCTTTTTTAAGGAAGCTTCCCGGGATATAAATTGCAACAATTTTCCTTTTTTATTTATTTATTGTTGTTAAGTTTTCATTTTCTTGTACTTGTTCTGATTTGTATGGTTTAAATGTGTGAACCTCAATAAAAATTAAATACTCCCCCTACTCTTCTTCCAAATGTGCCAAGGGATCTTTAGCTTCCTCCTGGACAGTGACCAGAGATGCGCAGAAGAGACCTTGGTTTAACACCTTATCTGAAAGGGGGCACCTCAACAGTCCAGTAAGCGCATTGTACTGCACTACAGTGTGGTAGTAAAAAGTGGTTTTGTTACAAGACTTTTCTCACACTCAGTACATTTTGCTCATGGGTGATTCTGTTGGAGTTTTCAAGATCAGATTCACCAATGCAACAGTTCCTACTGTCCATGCATTTACAAAAGTGCCCTTCATGTGTGTACTCTTTTCTGATGGCATAACAGATGGTAGTTTCTTATAAAATTCTTCCCACATTGAGTACATTTAAACGGTTTCTCCCCTGTGTGAATCATCTGGTGATTAGTAAACAGAGTTTTTGTTAAAAAACACTTTTCACAGTGAATACATTTAAAAGGTTTTTCACCTGTGTGAATCTTTTGGTGTTTAGTAAGAAGCTGCTTTGTTATAAAACCCTTCCCACAATGAGAACATTTAAAAGGGGTCTCTTCTGTGTGAAACCTTTGGTGAACAGCAAGATCTTTTTGAAATCTGAAACTCTTGCCACAGTCAGCACATTTAAAAAGATTCTCTCCATTGTGTATACTCTGATGACTTAAAAATTGTTTCTTCCACCTGAAACACTCTCCACAATCAGTACATTTAAAAGGTTTCTGTCCTGTGTGTATCCTCCGATGGTTTGAGAGCACACTGCTCCATCTAAAACACTTACCACAGTCAGTGCATTTAAATGGTTTCTCTCCTGTGTGAATCATCTGGTGTTTTGTAAGAAGTGGTTTTGTTATAAACACTTTTCCACACTCAGTACATTTAAAAGGTTTCTCCTCTCTGTGAATCTGTTGGTGTGCAATTAGATTTGTTTTTGCTGTAAAATTCTTCCCACACTCAGTACATTTAAAAGGTTTCTGTCCTGTGTGAATCATCTGGTGGACAGGGAGTTGACTCTTCCATCTGAAAGTCTTCCCACAATCAGTACATTTAAAAGGTTTCTCTGCTACATGAATCATCTGGTGTTTATTAAGAAGTGGTTTTGTTTTAAAGCCCCTTCCACACTCAGTACATTTGAAAGGGTGCTTCCCTGCATGAATCTGCTGGTGTGTAATAAGATTTGATTTTGCTATAAAACTCTTTCCACACTCAATACATTTGAAAGGTTTTTCACCTGTGTGAATCTGTTGATGTAAAAAAAGATTAGCTTTTGTTGTAAAACTTTGATCACACTCACTACATTTAAAAGACTTCATCCGATTGGAATTGTCTCCAAATTTCTTTCCTGAGTGAATCCACTGGTGTTTAGTAAGATAAGATTTTGCTATAAAACTCTTCCCACATTCAGTACATTTAAAGGGTTTTTCTCCTGTGTGAATCCGTTGGTGTATAATAAGATAAGCTTTTGCTATAAAACCCTTCCCACACTCAGAGCAATTAAAACGACTCTCCTCTTTGTGAATCCATTGGTGTATAATGAGATATGATTTGACTGTAAAACTCTTCCCACACTCAGTGCATTTAAAAGGTTTTTCCTGGGGGGTAATGTGCACCCATTTATCCCTTTTGTGAATCTGCTGGTGCTTAGTCAGATATTTTTTTGCTATAAAGCTCTTCCCACACTCAGTACATTTAAAAGGTTTCTGCCCAGTGTGAATCATCTGGTGGACTGGGAGCTGGTTCTTCCATCTAAAGTTCTTCCCACACTCCGTACATTTATAAGGTTTCTCCCCTATTTGAATCTGACTTGTGAGACTCTTCTGGTGTGTAGAAAGTAGCAATTGCTGATCTTTCCCAGACTTGGCCAATCTAAGGACTAGATTAAAAGAAAAAGAAATGCTTAATTTTTTGTTTTTCTTTTCTTTCTTTTTACCGCCTTACTGCGGTTCAACTGGCGGGGCATCCAGCTGCTAGCTCTGATTGTCCAGGAGCAGCAGGCTCACTCACATGATGAGAGCCTGGTGCATATGCTCCAACTTGCTGGAGGGCTTTCCCCTATGCCTCACCAAGCCAGGCTGGGACTAGACCCCCCAGCGCGATTCCACGACAGTCCTCCGGCCAGCTCAAAGTGTGGCCATCAAGCTGCATGGTCATGCCCAGCCAGTTTTCTCCTTTTTTTCCCCCAATGGGAGCACAGACATGCAATGACGGCAAAGGTACTGCATGCTGACATTCGCTGTGCTCCCCCGACCAGTACACTGCTCCTGTAGAGCACCCGACCTCCATCAAGGGCCACTGCAGAGTGGTGCACACCCACAACCCTTCCCTGGATAGAAGAGCAGTCCTACGGATGCTCAATCCTATCCCTCCCCAGCCGACCCTTGATGGCTCGAGTGCATTCTCGAACCCAGGTCACCAGTGTAGCGTGAGGTGTGGCGTCCAACGCCTCAACCCTCAGTGCCACTAGGCCAGCTAATTTTTTGGTTTTCAAAACAGAAGACAAAGAACATAATCCAAAATGAAATCTTTTAAGAATTCTTTTTCATGGACATGCAGTAAGATTAAAAGTAGCCATTCAAAGCAGCAGTATTTGTTATTCAGCAAAACATTTCATCTTGTCTTTCTTTAGAGATAATGTATTTCTGGTAAAACCACTCATATCTCCATTTTTATTTTGTAGCAGTAGTAACAGTAAAATACGTTTGTTAAGAAAAGTCAACTGAGCAGAAGCCCATTTTCAGTGACTTTCTGTGGGTGCACACATGATCATAAAAGCTACATAAAATAATATATTTTCATTTGATTTAATTATATATGTATCTTATGCTACCCTCAAGTTATTCCAATGTCCTATACCATATTCCACTTTAAGTACTTGTTCTATATTTCTATACTGCCCGTCTGTGACTGGGTCATGACTGAAAAAGGTACACTGAACCTGGGCACCTATGTCATCAACAAACAAGCAAAATAAAAATAAATAAATCCTAAATGGAGATATGTGGTTTTGAAATTTTTAAAAGATCCTACTCTCTTGTCACACCAAGCATGACAAAAATTTATCATTTTGGCATTGTGCTGTTTACCATCAGGAATGAGTACTGGAATCATCCTAATAAATTCAAAGCATAAAGCTAGTTACTAGATATATAGACAGATAGACAAACAGACAGACATACAAATAGCATCCAGACATATAGATAGATAGAAGCATGGGAAGATGTGCTTTGCTCGAGCTCAAGCTGATAATTGAAAAACAGTCTATTAACAATTGTAAAGCAAAACAGTTGTACTTTAATTCTGCAATACACTGGACAGCAACCAGGAGTGATGTTTGGGACTCTTTCAGCCACCAGAAGAAATGGGTACCTGAAGAAATGGACTGTCAACAGGCCAAACCGACTGGAAGTGGCGCAAGGAGTGCTGTGTCGGGGCCTCCCTATTAAGAGATTAGATTAAAAGGTTGCCGACATTTACATTAACTTGCAGACAGGTGAGCAACGGCAAACTTGGCTATTTCAGAAGCCAAGGAAGCTTCAGCAATGGCAGGGAAAATGCCAACAGCAACCTCAGGCCTTATAAAAGAAAATAATGGTTTGAGGTATCGCCTTGAAAATGTGAAAAACCACATCAGAGCCAATAACTTAAGGGTGGGTTGGACTGCCAGAACACTCTGAGAGAGATAATCCTGCTACTTTTATCCAGGACTGGCTTACCAGGATTTACAACCTCTCCACAGCACCTCTGGTGACTAAGGTATAGCAAATTACATCATATGGGGCCTTAGCTAGATTAGAGGGAGCAAGGACCCTATTAGTGGCATTAACTCAATTGATGGGTCATGAGTGAACATTTGAAACAGCAAGGCAAAAGAGAGCAGTAATCTATGAAGACAGACAAAAAGGTGTCCTTATTTCCAGACCTGAGCTTCGGTACAAGATCCAGGTGTAAGACATTTGATGCAATTCACTCAAACCTAATAGAATTGGGAGTGTCACACAGTTTGCAGTTTCCTGCAGATTTAAAAGTAACCTATTTGGGTACAGTTTATATCTTTAGTGATCCTAAAGAAGCCAGAACCCAGTTGGGAAAAATAAAGAAGGACTTTGGTCTGCAGACTGAAGCATCCGGTGAAGAGGAGGACTGGAAAATTATTTCTGAAGTTTGATTGTTAACATTGACAGCATTGGTTTTATCAGGTACTGGGTGGGAGGGTAAGATGAACCAGAGGTATGGCAATGATTGGCACTGGCAAGTCTATCTAAGTGTATCATGGTTGCCATATAAATATTTATTTTTCCTTTATGGGTATTTTGATATTGGACATTACATTGGGACTCCTTGAACATAATTAAAATGGTGCCAACCTCTTGGCCGTTAGTGTATCCCCGCCCCCCCCCACACTCCCAATTCTCATGTTGGGGGAGTACTGTCTCTCTGATGTTCTGTAATCTATGGTTTGTCATCTCCTGTTGGAGATACAATCTATATCCTTCCTAAAGTTGGGAGCTGGAGTGAAGATGAAATGCTCGTAGTTCTTGCAGCTTAATAAAAAAAGTTATTATTACAATTACACAGTTCACGTTAAGTTTCGAGAATCTGTGCTCAGCCTCAGTTTTATTATCATCCAGAGATCTGAAGTATAAATGCCATGCACCACATGCTTTCCTACTGTTTATTTCTTAACAACTTGCATATTTTCTAGGCATAGTACAGTGCCAACGGAGCTAGGCACGGCATGATGAATCACTATAAGCTCTTGAGCAATTATGAATATGGACCTTTAGTAGCTATAGAGAGCTCATTTACAGTTATCCAGGACTAAGTTTTAACCTATAGGTCCTCACTTGTGGAAAATTGCTGATTATCTTTTGCCATTATTCTGAAACCCTTAGAGTTTAAGTTGGTTTAAAGAATTTGCCCTCACTGATGTAACAGCCTGGCTGTGATGTACATCTTATCCTATTGTGTAACATATGAAGTGCTTTATAGCTTGCATGCTCTCCCACTGTGGATCAAATTAATATGTTCTACATAGATAGACAGACAGATATGTACTTAAATATGCCCTTCTACAACATATACCTAACAATCAAGAAAGATAATCAATTCACAATATAACCCTAATATAAAATTAGACTGTGCACCAAGGAATGGCCAGATCAGCCAAGAACCCTCAAACAGCAGCCAGCCTGGTGGTGAAGAGGGCTAAGGTGCCTTGCGTGCCTTACCTTTTCCCACGATGGTGACCCGGGTTCAGAAACACAGTCGGGTCATCGGGGGTTGGCCAGGGAGGAAGAGGGTTGAGCATCTGAGGGACTGCTCTCCTTTCCTGGGTTGGGGAGACTTGTTAGCCCAGCCTTGGCTGCCCCTAGGTGGAGGTCAAGGGGTAAAGCAGGTCTAGGAGGGAAAGTATGGGAGGGATCTGCGGGGAACATCAGATGAGTGTGCTTCCACACACAAGTCCAATACTCCGCAGTAGGGGAGGGGAACCAGAAAAGTGCAAAACAGTTTGTCGGGGGGAGCTTCATGAAGCCCATCCCAACTACTTCCATGCTGTCACTCAGTGCACAACCTGGTCCACTTCAGACTTGATGTACTGGGGGGAGGGAGAGGATGGTCCTCCCTGCCTGGCCCTGCCAAGAGACAGAAGCTTGTGAGGCAATATGAAGACCGGGTGCATACTGAGGGAAGCAGAGAGCTGGACTGGGGAGTTGAGGACCAGGATAATGCAGTTGGCCCCCTGGACAAAGGAGTGAAAAACACCTATTAGGAAAAAAAAAAAGAACCCTCAAATATATGCATAAAAAGCTATGTTTTTAACATAGTTTTAAAAATGGGGACTGCGTGGGCAGACCGTATATTCATAATAAGACTGTTCCATAGGCAGGGGGAGAGGACATCTATCCAAAAGGTTCTGTCCCCAGAAGATTTCAGTCTCAATTTTGGAACAACCAATAATCCCTTACCCAAGGATTCTTAACACCTGGATGTCTGTGCAGGAATTCTCATACATACAGTCAAAAATTTACCTAGGCAAAATACATTTTTAAAAATTCCTAGTGGCCGTTTTACTTGATATGAGTTATTGAAGGGCTGGCAGCAGAGGTTAGAGCAACCAGCTGTGAACGAAGCTAGTACATCCAGCAGACCTGAGCTGGATTCCCATAATCTCCACTGCACACCGTATAACCCTAAGCACATCACTTAACCTCCTTGTGCTCCTGGGATGCACCTAGGAACAAGCTTCAGCTCAGTGTGCCTCTCTTGGCCCAACAATGTTTAAAAACAAATTAAAAAATGACAAATCTAGTAATATTTGGCTATTTTAACACATTTCAGGAAATTTAAAATATGTCAGAAATATATTCTTACTAAAAAATCTATAATTTTTTTTTTAATTAATCAGAAATATTGCTGCTGAAACAGTGCCCTTCAGTAACAAGCTGGTATAACACACTTCATCAATGCTGCCACCGGCCCGTTGGGAATTTACCGCTGGGCTTGTCCCTTCTCATCCCTACTTTGGGCACTTGCCCACACAGAACCAGGTGTCCTCAGGATGTAGGAATCCCAGCTCAAAAGGTTGGTCACTCCTGAGCATACTCCTGGGGTAGAAACATATGTGCTCTTGGAGATGGAGTCTGAAGTTTGCCTGTAAAATAAATTTCCTGCTCCTTTTTAAACAGCTCCACAGCCACAGATGAATCAAACATATATGAGAATTTTGCTTCTTGTAGAATAGGTCACTTTCCCCTATGAACAGAATTTATCCCTGTCAGACAAATCTGTGCTAGCACTAATTTCTGTGGTTGCCAAGACCCTAATTCTTAGAAAATGGCTGAACAATATTACTCCCACTTTGGCAGATTGGAAAATTGGAAATCATGGAGGCTCTGAAGTTGGAGAAACTAGCTCATGGCTTCAGTGATAGGTCGACTAGATTCAAAAAGAAATGAGCTGCTTTACTAGAGTACGGCACAGCTTCTGTTACTTAACTTCTTGTCTAGTTTCTTCCTTCTGTTTTCCTTTGTTCCTTACTATTCTTTTTTTTTTTTGCAATTAGGTTTATTTTTTATATGTGCAAACAATTAACAACTATCAATGACATCATACACAGAGAAAGTTGAAACCCCACGGGGGAGGACACAACGTCTGACAAATCCATAGAAATTAATAATATAAAAGTAACAGAAGAACAAAAAATAAGGAAGACCCCCTCCTCTCCCCAATCATAAACAAATCAGGAAGCAAGACCCCCCACCACATGCACCCCTCTCTATAATTTAGTACAAAAATCAAAGGTCTGGTCCTTCAACAAAGACATCTAGTAACATTCTACCAGTCAGCCATTTTTGGCCCATACATGTCCAGGAAGAGTAGATGATGATGAGTGGACACTATTAATATCTGCATTTGTCTTTTAACTCTTTAAAAAAGGTTTCCACATCTCTTGGAATCTGGCCCAAGAATTATTGCCATTCGCCATGCTCCTCTCCGCATTTAAGGCAGTTAGAAAATCTGACCACTATTCTTTAATGGATGGGATCCAAGGGTCCTTCCAATGCCTTAAAATTATGAGTTTGGTAACTACGCTCACCATGGCAATCTGTGTTCGAAGTGAAAGTGTGGGAACCTTGGAATAATGTCCTAATAGGCAAATTTCTTCTGTGAAGTAAGCAGATACAGGAAGATATTCCGAAATGTAATTTTCAACCAGGTCCTAGAAACTATGAATCTTTGGACATGTCCATAGCTTATGATCAAGTGAGGCAGGGGATGTGCCACATTCAGGACACTCTGGTGAAGGCAATTTACCCATCCTGTGTAACTTATGAGGTGTATAATAACGGTTATGTAGAACATTAAAGTGGATATTTCTTAATCTATCCTGCTTAATCAATGTAAAATTATTCAACCATATGGACTGCCATTGGTCATCCATTAGCAGAATTGTCAAGGCATATTTCCAGTAATAAGCAACTGGAACATAGCTCTGCCACTGACTGCTAACAAATGCCCTAGAGGGGCACAGGACCAAAGGCAGCATGGATTCACAGCGGGAAGGTCATGTTAGATGAAGCTGATAGATTTCTTTGACTGGGTGACCAAAGTAGTAGATCAGGGAGGGGCTGTGGACATGGCCTACCTAGACTTTAGCAAGGCATTTGACACAGTCCCGCACAAAAGATTAATATACAAGTTAGCCAGCCTGGGAGTGGGTCCCAAGATGACAGCCTGGGTAAAGAATTGGCTGGAGAATAGGACACAGAGGGTAATAGTAAATGGAGTCCACTCTGAAGAAAGGGGGGTTACTAGTGGGGTACCGCAGGGTTCAGTATTAGGACCAGTCCTCTTCAATGTCTTTATAAGCGACATTGCAGAGGGACTGGAAGGAAAAGTATGTCTCTTTGCAGATGACACAAAGATCTGCAACAGAGTTGATGCACAAGGTGGGGTGGAAAGGATGAGAAGGGACTTGGCTAGGTTAGAGGAATGGTCAAATGTATGGCAGCTTAGATTCAATGCTAAGAAGTGCAAGGTAATGCACCTGGGAAACAAAAACCCAGGGGAAGAGTACACAATGGGGGTGAGATACTAACAACAACAAAAATGGAAAGGGACCTGGGGGTAGTCATATCAGATGACCTAAAGGTGGGCAAGCAATGTGACAGGGCAGCAAGGAGGGCTGGGGGGATACTGGGATGCATAGGGAGAGGCATCAGCAGTAGAAAACAGGAAGTTGTTATGCCTCTGTACAGACAGCTGGTCAGACCCCATCTGGAGTATTGCGTGCAGTTCTGGAGACCCAATCTCCGCAAAGACATAGACAAGATGGAAGCTGTACAGAGGAGGGCAACTAAAATGGTATAAGGTCTGCACCGGAAGACATATGAGAGAGCTTAAGTATCTTAATATGTATAGCCTCGAGGAAAGAAAGGAGAGGGGACTTGATAGAAACTTTCAAGTACCTTAAGGGAATCAACAAAGTCCAAGAGGGTAGCATCTTTCAAAACAAGAGGTGTGCAAGAACAAGTGGGCACAATTTGAAGATGGGGGCGGCTCAGAGGTAATTTAAGGAGTATTTTTCTCAGAGAGGGCTGTGGATGCATGAGCAGCCTTCTGGAGGAGGTTGTGAGTCAAAACAGTGGTGGAATTCAAGCATGCATGGGACAGTCATAAGGCAATTCTATGGGGTGGGGGCAGAAAGAAGTAGGCTGCTGGTTAACTAGGATCTGCAGCTTATCCATTAGGTAGGGAAATGGGCAGACTGAGTGGGCCAAGCGGTCCTTACCTGCCGTCAAATTCTATGTTTCTATATATATTATATATCAAGCCAGACTAGACTAGAGCCTGTGTGGCTGGCTGTTGGTGTTTGTCTCTTGTCAGTAGTTTAGTTTTTGTGGATTTTCATGTGTTTCTGCTTGGAGTAACTAGACCATTCTTGGACATAACATCTATGAACATTTCCTGGACTAAGAAATTGCAAAACATCAACACCAGTTATTGGCATTCTCATCATAAATCAACTTATTTGGAAGCCATCAAAGCCAAAAGTAATGTCAGTAAATCTGTTATACAAGCACTGAGTTGTGGAGTGCTGCATTGAATCCACATTTCCGTCTGACTTGTTCTTAAAAGTTGTGTACTAGTCTTTGAGGTCTATTCGAAACCATTTTGGAGAACAAAGGGAAGAGACTAACAAAGGATTTTTACATCCTGCATATGCCCCAGGCCAATGTTCATCACCTTCAGGAATTTAACCCCTTCAGGAATTTATCACATTCTGGGTATTTGAGCTACAATAACAGTTTTCTGGTCACAGGTATTTCACCATTTCTTGTGGATTTGATTACTTTTCATCAATCACGTGGCACCTCTGAGAACATGGCTTTATATATTGTGCTCTGCAATATCACGGGGCAGACGCAGACCAGCAAGGCCAAGAGGACTAGATGCCCTACAACAAAACTAGTCTGCAAAATGATTAAAGCGTACCTTCTTAGGATACTACTTATGCTACTTCTGATATCTGGAAATGTTCATCTTAATCCAGAGCCTACCAGCATAGCACCCCATGCCACACAAAGGCGGGAGGGGTCCCTCACATTAGCCTCAATCAATGTCTGCAGCCTCCTTAACAAACTTGACATCTTGCAAACCTGGGTCCAGCAACATAGCCCTGATGTACTCTCTGTTGTCACAACATGGCTTAACCCCAAGATACCAGATGCTGCAGTCACCATCCCTGGATACTCTACATTCAGGCAGGACAGGGTTTCCAAACGAGGTTGGGGCCGTGCCATCTACCTGAGGAATTCCTATCTGGGTCAAGTCTTCCCGTTCTCAAACACTAAACCACCCTCGCAGGTTCTCGCTATTAAAGTTCTACTCGAGGCGCACAACAAGGAGCTCACCATTGCCTCTGTGTACCTACCCCCAAAAGGTCACCACAATGGATTTATGAGCATATTGTAAAGCCTACAGGGATTATACCATAACTCTGAACTCATAGTACTAGGTGTCTTCAACATAAATTGGCTATCGCTGGAGGCCAGTAACTACAAGGATGCTGACACGTCACAGAACCTCACCCAGCTTGTTACCACCCCCGCCAGATGCAACTATAGGACAGGGTCGCGAACACTTCTGGACTGGATCCTAACTAATCACCCTGAATGAATCTCAAAAGTCTCAGTGCTCCCTGATGGGATCAGTGACCACTCACCGGTCACATGTACCTGGACAAACAAATTCATTAAGCCCCCTCCTAAAATAATCCACACCAGAGTGTTAAAGCAGGGGTACCTTGAGCTACTAAGACACACCTAGCCACCTGGACTGGACACCAATCGACTCTGCCATTGATGTAAACCAAGCCTTAGACCTTTTCATCAGCCACTTCACTGTGGCCTGCAATATCTTTGCACCTCTCAAAAAGCTGAAGGTCAGGGGCAGAGCTAACCCTTGGATAACTCCCGATCTAATCACTTTACTCAAACATAGGGATCATCTCTGGCACTGTGCCCATGCAACATCCAAACCTGGAGATATTCATAAATATAAAGCTGCCAGAAATGAGTGCACGCGGGCAGTTAGGAGAGCCAAAAACAAATACTTCAAGGAAACTCTCTCCAACTCATGGGGTGATTAAAAAAAAATTTGGAGTAACTTGAAAGACCTTACAGGCAAGGACTCTAAGTCACCACCCACCATGCTAAACATAAATGGAACACCAGCAACTGACCTGTTCACCATCACCAACACCTTTAACAATGCGTTCTCCAACTTGAATAGTGTCCTCCCTTCTAATTTCTTTGATGTCCCCTCTGGTAGTAACCCTCCTGCAACTACTCCACTCCTACACCCTGCCCCACTATTCTACTTCAAGGAGATCCCAGTGCATGGAGCCAGAACCTATATTCGGAAGGCCATTCACAATGCAGGCTACAGCGGTGACTCCCTTGACCTATAGTTGTTAGCACTTGTCCTTGAAGAAGTCCTTGAACCCTTGACAAAGGTCCTCAATCTATCACTAAGGATGTCCCAGTTCCCATCTCGCTGGAAATAGGCGACCACCACACCGGTACACAAAAGTGGAGACAAATCACTGTACTCCAACTACAGACCTATCTCCATCCTTCCTCCATTGTCTAAGGCCCTGGAGCGCATCGTCTCAGACCAATTAGTCGAGTACCTGGAAAAATACGACATCCAGTGTCCTGAGCAACATGGTTTCTGAAAAGGGCACAGTACCACCGCTGCACTATTAGAATTCACAGGCTTCATCCATACCACACTTGATCAAGGAAACTGTGTAAGGGCAGTATTCATCGACCTTACAAAAGCCTTTGATACTGTGAACCACCCACTCCTACTCAAGCAATTATCAAACATTGGGCTCTCCAATGAAGCACTGCTCTGGTTTTCAAGCTACCTTGGGGAGAGGGTCCAGTGGGTTAGGATTGCCGGTGTTACTTCCGAAGACAAGCCAGTCCTTTCAGGGGGTCCCACAGGGGTCCATCCTGGGGCCACTACTCTTCAGCCTCTTCCCCAACGACCTTCCCAGTGTCTGCCACCAGAAATTAATGCTCTACGCCGATGATGCAGTCACGTTCACCAACCACCAAAATGCAGAACTCCTTGAGAAACAATTACAGCTTGAATTCATGCGCATCAAAGAATGGTTCAAGTCACACAAACTGGTCATGAACTACAGCAAAACAAAGGTTATGACCTTCTACAACACCAGGAGCAAGTACAAATCCCATGACCTCACCATCCTAAACCAAACAGGGACCTTACTTGAACACGTTCCTGATTTTAAATACCTAGGTGTCACATTGGACAGCTCACTGTCCTACCATCGGCACATAGATTCTGTCGCCAAAGTCACCAACCTCCATATAGGCCTGCTCTACAGGCACAAACACTGCATGACTCCTGACACTCTCCGGTTGGCTATCAACAGCTCTGTCACCTCCATCATCGATTATGGGCTAGCAATTTATGGCTCTGCCTCTGCCCTCCGCAGAATTACAGTTGCACTCAACAAAGCATGCAGGCTGCTAACTGGGACTGATCGACTTACACACACGTGTGACCTGTACACTCGGGCAGGATGGCTACCTCTCATCAGCTGGATACAGTATCAAACCTGCCTCTTAGCCAAAAAAGTCCTCCTTGGGGTCATGTCCCCAGGCATTGAAAAACTACTTATTGACCACCACAGCACCCAGAGAACTAGAAGTTCACAACAACTAACCTTCCTTGTCCCCAGATGCCGGACTACCGTGGGCCACAGGACCTTTGCCCACAGAGCACCACAGTGGTACAATACTCTCAACAAAGAAACTCTTACTGCTGCTGCGCTTGGCCCTTTTTAAGAGACAACTCCGACTTCATCTAATTTCAATTAGTCGTTGTGACTGCCTCGCCTAATCGGGGGCCCACTGTTCACTGCCCTCCACTTCAGTCTTGACAGCTATCTCTCCCCGCCTTGCCCCTTTCTACCTGCCTACCCCCTTGCCCCCTCTCCCTTTCCTCCCCCGGGGCATTTCCTGACTTCTATCCCTCCTCTCCCGCCTCTTTAGAGCTCTTAGCCTCACCCTCTACCCTCCGACAATGGCCTTCCTGCCTGCATACCCCCTTCCCTCTCACCTGCAGTGCTTATTTCCAAGATTGCCCTTGGCTGGTATGTCATGCTACCTAACATTTGGCACATTTTGAATTACTGGAATTTCCTAAGCCTCAGTCTCTTACTTCTTGTTATTGTGTAACTATGTATTATTATGTTGACCTTTGTATGTATGTATACCCCCCCATTCCTTCGACGTGGAACCTTTGTAAACGGAGCAGTTCCTGCTCAAAGGTATTTGTAATCCTAGATTTCAATAAAATAAAATAAAATAACTTAGAGACAGGTCTGACTTTTTTAACTAGTTCTAGAAGGGGACTAATGAAGGGCTGTAGTTGATCTTCCCAAGGAGGTTTCCCCAGGAAACTTCTAAGGCAATGCTGCACTTGTGCACGATAAAGCACGCATTTGGAGGATAGGCCCCATTCCTTTTTGTAGCTGCGATAGGGAGGGCAGGACTACGCCTTTCAAGAACTGTTTTAGGCTAATCAATGATGGCAATGATAAAGCCCTGGAGCTACATAGATACATAGATACATAGACAGTGTCGGCAGATAAGGGCCTATGGCCCACCTAGTCTGTCCATTTGAGCTTGTAAGTTCAGTTTGTTTTCCTAGAAGTCTATTTCCCCTTACCCCTGACCTCTAGAATTCCTTTATGTCTATCCCATGCATTCTTAAATCCCGTGATTGTTTCAGCCCCCACCACTTCCTCTGGCAGGGTGTTCCACTTGTCCACCACCCGTTCTGTGAAGAAATTCTTTCTCATGTTTCCTCTGAATCGTCCTCCCTCCAACTTCATCCCATGCCCTCTAGTCCTGAAACATCTTTTTCGCTTAAAAATAGTGTTTTCCTGCCCTGTTCCTCCCTGTAAGATACTTGTATGTCTCTATCATATCCCTCTCTCCCTCCTCTCCTCCAGGAGTACATGTTCAGTTCCTTCAACCTGTCTTCATAGGATTTGTGATGCAACCCATGCACCATCTTTGTTGCCCTCCTCTGAACCTTCTCTACCCTGTCTATGTCCTTACGTAGGTATGGTCTCCAGAACTGCACACTGTACTCCAGGTGGGGCCTCACTAGTGTCTTATATAGCGGAATTATGACCTCCCTTTTCCTGCTGGTGATGCCCCTGCCTATACATCCCAGCATCCTATTTGCTTTACCTGATGCCTTGTCACACTGTTTCCCTACCTTGAGGTCATCAGAGATGACAACCCCAAGATCCCTTTCCTGCTTGGTGCATGCTATATCCTCACCCCCCAACTGATATATTGTGCCAGGGTTTTTGTGCCCCATATGCATTATCTTGCACTTCTTTGCATTGAATTTCAACTGCCAAACCCTTGACCATTCTTCAAGTTTCTGCAGGTCCCTTCTCATTCTGTCTACACCCTCTGGTGTGTCTACTCTGTTACAGAGCTTTGTGTCATCAGCGAACAGTGAAATTCTGCCTTCTATATCCTGTGCAATGTCACTGATGAAGATGTTGAATAGGACCGGTCCCAGCACTGATCCCTGTGTACCCCACTGGTCACTCTTCCCTCTGTGGAGTGACAGCCATTTACCACCACCCTCTGTGTCCTGCCACCCAGCCAGTTACCTACCACCACACTACTGTCCTGCCCACCCCATATTCCCCAGTTTGTGTAATAGTCTTCTATGTGGCACAGTGTCAAAGGCCTTGCTGAAGTCCAGATAGGCCATGTCCACTGCCCTCCCCTGATCCACCTCCTAGTCACCCAGTCAAAAATTAAATGAGGTTGGTCTGACATGACCTCCCCTGGTGAAACCATGCTGCCTTGGGTCCTGTAGTCCATTGACAACCAGATGTTCCACCAATCTCTCCTTCAGTAGTGCTTCCATGATCTTTCCCACTACCAAGGTGAGGCTGACTGGTCTGTAGTTCCTGCTTCCTCTTTGTTCCCACTTTTGTATAAGGGACTACATCTGCTGTCCTCAGTCTTTGGGTACCTCCCTGTTTCCAGTGATTGGCTGAACAGGATAGCCAGAGGTTCAGCCACCACCTCTCTTAGTTCTTTAAGGACCCTGGGGTGCACCCCATCTGGCCCCATTGCTTTGTCAACTCTTATTACTTCCAGTTCCTTCAGGACCCTTTGCGTAAAGGGACTTGTGTCCATTTCTGCACCATTCTCACCCCTTGTACTCCCTTCAGACCCATTACCCCCTCTTCCTTAGTAAGACTGAGCAGAAATACCTGTTCAATATGTCAGCTTTACTGTTGTCATCCTCCACGCTGCTCCCATCCTCCCCTTCAGTCTAACTATCCCTCCTTTGACCTTCTTTTTTCACTTATGTACCTGTAAGGTTTGTCCCTTTAACCACTGATTTTGCAATGTGTTCTTCTGTCTGAGCTTGGCTTCCCTTACTGACTTCCTGCCTCCTTTGTTTCTCCTGGTACTTCTCCCATCCCTTCTGCCTGTGTCTTTTGTATTGCCTGAATGCAGTCTTTTTGGCTTTCACTTTCTTTGCTACCTCTTTTGAAAACCATAATGGTCTCCTCTTTCTTTTCTCTTCTAACCTGCTTAATGCATAATTCTGTTGTTCTTATAATCCCCATTTTAAATACTGCCCACTGTTCCTCAATCCCTGATTCCTGTCCCATTCCCTTAATGCCTCTTTCAAGCATCTCCCCATTTTCCCAAAGTCTGCCCCCTAAAATCCAGGATCGTGTTTTTGTGTGGTTTGGTTCTGCTCTTTCTGTGATTTCAAACCACAATGACTGGTGGTCACTGTTACCCAGGTGCTCCCCACTGTTACCCCCATCACACTGTCCCTGTTTGTGAGCACAAGGTCCAGTATTGCCTTCTGCCGAGTTGGTTCCATGACCAGTTGCTTGAGGAAGGCACCCTGAAGGGAGTCCAGGATAAATCTGCTCCTAGTTGATGCTGCTGCTGGGATGCTCCAGTCCACATCTGGTATATTGAAGTCTCCAACCAGTACTACCTCACCCTTGTCAGCCATCCTTTGGATGGCTAGCATCAGCTCCCTATCTGTTTCTTCCTCCTGGGCTGGTGGTCTATAGACCACACCTGTGCGGATGGCTGGCCCCATTTTCCTTTCCAGCTTAACCCACAGTATCTCTCCCCCAATTTGTTCCTCCTGGATCTGTGTGGCCCTTATGTCATTTTTCACATACAGTGCCACTCCTCCTCCCTTCCTGCCTGCTCTGTCTCTTTCTGAATATGTTGTAGCCAGGTATGGCCATCTCCCAGTCATGGTTATCATTACACCAGGTTTCAGTGATGGCCACAATGTCCAGGTCTGACTGTACCATGACAGCCTCCAGATCTTCCATCTTGTTGCTAAGACTCCTGGCATTTGCACACATGGCTTTCCATGATTTGACCTCCCTAGACTGCTTCACTGTTCTACTCCAGCCCCTTCCTTGGTTGTCATTTATCCCTGGTTCTCCTTGCTGTCTGCCCTTCTGCTGAATTTTGCCCTTTCTGCTTATCCACCTTTTGGACACTAATCTCCAACTTTTGCACACTGCTTTGCAGAGATAGCCACTCCTCTGGTTCACTGGTTCCATTACTAGCTGTGGGGGTGAGCAAGTGGTACCATCCTTGCTGGCTGCCACCCTCCTTTGCTAGTTTAAATGCTTGTCAATGTAGCATTTAAACTTATCATTGAGTGCTTGGATTCCCCTCCAGGATGGATGCAGGCCGTCAGGCTTGAACAAACCTCCATCCCTCCAGATGGATCCCCAGTCACCAATGAATCCAAACCCTTCCTCACAGCACCAGTTCTTCAACCATGAGTTAAAGTTCCTGGTGCATGCACTCCTATGCTCTCCTTGCCTCTCACAGGTAGTACTTCTGAAAGTGACAGAAGTAGCTACTTGCTTGAGACCCTCCCCAGTTTCCTAAACTCTTCCTGAACTTCCTTTGGCTCCCCATTTGCCAAGTCATTAGTACCTAGGTGGATAATGACATCCAGCTCACCCTCCTGTCTTGCCTTCCCAGTGATCCCCAGTATCTTCCTTCCATCCCTCCATGCCGTGGCACCTGGTAGGCACCTCACCTCCCTGTCCTCCCCCTCCTGTGTTCCTAGCTGGATCCCTCTTATGATGGAGTCCCCCACCAGGATTCGCTTCCTCCTCCTCTGGGGTCCACTGCTTTCCCCACTGAGGTCACCTCCTTGCCTAACCTCCACATCCTTTCCTTCCACTTCCCTGGGTACCTCTATTTGGTTGTCCTCATTTGCCAGTGTGGCATATGAATTCTTGAGAGGAATAGGATCTGGGATGTGCCTCTGCCTGACTGCTCTAACCCTCCCTGAGCCCACTGTCATCCAAGTGCTCTCGCTCTCGGCATCCTTGAGGCAGCTGCATTGGACTGGGTGGTTCCTGGACAGGGGTGATGGTACTCCTGACCCAGTTTACTTCCGCTCTGAGTCTGGCTACCTCATCCCTCAGTCCCGAGATGCATGCAGATAGGGCAGCACCTCAGTGTCCAGAAGGTCTGCCTGAATATGGCTGCCCACAGCCACTACATTGCACCACCCCCACATTATACTGCAATTCCACTACTTATCTGCTACTGAAGCTCTCTTAGTTCTCTTTTATTTATTTACAGTATTAAAATCCTGTAACTGATCCTCAGATATATATTTTTTAAGGAAAAAGAAACCAATAAATAAATAAATGAGTCAAAACACTTGTCGTGCTGAGGGTGGTCTTCTTCCCCCTTATGCACCTCCTACTTCACACCTCTTACTATACCCTGTGTTTAGCTCCTGTCAATCAGATTTATCAGGGCATATAATTAAGAGTTGGGGAAGGGGTGGGAGGGGGCGAAAATTTGCAGCAATTAAAGACAGCACAGAATTACACCACCACTATTTTTTAAATTTTCAACAGCCCAAAAACAATTATAAGTAAAGACAACACAGAAAGAAAGTATAGTGTCACTACAAGCCTACAATCTAAGTTTAAAAGAAAAATACCAGTTACCAGTTACTCTGAAGCACTGAATTGAATATGTTTCCTTCCTTCACCTTCTGGCTTCTTCTGAGAAGATGAACTTCTGTTTGCTGCTTTAACTGTGACTAACCCCCACCTTCAGTTATCACGTAGCTGAGGTCAGAGGCCAGACAATTAACACCCTTCACCCAGCTACAGGACAGTCAGACAAGCCAAGATAAAATTTGCAGCAATTAAAGACAGCACAGAATTACACCACCACTATTTTTTAAATTTTCAACAGCCCAAAAACAATTATAAGTAAAGACAACACAGAAAGAAAGTATAGTGTCACTACAAGCCTACAATCTAAGTTTAAAAGAAAAATACCAGTTACCAGTTACTCTGAAGCACTGAATTGAATATGTTTCCTTCCTTCACCTTCTGGCTTCTTCTCAATCATGCTGATCATATGATTGCCTATTCTTAGATTAGGATTATTAAAAAGCGGCTGGGAGATATCTTTCCGAATCCTAAAATGGTAGCGGTTACAGAATTGGTGGAAGGCCCTAATACTCCAACCAATTGTAGAATCCTGAAGGTGAGAGGGAACTGCTTTCCAGGGACAGTATAAAAGGCCTTGCAGGGACAACCGTTCCCTTTTGGCCTGCTCCAACTCTAATTGCAGCCAAATGGGATTATGAGGGGCTTCGAGTAAGGAAGGGAACCATTGCAAAAACCTGGTTGCATGTATCGCTAAGTAATATAGAAAAAAATCAGGTAGCTGCAGCCCATCCTTTCTTTTTGGACTAGTGAGCCTCCAGTAGGTCCTACGTGGTGGTCTCCCGTTCCATATGAAATCTGAGCAGAGCCTATGGATCCATTTAAAAATAGTATGAGGGAGAAAAATACCCAGACTATTCAGGGAATAAAATATCTTAGGTAAGATTGTCATCTTTAAGACACTGGTTCTGCCCCAAAAAGACAAGGGAAGTTTCTTCCATCGTGTCAGATCTTCCTTAATGTCTTTTAACAGAGGGTCTAAGTTCAGGTCTTTTAGCTTACTTAATTCTGTGGATAGCTTTATACCCCGGAAAGTTACAGAATGTTTTTCCGATTGCAGGCCTAAATCAACTATTTGTTTCTTACTTACCAGAGCAGACAGGGGATAAACCACTGTTTTGTTCTTGTTTAATGTATACCCTGATATCTCCCCAAACTCAGAGATGACCTGAAGAGTGGAGGAGAGAGAGTGTGCCCCATTAGCTAAATGCAGCAGCATATCATCTGCAAACAGTGAAAGCTTACACTCCTGAGGACCCACTCTAATCCCCTCAATCGAACTCTCCTGTTTAATTACCCTCACCAAAGGTTCAATATAGAAATTAAATAGAAAGGGAGATAAAGGGCACCCTTGTCTAGTACCATTTTTGAGAGGGAAGGGATCCAACAAGTGATTACTGCATAAGAGTCTAGCTGAGGGACACTGATAGAGGATATTATTTTATTAATAAAGCTCACTGGGAAGCCATAATAGGGGAACACTGCAAACCAATAAGGCCAGGCCACCCGGTCAAAGGCTTTTTCTGCATCGAGGGACACCAACACTGCCTGGAGATGGGGGTCCCTGGATGCAGAAATCAGATGACCTAGTTTCTGAAAATGATCAGAAGGAGACCGACCAGATACAAACCCAGCTTGCTCAAACCCAATCAGGGATGTCCACACTCCACTTAATCGAGAGGCTAAAATTTTGGCATAGATTTTAATATCCACATTAATCAGAGATTGGCCTATAATTACTAATCTGAGTGGGATCCTTCCATGGTTTGGGGATCAACGTAATTCTAGCTTTGAATAGGGAGGGATCCGTTACCGGGCGTGAGTCCCAATACCCAAACAACTGATGAAGTAAAAGAACCAACTGATCCTTAAAGCACTTATAAAATGATCCTGTGTACCTATCAGGGCCTGGGGCTTTATCAGGTTTCAGAGAGTCTATAGCCACTTCAATTTCTTTTTGTAATATAGGTTCAGATAAGAGCCATTGGTGTTCCTTACTATTCTTTTTTCTCTCACAATCCTGGATTGTCTTTTTTGTTGTTTTTTTTTCCTTAAGGCTTTCTTTGGAGTTGTTTTTTTAAATATACAGTTAAGGGGTGTAGATTTATTCACTTTTAAATTGATACTAATATTATATGGATTAATGTATATGGTTTTAGCTATATGCTTTACAGTTTTGCTCATATAGTATACATTTCATATTATATTAACACTGTAATTTAGTATGGTTTATTGTAATATAATAACTGGTGAGTAGTTTTCTCAATGGACTCAGCCAGTTGATAGTTGCTGTAATAACTGACTGGTCATTACAGCAGACATGTGCTACCTTGGTCTCTACGCTCAAGCTCCGTTCTCATAGCTGCACAGCTGTTGTCAGTTTAACTTCTCATCGTGGCTGTGAGAATGGATGTACTTAATAGCGTACTGCATAAAATCTTTAATATTTTTCAATGTTTTGGACTGTTTCTTGGACTTTTTCCAAAAACTCAAAATGTTCTCAACACAGAGGTACAAGCAGTGCACATTATTAAGCTGAAAAACATGTTTTTATGAATCACTTTTCCGTCCGTTCCTTGGTCTGCTGTTCACTTGGCCTGCGGTTTTATTAATGTATCAATTCTCTGCTATCAGAAAGGAGTTAATGTAGAGGTAATCCAGTAAATTTACTTGAGGACACACATTCATGTTCTCCGATTCAATTGTGTTGTAAATGCTTAAATATCAAGATGCTACAACCATACTTTCTCAGTGTTGTTTTTATAGTTTCTAAAGTTGGAAAAAATTGCTCACAAGAAATTATAAAAAATAAAGTATGGGGTGGTGTTCTTACTTGAATTTAATGCACAACCTTAGTGTGGGATGCTTTTATAAACCCATTGACCTTCACTCTCGGGGTTTATGGAGCATCCCACACCTCAGGTATGCATTTAATTCTTGTAATGCACACCACCTCATACATTATTCTCTATTTAATGTACAAAATTGTTATTATATTGTTTTTAAAATTTCCAATAAAAATACATAATATATATAGGGGATATGTGATGGGCTTTCATGAGATATGATATTTATCTTCATGAGTGGTCAGTGACCTCTTGAGCTTCACAAGTGGTGAAAATACGAGTGAGGACAAAAGAGGTCACTAACCACAAATGAAGATAAATATAAAAGAAATTGATATCTACACAATGAGTTGTCAAAACCTCTTTTTACCATCTGAGGAATATCGCCCGGGTAAAGCACCTGGTTCCTCCTGATAATCTTCCAACGCTGGTTCACGCTTTCATTACCTTCCACCTTGACTACTGCAATGCCCTTTACCTAGGGCTACTGGAAGGTGATATCTGCTGCTTGCAGCTGGTGCAGAATGCAGCAGCCAGGCTTTTGACTGGTACCTCTAGGACCAGTGATATCACGCCTGTGCTCCGTGGACTGCACTGGCTGCTGATACAGTGGCGGATCACCTTCAAGGTTGCGTTGTTAACCTATAAGGCCCTACACAATTAGGGACCCAGTTACCTTAAAGATCTCCTTCACCCCTACTGTCCCCTCTTCCCTCTCCAATCCACCAATGAGGGATTGCTAGACATTCCCAGGGTTCATTTACAAACATCTGGGGCAAGTGCATTTAGTTTTGTGGCCCCGAACCTGTGGAATTCTCTACCTCATCAGGTACGAGATTGCCTGACCGTCCAAAGCTTTAAAGTTGCTTTGAAGATGCATCTTTTTAGCCTGGCATTTTTTAACTACTAAAGCTGCTATTGTATTTATTAGTTTTAATCTTTATTTGGCTATTTATAAAAATGTGTGTGCTTTTATTGTACAGGCACCTTGGTTTGCAAAGGTGCATTTTATAAATAAAGTTTTGACTGATTGATTGATTGATTGATGTATGAGATATACAAGCAATGAGTGGGAAATAAAGAACACACTAGGAACATGAAAATAAACTGGATTGTTAATGATAGGAAATGTAAAAACAGAAAACATTTAACCTGAACTTAATTCTAAGTTTCTCTTACTCACACAGGTCATAAAATGCACACAGCATATTACTTTAAAAGAAACTAAGATATGCCACTTTTGGCTGCAGGGTCAAGTAGCATTCACAAAGCACTCTCCAGATCCCAGACCTGATGAACTCTGTTGTGCCAATACACTCCAGGTTAAGTATGCCTTGGCTCCCTTGATGCCACAGGACTGGGGCATGACATCACTATCGGCAGCAAGATTGTTTTTGCAGAGACATCTAATCAGTTCTTCTTGTCAAACCCCAGTCAGTTTTGGCTGGTTCTGGAATTGCTCCTCCATGAGGCAAACAAGTTAAAGGGACACTGTCAACTTTTTTTTGCCCATTTTCAAAGTGTATGTATTGAGTGTAGATGAGGAGACACAGCACTCGCAGACCTGCCCTCTGATGAAGACCCCGTGTTTGGGTTGAAGTGTTGGGGCTTTGGGTGCTTGTTTGGGCACTTGCTACAATAAACATTTTACTAAGAGCTCAACATTTCCAGTCTCCTCTGTCCATGAGTGCTGTCTGTCTTCATCTGAACTTGCAATGGGGCTAGCTGCCTTTCACAGCACCAACCCTCCATTCCCTGAACAGCGTGCCATACCTCCATTCCAGTCCATGTAATGAGTGTGCTTGGAGCTGGCACTAGCACTGTAAAATACATAAATGGTAAAAGATTTGCATGCTAGTTCAAGATACTGTGCTTACTATTTTTGTTAAAAGTTTATTTTAATCATCCTGACTGAAATGTCCATGGCACATGTCTGTGAGCTGGAATGGCACCGAGCCATGGGTAAACTCATTCCTGAATGAGTCAGTTATTTTTTGTCAGATGACAGTAAAAGGTGCTGTCTCTTACCGTTCCTACTAGTGATTCCTGCAAAGATATTCCCCTTCAGAAATGAGCACTCTAACCCATTTTACTTTCTGTAAAAAAAAAAACAATTGAAGCCGTGGCTCCAGGTGTGCACATTAGAGTTACATTAATGTACACGCCTGGAGTCACAGCTTCAATTTTTCTTTTGTAGAAAATAAAATGGGTTAGAGAGCTTGTTTCTGAAGTGGAATATCTTTGCAGAAACCCCTAGAAGGAATGGTAAGAGATAGAACCTTTTACTGACATATGACAAAAAATAATGAACTCGTGAATGAGTTTACCCACAGCTCAGCACCATTCCTTCTAGTGAACGTGTGCTGCAGACATCTCAGTTGGGATGACCAAAATAATTTTTTTACAAAAATAATAAGTATCTCACATTAGTGCACAAATCTTTCACCATTTATGTATTTTACAGTGCTAGTGCCTACACCAAGCCACTCATTGCATACACTCTGAAAATGGGCACACAAGCTGACAGTGTCCCTTTAAGCTGCCTTTTCATAAGCAAACTGGGGAGGAGCCCACCTGCACAGCATTTGGTCTCAGAGAAGCAGCTCAGTGATCCGCAATGAGAGATTAACAACCTGTGTATCTCCCCATCCCCAGTATGCCACAGTTTTTACAGTTTAACCCTTTGCAAATCGCTTGATGTACATTAATAAATATTTTTAGGACTACATACAGAAAAATTATTTCATGTACAGCTGAGGGGATGACAAAGTCACAAGTCTTTTAAATGAGCTCAATATAGCACTTTTCAGCATAAACCTGGCTACGAGGATAAGTTCTGTACTTGACTAAACACCATTCACAATGTGGTTGGGGGATTCCCAAATGATATCCCCCTCACCTGCCTCTCCTCCTTAATGGAAATCTAGCTACTCGGGTCATCAAAAGGTCCTACTCTTTGCGTGGAAGATAGAAGTCTCTCGTGAGTATAGCTCTTCCCTAACAGTCTTCCAAATTTCCCCTTCCAACTCCTCATCTTTGTCCATATTTGGTAGTCTACAGATACCTTCTATCCTATATTCTGTCTCCTGTCATCTGTTATTTGGAGCCACAATGACTCAATTCCCTTGCTCTCTGCAACAAATACATCCTCTGAGACCCTTGTATCCTCCTTCATGTACACTGCCAAGTCGTCTTCCTTTCATAACTAACTGGTTCCTCCGCCACTCAAGGCTTATGGTTCTGCCCTCCAAACATGAACATATTTATTGCATATTTTGAGTCACCTATTGAATATACCCCCTATACACAGTATGTTCTTTTCTAGCCATCCGCTGTACTTACTGCTGGGTACATCTTCAAGGCGATCCTTCTGCTGTTCAGTCTCTTCTCCCTTTACTTTGCCAGTGGGGCATTCCTCGTCCCTCTCAAACAGCAATAACAAGTGTTCCTTTGGGATTTTGTATCCTGCACATTTATTAGGAAAACAAACAAGATCACAGAAGCACTCCTTGCAGTGAAAACAAGACAAAGGTAACAAGAGATTTCCCCTCCTGCCCAAATTGTACCTATTGTTCCTCTCAATAGAAAAATAATTCCAGCAACCTATTTGGCTTATGAGGGGCCTTTAAGGTGACAGTAAATTGTATGGTAATAAAGTGTTTTATGTGATCAACCTGATGTCTGTGTGTTTTTCTATAATATTTATGGACATTCTCAGTTATAAACCTCGAGGTGTGTTAAGTTCAGTCAGATTATCTCTGTCTTTGTACAGCAACATATGGAGAGAATTCTTACAGTGATATAATTTTGTCCCTTGCGAGAATGCTATAATAGATAGTAGGTGCTTTCATCTTAACCACCTTTGTGCATATTTATTTCTACTGGTGTGTCTGTTATAGGGTTGCTAGATCATTTTTTACGATTCTTTTCTCATGTGCAGAGAGACTTTAGCATTTGATGTACGAGTTCCTATGTTGACTGATAACATAGAAACATAGAAAGTGATGGCAGAAGGGGACCTCCAGAGCCATCTAGTCTGCCTATAAGCCTACCCCCTCTCCTAACTGCTATTCAGTGTTATGATTCTTTTGTACTTATCCCAAGCCTTTTTGAATGTTCCAACTGTTTTTGCTTCCACCACCTCAGGTGGCAGGCAGTTCCACACAGCCACCACCCTCTCTGTACAGAAGAACTTTCTTGCGTTACCCTTAAATGTGCCCCCTTCTAGCTTTTTTTTATTTTATTTTATTCATTATTTAACTGGGTAAGTGTAACAGGGTGTTCTGTTAGTGCAGTTACAAATCCATCTTACATTATGTGTAAACCCCCCATTTTTCCTTTCACACTGTCCTGTTTTTTAATTCTTATTCATTAAATATCCTTTCTCTTTTTTTTGTCAGGGTGGCTAACCTGGCAATATAATCTTATCTATACTATCCCTTTATGTCCAGTCCTTTATCTGTAATGCCCATAGCGTAACATTCCTTAATGTATATGTCTCAGAGTGACAAACAAGGTTTCTGTGTAGTATAGTACAAGTGAAAATTAATTGTACAGTTTAGGACCCCTCCACGTTCATTTTAAGAAGAGCTATAGTTTTATCTGGTGTCCCAAAGGCTCTTCCTGAGGGAAGGAGCAATTCTGCAATACAGGAGCTAGGAAATGTAAGCGCCTGTCAAGCTCCTAGTTTCAAGTGCTCCAAATCACGCAGGTTGCAGTCTCCCGGAAGGGTTTAATGCAGCACAGTATATTAAGTGAAAGGCGGAGCAGGTTTGGCTCCAGGAATGCGTCGGAGCAGGATGCTGCTCTGAAGCACAGAAAATCCCCCAGGAGGGGGTTTCTCCTATGCGTAAGCTCCTGGTGCAGAGCAGGATGTATCGGAGCACATTGCTGCTCCTAGAGCAAAGGAAATGCCACGTACAATTGGTAAAAATAAAAGACAAGACTGTCCATATTAGGGGCACTAGGGGCAGAGTGGAAAAGGCCCCTAGTGTGTTCAAGAATGGGAATAAAATGTATGCATTCATTCTGAGCAGCCCAGAGATGCTGTGACTGGGCTGTTCAATTAAAGAAAAGGGCCCAAATGAAATGCTAAGCCGACAGCTGCAATTTCGTCCATCGGGACCTTTTACTTTTTGATTCATTAATAAAATTGTTACAGGGACTATGTTCAACTAAAGTAAGAGCCCTGCATGAAATAAGGATGTAGAGTTGCCTTATGGAAATGAGCTGGGAAATAAGTTGTTGCCAAACATAAATATACAATTTCTGGTTGGTTGAACATTTTCTGAGCAAACAGATGAAAGGAGATGAGGAGCGTGCCCTCTATCCCCATTCTTCTTGTTTGCCCAAACGTCTTCTCAAAAAATTGAAAAACAGTCTATTTTAAATTCTAAGACCAAGTAAGAAAGGATAATTACCTCTCATGTGGCACATTGCTTCCTGTAGGGCTGGCTGGCCCCGAAATGACTGTTTTTATAGTTACAGTGATGTGTCATGTCAGAAAAGGGGAGGGGCTTATTATGCTTAATGAGCCTCATTAGACAAAAAGGGTATATAACTTGAATATGGATGCACAAGGATGTAGAAGAACTATGACATGATAGAGAACATAGTTATATCTACTGAACAAGGTAGATAAACCCTTAGTCAAGACCATATGAAAGAATTAAAGTTTAAATTATTTGTACTCAGTCACCTGACTATGATGTCACAGTTGGGAGGGATATAAGCCCATCCCCCAAAGGAGCAGACAGATAGATAGGTAGGTCAGTAGGTTGCTGGTCATCGAAGGAGGAGGAGGGGTGCAAGTGTCCACACTAGGAACTTGAGAAATCACTAGGACAAGAGTGATTAAGGCAGAAAGCTTTTGAAGTTCTTTTATTTTAGGTGTTCTGTCTAACACCAAGTTTTTTCTTTGATTTATGTAAATATTCTGATCCGAGTTTTGATAATTAAAAATTATAAATGCACGTTTGCATTTATTTTATGCATTTTCCTTCCGACTGAGTATCTGTTTATTTCCACCCTACTACAGTAAGGGACACTGGACCAATGGCCCTTTTTCAGGTCCAACCCGGGAGACAACAAATACCTGACAAAACATTATACAATCAAACAATTGTTACACAGAACATTTACACATAGATTTCAATAATAAATACTGTTTCAACTTCATCCTAAAATGTGAGATAGAGGTTGCCTGATGAATTGCTAAGGATAAGACAGTCCAGCACAGAGGGGCAGCTATCCAAAAAGCATGTGACCCAACCTTAAGTCTAAATTGAACAACATTAAGCTTCATGTTGTGACCTCTGGTTCGTGTGTGAGTTTGTGTGAGTCTTGAACTGAAAAAGGTCCTAAACCTGTACCTTGTTTACTCCCTTCACATATTTGAATGTTTCTATCATGTCTCCCCTATCTCTCCATTGTTCAAAGGAATACATGTTGAGTTCTTGCAGTCGCTTCTTGTAGTTTATATCATGGAGTCCCTGTAACATTTTTGTAGCTTTCCTCTGCACTGTCTCAAGTCTGTCTATATCCTTTTTGAGGTGTGGTCTCCGTGGTAAGTTGGCCTCTGATGTAAGATTGCAGACATATTTTTGTTATATTTTTCTGTGATTTTGGTTATGTTTAAAATTCCCAAGCAGGCCAGGATAAGGTTTGACAGAAAGATTACCCTTTTTTTTAAAGGGTTACATGCAGAGGATGTGTATCTCATAGTCTGGAAAAGGCTTTCTTAACTGGACACTGATCATATTTCAAAAGGATGGAAGTTCCTTGTAAGCTGACAACAGGGAAACAGGTGTCATAAACTTATAGGAGATGGGAAAAACTCTCTCTGTAATAAACATTACACTTCAAGAGAAAAATACTTTAAGTTCCTGGAACTGTCATCATATATTTACATTTTATTGGGTGGCAGGAAGGATGGGGGCAGATCAGAGGATGTTGGGACTACAGGACAGCTAATTAATTAATAAGGTTAATTCCCTTAAAGAGCAGGTTCTTGGTCTCCCCTCCCCTGACATATACAGTAACTTACTTGCCTTGCAATGTACTGTGCCAAGAAGTTTTATTTATTTTGGGCTATATTTAAAAAAAAAAAAACTTGTAATTTTGCTTGTAGCAGCCAATATGGACCTCGTTCCGAGCATGCAGACACACACCCACACAAGCATGTTTTATGACCTCAGTAACTGAATGGCGTGGGGACTGCGCCATAGATTTTAATGGGGACGATTTTTAAAAGCATTTTATTATACTTTTCTGTGCCGATTATGACAAAGGAAGGTCACCACTCAACTAACATGGACATTGTTAGCTGAGCAGGGGTCTTCCTTTGTAATAATCAGCACGGAAAAGTATAGTAAATATAGAAGAATGGATAGGTTATGGTTTATTACTGGGAAGTAATACCATTGAGAGGTTCTGGACACATATGAACCTCAAAGGTGAAGCTCGAGAGGTTCCAATGTGTCCAGATCCTCGAGATGGTAGGACTCCCTGGTAATAAACCGTAACCTATCTGTTATTTTATTTAATATATGGATCTGATTTGGAAATGTTCCCTTTCTCTGTGGAGTAGGAGGGAATTTAAAACTTACAGTGCAGGCGACGTGGTTTCCAGTTCAGGGTGAGATGAGTGTGGAGAAGGCGGCTGCAGTGACTCATTCCAGATCATCACATTACTGGCTGTAACGAGGAAAAGGTGGTGGGTGGCTGATTCATCCAGAACAGAGAACGGGAGAGAAAGCTGGACTACATAGCTGTGAGAAAAAAAAACACTGCTCATAGCACTGAGGATTTCTTTCATTTCGCGAGCGAGAGAGCCGCCATTTTTTCTATCATTGTTCTGCCTAGCTATACAGGAAAAGCAGCCAATCAGAAGGCACTCTTTTGAAGACATTGGGAGGGAAAGTTGCACTTCTGTGGTAGTCTTTTGCTGATAATACTACCGTTCTGGTCCCGAATGACAGTATTACGGCACCTGAACAATAGTATTATCACTCCTGAAGTGTACTATTATCACTTTGGGAGGGATACTATCATTGAGAATTTTCTGTATGCTTTACTGTGATATTAAAATCAAAATTCATATATTAAAATGCTTTTAAAAATGGTCCCCATTAAAATCTATGGAGCACATCCCCACGCTGTTCAGTTACTGAGGTCACAAAATGTGCTTGTGTTGGGGGGTGTCTGCATACTCGGAACTAGGTCCATTTTGGCTGCTGTCTGCTATAAACAAAATTAAGAGTGTTTTTTTCTAAAATTATAGCAAGAAAAAACGTAACTTCATGCCACAGTAAATTGCATGGCAGGTAAGCTACCGTATATGTCAGGGGAGGGGAACCCTTCTGATGTGAGAACCTGCTCTTTAAAATCTTGGAAAGAGCAAGAGAGACCCCCTGCTGGCCCAAAAGAAAAAGGCCACTAGCTAACCACAGACTGGAGGAATAGGCCTATATAAAGACCATCAGAACAGAAACTCAGGCTATTACATTTGACACTCTTTCCTGAGAGACACAAGAGGAACCAACCTGTCTGATACACAGAACCAAACTGCCAGGCATCTACAAGAAGAAAGGAACTTTGCAGACTTCATTTATGTTCTAGACTTTCTGATTCACCACAGTAAAGGCAGAAATTAGACAGTTACATTTCACAGTGCATTTTGTATGTATATTTCTTCAACTTTTTTTTTTATCCTGGAACCAAATTACTAAATCTTTTGTTTGTAAGTCTTGTATGATAATTATTTAAATATTAGTAAAAGCACTTGCTTTTAAAAACTTTTTTTTTTAGTTGTTCAACCAGGAGTAGCACACTAAGCTGAAAGCTTCTTTACTGGAGTGACCTGGGAGCACAGGGAAGTTAAGTGACTTGCTCAGAGTCACACAGTATGCAAGTGGAAGCTGTGGGATTCAAACCCAGCTCTGGTCTGCTGGATGTCACTAGATTTACAGCTCAGAGCCTTAAACCACTGCACTATACTGCCTCCCATGTCAGTGATTTGTGAGTGGAAATTGTGGGAAGATTTATTAAAATCTGAGAAGAGGCCTGTAAATGCAACGTGCCACCAAAGACTAGGATCCTGGAAAGGGAATCTGGGTGCCTAAATAGGGGGAAATATATAGGTCTTGGAAGGGGTCTGTAAAGGGGATCTAGGGTGCTGCACCACCCATGGGAGATGGCACCAATCAGGGATTACGAGGGAAAACCCAGAACAGCTTGTAACACCGGGGTCTCCCCCCCCCCCAGTACAGCAACCGAGGAGGGTTCTCACCTGGCTACAGACTTGAGACTGTATTTTACCCTTACCCAGATTAGAGAGGAAGCCCTGGGACCTTGTAGCAAGTGTTCAGTTATGAACTCATCGAGCACTCTAGGAGGACACGAGGAGGGTATTCCTGTTTCCCTCCATCACAGATTGCACTTAAAGGTTGGGTGCTGTGAACTCAGTGGATCTGGCCCCCAGGAGTGGGTTTGTGACAGTCCCCAGAACTGTATACTGTACTCCAGATGCAGTCCCACTAAAGATCTGTAAAGTGGCATGATAACCTCTCTTTTTCTTCCAGTAATTCCCTTCCCTATGCAGCCCAGTATTCAATTTGCCTTTAACGATGCTTTCTTGCATTGTTTGGATGTTTTCAAATCATGTGATATGATTACGCCCAGATCTCTTTCCTGCTTTGTTGATTCTAATTTGACTTCTCTTGGAAGGTATTCTGCATCTGGATTACTCTTCCTTATGTGCATCATTTTGCACTTTTTAGCATTGAAATTTAGTTGCCATGTGTGTGACCAACTTTCTAATGTCAGCCTTCATCCTTTCCACTCCACCAGGAATGTCCACCCTATTGCATATTTTTGTGTCATCTGTGAAAAGACTCACTTTGCCTTCAAGACCCTCTCATATGTCGCTGACAAAAATATTGAATAGGATGGGGCCCAGTACCGATCCCTGTGGTACACCAGTAGTCACCTCCCTTTCGTCTGATAGGGAGCCGTTTACAACTACCCTCTGTGTCCTTCCTTTTAGCCATCTCCATATCCAGTCTACAACCTTTTGACCCACCCCCATGTTGCCGAGTTTATTTAATAACCTTCTGTGTGGGACTGAACCAAAGGCTTTGCTGAAGTCAAGGTAAACCACATCCACAGCAGTGCCCTGATCCACTGCTTGGGACACCCAGTTGAAGAAGTTGATAAGATTTGTCTGGCATGACCTCCCAGCAGTGAGCCCATGCTGTCTTTGGTCTAATCGTCTATTATCTTCGAGAAAGGATACATTTCTCTCCTTCGGTAGGGTTTCCATTGTTTTGCCCACAACTGAGGTGAGGCTAACTGGATGGTAATTGCCAGCACTCTCCTTGCTACCATTTTTGTGAAATGGGACAACTGTGGCCTTCCTCCAGTCCCTCTCCACATTCCAAAGATGAGCTGGATAATCTGGTCAGAGGAGCTGCCAGTTCCTCCCTTAGCTGTCCCATAGCCTTGTTCACCTTCAGCTTTTCTAGTTCCTTCTGGACTCTTTCTTCTGTAAAAGGTTCCAAATCAATTCCGCTGCTGACTGCACTTTTTTCTGGCATGGGTGGTCCACTCCCTTCTCCTTCTTTAATTAAAACCGAGCAAAAATATCTGCTGAGGATTTTGGCTTTTTCTTTATCATCCTCCATGTACCCATCATGTGGAGGATAATAAAGAGGTTAACACATGACAGGCTGTGTAGTGCAGTGAGGTGATGCACCACCCAGGGGCTGAATGTGCACTCCTGGTGCTATGAAAACTCAAGAAATTAAATAAGTTGCTATACACCCTGCAGTATGATCGATCCACAAAACAGGCTGGAATATACACTGTTCGCTTATATCCCATCCATGAAGCACCACATTCTGATGCCTATCTGCACCAGAGGGCACCCACAGCCCCTGTTTGATGCTTTCCTTGGGTAGGGGGTGGGACTCTGCAAGATACCAGCATCCAACCATATGCTCGGCTCAGTGCTACAGTAGATCTCTCATTCCAGACAGATAAGACTGTCCTCCAAGGACTCCAGAAGCATAGGAAGAAAGGCTTGACTTCTTTGTATATCCAATCAATGTTTCGTGGCTATGGCCATGTCTTCAGGAACTGTGATAAACTATTGATGGGATATAACAAAGAAAACAAGAAAACATAACAACCAGTTAAAATATTAAATGAGCCAATACTCCTGTAACCATCACCAATTAAAAAGTGTGAGTGCATCACGAGTTTAAAATTTTCTTTTTAGCCAATAGACATCTCAGTTCCTCCTACAAGTGTCTGAATATTCAAAGCCAATCCACATCTCCTGACGGCGTGAGATCGGAGAAACTGTTCCATCTTGCTACTCCTTGATCTCTCTTCAGCTTTTGACACTGTAGACCATGGGATTCTGCTCAAGCACCTGATTTCCATCTGTGGACTGACCGGCACAGTGCTCAGATGGTTTTCATCTTTCCTCACCAGTAGAACTCAGAGAGTCGTCTCGGGAATTTTTTCTTCTGAGTCTTTCTCTCTGCTTTGTGGGGTTCCCCTAGGGCTCGGTGCTGTCCCCCATGTTGTTTGCAGTGTATATGCTGCCCCTCTGAGACATTGTAAGACGGTATGGGCTGATGTTTCACTGCTATGCTGATGATACCCAACTCTACCTGTCTTTTGCCCCCGACCATGTTAGTGCTCTCTCAGCATTTAACAGCTGCCTCACTGAAATCCAAGATTGGATGAATTCCAGCGGGTTAAAGTTGAATGCAGGTAAAACTGAGGTTTTGGTGGTAGACTCAGGACGCAGGATAGAGGGGTTAAGGATTGATTTGCCCTCTGGCTTATTTTTGAGGGGTGCTCAGATCCTTACCTCCGAACAGGTGCGTTACCTGGGATTGGTACTTGACAATGGGCTGACCCGTCATCATCAGGTGTCAGCAGTTGTGAAGTCAGCCTTTTATCATCTTAGGAACATTGCCAGGATCAAGCACCTTGTTCCGTCCAGTGATCTGCCCGTATTGGTCCACGCCTTTGTGACCTTATGCCTTGACTACTGCAACTCCCTTTATTTAGGGCTTGCTGGAGTTGATATCCACTGCTAGCAGCTAGTGCAGAATGCTGCTGCTCATTTATTGACTGGGGTATCTAGGAGATCTCATATTACCCCAGTGCTGTGCGGTCTGCCGATTCAGTGGTGGATCACCTTCAAGGTAGGTCTGTAAATCTACAAAGCCCTACACGGACTTGGTCTTGACTACTTGAAAGAGCTTCTCACTCCTTACACCCCTGTGCAACAGCTCCGCTCGGCTGACGAGGGGTTGCTGGAGATTCCGAGGGTTATTTTGAATTCATCCGGGGCTCGCGCTTTTATGTTTGCTGCCCCAATCCTCTGTAACTCTTTGCCCCATCAGCTTCAGGAGTGCAGGACTGTGGGGAGCTTTAAGCAGGCACTGAAAATGTTCTTATGGAGTAAGGCATTTCCTGATCTGCTGTGATTTTGATAGTGTTTTTAACGAATTGCTTGTGATTGTGTGAAGCACCTTGATAATTTGAAAGGTGCTCAATAAATAAAGATATTATTATCATTATTATTATCATCCTGGCGAGTTAACATCTTACGTGCACTTACTTGAGTGCTTAAAAATCATAGCTGTGTATATTTATGTGCTATATCTGGTTAAACAACTAAATAAAAAAAATAAAAAATAAAGCTCACACTATTACACATAATTTCACTCACTCAAAGTGCCACCATCCACCAATTCAGCTCATACTTTTGAAAATCATTCTTTAACTAAATTAAAAGAAATATAATTACATAACAAATGATTGCAAGAAAACAAGCTCTTGTGACCAAGGCTCATGGGAGCCCTATTACCTCCAAGTGTAAGTCCTCCAAGGACTGCCATATCCCTGTTGGTACAACAATGTTTTCACTAGCATTACTGACCAGTGTTAGGTTGCCCCCAGCCCTCTCCATCAGCATGGAGGGCTGGGGACAGAAGGAGTCGGACAATTAGGCCTCCAGGAACATCCAGCAGAGGGGCACATAAACATCATGGCAGCCCTTTTGGTCATGTAGCTTTTGCCCCCTCCACTGGACCTCTGCACCATGGAGATACTTCTGTGCCTAGGGCACATGCACGCCCCCACCCCAGACCTGGTTGGTCACATTGCAGTGCGTGCAGCAAGGGATTGATTGCTGTGGGACAGGGGTGCAGCTAGAGCTGTGGGTGTGCTGCGGTGTCCATTTGTGTTGACCGGGACCACTGCACCCCCCAAGCCCATGAAGGCACCCTTCTGTGGGTGTGCATCCGTAAGTAGATCGAGCCCCAAGTCCCCGAGAGTGCATCATCTGCTGTTTCTGTGTTAACCCCATTGTAAAATGGTTGTTGACTTGTAACTGACAAAACAACAGGACTGTAATACACCTTTTTGCAGAACAGAGAGCTAGATTGCAGGTCACAGCCAGCTACCTGCACATCTGACAAGCAGCTAGTTTGCAATCAATCCGCTTATCTGACAGGTGCTTTTCAGCTAACTAATGAGCTAATGTGTTTGTCTCAGTAAATAGCAGCAGTCACCATCAGCTAGCATTCTGGCAGGTACGTACTGATTATAATCAGTAAACCTGCACTTTTTAAAGTACAGTTTCTCTGGTAGTGTGTCAAGGGTTAAAACAATGGTTATGTGATACGATTCCTACTGCTACTACTACAACTACTACTGCTTTTACTGCTGCTAAAACAACTATTACTGTGACTACTGATACTACAACTACTCCTGCTATACCACTGCTGCAGCTACTACTACTGCTGATAATACTACTGTTGCTACTACTGCTGCTGCTACCACTACTACTGCTATTACTTCTACAACAGCTACTACTACTACTACTACTACTGCCACAACTCCTACTGCTACTATTTCTGCTTCTACTACTACAACTGCTACTAAGCCATGCTGGATAGCATGCTTCTGGTTACAACTTGTATAAAGACAGAGTTTGGATGGTTACAGGTTGGGAGGTTGAGTTTGTACAGTTGCAAGATGGAGACTAAATTTGGATAATTGCTGTGTGGGCGGCTAAGTTTGGACAGTTGCAGTGAGTATGGAAAGCAGAGTTTATCCATGCAGTGTAATAGGTTGGGTTTGGGTGGTTGAAGTATCAGAGGTAGAGTTTGGACACTTGCAGTGTGAGATGTCGGGTTTGGGTGGTTGAAGTATCGGAGGCAGACTCTGGACACTTGCAGTGTGAGATGTCGGGTTTGGGTGGTTGAAGTATAGGAGGCAGACTCTGGACACTTGCATTGTGAGATGTCGGGTTTGGGTGATTGAAGTATAGGAGGCAGACTCTGGACACTTGCAGTGTGAGATGTCGGGTTTGGATGGTTGAAGTATAGGAGGCAGACTCTGGACACTTGCAGTGTGAGATGTCGGGTTTGGGTGGTTGAAGTATAGGAGGCAGACTCTGGACACTTGCAGTGTGAGATGTCGGGTTTGGGTGGTTGAAGTATAGGAGGCAGACGCTGGACACTTGCAGTGCGAGATGTCGGGTTTGGGTGGTTGAAGTATCGGAGGTAGAGTTTGGACATTTGCAGTGAGAGATATTGGGTTTGGGTGTTTGAAGTATCGGAGGCAGACTCTGGACATGTGCAGTGCGAGATGTCGGGTTTGGGTGACTGAAGTATCGGAGGCAGAGTTTGGACACTTGCAGTGCGAGATGTCGGGTTTGGGTGGTTGAAGTATCGGAGGCAGAGTTTGGACACTTGCAGTGCGAGATGTCAGGTTTGGGTGGTTGAAGTATCGGAGGTAGAGTTTGGACACTTGCAGTGAGAGATGTCGGGTATGGGTGGCTGAAGTATCGGAGGCAGACTCTGGACACGTGCAGTGCGAGATGTCGGGTTTGGGTGGTTGAAGTATCGGAGGTAGAGTTTGGACACTTGCAGGATGAGGGGCCAGGTTTAGAAGGTTGCAGGGTGGGAGGCTGAGCTTGGACAGCTGCAATGTGGGAGGCAGGGTTGGACTGGGGTATAGGGGGCTGACCAGGAAAGTGGATACAGGGCCCCCCTGGAAAAATCAACAGGGGAGAGCCCAGGGTGACACACTCATATGTGATACACTGGCTCTGTGTTTGCATTTTACGTTTACTTGGAGTGCCTCAAATACCCCTATTCAATTAAAAAATACATGAGAAATGCAAAGATTTTCAGTGTTTAGAAGGTGGCCAAGTACCCAACTGAGGAGGGCCCACCTGGACATTTCTAGGAATGCAGGTGGGCCAGTCCAACTCTGGTGGGAGGCAGAGTCTGGAGACTTGCAGGGTGAGAGGTTGGGTTTCGAAGGTTGCAGGGTGGGAGGGTGAGCTTGGATGATTGTAATGTGGGAAGCAAAGTTTGGACACTTGCAGGGTGAGAGGCTGGGTTTGCTTAGTTGCAGGGTGAGAGGCCAAGTTTGGACTGTTGCAGGTTGAGAGGCTGAGTTTGGATATTTCAGAATGGGAGGATGAGTTTGACTGGCTGCATGGTGGGAAGCCAAGTCTGCCAGAGCTTCGTGTGCACAGTAATCAATGCAAACTACTCCCTTCTGCTTAAATGTCCACCACCACCCCAAGAGCTAAGACAGCCACCCCCGACTGTGACTGTGTCTGTCCTTACCTAACGAAGTCATGGTTTTATAATTCTGCAACATTACTTCTCTATGCAGTGCCTTCTGCTGCTCACTCAACATCTTCCACTCCTCTTCTGAAAAAGTGACAGCAATGTCTTCAAATGATTCTGGTGCCTGAAAGGACATGAGATTCCTTGAATTGTTCCTGGTTTCACTGCACACATTGACCAAGCTAGATGCTTTCTTTTTGTCACTTACATTTTATTGAAATTTTAAGACTGTTTCACATACGAGAAGTGAAATAAAAACATGACAACTTTGCCTCCTAATACATATGTACTAAAAGGAATAAACTGTTAATTTGTCAGTTATACAGACTTTTTGTGAGTTCATTAGACAATAGTTTCCTCACTCCATTTGATATTTTCTCCACCTTAATTCCAGCCATATTATACTTGTAGGTTCAGGCGAAAGGCCATGACAGCTGCCCAGCAAGAAATACTAACAGGATGCACCTCTGCCTTCTTTGCTTGCTGGCAAAGTACCTCTTCTGTGTTCAGAAGAGTGTGGTGGGAACAAGTATAGTGCAGTGGTTTAAGGCCCTGAGTTGCAAATTTGGTGACATCCAGCAGACCAGACCTGGGTTTGAATCCCACAGCTTCCACTTGCATACTGTGTGACCCTGAGCAAGTCACTTAACTTTCCTGTGCTCCCAGGTGGTGCCTGTAAAAAAGCTTTCAGCTTAGTGTGTCTCACCTGGTTAAACAAACAAAAAAAAAAAGTAAGATCCTATCTTTCTGCCCTAAAGGCTTACTTAGCTGTCCAACCCCAAGAAAAAAGGGTATTCCGAATTATATTCAAACCTGGAGAGAGAGAGAGAGGTGTGCCTGGACTGATCTCCAGAGAGGTTACTTTTGGCAAGTGTTTTCCACCCCTGCTCTGTCCTCCCCAGGCTCACTCTCCCTCCCCCTTCCACCCAGCGCTCCATTCCTCCCTCTCTAGTTTTTACACTGAATTATTTTCCAGCTTGCTAGCTCCTTCAATTAGGTCAATACAGTAGCATGGTAGAGGTTGTACTTATGGTGGCAGGACTCACTTCCAAGTCGCATTATATATAAAATATTGAGCAAAGTTTATTGGTATAGCAAATGTGAAATGTCGATTACATGCAATGCCCCAATCAGGTCCAATACATCTGGTCCTTCTGAATCCTTTGAGTACTTAAGGAATTGTAACCATTCAGCTTTATGTTCATCCTTTCTCAGCCTAAACAGAGCTGTAATGCTTTCCCTTTGTTTAATTTGCTTAGTGATATCATACAGATTATAAAACGGGCCATGAAAATCCTGTAACCTCATTGGTCAAACCATATCACAATACCGTGAGTAAATTCTGCAACAGACAACCAGTGAAGATCTTGCTGCTCAAATGTTTACTTTCTATGAACCTAATTATTTTTCTGTTTTGATTTTTTACACAGATTCATTTTATAATGGCAATAATGCATTCCAAGGTGTGTGCAGTAGTGGGATTTACCCACTTCTTGTGTGGTTAAAGTCACTTGGCTGCACCTTGTGACACACCACATAAGGCGTGGGTAAATCCCACAACAACACACACCCAGCAACCACACATAACAAGGTTGTTTTTCCACTGAGGGGTTGCCATGATGACCGGTTGACCTTGAGAGCGAAGCTCAAGAAGTCCCTGTTCTCGTGGCAGCCCCAAGGTTGGAAAACTGCCTTGTTGTGTTTTGGTTGCCCATACTGTACATTGTTTTATAGAGTATATCGGTTAACTGATGCAAACGCCAATACAGATGATGTCTTGCAGTACAGAGAAATGTTTTACCTTTTTGGTCTGCCACCTGCTTCCTGACTTACACTTGCGCTGCGATGCTCACATACTTCACATGCACCCCCCCCAGCCTTTCTCTGTTCACCCTCTGCAATACCAGGAATGGATATACTGTCTGATCTGCCTTTCATTTCTTGCCACACTGGACAGACTTCAGGCACGATGGCTCTCAGTTTCAGATAGCGAGCTGGGAGCAGAGTGATGCGCAGCTCAACAGCCGATTCAGGCTGCTTTCTTTTTGTAGCTCAGCAGTATGATGCAGCTACTGAAGCAGAACGACATTTGTTCTGCATCAGTAGCACAGCAGAACAGAGTTTGTGAGCCAGTGGATTTCCATACAGACTAGGCATACCCCACACACTATAATCTATTCCTGTATCCTTGGAGGAATACCCGAGACTGAGCCACTGTTTTCTTACAGCTTTAACCACCCCAAGAATTTGGAGTTGCTATAAATACCTTTTTTGCTTGCTGCTTATCTCTATTGCCAACCTTCCTAGCAGAATGTGCTGATGTCCAGAATCTTCTGAATAGGGATGGGAGATCCTTAAAAGGTTCTGAGATTGTGAAAGACTTGGATAAGTCATAAAAAGGTTCTGGTGGTTAGCTGAGCCTTACCAGAACTTTCAGAACATTTTAAAGTACAAAAACTATTTTACCCGTCACTGTCCACCCTTAATCTATTGCCATTAAAAGGGAAAGGAATCTAAAACCAACATGGAGTGAAACTACAGCACCTACAGACTCCTTTTGGGTCTTTCTAACACCACCCCCTCACAAACCTTCCAAACAGATAAAGACCTGCCAGGGGAGTATATTAAACTCCCTAAATCAATGTTGTAAAAAGTATCAAAATCATATCAGAACCTGAAAAAAAAGGTTCTGATTAGGTTCTTTTACAGAAAATAGCACAGGTTCTGGGGAGTTCTGAACTTATCCAACCCAGTTTTCACCGTTCCTACTTTTGAATCTCCTTTGATAACTCTGCTCCAGTTTAGGGCATAGCCACAGGACATGCAGTTTGTCCCCTTTGGCCACACACTCCCACCAACTTTTGCCAGTAAAGGTGATTTTAAAATAAGAAGTTACCTTGGGGGTTCTGAAGTAGTTAATATTATACCCTTCTACCTGCACTCCCTCCAATCCGAGGAGGCAGTAGTGGAGTTTTCCCCCTCCCAAATATGGATTCATTGCTTGCTGTTGAGGGCTGGGATCAGCTCTCTCCATTTCTATTTGACTTGTCTTGGTGGGTCTGGAATGTTTTGCAGGGATAAGGTGCACAGCTTGGTTATATGCCCTCCACAGACCTTGTTTTCCAGTGCTGCATAGATATAGGTCGGGAAAAGGTTAGCCTCCTGGCTCAGCATTGTCTGAACGTCTTCTAATAAAACTTCTGAGCTGCAAATATTTAGACAAGCATTTGTCAATGCTGAAACTGTTTGCTTGCAGGCTGCATTAGAATTGCCTAATAACTGGATATGTGGGGTTTCTGGGTCCACTGTTCACTGAGCTGATCTGGTGCCCCCTTTCGGAGGGGGCCTTTCCTAGGGCGTTGAAAGCAACTTTGGTGAGGCCTTTTCTGAAAAAGCCAGCCCTGGACCCTGACTACTTGGCAAATTATAGACCAGTCTCTAACTTTCCCTTTTGGGTAAGGTAAAAGAGAAGGTGGTGACTCTGCAGCTTGAGGAACACCTCACGGCTTCTGACATCTATGAACCTCTCCAGTCCAGGTTTGGGTCGTGGCACAATACCAAGACAGCATTGGTCAGGGTGCAGATTGATCTTCTCAGGGCTAGAAATCGAGAAGAGGGGTCAGTTCTTGTTCTCCTTGATCTCTCTTCAGCATTTGACACTAGTGTGGACCATAGGTTGGTGTTGGATCATCTCAGGGAATTCTGTGGACTCACTGGCACTGTCATCTGTTGTTTTGAGTCCTACCATGGAGATACAGTAGGATGCAAAGGATTGTGTAATGGGGACTTTCTCCTTACTCCCGATGCTCCTGCTCTGTGAAGCACCCCAGGGGGTCAATTCTCTCTCTCTCCCATGTTGTTCATGCTGTATGTGCTGCCCCTGGGAGGGATTGTCAGACAACACAGTCTGGGGTTTCCTTGCTATGTTGATGATTCCCAGCTGTATCTGTCTTTTGCACCGGGACACCTAGTGCTGTCAAGGTGATAACACCGGGACACCTAGTGCTGTCAAGGTGATAACACCGGGACACCTAGTGCTGTCAAGGTGATAAATTTCTGCCTGGATAAAATCCAGGACTGGATATCATCAAGCTGGTTGTGACTCAGTCTGAACAAGACTGAGGTACTGGTGATTGAGCCTGGTCAGAAGGGGGCATGGGGGAGCCACTGAAGGGGGCACTGGCTTATGGCTAGGCTCCTCTGGGTTGGTGGCCTCCACTAAGGTTAAGAATCTAGGGATCATTCTGGATGAGAGACTGACACTTGAGACTCAGGTATTGGCTGTAGTCCAAAATGTTTTTTTTTCATCTCAGGAACATTGATCAGATTAAAACCTTGATTTCCCCTGGAAGACATGCCCTCACTAGTACATGTATTCATCACTTCTAGACTCGATTACTGAAATTCTTTATACCTCAGGATGAGTGGAGGTGTCCTATGACAGCTGCAGCTGGTGCAGAACACAGCGGCCCAGTTGTTGACGGCCCTTCCGAGGTCATGTCATATAACCCCGGCCCTACATGAACTGCACTGACTGCCGGTGAAGTGCAGTATCACCTTCAGGGTCGGCTTGCTGACCTATAAAGCCCTGTGTGGACTGGGTTCTGACTACCTGTGTTACCTACTGACTCCTTATCAGACCACTTGCCCCTTCCACTGCTCTGAGCCGTTCCTAGAGTATGTCTGAAATCCTCCAGTGATAGGGTTTTCATCTGCTGGCCCTGCCTTTGAAACAGGCTTCCCAGGGCCCTGAAAGAGGTCCCCTCATTGGAGGCCTTGAAGAGGAGTCTGAAATCCTTCCTCTTTTGGGAGGCCTGTGGCACTGTTTGGTTTTAAGCTGGATATTCAACTTACTGACAAGCAGCGTATTTTCAGCTTAGTTTTATAGATCCTATTTATAATTTTATTTCTTTATGGTTGTGTAACCCCCTTGTTACCCAGGGTTACTAGAATCACAGTAAGACCTAGTGGTAGGCAGGGAAGGTAGCTTGTGAAACTCCAGTTAAATGGATTTCACACTGTCTCAATCTGTTCTCAGTCTCAGCTGAGACTGAAGGATGACATCACCATAGAACTATCGCAGCTGCATGAGCCACAATGGAATCTGCAGCAGGGAGTTGGAATAGAATGTTGGGAGGTTTGAACAGTAGTCTGCAGGCCAGTTGGAGTTTGAAGCTTGCTGAGAGAGCAGCACAGCAGCTCTGGTTAGGCTCTTGGAGCCTCAGCCCTGACATAGGGCTACATTTAGTAAAAAAGGTGTGTGTTTCCACCGGAAGAGAGACACAGAAAAGCAGTTAGTAAGTGGGGGAGACCGCTGATTCGGGTCTCAGTGCCCCATCCCTCAGAGGATGGGGCAGAAAGGGTTTCTTGCATATTCCAGGGGCAACCCCCTGTTTTTTTCTGCTAGTGGAGAAGCTGCCTATTTGTCCAAGAGTTTTGGGAAACAAGAAGATTTGTGAATTGCCTGTGGGGCACCTGCAAACCAGAGGGTGAGTTTCTGCTCTTTCTAAAGGGCCTATGTTTTCACCCTGGGACTTGTGTGATAGTGGGGATTGGACTACTGAAATAGTGGGAGGCCTAGAGTAATAGGCTTAGCCAAAAAAAGTAAAAGTATGGTCAAGTCCAGCACTTATGGGAAGTCAAGATATGTAGAGGAGATGTGACATACATCTACCCAGTAATCTACATTGCCAAACTTTCAGAAAAGAGTTGTTTAGTATCTAGAGAAATGGCCGGGTATGGACTGTGGGAGCTGGAGGTGGGAGACCGCCCCATCTTTAGTGACCAGGTCCACCTCTATGGATTTGCTCTGTGGATTTCTACTTTGCCTCATGCACTTGGCCAGTGATGAGGGAAGTACCCAGACATGGGATTGGAAAGAAAATTCCCTGTAGGAGTCGAAGGCTCTAAGGTGGTTTGGGGAGCCACAACAGGAAAATTGGTTCATTTCTCAAATGGATCATGATCATGGTCATGGGGAGCTGGGCCAGTGGGGAAACCCAAGTAGTGTAAAGTCGGGCTGTGTACCCAAAGCTGCGTGCAAGTCCGGGTTGTAAGCTTGGTGGGGTTCAGAGCTCGAGGCTGAAATAGTGAAGAAGTGTTCTGTTGTCTCTAATCTGCATTACTAGGAATGTGGTGCCCATGGGGGTTCATCTATGCTTTGTTTGTTCAGCTTGGATGTGAATAAAAGCCACGCTGTAGAATCCCATTCCTGGTTCTGGACATTACAGTTATTACTTCCTGTGTTCGGTGCCCCTGTGCAGAGTAGCCAAACCTAGGCCCCCTGTGCCGAGTAACCTCATCCTCCCCGAACCCAGTCCCCGCCAGGTACTGCTGTCAGCTTCAACAGCATACCACCTGTCATTATGCAAAAAGGCAGGGGTCGGGGGTTATAAAAATGGAGGCACCGCTTTGGATCTTTAATTCAGGGAGGAAGGTACTTGGGCAAGAGGGCTAGCGTTTTGGTTATCTGGCAGTGGATAGCCCAAAAGCTGAAGCAATTTAACTAGTGTGTCACTGTGTGCTGTGGATCTTATGCTGCTGTTTAAAATGCCAACTGTTTACCAAGGAGCAGTAAAGCTAAAAGAGTGTGCCCTTGTCCTGCATCAAATTGTTTACAGCGTTTTGCCAGCTTTTAAAAAGAACTGTGGTAAAGAAAAGTGTGGAAGACTAGGGGTAGCAACAAGTAAATTGTGCCCTGGCCATTGGAAATGCTTTTAAAAAGAACTGTGGTAAAGAAAAGTGTGGAAGACTAGGGGTAGCAACAGGAAGATTGTGCCCTGGACGTTGGAAATGCTTTTTGAATGAACTGAGAGACTTACAGGTGTAATGGCTATGTTAAATGGCTGAAATGGGCTCCCGCCGTGGAGTCAGTTGAGAAAAAAAAAATGCATTCTGCAGTTTAAATTTGCCTGCTTGATGATCGCCGTGAGGAGAAGAGCACTCGCGAGGAAGAAGAGGCTCATTTGCATGGCGTTGTGTGATTGGTGAGGCTGCAATCGGTCCCGCCCCTCAGCCAGCTCTACAGTGACTGCCCCAGCATTCGTGAGGGAGTGTGAGTGGAGTGCGTGTACTGGCTTGTGGAGGAGCGTCGAGGAATTTTAAAAGCGCTGAAAACGCTCAAAATAGACTTTGCTGTTCAAAATCGGGCTCAACCCACTAATCGATCGCCTGAATTACAAGTGTGGTGGTTGAGGAGACGATCGGTGGGACTGCCCGCCTGTTTCTGTTCTGAGGCCTCCAAGAACTGGCTGCAGGCCGTTTTTCCCCATCGCAGCAAACTGCTACTGATAACAGTAAGTACTAACAGTAAAATTGCTCAAACAGTGATTTTCTGCCCAATGCCATCTAAATATGTGTGCAGCAGTGTAGTCGCTTTGCAAGTAACGACTGTGTCAAGTTCTGCCAGCAAGTGCAAGTCTGTTAAGCCATTGACTGTGTGCATAGTAATGAGTTCAGCATCAGTTTAAAGTTTAAAGCCAGAGAGAGAGACTGTGAGTTGTAGCCAAATGTGCAGCACTGGTTTTACAGGCACTCTGTGCTTAAAAACTGAAACTTATGCGATCTGAGTCAAAGAAATGTTTCAGTATGTAAAAGCCCGGGAAAATCATGTAAAGTGTTTAGAACAAGAACAGTGCAAGTTTAGCAGTTTGAGCAAAAGTTATCAGTAGGTGTAACTAGGTGCGCAGTGGCTTGACCCAATTTCTGAATGTTGATGCACAGGAGTGCTGCCGCCGCCATTACAGGGTGGGGTAGTAAAGTAAACACAGCAGCAGAGGAGGCATTTTAAAACTAAAGAGAGAGTTAAGTAAAGTGGAACTTTCAGTTACAGTGAGCTTTTGTTGGTTTTTCTGCAGTTATGGCCTCAGGACCAGCTCGCTATCCGGATCATGCCCTGGTTGCAGTAACAGCAGTAGTGAATAGACTGAGGGATATTGAAAAGTGGTGCTATGGAGGACAACTGCCTCCTCATGTGGCGGTTCCTGGTTATCCAGTGCATGTATGTCAAATATGCTTGAGAGCTGGAAGGGACATCGGCATGGTTCCTCACTGTGCTGGATGCCTAGAAAAATACAGCATTGTAAAAAGCGCCCATCCGGGTTGGTTCCCACATGGACAAAGGTTCAGGAATCTGCAGTTGGCAGCACACAGCACCAGGTGGAGCCTGTGTGGAGGAAGGCCCCTCGGGGAGTGTGGCACAAAGCCAGAGGGTGCAGAGTTAGAGACAGAACCAGAAGTTGAAGTTTCAGATGCTGGATCCCAGAAGGAAAGTTCAGATAAAGCATCAGTAGACCCCAAGAGGGCCTCAGCCCAAGTCTCATAGGAGAAGATGAGATGCGGGAGGCCTTTGAGTGGGAGGTGTCGACCTCCGTGCCTAGTGATGGTGGATAGTCTCAGGGTGAAAATTACGCTCACTCCTGGGCTCAGATCCTCAGTGAAGAGGAAGATGAGGGGAACCTATGTGGCCTCAGGAAAGAAACGGCACACAGCCTCAAGATCTTGCCTCGGAGGAATGCATGGAAGAGAGTGTGATGCCACTGCCCTGGCTATGCAAGAAGAGGAAGTCAGGGATCCGTTTTTAATCTTGTTAAGGATGCGAAGCTTGCAGAACCAGGACTGGCCACCCCCAAGCCAGGCCAGCGGTCTCAGGTTGACCAAAGCTAGTAAAGAGAAGAGACTGGTTCGTAGAAAGGCAAATGAGATCTATGGTATGACCTTTCCTACCTTTCCTCGGAAAGTCTGGGATGAGATTGAGAACAGCAGGAAATCCTGGATCTGGGCCGAAGCAATGAAAGGTGTGTATCCTGGGGCAGACAAGTACGTAAAAAACAGACTGTTTCATGAGAAGTATATGCAGGAAGAGGCAGGACACTGTTTTATGGATAGAGTGAATAGTGGATGGAGAGGGACGGGAAATCTCCTATCACTGTGTGAATTATGCAGCGCCTAGACAGGTAATAATTCAAGCCCTGGACCCCGGCACTATTGGCCTCAGTGCAAGGACCTCCCAGCAAATGTGCCCATGCCTACTAAATGGAAAGCCGAGTAGTGGTAGTCAATACTGCCACTCCAGCCATTGCAGTGCCTTTATTGATCTGCCAGTATGGACATCCAGGACTCAGGTGCCCCACATTCATCAGTTCTACAGTGTACTCGCCTTTCCAGAATCCATCGACTGGCCCACCAGATGACTTCAGATCAAGAGAGGACACCAGCCCAGCTGTATCCTGATCCATCGCCTGGTAATCGAATGACGTCAGACCAGCTGTTTTCTTTTTGGCTCTGTTCCTATATTTAGGATCTTCGGACCTTTTCATTGGTGTCATCATCGTTGAGGTGTGGGTGAGTTTGTCAGCCTTTTGATCTAAACCTGGGGTAGTCTGCTGGGGGCGGCTGGTTGGGCAGACTGGGGGAGGTGCTGTCGGAGGACAGGCCCCAGGGTGCCCGTGGCTTCCGGGCATCATAGTGGGCAGGCTGGAGAGTCTGCTCATGTGACCCAGTTACTAATCGATCCCACCAGCAGCGCCTTAAGGGATGATCAAGGGGACTCACTCCATTTTGTAAAAACGTTGGCCTGAACCCAGGGGGATTGCTGGGGTGTACAGCCGCCACGGGAGTCCGGGGAATGTTTTTGGAGGATGGGCCTAGGACACCCATGGTTGTGGGTTTCTGTTGGGGTAGGCTGGAGAGCCTGCTCACATAGGATCCTGTTATAGGCTGGTCACCCTAAATAATGCCCTGGGGACGACCATATGAGTTTTTCCTTTTGGCTTGATAAATTATACCCTCCTAAGCAACTGGATTAATTTTCTGCAGTCTGGTTTTTACTTTATACTTTTGAGTATATGGAATCGGCAACAAAGAAGTTCTTATCTGAGCTCTGTTTATGCCTATGTAGAGATAGGCTATGGGACAGATTCCTCAGGGGTGAGAGCTCTGAGGGATTTTTCACTCCTCTAGAAAAAGTATAAACTGGCAGAAATCGTGACTTCTACTGTTAATTATCACAAACTTCTTTCTTTTGAAGAATTTATAAAATTTGTCCAGATTTGCCTGGAGATTTTTTATTTTTTCTAAGGAGTTGGCCAGAGAGAAATTGAATTATTTATTCTTAGTTATTTTAAATTAGTGCTGGTGTTGATAATATTTATATTATAGGGATAGTTTAAGATTGTCTCTAAATACTTTTGTGCTAATTTATTGGTGTTGGGACCATTATCCATGGACAGGCAATTTCATTCCCCTCTAGGCTGAGGGACTTGTGCTCTTTCAATAGCCCCTCCAAAACCTAAAGTAGAGGGCATTGCCGTGCCTTGGGATTGCACGGAGGAGGCAGAGAGGAGGGGGGTCCCCCGCGCGGGGAGCGAGTGGTGAATATGGGTGGTGAGTATCGAGAGACGCTCTCTGGGGCTTAAATGGCCCAGGACAGAGAAGTGTGTTGCCTGGTTCCCATACTCAAGGGCTCCACTGAGAGTGGGCATGTAGTTCTCCTCCAGGGCCTCTCCACCAACCCGGCGCTGTTATGCAACGCCAGGTCTATAAAACAAAGACAGCCATTATTGCTGATCTTGTTGAATCATTCGATTCCGACATGTATTACCGAGATCTGCCGGATGAAAATGCTGGTCCATTCTCAACCAGCCGTTCCAGCCGGGTAATGTAGGCCATCGCCCAAGGTTGATCGTAGGGGTGAGGGGTCATATTTGTTTTGAATCGAATTGGGCCTTCAGAGGTTCCAGTGGTGGTCCCCAGATCGCTGGGTGCATTACCGAAGCAGGTGTGGGCTGCAGAATTCTGCTCATTTACCGTTCACCCAGTGGTGAGAAAGCTTTTCTGCAAGAAGTCGACTTCATTATCGACCTGGTACTGGAGCCCTCCAGGTGGTTGGTCCCAGACTCTAATGGCTGTCGATGATGAACCTCACAGTTTGGCCAGCACTTTCTCCAACCAATGAGTTTGTTACTTCACAGGTGGTTACCGCTGTTACCCATATTCAGGGTCACTCTTTGGATCTGGTGTTCACCCTGGGGGTGGAGATCACGGAACTGGTGGTGGAACCAGTAGGGTGGTCTGACCATCACTCTATAAGGTTCAGTTTCGCGAACCCCCTTATGAGACCCACCCCTTTGGAGATAGTCCAGTATCGCCCTTTGAGGGGAGTTACCCCTGGGGGTCTGAAGGCGGTATTGGATCTATCCAGTTGGCCGATGGAGTGCATGGAACCAGATGCTTAGTAGTGCACTATAATAATATAGTGCTGAGGGCACTGGATTCCATTGCACTCTGTCCGCGTTCGCCCCTCTCTCCGCCTCGATTCCCTTGGTTTGATGGGACATTAGAAGGAGTTGGAGAGAAAGTGGGCTAAGATTGAGCGCTGTTGGCGGAAATTCAGGCCTGAGGGTGATCAGACTTAGATTGATGGCCCATTATGTGGACTATCAATCAGTAATCTCCCATAAGAAGGCAGAATTCCTGTCCAGGAGATAACTGCATCAAGAACCGACCTGCTCAGCTCTTCGGATATTGACAGACTGTGCAATCCAGCCTGTCTCAGGGGGTCGAGCCTTTTCACAAATACAGGTGGACAGTTTGTTCGTTCTTTGATGATAAGGTGTCATCAGTCAGGTCGGAGATTTGCAGCATACATTCAAACAAGCACTGTAGTGATCGATGCGGAGTTACATGCCCTCGGTCTACCTGGATGGATTTTGACCAGCCAGCGATCATGAATATCATGAAGATTGTCCAGGACTTGCGACCGACTTGCTGTAGCTTGGATCCTGGTCCTACGCGCCTCCTTGTGGGGTGCATGGATGTGATCGACCAGTCCGCGAGGATAGTCTGGAGTCTCTTGGATCAAGGGTGTTCCCAGAGTCTTCGAAGGAGGCTGTCGGACACCTTTTAAAGAAATCTTCCTTGACCCCGACTGCCTCGCTAACTACAGACTGATCTCAACCTGCCCCTCTTGGGCAAGGTTATTGAGAAAGTAGATGACACTGAAAGTCGATGACTTTCTTGCCACCCATGAAGTCTATGATCCTCTCCAGTCCGGTTTCAGGAAGAGGCACAGCACTGAGATTGCATTAGTTCGGGTACTAAAATGATCTCCTAATAGCAAGAGAGATAGGAAGAGCCGCTCGATCTTGGTTCTTCTCGATCTCTCTGCAGCGCTTGGAGCACCGTGGAACCATGGATGTTGCTTGATCGCTCGCGGTTATTCTGTGGACTGTCAGGACAGTCCTCAGATGGTTCCATTCTTTCCTCACAGGCAGAAGTCAAAGGGTAGTTTCAGGGAATTTTTCTTCTGCTCCCTTTGCTCTGTACTGTGGGGTGCCACAAGGCTCTGTGCTTTCCCCCATGTTGTTCACGGTGTACATGCTGCCATTGGAAGACATTATAAAGCATTATAGGCTGGGTTTTCACTGCTATGCAGATGATACCCAGCTCTATATGTCCTTTGTACCCGAACAAAGCGATGCAGTGTCGGTTTTTAACAACTGCCTCGCTGAGATTCAGGACTGGTTGAGTGCGAACTGGTTGAAGTTAAATCCGGACAAGACCAAGGTGTTGGTAGTGGACCCGGGTCATTATGTAGAGAAGTTGACTCCTGGCGTCCCCTCTGGTCTTTTATTAGGGGATACGCAGTTGAGACCTTCTGAACAGGTGCGAAATCTGGGCGTTATTTTTTACAGTGCTGGACACTGAAGTTGCAGGTATCGCCACCGCTAGTCATCCTTTACCATCTGAGGAATATCGCCCGGATAAAACACCTTGTTCCGAATGATGACCTTCCTGTGTTGGTCCACGCCTTTGTTTCTTCATGCCTTGATTACTGTAATGCTTTATATCTAGGGTTGCCGGGGGTAGATCTCCGTCGCCTGCAGCTGGTGCAGAATGCAGCAGCCAGGTTGTTGATTGGGTTATCAAGAACTTGCCATATCACACCTGTGTTGCGCGAACTGCACTGGCTGCCAGTGCGATGGAGAATCACCTTCAAGGTCGCATTGTTGACCTATAAGACCCTACACGGTCAGGGACCAGGCTACCTGCAAGATCTCCTTTGTCCCTACCACCTCTCTGCCCACTCCGCTCCACTGGCGAGGGATTGCTAGAGATTCCCAGGGTTCGTCTTCAATCATCTGGGGCAAGGGCTTTTTCTTTTATGGCCCCGACCCTGTGGAATTCTCTACCTCGTCAGATTAGAGAGTGCCTGTCCGTGGAATCATTTAAGAGGTCTTTGAAAAGTTATTTATTTACACTGGCATTTGAATAGACTATTTCATGGTCATTTTATTGTTTATGGTATTATTTATTATTGTTGATGTTTTAATTTTTGTTATGTATCAGCGCTTTGATTTATTGAAAAGCGCTTTATAAATAAATTTTGATTTTTTTGTTTGATTGATTGATTTTTGTTCCTGTTCTAAGGTTCCATCTCCATAGATGACATCAACCCAGCAGTTCCCAGATGTGTCCTCCTGTGGTTCCCGGAAGATGTCTACCCAGCTGTATCGGAAGAAATGCTGCCAGGGATAGTCTTCGTTAGAGGTGCAGGTCGGTTCAGAATTTTCCATTCTACAAGGGGCTGGTAAGTCCGAACTTTTCTATCTTTATGACACTGCAGTACACACCCTACACTAGCAGACTTCAAATGTGTGAACTGTCCACAAAGACCTCCTCTTCGGTACTTTGGCCTGTTAGAACTGGCTCACTGGCCCGCCCAGGAGAGACTCTTTTATTGGACTAGCTCTTTGAGCATTGTGGTCACTAGTTGGGACTTTTAGGCACTCCATCCCCCCAAATGTGTATTGTAAATAATGTCATTGTTTTCTAATGTATATACTGTTTTTCTACCTTTTCTAAAAAAAATTTTTGGGATTCTTCAGTGTTTTGATGGTAGGGGTTTAGGTAGACTGTGTATGCAGATTAGGAGTGTGTGTTGTCTTTCTTTTTCTTGCAGGTGTTCCTGGAGATGATAGAAGAGAAGACAAGAAGAGGAGGAGGGGCTTATCGGAGTTCCTCACTAGTACTTTAGTATGTAGTAATTTAAAGTACTGTGGTGTTGTTATTGTTGTTGCTACTGTATTAACCCTTTTCCTTCCACAGGTGTGGTTGTGGGGGTAGGGAGGAGGCAGTAAAGATATAATAATGTGGTATTATTCTTGGTGTGTGTGGTTGCAGGTTACCCAAGTTCGGGGAGGTCCCCGGGTTGTTTTATTTTCTGGGTATTAATTTAGAAGCAGATAGGTTTTCCCTAGAGGGCTAGGGGGGATAGACAGGCTGTGGCCCTGACCTGCAGTAGGGGTTGCAGTGTTGAGCTATTAGGGCTATGCTCTGGGCAGTTCTACCAGAGCCATTAGGCGTCCATAGTAAGTGGATAGAGAAGAGGCTGATATGTCAGCTAAAGGCCTCTAGGCCCTTAGTGTTGCCTGCCTTTGCTTACACATGGTAGGAGGGGGCCTGATCACCCCCCTCCGCAGGTAGCACATAGGGTGGAATGGCCTAAAGACAGGTAAACAATGACTGTGGACAGTCATTTTCCTGGTCAAGGTCGAGTGTAACCCCCCTTGTTACCTGGGGTTACTAGAATCACAGTAAGACCTAGTGGTAGGCAGGGAAGGCAGTTTGTGAAACTCCAGTTAAAAGGATTTCACACTGTCTCTGTTCTCAGTCTCAGCTGAGACTGAGGGATGACATCACCATAGAACTATCGCAGCTGCATGAGCCACAATGGAATCTGCAGCAGGGAGTTGGAATAGAATGTTGGGAGGTTTGAACAGTAGTCTGTAGGTCAGTTGGAGTTTGGAGCTTGCTGAGAGAGCAGCACAGCAACTCTGGTTAGGTTCTTGGAGCCTCAGCCCTGACATAGGGCTATATTTAGTAAAAAAGGTGTGTGTTTCCACCAAAAGAGAGACACAGAAAAGCAGTTAGTAAGTGGGGGAGACCGCTGATTCGGGTCTCAGTGCCCCATCCCTCAGAGGATGGGGCAGAAAGGGTTTCTTGCATATTCCAGGGGCAACCCCCTGTTTTTTTCTGCTAGTGGAGAAGCTGCCTATTTGTTCAAGAGTTTTTGGGAAACAAGAAGATTTGTGAATTGCCTGTGGGGCACCTGCAACCAGAGGGTGAGTTTCTGCTCTTTCTAAAGCGCCTATGTTTTTCATCCTGGGACTTGTGTGATAGTGGGGATTGGACTACTGAAATAGTGGGAGGCCTAGAGTAATAGGCTTAGCCAAAAAAGTAAAAGTATGTTCAAGCACAGCACTTATGGGAAGTCAAGATATGTAGAGGAGATGTGACATACATCTACCCAATAATCTACATTGCCAAGCTTTCAGAAAAGAGTTGTTTAGTATCTAGAGAAATGGCTGGGTATGGACTGTGAGAGCTGGAGGTGGGAGACCCCCCATCTTTAGTGACCAGGTCCACCTCTACGGATTTGCTCTGTGGATTTCTACTTTGTCTCATGCACTTGGCCAGTGATGAGGGAAGTACCCAGACATGGGATTGGAAGGAAAATTCCCTTTAGGAGTCGAAGGCTTTAAGGTGGTTTGGGGAGCCACAGCAGGAAAATTGGTTCATTTACCCAAATGGACCGTGGACCAAGTGGCCGGCTGGGGAGCCGGGCCAGTGGGGAAAACCCAAGTAGTGTACAAGTCGGGCTGTGTACCCAAAGCTGCGTGCAAGTCCGGGCAGTGTGCCTGGTGGGTTCAGAGCCTGAGGGCTGGAAATAGTGAAGAAGTGTTCTGTTGTCTCTAATCTGCATTACAAGGAATGTAGCCCCATGGGGGCCCATCTATGCTTTGTTTGTTCAGCTTGGATGTGAATAAAAGCCACACTGTAGAATCCCATTCCTGGTTCTGGACATTACAGTTATTGCTTCCTGTGTTCGGATTTACTTGGGTGCCCCTGTGCAGAGTAGCCAAACCTAGGCCCCTGTGCCGAGTAACCTAGTCCTCCTCAAACCCAGTCTCCACCAGGTACTGCTGTCAGCTTCAACAGCATGCCACCTGTCGTTTTGCAAAAAGGCAGGGGTCGGGGGTTACAGCTGTACATTTTGAAATGTTTTTATTCTTGATAATGTCTTAATCAAATTCTGTTCAGTGCTTACAGCCCCTTGGATTGGGCACTATATGTATAAAGTACTACTACTACTGTTACAGGTCAGAACAGTATCTTGAGGCTAAGGGCAGACCTTTCTTATCCTCAGTAGCCACTGTCCCATGGACTTTGGGTGCCACCAGGCTAAGGGGTATAGGCTTCCATTTTCAGAGCCTGCCATGTAAGTGGCACTAAAAGGAGGGCTGCGTGGCAACTAGTAAATGGCCAGCTTGGGAACAATATCCAGACAACTAGCGCACTCCATCCAGGGCATGCAAACTGCCTGAATATTGGGCCATGCCGGCGCCGGTCACAGTGATTATGTGCTGCAGTGACACAGGGAGAGAGAGACAGAGACAGAGAGAAAGAGAGAGAGAGTGAGAGAGACAGAGAGAGAGAGAGACAGAGTGAGAGACAGAGAGAGAGAGAGAGAGAGAGAGAGTGAGAAAGAGAGACAGAGACAGAGAGAGAGTGAGAGAGAGACAGAGACAGAGAGAGAGACAGAGACAGGAGACAGAGAGAGACAGAGAGACAGAGAGAGAGAGAGAGAGAGAGAGAGAGAGAGAGAGAGAGAGAGAGAGAGAGAGAGAGTAGAGAGAGAGAGAGAGAGAGAGGTGAGAGACAGAGAGAGAGAGAGAGAGAGAGAGAGAGAGAGAGAGAGAGAGAGAGAGAGAGAGAGAGAGAGAGAGAGAGAGTGAGTGAGAGACGAGAGAGAGAGAGAGAGAGAAATTGTAGACTCCCTGCAAGCAGCCCCCCTAAGGCAGCTGGTCAAGGAACCTACCAGGGAGGAGCAGTTCTCGATCTGGTCCTGACAAATGAGGATAGGGTAGGAGATGTGTCGGTGGGGGAACACCTTGATATGAGTGACCACAGCACCATTTGGTTTACAATACGCGAAACTGCTGATGTTCACTGGACCAGGGTAAAGGTGCTCAATTAGGAGAACAGATTTCAGGAAAATTGGGGAATACGTGGGCAGGGCTCTAGAGGGGTGGAGGATTTAACAGAAGTGAAGGACATGTGGGAGAGGATTAAAGAGACTATAATGGGGGCCACAGACCTATGCGCCAGGAAGTTAAGTAAGAATAAGAGGAGGAGGAGACCCCTGTGGTTTAAAGGTGTTGTAGCAGAAAAGGTCAGGGCAGAGAGAAGGGCTTTTCAGAATTTCAAGGCAATGCAAATGGAGAAGGACTGGGAAAGGTACCAGGTAAGCCAGAATGAAGCAGGGGTAGAAGTAAGGAGGGCAAAGGCACGGACAGAGGAAGTATAGAAGTGCAGTCAAAGGGGGACAAGCTACTTTTTAGCTAAGTCCAGTGAGAGGAGGAAAACTAGGCAGAGAATACTCGACTAACAGCAGAGATGGTGAGCTGATACAGGGGGACAGGGAGAAGGCAGAACTACTAAACAGCTATTTTTGCTGTGTTCACTAGGGAAAATGAAGGGGAGGGTAGAGATGTGGGAGAAGCCAGGGCAGTGGGGTTGGTAGTGGATACGAGTCCCTTCCGGATGGAGGAGACTCTGGGAGAACTACACTGACTGAAGGTGGACATGGCGATGGGTTCAGATGGGGTGCAGCCCATGGTGTTGAGGGAACTAAAGGATATACTGGCAGCATCCTTGACTGCACTCTTCAACAGGCCCCTGGTATCCGGAGCGGTACCTGATGACTGGAAAAAGGTGGACGTGGTCGCCCTGCGCAAGGGAGGGGGGAGGGAGGAGGTGGTTAACTATAGGCCTGTGAGCTTGACATCTGTACTGGGCAAGCTCATGGAGAAGTTACTAAAAAACAGTATTACCACCTACCTGGAGGTAAGCAGTCTGATAAATCAAAGGCAACACAACTGCACAAGGGGTAGATCCTGTCAAACGAACTTGATCGTGTTGTTTGACTGGGTCACCAAGGTAATGGATTGGGGGAGGGGGATGTTGCATATCTAGATTTTACGAAGACATTTGACTCTGTGCCACACAGGAGACTCCTGTACAAGCTGACATGCCTGGGTCTGGGGCAGACGGTGGTTCGATGGGTGAGAAACTGTCTGGGGGGGGCAGGAGGCAGAGAGTCATTGTAAACAGGATGGCATCAGGTGAGGGCATGGTCACCAGTGGGGTTCCTCAGGGGTCGGTACTGGGGCCACTACTATTCAATCTATTCATAGGGGACATTGCAGAGGGCCTTGAAAGGGGGGGTGTCTGTTTGTGGACAATATTAACGTCTGCAATAGGGTGGACACTCAGGAAGGGGTGGAATGTGGAGGGATCTAAGGAGGCTCGAGGCATTGTCAAAAGAGTGGCAGCTTTTGTTTAACATGGACAAGTGTAAGATCATGTATCTTGGCAACCAAAACTGGAGGGCAGTATACTGTATGGGTGGCTGTGACCTGGCAGTAACAGAACAGGAGAGGGAACTAGGCATCACTGTATCGTGAGACCTGAAGGTGGCAAAGCACTGTGAGAGGGCAGTGGCTAAAGGCAGCAGAATGCTGAGCTGCATTGGGAGGGGGATTACTGGTAGGAGGAAGGAGGTCATAGTACCCTTATACACCCATCTGGTTAGGCTGCATCTGGAATATGGGGTCCAGTTCTGGAGGCCATATTTCAGAAAGGATGTGGGGAGGCTAGAGTGGGTTCAGAGGAGGGCAACAAAGATGGTAAAGGGGCTCAGCCACGTATCCTACGAGGAAAGGATAAGGGAATTGAACATGTACTCCTTGGAGCAGAGAAGGGAAAGGGGGGACATGACTGAGACCTTCAAGTACCTAAAAGTATAAATCAAGTGCCAGTGGAGAGAATCTTCCAGCTGAAAGAAAATAAACAGGACTAGGGGCAAGGGTTGCAGATCATGGAGGGACAGTTCAAGGGGAACATTATGAAGTACTATTTAACAGAGAGGGTAGTGGACAATTGTAATAGGCTCCCTGAGGAGTTGGTTGAAGAAACAACAGTGGAGAGTGCAAAGAGCATGAGACAGACACAAGGGACTGTTTAGGGTGGTTCGGGGGGTGAGAGGGGGAAGGCATGTCCTAGCAGATAACTAGGCAAGTGGGTCTGGCGATCCTTTTCTGCCATCACATTTCTATGTATCTATGTTGCCCCAGACTAAATGTGGCCCACAAGAACCCAGTGGAGATAGCATGGCTCAAAATGAGATACCACATTCAGTCCTAACATGCTAATGAGCCCACTGAGTATGCAAGGCACTATGGACCATTTCCATGCCAGGTATGGCCTTATTAGTATGAGATGTGCAGCTCCCCTCTGAGTGCCTGTCCTGTAGTTGTCTTGACTATTCCTGATGGTCCAGTAGCTCCCACCACCTCTGACTGTCCATCCAATAGCTGTCTTGAATATTTCTGGTGTTCAGTGGTCTCCCCTCGACAGCCAATCCTATAGCTGCTTTGAGTATTCTTGGTAATCTAGTGGTCTTTTTCAGAAAGGACATCCAACCCCATCCTAACCCGCCCACTCAAGGCCCTACTGCCTTCAACCCCCTTCATCCTGGTTACGTAAGCCAAACTAAGGCAACAGTGATGGCGACCAGCACAGCACTCCACTCACCACATCGGATTGTCACCATGTGACTGTCACTGAGCTATCCCAAGTACTGCTGTTTCAGTTTTTTGGGGGAAAGAGAAAAGAATACAAAACCCTGAGTTCACCAACCTCATCTCAGACAGATTACAGATAATTAGCGCAACTCTTCTGTTAACTTGCTTAACTGCAGTCTCAGGTGCTAACTTGTGAGAATAAGACAAGTCAGCATAGTACAAGACAGCAACATGGTAATTAAGGTTGGTAGGAATTGTAAGTCCATCAGGTCCACCTATTCCACCCCTTTCCAGGCCCCAGCCCTTCCTCATCCACTCCACAACCCAGGGTATCCTGTGATGCCCTTGGTAAGCAGAAATTTATCCCAGCTCACCTTAAAGGCCTGCATTGTCTTCTTAGCCACTGGCTCTACTGGAAGACTGTTCCATACTTTCACATCACTCTTTGGGAGTAGAAGTGCCTCCTGACATTCCCCTTGAATTTACCACATTCCAGTTTAAGGGTGTCTTAAATTCTGTTGCAGCACACCAGATCAAATATCTCTGTCTGTTTGACCTTATCACCACCGTTGAGGATGCAGAAGACTAAGATGATATCCCCATTCATCCTCCTTTTCTCCTTGTAAGCATGTTAAGGACAACAAAAAGAAGATCACCCAGACAGTCAGACCGGTGCGCAGCCACATGGGTAGCCATCCACCACTAAAGGAGAAAACAAAGGGATGGCACACTCAAGGTGAGTTTTAGGAAGCAAAATCTTTTTTTATTGTAGTAAACACATGAAAATATGTGGCTTACACTGGTGCTGGTAAGGAGAGCACTGACCAGACTCCTCTAGTAAGCGCCTTTTGTGGGGGCCTGATCTCCATTAGGAAGTGTTACAGAAATGTGAAATGTCTGAGTAGCCTCTGCAATTGTTTGCTTACCTGCACCACTGCATTCCACCTATTCACATGGGTGTACTGCAATACAGATTTTACTACTTGAAAAACCTCCTGCATTATGCCATCCCTTAGTTTTCTTGGAACATGTAAATGCCCTTCAGCCTCTGCTCATAGCTTTTGTCCCCCATACCCCAAATCATTTTGGTGACCCTGTGTTGCATCCTCTCAACTGCCTCATTGCTCTTCTTTTATGTTGAATGCGCATGCGTAAGGAACATCTCATGGTAGTAATAGCACAGTGAGAGGTGTGTCAGTGTAGGCGAATGAAGGGCATGCTTTAATAGGTGCGTCCCTCATTCCCCAATTAGCCAGCATGCTAGCGCTGATGCAAGAACTATTTGAAGTGCCACCAACTTGAAAGAAATGTGCCACTGCAATCAGAGACAAGCTCATCATGTGGTGGCAGAGATGACACGCCTCCCATACATGCCTTTCCAGGTGAAACATTTCAATAAATGTGGCAGTGGCTCCTGCCGCCACACAATCCCCAAACAAAGCCGACATCAGGGTTGCAATCCCCATGTTGGCATGTCTCCCACCCCCTCACTGTGTGCCACACTGGGAGTTCTACCCAGCGTGCTGCCGCTCACACAAAGCCGACTGTGTTGGCACTGCGATGACTGGGTCCAGTTTTGTCCCCTACCACCCCACATTGTGTGGCATACTGGGAGCCCTTCCCAGTGTGCCACCACTCACACAAAGCTGACCGTGTCAGCACTGTGATGTCCGGGTCTGGTTTAACCCCCCCCAACACTGTGTGGCACACTGGGAGCCCACCCCACTGTGCCGCCGCTCACACAAAGCCAACCGTGTCGGCAACGCGATGTCTGGGTCTGTTTTTTTTTAACCTGAAAGAAAGAAAACAGTCCCTCGTTGTCTGTGGCGCCCCCTTCCCCAACCTGCATCCACCCTCTGCGCACCCCACCTCCCCACACAACCCTCACCCCATACCTATCTTCAGAGGTCCAGTACTGTGATCTTCAGCGGAGCAGAAACACGTCTGGACTCTTCAAAGCCGAACTGCAAAATATAAAAAATGCCGGTAAGCTGTATAATGGCATCAATGGGGGGGGGGGGTCAACTTAGGTGAATATCTCAGCTGTTTTTTGGTTTTGGCTCCAAATTTTCAACATGGGGTTTTCGGGACCCCACCTCATGACCACATGCACTGTCATCTCGTTATTCAGTCCCAAAAGGTGATCTCGCGATCACTGTGTGGAATCACCTTTCGAAACTGATTAACAAAACAACAGTGCCACTGTTCATGAGGTGGGGTCCCAAAAAGCCTATGTGGCAAATTTGGTGAAAAAATTTAAAAAAATGACTGTTACGAGAGTGCATTGCGCAGTTTCCATGCATGCTCGTAACTTTGACAATGTTTAATATTTTCACTCCAGATTTTCAACATTTCCATTTTTTTACACCTCTTTATGAACAGTACAGCTGTCATTTTTTACATCCTGCCTGAAATGTGTTTTGGCACATCTGGTGCACAATGGCGTGATTGCTGTGGGACATCAACTTTCGGGACAGATTAACAAACTCAAAGTGCCACTGTTCATGAGAGGAGGTCCCAAAATGCCTACGTTGAAAATTTGGTTAAAAAAATCCTCCAAATAATTGTGTTACAGGAGTGCATTACGCAGTTTCTATGTGCGCTCGTGACTTCACCAATTTTTCATATTTTCACTCCAGATTTTCAACATTGCCATTTTTTACACCTCCTCAAGAGTACAGCTGTCATTTTTCACATCCTGCCCAAAACGTGTTTTCTCACCTGTGACACCAAATAGTGCAATCACTGTGCAAAATCACCTTTCAGCTAATAGCTGAAAGCTGATAGTGCCACTGTTCATGAGGTGGGGTCACAAAAACCCATGTTGAAAATTTGGAGTGAAAATAGCAACAAACACCCAGGGCATTAGGATTTCCAACCGTAACACCCCACCCTGTAGAGACTGACAGGCGTCAGGGGTGTGACTCGGGATTGTCGGCTGTAATGATCACACCATTCCACTCCCAACCCCACCCTGCAGCCAGTGACAGGCATCGAGGTGTGCCTTGGACTCTTCAGCCCCAAAGTTCACTCCATTCTCCTATACTGCACCCATCTCAGCGTATTTCCTTATGGAATGGGGTGAGAGTAAGGTTCGAAGACCCCAAGGCACACTGCAACACTTGTCGGTGTCTGCAGGGTAGGGTGAGGTGAGATGCTGTGAGTGTTATGGCCGATGACCATAAGGCACACCCCAATGCCTGCCAATCTCTGCAGGGTGGGGGCAGGACTGGCGTCAGTTCAATACTTCACTGCCATTCCTATTATGCATCTCTCTAACTCCTGCAGTACCAATGTCAATGCCAGCAAGACAACAATCAGCATTGACAAATGCTTGTCATTATTCATTGCTCATTTCGTATAGAGGAGCCCAGAACAGCATACAGTACCCCAGGTCAGATATGACCAGGGCCTAGTAAAGTGGCAGGATTAATTCCCCTCCTCTTTCTTTATATTTTTTTCCTCCTCATGCACTGACCAGCTCCCATCATCTGGACTTCTCCAGCCCTGTCACCCCAGCGTCTTCCAGGACTTACCTCTGTCTGGCTTGTTTTCCCATGGCTTACTCCCCCCTCTTGGCAAGGTCCCTCAACCCTACCAGAGACAGGATCCGGTTAGCTCGGACTTCTTCGTCTGCATGGCCAGGTTCAGGGCCTGCAGGAGACCAGTGTCATCCTACTGATTAGCGTTGTGTTCCCCTTTTCCCTCAGGAGGTGCAGATGTGCAGTGCCATCATAATACATGCCACGTGCTCCTTCATGATGTGCGTCAACAGCTGCTGCACCTTCCATGCATACTGAAGGTCCAGAATGCCCAACCCCCTGTCTCCACCAGGTGTCAGGCGATCACTGGGATCCATGTCCCACCTCCTCCCCCTATCCATCCCTTCGACTCCTGAGTTTGCTAGTGAACTCAGGTCACTGGCGTCGCAGACGGTAGTGCTACTGTTGCTCCAGCAGGCTGGCGTTTAATTGCCATGCTCTACTGATCATCCCTACACCCACTGATGCAACCAACATTCTGCCGGCCCTCTTTAGAGTGACTGCACCCTGCTTGTCATGCTTCAGTCCCTTGTCTATTATGATTCCCTTATGTCTTTTTCCTCCTGCATTGCACCAATAGAGCCCAATAGTGTGTAGATCTTACCACTTTTCTTCCTCTCCAAGTGTGGCACCTTGCACCAACTACAGTTCATGAGGTAATCCAGGAGTCTGACCATTCACCATACTTGATCAGGTTCTCCTGATGTTTGTCTCTATCTTTGAGGAAGTCCGCCAGCCTGATTGGCTTAGTAGAATCAGGGAAGAAATGCAGCCTGTTGGAGACACCACCTTCCAGATTAGTGAAGGAAATGCCGAACTCTGGCCCCAGAACTAATCCCTAAGGGATGCTGCCGAGTACCCTTCTCCACTCAGAATAGTACCCATCCACCACAACTCTCTGTTTCCTTAACCCACACCAGGGCGCAATCCACCTTGTATATTCATTGTATACACCCCCCTTCCTCCTGCTCTTGCCCTTAAAGCAGCAGCGGTTTGAAACAGGAGCAGACATAGGAGGAGAAGAGATAGTGGCATAGTTCTCTTTTGAAGGAGATGTGGGAAGCGGTTTGATGTAAGGTTAGCAGGAGTGTGTTCCAGAAAAGGGGTGCAATACAGGCAAAAGCATGCCCATCTTTGGAAGTGCGATGTCTTGGAATAAAACAGGGGCGTGATCTGCAGAGCGAAAGGCGTAGTTGGCTTTCTTGTAGAGAAAGAGACTGGCAAGGGGTTTAGGTGAATGGGATCTGATGATGTTATCAGTAATGGATCCAAGAGCATAATACCTAAGCTCTTTGGGAAGAAGCCATCCCAGATCTGAGTAGAGGAGACAATGATGTTTCAGCTGGGCGGAGAAGGATGCAAAGCAACAGATATTATTATAGGTAACATCCCACTTTTGTAGACTTGAGTTGCAGGCAGAGACGTAAGTGGCAACCCCATAGGTGAGTGAGGGGAGTAATGTCCCATGGGCAATAGCAAGCCTAGCTGAGGGGGGGGGAGTATAGTTCGTATGGTAGGCGATGCCTAGTTTAGAGTTGACCAGCTTACAGGTAGACTGAATATGAAGGTCAAAACTCAGTGATGGGTCTAGAGTGACCCCTAGATATTTGAAGGAGTTTACCACCCCAACTGATGAGCCATCCAGGGAGGAGATATTGAAGTGTCCTTGGGAGTGTTTGAGTTTGAGCTTTGAGTCAAACAGCATAGCTTGGGCCTTAGTGTTATTTATAATAAGTTAATGATTTGCTAGGCACTGTTGGACAGGCTGAAAGTCACTAGAAAGTCGAGAGTTTATGTCCTCTATACTATTGGAACTGGTATACAATACACTGTCATCCGCATATAATAGAGAGGATGTTTTAAGGAGATTGGCAGTGATACTATTTATAAAAATTGAGAAAAGTAGAGGACCTAAGATAGACCCTTGAGGTACAATAATATTGATGGTAACATTGTCAGAGAGGGTGGAGTTGAATTTCACATATTGAGACCTATCAGTCAGATAGCTATTAAACCAGTGCACAATGTTTGATGAGAAACCTAGAGAGTCGAGAGTGGCAATGAGCATGGAATGGTCTACAAGATCAAATGCCTTGGTCATATCTATAAAAATGGCCCCTGTGAGCTAGCCAGAGTCCATGGCTACTAGGGTGTCAGACGTGAGTTTGAACAGGGCAGTAGTGGTACTGTGTCCCTTGCTGAAGCCATGTTGAGCATCAGCTAGGAGGTCATATTTCAGCAGAAAGTCAGTAGTTTGGAGGGCAACCAGTTTCTCAAGAATTTTGCTGAGTGCGGACAGGATGGCAATAGGTCTGTAGTTTGTTGGGTTAAGCGGATCCCCCTTTTTGAGTACAGGGGAAACTCTGGTCATTTTCCAGATGTCCAGGACGGAGCCTTGACACAAAGAGAGCATGAAAATCTTTGCTAGGGGGGATGCTATGTGTGGGGCAGCTAATTTTTGGAGCTTAGGCTCCAAGTTATCAGACCCCATGGCTACATACTCTGAGATGGTTCGTAGAAGTCTGTGAACCTCATGCCTATATATGGATTTGAAGTGGAAAGCGGGCCTGGTGGGGTTTGCTTGTATGACAGGGTTTGAAGGGGGAGGGAAAGTGGAGGTGTATTAAGTGAGGTCAGCAAATTGCACGTTAAAGAAATTTGCAATAGTGAGGGGATTGTTTCAGTGGATGCCATTTAGAGTCATGTTATTAGGTGTGGCGGACTGATTTGAGCCAAGGAAATGCTTAATATGGACCCCAAATTTTTTTAAGTCCCCCTTGGAGTCAGTTAGTAGAGCCTTACAGTAGGAGCTTTTTGCTTGCTTGATTTCTTTCTTACAAGCATTTCTAAGTTCCCTGTAGGTATGAAAATCTTCTAGTAGACCATATTTCTTAAACCAAACCCAGCTTTTATCCCTCAGATGTAATTTAGAGAGAAGGTCTGATTTCAGCCAGTGGGATTGTCTATTTCTTACATGTCTGGTCACAAGATGACTGTGGTTTTCCTGTAATGTCAAGAAAGTGGACAGGAAGATATCTAGGGGAGACTGCGCATCTGATGAGCAATACAGAGAGGACCAGTCAGTACACGCGATGTCAATCAAGAAGGCCTGAGGGTCAAAGTTCACATAATTAGGGAAGGTAATGAAATGGGGCTTCGTGGGTTCAGGCCTGTCTTTGCCCCAGATGCAGAAAGTAGGGGAGTGGTCAGTGATGGCATCAGGAAGGACGCCTACGTCCACAATGTTCTCAGGGTGGTTCGCCACAATCCAGTCCAGCAAGGTGCTGGTATTTGATTGAGGAGTGGTTCTTGTAGGTGTGGAGATAAGCTGATGGAGGTTGAAACTTTGAAGTTTAGTCAGGGCCATCACTTGTGAGCCTCCCAGCCAGTTGATGTTAAAGTCTGCTAGTAAAAGAACTTCACTATTTCCTGAGAAAGAAGCGGTTTGGTCGAGTAGCTCAACCAGTCCTTTTAGGCCATGTGTAGGGGGATTGTAGGCACAGACAATGTGCAGCTTCTTTGTGCCTAGGGTGAGAAGGACATGAAGGGCCTCACAGTGGTGTAAGGGAGATGAGCTAATAATAGAGAGCTGGAGGTGAGACTTGAAATATAATGCTGTGCCACCACCCCGTTTTGGAGTTGACCTGTCATTTCTCAGGAGATTATAAGATGCAAGTGAGCATAAAGAGTCAGGGGTGGATGGCTTCAGCCAAGTTTCAATGAGGCATATTATATCTGGCTTATAGAGTGCAGTCCACGTTCAAGTTCAGCAAAATTCCGCTCGAGGCTCCTAATATTATGGTGTGTAATAAGTAGACCTTTGGCATTTGGAATAGCGGCAGCTATAGGAGTTATAGGCCCAGGATTTGGTTGTATGTCCCCAGATAGAAGAATGACTAGTAAGAGGAGGTACCAGAGCTTACGGTGAAGGAAAGGTGATAAGGCACGAGCTCGTAGGGAGCTGGAATTGTGTGGATAGGCAATCAGGTGGACCCATGCCTTTTTTGGAAGTAACGGAGTGGGATCACAACGGAAAGCAGGTCCCACTAGAAGATTTGAGAATACAAAGTCATTTTGTTGATAGTGAGGGAGAACGGATTCTGTAAGCGGGACCTTAAAGATTGATAGGTGTAACAGAGGCAGAGTGCCAATGAGGAAAAATAGCAGCCACTGTTTATTCATTTTTCAGGCCCCAAAGCTAGTAGACCAGGTAGAAAGGGGGATTAAAGGAGAGTTACGGCAGAAAGAGGGGGTAGAGATGTAACAGAGTGGTCACTATTATCAAGGTTTGGGAGAATGGATAGGGGTGAGGGTGTCAGCAAAAGGGCCGAGGATAGAGAGCTATAAGCCGAAAAGGGAAGAACAAAACTGTAAGCAGTTTGGGAAGGAAATAGCAAAGTCCAGACTATTATTCCCAAAGGAGTAGGAAGTCTTAAAAGGGGCTGGGGGAGGACAGCAAGTCGAAGGGGAAAAAAGGTGACGAAAAGGGTACCTTTTACAGTTAGTGGAGGCCTAGACAAAACCAACCAGTGGTCGAGAATTGGTAGCAGTGGGGCACCACCAGTGGCAAAGGACAAAGAAAACAATGTCTGAAGCTTCGTTGTAAGAGTTAATTTTAGAGGCTACGTTATTAGAGTAGATGGGCTAGTGCAGTATTAGGAAAAGGATAGGAACAGACAGTACTGGAAAGTTCCTGGGATTGACAGAAAGGAGAAAGTGTAACTACAATGTTTCTCAGAGTATGCCACAAAGTGACGTGCAGGGGCGAGAGGAGAGAGAGAGAGAGAGAGAGAGAGAGCAAGTGGGGTGGAGTGAGAAAAAGGTAGGGAGGGACAAGTAGAGTATTTAATAGGAGGTCTGGGCTGAGGTGGGGGGGGGAGAAAACTGAAGTGAGTCCAGGAGCCAGGGTCTTAGTCAGGCAAAAACAGTCCAGAGAGGTGCACCAATTGGAAGCCTTGTGCTGCCCTGTAGGCCAATTGGCAGTCACCAGAAAAGGTGCTCCAATCAGAAATGATGCCACAATTCAGCTCTTGAGAAAGAAGTTTAGTGTTAGTACCTTGGGTCAGGGTCCAGGAAGTAGGACCAGGAGTCCTTAGATTTAGCAGTAGTGGTGGTGGCCAGGAAAAATGGCTGAACGGTGCCTCGTGTATCTGAGGGTGCTGCTCAGGGCATGGTGCAGTGCGATCTGTGAGAAAGAAGGGATAATCAGTGAAAGATATAAAGAAAACTGCAGGGGCAGGAGACTGGTGGCAGACCATCAGCAGGGGTGGAGGTGCTAAAGTAGAAACAAAGAACAGAAAATTAGCAATTTGAAGTAGAGTAGGGTGGGGTTTCAGAGGGACAAAAGAGGTAGAAACGACAGTGAGACAGTTAGGTTTCAGCCTGAAATACGAGGGGGATGGGTTAGGGTCAGATCAGGTTGGAGGAGAAGAAAAAAGAATTAGAAAAATATACAGTGCAGGAGGGGAGCTGAGGTCAAATCAGAGTGGAGACAAAGTATGAGCAAGAGCGAGAACAGGTAGAAAGGGCAGTAGGTAGAAACAGTCGGCAGTTTAAGGAAAAAAAAACACATTCTGTGTGCCATATTGGACATTAACACAGTTCAAGTGCAGTACAAAATATATTACAATATTGAGACCACTCTATATAGCTACATTAAAGGAGCTAGCAATCACGGTGAAAACAGGCAAATATAGTACACAATTACAGGTTAAAGAAGACTGAGAACTAAACTAAACTGAAGTGAGTCCAGGAGCCAGGGTTTTAGTCAGGGAAAAACAGTCCAGAGAGGCGCGCCAATTGGAAGCCTTGCGCTGCCCTGTAGGCCAATCAGCAGTCACCAGAAAAAGGCGCTCCAATCAGAAATTATGCTGCCGTTTGGCTCTTGAGAAAGAAGTTTAGCTGTAGTACCTTGGGTCAGGGTCCAGGAAGCAGGACCAGGATGGCAGCCAGGAGTCTTTAGATTCGGCAGTAGTGGCGGCGGCCAGAAAAAATGGCCAAGAGGCACTGCCGTATCCGAGGGCGCTGCTCGGGGTGTGGTGCGGTGCAATCTTGGGTCAGGGTCCAGGAAGCAGGACCAGGAGGGCAGCCAGGAGTCCTTAGACTCGGTGGTAGTGGCGGCGGCCAGGAAAAATGGCCAAAAGGCGCCGCCGTATCCGAGGTAGAAGGTAGGATGGCTTTACTCGCCTTTTCTCTTTTTCTGTTGGCCTGCCACACCGCAGGTCCTCTTTGTCATGTATGCTGATGAGTTTCAGGATACCAGAACCTATAAACCATGGTGCTATCTCTCATTGGTTTACCCACCCTTCTAGTTGGATTACTACATGATTTTCCCAGAGTTTGGCAAGCTCCTGGCTTGTTTTAGCTGTTCCTTTAGTTGTGCTAGGGGAGAGTGCCGAAGTGTGTTCTTTTTTAATCTGGGTGGGGTAGATTTATCTTTATTTTGTCACTTCCGATAAATCAAGAGAATTTTGGGCTGGCTATACCGACCAGATGATGATTAGCCGTATTGGTTACATATTTTTTATCTCTAGTGGGAGGTGGGGGCTCCAGTATTGAGCTGGACTGTACCACAGCTGATGGACATCACGTCCTGGATTTATTGGGGGGAGGGTCTGCTCCTCTTTTTAACAAGCTGTTACTTGATTGTTTCTCAGTCTCTTAATTGGGCTTGGCATTTGGAATGTTCTCCTGGAGTACCACTGCATCCTTATCTTGGCGCTTTCTTGGGGTTTCTCTGTGTTTATATATCACTAGCGAACTATGGAATATCGCTCCAGCGGGACCCCCATTACCTTTTGTGGGAGCAGGGGTTTATAAGGGTATGGGTATTGTTAGGGCCTTTTATGGTCTATGCTCTGTTTTGGCTGCTTTCTGAACAAGCCCTTGTAAATAGTTCATTGTTTATAGTTGTTTGGGTTGGGGGTTTATGGGATGTTAGGACTTACCCTATCTTATCTCTGTGTCTTAAGTTAGTTTACGTAGACAAAAGGGATTTTGGCTGGGGTTTTGTATTTAGCTCAAAATTGGGAGGGGGAGGCTGAGGAGGGTCAAAGGCTGGTGTCCTGGTCTACCATTATGCACTTGGGGTGGACTAGGGGGGCTTATCAATGATCTATCGACACTGCCTACATCAGAGACTGCATATAACTGGAAGGGTGGAGGGCCTTTTCTCCACTTCACAAAGGGGAGAATAGGTGAGTGTATATGGCCCTCAATTACACCTGTGCACCTCGATTTATTCGGATGATGTTTGATTTTACACCTCTCTATGTTTCAACAATGATGTTTCTCCTTCCGATGAGCTTGTCCTTTCTTGGAAGGCTGATAGCATGTTTTTCTAAAGTGGGGTGGGGGGTGGGGTAGCTGGAGTGTGTTCTGAATTGTTTTTACACAGTCGGTTGGTCTTTATGCATTTGGATTATGGCAAATATGACCATTAAGTTTCTCACTTGGAATATAAGAGGAATCAGGGAGAAGAACAAAAGATACTAGATTTTAAAGCACATATTCCTACTGCAGCGTAAAACTGTTTTCTTACAAGAAACCCATCTGACCATCCAAGAAGCCATTTGGTTATGTAGACAAAATGTTTATCAAGTTTTTGCCTCCGGTGATTCCACCTCGAGTGGGGGGGATAGCTATATTAATTCTCAGGCCAGTTTCCTTTCAAGCTAATTTAGCAGTGTCTGATCCACAGGGTCACTATGTTTTGGTCAAGGGCATCTTGGATCAGAACGAGGTGGTCCTTGGTAGTATGTATGGCCCCGTGGGTGGGGACCCTAGCTTTTTTATGGAGCTAACGGACAAACTTGCTACTCTGTTGCCTTCCACTCTGATCCTTGGTGGGGACTGGAACACCCCACTTACACAAGACCTAGATCACTCTCATTCCTCCCACAGACCCACCACACTGTCTCAACGGGCCTTGGGAGATTTCATGGACTCACTTAATCTATGCAATCCATAGAGAGTCCTCAACCCCACCTCTCAGACTTATTCCTTTACATCCACAGTTCACCATACCTCATCCCATCTGGATTTTATTCTTCTAAGCCTTACTGCTCTGCGTACCGTTTGTGATTTGGGTTTCGAACCCTTGTTACTATCGAACCACAATGCGGCCTGACTTCTTCTCTCTCCCCTTTCTGACCCACAGAGGGATACCTCCTAGAAGTTAAATACTCAACTTAAGGAAGAATTCATAGTCTCCAGAATTAAGCCCATATCCATCTTTTTATAGAGACCAACTTAAACTCAGTTCCTTGTGTGGATGAAGACTGGTGTGCTTGTAAGTGTCTTCTCAGAGGGGAGTTTGTCTGTCTTGCCTCTAGGAGAAAGAAGCAACGAGAACATGAAACTACATCTCTGTTGATGAGAATACGAGACATAGAAAAATCCCTCTCCCCTTCTTCACCTCCTGATCTTTTGCTCTCTTCTAAAATTATGAGATAAATACCCCGATATTCTTAGGGAAAAAATTTGCCATTTTTGCTGGTTCAAAAAATTTTGATTGTGATCACATAGTATGTGGGTGTATTTAAGTAATGTGTAGCACTTGAATCAGCCTCCCTGAGGAAGCGCACATGTGCGAAACTGGTCGGGGCTTGTGAGTTTTGCAGATTTCACTTCCTGGTTGTTACAAGCAGCTATGTAATAAATAAGCTCTTTTTCTACTATTTACGGATGCTGGTGCTGCTTTTTCTTTGCTTGGAAACTTTATTACATGTAGTTTTCTGTTTCAATCATGCAATATATTAATTAAAACATTTGCACTCTGATAAAGTGTCAAGTCATTGAACTAATCTATACTTAAATGTCCTCCCTATTCTACAGTTTGTCACTGATGATGGAATACTATTAGTTATTTAGTTATTGTCCCATTTCCCTTCTTAATTATGATATTAAAATCCTCACTAAGATCCTGGCTACTAGATTAAGCACTATATGGTCGGTTCTCCTCAGTCCAGAACAAGTGAGGTTCATCCCAGATTGTAACTCATCTGATCACCTTTGGAAACTTAGTCACATTTTCTCTGTTGCCAGAGATCACCCTGTTCCCATGGCTCTAATTTCCCTTGATGCTGAAAAGGCCTTTGACAGAGTAGATTGAACATTCTTACAAGCCACAATGAGGCAGATGGGGTTCCCTACATCCTTTATCACTTGAATTCACGTAGTCTACTCCTCCCCTACCACCAGAATTTATTGCAATGGATTTTTTTCTTCTTGATTTTCCCTCCATTCTGGCACTCGTCAAGGTTGCCCCCATCTCCATTCCTATTCAGTCTCTACTTAGAACCCCTCATTAGACAAATCAAATCCTCCCCTAACAACTCTGGAGTCTCCACTGGGGGAACCCCATACACCTTATCTGTTTATACAGATGATATTCTTCTTCATCTTGTACATCCTTGCGACTCCTTATCAGGTCCTGAAGGTTATTGAATGATACAGCTCTCTATCTAATTATCATAGAAACATAGACTTTGACAGCAGATAAGGACCGATTGGCCCACCTAGTCTGCCCATTTCCCTACCTACTGGATAAGCTGCAGATCCTAGTTAACCAACAGCCTTGTTTCTTCCTACCCCCCACAAGAATTGCCTTAGGCATTCTTGAATTCTCCCACAGTTTTAGACCCCACAACCTCCTCAGGAAGGCAGTTCCATGCATCCACCACCCTCTCTGTGAAAAAATACTTCTTCACATTGCCCCTGAGTCATCCCCCCTCTATCTTTGCATTGTGCCCCTTTGTTCTTGTGTAACCCCAGGTGTATATCCCAGGAGCTACTACCCCTGCCTGCTTGGCTGGTAGCAGGTTAAGGCTAGATTTGACAGAGTGCCTCCACTCAGAGGTCAGGGTTGGTAGTGGTCAAACTAGCTTAGGCACAGCCCTCTGGGACACTGTGACCCCCAGTTCCCACTAGTGGCTCACACAATACACAATGAGTACCTTCACAATTTACACTTACCACCAGGGTCGATTTCTCCAGTTCAACCCTGAGGACGCCCTGTAAAACAAGGTTAGGCAGCACAAATGACAACAGTACAGTACCCCCAGTACAAATGGAAACCACAGTCAGTTTAAAATGCAGAAACTGTTAGATCTGATTTATTCAGGGGGGTTTTAACAAGGATGGGGCAATCAGGTTAATTAGCTTACTCTCTATAATGATCACACTGTTATGCATGCAGTACAGAATTCCCCCACACTGTCACACACACACACACACACGCACACACACACACACACTGGGTACCCAGGTAAAAAGGCAGTTGGGCTATCCAGGATAGTTGCCCGAGGTAGGGTGGCGTCGCAGCTGGGTGGGGCCCTGTGATGGAAAAACAACATGCACACAGATAATTTGTAATCCGGAGCCGGAGGGCTCAGTTCATGAAAAGAAACACAAAAGACAATCAGATGACACACTGTTGATTGGGAAATGTTGTAGGGAGCTACCCTGATAATTACTGATGGTACCCAGGCTGAACACAGGAGGGATGATACGTGTTCTGGATTGCCAGAAGGAGCAGGGTAGCAAGACAAGAATCTCATGGCAGGGCCCAACGGCATGTGAAAGCAAGCGGATTCAGTCCGATGCAGCTGGGAACAGCTTCCAGCAATTAGCACACAGTTTACAGCAAGAGGGATCTGACTGCGATCCCCTTCCAGCACATAGCACATTCATATGTAAAGAAAGTTTACTGTACCAGGCAGGCGACTCCTCGGTCCTGATTGCAAAATCACTGCTAAACCCGGGAGCACTACAGTAGCTAAAGTTTCTGACAGGCCGATCGTGTTTAGCAAAATCTTCGGTCTTCTACAGGGTTTTTGCACATGTAACCCCCTGCAAATGGGGGTTCCCAAAAGTCTCCTAGGAGCTGGGTAAGTGCTTCCCGCCTGAATGGTGTTCGGTGGTTAAGCCGTTTATCTGTGAGTGTTTTAGAGCCTCTGGTACTGTCTCTTTAAGAGCAGCCTGCTCGCAGGTCAAATTAGCTTGAATGGGGGGGACTGTGTAGTTAATGCTCGAATCCTGCCCTGAGCTGCCATCTGATCGCTCCATTTCTGCAGTCGCTAGGAGCACAGAGGGAGCCCATCTGAAAGATGTAACTGTTTCCTAAAATCATTTAGAGCATTTGTAAAATTGCACTTTGTCTAACCTGCCTTTATTGCAGCTGGGACTCTGTGTGTGTTGCTCCTCTCTTTTGGACCTGAACTGCTAATCTGGGCCAATTGGGTAAGGGGAGCCCTAAAATGGATACTGCCTGAGCCAACCAGAACTTGGACTCTCACCTGGAGGCTGCTTAAAGGGGGAATGTATGGCAGGTGCTTCCGGGAGCTGTAGTTTGAACCTTGGCATCTTTTTGCACCAACAGAGGGAGCCCTGCAGTGATTGACAGTTGAATCCACGAACTGAACCTGTGTGGAGCCTAAGGGAAATGCCCTGAACTGTTCCAGGAGGGCCAGATGCGAGATGACTGTGAAGGGAGTAGGAGCTCTGTTCTGCTGTGGCATGCAGTTCGTGTGGGAAGTGCGTGTAAGGTCCTGAAGTCGGCCTGTACCCGTTAGTGAGTGCTCAATCAGACTGAATCCAAGTTGTGGAAAGAGAAGGAGGAAGTGTGCAGAACCAGGCTTGCCCACGGAAGACCGAAGATTTGCAGAAGTGCGATCGGCCTATTGGAGACTCTGTTGCTGCGTGTGTTCTCAGGTTTTGTAGTATTTGCAATCGGGATCGAGAAGCAGCTGCCTGGTATAGTAATTTCCTTTACATATAAATGTGCCTAGTGTTTGCAGGGGATCGCGATACCTTTTCCCCTTGTTCTGCGAGTTGGGATCTGAAGCTGGAAGCTGGACTCAAAGCTAATCGGACTGCATCCGTTGGCTTTCCAAATCAGTTAGGCCCTGTCACAGGGGTCTCATTTCCATGCCCTGCTCATCCTGCCCATCCAGAGCCACCTCCTCAATTCAGCTCTCGGTTTGGGGTTTGCGAGTACAAATTGGGGTACCTCCCTCACCTTCATTTAATCAAAGTATGTCAACTGATTGTTTTGTGTGCTTCTGTTTGTGGACTGAGCCATCCGGCTCCGGATTACAATTTGTTTGTGCATATATTTTCTTCCTACAGGGCCCCATCCAGCTGCACCAGCCGGCCAACCCCAGGCAATGGACCTGGCTAGCCCCCCACCATCCTGGGTACCCAGAGTGTGACTTTTGGACTCTATTTGCTTGTACATTACTGTGATTTGAATATTGCCAATCAACCTGACTTCCCCCTCCCGTGTTCTAGTCCCCTGAATAAACCAGATTTGTTATTATTGAACTTTATACTGTCTGAAGTGTCAGTACATATAGAATCAGCATTGCAATCTGTGTTTGTGTATGTTGCTTAACCTTTGTTTTACAGGGGGGTCCTCAGAGATGTGTGGCAGAATCCGTCTCGAGGGTAAGTGGTAACTATATGTGCAATCAGTGTTCATATGTGGGGTATTGGGAAGGAAAATCCCGTGAACCGTGTGGGCCATTAATGGGGACAAAGGGGGGGTCACAGTGTCCCAGAGGGCTGTGCCCGAGTTAGTTTAACCACTATCAACCCCAACCTCTCGGTGGAGGCACCCATCATAGAACCTAGGCCCCTCAACCTGTCAGTAGCCAAGCAGGCAGGGGTAGTAGCCCTTAGGATAGCGCCACCTGGGGGTTACACACATTTTTCCTAAACTTCCCCTACTTAGCTCCATCGCATGCCCCCTTGTTCTAGTGCCTTCCTATAGACCCTCCACTTTCACCTTGTTCACTCCTGTGAGGTTACTGTAGGTTTCAATTATGTCCCCTCTTGCTCTCCTCTCTTCCAGGGAGTACAAGCTGAGTTCCTGCAGCCTTTCCTTGTATGGCTTCTCCTGCAACCCCCCCCTCACCATTTTGGCTGACCTCCTCTGTGCCTCCTACACCCTTTCAATGTCCTTGCAAAGGTGCGCCCTCCACAACCGGGCATAGTACTCCAGGTGGGGCCTCACCAGTAAGCCATACAATGGCAGTACCACCTCCCTCCTCCTGCTAGAAATCCCTCTCCCACTGCACCCCAGCATCCTGCTAGCCTTTCCCACTGCTTTGTCACACTGCCCAGCTACCTTGAGGTCATCAGCTATGATAACCTCTAAGTCTCTTTCTTGCTTGGTGACTGTAAGCTCCACTCCCCCCATCTTATACACGGTCCCTACATTCAGTGCACAGCATAACCTTTCACTTTTTGGCACTGAAACCCAGCTGTCACCCCCAGACCATTCCTTTAGTTTCTTCAGATCCCTCTGCATTTTCACCACCCCTTCCTAGGTGTCAACCCTGCTGCAGATTTTTGTATTATCCACAAAGAGACGCACCTTCCCCTCAAGCTCCTCTGCAATGTTGCTTTTGAAGACATATAAAAGGACCAGCCCCAGCACTGAACCCTGTGGTACCCTACTAGTCACTCTCCTGGTACATCTTGCACACACTCTCCTGGTACATCTTGTACACACTCTCCTGGTACATCTTGTACATACTCTTCTGGTACATCTTGTACACACTCTCCTAGTACATCTTGTACATACTCTCCTGGTACATCTTGTACACACTCTCCTGGTACATCTTGTACATACTCTTCTGGTACATCTTGTACACACTCTCCTAGTACATCTTGCACACACTCTCCTGGTACATCTTGTACACACTCTCCTAGTACATCTTGCACACACTCTCCTGGTACATCTTGTACACACTCTCCTGGTACATCTTGTACACTTAGTGCTGATTTGTTTATTGTAGTTAGCATGTTCGGTTGTTTGTAATTTTTCCTTTCCTGTATGTAATCCATATCCCCCAGCCTCGGCTCAGTGTGCCTTTCCCAGTAACCAATTTTAAAATAAAAATAAATAAATAAACAAACAAACAAATAAATAAATAAAATTGCCGGTGTGGCTACCATTTACCACTAATCTTTGCCTCCTACCCCTTAACCAGTTTGAAACCCAGCTTGTCACTTTTTCCTCCACCCCCAGGCTGCTTACATAAATACGTATATACATAGATGTCGACTGCAGATAAGGGCCTACAGTCTACCCAGTCTGCCCATTTGCGCATGTACTGTGCTTCTTCAAGCTTCCCTAGATCTAGGTTGTCCCCTTCCCTGACTACCAGGATCCTCTTATGCTTATCCCATGCATTCTTAAATCCTGCAATCATTTCTGCCCCCACTGCCTCCTTCAGCAGGGTGTCCCATTTGTCCACCACCCTCTCTGTGAATAAGTACTTCCTCATGTTTCCTCTGAACCTCACGCCCTCTAGTTTCATCCTGTGTCCCCTTGTTCTACAGCATCTTTTTCTACGAAAAATTGTGTTTTTCTGCACCTTGTTCTTCCCTGTGAGGTACTTAAATGACTCAGTCATATCTCCCTCTCCCTTCTGTCTTCCAGGGAGCACATATTTAAGTCCTTCAGCCTGTCCTCATAGGTTCTGTTATGTAATCCTTGCACCATCTTGATTGTCCTTCTCTGAACTACCTCCACTCTATGTCCTTACGTAAGTAAGGTCTCCAGAACTGGACACTGTACTCGAGGTGTGGCCTCACTAATATCTTGCATAGTGGAATTATGACCTCCCTTTTCCTGCTGTTGATACCCCTGCCTATGCATCCCAGCATCCTGTTTGCTTTTCCTGCCGCCTTGTCGCACTGGCTCCCCACCATGAGGTCAGCAGAAATGATAACCCCTAGGTCACTTTCCTGCTTGGAGCATTCTATATTCCACCCCGCTGATATGCTGTTTCTAAGTTCTTGTGCCCCATGTGCATTATTTTGCACTTCTTTGCATTAAATCTCAACTGCCACTCCCTTGACCAGCCCTCAAGCTTCTGCAGGTCTCTCCTCATTCTATCCACACCCTTCAGCGTGTCCACCCTGTTGCAGAGCTACGTGTCATCAGCGAGCAAGCAAATTCTGCCTTCTAGGTCATCTGTAATGTCACTGATAAAGATGTTGAAGAGGACTGGCCCTAGCACTGATCCCCGTGGCACCCCACTGGTCACCTTTCCCTCTGTGCAGTGACAGCCATTTACCATCACCCTCTGTGTCCTGCTATCCAGCCAGTTCCCCACCCACTGCACCACAATCCTACTCACTTCCATGTTCCCCAGCTTGTTTAACAGCCTTCTATGTGGCATAGTGTCAGAGGCCTTGCTGAAGTCCAGATAGGCCACATCCACTGCCCCCCCGATCTACCTCCCTTGTCACCCAGTCGAAGAATTCAATGAGGTTACTCTGGCATTACTTTCCTCCAGTAAAACCATGTTGTCTTGGGTCCTGTAGACCGTTGACAACCAGGTGTTCCACTATTCTTTCCTTCAGTAGCATTTCCATGATCTTCCCCACTACTGAGGTCAGGCTGACTGGTCAGTAATTTCCCGCCTCCTCTCTGTTCCCACTTTTGTATAGGGGGAATACATCAGCTGTCCTCCAGTCTTTGGGTACCGCTCCTGTTTCCAGTGACCAGCTGAACACGGTTGCCAGAGGTTCAGCCACCACCTCCCTTAGCTCCCTCAGCACCCTGGGTTGTACCCCATCTGTCCCAATAGCTTTATCGACTCATTCCTTCCAGTTCCTTTAGGGCCCTTTCCTGTGGAAAATGACTTGTATCCATTTCCGTGCCCTTCCTCCCTTTTCTACTCCCTTCAAGACCATCACCTGCCTCCTCCTCTGTAAAGACTGAGCAGAAGTACCTGTTCAGTATGTCTGTTTTGCAGTTGTCATCCTCCACTCTACTCCCGTTCTTCCCTTTCAGCCTCACTATCCCTCCTAGTCTTCCTTTTTTCATTGATGTACCTGTAAAAGGTTTTGTCCCCCTCTACCCACTGATTTCGCAACGCATTCCTCTGTTTGTGCTTTGGCTGCCCTTACTGCTCTCCCTGCCTCCCTTTGTTTCTCCTGGTACCTCTCCCTGTCCCCTTCTGCCTGTGTCTCTTTGTACTGTTTGAATGTGATTTTTTTGGCTTTCACTTTCTCAGCCACCCCCTTGGAATACCATAATGGTCTCCTCTTCCTTTTCCCCTTGATTACCTGTTTTGCATATAACTGTGTTGCTCCTTATCCTTGATTTTAATACCGCCCACTGCAAATTTTGCTTTCATTTGTAAAGTGCTACAGAGATGGATGGTAGTTATTTATTTTTCTTTCACTGTTTACTGCACCGTTAAGGATTACTACACGTAGATAAAGTGGAAATTTTAGGCAGTACTGCACATTTGTGCTCGGAGCTCTGCCCCTGCATTTTTCTTTTTCTGTCTCCTTCTGATTTGCTCCCACTGCCCCCTTAGCCACCAGTAACTCCTCCCTATCCTAACCAACTCCCCAACGTAGCTCTGAACCTCCCCTGCTCACACTCCTATTGTAAGCCTGCCTTCCTGCCTCTTTTAGGATTGTATTACATTCTCTGTTGTTAGCCTGCCTACCCGCCTCCTCTAGGACTGTAATACATTCTGTTTCTCTGTCCCTTTATTTCAGGGTCCATCCAGCCCTCTATGGGCGTGAGAATCCCTCAACTTGAACCCATCTGGTTCGAATTCTCCCTGCATCACACAGCTGCATGGCAGCTCCAAAAAGAAAGGTAGGTACGGAGAGGGTCTTGTACCTAATTCAAATGTTGGTGCCTTCCCTGCTAGGCCATTTCCATTGGCACACGGAGCTTTGCTTCCAGCACTAATTCCCCAGGCACTAGCCTATTTTTTTGAATTAATTGCAGAGCTCACAGTGCTCTGACTTTACTGCTACAAATTTTGCAGCCACCCGTCCCCTGCCCTTATTAAATACACTTCCTCCCCGCCCCCTTTTCAGGCTCATTCTGTCCCTTAAAGGGGTAAGTGCCCTGAAGTTTTCCTTTGTCCCACAACTCTACCTACCCATCCTCCCTTAGTCTTTGTCTTCCCAGATTGAATGCTGCAGAAACCTATATTAGTGCCTAATCTGGCTCCTTAGATAAAAGAGGTCTACCCTTATTTCTTGATGAAGCAAATATCTCTGAAGCGTTTTAATTATTTATTTATTTGTTTGTTTGTTTTTTCTTGCTTAATTACCTAATGTGTTGGCTACCCCAATTTCTTGAAGGATAACGTTACTTAAGTCTAACAGTCCAAGGGCCTAATCTTTATTGGCTCCCTTGACCTTCAGGAAGCCAAACCCTCAGAGGGACCTAGTTGCTCCCTATAGCTTTTTTCTACAATCATATTCCTGGTATTGTACTGAGTATCCACCATATATGACACAGTTCCTTCATCCTCATATACAACCCCACCATGGGACGGTTCACTACAGATCTATATCCATATGGACTGCAGTTCACCCTATCTTATGTCTTATTGCTGCTATGCAACCCCATCTCACAAATAGCCCAAACCCTAAGACAGATGCCCCTAATTTAAATTCCCATGATATCCTCTTTCTGCAGAGTAAGCTGCCTAAAGATGCCCCAACTCTACAACTTTCTTATACTGGAACTTCCTACATGGGGGTATTAGAACTTTTTAGAAATATGAGACCACAGTTCTATTGCCATATCCCACTAAGAAGGCCAGAGATTGTTTTGTTTTATGCTCAATCTCTTTACTGTTATTACGCTGCTATGCAGACAAGGCAATTGTATTCTACTCCTCGCAAACAGACCAGGCAACACCTTCTCAAAGTCTTGATAAACGGAATACTAAAGCTTCTCCTGTTGATGCTACTCTGCTCTGGCAACATGGAATTAAACTCAGGACAATTCACGCCTATTGCTGCCCCAGCTGAGCTAGCCCAGCAAAAAGGTATCAGCATATTGCACTTTAACGCATGCAGTCTGTTGAAAAAACTTGATCTAGTACATGCCTGGGTACTACACACAATGCCAGATGTACTGGTGATATCAGAATCATGGCTGAGGGGTTCCACCCCCTGACCACAGTGTCAATGTCCCATCATAGAACATCTTCAGGGCCGATAGACCTACTAGATGAGGTGAGGTTGCAATATGTGTGTCAGACAAATTCTCAGCCTCAGTTATTGACTCTTCCTCTAGTAACAAAGAATACGAAAGTCTAGCACTAAAAATCTCTCTCACTCTCAAAATGAATCTGTTTATGTGGTAGGCTGCTACAGATCCCCATCAGGAGAGCTAGAGCTACTAAACTTTCGTTGCAAAATTTTAAACTCGACAGATTCAGAAATCATCATCATGGGAGACCTCAACCTAGACTGGAACTCTATCTGTTCACTACATCTAAAGGACTTCTGTGATGCCTACGGGCTTTATCAACTAATCTCAGAAACGACACGTCCCAACAATAAAAACCCGGTGCATCGTACGCTCCTGGATTTAATCTTGATTAACAAACCCTATAAAATCTTCCACGTAGGAGTATTTCACACTGACATTAGTGACCACAGGGCTATAGCTTGCGTAAGGCACATGCCAAAAATATCCTCCGGGGCAGGGTACACCAACAAAAGGAGTTACCGCAAATTCAATCCCACAACATTCTTAGTTGATCTTAGCAGAATTAGATGGCAGGAATTTAACCCTGCTCAATCTGCCACTGATGCCTACACTACCTTTCAGACTCTAGTCCTAAAGGTGATTGACGCCCATGCACCTGTTGTAAAATCCAGATCAAGGAAAAAATCATGTCCCTGGTTCAACAGCATCTTAAAAACAGCCCTACCCCACAAGGATGCTCTCTGAAAAAAGGCTAGAAAAAACAAATTGGAATCAGATTGTGCTGCCTTTAGAATGATTAGGAATCACTGTACCAAACTATTCAGATCTGAAAAGGCAAATTACTACCAAAGTGCGTTAGAGTCCAACAAGAATAACAGTGCTAAATTCTGGCTTGAATGATGTAGAAGGACATAAATTGTCCTCCTCATTTACATCCAAAATCATGTCTGGAGATACTACCTGCACCAACAAACATGACATCTTAGAAGCTCTCAATAACCTCTTTGCCACTGTTTGGCATAGCCTTTGATACCTCTCCAGTAGGCAAATTGCTGAACCAGCAAACCAGCATCACTACACCTTGGACCCCTTCCAGCACCTCCACCTGCTCTACCAAATTTAGTTTCACTCCTGCCTCACTCAAGCAAGTTGAAGACCTCCTAACCCACCTAGATATTGAAAAAAAAGTGCAGGGGCTGACCAAATTGCCCCCCTCATTCTGAAACTAGGCTATTATCATCTAGCCCTGCAAATCACACACCTCTTCAAATATGTCACTCTTTCAAGGAGCACTGCCTCCAGTATGGAAAACAGCCCATGTCATCCCTCTGCTCAGATCTGGTGAACTGAGTGACTTGAACAACTACAGACCCATCTCTCTTCTTCCAGTTCTGTCAAAACATCTTGAAAAGCTGGTAAACTGTCAACTATGGGAATTATTGGAGAATCACAACCTACTAAACCCTCTACAGTCTGGCTTTAGTCCAAGTCACAGCACAGTCTCTGCATTAGCCAAGGTTACTAACGATTGGCAAATTGCACTTGACGCGAGGAATCATGTCGCTATGCTTTTCCTTGACTTAAGCAACGCATTTGATACGGTGGATCACAGTCTGCTACTGGCCCTGTTACATCACATCAGGCTGGATGATAATGCCCTAAAATTGTTTTCATGCTACCTTGTTGGAAGGCAGCAACAGGTGACGGTGCAGGGCGACCTTTCTCCCTGCAAAATCCTTCCAAGAGGGGTACCACAAGGTTCAATCTTGGGCCTTTTGGTATTCGCAATATACATAAACAACATTGACTACAATATTACATCTGCCAGTATTCACCTATTTGCAGATGATACTGTGCTTTATGTCTCTCTTCCTACCACTGAATCTGCCTACAGGAATTTACAGCAAGAATTTAATATCCTACAGCAGAATCTGCTACATCTGAAACTTCTACTCAATGCCCCCCAAAAAAAGTCATGTCCTTCTCCCCATCAACTAATGCATCTTCTGGATCTCATCAGCCTGCCAATATGCATATAGTATCTATGCAGGGTGACACCCTGGAAATAGTGTACAAATTTAAGTATCTAGGCTTCTGGTTGGACTGTAAGCTCTTGTATATCCCTCATGTTGAAGAACTCTCCGAAAAGCTAAAATAAAGGCTGGGATTATTCCTCCATATCAAATGTTTGCTTACCTATGAAGCAAAACTATGATTAGTCAAAACAATATTCCTTCCACTAATTGACTATGCTGACTTTCTTTACAGTCATTGTCCCAAAACTGTCCTTACTAAGCTGGACGTCCTGTGCCACACGGCCTTAAGATTTGAGACAGACTCTCCGTTCAAAACACGCCACTGTTCACTTTACAGCCAACTCGACTGGACTTCCTTATCTGCCAGAAGATGGCATAATGCCTCCTTCTGGACCTTCAAAGCCCTCACTAACAAATTCCCTCTTTATTTATCCAGTCTCTTTAAATCAACACCTTGCACATACTCACTTAGGAAATATGATTATATCTCGCTTGATACCCCCCCCAAGGTAAATCTCATTTTGACACCGTATCCATTAGCCACGCCTTACCAGCCTTACGGAACTCCCTTCAAATTACCCTAAAACTGACTCGCCTTGTTAGACTATCCTCCTTTTAAATCTCTTCTGAAACCTCTGTTGAAGGAAAACTGCAAGTGCTATGCCTAGGGCCCCCCCCCTTTTGATATTCTATATGGCACTTACCACTATATTTGCCCCCGGCTCTCCATGCTCCCCTTCTTTCTTTTGTTTTGCACTCCTGTCTGTCTATGCCCTGCTACTCCGTGAGCCTCTCTCCCCTACGCCTCCCCCCTCATCCTACTTATCTTCGACTATGCCTACTTCACCTTATGGATCATGCTCTACCTTCCCCCTTACCTCCTTCCATTCCAGTCGTATTATTCAGTCAGCTGCTTGCACTTATGCAGATATGAAAAAATCTGAGTAATCTGACTGTACCTTGTTACGTATTACTCACTATATTGTGTGAAGTATTGTATAAATCTGCAGTGTTTTCCTTTTATGTATACTATGTGTGTCATCCCAGGACCACCTTGCAAATTAGTATCTCAATGGTGTCTTTCCTGGTTAAAAATAAAATTGAATTGAATTGTTCCTCCACCCCTAAATTTCTTCCTATTACAGCTAGTGCCTCTTCCAAGCATTTCCCCATTTTTCCAAAATCTGCCCTCCTAAAGTCAAGGATTCGAGTTTTTGTGTGGCTGGGCTCTGCCCCTTCAGTTATGCCAAACTACACTGACTGGTGGTTGCTGTTCCCCAGGTGCTCCCCTACTGTGACCCCTGTCACACTGCCCCCATTTGTGAGCACAAGGTCCAGTATTGCTGTCTGCCATGTGGGTTCCACAACCAGTTGTTTAAGGAAGGCTCTCTGTAGGGAGTCCAGGATAAACCTGCTCTTGGTTGATGCTGCTGCTGGGAGGCTCCAGTCTATGTCTGGAATATTGAAGTTGCCAACCAGCATTATCTCTCTTTTCTTCCTATTGTGTGCCATCCTTTGGATTGTCAGAGCATCTCCCCGTCCATCTCCTCCCCTAGGGCTGGTGGTCTGTTAATTACTCCATGTGGATGGCTGATCCTGTTCTTTTCTCTAGCTTAACCCACAGTATCTCCCCCCCCCCTTGTTCCCCTCGAATCTCTGTGGCCTTTATGTTATCTTTCACATAAAGCACCACTCCTCCCTCCTTCCTGTCTCCTCTGTCCCTCCTGAATAGATTGTAGCCTGGTATGGCCATCTCCCAGTCGTGGTTATCATTACACCAGGTCTGTGTGATGGCCACAATGTCCAGGTCTGACTACGACATGGCTGCCTCAAGGTACTCCATCTTGTTACTAAGGCTCCAGGCATTGGCACACAGGGCTCTCCAGGATGTGACTTCCCTACCCTGTTTGGTTGCCATAAGCTTCCCCCTTTCCTGGGTGCTCTTTTTCCCTGGTCCTCCCTGTCTTCTGCCCTTATGTTGAATTCTGCCCTGTCTGCCTATCTACTTGTTGGGTACTCGTGTAGAGCATGTGCTCCTGGGGGGGATACTAAGCCTCTTGACCTTCCTGACTCCCCCCCCAATGGCCAGTTTAAATGCTTGTTGCCGGAGCATTCAAACCTCCCACTTAGGACTCAGGTCCCCTTCCCAGATGGATGTAGGCCATCATCCTTATACAGGGTCGCATCCTCCCAGGTGGGGCACCAGTCCCCCATGAAGCCAAAACCCTCCTTTCCACACCATTCCTTCAACCAGGAGTTGAATTTCTTGATGTGGAGTGACCTAGCCTCCCCCTTGCTGTGGACAGGTAGTACCTCTGAGAAGGAGATGGAGCATGCTATCTGCTTTAGGCTCCCCCCAACTTCCTGAAATCCTCCTGGATTCTGGCTATCTCCACTTTTTCCCCTGCCAGGTCATTGTCCCCAGGTGGACAATGACATCTAGTTCCTCCTTCCTTACCATAGCCCTTGCAATCCTATGGATCCACTTCCCATCCCTCTATGCAGTGCTTCCTGGAAGGCACTTGACCTCCCTCTCCCCCTTGCTAGGTGCCCCTAACTTCACTCACTGGACAACTGAGTCCACCACCAGGAGTTTCTTAACTAACCTCCTGTGCAGCACAGTGTCGAAAGCCTTACTGACGTCCAGAAAGGCTATGTCCACTACTGTCCCTTGATCAACCTCCTTGGTACTCCAGTCTAAGATATTATTTTGACATGATCTCTCCCATGTAAAACCATGCAGCCAGTGGTCTGCAGCTTTTTTGCCTCCAGGTGCTCCATGAGTCTCTCCTTCAGTAGCGTCTCCATTAACTTTCCCACCACTGATGTGAAACTGACTGGCCTGTAGTTGCTAGCTTCCGAGAGTAACAGCAGAGTCACACCAAGGCAGTCTGGGATGTTCAATAACACAAATTCACATTAAGAGAAGAAAGTCACAGCACTCACCCAACACACTGAATATAAGGGAAGTCTCACTTGGATCTTTGCCTTTTAAAACTCCATTTATTCAAAGAAGCAAGATAAAATGACCCTCCTAGGTCAGGGAGATGGACAACAAAGCTCTAACGTTTCACCTGATCACAGTCTTTATCAAAGAGGATGGACATTAGGACAGTTTGGATCCGCCTTTTGGTGCCTACTCTTGGGCTCACATATTAAATGATGCTGGTAGGCAGAGAATGGGACATGACAGAAGCCAGCTGCTTCAATAAGAATAAAAAAAAAATAGAAAGACAAAATGAAAGAATTGATGCTTCTGATATAGACGAAGGCTCCGATCATGAATGGGACATGGTATTTACAATTATTGCTGATAACAAGAGTAGACATCAAAAAGTGGGTCCAAACTGTCCTAAGAAATGATACTGAAGACTTAAAAAGTTCTCCCAGTAAGGTTCGTGAAGGCAAGGCAAATTTTATTTCTGGGCCGTCCATTCCCTGAGGCTCTGGGCACCTCACAAAGCATAACAAAAATAAAAACAACAGATAAAGGCCGGCCCGCCGGCACAGCGGTAGAGCTACCACTAGCAATGCCAGTGACCCAGGTTCGGAAACGAGCTCGGGAGCTGAATGGCCGGCTGGGGAGGCAGAGTGTCCAGGAGACAGCTCGCCTTCTCTGGGAGGGAGGGGGAAGCTGGCTCGGCCTTGACTGGCCCCAAGTGGAGGCCTGGGGTACATCAAGTACCCTGCCATGCAAAAGAGGGGAAAATGCATGGCAGACGTTGGTGGGTACACCTTGACGTTAGGGCACATGTCACACCCAGAACACCGGAAAAATTGCTCCCTAGGATCCTGGAAGACAGAGCACCTCAGCGCAGACCCAAGGCCCACTTGTCTGTCCCATTCCGGTACCCTGATGGATGGTAGTTGTTCAGGGGTGTACAGGCCCCCACCTCTGTCCCCGCCTGGGGATCAATCCAAGGCTACGTGGAGGGACTACCATGGGCTCTAGGTAAGGTGAGGCAGGGCAGACGCAATTGCTGACTTCTGAGGTGGCGGAGCTTAGGGACAGGCGGAGTACAAACAGAAAGTTAAAAAAATAAACAAACAAAAAAAACCAGATAAAAACATGATACAATTCCTAGAATAACTAAAAATCAGCATAACTATTATTAACATTAGCAACTGAAAATTAGAGCGGTTGGACAGGGAAACCACTCCATGAAGGAATATTTGAACTGTTTTTGTGCAGAAATGTGAATGGATGTTATACACTAAGTGCATTTAATGTGTTTATATAAAATGTATAAATCTGTGTATCCAGTGAGGATATAATCTGGTTGGGCAGTTGCAGATTTTTTTAAAATGATTATAAAATATATAAATGAACTCTTTTAGATCCTGATGAAGTAGTGAGTATCACTACGGAACGCAGATCATAGTGTGGTGTTGTATTTCGAGAGGTATGTGAAATTAAAAAGAACCTAATACATATACTGGTGAGTGGGTCTGTCCGTCTTCACCTGTGTGGTTCTAGCCTGTATACCACCCATCCTGATATTTCATAGAAACACAGAATTTCTGCTAAGGGGGGTGCCCAATCCCTTGTTGGCTACAGCCCCCCCAAAAGAAACAGTTGGGTGGCATGCTAGGAGCCCACCCCAGCGTGCCAAATGCCCCTGTCAAACCAGAAAACCGTCCCGCGATGTTTTTTTTTTAACCTGAAAACCAGAAAGCAGTCCTCATAGAGTCCGTTACCACCCAACCGCATCCCACTCTCTACCCTACCTCCCCACCTCCCCCATACTTACCTCCGGAGCATGGCGCGACGATCTTCGGTGGACTGGGAACACGTCTGCACTCTTCAATGCTGACCGCAAACTGAGGAAATGCCAGTAAGCTGTATAATGGCATAAATGCATGTTTTTTTTTTTTTAACTTTGATGCATATCGGGCATTTTTCGGAATTTTGCCACCAAATTTTCAACATGGGGTTTTTGGGACCCCTCCTCATGAATTCAGGCACTGTCATGGCATTATTTGGTCACAAAAGGTGATTTCGCGGTCACTGCGTGGAATCACCTTTTGGGACCGATTACTGAAACGACAGTGAACGGTATACCTGTCATTTTTCACATCCTGACTGAAATGTGGTTTCGCACTACCGGCACAGAATAGCCTAGTCGCTGTGGGAAATCAGTGTTTGGGACACATTAAGAAAATCACAGTGACACTGTTCATGAGCAGAGGTCCTAAAATGCCTATGTTGAAAATTTGGTGATGAAAGTCCATAAAATGACTGTGTTACAAGCATGCATTGCGCAGTTTCCACGCATGCTCGTAACTCCGCGAATTTTTAATATTTTCACTCCAGATTTTCAACACTGCCATTTTTCGACACCTTCTTATGAACAGTACAGCTGTCATTTTTCACATCCTGGCTGAAATGTGTTTTTGCACTTTCGGTGCAGAATAGCATTCGCTGTGGGAAGTCAGTGCTCGGGACAGATTAAAAAAAAATCACAGTGATAGTACTCATGAGAAGAGGTGCCAAAATGCCAATGTTGAAAATTTAGTGAGAACAGTCCATGAAATGACTGTGTTACGAGTGTACGTTGCACAGTTTCCACACACCCTCGTAATTACGTGCATTTGTAATATTTTCACTCCAGATTTTCAACATTGGCATTTTTTCACACCTCCTTGTGAGCAGTACAGCTGTCATTTTTCATATCCTGCCCAAAATATGCATTTACACATCTGGCGCAGAATAGCGCGATAGCTGTGGGAAATCAATGTTCGGGACATATTAGCAAAATCATAGTGACACTGTTCCTGAGCAAAGGTCACAGAATGCCTGTGTTGAAAATTTGATGAAAAAATTCCACTAAATGACTGTGTTACACACATGCGTTGTGCAGTTTCCACAAAAGCCTGGATGTTCAAGTATTTTTAATATTTTCACCACATATTTTCAACATTGCCATCTCTTCACAGCTCTCTATGAATGGTACAGCTGTCATTCTTCACATCCTGCCCGATCTGCGTTTTCATACATCTGGTGCAGAATGGCACGGTCCCTGTGGGAACTCAAAGTTCGGGACACATTAACAAAATCACAGTGCCACTGTTCATGAGAAAAGGTCCCAAATGCTTTCATGAGGTGGTGGTCACAAAAAGGCCATGTTGAAAATTTATAGTGTAAATACCAACAAACTCCCGGGGCGTTAGGGTGTCTAACCATAACGTCCCACCCAGTGCAGACTGACAGGCATCAGAGGTGTGATTTTGGATTGCCGACTGTAATTCTCATGCCATTCCACCCCCCCACCACTCTGCAGCCAGTGACAGGCATTGAGGTGTGCCTTGAACTCTTCGCGGCCCCACAGTTCACCTCATTCTCCTATACTGCACCCATTTCAGCCTAATGTCCTTTTGGAATAGGGTGACTGTACAGCTGAACACCTCAAGGCACACCTCAACACATGTCGGTGCCTGCAGGATAGGGTGAAGTGAAATAGTATGAACGTTATGGGCAATGACCCAAACGCATACCCCAATGCCTGTCCATCTCTGCAGGGTGGAGGTAGGGTTGGCGTGAAGTTCAATATTTCACTGCCATTCCTATTCTGCATCTCTCTAACTCCTGCATTTCCAATGTTAATACCAGCAAGCAAACATTCAGCATTGACAAATGCTTGTTACGAAGAGGGACAACTGTGGCCTTCCTCCAGTCTGCAGGAACTTCCCTGACCTCAAGCGAGAGGTTGAACAGTTCAGTCAGCGGTGCCACCAGGTCTTCCCTAAGTTCCTTCAGTATCCGGGGGTGTATTTCATCAGGACCCATGGTCTTGTGAACCCTAAGTTTTTCTAGTTCCTTCAGGACACTATCCCTTGTGAAAGTTGATGAATTCATATTGCCGCTGTCTGCACTTTTTTCCTGTCAAGGTGGGACCACAACCTTCTTCTTCCTTAGTAAATACTGAGCAAAAGTATCTGTTAAGGATTTCTGCTTTGTCCCTGTCATCCTCTGTGCATTCCCCATCTTCTCCTTTAAGTCTGACTATACCTCCACTGGTTTTCCTTTTCTCCTTGATATATATAAAGAAGTCTTGTCTCCCTTTTTGACTTCCGGGGTGATCCTTTCTTCTGTTTGTGCCTTAGCCACCCTGTTTTGCTTTCCTGCTTCCTTCAATTTCTCCCCGTATGTGTCTTTGTCTTTTTCACATCCTGTTTGTGTATATCTTTTGAAGGCCATCCATATCTCCCTGATCTTGGTGGCCACTTCCTTGGAGAACCATAGCGATTTTCTTCTCTTCTTGGCTTTACTCACATTTCATACATTGTTTTGATGCTCCTATGGTAGCTCCCTTTAGAGATGCCCAGTACTTATCTACTCCCTCTGTCCATGTTAATTTAGCCAGGTTAAGTCTGACTTTCCCTCATTTTATTAAAATCTGCGCGTCTGAAATCTAAGATTTTAGTTTTAGTGTGCTTGATTTCTTTTTCTGTTTTAACCTGGCACCACACCATCTGGTGGTCGCTAGATCCTAGGTTGCTCTTGACTTCTACCCTTGATATGATGTCACTGTTGGTGAGTAACAAGTAAAGGATAGCTTCCCCCTTGTGGGTTCCTTTACAAGCTGTCTTAGGCTTGATAAGGGCAGAGTGTCAAGGAAGTCTTTGCTTCTTGTTGTAGCAGCGGAATGGCTTCCCCAATTTATGTCTGATAAATTGAAGTCACCCACCAATACTCCATCCCCCTTAATACTCATATTGTAAATGGATTCTAGTATCTCCTTGTCCCCCTGCAAGCCGACTGCTGGGGGCTTGTACAATACTCCTACTCTAGTAACTGCACCTGTTCCGGCTTTGAGAGTAACCCAAAGAGCCTCAGCTTCAGTGCAAGTGTCCTGGGCCATGGTAGCTTTTATTTCCTCCCTAATATACATTGCCACCCCACCCTCTTTTCTTCTAGGTCTGTCCCTTTGAAAAAGGCAGTATCCCGGAATAGTTACCTCCCAGTCATGGTTGTCCTTAAACCATGTTTCTGTGATGGAGACCCAGTCCAGATCAGCCTGTGCAACAATAGCTGTAAGTGCAGCCATTTTGTTTGCTAGGCTACGTGCGTTTGTGTACATGGCTTTCCAGGTCTGGTTTCCCCCCTTTTGGGGGGGGTCATTCTCGGTGCCCTACAGGCAGCATGCCTCACACAGCTAGTGTTGGAACCCACTCGGGAGGGAGAAATCTAAGACCTGGTACTCTCAAATGGAGACAGGGAGAAGATCACAGATTTAGAAGTGTGTAGCCATCTGGGAACTAGTGACCACCAAAGAGTGTGATTCACGATAAACACAGCCATAGAGTCAAGCCATACAAAGGCAAAGGTACTGGACTTTAGAAGGGCTGACTTTGGCAAAATGGGCGAGTGCTTAAGGAATACTCTAGCAAATGGGCAGGAAGGAGGGGTGGAAGAACAATGGGGAAAAATCAAAACTGCCATCACAGAGGCAACAAACCTTTGTGTGAAGCAAATAAACAAAACAAAATGAAGTAAAAAACACTATGGTTCTCAAAGGAGGTGGCGGGGAAGGTTAGGGAGAAAAATATAGCATTCAGGAAGTATAAGGAATCACAGAAGGAGCAGGACAGAGAACTGTATCAGTTAAAGCAGAAGGAAGTGGGAAAGGCAGTCAGAGTAGCGAAGGCCCAAACCGAGGAAAAGATAGCTAACTCAGTTAAGAAGGGGGATACAACCTTTTATAGGTACATCAGGGAGTGTAGAAAGACCAAGGCAGGAATAATGAGACTTAATAAAGGGGAGACAAGATGGGCAGAGAGTGACAGTGAAAATGCAGAGATACTGAATGAATACTTTTGCTCAATATTCACAAAAGAGGGTGTCGTCGAGGCACAGGTCAGAAAGCATAGGAAAACCAGGAGCAGTAGTAGAATTTGGCAAAAATATTTATTTACGATATCAGTAACATAATAAATAAACTTGTCCAGAATAACTATGTACAGAGGAGACATGAATTAATTTTCTCTTTCAGTCTGTGTCCTTTTTCTTCTGATCATAATCTATCTTGCAGTAGCAGCTTAGCTCTTTTATAAGTCTTTTCAACCCCCATTCTTAGCAAACATCCTGAGCTTGTAAGTTTGAAGAGCTGCTGGAACACAGTGTGCTTCTTGAGCTTCAGATCCCTACAGCCCTTGCAAAAGGCTCAGACATTTGCACCCAAATAACTTCTAGCTTCCTATAGTCATCTCAAATTATAAATATATATACATTTCAACAGTAACACCATATTTCCCAAACAAAAGTGATCCCATTATCAGTTTAATTTCCATACAGTGATTTGCACATAATTTTATATTAGCTGATGTACAAGGGAGGAAAAATACAGCAAGGGAAAACTGAGAGACAGAGAGAGGCAAAGAATTGTGAGACTGTTCGGGTTGATCAAGTCCGAGGTCTCGCAGGAAAATTAGGTTGCACAACCAGAGAAAAGAGAAAAGCAAAGAATACAGATCCTTGCATTTACACACTTTCTCTATAACAGATGGGACAGGGTTCTATTCTACCCTGTCACAGAAGGGGAGGTACCTAAACCAAACAACAGAAGCACTCTGGACAGGGGGTCGATACCAGTCCATTCACAGAAGAAAGAGTCCTGAAAGAACTCCTAAAACTCAAGGTGGACAAAGCAAAGGGGCCTGATGGGATTCACCTCAGAATTCTAAAAGAACTGAGGAGTGACCTAGTGACACCACTGACTGCCTTTTTTAACAAATCATGGGAGGATGGTGTGGTACATGAGGACTGGAGGGCGGATGTGATTCCTCTTCACAAAAGTGGGAGCAAGGCTGAGGCAGGAAACTACAGACCTGTTAGTTTGACCTCAGTGGTTGGGAAAATGATGGATTCACTTATGAAAGAAAGAATTGTTGAGTGCATAGAGGCCAGCAGGGCACAAGACCCAAGGCAGCATGGATTCACAGCGGGAAGGTCATGTCAGACGAATCTAATAGATATCTTTGACTGTGTGACCAAAGTAGTAGACTAGGGAGGGGCTGTGGATATGGTCTATCTAGACTTTAGCTAGGCATTTGACACAGTCCCACACAACAGATTAATAAAGAAGTTAGCCAGCCTGGGAGTGGGTCCCAGGGTGGTAGCCTGGGTAACAAATTGGCTGGACAACAGGATGCAGAGGGTAATAGTAAATAGAGTACACGCTGAAGAAAGGGGGATTACTAGTGGAGTACAGTACTGGGACCGGTCCTCTTTAATGTCTTTATAGGAGACATTGCAGAGGGGCTGGAAGGAAAAGCATACCTCTTTGCAGATGACACAGAGGTCTGCAACAGGGTTGATACACAAGGGGGGGGCAGAAAGGATGAGAAGGGACTTGTCAAGGCTAGAGGAATGGTCAAAAATATGGCAGCTTAGATTCAATGCGAAAAAGTGCAAAGTAATGCACTTAGGAAACAAAAACCCAAAGTGGAGGAGTACACAATGGGGGGGAAGGTATTAACAACAACAAAAATGGAAGGGACCTGGGGGTAGTCATATCAGATGACCTTAATGTAGACAAGCAATATGAGAAGGCAGTAAGGAGGGCAGGGGGGATACTGGGATGCATAGGGAAAGGCATCACCAGTAGAAAATGGAAAAGTGTTATCCCTCTGTACAGACAGTTGGTGAGACCACATCTGGAGTACTGCATGCAGTTCTGGAGACCCCATCTCCGTAAGGACATAGACAGGATGGAGGCAGTCCAGAGGAGGGCAACTAAAATGGTGCAGGGCCTGCAACAGAAGCCATACAAAGAAAGACTAAAAGTGTTTAATATGTATATCCTTGAGGAAAGGAGGGAGAGTGGGGACATGATAGAAACTTTCAAGTACCTCAAGGGAATAAACAAAGTCCAAGATGAGAGCAGCTTTCAGAAAAAGAGATGCGTAAGAACAACGGGGCACAATTTGAAGATGGGGGGTGGGCGGCTCAGGGGCAATGTAAGGAAGTATTTTTTCACTGAGAGGGCAGTGGATGAATGGAATCACCTTCCTGAGGAGGTTGTGGGGTCAAAAACAGTGGGGGAATTCAAGCATACATGGGACAGACGTCATGCAATTATAGTGAGGGGTAGGAGGAAGTAGGCTGTTGGTTAACTAGAATCTGAAGCTTATCCAATAGGTAGAGAAATGGGCAGACTAGGTGGGCCAAGCAATCCTTATCTGCTGTCAAAGTCTATGTTTCTATATGAATAGACCGCATTCTTAGGAGGTAAGGCACCGATGTATGTGGTGCATAAGGCCTATCTTAGTGAATCTTTTTAATCAAAGTCTAGCCTTAATTACCCTCCCAATGCTACTCACCCGAACAGGGGCTCACGAAAATTCTGAAAACCTCCTCGGCAAGTTTTTGCTGGGGTAAGCTTCCTCAGAGATGTAGCTGTGTCACCAGTTTACCATGCTGGTAAGTTGTTTTAAGACTCACTGTTGTTTCTGAGGTCAGTACAGCTCAAATCACAGCTCATTATCAGAGAAATGCAGAATTACTTAAATGTAGTCTTACAGTATACTAAATTGAGTTAAAGCGAGAAAAAGCAACTACTGAAGTAAAGTATTCCCATTGTAAACTGATTCCAGGTTTGCTTGACAGGGTAAATGATTCTGGATCAGTCCGTTTGGGAGTTGATTCAGCAATGGTCTTGAATCTACCGTGCTGTTTGACAGCTGAAGTACAAGACACTGCAGAATTACAGAAAACCTTGCAACTGAATGGCTGATTCTGTCATGCAGGAATGTGTGCTTTTTTTTTTTTACCCCAGCACTTGATCCTGGTAGAAGCCACAGCAAGCTTGCACCCTCATCAGCTTTCCTTACCTCCAGCTGCATGATCCCTTTGTCTCCAACACCACTTCCTTACAATTTAGAATAACACCTTCTATGACCAGCTGCTCAGAGTTTGGGACTAAAAGGGATAGCAGTTGACATCACAGTAAACAACTCCGCTCTGCAAGCCCCTGCTCCACTCAGTACTCACAGCTCCTACCGCTATCAAAGAAGTGCACTTCCTGTCCAGCTCTGAAATCTGTGTCTCCGCTCATTGAAATCAGCTTATTAATATTTATGAGGTGCAGCAATAGGTGCTGGGGGCTCTTAAACATGGTACTCCTTAAAGTGGCAGGACAGCATATTCAGGTTTGATTTCTTCCTTGCTGAGGCTAAATCAGATGTCTCTCAGGACACACAGTGTACAGGAGATACCTTACTCAAATGAAGTGGTCAGTAAAGTTGGGTGATAACTGGGCCAAAAGTCAACATTGTTTATTACTAATTTCATGAAGTGCCACAGCATACAAATATTAAAAGAGATTCTTTAAAATGTGCATATACATTATTATCAAGATACATTAAATCATATATATCCAAGTTAAATAAATCAGAAACTAAATATCAAATTAAGTTTCAAGGAGGAATCACCTAGTGGAATTTAAAGTGTGACAAGACAGCTTGGAGACTTCTGTAGTGTATAAAATAAAAAAAATGCATCTACACTTCTCTAACAAAGTACGTTTGCTCTTTCCCACAAGATCCCAGGCCAGTGTGGACTCTGCCTGCATAGGGTTACCACCTGTCCTGATTTTCGCAGGACAGTCCTGATTTGGGCAGCTGTGTCCTGCAAAAAAACATGAAAAATACCAAATGTCCTGATTTTATAGTAGAAAAAATATTTTCTAACTTTCCACTAAATGTTCTAGAAAACTACAATAACTTAACTACAATACCTTAAAATGATAAGAAACAATAGAAGCAACTAAGAAACTACAATACTTAGCCTTAATTCTGATTATGTAGGGAAAACAAGACTGTTGTATTGATCGAGGTTACGTACTGTCCTGCGAAAAATCATGTTTCAGTAAGAAAAGTCCCACTTTGGGCTTCTTAAAAGGTGGTAACCCTAAGCCTGCAGTTTTTATTTTTTTTAGTCTTTGGTAACCAGGTAAAGCCCACTAGGCACAAGTGCCTGTTTTCAGGGGCAACCTGGGAGCGCTGGGCGGTTATGTGACTTGCTCAGAGTCACACAGTATCCAAATGGAAGTTGTAAGAATCAAACCAAGGTCTGGGGCTGCTGGATGTACCAAGCTCGTTAACAGCTCATTACTCTAACCTCTAGGCAGCTATACTGTTTCAGTATGGAGTGGATTCTAATTGCTGTAGCTCAGTGATGTATTGCAGCGGGGACTCTAATTGCAGAACCACAGCCTGGAAATGGGTTTTGTTGTAGCTCAGGGAATGAGGAGGAAGAACTAAAAAGAGAACCTCTTCTCTCTAGAAACCATTTGTGACTTGTTATTATGTTGATTTTGCTTCTCATCCTGTATTTTCCTGGAGCAGCACCCTGTTGTTGAAGATAGGGTTGTTTTTCTTGAAGGAACTAGATTCTTGGTAAAAAGAAGATACAGTTAAAATGGAAAGAAGGCAGCTGGAGGTAAGCCTTTATAGGTAGAGCCCTGGCAAACGCCAGGATTTATGCTTACAACAATGCCTTTTTACTACTTTAACTAACTAAAAGAACAAAGGCAGCATTGGTCTTGGATGCTGTTGTGAAAAAGGTACTAATGAGCTGCCTTTTTTCTGCATTATAACACAAATATCAACACAGCTCAGGTTATTTAATTTTTTTTCAACAACCTCAAAAGGACACATTCATATGGCCATCCTAGTTTAAATATTCACGAAAAGCGCTTTTAAATAAGGCATTGGGCTCATGTGCAGCTGGAGGAAGTGCAGAGATAGTCAATGAATGAGTCTGTTCACTATTAAGAGTAGCAACATTTACCTGTCAGGTGGGATGGTTTTGAGGTATGGACCCAACCCCATAATTTTACATACATAGTTGCCAGCAGATTAGGCCTATTGGTCTGTCTTGTCTGCCCGACGCAGTTCACTGGTAGCGCACCTCGGCTGCTCCACCACCCACGATTTCATCCCCCCTTCCCTCCTCATCTCCTCCCTGTACTACTCCGCTGAGCTCCTTGCCCCCTCCCCCTCCACACCATGCCCCTGTGCCTGTCCCATCCCTTCTTGAAACCCCCCACTGTTCCCATTTTTACTAGATCTGGCAGAGCATTCCAGGGCGTCACCACCCTCGCTGTGAAACGGTGACCCCTCGCCTCCCCCTTGCCAGCTTCAGACTATGGCCTCTTGTAGTCCCCCTCTTCCCTCAGCTTGAGCAAACTCTCCCTGCTCCCTCTGTTGAGCCTCTTCAGGTATTTGATGGTCTCTCATATCCCCCCCCCCATCCTCCATGGAGTATATGTTCAGCTCTTTGAGTCTATCTTCATATGACAGCACCTCCATATCACTGACTGTCCTTGTTCTTTATTTTATTGCCTCTACTGAGATGTGGCATTCAGACAAAATACCTAGTTTTCTTATTAATTTAAAAAGGTTTCTGTGTTTTCAAAAACGATAGACAGTGTTGAAAGGATGGGGACTGTTTATTCTATGTCAAAGATCATTACACAGTGTGTCAAAGCCTCTTTCAAAATATAGTCTCCACTTGCAAATTCTTATCACTTATTGTGGTCCTGGGATAGAAAAAATGTATGTCCTTGGCAGTTATATATGCCCGGCCTCGTTGCTAAGACAATGGTATTGACATTGTGTGTACATACAGGAATTCTGTCCCTAGAAATTGAGAAACGTTTCATTTTGGGTGATATGAATTTGAATTGAAATGGAAAATTTACATGTAAATTAGAGAAGTCTTGTGTAATGCAATGCTAACACAGATCAAATTCAATCGCGCAGAGTCAGGCACTCACCCTCTCTACAAATTGACACTTTGGCGCCAGGTTATTGAAGAAGTGCTGCAAAAAATGCCTTTATCCCAAATCCATATGCACAGTAAAAGTACATCTAAAAAGATGAACTGACTGATAACATTTCAGATCTACTACGATCCTTTCTCAAGGGTTGCTTTCCTTAATTACCCATCTCCTTAAATACATGAACACCCAGTCACGTTCTAGTGACGTTAAAATACATATTACATACATTCCAAAAACAGTGTGCCAGTGCATAGCATAATACGTCTGTATTAACAACACTAATATCTTGCATATTCGGAAACCATAAATGTACAATACTTAAACAAACATACCCATGAAACATACAGGCATGTTAAAACAGTTAACCACGTAATACATCTTACATTTTTGTGAACAGTCACAAATTAATCTTCTTGATGTTTTTAGTTAAATAATAAAGTCTTGCTTTTTTCTTACTTCCATAATATAATACACATCATTTCAATCCTTTCTAGAATATTAAACAACAGTATGTTGTTGAAAAAAGCAACACCTAAATAACACTTATTTACCGGCAGGTGCAGTCTCACAGTGATGCATATAATTTTCTTTCTTTTCAACTTTCTGTTTCTAAGCCCCCTGTCATCACCACAGCCAGCCTTTTCTTTCGAGCTCTCATAAGGTGTCTTATGGCTGTGCCCAATCTCCAGGTAACAGCGGCCTATACCCCCATAGTCCCCTGCCCCCGCCAGGTGGGAAGAGGGGGTCTGTTTATTTCCCCCTTAAGCTAGTCATGTCAGGTCAGGGTCCGCAGGTCCTGAGACAGGTCTGGGCTTAGGTGGAAGGGGCTCTTCATCTGGCTTGGCTGTGGGGCCATTTTCCAATTTTGATGTGTACCTCCCCAGACATCAGCCCACAAAGAGCTCAAGGGAGCGTGGGCACACAGAGGTGTGTCTACACTTACTCCGGAGCTCGGTTGGTATCTTCCCTTATTGTGGCACCCCCAAGCTGTACCTCTACCTGTGGTCACCCAGGTGGCACGATAGCAGCAGGAATGATGACCCTCACTCCCCTGGAGGAGGAGGAGGAGTGACTCCCTTGGGATGCTCAAGCCTCCCCCCCCCCACAAGCTCATATCATTTTCTGATTCAAATTACTTCCCTTATACTGGTCCGAATCATTCTTTTATTTTAGTCTTTAGTAACCGGGTAAGGCCCACTAGGCACAAGTGCCTGTTTTCAGGGGCGACCTGGGAGCACTGGGTGGATAAGTGACTTACTCGAGTCGCACAGTATGCAAGTGGAGGTTGTGAGAATCAAACTCAGGTCTGGTCCGCTGGATGTATCAAGCTCGTTCACACCTCGTTCCTCTAACCTCTAGGCTATACTGCCAGCCTAAACTCATATTATTAGCTAGAAAAAGAATCAGAAAAAAAAACCTTTTAATAAATATTTCCCCCTTATTTTAAAAAATCTACTTTAAATATGGTTTTAAATCCAATCTAGTATTTAGACTTTGTTGCACTGAAACTCATTATCCAGAATCCCTCCTGTTTGAGAACTAGGTTATTGTACTTCCACCCAACTTTTACTGTATATATGGATTTGGGATAAAGGCGTAGTTCACAGCACTTCTTCAATAACCTGGAGCCAGAGTGTCAATTTATAGAGGTGGTGAGTGCTTGACTTTGTGTGATTGAAAGTGTACTTACCTGTCATGGGCAATACTATCCCAGTGCAGACTATTTTTGTGTTTCTTTGTTAACACAGATTATAGAGGGACCAACGAGAACAAATTATTCGACTGGTAGTTCCTCAGCAAATGACTGGTAAATGACGCTGCGAAAATAGTTCAATCTGGTATCCTTCCAGAGAGTCTCAGTGATCATTGCCTGGTCTACTGCTGCTGGAATGCAAAACCAAAATCTGTTTCACCAGTTTATGTAAATTCTAGAAATAAAATCCAGAACCAGAGGCTGCACCAGGGTGGGGTGCTCCAGGATAAGCAATTATAGCAACAACAACAAAGTCCTGCACTCACCACTCCAACAAAAGATAGGCTCCAAGCAGAATTTCAAAGGTGCTTCATTTTAATATGAAGTGCGATTCGATGTACAAACACTAGCTCCAGACGCGTTTCTGAATCTTCACGATTCCTTCCTCAATGGATCCATTGAGGAAGAGATAAAGTAGTCAAAATATGTCTGGAGTTGTGTTAGTACTGCACATTGCACTTCATATTAAAATGAAGCACCTTTGAAATTCTGCTTGGAGCCTAACTTTTGGTTGAGAGTGGTGAGTGCAGGACTTTTTTGTTGTTGCTGTAAATTCTAGAAACTAAAAAACTGGATACACCAAACTATTGTGATACCCTCATACAACTTGACCGGTCTTTTTTAGACCAGATTACAAACGTGGATGTTGCACATTCAGCCTTTTGTTTCCTTTTTAATTTGGTCTGCAACAAATTTATTCCCACAAAAAAGAAAACTACCTTAGAATCAGAGACAAGAGGCAGGAATAGGTTACACCTGAGCTACTCCAACTGATGAGGGGTAGAAATAACAGATAAAAGGTTTATGTGAAGACCCACAACACAGTCACATTACTGCCTACAGACAATTATGGAATAAACCTTAAACAACAATTTCCAACCCGAAAACAAGAGAAAATTCTTGGTAGGAATGTGGCTGCGGCCTGGGATCTTATAAATGAAATGTTATGGAAAAAAACGTAAGACTAGTCCAAACATGCTTTCCATAGATTCTGTTTTTTTGTTGGAACCAAGTGATGTTGCTAGAGAATTTAATAATTTCTTTACAAACTTAACATAGTATTTACTGAATGATATTGCTACCTGTTGAGATGAAAATGGGGATTCTAGTTTTCCCATTTTACAGTCCCCCAATTTTCCTTTCTCTCCATGATGTCTGTCATTATTGAACCAAAATAAACCTGAAACCTGTGGCGGGAATTGAGAAGATGGACTACCAGCTCATGAAGGTTATTGCAGATATTACTTGTTTTCTGTTAGCTAAAAAGTTTAACACTTCTCTCTGAGTCACTTACCTACAGTATGGAAAAGTGCAGTTGTAGTTCCCATGCATAAATCAGGAGCTCACGCAAATGTACAAAATTACTGACTAATATCGCATTTGGCACCATTAGTAAAGATCCTGGAACAAATTGTTTTTGAACAGTTAATTGAATATTTCACCAAATATGATGTTCTTATGCCAGCTCAGCACAAATTTTGCCGGGTCACAATACAATGACAGCCTTGGCAGGTTCACTGAGGTGGTCCATGAGGCCTTTGACAAGGGCATCTATTTATGGCTGTCTTCATGAACCTCATCAAGGTCTTCGGCCTGGTTAAAGGAAAACTCTCATTTATTACAATCTCCCTACACCCCAAAGCCTTACCACCTGATTAGGCTTTTTGCAAGGAAAACACTTTTTTTTACATGTTTTAAGTTACTTTACTTCCCTGTTGTAAAGTCTGGGATTCGGCAACATGGCAGATGCTGCATGATTCCATTTCATGTGAAAGTGTAGTGCGCACTGCTCGCTTCAGTACCAGTGTATTGAAGCGAATGATGCAGTACCATACTTTCACATGAAATGAAACCGCTCAGCATCTGCCATGTTGCTGAATCTCAGACTTTACAACAATAAAATAAAGTAAGTTAAAACACATAAAAAAAGTATTTTCCTTGCAAAAAGCCAAACTGGGGGTAAGGCTTTAGGATTCAGTTTATGGCAGTTTTCCTTTAATCATCAGCTTCTCCTAAAATCACTGGGCAAACTTGGATTGTCCAGTAAAGTAGTAGGCTGGTGCCAGAACTACTGTAGAACTGTTTATTCTCATGCCAGTTATATTTAGCACATGGTGCGAATCGACTGCAATTGCACAAATTTAATTTCATGCTCTGCAATTAGCTCCTAGTTTATTTACTTTGAAAATATGCAATTTTGGTCAATCTGTGCCATTTTATTTTAGCGCAGTTATCACTTAAGCGAATATAGCTATAATTATTTTACATCGGATATAACCTTTTCTACAGTATCTTCAGGGACAAATCACAAAGAACTAAAATATCTAGATCCCCCTCTCCCTAGCACTATGGAAGTCCCCCAGTGATCAGTTCTGGATCTCCTTTTGTTTAGTTTATTTTTGAGCACTCTTCAGTCTGCAGTATAGAGGACTGTGTATGAGCACTCATACATAACAAGGTTATTTTCTGATTGAGTGGTTTCCATGGAGACAAGAGACTGCGAGAGCACAGCTCGAGAGGTTTCGTTACCACGGAAACCATGAGATCAGAAAATAACCTTGTCTGTGTATGAGTTGCTCATACACAATCTTTTATAGTGTATGGGCACTCATTCCTGGCAAATGATGTCCCCCAAATCATTTTTTGATTCCTTACTGTGGTGCGCTGCTCCGGCCCTGGTAACTTCCGTGTGGTCTCGTACCACCGTGACCCCTTTAATGTGCATGCACGACTACGTTCAATGATGTTATGCTGCACTGGTGACGTACTCAGTGCAGCATAACAACATCGTGACATAGTCAAGACAGCACAGCAACGCTATATGGAGCATGGATTTCCATGCTTAGCAGCGCTCCACCATACACTATAACACAATTCTTCTTTACACAGACAAGGAAGTGATTTTCACGAGTAGGTCCAGTCTCACTGATTTATCAAAATGTATTCAGTCTGATTTTGATAATATCCAGAATTAGTTTTTTGCTAAACATGCTGGCTTTGAATGCAACTGAAATCAAATCAGTGTTTTGTCATATTGCTGGAAAGAAGCTGTCTTCTGGGTTATTTCCAGAACTAAAAATACTTCAGGGAGCAGCCATTGAGCAAGTGTCAAAGTTTAAATATTTGGACCTCGCCCTAGATGGTACCCTCTCCTATAAGCTGTACATTCTAATTTGATAAAACTGTTGATCAAAGGCTATGTGCTCTTTATAGACTAATTTCTTTCTTAATTCAATCTACTAGGCTGTTGCTTTTTAAGAGTTTTTTTCTTCCCATTATTGAACATGGTATTCTGTTTTACTGTTCAGCAGGGGAGGGTTTACTGGCCAGGATGAGGACCCTTTATAATCAGATTGACAGATTTGCCGCAACCATCATTTTATTTATTTATTTATTTTATTTTGTTATTATTTATTATACAGTATTTTGCAATGCTTATCATTTGTTCATAGATTCAAAGTACAAATTGAATTCTGGCAAGAAAATTCATTATGGGAAAAGTACTGGGTATATTTCATTCCATATTTCAAACTCAAGCTTTAACTGCTTCTACATGTTCAGTCCTACATAATCATTTTCACGTTCCAACTGTGAGAACTGCACTTGATCAAAAATCACTGCTATACAAGGTTCCCTATTTTTATAACTCATTACCCACACAATTAACCTGCACCATGACCAACCCATCTTTCAGATGAGACGTTAAACCGTGGTCCCGTCTGCCTGTTCAGATGGTTGTTCAGGTGGATGGTAAAGAACATAAGCACAGACCGACGTGTAAACAGTCTTTCCATAGATCTACGCCAAACTCAGGCAAAATCACTTGTAGCAAAGACCAGGTGCAATCACTCAGAAAACAAATCACTCTGCTGTAGAGGGTTATCCCTCAAAGTGCCTGGTAATTTATCATGTCTGTCTGAAATAAAATGAAATAAAATACTTCTAAACAGATTTTTTTTCCAAGTGATTGTGCTTGTTCTTTGCTGTTAAAGATCCCATGGCACTTTTCAAACAGAGTAGGGGAAGTTTCCCAGGGTCCTGGCCAAATTTTCCCCATTCACTAAAAATACCACCAACAGCTTAATCTGGATACATTTCCCTTAGGTTCCATCTGTATCTCCCCAACCCACCCTGCAACGAGGCTGAAAATAGGCAGAATTGCCTAATACTCCTTTCCCAGTTAACAAAAGCTAAATAAATAAAATAAATATATATCGCTGCTTTTAGGTGTACTTTAAAAAAATTTTTAATGGCTGATTCCCATTGTTGTTGTACATAGTTTGTCCATGACATATGGATTGTACTGTTGTATTTTTTGTGATTGTAATGTACCTATGTTTGTACTGTTCTGTTCTTTTTATATTTATTCTGGTCGCCCATGACCATGGGTTTTTAGCCCATGGATTTACAAGATTTTAAATAAAGAAATGAAATCAAATAAAATTAAAGACTAAAGTCCAGAGGGGCATCTACGACTCAGCTCAACATGGGTTGGTGCTTACTCACAACAGGCAGCCAGCCCAAGCACATAGCAAAAACAAAGGATGAGTAGCACACAGTGTGTTTGTTGCAAAAAAAAAAATCTATTTATTTATTTTTACTCAAAAAGTTGCAGCTAGTACAAAGTGACACTACAAGTGCAAATGCAAAACACACAGCAGCAAACAGCCAAACAGCAGGAAGCGGCTTTTTTGCAACAAACACACTGTGTGCTACTCGTCCTTTGTTTTTTTCAAAATCAAAGACTACGTTGCAGCCAATTTTAGAACATGGTGATGTCATTGAGGAACAAGTTGTGTCTACACTGAGTCATGCACAGCTTCTTCCTCTGTGACATCACAATGTCCTACAAATGGCTGCAATATAGTATTAATATTGAACATGCTCAGTCATCTATAGCTCTGGAATAATTCCGGCTACAAATGAGCACAGCATCTCATTTAAAAGAGCTTTTCCTGAGTTTTCAAACTATGTCAGCCACTGTACATGAATATTTCCTTTTAACATTCTGTAATGAATACACATTATCCACACACATACTTTTGAAATAGCTTTTCCATTGCTGCTGCTGTTCCTCTTTCTAATGGAGTATCTCCTCATTCATCACTGATAAAATGGCCTACTTTCTGTTCATAGCACCATAAAACAAAACTCGTTTAAGATACGATTGTCACAAACCCACTCAGCAGGTCAGGCCCTCTGCTCCCCACAGTGCAAACCTCCGAGCGCAGTATTGTGAACAGTTAACAGAACAGGGTAACCCTCTTGTCTGTTTGGTGGGTTTGAATCAAACTTTGGTCTCAAGTTCTGGAGGGATTCAAACTGTGAACCTCTTGCTAGCGTACCCAATATACAGGCTCAGATAATTCTGCTCTTTGGGGGGCCAGATATCTTTCGCCTACGGGCACCTAACCAGGTGTACAAAATGAACCCTTAAAAACTGTATGAAAGACCTCAGAATAAACTCTTAATTTTCCCAGTTTGGTAAAACCAGTAAGCTTTGTACAGTGTCAGCTTTAACCATATATGCTTCCCTTGTCAAAGAAAGAATTTCAAAGGCACACCAGGTAGTCTCTAAAAATAGAGGTTCACTTAAAATAGATAAAAAATGTAAAATGTAAAACATAGAACTATAGATCACAAAACATATAATCTTTTAAAACAATAAGGTTTAAAAAGTGCAAATTCCTACCAATAATACACTTAGACCTGTCTACCTAATGTATTCTTATCTTCTTATAGTGTTGTAGATGTTTCTTTTTTCAGTGTCCATATATGTGTGTATCTAAAGGTCTGTTACAGCGTAATTAAAACACTGTCTTGGCCCTGCCTTCTCCATAATGTCACCCAGCTCCTCCTCTGTTTATTAAAAATTATACAATCAGGATGTCTTGTGTCAGGAGGTAAATTAATAGGTGACATCAGCAAAAAACTTGTTTCCCCATATGACTTCCCAATTAAGTCTGTAATTTTCCAAGTCCTTTCTTTCATCCATGAGCAGCATCCTCTCTCAAGGACATCAAAGGACTTTTATGACGTAGCACCTAAGTGCCATAACCTGTATTCTTCCTCTAAACACCATAAAAGTTTATGATTTCTAACCTAGCAGCTGGCAGCTACAATTAAGCTAGATAAACAGGAGATCCTTACTTTAAGTCTCTTCTAGCCTGTAATTATCTCATGGCTTTAATCTTTTAGCTGAAACAGCATGTCTCATGACAGCTACTCAATAACACATTTTTATATTACAAAAAGCATAGATTAATCAGAACCAGCTGTACAGGCGTCACAATCCTTCCTACCTAGACTGAATTTGGGGGCTCTAATCCCTGCATGGGATAAGCTTCCCAAATCAGTTCACTCCTCATAGACGCGAGACAACCCATCCAAGTTCTGATTTTTCGCTTCAGCCTTATGTAGAATTGTCATGTCGTACCCTTGTAAAGCAAGACTCCATCTTAGCAATCTACCATTGTTTTTTCTCATCTGCATCAACCAAACCAGGGGGTTATGGTCAGTCTGTACCACAAAATGCTGCCCATACAAGTATGGCTCCAACTTCTTTAGGGCCCACACTATGGCAAGACACTCCTTTTCCACAGTGGAGTATGCCTGCTCCCTGGGAAGTAACTTCTTACTCAGATGTGCTACAGGGTGATCTTTCCCTTGGCTGGATGTCTGACTCAGTACTGCCCCAATACCTACATCTGAGGTGTCAGTCTGAAATATAAAGGGTCTGCTATAGTCAGGACTTAGTGCCTTCTTCAGTCAGGTAAAGGCTTCTTCACAGGCTGGTCCCCAGGTAATTTTCTTTGGCATCCTTTTCTTTACCAGGTCAGATAGGGGAGCAGGCAGGGTACTGTAACTGGGTACAAATTTTCTATAGTACCCTGCTGTCCCAAGAAAACTCCTGACCTGCTTCTGCATTTCTGGTCTGGGCCATGCCTGGATTACCTCTATTTTCATTTGGTTGGGATGGAGCTGTCCCTGGCCTACCACATGCCCGAAGTATGCCACCTCTCCCATGGCCAACTGGCACTTCTCTGCTTTGACAGTGAGCTCGGCCCTCTGTACTCTGCCCAGCACTTCCCTAAGGTGGGATAGGTTTTCCTCCCAGCTGGCACTAAAGATGGCAATATCATTCAGGTATGTCACAGCGTACTCCTCAGCACCATTTAACACCTGGTTCACCAACCTTTGGAAAGTGGCTGAGGCGTTCTTCATTCTGAAAGGCATTACTTTAAATTCAAATAAGCCTATCGGAGTGATGAAGGATGACCTACACCCTAGCTCTGTCCATTAACTCTACCTGCCGATACCCCTTGGCCAGGTCAATCATTCTAAAGTAGGTCGCCCCTCCCAACTTGTTCAGGAGTTTGTCTGTCTGGGACATCGGGTGGGCATCTGACTTCATGACTGCATTCAATCATTGATAGTCCACACAGAAATGAGTAGAGCCATCTGGCTTGGGCACAAGGACTACGGGTGAGGCCCAGGGGCTGTGGGATCTCTGGATTACCCCTAAATCCAGCATCTCCTCTACTTCCCTCCTAATGTCGTTCTGGACAGCCTCTGACACTTGATATGTTGTCCGCCGAATGGGCGTCTGTATCCCTGTTTCCACATCGTGAGTTGCTAAGGGGGTTCGTCCAGGCTTGGCGCTAAACAATGGGGGAAAGTCTGCTAAAACCTCCCTTACTTCCTGGATCTTATCTGAGGTCAGCTGGGGAGACAATTTAGCTGCCTCCACAGAGGACTCCCACTTACTTACTTCCAGCAAGTCCAGAAGGGGGTCTCCTTGGTCCATCCCCTTCCCCGGACTACACACTGCAAACACCATGTCAGCCCTATTTGCATATGGTTTCATCATGTTGACATGGTACATCCTTTCTGTCTGTCTTCTTTCAGGCAACTCTATAATATAGTTCACGTCATTTACCTTCCTCACCGCTTTGTACAGTCCTGCCCACTCAGCCTGCAACTTGTCTTTCCGGACTGGAATAAGGACCATGACTTCCTGACCCACCATGTACGAGTGAGCTCTGGCTCTGCGGTAGTACCACACTTTTTGTTTCTGTTGCACAGCTGCCAGGTTGCTTTGGGCTATTCCCATAAGCTCCTTCAGCATTTCCCTAAACTTAAGGATGTAATCCACTATGGGAGTTCCCTGGGTGGCATGCTTGCCTTCCCAGTCCTCCCGGATCAAGTCTAGGAGCCCACGTACCTGGCGTCCATATAAGAGTTTGAAGGGGGAAAATCCTGTTGACTCTTGGGGCACCTCCCTATCTGCAAACAACAGGTGGGGAAGGTGTTTCTCCCAGTCCCTCCCATACTGTTCAGCAAACACCTGGAGCATTGACTTCAGGGTACTATTGAATCTTTCCACAAGCCCATTGGCTTGTGGTTGATACGGTGTCATGCATCTCTGCACCACCCCACACTTCTCCCATAAACATTTCATCAGGTCCGACATGAAGGAACCCCCTTGATCAGTGATAACCTCCTGCGAAAACCCAACATGGGAGAAAATCCCAAGTATGGCATCTGCCACTTTGTCTGTCCTCAGTGAGGATAGGGCGACTGACTCTGGGTACCGGGTGGCATAATCCACCACAGTCAGGATGAATCTCTTCCCTGAGGAGCTGGGGGTATTTAAAGGCCCCACAATGTCCATTGCCACCCTCTGGAATGGCTCCTTCACTATGGGCAATGGAATCAGGGCGGCTTGGGTTTTCTTACCTGTTGTCCCTATTTCTTGGCACCAGTGACAAGACCTGCAATACTCCTTCACCTGCTGGGTGAAGTTAGGCCAATAGAAATTCTGGGCCAACCACTGCATAGTGCACGAGATTCCCACATGACCAGACAAGGGAATATCATGTGCGATCTTGAGCAACTGCTCATGACATCCCTGGAGAACGACAATCTGCCTGCCTAGCACCCCTCCCTCTGTCTGCATAGCCTGTATACATCAGTCCATTTTCCCAATAAACCTTATGTCTGCCATCACCTCCCTGTGCCCCGTCAGAGTCTGCCCAAGCCCTCAGCTTCTCTAGACTAGGGCCACTTCTCTGAACACCTGAAAAACCCCTCACACATTCCCAAGGCATGGGACAGGTGCCCTTTAGTCACTAAACTAGGGTCCCTAGCACTAGCGTCAGGGCACTCAGGATCACTGTCAATCCCAACCCTCTGACAATGGGTCACCCCTCCCTCTTCGGAGTAACCCTCTGTAGCTGTGTGGTTATTTGCTACTGGGGAAATTTCTACCCACATTTTATTAGTCTCCATATCAGGAGACACAGGCTGGGAAACCAGCCTCTCAGTGGTTTCCACAATGGCTTCTGTGGGGTTCAGAGAACTACAATTTTCCCTTGCCACTTGGCTACAGGTAACTGCACACACCATCTCCTGTTTGAGATTGTTGCCCAGGATCACATCCACTGCTAAGGTTTGGGCTACAGCCATCTGTTGCACAGTTCCCCCTGTTTCACACCAGTCTAGGAGAACACTAGCGAGGGGCAATGTTTTCTCTTCACCAGTAAAGTCCTGTACATTGATGTATTTATTGGGTATCAGATGACCCAGCTCTACTAGATCCCCTTTACCAAGGTCAAGGATGCCCCTGTGTCCCTTAACCCTTGTGTCTGTACACCATTCACCATGACTGGGTGCATGTGTTTCCTTATTTTCACTGGCATGCTTCCAGGGACACACAAACAACCCACTTCCTTCCTAGCCCTCTGTTGTGTATTGCTCCCCTTTTTGGGACACTGTCTGGCAACATGCTCAGTTTCTTTACATAACCAACATTCATTTCTTTTCTCAGAGAAATCTTTTCTCTGAAACCTGGGGCTAACTGGTTTTGGTGGAGGCAGTGAAGGTTTTAGCTGCCCTGAAGGTGCACTTTTCCCTTTCTGTGCTGCCACACCCACCCCATTTGCTCTCAGAGCAGGTCTGCTCTTGGCATAGCAGTCCGAGAGTTCAGCAGCCTCTTGCACTGTTTTGGGATCTCAGTCCTCCAGCCAGGTTTTCAGCTCTGCTGGGCATGCCCAGAAAAACTGTTCTAACAAAATCACATTTTCAATTTTATCAACAGAGTGTGCTTCAATTCCTTCCCACCAACGTTTTAAAAACTGACACTGTTTCATGGCTAGCTCCTCGTAGCTCATGTCAGGGCTTCTCCTGAGCTTACAGAATTTAGCTCTGTATGATTCAGCAATTAATTAAAATTTCTTTAACAGTGCAGCTTTAAGTTTGCTGTAATCATCACTGTCCTCATTGTCCATTTGACCCAATGCATCCTGAGCTTTCCCGGTAAGTAGAGGGGATAGCTGGAAGCTCCAGGACTCCCTAGAAATTTTAGCCTGAATACAAACTTTTTCAAAAGAATTTTAAAAGGCATCCATATCCTCCCCCTCTTTAAATTTGGCTATCAATTTGGAATTCAATTTGTAACCCAGTCCTGTAGTCCCAGTCAAACCAAACCACTTACCTGCTCTGGTGCCGCTGGTTGGAGTCGTAGCTTCTCCAGTTTGTGTTGCTTCTGGTGCTCATGCTCCTCACAGTCAGTGTCTCTCTGTTCTTGCTCTGCCTCTCGACGTTCTCGCTCTGCCTCACGGTCTGCCTCCCGCTGTTCACGGTCCCTCTCCCTCTGGAACTCCAGCTCCATTCTGCACAACTCAATTTGCAGCCTGAGTACTTCTGGATCCAGGATACTGGGGACCTTCCCCTGCTGCTGTGGCCCTTCACTGACAGTGGCCCTGTTGCCCTCCTCATCAGATCTGGACACTGCACTGGCCGCTAGCCCTGCCACACTCAAGGTTCGGTCCTTTTCAGTCACTGTCTGTGACTCGATGCTCTGGGTATCTGTTACCATCAGGGCATCCACGAGGTTCTGTTTGGTGGCTTTCACCTCGAAAGGGACTCCTCTCTCCCCACACAACTGCTTTAAGTAGTCTATAGTGTGCCTGCTGTAGTTGTAAGCCATCTTCTTCCTAACTATGGCTACTCTGACTTGCACTTTAGAAAAAAAAATAAAACGGGTAGGAACTTGACTGTACCCCAAGTGATATAGTTCTGTCTCCTTTTTTAAAAAATAAATCACTGCCTTTTTCTTTCTTTGCAAGTGAGCTGATGGTCTCAAGCTGACACACTGAACAATAAAAGCTTGTAATACCAAACTTATGCACACCACTGCCAACCAATCTGTCACAACCCCACTCAGCAGGTCATGCCCTCTGCTCCCACAGTGCCAACCTCTAAGTGCAGTATTATGAACAGTTAACAGAACACGGTAACCCTCCTGTCTGTTTTGTGGGTTTGAATCAAACTTTGGTCTCAAGTTCTGGAGGGATTCAAACTGTGTACCTCTTGCTAGTGTACCCAATGTATAGGCTCGGATAATTCTGCTCTTCGGGGGGCCAGATATCTTTCGCCTATGGGCACCTAACCAGGTGTACAAAATGAACCCTTAAAAACTGTATGAAAGACCTCAGAATAAACTCTTACCTTTTCCCAGTTTGGTAAAACCAGTAAGCTTTGTACAGTGTCAGCTTTAACTATATATGCTTCCCTTGTCAAAGAAAGAATTTTAAAGGCACACCAGGTAGTCTCTAAAAATAGAGGTTTACTTAAAATAGATAAAAATGTAAAATGTAAAACAGATAACCATATATCACAAAACATGCAATCTTTTAAAACAATAAGGTTTAAAAAGTGCAAATTTCTACCAATAATACACTTAGATCTGTCTACCTAATGTATTCTTATCTTCTTATAGTGCTGTAGATGTTTCTTTTTTCAGAGTCCAAACATGTGTGTGTCTAAAGGTCTGTTACAGCATAATTAAAACACGGTCTTTACCCTGCCTTCTCCATGATGTCACCCAGCTCCTCCTCTGTTTATTAAAAATTATACAATCAGGATGTCTTGTGTCAGGAGGTAAATTAATAGGTGACATCTGCAGAAAAACTTGTTTCCCCATATGACTTCCAATTAAGTCTGTAATTTTCTAAGTCCTTTCTTTCATCCATGAGCAGCATCCTCTCTCAAGGACATCAAAGGACTTTTATGACGTAGCACCTAAGTGCCATAACCTGTATTCTTCCTCTAAACACCATAAAAGTTTAGGATTTCTAGCCTAGCAGCTGGCAGCTACAATTAAGCTAGATAAACAGGAGATCCTTACTTTAAGTCTCTTCTAGCCTGTAATTTCTCCTGGCTTTTATCTTTTAGCTGAAACAGCATGTCTCATGAGAGCTACTCAATAACACATTTTATATTACAAAAAGCAGAGATTAATCAGAACCAGCTGTACAAGCGTCACAGTGATAAGTTCTCATATTAATTTTTTATGCTTGAGTAGTTAATTTCTTTGTGTAAACCTTTTTTTTAATAAAGTGTGAAAAGAAAATGTTATTGTGATTATTAACGTAATGTGTCAATGTCTGCTCTCTAATATGCAATAAATTATGCAAATTTGGTTGCTACGGACCACTCTGCTCTCTTATGACAATAGACAAACCATGGTCAAACATGGATGAATTTGTCCGCCATGAAAATACTGCTGCCCACTGGGCCATAAAACACTCTAAATCACATATATGTAAACCACAAGTCGAGAAATTATCTGGGGTTGGACTGGACACTGTCATCTGTTCTGTGTGCTTGTTCAGTGCCCTTCTCACTGTGGTCAGCATACTGCTACATCTCTTTACTCATCCGGACCATTGACTGCCTTACTGGATTGGGGAGCCCAGAGCAAGGAGGGTGTTCAGTTTAAAGCAGCTCTCAAAGCTGCACAAAGTGCAAGACATCTAAATTAGTACTTCCTGTCTCTGTAAAACCAACATCACTTTGGAGACTAGTTCAGCTCTGCAAAATGAGTAAATTAGTACACCCTGTTCCTGTGAAACTGACATCAGTTTGGAGCACAGTTCCGCAAAACAGCTCTGAATTGCAAGCTGGCTCAGGACTTGTATGCATGCTTTTTCCCTGGGACCTGACAGCTACTGGGAGCCAGGGGTTTAGCATAATGAATAATGCATGAGATGCTAGCCACTGATATTTGATCGCTGGATTTCTATCTGTAACCCCCACTCAGGTATGCCATTTCTATCTTGACAGCTCTACCAGGTGGGCTGGGTTCAGGGAGGAATATGTCACTCAGCACATTGGCTAGGTTTGGCTACTCTGCACAGGGGCACCCAAGTAACTCTAGACAAAGGAAGCAATAATTGTAATGTCCAATACCAGAAGTGGGATTCTAAAGTGTGGCTTTTATTCACATCCAACAGAATAAACAAAGCATAGATGGACCCCCACGGGGCTACACTCCTAGTAATGCAGATTTAGGGAGACCAGAACACATCCTCATTCACTTTAGCCTTCAGGCTCTGAAACACACTGGGAACACAGCCTGAACTTGTACGCTGCTCTGGGTTTTCCCTGGCTCGGCTCCCTTGCCAGCCACTTGGACACTTTCCATATAGCATGGAAACATTTACTGGTGGCTCCCTAAACCACCTATGAGCACTTCTGCTCTGTAAGGGAAACTTCCTCATCAATCCCACATCTGGGTACTTTCCTCAGGCACTGGCCAAGTACTTGAGAGAAAGGAACAGGTGTCCCAGAGCAAATCTGTAGAGGTGAATTTGGTTACTACTGATGGGGGTCTCCCACCTCTTGCTCCCATAATTCATACCCGGCCATTTCTCTGGACTGTAACACTGCATACTTTAACACACTTTGCTGTGTAGATTCTTTTTAAATGTATTTCACATTCATTCTACTGTCTTTACATCCCATTTGTGCTGGACTTGAACATACTTAATAAGTGGCTTTGTCCATTACTCTAGACTCCCCACAGAGTCAAGCAGTCCAATCCCCACATCTTTCAAATTGTATTTGACTGTCTTTTCCTGACCCCACAGTAACAGTCCCTTTAGTTTCATCTTGATGCAGGTGAAAACACATGGCCCTTTAGCAGAGCGAACTCACCCTTCGGTTGCAGGTGCCCCACAGGCGTTTCCTCCTCAAGAAATCTCATCCAGAACTTCTGGTGCCTCAGCACGAACTTAAATAAGGCAGCTTCTTTTTCCTAGCTGGACCAAGGGGGTTGCCCCTGGAAGCAGGCTGATATCTTCCCCGTAGGGATGGGGCCCTGAACCATTGAAAGCGGTCTCCACCACTTCAATATGCTCTTCTTGTGTTCCTCTTCAGGTGAGAACACACACCTATACAACAAAAGTAGCTCTTAGACAGAGCTAGAGCTCTGAGGACCTGCTTACAGCAGAGCACCTCTTACTGACTGCCACACTCTACTGAACTCTACAGACTCCCCTTCAAATTCCCCAACGTTCTACTCTAACCTCCAACTGCAACATTCCAGTGTGGCTTATACAGCTGCGACAGTTCTAAATGATGTCATCCCTCAGTCTCAGCTGACACTGAGAACAGAGTGAGACAGTGTGAAATTCATTTAACTGGAGTTTCACAAGCTGCCTTCCCTGCCTACCACTAGGTCTTACTGGGATTCTAGTAACCCCGGGTAACAGGGGGGTTACATGTCCAAGACAGAGCCATGTGCAACAGAGCAGATTTTATCTGAGAGAAATCTGAGAAGAGAGGAGAGGACAGCATTTGTAAAAATAACTCCCAACCGTTATTCCTGTCTGATGAAAAAGTTTGGCCAAAATAGACTTGAGGCCCCTGAAAAGGGGACTGATGCAGTTAGAGTGCCAGGCAGGGGCATAGCACTAAACTAGAGCAGGGGTTGCCTTGAAAGCTGTTCTGCATCTGAGAAGGTGGTGCTACTGCCTTTTACTGCTGTTAGGATTTTATCCTGACAGGGTATCAAGCCAATTGAGGCCCCAAGTGACTGTTCACCTGTCAGTGTGGGTGAAGGCAGGGGATTGAAATAGCCGAAGTCACAAATGACTGCCCACCTGTTAGGGTGGATGCATGCATGTCCCTTTGTGGGATGAAAAGAATCATCATCATCCAGAGCATCACAGCCTGCACCCCTTGTCACTGGAAGCACGTTGAATCCACAGCACCTATAAGCAGCTTATAGAACAGAGCTCCCATCATCTAAAATCATCACAGCCCAAACACTTCACCAACAGCAGTGCTTTGGGTCTGCCGCACCTGTATCCAGCCTACAGAAAAAAAAACTCCAGCCATCATCTGCCTAAGTAGGGGAGATGTCCCCAGGGAAACAGCACCAACCTGTCATCTAAAGGTCGTAAGTACTAGGTTCTACCAACAGAACTTATCATTCCTATTGTTTAGCTAGTTAGATACTTTTTGGGCATTCCTGCATGACTTTGCAGCAGACCCACAGCTACAGCTTATAGCAACTGTTCTACTGTCCATCCAGTTGTCCAATTTTCCAGTCAGCAGCTGCAACCAACAACCAGATTTGCACATTACCACACCGAGGTTCAAGTGTCATAGGCCTTTAACTCTGCATCTGTGTGAAACATAGAAACATAGACTTTGATGGCAGATAAGGACGGCTTGGCCCACCCAGTCTACCCATGTAATGTTCACACTCATACTGTTATTGTAAGCTCCTAGAGAGACTGTAGAGTTAACTGCTGCATCAGTGGATGAGACATGCCTTACAGTGCAGGTGAATGAAGACTGCTGTCTTTGTTTATTTTTATCTTGGCTTCCCTTGTCCTCTACCTTGTTCTCCAATCTCAAAATAAACCCATTGGTTATTTATTTACAACTGCTGATGTATATTGCCATTATTGTCTTGCTGTTTATTTGCATGCTTAGAGGGGTAAGTGGAGAAGGGATTGTGTTATTGTGTTCCCTGTCACAGAGGGTAGGAGCTGTATGTATGTCCCGAGGGGAAATACCCTGGCTACACTCTGTCATAAGTCTCCCTATAGGTGGAGCCATCATGCTACTTTCCAAGCCCATTTCTAACCACAAACTCAGGTGCCATTCACCCAAAGGCATAACAGACTTTGCACTTTAGCATCTCCAGGCTTAGAATACCTCGAGGGTGGGGTGGTTACATATTTTATCTTCAGTATTTTTATTTTTACAGAATATTGAATAGATTATATGTTATTCATTGTGTTTTGTGGCTGAGTGAGCAGCAGGATTTTCATGGTGGAACCATTGATCAAGTGGAATGCGAGACAGCTCCCACGTATGAAGAGAGTAACATCACAGCAGTTATTTCCTGCCGCAGACATTTTTACTTTTCAAACATGGACGAACAATGGCTGACCTTGCTGTGTCCAGAACATTCAGACAGCATACTGGAAAAAGGCCGTAACACACAGAGACCGTGCTCAAAGAGTTCTGTAGCAACTTTGAGCAAGACCAGTAGCCAAACGTAATCAAAGTTATTTATCATCATACAATGGCAAGAAAGTATCCTCGGCTCTGATTAGTCAGACTGCCCTAGAGACAGTGATGTTATCAACGATAACATCACTGTCTATAGGGCAGGCAGACAGATGGGTGCATAACATTCAAAGAAATGCGTCCCCATTCAATCCATACTGAATCTAGCTTTCCGTTCAACCAAGTCACAGTGTCTCCCCCCAACAAACAAAATCTTTTTGGTTTTTTCTCCCGCATTCGGTCACTTTTATGTTCTGTAAAACACATTGGTGCAGCTTGTATACTGATATTTTATCAGAAATGAGTGGCTTCGGTGATGTGCAGTGAACTGCACATAATCTAACTGCCAGTTGCATGACCAGAGAGAGCGAGTAAAAGTCGCAAACCCTAAACACTGCCACACATCATTCTACTCCTCCCAATCACAGCCACAGAGCTAAAATAAAAAAACTAAAAAGTATGGTAAAGCACAAGAAAGTCATAGCTTCAAATGGCTTTTCTGCCCCCTGCTCGACATTGTGACTATGACGGCACATGTGCACTTCAGCGCCGTGCTGTACAGTTGCTCGGTGGAAAACTTTCAATTCCTGTTATAGCCCTCACCTTTTTCTGCAGTCTGATCTGAATAATTAATAGAAATAAGGCTACAGACAGCCCCTTCTTGTCCCAGTCCAATCCAACTCCCAACTCCACTGTCACCCGATCCGACTGCAGTGTCAGTCACAACTCTTCCACATCCTTACTACATGGGGGAAAAAGAGAAGGAGCAAACTACACTGTCTGTGTGTGATGGGAGGGAGAAACAGCAACAGAACAATGGGGCACAGGGGGTCACAGACACACAAACAAGAGTCACAAACACAGGCCTAGTGAATGCAGGGCAACCATATAGGGGCAGTGCTACCTGCTGGAGAAGACAGAAAATATGGACCTTTTTTCAATATGTATACCTACCCTAACAAAAAGTAAAAGAAAAAAATATTTTAAATATATTTTTCTCATTTTCTTCTTTTTAAAACAAAACAAACCATCATATAATAGCAATAAGGCACTTCAGGGTGTGTGTTATTGTGTAATAATGTCACTTCTCAGGTGTTAAATGCACTTGACCTGTAGCCTTATGCTTCAGCCACCCGAGGGATGACGTTATTACACAATAATGCACACCCTGTCATGCCTTATTGCTTAAGCAAACATGGTCTACTGATAAACTATAGATAAACTGTAGTAATATGGCTACAACTTGAATATATTTTGAGAAACTGGAATAATTTAGTTTGAGAATTAAATTGATCCTAGTTAAAGCTTTGGGTGGATTACAATTAGTTAATAAATGAAGAAAGTCTTATCTTTCAATCTAATCTTTACTTTTTGGGTTACTACCTCTAACATTGCTTACAACTATCTAGACCCCTGTAAAGGGTGGAAGAGGACCCATGTCTAAATGGGGCTAAACTGACAACCACAAATATTTTAAACAGTTTTACTGTAGAATCTACACTATAAGTAATTCAAATGGTGTAACGTCTAATGTGATAAATACACAATGTTTATCTTTTAATCAGGATACTATCCATGATTTAAGGAGGAAGCATTAAAGGAGAGAGGCATAATTGGGAGAGAGGTGGACCCAAGTTCCTTCCCAGAGGAAAGGATCATTAGGGGAATTGGCAACAACAAAAGTCGATAAAGCAATCGGGCCTGATGGAGTGCATCTCAGGATACTGAGGGAACTAAGGGAGGTCTTGGCCACACCAATAGCGGCTATGTTTAGTCATTCATTGGGAACTGGGGAGGTACCAGAGGACTGGAGGATGGCTGATATGGTACCGCTATACAAAAACAGAAACAAGGAGGAGACAGGAAACTACAGGCCAGTCAGCCTGACCTCTGTAGTATGCAAATTGATGGAAAAAACTGCTGAAGGAAAGGATAGTGGAATGTCTGGCATCCAGGGGTCTGCAAGACCCAAGACAGCATGGTTTCACAGAGGGGAAGTCATGCCAGATGAACCTCATTGAGTTCTTCAACTGGGTAACCAGGGAGGCGGCTGGGGGAGGAGGGAGGGTGGTGGGTGTAGCATATCTAGATTTTAGCAAGGCATTTGATACGGTTCCACATCGGAAGGCTAATAAACACACTGGAGAACCTGGGAGTTGGTTGCAAGGTAGTGAGATGGGTAGAAAAGTGGCTGGAAAATAGAACCCAGAGGGTGGTGGTGAATGGAACACACTCTGTGGTGGGCAAAGTAGCCAGTGGAGTTCCACTGGGATCAGTGCTCAGCCCAGTCCTCTTCAATGTCTTTATCAGTGACATCACAGAGGGGCTGGAAGGGAATGCATGCCTCCTTGCAGATGACACAAAACTCTGCAAGAGGGTGGATACACCAGGCGGGGTTGAAAGAATGAAAAGAAACATAGAAGATGATGGCAGAAGAGGACCTGTGGTCCATCAAGTCTGTACAAGCGAGGTATCCCTGGACCTATTGTGCACTGGTGTTCTGTTCTCCTAGACACCCAGCCAAGCCCTTGCCAGTGCCATGTGTTTGTTCCCAATACTTGTCCCACCTGTGCTTAAAGCTTGATACTGACTTTGCAGCCACCACCTCAGGAGGTAATTTATTCCAAGGTTCCACCACCCTCTCTGAGAAGTAATACTTTCTTATGTCCCTCTTGAACACTCCACCCTTCAGTTTCTGCTCTGGCCCTCTTGTAGTAGAATTGGCGTTCCTGGTAAAAAGCTGCGCTTCTGGCACCTTGTTGATACCTTTAAGGAACTTGAAGGCTTCAATCATACCTATTTATTTATTTTATTCATGTCTTTGGTATCCAGGTAAGTGCACTGATCCATTGGACCATTTTCAGACATGACCCAGGCCACAGATGTGGCTGCAAAATAACATAATCAACAGAGACGACGCACAAAAATAGCAATAGTACAGAGTAACACATATAATACAATATATACAATATAATACAAGATTTGGCAATGTACCTCCAGACAAGGTAATTAATACACGATGGAGACAAAGCAGGTCTGCAAGCATAGTTTCAGTGTTCAAGGTCTATCTAAGATGCCTACCTGCTGTAACAGTGGGCAGCGGGGCTAAATTAGTGGGTGCATGGAAGTTTACATAGAGCATACAAGCTAACAGTGATCTAGGATAATTAGGTGCATAGAAGCTCAGACTTGCTAGAGAAATATCAAAACAGTGGATTAGTAGTACTGCAAAGAGGGAAGAACAGGCTAGGAGAGCAAAGAGTACCATGAGGTACGACGTAGGTAGAGAAGGCTAGGGGCAACAGGGAGGCAAGCTGGAGGAAGGGGAGGGATCCCAAAAGATGGTACAGCAGGTCCTAGTGCCACAATGACCCGCACCCACTGGTGTTATCTTGAGGGCAATTGATGCTGGCAGAGAAAGCTAAGGGACAGAGTGGGAAGGCCAGAAATGTAGGGCGATGGAGTTGTCCCAACAGCTCACCAGGTCCTAGCGTCTTGATATCCCTTCCCTCTGGTATTGTCTTGGGGGCAGTTACAGCCTGACCCAACTAGAAGCCAGTTGTACAGATTGGTTTTGAAGGACAGATGGGTGGCAGAGGAGCGGATGGATGCAGGTAATTCATTCCACAGGGTGGGGGCAGAGACTGAGAAAGCTTGACTGCCCATGACAGAAGATATACGTGGCACTTTGAGTGGGGGAACAGAGGTATCACCCCCTCCCTCCTAGTCTCTAGTGAGTACAATTTCAGAGCCCCAAGCTTCTCTTCATAGTTGATTTCCTGAAGGCCATGTATCATTTTTGTTCAGCCCTTCTCTGGACCATTTCCAATCTGTCTATGTCCTTTCTTGGGTGAGGCCTCCAGAATTGTACATAGAAACACAGAAACATAGAATTTGATGGCAGATAAGGACCACTTGGCCCACCTAGTCTGCCCATTTCCCTACCTGATCGATAAGCTGCAGATTCTAGTTAATCAATAGCTTACTTTCTCCTACCCCCACTAGAATTGCCTTATGCCTGTCCCTTGCATTCTTGAATTCTCCCACTGTTCCTGACTCCACAACCTCCTCAGGAAGTCTGTTCCATGCATCCACAATCCTCTCTGTGAAAAAATACTTTCTAACATTACCTCTGAGCCATCCCCCCATCTATCTTCAAATTGTTCCCCCTTGTACTTGCACATCTCTTCTGAAAGATACTATCTTCTTGTACTTTGTTAATTCCCTTGAGATACTTGAAAATTTCTATCATGTCCCCCCTCTCCCTCCTTTCCTCAAGGGTATACATATTAAGCTGCTTTAGACTCTCCTCATATGTCTTCTGGTGCAGACCCTGCACCATTTCGGTTGCCCTCCTCTGAACAGCCTCCACTCTGTCTATGTCTTTGCGAAGATGGGGTCTCCAGGATTGCACGCAGTACTCCAGATGGGGTCTCACTAACTGTCTGTACAGAGGGATAACAACTTCCTGTTTTCTACTGTTGATGCCTCTCTCTATGCAACTAGTACTCCAGATGAAGCCTCTCTAATGACCGGTAAAGTGGTAGCATCACCTCCTTATCCCTGCTGTCTATCCCCCTGCCAGTGCATCCTAACATCCTGCAAGCCCTGCTGTAAGCCTTATTGCACTGACTTTGCTGCTTGAGGTCATCCCTAATGATGACTCCCAGATCATGTTCCTCAGCCGAGGAGCTCAGCTGGACTCCATTTAGCCAGCATTCTTTCTTGGGGTTGGCCCTACCCAGGTGTATCACCTTACGCTTCTTAGCATTGAAGTTGAATTGCCATATCTGTGACCACCTTTCCAACTTCTTAAGGTCCTCCTGCAGTTGTCTGACCCCCTCCGTACTATCTGTACTAAAGATACCTAAAAAGATTGGAGGACTGATCAAGGGATTAGCAACTGGGTTTCAGTGCAAAGAAGTGCAATGTAATGCATATGAGGAGAAGAAACACGGGGCAGTTTACCATCTGGGGGGGAAATTGCAAACTCCAAGCAGGAACAGTGCCTGGGGGTTGTCATCTCAGATGACCTGAAAATGTCACAATAATGTGACATGGCAGCAGAGAAGGCAGAATGCTGGGTTGCTTAGGAAGGGGAATCACCAGCAGAAGGGAGGAGGTAATAATCCCAGTGTATATCTCATTGGTGAGGTGTCACCTCGAGTACTGCATTCAGTTTTGGAGACCCCATCTTCAAAAGGACATGAACAGGTGTAGAGATGGTACAGAGGAGGGCAACCAAAATGGTGAGAGGTCTGCACGATAAACCTTAGGAGGAAAGGCTGAGGGATTTAAACATGTACACACCGGAGGACAGGAGGGAAAACGGGGGACATGATTGAAATGTTCACATATCTCATGGGAAAAAACAGAATACAAGATAATACCACCTTCCAAAGAAGGAGATGCTCAAGGGCCTGGGGGCACAGTATGAAGTGGGGGGGGGTTCAGAGGGAATGTGAGGAAATACTTTTTCACAGAAAGGGTGGTGGACAAATGGAACAGCCTGCCACCAAAAGTTGTGCATGCAGAAACAGTTACTGGTTTTGAAAAAGCATGGGACAGGCAAAAAGGGAGCTTTAAAATACAGGGGGAAGGGACAGTGGGTTGATCAAGATTTGCATAGTCACAACTACGAGGGTAACAGGGCAGACGAGGTGGGCCCATGGGCCCCTATCTGCCGACAACTTCTATGTTTCTATGTAAGGTTAAAGCAGCAATATTTGGTAGTCGAGAAAAAATGTCAGTGTTTTTTTTTTTTTTTTAGCAAAAAAAGTTGTTCTGACAATTTTTATATTTATCCTTGGTGCATGTTTTAATTTTCTCAGATATGTATAAAAAACAACTTTTATACTTAATTTTGTAATAAATGACCAACGTCATTAAAGATGGCAGCCATTCACAATTTTTAAGAATCTCTTTTATTGGGGTTACCTGTTGAATGTACATACTAGACTCATACTGTAGATGTAGTAGGATGGTGTTCCCACATGTTTCTGACAGCAAACAGCACAGTACTGTACCAAGATATTTAATTTTTTCATGCCAGGCATGGCACATGAAAAGGATTTTTAAAAGCATCAATATGCTTTACCTAAGTTCAGGAATGAAAGAACACAAAAAGAAAGTGGTAATATTGATGGTTTAGCCTGAAAAGTGTAACGGTGCTGGACTAGTACACTTTGGGGTTCTTCACTCCGAGAGGTGGATGTTACTGTCTCACTACCAACACCAGCGGCACCCTCAGCAGGTGGGATGGTGAGGGGCCACTGAAGGTTCGAATAGGTGTGGGTGGATGGAATCACCCAACAAGGAGACGCAGGAGTCGTACAGAGGTCCAATGAAGCAAAGATGTTTGTTTGACAGGAGGGGAAGGAGGACATGGTCATACAGGAAAATACCAACAGTAAAAATGACAGGGAGTTTGGACAACATTATGGTTATAGGAACAGTAGCACAAATATCTAACATAAACTCTAAAAATGGACTGAAATTTCTAAAAGGTGCACCTTGGCCTAAGACTTATAGGGATTAAGTTCTGCTCTCAGTAATTTTACTACTGTACCCTAGAACAGTTACGGACCCTCACAGAGGTTCTAGCAATATAAGCTTTGTACAATGTGAGTGATCACCATAAAAGTCTTTGAATAACTCAAAAATCCAGTTTGATCAGAAGTCTTCGTGAGCACAGCTGATGGAAACAAGGGAAAGCAACGAGGAAATGGAGACGTTTTATGAACAGGCCATGGGTCCATCGGCTACACCCACCTCTCCTGGGTTGCCTGGAAACAGAGCACAAACACAAAGGATTCCCTCGGCTAAGAACCCGCAGGTGGGTTGCTGGAATTTAAGGACAATCGCAAGGACTCTCTTGGCTAAAAACCCACTGGTGGGCCGCCAAGAATAAAGAAGAGATGCAAGGATCCAGCCACAGTCCTCTGGTGGACAGCCGGGTTGATACAACAGATGCAGACCACCCTGCCACAGCCCTCTTCTGGACTGCCAGGTAAGAAAGAAAATGCAGAACACCCTGTCACAGCCCACTTCTAGACTGCCGGGTAAGGAAGAACATGCAGAACACCCCACCACAGCCTGCTTCTGGACTGCCGAGTAAGGAAGAAGATGTAGGGAGGACCCCACGGAATTTAGGAATCAAGAGGACGAAGTCTTCTGACGTTGGAGAATGACAGGGTACTGGGCACCAAGGCCAGATGAGCCAAGGACAAATGTAAAACAATAAATGGGACATTAGTATGGAGAAACTGGAACAGAAGATCTTAAAGAGACTGATGAAGAAGCACTAAGAAAACAAGAAAATGGCAGCCACGACTCAGTCCTGGACTATGTCGGACTGACTCGCTGCAGACGACAAGGGGACATTGACAGGGCTCTTCAGAGAACCTTATGGCAGGATCTCACTCTTTAGGCGGAGACTTGAAGGTGTGGAAACACCAGCTGAACACCTTCTAGGTGCTGTCATGGACTGATTCAGGAACTCATTTGCGGAAGGCCCTTTGAAGGCTGCTGAAGACTGATTTGAACACACTAGAACAAGATGCTGGCTCAATGCAATTGAAAGTCTCAGTTCCAACAGTGTTTCTTAATGTCACAGTTCCAACAGTTATGCACAATATCATAGTCTCTGGATGTACAGACCACAATAAATAACAGGCACTTGGTTGCTTCTAACTGGCCCTTGCTAAGTGTGGACCTACTGGAGTGGGGTCCCTCTAACTAAAACGGCCTCTACCTGCTTCTATGGGTACTCTGGTGGCTAAACACTAAATGGCCTCCTTAGACTGTGAGGTACTCTAATAGGGTGGGCCTAAATGGCTGGCTAAACCCCATAACACCTGTGGGCTTAAATAGCTAGCTAAACCCCTTGACAAGTGATTAGGCCTACTGTGGCTGCGCCCCTTTACTGTAGGGCTACACTGTACTGGGCCCCCTTGGCATCAGGCCTAGTTGCCCCCTTTAATGACTTGGGCCTGATTGACCTTTTAAATCTTTATTTAACACAGTGGGCCTTTCTGCTCTTGGCCCCTTTAAACACTCTGGGCATTGTGGCTGGGCCCCTTTAAACACTATCAGGCCTGACGATGCCCCTTTTAAATATTAATTTAGCACAGTGAGGCCTTTCTGCTCTTTGCCCCTTTTAGCTGTGGACCTGCTCTCAAAACTGCAGGGCTATCTTTGCCCTTTTAACACATGTGGCTTGCCTTTGCCTTTCTACTCCTTTGGGCCTGTTGCTGCCCCATTAAATACTGTGGGCCTCTTTCTGGGCCCCCCCTTGTGAATACAGGGTTTGTCTTGCCCTTTCTACTTCTCCCCAGGATGTTGCACCTTAAAATAACTTTCTCCAGGCCCATGCAGGGCCGGTCTATCACTTCCCTCTGGCTCTGTCTTCGCCATGCCCCCTCGTGAACATTTATAAAAATTATTCTAAGGGCTTCTATGACCTGGCCCCTCCTGTGGGCATCACTGTGCCTGAATAATTTATTTAAATTTTGCCTTTGGCCAGCCTCTCTCTCGACCAGCCAATTTCTCTCTCACGCCTCAAGCGTGTTTAAACAATTAATTTATTTTTAAATAACTTCAGGTGGTCAGCACCTGACTGTTGGTGCTGCTGCTTACTTCCCGCCTAACCCGCGGAAGAGAGCTGGATTGGGGGTGGGAGGCTTGCTGGCAGTGGGAGGCATTTCAGGCAGCAACAGGACGACCGGGGACCTTGCAAGATTTTGTGATGCCCGATGGCTGCTTCGTGGATGTGGCTCTTCTCACGCCGCCAATGGGGGACCGTAGAAACTTTAATAAATAAAAAATGGGGCTGTACAGAGCCCACACCACGCATAGGAGGATGAAGTGGACCGGGACCGTCACACCACACTGCACCACCACACACACTGGATCAGATGGCTGCCAGGAGGGACCAGAGGCAGACCACAGACAAGCCCTTTCTCTAATTTTTAACCTGTGTCCCCTCTCACCCTCACACTTCTGCTGGCGACCAGGTGACTATCTTCAGGGGTGCCTGTGAGTACTCTCCAAGGGCTCTTCAATGCCCTGAGCATGGTGGTGACCAATGTCTGCTTTTCTGGCCACCACTCCACTAACTGTGCAGCCAGCATTCAGAACGTTGCATCCCTGGCAACACTGGCTGCCCTGCAACAGCCCAGCATGAGCTGGACTTGAAAGATGCTCCCCTGGCTTGCACTGCTTCCCGGGGTGGGGGTCCAGAATGGAGCAAGCAGCCAGGGGACAGCACAGGAAAACTTTTTTTTTATTATTTGCAGCAGCTGCTTTTGGCAAGAGGGGGAGAACACTGAAAGGGGCCCCCACCACACTGCCCTCTGTGGGGCACTCCTCCAATCATTTATTTTCTGTTATGCCCCTAATTCTGGGGCACTACAAAAGCATTATTGCTAAAAAAAAATTATATGGTAGAAAACAAATACTTCTTCTTTGAACAGGATACAACTGTATCATAATTAAAAAATCAAACCCTGAAAACCATTAGTTATCAAGCATGGACACTAAAACCCATATTTAGTAGACAGTTATGGATGTTAACTGAAATAAGTTGAAATGTTATGTTATCAGAAGGGTTGGCCAGTCGACGCAGCAGTAGTGCTGTGGCTGGCGATGCTGGTGACCCTGGTTTGGTAACGAGCCCGAGTTGTTGGTGGCTGGCTGGGAGAGGGGAGGATTGTGTGTCCTAGAGGATACTCCTCTTCCCAGGGGTGGAAGAGTTCCATTTGCTGCTGTCCCACTGCCCCCTGGATGCAGGAGACGGTAGGGCATTGCAAAACTGGGGTAAGAGGAGCCGCACTGTCTGTTGGTGACGTCATGCTAGCATGCATACAACCTTGCAACCCTTCCACGCATGGCTGCAGTGGGCTGGGGACTGAAAGAAAAAAAGCACCCTCCACCTGATGACGAAGGGCTCCTGGTGCACCATGAGCTCTCTCTGCCCGGGCCTCCACAATTGCCACCTGATGAAACCAGAATAGATTGAAGGTGTATCCCTCCCACCGCCTCTCCACCTGGGGTAAACCTCGGCTTTGTAGGGGATGGTTTTCCTAATTACTCTGGCTTGCTTGTTTGCATTTTCTGGGCATTTATGCATCAGCATGGACATCTTGTCCATGAATCATGCAAAACTCATGGATGGAGTTATTATGGACCAATACAAGGGACAGAGAAGCGATTACATGGATGCCCATGGGCAACCTTCTTTATCTGTGAAATCATGGACAGCCCAAGAGCGGGGATCTTATCAGCTAATCAAAGGCAAATAAATAGATAAATAGGATGGTGCAAGAACATGTTTCTGACAGTAAACAGCCAAGCACCATAGTAGGTATGATTTGTATGTTCCACTTGTCCCTATCCCCCAGGACGCATCTGGAATCGAGCGGTAACCCGCTCAGTATGCTTTCCTGGTAAAACTCTTAAATAAATAAATAAGGTATGGTGAAAACCAGCCAGAACCGGACCTGATCGGTGAAAGGCCGTCTGGACAGACCGGGTGCTAGTTGTACGAATTGTGTCAGTTCAGCCAGTCTGGTCTAGCTTTTATCTACTCTAGTCTGGTTCCAGCAGTGCAGTTTTCACCAACTCCCAGGCATTGGTGTAAACTGGACCACTGGAACTGTACCAGAGCAGAAAAGTAAAAGATAGACCAGCTTGTCTGGCCATACAGGTAAAATTCTCACAACTTTTGCCTGATACGGGCAGACCGATCTGGTCTAGTCCGTTTCTAGCAATCTGGTTTCACCAAGTCCCCACCAAGGTGTGTGCAGTGCAGGGTGGTATAGTGGTTTGAGTACCAGCTTGGGAACCAGAAGTTCACAGGTTCAAACCCTCCTAGAGCCAAATATTCACTGTATGATCTTGGGAAAGTCATTTAATCTCCCCATACTTCTGTTCACCCAGATGAGTACAAGCAGGACTCCACTTTAAGCAAGGCATTGCATGAGCTACATTTGCATATTATTGTACATTTGTTTTTCAGATGCCAACAACGTTTGAGGACATTGCAGTCTTTTTCTCAAAGGAAGAGTGGAACATTTTAAAAGAAGCCGAGAAGGAGCTTAAGGCCCTGTCCACACTACGCCTCTGTAACATTGCAGAGTGCCCAAACCGTTACCACAACGGTTTGCATTTACACCTGTAACATTACAGGAGGCATTTTCATAACCGTTTTTGAAACCACAAATGAGGTGGTTTCAACAACGGTTATGAAACCGGTCCCGCCGTGGTAACGTTACTGGCAGTAGTGTGGATGGGCAGTAATGGTCCCCCGTAGGGACCGGGCGCAGCGCGAAAGCCGCATTGTGGGATCGGGCGGCATCTATAACGTCGCCTGACTCGATGTGTGGACCAGCAGTGCCGGTCCGTGAACAGACACCACCGTGGTGTGGACACTGCACCGCTCCGCCGTAATGGATTGCATCCGCTACCGGGCCAGAGCGGTGTAGTGTGGATGGGGCCTTACTGGGATGTGATGAAGGAGAACTGTGAAGCAATGATCTCACTGGGTAAGAACAAGGATCTGTTGGCTTCTTATCTGTCATAACTCAGATTGACCCCTAGGATAAACTTCACGGATCTGGAGTTTATTTATTTATGTGATAACTGGTAACTGGAAAAGGCACACTGAGTTGGAAATCGTTTCCAGGTGTGACTCGGGGGGGGGAGGCGGAACATAGGGTATGAAGACAGTGAGCAAATCAACAAGGTGAACAGGAGAAAAGATAAATAGCGTCCTGAGAATTGTCAGTACAAAGAATCAGTAAGTTAAATTGCACATGATACAGTACTGCAATGAAGCCCTAGAGCAAAATGAATATACACAGTGACAAAGACAGGGCCAAAGACTAAGAAATGAACTTAAAGTGCAGATCAGATTACAGTAATTTAACTCATTAACTAACAGGTGGTCTATAGGCATGGAACAAAGAGGTCCTCCAGGGGTCAATTCTTGGACCCCTGTTGTTTTCATTATAAATTAACCCTATTTTAAAACGTCCTTCTAGGTGGAGTCTGATATTATATGCAGATGATGTCATTCTTTTTACCAGTGCAGCATCAGTGGATGAAATTAATTCATCCTTGAAATATGATTTTTCTGCTCTAAATAGCTGGCTGATGCAGCACCGCTTGATGTTAAACACAAAGAAAACAATGCATTCTGTTGGGATTGAACCCCAACCTACTGTAAATAAATGTAAACCATTGCAATTATTTGATCTGGCTGGTACGATGCTGCAACAGGTAACAGAAGTAAAATACCTAGGAGTCTTAGGCCCTGTCCACACTACACCACTAAAAGCTGTAACGGTTTGAAACCGTTACAGCCCTGTAATGTTACAGTGCGTCCACACTACAAAATGAACAGTGTCGAAACCGTTACGATAACGTTACAGCCCGTCCACACTATGAATAAATACTTGGACTGGTGTAACCCTTTGGAAGCAGTGGCTATCCCAAGATGCAGTTGCTGCTGAATATCAAAGTCCCAGAATGCCAAGGGTTGCCATGCACACAGAACACAGTAGGGTGTGTGAAACATGGCAGCTTTTCCAAAGCAGTGTGTTCAAGTACGGTATACGCACTATTATGCAGTGAACTCTGCAGACTGCCAGGTGTGGAGATAGAGGAGGATTGCACACGGCCTCATGCAGGCTTGCCAGCATTTGCCAAGGTGTGCTTGACACAGTGTCCGGGATACAGGACATATTGATGTGTATCCTTGAAAGTGGCACAGTACCCCAGGCTGTGTGGGCTCACAGAAAAAGCACTGTGTGGTGGGACAACATTGTATGATCCTGGACAGATGAGCAATGGCTATCAAACTTTTGGATGTGCAGGCAGACCTTCAACTGCCTCTGTGGTGAGTTGGCTCTGTACATCTCCCGGAGGGGTACACACCTACATCCAGCAATACCAGTGGACAAAAGAGTTGCGATAGCACTGTGGCGGCTGTCAACAAATGTAGAGTATAGAACAGTGTCCCATTTGTTTGGTGTTGGTCGGTCCACCGTGGGGGAAATAGTTATAGAAGTGTGCTGTTCCATATATAGGATAGTGCATGGGGAACGGTTGACAACAGGGCTATTCTTTCACCGAGTTGGCACTATGACGACGGATTACCTCGAGAGCGCAGCTCGAGAGGTAATCCGTTGTCATAGTGCCAACGAGGTGAAAGATGCCCTGTTGTCAACTGTTCCCCATGCACTTTTCTTTATAGTGTATGGTGGAACTCGTTTTTGGGAAAAAAAAACCCAGCTACTAGAAGGAAAAAAGAATTTACATTGTGAACGTTTTCACACTAACCATTAATACTGCCCCCGATATTGCTGCTTTCACCATGTGTCCTGTCTATGGAGTGAGCCCTTAACTGTCAAATGTGCCGCGCGATAGTGTGGACGCTCATGCAGTACAGAAAACATCATTCTGTTGTACTGCGAACGTCACTAGTGTGTGACTACAAGGTTTCAAACGATCGATTTCGGTGGAGAACGATGTTCCACCATACACTATAGTGCAAGTACTGCTGCCAAAGGTTGTACGGGTGCAGAATGTGCATGATGTAGTGCTTGGATTTGAGAAAGACTGGGGATTCCCAAGCTGTGGTGGTGCAGTGGATGGCACCCATTTCCCAATCATATGCCCCCCAGGAAAAGCCACAGAGTACTTCAATAGGAAATCATACTACTCCATTGTCATGCAGGCTCTTGTAGACCACAGGTATTGTTTCATGGACATTAATGTGGGATGGCCAGGCAAGGTCCATGATGCAAGGGTGTTCTGAAACTGCAAGCTGTTCACCCTTGGGCAGAATGGTACACTGTTCATGGAACCACCAAGACACATAGCTGGAATTGCTGTACCTGTTGTTGTTTTGGGGGACCCTGCCTATCCCCTACTGCCCTGGCTCATGAAGCCGTACAATGACTATGGTGACCCCAAGAAGCGCAACTTCAATTACAGACTCAGTAGGGCATGCATGGTGGTCGGATGTGCTTTTGGGTGCCTCAAAGGCAGGTGGCGGTGCCTGTTGAAGAGAAGTGAATTCAGCATCAACAATGCTACCTACGTCATAGGGGCATGCTGTGCACTGCACAATCTGTGCGAGACAAGGGCAGAGGTATTCATGGACAGCTGGGAACTGGACAGTGCAACAGACATATATCCACAGCCTACAGACCATGACAGTGTACCCACTGAGGAAATGACTATCTCGGCCCAGAGTCGATATGCATCACTGATCAGGGATACCCTAGCTGACTACCTCATGGACGCATAGGTTTGGTAAGTTGTGTTCCTTACAATATGTGCACATTGCACCAAGTGGTAAGGAATGGTGTCCGCAGGCAGCAGTGCAAAACCAGTAGAAACCTGTGACACACAGGTAGGTGATTGTTACTTGCATTGCTGGCTGTATAACAACCGTGTAGCCATCCACTTTTCCACACACCCACAGATACCTGTCCAAAATACAACTGATCATGTCACAGCATCCCATCCCGCCACTGACCCATGTACTCACCCTTCCAACATGCATAAGGAATGATACGTAAGTCAGTTCAGTTCAGTTGTGCTGTGTTTATTGCTGTATGCATGGCAAGTATGTCGTTAGATGTCTGGTGGTACAACAAACCATGTCCATCATTGCATCATGAGCCAGACAGAAATGTAGCTTTAGGCCCTATTGGTACACATCATCGACACGACATGTAATCTGTCGAGGTTCCCTGCCATACACAGTGTACTCCCTGTATGAAGTATTACACTGCACACAAAACGTATGATGCAGATGTCCAAACATTGGCACAGTAATGAGCAAACATTAGGCACAACAGACCAACAACATATGTGACAGAGCATCATATGGAAAAGTGCCTTGGTACTACACCTGTTACATGCACAGACATAATTAAACATAAACAAAATATCAGTATAGTGAGTGATATTGTCACTCATTTGCAGTTACATGTATTTCACAGCTAAAGAAAACTGTGACCCTTTTAGGGACTCATACAGCATTGCATATTATGTCATACATTCATGATATGTGTTTCTTTCCACCACCAGGTATACAGAAGACAGTACTGGATCGTACCGTCACAAGGTTGCAATGTCACCAACAGTAGAAAATGCGCAACAACAATAAACAAGGCAGAAATACACATCTGTGCAACAGACAATGATGCAACTACATAATGTCGCCAGTACAGTGTTTCATTTGTTAATAGTAATATACGATGCCAGCACTTTACATTCAGTGCTGTCCCTGGTTGCAATTGTACAATAAAGTCATCCTGAGCTTATACGCTGCTGTTCCTTACTACAAACATTTTTGCAGTTGTTAAGCAACTACCAGTAGTGTGCTTTGAGACCCACTGATTCACAATGAACCACTTCTCATACAGTGTAGCTTACCATCTGTACTGGGTTCCCTGAGTAACAGGTTGGGTGGGGGATAACAACAGGTATCATTCTAACAAATAAAGCCACCACAGAACATGTGACATTCAAAAAGTAACATGGGGAGAACAGCCCTTGAGCTCACAGTGTTGTCCACTGGAAATCTTCACTGTACAGATCATGTGTGAAGCTTGGAACAGCCAATGTGGGTTCAGGATCCAACGGGGCAGCATTCCTGGCACCATGTGTGTGAGTATTGGTGGCAGAGGGCAAAGTGGATGGGGAACTTGAGGGGATGCTGCCGTGCTGTGGGTTTGAATCCAAATGTGCCTGACACGAGACGGTAGGTGGCACTCCTGTACCACCACCGGTCACCCTCATTCCTATCCTAGGGTTGCCAAGCATAGGTGTCTGGTACATGCTATGGGAGGACAGAGAGCCACATGGGACATCATTGGCATGCTGGATGTTGCCATGAGTGACTGTGAGATGAGCACTGTGGGACATGACAGGGGTACAAGCGGTGGCCATAGTACCTGAGTACTGCCGACCTGGGTGGAACTTGTTGCAGTACTGGGTGATGCCTGCATACATACTTGCTGCGTTACCAGGGTCTGCAGGTGGTACACTACCCTGTGGCTGGACAATGACATTTGTGGCTGCCTGTTGGAACTGCATAGTTAAGAGTTTCAACATGTTACTAAAGAATTGTGCATTTTCATCTGCCTCTTGGTTCCTTAATCTCTCCTCCCTCTCCCTCTCCTCCCTAGCCCTCTCCCATTCCAATTCAAGCAGCTCTCAATGCTGCTGCTGCAGCATCTGCCGTGTGGGCTCAAGCACTGCTCCAATCAGGTCAGCCAGTCTTGATTCTTTCTTCTTCTTTCTCAGGTTGAAAAGTGGTTGATGTTCAAATGAGCGCTTGGCAGCTCCTACCCTTCCACCACCAGATGTATTGCTTGATGTTCCAGGGCGTTCATCATTCACAGCACATGATGCAGCAGATGACACTGATGATGCCTCCAGCAGGTCATTATCCATGGATGTCTGGTCATCGTTCTCATCATCTACAGAACAACAAACATTGTGTATGTGCATGCCACACATGGTTACTCTCAGGCTGCAACAGGCTAGTGGCAAGTGGCATAGTACTCATTGGTAACATCTGCTGACTGGCAGCACTGCAACCACCCACCTCCATCAAAGCAGCTTGTTCATACACAGTGTACAACACAACTGCCAGGCCCCCAGCAAACCCCACCAAGCACCCTCTCAACCCCACCAAGAATCCCAACCACACCCAGCCATATATTGTTGTGATACCCAGTTCCCATGCAATCCGCAGTATACAACTATAACTATTAAGGGAAATACTTCATAGCACTATTCAGTATACAGTATACAACTGCACTGCCGAACGCTGTACATGTTAGTATTACCCTACCTCCCCAACTACATTAATGCAGTCATTGGCATGTGGTTCCATACTGCACTCCAGATGCCTCTCAGCCGCATCATGCCACCCAGTATGTGCTACCCACCTCTCACCCCCCAGAACCCCACAGAGTGACTGATATTGCGCATACCTGACTCTCCACCTGCCTCTATGTCAGCATCAATTGTGCTGGGCTGGCAAGACTCCTCCATCCCCGCACCATCACCATCATCATCGGATTCCACAGCAGAACTCTCCAGGACAAAGTGGGGTTCGGTTGTTGGCCTTGTTCCCAGTATTTTGTCCAATTCGTCATAGAAGAGACACACCACACGACCACCACCAGAGCGCCTGTTGCTGTCATGAGTCTTGTGATAGCGCACTTTGAGTTGTTTTATTTTGTCTCTGCATTGTTTGGCACTCCTTTCGATGCCATGTTCAAATAGGCATTCTGACACTTTCTGATACACCTTGGTGTTGCAACGTGCACTAGCCAATTCTGACTATACCCATTCCTGTGTCCAGTAGTCAACAAATAATTTCGTGTCCTCATCAGGCCATATGGCACCACGGTCAGACATGCCTACACCTCCACTACCTACAATGCTGCCTACTGCCTGTGCAGTTTTTGGGACACTGGTGACTCACTGGTGGCTTTACTGGCCACGCTCAGACAAACCAATCTGCTCAAACACAGGCTTCGATGCTTACTACTGCTGGTTTTTGGGCTGCTACACCAGCTGGTGGCATTAATTGGCATCCCCACGCCTGACAGATGAGGTTCACTACACTCGCGATCAGCGCTGTTACTTCCTGGTTGTTGCCCTGGTTTATCTCCCAGACTGCACCAGTGCACTGCCTCGATGCATTGTGGTATACTAGGGGACTGGAGGGCACACAGTCACGCATCCACACTGCAGGTTGTAATGTTACAGACCTGTAAATGTTACCATAACCGATGTAGAAACCACATACAAACAGGTTTCTATAACGGTTTTGAAAACGCCTTCAGTAATGTTACAGATGTAAACGCAAACCGTTACGGTAACGGTTTGAGCCCTCTCTAACGTTACAGAGGCATAGTGTGGACAGGGCCTTATTGGACTCTGATCTGTCATTTTCAGCTCATTTAAAGAAATCAGTTAAAACAGTTAACCAGAAGCCAGATGCTTTATATAGAATTAAGGACTGCTTAACTAGAGAGGCCAGGGAATCCATTTCAGAAAGCGTACTTCTGCCCATGTTATACTATAATTAATTTTTTTTTTTTATTTTAGTCTTTGGTAACTGGGTAAGGCCCACTAGGCACAAGTGCCTGTTTTCAGGGGCGACCTGGGAGCACTGGGCGGTTAAATGACTTGCTCGGAGTCACACAGTATGCAAGTGGAGGTTGTGAGAATCAAACTCAGGTCTGGTCTGCTGGATGTATCAACAGCTCATTCACACCTCGTTCCTCTAACCTCTAGGCTATACTGCCAGCCCATTTTTATTCACAATGTTTACAGGTAATGATTTAAATCTAGTTAACAAGACATTTAATGCAGTGTGTCGGTTTGTAACATTAATACTGTATAATGCCCATCATTGTATACTATACAGTGAACTTGGGTGGCTACCACCAAAGTTACATTTTTCATATAATTTGAGTTGTTTACTTAATAACATATGGAGTCTTGGACATCAGTCCCCATTAATTAACCTTATTGAAATTAAAAAAGAACGTAGAACATTAAGGTTTTCATCAACTACCCATTTAATCATACCCAAGATCTTAACCCATTGTATGGACAAGCGGGCTTTCTCAGTACAGGCACCCAAGTTGTGGAACACAATGCCTCAATATTGTCTAGACACTAACAATCATGCAAATTTTAAAACTAAGTTAAAATGCTACTTGCAGCAACAAACTATTTGTAAATGCTACTAATGTTAACTAAACTGTATGTTGCTGTGTTCCGTATGTACTAATTGTTGCCTATTGTATGTATTTGTTGTATTATCGTATCATCCAAGCCGCATACGTAGTGGCTACTGGTTGTTCCTAAAAATGGGCATTGGCCCAGTGTGCTTACTCGGTTAATGAAGTGATAAATAAAAAACAGAATAAAGTACTGGGTGGTGTGTGTAACAAGAAGGTTACGCACACCTGAAGGGTTAGATGTTACATAAAGCTTGAGGGGTTTATGAAAGCATCTAACCCCAAGGGTGTGTGTGTAAACTTCAAGTTTAAACACACTATCTCATATTTTATTTTATATAATTGCTGGGTTTTCCTTTTTCATCACAGCAATTATATAAAATAAAGAGATGCTCCTTGTGGCCACCGTCCGGTTGGGGTTTGAGTGCACGGTCAGACATATTTATCTATTTATTTATTTATTGAGAAGTTTTTTAGTTGGCAGCAGCCAAGTGCCAAGTTACATTTCTTTCCCCCAAAAAAAGAAGCGATTTTCTATCACTTACTGCTGAGTCTGAGTGGTGGTTTGCCCAGGAGAAAAAGAAGGCAGCCACCTGCGAGTGGTCAGGAGCAGAGTGCTGCACTGTGTGCATGCGCAGAGCGAGGGAAACCATGTGAGTGTTTGCCGTAATAAACACTCCTTTATTACGGCAAATTATGCCATGGTTTCCCTACAGGAAAAAGAGAAACCCATTAATTATATAAAAATAAATAAATGGTTCATAAGGGTTACAGAACAGCACAGCAAAGACAGGTACGAGGGGAAGAAAAGCGAGAGCGTGGAAGAGGTTTGAGAGAGAGAGGGAGAGAGGTAAGGGGGAATATACGGACAGAGAGTGGGAGAGAATTCCAGAGTGAAGTCAGGTGACCTGAGAAAGAACCAGCAAAGAGGCAGTGCACTGTGAAATGAGACTCCAAGATTTCAAAGCTATTTACTTACAAATTTGATTTTGCTTAGGCAGGTGTCTGCACATACAATCACTACCACAAGGTGCCCCTGTGTTTCATGTGTTAGAGCTTCGTCGGGGGGAGTGGGGGTACAAGCTGAAGAGACCCTATAAGGTCATCTAACATGGCATCATAATTGTGCTTCAGAATGACATGTGCAATTGATGTTGCCATGACGACCCCCCGTGACATAACCCTTTGCACCTTGAAAGAAATCTGATAATGAGTGAATGTTATAAAATTAAAACCCAAAACAATTTTTTTTTTGAAATTACCGTTTCTACCTCCTTCCCCAGCCTGTCACCCCCGGCCCATCAGGGGAGACACCTGACATCCCACTGCCTTCCATCCTACCCAGATGGACTCCAGATCCCCATGGAACCGCGGCTATACCCCCCAGTCGGGGATGAGGTGGGGGCCAAATGCCATGTAACTTACGTACTGTTGGTCCAGGGTCTGTCAGGCAGGTGGAGGCACATCGTGGGCATGTCACAGTCCCCCATCTTCCCGGCGGTGGCAGGCTCTTTTCTCGTTTTCACCCTCCCCATACAGCGTGCAACTCCACTGACATCATGGCGCTGTGCGCCAACGTCCACGCTGTACCACGGCCAGCCATCCCTCATAGGGCTTGCAGTACTCCGTGCTTCCGTTTGGAGTCAGGCAAGTGTGCAGGCATTGGCCTGTTCCCTCCCTGGAGAAGGCAAGCTGACATAGGATGCTCAAGCCTATCTCCCCCCTGCCGAGCCACTAATGACCTGAGTCCACTCCCAAACCCAGGTCGCGGACGTGGTGCGAGGTGTGGCGTCCAGCACCTCGACCCTCAGCGCCACCGGGCCAGACCCCAAAACATAATTTAAGAAATGTATACATCCCCAAGTACATTTATACAGTCACAACTATTAAGAGAGGTTAAACAAAGTCAGAAGTATACAAGATATCTAATTGATTAGCCCCTCTCAAATCCTTAAATTCCAAAGGTTAGCAATTCCAACAGTTTAATGGACTGATTGTCTCAACTGCATAAACACAGTCTTAATGAAGACTAGGATTTAAAACCTTTCCTGTGAGGTGCTGTTTTTCATGTAATTTTTGGGTTGTCTGAGAAGATTTGATCTAAACTTGGTGTTTATGAAAAGGGATATTGATTAGGATAATTCTAATTTCTAAATAAAATGTGAATGGCATGGAGAAATACGAATTTTGAAATATGAATTGCATTATTAATTTTTCTCTTTTCTCTTTCCAGTACAATAATAGATAGATAGATAGATAGATAGATAGATAGATAGATAGATAGATAGATAGATAGATAGATAAAAATCTTTATGTATATAGCGGCCCTCCCCGATGGCTCTGAGCACTGTATACATATTTAAAACAAACCTTCAGTAAATTACAGCAAACTTTACAGCAACACCTTGCAGGGTAATTAACAATTTTAAAACTATCTATCTATCACTTACAACTCAAAACATGACAGGCAATGTTCCAGATCGTAAGTAAGATTACATAAAAAAGTTTGTTAACCCTTTTTTAAAGGTTTCGACCTAGGGTGCCTTCCTTAGATAAACTGGTAGTGAATTCCACAGGATTGGTGCGGCAATGGAAAATGCGCAATCTCCAGATTGCCGCAACCTAGCTCTGGGAACCACCAGGAGGCAACCCTCGAAGAAATGAAGAGTGCGAGCCATGCAGTGAGGAACCAGGAGATCTTGCAAATAGCCTGGTCGCCAGCTGTGCAGGGCTTTCTAGGTCAGTAATCTGACCTTGAAGGCAATCTTCCATCTTATTGGCAGCCAGTACAGTTCATGGAGGACTGGTGTGACAAGGTCAAGTCTCAAAATCCCAGTCAACAGCCCGGCCTCTGCATTCTGCACCAGCTGCAGATGGCAGAGATTGCCTCCAGGTAGCCCCAGGTATAGAGCATTGCAATAATCCAACCCAGTCGTGATGAAGGTGTGCACCAGAGTGGTCAGGTCATTACCTGGTATCAGGGCTTGGATCCAGGCAGTGTTCCTCAGATGATAAAAGGGACTTTGGATTACAGACAACACCTGTGCATCAAACGTCAAGACATCATCCAGGACCATACCCAGATCCTTGACCCATGTGAAGGGGTGGAGGGGGTCAGGGGAACGCCTCCCAGTATCAAACCAGAATCATTTCCCAACCCTCCCCCATCATGTCGATGACCAGAATCCATTACCAGTACCTCCATTTTGTCTGGGTTGAGTCTTAGCCAGTTTTGAGCCATCCAGTTCTGGATCTCATCTAGGCAGCTGTTAAACACAGAGGCCACCATCTGGTTTCCAGATGCACAGGACAGGTACAGCTGGGTATCATCAGCATAACAATATGAAATCCCAGACCATACTGCCTGATAACATCTCCTAACAGCAGCATGTACACCCTGAACAGCAGAGGCAACAGGACCAACCCTTGTGGAACTCCACAGCGCAGAGGCATTGGGCTACATGAGGATAACCCCCATCGTTACCCTTTGCACTTTACCCAAGAGGTACAACCTAAACCAGTTGATGACATTGCTGGTTAGTCCACACCATGTCCGGAGTCAGTCCAGTAACACCTCATGGTCCACAGTGTCAAACACCACAGAGAGATCCAGGAGAACAAGGATGGTATGTTCTCCCTTATCTCTTGCTATCAGGAGATTGTTTAGCACCTTCACCAGGGCAGTCTCCATGCTATACCCAGATCTAAACCCTGACTGAAAATGCTCAAAAGTGGCAGAGGAGGTGAGACGAATCTCAAGCTGGATGGCCACCAGTTTTTCTAAAACCTTCCCTAAAAATGGGAGGTTTGAGATCGGTCTGTAGTTGCTGAGAAACTTTGGATCCATTGAGAGGATCCCAGGACAGTCACCAATGTTTCTTATGTATGTGCTTTTTCAAGGCCTTGAAAAAGCACATTTATGCAAAACATTGATAGCTGTCCTAGGATCCCCACTGCTGTTAAAAAATTTACAGTAAAACTTGGAAACTCATCTGTGGACTTGTGTTACTCTTTTTGTCCCTAGACTGGGCAGCCGAGCTCCCTTGGTACTCATTCTGGCTCTCTTATCACTACGGCTGCAGTCACTCTGCTTTTGAGCTCCCTCACCTACCTTCAGCAGAGGGGCAGAGCAAGTCAGAGTGGTAGAAGGGAACGGATGAAAACAGAATTTAGAGGTGAAGGAAGCACCATGGGAGAGACAGTGAGCAGTAAGAGAGGGAGGGGGAGAGGAGTTGGTAAAGGGTACAGTGACGGGTGATGCGAGAAGCTAGTGGCAAAGTAAAAGAAGGAATTAAAGAGGGGGGTCCATTCTGGCTAGGGTGAATTTAGACACCCCACCACAGACCACATCCACATAGTCAAACAGAGGTAGGATCATCTTGCCTACAAACTCCCACAGGACTGGAAGTGGAAGACAGAATTTGTTCCTGTAAAGGGCTCCTAATTTAGGGTGCAACTTCTTGATAGTTGAGTCAACATGGGCTGAGAAGTCGAGATTACTATCAAGCCACACACCTAGGTATTTGAAGCAAGGGGAAATGTTAGCATTTCTGTCATGCTGAGTTGTCGTTTCCCCCTGTAATTCCAGGACAATAGGGCAATTTTCCTGTGTTTCCCCCACAGATTAGATTTTTTCCTATGGAAGCAGAATTGCTCTGTTTTCACATTTAACTAATGTAGGTCTATGGGAACAATTTCCCTGCAAAATACAGGAATCCCCATACATCTGGGAGCCTGGTATTAAGGGGTGTGCCATCAAGAGTAGAGAAAACAGGGGACCAACTGATCATATTGAACCCTTGGTGAGTGCCAACAATCATGGCGACTGTTTTCTTGGTACTGTATTCAGTGAGAGTTGGTTAGCTCAGAACCAGTGTTGGACACTATCAAAATCCTGCTGTCATGCTTGCATCAGCAGTTGGGCAGAAGCTACAGTGGCATAGAGTATTGTGTCATCAGCATACATGTGAATGTTTGCTAATACACAGACAGATCGAAGGTCATAAGGAAGAATGGAGAAGAGTATAGGCCCCAAAATGGAGTTGTGTGGTACACCAGAGTAAATGGGGAATGGGGAACAGAGGGACTTCCCTACCTGGACAGACTGGCTGTGTCCAGAGAGGTAGGAATGAAATCAGTCAAGCATGGAGACAGACAGCCTGGCACACTTTAATGTATCCAAAAGTAAAAGGTGGACTACTGAATCAAGGCTTTTTTCTATGTCAATAAAAATAGCAACAGAAACCTCTTCCTTATCTGTCCCCTTTAGGATCGAAGCAGTGACACAGAGTAGGGAGGAAACTGGAGTGGGATTTCTAGAAGCCAAATTGGAAAGGAGATAGAAAAGATGAGGAGTCAAGAAAGGTGGAGAAAGAAGAAGACAAGTTTTTCTTGAAGTTTGGGATAGAGAGAGGAGAAGCGAAATCAGTTGTTAGTTCCTAGCGCTGTAGGTGTAATCTCCTTTGTGAAGAAGGAAGACTTTAGCCTGTTTCCAACATTGGGGAATTGGACCAAGCTGAAAGGAGAGGTTTAGAAGCAGCTAGAGGAGAGCAGCTATAGCCAGGGCAGAAAGGCGAAGATGTTGGGGGTTGAGGCCATCAGGGCTATGGCCTTTGGAAGGGTTGAGTGAGAACAGAGCAGAGAAGACCACAGTGACAGTAACTGAAGAGAAAGAGAAGATAGTGGATAGGGAGTGGGGGAGGGGGAGGAGGACTGGCGTGGGGGATTAGAGAAGCAGGAGGTTGAAATGGTGCAAGTGATGAAGTGTGTGTTGAAAGCAGCAGCCTCCTCATCAAGACTAGATAATACCTTTGAGGGGGACTGATGGGGGGGGTGTAAAAATAGAGTAGATATCGCTCCAAAACTTACTTGGGGAACTAATATTAATCTGAATGTTAGAGGCAAAATACTTTGCTTTCGCCTCACACAAGGCCATCGTGCAAGTGTTCTGTAGTTGCTTGCACCTCAGCCAATCCTATGGGGAACAAGAGGACTTTTTGCTGGGACCAAGCTGAATCATGAGTCCTGAACAGAGAGGTAAGTTCCAAGATTACTCTGGGGGAGGTGAGCACCTTGCACTCGAGACCTCTTCAGTGGGGCATGCTTAATCCAGACAGAGAAGAAGTTAGAATGGAAGAGAGAGAGGGAGGACATTTATATCCAAGCAGTGGACAAGGGAAGCCCAGCTGGAGGACCTCAGGTCAGCATGCAGGGCAACCATTGAGGGAGATGAACAACACGATGTGACAGGGCCTAGCCCTATCTAAGTTTTGGGAGGACTCTGTACTATCGCCTTTTCCTTTCAACAAGTCTGTTGCAACAGCAATACCCTAATACAATCCTAGTCTATCCTTTATTTTCCTCTTAGTTTGGTCAGACTGGCCACCTGACGACCCCCCCCCCATATCTCTGTCTTATCCACTTTTATTTTCACTTTCCTTTTCTAGTCCTACCCAAAAAGAATCTCAGACTGGAAATAAAATGCACAAGATAAAGTGCAAGTGTTTGTATTAAAGGGGCACTGCCAGCTTTACCCCTCGTGTTTTGCTAATTTTTCATCACTGGGTTTGTATGCACATATTTGTTCCATGGTTACTGTAGAATGCATCTAAGTAAAACTCAAATGAATCTGCTTACCAATTTTTGCTAAATATGTATTATATGTAGTTCTGTTGGCCCAATTTAAAGTCTCTGTATGACCGGAAGCTAAGCCACGCCGAGAATGCACATCTACCTGTAGCACTCAACCCTTCCAAAGGCCATACCTGTAGCACTGTCTTGTCATGCATAGTTTAACATGGCCATGATAGAAAACATAAAATCTGTTAGCGCTACTTATTCTAAACCTGTCCTGGTATCTGAGACCAAAAACTGAGGGTTTATTCTTGTGTAAAATACTTTTGAAACCTGGTGCCTAAACCCCACGCAGCGCAGCAGCGGCCAGGTTAAAGATCCCACACATGTGCAAGAATGTGCCGCTGCTGTGCACACGCGGGATTTGGGCACAAGTTTTTAAAAGTATTTTGCACAAGAATGAGCCCTTGTTTTTTGAAGTACCTGGATCTGTTGTATACTGTTAATAAATAAATGAATATGTGAACTGAGGTACTTGGATCTGTTGTATGTTGACTATGCGGTTCCTATAAGGGAGAGCTGGCCACAGTGTCAGCTCCTTTATACTGTTGCCTAGCTCCTGATATCACCTGGTGGGAGGAGCTAGAGTAACTGGCCATCCAAAAGTTTTCCTTTCCGTTCAGAAATATCATTATTGTTATTTATAAATACTAGTTGCATCTTTATAGTATGTCTATATCCCATCAAATCTCAAATCCTAAAAAGTATGCTGTAATAAAAACTTAATTTTGTGAAAGAAGGAATAGTCACATGATCTCCATGGGGTGGGTCTAAAAACCCTAGAACAGAGATGCTTTGCAGATGTTCAGGTCAGTATTGTGCTGACCTAGAGAAGCCTTGCAAGTTTTCACGCCTTGTGTAGAACATTCTGAACTAATTTGGGAAGATTTGGCGATCTGTGAATCTTCCTGCTTGCAGCACTGAATTCCAAGTGTATATTTTTTATTATTTTATTTTTGAAAAGTCATTGTTTTCATTTTTATTATTTTGGATCCTTTATAATAAATATCACACTGCAGTGTGTTAACCTTCTATATCTGTGTGAGTGCCCATCTGTCATCTCACACCATTAGATCTGGGGTTAGAAGTGGGATTCTGGGAACGTCTGGACTAGGCAGGGGGACATTTTCCAGTGGATATCACTCTGATATCCTGTAAGACAGATGCAACAGGAGCCATGAGGAGAGTTGCTAGAAACCAGAGGCGTACTAACCAGAAAGATGGCAGAAAGCCTGGGAGAGAAGCCTCTTCCTGGGCTTGAGAAGGGAGCCCGGGCGAAGACCAAGCCAGAGATGGACACCAGTATGCAGGAGACTGGTGAGGACATTTCTGATAAGATACAAGAAAATATTGATGAACCGCTGAGGTGGCTCTGCATAAAACAAATGGAGATAGAGAAACAGCGAGAAATGGACAGACGGCGCCAAGATGAGAAGTGGGCTAACACCATGAGGGCCATCCCAGCCCTAGGACAGCCAAGGGGGCCTATTGATTTTGAAAAGACATAAAATTAACTAAGATAACAGATATTGATGACATTGAGGCGTACCTGACAATGTTTGAGATGGTGACTGGAGCATGTGCCTGGCCCAGGGACCAGTGGGTTGTCGGTCTGGCTCCCTACTTGACTGGAAAGGCACAACGTACAGCCATATGGATAGTCGATATGCCAATGACTATGACAGAGTGAAACAAGAGATCCTGCAGCACTACAATATCACCACTGAGATGTACCTCCAGAGGTTTCGAGCCTTGAATATGACAGCATCAGACACCCCTCAAGAAGCCTATGCCTGGCTAAGAGAACTCTATTACAAGTGGTTGCAGCCAGAGAACAAGACCATTGATCAAGTCATAGAACTCATCCTAATTGAACAGTTTATTCAAATCTTACCACAAGATGTACAAATCTGGGTGAAGGAGCACCACCCAGAATCAGCATCTCCTCAGCTGAGGACTATCTGATTACACGGCCTACTACGCACAGAGGGTCTCAAGGGACTGGTGACAGCACTAATCAGCTGGTAAGACCACCTTTTCAAGAGGGTGAGTCTGAAAAACAGAGAATGCCACTATCAGAAATAATCTGTCATAACTGTCAGGGTAAGGGACACATAGCCAGAAACTGTCTTAAAAAGAGAACAGAGCAACTCATCTTTCATTAGCTAACTGGGGACAATACACTATGGTGGTACAGACTGGGACACAGCAGGTGATTGGGCTCATCGACTTAGGTAGTAAACAGACTTTAATTTGAACTGACTTGGTATCATCTGACAAACAAAGAGGGCTCAATACTGGGGTGGTGTGTATCCATGGTAATACTAATTATTACCCTACCACCACAATAAATATGTCATACAGGGTGTCCCTTAGGAAATGACTAGAGGGTTGGTACCCCGGTTGCCTGTCCCTATGGTGACTGGACATAATTTTCCTGACTTTGAGAGACTTGTCAGGAGTAAAACAGAGTTGGCAGCTCTCACCACCAGGGCACAGGCTAAGAAAGAACAACTACAGACTTTGTTCCCTTTTGATAAGGATGTTTGTGGTGTCCCTGGCAAGACTACAAAATCAATGTCCACCAAGAGACTTGCAAAGCACCTTTGGAACCAGAAACAGCAAGAAGAGGACTTGTGCCAGACTTCAAAAGGGTGTAACATTAAAAGTGCCCAAAATGAGGATAACACTTTAACACCTTTGTTTTTACAGGTTGAGAAGGAGCTGGATAACAGTTCCCCAAAGTCTGTAATATCTGATGATTTATTGCACAGGGTGTGTGTGAATCCTAATACAGGGGAAAGCGTCTACCAGCTGTTAGTACCGGAGAAGTATCATGCCCAGTTAATCTACCTGGCACATGATATACCTCTTGCAGGGCATGCAGGGAGGTATGGTAACCTGAGCAGGTTGTTGACTCACTTCTACTGGCCCAATATTCATGAGCAGGTTGCAGAATACTGCCGCTCATGCAAAGAATGCCAAAGGTTAGCACAAGTAGGAAAGAAAGAAAAGGTACCCCTTCAACTCCTCCCCAAGGTCACAACACCATTCGGGAGAATTGCAATGGATGTGGTGAGTCTGTTAGAAAAGAGCTCTAAAGGGAATCGATATATCCTTGTTATATGTGACTATGCCACTAAATACCCTGAGGCAGTTCCTCTTCATTCTGTAAAAGCTATAAGAATTGCGGAGGAATTGGCAAAGGTATTTAGTCAGATGGGTATTCCCAAGGAAATTCTCTCAGACAAAAGGTAGCAATTTTAATGCCTCCCTTTTAAAGGAGTTGTATCCACTATTGGGTGTGGCAGCAGTGCATACCTACCCTTACCACGCCCAAACAGATGGTCTTGTTGAAAGATTTAACCAAACCCTCAACAGAATTCTTAGGAAGTTTTAGCAAGATAAGGGTAAACAATAGGATCAATTTTTGCCTAACCTTCTTTTTGCATACCGGGAGGTACCCCAGGCATCTACTGGATTCTCACCTTTTCTTTGCTGTATGGCCAGAATCCAAGAGGACCTCTAGGTGTTGTTAAAGAATACTGAGAGGAGGGTCAAATCATTACTTAATCAAATGTACTTGACTACATGTCCCAGCTTGGGCAATGTTTAGTGAAATATGTAGAAATGGCACAGAAGAACAATAGCCAGAAGTAAGGAGAACAAAAGGACAGGTATGACAAAGACCTCATTGATGAGACTTTCCAGGCAGGGGACAAGGTCCTTTTATTGCTACCTTCATCTGAAAACAAACTTATGATGAAGTGGCAAGGACCTTACGCTGTCCTGAGGCAAACTGGTCCTGTGAACTACTAAGTCAGCACCCCTGACAAAAAGCAGGATAAGAAGATCTTCCATGCCAACCTTCTGAAAAAGGTTATCCCTACTAAATACTGACACTCAGAATCCCGACATTCAGGGAGCCCGAGTTCGGCAGCCCGACACACACACACCCGACAGAAGGAAGCTAGTGCTGACAGGGGTAAGGTAGCGGATGTGACAAACTGCTACCTACCCCTTGTCGGGAACCACAAGGAAGAAGAAAAATGCAGAAGCTATCCGAGCTGCTCCTGTGGTATGGAGGGCTAGGTTACTAGCAGTTCGGCCAGCATTGTGCTCTCAATCTGGGTTCTATTCCCAGGATGGGAAATTATTTTTTTTAACACTGTTGTTGCCCCCTAACTTTTTTAACCTACTCCAAGGTCCGCTCCCCCTCAGAGCTGGTTATTTTAGTAACAGGGGCTGCGGAGGGCTTGCCCCCCACATTGCACTAAGACCCTGTTGGTCTTCTGACAGTTGATCTCCTGAGCACAGGCTTATGGAGTTCGGGAGACTGACTGCTGGGATTGCATAGTAAATCCTAAAAAAGTGGCATAAGAGGGTAACCCCTTCCCATTCTGTATGCTCAGAAAGTGTTGAAACAGAACTGGAGGTAGCTTACCAAACACTAGAAAGACCTGGTGAACTGGGGAGCTGAAAATTAACTCAGATCTAGATTTTAAACAACAGGCAGAATTACAACAGGTCCTGACAAAATATCAAACTGCCTTCACTAACACACCAGGTAGAGTAAGGGGCGTAGAGTATAAAATTGAGGCATTACAAAGTAAACTGATAAGGTAGAAACTATATTGATTACCTGAAAACACGAGAGGGGATGTCATCAGGGAGATCAGGAAGCTAGAGGACCTAGGCATTATTGAGCCATCAGCCAGCCCATGGTCTTCCCTCATTGTGGTGGTAGATAAGAAGGAAGGGGGTATACATCTATGCCTAGACTTCAGGAAGCTGAATGCTGACTCCTCCTTTGATGGGTATCTGATGCTCTGCATCGATGACATTATTGATAGGTTAGGAACTGCCCAGTATATTACAACCCTAGATCTCACTAAGGGGTACTGGCAAATTCCTTTGTCCAGAGAGTCCCGAGATGAAACTGCTTTTATAACCCCAGTAGGACTCTTATCAATTTATCACAATGCCATTCGGCTTGCATGGGGCCCTGGACACCTTTCAGAGGCATGTGGACCAGATTTTACCTAAACACACCACCTACTGTGCAGCTTACTTAGACAATGTGGTGATTTTCAGCCTGACATGGGAAGACCATATAAAACACCTGGCTGCTGCAATTGATGCCATCACTGAGGTGGGTTTAACCATCAACCCAGCTAGGTGTGTAGTAGCCATGCGGGAGACTAAGTATTTGGGTTATATTTTGGGAAATGGGCTGGTGAAGCCAGAAATTGGGAAAGTGGAGGCAGTGGCAAAGAGCCCAGTAACTCTCATTAAGAGACATGTAAGATCTTTTTTGGGCCTGGATGGGTATTGCCGGAGTTTTATCCCCAATTTTGCCACACTGGCCAGCCCACTTACAGATCTTACAAGAAGTGGTTACTGAATAAGGTGCACTGGATTCCTGAATGTGATTAGGCTTTCAGGAAAGTAAAGGCCATTTTGTTTTCAGACCTGGTTTTAAAAAGCCCCAACTTTAACCATCCATTCGAGGTACAGACAGATGCATCAGAAAACGGTATAGAGGCTGTATGTCCCAAACAATCAATGGTGAATAGCATGCATTCTTATACAGCAGTAGGAAATTACATGAAAGAGAAACTAGGTATTCCACTATAGAGAAGGAATGTCTGGCCATCAAATGGGTCATTGAAGCCTTGAAGTTTTATCTGTTGGGTGCAGAGCTCAAACTGACCACCAATCATAATCCACTGTGCTGGAGCCAACAAATGAAGGAGAAAAATCCTCGGATCATGTGGTGGTATTTGGCTCTGCAGTCCTATAGATTTACAATGCAACACAGGGCTGGCTTTCAGCACAAAAATGCTGATTTTTTTTTATCTAGGTATGAGGCAGGCATTGATAATAGAGCCTTCAGAAACAGAAATTGTACAGAAGGCTGAGTCTCTACCAGATTAACAGAAAAAAAGCATAAGTAAAGGCTAGAAAAGACTATACTGATCAGCAACAGGGCATATAAGATGTATCTGTACGTGATTTAATATGTGTATGTACTGGACTGTATATGTATGCTGTGTGCAGTATTTTTGTTTAGTATTTAGGGTGCCCTGGAGTGGAGCTTCTGAAGAGGGTGGGTTGAAGCATCATCCCTTCCATTTGCATGGAAGGAGGAAAATAGTTTTGTTGAACTATTTTCCTCTTGGATAGAGGGGTATGTGATAGGGTCCAGCCCTATCTAAGTTTTGGGAGGATGCTGTACTATCATCTTTTCCTTTCAACAAGTCTGTTGCAACAGCAATACCCTAATACTATCCTATTCTATCCTTTATTTTCCTCTTAGTTCAGCCAGACTGGCCACCTGCCAACCCCTTGCCCCCAATCTCTCTGTCTTATCTGCTTTTATTTTCACCTTTCCTTTTCTAGTCCTAACCAAACAGCACCTCAGCCCCTGATGAAGCCTTAATTGGTGAAGCGCCTGGGTACTTGGCTACATGGACGCTCAAGCAGTGGTCCCAGATGTATTCTGTTATATGACCATTTGGCAAATACATTTCAACTTTGCTTTCAGTGTGCATCTCGTGAGTTAATCCCTTCACTGGAGAACACACTCCTGGCTCTGGAGTGCGAGTGCATTTTGTTTTTCTCAAACCCCAAAAGCATCTCAGACTGAAAAGAAAATGCACAAGATAAAGTGCAAGTGTTTGTATTAAGAATGAAATATTCTTGGAAACTAAAAATAACTGGAACCAGATGGGTTATAAACTATGTCTTGCAGCTATGCTGCTGTCTGAATTGTTTATCTTAAGAGCTCCATACCTTAGAAAGAGCTGCATAAAATACCTGTTGTTAAGTAAAAATATGAATTGAGAAATCCTTGCTGGAAAAGCATCTAATGAAGTTGCTGCTGCACTCTCCACAGCTGAATGGAACCCTTGTACTAATTGGAAGGCATTCTAAGAAACAGTAACAACTGTTAGGAGTAAAGGAAAAGTGTAAGTATTTGCCTGCGCTCCCGTGAGTTGAATAATGGAGCAACTGAAGCAGCTAAATTACTAATGTGCTGTTTTATTTTTCTTCCTAAAAAGTAATGTTTTTGTACAATTCTCTAAATGATTGGGTGTATCTTGCAAACCTAAGTAAATTGGACATCCTCTATCACCACACGTTAGGTTTATTACCAACTCCCCCTACCGTTCGCACCATTGTGACCTATATGCAGCTGTTGGATGGACATCTCTTACTACTAGACGCCTGCTCCATGCTGGTCTTTGGACCCTTAAGCTGCTCCTGCACAAACTACCGAGTTATCTTTCATCTCTCATTGGTATTTCACATAGTGCATACGCTCTAAGGAAATCTGATTTCATACTGCTCGACATACCTAGGACACGGACCTCCTTTGGTAAACGTCCTATTGCGCATGCCCCTCCCTCTATTTGGAACCAACTGCAAACCGTGCTGAAACTAACTAGCACAGTTTCAATTAACTTCTATAAAGTGCTAAGTGCAGCCAAGATAAAAGACAGCTGCAACTGCCATTAAGCCCCTTCTTATCCATTCATGGGCTTGCACATTCTGCGTAAGACCATAATTTGCTTTGCGCAGGTTAACTGCTTATTGTCGCACTATCATTCAAACTAAGACACTATGTCATTCTCCGGCTTCTGACCTTTACTGCAGCAATCCCACTCCTTCTCCCCTCTACCTTACCTACCTTATATTTTTCTGTTGCTGCTCAATTTTCTAAAATGAATGTATTGCAAATACCGGTTACCATGTCTTGCATTGTTAGTATACTACCTAGAAATGTTCATCACTTTAAACCAATTGTTGATCATCATCCAATGTGGTGTTCTCATATGTATTAACCAGCTTGTATTATACGATTACATGCATGCATGTTATATTACTGTCTATCATTTAATTCCATTTATTTTTATTTTTATTATTTATGTATGTTCGTTATCAGTGTACATGTCACATGACCTCCTTGTGAATGAGCTTGCTCAATGGAGTTTTCCTGCAATAAACCTGAACTTGAACCTGCAACAGATTTTGTAACAGATACTGAAGAACACTATTGCTAGCAGGTTCCTAAACAAACAAAAAGTTAAAATGTAGGGCCACACTACAAATGCTCCAGCCACACTTCTCTTTTGTAACTTTGTTTTTCTTTTTCTTTCAAGCACAGAGACAGTCACATTTGCTATGCTTGCTATTAAAGAAGCATTAAATGTTTTATTTTTATACAAGGCTGTATTGGTATATAACAACTGGCAAGCATTTGTTTCTATGCGCTCAGCCAGTTGGTATTTGCCGTAATAACCGTGGGTTATTATGGCATTCACGAGCACTGCCTATCAAAACCGAGAGTACGACCTTTCAAGTTCAAGTTTCAAGTTTATTGCAGGAAAGACTCCATTGAGCAAGCTCATTCACAAGGAGGTCCTGAGTCATTTACACATACAGTTCGCAATTACATAGATAGGAGATATACAATGTAGGACAACAGGAAGAAAAATATATAAAAATTAAAAGGTATACACAATGGAAGTTCTTATACTATGTATGCTATACATTCCAGTTTTAACCTAGTCCTATATTATGCAACACATTTCAGCTTAAAAAGTAGAGGGCCAGTTGGTACCTAGGGAGTTGTTTAGGTGTTGGGGGCCTAGTTGCAGCTACATATGTCTTTTAATTTAGAGATAGCTAGTGTTTTGTAGGAGTTAATTGATACTGTGCTGGTTAGCTTCAGCATGGCTTGGAGTTGGTTCCAAATGTTTTTTAGGGTGTATGAGACAGCTCTTTGGCCGGCTGTGGTATGTGTTCTGGGAACATCTAGTAGGATAAGGTTGGATTTCCTTAGGGAGTAGGCACTGTGCGAAATACGTATGAGAGACGTCAGATAGACCAGCAATTTGTGGAGTAGTAATTTGAGGGTCCAAATGCCAGCATGGAGGAGACGTCTGGTGGCAAGGGAAGACCACCCAACTGCTGCATAAAGATCACAGCGGTGGGTCATGTACGCCGAGTTGGTAATGAAGCGAAGGGCACGGTGGTAGAGTACGTCCAGTTTAGATAGGCTCAAGGTTGGGGAGGAGATGAAGATAATGTCTCCGTAGTAAAACAGGGGAAGGAAAGTTGCTTGGACCAGTCTTTTACGGGTTGTGCGAGAAAAGAGGGTCCTATTTCTGTAGAAGAAACCCAAGTGTGCTTTGAGCCTCTTTGTTAGATCCTTGATGTGGTCGTTGAAGGAAAGCTTGTTGTCTATCCACATACCTAGATATTTAAATTTAGGTACGACTTCCAAGGTTTCACCTAGGGAGGTAACCACAAAGTTTTTAGATGTAGTAGGTAGGGCATCAGTCAAGGCAAGTCTTGAGAAAATCATTGCTTTAGTTTTTTTGGCATTTAGGAGCAGTTTGGCATTGATAAGGTTGCTTTCTAACTGGATAAAGTCAGCTTGGAGTGCTTCCCTGACTTTAGGTAAGGACGAGCCTGATGCATACAAAACCATATCATCCGCAAAGAAATGTATGCTAGAATTCTTTATGTGGGAGTCAAGGTTGTTAATGTAGAGGGAAAAAAGGATTGGTCCTAGGATGGAGCCTTGTGGGACTCCTCTGGCAATTGGAAGGGGGGCAGATAGTAGGCCATCGGCCTTGACTTTTTGTAACCTTTCCGTGAGATAACTGGTAAACCACTGCAAGGTAAGTGGAGTGGCACCTATGTGGACAAGACAGGTGATTAGGAGGTGATGGTCTACAGTGTCGAAGGCCTTGCTGAGGTCTAGAAAGACTGTACCAGTAACCTTCTTGGTGTCCATAGCATGGATCCAGTCATTAGAGACTTAAGCCAAGGCTGAGATGGTACTGTGCTTTGACCTGAAACCAGATTGGGCCAGATTTAGTAGTGAGTGTGCTTCAAGGTGATTTTTTAGTTGGTTGTATATAAGTTTTTCCAACACTTTGGAGAGAACGGTCAAGATAGAGGTAGGTCGGTAATTGTTTAAGTCACAGGGATCTCCTGATTTGAAGAGAGGAAGAACATGGGCAGATTTCCAGCAGGATGGAACAGTGGCTGTGGTAATAGAGAGGTTGAAGATGTGAAGGATGGGGGCTGTGAGCTGGGCATAGCCTAACTGTAAGAAAAATGATTCCAGGCCATCGTCCCCTGCACTTTTCTTGGTGTCAAGGCTAAGAATTATGTCTTCGACTTCTTTGTAGCTAATCTGGCACAGCTGGAAGGGATGAGGTGGGGTAGCATGCGTAGAATCTGGTTTAGTGTGGCTATTCACTCGGCTAGTGTATGGGGAGGAGTCGAATGCCAACCTGGCTGTGGCAAAGTGAAGGTTAAGTTCTTCGATGATTTGCAGTTTATTTTCAACTATCCCGTCCTTGACCAGAATCTTGGTGGGAAAGAAGGGAGCAGCAGAATGGCCTTCAATGGATTTTAGTGTCTTCCAGATTTTTTGGGAGTTCCCTTTGGCCTGCTCCAGAGTGGAGATATAGAAGTTTGCTTTACTAGTTCGTACACTTTTAACACAGGCATTTCTGGCAGTTCTAAATGCCTGCCAGTCTGCCGGGTTCTTTGTGTGCCTGGCCCTAGCCCATAGCTTGTCTCTATTGGTAAGTGCATATTTGAGCTCTTGGGTGAACCACGGATGTGAGATTTTCCGCACCCTCATTTTAACGAGGGGAGCATGCTTGTTAATTAGGGTGGTGAGGTTGTCATTTAGAACAGAGACGGTGGCATCTGCAGATTTGGCAAGATGTAGATCTTGCCACCTGATCGTAGCTAGATCGGTTAGGAAGTTTAGAGAGTTGAATTTACGGAATGAGTGTTTTTTGACCTTTCTTAATAAGGTGACATGACTGTCTCAGAAGGTCTCTCTGTACAAAGGAATCCGCTAACATCTCACCTCCTGATAGCATGACCTTTCTTTACCTCACCACCCTAATTGGCTCTCGTTTCCTGTGTGGGTGGGAATATGTCCTATAACATGGTGACTTCATCAATCTGTTAGGGAGGAGCCGCCGCAACACTCGTGTCTTCAAGAGTTTCAATTTTTCTATGCATCTGATGAATCATACTTTTAAACCAAAAAAAAAACAACTCTTGTTGATCCTACTGTTCGCTGTCAACGGGTGATAACTCTGTGCGATGGTGATAGTGTAAGGAATGGGACCATGGCTGACTGCATGTAGCACTATATAACCATGATCACGATTTGAACAATGAGTTTAAAAAATAAAATGAAAATGCTAATTCCAAAGGAGGGAGAGGAAGACTGTGTGTGTGTGTGTATGCCACGAACAGACAGAATCACTCACAAAAGTCAAGCTGGGGAAAAAATGCTTGCCAGTTATAAAAAAAAAAAACAAAATATGGGGAAGTAAGTGAAACTCAAATTTAATGTAAATCATCGGTGTGGGATGCTTAAATAAACCCCTTGGGCATTGCCCTCGGGATTTATGTAGCATCCCACACCTTGGGTGTACATTAAATTCTCATATCACACACTTCCCCACACTTTATTCTCTGTTTAAAACAAAGCTCGAAATATATTGGAACTGAAGTACCTGGATTTGCTGAATGTTGTCTATGTGGTTCCTATAGCGGAGGGCTGGCCTAAATGTCAGCTCTGCTATACTGTTGCCTAGATCCTGATGTCACTAGGTGGGATGAGCTAGAGTAACTAGTCATCCAAATTTTTTCATTTCCCTTCAGGAATATCATTATTTTATTTATAAATACTGGTTGCATATATATAGTATGTCTATATCCCACCAAGTCTCAAATCCTAAAAAGTATGCTGTAATAAAAACTTACAGGAGGCAGTAAAGGGCTGTGGTTTAGTGCACTGAGCTGCAAACCTGGAGACCTGGGTTTGAATTCCATAGCCCCCACATTAATACTGTGTGACCCTGAGCAAATCACTTAACTTCCTTGTGCTCCCAGGTCACACCTGGATACACGCTTTGGCTTAATGTGCCTTTCCTGGTTAAACAATTTATCCTTACTCCCTTTAATTTTGTGAAAGTGGTCACATGATCTCCAAGGGGTGGGTATAAAAACCCTAGAACAGAGATGCTGTAGAGATGTTCAGGTCAGTATTGTGCTGACCTAGAGAGGTTGAGCAAGTCTTCACACTTTGTGCAGAAAATTGTGAACTGATTTGGGAAGATTTAGAGATCTGTGAATCTTCCTGCTTGCAGCACTGAATTGTGTTTGTTGTTTTATTTTATTTTTGAAAAGTCGTTTTTTAATTTTTTTTTATTATTTTGGCTCCTTTACAATATTACACTAAAGTGTGTTAACCTTATATATCTGTGTGAGTGTCCATCTGTCATCCCATACCATTATACCTGGCCCACATGTAACATGGGAGGATTTTGGCATGGTGAAGTTTCCAAACACAGTAGACCATATAATGGTCAAAGATACAGAGTTCAGGAGGGTACCTGCAGCATGAGGCTAATTCTATAGCACAGTGATACCCCTGAGACAATCATGTCACCTTTTAAAGGGGCACTGTCAGCTTTACTCCATTTTTTGCCTGATACAAAAAATGCACCACTTTACACAGACTGATTAAATATTTACTGCAGAAACCCCCCATGTGGTTGAAATAAATGAATATTTACCATGTTTTTCATTTTCTGATTTCATTTCTTTTCATCCGTCCCGACCAGATGTCGCGTCCGGAAGCACATCCAAGATGTGAATCACGGGGGCTGTAGGCTTCCATGCACGCAAGATTTTAACATTGTGTCCCTAAAAGAATCATAATTCAGCACCTTGTGTTATATATAAATGCTGCTGCCATCTCCCACGACAAACCGGTACTGCAAATAACAAAAGTTCCTGTTTTAAATCTGAGCTGAAATCCAGGCATGCTCTCGAAGAGTCATGGATAAAGATCCGCGCATGCGCAGGAGTCTGCAATTGGCGCATGCCCAGAATTTCAACTCAGATTTAAAACAGGAACTTTTGTTATTTGCAGTGCTCGGTCTGTTGTGGGAGATGGCAGCAGCATTTATATACAACACAAGGCACTGGATTATGATTCTTTTAAGGACACAATGTTAAAATCTCACAGTGCATGAATGTGATCCAGCCAGCCCCGCGTTCACATCTTGGATGTGCTTCCGGGATGCGGGACACTTTTGGTCGGGACGGATGAAAAGAAATGAAATCAGAAAATGAAAAACATGGTAAATATTCATTTATTTCAACCACATGGGGGGTTTCTGCAGTAAATATTTAATCAGTCTGTGTAAAGTGGTGCATTTTTTGTATCAGGCAAAAAACGGAGTAAAGCTGACAGTGCCCCTTTAAAGGAAGGTTATTCTTTCAGGAGTTAGACTAGCTTATTCCTTTGTACAGTGAGACCCCCTGAGAAAGTCATATCACTTTATTAAGAAAGGTCACTTCATCAGTGGTAAGATGTTAGCTTTAGCTGATCCCTTAGTACAATCAGACCCTCTGAGACAGTCATCTTACCTTATAAAGGAAGGTCACTTTATGGGTGAGACGTTAGCTGATTCCTTAGTACAGTGAGACCCCCTGAGACAGTAATGTTACCTTATAAAGGAAGGTCATGCTATCAGGAGGTGAGATGTTAGCGGATTCCTTTGTACAGAGAGACCTTCTGAGACAGTCAAGTCACCTTATTAAGAAAGGTCAGTGATAAGACGTTAGCTGATTCCTTAGAACAACGAGACCCTCTGCAACAATCATGTTACCTTGTAAAGGAAGGTCACTTTGTCAGGAGTGAGTCTTTAGCGGACTACTTAGTACTCAGACCCTCTGGAACAGTCGTGCCACCTTATAAATGAAGGTAACTCTGTCAAGCGTTAGACGTTAGCTTTTTACTCAGCTTACTGGGACCCCTTGAGACAGTCATGCCACCTTATAAAGAAAGGTCACTCTATCAGGGCTGAGATGTTAGCTGATTCCTTAGCACACCAAGACCCCCGAGGCAGTCATGTCACCTTATAAAGGAAGGTAGCTCTGTCAGTGGAGAGATGCTGCTTGATTTCACTCCTACAACAAAAAGTGTGACTACATAGGGAAGGGAGTGTTTGAGAAGGACCAGCTCATAGGCAGAAGGGGAGAGACTGATAGCACAGGCACAAACTGGATGCAGGAGGAGGAGAGGTAAATTGCAACATCTCCTACTCTCTTGGGGTGGTCCTGCCTAGCCATTGGTTAACCAGATATGGGCACTGCAGAGTCCTGGACCTTGTGGGAGTGTCAAGACTCTGACATAATGAGAACTTCTATCTGGAGGTTGACCATGAGGGGCTGCAACAGATCCAGCTTTGGGAGGAGGCTATGGATGCTAAGGTGGGCAACCCCCCCCCAAGTTCTGTGTGCAGCTACATTGGCGAGGTGGAGGCAGGGCCAGGATTAAGCTTGATGTCCCCTGCCACTAGGAGTAGCAAGAATACACAGAGCTTAATGGATCCACGGAGCTGTTGTGAGTAATGGGGTGGAGGGATGGCAAAAGAGGGTGTGGAGGAGGGGACAGGAGGCACCAGAGAGCTTCTAAGTGGAGCCAAAGAGCAGGTAAAAGGCAACATTCAGGACACCAGGTGGGAGTGGGAAAGGGAGGGAAGGGAAGAGGATGGGCAGGTGGGGGAGTGAGAACTGTGGAGGGAGTAGTACAGAGGAGGGGAGGGGTAGGTGGATGGAGGAAGGGAGAAGAGGGTGAAGAGGAGGGGATGAGGATTAAGATGTGGATCAGAGGAAAACACCAGGGGACACAGAAGAGGGCAGGTAGGATGAGAAGATGTCTAAGTGATGCACAGGCTTGACCCAGACAGGAAGGTTTGTGGCTTTGCCCAAGTAGGGAGGAAGCCTGGATAAACCAGCGGGGGGTATGTGCAGGCTACACCTAGATAGGATGGAAGCCTAGATGAACAATTTAGGAAAATTTCTTTACAAAGGAAGGGCACTCTATCAGGGGTGAGATGTTAGCTGATTTCTAAGTATAGTGAGACCCTCTGAAAGAGTCATATCAAATTATAAAGGAATGTTACTATATCAGGGGAGAGATGTTTGCTGATTCCTTAGCACATGGAGACCAGACAGTCATGCCACCTTATAAAGGAAGGTCACTCTATCAGGGGTGAGACGTTAGTTGGTTTCTTAGTACACTGTGACCCCATGAGACAGTCATGTCACCTTATAAAGGAAAGTCACTCTATCAGGGGTGAGACGTTAGTTGGTTTCTTAGTACACTGTGACCCCATGAGACAGTCATGTCACCTTATAAAGGAAGGTCACTCTATCGGGGTGAGATGTTAGTTGGTTTCTTAGTACACTGTGACCCCATGAGACAGTCATGTCACTTTATAAAAGGTCACACCTGGAAATGAGCTTTGGCTTAGTGTGCCTTTTCTGGTTACCCAAATTTTTAATCAAATAAAAAAATGAACGGAAGGTCACTCTATCAGGGGTGTGACGTTAGTTGATTCATTTGTAGAGCTAGACCCCCCGAGACAGTCACATCACCTTCTTAAGGAAGGTCATGCTATCAAGGTGAAATGTTATCCAGTTGCTTAGTACAGAGAGAACATCTGAGACAGTCATGTCACCTTATAAAGAAAAGTTACTCTATCAGGGATGAGACATTATCTGATTGCTTAGTACACTGAGACCTATGAGACAGTCATGTTACTTTATAAAGGACAGTCACTCTATAGAAACAGAATTTGTCTGCAGAAAAGGACCACTTGGCCCACCAAATCTGCCCAGATGGTCCCTGCCTAGTCTGTCTCTGCAGACCTTAACTGATCTCCAGTGATCCTCCCTCCTCCCTGCCTATTAAGTAATATTCCCCTCTATCTATCCTATGCATGGATGAAGCCCCCTACTGTTATCACCTCCACCACTTCTGCTGGTAGCTTGTTCTGGGTGTTTACCACTCTTTCAATGAAACAGTACTTCCTCACATCCCTCTTAAACTACCTCCTCCAACTTTATCCCCTGCCCTCTGGTCCTGGTGCTCTTTCTTGTTAGAGATGCCCCTCTGCATCCTGTTCACCCCGTGAGGTACTAATAGATCTCTATCATGTCCCCTCTTGCTCTCTTCTCTTCCATCGTGTACATGTTGAGATCCTTCAGTCTCTCTTCGTAGGGCTTTTGATGCAACCCCTGCACCATTTTAGTTGCCCTCTTTTGGACTGGCTCCACTGTGTCTATGTCATTTATGAGGTGTGGCCTCCAGAATTGGACACAGTCATTCAGGTGGGATCTCACAAGCAAGTGATGCAGTGGCTACACCATCTCCATCCTCCTGCTGGACATACTTTACCCTGTGCATCCCAGCATCCCACTAGCACCTACCCACTTCTTTGTCACTCTGCCCTGCCACTTTGAGGTCATCAGACATGATTACTCCAAGGTCCCTTTCCTGCTAAGTGACTTGTCAGTACCTTCCCCATCCTATACTCAGCACCTTGGTTACTATGCACTAGGTGCATGATTTTGCATTTTTTGGCATTGAACCCCAACTGCCCTGCTCTTGACTACTGCTTGAGTTTCCCAAGGTCACTATGCATTCTCTCCACTCCTTCTTGTCTACCGTATCACAGATTTTTATGTCATCTACAAAAAGGCATACCTTCCCTTCCAGCTGTTCTGCAGTGTTACTTATGAAGACACTGAAGAGGACCGGTCCTAGTACTGAGTCCCGTGGCACTCCACTGATCACTCTCCCCTCATTAGAGTGAGGGCCATTGACCACCACCCTCTGTCGCCTATCTATTAACCAGTTCTTTATCCAACTCACCACTTTGGGTCCAACCCCTAGGCTGCATAATTTTTTATCAGTCTCCTGTTCGGCACAGTGTCGAATGCCTTGCTAAAGTCCAGAGAGGCCACATCCACTGTCTTCCCCTTCCCCCATTCTATTTCCCTGATCACCTAGTCAAAGATGTCTGTCAGATTTGTCTGCAATGACCTCCTGTGAGTTCATGCTGCCTTCGGTCTTGCAGACCACTGGATTCAAGATACTGTACCAGCCTTTCCTTTAACAGGGTTTCCATTAATTTCCCCACCACTGATGTGAGACTAACCAGCCTATACTTACTAGCCTCCTTTCTGTTGATGCTCTCATGGAAAGGGACCACATCTGCTCTCCCTCAGTCCTCCAGGACCATGCCTGTTTCCAGTGAGCTGTTGATTACGGCTATCAGTGGGGCAGTTAGCAACTCCCTGAGTTCTTCTAGTACCCTTGTGTATATCCCAGCTGGTCCCAGAGCCTTGTTCACTTTTAGAGCTGCAAGTCCCTTTGGGACTCTTTCCTCTAAAAATGGACTTGTGTCCACCTTTAGTTCCTGCTGCTCCCTGGTGGTCTGCACCCCCCCCCACTCCCACTGTGAAGACTGAGCAGAAGTCCCTGCTCAGGATGTCTGTTTTTTCTTGATCCTGTTTTACGCAGCCTCCCCTGCTGCCCTCCATATCCTTCCTATCCCTCATCTTGGCTATCCTTTCCTCTGTGTCTTTGTTCCCCTCACTGCCATCCTTGTATCCCTCTGTATTACTTGGTATACCTCTCCATCATCCTGCCTCTGTCTTTCCTTATTCTTGCTTAATGCCATCCTTTTTTCCTTCACCACTTTGGCCACTTCCCTAGAGAACCATAACGGTCTCTTTTTCCTTCTAGTTTTACTCACTTCCTCCAAGCAGAGGTTGGTTGCCTTATTTTTGCCCTCTCTTATTTTTCCCCCACTGTTCCTCCCCCTCTCCCCACCATGAGGCAGTTTCTGAGGCAGTATCCCATTTTGTTAAAATCTACCCCCCTAAATTCCAGAACCTTCATCCTCATGTGGTTTGCCTATGTTCCCGTCTTAGTGTTAACCCTCACTGTATGGTATTCACTGGTACCTAGGGGACTGCTCACTGTGATATCTGTAGTGCAATCCTGATTTAGAATCACCAGGTCCACAATACCCTGTCCCTAGTGGGTTCCATGACTAGTTGCCTGAGAAAATACCCTTGTAGGCAGTCAATGATGACCCTGCTTCTTGCCAAAGCTGCAGTTGGAAGGCTCCAGTCCACATCTGGCAGACTGAAGCCCCCATCTAGTAGCTCCTTCCCCTTACTTGCATCTTGATGATGGCTTCCCCAAGTGCCTTATCTAACTCCTTTCCCAGTGCTGGAGGTCTGTATACCACCCTGTATGGATAGCAGTCCCACTACCTGTCTCTAGGATGACCCACATCACCTCCAGCCCTTCTTTTTCTATTGGGTTCCCCTTTACTTCTGTGGCCTTGATTCACTCATTCACATATAGTACAACACCTCTTCCTCTCCTCCATTCCCTTTCAGTCCTGAACAGAGAGTAGCCTGGTACGGTCATGTCCCAGTCATAGCTGTCAGTCCACCACAACTCCATTAGGGCAACCAAATCCAGGCTAGCCTCCGCTATGATGACCTCCAGGTCTGGAATTTTATTTCCTAGACTCCTTGCATTGGCACACACGGCTTTCTATACCTTACTCTCTCACTCCCTGCCTACTTTTCTGCTCTCCCCTTTCTGCTTGTGCTGTTCTCTGAAGCTTCCCCTGACCCCCCTCTTCCTTTGTTACCTTCTCCGTTACCTGTTTCCTTTACTCCTTTTTTTTTGCTTGCTCTCCCTCCCTACTGCTTCATCATGGGGGGGGGGGGGGAATTGTTGCCTTCATTGGTTTTACAGCCTCCTACCCAACTAGTTTAAATGCTCATACAAGTAGTATGTAAATCTCCCTCTGAGGACTGTGGTCCCTCTTCTGGAAAGATACAGGCTATCTCTCCTCTAGAGGTCCATATCCTCCCCGGTTGGTCCCCTATTCCTAGATGTAGTCAAAACTGTCTTCCAAACACCATGCCTTCAACCAGTTGATAAAAACCCTGGTGCAAAGTGTCCTGTCTGCTCCTGGTCAGTATACAGGTAATATTTTGGCAAAAGTCATCATGCATGCCACGTGCTTGAGGCCCCTCCCCAGCTTCATGAAATTTCCCTGCACTACTCTGTCCTTTGCCAGGTTATTTGTTCCCAGGTTGACAATGACATCTTGCTCCCTATCATCCCCTGCTGCCCTAGAGATCCTCTGGATCCATTCTCCATCCCTCCAAGCCAAGGCAACAGGGAGTCAATTCAACTCCCTTTCTCGCCCTGCTCCCAAGTCTGTCTCCCTAACAACAGAGTCTCCCATCAGCAGCTGCTTTCTCCTCAGATGGGGGACCTCTTCCTTCTTCCCTCCTTGGGGTCTCCCTTTCTGAGGACCCCACTTCCTTCCTTCCCATTGTTAATCATGCCTCCTTCCAGCTTCACTGTTCTGCCAGTACAGTGAAGGGATTGTGCGGTGGTACAGGCTGAGGAGTGTGCACCCATCCCACCTCTCCCACCCTCCCAGAGCCCACCAAAGTTCAATCACTCTGCCTCTGCCTAGGCATCTTCTAGGTGGGCAGCAGCAGACTTGATGCCCCTTAGGTGGTGCAGAAGGTTGTCTGCACCCTTGCCAGTTTGGCCTGGAGTCCACGAACCTCTGCCCTCAAACCAGAGAGGTGAGTACAAATGGGGCTGACCCTCAGACTCCAGAAGGTGTCCAAAAGACTGCAGCTCTATGACCATTGCACTGCACCACTCCCATGCTTTTTCTTTACTTTACCTTAATGTCTGTTGAAATGTCCCTGTACCTAACTGCCTCTTTTCTATGCCATTGAATTCCTACCTCTCCCTTTGCTTGTCTGAAATGTATTTGGTACCCTACCCTAGAGAGGGTGTCTCTTGTTTTTCCTTTTTTAACCTACCTACCTGTGCCTAACTTGCTCTGGTTGTCTATTGTGCCTTAACCACTTGCCCAAACTTATTAGCTACCCTACCCTACCGTAGATAGGGTGTCTCCTACTTACCCTTTTCAACCCCTTACCTGTACCTACCTTATCCTGGTTCCTACTACTCCGTTTACCCACTACCTGTAGCTACCTATCCTGAAGAGGACAATTTGAGGGGTCAGATGTTAGCTGATTCCTTAGTCCTGTGAGGCGCCTGAGACAGTCGTGTCACCTTATAAAGAAATATTACTCTGTCATGGGTGAGACACTGGCTGATTCCTTAGTACAGTGAGACCCCCTGAGACAGTCATCTTACCTTAAAAAGGAAGGTCACTCTATCAGGTGAGACATTAGCTGATTCCTTAGTACAGAGAGTCCCTTTGAGACAGTTATATCACTGTATAATGGAAGGTCACTGTATCAGGGGTGAGACATTAGCTAACTCCATAGTACAGTGAGACCCTATGAGACAGTGTCACCGTATAAAGGGAGGACACTCCATGAGTGGTGTGACATTAGCTGGTTCCTTAGTACTGTAAACTGTGACTCCATGAGACAGTCATGTCACCTTATAATGGAAGGTCACTCTATCGGGGTGAGAGGTTAGTTGATTCCATTGTACAGTGAGACCCTCTGAGACAGTGATGCTACCTTATAAAGGAAGGTCACTCTGTCAGGTGGGACATTAGCTGATTCCTTAGTCCAGCGATACCCTAAGACAGTCATGTCACCTCATAAATTAAGGTCACTCTATCATGGGTGAGATGTTAACTGATTCCTTAGGACAACAAGACCTTCTGAGATAATCGTTCCACTTCTTCCACTTGTCCACCAACCCCTCCATGAAGAAATACTTCCTTAGATCCTTTCAGATTCTGACTCCTCCGCTTATACCAATGCCTCATTGTGATAGACCCTTCACTCTGTTTGAAAAGTTGCTGGCTAGAAACCCTGTTAATTCACCTGAGAAATTTGAAAGATTCAGTCATGCCACCCTGCTCCCTCCTAGTTTCCAGAGAGTACATATTTAAGCTATCTGAACACTCTTTCTAGGATTTCTTCTTCTTCTGTCCCTGATTCATCATAGTCATTTTACAGTGCACAGACTCAAACCCATCCCTCTCTTTCTTTTGATGAGGATTCCAGAACTATGTACTGTACTCCAAGGTTGGATGCACCAGTGATCTGTACAGAGGCAGTATTACTCTCTCGTTCCTGCTGGAGAACTCTCTCCCTATGCATCCAAGCATTCTGTCAATCTTACTGTGTGCCCTGTTGCACTGAGGCGTGACTTTTATTTATTTATTTTGAAGCGTTTTTCCCGTTTTCTCCATGTAACCCGTCCCCATACCTTGGACTCACATGTGCATGTGGAGGCACATGCACGCTGCGTCTCGAGGTACCCTCCCACTAAGTGTCACCCCCTCCACCTACACTGACCACCAGACCTCCACCCGTGGCAGTGGGACCATGGGGGCGGCAACCATTCCGGGAGGAGAGCTGCGCTCCGCTGCTCGATTCTGCGTCCAACCTACTATAAATGTCACTCTATGCCCCGAGTTCATTCCAGAACCCGGGTCACCGGCATGGTGAGAGGTAAGGTGTCCAGTGCTTCAGACCTCTGCACCACCGGGCCAGCACATGTGGCGTGACTTTTAAACTATCTGCTGTAATCACTCTTAGGTTTTCTTTGTCTGATATCTGGGCTATTCTGATGCTCCAAGCTAGCATTTTAATTTTGTAAAAGTACACATATCTCCATAATATAGAGCATCATGGGAAGTATATGCAAATCACTATGAAAGAGTGCAGGCTGGCTAAGACCAAACATCGACTGGTTCATCCTTCCCGTGAGTTGTTACAGATGAAGCACACAGATGATTCCTGTGTAGGATGAAATATTGTGTCTATGTCTTCTGTTTTCAGCCATTACGGAGTGTGTGAGAGGCCACTTGGCACCATACACTCTTGTCTAAAGTGAAACCAGATAAAACTCTTTCATGGTGATTTTGCATTTACTTCCCATGATGCTTTGCATTATGGGATATGTGTAATTTTACATTTCCTTGAAATCTGCTTTTATTGCCAATGACCTTTCTGGGTAACCCTTGACAAAGTGCTTTTGAGCTGAGGTTCTCTGACTTTTAGATTACATTCCTGTTTTAGGCTCCACCATGACCCAAGCCAGTAAGACCATAGAAACATAGAATTTGATGGCAGATAAGGACCGCTTGGCCCACCCAGTCTGCCCATTTCCCTACCTAATGGATAAGCTGTAGATCCTAGTTAACCAACAGCCTACTTCTTCCTACCCCCACACCATAGAATTGCCTTATGACTGTGCCATGCATTCTTGAAATCCACAGTTTTTGACTCCACAACCTCCTCAGGAAGGCTGTTCCGTGCATCCACAACCCTCTCCATGAAAAAATACTTCCTCACATTACCTCCGAGCCATCCCCCATCAATCTTCAAATTGTGCTCCCTTGTTCTTGCACACCTCTTTTTCTGAAAGATGCTACCCTCTTGGACTTTGCTGATTCCCTTGAGGTACTTGAAAGTTTCTATCATGTCTCCCTCTCCCTCCTTTCCCTCACATATTAAGCTCCTTAAGTCTCTCTTCATATGTCTTCTGGTGCAGACCCTGCACCATTTTAGTTGCCCTCCTCTGGACAGCTTCCATCCTGTCTATGTCTTTGCGGAGATTGAGTCTCCAGAACTGTACATAGTACTCCAGATGGGTTCTCACCAGCTGTCTGTACAGAGGGATAACAACTTCCTGTTTTCTACTGGTGATGCCTCTCCCTATGCATCCCAGTATCCCCCCAGCCCTCCTTACTGCCCTCTCACATTGCTTGCCCACTTTTAGGTCATCTGATATGACTACCCCCAGGTCCCTTTCCATTTTTGTTGTTAGTATCTCACCCCCCATTGTGTACTCCTCCCCTGGGTTTTTATTTCCCAGGTGCATTACTTTGCACTTCTTAGCACTGAATCTAAACTGCCATACATTTGACCATTCCTCCAGCCTTGCCATGTCCCTTCTCATCCTTTCCACCCCACCTTGTGTATCAACTCTGTTGCAGATCTTTGTGTCGTCTGCAAAGAGACATACTTTTCCTTCAAATCCCTCTGCAATGTTGTTTATAAAGACATTAAAGAGGACCGGTCCTAGTACTGAACCCTGCGGTACCCCACTAGTAACCCCCCCTTTCTTCAGAGTGGACTCCATTTACTATTACTGTCTGTGTCCTATTCTGCAGCCAATTCTTTACCCAGGTTAACATCTTGGGACCCACTCCCAGGATGGTCAGCTTGTATATTAATATTTTGTGTGGGACTGTGTCAAATGCCTTGCTAAAGTCTAGGTAGGCCATGTCCACAGCCCCTCCTTGATCTATTACTTTGGTCACCCAGTCAAAGAAATCTATTAGATTCATCTGACATGACGTTCCCGTCGTGAATCCATGCTGCCTTGGGTCCTATGCCCCTCTGGCCTCTATGTACTCAACAATTCTTTCCTTCAGAAGTGATTCCATCATTTTCCCAATCACTGAGGTTAAACGAACAGGTCTGTAGTTTCCTGCTTCTGCCCTGCTCCCACTTTTGTGAAGTGGAATAACATCTGCCCTCCTCCAGTCCTCAGGTACCACCCCATCCTCCCATGATTTGTTAAAGAAAGTAGTCAGTGGTGTCACTAGTTCTACCCTTAATTCTTTTAGAATTCTGGGATGAATCCCATCAGGCCCCATTGCTTTGTCCACCTTCAGTTTTAAGAGTTCTTTCAGAACCCTTTCTTCTGTGAATGGGCTGGTATCGACCCCCATATCTAGAGTGTTTCTATTGTTTGGTTTCGGTACTTCCCTCTCTTCTTTTGTGAATACCGAGGAAAAATATTTGTTCAGCATCTCTGCCTTTTCACAGTCACCCTCTTTCCACCCTCTCCCCTTTATTAAGGCTCACTATCCCTCCCTTAGTCTTCCTTCGCTCCCTGATGTACCTATAAAAGGTTTTATCCCCCTTCTTAACTGAGTTGGCTATCTTTTCCTCGGTTTGGGCCTTTGCTGTTCTGACTGCCTTCCCTGCTTCCTTTTGCTTTAATTGATACAATTCTCTGTCCTGCTCCTTCTGTGATTCCTTGTACTTCCTGAATGCTTTATTTTTCTCCCTAACCTTCTTACATCGTTTTGTTTTGTTTATTTGCTTCACACAAAGGCTTGTTACCTCTGTGATGGCAGTTTTGATTATTCCCCATTGTTCTTCCACCCCTCCTTCCTGCCCATTTGCAAGTGCATTCCTTAGGCACTCACCCATTCTGGTAAAGTCAGCCCTCCTGAAGTCCAGTACCTTTGCATTTGTATGGCTTGACTCTACTGCTGTGTTTATCGTGAACCATACTGTTCGATGGTCACTAGTTCCCAGATGGCTACCCACTTCTAAAACCAAACTAACAACACCTTGACTATCTCAAATGCATTTAATTCCCGGTTCTCAGATCTGTCTGCCTACTCCTCCCAGTTCCCTGACCTTAAGGAACCAAGCACCTCCTGTAGGCCTCAGTCTGAGATTACTCCCCAGCCTCCCTTTTACTTGAAGGCCGTCTCTGTCAGTGAAACTCAAAAACTCCTTACTGGCCTCTCCCCACATACTGGTGCTGGTCATGACAACATAGAGCCCAGACTTCTTTGTCTTGAGGCCCATTTCCTGGCTCTGCCCATCTCCCATATCTTCAATACATCTCTTATTACTGGAATCATCCCTGACATATGGAAAGTGGCTAGGGTTGTCCCTGTCCTCAAATAAGGTGACCCTAAAATCCTTGAAAAGTACTGCCCTATTGCTATCCTTTCAGCTATTAGAAAACTGCTTGAAAAGGTGGCTGCTATTCAGCTCACTGTCTACATCCAAAGCTATGACCTTCTTATCCCAGCACAACATAGCTTCTGTAAAGGTCACAGCACCTCTACTGCCCTTGCTAAGGTCGCTTCTGAGATCAGGGCTGCTGTTGATCGGGGCAATCTGACTGGAGCTATCTTCATAGATCTCTCAAAAGCCTTTGATCTGGTTGACCACTCACTCCTGTGCTTTACACTTCAGTCCCTTGGCCTCTCCCCCCGTCCAAGCCTGGTTTGCCAGTTACCTCTCTGGTAGGCAGCAATACATTAAATTCAACAAGGTCCTCTCCGAGCCCACGCCTGTTAACTCAGGGGGTCTATTCTAGGGCCTATTCTGTTTTCCCTTTTTGTCAATGATTTGCCCCTGGTCTCAGCTCGTGGTCACTCCACCCTTTATGCAGATGACCTTGTTATCCTAACCAGCTCCCAGGACATCAGTGTCATCAACTCCCGGCTCAACTCTGACTTTGACTTCATACAATCCTGGCTAAAGGACCACAAGCTAGCCTTCAATCTCCAAAAAAACAGGCTATGCTCTTTGGTTCCCTGTTCTGCACCTCTGAGAGTCACTGGAGCTGATGATTTCCTTGTGCGAGTTGCTGACTCCCTTAAATACTTGGGGGTTACCCTCGATCCTCAGCTTAACTTCTCACTGCATATACGCAATATATGCAAGGTTGCAAACTGCAAGCTGGGCTTGGCATACAGAGCTAAAAGCTGCCTCACCCCAGCAGCGCATCATGCCATGGCTAAGGGGATTCTACGTCCCATGCTTTGTTACGGTCTGGTCTCCTTTGCACATGCCTCAAAAACCTGTCTAACAAAATGGGATGTTACATACAATAAATATATGTCACTTTGCTCTCTCTGCCCTCTGTCTCACACATCACTGTAAGCTATACAACAAGCTTGAGTGGCTCTCCCCTGACAACCATCACACCTTTGTTATGGGTAATTTCGTTGACAGTATCGTCAGAACTGCCACTCCTCCTGCACTAGCTGAGCTATTCAAGCCTGCAAACCTGCCTACCTATTAAGATTCAGTGGCTTGCAAGCATTCCTAGTTCCCAAAACCCGTTCCCTAATGGGTGATCGGGCCTTCGCCGTCTATGCACCCAGGCTATGGAACTCCCTCCCTGCCCATGTACGTTCCTCCCCCTCCCATTCCTGCTTCAGAAACTCCCTCTGGGGCTTTCTGAAACTTGCCTCATCTTGTCATTGTACCCAAGGTATCATCCCCCTTTTCCGCACAGTGTTGCACTTTATGATCCGGTCACTGAGATCGGTGTGTCTATGAGATCATATTTCATGTTATGTTAAATGTTATCTTGTTATGTGACGTTCAGCACCTGACTGTCAATTGCTGCCTTGTCATATAATACTTTTCTGAGTGCCCTTCTATCAAGTCATGCTGTGTATGACTATTTCCTTTCACTGATATCCTGTTATGCCTGTTTTTTGCCTGTACCTTGTAATCTCCTGGGTCACACCTGAAAATAGGCACTTGATTGTCTAGTGTGCTTACCTGGTTAACAAAAGCTAAGTAAATTCTTACCATGTGCTGTTACAGGTGAAGCACACTGATGAGTCCCTTGTAGGATGAAACACGTGGTTATGTCTTTTGTTTTCAACTTTTGCAGAGTGTGTTAAAGGCCATTTGGCATCATACACTCCTGCTTAAAGTCGTAGTAGTAGAGTTTATTTCTTTCAAGTGCCCTTCCCTGAAGGCTCAGGGCACCCTTACAACAAGTTACAGAACTGTGCAAATATAGCACTAGGATAACAGTCAACCTAACAATACATAAAAACATTTACATTACCCATAAAATAATCTAAAATCAGACTGATTTCCCTAGCTGTCTGCAAACAGTAATAAATCTATCAGGTCCCAAAGACCTGTTCAAATAAAAAGGTCTTGAGATGTTTTTCAAAGACCTCTACAGACTGCGCCTCCCAGAGGTACCCTGGCATAATTTGAAGGTGGGAGGATAGCTCAGAGGTAATGTGAAGAAGTATTTTTTCACAGAGAGGGTTGTGGATACATGGAACGACCTTCCTGAGGAGGTAGTGGAGTCAAAAATAGTGGGGGAATTCAAGAATACATGGGACAGACATAAGGCAAGTCTAGTGGAGGGTAGGAGGAAGTAGGCTGTTGGTTAACTAGGATCTGCACCTTATCCATTAGGTAGGGAAATGGGCAGATTAAGTGGGCCAAGCAGTCATTATCTGCCATCAAATTCTTTGTTTCTAAAGAATTTCAGAGGACCAGGGCTGCTACTGCAAATGTTCAGTCCAGGGAAGATTTTAACCATAGCTCTGGGGACCTCCAGGAAGGTCTCACCTGCTCACCTGAGGGAGCGAGTTGGGGAGTAGGGATACAGAAGCTCCTTTAGGTATCCCAAACCCAACCCATGTAGGGCCTTGTAAATCAAAAGACCTACTTTAAAGGTGATGCATCAGTGCACTGGCAGCCAATGCAGTTTGCGCAGCGCCAGTGTAATGTGACTGAACCTGGAGTGTCCAGTCAACAACCGGGCTGCTGCATTCTGCAAAAGCTGCGGGCACCACATCGCACCTCCTCTGACCCCGAGGTAGAGTGCATTACAGTACTCAAGCCTCGAGGTGACGAATGCATGTACCAGTGTGGCTAGGTCGCCGGGGGGAGTAAGGAACTTAATTTGAGCAATGTTCCAGAGATGGTAAAACCCAGTCTGGACAACAGCCGACACCTGAGCATCAAGTGTCAGCTTGTTGTCCACAACAACACCCAAATTCTTCACCTTTGAGGAGGCCTCCAGTTCGGCCAGGCCAATAAAAAGCCCCAACCTATCCCCTGAGGCCCCCACTCCACCCCTTTGACCCGGCTCAACCACTAGCACCTTGGTCTTCCCCGAGTTAAGTCCCAGCCGGTTAAATGACATACAAGCCTGGATTTTGGCCACAAATTCATTCAGCATGTCAACCGCATCTGACCTTCTGGGTACAAAGGACAGGTAGAGCTGAGTATCATCAGCAAGCAATAGAAACTCAGGTCATACCACCTTATAACCTTATCCGGTGGCAGCATGTGCACTGCAAACAACATGGGGGAGAGGACAGAGCCTTGGGGGACTCCACAGGGCAGGTCTGTTGGGTTTGAGGAATGATGCCCCAGTATCGCCCTCTGAAGTCCTGCCCTGGAGAAAGGACTCAAACCAGCAGATGACCTTGCCGGTGAGTCCTACATATTCCCTCAGCCTGTCCAACAACACCTCATGGTCCACAGTGTCAAACGCTGAGGAAAGATTGAGGAGGACAAGAATTGTTCATTCTCCTCTATCCCTCGCCCTGAGCAGGTCATTCAGCACCCTAACCAATGCGGTCTCCATGCTGTGCAAGGCCCTAAACCCAGACTGGAATGGCTCATAAATTTGGAAGTCCATGAGGTGACCCTCAAGCTGTTCTGTGACCACCTTTTCAATAACATTCCCCAAAAAGGGAAAGTTCGAGATTGTCCAGTAATTCGCCACGATGTTGGGGTCCAAAGATGTTTTTTTCAGCAGGGGCTTTACCTGAGCCTTTTTAAGGGACTCCGGGAAAACCAATCTAAACCCTTTTATGGTAATTTCCATATTCTTCTCAAATCATTACAGTACCAGTGCCCCCCCAAAGCTGCTTGAAAGCCTGCAGTTCATTTAATTTTATTCAGTTTTCCTACATTGTCTTCATTCCATCGTTTGAACATTTTAAAGGGGTTTGTGGTCTCATCATTTGACTAAATTATGGTTAGCTTTACCACTGCTGATAAGGTAACCCCCGTTTTGGTTAGGTATCTACACTTTTAATTTAACATGCCAGTATGAGATGACTGAGGTCCCACTGTTTTCTCTCATTCTTGTGTGGAATCTATTCTTTGGCTTTGTTTTCTATACTTCCAATTTTAACATGCCAATATGAGCTAAGTTCCACTGCCTTCTCACTTTTTTGTGTGGAAACCTCTTCCTAGCTTTATCATTTACATATTATGCTCTGGCCCATAAGGGTTTCACAAGTGACCATTGGAAAGCTCACTAATCAGGAGAAGGCCACACCTCTCCTGGTTTAAATGCAATATTAAAGGTTTAGCAAGCTCAACCCTGGCTAATAGTACTTAGAGATGTAATCACATTTCTTATACATTTTTGTAAAATATTTGCAGGGGTACTCCTGGTGTGTGGCCAAAATCAGATTCAGAATCCCCCCTTCAAGTTGCTTGAAAGCATTCAATTCATTTAATTCAGTGTTCTTACTTTTGTCTTTATTCCATTAAGAAGTGGGACCTCCGCTCATATTGGCATATTGGCATGTTAAAATTTAATGTGTAGATAATGAAGCCAGAGAGTGGTTTCCACACATGGAAGAGAGAAAGCAGTGGGCCCTCAGCTCATGTTGGCATGTTGACATTATACCTGACCGATGAGGGTGTCACCTTGTCTGTGCTGGACAGGCTTAATCATGATTCGGCTGAATGATGAGGCAAAGGACCCCTTTAAAATGTTAAAATTATGGAATGAAAACAAAGTAAGAAAACAAAGAAAACTGAATCAACTTAAATTAACTGCTTTTTTTCAAGCAGCTTTGGGGGAAGCACTGGTACTATAACTATCTGATTCTGATTTGGGCCACACACCAGGAGCAGTCATGCAAAAATGTAAGAAAAAATATATAAAAACTGTGATTAAAATCTCCTGCAATAGCAAGGGTTGACCTTGCAAAACATTTAACATTGCTTTGCATTATGGGGATATGTGTAATTTTACATTTCCTTGAAACCTGGCTTTATTTCCAGTGCCCTTTCCAGGTAACCCTTATGTAACCCCCAGGAGGCGCTACCCTTAGGGCTACTACCCCTGCCTGCCTCCACTGAGACAGGGTGAGGGGCCCAGATCCGTTGATGGGTGCCTCCACCCAGAGGTCGGGGTTAATACGGTCGAGACTGCCTCGGTTACAGCCCTCTGGGTTACTGCAACCCCCCTTTTGTCCCACTAGTGGCTCACACTGGGTGACAACAATTCCTTTCACCAGTACACTTACCCCCCGGGTAGTATCTCTCAGCTCACTCCAGGGATCCCCTGTAAAGTAAGGTACAGTTATATCACAGTCACTACGTAGCAGTTCACCAGGGATGCACGAACCAGCCAGGATGTAGTTGCAATACAATAATCTGATTTATTAAAGGGGGCCAGATAACAAGGAGAGGGGGAAAATCAAGTTAATTGGCTTATACTATAATTATCTACCTAGGGCTCTGTGCACAGGCCTAACCCTAAGATTTGCTGTCCCTGGGTACCCAAGCCCTAACGGCTAGGCCAGCAGGTTGGGGCCCTTGACACAGATAACCATTACAATCCTGAGCAAGTCAGAATAGGAAGGAAGGAAGTTTAATTAGGTAGTCAGCAGTATAATAATACAACGGGAAACCACTGTTTGCTCGCTAGGCAGAGGGCTACCCTGATTCAGTACTCACAACTCCAGCAAATAATGATTCCTTCAACACTGGCAGGGCTGAGCCTGAATTTCACCAGCCTCCTTACACATTTATATGGCAAACTACAGAGGGGTACCATACCAGGCAGCTGCTTTCAGGCTTTCACGTACTTGCAGAAGAACTCGGGCAGCAAACAGCAGCTTCAACATCATGGGTGGACCGAGCGCGATTTAGCAATTCTCTCCAGTCCTCTCAGGTTGAGCCTGGTAGGTAGCTGGGCTGGCAGCAGCCTCCTCTGACCGCACACCTGCGGATTTAGTCCGATTTCCCAACGGGCATAAAACGGCCGCCTCAGGCCTTCACGAGCTTCCCGCGCGAACACTCAACCAGCGCAGAAGCAAAAAAGGTCCTCTCAGCTCCACAGTCACCACGGCTCTGCCCCTCAGGCAGTGGGGGCACTCTTTACAGTTCGGGCGCTACCCGATCCCATTGGTTGGCTGAACATGCCAGTCACTTCCTCCGGCTCTCAGTGGTGCGATAAAGCGTCACAGCCCATAATACCTTTCTCAAAGGACAAGTAGTTTCCCCATTGGTCAGCCGACTCTGTAGGGTCCCGAGGCACCGATTGGTCCAATTCAACAGTTCTGGACCAAAATGGCAGAGACAACCGAACAGTCCTCACTGCAAAAGGAAGGCCGGTTAGAACAACCACATTATCATTATTATTTTACATCATTCCCAACAAACAATCGCATCCTCCAACAGAACTCCCTCTGCACCACTAGCGATGGCAGATGGGAGTTATTGTTTCAGTGTCCCGGGCGGGACTCGGGCATACAACCACATAGCCCCCCTCCCACTTCAATTAATTATGACTGCAACAGGCAGTCCGTAAAGAGACAGCATACGGAGGCTTCAAAAACACTCCCCAGCTACCTAATTAAATGGCTTTATGCCGATCACCAACCAGGCATGGCGCATGGAGACAAACTCGGGGAAAGCTTTCTGGAACCCTCATTTGCAAGGGGGTTACACCCTCCCTGGCCTGGAAAAACTTGGCGTCCGCGTCAAGTAGTTACCCTTGAATCACTTTAAGGTAAATATCTTAGCTAACACTATACCACACTTTGCATTACATACATAAATATTAGATTCACAGTGTACTATGGTTTATACAACATTATACACACAAACTCTTGTTCCCTTTTTTTTTTTTTTTAAATCAGGTCATTAGTGCCTGCTCATGACACCGGGACTGGGGGGACCCCTCCCTTTCAGTTACTGGCGGGTTACCTGAAGCAGGGGCACCACACTCAAAGGGCAATACTAACAACCTGAAGTTATCCCCCAAGGCTAACTTAGGCAAAGAACTCGGGGACACATACACCCCTTTGTGGACCACATTTAAGGGCAAGTCCACTGGCTGACCCAGAGACTCATAACTCAACTTTATCACCAGCCGTATTTCTCGGCTGGATTGCCTAGGGGTCTCAAGAGATCCTGAAACAGGCCCTGACTCCAATTCAGTTTCATTGACATTAGCAATGGGAATTTCTATGGGGGAAAAGGGCTCAGCACTCATAGTACTACTGGGGGCCTGACCTTCTATCCCCGGACCCACCCCACTGGGCTCAGCTGGGGGCTGTCTAGGCACCGGTGAGGAACCATCAGGGCATTCAAAATATTCTTCCGGGTCTGGCATATCACTTGTTTGCTCCCCCATCTCACTCTTTTCCTCTGAAAAATCAAATAATTCAGCCAGGCCAAACAGTTCAGCCATGCTCAAGGATCCCACCCCCTGGGCGTTGCTGCTTCCCAATTCAAGCTCTGGAAACATGGGTTCTGAAGACAAAGCTGGGGGCTTAGACAGTCCAGGAGGCCCAACCTCATCTCCAGAATTAACAAGGGGATTGCCCCTTAATAACTGACTCAATTCATAAGAGGGATAGTATTCAATATCATCTTCGTCATCTTCTGACACCAATGGTTGATCATTTCCCTCTGCAGACTTTGGGCAAAGCCCTCTTAGTTGGCCTGCTGAAGAATCAACGGGTTTGGTGCTTTTCATGGCAGCCGATCTAGTCATAGGCCTGGAGGGGGGGGGCATTTGAAGATTCAGCTTCAATCAGTATTTGCCCGATTGGCAGCAGATGATTTCGGTGTAAAGTTTTCACATCTTTGGAATTGTTTTCAGGCCGCACTTTATATACAGGCAGATCTGTCAACTTTCCCACAACAATGTGGGGGAGGTGGTGCCATCTGTCAGCAATTTTATGTTTCCCATGCACTCCCAGATTTCTCAGTAACACTCTGTCCCCTTCTTTTAGCTCCATTGTTTTTACTTTCTTATCGTATCTTTCCTTGTTGGCCAGGTTTCGTTTAGCCGCCATGGTCTGGGCCAGTTGGTAGGCATGGTTTAATTGGGCCTTTAATTTCTGTACATACTGTAAATGGTTCTCTGCTTGCACCCCATTAGGGGAAACCCCAAAATACACATCCACTGGCAGTCTAGCCTCTCTCCCAAACATCAGTCGGTATGGGGAAAATCCTGTGGCGTCACTTTTTGTACAATTATAAGCGTGAACTAGGGTGCTAATCTGCTGGCTCCATCTCGGTTTGTCTCTTGGTTGCAATGTGCCCAACATGTCAAGCAATGTACGGTTAAACCTTTCAGGCTGAGGATCTCCCTGAGGGTGGTAAGGGGTGGTTCTTGACTTTCGCACCCCCCACAAAGACAGCATCTCTTTAATCAAACGGCTCTCAAAGTCCCTTCCTGTCGGAATGGATCCGCCTGGAGCCCAATAGTGAACGAAAAAGTTTTCAACAAATATCTTAGCCACCGTGGTTGCTTTCTGGTCCTTAGTCGGGAAAGCCTGTGCATACCGGGTAAAATGATCAGTGACCACCAATATGTTACTGACACTTTTCAGATCAGGTTCTAGACTCAGAAAATCAATACAGACCAGTTCCATAGGGGCACTAGTGGTAATGTTGACCAGAGGAGCAGCCCTCTGGGGCAGAGCTTTCCTTTGCAAACAGCAACTACAGGTCTTGACATATTGCTCTACATCCGTACTCATTTTCGGCCAATAAAATCGAGCCCATACTAGATCAAGTGTTCGTTCTATGCCGAGATGCCCCATCTGATTATGCAAAGACCTTAAGACCAGTTCTTTAAAAGCTGAGGGCAGCACCAGTTGTTGTTTGTCTACCCGGCCTTCTTATTCACAGTCTCTGTATAGTAATTGGTTAATCAGCTTCAATTTGGGCCCTTCCTTATACAACAAGGCAGTCCTTAGATCAGTAGAACGTAACTTGGACACGTCCCTCCCGGCCTGCAAAGCCTCCACAGCCATTTTTATCATAAAATCATAGGATTGAGCCTGTTGGAGACTATCAGTGTTGAATTGGGGTAGTGAGCTAGTGTCTAATGCAGAGAAATGACAGTAGGCAGCAGGTATGCAATTTTCGGATGGTCCCAAACAATCCACCATACAGTCCACCCCGTCAGGAGACACCTGTTCCTCTTTGTCAAATTTCTGGCAGAAGGCTCTTATGTCAGGTTCGGACAACCTGACCCAATCAGTTTGTGGCATAGGCCTCCGAGAGAGAGCATCCGCATCTATATGGTTTAGGCCCGCCCTGTACTCAACAGCATAGTTGTAGGTAGCCAAGGCAGAGAGCCACCTATGGCCAGTGGCATCCAACTTGGCAGAGGTCTGTACATAAGTCAGAGGATTGTTATCAGTCTTTACCAATATCTTGGCACCATACAAATAGTCATGAAACTGATCAACAATGGCCCACTTCAAAGCCAAGAACTCTAGTTTGTGCACTGGATAATTTTTTTCTGAAGGAGTCAGGCTTCTGCTGGCAAACGCTACAGGTCTCAGACCATTCGAGTGCTCCTGGTATAACACAGCCCCCAATCCTTGTAGACTGGCATCAGTATGAAGAATGTATGGCTTGGCAGGTCAGCATAGGCCAACACTGGGGCATGGGTAAGTTGATATATGATGTCATAGAAGGCTTCACACTCAGCAGTCCAACGATCCCAAACACATCATTTGGCTGGAAATACTTTTTCTATCTCAGAGCGCACAACCTTCTTATACTTTTTGTGCGGGTGGACAATTCTGAGTGAGGTTGAGGAGGGGCGAATCACCGAGAATAGTCCTTAACAAGCCGCCTATAGTATCCACAAAACCCCAGGAATCATTGCAGCTCTTTCAAATTCCTGGGCTGAGGCCAAGTGGTCAAAGCCTCCACTTTGCTAGTGTCAGTCTCTATGCCCTCAGTGGACACTATGTGGCCCACGTATTTCACAGAAGTCTGGAAGAATTGACACTTGTTGATAGACAGCTTGAAGCTGAAATCCTCCAACCGATCCAAAACCTTGAATAATCATTGCTCGTGTTCTTCCAACGATCGGCCAAACACTATGACGTCATCTAAATAGACCAGACACTCGAGTAGATTCATGTCCCCCACAACCCATTCCATCAAGCGCTGAAAAGTGGCTGGGGCACCCGAAATCCCTTGAGGCATCCAAACAAACTCATAGAAGCCTAGGGGGCAAATGAATGCAGTCATCTCCCGGTCGTCTGGGGCCATCGGGATCTGGTAGTATCCACTACGAAGATCCAACACAGAGAACCACTTGCTACCATTTAAACAATCCAAGGCATCCTGTATGCATGGCATAGTATACTGGTCCGGAATGGTCCACCGATTCAAAGTGTGATAGTCTACACACATTCGAACTGCCCCATTCTTTTTCCTTACTACTACTATGGGGGAAGCATAGGGGCTCCTGGACTCTTGTATTACACCAGCAGTCAACATCTCTTGCAGATGCCGCCTTACATCATCTATATCAGCGGGGGCCAGGCGCTGGGATCTCTCTCGGAAAGGCCTTTCATCATGCAGCCGAATGTGATGCTCAGCCCCTTGCACACATCCCACATCCCACTCTTTCAGGGAGAAAACCTGGTCTCTCTTGGCAAGCCTCTCACTGACCCTTTGTTTCCATTCAGCTGGTAGCGGGGAGTCACTGAAGTCAAACAAATCAGGAGTAACTCTATCATCTGTCCTGGAACCCTTTCTGTTTGGTAGTACTGCAGTATCTGCACAATGTATGCTGGCCAAGGTGCACCCTTGTCTTATTTGAATCTCTCTGTCGGACATATTATGCACTTGAACCATCACCCTCTTAACGTAAGCATGAGCTCTAGCCGGCAAGATGCTGGGTTTGACCAACAGTCCCTCAGGTAATCTTCCCTCCACAGGCACATCCAACATCAACAACTTATTCTTAACATCGGTTTTCAGTCATACTTCTCCATGCAGGACACATTGGGCATTTGGGGCAAGTATCACTGGGGACGGATCCTTTTTCCACACCACACCCACCGGGCCTTCAGGTTCCTCTGGACTAACCTTCTTCTGAGTGGCACTTGCCTTTTGAATCACAGCAGGTATGCTCAAAGCTCGCCCAGTCTGGAATGCTTGTTTTTCTGAACACAATTGGGCCAATCGTCCAAACATATGCGCATTCGTCCCAATCAACAAAGGCACCCCATCGTACAGTCCAGTGGGTGGGCAAACTAAAACTAGGGTTTCCACCTGCTCATCCATTCCAGCCACAGTTGCAGAGAGAAAGATAAGCAGACCCGGATGTATTCCAAATATGGATAGGCCCTACGTCAACCCCCCACATGACTGTTCAAAGTGTTGCAGGGGCACCTTGTGTAAGTGTGCCTGGTACCAGTCCTGAAACATGATGGTTACCTGAGAGCCACTGTCTAATACAGCTTGAGTGGGAATTCCGTTTACCCGCACCGGGGTCTCCATTGAAGGTCCGACCACATCAGACCAGTTGGGGGCCACAGCATGGAGAGCCGGCTGGGCATGAGCCTGAGTCACAAAACTTTTTCTGGGGGCCCAAGACTGGGCCTGGCGGTGTCGGGCGATCAGTCTGTTGTTGACTCTCCTTAAATTCTCCACCCTCTGGCACTCAGGTTGAAAATGCCTGTCTTCCCCGCAATGATAACAGAACTTGGGGTCCCGGGGGTCACCATTTTGTGGGGGGCACCGTATCTGTGGGGGGCTCTGAGAGGGGTGAGAAGGCTCTCTTTGGCTGTGGTTTGGGTTTCTGCATGACTCAGGGGCCCCGGACCTGACAGGGTACACAGTAGATTGCTTCAAGTCCCTCACCAGTTCCCGTAAATTCCTGACCTCGGCCCTCAACTCACTCTCTACGTGGGGGTCGGAGGAAATAACTCGCATTCCCAAAGTACCTGGGAAATCTGGGGATCCCTCAGACCCTCCAGGCAAGCCAGTCTCCTCGGGGTATTAGGTCAGAGGGTCCCACTAGGGTTTACCACCTCACACAGGTTCTCACCCTTCATCAGTCTCCACCTCCCTAATTTCCCTCATTAATTGACAATATTCAGGCGGGGTGGCCCGCCGATCATGTAACTTAAGTTTCAGCAGTATTACACTAGAAAATCTGGCAGATTTTAAAACATGTTCTAACTGGACCTGATTCAGGGCTGCGGCAGTGATTCCCCCTTTTCTATAAGCCTTCTGCAAGGCCCGCTCCACTCTAGTAACAAAAGCGGACAGTTTCTCATTTCTCCACTGCTTAGCAGACCTGAATTTCCATAATAAGTCTTCACCAGTCTCTGTACTCCCAAAAACCCCTTCTAAAGCAGAAAGATACTCTGCAGCAGTGGCTTCCGGACTGGTGGCCCCAAAGAACCTAATGGCTTCTAAAGCAGGACCCCGCAAGCTCTCTATCAGCCTCTTCCTTTTTTCCCCCTCAGAGCATTGCCATTCCTGGACTAACGGGGTGGCATAGTCCATCCAAGCCTCCAGATCATCCTCCCCTGGAGGCACTGGCACTGTACCAGAGAAAAGTTTTAACTTACGGTAAGAATCAAGCTGTATGGGTGGGACCACCAGGGACAGGGAAGCCAACACAGAACTCTTAGGCGGGCAAGGGGAGGTGCCAGGGGAGCCCTGAGGGGTAGCATCACTGGATAAATCTAAGGCTTGTAGCAGCTCCTGGGTGGTTCTCCCTCCACGGCCAACAATTTAAGCAGTTTGTCTTTAAAACTGTTCATTTGAGGACCCCCAGGAGTGACTGACCTCGATTATGAATTAGCCTCCACCCTGTGAAGCACCCTCCGGATAAATCACAGGAGGTACCTTCTCGGAGTCGATGCCACACTGCATAGAAGTAACACCTGCAACGCCTGGTCAAGCAAATCAGCCATACGCCCCTTTACCTCCACTTTGCCCAAACATTTTACTCGTTCTGCAGCAGAAATGATGTCAGCAGTTGGGGTTCCCAAAGGCACATCTAACAATAACACAGTCTTCTGGGAGTCTAGCTCTTCAGCTTCACCCCACCCCATCAGTCTGTGTACCATGGTCTTGATGGGTCCCAGTTTAATTTTTCCCAGCATATCCCCTTCCAGTTTTTCCATTTCTCATACGCTTCCCCACTGGGCCACTAGGGGATGCTAATCCCAGCGGTGCCTCCAATTTGTAACCCCCAGGGGGCGCTACCCTTAGGGCTACTACCCCTGCCTGCCTCCATTGAGACAGGGTGAGGGGCCCAGATCCGTTGATGGGTGCCTCCACCCAGAGGTCAGAGTTAATACGGTCGAGACTGCCTCGGTTACAGCCCTCTGGGTTACTGCAACCCCCCTTTTGTCCCACTAGTGGCTCACACTGGGTGACAACAATTCCTTTCACCAGTACACTTACCCCCCGGGCAGTATCTCTCAGCTCACTCTGGGGACCCCCTGTAAAGTAAGGTACAGTTATATCACAGTCACTACGTAGCAGTTCACCAGGGATGTACGAACCAGCCAGGATGTAGTTGCAACACAATAATCTGATTTATTAAAGGGGGGCAGATAACAAGGAGAGGGGGAAAATCAAGTTAATTGGCTTATACTATAATTACCTACCTAGGGTTCTGTGCACAGGCCTAACCCTAAGATTTGCTGTCCCTGGGTACCCAAGCCTAACGGCTGGTCAGCGTGGCAACAGTTTGGGGCCCCTTGACCTGAATAACCATTACAATCCTGAGCAAGTCAGAATAGGAAGAAAGTTTAATTAGGTAGTCAGCAGTATAATAATACAACGGGAAACCACTGTTTGCTCGCTTGGCAGAGGGCTACCCTGATTCAGTACTCACAACTCCAGCAAATAATGATTCCTTCAACACTGGCAGGGCTGAGCCTGAATTTCACCAGCCTCCTTACACATTTATATGGCAAACTACAGAGGGGTACCATACCAGGCAGCTGCTTTCAGGCTCTCATGTACTTGCAGAAGAACTCGGGCAGCAAATGGCAGCTTCAACATCACGGGTGGACCGAGCACGATTTAGCAATTCTCTCCAGTTCTCTCAGGTTGAGCCTGGTAGGTAGCTGGGCTGGCACCAGCCTCCTCCGACCGCACGCCTGCGGATTTAGTCTGAATTCCCAATGGGCAGAAAATGGCCGCCTCAGGCCTTCACGCACTTCCCGTGCGAACACTCAACCAGCGCAGAAGCAAAAGAGCTCCTCTCAGCTCCACAGTCACCATGGCTCTGCCCCTCAGGCAGTGGGGGCACTCTTTACAGTTCGGGCGCTACCTGATCCCATTGGCTGGCTGAACATGCCAGTCACTTCCTCCGGCTCTCAGTGGTGCGAAAAAGCACCATAGCCCATAATACCTTTCTCAAAGGACAAGCAGTTTCCCCATTGGTCAGCCGACTCTGTAGGGTCCCGAGGCACCGATTGGTCCAATTCAACAGTTCTGGACCAAAATGGCGGAGACAACCAAACAGTCCTCACTGCAAAAGGAAGGCCGGTTAGAACAACCACATTATCATTATTATTTTACATCATTCCCAACAAACAATCGCATCCTCCAACAGAACTCCCTCTGCACCACTAGCGATGGCAGATGGGAGTTATTGTTTCAGTGTCCCGGGCGGGACTCGGGCATACAACCACATAGCCCCCCCTCCCACTTCAATTAATTATGACTGCAACAGGCAGTCCATAAAGAGACAGCATACGGAGGCTTCAAAAACACTCCCCAGCTACCCAATTAAACGGCTTTATGCCGATCACCAACCAGGCATGGAGCATGGAGACAAACTCCGGGAAAGCTTTCTGGAACAGCAAGATGCGCTACCAGTGCTAACCTACTCAGATCACTCTTCATAACTCCTACACCCTCCTAGGTGATGACCCTCTCACACAGCTAGTCTTAGGGCTCTCTGTGAACATGCTGATCTTGCCCACTATTCTTTCTGTCATCCCCCTCTCAGTCCTTGCTGGACACACAGGAGTCCTCTGTTATGGTTAAGACCACCACTGTGTGATCAAATCAAATCAAAGTTTATTTAAGGTGTCTTTCCAAATGATCAAGGTGCCTGTGCATAAACTTAACAAACCACCAACATTTAATACAATAAATAAAATCATAAAATTTAAAAATAGCTGATTTACAGCAAACAATGCTGTGCTACAGAAATGCATAAACAGATAACAGCTCACCCTAGCATTAAACATCTTCTGGGAAAGCCAAGCTGAAGAAGTAAGTCTTGAGTTCAGTTTTAAAACTTTGGATGGTCAGGCAATCCCTTATCCAACTAGGTAGAGAATTCCACAGGGTAGGGGCCACAAATGCAAAGGAACGGGCCCCAAATGTTTGAAGCTGCACCCTGGGAATCTCTAGCAATCCCTCATCGGTGGATTGGAGTGATCAGGAGGGGCAGTAGGGAGAAAGATCTTGCAGGCATCGGGGTCCCTGACCATGTAGGGCTTTGTAGGTCAGCAACCCAACCTTGAAGGCAATATGCCACTGCACTGGCAGCCAGTGCAGTCTGCGGAGCATAGGCGTAATATGACTGGTCCTAGATGCACCAGTCAAAAGCCTGGCAGCCGCATTCTGCACCAGCTGCAGGTGGTGGATATCAACCCTTGGTAGCCCTAGGTACAGGGCATTGCAGTAGTCAAGGCGAGTGGTCAAGAAGGCATGGACCAGTGTCGAAAGATTATTGGAAGGAACCAGGTGTTTCACCTGGGCGATATTCCTCAGGTGGTAAGACTGTCATCAAGAATAATGCCCAGTTTTCACACCTGATCTGAGGTGGTAAGCTGGAGACCACCGAGCCAAAGACCAGAGGGTTGTCCTGCCAACACACCCACCTTCCGATGATCTGGATCCACAAACAAAACCTCAGTTTTATCCTGGTTCAACCTCAGCCAACTAGCACTCATCCAGTCCTGGATCTCTGATAGGTAGTTGTTAAACTCCGAGAGAACATCTCCCTGCTCGGGTACAAAGGACATGCACAGCTGAGTATCATCTGCATCTGCATAGCAGTAAAAATTCAGACCATACCACCTAATAATGTCCCCCAATGGCAGCATATACACAGCGAATAACATGGGTGCCAAAATGGAGCCCTGTGGTACCTTACAGGATAGGGGGAGAGGATCAGAGGAATAAATTCCTGAGACCACTCTCTGCTTCCTACCTTTGAGGTAAGATCTAAACTATCTGAGGATGGTACCTGACAGTCCACAGATGAACCGCAGGCACTCCAGTAGCACACCATGGTCCACAGTGATCCGACTATAAGGGCCAAGCAGCACAAACCCTGAGCCACCCTACCTTGGCCAGATGCTCTATACTGAATGAAGCATCTGGTGGTGGTCCAGGAGTTTGTTCCGGTCAGCTCTTGTAGTCAGATTGGACAGTGTCAGTCATAATTCATTAGGGAGAAAGCCTGTGTGGCTGGTGGGGACCGAGAGGGGTGGGGTTACTTGCTTTAGCCATGCTGCAGTGGGTAGCATGGGCAAGGCACTTTGGGCATGTGTGGTTGAACTGGGTGGGCAATAGCTCTGGGAGGGCAGTGGCACTGGGTGGCTGGGCTCTGGGCTGCCTGGGAGTGGGCAGCAGTGCGTGGCAGCATGCCCCTTGGATGAAGCTTAGTCAGATCAAGGAATTTAATGTAATGATTGGTAGCAGGGCCCAGAAAGGGATGACAGTTGGCATTTGGCACAGATTGGATCCTCTTTTGGCCAATGGGAGTTTTAACAATTTTTTTATCTGTTTTTTTTATATATGATCTGGACTTTAAAGTGTATTCTTCCAAACCAACTGTCATTTTTATGATGAAGGATTCTATGTAATCCGAAAGCTCAAGCACCTATTTTCTTTTGTAACATCTATGTTGGTCCAAAAAAGAGGTATCAAATCATCTCTTTTTTTCTGGATCTTTGTCACAAGGACCAATACGGCAATAAAATTAATTTCTGTACACATCAACAGCGTAAGTAAGTAACTAAGTTGGGTGGGGGGAAGGGAGTCTGATGTTACTAGTGGGGAGGGGTGCCTGTAGTTGTATGGTGGAGTGAGAAAGGGCTCTTAAAGTAGTATTAACCATGTAAGAAGAGCTCTGTGTAGGAAGTTGTATGCAGAATCTGATTCCAGTTCCAACACTGTTTTTAGTAATTAAGAATTTTGAACTACAATTCTGAAAACCCTTAATTCCTCAAAAACAAAGTCAGATTTTGACCAGTCCACAGGCTCAGCAGCACAGCTGTACAGCTACTGACTGTAACATTTTCTACCTGGATTCAGGAACAGCCTCAAGTCACTCGGGGGCTCTCCAGGGGAGAAAGGCTTGAGCATTCCTCAGACAGCTCTCCTTCCTTGGGGAGTGGGTTTAGCATGGTCAGCTGGTCGGGTGGCAGCACAGCGGGATTGTATGGGAAGGGCTTCCACCCACATATACCGTTGACGGAGGGAGGTCTGTATGTGGTTGTAGGGAAGAAAATAGAGGCAAAACCTCCAATCACGGCTGGATGATGACCTGATCTGCAACAGGCCCTGTGCTGGGGACTGGCCTACTCAGACCAGATCCTGTGGCAGAGGACACCAGGAGTGAAGACCCAGGGATGTTGTGTGATGGAGCTTGGGGGACCGGTCCAGATGGGGGCAGGTTGGCTGAGAGGAGAAGAAGAAATAGTAGGCAGAAAAAAAAACACTGGATGAGATTTGCACAGTTTATTACATGTATATGCATGAAATGAGCAAACAACAGAGGCCTAGTGGGAAAGATAGAAAATGTATGTACCTGTAGCAGAAAAGTTGGCATTAAGTTATAAGTTCTTGTTTTTTAATGCCAAGCTATACTGTTAATTCTTGGAAGCTTGAAACAAAAGAATGCGCAATGTGCTGCATCTAAAGAAATTTGCAATAAAGCTGAATTTAAAAAAAAATTCGACCAGTTTGATTCCATTCATTAGAATCCAAGCAATCCTAATTTATGTATTTTGTTTATTTAAAATGTGTTGGTTGGTACAGACACACTGAAATGGAGCTCATTTCCAGGTGTGACGCCGGGGGATTGCATAATGGTAAGAATTAAAATACAGTAAGCAAAGCAGGACTAAATCAAAGTATAATAGCAATTATAAAATGGGCAAAATATTTTCTGAAATCTGATTGGCTGAAACACTTTTTCAGCCGTGTCCTTATCAAGATATAACTTTGCAACCAGCACTACTTGTGCCAAGCAAAACGGAGCACACAGCGAAATCAGTGTGTGCCACCTCTCTCACGCTGCTGCCCCCTCAGCTGGCATCTGATGGGAACTGCGGGAGAGCAGTGGCACAGTGCTGCAAAAATCGTTTGCATCAAAGTTACACCTCATAAGCAGTACATTAAATAGAGACCCAATTACATGTTCCACATACTTCATATTTTCATTCACAAAACTTCCTGGGAGGCTGCTGATCCACAGCTGTCCCACTGATTTCTTATAAGTACAGCAGCTTCTGTGCAGTCCCTGCTGCATCCCTCACCTGGTTCCACAGCTTCTCCGGTGCCCACTGCATTCCTTAGTATTGGTGCGCCCTCCCCAACCCACCGACCATCACATAAACTGTAACCCACTCTCCAGACAACTGGATTCTGCAGCAGACACACACTGAAAATCTTTTTTCGTTCCCTTTGAAATATGCACTCGCTGGCGAGATGCATTGTAAAGGAAACATACTACGGCATCTGAAGAGGCACATGCTCGCTCCCTGTTGTCAGTTTAAATAAATACAGAATTTGAAACTCTGCACAAAAGAAAAGCACATACAGAGTGTGTGTGTGTGTGTGTGTGGCTGAGGGACAGGGGTGAGTTAATCTGAAGACACTGTGTTTGTGTGGGGGACCATCTACTGGCAGCCAACCTAAATACACTGTACTGTTCAAGACAGTACACAGAGAAACTATTTATAGTCTTGTAACTGGAAAACCTCTTTCTTTCCTAATTTTTTGAATTTTAACAGCTTTTTCCTTTTTTTAAAGCAGCAGTACTAGATAATTAGGAAGTAATTAATATCCAGTTTTGTGGCACCACAGTAAATATGACTGCTACCTGATTTTCAGCCGAACTCCCCCTTCACATTGCATCATGTCTTTTGTTCACTTCAGTGGGACCCTTTGCTGCACATTTCCCCTGTCCCTGTGCAGTATTGCATGTCATACACGTGCGGTTGGCAGCAGATGGTTCCAGTTCAACATGGCGGGTGGAAGAAATGTAAACAAAAACAAAGGAAATCTGAGCAAATTACAGGGTGATAGTACAGTGAAAATAAGAAAGATTACCAGGTAAATGCTCAACAGAGCATAGGAAACAAACTGTTGCTAAAGATCCAATTCTTTTTATCTAGTACTGCTGCTTTCATTTTAAATTTCTACTTGGGGACCCATTTTATAAGTGCAGTAAGACACTCTGAGTTGTGGGTTATGGCCTGATAAGAGCACTTCCCAGGTGCTAAAGGCACTCGGCAAAAAAGGCATCATGCCTCATAATGCACCTGGGGCGTGCTCTTATCAGGCCATAACCTACACCTCATCATGTCTTATTACTTGCATAAAATGACAAGTACAATACTGAGCATGCAAGGGAGCATGGCAACAAATAAGGCTATGTTTGAATTCATGAGGAAGAAGAACCAGGGAAGACTCTAAGGTACAGATTTTGTTTTCCTAGCTACATCAATGGTGCAGACAATGACACAGAAATTAAGGGGGCATCATCTTCTAAAATTGTCCACTGCTAAATTGTATGTTTATGCCACATACAAATAAAACTTCCTTTGGGAACTTTTTTTATATTGGCAAATTTGAAGACTCTGATCTGGGATGACTTTAATTTCTAAACAGTTTGTACCAAGTGAGATGTGTCTTTGTTCCCTTTAATGTATGCAGGATTTCCAGTCCCAGGACACTATGTGAAATTGTTTGTGAAAGATGAAGACACTTCTGTTTGTGACTCGCTGAGCAGGAATGATATTGTACACCAGCAGCCTCTTGAAGAGAACAGTCTCATCAGTAAGTTGATGACCTTGAAAAAAATCTGTGTAGGTAGTTTTAACACAGTGGTAATTACACTGACCTTTGACACAGGGTATCCAAGTTCAAGTCCCACCACAGCCACCCTATGAACAAGTCACCTGACCTATTTGTGCTTTAGTACTCCCGGGTGCAAAATAAGTTAGCAGCAGGACCCCATAGAAAATGAGATGCTGCATCTTGTCAGGGTTATACATTAGAACTGCCCACACCCTGCATGTTATTCCCACAAATCTTATTTATTTAAAAGTTTTACTAGGAGGCATACTGAGCAGACGAGCTGCTCAATTCCAGATGTGTCGGGGGTGGGGGACGGGACAAGAGACAGCACAATAAATACAGCATTCAGTAAATGGAACAGTACATTGTACACAGACCTGGAGATAGTACAAATAATATACAGCATATAGTGAAGGAACAGTTTGTACACAGAAATATCAGAAATTATGATACTATGCCAATAGGATTAGTGAATTGCATAAGATAAATACACACACAGATGAGTGACAGCGAGTTCATAACGCAACCTTTAAGATCCAGTCCGTCAGCATGAGGTACCAGGTTTGCCAAACAGGGTAATAAGTGCCCAGGCCTGGGGCAGGAAAATGGGGAAATTAGGTGTATGAGCATGAGGAGCTGAAGTGGGCACTGATGAGGGAGTTGAGGTAGTGAGTGATGGAGGTGTGATGGATGGCCGGGGGGAGTGTGCTCCACAATTTAGGCATGCGGTAGAAGAAGGCTGCTTGACCTGCAGTGGTGGTATGATGCGGGATAGCGAAAGAGTGGGCATCATAATGCCTGAGGGAATGCATGGGGGGGAGAGGATAGGATTGTGTAGAGATACGGACGCAGGGACTGTGTCCAGAACTTGGCCATAAGCCTGACACAGTGGGACAGCCTTCTGTTCTGAAGGGAGGAGAGGTGCAGGGATTGGTAGAGAACACAGTGATGGGTATTGGGAGGACAGTCAAGGGCAAAATGGCAGAAGGAGTGGTAGAGGGTATCCAGTCTGGTTAGGGAAGTTTCGGGAGCGGCACTGTAGACTATGTCTCTGCAGTCAAAATGAGGGAGAATCATTTTCTGTACAATTGCATGGCGATACCAGCGGGATACATCCACGGCCAGAATATTGAAAAGTGACCCAGCTTCTGCAGCTTCTTGTGGGTGGTGGTATTGATATGTACAGAAAGTCGAAGTGCTGGTCAAGCCAGACCTTGAGGTATCTAAAGGAGGTGTAGTCCTCCAATTTAGTCCCATCCAGGGAGTGCAAAGTGGGGAGATGGGGAAACCGAGAGAGTGTATGCCCAGTGTCGAAGGTCATGAAGACAGTCTTCTTGGCATTCAGGAAGAGCTGATTTTAATCAAGCCATAGCTGGACATCATCAAAGTCGTGCTGGAGTCTGGTTGACACATCAGCGGTTGTGGGGCCGGAAGTATACAGGACTGTGTCGTCTGCATACATGTGTATGGATGTATGTGGGCAGACAGTGGGCAAGTTATTGAGAAAGATGGAGAACAGTAGCGGGACAAGGACCGAGCCTTCGGGTACACCAGTCGAGATGGGGAGGGAGGTAGAGGTGGAGTTTCCAATCCTGACAAACTGTATCTGGGAATGATTTCTGGATGGCCCACTATTTATGTTATTAGGTATTCATAGAAACAGAAATTGATGGCAGAAAAGGACATCCAGGCCCACCATGTCTGCCCAAGTATACTAACTTCATGTTAACCAAAGATCCCAGAGGTCCCAGGTAATTTTCCCACCTTCTCCCCTCTCTAAAATTCCCCTGTGCTTATCCCATGCAACTTTGAATCCTGTCACAGTCTTAGCCTCCACAATGGGGAACAAAAGCCCCAAAACATCTTTCCCCACTCACTTTCTGCTTCCTCAGTGCCCCAGAGACTAGAGAAACCAGTAACACACAGCAGCCTTTTAAATTATCAGCTCCTGGCAATATGCCAGGTATCAACAATGTCTGTTAAATTGCACCCCTTTCCTATCCCACTTGCCCATTGTGTGTGTAAAAAGTGACCTCTTATGCTGCCATCCTGACCCTGATCCTTGCTTGGGGACCTAATAGCAATGAACTCCAGCTAGTCAGTCAGCCCCCCCTGCTCCCGCAGTGCTGCCTTGCCAAGCCTACTGCGTGTGCTGCCTGCTACACTGTATGTATGAATGGAGCAAGTGAGTGGGTGTGTGATCATGAGGGAGGAGTGGAAGAGTAGCACAGAATGGGTGGTGGACAAGTGGAACACCCTGCCAGAGGAAATGGTGGGGGCTGAAACAAGCACAGGATTTAAGAATGCATGGGATAGACATAAAGGAATTCTGGAGGTCAGGGGTAAGGGGCAACAGACTACTAGGAAAACATAAACTGAGCTTACAAGCTCAAATGGGCAGACTGGGTGGGCCATAGGCCCTTATCTGCCGACACTGTCTATGTATCTATGTACCATTTGTAATACCATGCAGTCTGTCTGGGATAATATGCTCTCAGCTCCAGGCATAGTGCCAAGAGCGAGTAATGCGAAAGGTTTTACCATTTTCAGTCTCTGGTGTACCAGGGAAGGGGTGGTGAGTGGGAAACACTGGTAAAAGATTGGAATAGGATGAGATGGTGGACAGGAGATAGCCCTGGCCACCAGGTGAGGGGAAGGGCTTCATTCCCCCCCCCCACCCCCAAGTCATGTATCCAATAACCAAATATTTGAGCCCTGGAATATAAAATTTAGGCTGAATATTCAGGAAAATATATTTGCACAACCCTATTATGCAATAGAGAAATAAACTCTGATAAACAAAGTAAAATATTATGTGGACAGGTACTGCTGGTTCTTAGGTGGGAATTTTGAGTGTGTTCTGGAACCCGAGTGTTCTAGGTGGCAGCAGCAGCACTGTTAACAAAAGGAAAGAAGGTCATAGATTTAAGCCCCACACTGGGTGTTTGGGTTCATACCCATAACTGACACTGCACTGTAGTACCTGAGTGGTGCTGCACTGTTGAAAGACTAATTATTGTGCCTCCAAACTCCAGAATAATATTCCCTCCCCTGATGAATTCTGGCTCAAAATTCACTCCATTTTTTTATCCTGTTCCAATCCTCAAGGTTGGAGCCTCCTCTATCCCTTTCCCAGATGCCTTTAACCACTATGTCATCACCTGCACTTCCACCACCATGGCTGCTTCTGACTCCTCCACCCCTGTATTCCCCTCCATCTCCTCCTTAACATGTTTTATTCTCCCTGGTCAACCCAGCTGACACACTGTCTGCTATACTTTCTCAGAAACCATTCAAGAGCCACAATATGGGGTTGGCAGTATAGCCTAGAGATTAGAGTAACAAGCTGTGGATGCACATGGTACATTCAGCAGACTTGGGTTTGATTCCCACAACTTCCACTTGCATATAGTGTGACTCTGAGCAAGTCACTTAACCACCCCTGTGCTCTCAGGTCACCCCTAAAAACAGGCATGTGTGCCTAGTGTGCATTACCTGGTTACCAAATAATAAAAACCAAAAGAAAAACTAAGATCCAGCAGAAAGAGTGTGAGCACAAGTGAGAGATGCAGATTCTGCACCAGACAACACCACCACAAACATAGACTTTGACGGCAGATAAGGACTACTTGGACCACCCAGTCTGCCCATTAAACTATCAATAAAGGCATGAGGATTTGATCCAGGAAGCCAACATTAATTCTAAAATGTTTCCCAGATATCGGGGGATCTGGATTTGTTTTTAAGATCTTGTGAGAGAATCTGTGGGCAGTTTGAATTGGCCAGGATAACTTGGGCAACTCACCTTTTGCCTCTGCTTGTAGGCAAGGCATTAGAACATACCTCTCAACTGTCCCTGATTACCAGAGACCCTCATTTTACCCCTCAAAAATGCTCAGTCCCTTGTCTGTCTCTCATAGAAAAGTTGCTGCCTACGGACAGAAGGTGCTTTCAGTTTTGATTTTAAAGTAGAAATCCATAATATTCTAACCTGTTAACATCAAAAATAGATTTTGTATAAGTAAATGCAATTGTTTCCATAGAGTTTTGAGCAAATATCTCCATTTTTGAAGATGTGTCCCTCAAAGGTAATGGTATACAGATTTAGTCTTTGCCATATTGGTCCTTGTAAGAACAGATTCAGAAGCAAATGATTTGATACCTTTTATTGGACCAACATAGATTTAACAAAAAGAACAAAGTGCTTTAGCTTTCGGACCAACCAAGTCCTTAAGCTTCCAAAGAAGGGCTTGGTTGGTCCGAAAGTTAAAGCACTTTATTCTTTTTGTTACATCTATGTTGGTCTTCTGGATCAAAGTTAATGGGAGAGGGACACATCAGGTGGTTTGAAGGGAACCTGGGGGGGGGGCAACCTAAAGGAAGCCAGTTTGTTCCTGACCCAAAAAAGAAGCCATGCGGTTTCAAGAGTAAAGAGTCAGGGGAACACAGGTGTTATATCTGTCAGAAACTGGGGAATTTGTCATCTGATTGTCTGAAAAATGTAACAAAAGGGGCTAATGCAGTGGGAAGGGGTAGCCCTGGGACCTCCCAGCAGACAGTGGCCTGTACACAGATTGCTGTGCCCTCTAATTCCACTACACATATGTACCTAGAAGTGGTGAATGGACTGGTAACCCAGAGATTAGGGACACTAGGGTCTCTGTTTCTATGGTGAAGCAGGACTTGATTCATGAGGAACAGATCCTGCCTGGCCAATTTTCTTGGATTAAAGGGGTGACGCATCTGGTGGGCTCAGTGATTCAGATTTTATTTATTTACCAAAAATGCATAAAACATAACTATAGCATTTATAAAAAATGGATTCATATTTTATAAAAAAGACACACAGAAAATGAAATGAATACATTAACTAAAAATAACATCTACTTGACATTTCTCATATTGTTAAGTGTGCAAAATACAAAATATGCAAAAGAATCTACAGCATAAATGATTTTCACTTTGGTTGAAAACGGTAAATAACTGGTCAAATACTGAACATCAGTAACAGAGTTTGCAATGCGTTTATGCCCTTACCATCAATAACTGGTCTGATAAACTTTTCTGTCAATGAGTACAACCTATTACATTCAAAAATAATATAACTAGGCCCTATACAGTACAAGTGTGTATGGTACATGAACATATCCTATTAAATTCAAAGAGAGACCTACATAGTAGATCAGAATTATTATCACCTAGCGGATTTAATGTAAACCAGGAGTAATTTTTCCTGTGTTGGGTTTTTCATAGACTAGTAAATACGTTTCCATACTCCAGGAATCTTTGAAAGGTTTATAAATATAGAGTGAAGGAAAAGATAATATTTTAGAAAATTCATTGTGTGCTAGTGTATCCTGTTCTCTGCAAACTGAGTCTCTATAAATCTCAGGCCACTCTAGTGCATTCTGACTTCTAATGTCTTCTGGGTCCATTTTTTTTTTTTTGAGGGTCAGGTTCAAGAAAGAGAACCACAAACTATCCACACTTCCATTCAAGTATGCCATTAGGCACAGTTTTGGTAGTCTGTATTCCTCCATTTCAGATATTTGAACCCAATTGTTGCCCATTCATTTCACCATGCGACACTGAATGCTCTCTGTACCACTCTCTAGGTGAACCTCAGGAGTATCTGTTGAGATTCCTAAGGTGCTCCTGAAGAAGTTGCTTTGAACAATATCAGACTCCTTAACTTGATTATAGAGGCAACAAACGTCTGAGCCATATGATAGCTGACAATGCATTTTGGCCTCAAAACAGCTCCTCAGGGCTTTAAACAAGTTCCCTGCAAAGCTATATGCAAAACATGATATAGCTTTTGCCATATTACTTGCTGTAGTTTGAGAGTTTTATATAGTGGTCTTTCCAGTCTAATCTCCTGTTTATCAATAAACCTAAATATTTGTAGTTTTCTGTCTCGTCAATGAAATTAGTACATAGTTTCCAGGTGCTCTTTTCATATTGTTGAAAACAAATATATCTGCTTTACTGAAGTTTATTTCAAGACCTAATTTTAATAGTTGCTCAACTACATTGGATAAATTCCTTGACAAGGTGCATGCATGCATGAAACGTTGGGGGTTAGTAACGTACTGTGAGTTGTTGCTGTTTTTACCCATTAAACCTTTTTTTTTCTCATTGTTAAGTCAGCAAGAGTTGTTGTGCAAGAGTGGGAGGAGTTGATGTGCCCAGTCTTAAGGATCTACATTTGATTTATTTTGTTTTTGGTTTCTGGGTAAGTACACTAGACAACAGTGTGCCTATTTTCAAGTACGACCCAGGAACTTTTTTTCAAACCCAGTGGAATATTTGAAATTAAAATCATATCATCAGCGTATAACAAAATAGGAAGTGGGTATCTGGATAAAAGTATGTATTTAATACAGATTTTTATCAATGTACTAGTCTAAGAGAACATGGTGCCAGAAGGCAGCCCTGCCTCATCCCATTGGGAATTTCAAATGGAGTGGTTAGCATGCCCCTTTTATTTGTCCTAATTATAGCATTGGTATAATTTCTGTAGTATTCTTGGATACTTAGAACAGTTAACAATCTTTCATCAGTCCCCAAGTCCTTTAAAATCTGCCGTAATAGTTCTCTATTTAAAAAGTCAAAGACTGACTGCAAATCTAAAAAGGCCATATAAAGTTGTCTTTTTTATTATAAACTTATTTGTGTATCAAAATTATAAAGAAAAAAATTTATGTTCTACTCTGTATCCTTTTGAAAAACTCCTTGATTCATAGGCAGTACATTTTTTTCACCTATTCAGGATTCCAGTCTCTCCAATATTAGTCTAGTATACATTTTCAGTGGGGTACAAAGTAGAGGGATGTGTCTTAAGTAGACAAGATTTTTACTGTTCTCTTTTCTGAACAGTGGCACAGGTACCTCCGTTTTCCAAATTTCAGGGATTTAAGATTTTTATTACTAGTTGTATATAGTTTGGCCAGAATTTCGGCCCACCACTCTATATTACATTGGAAAACTTTGCATGGCAATCCAGCCAGCCCCAGGGCGTTATTGTTTTTTGTGTGAGTATTACTTGTTTTACTTCCTGCTCAGTCATGTCTGACAAAGCACATATAGTCTCTGAATTAGGGATATTAATGTTGGGACTTAGGTTCTTACATTTTTTACCATAAAGTCCCTTAAAATGAGCCAACCGTTCATAGGCTGGGATTTATGTATCTATGTTATCTCTTGAGTTACCCGAGACACTGGCTACCATGTTCCAAAATGTATTAATATCTTTGTTTTGAAGTGCCTCTTGTAATATACTCCATAATTAAGCTTAATAATTCTTTTCTAATGCAATAATATGTGTTTATATTTGCTTTTAATGCTGCTATATGCTTTTCTGTCTTCAGTAGACCCATCATTCTTAAATTTATATACTTTCCTGTCTTTATTGGACCCATCCTTCTTAAATTGTTTCCAAGTTTATAAACTGATTTTTTTTTCAAATAAGCTAACTCTGTTGTACCAAACAGCCCCCCAGTGGATTTTCTGCATAAATTCGTTTCAGCATTTCTCTTGCACAGTGCCAATGGCCTGGATCTTCCTAAGCTGGGAAGGTGGACAGGGCATATGGGAGGTGGGTGTAGTACCACATTTGTCTGTGGATATGATTATGGGGAATGACTTCAGTAGCAGAGCCAATGTAGTGTGTATCAAGGCCAGCAAACTGGCACAGTGGTAGTGCTACCACCTGCGGTGCCAACGACTTGGGTTCGGGAGAGAACCCGGAGCATCAGAGGATCAGCCAGGGGGAGGATGATAGTGTCCAATGGACAACTCTTCTCCGTGGGGGTGATGGCTCTTGGCAATATTCTAACTCCTGGTGGTGGCCAGGAATCAGTGTGCCTAGGAGTTTCAGTAAGTGCTGAGATTGGCAGCTGTGGCAGATGTTGGCACACCATGTGTGGGAGCACACACTGTGTGCTATGAAGGTCATTGCATGTCCACAATTTTCAGGGGCAATGCAACAAAGCAACCTAATAATCCCTACTGCTGTGCACAATGAAGCAGAGGTGCTTGCCCTCCACCGAATGACATCCAGCACTGCCTGCGAAGGTATGCTAGTTGGATATCGATCTGTCCTCTTAGCCCCTCCCTGGAGGGAGCCCCACTATGGGGGGTACACCGTGGGCCTCAACTTGTGTGAGTAGTCCTGGAGGGATGCCAGGTTGTGGGGGTGGTGGTGCTGGTGAGGGTAGATAAGAGGTATATCCGGAGCCAATATGGAAGGAAAACAAATTGAATTAACAAAAACAAAAACATAATAACACAGCCACATTTTTTCCCATAGGAAAAGCAGGTTGTAATTCACTGTTATAACCAGCTGGATCTAACAGTGAACACACACTGCTCTTCCTATGAGAAAACCACAAGCTAGAGTGTGGCTTGTGCTACACTGTCTTCTAACAGGCACCAAAAGCTGTTTTTCTTATATAATTGTTGTGGAAAAAAAAGTGACTCTGACAATTATATAACATAAAATATGGTGTGCTATGTAAAACTTGAATGTTACACACATCCTCAGTGTTGGCTGCTTAAATAAACCCTTCAAGCTTCACTCTCGGGGCTTATGTAGCATCCAACACTTCAGGTGTGTGTAAAATTCTCATGAAATACACAACCCCATGTATTATTCTATATATTGTGTGTGCCACTACCCATAGCAAGACAAGAGAAAAGGTTCCTGAGGATGCAGAGGGGCAGTGCAAGAAGAGGCAGAGAAGTTGTAGCTGAAGGACATTCTGGGAGCAGCAGTTTTGAGTCACAGCTACAGACAGAGGAGAGTCCATCCATGGGCAGTCCTCACACAGGGAGAGTATCTTTTGGGGAAGGTCAGATGTGCAGAGCTGTGGACAGCTTTGCAAGCTGATCCAACCTTTCCGGAGATTGAGGGAGCTAGCCACGAGTGTAGAAGGTTGCTCTTTGAGGTCAGGAAAAAAGGGAAGTGTACTGGGAGAATAGGGTTCTGTACTGTGAGACGGTTTCTAAGGAAGCACTGGAGGAAGGGTTATTCCAGAAGATGGTGGTTCTTAGGGAATATAGGAAGCAATTTCTGGCCTTAGCCTATGACATACCCTTTTCTGGACACTTAGGGGTCAGCCGAACAAAAAGGCAGCTGACTAACAATTTTTCACGGGCTCAGTATTTTTAAAGATGTGACAAACTACTGCTTGACTTACCTGTGGTGCCAGAGGGTGGGAAAGGTTGGGGACAAGGCTAAGGTGGATTTGAGTTCCCTGTCTATTATTGAAGAGCTGTTTAGGCGAGTAGTCATGAACATCGTGGGGCCACTTAGTACCCCAAGTCACACTGGCAAGTGGTACGCCTTGGTGGTTGTAGATTATGCCATAAGGTACTCAGTAGCAGTGCCCTTGTCCTCCATTGAGGCTGAGAAAGTTTCTGACAAACTGTTGGGCATATTTATCCGGGTGGGTTTTCCCCAGGAGATTCTGTCAGACCAGGGCACCATCTTCATGTCCAACTTGATGACTAGTCTTTGGGAGAAATGTGGAGTGAGGCAGCTCTGGGCTTCCAGTTGCCATCTTCAGACTAGGGGTCTGGTCAAGCAGTTCAGTGCATCTGTTAAGAGGAATCTGTTGTGGACTATGTCCCGAATTTCTGGTCCAAGCTCAAGTAGCTCACAGGGTTCACCCAGGAGCAGCAAGCCTCTGTGCAACAGAGACAGAAGACATGGTACAACCATAGGGCCAGAGCCCGGGAGTATGAAGCTGGGCCATGGGTGATGGTGTTCCTCCCTGTCTGGCAGAATAAATTTCAGGTGGCTTGGAAGGGTCTGTACTTAGTGGTCAGGAGGGAGAGTGATGTTAACAATGTTATGGAGCTGCCCGGCACCTTCAAATTTCTGAACAGAATGGACACTGTGAACTGCAAGGAACGATTCGACAAGAGTAGAGAATCTAGAACAGGAGGTCAAAAGTGGAAACTGATGGGAGGGGTAAGTTCAGAACGAACATGCAAAAGTTTTATTTTACAGACCGAGAGTTGCTGAGGCATTAAACAGTCTGGCAGAGGAGGTGGTGGGTTCCAAAAACATTATTGGGTTCAGAAACAGTTGGGACAGAGTTAAGGACTTGGTAGTTACTTTGATGGTTAGTAGCAACAGGGATCAAGGGGGTGGATATGGAAAACAAAGACCCTGTTGTGACAAAAAGTCACAGGGTATGATAAGTTGTTATTGGCAGGCTAGATGGACCAATGGTCTTTTTGTACCATCATTGCCTATGTCTCTGTCTTTTAACTATAGATGTTTTTTTAATAATAAATTGGGGACAGGGTTGGGAAAAAATAAAGAAATGGAGCATCTTTGAGAAGTCTTCTCCATAAATGTATGTTTTTTGATCTTTACTGGGGGAATAAGGACCATTCGGGAACCAAACATTATTTGGGGCAGACAACACCAACTTATTGTACTGGTGCTAAATGCAGGCACAGGATACATGGCGGGATTGGCTCCAGCCACCTTAGTATCCTTGTTCCCCCTGTCAAGAGCATAGTACCTGGTTGGAACTGAGACCTTGTTGCTTCGGCTCCACTTCCTGTCTCTCCCTGCTGCCTGTCAGTCTCATCAGTTCTGACATGTCTAGTAAGCCACTGTTCTGGAACTGCTTCTGTGGCAACAAAATTGTTCGAAAAGGCCGCATCTCATGCGTCTCTCCTGTCTGAACCTGCTTTTTAGCATAAAATCATATGGAGTCATGCACATCCATTTCCTCTTAGTTCAATACTTTATGAGCATCACAGAATATTAGTAGGATAAAAGTTGTACTAAGGTTTTACAACATATGCTCAAAATCTTGAAATGCGAGGGTGCAGTCATGTAGAACATGAGCGGGGGAGACAAAGTGCTGCTTAAATGTAAGTTGGGATACATGGAGATTGGGGAAGCAATCAAAGTTAGATGGCAGGTTATACCAGAATGGGAGAAGCTGATAGCTGATGGCTGCTTGCTCTGATTTTTTTAAAATATATTTTGGGATGTGCAACCTGTTATCCAGTTGGTCCTTAACAGGTAAAAGGTTTTTTTGTTATCTGGTAATCTTGTAAGGCCCACTAGACACAATGCCTCTTTTCAGGAGTGACCTAGGAGCACTGGGGAGGTTGACTGACTTGCTCATGGTCACACAGCATGCAAGTGGAGGTTGTGGGAATCAAACCCAGGCCTTCTGGATGTACCAAGCTCCTTCACAACTTGTTACACTAACCTCTAGGCAATACTGCTGGAGTAAACAAATTATAGAGGTAGTCTGGGAGTTTTCTAGACCAAACATTTACACCAAGGACATATGATTTGTGCCTCCTTTTGGACCAGGCATTTCACATCTGTTATTCAATTTATTTTCTTCTGCTTCTTTTTACTCTGAGAATCTTTCTATTTGGACTGCTCATACATCTACTGTTTTTCTTTGAGCTATCCTGTTTTTTCTGTTTCTTTTACTTTGTTCATCTTCCTTCTTGCTACTGTATATTTATTTCCTGTTTCACACTCTCTAGAGGGAATTGAGGTGGTTAGAACCAACATTACCATGTATAGTGCCAGTGTGTTCACCAGCTCAGTGCACTGATGCTGTCAGCCCCAAAGTTCCTAGTGCCTTTGGGCTAATATCAAAAAGTGTGGCTCTATAGAGGAGATACTCAGGAAGTTCCAGAGTTACAGTAAGTAACTTTTCCTTTTCATAGTGGAAAAGACAAAGAACCTCAGCACAAAAGCACGGAGGCAAGGGTTACCCAAAATGGGCATTAGCATCGAAGCCAGGCTTCAAAGGAATACAAAATTATGCATACCCCCATAATGCGAAGCCTCACGGGATGTGTATGCAAATCACCATAAAAATTTAGGCTAGTTTTGCATTAAGCAGGAATGCATGGTGCCAAAGGGCCTCTCCCACAGTCTTTTTGTCATAGACTGGTAGTTTATTCCAAGTTGCATGAAAACTGAAAACATTAAAACATGTTTCTTTATTTCCTGAGAATATACCTCAGTAAAATCTTGTACTCCTCAGAAAAGTTTAGATAAAAGCATCTGACATTCACTCTCATCTGATTTTGAGAAAATAACTAATACATTTTAATTTATTTAGTCACTAGGAGGGCTGAGAGCAGTAAGAGTCTGATCCTGCAGTCTTCACTAGGAAAACACCAGCTGAGTCACAAAGAGAAGACACACCAACATTCTCAGTGAGAGAAGAATTTCCATAGCCTACAGGGGTTCAAGAGGGGGTGGGACAGGTACAGGGGAAGGGTTCTAGAAGCAAAATCCAATGCAGCAAGAATATCCGGAACTGGGAAGGGAGAAGCCAGAGAAGGCGAGGGGGGCAGCAAGGTCAGCAACCAGGGTGGGGGCTGACCAAACGAGCAGACACGAAAGACTGTTAGGCCTATTCTGCTGGCATTTTAGTATGTTAGTACATGTCCTCGCTATAAATCAGATTCACATGAAAGATGAACTATATATATGTACTGAATGTGCAAAGAGTTATACTCACCTGCCCCTGTTCCAAAAACACCAGAGGAATCACAATGGAGAGAGATCATATCGATGTACAGAATGTGATAAGACATTTAATGTAATGTCCAGTCTGAAAAGGCATCAACAAATTCACTCAGGAGAGAGACCATATCAGTGTACCGAATGTGGAGAGGGTTTTATTAGGCTGGACCATCTACAATCACAACAGCAAACTCACACAGGAGAAAGACCATACCAATGTATGCAATGTGAGAAGAGTTGTACTCAGCTGTCCAATCTAAGAATACACCAGCGAATTCATTCTGGAGAGAAACAATTTAAATGTACTGAATGTGAGAAATGCTTTAAGCAACTGAATAGTCTAAAAGTATATCACTGTTGTCACATTGGAGAAAGGCTATATAAATGTATTGAATGTGAGAAAAGCTTTAAGGATCAGAATACTTTCCAAAACATCAGTGGACTCACAAGAGACAATTATGGAGCTAAGATCAGAAGTATCACTGCTGGAGGAGTTTAGAAAGGGTAATAGATCAATGAAAGTCATCAGGAAAGTGGATGAGATCAAAGAAAAATGCTGTATTAAAACAGATCAGGACCTAAATTTTACCATCTCAAATAACAAGCTTAAGATCTCTGCTCAAGCCGAGAAGCTCAGGAGTTACATAGAAAGGAACAAGGAAAAAATGCAAAATAGATGGTTTAGAGAAGACCCGAAGAAATCCTATAGGGAGCTGGGAAACAAAACAGTCAACATAAAAACACCACCAGTAAAGAAAGAAATTGAGGAATTCTGGAGAAGTATTTATGAAGACCCAGTTGAACATAATAGGGATGCAAAGTGGATACAGGAAATAAAAGACAGCATAAGAAATAGTAATACTAGAGATATGGAGTGGCCTGATGTAACAGCCAAGGAGATAGAAGTGAAGATAAGGAAGGCCTCCAACTGGAAAACCCCAGGTCCAGATGCAGTACCTAACTTCTGGCTAAAAGTACTAACATCTTTGCACCAAGATTTAGCTACCTCAAAAAACTATTTATACGCACATCCTGACTTGACACCCATCTGGTTAACGACAGGGAATACCACACTTCTTATCAAATCTGAACCTGCCAGTCTCCCCAAGAACTATCGCCCAATAACCTGTTTACCAACAACATATAAACTATATACTGGAATCGATGCAGATAGAGTCTACAATCATTTAGACTGCAATAAACTTATGGCAATAGAACAAAAAGGTAATAAAAGAAAATCATATGGTACACAGGACCATCTCCTGTTGAACAAAGCCATTATGGAGAGCTGCAAAAAATGCCGAAATCTTAGTGTAGCATGGATCGACTACAAAAAGCATTTGACAGTATCCCACACTCCTGGATCACTGCGTGTTTACGGATCTACAGGATACATCCCACATTGATAAACTTCATCACAACAACAATGACAAAGTGGCAAACCACCCTGCAATTAAATCATGAGAAAGGTCAAATCACCATCCCAAATATAAGTATCCAATGAGGGATACTTCAAGGTGACTCCTTGTCACCACTTCTGTTTTGCCTTGCCCTCAGTCCCTTGAGTAGCCTAATCAACAACCTAGGCTATGGATACAACTTGAACCCCAGAAACAAAAACAATCAACAACTAACATCTCACCTCCTATTTGTAGATGACCTAAAACATTATAGTTCATCTGACAAACATTTGAAAGAACAACTGCAAATTGTTAAGACCTTTTCTGATGACATACAGATGACATTTGGCCTAGACAAATGTGCCAAAGCAACATTTGTAGCAGGAAAGTTAACTCATAAAGAAAACATGAATCTGGCAGAGGTTTGTGACATAAAAGAACTTGAGCAAGAGGGAGTGTATAAATACATGGGAATAGATGAAGGAGCAACAGCACAACATGAGCAAATGAGAGTAAAAGTAAGCAAGGAATATTTTAGAAGGTTAAAGCTAATACTGAAAACTGCTTTGACAACACGAAATAAAGTGCAAGCTATAAATCAACTCGCTCTTCCAGTGATATCATACAGCTTTGGTGTGATAGACCGGCCACAGAAAGTGTTGAACCAGCTAGATATAAAAACAAGAAAAATGTTTAATGCTCACCAATTAATATACAAAATCAGTGCATGCCAAGATTATACATCCCAAGGGCAGAGGGAGGCATGGGCCTCATTGAGATTGATTACACATATAGATCCACAATAGTGGGGCTACATACATATTTACTGACATCCTTGGACCCAAATATAGTCAAGGTCTTGCATCATGAAGAAAATAAGCCTAAAATAACTTCACTCATCAAATTAGGAGAAGCCTTCAGAAGGGTAGCAGAGATTGATGTCAGTCCAGTAGTAGATAAGGAATTGTCAGCAACTGAAAATGCAAAGAATCAGAAAAAGGAGTATAAGGATAAAGACCAAAAGAAAAGAAAAAAACAATTGGAAATCCCATAATTATAGTGGAAAATACAGGGAGCTACTGGAGCAACCACAGGTCAATCAAGCTCTGACCCATGAGTGGTTAAAAAGAGGTGAATTTAGGCCACGAGATGAGAGACTAATAATGGCAGCCGAAGACAGTGGGCTACGCACAAGATGGTTCACAAAATCCATAGAAAAAACAGGAGAAACAGACAAGTGCAGGTTCTGTAGTACAGAATTAGAAACAGTTGCGCATCTTGTGGCTGGATGTGAAGTACTCATGGCAGAAGGCCTGTATACTAAAAGACACAACAATGTAGCAAGATTGATTCACTGGAAACTGTGCAAACACTATAACATACAGGTAGCAGAGAGACACTGGAAACATGAACCACAAAGAATCACAGAGAATGAAGAAGTAATGATCACATGGGATCACCCAATACCAACAGCCAAGAAAGTGGAAGCAAGAAAACCCGATATTGTAATACAAGAAAAGAGAACAAAGTTAGCATTGCTGATTGAAATAGCCACCCCTAGTGACTACAGTGTGCTATGTACAGAGAGACACAAAATCATGAAATACCAAGATATGCAGTCAGAAACCAAACTGATGTGGAATAAGGACACACAAATTGTTCCAGTAGTGCTTGGAGCAATGGGACTAATCAAAAAGAACTTTCAGGCACATTTAAATATGCTACCAATACTTATGACACCTTATGAACTTCAAAAGGAAGCCATTTTGGGGACGTTGCGTGTGTTGAGAAGAGCGCTCTTAGCAAACATCAAATATTAATACAGTACTCATTTCTTGAGTTTTGAATATGCCCTGGCTAAAGAATGGGGTCCATTCTTGCCACGGTATTAGAAATCCCTAAACATTTGGAGACACTAATCCCATGAAAAGACAGACCATTTAAGTGCACTGAATGTGACAAAGGTTTTACCCAGCTGAGTAGTCTGCAAACACATAATCGTAGTCCTACTGGAGAAAGACCATATAAAGTGTACTAATTGTGAGAAAAGTTTTACACAACTGAGTAGTCTACAAACACATAATTGTAGTCACTCTAGAGAAAGACCATACAATTGTACTGAATGTGAGAAATGTTTCAAGCATCCATTTAGTCTCCTAAAACATCAGCAGACTCATACTGGTTCTCCTCAACACTGACTGTACATACAGGACTACACTTGTAGGCCTGTTGATTGACACCATAGAATCCTAGTTATGCAACACGAGACCTTGAAACTCAAATCTGTTTCAATCCTCAAACTTGGGCTGGTCTTCTAGAAGATAGCATGCACGGATAAGGATCTACCTGTGGAAAAGCACAAACAAGCAGTAGAATACAGTATGTGAGTCAGCAAAAGAAACTCTTATAAGCCAAAACCAAGAACAAAAAAAAACAGCTGAAGGAACCACAGATATAGTAGGAAATAAAGGAAGTTACTGCAGCAGTCCCTAATGCAAACTGACTCACAGGTGGCTAAGACGTTGTGAACTAAAGCCGTGGGATAAGGGTGTGATAATGGCAGACATTAACAATGGACTGAATACCAGATGGTTCACAACTGCAAAAAAGAATTAGAAAAACTGGAGTGCCAATTTTGCAGTACAGAGTCCTCGACTAGTTCCTGTTTGGTGGATGTATGTGATGTCCTCCAGCCAGACGGCTTATGCCGACACAATACTATGGTTATACTAACACAGAAATATCTGCTTCCAGAAGAAAACTGTAAAAGTAGAAGGGTAAAATATATAAAACTAAACTGTCTGCTTGACATCCTGAACTCTGTGACATGTGGTATATTAATGTAACCCCTTTGTTACCTGGGGTTACTGGAATCCCAGTAAGACCTAGTGGAAGGCAGGGAAGGCAGCTTGTGAAACTCCAGTTAAATGGGTTTCACACTGTCTCACTCTGTCCTCAGTCACAGCTGAGACTTGAGAGATGACATTACCATAGAACTGTCGCAGATGCATGAGCCACATTAGAATCTACAGCTCAGGGAGTGAGTTTAGAACTTTGGGAAATTTCAAAGTCATTCTTCAGTTTGTCCTAAAGCAAACAGGAAGGAAGTCGGTCAGTCTTCAGTTTGTTTCAAAGAAGAAGGAAGTGTTCCTGTGTTTACCTTTTTTTTTTTTTTTTTTAAAGTGGTGGAGACCACTCCCCCAGTCTCAGTGCCCCCCTCCCTCTGGGGGGGGGAAGTTCTCTGTGGGTTCCAGGGGCAATCCCCTTCTCCCACCATGGAAGGAAGCTGCCTGGTTTTATTTAGTCTGTTCTTGTATAATAGCAAAGGTTATAGTACTTCGCCTGTGGGGCACCTGCAACAAATGGGTGAGTGTTTGGCTCCATTTGAAGGGGCAAACAAATTGTTTTCTTCAGTTGGGAAATGAATGTGGACTGCTATTTGGGAGGACTATGTTTACTAGGACAAACAAATGGAGCAGTCAAACAGTCTAAAGTTTTAAATGGATTTCAAATAATGGGGACTGCTATTTGGGAGGACTATGTTACTAGGACGAACAAATGGAGCAGTCAAACAGTCTAAAGTTTTATTGGATTTCAAGTAATGCTGTAGAGGGGGTGCTTCAGGTCATCCACCATTCAATCTACATTTTAAAGTTCTAAAGTTTTCTGTGTGTATCCAGAGAAATGGCCGGGTATGGGCTGTGGGAGCTGGAGGTGGGAAAACCCACCATCTTTAGTAACCAGGTCCACCTCTATGGAGTTCTTCTGTGTTTTGCTACTTGCCTCATGCACTTGGCCAGTGATGGGGTGGGTACCCAGACGTGGGTCGCAACTTGAAAATCTCTCTAGGAGTCGTAGACTCTAAATGGTGTGGGGAGTCACAGGATGGGAACATTACTCCTTGTTGGATGGGAGTCTCCTTGTTTAATGGGAGTTCGATTGGAAGTAAGAAAACAAATCTCTCTAGGAGTCACAGACTCTAAGTGGTGTGGGGAGCCACAGTTTGGGAGTCTCCTTGTTTGATGGGATGTCTTTCCAAGTAAAGTTTGGGTTCATTCTTCAAGTGGACCATCAGTCAAGTGGCCAGCAGGGGAGCCAGGCCAGTCGGGCTATGTAACCAAAGCGCATGCAAAGTCCGAGCTGAGTGCCTGGTGGGTCCAAAGCCAGACAACAGTAGTAATGTGTTCATTCTTCAAATGGAACGCTTGGTTAAACACTAATCTGCACATACAGTGAACGTAGCCCTTTGGGGGACCATGCAATGCTTTGTTTATGTTCAGTTAGTTAATAAATAAAGCCACACTGAAAAATCCCAATTCTGGTTCTGGACATTACAGTTATTGCTTCCTGTAGTTGGATTTACTTGGGTGCCCCTGTGCAGAGTAGCCAAACCTAGGTCCCTTGTGCCAGGTAACCTCATCCTCCCCGAACTCAGGTCCCCCACCAGGTATTGCTGCCAACGCCAACAGCATGCCACCTGTCGTTTTAGTAAAAAGGCAGGGGTGGGGTCCTTACATTAATGTTAATTAAGATGCAAGTCACTGTTTATTTATTTATTTTTATTTAGTTTTTGTTAACCGGGTACGTGCACTAGACAAATCCTGCCTATTTTCAGGCATGACCCGGGGGGAGGGGGATACAGATAAATGCCAACTGACCTTGAACTAGATTAAGCTGTTGGTGGTATTTTAGTGAACTGTTGAAGCAGGGGCACTTTAAACAAGAAACAACCATTTGTCAAGGGAACTACAGGCAACACAGATGGACCATTGGTCTTTATCTGCCGTCATTGTCCAAGTTTCTGTGTTTCTTTATCAATGGCAACATGTTTACTTGCATGCTGTTACTTGTTAGAACAGTATCTTGAGGCAATGGGCAGACCTCTCTTCCTCTAGTAGCCATTGTCTTGAGGACTTTGGGTTCCAACAGGGTAAGAAGTATAGAGCTGAAAAATATGGTGAACAGAATAACGAGAATATTTATAAGTTTACCATTTCATCAGAACTTTCTTGTGCTTTGACATTTTGACCCCAGATTTTCTTTTAATGATCCCACCTTATGACCAAGACAGGTGGAATTGAAAGAGCTCTGTAATATTGAGGTTCTGTAGGCAGAACAGTTGCCTTTTTCCAAGGTTAACAAATCTGCAGACATAACACAAAAAGAAAAAGCTTTACTGACTACTGATCCACCACCTCCATTCATTGCTTCTTTACAAACCTAGCATTCTAGAAAGTATTTTGTTTTTCTAAAGTTGAAGTGCAGCCAAAGCACATTACTTCTCAAACAGCCTTAAGCCCCCAGCCAAGTTCTGGAAGGTAATCCACTCTATTCTTGAACCCCCTGCCCAGTCATCTGCACCGGTCCTCCAACTTGCGACCCCCCAATCCATCTCTGAACCTGCTGTCATTGCTGCCTCTTTCAGTAATATTTTTCCTCATGTGCTATCTCCCTTCTCCCTCCCCCTCATCTCACACCACCACCACCAACCTCCCCCAGACCCTATTTACTCCTCACCTCCTCCTGCTGACATACTCCCCCCCATCATACAGTGTCCTTTTTTGTCAGTTCATTTACCTAAGATAGCCCAAGAGATGCAACATCTTATTTACAGTGGTGTCCTGCTTTTATTTGTTTCTGCAGCTGGGTGGACTGGAGCATGGGAAGGTGAAGTGATTTGCCCAGAGTCACACAGTGAATATTTGTCTCCAGCTGTGTTTGAACATGCAATCTGCTGGTTCCCCATACAGTGCACTAACCACTACACCACACTGACTCATGCCAATAGCAGGCATATTCTTTCTCATGTCAGTATAATAATATTTTTATTTATATAGCGTAATTCAGAAATCAAAGCGCTATACATACTAATATGTCACAAAACAATTCGATAAAGTCTTACAAGAGTTCAGCTTCAGTTAAAAGTATCCACAATCCATAAAACATCAGATATTAAAAGCCTGTTTAAACAGATGTGTTTTCAAACTGGTCTTGAAGCCCTCCATGGTCCTGCACTCTCTAATCTGATGAGGTACAGAGTTCCACAGGGATGGTGCTACGAACATAAAAGCCCGACCCCCAGCTGTTTTCAGCCGCACCCTGGGAACCTCTAACAACCCCTCGCAAGTTGAGCAGAGAGGTCGACCGAGGCTGTAGGGAACCAGGAGCTCTTGCAGGTAGCCCAGTCCCAGTCCATGCAGGGCTTTATAGGTCAGTAAGCCGACCTCGAAGGTGATCTGCCACTGTATAGACAGCCAGTGTAGATCGTGCAGCATGGGAGTAATATGACTGGAGCATGAAGTCCGAGCAATAACCATGCCACAATGTTCTGCATCAGCTGCAAGTGGTGGATATCAACTCCCGGAAGCCCCAGGTAAAGAGAGTTGCAGTAGTCAAGGCATGAGGTCACAAAGGCATGGATCAAAGTGGGCAAATCATCGGATGGAACAATGTGCTTAATTCTGATGATGTTCCTAAGGTGGTAAAAGGAAGACTTGATGATTGCCGACACCTGTGCATGCAATATTAACCTGTCATCAAGTTCCACCCCCAGATTACACACCCATTCAGAGGTAGGCAGTTGTACACCATCTAGCCACAGCCCAGAAGATAAGCCTACCACTGGCCTCTCTATCCGGTACCCTGGATCCACAACCAACACCTCAGTCTTCCCAGAATTCAATTTCAGCCAGCTGGACTTCATCAAGTCATGGATGTCCAATAGACAGCCGTTAAACATCGAGATTGTACTATCCTTGTTAGGTGCGAAAGACAGATAGAGCTGTGTATCATCAGCATAGCAGTGAAACCTCAGCACATATCATCTTGCAATGTGTCTGAGGGCAGCAGGTACACTGCGAACAACATGGGGGACAGCACCAAGCCCTGGGGAACCTCGCTCAACAGAGAGTATGAGGAGTGCACCCAGCAAAATTGGCATACTAGAGGGTCTGATGCATTTTAATTAAAGGGCAGGACTTAATGGCACTCATGGAGACTTTAGGAAGACAATGAATGGGCCTACAGGATAGAAGGATGCAAATTATTGTAACAGGACAGGCCTGACAACAAAGCAGGTGGGTGGTTCTCTTTGTAAGTGAGGGAGTCACTGTAGAGGACCAGGAGGACACCTGTTGGGGTGGGGACAGAGATACAAAGTCCATCTGGATTGAGTTTGGGGAAAAAGGGAGACAAAGAGTCATCCGATTGGGTGCTACAAGCCCCAAACAGTTCAGTCGAGCATGACCCCTAGTTGGCCTAGTAATTTACAAGTGCAGCTGAATTGGATGCTGTGGTGATCCTGGAGGACTTCAGCCTCCCAGACATACAGGAATTAAACTAGCGCCTCACAGGGAAATGGGCTTTTCTGGCAGGAAGAGGCTAGCTCAACGACAACAAGGAGAACAAAAAAACACACTTGGGAGTCAAAATAACAGGATCAAAATTAGAACATGCCATGGGTATTTATTTAAAGATGCTTGGTGCAAAGAGGACACCTAGCCCCAGTGCTTCAGCCTATCTTGGTCTTCATCAGGAGGCATTTTGAGCCTGTTATTTTGACTCCTGAGTGCATTTTTGTTATTCTAATCTCCTGAACATAGACTGGCCTTTGAGACAGCAAATGGCAGAGCAGAGACCAGATTCTTGCTCACCTTCAGGGACTGCTTGCCTTCCCTGAAGGGTACTAGGTTTGATGCCACCCTTAAAGAGAAACTACTAAAGAGAGGGTGGTCCTAGCTGCACCTCTGACAGACTTATTTAACAGATCACTGGAGACTGGAGTGGTCCCGGAGGACTGGAGAAGAGCAGATGTAGTTCCACTTCACAAAAGTGGCAGCAGGGAAGAGGCGGGCAATTATAGGCCTGTCAGCTTTACATCAGTGATGGTTAAGTTAATGGAAACACTACTAAAGGAAAGGACTGTGGAATATTTGTATTTATTTATTGAAATGTTTTACCAGGAAGGCACACTGAACAACAAGTTGCTTATCTCCCGGTGTGACCTGGGGGAGGAAGGAAACAGATTGGTCAATACCAGCAGGGACATCTGCCAGAACTAGACACATGGTGGATTCCCTGCAGGGGGAAGGCCTCAAACAACTTGTACAACAACCCACAAGAGATAGGGCTATTCTAGATCTAGTACTGACCAACAGAGAAAGGATCACAGATCTCCAGGTAGAAAGTCACCTGGGTGCCAGTGACCATCACATGGTATGGTTCAATTTGGCCACTAGAACAAAATCATCCCATTCCAAGGCAAAAATATGGGACTTCAAAGGAGCTGACTTTGATAAGATGGCCAACAGCGTTAAGCTAGCCTTGGCAAAAAGAAATACGGGTGAGGGGGTACAGGCAAAGTGGGCAAGCATTAAAGATACAATACTTGAAGCAACATCCCATTGTGTTAGTGAGAAAAGGAAATGCAAAAGAAGAAGGAAACCACTTTGGTTCTCAAACACAGTAGCAGAAAAGGTCAAAGCCAAAAAGCTGGCCTTCAGGAAATATAAGGGAACGTAGCAAGATGAAGATAGGGAGGCATACCAAACTTCCCTAAGGGAAGCAGGGAAGGCAATAAGGCAGGCAAAGGTGCAAACTGAGGAAGCACTAGCATGAACAGTAAAAGAAGGTGACAAGACTTTCTATAGATACATTAGTGAAAGGAGAAAGTCCAGAGGGGGTATTGCTAAGATCAAAGGGGATAAGGGGGCACATGAGGAGGAGGATCGTGTTGATGGGCAGAAAACAGAGAGTGGTGGTAAATGGTATACAGTCAGAAGAGATGCAAGTCACAAGTGGGGTACCTCAGGGATCAGTCCCTGGGGCCAGTCCTCTTCAATATCTTCATCAGTGACATTGCAGATGGACTGGAGGGTAAGGTTTGTCTGTTTGCAGACGACACCAAGATCTGCAACAGAGTAGATGGTCCAGATGGGGTGGGTAGAATGAGAAGAGATCTGGATAAACTAGCAAAATGGTCGGAAGAGTGGCAACTGGGGTTTAACACAAAGAAGTGCAAATCATGCACATAGGGAGGAGCAACCCTGAAGCCACCTATAGGCTGAGAGGGGAGTTGCTGGCAGTCACAAGGGAAGAAAGAGACTTGGGCGTCATCATCACTGATGACCTGAAACCATCCAAGCAGACCACTAAAGCGGTAGGTAAGGCTAGACAGATGTTGGGGTGTATTAGTAGGGGTACCACAAGTCGTAAGAAGGAGGTAATAATCCCTCTTTGCAAGACACTGGTTAGGCCCCATCTGGAGTACTGCATGCAGTACTGGAGGCCACACCTTCACAAGGACGTTAACCAAATTGAGGCAGTCCAGAGAAAGGCAACCAAAATGATGCAGGGACTGCATCAGAAAACATATGAGGACAGATTAACGGAGCTCAATACGTATACCCTACAGCAAAGGAGGGAGAGAGGTGATATGATCGAAACATTCAAACATCATAAGGGCATTAACAAGGTGAAAGAGTCTAACATGTTTCAATATAAGAAAAATAGCAGGACAAGAGGACACAGCATGAGATTAGAGGGAGGCTGATTAAGGGGTAATGTGAGGAAGTTCTTTTTCACAGAAAGGGTGGTGGATGCATGGAACGGCCTACCTCAGGAAGTGGTGGATATGAATACAGTGCAGGGCTTCAAAAAGGCATGGGATAGGCATAAGGGAGCAATACAGATGAGTATGAATAGATAGGCCATTGGCAGAGCAAGGGCCAATGGCACATTCATAAAGTAGAAAAATAAATGGGCAGACTGGATGGGCCTTGCGGTCCTTATCTGCTGTCATCTTCTATGCTTCTACGAAACAGGGAACACACATGATAATATACAGGCAACAAAATGAGGAAGTCTAATAAAATAGCAGTACCATGAGTGAACTATACAGTAACATGAGTGAACTGTACAGAGTAGCAGGACAAACAACTAAAATACTACAATAAGAGACCAGGACTAAACTGCTAAAATTGTTGTAGTAAAATATAAGAATAAACTAAGTAACAATGAACGAAGCAGGTAAAGTGCCATACAGCTGTGCAGGATTTCATGGAGTAGATTTGCAGGTATCAGTAAGGCCAATAGATAAGTGCCATTTAACTTGTGTGGCAACTGATTAACAAATACAGTAAGAACCGTCTTAGCTAGTGGGGTTGGGAGGAGAGAGAGTGAGGTGGGATAAGAATTATGAGTGAGGGAAGCAGGTACAATTAGGTGAAAGGAAATTGTGGAGGGCAGAGGAGAGGGAGTGAAGGGAGGAGGAGTGGTGTATTTGATGAGAATGGGAATTCCAGATTTGGGGGAATTGGTGGATGAAAGCAGATTGGCCTGCAAGAGCTGAACAGCGAGGGATTGCGAAGGTTTGTGAGTCAGTGGATCTAAGGGTGTGAGTGGGAATAGGAGGAGTAGAAAGGGATGAGGACAAGTAAGAGGGCAGAGAGCGAAACCAGTATTTTGAGATAAGTTTTGCACAGTAAAAGAGACAATGGTTGGTAAGTGGGGGAAAGACAGAGAGTGATAGAGATCACCGTGGTGAGTATTTATAGAAGAGTCCAGGGCAAAATGACAGAAGGAGTTGAAAAGGGGGTCCAATCTGGATAAGATGGACTTGGGAGCAGCATTGTAGAATACATCGCAGTAGTCAAAGATAGGGAGAATCATCTTCTGGACAACGGCACTCCTGGCTGTTAAGAGGGATGCTATTACGGTTCCTGTATAGGGCACCTAACTTGGGGTGCAGTTTTTTCAGGCTAGCATCAGCGTGTCCAGAAAAGTTTAGGCGTGGACCCAGCCATATACCAAGGTATCTGAAGGAGGAGGTGTCTTGAATCCAGCAGGTTACAGGATCCAGCGTAACATGGATTCACAGATTTTAGGTCATGCCAAACAAATCTGATAGATTTCTTTAACTGGGTGACCATGAAGTTAGATCTGGGCAGAGCAGTAAATGTGGTCTACCTGGATTTCAGCAAGGCTTTCAACACTGTTCCACATAGGAAACTGGTAAGCAAGCTGGGTATCTAGGGATGGGCAATAAGGTGGTAACCTGGGTAGGAAACGAGTTGGGGGATAGGAGACGGAGGGTAATGGTAAATGGAGCTTGCTCTGAGGAGGGGAATATGACCAGCGGAGTATTTCAGGGTTCAGTGCTGGGATCGGTCCCCCTTAATGTCTTTATTAGTGACACAGCAGAGGAGCTGGAAGGTCAGGTCTGCCTCTTTGTGGACGACACCAAGACCTGCAGCAGGGAGGACCCTCTAGGTGAGGTGAAAAGGATGGGCAGAGATCTGAAAAAACTGGAGGAGTGGTCAAGGGTATAGCAGCTGGGTTTTAATGCAAAAAAAAAAGTACAAAATAATGCACTTGGGCCATGGAAACCCAGGGAGTGAGTACAAAATGGGTGGCATGATACTGACAATAAAAAAGCAGAAAAGAGACCTGGGAGTGATCATATCAGATAACCTAAAAGTAACCAGGCAGTGTAACAAGGCAGTCAGGAGGGCTAATGGGATGCTGGGATGCATAGGGAGGGTATAACCAGCAGAAAGAGGGGGTGGTATTACTCCTATATAGATTGCTAGTAAGACTGCACCTTGAGTACTGTATCCAGTTCAGGAGACCACATCTCAGGAAGGACATAAACAGATTGGAGGTGGTCCAGATGAGGACTACCAAAATGGTGCAGGGTCTGCATCATATGTCCTACAAGAAGAGGCTAAAGGAGCTTGATATGTACACCCTGGAGGAGAGGAGGTAGATAAGGATTATTATAGAGACCATTAAATACCTCACGGGGGTTAATAAGGTTCAGGAAGGGAGTATATATATCAGAAAAAAAGGGTACTCTAGAACAAGGGAGCATGCTATGAAGTTGGGAGGGGTAGATTCAGGGGAGATGTGAGGAAGTATTTCTTCACAGAAAGAGTGGTAGATTCCTGGAACAGCCTTCCAGTTAGGAGGTAGTGGGAAGAAAAGCAGTGGTGGGGTTCAAAAAAGCTTGGGATAGGCACAAGGAAATCGTGGGGGGAAGAAACAGCACCATAGATCCAAGTCGGTCTGCACCAAAAATGAAGTTAGAACAAAAAATTTGGCAGACTGGGTGGGCCAAGCGGCCCATATCTGCCATCAGATTCTATGTTTCTATGTAAATAAAATTCTTAAAACACCATATTTACACCAATTATCTTTTAACTATTTTATAATGTATGGTACGTGCCTATTAACCACCATAATCAGCAGTCACACAGCTTTGTTATGCACTGTTTAGAATTTTAAAAGTTGTTAACCACACTTCAGAACTTCCAAACAGTGGAATAACAAAAAAGAATGCACCAGAGTACCATAATTCTCACACATAGAATGCAAACAGTGTTTTTTTGACTATACACTATAAAAGATGATGGCTAGGGATCGGTGACAACCACACTGAAATCTCCTCTCGTGGTTGCTAGGGCTACAGTAAACCTCTCGAGCTGCGCTCTCGAGGTTTACCATGTTGCTCTAGCAACCACTCGAGGTGATTACAGTGTGGTTATCACCTGATCCCCAGCCATAATCCTCTATGTTTTCTAGTTATTTGTTATTTTTTTCCACTGTACCCTGCTGTAGGTCTACTAAATAGTGCAGATAATGAAGCACTTATGTCACTGAGTCTTACAGGATGTGTCTGACTCTGCCATGCCAACCACAAAACTGCTGTTTGTGACATCACAGTCTGTTGCCACGGTGAGCACTATGATGTCATAAACAGAAACACTATGAAGTTAACAGAGGAGAGGCAAATGTTTTTTACAGACTGGTTACATAGAATACCAAGATGTGCTGTAATCCTTAGAAAGGAACATTGAAAAAAGAAAAAAAAAAGTATTCTCTAGTAAACGGTAACAGCCAAAACATTTATGACAGTATGTGCTGAAGTGTACAGTTGCTGTTTATCCTTGTTCTCAGTAATGTGGAGGGTAGGGTGTCATCTACAGTTTGCAAGTCAAAGAACTGGTGGGAGGCAGTGACTGCAACCAGGTAACCTCCCTGGTGACAGGAAAAGACTAGCCAGGCTTCAGCCACCAGAACAGAGAACTCCAGAAAGGCGGACTTTGCCAAGATGAAGGATCTGGTGGCCAAGGGCCTGGAGCAGCTACTTCACTGAAAAGAGCACTCAAACAGCCATAGAGGTCTGCATCCCTGGAAGCAGTAAGAGGCAAGGGGCCAGTATGTGATCCCCTGACAGCAAAGGGACCAACAGCAACTGATCCTGAAGAAAAAAACAAAGGTCTGTCTGTTGGAAAGAGACAGGATGCCTCTAGACAACAGAGGAGTACAGAGTGGCATTGAGAGACTGCAGGGCTACAGTTAAGACAGCTAAGGTACTGTAGGGCTGGATGCCTGGATAGTGGTAGGCGCTGCAGACAACACCTAAGACTTCTTCCAGACAGTACATAAATGGAAGGAGGAACTGGAGTAGAGAACTGGTCTCTTAAAAACAGGAAGGGGAAAAGCCTATGAAGAGAGCCATGGGCAATGGCAGAGATGCCAAATGGATCCATTGAGCTTATTTTTTTAAAGGGTCCGGGGGGAGGGTGCTTATTTTGAAACCCCATGGCATCCAAGGTAGACCTGATGCAGCCTGCAAACATTTCACCCATCCTGGTAGCTGAGTCTGACTACCTGGCAAAAAGGAAACCAGATAAGCTCCAAGGGACACAGAGGATGCACTTCAGTATCAGAGTGGAGCTATAGGAACATTTGACTGGGCTGCATACACTAATCATTCATAAGTCTTTCTGCATAGTTGTGTTGCTGGAGGACTGGAAAGTGACCAGTGTGGTACATATTTTCAAGATGAGCAAGGTCAGATCTGGGCAACCACAGGCAGATTAGCCAGGCAGTAGTGGTAGGCAAGGGCCTGGAAGCCATTATTAACGACAGAATAATGGGGCACTTTGCTGAGGCTAAGGTTCTTAACCCGTCTCTGTGTGGCTTCATGAGGGTGACAGATCATGCCAAACCAACCTGCCCGCAATACTTGGGGTGGGGGTGGAACAAGGAGGTGGACAGAGCAGGGCCATAGACCTATTCTAGGTGAACATCAGCAAGGCCTTTGACACTGTGACACAAGTAAGTCTCTAGGCAAAGTACACCACTGGGGTGTAACTGTTTCAGTTGCAACACAGCTATAGAGAGAATATTAGTCTCTGCTAGAGATTTACATTAGTTATTTTATTTAAACAGATACTGGGCCCATATTGCTAGTGGTTTCTGAAAGCCGTTCTTCAGCTAGATCATGTATGTATGTATGTATTTATTCATTAGAATTCTGATGATCAGATAGTCCCACTGAGACATCACAGTCCCTTTTTCAGGGGTGACCTAGAATTAGTTTCATACATTAAGTGAGAAAAAAAGTTCACAGTATTTACAGAGCAGAAACATTAGACAATAATCTGGCACTGTGCTTGTGCTACTCCGGCGCAAGGAAACTTACAAAAATACAGAGCAGCCAGAAATGACTGCACTTGACAGATCCGGAATGCTAAAAGCAAATATTACAAGGAGGTGCTGACCAACTCCTGGGGAGAGGGGAAAAACTTCTGGAACAACCTGAAAGAACTCACAGTCAAGGATCCTAAGGCACCCCCCACTATGCTCAACATTCTTGGCACTCCAACGCTTGACCTTGGCACCATTACCAATACCTTTAATAATGCATTCTCTAACCTGGATGGTGTCCTTCCTCCTAATTTCTTCAACGACTCTTCCTCCAGTACCCCCCACGAGACCACCCAACATGATCACACAGCTCGACAGTTCTTCAAAGAGGTTCCACCACAAGTGGCCTATAACTATATTTGCAAGGCCATTCGCAACTCTGGGTACAGTGGAGACTCCCTTGACCCAAAACTGTTGGTGCAAGTTCTGGATGAAATTATTGAACCCTTGACAAAGATCTTTAACCTCTCATTAAGATTGGGCCAATTCCCCTCACTCTGGAAACAGGCAACTGTCACACTGGTGCACAAAAGTGGTGACAGGTTTCTTCATACCAACTACAGACCTACCTCACTCCTCCCCCCGTTATCTAAGGTATTGGAACGGATAGTTTCAGACCAATTAGTTGAATTCCTGGTTAAGTATGAAGTCCAATGCCCAGAATAACATGGCTTCAGAAAAGGGCACAGCACCACTACGGCTCTTCTGGAATTTACAAGTTTCATCCACAACAAGCTCGACAAAGGAAACTGTAGGGGAGCAGTATTCATAGACCCAACGAAGGCCTTTGACACCGTTAATCACCCCCTACTACTTGAAAGAGCTCCTTGTGCCTTACTGACCGGTGCAACAGTTGTGTTCAGCTGACGAGGGGTTACTAGAGATTCCGAGGGTGTCTCTGAAATCTTCAGGGGCCCATGCATTTATGCACATGGTCCCGACCCTCTAGAATTCTCTACCCCATCAGCTTCGGGAGTGCATGACCGTGGGGGGTTTAAACAGGCGCTGAAAACCTATCTATGGTGCCATACTTTCCGTGGCACTAATTATATTTGGATCCTCTGATTATTTTATTGTTTGTTTACAGTTTTATCACAATCTTTTATCTTTTTTAAAGCACCTCGATGGTTGAAAGGCGCTTGTGAGAAATAACATTTATTATTAGCAGTGTCAGTGGCTCAGTAGGTAGCACACTCGCCTCTGAGGCCGGGAGATCAGAGGGCTGTGGGTTCAGTTCCCACATCTGGCACTTGGGTTAATATCCCAGTACTGACACTGTAGTGCAGCATGAGATGGGTGCTGCACTTCTGAGGTGCCATCTTTCGGATGAGATGTTAAACCGAGGTCCCATCTGCCTGGATTGGTGATAGTTCAGGTGGATGTTAAAGATCCCATGGCACTTATCGAAAAGAGTAGGGGAAATTTTTATTCAACATTCAAAAACAAAATCCAGATTAGGAAAACAATACCAGCGCTCATTACAGAAAGTCACAAAAATTTACATTTTGAACACACAAAGAAAAATTAAACAGAAAGTGTCCCTTGTCAAAAAATAAATCATACACAACTGTAACAGATGTCCCTCTATCCCACCCAATCAACATTCCTCCAGAGATTAACTACTAAGTCATATCCTAAAGTACGCTTTTCATATTCATAAACATCATCCAATTCCTTCTGTATTTGGAAAAAAACATCCTGTCGTTGAACTACCTTACCTTTCAGAAATCTAAGACATCTTGCCTGCCAAATAGACCATTTTATACATGCCAAAATAATCTGGATTGTACTGTTTGTCCATTTTGCCCAGGTGGCAGGGATTTGCCCTAAAATCAAAACATCATAATTTATTAATAACAATAATTGTTCCCCCATAATACCGATAACATTGTCCAAAAGTCCTGCACATGAGAACAATCAAAGAAAAGATGCTGCATTGTCTCCACAATCCCAGCACACATAGGCTCTCCACACCCTCTTTCCGTTATTTGCTTATGTTTCTGATTGCTTTTTACTTGTAGCTTCTGATGACCGCAGAGCCAAGCAAAATCTTGCATCTTTAAAGGTATTCGAGGATTAGTCATCCCCTCCAATAACAAGGAAGTCTTAATAAAAGAAGGTACCATGAACACTGGGTCCTCTCGATACCATTTATCCACTATGATTTTATAAAACAATTTCTTCCCTTTTTCCCTACACCATGCTAGTTCTATTTTCCAAGTTCTAATGTATCGAATAGTGGTTTGTACAAAACTTGGAAGCAATCGCTCTGCAGGATGCCATTTCCCTCTCCCCCATGCTTCTAAAAAAGGTTCACCCTAAAGCCGCATACTAATTTGCCCTATTCCCATAGTTTGCGAAAATAAGGGAACAATAGAGCTAAAAAAGAAATTACCAAATAAATAAACTATAGGATGCAACATATTCAAACCCCCTTCTTTCTGCTCTCTGTATGTATGATTCCTCTTTACTGGATTTAACCTACTGCCCCATAAAAACTGAAAAAATAAAGCCAAAATTTTGGTATGCATACTAAATGGTAAAGGATAAACATAAGACACATATAAAAATATAGGAGCTATGTATGCTCTCATGAGATACACTTTCTTTTTCCTGGACATCTTCCAAGTTAGCCAAGTCTGTATTTTAAGCTTTGCTTTATCATAAACATCATTCCAATTCTGTATCTCAGCTTCTTTAGTACCAAAAAATAGGCCCAAAATCTTCACTTGGTCTGTGGTCATCAGAATCGGAAAATCATCAATAATTTTGCTATCCCCTAAAGGCAAGACAACACTTTTACTCGTATTTATTCTAATACCAGTCGTGTTATAGGCCTCGTGCAATAATGACAAAATTTTAACCCCTGATCTGTCATCTGCCACAGTAAAAAATACAATCGTCCGCATAAGCTGAAACTTTTTGAAATGTAAAACCTGCAACAGTTTTTATCGCCTTAATGTCTCTGGCCTGCTCAATCTTCCTTAACAAAGGGTCTAAACCAAAGACATATAACAAGGGGCTCATTGGGCAACCCTGCTTGACCCCACTTTTTAAAAAAATTGGAGTCCCCAAAAAAACCACTCACCAAGGGCACAGCTTGTGCTTCCATGTACAATACTTTCCCAAGTTCTATAAATTCTTGCGGAATTCCATAATGTTGCAATACACTCCAAAGATAATTCTGTTGAATAGAATCAAAAGCAGTTTCCTGATCTACCGATATTAAATATCCACTTAAATCCTTCCCTAATCCCTGCTCTATAATTTCTCTAATGAAAGTCAGATTTTGTATTACCTTCCTTCCTGGGACTGCACAAGTCTGCTCCTGAATAATCAACTTCTTTGCTACAACTGCCAGTCTTTGATTCAATATTTTAGCAAGAATCTTATAATCTGAATTCAGCAACGTTAAAGGCCTCCAATTCTTTATATCATACTGATCACCTTTCTTATAAAGAAAAAACATTAAACCCAATTGCATCGAGGGGGCAAGTCGTTTTTCTTCCCAAATGGCATTATACAATATTTCTAAACAAGGAACCAGAAGCTCAACAAAATGTTTATAAAAATCATTCGGCAATCCATCCCTTCCAGGCGTGGATTTAGTGGTCAACTGTAAAATGGCCGTATGAATTTCCATTCCTGAAATGGGGGCAATCAACCTTTCCCTCTCATCCCTGGTCAATCCTGGAATGTCTAGGCCGGTGAAAGGAAACTTACTTTCATTTCTTACAGACTAAAACTTATCTACCACGTACTGCTGAACCAAAAGCAGTATGTCTTGGATGTTCTCTTTTACCTTTCCCTGTCCATCTCTAAGACCTGTCATCATCACCCTTTGACACCCTTGACCTCCCTTCTCATAAGGGTTTACTTCTTCTTTCGTGCCTTGAGTCCCATATTTTTGTTGTGTAGCCATTACTCGCACAGAATCTTGCAAATATCTCTTCATTTGAAGTTTTATATCTTGCAACCTTTTTGCCTTAAGCTCCCCCATCTCACCTTGTGACAAAGTTTGTAAATATTTTGCCCGTAGGCCTAAATAAGCAATATATTTATCCCTAGCCAGTCTCTTCGTATGTGCGCCATACTATTCTTGCACATCCCTCTTTATATTTTCCCACCATTCTATCGGACTCTCATACAAATAACCAATCATCTGTCATGCAAAGATTAATTTCCTAATAGTAGGTTCTACAGCCATATCCTGTAACTTTGAAATATTCATTTTCCAACAACCCCTCCCAAACAACAAATTCTGCCGATTTCCTAAACGCAAAACCACCATCAGGTGGTCTGAGGTTTCCAAAGGCACTACTTCTACCTTCTGACATGTAATTCTTTCTGATACCAGCCAAAAATCAATTCTGGTAGACAACTGCCCCTTATAAAAGGTACGAACCGGTTCCTGCTGTAAAATATTATAAATATCCTGTATACCATTACGTCTCATAATTGCCAAGAGGGTATTGGTATCACAGAAGACTTTTTTTGTAGCTCTTCCCCAATCCCTATGAGAAAGACCTCAATTAAAATCCCCCCCCCATAAAACTATCTTTGACGTATGTAAATAAGGTTCCACATACCTAAACAAAATAGATCTATCTGCTTTCAGTTGAGGAGTGTATATATTTATCAACCGAAAGACCTCTTTTTGCAATAAGACATCCAGAATCATAATCCTCCCAGGTACTAAATCATAAACATGAATCACCTTTACCTGTCCCTTAAAAAGAATTCCTACTCCAGAGCATTGTTCTTCACCTACCAACCAATATGAAACACCCCACCTCCATTCTTTTTGTGCAGTTTTCACCTCAGCTAGAGAGTGCAACCGAGTATCTTGTAGAAAACACACCCCACCCCGATACTGAGGCTCAAGAAGGTATTGTGCCTCTTCCCATACGCTTTTACACTATTAACATTAACAGTACAAAAGGAAATAGCCATCAACAAAGTGAACAAAGAATCCCCTGCAATCATCTTTTCTTTTTCCTCTTCCTCGGTTTCACTTTCTCAGAAGGGCCAGACTCAGCAACACCCTCTGCCTGAGAGGAGGCCACAGAGGAAAAGTCCGACTCACACCCATCCTCCTCCATATCGTCCCCGAGTAAAGGAGCATATGAGTTCTGTACCTCTACCTCCTCCAATTTTCCTGTCTGGATCAAGGCAGCGGAATGTAATTTCCCCACCTTTGATCTAGTCACTCTTTGAAATCCTAACTCAGAATGTACTGTGGAGGGGGCATAGAAACGACCCCGACACCCAAGTTGACCGTCCCTTCCACTACCGTAACTATTGCTCCCTCCTCCTCTGTGACTATTGCCCTATCAATGTCCTGCACCGCTGTCTCGCCATCACTCACTACAATCTGATCATTCACTACTAATGTACCATCAGCCTTCCTTGGTAGCCCTAATACATTCTCTAGTGAATGAGTAGGAGCCGGCCCCTTAGACATTAAAGCCACCATCTTTAACTTCTCTTGTTGTGCTGTAGTTACAAACTGATCCTGTTCAGCTCTAACTGAGCAATCCATATTATTATGTGAGGCCCATGAGCAGGTCCGAAAGGAGTGCCCCTGTTCCTCACATAAATTACATTTCAAAGGTTGCCGACGAGTCCCCACATGCCCCAATTCCCCACATAAACCACATTTTTGCTCATCACATACATTACTCAAATGTCCCACATCACCACATTTGAAACAGGCTCTTGGCTGACCCGGGTATAAAACCACCCCCCTATCTCTACCCAAAAAGAAACAGTTTGGTAGATGACTAGTCTGACCATTTACCAGATGTAATACCACAAAATAAGTCCATCTCCCCGTCCATTACTGCTCTTCATCCAATATGGGTTCAGGTAAACCTTTAACAGTACAATGTTGCCGCAACCAGTACGTAATATCTGCAACATTTACCCCCTCATTACGGAAAAGAACTGTAATTTTTTTTGACAATGGTTTAGTAAGTGGTATCGCCAAAAAAGGTTTCCACAAGGGAGAGAGCTTCAACATACGGTATTGCTTCCAAAACCGTTCTAAACCCGCAGGATGTGTAAAACTAACATCAAAAATCACATCCCCCAGAACATGTATCAAAGCGTAAATTTCATAAGCAAAAAACCTCATGCTATTTTTTAGTAAAACCCGACCCACAAATTTTCTGGCTGGAATTTCTTCATCATTACCCCTAAATCTTAACCTAACAGCATTCCTTCTTTCTGCAGGTTCCATCAATGGCCTAGCATTACCCGGAAATAAATGTTCTGTCACTTTTCCATGCCATACTTTATCAGCTTTATCCTTAAATGAGTCTTGTTCCATTGCACCATCTGCTTCTTGGTCCCTAATAACTTGCAGCAATGGATGAGTATCTTCATGATGTGGCAACTCTTCATTATTTTCAGGGGAGGGTTGTCCTGGGGGTATAAAAGGAGTAGCCATACTATTTAATGGGGGTCGGGAAGGGATATCTGCATCACAGTGAGACCTGGGAACAAAATCTTTACTAAAATTTGCGTCCCACCCCTCTCAGTGGGGCTCTTTCACCCAACCTGCAGCTTGCAAGGCTGTTGCCACCCAGTCCTCTGATCTTTCCCACAAGCACATTATTTTGTTCATTTGGAGTTTTATCTAGTGGAAGATCCTTTCTCACTACATTTCTCCTTCTACTAAAGAGACATGAGAGTCTCTTAAACGGACCCAAACAAAATGTCTCAGATGGTAATCCAATCTGCTGTATGGCAGTTAAGTCTTTACCTGGAACTGTTTGCATTGCAAACCTATCCTCTCCCCAGATGACTCCATTTGCAGTTTCACAATCCCTGTGCACTCATATCTCAAACATTTCCATCAGAAACATCATCCATGCCATCAACAGGGACCTGCTGACTCACCTCTCCCTCTGTTCCGTCTGACGACTAGTACCTCCATTGCTCTTCTTCCGATCGCTATTCCTTCCCAGTGCTACCACTAACCATCCTACCGCCTTGTGCCACCAAAAACGTAACCTCGCTGCCCGATAATTGCGTTCCGCTTCTAACACATGTTGATGCAGAGCCTCCAGAGATTCAACCTCCTCCAGTTCCAAAACAGATCGCTGCACTAAAACTCAGGGAACCTCATCCTCCAGTAAGACTTGTGCTCTTGTTTCCATATTGAGAGCCACCAGATGCTCCTGTTCCTCCGTTCCTTCACCAGAATTCTCCATGCCTTTGTATTCAAGGGAGCCAAGGAGGAGACCCGCTCCTTGGCCTCCCGCATGTCTTCCTAGTGCAAAGCTCCAGACGCCACTGAGCAGAGCGTCCACTCAGCCACACAGCGCCCTCTGCCTCCACAGAGTAGGGGAATTTCCCTTGTGTCCTGGCCAAATTTCCCTCATTCACTATAAATACCACCAACAGCTTAATCTGGTTTCAAAGTCAGTTGGCATTTATCTGTATCCCCCTCCCCCGGGTCGTGCCTGAAAATAGGCAGGATTTGTCTAGTGCACTTACCCGGTCAACAAAAGCTAAATAAATAAATATTACTACTACTCAAGCAACTGTCCTCCATCAGACTCTCCAATGATGCCCTTCCACGGTTTGCTAGCTACCTCAGGAATCGGATCCAATGTGTCAGGATACCAAGTGTTATGTCTGATGTAAAGCCAGTCCTCTCCGGAGTCCCCCAGGGGTCCATTCTGGGCCCATTACTCTTCTCCCTCTTCCTCAATAGACTCCCTAGTGTCTGCCAGCAAAAAATGCTACTCTGTGTGGATGATGCAGTCCTGTTCTCTAGCCACCATGACACTAAAATCCTTGAAACCCAGCTGCAGCTTGACTTCAAGCGTGCTGAAGATTGATTCAGCATGCATGAACCCGTCCTGAACTACAGCAAGACCAAAGTCATGAACTTCTGTAATCCATGGAGCAGGCACAAATCTCTGTCCCTCAACATCAAGAACAACGTTGGGTGCTCCCCTGAACATGTCCCGGAGTTCAAGCACCTTGGTATCACACTGGATAGTACCCTCTGCTACACTCGGCATATTGACACTGTTGCCAAGGCCACCAACATATGGATTGGTCTGTTGCACAAGCACTGTATGACTGTGAACACCCTTAGATTGGCCATCCACAGCTCTGTCACCTCTATCATTGACTACGGTCTGGTCATCTACGGATCCACTTCTACAACTGCCCTCCACAGGATCTCAGTCTCACTCAACAAAGCCTGCAGGCTTTTAATGGGCGCTTTCCAACATACACACACCTATGACCTCTACACACAGGCTTGCTGGCTACCACTCCTCAACAGGATACAATACCAGACCTGCCTGCTAACCAAAAAGGTTCTCCTTGGACTCATGCCTCCAGGAGTTGGTAAGCTCCTCACTGCCTTCAGTGGTGATCAGCATACACGTACTGCCCAATCCCAAACCTTCCAGGTTCCTAGATGTCGTACCTCCATGGGTCAGCGGTCCTTCACCCACAGGGCTCCACATTGGTTCAATACCCTCAATAAAGAAACACTTTCCTCTGCAACACTTAGACCCTTTAAACTAAATCTTCAACTTTATCTCACCTCTACCACTCAATGTGACTGCTTCTCCTAAAGGACTGCTCCAACCATCACCTAGTTGCTCAAGACCTGTGACCTGCCTCCAACATGAGCATTACTCTCTCTGGCTCCTGCTTTTCTACATGACCCATTTCTTTCTCCCTCCCTCCAACCTCCTCCTCCTCCTTCCACCCCCACACCCCTACACCACTCTTCAAACCTCATTACCATATTACCCTGCACCAGATCCCCTCCTCCCTCCTTCCATATGATAACGGACCCCTCCTGCACAATCTCACACTTACAGTCCATTTGTTTCTTAAATTCCCTTACTCTGTTACATCATCTAGCCGCCTATTTAAGTTGCTCTCTAATAATGTCTTTTATTTCTAAAGTGTGTTACAACTGCAAAACAGTGTCAACCATGTCTGTGTTATGCTTGTATACCATTGCCAACCTTTGTGTGTATGTTTCCCCCATCCTTTGACATGGAACCTTTGTAAATGATCAGCTCCTGCTCAAAGGTACTTGTAATCCTAGAGTTTAATAAATAAAAAAAGAAAAGAAATGTAAGAGGAGTACTCATACATATGAGGCACAACGGATTCATTATAATCAGAGCATCAGGCATTCAGTAATAAGTGTCAGGGTCACAAGTTATGGCGATGCGTTATTCATAAAATAATTTGTTTTATTTTATTTATTTGAATTTTGTTGACCAAGTGAGCCTATTGGAACTGACAAGTCCCTTTTTAAGGGGCAACCTGGGGAACAGAAACATTTGACATAATACATAAGAAATAACAATTTACAGGCCATAAAAACAGGAACAAGTATGATAATACCACAGTGATCATCTAGTGAGAACAAGGAACAAAATGTGTAAGCAAATTCCAGGACATTACAATACTTGGGTGAGGCTGCATGATTAACAATTAGATTTTACGACTGTATACAAAGTATACATACAGTACAGTACAATACACAATACAATATATTACATATTTAATTTGTGGAGGAGAGGAGAAAAAAGGCAAGATTGGGAGGGGGATGGGGTGGTGGGGACAGAGCACAAGTAGAGACATGATGAAGAGAAGGAGAGGGTGAGGAGAGGGGAGTAGACACATATAGAACAGGTGAGGATTTAGATACAGTTACAGACGGGGGGGATAGAAGATCTCTTTGAAGCACATCTTAAGGGAAGATATTGGCATGAGAGAAGATTATGAGGGAAGTTATTCCATTTCTGTGAGGCTGCTGTGGAGAAGGATCTCCTACAAATGGCTAGTTAGGATTTGGGAAGGGTTAATATAGGGAGATGGGAGGATCTGAGGGTCCTAGGGGAGGGTTTCAGTGTAAGGAGATTGAAGAGAATGGGAGGCGAAGAAAGGTGCGTGGATGAGTCTGAATATAGTGCAAAGCACAGGAAAGTCAATTTTGGCCTCAAAGGTCAGCCATCCTATGATATTGAGCACATCACAGTGGTGGGCCTGCACAGGTGCCTTGGCAACAAAATGAGTGACTCTACGATAGGCCTGTCTGAGTCTGGCCAGAGAAGAGGACTTGACCAAGTGCATTACAGGGGCTCCAAAGAAAAGGCTGTGGAGAAGGGTAGCCAACGTAACAGTCTTCCTAGCTTGAAATGTGAGGTAGAGGGCAATGCAATATGGCAGGCTTAGCTTTTGATTAGTTGTCTTGATAACATTAGTTACATGCACCTCAAAGGATAGGTGCTCATCAAGAGTCATGCCCAGATATTTGAAGGAGCCCACCCCTTCTAAAGGCATGCCGGAGGAGGTATGTACTACCAGTGGGGATTGGGAGGAGACATCATAGGAGGTATGATGGAACAACACAGATTCAGTTTTCTTCACATTCAATACCAGTAGGTTCTTCCTGAACCATGTTTCTAGCAGCTGACAGGCTTTAGCCAGTTCAGACCTAATGGTGGAGACATCTCTGTTGGATCAATATAGAATGGCATCATCTGTGTAGAGCTGAACAGTTGCCCCCCGGCCCCCACAGTTCAGTGGTAGCTCATTGATGAAAACGGAGAATAACAGTGGCCCAAGGATTGAGCCCTGGGGGACCCCGTTCGAGATGGGAGATATGGAAGAATAGGCACCAGCCCATTTGACACACTGTGTTCGATTAGTTAAATAGTGAGAAATTCAAGAGAGAGAGTTGAGATGAAGGCCAGGATGTCAGAGCTTTGAGATTAGGAGAGAATGGTTCACTAGATCAAAGGCTTTCGTGAGGTCAATGAATATGGCCTCTGTGGCTCAGCCTTGATCCATGGCATGAAATATGTCTGAGGTGACTCTCAGGAGAGCTGACTCATTCCCATGTGCCTTCTGAAAGCCATGCTGATTGATGGTGAGGGCATTATTAAGTTCTAGGAAAGAGTATAGCTGATTGTATAGGATTCGTTCCTGTATTTTAGCAATCAGGCATAATATGGATATCGGTCTGTAATTTTCAATGAGGTTTGTTGGGCCACTTTTGTGCACAGGGACGACTACTGCAGTCTTCCACTTGTCAGGGACAGATTAGGTACAGAAGGATCTATTGATCAATTGTGCGACTGGATGAGCTAATTCTGTTGCTCCAATCCTAAGGAATTTGGGCAGTAGGGAGTCAAGTCCTGGAGAGCTATCAGGGTTTAGACCCATCTGAAGCTTAAACACTTCTTTCCACAAAGTCAGTTTTATATGGAAGAGGGGGTGGGGGCAACAGGGTGGAATTCTTGTAAAGCAGGGTGGGTAGCAAGTAGACCAGTCCAATACATGTCAAGGTCAGTGAAGAAGCTATTAATTCCTGCAGCTATCTCCGAGGGAGAGGTTATTAGGCAGCCTCTTGAGATCATATTCTAAGGGTTAATTCACTCTCTGCCCTTGAAAACAGCGTTTATCTGAGACCAGAAGCTTTTGGGCTTGGAGAGGTGCATTTCCTGTAAGGACTGAAGGTAGTCGCATTTAGATCTATTGATACTGGCTTTGCACGAGTTTCGCAGTTGGCGGTAGGATTACCAATCTGAGTGGAGCCCAGTTCTTTTAAAGATATTCCAGGCATTGTCACATGAATGCATTTGCTGCCATAGCTCCCAGGAGAGCCAGGGAGGGTGGAGTCCTTTGGCTTTTCATAGTTTGAAAGGGGCATGGGTATCGAGAATGGAGGTGAAGGTGTTGATGAGGTATTCCAATGCCTGATTTATGTCTGGAAGAGTGGTAATGGGGGTCCAATCAGCGGAAACAAGACTTTGCTGGAAAGCTGTGGCATCTCTGGATCTGATGATTTTTGGGGTGGGGATGGTTATTCTTCCCTACACAGAAAGTGGGGGAGTGATCGCTTAGTGCATTGGGATGCATTCCCACTGCCTTGATGTAGATCTTGTTATTTGTAAGCATCCAGTCCAAGAGACTGTGATTGCCCGATTTTATGTTAAGTCTTGTAGGACGGTTGAGTAATTGCTCTAGCTTGGCATCAGACAGGGCTGCTTGGTATTGAGACCTATTGGGTCCTGCCCAATCTGGATTTAAATCACCACAGAGTATGGTATCTCTGAGGGGGAGAGTGTCAAGACTTGAGAATAAGTCAACAAAGAAGGAGGAGGCTAATTTAGGGGGCAGGCAGACACATCCTATAGTTAGATGCTTAACTTGGCCAAGGGTGACTGATGAATAACTGTTCAATGTTAGGGTTAATACTGGTGACAGGGAGCTCACTGACAGCCAATCCATCCCTTGTATATAACAGGACCCCATTCCTCTCTTATTGAGTCTGTCACATCTGTAGGAGGTAAACCCAGGGAGAGCAATTTCGTGGACTGAATAGTTGACTTTAACCATGGTTCTATGATGCATAGGATATCCGGCTTATAGTGCTTGGTCCAAGCTTCAAGTTCTGCCATTTTATGTCTGACACTTTGTATATTCATGTAGGCTATTTTTAGCCCTTTTAGGTCAGATCAGGTTGGACAAGATGTTAGGAGGCTGGGTGTTGTTCTCACTGTAGGACCAGGGTTTAGTTCAGTGTTACCTGAAAGAAGGAGTAAGCACATATGGGACCTGATAGAGGGTGGGCTAAGGAACCCAGAGATTTGTGAAACCTCTTGGCTCGTGATACAGACATAATAGTTTTTTCATGCTATGTATACACAAGGTGTTCATGGTGGGGGGGGAGACAACTTAGATGTGTGAGGGAGATGGTAGAGGGGTGGTGGTAGGAGGACATCAGAGGTTAGTTGTATAGCATGTATCCGGTCCAAAGCAGTTTCATTTCAAAGGAGACAGCCCAGGAAGGAGCAAAAAATTAGACCTTTAGTTAGGTTGAGAGACATCATGATGAATAAAAGTGGTATTGTATAGTGGTGCAGTGAGAGCAGTCAGCAAGGCATTAAGGCCCCTTGGGTGCTCCAGTGAACACTGAAAGAAAACTGTATAGATGGGCAAGGTATTAACAAGCTTACATGTGATATTTTCCAGGGCAGTAGGTTGGGATTAAAGTTATTAAACCTAGAAATACAAATGCTGAAACTGGGAGTGCAGCAGTGCTACCAAGTGGCAGAAAAATATAACATGCAGACAGAAAAGTAGGGAGATATAAAAACAATTGATTTTAATCACGCTTGCATGAGGACTTCAGGTAGCTATATAAGTGAAGCCCAGAAAGGGTGGGAGTGATGGGGGGAGGGTGGGGAGCCACTGTGAATACAGTGGTGATCAGTCAAAGTCAAAAAGGCACCAGAATTCAAACAATGCAAGTCCGGCAGGGTGCTGTCTTCTAGAGGAAGGTTCAGAGGCGTACCTGGAGTGGTGAGTTGAGGGCTGGAAGCAGCTCCTGCGGCCACAGCTGTGAGTGGGAATTACCCGGGGGGAGTGAGGTGCCAACTATGGAGATAAAGGGGAGTTAACATTAGCAGAGGGGAGGAGATAAGGAAAAGATTAGGAGGTTAGGGAGGAAGGATTAGCTTTAGGGTGGGGGTAGACAGAAATTGAGATGGGAAGGTGGGCCGTATTACAGGAGCAGAGGTAGGTGCTGACTTAAGGTCAGGGGGTTGGGCTGGCTCAAAGTCAGAACAGATGCTGAGAAATGGGGGTGGGGGTACTACATGAACGAAAGATGAGGGTTGACGAGTGTGATGCAGGATTGGGGGGAGTAAAGGAGTAGAGATCGGGTAGCAAGTGGAGAGAGACTGAGAGGCGAGGAGGAATCGGATAGGGTTCAGAGAAAAGATCACAAATCCAAACTGAGAGCTCTCTCAAATCTGAGTAAAAACTGAAATAAGCATAAAACAAATGTTAGATTTTCAGGGCAGGACTCGACAGACTCAATCCAAGGTGAGCTGAACTAAGATGCAGCAGCAGAAATAAAACAATAGCAAAAGGACGCCAGTACCGCAGGAACTGATAAACTGTTACAAGTAAAGTGGAAAATAGAATCAAGTTTAGCCACATATTCACAGTTACAGAGCAAAATTGAGCATGAGTTTAACAGACATAGCTAATATGCAGAAAATTAAAATACAGTCACAGACTAGGGCATTTTATCACAGATTAGCACCAAATTGATAAAAACTGAGATCAGTACTGAATTAACAAAAACTGAGTGACACCTGATTTTAAAGTGCAGTGACCGACAGGACATTTGTACCAGGACAGGTACCAAATTATTTAGCAGAGGGACAACATGATCAGAGCCAAATTAACCAAGATCAAATTTGGGCAGACCCACGAACCAGCAGCAGCAGTGAGTGCAGGCTGTAACGGGCGATTGCCCTGCTTAAGGAATCTGTCTCCACTTGCTCTGTCACTGCTTAAGTCAGAGCAGGATTCGAGTTCATTGTGGGGGCACTTGCTCTGTAGCTGCTTGAGTCACAGCAAGATTCAAATTTCTTCAGAAGGCATGATTCAGAAATCTTTAGAGTGAGCACGTGGTTTCAACATCGGGAGGCTGGATTAGAATTGTCGTCATTCATGCCAACAGCACAGCTACTGTCCCAGGAAACAGGATAAAAATCTTAGCAGTTCTGCGCTAAGGATTCCTTGATTTAAGTGGAATCTACCAGCAGGCACAATACTGTTAATTTTTACAATTTAAACCTGGAGAACTTTAGTTGAGACCAAAATTAAAGGATGAATGAAAGGAATCAATACAAATCAGAAAAGAGAAACTAGCTCAGGAGTTCCAGGCGAATACAGTGGCGACCAGTCAAAGTCAAAAAGGTGCCAGAATTCAATCAATGTAAGTCTGGTGCGGCACTGTCTTCTAGAGGAAGGTTCAGAGGCATACCTGGAGAGGCGAGTTGAGGGCTGGGAGAAGCTTCTGCGGCCACAGCCATGAGTTGGAATTGCTTAGAAGGTATGAGGCACCAACTGGAGTGGCAAGCTGAGGGCTGGGAGCAGCCCCTTGCGGCTACAGCTGCGAGTTGGAATAGAAGGCAACTGGAGATGCACAGGCTCCATCAGGAGGATGGTAGTCAGACAGGCTAATCCCAGAAAGACTATATATAGAAAAGGATTTCTTTAGGTATATCAGGGAAAAGAGGAAACACAAGAACCAAATAGTTAGGATCAGGACGGGCAGTGGGTGAGTAGATAAGGGGGATGAGATGGCAGAAGTACTCAATGAGTAATTCTGCTCAGTATTCACAAGGGAAAGGGATGGGCCGGTACTTGAAGGGAAAGGTGGGGCAGGGGAGGAAGGTGAGGCAACCACAGATGGGGTAATCACAGCAGAAAGGGTGCTAGAGGGCCTTAAGTCACTGAGGGTGGACAAGGCACCAGGGTGCTGAGGGAGTTGGCAGAGATCTTAGCAGGACCATTGGCAGACCTGTTCAACACCTCTCTAAACACAGGGTGTGTACCCAGGGATTGGAGGAAGGCACATGTGGTATCTCTCCATAAGAATGGGTCCAAGGATGAGCCGGGGAACTACAGACTAGTGAGCCTTACCTCAGTCGTTGGAAAAAATGATGGAGGCAATCCTCAAAGAAAGGCTGGTGCAATTTTTGGGGACAATGGCCTGCAGGATGACAGGCAGCATGGGTATGTCTCTGGCAAGTCCTGCCAGACAAACTTAATTGACATTTACGACTGGGTCACAAGGGCAATGGACAGGGGCCATACGGTGGATGTGCTCTGCCTGGATTTCTGCAAGGCCTTCGATTCAGTACCACACGATAGGCTGATCTGCAAACTGAAGAGACTGGGGGTGGGGAGAAAAATATGCAGATGGTTTGAAAACTGGCTGCAGGATAGACAACAGAGGGTAGTGGTGGTGGTGGTGGTGGTGGGGACAACAGAGCCCAGGGCAGTGACAAGTGGTGTCCCACAGGGCTTGGTACTGGGACTGGTCCTGTTTAACATTTTCATCGTAGACATAGCAGTAGGGATCAAAAATAAGATCAGCCTCTTTGCAGATGACACCTAGATCTGTGCTAAGGTGGACGGTGGTGGCAAAGTACTTCAGGAAGATTCAGCAAAGCTGGAGGAATGGTCATACAACTGGCAGCTCGAGTTCAATGCCAAGAAGTGTAAAATGATGCACTTGGGTGCAAGAAACCCAGGATAGAGTTATTGGTTGGGGGCTGCCCAATTGTCTACATCCAAGGAGGAGAAGGATCTGGGGGTGCTGGTGTCCAGTGAAATGAACCACTCTGCACAGTGCAGGAAAGCAGCAGCCAAGGCAAACAGGATGCTGGGGTGCATAGCAAGGGGGATTACTTCCAGAAGTAATGAGGTCATAGTGCCCCTGCACAGGTCACTGGTGAGACCGCACTTGGAGTACTGTGTGCAGTTCTGGCACTCGTACTTAAAAAGGGACATCAAGCATCTGGGAACAGTGCAACACAGAGCAACAAAGATGATCCTGGGGTTGGGGATAGACCTTATAAGGAGAGACTGAGAGAGCTCAATATGTATACCCCGGAGGACAGAAGGGAGAGATGAAATATGATTGAGACATTGAAGTACCTGAAAGGGATGGACAGAGTAGACAACAGAGGTATGTTCACTCTAAAGAGCAGTAGGGAAACCAGAGGGCACTCTCTGAAATTGGATGGGGGCAGATTAAGGAGAGAAAAGAGGAGACACTATTTCACCGAAAGGATGGTGGTAGGGTGGAATGCACTGCCAGAGGAAGTCATATCATTGCAGACAGTAAGGGGCTTTAAGAGGGGATGGGACAGACTCAAAGAAGGATACAACTCGGGAGGGCACATGGAGGGGGGAGGATGGCAAATTGGGGTGGGGGGGAAGCTTCAGTCTAAGGGACTGATGTGTTGCACACTCGAGCAGACTAGATAGACCACAAGGCCTGTATCTGCTGGCAATTTCACATGTTTGTATATATATATTTTCATGGCAAAAAACTCAGTTTAATGCATTAGTTAGGGTTGTTCCACAGTGACAGAAGTGAGGAAATTCGGTGTTAGGGTTGAAATCTCTAACTGCGCATTCCCCCCCCCACCACCACCACACACACATATACATACAAGTAGGGGAAAGACCAAGGCAACACAACCAGACACACACAACCAGCAGGAGGTGTATATCTGTGTTACCGTAAGAAGTAGGTAAGAAATCTAACTTCAGCTGGCAGTAGCGAAAAGGGTGTACCTCACTTCGTTTTCAACATATGGGTGGCAAAAAGGCATGATGGGCGTTGCAATGTTAGTCTATGGCAAACTGCTCAATTTTGGAACAGTGTAACTTTGTCATGTTTAAGCATTTTAGCACCAAAGCAGGAAAAGGCAGATCTGTGGGACCAGGGCTTGCCACCCTGCAAATTTAAGGCCAAAGGACCCAACCGTTTGCTTGCAGGATGATGGCAAAGATGTGCAGTCATCAGGAGCATACTATCGCAAAATACTGTTGCAAACACAAAAGTGTAACAAACGGAAGAGACAAAAGTGTCACATTTGCAAAAGCATATAAAATAGTGTCACATATAGAAGACACAACAGTGTCGCATTTGCAAAAGTATGCAAAATAGTGTCACAAAATACTGTTGCAAACACGAAAGTGTTGCAAATGCATATTACAACACTGTGACATTTGCAAAAGTGATTTTCGAAAGTATTTCAGGGAATGTGCAAAATCCTGTTTTGGATCTTGTGAACCCCAGAATACCACATGTGTAGTCTGTGTTACGTGCTGGTGTGTGTGGCCCAAGATGCCCAGTTGTGCGTAATGATATGTGTTTTGTGGTGCATGGAATGTCCGGGATCACAGTTAGCAGTGACACCCCGATGCCACAGCCTGACAGGAGCATGGGTGTGTGGTTTCGTGGTTTAGATAGCTGCATGTTAGTTCTGTCACCTACTGCTGGTTGTGTGTTATTGGTTGTGTTGCCTTGATCCTTCCCCTACTTGCATGTATGTGCGTGCGTGGTGGTTGTGGGGATGGGGGGAATGTGCAGTTAGGGTTTTCAACCCTAACACCGAATTTACTTGCTTCTGTCGCTGTGAAACAACTCTAACTGATGCATCAAACATAATTTTTTGCCATGAATTTCCCTTCATTTTGAGAATGTGCACTATAAATAGCGAATGGAATGTGGTGGTGGGGGCACAGGGCCCCCCACCATGTGATTTTTTTGTCACCTAGTAACGGTAACACAAATGCAAGCGCAAACAGTAACGCATGTGGTGACGCAAACATAAACGATAATGCAAATGGTAAGAGAAACGTAAGCACAAATGTAACCCCCAGGGGGCGCTACCCTTAGGGCTACTACCCCTGCCTGCCTCCACAGAGACCGGGTGAGGGGCCCAGATCCGTTGGCGGGTGCCTCCACCCAGAGGTCGGGGTTAATACTGTCGAGATTGCCTCGGTCACAGCCCTCTGGGTTACTGCAACCCCCCTTTTTCTCCGCTAGTGGCTCACACTGGGTACCAACAAGGCTTTTCACCAATACACTTACCCCCTGGGTAGTATCTCTCAGATCACTCCAGGGATCCTCTGTAAAATAAGATACAGTTATATCACAGTCACTATACAGCAGTTCAACAGGGATGCACAAACCAGCCAGGGTGTAGTTGCACCACACAGATCTGATTTATTAAAGGGAGATAACAAGGAAGGGGGGATCAGGCTAATTGGCTTATCACTATGCTTAACTACCTAGGGCTCTGTGCACAGGTCTATCCCTCCACGTTACTGTCCTTGGGTACCCAAGCCCTAGCGGCTAGTCCAAACCGTGGCAGCTGGTAGGGGCCCTTTACACAGAGAGGAAAGAATTGATTTTTACAGTCAGCAATACAGTACTTCCATTTGAATCCACTAATGCAATTCAGCAGGGAGCTACCCTGCATTAGTACCCACAATCTCCAGACAAGATAGGGTCCTCCAAACATCCGCAGAGCTGCTCCTGAACCTCACAGACCTCTTCACACATTTATATGGTAATCTCTGAACAGGCAAAGCCCTTTAATGACAGCAGGATTAACTTGAGCTGAACCAGCCTCCTGGCACATTTATATGGTTATCTCAAACAAGGCAAAGTCATGTACTAGTAGCAGGATCAGCTTGAGCTCACAAGCCTCCTTGCACATTTATATGGTTATCTCAAACAAGGCAAAGTTATGTACTAGTAGCAGGTTCAACTTGAACTCACAAACCTCCTTGCACAGTTATATGGTAAACAGCAACAGCAGAGGGGTACCACACCAGGCAGCAGCTTCCAGGATCTCCTGATTCCACAGCCACTAACGCACTGCAACGGCAGCTTCACCGTTCCCTCGGAACAAGCGCGATTCAGCAAAGTCTCCAATACGCCACAGGTCGAGCCTGGTGGGTAGCTGTGCAGGACATAGCCTCCTCTGACTGCCCGCCGACGGATTTAGTCCGAATTCTTGGAATGGCAGGAAACGGCCGCTTCAGGCCGTCATGCGCTTCCCGCGCAAACACTCCCTAGCGCAGAAGCACAGAAGCTCCTCACTCCTCACTAGCCACAACGAATCTGACCCCAACAGCAAGGGGCTCTTCCTTCAGTTCGGGTGCGACCCGATCCAATTGGCTGGCGAGACCTGCCAGTCACTTTCTTTAGCTCTCAGTGGTGCGAAAAAGCGCCATGGCCCATAATACCTCTCTCAAATACAAGCAGCTCCTTGATTGGTCAATCAGCTCTGCTGGGTCCCGATGTACTGATTGGCCCACTTCAGCAGTTTGGGGGCAAAATGGAGGAGGCAATCAAACAGTCCTTGCTGCAAAGGAAGGCAGGTTAGAACAACTACCTTACCATTATTATTTTTACGTTATTTCAAGCAAACAATCACATCTTTTAACGAAGCTCCCGCTGCACAATTAACGATGGCAGAAACAGAGCGATCATCCTGTAGCCCGGGCAGGACTCGAGCATGCAACACTCGGACCCCCCCCAGCTCAATTATTTACGGCTGCAACAAGCAGCCCTTAAAGGGACAAGCACCGGAGGCCTTAAAAACACTCCACGGGTCCCCATCAAAACGGCTTTAGGCCGGTGACTAACCCTAGCACCATGCATATTCGGAACCCCCATTTGCAAGGAGGTTACACAAACATAAATGAAAACAAATGGTAATGCAAATTCTAATGGCAACAGAAATGCAAATGTTAACAAAAACAGTAATGCAAAAGCTAATGCCCATGGAAACGCAAATGGTAACAAAATTAACAACGGTAAGAGAAACGCAAACAGAAATGCAAACGTAAAGGCACAGTGACGCAGAAGGAAACAGTAATGCAACTGACAATGGAAATGCTACCAAAAATGCAAACGATAAGGCCAACAGAAACAAAAATGGTAACGAACACGCAAACAGTAATGGCAACGCAATTAGAAATGCAAATGGTTATGGTAACACCAACGATAATGCCAAAGGGAACAGTAACACAAGTGGAAATGCAAACAGAAGCACGTATGCAAACGCAAATGGTAACACGCACGGTCATGGTAACACAATTGGAAATGCAAACGCTTATGGTAACAGCAACGATGACACCAAAGGAAACAGAAACACAAATGGAAGCGCGTACGCAAATGCAAATAGTATTGCACACAGTGATGCAAAAGGAAACACAATCAAAAACAGTAATGGAAATGCAAATGGTAACAGTAATGCAAATGCAAGTGCAAACGCAAATGCAAAGGGTAATGCACACGGTGCCGAAAACGGAAATGCTAACGCAAGCAGTAATGAAAATGCAAGTGGAAATGCTGACTGTAGAACGCAGAAGCACACATTTTTTTTTCCCAAAAAGGTGCATTCAGAAGCACAGTGAATACAAAGAGTGTATGCACAATAATGGCCCACGGAGCAGAAAATGAACACTTGGAATACTAAATTGCTTATATCTCAGGAACTGTACGACGTAGAAAAAAATTAAAATCTCATTTATGACTTTCCTGGCTAGTTTTGTACTTAGCTCCCTGGTGGGGGGGATAAGTATTTTTCTGATGAAAAGTCCGTATCTCGAAGCGTTTTTGAGATACGGGCCCCAAAAGGTGCTGTGGACGCTGTAATGTTAACCTATGGAAAAATTTGTCAACTTCAGAGTGCCGTAACTTTGCAGCTGTATAATATTTTATCACCAAACCAACAAAAGGCACATCTGTGGGATCTTGGCTTTCGTCCTTCCAAATTTCAGTCCAAAAGACCAAACCATTCTTTTGCAACAGGGTGGCAAAAATGTCCTATTGTTTTGCATAGTGTCCACAAAGTAGTGTAGTGATTCAAAAACTTACAAGTGTCAAATGTGCGATGCTACTTTGTGACACTATTATTTACAAAAATTTGAAAAACATTTCTGGAGTGTTTAACCCCCCCAAAAAGACATGGCTAGCGTCCTCAGGACTCTACTAGGTGAACACAGCAAGAATTGTGTCCCTAGAGGGTCCCAAATTTAAATGCCAAGCATTTCTGTGACCACCAACTGAAAACAAGATGGCAGATTTGCAACACTACAGGGGTAATTTGCGACACTAAAAACTGCATTTGCGACACTGTCAAACTTTTTGTTAACTTTTCCCATTGACTATAATGGGAAACTTGTTTTTTGAACAACATTTGAACCATTTAATATTTTTTCATGAAATCTTCGAAAGGCACATTGGGGACCCTGGCTGCATGTTCCCTAGAGGTTTTGGACTGGTTGCACAGACAGTACGACCAGTAGGCACAAGCAAAGAATGTACAAAAATGCATAATTACTGCTCTCTCCAGCACTATGTAGCTTTGCAACCATACATTTGGCCATTATGAAACTTGGCAGATCCAGAGATCTATAGTACTACAGTGTGCATGCCAAATTTCAGGCAAATCTGTCGTACAGTGACAAAGTTATTAAGCTGCCAAATTTCAGAGCTTAACCTTAAATGGGTTACTCAACCCTAACTATAGTGGCACTACTGTGCCACTATAATATATATATCTGTATATAATCTCCCCCAAGGGGCTACCCTGGAGGCTGTCATATACAGCAATGGGGGAGAACATACTGTTTTTTCAAGGTATTATCCCCTTATGTCCCCGGGTTCCTGGCAGGCAGAGTTGCACATGCATGTTGGAACCAGTAAAGCCTTCGCTCCACTCCTCCCCAGCCTAGTTCCAGCCCATTAGCCTGACACTACCACCTAGCCTCCACCAAGTGGCAGTCAAGGCCTGGGAAAGCTAACCTCCTCAGTCTGGGAGAGACGAGATACCTGACAGCCGCTCAATCCTCTCTTAGCCCTCCCCCCTGACAACCCATGGTGTACCATGCATGTTCCCGAACTGGAGTCACCGGAGTGGGAGAGGTGAAGTGCTCCTTGATGCTTCTGCCCTCTACGCCACTGGGCCAGCTATTCAGTATAAACTAATTAATGGCAAAAAAAGAGATACTTTTAACCGAAGATGCAACAGGTCAACATTTACACTTGCAGTGGGTCACCCCAACTGTGTATGTTTTGAGTCTTTTTTTTACTGTGCAAGAGAGGGGCAGTTTAGAACCTCAGAGGATAGTGAGTTCTACAGAGAGGTTGCAACAAATGAAAGGATCTCCTACCAGTTGCTGACCGTACCCTAGGGATTTCAAGTAATGGGCTAGCAGTGGATTGCAGGAGCCTTGCATGTTGCTTGATTATTCTTGATTGATTCTTTGAAATTGGAGATTCAAGTTGCCCGACTATTGAGGAGTGGCTAAATTTCCTTAGCTTATTGGCCAATAATGAAAGGATAAGCTACCTACTTTTTGAGAAACCAGACTTATTCAAACGTACCTGGGGACCCTTCCTAGAATATTTAAAATAATAGGTTATGAGGTGCTATACCATTTGTAACTTTATTGAAAAAAAAAATACTTAATTATTCCTGTAAGACTAGGGGGTGTAGTAAGTTTCACAAGTCTGAAGGTTAGATGTTACGTTAGATAGTGCAGTCTTGCATCAAATGAGGGCCAAGCAGGAGCTGCAAATACTCTGCAGTGGTAGTTCCTGCACTGGGCACCAGTTGCAAATTGTCCAACTCAGTTATACAGTGTTTTTAGCCTGCACAGTTTGGAGTCTCAAATGGACCGTAGGACAGGAGTTTCATGGAACAATACAAGCATTAGGATGCTGCTAGCAATGGCTAGGCGAGCCTCCCTAGAAAGATAGGGGAAAAACCTGTAGAGGAGGCCAAGCTTCGGATGCAGGGTTTTGACTACAGTATCCACATGATATGCAAAGGTCATGTTTTGGTGAAGCACAACCCCAAGCTATTTGTGTGATGTCTGTGGTGGACAGCTTGAGTAGGTGTTGTCTCTCAGCGTTTAGCGTCCTGTGTTCAAAATGCATGGCTTTGTGTTTTTTAAACTTTAGGACAAGCTTGATTGTCAGGAACCAGTTTTGTAGTTGCTGGAAGTCATTGTCCAGGTTTACTGTTTATCCAGTTTATGTCTGCAGAAGATCTATACAGCATAGCATCAGCTGCACAGAGTTGTACCATAGCCTCACCACAGTTGTGGGGCATGTCATTTATGAAAAGGGAAAATAGGAAGGGACCTAGAATAGAGCCTTGTGGTACACCATTGGTTAATGCCCTAAGATACGATGTGCCATTTTGCCACTTAACACTGTTTCCATTTGGGCAGGTAGCTGTGGAACCAGAGGCAGGAGAGGTCATTTAGGCTAATTAACTTTAGTTTGAACAGCAGTAGGTCATGACTGACTGAATTGAATGCTTTGGTAAGGTTGAAATAAAACTGCACCTGTAGCCATGCCATTCTCCGTGGCACTGAGGATGTCAGAGGTCACACGTGGTAGTGCAGTGTTAGTGCCATGATTCTTGCAAAAAACGTGCTGGACACTAGTCAGGGAGTGACTGTACTCCAGGTAGGCCTGGAGTTGCTCATACAGCAGCCTCTCTTGGATTTTAGCAAGTGTACAGAAAACAGAGGTGAGTCTTTAGTTTTCAGTCATTTCTTTCTGCCCACCTTTGTGGATGGGAACCACCAGTTCCACTTTCCCATTTTTCGGGAGAGTTCCAAGAAGAAGAGATTTACTGATAAGATGTTTGAGGGGGGTGGCGATTATGGGTGCTGCAATTTTGAAGAACTTGGGTTCTAAGTCTTCAAATCCAGATGATCCTTCATGTTTTATTTCTCTAAAGTACTTGAGAACATCCTTCCTGGACACTAGTCTAAAATAGAACTTAGGTTGAGGTCCAGGTGTAGGTGGCTGGTAAGGAAGCGAGAGCTTATTGGCGTTGCCCCTTAAGGGGGTCTTAAACTGATCTAAGTCCATGAAGAACTTATTAAATTCTGTAACAGTGGACATAGGGTCAGAGAGCACTTGTCCGTTAGCTATACTTTCACAGGGAGACATGTTGGTTTAGCTTTTAAATAAACAGTTTATTTGGGTCTAGAAATATTTGAGACTAGATAGATTTTTAGTCTGGAGGGACTTTAGTAATTCCTTTTTGCAGTTTTGAGATTTGCAGATTTGCAGGCATTTGTCAGGCAGGGGTTCACCACAACATAACCCAGACAGACCATCTTAGGGTAGCTGGTTCATTCCACTGGGGTGTCAAACAGACGAGGCATACTGATGAGTCCTGGTAGAACGAAACACATGTCTATGTCATATGTTAGCACCTTTTGCAAACTGTGTGAGAGGCCTTTCGGCACCATGCAATTCTGCTTAAAGTTGAACCAGCATAATATTCTGTGGTTATTTGCATATGTAGCCCATGATGCTTTGCATTGTGTGGGCAAGTGTGATTTTGTATTTCCTTGCAACTTGGCTTCCCAGCCAAATGCCCTTTGGGGTAACCATTGCCTCAGTGTTTGCACACAGAGGTTCTTTGTCTTTTAAATATTTTTTTGTTTTAATGGGGTCCACCACAACATAACCCAGACAGACCGTCTTAGGGTAGTTGGTTCATTCCACTGGGGTGTCAAACAGACGAGGCATACTGATGAGTCCTGGTAGGATGAAGCACGTGTCTATGTCATATGTTAGCACCCTTTGTAAACTGTGTAAGAGGCCTTTCGGCGCCATGCAATTCTGCTTAAAGTTGAACCAGCATAATATTCTGTGGTGATTTGCATATGCAGCCCATTATGCTTTGTATTGTGTGGGCATGTGTGATTTTGTATCTATAGGTATGCCTATCAGATAATAGGCCAGATTTTTTAAACTGACCCTAGGCCTTATCTTCGAATATGCATGGCTTTCCAGTAGTCACTGTTTAGCCATTTGGCACAGAGACCTTTGGCTCTATGTCACTTTACTGGGGCATGCATGGTAAGCACACTATTGAAGTTGTTAATGAAATATTCCAGGGCCTGGTCCACATCTGGGAGATCTATTACTTGGACTCCTCAAACTGGTAAAGGTCCCTGGCTTCTGTGAGTTTAGGCAGGGGACTGGGAAAATTATTTTTCCAGATAGAACACAATGGTGAGTGATCACTGAGGGAATCTGGTAAGATCTCGAGAGCTTTAATTCTTTCGGTTCTGTTAACAAGGACCCAGTCTAGCAGCATGTGATTTCCAGGTCTGCAGTTTAGTTTAGTGGGTTTGTTTATTAGCTGAGCAAGAACCATGAAGAATGGCCCTTTCTGAAGTTAGAATCATGCAGAATGTCTTGAAGAATGAATTTCTATGGAGCCAAGGGAAAAAAAAAATTATAAGCAATTTTTTCCCTTCTCAACTTAGAAACTTGAGCAATAACTACCTGTTGGGTTCTCCTTGGTATTAGCAGAGCCCCCCCCCCCACACACACATACACAAAACTGTTCTAGAGCCCCTGAAAGGGTTAGTATTTAAATAAATTGAATGTGCTTGCAAAATGGGCAAATCATATATTATTAATAAAAAAAACTTCAACTGTGAAGAATAGGATTGCTAGGATACCTGCCGGTTCTCCCATAGTGCTGTGAGCAAGAACCCCTCATTGTCCTAACAACCTTATTCTTTACATTCCAAGGTTACTTATTCTATATATTTATGTATCAAAGCAGCAGCATTTGTTATTAATACTAAAAAATACGTATGATGACATTTTTGCTGAGTAACAGCTTTTATTTCTAATTTTATAATTATTGGCACAAGTCATTAAAGATGGCCACCATTAGCAGATTTTAGAAATCCCTCCCCCTTCAGGTGACATTTTGACTTTACATACTGGATTAATTCTGTGGAGTATATAAGAAGGATGCTAGCACACTGGTGGTGGTGTGGTTTTTCAAAATGGCGGTCGTGGTGGACTAGCCCCCGTTTTTATGCTTCGTTGTTTTATATTTTTTGCTTTTATCTTTGTTTAACTTAATTATCTACACACTAAACCGAGTGTAGTTGTTTTATACGTCCTGTTTTTTGTTTGTTTTGTTTTTAAATTCTCAAGTCTTGCGGTTGCTGAAGTCTATGGTTCTTGGTGGCGTTTCTCCTGTGCCTTTCGGGCAGTGAAGTGGAGAAAAGGAGAAGCGGCACCTGGTCACTTGCCAGAACCCGATCGTTTTCCCGGAGCCGCGGTGCCTTCTTTTCGGCATCAGGACTGGGACTGGGAGTTGGACGGTCTCTCTGGGGCAGCTATTATGCTATTCTGCCATTAAAGAAGAGCGCTTTTTGTCTGCCTGCTGAGAGTTGGAGGGCAGCTTTTTTCCCTAATGGGATTTGCGTGTTTTTGACTGTTACCACTGACTCGAGACAAACTAGTCTCTCGAACTGTTGTTCCTGGAGTATCCTTTGGTGTGTTGCGTGTTTCAGTTCGTGGAAGCCTGGACTTTGGATCCTATTGTCTTTTTTCATGCTTTTGCCCTATGAATTTTCATTATTTTTGGACAAGTGGATATATTCAGTTCATGTTGGACAAAGAAGAGTTTAATTTGGGATCTCTTGTGGTGATCTAAAGAACTGGAAATTGGCTGAAGGGACTACTTGTGGTGTTTGGAATTCCGTGAGTGGGGGACTGATTTGCTGATCAGTGCCCCCTTTTCTCTTTTCTAATTTTATATATGTTTTGCAGTCTAGAAGAAGGGCCGGTATAGTGGTTTGGTTGTGGGTTTTTGTCCCTCCCCATTGGTGCCTGGGTAATTTTGTTATCACCTGGGACCGAGCGGGAGCTGCTTTGCTCTTCCCTGGGGAGCTAGGGATCAGTGGGGGGGGCTCCTAATTTATCCCCGGGTTGGACCTTTTGGTGTGGCCTTGGGATATTTGTGGCTGCAGGTCCTTGGGGCATAGTGGGACCTGATAAGGCAGATTAGGGGGTGAGGCGGGGGAGCCCCTGCTTTCCATTGGTTTGGCCTGTATTTACTTCTGGTTCTTTGGAGATTTTTATTCCCTTCTTAGAATATCCACCGAGACTGAATATTTTTGTATATTGGAAGCATCTAGTCTGCTCCATTGGACTTGACATTGGGTTTATTTTACGTTGGATTATTTGGATTATTATGGCTTCTCCTACTGTTTGATGCCTTTTTTCCCTGATTTTTTAATTGTTTTATGGTTCCCCGGTAGTGAGAGTACCAGTGTGCCTTGTTATTATTTTTGTCTCGGCTGTGGGAGGGCTGGGGGAAATTTATGTTATTGTTTGTTTTGAATATCCTGCGTGAGGGAGTCATTTTATTATTTTTCCCCCTCCTTGGCTGTGAGAGGGCTGTGGGAGAGGGAGTATTTTATATTTTGATGTGTTATTTTATCCCACGAGAGGGGGTTGTGTTATTGCATTTTTTAGTTTTATTTTTCTTTCAGGGTTTGAAGGCTATCTTATAGTGGGAGTGGGTAGTCTATTTGATTTATTTGGTAAGGACTGACATTTAAGTTATTTATGTTTCAGGGGTTTTAGTTTTGTTTATAGTATCACCTTGTGATTTGGGAAATTTGAGTTTTGTGCTTTCCTATTATTTTAATAGTGCTAATGAAATGTGCCTACTGCCCCTCCTGTCCTGTGCTATTCGGCCTCCGCTGTCCGTGCCCTCCGCCCTTTCTCATCTCCCCCCTGCCTCCTTTTACCTATCAATGCTGTTGGGCATTGGGGATTGCTCGTGGTGGGGAGTCAGGGTGGGTGGGGGGTTGCGGACAGCTAAGTGAGTGGGGCTCTCCCATAGGGGTGGTTAGGCCCAGAAGATGCCCTGGGGTGAAATGGTACCTGGAACGTGGTGATTCTATTCTGGTTCCCATACCCAAGGGCACCTCCAGTTTGGGAGAGCAAGTAGTTGGGACAGCTCGCCAACCTCGTCCAACTCGGGCACTGTTATGCAATGCCAGATCTGTCTGAAATAAGACTGGTCTTATTGCAGACTTTGTTGCTAGGGCAGATCTGGTTTGCATTACCAAGACCTGGTTGGATGGGAATGCGGCCCCTTTTTTAGAGGCCGTTGTTCCCACAGGGTACTCGATTGTACATCGCCCAAAACTGGACCGTGGGGGGGGGGATTGCTGTCTGTTTCAAGACTGAATTGGGCCTAACTGGTGTACCAGTTGAGGAGGCCAGGTAATTTGAGTGTACTGTGGTAGCTGGTGTAGGGTGCAGGATCACCCTCATCTACCGTCCACCAGGTGATGAGAAGCTATTCCTGCAGGAAATAGCAGACTTTGCCACCGACATGGTTTTGGAGTCACCCAGACTGATGGTTCTGGGTGACTTCAATGCCTGAGTCGATGATGAATCCTCGCTTTTTGGTCAACATTTCCTCCAGGTGATGACATCTCTCGGCTTCACACAGGTTGTTTCCTCAGCTACACACAAGGGAGGTCTCTCTCTTGACCTGTTCTTCCTCCTGGAGATCAAGGCCTCCAATTTAGTGGTGGAACCAGTAAGTTGGTCTGATCATTATTCAGTTGGGTTCAATTTTGAGTCCCCCCTGGGTAGGTCGGCCCTTGTGGAGTTGGTCAGGTACCGCCCTTTGCGGGATGTGGTCCCTGAAGACCTGATGGTGGTTATTGACTTCTCGTAGTTGGACGAGTCTCGCACAGATCCTGAGCAGTTGGTAGTGGCCTATAATGGGGCCATATTTTCAGCCCTCATTCTGATTGCTCCTATCCGAGTTCACCCCTTTCCGCATCACCCTGGAGCCCCGTAGTTTGATGGGGCTCTGAAAGAGTTGCGGAAATTGGGACATAGGTTAGAGCGTTGTTGGAGGAAGACTGCCGCTGATGCTGACCACCGTATTTTGCTAGAGCATTATAAACTCTACCAAACAGAAATTTCCCATAAGAAGGCAGAATTCCTGTCCAGGGAAATATCTGTCACACGGAACCAACCAGCTAAACGCTTCAGAACTGTTGACAGACTGTGCAACCCAGCCTGTCGGCAGCTCCGTTGAGTTTTTACACAAACTGATTTGTGATGAGATCGCTCGCTTCTTTGCGAATAAGGTCGACGACATCAGGAGGGAGTGCCACCAACTTCACTCTAAGGGGGTTGCTGTTGATCACTGCTCTGTCACAGAGCCCAGAGTTTCATGGAGTACCTTTGACCTGCCGGATTTCGTAGACATTATGAGGATTGTCCAGGAGATGCATCCCACATGCTGTAGTTTAGACGCAGGCCCTACTTCCCTGATTTTGGGTTGTAGTGAGATCATTGGCCCGGTCTTAGCTTGGGTTGTCCGGTGCTCTCTAGACATGGGTGAGTTCCCATGCTCCCTGAAGGAGGGGGTGATGATCCCCCTTCTGAAAAAAGCTTCTTTAGACCCGGAGAACCTAGCAAAGTACAGGCCTATCTCTAACCTCCCTTTTGTGTGGAAGGTTATTGAGAAAGTTGTGGCTGCTCAAATGGATACCCATTTAACCACCCATAATTTATACGAACCTCTCCAATCCAGTTTTCGTAAGAGGCATAGTACTGAGACTGCTCTGGTTCGGGTGCTCAATGATCTCCTGATGGCGAGAGATCAGAGACAGCATTCTATCTTGGTTCTCCTGGCTCTATCATCAGCTTTTGATACTGTGGATCATTGGGTTCTGCTCGAATGCCTGAGGTTCATCTGTGGGTTGTCGGGCACAGTCCTCAGATGGTTTTCATCCTTCCTTGCTGGGAGAATGCAGAAAGTGGTCTCGGGTCTGTTTTCATCTGGGGCTTTCTCTCTGCCTTGCGGGGTACCTCAGAGTTCGGTGCTGTCCCCCATGTTATTCGCAGTATATATGCTACCCCTTGGAGACATTGTAAGACAGTATGAGCTAAGGTTTCATTGCTATGCTGATGATACCCAGTTCTACCTATCTTTTGCGCCTGACCAGGTTGGTGCTATCTCAGTACTGAACAGCTGCCTTGCAGAAATCCAAGACTGGATGAATTCCAGCGGTCTAAAGTTGAACCCAGGAAAGACTGAGGTTTTGGTTGTGGACCTGGGTCATAGGGTGGAGGGGCTGAGGACTGGGCTCCCTTCCGGTTTAGTCCTGGGGGGAGGCCCATATTCTCACCTCTGAACAGGTGCATAACCTGGGAGTGGTGCTTGATGATGGTCTGACTCTTCGACATCAGGTATCAGCAGTCGTCAAGCTGGCCTTTTTCCATCTTAGGAACATTGTAAGGATTAGGCACCTTGTTCCATCCAGTGATCTGCCTGTTTTGGTCCATGCCTTTGTGACATCGCACCTTGATTATTGCAACTCCTTTTATCTAGGGCTTTCTGGGGTTGATATCTGCTGCTTATAGCTAGTGCAGAACACGGCAGCACATTTGTTGACTGGGGCATCTAGAAGATCTCATATTACCCCAGTACTGCACGCTCTGCACTGGCTGACAATACAGTGGCGGATCACCTTTAAAGTAGGTCTATTGACTTACAAAGCCCTCCACGGATCGGGTCACGATTACTTGAAAGAGCTCCTGGTTCCTTACACCCCTTTGTAACTGCTCCGCTCGGCTGACGAGGGATTGCTGGAGATTCCGAGGGTTAACTTAAAGTCATCTGGTGCGCGTGCCTTTGGGTTTGCAGCACCTACCCTCTGGAATTCTCTGCCCCATCAGCTCCGGGAGTGCAGGATGGTGGGGAGTTTCAAGCAGGCACTTAAAACCTTTTTATGGGGGAAGGCATTTCCTGTTTTATCGTGATTTTATATTATACGTATTTGTACATGTGTTTTGTTTTTATGAATATTGTACAGCACTTTGAAATTCGAAAGGCACTTAAATACATTTTATTATTATTATTATAATTTTATACATTTCTGATGGTAAACAGCACAGCACTCTACCAAGATGCCTAATTCATTCATACTGGGCGTAGCCAGAGTGTATGAAGTTTTAAAACTTGAAAAACCCATATCTCCATTCAGGAGAGGAATACAATGACGAAAAGAACAAGCATTTGTCAATGCCGAATGTTTGCTTGCTGGCATTGGCATTGGTAGTGTAGAAGTTACAGAAGCAATACAAAATGGTTATATTAAATGCACGGTGAAAATAGAAAATAGAGTTAAAAATCTACGTTTCGACCTTAGGTCTTCTTCAGGAAATATCTAAAAGAGAAAAAAAACAAGTTAGTGTAGAGGAGAGGTAAAATGAGAGAGATATACATGTGGAGAAAGAAGAAGGGGGAGGCTAAGGGAGAAGAAGTGATAAATGATAAGATTAAGAGAGAATCTGTGAAACAAAAAGGTGATGATGGAAAGATAAAACATAATGGGAGAGAAAGAGCTGGGAAGATGCCAGTAGAGACTGATTAACAGGGCCTTGTAAGAAGGCAGGTGACAAATGTGTGAGAAGGGAGAAATGGACATATGGTGAAATGAAAATGAATCAGTACAAACAAATTGACTTAAGGGGCTGAAGATGTTAGTGAAAGTAAGTTCATCGTTAACCAGAGGCTGCTGAGCTACAATGATGATCAGCTTGCCTTGGCTCCTAGCAGCCCTCTGGTTTAAATGATAGACTTACTTTCCACTAACATCTTTCAGCCTCCCTTTTTCCCCTAAAGTCAATTTGTTTTTGTACTGATTCATTTTTTCATTTTCACCATATGTCTCCATTTCTGTCTCCTTCTCACACATTTGTCACCTTTCAGCCTTCTTACAAGGCCCTGTTAATCTAGTCTCCACCTGGGATCTTCCCCAGCTCTTTCTCTCCCATTATGTTTTATCTTCCCATCATCACCTTTTTGTTTCACAGATTTTCTTTAATCTTATCATTTATCACTTCTTCTCCCTTAGCCTCCCCTTCTTCTTTCTCCACATGTATATCTCTCTCAATTTACCTCTCCTCTACACTAACTTGTTTTTTTTCTCTTTTAGATATTTCCTGAAGAAGACCTAAGGTCGAAATGTAGATTTTTAACTCTATTTTCTATTTTCAGCGTGCATTTAATATAACCATTTTGTTTTGCTTTTAGACCACATGCTGACGCAGCGCCTTGTCTTTGTTTTTTTAGAAGTTACAGAGCTGCATAATAGAATGGCAGTGAAGTATTGAACTGAAGCCAGCCCCACCACCACCCTACAGAGAGTGACAGGCATTGGGGTGTGCCTTTGGGTCTTCAGGCATAACGGCCACGCCATTTCACCACACCCTTCCCTCAAACACTGACAAGTGTCACGGTGTGCCTTGGAGTCTTTGGCCCTTATGCGCACCCCATTCCATCAGGAAATATGGTGAGATGGGTGCAGTATAGGAGAATGGAGTGAACTTTGGGGCTGAAGAGTCCAAGGCATACCTCGATGCCCCTCACTGGCTGCAGGGTGTGGAATGGTATGAGCATTACAGGCAAGAATCCCAAGTCACGCCCCTGATGCCTGTCATTCTTTACAGGGTGGGGCGTTATGGTTGGAAACCCTAACACCTCAGGCATTCGATGGTATTTTCACTCCAAATTTTCAACATGGTTTTTTTGTGACCCCCACCTCATGAACAGTGGCAATATCGGTTTGTTAGCCAAAAGCTGCTTATGCATAGCGACTACGGCTTTTAGCACCACAGGAGCAAAAATACATTCCAAACAGGATGTGAAAAATAACAGCTGTACTGTTCATGGGGAGGTGTAAAAAATGGCATTGTTGAAAATATGCAGTGAAAATATTAAAAAATCTGGTGACATCACGAGCTTGCATAGACACTGTGCAACGCACACCCATAATGTAATTAGTTTGGGGATTTTTTACAGCAGATTGTCAACACAGGCATTTTGGGACCTCCGATCATGAACAGTGTCACTGTGATTTTCTTTATCTGTCCCGAACAATGATTTCCCACAGCGACCATGCATCTCTGAGCTGAAAGTGTGAAAACACAGTTCGGCCATGTTGTGAAAAATGACAGCTGTATTGTTCGTAAGGAAGTGTGGAAAAATGCCACTGGTGAAAATCTGGACTGAAAATGTTACAAAGTCATGAACTTACGAGCGTGCGTAGAAACTGCGCAACGCACGCTCAGTACAAACATTTTATGGACTTTTTCACCAAATTTTCAACATAGCCATTTTAAGACCTCTGCTCATGAACAGTGTAACTGTGATTTTCTTAATTTGTCCCAAACATTGCTTTCACACACCGACTGCACCATTGTGCGCTACATGTGTGGAAACACATTTTGGGTGACGTGAAAAATGGCAGCTGTACTGTTCATAAGGAAGTGTAATAAAATGGCAATGTTGAAAATCTGGAGTGAAAATATTGAAAATTTGCAAACTTACGAGGCGTGGTAGGAACTGCAACACACGACCATAAAACAGTCATTTTTAGGATTTTTCACCAAATTTTCAACATAGCCATTTTAAGACCTCTACTCATGAACAATGTCACTGTGATTTTCTTAATGTGTCCCATATATTGATTTCGCACACCACTGCGCTTACCAGCGCTACAGTAGGCAGAAACATGTTTTGGGCAGAGATGGAAAATGTCAGCTGTAACTGCTCATAAGGAAGTGTAATAAAGCCAATGTTAAAAATCTGGAGTGAAAATATTTAACATTCGCAAACTTACGAGCATGCATAGGAACTGCGCAATGCACGCTCGAAAAACAGTAATTTTTAGGAATTTTTCCACCAAATTTTCCACGTAGGCTTTTCGAGAGCCCACCTTATGAACAGTGGCAGTGTCGTTTTGTTACTTGGTCCCAAAAGGTGATTTTGCACAGTGACTGCGAAATCATCCTTCAGGCCTGATTAATGCCATGACAGTGAGAGCATTCATGAGAAGGGGTGCCAAAAACCCCATGTTGAAAATTTGGTGCAAAAATTCCAAAAAATGCCTGAGATATGCAGCAAAGTTGAAAAAACCCTATCTATCCCATTATACAGTTTACGGGTATTTCCTCAGTTCGCGGTCAGCTTTGAAGAGTGCAGACATGTTCCCGGTCCACTGAAGATCGATGTGCCAGTGTGCGGAGGTAAGTATGTAGTGGGGGGGTGGGGATGCAAGGTGCACAGTGGGTGGGCGCAGGTGGGCTGGGTGAACGCCAAGGGAACATTTTCTTGTTTACAGTTTTTTTTTTAACAGGAAGATGACGCGGGACATTTGCCATGCTGGGGTTGGCCTCCAGCGTGGCAGCTGTAAGGTTGTTTTGGGGGCTGGAGCCGAGGGGATTGGGCACCCTCCGGGCCATACAGAAACATAGAAACATAGAATTTGACGCAGATAAGGACCGCTTGGCCCACCTAGTCTGCCCATTTTCCTACCTAACAGATAAGCTGCAAATCCTAGTTAACCAACAGCTTACTTCTCCTACCCCCACTAGGACTGCCTTATGCCTGTCCCATGCATTCTTGAAGTCCCCCACTGTTCTTGACTCCACGACCTCCTCAGGAGGCTGTTCCATGCATCCACAACCCTTCAGTGAAAAATACTTCTCACATTACTTCTGAGCTGTCCCCTCTATCTTCAAATTGTGCCCCTTGTTCTTGCACATCTTTTTCTGAAGATGCTACCTCTTGGACTTTGTTAATTCCTTTGAGGTACTTGAAAGTTTCTATCATGTCCCTCTCTCCCTCCTTTCCTCTAGGGTATACATATTAAGCTCCTTTAGTCTTTCTTCAGTATGTCTTCTGGTACAGACCCTGCACCATTTTGTTGCCCTCCTGGACAGCTTCCACTCTGTCTATGTCTTTCGGAGATGGGGTCTCCAGAACTGCACACAGTATCAGATGGGGTCTCACCAACTGTCTGTACAGAGGGATAACAACTTCCTGTTTTCTACTATTGATGCCTCTTCCTATGCATCCCAGTATCCCCCTACCTTCCTTACTGCCTTCTCACATTGCTTGCCCACCTTTAGGTCATCTGATATAATTACCCCCCGGTCCCTTTCTATTTTTACTGTTGTCAGTATCTCACCCCCCACTGTGTACACTTCCCCTGGGTTTTTGTTTCCCATGTGCATTACCTTGCACTTCTTTGCATTGAATCTGAGCTGCCATACATTTGACCATTCCTCCAACCTTGCCAAGTCCCTTCTCATCCTTTCCTCTCCATCTTGTGTATCAACCCTGTTGCAGATCTTTGTGTCATCTGCAAAGAGACATACTTTTCCTTCCAGTTCCTCTGCAATGTCACTTATGAAGACATTAAAAAGGACCAGTCCCAGTACTGAACCCTGCAGTACTCCACTAGTAACCCTCCTTTCTTCACTGTGTATTCCATTTACTACTACCCTTTGCGTCCTGTTGTCTAGCCAATTTTTTATCCAGGCTACCACATTGGGACCCACTCCAATACTGGCTATCTTGTGAATTAATCTTTTGTGTGGGACTGTATCAAATGCCTTGCTAAAATCTAGGTAGGCCATGTCCACAGCCCCTCCCTGGTCTACTACTTTGGTCACCCAGTCAAAGAAATCTATTAGATTAGTCTGACACGACCTTCCCATCGTGAATCCATGCTGCCTTGGGTCCTGTGCCCCACTGGCCTCTAGGTACTCAACAATTCTTTCCTTCAGAAATGATTCCATCATTTTCCCTACCACTGAGGTCAAACTAACTGGTCTGTAGTTTCCTGCCTCTGTCCTGCTCCCACTTTTGTGAAGAGGAATCACATCTGCTCTCCTCCAGTCCTCGGACACCACCCCATCTTCCCATGATTTGTTAAAGAGAGTAGTCAGCGGTGTCACTAGTTCTACCCTTAGTTCTTTTAGGAATTCTTGGGTGAATCCCATCAGGCCCCATTGCTTGTCCACCTTCAATTTTATCAGTTCTTTTCAGAACCCTTTCTTTTGTAAATGGACTGGTATCGACCCCCGTCTTGAGTGTTTCTCTTGTTTGGTTTAGGTAACTTTCCTCCTCTTCCTTTGTGAATACTGAGCAGAAATATTCGTTCAGTATCCCTGCTTTTCACTGTCACCCTCTCCACATTCCCTTCCCTTTATTAAGCTTCAGTATCCCTCCTTTGGTCTTTCTTCGCTTCCTAATGTACCTATAAAAGGTCTTATCCCCCTTCTTAACAGAATTGGCTATCCTTTTCTCAGTTTGGGCCTTTGCTATTCTGACTGCCTTCCCAGCCTCTTTCTGCTTTAACTGATAAAGTTCTCTGTCCTGCTCCTTCTGTGTTTCCTTATATTTCCTGAATGCTATCCTTTTCTCCTTAACCTTCCCTGCCACCTCTTTTGAGAACCATAACTTTTTTCCTTCTTGTTTTTAATGATTTGCTTTACACAAGGCTTGTTGCCTCTGTGATGGCTGTTTTGATCACTCCCCATTGTTCCTCCACCCCTCCTTCTTGCCTGTTTGCTAGTGCTTTTCTGAGGCACTCTTTCATTTTCCCAAAGTCGGCCCTCCTAAAGTCCAGTACTCTTGCTTTTGTATGGCTTGATTGTATGGCTGTGTTTATCGTGAACCACGCTGTTTGGTGGTCACTTGTTCCCAGATGGCTACCCACTTCTAAATCTGAGATTCTTCTCTATCCCCATTTGAGAGTACCAGGTCTAAGATTGCTCCCTCCTGAGTGGGTTCCAATACTAGCTGTCAGAGATTATGCCCCTATAGGGCATCAAGAATGACCCTGTCTTGGATGCCTGCAGCAAAGGTGCTCCAGTTAACATCTGGCATATTCAGGTCCCCCATCAACAATATCTCCCCTTTTTCTGCCATTCTAAGAAAGCCTTCTATCATTTCCTTGTCCATTACCTCCCCCTGAGATGGGGGTCTGTATACAACCCCCATGCGGATTGTGGTGCCATTTCCTGTCTCCAGGGTGACACAAAGTGCCTCATCTGCTCCCTGTTTACTCTTTAGTTCTGTTGCTTTGATCCCTTCCTTTACATAGAGAGCTACCTCCTCCTCTTTTACCCTCCCTGTCCCTCCTGTAGGTTGTGTATCCTGGTATGTTGACATCCCAGTCATGGTTCTCTGTGTACCATGTTTCTGTGACTGCCACAATATCCAGGCAACACCTCTTCCATCAAGGCCACTAGTTCAGGGAGCTTGTTACACAGACTACAGGCATTGGTACTCATCACCCTCCACTTTTTGATAGCCTTACCCTTTTAGCCCCATTCCTGTCCTTACTGCCTTTGCCTTTTTTACTTTTAAATCTGTTCTGCTCCCTAATAACTTCTGTACCTTGGTGTTTACCTCACTAATCACCATGTTTTGTGGGGGGAGGCTGGGATTTCCCTGCTCCTTTTCAGTGTCTCCCCCCTTGGCTAGTTTAAATGCTTGCCAATGAAGCATTTAAACCTCTCGCCTAGGATCCTGGTTCCCCCCCTGGACAGATGCAGACCATCGCACCAGTATAGGTCTGCATCCCTCCAGGTGGCCCCAGTCCCCAATGAAGCCAAAACCCTGAGCTCCACACCAGTTTTCAACCACTCATTGAATTCCCTGGTGAGAAGTGCCCTAGCATCTCCTTGCCATAGACAGGCAGCACCTCCGAGAAGGTTACCGTGTCGCTACCTGTCTGAAGGCCCTTCCCAACTCTATAAACTCCTCTTGCACTGCTCTGATCCCATTCCTAGCCAGGTCATTTGTCCCTAGGTGGACAATGACATCCAGCCCCCTCCCTCGTGCAGCTTCTCCCACGATCCTGAGGATTCGCTTCCTGTCCCTCCAAGCTGTGGCGCCAGGAAGGCACCCCACCTCCCTCTCCTTCCTCCCCCATTTCTACCCCCCCAATGATTGAGTCCCCCACCAGGAGTTATTTCCTTCCCCTCTGGGGTCCCATGCCACCCTCCTGTGGGTCTCCTTTGTGAAGGTTCCCAGCATCCTCCTTGGTCTCCACTGCAGGTGCCTCCATAGAGGAACCACTATCCACCAGAAGAGCGAATGAATTGTGGAGAGGTACAGCTGGAGGGATGCAACTCTGTTCCACCACCCTCTCCCTCCTTGAGCCCACCCTGGTCCAGCCTCTCCTCTTTCTTGGCAACCTCTGAGGTAGTGGCATTGGCCCTGGTGGTCCCTGGGTGGGGGAGGAGGTTTCACGAATTCTAGCCAGGTCAGCCTGGAGACGGGCAACCTCCTCTCTCAGACCAGAGAGGTGCCTGCAAATAGGGCAGCATCGCAGCCTCCAGAATGTCTCCCGGAACACTGCCGCCCCACAGCCATTGCACTGCACCACTCCTATCATGTCTTATTTTGTGTCCTCTCTACTGTTTCTCTGGATGCTTACTCTCTCCTCTCCTTACAACTCTTACCCTTCCTGTTCTGGAACAGCAACTTCCTATCTTCTTCAGTAGCCTCCTTCTTCCTTGCTCAATATCAGACCACCAGCAGCTAGGGGGGGAGAGTGAGCTACTTTTTTTTACTTTAGGGTTGACAAAACCAATGTTTCTCTATGATCCTTTCCTTCCTACTGCCAAACAGGAAGTTCCTGTTGACAGTCAAATCCAGTGGTTATAAAAGTAGAACTGGCTTTGGGTGGGTGGGATGGAGGACAATTAGTAAGAAAAAAGGCTATCAAAAGGAAGTTGTAATTTGACTCACCTGCTTTTCTAATGTCTAAACCACACCCCCAGGTAATAGAAACATAGAAGTTGACGGCAGATAAGGACCGCAAGGCCCATCCAGTCTGCCCATTTCTTTTTCTACCTTATAAATGTGCCATTGGCCTTTGCTCTGTCAGTGACCTATCTATTCATAGTCATTTGTATTGCTCCCTTATGCCTATCCCATGCCTGTTTGAAGCCCTGCACTGTATTCATAGCCACCACTTCTTGTGGTAAGCCATTCCATGCATCTACCACCCTTTCTGTGAAAAGAATTTCTCACATTCCCCTTAATGGCCTCCTCTAATCTCATGCTGTGTCCTCTTGTCCTGCTATTTTTCTTATATTTAAACATGTTAGACTCTTTCACCTTGTTTATGCCCTTAAGGTGTTTGAATGCCTCGATCATATCACCTCTCTCCTCCTTTGCTCAAGGGTATACATATTGAGCTCCGTTAATCTGTCCTCATGTGTCTTCTGATGCAGTCCCTGCACCATTTGGTTGCCCTCTCTGGACTGCCTCAATTTGGTTAATGTCCTTTTGGTGTGGCCTCCAATACTGTACACAGTACTCCAGATGGGGCCTAACCAATGTCTTGTACAGAGGGATTATTACCTCCCTCTTACGACTTGTGATACCCCTACTAATACACCCCAACACCCCCCTAGCCTTACATACTGCTTTAGAGGTCTGCTTGGATGATTTCAGGTCATCAGTGATGATGATGCCCAAGTCTCTTTCTTCCTTTGTGACTGCTAGCAACTCCCCTCCCAGCCTATAAGTGGCTTCAGGGTTTCTCTTCCCTATGTGCATGATTTTGCACTTCTTTGCATTAAATCCCAGTTGCCACTCTTCTGACCATTCTGCTAGTTTATCCAGATCTCTTCTCATTCTGCCCACCCCATCTGGATCATCTACTCTGTTGCAGATCTTGGTGTCATCTGCAAACAGACAAGCCTTACCCTCTAGTCCATCTGCGATGTCACTAATGAAGATGTTGAATAGGACTGGCCCCAGGACTGATCCCTGAGGTACCCCACTTGTGACTTGCATCTCTTCTGACTGTATACCATTTACCACCACTCTCTGTTTTCTGCCAGTCAACCAATTTGCCACCCAGTTGACCAACTTCTGACCCACCCGAGCCTACCTAGCTTATTTATCAATCTTCTATGTGGAACAGTGTCAAAAGCTTTGCTGAAGTCAAGGTAGGCGACATCAACTGCTCCCCTTGGTCCACCACTCTGGTTACCCAGTCAAAGAAATCTATGAGATTGGTTTGACAGGACCTTCCTTTGTAAACCCATGCTGTCTTGGATCCTGTGCCCTATGGATTCCAGGTGTTGCACTATCCTTTCCTTAAGGAGTGCCTCCATAATCTTGCCCACTACTGAGGTAAGACTGACGGTCTGTAGTTCTCCGCCTCCTCCCTGCTACCACTCTTGTGGAGTGGATCACATGAGCCCTTCTCCAGTCTTCTGGGACCTCTCCTGTGTTCAGAGACTCACTAAACAATTCTGCTAATGGCTCTGCTAGTTCCTCCTTTAGCTCCTTAAGTACCCTGGGATGTATGCCATCAGGTCCCATTGCCTTATCCACCCTGAGCTTAGCAAGCTCTTGTAGGACCCTTTCTTTGTGAAGGAGTAGTGCTCACCTCCCTCCCCTGTGTCCATGATGCTGAGCTGTGGCCCTGCCCTACCTTCTCTTCAGTAAATACTGAGCAAAAGTATCTATTTAGGATAGATGCCTTTACAGGGTCCTCCTCCTCACATGCTCCCTTTTCTCCATTAAGCTTAGCAATACTCCCTCTGGACTTTCTCCTTTCACTAATGTATCTATAGAAAGTCTTGTCACCTTCTTTTACTGTTCGTGCTAGTGTTTCCTCAGTTTGGGACTTTGCCTGCCTTACTGACTTACCTGCTTCCCTTAGGGCAGTTTGGTATGCCTCCCTATCTTCATCCCGCTGTGTTCCCTTATATTTCCTGAAGGCCAGCCTTTTGGCTCTGACCTTTTCTGCTACTGTATTTGAGAACCAAAGTGGTTTCCTTCTTCTTTTGCACTTCCTTTTCTGTCTAACACAATGGGATGTTGCTTCAAGTATTGCATTCTTAATGCTTGCCCACTTTGCCTGTACCTCCTCACCTGTGTTTCTTTTTGCCAGGGCTAGCTTAACTCTGTTGGCCATCTTATCAAAGTCAGCTCCTCTGAAGTCCCATATTTTTGCATTGGAATGGGATGATTTAGATGTAGTAGCCAAATTGAACCATACCATGTGATGGTCACTGGCCCCCAGGTGACCTTCTACCTGGAGATCTGTGATCCCTTCTTTGTTAGTCAGTACTAGATCTAGGATGGCCCTGTCTCTTGTGGGTTGCTGTACCAGTTGTTTGAAGCCCTTCCCCTGCAGGGAATCCACTATGAGTCTAGTTCTGGCAGATGTTCCTGCTGGTATTGACCAATCTGTATCTGGCATGTTGAAGTCTCCCATTAACAGAACCTCCCCTTTAGCTGTCATGTTTTGTATATCTTCTAACAGTAATGTGTCTATGTCCTCCCCCTGGTCTGGGGGCCTGTAGACAACCCCAGTTCTTATGGCTGTCCCATTTCCTGTTTCCAGGGTGACCCACAGTTCTTCTGGCTCCTTATGTGTAGTTTCCAGGGTGACCCACAGTTCTTCTGGCTCCTTATGTGTAAGGTAAGGTAAGGTAAGCTCTCTTTCCTCCTACTGGTTTAGCAAAGTCACCTGATACAGTACCCTTCCCTGCACAGAAGACACACACTGACTTTCTTTCTTTTCTTTCTTTTTTTAACCCTAAATAAGACCCCTTCTACTTCTAATAAAGTTACCTGTCTACTTAATCTTAACTGACACTGACTCCTGCTCAGATATAAGTTTTAAATTAACAAGAAAATGTAGCTTATTTTAGTTAGCTGCTTTCTGCTCTACAAGCAAGGCTAGCAACAGCAACTATGGACTTGTGCCACGCTGGGGTGGGCTCCCAGCATGGCAGCTGTGAGGCTGTTTTGGGGGGTCTGGAGCAGACGGGGATTGGGCACCTCCGTCACCCATACGGATGTGTTGCCATGCTGGGGTGGGCACCCAGCATGGCATCTGGAACTCTGTTTGGGGGAGAAGCGCAGCACAGCCGATGTGGTATTGGGCACCCCCGTCAGCTATACAGTGTGTGCGTGGCGGGAGCGAGCACACAGTATGCGTACGCATGTGTGTAAGGGGGAGAGCACGCATGAGCAGACGATATCTTATCACTGCTCACTAAAACATAACTCCCTCTTTCAACTGTATGCCACTGCATTTTCAATTGCTGTCATAGACAGCTCCAGCAGTGATTGGAGAACTGCGATCGTGCCTGCAAACACACTGACTGAAATGGAAGATGCTGACACACCTCCGAAAAACTCGGATGATGGCACTATGTTTCTTGTACATGCGTGCAAGCAAACATAAAAATTTATATATTCATGTTTTTGCCAGAAATACATAATTACTTAACAAAAAAAAAACAAGCAAAAAAGATATGATGATTTTGTTTCCACTAACAAATACTGATGCTTCAATTAAATGTTTCTGCCCTATGATAGAGAAAGTTAGGTGCAACACCTACTCTGCAAGACTGCCCATTGCAGGCAAAACTGGAGCATTGAAGCAGTTACTGATTACAGAGTAGCAGATTTCAAGCACTATAACACATGAGACCTAACACTTAAAAGAAGCAGCAGATTAATGAAATAATACAAAACAGGAAAGGACTTTGGTTTTATTTAGCACTTTTAAACAGGCTGTATCCCAAAGCACTTTACAATCTGAGGGAGGGGAGAGAATGCGTAATGCTGCTGACATTTTCAGTGCACAGGGAGATGCAAAGAGCACAGAGAGATGCTAGAGGGAGATTACAAAGAGGTCAAGCAAAGGGAGGTTAAATGACTTGCTCAGGGCCACACAGTGAGCAAGTGGTGAAATCAGGCATCACAGCTGGGTTTCCAGCTTCACAGATCTGTGTTCTAAAACCAGAAGACTGATGTCACAGTCTGTGGGTATACAGAGGATGACAAAGTCAAGAAATAAAGTGAAACACTCTGTAGCTTGTATGGTTTCATTGAAAAGTAACAAAATGAAAATAAAAAGTTAAATACAACACATAGGAGGTATCAGAGAGGTCTAGAAGTTGTAGGATGTATAGTACCTCTTAATTTAGAGGCAGAAACTTAAACTCAAAATAGTCATCAGAACTACGCTGGCTTGTCTTAATTCTGGAATCAGAGACACCTATGAGGATGCTAAGACAGCAGCTCTAGCTCCTTGCTCTATCAGTACCATGGCTGTACTGAGCTGTTGCCTCCTGAGCAGGGAGATGTGGATACTTTTTATAGCCTGCTTTGGGGTCACCTGATCCACACATTAACCTATTACACATTCATAGGATCACAACAGGTTTCAGCATACGGAAACATCACAAACATAGTGGTTGAGATCCTAGACTGACATTTCTACATTTTAAATGCAGAATGCTGAGTTAGACCCGAACAGAACCGTCTTTAAAATAAGGTTAATTAGGGGCAATGCTCTGCCAAAGGACCACCTTAACCCTAACTCTGATTCCTCCTTCAAGCAGTCCTGAATTTGTATAAGGATATAACTAAGGGAAAGGAATAGCTGGCCTGTAGGAACACCACAGGACCCTAGTATCCCAGGAGGCTGAGGTTTAAAATGAGGTAACTGACTTTGCATTGCACTATGTTTTAATTTCTTTATTGCTAATTAATGTCCCTTTTAGTACTTTTATACAGCTGTGTGCCCTTTCTTTCACTGTTTTATGTAGCGAGGGGAGACAGTATTTTGCACTTAGCATCTCAAATAGGCATTTATATAACACTGAACAAACTGCGCAGGGCACTAAATGGTACTAGTCTCCATTTAAGGGTTTAATAAATGCAGGTTTGAGCAAAAGATTTTCAGGACTCCCTGTAATTTGTTTTCCATTATGCTTTTTTTCCTGCTGATTGGCACAGGTGGTTTCTCAGCCCTGTCCCCATCCGGCACTCATCATCACCAAGGCCCCGAGAATTCTGCGGCTGCAGAATTTTGTGCAGAACTTGCAACCTACCGCAGAACTTCTGCAGTGCCACAGAATTCACTGTTCTTGGTGATTCTTTATTAATATTTCTTTTATCCATAGAACCTGATTCCCTTCCCCTCTTTTTATATCCAAAACCCCTCTATGCTCAGAATGGGATGTTATCAGTGCTATAACATCATACATTAGCTAGTGAAGTGGCTGCATTCTGCCACAGAAATAGTCACTTATCTACCACAGCTCCCACTACCAGAGGTGGTGACACAGCACATTATGCACAGTGTCGCTCAACCTGCACTACAGCTTAATACAATTTTCAGTCTTACGTTATTACACTAGGGCCTATAGCATAGACCTGTTAAGTCCATACCTTACTTTGTACAAACTTAGTTTTGCCTTTAAGGTACAGAGATGTCATCTGAAATGAATAACTGGTAAAGTGAATTAACCTGTTATTTTTAAGAAAAATAAAGTAATTATGCACAGAAAAGTGAAATATAATAATGTGTAGACCTGCTGAAAGAATAGACCTGTTAAATAAATAATTGCGTTGTGCACATTTTTGCCAGGGTTACTGATTACATATTGTCATTGTTTGATAGAATCACAGTCCCCAAGCCCTCGATTCCCCCTGGATTACCCTCTCTGGTGGGGCAGGGAAGGGGGGGCTGTCCTACCTCTGCCTGGTGGCTCTCATCCAGATTTGTGAGCTGGGTGACCAGCGTGGACAGAGGCAGGTGGGCAAGGATTGCATAGCCTGTACCAACCATTTCCCGTTATCTTCCCACAGTCCCCTGCCATGGCAGTACATAAGTGTGTGCATCTGGAGGTGTACACATGCTGTGGAACCACGAACCCTCCCTTCTTGCCACTTGAACTGCCAGTGCTGTCTCTGAGCCTCCGCCTAGGGGCAGCAAAGGACTGAGTCGGCTAGCCTCCTCTCCCCAGAAAAGGAGAGCTGTCCATCAGACACTCAATCCTCTCCTCCCCAGCTGACCCCCGTTGTCTGAGCTCATTCCTGAACCTGAGTTGCAGGCATGGTGAGAGGTAAGGCACACAGCACCTCAGCCGTCTATGCCGCTGAACCATCTCCTGCCTACAAATCATATAAACTGTACTGAAATAACAAAGCGGGCCCATGATACAACACATCAGCACAGCTCTGCTTTGAGCACCGAACCTCTGGTGGGGGATCAGCAAAAGAGCTCTGTGACTAAAGGAGAGGATTGCCACCTTTGAGTCAGGCAAAAACTAGTGGGCCCACATATTCAGCAAAGATGCGCTGTGCATCCCCGGATGCACCACACATCTCTGTACTTGTGCAGGCCGTCGGAGGTGTGGCCATATTCAAAGGCTACCAATGCGCCATGCACCCCCAACTGCACCACAGCACACAACATTGTGATGTGCCTATGCAAATGAGGGGTCCCTCATGCATAAGCCATGCATCACAATATTAAAATCCCATGAAGCGTAAAAATGGCCGGCTATGCTGGCGCATAGTTATGCCTTTGAAACCCTACTTTAACTATGCACAGGGTAGGTGGGTGCCCCGCACGCAGTCTAGGGCTGGGTACACAGTCCCCCCCCCAGCCCTGATCACAGTTCAATATAATGAAATGTCCCCAAACCCCCTTTCCATAGTGTAGTGTTTCCCCCCAGCCCTGATCACTGTTTTGTAAAACGAAACCTCGAGCCCTGTTTCCACAGTGTAGTGTCCCCCTAGCCCCAATCACTGTTAAGTAAAAAGAAAACCCCAAGCCCCATTCCATAGTGTAGTTCCCTCCCCGGCCCTGATCACTGTTATTATAATGAAAACCCTCTCCCCGAGCCCCGATCACTGTTAACATAATGACTGTCCCTGATCCCTATTCCCTGGTAGTCTAATGGCCCCTCAAGCCCCAATCACAGTTACAATAATAAATCCCCCCCCAGAACCCTGAACTGTATAACAATACAACTGTCCCCAAGCCCCCTTTCCATAGCCTAGCCCCAGGTCTACCTTGTCCCAACTGCCTATGTAGCTCTGCATGTGCTAAGGATTGTGATAGGGTTCAATAAGACCCTGTTCCATTTGTTTCTGGTTCTTGTCTGACTGATTGGTCTAGGTCTCACAAGAAAATCTGATTGCACAATCAGTCAGACAAGAACCAGAAACAAATGGAACAGGGTCTTATTCAACCCTATCACAATCCTATAGCAGACATCAGCAAGGCGTACACTTGATACAATAGGTACAATTCCATGTCCTGGTGGTTAAGTAGAAAGTAAACATTACAGTCCTTACATATGGCAAACTGCCAGAACACACAAACAAAAAAACAGCATATATATGTAACCCCTAGATGGCGCTATCCCAGGGGCTACTACCCCTGCCTGATTTGCCACTAACAGGTTGAGGGGCCTGGATCCAATGGCGGGTGCCTCCACCCAGAGGTCAGGGTTTGCAATAGTTAAACTTACTTGGTCACAGCCCTCTGGGACACTGCAACCCCCCTTTCTTCCCACTAGTGGCCCACACAATATATCAGAATTACCTTCACAGTATACACTTACCCCCAGGACTAGTTCCGGCACTGGGACCTCCTGTGAAATAAGATACAGTGCAACAATCACAGTACAGTACTTTAACATAGACAAATACCTCAGGAAGTATAACTTTGCTGAAAAAAGCAGCTCTGATTTATTTAGGGGGATATAACAAGGACAGGGGGAAATCAGGTTAATTAGCTTATCACTTTACTATCTACCTATGGCTCTGTGCACAGGCCTATCCCTACCAGTTACTGTCCCTGGGTACCCAAGCCCTAGTAGCTAGTCCAAACCGTGGCAGCTGGTAGGGGCCCTTTCACACAGTGAAAAGAAAAATTAGTTAAACAGTCAGCAGTACAGTAATTCCATTTGGATTTAATGTGGCAATTCAACAGGAGCGACCCTGAATTAGTACTCACGACCTCCAAACAAGATAGGGTCCTTCAAGCGTCAGCAGGGCTACTCTTGAGCTCCACGAGACTCTTCACACATTTATATGGTAAAAAGAAAGTACTATACCAGGCAGGCTGCTTCTCTATCCTGATCGCAATTACTGCACAATACCGGGAGAACACACAGCAGATTCAGTTCCTGACAGACCGAGTGCAATTCAACAATTTCTCCAGTCTTCTACAGGGTAAGCCTGGTTTCTACTCTTCAGAGATCCTTTGATTCTTTTCACAGGACCGATTCAGTCCTAACAAGCAGTTACACAAGCTGCAGACCGAACTCTGGGCCTTACACACGTTTTTTGACTGAAACTGTGCACTGAAGGAGCACAGGGTTTCTTTCCCTTCACTGCCAGATCTAAACTGAAACTCCAACAGACAAAACCGGGCACTTCCTTTGAGTTCCTCCCAGTTCTTGACTGGATTGGCTGTCACTCACAACAGACTGCTGCTGTTGGTCCAAAAGGCGCCGAAGTCTAAACTACATCTCCCAGAGTCACTGCCCATACAATCCTCTTGTGGCTGGCTCAGATTATGAGTCCAAGTTCTGATTCATCCAAGGCACAATTTTAGAGCTAGCTTACCCCACACTGATTGGTCCAGTTCAGCAGTTCAAAACCAGAATGGGGAACTAGGCAGACACAGTTCTGACTGCAAAGAAAGCAGGTTAGACAAACTGTAATTTCATTATTACTGTAAATGATTTCTGGCAAACAGTTACATCTTTCAGATAGGTTCCCTTGCACTCCTAGTGACTGCAAAATGGAGTGAATTGGCAGCAGCTCGAGTGGTACTCAAACAGAGAAGCACACAGTCCCCCCATACAAACTAATTATGTCTGCAAGCACACAGCTCTTAAAGAGACAGTACCAGAGGCTCTAAAAACACTCACTGATAAATGGCTTAAACGCCAAACACCATTCAGGCTTGGAGCATTCAAGCAAGCTCCTGGAAGTCTTTTGGGAACCCCTATTAGCAGGGGGGTTACATATAGCAGACATCAGCAAGGAGTCCATATAATACAACAGGTACAATACACATGATACAATAGGTACAGTTCCATGTGTCGGTGGTTTCAGCATAAAATAGTACTGCAGTCCTTACATATGGCAAACAGGCAGGAAGTACAGGCTTAAAATTAGTAGAACAGGCAAAATATACAGCGAGCAATAGAGAGCAATCTTTTGTTGGAGAGAGAGGGATTGAAATTTAGAATTAGAGATACCCTCAGATGAAGAACTTTGTTTCGTTCGTACTGCCTTTGTAAAGCGTTATCCTGAACAATTTTTTTTTCATTTTATTGTTATTGATAATAATAAAATGCTACTTGTGGATTTCATAACTGCTCCTAGTTTTCCTATGCTTCCTGACTTGTGCCTCAGTTACAGATGGTGCTAGAAGTGGGGCTACAAGTGGGATTTGAACCCATGCCTCCATTCTGAGACATGATCATGTGTAGACAGGGCACACAACCAGTTACATGGATGCAAATGTGTGAGGTAGGGTGGACTCTCAGGGTAGGCACAAGGAAAGAGAGTTTGGGGAGAGATAAGAAATGAGGGGGGAAGGACACGCTAGTGCTGGGTAATTCCATACTAAAAAGGGGCAGATAGGGGAGTAAAGAGGAGAGACATAGTCACACATGGGTAAGGTCTGTACCTTGGTTGATGGCAGATGAAGCAGGACAGGTTATTCTCAAGTGTGCAAAGAGGGGAAGGCATAAACCAAGTGTGGTGGTGCACATGGGTACAAATGACTTGGCAGAGGAAATTGTAGAGGTGGTTATAAAGAGGTTCATGAAACTGGGTAAGTTGAGTGAGGAGGTAGGGAGCTCAGTGGCCTTCTCTGAGGCACTCCCAGTGCCCAGGGCAAGTACAGCAAGGAAGGGTAGGATAGATGAATTCAACAGTTAGTTGGAAAATCGGTGTCGATCCAAGGGGTACGGGTTAGTGGGAGGCTGGGGCAGGGTCTGGGACAGTAGGGATCTGTACGCAGGGGACAGATTACATTTGAGCAGGGAGGGGAAGGGGTGCTAAACAGGTTAGAAGAATAGAAACAGGTTAATTTAAACTAGACAGGGGGGTGGCGAGTGGGTTGCTGAAGGGAAGGCTGAAGGGAAGGCTGTCTGGAAAGGAGAGACAAATGAGCCTACCCCCCATACAAACTGGGTTGGAAGCAGGAAGGGATCAAAGATCAGATCTGAAAAGGGAGGGAAACTGGGTAAGAACTGTAAGGGAAGATCCTGGAGGGTTGTCTCCTTGAATGCAAGGAGTCTAGGGAACAAAACCACAAAACTACATACTGTGTTGGCAGAGGGGATGGTGGACATAGCCAGGGACCCTGGTTTTCCATTTTTACCGGTAACACCGGTAACAATCACGGAATCCTGCTTGGTTTGCGGAATTTGAATTCTTGTACCGGTGCCTCACGGAAATTGCATGTCACTGCACGGAATCGCTAAGATTTCAGTATCTTTTTAATTTTTTTTTAATTTTCTCTTTCTATGTCCCCTTCTCAAAGTATCTGTATCCCCTAGCTTCACCCCCAGGTAATGCTCAGGAGCTTCTGTGGAACTGCTTCTATCCTGCCTGGTGTGTACCCCAGGTGGGAAGGAGGGGACCTTAGGTCACCCCTTCACACTCCTTAGTGTGTGTCAGACAACCCAGTGGGTCCCTCATGGAGCCTGGTTATGAAGTCTGGGGCACCTGGGTCCCTTCTGCCAGTGGCCGGGCGGGGTGATTGTTCTTGGTTTTCTGGTCTTTGTCCCTGAGGCCACCGGCACTAGAGATCCAAGGAGGTAGGTCACAGAGACATGCCACTGCTCCAGATCCTGGCTAGCATCCTCACCTCCTGATCACTCTGCAGCACTATTGCACCACCACCCGTGGTCACACTGGTGGTGGTAAAGAAGCAGGACCTGCAGCCCACCTCCCGGAGGAGGAGAGCAGTCCCCAGGTGCTCGATTCTACTCCCTGGCCAGACCTCCAGCAACCCGAGTTTGCTTTTGACCCTGGGTCACTGGCATTGCAAGCAATAGTGCTACTGCAGTGCCACAGGGCCGACCAGATTTCAGCATCTTAAAATTAATGCTGCTGTGCTTTGCATCTGCTCTGCTTTGCTGCGATAGAAAACAGTAAGGAAATCACCGCACTGCTTTGTTGTAATCAGCCATTCAGTTTAACCACCCATGCCCAGTGGTTAGAGTAACAAACTGTGATTGAACTGGGTACATCCAGCAGACTTGGGTTTGAGTCCCACAACCTCCACTTGCATCCAAGCAAGTCACTTAACCTCCCAAGTGCTTCTAGGTCACTCCTTAAAACAGACAGTTCTGCCTAGTGGGCCTTGCCTGCTTTACAAAGAATATATAAAAAAATACCAATGTATGTTTACTACATCATAGAATAGTAGTCAGGGTACCATGTAATTTACTTGAGTTTTACTTGGGCTGCAATGATTTTGTATAGGTAAAGATAAATATTCAGATATGTTTTATGCTTGTTTTCAGATTTTAGTCAGGTTTGTATTGTATTCTTTGCATATAAGCATCTAGGTTGTAGATTGCTGAACGCAGGACCACTGTTACCTACTAACTATTCAAGTTCATAATCTGTAGGGCCATCCAAAATCCTCAGTTGTTTGAATGAAAACTAGTCTGAATGAAAGAATGTTCACAGAGAAGAAACTGCCTTACTACTTATGAAAATACTTCACAGTTAGCACCCATTTAGGTGAATTGGATCACTTGCACCTTTTCTCCCACCTGCTGATTCTGTCTCTGTGACAACAAAATGTTTTCTGATAGACTGCTTCAACAAAAGCAAATGTTAAGTATTTAAGAGTACTTAATAAGGTAAGACCCAGGGGCTGTATGATGCTGGTGGGTAGAGTAGTGCTCAATTCACATCTGAACAAAGACATGAAAACTGGGAGACACCCTTTTCATGGACACCAAGTAGAAAAAAAAAGCATCCACATGTCTGGGAGATGCATGAATCCATTTGAAGGTCCTCCACTAATCACTTGTGGATTTTTTAGGTGAAAACACTTTATTTCAAAGAAGCAAATTCAAGCAGGTTTTTTGCTCCTCCTACCCCCTGGCCATCCACTCCTTCAGGCCTGCCAAGGCCCCCACCACCACTGCTGAGTCCCGACCACTATCCACTGACCCTTACTGCTGTGCTACCAGATAACCCAAAGTAACCCTTCATTGAGTGGGCCCCTACCTCTGGGAGGCTACAGGAGGAGAATTGCCCCAAAGAGCTTCCTGTGTATCCTGGGCATGTCAGGGGTCAGAACGGACATGTCTGGGGCTTCTATGTATGGCAGAACCAGCAGCCATCCTTCAGTTGGCCAGCGGTGTTTTCCATCTTTGGAGTGTGATAGGCTACATGATGTCAAGGCATAAGCCGACATCCATCACACTCCTCCCACAGTGAGGACTGATGTGTTGTGCCTCTGGCCTCCACCATGGGCCAGCAAATGCTGAGCCGTGAACCCACCCTCCCTCTCAGGAGAAGGGGAGTGGTCATTGGACACTCAAGCCTTCACCCACCAGCTGGCCCTCCAACACCCAAGTCTGTTCCCTAACCCTGGTCAGCAGTGTCACAGGCAGATATCCAATTCAGGCAGTTAAATTATAGATAGGAAAAAACAAAGGTAGTCCACCTTAGCTGTGATGGTTCAGATTAAATCACTTCTGAGTTCTAACAAGCAAAGAGACCAAGACATTTGTAACTTGTGCATGTGGGGTGGAGTGTTGAAAGGGGATCATGGTGCTGTCACTACTGCCATCACCCCAGAGGATATGTACTGCATTGCTGCTACTGCCATCACACCGAAGGGTGGGGCTGTAGTGCTTCTGCCATCACCACTGGTGAATGGGGAATGTAGGCCTGCTGTCGTCCCACCTGAGGGATGGGGGCATAGTGCTGATATCACATCACACATGAGGAATGATGACCGTAGTACTGCTGCCATCACACCTAAGGGATGGGGCCATAGTGCTGCTGCTTCCATCACACCTTAGAGATGGGGCTGTAGTGTTGTTGTTGCCATCACATCTTGTACCTAAAATAACTTTAAATTGGTACAAGGATGGAAGGATGTGCAACAGTGGAGGTCAAATTGCTAAATGCATGTTAGCAGAGTTAAAAATTGTTAAAGTACACAAAACCAAACACCGGTTAAACCGGATTTTGGCTTAGCAGACACCGGTGACAATACCATTTTTCACAATATGCAAAACGGAATATGCCCTTTCTCAATCCCGGTAAACCAGTGTCCCTGGACATAGCTGTCATCACAGAAACATGGGCCAGCCAATACCAGGACTGTGACCTGATGATCCCAGGGTATAGGATTTACAGGAAGGATAGGGGCAAAGGGAGGGGGTAGCGATGTACATAAAGGAAGGGATAAAGTGTGCAAGGGAAGTGGGGGAGGAGGTTAGGGCAGAGGCCTTACGGATGCAATTCCAGGACACAAGGAATAGGATTCTCAAAATGGGGGTCATTTACAGGCCACTGACTCAAGGGAAAGACCTGGATAGGGAGCTGGTGGAGCAAATTAGGAAGGTGTGTGGGAAAGGAAACACAGTGATCATGGGGGACTTCAATCTACCAGGAGTGCATTGGGGTACCCCAGCCACCTTGAGTGCTAGGGAGCAAATACTCATGGATGCCTTCCAGGATTGCTTCCTGGCACAGATGGTCATTGAGCCGTTTAGGTTGGGGAATACACTAGATCTAGTTCTGGCCAATGGGGAGGCTGTAAGGGAGGTGGGGGTTGGGGTGGAGGACCCGCTGGCTGGGATTCACCACCACTCGGTGTGGTTCACATTTAATATGAGCAGAGAAGCAGCGGATACAGGAACAGGGTGGTGGACTTCAGACAGGCTGACCTTGGTAGGATGGGTGAAATCTTTAGGGGGCATCTGGAAGGAATACAGCCACACTGGGATGCGAATCAGAAATGGGAAAAAATCAAATTGGGGATATTGAAGGTTACTAAGATGTACCAGATTGCAGAGCAAAAAGGGAAGGGCTAAAAAAATGAGCTGGTTAAGTAGAGAATCTTAGAAATGGTGAGGGCTAAAAAAGCAGCTTTCAAGAAATACAAGAAATCCAGGAAGGGGAGGATAAGGAGGAGTATATGAAGGGGAGTCAGAGCAGCTAAGGCCTGGTGCAGGACATCAGGGACGGGGAAAAGGACTTCTCCAGAGACATATGGGAGAGAAGGAGCTGCAAGGACCAGATTATTAGGATGAGGAAGGATGGGGGGGGCAGAGAAAGGGATGGATCAGGCAGAAGACACTTAATGAGTACTTCTGTTCTGTATTCACGAGGGAAGAAGGAGGGTAGCTACCGCAAGGGATGCGCAGGGGGAGCGGGGGTAACGGACGGGGTGATCACTGAGTAGTGGAGACTGGGGAAGCAGTCAAGAGGGGGCAGGATGACAGGTGTGAGATTTGTTTTGTTGCAGGACTGGGTAAGCAATTGTGAGGGAGTGGGATGGCAAGGGTGGTATTTGTTTTGTAGCAGAGTCCGGGGAAACAATTTGGAGGGGGCAAGATGGCAAGGATGGGATTTGTTTTGAAGCAGAGACCAGGGAGGCAATTGGGAGGAGGTGGGATGGCAGGAGTGGGATTTGTTTGGGACTGGACACTGGAGGGAAGCAATCAGAGAAGAAGAAGAATCAGCATTTATGTAGCGCTTTTCATACACAGTGTATCCCAAAGCACTTTACAAGCAATGCTAGACCGGTAGTGAAGTGACTGAATGTGTAGTGGTGGCCATTTTGCACATCAACACCCACACACAGTGTGGACAATTGCATGAGGGGTGGAATGGCAGGGGTATTTCTTTTGGAGCAGTCACCAGAGGAAGCACTCGAGAGCTGGCAGAATGGTGGTGGTGGTGGTAAGTTATTTTATGATCATAGTGTGGAGCGGACACCGGTGGGAACAACTGGGAGGGGGTGGGATTTTCTGATGATGATGCTGTCTTGGCATGCCAATGGGTGGAAATCCACTATATCGATAGATAATATGAGGTTGAACGGGGGGAAGGGGTAGGATAAAAATATTTGTACCTGGTTAAATATGTCCATTTGCTTTATTCATTTCTAAAAAGATTCTTTTAACCCAAGGAATGTCGTATCAGTTATAAAAAATAAAAATAACCATCATTGCTCTTTATATCATACAGAGGATTACAAATATACAAGAATTAGTATAGCAAATTGACATATTTAACCAGGCACAAATGTTTTATGTTTATTTTTTGTTACCTTTTTTATGCTGTCCCACACCCGGTCATCCTTCTGGGGTGTACCCTCGACATCAGCATCTACTTCCTTGCCTGAACCCTGCTGCTGACTGCAGGGACTCTCCCAACCACCCAGGCAGACCTAGCCCCCCGAATCACCCCCCGGGGTGGACCCATCCTCCTGTGATGGCCTTTCTAAAATTAGAGAGGTCCTACCTTGGGTGGTGGGTCAGGCATGGAGTCCTCCGGTCCCAGGGCCGACAGTTGGGATGTGGACCACGTTCCTCATACCCCCATCATCTCTGCGGTGTATGGCAAGGATTCTTTTTGATTGTTGTCCCCCTGCGGAGCCCGGCCAGGAAGGCAACATGGTGCCATATCTCCACCCCCAGGCATATGCAGCATCACTACGTTGGCACTTCTAGCCACTGCCAGAGGTCGCATAGTGAGCAGATGCTCCCCTGAACCCTCCCTGGGAAGAAAGAGCAGTCCATTGGATGCTCGATCTCTTCCCTTCCCTGCTGAACCCAGGTCACCGGCATGGCGCAAGGAGTTTTGTCCAGTGCCTCAACCCTCAGTGCCACTGGGCTGGACTAGGTACAAACATTTTTATACTACTTTTCTTTCCCCACCCCCATTTTTACAACCGTATAATATCTATAGATTGGAACAAAACGTTACTTTATCATTACCTAAATATATCTTTTTCTTATGACCATCTCATGCATATGTTTTAAGACAGCGAAACACTGAGATGGCCAGGAAAGTGAATAATAAAAAAAAACTGCCATGTTGAGAGTGAGTTTCATCCCATTTGTGCTACAGGTGAGGGGTAAACTAGGTTTGTGACAGTTCCTTCTAGATTTCCACTTTATGCTGGGTGGGCAGCATTCTCTTGGAGAATTCCATCCCTCTGGAATTACATCCTTAACTCATATCCTTCTCCATCCTCACAGCTGTCCCTCGGGAGGCAGTTTCAGGAGCTGACTAGGCCTAGCTGCTGCTGCTAGCTAGAACTGAATCTGCACTGGGTCAGTATAAAAACACTACACTGGCTTGATCAGGATAGGTTTCATGCCTTTTTTTGGGGGGGACTAACCAGCATAGAAAGTCACACCCAAATTATACTTCCTGTCCCACTGAGATTTGCACTTTCCCATGGATAAAATGGATGCAGTATTCTCTTTCCCTGCCAGATTAAGGCATTTTAGGATACAGTGGTGTTTATGAGATTCCTCCCAGCACTTCTGCTTCACATATGGCTAAAAATAGTAAAACCCTCCCAAGACATGTGGTGCCAACCGGTGAGGTGAGGTTCTGGCATCTGTTTCAGATGCTGATCAGTGAGGGTGAAATTTTGCTAGTACTGCCCAAGTCACTTATTAACAGTCCCTGAGAACAGGCACCTTCACAATGTTATCCTAGATAGGGTTTTGCTATTACTTCCAAATTTTGCTAGCACTTCCCAAGTCACTTATCAACAGTCTTTGAGAACAGACATCTGCAGTGTTACCCCAGATAGGGTTTTGCTCGTACCTCCCAAGTTACTAACCAACGAGTGCTTTCCTAGTTCTTTTTTCATATTGCTTTATTCGCTGGCTGATTTGGGTGGGGCTGCTCAGTTCTGTCCTGCTACACCCTCAAGTAGCCACTGCCTTTCCTGGTCTGCTACTTAGCTGGATCCAGTGACCCCTACGGCTTGCCCCCCCCCATGATCCCGTGATGGGGCCAAGAAGGGGGGGCTGTCCTCCCCTCAACCTGGACATTATTATCCAGTGTGGATCAGTGGTCCAGGTGGTGGTGCAGGTCAGGGTGTGTGGGCGGAACTTCCTGGAGCTTGATCTGAATCTGCTCTTTTTCATTTTCTCCCTAGCCCTCTGCCACGGCAGCATGAGAGCATGAGTGCATGGAGGTGCATGCACACCACTGAACCGTGGCCCTGCCTTCTTGATGCTCGGATGCCAGCGCTAGTCCCAGACCTCCACCTAGGGCCAGCCAAGGGCTAAAATGGCAGACCTCCCCACCCTGGCAGAGGAGAGCAGTCCTCCAGATGCTCAGTCCTCTCCCCTGCGGCCGGCCCCAGCAACCCAAGCTCGTTCACGAACTCAGGTCACCAGCATGGTAGGAGGTGAGGTGCATGGTACTTCAGCCCACGCCTCTGAGCTGGCCCTCAGTTCCTCACTAGTTAAGAGAATACAGACACCTTTATAGAGGTACACCCAAGCGATTAATGAAGACTAAATTTGGTGGGAAAAAACAGGTGATCGAGACAACCAATGAGCGCGTACTATTTACTGTATGCTCTCAGGTACCGATCAGTCGGTGGCTGGCTGTGGCAGTGTGAGGAGGGCTGTGCCAGTCACCAGCATGGGATGGGATGGGATGGAAGGGGTGCGGGGTGGGGTATCCTGTGAATAGAGCAACTCATTTTGAGCTAGTCAATTTGGGTGGAGTCAAAACAGTGACAGAAAAATGGGCGATGTGCTCTTAATAGTGATAGCCATTAAGAGCACATTGTTATTTGAGCACATATGTTCGTTAGTCATGTGGAAGAGTATATGTAGGTTTGGAGATTGGGTCATTTTTGAGCTGACCATCTGGTATGCTGGGTAAAGTCATCGCCGTCCAGTTGGGCGACCCGGGTTTGGGACTGGCCATGGAAAAGGTATTTTGGGTTTGTTTGTTTTTACAAATAGCTGGTTTTTTATTTGTTTTAATTTCTTTTCCAATCCTGTGTCCCTGCCGCCTTGACTTTGTCCCCCCACCTGTAAGTTGCCCCCAACATTCTCCACCTTCCACTGACTGTCCCCCAAAGTAACCCCCCTCCTGACTTTTCCCATTTTCTCCATTATCAAGCCCCCCCTCAGAGCTGATTAATAAATGTTTGGGGGGTTGGGGCAAAACCCTCCACAAAGGGGAGTGCAGGGGACAGTAGTTATGTAATGTACTTTTTGGTGACTTCCAGTAAGTGCAGCTCTTTGTGTTGGGCGCTATTCTGCACATCACCATTTTGCTTTTCGGCAATGTGCAGTAGCTGCTATAGTCAGCGCCAGTATGCTGGCACTGTTATCACATGGAACCACAGGTGGTGGGTTACTGCCTACCGGGGGTGGGGGGACACTACACTATGGAAACAGAGAGTCATATTTTATATGTCTTTCCTACAGTGATCTGGGTGGGGAGGGGGCGTCCCTACAGTATGGAAACGGGAATCATTTACATCATTATTATTCTGCTCGGTGATCAGGGCAGGGGGGTCCCTACACTATGCAAATGGGGATCTTTTATTTTATTATTATTTCTCTCAGTGATCAGGGTGGGGAGGGGGTCACTATACTATCGAAACGGGGTTCTTATATTTAAATATTTCTCTTGGTGATCAGGGCTGGGGAGGGGGGATGTTACACTATGGAAAAGGGGTTCTTGTATTTAAATATTATTTCTCTCTGTGATCAGGTTTCTGTGTTTACAGATCATGCATGATTTGACATCCTTTTGCAGAGTGCTTGAAGAGTCCACATATATTTCGTGTAGCACCCAGCATATTCTGCACACTCCTGTCTTCAGCATGGAAGTTATACTGTATACCACTAGAGCTGGTGTATGTGCAAAGCATAATATATGCACAAATCAATTGTCCTTAAATGCTTTTGGAATACTGGCTCCATTATCTGAAACTACAAATCCTGGGGGAAGGCCATTAGGAGAATGCCATTTGGAGTACCTTTTTTAAAGTTTTTTTTTTAAGATGTTTAGATGACTCTCAAGGCTTGCAATGCAGACAGCAACCTATTGTTAAAGAGGTTATTGGTCCCTGATGGTGGCAGAGAATGTCAGGGGGTGTATATGATACCCAGTGGGCAGTGATAGTCATGTACTCTGCCATTTAACCTCTTGTCCATACATCTCTTGTTATATATAATTTTTGGATTGCATGGTGCTGTTCATGTACTGACGTAGTTCCCTATAAAGAGCTAGCACAGCCTCAGTGGAAAAATATGTTGGTGATGGCAGCCGGTACCCGGGGGCAACAGCTTTCATAAACTTCTGAAAACTAGAGAGAATGGTTCAACCTTAACATTGTTGTACTAGCCCTGAACCTAGTGCAAATTGGCCAGGGCTAGTACAGCTAACCCTCTACTTGTCCGTCTTGAGGAGTGCAGGTTTTTCATGGCTGTTAATGAAGTTGAAAAAGTCCCTGCTTTAGCAGGCTGTAGTTCTTTTGCTAATCTCCCTCAGTATTCCAGGTGGCCTGCTGTGACTGACAGCTCATCAAGAGCTGCAATTATCTGACAGTTCAAGATGGGGAACCAACAAAAGACTCAGGATGGGATATTCAAAAGGGTTGCGCCATGCGCAATAGGGTTGCGCCTGCGCAAGTCCAAAAGTGTGCCATTCTGCGATATTCAGCAGGAGGCAGTTGCGTCACCGAAAACATGCTGAGCAACAGCGCAATGCAAATGATGGCATGCGCAACTGAAGGGGGTGGATCCATGCATAAAGAGCGCAATGCGAAATCCAGAGTTGTGCAATGCGCAACAGTGGACCAGCTGGAAGTTGCGCCCCAGCGGAAATGAGCCAAAATAAAAAGGCTCAAGGAAGAGGCGCAAGAACGCCACAGGGATGCCAAGTGGGGAAAAGAGAGAGAGAGAGAGAAAGACAGACAGTGACAGTGACAGGCCAGGGCAGGCAAGGGAAGCAGTGTGGGCCATAGGCTGCAGAGGCCAGCGGGGGGGTGGCCGGTGCAGTGGAAGTAGCAGTTAGAACAGCGGGGTAACAGAGCAACATCAGCTGGGGGGCACAAGCCAGGAGATGGACAGTGGCAGCTTCCACATGGAAGCTGTAATAGAAATTGAGAATGCAAGGTGCAGAGGGACGTGGCCGTGGATGGGCCCATCGGCGGTATGCCCCCAACAGGCAGTACCGTGCCTGTATCAGCTTTGAGTTGTACACAGATGTAGAGATCGTGGGCCGGTACCGCCTGAACAGGGCAATACTGAGGCGGCTCTGTGAGCTGTGCAGTAATGTGATGCAGCCACCCTCATGACGGAGTCACGCTCTGTCAGTGGAGACCAAGGTGACAGCCTGCATGTGCCTGCTCACCACGGGCACCTTCCAGAGGCCAACAGGGGACACCACAGGCATCACACAGTCAGCCACATCACGCATCCTCACCCAGTTCCTCAGCGCACTGCTGCCACATGCTGCAGAGCACATCCATTTCCCCAGCACCGCGGCAGAGCGTACAGCAAACATGCAGGCGTTCCACAGGGTAGCACGTATGCCTGGCGTGCTAGGGGCCATAGACTGCACCCATGTGGCCATTCGCACGCCACCTGGCCCCGATGGGGCCGCATATAGGAATAGAAAGGGCTTCCCCAGTGTCAACTGCCAGGTGGTGTGTGATGCCACTGGGCGTATAATCAATGTCTGTGCCACACACCCTGGCGGAGCACATGATGCCTTTATATGGCATCAGTCCGCACTGTGCCATCGATTCGAGAGTGGGGACATCCCCACAGGCCATCTAGTGGGTGAGTACGCATGTAGGAAATGCAAACTCGGGGCAAGGGTGGGAATGCCACAGGTGCCATGGTAGTGGCACACAGGGATATGGGCAATATGGACCTGAACATGAGACTGATCTCCACTATTTCCACACAGGTGACAGCGGATACCCACTCCGTCCCTGGCTGCTCACACCGTACTGGCGCCCCATGACCCCATCGCAGCAACGCTATAATGAGGCACATGCCGCCACATGTAACATCATTGAGCGGGTGTTTGGGATGCTCAAGGCACGCTTCCGATGCCTAGACACCTCGCGGTGCCCTACAGTACAGCCCCTCAAAGGCTTGTGGGATATTCCTGGCCTGTTGTATCCTGCACAACATGGCCAATGACTGTGGGATAGCCATACAGGTTGAAGAGGGGGACAGCGATGGGGACGCCAGCGGCGCCGGTGTTGATGGTGATGAGCAGCCCCCCCTTGGACGGCGGGACCCCCGACTGATCCGGCAGGCCCAGCTGCACCGGGACACCATCACGGAGGAGCATTATGCACAACACAGGTAAGTCAAGGGGCCATGTGCAAACAACACTGTCCTGATGCAACCCACAGGCACACAGAGTAACACACCAGGGGTACATGACGACAAGGGGGGTGGAAGGGACCAGGCACACAAACACACCATCAGGGAGGGGCGAACAGTCATATGGACACACACACACACACACACAAACACACCAGGCACAAAGCGTACATGGGTAGGTGCACAGCAGAGCAGGAACACACATGGCAAACACACAGATCCACAGATCACACCCACCACCTGTACTGTCCAAGCACGTGTGTCAGATGCTGGGCACCCTTGCACCTTGGTGTGCAGTACAATGCAGGCATCATCATGCACACGCACCTGTGGACAGCAGTCGGGATGGTGTGCAGGTGGTCCGTATGTCGGCGTGATGGGCAGGGCACCCACCAGTGCACTGCCCAGCATGACGTACAGTGCACACAGGGCAGCAGCAGACAGGGCCCACACTGGGAGACAGGTCAGTCATGTTGCACCATTCCACGGCCACCGTGGATGCATGGGCGTCCCCGCCGTGACCCAACAGCACTGGCAGGCTGAGCAGGGGCCACATGGGGTGGCACCGATGGACCACCAGTGGTCCCACTGCACGATCGCGACCTTGTCTGCAGTGGGGTCTGTAGGATGCCAAACATACCTGCACCAGGGGTGCTTGGGATGCCCACAGCAGAACCTGGCATCGACAGGCCTGGTGTCACACGACGCCGGGAATGGGGAGTGGAGAGCGTACTGTGTGGGGTGTGCGGTACAGGAGCACCTGCATGTGTGCCCAATGCAGCCACGACAGCGACCAATGCCTGGGTCTGCCTGTCAATGGTGGTGGTCACATCCATCCGCATATGGACCATCTCTGCACGGTCCAGAGCACACTCCCTGCTGTACCGCTCCACAGCCGCACACAGTGCCTCCACAGACGCTGCAACCCGCCTTTGCTGCTGTACTGATTCCCGCAGCAGGCGGGTGTGCTCATCCAATGGGTACTCTGCCACAACAGCATCCTGTCCCCCAGGGTGTGGAAGGTCCTGATGCACAACACCCCTTGAGGGTGGGCGCTGTTCACCAGGACCAGGAATGGGCGTATCAAAGGGCGGCGGGCATGTGCCACCACTGGACACTGTACCCCCAGACCTGGTGGGTGACTGCTGCTGCTGCCCCTCCAACCGCTGTGCCCCAGGGACCACTCGTTCCACTGCTGTGGCCGCAACAGTGCCAGACACCTGCACAGCCACTGGTGCTGCCCCACTGGTGCTGACAGGCACAGCCTGGGACTGTGCCGACATGCTGGCACACAAGTTGGAACCAGCAAGGCCCAGGGGCACGTGCTGGCCTGCTGTGTGTCCATCATGGGACACACACATGTCACTGCCCATTGTAGTCCTTGCATCATCAATGGTGCAGGTACGATGCTACAGCCACAGTCACAGCGTGCTGGCATGCTTGCATGCCAGACTGCTGAGACACAGGCTGTGCACCCCCCACACCCGACTCACCGACACCAGAGTTGGCAGCCCAGCGTGCATGCTGGTGCAGTGCATGCTGGCTGGTGACAGAGGTGGATGGACCTCCTCCATGTCCAGCAGGTCATCCTCACTGCCTGGACCCACCACCACCATCCCTGAAGACAGGACAGGACCTGTAACAGAAAAGAGGACATGTGAGTGCATGTGAACAACCTTCCCCCCAACACCACCACCATGTCATACCGTGCAGTGATGGGCTTCCACCTGTCTGGAATCCACCTCCTGGTACGCCCTCAATAGCACTACGCTGCATTGATGCAGCCAGTCGGTCCTCAGCCGGGGTCAGCTCCACCACCGCTGGCTGGACCCCGCCAGTGCCAGCACGTGCTGCCCTGAGGGCTGCCACCTTCTCCTTCACCCTCCTGCAGTCTGTCCCAATCTTCTTTTTGCATTCCTGCACAGAGCGCTGGTGGCTTCCGTGCAGGCTCACTGCCTGGGCTACCCCCTCCCATGCAGCTGCATGGGCCTGAGGGGTGCCCCGCCATCCACTCAGTAGTGACTCCTCCTCCAGGTAGGCCTGGAAGAGGGCCTCAGTTTCTGCCGTGGTGAAGTTGGGCCTCCTCCTCCTTCGCCCACCATCCTCACCCTCAACTTGGCTCTGCTCGGTCATGGCGATCTGTATGGGTGGAAGTGGACACCTGTCACTGTGCAGTCTACAGCGTTATCCCATGCCCATTGTCCAGAACATCCCACAGCATGCAACCCACCTCTCACCTGCAGTAACGAATCTGGCCAGTGCAGCCCAATGTCGCACATTTATAGCGCAATGCATGCAAATTAGGAGTGGAGCAACTGTAATGAGATGCAAATCGCACTCGCCCGCTTTGAATGGCTGATTAGATGATTGGATATTCGGCTGAATATCGCGCCATTGCGCTGCGCACATACGGTTGAGCCGGCTGAGCCAATAGCGCAGATCTGTGACTGTGCGGTACACTGCATTGCACATGCCCAGGTAGCTTACGCAGGCATCTGCCGCGCTGATGACGTGCTGTGCACGATCGGCAATTCAGGCCATGGCCACCATTGTGCCAGTGGCGCTACAGCACTGGGCACTATATGGCGCTGTGGCACTACTGCGCAATAGTTCACTGTGGCACTGGCACGCAGGTGGTCGGTCACGCAGGATGCGTAGATGTCAGATGGCGCTGTGTGTGGCCTTGCGTCATAGACCCCTGACCTGGTGTCCAACCTTTGCCCCCTGGCGCTGTTCGGCTGCCATGTGTGCCTATTGCGCTGTCTGGTGACAGCGCTATGTGAACCGACGGTGCTGTACGAACAGCGCGATTGGAACCTATGGTGGTCTATTGCGCAACATTTCCACGTGGGGTTGCCGCGCTGCGGGGCGCCATATTGCCGGCTGTAACACTACAACCATGGCACACAGGAGGGCGCCTCAATGGAGCCCAGTGGAGGTGGCCAACCTGGTGGCCCTGGTAGAGCCCCACTATGGGGCACTGTATGGGGAGAAGCCCCTCACCATGGCTCGAACCCAGGTCGGGCTGCAGGTGGCCAATGACCTGGTGGGGGTCACAGGGCGGCGCCAGTCTGCCAAGCACTGCCAGCACAGGTACAGTGACCTCTGCAGGAGGGAGCCGGAGTTGCATGACAGGCTACGGTCACATGCCAGGAGGGACATTGTGTCTAGGCCAGGTGGGTGTACCATCTATGCACCTGTATTCTCCATAGGGGTGTGAGTGTGTTTTGGTGGCTGTGCATGGGTGATGGCTCTGACATGGTTGGCTGTGTCAGTGTGTGCAGGTGTGAGATGCATGGGTCTGGCTGTGTGGGCAGGCACTCTCACTGGGGCAGGGGGCAGTCTGCTTTGGAGTCACACTGATGTTTTTCTCAACATTTGTCTCCCACAGGCCGGGCAGAGAGGATGCAGGCACGGGATGAGGGAGGGCCGTGGCAGGGCCCGGTGGTGGTCGGTGGTGCTGCGAGGGTGGGCGCAGCAGCAGCCACAGCTGCTGCAGAGTGTGAGTATCATTACATCATGGATGCTATTGCATGCTGGAGGGGGTGGGCATGACCACCAGCCATGCACAACACAACCATGCACGACACAGGTGACAGTCATCACTGTCCAGTGTCACTGCACGTCTGTGTGTGCGTCACTGGTGGTCCATGCATGCACTGGGCACATGGCTGTGGAACTGGCATCGCACCACATTGCCATGTCACTTGACAGCCTTGTTTGTGCTGTGATGGACATGGGCAGTGTGTGTGTGCAGTGGTGCACATAGCTGGTGCCGCCTGGTTGGGCTTGTCATGTGCATGGTCACTGTGGGTGGGTGCATACCATCACAGGTGCGGGACATTGGGCTATATGGCTTGCAGGTTGGGTGGTGTTCAGGGTTGTGGTCAGTCACAGCCATTGACTGTGTTCCCTTTTCCTAGGCCTCATTGTGCTCCACAGAATTGAGCGGGCACTGCAACAGCTAACCCGGGTGTCCCTGGAAAACCGGAACATCCTCCAGGATATACAGCGCCATGGGCTATGGAGGAGGCACAGCCAAGCAAGATGGCACCAGGCAGCGGAGGACCAGCCTGCTAGGCCTTAGGCCGGCTTCCCCTTCCCACTTCACCCATCCCTCCACCCTCCTTCCCTTTCCAAGTTGTTCATCCCTACCCTTGCCCAGCCTACCTTGTCCCCTACCCCCCTCTTGTAAATAGTTTTGTTGTTGTTCATTTTGTACTTTACATTTTTGAATATATATATATTTTGATATGAATACTGTGTTGGTCTCTGATTTGCAGCTGGCTATGGTTGTTCAGTTGCAGTGGTGTGCATGCCATCTGGGGTGGTATGGTCCTGGGTATGTGTGTGTGTGTGTGTGTGTGTGTGTGTGTGTGTGTGTGTGCATGGGGAGGTGTCTCCAGTGTGGCAGTGACTTTCTGTTGGTCTTGCCATCTGCTGCCACCCACTGCTGGGTGCACAGGGTGGGTCTGGCTTGTATGGTTCTCTGCTACACGAGGTTGACGTGTGCGGGGGATGCATGGTGTTTCCTGCAGTGCCAGTCACTGCACATGGGTGGTGTCTTGGGGTCACGGTGCAGGGTGTGCTGTGCATACGGGGGGCTGATGTGCACTGTGGTTGTCAACCCCCTGTGTGTGGCAGTCTCAGCCTGCCAGTGGTTGTGCTGGGGCGTCATGGCCCTGCTGTGCTTTGTTGGCTTGTCCCCATGGGCCAGTAGATCATCCGTCCCACCCCCAGTGATGCTGTGCTTGGGGTGTGCAGGTGTCTTGTTGGTTCTGCAGTGTGTTCCTGTGCCCATGTGTGGCATGGCTGGCGGTGGGCCCCAGCCTGCCTCCCTGGTTGTGCAGTTCCATTGCTCTGCTGGGGGTGGGGTGGGGGGGGCTGCTTGCGCTATGGCACCTCTGGACTGCTCAGCTGGGCTAGCCTTGATGGCGCTATGGTGCAACCTTTCTGCTCAGCTTCCCCTTTCTGGTTGTGCTATGGCGCAGTTTGTGCGATATTCAGACGTTGGCTGCTTGCGCAATTTGTTTTGCTCCATGTTTGAATATCGCATCTGTTGAGCATATGCGCAATTGACTTGTGCTTGCTCCTGCTGTTGCACACATTTTGGGCGCAGTTTGAATATCTGGGCCTCAGTGTGAGTCATTATCACTCAATTGTTAGGACATTCAGCTAGTGTGCAAGCTGTGATCAAGGGCAGAGTGCTGTTAAGTTACTAGCTTCCAGTTTACTGAACTTGACTTTGATTTGTCCCACAATATTAAGACCAGTGTGCCTCATTTCCCAACCATTTGAGTGCCTGTATCCAACACTGCAGTGACAGAATGCTATGATGTATATACGGTCTGCCCAGCCAGGTGGCCTGTCCACTCTATACTTTCTCTGGACACCACTGCAGACTAGACTCTGAAGTGGCCATCCATAGACCCATAGCTGCCATTACTGACTGGTGTGAGGTTCACAGCTCCTCTTAATGGATCACACCAATCAATGCCATCCATGCAGTACCTCCTAGCATGTCATTTCATCCTAAAAACAATGCTTTGGAGCATGTATGGTACAAAGCAAAACCTTAGTAAAATATATAATTTGAAAGGTTAAAAAAGTTATTTCTGGTGTGAATAGATCATTCTATTTAGAAAGAGAGATAGCACAGCATCATGCCTGTACACTGCTCCCCTTTGAAAGGACACCATTATGAAAAATCTGTTTTTGTTAGGGCAGAGCATGTTAAATCAATATTTTTGTGACTGGTATATATAAACAGATATGTCAAAGTTTCTTACATCCCATGCCCCTTGTGTTTAACTGTCTCCAAAGAAATCTTAAAACTTCCCCTGGCTCACTTCGCAGTGTAAGAAAACTTCCAGAAGTGCAGGTCTGGTTAATCACAGGGTGGGGGATGAGAGAGTCTTTCTCTGCCTGATTCTGTACAGTGCCCTGCAGGTCAGGGTGGGACTGTGGTGAGGTGCATGATGATGTTGGCTATAGTGTGTGCAGAGCTAGAACTGCCTGATTGAAAATTTGGTATTATGGTATTCTCTGGTTTGGCAGGGAGGGATGAAGAAAGAGGAAGCAAGGGGCACATAGTAAAAAACAGTGGGGGTACGCACTGCATGTAATTGCATTGCAGTCTTTTTTTTTTTTTGCTGGGGCAAGATCAGAGAGCAATGTGGGAGCAGGATAAATATGCAATAATCAAGAGTATTTTTTGGCTTGCATTTTTCCTGTATAACTGGTCAAAACTGACCATTGTTATTGTGGGCTAGTACAACCATCTGTGGGCTAGTGCAATTTTTAATCAAGTTGTCCGGCTGGCTAGTGCAAAAAAAAAGTTAAGGTTGACCCCCACTAGAGAGTCACCAATAATGAAGGGATGCATCTCCAGTGCTATCATTGCAGCTACTGTTTCATTTAACTGCTGAGCAGCTGGGTGACTTTGGTCAAATTTCGCTATCCATTCAAAAGTCGGGAGTGCATTGCTTACTGTTTTTGACACACTGCTGGCACACAGAAAAAGTCTGCAGGAGAAGAACTCTTTTTGCTTTCAATTGGGGAGCTTTCTGTCTCTGATCATAACCTTGCAAATAAAGGCGATGACATGGTGGACAAATTCAGTTCAGTTCAGTTTATTGTGAAGGGATAAATTCCACTGAGCAAGCTCATTTGCAAGGAGGTCCCTTATGCAACATACAGCAATGTGCAATAACGAGCAATTACATAGGTTACAAGCAGTTAAAATGCATTCTATAGTTAATAATATATAAAAAGACACAGAGATTGTTTTATATACAGGTATAATAATACACACAGACCAGGTGAATTAAGGCATTGGTAGAAGATAGTAGAAGATAAGTGCTCAGTTGTCAATTAAACCCAGAGTAGTTAAAAGCTGGTAAAGAAAAGAGGTGAAGTGCGAGGTAAGGAATAGTGTGAGAGTAATGCCGGGATTCATGGGTGAGTTTTTCAATAATCCTTTTGAATGCATTTATAGGGATTAATTCCTGTAGTTTTAATGTTAGTTGGAGTTTATTTCAAGTGGTAGGGAGGACATAGCTCATAGATGCCACGCCAAAGTGAGTACTGACTTTAGGCAGTACCGAAGAAATAATAGGCACAGTTCCTGAGATCATGATAACTGTGTAAGCAATGAAGGGTAGTGGATATATAAAGAGGCAACTTGTTTAGGAGAGCTTTGTATACCCAGGTATATGTGTGGATGGCACTGGGTCTGAACCTCACTAGCAAGAATAGTGCGGTCAGGAACCGTGCAGTAAAAATGCTGCCGATTTTTGTTTTGTGGAGGGTCTTGGCCAGCATCCCCCTACTTAAAGATACAAACTCCAAGGGGAGCAGATCATGGGGCAAGAGTAAATGTGTGTGGCCATGGAATACTGTTTCCATGGCCCTTGTAAAAAAATAAATAAATAAATAAGTCCAACAGTCAAAATCGTGACAGACCAGGATTAGAACCCTGGTCTCCACTACCACCTGGCCAAGCTGCTCCATGCCTCAGCCCTCCATGCCATAGGAGCAGCTTGGTCAGCACCCTGAATTCTTTTCCCCTTGTGCTGTACTAGCACCATGGACAATGACCAGGGGAGCGCATATATCAAGTGCTGTAAACCCCTGCTCGCAGTCCATGATAGCGCTATAGGAACTAGTGCTCTCATGACTGGTGCTATAAATGTAGCGCTATTCTAACTGAGTACAGTGATGAGTACTGGCTGGAGCGTTGTTTATAACATGGATGGCTTAGTGAAAGAGAGTGTCCAGTTTGTGCGAGTTAGTAAATGCACAGTTGTAAATTATATCTGCATAGTCCAAGAGGGTTACGAAAGTGACTTGAACTAGCTTGATTCTGGAATCGCAGGAGAACAAAGATTTATTTCTATAGAAGAGTCCTAGTCTCATTTTTAGTTTTTTGGTCAAATCCTCAACGTGGGAGGAGAAGGGAAGGTGTGAGTCCAGTAAAAATCCTAGATATTTAAATTTGTCTCCTTCTTCAAGTGTATCCCCTAAGAGTTTGGTGATTGGAGTAGGAAGAATAACAGTAGAACAAGCAGTTGAAGTATTTGATGGATAAAAGTACATTATTTTAGTTTTCTAGCATTCAGGAGTAATTTGGATATTATTAAAATTTGCTGAAGTTGGATGAAATCAGTCTGGAGGGCAGAGCTTGCTTCCAAAGGAGGGTTTTGATATATAGAGAATGGTGTCATCCGCAAAAAGGTGAATATTGGAATCGACAATGTTTTTAATCAGGTTGTTTATGTATATCAAGAAAAGCAGGGGACCCAGAATGGATCCCTGTGGGACCCCTCTACACAGGGGTAGTAACAAGGAGAGGGATCCATTAATCTTTATCTGTCATTGCCTGTCTTCAGGGTAGCTGGCGAACCAACTTACAGGAGAGTTTTCAAAGCCCAGTTCTTTTAGGCAATCTAGCAGAAGGGAATGGTCCACAGTGTTGAAGGCCTTGCTGAGGTTCAGAAAAACTGCCCATGACTTGTTTGTTTTCTAAGGCCTCGAGCCAGTCACTAGTAACTTTGGATAGTGCTGTTATAGTGCTGTGATGCAGTCTAAATCCAGACTGCAGAGGGCTAATCAACTGGTGGTTCTCAAGGAATGTTCTGACTTGCATACTGACCAGTTTTTCAAGGAGCTTTGAAAGGACTGGTACAACTGACATTGGCCTGTAATTGTTAAGTTCTAGGATCACCCAATTTAAAGAGAGGTAGCAGATAGGCAACTTTCCAATCGTAGGGTACGACGCCCTCTGACAAGGAAAGATTAAAAAAATGGGTGATCAGGTTTGTGAGATAGTAAGAGCCTAACTTTAAGAAAAAGGGGTCAATGTTGTCTGCTCTGGCCCTCTTTTTCATATCCAGTTTGAGCAATAGGTCTTCCACCCATTTATAAGTAATGGCTGAGAAGGTGAGAGGAACATAGGTAGGAGTGCTGCATGATGCGGCTGTTTTGAGAATGGTGGGCCGTGAGGTAGCTGACTGAGAAGAATCAAAGGCAAGGCCTGCTGTTGCGAAATGCTCATTGAGTGTGTCAATTGTTGTGGCTTTGTCCGTTATGGTGATACCATGAGTGGTAATATTAGTCAAAGTTGGAGGTGCTTTACATCCTTCCACTAGTTTGACAGTGCGCCAAATTTTAGCAGGATTTCCGCTGGCTGATTCAAGGATTTTCAGATAATATCTTTCTTTAGTAGCACTGACCAGTTTGGTGCAGGCATTGCGACTGGCCCTGAATGCCGACCGATCTTGGGGGGTTTAGTGCGCCGTGCAGTAGTCCATAGGTGGTCCCTTTTTAATAAATTTTTTTTGATTTCTCCATTGAACCAAGGGCAAGAACCTTTTTTCACTCTGTAGCTAATTAAAGGTGCATGATTGTCTATGACCCTAGTAAGGGTGGAATTAAAGATATAAAGTGCTTCATTTGTTGTGGCGCTCTATAACCGCTGCCAGTTGATTTCCCTTGAATCCAATAGGAAATTGACTGAGTTAAACTTCCTGAATGATCTCTTGGTTAATACCTTACTAGTGGAAGGAGGCTTGATTAAATTCCTGACGCACACTACTATGTTATGGTCACTTAGATCATTGTGCCAGACTGTTTCGTGCTGGATTTTATGGGGCCTGTAAGTGATGAATATGTCCAGTAGGGATCCTGAAAGGTGATTTTTTTCGACATGGCCTATTGATTTCAGTAATTATTTGAATCAGGCCCAGGTTGTCACAGAAGTTCTTAAGGGGTGGTGATTTACCACTGCTTCAATTCAAAGCAGTGCTCAGTTTCTGAGGTGTCTATGTTGGAGGTTGAAAACTTTACTTATACCAGACTGTGTACCGGTATCAAACTCTGCAACACCCTCTGCCATGTCACACGGTGACTTACGGTTTCTGTCCCACAGAAGTGGATGTATTTGCTGTATCTTATTAAGGTTGAAGTGCCAAGGCTGCCTGCCTGTCTACCTCTGCTCAATGAGGTCGTACAAAAACAGCATACTTCATGCAGACTATTCTTTGTGTCAAGCTAGAAGACACTCCAGACTGCAGAGAAGGCCTTTTTATGTTTGCTTTACCTGTCCATTGTGAAGCAAACAACTTGCAGCTACTCAGGAGACTAGGGGCTGCAGAGGTTTTTCAGTGTAGCATCTAAGGCAGTTCAGGCTGCGGGAGGCTTACCACTAACAGCCCAGTTAGGAGGAGGCTGATAGTGATGGTGTTTAGCCTGGCTGATAGGTAGAAACTTTTGACAGGAGGCCACCGCACCTATCATAGTGTAGCTAACCCCTTTTGTCTACAAGATGCCACCCAGTATGTTCAGCCTGTTCCTTGTCTCACTGGCTCACTCCCCTCTCTGGGCTTCACTTCTGCTGATGAGAACTCACTTGGGCTCCATGTCCGTTTCTGTTCCCCCTGACTTTAGAAAAAAACAAACAAATCTGTAGCTCACTCCCCCTTGCCGGCCTAAGCTTCTGCTGATATGGGGAACTCGCTTAGGCTCAAAGCTTATTTCTGTCCATCCCCCAATTTGATCCCATCCACCTCTTGTTCATATCCACTGTCCCCTTTCTGTAAAAAACAAAAACTTTCCCATGGCCATTTAGCCTGCCCACCACCTGATTGCTTTCTCTGTGCCCTGTCTATAAAATAAACTTCCTCCTACTGCTAGTTATCCTGTCACCTCCTGCTCATTTTCTCTCTGCCCCATCCTTAAAACAAACTTCCTCCCACTGTCAGTTATCCTGCCACCCCCCCCCCCCCCCGTGCCCCATTCTTAAAACAAACTCCCTCCCACTGTCAATTATCCCACTCATCTCCTGATTGCTTCCCCCGGTGCCCCTGTCTATAAAATAAACTTCCTCCCACTGCCAGTTATCCCACCCTGCTCTTGATTGCTTCCCCCATGCCCAGTCCATAAAACAAACTTCCTTTCACTGCCAATAATCTCACTGTCCTCCAGGTCACTTCCCCTGGTGTCCTGCCATAAAATAAACTCCCTTCCACTGCAGTTATCCCACCCACTTCCTGGTCACTTCCCCCAGTGCCTTATCCATAAAACAAACTCCCTCTCACTGCCAGTTGTCCCACCTACCTCCTGATCACATCCCCCCATGCAGCATCCATAAAACAAACTCCCTCTTACTGCCAGTTGTCCCACCTACCTCCTGATCACATCCCCCATGCAACATCCATAAAACAAACTCTCCCCCTGCCAATTATTCCGCCCACCTCCTGATTGCTTCCCTGGTGCCCCGCACCTGTAAAAGAAGAAAATGGTCCAGCAGCAACTTCTGCACCTCCACGCTCTCACCCCAACACCCCTCTCAGCACCACCCCAGCCCACCCCTCACTTACCTATCCAGTCTACCAGCACGTCTTGCTGCTTCCAACACACCCTGCTTCTTCCAGTGCTGACTGGGCATTAACTGAAAAGAAGATAAGTTCAGTGAATGGCTTTTTAATGTGTTTTGAACTTTTACTCATAACATTGTCATTTTTTTATATTTTTGTCTCATATTTTCCACACAACCTTTTTTTAACCCACTTCAATGAACCATGTACAGTAAGTCAAGAGTTTTCAAATCCCACCTTAAACATGTTTTTGCAGTTGCTCTACAAAATTACATTTCAGATGGGATTTTAAAAAGTTTACCTGTCTTGATTATGTGGCGGGGTTAATAAAAAGCATATATTAAAAATTTAGGGTCAAAATCTCAAAACAAAAATAGGAAGAAACATTGAAATTCTTCAACATTTCCTCATAATATTGCTATTTTTTTTCTGGATTCTGACCCCACAGTTACACCAATGCCTTTTTTACCCCACCTTATGAACCAGGTAGGTGAAATTCTTCAAATCCCACCAAATGTGTTTTCACAGTCGCTCTGCAAAACCATTGCTTTGGATGGGATTCAGAAAGTTCCACCTGTCTTGATTGTGAAGTGGGGGTATTAAAAAGACCTTGTTGAAAAATTGGGGTCAAAATTTCAGAAAACAAAAAAGTGATGAAGAAAGGTTAACATTTTGCCTCGTTTACTCGTAACTGCTATTTTTCCAGATTTTGATTCCAAATTTTCTGCATAGCCTTTTGTTTACTGCACCTTATTAACAATGCAAGTGTAAGTTTTTTTTAAATCCTCTCTGAGACTTGCTTTTTTGCAGTTACTCCACAAAATGACCTTTCAGATGAGATTTATAACATTTCACCTGTGTTAATAAGGTGGAATAATAAAAAGACTGTGTTAAAAATTTGGGGTCAAAATCTAAGAAAAAACAACAAAGTTATGGAGAGACATTAACATTCTTCAGTGTTTACGCCTCAGTTTGCTGTTTTCCCAGATATTGACCCCGCATTTTCAACATAGCCATTGTTTTACCCCACCTCATGAGCATGATGTGTTATTTTTTTGAATCCTGCCCAAAACATCTTTTCACACTTTGCAGCAAAATGTCATTTTGGCCAAGATTCCATACAGGAGACTTGCCATGTTCATAAGGTTGTGTAATAAAAATACAACTGAACATCTGGGGTCAAAATAAAGAAATGTTGACATTTTCCAATGTTTATTCATAATGTTGCAGTATTTTCCCTTTTTGAACCCACATTTTCAACATACTCATGTTTTTTACCTCCATGGAATGAATATATAGATGTCATTACCACCACCACCCCCCCAACCCTGCAAAATCTGTTTTCACTGTCATTGTTTTGGGCCACATTTCATAAATGACACCTGTCACGTGTATATGCTGGGGTAATAAAAAATTATATTTTGAAAATTCAAGGTCAGTCTTAAAAGAAAAATAACAACGTTATGTGTGAACCCCTTCATTTCCAATCATGATAATTTCACTTTTAGAACTTGTGTCATTAATTTGTTAGTTTTAGCCTCGGCACTATTGATGACAAACACCGACAAAGCAAATACAAGCAAACAAAATTTGGCATTGACAAAAGCTTGTTTGTTTTGCCCCTGGCATTGCAATTTCCAAATCATCTGGCAGGTCTGTGTTAATTTCTATACTATCCTCTCCTCTCCTTCATCCTCAGAGGATGATTGAGTGTACGTAGGCTCCCCCTTTGCAGGGTGATCAGCATACCTCTCAACCTCCCTAATCACAAATCGGGGACAAAGCTTAAAATGATCAGGGACAAATGACCAAAACCAGGGACACACCTGAAAAAATAGTAATATTAGTTCCAGAAGTCATGTGCAACATGCTTCTTAGTATGACTAGCATTTTCTTAATGAGAACTAGACTGTAATACCAATGGCTGGCAATATTTTGTAATTCAAATCCCTGCTCTCCAGTGACAGAAATGCCAAATTTAGGAGGGACAGAAGGAATTCCTGAGGTAAAATCAGGGCATCCCTGAAAATCAGGGACAGTTGAGAGGTATGGTGCTCAGGCATACCTTCTGTAGGACTTCAGGACTCTTACTGGCCCCCTGATTACCTTTCTGCTAATGAACTATCCAGTGTGGTTTTAGTCAGACCTCCCACACTAGCAGGTTCCTCTGCCTCTTGCAGAAATGTACTCACTACTACTGCTATCCACATGGTCTAAAGAGCTCACAGGGCAATGTGAAACAGTACTCCATAGTGTGCTAGCGTCGCGCATATGTGGTACGGGGGATGTGCTAGTGTGGGGTCTGCCTAAATCCCCAAAATAAATTATAATTTTAAACAAATGTCACTTAAATGTGAGAAGGAGCACTCAGGTAGGCTGGGCATGTATTACAATTATCTCTTAACTTAGAGCAACACTCAAGGAAAAATCTCAGGCTGTAGCTCTTTTTAAGGTAATTTTACTCTTAGACTCCTCAAATAGCTATTGATTTCAGCATTGTGAGTGCTATCGCTATTGCACAAGAAAATGCTTCGTAAAGCACAGTCTAAACAGTGCACATATTATCAAAAGGTACTAGTGCTGGTGTTTTTCCATACAGAGTCCAAACATCGTCTCAAAATTGCAGCATACTTAAAGGTGCAAAAATCACAGAAGCCCAGTGCCTGACCCTAAGGAGATCCAATGTCCATGAGAAACAATAGAAGCTCAAGAAAGTGGTACATTGTATGCATGTGTGCTTATTCTTTCCTTTCCAATCTGTGTAGTGACCACTCTAGCCTTTGTTTTAACTGTACATTTCTCAAACTTACTTTTCTTAGCTGCTGGTTCATCAACCAAGCATGGCTTACTGCCTTTTCATCAGCCTGTGTCTAACTGGACATCATTTGTAGCCACAGGCTAACAGGATGGCATCTTTGTCAAGGAGGACTCCGAGGAGGATGAAGATGCAATAGTGAATGGAGAGTCACCACTTGCAGCGGATGAAGCATTTATGTTTGTGACAGTGTTTTTTTTTTCTCTTTTGAATTGCTGTCTTGGTCTTGTTTTTCTTTCCTGAGCATATTTTAGCCTGTACATAACCATTTTTGCTGGATGATGTTGAAGGTGTTGACTGCTGCTGTCCTCCATGGGACCTCCATGAAAGTGAGCTGCTGCAACACATGGGGTTACCAAGTCAAAGTAATTTCAAATAAATAAATACATTAAAATACATTATTTCACAAAAATGCTCCCTTCCATCTTGATACAGTTTAATTTCATTTAATTAACAGCTGCTGGCCGATTAAGCCTGCTCCTTTCCGAGAAATTCTCAGGTAGCCTCAGTCACCCAGGGATAAATATTGTTGGCAAGACTGAATGCAAGTCAAAGGCAGGTAACAACTGGCTGACAAAACTACAAGCTGTGGACTACACAACTACCAGAGAGCTACACGAAGGATATAGTGCATGATGAAAGTCTGGTGCAATCGGTTTTCATATCCTTTTTTGAAATGCTCAGGCTGACCCCTGTACCTTCTCCCCAAATGCCAGTGCCATTGCTGTACACTAACCAGTCTCTAGAACTGAGAGCATGGTCGGTCCAGCTGCCTTACTTTCTCACTCAAAAAAAAAATTTGTATATCTTTTTTAATTTTATAAATCTATTTGTTTAATTCCTGTTCCTTTCCTCCTCTGTCCTCTTTCTATCTCTTTTACTTCTGCATGGGTGGTCTCTGAGCCATGGTATGCTGGCCTCCCTCCCTCCCAGTCCTGACTAGTTCAGAGCTGCTTGGCTGCTGCAGGAAGAGATGCTGAACAGCCTCTAGGAAGAGACTTTTATACTCCTCCAGGCACATGCACAGTCACATGATCCCAGCCCGCAGAAATGGCAGGCTGCGCCTCAGCCAGTCATGTGACCCAGAACTCCCAGGATGGACTCACAAGTCAGGCAAGTGGGTGAGGGAGGGGGATAGAACGTGGCTACTGGGAGGGACAAAATGTTCAAAAACACTGCCTAATCTGAGATGAACTGATGAAGTTCGGCTTGGGTTTCAGTAAAACTGAGCCATGTAGGTTCAGGATTGCATGGTTTTGAGTGTAAAGATTCTGCACGCCTCTAGTCAAAACCAGGTGGTAACTTGTAAGGAGTGCATATAGACTTGTGAGTTAATGGAGAGCCCTCAAGAGGTAGTGTGGCCTAGTGGTTAGAGCTCCATATTGGTAACTGGGAGACTGCAGGTTCAAACTCCGTAAGAGCCAAATATTCGCTGTGTGACCTTGGGCAAGTCACTTAACCTCCCAGTGCTCCAGACACCCAGCTGCGGAAATGGGTAAATGCAGGGCTGCATTGGAAGAAAGATGTTGCATTTCAGCTGGACTATCCTATGTAAGTATACTGTAAAGAAAAAAGAACCAGAAGACAGGAGATGGGGTGGGAGGAGAGTCACTGGACAGGGTTGAGGTTCATCAGGGGACCTATGTACTTAATAAGGTATAGACTTTCTAGGAGAGATGGGACCATTTGGGGTGATACTAGATTGCTGTGCTGGGGGTAAACAGATATCTAGGGAAGATGATGCTTAACCATAGGAGGGGTTGCTACTAGCACTGCTTAGAATTCAGTTGGGGTGGTGAGAGGGCACTGCTTGACACCAGGAATTGGTTATAATACAAAGTGGGGAGTAAAGTCTGTATCTAAAATCATCTAATCTAGTATGCAGTATAAGCGCAATTAGCCAAATTGTGTTTAGCAATGCATTTTTATGTTGGCTTGTACGCAGGTGCAAGCAACATAGTGGCACCATACGAGTTTTAGAGGTGTTCCGCCACTCTGCCATTGCCGCACTCCATTTTGCAGGTGGGACCACACAGCACCAATAAATGGCCGAGCTGTCTATGACAGCACTTCAAAAACGCAGTTGAAAGGAAACCACTGCAATTTGCATACGGCCCCATCAGCAAGCAGCAGCTGTCATCAGCCACCTCTCCATCCTCTTGAAAGCTAGCGGGGGTGTCCAATCCCCCTATCAGCATGCCCCCTCCCCATTTCCTTTGCCGATGGGGTAGTCCAATCTCCATCGGCATGATGCCCCCCCCCATCTGTTGTGTGCTGAGGGGGTGCTCAATCCCCCTCGGCTCAAGCGCCCTCCCCACACTGTATGGTCAATGGGGTGCCAAATCTCCATCAGCTCCACCCCCCCACAAACATCCTGGTGGCATGCTGGGAGCCCACCGCAGCATGCCAAAAGTCCCGCTTCTCTTTTTTTCTTTTTAAACCCTGTTAAAAAAAAAAAAAAGAAAATGGACCTATCTTGTCCAATCCGTGGCTACGCTCTGCACACCCACGTCCCCTCACCCCATACTTACCTCCAGAGCCTGGCGTGACAATCTTCAGTGGACCAGGAACATGTCTGTACTCTTCAAAGACGACTGCGAACTGAAGAAATGCCGGTAAGCTGTATAATGGCATAAATGGGTTTTTTCAACTTTGGTGCATATCTCGGCCATTTTGGGGAATTTTGGCACCAAATTTTCAACATGGGGTTCTTGGGACCCCGCCTCATGAATTCAGTCACTGTCATCTCGTTATTCAGTCCCGAAAGGTGATTTTGTGGTCACTGCGCGGAATCTCCTTTTGGGACCGAGTAACAAAATGACAGTGTCACTGTTCATGAGATGGGCTTTCAAAAAGCCTATGTTGCAAATTTGGTGAACAAATTCCAAAAAATGACTATGTTATAAGCATGCATTGCCCAGTTTCCATGCACACGCGTAACTTTTTTAAAATATTTTCACTCTAGATTTTCAACATTGGCATTTTTTCACACCTCCTAATGAGTAGTACAGCTGTTACTTTTCACATCCTGGCCGAAATGTGTTTTCGCACTTACGACGCAGAATAGCGCCGCTGCTGTGGAAAATCACTGTTCAGGTCACAGTAAGAAAATCACAGTGCCACTGTTCATCAGGAGAGGTTCAAAAATACCCATGTTGAAAATCTGGTGGAAAAAATCCAAAGAATTATTGCGTTACAGGCATGCGTTGTGCAGTTTCTAAACACGTTCGTAACTTTGCCAATTTTTCATATTTTAACTTCAGATTTTCAACCTTGCCATTTTTTCACACCACCTCACAAACAGTATACAGTAGCTGTCATTTTTCACATCCTGCCAGAAATGTGTTTTCACACCTTTGGCACCAAATGGCGCAGTCATTGTGCAAAACCACCTTTCTTGATAGTAACAAAATGATAGTGCCACTGTTCATGGCGTGGGGTCACAAAAATCCCATTTTGCAAATCCGGAGCAAAAATAACAACAAACGCCCAGGGCATTACGGTTTCCAAACAGAATGCCCTACTCCGTACAGACTGACACCCAATGGGTGTGATTTAGGATCGTCGTCCATAATACACATGCCATTCCACCTCTATCCTGCAGCCACTAACAGGCATCGAGGTGTGTCTTGTGGTCGTCGGGACCAGCGTTCACTCCATCCTCCTGTACTGCACCCACTTCAGCATATTTCCTTATGAAATGGGATGAGTGTAAGGCCCGAAGACCCCAAAGCACACCGCAACATCTGTCAGTGTCTGCAGGGTAGTGCGAGATGAAATGGCATGAGCGTTATGCCTGATAATCTAAAGGCATACCCCCAACACCTGTCAGTCTCTGCAGTGTGGGGGTGGGGTTGGCGTCAGTTCCTATTACTGTATGCATCACTCTAACTCCTGCACTACCAATGCCAGTGCCAGCAAGCCAACATTCGGCATTGACAAATGCTTGTTGTATTTAGCTACAGATTCCTTTGTTCAAAGGGCCAAATTTCTACTGCTGTTCTACAAGTTGCAGATCCAAATTTAATGAACTTTTTAAGGTCTGGCTAACAATTTTGTCGTTTGTCTAAAAGTTCAGGTGACATCCCAAATGTTATAGCATTTTAGACTTCCGGCTTGAACTGTTTATCCTTTACATTACTGGCATTTAGTTGACATTCAAGAGGTTTATGCTTACTTCTGGGATGGAAAGATCAGAAAGTTGTGGGTTCCCGCCCCACACCAGATATTGTACTTGGGACGGTACCTAAAACTGACACTGTAGTGCAGTATGAGGGCATGCTGCACTGTGGAGGTGCGGTCTTTTAGAAGAGATGTTAAATCAAGGTCCTTCTCATCTCTAGTCACTTTCCATGTAGAACTGAAGGACCCCATGGCACTTATCAAACAAGAGTAAGAGGGTTTCCCCAGTGTCATGACCAGCATTTGCCTTGTGAATGAAATAGGCACATGTAACCCCCACCCCCTGACCACACCTGGAAACAAGCTATCATAGCTTCATGAACCTGTTCTGGTTAAAAATTACAAATTAATTCATTAATTAAAAATAAGTTAGTTGCAGAATGAAACTATGTTAATTGATTAGGTTTAAAATAATGTAAGTAATAAAAACAAATTAATCAATATTAAAACTTGTGTTTGTTCTTACTTTTTTTGCAGGTTTTGTGCACTTTCAGAACAAGAACGTAGCTTTACATTGTTACAAGATCTTTTTTAGATACACTTTGTGAATAGGGACATTTTCATGCATAAATATGTAACCTACTATTTTTTTTTTTACAAAGTTTTTTATCTTGGGGGGCAGGCAGGCTTTCAGCCCTGTCTGTGCTCTCCCGACTGGCATCTGCATCCTCCAATCCACTGGGGGCAAGCCACTCATAGATTGCCCCCATGGCACACCCCTTCCTGCCACAATGCACACATCCAGGTGCTCCTTGTGATCAGGTGGCGGTGCAGGCCAAAAGACGGCAGGTAGAGCTTCATGAAACGTGCCTGTTCCCATTTTGTTTTCAGGTTCCTGATCTCCTGCCATTGTGACACAACAGGACATACGTATGGAGGCCTGCACACACTGAAGAGTCACAGGCCCTTCCTTCAAGCCGACTGCTTACCTGCACTACCAACAGTCCTCCAACCGGTGGCAGTCAGAGAACAAGATGGCTGGCCAGCCCTCCACAGGAGAGGAGAGGAGAGCAGTTCCTGTGATGTTCAGTCCTCCCCCCCCATGACACCTGACAACCCGTGTTCATGGTCAATGACATGGCTACAGGTACAGCATTTAATACCTTAGCCCTCCATGCCACTGGACTAATTCTTGCATAATTGTTTCAAGCTGGCAATATGTCCCATTCCTTTTATACACTTTCCATCCCTGTCTGCTCTTTCCTGTAGCACCTGAGGCCTATTTGCTGCCAAAATCCCTCTCACCCTCCCCTCCCTGTGTTGTCTAGTTAGCAAAAGTCATGTTCAACTGCACTCTAGTTTTCTGTGCTTTGGGTGCCTAAACCCCTTGCTTCATCCTGACTTATTTATTTATTTAAATTTTGGTAACTGGGTAGGACCACTGAGACCAAAAACAGTCCTTTTTTCTGGGGGTGATCCAGAGTTAATTACATACATCAAAGTGCACACATCTCAGTTTACAGTTACAGTCAACACAGGTGCAAATATGTACAACAACAGCAGGAGCAAATAATGAGCAGTAAAGAATGAATCAGCTGGGTAGGTACAAACAATTCACCTCCACGGCCCTGATCAGCCTGACCAGGGACATTTTCTCAGCTCTGGAAGGATGATGGCCTGCTAACTGACTTGCTTATTAATTGGGAGAGTTGTGGCCCTGGATGCTCTGCAAAAGTGAATATAGGAAGGCTCGAGAGGAGTCTCACATAAAACATAAAAAAATACAGAGTAGTATTGAAGACTCTTGCTCAGATAAGGGAAGGGGACATTGTTTAACCAAGAATGGCGCACTAAGCTGAAGCTTGTTTACAGGTGCGACCTGGGAGCACAAGGAAGTTAAGTGGCTTGCTTGGGGTCACACAGTATGCAGGTGGGGGTTGTGGGATTCAAACCCAGGTCTCCAGGTTTGCAGCTCAGTGCTCTTAACCACTATGCTATACTGCCTCCATATATAAGATATGTGAGCCAATGAAAATGTTAGAGTCAGTGCCGATACCCAGCCTCGGGGTTCACCTTACCATTGGTGATTGGGCTTCATTCACATCTCAGCTGACATCTGATATCAAGAACTCTCTTTTAAAAGGGATGGAGTGAGAAAAACGTGAGTAAGAAAGGACTGCAGGCTCTTTGGGCTCATATTGGGGGTGGAGGAGTGCACTGGCATCTGGTGAGATCCTGTATCTCAGAACTGTCCCATTTTCTTTTGCTACTTCTGCCTTGAGTTTTTAATTGCACTGTTCAAGTATTGTTTTGATTTGCACTGCCTCAAATGTAGATTGTAGCTATGCTGTTCTTGTTCAGTCTTTGTTTTGTTTGATACTTTCTTACCCACTTTGTACCCTCTTACCCCCCGGCTCAAACCTGGAAACAAGTCTTGGCTCAGTGTGCCTGTCATGGTTATCAATTTAAATCATAACTGGACTGGCAGGATAGCCTAGAGGGTTAGAGTAACACTGTGAATGAGCTTTGTACATTCAGCAGACATGGGTTTGATTCCCACAACCTCCACTTGCATACTGTATAACTCTGAACAAGTCACTTAATATCCCAATTGCTCCTGGGTCACCATTGAAAATGGGCATTGTGTCTAGTGGGTCTTACCTAGTTACCAAAGAAAAGATAAATAAATACAATTCTTACCACAGTGACGGACACATAACCAGACGGATCTATTAATTTCATTTTGTTAATGTATTTTGCTAGTGTAATTATAATTCTGTCATAAGTGGGCACAACATATGGCTTCCAAAGTCACATGACCAAACAGGTCTTATGGGAAACATTGGCTGAAGCTGCTCAGGGAATGTTCCCTTGGGAACATTCACCCACCCACACATTCTATAAGGCAGATGTGAGCATGCCATTTTGAATGCCTCAGTCAGCCTGAAAGGCCGGGGCATGGGGTTGAACACCTCAGACATCCTGGAATGTGAAATCATAAAATTGGACTGATGATATCTGAGTCTGTAGAAGCCAGCTGTCCTGGATGATGTCATCCCTCCATACACACACCCATCTGGGGAGGGTGCAGGCAGAGGTAAACTGTCACTCAAATGGGTAAAACCACCTCCCGCAGTCAGAGTGAACAAATCAGGGAGCTGAGGTTCAGCTCACTCTCTTGTACCCAATAACATCTGAAAACCAGAGCCCTGCAGCTAGACATCTGCTGAGAAATACAGCTTAGGGAATTGTGTTTCTTCATATAGGAGCAGGTAAATTAATAGGTCATAGAGTTAGAATTGCTCAGATTCTTCTATCTGTTAACTGCCCGGTTTAACTCCATTTATTTTCATTTCTAGTAAACTGCAATCCTTTTGTTTGACTGTACATAAATCCTTTTGTAAATACCCGTAGTCTTTTAGTAAAAATCTATTTTTGATAGAACATGTGACTGCCTGTTTATTTGTTAAGGTAATTTGGTTACATCTGCTGAACTCTGTCTGCAAGTCTGTCACTGAAGGGGGCACTCTACTCACAGTTATTGTGTTGACCTTCCTGACCTTGTGCAAAAGAGGAGGTAAGAAATAGGTTTCCTGGCTCATGTTGATAAAAACCTGGTGGTGGCGGTGAACTAGAAGTCCCTGTGAGGGGATTTTGTTACATTTGTGGCAGAGTGGTGGGATCAGTTTTGCAACTGGTACCAGTGTGGTGCAGAGCAGTGCACAGTATGCTTTCCTCTGAGGCAGAAACTCTGAGGGAGAGAGAAAGCTTTACCTAGCACACTGGTGACAGAGTGCCAGCAGAAATATACCATAACAGTCATGAAACAGGATATTCAAAAGGTTACAGTATTTACTACTGTTTTTTTTATTTCTAGACAGCTTAGTGCAGCATAGCTAGAGAATATTAACTCCACAACCTCTGCCAGATTTCACGTACAGCAGCTTCGTGAGCTGTGCACAGAGGGGGAATTGTCCATCAGGGCTTGACAAAGAGTGCACTCATTAAAGTCCTGTTGGCACATGACCTGATGCAAGAGGGGAAGATGGTCCCAGAGGTGGATGGCCCAACACTTGGTCAGCAGGTGGTCACTGAGGATGCTGATCAAGGTAATGAGACTGAGGTCACAGTGGCTGAGCAAGGGGGGAACCTTGTGGCACATGCTGGGAGAGCTGTGCAGCCCAGACCTGAGCTGAGAGACAGTGCAGCAGTAGATCAACATTGGCTGGAGATCCTGAAGGCAGAGCCTGCACTTAAGGGTGCTGAAAGGGAGAAAGTAAATCCAGAGGCAGAGGAAAGAAAGTTCACCAGCATGAGATCCTGATGCGAGAGGAAAGAGAGAAGGCTTGAGCAGAGTGAGAGAAAAAATGAGCAGAGCAAGAGAAAGAACAACAACATGAAATCAAGATAGAGAAACTACACCAGCAAACACCATGGTAAACCATAAGTAATGGTGAAGGGGTTCAACCCATGAAGCCATGCTTAATTCTGAATTGTTCCAACAATACTGGGAGGGAGAGTATCTGAATTTGTTTTTAAAATCATTTGAGAGGGTTTGTGGGCAGTTTAAATTGGACAGGGCTTCATGGATGATCCACTTGTCCCCATTGCTTACTGGTTATGCTTTGCTTGCATTTGCTTGAATGAATGAAAATGATTGCATGGACTATGATAAACTTAAAAGATTGTTATTGAAATGTTTTAAACTGACTCCTGAGGCTTATAGACAGAAAGTTAGAGAATTAAGAAAAGGCCCAGGAGACAGCTATGTAGAACTGCATGTCCAAATGTGTGCCTATTTAGATCATTGGGTAAATGGGGCTAAAGCAAGGACTATAGAGCAAATTAAAGATTTGACTATAAGGAAACCATTTCTAAGAATTGCACCTGATGACCTGTGAATATGGCTGCTGGACTGGGCATGCAACTCCACAAAGGAGACAGCGGAAAGTGCAGATTTGTATGTGGCCAGCAGACCACATTCACAGTGTAAGAACAATGGGGGTGGGGCAGCACCTAGTTTTATGGGGACAAGGGAGGGCAGCCTAAAGGGCACCAGCCTGCATCCAAGCACAAAACAGAATTCACCAGTTCTAAGGGGAACAAGGAGCCAGGGGCAAAAGAATGCTGAATTTGCCAGAAAGTTGGGCATCTATCCTATGACTGCCCTAAAAATAGGAGCAAAGGGCAAAAGCCTGGGGGAGGGGGTGACCAAGACAGTACAGAGTAGTATGTAAACTGCGCACACAATGTAGTGCCACCAAACTCCACCAAGCATATGCCCCCTATTCTAGTCAATGGGACAGTAACACAGGGATTGAGGGACACTAGCACCTCCATCTCCACAGTGAGGCAGGATCTGATCCAGGTGCAGCAGATTCTGCCAGGGCAGTTCTCCAAGATTTGGGGAGTTACAGGTCCAGTGGTCCACGTGCCAATGGCTTGGGTCTTTCTGAGCTGGGAGAGTGGCCATGGGATACAGGAGGTGGGATTCATACCGGATCTCTCTGTGGATGAGATCATGGGGAATGATTTTGAACACAGGAAAAACCTAGTATGTGTTACACCCACAGTCAAGCAAAAGGGCAAGCTTCTGTGGGTGATGAGGGGGTGACACAGCCTGTGCAGACCCCTCCTTCAGCAGCTGAGGAAGCAGCTAGTGTGGTTGAAGGGCTAGCTAGGAGTAGCAGCCCTGAGCCCGAGCTGCAAGCAGAGGAGGTTGCTGCCAGGGATAGCTTTCCTTCTGAAAGGGATTGGGAGGGTCGGATGGGAGGAGCTGGACTGAGTGCAGCAAGCTGATCCTGCCCTCCAAAAACAGAGAGAGATGGCAGATAGTTTTGAGGACTCTCAGGGAGAAAAAAGTCAGTTTATTGGGAGAACAGGATGTTGTACAGGGAGTGTACACCACAGAGGGAGCTAGAGAAGAGGTACTCCAGCAGCTGGTAATCCCCTGGGATTACCGAAAGCAGCTTCTGGCCCTGGCCCATGACATGCCTATTTCAGGCCACCTTGGTATTAACTGCACAAACAAGTGGCTTGCCAACAACGTTTTTGGCTGAGTATGTACACAGATATACAAATTACTGTCAGACTTGTCTACAGTGCCAGATAGTAGGAAAGGTCAGGGACAAGGCCAAGGCAGCTTTGATGCCCCTGTCTATTATCGATGAACCCTTTTAGAGGGTAGCCATGGACATAGTGGGGCCCCTGAGTACCACAAGTCACATGGGTAAAAGATACATGCAGGTTGTTGTGTATTACGCAACCAGGTACCTCAAGGCAGTGACCATGTCCTCCACTGAGGTAGAAAAGTTGGCTGATGAGCTCCTGGGAATTTTGAGCTAAGTGGGACTTCCCCAGGAGATTTTTTCAGACCAGAGGATGAATTTCACATCATCCTTAATGACCAGTTTGTGGGAGAAGTGCGGGGTGAAACAGCTCCATGCTTCACCCTATCACCCCAAGACAAATGGTCTGGTCAAGTGATCAATGAGACCCTCAAAACGATGCTCAGTGCATTTTCTGACCGTCACAAAAGGGTCTGGAACAAATATTTGCCCCACCTCCTGTTCATGTACAGGGAAGTCCCACAGGAGTCCACCGGATTCTCACCCTTCAAGCTCCTGTTTGGTCACAGTGTGAGGGGGCCCCTAGATTTAGTCAGGGATGAATGGGAATGTGACCATGCCACCCAAGGGGATTCTGTTGTGGAGCACATCCTGAATTTCAGGGCCTGGCTTAAGGAGATCATGGGTCTCACCCAGGAGCACTTAGTCACTGCAAAACAGCAATAGAAAACCTGGTATGACCATGGGGCCTGAGCCCAGGAGTACAAAGTCGGACAGCCAGTGATGGTACTTGTCCCAGTCTGATACAATTAAGTGCAGGCAGCATAGGAGGGCCTATTCTTCATAATCAGGAAGGTGTGTGATGTCAGCTGTGTAGTAGGGCTACCTGACAGAAGGTGCAGGCAGAGGGTATATCACGTGAATATGAAGCTTGACTGCGATAGAGAGAAAATGGTCCTTGCTGTGTGCAGCGTGCCAGAAGAGGGAAATGAGGTGGATAGCCTGGTGGACCTTCTTGGGGAAGCCCAGGAGGGATCCTTAGTGGATAACCTCACCCTCTCAGGGCAGCTGACAATGGCCCAGGCCGAGGAGATGAGAGGGGTACTGCGAGAATTTGGGGACATATTCATGGGGAATCTGGGAGGCACCACAATGGCTGAACACCCTATCGACACTGCGGCCCAAGTTCCACTGAGGCAGTCCTCCTACAGGGTACCAGAGGGGGAAAGAATACCATGCGGGAGGAACTCAGAGAGATACTGACCCTTCAAGTGATCCACAAATTCAGTAGCCCCTGGGCCTCGCCCGTGGTCCTGATCCCCAAGAAGGATGGTACCACACGGTTCTGTGTTGACTACCGAAGGCTCAACAGCTGTACAAAGTCTGATGCTTACCCCATGCCCAGCACAGATGAGACCTTGGAACAGCTGGGGGGAGCCCGCTTCCTGACCACGATAGACCTGATGAAGGGCTACTGGCAGGTGCCTCTAACCCCTGCAGCCAGGGAGAGGTTTGTCTTCATCACCCTATTTGGTTTATTCAAATTCTGAGTAATGCCATTTGGGATGAAGAATGTACCTGCAACATTTCAACGGGTTGTGGATTGCACTCTGGCTGGGGCAGGTCAATTTGATTTGGCATACATGGACTATATAGCCATTTACAGCCAGACATGGGTGGATCATGTCAGGAATGTGAGGGAGGTATCCACAGACAACTAGAAAATGTCAGTTTCTATAGTCCATTACCATCTGACCCAACCCCTGGCTTTAAAACTGATATTGACTTCTTCCTGTATGACGCCGACTGCGGGGGTATTATTGATTCAGGGGAATGTAAATTTCTTACCGTTACCATGCCCAGCACAGATGAGACCTTAAATATAAATTGTTACAGTCACAGATTAATGAATCTAACAGTAATCATAGTACCAATAATGCAGTATCCAACAATAAACAAGATAACTCTCTGAAATGAGGTAGGGAGGAGTACAGAGGGGAAGATAGCGATTGGAGTCCAGCCCTTACCAAAAGTAAAAAGGAAGGAGGGCAATGAAATTCACTATCCCTCTCCAAAATTCACACCAACCCCTGGCAGATCTAGAAACTGAATCTACTAATGCTGAAGGGCGTTCAAGCAACTTAACGACAACTAACCCAACACCCAGTAGCAAGTCAAATAAAAATCCAGTAGGGAATACAAAATCTCAAGTTATTACGACAATAATACACAGTGAGGAATCTGGCAGGCCTGTCTCATCCTGTACCTCCACTACACCTCCAAATGTAACTAAATCTATTCCTATGAGTGATAATAGCGTACAGGAAATTACTGATACCAACAATTAACAGGGCTTCCCTATGGATAACACTCAGCCAGAGGAAATGGAACAAAATAATGGAAATGGCCTTGATTCTAAGTCAAATATTAAACAAACAAGTGTTTTTGGCGACTCCGTAATTAAATATATTGATGGACAGGTTTGCAAACAGGATAAAGCCAACAGGACCTGCTCTACCTTTTTGGGTGCATGGATCAGGGACATCGAATGTTTTTTACCAAATGTCCTCAAGAATGCAGGCACAGACTCATTGGTAATCATCCATGCAAGCACAAATGATATCAAGTTCTCTATGGAGGACATCCAGAATAGTTATATTTCATTAGTTAATGCACTTGAGGCAAGGGGCTGTGACATCTGCCTATCTGAAATTATACCTGTCCCATGAGCAAACATGGAAAAGTTGAATAAAATAAAGAAAATCTACGAATGGTTGAGAAAGAGGACATTGAAAAAAAAGATCTCCTGTATCACTCACTGGGAGAAGTTTAGAATGGATAACAGTCTGTTTAGCTGGGGTGGCTTACATTTAAGCAAAAGAAGTAGCTACTTCCTGGGGAAAAGCTTTACAACTGAAACTCAGACATTTAAACTAGCTACAAGGGGACAATCCAGGGATTCTTCCACTTGGCAGAGCACTAGGGGTAATGATTTTACAGTTCTCTTAGGTAATGCCAGGAGTTTAAATGTACTTAAATCCAGCAAACTAATATCTATTATGAAGCATTAAAATATCAACATAGCCGCAGTCACCGAAACATGGTGGGATTATGCCTCTTCCTGGCACCAATCTATACCTGGCTATTCCCTCTTTTATAAAAATATGGATTCTAATAAAAAGGGTGGTGAAGTATGTATCTATGTTAGAAATACAATACACACAGTTGAAATCCCAATAAATCATGAAGAGAATTCAGATACAGAAGGTTGCTGTGTTCAAACTGAGCATCAAAATAGAAAGAAATTTATTCTAGGCTGTTTCTATAGACCCAATCTGCTAACCAAATCTATGACCAAGCTCTACTAAAAATCATAAATGAGCTTATGGAAAGATCTGATGTTATAGTAACGGGATTTTAACTTACTGTACCCATCATCAACTGGCATAAATTAACAGCATCAGCTCAGAATGAACTCACATACCTGGACACTCTTCTAACCCTTGGTTTAGAACAATTATAAAAAGTGTCTGAGAAATGGAGCATTCTGATTGGCTGCAAACATTCTAACAGCCTTGTGTTAATCTTTTATTAACATACATGTAGAGCTTAGCCATATGCTGAACAAGATTTAACACTGTTTAAAAACATTTTTTATTATAATAGCAATAAGGCACTCCCAGGGATTATGTTAATGGTCAGTTAATCACCCTCTAGGGGCATGTGGCACTCGGCTGCACCTCGTGCCACAGTACACCCCTATAAGGTGATTAACAGACCATTAACATAACCCTTGGTCATGCCTTATTGCTTAAATAGTTTTAGAACCCACCAGGGACTACAATATCTTAGACCTGGTCCTGATAAACTTCCCAGATGATATAACAAGTGTGGACATAGCAGACCTATTGGGAATAATGATCACAATACAGTCCTTTTTTCTATTAATAAATTTAAATCCAAAACAAGACATGATGGCTATATACTTAACTATAACAAAGGGAATTATATTGAGTTCAAAAAAGCCCTAAATACCTATAACTGGGACTCATTGCTTCTTGACCTTACAACTAATGATTGTTGGAATGTGCCAAAAACATTATCCACTACCCAGAACAGCGGTATATTCCACTAAAGAAAAATAGAAACCAAAAGGGGAAAATCCCATCGCAGCTTACACCTAAAATTATGCAACAAATAAGAAAGAAAGAGAAAGCGTTCAAAACCCTTAAAAATCTCCAAATAGAGGACAACTTAAAATTCTACAAAATGGAAGATAAAAGAATGAAACAACTCATTGCAAAAGAAAAGAGGAATATACTGTATAATTCAAACTTTCAGCATCCAAGGGTAATTCAAAAGCCTTTTACTCCTATATCAGCTCTAATAAAGATTGTGATCCTACTATAACATCTATTACCAATAATGGGTCAGAAATCAATGATAGAAGTGATATATGTATTACCTTTAATGAACACTTTGGGACTGTATTCTCTGATAAAGATACTACAAGCTGTACTATTCCTGTTACTCATGATTATGAAGAAATTACTTCCAATGAGATTAAAGCTGCTGTTATATCTCTCAAAAATAACTATTCTCCTGGCCTTGACAAATGAACTACTCATTTTTTTAGAAAACTGTAAATGAATTATTGGCACCACTAACAATCGTATTCAAGAAATCATATAAAGAAGGTGAAGTCCCAGATGATTGGTGAAGCACAGTAGTAGTACCAATACACAAAAAAGGAAATAAAAATAACATTGATAACTATCGCTCCATCAGTCTCACATCCACCTTAGGTAAAACCTTGGAGAAAATTCTAAAAATCAGAATTGACCAGTTAGTTAGAAAGGGGCTATTAGATAAAACACAACATGGTTTTTGTAAAGGCAGATCATGTACCACCAATTTGATTACATTGTATGAAAATATTAGAAAGAGCTTGGATACAAACTGTAGATATTATATATCTTGATTTCAAGAAAGCCTTTGACAAAGTGTCCCATAACTTGCTAATTAAAATAATTTTAACTCTGGAATTAAATTGTTTTACTATTAAGTGGATTAATAATTGGTTGAACAATAGAACACAAAAAGTAAGGATCATGAATACCCACTCATTGAGCATTGATGTCACAAGCAGAGTTCCACAGGGGTCGGTACTAGGCCCAACACTTTTCGAGATATATATTAGGGACCTACTGTACATTTAGGAATTTCTAGCCAAATCAATAAATTTGCTGAGGACACTCAAATTGCATCAGAGGTTGATTCAGAGGACAAAATAAATAGAATCAAATATGATCTCCTGCTTGTTGAAAATTGGGCTACAGCAAATAGAATGAGTTTCAACCTAGAGAAATGCTCAGTCATTCATCTAGGGCCAAGAAATCCTATCATCAACTATATGCTAAATAATGTATATATTAAACCATCTGTGTCTGAAAAATATCTAGGAATCACTGTAAATAAACTATTCTCACAAAGTGAATACTGCAGAAAAATTGCTCAGGTAGGGAATCAAATTCTATCATCCATTAAACAAACTTCTATAACAAGGAAGAAAACTAACATACTAACATACTAACATACTAAAATGCCAGCAGAATAGGCCTAACGGTCTTTCGTGTCTGCTCGTTTGGTCAGACCCCACCCTGGGTGCTGACCTTGCTGTCCCCCTCACCTTCTCTGGCTTCTCCCTTCCCAGTTCCGGATATTCTTGCTGCATTGGATTTTGCTTCCAGAACCCTTCCCCTGTACCTGTCCCACCCCCTCTTGAACCCCTCCACTGTCTCTGCCTCCACCAGCCCCCTAGGCAGTGCATTCCATGGCTCCACCACCCTCTCAGTGAAGTAGCACTCCTCCTCCTTTCTCCTGAATCTTCCCCTCAGCTTCCAGCCATGCCTCTAGTGGCCCTTCCTCCTTCCTTCAAAGCACCGACTGTTCCTCCCTATTTACCCTCTTCATGTACCTAAAGACCTCTATCATGTTCCCGCTGGTCCCTTCTCTCTTCCAATGTGTACATATTTAGCTCTTCGAGCCTCTCCTCATAGGTCCTGTCCCCAAGCCCCAAATCATTTTGGTTGCCCTCCTCTGGACCCTCTCCAGGAGGCTAATGTCCGCTTTAAGTGTGGCCTCCAAAACTGCACGCAGTACTCAAGGTGCGGCCTCACCAAGCAGTTATACAGAGGAGTATCACTTCCCTCCTCTGGAGGTGATCCCCTAGCGATGCATCCCAGCATCCTGTTGGCCTTGGCTGCTGCCCTCCTACAAGTCTCAGAGTTGTTCATCTTGACATCCACCACCACCCCCAGGTCTCTCTCAGCCATTGAGACTTGTAGCATTCCCCTCCCAGGGTGTACACTTGACCTGGGTTTCTGGCCCCCAGGTGGAGTACCTTGCATTTCCCTGCATTGAACCTCAGCTTCCACTTTCTAGACCATCTTTCCAGAGCCTCCAGGTCCCCTTGTAGGGCCACCCTCCCCTCCTCCCCATCCACCACCGCCCCCAGTTTCGAGTCATCTGCAAAGAGACTCATCTCACTCCTGATTCCTGTGCTTATGTCAGATACATAGGCGTTGAACAGAAGGGCCCAAGGACTGATCCCTGTGGGACCCACTAATGACCCTCCTTGGGATGAGACTATCCCACAACTCGACCCTCTGGGTCCGGTCCTGGAGCTAATTGCCATCCATCGATCATCTGGTTCCCCACCCCATTTCTCCCAGCTTATCCAACAGGCCCATGTGAGGAACAGAGTCAAATGCCTTGCTGAAGTCTAGAAAGAGGACATCCACTGGTCTACCCAGGTCCAAGGCACTTGTCACCCAGTCATAGAACTCCACCAGGTTTGTCTGACATGATTTCCCCGGGATGAATCCATGCTGTCTATCGTCCAGGCACCCTGACTTATCCAGGTCCCCCCTAGCCTCTCCTTGACAATGCCCTCCATCACCTTGCCCACCACCGAGGTCAGGCTGACAGGCCTGTAGTTCCCTGCCACCTCCCTTGATCCCCCCTTGTGGATAGGCACTATATGCGCCACCTTCCAGTCTTGGGGCACCCACCCTGTCCTCAGAGAGATGGTGAAAAGCTCTGCCAGGGGTTTTGCCAGGACATCTGCAAGTTCCTTCAGCACTCTGGGATGTAATTTATCCGGCCCGGTGCTTTCTCCGTCTTAAGGGAGCTGAGGGCTTCCCTCACTCTCTCTGCTGTGATTTCCACTTCGGTCCCCTTCTCCCTGCTTAGCCCTCCCCCCACCTGCCAGTGATGCCTCCCCTCTCCCCAGACCTGCCGATCGGTCAGGGTCCCCCCCGCCTCAGTATCTCTGTCTCCTCCCATGTATGATGCAGCACCCCCATTTTCCCTGGTGAAAACTGAGGTGAAGTACTCATTTAGTACCTCAGCCTGCTCCCCCGGGTCTTGTGCCCATCTCTCCCCTGATTTAATCCTGCTAATCTGCCCCTTCACCCTTCGTTTTCCCCAGTGTATCTAAAGAACCCCTTGTTCCCTCTCCTAATTTCCCTGGCCAGGTTCTGCTCCTTCCTTGCCTTAGCCACCCTCACCACTCTAGTGGCCCTTCTAGCCATCAGCTCGTACTCCCCTCGATTCCTTTCACTCCTTGAGCACTTGAATTGCTTATAGGCTGCTTTCTTTCCTCGCACCACCTCCTGGACCTCCCTGGTCCACCAACAGGGTTTTTGGGCCCTACTGCATTTTCGTCTTACTCTTGCACAGGTGCTGGTAGCATCCTGCACCCCCTCTCCTGATGATTTCCCACCTACTATCAGCGTCCATGTCTGACCCAATCCCATCCAAATGCTCCTTAAGGATCCTTCCCATTTCCTTAAAATCCGCCCCCCTGAAGTCGGTTACTTCCGTCTTTGTGCAGCCTTCTACCCCTCCTAGGTCCAGGCAGAACCAGACCATGGCATGGTCACTCCCCGCCAATGGGTCCCTTACCTCCAGGCCCCCAATCTGGTCACTGTCTGCCAGGACCACATCCAGTACCCATGCCTCCTGGTCGGTTCCCTCACCTGCTGAGTTAGGAAGCGTCTTGAAAGACATCCAACAACCTCTGTTCCCTGGTCACAGAGGATGTCATAGTCTCCCAGTCTGTTCCTGGCATGTTTAAGTCCCCAACACCACCACCGTTCCTCTTCCCAGTCTGCAGTGTCTCCTAACATCTGCCACCAGACTGTCCTCCAGCTCCTCCGCCAGGGCAGGGGGTCTATACACCACTCCTATTTTTACTCTCTCCCCCCTTGTTATCAAGGTGACCCAAATCGCCTCCACGGTTCCCTCCGCCTCCTCTACTCCCCCATGCCAATGCAGTTTTTGACTATCATTGTACCCTCCTCCCTTCCCTCCCCCTGTCCTTCCTGAACATAGTGTAACCCTCCAGGTTCAGGTCCCAGTCATGTCCTGCAGTGGCCCAAGTCTCAGTGACCGCTGCCACATCCACTGCTCCCTCAGTTAGCATCGCCTGGAGCTCAGGCATTTTATTGCCCAAGCTCCTGGCATTTAGCAGGACTACCTTCCACCCTTTCCCTATACTTCCATTTCCCCTGCTCATGTTCCCATGGGGATTCTGTTTTCCCCTGGTCTGCACTTTGCCAGTTGGGGTGGAGACAGAGTCCCTCCTTTATCGGCACCCCCTTGACAGCCTTTTCTCCCATCCCACCCCCTTCACAAGTTTAAACCTCACTTTTCACCAATGAACCCCTCTATTTTCAACTTAAGGATTCCCCTCCCCTACAAATTGAGATGTAGTCTATCTCTAGCATACAGCTCCTTATCCTCCCAGGTCTCCCCCAATCCCCATCAACCCATACCCTCTGGCCTCACACCACTCCTGAGCCTCTGGTTTATCTCCTAATTTTCCTTTTGTGTTCCCACTAGCCCTTAGCACTGTGAGGATTTCTGAGAAGGAAACTTGCATCCTATGTCATGACAGACCCTAGCGAGCTCCCTGAATCTTGCCTGTATCTCTAGCTCTCTATTTCCCTCAATGTCATTTGTACCCAGTGGACCAGTATGTCTGGGGCACCCCACAATCCTTGCCAGCTGATATACCTCGTGCTTAGCCCTGTCACCGTTAGTCCAGGAAGCATCTTGTTCTAACTGGCCAGGCTTCTCTTCCTATCCCATTTGATACCCCTGATCATAGAATCCCCAGCAGAGCACTCTGACCACTCCTTTTCCTCCATTCCCCCTTCCATGTCCCTCATCCTTTACAGGCCCTCCACCCAGCTGGCTCCGTGTTCCTCCCCTTTCTGGGTGCCACATGCCACCCCTCCCTCCAATCCTATGCCTCTCCTCCTCCTGGTATCCTTCTGTTCTCTGCTAATCCCCTCACTGCTCGCAACTGGTCCTTCTCCCCATCTGCTAAACTAGCCTGGCTCATCCTCCCTTCCTTCCTGTCTCCATTTAGTTCCTCCTTGCTAGTCGTGCTCCATTGGCCGAAACCCTCAGCTCCCTTTACTGAATCCTCCTTGTACTTCTGGTCCTTCTCCTTTACCTTTCCTCCCAACTGGTCCTTCTCCTTGCGCTTTCCTCCCTCTTCCCCCTGCCCCTCCTGCTTTGATTCACTGCTCCCCCCATTCTCCTGCATTCCAGGTCCCCCTGTTCTTCCTGCTATCCTGGCCCCTGCCTCCTGCCTCCCACTCCCTTCCATCTCTAACTACCCCTGTCATGGCTAATCATCACCCCTCATCCTTGAGCAGAAGAAGAGAATTGAAGCGGTTATTGAGTGTAGGGTCTGATCCACCTCCCCGCCTTGCTTCCTTCTGTCCAGCCCTGGCCATCTGCCTACTTCCCCTGAGAATGTTATCCTCCGTCCCTTTGTGAGGGCCCCAGTTACCTGCCTGCTTCCTTGGTAGTGTCCTTGGACCCCTCTGCCAGGTTCCCTATGTGACCCCTGAGTATTCTCCTGCACTCCTTTCCCTATGCCCCCACCCCCAGTGCTTGGTGCAACCCTGTGGGAGATTCCCAGCCCCCTTCCCCAACCATACCACCCCCCTTCCCCCAGCTTTCTCCTAATCCCCGCAACCTCCTCCCTAAGCTGTGCTAGCTGGTAGCACACTGGCAACCACCGAACTTCCAAGCCCAGTCCAGTATCATGGCTGCTCCACACCCTGTGCACCCCACCACCCTCCCAAAGATGCCGGCCCTAATGATGTGTGGTTCCATCCCCTTCCAAATAGGTTTCCTTGGGTGAGCCACCAGGTTCCCCCTAGTCCAAGATACCCCTACTGCCTAATCAGGTCACCCACTAATCTTACAGACAGTCCCACTGTACACCAGTAACCCTGTTACTAGGTGCAGTACAACACATTAAACTTATAAGGGAAATGAACAACTCCCAAAGCTCCTCTCTCCCAGCCTTTAAATCCTACCCCCAATGGCTAGAACTACATGAGCTGCACCTGCAGCCTTTTCCTCCAATTGCAGGGCAGGTGTTCCACTATAAATTCGCAGACTTCTGGGGAGGGTGTTGGCAGACACCTGACTCGAGAGAGAGTGTATCAGCCCTGTGTCTCCCCTCCAAGCCCAGCAGCCAAAGAACCAGGCCCAAGCAAATACCACCAAATAGGTTTTAAATCAGAAGAAATAGGCCTCTACCAGCGCAGCCTGTTACACAGTGAAACATCCACAAAATGAGCCCCACTTACAGCCACCAAATCAGTTTACAAACATCCAGCAGCACCCAAAACAATACCCTGCTAGCCCCTTAGAAGTAAGAAAGAAAAGAACTAACCTACCAAGTAAAATCCACAAGAACCCTGTGAAAACAACAGCAGCAGCTACTGTCCTGGAACACAACTGATCCTGTCCCCTTCCAGTTCTTTCTGAGAAGACAAAGCAGCTAACACCTCAATCTGATTCAGCTCTGCCTCCAGTCAATTGGTTGAGTGAGACCTGGCCAGACCATTAACACCCCTCCCCCACTATGCAGTAACCTTTACAGCTAATGGAGTCAGCACAAGGAATCAAAATTCAAGTCAAAGCCCCCAAAATATGTTTGCTGCCAACGGAAACAGGACTCCAATTTAATCAGCTTCACTAACAACACATCAAAATAGGCTTGAAATTAACAGATATAGGTCTCCAATTAAATAACCATCTCCAAGCAAATCCCACCAAATAGGTTTTAAATCAGAAGAAATAGGCCTCTACCAGCGCAGCCTGTTACACAGTGAAACATCCACAAAATGAGCCCCACTTACAGCCACCAAATCAGTTTACAAACATCCAGCAGCACCCAAAACAATACCCTGCTAGCCCCTTAGAAGTAAGAAAGAAAAGAACTAATCTACCAAGTAAAATCCACAAGAACCCTGTGAAAACAACAGCACCAGCTACTGTCCTGGAACACAACTGATCCTGTCCCCTTCCAGTTCTTTCTGACTGCATCAAACTTTATAATTCCTCCATTAGACCCCACTCAGATTATGCAGCCTCGTTCTGAGCATCATATCTGCATAATGACAAAAAAATAATTGAAAGCATCCAAAAAAGGCTCACAAAAATGATTCCCAGGGTAAAAAATCTACTGTACGAGGAAAGACTAACTGCCTTGGGACTTTATGATTTAAAACTAAGGAGGGACTGAGAAGATTTACTATTGTTATTTAACATAACACAAGATAGCTCACTCATGTAAGAATGCAATATGAGATTTGCAGAAAGTGGAACCTTATTTAATTAAATTGACCAGTCCTAAAGAGAGAATTATGACTTAATTTAGGTTTGAAATTTATAATGCTAATTATGTACTCCATAAGCAAAAAAGGGAAAATACTCTGACTCGATTTTGTAAATTTGATAAGTTCTCTGAAGACAACTTAAAGCATGTACTGCTTTTATGTCCATTATATAAAGGATTATGATCAACGTGGCTTGGTGACATCATGGCAAACCTCAACCTCCCCCCTGATAAATTGGTGACATATTTAATGAATAATAAAAGTGTATGTACATTGCAGAAAATAACTGGCTTTCTACAATCTAACTATTTACAAACTCCCTGTGTAATAATTGTTGTTGTTGTCTAAAAGATTTTTATGAAAATATTATAAGTCAGATTGTAATGGAATGATATTTGTATGTGTATGTTTTAAACTTTTTAAAATTTGCAATGACTCTGTCGAACAAATAAAAACTTTTGAACCTTTGAGATTTGCAGAAAACCACTTAAACCTCTGGTGTCATCCCTAGGGGGCCACACTAATAAGCAGAACTATTTCTTCACTATTAGGGCTGCTACCTTATGGAATGTCTTGCCACAGCAGATTGTGGATATCAACAGCCTACAAATATTTAAAAAAACAATTGGACCTACTTCTACTGGGGCGAGGTACCTAATCTACCTCATTGTATGGGGAGAGTGGTCTTGATGGGCCGAGTGCCTTCTTCCACTCTTTAAAACTGAGTAATACCAGTCCCATAAAAGCTTGTATTTATGTGCTTACCAAAGTACATAAAGATCCCCAGAATCCCCCTGGCCGGCCCATTGTGGCAGGCATTGGATCCCTGGTTGAACCACTCTACAAGTATGTTAACACACACATATAAAAGGCTATGTGCAAACACTGTCCTACTCTGTCTGGGGCTATGGGAAAAAGAAACAGTCTATGACATCCAGAACAATCCTTTTTACTATAGAATTGATATCTGGTGCCATTTTATAGATTATATTTTTATGGTTTGGGGTGGTAGCAGGGAGGAACTGAGTGATTTTATTCAGTTCCAGGAGGACAGTAACCCGAACCTCAGATTTTCCTTACAGAGTGATTCCTATTGTGTCTCCTACCTAGATCTAATGATCTATAAAAATTAAGATGGTACCCTGTGGACTGATCTATTTTGGAAGGATACGGATAGGAACTCTCTATTACTGGCCATCAGCTGTCACCCATGACACATGATCAAGAACATTCCCAAGGCCCAAATGCTAAGAGTGCGAAGGAACTGCAGTGAGATGTTTGACTTTGTAGAAAATGGTCATGCAATGTGTGACAGGTTCAGGGTTAGGGGATATACTAGGAAGACTGCGGTGCAGGCTTTTGATGCATCTTCAGAAGCAAATAGGGAAACCTTACTGACTAAGAAAGTCCCATAGCAACAAGAATCAAGGCTTAACTTTGTCACAAAATATTCTAGACACAGTAAGGGGATTGAAAGGATTATAATCCATAACTGGCATGTACTAGAACCAGAACCCATGTTAAGAGAAATAGTTAAGAACAAACCAAGGGTGCTGTACAAAAGGGGCCAGAATCTAAGTGACAAACTAGTACCTAGTTATCAACCACCCACGACTCCAGTGAATGCAAGAACCACCCATCCCTTTCCCCCTGGCACACACCCTTGTGGTAACTGCAAGTTTTGCAGCTCTCTTATTAGGTGCAATGCATTCACCAGATGTAATAGCAATAGAAGTTTTGAGACAAGAGATTTCATCAGCTGTGTGTCTGAATATGTGGCATACATGGCCACATGCCAGTGTGGTGCCTTTTACGTGGGCAAAACCACTAGGCCTCTGGAAACTAGAGTGGAAGAACATCTGAGATCAATAGCCCACGAAGACACAAGAAGTGCACTTGCTATATATTGCAGGAACAGTAGATTAAGAAATGTCATGCATGCTTTAAATTTTGTGGCTTGAAAGAAGCTAAACTTGGTCCTGGGGGGGGCAATCTGGAAAATAAGTTATCTGAAAGGGAAATGTTTTGGAGCTTTACGTTAGTGCTTTGCATCCACCAAGTCTGAATGATAAAATAGACCTTATGCTCTGCCTTTGAAAATAATGTTCAGCATACCCTACCCCCAGTATGACTTAAGTGCAGTAAGTCATACTGGGAGTAGAGGATGAGAAACTGTTCCCGCAGGAATTCATGGACTTTGTTGTGGACATGACATTTGAGTCTCCCAGATTGATGGTACTGAGTGACTTCAACGCCTGGGTCGATGTCGAATTCTCGAATGTTGGCTGGGATTCCCCTCCAACTTATGTGTTCGTTGGACCTCACACAGGTAGTTACCTCTGCAACTCATGATCATGGTCACTCACTCAGTCTGGTTTTTCTCCTGGGTTTGGAGGCCACCGATTTGGTGATGGAACCAGTCGGTTGGTTGGACCATCACACCATAAGATTCAATTTCCAGGTCTGCCCCTGTGGAGATGGTCAGATACCTCCCTTTGAGGAATGTGTCTCCCGATGGTCTATTGGTGGGATTGGACCTATTGAGTTTATTGTGTACAGGCGGGGAGTCCTGAAGACTTGGTCCTGGTCTATAATAAGGCCATGGAGGATGCCCTGGACTCTATCGCTGCTGTCCATGTTCGTCCCCTCTCTTCACCCTCGGTCTACTTGGTTTGATGGGACCCTGAGAGAGTACAGACGGGTTGGATTAAGGCTAGAGTGTCACTGGCAGAAATCTTCCCTGGGTGCTGATCACCTTAGATTGATGGAGCACTATTAGCTCTGTCAATCAGCAATCACCTGTAAGGAGGCAGAGTTCTTTTCCCAGGGAGATTGCTACAGCTCAGAATTGACCAGCTCAGCTCTTTCAGATTGTAGACAGGCTGTGCAACCCAACCTGTCTACAGGTCTGAGGAGCAGTTTCACAATCTAAGTGTGATGAACTCACTGAATTCTTTGCTGATAAGGAGGCCAACATCAGAGCGGAGATTGAACCAGTTCACTCTATGGGGGTTGACGGTGGTTGGTGCCTGTTTACTGCACCCCGGTTTTCTTGGTCTTCTTTCGACCTGCTGGAGACCATTGATATCATGCAGATTATCCAGAACATGCAGTCGACCTACTGTAGTTTTGACCCAGGCCCAATATGCCTCATTGTGGGGTGTATTGATTCTATTGGCCCCATCCTGGCCAGGATTGTGTGGTGCTCCTTAGAGACAGGTGAGTTCCCTAGCTCTCTGAAGGAGGTGGTGGTTACATCATTCCTTAAGAAAGCTTCTCTGGACACGAACTGCTTGGCTAACTACAGACCCATCTCTAACCATCCCTTTTTAAGGAAGGTGACTGAAAAAGTTATCGTACTGCTGCCGGAGAACCACATTGCCATCCATGATATCTACAATCCTCTCCAGTCTGATTTTCAGAAGAGGCATAGTACAGAGACAGCTTTGATTCAGGTGCTCAATGATCTCCTGATGGCTAGAGATCAGAAGCACCACTCCATCTTGGTGCTTCTTGATCTCTCATCGACTTTTGACACTGTGGACCATGGGGAGTTTCTCAAGTGCCTGAGGGTCATCTATGACCTGGCTGGGCCAGTTCTCAGGTGGTTTTAATCTTTCCTCTCTGGAAGATCTCAGAAGGTGGTGTCCAGATTGTTTTTCTCGGACTCAGTGTCCCTGTCTTGCGGGGTCCCTCAGGGCTCAGTGCTCTCCCCAATGTTGTTTGCAGTGTATATGCTGCCTCTAAGAGACATTGTAAGATGGTACGTGCTGAGATTTCACTGTTACACAGATATTACCCAGCTCTACCTGTCTTTTGCTCCCGACCAGGATAGTACTCTCTCGGTCTTTAACAGCTGCTTCACAGAAATCCAGCTGGTTGAAACTGAACTCTGATATGACTGAGATGCTGGTTGTGAATCCAGGTCTCCAGATAGAAGGATCAGTGGAAGGGCACCCCTTTAGGTTTCGGCTCACGAATAGTCAGCTGCTTTCCTTTGAACAGGTGCATAACCTAGGGGTGCTTCTTGATAACAGGCTGACACTGCATTCACAGGTGTCCATAGTTGTCAAGTCCTCTTTTTACCATCTCAGGAACATCACTCGGGTCAAGCATCTTGTTCCATCCAGTGATCTGCCAACACTGATCCACGCCTTTGTGTCCTCGCACCTGGACTACTGCAACTCTCTCTACCTGGGACTTCTTGGACTTCTGGAGGTTGATATGCACCACTTGCAGCTGGTGCAGAATGCTGTGGCATGGCTGTTGACTGGGGCTCCTTGTTCGAGCCATATCACGTTGGTGCTGTGCAGACTAGCACTGGCTGCCTGTTCAGTGGTGGATCACCTTCAAGGTCGGTCTTCTGACCTTTAAAGCCCTACATGGACAGGGCCCAGGTTACCTGCAAGAGCTCCTGGTTCCTTACTGCCCTGTCTGCTCACTCCGCTCAGCTGACGAGGGGTTATTAGAAATTCCCCGAGTACGACTGAAAACCTCTGGCTCGCATGCTTTTAGGTTTGCAGCTCCAACCCTGTGGAATTCTCTGCCTTGTCAGATTTGAGAGTGCCAGACCATGGGGAACTTTAAAACAGCTTTAAAGGCCATTTATTCTGCCAGGCACTCAGTGACTAGTCATGCTATATGCTCCTGTTTTTTTGTATTTGTATTACTTGATTGTAACTGTTTTTGATATCTATGTTTTGATTTTTTAACTGTTTTTATGAATTGTACAGCAATTTGATTTTAGAGATTGCTCTCCATAGATAAAATTATTATTATTACTATCAAGGGTATAGCCCATCACAATGAATATGCTTTAGCAATTTGCAGTGATATTTGGGAATTGCAAATACTTTGGTTTAGTATTGTTATAAAATGTTGCTAGAAGTAAAATAATTTACTGTATATTTCTTTTCTCTTTTAGGACTAGAAGGGATTGCGTCGGCTGCCACCAGTGACCTCTCTATAGACACCTTCTAGCAAATAAGTAATAAAACCATACTACTTTATTAAGATTGTTGTGTTGTAAACATACAACTGTTGTTAAATTGTATGGTTTTTTTTCTGTCTGTAGGGTCTAGGCATGTTGAAAAGAATTTATAAAATGAGGATATTTACTGAGTGACACATAGCAGAAACACTATTTATTAATTTGCACTATTGTTTGTGTATGAGAACTGTTTGGGGTAAAACTCAATGCGCATGTGAATTATTTCAGCACTGTCACTTTAAATTTCTGCCTATTTAACAAGCAGTATGTCAGCATCAAACCTACCCCCTGATAATGTAGTGAATATGAAACCAGTCGGAGTTTCACTGATTCTGTGGAGCTACATGGCGGTTTGCTCCTTTTATAACTTTTTTTGTGTGCTTTGTTTAATAAACTAGTATTTATTCAACTATTCAGCTGAAGAGGGCAGCTTCTTGAAATTACTGAGGGAGGTGTTCTATAGACTGAAGGTTGCAGGGCTGGAAGTTAGGGAGAAAAAATGCCAAGTAGGCATGGCTGAAGTATCCTACCTTGGGCACTGGGTGGGCAGTGGATGCATCTGTCCAGAGCCAACGAAGGTTGATGCCATTCAGGCCTGGCCCACCCCTGTCCCAAAGAAACAGGTAAGAGCATTTCTGGGAACAGCCGGGTGCTACAGGAGGTTTTTCCCTCACTATGGTGATGTGGCCAAGCCCCTGACAGACCTGATGAAAAAGAGAATGCCTGAGAAATTTCTCTGGACAGAGGACTGTGAGTCTGCCTTCCAACCATTGAAGGAGGCCTAATGTGGGTCACCCATGCTTGCTAGCCCCAGTTATGGCCTAAAGTTCATAGTACATGTGGATGCCTTGCACCATGGGCAGAGTGTTTTCCTGAGTCAGGTTACACTGCAGGGGGAGAAGCACCGTATAGTGTATCTGAGCGAGAGACTTCTATCCAGGGAAGAGGCATATGTCACTGTTGAGAGGGAATGTCTGGGGATAGTGTGGATCCTTCAGAAGCTGTAGTCATATCTGTATGGAGGTAGATCACTGTGGTCACAGATCATAACCCCTTGATATTGCTCCATAGGACTAGTGAGAAAACACAAAGTTATTGCGCTGGAGTTTGGTACTACAGTCATAAAACATGATCATTCAGCATCAAAGTGGGGAGTAGAATAACAATCCAGATGGACTGCCAAGGCAGGGTGAGTGCATGACATGTTTCATTAGGCATTTCTCAGACCCTACATGAATGGCAGTGTCTTTTGGGGGTTGCCCAAAAGAGACACCCCTTCATTTACTGGGGGGGGTGATGGTTTACCTATGCTGAATTGACAACACTGTTGTCGATCACCATAGCAAGATCCCCAGTGTTGACAGGTGAAATTTTGCCTGTCCGACATTGGTTTGTTTCTCTTGGGACCTGCGTCCCCCAACCCCCATGCAGAGGCTGCATCCCCTGCACCCCCCTTCTATAGAGTCTCAACTCCAAGTTGGAGTTGATTTGAAGAGGGGGCCAAAAAGGTGAAATATCACCCACATGTCCCTCACAGCAACAATCTTGAAACCTGTCAAGATTGTCACTGTGAGGAATTTCGCCATGAAGATTTTGATGTGCGGTCGGCACACCGCGATGGACGTATGACCAGACAGATCTATTAATTTTGTTTCGTTATTGTATTTTGTTAGTACAATTATATTTTCTGCCATAAGTGGGCACAAAACATGGCTTCCAAAGCCACATGACCAAGCAGATCTGATAAGAATCATTGGGAAAAGCTGCTCAGAGGAATGTTCCCTTGGGAGCATTCAGCCACAAATTTTGTAAGGCAGATGTGAGTGTGGCATTTTGAATGCCTCAGTGTCAGCCTGCAAGGCAGATGTGTGGGGCTGAACATCTCAGACATCCTGGAATTCAAAATCATAAAAATGGACTGAGGATGTCTGAGTCTGTAGAAGCCAGCTGGCCTGGATGATGTTATCCCTCCATGTACATACCCATCTGGGGAGGGGGGGGAGGCAGAGGTAAACTGTCACTCAAAGAGGTGAAAGCACCTCCCACAGTCAGAGTGAACAAATCAGGGAGCTGAGGTTCAGCTTGCTGTCTTGGATCCAATAACATCTGAAAACCCAGAGCCCTGAAGCTAGAGATCTGCTGAGAAATATAGCTTAGGGAATTGTGTTTCTTCAGATAGTAGCAGGTAAATAAATAGGTCATAGAGTGAGAATAGCTCAGATTCTTCTATCTGTTAACTGTCTGGTTTAAGTCTATTTATTTTCATTTCTAGTAAACTGCAATCCTTTTGTTTGACTGTACATAAATCCTTTTGTAAATACTTGTAGTAAATAATCTATTTCTGATAGAACAAGTGACTGCCTGTTAATTTGTTAAGGTAATCTGGTTATTTCTGCTGGACTCTGCAGTCCATCTCTGAAGGAAGGGAGAACTCTACCCATAGTTGTTGTGTTGACCTTCCTGACCTTGTGCAAAGGAGGAGATAAGAAACAGGTTTCCTGGTTCCTGTTGGTAAAATCCTGGTGGTGGCAGTGAACTAGAAGTCTCTGGTGAGGAGATTGCAGCACAGCCATTCAATACTGCTCCTGGATGTCTCTCACCTGTATTATTGGTTTAGAATCTTTTTGTGTGGCTCCTCTTCCTGACTAGTTTATTTATTTTTTTTCTTGTAGTTGGCAAGAAGACTTGGCCTTTTCTGTGGATGACTCAGGTCTGTTTGGTTGGGGTGTCTGCTCCATGTTGTACGTGTTCACTCAGTGCTGTCCCTGGAATCGAGGGCTGGGCTCGGATGGGAAAGCAGGAAATTGCAGCAGCAATGAGTTGCCTTGGTGCAGGCACCAAGTGGATACATCCCCATTTAAGTAGGAGGAGTGGGAGATAGAGGCCTCAAAGAGAAACAGCAATGACCTTTACCCAGGGCAGCAGTCTCTCAAGCATCTGGAGTCAGTGAACCATTGTTTGATCTTTGTCATCCATCTATGACTTGTGAGGTCCATTTCAAGAAAAGCAGGAATGGCGTTCCAGCAGCTACAACCAAAGTAGTTAACCAAAGTTGTTCACTTGGGAGCTTAAGATTGTTCACTTGGGAGCTTAAGCAGCAGCCAGGTAGGAAAGAGGGCTGGAGTTATATATTCTGTTTTAACTGAAATACTTGAATAGTTTGTAAGTGAAATTAGTTTTATGTGTTAAAAATTATTACCTTGAATTAGAACTGTTACATTGTAACTTTGGTGGCTTGTGGATAGTTGTTTGGCAGGGATACTTAGAGGGAAATTTAAATGTGTTGTTTGCCTGGTGTTTGGGGGATGGGACATTAGCTGCAGTTACCTTGTCTCTAAACAGGAATTAACTTGGCTTTCATTGTTCACTTGGGAGCTTACAGCAGCCAGGTAGGAAAGAGGGCTGGAGTTATATATTCTGTTTTAACTGAAATACTTGAATAGTTTGTAAGTGAAATTAGTTTTATGTGTTAAAAATTATTACCTTGAATTAGAACTGTTACATTGTAACTTTGGTGGCTTGTGGATAGTTGTTTGGCAGGGATACTTAGAGGGAAATTTAAATGTGTTGTTTGGTAAGAGGCCTCCCACCCACCCTGTTTTGTATGCCTTCTTAAATAGTGAAAAGCCACTGGGGGTTGGGATTGAAGGGCTGAGTATTTCTGTTTGGGACTGAAATTCGAAGCAACAGGAGCTGGTGGGCCTGTGACATCGTATGGTACCTGATGTCTGCTTACATACACTGTTAGTGGGACCGAACACACTGGACTGTATGTGTTTGTGAGACTTGAACGTTATTGGTGGGGTTGAAATTGGGTTTGTAAAATAACTACAGTCAGTATAGAGAGAAACTGTACTCCAGGAAAGGGACTGAGAAAAGGGGTGTGCTATTATAAACAGAGGGGGAAAATCAGGGTGGCCATATTCCACCATGGCAGGCATCTTTGGAAGGGTTGTAGGCTGCACAGGCTGTGGGATGGCAATAATTCTAAATTGGGCCTGGAGAGAGGGAGGCTGCCCACTCTGTAGACAGCTATCTTGTATCAGGAGTGAGGTATATTGGTTAAGGAGTAAGCTGTGGGAGCTGGGGGGTGTCCAAAGATAAGGGGTGTGGATATGGGCAGCAGAAGGGTGGGGCTGAGGGGAGGCTGGGGCAACGCTCTGAAATTACAGGACGTTATGTTACAGCAAGCAGGAGGGGGGATATTGGGGACAGAGGACCCTTAGATAGGGAAGTTGATGCTAAGGGGAAAGCGTACAGGGTGAACATTCTGAATACAAAGAGACTGGAGGGGGAAGAGTCAGGAGGGGCTGTTGTGCGGAAGCCTAAAACAGCAGACTGTGGGAAGGGAGCTCCTAAGGTGAGCAGTGCAAGAGAGGAAGAAGAAGAAGGTCAGTTTAGAGATGCAGTCAGGGGAAACTCGGGTTACTTGATGGAGGCTGATATAGAGTGTCACAATAAATTTGAGCTACTAAGCAACCTAGAGGGGGAGGAAGGGGTTGGTGGAAATGAGGAAACTTATACAGAGGCCGGGGGGAGGGAGTCGGATACCCATAGGGCATCACAGACCAGCTATGGAAAGGATAGACATAGTCCCAGAGGGAGAAGGGGAAACATATATTAAGCAAATGGGGGAGATGCAACATATTCCAGACATGAGGGAGGAGAGCATGATTGGAGAGAAACTGGGAGACAAGGAGGTGGGAGAGGAGCCCCCCTTCAGCTGGGAGGTCAGTACCAAGGATGGGGCCCTAGCTAAAGGGGACCCACAGAGAACCTCTGGAAGCAGGGGTACTATTACAAGGGGGAAGGATGGTGGTGTGGGGGAAGGGGAAACCATCAGGGCCAGGATAAATGGTTCAGATAAGAGAGGGTTAAAGGGGACACCTATTCAGAGGAGGTTTGAGTTAAGTGGGCAAAATAGCAAGGGAGGCAGAAAGGGGAGGGTGACAAGGGGGTCTTTAATAAGGCAGGAAGACTCCCATGAAATTGAGATCATGAATAAAGGGGAAGGGGGGCTGAGAGGGCATAGTGGAGGTAACCATAAGGATGATGGCGGTGTTAAGGTTCTGTTACTGGGAGACTCGATGATTAGGGGTATCCATTGGGAGGGACAGGGGGTGGATGCCATAGCCAGGTGAAGGTAGTGAGTATCTCTGGGCTGACAGTGCACAGAGCAAAGTTCATGGTGTATGAACTGGTTAGGGATTGTGGAGGGAAACCGGATTTCCTGGTGCATTTGGGAACTAATGATCTAGAGGGAAATAGCATTTTGGAAATCCAAGCAAGGTTCCAAGAACTTGCCAGAGTCTGTCGGGATAATGGATGCAACATTTTTTTCGAGATATTGCCAGTACCAAAGGCCTCAGTGGAGAAAAAAGAAGCTCACAGAGGTTAATGACTGGCTCAGGAAGTGGGGTGAAGAGAATGGGTTGGGGTGTTGAGGAACTGGAATGGAGTTTGGGAGGATAAGGGACTATATGCCAAGGACAGGCTTCATCTTGCCCCATTAGGGAAGAAGTCCTTAAACAGGGGATGGCTGACTACATACAAGAAGGTGGGGTTTAAACTTGTAGGGGAAGGGATGAGGGAGGGCTGACCAGAAGCCCTCTCCTCAGATGAGGGAGTAGCCGCAGCTCAAGAGGGGAGGGGGAAACAGACTGGAGGTGGAGGTTTCAGGAGGAGCAGGGGAGGATGGAAGTATAAGGAATCTGGGTGGGGTTCGACAAAGAGGATCAGGGATAAGGGGTGGGGTTGGTGTTAGTAAATGCCAGGAGCTTGGGAAACAAGTTGCGGAGTTCCAGGCCATGCTGTTCGAGGGTGGATGTGGCGGCGGTCAGGAGACGTGGGCCAACAAAAACCACGACTGGGACCTAAATGTACAGGGGTACACTATGCTTAGGAAGGATAGAAAGGAGGTCAGAGGGGGTGGAGTGGCTATGTTCATTAGAGATGATATAGAAATTGCTATGGTAGAAGAGGCAGAGGGAAACGTGGAGGCCTTATGGGTCACCTTACGATCCCCAGCAGGAGATAAGGTCAAGCTGGGAGTAGCATATAGGCCCCCCGGGATGAGTGATGTTCTAGAGGATGGTTTTCTGGACAACATCATTGCCCAGTGTGGACCAAAAGGGGAAGGAGTGGTGTTGATGGGGGACCTTAATATGCCAGGTACAAACTGGGGAACCATGTCCTCTAAGGTGGCCAAGGAGCAGAGGCTGCTGGATGGCTTCCAGGATGTGTTCTTAACACAGCATGTGATGGAGCCCACAAGGGAGGGGCATGTCCTGGATGTGGTTCTGGCAGATGGGGATCTGGTAAGGGACATAGCTGTACAGGACCCCCTGACTGGGAGTGACCACAATACTATCTGGTTTCAAATAAGCATGGGGGGAGTGGGGGTGAGATCTAGGACACTGGCAGTGGACTTCAGGGGGGCAGACTTTATGGGCATGGGAAATATTCTCAAGGATCACTTGAAGGGGATTACCTCAATGACAAGTGTGTAAAGGAGATGGGAGGTCATAAACGGGACTTCATGAAGCAGTCAGGATCTGTGCTAAGTTGAAACGTAAGGGAGCAAGGTCACGAAACCATGCTGGTGGTCCAGTGAGGTACAGGTAGCAGTCAGAGAAAAGAAGGCGGCCTACAAAAAATATAAAACAACAAGAGGGGATAGGGATAAGGAAATGTACCAGCTTGCATCTAGAAAAGTCACCCGTATGGTGAGGGGAGCAAAGTCCAGTAAAGAGCAGCGGCTGGCACAGGGGATACATGGAGGGGAAAAGGGGTTCTTCCGGTACATTGGGGAGTGGAGAAAAACTAAGGGCCATCTCAGCAGATTGAGATCAGAAGGAGGGTGGGTGGAAGAGGCGAGGGACCAGGCAGAGGTATTTAACGAGTATTTTGCCTCTGTGTTCACTAGGGAGGGGGATGGGATATCTACAAAACATGGCATGAAGGGGATAGAAGCGGCAGGGAGTGGGATCAGGGGAGCAACAGAAATGGAGCAAGAGGGAGGGAAAGGTACCCCAGGGGTGTCACATCTGGATAAGGATAAAAAGACCAGTAAGGGGGAGGGGACGGATGATGCTATCTCCACCAAAAGGGTGTGGTTAGCCCTCAAGGCCCTAAAGAAAAACCAATCTCCTGGGCCGGATGGCATTCATCCGAGAGTACTATGGGAATTGGCGGACATACTGGCTGCACCCCTGGCGGAGCTTTTCAGCAGGTCACTTGAGACAGGGAGGGTACTAGGGATTGCATGAGAGGCACATGTGGTACCAATCCATAAAGGGGTCGAGGGAAGTACCAGGTAATTATAGACCCATCAGTTTGACTCGGTGGTGGGAAAATTAATGGAGAGTATTCTAAAGGAAAGATTGGGGGTGTACTTGGAGGAGGTGGGAGGTCTGGATAGTCGGCAACATGGGTTTGTGCCAGGTAGATCATGTCAAACCAACCTTGTGGAGTTCTATGAATGGGTAACATCAGAACTGGACAGGGGTAAGCCTGTGGATGTATTATTCTTGGACTTCAGCAAGGTGTTTGACTCTGTCCCCCACAATGGTCTGGTGGAGAAACTGATGGGGTTAGAGTAGGCCTTTGATGGTCAGATGGATTGAAAACTGGCTAGCTGGACGACTCAGAGAGTAGTGATCTGTGGGGAGCTCTCGAACCCTAGAGAGGTTGGTAGTGGGGTACCACAGGGCTTCAGTCCTGGGTCCGATCCTGTTTAATGCATACATATCGGACATCAGGAGGGTATAGGGTGTGAAATGAGTCTCTTCGTGGATGACTCCAAGATGGGAGCAGTAGTTGAGGGAGAAGAGGAGGGTGGCCCTGCAAGGGACCTGGACACTCTGGAAAGCTGGGCTCCACATGGAAATTAAATTTCAATATCGTCAAGTGCAAGGTGTTGCATCTTGGTCGGGAAACCCTAAACACAGGTACACCCTGGGAGGGAGGCGCTGGAGGCCTCAATAGGGGAAAAAGACCTAGGGGTCATGGTGGATACAGATGTATGAATAACTCTGAGCAGTGCAGGAGAGCAGCTAGCAAGGCAAACAGGATATTGGGATGCATCGTAGGGGATCACCTCTAGGAGCAGGGAAGTGATTCTGCCGCTGTACAATGGACTGGTTAGACCACACCTGAGTACTGTGTACAGTACTGGAGACCACATTTGAAGAGGGACATACAGCTCCTGGAGAGGGTACAGAGGAGGGCAACAAAGATGATACAGAGGGCTAGGGATTTGATTTATGAGGACAGACTTGAGGAGCTCTGCCTGTTTTCATTGGAGGAGAGGAGAGACAGGGGGACATGATTGAGGTCTTCGGGCACCTCAAGGAATAAATAGGGTAAACATGGAGGGATCTTAGACTAAAGCAGGGAGGTATCACCAGAGGGCATGGTTTGAAGTTGGAAGGTGGAAGAGTGAGGGGAAAAGAGGAGGAGGTTTTCACCGAGAGGGTGGTGGACCCTTGGAATGCACTGCCTGGTGAGCTGGTTCAGAGATCCACAGTGGAGGGCTTCAAGAGAGGGTGGGACAGACACAGAAAGTGGATGTATCAGATGATGGCCTGTCCCAGGGGGGTGGGGATGGATGATAGGGGTTTCTAGAGAACAAGGGATGGGAGGATCTCGGCACCCAACTAAGGATCTAGGTTCGAGCAGACTCGATGGACCGTAAGGCCTAATCTGCTGGCAAATAGTATGTTAGTATGTTAGTATGTTAAAAGACAGCTCCAAAGTCAGAGAACGCTTTTAGAACTGTTAATTCTAAATAATCGGCAGACCTAAGACCATGTTTAACATTTCTTATTGTCAGGCAGTGAGATAAATACAAAGGAACTTCACCCCTTAGGCGTTTGTGAGTGGTTTAAGTACCTCTTATATAGTGCTGTGCTCAGTAGGTTCTACTCAGCCTTGTTGCTGACATACCTTGTAAAAGAAAAATGTAAGAAGAAGAAAGGCAGCATTTGTTCTCTGCCATTTAACATCAACCATTGTGAATTTTCTGACGTGAAATTATCAAAACATAAAATGAGTACGAATCTGGAACAAATTTAGGAAATTGGGTTTGCAAAGAACACTCCAGGCACTAGTTTCAAGCTGTGTTTGAAAAAAGAAATGTGGTAGCCATGTTAGTTCCGTTGACAATGTAGAAGAAGAAGAAGAAGAAGGAGAAAAAAATATACATGTTTCCGGTGATTGGACTAACATTGGACTGGACTAGAAACATAATTTTGTTAGTCCAATAGAAGATATCACCTTCAACACGTGTTTTCTTTTCTCCTTCTACATAGCTTTAAGCTATAACTCTTTTTTTAAATATTCTATTTGTGCCCATTTTATTTTTTTTATTTACTCTGCTTTTTCTGCCCCCCCTGGCCACCCGGTATCTCAGCCTGGTCATGGACCCTTTGACTTCCACTATCTTATACTGGCCACGACTCCCTGATACCCCCTGGCTTACCTCCCCCCAGGATGGGGTAGCAGCACCGGCCCAAAGTGTCTGCGATCTGACAGGATAGGTCAGGGGAGCCACCTGAGAGCGACCAGCCAAGGGTAGGCTTCATCAAGGGTAGGCTGCCTCCGGGTGGGACGTGCAATGACGTCCAGCATCCTCCCCGCCCCTCTTGTGTGTTGGCACCCATCGCCTGTAGTTCCCCCGGCCTCCGCCAAGGGTTCCTTGGGCACCGGATACTTTACCCCTCCCTCCCCCCGGAAAAGGAGAGCAGTCCATGGGATTTTCAATCCTTCTTCCCCATCTGGCCCTCCGACTCCCTGGACCCATTCCTGAACCTAGGTTGCTGGCATTGCAAGTGGAAATCCAACCACTGTGCTGGTGGACTGGCTGCTTATTTTAATTCTGATCACTATCAGAACCTCCTTCCATGAACCACTATACCTGATGCCTGCTGAAGTTACTGCTCTAGGTGCCCACTGTCATCATTCTTATTTCTGAATCAACTTTTTCAGTCTTCGCCATAACTCTCAACTGCTCTGCATTCCCATAGTACTGTATCTTTTACATCAAATTATACCCTTGCTCCATGCAGATTTACTGATGGTCTCATAATGTTGAAATTATTTCTTGACACACAAAGTATTAAAAATTTAAACTAACTTGATAGAAATAGTTTTTATGTAGTGCCCACAAACTGGAAGAGCTAAAGTTTTTCAAAACAGATATCACATCAGTAGCTACTAGGACATATGAGCAGCAGTCAGTATTTAATGATCAAGGTAAAACTTTTATTCAAGGTGTGAGAAGCAGTGTGCAAAAAGTTATAAAATACTCATGGGCATTAGTGTGCACAGTGGGACACACCATCATGACACAAGGGGTGGGATATTCAAAAGGGTTGCGCCATGCGCAATAGGGTTGCGCATCATGCGCAAGTCTGAATTTGCGCCATTCTGCGATATTCAGCAGGAGGCAGTTGCGCCACTGAAAACAGGCTGAGCAACAGCGCAATGCAAATGAAGGAATGCGCAACCGAAGGGGGTGGACCCATGCATAAACAGCGCAATGCGATATTCAAAGACTTGCGCAATGCGCAACAGCGGATGAGCTGGAAGGTGCGCCACGCCGGAAATGAGCCAAAATAAAAAGGCTCAAGGAAGAGGCGCAAGAACACTACATGGAAGCCACATGAGGCAGGGAGAAACCGAGTGCAACAGTGAAAGAGTGCAGGCCAGGGAGTGCACAGGAGAGGAGAGGGACAAGGGAGGGTGTGTTGGGCCACAGACTGCAGGGCCAGTAGGTGTACCCGGTGCAGTGGAGGTAGCAGGCAGGACAGTGGGGTAGCACAGCAAGAACAGCCAGGGGGGAACACAAGCCAGGGACTTGGACAGTGCCAGCTTCCACATGGAGGCTGTAATGAGGGGGGTGAAGGCATGCTGGGGGGATGTGGCCGTGGGAAGGGCCCGTCAGCGGTATGCCCCCGAACAGGCAGTACCTGCACCAGCTGCTTTGAGCTGTATTCAGACGTAGAGATTGTGGGCCGGTACCGCCTGAACAGGGCAATACTGAGGCGGCTCTGTGAGCTGTGCAGTGATGTGATGCAGGCACCCTCGCGACGGAGTCACGCTCTGTCAGTGGAGACAAAGGTAACAGCCTGCATGTGCCTGCTCGCCACGGGTACCTTCCAGAGGCCGACAGGGGACACCACAGGCATAACACAGTTGGCCACGTCATGCATCCTCACCCAATTCCTCAGTGCACTGCTGCCACACGCTGCGGAGTACATCTATTTCCCCAGCACCATGGCAGAGTGTACAACAAACATGCAGGAGTTCCACAGGGTAGCACGTATGCCTGGCGTACTAGGGGCCATAGACTGCACCCATGTGGCTATTCGCACACCACCTGACCCCGAAGGGGCCACATACAGGAACAGGAAGGACTTTTCCAGTGTCAACTGCCAGGTGGTGTGTGATGCCAGTGGGCGCTTAATCAATGTCTGTACCACACACCCTGGCGGAGCACATGATGCCTTCATATGGTATCAGTCCGCACTGTGCCATCGATTCGAGAGTGGGGACATACCCACAGGCCATCTAGCGGGTGAGTACGCATGTAGGAATTGCAAACCTGGGGCAAGGGTGGGAATGCCACAGGTGCCATGGTAGTGGCACACAGGGATATGGGCAATATGGACCTGAACATGATACTTATCTCCACTATCTCCACACAGGTGACAATGGATACCCACTCCATCCCTGGCTGCTCACACTGTACCGGTGCCCCATGACCCCATCGCAGCAACGCTATAATGAGGCACATGCCACCACATGCAACATCATCGAGTGGGTGTTTGGGATGCTTAAGGCACGCTTCCGATGCCTAGACACCTTTGGCGGTGCCCTACAGTACAGCCCCTCAAAGGCCTGTGGGATATTCCTGGCCTGTTGTATCCTGCACAACATGGCCAAAGACTGTGGGATAGCCATACAGGTCGAGGAGGGGGACAGCAATGGGGACGCCAGCGACACCGGTGATGATGGTGATGAGCAGCCCCCCCTTGGACAGCGGGAACCCCGACTGATCCAGCAGGCCCAGCTGCACCGGGACACCATCACGGAGGAGCATTTTGCATGACACAGGTAAGTCAAGAGGCCATGTGCAACCAACACTGTCCAGGCGCAACCCACAGGCACACAGGGTAACACACCAGGGGTGCATGACGGCAAGGGGAGTGGAAGGGTCCAGGCACACAACACACCATCAGGGAGGGTGAACAGTCATATAGCCACACACACACACACACAGGCACAAATCGTACATGGGCAGGTGCACAGCAGAGCAGGAACAGACATGTCAAACACACAGATCCACAGACCACCCCCACCCCGTGTACTGTCCAAGTACGTGTGTCAGATGCTGGGCACCCTTGCACCTTGGTGTACAGTACAATGCAGGCATCATCATGCACACGCACCTGTGTACAGCAGTCGGGTGGGTGTGCAGGTGGTTTGTGTGTCGGTGTGTTGGGAAGGGCACCCACCAGTGCACTGCCCACCATGACACACATTGCACACAGGGCAGCACCAGACAGGGCCCGCACTAGGGGACAGGTCAGTCATGTTGCACTGTGCCACAGCCACCTCGGATGCATGGGTGGCCCCGCCATGACCCAGCAGCACTGGCAGGCTGAGCATGGGCCATATGAGGTGGCACTGATGGACCACCGGGGGTCCCAATGCGCGATCGCGACCTTGTCCGCACAGGGATCTGCAGCATGCCAAACATACCTGCACCAGGGGTGTTCGGGATGGCCACATCAGAACCCAGCATCGACAGGCTGGGTGTCGCATGATGCCAGGAATGGGAAGTGGAGAGCGTACTGTGTGGGGTGCGCGGTACAGGGGCACCTGACCGTGTGCCCAATGCAGCCACGACAGCGACCAATGCCTGGGTCTGCCTGTCAAAGGCGGCGGTCACATCCATCCGCATTTGGACCATCTCTGCATGGATCAAAGCAATGTCCCTGCTGTGCCGCTCCACAGCCACACACAGTGCCTCCACGGATGTTGCAACCCGCCCCTGCTGCTGTACTGATTGCCGCAGCAGGTGGGTGTGCTCGTCAAATGGGTCCTGTGCCACATCGGCATCTTGTCCCCCAGGGTATGGAAGGTCCTGATGCTCAACACCCCTTGTGAGTGGGCGCTGTTCACCAGGACCAGGTATGGGCATATCAACAGGTGGTGTGCATGTGCCACCGCTGGATCCTGTACCCCCAGGCCTGGTGGGTGACTGCTGCCCCTCCAACTGCTGTGCCCCAGGGACCACTCGTTCCCCTGCTGTGGCTGCAACAGTGCCAGAGACCTGCACAGCCACTGGTGCTGCCCCACCAGTGCTGACAGGCACAGCCTGGGACTGTGCTGGCACACACATTGGAACCAGCTAGGTCCGGGGCACATGCTGGCCTGCTGTGTGTCCGTCATGGGACACACACGAGTCACTGCCCATTGCAGTCCTTGTATCACCAATGGTGCAGGTACGTGCAACAACCACAGTCACAGCATGCTGGAATGCTTGCATGCCATACTGCTGAGACACAGGCTGTGCACCCCCCCCACACCTGACTCACTGACAACAGAGGTGGCAGCCAGGCGTGCATGCCGGTGCAGTGCATGCTGGCTGGCGACAGAGGTGGATGGACCCTCCTCCAAATCTGGCAGGTCTTCCTCACTGCATGGTCCCACCACCACCATCCCCTGCAGATGAACGGGATCTGTAACAGAAAGTGGGGACAGGTTAGTGTATGTGATCAACCTTCCCCCCCACAAACACCACCACCATGGCATACCGTGCAGTGATGGGCTTCCACCTGTCTGGAATCCACCTCCTGGTACGCCCTCTATAGCACTCCGCTGCACTGATGCAGCCAGTCGGTCCTCAGCCAGGGTCAGCTCCGCCACCACTGGCTGGCCCCCCGCCTGTGCCAGCGCGTGCCGCCCTGAGGGTTGCCACCTTCTCCTTCACCCTTCTGCGGTCTGTCCCCATCTTCTTCTTGCATTCCTGCATGGAGCGCCGGTGGCTTCCATGCAGGTTCACTGCCCGAGCTAGTCTCTCCTATGCAGCCAGACGGGCTGAGGGTGCCCCCGTCCACTCTGTGGTGGCTCTTCCAGGTAGGCCTGAAGAGGGCCTCTGTCTCCGCCTTTGGTGAAGTTGGTCCTCCTTCACCCACCATCCTCACCATCACCTTGGCTCTGCTCGGCCATGTCGGTCTGTATGGGTGGAAGTGGACACCTGTCACTGTGCAGTCTACAGCGTTATCCCATGACCATTGGCCAGAACATCACACAGCATGCAACTCACCTCTCACCTGCAGTAACCGGATCCTGGGCACGCAGCCCAGTAGTCGCTGCATTTTATAGCGCAATGTATGCAAATTAGGAGTGGCTCAACTTTAATGACATGCAATCGACACAGCGCCTGCTGAATGGCTGATCAGATGATTTGCATGTGTCGGCTGAATATCGCTACGCGCGCTTTGGCGCAATATGGTTGAGCCGGCTGAGCCAATGGCGCATTTCCGTGACTGTAGTACACCGCATTGCGATGCCCAGGTAGCTTACGGGCATCTGCCACGCTGATGACGTGCTGTGCGCCCAGCAATTCAGGACACGCCACCATTGTGCCAGTGGCGCTACAGCACTGGGAACCAAATGGCACTGGGCACAACTGCACAATAGTCCACTGTGGCACTGGCACGCAGGTGACTGTTCGCGCAGGACGTGTAGACGTCCGATGGCGCTGTGCGTAGCCTTGCGCCACTGACCCCTGACCTTGTGCCCGACCTTTGCCCCCTGGCACTGTACGTCTGGCATGTGTACGGCTCTATCGCGCTGTTCGGTAATGGGGACCAACAGCGCTGTACGAACAGCACGATAGGGACTGATAGAGTTCTATTGTGCAACATTTCCACGTGGGGTTGCCGGGCTGCGGAGCGCCATATTGCCACTGTACAAATTGGAAATGGCATGCAGGAGAGCTCCACTGTGGGGGGCCTTGGAGGTTGCAAACCTGGTGGCTGTGGTGGAGCCTCACCATGGCACACTGTTTGGGGGAGTACCCCTGCAGGTGGCATGCACCCACGTGTGGCAGCAGGTGGCTGCTGCCCTGGAGCAGGCCACTGGGTAGAGGAGGACTCCTGAGCAGTGCAGGCACCGCTACAGTGACCTGCGGAGGAGGGAGCATGCTCTACTGGAGCGCCTCAGGTCTCGTGCCAGGAGGGGCATTGTGCCTAGGCCAGGTGGGTGTGCTGTGTATGCACCGGTATTGTCCACATGGGTGACACTGTGTAATGTGACCGGCGCATGGGGGTGGGTTTGGCTATGGTTTGCTGTGAATGTGTTTGCAGGTGTGTGCTGTTTGGGTCTGGTTGTGGGCAGGCACACTCAATGGGGCAAGGGGCTGTCTGCTTTGGGATCTTACTGATGTGTTTCTCTTCACTTGTCTCCCACAGGCGTGGAGGAGCGGAGGCGGGCACAGGCTGAGGCCTGGGATGGCGGTGCCGGGGTGGCTGGTGGAGGAGTTGTGCCACAGCTGCAGCAGCTGCAGCCACAGCAGCAGCAGCTTGATGAGGGTGAGTGTCATTACATCATGGATGCTATTGCATGCTGGGGGGGGCACGGCCACCTTCCATGGACGACACTACCATGCACGCAACATGTGACAGTCATCACTGTCCAGTGGCACTGCCTGTGTGTGTGTGCATCACTGGTGGTCCATGCATGCACTGGGCACATGGCTGTGGCACTGCCATCCCACCACAGAGCTACGTCACTGGGCAGCCTTGGTTGTGCTGTGATGGACATGGGCAGTGTGTGTGTGCAGTAGTACACATGGCTGTTGCTGCCTGGTTGGGCATGTCTTGTGCACTGTCACTGTGGGTGGGTGCAGTCCATCACAGGAGCGGGGCACTTGGCTGTATGCCATGCATGCTGGGTGGGTTTCAGGGATGTGGACAGTCACAGCCATTGACTCTGATCCCTTGTCCTAGGTATCCGGATCCTGAGACGTATTAAGCAGGGACTGTGGAGGCTCAGTCAGGTGGCCATCAACAGCCACACCATCCTATAGGATTTGCAATGGCATGGGATGCGGCGCCGGTGGAGGCCACAGGCACAGCACCAGACAAGAGGAGGGCAGGATGCCAGGCGCTAGCTGAAGGACAGCACACCCCACATCTCCCGGTTGTTCACCCCTGCCCCTTACCCACCCCTACCTTGTAAATATGTTGATAGTTGTTTGTTGTTCTTGTTGTTCCTCTTCAGCATTACATTTATATTTTGATATGAATACTGTGGTGGTCTCTGATTTGCAGCTGGCTATAGGTGCTCAGCTGCAGTGGTGTGCATGGCATCTGGGTTGGTATGGGCATGGGTATGTGTGTGCGTGTGTGTGGGGTGGTGTCTCTGGTGTGGGTGTGGCTTCCAGTCAGTATTGCCGTGTGCTGCCACCCATTGCTGGGTGCTCATGGTGGGTTTGGCTGGTATAGTTCTGTGGTTCATGGGGTTGCAGTGTGCCGGGGGCTGGGGATTCCTGCAGTGCTGGTCACTGTACATGGGTGGTATCTTGGGGTCACAGTTCTGGGAGTGCTGTGCACATGGGGGGGCTGCTGGACACTGGGGTGGTCTGCCCCCTTTGTGTGGCACTCTCAGCTTGCCAGTGGGTGTGCTGCAGTAACACGGCCGGGATGTGCTTTCTTTGCTTATCCCCATGGTCCGGTGGCTGTTCCATCCCTCCCCAAGTTATGCTGTGCTTGGGGTATGGGGGTACATTGTTGGTTCTGCAGTGTGTCCCTGTGCCCATCTATGGCATGGGTGGTGGGCCCCTGCCTACCTCCCTGGTTGTGCAGTTCCATTGCTCTGCTGCTGGGGGTCTCTTTGCTTGCTCGATGGCACCTCTGGACTGCTCAGTTGGGCTGCCTTTGTTGCGCTATGGCATCATCTCTGCTCAGCTTCTCCTTCCTGGCTGCGCTATAGGCGCGGGTTGCCTGCCGATATTCAGGCGGCTGGCTTGTTGCGCAATTGGCTTCTCCATGTTTGAATATCGGCGTCTATTGCGCATGTCGCAGCAATTGACTTAATAACACTCCTGCTGTTGCGCACTTTTGGGCGCAGTTTGAATATCCGGCCCAATATGTCTAACGTTTCACTTGGACAGCTGCAGAGCTTGGTCAGAGATAGCGTACCTGCATAATCATACCTTCTTAAATAGTGCTATCATAAGAGATATACTCCCATATAAGGGCACATTTGACAATAAATACATAAATAAATAAATTCATAATAATAAGGACAAACTATACAACAGCATATGTAACATTTTCTGTTTATAATGGTAAATAAACTTTTACAAGGCATAATACTTAAGAATTAAAAATGCACATTCTATGCTGAGTACTGTACACAAAAATTGTGTTGGTACAATTAGAGTAGATTCAATTAAATATACTAGACTCCATTATTCTATTTCCCAATGGGTATCCATTTCATATATCCACTAGGGGAAAAATCCTATACAGTAATCACTTATTTTTATGACATTTTTGAAATATCACTGTCTCAGCATTTGCTAGCATCAGAAATACAGAGTGCAAACTGATTAATTCCCAACAGACAGACTAATGGCACAGTGATGGGGGCCACTTTGACCCCCAGTCATGCCAATCTATATGTGAGCAGGTGGCTATCCGAATGGCCGTATAGAGATGCCACAAATCCATATTTTTGTGTCTGGATTTGTGGCATTCTTATATAGATGATATATTAATTGTGTGGCGTAGTACTGAGTCCCAGTACACAGAATTTGTCGCATTGTTACAATACATGAATCAGCATGTCAGGTTCAAAAGTACCATCTGTAGTGACTAAATAATCATTTTGGATTTGGAGATCTCCAGACTTGAGGGTGGTGGAGTGGGGACAACACTCCATAAAAAAACCTATAGACAGGAACAGCGTACTACTAGCTAGTAACTGCCACCCACCTCATGTCACAAACAATATACCAAAAGAGCTGTTGATGCATATATTATGAAACTACACTAGACTTGAGGATTTCGCTATAAAACAAAGGAAACAGGTGCAGAGATTTAGGGAGTGTTTCCGTTAACTTTCCCACCACCAGAGACAGGCTGACTGGCCTATAATTGCTAGACTCTTCCCTGCTACCACTTTTGTGAAGCGGGACTACATCTGCCCTCCTCTCCTCCAATCTCCCAGAACCACTCTGAACCACAGAATTTCCTCCTAGATCTATGAGCCCTGTGGTCGCTTTTTATATATATATATGCAGTGATTTTTTAGAGTTTGGAAGATGGGCTTGAGTTCAACTGGGGGAGGGCACCATGACATTTTCTGGTATTCAGGTGGGCCTGTCTAACTCTGAAGAGACCCCATAGCTCCCAAAACTTGAGTTTCAAGAGAAGGCCCCCCCCAGCAAAAGGCCATCACCAAGACCAACACTTGTACAGTCAAAACACACATGCCTACAATCCACCTCCTACCACAGGCTCCCATCTCAGACCTCAACCTCTGCTATTCTGCCCCTATTCAGCGCATACTGCCCACGTAGCTAAGGTGTGTTCATCTGTCTTTGCCAAGCTGTTCCATGATGCTGGTGATACCCCTCCCTATGCACCCAAGCATCCTACTTGTGTTCCAGACTGCCTTATCACACTACCTGGCCTTTACATCATCTGATATGATTACCCCCAGCTCTCTTTCCTGCTTGGTGGTCGTCAATACCACTCCACCCATTTTACACTCTGCCCCTAGGTTTCTGTGCCATAAGTGCAATATTTTGCACTTTTTCACATTGAAACCCAGCTGCCATACTCTTGACCACTCCTCTAGCTTTCTCATGTCTCTGCTCATCCTTTCCACCCTGCCTGGAGTGTCCACCCTATTGCAGAGTTTGGTGTCATCTGGGACCGGTCCTCTTTAATGTCTTCATTAGTGACATAGTGGAGGAGCTGGAAGGGAAGGTCTGCATCTTTGCGGATGACAACTAGATCTGCAACAGAGTGGACACTCCAGGGGGGTGTGTGCAAAGGATGGTAAGAGATTTGAAATGGCTGGAGGAGTGGTCAAAGGTTTGGCAGCTAGGGTTTAATGCAAAGAAGTGCAAAATAATGCACTTGGGCCACAGAAACCCGGGGGTGGAGTACAAAATGAGGGGGAGAGATACTTGCAACAACCAAGCAGGAAAAGGACCTGGGGTAATCATATCGGATGACCTAAAGGTGGCTAGACAATGTGACAAGGCAAATGGGAGGGCTAGCAGGATGCTGGGGTGCTTGGGTAAGGGTATCACCAGCTGGAGGAGAGAAGCGGTGTTGCCCCTATATAGATTACCGGTAAGATCCCACCTGGAGTACTGTGTCCAGTTCTGGAGACCACATCTCAGGAAAGACAGAGTGGAGGCAGTCTAGAGGAGGGCTACCAAGATGGTGCAGGCTCTGCATCAAAAGCCCTATGAGAAAAAGCTAAAGGAGCTCAATATGCACACCCTGGAGGAAAGGAAGGAGTGGGGGGATATGACTGAGACCATTAAATACCTCATGGGGGTGAATAAGGTACAGGTGGGAAGTATTTTTCAGAGAAAAGGGTGCTCTAGAGCAAGGGGTCATGGTATGAACCTGGAGGGGGTAAATTCAGGAGAGATGTGTGGAAGTACTTCTTCACAGAAAGGGTGGTGGATGGCTGGAACAGCCTTCCAGTGGGGACAGAAAAAGTGGTGGGATTCAAGAAAGCCTGGGATAGGCACAAGGGAATCATAGAGGAAAGGAAGGGTGTGGAAGAGACAGTGCCATAGGCCAAGCAGGGTCTGCAGCATAAGCGATCACAGTAAAAATGGGCTGACCGGATGGACCAAGTGGCCCTAATTTGCCATCAATTTCTATGTTTCTAGGTAGGGCACATCCACAGCTCTATCCTGATCTAGTTCCTTGGTTACCCTGTTACAGAAATCTATCAGATTATTTTGACATGACCTCCCCACTGTGAAACCATACTGTCTTGGGCCTTGTAACCCACTAGATTCAAGATATTCCACAGCCCTTTCCTTCAGCAGTTATTCCATTAACTTTTCCACCACCGAAGTCAGGCTGACTGGCCTATAATTGGCAGCCTCCCCCCTGCTACCACTTTTGTGTAGTAGGACTGCATCCACCCTCCTCCTATTCTCCAGAACCACTCCTGTTTCCAGTGAGCTGTGAAATAGAACTTTCAGAGGTGCAGCCAGTATTTCTTTGAACTACCTCAATACCCTTGGATGCAACCCATCTGGCCCTATGACTTTATCCACCTTCAGATTAGCAAGTCCGCAGTTCAGAGAAGAAATCTGTGCACTCACAAGCCATGTATGACTGGACTCCGAAGTTTTAAACAAATGTTACTTTATTTTATTCAGAAAAAGGTAACAGATAAAAATCTGTAATGCTTGATTGACATTGGCTTAGGCCTTGACGTCACCTTGACATCACGTGGAACATCACACCCTGGATGGAAAATGGAAAAATGGCCCCAGCTTGGACAGATGATGGCTGCTCTTCCTCCAGCTATGTTAGTCCTCAGAGTGCACTTCCTCCTCTGCCTCCCATATATGTCCCTGCTCCTGGGGCGCTGTATCCCTGAATTCACCTCCCTTACCCCCAGGGAAGGGCTCCCCCAGTAGGGTTAGAGTTGGGACCCTCAATTTGCAGGTCATGCAGGACTGTGATCGGCAGACGGGAGGCAGTGGAGGTGCGACAGCGGGCCCAGGGAGCTATGTGGGCCTGAATGAGTGGCAAGGCATTTGTTCAGGATTTCTGCCTTTTCCTGGTCCCCCTCTGCACAGTCCTCCCCTTCTGTTTTTAATCTTACAATCCCACCCCAGTCTTCCTTTTTTTTCAATTCCATACCTAAAAATTGTCTTGTCCCCTTTCAATACCTCTTGGACTATTCTCTCTTCAGTTTTCACCTTTGCGCTCCTTACCACTTCCCCTGCTTCCCTTTGTTTCTCCAGATACACCTCCCTATCCTCCTCCCTCTGTGTATCCTATTACCTTCTGAATGCTACCCTTTTTGCCTTTACCTTTTCAGTCTCCTCTTTCAAGAACCAAAGCAGTCTCTTTTTCCTCTTGCTTTTGCTCACTTGTTTGACACAGAGGTTTGTTGCCTTTACTGTGCTCCCTTTCATCTTTACCCACTGTTCCTCCACCCCAGCCATGTCATCCCCTGCCAGGTCATCCCAGAGGCATTCACCCATCTTTTGAAAATCTGCCCTCCTGAAGTCTAGGACCCCTGCCCTATTGTGGTTTGATTCTGCAGTCATCCTTATATTGAACCATACTGTACAATGATCACTGGTCCCCAAGTAGCCTCTCATCTCTCCCCTCATTCTTTGTCACTCTGGTCACGGCCTGTGGAGCCTCTCTCAGGCATCCTGCCTGTTCCTGCCTGCCTGAGGTCCCCTCGACCCTGAGCCGTCACACTCCACCCCCTCTCAACAGCCAGCACCCCCAGCTTAACCCCTCTGGGGTGGGGCCAGCCCTCCTCTTGTGTGCTTTTACAGTTTAGACCCTGGCTGCAGTTGGGGGCCCAGGTGGAGGAACTGGAAGGTCAGGCGAGGTGGATCCGGCAGTGGGCATGGGGGTCAGGTGCCGTCACCTACCCTATGGAGCTGGGCTTTTCCTTGTTCTGGTGTTCTCCCCCCCACGTGGTGCACTCTGATACTTGGTGCATGGCAACCCTGCCTATGTCAGCTACGCTGATGTGCAGCCAATGCACTGCAGTGCCCCCGATTTCCACCGGGATCTGCTGATGCACCGGACATGGCCTAACCCTCCTCCCCCGAGGGAGGAGAGCATCCCAGCAGGCATTTGATCCTCACCCCATCCCTGCCGACCCCCGAGCTCGCTCCCGAACTCAGGTCGCCGGCGTGGTGTGGCATCCAGCGCCTCAACCCTCAGTGTCACTGGGCCGGCCCTTGGCCTCTCACCTTGATGTCTGTAACACTGTCCCTGTTCATGAGTACCAGGTCCAGTATTGTCCCTTCATGTGTAGGTTCCCTGACTAGTTGCCTGAGGAACGCTCCCTGCAGAGAGACTAGGATGTCTCTGCTTCTAGCTGAAGCTGCTGCTGGGAGGCTCCAGTCCACAACTGGCAGGCTGTCGTCCTTCACCAGCAGCACTTCCCCCTTTTCTGCCATCTTGCCAGAGGCTTCCACCAGTACCTTACCTAATTCCTCCCCTTATGCGAGAGGTCTGTAGATCACTCCAGTGTGACTAGAGCTCCATTCCCCATTTCCAGGGTGACCCACTGTACCTCCGTCTCCCCTTGTATTCCCTGTATCTACCCGGCTTTTATGCTTTCCCTCACATAAAGCACCACACTCCCTCCCTTCCTTCCCAGCTGTTCCTTCCTGAACATCGTATAGCCCGGTATGGCCATGTCCCAGTCATGGTTTTCAGTGCACCATGACTCGGTAATGTAGCAGTAGTAAACTTTTATTCATTTTTAATGACTAGGAGACTCAATTGAGAAAGCTCATTTCCAGTGAAGTCCTTTTAAGCAAGATTTCTCAGACTGGTGAAATTTCATAAAATATTTCATAAATATCAAAAGGACATAAGACAAATATGCAAAGTATAAAATATAAATATGACCGGGGATATATACATAATATATATATTTATATATACAATGAGAAAAAATCATCTGAAAATCAACAATTAGTACCAATATTAAAACAAAAATTCTTTACATTAAAGCCACTAAATATGGATTTTAAGATAGATCAGTACAGATGTTTGCACAATAAATTAACTAATATGCATAACAGGACAACACAGTGACTTCTGAGATACCCATGAATAGAACCATTTGTTTTAGCACCCAGGTGGAGTTTATCATTAGGAGGTCTTAAATATTGTGGACTAGAGTTCCACAGATTTGAGCCCATGTTAAAAAAATGGTCACAACATCCAGGTCGGCCTCTGCCACGATGGCCTCTAGGTCTGGAATGTTATTTTCTAGACTTTTAGTATTTGCACACATGACCTTCCAGATTTTGTTTTTATTTATTATTTTTTTTAATTTTCAGATGTTTCACCAGGAAATACATATTGAAAAATAGCTTGTTTCCAGATGCATCCTGGGAGGAGGGGGAAATAGGTACAAAATAGAATAATTGATTATGCAATAAAACAAAAACATCATGTAGAGATATAAAGTTAGACAGTGCAAGGTATGTACATGAGAAATTTGAGTGAACAAGGTACACACACAAAATAATGCATATCGCAAACAAGTAGCATAAGTCTAGGGAGGGAGGTAGATCACTGTAGAAACAGAGAAATGAAACCATTAAATAGATGTAGGTAGAATGGGATAGGGTGTAGTAGTAGGGAGGAGAGATGAGGTGGGGAGGTGAAAGGGAGGTAGAGAACTATTGCGGAAGGGAAGTAGGGGAGGAAGCAGGGAACGGAAGGGGAGAGAAAGAGAATGGTAGGAGTGCAATGTGGAATGGACTGGAGAGGTGAATGAAGGAGGAGGATGTGGAAGGAGAGGTGAAAGGGAGAGGTAGGGGTGGGAAGGGGCTAGGTGTTGAGAAGGAAAAAAGTGCATCAGGGAAGAGCTTAGACTCAGAGTAATGGCATTCACAGGAGGAAGCAGTGTGAGCAAGGAGTAGAGATGAGAGAAAGAAAGCGTTTGGAAGATGCAGAGCGAATGGTTAGGAGGAGAGAATTCCAGAGTTTAGGAAGATATAAAGAGAAGGCAACCTGACCAACAAGAGATTTTCGAGAGATGCTTGAGGGAATGATGGCCTGACTTACAGAGGTAGCGTGGGAAGGGGGCAGGGGGAGAGAACTGAGGTGGGGGGGAGAAGCCAGCCAGAATTTAGAGATGGAAGAGGCACAGTGGGTTAGGCAGTGATTTGCCAGGGAGGAGAGAGAGAGAGGACAGGGTACAAAGAACAGTGGTGATTGAATATACAGATCAATCCTGCACTCACTACCACCAAAAATATCATGCTGCTTGCTGGATATAAAGTGACAAAAAGTTTATTAAAGTGCCAGTGTGGCACATCTGCACTTTAATAAACCTTTTGGCACTTTATATCCAGCAAGCAACATGATATTTTTGGTGGTGGTGCATATGGGATTTGATCTGTACTTTTGTGCTGGCTTTTATCCCTGCACCCCAGCCTGGTGCACTCCTCTTTTTTGAAGCCTTTTTTTTTAACAGTGGTGACTGTGAGGTGGGCAGTCCAAGGCAAAATGGCAGAAGGAATGAAAGAGGGGATCCAGTCTGGATAGGGTGGACTTCACGGCAGCACCATAAACGATGTCACCATAATCAATAACAGGTAGGATCATTTTAGAGATGATATCTCGGTGGGCAGGGAGTGGGATGGAGCTTTTGTTACTATAAAGAGCACTGAGCTTGGGGAGTAGTTTTTTGTGAATATCATCTTCGTGCTGCAAAAAGTCAAGGTGTCTGTCAAGCCAGACCCCAAGGTACTGTACTTTTTTTTTTTTGCTGCAATTTTTCCCCTTTCTGCCAGCTATCCTCAGGATGGTGCCCCCATCCCTGTCCCCTGATGTCCACCAGCCAACTTTGACACAAACTCCCAGAGTTTACCCCCCAGCGGGGTTGGCGGGGTTCCCCAACCCTCACCGAGATCCAGATCCAGTGAGCCAGCATTGTGGCTAGCCAGGAGCGGAGCCAGCGAGGCACCCTCCGCCACTGTGCCACTGAAGTATTTCCTGTGTTCTCCTCATGAGCCGGGAGCATGCAATGACACCAGCGGAGGGGAGTGCATACGCATATCTCTGTGCTCCCTCCAAGTGTGTGCCCCGACTCCTCCTATGCTGTAGTGCGGCACCCTGTCCCCAGCCTCTGCTGGGGGCTGAACAAGTGCGACCACTGAAGACCCCCCTCCCCAGAGAAGGAGAGCAGTTTAACAGATGCTTAATCCTTCTCCTCCCCTGCCGACCCCTGGCAGCCCATGCTCATTCCCGAGCAGGGGTCGCCGGAGTAACATGAGGTAGGGCATCCAGTGCCTCAGCCCTTAGCACCACCGGGCCGGTTCCAAAGTACTGTACTTAAATGATGGTACATCATCAATTGTGACCTCATCTAGGGTGTGGAATGAAGGAAGGGATATGAGTTTGGAGAGCCTCTGTCTGGTACCAAAGGTCATGGCGGCAGTTTTTTTAACATTTAGGGATAGTTGATTTGATCAGTACTACTGCTGGACAGCATCAAAATCAGGTTGGAGCCTGGCTGTTAACTCAGCTGGGGAAGACCCAGAAGCAAATAGGACTGTATCGTCTGCATACATTTCATTTATTTATTTATTAAATTTTGATAATTGGGTCAGCCCGATGGGCCCCAAAGGTCCCTTTTTCAGGGGCGACCCGAGGGTTACATTAAACATGACATGGGATTGGTCTGACAAAATACATAGCCAGAGTCAAGATAACAAGAGTCATACGTTATTACATGGGATAGTGAACAGCAAGGTACATAACATAGAGTCATTTGTTATTAAAGTAACAAGAGTTACATGTGGATGGACACAGATAAGAAGGCAGAGGGAAGGTTATTGAGGACTACAGAGAAAAATAAGGGCTAAAGGCGGCGCCTTGGGGGGGCGCAGGTGCAAATCGGAAGGAGGGAGAAGAGAGACTATCCAATACGAACTGATTGAGATCTGCCTGATAAGTATGAGCTGAACCAGCACATTGAGGAGTCAGAGAGACCTGCTGACTTAAGTTTGTCAAGAAGAAGAGGGTGTGAAACAGTGTTGAAAGCTTTAGCTAAATCAACAAAGATGGCAGAGGTGAGGAGGCCCTGATCCATGCCTGTGTGGATGGAGTCAGTGAGCCAGAGGAGGAATGAGGTGGTAGAGTGGTGTTTATGGAAGCCAGACTGGAAAGGAGTGAAAAAGGAGGAGGAGTTGAGGAAGGGAGGAAGTTGAGACAGCACTAGGTGCTCTTGGAGTTTAGATAAGGTTGGAAGGAAGGAGATAGGGTGGATGTTGCCGGAAGAGTAGGAGTCACCTCCTTTGGGAAGAGGAATAACAGCAGCATGCTTCCAGGTGTCCAGGATGGAGGCAAGAGAGGAGAGGTTTAGAAGGAAGGAGATGGGAAAGGCAATGTCGGAGGCATGGATCTCTCCCATTCTCATTTTCCTCTCTGCTTGTTGCCCACTTTTTTCCTTTTTACCCTCCCTCCTTCCATCCTCTCTTTTTAATGCTCTTGTTCCTTCCCCTATTTATCTCCACCACCCTGTATCTTTTATTAACTGTCTTCCTGGTGGATTCGTCTCCCCTCGGGTTCTCCTTACTTCTACTTTAACCTGGGGGGGGGGCAGTTTCTGACTTCCTGATTCCTTACACACACACACACACCTACCTTGGCTAGTTTAAATGTCATTGAAGTAACATTTAAACCATCCCTGAGGACTGTGGTTCCCCTCCCAGATGGATGCAGGCCATCACCCCTATAAAGGCCCTTATCCTCCCAAGTGGGTTCCCTTCTTCTGCACCATTCCTTCCGCCATGAGATGAAGCTTCTGGAGCAGAGATCCCTCTCCTGTCCCCTGTCATAGACAAGCAGCACCTCAGCGAAAGCCATTGAGTGAGCAACCTAAGACCCCTCCACAGCTCCCTAAACTCCTCCTGCACTATCTCAGCCCCATCCCCAGCTATGTCATTAGTCCCCAGGTGGACAATGATATCCAGCTCTCCCTCCCCTCCTGCTGCCCTAGCAATCCTCAGGATCCACCTCCATTCCATCCAGGCCATGGCACCTAGTGGGCATCCACCTCTACCTCAAATCTGGCAACCACTCATTAATTAACTGGGCCCTGACTACCCACCCTTATCGTGTAATCGACGCTGGTCTACTCCCTAATGCCCTGAGTGACCACCATATTATATACCTAGTCCACAAAATACACTGCCCTAAATCCCCCCCCAAATTTCTATTTCAACGATCCTACAAATCCCTCAACCGCACCCCCTTACTCGATGACCTTGCCCTCGCAAACTGGGTCCCCCCACATTTAAACTTCTCCATTGATGATGCCCTCCTACACTTCCAAACCACATTCCTAAATGTCTGGGATACTCATGCCCCACTATGTTGCACAAGGGTACGCGGAAACCACCTGCCATGGATCTCCCAAGAACTAATAGAATGTCAAAACGCTCATGACAAAGCATGGAGAACTCACAAATCCTCATGCCTCCCTCAGTACCTCTCCACATACTGCATGCCCACAACAAGGGCACCAGAAAAACTTGCCTAGCTAAAGCAGATTACTTCACCTCCTTCCTGCAATCAAACTTAAATAGTCCATCCAAATTCTGGAAGGTCATTTATTCCCTATTCTCCCTTCCAGCTGCCAACCCCGCTCCTCTCCTGCTTGACAACAACACCCTCCTCTCAGATCCCCACTCAGTTGCCACCGAGTTCAACACTTATATCACGACATGTGTGGCATCTCTCCTCTCTGCCCTACCAACCCATGTACCCCAGGGACCCACCGCAGGAACAAAGAAGACACGTGGGTCTTACACCTTCTCCTTCAAAGACATTACACCAGCTGAAGCCCTAGATGCTCTACTTACTCTCAACGCATCAAAAGGCAAACCTCCTGATGGCTTGGACCCCAAACTCCTCTACCTATCCACCCCACCATAGCAACCCCGCTTGCAAACCTCCTAAACCAGTCTTTTGCCACCTCAGCTGTCCCCCTAACTTGGAAACGTGCCATTGTCATCCCCCTCCCCAAAGGGGGTGCCCTCACCTCCACTTCTAACTACCGCCCTATCTCTGTTCTCCCAAGTTTTGCAAAACTTCAAGAACACCTTGTACTCGAACAACTTACCTCCTTTCTCACAGACTCAAATTTCGTCATGCCCTTCCAGTTAGGATTCAGGAAGGGGCACTCTACAGCCTCCTACCTATTAAGGCTCACTGATGCCATCCTCTCGGGAATGGATAGAGGGCAGTTCACCTCAGCCATCTTCATAGACCTTGCTAAAGCTCCCCTGGGTCTGTGTGGTGGCTGCTTGTGTTTGTCTGTGTCTGTAGCTTAGTTTTTGTGGATTTACATGTTTTTCTGCTTGTGGTAACTATACCATTCTTGCTCACTACATCCGTGAAAGTCTCCTGGACTGGATTTCTGCAAAAAAATCATCATCAGGTATCTTTATTTTCATTTTAAAATCAACTTTTTGGAATCTATCCCAAGCAAAACACAAGTGACGCAACTACATCTGACAAACTTGGTGACTCTGGGTCCTGCTGGAATCCACATTTTCATCTGACCTGCTCCATGATCTGTATGTGGGCGTTTCAGCAACCTGTTTGAATGACAAAGAAGCATACAGACAAAGGGATTTCACACCCTGCATATGTGCAGGCACAGTTAATCACCTTCAGGAATTTTAACATTTCAGTGACTCTGGACCTCAGCTGTTGATCATTCTTTTGGCTTTTGACTTAACCACCAGGTACCTATCTGCAAGCGACTGGGTGCAACTGACAAGCTACAACAAGGATAAATGGGCATATCATCCTCTATTACTAACAATCTCCTTGCTCTGGGTCCCTAGAGCGCCTGCACTGGTCCAAGCCGCATAAGCCTCAGAGTGTAATTCAATTGACTACAAAGTACAGCAACTGTCTCTTAAACTCCTACTCTTCTCCTCTTGATATCAGGAAGTGTCCACTCAAATCCTTGGCCCTGTCTCCTACAGTACAACAAAGCCTGCCAAAATGGAGGGGGGCTCAAAATTGCTACCTTAAACATCTGCAGTCTCCTCCCAAAACTGGCCTCCCTTCAAATCTTTGCCAGCCAACACAACCCGGATATCCTTGCCATCATGAAACTTGGCTGACACCTAATACTCCAGATCATGCCATCTCTATACAAGGCTACAAGATATTCAGGCTGGATAGGACCTCAAAAGGGTGGTGGATGTGCAATCTACATAAAGGACTACCTCACCTGTCTCCCTGGTTCTTATCCCACCACAGAAACCTCAGTGCAACTCCTCCCTATCAAGATACTACTTGGTGCCCAAACAAAGTCCTCACGATTGCTGCTGTCTATATCCCACAAAAGATCCTGATTCCGGCCTACAGGCTGTCCTCGAGTTCATAAGTACACAACCTTCTGACATGAACTCCTTCTCCTTAGGGACTTTAATATAAATTGGCTTGCTCCTGATGCAGGGTCAAACAAAGATGCCATCCTAGCAGCAAATTTAACACAAGTGGTAAACTCCCTACCAGGAAAAACTACAAATCAGGGACCAGCACCCTCATTGACGGATTCTTACCAGCCACCTACCGTATAACCAATGTAAGTGTTCTCCTGACTCGCTCAGTGATCACTCTCCAATAATATGTACCTGGACAAATAAGTTTAAGTACGCCTCCAAAAACCATCTATAGCAGAGAGTCCTACCTTAGCAACCTTACTCATCTCAAGACCTCTCTTAGGCAGATAGACTGGTCCTTGATTTACAAAACTCAAGATGTTGACCTAGCCCTTGATTACTTTATTACTACTTTCAACACTGCCCGTGACACCTATGCACCAGTAAAAAAGCACAAAATCAAAGCACTCACAAATCCCTGGCTCACGGCAAAGCTATTGGCACAACTCAAAAGTAGGGATCACCTCTGGGCCACTGCAAGAGCTACTGGCACTCTGTCAGACATTCAAAAGTATTAACAGGCTCGCAACCACTGTACTAAACAGATCCGCTTGATGAAGAGCTCCTACTTCAAGAATGCCTTCTCCAACTCCTGGGGCAAAGGGAAATCCTTCTGGGACAACATAAAGAATATCATGGGTCAGCAGTCCAAATCCTCTCCTACTATAATGAATTTGGATGGAACCACTACATTAGACCCAGAGATCATTGCAAACACCCTAAATTATACCTTCACGGACCTCAGTGGTGTCCTCTCATCTGATTTCTTTATTGATGCTGACCCTCCAATTTCTACTTCTACTACTGCCTCTCCAACCAAACCACCCTTCCATTTCAAACTAGTAAAGGCACATGAAGTCTATAAATATGTAAAGAAGGCCATTTCTAAGTCCCGAGCAAGCAGCGACACTATTGATTAAACTTCTGTCCCTCACTCTGGAGGAATACTGCTCCCCTCACAAAATGTTCAATCTCTCCTCTGCTACAGCCAATTCCCTAGGAAATGGAAGGCTGCAGTTGTCGCTCCAGTGCACAAAAGTGGTGATAAGTCACTGCCTGGTAACTATCGCCCAATATCAATACTACCACCTCTCTCTAAGGCCCTTGACGGCGGTGGCGGACCAACTTTCAGACTACCTGGAAAAGCACAACATCCTATGCACTCAGCAGCATGGATTTAGGAAAGGAGCGGCACATCGACTGCCCTACTTGAATTCTCAGGAGCAATCCACAATGCCATGGACAAAGGAAACCTAACTGGAGCAGTCTACATTGACTTAACCAAGGCATTTGATACAGTTCACCATGGCCTACTTATCAAACAACTTCTATCCCTAGGGCTCTCGCAGGGTCCTGGTGACTGGGTAAAAAATTACCTTGCTCAGCGCTCTCAATCTGTAAAAGTAGTTGGAGTTCTCTCAGACTCAAAACCGGTTCGCTCAGGAGTTCCCCAGAGATCCATCCTGGGCCCCCTCCTTTTCAGCCTTTTCCTAAACTCCCTCCCCAAATCCTGCCCTGAACAATTAATCCTCTATGCCGATGATCGTGATTCTTGCCACTCATAAAGATCCGAACCTCTTACGTCTCAACCTTCAGCATGCTTTTTCCAAAGTTGAGATGTGGTTCCTTGAACATAAGCTGGTTCTAAACCACAAAAAAACTAAATCCATGCTCTTCTTTAACCCGCAAAACAAGAAACTGCAAGTCCCACTCACCATTAATACATACCTGGGAAATACCCTTGAACAAGTGCCAATTTTCAAATATCTTGGAATCAGCTTTGATCAAGGCCTAACCTTTGCAACTCGCATTGATAGTACAGCAAAACTATTAATCAGCGAATGGGATTCTGTATCGGAACCGACAGCTTTTACCCATTCTGCACTGAGGATTGCCATCCAATCTTCTATCATCTCAGTCGTTGACTATGGCTTAGTTATATATGGATCTGCCACTACTATAGCACTTGAGTGGCATTACAACATCCCTAAATAAGGCCTGTCGGCTGCTCACTGGTGCACATAGCGCACTCCACACACATGAACTCTATGCTGACTCAGGTTGGTTGCAACTCTCAAACTGAATAAAGTACCTTACCTGCCTGATGGCGAAAAAATCCACTCTGGGCCTCGCTCCACACTGTATCCAAGACCTGTTATGCCCGAGCGCTAGCACCCGTTTTACCAGAAGATCAGAACACCAGCCTCTCCAAGTCCCCCGATGCTGGACTTCTCAGGGACAAAGATCATTTGCCTATCGTGCCCCCAGCTGGCTAAAAGCCCTCAGCACTCATATTACTGCCTCCACCTCTCTAGGTATTTTCAAATCAAGGCTTTTTCTCACCTTGCCACCTCCAGCTCCTGTGACTGCCCTGATTAAACCTCTATTTTCTCACTACCCACTCTGTTCCGTTATCTGACAAAGACATGTTTGGGAAACCTTTTCTCCTGCTATTGTCTGCTCCCCACCTTTCACTAACCTCTCTGTTCTGGACTTTTCCCTATTTGTTTCTCCTAATCTGGCATGACCTCTTTCTTGTAATAATAATGTGATTATTGATATCTGATGTCCCTTTGCACAAGTGATTTGATATGTATTTGTATATGTTTTCTTGCTCTTGACACAACACAAATTGTTGTGTTATCTATGTAACCTTTTGTACTGTACCTAATTGACGTGGAACCTTTGTAAAAGAGCCTCTGGCTCAAAGGTAGTAATTCCTAGAACAATAAACTAAAGCTAAGCTAAACTAAACTAAAGCATTCGACACGGTCTTCCACCCCTTACTGTTATCTTGCCTCTCTGAGTCAGTCCTCTCTGTTTCCGCCACCAACTGGTTCGGCGCCGACCTCACAAGGTGAATGCAATCAGTTAAAATAGCTGACGCCTTATCATCCTCCCTCCCCATGACTACCTGAGTCCCTCAGGGGTCGGTTCTCGGACCCATTCTGTTCTCCATTCTACTTAACGACCTGCCTCATACCTGCTCATCTGCATACATCCAAATGTATGCTGACAACACTGTCCTGTTCTCCACCAGCTCTTCCCTGGAAGAGGTTGAAACTACCCTTCAGACTGATTTAAACAAAGTTTAGCTCTGGTTTAGTTCTCACCAGCTCTCCCTCAATGCAAAAAAAAAAGTCACTATGACCTTCGGCATGAGACAACGCCTGTCCAGGCTCCACTCCCTTCCCACCTACCATACCCTGGATGGGACAACCCTTGATGAAGTAAATACCTTTCAGTACTTGAGGGTCTGGCTCGACTGCCATCTATCCTTCTCTGACCACACTGACACCTTACTGAAAAAACTGCGACCTATGCTCGGTGCCCTCTTCAGGAATCGTAGTGGCCTCCCACTCCCTGTGAGGTGTGATCTAGTCCAGAAGATGATACTTCCTTCTTTAGACTACTGCAACATAGTCTACAGTGCCACTTCCAAATTTACCTTATCCAAACTGGACGCCCTGTTTCATGCTTTCTGCCGTTTTGCTGTCACTGTCCCCTTCCGCACCCATCACTGTGTCCTCTACCGATCCCTTGGTTTTACATACCTTGAAAATCGCCGCTTACTGCACTGCTCAAAATTTGCCTCAAAATTCTGTCTTGCTGCCCTCTCAGCCTACCTTAATGACTTACTAGCCTCACACCCTACTCATGCCCTTAGAGCCTTTGACTCCCGCCAACTATTAATCCCTCGGCAGAGGTCCGCTTCCAGCCAAGCAGTGTTCTCATACCACCTCCATCTACTCTGGAATAAGCTCCCCCCTCAAATTCGCCTCTCCTCCTCTGCCCACTCCCTATCTACCGGCCTAGCAAATTACTTCATGGTATATTGTTCCTGCACGTGATCCTCTGCTCGTGCGAACCCGAGTACCCCCGTTCTCCCCCGATTGCCTGACCAGTGGCACCTAGCTTATGCTTGGATGCTGGCTTATTGCATCATGCTCTGCACTTATTGTTTCGTCTTCTGTCCTGTCATTTTAATCCATTTGTTTCCTCATATTAAATGCACCAGATGTTTTTACCTAGGTTGCATTGTGCCCACGACAACCCATGTAAAGTGTTTTGAATGTAATCCTCCTCTCGTTGACTATCTATGTAAATTGTGTCTCATTTGATAACCTGCGTGTTATCCTGTCCCCTATTCCCCCTCCCCCCCCAGGGCGCACCAAGAGACGAGCAGATTGTTGCTCAGTGTGTCTTTCCTGGTGAAACATTTTTAATAAATAAAACTAACTTGTTTCTCTCCCCCCTTTTCCAATTTCTGAATCTGTTCCCCTCACAATCGAGTCCCCCGCCAGAAGCTGCTTCTTCCTCCTCTGGGGTCCTCTACTACCCTCCTTGGCATGTTCACTATGGAGAGGCCTCACATCATCCTTGGTCATTACCTCAGGTGCCTCCTCCTGGCAGTGGCATAGGAATTACTGTATATACACTGGTACTGGTTGAGGAATGTGCCTCTATCCCACCACCCTCACCTTTCCAGAGCCCACCATCGTCCAGTCATTCCACCTCCTTGACAACCTCTGAGGTAACAGTGGAAGACTTGGTGGCCCCCTGGGCGGGGAAAGAGGTGCCCTGAATCCTAGCCAACTTGCCCTGCAGTCTAGTGACCTGTCCCTCTACCCAGAGAGGTGTGTGCTGATGGGGTGGTACTGCAGTCTCCAGAGGGTCTCTCTGAAAATTGCCGCAACACAGCCACTGCACTGCTCCACTCTCAGCATTCTCAACCTCTGTTCTCCCTGTCTTACCTGGAAATACTTTTGTAGCCTTACCCGTGATAGGGTGTTTCTAGTTTTCCCCTGTTTTGTTTATTTCTATTTGTGTTCCCCCATGCCTTGTTTAAATCTTTATATATTCCTACACCAGATTGGTGTTGTTCCTATTCCCAGTTTTGACCTACCTTCCACCCTTTCCAGCAATGACTGTTACACAGTAGTGAATAGGTGCCTGCCCCTAGTCGACCATCAGAATCCCCACTTCTCCGCTTCCTCCTGCTGATGCCTGCGATACCTGGGATGCCAGACAACTGTTCCACTCACTCACTCACTGGACTTGAATGTGCCGGACATGTTGGCAGTGGTTGCCTTTATGCAAGTCCTGCTCTCTTCCTGGTTGCACCCAGTATCTGAGGCCCCAATTCAGACAATTAGCACCCCTCCCCCAAACTACAGGGCTAGACACAGGTCTTAAATGATGGCCCCCTAATTATGGCCAATTCTGACGGATCTCAGATTTACCCTTTACTCATTAATATAATTCAATCAAGTATCACCACAACTTACTCCACCTATGTTGCTTCCAAAAAACATAAGCCTTTTTTGTCCCTCCTGTGGCAAATACAGGCAGATTCTGTGCAAGGCAACATCTGCAGGAAAAGTAATCTTGTTTGGGGGATTCTTTTCACAGGTGACAAACTCCAGGGTAAAATACTCAACCATCTACATATGGTGTACAGATGTCCAGACACCATCAGAGACAGAGCTGTGTCCAGTTACCAGAAACTGTGTACTCCACACCTCACCACCTAGTTACCCCCCCCATCCTGCTGGAACCCACAAGTGCGGCAAGTGTAAATATTGTCCATACATTAGGAGAACAGGTACCTTCATGAATCCAAAAACAGGGGAAACTGCCCAAGGGAGGAACTTTACAACCTGTAGCATGAGTGGTTGTGTATGCTTTCTTGAGTGTATATGTACTGCATATTACATGGGGTGCATGATACAGGAGTTTATAACCTGTATTGGTGAACATTTGAGGACAATTCAAACACAGAACCATAGCCATGCCACAAAACAACATCGATTCTCTAATGTAATGGGCAGACATGGTATTTCATTTGCATTTATTTATTTAAAAAGTTTAACCAGGAAGTACATACTGAACTGGTAACAGTTTGTTTCCAGATGAGTCCTGGGGTAGAGGGGATAGGGAGATAGCTAACAATATAATGACAAGGTAAACACAAATAAGTAATACAAACAGGATCTAGCATGTAAAGCAAAACAGTAAATGAAGCCAAACAAGAGAATTAAAACATTCTCAATGTATACAGAAAGAATATAAAAACTGGAACAGCAAGAAAGGGCAAGACTAGAGAAAGGAGGAGGGGTCAAAGGCAGTTGCAAGTAGGACAATGAAAGTCAGATAGAAGAGCCTTTAGGGAGGAGGTAGAAGAGGCAGAACGTATAAAAAGGGGAAGGGAGGACCAGAGCTTAGGAAAACAATAAGAACAAGCAGATTGACCAACAATAGATTTTCTAGGAGGGATATTAAAAGAATGGAAATTATTGTTACAAAGAGGATAGTAGAAAGGATGAGGGGAAAGAAGGGATTTGAGATAAGAGGGAAGGGTGTCATTTGTGGGTATGGAGAAAGTGACACCAGGACCACTGGGAGAAATTGGGAATGACTAATTGGAAGGAGACAGCTACTGCATTTATACTCTTGGAGCCAGATATTCAAGTTGAGCCATGCGCAATAGGGTTGCACCTGCGCAAGTCTGAAAATGTGCTATTCTGCGATATTCAGCAGGAGGCAGTTGTGCCCCCCAAATCATGCTGAGCAACAGCGCAATGATAATGAATGTATGCGCAACAGAAGGGGGAGGAACCATGCATAAGTGGCGCAGTGTGATATTCAACAACATGCGCCATGCGCAATAGGGGAGTCAGTGGAAGTTGTGCCATAGCGGAAATGAGCCAAAATAAAAGGGAGCAAGGGAGAGGCACAAGAAGGCTACAGGGAAGGCACAAGAGGCTAAACTCTAGCAAGAGAAACTGGGCAGCAGGGACACACAGGGCAGGCTAGGGAAGGGCACCTGGAACCCACAGGCTCAGGGGAAGGTGTGGGGAGCCACAGTGCAGAAGGGGGAAATACTTGCCACACAGAAGTGAGGCCAGCACAATCAGCTGTTCCAGGTGCAGGGGAAGTAGCAGCCAGGACAGTGGGGGGAATACAGAAACAGCTACCGGGGGGGGTGAACACAAGCCAGGGACATGGCCAGTGCCACCATCCAGATGGAGGCAGTAATGAGGGGGGTGAGAAGGCAGGCAGCAGGGGGGCATGGCCATGGAAGGGCCCATCGGCAGTATGCCCCCAACAGGCAGTACCAAGCCCGCACCAACTTCGAGCTGTATGGTGATATGGAGATCATGGACCGGTACCGCCTGCATCAGGCAATTCTGAGGTGGCTCTGTGAGCTGTGCAGTGATGTGATGCAGGCACCCATACAAAGGAGCCATACTCTGTCAGTGGAGATGAAAGTGACAGCTTGCACGTGCTTGCTCGCCATGGGTACCTTCCAGAGACCAACTGGGGACACCACAGGCATAACCCAGTCGGCCACGTCATGCCACCTCACCCAATTCCTCAGCGCACTGCTGCCACATGCTGCGGAGTACATCCATTTTTCCAGCACACCGGCAGAGTGCACAGCAAACATACAGGAGTTCCACAGGGTAGCACGTATGCCTGGCATGCTAGGGGCAATAGACTGCACCCATGTGGCCATCCACACACCACCTGGCCACAAGGGGGCTGCATATATAAATCGCAAGGGCTATGCCAGCATCAACTGCCAGATGGTGTGCGATGCCAGGGGGCACATAATCAATGTCTGTGCCACGCACCCTGGAGGAGCACATGATGCCTTCATCTGGCACCAGTCGGCACTGTGCCACAGATTCAAGAGTGGGGATATCCCCACTGGCCACCTAGTAGGTGAGTATGTAAACCACATGGACAATCATAGGGCCTGGGGGGGCATGGTCAGAGGTGACAGGGGTAGCTGCCTACATGGCCCGGGGCAGGGCGATGCTGATCACCAAATTAACCTCCCCCTTCTACACACAGGTGATAGTGGATACCCACTCCTTCCCTGGCTTCTCACACCCTACAGGCAGCCCGCGACCCCATCGCAGCAACGCTAAAATGAGGCACACGCCACCACACGTAGTGTCATTGAGCGGCTGTTCGGGATGCTGAAGGCACATTTTCGTTGCCTGGACACTTCCGGAGGTGCCCTACAGTACAGCCCCTAAAGGCCTGTGGGCTATTCCTGGCCTGTTGCATCCTGCACAACATGGCCAATGAATGTGGGATAGCCATACAGGTCGAAGAGGGGGACAGCGATGGGGACGATGAGGACGCTGGTGACAATGGTGATGGGCAGCCCCCCACCTTAGGCGACAGGACCCCCAACTGCTCTGGCTGGCACAGCTGCAACCAGGACACCATCATGGAGGAGCACTTCAGCCAACCCAGGTAAGTCATGGGGCCATGTGCAACCACGAGTGGCTAAGGCACAACCCACAAACATGCATGGACACACACCAGGGGGGCATACCATCAAGGGAACTGGCTGGGCATGGAACCACACACACCACCAGGGATGGGTAAGGTCTAACATGCCACACACACACACACACACACACACACACACAATGCACCAGACATGCACAAAGGGTAGTAGGCACACTGACCCAGAATGCCACCCCTAGCCACACATGTCCACAGACCACCACACCCACTGCCTGTCATTGTGCATGTGTCAGATGCTGAGCACCATTGCACACTGGTGTACAGTGCAATGCAGGCATCATCATGCACATGCAACTGCAGACAGCAGCTGGGAGGGTGTGCAGATGGACTGTGTGTCCATGTGCAGGGCTGGGTTCCCACCCGTGCATTGCCCGCTGAATGACACAATGCACACAGGGCAGCACCAGACAGTAGCCATGTTGGGAAACAGGTCAGTCGTAACACAGTGCCCCGACCACCACGGATGCATGGGGGACCCCACCGAGACCTGCCAGCACTGACAGGCTGCCTACTAGCCTCATGGGGTGGCACCGATGGTCCCCCAGGGGTTTCACTGCGTGAACATGACTGTGCTCATGCAGGGGTCTGCAGCACACAAAACATGCCTGTGCCAGGCATGCTCGGGATGCCCACAGCTGAACCCAGTGTTGACAAGGATGGTGTCACATGACGCCAGGAATGGGGGGTGGACAGTGCACTGTGTGGTGTCTGTGACGCATGGGCAAATAACTGTGTGCCCATTGTGGCCATGACAGCAGTGAATGCCTGTGTCTGCCTGTCAATGGCAGTGGTCACATCCTCCCACAACCGGTCCATCCCTGCCACGATCAGAGCGGTGTCTCTGCTGCGATGCTCCTCTGCCCACTCCAGAGCTGCACGCAGTGCATCCACTGATGTCACAAGCTGCATCTGCTGGTTGACTGATGCTTGCAGTATGCGGGTGTACTCATCCAAGAGGTCATCTGCCTTCTTGGCATCCTGTTCCTCAGGGTGTGCGTGGCCCTGATGCTCAGCACCCCTTGAGGGTGGGCACTGCACACCAGGACCAAGTCTAGGCATGTCCACAGGTGGTGCACTGATGCCATCCCCTGACACTGTACCCCCAAGCCCATTTTCCGACTGATGATGCTGCCCCTCCGGCTGCCACTCCCCAGGGCTCACTGGTGCTGCCGCAGTGGCTGTAACAGTCCCACTGTCCTGTACACACACCAGTGCTGCCTCACTGGTGCTGACAGGCACAGGCTGGGACTGTGATGACATGCAGGCCTCCATGGCATCACCACCCACAGCCATGGCCGTGATGTTACCTGCTATGTGGTCATCCCATAGCACACACGTGTCACTGTCCATGGTGTTAGTAACATCATCATCGGTGACAGATCTGGCACCAGCCTGAGTCACACCATGCTGGCATCCGTGGATGCTGGCACACTGGGACATGGGCAGGGCCTCCTCCGCACCTGTTCCAACAACATCAGTGTGGACAGCCAGGCGGGCCCACTTTCGCACTGAGCTGCGTATACCTGGAGGTGGATGGGCCCTCCTCCATCTCCATCTGACTAGTCTCAGTGGACAGACCCACCACTGCTGACCCATGCAGATGCTCAGGATCTGTAAGAGAAAACAAAGTCGCGTTACTGCATGTGACCTACCCTGCCCACCCAATAGACAGACCATGACCTACCATGCAGTGATGGGCTACCATTCATCTGGAAGCCACCACCCAGAACACCCTCAATGGCACAACGCTGCATGCTGCCAGCAACCCTCTCCTCCTATGGGGTCAGGCGTAGCACCTCTGGCTGTCCCCCACCTGTCGCAGCTCATGCTGCCCTGATGGCAGCCACCTTCTCCTTTATTCTCCTCCTTTTTGTGCCCATCTTCTTCTCACACTCCTGTATGGAGCGCTGGTGGCTGCCATGCAGGTTCACTGCATGTGCCACATCCTCCCATGCAGCAGCACGGGCCTGTGGTGTTCTCTGCCGTCCATTGAAAAACATCTCCTGATCCAGGTAGGCCTCAAACAGGACATCCATCTTGGCCTTGGTAAAATTAGGCCTCCTCCTCCTCCCACCACTCTGTTCCTCCTCTCCCACAACTCACTCGGTCATGATTTAGCCTGTGAGAATGAAAGTTGTTACTGGTGACTGTGCAGTCCCATGCATGTCCCAAAATCCACAGTCCACACTCCCAAACAGCATGCAACTCACCAATAGACTCCAGGAACCAACTATGGCCAGTACAGTCCAATGTCGCACTTTTACAGCGCAACCCATGCAAATGAGGTGAGGCGCAACTTTAAGTGGATGCAAATTGCAGTGCTGCACCATTGAATGGCTGATTAGCTGATTTGTATATGATGGCTGAATATCGTGCTGTTGTGCTTTGTGCAATTGTGTTGAACGTGATGAGCCAAGGGTGCAGTTCTGTGACATGCGCAGTACACACCTAACTACGCATGCCCAGGTTGCTGACGCAGGTGCCTGCCATGCTGCTGATGTGCTGTGTGTGGGAGGCAATGCAGAGCATGGCCACCATTGTGCCAGTGGCACTACAGCGATGTTCACCTATATGGCACTGTGGCACTGGGGCATCGTAGGCTCACTGGGGCAACAGCGCAGTAGGCTGCTACTGGATGTAGCACACAGGCACCCAATCATGCTACACGCATTGGGATCAAATCACACTGTGCCTGTCCGTGCACCAGAGACCCTTGACCCTGTGCCTGACCTTTGCCCCCTAGGCACCATGCGTCAGGCATGGGTGCACCACTATCATGCTGTTCGGTGACAGTGATAGGGAATGGCAGCACTGTACCATGCAGCATCTGCATGTGGTGGAACCGTGCTGCAGAGCGCCATTTTGAACCTACTGAGCAAGAGAGATGGCATGGAAGAGAGCTGCCCAGTGGAGCCAGATCAAAATGGCAAACCTGGTTGCCATTGTTGAGCCACTTTCTGGACCACTGTTTGTGGAAGCACCCCTGGACAGGTCCAGGAGCCAGGTGTGGCAGGAGGTGGCCAACACCCTGGAGGAGGCCACAGGAATGGGGTGGATGGTGGAGCAGTGCCACCACAGGTATGGGGACCTGAGGCGGAGGGACCCAGACCTGCTTGCCCACCTGTGGGCACGTGCCAGGAGGGGCACGGTGCCACGGCCAGGTGAGTGTAACATCCATACACTTTTATCTTCCATATGGGTATCACGGTTGCATGTGTCCGGAACATGGGGGAGGGACCATCCGATGTTGGCTGTGGTGATGTCATCAGGGTGTGGGGTGGGTGGGTCTGGCTGTGTGGGATTGCACACACATGGAGGCAGGGGGACTTTGCTACAGGATTGTACTGATGTTCCTTTCTCCATGTTTGCACCTTAGGGCTGGAAGAGAGATGGCTGGCGAGAGAGCAGTGCCGCCAGCTGAACAACCAGAACAATCGGAGGGGCGAAGGTCCACAGCACCACAGGGACCAGCCTGATGATGGTGAGTGCCTTACCTCCATGATTACTACTGCAAGCTGTGTAACAGGGCAGGCAATGGGGCATGGCCACTAGACACCACTGCCATGTACACAACTTGTTACAGTCAGCACTGTCCAGTGGCACTGCATGTCTGGGAGTGTGTCAATGGTGGTCCATGCATGCACCGGGCACATGGCTATGCCACTGCCTTTGCACCACATAGCCATGTCACTAAACAGCCATGGTGGTGCTGTGCAGGACTTGGCCAGTGGGTGTGTGCAGTGGTCCACATGGCTGTATGCGTCTGGGTGGGCAGGTCTTGTGGATGTGATCATTGTGGGTGGTCACACATCATCACAGAGGCATGTCCCATGGCCGTATGCCATGCACAGTGGGTGGGCTGTATGGGGCTGTGCATTCACAACTATTGACTGTGCTCTCTTGTCCTAGGTGTCCGCCAGCTGCAGGCAATCCGGGAGGCACTGCAGAAAATACTGACCATGGCAAGGGCATCACTGGACATCCTGCGAAGGATTGAGCGGCTGGGGGTCCAGCGGAGACATGGGAGGCAGAGCAGCTGGAGTGGGGAGTGGGCCTCCCACTGACCATCTATATGCCCTTGATCTCCCCTACCCCACTGGACCCACCCTCACACCCCTCCTTTCCTCTTCCCATTTGTTCACCCCTGCCCCTTACCCACCCCCACCTTTTTTGTGGCCCTTCCCCACACATTTGTACATAGTTGTAAATAGTTTTGTTTGATGTTTTTGACTACAGTTCTTTTGATATGAATACTGTGGTGGTCTCTGATTTGCAGTGAGCTACAGGTGCTCAGCTGCAGTGGTGTGCATGGCGTCATGGGTGGTGCAGTCATGGGTATGTGTGTGTGTCCATGGGAAGTGACTATGGTGTGGGAGTAGCTATCAGTCAGTGTCTGTGGTGTGTGTGTTGTTCTCTGTGCACTGGATGACTGTGTGCAGTGGTCTGTGGCATGCTCTGTGTCCATGGTGCACCTGTCAGCCCGTCCATGGCCTGTGCAGCTGACACCCTTGCATGTCTGTGACCTGCACGGTCTTCTGGCATGTCAGTGGTGGCTGTCCATGCAGGGCAGCCACTGTGCCCATCACAATGCTGGGTTGCCCCCTGCCACTTGTGTGGTGCATGTCTGCCTTGGGTGACACTGTGGCCTCTGTGGTTGTTGTCCCACCTCCATGCTGTGGCTTGTGTGTGTTGCAGGGGATGTGCACCACTGTCTGTGACTTGTGCTCCGGGCAAATGATGGTGGCGTACAGGTCCACAGCACCTGCACAGGGTGGCTGGCACTCCTGTGCCATGGAGGACTGCTGGCCGTGTGTACACAGTTTCCATGGGACCACGCTGGGGGCTTTGTTGCCCCGCTACTGCGTCCCTGTGTTGTTGTGCCATTGGGTATGGGTGGGTGTTTGTCCATGCACTGTATGCATACGGTGTGGTGCATGCTTCCATGCACCACTGTGGTGTCTGTGCTGGCTGTTGTGGCCAGTGCTGGGTTGGGGTGTGTCCTTGGGAGGGTGTGCAAGGTACTGTACCACTGGTGGTGGAGTCCGGGGCATGCCCTGTCACATGTGGGGTACCTCGTGTGCCGACGCATCATCGGTCTCTCAGCTGTACCTTGGGGGGGCTGTGCATGGTGGCAGTGTGTATGCCGTCGTTGCATCGCTGTGTGCTGCCACCTGCTGATGGATGCTCATAGTGGGGCTGCCTTGCATGGTTCTGTGGTGCACAGGGTTGCATTCTCACAGTGGGGATGGTGGCATGCATGGGGTATCCTGCGGTGGTGGACACTGCTCCTGGGCAGGGTGTCTGGGGGGTCACGGTGCAGGGTGTGCTATGCATTGGGGGGATGGTGTGGCACAGGGTGGTTGACCCTCCTTGTGTGCTGGTCACAGCTTGCCAGGGGATGTGATGGGGCACCATAGCCCAGCTGTGGGTTGGTTGCTTGTCTCCATGGGCCAGTGGTTATTCCAGCCCTCCTCCAGTTATGCAGTGCATGGGGTGTGGAGGGATGATGTCTGTTCTGCTGTGAGTTCCTCTGACCATCTGTGGCATGGGTGGTAGGCCCCTGCATCCCTGGTTGTGCAGTTGCATTGCTGCCCTACTGCTGGGGGGCATCCCTGGTTGCGCTATGGTGCCTCTGGACTGCTCAGCTCTAACATCCCTTCTTGCACTATGGCGCATCAGATACGCTCAGCTTCCCCTCCCTAGTTGCGCTATGGCACAGGTGGTGCGATATTCAGTCGTCTTCTGTAGGCGCATCTTGGCCTGCTCAGTTTTTGAATATTGCACCTCTTGTGCATGGACGCAATGGACTTGCGCTTGCTCCTGCTTTGAACATCTGAGCCGAGGTGTCCATTTTGATAAAGGTGTGAGTGAGAATACTGATTTTGATGCCTTTCTGCAAAGGATGTACATCAGTCATAAAAAAAAAGAAAAAATGAACTCTGCTGTTCAGTAATGATGATTGAAACCACTACTTGGGTACATATCAGACATTTGAGTGGTTTGTAGTATTGGGCAATATATATTTTATTTATTTTTATTTCATTTATTTAGGGATTTGGATCATACCTTTGAGCTCAGAGCTCTTTTACAAAGGTTCTACATCAAACAGTGACAATGACAGCAATAACAAACAGTTTACATACAATACTCGAATAGTAGGTAACTAGTATACAGTAAGGTTGCAGTCCTTCATAGTACCAAAGGTGTTAGTACAGCATCAAGAGCATTCAACTAGGGTAAAAGACAGTGTTTATATGTAGCGAAGGAGATAAAAAGGTGTGACACCTAGTGTGAGAGTCAAGGAGGAGTCAAGGTGAGGGAGGGAGATTGGGGTGGGGAGAGTGGGCAGCCAAAGAAGGGGCTTTGTCTAAGAGGTTGGGAGGTAGTGGTAGTAGGTTGGTTTTAAGGTTGATCCAGTGGGATAAAGGCACAGGGGGACAGGAAGACAGAGGGATAGGGCAATAGGGAAGAGTGGGGTAAAAGGAAGGGGAAGGAGAGTGTGGGTGAGTGGGCATTATGGGTGTTAGAGTCCTAGTGGCAGTCACAAACTGTCCTAGTAAGAAGGTGTTGCCTTAGGCCATTTTTGAATTGCGAGATGCACTGGGAGTTTAGAATGAGCACTGGGATTTCATTGAGCCATTGTGGGACCCTCTAGCTGAAAGCACGCTGTCCTTGCACAGTTTGATGGAAAGGTGTTGATAGGGCCCCCCTCATCCTGCCTCTGATTGTATAGCTGGTAGCACTTGGTGTTAGGATGCTAGAAATGCATGGGGGTTTTACCCATTAGTGCCTTTTTTCCAAGGAGACATGTTTGGAATATAATCCTGCTCTTTAGTGGCAGCCAATTGGTCTCCTCGTATAAGAAGCAGGTGTGGGTATTTTGATCTGCAGCCATTGTGAGCCTACATGCCTTGTTGAGGACAATGTGAACCCTTTTTAGTGCAGTGTCTGTTGCTTTGCCATAGACCACCAATCCATAGTCGATGGTAGAAAACATGGAGCTGGAAACTGAGAGACAGAGGGCCTCTGGAGTGAGATACTTTTTATGCCTGTATAGTACACACAGCTTGGTGTTCACTGTCTTTACCACTGTGTCGATGTGTTGGGTGAAGGTGAGGCAGTCATCAACGGTGACCCCCAGGTACTTGAAGGTCTGAACTTGTTCCAGCGGCTCACTGACTTTATTGGAGATGGTGAGGGAAGGGAGCTTCTTTTTGTGCTTTGGGCTGGCTGTGAGCATCACCTTGTTTTTTTTTTGTAGTTTAATAGAAGTTTATGGCTACAGAACCAGTCTTCCAGCTTGTAGAAGGATGCCTGCAACTCGGAGTGGAGGGTGACTATTGATGAACTGCTGGTGAGAAGCACAGCATCATCTGCGTAAATTATCAGTTTAGTGTCACAGGTTTCAGGAAGATTATTTAGGAAGAGGCTGAATAGTAAGGGCCCCAGTATTTACTCCTGTGGGACCCTTAAAGATACCTCGTTGGAGCTAGATATTGTGTGCCCAATTTTTACATGTTGGCTTCTGTGTATTAGGTAGTCCTTGAACCAGCAGACAGCATTGATTGCAACCCCCAGGTTCTGTAGTTGAGTCAGGAGGAGAGAGTGACTGACAGTGTCGAAGGCTTTGGTGAGGTCTATGAAGACTGACCCCACCAGCTTTCCTTCGTCTAGTGCCTTGCGCAAGTAGTCAGTGAAGTCCAGCAAAGCTGTGAAGGTACTATGATTCTGCCTGAAGCCATGTTGGTTGGGACATAACAGGTTGTATTTGTTGAAGTAATCTGTGAGTTGGGCGGCCACAATCTTTTCCAGGGCTTTAGATAAGGGAGAGAGGATGGATATCGGCCTGTAATTGGCGGTGCATGTCATATCACCGTTCTTGTGCACCGGCATCACGAGAGCCTGTTTCCAGTTCCCGGGGAACTGTGCAAGAGCCAGCGATTTGTTAAACAGTTTTGTAACTGGCATGATGATGACATCCAGTGTTAGGGATAGGAGTTTCATATCGATTCCATCACTCCCCATTCTGGTCTTGCCTAGTATTTTTTTTTTATGTATTTGTAAGCCTCCTTCACTGACATATATGGGTAATGGATTCTATAAATATGTATTGTAACTGTCATATTTTTCTTTTTCTCTCTCTGTTACAGGTTGTTTGATATTTTGTATTATACAATGGCAAGAAAGAATCTTGGACTGTGATTGGTCAGTTTGGGACTGGACCCATGGCGTTATCCCAGCACGTCGACACAGGTCTAGTCTCAGCACTGTGAACCTGCTGCTGACCATCTCATTGATTGTTTTGCTGAGCATCTTATTGATTATTTCATCTTCTCTTAAAAACCAAAAATCTGTTTCCACACAAAAACATCTTTAAAATTATTTTTTTTATTCTGTATAACAACGAGCCATTGTATAATAAGAATAATGCACGGGGTGTGTGTCATTTGGGATACGCCACGCCTGGGGCATTGACACACTGCCTGCTCCCCCAGGCGTATGCTATCCCAGCACGTATTATTATTAATTCTGTCATGCATATTCCTTTAATAATGCATTGGGAATCAACCAGTGTGGATTCAGTATTTCCTATACTAACAAACCCTGGAACTGTTTTGAAAATATCATAAAAGTAAATGTGATTACTATATGGAATTGTTTCCCAGTGGATACATGAAATGGATACCAATTGGGTAATATAATAATGGAGTCCAGTATATTTAATTGAATCTACTCTAATTGTGCCAACACAAGAAATATTTTTTTTTGTATAGTACTCTGCATTCTATGCACATGTTTAATTCTTAAGTATTGTTCTTGGTAAAAGTATACTTACCATGTTAAATGGAAAATGGAAAACGTTAGATATGCTGTTGAATAGTTTATCGTTAGTATTATGTATTTATTGCTAATTTTGCACATATATAGGGGTATATCTCTTTAAATGAGAGCACTGTTTAAGTATGTATGATGAAGTATGTACGCTATCTCCGATGATGGTTGGCAGCTGTATGAGTGAAACATTAGACACACTGCCTCACGATGATGTGTCCCGCTGTGGAGTGCACAGCACACTAGTACCTTTGAGTATTTTAAAACTTTCTGCACAGTGCTTGTTGCATCTTGAATAAAAGTTTTACTATTAGCATTAAATACTGACTGCTGCTCATATGTTCCAGTAGCTATGGGTGCAATATCTGTTTTGAAGTGCTTGCCATATTTATATTCACATTGCAGTGGTTTCCAGGTGTGGCATCCTGCCCTGGGTGTCCTGCCTTTGCTTTTCAATAGCTAAAGTTTGAATCTTGGAGTGCTGTTTACATGATTGTGCTGGGTATGTTCAATGATATGGCCTGCAAAAGCTGAAAGAAAAAAAGCCAGTGTTCTCCCAGAATGTTCAGCTCAGAGATGGAATGTTTGGCATGGAACTATTTTGAACTGAACTGAGCTGCTGACAGTTTTCACAGTGTAACTCTGGAGTGAGAGGAGAGAGAGTACAGTAACTAACCAGCATGTCACTGCTTTAAAATCTCAGGTCCCATCACTGGACATGGATTGTACCTATAGAAACAGGCTAGCAGCAGAGACTACCAGGAAAGAAAGACAGCAGCACAAGACAAAGATGGAAAGAAACAGAACTAAGGTACTGTACAAGTTGTTAATAGAACTGAAGTAGAATAAAATAATAACCAAATGTAATCCCCTCCTCAACCTAGGAGTAGCCATCAATGCAAGTTTACAGGGAGGGAGCTCACAAAACAAAAATCCACTTACTTGACCTCCTGGGTGCTTGGACATCAACTGCATGCTGCAAATTAGCAGGCTAGCAGGCAGATACTTTGTTTCTTGTAGCTGAATTTCCACCTCATTTGTAAAGTCCAAACAGAATCCATTTCATGAAAAGTAAGTGAGCATATGTAACCCCTGAATAAACTATATGCAAAGTACTACCAATTGCTTACATGTCATGATGATAACCATGCCTGTACCCATGCCTGCATCCACTGCTTTTCTTTTACCGTGCCTGTAAGCCATGCCTGTATCCACTGCTTTTCTTTTACCATGCCTGTAACCATGCCTGTATCCACTATTTTTCTTTACTGTAACCACCTCATGATGTAACTCACAATGCCTCAAATGTTCCTTATCTCCTTGTTCATTCTTATAACTTGTATTGTTATCCCGGGTCGCCCCTGAAAAAGGGACCTTCAGGGCTCAGTGGGAATACCCGGTCACCAAAATTTAATAAATAAATAAATAAATAAATAAATATGGATATTGATCTCAGCTGGGATTCTTTTAGGTAGTGAATATTGCACAGAGGGGAATGCCGTTTTGTAAAATCCAATGTTCCAGTAAGGAGACTCTTTTGTTTTTAGGGCACTGGTGTTTTAATCATTGTTTTCAGAACTCCATGGGGCTGGGCAAAAACCCTGGAGCACAAGTAAATTAACCCTAGCTGTGGATTTCATACTCAAATGGCAATGGTGTAGAATATCAGGTACACCTAGGAAGCTTGCTGTTAAAGCTTCCTGAGTATAGTACTGATTTGGTTGCGTGCCTCACTTGGTGTCAGTTTATTTAAGTTGGGGGGCTTTGCCCCACACACCCCCTTGCCTTTTTTTTTTTACAGGGTGGTGTGAACCCCAACCTAAATAAACTAATAAAAAGTAAAGGAATGGGTCAAAGTTACCAGATAGCATAACTTGAGCTCTACGCTAATAGTGTAGGTCCTACGTGTAACCGATATACTACACTATCACCACTCAAATTACTAAACAGGACCCAGCTTAAGGTAGATTTAAACAGAGTGTTCTGTTGCATTTAAATAGCACCAGCAGTGAAATAGGGATGTAGCTATGGGGCATTTCGCTCTGACTATTACCTAGGGATTCCATCCTTCCAACTTCCCCTAGACACGGCAAACTCCTCACTGCTGCCCCGCCAAGGGAATCATAGAAACATAGACATTGACAGACCCGGCAGATTAGGACGCATGGCCCACCTAGTCTTCCCATTTTTCTTACTTACTCTAATACCATAGACCCTACTTGATCTCCAGCTTAGTCCTTCCTTCCCTAATGACTAAGGTTTCCTTATGTCTATCACATGCATTCTTGAAGCCCTCCACAGCTTTCACCCCCACCACCTCCATTGGAAGGCTGTTCCAGACATCCACTACTCTCTCTGTGAAGAAGTACTTCCTTACGTTTCCCCTTGAGTCTAACCCCCTCCAGCTTCATAGCATGCTCCCTTGTTCTTGAGCATCTTTTTTTCTGAAAAATGCTTCCCTCTTGTACCTTATTCATACCTGTGAGGTATTTGAAAATCTCTGTCATATCCCCCTTTCCCTTCTTTCCTCCAGGGTGTACATATTGAGGTCCTTTAGTCTCTCCTCATAGGGCTTTTGATGCAAACCCTGCACCATTTTAATTGCCCTCCTCTGGACCATCTTTACTCTGTCTATGTCCTTCTTGAGATGTTGTCTCCAGAACTGGACATGGATAACCAGGTGAGGTCTCACCAATGATTTATACAATGGTATCACCACCTCCCTCTTTCTGCTGGTGATACCCCTCCCTATGCACCCTAGCATCCCACTGGCTCTCCCCATAGCCTTGTCACACTGTTTGGCCACCTTTAGGTCATCAGCCTGAAATTCATACAAGTTACACATATACAACCAGTGTCATAATTGTTCACAACAAAAATACCTTTATAATGAGGGTAGTCACCAAGCTGAACTCTGCATAGTTCTTAAAATATAGTCATCTCTACTTTTGTGAACTGATTGTAAAGCATTGCTTCCTGCTGAATTTATGGTCTTGGCTACATCACTGTCACATGAGACAGGATGCATTATAGGAACTAGGACTGCAATAAACTTAGCTGAGATGGAGATCCCTAGGGTCATAAACTACCATCAAACTAGCAGGCTAATTTGGGGAAAACTCCTAATAGCAGACAGAGGGAAGGACACACTAGGACTTCACACACAAATCAAAAAACTCTGTACAACATATGTTTTTGCAAATTCTGGGTTGACTACTCCTTTAAAGTAATATACACAATTAACATCATGTATATGCATAAATATTGTAAAAAGCACATACTGCTAAAAAATGCATACAAAAAAGGGTGAGGAGTGGACAAAAACCCCATACAACTGTGACAATAAAATATGCTGCATTATCTAACTAGATAATTGAAAATAAGCATAACATGTTTAAACAAATGTAACTGCAGCAGATGGACCCAGTTATAAATAACCACATAAAGTGATATTTGATCATATTCAGTATCTCCCCCCCATTTTGCTCTGGTCACCACTTGCTGGGGCCCCATCAGCCAGCTCCACTGTTGTCCCATCCTGCGTGTGATCCTCACTGCCAGTGTCCCTGTTCCTCTGATCTACCAATGACACACTTGTGTGGTATCCCCTGTCATCATAATCCCTTGGGGCAGGGCCACCTTCAGTGCCACAGTGGACATACCTCACATCAGAGGCCAGCACAAGTGGAGGTAAAGGGGGGAAGTAATCAGGGCCAGACAGCAGGATCTAGCAATGGACATGGTTGGCTGGTGTGGCGTCTTCTTCCCAGCCAGCAGGGTTTTCCTTTTTCCTTGGTTACCCTCCCCCCGGTGGTGTGGATGTGCAGTGACCTCCAGCATTGGATTGGTGTGCTCCTGCACCCTCCCACAGGATGTCCACTGCTACCTGCCCCCTTGCCTGACATAATCCTGGCTAGTGTACCCCCTGTCTCCACAGGGAGTCGCTGGAGGCTGGGAAATTACAGACCACCCTTCCCAGGAGAGGAGCAGTCCTCCAGACACTCAATCCCCTCATCAATGGTCCAACCCCCTACGGCCAAAGCTCACTTTTGGCCCCGTGTCAGTGGTGCGGTAAAAGGTAAGGCACTTAAATGCCTCAGCCCTCTGTACCACTGGGCCGGCTCTCATATATAGTACTGAATCAATAATAAATGAATTATTTAAATATGTATATATATATTTGTAGTGATGCCTGTGGGGAAGGAGGCAGAAATGTATTATAAAACGGAGGAGGAAGAAGGGAATCCTATGGAGTCAGATGGCTCACCTGATCAGGAGTCTGGTTCCCCTTCTTGGTCTTCTGAGGACTATACTACCCACTTTACATTTGTGAGGCAGATGGCAAATATTATCAATCTCTCACCTCAGGAGAAGGCAGAGTTTGAGGATGATGTTGAATTTTTAGACATGATGGGTCTGGCCCCCCCAAAAAATTGTATTTGCCCATCCACAAGTCTCTAAAGAAAGCCACCTTCAAGATCTTGTTAGCCCCCAAATCACCTGAGGGCACTGGCACAAAAATTGAGAAAAAATACTAGGTGGACAAACAGGGTGTTGAGTGCTTATACAGTCACCCTAACCATGAAGTAGTTGTTCAAAATGTTGCCTGTGACAAGGCTAAGGTAGCCCATTCCTCTCAGCCTCCAGAGAGAGATTCAAGAAAACTGGACAGCATGGACAAAAAAGTTTACACATCAGCCTCTTTGCTGCTAAGACAGGCAACTTATGTGGCCTACTCAGCTCAGTACCAAAAGGCACTTTGGAGTTCTTTTTTTTTATAACCAACATTTTTATTAATATATTCGTTTTCAATACAGTAGAAGTACATTGAGAACAGATGGCAATGTGGAGTTCTGCAGTGGCCATCAGTGAGAAAGCACCTGGGGATTTGGCTCAGGACCTGTCAGACACAGCAAACACTGCCATGGATGTTCAAGTTCAAGTTGAGGTTTATTGTAGGAAAACTCTGTTGAACAAGTTCATTCACAAGGAGGTCCTTTGACACAGACAGGTAGTTACAGATTGCATAATCCAAAAAAACAGTACAAATTCAAGTACAGAATTATGGGCAAGCATTAACATGTTGCATAAAAATGACAATGACATAGAAAAATACAAGTACAGAAAAAAGGTACAAAGTGCTTGTTTCAGATGCCATTAAGTACCAGTTTCATATGGCCGTGGATAGCAACAACTCTGCTTCCAGGGTCATGGCGCATGCAGTGTCTTATATCTGTCAGGAAGTTTGCTTGGCTCAAAACTACAGACCTTTGCCATGACACTCAGATGGAAGCCATGGATTTTCCGTGTGAGGGAAATTCCTTGTTTGGTGACAATACATGAAAAAAGTGAATGAATATAAAATCACCAATACTGAGAAGGAAAAAGTCTCCACTCTCCAAAGGTACTATGGTTGGGGGGGGCAGGGGTTGCTATCCCCATGCTTATGTGACCTACGACTATGCACCCCAGAGGGACTACTTCAGAGGTAGGGGATGAAGGGCCTCAAACTGTGGAAGTGCCACTCCAGCTCCCAAGGCTCAGATGAAACAAAATCCCTGACAACTGTGCCCAGGTCGCCCAACCATTGTGAGTGGAAGGAAGGTTAACCCACTATTTATGGGCCTGGGAAAATATTACCATAGACAAATGGGTCCTGGAAATACTGGGTCAGTGTCTTTCTCTGCAGTTCAAAAGGTTTCCAAAGCTGTAGACTCGCAGAACCTTTCCTCCTTATACCCTACCAGAGAGAATTCTGCTGGAGTTAGAGGTGAACAAGTTGCTACTTGCAAATGCAGTGGAAGCAGTCCCCCCCCCCCGAAAATTGGGAGGGGATTATACTCCAAGTAATTCTTCATTCACAAAAAAAATGGGAAGTGGCGGCCCATTTTAGATTTCATATTTTTGAACAAATATTTAAAGAAGGAAAAGTTCAAGATGGTAACACTAAGAACAGTAATTTTATCCTTGAACAAGGTCATTCATTGGGGGTCACTGTATTTAAAAGATGCCTAGTTTCACATTCCACTAAGACCCTCTCACGGGAAATACCTCAGGTTCAGAGTGGGGGATGGCCACTACCAGTTCATAGCCCTTCTCTTCAGCCTATCATCAGCTAGAGTTTTCAAAAAGTGCCTGGAGTTAGTAGTGGCACATTTGAGGAGGCAAGGGTCATGGTCTTCCCCTACTTAGACGATTGGTTGGTTTCAGGTCAGTCCTACCAAGAGGCCAAGACCATTCTATTCCTCACCCAACACACCCTGGAGGAGCTGGGTGGATTTAAACTAGGAGGGGGGGTGGCAAAGGGACCGCTAATAGGAAAAGGGTCCAGAAAGGGGAGCCTAGAGAGCTCACCCCCCCAAGTATGGGTAAAGGCAGTGGGGAAGTGGCACAGGGAGGGATAAGGGGGGGGGATGAATGGGGTAGGGAAGGTGAGGAAATGGCCTGGAGGGTGGTCTCACTGAATACAAGAAGCCTAAAGAATAGAACAGCGGAGTTACAGGCTCTCTTGGTGGTGGAAGGGATAGACATTGCGGCCATCACGGAAATGTGAGCCACCCAGTACAAGGACTGGGATATGATGATACCGGGGTTCAGGAATGGAGGGGGGAGTGGTGATCTATGTAAGAGAGGGGGTAAAGTGCGTAAGGGAGGAAGGCGAGGAGTAGAGGACAGAAGCACTATGGATGCAGTTCCAAGATGCAAAGAATAGGACACTGAGGATGGGGGTGTTGTACAGGCCACCAGCTCAGGGGACTGACCTGGACAGGGAATTAGCTGAACAAATTAGACGGGTCTGCAGGAAGGGGAGCACAGTAGTGCTGGGGGACTTCAACCTACCGGGGGTGGAGTGGAGCACCCCATCCACCACGAATGCAAGGGAGTGGGTCCTGCTAGAAGCATTTCAAGACAGCTTTCTGACACAGCTGGTTCAGGGGCTGATCAGTTAGAAAGGACTCTGGACCTTGTACTGGATGATGGGAAAACTGTAAGGAATCTGGAAGTAGAGGAACCACTGGCTGGAAGTGACCACTATTCGGTGTGGTTCATGCTCAACATGGGGAGGGAAACAGGAGGCATGGGTACAAGGGTGATTGAGTTTAGGGGGGCAGACTTTAAGAAGATGGGGGAAATTTTGGGCAGGCACCTGACAGGAATGCAACCACACAAGGATGAAGACCAGAAATGGGACATCATAAAGGAAGTGCCAGTGAGGCAACAGAGTCTTGCACTAGGAAGAAAAGCAAAAAGGGAAAGGCAAAGAAACCCAGTTGGCTGACACAGGAGGTTATGGAAGGGGTGAGGGCCAAGAGGGCAGCATTTTGAAAGTACAGGAAATTGGGGAAGAGTGAAGATAAGGATACATACATGGGGAAGTCCAGGGAGATTACCAGATTGGTCAGGGCCGCCAAGGTGTCCAGGGAGCTGAGACTGGTGCAGGGAATCAAAAGTGGAGAAAAAGACTTCTTCTTAACCCAGGAGTCCTTTAGCATCAGTAACTGTTTTGCACTTAGCTGACTAGGTGCAACTGCCCCAGAGGTATGCTAAGAGATATTTAATGAGCATAGGGCCAAGCCAATTAAAAGACAGGCTGGGGTGTGAGCTGAGTGAGAGCTGTTGAATGCTTCAGAATTTTTTCTCCGCTGGACTGAGCAATATTGCCTCTGAGGTGTGTCCCAACTTTCCTTGTTGGCAGCCTCCTAGTGCTTATCTGGGTAAGTTTTCCTCATAAATTATTTCCTTTAGTGTGCTGAGTGAAAGTTTTACTTTTTCATTAGCGCTGCGCAAATTTTTTTATTTTTAGTGCGACAACGCTATTTTGACTTTATTTTTAACCCGACTATTTAGTTTAAAGCCTAATTTTATCGCAGGTGCTTATTTTTGGCGGTTTCCTTCATTTTTGGAGAAAATTCTTGTGGGAACAGTCGAATAAAGGACAGCTGCCTTGTTTTTTACCTCAGACCTCGCAGTGTTTACCGTGAGGCACCTGCAGTAGATTTCAAATTTAAACAGTGCCTGGGGGTTTTCTCTCTAGATTGGCAATTATGAAGAAACCTTTTTTGTTATATTACTGGATCTTGGTATCATCTGTGTCAGGACTGTCTGTAAGGGTCCAGCAGCCACCTGTGCGCAGTTGAGTATTACTGGGTTTCTATTAAGATTGGCACTGGTATAGATCCCAGTTTTACAACCAAAAAAAAAGGCACTGGTAATAGACAGAGTTTATTAACTGGGGCAGGACTGACTGGTGGCGTTTTCACAGAAACCTGCACTTGGTTCGTAGGTCCGCAACTGGTTTGCTTTGCTTAAATTGGCGAACATAGCAGACAAACTTTGATTATTATGGCTGAGGATAAATCAAAGACTTCTGATGAGGGGCCATTCAAAAGTACTAATACCAAAAGCAGAGGTGCTGAGGAACCCTCCACCTCCAGATACCAGTCAAAAAATAAAGCCTCCAAAGATGAAGTTCCTCACAAATTGAAAAATAATAAGAGTGACGAAAAAAGGAAGCTTGATCAAGCCTCTGATGAAGTGGCTAAAAAGAAAGTCTGTCAAGACAGATTTGCTCCCGTTGCTCCTGGGAAAGCCAATAGTGAGACAACAGGCAGCTTAAAGCATACAGAAAAACAAAACATTTACAAACTGCACAGGTTCTTCTGTTAGTGCAAGATATGGAAAAAGCATAGCAACTGTTTCAGACCCTTCAAAAGATGGGTCCTTAATTTACTGGGGCTGGCAAGCACTCTTCCACAGTTCTCTCTTCTGTAGACTTTGAGGGTGACGCAGATGATGGAGAACAATTTTATGATGCCCCTGACATGGAGTTTGAGGGCCTTGAGCCCCAGAAGTCCCTGGAACCTCACCTTGGGGATCCCCCAGGTGACCACGAGGATCCTTCCTCTATGTTTACATTTATACAAAATATGCTGGATACCCTGGACCTCCCTATGCAGGAGCCCAACCAGGATGTCTATGAAGATGAAGATTATAGGGAGATGAAGGGTCTTTCATCCTCAAAGACCCTGGTTGTCAATATATAATACAATTAGAAAAAATACCATGAAGGTGCTTCAACACTCCACTTCAGTATCAGGGGTTGATAAGTGGCTTGAGAGAAAATACAAATTGTCTAAAAATGATACTGAGTTCCTGTCTGCACACCGTAGCCATGAAAGTATAGTGCAGCAGGCAGCTTGTGAGAAAGCTGTAGTCTCCTTGTTGCCCTCTCCCCCTGACAAGGATTTCAAGAAAATTTACTTTGTAGCAAAGAAAATGTATGCCACAGCTTCCCTGCTTCTCAGGATTTCTTCTTACTGTACATGGCATTCACAGCCAAATATCAGAAAGCCCTTTGGAAATCTGTCCAGACTATTGCCCGCAACAGATCAGATTCTATGGTGCAGGAGCTGGTGGATACATCAAAAACTGCCTTGGAAGCTACTATGTGCCAATTCCACATGGCAGATGACAACAATGATGCAGCCTCTAGGGCGATGGCCCATGTCATCTCTCTGAGACGCTTTGCCTGGCTTAGAACAACTAGTCTGACCACAGACACTGAGAACAAGGCCATGAATTTTCCCTGTGATCAAAATATGTTGTTTGATTACAGAACCACTGACTACATGAAAAAAGTCGATGAGTACAAGGCCTCCTGGCAGAGCCACTCATACAAGCCTAAACCTGCCACCCCTCAGAGATCCCATCCCAGGGGCGGTAGGGACAGAAGTTATGTTCCCAGGCCTTACAGTACCTATCCCCAATCTGACTTTAGCTAGTACAGGGGGTCATTCAGAGGCAGGGGCAGAAGGGGCCAAAGAAGAGCCACCTCTACCCAGCCATCTGCCTTTCAGTCTAAGTCCTGATATGAGTGTCCAGGCGAGCAGTGGAGAGGGTCCCCACCCACGAGAAGGGCAAGAGCCTCTACTCCAGGTATTTTCTGACTCAAAAGAAAACTGGGAAGTGGCGACCTATCTTAGATCTCAGACATTTAAAAAAAATCTGAAAAAATCCAAATTCAAAATGGTCACTCACTGGTCATGCAGTCCTTACAGCAGGGAGACTGGCTAGCCTCCCTCGACTTAAAGGACGCCTATTTCCACATACCCATAAGGAGATCTCACAGGAAGTTTCTCAGGTTCAGCCTTCCTTCGGGTCACTATCTGTTCACCGCAGTGCCCCTCGATCTGTCCTTGGCCCCAAGAGTCTTTACCAAGTGTCTCACAGTGGTAGCAGCACATCTCAGGAGACTGGGTGTCGCTCTCTACCCCCATCTGGATGACTGGCTCATAGTAGCAAAGTCTCCTTGCCAGGTCAAGGAATCTCTTTCCCCTCACAGAACGCACTCTGGAGTCTCTGGGTTTCCTGGTAAATCTAGAGAAATCTCACCTGGTACCCACCTAGTTGCTCACCTTCATAGGGGCCCAGCTGGACACTCAGAAGGGATATGCTTTCCTCCCACAGGAAATAATTCAGTTTCCTTTCAGTGGCAGATTCTTTCGCCCAGGGACGCCAAGACCAGCCAGACATTTCCTCAAACTTTTGGGATATGTGGCCTCTATGACTGCAGTAGTCCCAGAGGTCAGTTACAGGATGAGACTCCTGTAAGCCTACCTCAGAGCTCGCTGGTCTCAAAGAAGCAACACATTTTCAAAGTTGATACCTGTGTCGGAGCAGTTCCTTCAAAACTTGCTGTGGTGGAAGAACCCTGCAAATTTGCATGTAGGGGTTGCCTTTCAAGCTCCTCTTCCCACAAAGGTGATCACCACAGATGCCTCCTTTTTGGGCTGGGGAGCTCATTTACACAGTGCTTCAGTAAGCGGCAACTGGACTCCCGAAGAGTCACAGTTGCACATAAATCTTTTGGAACTCAGAACAGTCTTACTAGCTCTCAAAGCTTTCACTCCCAGCATAGAAGGGCAGGTGGTTCAAATTTGAACGGACAACACCACTGCAATGTTCTACATAAACAAGCAGGGTGGTACCAGCTCAGGAATACTCTGTTTGGAAGCTCTGAAGCTCTGGTCTCTAGCATTCTCCCTTGGAGTCAGCCTCTCAGCTATTCACCTCCCAGGCAAACTCAATACTCTGGCGGATGCTCTAAGCCACATCAGTCAAGGTCAGAGCGAATGGACACTAAACAAACAAGTACTAGCCACAGTGTTCAGGCGGTGGGACACACCAGATGTGGATCGGTTTGCCTCTACTCTCAATTTTCAGCTTCCTCAGTACTGTTGCAGGCCCTCAGTTCCGGAAATACTTCCTCTGGATGCCCTGATCCTGGACTGGTCAGGGAGGTTCCTATACGCATTGCCACCCTTTCCCCTGATATTCAGGGTTTTGCCGAAACTCAGACAGCAGCCTGCATTGATGATCCTAGTGGCTCCGGACTGGCCTAGGCAAGCCTGGTACCCTCTCCTTCTCTCAATGTCCTGCAACAAGCCCATTCGCCTGCCTCCGACTCGCTCCCTGCTGATCCTTCCTCAGACAGGAGTGCAGTACCCAGACATACAGTCTCTTCACCTCAAGGCCTGTTTCTTGAGGAGTTAAGAGTTTCCATCCTCACAGTACTCTGAACATGTCCTTAAGATACTGAGGATGGCTAAAAAACCAAACACTAAGAAGACTTATGCAGACAAATGGAAAAGATTTTCCTTCTGGTGCAAGCATGAAAAGGTCAAATCCTTATCAGCTTCAGACCCTCAGCTGCTAGACTACCTGGTACACCTACAGGCATCAGGCTTGAAACCATCTTCACTCAAGCTACACCTGACGGCAATTTCAGCCTACCTTTCGGGGGGAAAGAAGAAATCATTTTTTTTCCCACAACATTTAAGCAGTTTTTCAAAGGCCTCTTGCACCTCTAGCCTCCAACCAGGAAGCCTGTTCCTCCTTGGAGCCTGAACCTTTGCATAGATGTGCCCATGAATCCACCTTTTGAGCCTATGTCCACAGCCCACATCAGTTTGTAACTCAGAAGACCATCTTTCTGGTAGCCTTTATGTCTGCCAGAAGGATTTCAGAGCTACAGGCCCTATGCACTGAGCCGAATTACATCATCCCTCACAACGATAAAGTTGAGCTGAGGACAAATAGGAAATTTCTGCCAAAGGTGGTTTCAGAGTTTCACTTGAACCAGTCCATTACTCTGCCGGTCTTCTTTACTGAGCCATCCACTCCTGGTGAGCAAAAGCTCCACAGCTTGGATGTCAAAAGAGCCATCTTTCACTACCTAGAGCATACTAGACAGTCCAGAGGCTCTTCCAGTCAGTTGTTCCTCACCTACGGGAATGTAGGCAGAAGAAGACCAGCTACCAAGAGAACTATTTCTCGTTGGTTGGTCTCTTGTATTAGATTCTGCTATGAGAAAGCTGGTCAACAACCTCCGGTGGGGCTCAGAGCCCATTCCACCAGGGGCACTGCAGCCTCGCTTGCAGCAGCAAGGGACACCCTACTGGATGTCTGCAAAGCAGCTACTTGGAAATCTGTGCACACCTTTGTGAAACACTACAGTTTGGATGTGCAGACCAAATCTGATGCCAAATTTGGCAGGGCGGTTCTGCAGAGCCTCTTTCCTAAGTAGGTTCTCTGTCCGCCTCCCACTTGGTACTGCTGGGTAGTCTGCAAAATAGTTACTGATGCTAAAGGACTCCTGGGGTAAGAAGAAAAAATTACTCACTGCAGTAATCTTCTTTCTTCCAAGGGGTCCTTTAGCATCAGTAAGCTCCCACCCTTCCTCACCGGTTCACCTGTTGGAGAAGGGCTCTTACGTCACCTTTTACCAAATTTGGAGTTTTTAGCTTGTGTTGCTGTTGTTTCTATTTCCACTTTTGTGGACATTTACATGTTTTTTGAATCCTGTTGATTCTTTTTCAGGGCATTTGCCCTTGTTTTCCTTGAAAAAATTCTGAAGCATTCAACAGTTCTCACTCAGCTCACACCCCCCTCCTGTCTTTTGATTGGCTTGACCCTACACTCATTAAATATCTCTTAAAGGCACACCTCCGGGGCAGTTGCACCTAGCCAGCTAAGTGCAAAATAGTTACTGATGCTAAAGGACCCCTTGGAAGAAAGAAGATTACTGCGGTGAGTAATTTTTTCTTCCACTACATCAGAGTAAGAAGAAAGAGCAAGGATCAGCTGGTGAGAATTAAGAAGGATGGGGAGTGGGTGAAGAAAGGGGCAGAGCAGGTAGAGGCACTGAATGAATACTTCTGCTCTGTATTCACACAGGAGAAGGGGGAAGATACCCCAGGCAAGGGGTGGGGTGGGGACGACAGATGTAGGGATTACAGAGAGCAGAGTACTAGATGGGTTGAGAGCATTAAGGGTGAGCAAAGTACCTGGACCTGATGGCATTCACCCTAGGGTACTAAGGGAGTTGGCAGAGGTCCTGGCAGGGCCACTGGCTGACCTGTTCAATACCTCCCTGAACACAGGATGTGCACCACAGAACTGGAGAATGGCCCATGTGGTGCCCATCCACAAAAGTGGCCCAAAGGATGAACTAGGAAACTATAGACCTGTGAGCCTCACATTGATCATGGGAAAGCTCATGGAGACCATACTAAAAGAGAGGTTAGTGAGCTTCTTGGAGGAAAATGGTTTCCAGGATGGTCAACAGCATGGATTTCTAGTGGGCAGATCCTGCCTGACAAACCTTGTAGAGTGCTATGACTGTGTGACGTGGGAACTGGATAAGAGCTATGCAGTGGATGTCCTGTATTTGGACTTCAGCAAGGCCTTTGATTCAATGGGAGGTTGGGGTGGAAATTGGAATATGTGAGGGCAGGACCAAAAATGGTGAAATGGATCACAAACTAGCTAAAGGGAAGGCAGCAAAGGGTGGTGGTGGTGGGGACCTCTTATCACCAGGAGCAGTGACGAATGGAGTACCACAGGGATCGGTAATGGGACCAGTGCTGTTTGGGACTTTTATTGCAGCTATCTCACACAGGATCCGGAGCAAGAGCAGTCTGTTCACAGACAATACCAAGATGGGAGCTGTGGTTGATGCGGAGGGGTAGAAGGGGTTGCAGGAGGACCTGACTAAGCTGCAGAAGTGGGCAGAAACATGGCAGTTGAGGTTCAGCACCAAGAAGTGCAAGGTTCTGCACTTCAGAGCCAGGAACCAGGGAAGGGATTATCACTTGAATGGGGTACAGCTGGGGAGCTCCACAAAGGAGAAGGACCTAGGAGTGATCATTACGGGGTCCATGAACAACTCAGCTCAGTGCAGGAAGGTGGCAGCAAAAGCCAACAAAATGCTGGGGGGCTATTGTGAGAGGGATCTCCTCCAGAAGGAAGGAGGGAGGGAGGTTATCCTGCCCCTGTATAGGTCACTAGTCAGGCCCCACCTGGAGTACTGCATGCAGTACTGGCACCCATTCCTGATGAAGGACATCAGATTGTTGGAGTGGGTGCAGCGAAGAGCCACAAAGATGATCCAGGGATTGGAGAGCAATCCCTACGAGGACAGACTGGGAGAGCTAAATATATATTCACTGAAGGAGAGGAAGGATGGGGGGATATGATCGAGACCTTTAAGTATCTGAAGGGGATAAACAAGACCAACACAGAAGGGATTTTTCAGATGAGAACATGGAGGGGCATGAGAGGGCATGGACTGAGAATGGAGGTGGGAAGATTCAAGAGGGAGACGAGGAGACATTTTTTCATGGAAAGAGTGGTGGACAAATGGAACACCTTACCAGATGAGACAGTGTCCTGTAAGATAGTGGGCAGTTTCAAGAGGAGTTGGGACAGGGTAAGGGTAAGGGATACTGGGAAGGAGGGCAGGAGGGGCAGCTGTGAAATGATGGGCTAGCTGCAAAGTCAAGCAGACTCAACAGACCATGAGGCCTGTTTCTGCTGGCAATTTCATATGTTGGTAACCTCCAAAAATCTCAACTAGACCTTGTACAGGTCTTGGACTTTATAGGAGCATAACCGGATACTGTTCAGGCTAAGGCTTTCCTCCCTCAGGAGAGGGTGGCCAACCTGATAGAACTGGCAAAGTCCTTCACAGTAGGGCAGCCAAAACATGCCACGGACTTTCTGCAGTTGCTGGACACATGGCCTCTTCCACAGCAGTGGTGCCAGGTGCCAGATTCCAGATGAGGGAAGTCCAGTATCACTTGGGGGCCCACATGTCCCAAAAGTGGAACCCCATTTTAAAGTTAGTGCCCATATAAATGTGTCTATTAAAAGCACTGCAGTAGTGGAAGGAGGAGGAAAACCTTCAGAAAGTAGTTCCCTTCCTCCAGCAGTTGACCACGGTAGTACTCCCCACGGATGCCTCCCTCCTGGGGGTGGGGAGGACATCTAAAGATCTCACTGTAAGTGGAGTATGGACCTCACTAGAGTTTCGAGAGCATATAAAACTCCTGGAACTCAGAGCGGTGTATCTGGCAATGAAAGCCTTTTCCTCCTACAACGAGGGTCAGTCAGTCCTGGTAAGGACAGACAATACCACCACTATGTACTACATCAACAAATAGGGAGGAACAAGATCTTTCAAACTGTCCGCAGAAGCAGTGAAGATCTGGAACCTGGCTTACTCTCCACAAGTGCAATTGTCTGCAATCCATCTGCCAGGCAAGGATAATGTGTTGGCAGACTCTCCAAGAAGAATCAGTCAAGGAAATCATGAATGGGCTCTGAACAAGCAGGTGCTTTCCACAGTGTTCAGATGGTGGGGCATACCAGACGTGGACCTGTTCACATCCTGGGAAAACTACCAGCTCCCCAACTTCTGTTACAGTCCCCCCTCAGTTGGAACAGTCCCAGAGAATGCACAAGTCCTTTTGTGGACAGGGACATTTTCTTTATGCATTCCCTCTGTTTCCGCTTCTGCTGAGAGTGCTACTGAAACTCATGAGGAAACCGGCAACAATGATTCTGACTGCACCAGATTGGGCCTGGCTGATGTGCTACTCCCTGCTTCTGTACCTCTCCTCCAGACCACCATTGCTCCTCCCCTGGAGTCACAGTCAGCTGACTCTGTCTCAGGGCAGGATAACATTCCTGGAACCAAGAACCCTGGGTCTCAAAGCAAGGTACTTGAAGAGCTACGGTTCTCTGGACTAGTCCTCTCAGAAGAGGTCTTACATGTGTTCAAGATTTCCAGAAAGCCAAAAACTAGGAAGACCTATACTTTCAAGTGAAAAAGATTTTCACTGTGGTGCTCATCCAGGCAGCTCAACCCTCTTCAGGTGAGCTTGTCCATTGTTTTGGACTATCTGATCCATCTGCAATCCCTGGGCCTCTGGCCCTCAACCCTGAAGGTTTCCTTTCGGCAGCAGTGTCAGTATATGTTTTGGCTGGTAAGGATAGATCCCTAGCCTCATAGGTTATATTTAAGTGGTTCTTTAAAGATCTAATTCACCTAAACTCTCCTTTTAGGGATCCAGTCCCTTCTTGGGACCTGAATCTGTACATTGCACAGCTGATGGGGTCTCCATTCAAATCTATGGCATCTGCTGCTCTGAAATGTCATCTGGAAAACAGACTTACTGGTGGCACTTAACCTCAGCTAGGAGCATGAGTGAACTCCAAACCCTTTGTACAGATCGCAGCTACATTATATTCTACAGGGACAAGACAGAACTGAGGATTAATAGAAAATTCCTTCCTAAGGTGGTGTCTGAATTTCACCTCAACAAGTCGATCACTCTCCCAATGTTTTTTATGGAACACTCCACTCCAGGGGAGCAGAAGCTTCACTGTCTGGATGTTAAAAGAGCTCTGGAGAACTACTTGGACCACACAAGGAATGTCAGGTCCACAAATTCTCAGTTATGTGTCACCTGTGGTGAGGGAGGACAAGGCAAACTGGCATCTAATTGAGCCATTTCTCGCTGGATATTGGTCTGTATTCAGTTCTGTTATGGCAACGGTTGCAAGCTTCTGCCAGAGGGTCTCAGGGCTCACTCCACAAGAGGTACTTCTGCCTCAGTTGAAGCATCCAGAGGTGTCTCTATTCAGGAGCAAAACAGATACCTGGAATACAGTACACACCTTTACAAAGCATTGCTGTCTGGACATTCAGTCCAGAAGAGACACCAGTTTCGGTATTGCTGTCTTGAAGAACCTTTTCCCTACATAGGTTCTGTACCAAGCCTCCTAAGGTACTGCAATGGAGACTGCTGTTGTTTAAACAGCTACTGAAGGATTCCTGGGGTAAGAAGAAAAAATTACTCACCTAAAGTAATATTGTTTCTTCCAAGGGATCCCTCACTAGGTTTAAAAAACCCTTCCTTTCCTCCCCTTTCAGAACCCAGAAAAAGGTTCATACAAGAATCAGTTTCTCTTTCTTGCTTGAGCATTACTTATCGCAGTTTTTTACAACTAATATTATATGATTCTAGCAGTTTATTATTTTTTCTGCCATGGTGAAAGTTTTTTCCAAAAACCTATATCCCTTATGGGTTCTTTTTACAAGTCTTTTAGTTAGCTTTAGTGGTCAATGTTCATCTCAGTTTGAGAAATAAATCTGCCATTACTGCACAGAGGAGAGCGTGACCACACCACAGAGTTTGAACAACATTCTGCTTTCTCCATTTGCATAATGTTTCAGACTCCAGGGTACGCTCCAGCCGTGGGACTGAAGCTGTTGTTAAACCTAGTGAGGGATCCCTTGGAAGAAACAACATTACTACAGGTGAGTAATGTTTTTCTTGCCTGCAATAGTTTAAGGCGCACCACCAAGCTCCACCTTGCTGGCAGCATCAGCATCCCCAGTGTGGTGGCAACTGCAACTATTGAGTGATTCCTCACCTTGGCCTTTGGGGGGAATTAAGATGACTGCTCCCACCTTGGGGTTTGAGGACTGCCAGCAAGTAGACAGAGTTTGAGGGGCAAAGTACAGTACTGAATTGTTTATTGTCTTGATGTCTGCAGAGAGTATAGAGATACTGCTACCCCCCATGGCTCCATTTTACCTTTGCTGCCCTTGTCCTTTCTGCACCCTCCATTTTAAATAAATTATTTGTTTGAATTGTAATTTTTGATTTGGGAATTGCCGTTGTTTGCTGTGTCACTTGCTTTGGGGCAGGGACTGTGTGAGCAGTTTATGCATTGTTTCCTGAGGGGTGATATCCTAGTGTCTGAGCAGCCAGGTACCCCATATCACCACCCCAGCTGGAGGCACTGCACCACATTAGGCTACTGTAGCACATCCATGGGGAACCCATGGCACAGGGGATACATGGAGGGGAAAAGGGGTTCTTCCGGTACATTGGGGAGCGGAGAAAAACTAAGGGCCATCTCAGCAGATTGAGATCAGAAGGAGGGTGGGTGGAAGAGGCGAGGGACCAGGCAGAGGTATTTAACGAGTATTTTGCCTCTGTGTTCACTAGGGAGGGGATGGGATATCTACAAAACAAGGCATGAAGGGATGGAAGCGCAGGAGTGGATCAGGGAGCAACAGAAATGGAGCAAGAGGGAGGGAACGGCACTCAGGGGGTCACATCTGGATAAGGATAAAAGATCAGTAAGGGAGGGGACGGATGATGCTATCTCCACCAAAGGGTGTGGTTAGCCCTCAAGGCCCTAAAGAAAAACAAATCTCCTGGGCTGGATGGCATTCATCCGAGAGTACTATAGGAATTGGCGGACATACTGGCTGCACCTGGCGGAGCTTTCAGCAGGTCACTTGAGACAGGAGGGTACCTAGGGATTGGCGAGAGGCACATGGTACCAATCCATAAAGGGGTCGAGGAAGTACCAGGTAATTATAGACCCATCAGTTTGACCTCGGTGGTGGGAAAATTAATGGAGAGTATTCTAAAGGAACGATTGGGGTGTACTTGGAGGAGGTGGGAGGTCTGGATAGTCGACAACATGGGTTTGTGCCAGGTAGATCATGTCAAACCAACCTTGTGGAGTTCTATGAATGGATAACATCAGAACTGGACAGGGTAAGCCTGTGGATGTATTATTCTTGGACTTCAGCAAGGCGTTGACTCTGTCCCCACAATGGTCTGGTGGAGAAACTGATGGGGTTAGGAGTAGGCCCTTTGATGGTCAGATGGATTGAAAACTGGCTAGCTGGACGCACTCAGAGAGTAGTGGTCTGTGGGGAGCTCTCAACCCTAGAGGTTGGTAGGGGTACCACAGGGCTCGGTCCTGGGTCCGATCCTGTTTAATGCATACATATCGGACATCAGGGAGGGTATAGGGTGTGAAATGAGTCTCTTCATGGATGACTCCAAGATGGGAGCAGAAGTTGAGGGAGAAGAGGGAGGGTGGCCCTGCAAGGGACCTGACACCCTGGAAAGCTGGGCTCACACATGGAAATTAATTCAATATCACCAAGTGCAAGGTGTTGCATCTTGGTCGGGAAACCCAACACAGGTACACCCCTGGGAGGGAGGTGCTGAGGCCTCATAGGGAAAAAGACCTAGGGGTCATGGTGGATACATGTATGAATAACTCTGAGCAGTGCAGGAGAGCAGCTAGCAAGGCAAACAGGATGTTGGGATGCATCGTAAGGGGGATCACCTCTAGGAGCAGGGAAGTGATTCTGCCGCTGTACAATGGACTGGTTAGACCACACCTTGAGTACTGTGTACAGTACTGGAGACCACATTTGAAGAGGGACATACAGCTCCTGGAGAGGGTACAGAGGAGGGCAACAAAGATGATACGAGGGCTAGGGATTTGACTTATGAGGACAGACTTGAGGAGCCTGCCTGTTTTCATTGGAGGAGAGGAGAGACAGGGGGGACATGATTGAGGTCTTCAAGTACCTCAAGGGAATAAATAGGGTAAACATGGAGGGATCTTTAGACTAAAGCAGGGAGGTATCACCAGAGGGCATGGTTTGAAGTTGGAAGGTGGAAGGGTGAGGGGGGAAAAGAGGAGGAGGTTTTTCACCGAGAGGGTGGTGGACCCTTGGAATGCACTGCCTGGTGAGCTGGTTCAGAGATCCACAGTGGAGGGCTTCAAGAGAGGGTGGGACAGACACAGAAAGTGGATGTATCAGATGATGGCCTGTCCCGGGGGTGGGGATGGATGATAGGGGTTTCTAGAGAACAAGGGATGGGAGGATCTCGGCACCCAACTAAGGATCTAGGTTCGAGCAGACTCGATAGACCGTAAGGCCTAATCTGCTGGCAAATAGTATGTTAGTATGTTAACCCAGGATGGCCTCCTCAGGAAGATTGGAGAGGTGATCCCTGAGGGCCCTGGTGTGGGGACTGCTTACATTGGAGGCGCTGCTGGAATTTCAGCACCACAAGTGTGTCCCCCAAACCTGTAACTTTATGAAGAAAAACATTTCTTTAGTGTCCCACACATTTTTGAAAGTTGTCATGATGCTTCAACAGTTGGAGGACTGGTGTAGAAGGGAGCACCTATACCTGGAAAAGGCAATCCTCGTCATGGGGATCCCCGAAGGTATTGAAATAGCCAGTATTTTGATGCCATTGGAAGCTTTGAAGTGTTTGGGCAATTTAAAGGTATATGTTCTGAAATACAACCATGCCAGCAAGAGCGTAACTGCTTTAATTGGGAGTGATTCAGAAACCAAAGTGGGAAAACTGCTTGCCACATTCAAGCCTGAATGTTCTAAAGATGTAAGGCACCTGTTTGGCAGGGGGAGTAGTCTGCTTTCCATCCCCCTCTCCCACCATTGCAGCCACTTGAATAGGTGGAAAAAGTCAAATTGTTGTTGGTCAGTGAGGACAAAACAGTGCAAGAGTTTCAAGCATCAGTGTCCGGCAACACCACATAGAACATAGAAACATACGGTCCATCTAGTATGCCCATTTAAGTTCTCTACCCCCCTTGCCTCTTATTTCTTCCCTGTAACCACCATTCCCTTGTATCTATCCCACTCCAGTTTGAAGGCGCTGGCTGTCATGGCTTCCACTACTGACTGAGGCAGCTGGTTCCATGCATCCACCACCCGTTCAGTGAAAAAGAACTTCCTTCTGTTCCCCCTGAATTTACCACCCCTCAGTCTCATCTCATGTCCTCTCATCCTAGTCTGTTTATTGAGCTGGAAGAATTCCTGCTCCTCTATTTTGTTGATGCCCTTGGGGTATTTGAAGATCTCTATCATGTCTCCACTCTCTCTTTCTTTGCTGCTCCAGGGAGTACAAATTGAGTTCCCTTAGCCTTTCCTCATATGGTTTCTGATGTAGGCCATGCACAGATCCTTCACCCAAGGGCCTCATGGCCCCCATAGAATTTGAAGTGTAATATCAGTCATTTCTTAGTGTGGCAGGGAAGACGGCCAAGGATCAGAGTGACCTGTTGCAGAAAGAAGGTGTGATGCCCCCAGTGCCTTCTGCCAATCCAGTACCGGTGATACATGAATGTGCAGCCATTCCTGTGCCCCATTATGACACCAGTTTGTACCAAAGATTATGGACATTCTCAGGTACTCTCCCCACTCCGAACAGGGAAGATGACTACTACAGTTGGATGAGTCAACCAACTAAGCTGCTTCAAGACTGGAAGTGTTCTTAAGATGAGAAACAGAAAAGAGTAGTTGAAAGCTTAAAGGAAAATGCTTTAGATATTATCAGGTCTTCACATACAAATCAGCCAAATTATACCCTGCAAGACTACCTACCCATGTTAAAGAGTACTTATGGACCTATCGAGAGAGTAACTGATCTGCTTTTCCAGAGGAGAGCCACCATACAGAAAGAGGGAGAAAAATTGTCTGATTACCTGACCTATTTGGGAAACAGCTATTCAGAAAACATAAAAACAAAAGAACTTGTGCACACACCACCACATATGTTTTTAAAAAACGTTATTATAAGCTGGTTACATAGCAAAAGAATAAAATGCTTGCCTGACATGTTTCTGGCCAAACTTGACCCATTCTCAAAGACTAAAGCTATAATAAAACACAGCATCTTTTATAGTGCAATGAGCACTGGTGACGTCATAATGACATATGTAAAAAAAAAACACCAATCAGAAACATCACATCATTTCACTTCATTGCAGCAAATCCATTAAAGAATTAAATTCCATGAAAACTGATTAAAACATCACAAACACATGAACAGTTAGGCAACTGGTAACAAATAAGTAAAGAGGTAACCCAAAGAATGTCTTTAGAATAATCACAGAAAGGCGGGGGTGGGGTGGGAGAACACAGTCATATGAGGGACAAAGTGGGTTTATTTATACAATATCAAAGGCAGGGGGAGCGCAAAACTAATACTACAAACTCCATAATGCATATTAATGTTTTTTATCTTCCAGGTAAGGTTTAATTTCAAACCCATAATTTAATCCTGCATGTGTGTTTGCTTTTAACTGCAGTATCCAAAAGGTTTCCCTTTTGAGGACCAAATTATTATAATTCCCCCCGACATAGATTAGGATTCACTTTGTCGATAGCCATGTATTTAAACTTATGTATCTGGCCATCACTCTTGTTTTTAGGTTTGCTTGCGTGCATGTGCAAGAAACATTATGTGACAGCTTAGGAGAGAAGCAGGGTTTTGGAGGTGCGGCACTGTGGCAGCCAATGCCCCCGCTGCATTCTGAGGCTTGGCCATGTTTCCCCAATGTGGTGGCATGCTGCTGCTGCTGACACTAGTTCAGCAAGCGTGCCACCAAGTTGAAACAAATTGGCTGCTGCAATGAGGAAGCGACCCATCATTGCAGGGTGTGCCTTGCCTGCTGTAACATTTCAATAAATATGGCGGGCGGTGGCTTGCTGCCCACCACTTGCTCACAGTCCCTAGGAAGCTGACTTTGGGGGTGCCCAATTCCCCTGTTAGCATATGTGCCTCCTTTACTGCTGTGGTCTGCCGAGGGGGTGCCCAATCCCCCTCGGCATCGTGCCCCCAAACACAGACATGCTTGCCTATGGGGGTGCCCAATCCCCCTGTCAGCATGTTCACCCCACCCCCATTTTCCTAGCACTGGCCCACCCAATTGTGTGTCACACTGGGAGCCCACCCCAGTGTGGCTAACATGACCCCCCCAAAACAAATGTGCCACACTGGGAGCCCACCCCAGTGTGGCCAAAACCTGTAAAAAAATGGAAAACGGTCCATGGTGAATTTTTTTTTTTTACCTGAAACAAAAGAAATGGTCCCTCACCATCGTGTCCCTCCCCAACCCACACCCACCCACTGCGCACCACGCATCCCACCCCATCCCATACTTACTTCCGAACCTGGTGTGACGATCTTCGGTGGACAGGGAACATGTCTGCACTCTTCAAAGCTGACCGTGAACTGAAGAAATGCCGGTAAGCTGTATAATGGCATAAATAGGTTTTTTTCAACTTAGGTAAATATCTCGGCCATTTTTACCAATTTTTGCTCCAAATTTTCAACATGGGGTTCTTGGGACCCCACCTCATGAATTCAGTCACTGTCATTTCGTTATTTGGTCCTGAAAGGTGATGTCTGGGTCACTGCGTGGAATCACCTTTTGGAACTGATTAACAAAATAACAGTGTCAGTGTTCATGAGGTGGGCTCCCAAAAAGCCTATGTTGCAAATTTAGTGGAAAGATTCCCCAAAATGACTGTTACGAGCGTGCATTGCATGGTTTCCACGCACGCTCATAACTTCATGAATTTGTAATGTTTTCACTCCAGATTTTCAACACTGGAATTTTTTGACACCTCCTTATGATCAGTACAGCTGTCATTTTTCACATCCAGGCCGAAGTGTGTTTTCGCACTTCCGGTGCAGAAAAGCACAGTTGTTGTGGAAAATCAGTGTTTGGGACACATTAAGAAAATCACAGTGACATTGTTCATGAGCAGAGGTCCTAAAATGCCTATGTTGAAAATTTGGTGACCAAAGTCCATAAAATGACTGTGTTATGAGCGTGTGTTACGCAGTTTCCATGCACCCCTCATAACTTCGCAAATTTGTAATATTTTCACTCCAGATTTTCAACATTGAAATTTTTTCACACCTCCTTATGAACAATACAGCTGTCATTTTTCACATCCTGCCCAAAATGTGTGTTTGCACATCTGGCGCACAATGGCGCGGTCGCTGTGGGAAATCAATGTTTGGGACAGATTACGATAATCATAGTGACAGTGTTCATGAGCAGAGGTCACAAAATGCCTATGTTAAAAATTTGGGTGAGAACATTTCACAAAATGACTGTATTACGAGCGTGCGTTGTGCAGTTTCCACGCACACTCGTAACTCCGATAATTTTTAATATTTTCACTCCAGATTTCCAGCATTGCCATTTTTTCACACCTCCTTATGAATAGTAGAGCTGTCATTTTTCACATCCTGCCTGAAATGTGGTTTCACACATGTGGCGCACAATGGCGTGGTTGCTGTGGGAAATCAACGTTTGGGGCAGATTAAAATCACAGTGACACTGTTCATGAGTGGAGGTCCCAAAATGCCTATGTTAACAATTTGCTGAGAACATTTCACAAAATGACTGCATTACGAGCATGCGTTGTGCAGTTTCCACACACACACTCGTAACTTCAAAACTTTTTAATATTTTCACTCCAGATTTTCAACACTGGCATTTTTTCACACCTCCTTATGAACAGGATAGCTGTCATTTCTGACATCCTGCCAAAACTGTGTTTTCACACATCTGGCGCAGAATGGCATGGTCGCTGTAGCAAATCAACATTCCAGACAGATTAACAAAATCGCAGTGCCACTGTTCATGAGCAGATGTACCAAATGCTTTCATGAGGTGGGGGTCACAAAAAGGAACTGTTGAAAATTTGTAGTGCAAATACCAACAAACGCCTGGGGTGTTACTGTTTCTAACCATAACATCCCGCCCTGTACAGACTTACAGGCGTCAGGGGTGTGCCTTTGGATAGCTGGCTGTAATGCTCATGCCATTCCATCCTCCATCCTGCAGCCAGTGACAGGCATCGAAGTGTGCCTTGGACTCTTTGACCCCAGAGTTCACCCCATTCTCCTATACTGCACCCATTTCAGCATATGTCCTTATGGAATGGGGTGACTGTAAAGCTGAACAGCCCAAGGCACACCTCAACACTTGTCAGTGTCTGCAGAATAGGGTGAGGTGAAATAGCGTGATCATTATGCGCGACGACCCAAAGGCATACCCCAATGCCTGTCCATCTCTGCAGGGTGGAGGTGGAGTTCACGGGAAGTTCAATACTTCACTGCCATTCCTATTCTGCATCTGTCTAACTCTTGTACTTCCAATGCTAATACCAGCAAGCAAACATTCGGCATTGACAAATGCTTGTCTTTACGTGTAATGCAATAGCATAAGTTTCTTCCTCCCTTAATAGCAACTTACAGGACACAATTAGGAGCTGGATGCAGACCTTAAAAAGGCGAAACAAATTAAATTCTTCAGAGACAAAGGAGACTTTGAGACAGGTCATGTGTGCACATGGAAAGACAAGGACAAAAATCAAAAAAGTATTCTTAAAAAGAATATGTCTTTTGATTTTAGTACAGACCTTAGTGAAGCAGTAAATGAAGATGGAAACATCTCGGAGAAAGAGATCCTTTTTTTGAACAAAGGGCAGAAGTAGCCAATCAGCGGATACAACGTGGAGCATCTCCTCCAAACCTGCAACGGATATTGTGTAAATAAACCTATTTTGTCCCTCAAATGTTTGTGCCCCCCCCCCCACCTTTGAGATTATTCTAAAGACTTGCTTTGGGTTACCTCTTTACTTATTTATTACCAGTTGCCTAACTGTTCATGTGTTTGTGATGTTTTAATCAGTTTCCATGGAATTTAATTCTTTAATGGATTTGCTGCAATGAAGTGAAATGATGTGATGTTTCTGACTGGTGTTTTTTTTTACATATGTCATTATGACATCACCAGTGCTCATTGCACTATAAAAGATGCTGTGTTTTATTATAGCTTTAGCCTTTGAGAATGGGTCAAGTTTGACCAGAAACGTGTCAGGCAAGCATTTTATTATTTTGCTATGTAACTAGCTTTTAATAAAGCTTTTTAAAAATACATATTTGCGGTGTCAGCATTAATATGTGGTGGTGTGTGCACATTTATTTGTTTTTATGTGCTTTTCATTGTGTACACTACAGCCTAGTGCACACTCACCAGGTTTTTGTTTTTTCCCATTCAGAGAACAGTTGAGGCTGGTGGAATCACACCAGACCAAGCTGACCAAACCAGATGAGAACAAAAGTTGAAAGGAGCCATGCACTCACAGATAACTGTTTTTCCTGAGACTGAAGGACCAGACCCTCCCCCTATCCTGAAACAACTTCTGGAAGTGGTGAAACAGGAGGAGTTCATTTAATTTAATTTCATTTCATTTTTATTGGTTATACTAGAAAGGCATGTGAGCATTGATGCCTGTTTACACAAGCATCCAGTTACATACAACAGTCATGAGACATGACATAGGCTTAAACATTTAACTAACAGTGAGGGTTGCCGGCCCGGTGGCGCTGAGGGCAGAGGTGGTGGTTGCCGCACCTCGCGCCACACTGGCGACCCTGGTTCGAGAGTGAGCACTGGTCGCCAAGGACTGGCAGGGGAGGAGAAGGATCGAGCATCCGATGGACTGCTCTTCCTCTCCGGAGAGGGGGTTCACAATGATCAGTGCCAAACTGCTCCCTGGCAGAGGCTGGGGGATGCATGCCATACATTGGGGAGGAGTCGGGGGCAGATGCCAGGATGGGGCGCATGCAGACATGTGCGTGCTCATGGCCGCTGGCGTCATTGCACGCCCTCCGACTCAGGTAACCACGAACAAGGAAAAAAGTGGTACCTCTCATGGCTTGATGGCCGTCTGCGAGTGTTCATCAGGCGCTGGCACCAGAGCTGGATCCGTGTAGGGTGGGGAGATGGGGGGCTCCCTGCTGCTCTGCTTGGGGGGTAAGCTGCAGGAGTTACAGTGTGCCAGCAGTCCCGGTCAAGATGGATGGCAGCTGGATCCCAGCAGAAGGATGCGAGACTAAAAGAGGGAGCAGTAAGGTGGCCACAAGAGGATAAAATAATAAGAAAAAAAAAAAAAAATTAACAGTGGGGGTTAATTAAATGGTACATAAATTTAAGATAATGTAGACTAAAGGGCAAACTATGAACTAGCCTTGGTGAATAAACAAATACAAGGTGACATTAGGCATTCAGTGAGGGTTTAACAATAATATAATATAACAATGGGAAACAAAAATGTAAGTGCAGTCTAAAAACTAGCCTAGGTGGATTAACAATACTACAAGTGCTAGAAAGAGAGGGTAAGTGCCTGAGGTGGATAACCAGAGAATGAGGGGGAAAAAAGTGCAGATAGGGAACCAGATTAGGGGGCAAGCAAGTGCAGGTGGGAGAGAAATGTCTCCTGATATTGTGTTTGAAGGCATTTGTGGAGGGACAGAGTTTTAGTTCCGGAGGGAGAGAGTTGAAGAGCTTGGGTCCCATAAAAGAGAGTGTTTTCTGGTCTTGATTGGTCTGGCAGAAAGGAACAGTGAAAGAGAGAGTGGAGGACAGTCTTATGCTCCTGGTGGTGGTGGCAGTCTGAAAGAGAGAAGTGAGGCAATCAGGGAGCAGTCCACAGGACAGTTTGAAGAAGAAGGTGGCCATCTTGCAGCTGAGGTGAGCCTCAAGGGAGGGTCGACTGGTGAGCTTAAAAAGATCACAGTGGTGTGTGAGTTTAGGGAGACCAGAGGCAAAGCAGATAGCATTGTGGTAGGAGCTTCCAAGTCTGGAGAAATTTTTGATGGAGAGGCGGGGGAGGGAGACAAGTGCACCATAGTCAAAGACATGAAGGAGGAAGCTAGAGACTAAGAGGGATTTGGATTCCCTGTTAAGGTAATGCTTGGTTCTGTGGAGGATACTGAGGCGTTGGTGGGCTTTTTTGAGTGTGAGGCTAGTGTGAGCATTGAAATTGAGGTGGCTATCCAGGAGTATTGCTGTATTTGAATTCACTGACTCTTTCAATGGAGTTACTTAGGTTGTCATAGAGGGAGAGGTCAAAGCCAAGGGGTTTGCGGGGGCTGGAGAAAAAAATGAACTTAGTTTTTTGGAGTTGAGTACAAGACCCTTGGACGTGAACCAGGTGTGAAATCTGCTGAAATCAAATTGGAGTTTGTTAATGAGAGTGTTGGGGTTTTTGTCCTGACAGAAAAGGGCTGCATCATCAGCACAGAGAATGAGTTTGTAGGTGGTGCAAATGTCAGGCAGGGAGTTAACGACCAGAGAGAAGAGAAGAGGGCCCAGGAGGGACCTTTGGGGGATGCCATATTTGATGGGGCAGGATTCAGAGTGGACACCACCAATAATGGTGCAATGGTATCTGCCCGTTAGGTAATCCTTGAATCAGAGGCAGATCTCAGGTGAGAAATGGAGGCCAGCCAGGGTATGGAGGAGGAATTCATGATCAACGAGGTTGAAGGCTTTGGTGAGGTCTATGAATGCAGCACCAGTGTAGAGGCCTTCATTGTTAGCTTTGTCTATGGAGTGGGTGAACTTGATGGGGGCAGTTTCAATATTGTGTCGAGCACAAAACCCGTGCTGGGCCTCTTTGAGCCAGTTGTATTTGGAGAGGAATTCTGAGGTTTGCCTGTGGACCAATTTCTCTAAAATTTTGGAGAAAGGGGCAAGGAGGGAGATAGGATGGTAGTTGGATACTAGATCCTTGGAACCAGATTTGTGAAGAGGTTTAGTAATGGCACACTTCCAAGCTTTCAGGAAGGACCCCAAGCAGAGGGAGTGGTTAAAGATGTTAGTAAGAGGGATGGCCAGGGAGTCGCAGACAAGACGGAGAACTCTGAAGTTAATGTTGTCCGCGCCCTTGGATGGTCTTTGGTTGTTTGTTTTGATTAGCTTGACCACCTCACCAGGGGTTAGGTACCTGAAATGGAACTTAGGGTGGGAGACTAGGAGGGGTGTGAGGGGGGGTAAACAAGGTAGGAGTGGAGCTGGGCTTGTATTGGTTGTGGTCACCAAAGTATTTATTGAAAAGGGAGGTTATTTCACTTGGTTCAGTGGTGGTTGTCTTTCGGAGGTAAGACAAATATGATCTTCAGAAATTCCCCTACCAATAAGGTTGTTAAGAATGTTGTTAAGAAGGAGGCAATATAGTGCAGTGGTCTAAGGCTCTGAGCTGCAAATCTGGTGACATCCAGCAGACTAGACCTGGGTTTGAATCCCACAGCTTCCACTTGCATACTGTGTGACCCTGAGCAAGTCACTTAACTTCCTTGTGCTTCCAGGTCACTCCTGTAAAAAAGCTTCCAGCTTAGTGTGCTATACCTGGTTAAACAACAAAATAAAAAAATGTTCCTGGGCAGCACATTGTTTTTCCAGGATAAAGGAGGATTTAGCAGATCTTATGGAAGATTAGCACCTGTTCCTGAGGGTTTTGAATTCTTGGAGGAGTTGGGGGGGTTGTGTTTTCTGTACAACTTCCCGGCTCAGTCCCTATCCCTCGTTATTTTGCGAAGCTCGAGGGTGACCCATTCTTGGCTAGAACCCATAACCCAGATTTCTTTAAGCAGAATGAAATGGTTGCAGAGGGCAAGGAACTTATTGCCAAAGGCTTCAAGCACTTTGCCGATGTCAGAAATGTTGTCAGTGAAGGACCAGTCTTGGGCTAGGGCGACTTTGGAAAACTTGGAGGCATCCAGGTTCTTCAATTGCTTGGTTTGGGTGAATTTGTGTGGGCTGGGGGAGGGGGTGTTTGGGGGCCACTAGCAAAAACAGCACAGTGGTCACTGACTGAGTCAGGAAGAACTCCGGAGGTGGTGACTTGGGAGGGGTGTGAGACCAGGATCCAATCAATGTGGACTGAGATCCAGTTTTATAGTTCATTCTGGTAGGTTCAGTGATGAGCTGGTGTAGGCCAAAGCCACATATGGATTCCTTGGTGGAGTCACAGTAAGAGGACAGCCAGTTTAGGTTGAAATCCCCTAGGATGATCCAATCCCTTCCTTGGGGAGGGAGGTCTTGATATCAAGGAAGAGGTCAAGATCACAGGGTGAGGAGGAGAAGGGTGGCAGGTACACCATGCTGACTGTGACCATTTTATCTGCTCCAAGGAGGAGGTTAATCAAGATGGTCTCGAGGGAGAAGGTGGGAAGTGGGGGGTCGAATTCAGTGGCAAGGAAGTTATCGGCAACCCAGATGAGGCAGCCTCCCCCATGCTTCCCCACCCTGTCTTTTCTAAAGACTGAGTAACTTTCAAGGAGGATTTCATTGGTGGAGATGTCCTCCTTCAGTCAGGTTTCGGTGAGGGCAATGACATCAAAAGCATTAGCCATCACCCAGGACTCAATTAAGGTTTTTTTATGAAAGGCTTTGCATGTTAAGTGAGCAAAAGTGAGCTGTTTAGTGGGTTTAGGGGAGGAGTGAGGGGTGAAATTGGTAGAGGGTGTGTGGCTGGGGTGAATGGAGCCTGAGACAAGGAGTATTAGGAGGAGGAGCCTTAAGTGCCTGTGGTTCACAAGCAAAGACAGCTTGGTGGAGTATAGCCTGGTGTAGTGGTGGGTGAATAGCCTGGTGTAGTGGTGGGTGAAAAAGATATGGCTGTGGTAGGAAGGAGAGAAGTCATGGAACAGGCAAAGGCTGATGAAGGGGCTCGCATGGGTGGGCAGGGATGGGTTTGGATGCACAAGTGGGGTGGTGAGAGGAAAGGAAGGGGGCAAGGAGGTGTGGGATGAGGGGAGAGTGAGAGAAATGTGGGAGGATTGTGGGGCAAAACTGGTGGTGAGAGGATGAGAGGGATGGGGAGGGGCAGGGTGAGGGGAGTTGAGCAGAGAGGGGCAGAGGGGAAGAACAAGGAGTGAGAGTTCGTAGGGGAGGTGGAACCGCTTAGGGCACTCCATGCTGGTGGCAAGAAAGAGGGAAGGTGACAGGACAGTAATCAGGGAATAGTAAAGTGGAGTACAAAGTTGAGTGTGGTAGAAGAAACTGTGCCCAGTTACAGGCACAGTGAAGAGAAATCTTGAAAGGGTCAGCAGGTAAACCACCCCCATCATAACACAAGCTACTATTGAAAAGCCTCAGATGGATGTCACTGGGCTTGAACAGAAAATAGAGCATGTGGAGAAGAAATTGACAGCATTGACTGCAGCACCAGAACAGAGGCCAAGAGTCAAGCCAAGGCCGCCAGGTAGAGGAAGTGCACCCACATTTCCTGCTGCTTCTCGGAATGGGCTCCACACCCCATCTCGTACTAGAACAAATATGTTGTGCTGCATATGTGGACAAAATAGACACAGCCTGAGGTTGCATTCAGGCCACAAATCTGTAGTTTGAGAACCAGAAGTGGGAAAGCCAGCTTCAGCAGTAGGGTAATGACAGCAGAGCCCAGTGAAGTAGCGACTTGAGTCTCTGGCAGTACAATGCTCTGTGAAATAGACTGACTCTGAAATCCCTCAAGGAAACAAGTTGCCCTCAGGACTACTGGGCTCCAGGGCAGACATTCTAAGCCTTACTGAAGGACAGCCTTGTAAAATGTTATTTGACAGTGGATCACAAGTTACTATTATTCAACGTGCTTTCTACCATAGCCTCTTAAGACACCTGCCTCTCTTGCCTCTGAAAGGACTTTCCCTGTTGGGCCTGAGCAACACCAGCTATCCTTATGATGGTTGCTGCATTGTGCAGTTCAAGTTCCCTGTTGTGGGTAAGGGAGTGCCACACAGAACTGACATTGTAGAATTGATAAATCCTAAATCCAAGGCCATGGATCACACCCCTGTGTTTGTCAGAACCCATACAGGCATATTTGGGAGATTGGCCCAAGTGTGCCAAGAGAGAGAAGGAGCACAGTGCTTACAGAGTCTGCCACTGCAAGCAACAGTGAAGAGAGTGAGCCTGGGAGTGATTCAGGGTGTCAACAAGAAGGAAGTGTCTTGCTGCCCAATGCACTGTGTTGTGTGGTTGGTATAACCAAGTTCAAGCATTAGACACACAGACCAGCACTCATCATTGGTGTACCAGCTGATGACATCCTACCAGAAGAACTGATGGTCCAGAGAGGAGTGATGCCACCATCTGCTACCCCCGGGCAAGAAGAGTGACTGTAAGGGTGAAGAATGAGACAGAGAAGCCCATCATCTTGAGGAAGGGATGAGTGCTGGCACAAATATTCCATGTAGAAGGTGTGACCAGAGTGGACCCTGAAGTAGCAACTGCCACTGAGCTTGACCCTGGTCTGTTCAACTTTGGAGATTCACCCATACCTGATCACCACTGGTGGAGCCTGAGTAACAAGTTACCCGAGTGTCAGAAAGTGTTATCATTGAACAAGCGGGATGTGTGATGTATCCAAGGCAAAGATCACTACATCTACATTAGAGATAACCACCCTTATTGGGGGAGATCCTGGAGATTGCCCCATGGACACAGAAGATGTCAGGTGCCATCTACAGGAGCTGCTGGTGGCCGAGATTATCAGTTTATTTATTTATTTTATTTATGTTTTCCAATTGACACCTATGAGCCAGGGGCTCTTTTACATAGGTTCCATGTCAAGAGACCAAGACAGTTACAGTATAAGATTATGAACAGCAGTACAAATAACAATAAATGTAAACAACTGGAATAAAGTAAAATAAAAAAAAGGAAGAATTAGGAACAACCAGAGGCATTGTCAACTTAATAAAGATTAACACGATCATAAACAAGTTTGCATGAGCATTGTACAATGTATGCCCACTTGTCCAATTCACCCTGGGGAGGAATAACTAGAATATTTAAAAGGTATTGGGTAGGAGATAGGAGATGTAGGGGTGTAAGTCAGGAGAGGGTAATTAGGCAGGTGAAAAGAAAACGTGAGCAGATGATTGTTAAAGTGTGACAAGGAATGACAGGGAGGAAGGCAATGGGGCAGGCTAAGGAAAGTGGGTAGTATACAATGTAATACTGAGGGGGAAGGAGTGGAGGGGGAGTTTGTGAGGCAGCTTGGAAGATTGAGAAAAGTGAGGGTTTGATAGGTGAGGGAGGTGAATGGTAGCCCACTGGGGAATGAGATATAGGGTGGAGGGGGTAGTGAGGGCAGACAGAAGTAGGAAAGAAGACGATGTGCTGGGATGCTATGGTGTAAAGTGGAGGGGGACAGGTAAGGAGTGGAGGCAGAATTGAGAAGCAGGAGTCAATTGGAAAGTGTGCTAGTTGAGAGGATTAAGTAAAGCAGTTACAGGTGTCTCTGGCCAGAAAGTGTTCATGGAGTTTGCGTTTAAAAACTCCCAATGAGCTAGTGTTGGAGACACCGGCAGGAAGTGCATTGAACCACTTAGGGGCTCTAGCAGCCTAAGCCTGCTGGGCTTGAGTAGTACGACAGATGGGCACATGGAAGGTTTGGCTTTCAGAACTTCTGGTTAGGTGGGTGTTATTGGTCTGCCTGAGTAATTCAAGTAACCCCAGAGGTAAGAGACCAAGCAAGATCTTTTTGGCTAAGAGGCAGGACTGGTATGAGACTTTGCTCTTCAACTGTAGCCAATTTGCTTGCCTGAAAATGTGACAGGTATGTATCATCCACGCTGCTCTGATGAAGAGCCTGCAAGTCATATTGTGGGCCATAGCTATGCACTGAAGAACAGTGTCAGTGGCCGACCCATAAATTATGAGTCCATCGTCGATGATGGATAGGACTGAGCTTTGTAATGCCAACTTAAGTGCTTCCAGTGACAGACAGTGCCTGTGTTTATAGAGGAGGCCAATCGTGATGTTTGCAGCTCTGGTGACATTGTCTATATGTGAGGCATAAGACAAGGTACTGTCTAATGTGACTCCCAGATATTTAAAAGCACTAGTTTGCTCCAAAGCAGCACCTACACAGTTCCTAATTGTTAGTTGTCAGACTCTGTACTTGCTATGTGAGCCATGGAACAACATTGCTTTGGTTTTACTGTAATTTAGAATAAGTTTGTGGGTGCTGAACCAGGCCTCAGCATCCTTGAAACTGTTCTGAAGCTGGGTCTCCAGAAGGGAGGAGGTCTGCATTACTAGAGTAGATGACTGCATCATCCATATACAGCAACATCCTATCATGACAAGAGGAGGGGAGTTTGCTTAGGAATATACTGAATAATAAAGGGCCCAGAATAGAGCCTTGTGGAACGCTAGACTTCATGGGAAGCTTGGTTGATAGGTCATCTCCAATCCTTACTTGCTGGTATCGTTCACTAAGGTAGCTTTCAAACTAACATGTTGTGTCCTTTGACAGGCATGAGGGATAACTATGTAATCAGAAGGGAGTGATTGACCATATCAAAGGCCTTGATGAGGTCGATAAATGATGCTCCAACAAGTTGGCCCTTATCCAATGCATGGTGGATATAGCTAGTGAATTCGAGAAGGGCAGTGGAGGTACTGTGACCTTTGCAAAAACCATGCTGCTGTGGGCATTGCAGGTTGTATTTCTCTAGAAAATCAACAAGCTGGTCTGCCACAATCCTTTCAAGAGCTTTGGAGAGTGTGTGTGTGTGTGTGTGTGTGTGTGTGTGTGTGTGTGTGTGGGGGGGGAATGGAGAGTGGTCAGTAGTTATTGTGCAGTGCCCTGTCTCCATTCTTGTGGATTGGGGTGACCACAGCAGATTTCCATTTGCTGGAAAATTATGAGAGCCTGAGAGAAAGGTTAAGGATCTTAGTTAGCAGGGATAGAACTTCATCCAGACTGAGGGCTATGATTTTAAGGTCCAGAGTATCCCCGCTATATCTGGATTTCCCCAAGGATTCTAAGCAAGTATTTTTTTGCAGTCCTTTCAGTAATAGTTTTAAAGTAGAATGGAGGATGCCCCATATTCATCTCTGGGATTGCCTCAGAGTCTGTACCAGATTTGGGATAGAAGAAGTCAGGGGGTCAAGGAATTTAGAAGCCCTTATGCCTCAACCATAGTCATGGCTAGGAAAAAGAATGGAGTCATATGGATTTGTATAAATTACTACACTCTTAATAAGAAGACAGTGCCCAGCCAGTACACAGTACCTTCAGTCAAAGATGCCCTGGCTAACTTTACAGGAAGGTTGGGGTTTTTGGTGCTGGACCTGTGCAGTGTATATTATCAGATCCCTATGGTGGAGGAAGATAAAGAGAAGACAGCCTTCATCTGCCCTTGGGACTCTACCAGCTTGAGAGGATGCTCCAAGGTATATCAGGACTGCAACTATAGTTCAGAGACTGATGGAGAAAGCAGTAGGAGACATGCACCTGCTGGAGGTGCTTGTGTACCTAGATGACTTAACAGTATTTTGAAGGATATTGGAAGTGCATGAAATAAGACTGATGAAGATGTTGGACACCTGCGCCACTTCAGTTGTTCACCTGACACTAATGCGTGGTTCTGCAGCTACCTGTCCTATAGGTCCCAATCTGTTCTCATAAGAAGGGTCCCTCTGCCTTGCTACCCACACATACTGGAGTCCCACAGGGCTCCATACTCGGTCCTCTACTTTTCTCTATGTTCATAAATGCTCTTCCCTCTGAAAGCCTAAACTGTGAGGCACTCCTCTACACTGATGATTTGGTACTGTACCACAGCGAGTCAATCTTGTCCACTGTTACTACTAACTACAGCCCAGCCCATGACTGGTTCCTATCCAGGAAGCTACTTGTTAACGAGAAAAAAACCAAGGCCATGCTATTTGGCTCCAAGCCTTTTCTAGCCAAGATCGCAAAAGTTCACACATCCCTACTTATACACTCCCCAGCTGGCCCCCCGCTCGATACAGTTTCCTCTTTCAAATACCTAGGGGTGATTCTTGATCCCTCCCTAACATTCACTGAACACATAACTCATATGATAAGTAAAATACACCAAAAACTTGGTGCTGCCTACAGAACCAAATTATTTCTGTCCCTGGATGCCCGCCTTGCCATAGCGCAAGGCAACCTCCTCCCTCTGCTTGACTACTACTCCCCTGTCTACTCCTTCACTGCCACCCCCCTCGCTTCGCTCTCGCCTTAACACTACTTACAACTCCATCTGCCACTTTGTCCCCCAAGCACCCTACTTAACTCACCGCTGCACACTATACAAAACCCTAGGGTGGCCCAACCTTCAGGGATGTTTCGACTATGCCATGAGCAGCCTAATTGATAACTCACTTAGGAATCGCCATCTGTCCTCCTTCTCCTCCCTACTTATAGAGAAGGTAGCACCTAGAACCCTCAGGTCTTCCTCCATTCCTCCCCTGGAAGTCTCACGCACCCTTTCTGTCATGGGTAGTAAGGCCTTCTCTGTGTCTGCCACCTCCCTCTGGAACAGGCTCACATCATTGATCCGCTCCTCCCCCTCCCACATGGCCCTCAAAAATAACCTATGAGACTGGCTCCTGACTGAATCTTCCTGCAACTGTTCCCCAGGCCATGTTATGGCAAATGATCCACCCTAGCCTCCGTAGTCTTCTATTTTTCTGCCTGCCTCTATCCCTGACCCTTACCTTGTCAGCCTCCATCTGTCACTCTCTATCCCTGACCCTTACCATGTCAGCCTCCATCTCTCACTCTCTATCCCTGACCCTTACCTTGTCAGCCTCCATTTCTCACTCTCTATCCCTGACCCTTACCTTGTCAGCCTCAATTTCTCACTCTCTATCCATGACCCTTACCTTGTCAGCCTCCATCTCTCACTCTATCCCTGACCCTTACCTTGTCAGCCTCCATCTGTTACTCTCTATCCCTGACTCTTACCTTGTCAGCCTCCATTTCTCACTCTCTATCCCTGACCCTTACCTTGTCAGCCTCCATCTCTCACTCTCTATCCCTGACCCTTACCTTGTCAGCCTCCATTTCTCACTCTCTATCCCTGACCATTACCTTGTCAGCCTCCATCTCTCACTCTATCCCTGACCCTTACCTTGTCAGCCTCCATCTCTCATTCTATCCCTGACCCTTACCTTGTCAGCCTCCAGCTCTCGCTCTCTATCCCTGACCCTCACCTTGTCAGCCTCCATCTCTTACTCTCTATCCCTGACCCTTACCTTGTCAGCCTCCATCCCTCACTCTATCCCTGACCCTTACCTTGTCAGCCTCCATCTCTTACTCTCTAGTCCTGACCCTTACCTTGTCAGCCTCCATCTCTTACTCTCTATCCCTGACCCTTACCTTGTCAGCCTCCATCTCTTACTCTCTGTCCCTGACCCTTACCTTGTCAGCCTCCATCTCTTACTCTCTGTCCCTGACCCTTACCTTGTCAGCCTCCATCTCTTACTCTCTGTCCCCGACCCCTACTTTGTCAGCCTCCATCTCTCACTCTCTATCCCTGACCCTTACCTTGTCAGCCTCCATCTCTCACTCTCTATCCCTGACCCTTACCTTGTCAGCCTCCATTTCTCACTCTCTATCCCTGACCATTACCTTGTCAGCCTCCATCTCTCACTCTATCCCTGACCCTTACCTTGTCAGCCTCCATCTCTCATTCTATCCCTGACCCTTACCTTGTCAGCCTCCAGCTCTCGCCTCTATCCCTGACCCTTACCTTGTCAGCCTCCATCTCTCTACTCTCTATCCCTGACCCTTACCTTGTCAGCCTCCATCCTCACTCTATCCCTGGACCCTTACCTTGTCAGCCTCCATCTCTCACTCTAGTCCTGACCCTTACCTTGTCAGCCTCCATCTCTTACCTCTATCCCTGACCTCCTTACCTTGTCAGCCTCCATCTCACTCTCTGTCCCTGACCCTCTACCTTGTCAGCCTCCATCTCTTACTCTCTGTCCCTGACCCTTACCTTGTCAGCCTCCATCTCTTACTCTCTGTCCCCGACCCCTACTTTGTCAGCCTCCATCTCTCACTCTCTATCCCTGACCCTTACCTTGTCAGCCTCCATCTCTCACTCTCACTCTCTATCCCTGACCCTTACCTTGTCAGCCTCCATCTCTCACTCTCTATCCCTGACCCTTACCTTGTCAGCCTCCATCTCTCACTCTCTGTCCCTGACCCTTACCTTGTCAGCCTCCATCTCTTACTCTCTAGTCCTGACTTGCTCACACTCTCTTATTTCTCCTGGCTGATCAGGACTGTCCCTGACCGTAAAACTGCTGTACCTCTGTACACAGTTAGCACTTTCTGATGTGATCACATACAGCAATAAGTTCACAGTTTCTAATCAATAGCTTGATGATACAACTATGATCTTGTAATAATCCCCATTGCTGTTGTGCTTCTACATACTCCTCTCTGTATAGCATAAAGTCCATTAGCTTTGTATCTGTATATATTGTTGCTCTGTGTAATATAAAATCTGATAGCTGTGTATCTGTACATACTGTTGCTCTGTATAGTTAGATCCTCATGTTTGTTACCCTGCGTCAATCTCCTGCAATGTGCTGTATTACTGCTTGGATATGTATTATGTATAACTGCTCTTGTACACTTTGCTGCCATCTTGTTTGGCCTGGGTCGTGACTGAAATTGGTCCTTTTGGATCAGTCCATTCACCCAGTTATCAAAGACATAGATAGATAGATAGATAGATAGATAGATAGATAGATAGATAGATAGATAGATAGATAGAGTAGATAAATAGACTGGAGGAGTTCGGACTGAAAGTGTTCATTGACAAGTGTCAGTTTTGCTACCATCGATCAAGTATGTTGGTCTCATTATTTACGCCAGTGAGGTACAGACAGACTCAAGTAAAGTAGAAGTCCTCACCACTTGACCTAGATCACACAGTCTCAAGACCCTGCAGTCATTCCTCAGATTCTGTGGATACTACAGGCAGTGTGTGAAAGATTACTCAATTGTTGTCTGTTCTTGGAATGACCTCACCCAGGGGTACCACCTACAAACAAAAATGAAGCCCACTCCAGGAGGGGCAATCCCCAAACAGAGTACTGGAAAGTGAAAGAACACTTTGGCGCCAGACGATTGACTGAACAGTGTGAAGCAGCCTTCAGATAAATCATCAAATGCCTCAGTGAGGCACCAGTGCTGGCATTTGCAGATTCCACAAAACCCTACATATTGTGCACACACCAGTATAAGTGGACTTGGAGCAATCCTGTACCACGAGCACCCAAAGGAACTTCGTCCAGTGGCATTCACCAGTTGCAGTTTGAAACCATTTGAGGACCTGTGTCCTGTGCACAAAGTTGAATTATTGGCCTTCAAGTGGGCAGTTACAGAAAAGTTTAAAGATTATTTGTATGGAGCCCAGTTCAGAGTGAGGTCCAACAACAACTTGCTCACCTATGTGCATACCACAGCAAAACTACACACAGCTGGTCATCATGACTCTCAGCTTTATCCACATACATCTACAGTTTAGAATACTGCAGTGGTAGAACTAATATTGATGCAGATGCGTTATCCTGGCATCCACACCACGAGCAGCCAGCCTCAAGTATGAAAATTCCAAGTACAGCAGGAAAAGCAATGTGTTTGAAGTTCAACACCACAGATTGTGCCATTCCTACAAACCCACACAGAGCAGTTGACTTGCTGGGGCCTCCCCAGATGCCATTCCAACAGCCTATCTGAATTTTAATGGTTAGGACTGGTCATCTTTGCCTCAGTCTAGCCATCCTGAACTCAGATAAGCTGAAAGGGAGCACTGTGTTTAATGCGGTGTGATATATGCCCTGGAGAAGAGACATGATACAACTCAAGTGCCAGTAACTCACTCAGATATCCCACTGTTAATGAAAGAGTAGAATAGATTTCCTCTAAAGATGGACTACTAATATGAATCAGTGAGGACAGTGCACATCCTGAGTTCCCCAGACAACAGTTGGTGTTACCATGGAAGCACCGAAAGCTGTTGTCAAATCTTTACATGATGACATGGGTCACCTGGGGTTTGACTGCACTCTGGACTTAATGCAAGCACGTTTCTATTGGCCCAAAACCGCAAAGGAAGTTGGGAAACATTTCAAAACCTGCCTCATGTGTATCAATAGGAAGACTTTACCAAAAAAGAGCTGCACCTCTGGTGAATATCAGAACCAGTGGAGCACTACAGCTAGTATGTATGGACTTCCTTTCATTGGAGTTGGCTCAAAAAAAACACTGGCAACATTCTAGTGATTGCTGACCATTATATGCGATATGCTCAAGCATAACCTACTAAAGACTAAAAAGCAACCACTATTGTTAATGTGCTGCAGTAATACAAGAATCATTATGGCATTCCTAAAAGAATCCTCTCTGATCAAGGGAGGGACTTTGAATGTAGACTTGTAAAACATTTCTGGCAATGTACATGTAGGACCCCAAAATGGGCCTACCTGTTTAGGGCTATGGCCCTTCAACCCTCCCGACAGCGTCCCACAGTGACTGTGGTGGGGCTTGAACCTGGTTGCCCCCCCTGCTCTGTGGCTGCGGTTGTTGTAAATTTCAGGACTGCAGTTCATGTTCTGAATGGGGCCAAGGTCTGATCCCTGTTTCTGCACCTCTGGCCACCTTGGGGGGCTGGAGCGGTCCTGGTGACTGGAAAAACTGGGCCGCTAATTTGTAAATAAAATGTATGGTGGAGCATGCCCAGCGCACATGGGTGGCCACCAGGAGCAAAGATTTGAAGAAGCCATGGCTCTGTTTTGGTTTTGGCCATGTGGTCAACTTTAAAATGGATATTCCTGGCTCCAGGGACTACAGAGGAGCCAGGGAAAAGATAAAGTGGAGACCGGAAAGCCTCTGGTCTAAGGGGAAAATGTTTTCTGCCCTTACAAGGGCATGTGTATTAAAATAGAGTGTTGGACTGGTTAGAGACCTGGCAGAGACAAAAGATCTGTAACAGAGTTGATACACAAGGGGGGGTAGAAAGGATGAGAAGGGACCTGACAAGGTTGGAGGAATGGTCAGACATATGGCAACTTAGATTCAATGCAAAGAAGTGCAAAGTAATGCACCTGGGAAATAAAAATCCAGGAGAAGAGTACACAATAGCAGGGGAGGTACTAATGACAACAATAATGGAAAGGGATCCTCATATCAGATGACCTAAAGGTGGGTAAGCAATGTGAGAAGTCAGTAAGGAGAGCCAGGAAATACTGGGATGCATAGGAAGGGGCATCACAAGTAGAAAAAGGGAAGTGGTTATCCCTCTATACAGACAGTTGGTGAGACCCCATCTGGAGTACTGCGTGCAGTTTTGAGACCTCATCTATGCAAGGACATAGACAGGATGGAAGCAGTCCAGAGGAGGGCAACTAAAATGGTGCAGGGTCTACATCAGAAACCATATGAAGAGAGACTGAGAGAGCTTAATATGTATACCCTTGATGAAAGGTGGGACGGGGGACATGACAGAAACTTTTAAGTACCTCAAGGGAATCAACAAAGTTCAGAAGGGTAGCATCTTTCAGAAAAAGAGATGTGTAAGAACAAGGGGGCACAATTTAAAGTTAGAGGGGGGACGGCTCAGGGGTAATGTGAGGAAATTCTTTTTCACGGAGAGAGTGGTGGACACATGGAACCACCTTCCTGGAGAGGTTGTGGGGTCTAAAACAGTGGGGGAATTCAAACATGCATGGGATAAACATAAGGCAATTATAGTGGGGGGGGTTTCAGGAAGTAGGCTGTTGGTTAACTAGAATCTGCAGCTTATCCAATAGGTATGGAAATGGGCAGACTGGGTGGGCCAAATGGTCCTTATCTGCCGTCAAAGTCTATGTTTCTATGTTTAAAATGGTAGCCCCCCATAGAAAACTACAGAACTGGGGCTGCTGGATAAAACAAAACATCCAGCATTGAGTTTGCCCAGGAAAGCAACAGCCAATCAGAAAGGGAGCTGTTGAAACCAAGAAATAGATGGAATTGATGCCAAAGGAGGGAGAGTTGTCATCGAGAGAACTGAAGAGCTGTGTGGGTGGAGACTGAGAGAGCCCTGAGCTCAAAGCCCACACCCTGGCTTTCACTGATTTAAGCCAGCGATTATCAATCGCACCTACTTACAGCACTCCCAGTCTCTACTCATGGGTCATCTCCGGCACTCCTCTCAGGCTGATGCACAAAATAATTTTTTCAGGATCGAAACCCGATCCCTCTCTTCCCCTGCTTCCGTCTCCTTCCCTGTAGTTCCCAGACTCCTCAGTTTCTTTTGTGCAACACTCCAGGCTGGCCACAGATTGTTTGGCTCTGTGCCAAGAAAGGTAAGAACTTAACAAAAATCTTATATTTCATTTACAAAAGTCAGCCAGCATGTTATTTATATTGCTACACATTTAGTTAGCAAATCGAAGCGTCAGGGACTGTCAGGGACTTCTTTAAAGTTAAAAATTGGAGCCAGAATGGTTTAAAATTATCTGTCCCACTCCTTCCTCAGTACACCTCGTTCTGCTGAGGAAAGGATCACCCATGCACCCAGCTTCCCACCGGCTTACCTTGTTCAGCCAGCGAGCAGAAGCTATGAGTACACAGCCTTTAATTGTGGTGCCTCATTAAGGAAACGCTGGATGCGCGCCTCGCGGTTTACCTTGTTCAACCGCGAGGGCGACTTTATGCTAAATGAGTGTATGCTCCCTTCACAGTCTGCCTACCTGCCCCATTGTTTGCATTTTTTGAATTAATCCAAACGCTGTTCGGCAGCCTTTCTTGCTCGGTGTTCTCCACGTTGCGAGACAGGCCATGCTTTCTCCCTTCCTCCTTGGTCTCGAGAGCCCTCACTCTCGCGATACCCACGCTGACCTATCAGGGCTCCCTTTATCCAATTCTAAGATGGCAGCGCCCTGAGTACCTTTCCACTCCACTAAAATGGCGGCGCAAGACATGCGATTCTTAAAGGGGCCATGGCGTCTTCCATCTTAAAAGGGAAATGCTTAATTGTTTTTCTTTTAGGCAATTTAAATCCTCATCTAAGTGGATACCAGGATGCTTTTGGAGGCACAGCAAGGGAAGCAGACAAACTGTTTTGAGCATTAGTAACAGGATTCCATTGCTCATTAAGACAGGGGCAGCAGTTCTCTGGGCACAGTCACTTTGCGATGCTCCTTACTTCAGAAGCTGAACCAGGTTTAGGTTCCATGCTTCTGGCTAGTAACTGCACAGTATTTAAATAGTTTTTAAACTTTTACATTATGGTGCATACCATCTGTTATATCTCCTCCTCTATTCCATTGTGTTTTTCAGAGGAGACAAAAATGACTTCAAGACGGATTTGTAGGAAATGCCCCCATATTCTTTTAACCTCCGACTTGGGAGACCTATGTTCCCTATGCATGGTCGATGCAGATCCAAATATTTTCAAATCAAATTCGGGGTCCCCAGAGGAGGACATACTGCAGGATAGCGCTTCCACCTCTTCTCAGAGTGTGGTAGTTCAGCTTTTCCAAAAACTATTGGACAAAATGGACGCATTGGGAGCAGACAAATGGCTCCGGTCCCCTGAGAAACCCCCTCCACCAAAACGTCAGAGGGGTGCCCCAATTCCTATCACAGAAGACGGGTCAGATTCTCCATACTCGGGGGATGAGGACCCAGAGGAGGAGGAGGCCGAAGAAGACATGGCCGCCAGGCTATGCCACTTCGACTCCATCCCTGAGATCAACAGGGTTGTGTGCTAAACACTCCAAATTAACGAGCCCATACAGGAACCACAGAACAGACTGGACCCTTTAGTGCATGTTAGAAAATGCTCCACCACCTTTTTTCCCTTTTGCCCAGCCCTGGATAACATCCTGGCTAGGGAATGGGAGGCTCCAGACCCAGTAAAGACCAGGAGAAGGGGACCTTTGAAAAGAGATACCCATTAGCACAGGAGAAAGAGAAAACTTGGGCTACTGCCCCAAAAGTCGATTCCGAGGTCTCGGCCCTGAGCAATAAGACGGCTTTACCATCCGAGTCAGCTTCTGCATTAAGAGACCCCATGGACAGGAAAGTGGACAATATAGTCTGGAAAGTTCACGACATGCTGACCATGAACATGAGAGCTTCCATGGCAGCCACGTATTCCTCCAGAGCTGTTCTCAGATGGCTGGAAGCAGCTCGATTAGACATTCCAGAAACCAGCGTCCATGGGGCCACTATGGATTACGCTATTCAAGCAATTAAGCACATGGCAGATGCCACTATTGACACTTTTAAAATGGCGTCAAGATCAGCAGCATCAGTAAACAGAGCCAAAAGATTAGTTTGGCTTAAACTCTGGAACACTGACCAAGAATCAAAGTCCAGGTTCATGAAGCTTCAATTCTCAGGGGACAAGGTGTTCGGACCAGGCATTGAAGAATTTACATAGAAACATAGAAACATAGACTTTGATGGCAGATAAGGGCCGCTAGGCCCATCTAGTCTGCCCATTTCCCTACCTACAGGATAGGCCACAGATCCTAGTTAACCAACAGCCTATTTCTTCCTACCCCCCCACAAGAATTGCCTTATGTCTGTCCCATGCATTCTTGAATTCTCCCACAGTTTTAGACCCCAACTTCCTCAGGAAGGCTGTTCCATGCATCCACTACCTCTCTGTGAAATAATACTTTCACATTGCCCCTGAACCGCCCTCCTTCTATCTTTAAATTGTGTCCCTTGTTCTTGCAAGTCTCTTTTCTAAAGATGCTACCCTTTTGGACTTTATTGATTCCACTGAGGTACTTAAAAGTTTCTATCATGTCCCCCTCTCCTTCTTTCCTCAAGGGTATACATATTAAGCTCCTTTAGTCTCTCCTCATACGGCTTCTCTTGCAGACCCTGCACCATTTTAGTTGCCCTCCTGACTGCCTCTATCCTGTCTATGTCCTTGCGGAGATGGGGTCTCCAGAACTGGACACAGTACTCCAGATGGGGTCTCACCAACTGTCTGTACAGAGGGATAACAACTTCCTGTTTTCTGCTGATGATGCCTCTCCCTATACATCCCAGTGTACCCCGAGCCCCTCCCTACTGCCTTCTCACATTGCTTGCTAACCTTAAGGTCATCTGATATGATTACCCCCAGGTCCCTTTCCTTTTTTGTTGTTATTACTACCTCCCCACCCATTGTGTATTCTTCCCTGGGTTCTTGTTTCCAGGTGCATTATTTTGCACTTCTTTGCATTGAATCCTAGCTGCCATACTTCTGACCATTCCTCCAACCTTGCCAAGTCCCTTTTCATCCTTTCCATGCCTTGTGTATCAACCCTGTTGCAGATCTTTGTGTCATCTGCAAAAAGGCATACTTTTCCTTCCAGTCCCTCTGCAATGTCACTGATGAAGACATTAAAAAGGACTGGACCCAATACTGAACCCTGCGGTACCCCACTAGTAACCCCTCTTTCTTCAGAGTGGACTCCATTTACAATTACCTTCTGTGTCCTGTTGTCCAGCCAATGTTTTACCCAGGCTACCACCCTGGGCCCACTCCCAGGCTGGTTAATTTGACTATTAATCTTTGTGTGGGACTGTGTCAAATGCCTTGCTAAAGTCTAGGTAGACCATGTCCACAGCCCCTCCCTGGTCTACTACTTTGGTCACCCAGTCAAAGAAATCTATTAGATTCGTCTGACATGACCTTCCCGCTGTGAACCCATGCTGCCTTGGGTCCTGTGCTCCACTGGCCTCTAGGTACTCAACTATTCTTTCCTTCAGAAGTGACTCCATCACTTTCCCTACCACAGAGGTCAGACTGACAGGTCTGTAGTTTCCTGCCTGTCTTGGTCCCACTTTTGTGAAGGGGAATCACATCCGCCTTCCTCCAGTCCTCGGGTACCACACCATCCTCCCATGATTTATTAAAAAGAGTAGCCAGTGGTTTCACTAGTTCCTCCCTTAATTCTTTTAGAATTCTGGGGTGAATTCCATCAGGACCCATTGCTTTGTCCACCTTCAGTTTTAGGAGTTCTTGCAGAACCCTTTCTTCTGTGAAAGGACTGGGATCGACCCCTATCAAGAGTGCTTCTGTTAATTGGATTAGGCACTTCCCCTCCTCTTTTGTGAATACTGAGCAGAAATATTCGTTCAGTATTCCTGCTTTTCACTGTCCCCTCTGCCCACCACCGTTCATTCTATTCAGCCTCACTATCCTCCCTTTGTCTTTCTCGCTCGCTGATGTACCTATAAAGGTTTTATCCCCTTCTTAACTGAGTTGGCTATCTTTTCCTCAGTTTGGGCCTTTGCTATTCTGACTTCCCTCCCTGCTTCCTTCTGCCTTAACTGGTACAGCTCTCTGTCCTGCTCCTTCTGTGTTTCCTTATACTTCGGAATGCTATCTTTTTCTTCCTGACTTTCACAGCCACCTCTTTTGAGAACCATAGTGGCTTTTTCTTTCATTTTGATTTGTTTATTTGTTTCACACAAAGGCTTGTTGCCTCTGTGATGGCAGTTTTGATAATTCCTCATTGTTGCTCCACACCTCCTTCTAGCCTGTTTGCTAGTGCTTTTCTGAGGCACTCTCCTATCTTGCCAAAGTCAGCCCTCCTAAAGTCCAGTACCTCACTTTTGTATGGCTTGACTCTGTAGCTGAGTTTAACGTGAACCACACTGTTTGATGGTCACTTGTCCCCAGATGGCAACCCACTTCTAGATCTGAGATCCTCTCACTGCCCCTGTTTGAGAGTACGAGGTCTAAGATTGCTCCCTCACGAGTGGGTTCCGAAACTAGCTGTCTAATGCCTGCCACCTGTAGGGCATCAAGAATGGCCCTGCTCTTGGATGTGGCTGCAGCAAATGTGCTCCAGTTAACATCTGGCATATTCAGGTCTCCCATCAACAGTATCTCCCCTTTCTCTGCCATTCTAAGAATGCCTTCTATCATATCCTTGTCCATTCCTTCCCCCTGACATGGGGGTCTGTACACAACCCCTGTGCGGATTGTGGTGCTCTTTCCAGTCTCCAAGGTGACCCACAGTGCCTCCTCTCCTCCCTGTTTACTCTTTTGTTCAGTTGCTTTTATCTCTCCCTTTACATAGAGAGCTACTCCTCCCTCTTCTCCCCTGCCTGTCTCTCCTGTAGGTTATGTACCCTGGTATGTTAACATCCCAGTCATGGTTCTCTGTGTACCATGTTTCTGTGACTGCTATGATATCCAGGCATCCCTCTTCCATTAAGGCCATCAGCTCAGGAGCTTGTTGCCCAGACTACGGGCATTGGTACTCATTACCTCCATTTCTGATGGCCCTCCTTTTGCCCCATCCCTGTCCTTCTTGCCTTTGTCACTTTCTCCATTTACCCCTGCCCTTCTCCCTATCGACACCTCTATGTTGGTGTTTCGCACTTACTACCGTGATTATTTGGGGCTAGGATTTTCCTGCTCCTTTCCAGTGCCTCCTTGGCTAGTTTAAAACTTGCCAATGAAGCATTTAAACCTATCACCTAGGATCCTGGTTCCTCCCGGACAGATGCAGCCCATCATGCCAGTATAGGCTTGCATCACTCCAGGTGGACCCCAGTCCCCAATGAAGCCAAACCTGAGCTCCACACCAGTTTTTCAACCACTGATTGAATCCCATGGTGCGGAACACCCTAGCCTCTCCTATGCTATAGATGGATAGCACCTCCGAGAAGGTTACGCATGGCGCTACTTGACTAAGGCCCCTCCCCAATTCCACAAACTCTTTCTGCATTTCTCTAATCCCTTTCTTAGCCAGGTCATTTGTCCCTAGGTGGACAATGACATCCAGCTCCCTCCCCTGTGCAGCTGCTCTGGCAATCCTGAGGATTCGCTCCCTGTCCCTCCAAGCCATGGCGCCAGGCAGGCACCTTACCTTCCTCTCCCCTTCCTCCCCAGTTCTACCTTTCCTAACAATGGAGTCCCCCACCAGGAGTTGTTTCTTCCTGCAGGGTCCCCTGCCACCCTCCTGTGGGTCTCCTTTGTGGAGGTTCCCAGCATCCTCCTTGGTCTCCACTGTGGGTGCCTCCATAGAGGAACCACACTTTGCCAGAATGGCATAGGAATTGTGGAGAGGTACAACTGGAGGGATGCACCTCTGTTCCACCACCCTCACCCTCCCTGAGCCCACTGTGGTCCAACCTCCTCTTTCTTGGCAACCTCTGAGGCAACGGCAGTGGCACTGGTGGTCCCTGGATGGAAGAGGAGGTCCCACAAATCCTGGCCAACTCAGCCTGGAGATGAGCAACCTCCCTCAGCCCAGAGAGGTGCCTGCAGATGGGACAACACCGCATCCTCCAGAATATCTCCCAGAAGACTGCTGCTCCACAGCCACTGCACTGCACCACTCCAATCATGTCTTATTTCTGGCCCCTTAACTGTTTGCAATCCTTACTCTTTCTTCTGTTTTTTTTCTCTGTCTCCTTACTTTCTGCCTGTGTGCCCTGTAAAGAAGGGAGAAGATAAGGACAACCAAGGTGGGCAGAGCACTTTGCCTTCCTTTCGGAATAATATATTTCATCCCTATTCAAACAGAGGAAAGAAGGGCCCTAGGTACCAAGGCCAAGACAGGCATGAATTTGGGTTCAAACTGAATTTCTTCAGCCAAAAACCCCAATATCATTCAAACCAGGACCGTGGTAGCCATTTCAACCCCAAGCAAGGCTACAAACCCAACAGGCAAAACAGAGGTTTTCGAAAATGAGAATCCACAGGCCCAGGACAATGCGGACGCAGTGTGGGGCAGGCTACAGCTCTTCTCTGCAACCTAAGCCGAAACAGTCAGGGACCGATGGAACAAAGAAATAGTCAAACAAGGCTATGCCATCGAGTTCAACTCCTTGCCAAGACAAGACAGATACATACAATCCCATATTACGAAAGACAAGATGACACCTGCACAAGACAGAGCAATTCTACAACAACTGCTCAACAGCAAAGCCATAAAACCAGTTCCAAACCACGAGAGATACTCAGGCATCTACTCAGTATTCTTTCTGGTTCCAAAAAAGACGGGGGATCTATGCCCAATACTAGATCTCAAATTTGTGAACAAATTTGTGAAATACCAAAGATTCAAAATGGAGACCCTATGGTCTACCATTGCGGCAATCCGCAAGGGGGACCTCCTAACATCCATAGACCTGAGGGATGCATACCTCCACATCCCAATCAGACCATCCCGTCTGAGATTCCTCGGGTTCAGCGTCTTGGGGTATCACTTCCAGTATCAATGCCTACCCTTTGGTCTGGCGTCAGTGCCCCGAGTGTTCACCAAGGTCATGGCTCCACTAGCAGCCATACTCCGAATGGAGGGAGTCCATGTAATTCCTTACTTGGACGACTGGCTAATTCAGGCAAGATCACAGGAGGAATCCCAAGCAGCAACCCAGAGAGCGCTGCAGTTACTCACCCGACATGGATGGATAATCAACACCTCCAAAAGCCACCTGACACCGACCACAACTATAAAACACTTGGGTGCGGTGTTCAATGCAGTCACCAGGACAGTCAAACCCTCGGAAACACGCATCAATGTGTTAGTGAACCAGTGCAGTCACATACTGCACTGCAAAACGACGACTCTGTGGCATCTCATGCAGTTGTTAGGTCTAATGGCAGCTTGCATAGACCTACTGTACATGACTGGGCCAGAGGACACATGAGGTAATTACAATGTCTACTTCTTGACAAATGGAATTACAACTTACAAAACTACAATCAAAGGGTGACCATACTTCCGCAAGTACAAAGGTCACTGAGACGGTGGACAAACCCACACAATCTAAATCAGGGAGCAAAATTAGAAAAAGGAGCAACTAGAATCCTCGAAACAGATGCAAGCCTGCTAGGCTGGGGTGCCGTAATGGACAGGAGATCAGTCCAAGGAAGGTGGACAGAACCAGAAATGAAATTGCCGATCAACATCCTGGAGACCAGAGCTATACGACTGGCACTACAGTACTTCAAACCACAAGTAACAAGGCACCACATAAAGGTGCGAACAGACAGCAGGGTAACAATGTCCTATATAAACAAGCAAGGAGGAACAAAAAGCAGAGCCATGGTCTGGGAGTCAGAAGCCCTCATGCTGTGGGCGGAGAGACACCTTCTCAGCATCACAGCGGTACACCTAGCAGGCATGCAAAACACCAGGGCAGACTGGCTAAGCAGGCAAACCCTACAACAGGGAGAGTGGCAACTCAACCCAGCCATATTCAACAAGCTACAAAGGAGATGGGGGTCCATTCCAAGTAGACCTCATGGCATTGGCAACGAATGCTCAGCTACCAATATATATATCCAGGTACAAGGACAAGAACTCGGCGGGAGTAGATGTTCTCTCTACCCCATGGAAATTCTGGATAGCTTATGCATTCCCCCAATACCCATGATACCTGCGATTCTACAGAAAATCAGGGACACGGGGACCACAGTGATTCTAATCGCCCCGGACTGGCCAAAATGAACATGGTATGCGCTCATCAAAAAGATGTTGATGGACAAGCCTATGAGACTCACCCCATACCAGACATTGCTCAAACAGGGGACAATTTGGCATGAGGACCCACAACCACTGAGGCTGATGGAATGGCCACTCAGAGGGTCAGACTGCTAAACCTAGGGTAGCCAATTGCAGCAGATACTCTACTACAGGCCGAAGACACTCGACTAACAAAACATATAACATACACTGGGGGGCATTTGTTGATTGGTGTAACTCTAAACAACTTCAGGCTTCAAATTGCAATATTTTACATGTGTTAGAGTTTCTGCAAGATGGTCTAGACAAGGGGTTGACGATGGCATCTTTAAGGCTTCAAACAGCCGCCATAGGAGCAATACGGGAGAAAAACAGATGGACAGCTGCCTGGGGCACACCCATTAGTGCAGTCCTTCCTAAGAGCAGCCGCCAACATCACCTACTCCCCAGACCAGTTTCTGTCCCTTGGCAGCTTAACTTAGTACTAGACGCCTTAACTGAGGATCCTTTCTAACCTCTGGATTCGGCTCTCCTACCCTTCCTAACCATGAAAACAGTCTTTCTGGTAGCAATATCCTCAGCTAGGAGAACCAGTGAGATACAGGCCCTATCATGCAGAGAACTCTTTCTCATGTTCTTTCCAGATAGAGTGGTCCTAAGAACCATACCATCTTTTATCCCTAAGGTGGCGACGGCCTTTCACACAGGGCAAGAAATTACAGTCCCAACCATTTGCCCAACTGAACAGGATTTTAACAGGGACACCCTCCTCTGTCTGGACCCAGCTAGAGCCCTTTGCATCTACTTAGACAAGACAGAATCCTTTCGACAGTCAGATAGACTCTTCGTCCTCCACCAAGGACAAAAGAGGGGCTTACCAGCTTCCAGATCTACGGTCGCCAGATGGTTGTGAGATGCCATCTCCCAGGCTTATAAGGCTAGGGAGGCCGATCCACCACCCATCATCAAGGCCCACTCCACTAGAGCAATAGCCACGTCCTGGGCGGAAAGAAGCTTAGTGTCAATAAGGGAGATCTGCCAGGTGGCTACTTGGTCATCCCCCCATACGTTTACCAAGTACTACCGCTTGGATACAGGGTTGACAGGCAATTCTGAATTTGGCCGGAAAGTAATTCAAACAGCTTTGAGTCAGGTTCCTCCTCCTCCCACGCTATTTCCAATACTGCTGTATAATCACCCATGAGTGGAGAGGGAGTGCTGTAAGAAGGTGCGATTGATAATGGAAGTTTACTTACCTGGTAAAGGTGATTATAGGAGCACCTTCTTACAGCACTCCGTAGCCCACCCAATGAGGAGGAACACACAGTAACAAACCATGAATAAGAGTCTGAAAAATACATTGTTACGTTCATTAATGCTGATGTTAAACAATATGCTGATTACAAGGTTGTACACTATGCAAATAAGCATAGGCAGTAACGACTTCATTACCGTACATTGTGTGCCACCAAAAAAATATAGAGTAAAGGATGAACAGTTTACACAACTTCACAATGTGTGGTATGTTTTTTCTAACTAGTGGCACTCCTCAGGGAGACCACCGGGCTTCTTTACTGTTAATTCATATTTTCAGAAGGTTCCAAAAGCTCGGGAAGATCTCGTACTGAGGGGTCTGGGAACTACAGGGGAGGAGACGGAAGCAGGGGAAGAGAGGGATCGGGTTTCGATCCTGAAAAAATTATTTTGTGCATCAGCCTGAGAGGAGTGCCAGAGATTAGCCATGAGTAGAGACTGGGAGTGCTGTAAGAAGGTGTTCCTATAATCACCTTTACCAGGTGAGTAAACTTCCATTCTTTTCCACAGAAGCAATTAAGTTGTACTGCAGGAAGAGAAGAACCCAAGAGTGCAGCCTGAGACTTTTTAATTTTGCTCCCTGTTAAGTCTGAGATTTATGAAAGTTCTGCAACCCTAAAAGAAGAATCCACTCCTGATCCCTTGAGCTGTTGTGCCCCTCAGATGGGGGAGCCACTGAGAGTGGATTTCTGGCAAAGGGGAGCGCCACTGTGAGTGCTGTGTTAAGTAACTGTGAAAGGGCCCAGCACTGCTGAGTGAAGAGACACCCAGAGTGAGAGCGCTGGGGTTTAGAGACTGTAAGAAGTCCAGCCGATCCCATGTATCCCGAGAGTGAAGCAGAGGGGCCCCGGGGACTTTGTCTAGCATTGTCCTAGGACTGAAGAAGAAGGAGCTGACCTGTGGGAAGGACGTTAACAGGCCTGCCTGTATGAAATCAGTCTATAAAGGCCCGTGGATGAAGTTGGCAAGGCCAGGCAGGTGAAAACTAACCCGCCTTCAGTTTCTTCAAGCGTCAAGATCTGCAACCATTGATACACCTCCATCTGGACCCTCCACTGTATCGTGCAACTCAGCCAGCTGCAAACCCCCTGTGAAAACTGCAAAACTGTGAGTGCCCTGAGCTGCGCCTTTGGGGAGTCTATTAGCTAGTTAGCCAGTTAGGATTCAGGGAGCAAACTCCAAACAGGACTGTATGTAACAACCAAATTTTCCCAAGACAAATAGTTCAAGTGTTGAAAGGGTATTCACTGTGTTATTTGGGCCCCGATGAAAGACCCCAAGCCTGCATCACCACTCAGTGAGGTACCCACCAAATAGAGATATTCCTGGGTGCACCCAATGGTGGGAGGAAGGTTATTGTGGGGAAAGTGTTGTTTCTGTAAAGTGTTGGGATATCTGCCCCTCCCTTTTCCCCCTCACGAAATAAATAAACTCATTGTTTGCATTTCAGGCACTGTCACTGTGATTTATTGCAATAGAGGTGCTAGGGGTGGAGGATTGTTATTGTGTGGGGAAAGTGATCATGGGGGCATTGTATTTATTTTCTGGGGGGGGGGATCCTGTTCTTTGTCCACAGGTACCCTTTGCCACTTACCCTGGGTGGAGGCACCATGCCATATTTGCTGACCACTGTGGAACCCAGGTCAGCCCCCTCAGAGGTGTGTCCTGAGTTGGCCCAGGGACCACGGAGCAGCCTAGGTGAGTCAAAGGGCTGTTACACACAGTGTTAGAAAGTCAAGAACCATACCTTACCACCCACAGGCAGAACCCTGCTTGGCATGTTGGGCACCTTAGACCCAGCTCAGAAACCCAACTGAAGTCAGAAAGTGAGTTCCCAGGTGCAAGTCTACAACTGCACTTGAAATGACACCTCTCAAAGGCCCCCTGTCTGTTTGATGTTTGGCAGAGAAGCTTGGCTACCAGTGGATCTATGTTTTGGAGTTTATTTATTTATTTATTTAGCTTTTGTTAACCGGGTAGGTACACTAGACAAGTTGTATGCCTATTTTCAGGAACGACCCGGGAGAGTACAACAGGTATTACAGATACATCAGTACAACGTAGCAGGTAGACAAGTACCTATGGCAACTTAGTACACTGAGTTAACAAAGACAACCAGGCAGAATAGGGATCATATGTATGACCGAAAATAGTAGAGTACGTAATGAGCAAACATTAAGTAGCATTGAACATACATAGCATAGACAAGTGCATAAGGAAGAGCTGGGCCAAGAACATCAACCGATTCGACTGAGTTTGAGTTCCAGGTAAGAGAAATACCATGGTGTTACAGTACCTCGGACATAGTGCTAGGGGGGGCTTTGGGCACTTGCAGCCTGAGGCCAGCTTTAGATGCCCCCACAGGGATTTTGTTTCAGCAGATGGTACATCTAAAGAGGCCTATTTAGAGTACACCAGGAAATTGTGTCAGCAGCTACAGAAAGCTTACCAATCCACCTCTGAGGCAGCAGCTAAGAACAGCCTTACAAACAAGACCAGGTATGACAAAAGAGTTTGTCACCAAGTGTTACAGGCTGGAGATCGTGTCATTTGAAGAAACTTGGACCTTCAAGGAAAAAGCAAAATTCAAAACTATTGGGCACCAGAATCTTATGTCACAGATGAACAAATGCCAGACTTGCTAGTTTTCAAGATTCACCAGGAACAAGGTAAGAAATACTCCACTGAAACCATCTCTTACCCACTGGGGAGACTGCATGAACTTACAAATGAAATTGGATGTTCAGCGGTACGGACACAAAAGACTCAGAGTAAGGCACACCCACAAAGAACTGAAGTGCTGAGTAATGATAGTAGTGTTCTGAATGCAGCTCCGGTACAAGAACCAGCATTCAATAGTTCTGATGACAGTGATGATGATATTGTGTGTTGCACCAGAGTATTTAATTTACCACAAGGTGTGCAATTTCAGCCTATGGACTGGAGAAATTCACAACCATCCACCAGTGCAGCTCCCACAGAGGACTTTGCAACTCATGAACTATCTTACAGTCTGAACCCAGAAGTTACACCCATTGTGCTGGAAGAAATGGTACCTGAGCAACTATAAGCATCTTTTATGGACAGTGACACGGAGTTGGATTTTGAGGAACAGATCCCAGAGACTGAAGTAATCCCTGTTATTTCCGACAATGGTGTTGTGCTGGACACAGAGCCAAAAGAAGGATGTGCATGTCTCGTTCCCGAGGAAAAAGCAGTGTTTCCCAGAAGGTCTGGACAAATGCCCAAGCCCATAATCAGCTCAGTTATGATTCCCTCAGAGTCTTCATGTGGCCCATAAATACATAACACCACAGTGTATTCTTTACCCATTGTTCACAGGTTTCAATCAGAAATACAATTTAGTGTGGGAAAATGTCATGGGTTGTTACCAACTATTGCATGTGGATAGATAGCCACCAGCTGTCTAGCTAGAGATGTCCAATGTGTAAATATCTATAAACATTCTGAGTAAACAGGCATCAGGTGTTAGTTAGAAATGTCTATATTGTTTATATGATTGCTTATGGCACTGCCATTTGGACTTATGGATGGCATGGACAGTGTCTTGGTGAGGGCACCAGAATCTGGAAGGAGAAATGTGTAAGCCCCCCATTTTGGGAGCTTACCTGAATTGTCCCCTATGTTGCCCAGACACTATCTTCGACCTACGGTTCCCTCAGGACTGTAAAGATAGGTACAAGAAGGGCCAGAGCTTGAAAATCTGGGAGCCCTGGTGGGATGTGAACCAGGGCTCCACATCAGTGATATCACAGCCATTGCTACACATCCCCTCTGTCCTCAGGGCCCCTCCAGTGTCCCTGGGGCCAAGGTGGGGGCAGAAGAGAGGACACCAGTGGCCAGGAGAGTTCCCTGAGCCAGTGAGCTGCAGAGGAGCAAGCAGGGAATAGCCTGGCAGTAATGGCAGCTGCCACACATGCACAGGAAGTGTAAAACAGAGCAGGGGCTGAGAGAGCTAGTGCCTGCATCTAATCACTGTCCTGGCTTCAGAGTATGCAGCAGAGCCAGGAACAACTGTTCACCATACCATCTGGTGCATGTTAAAGGAGTTTACTGGCCCAGAGCAGGCAGCAGGCCAAGAAGTAAAAGAGAAGTAAAAACAGGCACTGTGTGCATGTGCACTAGATGGACAGCAGCGACAGTGGCCACCTCCCACCAAACAAAGTAGCCAGCTCTGAAACAGGCTCAGTGCCCCACCCACCAAACATATTCCTGGCCTCAGAACAGTAAGAGGGGCCAGGGCAGTTATAAATCAAGTAGGGGGACTTTACATAAAGCTGTAGGGAGCTGCTGTAGTTGGAAACTAAGTGTAAATAAAGAAGGAAGCCCCCATGAGCGCAGAGACTGCCAAGCACCAGGGGAAGGGGTTGTAGGTTGGATCCATTTTGTGTATGAATTTCAGTCAATGGGAAAGCAACTTGAGACAGAAACAGTTTGTCTGGGAAAAAGCCTGGATAATCAGGTGTTGAGTTTCAGGCAAGGTAAAAGGGGCTGTTTTCCAAAGTTCATGGCAGTTCAGTCAGACCTCCAGGAAATTGACTGAGTGTCAAGGTGAAGTTCAGTGTGCCACTGTCTGTCCAGGACCTGCAGGCCTGGCAGACTAGAAGTTTGGGACACCAAAGTGTGTGCGAGAAGAAAATAAATTTCCAGTGAATCTACCATGTTAAAGGCAAGTTGGAGATGGGGTTTTCCTGCCCCTCCTCAGACTCCTTCCCTTAGGGGGATCAGCTCCTACAGCACCTCCAGTCTAAGAAGACACCTGCCTTCATACAGGTCCCAAGCCTCAGCGAGACAAGCAGAGAGAGAGAAGTGAAGTGGAGAAAAGCCACCAGCAAGCCTGTGGAAGCTAGTGTCCCACCCAGCAGGGAGCGCCACATCCGGTCCACGTGTTCCAACAACCTGTACCAGATGTTGTGTTTGAGGCATCAAAATCATAAGTAAAACACAAGGATTAACCCTGCAACTGGGGAGAGTTTGTTGTGTAGGAACTGAGGGAGAAGTCCTGGGCAGGACTGTACCCACATGAGAAGCGCAGGCAGAAGACCTGTTGAGGCCAGCCGGCCACCAAATCTCATTTGGATTACAACTAGGGTCCCCTTTTCTGCTTGTGTGGTTCAAGTTTAAAGTTTGTGTTCAGCAACAGTATGCTTTAAAGGAAAAAAGTATTTTACCTGCAATAGTTTAAAGCGTGCCACCAATCTCCACCTTGCTAGCAGCATGAGTGTCCCCAGTGTAGTACCCACTGCAACTATTGAGAGCTCTCTCACCCATGGTCTTTGGGGGGAATTAAGACAGGTGCACCCACATTAGCACTTGAGGATTGCCAGGGGTGGTCAGAGTTTGGGGGGCGAAGTACAGTATTGAATTGTTTATTGCCTTGAAGTCTGCTTAGAGTATAGATTCACTGCTACCCCAGTTGCTTCCATTTCCCCAGATTTGCTGCCCCTTGTTCTTCCCTTTTAAATAGATTATTTGTTTGAGTGGGAATTTATGATTTGGGATTTGTGATTGTTTACTGTGTCACTTGCTTTGGGAGGGGGACCATGTAGGCAGTTCATGCATTGTTTTCTGGGGGGTGATAGTCTTATTTCTGAGCAGCCATGTACCCCATATCATCACCCCAGGTGGAGGCACTGCACCATGTAAAGCCAGTGTAGCACATCCTTAGGGAACCCAGGCTGGCCTCTTTGGAAGGGTGGAGAGGTGATTCCTGAGGGCTCCAGTATGGCAAATGCTTACAGATATATTACTGTTCCACTGCAGAAACAAGAGAAGGTGCCCCCCCATTCAGAAGCATTGTAGCAGATGGAAAGAAAGCATTGTGCTGTCACTGCAGGTATCATTTGAGTCCCTCCACGTGGTAAGGCTACAGGGCTTTAGGTAAAGGGTATCTGCTGGGGAAGCTTGGCAGAGCCTGGTAAGCCCTGTGGGGAAGTAGTGTCTCCCAGATCCAGAAAAAAAGGGCCAGTGCTGGGTACGATTGGCAGAGTCCAAGGGGCTCTGACAGGAAGCTGTGACTAAGGACCAGCAAATAAGGCCACTGCTGGGGAAGCCTGGCAGATTCTGGTGAGCTCTAAGAGCAGTGAATAACTCCCAGGCAGGAAAAGGATGGCTGTGGGGTAGCCAAACGGTTACTCGAGGAAGTCACTTATGAGCCTAAATTAGAAGTCTCCCAGGTTGGGTGATTATGTAAACAATAATACCTGACAGGATGGGTGACATTGGGCTATACCTTCCCACCCAGTGGCATAATGAAGCCCAACGCCATAGGGGGAGGGCCTTATAGCCTTTTGAAAGAGGGTATGGCCCATACTGCCCATCCTGGAGGGTATTACCGTGCTTAGAAAATAACATTTGGGCTGTATTTAAGGGGAAAAATATTTTTAAAAATGTATTTAATAGTTCATTAAAATTAATAAAACTGTTTTTTTGCAAAGTAGTCCCTCCATTGCTGGCATTGGTGGTAGATGGCGCTGTTGTGAGCAGTGCTACTGTGTTTTCAAATGTGTACTGTGTTCACAAGCTGTGTTTTTTATTGCTGGGACAAAAGTGAGCACAATACTGTAGCACTATGCTCGGGACCAGTTTGAGACTACTGGTATTTTCCTGATTTTGCCTCCCGCAGATGGAGCCATGCTGCCTGCTTGTGGCAGTAAAGTGGGTCAGTGGCTGGAGGATCAGCGTGAGTACCATTCAGAGGTAACAGCGCGTTATGCTAGCCCTACATAAAAACAAATTGTTCTGTTTGCTATATTAGTGTTATGCTAACTATGCAGAATTCACTTGGGTGTGAGTGTGTGTGTGTGTGTGTGGGGGGAGCTGACTCGCTTACTCATCCCGCTTAGTGAAGGGAGAAAAAATGGTGGCAGATCTAGTTTTAAAAACCAGAGTGGCATCATGATTTAGGTAATTAGGTTGGTTGACACTGACACCTTTTTTTTTTTAACCTGAGCGTTGTTGTCTGACAGATGCCCACCTTGCCAAGGGCATCAGCCAGTCAGAGCCCAGGAAATCCTTAACCCAATTTCTAAAGGAGTAATCCTGCTTGACAGCTGAACAGGAACATGCATACAGCACTCAAAAAAGTGTGAAGAGGATGGGAGGGAGGTTTAACTATCCTTTTCAATGAAATGTCACGTAAGGTCCACCACCAGATGATACAACTGAGATCCAACATCAAGTGATTTGTGTTGATGACTTTCAAGTCAAACAATAAAATGAAATAAATGAATGAAAGAAAACATCAAGTGATTCAACACCCAAGGTTCAGGGCCGAGTTATCCAGAGCACCTGCACTCCAGTACCAAATGATTCAGAACCGATGAGCCAGTGCCTGAGGGCCAGTGTCATATGATCAAGCACTAGAGGTCAGACTGTGTGAGTAAAAGTCAGCCATCCAGTCCTTCAGAAGGGACCAGTGCAACCCAGTGTCATGGAGGGCTCAGACGCTGGTACCTTACCTCCAGCCATGCCAGCAACTTGGGTTCAGGAACAGATCAGGGTTAGCCGGGTGACGGAGGAGCAAGCATCCCAGGATTGCTCTGCTTCCTCAGGGACAGGGGGACTCTGAGTCCTGCGGATCACCTGCCATCTAACGGAGCCTGGATGGTAGCACCAGCAGACTTGGGGGGGGCACACAGTGACACAGCACACATGTGCATCAGTAACCATGAACATGTGTGCATCCTCTCAGATATCTCAGGGAAAAAACAGAGGAAAATGCCTTGACTCATCGGCATTCCCCTGCAGGTGCTGCATGACCCTTTGTGACTGGCCACCTGCTGATACAGCTCTGTGTAAGTGGTGGTTAACCCATAAGTCCATGAGATGGGTCAGTGATGGGGCTGAAGGTGCCACTGGGACCAGGAATGAGGGTGGAGAAACAAGTTAAGAAAAAAAATAAAAGAAAGGGACCAGTAGGCAAGTTACACTATACTACACCCAAATTATCTGCACAGTCGGGGTGGGACTAGAACTGAAGAGCAAATAATTATTTGCTCATCTACTCACTTATTAATTTATAATTTCAAGCTGATAATCTATGTGCAGTACCTGGTTTACAGAGCCAACACTATAACTGGTGATTTACAGTACAGTTTCAAAGTTAAGTTTGCATTTTGAACCAGTTCTGCTTAAGAGTGTTACGGTCATTGTTTTTCCCTGCTATTTTTGAATTATTTGCTGCCTTATTTAAATGGTTATCTCTGTTGCTTCAATTAATCCAGTCCTCTTTACATTTGAGTTTTGCCTCCTGCCTCTCCTTGCAACAGCACCCTCTTGACTGGTATACATCCAAGGGGAACTTGTGCTCTACAATTAAAGAGCTCGTGGAACCAAAACAGGCAGACAGGAAAAGGATACAAAAGCCATTTGTAACTTATTGTTTCTGAAGTATTTCTCTTTTTCTTCTTACTTGAAAGTTTTCTATGTGACAATATTGTGTTAGATGTGTGGAACAACCTCAGCCTAGCAGCTGACATATTTCTACCCCCCCCCCCACACACACACTACATCATCATCATTTTGATCTCACTGACAGTGACATCACAGGTGACAGACCTGGCAGCTACTTAGTGGTTGTTCCTACGCAGCAGTGATGTCACAGTCAGTGAGATCAAATTGCTAAGGATGTGTGTGTGTGGGGGATAGAGATAGATATGTCAGCTACCAGGCAGAGTGTTGTTCCACATATCACACCTACTGACATCAGGTAAAAATCTTCTAATTAACCAAAAGGGAAAAGAAAAAAGTAGCTCAGATATGGAAGGCAATGGCTGATGGCTTTTAAACACTAATATTAGTTTTAGACAGTTCACTAGCTTTCATTTTCATTTCATTTTTTAATTTTTATACTTGTAAGCAGGATGAGCAAACAGCCCGTTTTCACCAGCGACAAGTTACAAACAGACTTAACATACTAAGTAAACAAACATTTAAAAACAGTACAAAATACAAAAAACATTTAACAATCAGTTATTAACATGTACATGTGCGAATATCATTATCCATCAACCGATATTTTAGATTAGTTTTAAAAGACCACAACGTCATACTTTCGACAATATCAACAGGCAATGAATTAAAAAACAAAGGAGCCCTAAATAAGACAGATCTCTGGCCAAAAGCAGTTCGACACAGTGGAATTTCATAAGAACATTTAACCTGAGATCTAGTTCCACAGGAATTAATAGACCTAGGAAATAGTAATGAGACTACGGAGAAATAAGGCAATTCTTTACCTTAAACATGAAAATACCAATCTTGTGCAAAATCCGATTTTTAAGAGATAAACTATTTGAACACTCAAGCAAATAGCAATGGTGTGTTCGAAAAGGGGCATCGAGCTTTTTAACATTAAACATATGGGGCCAGATATTCCAAGGGGTTGCACCGGCGCAACCCCTGAAATGCACCCCGGGGCAATATTCAGAGGAGGAACTTGCACAGCACAAGTCCTGATGCACCGGGGTGCAAAGATAATGTATGCGGTGCATCACCAGGGGGTGTGCCCATGCATATGCGGCACATCCCAGTATTCAGCCTGGGATGTGTGGCACATATGCCTACACAACCCTGGGATGCGACGCATACCTGGACACAACACTGAGCCTGCAAAAAATTTCTCAAATGGTGGCCACCCACAGGCGAACTGTTGCACTGCAAGGCACAACACAGCAGCTGCCAGCCATAGGTGGCCAACCAACCCACCCAGTACACCGTGCAGAAGCACCCACACCATCCCTGGAGGTCTAGTGGACCTCCCCCCGTAGCCCCGATCACAGTAAAATGATAAAGGATGAGCAGTCATCCGAAACGCGTCAGGTTGCTCTTTTACTTGCCAATGTAATAACATATAATATTTTCTATCGGAAAACTGGTGCCCTCTGTTATATTTGAGGTGTGAGTGCTCTGCTTGCTTTTTGTTACTATAATATAAATATATCTGTCATCCCCGGTAGGCTACTGGCACCCCCCTCCCTCCCGTAGCCCAGATTGTGGTAAAATAAATATATATGTCTTCCCTGGTAAGCTACTGGCAATGGCACACCCCTCCCTCCTGTAGCCCCAATTGCAGTAAAATAAATAGTCAACTGATCCCTGGTAGTCTAGTGGCACCCCCCTCCCTCCTGTAGCCCTGATTGTGGTACAATAAATAGTCAACTGATCCCTGGTAGTCTAGTGGCACCCCTTCCCTCCCGATGCTCCGTTCCCCATGAAATAGATATGTCCATCCTCCCTGGTAATCTAATGGTCCCCCCAACCCTCCCGTAGCTGCGATGCCCATAGAATAACATGTCATCTCCCCGGTAGTCAAGTGGTAACCCCCAACCCACCTGCATCCCCGATCACCCGTATGCTCACTGGAAATATTTCCTTGGTGGTCAGAGGCACCCCCACCCACACAGGAACCCCTGCCCCCCAGCTCCCCATCATTGGTGGGCAGCAGCAACCTCACCAGCATACCACTGTGGCTGCCCGCCGAATGACAGCTTACAGTATCAGCTGTAAGCCCATTGGTCCACACTGTGGACCAATTAGCTTGCAGTGCATACTGTAATAGTCATTCACAAATATGCGAATGGCATACAGTGTGGACCAATGGGCTTACTGCTGATACTGTAAGCTGTTGTTTGGCGGGTAGCCACAGTGGAATGCAGGTGGGTTGCCACTGCTTGCCGATGATGGGGGGAGCTGGGTGGGCAGTGGGGTCCTACGTGAGTGGGGGGCTGCCACTGGACCATCAGGGAAATATTTCCAGTGCTCATACAGGCGATAGGGGATGTGGACGGGGGTTACCACTTGTCTACCAGGGGAGATGACATGTTATTCTACAGGCATCGCAGCTATGGGAGGGGTGGGGGGAACCACTAGACTACCAGGGAGGATGGACATATCTGTTTCATGTGGATCAGAGTATCGAGAGAGAAGGGGTGCCACTAGACTACCAGGGATCAGTTGACTAATTATTTTACCGTGATCAGGGCTATGGGAGGGAGGGGGGTGCCACTAGACTACCAGGGAAGACATTTATATTTATTTTACTGCAATCGGGGCTATGGGAGTAAGGGGGTGCCACTAAACCCGCCTCTGGCAGCACCACATGCTGTACAGGGCGCCATGAGCATTGCGCTGGCCTGCACGCTCAACTCATGCAAATGGGCCCATAATGACATGCAAATGGCCCCATTTGCACTTTGCATACATTATGGCCCCATTTGCATCATGCCCTGGCTGAATATCAGGAATTTGTGCACAGCGTAACTCTGCTGCACTGGCGCAGTTCCCATTCCTGGTATTCAGCCCTATCTGGAGGGAATGCGCCAGCGCATCATATTTGCACAGTGCACATTACCTGATATATTCAGAGGAGATGTGCCATTGCTCATCTCTTTTGAATATGTTCCTGGGTTTCACCCTGCACACCCACTTATGCCATTGCCAGGTGCTTGTTTGAATATTGGGCCTATGGTATCCACTATTCTTAAACTTAATATAGTGTATGATGGAACATTTTGAACAATAGTATTCAGTGGCAGCACAGGGCTGTTCTGCATGGTTTATAGCTGTCAGTCATCTGCTGTGTATGGGCGTAATCTGCTGTTGTGCATGGGCATCTTAGCCAGTCAGAATCATACAGCAGACAACTGGCAAAACATTAGCTCCCTTAGCATTCCACAAATTGATTGAACATCAGCATTCTGCAGCATTCCATACATTCTAACACTTTACATTTAACCACTGTTTCAAACAACATGAAGTCTTGCTGTATTCTGACAATAGCAGTGAGTCCCAACCTTCGAACTGCCCCAGAGATGAAAGAGTTAACTTTCCATGCCAGGCATGGAACGCTGAGCTCGAGCTCGGTTGAGACTCTGTCTGTTGCTGTTTAAACTCAAACCGTCAGATTCTTTACTCCGCCTCACTGAACAGTAGCTCCGGAGATTTCTCCTTCTGCTTGGTTCAATTTGTCGGTTAAAGTACCGCTTTTCTCGGTTTTCGACCGAATTTAAACCGTAATCTGTCGGTTCAGTCTCTGTCTGTGGTATTTGTGAGTACTAGATAGGTTTATATTATTTCTATTCTGTGTGGAACTTGTAAACGGTTCATCGGTTCGGTTTGAACCGATCAAGTTGATAAAAAAATCTTTATTTGTACTTCTAGTGTGTGGTTACCGGTTCTTATTGGTTCTAAAAAAAACTGATTTTATTACATTTTTTTCCACGACCCGTAACACGGTCAGGAACCGATAAGAGGGTCTTGCCTGGCGGATTGCCATTAAAAGGATAAGTTTGGTTAGGACTGGCACAATGTCTGAGAAACCCAAAAGAAAAACCGGGCCCACTGGGTTTCAACACTGCAGTGTGAGTGGGGGAAGTCTTTGCTAAGGCTGACCCCCACACCCACCTGTGTTTATTGTCTGGGGTTTGACCACCTCAAAGCAGACTGCCAGATATGTAAAAATTTTCCTGCAGCTACCCTAGAAAAGAGAGTTGGTAGGCTCAGGGAAAGGGAGGCCAAAAAGTCCGCTGAACCGGATGGCCAGCCCGGTTCGGTTCATACCGAACCAGAAGGAGTGCCCTCTGACCAGGGTGAGACTTCTTCGGGCAAAAGAAGAGCCGATTCTGAGGAGTCGGTTCCAGCTAAGAGAACAAGAAAGGAAAAATCAGCTGGTGTGGATCCAAAACTTTCTTCTTCAACCGCTGAAGAAATAGCCAAAGCAATAAAAATTGTGCAGTCGCTTTCCCCGGTTCTGACCGAACCGGCACCATCAGGGAGGCGCTCGGTTTGGCCGGTTCCACCGGTTCAAGATTATGATTTAGAGGAATATTATGAACCGGAGGAGGAGGAAGAGGAGTATGAGGAAAGTGAATGTAGTTTTGAAAGTCTGGATGTGCCCATTGACCAGGACATCTCCCCAGACAGACCTTCAGGAGTGTCTCCTCCTAGGCTTTCTGAGTCCCCCTTCCATTTCATGTTTTATAAAAAAGTAGCTGAAACCCTCCAGCTTCCTATGGGAGAAGCTGTGGATGACCAGGAGGAGCCTAACTATGTGGAAATGATGGATATCCCAGAGTCTAGGAGGCTGTCTATTTCCTTACACAAATCTTTTGGGAAACAGACATTTAAGATTGTAAAGACTCCTAATACTATACCTCCTGTGGATAAAAGAATGGACAAGAGGTATACATTGTCAGGCTCAGATGCGGAGTTCCTTACACAACAATGCAGCCATGTTGGGGTAGTGCAGGCTGCAGCCTGTGATAAGGCAAATATTCCCTTGGCTTCACACCCCCCAGACAAGGACTCCAGTAGGATTGATGCCATGGCAAAGAAACAGTACATGGCAGCATCCTTGGGACTCAGACAGGCCAACTATATGGCCTATACTGCTAGGTATCAAAAATCCAGATGGGACACTGTCATGGCTTTAGCAAAACAGGTCCCTGGCCAGCTTGCCAAGGAGCTGGAGCAGGTGGCTGCTGCTGGTATTGAGGCATCCAAGGTGCAATTCCATGCTGCAGTGGACTCCAATGATGTGTCATCTAGAGTCATGGCTACATCTGTGGCACTTCGTAGAATAGCTTGGCTCAGATGTACTAGCCTGTCACAGGATACCCAGACTAAGGCCATGGATTTTCCTGTTGTGGGTAATTCTCTGTTTGGGGAGCAGACAGAGAATTACATGAAGAAAATGGATGCGTATAGGACCACCTATAGGAGTGCACAGGCCAAGGAAAGGCAGGCCACTCCTCAAAGGCAGCTTTCCAGGGGCAGGGGCAGGCCTTTTCATAGGCCTTTCTACCATGCCCAGGCCTCCTCTTCTACCTATGCTCAGAGGGGGTTCTGTAGAGGGAGAGGCAGAAGGGGTACAAGCAGACCTGCTTCCACCCCTCAGCCAAAACCCCCTGCCAAACAGGCACCCTGATGGGTTTGCCAGGGCCGATTCTCCACTACATGTAGGGGGCAGGCTGGCTTACTTTGTCCAGGACTGGGAGTCTCTAACATCAGACAAGTGGGTCCTGGAAGTAGTAAGCCAGGGACTGGTTCTCAGCTTCAAAAAATTTCCAAAGCTGAGAACCAGATCCTTTCCACCTGCAAATCCCTCAGAGGCACTTGCCCTAGAGGCAGAGGTCTCTTCCCTCCTGGCTCTCAGGGCTGTGGAAAGGGTTCCACCCCTACACCAGGGCAAAGGATTGTACTCCAGGTACTTCCTTACCCCAAAAAAGACAGGAGAATGACGGCCCATCCTGGATCTCAGATACTTAAACAAGCACCTTTTAAAACCAAAATTCAAAATGGTGACTCTGGGAATTATTCTACCCTCTCTAAGGCCAGGGGACTGGCTAGTGTCCCTGGACCTCAAGGATGCCTACTTCCATATTCTCATCAGAAGCTCCCATCGAAAGTAACTCAGGTTCGAGCTGCCCTCAGGCCATTACCAGTTCAGAGCAATGCCCTTCAACCTAATCTCTGCTCCAAGGGTGTTCACAAAATGCCTGGCAGTGGTAGTTGCTTCTCTAAGAAGGCAAAGGATTGCCATCTTCCCATATCTGGACGACTGGCTCATAGTAGGCCAGTCCCCAGACCAGGTCAAGTTACACCTACAGATAACTCAGCAACTGCTCACCTCTTTGGGTTTCCTTCTGAATCTTTCAAAGTCAGTTCTAGAGACTGTTCAGCTCCTCACCTTCATAGGCGCAGAGCTGGATACAGAAAAGACCAGAGCTTTCCTTCCCCTGGACAGGGCAAGGACCCTTATCACACTGGCCTCCTCATTCACCCTGCAGGTGTCTCGACCAGCAAGGCATTTTCTGCAGCTCATGGGGCACATGGCTGCTTCCACAGCAGTGGTGCAGGGAGCAAGATTTCAGATGAGGGACATTCAGTTCCATTTGAGAGCCTTTTGGTCTCAAAAGAAGGACCCTCTGACCAAATTGATCCCAGTGACTCGAACCCTGATCCAGGCCTTACAGTGGTGGCAGGATCAGAACAATCTAAGACAGGAGTTCCCTTTGTCACTCAGTCCCACTCTTTAATCCTTACTACAGATGCCTCCCTCTTGGGGTGGGGGGCTCACTTGGGCGACCTGACTACCCAGGGGTTGTGGTCCCCTCAGGAATCTCTGCTTCACATCAATCTGTTGGAACTCAGAGCAGTATTTCTAGCACTTCAAGTTTTTCCAAATCTGTTCAGAACAAAGTTATTCAGGTCAGAACAGACAATACCACCACAATGTGGTACATCAGCAAGCAAGGAGGCACTCGGTCTATGGCCTTATGCACAGAAGCAATGAAGCTGTGGTCTCTGGCTTATTCCCTGAACACCTCCCTCACAGCAGTACACCTCCCAGACAAGGACAATGTCCTGGCAGATGCTCTCAGCAGGATATCTCAGGGCCATCACGAATGGTCACTGGATCCCCTGGTCTTGGAGGTGATATTCTCCAGATGGGGCACCCCACAGATAGATCTTTTTGCAGCCCCAGACAATCACCAACTTCCCCTTTTTTGCTGCAGGCCCCCAATGTTGGGCTCAGTCCCCCTGGATGCCTTAGTTCTCAGTTGGGAAGGGAAGTTCCTGTATGCTTTCCCCCTTCCTCTCCTGTTCAAAGTGCTAGTCAAAATCAGGTCTCAACCCTGCAAGGTGATTCTGATTGCTCCAGACTGGGCCAGACAGCCCTGGTATCCTCTCCTGTTGTCCTTAGCAGTCCATCTTCCCTGTCTCTTCCAGGAATTACAACCTGTTAACCTGTGCTCAGGGGAGGTTTGGTACCGAATCTCAAATCTCTCAATCTCAAGGCCAGGCTCTTGAAGAGTTAGAGTTGCTGATTTACCTCTCCCAAGGTGTAATGGATATTCTGAAGGCTTCTAGGAAACCTTCCACCAGGACTACTTATAATTCCAAGTGGAAAAGATTTTTCCATATGGTGCTCTGGAAGGCATATTTCCCCAGAGTCTGCTGATCTGCCCACAGTCCTTGATTATATGGTCTATTTGAATAGCTTGAGCCTTAGACCAGCTACACTAAAGGTGCATCTGGCAGCTGTTTCTGCTTTCATTTCAGCAGGTAAGCCCTCTTCTCTTTCAGCTCACCCTGTATTCTCTAAGTTTTTCAAGGGATTGCTTCATACCAGCCCTCCATTCAGGGACCCTGCCCCTGCTTGGGACCTTAACGTTTGCATTGCTCAGCTTATGCAACCCCCTTTGAGCCTTTGTCTTCAGCAGAGCTTAAGTACTTGACTTGGAAAACTGTGTTCCTGGTAGCCATCACTTCTGCCAGATGCATAAGTGAGTTACAAGCCCTGTCAGTGGAGCCTGATTTTATCTCCTTCCATAGAGATAAGGTGGTCCTCAGGACTAACAGGAAGTTTTGCTAAGGTGGTTTCAGATTTCCACCTTAACCAATCTATCTCTTCCTGTGTACTTCACTGACCATTCCTCCTCTGGTGAGAGGAGGCTGCACAGTTAGATGTGAAAAGAGCCCTTAGCTACTAACAGAACATACCAAGGGTCACAGGTTTGACTCCTCCAACTGTTCCTCACTTATGGTGAGGTTGGTAAAGGAAACCTGCCACTAAAAGATCCATTGCCAGGTGGATTGTCTCTTGTATTCAATTTTGTTATGAAAAACTGGGTAAGGTTCCACCCTCAGGCCTGAGGGCTCACTCTACCAGAGGTACAGCTGCTTCTCTGGCTGCTGCCAGGGATATTCCTATTCTAGAGATATGTCAAGCAGCTACCTGGAAAACAGTTCACACTTTTACCAAGCATTACTCCCTGGATATCCAGGCTAGGAGTGATGCTCAGTTTGGCACAGCTGTGCTTCAGAGCCTATTTCCTAAGTAGGTACTGTCCCTCCTCCATGGAGGTACTGCTTGGTAATCTGCTATTGTCAGAATACAGCAAGACTTCATGTTGTTTGAAGAAAAAATTACTCACCTTAGTAATGTTGTTTTTCTAATGGAGTCTTGCTGTATTCTGACCTCCCCCTCCCGCTCAGAACCTCTGTTTTTGGGATGTGGGTGGGCAGTGGCAGTGTTAGGCTCAGGAGGTGCCCCACCTTGTTGTTTCACCCTTTTTTCTTTGGGTGAGTGGGTGTTGTGTTTTTCATTTTTGGGTCTCCTGACTTGAGTCTTTGTTTTGGGACCAAAAAATCTGTTTTTATGTTTAGTAGCCAGTTGGCTAGTGTAGGTTTACAGCTTCCACACAGGACCTTAGTGAGTTTAGCTCGTAAAGATCTGACGGTTTGAGTTTAAACAGCAACAGACAGAGTCTCAACCGAGCTCGAGCTCAGCGCTCCATGCCTGGCATGGAAAGTTAACTCTTTCATCTCCGGTGCAGTTCGAAGGTTGGGACTCACTGCTATTGTCAGAATACAGCAAGACTCCATTAGAAGAAACAACATTACTAAGGTGAGTAATTTTTTCTTTTGTCCCTTATGTGTTTTATTGTATGTAGTCATAATGTGTTGATGCTTAATAACTTGAAATCTTTTTTTCCCCCTCACTGTTTGGTCTGCGGAAATGTTAACTGAATAATGTTTAACGTATTAAACAACTGGCCAGTGCCATCATGCACTATAAAATATAATGGCTGGGGAAAAAAACAACAGAACTGTAATTCCATCTCAGGATTCTGGTGATGACATCAGACCACTCAAGCTTTGCTGTCGTGATCTGCAATGTCATCAGAATCCTTACCATCTAGTGCTACATTCTGTTGCTAAGTTATTGTATGTGTTCCAGTGTTACCAACTGTCACCAACTGTTGCCAATTTGCTATATGTGTCTTCAGATCTACTATAGTTAACTGTTGCATTGTTAGCCAGTGTGATCCACCCATAATTCCTCCTGCTGTCATTGTATGGAAGTAAGCAAATTGTATCTCATTGTATACAAGTAAGCAAATTGTATTCCAACATTGTAACATTTCTCTGTATTGTATCCCATTGTTCCCTACCCCCCAGCTTGCACAGGGAGATGAGCAACTTGTTGCTCAGCGTGCTTTCCTGGTGAAACATTTCAATAAATAAAATAAATAAATAAGTATAGCAAACAGCATTTTAAGGCTTGTTCCTTTTTTATGGGACAGACTTCAATGGATTTCTGCATCCTTGGCTTCATTTTTTATAATAGTATGTAGCACTGAGCCTGTCTCTATTGCTTATTTGAAATCTGGTTACCTCTCATGTTTTTTATCATAATTGCATATGTGGGGGTTTATGAACTGTAATGCCTGCTTTAAAATATTATTTGTGTTCTTTTGCTTCTACTGCATGTTTTTTTTTTTGTACAACTTACGATTTTCTCAAACTCTTTGCCACTGAATTGCTGTGAACATGTTTCCGAAGAAATTGTCATTTTGATTTCTAGGATGCCGTTTTGACAGTTAACTTTTGAAAACCCCATCCCAGTTTCCTCACTCAGCTTCATAGCCATGGACTTTATGCAAATCAGTACCAGTTTTACAGGTCATGTCCTACGTCACACACAGAATCCTGGGAGTAAAGGATGATTACTAACATTTGATGCTGGCGTTTTCTTTGTTATTGTGCTAGTGCCTCCTTCAGATTGCCCTGTGCTGGACTTCTTCCTCATTCCTAGATCAGCATAAAATAGCAGCGCATTCTGTGTAATACAGATAACCAATACTAATTGTTTGTTTTTAATTCATCTTCTTGCGTCAGTTGAACAATGTGCAATAATACTGCATCCTGATTCTTGCCAACTGTGCATCCCTTGAAAGTACTGGAGACTGCAGCTCTTGAGGATTGCTGTTTCATGGTACTTTCTGTCTAAAGAAGCAAAATTATCTGTGATTCTTGTGTACCACATGACTACAGATGCTACTACATATTATAGATTGCAAGACTGTTTAATGTCTTTACTTTTTTGCAAATACCCTTTTGCATGGTACTATACCATGTGGTCATTTAAATGAGATCCCTTTCTAACTAAGGATAGAAGAACGCTTCCTAGTATTGATAACATAGAGTTAACTATCATAATACTATATATATATATAAGGGATATGCAGCGGTTCAGTGTGTGATAATGCATTTATCTTGTACAGTTTCCAGTGACCTCAAGTAACCTCACGGGTGCCGAAGGTTGTGGATGTTCACCCATCCACTGTTTTGTATAGAATATGGGTTTTTTTTGTTTAAATTTTGTTTTTTACCGTTACTTCATGTAGGCGCTGGTCTCGTTCTGTCTGGTGATTCTGCTCGCGCCCGTTCCCGCTAAAGCTGCATACAGTTTCTCCCCTGCACATCACTCGTTTTAAAATAGGTGAGAAAAACAAAGAAATTGTCTTTTTTGAGAAAGGGAGCCATGTATGGCTCTCCGTGTCCCGATTCCTGACTTCTAAGTCGCTGGCTAGGCTGCTGAGGCACTCGCTAAATCACGCTGCCATGTTTTTTTTTTAGAGCCTCGTCTGAGCCAATCAGGTGGCAGGTCAAGGGTAAAAAGTTGTTGTACTATCGATGTGATGTCAGAGCGATAGTACAACAACTTTTTTGACCTTTGAACTGTACTACAACAAGATTTCAGCAGTTGCTGAAATCCATTGAGAATAGGCAGCACCCATATACTATAAATGCATTATCACACACTGAACCGCTGCATATTCCATTTATGCAACAGGTTTAGATGTTGTGTGAACATTTTGATTTTGGTAGGTGTAAATAATTTGTCAAAAAAGGGAAAAGAAAATTGAATTTTATGCTGTTTTTTGCTAATTATAAAAAACAAAATGGTATCTATAAATGAAACACCACTCATTTTGTAGATATTTTTGAGCTGAACATTTTTCGTGCTCACAGTACCATGCTATCATTTTTTGTTTTAAAGTTATTTATATTTGTTTGTCAAAAAAGTGAACAAAAAATTACATTTTCTTCTGTTTTCTTGCTAATCATATACAATATACAGGGTTTATATAAATGAAACAGTATTCATTTTGTAGATAATTTTGTGCTGAACAATTTTCGTGCTCACAGTACCATGTTATCTTTTTTCGTTTTGAAGTTATTGACATTTAAATATGGTTAGTACTGCTTCTGAGGCCGAACATTCTAAATGAATTCTGAAGAGAACTGTGTAAATAAATGAGCTAGTGATGTAGTTACTGTGTGAATAAATGGGTGATAATGTAGTTACTATGTGGATAAATAAATTTATGCAACAGGGGTCAGGATAAAAACTGTAGAATAAAACCATTTATCTTCGCTACTATGGTAATAAACAAGGGATATGCAGTGGTTCAGTGTGTGATAATGCATTTATCTTGTACAGTTTCCAGTGACCTCAAGTAACCTCACGAGTGCCTAAGGCACGAGTGAGGATCTGGTCACTGAAACTAATACAATAAATTATCACACACTAATTCCGCATATTCCATTTCTAACAGGTTTAGATGTTGTGTGAACATTTTGATTTTGGTAGGTGTAAATAATTTGTCAAAAAGGAAAGAAAATTGAATTTTATGCTGTTTTTGCTAATTATAAAAACAAAATGGTATCTATAAATGAAACACCACTCATTTTGTAGATATTTTTGAGCTGAACATTTTTCGTACTCACAGTACCATGCTATCATTTTTGTTTTAAAGTTATTTATATTTGTTTGTCAAAAAAGTGAACAAAAAATTACATTTTCTTCTGTTTTCTTGCTAATCATATACAATATACAGGGTTTATATAAATGAAACAGTATTCGTTTTGTAGATAATTTTGTGCTGAACAATTTTCATGCTCACAGTACCATGTTATCTTTTTTCGTTTTGAAGTTATTGACATTTAAATATGGTTAGTACTGCTTCTGAGGTCGAACATTCTAAATGAATTCTGAAGAGAACTGTGTAGATAAATGAGCTAGTGATGTAGTTACTGTGTGAATAAATGGGTGATGATGTAGTTACTATGTGGATAAATATGGGATATACAATGGTGAGCTGTCAGATAAATGATTTATCTACACAAGTGCTGTTTGACCTCGGGGAACTTCACGAGTGGCGTAAGCCACGAGTGAGGTGTCCGAGGTCAAACAGTACAAGTGTAGATAAATCATTTATCTGACAGCTCACCATTGTATATTTCATTTATGCAATAGGGATGCTTCTTATCAGTGTGGGAACATTTGGTTTTGACTGTTTATGTTCTTTTTTTAAATGGTAATTTCTGGGACTTTTGGTTAACATTCCTGGTGTATGTCCGCCTAGCGGGGTGGTTGCTATTAAATGAAACACCACTCATTTTGTAGAGAACTTCTTGCTGAACAAATGTCATGGTGACAGTATCATACTACCTTTTTTGTTTTAAAGTTATTCACATTTGTTTGATGAAAAAGTGAAACAAAAATTTAATTTTATGCTGTTTTTTGCTAATTATAAAAAAAAAAACTAAAAGGTGTTTATTAATGAAATGCCACTCATGTTGTAGATATTTTCATGCTGAACATTTTTTGTGCTCATAGTACCATGCTATCATTTTTAGTTTTAAAGTGATTCACATTTGTTTGTCGAAAAAGTGAAAAGAAAACTGAATTTTATGCTGTTTTTTGCTAATTTTGAAAAAACTAAAAGGTATCTCTAAATGAAACACCACTCATTTGTAGATATTTTTATGCTGAACATTTTCGTGCTCACAGTACCATGTTATCATTTTTCATTTTAAAGTTATTTGTATTTGTTTGTCTGAAAAGTGAAAAGAAAATAGGATTTTTGCTGTTTTTGCTAATTATAAAAAAACTAAAAGGTATCTATAAATGAAACACCACTCATTTTGTAGATATTTTTGTCCAGAACATTTTCGTGCTCACAGTACTATGCTATCATTTTTACGTTTTAAAGTTATTCACATTTGTTTGTCAAAAAGTGAACAAAAAGCTTTGATTGACAGTTTGCATTTATCCACATATGTGGGATAAATCTAGAGTGATTAGATTTATTCCACATATGTGGAAATAAATGGATTTATTCAATGGCTTTTGGTCTCACACCTATTGCATAAATAAATTTATTACCATAGTAGCGAAGATAAATGGTTTTATTCTACAGTTTTTATCCTGACCCCTGTTGCATAAATTTATTTATCCACATAGTAACTACATCATCACCCATTTATTCACACAGTAACTACATCACTAGCTCATTTATCTACACAGTTCTCTTCAGAATTAATTTAGAATGTTCGACCTCAGAAGCAGTACTAACCATCTTTAAATGTCAATAACTTAAAAACGAAAAAAGATAACATGGTACTGTGAGCACGAAAATTGTTCAGCACAAAATTATCTACAAAACGAATACTGTTTCATTTATATAAACCCTGTATATTGTATATGATTAGCAAGAAAACAGAAGAAAATGTAATTTTTTGTTCACTTTTTTGACAAACAAATATAAATAACTTTAAAACAAAAAATGATAGCATGGTACTGTGAGCACGAAAAATGTTCAGCTCAAAAATATCTACAAAATGAGTGGTGTTTCATTTATAGATACTATTTTGTTTTTATAATTAGCAAAAAACAGCATAAATTCAATTTTCTTTCCTTTTTGACAAATTATTTACACCTACCAAAATCAAAATGTTCACAACATCTAAACCTGTTGCATAAATGGAATATGCAGCGGTTCAGTGTGTGATAATGCATTATTTTGTAGCAGTTTCAGTGACCTCAGTAACTCTCACTCGTGCCTTAGGCACTTCATTGAGAATTGGAGGTCACTGGGCTGCCTACATACTAATGCATTATCACACTAATTCCTACATATCCATATTAATTACCATAGTAGCGAAGATAAATGGTTTTATTCTACAGTTTTTATCTGACCCTGTTGCATAAATATATATATATATTCATGGCAAAAAAATCCATTTAGTGCATCAGTTAGGGTTGTTCCACAGTGACAAAAGCGAAAATTTGGTGTTAGGGTTGCCACCCTTGCACTAAGCACACCCATCCCCACCAACAGGCATCGGGTGTGCGTTGGGGTCATCAGTCCTAACTCTCACCCCATTCTCCTATACTGCACCACCTCAGCTTGTTTACATGGGATGAGGTGAGAGTTCGGACCGATGACCCCAACGCACACCCCGATGCCTGATGGTGGGGACAGGGTGTGCTTGGGGTGCAAGGGGTGGCTACCCTAACACTGAATTTCCTCACTTTTGTCACTGTGGAACAACCCTAACTGATGCATCAAATAGATTTTTTTCCCATGAATTTCCCTTCTTTTTGAGAATGAGCACTATAAATAGTGAATGGAATGTGGTGGTGGGAGCGAAGGGCCCCACCATGTGATTTTGTGTCACATAGTAATGATAACGGTAACGCAAATGCAAATGGTAATGCACATGGTGAAGCAAACATAAATGATAATGCAAATGGTAAGAGAAACGCAAGCGCAAACGTTAATGAAAACAGAAATGATGATGCAAACATTAATGACGACAGAAACACAAATGTTAATGAAAACAGTAACATAAATGCTAATGCCAACGGAAACACAAACGGTAAGAAAAATGCAAACGGTAACACAAATGCAAACAGAAATGCAAACGGTAAAGGCAATGGTGCCGCAGAAGGAAACAGTAATGCAATTGACAACAGAAACGCAACCGAATACGTAAATGCTAAGGCCAAACAGAAACGCAAACGGTGATGCACACGCAAACAGTAACGGCAATGCAATTGGAAATACAAACAGTTACAGTAACAGCAACGATTACTCCAAAGTGAACAGTAACACAAACGGAAACGCAAACGCAAACGCAAACACAAGTGCATACAGAAACGCAAATGGTAACGCGCACAGTTATGGTACTGCAATTGTAAATGCAAATGGTAATGGTAACACCAATGATGAAACCAAAGGAAAGAGAAACGCAAACAGAAACGAATACGCAAACGCAAAAGGTAATGCACACAGTGACGCAAAATGAAACACAAACAAAAACAGTGATGGAAATGCAAATGGTAACAGTAATGCAAACACAAATGCAAATGAAAATGCAAAGGGTTACACACACGGTGGCATAGACGGGAACGCTAATGCAAACGGTTACGGAAATGGAAGTGGAAACAGTAACTGTAACAGTAACAGAAGCACACACCCTTTTTTCCCCAAAAGCTACCTTGAGAAACACAGTGAATACAAAGAATGTATGCATAATAATGGGCCTCGGAGCAGAAAATGAATACTTGGAATACTAAATTGTTTATATCTCACAAACCGTACGACGTAGAAAAAAAATTGATTTCATATAATTTATGACTTTCCTGGCTAGTTTTGTACTTAGCCCCTAGCATTTTTCTGATGAAAAGTCCGTATCTTGAAACATTTCCGAGATACGGGCAATGAAAGATGCGACGGATGCCGCAATGTTAGCCTATGGGAAAAATTGTGAACTTTGGAGTACCGTAACTTTGCAGCCCTCTAATATTTTTTCACCAAGCCACAAAAAGGCACATCTGTGTAATCTTAGCTGTCTTCCCTCCAAATATCAGCCCAAAAGACCAAACTGTTCTTTTGCAGCAGGGTGGCAATGATTTCCTAAACTTTTGGGCATAGTGTCACAAAGTAGTGTCACAAATCACAACACTTTCGCAATAAAAATCATGACAGTGTCGCAAGTGCTACACTACAGTTTACAAAAATTTTAAAAGCATATTTCTGGGGTGTTTAACCCCCCAAAAAAGACATGCCTAGCATCCTCAGGGCTCAACTAGGTAAACACAAAAATAATTGTGTCCGTAGAGGGTCCCAAATTTAAATGGCAAGCATTTCTGTGACCAGTAACTGAAAACAAAATGGTGAATTGCAACACTACAGGGGTCATTTGCGACATTAAAAACTGTATTTGCGACACTGTCGAATAGTTTGTTAACTTTTCCCATTGACTATAGTGGGAAACTTGTTTTTTTTAATAACTTTTGAACCGTTTAATATTGTTTTACGAAATCTTTGAAAGGCACATCGGGGACTCTGGCTGCATGTTCCCTGAAGGTTTTGGACTGGTCGCACAAACTGTGCAACCTGTAGGCGCGAGCAAAGAATGCGCAAAAAAGCGTAATTACCACATTCTACGGTGCTATATAGCTCCGCAACCGTATATTTGTCCAACACAAAACTTGGCAGATCCAGAGCTCTATGGTGCTGCTCTGTGCCTGCTAAATTTCAGGCAAATCTGTCATACAGTGGCAAAGGTATTAACCTGCCAAATTTCACACCTTAGCCTTAAATGGGGTACTCAACCCTAACTATAGTGGCACTATAATATATAGGATTGTTGTTTAATTTATGATGGAGGTGGTTAATTTTGTTGTCACACATTATAAAGACAATATTTTAGAATTGCTTTGTTATACTTTATTGCATATTTTTGTAAAACATTTCTGTACCATTAACTGAAAGTGGACTATAACTGTTTTTTAGATGTTAATTTATAGCAGTTGTGTATGTTACCAAAACTTTGTCATGGGTGGGGGGGTTGGGGATCTCTTGCAGTTCACTGTTCTAATGGCTTCATTTAAGAATAGGCTTGGGAATGGGGTGGGGTCGCTGTTCTTCTTGGGAACACAAAAACTACTTTAATAGATCAGTTTCTCTTTCCCTCTTATACCTTTTCTCCTTTTTTCTTTTGTCTGCTTCTTTCATCCGAGGCCATTAGCCAGTTGTGCCTCTTTGATGTGTCTGCTGAGAAAGTCGGGGGGAGGTGGCTGTCTCATCTTTTCAGAGTTGTGTTTACAATTCAGATTCCAGTACAGCTTTTTGTGGTTTAGTTTCATCATGTTCCATGGTTCACTTGATAATGTCAAGTGACGTCATGCACCAGACCAGGCGATGGAAGAATAGCTCCAATAAACTATCTTTTTCAACAGTGGCTACTAATTAATTTCAACTAAAAAAACAGCCTTAAAGGTATTACCATGCCAAACCAATTGGGAGAACCCACCTGCAAACCAATGGAGTCCCAGGATGGAGAGAGATACACTGATGGAGGTTTGGAGAGTGAAACTCACAGGCCAAGCTCCCCTCCTGGTGCAGTTGCAGCAGAACTGGGAAAGTAATCCATGCCTCCCTGCAGAAACAGATGACCTTACTATTACCAGAGATGCGGAAGTTCAGGAAAGAGATAAAGTCAACCACAGCTGCATTAAGAATGGACATTGGAAAACTTGAAAACAGGCAGGAAGGCCTGGAGGAACAGCTCACAACCATGGATCAGCACATAGACACATCCTAACAGGCGATTGTACAACTCCGCAAACAGTTAAGACATTACAAGAGTGGGAGGAGGACGCTGAGAGCTGAACTAGAAGGAACAACATCAGGCTCTCAGGTGTTCCTGAGGGCTTTGAAGGTTCAAACTTTATCTTCATACAACAGTTGCTTCGATCTAGCTTACAGCCACTGGAAAGCATGACCTTGAAGATAGACAGGACCCACCACACACTTGGCCCCTGGCCCCCGCAAGGGAGCCACTCATGCACCATCCTCATCAAGTTCCTCTGTTTCCAAGAGAAGGAATCGGTACTGCATATAGCCTGGAAGCAGAGAATTGCAAAGCTGAATGGGCAGAGAATCTACCTAGAGAATGATTACTCACCGGAAATGATGCAGAAAAGAAAGGCATACATCCCAATAATGAAAGTACTGTGAGATGCCAAACTGTGCTTCAGGACACCATATCCAGCAAAAACGGCCATCTTCTTTCCAGGTGTCACACAGCAGTTCAGTATCCCAGAGGCAGTAGTGGAGGAGTTAGCAAAGCGAAAGATGGATCTCCTGCCACAACCACCGAGCCCGGCAACGGCCCCTGCAACTAAATTATCACAGATGAGATGGCAGCAAGACCGGAGAGACACATTGAGGCAGTCGGGGATGGACGCCCCCCAGAAGACTGTGGAAGACCTGAGGAACCAGGAAGACCATCACCACCAAACTCCTCCAATGCAAAGTGACTGCCCCCTGATAAGACAGTTTATTTGTTTCTTGGGGCAGGGGGAGCCAGAACAAATATAGCCTGAGGTTGGCAGAGGGCCTGTTTTCCGTGGTCTCTGAAAAATGATATTCAACTGAATGTGTGTGGGTAAGGAGGATTATCTTGCTATCCCCCTTCCCCGATGACTGAACTGAGCACTGGAGGGTTGAACCTTACTCCTTAACTCACACCATAGTAAAATGGGACTGTGGCACTGCTTCTGGAAAGCTTGTGGCATAACTTGAAAAACAGGCCACTGGAATACCATAGTCCGAATGCAAACATTTGAGCAAGGGAAGTCTCAATATCTCCTAGCAGTTGGACAGTATATACCTGTCTTTTTTTCTTTCTTCCCCTGTGTGGCTTATGAGGTAAGAAACTTTGATATAGATTGTGTGGGTGGTGCCCTCCTGGCAGTGGGGGGTGTAACAGAAACTGTATGTCATGGTCCCCATGTGGTCTGGCCTACATACAGTCCTTCCTCCCATGCAGTTGAAGCATCTTGGACCCAAGGGCCTTGGCCAGGATGATGCGAGTGACCAGACAGGACAAACAGCTAGAGATGAATCAGAGAGGAATGTAGGATTTGAGCACTTATCGCTGATACAATGTAGATTGGGCAGGGGGAGTCCTCACGATAGCAGGAATAGGGGGTGGCGGGGTGGTTTCCTGCTGCTGTATGGCTTTAACCTGCATGGTCAGACTAGCTCATGGTTGCTGTGCTGGAATGGGGGGGAGGTTTTATGCTGTTGCATGGCTTGATCCCAGCATGGTCGGACTAGCTCATGGTTACTATGCGAACACAACTTAGAGCACGGCAGGTACGGGCTGGGGCCTGACCACTCTGGGTGAACCAGCACAATAGGCTGTAGAGAGGGGGATTGCTGGGTGGGAAACAATCCTACACACCGCACACATGCCTGCTAATTGATCCACAGGGGTTGGGGGGTAGGGAGGCACTGCGGAAGCCAAAGGGTACAATCTAGCATGACAAAGGCGGATTGCAAAGCAGTGGATTAGCAGTGATCAATTTGCAGTGTTGGGACTGAGGTGGAAAAGAATGGATAAGGCCATTCTCATCCATTTCTGGGTCCTGATGGGCACTTACCAAGCAACCCAAAACAGGGTTCTGGGGGGAGGGAGGGAAAGTGATGCCCTTAAAGGTGAAACAGTGCCACAACAATTAACCACTCACAACAGCTAAACTTCTCCCTTACAGGACCAGGGAATGCCTGGATCAATGCATTGTGCTGTACACAATCAGATAAGCATTTGGTTCTTTGACTTACTTTTTACAGTTATGAATGGCTTCATTATTAGTACCTAAGGCTTATAAGATAGTCGAAGTATGGACCTGGATACCTAAATTTGTTGCATTTTTTTTCTTTTCTTCTCTCTTTCCTTATTTGCTCGAGCCTCAGACAGAGTGGTACATTGCCTCCGTGTGGTCCTGACTGTGAATAAATGCGGTGACGATGCAGTACCGGGCAACATGGAGTTTCCTGCACAATCTCTGGATGGGGTCTGGACACCTCTGAGCAGGTACTGTTTGATCTTTGTTTCCTCAACACCCTTAGAAAATGTAGCTGAATAAAACAGGCATCTCAGAGGGGAGCCCCTGTTGTCAACAGAGGTTCACAGGAAATAGAATTAGCACCCATAATTTGGGAGGGAAAGAGGCAGGAAGAGCGGGACACAAAAGGGGTGGGGTGTAAGAAGAACAACAAGCTGGAAGTAACAGCCAGGGACCCTACAGGGTGAGGGATGGGAGGCGGGGGTGGGACCCAATGGAAAATAACACACACTAAGGGAAGGGTTCCTGGGGAGGATGGTGAAGTCACCCTCCCGAACAACCCTAACCACACTCTGCTGGACATCGCAGATGTCAGAAGGCCCCTCAACAGAGGTGATGCCTGCCCCCTGGATCTACTGAAACATCCATTGAAATGGAAGTCACAGTTCTAGTTAAAGGGTCTACAGATGCCCAGTTGGTGCCTCAGTACCCTAATGTTCAAAGGTTGACACTCATTGCTCAAGTTTTAAATGTTGTCGGAGCAATAGTTAGTGCCCCAAGGTTTCAAAGGCAGTTTAAAGAACATTGGCATACATTTCTAGATCCAAGAGAGGAGCAAAGTAGGAGAATATGTGCTCAGGGCACAAAGGTTAAGAAATGCATAAAGTACAGGCAATTTTTATTGAGTAACAAAAATGATGACAGATAAACTGCATTTATATTCACTTAATGTGAATGGGTTGTCCACCTCCATGCGACGGTCAAGGGTGATGGGATGGCACACATCAAGAGGGCCACAGGACATGCCTGATATACTCGCGCAGGAAACTCACCTGACAAAGGGAGAACACCAAAAACTTAAATGCTTCGGCTACTCAGAGGTCATCTCCTTGTCCCTTGGGGAGGGGAGAAGAAGGGGAGGGGAGAAGAAGGTGAGCTGCCATCCCGACCCCATGAAATACCCCATTCACTCTCATGTCCCAGTGGGCAGATCCAGATGGTCGCCTGGTGATTGCTCAGGGCTGGCTGAGTGATACAGAAGTCACCTTAGCCAATATATATACCCCCCCCCACGGGCATTAATGTAGCTGCAATGAAACCCCTACTGGACAAAGTAGTCCATCAAATGAAAGGCACTCTGATGTTGGCAAAGGATTTCAACATAGCTCCCAACCTGGGACGGGACTCCTCAAACCCAACACCCAGGAGACAAACAGCAGCACAAAAATTCTTCAAGTGGTTTGTGTGGGAGGTCAATCAATTAATCAGTCTTTATTTTTATAGTGCCTTTCAAACCAAGGCGCTGTACAAATTATAAATACAATATAAAAACAGAGACTATAATAACTTTTTAAAATCAATTCAATTAATCCGGGAAGGCCAAAGAAAATAAATATGTTTTTTAGCATAGATGGGCTGGGTGGACACCTGGAGGCAGCTGCACACATGCACCAGAAACTACACCCACTATTCTGCGGTTCACAAAACATACTCAGGAAGTGACCACTACTACATGCAATTGAAGCATCTCTGAAGTTTGGTGGACTGCAGAATTGGTGATATACAGATATCAGACCATGGCCCAGTAGTGAGCACATGGGAAATGGGGACCCAGCGCAGAAACACCTTATGGAGACTAAACACCTACTACCTTAAATCCCAGGAGTTTAAAGACTTCTTTAGGGAAAAAATTGAGGCGATCAGGGGGGATAACCCACCAGGAGACACAACCTCAGCAATATACTGGGACACTCTAAAGATGGTTCTCAGGGGACATATCATTCAGTACACATCTGCACAGACCAAGATAAGGAGGGAGTAGGTGGAAAGATCATTTCCTACAAATGGCCTATAAATGGGAATAATTCTGTAGTACTGCAGCTACAGCAGATGAGAGTCGAGCTTGACACCCTAGCCAAACAACAAGCTGAAATCTCACTCACATACTGTACCTGAGACAGCGTTACTATGAGGTGGGCCCGTGGGCCACAAGACTCCTATCCTACCAAGCATGACAGCAGAGGTGCTTAGCTATAGTCACCTCGATACAGCACCCCCTGGTGGGCCATAGACTCACCAAACTGCATGAAATAGCTGAAGGTTTCTGCACCTATTATAGGAATCTGTATAATGAAGAGCAACAGGCCCCCAGGAACTCCATCAATACTTACCTGCAGTTACTTCAACTCCCTAGCCTGTCCCCTGAGCAGGGAGAACAACTTGACAGCACAGATCACCCTAGAGGAGGTTTGGGCAGCCATCAGTCACTCCAAAACACAGAAAGGCCCAGGACCAGATGGCTATAGCCCAGAGTTCTATAAGGCCACACGGGATACTCTCACAAGGATCCTACTGGCAGTATATAACTGTAACATGGAGGGGGAACCGCCGTTGCCATCCTGGGATTATGTGGTCATATCGTGATCCCAAAGCCAGGGAAAAATCTGCAACTCTGTGCCTCATATAGGCTGATATCAGTTCTAAACACAGATTTTAAACTCTTTATGAGCATACTGGCAAAGCGAATAGACCCACTGATGCCCCAACTAATTGCCCCAGACCAGACTGGATTTGTCAGGTCAAGGATAACTGTGGATAATGTTAATCATACCCTGCATATTGTCCATGAAATAAGAAAATCACTGGAACCCTCGACACTGATCAGCTTGGATACGGAAGATGTTCGATAGGGTATCCTGGTCCTTCCTATATGAGGTTATGGGTAGATTGGTTTCCCAGCACCAATAATACAGGTACTTAAAAACATTTACAGAGCCCCAAAAGCATGTCTAAAAGTGAACGGGAACCATTCCCATTATTTCCCTCTCCTGAGAGGCACCCACCCGGGATGTCCACTATCACCACTCCTGTTTGTCCTATATATTGAACCCCAGCACAAAGTATTAGGGACTCGACCCTTGTGGGGGGACCCAAATAGGGAACATAGAACACAAATTGGCCTTGTATGTGGATGACATGCTTATATATTTGACCAACCCAGACACAGCACTGCCGGCAGTACATGACATTCTAGAGGAATTTTGCAGACTCTCGGGATATAAACTATACATATCCAGAACTGAGGTGTTAACCTTTCACTGCCAGCCATCTCAGCATACCAGGCAAAGGTATCCATACAAATGGGACCTGGAAAAACTGAAATACTTAGGTATATACCTGGCAAAAACACACAAATTAGCATTCAATAATAATTACACAAACTTCACGGTACAGCTGAACGCGGACCTCACACAATGGAACACATTGTCGCTCAGCCTGACTAGATGTATAGATCTTGTTAGGATGATAGTCCTATCCAGAGCATTATACCTGTTCCAGAATGTGCCTGTGGCCCTTCCGAGGAGAAATTCTGACAATGGAATAAGAGCATCTCCAGGTTTATTTGGGTTGGACATAAACCCCATGTTCGGCTCCAAATATTGTGCCTTCCTAGAGAAAAGGGTGGCCTCTCCTTGCCTCACCTACAAAAGTACTACACAGCTGTCCAGCTGGGACACCTCCTAGCGAGGCAGTTAGGTACAGAAAACTCACATTGGCAGAGGATCGAACAGATAATACTCCCTGATAAGGAATATTTTCAAGCCATATATGATGTGGGGTGTCTAGCCAGGGATATACCCACAGATAACCCCTGGTTCCACCATAGACAAAATGCATGGGCCACAGCCTGTGCTTGACCCCCTTTCTGCCTCTATTATGCCTAATATATCTTCTGCTGGGTTTACTCCAAATACACTGGATGGCAGGTTTAAGGAATGGTACTCACTCACACTTTATTACCTATTCAGCTTACTGTTATGGGCACATTTAAAACGTTGACACCTTACAACAGGAATTTGGTTTTAACCGAAAGATGTTTTTTAGATTCCTACAAATCAGGCACTACTTTACATAACTACCACATGCTGCTAGGCAGCCTGAACTCTATTCACCAATCCTGATATATATACTACTGCTCATTTGCACGGGGAGGGGCTGCCCACCTGGTGTCCACCCTGTACAGGCAATTGATAGAGTCCCTAGGCGGGCTCACTGGCTCCATAAAGATGAAGTTGGAGGAGGAGCTGGGTTGTCCAATCTCAGAAAGCCAGTGGGTGGTGGCAACACAAAGAACAGTCAAGGTATCAAGCTCGCATCAATGGAGGGAATACTCCCGGATACACCTGATAAGGTACTTTTTAACCCCAGCTATTACTAAACACTATTCCATATCAGGTTCCTCCAGTTGCTGGCATAACTGCAGCGAAGCAAATACACATCACACGCATGTGATGTGGAGTTGCCCCATTCTGGCACGCTTTTTTCAATGTATTCAGGGAGAGCGTGAGGAGCTCTTTGGGAGGTAAGTCCTTCTGATACCAGAATCTTACCTACTAGTGCAATATAATAAACCAAATGAGGATCCAAACTCTTGATACTGGGGATATTACTAACCACAGCAAAAAAAGTGATCACCAAAGCCTGGCTTACCCCCAGGGTTCCCACAATAAAAGAGTGATGAGCTATAGTGAACCAAATATACTATATGGAACAAAATCACCCACAGACTCAATGATCAGAGTTAGAAATGCTCCCCCAGATGGACCCCCGGAGGAAGGTGCCCTTGTGGTGGGGGAATGGAGATTGGGTCAGGGGAGGGTGGCCAGCACGTGCCCCCCGGCCGCATTGCCAGCGCTCTATGCCCCCCAGCAAGATGGCACCATACCGATGCAAGGGATCCACTATGAGCCCAAATAGGGCAGCTGATTGGCTGCTGCCAAGGCTCGCATCCCTGCCCCTGCGCAGCTCTGCACCTAGGGGGCAGGGACATGGAAAGGAGACGGACAGAGACCGCTGCTTTGTGAATGTGGTCCCCGTGCGGTTCTCCAATAGGTGCTGAGTTCTGCACGTGCCTTGCGCGCCTGCTCCACGCCCCTTAGCGAATAGGCCTCAATGAATGTTAAAGGCCTTAATCACAAGCTTCAAAGGTATACAGTTGTAAGACACCTTAAAAAATTAGATCCCTCAATAGTTTTCTAACAAGAGTCTCATTTACATGGTGATTCTATTAATTTGATGCGAAGAGAATGGGTAGGGCAGGTATTTGATGTGGGTTTTAACTCAAAAAAAGCTGAAGTGCTCATACTTATTAAAAAGGGGGTAAATTTTCAGATGGCTACAACTATAGAGGATGAGTTAGGGTATTTCATTATTGTTAATGGCAAGCTGGATGATGAAGAGGCTACTGTTGCTACTGTCTGTGGCCCAACAGGTACCATGCATGATACATTTAATGTACTAGGTTCCAAGCTGAGTGCATTTCTTGACAGCACAATCATTATGGCAGGTACTAACAGTACCTTAAATCCCTTACTTCATAAACCTAACATCGGATACAGAATTAATAAAGTTGATAAGTATTTGTAGAACATGATGAATACTCTAGGTCTAGTAGATGCACGGAGAATCTTCCGCCCCAAAGAGAAAAGCTATACATTCAAGCAACATGAAGTCTTGCTGTATTCTGACATATGCAGTTAGCCCCAGCACTTGAACTGGCCTGGAGAGGAAAGAGTTAACTCTATGCCAGAGCACAGGACGTTGGGCTCGAGCTCGGTTCAGACCTCTCTCTCTCTGCTGCACTTCAAAGTGTAACCGTCAGAGTCCTTACTCCACCTAACTGAACAGTCGCTCCGGAGATCTCTCTTTCACTTGCTCAGTTCGGTAAAGTCAGTCGGTTTAAATACCGTCTTTTTTCGCTATTTTTCTTTTGGTTCAGATCCCTGTCTGAGGTACAGTAAGTGTTGTAGGTAGTGGAATTAGTTTTAGTGTTTAATTTTCTGTGGAAATTGTAAAGTCTGTCTATTGGTCCGGTTTGGAACCGACTGTGTTTTAGTTTGTGTTATTCTTAATTTCTTAGTGTGAGGTATCGGTTTAAAAAAAAACATTATTTTAAACTTTTTTTTCCATGATCCGTAACACAGTTGGTAACCGATAGGGGGTCTTACCTGGCTTTTAAGCTGCTACAGGGTAAGTGGTTAGTCTGGCCATGTCTGAGAAACCTAAAAAAAAAGACAGGCCCACTGGGTTTCAGACTGTAGTGAGCGTGGGGATGCCTTTGCTAAGGCAGACTCTCACACCACCTGTGTGTATTGTCTGGGGTTTGATCACCTCAATTTAGACTACCAAATCTGCAAAAATTTTCTGAAGGCCACCCTGGATAAGGGATTGGGTCAGCTTAGGGAAAAGGAGGCTGAGAAGTCCGTTAATCTGGATGGCCAGCCCGGTTCGGTTCTGACCGAACCTGAGGGATTGCCCACTGACCTGGGAGATACTTCTTCGGGCAAAAGGAGAGCCGATCCTGAGGGGTTGGTTCTGGTGAAGAAAAAGAGGAAATCAGCTGGTTCGGACCCAGAACCGCAACGTCCAACCGCTGAAGAGATAGCCAGGGTGATAAGTATCGTAGAATCGCTCTGTCCTGTTCCGTCCAATCCGGCACCTCTTGGTAGGCGCTCAGTTCAGTCAGTTTCCCCGGTTCCAGAATATTGTCCAGATGAGTATTATGAACCAGATTTGGAGGGGAAAGAAGGATACGATGATGATGATGATGGTGTGGAAGGTCTGGATGAGCCCATTGAACTGGACCTCTCCCCAGACAGGCCTTCTAATGTTTCCTCTCCCAGGCTTTCTGAGTCCCTATCCCACTATTTGTTTTACAAAAAAGTGGCACAGACCCTCCAGCTCCCTCTGGTTGAAGCTGTTGAGGAACAAGACGAGCCTGATTTTGTAGAAATGATGGACATTCCAGAGTTCAAAAGGCTGTCTATTCCCCTCCATAAATCTTTTGGGAAACAGACACAAAAAATCCTTCAAACACCAAATTCTTTACCTCCTGCAGATAAGAGAACGGGCAGGAGGTATATGTTGTCAGGCTCAGGTACAAAGTTCTTGTTCCAACAATGCAGCCATGTTGGGGTCATGCAGGCTGCAGCCTGTGACAAGGCAAATATACCTTTGGCTTCACACCCCCCAGATAAAGACTCCAGGAAGGTGGATGCTATGGCCAAAAAACAGTACTTGGCATCCTCCTTGGGACTCAGGCAGGCAAATTATATGGCCTACACAGCCAGATACCAGAAGTCCAGATGGAATACTGTTCTGGAACTGGCTAAACAGGCTTCCCCCCAGCTAGCCAAGGAGCTGGAGGAGGTGGCTGCTGATGGGATTGAGGCATCTAAGATCCAATTTCATGCTACTGTGTGGACTCAAATGATGTGTCATCATGAGTCATGGCTACATCTGTGTCTCTTCGGAGATTTGCTTGGCTCAGATGTACTAGCCTCTCAGAGGACACTCAGGCAAAGGCCATGGATTTCCCTGTGGTGGGTAATTCTCTGTTTGGAGAGCAGACAGAGAATTACATGAACAAGATGGATGAATACAGGACCACCTACAGGAGTGCACAGGCCAAGGAAAGGCAGGCAACTCCTCAAAAGCAGCAAGCTAGGGGCAGGGGCAGGCCTTTTCACAGGCCTTTCTACTAGGCACAGGCTTCCTCTCCTTTTCCTCAGAGGGGGTTCTTCAGAGGGAGAGGCAGAAGGGGGATGAGCAGGGCTACATCCTCCTCCCAGTCTACGGCTCCTGCCAAGCAGACACACTGATTTGTCAACCCGGGTTGACTCCCCTTTTCCAGTAGGAGGCAGGCTGGTTTACTACTTCCAGACCTGGAAGTCTGTTACCCCACACAAGTGGGTCCTGGAAGTAATAAGCCAGGGACTGGCCCTCAGCTTCAAAAAATTTCCAAAACTGAGGGTCAGGTCTTTTCCACTTGCAAACATCTCTGAAACCATTGCCCTAGAGGCAGAGGTTTCCTCTCTGCTGGCTCTCAGAGCCACAGAGAGTCCCTACTCCACACAGGGGCAAAGGTCTGTACTCCAGATACTTCCTTACCCCAAAAAGACAGGGGAGTGGAGGCCCATCCTAGACATAATAATGATAATAAACTTTATTTATATGGCGCCTTTCAAAAGCCAAGTCACCTAACAGGTTAAGATCATAAATCAAAAAATTCCACAACAACAAGATCAACAAAACATATAAACAATAAATATGATCATAAAATCTTTCATACATTAAATACCATAAGCTTGGCTCCATAACCAGGTTTTCAGTGTTTGTTTAAAACCCTCCATGGCTGTGTGCTCACGTATCCAAATAGGGTAGAGAATTCCAGAGGGTGGGGGCAGCATACATAAATGTTCAAACAACATGAATTCTTGCTGTATTCTGACATATTGCAGTGATGTCCAACCTTTGAACTGCCCCGGAGATGAAAGAGTTAACTTTCCATGCCAGGCATGGAACGCTGAGCTCGAGCTCGGTTGAGACTCTGTCTGTTGCTGTTTGAACTCAAACCGTCAGATTCTTTACTCCGTCTCACTGAAAAGTCGCTCCGGAGATTTCTCCTTTGCTCGGTTCAAGTTTGTCGGTTAAAGTGCCGTTTTTCTCGGTTTTCAACCGAATTTAATCCGTTAACCTGTCGGTTCAGTCTCTGTCTGTGGTATCGTGAGTACTAGATAGGTTTATTTTCTTGTTCCTCTGTGTGGAACTTGTAAACGTGGGATCGGTCTGGTTTGAACCGATCAGGTTGTCCAAAAAAAGTTTATTCTACTTTTAGAGTGTGGTAACCGGTCCTTATCGGTTCAAAAAAAACGGATTTCATTACGGTTTTTTCCATGACCCGTAACACGGTCAGGAACCGATAAGGGTGTCTTGCCTGGTGGATTGCCGAAAAAAGGGTAAGTTTTGTTAGGACTGGCTATGTCTGAGAAACCCAAAAGAAAAACGGGCCACTGGGTTTCAACACTGTAGTGTGTGTGGGAAGCCTTTGCTAAGGCTGATCCCCACACCACCTGTGTTATTGTCTGGGGTTTGACCACCGATTCAGACTGCCAGATTTGCAAGAATTTTCCTGCAGCTACCCTGGAAAAAGAGTTGGTAGGCTCAGGAAAGGGAGGCCAAGAAGTCCGCTGACCCGGATGGCCAGCCCGGTTCAGTTTCCAACGAACCAGAAGGAGTGCCCTCTGACCAGCGAAACTTTTCAAGTAAGAAGAACCGACTCCGAGGAGTCGGTTCCGTTAAAAGAAAAGAAGGGATAAATCAGCTGGTGCGGATCCACAAATTCTTTCTCTGACCACTGATGAGATAGCCAAAGCAATAAGGATTGTTCAGTCGCTAACCCCGGTTCCGACCGAACCGGCACCATCAGAAAGGGGCTAGGTTCGGTCGGTTCCCCCGGTTCCAGATTATAATTTAGAAGATTTTTATGAACCGGAGGAGGAGGAAGGAGAGTATGAGGATAGTGATGGTGCTTGAATCTCCAGGGAGGTCGTGAGGTGCTGGAAGCGCAGCTCTCCCAACGCGGATTGCTTCACCAGGCCCCCCCCCCCGCATACCCGGAGCAACGGAGGTCGTGAGGGCTGAGACCCTCCCCCAAGGAACTGTGCTTTTCCCCATGGTTGGACTGAACGGCGCTGACCCACGCCCCTTGGCAAACAAGGCACTGCTTGAATCTTCAGGGAGGTCATGAGGCACTGGAAGCACAGCTCTCCTGCCACGGATCGCTTCACCGGGCCCCCCCTCATACCCGGAGCAATGGAGGTCATGAGGGCTGAGACCCTCCCCCAAGGAACTGTGCTTTTCCCCACAGTCGGACTGAACGGCGCTGACCCACGCCCCTCGGCAAACAAGGTACCTTTTTCTTCAGGTGCCAGGCTCTTGTGCCTGGGTGGACTGCATCTCATGCCTGCTATCTTCTACTATGGTGAGAACAAAGGACTGAGACTAATTTGGCGCCTTTTTTGAAAATCGGTGTAGTAGTGGAGATAGTCTCTTGATCTTCACTTTTTCTGCCCAAGCCTACCTTTTTGCTACTTTGTGACTGTTGCCTTAACATCTCCCTGGATGACCCTTGTGTTTTAAGCTCATATTAGACTGTTACCTTAAGAAAGAAAAAAAATAAATAAATAACTGAACCTAATGATCGACTTTTAAACTGTCTGCCCTTTGTTTCTTTTATTGTTGTAAGGTTTTGCTAGCATCAGACTAAGGCCTAACAGGAAAAAAAAAAAGTCAGAACCTAGAGATTGCCTTTTGTAATTGTCCACCCTTGATTATTACTACTGTCGAATACAGTAAGCTGTGCTGTGGTCATTGGTGAGCAGATAGTATACCTATCACAGCCTGCCTTGCTTTGTAGAAAAATAATAAGACCGTGACTGGGGCTGCGTGAGTCTGGTGGCATTTCCAAATCATACCTGCTGCAATCCAGCCGAATCCCTTTTCGGGTCCACCGGGGAATGCTCTGCCTGTTGCCAGGAGTACTAGGGAGCGGTCGGTCATACAGTTGGTCTGCAGAGCAAATGGTAATTTGGGACCGAGGCAGCTTTTGGCCGTCACTCTGAAAATTTGAATGTACCCAGCCCTGTATTGCTCCTAGGATTTTTTGCATGCTATACCACACGGCCAATCCCCATGCGACTGGCAGGATCCGTCTTGCAACCCGATATTGAAGTCAGCTTAACGTCTATTCCTGTGCCCTACTTAAACTCACCCTCTCTCCTTTTCTTCTTTAGGCACTGCTTGAATCTCCAGGGAGGTTGTGAGGTGCTGGAATCGCAGCTCTCCCACCGCGGATCACTTCACCGGGCCTCCCCCCCGCATACCCAGAGCAACGGAGGTCGTGAGGGCTGAGACCCTCCCCCAAGGAACTGTGCTTTTCCCCACGGTCGGACTGAACTGCGCTGACCCACGCCCCTCGGCAAACAAGGTACCTTTTTCTTCAGGCGCCAGGCTCTTGTGTCTGGGTGGACTGCATCTCATGCCTGCTATCTTCTACTATAGTGAGGCCCCACCGGCGCTCCGCACCGGCTCCCCACCACCCCCACCACCACCCTTGGTGAGCATCTGCATTTATAGGAGAAGTCACGTGAGCTGTAGATCCTATCAGCTCACTTTTACATCTGCAGATTATCACCTATACCCACTAGAGGCCGCTCTCATTATCCTATTCCCTCTAACCTGTTTCTGCAAATTTAAAGCAACACTACTGTGTGCTGCTAGCTGTAGCAACCTCTACTCCCAGCCTCCTCACTCCCCTGTGCTCTGCAACTCTGCAAAAATCTCTACAAAACGTCCCTCTGTCTCTCAGGATACCCTGCTCATTGTAATAATTCCTTCAGAAAGGCCCAGCCCCAGGAGGGCTAAGACGCTCCTCCCAACAATGCTGTTGGCCCACCCTCAAGCCCTCATCTGCCATAATTCCCCCCCCCAGTCTTGTGGGCCCTCTGCCCAGCACTCTACTACTATGTGGGGGAGATATTGAATCCAACCCTGGCCTTTTCTCTCCAAACTGCATGCTCAGTGACCCTACCACCCTCTCCTGGGCAAACTCCGGAGGACTCAGACTGGTACACATGAACATTGGGAGCCTGCGACGCAAGGTGGCCAACATCGAGGGCCTGGACCCTACTCTACAAGCCGGACATCTTAGCTGTGACTGAGACATGGCTAAAGCCTGACATCCTCCCTCATGAAGTCGAACTAGCAGGATATCAAGCCATACGAAAGGACAGACTTGTAAAAAAAGGGGGGGAGTCCTAATCTATCTGAAGTCCCCCTTGAATGCCACCCTGATCGACCTCCAAGCATTGGATGGAACTCAGGCTGAGGTATTATTTCTCAAACTTATCCTTGGAGGTACAAAGCCTCTCTATATTGGATGTGCCTATCTCCCACCTCAATCCGCTACCCCCTTCCTTGAATCTCTTACCAATGCCATCCTCCAACTTCCCCCAGGGGAGAAAATCCTCCTAGGGGACTTCAACCTCAACTGGCTTGCCCCTAAGTCCTCCCGAACTAAGAACTTGTTACTTGATGCATCCCTCACCCAAGTGATTGACATGCCAACCAGGCACAACGCTAAAACCGGCAACCATTCACTTCTTGACTGGGCACTTACCTCCAACCCTGCTCGGATACTGACTGCTGGGATCATGTCTGACTCCTTGAGTGACCACTGCCCTATCTACTGCATCTGGTCCAATAAACCCCCTAGGCCGGCTGCCAGACTGATCGTTGCAAGAAATTACAGCAGATTCGAACCAGCAGGCCTCTGCGCTGACCTCTTAAAAGCAGAATGGGGTCCTATTGTCTCCCTTCCCACTATAGACGCGGCCCTTGAATATTTTTCCCAGACGTTCCCAGGCATAGCAAACTGTCAAGTCCCCTGGAAAAAACTAAGGGTTCAGGGAAAGTGCCATAAATGGCTATACCCGGAGCTAAAACACACCATGCGGCTCCGGGACAAGGCATGGGGGCTCTACAAATCCTCTGGCACAATTTCTGACTGGGAGAATTACCGGTGCCTGCGCAACAAGTGTAAACAAGCCACAAAACAGGCCAAATCAAAATACCTCAGAGACCTCCAAGTGGGCAACCTAAGAGACCCTAAGAAGTTCTGGGGCCATATAAACTCCCTCCTGAAGGGTGCATGCAGGAACAATGTGTTATGTGGTCATAGCCGAGAACACACCTACTGCTGACCCTCTAAGGTGGCTGAGCGTTCAGTACATCTTTTCATATCCCCTGGTTGCTCTCTTCCGTGCCTGGACCTCCTCCTCTCACCACCCCTGACACAGTGCTCTTGCGACCATTATTCCACCTGCAACTAGTGGACCCTGACATGGTACTACCACTACTCTGAAAATTAACCCTGAATCATCTACTGGGAATGATCAGCTAGAGCCTCGCCTACTGAGGGCTGCGGCACCAGCCATTGCCTACCCATAGCCCTACTCATTAACCGATCCCTTCAGGAAGGACAGTCCCCAGTAAATGGAAAGGTGCCACCATAGTTCCAGTCCATAAAAAAGGAACCCGGGACAGGGTGGAGAACTACAGGCCCATCTCCCTCCTCTGCCTTCTGGGAAAAATCCTGGAAAGATTAGTCTGCGATCAGCTGCAAGGCTACCTAGAACAACACTTACTCCTCTCCAAGGTCCAGCATGGTTTTCGGAAAGGCCATGGCACTGCCCTAGTCAGACTGACATCCGACATACTCAACGCCATGGACCAAGGCACCCTAACGAGGGCGCTATTCATTGACCTCTCCAAGGCCTTTGACATGGTCAGTCATAAACTGCTCCTTTCAAAGCTTCAAAGGCTTGGCATGGATCAGCTCTCTCTCTCTCCTGGACCACAAGCTACCTGACAAACAGAACTCAGACAGTCCACTGGCAGGGCGTCCAATCAACCCCCAAGCCTGTGATCGGTGGAGTTGCCCAGGGCTCCATCCTAGGTCCCCTGCTATTCTCCCTGTTTGTGAAAGACATAGAAGAGGTGTGTACACCCTGCAACCTAATACTCTACGCTGATGACACTGTAATCTACCACAGTGACCCCAAATCCTCCGTTATCGCAACTGAACTTCAAGCTTGCCTTGCAAAACTTGAAACATGGTTCACTGCCAACCACCTAAAGCTAAACGAGGATAAAACAAAAGCTGTCCTCTTCGGGACCCGGCAACTGGGTAAAGACTGTAGCAGTCTTCTCCGGATAACGTCAGCTCGAGGAATGTGTGTTGAGGTCACTGACCAGTTTAAGTATTTTTGGGTTACCCTTGACCAGGAGCTAACCTTCAAACCCCATAGATGTCCTAACAAAATCTATCCACCAGAGACTGGGCTTGCTATACCGCCTGTAGGAACTCCCTCTCGGAGAAGCACATAGAACCATTGCCAACTGCAACCTCCTCCCTCTTTACTGTATGGCTCTCCACTATTACAGTCCCTCAGAGAGACCGAGCTAACCAAGCTCTCCACCCTCTACCACCGCATTGCTAACCTCAGCCCACTCCTCCCTAGGAAGCATCACTGCAAAGCTTTTAAGGACCTGCACTGGCCGACACTCAGGCATAAACTATCCTTTTCCCCTGCCTGCCTTTCCTACAAACTCCTCTACATCCACCACCCACCTCACCTTAGCGACTTGCTTACCCATAAAGTCCCCCTCCACAACCTCCGGTCTACTTCCAGTCGACTTCTGAACATACCCCGCATCCGCACCAATCAAGGAAAATGCTCCTTCAAACAACATGAAGTCTTGCTATATTATGACAATTGCAGTTTGTCCCACCATTAGAACTGCCCCGGAGGTGAAATAGTTAAATTCCATGCCAGGCATGGAACTTGGAGCACGAGCTCGGTTAGAGAACTCTGTCTGTGTTGTTTCAAACTGAAACTGTCAGATTCTTTACTCCGCCTCACTGAACAGTTGCTCCGGAGATTTCTCCTACTGCTCGGTTCATTTGTTGGTTTAAACAGTGTTTTCTCGGTTCAAATCAACCGAGAATATTATTATTTTAACCGCAAAACCGATTGGTTCAAGCTCTGTCTGTGGTATCGTAAGTAATAGACAGTTTATTTCTGTGTGGAACTTGTAAATGTTATCGGTTCGGTTTGAACCAATCAGGTTGTTTTAAAACTTTTAAATTACAGTGTTTAAAGGGTTTTAGAGTGCGGTTCCCGGTTCTTATCAGTTCTAAAAAAACCGGATTTCATTACGGTTTTTTCCACGACCCGTAACACGGTTGGAAACTGATAAGGGTGTCTTGCCTGGCACTGCCATTAAAAGGGCAAGTTTTTGGTTAGGCTGGCATTACGCCGAGAGCAAAAGAAAAACCGGGCCCACTGGGTTTCAACACTGTGATGTCTGTGGGGAAGTCTTTGCCAAGGCTGACCACACACCACATGTCTATATTGTCTCGGGTTTGACCACCTCGATTCAGACTGCCAGATTTGTAAGAATTTCCCTGCAGCCACCCTGGATAAGAGAGTTGGCAGGCTCAGGAACGAGAGGCCAAAAGTCCGCTGACCGGATGGCCAGCCGGTTGGTGCCAGACAGACGGAGGAAGTCCCCTCTGACCAGAGTAGCGAAACTTCCCTCAGAGCAAGCGTAAAGGTGGCTCGGAGGCCAGTTCAACAAAGAAACAAGAAAATCAGCAGGTGTGGAGTCCAAAATTTCTTCTCCAACTGCTGCAGAGATAAAGAGCTATACAAATTGTCCAGTCACTTTCTCTGGTTCCGTCCGAACCGCCACTGTCTGGTAAAAGGTCGGTTCGGCCGGTTCCATCGGTTCAAGAATATGATTTAGAAGAGTTTTATGAACCAGAGGAGGGGGAGGATGATTATGAACAGTATGAATGTGACTTTGAGGGCCTGGGGGTGCCCATTGAACCGGACATCTCCCCAGACAGATCCTTAGAATCCCCCATCTACGCTTTCTGAGTCCCCTTCTCATTTTATGTTTTATAAAAAAGTTGCTGAAACCCTCCAGCTCCCATTGGAGGAAGCTGTGGATGAGCAAGAGGAACCTGATTTTGTAGAAATGATGGATATTCCAGAGTCTAGGAGATTGTCTATCCCCTTACATAAGTCATTTAGGAAGCAAACAAAAAAATCTTAAAGCTCTAATTCTGGCCTCCTGTGGACAAGAAGATGGACAGGAGGTACACTTTGTCAGGTCCTGATACAGAATCCCTTTCTCAGCAATGCAGTCATGTTGGAGTAGTCCAGGCTGCAGCCTGTGATAAAGCTAATATTCCCTTGGCTTCACATCCTCTGACAAGGACTCCAGGAAGATTGATGCCATGGCTAAAACTCAATACATGGCGTCGGCAGGACTCAGGCAAGCAAATTACATGGCTTATGTGGCAAGATACAAAAATCTAGATGGGACACTGTCATGGCTTTGGCCAAACAGGCCTCTGGCCAGCTTGCTAAGGAGCTAGAACAGGTGGCTGCTGATGGTATTGAGGCATCCAAGGTGCAGTTCCATGCTGCTGTGGATTTTAATGATGTATCCTCTAGAGTCATGGCTACATCTGTGGCTTTTCGTAGGTTAGCCTGGCTCAGGTGTACTGGCTTGTCACAGGATACCCAGACTAAGGCCATGAATTTTCCTGTGGTAGGAAATTCTCTGTTTGGGGAGCAGACAGAGAATTATATGAAGAAAATGAATGAATATAGGACAACCTATAAAGAGTGCTTGGAAGCCCAAGGAGGCAGAAGCCACTCTCAGAGCAGACCCCAGAGAGGTAGAGGTAGGCCTTTTCACAGGCCTTTTACCAAACAGGCCTCCTCTGCTTATGCTCAGAGGGGCTTCTTCAGAGACAGAGGCAGGCGGGGTGCAAGCAGGCCTGCTCCCACCCCTCAGCCTAAAGCACCTGCCAAACAGGCACCCTGATGGGGCGCCCAGGGCCGATTCTCCTTTGCCGGTAGGGGGCAGGTTGGCTTACTTCGTTCAGAACTGGGAATCTCTAACATCAGACAAGTGGGTCCTGGAAGTAGTAAGCCTGGGTCTGGTTCTCAGCTTCAAAAAATTTCCAAAGATGAGAATCAGATCTTTTCCACCTGCAAGGCCTTTAGAGACCTTTGCCTTGGAAACAGAAGTCTCAACCCTCCTGGTTCTCAGAGCTGTAGAAAGGGTCTCTCCCCTACACCAGGGCAAGGGTCTGTACTCCAGGTACTTCCTTAACCCAAAAAAGACAGGAGAATGGCGGCCCATTCTGGACCTAAGATATTTGAACAAGCACCTTTTAAAACCAAAATTCAAAATGGTGACTCTGGCAATGATTTTACCTTCCCTAAGGCCAGGGGACTGGCTAGCTTCCCTGGACCTCAAGGATGCCTATTTCCATGTTCTCATCAGAAGCTCCCACCGAAAGTACCTCAGATTCGAACTGCCCTCAGGCCATTACCAGTTCAGGGCAATGCCCTTCGGCCTTACCTCTGCACCAAGGGTATTCACAAAATGTCTAGCAGTAGCAGTTGCTCATTTAAGGAGGCAAAAGATTGCCATCTTTCCCTACCTAGACGACTGGCTCATTGTAGGTCAGTCTCCAGACCAGGTCAAATCACACCTGCAGGTTACCCAGCAGCTGCTCACCTCTCTGGGTTTTCTTCTAAACCTTCCAAAGTCAGTTCTGGAACCTGTCCAGGTTCTCACCTTTATAGGTGCAGAATTGGACACAAAGCAGGCCAGAGCCTTCCTGCCCCTAGAAAGGGTAAGGAACCTAGTGGCCCTGGCCTCCTCCTTCACTCTGCAGGTCTCTCGACCAGCAAGGCACTTCTTACAGCTGCTAGGACACATGGCTGTTTCCACAGTTGTAGTGCAAGGAGCAAGGTTTCAGATGAGGGACATTCAGTTTCATTTGAGAGCCTACTGGTCCCAAAGGAAAGATCCCCTTTCCAAGTTGATCCCAGTGACTCGTACCCTGATCCAGGCCCTTCAGTGGTGGCAGGATCAGAGCAATCTGAGACTAGGGGTCCCCTTCATCCCCCTATCTCACTCCTTGACCCTTACTACAGATGCGTCCCTTCTGGGTTGGGGAGCTCACATGGGCGACCTCTCCACCCAGGGAGTGTGGTCCCCTCAGGAATCTCTGCTCCACATCAACTTGCTGGAGCTCAGAGCTGTTTTTCTAGCACTTCAGGCATTTTCTGCATCTGTTCAGAACAAAGTGGTACAAGTCAGAACAGACAACACCACTACAATGTGGTACATCAACAAACAAGCGGGCACTCGGTCTTCGGCCTTGTGCACCGAGGCAATGAAGTTGTGGTCTCTGGCTTATTCCCTGAACACTTCCCTCATGGCAGTTCACCTCCCAGGAAAGGACAATGTCCTGGCAGATGCTCTCAGCAGGATTTCCCAGGGCCATCACGAATGGTCTCTGGATCCCCAAATACTGGGGATAGTTTTTGCCAGATGGGGCACTCCTCAGATAGATCTTTTCGCAGCCCCAGACAATCACCAACTTCCACTGTTTTGTTGCAGGCCCCCAGTGTTGGGCTCAGTCCCCCTGGATGCCTTTCTCCTAGATTGGGAAGGGAAGTTTCTTTACGCCTTTCCCCCCTTCCCTCTCCTATTCAAGGTGCTAGTCAAAATCAGATCCCAGCCTTGCAGGATGATTCTGATTGCCCCAGATTGGGCCAGGCAGCCCTGGTACCCGCTCCTTCTGTCCTTAGCAGTCCATCTTCCCCTGTGTCTTCCCAGGAATCTCAACCTGTTAACCTGTGCCCAGGGGAGAGTTTGGTATCCGAATCTCAAATCTCTCAACCTCAAGGCCTGGCTCTTGAGGAGTTAGAATTTGCTGACCTACACCTTTCTCAAGGTGTTCTTGAAATCCTAAAGGCTTCTAGGAAGCCTTCCACTAGAATCTACTTATAACTCTAAGTGGAAAAGGTTTTCCATTTGGTGTGCTGGGAAGCATATTTCCCCGGAATCTGCTGATTTGCCCATTGTTTTGGACTATATGGTCCATCTTAATTCTTTGGGCCTGAGACCAGCTACCCTGAAAGTACACTTGGCAGCTGTCTCTGCTTTTATTTCAGCAGGAAAGCCCTCCTCTCTTTCCGCTCACCCTGTATTTTCCAAGTTTTTTAAAGGATTACTTCATACTAATCCACCTTTTAGGGACCCGGCCCCTGCCTGGGATCTTAATGTTTGTATTGCTCAGTTGATGCAACCCCCTTTTGAACCTCTGTCCTCTGCAGAGCTTAAGTATTTAACTTGGAAAACTGTTTTCCTAGTAGCTATCTCTTCTGCCAGGCGCATAAGTGAGTTACAAGCTTTGTCAGTAGAGACTGACTTTATTTCTTTCCACAGGGATAAGGTAGTCCTCAGGACTAACAGGAAGTTTTGCCTAAGGTGGTTTCAGATTTCCATCTTAATCAATCTATCTCCCTTCCAGTGTTTTTCACTGACCATTCCTCCTCTGGTGAGAGGAGATTGCACAATTTAGATGTTAAGAGGCCCTAAGTTACTATATAAGCGTACCAAGGGTAACAGGTTCGAATCCTCCAACTTTTTCTCACTTATGGTGAGGTCGGAAAAGGGAAACCTGCCACTAAAAGATCCATTGCCAGGTGGATTGTCTCTTGTATTCAGTTTTGTTATCAAAAACTGGGGAAAGTTCCCCCTTCAGGTCTGAGGGCTCATTCTACCAGAGGTACAGCGGTGTCTCTAGCTGCTGCCAGAGACATCCCTATTCTAGAGATATGTCAAGCAGCTACCTGGAAAACGGTACATACTTTCACCAAGCATTACTCCCTGGATGTCCAGGCCAGGAGGGATGCTCGGTTTGGCACAGCCGTGCTTCAGACCCTATTCCCTAAATAGGTTCTGTCCCTCCTCCATGGAGGTACTGCTGTGTAGTCTGCAATTGTCCTAATATAGCAAGACTTCATGTTGTTTGAAGAAAAAATTACTCACCTTAGTAATGTTGTTTCTTCTAATGGAGTCTTGCTATATTATGACCTCCCCCTCAGCCTGCCCCCCTCAGAACTTCTACTTGGGTATGGGGTGGGCAGTACAGTGTGGGCACGCGTTATGCCCATTTTATGTTTTTCCACCCCCTTCTTTCTTGGGTTTTTTTTTTGGGGTGTTGTGTTTTTTGTTTTATCTTTTCTTATCTTATATTATTCTCTGGCTGACTTGAGTCTTTGTGTTGGGACCAGGAATATGTGTTAATATGTGTTAATATTTAAGTAGCCAGTTGGCTAGTGTGAGGTTACAGCTTCCACACAGAACCTTAGTGAGTTTTGCTCGTAAAGATCTGACAGTTTCAGTTTGAAACAACACAGACAGAGTTCTCTAACCGAGCTCGTGCTCCAAGTTCCATACCTGGCATGGAATTTAACTATTTCACCTCCGGGGCAGTTCTAATGGTGGGACAAACTACAATTGTCATAATATAGCAAGACTCCATTAGAAGAAACAACATTACTAAGGTGAGTAATTTTTTCTTCCAGTTCACTGCCCCTCATTTCTGGAACTCGTTCCCCTCTTCCCTGTTTGACAAACCCTCCCTCTCCTCATTTAAGGCCAGTCTTAAAGTCTACCTCCTTGAACTGAGCCACTGCTGCTGCAACCACTAGATACAGCTCCCTACCTCTCCTAATGCAATTTGGCTACCGACAAATCCTTTGCTCCCTGTGTACTAACTAACCTCTATTGACTGTTACCTCTGTACAAACTGTGTTATGTTTTTTTTTTTAATGACCCATGGACTTATGTACCCCACTGGCAATGCAATTTCTCTGAATCTGTTACTTGCTACGTGCTCTCTGTCTGTGCCTTACTGTTACCCAACCTCCTGTACAAACTGTATATGTATTTTTGAAGCTGTATACTGTACCTAATGTAAAGTTGGTGGTGTACTCACCCCGCGTCGCCCCTGAAAAAGGGACCTCCGGTCTCAGTGGGTTTACCTGGTTAACAAAATCTAAATAAATAAATAAATTACGAAAGTGAGGATGTGCCTAGTGACCCGGACATCTCCCCAGACAGACCTTCAGGGGTTTCTCCTCCTAGGCTTTCTGAGTCCCCTTCCCATTTTATGTTCTACAAAAAAGTGACTGAAACTCTTCAGCTTCCTATGGAAGAAGCTGTGGATGACCAGGAGGAACCTGACTAAGTTGAAATGATGGATATCCTAGAGTCCAGGAGGCTGTCTATTCCCCTTCATAAGTCCTTTGGGAAACAGACAATAAAAATTTTAAAGACTCCTAATTCTATACCTCCTGTGGACAAGAGAATGGACAAGAGGTATACTCTATCAGGCTCAGATACGGAGTTCCTTACCCAGCAATGCAGCCATGTTGGGGTAGTGCAGGCTGCTGCCTGTGACAAGGCAAATATACCCTTGGCTTCACACCCCCCAGATAAGGACTTCAGGAGGATTGATGCCATGGCAAAGAAACAGTACATGGCAGCATCCTTGGGACTCAGGCAGGCTAATTATATGGCCTATACAGTTAGATATCAGAAATCTAGATGGGACACTGTAATGGCTTTAGCGAAACAGGTCCCTGGCCAGCTTGCCAAGGAGCTGGAGCAGGTGGCTGCGGATGGTATTGAGGCATCCAAGGTGCAATTCCATGCTGCAGTGGACTCCAATGATGTTTCATCTAGAGCCATGGCTACATCTGTGGCCATTCGTAGGATGGCTTGGCTCAGATGTACTAGCCTGTCTCAGGATACCCAGACTAAGGTCATGGATTTTCCTGCTGTGGGTAATTCTCTGTTTGGGAGCAAACAGAGAACTACATGAAAGAAAATGGATGACTACAGGACCACCCTATAGGAGTGCTCAGGCCAAGGAAAGGAAGCCACTTCCCAGAGGCAGCATTCCAGGGGCAGGGGCAGGCCTTTTCATAGGCCTTTCTACCAAGCCCAGGCCTCCTCTTCTGCTTATGCTCATAGGGGGTTCTTCAGAGGGAGGCAGACGGGGTACAAGCAGGCCTGCTTCCACCCCTCAGCCTAAAGCCCCTGACAAACAGGCACCCTGATGGGTTTGCCAGGGCCGATTCTCCACCACCTGTAAGGGGCAGGCTGGCTTACTTTGTCCAGGACTGGATGTCTTTAACATCAGACAAATGGGTCCTGGAAGTAGTAAGCCAGAGACTGGTTCTCAGCTTCAAAAAATTTCCAAAGATGAGAACCAGATCCTTTCCACCTGCAAATCCTCAGAGGCACTTGCCCTAGAGGCAGAGGTCTCTTCTCTCTTGGCTCTGAGAGCCATAGAGAGGGTTCCACCCCTACACAAGGCAAAGGATTGTACTCCAGGTACTTCCTAACCCCCAAAAAGACAGGATAATGGCGGCCCATCCTGGATCTCAGATATTTAAACAAGCACCTTTTAAAGCCAAAGTTCAAAATGGTGACTCTGGGAATAATTCTACCCTCTCTAAGGCCAGGAGACTGGCTAGTTTCCCTGGACCTCAAGGATGCCTATTTCCATATTCTCATCAGAAGCTCCCACAGAAAGTACCTCAGGTTCGAGCTGCCCTCAGGCCATTACCAATTCAGAGCAATGCCCTTCGGCCTAACTTCTGCTCCAAGGGTGTTCACAAAATGCCTGACAGTAGTGGTTGCCTTCCTAAGGAGAAAAAGGATCTCCATTTTCCCATACCTGGACGACTGGCTCATAGTAGGCCAGTCTCCAGACCAAGTCAAGTTACACCTACAGATAACTCAGCAACTGCTCACTTCTCTAGGTTTCCTTCTGAATCTTTCAAAGTCAGTTCTAGAGCCTGTGCAGCTCCTCACCTTCATAGGAGCAGAGCTGGATGCAGTAAAGGCAACAGCCTTCCTTCCCCTGGACAGGGCAAGGACCCTTATCTCACTGGCCTCTTCATTCACCCTCCAGGTGTCTCGACCAGCAAGACATTTTCTGCAGCTCCTCAGACACATGGCTGTCTCTACAGTGGTGGTTCAGGGAGCAAGATTTCAAATGAGGGATATTCAGTTCCACTTGAGAGCCTTCTGATCTCAGAAAAAGGACCCTCTGACCAAACTAATCCCAGTGACTCGAACCCTGATCCAGGCATTACAGTGGTGGCAGGATCAGGACAATCTAAGACAGGGAGTTTCTTTTGTCACTCAGTCTTATTCTCTAATCCTTACTACAGATGCCTCCCACTTGGGGTGGGGAGTCCACTTGGGGGACCTGATCACCCAAGGGTTGTGGTCTCCTCAGGAATCTCTGCTTCACATCAATCTATTAGAACTCAGAGCAGTGTTTCTAGCACTTCAAGCTTTTTCCAAGTCTGTTCAGAACAAAGTAGTTCAGATCAGGACAGACAATACCACCACAATGTGGTATATCAACAAGCAAGGGGGCACTCGGTCTACGGCCTTGTGCATAGAGGCAATGAAGTTATGGTCTCTGGCCTATTCCCTGAACACCTCTCTTTTGGCAGTACACCTCCCAGGCAAGGACAATGCCCTGGCAGATGCTCTCAGCAGGATATCTCAGGGTCATCATGAATGGTCCCTAGATCCCCTGGTTTTGAAGGTGATCTTTTCCAGATGGGGCACCCCACAGATAGATCTTTTGGCAGCCTCAGACAATCACCAACTTCCTCTGTTTTGCTGCAGGCCCCCAGTGTTGGGCTCAGTCCCCCTGGATGCCCTAGTTCTCAATTGGGAAGGGAAGTTCCTGTATGCTTTCCCCCCTTCCCGCTTCTGTTCAAGGTGCTAGTCAAAATCAGGTCTCAACCCTGCAAGGTGATTCTGATTGCTCCAGACTGGGCCAGACAGCCCTGGTACCCTCTCTTGTTGTCCTTAACAGTCCACCTTCCCCTGTCTCTCCCCAGGAATTACAACCTCTTAACATGTGCTCAGGGGAGGGTTTGGTATCTGAATCTCAAATCTCTCAATCTCAAGGCCTGGCTCTTGAAGAGTTAAAGTTTGCTGATTTGCACCTCTCTCAGGGTGTTCTGGATATCTTAAAGGCTTCTCGGAAACCTTCCACCAGAAACACTTACAACTCCAAGTGGAAAAGATGTTCTATATGGTGCTCTGGGAAACATATTTCTCCAGAGTCTGCTGGCCTGCCCACAGTCCTTGACTATATGGTTCATCTTAATAGCTTGGGACTCAGACCAGCTACACTAAGAGTGCATCTGGCAGCTGTCTCTGCCTTCCTCTCAGCAGGCAAGCACTCTTCCCTTTCAGCTCATCCCTTATTTTCTAATTTTTCAAGGGATTGCTTCATACCAATCCTCCTTCAGGACTCTGCCCTGCTTGGGACCTTAATGTTTGCATTGCTCAGCTTATGCAACCTCCTTTTGAGCCTTTGTCCTCAGCAGAGCTTAAGTATGACTTGGAAAACTGTTTCTTGGTGGCCATCACTTCTGCCAGCGCATAAGTGAGTTACAGGCCCTGTCAGTGGAGCCTGCTTTTATCTCTTTCCATAGAGATAAGGTGGTCCTCAGGACTAATAGGAAGTTTTTGCCTAAGGTGGTTTCAAATTTCCACCTTAACCAGTCTATGTCCCTTCCTGTTTTCTTCACTGACCATTCCTCCTCTGGGGAGAGGAGGCTTCAGTTTGGATGTGAAAAGGGCCCTTAGTTACTACATAGAGCACACCAAGGGTCACAGGTTTGACTCCCTCCAACTGTTCCTCACTTATGGTGAGGTTGGTAAGGAAAACCTGCCACTAAGAGATCTATTGCCAGGTGGATTGTCTCTTGCATTCAATTTTGCTATGAAAAACTAGGTAGGATCCACCCCCTCAGGCCTGAGGGCTCACTCTACCAGAGGTACAGCTGCTTCCCTGGCTGCTGCCAGGGATATTCCTATCTTAGAGATTTGTCAAGCAGACACCTGGAAAACAGTACACTTTTGCAAGCATTACTCTCTGGATATCCAGGCTAGGAGTGATGCTCGGTTTAACACAACAGTGCTTCAGAGCCTATTCCTAAGTAGGTTCTGTCCTCTCATGGAGGTACTGTGAGTAGTCTACAATATGTCAGAATACAGCAAGACTTCCGTTGTTTGAAGAAAAATTTACTCACCTTAGTAATGTTGTTTCTTCTAATGAGTCTTGCTGTATTCTGACTCTCCCCTCCCCTCTCAGAACCTGTTTTTGGGATTTGGGTGACAGTAACAGTGTTGGCACTCGAGAGGTGCCCCACTCCTTCTTTTCTCACCCCTTTAGTTTGGGTGTGTGGGTGTTGTGTTTTGTTTTATTTTTTGGGTTTCCTGACTTGAGTCTTTGTTTTGGGACCAAAAAATCTTTTTATTATATTTAGTAGCCAGTTGGCTAGTGTAAGTTTACAGTTTCCACACAGGACACCCAGTGAGTATAGCTTGTAAAGATCTGACGGTTTGAGTTCAAACAGCAACAGACAGAGTCTCAACCGAGCTCAAGCTCAGCGTTCCATGCCTGGCATGGAAAGTTAACTCTTTCTTCTCCGGGCAGTTCAAAGGTTGGACATCACTGCAATATGTCAGAATACAGCAAGACTCCATTAGAAGAAACAACATTACTAAGGTGAGTAATTTTTTCTTCTAGCCCCAGAAGATTTCAAACACACCCTCGGAACCTCTAGCAACCCCTCATTGGCTGAGCGAAGCGATCACCCGGGTAATGAGGGACAAGGAGCTCTTTCAGGTAATCCAGGCCAAGTCCGTGTTGGGCTTTAAAAGTCATGAGACCAACTTTAAAGGTGATCCACCACTGAACTGGCAGCCAGTGCAGTCCGCGCAGTACCGGCAAAATATGACAGGATCGCAAAGATCCCATCAATAGCCAGGCCGAAGCATTCTGCACTAGCTGAGGGCAGTGGATTTCCACCCCAGGTAGCCCTAGATACAGGGAGTTGCAGTAGTCCAAGCACAAGGTCACAAAGGTGTGGATCAGAGTGGGAAGGTCATCGGATGGAACAAGGTGCTTAATTCTGGCGATATTCCTCAGATGGTAAAAAGAGGATTTGATGACAGCCAACATCTGAGAATGCAGGGTTAGCTCATCATCAAAAACTACCTCCAGGTTACGCACCTGTTCAGAAATTAGGAGAGGCTCACCCCCAAGATATAAGCCAGAGGGCGAACTATCACCCAGCGTCTCAGTCTGGTGACCCAGATCCACTACCAACACCTCGGTCTTATCCAAGTTCAACCTTAACCAACTGGCAGTCATCCAGTCCTAGATTACAACAAGGCAGTTATTAAAGACTGAGAGAGCTTCATCCTGATTGGGGCCAAAAGAGATGTTGAGCTGGGTATCATCTGCATAGCAGTGAAACCTCAGCCCATACCTTCTTACAGTGTCTCCGAGGGGCAGCATGTATACTGCGAACAACATGGGGAACAGCACTGAGCCTTAAGGAACTCCACATGATAAAGGGACCGGGTCTGAGGAAAAAACCTCAGACACCACCCTCTGTGGTCTTCCCGTGAGGAAAGATGTAAACCACTTGAAGACTGTACCCGACAGTCCACAAATAAACCTCAGGCAATCAAGCAGTACCCCATGGTCCACAGTGTCAAACACTGATGAGAGATCTAGGAGGACCAAGATAGAGTGACTCCTCCTGTCTCTAGCCATCAGGAGATCATTGAGATCTTCAGATACCTAAACAAGCACCTTGTCAAGCCAATATTCAAAATGGTGACTGTAGGAATAATTCTTCCCTCTCTGAGGCCAGGAGATTGATTAGCCTCCCTGTACTTCAAAGATGCCTACTTTCACATTCCCATCAGGTGCTCCCACAGAAAGTACCTCAGGTTCGAATTGCCTTCAGGCCATTATCAGTTCAGAGAAATGCCCTTTGGACTAACATCAGCTCCAAGGGTGTTCACAAAATGCCTAGCAGTAGTAGTGGCCTTTATCAGGAGACAGAACATCTCCATTTTTCCATACCTTGACGACTGGCTCATTGTGGGGCAGTCTCCAGACCAAGTCAAGTAAAATTTGCAAGTGACACAACAACTTCTCACTTTCCTAGGATTCCTCCTAAATCTACCAAAGTCCGTTCTCGAACCAGTGCAACTCCTGACCTCATAGGGATAGAGTTGAACACTGTACAAGCAAAGGTTTTTCTTCCTCTGGCAAGAGCAAAGGCCCTCACAGATCTGGCCTCTTCTTTCTGCCTTCTGGTGTTTCAACCAGCAAGACATTTTCTTCAGCTCCTGGGCCACATGGCAGCTTCCACTGCAGTGGTACAGGGAGCCAGATTTCAGATGAGGGACATTCGGTTCCATCTGAGGTCCTTTTGGTCTCAGAAAAAAGATCCTCTAACTAAATTGATTCCATTGACTCAGACTCTGATCCAAGCTCTCCAATGGTGGCTGGATCAGGACAATCTCAGGCAAGGAGTCCCATTCATCAGTCAGACTCATTCAGTGGTGTTAACCACAGATGCTTCTGTCCTGGGCTGGGGAGCTCACTTAGGTTTCCTCACAGCACAAGGGGTGTGGCCCCCTCAGGAGTCTCTACTTCATATCAATCTTCTGGAACTCAGGGCAGTATTCCTGGCTCTCCAAGCTTTCTCAGACTCAGTAAGGAACAAGGTGGTTCAGGTCAGGATGGACAATACCACCACCATGTGGTACATCAACAAGCAAGGAGGCACTCGGTCGCGGGCCTTGTGCATGGAAGCCATGAAAATTTGGTCCCTGACTTATGCCCTGCAGGCATCTCTGGTAGCAATCCATCTACCAGGGAAGGAAAATGTGCTAGTAGATGCCCTGAGCAGGATCTCTCAGGGTCATCACGAATGGGCCCTGGACCCCTTCATTTTGAAGTAGTCTTCTCCAGGTGGGGCACTCCAGATATAGATCTCTTTGCAGCCCCAGACAATCATCAACTTCCTCTCTTCTGTTGCAGACCCCCAGTCATGGGCACAGTTCCCCTGGATGCTCTGGTTCTGGATTGGGGGGGCAAATTCATTTATGCCTTTCCTCCCTTTCCCCTGTTATTCAAGGTCCTAGTCAAGATCAGGTCACAACCATGCAAGGTGATCCTGATTGTACCAGACTGGGCCAGACAGCCTTGGTATCCACTTTTGCTGTCCCTAGCAGTCCATCTTCCCCTATATTTTCCCAAGAGGCACAACCTGTTAACCTCCTCTCAGGGGAGAATCTGGTACCTCAGTCTTCAGTCTCTCAACCTCAAGGCTTGGCTCTTGAAGAGTTAGAGTATGCAAATATGAATCTGTCTCTGGGGGTGCTGGATATTCTTAAAGCTTCTCGAAAGCCTGCCACCAGAAAAACTTATAATTCCAAATGGAAGAGATTCAGCATTTGGTGATCCAATAAGGATGTTTTACCAGACATTGCTGATCTGGCTACTGTTCTGGATTATATGGTTCATCTCAATGGCCTAGGTCTCAGGCCAGCCACTTTGAAAGTGCACTTAGCAGCTGTCTCTGCATTTCTGTCAGTGGGGAAGGCTTCCTCCCTGGCATCTCACCCTGTTTTCTGTAAGTTCTTTAAAGGTTTGCTTCATACCAACCCTCCTTTCAAGAACCACACTCCTGCCTGGGATCCTAATGTTTGCATTGCTCAATTTATGCAACCCCCTTTTGAGCCATTGGCTTCAGCAGAACTTTTGCATTTGACTTGGAAAACTGTGTTTCTGGTAGCCATCATGTCTGCCAGGCGTATTAGTGAGTTACAAGCTCTGTCAGTGGAGCAGGATTTTATCTCATTCCATAGAGATAAGGTGGTCCTGAGAACCAATAGGAGGTTCTTACCCAGGGTGGTTTCAGATTTTCATCTGACCTAGTCCATGTCTGTTCCTGTCTTTTTCACTGATCATTCTTCTTCAGCAGAAAGAAGGTTACACAGTTTGGATGTTAAGAGGGCACTTAGCTACTACATTGAGTACACTAAGGCACTTAGATCTGACTGCTCTCAGTTGTTTCTCACTTATGGTGAAGTGGGAAAGGGTAAACCTGCTACTAAGAGAACTATTGCTAGGTGGATTGTCTCTTGTATACAATTCTGCTATGGAAAGCTAGGCAAAATACCCCCCTCAGGCCTGAGGGCTCATTTGACTAGGGGTACAGCTGCTTTTCTGGCTGCTGACAGAGATATATCCTTGTTAGAAATATGCAAAGCAGCCACCTGGAAAACAGTCCATACATTCACCAAGCATTACTCTCTGGATATCCAGGCTAGGAGTGATGTTAGGTTTGGTACAGCAGTACTGCAGAGCCTAGTCCCAAAATAGGTTCGGTACTCTCCTCCTTGGATGTACTGCTTGGTAGTCTGCATATGTCAGAATACAGCAAGACTTCATGTTGTTTGAAGGAAAAATTACTCACCTTAGTAATTGTGTTTCTTCTAATGGAGTCTTACTGTATTCTGACCTCCATCCCTGCCTCCCCTCTCAGAACCTGGTTTTTGGGAAGTGGGCTGGCAGGTATAGTGTTGCACCTCAGGGGTGTGCTTGGTGCTCCCCCTTTTAGAAAGGGGGAGTGGGTTATGTTTATGTTGTTTTTGTAGTTATGTTGATTCACTACCTGGTAATTATTTTGGGGTTCTCAACTTGAGTCTTTTGGGGACCCCCAAAAATTGGTTGCCTGTTGGCTAGTTTATTTACAATTTCCACTTAGGAGGTGTAGTTAGTTAGTATTAGCTCGTAAGAATCTGATGGCTACACTTTGAAGTGCAGCAGACAGAGGTGTGACCCGAGCTCGAACCCAACATTCTATGCTCTGGCATAGAGTTAACTCTTTCCTCTCCAGGACAGTTCAAGTGCTGGGGCTAACTGCATATAGTATGTCAGAATACAATAAGACTCTATTAGAAGAAACGCAATTACAAAGGTAAGTAATTTTTTTTTTTGGTCTATGTATTGCTACTCTGGCTATAGAATTGATCAAGTATACTTCCTTAAGACCATGTCAGAGTACATTCAACTCAAATTTTAGAGAAAGCAATATCTGACCATTCTCCAGCCCTGATTTCTGTTTTGGAAAGTACTCACTCAGAATTAACAAGATGCTGGAAAATTAATAATTTCCTTCTAGAAGATGAGGACTTTTTTGGTAATGTTAAATAAGAATTATATTATTTTGTAAGCAAAACAACCTGGTCAATACCTCCTGGGCCAGTACTTGGGAATGCCTTAATAAGTGCTGGCTGAGGGGTTATTTTATTAAGAAAAATGCAAAAATAAATGAACGCTTGGACAAAACAAAAAAGTGGAAAATACACTCACATCTTGATACTTCAGATGAAAATTGTGTGCTCTGGTCAAAGCTTAAAATGGAATACTATGAACTCATTAGAGGGGAAGCAGAGCTGGCAGTAAGGCGATCAAAACTCAACTTTGTTGACTCAGGCCCTAAAGCTGCTAAAATTCTTGCCATTACATTAAAACAGAACAGTGGTGGTACCAGAATTTGTGAGGTTAGAGATTTAGGTGATGATTCTTTAATAACTGGTCAAAAAATAATTCAGAATTTCAGAAATTCTATCAAGATTTATATGACAGTAAGGATGTACCAATATAATGTGCCATAACTAAACTCTGAGAAGGTGTTCAGATACCCAGGGTCCCAGATGACTTTAAGGATATGTTTGGTAAGCCTATTGAAGAATCAGAGGTAATTTCTGCAATTAATGCACTTAAACAATAAGGCTCCTGGCTCTGATGGTTATTCTACAAACTTTTATCATAAGCTGGTAAACGAAGTCGCTCCAGTTCTCGTTAGTCTATACAGGGAAGCCTGGGTAAGAAGCATTGTTCCTCAGCATATGATGAGAAGCTTGATATTGCTCATCCATAAATCTGGGAAAGAACTAAGTGAGTGTGAAAACAATAGACCGATATGTCTCATCAATACTGATGCTATAATCCTAGCAAAAATTCTAGCTGATAGATTAGAGAAGGTAATCATGTCTTTAGTTGACAACAGACAGACAGGTTTTATCAACGGTAGAGTGGCAGTTGATAACACCAGAAAGCTCTTTCATATAATAGAAACAACTAAAAGATCCAATATTACATCAAGCCTTCTCTCATTGGATGCAGAAAAGAACATTTTTAGTATTTTGGACATGTATGGCTTCCCAGTGGTTTTTTTAAGTTTGGTTGGGCTCTTTTATTCCCCTGGGTACAGAATACATATGGTCCAATATAAATTTATTATTAATGGTTGTTCCTCACCTCCCTAGTGTGATATCCGTTACGCGGTGTTTCATCCTTACCCAGAGGGGTGTGTGCCACCCTCCTCTACCATACCTACTAACTATATAACCTAACAATACTAAATTTGTCCCCCTATTTACCTACCCCTCAACCTTAAATCTGTTGTGTTTTAATCAAATTTAGTACCGGTGCCCACAATACTGTCTCTCTAGATCAACACATTCCAAATACTCCAATTGTGGAAATGAAAGGAAAAGTGTGACTCTCACTGGGACTCAAACCCAGGACCTCAGCAATCCACGCCTTAGCTCTTAACATTCCAGGAACCAAATTTTCCACAGAATATATTCTAGTGGGTTTTCATTTTTCCATAATCTTGCAATATATCTTCTCATAGTTATTAATCCCATATTCAAAATTGTCCTTAATTGTCCTGTTGGTAAATTCAGGAACTGAGAAATCCCCCCAAAACTTGTCAGGTTTAAATTTTAAAATAATACCTGTAATTTTATTTAATGTATTGAACACTTTTGTCCATAGTGGGTTATTTTCTTTTTACATGTGGCTGTCACGTGTTTCAGTTTTCTCCACTAAATTCTACATCTATTACATATTGGTGAGATATTATAATTTATCTTGTTAAGCAGATGGGGGTGTGTAATAAATTATAGGTATAGTATTAAACTGAATTTGGTTAAGTCTGTTGCTAATATTTAGTTTCATTATTTTTATAATTTCCATCCATTTCTTTTCTGATATCTCATACTGAAATTCTTTTTCACAACTTTAAGTTTAGATTTTTGAATATCCTGAGCCAAATTTTAACTTGTGTAGGTTTTAGAAATAAGTTTAAAACTTCAATCCTTATTAGATATCCAAAACTGTGAGGTTGAAACTTTCAGAATATGTAGATTTCTCCCCATTTGCTCAACCAGTCTAGATCTGATTCTATGATAATTACATCTTTCTGTTTCTGGAAGGATGTATACATTTCCAATTCTTCAAAGGATAAGACGTTTCCCCTTCTATATATGTCTCCAATGTCCAATACATTATACCTCTGCCATGGATTAGTCTCAATTAATAGACCCTTTGTTTTTTCAAGAAAACACAAATTGCACATACCTCAATAATGTAAAGCATCATGAGAAGCATATGCAAATGCCCATGAATTAATTTGGACTGCCTCAACTTTAAGCAGAATTGCATGGTACCAGAAGGCCTCACAATACAATCAGCAAAGGCTGAGAACAGGAGACACAGACACATGTTTCATCCTCATTTGAATTCATCAGTGTGCCATATCTGTACCTAAGCCCAGAAAGAGATAGCCAGCCACCCTACAGGGGATCTTATTGGTTTGGGTCAAGGGCAGCCTAAAGTAGAGAGAGAAGAAACAAATCTAATAGATTTCTTTGACTGGGTGACCAAAGTACCAGACCTGGGAGGGGCTGTGAACATGACTTACCTAGACTTTGACAAGGCATTTGACATAGGCCCACACAAAAGATTAATAAACAGCTTAGCCAGCCTGGGAGTGGGTCCCAGGGTAGTAGCCTGGGTAAAAAATTGGCTGGACAACAGGACATAAAGGGTAAGAGTAAACAGAGTCCACACCAAAGAAAGGGGGGTTACTAGCGGGGTACCACAGGGTTCAGTACTGGGACCTGTCCTCTTTAATGTCTTTATAGGAGACATTGCAGAGGGACTGGAAGGAAAGGTATGCTGCTTTTCAGATGACACAAAGATCTGCAACAGGGCTGATACCCGGGGAGTGGGTATGTGGAAACGATGAGAAGGGACTTGGCAAGGTTGGAGGAATGGTCAAAAGTATGGCAGCTTAGAGTCAATGCATAAAAGTGCAAAGAAATGCACCTGGGTAACAAGAACCCAGGGAAAGAGTACACAATTTGGGTGGGGGGGTACTAACAACAACAAAAATGGAAAGGGACCTGGGGTAATCATATCAGATGACTTAAAGGTAGGCAAGTAATGTGAGAAGGCAGTAAGGAGGGCTGGGGGATATTGGGATGCATAGGGATAGGCAACACCAGTAGAAAACAGGAAGTTGTTGGCCCTCTGTACAGACAGTTGGTAAGACCACATCTGGAGTACTGTGTACAGTTCTGGAGACCCCATCTCCACAAAGGCATAGACAGAGTAGAGGCTGTCCAAAGGAGGTCAACTAAAATGGTGCAGGGTCTGCACCAGAAGCCATATGAAGAGAGGCTAAAGGAGCTTAACATGTATGCCTTCAAAGAAAGGAGGGAGAGGGGGGATACAATAGAAACTTTCAAGTACCTCAAGGGAATCAGCAAAGTCCAAGAGGGTAACATCTTTCAGAAAAAGAGATGTGCAAGAACAAAGGGTCACAATATGAAGATAGAGTGGGGACGACTCAGGGGCAACGTGAGGAAGTATTTTTCATGGAGAGGGTGCTGGACACATGCACCAGCCTTCCTGAGGAGGTTGTGGGGTCAAAAACAGTGGGGGGAATTCAAGAATGCATTGGACAGACATAAGGCAGTTCTAGTGGGGGGTAGGAGGAAGTAGACTGTTGGTTATCTAGGATCTGCAGCATATCCAGTAGGTAGAGAAATGGGCAGAATGGGTGGGCCATGCGGTCCTTATCTGCCATCAGAGTCTATGTTTCTATGTTTCTTAATTCCAGGGGATAGCTTTTAGACTTCTGCCACCAGGTGCAGAGGAGGATTTCTAGACACTGCCCAGCCACCTATGAGATTGCAGTTCGACCAAGCCTGGCAGGTAATGTCAAACTCAATTGCCCCAAGGACATGGAGAGTGTATAACTGGGGGGGGGGGTCACAGTATGCAGTAAACTGTTTAGTACAAGTGGGATAACCCCTTGATCAACCATGATAAGTACACTGCTGGGGTTTTTGATTGCATGGAAGAATGGGGGATGTTTCACGAGCTGTAGTAAAAATTCGGTTAGCGGGGTAACATTTTGGGGAAAAATATTAGGTAAAAAAAGAGACGTATCTTTCCATTTAAACAATTTATGGAAGGTTGGGCCCAGGTGCCACCAATACCTCCAGATAGCATGAGGCCTGTCACTTCAGAAGATACGTGTGGTTTGATGAGAGCCATTGGATACTGCACCAGAATATGGCAGAAATATTGGGGGTGAGATGGGAAGGTGGAGTGGGGGTGATGGAATTGCCGACAGGAGATGGCAAGACTGGGATATGTGGCATAGAAGATGGGGGTGGTATCAAGGGAAGGGGTGGTGGTGCAGGGGACTGGGGGACAGCAGGGGATCCAGGAGTGACAGGCTGGTGGGCTGCAGTGGCTGTGGGGTGGCCAATATGGTGGAGGCTGCGGGAATGTTCCATTTGCTGCAGGCTAAGAGCACTGCAGGCAGAGGTCAGCTGGTTGACAGGAGAGATAAGAAGGTTAAGAGAGGGATGGGCACAGTGAGGGTAGGAGTGGCACCCCCCGGGCATATATGGGGTCAGAGTGTGAAGTAACTGGGGGTTGGGAGAGAAGCGGGGCTGAAATGTGGAACCCAGGTGGCTTCAGGGTGGCAACAGTAACAGTGTCAGGAGGAGGGATAGGGTTAAATAATAGTTATGAGGTTCTGATGTCGGTAGCAGAGGAGGAGGAGGACGGTACTCTCAGGAGTGGGGCAGGCAACAGTCGGGGGGGGGGATGGCTGGGGACAGGAGTCCAGATGGGGAGAGGGGGTGATTTCGATAGATGGGGTAGGGGAGGAGGAAGACATGGCAAGGAGAGTGGTGGGGAGTGCAGCCAAGGGGAAGTTGGAGTGGCACTTGACGAGGCTTGGGGGTCACTGATGGTGCGTTGGCCACTGGGAGAAGGCGGCAGGCATAGGGGGTAAAGAGTTATGCCAGGAAGGGGAGGAGGGAAGTGCGGGGGGGGGTCTGAGTGCTGATGGGCAAGGTAGGGCAAATGCTCAAGGGAGTGAAGGGGTTTGCAGGCAGTTACAGGCAAGGGAGGGGAAGAGAGGGTGGAGTGGTAGTGTTAGAGGACTGTATACTTAAGAGGATCAGGTGGGGAGGGAGGGGTGAATGACTGTCAGATATGGGTGGAATCCATACTGGGCTTAACAGCGGGTAGGTCGGGGCAGGCTTTACTTAGGTGTGTCGGGGGGAAGGGAAAAACCTCAGATGGTGGTACATGTAGGTAGCAATGACTTGGCAGAGAGTCCATTGGAATTAGTTAGGAAGAGATCTGAGGAACTAGGGAAGTTGTGCATGGAGACTGGGTGCTTGGTGGCCTTCTCAGCAGTGCTTCTGGTACCCAGGGTGAGCAGGGCAAGGAAGGACAGGATTGTATAGTTTAACTATTAGCTGGTGGGGTGGTGTCACTCACATGTATATGGGCTGGTGGGGGATTGGGGGAACACATGGGTCAACACTGATCTGTACACAGCAGACAGATTCCACTTGAGTAGGGCTGGGCAGGGGGTCTTGAAGCAGAAACTGGAGGAATACATAGCTTCCATGGGGTTTTTAAACTAGTAAGGGGGGGGTGAGGTGAGTGTGCAGGGTCACCAGGTAGGGGAGCTGTATGAGCTGACCCCCCCCCAAGACAGATGTGTTTGTAATGTGAGGGAGCCAAGAGGGGAAAGTCAGGTAGAGGGGGTGTGGGGCAGGGATAAGGTGAGTACTGGGTGGAGGGCAGTCTCCCTGAATGTGAGGAGCCTGTGTAACAAAGTAGCTGAGCTACAGGCTCTCTTAAGCATAGGGATGGTGGACATGGTGCTATCATGGAGACATGGGCCAGCCAACACCAGGAGTGGGACCTGATGATTCCCAGGTACAGAGTGTACAGGAAGGACAGAGGAGTGTGGAAAGGGGGAGGGGGTGGCGATGTATGTGAAGGACTGGATCAGATGCACGAGGGATGAGGGGGAGGAAGGAAGGACAGGGGCACTGTGGATGTAGTTCCTGGATCAAAAGTGTAGGAAACATAGGCTAGGAATGGTGTATAGCATATGAATTGTGGTAAGGGCTCCCTCCTGTCTCAGTGTACTCCCTTTCTAATCCCATGTATTCTTCTTATATTCATAACTCTCTGCAGTTAGCCTGCTCAGTAGAACTGCCTGGAGAAAGGAACCATATGCTAATGATGGAATCAATGGCATGTGACAATTATTCAAACTGCTGCCCTCATCTGCTGCAAGTTCTAGCAACGTCTCAGATTTCTTACTCCACCTCACAAGTCTAGACACCCAGGAGACTCCCTCAGGTCATTGTTTGCTTTCTGTGAAGTATAATTGTTTAATTGTACATAATTTTCTTTCTGCTGCCTTCATTTATTGTTATTTTTTAGTCTAACATCTAGTTTATTTAAGTTTATTTATATTTAGCGGTTTATTTCTCAGTTCCTTATGGTTTGGTATAACCGTTGGGGAACCGAGTAGTTTCATATTAGTTGTGGAGTTTTTCCGCTTTATTTTCTTTCAAATTTTATTGTGTAAAGTGTATTTTAACATTGTTTGAAGGCTCTAACCCGGTTTATTTTCTAACTGCTAACCTGGTTACCGTGAACTGTTGAATCGGTTCTGAGAACTGCTGACCCAGTTCCGAGTTTAAAAATTCATCTGTTCTTTTGGGGCCTAATCGGTTCCTGAACCGACCGCAAAATAAAAAAGAAATTATTTTTTGTGGTTAAGGTTTTTCTCCTGGAAATAGGACATACTGAAAAACCTAAGAAAAAGACTGGTCCCCCAGGTTTTAAAAACTGTGTCACGTGTGGGGAAGTGTTCGCTAGAGCAGACAAGCAAGACAGTTGTGTGTTCTGCCTGGGAACTGAGCATTTAAATACTGACTGTGAAATTTGCAAATCATTTCCACAGAAAACTGTGGAAAAAAGAATGGAAAGGTTGAACAAAAGGTTGGGAGGTGCTTCAGGCTGTAACCAGAAAACACCTTCAAAATCAGTGGGTGAAACCGCAGCATCTTCTTTTACCACCCCTGATAAGGGTGAATCAACCGCCTTAAAAAGGCTGAGTGGACCAGCTGACTCTCTGGTTCCCTCCAAAAAGGCAAAGAAGACCAAGTACGTCGAACCCCAGGCAAAACCAACAGGGGATTCTTCTGTGCCTCACAGTCTGCCTACTGCTGAGGAGATTGCCAGGGCTATTAAAGTCATTGAGGCAATTCAGGGGTTCATACCTTCTCCAACCCCTCCTCCTCCAAGAGTTCAGGAGATTAGTCCCTCCTCAGATCCCCAGTCTCAGGAAATAGATACTGGGGAGTATGATATACCAGAGGATGATGATGGTGAACCCATTGAACCAGAAATCTCACCAGAGCAGGAATTTGGCTCTTCTCCCAGGCCTGAGAATTTTTTCCTCTCACTTTTCCTTTGCAAGAAAAATAGTAGATGCCCTTGACCTGACTACCATCGAGGTCATAGAAGATGAAGTGGAGGCAGAAAATATGGAGATGATGGAGTTAACACCCACTAAGATGATTTTTCTGCCCATTAATAAATTCTTCAAGAAGGATTTATTCACAATCTTGCATAACCCTAACTCTGTCACGCCTCTGGATAAGAAGGCTGACAAGAAGTACCAAATGGACAGAAAAGGGGCTGAATTCCTCTATTCTCACCCTAATCATCAGGGTGTAGTCCAACAGATGGTCTGTGAGAAGGCAAGGGTTCCTTTATCCTCCCGCCCTCCTGAGAAGGATTCAAGGAAAATGGACAGCATGTCAAAAAAAGGGTACATAGCTGCCTCCCTTGGGGTCAGACAAGCTAATTACCTGTCCTACACCGCACAGTATCAAAAAACACTGTGGCAGTCTGTTTTGGACATGTCAGAGAAGGTTCCCTTCCCTATCTCTGATGACTTAGCAGAAACAGGCAGGTTTGGACTGGAAGCATCTAAATACCAGTTCCAGAAGGATGCAGATGCCAGTGATAATGCTGCTAGGATTATGGCTCTGACTGTAGCCCTGAGAAGGTTTGCTTGGCTAAGGACTACAAACTTAACACAGGACACCCAGGCTAAGGCCATAGACTTCCCTGTACAAGATCATTCTCTCTTTGGCAAACAAACCAAAGAGTACATGAAGAACGTGGATGAATACAAAGCCACCTATAATAGTAATTCATCTAAGGACAGGTCTTCTACCTCTTATAGGCCTTATGGAAGGGGAGGTAGAGGAAGGTCCTATGGTAGGCCCTTCTATCAACCTCAAGCTGTCCCACAGCTATAGCCATACCCACAGCAGACTGGGTATTATAGGGCCAGAGGTAGGAGAAGCTTCAGGAGGGGTTCCCAATCTGCCCAGACTCAGGCCCCACTGAAACAAAATCCCTGACTCCTTTGCCAAGGCCACCTCCCTAATACCAGTAGGAGGCAGACTGGCTCATTTCTTCCAGGCCTGGCAGGCCATAACCACAGACAAGTGGGTATTGGAATTAGTGACATTCAGACAAACTGGCAGAAAAGGAGCCGACTCACCAAATCAAATAAACATATATTTGTTTTATTGTCTGTCTTTTTTGCCTTTCCTATTTCTTTTTTATTTTTTCTTCCTTTAAGGTACAGTGTCCATTTTCAAGCACTACCAACGTTTCAGAATTACTCCTTCATCAGTGTATTGCACTGTCCTATATAAACAAAATATATCCATTAAAATGTAGTTCCTTATTGGAAAAGAAAAATTCATAACAACTATTAGCTTGAGAAGGTCACCTTAAAAGGGTTGCATACCTTTCCAAATTATTTAAATTATTCCTGTCTGGAATCATAAAAAATGACTGAAACCACTTATCATTTCTACTTTTTTCCTTTTCTCAATGCATAGTGCTTATACAGAAACAAGATAACTGCATAAATATTCCAGTACACTTACTAAATTCAAGAATTTATACTATTCCATAAACCTACTCATTCAGCAACTTTGTTTCCCATAAAGTGTACTGTGAACATGCAGAATATTTGAACCTTCACACAGGCATCCATTACATTATATAAACCTTTTTCACATAAAGTTAATCCATTTAAATCCTGCAACCTGTTTACTCAATTTACTTCACTAAAAAAACATTGCTTAGAATAAAATCTGTTATGCTCCTGTTAAGGTCACGTAGCTTCAAAAACTCTTGTTCTTAAAAGATATTTTGCCCAGCGTTTGTGTAATTTGTAAATTAATCTTTCATAAATTATCTATAAAACACAGTCATATCATATTCTCTCTATCTAGGTTGCAAAGAAAAAAAAATAATTCAACAAGGGGGTTACTAACAATCTTCAAACCATTTCTGATTACATCTTTATCTCACAAATATTTACTACACTCTATTCGCATCAGCACCGTGACAGTCGCTTAGTGAAGGTACACCTACCTGTATATGTTTATATTAGCTTATTCTGTGTATAAAATCAGCAAAGAGAAGTGCATTTGAATGTATTGTCAACAATTCCCTATTTTACTACTTGAAAAAGTAATTCGCTATGTAGCCAAAATGAAGAGAGTACTCACATTTTAGTGTTCTAGCACTTCATATGCTCCATGCCTCCATTATGGTGCAGGAGGCTTCTGTGAGCGTCTGGCACAGTTTTAAAAGTTTTTAGGTTGTTTTACTTCCTGGAGAGTCGGGCATTCTGGGATTATAGCCCTAGGTCATGTGACCTATGAGCTCAACCCTTTCACGCCTGATCTGCTGAAAGCAGCACTTAGTTTCAAAACCACTTAAGGTTGTATAACACTGTGTCTCCAGATCTTTTTTTTTAAATATTCTCATTCTTAAGAAAATAAACATATATATGTAACTGTTCACTAAGGAATCTCTTTAAATTCATGATTGTATTCTCATTTTACAATTCCCAAAGTACAACCTATAGTTTAAATACATGTGGGGTATACGTTTATTGGACCAAAAATTAAACTACCTAAATCTCAATGTTCAAAAAACATATATTTTCATGACCATCTTAGGTTTAAATAAAGGGGACAAGGGTCCCTCCTGTGACATATGGCCCATACTACAGGGTGTCAATGATTTACAAATTATACTCTTTCTTAAAGGTAAAACACCTTTTGGCCTTTCTCAACCTCTTCTAACCTCCCACCTATACATTGTTTAACAGTGTATTTACACTGTTCAACTATACAGTTAGTCTCTCATCCAATATTCGTACAGTCAGAAACCATAAAACAAGTTTTCCAAGGTTGTAAACACTCTCGGTTATAATTTAAACTTATTTGTATCCACAGAAAACCAATTTAAAGACTCTTATTGGGTACTTATAGGGTAATAAACTTGCCAAACATACGTAATCTCTGTGAAAGACACAACAAAAAGGGAGAAATTCATTGTCTATTTGCCTAAATTCAGGTGTAGGTTGAATATCCACAGGGGCTAACAGGGAAGCTGGACTACAATATAGGTTGCCAGTCTATTAAGTCATTCAATCCATATCTTAATTTTGTAACCTCAAATCTATCAATATAATATGCTTCTCTTGACAGATTATGGGTTCTGTAATCCCTTCCTCTCGTATTTGGTGCAACATGTTCGATCCCAAAAAAATCTTAAACTTGGAAACTGATGACCTGCCTCAACAAAGTGCCTGGCAACTGGGGATGAACTGTCTCCCCTTCTTATGCCTGACTTATGTTCTCCTATTCTAGATTTTAGTGATCTCTCAGTTTTCCCTATGTATAATAAATCGCACGGGCATTTAAAACAATAAATTACACTTTCTGTTGAACAATTAATGAACTGTTTAATAATAATAATATCCTCATCTCTAGCCACATTCCTGATCTTTTTTATTGTATAAGTATTATTACAGTGAATGCAGTGGACACACAGGAAGTTACCCTTTATATCTATTGCTGATACAAAAGTGTTGTGGTCTAACATCAGGTATCCTATGTGAAGTTTTAGACAAAATATTTTCAAGTGTCTTATTGCTTTTTGCAACTACCATTGGGGGGTTTTGAAAAACTTTTTCCCAAGTGGAGTTGATTTAAGTACATCCCAATGTTTGAAAATAGTATATTTAATTTGTCCAAAGATATCATTATATGTAGTAGATAGAATAACTTTCTTTTCTACCTCTCTGCTATTGTCCCTCTGCTGTCTGTGTTCTGCCTCATTTAGTAACCTTCCTCTTTCTTTATTTTGTATTTTAGCTTTAGCCTCTTGTATGGTAGGTACTTTGTAACCTCTTTCTAAAAACCTTGTTTCCATATCGTTCTGTGTTTTTAAAACTCCATCATCAAACGTGCAATTTTGTTTCGCTCTTACCAATTGCCCATATGGTATTGACTGTATTAAATGCTGTGGATGGAAGCTATCTGCTCTTAATAAAGAGTTTGATCCGTGGATTTCCTGTAAATCTTAGTAGCAAGTTTATTCTCATTCTTATAGATCTACAAATCTAAAAAAGGAACTTCATTCAAGTCTGCAGTCATAGTAAAGACCAAATTCTCTAATCTTACATTTAAGTACTCATTAAACTCCATAAGTTGTTCTGTGCTGCCAGTCCATATGCAAAAAATATCATCGATAAAGCAATGAAAAACTCTTATATAATTAAAAAATCTATTATTTTCTACAAAAATATATTTCTCTTCAAAGGCATTCGTATAAATATTAGCGTATGAAGGTGCCATACTGGAACCCATGGCTGTGCCTCATATTTGAAGAAAAAAGTCCTTTTCAAACTTACAAAAGTTTTGGTTCAGAACTATTTCTGCCATTTTAATTAACAAACTATTAGATGGTAAATCATTATCTCTCTCTCTCTCTCTCTCTCTCTCTGTCTCTATCCCTCCCTCCAGTAGTTCATACAGTGCAGTACAACCTTCCTGATGTGGAATAGAAGTATAAAGGTCTTTTAAATCCCATGTGACCAATGTACACTGAATAATGTCTAAATCCATGTTATTCTCATTCTCAATCAGTCTAATAATGTCTGTAGAGTCCTTTATGTATGTCCTTGTTTGTTCCACGAAAGGTCTAATGTGGTAGTCTGTATAAATAGAGAGTGGTTCTAGTAGTGAATTAATACCTCATACTATAGATCTGCTTCGGGGTTTATATAGGTCCTTATGTATTTTTGGCTAAATGTAAAGCACTGGCACTGAGGGGGTATTTCTGAATATTGCATTCCTCTCCCAGTCTGTAAGCCACTTGCTATTAAATGCCATTTCCAGTAAAGATTTCACAAGATCCTTAATTTGCTCAGTCGGATCCTTTTGTAGGAGGAGGAGCCAGATTATGTTGAAATAATGGACGTGGCAGCTGCCAAGAAGCTTCTCTTTCCCATTCATTAATCTCTGCAAAAACATGTCTTAAAAATTCTACAGACCCCTACATCTACTCTTCCAGTTGACAAGAAACTGGACAGGAAATATTGGGTGACTAAATCAAGTGCTGAATATCTTTTTGGGCACCCTAACCATGAAGGGGTGGTGCAAGCTGCTGCCTGTGACAAAGATGGCATACCTGTTATCCCACCCTCCAGATAAAGACTCTGGGAAGATGGATTGATGGCCATAAAATCATATTTGGGCTCCTCTTTGGCCATCAGGCAAGACACTTACATGGCTTATGTAGCCAGATTTCAAAAAAGCTGGTGGAGTACAGTGCTAGAAATTTCAAAAGCTTGTCCTGCTCCTATGGCATCTGAGTTGGAAGAGGCTGCTGAAAGGGGCATTGAGGCATCTAAGTTCCAGTTTAGAATGGCCATGGATGCCAAGAGGAGCACTGAGGCATCCAAGTTCCAGTTCAGAATGGCAGTGGATGCCAATGACATGACTGCCAGGCTCATGGCTACCTCCATGTCCTTGAGGAGATTTGCCTGGCTTAGGACTACCAGTGTCTCTCAGGACATTCAAACAAAAGCTTTGGACTTCCCCTGTGAACCCTCATCCCTTTTTGGCCAGCAGACTGAGGCCTATGTGAAAAAGATGGATGAGTACAAGGTGGTCTACAAGACTGCTGCTGCAAAGGAGAAGGCAGTTATTCCTCAGAAGCAATGGGGCAGAGGTGGAAAAGCAAGGGCTCATTATAGGTTCTTCTTCCAGACCCAGGCCCTCCCAGTCTACCTGCAATAGAGGGGTTATTTAGGGATAGGGGTATGAGGGCAGTGGCAGAGCTAGCCCAGCCCTCAGCCAACTCCATAAGCTAAACAGACTCCCTGAATGGTCTGTCAGGGTTGGCTCATGTCCTCCTGTAGGGGGCAGGCTGGCCCACTTCCTCCAGGTTTGGCAATCCATCACAACAGACAAGTAGGTCCTGGAGGTAGTGGGCCAGGGTCATGTCCTCAGTTTCAAATCCATGCCCAAACTGAGAGCAAGAGTCTTCAGCCCTGCATCTCCATCAAAACCCTACTACTAGAAGAAGAGTTGGGGAAACTGTTGTTGGACAAGGCATTAAAATCCATCCCCTTATCTCAAAGGGGGAAGGGTTTCTACTCAAGATACATCCTCACAGAAACCAGAATTCAAAATGGTCACTCTTTCAACCATCCTGCCTACTCTCAGGCAAGGGGATTGGTTGGCATCGACAGATCTGAAGGATGCCTATTTCCACATTCCTGTTAGACCATCACATTGAAAGTATCTCAGGTTCAGATTGCCCTCGGGTCATTACCAATTCAGGACCCTGTCCTTCAGCCTTACTTCAGCACCACGGGTGTTCACAAAATGCCTAGCAGTAGTGGTGGCACATCTAAGAAGGCAGGGGGTTACAGTTTTCCCATACCTGAATGACTGGCTAGTAGTGGGTCAGTCTCCTCAGCAAGTGTCAAGGTCATTGACCATGGTTCAGGACATCTTACAGTCCCTGGGATTCTTGTTGTACCCCAAAAAGTCAATGTTGATCCCAGTCCAGCTTGGACTTCATAGGGGCAGAGCTAGACAATGTGAAGGGAAAGGCTTTCCTCCCTCAAGGGAGAGTGGAAACCCTGGTTCAGCTGGCCAGCTCCTTTCAACTGTCCATTCCCAGACCAGCAAGGCACTTCCTCCATCTGTTAGGTCTCATGGCTGCAACAACTGCAACAATCCCAGGTGCTAGGTTTCAAATAAGAGACATCCAGTTCCACCTCAGAGTCTGCTGATCACAAAAGAACCATCCCTTGTCCAAACTGATGCCAGTGACCAAGTCTCTGCTCCTAGTGCTCCAGTGGTGGCAGGAAAAGCAAAATCTAAGACAGGGAGTACTCTTCCTGCAACAGCTGCCCTTAGTGGTGCTTACTACAGATGCCTCTCTCCTGGGTTGGGGAGCACACATAGGAGATCGTGAATGTGGCTCCTTGAAGTGACTCTGCTCCACATAAATTTATTGGAGCTCAGAGCAGTATGTTTGGGCATCCAGTCCTTAGCCACAATGCTAAAAGGAAGACTTGTTCAGATAAGAACAGACAACATGACTTCAAAGTACTTCATAAACAAGCAAGAGGGCACAAGATCCTCCCTCTTTGCACTGAAACCATGCTGATATGGAAGTTGGCATATTCCCTGGACATCTCTCTTGTAGCTGTCTATCTCCCAGGGAAGGACAATGTTCTAGCAGATGCCCTGAGCAGGATCAATCAAAACCACCATGAATGGGCACTGAACAAGCAGGTCCTTCAAACAGTGTTCAGGAGGTGGGGGAACCCAGAGGTGCATCTGTTTGCAGCTCCAGACAATCATCCGCTTCCACAGTTTTTCTGGAGACCTCCTACAGTGGCCACGGTGCTAGTGGACACACTGATTCTGGATTGGTCAGGTAAGTTTCTGTATGCATTCCCTCCCTTTCCCTTACTTCTCAGAGTCCTGAACAAGCTCAGGACACAGACACCAACCATGATTCTCATTGTTCCAGACTGGGCAAGGCAACCATGGTACTCTCTACTCCTAGCATTATCTGTGAACAGGCCAATCGCCTTGTCCAGGAGACACAACCTCTTGATGTCCTCACAGGGCAGAATCCTTTACCCCAAACTTCAGTCCCTCAGACTCAAGGATTGGCTCTCGAGGACCTAGAATATGCTGACCTTAGGCTCTCAGAAAGAGTTCTACAAGTGCTTAGATACTCCAGAAAGCCTTCCATGAGGCAAACTTACTCTTTCAAGTGGAAGAGGTTTTCTATTTGGTGCCAGCAGCAAGGGGTAGACAGGAAAAAGGCTAGTTTTTCAGTAGTGCTGGACTACCTGGTACACCTCCACTCTCTCGGTCTCAAACCCTTTACCCTGAAGGTGCATCTGGCAGCTATTTCAGCCTACCTCTCAGTTGGTAAGAAATCTTCACTGGCTTCAAACCATGTGTTCAAAAAATTCTTCAAAGGGCTCTTACACCTACACCTTCCACGCTGGGAGCCCACTCCTGCATAGGACCTCAACATTTGCATTGGTCAGCTGATGCAGCCAGCTTTTGAACCCATGTCTTCAGCAGACCTGAAGTATGTAATGTGGAAAACTGTGTTCCTAGTAGCTGTCACCTCAGCCAGGAGGATTAGTGAACTTTAGGCTCTGTCTACAGAGCCAAACTATATTTCATTTTACAGGGACAAGGTAGTCCTAAGGACAAACAGGAAATGTCTTCCCAAGATGGTGTCTGATTTCCATTTGAATCAGTCCATCACTTTACCAGTCTTTTTCACTGCTCATACTAGTTCAGGAGAATGCAGACCACATACCTTGGATGTTAAGAGAGCTATCAGCTATTACCTGGATCTCACAAAGGGCCATAGGCAGGAGAGGACTCAGCTTTTCCTGACTTATGGAGAAGCGGGAAAGGGAAAACCTGCCTCAAAGAGAATGATTGCCCACTGGATTGTTGCTTGTATCCAAATTTGTTACAGCAAAGTGGGCAAGGAACCCTCTGTAGGCCTCAGGGCTCACTCTGCAAGGGGCACAGCTGCCTCCATAGCAGATGCAAGGGATATTCCTGTGTTGGAAATCTGTAAAGCACCTACCTGGAAAACTGTTCACACATTTACCAACATTACAACCTTGATACCCAGGCCAGGAGTGATGCTAGATTCGGCACAGCAGTACTGCAGAGCCTTTTTCATAAATAGGTTCTTTGCCCACCTCCAAAGGCACTGCTTGGGTAGTCTGCATATGTCAGAATAAAGTAAGATTTCCTGGGGTGAGAAGAAAAAAACAGTTAACATAGTAATCTTGTTTCTTCCAATGGAATCTTACTGTATTCTGAGCTCCCACCCTTTCTCCCCTACTAGAACCTGGGGGCACTGCACTACAGCTGTGATTACTGTGGTGGACATTTGAGTTTTTTTTTTTTCATGGGACATCTGCGACTTGAGTCTTAACAGATGACCATCTGTTGTTTTCATGAATGGGGGTCATTTCATAGGGTGGATAGATCTTTTCTTGGTTAGTTTATTACTGAATTATTTAGTTAGGCAGTTTAGTTTCCTATTCAAGCTCCATTAGAATTTGACAGTTGGAAGGTTGTTTACCAGAGACAGTGGTTTGAAAACTGAGCTTGAGCCTAGCATTCTATCATTTGCACAGCTTCCATTAACCATTTCAGCTCCAGAGCAGTACTATGGTGTGACCATGCTGCATATGTCAAAATACAGTAAGATTCCCTTGGAAGAAACAAAATTACTACGGTAAGCAATTTTTTCTTATTGTACACAGAGTTTAAGACAAATGTATCTGAACAGTACTTACACTGTATAAATGTGTGAAACAGCTGGTGAATGCTTAACTTACAATAGGACAGGCTGTCTTCAAACCCACTTTTTTGCTTAAAGGTGATAGGAAACAGTTTTTAGGCATCTAGATGCCCTCTAGTTGTTCTTTCAAACAACATGAAGTCTTGCTGTATTCTGACAATTGCAGTTAGCTCCAGCACTTGAACTGCCCTGGAGAGTGAAGGGTTAAAATTCTATGCCAGGCATAGAACGTTGGGCTCGAGCTCAGTTGAAAACTTTGTCTGTGACACGTTGAAACCAAACCATCAGATTCTTTACTCTGCCTCACTGAACAGTCACTATGGAGATTTCTCCTTCTGCTCGGTTCAAAGTTGGTTAAAGTTGTCAGTTTAAGTCCACAGTAAGTTCCGTTTATCAGTTCGAGACTCTGTCTGTGGTACCATAAGTACATAGGATAGTTATTGTGTGGAAATTGTAAAGCTTTTTCGATCAGTTCGTCTGAACCGATCCTTTAGACAAAAATCTTTGTGAAAAAGTTTAGTGTGTGGTTACCGGTCCGTATCGGTTTTAAAAAAACATGAATTGAACGTTTTTTTCGAACACCCGTAACACAGTGAGAAACCGACAGGGGAGTCTTGCCTGGTGGTTGCCTTATAAAGGGTAAGTTTTGTTAGGTTGGCCATGTCTGAGAAACCCAAGAAAAAAAACGGGCCCACTGGGTTTCAACACTGCAGTGTGTGTGGGGAAGTCTTTGCTAAGACCGATCCCCACACCACTTGTGTTTACTGTCTGGGGTTTGACCACCTCAATTCAGACTGCCAAATTTGCAAGACTTTCCCTAAGTCTACGTTGGATAAAAGGTTAGGTAGACTTAGAGATAAGGAGGCTGAGAAATCCACTGATCTGGAAGGCCAGCCTGGTTCGGTTCCTACCGAACCAGAAGGAGTGCCCTCTGACCAGGGTGATACTTCCTCGGGCAAGAGGAGAGCCGATCCTGAGGGTCAGTTCCTACAAAGAGAAAGCACAAGGATAAATCAGCTGGTTTGGATCCAGAACTTCATGTTCCAACCACCGAAGAGATAGCCAGAGCGATTTGGATTGTTGAACCGCTTTGTCCGGTTTCGACCGATCTGGCGCCTTCTGGCAGGGGTTCGGTTCGGTCGGTTCCCCCGGTTCAGGATTATTCCCCTAAAGATTTTTACGAACTGGAGTTTGATGAGGAGGGGGATTTTGAAGAGGATGATTATGACGGTGAAAGTCTGGATGTGCCTGTGAAACCTGACATCTGCCCAGACAGACCTTCTGGTGTTTCCCCTCCTAGGCTTGCTGAGTCCCCTCCCCACTTTCAGTTTTACAGAAAAGTGGCTCAAACCCTCCAGCTTCCTATTGAGGAGGCTGTGGAGGATCAGGAGGAGCCTGATTTTGTTGAGATGATGGACATCCCAGAGCCTAAGAGACTGTCTATTCCCCTCCATAAGTCCTTTGGGAAACAGACACAAAAAATTCTAAGGTCTCCTAACTCTGTACCTCCTGTTGACAAAAGAATCAACAAGAGGTACACCTTGTCAGGCTCAGATATGGAGTTTCTCTATCAGCAATGCAGCCATGTTGGGGTAGTGCAGGCTGCAGCCTGTGACAAGGCAAACATTCCCTTGGCTTCACACCCCTCAGACAAAGACACCAGGAAGATAGATGCCATGGCAAAGAAGCAGTACATGGCATCATCTTTGGGACTCAGGCAGGCTAACTATATGGCCTATACAGCCAGGTACCAGAAGTCCAGGTGGGACACTGTACTGGCACTGGCTAAACAGGCATCCCCCCAGCTAGACAAGGAGCTGGAGGGGGTGGCTGCTGATGGGATCGAGGCATCAAAGGTGCAATTTCATGCTGCTGTGGACTCCAGTGATGTCATCAAGAGTCATGGCTACATCTGTGGCTCTTTGGAGGATGGCTTGGCTCAGATGTACTAGCCTCTCACAGGATACCCAGGCTAAGGCCATGGATTTCCCTGTGGTGGGTAATTCTCTGTTTGGGGAGCAGACAGAAAATTACATGAAGAAAATGGATGAGTACAGGACTACTTACAGGAGTGCCCAGGCCAAGGAGAGGCAGGCAGCTCCTCAAAGGCAGCAAACTAGGGGCAGGGGCAGGCCTTTTCATAGGCCTTTCTACCAAGCACAGGCCTCGTCTTCCTTTTCTCAGAGGGGGTTCTTCAGAGGGACAGGCAGAAGGGGGATGAGCAGGACTGCATCCACCCCTCAGCCTAAGGCTCCTGCCAAGCAGACACCCTAATGTGTCAGTCCGGGTCAACTCCCCCATTCCGGTAGGAGGCAGGCTGACTTACTTCATCCAAGACTGGATGTCTGTTACCTCAGACAAGTGGGTCCTGGAGGTTGTAAGCCAGGGGCTAGTTCTCAGTTTCAAAAATTTTCCGGAATTGAGACCCAGATCCTTTCCACCTGCAAATACATCAGAAACCCTTGCTCTAGAGGCAGAGGTTGCCTCTCTACTGGCCTTAAGAGCCACAGAGAGAGTTTCTACCCCATACAGGGGCAAAGGTCTGTACTCTAGGTACTTCCTTACCCCAAAAAAGACAGGGGCGTGGTGACCCATCCTAGATCTAAGATACCTAAACAAGCACCTGCTAAAGCCAAAATTCAAAATAGTGACTCAGGGAACAATTCTTCCCTCTCTGAGGCCAGGAGACTGGCTAGCCTCCCTGGACCTCAAGGATGCCTATTTTCACATTCCCATCAGGTGCTCCCACAGAAAGTACCTCAGGTTCGAATTGCCCTCAGGCCATTACCAGTTCAGAGCAATGCCCTTTGGCCTAACTTCAGCTCCAGTGGTGTTTACAAAGTGCCTAGCAGTAGTGGTGGCATTTTTAAGAATGAAAAGGATTTCCCTCTTTGGACTGCTGTTAAAAACAAGACTGACCCCATTTTAGGGCTGGAGGACCTTTTTAAATTGGAAATATGTATCCTAGGGGACTTCTCCAGCATCAGATTTCATAACAGGAAATATTATACGGCCTTGTTATCTATGTCACTTAAGAAAGTGGTATTACGACACTAGAAAGACCAATCTGAAATTGAGTATGGGGAATGGTTAACCGAGCTTCTAGCGAATCTCAGAACGGAGAAGGCTATTGCTAGTTTAAATAATAGGATAGGAAAGTTTAAAAAGATATGGGACCCCTTTTACACCCTATTTTCGATTTAAAGGCTCTCATTTGTAGGGCCTTGCACCTAGTATATACTGACATTATTGAGACATCTGTGCTGAAGGATCTGTAGTGTGTACGGTTAGAATAAAGCTGTACTAGAATGGGGGTGGGACATAGCTATGGGAGGAGCGGGTGGGGGCGACAGATTTAGTCTACTGTGTATGGTCAATGTATAATGGATGTAATTGCTCTTGGCTATCTGTCATGTATGGTGAAAATATTAATAAACTTTAAATGGAAAAAAAGAATGAAAAGGATTTCAAGTCAGATCTGCAGGTTACCCAGCAAGTTCTCACTTCTCTGGGGTTCCTTCTTAATCTTCCCAAGTCAGTTCTCAAGCCAGTACAGCTCCTCACTTTTATAGGAGCAGAGCTGGACACACTCAAGGCAAGAACTTTCCTTCCTTCGGAAAGGCAAAAGCCATCTCTCAGCTGGCCTCTTCCTTCCTCCCTCTGGTTTCTCGACCAGCAAGGCATTTTCTTCCGCTTTTGAGCCACATGGCAGCTTCCACGGCAGTGGTCCAAGGGGCCAGATTTCAGATGAGGGACATTCAGTTCCATCTGAGGACCTTTTGACAAAGGAAAAATCCTCTTACCAAGCTAGTTCCTGTTACTCAGACCTTAATTCAGGCCCTTAAACGGTGGCAGGACCTGGACAATCTGAGGCAAGGTGTTCCATTTGTCGCTCAGATTCACTCTGTGGTTCTTACCACAGATGCGTCCCTTTTGGGGTGGGGAGCCCATCTGAGGGCTCTCACGGCCCAGGAACTGTGGTCCCCTTAGAAATTCCTTCTTCATATCAGCCTCCTGGAGCTCAGGGCAGTACTTTTTGCCCTACAAGCTTTCTCTCACTCAGTACAGAACAAGGTGGTTCGGGTCAGGATGGACAACACTACCACCATGTGGTACATCAACAAGCAGGGAGGCACTTGGTCCATGGCCTTGTGCACAGAGGCCATGAAAATATGGTCCCTGGCTTATTCCCACCTCCCAGGAAAGGACAATGTGATAGCAGATGCATTGAGCAGGATTTCCCAGGGCCATCATGAATGGTCTCTGGATCCTTTGGTGTTGAAAGTGATTTTCTCAAGGTGGGACACTCCAGAGATAGATCTCTTTGCAGCCGCAGACAATCATCAACTTCCTCTGTTTTCTTGCAGACCCCCAGTCTTGGGCTCAGTCCCTCTGGATGCTCTGATTTTGAACTGAGAAGGGACATTTCTTTATGCCTTCCCTCCCTTCCCTCTACTGTTCAAGGTTCTAGTCAAGGTAAAGTCACAACCTTGCAAAGTGATTCTGATTGCTCCAGACTGGGCCAGGCAGCCTTGGTACCCCCTATTGCTGTCCCTAGCAGTCCATCTTCCCCTGTCTCTTCCCAGGAATCACAACCTATTAACCTCCTCTCAGGGGAAGATTTGGTACCCCAGTCTCCGGTCACTCAATCTCAAGGCATGGCTCTTGAAGAGTTAGAGTATGCAGACTTGCATCTGTCCCAAGGGGTTCTGTATATTCTCAAAGCCTCTCAAAAGCCTGCCATCAGAAAAACTTACAACTCCAAATGGAAAAGGTTCAGCATTTGGTGTTCCAAGAATCATATATCCCCAGACCCTGCTATGTTGTCTACAGTTCTGGATTATATGGTTCACCTTAATGGCCTAGGCCTCAAACCAGCTACTCTCAAAGTACATTTGTCAGCTGTTTCTGCTTTTCTGTCAGTGAGGAAGTCTTCCTCTCTATCATCTCACCCTGTATTCTGTAAATTCTTCAAAGGATTGCTTCATACCAATCCCCCTTTTAGGGATCCTGCTCCTGCCTGGGATTTGAATATTTCCATTGCTCAGTTTATGCAACTCTCCTTTGAGCCTATGTCCTCAGCAGAGCTCAAGTACTTGACTTGGAAAACTGTGTTTTTGGTTGCTGTTACTTCTGCCAGATGTATCAGTGAATTGCAAGTCCTGTCAGTTGAGCCTGACTTAATTTCATTCCTTAGAGATAAGGTGGTCCTTAGAAACAATAGAAGGTTCTTACTCAAAGTGGTTTCTGATTTCCACTTAAGCCAAGCCATGTCTCTTCCTGTGTTCTTCACTGATCATACCTCCTCAGGAGAGTGGAGGCTACACAGTTTAGATTTAAAAGGGCCCTTAGTTACTACATGGAACATACAAAGGGTCACAGGTTTGACTCCCTCCAGTTGCTCCTTACTTATGGGGAAGTAGGTAAGGGCAAACCTGCCACCAAGAAAACCATTGCCAGGTAGAATGTGTCCTGTATCCAATTCTGCTATGAGAAACTGGGAAAAACTTCACCCTGAGGCCTGAGGGCTCATTTCACTAGAGGTACAGCTGCATCTCTGGCTGCGGCCAGGGATATTCCTTTGTTAGAAATTTGCCAAGCAGCCACCTGGAAAATAGTTCATATCTTCACCAAGCATTAGTCTCTGGATATCCAGGCTAGGAGTGATGCTAGGTTTGGCACAGCAGTACTTCAGATCCTATTCCCAAAGTAGGTTCTGTCCCTCCTCCTTGGAGGTACTGCTTAGTAGTCTGCAATTGTCAGAATACAGCAAGACTTCATGTTGTTTGAAGAAAAAAATTACTCACCTTAGTAACTGTGTTTTTTCTAATGGAGTCTTGCTGTATTCTGACCTCCCTCCCTGCCTCTCCTCTCAGAACCTGTTTTGGGAAGTGGGTGGCCAGGTGCAGTGTTGCATCCCAGGGGTGTCTTCAGCCCACTTTCTGTTGTGTTGGGTGCCTTGTGTTTGATTAGTTAAGAGTTTTTTTATTGCTTATTGCTTGGTTTTTAGTCTTTGGGTTTCCTGACTTGAGTCTTTTAGGAATCTGAAGTCTTTGTTGGCCAGTTGACTAGTAGGAATTTTACAATTTCCACATTATATAGTCAGTGAGTTTTAGCTCGTAAGAATCTGATGGTTTGATTTCAAAGTGTCACAGACAGAGTTTTCAACCGAGCTCGAGCCCAGCGTTCTATGCTTGGCATAGAATTTTAACCCTTCACTCTCCAGGGCAGTTGAAGTGCTGGAGCTAACTGCAATTGTCAGAATACAGCAAGACTCCATTAGAAGAAACACAATTACTAAGGTGAGTATTTTTTTCTTATTGGCTACCCATTATTCTGATATGCTTTTCACCTTTTTTGTTAAATTAATAGTCTACTTGTGTTGCCTTTTTAACTTCCCGAATTCCTCTCTCCTCAGCAGTTGCTGCTGTCTGTTTTCATACTACCTGAACATTCTATGACATTACAAACTCTCATTCCAGACCATTCAGATGAATAGCACGGAATGGAAGTTACTGATGTCATAGAATGTCTTAGAGATATGAAAATCAAGAGCAGTAGCTGATGAGGAGAGTGGAACTCAGTGTAGATCTAAGGGCACCCCAAAGCTAGATTATTTATTTATCAAAAAATCATCAAAGTATGTCAGAATACATAACTTGCATGGAAAGGAAGATGGAAGGGCAATTAACCATGTAAAAATAATTTCCTCTCTCGTTTAACACCAAGATATTTTCATATTTAGAAGACTTTTAACATTATATACTATGCATTGTTTAACACTATTTTGTCTTGTGGTTTAAAATCATAGTCATTTATTAATGCAAGCACAGATACACAGATAGGGTTTTGAAATGAAGCTTTCATTGTTTAATGACCTTTCTCAGGGATGGCTCTATCTATTCTGTGATATTTGGCCTTGAAATACCTTTCCTTTGATGGAACTTCGGTGTCCTTATATGGTCCTATGTTGATTTTTGAATGCAGTTTAGGCCAGTTGGGATCCTTAACTACATTTTATCTGTTTTTTATGTATGATCTGGGTTTTGAGAAAGTATGTTCTTCCAAACCAATTGCCACTGATTTCTGATGAAGGAGTCTGTGTAGTCTGAAAGCTCAAAGCACCTGTTTTCTTTTGTAACACCTCTGTTGGTCCAATAAAAGGTATCAAATCATCTGTTTGTGTGGCTCGAGAACAAGAGGTCATGCTTTGAGGTGGGGGGTAGGTTCAGGGGAGATGTGAGGAAGTATTTATTCACAGAAAGAGTGGTGAATGCCTTGAACAGCCTCCAGCAGAGGCAGTGGGGGCAAAAACTGTAGTGGGATTTAAGAACATAGATACGAAAATGCCAGCGAAAAAGGCCTGTCTATCAAGTCTGTTCAAGTGTGCAGCCCACAGTTTACTTTACTGCAACTGCCCCCCAACTCTCAGTCCTTCAGCTTGATCATCCTAGCCCATCACACTCCTCCCTAGCCTCCCCTCAGTACTGACCTTTCCTTTTATCCTGTCCCAGCCCTTCTTAAAACTGCCCACAGTCCTCAGTGAGATCACCTCCTCTGGTAATTCATTTCACCTTTTATTCATTTATTTATTTAAAGTTTGGTGACCAGGAGAGGCACACTAAACCGAGGCTCATTTCCAGGTTGCAACACAGGGAAAGGGGAGTCAGGAAGCTACAATAGTTGAGACAATGTGTACAGTTTCAAATAAATATGAAATAGAACAATTAATACATGTATATACACAAATACATCATGTTAGTGTTCCTTGGAGCATAGGCAGTATGGGACAGTACTGCATGGTCAGGAGGAACACAGCAGTCAACAAAGAATGTGTGCACAGGCTTAAGCTAAGCCCAACTGACATGATCAACTACTGAAGGAGAGCAGGCAGGGGAAGGGAAATTGGGGATGTGAAGGTAGACAGGAGCAGGAAATGAGAGAGCAGGTGAGTGATAGAGGGGAGGAAGAGAAGGCTAGGAAAGTGGGAAGAGGGGAGACGGGGAGGGGGAAGGAGAACTGTGCCTGGAGTATGGACCAGAGAGGAGGATAGCATGTACAGGAGGAAGGGAGAGAGTGGGAGAGGGCACATTTAAAGGAGTGAAGTGAGAGTGACAGAAGGAGCAAGGAGGGGGGAGATAGTTCCAGATATGGGGAAGGCCACCACACTTTCCGTAAAATAGTGTCTCCTCATTTCCCTTCTGAATCTCCCCCCCCTCCAATTTCAGACTGTGCCCCCTCATGACCCTCCCCCCCTTTAAGCTGAACAAGATCTCTGTACTAACCCTATTCATACCTTTTAAGTATTTGAAGGTCTCAGTCATATCCCCCCTTTCCCTTCTACCTTCCAGGGAATACATGTTGAGCTCCCTCAATCTATTCTCATAGGGTTTGTCCCCCCAGCCCAACAATCATCTTGTCACCCTTCATTGCGTGCCCTTCAGTAGTTGACATCCTTTGTTAAATATGGGCAGCAGAACTGCACACAGTACTCCAAGTGTGGTCTCACTAGTGACCTGTACAGTGGTAGGATGACTTCCTCCCTCCTTGAGGTGATTCCTCTGGCGATGCACCCCAACATTTTGTTGGCTCTGGCTGACACCCTAAAGCACTGTGCAGTATGTTTCCTGTCCCCTGTGACTAGCACCCCTAGGTCATTTTCCTCCTCTGAAATGGATACCTGCACTCCCCCATCCAGTAGTTAGTCCTGGGGTTTCTGGTTCCCAGGTGCATGACCTTACACTTCTTAGTGTTAAACCCCAGCTGCCATATACTTGACCAGTGCTCAAGCTTTGCCAGGTCCTCCCTGAGTTCTTGCCTTCCTTCCTTCCTTCCTCACTGCTCGCTCTTGCACAGATCTTTGTATCATCTGTGAACAAGTTGACTTTACTTTTGATCCCATCTATGTCCCCTATAAAAAGGTTAAATAACACTGGTCTGAGCACTGAGCCCTGTGGGACCCCATTGGTTACAGGTCTGAGTTTCGAGAGTCCCTCCCCTTATAATTACCCTATGCTATCTGTCCTGCAGCCAGCTCCTGACCCACCCCACCAGTTTGTCCCTGGCTCCCAGGTTCCTCAGTTTACTGAGCATCCTTCCATGTGGCACTGAGTTAAAGGCTTCGCTGAAGTCCAGATACAGGACATCCACAGCATGGCTCCTGTCGAGTGACTTTGTGACCCAATCCAAAAGTCAATTAGGTTGGTTTCACAGGATTTCCCAGAGACAAACCCTTGTTGCCTTTCATCCTGGAGATCATTCACTTCCAGAAAGATCACTAATCTCTCTTTTAGAATGATCTCCACTAACTTACCTACAGTGGAGGTAAGGTTTACCGGTCTGTAGTTACCAGGCTCGTCAGTGGGTCCACTCTTGTGGAGTAGCATCACGTGAGACATCCTCCAGTCCTGGGGCATACACTCCATCTCCAGTGAGGTGTTGAACAGGTCCACCAGAGGGCCCACCAAGACCTCTGTCAACTCTCTCAGGACTCTTGGAGGCAATCAATCCAGTCCTGGGGCCTTGTCCACCCACAGGGCCCTGAGGCCCTCTAAAACCCTATCCACTGGTATTTCCCCATCTGTTACCCCAGTCCTTCTGTTCCCACTCCTTTTTTCCCCTGTGGTATAGGCCTATCCTTTTCCCTGGTGAACACCGAACAGAAGTATTCGTTAAGTGCCTTCGCCTGGTCCACCCCCCCTTTTCTGCCTACCCCCCCTTCCCACTTGATCCTGATAATCTCACCCTTACAGTTCTCTTCTCTTTTACATACCAGAAGCAATCCTCTTCCCCATCTCTGATCCCCTGCACCAGTTTTAGCTCCCTTGAAGCCATGGCCACCCTGACCACTCTGCTCACTTCTCTGAATTTCCTCGAGTACTCCTCCCTGTCTGCCTCATACCTGGTTCTCTTATACCTGCTAAAATCTACTCTCTTCTCCCTTACTTTCTCCGCTACCTTCTTACTGAGCCAGCTCAGTCTTTTGGACCTGGACTTCTTATTCTGGGTCTTCGCACACATGTTCATGGCCTCCATCAGACCCAGCTTGATAATGGACCATTTCTGGTCAGCATCCATCTCTGTGCAGATCCTGGCAAGATGCCCCTCTATGTTGTCCCCCATCCTGCCAAAAGTCTACCCTTATGAAGTCCACCACTCTTGTCCTGGTCCTGGCTGCTTCCTTGTCCAAATGAAGGAAGAATCACACAATACAGTGGTCACTGCCCACTTGGGAGTCCTGCACGACTATATCTTGGACATGCTGTCCATTTGACAACATAGGGTCCAGTATGTTACCCTCACTGGTTGGCTCTGTTACCCCCTGCACCAGGAAGCCATGCTGGAAGGCCTCCAAAAGTACCTGTTCTGTGACACTAGAGGTAGCCAGGATGCTCTAGTCAACCCCGGGTAGACTGAAGTGACCTACTATGACAGTGTTGACCTTACCATTGAGTCTTCTAAATTTGTTGCCCCAACTCCTTGTCAGTTTCCTCGTTCTGTGAGGGTGGTCTGCATTAGGGCTGAGAGAACTTAGTGAAGTTCTGACCCTTATTAAATAAGAACTGGAACATGGTGAAGTTCTGATTTATCCTAAATAGTTTGGATTTATTGACCAATATTTGAAAAAAGTGAATAGAAAAAGGAATGCAAGTGGCCAAAGTCACTCACATTTGACAGAGGCCCACAGGAAATAATTTAATGGATTATTTGTATAAAAATTAAAGTAAAACTGCTAAATAAAAAAGCAATCTGTCACTACTAGCCACTTCATGGCTGGCCTACAATGGTGGCATATCCTGCACGGGCCCATGACAGGAGTGTGCTGGGAAAGACAGAGAGAGAGAAAGAGACAGAGAAATGCAAATACCTAAATCATAGTGCCACCAAGCACTGCAGGCACTGCCAGGCAGCTAAGATGTCTTTTTTATTAGTGGTGCTGTATGGGTATTATTTTGATGGATGTTTCAGTCAAAGCCAAACAAGCCAAAGAAATTTGATATGAAAGATCAAACGAACAGCACTAAGAGAGCCCAACCACCCTACCCATGTGAATGATGTACCTGCATGCCCCCACAGTACCATGGTATATGGTAAGCTACCTGGTCCAAGAGGTGGTAATGTTTTCTAGTACTATAACTACTTCTACTGAATCTGATCAACATGCTGATGATGCTGAATCCTTAAAGAAGAAAAACAAAAGACATAGTGATCACCACTCAAGCAGACAGCCAGTCACACATCGCATTGGTCAAGTGCAAAGCAGTCATAAAAAAGTTTGCCACTGCCACCTGATGAAGACTTGATGATACACAACACAACACAACACAATGACATCCTTCCTAGTTCCACAATTGCTTGCTGCCAGCCACTGCCAAGTAATTTAAGTGTCACAAATAAAATATTGTAAAGTAATAATCTCAGCCCAGTTACTGTAAGTGAAATATAACCAGGCTAGCATACCACTCACACAAAAAAAATAAAGACATTTTATGAATTTTCAATTTAGTAGCATTTTTTTCTCTGCAGTATTTGCAGCCAAATATTGGGGGCATGAGAAATATACAAAGAGTATTCAGTTTCTGAACTTTCAGGCATCTGCTAAGCCATGACTGTATGAAAATTAAAACAGTACAGTCAGGACTCAGGATCAGTTGCTGAGGGCAAAAATGTGGCAAGTAGTAGTAAGGAGTAGGACTGGAGTAAGGACAAAAAGTGATAAATTAGTAGTAGTCGTGATTTGCGAAGTCGTGAGGGCAAAAACTGATAGTAGTAGTAGTAGTAGACGGCAGTACCCTACCTTCCAGATCAGATAGTGGTACCAGGTACCACCAAGTAAGTTTGTGACATGAAATACAGTTGCTCTCTGTATTTGGACTATGAACCCACTGATGTTACTTTTTTTTGTCTATTCTGTGCTGCTCATGTGATCATAGTGGCCTGGCCTAGTCCATCCTGACCTGACTTGTTGCAGTTAATTGCTACTTCATGTAGTAGACCCTATTCACAAAAGATTTTCACCACAGGCACAAATTCTTGCAAGTGTTTTGTGCATAGGGCCTGCTCAGAGCAGTCAGTGTATGTTTTATTCAGATATCATATTGGAAATTAAAGTGAGGAATGTTGACTTTGAGAAATGTGAGGCGGCCAGCATTTTCTGGTGTCAAACAGGATCATGTGTCAGTAATGACGTTACCAGCTGAACTGAACAATCGTTCTGAACAGACTCTAGTCAGAGAGCAATTCATGTAATTCGTTGCAATGTTTACAAAAGCAGGCCACATATTTTCTGTGGATTTCCAATATTTCAAAGAATCACCAATCCAGTTGATATTGGGCTCTGCCCGGTACATTTCAACAATGATCTGTGCTGAGGCTGTGTTACAAGAGGCAGATGAAGATGTTACTATAAAATCTTCGAAGTGACTGCAGAGACATGAAGCTGAACTAAGTGACTGTGGGACAGTGCTATGTTTGGCTGGTGGTGAAGAAGAAGATTCATCTACAGTGGCAGAGGAGGAGAGGCAGAAAATGCTGCAACAGTAGAGGATGGGCTACCTGATGCTGTGCTGCTGTGTCATGAAAAAGATTCTGAATGTGGTGCTGCTGTTGTATTCTGTTCCATGACAGCCCGCACCTCGGCAATTATTTCTTGTTTGTTTCTCTTGAAACAAGTGTTATCATCATCACTCAATAGTTGCTTCGATTTGTATCATGGGTACAAGATTGTTGCTTTAATGTAGTACTCAGAATGAAGCATTTTACATAATTTGTCATCTTCTGTGACTTTTTTGAACATACGTCTCGTTAGATCTTGTATTCTGGAGGGCAACCTGCATGTGTCAGCACCACGGGCAGCCTCTGTGACCATGGAACTGTCTTGCTTCTCTAACTTTTCCCTAATCAGATTCAGTCTGAATTTTAACATTTTTATTAGGGGTATCACCTGGCTCAGAGTTGTTGTGTTTGTAGTGACCTCCCTGGTGACTTCTTCAAATGGTTGGAGTAGGAAAATTAAAAACTCCAGCATGGCCCACTGTGGCAGAGTTATATAGACGTCTGTATCACAAATTTTATTTTTTAAGACTCACTTGCTCACTTGGGAACATAAGCAGAAGGCTGGTAAGGACAGAGGTCTGGGGTTATATTCTGTTTTAACTGAAATATTTGAATAGTTTTGTAAGTGAAATTAGTTCTATGTGTTAAAAATTATTACCTTGAGTTAGAACTGTTACTTGGGCTGTGATATTGTAACTTTGGAGGCTTGGGAACAGTTGTTTGGCAGTGATAATTAGAGTGAAATTTAAATGTGTTGTTTGCCTGGTGTTGGTAAGAGCCCTCCACCCACCCTGTTTTGTAGGCTTTCTTAAATACTGAAAAGCCACTGGGGGTTGGGATTGAAGGGCTGAGTATTTCTGTTTGGGACTGAAATTTGAAGCAACAGGAGCTGGTGGGCCTGTGACATCATACGGTACCTGATGTCTGCATACACACACTGTTAGTGGGACTGAACACACACTGGACTATATGTGTTTGTGAGACTTGGGAACTTTATTGCTGGGGTTGAAATTGGGTTTGTAAATAACTGCAGTCAGTATAGAGAGAAACTGTATTCCAGAGGAAAGGGACTGAGAAAATTATAAACAGAGGGGGATAAACAGGGTGGCCATATTCCACCATGGCAGACATCTTCGGAAGGGTTGTGGCTGCACAGGCTGTGGGATGGCAATAATTCTCAATTGGGTCTGGAGAGAGGAGGCTTCCACTCTGTAGACAACTATCTTGTATCAGGAGTGAGGTATATTGGTTAAAGAAAGTAGCTGGGAGAGCTGGGGGTGTCAAGGATAAGGGTGTGGATATAGGCAGCGGAAGGGTGGGGCTGAGGAGGCTGTGAGCAGCTCTGAAATTACAGGACGTTATGTTACAGCAAGCAGGAGGGATATGGGACAGAGGACCCTTAGATAGGGATGTGGACGCTAAGGGAAAGTATGCAGGTGAACATTCTGAATACAAAGAGAGTGAAGGGGAAGAGTCAGGAGGGGCTGTTGTGCAGAAGCCTAAAACAGCAGACTGTGGGAAGGGAGCTCCTAAGGTGAACAGAGCAAGAGGGGAAGAAGAGGGGCAGTTTAGAGGTGCAGTCAGGAGAAACTCGGGTTACTTGATGGAGGCTGACATAGAGTGTCACAATAAATTTGAGCTACTAAGCAACCTAGAGGGGGAGGAAGGGGTTGGTGGAAATGAGGAAACTTTTACAGAGGCTGGAGGGAGGGAGTCGGATACCCATAGGGCATCACAGACCGGCAATGGAAAGGATAGAAATAGTCCCAGAGGAAGGAGAAACATAAATGTTAAGCAAATGGGGAGATGCATATTGCAGACATGAGGAGGAGAGCATGATTGAGAGAAACTGGGAGACAGGAGGTGGGATGGAGCCCCCTCCAGCAGGAGGTCAGTACCAGGATGGGGCCCTAGCTAAAGGGACCCACAGAGAGCCACTGGAGGCAGGGTACTATTACAAGGGAGGATGGCAGTGTGGGAAGGGAAACCATCAGGGCCAGGGTAAATGGATTCGGATAAGAGAGGTTAAAGGGACACCTATTCAGAGGGTTTGAGTTAAGTGGGCAAAATAACGAGGAGGCGAAGGGAGGTGACAGGGGTCTCTAATAAGGCAGGAAGACTCCCATGGAATTGAGATCATAAATAAAGGGGGGAAGGGGTGCTGAGAGGGCATAGTGGAGGTAACCATAAGGATGATGGCGGTGTTAAGGTTCTGTTACTGGGAGACTTGATGATTGGGGTATCCAGTGGGAGGGACAGGGGGTGGATGCCATAGCCAGGTGAAGGTAGTGAGTATCTCTGGGCTGACAGTGCACAGAGCAAAGTTCATGGTGTATGAAATGGTTAGGGATTGTGGAGAGAACCGGATTTCCTGGTGTATTTGGGAACTAATGATCTAGAGGAAAATAAGGTTTTGAAATCCAAGCAAGGTTCAAGAACTTGCCAGAGTCTGTCGGGATAATGGATGCAACATTTCCTTTTGGAGATATTGCCAGTACCAAAAGGCCTCAGTGGAGAAAAAATGAAGCTCACAGAGGTTAATGACTTGCTCAGGAAGTGGGGTGAAGAGAGTGGGTTGGGGTGTTGGGAACTGGAATGGAGTTTGGGAGGATAAGGGACTATATGCCAAGGACAGGCTTCATCTTGCCCCATGGGAAGAAGTCCTTAAACAGGGGATGACTGACTACATTCAAGAAAGGTGGGGTTTAAACTTGTGAGGGGGAAAGGGATAAGGGGGGCTGACCAGAAGCCCTCTCCTACAGATGAGGGGAGTAGCCTTCAAGCCCAAGGGGGGGGAAACAGACTGGGGTGGAGGTTTCAGGAGGAGCAGAGGGAGGATGGAAGTATAAGGAATCTGGGTGGGGTTCGACAAAGAGGATCAGGGATAAGGGGTGGAGGTTGGTGTTAGTAAATGCCAGGAGCTTGGGAAACAAGTTGCCAGAGTTCCAGGCCATGCTGTTCGAGGGGAGGTGGATGTGGCGGCGGTCACGGAGACGTGGGCCAACAAAAACCATGACTGGGACCTAAACGTGTGGGGGTACACTATGCTTAGGAAGGATAGAAAGGAGGGCAGAGGGGGTGGAGTGGCTATGTTAATTGGAGATGACATAGAAATTGCTTGGGTTGAAGAGGCAGAGGGAAACATGGAGGCCTTATGGGTCACCTTACGATCCCCAGCAGGAGATAAGGTCAAGCTGGGTGTAGTATATAGGCCCCCCGGGATGAGTGATGTTTTAGAGGATGGTTTGCTGGACAACATCATTGCCCAGTGTGGACCAAAAGGGGAAGGAGTGGTGTTGATGGGGGACCTCAATATGCCAGGTACAAACTGGGGAACCATGTCCTCTAAGGTGGCCAAGGAGCAGAGGCTGCTGGACGGCTTCCAGGATGTGTTCTGAACACAGCATGTGATGGAGCCCGCAAGGGAGGGGCATGTCCTGGACGTGGTTCTGGCAGAAGGGGATCTGGTAAGGGACCTGGTTGTACAGGACCCCCTGACTGGGAGCGACCACAATACTGTCTGGTTTCAAATAAGCATGGGGGGGGGGTGAGATCTAGGACACTGGCAGTGGACTTCAGGGGGGCAGACTTTGAGGGCATGGGAAATATTCTCAAGGATCACTTGAAGGGGATTACATCAATGACAAGTGTGGAATGGAGATGGGAGGTCATAAAATGGGGACTTCATGAGGCAGTCAGGATCTGCGCTAAGTTGAAACGTAAGGGAGCAAGGTCACATAAACCATGCTGGTGGTCCAGTGAGGTACAGGTAGCAGTCAGAGAAAAGAAGGCGCTCGAAAATATAAAACAACAAGAGGATAGGGATAAGGAAATGTACCATCTTGCATCTAGAAAAGTCACCCATATGGTGAGGGAGCGAAGTCCAGAAAAGAGCAGTGCTGGCACAGGATACAAGGAGGAAAAGGGTTCTTCCAGTACATTGGGGAGTGGAGAAAACTAAGGGCCATCTCAGCAGATTGAGATCAGAAGGAGGGTGGGTGGAAGAGGCGAGGGACCAGGCAGAGGTATTTGGCAGTACTTTGCCCTGAGTTCACTAGTGAGGGGGATGGGATATCTACAAAGTAAGGCATGAAGGGGATAGAAGTGGCAGTGAGTGGGATCAGGGGAGCAACAGAAATGGAGCAAGAGGGAGGGAGAGGTACCCCAGGGGTGTCACATCTGGATAAGGATAAAAAGGCCACTAAGGTGGAGGGGACGGATGATGCTATCTCCACCAAAAGGGTGTGGTTAGCCCTCAAGGCCCTAAAGAAAGACAAATCTCCTGGGCTGGATGGCATTCATCCGAGAGTACTATGGGAATTGGTGGACATACTGGCTGCACCCCTGGCAGAGCTCTTCAACAGGTCACTTGAGACAGGGAGGGACCTAGGGATTGGCGAGAGGCACATGTGGTGCCAATCCATAAAGGTGGGTCGAGGGAAGTACCAGGTAACTATAGACCCATCAGTTTGACCTTGGTGGTGGGAAAATTAATGGAGAGCATACTAAAGGAACAATTGGGGGTGTACTTGGAGGAGGTGGGAGGTCTGGATAGTCGGCAACATGGGTTTGTGCCAGGTAGATCATGTCAAACCAATCTTGTGGAGTTCTATGAATGGGTAACATCCGAACTGGACAGGGGAAAGCCTGTGGATGTATTATTCTTGGACTTCAGCAAGGCGTTTGACTCTGTCCCCCACAATGGTCTGGTGGAGAAACTGATGGGGTTAGGAGTAGGCCCTTTGATGGTCAGATGGATTGAAAACTAGCTAGCTGGATGCACCCAGAGAGTAGTGGTCTGTGGGGAGCTCTCGAACCCTAGAGAGGTTGGTAGTGGGGTACCGCAGGGCTCGGTCCTGGGTCCGATCCTGTTTAATGCATACATATCGGACATCAGGGAGGGTATAGGGTGAAGTGAGTCTCTTCAGGATGACTCAAGATGGGAGCAGTAGTTGAGGGAGAAGAGGGAGGTTGGCCTGCAGAAGGACATGAACACCCTGGAAGCTGGGCTCACACATGGAAATTAAATTTCAATATCACTAAGTGCAAGGTGTTGCATCTTGGTGGAAACCCTAAACACAGGTACACCCTGGGAGGGGAGGCGCTGGAGGCCTCAATAGGGGAAAAAGACCTAGGGGTCATGGTGGATGCATGTATGAATAACTCTGAGCAGTGCAGGAGAGCGGCTAGCAAGGCAAACAGGATGTTGGGCTGCATCGTAAGGGGGATCACCGCTAGGAGCAAGGAAGTGATTCTGCCACTGTACAATGGACTGGTTAGACCACACATTGGGTATTGTGTACAGTACTGGAGACCACACTTGAAGAGGGACATACAGGTCCTGGAGAGGGTACAGAGGAGGGCAACTAAGATGATACGAGGGCTAGGGGATTTGACATATGAGGACAGACTTGAGGAGCTCTGCCTGTTTTCATTGGAGGAGAGGAGAGGCAGGGGGGCACATGATTGAGGTCTTCAAGTACCTCAAGGGAATAAATAGGGTAAACATGGAGGGGATCTTTAGACTAAAGCAGGGAGGTATCACCAGAGGGCATGGTTTGAAGTTGGAAGGTGGAAGGGTGAGGGGGAAAAAGGAGGAGGTTTTTCACTGAGAGGGTGGTGGACCCTTGGAATGCACTGCCTGACGAGCTGGTTCAGAGATCCACAGTGGAGGGCTTCAAGAGAGGGTGGGACAGACACAGAAAGTGGATGTATCAGATGATGGCCTGTCCCAAGGGGGTGGGGATGGATGATAGGGGTTTCTGGAGCACAAGGGATGGGAGGGCCTCGGCACCCGACTAAGGATCTAAGGTTCGAGCAGACTCGATAGACCGTAAGGCCTAATCTGCTGGCAAATAGTATGTTAGATGTACTGCCTGACAGCTTTCTTTTGTTCCAGCAGCCTTTGGAACATATAAAAGGTCGAATTCCATTGAGTAGAAATGTCTTGGATCAGTTTGTGCAAAGGTAAACTGTGCTCCTGCAGTATTTTTTCAAATAGGTGACGGGCTTTGCTTGAGTGACTGAAATGAGTGTGTGACAACCCACCTCTCTCTCTCTCTCTCTCTCTCTCTCTCTCTGGACTGTATTATCTTTCAGAGAGGTGCCTGTCTTTTGGTATCCGCTGATACCATCTGGGTCCTCCAGCACCTACCTTCCCACTTGTACAGAACTGGGAGGTCAAACATGTAACTGCACAAATCAAAGCCTGGTAGTGTGTCTCTCAGGTGGCGGATGCTAAACAGAGTTTGCTTCAGCCAGTGGAAACAATAAATTACCTTAGAAATAATTTAAATTGCAGCCACAACTGTTGAGTAAATAAATAGATCTTTACTTAAGAGAAGGTCAAAAGTAGCATTACAGGATATATATATTTAACACAAGAGGATAACTTTGTTACAGGAAACGTAAACAAATGTTTTTAAATAACAGATGACAAAAGAAAAGGCTATTACTGAGATATGTTATTATTACTCTTACCCTTCCCTATCCATCAAGAGAAACTGGACCCTATGCTATCCGCCAGCTCCCACGGACATAGCTAAAAGGGTAAGCTCCAGTCTTGGCCTCTCGGATGTAACTTCCCTAGCAACTCCAAGAACAACCCCCTATAACTGTCTTTCAGCATCTTATATTCTCTCTTGAGAATAGGTGATTCTTGTTGCTCCTTTGAATGCACCAAACATTTACCATGTATGTGATTATTCCAATCAGATTGAACACCTATCAGTGTCCAATTATATTAATTTCTAACCTATAGTTTATATTTAAGTGATCCAATCCTTTTAAGCTATGCAAGTCTGTGTGTATATGTCCAGTCCCCCTTTGGTTACCCTGTCTAAGATTTACTACTCAGCCCTTCCCTAGATGCTGGTGTACAGTGAAATCCCAGTGCGTTTGTGTGTTTTTTTTTCAGACTGCTAAAAAAATCAGCTGAAAATCCAAGCAATTAACTCCTTCCTTCCCATTTCTTACCCCATGAGTCCTTTAGCATCAGTAACTTTTCTGCATTTAGCTGGCTAAGTGCAACTGCCCCGGAGGTGTGAATTTAAGAGATATTTAAATGAACATAGGGCCAAGCCAATCAAAAGACAGAAGGGGGTGTGAGCTGAGTGAGAGCTGTTGAATGCTTCAGAATTTTTTCTCTGCTGGACTGAGCAATATTGCCACTCAGATGCCTCCCAACTTTCCCAGTTTGCAGCCTCCTAGTGCTTATCTGGGTAAAGTTTTCCTCATAAATTATTTACTTTAGTGTGCTGAGTGAAAGTTTTACTTTTTCATTAGTGCTGTGCAAATTTTTTATTTTTAGCGTGACAGAGCTATTTTGACTTTATTTTTAATAGGACTATTTAGTTTAAAGCCTAATTTTATCGTGAGTGCTTGTTTTCAACAGTTTCCTTCATTTTTGATGCAAATTTGTGTGGGAACCGTCAAATTGGGACAGTTGCCTTGTTTTTTACCTCAGACCTCGAGGGGTTTACCACGAGGCACCTGTTGTAGATTTTAAATTTAAACAGTGCCTGGGGGTTTCCTCTCTAGATCGGCAATTATAAGGAAATCATTTTTGTTATATTACTGGACCTTGGTATCATCTGTGTCCAGACTATCCATAAGGGTCCAGCAGCCACCTGTTCGCAGCTTAGTATTACTGGGTTTCTATTAAAATTGTCACTGGTATAGAACCCAGTTTTACAACCAAAAGAAAAAAAAGGCACTGGTAATAGACAGAGTTTATTAACTGGGGCAGGACTGGCCAGTGGCATTTTCACAGAAACCTGCACTCAGTTCGTAGGTCCATAACTGGTTTGCTTTGCTTAAATTGGCAGACATAGCAGACAAACCTTTGATTATTATGGCTGAGACTAAATTAAAGGCTTCCGATGAGGGGCCATTCAAATGTACTAATACCAAAAACAGAGGTGATTAGGAATCCTCCAGATCTCAGACAAAAACAAAGCTTCCAAAGATGAAGTTCCTCATATTGAAAAATAATAAGAGTGACAAAAAAGGAAGCTTGATCAAGCCTCTGATAGAGTGGCTAAAAAGAAACTCTGTCAAGACAGATATGCTCCCATTGCTCCTGGGAAAGCCAATAGTGAGACAACATGATGCTTAAAGCATATAGAAAAAACAAAACACTTACAAACTGCGCAGGTTCTTCTGTCAGTGCAAGATATGGAAAAAGCATGGCAACTGTTTCAGACCCTTCAAAAGATGGGTCCTTGTTTTACTGGGGCTGCCAAGCACTCTTCCACAGTACTCTCTTCTGTAGACTGTGAGGGTGACGCAGATGATGATCAATTTTATGATGCCTCTGACATGGATTTTGAGGGCCTTGAGCCTCAGGAGTCCCTACACCCTCACCTTGAGGATCCCCCGGGTGACCACGAGGATCCTTCCTCTATATTTACGTTTATACAAAATATGCTGGGCACCCTGGGCCTCCCTACACAGGAGCCCAACCAGGATGTCGATGAAGATGAAGATTAAAGGGAGATTAAGGGTCTTTCATCCTCAAAGACCTTGGTCATCCCTATCTATAATGCATTTAGAAAAGATACCAAGAAGGTGCTTCAACACCCCACTTCAGTATCAGGGGTTGATAAGCAGCTTGAGAGAAAATATAAATTGTCTAAAAGTGGTACCGAGTTCCTGTCTGCACACCCTAGCCATGAGAGTATGGTGCAGCAGGCAGCTTGTGAGAAAGCTCGAGTTTCCTTGTCACCCTCTCCCCGACAATGATTCCAAGAAAATTTACTTTATAGCAAAGAAAATGTATGCCACAGCTTCCCTTCTTCTCAAACTTTCTTCTTACATGGCATTCACAGCCAAATATCAAAAAGCCCTTTGGAAATCTGTCCAGGCTACTGCCCACAGTGGATCAGCTTCTATTCTGCAGGAGCTGGCAGATACGTCAAAAACTGCCCTGGAAGCTACTATGTACCAATTCCACATGGCAGATGATAACAATGATGCAGCCTCTAAGGCGATGGCCCATGCCATCTCTCTGAGACGCTTCACCTGGCATAGAACAACCAGTCTGACCACAAACACTCAGAACAAGGCCATGGATTTTCCCTGTGATCAAAATATGTTGTTTGATTACAGAACCACTGACTACATAAAAAAAGTCGATGAGTTCAAGGCCTCCTGGCAGAGACAGTCATCCAAGCCTAAACCCGCCACCCCTCAGAGATCCCATCACAGGGCAGTAGAGGCAGAAGTTTTGTTCCCAGGCCTTACATTCCCTATCACCAATCAGATTTTAGCATGTACAGGGGGTCTTTCAGAGGCAGGGGCAGAAGGGGCCAAAGAAGAGCCACCTCTACCCAGCCATCTGCCTCTCAGTCTAAGTCTTGATGTCAGCGTCCAGGTTGCCTCCCCATTTCCGGTTGGAGGCAGACTCTCTCACTATCTTCAGCACTGGTCCCTCATCAGGTCAGACAAGTGGGTGCTGGAGATAGTGGAGAAGGGTCTGTCATTACAGTTCAAGCAGCTGCCAGACCTCAAGCATAATCAGGTGTCGAAACCTCTGTCCCCAACACAGATACCACTGTTGGAAATGGAGGTACAAAACCTTCTGGCTTTATGAGCAGTGGAGAGAGCCCCCACCCACGAGAAGGGCAAGACCCTGTACACCAGGTATTTTCTGACACAAAAGAAAACTGGGGAGTGGCGACCCATCTTAGATCTCAGATATTTAAACAAACATCTGAAAAAAACCAAATTCAAAATGGTCACTCTGTCACTGGTCATACAGTCCTTACAGCAGGGAGACTGGCTAGCCTCCCTTGACTTAAGGGCGCTTACTTCCACATACCCATAAGGAGATCTCACAGGAAGTTTCTCAGGTTCAAACTTCCTTTGGGTCACTATCAGTTCACCGCAATGCCCTTTGGTCTGTCTTCGGGCCCAAGCGTCTTTACCAAGTGTCTCTCAGTGGTAGCAGCTCATCTCAGGAGACTGGGTGTCACTCTCTACCCCTATCTGGATGACTGGTTCATAGTAGCAAAGTCTCCTTGCCAGGTCAAGGAATCTCTTTCTGCCACAGAACCAGTCTCTGGGTTTCCTGGTAAATCTAAAGAAATCCCACCCAGAACCCACCCAGCTGCTCACCTTCATAGGGGCCCAGCTGGACACTCAGAAGGGATATGCTTTCCTCCCACAGGAAATAATTCAGTTTCCTTTCAGTGGCAGATTCTTTCACCCAGGGGCAGCCAAGACGTACTAACATACTATTTGCCAGCAGATTAGGCTTTACGGTCTATCGAGTCTGCTCGAACCTTAGATCCTTAGTTGGGTGCCGAGGCCCTCCCATCCCTTGTGCTCCAGAAACTCCTATCATCCATCCCCACCCCCTTGGGACAGGCCATCATCTGATACATACACTTTCTGTGTCTGTCCCACCCTCTCTTGAAGCCCTCCACTATGGGTCTCTGAACCAGCTCACCAGGCAGTGCATTCCAAGGGTCCACCACCCTCTCAGTGAAAAACCTCCTCCTCTTTTCCCCCCTCACCCTTCCACCTTCCAACTTCAAACCATGCCCTCTGGTGATACCTCCCTGCTTTAGTCTAAAGATCCCCTCCATGTTTACCCTATTTATTCCCTTGAGGTACTTGAAGACCTCAATCATGTCCCCCTGTCTCTCCTCTCTCCAATGAAAACAGGCAGAGCTCCTCAAGTCTGTCCTCATATCAAATCCCTAGCCCTCGTGATCATCTTAGTTGCCTCCTCTGTACCCTCTCCAGGAGCTGTATGTCCCTCTTCAAGTGTGGTCTCCAGTACTGTACACAGTACTCAAGGTGTGGTCTAACCAGTCCATTGTACAGCGGCAGAATCACTTCCTTGCTCCTAGAGGTGATCCCCTCACGATGCATCCCAACATCCTGTTTGCCTTGCTACCGCCTCCTGCACAGCTCAGAGTTATTCATACATGCATCCACCATGACCCCTAGGTCTTTTTCCCTATTGAGGCCTCCAGTGCCTCCCTCCCAGGGTGTACCTGTGTTTAGGGTTTCCGACCAAGATGCAACACCTGCACTTGGTGATATTGAAATTTAATTCCATGTGATGCCCAGCTTCAGGGTGTCCATGTCCCTTGCAGGCCCAACCTCCCTCTTCTCCCTCCACTCTGCTCCCATCTTGGAGTCATCCAAAGAGACTCATTTCACACCTATACCCTCCCTGATGTCTGATATGTATGCATTAAACAGGATGGACCCAGGACCCGAACCCTGCAGTATCCCCACTACCAACCTCTCTAGGTTTCGAGAGCTCTCACAGACCACTACTCTCTGGTGCATCCAGCTAGCCAGTTTTCAATCCATCTGACCATCAAAGGGCCACTCCCTAACCCCATCAGTTTCTCCACCAGACCATTGTGGGGACAGAGTCAAACATGCTGAAGTCCAAGAATAATACATCCACAGGCTTTCCCTGTCCAGTTCTGATGTTACCTATTCGTAGAACTCCACAAGATTGGTTTGACATGACCTACCTGGCACAAACCCATGTTGCCGACTATCCAGACCTCCCACCTTCTCCAAGTACACCCCAATCGTTCCTTTAGTATACTCTCATTAATTTTCCCACCACCGAGGTCAAACTGATGGGTCTATAGTTACCTGGTACTTCCTCGACCCCCTTTATGGATTGGCACCACATGTGCCTCTCGCCAATCCCTAGGTACCCTTCCTGTCTCAAGTGACCTGTTGAAGAGCTCCACCAGGGGTGCAGCCAGTATGTCCGCCAATTCCCATAGTACTCTCGGAAGAATGCCATCCGGTCCAGGAGATTTGTCTTTCTTTAGGGTCTTGAGGGCTAACCACACCCTTTTGGCGGAGATAGCATCATCCATCCCCTTCACCTTATTGGTCTTTTTATCCTTATCCAGATGTGACACCCCTGGGGTACCTCTCCCTCCCTCTTGCTCCATTTCTGTTGCTCCCCTGATCCCACTTACTGCCGCTTCTATCCCCTTCATGCCTTGCTTTGTAGATATCCATCCCCCTAGTGAACACAGAGGCAAAGTACTCGGTAAATACCTCTGCCTGGTCCCTCACCTCTTCCACCCACCCTCCTTCTGATCTCAATCTGCTGAGATGGCCCTTAGTTTTCCTCCGCTCCCTAATGTACTGGAGGAACCCCTTTTCCCCTCCATGTATCCCCTGCGCCAGCCGCTGCTCATTACTGGACTTTGCTCCCCTCACCATATGGGTGACTTTTCTAGATGCAAGATGGTACACTTCCTTATCCCTATCCCCTCTTGTTGTTTTATATTTTTTGTAGGCCGCCTTCTTTTCTCTGACTGCTACCTGTACCACACTGGACCACAAGCATGGTTTATGTGACCTTGCTCCCTTACGTTTCAACTTAGCGCAGATCCTGACTGCCTCATGAATCCCCGTTTTATGACCTCCCATCTCCTTTCCACACTTGTCATTGATGTAATCCCCTTCAAGTGATCCTTGAGAATATTTCCCAAGCCCTCAAAGTCTGCCCCCCTGAAGTCCACTGCCAGTGTCCTAGATCTTCTCCCCCCCATGCTTATTTGAAACCAGACAGTATTGTGGTCGCTCCCAGTCAGGGGTCCTGTACAACCATGTCCCTTACCAGATCCCCATCTGCCAGAACCACGTCCAGGACATGCCCTCCCTTGTGGCTCCATCACATGCTGTGTTAGAACACATCCTGGGCTGACCAGCAGCCTCTGCTCCTTGACCACCTTAGAGGACATGGTTCCCCAGTTTGTACCTGGCATGAAGGTCCCCATCACTCCACTCCTTCCCTTTTGGTCCACACTGGGCAATGATGTTGTCCAGCAAACCATCCTCTAGAACATCACTCATCGGGCCTATATACTACACCCAGCTTGACCTTATCTCCTGCTGGGGATCGTAGGGTGACCCATAAGGCCTCCACGTTTCCCTCTGCCTCTTCTACCCTAGCAATTTCTATGTCATCTCTAATGAACATAGCCACTCCACCCCCTCTGCCCTCCTTTCTATCCTTCCTAAGCATAGTGTAGCCCCGTACGTTTAGGTACCAGTCATGGTTTTTGTTGGCCCACGTCTCCATGACTGCCACCACATCCACTCCCCCCACCTGAACAGCACGGCCTGGAACTCTGGCAACTTGTTTCCCAAGCTCCTGGCATTTACTAACACCAACCCCCACCCCTTATCTCTGATCCTCTTAGAAACATAGAAGTTGACAGCAGATAAGGACCGCAAGGCCCATCCAGTCTGCCCATTTCTTTTTCTACCTTATAAATGTGCCATCGGCCTTTGCTCTGTCAGTGGCCTATCTATTCATAGTCATTTGTATTGCTCCCTTATGCTTATCCCATGCCTGTTTGAAGCCCTGTACTGTATTCATAGCCACCACTTCTTGTGGTAAGCCATTCCATGCATCCACCACCCTTTCTGTGAAAAGAATTTCCTCACATTCCCCTTAATCTGCCCCTCTAATCTCATACTATCTCTTGTCCTGCTATTTTTCTTATATTTAAACATGTTAGACTCTTTCACCTTGTTAGTGCCTTGAGATGTTTGAATGCCTCGATCATATCTCTCTCCCTCCTTTGCTCAAGGGTATACATATTGAGCTCTGTTAATCTGTCCTCATATGTCTTCTGATGTAGTCCCTGCACCATTTTGGTTGCCCTTCTCTGGACTGCCTCAATTTGGTTAATGTCCTTGTGAAGGTGTGGCCTCCAATACTGCATGCAGTACTGCAGGTGGGGCCTAACCAGTGTCTTGTAAAGAGGGATTATTACCTCCCTCTTACGACTTGTGATACCCCTACTAATACACCCTAACACCCCCCTAGCCTTACCTACTGCTTTAGAGGTCTGCTTGGATGATTTCAGGTCATCAGTGATGATGATGCCCAAGTGTCTTTCTTCCTTTGTGACTGCTAGCAACTCCCCTCCCAGCCTATAGGTGGCTTCAGGGTTTCTCTTCGCTATGTACATGATTTTGCACTTCTTTGCATTAAATCCCAGTTGCCACTCTTCTGACCATTTTGCTAGTTTATCCAGATCGCTTCTCATTCTGCCCACCCCATCTGGATCATCTACTCTGTTGCAGATCTTGGTGTCATCTGCAAACAGATAAGCCTTACCCTCTAGTCCATCTGCAAGGTCACTAATGAAGATGTTGAAGAGGACTGGCCCCAGGACTGATCCCTGAGGTACCCCACTTGTGACTTGCATCTCTTCTGGCTGTATACCATTTACCACCACTCTCTGTTTTCTGCCCGTCAACCAGTTTGCCACCCAGTTGACCAACTTCCAGACCCAGAGCCACCCAGCTTATTTATCAATCTTCTATGTGGAACAGTGTCAAAAGCTTTGCTGAAGTCAAGGTAGGCAACATCAACTGCTCCCCCTTGGTCCACCACTCTGGTTACCCAGTCAAAGAAATCTATGAGATTAGTTTGACAGGACCTTCCTTTGTAAACCCATGCTGTCTTGGATCCTGTGCCCCTATGGATTCCAGGTGTTGCACTATCCTTTCCTTAAGGAGTGCCTCCATAATCTTGCCCATTACAGAGGTAAGACTGACTGGTCTGTAGTCCCGCCTCCTCCCTGCTACCACTCTTGTGGAGCGGGATCACATGACCCTTCTCCAGTCTTCTGGGACCTCTCCTGTGCTCAGAGACTCACTAAACAGTTCTGCTAATGGCTCTGCTAGTTCACCTTTAGCTGCTTAAGTACCCTGAGATGTATGCCATCAGGTCCCATTGCCTTATCCACCCTGAGCTTAGCAAGCTCTCATAGGACCCTTTCTTTTTGTGAAGGGAGTAGTGCTCACCTCCTCCTCCTGTGTCCATGATGCTGAGCTGTGGGCCCTGCCTACCTTCTCTTCAGTAAATACTGAGCAAAGTATCTATTTAGGATAGATGCCTTTACGGGTCCTCCTCCTCACATGCTCCCTTTTCTCCATTAAGCTGAATATCCCTCTGGACTTTCTCCTTTCACTAATGTATCTATAGAAAGTCTTGTCACCTTCTTTACTGTTCGTGCTAGTGTTTCCTCAGTTTGGGACTTTGCCTTACTGCCTTCCTGCTTCCCTTAGGGCAGTTTGATATGCCTCCTATCTTCATCCACTGTGTTCCCTTATATTTCCTGAAGGCCAGCCTTTTGGCTCTGACCTTTTCTGCTACTGTATTTGAGAACCAAAGTGGTTTCCTTCTTCTTTGCACTTCCTTTTCTGTCTAACACAATGGGATGTTGCTTCAAGTATTGTATCCTTAATGCTTGCCCACTTACCTGTACCCCTCACCTGTGTTTCTTTTTGTCAGGGCTAGCTTAACTCTGTTGGCCATCTTATCAAAGTCAGCTCCTCTGAAGTCCCATATTTTTGCCTTGGAATGGAATGATTTAGATGTAGTAGCCAAATTGAACCATACCATGTGATGGTCACTGGCCCCAGGTGACCTTCTACCTGGAGATCTGTGATCCCTTCCTTGTTAGTCAGTACTAGATCTAGGATAGCCCTGTCTCTTGTGGGTTGCTGTACCAGTTGTTTGAGGCCCTCCCCCTGCAGGGAATCCACTATGTGTCTAGTTCTGGCAGATGTTCCTGCTGGTATTGACCAATCTGCATCTGGCATGTTGAAGTCTCCATTATCAGAACCTCCCTTTAGCTGTCATGTTTTGTATATCTTCTAACAGTAATGTGTCTATGTCCTCCCCTGGTCTGGGGTCTGTAGACAACCCCAGTTCTTATGGCTGTCCCATTTCCTGTTTCAGGGTGACCCCACAGTTCTTCTGGCTCCTTATGTGTATTCTGAATTTCTGTAGCTTTGATATTTTCATTGACAACAGGGCCACCTCGCCTCTTTTGCACCTCGGTCTCTTTGACAATACATAGCCAGGTACTGAAGTCTCCCAAGTGTGGTTACTGGTAAACCACGTCTCACTAATTGCTACTATGTCCAGTTTAGCCTCTGTCATTATTGCCTGCAGGTCTGAGATCTTATTTCCCTGGCTGTGAGCATTTGTGTACATGATTTTCCATTGGCCAGATTTTGGTGTGTTAGTTGTTGGATGAGGTTTGGCATTACCCCTGTGCGCCGTTTGGGGAGACAAACCTTTTCTCTTACCTGGTGATGCAAATGAACTGCAAACATGCTGAATCCCTGTTTGACCACTAGCTGAGGGGGGGTGTTCTTCCCATTCGTATGGGGTGCTGCACCCCTCTCCCCATTTGCTAGTTTAAATATTCTGCAAAGACGTCAAACTTCTGCCCCAATGCACTGACTCCCTCCTTAGTCAGATGCAGTCCATCAAATTTAAAGAACTTTTGCTCCCAGAACTGTTGCCAGTTCCCTACAAATCTGTGTCCTTTTCCTGGCACCAGCCCTTGAGCTACGTTTAGCCCCCTATCTCCCTTCTCTGACCTTCTGTCCATCTGCTCCCTCTCCCAGACTGGCAGGATCTCAGAGAAGGAGATGCCAGATGAAATAGATGATAGTTTGTCACCCAGCCTGGTCAGGTGTTCCTTGGTCTCCACAACTGACTGGCTGGTGAGATCATTAGTCCCTATGTGTACTAGGACATCAATGTTTTCTCCTGCTTTGTGAACAATTTTAGCAATGCGGTCAGTGTCTCTCATGCTGATGTGCCTGGGAGACATCTGATCATTACCCTGGCTGGAGATGGGTATCAACTCCCGAATCATGGAGTCTCCTACGATCAGAAGTTTTTGGATTTCTTTTTGCTTTTTTATTTTGGTTCCTGATTTGGGTGAGTTTTGTTGTGCTAGCTCCTGTGCTGCACTGTCCTACCTGCAGTGTCTTCTGCCTCTTTGTTTGATTTCAGAGATAGTGGCAGATACCTGTTTGTAGTGTTTATATGGTTTTTGGAGGTAATATGTTGGAGAGCAGAGAGTGATGGGGCACCCGATTTGCCCCTTCTAACCATCTGCCAACCTCCTGGACCAACTACCCTCTGCGGTCGAGGTTTTTCTGTTGGATGCTGGGGAAATGGCAGGTGGTTTGAACCCCACCTAGATTCCTTATACTTCCATCCTCCTCTGCTCCTCCTGAAACCTCCACCCCAGCCAGACATTTCCTCAAACTTCTGGGACATATGGCCTTTATGACTGCAGTAGTCCCAGGGGTCAGGTACAGGATGAGACTCCTGCAAGCCTACCTCAGAGCTCGCTGGTCTCAGAGAAGCAACACATTTTCAAAGTTGATACCTATGTCAGAGCAGTTCCTCCAAAACTTGCTGTGGTGGAAGAACCCTGCAAATTTGCATGCAGGGGTTGCCTTTCAAGCTCCTCTTCCCACAAAAGTGATAACCATAGATGCCTCCCTCTTGGGCTGGGGAGCTCATTTAGACAGTGCTTCGGTAAGCAGCAACTGGACTCTCAAAGAGTCACAGTTGCACATAAATCTTTTGGAACTCTGAACAGTCTTACTGGCTCTTACAGCTTTCGCTCGCAGCATAGAAGGGCAGGCAGTTCTAATTTGAAAGGACAACACCACTGCAATGTTCTGCATAAACAAGCAGGGTGGTACCAGATCAGTAATACTCTGTTTGGAAATTTGAAGCTCTGGTCTCTAGCATTCTCCCTTGGAGTCAGCCTCTCAGCTATTCACCTCCTGGGCAAACTCAATACTCTGGCAGATGCTCTAAGCCACATCAGTCAAGGTCATAGCGAATGGACACTGAACAAGCAAGTACTAGCCACAGTGTTCAGGCAGTGGGGCACACCAGATGTGAATCTGTTTGCTTCTCCTCTCAATTTTCAGCTTCCTCAGTACTGTTGCAGGCCCTCCAGTTCTGGGAACACTTCCTCTGGATGCCCTGATCCTGAACTGGTCAGGGAGGTTCCTATAAGCATTTCCTCCCTTTCTCCTGATATTCAGGTTTTTGCTGAAACTCAGACAGCAGCCTGCATCCATGATCCTAGTAGCTCCAGACTGACCAAGGCAAGCCTGGTACCCTCTCCTTCTCTCAATGTCCTGCAACAGGCCCATTTGCCTGCCTCCGACTCGCTCCCTGCTGACCCTTCCTCAGATGGGAGTGCAGTACCCAGACATACACTCTCTTCACCTCAAGGCCTGGTTCTTGAGGAGTTAGAGTTTCCATCCTCACAGTACTCTGAACAGGTCCTTAAGATACTGAGGATGGTTAAAAAACTGAACACTAAGAAGACTTATGCAGCCAAATGGAAAAGGTTTTCCCTCTGGTGCAAAAGCAAAAAGGTCGAACCCATATCAGCTTCAGACCCTCAGCTGCTAGACTACCTGGTATACCTACAGACATGAGGCTTGAAACCATCTTCACTCAAGCTACAACTGGTGGCAATTTCAGCCTACCTTTCGATGGGAAAGAAGAAATAATTTTTTTCCACATTTTTAAACAGTTTTTCAAAGGCCTGTTGCACCTCCAGCCTCCAACCAGGGAGCCTGTTCCTCCTTAGAGCCTGAACCTTTGCATAGATGGGCTTATGAATCCACCTTTTGAGCCTATGTCCATGGCCCACATCAAGTTTGTAACTTGGAAGACCATCTTCCTGGTAGCCATTACGTCTGCCAGGAGGATTTCAGAGCTACAGGCCCTGTGCACTGAGCTGAATTATATCATCCCTCACGATGATAAAATTGAGCTCAGGACAAATAGGACATTTCTGCCAAAGGTGGTTTCAGAGTTTCACTTGAACCAGACCATTACTCTGCCTGTCTTCTTTATTGAGCCATCCACTCCTGGCAAACAAAAGCTCCACAGCTTGGATGTCAAAAGAGCTGTCTTTCACTACCTAAAACATACTAGACAGTCCAGAGGCTTTTCCACTCAGTTGTTCCTCATCTATGGGGATGTACGTAGAGGAAGACCAGCTACCAAGAGAACTATTTCTCATTGGTTAGTCTCTTGTATTAGATTCTGCTATGAGAAATCTGGTCAACGACCTCCAGTGGGCTCAGGGCCCACTCCACCAGGTGCATTGCAGCCTCACTTGCAGCAGCAAGGAACATTCCCCTACTGGATGTCTGCAAAGCAGCTACCTGGAAATCTGTGTGCACCTTTGTGAAACACTACAGTTTGGATGTGCAGACCAGATCTGATGCCAAATCTGGCCAGGTGGTTCTGCAGAGCCTCTTTCCTAAGTAGGTTCTCTGCCCACCTCCCACTTGGTACTGCTGGGTAGTCTGCAGAAAAGTTCCTGATGCTAAAGGACTCCTGGGGTAGGAAGAAAAAATTACTCACCGCAGTAATCTTCTTTCTTCCAAGGGGTCTTTTAGCATCAGTAAGCTCCCAACCTTCCTCCCCTGTTCACCTGTCAGAGAAGGACTTTTATGTCACCTTTTATCAAATTTGGAGTTTCTTATTGATGAGTTTTTAGCTCATGTTGCTGTTGTTTCTATTTCCACTTTTGTAGACATTTGCATGTTTTTTGAATCCTGTTGATTCTTTTTCGGGCATTTGCCCTCGTTTTTTCTTGAAAAAATTCTGAAGTATTCAACAGCTCTCACTCAGCTCACACTCCCTCCTGTCTTTTGATTGGCTTGGCCATATGCTCATTTAAATATCTCTTAAAGGCACACCTCTGGGGCAGTTGCACCTAGCCAGCTAAGTGCAGAAAAGTTACTGATGCTAAAGGACACCTTGGAAGAAAGAAGATTACTGCAGTGATTATTTTTTTCTTCTGTCACAGAGTGCATATTCTTTTACCAGTACTAATGAAAGACTTAATCTCTCTGTCGTCATCCAGAAAACTGTGAACTATTACATTTAAGCAATGTGCAAAGCAGTGGATGTGAACAAAACCCCCTTCCTCCAAGGCCTTCCTTATGTTGGACCCATTATCTGCAACTATAATGCCAACTGACAGTCTTTGTGACATGAGCCATTGCTGTATTGGTTTTTGGAGCTCTTTACTGATATTGTATGAGGTTTGTTCAGATGGAAAATAAAACATTCTCAGAACAGCAAACTGCGATGCTTCACTGTCCCCAGTCCAACATGAATTATTGAAACATGCCCAATGTGCCATGACAGACATGAAGGGTTCAGGCTAACAGCTTGTCCAGATATCTGTTGTGAGATGCACCACCCTCCCAACAGCACTGTACAGCATGCGTCTTAATTTTTTACATACAACGTCATAAAGATCTGGAATCCCTATTGTCAAGAAGTATTTCTGAGATGGTACACTATATCAAGGTTCGAGGTACTCAAGCAACTGCCTGAATCCTATATGTTCAACCATGATATATGGTAGCAAATCAGCAGCTATCATTTCTGAAACTTTTTTGGTTATTGTAACAGCAACAGGGTGAGTCGAGGCATATTTGGCTTTACACTCATATGTTTCTGAGATGGTAAACTGTCTCCTTGAAGGAGGAGGGCTTTTGAACACATGGTCACTTTCAATAATAGTTGGAGGAGTCCTTCGAATGGCAGGAAGTGGTGGTGGAGGTGTAGTGCTGCCGAGGCTGCCACTGCTTTCATCTGTGGGAGTTACCTCTGAATGCATCAAGCTATCACTGTCACTTTCTCTCTGAGACTCACAGCTGAACTTCTTACTTTACTTTGACTTTAGTTTTACAGTGACTATTTATTTTAAACTCTAATTTTATCGAGGGTGCTTAATTTCAATCGTTCCCTTCATTTTTGGACAAATTCTTGTGGGAACCATCGAATTAGGGACAGTTGCTTTGTTTTTTACCTCGGACCTCATGGGGTTTACCATGAGGCACCTGTAGTGGATTTAAATTTTAAACAGTGTTGGGGGTTTTCTCTCTAGATTGGCAATTATGAGGAAACCTTTTTTGTTTTATTACTGGACCTTGATATCATCTGTGTTGTTACATAAACAATCTCAGATAGTAGAGTAAATAATAATACTAATAATACAGATTCTTGTGTCTTCGGAGTCTGCCAAAAAACATTCGCAAACAAGCAAGGAGAACTAATAACGTTTATTATACTACTTATGCCAAGTATGTGACAGAGAAAATCACAAGGGAGATGGATTTCTTACCACTCTCCTGAAGAATGTACATACTCTCCAGTATTTGTAGATCTTAGGTTCTCTAAGATCTTGTTCTCTCTCTCTGCAATCTAGTTCTTTCTGCATGTGAAACTAGGTGCAGAAGCCTAAATACTACAGATAACATCATAGCAACAGAGATTACCTCATAGTTACAGATATGAGAAATATTATGTATTGGCCCTAAGTCAGCTTAATCTGGTTCAAGGTCAGTTGGCATTCATCTGTATCCCCCTCTCCCAGGTCGTGCCTGAAAATAGGCAGGATTTGTCTAGTGCACTTACCCGGTCAACAAAAACTGAATAAATAAAAAAAAAATGTCTCCATTGGATGATGACTTAGGAGACAGAATTACTAATGAGTATCATATGAGACAGAATATGCTTCCATTAGCATTATAGCTTGGACAAAAGAAATGCTGACTGGTTCAAACTATAGGTGGCATTTCTTGTTTATGTTTAATATGTGACATAACAAAGGATTTCTCTGTCAGCTTGCTTAGACAAAGAGAAGTGCTGACAGGGCTCTATTACACATGGCATATCTGCCTGAGTGTAAAACACACACTACATATAATTATATGAGAATATAAGTACACAATAATCACTGATGATCCCTCAGAGTCATCTTATAAGTGATTAGGTAAAGTATATATGGAATATATATGAAAGACAAACTTAATCTAGATAAATGAATTATAGTGAGGTATAATGAATCATGCATGATAAACATTAACATATATTAGCAGCAAAGCATATTACTAGCACTCGTGCTTATATGATGGGTGTCTATATCTATATGTTAGTGCAAAATAGCAGTATCACAGTATAATAGACTAGGAATACAGTGTGAGGTGTATGTGAAGTGTATGTGGGATGATAGGGGGCATAACCCAGGCGTAACAGCCCCCTCTTTGTTGCCCTATTTGCAAAAGTGGCAACACAACAAAAAGATGTCAGTTAGGCACCATTCATCTACAGGCCCAAGGCATGAGCCTGATAGAGGAAATTAACTGGTCACAGTGGTGTTTCAAGGTTTTCCTTAAACAACAAAATGTAATTATAAGGGAAAATGTTAGTAAACCTTGTATTACTATAAACATTTGGAATAAAACTTCACAATGGGGTTTTCCAATATCAAAACAATCAGTAAATACTGTTATATATCATGTGTGTATCGGTCCTATTGGGAAGAAATTGAAGAGACAAACTTAAAGATCAACTGCAAAGCTGTTAATTGTTTTACCCTTTATCTTTTCACAGGTATTGGCTGTGTAATAAAAATATCTACTAAAAACCATGTGTCTGGGAGTTTTTCTTTGAAAAGGTGGATATTTTACAACTCAGCATGTTTTACTACCTGATCTTTCAGTGCCACTCAGTTAAATTTTTTTCTCCGTACTACAGCATTCTGGCTGTTCATAACGTCATTCATGGAGTGATGTCAGCTTTGTCTGTGCCAGCTATTGTCAGATCCGGAGCGCGAGCTATCATAAGCTGTCACGAAGCAAATCAGCAGCTGTTTATTTTTTTATTCATGGGCATAATTTGTTTTTAGTAACAGACAGCATGATTTTTCTGTAAAAAAATTGTTAGTTCTAATACGGGAGTGGATCAGTTAATTCACCGCAATTCACTGTGCACGTGGGTGGATTTAAATATATTCTTCAATTTTTTTCTGTTCAGGATCAGGCAGCACATCAAAAGCATACACATAATCCCTCCTCATCCTGCTCATTGACATGTTTCCTAAATGTAAATTTTAACCTATCGTTATCCCTATGAGCAACTCTGTATTTTATTAACCCGTCGGCTCAGCGCTATTATGAATTCTTTTAAGGACCATTTTGTTTAAATGCTGCATCAATTGTAGTATTTTTAAAAATAGAACAGCCCTAGTTTGGCTCAGTTATTTGCTGTCTATGTAGAGTTGGCTGCTGAGTTGAATCTCTCACTAGCTCTCAATTGTTCCATAACTAAAACACTGACAGATAAATTGTTGTGTAGAGATAGTTGGCATTACTATTGATAATTATTTTGTTAGATTTTGTTTTCTATGAACAAAATCTAACAGAACAACATTAGGCAATTTACTTATATTTTGTTTTTTCGATGTGCATTCTGTGTGTGTGTGTGGGGGGAGCGGCTAGGTTGCATGAAAATGACAGAAAAAAATCATAACATAAATGAGTTTCTCAGGGTAAATGCTACATGAGCCATAATTGCATGTTCTCCCACTCTGGACCTTGTAATCTGAGCATTGCTTGCTTCTTTGACTATGCACTGCTTTTTTCTAGTCGCTTTTGTCGGAATTTAGCGATGCAGTGTAAGTCACAGAAAATGCTAGTCTATTTATATTGATTGAACCTATACATATGGTCTCTCACGGTGCATCTGCCAAAATGCTGCTTACACTGCCTTTCTGACACTCCTAGCTGATGATATGTAGACTCATCTTATAGAAAGTCTAGCTTGCCAGATCATTATGTGTGCCTGCACAGCCAAAGTGCTACAGCTGGCTCGAGCTGTTTAAAACGGGTACCATGAAATATTTTCACCAATACACTCTCTTTCCTCTCAAACATTTGCACTGATCATGTGCGAAATGTAAGATGCTGCCTATGAGTTACATGTGTTCAGGATCTCGCACAGCATTACTATCCTTGATTTGCCTGTAGTATTCATGCTGTCTATTTCATATATAGTTTGAGAGGAAGAGAGTGTATTGGTGAAAAATATTTCATGGTACCCATTTTAAACAGCTCGAGCCAGCTGTAGCACTTTGGCTGTGCAGGCACACATAATGATCTGGCAAGCTAGACTCTCATAAGATGAGTCTACATATCATCAGATATGAGTGTCAGAAAGGCAGTGTAAGCAGCATTTTGGCAGATGCACGGAGAGACAATATGCATAGGTTCAATCAATATAAATAGACTAGCATTTTCAGACTTACACTGCATCGCTAAATTCGACAAAAGCGACTAGAAAAAGCAGTGCATAGTCAAAGAAGCAAGCAATGCTCAGATGACAAGGTCCAGAGTGGGAGAACATGCAATGTGGCTCATGTAGCTTATTCTGACATACTCATTTATGTTATGATTTTTTTCTGTCATTTTCATGCAACCAGCCGCCCCCCACACACACAGAATGCACATCGAAAAACAAAATATAAGTAAATTGCCTAATAGTTAGTTTTTCTGTTAGATTTTGTTCATAGAAATGAAATCTAACAAAATAATTATCAATAGTAATGCCAACTATCTCTACACGACAATTTATCTGTCAGTGTTTTAGTTATGGAACAATTGAGAGCTAGTGAGAGAGATTCAACTTCAGCGTGCCAACTCTACACAGACAGCAAATAACTGAGCCAAACTAGGGCTGTTCTATTTTTTAAAAAATACTACAGATTGATGCAGCATTTAAACAAAATGGTCCTTAAAAGAATTCATAATAGCGCTGAGCCGACGGGTTAATAAAAATACAGAGTTGCTCATAGGGGATAACGATAGGTTAAAATTTACATTTAGGAAACATGTCAATGAGCAGGATGAGGAGGGGATTATGTGTTATGCTTTTGATGTGCTGCCTGATCCTGAACAGAAAAAAATTGAAGAATGTATTTAATCACCCGTGCACAGTGAATTCGGTGAATTAACTGATCCATTCCCTATTAGAACTAACAATTTTTTTAACAGAAAAATCATGCTGTCTGTTACTAAAAACAAATTATGCCCATGAATAAAAAAATAAACAGCTGCTTATTTGCTTCGTGACAGCTTATGATAGCTCGCGCTTCGGATCTGACAATAGCTGGCACAGACAAAGCTGACATCACTCCATGAATGACGTTATGAACAGCCAGAATGCTGTAGTACGGAGAAAAAAATTTAACTGAGCGGCACTGAAAGATCAGGTAGTAAAACATGCTGAGTTGTAAAATATCCACCTTTTCAAAGAAAAACTCCCAGACACATGGTTTTTAGTAGATATTTTTATTACACAGCCAATACACGTGAAAAGATAAAGGGTAAAACAATTAACAGCTTTGCAGTTGATCTTTAAGTTGCTTGTATGTATATTAAAATTAAGTAAAAATTCAGATAGAGCATCAAGACAGTTAGGACTAGACTTAATGGTATCTGGTTCTGGGATGGGAACAGGTGTGTTACCATATACCTATTACCTGTTTAGGGAGTAAAAATTGAAGTTAGAAAAGTTCACTTTGCATAACTTTTAGTCCATATCAGAAGAATGTATAGTTGGTCACCACACAATGTTCCACGTCAGCAGAATATACCACCTTGAAGGATGACATTTTTGAGTTGGTAAGTCAGACAGGACATGAAATGTCAATGTCCACAAAACATACACTACAAACAGTTCCAGGGATAAATCCGATTTCTTCAAGTGTTAGATGAAGATTCATAGTTCAAATTTGATGCATTCAGATTTTCCAAAGGTAGATCAAAATGTTCAGTAGGCTGCAGTATTTTCAGAGGCCTCAGCAGGGGCTGCATTAGATTGCACATTGAGTTTTACAATGGAATAGCAACAGTGTTCAGTTGAAGATGATCACATGGCTGCACAAAGTGTAAAAGTTTATGACAGTACTCAGTGTGTATGAGGTGCCAGCCAGGCTATGAAAACAAGCAGTGAAGAAAATGGATTTCTTGATTGTAGATCAAATGAAGAAGAATCTTCTTGCTGAAGTTAGAGGATTGCCCCCAACCCAGACTTGCTTCATAGTATGCATAACAATGAGCTTGATTGTAGAATCTTAATTGACCGGACCTAATACAGTTTATTTGAAAGTTCACAAGTGGAAGCCTACTTTCACTTTTTAGGCCAGTATTTACAAGTTGGTAAGACAAGTTAGAAAATGTCACATCTGCATAAACAGTGGTGTTCCTTTCAGGTACAACAATCAAAGTTTAGAGTCAGTCACGATTCCAAGATCTCATAGTAAACAAGGAAAGGTGGTAGTTTCAACCTTTTCATGATAAAAGTTCCCATCAAGTTGACCAATAGAATGGACAGTTGCCAGATGATCAGAGATGGATGTTGCCAGATGAAGATGCACCAATGACACTGGAGAGTCACAAATATGGCTTCCTGGATTGTGCAGGAATCCATTTCAAAACATGGAGCAATACGGGTGTGTGTGGTGACATATCCAAGGTTCCTTGCTATTGACAAGGGAATAGTGCTAGATTCAAATAAACATTTGTTAACACATGCAATAGAAGCGCATAATGTGGCAATGCTACTGACCCATAAGTCTGTCATGTATGAGATCAGGATATGTCCTAATTCCAGATCCTGGATGAGATAACCAAAGGGTTGTAAGAACATAATAGCCATAGGCAGTGCAAAGGATTTTCCTAGCTATGCAATGCTCATCTGCTTCCTTAATATGAGCAGAAAATAGTTCAACAACATGAACATTTGTCAGGTCAAATCTCTTCACAGTATCCTTAATACTGTAAATGTAAATCATTCTTAATGAGCAAAATGATGTACACCATGCAATGGGGGGGGGGTATGATATTATATTTCATACTATTATGAACCTTTAACATATGTGCTTGAATAATGGCTATATTAGCCCTATTTCAAATAGATGTGTCAGAGCCAAATAGGCCCGAGTCTAAACCTGTGTTTTTTTGTTTTTTTAAATAAGAAAAATAAAAACAAAATGCCTAGTGCATTTGGGTAGGTTTACTGTTAAATGTACCACTAGCGGTCAGGATGTAAAAATCATGTGTGTGTGGTGCATGCATGCTATCAGTCCCTGTATAGGGGATCATTAATGAGTACCTGATATGTGTGTGATGCTATCAGTCCCTGTATAGGGGATCATTAATGAGTACCTGGTATGTGTGTGTTGCTATCAGTCCCTGTATAGGGGATCATTAATGAGTACCTGGTATGTCTGTGTTGCTATCAGTCCCTGTATAGAGGATCACTAATGAGTACCTGGTATATGTGTGTTGCTATCAGTCCCTGTATAGAAGATCACTAATGAGTACCTGGTATGTGTGTGGTGCTATCAGTCCCTGTATAGGGATCATTAATGAGTACCTGGTATGTGTGTGTTGCTATCAGTCCCTGTATAGGGGATCATTAATGAGTACCTGGTATGTGTGTGTTGCTATCAGTCCCTGTATAGAGGATCACTAATGAGTACCTGGTATATGTGTGTTGCTATCAGTCCCTGTATAGAAGATCACTAATGAGTACCTGGTATGTGTGTGGTGCTATCAGTCCCTGTATAGGGATCATTAATGAGTACCTGGTATGTGTGTGTTGCTATCAGTCCCTGTATAGGGGATCATTAATGAGTACCTGGTATGTGTGTGGTGCTATCAGTCCCTGTATAAGGGATCATTAACGAGTATCTGGTATGTGTGTGATGTTATCAGTCCCCGTATAGGGGATCATTAACGAGTACCTGGTATGTGTATGATGCTATCAGTCCCTGTATAGGGGATCATTAACGAGTACCTGGTATGTGTGTGATGCTATCAGTCCCTGTATAGGGGATCATTAATGAGTACCTGGTTTCAAACAACATGAAGTCTTGCTATATTATGACAATTGCAGTATGACCGCAGGTTAGAACTGCTCCGGAGGTGAAATAGTTAACTTTCCATGTAGGCATGGAACTTAGAGCGCGAGCTCGGTTGAAAACTCTGTCTGTTGTGCTTCAAAGGCAAACTATCAGATTCTTTACTCCGCCTCACTGAACAGTCGCTCCGGAGATTTCTCCTTCTGCTCGGTTCATTTTGTCGGTTTAAAAGTATTATTTTTCGGTTTTTAGCCGAAATTAAACCACAACCGGTCGGTTCAAGCTCTGTCTGTGGTAATGTAAGTAGCAGATAGGTTTTACATTTACTTTTTCTGTGTGGAACTTGTAATTTGTTATCGGTTCAGTTTGAACCAATCAGGTTGTATTTAAATCTACTAGTCCTTTTTTAGAGTGCGGTTCCCGGTTCTTATCGGTTCTAAAAAAAACGGATTTTATTACGTTTTTTTCCATGACCCGTGACACGGTTGGGAACCGATAAGGGTGTCTTGCTTGGTGGATTGCCATAAATGGGCAAGTTGGTTAGGCTGGCATTATGTCCGAGAAACCCAAAAAAAAAACCGGACCCACTGGGTTTCAACACTGTAGTGTTTGTGGGGAAGCTTTTGCTAAGGCTGACCCACACACCACATGTGTCTATTGTCTGGGGTTTGACCACCTCAATTCAGACTGCCAGATTTGTCACAATTTCCCTGCTGCCACCATAGATAAGAGAGTTGGTAGGCTCAGGGAAAGAGAGGCCAAAAAGTTCGCTGACCCGGATGGCCAGCCCGGTTCAGTACCAACTGAACCGGAGGTAGTGCCCTCTGACCAGGGCAATACTTCCTCGGGCAAACGAAGAGCCAGTTCTGAGGAGCCGGTTCCAGCAAAAAGGACTAGACAGTCAGCTAGTGTAGAGCCAAAAGTTCTCTCCCCAACTGCTGAGGAAATAGCTAAAGCAATTAAAATTGTCCAGTCTCTCTCTCTGGTTCCGACCGAACCGACACCTTCAGGTAAGCGTTCGGTTCGGCCGGTTCCACCGGTTCAAGATTATAATTTTGAGGATTTTTATGAACTGGGGGAGGGGGAAGAGGAATATGAGGAGAGTGAATATGGTTTTGAAGATCTGGATGTGCCCTATCGATCGGACATCTCTCCAGATAGACCCCTAAGGGTTTCTCCTCCAAGACTTTCTGAGTCCCTTCTCATTTCATGTTTTATAAAAAGTTGCTGAAACTCTCAGTTCCCTGTTGAGGAAGCTGTTGATGACCAAGAGGAGCCAGACTATGTAGAAATGATGGATATTCCAGAGTCTAGGAGACTGTCTATTCCTTTGCATAGATCTTTTGGAAACAGACAGTAAAAGTTTTAAAACTCCTCACACTATACCTCCTGTGGATAAAAGGATGGACAAGAGGTATACCTTATCGAGCTCTGACACTGATTTCCTCACTCAACAATGCAGCCATGTGGGGTAGTGCAGGCTGCAGCCTGTGACAAGGCTAATATTCCCTAGCTTCACACCCCTGAGAAGGACTCCAGGAAGATTGATGCTATGGCAAAGAAACAGTACATGGCAGCATCTTTGGGACTCAGACAAGCAAATTATATGGCTTATGCTGCTAGATACCAGAAATCCAGATGGGATACTGTGCTGGCCCTAGCAAACAAGTCCCTGACCAGCTTGCCAGGGGCGGAACAGGTGGCTATGGATGGTATTGAGGCATCAAGGTGCAATTTCATGCTGCAGTAGACTCTAATGATGTTTCATCAAGAGTCATGGCTACATCTGTGGCACTTCACAGGATGGCTTGGCTCAGATGTACTACCCTGTCTCAGGATACCCAGTCTAAGGCCATGAATTTTTCCTGTTGTGGAAATTCTCTGTTTGAGGAGCAAACAGAGAATTACATGAAGAAAATGGATGAATATAGGACCACCTATAGGAGTGCACAGGCCAAGGAAAGGCAGGCCACTCCTCAAAAGCAGCTTCCTAGAGGCAGGGGCAGGCCTTTACATTGGCCTTTTTACCAAGCCCAAGCTTCCTCCTCCATCTATGCTCAGAGGGGGTTCTTTAGAGGGAGAGGCAGACGGGGTACAAGCAGGTCTGCTTCCACCCCTCAGCCCAAAGCTCCTGCCAAGCAGGCACCCTGATGGGATTGCCAGGGCTGATTCTCCTCTACCTGTAGGGGCAGGCTGGCTTACTTTGTCCAGGACTGGAAGTCTTTAACATCAGACAAGTGGGTCCTGGAAGTAGTAAGCCAGGGACTGATTCTCAGCTTCAAAAAATTTCCAAAGCTGAGAACCAGATCTTTTCCACCTGCAACTCCATCAGAGGCACTTGCCCTAGAGACAGAGGTCTCTACCCTCCTGGCTCTCAGAGCTGTGGAAAGGGTTCCTCCCCTACACCAGGGCAAAGGTTTGTACTCCAGGTACTTCCCTTACCCCAAAAAAGACAGGAGAATGGCGGCCCATCCTGGATCTCAGATATTTAAACAAGCACCATTTAAAGCCAAAGTTCAAAATGGTGACTCTGGGAATTATCCTACCCTCTCTAAGGCCAGGGGACTGGCTAGCTTCCCTGGACCTCAAGGATGCCTACTTCCATATTCCCATCAGAAGCTCCCATCAGTACATCAGGTTCGAGGCTGCCTCAGGCCACTACCAGTTCAGAGCAATGCCCTTGGCCTCACTTCTGCCCCAAGGGTATTCACCAAATGTCTGGCAGTAGCAGTTGCCTACCTAAGAAGGCAAAAGATTGCCATCTTTCCTTACCTGGACGATTGGCTCACAGTAGGCCAGTCCCCAGACCAGGTCAAATTACGCCTTCAGATAACGCAGCAACTGCTTACCTCTCTAGGTTTCCTTCTGAATCCCTCAAAGTCAGTTCTGGAGCCTGTCCAGCTTCTTACCTTCATAGGTGCAGAACTGAACACACAGGAAGCCAGGGCCTTCCTTCCCCTAGACAGGGCAAAGACCCTGGTCTCCCTGGCCTCCTCATTTACCCTGCAGGTCTCTCGGCCAGCAAGGCATTTTCTGCAGCTCCTAGGACACATGGCTGCTTCCACAGCAGTTGTGCAGGGAGTAAGATTTCAGATGAGGGACATCCAGTTCCATTTGAGAGCTTTTTGGTCTCAAAGAAAGGATCCTCTTACCAAGTTGATCCCAGTAACTCGAACCCTGATCCAAGCCCTACAGTGGTGGCAGGATCAGACCAACCTGAGACAAGGGGTTCCTTTTGTCACTCAGTCTCATTCTCTAATCCTTACTACAGATGCGTCCCTCTTGGGCTGGGGAGCTTACATGGGTGACCTCACCACCCAGGGTCTATGGTCTCCCCAGGAATCCCTGCTCCACATCAACCTGTTGGAGCTCAGAGCAGTTTTTCTAGTACTTCAAGTTTTTCCAAATCTGTTCAGAACAAAAGTATTCAGGTCAGAACAGACAACACCACTACAATGTGTACATCAACAAGCAAGGGGCACTCGGTCTCTGACCTTGTGCACCGAGCGATGAGACTGTGGTCTCTGGCTTACTCCTGAACACCTCTCTTCACGACGGTTCACCTCCCAGGCAAGGACAATGTCCTGGCAGATGCTCTCAGCAGGATTTCCCAGGGCCACCACGAATGGTCACGATATCCCTGGTCTTGGAGTAGTATTTGCCAGATGGGGCACCCTGAGATAGATCTTTTGCAGCCCCAGACAATCACCAACATCCTCTTTTTGCTGCAGGCCCCAGTGTTGGGCTCTCTCCACTAGATGCCTTAGCCCTCAGTTGGGAGGGGAAGTTTCTCTATGCCTTCCCTCCCTTTCCTCTCCTGTTCAAAGTGCTAGTCAAAATCAGATCCCAATCCTGCAAAGTCATTCTGATAGCTCCGGATTGGGCCAGACAGCCCTGGTATCCACTCCTGCTGTCCTTAGCAGTCCATCCTCCCCTGTGCCTTCCCAGGAATCACAATCTGTTAACCTGAGCCCAGGGAAGGGTCTGGTACCCAAATCTCAAATCTCTCAATCTCAAGGCTTGGTTCTTGAAGAGTTAGAGTTTGCTGATTTACACCTTTCCCAAGGTGTAATGGATATATTGAAGGCCTCAAGGAAGCCTTCCACCAGGGCTACTTACAATTCCAAATGGAAAAGGTTTTCCATATAGTGCTCAGAAAACATATTTCCCAGTCTCTGCTGATCTACCCACAGTCCTGGATTATATGGTCCACCTGAATTCTTTGGGGCTGAGACCAGCTACCCTCAAGGTGCACTTGGCAGCTGTGTCTGCTTTATTTCAGCAGGTAAATCCTCTTCTCTTTCAGCTCATCCTGTATTTTCCAAGTTTTTAAGGGTTGTTTCACCAACCTCCATTCAGAATCCTGCCCCTGCCTGGGATCTTAATGTTTGCATTACTCAGCTTACAAACCCCTTGAGCCCTTGTCTTCAGCTGAGCTCAAGTACTTGACTTGGAAACCTGTGTTTCTGGTAGCCATCACCTCTGCCAGACGCATAAGTGAATTACAAGCATTGTCAGTGGAGCAGGAGTTTATCTCTTTTCACAGAGATAAGGTGGTCCTTCGGACTAACAGAAAGTTCCTGCCTAAGGTGGTTTCAGATTTCAACCTTAATCAATCTATTTCTCTTCCAGTGTACTTCACTGACCACTCCTCCTCTGGGGAGAGGAGGCTGCACAGCCTAGATGTGAAGAGAGCCCTTAGTTACTACATAGAGCGTACCAAGGGTCATAGGTTTGACTCCCTCCAAGTGTTCCTTACCTATGGTGAAGTTGGTAAAGGGAAGCCAGCCACTAAAAGATCCATTGCCAGGTGGATTGTCTCTTGTATCCAATTCTGCTACGAGAAGTTGGGTAAAGTTCCTCCCTCAGGCCTGAGGGCTCACTCTACCAGAGGTACAGCTGCTTCTCTGGCTGCTGCCAGAGACATTCCTATTCTAGAAATATGTCAAGCAGCTACCTGGAAAACAGTTCACACTTTTACCAAGCATTACTCCCTGGACATCCAGGCTAGGGTGATGCTCGGTTTCTAACACAACCGTGCTTCAGAGCCAATTTCTAAGTAGGTTCTGTCCCTCCTCCATGGGGGTACTGCTGTGTAGTCTGCAATTGTCATAATATAGCAAGACTTCATGTTGTTTGAAGAAAAATTACTCACCTTAGTAATGTTGTTTCTTCTAATGGAGTCTTGCTATATTATGACCTCCTCCTGCCTGCCTCTCAGAACCTCTGTTTTGAGATGTGGGTGGGCAGTACAGGGTTGGCATTTTTTTGATGCCCACCTTGTTGTTTTCACCTACCTTTTTGGGTGAATTGGTGTTGTGTTTTTGCATTTTTGGGTCTCCTGACTTGAGTCTTTGTTTTAGGCCAAACAATGAGTGTTTATGTTAGTAGCCAGTTGGCTAGTGTAGGTTTACAGCTTCCACACAGAACCTTAGTGAGTTTTAGATCGTAAAGATCTGACAGTTTGCCTTTGAAGCACAACAGACAGAGTTTTCAACCGAGCTCGCGCTCTAAGTTCCATGCCTGTATGGAAAGTTAACTATTTCACCTCCGGAGCAGTTCTAACCTGCAGTCATACTGCAATTGTCATAATATAGCAAGACTCCATTAGAAGAAACAACATTACTAAGGTGAGTAATTTTTTCATGTGTGTGTTGCTATCAGTCCCTGTATAGGGAATCATTAATGAGTACCTGGTATGTGTGTGTTGCTATCAGTCCCTGTATAGGGGATCACTAATGAGTACCTGGTATGTGTGTGTTGCTATCAGTCCCTGTACAGGGATCATTAATGATTACCTGGTATGTGTGTGGTGCTATCAGTCCCTGTATAGGGGATCATTAATGAGTACCTGGTATGTGTGTGGTGCTATCAGTCCCTGTACAGGGGATCATTAATGAGTACCTGGTATGTGTGTGATGCTATCAGTCCCTGTATAGGGGATCATTAATGAGTACCTGGTATGTGTGTGATGCTATCAGTCCCTGTATAGGGGATCATTAATGAGTACCTGGTATGTGTGTGTTGCTATCAGTCCCTGTATAGGGGATCATTAATGAGTACCTGGTATGTGTGTGTTGCTATCAGTCCCTGTATAGGGGATCATTAATGAGTACCTGGTATGTGTGTGTTGCTATCAGTCCCTGTATAGGGATCATTAAGGAGTACCTGGTATGTGTGTGTGTTCAAACAACATGAAGTCTTGCTATATTCTGACTATTGCAGTTAGCCCCAGCCTTTAAACTGCCCCAGAGAACAAAGGGTTAACTTTTCTATGCAGAGCATAGAATGCTGAGCTTGAGCTCGGTTGAGATCTCTCTCTGGAGCCCTTTGAAATCTAACCATCAGATTCTTTACTCCGACTCACTGAACAGTCGCTCCGGAGGTTTCTCCTTCAGCTCGGTTTGAAGTCGGTTACAGTCTCGGTTAAATTGTCAGTTTTAAACTGAATTTATTCCACACAGTCGGTTCAGTCTCTGTCTGTGGTACCGTGAGTAATAGATAGGGTTTGTTCTGTTTTTCTGTGTGGAAATTGTAAAGTGTTAGACCGGTTCGGCTGAACCGATCACTTGTTGTGAATCCTTGTGTTTTACTTTAGAGTGTGGTTACTGGTCCTTATCAGTTCTTAAAAAAAACGTGTTTTAAACATTTTTTTACAATATATGTGACACGGTTAGGAACCGATAAGAGAGTCTTGCCTGGCGGTTGCCTTAAAAAGGGTAAGTTTGGTTAGGTTGGCCATGTCTGAGAAACCCAAGAAAAAAACCTGGCCCACTGGGTTTCAATACTGCAGTGAGTGTGGGGAGGTCTTTGCTAAGGCCGATCCCCACACCACCTGTGTTTATTGTCTGGGGTTTGATCACCTCGATTCAGACTGCCAAATTTGTAAAAATTTTCCTAAATCTACCCTTGAAAAGAGATTAGGTAGACTGAGGGAAAAGGAGGCCGAGAAGTCCGCTGACCCGGATGGCCAGCCCAGTTCGGTTCCGACTGAACCAGAAGGAGTGCCCTCTGACCAGGGCGATACTTCTTCGGACAAGAGGAGAGCCGATCCTGAGGGGTCAGTTCCTACAAAGAGGAAACGCAAAGAAAAATCGACTGGTTCGGATCCAGAGGTTCATGTTCCGACCGCCGGAGAGATAGCCAGAGCGATTCGGATTGTGGAATCGCTTCGTCCGGTTCCGACCAATCCGGCACCTTTTGGCAGGGGTTCGGTTTGGTCAGTTCTCCCGGTTCAAGATTATACCCCTGAAGATTTTTATGAACCGGAGTTTGAGGAGGAGGGGGAGTTTGCAGATGATGGCGATGATGGTGAAAGTCTGGATGTGCCTGTGGAACTGGACATCTCCCAAGACAGACCTTCTGGTGTTTCCCCTCCTAGGCTTTCTGAGTCGCCCTCTCATTTTCTGTTTTACAGAAAAGTGGCTGAAACCCTCCAGTTTTCTATGGAGGAGGCAATGGAGGATCAGGAGGAGCCTGATTTCGTGGAAATGATGGACAACCCAGAGTCCAGGAGACTGTCTATTCCCCTTCACAAATCCTTTGGGAAGCAGACACAAAAAATCCTGAAGTCTCCCAATTCTGTACCTCCTGTTGACAGAAGGATGGACAAGAGGTACACACTATCAGGCTCAGATATGGAGTTTTTATACCAGCAATGCAGCCATGTTGGGGTAGTGCAGGCTGCTGCCTGTGACAAGGCAAACATTCCCTTGGCTTCATACCCCCCAGACAGAGAATCCAGGAAGATTGATGCCATGGCAAAAAAACAGTACATGGCATCTTCCTTGGGTCTCAGGAAGGCGAATTATATGGCCTATACAGCCAGGTACCAGAAGTCCAGGTGGGACACTGTACTGGCACGGGCTAAACAGGCCTCCCCCCAGCTAGCCAAGGAGCTGGAGAAGGTGGCTGCAGATGGGATTGAGGCATCAAAAGTACAGTTTCATGCTGCTGTGGACTCCAATGATGTGTCATCAAGAGTCATGGCTATATCTGTGTCTCTTCGGAGAATGGCTTGGCTCAGATGTACTAGCCTCTCACAGGACACCCAGGCTAAAGCCATGGATTTTCCTGTAGTGGGTAATTGTTTGGGAAGCAGACAGAGAATTACATGAAGAAAATGGATGAGTACAGGACCACTTACAGGAGTGCTCAGGCCAAGGAGTGGTAGGCAACTCATCAAAGGCAGCAGTCTAGGGGCAGGGGCAGGCCTTTTCATAGGCCTTTTTACCAAGCACAGGCCTCTTCTCCCTTTTCACAGAGGGGGTTCTTCAGAGGGAGAGGCAGAAGGGGGATGAGCAGGGCTGCATCCACTCCTCAGCCTAAGGCACTTGCCAAGCAGACACCCTGATGGGTCTGCCCGGGTCAACTCTCCTATTCCAGTAGGGGGCAGGCTGGCTTACTTTGTCCAGGACTGGATGTCTATTACCTCAGACAAGTGGGTCCTGGAAGTAGTAAGCCAGGGACTGGTTCTCAACTTCAAAACATTTCCAAAGATGAGAGCCAGATCTTTTCCACCTGCAGGTCTCTCAGAAACCCTTGCCCTAGAGGCAGAGATTTCATCGCTTCTGGCCTTAAAAGCCATAGAGAGAGTTCCTACCCTACACTGGGTTAAAGGTCTGTACTTCAGGTACTTCCTTACCCCAAAAAAGACAGGGGAGTGGCGACCCATCCTAGACCTAAGATACCTGAACAAATATCTTTTAAAACCAAAGTTCAAGATGGTAACTCTGGGAATAATTCTTCCCTCTCTAAGGCCAGGAGACTGGCTAGCCTCCCTGGACCTCAAAGATGCCTATTTTCACATTCCCATCAGGTGCTCCCACAGAAAGTACCTCAAGTTTGAGTTGCCCTCAGGCCACTATCAGTTCAAAGCAATGCCCTTTGGTCTAACATCAGCTCCAAGGGTTTTTGCAAAGTGCCTGGCAGTAGTCGTTGCCTTTCTAAGAAGGCAAAAGATTTCTGTTTTTCCATATCTGGACAACTGGCTCATAGTGGGCTAGTCTCCAGACCAAGTCAAGTCAGACCTGCAAGTGACCCAGCAAGTGCTCACTTCTCTAGGATTTCTTCTCAACCTTCCCAAGTCAGTTCTCGATCCAGTGCCGCTCCTTACCTTTATAGGGGCAGAGCTGGATACTGTCAAAGCAAGAGCCTTCCTTCCCCTGGAAAGGGCAAGAGCTCTAATAGAACTGGCTTCTTCCTTCAGCCTTCAGGTGTCTCGACCAGCAAGGCATTTCCTCCAGCTCTTGGGCCACATAGCAGCTTCTACAGCAGTGGTCCAAGGGGGCAAGATTCCAGATGAGGGACATTCAGTTCCGTCTAAGGGCCTTTTGGTCCCAGAGGAAGGACTCCCTTACCAAACTGATTCCAGTGACCCAGACTCTGATCCAAGCTCTTCAATGGTGGCAGGATCAGGACAATTTAAGGCAAGGGGTCTCATTTGCCACTCAGTCTCATTCAGTGGTCCTTACCACGGATGCTTCCTTTCTGGGCTGGGGAGCCCATCTGGGGGCCCTCACTGCCCAAAGGCTGTGGTCCCCTCAGGAATCCCTTCTCCATATTAATCTCCTAGAACTCAGGGCAGTTTTTTTCTGGCCCTGCAAGCTTTCTCTCAGTCAGTGCAGAACAAGGTGGTTCAGGTCAGAACAGACAACAACACCACCACCATGTGGTACATCAACAAGCAGGGAGGCACTCAGTCTATGGCCTTGTGCACAGAAGCCATGAAGTTGTGGTCCCTGGCTTATTCCCTGCAAACCTCTCTGATAGCAGTCCACCTTCCAGGGAAGGACAATGTGCTAGCAGATGCACTGAGCAGGATCTCACAGGGCCATCACGAATGGTCCCTGACCCTCTGGTGTTGAAGGTGATTTTTTCAAGGTGAGGCACTCCAATGATAGATCTCTTTGCAGCCCCAGACAATCACCAACTTCCTCTCTTTTATTGCAGACCCCCAGTCTTGGGTTCAGTCCCTCTGGATGCTCTGATTCTGAACTCAGAGGGGAGATTTCTGTATGTCTTCCCTCCTTTTCCTCTACTGTTCAAAGTTTTAGTCAAGATAAGGTCACAACCTTGCAAAGTGATTCTGATTGCTCCAGACTGGGCCAGACAGCCCTGGTACCCCCTGTTGCTGTCCCTAGCAGTCTATCTTCCCCTGTCGCTTCCCAGGAATTACAACCTGTTAACCTCCTCTCAGGGGAGGATTTGGTACCTCAATCTTCAGTCTCTCAATCTCAAGGCATGGCTCTTGAAGAGTTAGATTATGCAGATTTGCATCTGTCTCAGGGAGTTCTGGATATTCTCAAAGCCTCTCGAAAGCCAGCCACTAGAAAAATCTATAACTCCAAATGGAAGAATTTCAGCATTTGGTGTTCCAAGAAACATGTTTCCTCAGATACTGCTGATTTGTCCACAGTTCTGGATTATATGGTCCATCTGAATGGCTTAGACCTCAGGCCAGCTACTCTCAAGGTGCACTTGTCAGCTGTTTCTGCTTTTCTGTCAGTGGGAAAGTCTTCCTCACTATCATCTCATCCTGTGTTCTGTAAATTTTTTAAGGGATTGCTTCATACCCCTCCCTTTAGAGACCCTGCCCCTGCCTGCGATTTAAATGTTTGCATTGCTCAACTTATGCAACCGCCCTTTGAACCTATGTCCTCAGCAGAGCTTAAGTACGTGACTTGGAAAACTGTGTTTTTAGTAGCCATTACCTCTGCCAGATGTATCAGTGAACTGCAGGCCCTGTCGGTGGAACCTGATTTTATCTCCTTTCATAGGGATAAAGTGGTTCTTAGAACCAATAGAAGGTTCTTGCCCAAAGTGGTTTCAGATTTCTACTTGAATCAGTTTATGTCTCTCCCTGTTTTCTTCACCGATCATTCTTCTTCAGGAGAGAGGAGGCTACACAGTTTAGATGTTAAAAGGGCCCTTAGCTACTATATATAGTGTACCAAGGGTCACAGGTGTGATTCCCTCCAGTTGTTCCTCACTTATGGAGAAGTGGGAAAGGGCAAACCTGCCACCAAGAGAACTATTGTCAGGTGGATTGTGTCTTGTATACAATTCTGCTATGAGAAACTAGGGAAAATTCCACCCTCAGGCCTGAGGGCTCACTCCACCAGAGGTACAGCTGCTTCCCTGGCTGCTACCAGGGATATTCCTCTCTTAGAAATTTGTCAAGCAGCCACCTGGAAAACAGTCCATACCTTTGCAAGCATTACTTCTGGATATCCAGGCTAGGAGTGATGCTCAGTCATACAGCAGTACTTCAGAGCCTATTCCCAAAGTAGGTTCTGTCCCTCCTCCATGGAGGTACTACTTGGTAGTCTGCAATAGTCAGAATACAGCAAGACTTCATGTTGTTTGAAGAAAAAAATTACTCACCTTAGTAATTATGTTTCTTCTAATGGAGTCTTGCTGTATTCTGACCTCCCTCCCTGCCTCCCCTCTCAGAACCAGTTTTTGAGAAACGGGTTGGCAGGTGCAGTGTTGCACTTCGGGGGTGCTCCTGTTACACCCTCTTCTTTTCATTTGGGTGTTTGTTTTCTTATTATTACTCTTATTTGGATTGGTTTTTGGGTTTCCTGACTTGAGTCTTCCTTTGGGAATCCAAAACTTTTTGTTGCCAGTTGGCTAGTAAAAATTTTACAATTTCCACATAGAATAATTAGTGAGTTTTTGCTCGTAAGAATGTGATGGTTAGATTTCAAAGGGCTCCAGACAGAGACCTCAACTGAGCTCGAGCTCAGCATTCTATGCTCTGTATAGAAAAGTTAACCCTTTGTTCTCCAGGGCAGTTTAAAGGCTGAGGCTAACTGCTATAGTCAGAATACAGCAAGATTCCATTAGAAGAAACATAATTACTAAGATGAGTAATTTTTTCTTGCTATCAGTCCCTGTATAGGGGATCATTAATGAGTACCTGGTATGTGTGTGGTGCTATCAGTCCCTGTATAGGGGATCATTAATGAGTACCTGGTATGTGTGTGTTGCTATCAGTCCCTGTATAGGGGATCATTAATGAGTATCTGGTATGCGTGTGTTGCTATCAGTCCCTGTATAGGGGATCATTAATGAGTACCTGGTATGCTGCCAGGGTATCCAATCACATTATTTAAAACAACAAAATATGGGAAATGTTTGTTGTGAAACATAAAACAAATCATTCCAAGTTTAAAAGGTGAGATTTAAAATCACTGGGATGCACATGAACTGTGCATTATTAACTAGGGTACCTGGTTGAGAAGTGGATATTAGACCACAGGATGGGCCAGGGTTCTGTTTTGGGCACTCAGTATTAGGTGTCACAAATTATGGGGCATCATTGGGTAAAATCTTAAGGGATAATGATTTTTATTGCCATATAAATTTGGATGCAAAATTCCTGATTATCAATAAAATATAAACAGGAGTCCAGATCAAGTCTAACTTCTAGGATTGATCCAAAGCAATGATCATAACATTCAGTAGGGCCTCACTACCTCTCTGGACAATGAACATGTCTTTTAGGACTTTAGTGTGAATTCCACGGGATGCAATTACATCATGTGGGCTTGTGAGGTACTCTGCCTCAACAATTTGTTTAGGATTAGGTCACTGGTTCTTATCTGCAATAAGATGTGCAGTTTGGGCTTGTAAGAAGACCCATACTTTTAAAAAGACTAAGCATAAAAGCAAGCATCTCTCTCTCTCTGGAAGCTAAAAGGAAAGAGAAAAGAAAAACATAGTTAGTTTAGTACTATTCCACCCATTGGGGTATGAAAAAGTAATTTAATCTCCTTTAAACAGGTTCATTTGATTGGCATGTAGCCATTTATCAATGACTGTTATTATGAGGCAGTCTAACTTGGTAGACTGCTGGACTGCATTTGTTTACAATGGGATAGGGCCTGTTGTTGGGCCTTGCCCATACATTGGGAAGCAAACAAGCGTACCTTTTGGATGTCTTGTTTGAGATATTTAACATATTTATGTACTGATGCTCCATCAACAGTGGCAGTACACAGGTCCAGAAGTAAATGTTCTGGGAGTCTCATGGACCGTCTGGTCATGATTTCAAAATGGAGTACGCTGTGTACCTGCAGAGGGTGTCCCTCTTATTGACATGAGGAGTAAAGGCAATAATGAATTCCAGTCCTTTTGGGTTCTTCTGAAGAAGTTTGGATAACATAACATTGATCTGCCAGTTATCCAATTCTACCTGCCCTGATGACAGTGGGTGGTAAGGGATATAAAACTTTTGTTTTACCCATAACAAAGTCAGAGTTTCCTGCATTACTTTGACAATAAAGCTGGATCCCTGTAATCAGAATTTACTTTAAGGGGTAAACCCCACCTGGTAAATAGTTGGTTTATCAAGACATTTACAGTCACTTTGACTGTGTTGCTCCATTAGGTTGGTGATCACTAGTGAAAACTAGTTGCTCTTAGTGGTTGGCATAGGCCAATGTAGTCAATCTGGATGTTGTTCCAGGGGCCTGATTGCCTCTGGGGTAGCAACGTATTTTTCCTAGCTGGTATAGGATTGTTCTGTGCACAGATCAAACAGTTACTGATGCAGTGTTCTACATAATTTCTGATGTGTAGCCACGAGACAGAGGATGTCAGTCTGTCTAGGGTTTTTACTGACTCACTGGTGTTTACCAGTTGGAGTATCTTGTACTTGATACAGTATATAAAATCTACTCTCAGGTGTTCAGGAATTACCCATAACGTTTCATGAGTGTTACAGCAGTGATGTTCCAAATGAGTAGGCCATCACTGGATAGGTGAATGTCATTTTCACTTTCTTATTTTGGCTTATGTCTAGAAGTTATTCCTCAGTTCCTCTGTTAAGGATCCTATACACTGTCCTCAAATGAGGGTTCTTCTTATGGAGCAGAAAGTTCATGTTTAAAATATGCTTGAACCTTATGAATATACAGTTTGTATCTAAACTGGTTAGTGTTGTGATGTACACAAGCAAGTCACTGTATTTCACAGCGATACTATAGAGTATTGGAACAGAAGTTGGTTTATCTTCCAAAGAAATTCAGTTTAGAGAGAAACCGACCCAATTAGAATCTGTAATAAAACAAAAAACAGTTTCTGCAGTTTGTAATTATCTCAAAGCTGATTGCTAAACTACAGTACTTAACCCTCTCATGGAGTGCTGGTATCATTTTACGTAAGGAAAATCTTTTTATTCCTTTCTTAACACAAGCTGTGTCTTTCTCGAGGATGTTCCAGCTCTCTAAACCATCCGCAAATATTTGTGGTAATTAGGAGACTCCTTGCTTCCTTGAGTTTCATTTTATTTGCCAGGCATGTTTTAACAATGCCTTGTCTCACATATACAATGATGCAATTACTAGCCATGCACACTCTGTCATCACCAGAATGTATAATAAGAATTCCAAACCCTGCTATCTGACCCTCATTGGTATGTGTGGCTGAGTCATCAATCAAAACATGACACACAGTGGTGTCTTTTAACACTTTCTGAGGTTCTGTCAGAAAGGGCCCTGGGACAGGTAGGTCAAGGGGTTGGCGTGAACAATCATGGGTCTCTCCTGTAAACTGTAGGCCATGGGCCAACAAGGATGGAGTTTTTATAGGAAAGACAGTGATGTCATGATCCTGTAAAATGATGCATATCCAATGATGTACATAAAGTATCTCACTGCCAGTATGTAGCCAAAAGATTCCTTTCACAAAGGTTGTATTTCAGCTCCACTGGGGCAAGCATCTGGGATGCATATGCAATGGGTCTGATGTGTCCATTGTATGTTTGGGTTAAAACTGCTGAGATTGCTATATCTAATGCAGCAGTTTCAAAATACTCTAAATCTGTATTAGGATTATCCAATGCTGGGACCATGGTTAGTGATCCCAAAAGAAAAAACAATGATATCAGTATTAGGATATCTTGTAGCTTCTTACCAGAAGTGCCTGCTATAGTTTGTGCTGAGAATAACCCAGACTGTTTCTGACTTGTGTCTGCTATTTCAGCCACAGTATAGGATGATCCAGGTGTCAATGGTGGTGGGGGTTCTGCATCATGTGCAGGGAGTGCTGGCACTAACATGGGTGCTGGCACAGTGGAGGAAAGTGGTGTGCAGGTTTCATGTATTTCTCCAGCTATGGATTGTGGTTCAGTAGCCATCAGGGGTGGAGAAAGTAGTGCTGAAACAGTTGTCAGTTCAGGTTCAGAAATCAAACCTGTACTCCCCCAACGTGGCCTGTGATGCTGAAAATATCATAGCCAAAGAGCTTTCAGAATCCGGGTTGTCCTCTCCTCCATCAAATGTAAAGTGGGGTTCCCCACCAGAATGTTGCTGGATGGTAGCAACATTGTTTTTAATGTTACAGCTTAAAGTATTAATGCACTACATAGGAAAAGCAGTATGTGTAGTCTTCCCAGGGAAAACTGATGTTAGATTGCATAGGGAAGAAGAAAAAATTACTCACCTTAGTAATGTTGTTTCTTCTAATGGAGTCTTGCTATATTATGACTATTGCAGTTTGTCCCACCATTAGAACGGCTCCGGAGGTGAAAGAGTTAACTTCCATGCAGGACATGGAACCTAGAGTGCGAGCTCAGTTAGAGAAGCTCTGTCTGGGATATTTCAAACTGACACTGTCAGATCTTTACGAGCAAAACTCACTAAGGTTCTGTGTGGAAGATGTAACCTACACTAGCCAACTGGCTACTAAAATATTAACACATTTTCCTGGTCCCAACCCCAAGACTCAAGTCAGGGGACCAGAAAAATACAAGACAAAATAAAACAAAAACACAACACCCAAACACCCCAAAAAGAAGGGGTGGAAAACATAAAAATGGGCATCAATAAGTGCCAACAGTGAACTGCCCACCCCATACCCCAAGTAGAAGTTCTGAGAGGGGCAGGCTGAGGGGGAGATCATAATATAGCAAGACTCCATTAGAAGAAACAACATTACTAAGGTGAGTAATTTTTTCTTCAAACAACATGAAGTCTTGCTATATTATGACTATTGCAGACTACACAGCAGTACCTCCATGGAGGAGGACAGAACCTACTTAGGAATAGGCTCGAAGCACGGCTGTGTAAACCGAGCATCCTCCTGGCCTGGATATCCAGGAGTAATGCTTTGGTGAAAGTGTGTACTGTTTTCCAAGTAGCTGCTTGACATATCTCTAAGATAGGATGTCTCTGGCAGCAGCTAGAGATGCAGCTGTACCTCTGGTAGAGTGAGCCCTCAGGCCTGAAGGGGGAACCTTACCCAGTTTTTGATAGCAAAATTGGATACAAGAGACAATCCACCTGGCAATGGATCTCTTAGTGGCAGGTTTCCCTTTCCCAACCTCACCATAAGTGAGAAATAGTTGGAGGGGAGTCAAACCTGTGACCCTTGGTACGCTCTATGTAGTAACTTAGGGCCCTCTTAACATCTAAGCTGTGCAACCTCCTCTCACCAGAGGAGGAATGGTCAGTGAAGAACACTGGAAGTGAAATAGATTGATTAAGGTGGAAATCTGAAACCACCTTAGGCAAAAACTTCCTGTTAGTCCTGAGGACTACCTTATCCCTGTGAAAGGAAATAAAGTCAGTCTCCACTGACAAAGCTTGTAACTCACTTATGCGTCTGGCAGAAGTGATGGCTACTAGAAATACAGTTTTCCAAGTCAAGTACTTAAGCTCTGCCGAAGACAGAGGTTCAAAGGGGGGGTTGCATCAGCTGAGCAATGCAAACATTAAGATCCCAGGCAGGGGCAGGGTCCCTGAATGGTGGATTGGTATGAAGCAATCCCCTAAAAAACTTGGAAAATACAGGGTGAGCAGAAAGAGAAGAGGGCTTCCCTGCTGAAATAAAAGCAGAGACAGCTGCCAAATGCACTTTCAGGGTAGCTGGTCTCAGTCCCAATGAATTAAGATGGACCATATAGTCCAAAACAGTGGGCAAATCAGCAGATTCTGGGGAAATATGCTTCCCAGAACACCATATGGAAAACCTTTTCCATTTGGAATTATAAGTAGCCCTAGTGGAAGGTTTTCTAGAAGCTTTCAAGATTTCGAGAACACCTTGGGAAAGTTGTAAATCAGCAAACTCTAACTCCTCAAGAGCCAGGCCTTGAGGTTGAGGGATTTGAGATTCGGATACCAGACTCTCCCCTGGACACAGGTTCATAGATTGTGGTTCCTGGGGAGACACAGGGGAAGATGGACTGCTAAGGACAGAAGGAGTGGGTACCAGGGCTGCCTGGCCCAGTCTGGAGCAATCAGGATCATCTTGCAGGGCTGAGATCGGATTTTGACTAGCACCTTGAATAGGAGAGGGAAGGGGGGGAAGGCATAGAGAAACTTCCCTTCCCAATCAAGGAGAAAGGCATCCAGGGGACTGAGCCCAAGACTGAGGCCTGCAACAAAAAGTGAAGTTGATGATTGTCTGGGGCTGCAAAAGATCTATCTGAGGGGTGCCCCATCTGGCAAAAACTATCCCAGTACTGGGATCCAGTGACCATTCGTGATGGCCCTGGGAAATCCTGCTGAGAGCATCTGCCAGGACATTGTCCCTGCCTGGGAGGTGAACTGCTATGAGGGAAGTGTTCAGGGAATAAGCCAGAGACCACAACTTCATCGCCTCGGTGCACAAGGCCGAAGACCGAGTGCCCCCTTGTTTGTTGATGTACCATATTGTAGTGGTGTTGTCTGTTTTGACCTGTACCACTTTGTTCTGAACAGATCCAGAAAAAACCTGAAGTGCTAGAAAAACAGCTCTGAGTTCCAACAGATTGATGTGGAGCAGAGATTCCTGAGGGGACCACAATCCCTGGGTGGAGAGGTCGCCCATGTGAGATCCCCATCCCAAGAGGGACACATCTGTAGTAAGGGTCAAGGAGTGAGATAGAGGGATGAAGGGCACCCCTTGTCTCAGATTGCTCTGATCCTGCCACCACTGAAGGGCCTGGATCAGGGTTCGAGTCACTGGGATCAACTTGGATAGGGAATCTCTTCTTTGAGACAAAAGGCTCTCAAATGGAACTGAATGTCCCTCATCTGAAATCTTGCTCCTTGCACTACAGCTGTGGAAGCAGCCATGTGTCCTAGGAGCTGTAGGAAATGCTTTGCTGGTCGAGAGACTTGCAGAGTGGGGAAGGACGAGACTAGGGCCACCAGGGTCCTTACCTTTCTAGGGGAAGGAAGGCTCTAGCCTGCTTTGTGTCCAGTTCTGCACCTATAAAGGTGAGTACCTGGACAGGTTCCAGAACTGACTTTGGAAGACTGAGAAGAAATCCCAGAGAGTAAGCAGCTGCTGGGTAACTTGCAGGTGTGATTTGACCTGGTCTGGAGACTGACCCACAATGAGCCAGTCATAGGTAGGGAAAGATGGCAACCTTTGCCTTCTTAAATGAGCAACTGCTACTGCCAGGCATTTTGTGAATACCCTTGGGGCAGAGGTAAGGCCAAAGAGGCATTGCTCTGAACTGATAATGGCCTGAGGGCAGTTCAAATCTGAGGTACACTTTCAGTGGGAGCTTCTGATAAGAACATGGAAGTAGGCATCCTTGGTCCAGGGAAGCTAGCAGTCCCTGGCCTTAGGGAGGGTAAAATCATTCCCAGAGTCACCATTTTGAATTTTGGTTTAAAAGGTGCTTGTTCAGATATCTTAGGTCCAGGATGGCCGCCACTCTCTGTCTTTTTGGGGTGAGAAGTACCTGGAGTACAGACCCTTGCCCTAGTGTAGGGGAGAAACCCTTTCTACAGCTCTGAGAGCCAGGAGGGTTGAGACTTCTGTTTCCAAAGCAAGAGTCTCTAGAGGGTTTGTAGGTGGAAAAGATCTGATTCTCATCTTTGGAAATTTTTTGAAACTGAGAACCAGACCCTGGCTTACTACTTCCAGGACCCACTTGTCTGATGTTAAAGACTCCCAGTCCAGGATGAAGTAAGCCAGCCTGCCCCCTATAGGTAATGGAGAACTGGCCCTGGGCATCCCATCAGGGTGCCTGTTTGGCAGGGGCTTTAGGCTGAGGGGTAGGAGCAGACCTGCTTGTACCCCGTCTGCCTCTCCCTCTAAAGAACCCCCTCTGAACATAAGCTGAAGAGAAGGCCTGGGTTTGGTAAAAAGGCCTGTGAAAAGGCCTGCCTCTACTCCTGGTGGGCTGCCTCTGAGGTGGCTTGCAGTTCCTTGGCTGCACTCCTATAAGTGGTTCTATAGTCATCCATTTTCTTCATATAATTCTCTGTCTGCTCCCCAAACAGAGAATTTCCCACCAGGAAAATCCATAGCCTTAGCCTGGGTATCTTGTGACAAAGTAGTACACCTGAGCCAAGCCAATCTACGAAAAGCCACAGATGTAGCCATGACTCTAGAGGATACATCATTAGAATCCACTGCAGTATGGAATTGTACCTTAGATGCCTCAATACCATCAGCAGCCACCTGCTCCAGCTCCTTGGCAAGCTGGCCAAGGGCCTGTTTGGCTAAAGCTATGACAGTATCCCATCTAGATTTTTGGTATCTTGCAACATAAGCCATATAATTTGCTTGTCTGAATCCCAAGGATGCTGCCATGTATTGTTTTTTAGCCATGGCATCAATCTTCCTGGAGTCCTTGTCAGGAGGATGTGAAGCCAGGGGAATATTAGCCTTATCACAGGCTGCAGCCTGAACTACCCCAACATGGCTGCATTGCTGTGAAAGAAATTCTGTATCAGGACCTGACAAAGTGTACCTCCTGTCCATCTTTTATCCACAGGAGGCACAGAATTAGGAGCTTTAAAATTTTTATTGCTTGTTTCTAAAGTTTATGTAAAGGAATAGACAATCTCCTGGACTCTGGGATATCAGTCATCTCTACAAAGACAGGCTCCCTTGCTCATCCACAGCTTCCTCCAAAGGAAGCTGGAGGGTTTCAGCAACTTTTTTGTAAAACAGAAAATGCAAGGGGACTCAGCAAGCCTGGGGGAGATTCTCCTAAAGGTCTGTCTGGGGAGATGTCCGGTTCAATGGGCACATCCAGACTTTCAAAGTCACATTCACACTGTTCATAATCATCCTCCCCCTCCTCTGGTTCATAAAACTCCTCTATGTCATATTCTTGAACCGGTGGAACCGGCTGAACCGACCTTTTGCCAGATAGTGGCGGTTCGGACGGAACCGGGGAAAGTGACTCGACAATTTGGATTGCCCTGGCTATCTCTGCAGCAGTTGGAGAAGGGATTTTTGACTCCACACCTGCTGACTTTCTAGTTCTCTTTGCTGGAACTGGCTCCTCAGAGTCAGCTTTATGTTTGCCCGAGGAAGTCTGGCCCTGGTCAGAGGGCACTCCCTCTGGTTCGGTTGGCACCGAACCGGGCTGGCCATCCGGGTCAGCAGACTTTTTGGCCTCTCGTTCCCTGAGCCTACCAACTCTCTTATCTAGGGTAGCTGCAGGGAAATTCTTGCAAATCTGGCAGTCTGCATTGAGGTGGTCAAACCCCAGACAAAAACAGTGGTGTGTGGTCAGCCTTGGCAAAGGCTTCCCACAGACACTACAGTGTTGAAACCCAGTGGGCCCGGTTTTTCTTTTGGGTTTCTCAGACATAATGCCAGCCTAACCAAAAACTTGCCCTTTTTTCGGCAGTGCCAGGCAAGACAACCTTATCGGTTCCCAACCGTGTCACTGGCCGTGGAAAAAACCGTAATGAAATCCATTTTTTTTAGAACTGATAAGAACCAGGAACCGCACTCTAAAAAGCCTTTAAACGCTTCAGAATAAAGTTTCAACACAACCTGATCGGTTCAAACCGAACCGATAAACATTTACAAGTTCCACACAGAAATAAACTTATCTATTACTTACAATACCATAGACAGAGCTTGAACCGATCAGTTTGCGGTTAAAATAATAATAATCGCGGTTGAATTTAACCAAGAAAAAACTCTTTAAACCGAAAAAATGAACCAAGCAGTAGGAGGACTCTCCGGAGCGACTGTTCAGTGAGGCGGAGTAAAGAATCTGACAGTTTCAGTTTGAAATATCCCAGACAGAGCTTCTCTAACCGAGCTAGCGCTCTAGGTTCCATGCCCTGCATGGAAGTTAACTCTTTCACCTCCGGAGCAGTTCTAATGGTGGGACAAACTGCAATAGTCATAATATAGCAAGACTTCATGTTGTTTGAAGCACAACATTTCATGTAATTAACTGCAAAGTGTTTTTTAACCAAGGACACTGTACAGCAAACATTGTTAGCAGAAGCTGCTTCTTGTGCAGCGTCAGACACTGACTTCATGACAGATTGCATACCAGCCTCATTCAAAAGTACATCAGCATCATTTTTAATGAGAATCTTCTGTCCCTCAGAAACACTAGTCTTACTGATAACATTATTAAAAATGCCAAAAAACTCCGGTTTGTTTTGTATGGTTATGGCAGCAACCACAGGCCCCTGTGACTGCATGATCGAACCTCTGTGATGTGGTGGTTGGCCATTTTGGATTACCTCATGGGCATCTTGGGTTACTGTGTTATGACCATCATCACATGACCATGAGCTGTCATCTTGGGGATGGTATGGGGATGCAACCTGATGACATGTATGTCCACCATTTTGAGACTCTAACAATTCTCCATTTTGTGAGTCACAGAAAAACAAGTGGCTAGCCTTTGTTCTAGTCCACTGCACAGCATACTGTGAGTGTTCAAAATCAAACTCTTCAACATGAGAAGAGGCAGGGTTTTTGGGCATTAAGTTGGTTTGCCCTGCCAATACCTCTGGCTGATGGTGCAAGTTCACCATTTCTGCCTTGCAATTTATATGATCAACCTCAGATTTGGTATCACACACATTGTGCATAACCTATTTCTCCAAGTTTCTACACACAGTGGTAAATTGGGCATTTTCCTCACTCTTACATCCTAGCTCCTCGAAAACATGAGCAAGCACACTATGAAGTAATCTAACTTCAACCCACAAGACTTTCTCATAGTGTTAAGCCAGTCTGTTGTCATGAGAAACTGTATCACATTTGCTATTTAAAGCATGCATTTTACGTCTACTATTTTCATAACTACTAAGTAATGAATCACATCATTTAGTCAATGTCCTGTTTTGAAATAACAGTTTGTTAACTTTCTCAGCAGACTTGGCATTAAGCACACTCATCTTTTGCCTGTATGCAGTGTAATCTGACTTCAAAGTATCACATTTTTTATAGAAAATTCTAAGCAAGAGAATAGTGTTGCAACTAGCAAATTTTCAGGAATATCTTCCTTGGTACCATGGTTTAATTGACTATAGTCTTCAGAAATCACCCTCATGGGACTGTTTCTGGTTTCTGCCACATTGGCAAAATAATTTAAACCACCATAGGCAGTTTAAATTTGTGAGGCATCTAGCCTCAACTCAATACTGATATTTTTAGACAAGTCATAAGATAAGAAACCCTTAGCTGTCTGTTGATCAAAAACTTTGTTTGCAACCAAAGTTCATGAAAGGACTCAAACAACATTTGGCGTAATGTGGACTTCTAGATGAGTAAAAAAAAATTAGGATTTGATGCCACAAATGAAAGCAGTCTATCTGTGTGTTTGGATCCCTTTACAGCTGTGTGTTCCCACAGAGAAGGCATAGGGGAAAAAAAAAAACTCATTACACAGAGACTGAAAATCTGCCAAGAGATTGTTTTGTCTGCACTGTGGTGCACACAACAAACCAAAAAGTTAAACAGAAGACACTCTCAGCTGCTTGTTACTGGAGATTTCTCAATCAGTGTTTTAATTTACAGAGGAAATTAAAATGAAACTTGGCAAACACCCAGAGGCCTTCCGAGGTTGCCATTTAAGTTACATAAACCATCTCAGATAGTAGAGTAAATAATAATAATATTAATAATACAGATTCTTGTGTCTTTGGAGTCTGCCAAGAAACATTTGTAGACAAGCAAGGAGTACTAATAATGTTTATTATACTACTTACGCCAAGCATGTGACAGAGAAAATCACAAGGGAGATGGGTTTCTTACCATTCTCCTGAAGAATGTGCATAATCTCCAGTATTTGTAGATCTTAGGTTCTCTAAGATCTTGTTCTCTTTTCTCTCTGCAATCTAGTTCTCTCTGCATGTGAAATTAGGTTGCAGAAGCCTAAATACTACAGATAACAGCATGGCAACAGAGATGACCTCATAGTTACAGATATGAGAAACATTATGTATTGGTCCTAAGTCATTCTCCGTTGGATGATGACTTAGGAGACAGAATTACTAATGAGTATCATATGAGACAGAATATGCTTCCATTAGCATTATAGCTTGGACAAAAGAAATGCTGACTGGTTTAAACTACACATGGCATTTCTTGCTTACAGTATGTATAATATAAGACATAACAAGGGATTTATCTCTGTCAGCATGCTTAGACAAAGAGAAGTGTTGACAGGGTCCTATTACATGTGGCATATCTGCCTGAGTGTAAAACACACACTACATATAATTATATGAGAATATAAGCATACAATAATCACTGATGATCCCTCAGAGTCATCTTATCAGTGATTAGGTATATTATTTATGGAATATATATGAAAGACAAACAAACTCTAGATATTTTTTCATTTATTATTTAAATAATTTATTATTTAAATAATAATAAAATAATCTAGATAAATGTATTATAGTGAAGTATAATGAATCATGCATGATAAACATTAGCATATAATAGCAGCAAAGCACATTCCTAGCACTCATGCTTATACGATGGGTGCCTATATCTATATGTTAGTGCAAAATAGCAGTATCACAGTATAATAGACCAGGAATACAGTGTGAGGTGTATGTGGGATGATAGGAAGCATAAACCAGGTGTAACAGTGTCAGGACTGTCCATAAGGGTCCAGCAGCCAGCGGTGCACAGTTGACCAGTATTACTGGGTTTTTATTAAGATTGGCACCATTATAGATCCCAGTTCTACAACCAAAAACATGGGAGGAACCGGGGGTGGCAATTGGGCAAGAGACATGCAGAGACCACAGGTTGGGAAATCATATGAGCTTACCCACCGTAACAGTAACAAAGTACAAATGGCAAGTACTATTGGTGATGCTAGTAAAGGAGGGCAGGATGGGGGGGAAGGTTGGAAGGTGGTTACCCTTAATGCTAGGAGCTGTCTGTACAGACAGTTGGTAAGACCACATCTGGAGTACTGTGTACAGTTCTGGAGACCCCATCTCCACAAAGACATAGACATGGAGGAGACTGTCCAGAGGAGGACAACCAAAATGATGAAGAAAGACTAAAGGAACTAAAGATGTATAGCCTCAAGGAAAGGAGGGAGAGGGGGGACATGATAGAAACTTTCAAATACCTCAAGGGAATCAACAAAGTCCAAGAAGGTAGCATCTTTCAGAAAAAGAGATGTGCAAAAACAAGGGGGCACAATTTGAAGATAGAGGGGGATGGCTCAGAGGTAATGTGAAGAAGTATTTCTTCACAGAGAGGGTTGTGGATACATGGAACAGCTTTCCTGAGGAGGTTATAGAGTCAAAAACAGTGGGGGAATTCAAGAATGCATGGGACAGACATAAAGCAATTCTAGTGGGGGGTAGGACGAAGTAGGCTGTTGGTTAACTAGGATCTGCAGCTTATCCGTTAGGTAGGGAAATGGGCAGACTAGGTGGGCCAAGCGGTCCTTATCTGCCATCAAATTCTATGTTTCTATGAGCCTTGGGATGAAAACTGCAGAGTTACAGGTGCTCATGGCAGAGGGAGAGGTGGACATTGCAGCCATCACAGAAACATGGGCCACCCAATACAATGACTGCGACCTGTCTGTACCAGGGTACAGGTTATTTCATAGGGACAGGGTGATTGGGAAAGGAGGGATGGTGGCACTATATGTGAAGGAAGGACTGAAGTGTGTAAGGGAGGAAGGGGAGGAGGGTAGTACGGAGTCACATTTGATGTAAATCCAGGATTCCAAGAATAGGATTCTCAGAATGGGAGTGATGTACAGGCTGCCATCTCAGACGGAGGAGTTAGACAGGGAACTGGTGGAACAGATCAGGAGGACCTGCGAGAAAGGTAGTGTGGTGATTGTGGGGGACTACAACATGCAAGGAGTGGACTGGAGTACCCCAACAACCAGGAACAGAAGGGAGCAGGTACTGTTGGATGCCTTCCAGGACAGCTTCCTGCTGTAAATGGTCAGTGAACCAACCAGGTTAGGGAATACCCTTGACCTTGTGCAGGCAAATGGGGACTTTGTGAGAGAACTTACAGTGGAGGAACCACTGTCAGGGAGTGACCACCACTCAGTATGACTCACATTGGATATGGGCAAGGAAGGAGTGGAATCTGGCACAAGAGTGCTGGACTTCAGGAAGGCCGCCTTTGGGAGGATGGGGAAGTGGTAAAAGGGTACCTGGCCAGAATTCAATCTAGTATGGACACTAACCAGAGGTGGGAGTTCATAAAGCTGGGGATAGTGGAGGCAACCAAAACCTGCTGCAAAGCCCAGAGCAAGAGGCTGAGGGCTAGAGAAACCGAGCTGGTTGAGCAAGGAGGTCATGGAAAAGGTAAGGAGGAAAAGAGCTGCCTTTAGGAGGTACAAGAAAACAGGGAGGGGGGGAGGACAGGGAGGAGTACTTGACGGAATCAAAGAAGGTGACAAGGGTGGTAAGGGGAGCCAAGGCATCTACAGAGCTCAGGCTGGCACAAGGCATTAAGAAGGGGGAGAAGGACTTCTTTAGGTACATCATGGAGAAAAGGAGCTGTAAGGACCACATAGTAAGGATCCGGAAGGAGGGGGGTTGGGTGGAAGCAGGGTGCAATAAGGCAGAAGCACTAAATGATTACTTCTGCTCGGTATTTACTAAGGAGAAGAGGGGGGTGACACCCAAGGGGCAAGGAACAGCAGAAACAGGGGGAGGGGGTGACAGATGTGGAAATCATGGAGGCAGAGTTCGGGAGGGTTGAAGGCACTGACGGTGGACAAGGCACCAGACCCAGATGGCATCCACCCCAAGGTACTTAAGGAGCTGGCAGAGGTCCTTGCGGGACCTTTGGCAGACCTATTTAATGCCTCACTACACTTGGGGTGTGTACCTCAGGACTGGAGGATGGCTCATGTGGTGCTCCTCCACAAGAGTGGCCCCAAGGATGAACCGGGGAACTACAGACCAGTGAGCCTCACATCCATCATGAGTAAGCTGATGGAGATTATACTGAAGGAGAGGCTGGTGGCCCTCCTAGAGGCCAAAGGACTACAGGACAGCAGACAGCATGACTTCATACATGGCAGATCCTGCCAAACCAACCTGGTGGAGTTCTATGACTGGGTGACTAGGCAACTGGACAGGGGCCATGCAGTGGATGTCCTGTATCTGGACTTCAGTAAGACATTTGACTCGGTGCCCCATGGAAGGCTGGGAAGTAAGTTAGAAGGCACAGGGGCAGGTGCAAAGCTGTTGAGATGGGTAGGGAACTGGCTTCAGGGAAGGCAACAGAGGGTGGTGGTGGGTGGGGAGTCCTCACACCCAAGGGTAGTGATGAGTGGTGTTCCACAGGGCTCGGTGTTGGGACCAGTATTGTTTAGGATAGTCATTGCAGACATATCACTGGACATCAAGAGCAAGATCAGTCTATTTGCTGATGATACCAAGGTAGGAGCAGTGGTGGACGACCTAGGGGGATGGCAGGGGTTGCAGGATGATCTTGCAAAGCTTGAAACCTGGTCAGACACCTGGTAACTGGGGTTTAATGCCAAAAAGTGCAAGGTGCTGCATTTTGGGATGAAGAACCCAAGGAGGAGTTACCAGCTGGGGACAGTGCAGCTAGCCCAGACAGAGGAGGAGAAGTATCTGGGGGTGCTCATTACAGGGTCAATGAACTACACGGCACAATGTAGGAAGGCAGCTGCAAAGGCCAACAAAATACTGGGTTGCATTGCAAGGGGTATATCCTCGAGGAGGGAGGAGGTGATTCTGCCACTGTATAGGTCATTAGTTAGACCGCACCTGGAGTACTGCATGCAGTACTGGCACCCGTATCTGAAGAGGGACATTAAGTTACTGGAGTGGGTCCAGCGCAGGGCAACAAAGATGATCAAGGGGCTGGGGGACTTATCATACAAGAGGAGGCTGAGGGAGTTGAACATGTACTCAATGGAGGAGAGGAGGGACGGTGGGACATGATTGAAACCTTTAAGTACATGAAGGAATAAACAAGACAGGTACAGAGGGGCTGTTCAAAGTAAGGGAGGGGAAGGACACCAGGGGCCATGATATGAGACTGGAGGGAGGAAGGTTCAGGAGGGAGATGAGGAGACACTTTTTTACAGAGAGGGTGGTAGCTGGGTGGAATTCATTGCCTGCAGAAGCGGTATCCAGTAGAACAGTGGGCTGCTTCAAAAGGTGATGGGACAGGACAAGGGGGAGGGTTAATGCAGGGGGAGGGTGGAAGGGAGGGGCAGCTGAAGAAATAAGGGGTGCTAGCTGCGCATTCAAGTAGACTTGATAGACCTCTAGGCCTTTATCTGTTGGCAAATTTCATGTTCGTTAAATAAAAAAAAGGCACTAGCAATAGAGTTTATTAACTGGGGCAGGACTGGCCAGCGGTATTTTCACAAAAACCTGCACTCAATTTGTAGATCCAGGACTGGTTTGCTTTACATAAATTGGCAAACATAGCAGACAAACATAGCAGACAAACCTTTGATTATTATGGCTGAGGATAAATCAAAGGCTTCAGACAAGGGGCCATCCAAAAGTACTAATACTAAAAGTAGAGGTGCAGAGGAACCCTCCAGATCCCAGCCAAAAAATAAAGCTTCCAAAGATGAAGTTCCTCATAAATTAAAAAATAATAAAAGTGAAGAAAAAAGGAAGCTTGATCAAGCCTCTGATGAAGTGGCTAAAAAGAAACTCTGTCAAGACAAAAATGCTCCCGTTGCTCCTGGGAAAGCCAATAGCGAGACAACATGCAGCTTAAAGCATACAGAAAAAAAAAACACTTACAAACCAAGTCAGCACAGGTTCTTCCATCAGTACAAGATATGGAAAAAGCATGGCAACTGTTTCAGACCCTTCAAAAGATGGGTCCTCTATTTACTGGGGCTGGCAAGCACTCTTCCACAGTTCTCTCTTCTGTAGACTGTGAGGGTGACGTAGTTTATGATCAGTTTTATGATGCCCCTGACATGGATTTTGAAGGCCTTGAGCCCCAGGAGTCCCAGACCCTCATCTTGGGGATCCCTGGGTGACCACAAGGATCCTTCCTCAATATTTACATTTATACAAAATATGCTGGACACCCTTGGCCTCCCTACACAGGATGTCGATGAAGACGAAGATTACAGGGAGATGAGAGGTCTTTCATCCCCAAAGACCCTGGTCATCCCTAACTATAATGCATTTAGAAAAAAATACCATGAAAGTGCTTCAACACTCCACTTCAGTATCAGGGTTTTATTAGAGGCTTGAGAGGAAATATAAATTGTCTAAAAATGGTACCGAGTTCCTGTCTGCACACCCTAGCCATGAGAGTCTAGTGCAGCAAGCAGCTTGTGAGAAAGCTGGAGTCTCCTTGTCCCCCTCTCCCTCTGACAAGCATTCCAAGAGGATTGACTTTATAGCAAAGAAAATGTATGCCGCAGCTTTCCTACTACTCAGACTTTCTTCTTATATGCCATTCACAGCCAAACATCAGAAAGCCCTTTGGAAATCTGTCCAGGCTATTGCCCGCCACGGATCAGATTCTATGGTGCAGAAGCTGATGGATACATCAAAAACTGCCCTGGAAGCTACTATGTACCAATTCCACATAGCAGATGACAACAGTGATGCAGCCTCTAGGGCGATGGCCCGTGCCATCTCTCTGAGACACCTCGCCTGGCTTAGAACAACCAGTCTGACCACAGACTCAGAATAGGGCCATGGATTTTCCCAGTCATCAAAATATGTTTTCTGGTTATAGAACCACTGACTACATGAAAAAAGTCGATGACTACAAGGCCTCCTGGCAGAGCCACTCGTCCAAACCTAAGCTCACCACTCCTCAGAGTTCCATCCTATGGCAGTAGGAGCAGACGTTTTGTTCCCAGGCCTTACAATCCCTACCCCCAATCTGACTTCAGCCAGTACAAGGGGTCTTTCAGAGGCAGGGGCAGAAGGGGCCAAAGAAGAGCCACCTCTACGCAGCCATCTGCCTCTCAGTCTAAGTCCTGATGTGAGTGTCCAGGTTGCCTCCTCACTTCTGGTGGGAGGCAGACTCTCCCACTATGTTTAGCACTGGTCCCACATGACGCCGGAAAAGAGGGTGCTGGAGATAGTGGAGAAGGGTCTGCCATTACAGTTCAAGCAGATGCCGGACCTCAAGAGTACCCAGGTGTCAAAACATCTGTCCCCAACACAGATACTGCTGCTGGAACTGGAGGTACAAAACCTTCTGGCTTTACGAGCAGTGGAGATGGTCCCTGCCCATGAAAAGGGCAAGGCCTTTACTCCAGGTATTTTCTGCCACAAAAGAAAACTGGGGAATGTCGACCTATCTTAGATCTCAGATATATAACAAACATCTGGAAAAAAACAAATTCAAAATGGTCACTCTGTCACTGGTCATACAGTCCTTGCAGCAGGGAGACTGGCTAGCTCCCTAGACTTAAAGACACCTACTTCCACATACCCATAAGAAGATCTCACAGGAAGTTTCTCAGGTTCAAACTTCCTTCAGGTTACTATCAGTTCACCGCAATGCCCTTCAGTCTGTCCTCGACTCCAGGAGTCTTTACCAAGTGTCTCACAGTGGTAGCAGCACATCTCAGGAGACTGGGTGTCGCTCTCTACCCCCATCTGGATGACTGGTTCATAGTAACAAAGTCTCCTTGCCAGGTCAAGGAATCTCTTTCTCTCACAGAACGCACTCTGGAGTCTCTGGGTTTCCCTGGTAAATCTAAAGAAATCTCACCTAGAACCCACTCAGCTGCTCACCTTCACAGGCGTCCAGCTGGACACTCAGAAGGGATATGCTTTCCTCCCTCAGGAAAGAATTCAGAGTTTCCTTTCAGTGGCAGATTCTTTCACCTGGGGACAGCCAAGACCAGCCAGACATTTCCTCAAACTTCTGGGACGTATGGCCTCTGTGACTTCAGTAGTCCCAGAGGTCAGTTGCGGGATGCAACTTCTACAAGCCTATCTCAGAACTCGCTGGTCTCAGAGAAGCAACAAATATTCAAAGTTGATACCTGCATCGGAGCAGTTCCTCCAAAACCTGCTGTGGCCAAAACCTGCTGTGGTGGATGAACCCTGCAAATTTGCATGCAGGGGTTCCCTTTCAAGCTCCTCTTCCCACAAAGGTGATCACCACAGATGCCTCCTTTTGGGCTGGGGAGCCCATTTGGACAGTGCCTCTATAAGCAGCAACTGGACTCCCGAAGAGTCACAGTTACACATAAATCTTTTGGAACTCAGAGCAGTCTTTCTAGCTCTCAAAGCTTTTGCTCCCAGCATAGAAGGGCAGGTGGTTCAAATTCAAATGGACAACGCCACTGCAATATTCTACATAAACAAGCAGGGTGGTACCAGATCAGAAATACTCTGTTCGGAAGCTCTGAAGCTCTGGTCTCTAGCATTCTCCCTGGGAGTCAGCCTCTCAGCTATTCACCACCCAGGCAAACTCAATACTCTGGTGGATGCTCTAAGTTGCATCAGTCAAGGCCAGAGTGAATGGGCACTGAACAAGCAAGTACTAGCCACAGTGTTCAGGTGGTGGGGCACACCACACGTGGATCTGTTTGCCTATCCTCTCAATTTTCAGTTTCCTCAGTACTGTTGCAGGCCCCCAGTTCTGGGAACACTTTCTCTGGATGCCCTGATCCAGGACTGGTCAGACAGGTTCCTATACACATTTCCTCCTTTTACACTGATATTCAGGGTTTTGATGAAACTCAGACAGCAGCCTGCATCGATGATCCTAGTAGCTCCGGACTGGCCCAGGCAAGCCTGGTACCCTCTCCTTCTCTCAATGTCCTGCAGCAAGCCTATTTGCCTGCCTCCAACTCACTCCCTGCTGACCCCTCCTCAGATGGGAGTGCAGTACCCAGACATACACTCTCTTCACCTCGAGGCCTGGTTCTTGAGGAGTTACTTTCCATCCTCACAGCACTCTGTGTCACAAACGCACTCAGCAGATCAGGCCCTCTGCTTCCACAGTGCCAACCTCCGAGCACAAGAGTGTGAATAGGTAACAGACAGGGTAACCCTCCTGTCTGCTTGTGGGTCTGAATCACCTTTAGTCTCAAGTTCTGGGGGGGGATTCAAACTGTGAACCTTATGCTGGCATATCCATACTATATTTTTATATTACAAATATCATACAGCAGTCATAACCAGCTGGCCAAGTGTCACAATCCTCCCCCACCTAGACTGAATTTGGGGGCTCTATCCCCTGCATGGGATGAGCTTCCCAAATCAGTTCACTCCTAATACAGACGCGACATGCCATCGGCATTCTGATTGGTCACGCCAGCCCTATGTAAGATCGTCATGTCATACCCTTGCAAGGCAAGATTCCATCTTAATAGTCTACCATTAGTTTTTCCAATTTGGGTCAGCCAAGCCAGGGGGTTGTGGTTAGTTTGTATCTCAAAATGCTGCCCATATAAGTATGGCTCAAATTTCTTTAGGGCCCACACTATGGCAAGACACTCTTTTTCCACAGTAGAGTAAGCCTGCTCCCTGGGAAGTAACTTTTTACTCAGGTACACTACAGGATGATCTTTCCCTTGGTTGGATGTCTGACTCAGTACTGCCCCCAATACCCACGTCTGGGGCATCAGTCTGGACTATAAAGGGTCTGCTATAGTCAGGACTTGTCAACACAGGAGCACTTCACAGTGCCTCCTTCAGTCTGGTAAAGGCTTTTTCACAGGCTGGTTCCCAGTTAATTTTCTTAGGCATCTTCTTCTTTACCAGGTCGGATAGGGGAGCAGCCAGGGTACTGTAATTGGGTATAAATTTCCTATAGTACCCTGCTGTCCCTAGAAAACTCCTGATCTGCTTCTGCTTTTCTGGTCTGGACCATGCCTTGATCACCTCTATTTTTACTTGGTTAGGATGTAGCTGTCCCCGGCCTACAACATGCCCGAGGTATGCCACCATAGCCATGGCCACCTGGCACATCTCAGCTTTGACAGTGATTCTGGCCCTCTGTATCCTGCCCAGCACTTCCCTAAGGTGGGACAGGTGTTCCTCCCAGCCAGCACTAAAGATGGCAATGTCATTCAGGTAAGCCACGGCGTACTCCTCTGCACCATTTAATACCTGGTTCACCAATCTTTGGAAAGTGGCCGAGGCATTCTTCATTCCAAAAGGCATTACTTTAAATTCAAATAAGCCTATTGGAGTGATGAAGGCCGACCTTTCCCTAGCTCTGTCAGTTAACTCGACCTGCCAATACCCCTTGATTTTGTTTATTTAGTTTTTGTTGACTGGGTAAGTGCACAAGGCAGATTCTGCCTATTTTCAGGCATGACCCGGGGGAGGGGGATACAGATGAATGCCAACTCATCTTGAACCAGATTAAGCTGTTGGTGGTATTTTTAGTGAATGAAGGAAATTTGGCCAGGACACCGGGGAAACTTCCCCTACTCTTTTCGAGAAGTGCCATGGAATCTTTAACATCCACCTGAACTACCACCAGAACAGGCAGATGGGACCTCGGTTTAACATCTCATCCAAAAGAAGGCACCTCAGGAGTGTAGCACCCCCTCATGCTGCACTACAGTGTCAGTATTGGGATATTAACCCAAGTGTCTAGTGTGGGGATAGAACCCACAGCCATCTGATCTCCCGGCCTCAGAGGTGAGTGTGCTACCTGCTGAGCCACTGACACTGATGAACGCTGACACTTTGTCAGGTCAATAGTGGTAAGGTATGTCGCCCCTCCCAACTTGTCCAGGAGTTTGTCCATCTGGGGCATCGGGTGGGCATCTGCATTCAGTCTATGATAGTCCACACAGAAACTAATAGAGCCATCTAGCTTGGGCACAAGGACTACGGGTGAGGCTCAGGGGCTGTGAGATCTCTGGAATACCCCTAAATCCAGCATTTCCTCCACCTCCCTCCTAATGTCCTTTTGGACAGCCTCTGACACCAGATATGCTGTCCGCCATATGGGTGTCTGTGTCCCTGTCTCCACATTGTGCGTCGCTAAGGGGGTTAGTCCAGGCTTGGCACTAAACAGTGGGGCAAAGTCTGCTAAACCTCCCTTACTTCCTGGATCTTGTCCGGGGCCAGCTGGGGTGACAATTTAACTGGCTCCACAGAGGACTCCTGCTTGCTTTCTTCCAACAAGTCCAGAAGGGAGTCTCCTTCGTCCGTCCCCTCCCCAGGACTACATACTGTAAACACCATGTCAGCCCTATTAGCATATGGTTTCATCATGTTGACATGGTACATTCTTTCTGTATGTCTTCCGTCAGGTAACGTTATGATATAGTTCATGTCATTTACCTTCCTAACTACTTTGTACGGTCCTGCCCACTCAGCCTGCAGCTTGTCTTTCCAAACCATAAGGACCATGCCTTCCTGACCCACCGTGTATGAGTGAGCTCTGGCTCTGCAGTCGTACCACACTTTCTGTTTCTGTTAGGCAGCTGCCAGGTTGCTCTGGGCTGTCCCCACAAGCTCCTTCAGCCTTTCTCTAAACCTAGGGACGTAATCCACTATGGGAGTTCCCTGGGTGGGATGCTTGTCTTCCCAGTCCTCCCGGATCAAGTCTAGGGGCTCATGTACCCAGCGTCCATATAAGAGCTCGAAGGGAGAAAATCCTGTTGACTCTTGGGGCACCTCCCTGTATGCAAACAACAGGTTGGTAAGGTATTTCTCCCAGTCCCTCCCATGCTGTTCAGCAAACCCTTGGAGCATTTACTTCAGGGTACCATTAAATCTTTCCACAAGCCCATTGGCTTGCGGGTGATAAGGTGTCATGTGCCTCTGCATCACCCCACACTTCTCCCACAAACATTTCATCAGGTCCAACATGAAGGAACCCCCTCGATCAGTGATAACCTCTCATGGAAACCCAACACGGGAGAAATTCCAAAGTAAGGCATCTGCCACTTTGTCTGTCCTCAGTGAGGATAGGGTGACTGCCTCTAGGTACCAGGTGGCATAATCCACCACAGTCAGGATGAACCTCTTCCTGGAGGAGCTGGGGGTATTTAAAGGCCCCACAATATCCATTCCCACCCTCTGGAATGGCTCCTCCACTATGGGCAATGGAATTAGGGTGACTTGGGTTTTCCTACCCACCTTCCCCCATTTCTTGGCACCAGTGACAAGACCTGCAATACTTCTTCACCTGCTGGGTGAAGTTGGGCCAATAGAAATTCTGGGCCAACTGCTGAGTAGTGTGCGTGATTCCCAGATGACCAGACAAGGGAATATCATGTGCAACCTTGAGCAACTGCTCAAGGTATCCCTGGGGAACAACAAGCTGCCTGCCTATCACCCCTCCCTCTGTCTACATAGCCTGAGTATACATCAGTCCATTTTCCCAATAAACTTTATGTTTACCATCACCTCCCTGTGCTACATCAGAGTCTGCCCAAGCTCTCAGCTTCTCTAGACTAGGGTCACTTTTCTGAGCAGCTGCAAACTCCTTACACATTCCCAAGGCATGGGACAGGTCTCCTTCAGTCTCTAAACTAGGGTCGCTAGCACCAGTGTCAGGGCACTCAGGATCACTGTCATCCCTAACCCTCTGACAATGGGTTACCCCTCCTTCTTCGGAGTAACCCTCCATAGCTGTGTGGTTAACTGCTACTGGGGAAATTTCTACCCTCTTTTCATTAGTCTCCATATCAGGAGACACAGGCTGGGGATCCAGCCTCCCAGTGGTTTCCACAATGGCTTCTGTGGGGTCCAGGGAACTACAATTTCCCCTTCCTGCTTGGCTACGGGTAACTTCACACACCATTCCCTGTTTGAGATTGTTACCAAGGATGACGTCAACTGCTAAAGTTTTGGCTACAGCCACCTGTTGCACAGTTCCCCCTGTTTCACCCCAGACTAGGAGAACACTAGTGAGTGACAATGTGGTCTCCTCACCAGTGAACCTTTGAACAGTTACAAATTCATTGGGTATAAGCTGACCAGGCTCTACCAGATCCCCTTTTACCAATGTCAGGGATGCCCCTGTGTCTCTTAACCCTTGTGTCTGTACACCATTCACCGTGACTGGGTGCATGTGTTCCCTCATGTTCACAGGCATGCTTCCAGGGACACACAAACAACCCACTTCTTTATTAGCCCCATGTCGTGTATTGCTCGTCCTTTTGGAACACTGTCTGGCAATATGCCCAGTTTCTTTGCAAACCCAACATTTGTTTCTTTACTCAGAGAAATCTTTTCTTTGAAACCTGGGGCTAACTGGTTTCAGTGGAGGCAGTGAGGGTTTTAGCTGCCCTGAAGGCCCACTTTTCCCTTTCTGGGCTGCCACGACCACCCCATTCGCTCTCAGAGCAGGTCTGCTCTTGGCATAGCAGTCCGAGAGTTCAGCAGCCTCTTGCACTGTTTTGGGATCTCGGTCCTCGAGCCAGGTTTTCAGCTCTGCTGGGCATGCCCAAAAAAACTGTTCTAACAAAATAGCATTTTCAATTTTATCTACAGAGTTTGCTTCAATTTCCTCCCATCAACGTTTTAAACATTGACGTTGTTTCATGGCTAGCTCCTCATAGCTCATGTCAGGGCTTCTCCTGAGCTTACGGAATTTAGCTATGTATGCTTCTGCAGTTAAATCAGCCTTTTTTTAAAAGTGCAGCTTTAAGTTTGCTGTAATCATTACTGTTCTCTTTGTCCATTTGACTCAATGCATCTCGAGCTCTCCCGGTAAGTAGCGGGGATAGCTGGAAGCTCCAGGACCCTCTAGGAATTTTTGCCTGAATACAAACATTTTCAAAGGAATTTAAAAAATCATCCATATCCTCCCCCTCTTTAAATTCAGCTATCAATTTAGAATTAAATTTGTAACCCAGTCCTGTAGTTCCAGTCAAACTCAAGCCATTTACCTGCTCTGGTGCTGGTGGTTGGAGTCGTAACTTCTCCAGTCCATGTTGCCTCTGACACTCGTGCTTTTCCCGGTCCGCCTGTCGGTGTTCACGCTCCTTCTTCTCCTCTGCAGCTCACAGGAGCTTATGTTCTTCATGGTCAGCATCTTGCTTTTCTCACTCCCTCTTCTCCTCTGCGGCTTGCTTCTCACACTCAGCCTCTGTCTGGAACTCCAGCTCCATTGTGCGCAACTCAATCTGCAGCCTGATTGCTTCTGGCTCCAGAATGCTGGTGACCGTCCCCTGCTGCTGTGGCCCTTCACTTGCACAGACCATGCTGTCCTCCCCATTGTATCTGGACACTGCACTGGCTGCTAGTCACTCCACACCCAAGGTTTGGTCCTTTTTAGTCACAGTTTGTGACTCAACAATCCAGGCATCTGCTGCCATCAGGGCATCCATGAGGTTCTGCTTGGTGGCTCTCATCTCGTGCAGGACTCCTCTGTCCTGGCACAACTGCCTCAAGTAGTCTGCAGTGTACCCACTGCAGTTGGAAGCCATCTTCTTCCCTAACTATGGCTACTCTAACTTGCACTTTAGAAAAAAAATAAAACAGGTAGGAACTTGACTGCAAGCAAAATGATATAGTTCTGTTTCCTTTTTTGAAAAATAAATCACTGCCTTAGTTTGCAAGTGAGCTGTACAGTATTAAGCTGACACACTAAACAGTTAAAGCTTGTGTTACCAAATTTTATCGCACCGCTGCTAACCAAATCTGTCACAAATACACTCAGCAGGTCAGGCCCTCTGCTCCCACAGTGCCAACCTCCGAGCGCAAGAGTGTGAACAGGTAACAGACAGGGTAGCCCTCCTGACTGCTTGTGGGTCCAAATCACCTTTAGTCTCAAGTTCTGGGGAGATTCAAACTGTGAACCTTATGCTAGCATACCCAAATATACAGGCTTAGATAATATTCTCTTCGGGGGATGCAATATATCTTTAGCCTAAGGGCACCTAACCAGGTATCCAAAATGAGCCCTTAAAACTCTATAAAAGACCTTAGGTATATTCTTACCTTTTCCCAATTTAGTAACACCATCAAGCTTTTGAACAGTTGTCAGACTTAACCATCTATATGTCACATGCAAAAAAGAACTGGCAGACAACCCAAGGCAGTCTTTCAAATAATATATTTACTAAAAATGGATAAAAATATGAAAAATGTAAACACAGAACAATATATCAAAGAGCATAAAATCACTTAAAAGATAACAAGGTAAAATACGACTCAAAAACTCCTACCACAACACAATTAGACTTTTTCTATCTAATGTATTACCTCTATAGTGCTTATAGTTATATCAGACAGCTCTGTCTCTCTAGTGTCCCAAGATGGAATATGACAACTAAGTTCAGACACAGTATTCAGTATAAACTGTGTCTCTCCACACCCCTTCTGTGAGTCATTTAGCTCCTCCTTTTAGAATATAAAAAAATACAAACATGATGTCCTGTCAGGAAGTATATTAAATAAGGTGACATCAGCAAAAACTTGTTTCCCAAATTATGAGTCTTTGATCCCCCAGTTCCTTTTGAGGTGTTTACAACTCTGCAGTTTGTCACCTAGATGTGAGATAGCTGACAGGAATCAGTTAAGTGATGTCCTGTCCTGTAATAAACTGCATGTTTAGCTTCCCAACTTAAAAGCAGCAACAGGTCATAAAAAAGGCCATAAAATCCAACTTCTCAAGGAAGTTAATTACATTACAGAGATCTCCTGGTCAGTTATATATCCTGTAGTTTTCACTGAAACCTAGGGGTGGCACCCATGGAGTACAGACTCACATACTATATTTTTATATTACAAATATCATACCACAATCATAACCAGCTGGCCTAGCGTCACACTTCGAACAGGTCCTTAAGATACCGAGGGTGGCTAAAAAAACAAATACTAAGAAGACTTATGCACCCAAATGGAAAAGGTTTTTCCTCTGGCGCAAGAGCAAAAAGGTCAACCCCCTTTCAGCTTCAGACCCTCAGCTGCTAGACTACCTGATACACTTACAGGCATCAGGCTTGAAACTATCTTCCCTCAAGCTACACCTGGTGGCAATTTCGGCCTACCTTTCAGTGGGAAAGAAAAAATCATTTTTTTCCTACGTCATTTTTAAACAGTTTTTCAAAGGCCTCTTGTACCTCCAGCCTCCAACCAGGGAGCCCGTTCCTCCTCGGAGCCTGAACCTTTGCATAGATGGGCTCATAAATCCATCCTTCGAGCCTATGTCCACGGCCCACATCAAGTTTGCAACCTGGAAGACAGTCTTCCTGGTAGCTATTGTGTCTGTCAGGAGGGTTTCAGAGCTACAGGCCCGGTGCACTGAGCTGAATTACATTATCCCTCACAATGATAAAGTTGAACTCAGGACAAATAGGAAATTTCTGCCAAAGGTGGTTTCAGAGTTTCACTTGAATCAGTCCATTACTCTGCCTGTCTTCTTTACTGAGCAATCTACTACTGCCGAGCAAAAGCTCCACAGCTTGGATGTCAAAAGAGCCATCTTTCACTACCTAGAGCATACTAGACAATCCAGAGGCTCTTCCACTCAGTTGTTCCTCACCTACGGGGATGTAAGCAGAGGAAGACCAGCTACCAAGGGAACTATTTCTTATTGGTTGGTCTCTTGTATTAGATTCTGCTATGAGAAAGGTGGTCACCAACCTGCAGTGGGGCTCAGGGCCCACTCCACCAGGGGCACTGCAGCCTCACTTGCAGCAGCAAGGGACATTCCCCTACTGGATTTCTGCAAAGCAGCTACCTGGAAATCTGTGCACACCTTTGTGAAACACTACAGTTTGGATGTGCAGACCAGATCTGATGCCAAATCTGGCAGGGTGGTTCTGCAGATCCTCTTTCCTAAGTAGGTTCTCTGCCCACCTTCCACTTGGTACTGCTCGGTAGTCTGCAAAAAGTTACTGATGCTAAAGGACTCCTGGGGTAAGAAGAAAAAATTACTCACCGCAGTAATCTTCTTTCTTCCAAGGAGTCCTTTAGCATCAGTAAGCTCCCACCCTGCCTCCCTGGTTCACCTGTCAGAGAAGGGCTCTTGTCACCTTTTACCAAATTTGGAGTTTCTTATTGATGAGTTTTTAGCTCGTGTTGCTGTTGTTTCTAGTTCCACTTTTTGTGGACATATGCATGTTTTTTGAATCCTGTTGATTCTTTTTTGGGGGAATTGCCCTAATTTTTCCTCGAAAAAATTCTGAAGCCTTCAACAGCTCTCGCTCAGTCACCCCCCCATTGTCTTCTGATTGGCTTGGCCCTAAACTCATTTAAATATCTCTTAAAGGCACACCTCCAGGGCAGTTGCACCAAGCCAGCTAAGTGCAAAAAGTTACTGATGCTAAAGGACCCCTTGGAAGAAAGAAGATTACTGCGGTGAGTAATTTTTTCTTCTCAGTAATGTTATGACATCTGTCTAGGTGCCTTTTCAGTGCTGAAGTTCCCAATGCTCCTTTCTTTTTAACCCTGCTGATTGGCCATTTATAAATAGCACCTGTTGCTATCAACTCATTGGAAACACTAATGTATGTATGTATGACCAAACAAAAGATTATATTTTTTTAGCTTTTTTCCTAGGAAGGCACAACACCTCGGTCATCTTTTCAGGCCCCCCCCCCAGATTTTTCTTGGGCCTTTTCCTCTTGTGGTTTATCCCCACTGCCCCCTTCACAACTAAAACATTTCTGCCTTTTTCTTCCGCATCTGCAATTTTCATCGCCTCCAGTAAACCTTGCACTGCCTGATCATTCTCTTCATCTTTATTATTAGTATTACCCTCATCGGGTTCAACCTCAGAAGAATCGGATGAGGGACTGGCAGTAGTATAATATGCAATTGTTCCATACTGTTGGGTGCCTCTGCAGGTGGTACCCACCATGCCTTTAGTTTAGTTAACTACATAACTGTTTGTTTTTTTTTACTTGGGACTGATGATAATCCGAGACATTCACCTTTTTTGGATTCAAGCGTTCGCTTAGAAGACAAAACCGTAGACATGAAAAAAATCACTTTTTGGGGGTTGATTTTGTTTTCCCTTTTTGGGCTAATTTCCACCTTTTGCAGTGCCACTGCTTACCTGAGAAATAGAATGTGCCTCATCAGCACTTTGATCCATTTTGTAACAAAAGATCCCTCTAACGTGACGTCCTGATGACTTTTGCTCACAGGCCAGGGACAAAATTTACTGTCGTGACTGATGACTGTACACAGCACACCAACAGCACAGCAATCCACACCACTTCCTTTCAAGATTACCAGACTGGCTCCTACAATACAGTTACTGTTAAGTGACCAAATTCAGCAACTGTTAAGTGTGCCTCAGAATTTGAATTGGTGCTGCAGACACATCTGGTGCATTAGCTGCACGCAGCACAGTCCCACACTGTGGGTTGGTTAATGCTTATACGTGATGTAAGTTTGTAACGTGGTATACTATAAAACTATTGATAATAAGGATTAATGGGAAATGAGTGATGATGATGACACTTGTGTGTAGTGCTTGTGCTTTATCTGTGCTGTACTGTAAACACTCAGCCTGCTACAAGTCACAGTCAGATTATCCCCTGGGCCAACCACAGCCAGCAGCATAGGGCAGGTGCATTAAATTGTATGTTGTTTGAACAGTATTTTTTTTTAATACATGAAATGTTTTCATTTTTTTTTTTTACCAGGAGAGACACACACTAACCTGAAAGCTTGTTTTATAGTTGTGACCTGGGAGCACAAGAAGGTTAAGTGACTTGCTCAGGGTCACACAATATCCAAGTGGGGGCTGTGAGATTCAAACCCAGGTCTCCAGGTTTGCAGCTCAGAGCCTTAAACCACTGCACTATACTGCCTCCCAAATTGTGATTTGTGAATGAATTTAGGTGATGATGACAGTTATTCATGACTGGATGGCACAAGTCAAAAATTTATTTTGCCACCCTGCTGCACTTGCTCTGTACACACCGATGTACTGAAACAAGGAAAAAAACATTTGGGATTTCTAGGATTGTTACATTTATTGTGGGCCACCCTGCAGTCTCTCCCTCTCCCCTCTGAGTCTGGACTGGACATCACAAAGATTTATTTTGTCACCCTGCTGGCCTTGCCCTAGTGTACACACAGCCACACTGAAGCCCAGGAAAAAACAAGCATTTGTCAATGCCGAAAGTTCGTCGCATTTCTAAATGAACAGCACGCGGGGACGCGCTCCATGGATTTTAATGGGGGCAATGTTTAAAAGGTTGCTTTTATATTTTACAGTGATGATTTTGTCAAAGAAAGGCAGTAGCTTACCTAACAAGGACCTTGTTAGGTAAGCAACTGCCTTTCTTTGACAAAATCGTCACTGGAAAGTACAACAAGCATTTGTCAATGCTGAATATTTGCTTGCTGGTATGGGCATTGGTAATGTAGGAGTTAGAGAGATGCATAATAGGAATGGCAGTGAAGTATTAAACTAACACCAACCCCCACCCCCACCCTGCAGAGACTGACAGGTGTTTTGGGGTGTGCCTTTTGGGTCATCGGCCATAACACTTATGCCATTCCACCTCACTCCACCTTGCAGACACTGACAGGTGTTGGGATATTCCTTGGGGTCTTCGGCCCTTGCACTCACCCCATTCCATAAAGAAAAAAGCTGAGATGGGTGCAGTAGAAGAGAATGGGGTGAACATTAGGGCCAAAGACCCCAAGGCACACCTCAATGCCTGTCACTGGATGCAGGGTTGGGATGGGGGTGGAATGGCTTGAGCATTATGGCCGATGAATAAATCACCTCCTCGACGCCTGTCAGTCTTGACAGGGTGGGGCGTTATGGTTTGAAACCCTAACACCCCAGTCATTTGTTGGTATTTTCACTCCAAATTTTCAACATGGGCTTTTTGGGACCCCACGTCATGCACAGTGGCACTATTATTTTGTTACTCAATCCGAAAGGTGATTTCGCACAACAACCGCACTATTTGGCATCACAGGTGTGAAAACACATTTTGGGTAGGATGTGAAAAATGACAGCTATACTGTTCATGAGGAGGTGTGAAAATGGCAATGTTGAAAATCTGAGAAATATAAAAATTAAAAAGTTCGCACTGCGTGAGAAACTCAGCAGCTATCGCCTATAATGCAATCATTTTTGAAATTTATTCACTAAAAGTTTTAACATGGGCATTTTGGGATGTTCCCTAATGAACAGTTCCACTGTGATTTTGTTAATCTGTCCCAAAAGTTGATTTCACCAGCAACCACGCAATTCTGCGCAACAGTTGCGAAAACACATTTTGGGCAGGACATGAAAAATGACAGTTGTACTGTTCATAAGAATGTGTGACAAAATGGCAATGTTGAAAATCTGGAGTGAAAATATTAAAAATTGTTGAAGTTATGAGAGTGGGTGGAAACTATGCAATGCACGCTTGTAACACAGTCATATTTTGGAATTTTTTCACCAAATTTGCAACATGGGTTTTTTGGGACCACAGCTCATGTCCCAAAAGGTGATTCTGTGCAGCAACTGCAAAATCACCTTTCAGGACCGAGTAACCAAATGACAGTGACAGCGTTCATGAGGTGGGTCCCAAGAACTCCATGTTGAAAATCTGGGGCCAAAATTCCTAAAAATGGCTGAGATATCAACCTATGTTGAAACCCCCCCATTGACTCCCATTATACAGCTTACCGTCATTTCTTCAGTTTGCCGGTCGGCTTTGAAGAGTGCAGACATGTCTCAGTTCATAGAAGATTGCTGCTTCTGACCTCCGGGTAAGTATGGGGTAAGGGTAGGTAGGTCTGCAGAGGAAGGGTGGGGATGGGGCAGGGGGGAATGGGGAAATGACAAGGGACCATTTTCTTTTTTACAGGGGAAAAGAAAAACTTTGGGGGGGGGACAGTTTTCTTTATTTTACAGGTTACTAAAATTAAATACATTTAGGCACACTGGAGTGGGCTCCCAGTGTGTGTGTGTGTGTGTGGAGGGGGTGAGGGGGCATGCCGACATGGGGATTGGCCACCCCAATGTTGGCACTTGAAATATTCGGGCAAGTGGGGGGAGTCATCTGACACCAGCAGTGGGCATTCCGGTGTCAGAAAAACATAAATTAATAAAAATTATTTTGGCACGCTGGGGTGGGCTCCCAGTGTGCCACAGTTAAGTGGAAGAGGGGGATAATAATAATAATAATAAACTTTATTTTTATGGCGCCTTTCAAAACCAAGACGCCTAACAAAGTTAAAATCACATATTCATAAAATTTCACCACAACATAATCAACAAATATCTTAAAAAGAGATAATCATAACATCTTAAAACTTTCCAACGGTTAAATACTATTTCCATCTGTTAAATACCACATGCTTGACTTCATAGCCAGGTTTTAAGTGCTTGTTTAAAACCCTCCACAGTCATGTGCTCACGTAACCAACAGGGTAGAGAATTCCAGAGAGTAGGGGCAGCATACATAAATGTTCTAGCCCCAGAAGATTTCAAACGTACCTTCGGAATCTCTAGCAACCCCTCATTGGCTGAGCGGAGTGATCGCCCAGGGCAGTGAGGAACCAGGAACTCTTTCAGGTAGTCCGGGCCAAGTCCATGTAGGGCTTTAAAGGTCAGAAGACTGACCTTAAAGGTGATCTGCCACTGAACAGCAGCCAGTGCAGTCCACGCAGCACCAGCGCAATATGGCAGGACCGCAAGGTACCCGTCAGCAGCCATGCCGCAGCATTCTGCATTAGCTGCAAGCGGTGGATTTCTACCCCAGGTAGCCCTAGGTAGAGGGTAGTAGTCCAAGCTCGAGGTCACAAAGGCATGGATCAGAGTGCGAAGGTTACCAGATGGAACAAAGTGCCTGATCCTAGCGATATTCCTCAGATGGTAAAATGAGGATTTGACAACAGCTGACACCTAAGATTGCAAGGTCAACCCATTGTCAAAAATTACCCCCAGGTTCTGCACCTGTTCAGAGGCTGGTAGTGGCTCACCCCCAAGATATATACCTGAGGGTGAACCCCCACCCAACCTCTCTATCCGGCGACTTGGATCCACAACCAATACCTCGGTTTTATCAGAGTTCAACTTTAACCAGCTGGTATTCATCCACTCCTGGATTTCAGCAAGGCAGTTATTAAAGACTGAGACAGCTCCATCCTGGTCGGGGGCAAAAGAAAGGTAGAGCTGGGTATCATCTGCATAGCAGTGCAACCTCAGCCCATACCTTCTTACAATGTCTCCGAGGGGCAGCATGTACACTGCGAACAACATGGGGGACAGCACTGAGCCCTTGGGAACTCCACATGATAAAGGGACCGTAGCCGAGGAAAAAACCCCGGACACCACCTTCTGAGATCTTTCCATGAGAAACGATGTAAACCACTTGAGGACAGTACCCAACAGTCCACAAATGAACCTCAGGCAATCAAGCAGTACCCCATGATCCAGTGTCAAATGCTGACAAGAGATCTAGGAGAACCAAGATAGAATGGTTCCTCACATTTCTAGCCATCAGTAGATCATTGAGCACCGAACCAGCACTGTCTCAGCATTATGCTTCTCTCAAAATCTGGACTGGAGGGGTTCATAGATGGCATGGATGGTCAAGTGGTCCTCCAGCTGTGTGGCCACTGCTTCTTCAATCATCTTCCCCACAAAGGGAAGGTTAGAGATTGGTCTGTAGTTATCAAGACAATCTGGGTCCAAAGAAGCTTTCTTCAAGAGTGGTGTTACCACCGCCTCTTTCAGGGAGCTTGGAAACTCACCTATCTCCAAGGAGCACCAGACTATTCGAACTAGGACTGGGCCAATGACATCACTACAACCCAAAATTAGGGAAGTAGGTCCCGGATCCAAACTACAGCATGTAGGGCGCACACTCTGGACGATGTGCATGACATCCATGAAAGCCAGCTGACCAAAGGTACTCCAAGAAGAATCAAGATATATGGACCTGCGCTGGTCCACCGCAACACCCATAGAGTGTGCCGGTTGGAAAGCCGCCCTGATGTCGGTCACCTTATTTGCAGAAAATCGAGCAAGTTCATCGCACTCTTCTTGCAAAAAAGCTTTCCAGACTTGTAGACAGGCTGGGTTGCACAGTCTGTCCACAGCTCGGAACAGCTGAGCGGGTCGATTTTGAGCAGCTGCAATCTCCCTGGACAGGAACTCTGCCTTCTAATGGGAGATTTTGGATTGATAGACTTGATAATGGTCCATCAATCAAAGGCGGTCGGCATCGAGAGCGGACTTCCACCAACAATGCTCCAACCTTCGTCCAAGTCGCTGCATCTCCCTCAGAGTCCCGTCAAACCATGGGGATCGAGGGCAAAGTGAGAGTGGACGAACACGGACAGGAGCAATGATATCCAGAGCTGTCATGATGATGACACAGGGATTGGGCACTCCCATGTCAGCAAATAATATAGATGCATTGGGGGGGCACATCTGACACCGGGAGTGGGTGTCCCGGTGTCAGAAACATAAAAAAATTATTTTGGCACACTGGGGTGGGCTCCCAGTGTGCCACATTAATGGGGGGATACATGCCAATATGGGGAGTGTGTGGCAGGCGGCAGGAGCCACCAATGTGGAAAGCCATGCCATGGCTCATTTATTTATTTAATGAAATGGTTCACCAGGAAAGGCACACCGAACAAACAAGCTTTTAAAAGTGCCCCTATTAAACTCTATGCAGCATGTCCCTGCGCTGTTCATTTCTGCACATGTGCAGATGCAGTGGCGGTACTACGCATGTGCAGAATCAGCTACATTCCACACATATTTCTTTCATGACCGAATAGCGATCAGCTGTTCAGCAGCTTTTTCTTTTCATGTTTTCGCACTGGCCACTCATAGCAATAAGTTTGCAGTGCGCAGGCATGACGAACTTAAAAATTTTGTGTAACTGTAAAACTTCTCTTGTACCCGCAGTAGTCTCTCCCTCTTTACTCTGGATCTGGAATGGCACATGTCAGATTTTGCCAGCCTGCCCTTTTTGTACACACGGCTACTGTCCGAGGTCAAGCAAAAAAGTTTAATTTGGGATTTTCTGTAACTGTAATCTCTGCCCTCCCTCCCCTTCACTCTGAATCTGAAATGGCACAAGTCAGATTTTGACAGCCTGCCTTTTTTGTACATACAGCTACTGTCTGAGGCCAAGAAAAAGACTTTCATTTGGGATTTTCTGTAACTGTACTCTCTGCCCCCCCCCAGTACTCTGGATCTGGAATGGCACAAGTCAAATTTTGCCAGCCTGCCCTTTTTGTACACACAGCTACTGTCCAAGGCCAAGAAAAAAAAAACTTTCATTTGGGATTTTCTGTATCTGTAGTGGGCCCCCAGTACTCGAGTCTCTCTCTCCCTCTCTCCACACCAGTCTCACTCTCTCTCTCTCTCCTCTGGAATGGCACAAGTTAGATCTTGCCAGCCTGCCCTTGCTCACACACAGTCACCAGCTCAGCATTGCCAGCATCCCCCCACCCAACACCACTATTCCCCAGTCCCAACTCACTCCCCAATCTGACTCCCAATGCTCCCTCCCGAGTCCTGACCCCAACTGTCTTCACTCACTCCCACGATCAGTTCTCTCCCCCTCCCTAGCTTCTTCTTTGTCTCACTCCCTTCCCTTACCTCTGGCTGGAGAAACTCTTTTTTTTTTTTTTAAGAGTGTTTGTTTTTTGGTTTTGTTTTGACTCTGCTGCTCAGCACAGCTCCTCCACTCCTCTCTCGCTTCCTGGTCCTCCTCATTCTGGGCTGCGTGGCACACTCAGCATGGTTATATACCATGAGGGTGTCATGTGACCTTCTGTTGCCTGATTGGATGCTGCTGGCTGCCTGTACATGCCAACGGCATCCCCATGGCAACAGAAAACAAAATTGGGGAAATGGCATCTTCGCGGACCCGGAACCAAACTTCTACCGTGAAGTCCATATTTATCCTGGTCCATGGATTGCTGGTTCAATCCAGGGGTCCAGATCTCCATCAGAACAGTCCGCCCAGCCCTAGTCTGTACACCACCCCCAATTTAACTTTCCTTCCTTTAGAGTTTTGGAGCAGTTCCCATAAGGCTTCAGGCTTGCCCTCCTCTCCCTCACTAGTGCATAATATCCCATCCCTTATGTAAATAACCACCCCTTCCCCCACTATCCTTCCGGTATAACCTGTACCCAGGGATCACAAGGTCCCAGTTATGGTATTGGGTGGCCCAAATCTCTGTGATGGCAGTTATATCTACCTCTCCCTCTGCCTCTGTCATCAGAGCCTGGAGTTCTACTGCCTTGTTTGCCAGACTCCTTGCATTCAATGATAATGCCTTCCAACATGACCTCTGCCCCCCCTTCCCCCTCTCAATCCTCTGCTACCACTCCCTATCGAATTCCCCTCCCTCTGCTGCTGACTTACTAGAGGGGAGGCTTTCTGGACTCCATTACCTGGTGACTCTGATTTGAGCACACCTTATTGCCCCTCCCCAGTTGAAATTAATTTTAGTCACTATGTATTCCTCTAGTTTCTGTTTCAGGAGCCCCATGCCTTCCTTACTTAAATGCAGCCTATCCAGTGCAAAACATTCCTTGTTTCCCACTTCCTACCCCACATCCTACCCCACCCCCTCATCAGCCAGTACCTCTTGGTCTCACACCATACTCCCAACCATTTGTTGAATTCCTCGATTCTTTGCTTCCTAGTAGTGCTTACCTTAGGGACTGGAAGAACCCCAGAAAATGCAGCTGATCTTCCTACCTCACTACAGTTTCTTCCATCTTCTCTGAACCCATCTTGCACCTCTTCCACCCTACATCCTTCCAGGTCATTTGTACCTAGATATACCACAATATGAGGCTTGTCCTAACCGTCTTCACAGTTTTTATTTGCCGATGACAATTTCCCAATGGTCATCTATCGGTTTGCCAACCATGCTGTACATTATTATTCACTTAATGTTTACTGTACCTAATTACCCCAGCATTATTATACTGATTACTATCTCTGCTATTTATATTACTATTTGCATTGTGTTAGTTTTAGCTATGTTTTTTCATGTTTACTTATTGTTCCTTGTATTCCTTTTTCTTATGCACTGTATCATTTGTTTTGTATGCCTTTTAAACAACATGAAGTCTTGCTATATTATGACATATGCAGTGAGTACCAACCTTCGAACTGCTCCGGAGGTGAAAGAGTTAACTTTCCATGCCAGGCATGGAACGCTGAGCTCGAGCTCGGTTGAAAACTCTGTCTGTTGTTCTTCAAACTCAAACTGTCAGATTCTTTACTCCGCCTCACTGAACAGTCGCTCTGGAGATTTTCTCCTTCTGCTCAGTTCATTTTGTCGGTTAAAGTATTATTTTCTCGGTTTTTTGACCGAATTTAAACCGCAACCGGTCGGTTCAAGCTCTGTCTGTGGTATTGTAAGTACTAGATAGCTTTTACATTTAATTCTTCTGTGTGGAACTTGTAAACGGTTATCGGTTCGGTTCAAACCGATCAGGTTGTTTTGAAATCTATTAATCTGTCTTTTAGAGTGTGGTTACCGGTTCTTATCGGTTCTAAAAAAAACGGATTTTATTACGTTTTTTTCCACGACCTGTGACACGGTTGGGAACCGATAAGAGGGTCTTGCTTGGCGGATTGTCATAAACGGGCAAGTTTGATTAGGACTGGCACTTTGTCTGAGGAACCCAAAACAAAAACTGGGACCACTGGGTTTCAACACTGCAGTGTCTGTGGGGAAGCCTTTGCCAAGGCTGACCCCCACACCACCTGTGTTTATTGTCTGGGGTTTGACCACCTCAATGCAGACTGCCAGATTTGCAAAAATGTTCCTGCAGCTACCCTGGATAAGAGAGTTGGTAAGCTCAGGGAAAGGGAGGCCAAGAAGTCCACTGACCCAGATGGCCAGCCCGGTTCAGTTCCAACCGAACCGGAGGGAGTGCCCTCTGACCAGGGCGAGACTTCCTCGGGCAAAAGGAGAGCCGACTCGGAGGAGTCGGTTCCAGCAAAAAGGACAAGGAAATCAGCTGGTGTGGAGCCAAAACTTTCCTCTCCAACCACTGAAGAAATAGCCAAAGCGATTAAAATTGTCCAGTCGCTTTCCCCGGTTCCGACCAAACCGGCACCATCAGGTAAGCGTACGGTTCGGCCGGTTCCACCGGTTCAAGAGTATGATTTAGAGGAATTTTATGAACTGGAGGAGGGGGAAAAGGAGTATGAGGAGAGTGAATGTGGATTTGAAAGTCTGGATGTGCCCATTGAACCGGACATCTCCCCAGACAGACCTTCAGGAGTGTCTCCTCCTAGGCTTTCTGAGTCCCCTTCTCATTTTATTTTTTATAAAAAAGTGGCTGAAACCCTCCAGCTACCTATGGAGGAAGCTGTGGATGATCAAGAGGAACCTGACTATGTGGAAATGATGGATATCCCAGGTCCAGGAGACTGTCTATTCCTTTGCATAAATCTTTTGGGAAACAGATAGTTAAAATTCTAAAAACTCCTCACATTATACCTCCTGTTGATAAGAGAATGGACAAGAGGTACACATTGTCAGGCTCTGAAATGGAGTTCCTTACACAACAATGCAGCCATGTTGGAGTAGTGCAGGCTGCAGCCTGTGACAAGGCAAATATTCCCTTGGCCTCATACCCCCCTGACAAGGACTCCAGGAGTATTGATGCCATGGCAAACAAACAGTACATGGCATCATCCTTGGGACTCAGACAGGCAAATTATATGGCTTATGTTGCTAGATACCAGAAATCCAGATGGGATACTGTTATGGCTCTAGCAAAACAGGTCCCTGGCCAGCTTGCCAAGGAGCTGGAGCAGGTGGCTGCTGATGGTATTGAGGCATCTAAAGTGCAGTTCCATGCTGCAGTGGACTCTAATGATGTGTCATCAAGAGTCATGGCTACATCTGTGGCACTTCACAGAATGGCTTGGCTCAGATGTACTAGCCTGTCACAGGATACCCAGACTAAGGCCATGGATTTTCCAGTTGTGGGTAATTCTCTGTTTGGGGAGCAGACAGAGAATTACATGAAGAAAATGGATGAGTATAGGACCACCTATAGGAGTGCACAGGCCAAGGAATGGCAGGCCACTCCTCAAAGGCAGCCTTCCAGGGGCAGGGGCAGGCCTTTCATAGGCCTTTTACCAAGCCCGGCCTCCTCTTCAGCTTCACGCCCAGAGGGGTTCTTTAGAGGAGGAGGCAGACGGGCACAAGCAGACCTGCTTCCACCCCTCAGCCTAAAGCCCCTGCCAAGCAGGCACCCTGATGGGGTGGCCAGGGCCGATTCTCCACTACCTGTAGGGGGCAGGCTGGCTTACTTTGTCCAGGACTGGAAGTCTCTCACATCAGACAAGTGGGTCCTGGAAGTAGTAAGCCAGGGACTGGTTCTCAGCTTCAAAAAATTTCCAAAGATGAGAACCAGATCCTTCCCACCTGCAAATCCATCAGAGGCACTTGCCCTAGAGGCAGAAGTCTCTACCCTCCTGGCTTTCAGAGCCGTGGAAAGGGTTCCACCCCTACACCATGGCAAAGGATTGTACTCCAGGTACTTTCTTACCCCAAAAAAGACAGGAGAATGGCGGCCCATCCTGGATCTCAGATACTTAAACAAGCACCTTTTAAAACCAAAATTAAAAATGGTGACTCTGGGAATTATTCTGCCCTCTCTAAGGCCAGGGAACTGGCTAGCGTCCCTGGACCTCAAGGATGCCTACTTCCATATTCTCATCAGAAGCTCCCATCGAAAGTACCTCAGGTTCAAGCTGCCCTCAGGCCATTACCAGTTCAGAGCAATGCCCTTTGGCCTCACCTCTGTTCCAAGGGTATTCACAAAATGCCTGGCAGTAGCAGTTGCCCACCTAAGAAGGCAAAAAATTGCCATCTTCCCTTACCTGGACAATTGGCTCATAGTAGGCCAGTCTCCAGAACAAGTCAAGTTACATCTTCAGATAACTCAGCAACTGCTTACCTCTCTAGGTTTCCTTCTGAATCTTCCAAAGTCAGTTCTAGAGCCTGTCTAGCTCCTCACCTTCATAGGCGCAGAACTGAATACAGAGGAAGCCAGAGCCTTCCTGCCTTTGGACAGGGCAAGGACCCTGGTCTCTCTGGCCTCCTCATTCACCCTGCAGGTCTTTCGACCAGCAAGGCATTTTCTACAGCTCCTAGGGCACATGGCTGCTTCTACAGCAGTAGTGCAAGGAGCCAGATTTCAGATGAGGGACATCCAGTTCCATTTGAGAGCCTTTTGGTCTCAAAGAAAGGACCCTCTAACCAAATTGATCCCAGTGACTCGAACCCTGATCCAAGCCCTACAATGATGGCAGGATCAGAGCAATCTGAGACAGGGGGTTCCCTTTGTCACTCAGTCTCACTCTTTAATCCTTACTGCAGATGCATCCCTCTTGGGGTGGGGAACTCACATAGGCGACCTCACTACCCAGGGACTGTGGTCCCCTCAGGAATCTCTGCTCCACATCAACCTGTTGGAGCTCAGGCAGTTTTCTAGCACTTCAAGCTTTTTCCAAATCTGTTCAGAACAAAGTTGTACAGGTCAGAACAGACAACACCACTCGATGTGGTACGTCAACAAGCAAGGAGGCACTCGGTCTACGGCCTTGTGCACTGAAGCAATGAAGTTGTGGTCTCTGGCTTATTCCCTGAACACCTCCCTTACAGCAGTTCACCTCCCAGGCAAGGACAATGTCCTGGCAGATGCTCTCAGCAGGATTTCCCAGTGCCATCATGAATGGTCACTGGATCCCCTGGTCCTGGAAGTAATATTTGCCAGGTGGGGCACCCCGCAGATAGATCTTTTTGCAGCTCCAGACAATCACCAACTTCCCCTTTTTTGCTGCAGGCCCCCAGTGTTGGGCTCAGTCCCTCTGGATGCCTTAGTTCTCAACTGGGAAGGAAAGTTTCTCTATGCTTTCCCCCCCTTCCCTCTCCTGTTCAAAGTGTTTGTCAAAATCAGATCTCAATCCTGCAAAGTGATTCTGATTGCTCCAGATTGGGCCAGACAACCCTGGTATCCACTCCTACTGTCCTTAGCAGTCCATCTTCCCCTGTGTCTTCCCAGGAATCACAATCTGTTAACCTGTGCTCAGGGAAGGGTTTGGTACCCGAACCTCAAATCTCTCAATCTCAAGGCCTGGCTCTTGAAGAGTTAGAATTTGATGATCTACACCTCTCCCAAAGTGTAATGGATATATTGAAGGCTTCTAGGAAGCCTTCCACCAGGGCTACTTACAATTCCAAATTGAAGAGGTTTTCCATATGGTGCTCTGGGAAGCATATTTCCCCAGAATCTGCTGATTTACCCACAGTCCTGGATTATATGGTCCATTTGAACACTTTGGGGCTCAGACCAGCTACCCTAAAGGTGCATTTGGCAGCTGTGTCTGCTTTCATTTCAGCAGGTAAACCCTCTTCTCTTTCAGCTCATCCTGTATTCTCTAAGTTTTTTAAGGGATTGCTTCACACCAACCCTCCATTCAGGGCCCCTGCCCCTGCCTGGGATCTTAATGTTTGCATTGCTCAGCTTATGCAACCTCCCTTTGAGCCCTTGTCTTCAGCAGAGCTCAAGTATTTGACTTGGAAGACTGTGTTTCTGGTAGCCATCACTTCTGCCAGACTCATAAGTGAATTACAAGCTTTGTCAGTGGAGCCTGATTTTATCTCCTTTCATAGAGATAAGGTGGTCCTCAGGACTAACAGGAAGTTCTTGCCTGAGGTGGTTTCAGATTTCCACCTTAATCAATCTATTTCTCTTCCAGTGTACTTCACTGACCATTCCTCCTCTGGCGAGAGGAGGCTGCACAGCTTAGATGTGAAGAGAGCCCTTAGTTACTATACTGAGTGTACCAAGGGTCACAGGTTTGACTCCCTCTAACTGTTCCTCACTTATGGTGAGGTTGGTAAAGGGAAACCTGCCACTAAAAGATCCATTGCCAGGTGGATTGTCTCTTGTATCCAATTCTGCTATGAAAAGCTGGGTAAGGTTCCTCCCTCAGGACAGAGGGCTCACTCTGCCAGAGGTACAGCTGCTTCCCTGGCTGCTGCCAGGAACATCCCCATTCTAGAGATTTGTCAAGCAGCTACCTGGAAAACAGTTCACACTTTTACCAAGCATTACTCTCTGGACACCCAGGCTAGGAGTGATGCTCAGTTTGGCACAGCTGTGCTTCAGAGCCTATTTCCTAAGTAGGTTCTGTCCCTCTTCCATGGAGGTACTGCTGTGTAGTCTGCATAAGTCATAATATAGCAAGACTTCATGTTGTTTGAAGAAAAAATTACTCACCTTAGTAATGTTGTTTCTTCTAATGGAGTCTTGCTATATTATGACCCCCACCTGCCCCTCTCAGAACCTCTGTTTTTGGGATGTGGGTGGGCAGTGCAGTGTTGGCACTTAGTAGATGCCCACCTTGTTTTTTCACCCCTCCTTTTTGGGGTGACTGGGTGTTGTGTTTTTCATTTTTTGGGTCTCCTGACTTGAGTCTTTGTTTTGGGACCAAAAAATGTGTTGTTGTAGTTAGTAGCCAGTTGGCTAGTGTAGGTTTACAGCCTCCACACAGGACCTTAGTGAGTTTAGCTCATAAAGATCTGACAGTTTGAGTCTGAAGAACAACAGACAGAGTTTTCAACCGAGCTCGAGCTCAGCATTCCATGCCTGGCATGAAAAGTTAACTCTTTCACCTCCGGAGCAGTTCGAAGGTTGGGACTCACTGCATATGTCATAATATAGCAAGACTCCATTAGAAGAAACAACATTAATAAGGTGAGTAATTTTTTTCTTTTTGCTTACCTGTTTAATTGGTCCATTTTGATGCGGAACCTTTGTAAATGAGCTGCTGGCTCCAAGGTCCTTGTAATCCAAGGTATCAATAAACAAATCCCATTCCTTCCCCTCACACTTTGGAACCAACTGCCTCACCCTCACTGCTGTCATGCCTAGCATACACTCCACCCATGTGCAACTTTTCCTTGCACTCTTGCTCCCCATTGCACCCCTTTCAGTATCGAGTCTCCCAGTATGATGATCCTTGCTCCTATCACCTGCCCTCTCCCTATGTTACACTCTTCTTTCTGTCCACACTCTAGAGTCAACCTCTCCCCTTTCCTGTCTCTCCCATCTCCCTGTTTATCCCCTCGTTACCTCCTCTTCTGATCCCTCCCACCCTCCCATGTTGCCTGCCCAGACTGTCTCCTTCCCCCTCTCCTATGACCCCTCCAGCTGCTCTCCCCAACTCTTTATTGTGACCCCCAACTGCCCTACTACCTCCCTTGCCACTGCTACACTTTAGTGTCTTGGCTTCCCTCCCTGCTACCCTACTACCACCTTTGCCACTGCTAGTGCCCACTTCCTTCACGTGTTCAATGATCCCCCCACCTCCTGTTCCTCCATCTGACCAGCCCTGAGAACTTATTCTTTGACTCCCTCCCCCTTGACCTGGGCTTCTTCCATTGCCCTATCCTGCCTCTTCCTTCCCTGTTCATGCTCTGATCCCTTCCTCCCCCTGACCCTGGTCTTTACCACCTGCCACCTACTCGACTTGGTTCCCCCTGGTCTTTACCACCTGCCACCTACTCAACTTGGTTCCCCCTGGTCTTTACCACCTGCCACCTACTCAACTTGGTTCCCCCGGTCTTTACCACCTGCCACCTACTCAACTCGGTTCCCCCTGGTCTTTACCACCTGCCACCCACTCAACCTCTCGGTTCCCCTCATCTTTACCACCTGCCACCTACTCAACTCGGTTCCCCTGGTCTTTACCACCTGTCATCTGCTCAACTCAGTTCCCCTGGTCTTTAACCTGCCACCTACTCAACTCGGTTCCCCTGGTCTTTACCACCTGCCACCTACTCAACTCGGTTCCCCTGGTCTTTACCACCTGCCACCTACTCCAACTCGGTTCCCCTGGTCTTTACCACCTGCCACCTACTCCTTCGGTTCCCCTGGTCTTTACCTGCCACCTACTCCTTTCGGTTCCCCTGGTCTTTACCACCTGCCACCTACTCAACTCGGTTCCCCCTGGTCTTTACCACCTGCCACCTACTCAACTCGGTTCCCCCTGGTCTTTACCACCTGCCACCTACTCAACTCGGTTCCCCTGGTCTTTACCACCTGCCACCTACTCAACTCGGTTCCCCTGGTCTTTACCACCTGCCACCTACTCAACTCGGTTCCCCGGTCTTTACCACCTGCCACCTACTCAACTCGGTTCCCTGGTCTTTCACCTGCCACCTACTCAACTCGGTTCCCCTGGTCTTTACCACCTGCCACCTACTCAACTCGGTTCCCCCTGGTCTTTACCACCTGCCACCTACTCAACTCGGTTCCCCCTGGTCTTTACCACCTGCCACCTACTCAACTTGGTTCCCCCTGGTCTTTACCACCTGCCACCTACTCAACTTGGTTCCCCCTGGTCTTTACCACCTGCCACCTACTCAACTCGGTTCCCCCTGGTCTTTACCACCTGCCACCTACTCAACTCGGTTCCCCCTGGTCCTTCAGGAGTTGCTGCTCCTGGGCCCATTGGCTTCCTCTCATGCTCTGTCCTATGTCTACCTGTTGTGCTTCCTGGAGGAGCCATCCTCTGTTCCTGCAGCCCCAGCTGTACTCCCCAACCTCTCTAACCTCATCTCCACAGCTCCCTTCGCAGCCACCCTATTTCCTGCCTAAGCTGCCTACACACCAGATAACCCCCTGCTCTCCACAAAGTTCCTAAAAAGATGGCTGCCCCACACCCATTGCAACTTACCACCCTCCCAGCCCCCATGTTCTGCTTCCCTCATCAGTCCTCCACCTCCTTGCCTCCCCCCGGGCTGCTGCCTGCTCTGCTTCCCTGATCCCCACACCCTCTCTGGTTTCTCTTCCTAGTTTTTCTTGCTTGTACCCCATCCACTGATAGCTGACTTGCAACTATGCAAACCCCCACTGTGTGCTACCACAGTCCCCTTTCTTGTGATATTGTCTCCTCTCTATGTGTTCTGTAGATAGTCACAGCCCCTCTGGAGGAAGTACCTACTTACTTACCTTCTGGTGTCCCCTCTCACCCAACGCCCTGCCCAGCATGGCCTGTGGCCTGAGGGCATCCCTGCGGACACCCTACAGAAGTCACTTAGTCAGACACCACACTACCGCTTCTTGGCACTCCTGCTTCGGGGCCACTCATGCAAGGGGTCTTGTGTCCCCCAGGGTAATAAATATGGACTTCAGGCCACCCTATTGGCCTGGCTGAGTTGCATGACCACACTGCTTCCTCCCTACTAGTATCTCACTCTCAAGGCATCCTCCCTTCTCCCAACCCCTCTGTAACATCAAAAGATTTTTCATTTTCTTTTTAAAATCACACAAACATCCTTGATTTGTACCCCACAAACAGGCCCCACATAAAAAACAGTAAATTACTTCCCTGCTTTGCTCTGACCTCATCTGCTTGGTGGTGGCATCCTTGTGAAGCTGAAACTCCCAAGATGGCCCCTTATCAATCACTGACTATGCCCCCCCCTTGGCCTGGCTGGGTCACTCGACCACCCAGCCCTTCTTCCTCCCTACTAGACCCTCCCTCTCAAGACCTCCTCACTCCCTCCTCCCAGACCTTCTGTAACAGAAAAATATTTTTCTTTTCTTTTTAAAATCACACAGACATCCTTGATTTGTACCCCACAAACAGTCCCCACATCAAAAAGAGTAAATTGCTTCCCTGCCTGCTTGCTCCAACCTCATCCGCTTGGCAGCAGTGGCCTAAGCATGGCGGCATGGGACAGGTATAAAGGAACTTCAGTGGCAAGAAAAAAGGTGGAAAAGCCGGAAATAAGGTAGGGTCTGCAGTGTTCACGTAGGTAGGGAAAATGGGCAGACTGGGTGAGCCAAGCGGTCCTTGTCTGCTGTAAAACTCTATGTTTCTATATTTATATGTAGGGGGCAGTAGCAGGTGCCTTTGCTGGAGCAAGTAGCCTCTTCAAATTCAGGGAGGACTGGTTGCAGGGTGAATGTTGGGTTTGAGGTAGCCCACCCGAAGGCTTTTCTAGGGAATGTTTAAAAGGTATATATTAAATCTGGTGTCTTATTTATTTATTTATTGAAATGTTTCACCAGGAAGGCACACTGAACAACAAGTTGCTCATCTCTCAGTGCGACACGGTGGGGGGATTATAGGATGAAAATCTTGACATACAATATTACAATAGATACAAATCAAGGATGTTTGTGTGATTTTAAAATACATTTTTGCATGCGTCTGATTTAAAGAAATTGTGTATGATGTAAAGAATTTGAGCAAAGCTTGCTGAGGCCTATTATAACCAAAAACACATGGTCTGGTGTCTAAATTATTTCTGAGCTCTCACTTTGCGGGGAATGGGGGAAGAAAGGCCTGTCATAGGGACTTCCTAATGAACATAAAATATTCTCTATTTCAACAGAAGTCTTTACTTTGTGATTCTAAGCAACATACTTTATGTCTTGTTGGTCCCACAGAAGGTATCAAATCATTCACTTTGTTCATTTTTTACTTCTTACCAGTAAGGGTAAAAAGGATATTTTTCAAAAGTTTCTGAAAAGTGGCAAATTCACTGTAACTTTGTTACTTTCTGGAAAACATCCAACTGCGGTGTGCTACACTGTAACCTGAAACTGGTTTTCTTTTGCCTACGGACTCCTTGTGCTCAGGACCCTATGGCATGGCCAGCTAACTGCCTGCTCTGTTTGCTGTCTTTTTTTAATCACATTGGCAGGGTATCAGCAGCACTGACCAATCAGTTGGCTGGATTTCTATAGTAGCATGGAGGGGGAGGAGTGAACTCTGTGCAGGGAGGGTGGAGAAGCTAGCTACAAGGAGTATACTGTATTCCATTTCCTATCTCTTTTTCGAGAGGAATAAGAGGGGACTGCCGGTGCTGCCTTTTGTATTTCCAGTTCACTGTCATTGTAAGTAGGAATGTGGGGCTTCCCAGACCTGTTTGTTTAAATTGTTTGCGCACTGCAAAGCCTGTTAGAGGACTGCTGTGTGACTCTCTGTACCCGCAGTTGTACTCCTCTGCTTCCAAACAAATATTCTGTGAGGCAAACTCCATGACAGATGGTGTGGGCTGCATGTGGAACACCAGTTACTAGAAGTGAGATTTTGTTTGTTTTGTAGAAGGGAACAGCTTTCTGTGCTGGAGCCTGCGGTTGGCTCTACAGGTCATTAAAACCATTGGGATATTCTATGTACAGTAAGTTAGTTAGGTGTGACTGCATCTCTAAATTTGTGGGCCTGCAGTGGAAGGCAGGGGGCAAGGCAGCGTTACATGATCAGCAGGTGCTTCCTGGTGAACATACCTTCCAGGCACCCTCAACTAGCACTGGCGTGGCAGTGTGGCTCCCATTACAATAAATATTTTATAGCCAATAGGGCCTATACAGGGTAGTTAGGCAGGTCAGCAGCCAAAGATGGGCAACTAGGCCTTGTCATTTTCTATGTTTGGACCCCAGCCTGGCAGCAAACCATCTAACACTGTAAAGAGTGTCTGATTAGCAAAGATACAAGCTATGGGATTTTTATTGACTATGAATAGTCATTTGTGGGGAACAGTTATAGTGAGTTAACTTATCTAGTCAGGATCATAAAGTAAAATCTATTTTTTTTTGTTTTTTGGTGCTGTTTATGAGACAGAAGTTAAACTGTTTGTTTAATTTTGATGTCCCTTGCATCAGGACTAGAAAAATAAGACTTTGGTAACACAGAAGCAGCATTAAGCCATAAGAATCACAGTGTTATTTTTAGGAAAAACATATCAGTTAGGACTGACATGTCAGAAAATAAGACTTCGTCCTAGACCACCTTTTTTGGTAAACAAACAAAAAAAAGGTTATTATGTTTCATCAGGCTTTGCTATAAGAGGCTATAGCTGATGTTTGATTTCAGGGTTTCAGCTTGTCTCCTTTGGTAGCACATGTGCCTCTGGATGAGAAAGTCCTGGGTTCTAGTCCCACACTGGGATTGGGCTCATAAACATGCCGACAGCGGAGTGCAGTATTAAGGGAATGCTGTACTGCTGGGGTGTGCCACCACTTGGATGAGAAATCAAACCAAGGCAATTTCCACCATTTCTGGTGGTTGTTTAGGTGGATGTTAAAGATCCCATGGCACTTCTCATAAAGAATAAGGGAATTTTCCAGGTGTCCTAGCCAGATTTCCCCCTTTACTAAAATACCAGCAACAGCCTAATCCAGTGGCAGATCTAGGGGTGGTGATGGCTGCAGTCACACCCCCCAGTGTAGTGTAACTTGCTTGCTGCTGCTGCATTTCACTTTGTTAAAGAAGTCTGGTGTATTGGATGTACAGATGTTTATATTTAAAACTATATTCTCTGTCAAAAATGTACTGAAAAAGATAATAGCAGACAATATGAAAGATTAATTAAAATTTTAAAATGTGCATATTAAGTATACACCACACAACACCCCCACCACCACCACCACCACCACACCACCCCTGTAACATGCTGGATCCACCACTGGCCTAATGTCATTCAGTTTCAGTTGGTTTACATCTGTATCTCCCGATGAGACAGAAAATAGACAGTGTTGTGTAGCCTTTCTTTCCAGGTCAACAAAAGAATAAATAAATGTAACAACAAATGAATACTGAGATCAGGCTGCTGTTCTTTAGTGACTGTGTCAGTTGTCCTAGTGATTAGACCCCCCAGTTTGAATCATATAACCCCCCTCTTCAAACAATAGGAATCCATCAATTATATTTTGCAACAAGCATCATCCTGCTAGACTGTGATGCCACAGAGACAGAACGTTATGCTAATTTTAGAACTTAGAATCCAAGTTGACTCTGTACTGTGCTCACACTCCTCTAGTGTTCTAACGTCAGATTTGTTTCTCTGCCTGAACAGAGCAGTCACCCTATAATACAGCTCTAGCCTTCTGACATTCAGCTTGTCTAGTCCAAAAAAAAAAAAGTGATTATTATTTTAATTTTCTCAAGTTGATTTCAGATAACTCTGCATTAGTTCAGTGTTTGACATGTTTTTTCTTTGAATGATTTGTGGTTTCTCTGGTTCCTGATTGGTTCCAGGAACCACAGAAGACCACTTCACATAGTGATTCCTGCCTAAAGGGAGCCAACTGCATTTTGTTAAAATGAATAAAAAAACAATTTATATATTTAAGTGGGCTTTAGTCAAACTGACACCCAGGACTGGATTTTCAAATAACTGTGATATCTGTAAGTCCTGGGTGCACCAAAGATATGGAGCAGCTGCACAGGGGAGGAAGCTGGATGTCATTGTCCACCTAGGGACAAATGATCTGGCTAAGAAAGGGATCAGAGCAGTGCAGGAAGAGTTTGTGGAGCTGGGGAAGGGCCTTAGACAAGTAGCACACACGATAACCAGGGACACTGGTTTACCGGGATTGAGAAAGGGCATATTCCGTTTTGCATATTGTAAAAAATGGTATTGTCACCGGTGTCTGCTAAGCCAAAATCCGGTTTTACCGGTGTTTGGTTTTGTGTACTTTAACAATTTTTAACTCTGCTAACATGCATTTTAGCAATTTTGACCTCCACTGTTGCACATCCTTCCATCCTTGTACCAATTTAAAGTTATTTTAGGTACAAGATGTGATGGCAACAACAACACTACAACCCCATCTCTAAGGTGTGATGGAAGCAGCAGCACTATGGCCCCCATCCCTTAGGTGTGATGGCAGCAGTACTACGGTCATCATTCCTCATGTGTGATGGCAGTATCAGCACTATGGCCCCCATCCCTCAGGTGGAACGGCAGCAGGCCTACATTCCCCATTCACCAGTGGTGATGGCAGAAGCACTACAGCCCCCACCCCTTCGGTGTGATGGCAGTAGCAGCAATGCAGTACATATCCCTCTGGGGTGATGGCAGTAGTGACAGCACCATGATCCCCTTTCAACACTCACACCCCCACATGCACAAGTTACAAATGTCTTGGTCTCTTTGCTTGTTAGAACTCAGATGTGATTTAATCTGAACCATCACAGCTAAGGTGGACTACCTTTGTTTTTTCCTATCTATAATTTAACTGCCTGAATTGGATATCTGCCTGTGACACTGCTGACCAGGGTTAGGGAACAGACTTGGGTGTTGGAGGGCCAGCTGGTGGGTGAAGGCTTGAGTGTCCAATGACCACTCCCCTTCTCCTGAGAGGGAGGGTGGGATCACGGCTCAGCATTTGCTGGCCCATGGTGGACGCCAGAGGCACAACACATCAGTCCTCACTGTGGGAGGAGTGTGATGGATGTCGGCTTATGCCTTGACATCATGTAGCCTATCACACTCCAAAGAAAATGGGAAAACACCCGCTGGCCAACTGAAGGATGGCTGCTGGTTCTGCCATACACTAGAAGCCCCAGACATGTGTCCGTTCTGACCCCTGACATGCCCAGGATACACAGGAAGCTCTTTGGGGCAATTCTCCTCCCCTGGTAGCCTCCCAGAGGGGTAGGGGCCCACTCAATGAAGGTTACTTTGGGTTATCTGGTAGCACAGCAGTAAGGTCAGTGGATAGTGGTCGGGACTCAGCAGTGGTGGTAGGGGGCCTTGGCAGGCCTGAAGGAGTGGATGGCCAGGGGGTAGGAGGAGCAAAAAAACCTGCTTGAATTTGCTTCTTTGAAATAAAGTGTTTTCACCTAAAAAATCCACAAGTGATTAGTGGAGGACCTTCAAATGGATTCATGCATCTCCCAGACATGTGGATGCTTTTTTTTTCTACTTGGTGTCCATGAAAAGGGTGTCTCCCAGTTTTCATGTCTTTGTTCAGATGTGAATTGAGCACTACTCTACCCACCAGCATCATACAGCCCCTGGGGTCTTACCTTATTAAGTACTCTTAAATACTTAACATTTGCTTTTTGTTGAAGCAGTCTATCAGAAAACATTTTGTTGTCACAGAGACAGAATCAGCAGGTGGGAGAAAAGGTGCAAGTGATCCAGTTCACCTAAATGGGGTGCTAACTGTGAAGTATTTTCATAAGTAGTAAGGCAGTTTCTTCTCTGAACATTCTTTCATTCAGACTAGTTTTCATTCAAACAACTGAGGATTTTGGATGGCCTCACAGATTATGAACTTGAATAAGTTAGTAGGTAACAGTGGTCCTCAGTTCAGCAATCTACAACCTAGATGCTTATATGCAAAGAATACAATACAAACCTGACTAAAATCTGAAAACAAGCTTATAAAACATATCTGAATATTTATCTTTACCTATACAAAATCATTGCAGCCAAGTAAAACTCAAGTAAATTACATGGTACCCTGACTACTATTCTATGATGTAGTAAACATACATTGGTATTTTTTTATATATTCTTTGTAAAGCAGGCAAGGCCCACTAGGCAGAACTGTCTGTTTTAAGGAGTGACCTAGAAGCACTTGGGAGGTTAAGTGACTTGCTTGGATGCAAGTGGAGGTTGTGGGACTCAAACCCAAGTCTGCTGGATGTACCCAGTTCAATCACAGTTTGTTACTCTAACCACTGGGCATGGGTGGTTAAACTGAATGGCTGATTACAACAAAGCAGTGCGGGTGATTTCCTTACTGTTCTATCGCAGCAAGCAGAGCGAATGCAAAGCACAGCGGCGGTAATTTTAAGATGCTACAGAAATCTGGGTCGTCGCTGGCACTGCAGTAGCACTATTGCTTGCAATGCCAGTGACCCAGGGTCAAAAGCAAACCCGGTTGCTGGAGGTCTGGCCAGGGAGTAGGATCGAGCACCTGGGGACTGCTCTCTCCTCCTCCGGGGAGGGTGGGCTGCAGGTCCTGCTTCTTTACCACCACCAGTGTGACCACGGGTGGTGGTGCAATAGTGCTGCAGAGTGATCAGGAGGTGAGGATGCTAGCCAGGATCTGGAGCAGTGGCATGTCTCTATGTGACCTACCTCCTTGGATCTCTAGTGCGGTGGCCTCAGGGACAAAGACCAGAAAACCAAGAACAATCAACCCGCGTCGGCCACTGGCAGAAAGGACCCAGGTGCCCCAGACTTCACAACCAGGCTCCATGAGGGACCCACTGGGTTGTCTGACACACACTAAGGGGAGTGTGAAGGGTGACCTAGGGTCCCTCCCTTCCCACCTGGAGGTACAACCCAGGCAGGATAGAAGCAGTTCCACAGAAGCTCTGAGCATTACCTGGGGGTGAAGCTAGGGATACAGATACTTTGAGAAGGGGACATAGAAAGAGAAAATTAAAAAAAAATTAAAAAGATACTGAAATCTTAGCGATTCCGTGCAGTGACATGCAATTTCCGTGAGGCACCGGTACAAGAATTCAAATTCCGCAAACCAAGCAGGATTCCGTGATTGTTAACGGTGTTACCGGTAAAAATGGAAAACCAGGGTCCCTGACGATAACCTTCTCGGAGGTGCTGCCTGTCTATGGCGTAGGTGAGGCTAGGGTGCTCCACACCATGGGATTCAACCAGTGGTTGAAAAACTGGTGCAGAACTCAGGGATTTGGCTTCATTGGGGACTGGGGGTCCACCTGGAGTGATGCAAGCCTATACTGGCATGATGGGCTGCATCTGTTCAAGAGGGGAACCAGGATCCTAGGTGATAGGTTTAAATGCTTCATTGGCAACCATTTAAACTAGCCAAGGGGGGAGGCACTGGAAAGAAGCAGGGAAATCCTAGCCCCCCCCAAAAGAGTGAGGGTAGTAAGTGAGGTAAACACCAAGTTAGAGATGTTGATAGGGAGAAGGGCAGGGGCAAATGGAGAAAGTGACAAAGGCAATAAGGACAGGGATGGGGCAAAAAGGGCAAGGCCATCAGGAAATGGAGGGTAATAAGTACCAATGCCCATAGTCTGGACAACAAGCTCCCTGAACTGGTGGCCTTGATGGAAGAGGGATGCCTCTATATCATAGCAGTCACAGAAACATGGTATACAGAGAACCATGACTGGGATGTTAATATACCAGGGCACACAACCTACAGGAGAGACAGGGAGGGGAGAAGAGGGGGAGGAGTTGCTCTCTATGTAAGGGAAGGGATAAAAGCAACTGAACAAAAGAGTAAACAGGGAGGAGAGGAGGCACTGTGGGTCACCTTAGAGACTGGAAATGGCACCACAATCCGCACAGGGGTTGTATACAGACCCCCATGTCAGGGGGAGGGAATGGACAAGGATATGATAGAAGGCATTCTTAGGATGGCAGAGAAAGGGGAGATACTGTTGATGGGAGACCTGAATATGCCAGATGTTAACTGGAGCACATTTGCTGCAGCCACATCCAAGAGCAGGGCCATTCTCGATGCCCTACAGGTGGCATGCCTCAGAGAGCTAGTTTTGGAACCCACTCATGAGGAATCAATCTTAGACCTCATACTCTCAGATGTAGAAGTGGGTAGCCATCTGGGAACAGGTGACCACCAGTGTGGTTCATGATAAACTCAGCTACAGAGTCAAGCCATACAAAAGTGAGGGTACTGGACTTCAGGAGGGCTGATTTTGGCAAGATGGGAGAGTGCCTTAGAAAAGCACTAGCAAATAGGCTAGAAGGAGGGGTGGAGCAATAATGGGGAAAAATCAAAACTGCCATCACAGAGGCAGCAAGCCTTTGTGTGAAGCAAATAAACAAATCAAAATGAAAGAAAAAGCCACTATGGTTCTCAAAAGAGGCGGCGGGGAAGGTCAGGGAGAAAAAGATAGCATTCAGGAAGTACAAGGAAACACAGAAGGAACAGGACAGAGAACTGTACCAGTTAAGGTAGAAGGAAGCAGGGAGGGAAGTCAGAATAGCAAAGGCCCAAACTGAGGAAAAGATAGCCAACTCAGTTAAGAAGGGGGATAAAACCTTTTATAGGTACATCAGCGAGCGTAGAAAGACAAAGGGAGGGATAGTGAGGCTGAATAGAATGGATGGTGGGTGGACAGAGAGAGACAGTGAAAAAGCAGGGATACTGAATGAATATTTCTGCTCAGTAGTCACAAAAGAGGAGGAGGAGGTGCCTAGTCCAATTAACAGAAGCACTCTGGATAGGGGGGTCGATCCCAGTCCTTTCACAGAAGAAAGGGTTCTGAAAGAACTCCTAAAACTGAAGGCGGACAAAGCAATGGGGCCTAACAGAATTCACCCTAGAATTCTAAAAGAATTAAGGGGAGAACTAGTGAAACCACTGACTACCCTTTTTAACAAATTATGGGAGGATGGTGTGATACCTGAGGACTGGAGGAAGGTGGATGTGATTCCCCTTCACAAAAGTGGGAGCAGGACAGAGGCAAGAAACTACAGACCTGTCAGTTTGACCTCTGTGGTAGGGAAAGTGATGGAATCACTTATGAAGGAATGAATTGTTGAGTACCTAGAGGCCAGTGGGGCACAGGACCCAAGGCAGCATGGGTTCACAGCGGGAAGGTCATGTCAGATGAATCTAATTGATTTCTTTGACTGGGTGACAAAAGTAGTAGACCAGGGAGGGGCTATGGACATGGCCTACCTAGACTTTAGCAAGGCATTTGACACAGTCCCACACAAAAGATTAATAGTCAAATTAACCAGCCTGGGAGTGGGTCCCAGGGTGGTAGCCTGGGTAAAACATTGACTGGACAACAGGACACAGAAGGTAATTGTAAATGGAGTCCACTCTGAAGAAAGAGGGGTTAGTAGTGGGGTACCGCAGGGTTCAGTACTAGGTCCAGTCCATTTTAATGTCTTTATACGTGACATTGCAGAGGGACTGGAAGGAAAAGTATGCCTCTTTGCAGATGACAGAAAGATCTGCAACAGGGTTGATACACAAGGAGGTGTAGAAAGGATAAGAAGGGACTTGGCAAGGTTGGAGGAATGGTCAGAAGTATGGCAGCTTGGATTCAATGCAAAGAAGTGCAAAATAATGCACCTGGGAAACAAAAACCTCAGGGGAAGATTACACAATGGGGGGGAGGTAGTAACAACAACAAAAATGGAAAGAGACCTGGGGGTAATCATATCAGATGACCTTAAGGTTAGCAAGCAATGTGAGAAGGCAGTAGGGAGGGCTGGGGGGATACTGGGATGTATAGGAGAGGCATCACCAGCAGAAAACAGGACATTGTTATCCCTCTGTACAGACAGCTGGTGAGACCCCATCTGAGTACTGCGTCCAGTTCTGGAGACCCTATCTCCACAAGGACATAGACAGGATGGAGGCAGTCCAGAGGAGGGCAACTAAAATCTGCAGGGTCTGCAAGAGTAGCCATAATGAGGAGAGAATAAAGGAGCTTAATATGTATACCCTTGAGGAAAGGAGGGAGAGGGAGACATGATAGAAACTTTTAAGTACCTCAGTGGAATCAACAAAGTCCAAGAGGGTAGCATCTTTCAGAAAAAGAGATGTGCAAGAACAAGGGGACATAATTTGAAGATAGAGGGGGGACGGCTCAGGGGCAATGTGAGGAAGTATTTTTTCACAGAGAGGGTGGTGGATGCATGGAACAGCCTTCCTGAGGAGGTTGTGGGGTCTAAAACTGTGGGAGAATTCAAGAATGCATGGGACAGACATAAGGCAATTCTTGTGAGGGGCAGGAAGAAATAGGCTGTTGGTTAACTAGGATCTGCAGCTTATCCTGTAGGTAGGGAAATGGGCAGACTAGGTGGGCCAAGCCGTCCTTATCTGCCATCAAAGTCTATGTTTCTATGTGTACTGGGCTTCTGGCAGTCTAAAGGGATAATCTATCCCTTACAGTCATTGATACAAGAAGCACCATCTTTTTGTGGTCTAGATGCATCCATTTTCACAGAGCTTGTAATGGAGATTTGGTAAAAGCTGCCGTAAAGCAGGTAAACTGTCACAACTGCACCCGAGATTGGAAAACTGGGTGCAGTTGTGGCAAACTGGTGTGGCACATGAAAAGGTCTGATGTGGGACTTGATGCAGGCCGTGTGCCACTCTTTGAAAGTCGGGCCCCCGGTCCCCCACTTTGGGAACACAACCATTTTCCTGATTTAAAACAGTGTTTCAAATTAAAAGAATAGCGCTTTCTCACTGTTTGTGAGGAAAGGTATTTTATTCGTGACTGGAAACCAAACAACCTTATTTTTTTCCAGGCCTTTCAGTAATTGGACTGACTGGTAGACCAAAAAAAGCATACAGGACCAAGAGGTTTCAAAAACTATAGAAATTGTTTTCATTTGCATTCATTTTATTTCCATTTATTTATTTTACCAGGAATGGCTCCATTGAACAAGTCCATGTTCAAGGTGGTCCTGGATGGACACAAAAGAAGTACAATACATACACTGGTTACGATGTAAATAAAATACACAATACATCCAGATAAGCTCCTAGGCAGAATGACAATTGATAAAGAGCAATGGAGGGATACAGAGGAAAATACAATGTAGCATGTCTACCTAGGTGAGATAATAATACAGAAAGGGTTGCAACCAAATGGAAGCAAAAATTGCAAGTGTTATGCAGGTGTCGATACACAAAAACAGGCATCACAAGGAGAGCCGTAAAGGGCTATAATGTAGAGAGAAGCGGAAAACGGGTTATGGATAGCAAATACATTTCTCTGTATAAAGTGGTCCAATAGGGAATTGAAGGCCTGAAGGTAGATAGCGTTAGTAAGTTATAAGGCACATTGGAGATTAGTCCACAAGGCAGGGAGAGTATGACTGATCGCAGATTCGCCGTGGTGGGGCTCTACCTTAGGTACATCTAATAATATGTAAGAATGCCTCCTCAACAAATAGGTGCAGAGTGTGCACTTAAAGAACTCTCTGATATAAGGAGGGAGTTTATTCAGGATGGCATTGTAGGACCATAATATGGCATTTTTTAACGTTCTATTGGGAAGCGAGTGTCAACCAAGTTGAGCGAATAGAGCACAATGGTGAGTTCTGAATGGGGTGTTAGTAGCGAACCTTAGTGCTCTGTAATAAAGTACATCCAGTTGAACAAGGGCTGATTTAAGGCAGTGGCTGTAAATGAAATCTGCGTAGTTGATGAGGGGAAGAAAAAGTGGTCCGGACCAGCCTTTTCTTTGCTTCATAAGTAAGAAGGTGCTTGATTCTAAAGAAGAGGCCTAACCTCTCTTTTTTTAGCTTCTTGGTGAGTTCCTTGATATGTACTATGAATGATGGCCAGCAATCTAGCCAGAAACCCAGGTATTTAAACTTGTCCACCATCTCAAGCGATTCACCTAGGAGGGTCATTATCTGGAAGTGGGGGCAGGAAGTAGGAATGCTTAAGACTTGGGCACGGGGGGGCAGAAACATAACCTTTTTTTTTGTGTGTGTGTGTTTAACAACAACTTGAGTTGGAAAAGCTTGTGTTGGAGCTGGTTGAAATCGTGTTGTAGGTCTACACAGGCAAGCTTGAGGAAGGGCCTGGAGACATATAAAACTGTGTCATCGGCAAAGAGATGCACATGAGCCATACTAACGATAATGGTTATTTATATAAATTGCAAATAGTAAGGGCCCAAGTATGAACTTCTGAGGTACTCCTCTGGGCAGAGTTCAGCTCCTGGCCAAGACAGACTGCCATGAGCTCTATTTGTGGTGTCTGGATCCAGATCATGATTTTATTGACAGCGAGCACTGTAAAAAGTTTTGTCCTAATCCCACCCTGAAAAAAAGCACTAAAAAAGTGAATTTATGGTTTAATCTCTCTGCTCGTTTGTCACCAAAACACAATAAAGGCTCTGAGGGAGTTCCTAATGATGGTGAAATGCACGCATCAGAGGGTTCATCTACTGATAAGCATCAGCAGTCCCTGTCGAAGGGGACAGATAAAAAAGATAAAGATGCACAGGCATCAGATAAGCATGGTAAAGATGGGAATGAGAACAGGGTGTCCAAAAGGGAGATCCCTGATACCTGTAATGGCAAAAATACATACAGAAGATCCTCGGAGCAGGTACTGGAAACAGTGCCTCCCCTGCCTCCATTAAAATTGGCATTCCCCAAGTTCCATCCTTGGCCTGCTGCTTTTCTGTGTCTTTATCAATGATATTACCAACACCCTTTCCCCTCTATCTTACGCTTCTATATGCTGATGACTTGGTGCTCTACTCTGGCTCTAAGTCCTTGACTGATGTCAATTCCTGGCTCACCTCTGACTTCCACAAAGTGCAAACTTAGCTTACCCAAAATTGCCTTGTACTGAACATTGACAAGACCCAGGCTATGCTCTCTGGGTCCTCCTCAAAAGTTTTGCAGTAATGACACTGGTCTTGACATCTGGTGTCTTGATGGCTCCATCATCTCTGTGACCAACTATTTCAAATACCTAGGTGTTACACTTAACCCTGCTTTGGACTTCTTGCAGCATATCTCTAACATCTGTAAGTTTGTCAATACCCACCTTGGACTTACATACAGGATCTGCTATGGCCTCACTCCTGCAGCTAATCGGGTCACTGTTGCTCAAGGAATCTTACTTCCCAGTCTGTGCTATGTGATCACTTCCTTTTATCAGGTCAACGCCAGCTGCTTCCTTAAATGGAATGTCTCTTATAGTAATGTGTGTAGATGTACTGTCTGCCCCTTGACTCACCCACCACTGCTCACTCTATTCTGATCTAAATTGCCCCCGTGCTTCTACATTCTTTGCTGCTTGATTGATAATATCATTAGGTCCTCTAAACCTGCCTCACTGGCCGCTATGTTTACTCCCACTGACTCTGCCTACCCTGTGCGCCCCAAAGATCAAGCCCTCCTGGCTCTTCCTAAATGCTCCTCTGAAGTGGCTGAGCATGCATTTGCCCACTTTGCCCCTAGAGCCTGGAACTCCTCACCCTCTCACCCCAGTGTCTGCCGGTCCCACCTCACATTCCGAAGAGAATTATTCAGTAATCTTGGCTCCTTGGATGAATGCTCCTGCTCCTGACAACTCCTAATCTCTGTGCTCTCACCTTTTCATGCTAAATCCTCTAATGTTGCATATCTTCTTGTTCCCCTCTATTGTCTTCTAGCTCTTCACCTTCTTTTGTTTGATTTACTCTGGAGGTTGTTGCTAGCACATATGTGATTCACTACCCTTACTTGACTGCTGTTTCATGTTCTGTTTTTACTGTGTCCTGAGTCCCCTTATTTATTTTAATGACCACTAATTGTTTCGATCGCTTTTGCTATAGTCTCTTGATGGATATTGCCTTGTTGTCTGTATTTGGGTTTTTTGTACCATACTACTGCCTATTCTTTTGGCAAATGTTTAGAAACTCTTTTGCATTTTTCTTTACATTCCACTGATTGTACATATATTGTTTATTTTGTTATGTTGCTACCTGCTATTGTAACTCTCCCAGGTCATGCCTGAAACTAGGCATTTTTTGTTTAGTACACTTACCTGGTAAACAAAAGCTAAATAAATAAATAACAACACTGAAATAAAGAAAATAAAGAAAGAGAAACGTGTCCATGCCTCTCCTCCTGCAAAGGAAAAGGAGCAGGCAGTGGACCACAGATAAATGCCTTTGACAGAGAACATGGCGAAGGCATGGCAGTTGTTTTTCAAGCCTTCCAGGCTATGGTAAACTTCCTTAACGTGCCTCGCCCTCCCACTCCTGGCTTGGGTCCAGGATCCTATGCCTGTGTCGGAGGAGGACATGTATTATGAGGAGGAGGAAGAGGAAGGTGACCCTATAGAATATAATGGTTATAGCGCTGATGACAGTGGGTAGTTTATGCACTTTCTATAACTGTGCGGTTTGATGAAAAAACTAGCTTTACAAAGAAAACATCCCCCCTTTCTAGCTAAGCCTAAACACACACACCTACAAATAAAAAAAAAAAACTGGATCAGAAACTGTTATTTAAATGAGGTCAAAACAACAGACACAGTGCCGCTGCAGACCAGACAACATGTCCTCAATGGTCTCCAATGCAGCATTATCACATGGGACAAGAGGTGCGGTGGGAGAAAGAAAGATAACAAAACAAGCACGGAGATCCACAGGAGCCCATAAAACAAGCAGCTCTTCAATTTCCAATGTTTTATTAAGCCAAATAAAATAAATAAATAAAACAAAACCAGAATTCAAACAGAAACATTCTGTACAAGGTGTTCTAGCAGGTAATACAATGGTCAGCAGCACCTGTAGTTCACCTAATGCCTTGTTCCAGCACCAGCACAGAGCTGTCTTGCCTGCAGCTCTGCCACAAAAGAACTGATGAGATGCAAGAGATGTCCACTTTATATACATCCTGCTGTCACATGATTGGCTTAAGGTCTTTCAGTGATGACATCACTTGATTGACAGAACTAAATAATATTTTAAAGAGCTGGTGACCTGTTCAGGACAACTTTAACAAAACCTAATATTTAGATACCATCTAGACTGTATTTCCCCTTAGTGCTGTATTTCCCCTTCTCATTATTTATTACTGAGGTCATCTGTATGAAAACAGGATCTTTGCTCCTGAAGAGTTTGTCTATTCCTGTTTTCTCCCTACCTAAAGTCACAGAGCACTGCTTGTGACATCACAGTTACTCCCATGGCAACAGATTGTGATGCCACAACAGAGGATTATGACTGGAAGTAGGGAGTAAGCTTACAGGCAGTTGGACTCTAAAGAAACTCTAAGGGATAAAGATCATATATTCATGCAAATTTCTTTAGTAATAAATAAAGGGGAGGAGAAATATATAAAAAATAAATGGAATGCAAGCAGAATTGTACCTAATTATTATGCTTCTTAAAGTTTTCTTTGAGGCGTCAGTAGCTCTTTAAATTTATGGCATTAAAACCATTTACAAATTAATCTCAGACCTTTGTATAAGTAAGACAAATATATACAATGGGAACATCTAATTCAGGTAAGTATATTTACAATTTAAATTTTTTTTTTTTTTTTATAGTTTAACCCCGCCTTCTACTAGGAGTTTTCCCCGTCCCAGATCCTGCCTAAATCTAGAGGAGGCGTGGCCAGCTGGTCCCTAGAAATGGGGGACAAAGAAATGGAGAGGAACACCTAAGACAGCAGGTAAACATGAGGCCTACAACAAATGTTGAACAAAAGCAGTCACAAAATAACCATTTCCTCTCTTTATGTCAGCATCCTGACACAAGTTACATGCATTTGTTCAGCATTTAGCAGTACTGCTCTTGAACATTTGTCGAATTTCAAATAAAAGGGGATAAAAAGAAAAAGTTCTGATACTTGAGGGTAATAGGAAAGGAGTGAGTGTTATAATGTCTCTTAGAAGTCATGGAAACAAGACTGCTATTCCAAAGGGCTGCAAAAGCAGAGAAGGGAGAAAGAAAAAAAATATGTGCAGGAATGTTTTAAGCTTTAGAGGCAACCCAGGCTACCGCAATTACTTTTGGTTACTTTTAGTTTCCTGACATGTTTACAGCTGCAGAGAAAAACATGCAGGAAGGCAACTTTTACTCTCTGGCTCCCTGCCAGCAAGGCTCTGGCAACATTATATGCTGTTCTCAGTAAAAGTACTACTCTACAGTAGTTTAGAGAAGTTTGTCTGAGCAAGAGTTAAGGCTCAAACCAGGTACCACATAACACTCCGTGGAAGTTCTACAGAGCTGAGCTGTTGAATTCACTGCACATAAAGGAGAAACTGCACTAAAGCCCTGTACACATTGGCAAATCTGCGGCATTGTTGCTGGTGCACAGCAGCAAGATTGTTGCTGCTGCGCATGTCTTCAAAAAACTCTTCACAAATCTCTTTCCTGAGATATGCAACTGCTTCCACTAAGCCTAGTCCCTTCTTACCCTTTACCCCCCCTTTTTTTCTTCTCTCTATCTCTGTTTATATACTTTTAAACTTAGCTACATTATACCCTGCAATCCATTGCCATTCCCTTCTTTATTCCCCCATATCTACTTCCTTAAGTTTCTATCCAATTATAACACACCTAACCACTTTCACAATCCCAATACCTCACAGTTATTTGTGTCAAACCTGTCTGATTTATTGTTTAGTTGTACAAAACCATCAGCTACCTTGCCTGTATATACGTTCTTTATTACTGTACCTATTTATTTATATAAAAATCTTTGCCTCTTCTCTGTATTTGTTTATGTATTATACTGTACTTTATTTTGATCTTGACCTATCAGGTCCATCTTGTAAATGAGCATTGCTCAATGATGTTCGCCTGAATAAATAAAGATTTTGATTGATTGATTGATTGATGTCTGAATGCCACAGTTTTGCCGTTTGGGGCTTCTATTTCATTCCCTCAGTGATCTCTGTTTTCTTGGGATCGGGTTGTGGTGCAGGCATTTTGCGCCATTGTACTATACCATATGAACAGCCTGCATTACACATAGCGTCGTGACAGGCTTTTCCCAGCCTGCACTTGAGTTTCTTTCCCTTGCAGGCACAATGATTTTTCCCACACAAGTTCAGCTAAAGATAGTTTCTAGTAACGTAAACAAAGCCAAACTCAGGGAAGTGATTCTTTTAGAAAACCGAGGGCTAAAAAGTGGGGAAAACACAGTCTTGGCGTCAAGCCGTGAGACTGGGCATGCACTTATGCATATGTATCAGCGCATGCCCAGTGTCATGGCTCGACTCCGAGACTGTTTGTTTTTTCCCCACTTTTTAGCCCTCAGTTTTCTAAAAGAATCACTTCCCTGAGTTCAGCTTTGTTTATGCTACTAGAAACAATCTCAAGCTGAACTCAGGTCGGAAGCTGCAGATCTGAGCTGCAAATTTGGTGACATCCAGCAGACCAGACCTGGGTTTGAATCCCACAGCTTCCACTTGCATACTGTGTGACCCTGAGCAAGTCACTTAACCTCCTTGTGCTCCCAGGTCACTCCTGTAAAAAAGCTTTCAGCTTAGTGTGCTATACCTGGTTAAACAACTAAATAAAAAAAAAAAAAAAAAGACCCATCCGTGATCCCTGTGATGCTGTCACTATAACTGGACTGCCCCCTCTCTGCCAAAACCCTCCTCCAAACACCGGCACTTAAGGAAGCAGCCCTCCACCGCTCCAGGGCCATGCTGTCTGAATGCTGCTCCACTGTGTTTCAGCACGCATGGCCAGAACGAATTACACAGCACTGGAGTAAATCTCTCATTGTGTGAATGAGCCTTAAAAGGAAACAAACAGGAAAGAGCAAGATAAACATAGAGAGAACTCCCATTTACAAAACTAAAAAAAAAAAAAAAAGGATAAAAACTACAATGACAGCAGTTCCAAATGAACAGATAGTGCTGCAGCTACTGGCAGCAGTACACAATAGTGGGAAAACGCTGCATCCCAATTATCTAATTCTTTCTGTGGCATATCTAAACTACTTTTTAATACCTCTTTAGCCATAATAGGGTCAGAAAACCTAAAGTGCTGACCCCAAACCCTACGGAGGTCACAAGCATGGGAGGAGGTCACAGACCTGCAAAAGGTCACCTGCTCGCACAGTCATATTTCTTTGTTCATGGTTTGCAGTTTATATCAGCATTGATGACCAATAACCTGGCTGTCTCTGTACTTCATTTGCATGGAGGGGGAGGAGTGAGATCTGTGCAGCTAGGGTGGAGGAAGAAACTCCAGTATGTGTGCAATGTTTGACCAAGTTGTGAGATAAAGTCCCCTCAGCCTTCTTTTCTGTTTGCCAATGTAGTGTGTAGGCATGAAAAGTGAGTGTCTCTGTTGTAACCCCCTAATTTAATTTAAATTTAAATGAAGTTTATTTCATGCTGTTCTACCCTGATGTGAAAACCTGTCTGACGCCATTGCAAAGGACATGACCCTACTCATGAAAGGAAACCTGGGAGTTGATAATGCGCATCTGCACATCAAAGGAACTGGGTGTAAGCAAAGAGTTCCTAGCACATTGGAATTAATCAGTTGAAAAACAAAACTTTACAAGCACCATCATCCCTCTAACTGCATTTTTACGTTCTCTTGCACGCATGTACAAGGAACGTTTTGTCACAGTACGACTTTTTGGAGGTGTGTGACCCTCCTGTGCAATCCAATGCTCCCTGCAGCAGGCACGATCCTACCCTGCCAATGGATATGCAAGCTGTCTATGACAGCAGCTCAGCTGCCCTGGTCTTCAGTTCTAAGAAAACGCCCGCTGCAATCAGCGGTGGCAACGTGTATGCATTTAGCATATTTACGTCACCCTTTCCCTCTGCTTGAAATCCCTCCCAGCTTGCAATCACACCGAACAGACTTTTGCCCCACTATGTAGAGACACTAAATAAAAGATCAATTACATAAAATGTAAAGCAACTTATTTTTTTATGCATGTATGTGAAGTGAACATCAGCACCAGGCACGTCTCCCTCAGGTAGATTGAGGCAACTGGTTTACAACCTGATAGAGTTTAGTGAGTTTAGCTGACGCTGCGGCATTAACGTTATCACCCTTCTACTGTTTAAGATCAAGTATAATGACCTGAAATAAGAAACGGCGTAAAGAGAATGGGGCAACTTGGTGCTAGCTTCCGTTCAACTGTATTAAGCAATATTCATCCTGACGTGGAACCTTTGTAAACGAGCCAAGGCTCAAAGGTATTTGTAATCCTAGACTTGATAAATAAATAAAAAATCAGAAGGCTACATCTTGGGGGGAAAAAATACAAAGACGATGTGGGATGACAGCTAGCCTACAACTAGGTAGCTGAAATACCTTCGATGTATTAGTTAAGCTCATGTCTAAATACACTCCTACCGTATGCACTTAGTGCTGGAGAGATTAAACATGTTTAATGTCCAAACTAGAGTACAGCAAAGTATTGTTTTATTTGAAATGCATGCTCAGTGTTTCGTCCTGGAATGTGGGACACTGACCTTAAAATCAAAGGAATGCAGGTGCCTCAAGAATGTGTGCACAGCATCAAACACAGTGACATGATGGAAGCGCAGAACACTCTGGAAACTGGCACCTTTATCCTTGCATGGGTTAATTATGACTCGGCGTCAAAGAGTATTAAGCATCTCTCCTTTGATGCCCGAGTTAACATCAACTTCTGTACGTGGGCAGCACCTGTTCCATGAGTGAGCAGTTCTGAAGGGCATAATGACGGACGACCCTCCTAATGTGGGGGGGGGGGGAGGTAGGTAGGTAGATGGATAGATAGATTGATTTATCTAATCAGAGGGACTGGCTGACAATTGTCATTGTGGTTTTGTACCTACTCTGTTTTAGATTTTAACAATGAATGTAGAAATATAATTTCTAAACTAGTCTGTCAGTCTGTATATTGACCCTATATCATGCATCAGTGCATTACTTAGGCTGATGGCACAGTGTTTTCTAATAAACTGTATTTGCATTACTCACAGGCAGTGTCTAAAGGTATACCAAAGGGGCGTTTTGACCTACCTAGACATATGTTCCCTTTGGATCAATGTGAAAATAGCGCGGTGCGATTAGCGCTCACAATAAAAGCGTGTTAAAAAAGCCTCCGCATTTTATTAGCACTGTTACATTAAGCGCAGCGATATAGTAGCGTGGAGACTAGTTATTCACAGTGGCTTACATCTTTTCCCAATTCTACTAATACCCAATTTTTGAAAGTAAAAAGCAGCCTTTTTTTCCAGTTTAGCAACAGACACACACACAACACAGCTGCAGTCTCTACATTTAACTTGCAGCAATTATGGCATTTTTGTTTAACTTATTACCCCGCTCTGCACACACAACACTTTATTTTTCTTGTAAAAACCCACAGTGCTAGCACAGACTTGTGTTTCTCACTCAGCGTGATCCAGCTACACACACTTTGAATTCCTATTACTTGCCACCTACCTGACTCTGGCCGTATATTATTTATAATAGCCACACTCAGCAAAAAATAAAAAATAAAAGAAGCACTTTACTTATCAAATATCAGCAGTTTCTCTTTTTATCAGCCGTCTGCGAATAGTGCACACTACCGTCTGCAAACCGCTTGCCAAAAACAAAAGCAACAAGGAAACCATCACTGTGTTCCGGATCCGGACTTCATTTAATACAATAATAAATAGTGAGTAAAATAGGGAGCAGTACGAATGATCGACTACTACAAGGTCGAATTCTCAATTGATCGACGCCAAAAATACCGACATGCTCACAAGATCAACAAAATAAATAACAAAGATTTAATGACCAACAGCTCCCTGGGAACAAGTTGGTAAATGAAAGAAACAAAAAAAGTATATGTAGGTTAAACAAATGGATGGTAAAATAAGCCCTCTGTTATAAGTGGTAGATTGATGGCTTCCCTTCATTGCAGGTGTCATTTTTAGTAAATTTAGCCTCCGCGGCTGCCAATCATTTATTTGTTTCCTCCCTATTTGCCTGGATTTTTGTTAAAAGCACCATTATCTGCACCGATGGGAGTTCTGGAGCTACTAGGCCACTATTCCGTCGAGGAACCGGCAGGAGAAAGGAATACATCAAGGCTACGAGACCCACGTTTGCCGTCTTTTTTGGGTCCCATTCCATTCTTGGATATTTCAGCTAAGGTTTGTTGTAGCTAGATCCCTGTTAGTTGCTAGGCAACCACCGTTTAATGATCTAATTTTTCTTTAGTCAGAACTGGCTTAGAGAGCTGCTGCCATGTTCCTGCTCCCATCTTTTTTTAATTTTAATCAATATAAAAAGCGTCCACCCATTTGGAAAAAAGAAGGAAGGAAAGATAAAGAAGTCATCAATACCATCAGCTTTAGGTCACCGCTGTCACCTCGGCTTTCAAAAGGGCAGCGTGAGCCTCTTCACAGTAGCAAAATGAAATACACATCTGCTGCTTGCCCACACTGCCTGCCATGCACAGTCCATGGCACACAAGAAAAAATATCTCTACCAAATGCATCTGTATCCTGGACTGTTTCCTGCCTCCACAATAACTTCTCTTCATAGGAGACTGACCAGGATGTCTTTCTTTATCCTCAACACAGGAAAAAACCTTTTTGTTTGTTGTTGTCAGCTCGCTTGCCCTTTCTCCCTTCGGACCTTCCATTTCGGCTCCCGCTCGTGGTATACCTTCTGACCGCATCTCCACCATTGAACTAAAAAGCCCTTTTAACCTGTAAGAACTACAAATAAATCTTGGGTTTAGTTTTTTTTTAATCTTTTTTAAAGAAACTGAGTCCCTACCACACTCACAGCCATTTCTTTTCTTTTTGAAGTGACTATGTAGCATGGTTACTGCTCCAGATTGCACGAGTCTCATGCTGTTCCTGCCTTTGCCCTTGCCATTTGCATTGTTCACAAACCAAACAAAAAAAGGTATATTCCATTGCCTGATTTGCCTCTCTAAACCCTCTGTATAAGTGGTAGATTGATGGCTTCCCTTCATTGCAGGTCCTCCTGTATTGCCAGCATCGGGAGGGAAAAATTGAGAGACAGACTGCAGGGAGGCGAGCTCATTGGGTAGCTGTACCCATAGGTACTGAAGGGAGTTTATATTCCATTTAAAGTGATTTTTAGTTTGATCACTGGGGTGATAATGAAACCACAAAATGTCTGTCTTCGTGGCATTAATGTTCTACCCCACACAGCTTCCAAAGTGTTGCAGGATATCACATTGGTGAGGCAGTGAGGTTTCCGGAGAGGACATGTATATTAGCAGATTTTCTGTCTATAAAGCAAACTTTTGCAGTCTACCCCCCCCCCCAGTTGTACCCTTGATACTGTTATCTTGATACAGTGCTTGGCTGAGGAACTCAAAATATACTGCAAAGAGGAGTGGAGACAGGGGGCAGCCTTGTATCGTACCTCGGAATAAAGGAAAGGAGGGAGAGAGATATCTGTCCATTAGTTTTAACACATGCCTGTGGTGACTGGTACAGTGTTTTCATAGCAGCAAACCTGCCTCAAAAACTTGCATGCCAGATCATTCGTACTGCTCCCGGGGGAGCTGTCGGTCATTTGTCTTTCGTTATTTATTTTGTCGATCCTGTGAGCGCGTCAGTATTTGGTCATCGATCAGTTGAGTGTCAACCTTTTAGTAGTCGATCATTCATACTAGACCCATAAAAATACAGCCATATAACCACCTGCTTTCTGACTTTTGATGTATCGCACTTCCATGCTGCCAAACAAAAGTGCTACAAGTGGCACACTTGAATCTCGTTTTGTATATGTTGCAACAGTGGCAATAAAGAAGGGAGAAATACAGTGTTGTTGCTAAGAAGAATACATGTGGTAATTGTAATATAATGCACATGCTGCAGGGCTGTGGGCAGACTATGCAAACAATCAGGTATATGTCATTGAAATTGTATTCTGTTTTTTTATATATCAATCAGCAAGCTAATCATTCCAAGTGATGTAAGCTAACAGTGCCATTGTCAGAGTATCTGATGTATTTCGTTCAAATTGCATTCCTTTTTTTTCCTTTTGCCATATTTTGCCTTATGGATAAAATGTGCCTATTCGCAGATGACACCAAGCTATTCAGGAAAGTAGATACAGTTGAAGGGATACAGGACCTACAGGAAAATCTGGAAAAGCTGGGCAGATGGTTCAGGATCTGGCAAATTGGCTTCACTGCCAAGAAATGCAAAGTTATGCATATTGGAGCCAAGAATCCCAGGATAGAGTACTACCTGGGTGGAGTCGAGTATCTGCCTGAGATGAGGAGAAGGACCTGGGAGTGATGATCACTTGTGACCAGTAGCACTCCATCCAGTGCAAGAAAGCAGCAGCAAAGGCAAACAAGATGATGGGATGCATATCTAGGGGTATCAGTAGTAGAAGAGAGGAGGTTATATTGCCCTTGTAAAGGTCAGTGGTAAGACCACTTCTAGAGTATGGAGTTCTGTACTAGTGCCCACACCTCAAAAATAGACATTAACCTTTTGGAGACGGTCCAGAGGAGGGCTGCAAAGAGGTTAGCGGGTCAGCAGGGTAAGACATATGAGGAGAGGTTGAGGGCACTGAACATGTATTCCCTGGGGGGGGGAGAGAGACAGAGACACAGAGACACAGAGACACAGAGAGACACACAGAGAGACAGAGAGAGAGAGACACACAGAGAGACACACAGAGAGACAGAGAGAGAGAGACACACAGAGAGACAGAGAGAGAGAGACACACAGAGAGAGACACAGAGAGAGACAGACAGAGAGACAGACAGAGAGACAGAGAGAGAGACAGAGAGAGAGACAGAGAGACAGACAGAGACAATGATTGGGACCTTTAAGTACCTGAAAGGGATTAATAAGGACAGTCTCTGTAAGCTGAGTGGCAACCATAACATGAGGAGAGAATAGTCTTAAGCTAGAGGGTGGGAAGTTTAGGAGGGAGAGGGTGGTAGACACTTGGAATGCACTTCCAGACTAGGTCATCTCATTGAAGACAGTGGGCAGCTTCAAGCAAGGCTGGGATAGGCACAAGGAGAAGGTAAGGATCATGGGTAGGGAGGAGTGTGGAGGGAGGACGGGGACAGTAGCTCAAGCTGTGGACCCTGCAATATGAACAAACCTGCTATACCAAATGGCCTTCTTCTGCTGGCTTCTGCTTATGTTCATATGTTCCTTTTTGTGTACATGCTAACTAACTGAAATAAACCATTTGGCAAGCTAGTTATTCTGTATGACCTTTGCTATCGATACCTTATCAGACTATTGAAGGTATTTTATTCAAATTGCATCCCCCTGGGGTTACTGGTTGAAAAAAGACAACATTTACAAATCAGGAACCTGTGAAACAAATTGTACTCCATTCACTGAAGGGTCAGCATGCAAGAACAAGAGACTTATAAGCAGGGACACTGGTTTACCGGGATTGAGAAAGGGCATATTCCGTTTTGCATATTGTAAAAAATGGTATTGTCACCGGTGTCTGCTAAGCCAAAATCCGGTTTTACCGGTGTTTGGTTTTGTGTGTACTTTAACAATTTTTAACTCTGCTAACATGCATTTTAGCAATTTTGACCTCCACTGTTGCACATCCTTCCATCCTTGTACCAATTTAAAGTTATTTTAGGTACAAGATGTGATGGCAGCAGCAACACTACAGCCCCCATCTCTAAGGTGTGATGGAAGCAGCAGCACTATGGCCCCCATCCCTTAGGTGTGATGGCAGCAGTACTACGGTCATCATTCCTCATGTGTGATGGCAGTATCAGCACTATGGCCCCCATCCCTCAGGTGGGACGGCAGCAGGCCTACATTCCCCATTCACCAGTGGTGATGGCAGAAGCACTACAGCCCCCACCCCTTCGGTGTGATGGCAGTAGCAGCAATGCAGTACATATCCCTCTGGGGTGATGGCAGTAGTGACAGCACCATGATCCCCTTTCAACACTCACACCCCCACATGCACAAGTTACAAATGTCTTGGTCTCTTTGCTTGTTAGAACTCAGATGTGATTTAATCTGAACCATCACAGCTAAGGTGGACTACCTTTGTTTTTTCCTATCTATAATTTAACTGCCTGAATTGGATATCTGCCTGTGACACTGCTGACCAGGGTTAGGAACAGACTTGGGTGTGGAGGGCCAGCTGGTGGGTGAAGGCTTGAGTGTCCAATGACCACTCCCTTCTCCTGAGAGGGAGGGTGGGTTCACGGCTCAGCATTTGCTGGCCCATGGTGGATGCCAGAGGCACAACACATCAGTCCTCACTGTGGAGGAGGTGTGATGGATGTCGGCTTATGCCTTGACATCATGTAGCCTATCACACTCCAAAGAAAATGGGAAAACACCCGCTGGCCAACTGAAGGATGGCTGCTGGTTCTGCCATACACTAGAAGCCCCAGACATGTGTCCGTTCTGACCCCTGACATGCCCAGGATACACAGGAAGCTCTTTGGGGCAATTCTCCTCCCCTGGTAGCCTCCCAGAGGGGTAGGGGCCCACTCAATGAAGGGTTACTTTGGGTTATCTGGTAGCACAGCAGTAAGGGTCAGTGGATAGTGGTCGGGACTCAGCAGTGGTGGTAGGGGGCCTTGGCAGGCCTGAAGGAGTGGATGGCCAGGGGGTAGGAGGAGCAAAAAAACCTGCTTGAATTTGCTTCTTTGAAATAAAGTGTTTTCACCTAAAAAATCCACAAGTGATTAGTGGAGGACCTTCAAATGGATTCATGCATCTCCCAGACATGTGGATGCTTTTTTTTCTACTTGGTGTCCATGAAAAGGGTGTCTCCCAGTTTTCATGTCTTTGTTCAGATGTGAATTGAGCACTACTCTACCCACCAGCATCATACAGCCCCTGGGGTCTTACCTTATTAAGTACTCTTAAATACTTAACATTTGCTTTTTGTTGAAGCAGTCTATCAGAAAACATTTTGTTGTCACAGAGACAGAATCAGCAGGTGGGAGAAAGGTGCAAGTGATCCAATTCACCTAAATGGGGTGCTAACTGTGAAGTATTTTCATAAGTAGTAAGGCAGTTTCTTCTCTGTGAACATTCTTTCATTCAGACTAGTTTTCATTCAAACAACTGAGGATTTTGGATGGCCCTACAGATTATGAACTTGAATAAGTTAGTAGGTAACAGTGGTCCCAGCTCAGCAATCTACAACCTAGATGCTTATATGCAAAGAATACAATACAAACCTGACTAAAATCTGAAAACAAGCTTATAAAACATATCTGAATATTTATCTTTACCTATACAAAATCATTGCAGCCCAAGTAAAACTCAAGTAAATTACATGGTACCCTGACTACTATTCTATGATGTAGTAAACATACATTGGTATTTTTTTATATATTCTTTGTAAAGCAGGCAAGGCCCACTAGGCAGAACTGTCTGTTTTAAGGAGTGACCTAGAAGCACTTGGGAGGTTAAGTGACTTGCTTGGATGCAAGTGGAGGTTGTGGGACTCAAACCCAAGTCTGCTGGATGTACCCAGTTCAATCACAGTTTGTTACTCTAACCACTGGGCATGGGTGGTTAAACTGAATGGCTGATTACAACAAAGCAGTGCGGGTGATTTCCTTACTGTTTCTATACGCAGCAAAGCAGAACGAATGCAAAGCACAGCAGCATTAATTTTAAGATGCTGAAATCTGGGTCGGCCCGCTGGCACTGCAGTAGCACTATTGCTTGCAATGCCAGTGACCCAGGGTCAAAAGCAAACTCGGGTTGCTGGAGGTCTGGCCAGGGAGTAGGATCGAGCACCTGGGACTGCTCTCCTCCTCCTCCGGGAGGGTGGGCTGCAGGTCCTAGCTTTACCACCACCAGTGTGACCACGGGTGGTGGTGCAATGGTGCTGCAGAGTGATCAGGAGGTGAGGATGCTAGCCAGGATCTGGAGCAGTGGCATGTCTCTATGTGACCTACCTCCTTGGATCTCTAGTGCCGGTGGCCTCAGGGACAAAGACCAGAAAACCAAGAACAATCACCCCGCATCGGCCACTGGCAGAAGGGACCCAGGTGCCCCAGACTTCATAACCAGGCTCCATGAGGGACCCACTGGGTTGTCTGACACACACTAAGGGGAGTGTGAAGGGGTGACCTAGGGTCCCCTCCCTTCCCACCTGGGGGGGTACAACCCAGGCAGGATAGAAGCAGTTCCACAGAAGCTCCTGAGCATTACCTGGGGGTGAAGCTAGGGGATACAGATACTTTGAGAAGGGGACATAGAAAGAGAAAATTAAAAAAAAATTAAAAAGATACTGAAATCTTAGCGATTCCGTGCAGTGACATGCAATTTCCGTGAGGCACCGGTACAAGAATTCAAATTCCGCAAACCAAGCAGGATTCCGTGATTGTTACCGGTGTTACCGGTAAAAATGGAAAACCAGGGTCCCTGCTTATAAGTGGTGTTTCAATACCAGTTTTTATGGTTGCTTGCACACATGTGCAAGAAATCCATTGCTTTGGGCTTCCTTCACAAGCAGGTTGTGGAGATGTGGCAGTGTTGCGCTGAATGGCAGCAGTTCCTTCTGGGGCTGGTCTGTGTTGCAGCAAATTAGAGGAGAATGCTGTCTATGTTGGCCATTAATGAGCATGCTGCTATGCTCAAAGAACCTTGCCCACTGCAATCAGGGAGTGCCATGTCACTACACAATCATTAGTTTTTGCTGCGGGGTGGTCCCTGACCGAAGCAGCCAAATACAAGCTGCATTGTGTGGTGTCCCCATGGTGACAGCTTCTCTGTCGGCCTCACACAGTCCCCACAAAGCCAGCAGAAAGCCACTGCCTGCCTCTCCCAGTTGTAAAAGCTGACTGGGATGCCCAATCCTCCTGTCAGCATGCCTCATCCCCAGTTCATTTGCCAATGGGGTAGCCCAATCCCTGTCAGCATGATGTGCCCCCCCATTTGTTGTGTGCCAAGGGGAGTGCCCAATCCCCCCCTTGGCTCATGTGCTCCCCCCCAGCACACTGTATGACCAGGGTGCCCAATCCCTGTCGGCTCCAGCCCCCCCAAAAGAAACACCCAGGTGTGTTGGCTTGCTGGGAGACCACCCCAGTGTGCGAAAAAGCATCCCATATCGTCTATATTTTTTTAAAACCTATAAAAACAGAAAACAGTCCCTCGTGGTTTTTCATGCCCCCCTTCCCAACCTGCATCCACCCACTGCACACACACCTCCCCATATCCCCCTCACCCCATACTTACCTCCAGAGCCTGGTGCGATGATCTACAGTGGACCAGGAACACGACTGCACTCTTCAAAGCCACCTGCGAACTGAAGAAATGCCAGTAAGCTGTATAATGGCATAAATGTTATTTTTTCATCTTATGTGGATATCTTTGCTGTTTTGGGAACTTGTACCACCAAATTTTCAACATTGGGTTCTTGGGACCCCACCTCATGAACTCATTTACTGTCATTTTGTTATTCAGTCCTGAAAGGTGATTTCGCAGTCACTGCATGAAACCACCTTTCGTGATCAATTCATGAACCAACAGTGTCACAGTTCATGAAGTAGGCCCCAAAGAGCCTATGCTGGAAATTTGATGAAAAAATTCCCCAGAATGACTGTTTTACGAGTGTGCATTGCACAGTTCCTGCGCTCGCTTGTAACTTCCAGAATTTTTAATATTTTTACTCCAGATTTCAACATTACCATTTGACCATACCTCCTTAGCAACAGCACAGCTGTCATTTTTCACATTTCACCTGAAATGTGTTTTCGCACATGTAACGCACAATGGCACGGTTGGTGTACAAAATCAATGTTTGGGACAGATTAAGAAAATCACAATGACACTGTTCATGAGCAGAGGTCTTAAAATGCCTATGTTGAAAATTCGGTGACAAAAGTCCATAAAATGCCTATGTTATGAACATGCATTGTGCAGTTTCCACGCACCCTTGTAATTTCAAGAATTTGCAATATTTTCACTCCAGAGTTTCAGCATTGGCATTTTTCCATACCTCCTTATGAACAGTACAGCTGTCATTTTTCACAGCCTGCCTGAAATGTGTTTTCGTACTTCTGGCGCAGAATAGCACGGTGGCTGTGGGAAATCAGTGTTCAGGACAGATTAAGAAAATCACAGTGACACAGTTCGTGAGTGGAGGTCCCAAAATGCCTATGTTGAAAGTCTGGTGTAAAAAATTCCCCAAATAATTACACTATGGGTGTGTGTTCCGCAGTTTCTATGCACGCTCGTGACTTCACCAGTTTTTTTAATTTTTGCTCCAGATTTTCAACAGTACTATTTTTTCACCCCTCCTCATGAACAGTACAGCTGTCATTTTTCACATCCTGTTTGAAATGTATTTTCGCACCTGTGGTGCCAAGTGGTGCAGCCGCTGTGCAAAATCACCTTTCGGCTAATGAACTGGTAGTGTCACTGTTCATGCAGTGGGGTCACAAAAAGCCCATGTTGAAAACTTGGGAGTAAAAATTCCAAGAAACGCCCAGGGCATTAGGGTTTCCGACCATAACGCCCAACCCTGTAGGGACTGGCAGGCATCAGGGTTGTGATTTGGGGCTGTCAACAGTAATGCTCATGCCATTCCACCCCTACCCCCACCCTGCAGCCAGTGACAGGCATTGAGGTGCACCTTGGACCCTTTGGCCCCAGAGTTCACCCCATTCTCCTATACTGCACCCATTTCAGCGTGTTTCCTTATGGAATGAGGTGAATGTAAAGCCCAAACACGCCAAGGCACACCTCGACACTTGTCAGTGTCTGCAGGGTAGGGTGAGGTGAAATGTCGTGACCATCATGGGCGATGACCCAAAGGCACACCCCAGTGCCTGTCCATCTCTGCAAGGTGGGGATGGAGTTGGCATCAGTTCAGTACTTCACTGCCATTCCTATACTGCATCTGTCTAACTCCTGCACTTCCACTGCTAATGCCAGCTAGCAACCATTCGGCATTGACAAATGCTTGTTATTGCACTGTCATTTATGAAAGCTGTACGTGAAAGATTTTTAGTTCAATAGAAGCCATTATTCTATGAAGGAAATTCAGGCTCTGTGCTTCTTCTTTAGACTCTTCCAAGCTGACATACAGAAGATCATTCCTATGGTATCATCAGAAGCTGTCAGTAATACAGTTGATGGGGGGGGGGGGACACCAAACTGTCTTTTAGTGTGAGAGACTAAATAAGAGATAGATATGTAAGGTAAAAAAAGACCAAAGAAACGGAGCCTTAGTAATTTGTATTTCAATGCCACTTTTTATTGCACTGTCATTTAATAAAGCTCAACAGTAGCCATTAGTCTTTAGGAGGCAGTATGGCGCAGTGGTCTAAGGCTCTGAACTGCAAATTTGGTGACATCCAGCAGACCTGACCTGGGTTTGAATCCCACAGCTTCCACTTGCATACTGTGTGACCTTGAACAAGTCACTTAACCTCCTTGTACTCCCAGGTCGCTCCTGTAAAAAAGCTTTCAGCTTAGTGTGCTATACCTGGTTAAACAACTAAATAAAAAAAAAAAATCCCTCCTTTGTTCATGAAATGTACTATTTTATAGCCAGTGGTTTCATGTCTGTTGCTTAAGGTGGCAGTCATTAAAAAAAAAAAGAGGTAAAATAATATTTTCACATTGCATGTGCCATATCACTGCCTCTCCTAATTAGTGTACTGGGAAAGTAGCACATCTGTTTGTTAGGGGCTGCCTTATTAAGTTTACATGTTGTAGGAGGTGATTAGTGGAGGGAGAATTACTAGTTGTGTCAGAAAGGAGGCATCTGTGTGGGGGGAGGGGGAGTTGGGGGTCCTCTATTTATGTAAACAGGTCTGGGCTATCTGTGATGTTTGTTTCCTTGTTGTTTACATTGCATTAAAGGGTCAGTGACCATCTGTTACATTCCTCGGACAGAGACAAGACAAATGCTAGAGAGAATGTGTTTGTAAATAAAGAAAGCCTCAGAGGTCCAGTTTCACAACTTGTATGGTTGTAGCCAAGAACAGAGTACATGGAGGGAGCACTAGCTTCCTGGTGAGATCCATACTGGTCCTCAAGACAGCATTCAGCAGAGGGAAGGACAATGTACCACAGACAACTTTGGAGTAATGTAAAATCCACGTTTATAGTTACGGAGAATGTAGTGGTAAGTCCTTGCTGGAGAGGGGCTCAGAAAGGGGAAATGCAGTCTGTGACAGAAGTGATGTAAGAAAAAATCTGTAGCTATGTATTTTGCTAACCCACTTGGTAGCTGTACTAGTATGGTTATGCATAATACATTTGCGTGCATTTAGTCATTCATCTTTTTTTCTTGCACATTTTATCACTTTTTCTATGCCTTTTGTACTGACAATGCATCTGTCATTCGATGTTAAATAACATAATGCTGCGTAAAGACGGAAATATAACAGAGAATACGGAATGCTTACATTGAGCCCCCAGTGTATGTGTGTGTGTGTGTGTGTGTGTGTGTGTGTGTGTGTGTGTGTGTGTGTGTGTGTGTGTGTGTGTGTGTTTGCCCAGCTTAACAGTGTGTTTGTTTCCTCTTTTTTTTGTTTGTACTCTGCCCGAATAATAATAATAAGGCAACTTGCTTCTGCTGGAAATTGTTGTGTACATGATGCTGCTGTAATAAGTAATATGTTCTCAAAGCCCAGTGAAATTGCTATACTCTGAATGGGAATGTGTGCATAACCCCCCCACCGCCCCCCCAAAAAAAATAAAAGCCAATGGAAAAATATGTGTAGTACTTTCTTGTTTTTTTTCATTAGATTGATCACAAGAAGCAAGTAGCTTTCTGTTCAAAAAGTATTTTTAGTCGGACAATGTTTTTTTTTTGTTTTTTTTTTTACCATGCTGATTATTTACTTACTGTATGCAATGTACCATTACTGGTATAACCTGTCCTGATCAGAAGGTTTCTTAGACACTGTAATAATGTAAAAGGAGCGACAGTAAATGTTTTCCTTTTTGTTATACAACTACCTGCAGATTTTTTTTTTTCATGAATACCTAGTCCCACATTTTACTTATTGTCATGAAAATACAAAGTAATCACATTCTGATAGTCAGTCTTACTGTATTTTTTTTTTTTTTTTTTTTAGTTTTTGTTGACCAGGTAAGTGCACTAGACAAATCCTGCCTATTTTCAGGCATGACCCGGGGGAGGGGGATACAGATGAATGCCAACTGACCTTGAACCAGATTAAGCTGTTGGTGGTATTTTTAGTGAATGAGGGAAACTTGGCCAGGACACCGGGGAAATTCCTCTACTCTTTTCGAGAAGTGCCATGGGATCTTTAACATCCACCTGAACTACCACCAATCCAGGCAGATGGGACCTCGGTTTAACGTCTCATCCGAAAGACGGCACCTCAGAAGTGCAGCACCCCTCTCATGCTGCACTACAGTGTCAGTACTGGGATATTAACCCAAGTGCCACTGTATAAAAACCTTCTTCTAAACCTAATACTTTTCATACACCGTATCTGATTATTAATTCTATGCTTGCTGTATGGAAGTGATAGATTCTGAAACCTTTTTAGGCCTGTGGTGTGCAGTCTATAGTGTTACTTCTAATCACATTTAGAAACGAGTCCTGTAGGGCAGACTATCCACTTTGATGCATGAATTGCATGCCCAAGAAAGCCATCGTGAAACAATCTATCTTGGCTGGTAATGTGGTGGGAATGCTCCAGAGTTATTTAAACCCATGTTATGAAGTTATTTAAATGCAGTCTGTACTGCAGTGGACTTTGGTTAAAATGCTGCAAAGATAAAAAGGGCTCCACAGTGCTGTGAATGTATTCTGTTGATCGTGCTCTTTTTTTTACGTTCGCTTGCGCGCATGCGCAAGGAACGTCTTGGGAGAATAGGACTTTTTGGAGGTGTGACTTTCCTGTGCAATGCAGTGCTCCGTTCAGCAGGTGCGGCCGTCCTGCACCAATGGATGCGGGAGCTGTGTATGACAGCAGTGGTCTTCAGTTCAAAGAAAACCACCTCTGCAATCAGTGGTGGTAACGTGTGTGTTTAGCATAATGATACCTCTGTATGACCTGCTGAAACAAAATCCCTTCAGCTTCCTCCTCCTGTTGCTGTCCTCTCCGTTGTCTTAGTGATTGCCTACTCGTCATTTCGTTCAGCTGGCTGGATCCCAGAAAAGAATACTTGAGTTACAGTGGATTTTTCCAAACGCGCCTACAGTACACCTGTATAATAAACGTAGTGCAAAGTGTTTCAAATGGATGGAATTTTTCATAGTCAACAATTACAGTCGATCGACTGTAAATACAATAGGCATGTGTAAGATGAAGAGGCTGCCTTCCACACAGTAGTTGCACTCCTTTCTCCAAGAGACGCTTTTTAAAACGGTTCGCAAAGTTATTTAAATCAACTGAGATGCTTTCCAAAATGCCAAGTGATTAACAGTTAAATGAACTGAGATGCTTGCCAAAATGCCAAGTGATTAACATCGCATGCAAATGCATCTTAACCGATGTGTTAAGACGCGTTTTCGTGTGCACTTATTACTTAATGTTGTAGTTTGATAGGGACAGATACAGATGTCAGTTTGTCATGGAGAACATGTACAAGGCAATGGTGTTTCTTTATTAACATTGCAAATCCAAAAGATAAACAGGCATCTCACAAAATGCGAAGTTGTCATTAAAAGAACCGCTTGTCTTGGAACAGCGACGTGTATAGATAGGCAAGAAACAATACTTTTTCCCGTTCTTGCTTGCCTCTTCCGAGTCTCGTGGTAATGACAGCATAGATATAAACAGTGAAATATATAGTGCTTCGTGAGAATACCTTCAAAATATTTGCCTCTTTCTCCCCCACAAAGAGAAAGTGAGTTATCCCCCACCCCTGGTACTTAGAACAGTGTTGATGAGATATGCAGGATTACAGAAAGTGTGTATATGAAAATCCAGGAAGTAAGTGTAAGTGTGTGTGTGTGTGTGTGTGTGTGTGTGTGTGTGTGTGTGTGTGTGCACACACGCATGCAGATACATGAGTTGTTTGGTGTTCTTATATTGACTGCCTGTTATAAAATAATGCTTTGCATCTGTGTCCAAGCAGAATCTTGCTGCATTATTTAACAAGCATGCTGCCTTTGTGTAATTCTTTCCACAGCCTCAGAAGTTCACCTTGCCACTGGTGGTTGGGCCTACCTGCTGACGCTTCACCCATAACTCACCAGACCCAAACAATTTCTATATCACTTCCCTGATCACCCACTGTATGCCACCATGTCTGGAAATAACCATGCCAATGCATACTGCCATATGCCAAAACACAATCCACAGTGCACCCTGCTGCCTCATTTCACTGGGGTTGCAGTTTAGTGCCAAAAGTGCCACACACTGCAGATACCTGCAAGCTAACGTTCGGCATTGACAAATGCTCGTTTTCAACTCAGTCACACTTTAAACAAGAGAAAACATTAGGGAGCTTACCTTGAAAGTTTGATGGCCAGCACAAGGCAAGAATACAGGGACTTCAGAAGACTTACAATAGAACTTCTGCTGACTTGTGCATGTATTTATTGTCAGTGTCAGTGGCTCAGTAGGTAGCACACTCACCTCTGAGGCCGGGATATCAGACGGCTGTGGGTTCAGTTCCCACATCTGGTGCTTGGGTTAATATTCCAGTACTGACACTGTAGTGCAGCATGAGAGGGGTTTCTGCACTTCTGAGATGCTGTCTTTCGGATGAGACATTAAACCAAGGTCCCATCTGACTGGATTGGTGATAGTTCAGGTGGATGTTAAAGATCCCATGGCACTTATCGAAAAGAGTAGTTGAATTTCCCCGGTGTCCTGGCCAAATTACCCTCATTCACTAAAAATACCATCAACAGCTTAATCTGGTTCAAGGTCAGTTGGCATTCATCTGTATCCCCCTTCCCTGGGTCGTGCCTGAAAATAGGCAGGATTTGTCTAGTGCACTTACCCAGTCAACAAAAACTAAAATAAATAAAAATATGTCAACTCTAATGATGCATTGCATGAGTAGGATAATGATCTTTGCAATGGTGTCAAAAAGGTTTTCACATCAGGGAAGAACAAAGTGAAACAACGTCATTTAAATTTAAATTAGGATGCAATTAAGTGGTTGTAAGAGAGGGAATCAATGTTTCAAATCCCAGGAATCACTCACTATGCTTATTCTAGCGTAATCAGCCTGAAGGGTTGAGCTATCCCAGAGAGCGTGGCATGTATGTAAATTATGGAACTCAGAATGCATTTTCAAATCTCTGCCTCATGGTGGCACGAGTAGGGACCTTGGGTGGAAGAACAAAATAGAAAACTGGGCCAAGAGCTGGTTGGGAGGAAGAACACAAAGGCTGGTAGTTACTGGGAAGTTTTCAGAGTTGAGGAAAGTAACAAGCAGGGTATTCCAAGGGTTGCTACTAGGACCAGTCCTTTTTATATTGGCTTGCTGCGCTTGCGTGGCAGTCAACATATTGGGAGAGTGCAGCTTTGGGGGCACGGCTGCTGTTGGGCGAATGCAGGGCACGCATCAGTAGGTGCGTTCCTCATTCCCCAATAAGCCAACATGCTAGCGCCCGACTAATATTGAGTGGATTGGGGGTCTTGAACAAAGTGCCGCTGCAATCAGAGACAAGCTCGTCATGCAGCGCCACTTTGTTTAGAAGTTATGTCCACTTTACTATGTGCCGCCCCCCAGTACAGGGTGCCACGCTGGGAGCCCACCCCAGCATGGCAACTGATGCCATGGCTGACGGGGTGCCCACCCCTGGGCTGCCCACACCCCCAAAGAGTTTGCCATGCTGGGAGCCCACCCTGCATGGCAAATGTCCCGATCGCCTTTTTTTTTTTTTTTAAACCTGCAAATTAAAAATGGTCCCACGGTGCTTCTCCCTGCCCCCACAACCCGCACCCACCCACTGCGCACCCTGCCTCCCCACACCCCCCTCACCCCATACATACCTCCGGAGTCCTGCGTGATGATCTTCGGTGGACCGGGAACAAGTCTGCACTCTTCAAAGCCGACCGCGAACTGAGGAAATGCCGGTAAACTGTATAATGGGCTAGATAGGGTCTTTTCAATGTTGTTGCTTATCTCAGGCATTTTTAATTTTGCACCAAATTTTCAACATGGGGTTTTAGGGGCCCTCCTCATGAATTCTGTCACTGTCATGGTGTTTATCGTTTCTAGCAGATTTCGCAGGTCACCGCGTGAAATCACCTTCGGGGCCCATTAACGAAATGACAGTGGTGGTGTTCATGAGGTGCCCCTTAAAGCCTAAGTTCCATATTTGTGGAAAATCCAACAAATACCTGTTTTACGAAAGGCATTGCACAGTTGCTACGCAGGCCTCGTAACTCGCCAAGATTCACAATATTTTACTGCTGGATTTTCAGCATTGTCATTTTGTACACCTTCTGTGAATAGTACAGCTGTCATTTTCCACATCCTGCCCAAAATGTGTTTCCGCACTTCCGACGCACAATAGTGCAGTCGCTGTGGGAAATCAGTGTTTGGGCCAGATTATGAAAATGACAGTGACACAGTTCATGAGCAGAGGACCTAAAATGCCTATGTTGAAAATTTGGTGATGATACTCCATAAAATAACTGTGTTATGAGCATGCATTGGCTGATTGCACGCACGTGCATACCGTCGTGCATTTGTGATATTTTCAGTCTGGATTTTCACCATTGCCATTTTTGCACACCAATTGATGAACAGTATAGCCGTCATTTGACATATCATGCCCAAAATGTGTTTTCACACTTCCGGCGCAGAATAGCGTGGTTGCTGTGCGAAATCACTTCTTGGGACACTTTGAGGAAATAACAGTGACACTTTACATGAGCAGAGGTGCTAAAATGCCTATGTTGAAAATTTGGTGCCAAACGCCCATAAAATGGCAATGTTGCAAGCGTGCATTGCATATTTCCCACACACCCTAGTAGCTTCGGAAATTTGGTATATTTACATGCCACATTTTCAACACTGGCATTTTTTTACACCTCCTCATGAACTGTGCAGCTGTCATTTCTCACATCCTGCCCGACATGTTTTCCCGCACTGCACTACCAAACACCCAAAGGGACACCCTAATGCTTGTCACTCTCTGCAGGGTGGGGGTAGGTTGGCATCAGTTCAATACTTCACTGCCATTCCTATGATGCATCTGTCTAACTCCTGCACTACCAATGCCAGTGCCAGCAAGCCAACATTCGGCACTGACAAATGCTTGTCATTATATTCATCTGTGACATAGGTGAAGGCACCAAGGATAAGATATGCCTCTTTGCAATGACACAGAGATCTGCACAAGAGTAAACATGGAGGGAAGGGAGAAGGGAACCATGGGAGAGTCTAGGTAGATTGGAGATCTGGTCAAAGATCTGGCAGCTGAGCTTCAATGCTAAGATGGGGGTGCTGGATAACATTACAGAAGTAAAGGATTTAGAGGTAATGATATCAGAGACTTTCAAACATCTGCACACTGCAGCATGGTGGTGGGCAAAGCAAACCGACAATAGGATGTAAAGGGAGGGGGATAAGCAGTAGAAGTTTAGAGGAGATACTCCTGCTGTACAGGTCCTTCTCCCTTACCCCCTGATTTCTTACCCCTTCCCTTAACCTGATAGCCACTCATGGCTCCTTGCATTTCACTCCTAATACTGCTGCCTGATTGTAAAACATTGTATATTCTCATTTGTAATGATTGTATACAGGGTACACATTTGCACAATTTTCTTGTACTTTTTTGTATATATTCTGTAATTCATCCTGTAGTTTACTGTACTTATAGCTATGTAATCATGTGTATTCTTGTTGCAGTTTCCCCCCCTCCTCAGGTTGCACCTGGAAACAAGATCTGACTCAATGTGCCTTTCCCAGTTACCAATATTTTAAATAAATAAATAAAATACAGGTCACTGATGCAATGGCACCTGGAATACTGCACAGGGTATTGGAGTCCACACTTGACGAAAGACTGTAACAAGGGGAAGGCAGTACAGTGTAGGACAGCTAAGAAGGTCCATGGCCTGTGAGAGATGATGTATGAGGAGAGGCTGCAGGACTTAAACATATATGCCCTTACAAAGAGGAGGGAAAGGGGTGTCATGGTGGACACATACAAGGAGCCGAGTGGAATAGATAGGGTGGCTGTCAAGGACCTCTCTTCCTTGACTTCAGGGACAGGGATGATAAGAATTCATTAAAGCTGGCAGGGGGAGATCCAAAAAGGATGTCCAGAAGCACTTCTTCATGAGGAGGGAGTTATACAAGTGGAATCATTTTTGTATGGATTATGGATTCATTATTTATACAGCCACAAGTGATAAACTTCGTAGATAGTTTAAGGGTTACTTATAATTATATTCTTAGATTTATGACTAATTCACCCTTTCGAACACATCGCTGTGAGTTATTGAAGTTGCCTAACTGCTCCTCTATTGAAAATAGAATTAAAACAAAAAATGGGTTCCCTCTTGTTTATTTATTTGAACATTTGATAACCGGGAAAAGCACACTGAGCCGAGGCTCATTTTCCAGGTGCGACCCAGGGGTGAGGGGAAGGGAGTTACAACAGTATACATACATAGAATAGATACACAAGAATATTGCATACAATCACATAATTTTGTACAAAGGAGTTATTTACATTCAGTTGCATGTATAAAGTTATTTAAATCAGTTGCATGAATACAATAATATACAGTACAGAGCTTTTGAAGTTTAAACCATGTTCATTTGGTTAATGGCAGACTAGTTTAAAGGGATCGTCTGGCTTTTTCCAGTATCTGTCCAAACTTTGTTTCCCAGATCTGATAATCCACGTGGGACTAGAACCCAGAGCAAATTTGCCTTTAAATTGCCCCTTTTTAAAAAGGTAACTGGACAAAAATCCATACTATACAGAGCTCCCCTCTTTTTTTTTTTTAACTCTCTTCTCATGGAAATTTCTAATTGCTCCACGATTCAAACTTTGAAAAAAAGGCTTAAAACATGGCTTGATACTCAAAATGAATGCACTTGCTTATGATCTTAGATATTATACCATTGTTTAGCTAGTATTTATATTGTATTGGACTGTGAGTATGCTTGTTTTAATTGTTTGTTTGTATTGTTGTTGTCTATTTTTGTAATACTTGTTGCTTATGAAAATGGGTGGTATTGCTCATCTCGCCTACAAGTATAAAAATAAAATGAAAAACTTGCCAGAGGAAGTGATACAGGCAAGATCATTCAGTTGCTTCAAGAAGGGATGGGACAGGCATGTGCAATTAATGAAAAAGGTGGGGGGACAGTAACAAAGAGGGGGACTGCCACTAGGGCAAGGCAGAATAGGTAGGTGGGGGGGGGACTGGATGTGCCACAAGCATTTTTCTGCCATCTGTGTACTATTTATGTAACTCTTCCAGTCAATCATCACTGACAGTGTTTTGGGGGTCTTTCAGTCCAGTTCACTTAAAGGGGAACAGTCAGCACTAAGAGGGGATGGTCCCAGTTTGCACTTTGTGTGCAAAATCTTGTTTTACTTACTGTTTGCTACAGTACTGTAGAGTGTGAAGATTAACGAGAGGGAGAGCACGCCTGTCTCCCAAAGGTGCTGCTGTGCAGCTAATGTAGGTAAATGAAGAAAACTGTGCACACATCAGACACTACAAAAATAACAAAGTTGATTGGGGCTAGATCTGGAACGCAGGTCAGGAGCCCCTACATAGCACCACGATATGTGGCTTCCTCAGGGAGAGCCACATACTGTGGCAATTTGTAGGGGCTCTTGATCTGCTTTCCAAACCTTGCACCAGTACATTTTGTTATTCTTGTAGTATCTGGAGTATTGCAGGTTGCATCAGACTGATTCTTTTGACTACCAAGCTGACCTTTTCTATAACTATAAATCCCAGAATCCTGCACACATTACATCAGAGCAGGGTGCAGCACTGGGAGATTCAGTAGCCTGCAATGCATGTCAGAGTTTTTAGAAGGTCTGATCTTTTCTTTGCAGGTCCCCCCTGTCATCCCAGGGCTACGTACAGTCACAGAGGACTGTACATAGACCAGGGAGGACAGTGGTACCAGCAGACATCTGATCAGAGCTTATAAAAACTCTTAAAGTGATTTACCAACTTCCCCCAATGTCATGTTTGCAGATCACCTTCCCTTTATTGAGTGATGCAAAGCTCAGCTGCCCTGAAGTTAAGTATTAAATATATTCAGATGCTTAGTTTTTTAACATTTTTGTGCCTCAGTTGTCTCTGCATGGTTTTTTCTTTGTTTGAAGTTCACACATGAGCAGTGCATCCACATGTATGAGTGACATCAGCACAGGGAAGGTGTTCCCACTGCACCTTTCTCACTGCTCATTCATTCATCTTTCCTGGACCCAGCCTCAGTGAGTGCAGATCCAAAACTGAACTGGCAAAAATTACAGCACTGGTGACTGAAACTGTTTGTTATATTGGAAGCTGTTATGCTTGCTTTTGGGATTGCAGAAGTGGTGATTTCTCCTGATTTTCAATTTTACTCATCGGACTAAGCTCTGTGTACTAGGTCCATCGGTTCTAGGAACATCACAATCTACATTGCTAGAGTACAGTGTTACAGTTTTAATAAGTGCTACAAGTACATAATTATAACAACAAGTCTGTATAAAAAATTATTTTTTTTAACTGAGTGGAGCTGTAATCTGTAGCATATTGGGACACAAAAGGACAACTTTTGAACTGGGCAGATCTATAAATTGAAGAAAGCTTTTCAGTATTGGTACATAGAGGTCTGTGTTAAATGGATGACTTTTTCAGCAGTTCAGAATTGTAATGTGCAGCAAGAGTATAAGCACTGAGCTGCACAGTCCAATCCCAGGAGAACAGTGCAATAAACTGTGTATTTTTGGCAAGTGCTGCTTCCAGTGTGATTGCTTCAGTAACCTGTCTTTGCTATTGCATTTCTGATTGTCACGATCATTATAGACAGTTTATATTTTTTCTTGTGCTCCTGTGTTTTCTTGAGCTCATTTGGTGTTCTCATGCAAGCACAATAACACTGATCACCAAAGTATGCTTAGATGTGCATGAATAAAGAGACATGGTGCACTGAACTGTTTCTCCAGCTTGCCAGCTCCTCGCTAAGTTTATAAATGAATGCAATAAAATTAGTTATATGCTGTACATAGTTATACTGTTCATATTTTACAATGTATCTCAAAATTAAACACTTAGTTTTTTAACACTTTAACATACAGTCTTTATTTATAATTAGGATTATAGCATCATGGTATGTGCTCCGGAGCACCAGCAAAAGAAGAGACTGCAGTTGCCATCCTCTCCCGACACTGTGGTACCAATGTACGGCTTCTATGGTGTTATATTGCAAAGTGTACTAGTCAGTTCGGCATACTTAGGGAATAATGTCTCAACCAAAATATGGGCTACACAGCAATGAATGCAGGGAGTCTACAAAATGCACCATGATATCGGTAAGGCATGGGAGACAGTATAGTGCAGCATCTGTTGTATTTGCTGTACACTTTACGCATGTGCATCAGAGATCCACTGTAATGGAAAAAATGGGAAAACACAAACTGCTTGATGCAGACCGAAGTGGTAATGAAGTATGGTGACATAAGTGAGGAAGGGTGGTTCAAATACAGTCTAACACTTGAGTACCTACCACAAAGATATGTCCCTTTTTTTAGTGGACCAATCAAATGGTACTTAGGCTATCTAAACATAAATGCGGTCTCTTTCTCCATGAGAAGGGTATTGGCAGTGTCATTTTTAATCTTGGGGGTGGGGGACGATCACCGACTGTACTGTGTATTTTTTGCTCAATTCATAATGCACCTGGAGGCACACATGTAGCAGCAATAAGCCAATGCCAGGATGGTATTACAGATGCTTATGCAGACACTAATGACAGCTGCAGTCTGTATAGTTCCTGAGCGCTTAGAGGTAACACAAAGCTGATGCAATAATTTGTAGTTTTAAATTTATAACATGCCGTAAACAGGGGAACCGGTGACTTCAACACGTTACTCAATCACTGATACCTCTAAAGGTGAAAATACAAGCAGGCCCCTAACCCCCCCAAACACACACACATACACAGAGAAGACAGCTATAATGCAGACCAGTTGGCACTAGGGCAAAGACAGGCCCAAACAGTATAAATAATTTACAGTTAATAAAAGCTCTATGATGCAGCATTTTCCTAAGTGTATGTGTGCAGCTGGGGGTTTGGAGTGGTTGGGGTACAAGGTGCCTACTTGTAATTTCCACCCTGTGCTCCATCAGAGTGAGTGGCTGATAAATCAGTTGGCAGGAGGTCACTACTAACTAGTACCAGGTGAAGAATTTGGACAAATTGGATTTGGACAAATTGTGAGCCATTTATCCTGCTCAAGCAATGCCACCAGATCGAGCCGCGTGCTGTCAGTGTCAAGCTGGAGTGGCCAGCAACTCATTAGCATAGGGAAAGCACCCCCCCCCAAAAAAAAAAGAAATATAAAAACCCAGGGTCAGAACACACACCATACCTTGGTTTTGCACAGTAAAATTACAGCAATGACAGGAACCAAACCATAGCACTAAGTAGCAAAATATAATATTAACAGTCCGTGTTGCTAAGTCTGCTCTCACTGCTGTACTGGAATAGATCGGAACTACTGCTGTGACTGCCTGAGCTACTGCCCACATCATTCTCGCTGCTGCCTTAGGGTCATCCCTATGGGGATCTACTATGCAGTGGCTGTCAAATTGTGGCACTATGTCAGTGTCCGAAAGATCACTGTTAGTGCAGGACAACATAATGCTTTCATCATCGGACCCTGAAAATGAACTGTTTGACATTGCTATTGTCATGCTGCATGCTGCAACCAAGAGCTCTGTTATCAAGATAGAATTGCTGTGACCAAGAACTCACTTTTAGTTGCAGAGCACAGATCTCCCTGTGGTGACATTGCAAAGGTAATGAGTGTCAAAGGTCACCAAATACAGGCTCCAATACACAAAATGACACTTCCTGGTCTGTGAGGGTGAAAACCTGATTTAATTTGCTAAAATAGGCTATGCATCTCTCAAAATCCATTGCGAATCAGTTCTATATGCAGTCATCTTGCAGTATATGCGTTCATATATCAAAACTTGGTAAATCGCTTTAACATGCACTGCAGGACACCAAATCTCCCAGTGGTGCAGCCCTACTCTGATGTCAGCTGCAGAGAATTCTGAGATTTGTAGTTACAGAAAATGTCAGCTTGGAAATGAATAGAATCAGTCTGATACATGATCAGTGACACAGACCATTAAGAGATAAGCAAAAAAAGGAGGATTAAACATGTTTGAGATGCACTTTCGAAAGGAATGCCAAGTAGCAACAGTATGGCCTACTGGCATAGAATATAGCACTGTGAACCTGGAGTATTGGCAGATGTGGGTTTGAATCCCACAACTGCCACTCGAATACTGCATGACCATCAGCAAGTCATTCAACTGCCCTCTGCTTAGTTTTTCAGCCGGGTCTCGCCTAGAAATGAGCTTTGACTCTGTGCGCTTTTCCTGGTCCAAACAAATTCTAAAACTATAGTACTTCTACACTACCTGACCATCAGCTAATTGTATTTGAGATATTACAGGGGAATAGGGCCTCCATACACAGTTGCAAAAGACCATCCCTAAGTGGTCACACTGACCACTAGTCCCACATGAGCTTTCCCTCATGGTCACTGCTAGTGATCTTGCGACTGTGTGGAGGATGTTTTATGTTGGCTTGCTAAACCACGAGCATATGTGAATAGAATTATTGGTCTATGTGTTTGTGTAAAAATGTATGACTGCAAAATCTGCATCGAATATTTGTTGTTTGCACAGCTGTTAATGTATTGTACTTTTGCACCTTATTTTGTTTCTGCTATATCACTTTGCACCAAATATTGATGTTTGCACAACTGTTAAAGTATTGTTTTCCACCTTATTTCATCTGTACTGTATCACTTTGCACCAAATATTGCTTTCAAACAACATGAAGTCTTGCTATATTATGACATATGCAGTATAACCCCAGGTTAGAACTGCTCCGGAGGTGAAAGAGTTAACTTTCCATGCAGGGCATGGAATCTTGAGCACGAGCTTGGTTGAACACTGTGTCTGTTGAAGCTCAAACTTAAACTGTCAGATTCTTTACTCCACCTCACTGAACAGTCGCTCCGGAGATTCCTCCTGCTGCTCGGTTTGTTTGTCGGTTTTGAAGTGTAATTCTCGGTTTATTTTACCAAAATTTAACTGCAATCATCGGTTCAAGCTCTGTCTGTGGTATTGTAAGTAATAGATAGGCTTATTTATTATTTTTTCTTCTGTGTGGAACTTGTAAACGTCTTTTTCGGTTCGGTTTGAACCGATCAGATGGATTTTAAAATTACCTTCTAGTCCTTTAGAGTGCGGTTCCCGGTTTTTATCGGTTCTAAAAAAAACGGATTTTATTACGTTTTTTTCCACGACCCGTGACACGGTTGGGAACCGATAAGAGAGTCTTGCTTGGTGGATTGCCATTAATGGGCAAGTTTGGTTAGGCTGGCACTATGTCTGAAAAACCCAAAAGAAACTTGACCCACGGTTTCAACACTGTGGCCTCTGTGAAGCCTTTGCTAAGGCTGACCCACACACCACTTGTGTATATTGTCTGGGGTTTGACCACCTCAATGCAGACTGCCAGATTTGTAAGAATTTTCCTGCTGCCACTGTGGAAAAAAGAGTTGGTAGGCTCAGGGAAAGGGAGGCCAAAAATTCTGCTGACCCGGATGGCCAGCCCGGTTCGGTTCCAGCCGAACCTGAGGGAGTGCCCTCTGACCAGGGCGATACTTCCTCGGGCAAACGAAGAGCCAGCTCTGAGGAGCCAGTTCCAACTAAAAGGACTAGAAGGTCAGCTAGTTTGGGGCCAAAAGTTCTTTCTCCAACTGCTGAGGAAATAGCTAAAGCTATTCAAATTGTCCAGTCTCTTTCCCCAGTTCCGTCCAACCGCACCATTAGGGAAGCACCGGTTCGGACGGTTCTCGGTTCAAGATTATGATTTTGAGGATTTTTATGAACCGGGGGAAGGGGAGGAGGGGTACGAGGAGAGTGAGTGTGATTTTGAAAGTCTGGATGTGCCCATTGTACCGGACATCTCTCCAGACAGACCCTCAGGAGTGTCCCCTCCCAGGCTATCTGAGTCCCCTTCTCATTTTTTATTTTACAAGAAAGTTGCTGAGACTCTGCAACTCCCTGTTGAGGAAGCTGTTGATGATCTAGAAGAGCCTGATTTTGTGGAAATTATGGATATTCCAGAGTCTAGGAGACTGTCTAATCCCTTGCATAAATCTTTTAGGAAACAGGCAGTAAAAATTCTGAAAACTCCTCATTCTATCCTCCCTGTGGATAAAAGGATGGACAAGAGGTATGCTTTATCAGGCTCTGATATGGAGTTCCTATCCCAGCAGTGCAGCCATGTGGGGTAATGCAGGCTGCAGCCTGTGACAAGGCTAATATTCCTCTAGCCTCTCACCCTCCTGAAAAGGATTCCAGGAGGATGGATGCCATGGCAAAAAGCAGTACATGGCAGCATCTTTGGGACTCAGACAGGCAAATTATATGGCTTACGCAGCTAGGTACCAGAAATCTAGGTGGGATACTGTCCTGGCCCTAGCAAAACAGGCCCTGACCAGCTTGCTAGGAGCTGGAGCAGGTGGCTGCAGATGGTATTGAGGCATCCAAGGTGCAATTTCATGCTGCAGTAGACTCTAATGATGTTTCATCAAGAGTCATGGCTACATCTGTGTTTCTTCGCAGAATGGCCTGGCTCAGATGTACTGCCCTGTCACAGGATACCCAGTCTAAGGCTATGGATTTTCCTGTTGTGGGAAATTCTATGTTTGGGGAGCAGACAGAGAATTATATGAAGAAAATGGATGAGTATAGGACCACCTATAGGAGTGCACAGGCCAAAGAAAGGCAAGTCACTCCTCAAAGACAGCATGTCAGGGGCAGGGGCAGGCCTTTTCATAGGCCGTTTTACCAAGCCCAGGCCTCCTCTTCTGCTTATGCCCAGAGGGGGTTCTTTAGAGGAAGGGGCAGAAGAGGTTCTAGTAAGCCTGCTTCTACCCATCAACCCAAAGCCCCTGCAAAACAGGCTCCCTGATGGGGTGGCCAGGGCCGATTCTCCACTACCGGTAGGGGGCAGGCTGGCTTACTTTGTCCAGGACTGGAAGTCTTTAACAGCAGACAAGTGGGTCCTGGAAGTAGTAAGCCAGGGACTGGTTCTCAGCTTCAAAAAATTTCCGAAGATGAGAGCCAGATCTTTTCCACCTGCAAACCCATCAGAGGCACTTGCCCTGGAAGCAGAAGTTTCTTCCCTCCTGGCTCTCAGAGCCATGGAAAGGGTTCCACCCCTACACCAGGGCAAAGGGTTGTACTCCAGATACTTCCTTACCCCAAAAAAGACAGGAGAATGGCGGCCCATCCTGGATCTCGGGTATCTAAACAAGCACCTTTTAAAACCAAAGTTCAAAATGGTGACCCTGGGGATTATTTTACCTTCTCTAAGGCCAGGGGACTGGCTAGCCTCCCTGGACCTCAAGGATGCCTACTTCCATGTTCTCATCAGAAGCTCCCATCGAAAGTACCTCAGATTCGAACTGCCCTCAGGCCATTACCAGTTCAGAGCAATGCCCTTCGGCCTCACCTCGGCCCCAAGGGTGTTCACAAAATGCCTGGCAGTAGCAGTTGCTCATTTAAGAAGGCAAAAGATTGCCATCTTTCCTTATTTGGATGACTGGCTCATTGTAGGCCAGTCTCCAGAACAGGTCAAACTACACTTACAAGTAACCCAGCAACTGCTTTCATCTCTAGGTTTCCTTCTCAGTCTTCCAAAGTCAGTTCTGGAGCCTGTCCAGCTTCTCACCTTCATAGGCGCAGAACTGAACACAAAAGAAGCCAGAGCCTTCCTTCCTCTGGAAAGAGCAAGGACCCTGGTGTCTCTGGCCTCCTCTTTCACCCTGCAGGTCTCTCGACCAGCAAGGCATTTTCTTCAGCTCCTGGGGCACATGGCTGCTTCTACAGCAGTGGTGCAGGGAGCGAGATTTCAGATGAGGGACATTCAGTTCCATTTGAGAGCCTTTTGGTCTCAAAGGACAGATCCCCTAACCAAATTGATTCCAGTGACTCGAACCCTGATCCAGGCCCTTCAGTGGTGGCAGGATCAGAACAATCTGAGACAGGGGTTCCTTCACTCCCAGTCTCATTCCTTGACCCTACTGCAGATGCATCCCTCTTGGGGTGGGGAGCTCACATGGGCGACCTTTGCACCCAGGGCTGTGGTCCCCTCAGGAATCCCTGCTCCACATCAATTTGCTGGAACTCAGAGCAGTTTTTCTAGCACTCCAGGTTTTTTCCACATCTGTCCAGAAGAAGGTGGTTCAGGTCAGAACAGACAATACCACTACAATGTGGTACATCAACAAGCAAGGGGGCACTCGGTCTACGGCCTTGTGCACCAAAGCAATGAAGTTGTGGTCTCTGACTTATTCTCTGAACGCCTCCCTTATGGCAGTTCATCTCCCAGGCAAGGACAATGTCCTAGCGGATGCTCTCAGCAGGATTTCCCAGGGCCATCACGAATGGGCACTGGATCCCCTAGTACTGGAGGTAGTATTTGCCAGATGGGGCACCCCGCAAATAGATCTCTTTGCAGCCCCAGACAATCACCAACTTCCCCTTTTTTGCTGCAGGCCCCCAGTGTTGGGCTCAGTCCCTCTGGATGCCTTCCTCCTCAGTTGGGAAGGGAAGTTTCTCTACGCTTTCCCCCTCTTCCCCCTTCTTTTCAAAGTGCTAGTCAGAATCAGATCTCAATCCTGCAAGATGATCCTGATTGCTCCAGATTGGGCCAGGCAGCCCTGGTACCCACTCCTCATGTCCTTAGCAATCCACCCTCCCCTATGTCTTCCCAGGAATCACAACCTGTTAACCTGTGCCTAGGGGAGAGTTTGGTATCCGAACCTCAAATCTCTCAGTCTCAAGGCTTGGCTCTTGAAGAGTTAGAGTTTGCTGACCTACACCTTTCTCAAGGTGTATGGGATATTTTGAAGGCCTCTAGGAAGCCTTCCACCAGGGCTACCTATAATTCAAAATGGGAGAGATTTTCCATATGGTGTGCTGGTAAACATATTTCCCCAGAGTCTGCTGGCGTGCCCACGATCTTGGATTATTTGGTACATTTGAATTCCTTGGGGCTGAGACCAGCTACCCTAAAAGTGCACTTGTCAGCTGTGTCTGTCTTCTTATCAGCAGGTAAGCCCTCTTCTTTGTCATCTCACCCTGTGTTCTCCAAGTTTTTTAAAGGGTTGCTTCACACCAACCCCCCCCCATTCAGGGACCCTGCCCCTGCTTGGGATCTTAATATTTGCATCACTCAGCTCATGCAACCCCCTTTTGAGCCATTGTCTTCAGCAGAGCTTAAGTACTTGACTTGGAAAACTGTGTTTCTGGTAGCCATCACCTCTGCCAGGCGCATAAGTGAGCTACAAGCCTTGTCAGTGGAGCCTGATTTTATCTCCTTTCACAGAGATAAGGTGGTCCTCAGGACTAACAGGAAGTTTTTGCCAAAGGTGGTTTCAGACTTTCACCTTAATCAATCCATGTCTCTTCCTGTGTACTTCACTGACCATTCCTCCTCTGGTGAGAGGAGATTGCACAGTTTAGATGTCAAAAGAGCCCTTAGTTACTATATAGAATGTACCAAGGGTCACAGGTTGAATCCTCCAATTGTTCCTCACTTATGGTGAGGTTGGTAAAGGGAAACCTGCCACTAAAAGATCCATTGCCAGGTGGATTGTCTCTTGTATACAATTCTGTTATGAAAAACTGGGTACGGTTCCTCCCTCAGTCCTGAGGGCTCACTCTACCAGAGGTACAGCTGCATCTCTTGCTGCTGCCAGGGACATTCCTATCCTAGAGCTATGTCAAGCAGCTACCTGGAAAACAGTTCACACTTTTACCAAGCATTACTCCTTGGATATCCAAGCTAGGAGTGATGCTCGATTTGGCACAGCTGTGCTTCAGAGCCTATTTCCCAAGTAGGTTCTGTCCCTCCTCCATGGAGGTACTGCTGTGTAGTCTGCATATGTCATAATATAGCAAGACTTCATGTTGTTTGAAGAAAAAATTACTCACCTTAGTAATGTTGTTTCTTCTAATGGAGTCTTGCCATATTATGACCTCCCCCCCAGCCTGCCCCTCTCAGAACCTCTATGTTTGGGATGTGGGTGGGCAGTGCAATGTTGGCACTTCATTGATGCCCACTTTATTTTCACCCTTCTAGGGTGCTTAGGTGTTACGCTTAATTTTCTTTCTTGAATCCCCAGACTTGAGTCTTTGTTTTGGGATCAAGAACAAAAAGGTGTTTTTGTAGTTAGTAGCCAGTGGCTAGTGTAGGTTTATGGCTTCCACACAGAACTTTAGTGAGTTTTTGCTCATAAAGACCTGACAGTTTAAGTTTGAGCTTCAACAGACAGAGTGTTCAACCGAGCTTGCGCTCAAGATTCCATGCCCTGCATGGAAAGTTATCTCTTTCACCTCCGGAGCAGTTCTAACCTGGGGTTGTACTGCATATGTCGTAATATAGCAAGACTCCATTAGAAGAAACAACATTACTAAGGTGAGTAATTTTTTCATTTGTACAGTTGTTACCGTATTGTACTTCTGCACCTTTCATTAGTGTGTATTCTGCTCCCCACCCCACCCCAGGAGACACATGGAAATGAGTTATCATCAGCTCAAATGTCTTTCCTGATAAAACGTTTGAAATAAATAAATAAAATTTTGAAACCTGCATTGCTGCTGACAGCACCAGGACCACATGAAGACTAAAAATTAATGTGTGACTAATGTGGGCAGTCCTGAAGGATGGCATTTTAATGAACTAAATAAATAAAATTCTGTCTTCCATTGCAGGTTAATGAAGACAGGTAGCAGTGAGGAGTAAAGTCATATCTGACATCAGGAAACCTTTTAAACCCAATGGGATTTGAAGCAGGAACGACTGGAAGAGGAAAAGCTACTTTTGTCTGGAGGTCACTCGGATCTTTGTGTTTGTATTTTGCCTTCACACACTGCGCCTCCTAACTGAAACACCACTGTGATTTGAAGAAGTTATTTCCCTCCTTTTAAGAAGGACATAGAGTTGTAATAGTAAAGATACTCCTAGAGGTAAAATGGAAAACGGACATCTAGAGGTAAGCTCACAAATGCAATGGGGACCAGTTAAATACCCTGAGTTCTGTCTACTAGGGATGCTCTGAGTTGACTGGTTCTGATCCTAACAAATTCCATCAGAATATTCAGTTTCAAATCTGTTTTAATTTTAATCCTAATATGTACCTTGGACTAGGAACCAGATTTTAATTTCATTTATTTCATGTATTGTTTATACTGGAAGGCATGTGAGCATAACTGCCCATTTTTACAAGTGTCCAGTCTACACACTACAGAGCACAGGAGCATAAGGAAGTATTATGATAGAGAAGAATTTATACATAGGTGCATATGTACAGGAGATAGTTACAGGGAATTATAAATAATTAAAGGTAACATCAATAAATGAAAGTTGCATACTTACTGTAATTCTTGATCTTCTTGGTAGAAGTCCCCACCATTCATTAACACTAATGGGAACTACGCTGGAGGTGCTAGGACCCAGTGGGAGCCAAAAATCTTCAGGAGGGCTGGCGCCTAGGTAGGGCCATGAGGAAGCAGCATCGAAAGCCTGGCTTACGCCGATAGGCTACCTCAGCGTCGATCCTCCAACCGCCTCAGTACCTTTTTTACCGAGGAGGTGCAGCATAAACTAACCTAGTGAAACTAATCCATGTCGGACATAAGATAGTCTGAATAACCCATAAGAAGGGTCAGAATGACAGAGACTTTACAGCCCAGCCATCGAGGGAGTGAAGACCAAAAACAGATAAGTGAGCTCGGGGGATGGAAGATAGGCATGTGAATGACTGGTGGGGGAGACTTCATCCAAGAAGATCAAGAATGATGGTAAGTACGTAATTTTCATATCTTCCTGGACATGAAGTCTCCACCACTCAATCACACTAATGGGAGAGTACTGAGCTAAAATAATCCCCCAAGAAGGGTGTCAAGAGATTAGAGCTCACTTTGGACAGGAGTCCATTAAGGATTGTCCTGCCAAAGGATTGATGCTGTCTGGCATGGACATCCAAATCGTAGTGCTTCAGAAAAGTTTGCAGGGAGCTCCAAGTAGCTGCATTGCAGATGTCCATAATGGGCACTTTTCGAATTTCTGCCAGAGATGCCATGACTGCCCTGATAGAATGAGCGTATACTCTGCCTTCAGTTTAACCTGTGCCATGGAGTAGCACTGACGCAGACATGCCACTAGCCACGCCGAAATACATCTGATAGCAACAGGCTAACCCAGCCGGGCCATGCTGAAAGAGACAAATAGTTGTTTAGATTTTCAGATCTCTTTGGTTCTGTCTGTGCAAAACCTCAAAACTCTTTTAACATCCAGAGAATGCAGGGTACACTCACCCTCATTCTGGAAGTTTGTGAAGTAGGTTGGAAGAACCAAGGGCTGGTTCAGATGGAATTCCGAGACTACTTTGGGGAGAAACCTAGAGTGAGTTTGAAGAACCACCTTGTCTTTGTGAAATACAGTATAAGGGGGATCTGTGATCAATGCATGTATTTCAAACACTCTGTGAGCGGAAGTAATGGCTACCAGTAAGGCGGTCTTCCAGGTCAGGAACTTCAGCTCACAAGTTGCCAGGGGCTTGAAAGGTTTACAGGTGAGCATGTCTAGCACAAGGTTAATGTCCCAGGTTGCTGATGGTCTAGTGTGAAGTATACCTTTAGGGAACCTCTTAACCAGAGGTAACTGAGCCAAAGTCATGGACTGTACAGGCTCGTGGTACGCTGAGATCACGCAGAGGTGAACCTTCACAGCTGAGTATTGTAGTCCTGTATTTGACAGGTCTAGAAGATACTCCAGGACTTTGTTAGGTGGGAGAAGGGGTCCAGGGAGGACTTTGCACACCAGATGAAGAAATGTTTCCACTTTGCTGTATAAGTTTTTCTAGTAGCTGGCTTGCATGCCGCTAGGAGGATGTCTGAGACCATATGTGAAATGTCAAACTACCCACTTCTATCTCCTGCAGGGCCAAGCTTGGAGGTGAAGGGATCTTGGGTTGGGATGAACCTCTGGGCCCTGGTTCAGCAGGTCCATTTGAGGTGGAAGCTGTCTTGGTGAAGTTTCCGATAATCTGTTGATTAATGGAAACCAAATATGATGAGGATCATTCTGCCCCCTTGAGTCCCCAGCTTGAGCAGTACCCTCTGAACTAAGGGAAGAGGAGGAAATGCATGCAGAAAGCGTCTTGTCCACCACAGTCTGAATGAATCCTGACAGAAAGTGCCAGGTTCTGGATTTCTGGAGCAGAACAGAGGCAGTTTTGCATCGAGTGGGGACGCAAAAAGGTCCAGGTCCGATGTGCCCCACTCTTCGAAGAGCGATTGCATGACGTTTGTGTCGAGGGACCACTCATGAGGATCTGTTTCTGTTCTGCTGAGATGATCTGCTAGATCGTTCTGCACTCCTGGAAGGTAAACCACTTGGATCAGGGCTTTGTGCTCCAGGCACTATTCCCACACGCTCATCACTTCCCTGCATAGGGGTAAGAGTGTGCTCCACCCTCTTTGTTGATGTAGTACATCATTGCTTTGTTGTCCATTTGAAGGAGAATGATCTTGTGACAGAGAATGTCCTTCAGAGCATGGACTGCGTATAGGACAGCTCTCATTTCTAGGATATTTGTGTGGAGTTGAGACTCATCCTGATTCTGTTGACCCTGCGTGTGGAGATCTTGACAGTGAGCTCCCCATTCGGGTAGGGATGAATCCATGGTGATGGTGATCTGAGATTCCAGTGGGGCAAAGGGAAATCCTTTCAGAAGGTTGTCTTCTTGTGTCCACCAGGTGAGTAACCATTTTAGAGGTTCCATCACCTTGATGTGAAAGGACTGGGGATGTGTGGCCGGGGACCACTGAGTACTGATCATCCACTGAGTAGTCCTCATGTGAAGATGAGCCAGAGGCACAGTGAACGCTGAGGATGCCATGAGACCCAGCATCCACTACATCAAGAGGCCTGGAACTGTGTCATTCCCTCTGATGAAATGGGCCATCTGAAGGATGTCATTCCTCCTGTCTTCTGGAAGAAATGCTTTTGCGCTGGAGGTATCCAGAAGGGCTCCTATGAAAAGGAGCTGTTGGGAGGGTTGTAGTTGCACTTTTCCTAGATTCAACAGAACTCCCACGGATGCAAGAAATGTGGAAGCTGTAGGCAAAGCTTCCTGTGTCTCTTGTCTGGAGGGACTTGCTAGTAGTCAGCCATCCAGATATGGGAACACTTGAATTCTGAGTTTCCTGAGATGTGCTGTGAGAACTGCAAAGCAGTTTGTAAAGACTTGAGGCACCGAGGATAGCCCAAAGGGCAGGACCCTGAATTGGTAGCACTGACCCAATGCCACAAAACAGAGATACTTGTGGTGGTTTGGGTATATGGGGACATGTTGGTAGGCATCCTGCATGTCCAGGTAGGCCAGCCAATTGTATTGATGAATCAGAGGTAAAAGAGTGGCGAGCAATGATATCTTAAATTTCTTCTTGTAAAGGAATTTGTTTAACTTCCTTAGATTAAGAATAGGGCGCATACCACCTGTTTTCTTTGGAACTAGGAAGTGATGAAGTAGAAACCTGTGTTCTGTTGATCCAGCAGAACTACTTCTACTGCCTTGTTTTTCAGAAAGCCTTGAATCTCCAAAGCAAGAAGGTCTGACTGAGAGGCAGACAGCTTGGGCTGTCATTTGGGTGGATAATCCGAAGGAGTTTCTGTCTAAGATTTAGAAAGTAACCCACGCGAATTATCCTGAGCACCCATTTGTCTGATGTGACTGACTTCCACTGATTGTAAAACTGAGTCAGATGTCCTCCTACCATCAAGGAAGAGTTCTGCACAGACAGCTGAGGTGGGAATTGGGCCAGAATCTCAGAGGGTGGCACTAGACGCTTTTGGGCCCTGTGCCTTCTGCTGCATTTTCTTTTGTGGCTGGGGTGCTTGATTTCTGTTGAAGCCCCCTCTGCCTTTGCCATGAAAGGACCGACTGTTATGAAACTGCCACCAATTCCCACCCCATTGAGAAGCTGCAGATGGTGGCCTGGCTGTTTTGATAGCCATTCTAGTTTTCTATGTGGCTTCTAGTGCCAGTTCAACCTGAGGGCCAGACAGATATGTTCCATCAAATGGTAAACTCATAACTCTCTGTTAGGCATCATTTGTGAGTCCCGAAGTTCGTAACCACGAGTGGCTTAGAGTGCATATACCAGCTGCTGCCCTGGAAGCATTGTCAAAGGCATCCATAGCAGCTTTAAGCTGCTGATTGTTGGATTCAATGCCTCTAGTAATGGTCTGGAGAAGCTCTGTGCTAACGTCAGACTCTGGAAGAGCTTCCACAGTAACTTTGAGTGAATGCCAGAGGACATACAGATACTGAGAGAAATAGCCCTGGTAACTAGCAATGCACATACCCAGGGTAGAGGCACTGAAAACTTGCTTCCTCAAGGTGTCAATCTTGCAAGATTCCTTGTTTACTGGATGTGCCGTAGAGTCCTAAGGACAGATGGCTTTGTCATTCTCCGCCAAGACAACTATGGCATCAGCAAAGGCTTGAGAGGCCAAGATAGGTCGATCCTTGGGGGGCATACTTCCTGTCTATGGACTTAGTCATGGAAGTAATAAGCACTGGTGTATCCTACTCCATTTGTGTGAGTGTCTCAAAAGAGGGTTGCACTGGTGGAGTCAGTTCTACAGGAATATCCAGAATGTGCAGGTACTGCAGATACAGCAATTTTCCCGAATCAATCGCCGAAGTCTGGAGTGACAGAGTGGAATTCATGTTCTTTAGCAGAGACTTAAGGGAAAGATCCTCAACCACAGGCTCTGCTGAAGGAGAGGGTTAATTTGCCACTCTGAGAAAAGAATCGTTGTCAAAGTCGTCTCCTAATCAAAGATCAGGATCAGGCTCAATATCATCTCCTACTAGCCCCGGAGGGATAGTATATATAGGAAAAGGAGGAAAAAGAGGAGGAGGAGGTACTCTGCGAATCAGAGTTGAAAACCCCAGTGCCCTAGGTGGCGCCGAATGCGCAGATGGTGCCATCACAGGGTGCGGCACTGAAAGAGAAGACAGCGCCGGCCCAGGGAGCAGTGCCGGATGTGGCATTGCCCTAGGTGCCGCAGAAACACCAGAGGGCCCCAACCTGATTCTCAGAGTCAAGGAGGAAGATCTGAGAAAATTATTATGAGAACATGGTACTGGTGTTGGCCCCTGCACCACAACTATATGAGGGGGAAAAGCACCAGAGCGCGGCGTCAATGGCACCGGAGAATGTACTGCACGACTAGGAAGTCCCAACTGCCCTGTTTGCAGGTTCAAACCTGTTAGGGCACCAGAGACGGACCCGCAGGCTCGGACAGGTGGGACAACTGCCGAACCCACTGCTCCATAAGAGCGGCCCAATGATGAAACTGTTCACCGGAAGACCCCTCCCCCGGGGGCAGGGAGGGACTCTGGAGTCAAGGATGTGGGTCACCAGGGACAGAGGCCATAGGGGACCCCAGAGTTGGACCCCTGCCCCTTGTCACTGACTACTGATGTACAGACATACCAGAGGGTGACCTCGAGTGGTACCGCTTCTTCTTCGATTGGGAGGTTGAAGAAGAACTTGAGGTCGAGAGGTGCTGAGTCCTCAATGAAGATTGAGACTAGGACCGCTTCTTTTTGTGCTTTCAGGACTGCCCATACCCAAAAGCACTGAACTGCCTGTAGTCAGCCCCCCCCCCCATAGAGGGCAGCAGACCAGACCCAGCCCTGCTGAAAACACAGCTTTCATGCAAAGTCTCCCTAATGTCACCGGCCCTGTTCATAGTCGACTCCGTCGAAGGTGGGCTGAAGACTTCTCCATTGACAAAAATGTACTTTTTTTTTTAAACACTGAATTACTAATATAAACAAAACTAATCAGTATGGAACAATGACAGCTGCTGTCGTATAGACGTGACAATTTCACTCCCAGTGGGCGAGCGACATCATCACTGAAGCGCACTCGATGGCAGGAAAAAAGGAACTGAGGTGGTTGGAGGGTTGACGCCGAGGTAACCTATACAGTGCGAGCCATGCTTGCAGTGCCACTTCCTCACAGCCCTACCTAGGTGCCGGCCCTCCTGAAGATTTTTGGCTCCTGCTGGGTCTTAGCACCTCCCATTAGTGTGAATGAATGGTGGAGACTTTATGTCCAGGAATATCTTAAATTACAGAGGTAGGTAAGGTGTGACAGGGGGACAATGTTATGTACAGGAACAGACAAACTTCTCAAGGATGTAACGTCTGATGTTATTTTTGAAGGTTCCAAGGGATGGACACTGAACATGGGACTTAGGGAGGCTGTTAAAGAGTCTGGTACCCCTGGAGGAGAGGGAGTGGAGTCAATAGGTGGTGTTGAAGAAAGGGACCAAGAAGGAGTGGTGGGAAGAGGATCTGGTGGTGCGATCCATGGTTGGCTTCTGGAAGCAGGAAGTGATGCTGTTAGGGAGCAGACCCTGGAGAACTTTAAAGAGAAAGATCAGAATTATGGAATTGTAATCCTAAATCCTAGTTTTCTATGTAAAAACCTTTTTGTTTTACGTTTTAATTTCATAGAAATATAGAAGTTGCTGGCAGAAAACTGCCACTTGGCCCATCAGGTCTGCCCAGTCTGAATTAGGAATTTCAGACTGCAGTTCTGGTAATCCTAATTCTGAGAAGAAAAAAAAGGATTGGAATTCAACTATTCTTACTCCAAATCCATAATTTTGAGCTTCCCAAATTTGTTAATGGCAATGCATTTATTAATTTTTATATATTTTCTGCATCAAATATTCAGTTTATTTATTAAAATGCATCTTTTATTCAGGAAGGCAGAGCAGAGATGCATGAAATCATCTCATACCCAGTTGGGACTGGGGGGGGTGCTACATAATGGCTGACAGTATAGCTTAGTGGATAGAGTAACAAGCTGTGAATAAGCTCTATCTGTACATCCAGCAGATCTAGGTTTGAGTCCTACAAACTCCACTTGCATACTTTGTGATTCTGAGCAAGTCACTTAACCACCCCAGTGCTCCCAGGTCACCCCTGAAAACAGGCACGTGTGCCTAGTGGGCCTTACCCGGGTGCCAAAAGAATAAATAAAATAATAACAGGTGCAACAGAATTAATAACTGGTGCATCAGAAATTACAAGATGGTAACTGAATGAGGGAGGGTAATGTAAAATACAAAACTGCAGTTGGATACAAAGAAAGCATTAGAAGAATACAGACAAGGTTCCGAAACATAATAAACAGACCTGGTGAAATGAGAGTTGGAATATACACAGTAACATATATGAAAGTACGGGGGTGGGGGTGTCAAATTACACACCAATTTCGCTTTTGAACTACAATATTAAAATTCTAGCCAAACTCTTGGCTAACAGGCTGGGTCAAGTTATTCCCTCTGATCTGTGTGGAACAGGTGGGTTTTATGGCAGGCAGGTCATCTTCAGATCATCTGAGGAAATTAGACCACATTTTCTCTGCATCCTGAGACAGCATGTCCCCTGTGGTTTGGGTGTCTCTGGACACAAAGAAAGCATTTGATAGGGTGGAATGGAGTTTTCTTTTTAGAACACTGCATAGGTTTGGTCTCCCTTCCCTCTTTGTGCAATGGATCAACGCCCTAAACACTAAGCCTAGTGCCCGGATATATTGTAAGAGTCTTCTCTGCATATTTCCCTCTTTCTTCTGGTACCAGACAGGGCTGCCCCCTTTGCCCCCTCTTATTTAATTTGTACTTGGAACCCCTTCTGGCTTGGCTCAAGAGGGAACAAGACATACAGGGGATAAAAATAGGAACAGAAGAACTCAAGTTATCTGCATATGCAGATGACGTGCTTCTCCATCTATTAAACCCTACGGTCCCTATGAGTAAGGCCTTGAGCCTGATCAGGGAATTTGGCTGTTTATCGAATTACAAACTGAATTTGGAAAAAACTCTAGTCTTCCCCCTTAATCTGGCTACCCTCAAACAAGTAGTAGAGGACTTGGGCTTAAAGTGGGAGCCTTAAAACTAAAATATCTGGGTATTTTTCTAACCAGGGAGGCCAGATTCTCGGGGGAATGCAACCTGGATGCCCTATTACATGTGATACAACAGGATCTGGACAGATGGACAGTGTTGCCGATATTGTTTTGTGGCAGAATAAGTCTGATCAAATGAATATTTTACCCCACATCTTCTAGACCTCTATATGTTGAACCTATGGCTGCCACAGACCTGGTTCTCCAAGATACTCGCCTTGATAGCTAAATTTATTTGGACAGGCAAGCCGGCCCGCAGAGCCTAGTGCAAACTAACTGCCCCCAAGAGTAAAGGGGGATTACAACTTCCCCACTTTAAACTATATTACTGGGCAAGTTACTCGGTGAAATACATGAGATGGCTGGGGAGGTAGGAGGAAGAGTATACAGACAAGTATAGGCCCTTGTGGCTTATAGTTGAAAAGGCTTTGGTGGCCGCTCAGGGTCTGTTCGCCCTGGCTGTCTTGCACATTCCCGCTAAACCACTCCCATTAGAACTGAGTAACACGCTAATAGGGATCTCAGTAAGGGTCCACTCTCAGATGTGTGCATTTCTGTCCTACAGACACACTCAGGACCCCAATCAGCCTATAGTTGGCAATCCTAATTTTAAGATCAGAGGTACAGTAATTATATTAAGGCATCATGGCTTCAGCAGATGGCAGGAGCCTTGGTAGCTGATCTGCGGCATAATGGACAGTTTCTGACCTCAGGGAATATTATTAGATGCTACAGCTTGGGGGACCACTCAGGGTTCAAAGTGTTCCAGCTCAGATACTTGCTGGTTAAGTCCCAGTTAATAAATGAGACAGTAGATGAGGGAAGGTTTCTGCAGCTATTCCATTTAGCAGCTTTAGAGCCCCACGCCATCTCAAATATTTATGTAAAACTACTTGAAAGGGCATACCCAAAACTAGATGATTCTTGTATTTATTGGAATGCTCAATTTCCAGATAAGGCATTTAACTGGACTAAGGTATGGAAAGACACCCATAGATTCATATCCCAGGACAGATTACGGCTGTTGCAATATTGGATTATTAACAATATGTATTATACGCCAGTTAGACTAGTTAAGATGGGTAAAACTCCCTTCCCCGACCTGCAGACATTGCATGCAGGAAGACGGCTCATTGATTCATATCTTTTGGGAATGCCCAAAGGTAGCCCTGCTTTGGTCCCTTATCAAGCAAAAGACAGATCCCTTGTTGGGGGTAGCTGACTATATTGAGCCTGTCACCTGCCTAGTTGGGGACTATTCCCACATACCTGTCACTGACAGGAAGTACCGGTTGGCCTTGATAGCAATGTCGCTCAAGAGGCTAGTGCTCAGGCATTGGCCGGATAATGAGACTATCAGCTACTCAGAAGGGCTGCAGGAGCTTCTAGCTAATTCTTCAGTAGAAAAGATCATTGCTAGTGTCCATAACTGCTTAGCAAGGTTTGAAAAGATCTGGAGTAAGTTGCAGACCTTATATTCTATATAGTTGGATTCATCTAACTACGGTGGGTGCACCATTCTTAAAACAGAATGCTCATACCATGGAGTGGGGGTGGGGGAGGGATAAGGGATTATTATATATTTGTTTGTCTTGCTGAGTAACCATTTGTATTTTTTGTGTGTGTAAAAAAAAAATAGGCCACCTTGTGGCCATGTTTGAAAATAAATAAAATTTTTCTTGAATTTCAAAAAAAAAAAAAAAGGCACGGGGGGAGAGGGTGATACAAAATACGCAGACAGTTCAAAATTTCAAAGAAACATCACAGGACAGGGTTTTGGCTTGACTGGAGGTACACCTGGAGGGATGCAGGCATATACTGGCGAGATGGTCTGCATCTGTCCAGGAGGGGGATCCAGGATTCTAGGTGAAAGGTTTAAATGCTTCATTGGCAAGCATTTAAACTAGCCAAGGGGGGAGGCACTGAAAAGGAGCAAGGAAATCCCAGGTCCCCACATCAAAAAATGGAGTAGTTAGTGAGGCTAAACAGTAAGGTAGAGAAGTTGATAGGAAGCTGGACACGAGTCAGTGGAGAAAAAGGCAAAGACAGTAAGGACAGAGATGGGGCTAAAAGGGGTAAGGCTGTCAAAAAATGGAGGGCGATGAGTACCAATACTCATAGTCTGGGTAACAAGCTCCCTGAACTAGTGGCCTTGATGGAAGAGGGACACCTGGATATTGTGGCAGTCACAGAAACATGGTACACAGAGTACCATGACTGGGATGTCAACATACCAGGATACACAATGTACGGGAGGGACAGGAAGTGTAAAAGAGGAGTAGGATTAGCTCTCTATGTAAGGGAAGGGATCAAAGCAATGGAATTAAAGGTTTAACAGGGAGGGGAGGAGGCACAGTGTGTCACCTTGGAGACAGGAAATGGCACCACAATCCGTATGGGGGTTATATACAGACCCCCGTCTCAGGGGAAGGAAATGGACAAGAAAATACGAACATACAAAATTTGCCAGCAGAAAAAGGGTATACGGTCTAGCAAGTCTGCTCAGATGTGCAGCTAGCAGCCCCTATTTTGCAGCTTCCCCTCCCTCCCCTGACCCTCCCATTCACTCTGTCCCATCCCCTCTTGAAGCCCTCACTGTTCTACTGGATACCACCTCTGCTGGCAACATGTTTCAGTTGGCCACCACCCTCTCCCTAAAAAAGTTTCTTCTCATCTCTTTCCTGAACCTTCCCCCCTCAAGTCTCATATCATGGCCTCGGGTGTCCCTACCCTCCCTTAGTTTAAACTGCCCCTCCTTACTAGACTTGTTTATCCCTGTCATGTACTTGAAGGTTTCAATCATACCCCCCCTCTCCTCTAGTGAGTTCATGATGTGAATGATAGAAGGCATCCTTAGAATGGCAGAAAAGGGGGAGATATTGTTGATGGGGGACCTGAATATGCCAGATGTTAACTGGAGCACCTTTGCTGCAGCCACATCCAAGAGCAGTGTAATTATTGATGCCCTACAGGGGGCATGCCTCAGACAGTTAGTGTTGGAACCCACTCAGAAGGGAGCAATCTTAGACCTGGTACTCTCAAATGGGAACAGACAGAGGATCTCGGATTTAGAAGTGGGTAGCCATCTGGGAACAAGTGACCACCAAACAGTGTGGTTCATGATAAACACAGCCATAGAGTCAAGTCACACAAAGGTGAGGGTATTGGACTTAAGGAGGGCTGACTTTGTCATAATGGAGGAGTGCCTCAGAAAAGCACTAGCAAATGGGCAAGATGGTGGGGTGGAGCAACAATGAGGAAAAATCAAAGCTGACTTGTGTGAAGCAAATAAACAAAATCAAATGAAAGAAAAAACACTATGGTTCTAAAAGGTGGAGGCTGGGAAGGTTAGGGAGAAAAAGATAGCAATCAGGAAGTATAAGGAAACACAGAAGGAGCAAGACAGAGACCTGTACCGGTTAAAGGAGAGGGAAGTGGGGAAGGCAGTCAGAATAGCAAAGGCCCAAACCAAGGAAAAGATAGCCAACTCAGTTAAGAAGGGGGACAAAAGAATGCATACAGACATAAGGCAGTTCTGGTGGTGGGGGGGTAGGAAGAAGTAGGCTGTAGGTAAACTTGGATCTGCAGCTTATCCTTTAGGTAGGGAAATGGGCAGACTGGGTGGGCCAAGCGGTCCTTATCTATCATCAAAGTGTATGTTTCTATGCATAAGCCACCCAAAATGGGTTTACCTGCTGGGACCAAGAGAAAAGGCAGCTACAAAGGCTGCCTGCTGGGATGTAGCCTCTCTGGCTACCCCTCCCCCTCTCCAAAAAGCAAAAGAGGAGGAAGGCTACCTGCTGGGAGGGAGGCTCTCTGGCTACCCCCACCCCATTGCAGGAAGCAAAAAGACAAAAAAGGCTGAGGAGAGAGGAGAGAAGTACATCTCTCTCTCAGATTAATTCTGACTGTAATCCAGGTAACTATTAGAGACAGTACACAGAGGCTATACAGGCACTCTCTGGCAATATATTTAAACTGCTTAAACACAGAACACCAGCCTGGCAGTGAGCATTTAGGCAAGCTCAAGGAAGACTTTTTCGGGAACCCCCATTTGTAGTGGGGTTACACCCAGCTGCTGGAAACATACCAGGGTAAGGGGTAGGTTTCTAACATACTAACATACTAAAATGCCAGCAGAATAGGCCTAACGGTCTTTCGTGTCTGCTCATTTGGTCAGCCCCCACCCTGGGAGCTCCCTCGCCCTCTCTGGCTTCTCCCTTCCCAGTCCTGGATATTCTCGCTGCACAGGACTTTGCTTCCAGAACCCTTCCCCTGTACCTGTCCCACCCCTCTTGAACCCCTCCACCGTCTCTGCCTCCACCAGCCCCCTGAGCAGCACATTCTATGGCTCCACCACCCTCTCAGTGAAGTAGCACCTCTCCTTTCTCCCTGAATCTCCCCCCTCCAGCTTCCACCCATGCCCTCTAGTTGCCCCCTTCCTTCGGAGCACCCTGACTGCTCCTCCCCTATTTACCCCCTTCATGTACCTGAAGACCTCGATCATGTCCCCCTGGTCCCTTCTCTCTTCCAATGTGTACATATTTAGCTCTTCGAGCCTCTCACCATAGGTCTTGTCCACCAAGCCCCAGATCATTTTGGTTGCCCTCCTCTGGACCCTCTCCAGGAGTTCAATGTCCCTCTTTAAGTATGGCCTCCAAAACTGCACGCGGTACTCGAGGTGCAGTCTCACCAAGCAGTTATACAGAGGGAGTATCACTTCCCTCCTTCTGGAGGTGATCCCCCTAGCGATGCATCTCAGGATCCTGTTGGCCTTGGCTGCTGCCCTCCTATAAGTCTCAGAGTTGTTCATCTTGACATCCACCACCACCCCCAGGTCCTTCTCAGCCATTGAGACTTGTAGCATTTCCCCCCCAAGTGTACACTTGGCCTGGGTTTCTGGCTCCCAGGTGCAGTACCTTGCATTTCCCTGCATTTTCTGTTTTTTTTTTTTTAAATGTTGAACAACAGAAGATGTTGTATTAGGGGTGCATGTGCCTGTGTGCGTGCATGCATGCGTACGTGTGTGTAACTAAAACAACCAGTGGCATGTGTTTCAAACAACATGAAGTCTTGCTATATTATGACATATGCAGTGAGTCCCAACCTTCGAACTGCTCCGGAGGTGAAAGAGTTAACTTTCCATGCCAGGCATGGAACGCTGAGCTCGAGCTCGGTTGAAAACTCTGTCTGTTGTTCTTTAAACTCAAACTGTCAAATTCTTTACTCCGCCTCACTGAACAGTCACTCCAGAGATTTCTCCTTCTGCTCTGTTCATTTTGTCGGTTAAAGTATTAATTTTTTGGGTTTTTTAACTGAATTTAAACCACAACCGGTCGGTTCAAGCTCTGTCTGTGGTATTTGTAAGTACTAGATAGGTTTTACATTTCTGTTCTGTGTGGAACTTGTAAACGGTTTATCGGTTCGGTTTGAACCAATCAGGTTGTTTTAAATATATTAATCTGTCTTTTAGAGTGCGGTTCCCGGTTCTTATCAGTTCTAAAAAAAACCGATTTCATTACATTTTTTTCCATGACCCGTGACACGGTTGGGAACCGATAAGAGAGTCTTGCTTGGCGGATTGCCATAAATGGGCAAGTTTTGGTTAGTCTGGCACTATGTCTGAGAAACCCAAAAGAAAAACCGGGCCCACTGGGTTTCAACAATGCAGTGTCTGTGGGGAAGTCTTTGCTAAGGCTGACCCCCACACCACCTGTGTTTATTGTCTGGGGTTTCACCACCTCAATGCAGACTGCCGGATTTGTAAAAATTTTCCTGCAGCTACCCTGGAAAAAAGAGTTGGTAGGCTCAGGGAAAGGGAGGCCAAAAAGTCCGCTGAACCGGATGGCCAGCCCAGTCCGCTGAACCGGATGGCCAGCCCAGTTCGGTTGAAACCGAACTGGAGGGAGTGCCCTCTGACCAGGGCGCGACTTCCTCGGGCCAAAGGAGAGCCGACTCTGAGGAGTCAGTTCCAGCAAAAAGGACTAGAAAATCAGCTGGTGTGGAGCCAAAACTTCCCTCTCCAACCGCTGAAGAAATAGCCAAAGCGATTAAAATTGTCCAGTCGCTTTCCCCCGGTTCCGACCAAACCCGCACACATCAGGTAAGCGACGGTTCGATGGTTCCACTTGGTTCAAGAGTATTATTTAGAGGAATTTTATGAACCGGAGGAGGGGAAGAGGAGTATGAGGAGAGTGAATGTGGATTTGAAAGTCGGATGTGCCCATTGAACCAGACATCTCCCCAGACAGGCCTTTAGAGTGTCCCTCCTAGGCTTTCTGAGTCCCTTCTCGCTTTATGTTTTATAAAAAGTGGTTGAAACCTCCAGCTCCTATGGAGGAAGCTGTGGATGATCAAGAGGAGCCTGACTATGTGGAAATGATGGATATCCCAGAGTCTAGGAGACTGTCTATTCCTTTGCATAAATCTTTTGGGAAACAGATAGTAAAAATTCTAAAAACTCCTCACACTATACCTCCTGTGGATAAGAGAATGGACAAGAGGTACACATTGTCAGGCTCTGATACGGAGTTCCTTACACAACAATGCAGCCATGTTGGGGTAGTGCAGGCTGCAGCCTGTGACAAGGCAAATATTCCCTTGGCTTCACCCCTCCCCGACAAGGACTCCAGGAGGATTGATGCCATGGCAAGGAAACAGTACATGGCAGCATCCTTGGGACTCAGACAGGCAAATTATATGGCTTATGTTGCTAGATATCAGAAATCCAGATGGGATACTGTTATGGCTCTAGCAAAACAGGTCCCTGGCCAGCTTGCCATGGAGCTGGAGCAGGTGGCTGCTGATGGTATTGAGGCATTCAAGGTGCAATTTCATGCTGCAGTGGACTCTAATGATGTTTCATCAAGAGTTATGGCTACATCTGTGGCTCTTCGCAGAATGGCTTGGCTCAGATGTACTAGCCTGTCGAAGGATGCCCACACTAAGGCCATGGATTTTCCTGTAGTGGGTAACTCTCTGTTTGGGGAGCAGACAGAGAATTACATGAAGAAAATAGACAGTATAGGACCACCTATGGGTGCACAGGCCAAGGAAAAGCAGGCCACTCCTCAAGGCAGCCTTCCAGGGGGCAGGGGCAGGCCTTTTCACAGGCCTTTTTACCAAGCCCAGGCCTCCTCTTCAGCTTATGCCAAGAGGGGGTTCTTTAGAGGGAGAGGCAGACGGGGTACAAGCAGACCTGCTTCCACCCCTCAGCCTAAAGCCCCTGCTAAGCAGGCAACCTGATGGGGTGGCCAGGGTCGATTCTCCACAACCTGTAGGGGGGAGGCTGGCTTACTTTGTCCAGGACTGAAAGTCTCTAACATCAGACAAGTGGGTCCTGGAAGTAGTAAGCCAGGGACTGGTTCTCAGCTTCAAAAAATTTCCAAAGATGAGAACCAGATCCTTTCCACCTGCAAATCCATCAGAAGCACTCGCCCCAGAGGCAGAAGTTTCTACCCTCCTGGCTCTCGGAGCCGTGGAAAGGGTTCCACCCCTACACCAGGGCAAAGGGTTGTTCTCCAGGTACTTCCTTACCCCAAAAAAGACAGGAGAATGGCTGCCCATCCTGGATCTCAGATACCTAAACAAGCACCTTTTAAAACCAAAATTCAAAATGATGACTCTGGGAATTATTTTACCCTCTCTAAGGCCAGGGGACTGGCTAGCGTTCCTGGACCTCAAGGATGCCTACTTCCATATTCTCATCAGAAGCTCCCATCGAAAGTACCTCAGATTCGAACTGTCCTCAGGCCATTACCAGTTCAGAGCAATGCCCTTCGGCCTCACTTCTGCCCCAAGGGTATTCACAAAATGCCTGGCAGTAGCAGTTGCCCGCCTAAGAAGGCAAAAAATTGCCATCTTTCCTTACCTGGACAACTGGCTCATAGTAGGCCAGTCTCCAGACCAAGTCAAATTACATCTTCAGGTAACTCAGCAACTGCTTACCTCTCTAGGTTTCCTTCTAAATCTTCCAAAGTCAGTTCTAGAGCCTGTCCAGCTTCTCACCTTCATAGGCGCAGAACTGAACACAGAGGAAGCCAGAGCCTTCCTTCCCTTGGAAAGAGCAAGGACCCTGGTCTCTGTGGCCTTCTCTTTCACCCTGCAGGTCTCTCGACCAGCAAGGCACTTTGTACAGCTCCTGGGGCACATGGCTGTTTCTACAGCAGTAGTGCAGGGAGCAAGATTTCAAATGAGGGACATCCAGTTCCATTTGAGAGCCTTTTGGTCACAAAGGAGGGACCCTCTAACCAAATTGATCCCAGTGGCTCGAACCCTGATCCAAGCCCTTGAGTGGTGGCAGGACCAGAGCAGTCTGAGACAGGGGGTCCCTTTTGCCCCTCAGTCTCACTCCTCAATCCTTACTACAGATGCATCCCTCTTGGGGTTGGGAGTTACATGGGCGACTTCTCTACCCAGGGATTGTGGTCCCCTCAGGAATCTCTGCTCCACATCAATCTGTTGGAACTCAGAGCAGTTTTTCTTGCACTTCAAGCTTTTTCCAAATCTGTTCAGAACAAAGTTATTCAGGTCAGAACAGACAATACCACCATAATGTGGTACATCAACAAGCAAGGGGGCACTCTGTCTATGGCCTTGTGCACCGAAGCAATGAAGTTGTGGTCTCTGGCTTACTCACTGAACACCTCCCTTATGGCAGTTCACCTCCCAAGCAAGGACAATGTCCCGGCAGATGCTCTCAGCAGGATTTCCCAGGGCCATCACGAATGGTCACTGGATCCCCTAGTTCTGGAAGTAGTATTTGCCAGATGGGGCACCCCGCAGATAGATCTTTTTGCAGCCCCAGACAATCACCAACTTTCCCTTTTTTGCTGCAGGCCCCCAGTGTTGGGCTCAGTCCCTCTGGATGCCTTCCTTCTCAGTTGGGAAGGGAGGTTTCTCTATGCCTTCCCCTTCCTCTTTTTGTTCAAGGTGCTAGTCAAAATCAGATCTCAACCCTGCAAGATGATCCTGATTGCTCCAGATTGGGCCAGACAGCCTTGGTACTCACTCCTTATGTCCTTAGCAGTCCACCTTCCCTGTGTCTTCCCAGGAATCACAACCTGTTAACCTGTGCTCAGGGGAGAGTTTGGTACCCAAACCTCAAATCTCTCAATCTCAAGGCCTGGCTCTTGAAGAGTTAGTTTGCTGACCTACACCTCTCCTAAGGTGTATTGGATATCCTGAAGGCTTCTAGGAAACCTTCCACCAGGGCTACTTATAATTCCAAATGGAAGAGATTTTCCATATGATGTTCTGGAAAGCATATTTCCCCAGAATCTTCTGACTTACCCACAGTCCTGGATTATATGGTCCATTTAAATACTTTGGGGCTGAGACCAGCTACCCTAAAAGTGCACCTGGCAGCCGTGTCTGCTTTCTTATCAGCAGGTAAGCCCTCTTCTATTTCAGCTCACCCTGTATTCTCCAAGTTTTTCAAGGGGTTACTTCACACCAACCCTCCATTCAGGGACCCTGCCCCTGCCTGGGATCTTAATATTTGCATTGCCCAGCTCATGCAACCCCTTTGAGCCCTTGTCTTCAGCAGAGCTTAAGTACTTGACTTGAAAACTGTGTTTCTGTAGCTATCACTTCTGCTAGACGTATAAGTGAATTACAAGCATTGTCAGTGGAGCCTGATTTTATCTCCTTTCATAGAGATAAGGTGGTCCTCAGGACTAACAGGAAGTTCTTGCCTAAGGTGGTTTCAGATTTCCACCTTAATCAGTCTGTGTGTCTCCCTGTGTGCTTCACTGACCATTCCTCCTCTGGCGAGAGGAGACTGCACAGTTTAGATGTCAAAAGAGCCCTTAGTTACTACATAGAACGTACCAAGGGTCACAGGTTTGTCTCCCTCCAACTGTTCCTCACTTATGGTGAGGTTAGTAAAGGGAAACCTGCCACTAAAAGATCCATTGCCAGGTGGATTCTCTTGTATACAATTCTGTTATGAAAAGCTGGGTAAGGTTCCTCCCTCAGGCCTGAGGGCTCACTCTACCAGAGGTACAGCTGCGTCTCTGGCTGCTACCAGGGACAGCCCCATTCTAGAGATTTGTCAAGCAGCTACCTGGAAAACAGTTTACACTTTTACCAAGCATTACTCCCTGGACATCCAGGCTAGGAGTGATGCTCGGTTTGGCACAGCTGTGCTTCACAGCCTATTTCCTAAGTAGGTTCTGTCCCTTCTCCATGGAGGTACTGCTGTGAGTTCTGCATATATCATAATATAGCAAGACTTCATGTTGTTTGAAGAAAAATTACTCACCTTAGTAATGTTGTTTCTTCTAATGGAGTTTGCTATATTATGACCTCCCCACCTGCCCCTCTCAGAACCTCTGCTCTTGGGATGTGGGTGGGCAGTGCAGTGTTGGCACTTAGTAGATGCCCACCTTGTTTTTTCACCCCTCCTTTTTTTGGGGTGACTGGGTGTTGTGTTTTTCATTTTTTGGGTCTCCTGACTTGAGTCTTTGTTTTGGGACCAAAAAATGTGTTCTTATATTTAGTAGCCAATTGGCTAGTGTAGGTTTACAGCTCCCACACAGGACCTTAGTGAGTTTAGCTTGTAAAGATCTGACAGTTTGAGTTTGAAGAACAACAGACAGAGTTTTCAACCGAGCTCGAGCTCAGCGTTCCATGCCTGGCATGGAAAGTTAACTCTTTCACCTCCGGAGCAGCTCGAAGGTTGGGACTCACTGCATATGTCATAATATAGCTAGACTCCATTAGAAGAAACAACACTACTAAGGTGAGTAATTTTTTCTTCCATTTTATCAATCAATCAAATCTTTATTTATCCAGGTGAACATCGTTGAGCACAGCTCATTTGCAAGATGGACCTGGTAAGGTCAAGGTTCAATTTACATAGATATATAAAAAATATTCAATATACACACACTCTAGAATACTACATAGAATATTCAGTATACTCAGTCTAAGGATACATTCTAATCAGACTATACATTAAATTCAGGTGTCGTGGTAATAAGGGGTGAGGGGAAGGGGAGTGGGAAGTGGTGTGCCTGGCTGGTGGGGGAGGAGGAAGATGCTGGGGGCCTATACTGTGGAACGGATTAACTGTGGGCCTTATGAAGAGGGCAGAAGGGCAGCACTGGGGGGTTTGTATAACAGGGGTATAGGGCTGTGATATATGACAAGGGATTAAAGGGAAGTGGATGGAAAGAAGGGGTGCATGGAGTGTGAGGAGGGGTGGTGGCTCTTAGTAAAGGTGGATACCTTCTGTACCACATAAGAATGCAACAGCATTCTTTGACCTGTGACACAACACTTTGGTTAGGATGGAAATCCATGTATAATAAAGGTCAACCATATACTGTCATAGACTGTACATACACGGAAAGAAACAAAGTGACGCAGTCTGACCTACAGTATACATCAGGTTACAAGTGCAGTAAATGGTGTATGTTTGTTTTATGATAACCTGAACACATTATTGAGAGAGATTCTCTTTTTTTTTTTTTTAAACTAAAAAGAGATTCTTTTTTTTTTTTTTTTTTACTAAAAACTTTAGACTTGCGGTTTACTTGAAACAGAGTTGGTCAGTCGATATTTCACCTAGATGAAATATCAGTATTTCGTCTAGCTGGGATATCGCTGGTCTGTTTTTGGTTTCAGTTGTTGCTGATTAATGAAGTCTTTGAAAGCTAATCAGCAGCTCCTGTGAAAAGTTGTTCTTCTGTCATCCTGGCGGTGCAGAAGGTTGAGACATCCCTGACTTACTGCCACCACGCCAGCGACCCGGTTTCAGGAACGAGTCTGGGCCACTTGGGGGGGTCATCGGGGAAGGAGGATTGAGAATCCCAACAAATGTTCTCCTCCTCCAGGGTAGGACGGTAGCCTGCTGTGCCACAACACCGCCTCCTAGGTGACCACAGGTGGTGGTGCAGGTTAGGAGCAGCAATTCTGAGTTGGGAACGCTCCTGGCAGATGATGTCAGCATGTTCATTGATATGCGTACATCAAACCACCATTCCCATGAAGCACCCAAGGGTTAAGGACTAGAAAAGCAGGACCCCCCCCCCCAGTCTGGCCTGGCCTGGTGGTGCAGAGGGCTGAGGCACTTAGCACCTTACCTCTCCCATGCCGGTGACCCAGGTTCAGGAATGGACTCGAGTCATCAGGGGTTGGCTAGGGAGGGAGAAGATCAAGCATCCAGAGGACTGTTCTCACCCGGGGTGAGGAGGCCTGTCATTTCAGCCTAGGCTGCCCAGGTGGACGTCTGGGGTAGACCAGGTCAGGGAGGCAACGTAAGGCAGGGCCTGTAGGGAAAGTCGGATGGCTGCACCTCTATGCATGAGTCCAACACTCCACATTTGAGAGAGGGAACAGAAAAACAAAAAAAGGAATGTCGGGGGGGGGGGTTTCATGAAGCTTGGCCCAGCTGCCTCCATACCAGCGGCACCACTCAGTGCGTATCTCAAACCGCTTCAGAACTGTGTCCTGGGGGAGGACGGCCCACCACGTCCTCCGGCCCTACCATCAGAGGGAAACTCATGGGGAGAACCCGAACAAGTACATAACTCAAGGAGGTGGCCAGCAAGCCTGGAGGTCAGGGGACCAGACCAGGCTGCTGCAGCCACCACCCAGATGAAGGAGACAGAAAAACCTATACACAAAAAAAAAAAACCCAGTCTGCAGGATGAAACTTCCTCTCCTCATATGCCCCACCCCCTCCCGCTGGGCTTACCGATCAGCAACCAAGCTAAACTCCTCCCCAGCTTGAGGAATCCAAGGGGGCTCTGCCACAGGGGTAAACCATGGGGCATTGCAGGGGTCAGCCAGGTAAGTCCCAGGGACAACAGAGTTACGGGGCTGAAGGAGAAGAGGCAGATAGAGGCAGGCTGGGTGACAAGAGGATAAAGCATACTAAATTAACAAAACAAAAAATAGTTGTTCTTAATGTTCTAATGTTTCAAACAACTTTTCAGTACCACCGGAAGAAGAGGTTCAAAGTGTATTATAGATCTTTTCACAAGCTTCCAGGCTATAAGTGACCTGGAACTGATTATCACCCCTAAAGATGCCGGGGACACACACATCAAAAAACAGTTTGAAACTTTTGTGCAAATGACTTCTCATTGCTGTCTGTATGGAGAAGTGTAACCGGGTCGCTGTGCAGATATTAAGGCATTGTTCTTGGTCTCTACCCCTACCTTGCACCCATAGGTTCCATGCAAGGTTAAGGGACCCTCAGGTCAAGAGTTTGGTTCAGAAGGTAAGGAAAAGGGAACAGTTCAGTGCCTCCACCAAGTGAAAGAAATGGTGGGACACATAATAAGTATGATACTGCCCCCCTGGGATGCAGCACCAGCCCACCTCCCCAGTGAATATTAGACACCTCCCTGAGACCAACAAGTATCCACACTTTACCTTTTGCAAAAACACTTTTTGTGCAATAGTTAAAGGAGATCACTAATAATAGAAACATAGATCTTGACAGCAGATAATGACCGCTTGGCCCATCTAGTCTGCCCATTTCCCTACCTACTGGATAAGCTGCAGATCCTAGTTAACCAACAGCCTATTTCTTCCTACTCCCCACAAGCATTGCCTTATGTTTGTCCCATGCCATTCTTGAATTCTCCCACAGTTTTAGACCCTACAACCTCCTCAGGAAGGTGGTTTCATGCATCCACCACCCTCTCTGTGAAAAAATACTTCCTCACATTGCCCCTGAGCCATCCTCCTCTATCTTCAAATTGTGTCCCTTTGTTCTTGCACATCTCTTTTCCTGAAAGATTCTACCCTCTTGGACTTTGATGATTCCACTGAGGTACAGTACTTAAAAGTTTCAATCATATCCCCCTCTCCCTCCGTTCCTCAAGGGTATACATATTAAGCTACTTTAGTCCCTCCTCATATGGCTTCTCTTGCAGACCCTGCACCATTTTAGTTGCCCTCCTCTGGACTGCCTCCAACCTATGTCCTTGCGGAGATGGGGTCTCCAGAACTGGACCCAGTACTCCAGATGGGGTCTCACCAACTGTCTGTACAGAGGAATAACAACTTCCTGTTTTCTGCTGGTGATGCCTCTCCCTATACATCCTATTATCCCCCCAGCACTCCCTACTGCCTTCTCACATTGCTTGCTAACCTTAAGGTCATCTGATATGATTATCCCCAGGTCCCTTTCCATTTTTGTTGTTGTTACTACCTCCCCCCCATTGTGTACTCTTCCCCTGGGTTTTTGTTTCCCAGGTGCATTATGTTGCACTTCTTTGCATTGAATCCAAGCTGCCATACTTCTGACCATTCCTCCAAACTTGCCAAGTCCCTTCTCATCCTTTCCACCCCGACTTGAGTATGCTCACACTCAGAAATTAAGAAACTAACAACGAGACTTTGTTAACAGTAGACTGGGTCCTGAAAGGGAAGGGGGTTATGCAGTAAAGCTAATAAACACTTCATCTAAGGATTTGGCAGATCAGCAGGAATATCAGTTACAGTGCTAAGCCCCTTCACAAGTGGTCTCTGATTTGTTTCAGGCTTCTTCTCAGAGATGTCACATGGACCCTCCTGGCAGCCAATCACCATGCCCTGTGTGGCCTACTGTAGCACTAGACCTCCCTACTACTCACCGTAGCAGATCCCCACAGTACTGGAAAACACGTTCAACATTTTACTTAAAACATCAGTTTACTCAGTTACTGGGTACCCAGGTGTTTGACTGGTGCAGGCCTGATGACAAGTTCCCCAGGATTTTGCATTGGTGCAGTTAGTTACTGATACGAGCTTGCAATTGTACCCCACCCAGCTGACCCTGTGGCTAGTACTTTGCAACTACAGTTTTGTAATCCATGCAAGGAACTTGATTTCAAACCACAAATCTGGAACAAGCATTTGTCAATGCCGAATGTTTGCTTGCTGGCATTAGCTTTGGAAGTGCAGGAGTTAGACAGATGCAGAATAGGAATGGCAGTGAAGTATTGAAGTGACGCCAACCCCACCCCCACTCTGCAGAGATGGAAAGGCATTAGAGTGTGCCATTGAGTTGTCGTCCATAACGCTCATGCCATTTCACCTCACCCTACCGTGCAGACACCAAGTGTCAAGGTGTGCCTTGGGGTGTTCAGGCTTTACACTCTCCCCACTCCATAAGGAAATACGCTGAAATGGGTGCAGTATAGGAGAATGGGGTGTACTTTGGAGCCAAAGAGTCCAAGCCACACCTTGATGCCTGTCACTGGCTGCAGGGGTGGGGTGGGGTGGAATAGCGTGAGCATTACTGCTCTACAATCCCAAGTCACACCCCTGACGCCTGTCAGTCCCTACAGGGTAGGGCGTTATGGTCAGAAACACTAATGCCCTGGGTGTTTCTTGGTATTTTAACTTCCAAGTTTTCCACATGGGCTTTTTGTGACCCCACCGCATGAACAGTGACACTATCAATTTGTTAGCCGGAAGGTGATTTTGCACAGCGACTGAGCCATTTGGCACCACAGGTGTGAAAACACATTTCGGGCAGGATGTGAAAAATGACAGCTGTACTGTTCATGAGGAGGTGTACAAAAATGGTAATGTTGAAAATCTAGAATGAAAATATAAAATAATTAGTGAAGTCCCAAGTGCACGTAAAAACTGCGCAACTCACACCCGTAATGCAATTATTTGGGGGATTATTTACACCACATTTTCAACACAGGCATTTTGGGACCTCTGCTCATGAACAGTGGCATTGTGATTTTCTTAATCTGTCCCGAACTTTAATTTCGCACAGCGACTGCGCACATTGTGTGCCACAGGTGCAAAAACATGTTTCAGGCAGGATGTGAAAAATGACAGCTGTACTGTTCATAAGGAGGTGTGGAAAAATGGCAATGTTGAAAATCTGGAGTGAAAATATTAAAAATTCTTGATGTTACAAGCGTGCATGGGAACTGTGCAATGTACGCTCTTAACACAGTCATTTTTTGGAATTTTTTCACCAAATTTGCAACATAGGCTTTTTGGGAGCCCACCTCATGAAGAGTGACACTGTCATTTCATTAATCTGTCCCAGATGTGCAGTGACAGCAAAATCACTTTTCAGGACCAGATAACGACATGACAGTGACTGTGTTCATGAGGTGGGATCCCAAGAACACCATGTTGAAATTTTGGTGTCAAAAGTCACAAAAATGGCCAAGATATCCACTTAAGTTGAACCCCCCTATGTATGCCATTATACAGCTTACCAGCATTTCTTCAGTTCGTGGTCTGCTTTGAACAGTGCAGACGTGTTCCGGCTCCACTGAAGATCTTCGCACCAGGCTCTGGAGGTAAGTATGGGGTGAGGGGGTGTGCGGGAGGTGGGGTGCAGAGGGTGGGTGTGGGTTGGGGAGGGGATCTGACAGTGAGGGACTGTTTTTTCTTTGTTTCAGGTTACAAAAAATTAAAGAACACCGCAGACCATTTTATTTTTTTACAGGTGTAAGGAACAGTTTGGGGGGTGATGTTAGCCACACTGGGGTGGGCTCCCAGTGTGGCACACAATGGGGGTGGGGTGACATGCTCCCAGTGTGTCACACAATCTTGGGGGGTTAAACATGCTGACAGGGGGAGTGGGCACCCCGTCGGCAAGCGTGTCTGTGTTTGGGGGGATGATGCTAAGGGGGATTGGGCAACCCCCTCGGCAGATTGGGGACAGAGCACTGAAGCTGACTGGATTGGGCCCCCCATCAGCAAATGTGTCTGTGTTTGGGGGGGATGATGCCGAGGGGGACTGGGCACCCCCTTCACCAGACAAAAACAGCAAAGGGACACATATGCTGACAGGAATTGGGCTCCCCACCAGCAAACAAACTGGGGAGGGGGCATGCCAACAGGGGGATTAGGCACCCCCAGTATTGGCTTTCACAGGACTGTGAGAGGTGGATGCCGACAGCAGCTGCCATGTTTATTGAAATGTCACACCAGGCAAGGTATGCCCTGCAATGAGGGGGTGCTCCCTTGTTGCAGCGGTGAAATTGTTTCAAGTTGATGGCATGCTTCTGAGCTGCTGTCATAGACAGCATGCTCATTTAGTGGTGCCGCATACACAAGCTCCCAAAAAGCAGTGGCAGCATTGACCACAACACGACCGCACCTCCACAACCTGCTACTCCAGCAAGCGGTCACAACATGTTTCTTGTGCATGCGTGCAAGCAAACATAAAAAGGAAGTGTGAGCCGGCCCGTCGGCGCAGCGGTTGGATTTCCATGCAGCGCCAGTGACCGGGTTGAGGAGCGGACACCTGGAGTCACTGGAGAGGGCCGGGCCGGGAGATGGATAGAGCATCCCATGGACTGCTCTCCTTCTCCGGGGGAGGGTGGGGAAGTGCCCGGAGCATCGGCGACCCCTGGCAGAGGCCAGGAAGTCACGCAGCTGCTGGCACTAGCACTCTCAGGAGGCGGGGCAGACGCTAGGCGTCATTGCACGACCCCGCCTCCCTGGAAAAAACGGAAAAAAGAAGACAGCTGCCTGCCACCTTCCATGAAGCCCGCCACGGCTTCAATTAGCTCCTCAGGCCAGCCCTCCGACCTTTCCGATGACTGCGGCATGCAGGGGGGAGTGCTGCAGCCCCGCCGTGGGGGGTAAGCCACGGGGTTTCGGAGGGCTCGCGGCTGATTTGAGGAGTGGGAGCTCGTGGTCCGTGACCGGGCAGATAATACCGGGCGGCAGGCAGCTCGGGAGGAAAAATAAAGAATTTAAAAAAAAAAAAAGGAAGTGTGGCATAGCCGTGTTAGTCCAGTCAACAATGTGGAGAAAAAAAACAGCAAATACATTGCAGATGATACTTTTTATTGGACTAACAAAATCATTTTTGAGACTAGCTTTTGAGAGATAATAGGTCAGAGTCAGGTTCAGAGGGAAGAAGACATGGAGGTTTTCACTGACCTGGCCTGAAGAAGAGAGTATTATCTCTTGAAAGCTAGTCTCAGAAATAATTTTGTTAGTCCAATAAAAGGTATCACCTGCAACATATTTTTTTTTCTCTCCACATCAACCACAAATTTGTAATCCAAAATGAAACTGAGCTGTAGAACTCTGGCTGACACCAGTATTCACATGTTCCTGGATAGTGCAGACAGCAGAGGCAGCAGGATTTCAACACAGGCAGCAAATGTATGGATTAGATACAGGCTCACTCTGTGGCATCTGTCTCACAGCTCTTTGGCAGCCATGCAGTGTGCTGAGTTCTGAGTGAGCCTAGACCAAAGAGCTTCCTGCCTCAACCCTGCAGGCATTTTCACAGTAGAGGGTACCAGGTACATGTAGATGCTAGCTCCTGACCAAACTCTTCCCTAGGTCACACGAGATGGGGCAGGAAAGGCTATTCAAACAACATGAAGTCTTGCTATATTATGACATATGCAGTATAACCCCAGGTTAGAACTGCTCCGGAGGTGAAAGAGTTAACTTCCATGCAGAGCATGGAATCTTGAGCGCGAGCTCGGTTGAACACTCTGTCTGTTGAAGCTCAAACTTAAACTGTCAGATTCTTTACTCCGCCTCACTGAACAGTCGCTCCGGAGATTCCTCCTGCTGCTCGGTTTGTTTGTCGGTTTTAAAGTGTAATTCTCGGTTTATTTTACCGAAATTTAACCGCAATCATCTGTTCAAGCTCTGTCTGTGGTATTGTAAGTAATAGATAGACTTATTTATTATTTTTTCTTCTGTGTGGAACTTGTAAACGTCTTTTTGGTTCGGTTTGAACCGATCAGAGGGGTTTAAAAATTACTTTCTAGCCCTTTAGAGTGCGGTTCCTGGTTCTTATCGGTTCTAAAAAAAACAGATTTTATTATGTTTTTTTCCATGACCCGTGACACGGTTGGGAACCGATAAGAGAATCTTGCTTGGTGGATTGCCATTAACGGGCAAGTTTTGGTTAGGCTGGCACTATGTCTGAGAAACCCAAAAGAAAAACCGGACCCACTGGGTTTCAGCACTGTGGCCTCTGTGGAGAAGCCTTTGCCAAGGCTGACCCACACACCATTTGTGTATATTGTCTGGGGTTTGACCACCTCAATGCAGACTGCCAGATTTGTAAGAATTTTCCTGCTGCCACTGTGGAAAAAAGAGTTGGTAGGCTCAGGGAAAGGGAGGCCAAAAAGTCTGCTGACCCGGATGGCCAGCCCGGTTCGGTTCCAACCGAACCTGAGGGAGTGCCCTCTGACCAGGGCGATGCTTCCTCGGGCAAACAAAGAGCCAGCTCTGAGGAGCTGGTTCCAACTAAAAGGGCTAGAAGGTCAGCTAGTTTGGGTCCAAAAGTTCTTTCTCCAACCGCTGAGGAAATAGCCAAAGCTATTCAAATTGTCCAGTCTCTTTCCCCAGTTCTGTCCGAACCGGCACCATTGGGCAAGCACCCGGTTCGGTCGGTTCCCTCGGTTCAAGATTATGATTTTGAAGATTTTTATGAACCAGGAAAAGGGGAGGAGGGGTACGAGGAGAGTGAGTGTGATTTTGACAGTCTGGATGTGCTCATCTCTCCAGACAGACCCTCAGGAGTATCCCCTCCCAGGCTATCTGAGTCCCCTTCTCATTTTTTGTTTTACAAGAAAGTTGCTGACACTCTGCAACTCCCTGTTGAGGAAGCTGTTGATGATCAAGAAGAGCCTGATTTTGTGGAAATGATAGATATTCCAGAGTCTAGGAGACTGTCTATTCCCTTGCATAAATCTTTTAGGAAACAGACAGTAACAATTCTGAAAACTCCTCATTCTATCCTCCCTGTGGATAAAAGGATGGACAAGAGGTATGCTTTATCAGGCTCTGATACAGAGTTCCTATCTCAGCAGTGCAGCCATGTGGGGGTAGTGCAGGCTGCAGCCTGTGACAAGGCTAATATTCCTCTAGCCTCTCACCCTCCTGAAAAGGATTCCAGGAGGATGGATGCCATGGCAAAAAAGCAGTACATGGCAACATCTTTGGGACTCAGACAGGCAAATTATATGGCTTACGCAGCTAGGTACCAGAAATCTAGGTGGGATACTGTCCTGGCCCTAGCAAAACAGGCTCCTGAACAGCTTGCCAGGGAGCTGGTGCAGGTGGTTGTGGATGGTATTGAGGCATCCAAGGTGCAATTTCATGCTGCTGTAGACTCTAATGATGTTTCATCTAGAGTTATGGCTACATCTGTGTCTCTTCGCAGAATGGCCTGGCTCAGATGTACTGCCCTGTCACAGGATACCCAGTCTAAGGCTATGGATTTTCCTGTTGTGGGAAATTCTCTGTTTGGGGAGCAGACAGAGAATTATATGAAGAAAATGGATGAGTATAGGACCACCTATAGGAGTGCACAGGCCAAAGAAAGGCAAGTCACTCCTCAAAGGCAGCATGTCAGGGGCAGGGGCAGGCCTTTTCATAGGCCATTTTACCAAGCCCTGTCCTTCTTTTCTGCTTATGCCTAGAGGGGGTTCTTTAGAGGAAGGGGCAGAAGGGGCTCTAGTAAGCCTGCTTCTATCCCTCAACCCAAAGCCCCTGCAAAACAGGCTCCCTGATGGGGTAGCCAGGGCCAGTTCTCCACTACCGGTAGGGGGCAGGCTGGATTACTTTGTCCAGGACTGGAAGTCTTTAACATCAGACAAGTGGGTCCTGGAAGTAGTAAGTAGGGACTGGTTCTCAGCTTCAAAAATTTCCGAAGATGAGAGCCAGATCTTTTCCACCTGCAAACCCATCAGAGGCACTTGCCCTGGAAGCAGAAGTTTCTGCCTTCCTGGCTCTCAGAGCCGTGGAAAGGGTTCTACCCATACACCAGGGCAAAGGGTTGTACTCCAGGTACTTCCTTACCCCAAAAAAGACAGGAGAATGGTGGCCCATTCTGGATCTCAGGTATCTAAACAAGTACCTTTTAAAACCAAAGTTCAAAATGGTGACCCTGGTGATTATTTTACCTTCTCTAAGCCCAGGGGACTGGCTAGCCTCCCTGGACCTTAAGGATGCCTACTTCCATGTTCTCATCAGAAGCTCCCATCGAAAGTATCTCAGATTCGAACTGCCCTCAGGCCATTACCAGTTCAGAGCAATGCCCTTAGGCCTCTCCTCGGCTCCAAGTGTGTTCACAAAATGCCTGGCAGTAGCAGTTGCTCATTTAAGAAGGCAAAAGATTGCCATCTTTCCTTATCTGGATGACTGGCTCATTGTAGGCCAGTCTCCAGAACAGGTCAGACTTCATTTACAAGTAACCCAGCACCTGCTTACATCTCTAGGTTTCCTTCTCAGTCTTCCAAAGTCAGTTCTGGAGCCTGTCCAGCTTCTCACCTTTATAGGCACAGAACTGAACACAAAAGAAGCCAGAGCCTTCCTTCCTCTGGAGAGAGCAAGGACCCTGGTGTCTCTGGCCTCCTCTTTCACCCTGCAGGTCTCTCAACCAGCAAGGCATTTTCTACAGCTCCTGGGGCACATGGCTGCTTCTACAGAAGTAGTGCAGGGAGTGAGATTTCAAATGAGGGACATTCAGTTCCATTTGAGAGCCTTTTGGTCTCAAAGGACGGATCCCCTAACCAAATTGATTCCAGTGAGTCGAACCCTGATCCAGGCCCTCCAGTGGTGGCAGGATCAGAACAATCTGAGACAGGGGGTTCCCTTCACTCCCCAGTCTCATTCCTTGACCTACTACAGATGCTTCCCTCTTGGGGTGGGGGAGCTCGCATGGCGACCTTTCCACCCGAGGGCTGTGGTCCCTCAGGAATCTCTGCTCCACATCAATTTGCTGGAGCTCAGAGCAGTTTTTCTAGCACTTCAGGTTTTCCACAGCTGTCCAGAACAAGGTAGTTCAGGTCAGAACAGACAATACCACTACAATGTGGTACATCAACAAGCAAGGGGGCACTCGGTCTACGGCCTTGTGCACCAAAGCAATGAAGTTGTGGTCTCTGGCATATTCTCTGAACACCTCCATACGGCAGTTCACCTCCCAGGCAAGGACAATGTCCTAGCGGATTCTCTCAGCAGGATTTCCCAGAGCCATCACGAATGGGCACTGGATCCCCTAGTACTGGAGGTAATATTTGCCAGATGGGACACCCTGCAAATAGATCTCTTTGCAGCCCCAGACAATCACCAACTTCCCCTTTTTTGTTGCAGGCCCCCAGTGTTGGGCTCAGTCCCTCTGGATGCCTTCCTTCTCAGTTGGGAAGGGAAGTTTCTCTTTGCTTTTCCCCCCTTCCCCCTTCTTTTCAAAGTGCTAGTCAGAATCAGATCTCAATCCTGCAAGATGATCCAGATTGGGCCAGGCAGCCCTGGTACCCACTCCTCATGTCCTTAGCAGTCCACCTCCCTATGCCTTCCCAGGAATCACAACCTGTTAACCTGTGCCCAGGGAGAGTTTGGTATCCAATCTCAAATCTCTCAATCTCAAGGCTTGGCTCTTGAAGAGTTAGAGTTTGCTGACCTACACCTTTCTCAAGGTGTATTGGATATCTTGAAGGCCTCTAGGAAGCCTTCCACCAGGGCTACCTATAATTCAAAATGGGAGAGATTTTCCATATGGTGTGCTGGTAAACATATTTCCCCAGAATCTGCTGGTGTGCCCACGATCCTGGATTATTTGGTGCATTTGAATTCCTTGGGGCTGAGGCCAGCTACCCTAAAGGTGCACTTGGCAGCTGTGTCTGTCTTCTTGTCAGCAGGTAAGCCCTCTTCTTTATCAGCTCACCCTGTGTTCTCCCAAGTTTTTTAAAGGGTTGCTTCACACCAATCCCCTGTTCAGGGATCCTGCCCCTGCTTGGGATCTTAATATTTGCATCGCTCAGCTTATGCAACCCCCTTTTGAGCCATTGTCTTCAGCAGAGCTGAAGTACTTGACTTGGAAAACTGTGTTTCTGGTAGCCATCACCCTTGCCAGGCACATAAGTGAGCTACAAGCCTTGTCAGTGGAGCCTGATTTTATCTCCTTTCATAGAGAAAAGGTAGTCCTCAGGACTAACAGTAAGTTTTTGCCTAAGGTGGTTTCAGACTTTCACCTTAATCAATCCATGTCTCTTCCTGTGTACTTCACTGACCATTCCTCCTCTGGTGAGAGGAGATTGCACAGCTGAGATGTCAAAAGAGCTCTTAGTTACTATATAGAATGTACCAAGGGTCACAGGTTCGAATCCCTCCAATTGTTCCTCACTTATGGTGAGGTTGGTATAGGGAAACCTGCCACTAAAAGATCCATTGCCAGGTGGATTGTCTCTTGTATACAATTCTGTTACGAAAAACTGGGTAAGGTTCCTCCCTCAAGCCTGAGGGCTCACTCTACCAGAGGTACAGCTGCGTCTCTGGCTGCTGCCAGGGACATTCCTGTCCTAGAGATATGTCAAGCAGCTACCTGGAAAACAGTTCACACTTTTACTAAGCATTACTCCTTGGATATCCAGGCCAGGAGTGATGCTCGATTTGGCACAGCTGTGCTTCAGAACCTATTTCCCAAGTAGGTTCTGTCCCTCCTCCATGGAGGTACTGCTGTGTAGTCTGCATATGTCATAATATAGCAAGACTTCATGTTGTTTGAAGAAAAAATTACTCACCTTAGTAATGTTATTTCTTCTAATGGAGTCTTGCTATATTATGACCTCCCCCCCAGCCTGCCCCTCTCAGAACCTCTGTTTTTGGGATGTGGGTGGGCAGTGCAATGCTGGCACTTCTTTGATGCCCACATTATTTCACCCTTCTAGGGTGCTTAGGTGTTATGCTTAAGTTTCTTCTTGCTGCCCTCTCAGAACCTCTGTTTTGGGATGGGTGGGCAGTGCAATGCTGGCACTTCTTTGATGCCCACATTATTTCACCCTTCTAGGGTGCTTAGGTGTTATGCTTAAGTTTCTTCTTGAATCCCCCGACTTGAGTCTTTGTTTTGGGATCAAGATCAAAAAGGTGTTTTTGTAGTTGGTAGCCAACGGCTAGTGTAGGTTTACGGCTTCCACACAGAACCTTAATGAGTTTTTGCTCATAAAGATCTGACAGTTTAAGTTTGAGCTTCAACAGACAGAGTGTTCAACCAAGCACGCGCTCAAGATTCCATGCTCTGCACGGAAGTTAACTCTTTCACCTCTGGAGCAGTTCTAACCTGGGGTTATACTGCATATGTCATAATATAGCAAGACTCCATTAGAAGAAACAACATTACTAAGGTGAGTAATTTTTTCTTTCCTACCTCTGATGACAGCATTTTTTTTTTGCTTATTTGGCACAGCAAATCTTTTGCAGAGACAGGATCACATAGCAATGACAGACAGTTCAGCTTGAACTTCAGCAGCTTTCACAGGATCAGTCAGTCACTAGCGACTTTGAGGCTGGCTGGGCCCTAAGTTATCCTTCTCAGCACTTCCTTCTCCTCCGAATGCCGAGAAACACTAACTGAAACTCTTCCTGGCTGATGGCAAGGCACTAGCACAGCACACAGACAGTTTGGCACCTCATTGAATGACTTGCCTATTAGTCACTTTTCTGGCTCCCCCATGGTGGGAAATGGGGCACCAACAATTCTACTGCTTTGCTCCCAGGGTGCTTTGGGTTTCCTTGCATAACCTCACAGATTCTGGTTGGCTGATTGTGGAGGTTAAAGGTCTTCAAGATGGCCGTTAACATTCTTACAAAATCTGCTGCTGCTTGAACAAAATTCCTTCAGCTGGATGCTGCATTACTTTACTTTTACAAGGTAGCCAGATGTATCCAGAATCGCTGATGTCTTTTTCTCTGTATTATAAAGGGAAAATACCTATGCCGGTCTCTCCAGTCTAAATGGTGCTTCTGGGTTTTCCACAGTTTCTTGGTTCTCTGCCTTTAGAAGCTGTAGTGAGTACAAAATAATTTCCTTCGGTAACCTCCCAAAGGTGGAGCTTGCTTACTTGTTGAGCCACTGGAGGCTTTGGGTGGACCCACCTGTGATATCTGATGGGAACTGGTGTTGGAGGCCAGGTGAAGAGGATTTGGAGCTTCCAACAATTTTGCTCTATGCTACTGACAACAGGGATGCCCATGCACCTGACGACGACCGTTACAGATTGCCGCTAATGTCATTGCCACAAACTGCACAAAGCAGTTTCTAAACCCGGCAAATGGAGAGACACTTCAGATCTTGTATTTTATTAACTGTGACAGTGGAAATTTGGAATATGCCACTGCTCACCACATAAAAAATGCACAAAATCCTGCAGACCACACATGGTGCTTTACAGGAATAGAGAAAGTGAAAATGGGTCTCTGAGGTGGTGACCCAAACGGGCCTTTAGCCCGTAGAGAAACGTTTTGGATCTTTACATTACAAGCCACCTCGTTCCCAAGATTAAACAATAACATGGAATTACCACCCGCATTTATGAGATTGTACAAGACTGAATTTAGATGTTAGTCATCCACCAGATATCAGTTTAGTGTCAGCAATGGTTTCTGTACAATAAGTGTCTTTAGTTTGGGTTTTAAGTTACTGTAGATTATTTAATTTATTTTATTTATTTGAATTTTGATGACCAGGTGGGCCCACTGGGACAAACATGTCCCTTTTTCAGGGGCAACCTGGGGAATAGAAGCATCCCAAGTATACAGAGTAAAATAATACATTACAAAAGGAAAACATGAACAGATCTGTGAAGTACAATAGTGAGAGTCAGGTGAGAACATGGAAACAAATCAGCATTTCAGAAACACAGAATACATTGTTGTACGACGTAGTTCAATATAATACAATATATTTACATAAATACCATATAATACAATATATTACATAGGTATGGACAGAGAGGAGCAAAAAGATGAGGTCAGCGGAGGGGAGAGAAGAGGTGAGGATAGAGTAGGGGGAGGCGAAAGGAGAGGGGGGGAGTGAGAGGAGACACCATTTGAAACAGGCGGGTTGAAAATTGAAAATACACATGGTTTTTGAAAGATTGTATTAATTCATGTTACATTAATTTAACACACAGGAGTATGTAACTGATGACTGCTATTTAAGCTGCTAAAATTGTCTGTAACATTATTCTCTTGACAAACGCAGGGCGCCTACGCAAAACATTAAGACTTTCATGGCTGTTGTGTTCCCAGTGTGGGAGATGCAGATTTTATTAATAAATGGATTTAAGCACCTTATGAACCCTGCGTGGTGTTAATTTTCTTGGCGTGAGTGTGCGCCGCTGTTTGCTGGACTGCATACTGTGATTTTTATGGTGAGCACCACACTCTGAGTAGCGGCTCTGGTTTGATGTCCTTTGATGTCTAAAAGGTTATCTGTTCTGGCGAACCTCTGTCAGCCTGACATACACAGCAGTTTGCATGCCCATGATGCACTGCTCCAGGAATGAGGCTTGAGAGTATTTGTGTGGTTTGAATAAAGGCACAAAAAAATCAAACAATTTGGATATTTCTTCTCTTCTAGCATCCTGCCATGGATGTCATGTACTGCTTTCCCTGCAAACTGCCTCTCCAGTATGTTCACTCCAAGTGTTCTAAATGGACATCTAGTCTATCTTTCCTGTGGATTTAAAGCTTTTCTGTTTGCACTGGTGATTCTGTGTATTTAAGCATTATGTGTTTTTCCTGAGCTGGGTCTTCTCTCACTTAGGAACATATGAAATTTGCCAGCAGATAAAGGCCTAGAGGTCTATCAAGTCTGCTCGAATGTGCAGCTAGCACCCCTTATTCTGCAGCTGCCCCACCCTTCCCCTTCATTAACCCTCCCCCTTGTCCTGTCCCATCCTCGTTTGAAGTAGTCCACTGTTCTACTGCATACCACTTCAGGAGGTAACGCATTCCACCCAGCCACCACCCTCAATGTAAAAAAATGTCCCCTCATCTCCCTCCTGAACCTTCCTCGCTCCAGTCTCATATCATGGCCCCGGGTGGCCCTCCCCTCCCTTACTTTGAACAGCCCCTCTGTACCTGTCTTGTTTATTCCTTTCATGTATTTAAAGGTTTCAATCATGTCACCCCTGTCTCTCCTCTCCTCCAGTGAGTACATGTTCAACTCCTTCAACCTCCTCTCTCGTATGATAAGTCCCCCAGCCCTTTGATCATCTTTGTCGTCTCTGCGCCTGCACCCCTCCAGTAACTTAATGTCCCTCCTCAGATACGGACGCCAGTACTGCATGCAGTACTCAGGTGTGGTCTAACTAATGACCTATATAGTGGCAGAATCACCTCCTCCTCCTCGAGGATATACCCCTTGCAATACAACCCAGCATTTTGTTGGCCTTTGCAGCTGCCTTCCTACATTGTGCCGAGTTGTTCATTGACCCTGTAAGACACACCCAGATCCTTCTCCTCCTCTGTCTGGGCTAGCTGCACTCCCCTAGCTGGTAACTCCTCCTTGGGTTCTTCATCCAAATGCAGCACCTTGCACTTTTGGCATTAAAGCCCAGTTGCCAGGTGTCTGACCAGGTTTCAAGCTTTGCCAGATCATCCTGCAACCCCTGCCATCCCCCTAGGTCATCCACCACCGCGCCTACCTTGGTATCATCAGCAAACAGACTGATCTTGCTCTTGATGTCCCATAATATGTCTGCAATGAATATCCCAAACACTGGTCCCAACACCGAGCCCTGTGGAACCTGAACCCAGTCCCCCAAAGGCAGTATTCTACCACTGTAGGGAATCTGAGATCATGAGAAGGCATGGCCAGTGTGGTGGCTGTGGTTGAGAGGTGGGAGCTGAAGAGGGGGTCTTGAGTAAAAGGATTGGGAAGGCACGCTGGGAGGAAATGGAACCTGGGCAGGAGGCCTCTCGTGTCTTGTCATTATCCCATGAGAGCCCCCAATACCTGGTGCAGCGGTAGTTAGATGACTGGGTGACTGTGCCACTTGCATCTTGGCAACACTGTATATTAATGTTTTGAACCAGAACTCTGTTAAGCACAGCGCTTTTCCTATCACTCAAGCATGGATACACTGCTGTAGCTGCAAACAGAAAAGGAGAGGCAGCTTGACAGGATGTAAACTCTGCAAAGTACTGTGGCCCCTCTAGCCAAGGGAACATTGTCATAAATTTATTCAAGTAATCTTTTTTTAACCTTTAAAATCTTTTGAAGATGGAACATATCCCTCCCCTCTCCACATTACTATGTTCCTATGTTGGATGTGCTCGACACAGAGTAAACAAATCTCATTATTAAGGTTTAAAAGTCTACAGATCTCTAGTCAGCCGTAGCATCAAACAGTTCCCCTCCCACGCAGTAAAAATAACTTGTTACTACTCTGTACTTCCCAGCATCATTAACATTTGCATTTGAAAATGCTGGCATACACAGTGTAAAACAAGAACTCCTGATCCGGGCCGGCTCGCCGTTGCAGCAGTAGTGCTACTGCCTGCAATGTTGGCAACTGGGGTTCAGGAATGAAACATAGAAACATAGACTTTGATGGCAGATAAAGACTGCTTGGCCCACCTAGTCTGTCCATTTCCCTACCTATTTGATAAGCTGCAGATCCTAGTTAACCAACAGCCTACTTCTTCCTACCACCCACAAAAGATTGCCTTATGTCTGTCCTATGCATTCTTGAATTCCCTCACTGTTTTTGACTCCATGACCTCCTCAGGAAGGCCATTCCATGTGTCTACCACCCTCTCTGTGAAAAGATACTTTCTCACATTGTCCCTGAGTCATCCCCTCTATATCTTCAAATTGTGTCCCCTTGTTCTTGCACATCTCTTTTTCTGAAAGACGCTACCCTCTTGTACTTTGTTGATTCCACTGAGGTACTTAAACATTTCTATCATGTCCCCCCTCCCTCTTTTCCTCAAGGGTATACATATTGAGCTCCTTTAGTCTTTCTTTGCATTGCTTCTGTTGCAAACCCTGCACCATTTTAGTTGCCCTCCACTTGTCTGCCTCCATTCTGTCTATGTCCTTGCAGAGATGGGGTCTCCAGAACTGCACAGAGTACTCCAGATGGGATCTTACCAACTGTCTGTACAGAGGGATAACAACTTCCTGTTTTCTACTGGTGATGCCTCTTCCTTTACATCCCAGTATCCCCCCCAGATATCCTAACTGCCTTCTCACATTGCTTGCTTACCTTTAGATCATCTGATATGACTACCCCCAGGTCCCTTTCCATTTTTGTTGTTTTTACTACCCCCACCATTGTGTACTCTTCCCCTGGGTTTTTGTTTCCCAGGTGCATTACTTTGCACTTCTTTGCATTGAATCTAAGCAGCCGTACTTTTGACCATTCCTCCAACCTTGCCAAGTCCCTTCTCATCCTTTCCACCCCCCCTTGTGTATCAACCCTGTTGCAGATCTTTGGGTTGTCTGCATAGAGACATACTATTCCTTCCAGTCGCTCTGCAATGTCACTTATAAAGCCATTAAAAAGGAATGGACCCAATGCTGAGCCCTGTGATACCCCACTAGTAACCCCCCTTTCTTCAGAGTGGACTCCATTTACTATTACCCTCTGTGTTCTGTTGTCCAGCCAATGTTTTACCCAGGCTACCACCCTGGGACCCACTCCCAGGCTGGCTAATTTGTTTATTAATCTTTTGTGTGGGACTGTGTCAATTGCCTTGCTAAGGTCTAGGTAGGCCATGTCCATAGCCCCTCCCTGGTCTACTGCTTTGGTCACCCAGTCAAAGAAATCTATTAGATTTGTCTAACATGACCTTCCCACTGTGAATCCATGCTGCCTCTAGGTACTCAGCAAATCTTTGTTTCAGAAGTGATTCCATAGTTTTCCCTACTACTGAAGTCAAGCTGACAGGTCTGCAGTTTCCTGCCTCTGCTTTGCTCCCACTTTTGTGAAGGGGAATCACATCTGCCCTCCTTCAGTCCATAGGTACTACACCATCCTCCCATGATTTGTTAAAAAGGGTAGTCATTGGTGTCACTAGCTCTCCCCTTAGTTCTTTTAGAATTCTGGGGTTATTCCCATCAGGCCCCATTGCTTTGTCCACCTTCAGTTTTAGGAGTTCTTTCAGAACCCTTTCTACTATGAATGGACTGATATTGACCCCCCCCAATCCAGAGTGCTTCTATTGATTGGATTAGGTATCTCCCCCTCCTCTACTTTTGTGAATACTGAGCAGAAGTATTCATTCAGTATCCCTGCTTTTTCACACTGTCCACTGCCCACCCACCCTCCCTCCCTCCTCCCTCCCCTTTATTAAGCCTCACTATCCCTCCTTGGTCTTTATTTGCTTCCTAATGTACCTATAAAAGGTTTTATCCCCCTTCTTAACTGAGTTTGTTGTCATTTCCTCAGTTTGGGCCTTTGCCATTCTGACTGCCTTCCCTGTTTCCTTCCGCTTTAACTGGTACAGTTCTCTGTCCTGCTCCTTCTGTGTTTCCTTATACAGTACTTCCTGAATGCTATTTTCCCCCTAACCTTCCATGCCATCTCTTTTGAGAACCATAATGTTTTTTTCTTTCTTTTTGATTTATTTGCTTCACACAAAGGCTTGTTGCCTCTGTGATGGCAGTTTTGATGTTTCCCCATTGTTCCTCCACCCCTTCTTCTTGCCTGTTTGCTAGTGCTTTTCTGAGCACTATGAGCCCAGGTCATCAGAGGTCCAGCTGGGGGGAGGTGAGTGGAGCATCCGCTTGGATGCTTTCATCCTTGGGTAGGGAGGGTGCATGGCTGCCACTGCTCTACCATCCCCTGGGTGGCCACAGAGGAACGTGCAGTAGACTCTGTCACCTCCACACCTGCATGCACAAGTCCTGTGGGCAGGAGAGAACACAGAAAATGCCAGAACACACTCACCTCACTCCACTACCACCGCACAGCTGAACTGAGACCCTCTGCTGGACTCCAAGCTATTGGATCGACGGGGCAGAGGGGGACCAAGAGACCCTACCCTAGGAGGGTAAGCCAGGGTGGAACACTGGGAGGAGGTGAGTCCTGGAGAATGTGAGTGAGGGTGGTGGTGGGAGCAGGACAGAGCCAATGGGGGGGTCTATTCCAGGAAGGAGGAAAAAAGCATTCTAAATAAAAAAAAAAAAAAAGAATGCCTGATCCCTTTTTTGATTCAGTAATGTATTTATTTTGTAAAAAAAAAAAAGTACTAATCAAAACACTCACAGGATCATCATTTTCTAGTACAGCTTTTCCATGTGGCTCTCCCATCCGACTCCATGCTATAATCTCTGTGGGAGATGCTAGGCACTTACTACAGTGACTCGTGATTAGAGGTGAGTGCTGGAAACTGTAGTCAGTCTAGCTGCGGATACTTAGGGGCCAGTTCAGGATTGAAGTGATATATATTTTTTTTTTAAATACAAAAGTTAACTCCCTGGGACATCCCTCACTGCTATCACCAATTATAGTTTAGTGATGCCACAATAGTATAAATCTTGAAGGGTGCCATATGGGATCAAAGAGGAAGAAGAGGCGGACAATGGACCGTAGAGTGACAGGCTGTATGCAGCCACTGTCAAGTGGCTGGCAGAATGCTGGGGTGCTTTAAAAGGAGGAAGAGGTGACCAGCAGGAAGGGAAAGTAATCCCACCACTTTCTAAAGCTGTGGTCAGGCCCCAGCTGGCGTACAGAGTGCAGTTTTGGGCCCCTCTTTTAAAGAAACACCTAAAGCAGTTGAGCGGGTACAGTGTAAGGCTATTAAAATGGCTTGGGGTAGAGAAGAGAAAAACTCTTCAGGAGGGGTTGGTGGGCCTCAATATGTTCACCCTGGAGAGAAGAAGGCCGTGAGGGGACATGAATCATGATCTCGGTCCTTCCACATAGTTTATTTATTTAGTTTTTTGCAAACATCTTTTTATTAAGAGCATTTTTGTGCATATAATACATAAACTTCTGTTATAGGAATACATGAGATTGGCTTGCTTACAGGAACATACATGCTCAACACCATCTAACAAGATGACATCTGCCTCCCGGCACAGCATTGGGGCCATCACCATATTTCAACTACTTACTGATTTTTCCTGTATTGCTGTACTTACTATTGTAAATAAGAGAGAACGACTAGACCCTCAAGCTAGGCAGTAGTTTTGGAGGAAGAGGAGCCATGGGGGGGGGGCACATGGACCCAGGAAGATTGCACCTTGGCTGAATCTAAGCGATCCCTGACCACTCACCTTTGTATTTGGCACCCTTTTACCCTGTGCTACAGCGGTTCCTTGTGTGTTGCTTGTGGACAGACCTGGTACATCTGAGCCATGTTTGGGTGGCTCTTACGGTTGATTAAGGTACAAAGGCACTGTCATGTTGCATCCCATATATAACCAAAGAGTTCTGTCTAGAAGTACAAATATCTATTTTTTCATTAGGTTAAATGTGAGGGTTGTTTTTTTTTTTTTTGTTAATCTGGTGTACTTCAGCAGGATGCTAGACATGCCCTGAAGCCCAGAGGTTGTAAATTCAGGGGTAATGTTAGGAAGCACTTATTCTCACAGTGGGTGTTGGATCTATGGAACAGCCTGTCAGTGTAGACCATGGATATGAAGACAGAACAGGCCTTCAGGGTAAGTTTGGACAATTTTCTGCTTACCAAGGGACTCGCAGGGTACCCTAGGTAGTAGGGTGGGCTGGGGAAGTCCCTACAGATTAATATATGTTTGCAGAGTACACCGTGCTTTCCAAACCTGCTTGTGAAGCTGTGAGCAGCTGTGATGGACCTGGAGTCCCTTCTGACTTTAAAAGGGAACAGAATCAATTCTGTACATTCATTTTATTTTTGAAAATCCCAATAAAAATAATTTCAGTATAGGATAGTACTCCAAAAAATTGAGTTACTGGTACTTTGAAGTATTATGCAGGGTGACGTTAATTGTAAGTCAAAAAAACTTCCAGTTACTACAAACTTGGAAGTCATTTTAGTTTTCTAGAAGTCAAAATACTTCTCGGGTCCAAATTCTGGAAGTCCTAGTGTCCTGAAATAAATGTTTAAAGTTCATATAGAACAGTGCGGGTAAAATAAGCAGTAGCTCAGAAAAATCAACTGTTTTTTACTTCCATGACAAAAAATCTAGAAGTCCCCTAATTTTCTGTTTTCACTTTTTAAAGTCAAATATTTCATTCTCCTTAATTTTGAGAGCTTTTAGGCTAGTTTTGGAAGTCCAACACTTCCACAGTTGTTACCTGAAACCCTGCTAGGATGCCCTTTGTCAATAATACCTTGTCTGTGCAGGGGGTCATCTCATCCTTAGTTCAGATAGGAGATTGTTTAGGGAGACCTCTGCCCATCTGTAGGGCACCAGTGAGTCAAAATAAGAAACTGGAACTGAACACAAGACAGTGAAAATCTGAAACGCACCCACCTCGATGTACACCATTACAAAATGAAACTAATGAATACACTGAAGGGCTCAGTGGGGCATTCCAAAAATGACAGAATACAAGCAAACCATGTCCTAACAACAAAAGCACTTTGAAGAAAAGACATAGGACACATAATTTGTTGACCCACCTTTATCAGTACTAAAAACGGGCATCATAATAGAATGAATGTGTAAAGGTATTTCTGTTCCTCATTAAGGGGAATGTAAGTGAGCAGGTCACTCCTAATTTGAAAGCCACTGAAAAGCACTTTTAAGAGCTAGTGTACGAACTAAAATTAATATTAGTTTGTAAAAACAATCATCTATTTTCTTTTATATCTGAGGTGTTTTTTTTTCTTTTCCTTTTAGGCAATCAGAAGATTTTTCACCTGATATTAGTAGGTGTGGTCTGTGGAATAGCACTCTGCTTGGTAGCTGACCTATCTAGTTCTGTTTACCCTACCACATCATCAGCATTGTGAAATCACTGACTGTGACATCACAGCGACTCAGGAAGAGCCACTCAGTAGCTGCCAGGTCAATCGCTTGCGATGTCACAGTCAGTCAGGTCACAGTGCTGCTGCCATATTGGAGGGAATAGAACTTGATATGTCCGCGGCCAAGCACAGTGCTGTTCTGTACATCCAGCAGAATACTCTCACATGGAAAACGTTCTAATGAGCAAACGGAAAAAGAAAAATACTTCAGAAATAAAAAGCTACAACTGACTACTTCTTAAAATATGTAACATTTTCATGTCTGCTGTTTTTGATTCTACTAGTTCTTTAAAGGTGTTATTGGGCTTACCCATAGGCGTCAACAGTCCAGAAGTGCCTGTATATCTGTCCTGCCTTAAAACAAGGCAGCAGCCATTTCATGCCATCTTGAGGCAAAAAAACAGTGTCACTGCTGGGCATGCTGTAAAGGCATTCAAAAATGTAAATAGCTTGAAAGAGGATATGGTAGCTCAGGTGAACAGCTGTACCCATAATTTCCTGCCTGAGTGAGACAGGGGATCCATTTGGGAGCTGATCTTCCAGCATAGCTCCCAACTGGGTCACTCATGTGCCTGCATTAAGCTCTCTGCATGCATGGACAGTGGAGGACAGGAACTGTGATACTGTCTGGTGTAGATCGGCAGTGTGTGAATGTGAATCACATGTGTTATCCCAAATGGATTGAGACTGGAGTGTATAGTGTAGCTTCTGAGGGTGAGTTGCTGTATTTAAACTTAACGTTCACCATTAAGCTAAATGTATTAACTGCAGAGGTATTCATTTCCCTCGTTTTTTTCAGATGCCCACATCATTTGAGGAAGTCGCGGTCTTTTTTTCAGAAGAAGAGTGGGCCATTTTAAAGGAGTCTGAAAAGGCACTGTACAGGGACGTGATGAGGATGAATTACGAAATGATGACCTCACTAGGTAAGAACATACATCAGTTTCTTATATCTGTCTTAAAGGGGAACAGTCACCACTAAGAGCCCCACCCCAGACCCATGGTTACATCCTATAACCACTTCTCACTGTGTGACCTTCAGCAAGTCACCTAACCTCTGTGTGCCTTAAAGGGGAACAGCTGGCACAAAGAGCCCAAAACTCAAATGTGGGGGGCTGGTCCCAATGCACTTTGTGTGCTAAAGTTTTTTTTTTCCCTTGGTATTTACTGTAGTATAGTAGATTGTATCACTTGGTGTTTACTGCAGTATAGTAGATTGTATCACTTGGTGTTTACTGCAGTATAGTAGATTGCATCACTTGGTGTTTACTGCAGTATAATAGATTGTATCAGGCTGATTGCGTTGACTGGCAAGCTGACATTTTCTGTAACTAGAAATCCAAGAATCCCCTCCAGCTAACATCAGAGCAGGGCTACAACAGTGGGAGATTCAATAGCCTGTAGTGCATGTTATTTTAATTTTTATTTAGCTTTTGTTAACCGGGTAAGTGTACTAGCCATAAAATGACTATTTTCAGGCACGACCCAGGAGAGTACAGACATGCAGAAACTTAACAGGATAACAATTTATAAGTACTTTACATACAATGAGTTAAAGAGGATACAATATATCTGAACATACAAGTAAAGCGCTTTACATACAGTGAGTTAAAGTGGATACAATATATCAGAGACATACAGAGTAGACCATTCATAAGTTCATAGGTGTCTACCTATACAATGTATAGAGAGGACCTTGGACGATAAATTATCAGGTGACATATCACATAAACAGAACAAGGTACACAAAGACAAAAACAAGTAATACAAAAGGAAGAAATAACCTTTGAGAGCAGGGGGTGTCATTAAGAAAAAGGTCGATAAGTGAGGAAAAGGGGAGCAAGCCATGAAATTAGATTATATGAGTGTATGTAAGTGTAAGGGAGATGCCTGCAGTGCAAGATTGTATATGGGCAGGAAAAGGGAGCCGGGGACAGGCTGAGGCAGTAAGAAGGTTATATAGAGGTGAGGAAATACTATTGTATGGCAAGATACATCAGTCATTAGGAAGGGTGAAAGCAGGAACAGGTATCAGCAATCAGCAGATTCGAGCGCTAGTTTTCTCTTAAAGCATGTGTGGGAGCTAGAAAGTCTAATGTCGAGGGGAAGGGAATTCCACAGCTGTGGAGCCGCATGCTCAAATGCAACATTTCCTTTCCTAGTGTGGCACCTCAGCAAATTCAGAAAGGATTTATCAGCTGATCGTAGACCATGGAGTGTGTCCTGAGGAACAAGCATAGCTGCAAGACACCTAGGGGTTTGATTTCGAATTATTGAATCAATAAGAGAGCCAAGGTAGTATTTCCTACTAGCTAATGGACAGAGCCAACCAAGATCATTATAAAGGTAACAGTGGTGTTTAAGCCGAGGAGCAGAAGAGGCATAGCAACATATGATGTTATACGTAATATCCCATCTGAGGAGGTCAATTTTATGAGCAGCCCCAAATAATGGGGCCCCATAGGTTAGGGTGGGGAGCAGAATCCCCCTCGCAATGGCCATTTTAGCCAATGGCATGAGAATATAACTAGTCTAATATGCAATGCCCAGTTTGGAGTTGACTGCTCTGCAAACAGACTGTACGTGAAGATTAAGATCAAGAGATTGATCTAGCAGGATGCCCAGGTACTTGAAAGAGGTCACACATTCCAGTAATTGACCTTCTGAGTCCTGCACCATCAGTGCTGTTGTGCAAGCCCGGAGCTTTGGGGCCAATCCAAGCAGCATGGCTTTAGTTTTGCTAGTGTTGACAGCCAGTTTGTGGTCGTATAGACAGTTTTGGATATTGTTAAAGTCAGAGGAAAGGGTTGTATTGATAGTGCCTATATTAGTAGAACTTGTATAGATGACAAGATCATCAGCATATAGAATAGCAGAACAGGATTTTAGAGCAGCTTCAATGTTATTTATATAAAGAGAGAATAGGAGGGGGCCCAAGGATGGAGCTCTGAGGTTAATGATGTTAATGATGGTACTGTTTGATAGAGAGCAATTAAATGTCACCACTTGAGTTCTATTTGTCAGGTAGCTTTCATACCAGTCAACAACAGAGGAGGAGAAATGCAGGTGTCGAAGCTAGGAGAGAAGCAAAGTGTGACCAACAAGGTCAAAAGCCTTTGTGAGGTCAACAAAGACAGCCCCAGTCAGATTGTCAGTATCCATTTTTGAAAGAGAGTGTCTGTGGTAAATTTAAGGAGTGCAGTCATTGTGCTATGTCCTTTCCTGAAGCCATGTTGGGTATCCGAGAGCAGACTGTGCTTAAGTAGATAATCAGTTGTTAGAGTATTTATAAGGTCTGATATTTTGTTTGCTAGTCCTGTAGTCCTTCCTGGGCTAAGTATGGTCACAGGGGACTGTACTTACCCCCCGGGAGAACAGCGGGACCGGCAAACATCTGATCTGAACTTGGAAAACCTCTGACATGCACTACAGGCTATTGAGTCTCCCATTGCTGCAGCCCTGCTCTGATGTCAGTTTCAGGGATTCAAACAACATGAAGTCTTGCTATATTATGACATTTGCAGTGAGTCCCAACCTTCTAACTGCTCCGGAGGTGAAAGAGTTAACTTTCCATGCCAGGCATGGAACGCTGAGCTCAAGCTTAGTTGAAAACTCTGTCTGTTGTTCTTCAAACTCAAACTGTCAGATTCTTTACTCCGCCTCACTGAACAGTCACTTCGGAGATTTCTCCTTCTGCTCAGTTCATTTTGTCGGTTAAAGTTTTATTTTCTCAGGTTTTTTTTTACCAAATTTAAACCGCAACCAGTCGGTTCAAGCTCTGTCTGTGGTATTGTGAGTACTAGATAGGTTTTACATTTATTATTCTGTGTGGAACTTGTAAACGGTTTATCGGTTCAGTTTGAACCGATCAGGTTGTTTAAAATATATTAATCTGTCTTTTAGAGTGTGGTTACCGGTTCTTATCGGTTCTAAAAAAAAATGGATTTTATTATGTTTTTTTCCATGACCCGTGACACGGTTGGGAACCGATAAGAGGGTCTTGCTTGGCAGATTGCATAAATGGGCAAGTTTGGTTAGGACTGGCACTATGTCTGAGAAACCCAAAAGAAAAACCGAGCCCACTGGGTTTCAACACTGTAGTGCCTGTGGGGAAGTCTTTGCTAAGGCTGACCCCCACACCACCTGTGTTTATTGTCTGGGGTTTGACCACCTTAATGCAGACTGCCAGATTTGCAAAAATTTTCCTGCTGCCACCATGGAAAAGAGAGTTGGTGGGCTCAGGGAAAGGGAGGCCTAAAAGTCCACTGACCTGGATGGCCAGCCCGGTTCGGTTTCAACCGAACCAGAGAAAGTGCCCTCTGACCAGGGCGAGACTTCCTCGGGCAAAAGGAGAGCCGACTTGGAGGAGTCAGTTCCAGCAGAAAAAGACTAGGGAATCAGATGGTGTGGAGCCAAAACTTTCCTCTCCTACCGCTGAAGAAATAGCCAAAGCGATTCAAATTGTCCAGTCGCTTTCTCATTTCCGACCGAACCGGCACCATCAGGTAAGCGTACGGTTCGGCCACCCACTGATTCAAGACTATGATTTAGAAGAATTTATGAACGGAGGAGGGGAAGGAGTATGAGGAGAGTGAATGTAGATTTGAAAGTCTGGATGTGCCCATTGAACCAGACATCTCCCAGACAGACCTTCAGGAGTCTCCTCCTAGGTTTTGAGTCCCTTCTTATTTTATGTTTTATAAAAAAGTGGCTGAAACCCTCCAGCTCCCTATGGAGGAAGCTGATGATAAGAGAGAGCCTGACTATGTAAAAATGATGGATATCCCAGAGTCTAGGGAGACTGTCTATTCCTTTGCATAAATCTTTTTGAAACAGACAGTAAAAATTCTAAAAACTCCTCACCATACCTCCTGTGGATAAGAATGGACAAGAGGTACACATTGTCAGGCTCTGATACGGAGTTCCTTACACATCAATGCAGCCATGTTGGGGTAGTGCAGGCTGCAGCCTGTGACAAGGCAAATATTCCCTTGACTTCACACCCCCCTGAAAAGGACTCCAGGAGGATTGATGCCATGGCAAAGAAACAGTACATGGCAGCATCCTTGGGACTCAGATAGGCAAATTACATGGCTTATGTTGCTAGATACCAAAATCAGATGGTATACTGTTAAGGCTCTAGCAAAACAGGTCCCTGGCCAGCTTGCCAAGGAGCTGGAGCAGGTGGCTGCTGATGAGTATAGGGCATCAAGGTGCAATTCCATGCTGCAGTGGGCTCTAATGATGTGTCATCAAAAGTCATGGCTACATCTGTAGCACTTGAGGATGGCTTGGCTCAGATGTACTAGCCTGTCACAGGATACCCAGACTAAAGCCATGGATTTTCTTGTTGTGGGTAATTCTTTGTTTGGGGAGCAGACAGAGAATTACATGAAGAAAATGGATGAGTATAGGACCACCTATAGAAGTGCACAGGCCAAGGAAAGGCAGGCCACTCCTCAAAGGAAGCTTTCCAGGGGCAGGGGCAGGCCTCTTCACAGGCCTTTTTACCAAGCCCATGCCTCTTCTTCAGCTTACACCCAGAAGGGGTTCTTTAGAGGCAGAGGCCGAGAGGGTACAAGCAGGCCTGCTTCCACCCCTCAGCCTAAAGCCCTTGCCAAGCAGGCACCCTGATGGTGTTGCCAGGGCTGATTCTCAACTACCTGTAGCGGGCAGGCTGGCTTACTTTGTCCAGGACTGGAAGTCTCTAACATCAGACAAGTGGGTCCTGGAAGTAGTAAGCCAGGGACTGGTTCTCAGCTTCAAAAAATTTCCAAAGATGAGAACCAGATCCTTTCCACCTGCAACTCCTTCAGAGGCATTTGCCCTAGAGGCAGAAGCCTCTACCCTTCTGGCTCTCAGAGCCGTGGAAAGGGTTCCACCCCTACACCAGGGCAAAGGGTTACATAGATACATAGATACATAGACAGTGTTGGCAGATAAGGGCCTATGGCCCACCCAGTCTGCCCATTTGAGCTTGTAAGTTCAGTTTGTTTTCCTAGAAGTCTGTTGCACCTTACCCCTGAACTCCAGAATTCCTTTATGTCTATCCCATGCATTCTTAAATCCCATGATTGTTTCAGCCCCACCACTTCCTCTGGCAGGGTGTTCCACTTGTCCACCACCCGCTCTGTGAAGAAATTCTTTCTCATGTTTCCTCTGAATAGTCCTCCCTCCAACTTCATCCCATGCCCTCTAGTCCTGGAACATATTTTTCGCTAAAAATAGTGTTTTCCTGCACCCTATTCTCTCCCAAGATACTTGTATGTCTCTATCATATCCCTCTCTCCCTCCTCTCCTCCAGGGAGTACATGTTCAGTTCATTCAACCTGTCTTCATAGAACTTGTGATCCAATCCATGCACCATCTTTGTTGCCCTCCTCTGAACCTTCTCTACCCTGTCTATGTCCTTATGTAGGTATGGTCTCCAGAACTGCACTGTACTCAGGTGGGGTCTCACTAGTGTCTTGTATAGCGGAATTATGACCTCCCTTTTCCTGCTGGTAATGCCCTGCCTACTACATCCCAGCATCCCTATTTGCTTTACCTGCTGCCTTGTCACACTGTTTCCTACCTTGAGATCATCAGAGATGATAACCCCAAGATCCCTTTCCTGCTTGGTGCATGCTATATCCTCACCCCAACTGATATATTATGCCAGGGTTTTGTGCCCCATGCATTATCTTGCACTTCTTTGCATTGAATTTCAACTGCCAAACCCTGACCATTCTTCAAGTTTCTGCAGGTCACTTCTCATGTCTACACCCTCTGGTGTGTCTACTCTGTTACAGAGCTTTGTGTCATCAGCGAACAGTGAAATTCTGCCTTCTGGGTCCTGCATATGTCACTGATGAAGATGTTGAATAGGCCGGTCCAGCACTGATCCTGTAGTGCGCCACTGGTCACTCTTCCCTCTGTGGAGTGGCAGCCATTTACCACCACCCTCTGTGTCCTGCCACCCAGCCAGTTACCTACCCACCACACTGCTGTCCTGCCCACACCCATATTCCCCAGTTTGTGTAATAGTCTTCTATGTGGCACAGTGTCAAAGGCCTTGCTGAAGTCCAGATAGGCCATGTCCTGCCCTCTCCTGATCCACCTCCCTAGTCACCCAGTCAAAAATTCCAGCGAGGTTGGTCTGGCTTACTTGACCTCCCCTGGTGAAACCATGCTGCCTTGGGTCCTGTGGTCCATTGACAACCAGATGTTCCACCAATCTCTCCTTCAGTAGTGCTTCCATGATCTTCCCCACTACCGAGGTGGGGCTGACTGGTCTGTGAGTTCCTGCTTCCTCTTTGTTCCCACTTTTGTATAAAGGGACTACATCTGCTGTCCTCAGGTACTTCCTTACCCCAAAAGACAGGAGAATGGCGGACCATCCTGGATCTCAGATATTTAAACAAGCACCTTTTAAAACCAAAATTCAAAATGGTGACTCTGGGGTTATTTACCCTCTCTAAGGCCAGGGGACTGGCTAGCATCCCTGGACCTCAAGGATGACTACTTCCATATTCTCATCAGAAGCTCCCATCAAAAGTACCTCAGGTTCGAGCTGCCCTCAGGCCATTACCAGTTCAGAGCAATGCCCTTCAGCCTCATCTCTGCCCCAAGGGTATTCACAAAATGCCTGGCAGTAGCAGTTGCCCATCTAAGAAGGCAAAAAATTGCCATCTTCCCTTACCCAGATGACTGGCTCATAGTAGGCCAGTCTCCAGACCAAGTCAAGTCACATCTTCAGATAACTCAGCAACTGCTTAACTCTCTAGGTTTCCTTATGAATCTTCCAAAGTCAGTTTTAGAGCCTGTCCAGCTTCTCACCTTCATAGAGCGCAGAACTGAACACTCCAGGAAGCCAGAGCCTTCCTTCCTTTGGACAGGGCAGCGACCCTGGTCTCTCTGGCCTCCTCATTCACCCTGCAGGTCTCTCGACCAGCAAGAGGCACTTTCTGCAGCTCCTGGGACACATGGCTGCTTCCACAGCAGTAGTGCAAGGAGCAAGATTTCAGATGAGGGACATCCAGTTCCATTTGAGAACCTTCTGGTCTCAAAGAAAGGACCCTCTAACCAAGTTGATCCCAGTAACCAGAACCCTGATCCAAGCTTTACAGTGGTGGCAGGAACAGAACAATCTGAGACAAGGGGCTCCCTTTGTCACTCAGCCTCATTCTTTAATCCTTACTGCAGATGCATCCCTATTGGGGTGGGGAGTTCACATGGGCGACCTCACCACCCAGGGCCTGTGGTCCCCTCAGGAATCCCTGCTCCACATCAACCTGTTGGAGCTCAGACCAGTTTTTCTAGCACTTCAAGCTTTTTCCAAATCTGTTCAGAACAAAGTTGTTCAAGTCAGAACAGACAACACCACTACAATGTGGTACATCAACAAGCAAAGGAGTCACTTGGTCTATGGCCTTGTGCACCGAAGCAATGAAGTTGTGGTCTCTGGCTTATTCCCTGAACTCCTCCCTTTCGGCAGTTCACCTCCCAGGCAAGGAAAATGTCCTAGCAGATGCCCTCAGCAGGATCTCGCAGGGCACGAATAGGGCACGAATGGTCACTGGATCCCCTAGTACTGGAGTTAGTATTTGCCAGGTGGGGCACCCCACAGATGGATCTTTTTGCAGCCCCAGACAATCACCAACTTCCCCTTTTTTTGCTGCAGGCCCCCAGTCTTGGGCTCAGTCCCTCTGGATGCCTTAGTTCTAAATTGGGAAGGGAAGTTTCTCTATGCTTTTCCCCCCCCTTCCCTCTCCTGTTCAAAGTGTTAGTCAAAATCAGATCTCAATCTTGCAAAGTGATTCTGATTGCTCCAGATTGGGCCAGACAACCCTAGTATCCACTCCTTCTGTCCTTAGCAGTCCATCTTCCCCTGTGCCTTCCCAGGAATAACAATCTGTTAATCTGTGCTCAGGACAGGATTTGGTACACGAACCTCAAATCTCTCAATCTCAAGGCCTGGTTCTTGAAGAGTTAGAGTTTGCTGATTTACACCTCTCCCAATGTGTAATGGATATATTGAAGGCTTCAAGGCCTTCCACCAGGACTACTTAGAATTCCAAATGGAAGAGGTTTTCTTTATGGTGCTCTGGGAAGCATATTTCCCCAGAATCTGCTGATTTACCCACAGTCCTGGATTACATGGTCCATTTAAATACTTTGGGTTTGAGACCAGCTACCCTAAAGGTGCATTTGGCAGCTGTGTCTGCTTTTATTTCAGCAGGTAAACCTTCTTCTCTTTCAGCTCATCCCATATTCTCGAGCTCGAGCTCAGCGTTCCATGCCTGGCATGGAAAGTTAACTCTTTCACCTCCGGAGCAGTTCGAAGGTTGGGACTCACTGCATATGTCATAATATAGCAAGACTCCATTAGAAGAAACAACATTACTAAGGTGAGTAATTTTTTCTTCTGGCAGAGCCGGATTAAGGCATAGGCAACATAGGCACAGGCCATGGGTCTCTGCCTGCCCGGGGCCCCCCAGCAATCCCCAACATATATTTACTATATATCCTTTTCTTTCTGCCTGAGCTGCATGTTTTTGTAAAGGACTGAGCCACTGAGTAAGTCGGGCTGAACTGTGACATGACTCTTGCCTCCCTGATTAGCTGTTAAGTACAGCAGACCGCTTCAGGGGTCCCAGCAAGGATGACCTTTAAGGTGTGAACGAGCCCATTTCCGTTGCTTTGTCTCCCACACCCATTTAGAATCCCAGCTTAGAATCTTGCTCTTAACTATAAAACATTAACAGTGCAATTCAGTGTGTATGCTTTATATTGTATCTAAAGTATCTGTTTTATTGGCTTAGGAAACCTTGTATCACCCTTGAAATCTGAATGTAAGCAATAACTTAATTTGCTTGAAACCTTTGTACCATGCTGGACTCTTGGTTGTTTTACCCTCCGCATTCAGATGAAATACCTTTCAATGCATTGCTCATTACCTTTGTATTATACTTTGGATTGTTTTACCCTCCGCATTCATTTGTAATACCTTTCATTGTATTGTCCATTTCTCTTGTTTTGTACTTCATGATGTGGAGCCTTTGCAAAGGAGTTTCTGACTCAAATGTTTGTAATTCCGATATCTCAATAAATAAGAAATAAATATTTAATCTCATTCCTAAAATTAAGAAATTTACAATAAGTTTCAGTGGTACAATTAAAAATCATAGTCTTTTTTTTTTTTTTTTTTTTTTTTTTAATTCTCTCATCTCGCTCATACTGAAGTTCTGACCTTGACACAGCTCTGTTTTCAGGGTGAACAAATGAATGTATATCAAGATTCCCATCACTAAATCTTGCTATTTATGGATCCTGGCTGGCTGGCTTACTTATCAATACAGAAATGTTTGATCCTGGGAATGATTTCAAATTCTTCCAATAATCACTCGCTTTGCAGTATAATCTCTAAAGTTCATAACCCCCCTAGTAAACCACAAACTTATCTCCTACACCAACCAGGACCTAGCCTCCTTCAGAGATCGGTCCCTACCCAACCCAACAAAACTCCCACATCCTGGTTCATACTACCTTACAGGGCAGTATAACACCCAGACTCGAGTGCACACATGTGTGTTTGGGGTTGGGGGAGCTTTGGAAAAGTGCAAATCATGACATTTTGCATACAAAATATTGTTTTTACCAGACCTATTACTAATTATTTTCTCTAAATTATCACTATTCAGGCTATTGTTATTTTTCCATTCTGATATTATCAGTTTTATTATTTTATTTTTTTTGACTATCTCTTTATACTCCCCTTTGTACCGTGACTGGTCCATCTCTTCAGGCATCCCAATGCACCTAGTCTGTGCCATGAGGACCGGAAGGATGCTCCCATAGGTGCCCCACTCCTATACAACTCTAGAGACCTGGTTTGACCCCGGCCCCGGTGGGGTGGAAGAGTCCATCCTACCTCCTCCGATCCTCAGTGGAACATACAACTGAAGCTCCTTCCCGGTTCCTCCATGGTCACAGTGGTACAGGAGCCCTTTGCCTAGATCAGCCGCGGGGTGTTTTTCCTTATTCTGGTCCACCCCCTGCCAACTTCAGCGCTGAAGGAGGACCAATGAGATGGAGGCTTGTAGAGACATGCCTCTGCTCCACTCCTCTGGTAATGTTGGCCCCTCCATGTCTATCTGCTTTCCCAACCACACCAGCGGTATAGCGGCAGGGCCAGCATCCCACTTCTCCCCAGAGAAGGAGGGTAGCCATTGTACACTCAATCCTTCTACCCCCAGCCAACCCCCAGTGACCTGAGTCAATCACCGAGCCCAGGTCGCCGATGGGTGCAAGGTGTGGTGTCCACGCCTCAACCCTCAGTGCCACTGGACCGGCCAGTTTCATTAATTTTGAAGCATTTTGTGCCACTTTTTAGGGACAGTAAGAACATTATTTTCATGTTTCAGTAACTGATATGCAATAGCCAAGCAGTGCGGTCATGGTGAAGGGGCATGGCTACAGTGAGGGGGGACCCATATTTCTCTTGGGCCTAGGGCCCCAGGTTGCCTTAACCTGGCCCTGGATTCCGGGATTTGTAGTTACAGAAAATGTCAATTTGGAAGTTGGGGCTAAGCAGCTGTCAAAGAAACTTAACCTCACTCTGGTTTGCACATGATCTCAGTCTTTTGCACACTTAAGGGTACTGAAAAAATTGATTAAATCTGTTTGATCTGTTCTGCAGCAGGAGGTGGTGCCATACACTAAAGCTCAGGGGTGATAAATTATGTGATAATGTTAGGAGGCACTTTTTTCTCCAGATGTTGGGGAATCAATGGAACAGCCTACTAGTGGAGACAGCAAACATGAGGACAGTACAGGTCTTTAAAGGAAAACTGTCATTTACTGAACCTCCCCACCCCCAAAGCCCTACTACCCAATTAGACTTTCTAAAAAAAAAAAAAAAAAAAAAAGTGTTTAAACCTCATTTATGTTCATTGTAAACTCTGGGATCCGGTAACATGGCAGGTGCAGCACAGTGCCATCTCATGTTACAGTGTGGCTCTGCACCACTTGCTCGTATTGAAAAGCATACAAGTGAGCAGTGCGGCACCAGACTGTAACATAAGATGGCACCACACAGCACTGGCCATATTGCCTGATTGCAGAGTTTACAAAAAGAAAATAAAGTAGGTTTAAACACTAAACAAATGTTTTTCTTGTGATAAGCTTAGTGAAGTAGTAAGAATCTGGGTGGTGGGGAGGATCAGTAAATTTCAGTTTTCCTTTAGGGAAAGCTTGGCCAAAGTCCTTAGCAAGGGAATCAATGGCTCCCCTGTGTAGTAGAGTAGGTAGGGCATCCCTATAAACTGAGGCATGTATGCACATCATACTTATTGCATCCCTGCTTGTGAAGGGGGGAGGGGGGATGATATGACGGTCAGAGTTGACACTAGTGACTGCACCCTGTTTTGGGAAATCATGTACGTGAGCAACCTCACCTCTTTGATCTCTGTGAGTATGATATACAGCTCTTCTCTGCACTGTGTTGGAAGGACTACTGTATGTAAATAAAAGGGCACCTAGCAAAACACAGAGATTCTTGAAAAGAATGGTAACCACCCCCCAGTAATGGTAACTGGAAAATTGTAAATGGCAATGGATTCAGGGTAGTGGGTGTGACAAGAGTTCAGGCTGGTACATTCCTGGGTGAAGTGCTTTGTTTGGGCTACTGGGGCTATCAGTGTGATGCTGGAAGGGAGGCACACATGGTTGAACTGGCTATGGTAAATAATGAGGAGTAGGTCAGAATGCTGATTTGCATCTCCATTTTGACGCCATTCACTGACACAGTAGCCACACACCAGCGATGCTGACCCCAGGGTAGTGCCTGGGAGGATGCCACCACGGAAATTGGTCTTGGGAGTGTAAATGCTCCAGGGTTCCTGAAAGGGTGAATGAGTTATTTGATAGAAGCCGCAGTGTACTACAATACAGAGTGTACTGTCAGTGCAAACATGAATGCAGTAATGGTATATGACATGCCAGTGACAATTAACTAAGGCCTGAGTGACTGAATAAACTTTGGGAAGGGCACTGCCTTTTTATGCTGCGTAAGATGTGGCAGACAGTAAACATGTAGCCTGCTTAACCCAAGCTCCCAGTGTGGACAGTGGTTCTGTGTGTGGTTTCCCATTACTGGTGCCTCTGTTATGTGTTGTTGTGGCCCTGGTCACTATCTGGCCTGACCCATGGTGGCCTGATAAAGGAGAGTGCTACTGGTGTTCATGGCCTAAGGCAAGTGCCTTTCTAAATAAGAAGTGCCACCAAATACCCCTAGACACAAGGGGATGCCCAGCCCTTACATCCGCATTAATCTTTCATTTGTTTTGCCAGCTATGGTATTTCTGCCTAGTCTTTTGATAATTTGTTTTCCATTTTTTAATTGTTACCTGCCACTGCAACTGTTCCCTGAGAGCCTCTAGGAAACTAGGAACGTAGTCAACATGCAGATAGTCCAGTGTGCAGAAATCCGAAATAAATACATTTTCTCCCAGAATTCCACAGGCTTTGCTCACCTCCACGTTACACAAAAGATCAGGAGACTTTAAAGTGGCTGCTCCCCTCTCCTCCTCTGAGACTGTCTTGAGGTCTTAGCTGTCTGATCTCTCCTTGAGAGACTGTCCCTAAGGTTAGCCAGCTGTATGTCATTAGCCTAACTGATTAGCTGGCTGTGTTCATATTCAAGCAGGGACTGACTGGTCTTTTCGCATTGTCCTGCTCTAACAGATGTCTTGGCACCAGGTCCACTGTTAGGCTGTGTAACAAATCCCAAACATTAACCACCATCATGGCAATTACAATGAGATGATTACTGGCTAAAAGCTATCTCCCACTGTTAAATACCTCACGGGGGTTAATAAGGTACAGGAGGGGGTATTTTTGCAGAGAAAAGGTGCTCTAGAATAAGGGGGCATGCTGTGAAGCTGAAGGAGGGCAAATTCAGGAAGGATGTGAAGAAGTACTTCACAGAAAGGGTGGTGGATGCCTGGAACAGCCTTCCAGTGCATGTAGTGGGGACAAAAACAGTGGTGGGGTTCAAAAATGCCTGGGAGAGGCACAAGGGAATAGTAGGGGAAGGGAAGGGTGGGGAAGAGATGGCGTCATGGATCAAGTAGGGTCTATAGCAAAAAATGAAGGTTAAAAAATGGTCCGACTGTGTGGGCCCAGCAGTCCTTATCTGCCAACGCATTCTATGTTTCTATGTTCATTTTATTTAGTTTTTATTTACCAGGTAAGTGCACTAGGCAAACCGTTGCCTATTTTCAGGCATGATCTGGGAGTGTTGAAGGAGAATGTACTAGTTGAGCTCCTGCATGTGACATTTTTCCCAGAGAGACTTGGCCTAAGGACCACAGTAAGGCAGAAACTCATGTTATGTGCATTTGAAGAGAGGAAGCTTTCACACTGCCTCATGGCATCCTTCGAATCGTGTTATGGCTCACAACCCTGTAACTGTACCATGTCCTGATTTCCATCTGTTAATGTGCTTGTGTAGTGATCTTATTCTCCGTAACGATTCAAGGAAACATAAACCTTGTTTTCTTACATTTTTTTTAATATAGTTAGAAATGTGAGTTTAAAGTCCAACAGCCACAGTGTATTGTTTCGTGTGTTTGTTTTGATATAGTCATATTTTTTTCTATAGTTAAGGTCCCTTGTTCATGCTGCCTTTTTCCCCACTCAGATTTATTTTTATGTTTGCTTGCATGCATGCACAAAGTGAGCATACTGTTACTTTAGTGTAGGGGCTGTGTCATCATGTACTGTATAAGCCAGTGGATGTAGAAATGCAGGAGACTTGCCTCTCAAAAACCAGTTCTGAGAAGGCTAACAATGACAGTGTTCATCTGGCTGATGGATGTCAGCTTCTTGTAGTTCAAAGAAGAAAGCCCCATCAATCACACTGGTTTTCTGTTCATTAGCCAGCTTGCAGACACCATCAGGCTTTGAAGATAAACATCACACCTCACGTGTGTGCATGCGTGCGTGCGAGTGTGCTATTAGACTGGAAGCGCCTATTTGAAAGCATTAAACAGAGATAGGGAAAAATAGCTTCAAACATATTAACAGCATGTCAGTAATGAACAGAAAACACTAGCAATAGTTAGTTAAAATTACATATTGTTTAGGCTTTCTTTTTAGGAGCCCTGATACCAACTGGATAGCTTTGAAAATGTGAGAGTTAGACACAGTTCTGTTTATAGTTTAAATATTTTTGCAGTCCTTTCTTTTTTCTTATGGACATTATCCTCCTGCCCCTTCCCATCAGCCCCCTTCTGCTGTCGAAACCCCAGCCTCATCACTCCTCCTCCAAGATTTAACCCATCTACTTCTTACCTTGTTGTGTGAGTGGGTGCCATGGATTGTGGTACAGTGCCCTTAGGGTCACTGTGTCACAGGATCATCCAGCAGATGGGGGTTCTTTTCTGCCTGTTACTCCTTGTGGCAAACTGGTCTCTCCCAGACTCAGCCTGAAACTTTTACCAGCTTTCTGGAACCCTTAAGATGGCTGCGGGGTACTCAATATTGTCCAAGGGTCCTGCCATGATAGAAGACAGCAAAGAAAGTAATTGCTTTCAGAGCCAGTTGGTATGTCCATGTTTAAAAAATAAATCTTGATTTTTCCCAGGAATATCAACTTTGTCCCTTCATCTGCTAAACTCTGATACCCATGCAGACAGAACTGAACAAAATAAAAATACAGTAACCGGTATATATAACAAATTGCTACACTCCCCTTGATTCAGAGCCAGAGATGTGCAATAGTGCACACGTAGACCGTGAAGATGGAGCACATTTCAATGCCCTCCTGTGACTTTCAATTCTGGTGACCGCTGCAGTGCCACCTACCCTCCACTAGGTGGCAGCCAAGAAGCAGTACATACTGTCCTTCCACCGTGAAGGAGGAGATCCATCGATGGTTGCAAAATCATCCTTTCCCCGCCTGCCCCTGAGCAACCTTGTTCCATTCCTGAACCCAGATCGCTGATGTTGCAGGAGGTAAGGCATCTTAGAAAATGGGCTTTTTATTTCCTGGGCTCTGATTGGCTGGACCCCCTGCCAGGGGTGTACATTAACTTTCAGTAGACACCCAGGATATAAAATGTACCAGCCACAGTGCCCCTTCACCCAGTCAAGTATTTCTGTTCCCGCCCTGATTTCTCATTAGCCCAAATCACCCACTTTAAATTGAAATGACTGCCATTTTTTTTCTCTCATTTAGCAAGGCCTACTGGCCCCTCAATACCAACTGCCTGACCATACCAGCTGCACTCATTTCTACCTACATTCTTTTTTTTGTTTTTATTTAACTACACTACCCTTGTCCAATGCCCCATGATTGATGCCGTCTCACTGTAGCCAGATGACTGATCAGGCAGCGCCGCCCCGCCCGTGGAAAGCACCCTAGTCTGCCTTACTTTTTTAAGAACTTGAAGAATTTAAAGGAAATACTTGGCCTCAAACACAAAAAGAAAAGTAGGACAACAAAGGGGAAGCTGTCATAGCGATCGGCTTCATGGAACCGCCTGTTGTCACTGCGGTTTTCAAACATGCAGCGCACAACTCATCACAGCAGCTAGTCAAAAGTGTTGCTTGCCTGAGCTGCCTTTCAAACAGTGGCTACCTCTTATAAATAAATACAATTGCTAACAAAACCTATGCAGACTGCCTCGCTATATCTGACTGCCACCACCTGAAAACCTTTGGTTTCACCCAAACTTTTAGCATGGCGCATAGCTATCCTTCTTGTTTTATTCCCTTCGACTGTTAGAGAGTTGACTGCACTCTCACTCTTCCAGTCAGCTGCCCGCTCCAGCCAGATTGACACTACTTTTGATTTGTAGTGCTAGAAAAGACAGTGCTTATAGGAAGTGGCTGGGTACCATACTTCAGACAACAAACTAATGGCAGCGACCCAGAGCCACAAACTGACTTTTTTTTATTCACTCCTGTCACAACTCCAACCAGGAAAAAAAGAAGTCATCGGAAACACTTAGCGCTGCTCACTTAAAAGCGACGCTGGCGGCTGCTGCTTGTCAGAATTTTGCTCCTTTTGGGATCGTGACCATAACTGCATGTACAGGCTACAAAATTAAACACTGACAGAAACTCAGAGTGTGGGGGGAGGGAGGGTTGGAGAGTAGACAACTAATAACAAACTGTTCTCACCCACTACATTTTCATTCTGCAGTCTTATTAGGGTACAAATAACAATAGCCATTGTCACAGCTTACCTTGGCTTAATGGCACTGCGAAGGTCACATTAATTATAACATCCCTCAAGCTCTGCTCAGCCATACATTTCCATAAAAACAATTCCTACAATAAACAGCCTACCATAAAGATAGACATAACCACTTCCCCAGCAACTGCTATGGGGTTTGGGGCTGCGTAGAGAGACAGCAAACAAAAGCATCAGCTCTGGTGTCCACTGGTTATATGTTATACTGGTAGAGAAACTACTTTACAGTACAACTGACTTTTCAGTGGTTTTTAATTCAGTTTTTAGGTTTTTTTTTATTATTTTTCTTAATATTAAATAAAAATGATACCTATTGTGTACTCTTACATAGAAACATAGAATTTGACGTCAGATAAGGACCGCTTGGCCCACCCAGTCTGCCTATTTCCCTACCTACTGGATAAGCTGCAGATCCTAGTTAACCAGCAGCCTACTTCTTCCTACCCCAACCCCCTAGAATGGCCTTATGATTGTCCCATGCATGCTGGAATTCCACCACTGTTTTTGACTCCACAATCTCCTCTGGAAGGCGTTCCACGCATCCACAACCCTCTCTGTGAAAAAATACTTCCTTAAATTAACTCTGAGACCATGCCTCTGTCTTCAAATTGTCCCTCTTGTTCTTGCACACCTCTTTTTTGAAAGATGCTACCTCTTGGACTTTGTTGATTCCTTGAGGTACTTGAAAGTTTTCTATCATGTCCCCTCTCCCTCCTTTCTCGAGGCTATACATATTAAGCTCCTTTAGTCTCTCTTCATATGTCTTCGGTGCAGACCCTGCACCATTTTAGTTGCCCTCCTCTGGACAGCTTCCATCCTGTCTATGTCTTTGTGGAGATTGGGTCTCCAGAACTGCATAATTACTCAGATGGGGTCCTGACCAGCTGTCTGTACAGAGGATAATAACTTCCTGTTTTCTACTGGTGATGCCTCTCCTATGCATCCCAGTATCCCCAACTCTCCTTGCTGCCCTCTCACATTTCTTGCCCACCTTTGGGTCATCTGATATGACTTCCCAGGTCCCTTTCCATTTTTGTTGTTGTTAGTATCTCACCCCCATTGTGTACTCTTCCCTGGGTTTTGTTTCCCAGGTGCATTACCTTACTTCTTAGCATTGAATCTAAGCTGCCATACATTTGACCATTCCTCTAACCTTGCCAAGTCCCTTCTCATCCTTTCCACACCCCATCTTGTGCATCAACTCTGTTGCAGATCTTTGTGTCATCTGCAAAGAGAACATACTTTTCTTCAGTCCTGCAATGTGGCTTATAAAAGACATTGAAGAGGACCGATCAATATGAACCCGCGATTTCCCACTAAGTAACCCCCTTTCTTCTGAGTGGACCCATTCACTATTACTCTCTGTGTCCTATTCTCCAGCCAATTCTTTATCCAGGCTGTCATCTTGGGACCCACTCCCAGGCTGGCTAACTTTATATTAATCTTTTGTGTGGGACTGTGTCAAATGCCTTACTAAAGTCTAGGTAGGCCATGTCCACAGCCCCCCCTGATCTACTACTTTGGTCACCCAGTCAAAGAAATCTATCAGATCATCTGGCATGACCTTCCGCTGTGAATCCATGCTGCCTTGGGTCCTGTGCCCTCTGGCCTCTAGATACTCGACAATTCTTTCCTTCGAAGTGATTCCATCATTTCCCTATCGCTGAGGTCAAACTAACAGGTCTGTAGTTTCCTGCTTCTGCCTTGCTCCCACTTTTGTGAAGGGAATCACATCTGCCCTCTTCCAGTCCTCGGGTACCACCCCATCCTCCTATGATTTGTTAAAGAGGGTAGTCAGTGGTGTCACTAGTTCTACCCTTAGTTCTTTTAAATTCTGGGATGATCCCATCAGGTCCCATTGCTTTGTCCACCTTCAGTTTTAAGAGTTCTTTCATAACCCTTTCTTCTATAAATGGGCTGGTATCAACTTCTGTATCCAGAGTGTTTCTACTGTTTGTTTTAGGTACCTCCCCTCTTCATTTGTAAATACTGAGCAAAAATATTTGTTTAGTGTCTCTGCCTTTTCACAGTCTCCCTCTGCCCACCCTCCTCCCTTTATTATACCTCACTATCCCTCCTTGGTCTTCCTTCACTCCCTGATGTACCTATAAAATGTTTTATCCCTCTTCTTAACTGAGTTGGTTATCTTTTTCTCGGTTTGGGCCTTTGCTGTTCTGACTACCTTCCCAGCTTCCTTTTGCTTTAACTGATACAGTTCTCTGTCCTGCTCCTTCTGTGATTCATTGTACTTGCTGAATGCTTTCTTTTTCTCTTGAACCTTCACTGCCACTTCCTTTGAGAACCATAGTGGTTTCTTACATCGTTTTGTTTTGTTTATTTGCTTCACACAAAGGCTCGTTACCTCTGTGACGGCAGTTTTTATTATTCCCCATTGTTCTTCCAGCCCTCCTTCCTGCCCATTTGCTAGTGCATTCCTTAGGCACTCACCCATTTTGGCAAAGTCAGCCCCTAAAGTCCAGTACTTTTGCCTTTGTATGGCTTGACCTATTGCTGTGTTTATTGTGAACCATACTGTTCGATGGTCGCTAGTTCCCAGATGGCTACCCACTTCTAAATCTGATCATCTCTTAGTCTCCATTTGAGAGAACCAGGTCTAAGATTGCTCCCTCTCGAGGTGGGCTCCAATACTAGTTATCGAGGCATGCCCCCTGTAGGGCATCTAGGATAACCCACTCTTGAAATGGCTGCTGCAACTGCACTCCAGTTAACATCAGCATATTCAGATCACCCATCAGCAATATCTCCCTTTTTCTGCCATTCTAAGTATACTTTCTATCATTTCCTTGTCTATTTCCTCCCCTGAGAGGTCTGCTCTAACCCTGTCGCAGTTGTGGTGCCATTGCGGTCTCCAAATTTACCCACAGTGCTTCTTCTCCTCCTGTTTACCCTTTTGTTCTGTTGCTTTTATTCCTTCCCTTATGTAAAGAGCTACTCCTCCTCCTCTTTTACCCTCCCTGTCCCTCCTGTAGATAGTGTATCCTGGTATGTTTACGTCCAGTCATGGTTTTGTGTGTCATGTTTCTGATGACTGCCACGATATCCAGATGTTCCACCTCCATCAAGGCCACTAATTCAGGAAGCTTGTTACCCAGACTACGGGCATTGGTACTCATTGCTCTCCATTTTTGATGAGCTTTACCTTCTGTTGCAGCATTCCCCACTGACCTTTCTACCTCGGTCTTGTTCTCATTTAGTACCCTGTTTTGCAGGAGAGGCTGGGATTTTCCTGCTGCTTATCAGTGCTTCCCCTTGACTAGGTTAAAAGCTTGCCAATGAAGCATTTAAACCGATTGCTCAAAAGACTTGTTCCTTCCTGGACAGATGCAGACCATCCTGCCAGTATAGGCTAGTGTCTCTCAGGTGGAACCCAGTCCCCAGTGAAGTCAAGCCCTGTGCTCCACACCATTTTTTTTCAACCATTCATTAAACTGCATGTTGCAAAGTACCCTCGCCTCCCCCATGCCATTGACAGGCAGCACCTCTGAGAAGGATACTGTGTGTGCTACTTGTCTTAGGCCCTTCCCCAACTCTACAAAGTCCTCCTGCACTGCTCTAATCTCACTGATGAGCCAGTTATTTGTCCCTAGGTGGACAATGACGTCCAGCTCAAACTCCCGTGCAGCTGTTCTCGTGATCCTGAGGATGCGCTTCCTGTCCCTCCAAGCCATGGCACCAGGCAGGCACCTTACTTCAGTTTTCCCTTCTCCCCCCAGTTCTATCCCCCTAATAATTGAGTCCCCCACCAGGAGCTGCTTCCTTTCCCTGTGGTGTCCTCTGCCTCCTTCCTGTGGGCCTCCCTTGTGAGAGTTGTCCTCGGTCTCCTCTGCAGGTGCATCCATAGGGGTGCTATGCTCCCCCAGAATGGTGTATGGATTGTGGAGTGGAACAACTGACTGGGTGTGCTTCTGTTCCACCCTCCTCATGCTCCCTGAGCCCACTGTGGTCCAACTGCTTTGCTTTCTTCACAACCTCTGAGATAGTGGTGGTGGTGGTGGCTCTGGTGCTCCCTGGATGGGGGAGGTTCCCTTCCTACTGTCCAGTGTGGTCTGAAGATGGGCAACTTCCTCCCTCAGGGCAGAGAACTGTCTGCAAATAGGACAGCATCTCAGCCTTCAGAAAGATTCCCGGTAGACTGCTGCCCCACAGCCATTACATTGCACTACTCCCCATGTTTATCTACTTTTTTTTGTTTGTTTGTTTTTGTGTGTGTGTATGTGTGTGTGTGCATGTGTGATTGGTTTGTTATATAGAAATATATATATATTATACAATGTGTATGCTTATATAGTCAGTGCAGTGTGCTAGAGAGGATATGACAGTGATATGCACCTTGCACTCTTGAGAAATGATGTCAGAACCCCAGGTATAAAGGAACTGTTTCCAGGGGTGGGTGGGTGAGGGTGGGAAGGGGTTGGGCCTAAACCGTGCCCTCATGAAACAATCAGCTAAAAGCTCTGACCCACCACTGCGATAAGTGCCTTCCTGTCAGCAAGATGCCCTACACAACAATTTGACAGAGAAAATACCCTGCTAATCAAACAGAGAAAAATCCAGACATCCAAGTCAGACACAGGTAAACCTCCCCAGCCCCAAAACAGCCTGGTGGTTTGTTAGCCACAAAGGAATATCAAATATGCATTTATTTCAACCCTTCTGAAGATGCTTACAAGATAAGCAATTTTAAAAAACCCCTTCCTGAATTAAAAACTAAAATAATTAAACACAAAGCAATACCAATGTAAAAGTAAGGAAAACTTCCCTCAGATGTAAGCAAGAGAGAGATTTGTTGCAGATATCTAGTCCAATATAATATATCCCATGCAGCTTCTCAGTTGTTTCAAAGCACATCCAGTTACACAACTTGGAAGAAGATGGACTTCTGCCTGAAACAGGATCACACCAGTAGTTTATAGTAATTGATCAATGCTGAAATGTTCAAGCTAGAACAATTGTCTGTGATGCAGGTCTCCCTGACTTGTGAAGACAATTTCCCCCACCTCAGGCTATGTCTGGCATCCAATTACAAACTGCAGCCTTTGCTATTTTAAAGCACACAGCTACCACCAGCAAATATTGCAAAATATATTGATGCAGATTGTCACAGAATATTAGTAGGCAGTCCAGTTAACCATAAAGGAAAATCAAATATGCAGTTATTTCAACCCTTCTGAAGATGCTCACAAGATAAGCAGTTTTGAAAACCCCTTCCTGAATTAAAAACTAAAATAATTAAACACAAAGCAATACCAATGTAAAAGTAAGGAAAACTTCCCTCAGATGTAAGCGAGAGAGATTTGTTGCAGATATCTAGTCCAATATAGTATATCCCATGCAGCTTTCAGTTGTTTCAAAGCACACCCAGTTACACAACTTGGAAGAAGATGGCTCTTCCTCTGGGTTTTGTTTCCCAGGTGCATTACTTTGCACAGATTCAATGCAAAAAAGTGCAAAGTAATGCACCTGGGAGAACAAAACACAGGGAAAGTACATAAATAAGGAGGGAGGAGGTACTAACAACAACAAAAATGGAAAGGGACCTGGGGGTAGTCATACCTTAAGGTAGGCAAGCAATGTGAGAAGGCAGTAAGGAGGGCTGGTGGGATACTGGGATGCATAGGGAGAGGCATCACCAGTAGAAAACAGGAAGCTGTTATCCCTCTGTGAGACGCCATCTGGAGTACTGCATGCAGTTCTGGAGACCTCATCTCCACAAGGACATAGACAGGATGGAGACAGCTCAGAGGAGGGTGACTAAAATGGTGCAATGTCTGCAACAGATGCCACATGAAGAGAGACTAAAAGTGCTTAATATGTATACCCTTGGGGAAAGGAAGGAGAAGAGGGACATGATAAAAGCTTTCACATACCTCAAGGGAATAAACAAAGTCCAAGACAGAAGCATCTTTCAGAAAAAGAGGTGTGCAAGAACAAGGGGGCACAATTTGAAGATAGAGGGGGACGGCTCAGGGGCAACGTAAGGAAGTGTTTTTTCACAGAGAAGGTGGTGGATGCATGGAACGGCCTTCCTAAGCAGGTTGTGGGGTCAAAAACAGTGGGTGAATTCAAGAATACATGGGACAGATATAAGGCAATTATAGTGTGGGGTAGGAGGAAGTAGGCTGTTGGTTAACTAGAATCTGTAGCTTATCCAGTGGGTAGGGAAATGGGCAGACTAGGTGGGCCAAGTGGTCCTTATCTGCCATCAAAGTCTGTTTCTATATTTCTAAAGCCCATTTTCTAAGTGCAATAATACCCTCCAGGGTGGGTGGTATGGGCAATATGGGACCTTCCAGGGGCTATAAGGCCCTCCGCCTTCGGCATCAGACCTCATTACACCCCTGGGCAGTCTGGTATTGCCCAATACCACCCACCATGTTGGGTATTACTGCTTGCTTGTGCCTCAGCCCTCCATATTACTGGCCTGCCTACAAGTTTACTGTGTTGCAGATTTACTTAGACAGTATTGTTTATGGCCTTGAGGGGGTCTGAACCTGCAACCCACTGTTTTACAGTTCTGTGATTTTACCCTCTGTATCATTCAGCCAGAACTATATTTTGTGCAGCTCTTTCCCCTTTTTGTTTATTACTGAGCAAAGTGACCTAAAAACAAACTTACTGTCCCCTGTACTTTGTTAACTTTGGCTGCTGGACTACACATGACACCATAATGCACTGTTTATGACATCATAATTATCTCCACAGTAACAAACTGGGATGTCATAAGCAAAACTGTGACAAGCAGGCAGAGCAAATAGGGCAGAGATCCTGTTCCCGTGCAAATATCCTTAGTAACAAATAAGGGCAACAATTTTAAAAAAAAAGGTGAAATATAAGCTAAGCTGCGTGTAGATATTATGTTTTTAAGAGCTCAATAAAACCATGTTACACTGCAAACGGTCATTTGGCATTTACAAAATCTTGTTTAATTACTAATGAGTTCCTGACTGTGGTGACATCAGTTCAGTGGAAGACTGATGTGAAATTCTCCATGCAGGGCTTCAGCTCAATTGATGCCACTGGGTCCCAGAACTTATAAGTTATTAAAAATGGAACTTTCGATGGGAAACGTGCAGCATTATCAAGGGTCCCTAAATGAGGGAGAGCGTTGGACTGCTTTAAAACAAACACATGAAACCATAAGATGAGGGACCCCATTGTCATAGCAGAGCCCCCTAACTGGCATGCTACCATTAGGGAGTCATATTCGTACATGCAGAGTTACAGGCACTGCATGTATAAATATTGGGCTGTGTGAGTACTACAGGTGTGGATGTGCATCACACCACAGCCCCCAGCTGGCAACAGGCACGAAGGAGCAAAGGAGGACAGCAAATCTTAAAGGGAAACTGCTCTTCATACAGAAACTGCAGCAGCTGCTGCAGTCATGCCAGATTAGGGCTTTTAGCAATTAATTACATTTTTTAATTACCTAACAGCGCTGGCCATCCTTTCGGCAGACTTGCCCATGGCCATCTCATGCACACCAGTTAGCTTTCTGCGTGTCGGTTATGCTGATGATTGCTACCAACTAATGTCGGTGTTGGAAATACTCATTAACATACCCAGCACTCAGGAAGCTGATTGGTATGCATAAAATGGCCAGGGATATGACCAGCGCTGTTATTACACAACATAATACTAGATGTAAACGGTAATACAAATTGTAATTTGCTGCTAAAAGCCCTAATCGGGCATTTCTGCTGCAGCTGCTGCAGTTCTGTTTTGATCACAGTTTCCTGCTAAACTAATTGGCACCTTTGGTCCTGGGTGCCATCATCAAATGGCAGCATACTAATGACACCAACAAGGCATGCAAGGTGCTAAGAGACCCTCTGCATGCTGTCATGTGGCCATTAGCAGCCATTGCCTTCATGCCTTCGCACGTGCAGAAGAATTGCGCAGAGTGGCGGCCATTGCCTGCTCCCTCACCTGAATCCTGGTAGAATAAAATCCTGGAAGTCCAGTGGCACCCCTCCCTCACCCAGTCCCTGTTGTAATAAAGATATTATCCCTAGAGGTCCAGGGTTCCCTCTCAGCAGCCTTTGATCCTCTCATACCAACCCTGTCACAGTGGCCAGCACTTATGCACTGCTTTTCTCGATATCTGGTCATGGTTTACCCTGCACAAGTCCTGTCAGAAGATATACAAAGCTGGATATCATTACAGGACTTGTCTGAAAATGAATTAAGTTGGCGAATGCACTATCATATATGCACGATAATTTAATTTTTCACAAAATTGTTCTATGGCCTGTAACTTGGCCACATGTATTGCTGTTGTCACCAAACTTGGGTGACAGCCTTGAACACCCCACCCACCCACCCCAGTCATGAGCCGTGGTTGTTCTGAAGGTGTCGGTCTGTAGTTCTGGGCTATTTTTGTGCACACAGTTCACCATAAGGTCAAGGAACAGTACCTGTTGCATGCTATTTCACCTTGGTCACAAGAAGAGTGAAGTTTAATAGCTGTTTCAGAAACTGCTAAGAATACCGATGAAAGTCTGGGATAACCAGAATTAAATATGCACTCAATTTAATTATGTCAAATTGAAAAGCAGTATGAAAGTAGACAAGCGGTTGGTGGTACATTACAAAATGGAAAATATGGTTAGTTAAATTGTTAGTATACAGCAGGACAGTGGGCAGGGCAGATAGGATGCTCTGATGCATAAGGAGAGGGAGGGTCTGGTATGTTTGCCCAGCTCTTAAAATACTGATGCTCAACATCCCCCACTCCTTTTTTCCCCCAACCGAGTCAAAATACCAACTGTTGGAATCCCGACTGAAAAAAAGACCGACTCGCTGACACAGGCTATTTAAACAAATTCAGTGTGTACTGTTTTGTATGCTCTATGAATAGTACAGCAGACTGTGTCTCTTCCAGTTAACCACAACATCCACCTATGAGAGTAGGAGGTGAAACTTTCTTTTTTTTATTTTAAAAACTAATTAGGACTCACGCTCACCATGTCTCATAATAAAGTCGTGAGTGCATGAGACGGAGGTACAGCGATGCTGCTGCGCTGAATTGATCCTGGGGTTACTTTGCTATGATGAAGCTGCTGGTCTGTATGGAGATGACTAAGGGATCCATGTGGGGCTCAAGGACCATCATTAAAATTGTCCTTGGTCCAGCAGTCCCTCCTAAATTTGGCACATTTTTTCACCAGAAAGAACATATGTCCAGACATTAATTTTATAGTCAAGTGTTAGGAGGCACAGACAACCTTTCCACTGCACCACCTCAGACCCATACTTTAGCTGTTGGGGCTCAACTGTCCTTGATTTTCAAGTAGTCCCTAATTTATCCTTAGGATAGTATTAGGAGGTACTGACCATCCACTGCACCTCCTCACCACCACCACCACCACCACCACTCGAAGAAGCCTCGTGTCCCACATTCTACCATATGAAACTGTGTTGCTCAATACACAGCAAAGTTTGAGGTCTTGGATCTTCAGTGTTTGTAGCTAAAGTTTTTAGGAGTCCAAGTGAAAAGTCGGAGAAAAGTATTATTTTACTCATCTCTCAAAATATACGGTTGTCAGGATTTCAGCATTCGGTCTATTGTGCCGCAGTATTCTAATCAGGTCAGGATTCTGGAGGTGGGCAAACAAATGGCAGGCTTTCAAGAGTTGGGAAAACATACAGATCCCGAGAGGGATCAGCACTAGGAAAAGGGAGATGCTGCTGTCACTATAGAGGCCACTGGTTCAGCCTCACCTTTAGCAGTGTGCGCAGGTTTGTAGTCTACATCTGAAGAAGGACAGGGACAGAATAGGGGCAGTGCGGAGGAGGGTAATCAAGATGATCCAGTGACTTTAGGAAAGGATTATGGGGAGAAGTCTGCAGATCTGAACATGTACACACTTGCGGTGAGAAGGGAGTTGGGGTACATGATCAAAACATACAGATACCTCCTTGGTTATATAAGGTGGATGGTGGGAAATTGTTCAGACTGGGTGGGAACACAAGCACCATGAAGCTGGCAGGGGGCAAGTTTAAGAGAGGTACCAGGACATACTTTTTTGCAGAGGGAGTGGTGGAGGGTGGGAAAGGCTGCCAGCGAAGGCCACCTGTGTGTAGTGAGTGGGAGTGACTCAAAAGAGAGAGGGACAGATATAAAAGCTTGATGGAAGACCAAACCTGTAAAGGAGGGGGAAGGGGGAATGAAGAGCCTCTAGAGAGCTCTCATTTAACATTAGTTGGGTAGGAATGGTCAGTCACAATAAGTCAACAGTCCCTTTTCTGCTGATATATTCTGTTTCTATGTAAAAAGATCAACACACACATGTTCACCATGATGCATTACTGCTTTTAATCATCTGGAGCATATGACTAGCTAGCCAAGAGACTAGGGGTGTGCGAATATTTTAATTCGAATATTGGGATGAATATTCTTATTTGGGGCTCCAGATATTCATTATTTGACCTCAAATAAGTATTTTTTTTTAAATAAGACATTGTAACACTGTTAAAGTCCACCACTTCTATCCCTTTTGAAGTACAGCAGTTAGTTCTGCCATGAATACCCCCTTACAGCCTTTCATCAGCCCAAAAAGGCAAGAAACTGCTGCACTGGTCAGTGGTCAGGTGACAGATGGTCATCATAGATTGACCAAAGGCTGTAGATGAGGTAATGTCTTGTGTTTTGTCCAGGGCAACTAAAATGGCACTGACGTAAAGTGCATTGTATGTGCACCCTGGAAGAGAGGAGAGCAAGATGCGCCATGATATAATGACCTATACAAGTACCTCACAGGGGGTGAAGAGGGCACATAAGGGGAGTCTCTCTTACATGAGAAAGAGCTCAAGTACCAGGGGCAATGGGGACATGTGATGAAGCTGAAGGGGGAGTTCAAGACAGATGTGAAGAAATATTTATTCACGGAAGGCATGGTAGATGCCTGACACAGACTGCCAGCATAAGTGATGGCTGCAAAGTCAGTGTGGGGCTTCAAGCAGGCATGGGATAGGCCTAGAGGTGCATTTCAGAACAGGCAGGGAGGCAGCAGGGTTGCTTTAGGGTCTGCAAAAGAGATCAACAAGGCAGAGCTGGACAGCCTGGGCAGACTGTTTGGACCAAGTGGTTCTTTTCCACCAGCAGATGATGAGCAACATAAAGTACACAATAGTAAATGCACTAAAATGTTATACAGTATTTAAATGTTTCTAGTTTAAGAGGGGCCTCATGGTGGTCCTGCAGTATATATGCCAGGGACTGGAGAGTTACCCTTTAAATAAAACATTTAAAGTGATAGGAAAAAGGAAGGGTGAGTGAAAAAAAAGTAACATTACACTATTGTAACACAGGCAGATCAAGAGCAGTACTGTACCATCAGTTTTATGTGGGCAGATTATATCTGTAGCCAACTTCTGGTAAGTTTAGCTTAATAAACACTAGCTGTTCAACGTGTTGAGGGTCCAGCTTGGAATGGTGTGTGTCAACAACGTTACCAGTGGTGCTAAACATCCTCTTGGATGGCACTCTTGTAGGAGGGCAGCTTAGGTATTTTAAAGCAAGTTGTGCCAGGTGAGGAGAGGAGTTCATTTTCTGAATCCTATAGCCCAGCAGATCAACGTCAAATGGCTCAGTTGATTCTGCAAAGTAACCATTAAGTAAATTTTCTGCAGAGGGAGGCTAAAACTGTGAACTTTTGTGTTGCTGTTGACGCCATGATGTGCTGAGTCATGCCCAGTCACTCTCCTCTGCACTGCCACTATGCTGTCTTTAACCATCTCCACCAGTACCATCCTATTCCAAACCACCACGTGCCTGTTTCTCTCCATCAGGAACCTGAACTGGAGCATCTTCTTCCCCTTCCAAGTGTCTTGCTGCTTGCATGGCACTATTTAACTCTTCACTCAGCTGTTGCCTGAAATGAGTTACTCTGTGACTGTCCATGGCTATATGAAGGATCTCACATTTCAACCTAGGGTCCAACATGGTTGCAAACATGTGGTGGCAGTTATCCATGACTGTGTCAAACCTTGCGTCAAGTTCTGCATCAAACTAATTAACAAGCTCAATGAATTCTTGTGTACTCATTGTATTGTAAGCCAAAAAGCATTGTAACAATCATTTGAGAATATGCACAGCTGGGATAACGTGACTAAGTAAGGCTGTGGTTGCACTTAGGTTATGTGTACTCCTCTCAAATGGTGCAAGAACCTTCACCATGCCCTCAAGAACTAACCAGTCATGATGTCCTAGGACCCCTCCCATGTCTGCCTCCATAGACATTTTGTGTAGTGCCCGCTTTTGCTCCAAAAGTCATGAAAGCATCAAGTATGAAGAATTCCACCAAGTGCTAACATCTTGTATTACCCAATGCTAGGGCAGCCCAAGGTGTTCCTGAACTTCTCGTAATTTGTTAGTGGTTTTTAGGAGATGATGGAAGGTTTGATACCTTTTATTGGACCAACAAGTGTCTTGTACAAAGATAGAATTATACACAAGCTTTCGGGGCCTCACAGGTCCCTTCTTCAGGTGAATAGCAAAACTGAGCAACATAAGCAGTATTTATATCCACTGTGGAGCAAATAAAAATCAGGAAGTGATGTAGGAAGGTGATAAAGGGGACTAAAGATGAAAGTCTTTAAGAGGCAAAGTATAAAATGAGAAGAAATGGGGAGGGGGCCAATTAGGAACAGATCAGTAGGAGATGAAAGGAAGCTAAAGGGAAGACAAAGGCACACCGATAGCATCTCAGACATTTTCTCTTTCAAAATCTGGTTTACTTCAGAAATTAAACATTTTGGCTGATTATGCTGAGGGATTCAAACTTAAGATTAATGCTGCTAAGAGCCAAGTATTGGTGTTTGACTCTAATCGCACTCATAAATCATGGAAGGTGGGGTCTCAGGTCCTTAATACTGTACCTCAATATACATATCTGGGCTTAATTTATCATGGAATGGTAAATGGTCAAATCAGTCCAGGAATTTAAGAATTAGGTTAAAACAAACTGGCGGTTCACTTGGATGTTTCAACAGAAAATATGGAGGAAATACAATTAGACCACTTTTATTGGCAATAAAAGCAAAATATTATGCCCAGGCTTCATTCAATAGTGAAATATGGTCTGTCACTAATGATGATTTACTGGAGACTCCCTTAAATAATTTACTGAGATCCAGTTTGGGTCTCAGTAAGTCGGTTCCTGCTTCAATTCTTGGAGCAGAACTGGGTTTGACAAAACTGAGTGCAGTTTATGTAACTAGAAAAGTAAACTACTGGATTAAGCTGCTTCATTAAAATTCCAATCGAATAGCCCATTCAGCGTTGTTAGAGAAATATTCAAGGTTGAAACTATGGCATTTACAGTTTAATTGGCTTGGAAATCTTCAAGATTCTTGAGGCTAAGGCCCTGTCAGACTAGGCTTTAAGTAGCGTTACTGGTGCCTGCGTTACCCTTACTCTAAGCAGTTCGTCAGACCTTAACAGTTTATTTATTATTTAGTTATTTTTTTGTTAACCGGTAAGTGCACTAGACAAATTCTGCCTATTTTCAGGCACCACCCTGGGGAGGGGATATAGATGAATGCCAACTGACTTTGAACCAGATTAAACTGTTGGTGGTATTTTTAGTGAATGAGGAAATTTGGCCAGGACACCGGGGAAATTCCCTACTCTTTTCGATAAGTGCCATGGGATCTTTAACATCCACCTGAACTACCACCAATCCAGGCAGATGGGACCTCGGTTTAACGTCTCATCCGAAAGACAGCACCTCAGAAGTGCAGCACCCCTCTCATGCTGCACTACAGGGTCAGTATTGGGATATTAACCCAAGTGTCAGATGTGGGAACTGAACCCACAGCCCTCTGATCTCCCGGCCTCAGAGGCGAGTGTGCTACCTACTGAGCCACTGACCCAGTTAGTTTAAATAGCATTCTTTAAACCATTTTTAAAACCACCAAAGAGCAGGTCTTTAGCACAGTTGCTGAAACGTTACCTGTTTTTTTTCTTCATTTTGAGGAGTAGTGCGGATGGGTGAGCGAAGTGTGTTCTGTAAAATGTGTCCTCTAGCGATCCACAATGCACTGCTTTCCTTCCCAGAGCATAGCGCGATATGATGGCATGTGCGCATGGTGCCTACCAGGAAGTACACGCAGTGCAAACAGCGCTGAGCGGGAAAGTTTAAATACCCTCCTCTGTGCAGTTCAGTACAACCACACTACATCATGAGTGATCGTAGCACAAGTTGGCCTGAAGAGGCCACTAAACTCCTGCTTGATTTTTGGTCACAGGAGTGTGTACAAGAGGAGTTAAACAGTTTCAGGAGAAATACAGTAGTATACCAGAAGGTGGCTGAGTATTTATTTGAAAATGGAACTGAGTGGTCAGCCAAACAGTGTTGAGATAAAATAAAGCAGCTAAAGGTCAGGTATCATAAGGTGAAGGACAGCAATCGCCGATCTGGTGGTCGTCGTGTTGTATGTCCATTTTTTGACCAGCTTGATCGTATATTGGGCATAAAATCCACATCTGATCCACTGCACGTCCTTGAAAGCAGTGAACTTGAAACAGAGGTTGACCCTCCTGACCCTGAACTTGATGTAGATGACTACCCTGTCACTGAGCTTCCAGAATCAGGTGTGTTGCCATTTGCTCCATTATGTATGCCTCCCCCCCCCCAAAAAAAAAAAACAGTATACCAACTCAACATATGCTAACCTTATTTATTGCAGATGTTGATCAGGCTGCCAAGTCATCCGTCAGCTTAGATAGTGAGTTTGCTGGTGAGGGCACATCAAGCCCATGTGGAACATCTAGCAGCAGCACTGCATCCTCTGATGTGAATGCTGCTCGGCACAAGCGGACATCCAACAGTGAGCCACTATGCAACCTCAGAAAGAAGAAGGTCAGTCGGATGCAGGAGCTTGCTGAAGTAGTCTTCGAGCCCACTAGGAAAATGCTGATGGAGCAACAACAGGAGCTGATGGCCATGGAGAGGGAGAGGGTCAGGGAGGAGAGGGAGATGGAAGAAAGGTTCCGTAGGCAGGAGGCAGAGCAGAATGCAGAGTTTTTCAGAAATATGTTAGCGCTACTGTCTGGCCATTATCGTCCTCCTATTGTGGCAGCACAAAATACACAAACATGTACACCTTCACAGGTTGAAACTATTGCAAGTCATAGCCATGAACCTGGAACATCAGGTGGTATTGCTCCCACTCCACAGTGTGGTGGCAGTGCATTGTCCTTTCCTTATGCGGCAACTACACCAGTACCCACTTTTGGTAATCCCACCCCATTATCGTCAGCACAGGCATCACTGAGTACTGCCCCATGCAGGCGGTCAGCACAGGCATCACTGAGTACTGCTCCCATGCAGGCGGTCAGCACAGGCATCACTGAGTACTGCTCCCATGCAGGTGGTCAGTACTGCATCACTGAGTACTGCCCCATGCAGCGGTCAGCACAGGCATCACTGAGTACTGCTCCCATGCAGGCGGTCAGCACAGGTATCACTGAGTACTGCTCCCATGCAGGTGGTCAGTACTGCATCACTGAGTACTGCTCCCATGCAGGTGGTCAGCACAGGCATCACTGAGTACTGCTCCCATGCAGGTGGTCAGCACAGGCATCACTGAGTACTGCTCCCATGCAGGTGGTCAGCACAGGCATCACTGAGTACTGCTCCCATGCAGGTGGTCAGCACAGGCATCACTGAGTACTGCTCCCATGCAGGTGGTCAGCACAGGCATCACTGAGTACTGCTCCCATGCAGGTGGTCAGCACAGGCATCACTGAGTACTGCTCCCATGCAGGTGGTCAGCACAGGCATCACTGAGTACTGCTCCCATGCAGGTGGTCAGCACAGGCATCACTGAGCACTGCTCCCATGCAGGCGGTCAGCACAGGCATCACTGAGTACTGCTCCCATGCAGGTGGTCAGCACAGGCATCACTGAGTACTGCTCCCATGCAGGTGGTCAGTACAGGCATCACTGAGTACTGCTCCCATGCAGGCGGTCAGCACAGGCATCACTGAGTACTGCTCCCATGCAGGCGGTCAGCACAGGCATCACTGAGTACTGCTCCCATGCAGGCGGTCAGCACAGGCATCACTGAGTACTGCTCCCATGCAGGCGGTCAGCACAGGCATCACTGAGTACTGCTCCCATGAGGTGGTCAGTACAGGCATCACTGAGTACTGCTCCCATGCAGGTGGTCAGCACAGGCATCACTGAGTACTGCTCCCATGCAGGTGGTCAGCAGGCATCACTGAGTACTGCTCCCATGCAGGCGGTCAGCACAGGCATCACTGAGTACTGCTCCCATGCAGGCGGTCAGCACAGGCATCAGTGAGTACTGCTCACATGCAGGTGGTCAGTACTGCATCAGTGAACAACATGAATGGTGCTGGTGTAGTGGCTTCACGTGCTGGACAAGCTGCCCATATATGTGATGCTATGTCACAATCTACACACAGTGACATGGGACAACATTACAGCACTAACCATGATCGTACTGGTACTTTTTTCCATGGTGGTTTCACACAGGCCTTAATGGGTGATGATGTTACTTGGACAACCTTGTAGGTATGGGTGTCTGTACACTGATAAGGTTCTGACAACATGTGTGCCTCTGACTGCATGATGAGTGATACAGCACCTTGTTGTTCTGGCAGTAATGACAAGTACTGCTCTTGAGCAATCAGTCAGAATACATGGCTAACTTTCTACTGTTAATGTTAGTTCAAACAACATGAAGTCTTGCTATATTATGACAATTGCAGTTTGTCCCACCATTAGAACTGCTCCAGAGGTGAAAGAGTTAACTTCCATGCCAGGCATGGAGCTTAGAGCGCGAGCTCGGTTAGAGAAGCTCTGTCTGGATAATTTCAAACTGAAACTGTCAGATTCTTTACTCCGCCTCACTGAACAGTCGCTCCGGAGATTTCTCCTACTGCTCGGTTCATTTCTCGGTTTAAACAGTTTTTCTCGAGTTAAATTCAACATGATTATTATTATTTTAACCAAACCGATCGGTTCAAGCTCTGTCTGTGGTATTGTAAGTAATAGACAGGTTTATTTCTGTGTGGAACTTGTAAATGTTTATCGGTTGGTTCGAACCGATCAGGTTATTTAAAACTTTATCTTCAAGCATTTAAAAGCTTTTAAGTGCGGTTCCAGTTCTTATCGGTTCTAAAAAGCGTATTTCATTACGTTTTTCCACGACCCATGACACGGTTGGGAACCGATAAGAGTGTCTTGCCTGGCACTGCCGTTTAAAGGGCAAGTTTTTGGTTAGGCTGGCATTATGTCTGAGAAACCCAAAAGAAAAACCAGGCCCACTGGGTTTCAACACTGTAGTGTCTGTGGGGAAGGCTTTGCCAAGGCTGACCCACACACCACATGTGTATATTGTCTGGGGTTTGACCACCTCAATTCAGACTGCCAGATTTGTAAGAACTTCCCTGCAGCCACCCTGGATAAGAGAGTTGGCAGGCTCAGGGAACGAGAGTCCAAAAAGTCCGCTGACCCGGATGGCCAGCCCGGTGCGGTATCAACCGAACCGGAGGGAGTGCCCTCTGACCAGGGCGAGACTTCCTCGGGCAAACATAAAACTGACTCTGAGGAGCCAGTTTCAGCAAAGAAAACTAGAAAATCAGCAGGTGTGGAGTCAAAAATTCCTTCTCCAACTGTTGCAGAGATAGCTAAAGCAATACAAATTGTCCAGTCAGTTTCTCCGGTTCTGTCCGAACCGCCTCTGTCTGGCAAAAGGTCAGATTGGCCGGTTCCACTGGTTCAAGAATATGATATAGAAGAGTTTTATGAACCAGAGGAGGGGAGGATGATTATGAACAGTGTGAATGTGACTTTGAGAGTCTGGAGTGCCCATTGAACCGACATCTCCCAGACAGACCTTTAGAATCTCCCCCTATGCTTTCTGAGTCCCCTTCTCACTTTCTGTTTTATAAAAAGGTTGCTGAAACCCTCCAGCTCCCATTGGAGGAAGCTGTGGATGAGCAAGAGGAACCTGACTTTGTAGAGATGATGGATATCCCAGAGTCCAGGAGATTGTCTATCCATTTATATAAATCATTTAGGAAACAAACAATAAAAATTTTAAAAGCTCCTAATTCTGTGCCTCCTGTGGACGAAAAGATGGACAGGAGGTACACTTTGTCAGGTCCTGATACAGAATTTCTTTCACAGCAATGCAGTCATGTTGGAGTAGTTCAGGCTGCAGCCTGTGATAAAGCTAATATTCCCTTGGCTTCACATCCTCCTGACAAGGATTCCAGGAAGATTGATGCCATGGCTAAAAAAACAATACATGGCAGGGTCCTTGGGACTCAGACAAGCAAATTACATGGCTTATGTGGCAAGATACCAAAAATCTAGATGGGACACTGTCATGACTTTGGCCAGACAGGCCCCTGGCCAGCTTGCTAAGGAGCTGGAGCAGGTGGCTGCTGATGATGAGGCATCAAGGTGCAATTCCATGCTGCTGTGGATTCTAATGATGTATCCTCTAGAGTCATGGCTACATCTGTGGCCTTTCGTAGATTGAGCTTGGCTCAGGTGTACTAGTTTGTCACAGGATACCCAGACTAAGGCTATGGATTTTCCTTGGTAGGAAATTCTCTGTTTGGGGAGCAGACAGAGAATTATATGAAGAAAATGGATGAATATAGAACAACATAGGAGTGCACAAGCCAAGAGCTGGCAAGCCACTCCTCAGAGGCAGACCCCCCGGGTAGAAGTAGGCCTTTTCACAGGCCTTTTTACCAAACCCAGGCCTCCTCTTCGGCTTATGCTCAGAGGGGGTTCTTCAGAGGGAGAGGCAGATGGGGTGCAAGCAGGCCTGCTCTTACCCCTCAGCCTAAAGCTCCTGCCAAACAGGCACCCTGATGGGGTGCCCAGGGCCGGTTCTCCATTACCTGTAGGGGGCAGGCTAGCTACTTCGCTCAGGACTGGGAGTCTTTAACATCAGACAAGTGGGTCCTGGAAGTAGTAAGCCAGGGTCTGATCTCAGCTTCAAAAATTTCAAAGATGAGAATCAGATCTTTCCACCTGCAAACCCTCTAGAGACCTTTGCCTTAGAAACAGAAGTCTCAACCCTCCTGGCTCTCAGAGCTGTAGAAAGGGTTTCTCCCTTCACCAGGGCAGGGGTCTGTACTCCAGGTACTTCCTTACCCCAAAAAAGACAGGAGAATGGCGGCCCATTCTGGATCTAAGATATCTGAACAAGCACCTTTTAAAACCAAAATTCAAAATGGTGACTCTGGCAATGATTTTACCTTCTCTAAGGCCAGGGGACTGGCTAGCTTCCCTGGACCTCAAGGATGCCTACTTCCATGTTCTCATCAGAAGCTCCCACCGAAAGTACCTCAGATTCAAACTACCCTCGGGCCATTACCAGTTCAGAGCAATGCCCTTCGGCCTTACCTCTGCCCCAAGGGTATTCACAAAATGCCTGGCAGTAGCAGTTGCTCATTTAAGAAGGCAAAAGATTGCCATCTTTCCCTACCTAGGCGACTGGCTCATTTGTAGGTCAGTCTCCAGACCAGTCAAATCACACCTGCAAGTTACCAGCAGCTGCTCACCTCTCAGGCTTTCTTCTCAATCTTCCAAAGTCAGTTCTGGAACCTGTCCAGGTACTCACCTTTATAGGTGCAGAATTGGACACAAAGCAGGCCAGAGCCTTCCTGCCCCTAGAAAGGGCAAGGACCCTAGTGGCCCTGGCCTCCTCCTTCACTCTGCAGGTCTCTCGACCAGCAAGGCACTTCCTACAGCTCTTAGGACACATGGCTGCTTCCACAGCTGTAGTGCAAGGAGCAAGATTTCAGATGAGGGACATTCAGTTCCACTTGGGAGCCTTTTGGTCTCAAAGAAAAGATCCTCTTTCCAAGTTGATCCCAGTGACTCGAACCCTGATCCAGGCCCTTCAGTGGTGGCAGGATCAGAGCAATCTGAGACTAGGGGTCCCCTTCACCCCTCTATCTCACTCCTTGACCCTTACTACAGATGCGTCCCTTCTGGGATGGGGAGCTCACATGGCGACCTCTCCACCCAGGAGTGTGGTCCCCTCAGGAATCTCTGCTTCATCAATCTGCTGGAACTCAGAGCTGTTTTTCTAGCTCTTCAGGTGTTTCTGCATCTGTTCAGAACAAAGTGGTACAAGTCAGAACAGACAACACCACTACAATGTGGTACATCAACAAACAAGGGGCACTCAGTCTTGACCTTGTGCACCCAGGCATGAAGGTTGTGGTCTCGTTTATTCCCTGAACACTTCCCTCATAGCAGTTCACCTCCCAGGAAAGGACAATGTCCTGGCAGATGCTCTCAGCAGGATTTCCCAGGGCCTTCACGAATGGTCACTGGATCCCAGTACTGGGGATAGTTTTTGCCAGATGGGGCACCCTCAGATAGATCTTTTGCAGCCCCAGACAATCACCAACTTCCACTGTTTTGTTGCAGGCCCCAGTGATGGGCTCAGTCCCCTGGATGCCTTTCTCCTAGATTGGGAAGGAAGTTTCTTATGCCTTCCCCTTCCTCTCCTATTCAAGGTGCTAGTCAAAATCAGATCCCAGCCCTGCAAGATGATTCTGATTGCTCCAGATTGGGCCAGGCAGCCCTGGTACCCACTCCTTCTGTCCTTAGCAGTCCATTTTCCCTGTGTCTCCCAGGAATCACAACCTGTTAACTTGTGCCCAGGGGAAGTTTGGTATCAAATCTCAAATCCCTCAACCTCAAGGCCTGGCTCTTGAGAGTTAAAATTGCTGACTATACCTTTCTCAAGGTGTTCGAAATCCTGAAGGCTTCTAGGAAGCCTTCCACTAGGGCTACTTATAACTCTAAATGGAAAAGGTTTACCATATGGTGTTCTGGGAAGCATATTTCCCCGGAATCTGCTGATTTGCCCATTGTTTTGGATTATATGGTCCATCTTAATTCTTTGGGTTTGAGACCAGCTACCCTGAAAGTGCATTTGGCAGCTGTCTCTGCTTTTATTTCAGCAGGAAAGCCCTCTTCTCTTTCCACTCACCCTGTATTTTCCAAGTTTTTCAAAGGATTACTTCATACTAATCCACCTTTCAGGAACCCTGCCCCTGCCTGGGATCTTAATGTTTGCATTGCTCAGCTGATGCAACCCCTTTGAACCTCTGTCTCGGCAGAGCTGAAGTATTGACTTGGAAAACTGTTTTTCTAGTAGCCATCACTTCTGCCAGAGCATGATGAGTTACAAGCTTGTCAGTGGAGACGACTTTATTTCCTTTCACAGGGATAAGGTAGTCCTTAGGACTAACAGGAAATTTTTGCCTAAGGTGGTTTCAGATTTCCACCTTAATCAATCTATTTCCCTTCCAGTGTTCTTCACTGATCATTCCTCCTCTGGTTAGAGGAGGTTGCACAGCTTAGATGTTAAGAGGGCCCTAAGTTACTATATAGAGTGTACCAAGGGTCACAGGTTCGAATCCCTCCAACTATTTCTCACTTATGGTGAGGTTGGGAAAGGGAAACCTGCCACTAAGAGATCCATTGCCAGGTGGATTGTCTCTTGTATCCAATTTTGTTATCAAAAACTGGGAAAGATTCCCCCTTCAGGCCTGAGGGCTCACTCTACCAGAGGTACAGCTGCGTCTCTAGCTGCTGCTGCCAGAGACATCCCTATCTTAGAGATATGTCAAGCAACTACTTGGAAAACGGTACACACTTTCACCAAGCATTACTCCCTGGATATCCAGGCTAGGAGGGATGCTCGGTTTGGCACAGCCGTGCTTCAGAGCCTATTCCCTAAGTAGGTTCAGTCCCTCCTCCATGGAGGTACTGCTGTGTAGTCTGCAATTGTCATAATATAGCAAGACTTCATGTTGTTTGAAGAAAAAATTACTCACCTTAGTAATGTTGTTTCTTCTAATGGAGTCTTGCTATATTATGACTTCCTTCCCTGCCTGCCCCTCTCAGAACCTCTGTTTTTGGGATGTGGGTGGGTAGTGCAGTGTTGGCACTTAGTAGATGACTGCCTTGTTGTTTTCACCCCTCCTTTTTTGGGGTGACTTGGTGTTATGTTTTCATTTGTTGGGTCTCCTGACTTGAGTCTTTGTTTTGGGACCAAAGAATGTGTTCTTATGTTTAGTAGCCAGTTGGCTAGTGTAGGTTTACAGCTTCCACACAGGACCTCAGTGAGTTTAGCTCCTAAAGATCTGACGGTTTGAGTTTGAAGAACAGACAGAGTTTCAACTGAGCTCGAGCTCAGCGTTCCATGCCTGGCATGGAAAGTTAACTCTTTCACCTCTGGAGCAGTTCGAAGGTTGTGACTCACTGCATATGTCATAATATAGCAAAACTCCATTAGAAGAAACATTAGTAGGTGAGTAATTTTTTCCTCAGCCCTAGCTCTGCTTGCATAGGTCCACCTCTGTGCACCCCCCCAGTGCATTTCCCATATTATTCTCTACTTTTTTCCCAGCTCTGTCCAATTGATGCCCCTTGAGGGCCCCATCCCTTGCACTTTTGACTCCCTTGCCTTAGCCTCTCAAATCATAGACACCTCGCTGCTTCCTCCCCTGGGCCCAGGCTCCTCTAATACCTTACCCTGATGTGTCCCCAAAGGGTCCCTCCCGTTTCCATCCAGTGTCCCTGCACTCGGGAGATCATTCTCAGTGCCTCCCAACTTCCTTTCCCCTGCTTCCCTCATTGCTGGCTCCTCAAAGTCATTCTCCTCCATTACTTCCTCTACTAGTAGATCAAGGGGCACAAATCTGTTTCCTTGCTCTGTTTCCATGCTACCTTTTTTGCTGCCATATGAAGTCTGTCCCCGAATCACAGATATCTGTCTTCCTTTACTTAGTTCTACTGCCTTCCATGCCTCCTTTTCCCTAGCTGCCTCCTTTCTCATGGTTCCTCATCTCACCTCTAAATTTGCAATATTCCTCCTCCCATGCCCTGTTGCTTCCACTTGTCCCCCTCCCTCCCTGCCTCCTTCCTCCAAGCTTCTGCATTCTCAAACCTTTTCCCCAGACCCCCAGTGCATCCCCTACTCCCTCCCTCCCTCTCCATCCCCAGCTTATACTGCTCAGTGATTGGCCAACAAGTCTCATGAGATCTTAAAACTCCATAGGAAAGACGATCCAAATACCGCTCGACAGGTTAATTATTCGGTATTCGGGTTATGAATACCTAATAGTATATTATTTGTGATATTTGGAATTTAATATTCATTACTCGCACACCCCTACAAGAGACTCTGATCTTGTTTAGATTGAATTTCTAAGTAGTCTGTGCCAAGTGAGATTCATATCCCATTTATGGGGGTGGAGGGGAGATTCTGACAAGATGGACCTCCTTCTGACCATAAATTACTATGTTATGTTACTATCTTTTCTCTTTTGCAAAATGCAGGATTTCAAGTCCCAGAATACTATGTGAAGTTGTTCGTAAAAGGAGAAACTCACAGCTGTGATTCACTGAGCAGGAGCACGACCACAGACCAGCATCCCTCTATAGAAAGTATCAACCCCAGTAAGTAGATGGTTTGGGAAATGGGCTGTTTAATGATGACCTCAAATTTTTGCACCTTAATAACTTTAGCGCTGTTAATTGCTTAAAATCTTGCATGCATGGTCTGAGTGGCAAGTTCGTAAGACTTGGCAAGTTTCTTTGTGGGTGCCCATCTGGATTCCAAGATCCAGAATTAAAAAAAAAAAAAACCTTTAAAATGCACTTTTTTGCCATTTATTCGTTCACCAGTGCGGCAAAAAATGGTTTTGAATAATGTTTCAAAATTTTCAGGGCAGAAGCGTCGTGGCCCAAGGGTATGCCTTTCAAAGGTTTTGTGAAAAAATATTCAATTGGTTCTCAAGTAGTAAGGTTTTGAAATTTGGCTTCTGAGCATGCTTAGTAGGGTTTTTGAGATAATCCTCTGATAGGAAAGAAGAATTTTACTTTCACAAGTAAATGTATTTTTCTTTCGGGAGAAAACAATTGTACTGTTGTGAGTCTGAGCCATAACAACTTTGGCGCCATTATATGAAATTGCATAATACCTAGGGTTGCCAAGTTCTTATGATTTGACAAGTTTCATGATGGCCACTTGTCCAGATTTAGAGATACAGAGTGTGTAAAAATAAAAAAAAAAAATGAGCATTTTTATGCTTGCATCTAGAGCAAAAATGGTTTGGAATTTTGTTCCGACATTTATAGAGTCGAAGCAGCTCAGCCGAAGGAGTTGCCTTTTGAGGATTTCATGAAAAAAAATATGAATCGGTTCTCCAGTTATAAGGTTTTAACAGTTTGGCTTCTCTGCATGGGTTGAGTGGGTACTTTAATGTTAAACCCTGATTTTTGCATCTTAACAACTTTGGTGCCACTGCTGTTTGACAAAATTGCACGAAATTCTGCATGTGTGGTCAGGTGCCATCTTCTTTGGATTAAGCAAGTTTTGGCTTGTCAAGATTCTAAGGTACGGGGAGTGTAAAAATTTTTTTTCCTTATCTCTAGAGCAAAAACTGTTTTGGAATTGTGTTCTGAAATTTTCAGGGTAAAGTGCCTTTTGAAGATTTTGTGAAAACATATTAGTTGGTTCCTGAGTTTTAAGCAGCATTCATTTCAGAGTGGGGAACTGGGACAGTTGCCACACAGTATTTTTTTTGTTTGTTCATTTTTATCTTTTTTCTTACCTCACTGCTGACCAGCTCCCATCTCCCAGTCTTCCTAGCCCTGTCACCTCGACATCCTCTGGGACTTACCTTTTCTGCTATTCCCAAGGGCTTACCCACCTAACAGGGTTGTTGGGGGGGGGGGCCCTCAAGTTTCAGTGGAAACAGGAGCTGGTTCACATGGATGTGCATAGATAACTGGGTGCGGAACCTATGGGAAACCAATGCCTTCCTGCCGGTTGGCACTTTTTCCGTTTTCCCCCCAATGTGGAGGAATTGGTGTGCAATGATGCCAGTCACCATACTGTGCATGATCCTGTATGCAGCACACCAGGCATCTGTCCTGTTTCTGCTCCTCCCTTGTGTAGTCCCGGTGTGCTGAGTCCCAACTGCTGCTAGGGACCAGGATAATGCCAGGCACTCATTCCCATTCCCACCCCTCACAGGACGAGGACAGCAGTCCCTGGGATGCTCAATCCTTCTCACCCCGGCCTACCCCATGACTCCCAAGCTTTTTTCCAAACCCAGGTCATTGGTGCCACTAGTGGTAGAGGTATTGCGGCCGGCATTGCCACCCTATTTTTAATTTTGACCCTCCTTTTCTTCTACCATGGGGACAACCTGCTCACTGCTGTTCTATGAATCTGGCCTCAGTTTTACAATGTGACCCATTATTTTTGTCATTTGACCAGTACTGTTTATATCAATTGGCTCAGTATCACACATAGATAACTATCTGAAACAAATAAGGTTTAAAAAAAAATCTTGCTTCTGAGCATGCTCAGTAGGGTTTCCAGGATAATGGTTTCTTATTGTACAGGTGTGAGTGCCATCATCTTGGTTTTTTGTTTCTTCATTTGGGCAAACAATATTTCTAGAAACACGTAAAAATAATTCCTTTTCAGAAAACAAAACTCCTAAGCCTAGGCAAACGAGATCCCATTTAGCTAGATTCTGAGGTTTGCTTAAGGAAAAATGACCCACAAATATGTTTTCTGGACACCACAAAAATCTTTTGTCACCAGTTTGGTAAGGGTTATGATTCTTGTGTAGTGAGCACAGAAATCTCTGTTCTTGAGAAAGTGCAAACAAAGAATCTTGTAGACAAACAATTCTTTGTTCACAACATAAAAAAGTGCAGTGAAAGAATTTTTTGTCTGTGATATAAAAAAGTGCTAACAAAGAAATCTTTGTTTGCAACATAAAAAAGTGAACAAAGAATTCTTTGCTTGTGACATAAAAATGTGGACTTTGTACCTCAAATCAACTGTTACTCATAACTCGGTCATTATTAAAAATTGTTTCACCACATTTTTAATAATCTTACTAGCTAAGGCATATACCTTAAAAAGAGTGTGAGCTGCTTAACCTGGGGCTGTACATGGGAATGGGGGTGGCTAACCCTGTAGATAAATATCTTTCCAAGCAAAAAAGAGATTCCTAGCACTCGGGGTAAGAATGTGCTGTATAAAATTACCAAAAACTCAAAAATGATAGCATGTTAAGCAAAACATCTTCTGCGGCAAATGAAATGCATTCACATATTTCATATAATATGTGCCAAACAGGTTTACATCAAAGTTCCATAAGAAAACTGCAGTTTGCAATACAGCTTCATCTTGTATGGTAAAATGAATAAATAGAAATGTGAAAAGAAAGTGCAGTTCTGTTGCTGACAAATCTTCCTATTGCTGTTAAATCTTATTATCGCTGTTAAATCTTCCTATCGCTCTGTGTTGTGGCTACAGCTCCCATGTGCAAACCGAAATTAAGGTGCAAAAAATGCATTTACATTGCTCTGTGCTGCTCAGATAAGGCAGTCTTTGCCCATGCCACAAAAAGATCCCAAGGCTTCACTCCTCTCGAGCTTCATCAGGGGGGCCTTAGATGAACACAGTGGGTGAGAACTATCACTTCGACCTCACACTGTGTTTTTATGTTGTAATGCCATAAAAAGATTTTAAATGTCAGATTGCAAGTCCTATGGATGTCATGGAGGCTGAAAATATAAGCTCTGAGAATTTAGGACATAAATATTGAAAAATCTGATTTGCATTGTGATGCAGTTCTGCTAGTACTGAACTCATGTAATGCTGGACTACAGGATTTGCGTAGTGGACATAGGACCTTACGCAAATTGTGAAGATGCACATAACCATGGAGTAAGGGATTTGCATGGGGGCTAAAGTGCACTATTCAAACTGTACACACCAAACTGCTCATATATACATTAAGCTAACATATGTAAGGCTGCTGTGAGGTATTTGCTTAGGGGTCCCTACGCAAATCGTACATCAATGTAATACATGAGAAGGGCAGTGCTTTTGGACCCAGAAGTGGGCTGTACTTTGGATTTCTATCTGCTTCTGCAGCCAGAAGTGGCTGTATATGTCTTGCAGTATGCAAGTGCATCTGTGGTTGCAGAAGCACTGGCCCTGCAGAAGTACTGTTGTAATTAGAATTTATTAACTTTCCCGAACAAATGAAATTCATTGCAAAATTCTGTGTTGATGCACCAGTTAGAGTTCAGCTTAATGCTAAAAAAAGAGTAAAATGTGGTATTAAGGTTTTCAGACTTTAACCCCCACCCACCAAGCAGCAAAGGACAAGACAAGTAACTACAGGCAGCCATTATCAGATAGGACAGGGATGTGGTGTAATTTGGGTATCATGGATTTGTATTGGCAGTGGCTTGTGCTTCTGCAGCCCAAAGTGGGTGTGCATGTCAGACTGTGTAGACAGATAGATTTATACAATAGTATGTGAAAGTCCTGTAACCTCATTGATCAAAACATGTCACATGACCATGGGTAAATCCTGCATAACCCATGGCTGAGGAATGGCATTTATAAAAAACATAATTAAACACATTTTAAATTTTACACATGGGTCTATTGTATAATCATAATAAGGCACTCCAGGGTGTGAGATATTGGGTGATTTACCCACTTCTTGTGTGGTTAAGTCACTCGGCTGTGTCTCATGACACGCCACACAAGGCATGGGTAAATTCTCAATAACCCACACCCTGTTGTGCCTTCTTGCTTAAAGATAGATTTGTGGCTGCAGAAGCTCCACTTCTGCAGACAGAAGTAGTGTTGTAATTTGAGTATTGTAGATTTGTATCTGCAGCCAAAAGTGAATGTGTATGTCTTGCACTGTGCATGAGTATCTGTGGTGCAGACGCTCTGGCCCACAGTGGCTCATGCTTCTGCAGACAGTAGTGCTGTGATTTGATTATCAAGGATTTCTATCTGCAGCCAGAAGTGGGTGTGCATGTCTTGCAGTGTGCATGTTTATTCAAGGCTGCAAAAGCACTAGACCCTGATCATGGATGTCTTTAGTGTCCTCTGAAAGCAGTTGTATATTGTTTGTCTTATTCGATGATGGCTGTCTGTAGTTGCTTGTGTGGTCTTGTCCTTTTGGTACTGGGGAGAAGTTAGGGATGGAAACCCTAATGCCATGTTTCCCTACTTTTATGGTGTTTAGTTTAGCTTGAGTGTTGGAATGAGGATGATCAAGAATCCCATCAGTGCCTTGCCTAGTGGGACCAGCCGATGGTGCACTGCACCACTATGTGGAAGACACAGGATCAAGACTCGATCCAGATTGTCCTGCTTGTAGACAGCTGGTGGTGCACTGCACCACTACCTGAGAGAGACTTGGGATTGAGACATGATCCAGAATCCCCCGCTCAGGGCTGGCTGGTGGTGCATCGCACCACTACATGTGAGAACCAGGATCGAAACTTGATCTGAAGTCCTCTTCCCAGAGATGGTTGTTGGTGCTCTGTGCCACTCCATGGGAGACCCGGGATCAAGACTCACTCCAGAATCCCCCACTCAGTCAGCTGGTGGTACACTGCCCCACTATGTGAGAGACCCGAGATCGAGACATGATCCAAACTCTCCCACCTGGGGATAACTAGTGGTGCACTGCACCACTATACGGGAGACCCAGCACTAAGACTCAGTCCAGATTTCCCTGCCCAAGGGCAGTTGGTGGTGCACTGCAGCACTACATGGGAGACCCAGGATCAGAACTCAGTCTAGAATCCCCTGGCCAGTGAAGGCTGGTGGTGCACTGCATCTCTATATTGGAAACCCAGGATTAAGACTCAATCCAGACCCCCCCTGGGCTGGCAGGTGGTGCACTGCAGCACTACATGGGATACTGGGGATCAAGTCCTGATTGAATCTCCCCTGCCCTGGGTCAGTGGGGCCAAAGCATGATGCAGAGATGGCATCAGGAACTTTCCCTTGGAGGGTAGGAGTAGGCATCCCACTAACACAGGACCCCCTACAGCAGGATTAGGGATAATACTGATGCTGCGCATGACCACACAATGCTGGTCACTTCCCTGCCAAAAGGAATGTGTGGCAGATGCCTCAGCTTTGGCCAGTGGGTGATGGAAGGGGCCTCTCATGCTTGATACCAGCTGCCTGCCTACCTACCTACCAACCTCCAATCTCCCCGAAAAACTCTGCCCCTCCTCTCTGCCTGCACATCTAGATATGTCTTTAATGTTCCCACCACCAGTAGGTCCAGTAGCCACTACTCAGCTGAATAGAGATTGCAGCCATAGGGAAAACAAGCCACAGAGCTGGAGGACTGTGTAGGCTGCAGCTCAGCATAGGTGATGCAGAGGGGAAGTTGGAGTGGAGGACCATGCAGAAGGGAACAATAGATGGGCAGTGAGGTGGCATGGGCAATGGATAAATCAAAATATTAAATAAAAAAAGTGTCCCATAGGTTCTCATCTGGGAAGGGAGGGAAGTACCACCTGCTGCTTTACTGCCACCTGGGTGACCCCAAATGGCAGAGCAGTTAGGTTGAGCAGACCTCTTTAGAATGGAAAAATAGGCTGAAGTTATAGCAGCTAGCTTACTTGCACCTCCATGTATACTGGGTTACATCCTTGGGGAGAGCAGAAAGAAAAAAATTACTCACCTTAGTAATTATGTTTCTTCTAATGGAGTCTTGCTGTATTCTGACTATTGCAGTTAGCCCCAGCACTCAAACTGCCCCGGAGAGTAGATGGTTAATTTTCTATGCAGAGCATTGAACGTTGAGCTCGAGCTTGGTTCAAACCTCTGTCTGCTGCACTTTGAAGCCCAACTGCCAGATTCTTATGAGCTATTACTAACTAACTACTATGTGGAAATTGTAAATTTTTTACTAGCCAAATGGCAACCACATATTTTGAATCCCCAAAAGACTCAAGTCAAGAAATCAAAAACCAGGTAGTGAACAACTTAAGACTGTTAAATTAATAATATAACCCACTCCCCCTCACTAAAAGTAGGGAGTACCCAAATGCACCACTGGGGTGCAACACTGCATCTGCCAGCCCACTTCCTAAAAACAGGTTCTGAGAGAGGAGGTAGGGAGGGAAGTCAGAATACAGCAAGACTCCATTAGAAGAAACATAATTACTAAGGAGTAATTTTTTCTTCAAACAACATGAAGTCTTGCTGTATTCTGACTCTTGCAGACTATCAAGCAGTACCTCCATGGAGGAGGGAATCGAACCTACCTTGGAAATAGGCTCTGCAGTACTACTGTACCAAACCGAGCATCACTCCTAGCCTGGATGTCCAGGGAATAATGCTTGGTGAATATATGGACTGTTTTCCAGGTGTCTGCTTTACATATCTCTAGCAAAGGAATATCCCTGGCTGCAGCCAGGGATGCAGCTGTACCTCTAGTTGAATGAGCCCTCAGGCCTGAGGGCGGTATTTTGCCTAGCTTCTCATAGCAGAATTGAATACAAGAGACAATCCACCTGGCAATAGTTCTCTTAGTTGCAGGTTTGCCCTTACCCACTTCCCCATAAGTGAGAAACAACCTGTGAGCCTTAGTACACTCAATGTAGTAACTAAGGGCTCTTTTAACATCCAAACTGTGTACATTTCCTTCTCCTGAAGAAGAATGATCAGTGAAGAACACAGGGTGAGGCATAGATTGGTTCAGATGAAAATCTGAAACCACGTTAGGTAAAAACCTCCTATTAGTTCTAAGGACCACCTTATCTCTATGGAATGAGATAAAATCAGGCTCCAGTGACAGAGCTTGCAGTTCACTGATACGCCTGGCAGAGGTAATAACTACCAGGAACACAGTTTTCCAAGTCAAGTACTTAAGATCTGCTGAAGATAAAGGCTCAAAAGGGGTTGCATAAGCTGAGCAATGCAAACATTAAGATCACAAGCAGGGGTAGGATCCCTAAAGGGGGGATTGGTATGAAGCAATCCCTTGAAAAATTTACAGAATGCAGGGTGAGATGACAGTGAGTAAGGCTTTCCCGCTGACAGAAAAGCAGAAACAGCAGACAAATGTACTTTTGAGAGTAGTTGGTCTGAGGCCTAGGCCATTAAGATGAACCGTGTAATCCAGAACTGTAGACAGTTCAGCAGTGTCTGGGGATATATGCTTCTTGGAACACCAAATGCTGAATCTTTTCCATTTGGAGTTTTCTGATTGCAGGCTTTCAAGAGGCTTTCAGAATATCCAGAACCCCTTGGGACAGATGCAAATCTGCAAACTCTAACTCTTCAAGAGCCATGCCTTGAGATTGAGCGACCTAAGATTGGGGTGCCAAATCCCCCCCTGAGAGCAGGTTAACAGGTTGTAATTCCTGGGAAGAGACAGAGGAAGATGGACTGCTAGGGACAGCAACAGGGGGTACCAAGGCTGCCTGGCCCAGTCTGGAGCAATCAGAATCACTTTGCAAGGTTATAACCTTACCTTGAACAGTAGAGGAAAGGCATATAGAAATTTCCCTTCCCAGTTCAAAATCAGAGCATCCAGAGGAACTGAGCCCAATACTGGGTGTCTGCAACAAAACAGAGGAAGTTGGTGATTGTCTGGCCCTGCAAAGAGATCTATCTCTGGAGTGCCCCACCTTGAAAAAATCACTTTCAACACCAGAGGAGGGTCCAGGGACCATTCGTGATGGTCCTGTGAGATCCTGCTCAATGCATCTGCTAGCACATTGTCCTTCCCTGGAAGGTGGACTGCTATCAGAGAGGTCTCCAGAGAATAAGCTAGGGACCACAATTTCATGGCTTCCTTGCATAAGACTGTGGACTGAGTGCCTCCCTGCTTGTTGATGTACCACATGGTGGTGGTGGTGTTTGTCCTGACCTGAGCCACCTTGTTCTGCACTGACTGAGAGAAAGCTTGCAGGGCCAGAAAGACCACCCTGCATTCCAAGAGACTGATGTGAAGAAGGGATTCCTGAGGGGACCACAGTTCCTGGCTATGAGAGCCCCTAGATGGACTCCCCACCCCAATAGAGAAGCATCCATGGTTTGGACCACAGAGTAAGACTGAGTGAAGAATGGGACTCCTTCCCTGAGGTTGCCCTGATCCTGCCACCATTGGAGAGCTGGGATTAGAGTCTGGGTCACTGGAACTAGTTTGGTTAGAGAATCTTTCTTCTGAGACCAAAAGGCCCTCAGGTGAAACTGAATGCCCCTCATCTGAAATCTGGCCCCTTGGACCACTGCTGTAGAAGCTGCCATGTGGCCCAGAAGTTGAAGGAAATGCATTGCTGGCCGAGAGACCAGAAGTTAGAATGAAGAAGCCAGCTCTACAATAGCCCTTGCCCTTTCCAGGGGAAGAAAAGCTCTTGCTTTGACTGTATCCAGCTCTGTCCCTATGAAGGTGAAGAGCTGTACAGACTCGAAAACTGACTTGGGAAGATTGAGAAGGAATCCTAGGGAAGTGAGTGACTTGCTGAGTCACTTGAAGGTCTGACTTGACTTGGTCTGGGGACTGACCCACCATGAGCCAGTAGTCCAGGTATTGAAATATGGAAATATTTTTCCTTGTTAAAAAGGCCACTACTACTGCTAGGCATTTTGTAAATACCCTTGGAGCTGACATCAGGCCGAAGGGCATAGCTTTGAACTGATAATGGCCTGAAGGAAATTCAAACCTGAGGTACTTTCTGTGGGAGCACCTGATGGGAATGTGAAAGTAGACATCTTTTAAGTCCAGAGAGGCTAGCCAGTCCCCTGGCCTTAGCGAGGAAAGGATTAGTCCCAGGGTCACCATTTTGAATTTTGGTTTTAAAGATGTTTGTTCAGGTATCTTAAGTCTAGGATGGGTCGCCACTCCCCTGTCTTTTTTGGGGGTAAGGAAGTACCTGGAGTACAGACCTTTGCCCCTGTGCAATGTAGGAACTCCCTCTACAGCCTTTAGAGCCAGTAGAGATGAAACCACTGCGTCTAAGGCAGTGGTTTCGGAGATGCTTGCAGGTGGAAAAGATCTGGCCCTCAGCTTTGGAAATTTCTTGAAGCTGAGAACCAGCCCCTGGCTTACCACCTCCAGGACCAACTTGTCTGAGGTAACAGACATCCAGTCCTGGACAAAGTAAGCAAGCCTGCCTCCTACAGGAATGGGGGAGTTGACCCAGGCTGACACATCATGGTGTCTGCTTGGCAGGAACCTTAGGTTGAGGGATGGATGCAGCCCTGCTCATTCCCCTTCTGCCTCTCCCTCTGAAGAAAGGGAGAAGAGGCCTGTGCTCGGTAGAAAGGCCTATGAAAAGGCCTGCCCCTGCCCCTAGCCTGCTGCCTTTGAGGAGTTGCCTGTCTTTCCTTGGCCTGTGCACTCCTATAGGTGGTCCTATACTCATCCATCTTTTTCATGTAATTCTCTGTCTGCTCCCCAAACAGAGAATTACCCACCTCAGGGAAATCCATGACTTTAGCCTGGGTGCCCTGTGAGAGACTAGTACAACTGAGCTAAGCCACTCTCCAAAGAGCCATAGATGTAGCCATGACTCTAGAGAACACATCACTGGAGTCCACAGCAGCATGGAACAGTACCTTAGATGCCTCAATCCCATCAGCAGCCAGCTCCTCCAGCTCCGAGGCTAGCTGGGGGAAGGCCTGCTTAGCCAGTGCCAGTACAGTGTCCCACCTGGACTTCTGGTACCTGGCTGCATAGGCCATATAATTAGCCTGCCTGAGTCCCAAGGCGGATGCCATGTACTATTTCTCTGCCATGGCATCCAGCTTCCTAGAATCTTTATCTGGGGGGTGTGAAGCCAAGGGTATATTAGCCTTATCACAGGCTGCAGCCTGCACAACCTCAACATGGCTGCATTGCTGATACAAGTACACTGTACCTGAACCTGATAAGGTGTACCTTTTGTCCATCCTTCTGTCAACAGGAGGTACAGAATTTGGAGTTTTTAAAATCTTTTGTGTCTGTTTCCCAAAAGACTTATGAAGGGGAATAGACAGTCTTGTGGACTCAGGGATGTCCATCATCTCCACATAATCAGGTTCCTCTCGTTCCTCTACAGCTTCTTCCACAGGGAGCCAGAGGGTTTCTGCCACTTTTCTGTAAAACATATAGTGGGAAGGGGACTCTGAAAACCTAGGAGGGGAAACACCAGAAGGCCTGTCTGGGGAGATGTCCAGTTCAATGGGCTCAACCAGACCTCACACACAATTGTCATTGTCATCATCATAATCTTCGACCCCTTCCAAATCTGGTTCATAGAAATCTTCAGGAGCATAATCTTGAACCAGAGGAACCAACCGAACCAAGTGCCTACCAGAAGGTGCCGGATCAGATGGAACCGGGCGAAGTGATTCTACAATCCTTATTGCATTGGCAATCTCTTCGGTGGTCGAAAAATGGGTCTCTGGAACCAAACCAGACGATTTTTCTTTTCTTTTTCTTTTTGTAGGAACTGATCCCTCAGGATCGGCTCTCCTCTTGCCCGAAGTACCACCACCCTGGTCAGAGTGCGCTCCCTCAGGTTCGGTCGGAACTGAACCAGGCTGGCCATCCGGGTCAGCAGACTTCATGGCCCTCTTATCCCTGAGTCTACCTAATCTTTTTTCCAGGGTAGACTTAGGGAAATTTTTACAGATTTGGCAGTCTGAATCGAGGTGGTCATACCGCAGACAATAAACACAGGTGGTGTGGGGATCAGCCTTAGCAAAGGCCTCCCCACACACATTGCAGTGTTGAAACCCAGTGGGCCCGGTTTTACTTTTGGGTTTCTCAGACATAGCCATCCTAACCACAAACCTACCCTTTTTATGGCAAACAACCAGACAAGACACCCTTATCGGTTTCTAACCGTGTCACAGGTATTGGAAAAAACCACAAGAAAATGCAGTTTTTTTAAAACCGATAAGGACCGGTAACCACACTCTAAATTTAAAACCAAAGACAGAACATATAAATCACTAAACTGCTGGTTCAGCTGAACCAGTCGAAAAATCATTTTTACAATTTCCACAAGTTCACTATGTCTAGTTCACTATCTAGTACTTACTGTACCACAGACAGAGATCTGAACCGAAACTTGGGAAAAATAATCGGTAAAACTGAGGACTTTAACCAACTTACGAACCGTGAGCAAAGGAGAAATCTCCGGAGCGGCCGTTCAGTTAGGCAGAGTAAAGAATCTGACAGTTGCGCTTCAAAGTGCAGCAGACAGAGGTTTGAACAGAGCTCGAGCTCAGCATTCTATGCTCTGCATAGAAAATTAACCATCTACTCTCCGGGGCAGTTTGAGTGCTGGGGCTAACTGCAATAGTCAGAATACAGCAAGACTTCATGTTGTTTGAATGAGGAAAAGAGCACATCAACTGGATAGATGATATCAGCTCTACTTCTGATGGCCACATTGATGTCCCCCCCCCCGCTCCCTGAAAAGTTTTTGCTTGCACCAGAATAGGATAGATGGTTTACACTTCCTGTGGTGCTGAACTGGAGGAAATCTGAGGAGACTTTGTACAGCGGTTTCCTTGGGGAAGCATTAGGATGAAGTTCTGAGGCTAGGCAGGACACATTTGTGCTAGAGGGAAAGAGATTCTGGTAAGGGGCAGGCAAGGAGAAAAGTACAGTATGTTAAAAAACAAACAGATAAAGGGACAATATCGTATGTACTTTGGTTTTAGGTATAACAGTAGTAATAAGGTATGGGCAGCTATACACAACAAGCCTGTGCCTGCATCCAGAGGTTTCTATGGCAACCAGGAACCTCAAGAATGAAGCTCAAGAGGTTTCCTGGTTGTCACACAGAACTCAAGATGAAGACACAGGTTTGTTTGTGTATGGATGTCCATTCATTATGTTTTATAGTGTCAGGGCATTCATGCCCATTTCAAGCACTCTGCTTCTTTTCAGTGAACTGGCGGTTAGGGAGCAGGCTCAAATTACTAATTTAACATGCAGCTATCGACTACAGCCTCAGCTGTTTCTGTAAGCTCAAGTTGAAAAAAAAAACAGTTTATAGCTTTATTCAGCGAGAAGAAAAAAGCTGTTTGGTGGCATTCTAAACAAACTGATGTCACTACTGCAGCACAAGATAATATTCCTGGCATGGATTTCCATGCACAATAGCATTTCACCATACAGCACACAGAGAATTGTGTATGAGTAATCATACATAACAAACCTATGTTTGAATCAAAAGGTTTCCATGGTAACAGGAGACCTCAAGAATGCAGCTAGAAAGGTCTCTTATTACCATGGAAAACTCAAGATTCATACACAGCCTTGTATGTATATGGTTGCTCATACACATAATCTTTTATAGTTTATGGGCAACCATATAATTAAAAGAGTAACTGAGGCACTGCTACCATCGCTCTTTCTCTCGTTAGCACTGACTAAAAGTGGCAGTTCTACTCAAAAGCGTTAACGATAGCAGCCTCAGCTTGTGAACACTGAACCGTGTGAAAGTGTTATCTGTTGTGCTGCAGTAGTGACGTCTTTATTGCAGCACAACATCATGATGTTGCTACTACAGCACAACAAGGGAATTTTAGTAATTGAATTCCATATAGAACACTGTCCCATACACTACATCAGACTTCCCTGGGCTCATTTATTATGGCTAAAAATATTCTTAAGAAATGGAAGCAAACTGAGCCACCAACCTTTGCAGAGTGGCTGCGGGACATTGCCACTAGAGTCAACTTTGACAGACTAGCATATGTCAGCAATGATAGACTGAATTCATTTCAAGATCTATGGAGATCTTATTTGAAATTCAAATAATGTAGGTTTCCTCCTAATTAACTCAAAAAGGATATTTCCTTATGTTTAAACAGTCTACTGTACCCACAATATTTAACTACCTCTACACAATGTCTGTTGCACCACACTTTTTCTGTTATAGTCTGTTGAAATTAATATTTCTGCTTTGTCAATATATCTGTTACACGTTGAAAATTTTAATAAAATATTAATTACAAAAAAACACTCTGTTGGTGCAGCAGTAACACTACTACTGCTTCTGATGTCAGGGGCTCACTGGCGGGAGGAAGACAAAGCATTTCTGAGAATGTACTTTTCAAACACCATGAAGTCTTGCTATATTATAACAATAGCAGTCAGCCACTGCAGCTGAACTGCCCCGGAGAGGAAGGAGTTAACTCCAGAGATCTGGAGTTCTACAATGGCGCTGTACCCCAAAACTCTATCTGGCGGTTTTAAATGGAAACTGTCAATTCTTTACTCCTTCACTGAACAGTCGCTCGAGATCAGCTCCTTCAGCTGGTTCATTCTCAGTTCAAGCGAGTATTTTCGGTTCATTTGAACCGGCAAAAGTTATTATTTTACCGCATTTCGGTTTAAAGCTCTATCTGGTAACCGTAAGTACAAAAATTTAAGTCTGTGTGGAAAATTAATTATCGGTTCGGTTTTGAACCGATCGGTTGATTTTTCTGTATTTTAAAGTGTGCAGTGGGTTTTAGAGTGCGGTTCCGGTTCTTATCAGTTCCTAAAAAACGGAGTATAACGTTTTTCAAATACCGTGACAGTTAGGAACGATAAGGGTGTCTTCGCTAGCACTGCCATCAAAGGGCAAGTTTTGATTAGGCTGGCATTATGTCTAGAAACCCAAAGAAAACCGGGCCCATGGGTTTCAACACTGTGATGTCTGTGGGGGCGCCTTTGCCAAGGCTGGACCCACACACCACTTGTGTTTATTGTCTGGGGCTGACCACCTCCTGTCAGACTGCCAGGTGTGTAAAATTTCCTGCAGCCACCCTGGAGAAGAGATTGGGCCAGCTCAGGGGCGAGAGGCCAAAAGTCCGCTGACCGGATGGCCAGCCCGGTCCAGTACCCACTGGACCAGAGGAGTGCCCTCTGACCAGGCGAGACTTCCTCGGCAAAGGAAGGCTGGTTCAGAGGAACCAGTCCCAAGTAAAAGACAAGGAAATCAGTAGGTCTGGAGTCCAAAATTGTGTCTCCAACTGCTGCAGAGATAGCTAAAGCCATTCAGATTGTCCAGTCACTGTCTCAGGGATCTGTAGAACCACCAACAGCTGGTAAAGGTTGGTTAGTTCAGTCCCAGTGGTTCAGGATTTTGAAGTTGAGGATTTTTATGAACCACAGGAGGGAGGAGGAATTTGATCATTATATGTGTGGCTGGGGGTCTGGGCGTGCCCATTGAACGGACATTTCTCCAGACAGACCTTTAGAATCTCCTCCTATTCTGTCTGAGTCCCCTTCTTTCTTTATTTTTTACAAAAGGTTGCAGAAACCCTCCAGCTTCCTTTAGGAGGCTGTGGATGAGCAAGAGGAGCCTGATTATGTGAAATGATGGATATTCCAGAGTCTAGGAGGTTGTCTATTCCTTTGCATAAGTCATTTAGGAAGCAAACAACAAAGATTTTAAAAATCCTCATTCTGTCCCTCCTGTAGATAAAAAATGGACAGAAGGTATACTTTGTCGAGCTCGGATACAGACTTCCTTACTGAGCAATTATGGTCATGTGGGTGTGGTACAAGCTGCAGCCTGTGACAGAGCTAATATTCCTCTGGCCTCACCCTCCTGATAAGGATTCCAGGAAGATTGATGCCATGGCGAAGAAACAGTATATGGCAGCTTCTTTGGGGCTCAGGCAGGCAAATTATATAGCTTATGTAGCTAGATATCAGAAATCTAGGTGGGACACAGTATTGCAGTTAGCCAAGCAGGCCCCGACCAGCTGGCTAGTGAGTTGGAACAGGTGGCTGCTGATGGCATTGAAGCCTCTAAAGTTCAATTTCACACTGCTGTTGATGTTAATGATGTTTCTTCTAGGGTCATGGCCACTTCTGTAGCTTCCGTAGGTTGGCATGGCTCAGATGCACTAATCTGTCCCAAGATACCCAGTCAAAGGCTATGGATTTTCCTGTAGTGGGAAATTCTCTTTTTGGGAACAAACAGAAAACTATATGAAAAAGATGGATGAATACAGAACTACCTACAAAAGTGCCCAGGCTAAGGAGAAGCATGCCATGCCACAAAGGCATGCTCCTAGAAGTGAGGCAGGCCTTTTTCCAGGCCTTTTACCAATTTCAAGCCTCCTCTGCTGTCTAGCCATGGGAGTTCCTTCAGAGGCAGGGTCAGGCGAGGCTCAAGTAGACCGTCCCCTCCCTCAGCCTAAGGCTGCTGCTACAGGCACCCTGATGAAAGCCCAGGCCGATTCTCCTGTACCAGTGGGGCAGGTTGGCCTATTTCAGCCGGAACTGGCTGTCCCTAACTTCAGGACAGATGGGTTCTGGAGGTAATAGGCCAGGGTCTGGTTCTCGGCTTCAAACACTTTCCAAAGATGAGAGCCAGGCATTTTCCACCTGCAAATCCTTCAGAAGCCCTTGCTTTGGAAGCAGAGGTTTCTGCTCTGCTGGACTGCAAAGCAGTGGAAAGGGTTCCTCCTTGCCATCAGGGCAAGGGGCTTTATTCAAGATACTTTCTTACCCCAAAAAAGACAGGAGAATGGCGGCCCATTCTAGATTTAAGATACTTGAACAAGCATCTGTTGAAACCAAAGTTCAAAATGTTGACTCTGGCAATGATATTGCCTTCCTAAGGCCAGGGACTGGCTAGCTTCCCTGGACCTCAAGGATGCCTATTTTCATGTTCTGATCAGGCCTTCTCACAGAAAGTACCTCAGGTTCAGACTGCCCTCAGGCCACTACCAGTTCAGGGCAATGCCCTTGCTACCTCTGCGCCAAGGGTATTCACAAATGTCTCGCTGTAGTAGTGGCTCGCTTAAGAAGGCAAGGAGTTGCTGTGTTTCCCTACCTGGACGACTGGCTCATTGTGGGTCAGTCTCCAGGTCAGGTGAAATCCACTTGCAAGTCACCCAGCAGCTTCTCACTTCCTGGGATTCCTGCTAAACTTACCAAAGTCAGTTCTGGAACCAGTTCAGGTCCCTAACTTTCATAGGCGCAGAATTGAGCACAAGGTTAGCCAGGCTTTTCTTCCCTCGGAAAGGGTGGACAGACTCATCGCCCTGGCATCCCCTCTTTACCCCTGCGGGTCTCTCGACCAGCAAGGCATTTTCTGCAACTCCTGGGCACATGGCTGCTTCCGCAGCTGTCGTAGGAGCAAGATTCCAGATGAGGGACATTCAGTTCCATTTGAGGGCCTATTGGTCTCAAAGGAAGGACCCCTACCAAGTTGGTCCCAGTTACTCAAATTCTGATCCTAGCCCTCCACTGGTGGCAGGTCCAGAGCAATTTAAGACAGGGGTTCCTTCATTCCATTCTCACTCCTCACCTCACCACGGATGCCTCCCTGTTGGGGTGGGGGCTCACCTAGGCGACCTTGCCACTCAGGGGTATGGTCTCCTCAGAGTCTCTGCTCCACATCAATCTTTTGGAACTCAGAGCTGTCTTTTAGCTCTTTGGGTGTTTTCAGATTCTGTCCAGAACAAAGTGGTTCAAGTCAGGACAGACAATACCACCACAATGTGGTACATCAACAAGCAAGGGGCACTCGGTCTTCAGCCTTGTGCACGAGCAATGAAGTTGTGGTCTCTGGCTTACTCCCTGAACACCTCCCTGATAGCGGTTCATCTCCCAGGAAGGACAATGTCCTGGCGGGCGCCCTCAGCAGAATTTCTCAGGGCCATCACGAATGGGCTCTGAATCCACAAGTGCTGGGGTCTGTCTTTGCCAGATGGGGGCACTCCTCAGATAGATCTTTTGCAGCCCCAGACAACCACCAACTTCCTCTTTCCTGTTGCAGGCCTCCAGTTCTGGGCTCAGTCCCTCTGGACGCCTTTCTGTTGGACTGGAAAGGAAGTTCCTGTTCTTCTCCCCTTTCCTCTCCTTTTCAGGGTACTAGTAAAATCAGATCTCAACCTTGCAGAGTGATTCTGATTGCCCCAGATTGGGCCAGACAGCCCTGGTACCCTCTGCTCCTGTCCTTGGCAGTCCACCCTGCCTGAGCCTGCCCAGAGTCCACGACTTACTGGCCTGTGCACAGGGAGGTGTGGTATCCGGACCTCAATCCTCCACCTCAAGGCTTGGCTCTTGAGGAGCTAGAATTGCTGACTTACACCTTTCTCAAGGTGTCATGGATATTTAAAGGCTTCAAGGAAGCCTTCCACTAGGGCCACTTATAATTCTAAGTGGAAGAGGTTTTCCATCTGGTGCTCTGAGAGGCAGATTATCCCAGAATTTGCTGATCTTCCCATTCTACTGGACTATTTGGTCCATCTGAATTCCTAGGCCTTAGACCAGCTACCCTGAAGGTTCATCTGGCAGCTGTCTCTGCTTTTGTGTCAGCAGGGAAGCCTGCCTCCCTTTCTTCTCACCTGGTGTTCTCCAAGTTTTTAAAGGTTACTCATACTAACCCTCCTTTTGGGAACCAGCTCCCGCCTGGGACCTGAATATTTGCATTGCTCAGTTAATGCAACCCCCCTTTGAGCCTCTGTCTTCTGCAGAGCTCAAGTATTTAACTTGGAAAACCATTTTCCTAGTAGCTATCACCTCTGCCAGACGCATAAGTGAGCTACAGGCCCTGTCAGTGGAAGAAGATTTTATCTCTTTCCATAGAGATAAGGTAGTCCTTAGGACTAATAGAAAGTTTTTGCCTAAGGTGGTTTCTGATTTCCACCTGAATCAATCTATTTCTCTCCCAGTATTTTTCACTGAGCATTCTTCCTCAGGTGAGAGGAGACTGCACAGCCTGGACGTCAAAGAGCCTTAAGCTACTATTTAAGAGCACCAGAGGTCATAGGTTGAATCCTCCAACTCTTTCTTACCTATGGCGAGGTTGGCAAAGGAAACCTGCCACTAAGAGAACAATTGCAAGGTGGATTGTTTCTTGTATCCAATTCTGTTATCAGAAACTGGGTAGAGTACCCCCTCAGGATTGAGGCCCCTCACCAAGGGGTACAGCTGCGTCTCTAGCGGCTGCTAGAGACATCCCATTCTGGAGATTTGTCAAGCTGCTACCTGGAAGACAGTTCACACCTTTCCAAGCATTATTCCTGGATGTCCAGTCCAGGAGAGATGCTTCGGTTTGGCTACAGCTTTCAGAGCCTATTTCCTAAGTAGGTTCTGACCCTCCTCCATGGAGGTACTGCTGTGTAATCTGCTATTGTTATAATATAGCAAGACTTCATGGTGTTTGAAGAAAAATTACTCACCTTAGTAATTGCTTTTCTTCTCATGGAGTCTTGCTATATTAACCACCTCCCTCCTCTGCCCCTCTCAGAACCTCTACTTGGGTAGGGGTGGCGAATTAGTGCAAGCACTGTGTCATACCATTGTAGTTTTCCCTTACCCTCTTTTCCTTTGGGTTAGGGATCTAGATTATTTCATTTAGGTTATTTATATTGCCCCTTCCTGGACTTGAGTCTTTTTGGGGAAGGGGGGTTCATATATGCTTGTCAAGGGTGGTAAAGCGAACCATAATACCACCAAATTTTGTTATTATGGCTCTGAGTGTTTCTTTGTTCTTTATATTGTTGTTATTACTACTAGTAGGTAGCCATGGGCTAGTGTAGTTTTTTCCACACAGACTTTCCGTCCTTTGATGTTAGCTTTGTAAAGATCTGACAGTTTCATTTGAAACTGCCAGATAGAGCTTTGGGCACAGCGCCCTCGCACTGTAGAACTCCAGATCTTCTGGAGTTAACTCCTTCCTCTCCAGGGCAGTTCAGCTGCAGTGGCTGACTGCTATTGTTATAATATAGCAAGACTCCATGAGAAGAAAAGCAATTACTAAGGTGAGTAATTTTTTCTTCCTCCAGGCAGGGAGGGCAGCTGCTTCCACTACAACACTGCCCCTGGGTGGCTACAGGTAGCATAGCACTGGAGGCACAGTGGAAAGGGGGATGTTGGTTGGACTCCACACAAGAACGCTTGCATGCTTGAGCACATAGCCCTTAATGAGCTCATTCCCCAGAGCAGGGCACATCCAGAACAAAGAAAAATGCCCCACCTTGTGCACGATGATCCCATGCAGTCTCGACTTCAAATGCCCCGCCTTAAGCAGGATGATCCCGTGCACTCTCGGCCTCGACCTCTGCCACTGCCCAATGTCTTTGTATCCCAGGAATTCCTGCCTCCACACTCCAGAGAAGGTGGGACATGCCTGACAAAGGAGTTGAGAACAGTTGGTGCCTTACCCCAGGAGTCAGAATCTGGGAAGGGACAATTATGGGGTGCTCCTGGTGGCAGGCATACTTGAGATGTGATTTTTCAGCCAGGATACAGGCATAGATGGTAGCAGAATGAGGCTTTGAAGTGTTTAGTCCCAAGAAGCAAAAAAGTATGATGAGGTAAAAAAAAATAGAAGAAAAGGAGGAAAATGCAGTGAAATCCAAAATTCATAATAATAATTAATGGTACTCTTCATAGCCCATGCAATAGAGTATGGATCAGGCTAGCTAAAGTGTATTGGCCAAATCAGTAGTACAGGTGCACAGCAACACCTAATAGATTGGTAGATCCATTTATTACCATGTGTTCTCTTCAGCCAACTGCCAAATACCCAAACAACCGGTATTGTAATGTATTCAGGTATTCAATTCCCATATCCCCAAAAAACACATTTTCAAACAACATGAAGTCTTGCTATATTATGACTATTGCAGTTTGTCCCACCATTAGAACTGCTCCGGAGGTGAAAGAGTTAACTTCCATGCCAGGCATGGAACTTGGAGCGCGAGCTCAGTTAGAGAAGCTCTGTCTGGAAGATTTCAAACTAAAACTGTCAGATTCTTTACTCCGCCTCACTGAACAGTCACTCCGGAGATTCCTCCTACTGCTCGGTTCATTTCTCGGTTTAAACAGTATTTTCTCGGTTAAATTCAACCGCGATTATTATTATTTTAACCGCAAACTGATCGGTTCAAGCTCTGTCTGTGGTATTGTAAGTAATAGACAGGTTTATTTCTGTGTGGAACTTGTAAATGTTTATCGGTTCGGTTCGAACCGATCAGGTTATTTTAAAACTTTATTCTAAAGCTTTTAGAGTGCAGTTCCCGGTTCTTATCGGTTCTAAAAAAAACGCAGTTCATTACGTTTTTCCACGACCCGTGACACGGTTGGGAACCGATAAGGGTGTCTTGCCTGGCACTGCCGTTAAAAGGGCAAGTTTTTGGTTAGGCTGGCATTATGTCTGAGAAACCCAAAAGAAAAACCAGGCCCACTGGGTTTCAGCACTGTAGTGTCTGTGGGGAAGCCTTTGCCAAGGCTGACCCACACACCACATGTGTATATTGTCTGGGGTTTGACCACCTCAATTCAGACTGCCAGATTTGTAAGAACTTCCCTGCAGCTACCCTAGATAAGACAGTTGTTAGGCTCAGGGAACGAGAGGCCAAAAAGTCCGCTGACCCGATGAGCAGCCCGGTTCGGTGCCAACCGAACCGGAGGGAGTGCCCTGACCAGGGCTTAGACTTCCTCGGCAAACGTAGCTGACTTCTGAGGGAGCCAGTTCCAGTAAAGAAAATAAGAAAATCAGCAGGTGTGGAGTCAAAAATTCCTTCTCCAACTGCTGCAGAGATAGCTAAAGCAATACAAATTGTCCAGTCACTTTCTCTGGTTCCGGCCGAACCGCCACTGTCTGGCAAAAGGTCGGTTCGGCTGGTTCCACCGGTTCAAGAATATGATATAGAAGAGTTTTATGAACCAGAGGAGGGAGAGGATGATTATGAACAGTGTGAATGTGACTTTGAGAGTCTGGATGTGCCAATTGAACCGGACATCTCCCCAGACAGACTTTAGAATCTCCCCTTACGCTTTCTGAGTCCCCTTCTCATTCTCTGTTTTATAAAAAGGTTGCTGAAACCCTCCAGCTCCCATTGGAGGAAGCTGTGGATGAGCAAGAGGAACCTGACTTTGTGGAAATGATGGATATCCCAGAGTCCAGGAGATTGTTTATTCCTTTACATAAATCATTTAGGAAACAAATAATAAAAATGTTAAAAGCTCCTAATTCTGTGCCTCCTGTGGACAAAAAGATGGACAGGAGGTACACTTTGTCAGGTCCTGATACAGAATTTCTTTCACAGCAATGCAGTCATGTTGGGGTAGTTCAGGCTGCAGCCTGTGATAAGGCTAATATTCCCTTGGCTTCACATCCTCCTGACAAGGACTCCAGGAAGATTGATGCCATGGCTAAAAAACAATACATGGCAGCGTCCTTGGGACTCAGGCAAGCAAATTACATGGCTTATGTGGCAAGATACCAAAAATCTAGGTGGGACACTCATGGCTTTAGCCAAACAGGCCCCTGGCCAGCTTACCAAGGAGCTGGAGCAGGTGGCTGCTGATATGGTATTGAGGCATCCAAGGTGCAATTCCATGCTGCTGTGGATTCTAATGATGTATCCTCTAGAGTCATGGCTACATCTGTGGCCTTTCGTAGATTGGCTTGACTCAGGTGTACTAGTTTGTCACAGGATACCCAGACTAAGGCTATGGATTTTCCTGTGGTGGGAAATTCTCTATTTGAGGAGCAGACAGAGAATTATATGAGGAAAATGGATGAATATAGAACCACTTATAGAAGTGCACAAGCCAAGGAGCGGCAAGCCACTCCTCAGAGAGAGACCCCCAGGGGTAGAGGCAGGCCTTTTCACAGGCCTTTTACAAACCCAGGCCTCCTCTTCGGCTTATGCTCAGAGGGGGTTCTTCAGAGGGAGAGGCAGACAGGGTGCAAGCAAGCCTGCTCCCACCCCTCAGCCTAAAGCCCCTGTCAAACAGGCACCCTGATGGGGTGCCCAGGGCTGGTTCTCCATTACCTGTAGGGGGCAGGCTGGCTTACTTCATTCAGGACTGGGAGTCTTTAACATCAGACAAGTGGGTCCTGGAAGTAGTAAGCCAGGGTCTGGTTCTCAGCTTCAAAAAATTTCCAAAGATGAGAATCAGATCTTTTCCACCTGCAAATCCTCTAGAGACTTTTGCCTTGGAAACAGAAGTCTCAACCCTCCTGGCTCTCAGAGCTGTAGAAAGGGTTTCTCCCCTACACCAGGGCAAGGGTCTGTACTCCAGGTACTTCCTTACCCCAAAAAAGACAGGAGAATGGCGGCCCATTCTGGACCTAAGATATCTGAACAAGCACCTTTTAAAACCAAAATTCAAAATGGTGACTCTGGCAATGATTTTACCTTCTCTAAGGCCAGGGGACTGGCTAGCTTCCCTGGACCTCAAGGATGCCTACTTCCATGTTCTTATCAGAAGCTCCCACGAAAGTACCTCAGATTCGAACTGCCCTCAGGCCATTACCAGCTCAGAGCAATGCCCTTCAGCCTTACCTCTGCCCCAAGGGTATTCACAAAATGCCTGGCAGTAGCAGTGGCTCATTTAAGAAGGCAAAAGATTGCCATCTTTCCCTACCTAGACGACTGGCTCATTGTAGGTCAGTCTCCAGACCAGGTCAAATCGCACCTACGAAGTTACCAGCAGCTGCTCACCTCTCTGGGCTTTCTTCTCAATCTTCAAAGTCAGTTCTGGAACCTGTCCAGGTACTCACCTTTATAGGTGCAGGTGGACTCAAAGCAGGCCAGAGCCTTCCTTCCCCTAGAAAGGGTAAGGAACCTGAGGCCCTAGCCTCCTCCTTCACTCTGCAGGTCTCTCGACCAGCAAGACATTTCCTACAGCTCCTAGGACACATGGCTGCTTCCACAGCTGTAGTGCAAGGAGCAAGATTTCAGATGAGGGACATTCAGTTCCACTTGAGAGCCTTTGGTCTCAAGAAAAGATCCCTATCCAAGTTGATCCCAGTGACTCGAACCCTGATCCAGGCCCTTCACTGGTGGCAGGATCAGAGCAATCTGAGACAAGGGTCCCCTTCATCCCTCTATCTCACTCCTTGACCCTTACTACAGATCGTCCCTTCTGGGATGGGGAGCTCACATGGGCACCTCTCCACCCAGGGAGTGTGGTCCCTCAGGAATCTCTGCTCCACATCAATCTGTTGGAACTCAGAGCTGTTTTTTTTAGCACTTCAGGTTTTTTCTGCATCTGTTCAGAACAAAGTGGTACAGGTCAGAACAGACAACACCACTACAATGTGGTACATCAACAAACAAGGGGCACTCGGTCTTCGGCCTTGTGCATCGAGGAAATGAAGTTGTGGTCTCTGGCTTATTCCCTGAACACTTCCCTCATAGCAGTTCACCTCCCAGGCAAGGACAATGTCCTGGCAGATACTCTCAGCAGGATTTCCCAGGGCCATCACGAATGGTCACTGGATCCCCGAGTACTGGGGATAGTTTTTGCCAGATGGGGCACCCCTCAGATAGATCTTTTTGCAGCCCCAGACAATCACCAACTTCCACTGTTTTGTTGCAGGCCCCCAGTGATGGGCTCAGTCCCCCTGGATGCCTTTCTCCTCAATTGGGAAGGGAAGTTTCTATATGCCTTTCCCCCCTTCCCTCTCCTGTTCAAGGTGCTAGTCAAAATCAGATCTCAGCCCTGCAAGATGATTTTGATTGCTCCAGATTGGGCTAGGCAGCCCTGGTACCCACTCCTTCTGTCCTTAGTAGTCCATCTTCCCCTGTGTCTCCCCAGGAACCACAACCTGTTAACCTGTGCCCAGGGGAGAGTTTGGTATCCGAATCTCAAATCCCTCAACCTCAAGGCCTGGCTCTTGAGGAGTTAGAATTTGCTGACCTACACCTTTCTCAAGATGTTCTCGACATCCTGAAAGCTTCTAGGAAGCCTTCCACTAGGGCTACTTATAACTCTAAATGGAAAAGGTTTTTTATATGGCGTTCTGGGAAGCATATTTCCACGGAATCTGCTGATTTGCCCATTGTTTTGGACTATATGGTCCATCTTAATTCTTTGGGCCTGAGACCAGCTACCCTGAAGGTACATTTGGCAGCTGTCTCTGCCTTTATTTCAGCAGGAAAGCCCTCTTCTCTTTCCACTCACCCTGTTTTTTCCAAGTTTTTCAAAGGATTACTTCATACTAATCCACCTTTCAGGGACCCGGCCCCTGCCTGGGATCTTAATGTTTGCATTGCTCAGCTGATGCAACCCCCCTTTGAACCTCTGTCTTCAGCAGAGCTGAAGCACTTGACTTGGAAACCATCACTTCTGCCAGGCGCATAAGTGAGTTACAAGCTTTGTCAGTGGAGACTGACTTTATTTCCTTTCACAGGGATAAAGTAGTCCTCAGGACTAACAGGAAGTTTTTGCCTAAGGTGGTTTCAGATTTCCACCTTAATCAATCTGTCTCCCTTCCAGTGTTCTTCACTGACTATTCCTCCTCTGGTGAGAAGAGGTTGCACAGCTTAGATGTTAAGAGGGCCCTAAGTTACTACATAGAGCGTACCAAGGGTCACAGGTTCGAATCCCTCCAACTATTTCTCACTTTTGGTGAGGTTGGAAAAGGTAAACCTGCCACTAAGAGATCCATTGCCAGGTGGATTGTCTCTTGTATCCAATTTTGTTATCAAAAACTGGGAAAGGTTCCCCCTTCAGGCCTGAGGGCTCACTCTACCAGAGGTACAGCTGCGTCTCTAGCTGCTGCCAGAGACATCCCTATCTTAGAGATATGTCAAGCAGCTACTTGGAAAATGGTACACACTTTCACAAGCATTACTCCCTGGATATCCAGGCCAGGAGGGGTGCTCGGTTTAGCACCGATGCTTCGACCTATTCCTAAGTAGGTTCTGTCCTCCTCCATGGAGGTACTGCTGTGTAGTCTGCAATAGTCATAATATAGCAAGACTTCATGTTGTTTGAAGAAAAAATTACTCACCTTAGTAATGCTGTTTCTTCTAATGGAGTCTTGCTATATTATGACCTCCCCCCCAGCCTGCCCCTCTCAGAACTTCTACTTGGGGTATGGGGTGGGCATTCCAGTGTGGGCACTTTTTTGATGCCCATTTTTTGTTTTCCACCCCTTCTTTTTGGGGTGTTTGGGTGTTGTGTTTTATATTATCTTATCTCATATTATTTTATTTTTCTGGTCTCCTGACTTGAGTCTTAGTGTTGGGACCAGGAAAATGTGTTAATATTTAAGTAGCCAGTTGGCTAGTGTAGGTTACAGCTTCCACACAGAACCTTAGTGAATTTTGCTCGTAAAGATCTGACAGTTTTAGTTTGAAATCTTCCAGACAGAGCTTTCTAATCGAAATACCCAAGTTCCATGCCTGGCATGGAAGTTAACTCTTTCACTTCCGGAGCAGTTCTAATGGTGGGACAAACTGCAATAGTCATAATATAGCAAGACTCCATTAGAAGAAACAACATTACTAAGGTGAGTAATTTTTTCTTAGGTGTCAGTCTCTTCTTGGGGTGGTCTTTCTAAACAATTCAGAATATAAACAAAACAGCTGCCTTCATTTAATAAAAATGCCATGTGGCCTGGGGGCTGTTCATTGGAAAAAGGAATCTGTGGTTAAAGCTCTCTATTAAAATAAAAATTATTTAAAAATGTTAGATTTACAACCAGATTAAATTTTACTCATTGTGTGACCTTGGGCAAGTCACTTCACTTCTCACTTCTCCAGTCCACCCATCTGCAGCAATGGGTAGAAGCAGGATTTCACTGAAAACAAGACTCAGCTGGGATAACCAGGGTAAATAAATTTGCACCCGGTAGGGTGCAGGTTAAACTGAAAAAAGTAGGGAAATGTGCTGTTAGGGTTTCAAATCCTAACTCCCCACCCCCTCAAAGCAGCAAAAGGAAAGAACATTAGTGTTTTGGGTTTCTGGAGTCTTGGCACATCAGTAGTGGGGCCTTCCTTAGGGTTGTGAATTCCAATGCTGACCCTTCCCCCAAGCCCATAGGCTCCTGTGTGAAGCAGAAGGTACAGCTGTAACAGAGTGCCTCATAGCGATATAGTCTTCAAAGCAGAGAACTATCTGTCGCCACATGTTGCCAACACAATCTTTTGTAGCTTTCTTCATGTGGACCCTGTGTGAGGAAAGGAGATAATGTCTGACCTTGTAGATACAGGGGGAGGATAAAGATCATGGGACGGGAGGAGGAGAGAGATGGAAAGGTTGGGGGGGCAGGGACAACAGGTTGAGCTGTGACCCCCTGCACAACAAACAGACTAGATAGACCAGAGGGCCTAATTCTGCCATCTAACTGGTATGTTCATATGCTCATATGTTTGCTCAGGTAAGAGGGTGATCACTCATTTAGCAATCCCAAGGAAGACCCCACCACTCATTCACCTAGTCTCCGGAGACCCAAAACCCAAATGTTCTTTTCTTTTACTGCTGGGGGGGGGGGGGAGTTTGGTTTGGAAACTCTAACATCACTTTTCTCTACTTTTGTCGCTTTAACCTGAAGCCTAACTGGTACATTAACATTGTTTTTTCCAATGAATTTCCTGTCTTTTTGAGATAGTAGAATTGTATCTGCATTCACTCAGGCTGCTTTGGAAGCTGCGTGAAGACAACCATATGGCCGCCGGGCCCTGCCCTTCTGTGCCTCCAGGCACTGTGCCACCTGTGATGTATAACAGGCTGCACAAGCTCACTGAGACACCAGTCTTGTTTTGTGAGGGCTCACAAAGGAAGACTGCTGTGTAAGAAAACAATCTTCTGGAAAAAAAACGAGGTTAAAAATGTTGTTTTGTGAGGCCATCTTGTTTCATTACATTTCTGTGACCTGATTAAAGAAAATGCCATCTTGGGAAACAAGAATGTGGAAAAAAGTTTAAAGAGAAAGCATCCCCTTTTTGTGAGATTTTCATGAGCTCTTGAAAGAAGATTCCCTATCACAAAAGAAGAATGTGGAAAGAAACAGCCCTAAATCTTCTTTTGCGAGAAGGCATCCTGTGTTTTGTGAGCTCACGAAAAAAGATGCCTTCTCACGAAAGAAGAATGTGGGAAAAAATAAGTCCAAAATCCACTTTCGTGAGATGGAATTCCTGTTTTATATGGCCCTACTCCTTTTTTTGTGAGCTTCACAAAAGAAGAAAATTGGTTCATGAAAGAAAAATGGGTAAGGATTTTTTTGATGTCCCCAAAATATATTTCAGGGTTATTTTTCAAAAAAGTAAGTCCAGAATTGAGCTAAACGGCTCCCTTTTAGCTAGATTCATGTTCATTTGTCTACAAAGCATCATTTTATTGGGTTAAAAAACAAACAAAGATGGCCACCATGTGAAAGAAGAATTTTGTCTCATGAAAGCGAATTTCTGCCTCACCAAAGAGAAATCCTCTTTTGTATGGCCAAATTCTTCTTTCATATCAAACATATATCCAAGATACCCTACTGGGCATGCTAAGAACCAAAATTTTTAATTCTTATAAGTTGGGAAGAGACTAATATTGTTTCACCAAACCAACAAAAGGCACCATTGTAGGGCAAGCCCTTTCTAACCTGCAAATTTCAGAAGACATTTCCAAACCATCTGGGCTGTAGGTGATGACAAAAAATGGCAAAAATACCCTGATTATTTTCCCCCTGAAATTGTACTATCTGGATCTCAGAATCCACACTTCTGACCAGAACAAAACTTGCCAAATCAAGAGACCTTGCTCGCAGACTGCGCATGCAAAACTTTGTGTAATTCTGTTGAACGGGGGTGAAATTATTAAGGTGCAAAGTTAGGGGTTTAACATTAAACAGCCTACTCAACACTAACTGTAGTGGTGCTGTTGCACCATTATAATGTATAAATTGCACCAGGGTTAACAAATTATATATAATATGTATGTATATGTGTGTGTGTGTGTGTGTGTGTGTGTGTGTGTGTGTGTGTGTATATATATATATATATATATAATATACTGTGTGTGTGTGTGTGTGTGTGTGTGTGTGTATATATATATATATATATATATATATATATGTGTGTGTGTGTATATATATGTTTATAAAATGTGTTTAAAAAAGAAACTCATCAATTGGTGAAAGACCATCAGGTGACCGTGTGTATATCAGAACGCAACCGCACACTTGCACTTTAACCCCCCTCCAAAACAATTTTGACATTTTATAAGATAGATAAGCCACTCTGAGGTGTACGGTCGAGCTCTAACATACGCACGCGGTGCCTTGGGCAGTTGACGCACACCAAGGCATGCGTATATCACAGTGCGACCGCACACCTCAGTGTGGTTTATCTATTACATATATACACATACACACAAACACATATACATGTATTTTTTTACCATTATTGGCCTGCTAAATATTTCAGATAAAGTAGTACATATTGTCACTGGGTCTTTCAAAAAGCATCTGGCTGGCCCCAACTGACCTCACAACTGCTGTTTGAGACACCACAGTCTGTTATTATGGTGAGCACTATGAGGTTATAAATAAAGTCACTAAATTCTCTGGCTTCTAGTAACTTCTCAGATACTAAAGTTTTTTTTATTGTTTGTTTAATGAAATGAGCACCTGAATAGCTCAACACCATTACATGTACTGCCCCAATTAAGTGAAAGAGGAGCAAATCACACCTGCCCCTAAATATTATCAGTGAAACGCAGTTTTTTGGCTCACTGTAGGTCTAAAGTACAGTACTATCGGACCTTGATTTTTCTCTAGTCAACGTTTTTTATAAATTAAGAGAGTTTCCAAGAGATGTCTCTTATGCCATATGATACTTTGAGCATGAGGACTGAGCGAGATGAATGCAGAGCAAAGCTGAGCTACTTTGGTTGCACAAACCTCATGAGAAGATTCTCTTATACCATAAGAGATATCCTGCACAAGCCCTATTAATTTTCTGCAAATCACTTGCGTTAACTAGAGTAATTTATAATAAGTTTTGGTAAATTTTCTATATTAAAAATTAAATGAAGATGCCCTTCTCCTAGCTGAGAAGTGGAATATTCCACTCCTAATGCATGAGAGACCACTGTATGCAGAAAAAGATATGCAGTAGCTATGTATGTTGTTTGGCTGAAATCATGCAAGAGATTTATAATCACAATGAAAATGGCTAAAAACATATTTTTCAGTCGTTTTCTCCCTGGCCAGGCCACATCACCTTCCTCCATTTCCCTTCAGATCTGCACCCAGTTCCATTCGCCTCTAACCACACCCCAGCTGCCTGCTTCCATAGCTCTCTCTTCATGGCAAGAGGCTTCTAGGGTTGGGAGGGCGCATTCTCCCCCTTGAGCTTTTTTTTGCACAGGATTCTAGGTAGGTAGTTAGTGGGTTCCATGGGGTGGGACCTGTGTGTCAAGCTAGGCCATCATCTCAACAGGACCCCAACTGTTTTTCTCCCATGCTTCACCTCTTCCCCCCCATCTCCATTCTCCCACAAGGCATGAGCAATAGCCATCTGTTGTCTGTGCATACACACAAAGTTCCCCCCTGATGAAGTAAACTCCTGGGCCTGTCCACAGAGGCCACTGTGGTGCTGGACACCTGTTGCCAGCTCTCACCAGTCAAGGCTTGCTCCTGAGTGGCCACTGCCAGGATCTGGCCTGCCTCCTGATGGGCTCCCCGAGCTCATTCTCAAACTCTGATCCCCACATGCTGCTGCTGGACCTCTGATGTGACCCAGAATTTTGTTTATCTGTTTCATCATGGTGTTTATGCCTCCTGCTCATTGACTACCCCTTCCACCTGATGTCCCCAGCCCTGTCACCCACCTGTTCTAGGACTCATCTCTCTACAAGGTCCCCCACAGGGTTGATTACTCCCCCAGCACAGTCCAGATGTGTAGGAGCTGATGTGGTGGTACAGGGCCTGTGAGGGACTCAGGGTATAGTAATGTTTACCATAGGGTTGCTAGAACATTGCCTCTTCAGTGACATCACATTGGAAGCCATTTCAGGGTTTCTTAATATTTTTTAATGATCCAAAACTACATTTATCTTCATTAATTAATAAATACTGTTCTATGATCAGTGTACACAGTATTTCCTTTAAAAAGTTATGAAGCCATTAAAAAAAACAAGCATTTGTCAATGCCGAATGTTGATTGCGTTGGTGTGTTGAGCTTGCTCAGTGCTCCTCTGTTACTCGCTCAGTCTGTTTCTCCCGGTACTGCAGGCTGCTCTTTTGTACTGGGCTCCTGCCTGCATTGCCGCCTTTTTCTGCCAACAAAGAAAACCGCAGCAGTCACGATAGAGCTCCGTTGAGCTGGCTCACTCCCCCTCTCTTACTCTCTCATTGTGTTTCTCCCGGCACTGCAGGCTGCTCTTTTTTACTGGGCTCCTGCCCGCATTGGCACCTTTTGCTCCCCACAAAGAAATCCACAGCTGTCCTGACAGAGCTTCACTGAGGTCACTGCCCCTGTGACCCTCACTCATTCTGCATCTCCTGGTGCTGCAGGCTGCCCTTTTGTACTGGGCTCCTGCCTCTGTTGGCGACTTTTTCTGCCCACAAAGAAAATCTGCAGCAGTCCCGACAAAGCTCTATCGAGCTCGCTCACTCCCCTTCTCTCACTCGCTCATTCCATTTCTGCTGGTGCTGCAGGCTGTCCTTTTCTATTGGGCTCCTGCCTGCATTGCTACCTTCTTCTGCCCACAAAGAAATTTGCAGCAGTTACAATAGAGCTCTGTTGAACTTGTTCACTCCCCCCTCTCTCACTCGCTCATTCTGGTTTTTCCGCCACTGCAGGCTGCCCTTTTGTACTGGGCCCCTGCATGCATTGCTGCCTTTTTCTGCCCACAAACAAATCTGCAGCAGTCCCAACAGACCTTCACTGAGTTCACTCACTCACTCATTCTGTGTCTCCTGCCGCTGCAGGCTGCCCTTTTGTACTGGGCTCCTGCCTGCACTGGTGGCTTGTTCTGGCCAGAAAGAAATCTGAAGCAGCCCCGACACAGCTCCATTGAGCTCTCTCACTCCCCCCTCTCTCACTCACTCATTCTGTTTCTGCCAGCGCTGTAAGCTGGCCTTTTGTACTGGGCTCCTGCCTGCGTTGCCACGTTCAAACAACATGAAATCTTGCTATATTATGACATATGCAGTGAGTCCCAACCTTCAAACTGCTCCGGAGGTGAAAGAGTTAAATTTCCATGCCAGGCATAGAACTTTGAGCTCGAGCTCTGTTGAAAACTCTGTCTGTTGTTCTTCAAACTCAAACTGTCAGATTCTTTACTCTGCCTCACTGAACAGTCGCTCCGGAGATTTCTTCTTCTGCTCGGTTCATTTTGTCGGTTAAAGTATTAATTTTTCATTTTTTTAACCAATTTAAACCGCAACCAGTCGGTTCAAGCTCTGTCTGTGGTATTTGTAAGTACTAGATAGGTTTTACATTTACTTTCTGTGTGGAACTTGTAAACGGTTTATCGGTTCGGTTTGAACCGATCAGGTTGTTTTAAATACATTAACCTGTCTTTTAGAGTGTAGTTCCCGGTTCTTATCGGTTCTAAAAAACGGATTTCATTATGTTTTTTTCCACGACCCGTGACACAGTTGGGAACTGATAAGAGAGTCTTGCTTGGCGGATTGCCATAAACGGGCAAGTTTTGGTTAGGCTGGCACTATGTCTGAGAAACCCAAAAGAAAAACTGAGCCCACTGGGTTTCAACACTGCAGTGTCTGTGGGGAAGTCTTTGCTAAGGCTGACCCCCACACCACCTGTGTTTATTGTCTGGGGTTTGACCACCTCAATGCAGACTGCCAGATTTGTAAAAATTTTCCTGCAGCTACCCTGGAAAAAAGAGTTGGTAGGCTCAGGGAAAGGGAGGCCAAAAAGTCCGCTGAACCGGATGGCCAGCCTAGTTCGGTTGAAACCAAACCGGAGGGAGTGCCCTCTGACCAGGGCGAGACTTTCTCGGGCAAAAGGAGAGCTGACTCTGAGGAGTCGGTTCCAGAAAAAAGGGCTAGAAAATCAGCTGGTGTGGAGCCAAAACTTCCCTCTCCAACCGCTGAAGAAATAGCCAAAGCGATTAAAATTGTCCAGTCTCTTTCCCCGGTTCCGACCGAACCGGCACCATCAGGTAAGCGTACGGTTCGGGTTCCACCGGTTCAAGAGTATGATTTAGAGGAATTTTATGAACCGGAGGAGGGGGAAGAGGAGTATGAGGAGAGTGAATGTGGATTTGAAAGTCTGGATGTGCCCATTGAACTGGACATCTCCCCAGACAGACCTTCAGGAGTGTCTCCCCCTAGGCTTTCTGAGTCCCCTTCTCATTTTATGTTTTACAAAAAAGTGGCTGAAACCCTCCAGCTCCCTATGGAGGAAGCTGTGGATGATCAAGAAGAGCCTGACTATGTAGAAATGATGGATATCCCAGAGTCTAGGAGACTGTCTATTCCTTTGCATAAATCTTTTGGGAAACAGACAGTAAAAACTCCTCACACTATACCTCCTGTGGATAAAAGAATGGACAAGAGGTACACATTGTCAGGCTCTGATATGGAGTTCCTTACACAACAATGCAGCCATGTTGGGGTAGTGCAGGCTGCAGCCTGTGGCAAGGCAAATATTCCCTTGGCCTCACACCCCCCCCTGACAAGGACTCCAGGAGGATTGATGCCATGGCAAAGAAACAGTACATGGCAGCATCCTTGGGACTCAGATAGGCAAATTATATGGCTTATGTTGCTAGATACCAGAAATCCAGATGGGACACTGTTATGGCTCTAGCAAAGTAGGTCCCTGGCCAGCTTGCCAAGGAGCTGGAGCAGGTGGCTGCTGATGGTATTGAGGCATCTAAGGTGCAATTTCATGCTGCAGTGGACTCTGATGATGTGTCATCAAGAGTCATGGCTACATCTGTGGCTCTTCGCAGAATGGCTTGGCTCAGATGTACTAGCCTATCACAGGATACCCAGACTAAGGCCATGGATTTTCCTGTTGTGGGTAATTCTCTGTTTGGGGAGCAGACAGAGAATTACATGAAGAAAATGGATGAGTATAGGACCACCTATAGGAGTGTACAGGCCAAGGAAAGGCAGGCCACTCCTCAAAGGCAGCCTTCCAGGGGTAGGGGCAGGCCTTTTCATAGGCCTTTCACCAAGCCCAGGCCTCCTCTTCAGCTTATGCCTAGAGGGGGTTATTTAGAGGGAGAGGCAGATGGGGTACAAGCAGACCTGCTTCCACCCCTCAGCCTAAAGCCCCTGCCAAGCAGGCACCCTGATGGGGTGGCCAGGGTCGATTCTCCACTACCTCTAGGGGGCAGGCTGGCTTACTTTGTCCAGGACTGGAAGTCTCTAACATCAGACAAGTGGGTCCTGGAAGTAGTAAGCCAGGGACTGGTTCTCAGCTTCAAAAAATTTCCAAAGATGAGAACCAGATCCTTTCCACCTGCAAATCCATCAGAGGCACTTGCCCTAGAGGCAGAAGTTTCTACCTCCTGGCTCTCAGAGCTGTGGAAAGGGTTCCACCCTACACCAGGGCAAGGTTGTACTCCAGGTACTTCCTTACCCCAAAAAGACAGGAGTATGGCGGCCCATCCTGGATCTCAGATACCTAAACAAGCACCTTTTAAAACCAAAATTCAAAATGGTGACTCTGGGAATTATTTTACCCTTTCTAAGGCCAGGGGACTGGCTAGCGTCCCTGGACCTCAAGGATGCCTACTTCCATGTTCTCATCAGAAGCTCCCATCAAAAGTACCTTAGATTCGAACTGCCCTCAGGCCATTACCAGTTCAGAGCAATGCCCTTCAGCCTCACCTCTGCCCCAAGGGTATTCACAAAATGCCTGGTAGTAGCAGTTGCCCACTTAAGAAGGCAAAAAATTGCCATCTTTCCTTACCTGGATGATTGGCCAGTCTGCAGACCAAGTCAAATTACATCTTCAGGTAACTCAGCAACAGCTTGCCTCTCTAGGTTTCCTTCTCAATCTTCCAAAGTCAGTTCTAGAGCCTGTCCAGCTTCTCACCTTTATAGGTGCAGAACTGAACACAAAAGAAGCCAGAGCCTTCCTTCCTCTAGAAAGAGCAAGGACCCTGGTCTCTCTGGCCTCCTCTTTCACCCTGTAGGTCTATCGACCAGCAAGGCACTTTCTACAGCTCCTGGGGCACATGGCTGCTTCTACAGCAGTAGTGCAGGGAGCAAGATTTCAGATGAGGGACATCCAGTTCCATTTGAGAGCCTTTTGGTTTCAAAGGAGAGACCCTCTAATCAAATTGATCCCAGTGACTCAAACCCTGATCCAAGCCCTTCAGTGGTGGCAGGATCAGAGCAATCTGAGACAGGGGGGTCCCCTTCGCCCCTCAGTCTCACTCCTTAATCCTTACTACAGATGCATCCCACTTGGGGTGGGGAGCTCACATGGGTGACCTCACTACCCAGGGATTGTGGTCCCCTCAGGAATCTCTGCTCCACATCAATCTGTTGCAACTCAGAGCAGTTTTTCTAGCACTTCAAGCTTTTTCTAAATCTGTTCAGAACAAAGTTATTCAGGTCAGAACAGACGATACCATCACAATGTGGTACATCAACAAGCAAGTAGGCACTCTGTCTACGGCCTTGTGCACCGAAGCAATGAAGTTGTGGTCTCTGGCTTACTCACTGAACACCTCCCTTATGGCAGTTCACCTCCCAGGCAAGGACAATGTCCTGGCAGATGTTCTCAGCAGGATTTCCCAGGGCCATCACAAATTGACACTGGATCCCCTAGTACTGGAGGTAGTATTTGCCAGATGAGGCACCCCACAGATGGATCTTTTTGCAGCCCCAGACAATCACTAACTTCCCCTTTTTTGCTGCAGGCCCCCAGTGTTGGGCTCAGTCCCTATGGATGCCTTCCTTCTCAGTTGGGAAGGGAAGTTTCTCTATGCCTTCCCCCCCTTCCCTCTTCTGTTCAAGGTGCTAGTCAAAATCAGATCTCAACCCTGCAAGATGATCCTGATTGCTCCAGATTGGGCCAGACAGCCCTGGTACCCACTCCTTATGTCCTTAGCAGTCCACCTTCCCCTGTGTCTTCCCAGGAATCACAACCTGTTAACCTGTGCTCAGGGGAGAGTTTGGTACCCGAACCTCAAATCTCTCAATCTCAAGGCCTGGCTCTTGAAGAGTTAGAGTTTGCTGACCTACACCTCTCCCAAAGTGTATTGGATATCCTGAAGGCTTCTAGGAAGTCTTCCACCAGGACTACTTATAATTCCAAATGGAAGAGATTTTCCATATGGTGCTCTGGAAAGCACATTTCTCCAGAATCTGCTGACTTACCCACAGTCCTGGATTATATGGTCCATTTAAATACTTTGGGACTGAGACCAGCTACCCTAAAAGTGCACCTGGCAGCCGTGCCTGATTTCTTATCAGCAGGTAAACCCTCTTCTCTTTCAGCTCATCCTGTATTCTCCAAGTTTTTCAAGGGGTTGCTTCACACCAACCCCCCATTCAGGGATCCTGCCCATGCCTGGGATCTTAATATTTGCATTGCCCAGCTTATGCAACCCCCTTTTGAGCCCTTGTCTTCAGCAGAGCTTAAGTACTTGACTTGGAAAACTGTGTTTTTGGTAGCCATCACTTCTGCCAGACGTATAAGTGAATTACAAGCTTTGTCAGTGGAGCCTGATTTTATCTCCTTTCATAGAGATAAGGTGGTTCTCAGGACTAACAGAAAGTTCTTGCCTAGGGTGGTTTCAGATTTCCACCTCAATCAATCTATATCTCTCCCTGTGTACTTCACTGACCATTCCTCCTCTGGCGAGAGGAGACTGCACAGTTTAGATGTCAAAAGAGCCCTTAGTTACTACATAGAACGTACCAAGGGTCACAGGTTTGACTCCTCAACTGTTCCTCACTTATGGTGAGGTTGGTAAAGGGAAACCTGCCACTAAAAGATCCATTGCCAGGTGGATTGTCTCTTGTATACAATTTTGCTATGAAAAACTGGGTAAGGTTCCTCCGTCAGGCCTGAGGGCTCACTCTACCAGAGGTACAGCTGCGTCTCTGGCTGCTGCCAGGGACATCACTATCCTAGAGATTTGTCAAGCAGCTACCTGGAAAACAGTTCACATTTTTACCAAACATTACTCCCTGGACATCCAGGCTAGGAGTGATGCTCAGTTTGGCACAGCTGTGCTTCAGAGCCTATTTCCTAAGTAGGTGCTGTCCCTCCTCCATGGAGGTACTGCTGTGTAGTCTGCATATGTCATAATATAGCAAGACTTCATGTTGTTTGAGAAAAAAAATTACTCACCTTAGTAATGTTGTTTCTTCTAATGGAGTCTTTCTATATTATGACCTCCCCGCCTGCCCCTCTCAGAACCTCTGCTTTTGGGATGTGGCTGGGCAGTGCAGTGTTGGCACTTAGTAGATGCCCACCTTGTTTTTTCACCCCTCTTTTTGGGGTGACTGGGTGTTGTGTTTTTCATTTTTTGGGTCTCCTGACTTGAGTCTTTGTTTTGGGACCAAAAAAAAAAATGTGTTCTTATATTTAGTAGCCAGTTGGCTAGTGTAGGTTTACAGCTTCCACACAGAACCTTAGTGAGTTTTGCTCGTAAAGATCTGACAGTTTGAGTTTGAAGAACAACAGACAGAGTTTTCAACCGAGCTTGAGCTCAAAGTTCCATGCCTGGCATGGAAAGTTAACTCTTTCACCTCCGGAGTAGTTCGAAGGTTGGGACCCACTGCATATGTCATAATATAGCAAGACTCCATTAGAAGAAACAACATTACTAAGGTGAGTAATTTTTTCTTTTCTGCCCACAAAGAAATCTGCAGCAGTCACAATAGAGCTTCGTTGAACTTGTTCACTACTGCTCTGTCACTTACTTGTTCTGTTTTCTTGGCGTTGCAGGATCCACTTGTGTACGGGGCTCCTGGCTGCATTGGCACCTTTGTCTGTCCACAAAGAAATCCACAGCTGTCCCGACAGAGCTCCATTGAGGTTGCTCAGTCTCCCTCTGTCACGTGCTCATTTTGTTTGTCCTGGTGCTGCAAGCAGTCCTTTTGTACGGGGATCCTGCCTGCATTGGTGCCTTTTCCTGCCCACAAAGAAATCTGCAGCAGTCCTGATACAGCTCCATTGAGAGCACTCAGTCTCCCGTCTCACACACTCATACTGTTTCTTCCACCGCTGCAGGCTAGCCTTTTCTACTGGGCCCCTGCCTGCATTGACGCCTTTTTCTGCTCACAAAGAAATCTGCAGCAGTCCTGACAGCGCTCCGGTGAGTTCCCTCACTCCCCCTCCCTCACTTGCTCTCTCATTCTGTTTCTCCCAGTGCTGCAGGCTGGCCTTTTGTACTGGGCTCTTGCGTTGGGGCCTTTTCCTGCCCACAAACAAATCCGCGGCAGTCCCGACACAGCTCAGTTGAGCTCGGTCACTCCCCCTCTCACTCGTTCGATCTTAATCTGTCCCAAGCACCGATTTCCCACAGTGACCATGCTATTCTCTGGCAGGAGTGCAAAAACATATTTTAGTCAGGATGTGAAAAAATGACAGCTGTACTGTTCATAAGGAGGTGTGAAAAAATGCCACTGTTAAAAATGTGGCGTGAAAATATTACAAATTTTCGAAGTTACAAGGGTAGGTGGAAACAGTTCAATGCACGCTTGTAACACAGTCATGTTATGGAGTTTCATCACCAAATTTTCAACATAGGGATTTTAGGACCTCTGCTCATGAACAGTGCCGCTGTCATTTTCTTAATCTGTCCCGAACACTGATTTCCCACAGCGACTATGTTATTCTGTCCCGCAACTGTGAAACAACATTTCAGTCAGGATGTGAAAAATGTCATCTGTACTGCTTATAAGGAGGTGTGAAAAAATGCTACTGTTGTAAATCTGGCATGACAATATTACAAATCGGCGAAGCTACAAGGGTGTGCTGGAAGTGTGCAATGCACACTTGTAACACAGTCATTTGATGGGCTATCATCACCCAATTTTCAACATAGGCATTTTAGGACCTCTGCTCATGAACAGTATCACTGTCATTTTCTTAATCTGTCCCGGACAGTGATTTCCCACAGCGACCGCTCTATTCTGCGCCAGAAGTGCAAAAACACATTTCGGCCAGGATGGGAAAAATGACAGCTGTACTGTTCATAAGTAGGTGTGGGGAAAATGGCAATATTGGAAATCTGGAGTGAAAATATTATGATTTCGCAAAGTTACAAGCGTGCGTGAAAATTGCGCAATGCACACTCATAACACAGTCATTTTATGGAGTATTATTACCAAATTTTCAACATAGGCATTTTAGGACCTCTACTCATGAACAGTGTCACTGTCATTTTTATAATCTGTCCCAAACACTGATTTACCACAATGACTGCGCTATTCTGTGCAAGAAGTGCGTAAACGCAATTCCACCAGGATGTGAACAAGGACAGCTGTACTGTTCACAAGGAGGTGTGACAAAATGCCAATAGTGAAAATCCAGCATGAAAATATTGCAAATGCACAAAGTTACGAGTGTGCATAGCAACTGTGCAGCGCTCACTCATAAAACAGTCATTTTTTTTATTTTTTTCTACCAAATTTGCAACATAGGCTTTTTGAGAGCCCACCTCATGAACACTGGCACTGTCATTTCATCGGCCCCAGAAGGTGATTCCGCACAGTGACCGCAAAATCACCTTTTGGGGCCGATTAATGCCATGGCAGTTGAAGAATTCATGAGGAGGGGTCCCAAAAACCCCATGCTGAAAATTTGGTGCCAAAATTCAAAAAAAATGACTGAGATATGCATTAAAGTTGGAAAAAAACCCTATTTATTCCATTTTACAGCTTTCCTCAGTTCGCGGTCATCTTTGAAGAGTGCAGACGTGTTCCCGGTCCGCTGAAGATTGTCACACCAGACTCCGGAGGTAAGTATGGGGTGAGGGGGTGTGGGGAGGCAGGGTGTGCAGTGGGTGGGTGCGGGTTGTGGGAGGGGGGCCCCAGAGACCGTGAGGGACTGTTTTCTTGTTTTCAGGTAAAAAAAACAAACAACAAAAGACATCGCTGGACTTTTTTTTATATAAAGGGGCATTTGGCTCGCTGGGGTGGGCTCCCAGCATGCCAAGGAAGTCTTTTTTTGAGGGGGGCAGCTGTAGCCGATGGAGGATTGGGCAACCCCATTGGCACACAACAAAGGGGAGTTCAGATTATGCTGGCGGGGAGTGGGCTCCCCGTCGGCAAAATCAACTGTGAACACTAAACCAGGTAGGATTGGGGCCCCGTCGGCAAATAAACATGGTGGGGTGTATATTGTTTGTGAACACGGCGGCAAGCCACTGCTATGTTCACAAACAATATCAGGGTTTGGAAGTTCCGCCCTGCAATGACGGGTCACTTCCTCATTGCAGCAGATGGCTGATGCTGCAATGACAAGGTGGCCCTTGATTGCAGCGGCAAAATTGTTACAAGTTGGTGACAAGGTTCCAAACCCGTGTCACCAGCAGCATGCAACAGCATTGGGAGAAGTGGGACAAGCCTTTGCAGGGTGTGGGGGCATTGGCCACAACAGTGCCATGCCTCCACAGCCTGCTTCTGAGAAAGCTGTCCCAATATGTTTCTTGCGCTGTGCGCAATCAACATAAAAAGTGTAATCAAATGACAGGGTTTCGGTATTTTGTAACATTTCAACTCCTCTAACAACCTTACCGAGCCTACCTGTATCATGTGAATATCTGAGCACGTCCCTCAATGGGTGCTTTCTTTGCTAAATGTCCATATTTTCTCTGCTGTTTATCTGCAGTTTAAAATAACCTTTCTCAAATTGCATAAATAAACCTGTTGCAAATTCATTTGAAACAATATGATGTTTAGCATAAACTGAGCTTCTCGGGTTCATAGTGGTATTGTACCTGGTGTAGGGACTTGGCAGGTTCTGAAAGCTTGTGTACTTTGCCATCCTTGGCCCAATAAAAGGTATCAGACTATCCGGTGACTCCAATGCTATGTCTAAAAAATGAGCAGATTGAAATTCTAATCATTCAAAATGTCTGCCATATTGATGCTATATCTTTGCACTAACCTTATCCAAAACATGACCCTTTCAGTAGAAACCCCTGGCAGTGACATCACAGGTGACTGACATGCAGCTGCTGAGTGGCTCTTCCTGAGCAGCTGTGATGTCACAGTCAGCAAGGTCACAGTGCTGATGATGTAATGGGAGGAACAGAGCTAGACATGTCAGCTGCCAGGCAGAGTGCTGTTCTACATATCACACATACTAACACTCATCCTTAATGTGATCCTTAGTATGAAGTTAAAAATCTTCTAATTAACTAAAGGGAAAGAAAATAGCACCTCCAATATAAAAGGTAATAGCTGACTGTTTTTTAAAAAACTAATATTAGTTTTAGATAGTACACTAGCTCTTTAAGATAACATCAGTAATAAAAGAAACATAGGCATTTAAATTAAACTGGCAGTTTAATCCAAATTTGGTGAACAATGGTAGCATTAAAACTTTTTTTTTAAAGGGTAACTTTCCTGAGGTTACATCCTGGCAACATCTTAATGCATTTAGCAAGATTTAGGCATTTTTTATTTGTTAAACATCTGTTAGACAATACTAATAAAATATATATTTTTTTTTAGTCACCTGGAGGGCTGAGTGTGAGAAGAGTTTGAACCAGAAATCATCACTCGAACTCCAGTGGAGTCATGCAGCAGAGGCTCTATATCAATGTATTCAGTGTGGGAGGATTTTCCAAGATGAGCATTACCTAGCTTTACACCAGCAGACTCACACAGGAGATATAACATGTGCTAAATGTGACAAAACATTTACTCGAATGTCCAGTCTTAAAGCACATCAGCGAGTTCACACTGGAGAAAGACCATTTCAGTGTACTGAATGTGACAAGAGTTTTGCCGCTCAGTCCAGTCTCAAAACACACCTGCGAATTCATACCGGAGAGAGACCTTATAAGTGCACTGAATGTGACAAGTGTTTTGCTGCACTGTCTTGTCTCAAAAACCACCTACGAATTCATACTGGGGAAAAACCATATAAATGTAATGTATGTGACAAGACATTTGCTCATCTGGCTGGTGTCCAGTTACATCAGCGGAGTCACTCTGGGAAAAGAGCTTATAAATGTACTGAATGTGAAAGTAGTTTTCTTAGGCTCTCTCATTTAAAATCGCACATGCGTTGTCACACAGGAGAAAGACCATATAAATGTAATGAATGTGACCGGAGTTTTACTCAGCTGTTCAGTCTCAAAATACACCAGCAAGCCCATACTGGGGAGAAACAGTATAAATGTACTGAATGTGACAAATGTTACACTCAACTAATCAGTCTCAAATTACACCAGAAGAGTCATGAAAGACCATATAATTGTACTGAATGTGGGAAAAGCTTTACAGAATTGCAAAATCTCCACTCACACCAAATAACTCACACTGAAAAAAAACCATATAAATGTACAGAATGTGACAAGCATTTTAATCACCCATATGGTCTCAAACTGCATCAGCGAAGTCACACTGGAGAGAAACCATATATATGTGCTTACTGTGGCAAAGGTTTTACACGGCCATTTAGTCTCAAAGTGCACCAGCGAATTCACACTGGAGAGAGGCCTTTCCAATGTTCTGTCTGTAGAAAGTGTTTCACCCAACCTGCACATCTTGCACATCATCAGCTGATTCATGCAAGAGAGGACACTGAGCCATCAGTAGAGATCAAGCCATCCACAGCAGAATTTGCAAGGCAGGAGAAGAAAATCTTCAAGGAGGAGGACTAACAGTGGAAAAAAGGAAAGAGAATCCACATCTTTAATGGGAAATGCAGGGATCTGCAACAACAATCTCACGTTGACCAAGAACGACCCATGAGTGGCACTGTGACCCAGATGGTGTGCAAACTGCATGGACAAACAGACCAGTGTAGATCCTGCAGAACTGACTTAGACCATTTCCCATCTGCTATTCACATATAAGCTGCGCTTGTCAGAAGGCAAGTCTACAGAAAGACACAATAACGTGACTAGACTGACATACTGGAAAGGTAGTTGAAGATTGCTGGAACCATGCAATTGTTAAAAACATAGAAACAGAAACTGATGGCAGATAAGGACTGCAAGGCCCATCCAGTCGGCCCTTTTACCCTGCCTGTATCAGCAGCCTCTGACCCTACTTGGCCATTGGCTTTAGCCTCTCATTTCCTCATCTAAGGTTCTCTTATGCCTATCCCATGCTTGTTTGAATCCCGCCACTGTGTTTGCTACCATCACCACTTGGGGTAGGATATTTCATGCATCCACCACCCTTTCCATGAAAAATAACTGTCTCTCATTCTCCCTTATCCTGCCCCCTCCAATCTCATATCATTCCCCCTCATTCTTGTACCTCTTCTATACTGAAAGATGTCATCTACTTGCACCTTGTCTATATCCTTAAGATACTTGAATGTTTCTATCATATTTCCCCACTCTCTCCTCTCGTCTGGTGTATACATATTGAGGTCCTTCAATCTGCCTTCGTAAGACATCCTGTGCAAGCCCTGTACTATCTTAGTCACCCTTCACTGAACTGCCTCTACCTTATCAATGTTTTTTTGAAGATGTGGTCTCCAGAAGTGTATGCAGTACACCAGGTGAGGCCTCAACAGTGTTTTGTACAGTGGTATCACCACCTCCCTTCTTCTGCTAGTGATAGAGGTGGGCAAGCCTGGAATTTTTCACCTAGAGCCAAGCCAGAGCTGAACCAGGGGTCTGGCTTGAATCTGTGAGCCCAAAACATGAGTAGAACCACAGCTACTGCAGGCTGTTCTCTACACAGGAGTTGAACATTTCAGACACTGTGCAAATTGCTCAGGCTGACAATAATTCTTGCTTTGAGCATAACTGGCTCTGCTTGACATTGGCTCTCAATTGTTTATAGAGGTCACGCTGAGCCGAGCCAGGCACTAAGCCCAAGCCAGGCTCAAGCCCACTCTGGTTTGCTCACCTCTAGTTAGTGATACCCCTACCTATGCACCTCAGCATGCCACTGGCCCTCCCCACAGCCTTTGTACACTGTTTGGCAACCTTTAGGTCATCCGAGATGATTATCGCCAAATCCCTTTCTTCCCTTGCGACTGTCAGCATCCCCCCCCATTCTGTAACTCTTTGCCAGGTTTCTGCTCCCCAGGTGCATGATCTTGCACTTCTTAACATTGAACCTCAGCTTCCACACTTTGGACCACCTTTCCAGCTTTTCTAGGTTCCTTCTCACTTTCTCCACCCCATCTGTAGTGTCTACCCTATTGCAGATCTTGCTGTCATCAGCAATTGGGCAAACCTTCCTTCCGGCCCTTCTACAATATCACTGATTACGACATTAAAACGGACTGGCCTTAGGACTGATCCTTGGGGTACCCCACTGTTCACCCCCTTTCCTCAGTTTGGATCCCATTTAGCACCACCCTCTGCTTTCTGTGTCCCAACCAATTTCTAACCCAGTTCGCCTTCTTGTGGACCACACCCAGGCTACCAAACTTGTTAACCAGTCTTTTATTTGGCATGGTGTTGAAGGCTTTGCCGAAATTGAGATAGGCAACATCTGCCACTCTCTGCTGCTACAGCACCCTCATCATTTAGTCAAAAAAATCTATCGGATTTGTTTAACATGACCTTCCTGCTGTGAATCCATGTTGCCTCTGATCCTGTGCTCCACTGGATTCCAAGTGTTCCATGATCCTTTCCTTAAGGCAAGGCAGTTTTATTTGTAGGGTGTTCTTGGCACCTAACAATAGCTAAAACTAGACATAATAAAAACAGCATAAATAAATAATGCAATAATAATGCTACTGTAAATATAAATATGGTACTTTAAAATAAATTAAAAAGGGGGTCAGAATAACACAGCCGGGACGAGCACAGGATGTGCTAGAAAAGCTGGAAAAGCCAGGGCAAAGAGGTGGGCCTTCAGCCTCCGCTCAAACACCTCAACTGAGGGAGTCTCCTGGCCAGAAGGTGGTAACGAGTTCCACAGGGTTGGCCCAGAGACAATAAATGCCTGCTCACCTGAGGTCTTGAGCTGGACCCTGGAAATGTCCAGGAGGCCCCTCAAAGAGGAGTGGAGGGAGCAAGCAGAGGTCACCAGTGTCATGAGTTCTGACAGGTAACCCAGACTCAATCTGTATAGGGCCCTGAAGATGAGAATATCCACCTTGAAAAGGATCCTCTACTTGACTGGCAGCCAGTGCAGAGCCTGCAGGACCGAAGTGACATGACTGGACTGCGAAAGGCCCATCAGCAACCGGGCTGCCACGTTCTGCACTAGCTTGAGTTTGCAGAGGGTCCCTCCTGTGACCCTGAAGTATAGAGAGTTGCAGTAGTCCAGTCTGGAGGTCACAAAAGCATGCACTAGTTTCAGCAGGTCCTCCGATGGAATGAGAGGCTTAATCCGAGCAATGTTCTGCAGATGATAGAAACTGCTACTGACAAAAGATGACACCTGATCTTCAAAAGTCAATCTGTTATCAAGGATCATGCCCAGATTTCATATCCTTGGGGCAGCCACCAATGAAGCAGAACCCAGGAAAAACCCCAAGTCAGCCCCAGATGGCAGCTCATCATGTCCGCAACTAGGCTCAATCACTAGTACCTCCGTCTTAAGTCTCAGCCAGGTGGAAGCCATCCAGTCATTGATTTTAGCCAGACAGGTGTTAAACATAGAAACATAGAAGTTGACGGCAGATAAGGACCGCAAGTCCCATCCAGTCTGCCTATTTCTTTTTCTACCTTATAAATGTGCCATCGGCCTTTGCTCTGTCAGTGACCTATCTATTCATAGTCTTTTGTATTGCTCCCTTATGCCTATCCCATGCCTGTTTGAAGCTCTGCACTGTATTCATAGCCACCACTTCTTGTGGTAAGCTATTCCATGCATCTACCACCCTTTCTGTGAAAAAGAATTTCCTCACATTCCCCCTTAATCGGCCTCCCTCTAATCTCATGCTGTGTCCTTTTGTCCTGCTATTTTTCTTATATTTAAACATGTTAGACTCTTTCACCTTGTTTATGCCCTTAAGGTGTTTAAATGTCTCGATCATATCACCTCTCTCCCTCCTTTGCTCAAGGGTATACATATTAAGCACATCAACCGCTCCTAATGTTCCGGGGGCAAAAGACAAGTACAGCTGGGTATCATCTGCATAACAGTGAAACTGCATGCTGTACTGTCGAATGATCTCACCCAGGGGCAGCATGTACACTGCAAACAGCATCGGTGATGAGATCGAGCCCTGTGGCACTCCACAAGACAGGGACTTTAGGGAGGAGGAGAAATTCCCCATCACTACCTGCTGCACCCTGTTTGAGAGATGGGACTCAAACCACCCGATGACAGTAGCAGCGAGTCCATAAAACTCACAGAGCCGATCAAGAAGCACAATGTGGTCCACAGTGTCAAGTGCTGAGGAGAGATCATGGAGAACAAGAACTAACTTGTCTCCTCTAAGTAATGCCTCCATGATTTTACCCACTACTGTGGTGAGGCTGACTGGCCTATAGTTTCCTGCCTCCTCCCTGCTTCCACTCTTGTGAATAGGGACTACATGTGACCTCCTTCAATCCTCTGGAACCACTCTTGTATTGAGTGACTCACCAAACAGGGCTGCCAGTGGTACTGCTAGCTCCCTCCCCAGTTCTCTGAATATCCTAGGATGTATGCCATCTGGTTCCATTGCTTTGTCCATCCTCAGTTTTGTGAGTTCCTCTAGGACTCTCGCTTCTGTAAATGGATTGCTCACTACCCTCCCCTCCGTACCTGATGCCCAGTTGTGGTCCCTCACCTTCTTCAGTGAATACTAAACAGAAGTAATTATTCAATACTGATGCCTTTCCAGGTCTCCCTCCACACACTCCCCTTCATCCCCTCTGAGCCTTACAATGCCACCCCCACCTTCCTTTTTTTTGCTTTTGTACCTATAAAATGTCTTGTCCCCTCTATTCACCGTCTGTGCTACTCTTTCCTCAGTTTGCACCTTTGTGCTCCTAACAGCTTTCCCTAGATCCCTCAGTCTAGTTAGGTACTTTTCCTTATCCTCTTTCCTCTGTGTCCCCTTATATTTCCTGAAAGCCAATTTTTGGCCCTTACTTTCTCTGACATATTCTTTTGAGAATCATAGTGGTTTCTTCCTTTTCTTGCCCTTGTTTCCCAACCTAACATATTGGTTAGTCACCACCACTATGGCTTCTTTCAGGTGTGCTCATTGCTTCTTGGTCCCCCCTGCTACTTCCTTCCTTGCCGAGTTTTCTTTGCATATCCCCATCCTAGCAAAGTCCATCCTCCAGAACTCCCAAGACTCTTACCTTTGTGTGGCACAACTGAGACACTGTGCCTATATTAAATCACACCATGTTGTGTTCACTGGACCCCAGGTGAGCTTCCACCCTGACCTCCGTGATTCTGTCTCCATTGGTCAGTACTAGGTCCAGAATTGCCCTGTCCCTGGTGTGTTCTAGCACTAGCTGCCAAAGACCTGCCCCCTGTAGGGAATCCAGCATGTCTCGGATCCTGGCTGAGGCAGCTGGTAGAATGGTCCAGTCCACATCTGGCAAATTAAGTGCCTCCCCTTTTGTTGCCTTCTTGTGTATTTCTTCTGCTAGTGTCCTGTCTACCTCGGCCCCCTGTGCGGAAGGCTTGTAGATCTCCTCTGTTTGAATTGCTGTGCCATTTAGGCACATTATGTTAGGATTACCTAGAACAAAAAAGTAATCACACATAATATTCCAGTGTCAACTATGAAAAGACCTGAGAACACAAAACCAGATACTGAGACATTGTAAACAAAGAATCCATAAACCTTCCAAACTCTTGCATATGGACTGGACATTTGCTCTTATGTTAACGTAAGTTGGAGGGGGACATGCATACTACTAGAATTGTAACTATAGAAGTGGAGTCCGTTCTGTTAACTGGTTAAAAGAAGAGGGTTAATGTTGAAATACCTTTCTGTATACTTCTCAGTGATTGATTGGAGGGGGCTATACTGCTTAGGGCCCTTATAATACCTTAGTGGAAATGTGAGGACAGTGGCTGATAGAGCCATGTTTAAACTGTTGTGAAGATCTACTGGTTTATATCATTTTTCTCTCACAGGTCTTTGTGTGGTTAGCCTTTCTAGAAAATGGGATGGAGCTGTTTTATGGTGGGTCCCTAAACCTATATGCAAGTACCTCACCAATGGTACCAAAACTTAATGGACTTATGTACCCCGATACTAATATATATTGTTTTTTTTTAATATATATGACCAGAAACATATCACTTGTAACATCTACAACTGTTCAAATATCAGTAAACTTTTAACAAAACATTACACAAAATACACAGTGTATGCGTTGATAGAAATTCTTATCCCCTTTAGTCGCTGCTGTGTAGGTCCCCAGATATTCGGGGGGGGGGCGGGGAGACAGTATTTCACAAATGCTACTACTGTGTCTGTAACATAAAATATGGACTTCTTCTGTTGACCTGTCCACCCATCCATCAAAGGAAGTTATGTCATTGTTCCTTCCTCAGCTATGGGTAGCAACCTTACCCAAATTCCACTATCCAGCTAGTCCATCTTTCCATAAATGTATCTGTTCTGTCTTGTGTCAGATAAGTTAATCTGATACTAATATATATTATAAGGACACTTTGTGTAGTATGCATTGACTTGTTGCCATTATTTGAAATGTATTTGGCTTGTTCATGTCAAAATGATTAAACATAAATTTAAAAAAAGAGAAAAAAGGGGTGAGTGGATACTCTTGCTGTGCTGTATGTGAATACAGCTACTGCGAAAACGCTTACACTTGTAAGAGTGGTCTCATGCGCATTCCTTGAGTATGAGAACTGTGAACCAAAGGTGAGCACTTCTGATACCTTAAGGATGTGAGACCACTCTTATGGGTGTAAGAGTTTTCACAGTAGCTATGTTAACAAGAGTGTATCACATGCAGTGAAAAGGAGCACCCTGACTGGTCAAGAGTGTTACCTCATTCATACAACATGAAGTCTTGTTGTATTCTGACTATTGCAGTTAGGTCCTGCCTTTCAACTGCCCCGGAGAACAAAGAGTTAACTTTCCATGGCCAGCATGGAACGTTCAGCGCAAGCTCGGTTGAAGCCTCTGTCTGCTGTTGTTTAAACTCCAACCATCAGATTCTTTACTCCGCCTCACTGAACAGTGTCACTGGAGATTTCTTCTTTGCTCGGTTCAAAAAAGTCGGTTAAAGTTTCGTTTTTCGCTCGGTTTCTACCGAATTCCTGCTACCGAATCTGTCAGTTTAAGTCTCTGTCTGTGGTACCGTGAGTACTAGATAGGTTTTACATTTAGTTTCTGTGTAGAACTTGTAAATTTCGGATCGGTTCGGTTTGAACCAATCAGTTTAGTCTAAAAAAGTTTTGAATTTGTTGAGTGTGGTAACCGGTCCGTATCGGTTCTAAACAAAAAAAAAAAAGATTTAATTACGTTTTTTTCCATGACCCGTAACAAGGTCAGGAACCGATAGGGGAGTCTTGCCTGGTGGATTGCTGAAAAAAGGGTAAGTTTTGGATAGGATTGGCCATGTCTGAAAAACCCAAGGAAAAAAATGGGCCCACTGGGTTTCAACACTGCAGTGTGTGTGGGGAAGCCATTGCCAAGGCTGATCCCCACACCACCTGTGTTTATTGTCTGGGGTTTGACCACCTCAATTCAGACTGCCAAATTTGTAACAGTTTTCCCAATGCTACCCTGGATAAGAGAGTAGGTAGACTGAAGGAAAGGGAGGCAAAGAAGTCTGCTGACCCGGGTGGCCAGCCCGGTTCGGTTCCGACCGAACCAGAAGGAATGCCCTCTGACCAGGGCGAAACTTCTTTGGGCAAAAGGAGAGCCAATTCCGAGGAGTCTGTTCTGGTTAAAAGAAAGAGAAGAGAAAAATCATCTGGTTCGGATCCACAAGTTCTTTCTCCAACCGGTGATGAAACAGCCAAAGCGATAAGGATAGTGCAATCGCTAACTTTGTTTCCGGACAAACTGGCACCATCTGGTAGGGGCTCGGTTAGGTCGGTTCCCCCGGTTCCGGATTATACTTTAGAAGAATTTTATGAACCGGAGGAGGAGGAGGGAGAGTATGAAGATAATGATGATGATGGTGATTATGAAAGTCTGGATGTGCCTATTGACCCGGACATCTCCCCAGACAGACCTTCAGGTGTTTCTCCTCCTAGGCTTTCTGAGTCCACTTCCCACTTTATGTTTTACAAGAAAGTGGCTGAAACCCTCCAGCTTCCAATGGAAGAAGCAGTAGAGGATCAGGAGGAGCCTGATTTTGTTGAAATGATGGACATCCCAGAGTTCAGGAGGCTGTCTATTCCCCTCCACAAATCTTTTGGGAAACATACATTTAAAATTCTAAAGACTCCTAACTCCATACCTCCTGTGGACAGATGAATGGACAAGAGGTATACCCTTTCAGGCTCGGACACGGAGTTCCTTTCTCAGCAATGCAGCCATGTTGGGGTAGTACAGGCTGCTGCCTGTGATAAGGCAAATATTCCTTGGCATCATCCCCCCCAGATAAGGACTCCAGGAGAATTGATGCCATGGCAAAGAAGCAGTACATGGCAGCATCTTTGGGACTCAGACAGGCTAACTATATGGCCTACACAGCTAGATACCAGAAGTCCAGGTGGGACACTGTGCTGGCTCTGGCTAAACAGGCCCCTGACCAGCTTGCCAAGGAGCTGGAGCAGGTGGCTGTGGATGGGATTTGAGGCATCCAAGGTGCAATTTCATGCTGCTGTGGACTCCAGTGATGTTTCATCTAGAGTCATGGCTACATCTGTGGCCCTTCAGAGGGTGGCTTGGCTCAGATGTACTAGCCTATCACAGGATACCCAGGCTAAGGCCATGGATTTCCCTGTCATTGGTAATTCTCTGTTTGGGGAGCAGACAGAGAACTACATGAAAAAGATGGACAAATACAGGACCACCTACAGAAGTGCTCAGGCCAATGAAAGGCAAACCACTCCTCAAAGGCAGCACTCCAGGGGCAGGGGCAGGCCCTTTCAAAGGCCTTTTTACCAAGTCCAGGCCTCCTCTTCTGCTTATGTTCAGAGGGGGTTCTTCAGAGGGAGAGGCAGACGGGGAATGAGCAGGCCTGCTTCCACCCCTCAGCCTAAAGCCCTTGCCAAGCAGACACCCTGATGGGTCTGCCCGGGCCGATTCTCCAATACCTGTAGGGGGGCAGGCTGGCTTACTTTGTCCAGGACTGGAAGTCTCTGACATCAGACAAGAGGGTCCTGGAAGTAGTAAGTCAGGGACTGGTTCTCAGCTTCAAAAAATTTCCCAAGATGAGAACCAGGTCCTTTCCACCTGCAAATCCATCAGAGACCCTTGCCCTAGAGGCAGAGATTTCTTTCCTCCTGGCTCTCAGAGCCATAGAAAGGGTTCCTACCCTACACAAGGGCAAAGGATTGTAGTCCAGGTACTTCCTAACCCCCCAAAACAGAGGAGAGTGGTGGCCCATCCTGGATCTAAGATATCTGAACAAGCACCTTTTAAAACCAAAGTTCAAATTGGTGACTCTGGGAATAATTCTGCCCTCTCTAAGGCCAGGGGGCTGGCTAGCCTCCCTGGACCTCAAAGATGCCTGCTTTCACATTCCCATCAGGTGCTCCCACAGAAAGTACCTCAGGTTTGAGTTGCCCTCAGGCCACTATCAATTCAGATCAATGCCCTTTGTCCTAACATCAGCCCCAAGGGTGTTCACAAAGTGCCTGGCAGTAGTGGTTGCTTTCCTAAGGAGAAAAAAGATTTCCATCTTTCCATATCTGGATGACTGGCTCATAGTGGGTCAGTCTCCAGACCAAGTCAAGTCACATCTGCAAGTAGCTCAGCAAGTGCTCACTTCCTTAGGATTCCTCCTCAACCTTCCAAAGTCAGTTCTCGAGCCAGTACAGCTCCTCACCTTCATGGGGGCGGAACTGGATACAGTAAGGGCAAGAGCCTTCCTTCCCCTGAACAGGGCAAGGACCCTTATGGAACTGGCCTCTTCATTCACCCTACAGGTGTCTCGACCAGCAAGGCATTTTCTTCAGCTTCTGGGCCATATGGCAGCTTCCACAGCAGTGGTCCAAGGAGCAAGATTCCAGATGAGGAACATTCAGTTCCTTTTAAGAGCCTTCTGGTCCCAAAGAAAGGATTCCCTTACCAAACTAGTCCCATTTACCCGAACCCTGATTCAGGCTTTGCAATGGTGGCACAATCAGGACAATTTGAGACAAGGAGTTCCTTTTGTCACTCAGACTCATTCAGTGATACTCACCACAGATGCTTGCTTGCTCAGCTGGAGAGCCCACCTGGGGGATTTTTTTTTTTTTAGTTGTTGTTTAACCATGTATAGCACACTAAGCTGAAAGCTTTTTTACAGGAGCAACCTGGGAGCACAAGGAGGTTAAGTGACTTGCTCAGGGTCACACAGTATGCAAGTGGAAGCTGTGGGATTCAAACCCAGGTCTGATCTGCTGGATGTCACCAGATTTGCACCTCAGAGCCTTAGACCACTGCGCTATACTGCCTCCTAAAGGTGGATCTTACCACCCAGGGACTGTGGTCACCTCAAGAATCTCTGCTTCACTTCAGTCTCTTGGAACTCAGAGCAGTGTTTCTGGCACTGCAAGTCTTTTCCAAGTCTGTACAGAGCAAGGTGGTCCAGATCAGAACAGATACCACCACCATGTGGTACATCAACAAGCAGGGAGGCACTCGGTCTATGGCCTTGTGCACAGAGGCAATGAAGTTGTGGTCCCTGGCCTATTTCCTGCAAACTTCTCTGATAGCAGTTCACCTCCCAGGGAAGGACAATGTCCTAGCAGATGCTCTCAGCAGGATATCCCAGGGCCATCACAAATGGTCCCTAGATCCCCTAGTTTTGAAGGTGATTTTCTCGAGATGGGGCACTCCACAGATAAATCTTTTTGCAGCCCAGACAATCACCAACTTCCTCTCTTTTGTTGCAGACCCCTAGTCTTGGGCTCAGTCCCCCTGGATGCTCTGATTCTGAATTGGGAAGGGAAATTTCTGTATGCTTTTCCCCCTTCCCTCTCCTGTTCAAAGTGTTAGTCAAGATCAGGTCTCAACCATGCAAAGTGATTCTGATTGCTCCAGACTGGGTCAGACATCCCTGGTACCCACTGTTGCTGTCCTTAGCTGTCCACCTTCCCCTGTCTCTTCCCAGGAATTACAACCTGTCGACATCCTCTCAGGGGAGGACTTGGTATCCGAACCTCAAATCTCTCAATCTCAAGGCATGGCTCTTGAAGAGTTAGTTTACTGATCTGCACCTTTCTCAAGGGGTTCTGGATATCCTTAAGGCTTCTCGAAAGCCTTCCACCAGAAAGACTCACAACTCCAAATGGAAAAGATTCACTATTTGGTGCTCTAATAAGCATATTTCTCCAGAATCCGTTGGGTTGCTTACAGTTCTGGACTATATGATCCATCTTAATGGCTTAGGACTTAGGCCAGCTACACTTTAAGTGCATCTGGTAGCTGTTTCTGCCTTCTTGTCAGTAGGCAAACCCTCTCCTCTGTCAGCCCATCCTGTGTTTTGTAAGTTCTTCAAGGGATTGCTGCACACCAGTCCCCCCTTTAGGGACCCTGCTCCTGCTTGGGACCTTAAAGTTTGCATTGCTCAGCTTATGCAACCCCCCCTTTGAGCCTTTGTCCACTGCAGAGCTTAAGTACTTGACTTGGAAAACTGTCTTTCAAACAACATGAAGCCTTACTATATTATGACATATGCAGTGAGTCCCAACCTTCGAACTGCTCCGGAGGTGAAAGAGTTAACTTTCCATGCCAGGCATGGAACGCTGAGCTTGAGCTCGGTTGAAAACTCTGTCTGTTGTTCTTCAGACTCAAACTGTCAGATTCTTTACTCCGCCTCACTGAACAGTCGCTCCGGAGATTTCTCCTTCTGCTCGGTTCATTTTGTCAGTTAAAGTATTATTTTCTAGTTTTTTTTGACCGAATTTAAACCGCAACCGGTCAGTTCAAGCTCTGTCTGTGGTATTTGTGAGTACTAGATAGGTTTTACATTTATTCTTCCGTGTGGAACTTGTAAACGGTATATCAGTTTGGTTTGAACTGATCAGGTTGTTTAAAATATATTAATCTGTCTGTGGTTACCGGTTCTTATCGGTTCTAAAAAAAAACGGATTTTATTACGTTTTTTTCCACGACCCGTGACACAGTTGGGAACTGATAAGAGGGTCTTGCTTGGCGGATTGCCATAAATGGGCAAGTTTGGTTAGGACTGGCACTATGTCTGAGAAACCCAAAAGAAAACTCGGCCCACTGGTTTCAACACTGCAGTGTCTGTGGAAGTCTTTGCCAAGGCTGACCCCACACCACCTGTGTTTATTGTCTGGGTTTGACCACCTCAATGCAGACTGCCAGATTTGTAAACATTTTCCTGAAGCTACCTGGAAAAGAGAGATGGTACGCCAGGAAAGGGAGGCCAAAAGTCTGCTGAACCGGATGACAGCCCGTTCGGTTTCAACCGAACGGAGGGAGTGCCTCTGACCAGGGGCGAGACGCCCTCGGGCAAAAGGAGAGCCGACTGAGGAGTCAGTTCCAGCAAAGGACTAGGAAATCAGCTGGCGTGGAGCCAAAACTTCCTCCAACTGCTGAAGAAATAGCCAAAGCGATTAAAATTGTCCGGTCGCCTTCTCGATTCCGACCGAACCGCACCATCAGGTAAGCGAGACTGTCTGGCGGGTTCCACCGGTTCAAGAGTATGATTTAGAGGAATTTTATGAACAGGAGAAGGGAAGAGGAGTATGAGGAGAGTGAATGTGGATTTGAAAGTTTGATGTGCCCATTGAACGGACATCTCCCTCAGACAGATCTTCAGGAGTGTCTCCTCCTAGGTTTTCTGAGTCCCTTCATTTTATGTTTTATAAAAAGTGGTTGAAACCTCCAGCTCCTATGGAGGAAGCTGTTGATGATCAAGAGGAGCCTGACTATGTGGAAATGATGGATATCCCAGAGTCTAGGAGACTGTCTATTCCTTTGCATAAATCTTTGGGAAGCAGACAGTAAAATTCTAAAACTCCTCACACTATACCTCCTGTGGATAAGAGAATGGACAAGAGGTACACATTGTCAGGCTCTGATATGGGGTTCTTTACACAACAATGCAGCCATGTTGGGGTAGTGCAGGCTACAGCCTGTGACAAGGCAAATATTCCCTTGGCTTCACACCCCCCCCGACAAGGACTCCAGGAAGATTGATGCCATGGCAAAGAAACAGTACATGGCAGCATCCTTGGGACCCAGACAGGCAAATTATATGGTTTATGTTTCTAGATACCAGAAATCCAGATGGGATACTGTTATGGCTCTAGCAAAACAGGTCCCTGGCCAGCTTGCCAAGGAGCTGGAGCAGGTGGCTGCTGATGGTATTGAGGCATCTAAGGTGCAATTCTGTGCTGCAGTGGACTCTAATGATGTGTCATCAAGAGTCATTGCTACATCTGTGGCACTTCGCAGAATGGCTTGGCTCAGATGTACTAGCCTGTCACAGGATACCCAGACTAAGGCCATGGATTTTCCTGTTGTGGGTAATTCTCTGTTTGGGGAGCAGACAGAGAATTACATGAAGAAAATGGATGAGTATAGGACCACTATAGGGAGTGCACAGGCCAAGGAAGGCAGGCCATCTCAAAGGCAGCCTTCCAGGGCAGGGGCAGGCCTTTTCATAGGCCTTTTACCAAGCCCAGGCCTCCTCTCAGCTTACGCTCAGAGGGGGTTCTTTAGAGGGAGAGGCAGACGGAGTACAAGCAGGCCTGCTTCAACCCCTCAGCCTAAAGCCCCTGCCAAGCAGGCATCCTGATGGGGTGGCCAGGGCCGATTCTCAACTACCTGTAGGGGGGGGCTGGCTTACTTTGTCCAGGACTGGAAGTCTCTAACATCAGATAAGTGGGTCCTGGAAGTAGTAAGCCAGGGACTGGTTCTCAGCTTCAAAAAATTTCCAAAGATGAGAGCCAGATCCTTTCCACCTGCAAATCCATCGGAGGCACTTACCCTAGAGGCAGAAGTCTTAACCCTCCTGGATCTCAGAGCCATGGAAAGGGTTCCACCCCTACACCAGGGCAAAGAATTGTACTCCAGGTACTTCCTTACCCCAAAAAAAGACAGGAGAATGGCGGCCCATCCTGGATCTCAGAACTTAAACAAGCACCTTTTAAAACCAAAATTCAAAATAGTGACTCTTGGAATTATTCTACCCTCTGTAAGGCCAGGGACTGGCTAGGTCCCTGGACCTCAAGGATGCCTACTTCCATATTCTCACTGTAGTTCCCTATCGAATTACCTCCAGGTTCGAGCTGCCTCAGGCCATTATCAGTTCAGAGCAATGCCCTTTGGCCTCAATTCTGCTCCAAGGGTATTCACAAAATACCTGGCAGTAGCAGTTGCCTACCTAAGAAGGCAAATAATTGCCATCTTTCCTTACCTGGACGACTGGCTCATAGTAGGCCGGTCTCCAGACCAAGTCAGGTTACATCTTCAGAGAACTCAGCAACTGCTTACCTCTCTAGGTTTCCTTCTGAATTTTCCAGTCAGTTCTAGAGCCTGTCCAGCTCCTCACCTTCATAGGCACAGAACTGAACACAGAGGAAGCCAGAGCCTGCCTTCCTTTGGACAGGGCAAGGACCCTGGTCTCTCTGGGCTCCTTATTCACCCTGCAGGTCTCTTGACCAGCAAGGCATTTTCTGCAGCTCCTGGGACACTTGGCTGCTTCTACAGCAGTAATGCAAGGAGCAAGATTTCATATGAGGGACATCCAGTTCCATTTGAGAGCCTTTTGGTCACAAAAAAGGACCCTCTAACCAAGTTGATCCCAGTAACTCGAACCCTGATCCAAGCCCTACAGTGGTGGCAGGATCAGTGCAACCTGAGACAAGGGGTCCCCTTTGTCACTCAGTCTCACTCTTTGATCCTTACTACAGATGCATCCCTCTTGGGGTGGGGAGCTCACATGGGTGACCTCACTACCCAGGGACTGTGGTCCCCTCAGGAATCTCTGCTCCACCTCAACCTATTGGAGCTCAGAGCAGTTTTCCTAGCACTTCAAGCTTTCTCCAAATCTGTTCAGAACAAAGTTGTACAGGTCAGAACAGACAACACCACTACAATGTGGTACATCAACAAGCAAGGAGGCACTCGGTCTATGGTCTTGTGCACCGAAGCAATGAAGTTGTGGTCTCTGGCTTACTCTCTAAACACCTCCCTTACGACAGTTCACCTCCCAGGCAAGGACAATGTCCTGGCAGATGCTCTTAGCAGGATTTCCCGGGGCCATCACGATTGGTCACTGGATCCCCTGGTCCTGGGGGTAATATTCGCAGATGGGACACCCCACAGATAGATCTTTTGCAGCCCCAGACAATCACCAACTTCCCCTTTTTGCTGCAGGCCCCAGTGTTGGGCTCAGTCCTCTGGATGCCTTGGTTCTCAATTGGAAGGGAAGTTTCTCTATGATCTCAATCCTGCAAAGTGATTCTGATTGCTCCAGATTGGGCCAGACAACCTTGGTATCCACTCCTACTGTCCTTAGCAGTCCATCTTCCCCTGTGTCTTCCCAGGAATCACAATCTGTTAATCTGTGCTCAGGGAAGAGTTTGGTACCCGAACCTCAAATTTCTCAATCTCAAGGCCTGGCTCTTGAAGAGTTAGAGTTTGCTGATCCACACCTCTCCCAAGGTGTAATGGATATATTGAAGGCTTCTAGGAAGCCTTCCACCAGGGCTACTTACAATTCCAATGGAAGAGGTTTTCCATATGGTGCTCTGGGAAGCATATTTCCCCAGAATCTGCTGATTTACCCACAGTCCTGGATTATATGGTCCATTTAAACACTTTGGGGCTGAGACCAGCTACCCTAAAGGTGCATTTGGCAGCTGTGTCTGCTTTTATTTCAGCATGTAAACCCTCTTCTCTTTCAGCTCATCCTGTATTCTCTAAGTTTTTTAAGGGATTGCTTCACACTAACCCTCCATTCAGGGACCCTGCCCCTGCCTGGGATCTTAATGTTTGCATTGCTCAGCTTATGCAAACTCCCTTTGAGCCCTTGTCTTCAGCAGAGCTTAAGTATTTGACTTGGAAGACTGAGAGGGCAGGCTTGGGGGAGGTCATAATATAGCAAGACTCCATTAGAAGAAACAGCATTACTAAGGTGAGTAATTTTTTCTTCAAACAACATGAAGTCTTGCTATATTATGACATATGCAGACTACACAGCAGTACCTCCATGGAGGAAGGACAGAACCTACTTGGAAATAGGATCTGAAGCACACAGCTAAAGAATCGACATCACTCCTAGCTTGGATATCCAAGGAGTAATGCTTAGTAAAAGTGTGAACTGTTTTCCAGGTAGCTGCTTGACATAGCTCTAGGATAGGAATGTCCCTGGCAGCAGCCAGAGACGCAGCTGTACCTCTGGTAGAGTGAGCCCTCAGGCCTGAGGGAGGAACCTTACCCAGTTTTTCGTAACAGAATTGTATACAAGAGACAATCCACCTGGCAATGGATCTTTTAGTGGCAGGTTTCCTTTTACCAACCTCACCAAAAGTGAGGAACAATTGAAGGGATTCGAACCTGTGACCCTTGGTACGCTCTATATAGTAACTAAGGGCTCTTTGACATCTAAACTGTGCAATCTCCTCTCACCAGAGGAGGAATGGTCAGTGAAGTACACAGGAAGAGACATGGATTGATTAAGGTGAAAGTCTGAAACCACCTTAGGCAAAATCTACTGTTAGTCCTGAGGACTCACCTTATCTCTATGAAAGGAGATAAATCAGGCTCCACTGACAAGGCTTGTAGCTCACTTATGTGCCTGGCAGAGGATGGCTACCAGAAACACAGTTTTCTAAGTCAAGTACTTCAGCTCTGCTGAAGACAATGGCTCAAAAGGGGGTTGCATAAGCTGAGCGATGCAAATATTAAGATCCCAAGCAGGGGCAGGATGGTGTGAAGCAACCCTTTAAAAAGCTTGGAGAACACAGGGTGAGCTGATAAAGAAGAGGGCTTACCTGCTGACAAGAAGACAGACACAGCTGCCAAGTGCACTTTTAGGGTAGCTGGTCTCAGCCCTAAGGAATTCAAATGTACCAAATAATCCAGGATTGTGGGCACCACACAGATTCTGGGAAATATGTTTACCAGCACACCATATGGAAAATCTCTTCCATTTTGAATTATAGGTAGCCCTGGTGGAAGGCTTCCTAGAGGCCTTCAAGATATCCAATACACCTTGAGAAAGTGTAGGTCAGCAACTCTAACTCTTCAAGAGCCAAGCCTTGACATTGAGAGATTTGAGGTTCGGATACCAAACTCTCCCCTGGGCACAGGTTAACAGGTTGTGATTCCTGGGAAGACATAGGGGAGGGTGGACTGCTAAGGACATGAGGAGTGGGTACCAGGGCTGCCTGGCCCAATCTGGAGCAATCAGGATCATCTTGCAGGACTGAGATCTGATTCTGACTAGCACTTTGAAAAGAAGGGGGAAGGGGGAAAGCATAGAGAAACTTCCCTTCCCAACTGAGAAGGAAGGCATCCAGAGGGACTGAGCCCAACACTGGGGTCTGCAGCAAAAAAGGGGAAGTTGGTGATTGTCTGGGGCTGCAAAGAGATCTATTTCGAGTGCCCCATCTGGCAACATTACCTCCAGTACTAGGGGATCCAGTGCCCATTCGTGATGGCCCTGGGAAATCCTGCTGAGAGCATCCGCTAGACATTGTCCTTGCCTGGGAGGTGAACTGCCGAAGGGAGGCGTTCAGAGAATAAGCCAGAGATCACAACTTCATTGCTTCGGTGCACAAGGTCAGACTGAGTGCCCCCTTGCTTGTTTATGTACCACATTGTAGTGGTATTGTCTGTTCTGACCTGAACAACCTTGTTCTGGACAGATGTGGAAAAAACCCGGAGTGCTAGAAAAACTGCTCTGAGCTCCAGCAAATTGATGTGGAGCAGAGATTCCTGAGTGGACCACAGCCCTTGGATGGAAAGGTTGCCCATGTGAGCTCCCCACCCCAAGAGGGGTGCATCTGTAGTAAGGGTCAAGGAATGAGACTGGGGAGTGAAGGGAACCCCCTGTCTCAGATTGCTCTGATTCTGCCACCACTGAAGGGCCTGGATCAGGGTTCGAGTCACTGGAATCAATTTGGTTAGGGGATCCGTCCTTTGAGACCAAACGGCTCTCAAATGGAACTGAATGTCCCTCATCTGAAATCTCGCTCCCTGCACCACTGCCGTAGAAGCAGCCATGTGCCCCAGGAGCTGTAGAAAATGCCTAGCTGGTCGAGAGACCTGCAGGGTGAAAGAGGAGGCCAGAGACACCAGGGTCCTAGCTCTTTCCAGAGGAAGGAAGGAAGGCTCTGGCTTTTTTTGTGTTCAGTTCTGCGCCTATAAAGGTGAGAAGCTGGACAGGCTCCAGAACTGACTTTGGAATATTGAGAAGGAAACCTAGAGATGTAAGCAGCTGCTGGGTTACTTGTAAATGCAGTTGACCTGTTCTGGAGACTGGCCTACAATGAGCCAGTCGTCTAGATAAGGAAAGATGGCAATCTTTTGCCTTCTTAAATGAGCAACTGCTACTGCCAGGCATTTTGTGAACACCCTTGGAGCCGAGGAGAGGCCGAAGTGCATTGCTTTGAACTGGTAATGGCCCGAGGGCAGTTCGAATCTGAGGTACTTTCGATGGGAGCTTCTGATGAGAACATGGAAGTAGGCATCCTTGAGGTCCAGGGAGGCTAGCCAGTCCCCTGGCCTTAGAGAGGGTAAAATAATCCCCAGGGTCACCATTTTGAACTTTGGTTTTAAAAGGTGCTTGTTTAGATACCTGAGATCCAGAATGGGCCACCATTCTCCTGTCTTTTTTGGGGTAAGGAAGTACCTGGAGTACGACCCTTTGCCCTGGTGTATGGGTAGAACCCTTTCCATGGCTCTGAGAGCCAGGAGGGAAGAAACTTCTGCTTCCAGGGGAAGTGCCTCTGATGGGTTTGCAGGTGGAAAAGACCTGGCTCTCATCTTCGGAAATTTTTTTTTTTGAAGCTGAGAACCAGTCCCTGGCTTACTACTTCCAGGACCCACTTGTCTGATGTTAAAGACTTCCAGTCCTGGACAAAGTAAGCCAGCCTGCCCCCTACCGGTAGTGGAGAATCGGCCCTGGCCACCCCATCAGGGAGCTTGTTTTGCAGGAGCTTTGGGTTGAGTGGTAGAAGCAGGCTTCCTAGATTCCCTTCTGCCCCTTCCTCTAAAGAACCCTCTCTGGGCATAAGCAGAAGAGGAGGCCTGGTTGGTAAAAGCGTTTATGAAAAGGCCTGCCCCTGCCCCTGACATGCTGCCTTGGAGGAGTGACTTGCCTTCTTTGGCCTGTGCGTCCTTCATAGGTGGTCCTATACTCATCCATTTTCTTCATATAATTCTCTGTCTGCTCCCAAACAGAGAATTTCCCACAACAGGAAAAATCCATAGCTTAGACTGGGTATCCCAGACAGGGCAGTACATCCGAGCCAGGCCATTCTGCGAAGAGACACAGATGTAGCCATAACTCTAGATGAAACATCATTAGAGTCTATAGCAGCATGAAACTGCACCTTGATGTCTCAATACCATCCGCAGCCACCTGCTCCAGCTCCCTGGCAAGCTGTTCAGGGGCCTGTTTTGCTAGGCCAGGACAGTATCCCACCTGGATTTCTGGTACCTAGCTGAGTGTCATATAATTTGCCTGTCTGAGTCCCAAAGATGCTGCCATGTACTTTTTTGCCATGGCATCCATCCTCCTGGAATCCTTTTCAGGAGGGTGAGAGGCTAGAGGAAGATTAGCCTTGTCACAGGTTGCAGCCTGCACTACCCCCTCATGGCTGCACTGCTGGATAGGAACTCCGATCACAGCCTGATAAAGCATACCTCTTGTCCATCCTTTTATCCACAGGAGGATAGAATGAGGAGTTTTCAGAATTTTTACTGTCTGTTTCCAAAAGATTTATGCAAGGGAATAGACAGTCTCCTAGACTCTGGAATATCCATCATTTCCACAAAATCAGGCTCTTCTTGATCATCAACAGCTTCCTCAACAGGGAGTTGCAGAGTGTCAGCAACTTTCTTGTAAAACAAAAAATGAGAAGGGGACTCAGATAGCCTGGGAGGGGATACTCCTGAGGGTCTGTCTGGAGAGATGTCCGGTTCAATGGGCACATCCAGACTTTCAAAATCACACTCACTCTCCTCGTACCCCTCCTCTCCTTCCCCTGGTTCATAAAAATCTTCAAAATCATAATCTTGAACCGAGGGAACCGACCTAACTGGGCGCTTGCCCAATGGTGCCGGTTCGGACGGAACTGGAGAAAGAGACTGCACAATTTGAATAGCTTTGGCTATTTCCTCAGTGGTTGGAGAAAGAACTTTTGGCCCCAAACTAGCTGACCTTCTAGCTCTTTTAGTTGGAACTGGCTCCTCAGAGCTGGCTCTCCGTTTGCCCGAGGAAGCATCGCCCTGGTCAGAGGGCACTCCCTCAGGTTCGGTTGGAACCGAACCAGGCTGGCCATCCGGGTCAGCGGACTTTTTGGCCTCCCTTTCCTTGAGCCTACCAACTCTCTTTTCCACGGTGGCAGCAGGAAAATTCTACAAATATGGCAGTCTGCATTGAGGTGGTCAAACCCCAGACAATATATACAATGGTGTGGTCTGCCTTGGCAAAGGCTTCTCACAGAGGCCACAGTGCTGAAACCCAGTGGGTCCAGTTTTTCTTTTGTTTCTCAGACATAGTGCCAGCTTAACCAAAACTTGCCCGTTAATGGCAATCCAGCAAGCAAGACTCTTATCAGTTCCCAACCGTGTCACGGGTCGTGGAAAAAAACGTAATAAAATCCGTTTTTTAGAACCGATAAGAACCGGGAACTGCACTCTAAAGGGCTAGAAAGTAATTTTAAAACCCCTCTGATCGATTCAACCGAACCGAAAAAGACGTTTACAAGTTCCACACAGAAGAAAAAATAATAAATAAGCCTATCTATTGCTTACAATTCCACAGACAGAGCTTGAACCGACGATTGTGGTTAAATTTCGGTAAAATAAACTGAGAATTACACTTTAAAACCGACAAACAAACCGAGCAGCAGGAGGAATCTCCGGAGCGACTGTTCAGTGAGGCGGAGTAAAGAATCTGACAGTTTAAGTTTGAGCTTCAACAGACAGAGCGTACAACCGAGCTCGCACTCAAGATTCCATGCCCTGCATGGAAGTTAACTCTTTCACTTCCGGAGCAGTTCTAACCTGGGGTTATACTGCATATGTCATAATATAGCAAGACTTCATGTTGTTTGAAATATTCCCACTCCTCCTTAGAGCCACAGGAATAATTTAGAAAACCAAAACTACTACAAACACATCTGAATATGCTACCACTAACTGTTTTGGCGCCATACAAATTACAGAAGGAAGTGATCTGAGGAACACTGCGAGTACCTCTTTTAGAGACAAAGTACATATTTCCTAATTTCTGACATGGTATTAGCAAAACTCCAATATTTGGAGACAGAGAGAAAGAGAGCTTCCTTAAAACACCCAAATATAATGTAATCTATTAACTAGTGATGCTGAGGTAGTGGTTTTGGTTATCTTTAACAGGATCTGATGGATAGGTTGTCCAGTTTGGATCCGAGATCCTCTTCATCCTAACTGGGATATTGTATCAAAGGTCGGATATTGGAATCTGAGGTTGGATCGGGGATCTGAAGTCGGATGTGCGTCTCAGATCCCGGATCGCTAGTATTTGATTAGATCCTAAGTGACTGGATGCAGTAGTTGGATATTAAAGGTAGTTGATGCTACCTGCTATCCAATAAAATCAGTGATATCCAACTGTATCTGATTCCATCCGATACTATCAAAGCAACACTACTGTTAACCACCTTAGGAGCTGGGCCACCTAGGTATAAAAAATCTCCATGCCCGTTTTTTCATTTTTATGAAAGTCAGTGCAGCCCAAGATTGCCTATTCCATGGACCAAAGGATGTATGGGGTCTCAGTGAGACTGACTATACTTCTGGGTGCAAAGAAACAGGTCTACATAGTGACATCACATGGCTTGGATATCCTTAAAGCATTTTTTTCAGACTGCAGTAAAGCTTTGTGAAAAATACAAAATTCTTGATGGACAGCCACTCACAACCAGCCTGTGCTGCCACAGAGGAGTTTTGATTACATCAGACCTCAAGAGCAAAGCTCGAGAGGTGTCAGAACCCCAAGGTGGCATCTCAGACTGGTTGGGCATGTGGTTGCACATCCACCAGTTTATATAGTATATTGTTTATTTTTTTAGATTTGAGGAAAATAATTGCAGCCATGTGTGTCAGCGTAATTCTCCTCCCTCCTCATCGCATCCCTCCCTCCCTGAAGCTGTGTTTCATGCCCGATTATAAGTGGTTTACTGTTTTTATGGGTGGTTGGGTTATTCTTTGAGTTTTAATAAATTTCAAACAGTCATCTGAAAGTCTGGGAGTGATGATCACTAGTGACCTGAAGCATTCCATGCAGTGGAAGAAAGCAGCAGCAAGGGAAAACAAGATGCTGGGATGCATAGCTAGGGGGATCTGTAGTAGGAGAGATGAGGTCATACTGCCCTTGTACAGGTCACTGGTGAGGCTGGCCACATACAGTATAGAGTATGGAGTTCAGTACTGGTACCCACACCTCAAAAAGGACATTAACCTGCAGGAGAAGGTTCAGAGGAGGGCCACAAATCAAATCATTCTTTATTTATAAAAAAAACACTTTTCTAAAACCAAAGCACTTGCACATAAAACCATAAAGATACATTTTTTTTAAACAAATGGTTTCCAGTTTGATATAAGTAAATGATAAACTGAAAAACATGCAATAAAAAATAAAATCACGTAACAAAATTTGGGAACACCTGGATAAATAAATGAGTCTTTAATGCAGTTTTGAAGCTCTGGGCGGTCAGGCACTCTTGAACCCGATGAGGTAGAGAATTCCACAGAGTGGGGGCTACAAAAGCAAAAGAGTTAGCCCCAGATGTCTTTAAATGCACCCTGGGAATCTCCAGCAATCCCTTGTCAGTGGAGCGGAGTGAGCAGAGGGGACAGTAAGGATGGCAGAGATCTTGCAGGTATCGAGGTCCCTGCTTATGTAGGGCTTTATAGATCAGTAACCCGACCTTGAAAGTGATCCGCCACTGTACTGGCAGCCAGTGCAGTGCACAGCACAGGTGTAATATGATTGGTCCTGGAAGTACCAGTCAAAAGCCTGGTCGCTACATTCTATACCAGCTGCAGGCAGTGGACCTCAACCCCTGGTAGCCCTAGGTAAAGGGCATTGCAGTAGTCAAGGCAGGAAGTCACGAAAGGCATGGACCAACATTGGAAGATCATTGGGAGGAACCAGATGCTTCACCCAGGCAATATTCCTCAAATGGAAGAATGAGGTTTTAATGACAGCTGACACCTGAGATCTATGGGTCAGGCCACTGTCAAAGATATCGCCCAGGTTCTGCACCTGGTCTGAGGTAGTCAGATGAACAACCCCAAGCCAAAGCCCAGAAGGCTGCACTGCTAACAAACCTACCTCCCGACGACCTGGGTCCACAACCAACACCTCAGTCTTAGCCGTGTTCAACCGCAGACAGTTGGCACTCATCCAGTCCTGGATCTCGGAAAGACAGTTGTTAAAAGCTGAGAGAAGGCCATCTTGTCTGGGCACAAAGGACATGTACAGCTAAGTGTCATCTGCATAGCAATGAAAACTCAGCTCATACCACCTAATGATATCTCCCAACAGCAGCATGTACACTGCAAACAACATGGGCGACAAATTGGAGCCCTGTGGTACTCCGCAGGATAGGGGGAGAGGGGCTGAGGAATAAATCCCAGACACCACTCTCTGAGTCCTACCCTCAAGGAAAGATCAAAACCATCTAAGGACTGTACCAGACAGTCCACAGATGAACTACAGGTGCTCCAATAGCACACCATGGTCCACAGTGTCAAATGCTGCAGAGAGATCAAGGAGGACCAAGATGGAATGAGTCCTCCAATCTCTCGCTATCAGGAGATCATTTAGGCACCTGGACAATGGCTGTCTCGGTACTATGTCTCTTCCTAAACCTGACTGGAGAGAATCATAGACATCGTGGGTGGCTAAATGATCACCTAACTACAGCGCAACCACCTTCTCAATAACCTCACCCAAAACAAAAGGCAGGTTAGAGACAGGTCTGTAGTTAGTCAGACATTCCTGGTCAAGGGAGGATTTCTTAAGGAATAGTCATACAACTGCCTCCTTTAGGGGGGTCTGGAAAGACATCTCTCTCCAGTGAACTCCAGACTATCTCGGCTAGGACAGGGCTGGTCTCATCAACGCACCCTACAAGAAGGCACGTTGGGCCTGGGTCCAAACTACAGCAGGTTGGCCACAAAGTCTGGATGATCCTCATGATGTCCATGAATTCCAGCTGGCCAAATTCAGACCAAGCAAGGAAGGAATCCGCAGTCCCCAGCTGATCTCCACTATACTCAATAGACGGGGCTGAACAGATCCCAGACCTGATGGTGGCAACCTTATGTGTGAAGAATTGAGCAAACTCATCACATCACTCTTGTGAAAAAGCTCTTCCAGGCTGAAAACAAATTGGATTGCACAATCTTTTGACAGTGCGGAAGAGCTGAGCTGGTCGATTCTATGTTGTAGCAATATCTCTGGATAGGCTCTCTGCCTTCTTATGGGTGATTTCCGATTGATTGGCAACATAATGGTCCATCAACCCAAGTCTGTCACCATCCAGGCTCAATTTCCGCATGCACTGCTCTAGCCTTCGTCCCACTCTCCATCTCCATCAAGGTCCCATCCAACCATGGGGACCTTGGGTGAAGAGTGAGGGGACGAACCCAAACAGGAGCTATGGAATCCAGGGCCTCCATCATTGTCTTATTATAGGCTAGTACTAGATTGTCTGGATCCATGCATTCACTCGATATGTCTGATAGGTTCAGCACTGCCATTAGATCATCTGGGGTCACACCCCTCAAAGGACAGTACTGGACCATCTCCATGGGGGCAAGCCCACTGGGGGAGCCATGAAACTGAACCCTATGGTGTGATGGTCAGACCAACCAACTGGCTCCACTACCACATTGGAGATCTCCATCCCTGTGAGGAACACCAAGTCCAAAGAGTGACCACAGTTATGGGTTGCCGAGGTAATAACCTGTGTGAGGCCCAACAAGGTCATTAGTTAGAGGAAGTCCTGTCCAAATTGCGAGAGTTCATCATTGACCCAGGCATTGAAATCCCCCAGAATTAACCATCTGGGTGATCCCAAAACCTCATTGACGATGAAGTCCACGACTTCCTGCAGGAAAACTTTCCCATCTCCGAGTGGACGGTAGATGAGAAGAATCCTGCACCCTACACACGTGCCCACAATACACTTGTAGGAGTTGGTGGTCCCAACCAGTACCACCACAAGGCCCAGTTCCGATCTAAAACAGATGACTACACCCCCGACCCTCCGATCCATCCTCGGGCGGTGTATCACCAATTACCCAGCTGGAACTGCTGAAGCTAAAACAGGGCCAGCATTTTCATCCAGCCAGGTCTTGGTGATGCAAGCCAGATCCGATGACCTAACATGATCTGCTATTAAAGCAGTCTTGTTCTTGGTTGATCTGGTATTGCATAACACCGCCTGAGTAGGATAAACAATCAAGGAAGACCGCATCACCTGCCTGCATAATGCAGAACCCTTGGGTATGGGAACAAGGCAGGGAGGACCCCTTTCCTGGACCCATTTCACCCCAGGGTGTCTCCTTGTCCCCACTACCCCAATCCACCCACCCCTCTCCATTCCCTCCATGTCCAGCCCCCCCCTTCCTTCTCCTCCTAACTATCCCCAGAGCTCTACATACCTGATATGCCTCTGGGGACAGTGGAGGACAATTAAAAAGGCAGAGGCCCCTGAGCCTGGAGGAGGAATAGTGCCTGACTGTATTCACATCTCCCCAGCACATTCTCACAAACAAGCGGCAAGCAACACCAACCAAAACGTACACAAACACTCATACACTTCACCTTCTTACAAACACCCTAACACACCATATACTCCATCAATTAGCACACTTACAACTCCTCCCACAAACCACCCCACACACACTCGCACACCTTCCAACACGTAGAGAAAAAATACAACAAATATGTTGCAGGTGGTACCTTTTATTGGACTAACACGACTACATTTCTTTTTTTACTTTCCGACACACAGTTGCAAGTCAACCCACTATCTCCCACCCAATGCAAAAATACTAACAACCCCTACAAATAAAACACAACCTATAACCCCAATCTATCTAAAGCACAGCAAAACCAGCAATAACATAAAAAGTGAGCATAAATTAAAAATCAAAGTCTTTTGGCAGTTTGTCAGTTCTTCCACAGATTAATGAGAATCACCAATTCTCTTGAACTGTTTGATAAAAGACCATCTGAGCTCTCACCTCCTTGGACCAATAAGTCCCAGAAATGCTTCAAGCAACATGACATCTTGCTGTATTCCGACTATATGCAGTTAGCCCCAGCACTGGAACTGCTCTGGAGAGGAAAGGGTTAACTCTATGCCAGGGCAGAGAATGCTGAGCTCGAGCTCGGTTTTCAAACCTCTGTCCCAGGTACTCTTCAGTGTAACTGTCAGATTCTTTACTCCGCCTAATTGTGAAGTCGCTACGGAGATCTTCTCCTTCACTTCGGTTCACGTAAAAATCGGTCGGTTTTATAGTTTATTTATTTTTTAGTATTCAGATCTCTGTCTATGGTACAGTAAGTGTATTTAGTAGGTAGTTTAGAGCTTGCAGGTAGAAATTGTTTTTGGTTCGGTTTCTTTCCAGTCGGTTCAGCTGGGAACTGAAGCAAATTCTGTATTGGATTTTCTTTGTATTTTTTTCTACCTTTTGTACTGTAGTTCCCAGTACCTATTGGATCCTAAAAAAACATTTTCTTAATTTTTAACCAACCCGTGACATGATTGGAACTGATAAATTTTTAGTTGCCTGGCTTAAATGCTGGTAAGGGTAATTTATTATTTGCAGGCACGTCTGAGAAATCCAAAAAGAAAACCAGTCCCACTGGGTTTCAGCACTGCACCAAGTGTGGGGAGGCCTTTGCTAAAGCTAAGCCCCACCTCGTCTGTGTTTATTGTCTGGGGTTTAACCACCTCAAAGAAGACTGCCAGATTTGCAAAAACTTTCCCAAAGCCATTTTAGATAAATGGTTAAGTAGGCTGAAGGAAAGGGAGGCCAAGAAATCTGCTGACCGAGATGGCCAGCCCGGTTCAGTTCCTACCATACCTGAGGGATGCCAACTGACTGGTGAAAGGAGAGCCGATTCTGTGGAATCGGTTCTGTCTAAGAGAAAAGCGCAAGTCAGCCAGTTCGGATCCCGGTTCCCATGTTCCGACCACTGATGAAATAGCTAAAGTGATTGCTATTGTACAATCGCTTTGCCCGGTTCCGACCGAACTGACACCGACTCAAAAACGATAGGTTCGGTCAGAAGTTTCTGCTTCTGAATATGATCCTGAAGCTTTTTATGAGGGTGATTGGGAAGGAGAAGAAGATTATGAAGAAGAAGATTATGAAGAAGAAGATTATGAAGGCCTAGATGAGCCAGGAAAGCCTGACATCTCCACAGACAGGCCTTCTAATATGTCTCCTCCCAGAATTTCTGAGTCCCCCTCCCATTTCTTGTTCTACAAGAAAGTAGCTAATACTCTTCATTTTCCTGTGGAAGAGGCTGAACAGGACCAGGAGGAGCCTGACTATGTTGAAATGATGGACGTCCCAGAGTCCAAAAGGGTGTCTAACCCTCTACATAAATCCCTGGGGAAACAGACACAAATAATTCTTTAGTTTCTAACATCCATACCCCCCTTTGGATAAAAAGAGGACAGGAGGTATACCTTGTCAGGTCTTGGGATGGAATTCCTTACAAACCATTGCAGCCATGTTGGGGTAGTGCAAGCTGCAGCCTGTGACAAGGCTAACATCCCCCTGGCATCTCACCCCCAGATAAGGATTCCAGGAAAGTGGATGCCATGGCAAAGAAACAGTGCTTAGCATCCTCTTTGGGGCTCAAGCAAGCTAATTACATGGCATATACAGCCAGATACCAGAAGTCTATGTGGGATACAGTTCTGGAGCTGGTTAAAAATGCCCTTCCCCATCTGTAGCCAAGGAGCTGTAGCAGGTGGCTGTGGATGGCATTGAGGCATCAAAAAGGTCCAGTTTCATGCTGCTGTTGACTCGAATGATGTACATTCCAGGGTTATGGCTACATCTGTCTCCCAGAGGAGATTTGCTTGGCTCAGGTGTACCAGTCTATCACAGGATACCGAGACCAAGGCCATGGATTTTCCTATCAAGGGTAATTCTCTGTTTGGGGAGCAAACAGAGGCTTACATGAAAAAGATGGGTGATTACAGGACCACCTACAGGAGTGCTGCAGCCAAAGAGAAGCAGGCCACTCCTCAGAAGCAGCAATCTAGGGCTGGCAGGGGCAGGCCTTTTCATACGCCTTTTTATCAAGCCCAGGCCTCCTCTTCTTTCTAGAAGAGGGGGTTCTTTAGGGGAAGAGGCACAAGGGGGATGACCAGGACTCCATCCTCCACTCAGTCTAAGCCCCTTGTCAAACAGACACCCTGAGGTGTCAGTCAGGGCCGCCTTCTCAGTTCCAGTCGGGGGCAGGCTGGCTCACTATTTCCAGGCCTGGAAGTCTATTACTTCAGACAAATGGGTCCTGGAAGTAATGAGCCAGGGACTTGCTCTCAGTTTCTAAAGGTTCCCAAAAATGAGAACAAAGTCTTTCAGTCCTTACTCTCCCTTGGAGACAAAGGCCTTAGAGGCAGAAGTCTTGTCTCTACTACTTCTGCAAGCAATAGAGAAGGTACCTCTTTATCATAGGGGAAAAGGACTGTATTCCAGATACTTCCTTACCCCAAAAAGACAGGGGGTGGTGACCCATCCTAGATGTAAGATACCTAAACGGGCATATACTAAAGCCAAAGTTCAAAATAGTGACTCTGGGAATAATTCTTCCCTCTCTGAGACCAGGAGACTGGCTAGCCTCCCTGGATCTCAAGGATGCCTGTTTCCACATACCCATCAGACATTCCACAGAAAGTACCTCAGGTTTGAGTTGCCCTCTGGTTACTACCAGTTCCGAGCAATGCCTTTTGGCCTAACATCTGCTCCAAGGGTGTTCATCAAGTGTCTGGCAGTAGTGGTCGCCTTTCTCAGGAGACAAAGCATTCTACTGTTCCCTTATCTGGACGACTGGTTCATAGTGGGTCAGTCCTCAGACCAAGTTAAGTCAGCTCTAGAGGTCACTCTAAAGCTTCTGGATTCTTTAGGATTCATCCTAAATCTAGAAAAGTCTGTTCTGGAACCAGCCCAGCTTCTCACATTTATAGAGGTGGAATTGGACACTGTCCAGGCAAAGGCCTTTCTTCCTCTTTCAAGGGTACAGTCCCTCATCACCCTGGCTTCCTCTTTTTGTCCACTAGTGTCTTGGCCAGCCAGGCACTTCTTACAGTTGCTAGGCCACATGGCAGCTTCCACTGCAGTAGTGCAAGGGGTAAGGTTTCAAATGAGAGATATTCAGTTTCATCTAAAATTCTTTAGGTCTCAGAAAAAAAAAAACCTTTCCAAGTTACTTCCAGTGTCTCAAACTCTAGTTCAGGCTCTCCAGTGGTGACTGGAGGAGGACAATCTAAGGCAAGGTGTCCCTTCCTTAATCAGGCTCCAATAGTGATTCTCACCACAGATGCTTCCCTACTGGGATGGGGAACCCATCTGGACCAACTTACTGCTCAGGGAACATGGTCTCATCAGGAGTCTCTGCTGCACATAAATCTTCTCAAACTCAGGGCTGTCTTTCTAGCACTTAAGACATTCTCATACACAATTCAGGGGAAAGTGGTGCAGATCAGGACAGACACCACCACCACCATGTGGTATAATTACAAGCAGGAGGCACTCTGTCCTCGGTCTTGTGCACTGAAGCCATGAAAATATGGTCACTAGCCTATTGCTTTGAGGTTTCCCTTATAGCTGTGCATCTTCCAGGGAAGGGCAGTGTACTGGCAGAAGCTCTCAGCAGGATTTCTCAAGGTCACCAGGAATGGGCCCTGAATCCTCTGATCCTTCAGGTCATTTTCAAGAGGTGGGGCACTCCAGAGATAGACCTCTTTGCAGCCCCGGACAATCATCAGCTTCCTTTATTCTGCTGCAGACCTCCTCTTTTGGGGTCTGTTCCACAAGATGCTGTCCTGTTGGACTGGACAATCAGGTTTCTGTATGCTTTTCCTTCTTTTCCCCTGATATTCAGAGTTCTGGTCAAGATCAGATCTTAGCCTTGCACGGTGATTCTGGTGGCTCCAGACTGGGCCAGGCAGCCTTGGTAGCCCCTACTATTGTCAACATCAGTGACAATTCCACTTTGTCTTCCCAGACAGTACAATCTCAGCACCTCCTCGCAGGGGAGGATACTGTATCCCAACCTTCAGACTCTGACTCAAAGCTTGGCTCTTGAGGAGCTACAATATGCAAACCTGCACCTTTCCTGATCAGTTTTGGATATTCTTAAGGTTAGTAGAAAACCTTACAATTCCAAATGGAAGAGATTTGGTTTTTGGTGTTGTCAGAGGCATATTCAGCCTGATTCAGCTGCCATTGCCATTGCTTTGGACTATTTGGTGCATCTTAACAGTTTAGGCCTCAGGCCTACCAGTTTCAAAGTGCATTTGGCAGCTATCTCTGCCTGTCTTTCAGCTGAGAAGGGCTCTTCCATAGCCTCCCATCCAGTTTTCAAGAAATGTTTCAAAGGTCTGGTTCATCTGTATGCTACCCCTCAGAGACATTGTAAGATGGTATGGGCTGAGGTTTCACTGCTATGCTGATGATACCCAGCTCTACCTGTCTTTTGCACCTGACCAAGTTGGTGCTATCTCTGTACTGAACAACTGCCTCACAGAAATGCAAGACTGGATGAATTCCAGCAGTCTAAAGTTGAACCCAGGAAAGACTGAGGTTTTGGTTGTATACCCGGGTCATAGGGTAGAGGGATTGAGGACTGAGCTCTCTTCCGGTTTAGTTCTGGGGGAGGCACAGATTCTCACCTCTGAATGGGTGCATAACCTGGGAGTGAAGCTTGATGATGGTCTGACTCTTCGACATCAGGTGTCTGCAGTCGTCAAGCTAGCCTTTTTCCATCTTAGAAACATTGCCAGGATTAGGCACCTTGTTCCACCCAGTGACCTGCCCGTCTTGGCCCATGCCTTTGTGACATTGCGCCTGGATTACTGCAACTCCCTTTATCTAGGGCTTCCTGGGATTGATATCTGCCACCCGCAGCTGGTGCAGAACGTGGCAGCACGTTTGTTGACTGGGGCATCTAGAAGATCTCATATCACCCCTGTGCTTCATGCTCTGCACTGGCTGCCAATACAGTGGCGGATCACCTTTAAAGTAGGTCTATTGACTTACAAAGCCCTACACGGACAGGGTCCCAATTACTTGAAAGAGCTCCTGGTCCCTTACACTCCTTTGCAACAGCTCTGCTCAAATGACGAGGAGTTGCTGGAGATTATGAGGGTTAATTTGAAGTCATCTGGCATGCGTGCCTTTGAATTTTCGGCACCTACCCTTTGGAATTCTCTGCCCTGTCAGCTCCGGGAGTGCAGGATGGTGGGGAGTTTTAAGCAGGCACTAAAACCTTTTTTATGGGGAAAGGCATTTCCAGTTTTATTGTGATTTTATATTATATGTATTTGTATATGATTTTATCTGTACTAAAACTGTATAGTGCCTTGGAATTTTGAAAGGCGCTTGATTAAATACATTTTATTATTATTATATTATCTCAATCCTCCCTTTAGGGACCCTACTCCTATTTGGGATCTGAATATCTGTATTGCACAGCTTATGCAGCCTCCCTTTGAACCATTATCTTCAGCTGAGCTGAAATACTTGACTTGGAAAACTGTGTTTCTGGTAGCCATTACCTCTGCTAGGAGAATGAGTGAATTAGAGGCCTTATCAGTGGAACCTGATTTCATTTCATTTCACAGGGATAAAGGTGGTCCTTCAGACAAACAAATTTCCTCCCTAAGCTGGTATCAGACTTTCATTTGAGCCAGTCTATGTCATTGCCTGTATTTTTCATTGACCATTCTTCCTCTGGTGAGAGAAGACTACACAGTCTTGATGTAATGAGGGCTCTTCGTTATTACATAGAACACACTAAGGCCCATAGAAATGACTGTTCACAGCTGTTTCCCACTTATGGAGAAGTGGGAAAAGGTAAACCTGACACTAAGAGAACTAGTGCCAGGTGGATTGTTTCCTGTATCCAGTTCTGCTATTCAAAATTGGGGAAAAAGCCACCCTCAGGCCTGAGCGCTCACTCCACCAGAGGTACAGCTGCTTTGGTTGCAGCAGCTAGAGACGTACCCTTAGTGGAACTCTGTAAAGCAGCCACCTGGAAAACTGTTCACACATTTACCAATCATTATTCTCTTGACATCCAGTCAAGAAGTGATGCTGGGTTTGGCACCGCAGTGCTGCAGGGCTTGTTCCCAAAATAGGTTCTGTAGCTCCCTCCTCCAAGGTGGTACTGCTTGGTAGTCTGCATATAGTCAGAATACAGCAAGACTTCATGTTGTTTGAAGAAAAAATGAGTCACCATAGTAATGTTGTTTGTTTAATGGAGTCTTGCTGTATTCTGACCTCCCTCCCTATCTCCCCTCCTAGAACCTAGTTGTTTTGGGATGTGGATTGGAAGGTGCAGTGCTGAACCCCAGAGATGTGCCTGGGTCACCTCTTCTTTTAGGATGGGGTTTTGGTTGTTATGATTTTAAATATATATTGTTAGGTTTTACTACCTGCTTGGATTCTTTTTGGGGTTCTCGACTTGAGTCTTTTGGACCCTAACAATCTGTTTATTACGTTTGCCCAAAAATTTCTAAAAAAACATTTCTATTTAATAGTTAGCTTAGTGTTCGTAAGAATCTAACAGTTACACTGAGGAGTACCTGGGACAGAGGTTTGAAAATCGAACTCGAGCTCAAGATTCTATGCCCTGGCATAGAGTTGACCCTTTCCTCTCCAGAGCAGTTCAAGTGCTGGGGCTAACTGCATATAGTCAGAATACAGCAAGACTCCATTAGAAGAAACAACATTACTATGGTGAGTAATTTTTTCTTATCTCTCACTTAAGCTTCAGCAATGAAGCAATACAGATTTGTCTGAAAGAAACAGTACATACAGGCACTCTCTTTGCCTTTCAATGTGTGGATTAAAACAAGCCCAAAAACCTGACCAGAAAGATAATGAATTCAGAGTCCTTCCCTTGGGTACCACTGTAGGAGCTGTTGATATCTTCTGCCTGCTCTCCTTAATCGGGATGTTCTTCACTTCTAAACCATTGAATATTAGCCCATACCCTGTGCAGACCTCCCCAGTGGCCACTACCTTTGCAGCTAATACCGAGGCTCCACACAGGCCACAAACAGAGACACAGATCGAGAGCGAGAAAGGGGCTCCAGAAACACCTACCCCCGAAAGGCAGCCACCCCTGCCCAAATGATCCCTGCACTACAGCCCTGGGGCCATGTCCACCCACTGGCAGACACCCCCAGAAAACTAAGAGGCAGCAGGAGCAAATGTCCAGCCTTCAGCGGACCCAGACCAACACCTCCCATGAAGGACCAGGCACAGCAGCTGCCCCCTCAGACAGGTGAAGCAGCCCCCCCAACACTCACACCAGCCACTAAAAATTCAGGAATCCCAACAGATCTTCAGGACTCTCGGGCTATACACAGCATACCCAGGGACGCCGATGATGTTCCGGGCCACAAACGCCAGATGTTCCGCAGTTCCTCACAAGGCTCCTTTTTGCTGACACTCCTCACAGCTTCTCCAAAGGATCCACAGGCTCCGCACACCCAGATGAAGTCAGGATACCCTAAACAGGGCAGGTAGGGCGAGTTTATCAAAATGCACAGGCACTAGTGCATTAAAGTCAATATACACGTTACGACAATAGCCATAAAACGGTATTGACAGTGAATAAGTTTATGGTGACTCCTTTAATTTAGCACTAAAATAAAATAGACTGTGCCATACTATCTTGTAAATGCTATTTTTTTCCTACCCTAGTCACTCAAGATCCCTAACTGCCAATAAAACAAATCTAAACTAAATCCTAAAAGAAAATAAACATACAAATAAACATAAAAACACAACAATAACAAAAATAAATGATTGTAAAGTAATAAAAACAACAGAACTCCTAAGTGCTGCTGCTGCTGACCGCTAACCCAGTGCAGTCACCATCTTAGAACAAAGATGATAGCAGGTAAGGCATACAAGGAGAGGTTGAGGGCGCTGAACATGTACTCCATGGAGGAAAGAAGAGAGAGAGAGAGAGAGAAAGGGGACATAATTTGGACCTTCAAGTACTTGAAAGGGAAAAATAAGGTGGATAAGGAGGGTTCCTTTAAGCTGAGTGGCAACCATAGGCAACCATAACATGAAGGGGCACAGTCTTAAGCTGGAAGGGGAGGTTTAGGATGGAGGTCAGGAAGCACTTCTTCACAGAAAGGGTGGCAGACACTGGGAATGCACTGCCAGAAGAGGTGGTCTCATTGAAGACAGTGTGCAGTTTCAAAAGAGGCTGGGATAGGCATAGGGTTAAGGTAAGGATCATGGGTAGGATGGGAGGAGCGGGGGGAGGTACAGTTTTGCAAACTGTGCACCCTGCAATACACATGACTAAATAGACCAAATGGCCTTCTTCTGTTGGCGTGTTCATATGAAATGTGAAAAAACTGTGGCTGATATGTAAGTGGCTGTTCTGAGACTGGACATGGTGAACACTGATGGGTTTCTAATCAGCTGGAATGTTGTACCATAGAAGGGTACAATGATGTTCCATGACCCTTGAACTTTGGTACAGCAACATTTTTGCTGATATACAGATCAATGCAGAACAAGGATCAACTACACACTGTATTGTATTTATACATAATACACCTTAAATTGTATTCATTTTCTACATTTATCTCTCTCATTCTTTTTTACTGAGGAGATTTGTATGGCAACATTATCTAAGTCCCACATACATTGTCATCCTCCTTTTCTTTCATAATGTGCTATTTCTGGGATTATAACCATTTCCATGGCAACAGATTTGTCACAAACAGAGGATTATTGGGGGGGAGCAAGCATATAAGATGAAATCTGGGGGACAAATATCTTACTTCTTGTAAATGTTCTCTACAATAAAGAATGACGAGAGATAAATAGGGGCATAAATGAAAGAGAAGCGGAACTGCACCAGAATATTATCATTTGAAATGTTTGCTTGAATATTGGACAATCACTTTAAAGAGTATCATGTGTTCACTTCTAAAAAAACTAGATAATTGGCTAGTTTATTTATTGTGTTTTAAAGTGTTAATCATAAAAGTAGAAATTACCTTCTGTTTGTGCAAAGAAACAAGTGAGTCTTCACCTTTACTTTTCAAACTGCTAGAAAAAAAGAATTCTATAGAATTCTGGTGGTGTGTTGTCAGAAAATCCCAAATATTTAACAGCCCAAAGTATTTCGGTGAAAAACTACAGATTTCGTTCTATCTTTTGCAAAATAAATAGATACTACTTTCAGCAGCAACTTATATATTTCAATATTTGCAATATTGTGGTCCACCTATGATTTTATGGGGAGGAAAAAATTAGGTTTTGTTCTCTTGTTCCCACGTAAAATTTTTGTTTTTGTAATACTGTATTGTGGTCCATCTGTTTACATTTTCAACTTTTTCTTCTTAAGGAATTTGTTTCTCCTCTTCTTCCAAAGTAAAATCTTTATTTTTTGTTTTATTCTTTGGTAACCAGGTAAGATCCACTAGGCACAAGTGCCTATTTTCAGGTGCAACCCAGGAGCAGTGGAGTGGTTAAGTGACTTGCTAAGAGTTGTACAGTATGCAAGTGGAGTTTGTGGCAATGAAACTCAGGTGTGCGGGATGTGCCAAGCTCATTCACAGCTCACTACTCTAACCTCTAGGGTATACTGCTAGCCCCAAAGTTTCTTTCCATCTTTCAAAAGTTTATTTGTTCAGCATCTTTGCCATTACAAAAAACACACAAAACTGACATAAGATAAGATGATATATGTGAAATGGACCCAATTATACAGGTTCCTGGTTGGTAATTCTCAGTAATTCAATAAAGCCACCACACTATTTCTTTGCCAAATTAGCTGTAATTTATTGAGATAGTATATCATTTCTAGGCATCAGGTAGCCTGCAACTACCCGAGTGTACCTGATACAATTTAATCTTACAGCCAATGGAACAGTCCATTGGGGTGTTTCTAACATGCAATCTAGACAGCTAGTAATATTTGCATGACAGGGCTACATATTTTCAGATAGATATACCATATATCTCTGGATCCCTCAAGCAATCTATGGATAGTCTCAGACTGTGTCTTCTTGAAGGAATGCTGGACATAACCATAGGTCCCATATTTATGTGTAGCAAGCTTAGAAAAAAAATGCAAGGTTGGAATTTCCCAAAAATTATGACAGCAGATTTAAACACAGACAATATATCATTCAACAAGTCATAAGGCTCTGGTTCAAAAATACATTGGCCATAAGATACCTTGGTCATAAGATACTTTTGACACTTTGCCGAAACATACAGTCATTCTTAAATGCAAAAACAAGTTATAAGGGGATTTTTATTTATCAAAAATACTTACTTTAGGATACAGAAAACATGCGAGGGGATGTGGCTGTTTTAAAAATAATTGGTTTACAGATAAAACCCAGACAGTAGCCAAATTGCATAGTAATCACAAAATGGGGAACTTCAATCATCAAGGCCAGCCACGGTTATCAGCAGCTGCGTTCTTATCTCGGCTGTAACCTTTAAAAAGAGATGTTTTGGTACACAGTATTTTTTGCTGAATAGGACAATTCCAAGTTAAACCTTGGCTTTGTGCTTACATTTATTTAATTTTCTTCATTTTAACCATTAACCTTTTAAAGTCTTACACATATATGCATATTAACTGACATGGTGGTATCATTCATTTACTTAGCCACTTGCAGCCTTTGGCTAGCCATATTTCACATGTTGGCATAATTTAGTTATTTATTACTCATTTGTAGCCTCTACACTAGCAATTTTACACCTTTCTATTTCCTCAACCTTTTGGTTAGCCAACTACATATTGTTGATAAAAGTTTTGTCACTGATCACTAAAACCTTGGCCACTGGTCACTAAACATTGGCCACTTTCAACAGTATATGAAATTTCTATAACCAAGTTAATTAGCTTGTGCAAAAATACTACATACCATAACTTTGGGCTAATAAATATTCATAAGACATAGATGGATTGTGGAGGAATAAACCAATAGCAGAATGAAACAGGAATATATCAAGCCAAGGGGGTTTCAGTCTGGTTACCTACTTCCCACACCGGGATTAGGGTCCCATAATCTCAAAAAGGTCACTTAGATCAAGGATATGAAATACCTAACAAATGTTTGTAGCTCCACTATGCATTATAAATACATACTAGTGAGGGCCAGCTGTGTGATTTTACAATTTTTAAAAATGTAATTAGCTTCTGTTCTAACCCATTGTATTCTTCTGAATTTCTAACTCTCTGCAGTCTGCCTCCTAAGTGGAACTGCCTGGAGCAAATGTAACTTTATGCAAATGATGGAACTATCATTGGCTCGTGACACAGATTCAAACTGCTGCCCTTATCTGCTGCAACGTTCCATCAACGTCTCAGATTTCTTATTCCGCCTGACAAGTCAAGACACCCAGGAAACTTCCCCTTAGGTCTTTTTGTGGCTCATTGAGAAGTATAAGTAACTTATACTTTATTATTCTTACTGCTGCCTTTGTTTATTGTTAATTTATTTCATGTGTTTAGTTTAGTTTTTAGAGTTAATTGTAATATTTTTCTCGGTTCCTCATGGTTCAGAATAACCACTAAGGAACCAGAGAGTTACTTAGTTTTTGCAGAACTTTTTCCACTATTTTAGATATACTTTAGTTGTATTATTTCTAGTTAAATAACTGTTTTGAAACCACTGAACTGGTTTCTTTTAACTGCTAACCCGGTTGCTGTGAACCGCTAACCCATTTCCGAGTTTTAAACTCTCGGTTCATTCTCGGAACCTGATCAGTTCTCAAACCAACCGCAAAAAAATAAAAAAAAAATTGCATTCATCTTTTTGCAGTTGTGATTTTTCTCCTGGAAATGGAGCTGTCTGAAAAGCCAAAGAAAAAGATTGGTCCTCTAGGTTTTAAAAATTGTCTGAAGTGTGGGGATGTTTTTGCCAGCGCAAACAAGCATGAACACTGTGTAGTCTGCCTGGGAACCAAACATCTTTCTACAGACTGTGAAATTTGTAAATCTTTTCCACAGAAAACAGTGGAAAAAAGATTGGAAAAGTTACAAAAGAGACTTAACAAGGGTGCTTCGAGCTCTGACCAGCCAGCATCCTTCAACTCTGTGGGTGAAACCACTGTCTCTTCTTTACACACCCCTGAAAAGGGTGACACTGGTACCTTAAAAAGGATGGGTGATCTGGCTGACTCTCTGGCCCCCTCCAAGAAAACCAAAAGGACAAAGCACGTCGAACCCCAGGATAAACCTACAGGGGTTTCTTCTGTGCCTCACAGCCTGCCAACCGTGAAGGAGAGTGCCCAGGCCATGAAGGTCATTCAGGCTATACAGAGCTTTATACCTGCCCCTGCCATCCCTCCTCCAAGGGTTCAAGAACCAATTCCTTCCTCTGAACTCCCCTCCCAGGACATGGAGTATGGGATTATGATGAACCAGAAGGTGAAGATTGTGAGCTCATTGAACCGGCGATCTCACCAGAGCAAGAATCTGGCTCTCCTCCTAGACCAGAAGATTTTTCTTCTGATTTTTCCTTTGTAAGAAAAATAGTGGATGCTCTTGACCTAGCTAATACAGAGGTCATAGAAGATGAAGAGGAGGCTGAATATCTGGAGATGATGGGGCTAACACCCACAAAGAAAATTTTCCTGCCAATAAATAAATTCTTTAAAATCTTGCAGAACCCAAATTCTGTCCCACCTCTGGATAAAAAAGCAGATAAGAAATACCAGCTAGACAGACAAGGGTCTGAATTTTTTTACTGTCACCCTGATCAGCAGGGTATAGTCCAGCAGGCAGCCTGTGAGAAGGTGAGGGTTCCTCTTATCTTCTCATCCACCTGAGAAGGATTCCAGGAAGATAGACAGCATGTCTAAAAAAGGGGTATTTAGCCACCTCACTGGGGGAAAGACAGCCTAATTACCAGGCCTATGTTGCACAGTACCAAAAAACACTGTGTCAGTCAGTTTTGGCAATGTTAGAGAAGGTTTCTTCCCCTCTCTCTGAAGACCTAGCAGAAACAGCAAGGTTTGGACTGGAAGCATCTAAATACCACTTCCAAATGGCAACAGATGACCATGACAATGCTGCAAGGTGGATGGCTCTGACTGTAGCCCTGAGAAGGCTGGCATGGCTGAGGGCTACTAATCTGACACAGGATACCTAGGCTAAGGCCATGGATTTTCATGTTGAGGATCACTCTCTTTTCGATAAACACACAAGATTATATGAAAAAGGTGGACGAGTACAAGGCCACCTACAAAAGTAACTCCTCCTAGGAAAATCTTCTCCTTCATATAGGCCTTATGGGAGGGGAGGCAGAGGAAGGACATCCTACAGTAGGTCTTTCTATCAAGCACAAGCTGTTCCACAGCTGCAGCCCTACCCACAGCATACTGGGTACTATAGGGCCAGAGGTAGAAGGGGCTCCAGAAGAGGCTCCCACTCTACCCAGGTTCAGACACAACTGAAACAAAATCCCTGACTCAGTTGTCAAGGCCACCCCTAGCACCAGTAGGAGGCAGACTGACTCACTTTTCCCAGGTCTGGCAGGCCATCACCACAGGCAAGTGGATTTTAGAATTGGTGAGTCAGGGTTTGTCCCCAAGTTTCAAATCTCTTCCTCCTCTGAAATCAAAGCTGTTCAAACCAGTTTCTCTTCAGGAAAGAAAGCTTTTGGAAAAAGAGGTTCAAAACCTTGCTCCACATAAAAGCAGTGGAACCTGTGCCAAGGGCTCAGAGAGGAAGAGGTTTTCACTCTCAGCATTTCCTCACCAAAAAGAAAAATGGGGAGTGGCAGCCTAGTCTAGACCTCAGACTTCTGAACTAGTATCTAGTAAGACCAAGGTTCAAAATGGTCACTTTGTCCCTGATCATGCCAGTCATCCAGAAAGGAGATTGGCTGGCATCTCTGGATTTGAAGGATGCCTATTTCCACATCCCAATAAGAGAGTCTCACAGGAAGTACCTCAGGTTCAGACTCCCTTCAGGTCACTATCAATTCTCATCCCTACCCTTCGGCCTCACCTCAGCACCCAGGGTGTTCACAAACTGTCTGGCAGTGGTAGTGGCATATCTAAGAAGGCTGGGAATCTCAGTTTTTCCTTACCTCAATGACTGGCTAGTCATGAGAAAGTCATCGCAGAGGGTGAAAGATTACCTGGTAACAATACAAAATATGTTACAGTCTCTGGGGTTCCTGATAAATCAGGAAAAATCCATTCTCAATCCAGTACAGGTCCTGAACTTCATTGGAGCAGAACTGGATATTTTGTAAGGAAAAGCCTTCCTTCCCAAGGATAGGGTCCAGAACATCCTGCAACTGATTACCTCATTCAGGTTAGGCAGGCCATGTCCAGCAAGGCAATACTTGCAGAGCTTGGGACAAATGGCTGCAGCAACAGAAGTTGTCTTGGGAACAAGATACTGAATGAGGGATATTCAGTTTCATTTCAGAGCACACTGGTGCCGTAGAAAAGACACAATGTCAAAATCAATTCCAGTAACAAAAACTGCTTCAGTCTCTGCAGTGGTGGAAGGAAGCACACAATCTAAGAGAAGGGGTTCCCTTTCAGAGGGTAAACCCATCAGTTATCCTTACAACAGATGCCTCTCTGTTAGGATGGGGTGCTCACTTCGGGGAAAACACTACCCATGGCACCTGGTCAAGTGCAGAGTCACTCCTCCACATAAACTTCATGGAGCTCCGAGCAGTATTTCTGGCTTTAAAAGTTTTTTCTCCTCTGGTACAGGGCAAAGTGGTGCAGGTCAGAACAGACAACACCACCACAATGTACTACATAACCAAACAAGGAGGAACAAAGTCAGACCCTATATGCTCAGAGGCCATGAAAATATGGGATTTAGCCCTACTCACTAAAGGCCTCTCTGCAGGCCTTTCATGTACTAGGCAAAGACAATACCCTGGCAGATGCCCTAAGTAGAATCAACCAGGCACATCACAAATGGTCTATAAACTGACAGATTCAAACAACATGAAGTCTTGCTATATTATGACATATGCAGTGAGTCCCAACCTTCGAATTGCTCCGGAGGTGAAAGAGTTAACTTTCCATGCCAGGCATGGAACGCTGAGCTCGAGCTCGGTTGAAACTCTGTCTGTTGTTCTTCAAACTCAAACCGTCAGATTCTTTACTCTGCCTAACTGAACAGTCGCTCCGGAGATTTCTCCTTCTGCTCGGTTCATTTTGTCGGTTAAAGTATTGTTTTTCTCGGTTTTTGACCGAAATTAAACCGCAACCAGTCGGTTCAGACTCTGTCTGTGGTATTTGTGAGTACTAGATAGGTTTTACATTGATTTCTATTCTGTGTGGAACTTGTAAACAGTTATCGGTTCGGTTTGAACCGATCAGGTTGTTTAAAATATATTAATCTGTCATTTAGAGTGTGGTTACCGGCTCTTATCGGTTCTAAAAAAATGGATTTTATTACGTTTTTTCGACCCATGACACGGTTGGGAACCAACAGAGGTCTTACCTGGCGGATTGCCATAAATGGGTAAGTTTGGTTAGGACTGGCACTATGTCTGAGAAACCCAAAAGAAAAACCGGGCCCACTGGGTTTCAACACTGCAGTGTCTGTGGGGAAGTCTTTGCCAAGGCTGACCCCCACACCACCTGTGTTTATTGTCTGGGGTTTGACCACCTTAATGCAGACTGCCAGATTTGTAAAAATTTTCCTGCAGCTACCCTTGAAAAGAGAGTTGGTAGGCTCAGGGAAAGGGAGGCCAAGAAGTCCGCTGACCCGGATGGCCAGCCCGGTTCGGTTCCAGCTGAACCGGAGGGAGTGCCCTCTGACCAGGGCAAGACTTCCTCAGGCAAAGGAGATCCAACTCGAGTCAGTTCCAGCAAAGGACTAGGAAATCAGCTGGTGTGGAGCCAAAACTTTCCTCTCCAACCGCTGAAGAAATAGCCAAAGCAATTAAAATTGTCCAGTCGCTTTCCCAGTTCCGACCAAACCGGCACCATCAGGTAAATGTCCGGTTCGGCCAGTTCCACCAGTTCAAGAGTATGAGGTAGAGGAATATTATGAACCAGAGGAGGGGGAAGAGGAGTATGAGGAGAGTGAATTTGGATTTGAAAGTCTGGATGTGCCCATTGACCCGGACATCTCCCCAGACAGACCTTCAGGAGTATCTCCTCCCAGGCTTTCTGAGTCCCCTTCTCATTTTATGTTTTATAAGAAAGTGGCTGAAACCCTCCAGCTCCCTATGGAGGAAGCTGTGGATGATCAAGAGGAGCCTGACTATGTGGAAATGATGGATATCCCAGAGTCAAGGAGGCTGTCTATTCCTTTGCATAAATCTTTTTGGAAACAGACAGAAAAATTTTTAAAAACTCCTCACACTATACCTCCTGTCGATGAGAGAATGGACAAGAGGTACACATTGTCAGGCTCAGATACGGAGTTCCTTACACAACAATGCAGCCATGTTGGGGTAGTGTAGACTGCAGCCTGTGACAAGGCAAATATTCCCTTGGCTTCACACCCCCCTGACAAGGACTCCAGGAGGATTGATGCCATGGCAAAGAAACAGTACATGGCAGCATCCCTGGGACTCAGGCAGGCAAATTATATGGCTTATGTTGCTAGATATCAGAAATCCAGATGGGATACTGTTATGGCTCTAGCAAAACAGGTCCCTGGCCAGCTTGTCAAGGAGCTGGAGCAGGTGGCTGCTGATGGTATTGAGGCATCCAAGGTGCAATTCCATGCTGCAGTGGACTCTAATGATGTGTCATCAAGAGTCATGGCTACATCTGTGGCACTACGCAGAATGGCTTGGCTCAGATGTACTAGCCTGTGACAGGATACCCAGACTAAGGCCATGGATTTTCCTGTTGTGGGTAATTCTCTGTTTGGGGAGCAGACAGAGAATTACATGAAGAAAATGGATGAGTATAGGACCACCTATAGGAGTGCACAGGCCAAGGAAAGGCAGGCACTCCCTCAAGGCAGCTTCCAGGGCAGGGAAGGCCTTTCACAGGCCTTTTACCAAGCCCAGGCCTCCTCTTCTGCTTATACCCAGAGGGGATTCTTTAGAGGGAGAGGCAGACGGGGTACAAGCAGGCCTTCTTCCACCCCTCAGCCCAAAGCCGTTGCCAAGCAGGCACCCTGATGGGGTTGCCAGGACCAATTCTCACTTACCTGTAGGGGGCAGGCTGGCTTACTTTGTCAAGGACTGGAAGTCTCTGACATCAGACAAGTGGGTCCTGGAAGTAGTAAGCCAGGGACTGGTTCTCAGCTTAAAAAAATTTCCGAAGATGAGAACCAGATCCTTTCCACCTGCAAATCCACCGGAGGCACTTGCCCTAGAGGCAGAGGTCTCTTCCCTCATGGCTCTCAGAGCTGTGGAAAGGGTTCCACCCCTACACCAGGGCAAAGGATTGTACTCCAGGTACTTCCTTACCCCAAAAAAGACAGGAGAATGGTGGCCCATCCGGGACCTCAGATACTTAAACAAGCACCTTTTAAAACCAAAATTCAAAATGGTGACTCTGGGAATTATTCTACCCTCTCTAAGGCCAGGGGACTGGCTAGCATCCCTGGATCTCAAGGATGCCTACTTCCATATTCTCATCAGAAGCTCCCATCGAAGTACCTCAGCTCGAAGCTGCCCTCAGGCCATTACCAGTTCAGAGCAATGCCCTTTGGCCTCACCTCTGCTCCAAGGATATTCACAAAATGCCTGGCAGTAGCAGTTGCTTCCCTAAGAAGGCAAAAAATTGCCATCTTCCCTTATCTGGATGACTGGCTCATAGTAGGCCAATCTCCAGACCTAGTCAAGTTACATCTACAGATAACTCAGCAACTGCTCACCTCTCTAGGTTTCCTTCTGAATCTTTCAAAGTCAGTTCTAGAGCCTGTCCAGCTCCTCACCTTCATAGGCGCAGAGCTCAACACAGAGAAAGCCAGAGCCTTCAAACACCATGAAGTCTTGCTGTAATTAGGACTATAGCAGTCAGCCTCAGCCTCTGAACTGCCCCGGAGAGGAAAGGGTTAACTCCAGAGAGTCTGGAGTTCACTTGTGGCTGGCTGTTCAAAGCTCTATCTGTGCGTTTGAAGTCAAACTGCCAGATTCTTCTCCTTCACTGAACAGTCGTCCGGAGATCAGCTCCTTCAGCTCGGTTCCTCTACGCGCGGTTTTCAGTCGGTTCGCCGGTTCAGAAAACCAGCAAAGTCTCAAAATTACCTTGGTTTTACTAAGCTCTATCTGTTGACACGTAAGTAAAGCGAAATTTAGTCTGTGGAAATAATTATCAGTTCAGTCTGAACCGATCGTTTCTGCTATTTGATGAATTTTTAGGACGTGAGGTACCCAGTTCTTATCGGTTCTAAAAATCCTCGTTTTTAATAGGGTTTTAATACCGAATTACGGTTAGGAACCGATAAAGGTGTCTTCTTAGCACGGCCTGAAGAAAGGGCAAGTTTTGGTTAGGCTGGCACCATGTCGAGAAACCCAAAAGAAAACTGGGCCCATCGGGTTTCAACACTGTGATGTTTGTGGGAAGCCTTTGCCAAGGCTGACCCACACACCACTTGTGTTTATTGTCTGGGGCTGACACCTCCTTTCAGACTGCCAGATATGTAAAATTTCCCTGCAGCCACCCTGGAGAAGAGATTGGGCGGCTCAGGGAACGAGAGGCCAAAAGTCCGCTGACCGGATGGCCAGCCTGGTCCAGTACCCACTGGACCAGAGAGAGTGCCTCTGACCAGGGCATTACTCTGGCAACAGAAAGGCTGGTTCAGAGGAACCAGCACCAGCAAAAAGACAAAGAAATCAGCAGGTTCGAGTCTAAGATAGTTTCTCCAACTGTTGCAGAAATAGCAAAAGCCATACAGATTGTTCAGTCTTTGTGCGAGGGACTTGGAGAGCCCTCCACAAGTGGCAGAGGGGTGGCTCCGCCCAGGTCCAGTGGTTCAAGATTATGTTATTGAGGAGTTTTATGAACCACAGGAGGGAGGAGGAATTTGATCAGTGCATTTGTGACTGGGAAGGTCTGGGCGTGCCCATTGAACCGGGCATTTCTCCAGACAGACCCTTAGAGTCTCCCCTCTGTTGTCTGAGTCCCTTCTCATTTTGTGTTTTATAAAGGTGTAGAAACCCTCCAGCTCCTTTAGAGGAGGCTGTGGATGAGCAAGAGGAGCCTGATTTTGTTGAAATGATGGATATTCCAGAGTCTAGAAGGTTGTCTATTCCTTTGCATAAATCATTTAGGAAGCAAACAACAAAGATTTAAAAATCTCATTCTGTCCCTCCTGTAGACAAAAAATGGACAGAAGGTATACTTTATCAGGCCCAGATACAGACTTCCTCACTGAGCAGTGTAGTCATGTAGGTGTTGTTCAAGCTGCAGCCTGCACAAGGCTAATATTCCTTGGCATCACATCCCTGACAAAGATTCCAGGAAGATTGATACCATGGCAAAAAGCAATATATGCAGCTTCTTTTGGGACTCAGGCAGGCTAATTACATGGCTTATGTGGCTAGATATCAGAAGTCTAGATGGGACACTATTTTGCAGTTAGCAAGCAGGCCCAGGGTCAGCTGGCTAGTGAGTTGGAACAGGTGGCTGCTGATGGCATTGAGGCCTCTAAAGTTCAATTTCATACTGCCGTTGATGTTAATGATGTTTCTTCTAGGGTCATGGCCACTTCTGTAGCTCTCCGTAGGTTGGCATGGCTCAGATGCACTAATTTGTCCCAAGACACTCAGGCAAAGGCTATGGATTTCCCTGTAGTAGGTAACTTCTGTTTGGTGATCAGACAGAAAATTACATGAAAAAATGGATGAATACAGAACTACCTAAAAAGTGCCAAGCTAAAGAGGCATGACCCCCAAAGGCATGCCCCAGGTAGGGGTAGGCACCTACAGAACTTTTATCAAGCTCAAGCCTCTTCAGCCTTTGTTCAGAGGGTTTCTTCCAGAGAGCAGGCAGAGGCTCTGCAGACCGTCCCCTTCTTCCCAGCCAAAACAGCTGCCAAGCAGGCACCCTGATGGGGTGCCCAGGGCCGAATGTCCTGCACGGTGGGGGCAGGTTGGCTTATTTCAGCCAGAACTGGTTGTCCCTAACTTTGGACAAGTGGGTTCTGGAGGTGGTAAGAGGTCTGGTCCTCAGTTTCAAACAGTTCCCAAAGATGAGGGCCAGACATTTCCACCTGCGAATCCTTTGAAGCCCTTGCTTTGGAAACAGAGGTTTCTTCTCTGCTGGGATGCAAAGCAGTAGAGAGGGTTCCCTTGCCATCAGGGCAAGGGTCTTTATTCAAGTATTTCTTACCCCAAAAAGACAGGAGAATGGCGGTCATCTTAGATTTAAGGTTCCCGAACAAGCATCTTCTGAAACCAAAGTTCAAAATGTTAACTCTGGCAATGATTTTGCCTCCTGAGACCAGGAGACTGGCTAGCTTCCTTGGACCTCAAGGACGCTTATTTTCATTTCTTGATCAGGCCTTCTCACAGAAAGTACCTCAGGTTGAACTACCTTCTGGCCACTATCAGTTCAGAGCAATGCCTTCGCCTACCTCTGCCCAAGGGTTTTCACAAAATGTCTGGCTGTGATAGTGGCTCATCTGAAAGGCAAGGGTGGCCGCTTTCCCCTACCTGGACGACTGGCTCATAGTGGGTCAGTCTCCAGATCACGTAAAATCTCACTTGTTGGTCACCCAGCAGCTTCTCACCTCTCTGGGTTCCTGTTGAATCTTCCAAAGTCAGTTCTCGAACCAGTTCAGGTACTAACTTTCATGGTGCAGAGTTGAACACAAAGTCTGCCAGGGCATATCTCCCTCCGAGAGAGTGGACGAGACTCATTGCCCTGGCATCTTCCTTCACCATGCGGGTCTCTCGGCCAGCAAGGCACTTCCTGCAACTCCTAGGACACATGGCTGCGTCCACAGCTGTCGTGCAGGGAGCAAGATTCCAGATGAGAGACATCCAATTCCACCTGAGATCTTTTGGTCCCAAAAGAAGGACCCCTCACAAATTAGTCCCAGTGACAAGGTCTCTGATCCTGGCCCTTCAGTGGTGGCAGGACCAGAGCAATCTAACTCAAGGGGTCCCTTCTTACCCATTCCTCACTCCTCCACACTTACCACAGATGCCTCCCTCCCAGGATGGGGCTCACTTGGCGACCTTTCCACTCAGGGAGTGGTGGTCTCCTCAGGAATCTCTGCTCCACATCAACCTTCTGGAGCTCAGGGCTGTCCTCTTAGCTCTCCAGGTCTTTTCAGCTTCTGTCCAGAACAAGGTAGTTCAAGTCAGGACAGACAATACCACAACAATGTGGTACATCACAAGCAAAGGGGCACTCGGTCTTCTGCCTTGTGCACCGAAGCAATGAAGCTGTGGTCTCTGGCTTACTCCTTGAATACCTCCCTGATAGCAGTTCACCTTCCAGGAAGGACAATGTCCCATGAGGATGCCCTCAGCAGGATTTCTCAGGGCCACCACGAATGGGCCCTGAACCTCTAGTGCTGGGGTCAGTCTTTGCCAGATGGGGCACCTCAGATAGATCTTTTCGCAGCCCCAGACAACCACCAACTTCTCTGTTTTGTTGCAGACCTCCAGTGTTGGATCAGTCCCACTGGACGCCTTCCAGTTGGATTGGGAGGGGAAATATCTATATGCCTTCCCTCCCTTCCCTCTCCTTTTCAGGGTACTAGTGAGGATCAGAACTCAGTCCTGCAAGGTGATTCTGATTGCTCCAGATTGGGCCAGACAGCCCTGGTACCCTCTCCTTCTGTCCCTGATTGTCCACCCTCCCCTGAGCTTGCCCAGGACCCACGACCTGTTGACCTGTGCACAGGGAGAGTGTGGTATCCGAACCTCAGTTCCCTCCACCTCAAGGCTTGGTTCTTGAGGAGCTAGAATTCACTGATCTACACCTCTCTCAAGGTGTCTTGGATATTTTGAAGGCCCAGGAGGCCTTCTACTAGGCCACCTATAATTCTAAGTGGAAGAGGTTTTCCATTTGGTGCTCTGGGAAGCAAATCTCCCAGAATCTGCTGATTTGACTGTTTTATTGACTATCTGGTCCACTTAAATTCTTCTAGGCCTTAAGCCAGCTACCTTAAGGGTTCATCTGGCAGCAGTCTCCGCTTATGTGTCAGCAGGTAAACCTGCTTCCATCTCTTCTCACCCTGTAATTTCCAAGTTTTTGGGGTTACTTCACACTAACCCTCCTTTTCGGAACCAGCTCCTGCTTGGGACCTGAATGTTTGCATTGTTCACTCAATGCAACCCCCTTTGACCCCTGTCTTCGCAGACCTCAAGTTTTTGACTTGGAAGACTGTTTTCTAGTGGCCATCACTTCTGCTAGACGATAAGTGAGATGCAAGCCTTGTCAGTGGAAGAAGATTTCATTTCTTTTCATAGGGACAAGGTAGTCCTTAGGACTAATAGAAGGTTTTACCAAAGGTGGTCTCGGATTTTCATCTCAACCAATCCATCTCTCTCCCGTATTTTCACTGAGCATTCCTCTTCAGGGAGGGAGATTGCACAGTCTGGACATCAAAAGAGCTCTAAGCTACTATTTGGAACCACCAAGGGTCATAGGTTTGAATCCCTCCAGCTCTTCCTTACCTATGGGGAAGTCGGCAAAGGGAGACCTGCCACTAAGAGGACAATTGCAAGGTGGATTGTCTCTTGTATCCAATTCTGTTACCAAAACTGGGTAAAGAGCCCCCTCAGGATTGAGGCTCATTCTACCAGAGGTACAGCTGCATCTCTAGTGGCTGCTAGAGATATTCCCATTTTGGAGATCTGTCAAGCTGCTACCTGGAAAACAGTTCACACCTTTACCAAACATTACTCCTTGGATGTTCAATCCAGGAGGGATGCCTTTTGGCACAGCTGTGCTTCAGAGCCTATTTCCCAAGTAGGTTCTGAGCCTCCTCCATGGAGGTACTGCTGTGTAATCTGCTATAGTCCCTAATTACAGCAAGACTTCATGGTGTTTGAAGAAAAATTACTCACCTTAGTAATTGCTTTTCTTCTCATGGAGTCTTGCTGATAGACAACCCTCCCTCCTACCCGCTCAGAACTCCTCCTTGGGTATGGGGTTGGCAAATTAGTGCAAGCACTGTGTCATGCCTTTTTCTTGCTTATTGGGTTTAGAACCAGGTAATTCTGTTGTTAGTTGGTGGTAGGTGGCCCCTCCTCAGACTTGAGTCTTTTTGGGAAGAGGGGTCTGTTAATGCTTCTTTTCAGTAATGCTAACAATATTTAATAATTTTGTTGCTATTCTGTGATCGTTGTGTGTTTTGTAGTTCTACTACTGGTAGGTAGCCAATGGCTAGTGTAGGGTTTTTCCACACAGACTTGCTATATTAGTTTAGCTCGTAAAGAATCTGGCAGTTTGACTTCAAACTGCACAGATAAAGCTTTGAACAGCCCTCATGCTGAACTCCAGACTTCTCTGGAGTTAACCCTTTCCTCTCTGGGGCAGTTCAGAGGCTGAGGCTGACTGCTATAGTCCTAATACAGCAAGACTCCATGAGAAGAAAAGCAATTACTAAGGTGAGTAATTTTTTCTTCCTTCCTTTGGACAGGGCAAGGACCCTGGTCTCTCTGGCCTCCTCTTTCACCCTGCAGGTCTCTCGACCAGCAAGGCACCTTCTACAGCTCCTGGGGCACATGGCTGCTTCTACAGCAGTAGTGCAGGGAGCAAGATTTCAGATGAGGGACATCCAGTTCCATTTGAGAGCCTTTTGGTCTCAAAGGAAGGACTCTCTAACCAAACTGATCCCAGTAACTCGAACCCTGATCCAGGCCCTACAGTGGCGGCAGGATCAGAGCAATCTGAGACAAGGGGTTCCCTTTGTCACTCAGTCTCACTCCTTAATCCTTACTACAGATGCATCCCTCTTGGGGTGGGAAGCTCACATGGGTGACCTCACTACCCAGGGATTGTGGTCCCCTCAGGAATCTCTGCTCCACATCAATCTGCTGGAACTCAGAGCAGTTTTTCTAGCACTTCAAGTTTTTTCCAAATCTGTTCAGAACAAAGTTGTACAGGTCAGAACAGACAACACCACCACAATGTGGTACATCAACAAGCAAGGGGGCACTCGGTCTACAGCCTTGTGCACCAAAGCAATGAAGTTGTGGTCTCTGGCTTACTCCCTGAACACCTCCTTATGGCAGTTCACCTCCCAGGCAAGGACAATGTCCTGGCAGATGCTCTCAGCAGGATTTCCCAGGGCCATCACGAATGATCACTGGACCCCCTGGTCCTGGAGGTGATATTTGCCAGATGGGGCACCCCGCATATAGATCTTTGTGCAGCCCCAGACAATCACCAACTTCTCCTTTTTAGTTGCAGGCCCCCAGTGTTGGGCTCAGTCCCTCTGGATGCCTTAGTTCTCAATTGGGAAGGGAAGTTTCTCTATGCTTCCCCCCCCTCTCCTGTTCAAAGTGTTAGTCAAAATCAGATCCCAATCCTGCAAGATGATCCTGATTGCTCCAGATTGGGTCAGACAACCCTGGTATCCACTCCTACTGTCCTTAGCAGTCCATCTTCCCCTGTGTCTTCCAGAATCACAACCTGTTAACCTGTGCTCAGGGAGGGTTTGGTACCTGAACCTCAGATCTCTCAATCTCAAGGCCTGGCTCTTGAAGAGTTAGAGTTTGCTGATCTCACCTCTCCCAAGGTGTAATGGATATACTCAAGGCTTCTAGGAAACCTTCACCAGGGCTACCTATAATTCCAAATGGAAGAGTTTTCCATATGGTGCTCTAGGAAGCATATTTCCCAGAATCTGCTGATTTACCCACAGTCCTGGATTATATGGTCCCATTTAAATACCTTGGGGCTGAGACCAGCTACCCTAAAAGTACATTTGGCAGCTGAGTCTGCTTTTATTTCAGCAGGTAAACCCTCTTCTCTTTCAGCTCATCCTGTATTCTCCAAGGTTTTTAAGGGATTGCTTCACACCAGCCCTCCATTCAGGGACCCTGCCCCTGCCTGGGATCTTAATGTTTGCATTGCTCAGCTTATGCAACCCCCATTTGAGCCTCTGTCTTCAGCAGAGCTTAAGTACTTGACTTGGAAGACTGGGTTTCTAGTAGACATCACTTCTGCCAGACGCATAAGAGAATTACAAGCTTTATCAGTGGAGCCTGATTTTATCTCCTTTCATAGAGATAAGGTGGTCCTCAGGACTAATAGGAAGTTCTTGCCTAAGGTGGTTTCAGATTTCACCTTTAATCAATCTATATCTCTTCCAGTGTACTTCACTGACCATTTCCTCCTCTGGCGAGAGGAGGCTGCACAACAGATGTGAAGAGAGCCCTTAGTTACTCCATAGAGTGTGCCAAGGGTCACAGGTTTGACTCCCTCAACTGTTCCTCACTTATGGTGAGGTTGGTAAGAAATCTGCCACTAAAGATCCATTGCCAGGTGGATTGTCTCTTGTATCCAATTCTGTTATGAAAGCTGGGTAGGTTTCTCCCTCAGGCCTGAGGTCACTCTACCAGAGGGTACAGCTGCCCTGGCTGCTGCCAGGGGACATCCCTATTTAGAGATATGTCAAGTAGCTACCTGGAAAACAGTTCACACTTTACCAAGCATCACTCCCTGGACATCCAGGCTGGAGTGATGCTCGGTTAGCACAGCTGTGCTTCAGAGCCTATTCCTAAGTAGGTTCTGTCCTCCTCCATGGAGATACTGCTGTGTAGTCTGCATATGTCATAATATAGCAAGACTTCATGTTGTTTGAATAAAAATTACTCACCTTAGAATGTTGTTTCTTCTAATGGAGTCTTGCTATATTATAACCTCCCCCCTGCCCCTCTCAGAACCTCTGTTTTGGGATGTGGGCAGTGCAGTTTAACACTAGTAGATGCCCACTTTGTTGTTTCACCCTCCTTTTTGGGGTGATTTGGTGTTATATTTTTCATTTTTTGGGTCTCCTGACTTGAATCTTTGTTTTGGGACCAAAAAATGTGTTCTTATGTTTAGTAGCCAGTTGGCTAGTGTAGGTTTACAGCTTCCACACAGGACCTCAGTGAGTTTAGCTCATAAAGATCTGATGGTTTGAGTTTGAAGAACAACAGACAGAGTTTCAACCGAGCTCGAGCTCAGCGTTCCATGCCTGGCATGGAAAGTTAACTCTTTCACCTCCGGAACAGTTCAAAGGTTGAGACTTGCTGCATATGTCATAATATAGCAAGACTCCATTAGAAGAAACAACATTACTAAGGTGAGTAATTTTTTCTTCTGTACTCAGTGTTCAGAAGGTGGGGCTCTCCAGAAGTGGACCTCCTTGCCTCCCAAGAGAACCACTTATTGCCCCTATTCTGTTGCAGACCACCAGCCAAGGGTACAATCCCACTGGATACCCTGGCTCTACTCTGATCAGGAAGACGCCTGTACACATTTCCTCCTTTTCCTCTCATCTTCAGAGTCCTGATCAAGCTCAGGTCACAACCTGCATCTATGATCCTAATAGCACCAGACTGGGCCAGACAGCCATTGTACCCCTGACTGCTGTCCATGTCAGTGTCCAAACCGATACATCTTCCCAGGAGGGACACTCTCTTGACCTTCCACCAGGGGAAAATCTTGTACCTGAACCTCAAGTCTCTAAGGCTCAAGGCCTGGTTCTTGAGGACTTAGCATTTTCAAATCTAAATCTCTCTCAAGTGGACTTGGATATCCTGAAAGGATACAGGAAGCCTTCCACTAAGAAAACCTATTCTGCAAAATGAAAAAGATTCTCAATTTGGTGTGATGCCAAGGAGATTTCTCCTTCCCTGGTAGAAATCCCAGTGCTACTGGAATACTTCATAATTGCACTCCCAAGGGTTAAAATACACACCCCTAAAAGTTCATCTGGCATCAGTCTCAGCTTACATTTTTGCTGTAAAAAAATGTTTCCATAGCAGCTAATCCCATTTTCAAAAAGTTCTTCAAAGGTTTGTGCCATATGCACCCTCCTATTAAGGAACCAGTCCCAGTGTAGGACCTGAACTTATACATTGCTCAACTCATGACACCTCCCTTTGAGCCTTTGTCTTCTGCTCATATACAATATATCACATGGAAAACTGTGTCTCTGGTTGCAATCACTTCTGCCAGAAGGATAAGTGAATTACAAGCACTGTGTGTGGAGAAGGACTACCTCTTCTTTCATAATGACATAGTAGTGCGTCGAACAAACAGGAGGTTTCTTCCTAAGGTGGTTTCTGATTTCCACTTAAATCAATCCATAACACTGCCAGTTTTCTTTACTGAACATGCCAGCTCAGGTGAGCGCAGACTCCATAGTCTGGATGTAAAAAGGGCATTAAGTTACTATGTGACTCACACCAAGGATCATAGAGGTAATAAGCAACAGCTTTTTCTCTCACTTATGGGGATGTGGGGAAAGGCACCTCAGCTTCCAAAAGATCAGTATCTCACTGGATAGTCCAATGCATTCAGTTTTGCTATTCAAAATCTGGAAAACAGGCCCCAGCAGGCCTGAGGGCCCATTCAACTAGGGGTACAGCTGCTTCTATAGCAGCCTCAAGAGATATTCCCTTGGTAGAGATCTGTAAAGCAGCTACTTGAAGAACAGTACACACCTTTACTAAACATTACAGTTTGGACACACAGTCCAGAAGTGATGCCAGGTTTGGCACAGCAGTCCTGCAGAGCCTCTTTCCTAAATAGGTTCTCTGCCCACCTCCAAAGGTACTGCTTTGAAGTTTGCAGAGAGTTAGGAATATAGAAGAATACATGGGGTTAGAAGAAAAAAATACTCACCTGAGTAATCTTGTTTCTTCCAATGTATTCTTCTATATTCATAACTCTCCTTCCCTGCCTCCCCTTCTAGAACCAGAGCCTCTGCATTCCTACCTGAGTCTTTCAAATGACATGAAGTCTTGGTGTATTCTGACACTATGCAGTTAGCCCCAGCACTTGAACTGCCCCGGAGAGGAAAGAGTTAACTCTATGCAGCAGCACAGAACGTTGAGCTCGAGCTCGGTTTTCAAACCTCTGTCTCTGGTACTTCTCAGTGTAACCGTCAGATTGTTTACTGTGCCTAACAGTGAAGTTGCTCCAGAGATTTCTCCTCTGCTTGGTTCGGTAAAGTTTTAAAAAAGCGTTCGGTTTTTCAACCGATTTATTATTTTTTGATTCCAAGTCTCTGTCTATGATACAGGTAGTGTTGTAGATAGGTAGTGACTTATTTTCTGTGGAATTGGTTTTTTCCTCAGTTTCTGATCGGTTGGTCCGGTTGGAAACCAACCTTTTGTTTATATTTGTATTTTCTTGGATTTAGTAGTGGTGTTCCGGTTACTATCAGTTTGAAAAAAAAAGACTTTTTCTGTTTTTTTACCACAGCCCATAACATGGTTGGTAACCGATAGGGGAGTATTACATGGCTTGAATGCTATTAAGGGTAATTTGTTAGTGTGGCCATGTCTGAGAAACCCAAGAAAAAAACGGTCCCAAAGGCTGACCCCCACCCACCTCGTCTGTGTTTGTCTGGGGTTTGACCACCTCAAAACAGACTGCCAAATCTGTACGAATTTTCCTAAAGCCATTCCGGAAAAAAGGTTGAGTAGGCTGAAGGAAAGGGAGTCTGGGAAGTCTGTGGATCCGGATGGCCAGCCCGGTTCAGTTGCGGCTGAACCTGAGGAGGTGCCCACTGACCTGGGCGATACCTCCTCGGGCAAAAGGAGATCCGACTCTGAGGGGTCAGTTCCAGCAAAAAGGAAAAGAAAGTCAGCCGGTTCGGATCATAGCACGACATACTCCAACTGCTGATGAAATAGCCAAAGTGGTCAGTATAGTACAGTAGCTTCAGCCGGTTCCATCCAAAATGGCCGGATCCGACTCCATCGGATTATGATCCAGATGCATATTATGATGTGGCATGGGAGGGAGATGCAGAGTATCCCGAGGATGATGATGAAGATAATGATTTTGAAGGCCTGGATGTGCCCATTGAACCAGACATCTCCCTAGACAGGCCTTCTAATGTCTCCCCTCCCAGGCTTTCTGAGTCCCATTCCCACTTCTTGTTCTACAAGAAGGTGGCTGAAACCCTCCAGCTCCCAATGGTAGAAGCTGTTGAGGAGGAGGAAGAGCCTGACTTCGTTGAGATGATGGACATCCCAGAGTCCAAAAAATTGTTTATGCCTCTTCATAAATCTTTGGGGAAACAGACAAAAAAGATATTGCAAACACCTAACACCTTACCTCCTGAAGATAAGAGAATGAACAGGAGGTACATGTTATCAGGCTTGGGTATGGAGTTTTTATATAGTCATTGCAGCCATGTTGGGGTAGTGCAGGCTGCAGCCTGTGACAGGGCTAATATTCCTTTGGCTTCACACCCCCAGACAAAGACTCCAGGAAAGTGGACGCCATGGCCAAAAAACAATATTTGGCATCCTCTTTGGGACTCAGGCAGGCTAACTATATAGCCTACACAGCCAGATACCAGAAGTCCAGGTGGGATACGGTTCTGGAACTGGCTAAACAGACCTCCCCCCAGCTAGCCAAAGAGCTGGAGGAGGTGGCTGCTGATAGAATTGAGGCATCCAAAGTACAATTGGACGCTGCTGTGGACTCCAGTGATGTGGCATCAAGAGTCATGGCTACATCTGTGTCTCTCAGGAGACATGCTTGGCTCAGATGTACTAGCTTTTCCCAGGGTACCCAGGCTAAGGCCATGGATTTCCCTGTAGTGGGTAACTCTCTGTTTGGGAAGCAAACAGAGGCTTACATGAAGAAAATGGATGAGTATAGGACCACCTACAGGAGTGCACAGGCCAAAGAAAGGCAAGCCACTTCTCAGAAGCAGCAGTTTAGGGGCAGGGGCAAGCCTTTCCACAGGCCTTTTTACCAAGCCCAGGCTTCCTCTTCTTTCCCACAGAGGGGGTTCTTTCAAGGAAGAGACAGGAGGGGGATGAGCAGGGCTGCATCCTCTTCCCAGTCCAAGGCTCCTGCCAAACAGACACCCTGATGTGTCAGCCCGGGTTGACTCCCCCATTCCATAGGAGGCAGGCTGGCTTACTACTTCCAGACCTGGAAGTCTGTTACCTCAGACAAGTGGGCGATGGAGGTAGTAAGCCAGGAACTGGCCCTCAGTTTCAAAAGGTTCTCAAAAATGAGGGCCAGGTCCTTTCCACCTGCAACCATCTCTGAAACAATTGCTCTAGAAGCAGAGGTTTCTTCTCTACTAGCTCTCAGAGCTGTAGAGAAAGTTCCTACTCAGCACATGGGCAAAGGTCTGTACTCCAGATATTTCCTTACCCGGAAAAAGACAGGGGAGTGGCAACCCATCCTAGACTTAAGGTATTTGAACAAACACATCACAAAACCAATATTCAAAATGGTAACTGTGGGAATAATTCTTCCCTCTCTAAGGCCAGGGGATTGGCTGGCATTCCTGGACCTGAAGGATGCCTATTTCCATATTCCTATCAGGTGCTCCCACAGACAGTACCTCAGGTTCGAGTTGTCTTCAGGCCATTACCAGTTCAGGGACATGCCTTTCGGCCGAACATCAGCTCCAAGGGTGTCTACAAAGTGCCTTGCAGTAGTACAGTAGGAGCCACAGACATTGCCAGCTATTTCCTGAAATTTCTGTGATATTTCTAGAGAAATATCCTGCTTTCTGCATTACTACAGTAGGGGCAGCAGAGAGAAACTCTTTCGAAATTTTGCGAAATATCTGGAAATAGCTGACAATTCTGTGGCTACTACTGTACTTGCCTTCTTCAGAAGGCAGGGTCAATCTATCTTTCCCCACCTGGACAACTGGCTCATTGTAGGTCAGTCCTCCAACCAGGTCAAGTCAGCTCTGCAAGTCACTCAGAACTTGCTCAGTTCTCTGGGGTTTCTCCTCAATCTTCCAAAGTCAGTTCTCGAACCAGTGCAACTCCTTACTTTCATAGGAATATATACTGTTCAGGCAAAGGCTTTCCTCCCATTCGCAAGTGTAAAGGTCTTTACAGATCTCGCTTCCTCTTTTCAACCTCTGGTCTCTCACCCAGCAAGACACTTTCTTCAACTCCTAGGCCACATGGCAACTTACACTGCAGTGGTACAAGGAGCCAGGTTTCAGATGAGGGACATTCAGTTCCACCTAAGGTCTTTTTGGTCTCAGAAAAAAGACTCTCACCAAATTGGTTCCAGTGACTCAGACCCTGGTCCAAGCTCTCCAGTGGTGGCTGGATCAGGACAATCTCAGACAAGGTGTACCATTCCTCAGTCAAGCTCCCTCAGTAGTCCTAACCACAGATGCTTCTCTCCTAGGCTGGGGAGCCTATCTGGGAGCCCTCATGGCTCACGGGTTTTGGTCTCCACAAGAGTCTCTCCTTCATATCAATCTGCTGGAACTCAGTAGTATTCCTGGCCCTTCAGGTTTTTCAGACTCAGTCAGAGGCAAGGTGGTGCAGATCAGGACAGACACCACCACCACAATGTGGTACATCAACAAGCAAGGGGGCACTCATTCCACGGCCTTGTGCACAGAGGCCAAGAAACTGTGGTCTCTAGCCTATTCCCTTCAGGCTTCCCTGACAGCAGTTCATATCCAAGGGAAGGACAATGTTCTAGCAGATGCTTTGAGCAGAATCTCCCAGGGACATCAGGAATGGTCCCTGGATCCTCCCATCCTGAAAGTAATCTTCAACAGATGGGGCACTCCAGAGATAGATCTCTTTGCAGCCACGGACAATCACCAACTTCCTCTGTTCTGCTGCTGACCTCCAGTACTAGGGACTGTTCCTCTGGATGCTCTCATATTGGATTGGAAGGGCAGATTCCTCTATGCCTTTCCTCACTTCCCCCTGTTGTTCAGAGTTCTAGTCAAAATCAGGTCTCAACCCTGTACAGCGATACTGGTGGCTCCAGACTGGGCCAGACAACCTTGGTATCCTCTGCTGTTGTCCCTGGCAGTGTCACTCTGCCTGTCTCCTCCCAAGAGACATGGGGCAAGATCCACAAAGAGAAACTTTTAAAGTTTCCCTCTGCAACTGCCATTGCGGACTGGAATCGTCCGCATCTGTGGTGGTCATGATTCACAGCCGTGGCAGTTGCGGAGGGTGCTACGGCGAGTTCCGCTGCCCATAGCAGTCTCCCGCAGCTGCGGTGCTGTCCATGGCAACAGCATCTGCAAGCTGCCATATTCCATGGAGCCGGTCGTACTCCAGCTCCACCTACATGAATACCCGCAGCTGCGGGTGACCTGCAGCTTCGCAAGTGGTTTCCCACTAGCACCGAGGTTTTCCCGCAGCTGCAGGTCCTTCTCTCCCTTCTGTGGATCCTGCCTACAATCTCCTAACCTCCTCCCAGGAGAATTTTGTACCCCAATCTCCAGTCTCTCAATCTCAAGGCCTGGCTCTTGAGGAGTCCGAATATGCAGGCCTGCGTCTTTCTCAGGGAGTTCTGGATATTCTGAAGGTCTCCAGGAAACCTTCCACCAGAAAAACTTATAATTCCAAATGGAAAAGGTTCAGCATTTGGTGTTCTTAGAAGGGCATTCTGCCTGATACTGCAGGCATTGCTACAGCCTTAGATTAGCTGGTTCACCTTAATGGTAAAGCTACCAACTTTCTGAGGCCTAAAACTGGGACGGTCTAGCAGGCCCAGTGGTGCTGAGTGTTAAGGCGCTGGACGGCACACATCACGCCATGCCGGCGACCTGGGTTCGGGAGTGAGCTCAGGCTGTCGGGGGTTAGCGGGGGAGGAAAGGATTGAGCATCCATAGGACTGCTCTCCTCTCCTGGGGAGGGTATGGAGAATGTCCCGCAGAAGTAGTGGCACCCAGTGGAAACTGGGTGCACTACAAGACGTAGGGACTTTGCTGGGGAAGACGTTGGGTGGTCGCCCTCTGGATGTGTGCGGGAACGTGCACATAGCAGGCTGGGCAGCACTGCATGACCCACATCTGGGGGAAAGAAAGAACAATATCCCTCCCTCCTCTGGTCAGTGAAGGAGGGCCCCATGGCAACGGCCCCACATTCACCGCTGGACGTCAGGACGCTCAAATCCAGATCCTTCCCCCTGTGTCAGCTGCCCATCCAACACTATAGAGAGGGCACCGATAGGAGATGGCGGTCCTTCCCCAGAGGACTTAGACCCGGGAGGTTCGGACAAGCTGCACAGGGAATGAGGGGTGGGCCCCACCAGAGAAACGAGCAGACCACACTTCAGGCAGGACAGGCAGAGCCGGAGACCGAGCGACCACACTAGAGAGAGGCCAGAGGTAGGAGGTGAAGAAATAGAGTTTGAAAAAAAAAAAAACTGGGACAGTCCATCTTCACCATGACATCCCCCATCACTCCTATGGGCACTGCCGCAGACAATCAATTACGTTTTGCTGCTTGCTCTGGCCATGCCGCCCCACAGTAGCAAACATTCAGATTAAAACGATACATCATTCTGCTGCAGCAAGTTCCAAATCATGATGTACAGAAAGTTCATTAGAAGCAAACCTGTGTTAAATTGTGATCAGACATTCGAGCTGCATGTATTGCTCCTCCTGACAGTCCCATCCAACCCACTTACACTCGCCTCATTTGTAGAGCAAGCTTCACTTCAGTGACTCCCAGCACCACGCCAGATTGATTTCACACACTTTCTTACAGTTGATCAAGTTCAGGTACCTTAGTTTACTGCTGACTGTCTCTTCTTTGTCTGGAGTCCTTCTCAGCTACTGGCAGGCAGATGTCCACATGCACTTGTTTACAATACTACCCAGTCTAATCTAACAGGAAGGAACATGCATTACTGTGCTCCCACTGACATGCTTGCAGTGCAACACAGGCACAGGGGTTGAAGTTGCAAACTGCTGTCCAGCCAGAGCAGCACCACAGTGGTGCTGAAATAACTGTCACAGATTAGCAGTCAGCAAAAAAAAAAAAAAAAAGGCATGCGGCCCGTCGGCGCCAGCGGTGGGATTTCCGCTTGCGGCGTAGCGACCGGGTTCGAGAGCGGACTCGGTCGCTGGAAAATCGCTGGGGAGAAGGATTGAGCGCCCTATGGGCTGCTCTCCTTCTCCAGGAGGGTGGGGCTTGATGCTCGGAGCACGAGCGATCCCCGGCGGAGGCTGGGAGTCGCACAGCTACCGGCACACGAAAAACACTTTGGAGGCGGGACAGGATGTCAGGCGTCATTGCACATCCCGCCTCCCGGAAATATGGAAAATGGCTGCCGGTCATCCTCTATGAAGCCCGCCGCGGCTTCAATTAGCCCCCCAGGCCGGCCCTCTGACCTAATACAGGTCCTACGGGGTGTTGGCCCCTCGCATCCTGTAGCCCCACCGTGGGGGGTAAGCCACGGGGCTTCGGAGGGCTCAAGGCCGTTCTGGGGGGTGGAAGCCCGCCGCCCGTGACTGGGCGGATACCCTGGACGACCGCGCAGGAGGAGAGAAAAAGAATATAGAAAAAAAAAAAGGCGACAAAACCGGGACACATAAGCAGAAACCAGGACAAAGGTGACATTTTACAAAACATGTATGGACACTGGGACATGCTGCCTAAAATAGGGACTGTCCTGGGAAAATAGGGACTGTTGGTAGCTTTACTTCATGGCCTAGGCCTTAGGCCTGCAACTCTGAAGGTTCACCTAGCAGCTGTGTCTGCATTCCTTTCAGCAGGGAAGGGCTTTTCCCTGGCATCTCATCCTGTTTTCAGTAAGTTCTTCAAAGGTCTGGTTCATATCAACCCTCCCTTTAGAGAGCCTACTCCAGCTTGGGATCTGAATGTCTGCATTGCTCAGCTTATGCAGCCACCCTTTGAACCTCTGGCTTTGGCCGAGCTTAATTACTTGACCTGGAAAACTGTGTTCCTGGTAGCTAACACTTCTGCCAGGTGGATTAGTGAATTACAGGCCCTGTCAGTTAAAGCTACCAACAGTCCCTATTTTTCAAGGACAATCCCTATTTTAGGCAGCATGTCCCAGTGTCCCCACAAGTTTTGCAAAATGTCACTTTTGTCCCTTTTTTTGCTTACTTGTCCCAGTTTTGTCCCCCTTTTTTTTTTTTTGCTGACTGCTAATCTGTGAGTGACAGTTATTTCAGCACCACTATGGTGCTGCTCAGGCTGGACAGCAGTTTGTAACTTCAACCTCTGTGCCTGTGTTGCACTGCAAGCATGTCTGTGCAACACAGTAAAGCATGTTCCTTCCTGTTAGATTAGACTGGGTAGTAGTGCAAACAAGCACATGTGGATGTCTGTCTGCCAGCAGCTTAGAGGGACTCCAGACAGAGAAGAGTCCGGCAGCAGGGAACTAAGGTACCCAAACCTGATCAGCTATAGTGAAGTGTGTGAAAACAATCTGTTGTGGTGGTAGGAGTTACAGAAGAGACGTTTGCTCAGCAAATGAGGTGAGTGTAAGCAGGTTGGATGGGACTGTCAGAAGGAACAATACATGCAGTTCGAATGTCTGATCACAATTTAACACAGGTTTGCTTCTAATGAACTTTCTATACATCATGATTTGGAACTTGCTGCAGCAGAATAATGTATTGTTTTAATCTAAATGTTTGCTACTGGTGTTACTGTGGGGCGGCATGGCCAGAGCAAGCAGCAAAATGTAACTGATTGTGTGCAGCGTTATCTGCGGCGGTGCCCATGGGAGTGATACAGTGGTGGAGGGGGTCACGTTCAGGATGGACTGTCACAGTTTTAGGCGTTGGAAAGTTGGTAGCTTTACTGTCAGTTGAACCTGACTTTATCTCCGTCAATAGGGATAAGGCGGTCCTGAGAACCAATAGGAGATTCTTACCCAAAGTGGTGTCAGATTTTCATCTGAACCAGTCTATGTCTCTACCTGTGTTTTTCTCTGACCACTCTTCTTCAGGAGAAAGAAGATTACACGGTTTGGACGTTAAAAGGGAACTTAGCTACTACATGGAGCATACTAAGGCACACAGAAATGACTGTCTTCAATTATTTCTCAGTTATGATGAAGTGGGGAAAGGTAAGCCTGCTACTAAAAGAACTATTGTCAGGCGGATTGTCTCTTGTATACAATTCTGCTATGACAAATTGGGTAAAGCACCCCCTTCAGGCCTGAGGGCTCACTCGGCTAGGGGTACAGCTGCTACTCTAGCTGCAGCCAGAGATATACTCTTGCTAGAGATCTGTAAAGCAGCCACCTGGAAAACAGTCCATACAATAACCAAGCATTACTCCCTAGACATCCAAGCTAGGAGTGATGCTAGGTTTGGTACAGCAGTACTGCAGAGCTTGTTCCCAAAGTAGGATCTTCCTGGACATAAGTCTCCACCACTCATTCACACTAGTGGGATTAGCGCCGGAGGCACTAGGACCCATCGGGAGCAAACTTTTTGCTGGAGGGTCGGCACGAGAGATGGCGCCGCGAGGCATGGCGCCGCGAGCAGCGGCTCGAGCGGCAATGACCATCTCGGCGACGACCCTCCAACCACCTCAGTTCCTTTTTTCCCACCGTCGAGTGCGCTTCAGTGACGACGTTGCTCGCCTGTCGGGAGTCAAACTTCAAACTAGCGCATAGTTTTCAGTTTATTTTTTTTAACATTATCTCGATAGTAGTATCGCTTAATTTTATTCTATTTTCGTAAAATTTTCTGATATTTTAAATTCTTACTTGAAGAAGTCTCGGCCTGCACCAGATGATCGACCATGAGCAGGTCAGGTGGCGGTGGGGAGACTTCGTGTAAGCTGTTCAGTCAACCGGGCTGGGTCGGTCAGCCTCCTTCTCCTCAGCGGGTTCCGACAACGGTCAGTCCGATGCCGGGGATAGGCGGTCCCCGTCCAGCATAAAATAAGCGGTCGCATTCTCGGCACCGTTCGGCCTCGAGCTCTTCTTTAGCCACAGGTCAAAAGAAGGCATCACCGAGGTCCGCCCTCTGGTATGTTCGCGCCTCGACGGTCGGGTTATCGTAGCTAGTTGCCGCTTCCTTCGAGTCGCCAACTGCTGGTGACCGTCGCCCTCAACATCGGAGCCCCTCCCGCCTGTAGGTAGGGCTCCAGATGAGCAGTTTCATCAGTGGGCCGCTCTTATGGGCGATGGGCTCCGGAGGTTGGTTCTCCTGCCTGGCTCGGTTGCCACGGGCCCCGGGCTCCTCCAGCGATCGGGTAGGGCGGTTGGACCCTTCCTAGTCGCTTGGCGCCTTCTTGGTGCCGTGACTCCGCAACAGGTGTTCCCCCTCACATGGCTGCGGCACGGGGGCCACACCGATGCCCTTATCTCCTGTTTTTTTTCCTTCTCTAGCTTTCCAGGTTCCTGGGGCGTTTCCGGCACCTTCCGCGGGGTCTGTTGGCTTGTCGGTGCCGTTTTCGGTGCCACTCGGCCTTGCGGCACCATCTGCGGCGCCGCATGGTCTCGCGGTGCCGCCTGCGGCGCCGTTGGGTCTGGCGGCGCTGTTGGTGGCGCCGCTTGATTCGACGGTGCCATTGGTGGCGCCGCTTGGTCTGGTGGTGCCGCTTGCGGTGCCGCATGCCTCTTCGGCGCCGTGCCCCTCTGCGGTGCGGTTTTCAACCAATTTTGCCTTCTCGGCGCCGGGGGCCCTCGGGGACTCTCCTTGTTTCTCTGCTATTCCTCCTCTCCTAATTTCACTCCTTTCCTGTCCAATCAGTCCTTTCTGGACCATCAGGAGATGATGTTGAGCCTGCCCAGACCTTGGTTGGGTGATGAAGTGGAGAAACAGGATCTTTCTTTGCTACAGAGCCTGTGGTCGAGGACCTGTCCTTTAAGTCTCTGTTGAAGAACCTGAGATCCACTCTTTCTCTCAGACTACAGACACCGATCCTGGGAAGATATTAAGACTCCAGTACCTTCATGCTTCGGAGATCCCTACGGTTTGACTCCTCCGATCAGCCTTCCTTCGAGGCGCTGTCTCCAAATGGTATGGAATAATCCTGCTCTTATTCCTTCAGTGGCTAAATCCATTGGTAAGAAGTATTCAGCTCCCAAGGATCGTCCCATTTTGGCATCCCAAGCCTTTGCGGATCCTATTGTAGTCCTGGCAGAGAATAAGGTCGTTCTTCCTCAAACTACTACAGCTCGACCTATTAACAAAGAGTCTCGGAAGATTGATACATTAGGTAAGAGAGTCTTTGCTGCCTCCACTCTAAGTATGCGAGTGCCAGTTATCAAGGCTATTTTTCTCAGTATGAGTATATCCTGTGGCACTCTTTGAAAGAATGGTTGAAGCTCTTCGGATTCGGACTCCAAGTCAGAGCTTCTTCTGACCGTTACTAGGGTATTGGGTCCAATAACCAACAGGTCAAAGCCGCTATGGGCGCTTTCGACACTGCTTCACTCAGCAGCCGCGGGTGTTTGTACTGAGCGCCATTCCTGGCTGCGTACTTCTGGCTTCACGAATGATGCTCAGCAGCAGGTAATGGTGCTGCCCTTTGATGGCTCCTTTCTTTTCGGCCCTCAGGTGGAACAAGCCTTAGAGGCCACTCAGAAGACAAGTTCGCCCATTAAGTTGGCCAGACCTCCGCCTGCTTCCCTCTCGGGGCATGTGAACCAGCGTCCAGTTTCATAGTCGTCAGTCCTTTGAGGTAGAGGCAGGGAAGCTTCCATAAAGCCAACCTGCCCAACCTCAAAAGAAAGCGCAGCAGAAAGCGCAGGGGCCTAAAGCCCCCAGCGCCACCTTATGAATTGCTGGCCCAAGTTCCATCCACATTGCCCGAGGTGGAACTTTCTCCTCAGTGGGAGGTCATTTGATGTACTTCTACAACCAGTGGAAGTCCATAACTTCGGACAAATGGGTCCTTCGGATAATTCGCGAGGGTTATTCTCTCAATTTTTTGGAAACCCCCCCGAATTGTCCTCCCAGACGACAACCCAGGTTGTCGGCCTCTCAGTCAGACCTCCTCACCGCCGAGATCCAGGGCCTTCAAACACCATGAAGTCTTGCTATATTAGGACTTATTGCAGTTAGCCACTGCACTTGAACTGTCCCGGAGAGGAAAGAGTTAACTCCAGAGAATCTGGAGTTCTAAAGCGCGAGGGCGCTATACCAAAGCTCTATCTGGGCAGTTTCAAATGAAACTGTCAGATTCTTTACTCCGCTTCACTGAACAGTCGCTCCGGAGATCAGCTCCTTCAGCTCGGTTCATTTCTCGGTTCAAGCGAGTATTTTCGGTTCATTTGAACCGGCAAAAAGTAATTATTTTACCGCATTTCGGTTAAAGCTCTATCTGGTAAACCGTAAGTACAAAATGTAAAGTCTGTGTGGAAATTTAGTTATCGGGGTCGGTTTTGAACGATCGGTTTGCTTATTTAACGTTTTAAAGTTTTGGGCTTTTAGAGTGCGGTACCGGTTCTTATTGGTTCTAAAAACCTTGATTTTAAATAGGGTTTTTCAAATACCAGTAAACGGTTAGGAACCGATAAGGGTGTCTTCCTGGCACGCCATAAAAGGGCAAGTTTTTGGTTAGAGCTGGCATTATGTCTGAGAAACCAAAAGAAAAACCGGCCCACTGGGTTTCAACACTGTGATGCTGTGGGAAGCTTTGCCAAGGCTGACCCACACACCACTTGTGTTTATTGTCTGGGGCTGACCACCTCCTGTCAGACTGCCAGGTGTTTAAATCTCTGCAGCCACCCTGAAAAGAGATAGGGCGGCTCAGGGAACTATTGGCCAAAGATCCGTTGACCCGGATGGCCAGCCGGTCCAGTACCCACTGGACCAGAGATGCCCTCTGACCAGGCTAGACTTCCTCAGGCAAAGGATGGTTCAGAGGAACCAGTTTAAAAAAAAAAATGAATATGACAGAAAATCAGTAGGTTTGGAGTCCAAGATTGTCTCTCCAACTGCCAGAAGTAGTTAAGTCATACAGATTGTCCAGTCGCTGTTTCTAGGTCCTGCTTAACCATCTAAGCAGTTGGTAAAAGGTGGCTCTGCAGTTCCAGTGGTTCAGGTTTATGATGTTGAGAATTGTTATGAACCACAGGAGTGGGAGGAGGAAATTTGATCAATACATGTGTGGCTGGTAGGGTCTGGACATGCCCACTTAAGCAGACATTTTCTCCAGACAGACTTTTAGAATCTCCTCCTTTCTGTCTGAGTCCTTTTTCAGTTTATGTTTTACAAAAGCTTTGCAGAATCCCCCAGCTTCCTTTAGAGGAGGCTATGGATGAGTAAAGGGAGCCTGATTATGTAGGAATGATGGGCTAGAGGTTGTCTTTCCTTTGCATAAGTCATTAGGAAGTAAACAACAAAGATTTATAAGATTCCTCTTTCTGTCCCTCCTGTAAGATAAAAAATGGACAGAAGGTGTATTTCGTCAGGCTCTGTTACAGACTTCCTCACTGAGCAGTGTAGTCATGTAGGTGTGGTATGTTGCAGCCTGTGTCAAGGTTAGTTCCTGGTTCACATCCTCCTGAATAGGATTCCAGGAGGATTGATGCCATGACAAGAAAACAGTATATGGCAGCTTCTGTGGGACTCAGACAGGCAAGTATGTGGCTTACTGTGGCTAGATTTTGAGAATCTGGGTAGGATGCAGATACTGCAGTTAGCCAAGCAGGCCCCATGGCCAGCTGGCTAGCGGGTTGGAACAGGTGGCTACAATGGCACTGAAGCCTCTGTTCAAGTTCATACTGCTATAGCAATCTTGTTTTCTAGGGTCATGACCACTTCTGTAGTTTCCTGTAGGTTGGCATGGCCTCAGATGCAATTAATCTGTCCCAAGATACTCTGTCAAAGTCTATGGATTTGTTTCTTGTTGTGGGTAATTTCTGTTTGAGGAACAAACAGAAAGCTATATGAAAACAGGATGATTACCACAAAATTGCCCAGGTAGAGGGCTCAGGCCCCTCTGCTTCCATGAGGGAGTTTCTTCAGAGGCAGAGATAGGCGGGCACAAGTAAACCGTCCCCTCCCTTAGCCTAAGACTATTGCCAAGCAGGCACCCTGGATGTAGTGCCCAGGGCCGATTCTCCCATACCAGTGGGCAGGTTGGTTTTATTTCAGCCTAATTGGGTGTCCCTAACTCGACAAGTGGGTTCTGAAGTAATAGGTCTGGTTCTCAGCTTCAAACAGTTTCCAAAGATGAGAGCCAGACAGGTCCACCTGTAAATCCTTGAATCCCTTGCTTTGGGAGCAGAGGTTTCTTCTCCTCTGAACTGCAAAGCAGTAGAAGGTCCCTCCTTGCCACCGGGGCAAGGGCTGTACTCATGATACTTTCTTCACCTATGAAGAGCAGGAGATTGGCGTCCATCTCAGATTTAAGGTACCTGAACAAGCATCTTTTGAAAACAAGTTAAAATGTTAACTCTGGCTGAGGCCAGGGCTGGCTAGCTTTCCTGGACCTCAAGGATGCCTATTTTTCATGTTTTGATCAGGCCTTCTCACGAAAGTACCTCAGGTTACCCTCAGGCCACTACCAGTTCAGGGCAATGCCTTACCCTTACCTCTGCCAAGGGTATTGAAATTCTAGCTGTGTAGTGGCTCTTTATTAAGGCAGGGATTGCTTTGTTTCCTTTCCTGGATGACTGGCTCTTAGTGGGTCAGTCTCAGATCAAGTAAAATCCACTTGCAAGTCACCCAGCAGCTTCTCACCTTTCTGGGATTCCTGTTGATTACCAAAGTCAGTTCTAACCAGTTCAGGTACTAACTTTCGGGTCAGAGTTGAACACAAAGTTAGCCAGGCATTTCTCTCTGAAAGGGTAGGCAGTCTCTTTGCCCTGGCATCTTCCATTACTCATAGTCTCTTGACCAGCATAGCATTTGCTATAACTACTAGGGCACATGGCTGCTTCCACAGCTGTAGTGCAGGGAGCAAGATTCCAGAGAGGGACATTTAGTTCCATCTGAGGGCCTATTGGTCCCAAAGGAGGATTCCTTTCCAAATTGGTTCTAGTGACCCAATCCCTGATCCTGGCCTTACACTGGTGGCAGGATCAAAGCAATCTAAAACTAGGGGTCTCCTCATTTCCTCACCACGGATGCTCCTGTGTTAGGGTGAGGAGCTCACTTAAGCGACCTGTCCGCAGGTGTGGTCTCCCTAGGAATCTCTGCTCCACATCAATTTTTGGAACTCAGAGCTGTCTTCTAGCTCTTAGGAGTTTTCAGCTTCTGTCCAGAACAAGGTAGTTCAAGTCAGGACAGACAACACCACAATAATGTGGTACATCAACAGGCAGGGGGGACTCTCGGTCATCAGCCTTGTGCACCGGAAGCAATGAAGTGGTGGTCTCTGGCTTACTCCCTGAACACCTCCCGATAGCAGTTCACCTCCCAGGGAAGGACAATGCCCTCAGCAGGATTCTCAGGGCCATCACGATTGGGATCTGAATCCTCAGGTGCTGGGTTCAGTCCTTGCCAGATGGGGCTCATTTTCAGATAGATCTTTTGCAGCCCAGATAACCACTAACTTTCTCTGTTTGTTGAGGCCTCCAGTGCTGGGATCAGCCCCTGGATGCTTTTCACTTGGATTGGAAAGGAAGTTTCTGTACACCTTTCCTCCTTTTCCCTTTCTTTCAGGGTACTAGTAAAATCAGATCTCAGCCCTGCAAGCGATTCTGATTGTTCCAAACTGGGACAGACAGCCCTGGTACCCATTGTCTCTGTCCTTGACAGTCCACCCTACCCTGAGCTTGCCCAGGTCCATGACTTACTGGCCTTTGCACAAGGGAGAGTGTGGTATCCGAACCTCAAATTCCTCCTTCTCAAGGCAGCTCTTGAGGAGTTAGAATTTCTGATTTACACCTTTTCAAGGTGTCGCGGATATTTTAAGGCTTCAAGGAAGCTTTTCACTGAGAGCCACTTACAATTCTAAGTGGAACAGGTTTTCAGTCTGAGTGCGCTGAGAAGCAGATTATACCACAGTCTGCTTATCTGCCCATTTTCTGGACTTTTGGTCCATTTTAAATTCCTTAGGTCTTGGCCAGCTACCTTAAGGGTTCCTCTCAGGCTGTCTCTGTTTTTTCTGCAAGCAGGGAAGCCTGCTTCCTTTTCTTCTCAACCTGTGTTTTCAGTTTTAAGGGGTTGCTTCACACTAACCTCCTTTTTGGGAACCAGCTCCTGCATGGAGCCTGAATGTTTGCATTGCTCAGTTAATGCAAACCCTTTGACCTCTGTCCCAGCAGAGCTCAAGCTTCTCACTTGGAAATGGTTTTTCAGGTGGTTTCACTTCTGCCAGACTCAAAAGTGAACTACAGGCCCTGGCAGTGGAAGAAGATTTTCTCCCACAGGATAAGACAGTCCCTAGGACTAACACAGGGTTTGTCCTAAGTGGTTTCAGGTTTCCACCTGAACCAACCCATTCTCTCCCAGGATTTTCACCGGAGCATTCTTCCTCAGGTGAGAGGAGACTGCACAGCTTGGACGTCAAAGAGCCTTATGCTACTATTTGTAACACCAGGGTCACAGGTTGAATCCTCCAACTCTTCCTTACCTAGGGCGAGGTTGGCAGGAACCTGCCACTAAGAGACATTGCAAGGTGGATTGTCTCTTGTATCCATTTTATTATCAAAGACTAGGTGGAGAGCCCCCTCAGGACTGAGGGCTCACTCCACCAGGTGTACAGCTGCATATCTAAGCGGCTGGAGATATTCCATTCTGGAAATCTGTCGAGCTGTTACTTGAAGACAGTTCACACTTTTACCAAGTATTATTCCCTGGATTTCTGTCCAGGAGAGATGCTCGTTTTGGCACAGCTGTGCTTCAGAGCCTATTTCCTAAGTAGGTTCTGACCCTTCTCCATGGAGGTACTGCTGTGTAATCTGCAATAAGTCCTAATATAGCAAGACTTCATGGTGTTTGAAGAAAAAATTACTCACCTTAGTAATTGCTTTTCTTCTCATGGAGTCTTGCTATATTAGGACACTCCAACCTGCCCTCTCAGAACTTCTACTGGGGTGGGGTGGCAAATTAGTGCAGCACTGTGTCATGCCATTAGTTCTTCCCTTCACCCTCTTTTATTTAGGTTAGGAACTAGGGTTTTCTGTGTTGAGTGATTTGTTGGCCCCTTCCTGGACTTGAGTCTTTGGGGAAGGGGTCCTAATAGTGCTTGTCAGGGGAAACTAATAATACCATTATTCATTCTTATTATTGTTATTGTTCCTATTGTTTGTTTATATTGTTGTTATTACTACTAGTAGGTAGCCATTTGGCTAGTGTAGAGCTTTCCACACAGACTTGTTGCTTAGTGTTAGCTTCAGAAGATCTGACAGTTTCATTTGAAACTGCCCAGATAGAGCTTTGGTATAGCGCCTTCGCGCTTTAGAACTCCAGAGTCTCTGGAGTTAACTCTTTCCTCTCCGGGGCAGTTCAAGTGCAGTGGCTAACTGCAATAAGTCCTAATATAGCAAGACTCCATGAGAAGAAAAGCAATTACTAAGGTGAGTAATTTTTTCTTCTAAGCAACAGGGCAATAGAACTGGTGCCCCCGCATCTGCGGAGCACAGGGTTCTACTCCCATTACTTCCTGGTTCCAAAGAAGTCTGGGGGAATGCGCCCCATTCTAGACCTCAGAAAGTTAAACAAATTTCTCCCCAGGGAGAAATTCAAAATGATTTCCCTAGGTACCCTGTTACCCTTGCTGCATCAGCACGACTGGCTGGCCTCCCTGGATATGCAGGACGATTACCAGCATATCCCCATCCACCCGACCCACACGAGTTCCTCAGGTTTGTAGCTCTGGGTCAGCATTATCAGTTCGAGTCCTGCCTTTTGGGCTATCCTCGGCGCTTGAGTCTTTACAAAGTGTTGTGCAGTTCTCGCAGAGCATCTCAGGAAGATCGGACTCAGAGTGTTTCCCTACCTGGACGATTGGCTTCTAGCAAGCCCTTCCAGCCAAGGGACTTTGGAAGCCGTGCAAATGACTTCTCTGTCTTCTCACGTCCATGGAATTCTGCTGAATTTGAAAAAATCACAACTGCAGCCCTCCCAGAGGCTCCTTTTCATAGGGCGCTTCTAGACACCTCTTCCACGAAGGCTTTCCTTCCAGAGGACAGAAGACTCGACATCCTTGGATGGCCCGTTCATCGGGGAGAACCAATGATTACAGCCTCTCGATGCAATGCATGTTGGGTCTCATGGCGTCCTCTGTGTTCACTGTACCCTGGCGGTTGCACTGAGAACCACCCAATGGATGCTCTCACTCAGTGGTCTCCGACCTCTCACCCCCAGTCTTATCCCATCAAGGTGGCGGAGCCCTGAAGGTCTCTCACCTGGTGGACTCAAGAGACAATCTCCTGGAAGGGTTCCCTTTGCTCCCCGGATCATCAGATCTCCATCGCTACAGATGCATCGCTAATGGGATGGGGAGCTCACTGTCGCTCCCTCCACACTCAAGGTGTATGGACTCAGTTCGAAACTCTTCTCCACATAAATGTCCTGGAGATGAGAGCGTTCTTCTATGCGATCCGAGCTCTGAAGGATATCCTTTGTCACAAGAACATTCTCCTTCAAACGGACAACAAAGCTGTGATGTATTACATCAACAAGCAAGGTGGTGCTCACTCTTACCCCCTTTGCAGGGAAGCAATGAGGGTGTGGGAGTGGTGCTTGGAGCACAAGTCTCTGATTCAGGTGGTTTATCTGCCAGGTATACAAAACGATCTAGAGATCACCCTCAGCAGAGCGAGGCAGACCCTCACAGTGGTCTCTCGATCCAGCCATAGCTCGGTCACTATTCAAGAGTGGGGGACTCCAGACCTGGACCTTTTTGCATCCCCACTCAATGCAAAACTGCCTCTCTTCTGCTCCAGAAATCCAGGGCCTGGCATTTTCTGTCAGGATGCGTTCAGGCTGCGGTAGACAAAATGTTTTCTTTACGCCTTTCCACCGATCCCTCAAATCCAGAGAGTTCTCCTCAAGTTCGAGTCTTAGGGGACCAAAATGATTCTCATTGCTCCCTCCTGGCCTCGGCAACTATGGTTTCCTCTGCTCAACAGTATGTTGGCAGCCTCTCCGAGACCACTTCCCTTGCAAATCAACCTTTTGACTCAGGGTTCATTGGTCCATCCCATCCTGAAATCACTTCACCTTCATGCTTGGCTCCTGAAGAGGTAGAAGTGAATCGATTCAACGTCTCTCGTAGAGTCTCGGACATCCTTCTGGCTGCGCGGAAGCCAGCCACCCGAAAAACGTACGCTTCCAAATGGAAACGCTTTTCTCTCTGGTGTGCAAAGTCCTCTTGGAATCCCTTTTCCTGTCCTCCTGACAAGGTTCTGGAGTATCTTTTGGACCTATCAAACTCAGGTCTCCAGTACTCCACAGTTAAAGTTCACCTTAGTGCCATCTCAGCATTCCATGAGCCGGTTTCTTCCTTGACTCTGGCTCAGCTTCCTATGGTGAAGAGATTTCTTAAGGGGATTCTTCATACCAGACCCCCTGTTAGGCGTCCAGTTGCAACCTGGGACATTAACCTGGTGCTGGACATGCTCACTCGGAAGCCTTTCGAGCCCTTAGCTACCTGTGAGCTAAAATTTCTTACCTGGAAGACTGCCTTCCTGGTGGCCATTACCTCAGCCACTGGGGTCTCGGAGATTCATGCCTTGGTGAGCGGACCCTCCGATGATACTGTATTCCATAAAGACAAGGTAGTTCTCCATACTCATCTAAATTTCTTCCCAAGGTTGTGTCAGAATTCCATCTAAACCAACCTCTGGTACTTCCTCTTACTTCGCTAATTTCCAAAATGAAGAGACGATCTCTTCATTCCTTGGATGTTAAGAAGCCTTGCAGTTCTATTTAGATAGAACCAAGAATTTTCAGAAGACTCAGCAACTGTTTGTTTCTTTCAGCGACACCGGCTGGGTCAACCCGTCGCTATTAGATGCATCTCATCATGGTTAGTAGCATGCCTTCGACATTGCTACTCCATGGCTCAAGTTAAATTGGAGGGTAGAGTGTCGCTCACTCTACTAGAAGTGATCGTGCATCTTTAGTGGAGATTCAATGTTCCAATTGCGGATATCTGCAACGCCACCTGGAGCCTTAGTGCATACCTTCGTTAAGCATTATGCACTGGATGTTCATGCCAGGCGACATTCCGCATTCGGCAGAACTATCCTTAATGGTTTTCTATCTTAGACAAGTGAGCTCTGGCTCTCCTGCCACCCTTTTGGGGGATTATCAGCTTGGTACTCTCCCACTAGCGTGAATGAGTGGTGGAGACTTATGTCCAGGAAGATATGAAAATTACGTACCTACCGTAATTCTTGATCTTCTTGGATGAGTCTCCACCACTCATTCACACGCCTACCCTCCATCCCCCGAGCTCACCGCTGTGTTGGTCTTCACTCCCTCAAATCTTTAGGTCGTGAGGACTTCTTTGCTGACCCTTCTTACACGGGTCGTAAGGACTATCTTATGTCCGTTTTTTTAAGGTTAGATTTACTCTTTACATTAGTTGCGCTGCACCTCCTTGGTAAAAAAGGTACTGAGGCAGTTGGAGGGTCGTCGCCGAGATGGTCATTGCCGCTCGAGCTGCTGCTCATGGCGCCATCTCTCGCGCCGACCCTCCAGCAAAAAGTTTGCTCCCGATGGGTCCTACTGCCTCCGGCGCTAATCCCACTAGTGTGAATGAGTGGTGGAGACTCATCCAAGAAGATCAAGAATTACGGTAGGTACGTAATTTTCATTTCTGTATTCCCTCCTCCTGGGGGAAAAGTTTGATAGTCTGCATATTGTCAGAATACAGCAAGACTTCATGTTGTTTGAAGAGAAAATTTCTCACCATAGTAAGATTGTTTCTTCTAATGGAGTCTTGCTGTTTTCTGACCTCCCTCCCTCCCCTCTCAGAACCTAGTTTTTGGGAAGTGGGCTGGCAGGTACGGTGTTGCACCCCAGTGGTGTACCTTGTACCCTCCCTCATAAGGGTGGGGCAGTTGTTTTATTGCTGTTGCTTTTATGTTTGTATATATTGTCACTACCTTTTTCCTTGGGTTCTCGACTTGAGTCTTTTGGACCCAGGTTGTTGCTTTTTGGCTGTAAAGTTAAACAATTTCCATATTTAGTACTTAGTTTGCTCGTAAGAATCTGATGGTTACACTTAGAAATACCAGAGACAGAGGTTTGAAAACCGAGCTTGAGATCCAATGTTCTCTGCTGCTGCATAGAGTTAACTCTTTCCTCTCTGGGGCAGTTCAAGTGCTGGGGCTAACTGCATATTGTCAGAATACAGCAAGACTCCATTAGAAGAAACAACATTACTATGGTGAGTATTTTTTTGTTTGTTTGTTTATTAGTCCCAAACACAGGCATACATTATTTAATCCTGGTGGGAATTGATTTTCCTTTCTTTTTCCAGGTGATTCTGGCACTTCAGAAAGGGATCTTGTTAATATAATTATTATTATTGTTACAGTTATATGAATTGTATGCTGTCTTAGACAGATTTAATAGTTACACTGTATAGGTGTAGTTAGGTAGTATAGTATGGTTGCCTTGTAGGCTCATTAGAAATCTGAGACATTGATGGAATGTTGCAGCAGAATAGGGACAGCAGTTTGAATATTTGTCATGAGCCAATGATGGTTCAATCATTTGCATAAAGTTCCATTTCCTCTGGGCAGTTCTACTTTGGAGGCAGACTGCAGAGAGTTAATAAATATAGAAGAATACATTACTAAGACTAAGATTCATACTAAGAACTGATAGAAGCAAAAGGCTGTGATGCCCATGAAGCTTCATAGCTTACATGTAATATTTCAGTTGTTTTCCTGATCTCATGTAACTGTCCAGTCTGTTTTTAAAAGTGGTTTTATTATCGCTAACAATAATCTTCAAGGGCAACATATTCCATGGTCTAACAACTCTCTGAGAGACATAAGAAAAAATTACTCACCTTAGTAATGTTGTTTCTTCTAATGGAGTCTTGCTATATTCTGACATATGCAATGAGTCCCAACCTTCGAACTGCCCTGAAGATGAAAGAGTTAACTTTCCATGCCAGGCATGGAACGTTGAGCTCGAGCTCGGTTGAGACTCTGTCTGTTGTTCTTCAAACTCAAACTGTCAGATCTTTACAAGCTAAACTCACTAAGGTCCTGTGTGGAAGCTGTAAACCTAAACTAGCCAACTGGCTACTAAACATAAAACACATTCTTTGGTCCCAACACAAAGACTCAAGTCAGGAGACCCAAAAATGAAAACACAATACCCACTCACCCCCAAAAAGAAGGGGTGAAACAAAAAGGTGGGCACCTACTAAGTGCCAACACTGCACTGCCCACTCACATACCAAAAATAGAGGTTCTGAGAGGGGCAGGCAGAGGGGGAGGTCATAATATAGCAAGACTCCATTAGAAGAAACAACATTACTAAGGTGAGTAATTTTTTCTTCAAACAACATGAAGTCTTGCTATATTCTGACATATGCAGACTAACAGCAGTACCTCCATGGAGGAGGGACAGAACCTGCTTAGGAAATAGGCTCTGAAGCACAGCTGTGTTAAACGAGCACCACTCCTAGCCTGGATGTCCAGGAGTAATGCTTGGTAAAAGCGTGAACTGTTTTCCAGTAGCTGTTGACATATCTCTAGAATAGGATGTCCCTGGCAGCAGCCAGGAAGCAGCTGTACCTCTGGTAGAGTGAGCCCTCAGGCCTGAGGGAGGAACCTTACCCAGTTTTTCATAGCAAAATTGGATACAAGCAACAATCCACCTGGCAATGGATCTTTTAGTGGCAGGTTTCCCTTTACCAACCTCACCATAAGTGAGGAGCAGTTGGAGGGAGTCAAACCTGTGACCCTTGGTACGCTCTATGTAGTAACTAAGGGCTCTTTTTACATCTAAACTGTGCAGTCTCCTCTCGCCAGAGGAGGAATGGTCAGTGAAGTACACTGGAAGAGACATAGATTGATTAAGGTGGAAATTTGAAACCACCTTGGCAAGAACTTCCTGTTAGTCCTGAGGACCACCTTATCTCTATGAAAGGAGATAAAATCAGGCTCCACTGACAAGGCTTGTAATTCACTTATGCGACTGGCAGAAGTGATGGCTACCAGAAACACAGTCTTCCAAGTCAAGTACTTAAGCTCTGCTGAAGATAAAGGCTCAAAAGGGGGTTGCATAAGCTGAGCAATGCAAACATTGAGGTCCCAGGCAGGGGCAGGGTCCCTGAATGGAGGGTTGGTGTGAAGCAATCCCTTGAAAAACTTGGAGAGAACAGGGTGAGCTGAGAGAGAACAGGGCTTACCTGCTGAAATAAAAGCAGACACAGCTGCCAGATGCACTTTCAGTGTAGCTGGTCTCAGCCCCAAGCAATTTAAGTGAACCATAAAATCAAGGACTGTGGGCAGATCAGCAGATTCTGGGGAAGTATGCTTTCCAGAGCACCATATGGAAAATCTTTTCCATTTAGAATTATAAGTAGCCCTGGTGGCAGGTTTTCTAGAAGCCTTCAGGATATCCATTACACCTTGGGAGAGGTGTAAATCAGCAAACTCTAACTCTTCAACAACCAGGCCTCGAGATTGAGAGATTTGAGGTTTAGGTACCAAACCCTCCCCTGAGCACAGGTTAACAGGTTGTAATTCCTGGGAAGACACAGGGGAAGATGGACTGCTAAGGACAGTAGGACTGTCTGGCCCAGTCTGGAGCAATCAGGATCATCTTGCAGGGTTGAGATCTGATTTTGACTAGCACTTTGAACAGGAGAGGGGAAGGGGGGAAAAGCATAGAGAAACTTCCCTTCCCAATTGAGAACTAAGGCATCCAGGGGGACTGAGCCCAACACTGGGGGTCTGCAGCAAAAAAGGGGGAGTTGGTGATTGTCTGAGGCTGCAAAAAGATCTGTCTGCAGGGTGCCCCATCTGGAAAATATCATGTCCAAGACTAGGGGATCCAGTGACCATTCGTGATGGCCCTGGGAAATCCTGCTGAGAGCATCTGCCAGGACATTGTCCTTTCCTGGGAGGTGAACTGCTGTGAGGGAGGTGTTCAGGGAGTAGGCCAGAGAACACAACTTCATTGCTTCTGTGCACAAGGCCGTAGACCGAGTGCCTCCTTGCTTGTTGATGTACGACATAATGGTGGTGTTGTCTGTTCTGACCTGTACAACTTTGTTCTGAACAGACTTGGAAAAAGCTTGAAGTGCTAGAAATACTGCTCTGAGTTCCAACAGATTGATATGGAGCAGAGATTCCTGAGGGGACCACAACCCCTGGATGGTGAGGTCACCCATGTGAGCTCCCCCAACCCAAGAGGGAGGCATCTGTAGTAAGGATTAAAGAGTGAGACTGAGTGACAAAGGGAATGCCTTGTCTCAAATTGTTCTGATCCTGCCACCACTGTAGGGCCTGGATCAGGGTTCGAGTTACTGGGATCAGTTTGGTCAGAGGGTCCTTCCTTTGAGACCAAAAGGCTCTCAAATGGAACTGAATGTCCCTCATCTGAAATCTTGCTCCCTGCACTACTGCTGTAGAAGCAGCCATGTGCCCCAGGAGCTGTAGAAAATGCCTTGCTGGTTGAGACACCTGCAGGGTGAATGAGGAGGCCAGAGAGACCAGGGTCCTTGCCCTGTCCACGGGAAGGAAGGCTCTGGCCTTCTCTGTGTCTAGCTCTGCGCCTATGAAGATGAGGAGCTGGAAAGGCTCTAGAACTGACTTTGAAAGATTTAGAAGGAAACTCAAAGAAGCAAGCAGTTGCTGACTTATCTGTAAGTGTAACTTGACTTGGTCTGGGGACTGGCCTACTATGAGCCAGTCGTCCAGGTAAGGGAAGATGGCAATTTTCTGCCTTCTTAGAGAAGCAATTACTACTGCCAGGCATTTTGTGAATACCCTTGGAGCAGAGGTGAGGCCGAGAGGCATTGCTCTGAACTAGTAATGGCCTGAAGGCAGCTCGAACCTGAGGTACTTTCGATGGGAGCTTTTGATGAGAATATGGAAGTAGGCATCCTTGAGGTCCAGAGACGCTAACCAGTCCCCTGGCCTTAGAGAGGGTAGAATAATTCCCAGAGTCACCATTTTGAATTTTGGTTTTAAAAGGTGCTTGTTTAAGTATCTGAGATCCAGGATGGGTCTCCATTCTCCTGTCTTTTTTGGGGTAAGAAAGTACCTGGAATATAATCCTTTGCCCTGGTGTAGGGGTGGAACCCTTTCCACAGCTCTGAGAGCTAGGAGGGAAGAGACCTCTGCCTCTAAGGCAAGTGCCTCTGATGGATTTGCAGGTGGAAAGGATCTGGTTCTCATCTTTGGAAACTTTTTGAAGCTGAGAACCAGTCCCTGGCTTACTACTTCCAGGACCCATTTGTCTGATGTCAGAGATTCCCAGTCCTGGACAAAGTAAGCCAGCCTGCCCCCTACAGGTAGCTGAGAATCGGCCCTGGCAACCCCATCAGGGTGCCTGCTTGGCAGGGGCTTTGGGCTGAGGGGTGGATGCAGGCCTGCTTGTACCCCATCTGCCTCTCCCTCTAAAGAACCCCCTCTGGGCATAAGCAGAAGAGGAGGCCTGGGCTTGGTAAAAAGGCCTATGAAAAGGCCTGCCCCTGCCCCTGGGAAGCTGCCTTTGAGGAGTGGCCTGCCTTTCCTTGGCCTCTGCACTACTGTAGGTGGTCCTGTACTCATCCATTTTCTTCATGTAATTCTCTGTCTGCTCTCCAAACAGAGAATTACCCACAACAGGAAAATCCATGGCCTTAGTCTGGGTATCCTGTCACAGGCTAGTACATCTGAGCCAAGCCATTCTTTGAAGTGCCACAGATGTAGCCATGACTCTTGATGACACATCATTTGAGTCCACTGCAGCATGTAATTGCGCCTTGGATGCCTCAATACCATCAGCAGCCACCTGCTCCAGCTCCTTGGCAAGCTGGCCAGGGACCTGTTTTTCTAAAGCCATGACAGTGTCCCATCTGGATTTCTGATATCTAGCCACATAAGCCATATAATTTGCCTGTCTGAGTCCCAAGGATGCTCTCCATGTACTGTTTCTTTGCCATGGCATCAATCCTCTTGGAGTCCTTGTCTGGGGGGGGTGTGAAGCCAAGGGAATATTTGCCTTGTCACAGGCTGCAGCCTGCACTACTCCAACATGGCTGCATTGTTGTGTAAGGAACTCCGTATCAGAGCCTGACAATGTCTATTCTCTTATCCGCAGGAGGTATAGTGTGAGGAGTTTTTAGAATTTTAAATGTCTGTTTCCCAAAAGATTTATGCAAGGGAATAGACAGCCTCCTAAACTCTGGGATATCCATCATTTCTACATAGTCAGGCTCCTCTTGATCATCCACAGCTTCCTCCATATGGAGCTGGAGGGTTTCAGCCACTTTTTTATAAAACATAAAATAAGAAGGGGACTCAGAAAGCCTAGGAGGAGACGCTCCTGAAGGTCTGTCTGGGGAGATGTCCGGGTCAGTGGGCACATCCAGACTTTCAAATCCACATTCACTCTCCTCATACTCCTCTTCCCCTCCTACAGTTCATAATATTCCTCTAAATCATATCTTGAACCGGGTGGTGGAACCGGGTCGAATCGAGTTCTATTTGACTGCGGCCGGTTCGGTCGGAACCGGGGAAAGCGACTGGACAATTTTGATCGCTTTGGCTATTTCTTCAGCGGTTGGAGAGGAAAGTTTTGGCTCCACACCAGCTGATTTTCTAGTCCTTTTTGCTGGAACTGACTCCTCAGAGTCGGATCTCCTTTTGCCCGAAGAAGTCTCGCCCTGGTCAGAGGGCACTCCTTCTGGTTCGGTTTGAACCGAACCGGGCTGGCCATCTGGTTCAGCGGACTTTTTGGCCTCCCTTTCCCTGAGCCTACCAACTCTCTTTTCCAGGGTAGCTGCAGGAAAATTTTTAAAAATCTTGCAGTCTGCATTGAGGTGGTCAAACCCCAGACAGTAAACACAGATGGTGTGGGGATCAGCCTTGGCAAAGACTTCCCCACACACACTACAGTGTTGAAATGCAGTGGGCCCAGTTTTTCTTTTGGGTTTCTCAGACATAGTGCCAGCCCTATCCAAACTTACCCATTTATGGCAATTCGCCAGGCAAGACCTTCTTATCGGTTCCCAACCGTGTCACGGGTCGTGGAAAAATGCGTAATAAAATCAGTTTTTCTTAGAACCGATAAGAACCGGTAACCACACTCTAAAAGTACAATTTAAGATTTTTTTAAACAACTTGATCGGTTCAAACCGAACCGATTAACTGTTTACAAGTTCCACACAGAATAGATAAAATATAACCTATCTAGTACTCACAAATACCACAGACAGAGACTGAACCGACAGGTTACGGTTTAATTTCGGTCGAAAACCGAGAAAACGGCACTTTAACCGACAAAATGAACTGAGCAGAAGGAGAAATCTCTGGAGCAACTGTTCAGTGAGGTGGAGTGAAGAATCTGACGGTTTGAGTTTGAAGAACAACAGACAGAGTCTCAACCGAGTTCCAGCTGAGCGTTCCATGCCTGGCATGGAAAGTTAACTCTTTCATCTCCGGGGCAGTTCGAAGGTTGGGACTCACTGCATATGTCAGAATATAGCAAGACTTCATGTTGTTTGAATATGCCCTTTTCTTAGAATTACATTTGTTTCTTGTAAGTTGCAATGGGTGGCCTCTAGTATTTATGTGTGCCTGCTTAAGTTCTAGGCCACATTCTACTGAAAGGATCTGGTCATGGATAATATCCCATGAAAGTAAGAGATAACCACCAAGTCTCCTCTCCTCCAGTGACAACAGACATTAGAACAAACAAGATTACTAAGGTGAGTAATTTTTTTTCTCTTCTTCCCAAGTAAAACCTGGTTAAGAAGAAAATATTACCTGCTAAATTGCAACAAAAACTCACAGATTATGAAATATCACATATTAGAAATAAAATTTGTTGGCAGAAAAGAACTGGTTGGCCCACCCATTCTGCCCAGATGGTTCCTGCCTAGTCTTTCTCTGCAGATACTAACTGGTCTCCAGTGATCCTCCCTCCTTCAAACAACATGAAGTCTTGCTGTATTCTGACAATAAGCAGTTAGCCCCAGCACTTGAACTGCTCCGGAGAGGAAAGAGTTAACTCTATGCCAGAGCATAGAACGTTGAGCTCGAGCTCGGTTCAAACCTCTGTCGGCTGCACTTCCAAGTGTAACCGTCAGATTCTTTACTCCGCCTAACTGAACAGTTGCTCCAGAGATCTCTCCTACGCTTTTGGTTCGGTACAAGTAAAACTTCGGTTTTATACCGTTTTTTCTGTTTATTTCTTCAGTTCAGATCCCTGTCTGCGGTACAGTAAGTATGTAGGTAGTGGACTGATTGCTTAAAACTGTGTGTTTTGTGTGGAAATAAAAAAAAAAAAAAAAGTTTCTTTATCGGTTTGACTGAACCGATTGTTCGGTTTCTTTATTTGAATTGTGGGTTAGTGTGAGGTACCGGTCCTTATTGGTTCTAAAAAAAAAAAACGTGTTTTTAATATTTTTTTCAAACAACCGTAATGCGGTTAGGAACCAATAAGGGAGTCTTGCCTGGCTAAAGCCAAGTAAAGGTACATTTTTATTTCGGATGGCTACGTCTGAGAAACCCAAAAGAAAAACCGGGCCCACTGGGTTTCAGCACTGCAGTGTGTGTGGGGAGGCCTTTGCTAAGGCTGATCCTCACACCACCTGTGTTTACTGTCTGGGGTTTGACCACCTTGATTCAGACTGCCAAATCTGTAAAAGATTTTCCTAAGTCACCCTTGATAAATGATTGGGCAGGCTTAGGGAAAAGGAGGTCGAGAAGTCCGCTGACCCGGATGGCCAGCCCAGTTCGGTTCCGACCAAACCTGAGGGAGCGCCCTCTGACCAGGGCGATACTCCTTAGGGCAAAAGGAGAGCCGATCCTGAGGGATTGGTTCCAGCAAAAAGAAAGAAGAGAGACAAATCGGCCAGTTCGGATCCAGAACCGCATCGTCCAACCGCCGAAGAAATTGCCAGGGCGATTAGTATTGTGGAATCGCTCCGTCCGGTTCCGACTGATCCGGCACCATCAGGTAGGTGTTCAGTTCAGTCAGTTCCTCTGATTCCAGATTATTCCCCTGAAGAGTATTATGAACCGGACCTGGAGGGGGATGAAGATTATGATGATGATGATGAAGATGATGGTATAGAAGGTCTGGATGAGCCCATAGAACCGGACATCTCCCCAGACAGACCTTCTGGTGTTTCCCCTCCTAGACTTTGAGTCCCCTTCCCACTTTATGTTCTACAAAAAAGTGGCAGAAACCCTCCAGCTCCCTTTGGTTGAAGCTGTTGAGGAACAAGAGGAGCCTGACTATGTGAAGATGACAGACATCCCAGAGTCCAAGAGACTGTCTATTCCCCTCCATAAATCTTTTGGGAAACAGACACAAAGACTGCTTAAGACACCAAATTCTCTACCTCCTGTGGACAAATGAATGGATAAGAGTTTTTTATTTTTTTTTATTATTATTTAGTATTTTTTGGTGGTAGGGCTCTCCGGAAGGTATCTGCCCTGGTCACAGCCCCCGGACTTCCACCTACTGTCACTGCTAGGTCCCCCCCGGCTTTTCCTCAGAGGGCGGGGCCATGGAACTGGTCCCCAATCCAGTCCATGGAACAAGTATCTGGTTGGGGGAATCCTAGTGACGGTGGCTATTTGAAGCCCAGGGAGGGCTTCATAGAGGTGGAGGCTCCACCTGGATTTTTCCTGAATGGTTTCCCTGTGGAACCGGTTGCATGCAATGATGCAAGCCGAGGGAGAGCCCGCACGCATCCGTGCATGCTTCCCTCGAAGCATCAGCACCCAGCTCCCCCCATGCTCTCACCTGGCGCCATGCACCCCCGCTTCTGATGAGATGCCGATGATGTGCTTCCCCCCCTTCTCAGAGAAGGAGAGCAGTCCTTTGGATGCTCAATCCTTCCCTTCCCCTGCCGACCCCCGACGGCCCGTGCCCGTTCCCTAACACGGGTCGCCAGCGTGACGTGAGGTGTGGTGTCCAGTGCCTCAACCCTCAGCGCCACCGGGCCGGCATGGACAAGAGGTATATGCTGTCAGGCTCAGGTACGGATTTCTTGTACCAGCAATGCAGCCATGTTGGGGTTGTGCAGGCTGCAGCCTGTGATAAGGCTAGCATACCCTTGGCTTCACACCCCCCAAATAAGGATCCAGGAAGATAGATGCCACGGCTAAAATACAGTATTTGGCATCCTCTTTGGGGCTCAGACAGGGTAACTACATGGCCTATACTGCCAGATACCAGACGTCCAGATGGGATACTGTTCTGGAACTGGCTAAACAGGCTTCCCCCCAGCTAGGCAAGGAGCTGGAGGAGGTGGCTGCTGATGGGATAGAGGCATCAAAGATCCAATTTCATGCTGCTGTGGACTCCAATGATGTATCATCATGAGTCATGGCTACATCTGTGGCTCTTCGGAGACTGGCTTGGCTCAGATGTACTAGCCTTTCACAGGACACCCAGGCTAAGGCCATGGATTTCCCTGTGGTGGATAATTCTCTGTTTGGGGAGCAGACAGAGAATTATATGAAGAAAATGGATGAATACAGGACCACCTATAGGAGTGCACAGGCCAAGAAAAGGCAGGCAACTCCTCAAAAGCAGCAATCTAGGGGCAGGGGCAGGCTTTTTCATAGGCCTTTCTACCAGGCACAGACCTCCTCTCCTTTTCCTCAGAGGGGATTCTTCAGAGGGAGAGGCAGAAGGGGGATGAGCAGGGCTGCATCCTCCTCTCAGTACAAGGCTCCTGCCAAGCAGATAACCTGATGTGTCAGCCCGGGTTGACCCCCCCCCAGTAGGAGGCAGGCTGGCTTACTACCCCCAGGCCTGGAAGTCTGTTACTTCAGACAAGTGGGTCCTGGAGGTAGTAAGCCAGGAACTGGCCCTCAGCTTCAAAAGGTTTCCAAACCTGAGGGCCAGGTCTTTCCCACCTGCATACATCTCAGAGACCCTTGCAAACATCTCCAAAACCATTGCCCTAGAGGCAGAGGCTCCCTCTCTACTTAAACACAGAAACAGAATTTGACGGCAGATAAGGACTGCTTGGCCCACCTAGTCTGCCCATTTTTCTACCTAACAGATAAGCTGCAGATCCTAGTTAACCAACAGCTTACTTTCTCCTATCCCCCCCCCCCGCTAGGACTGCCTTATGTCTGTCCCATGCATTCTTGAATTCCCCCACTGTCCTTGACTCCACGACCTCCTCAGGGAGGCTGTTCCATGCATCCACAACCCTCTCCATGAAAAATACTTCCTCACATTACCTCTAAGTCGCCCCCCTCTATCTTCAAATTGTGCCCCTTGTTCTTGCACATCTCTTTTTCTGAAAGATGCTACCCTCTTGGACTTTGTTGATTCCCTTGAGGTACTTGAAAGTTTCTATCATGTCCCCTCTCTCCCTTCTTTCCTCAAGGGTATACATATTAAGCTCCTTTAGTCTTTCTTTGTATGTCTTCTGGTGCAGACCCTGCACCATTTTGGTTGCCCTCCTCTGGACAGCCTCCACTCTGTCTGTCTTTGGAGATGGGGTCTCCAGAACTGCACACAGTACTCCAGATGGGGTCTCACCAACTGTCTGTACAGAGGATAACAACTTCTTGTTTTCTACTATTGATGCCTCTCCTATTCATCCAGTATCCCCAGCCTTCCTTATTGCCTTCTCACATTGCTTGCCCACCTTTAGGTTATCTGATATAATTACCCCCAGGTCCCTTTCCAATTTTACTGTTGTCAGTATCTCACCCTCCATTGTGTACTCTTCCCCTGGGTTTTTGTTTCCCAGGTGCATTACCTTGCACTTCTTTGCATTGAATCTGAGCTGCCATACATTTGACCATTCCTCCAACCTTGCCAAATCCCTTCTCATCCTTTCCACTCCATCTTGTGTATCAACCCTGTTGCAGATCTTTGTGTTGTCTGCAAAGAAACATACTTTTTCTTCCAGTTCCTCTGCAACGTCACTTGTAAAGACATTATAAAGGACTGGTCCCTGTACTGAACCCTGCGGTACCCCACCAGTAACCCTCCTTTCTTCACTGTGGACTCCGCCTACTACTACCCTTTGCGTCCCATTGTCTAGCCAATTTTTTATCCAGGCTACCACCTTGGGACCCATTCCAAGGCTGGCTAACTTGTGTATTAATCTTTTGTGTGGGACTGTATCAAATGCCTTGCTAAAATCTAGGTAAGCCATGTCCACAGCCCCTCCCTGGTCTACTACGTTGGTCACCCAGTCAAAAAAATCTATTAGATCATCTGACACGACCTTCCCATCGTGAATCCATGCTGCCTTGGGTCCTGTGCCCCACTGGCCTCTAAGTACTCAACAATTCTTTCCTTCAGAAGTGATTTCATTATTTTCCCTACCACTAGGGTCATACTAACTGGACTGTAGCTTCCTGCCTCTGTCCTGCTCCCACTTTTGTGAAGAGGAATCACATCCGCCCTCCTCCAGTCCTCAGGTACCACCCCATCCTCCCATGATTTGTTAAAGAGAGTAGTCAGCGGTGTCACTAGTTCTACCCTTAGTTCTTTTAGAATTCTTGGGTGAATCCCATCATGCCCCATTGCTTTGTCCACCTTCAATTTTATTAGTTCTTTCAGAGCCCTTTCTTCTGTAAATGGACTGGTATCGACCCCCATCTTTAGAGTGTTTCGCTTGTTTGGTTTAGGTACCTCCTCCTTTTCCTTTGTGAATACTGAGCAGAAATATTTGTTCAGTAACCCTGCTTTTCACTGTCACCCTCTGCCTACATTCCCTCCCTTTATTAAGCCTCATTATCCTCCTTTGGTCTTTCTTCACTCCTAATGTACCTATAAAATTCTTATCCCCTTCTTAACAGAGTTGGCTATCCTTTCCTTGGTTTTAGGCCTTTGCTATTCTGATTGCCTTCCTGCCTCTTTCTGCTTTAACTGATAAAGTTCTCTGCCCTGCTCCTTCTGTGTTTCCTTATATTTCCTGAATGCTATCCTTTTCTTCTTAACCTTCCTGCCACCTCTTTTGAGAACCATAGCGTTTTTCCTTCATTGTGTTTTGTTGATTTGCTTTTACAAAGGCTTGTTGTCTCTGTGATGGCTGTTTGATTACTCCCCATTGTTCCTCCACCCCTCCTTCTTGCCTGTTTGCTAGTGCTTTTCTGAGGCACTCTCTCATTTTCCCAAAGTCAGCCCTACTAAAGTCCAATACTCTCTCTTTTGTATGGCTTGATTGTATAGCTGTGTTTATCGTGAACCACACTGTTTGGTGGTCACTTGTTCCCAGATGGCTACCCACTTCTAAATCTGAGTTTCTTTCTCCATTCCGATTTGAGAGTACCAGGTCTGAGACTGCTCCCTCCCGAGTGGGTTCCAGTACTAGCTGTCTGAGGCATGCCTCTTGTAGGGCTGAAGAATGACCCTGCTCTTGGATGTGCCTGCAGCAAAGGTGCTCCAGTTAACATCTGGCATATTCAGGTCTCCTATCAACAATATCTCCCCTTTTTCTGCCATTCTAAGGATGCCTTCTAACATTTCCTTATCCATTCCCTCCACCTGAGATGGGGGTCTGTATACAACCCCCATGCAGATTCTGGTGCCATTTCCTGTCTCCATGGTGACCCAGAGTGCCTCATCTGCTCCCTGTTGACTCTTTAGTTCTGTTGCTTTGATCCCTTCCTTTACATAGAGAGCTACTCCTCCTCCTCCTCCTCTTTTACCCTCCCTGTTCCTCCTGTAGATTGTGTATCCTTTCTCTCAGAGCTATACAGAAAGTCCTTACAGTACACAGGGGCAAAGGTCTGTATTCCAGATACTTCCTTACACCGAAAAAGACAGGGGAATGGTGACTCATCCTAAATCTAAGATACCTAAACAAGCACCTACTAAAGCCAAAATTCAGAATGGTGACTCTGGGAATAATTCTCCCCTCTCTGAGACCAAGGGATTGGCTAGCTTCCCTGGACCTCAGGGATGCCTACTTTCACATTCACATCAGGTGCTCCCACAGAAAGTACCTCCGGTTCAAATTGCCTTCAGGCCATGATCAGTTTAGAGCAATGCCCTTTGGGCTAACATCAGCACCAAAGGTATTCACAAAATGCCTAGCAGTAGTAGTGGCCTTCCTAAGGAAACAAAACATCTCCATATTCCCATACCTGGACGACTGGCTCATTGTGGGGCAGTCTCCAGACCAAGTCAAGTCAGACCTATAAGTGATTCAACAATTGCTCACTTCTCTAGGATTCCTCCTCAATCTTTCAAAGTCAGTTCTTGAACCAGTGCAACTTCTGACCTTCATAGGGGAAGAGTTGGACACTGTCCAAGCAAGAGCTTTTCTTCCTCTAGCAAGGGTAAAGGCCCTCACATACCTGGCTTCTTCCTTTCACCTTCTGGTTTCTCGACCAGCAAGGCATTTTCTTCAACTCCTGGGCCACATGGCAGCCTCCACTGTAGTGGTACAACATGCCAGATTTCAAATGAGGGACATTCAGTTCCACTTGAGGGCTTTTTGGTCCCAGAAAAAAGACCCTCTAACCAAACTGATTCCGGTGACTCAGACTCTGATCCAAGCTCTCCAGTGGTGGTTGGACCAGAACAACCTCAGACAAGGAGTCCCTTTCATCACCCAGTCTCATTCTGTGGTTCTCACCACAGATGCCTCTCTCCTGGGATGGGGTGCTCACTTGGGAGCACTTACAGCTCAGGGAGTGTGGTCTCCTCAGGAGGCTCTACTTCACATCAATCTCCTAGAACTCAGGGCAGTGTACTTGGCTCTACAAGCCTTCTCAGAATCAGTACAGAACAAGGTGGTTCAGGTCAGAATGGACACCACCACCACCATGTGGTACATCAACAAGCAGGGAAGCACTCAGTCTATGGCCTTGTGCAAGGAAGCCATGAAACTATGGTCCCTGGCTTATTCTCTGCAGACTTCTCTGGTAGCAGTCCACCTTCCAGGGAAGGACAATGTGCTAGCAGATGCTCTGAGCAGGATTTCTCAGGGCCATCACAAGTGGTCCCTGGACCCCTTAGTGTTGAAGGTGATATTTTCATGGTGGGGTACTCCAGAGATAGACCTCTTTGCAGCCCCAGACAATCACCAACTTCCTCTCTTTTGTTGCAGACCCCCAGTATTGGGCTCAGTCCCCCTGGATTCTCTACTTCTGGATTGGCAGGGGAAATTTATGTGTGCCTTTCCTCTATTATTCGGAGTACTGGTCAAGATAAGGTCACAATCTTGCAAAGTGATCCTGATTGCTCCAGACTGGGCCAGACAGCCTTGATATCCTCTACTACTGTCCCTGGCAGTCCATCTCCCCTTAGCTCTTCCCAAGAATCACAATCTGCTAACCTCCTCTCAGGGCAGAATTTGGTACCCCAACCTTCGGTCTCTCTACCTCAAGGCATGGCTCTTGAAGAGCTAGAATATGCAAGTCTGAATTTGTCTCAGTGGGTTTTGGACATTCTCAAGGCCTCTCTCAAACCTGCCACCAGAAAAACTTATAATTCCAAATAGAAAAGATTCAGCATTTGGTGTTCCAATAAACAGATATCCCCAGATTCTGCTGACTTGGCTACAGTTCTGGATTATATGGTCCATCTTAGTGGCTTAGGCCTCAGACCAGCTACCCTAAAAGTACACTTTTTAACTGTTTCTGCATTTCTTTCAGTGGGAAAGCCCTCCTCACTGGCATCTCACCCTGTTTTCTGTAAATTCTTCAAAGGATTGCTTCATACCAATCCCCCCTTTAGGGATCCTACTTCTGCTTGGGATCTTAATGATTGCATTGCTCAGCTTATGCAATCCCCTTTTGAGCCTTTGACCTCAGCAGAACTTAAGTACTTGACTTGGAAAACTGTGTTCCTGGTAACTATTACCTCTGCCAGGTGTATCAGTGAATTACAAGCTCTGTCAGTGGAGCCTGATTTTATCTCATTCCACAGAGATAAGGTAGTCCTTAGGACCAACAGGAGGTTCTTACCCAAAGTGGTTTCAGACTTCCATCTGAACCAATCCATTTCTTTTCCTGTGTTCTTCACTGATCATTCTTCTTCAGGAGAGAGAAGATTACACAGTTTGGATGTTTAAAGGGCTCTTAGCTACCACATTGAGCGTACTAAGGCACTTAAGTTTGACTCCCTCCAGTTGTTCCACACTTGTGGTGAAGTGGGGAAGGGTAAACCTGCTACTAAGAGAACTATTGCCAGATGGATTGTCTCTTGTATACAATTCTGCTATGAAAAGCTAGGCAAAGTACCCCCCTCAGGCCTGAGGGCTCATACGACTAGAGGTACAGTTGCTTCCCTGGCTGCTGCCAGGGATATACCCTTTCTAGAGATATGCAAAGCAGCCACCTGGAAAACAGTCCATACATTCACCAAGCATTACTCTCTGGATATCCAGGCTAGGAGTGATGCTAGGTTTGGTACAGCAGTACTGCAGAGTCTATTCCCAAAATAGGTTCTGTCCCTCTTCCATGGAGGTACTGCTTGGTAGTCTGCATATTGTCAGAATACAGCAAGACTTCATGTTGTTTGAAGAAAAAATTACTCACCTTAGTAATGTTGTTTCTTCTAATGGAGTCTTGCTGTATTCTGACTTCCACCCCTGCCTCCCCTCTCAGAACCTGTTTTTTGGGAAGTGGGTTGGGAGGTGCAGTGCTGCACCTTAAGGGTGCACTTGGCACTCTCCCTTTCTAGAGAGGGAGAGTGGGTTATGTTAAATTGTTTTTTGATAGCTATAGTTGTTCACTACCTAGTTTTTTCTTTTGGATTTCTCAACCTGAGTCTTTTGGGATCCAAATACTTGGTTGTCCTTTGGGCTAGTAATTTTGCAATTTCCACACAGTAGGTGTAGCTAGTTAGTATTAGCTCATAAGATTCTGATGGTTACACTTGGAAGTGCAGCAGACAGAGGTTTGAACTGAGCTCGAGCGCAACGTTCTATGCTCTGGCATAGAGTTAACTCTTTCCTCTCCGGAGCAGTTGAAGTGCTGGGGCTAACTGCTTATTGTCAGAATACAGCAAGACTCCATTAGAAGAAACACAATTACTAAGGTGAGTAATTTTTTCTTTCTGTCCATTTACTAATATTTCCCTATATCTACTCCATGCATGCTTGAAGCACCCCTCCTGTTTTCACCTGCACATCTGCTGGTAGTCAATTAGTCAATTTCAGGTGTCTACTACTATTTCAGTTAAGTAGTACTTCCTCACTTTTATTTAACAAATCGTAAAGACCTTTAAGCCAAGGGCTCTTTTACAGAGGTTCCAGGTTAAGTCACAAGAATAACAAATTACAATGGTTTCAGTAAGTAGTACAATATGAGGAAAGTAATTACATAAACAAAAGAATAATATGGCAAGATAAATATTGTGTCAAGTGCAGCCAGTGGCCTTGTCTGAAGAGGGGTGTGAAAGGATTAGAAGGAGAGAAGGACAGGGGGTGAATTGTGGGGCGGAAGGAGCAAAATAAGAGCAAGGAGGGAGATGCCACAATGAAGCTCACTTCCATCTTAAACTCCCCACCTAGTTTAATTGTATGCCCTCTTGTCCTGGTGCTCTTCCTCATTCGAAAGAGACTCCCCTCCTGCACCATGTTCACCCCCATAAGATACTCTAGGTCTAAGTCATGTCCCCCCACTCCCTCCTCTCTTCTAGGGGGTACATGTTGAGTCCTCTCTGTCTCTCCTCATAGGGCTTTTGATGCAACCCCTGCATCAGCAAAAGAAGAAAAGCCGTTGGGGGGGGGATTGTAAGGCTCAAAAGGGAAGAAAAAGAGTGTAAGGAGGGAGACCTAGAAAAGATGGAAATACTGAATAAATACTTCTGTTCAGTATTTACTGTAGAGGGGAAGGGTCAGAGACCACAGTTGGGCAACTGATATGAATGGGGGAAGGGGAGAACACCAGTCCATTCACAGTGGAGAGTCCTGCAGGAGCTCACAAAACTGAAGGTGAACAAAGCAACGGGGCCAGATGGCATACACCCGAGGATATTAAGGGAGCTTGCAGCACCTCTGGCAGCCATGTTCACCGAGTCACTCAACACGGGGTGGTCCCAGAGGACTGAAAGAGGGTGCATGTAGTCCCTCTACACAAAAGCAGTAATAGGGAGGAAGCAGGGAATTATAGGCCGGTCAGCCTCACATCAGTAGTGGGAAAGATCATGGAGGCACTGCTTAAAGAAAGAACAGTGGCACATTTGGAATCCAGCAGTGCACAGGATCCAAAGTAACATGGATTCACAGCAGAAAGGTCATGTCAGATGAATCTGATAGATTTTTTTGACTGGGTGACAAAGGAAGTAAATCGGAGGGGGGTAGTGGATGATACCTACCTTGATTTCAGCAAGGCCTTCGACACTGTCCCACACAAAAGGCTGGTTAACAAGATGGGTAGGCTAGGCATGGAGCACAAGGTGATAGACTGGGTTAGGAACTGGTTAACAGACAGGAGGAAGAGAGTGGTGGTAAATGAGATCCAGTCCAGGGATAGGGGGTGACCAGCGAGGTGCTTCAGGGATGAATCCTTGAGTCAGTCCTGTTTAATGTCTTATTAGTGACATTGCAGAAGGGCTGGAAGGAAAGGTCTGCCTGTTTGCAGATGACACCATGATCTGCAACTGGGTGGATACTCCAGTCGGGGTGAAGAAAATGAGGAGGGACCTGGGGAAGCTTGAAAAATGGCCTGAGGTGTGGCAGTTGAGGTTTACTTCAAAGAAGTGCAAAATAATGCACCTGGAAAGAAGAAACCCTGGGAAGAGCTTCAGGATTGGGGGGGGGAGTTGCTGATGATCACCAAAGAAGAAAGGAACCTGGGGATTATCATTTCAGATGACCTAAAGGTGTCTAAGCAGAGTACTAAGGCTGCAGGGGAGGGCCAGTGGCATGCTGGGATGCATAGGCAGTGGTATCACTAGCAGAAGGTAGTAATACAATTGTATAAAATGTTGGTGAAGCCTCACCTAGAGTACTGTGTGCAATTCTGCAGGCTGCACCTTTATAAGGACATTGACAGGGTGGAGGCGGTCCAGAGAAGGGTGACTAAGATGGCACAGGGCTTACACCAGAAATCATATGAGGAGAGATTAAAAGACCTCAATATGCACTCACTGGAGGAGAGGAGGGAGCGAGGGGGGGTGTATATGATAGAAATGTTCAAGTACCTTAAGGGTATAAGCAAGATGTGGGGGGGAGACATCTTCCAATACAGAAGGAGTGAAACAACATGGGGACATGACATGAAATTGGAAGGTAGCAGGTCAAGGGGGAAATGTGAGGAAGTGTTTCTTCACAGAGAGGGTGGTGGACACATAGAATAGTCTGCCACAGGAGGTGGTGGGAGCACATACAGTAGAGGAATTTAAACATGCCTGGGATGGACACAAGGAAACCTAAGAGTTGGAAAGGGATGGTGGAAAGCCACTGACCAATTAGGGTCAGAGGCCACAAACAAGTGTAGGACTTATGGGCAGACTGGATGAGCCTAGTGGTTTTTATCTGCTGACAGTTTCTATGTTTTTATGTTTCTGCCATTTTAGCTGCCCTCCTCTGGACTGCTTCCGCCCTGTCTATGTCCTTTCTGAGGTGCGGCCTCCAGAACTGGACACAATATTTCAGCTTGGGTCTCACCAGTGAGCTGTTATATGTTTATATGTATAGTTCTAACACCCAAAATCACTTGCCTAATATTTACACTTTATGCAGTCATCTTGGCTGAGAGTGATGCCCAGAGATAGAACTTTTGCAAATTTTAGAATTTGGAATGTAGGTTCAAACTCTGCATCTGTGCTCCACTCTGTTTCTCCACCTGAAGAGAGCATTCAGTCCCTAGTGAAGTTCAGTAATGGCTGGTTCTCCAGTTGGGTTTTTATTTTGTAGTTACATCAAAAAAAAGTTATTTTAGTCCATTTTCTCAATTACTCTGCATTTAGTTAGGGTTTTCTGTAAATTGAGGTTTCTCCGGTTACAGTTTGATTCCCAGAAACCAGAGAATATCCTACATGGCTAGTGTCTATTTTGATAAAACACCACATTCCTTTTTGCTAATTTTAGTGGTTTACTATTTTGAGCTATTCAATTTTTCGGAGAACAGAGCATTTTCACTTTCTGTCTGTGCCCTTTCACCTTACTTTATCGGTTTGTGTTACAGAGCAGCGATTTGACCTTTGGCACAGTTTCTACAGTACAAGAACTGTTTTTTTACTATTGGGCTCTTGTACAGCATCATTTTTTAGGAATTGTTTTCATTATTTCAAAGTTCTGTCTAACTGGTATATCAGAGAGTCCTTGTGGACCATCAGAATATTGTGCAGATTGTATTCTGCTCCTGGCAAGGGCAGACTGTCACCAACTTTGTTTAAAATGTTTAGATGCACAGAATGGGCTAGATATTCAAAGGGGTTGTGCTCTGAGCAACTGAAATGCACCAGCGCAACCCCAGTACTGCACTCTGGGGCAATATTCAAAAATAGGAATTGTGCAGCGCAATACCAAATGTGCCGGGGCGAAAGATAATGTATGCGGCACATCTCCGGGAGGTGCCCATGCCTATGTGGCATATCCCAATATTCAGCCCGGGATGTGTGGCGCATCTGCTGGCACAACCCTCAGATGTGCTGCATGCCTGAGAGCAAAGTTGAGCCCGTAAAGGATGGCTCAAGTACAGGGCACCCACCGTCGGGCCGCTGTATTGAGGTATGCAACACAGCAGCCGCTGGCCATGGGTGGCAACTCCCCTCCTCCTCAACACTGTGCACAAGCACACACAATAGGCCCTGGTAGTCCAGTGGTACCCCCCATCCCCTCCTGTAGCACTGATCACCATACTGAAGTAACGAAAATATCCCTGGTAGGCTAGTGGTACTCCCCTTCCTGCCTGGCCCTCCTATCGCTGTACATTTCTATAATGAACATCCCTGGTAGTCCAGTGGTTCCCCACCCCACCCATACCTCTGATCGCTGTACATTTCCAATGAAAATCTCTGGTGGTCAGTGGTTCCCCCCCACCCATACCTCCGATCACTGGCAAAATCGCAAATGACAGGTCCCTGGTGGTTCAGAGTAACACCCACCCCCACCTACCCAGGACCCCAGGACTCCCAGCTCCCCCTCAGTCATCGGGTGGGCAGCATACCCATCCGCATACCACTGCGGCTGCCCACAAAATGACAGCTTACAGTAAGAGCTGCAAGCTCATTGATCCACACTGTGGACCAATGGGCTTGCAGTGCATACTGTAATAAGTCAGAACCTTGTGAATGAATATGCTGCCCAACGATGACCGGGGGGGAGTTGGGTGTGCTGGGGGTCCTGTGTGGGTGAGGACTGGGGGACTGTCATTTCCAATCTCGCCAGCAATCGGAGGTACAGGCACAGTGGGGGAAACCACTGGCCACCAGGGATATTCATTATGAAAATGTACAGTGATTGGAGGTATGGGCGGGGTGGGAGGAACCACTGGACCACCAGGGATATTCCTTATGGAAATGTGCAGCAATCAGATGGGAGGGGGTACCACTAGCCTACCAGGGACATTTACGTTACTTCAGTATGGCAATCGGTGCTACAGGAGGGGAAGGGGGTACCACTGGGCCACCACGGATTTCAATAGCACACCACTATGGGACATGGGGAGCTACAGGATAGGGGTAGGGGACCTATGGACCTCTGCTGACAGCAACACATGATGTGCAGGGTGCCAGGTGCATTTTGCTGGCCAGTCCTGCACAACTCATGCAAATTAGGCCATAATGACATGTAAATGGCCTCATTTGTGCCTTGCATGCATTATGGCCCCATTTGCTTATTGGTGGCTGATTATCAGGACTTTGCGCACAGCGCATCTCTGATTCACTGGTGCAGTTCCCATTCCTGGTATTCAGCCCTGCCTGGGGGGATGTGCCAGTGCATTATATTTGCACAGTGCTCATTACTTGACATATTCAGAAGACATGCGCCATGGCGCATCTCTTTTGAATGTGCTCCTTAGTTGCTCCAATGCATCTCAGTTGCACTATGCTCCCACTTGCGCCATTGCCAGGTGCATATTTGAATATTGGGTACAATGACTTTATAAATTATAAGTCCAGTCACATTTATTGCCCAGAAACCTCATTTAAAATGATACAAAATGTAAAAAGAAGCAGCATGTCTTCTCAGTCTGCCTCTGTGTCACCTAAAAATAATAAAAAAGGCTGAGGGTGGTCCCAATCATGGTGGAAAGCACACATCTGAAGGGTCAGTTTCCTCACAGACAGCAGCATATACCATATACTGTAAGAGGTGACAAGAAAAAAGAGAAAAGTCAAAGCTGCACAGCCATCAGAAAGGCTTGATAAAGACGGTTTAGATATCGGGGTGTCCGAAAGGGTGAACCCTGAATCCAAGAGCCTTGCAGCAGGCACTGGAAACAGTGTCTGTCAAAAAGAAGCTGAAAGAAAATAATGTCACTGCCACTCCTTCTGCACGAAGAAATGAGCAGGCAGACAGCATAGAAAAAAATTTCCTCATCAGAGGACATATCAAAACTGTGGCAATTTTGCCAGGCGACCCAGATCATGGGAATTTTGAATAAAATACCTTCCACACCTACCCAGCTTCAGGCTGCAACCTATCTGCCTGCGGATGAAGAATATTATGTGCGTTTGAAGGAAGGTGACCCCATGGAGTTGGAAGGCATACCTGAGCAAGTTTTTGAACCTCCTCAAAGGCAAATGGAGGACTATTCATCATCTTTTTCCACCTTTGTTAAACAAATGGTCGATACTCCCACCCCCTCCACCCAAAACAGAGGAGGATGAACAGGATGCTAATATTATGGACATGGGAGCAGCTCCACCAAGAAGGTTGTTACTTCCCATATGTAAACCCATTAAAAAGACCATTGATGTTGTGCACCCTTACTACGAGACATGGCACAGCCCAGGGCTGTAATTAGCATAGAATCCTGGATGCCTAAACATCCCGGACATCATCAACAACTCTCCAGCCTTTCAAACAACATGAAGTCTTGCTATATTATAACAATTGCAGTGAGACCCAATCTTCGAACTGCTCCGGAGGTGAAATAGTTAACTTTCCATGCAGGCATGGAACTTAGAACGCGAGCTCAGTTAGAAACTCTGTCTGTTGTTGCTCAAACACAAACTGTCAGATTCTTTACTCCGCCTCACTGAACAGTCGCTCCGGAGATTTCTCCTTCTGCTCGGTTCATTTTGTCGATTAAAAGTATTATTTTTTGGTTTTTTGACCGGAATTAAACAGCAACCGGTCAGTTCAAGCTCTGTCTGTGGTAATGTAAGTACTAGATAGGATTTACATTTTTCTTCTGTGTGGAACTTGTAAACGTATTATTGGTTCAGTTTTGAACCGATCAGGTTGTTTTTAAAAGCATTACTAGTCCTTTTAGAGTGCGGTTCCCGGTTCTTATTGGTTCTAAAAAAACGGATTTCATTACGTTTTTTTCCACGACCAGTGACACGGTTGGTAACCAATAAGAGAGTCTTGCTTAGCAGATTGCTATAAAAGGGCAAGTTTGGTTAGGCTGGCACCATGTCTGAGAAACCCAAAAGAAAAACCGGGCCCACTGGGTTTCAGTACTATAGTGTTTGTGGAGAAGCCTTTGCTAAGGCTGACCCCCACACCACCTGTGTCTATTGTCTGGGGTTTGACCAGCTCAGTTCAGACTGCCAGATTTGTAAGAATTTCCCTGCTGCCACCATAGAAAAGAGAGTCGGGAGGCACAGGGAAAGGGAGGCCAAAAAGTCTGTTAACCCGGATGGCCAGCCCAGTTCAGCTCCAACCGAACCGGAAGGAGTGTCCTCTGACCAGGGCGAGACTTCCTCGGGCAAACGAAGAGCTGGCTCTGAGGAGCTGGTTCCAGCAAAAAGGACTAGAAAGTCAGCTGGTTTGGAGCCAAAAGTCCTCTCTCCAACCGCTGAGGAAATAGCTAAAGCAATTCAAATTGTACAGTCTCTGTCCCTGGTTCCGACCGAACCGACACCATCAGGGAGACGCTCGGTTCGGCCGGTTCCACCGGTTCAAGATTATGATTTTGAGGATTTTTATGAACTGGAGGAGGGGAAGAGGAATATGAGGAGAGTGAGTGTGGCTTTGAAAGTCTGGATGTGCCCATTGAACGGACATCTCTCAGACAGACCTCTAGGGTTTCTCCTCCCAGGCTCTCTGAGTCCCCTTCTCATTTCATGTTTTATAAAAAAGTTGCTGAAACTCTCCAGCTCCCTGTTGAGGAAGCTGTTGATGATCAAGAGGAGCCTGATTATGTAGAAATGATGGATATTCCAGAGTCTAGGAGACTGTCTATTCCTTTGCATAAATCTTTTCGGAAGCAGACAGTAAAGGTTTTACAAACTCCTAACACTATACTTCCTGTGGATAAAAGGATGGACAAGAGGTATACTTTGTCAGGCTCTGATACGGAGTTCCTCTCACAACAATGCAGCCATGTTGGGGTAGTGCAGGCTGCAGCCTGTGACAAGGCAAATATTCCCTTGGCTTCACACCCCCCTGAAAAGGACTCCAGGAGGATTGATGCTATGGCAAAGAAACAGTACATGGCAGCATCCTTGGGACTCAGACAGGCAAATTACATGGCTTATGCTGCTAGATACCAGAAATCCAGATGGGATACTGTGCTGGCTCTAGCAAAACAGGTCCCTGACCAGTTCGCCAGGGAGCTGGAACAGGTGGCTGCTGACGGTATTGAGGCATCCAAGGTGCAATTTCATGCTGCAGTGGACTCTAATGATGTTTCATCAAGAGTCATGGCTACATCTGTGGCACTTCGCAGAATGGCTTGGCTCAGATGTACTACCCTGTCACAGGATACCCAGTCTAAGGCCATGGATTTTCCTGTTGTGGGCAAGTCTCTGTTTGGGGAGCAAACAGAGAATTACATGAAGAAGATGGATGAATATAGGACCACCTATAGGAGTGCACAGGCTAAGGAAAAGCAGGCCACTCCTCAAAAGCAGCTACCCAAGGGCAGGGGCAGGCCTTTTCAAAGGCCTTTTTACCAAGCCTAGGCCTCCTCTTCTGCCTATGCTCAGAGGGGGTTCTTTAGAGGGAAAGGCAGACGGGGTTCAAGCAGGCCTACTTCCACCCCTCAGCCCAAAGTCCCTGCCAAGCAGGCACCCTGATGGGGTAGCCAGGGCCGATTCTCATCTACCAGTAGGGGGCAGGCTGACTTACTTTGTCCAGGACTGGAAGTCTCTAACATCAGACACGTGGGTCCTGGAAGTAGTAAGCCAGGGACTGGTTCTCAGCTTTAAAAAATTTCCGAAGATGAGAGCCAGATCTTTTCCACCTGCAACTACATCAGAGGCACTAGCCCTAGAGACAGAGGTCTCTACCCTCCTGGCTCTCAGAGCCGTGGAAAGGGTTCCACCCCTACACCAGGGCAAAGGTTTGTACTCCAGGTACTTCCTTACCCCAAAAAAGTTAGGAGAATGGCGGCCCATCCTGGATCTCAGATACTTAAACAAGCACCTTTTAAAACCAAAATTCAAAAAGGTGACTCTGGGAATTATTCTACCCTCTCTAAGGCCAGGGGACTGGTTAGCGTCTCTGGACCTCAAGGATGCCTACTTCCATATTCTCATCAAAAGCTCCCATCGAAAGTACCTCAGGTTCGAGCTGCCTTCAGGCCATTACCAGTTCAGAGCAATGCCTCTCGGCCTCACCTCTGCTCCAAGGGTATTCACCAAATGTCTGGCAGTAGCAGTTGCCTATTTAAGAAGGCAAAAAGATTGCCATCTTTCCTTACCTGGACGACTGGCTCATAGTAGGCCAGTCCCCAGACCAGGTCAACTTACATCTTCAGATAATGCAGCAACTGCTTTCCTCTCTAGGTTTCCTTCTGAAACTCTCAAAGTCAGTTCTAGAGCCTGTCCAGCTTCTCACCTTTATAGGTGCAGAGCTGACCACACAGGAAGCCAGGGCCTTCCTTCCCCTGGACAGGGCAAAGACCCTAGTCTCCCTGGCCTCCTCATTCACCCTGCAGGTCTCTCGACCAGCAAGGCATTTTCTGCAGCTCCTAGGACACATGGCTGCTTCTACAGCAGTAGTGCAAGGAGCAAGATTTCAGATGAGGGACATCCAGTTCCATTTGAGAGCCTTTTTGGTCTCAAAGAAGGGATCCTCTTACCAAGTTGATCCCAGTAACTCAAACCCTGATCCAAGCCTTACAGTGGTGGCAGGATCAGAGCAACCTGAGACAAGGGGTTTCTTTTGTCACTCAGTCTCACTCTCTAATCCTTACTACAGATGTATCCCTCTTGGGGTGGGGAGCTCACATGGGTGACCTCACTAACCAGGGACTGTGGTCCCCCAGGAATCTCTGCTCCACATCAATCTGTTGGAGCTCAGAGCAGTTTTTCCTAGCACTTCAAGCCTTCTCCAAATCTGTTCAGAACAAAATTGTACAGGTCAGAACAGACAACACCACTACAATGTGGTACATCAACCAGCAAGGAGGCACTCGGTCTACGGCCTTGTGCACCCGAAGCCATGAAGTTGTGGTCTCTGGCTTACTCCCTGAACACTTCCCTTACGGAAGTTCACCTCCCAGGCAAGGACAATGTCTTGGAAGATGCTCTCAGCAGGATTTCTCAGGGTCATCACGAGTGGTCACTGGATCCACTGGTCCTGGGAGTAATATTTGCCAGATGGGGCACCCCGCAGATGGATTTTTTTGCAGCCCCAGACAATCACCAACTTCCCCTCTTTTGCTGCAGGCCCCCAGTGTTGGGCTCAGTCCCTCTGGATGCCCTAGTCCTCAATTGGGAAGGGAAGTTTCTATATGCCTTTCCTCCCTTCCCGCTCCTGTTCAAAGTGCTAGTCAAAATCAGATCCCAATCCTGCACGGTCATTCTGATTGCTCCAGATTGGGCCAGACAACCCTGGTATCTACTCTTGCTGTCCTTAGCAGTCCATCCTCCCCTCTGTCTTCCCAGGAATCACAATCTGTTAACCTGTGCCCAGGGGAGGGTTTGGTATCCGAACCTCAAATCTCTCAATCTCAAGGCTTGGTTCTTGAAGAGTTAGAGTTTGCTGATCTGCACCTTTCTCAAGGTGTAATGAATATATTGAAGGCTTCTAGGAAGCCTTCCACCAGGGCTACTTACAATTCCAAATGGAAAAGGTTTTCCATATGGTGCTCGGAAAGGCATATTTCCCCAGATTCTGCTGATTTACCCACAGTCCTGGATTATATGGTCCATCTAAACACTTTGGGGCTGAGACCAGCTACCCTGAAGGTACATTTGGCAGCTGTGTCTGCTTTTATTTCAGCAGGTAAACCCTCTTCTCTTTCAGCTCATCCTGTAATTTCCAAGTTTTTTAAGGGGCTGCTTCATACCAACCCTCCATTCAGGGATCCTGCCCCTGCCTGGGATCTTAATGTTTGCATTGCTCAGCTTATGCAACCCCCCTTCGAGCCCTTGCCTTCAGCTGAGCTTAAGTACTTGACTTGAAAGACTGTGTTTCTGGTAGCCATCACCTCTGCCAGACGCATAAGTGAATTACAGGCATTGTCAGTGGAGCCAAATTTTATCTCTCTTCATAGAGATAAGCTGGTCCTCCGGACTAACAGGAAGTTCCTACCTAAGGTAGTTTCAGATTTCCACCTTAATCAATCTACTTTTCTTCCAGTGTACTTCACTGACCATTCCTCCTCTGGTGAGAGGAGGTTGCACAGCCTAGACTTGAAGAGAGCCCTTAGTTACTACATAAGACGTACCAAGGGTCACAGGTTTGACTCCCTCCAACTGTTCCTCAGTTATGGAGAGGTTGGTAAAGGGAAGCCTGCCACTAAAAGATCCATTGCCAGGTGGATTGTCTCTTCTATCCAATTCTGTTATGAAAAACTGGGAAAAGTTCCTCCCTCAGGCCTGAGGGCTCACTCTACCAGAGGTACAGCTGCTTCCCTGGCTGCTGCCAGGGACATCCCTATTCTAGAGATATGTCAAGCAGCTACTTGGAAAATAGTTCACACTTTTACCAAGCATTACTCCTTGGACATCCAAGCTAGGAGTGATGCTCGGTTTGGCACAGCCGTGCTTCAGAGCCTATTTCCTAAGTAGGTTCTGTCCCTCCTTCTTGGAGGTACTGCTGTGTAGTCTGCAATTGTCATAATATAGCAAGACTTCACGTTGTTTGAAGAAAAAATTACTCACCTTAGTAATGTTGTTTCTTCTAATGGAGTCTTGCTATATTATGACCTCCCTCCCTGCCTGCCCCTCTCAGAACCTCCTTTTGGGACGTGGGTGGGCAGTACAGTGTTGGCACTTCATTGATGCCCACTTGGTTGTTTTTCACCCTCCCCTTTTTTTGGGGTGAATTAGTGTTGTGTTTTTCATTTTTGAGTCTCCTGACTTGAGTCTTTGTGTTGAGACCAAAAAATGTGTGTTTATGTTAGTAGCCAGTTGGCTAGTGTAGGTTTACAGCTTCCACACAGAACCTTATTGAGTTTTACTCACAAATATCTGACAGTTTGTGTTTGAGCAACAACAGACAGAGTTTCTAACTGAGCTCTAGCTCAAAGTTCCATGCCTGGCATGGAAAGTTAACTCTTTCACCTCCGGAGCAGTTCGAAGGTTGGGACTCACTGCATATGTCATAATATAGCAAGACTCCATTAGAAGAAACAACATTACTAAGGTGAGTAATTTTTTCTTGCTGTGCCATCGAAGGGGAAACAACTTGAAATTTCTCTGTGGAAGAAAAAGGCTTTCTTTACTCTACTTTATGGGGCTGCAATTCTGCATAGCAGGCTGGGGCTACCTGGTGACAGGGAGCACCCTTAAATTCTAAATCATGCCTATTAAGCTGCGGCTTTCCAATTGGCTAACCTGCCTTTTTTCACCTCCTTTTCCACTGTCTGTGCTTGGATTGAGGGCCATGTCTGCTACAATAATTCAGAGGTGTTTGTCTTTTTTTTTTCTCCTGAGAAGAAAACCAAAAAAGGAAAAGTCATGGTGTCCCAGTTAAGTACCCATATGATTTTTTTTTTTACTTTACATAGAAACATAGACTTTGACGGCAGATAAGGACCACTTGGCCCACCCAGTCTGCCCATTTCAAACAACATGAAGTCTTGCTATATTATGACATATGCAGTGAGTCCCAACCTTCGAACTGCTCCAGAGGTGAAAGAGTTAACTTTCCATGCCAGGCATGGAATGCTGAGCTCGAGCTTGGTTGAAACTCTGTCTGTTGTTCTTCAAACTCAAACCATCAGATTCTTTACTCCGCCTCATTGGACAGTCGCTCCGGAGATTTCTCCTTCTGCTCGGTTCATTTTGTCGGTTAAAGTATTGTTTTTCTCGGTTTTCGACCAAAATTAAACTGCAACCGGTCAGTTCAGACTCTGTCTGTGGTATTTGTGAGTACTAGATAGGTTTTACATTGATTTCTATTCTGTGTGGAACTTGTAGACGGTTATCGGTTCAGTTTGAACCGATCAGGTTGTTTAAAATGTATTAATCTGTCATTTAGAGTGTGGTTACCAGTTCTTATCGGTTCTAAATAAAAATGGATTTTATTACGGTTTTTTCCATGACCCGTGACACGGTTGGGAACCGATAAGGGGGTCTTACCTAGCGGATTGCCATAAACGAGTAAGTTTGGTTAGGACTGGCACTATGTCTGAGAAACCCAAAGGAAAAACCGGGCCCACTGGGTTTCAACACTGCAGTGTCTGTGGGTAAGTCTTGCCAAGGCTGACCCCCACACCACCTGTGTTTATTGTCTGGGGTTTGACCACCTCAGTGCAGACTGCCAGATTTGTAAAAATTTTCCTGCAGCTACCCTGGAAAAGAGAGTTGGTAGGCTCAGGGAAAGGGAGGCCAAAAAGTACACTGAACTGGATGGCCAGCCCGGTTCGGTTCCAACCGAACCGGAGGGAGTGCCCTCTGACCAGGGCGAGACTTCCTCTGGCAAAAGGAGATCCGACTCTGAGGAGTCGGTTCCAGCAAAAAGGACTAGGAAATCAGCTGGTGTGGAGCCAAAACTTTCCTCTCCAACCGCTGAAGAAATAGCCAAAGCGATTAAAATTGTCCAGTCGCTTTCCTCGGTTCTGACCGAACCGGCACCATCAGGTAAGCATCCGGTTCGGCCGGTTCCACCGGTTCAAGAGTATGAGGTAGAGGAATATTATGAACCGGAGGAGGGGGAAGAGGAGTATGAGGAGAGTGAATTTGGATTTGAAAGTCTGGATATGCCCATTGACCCGGACATCTCCCCAGACAGACCTTCAGGAGCATCTCCTCCCAGGATTTCTGAGTCCCCTCCTCATTTTATGTTTTATAAGAAAGTGGCTGAAACCCTCCAGCTCCCTATGGAGGAAGCTGTGGATGATCAAGAGGAGCCTGACTATGTGGAAATGATGGATATCCCAGAGTCAAGGAGGCTGTCTATTCCTTTGCATAAATCTTTTTGGAAGCAGACAGCAAAAATGTTAAAAACTCCTCACACTATACCTCCTGTCAATAAGAGAATGGACAAGAGGTACACATTGTCAGGCTCAGATACGGAGTTCCTTACACAACAATGCAGCCATGTTGGGGTAGTGCAGACTGCAGCCTGTGACAAGGCAAATATTCCCTTGGCTTCACACCCCCCTGACAAGGACTCCAGGAGGATTGATGCCATGGCAAAGAACCAGTACATGGCAGCATCCTTGTGACTCAGACAGGCAAATTATATGGCTTATGTTGCTAGATATCAGAAATCCAGATGGGATACTGTTATGGCCCTAGCAAAACAGATCCCTGGCCAGCTTGCCAAGGAGCTGGAGCAGGTGGCTGCTGATGGTATTGAGGCATTCAAGGTGCAATTCCATGCTGCAGTGGACTCTAATGATGTGTCATCAAGAGTCATGGCTACATCTGTGGCACTTCGCAGAATGGCTTGGCTCAGATGTACTAGCCTGTCACAGGATACCCAGACTAAGGCCATGGATTTTCCTGTTGTGGGTAATTCTCTGTTTGGGGAGCAGACAGAGAATTACATGAAGAAAATGGACGAGTATAGGACCACCTATAGGAGTGCAGAGGCCAAGGAAAGGCAGGCCACTCCTCAAAGGCAGCTTTCCAGTGGCAGGGGCAGGCCTTTTCACAGGCCTTTTTACCAAGCCCAGGCCTCCTCTTCTGCTTATGCCCACAGGAGGTTCTTTAGAGGGAGAGGCAGACGGGATACAAGCAGGCCTTCTTCCACCCCTCTGCCCAAAGCCCCTGCCAAGCAGGCACCCTGATGGGGTTGCCAGGGTCGATTCTCAAGTACCTGTAGGGGGCAGGCTGGCTTACTTTGTCCAGGACTGGAAGTCTCTGACATCAGACAAGTGGGTCCTGGAAGTAGTAAGCCAGGGACTGGTTCTCAGCTTCAAAAAATTTCCAAAGATGAGAACCAGATCCTTCCCACCTGCAAATCCACCAGAGGCACTTGCCCTAGAGGCAGAGGTCTCTTCCCTCCTGGCTCTCAGAGCTGTGGAAAGGGTTCCACCCTTACACCAGGGCAAAGGATTGTACTCCAGGTACTTCCTTGCCCCAAAAAGACAGGAAAATGGCAGCCCATCCTGGATCTCAGATACTTAAACAAGCACCTTTTAAAACCAAAATTCAAAAAGGTGACTCTGGGAATTATTCTACCCTCTCTAAGGCCGGGGGACTGGCTAGCGTCCCTGGACCTCAAGGATGCCTACTTCCATATTCTCATCAGAAGCTCCCATCAAAAGTACCTCAGGTTCGAGCTGCCCTCAGGCCATTACCAGTTCAGAGCAATGCCCTTTGGCCTCACCTCTGCTCCTAGGGTATTCACAAAATGCCTGGCAGCAGCAGTTGCTTCCCTAAGAAGGCAGAAAATTGCCATCTTCCCTTATCTGAACGACTGGCTCATAGTAGGCCAGTCTCCAGACCAAGTCAAATTACATCTTCAGATAACTCAGCAACTGCTCACCTCTCTAGGTTTCCTTCTGAATCTTTCAAAGTCAGTTCTAGAGCCTGTCCAGCTCCTCACCTTCGTAGGCGCAGAGCTGAACACAGAGAAGCCAGAGCCTTCCTTCCTTTGGACAGGGCAAGGACTCTGGTATCTCTTGGCTCCTCTTTCATCCTGCAGGTCTCTCGACCAGCAAGGCACTTTCTACAGCTCCTGGGGCACATGGCTGCTTCTACAGCAGTAGTGCAGGGAGGCAAGATTTCAGATGAGGGACATCCAGTTCCATTTGAGAGCCTTTTGGTCTCAAAGGAAAGACTCTCTAACCAAACTGATCCCAGTAACTCGAACCCTGATCCAGGCCCTACAGTGGTGGCAGGATCAGAGCAATCTGAGACAAGGGGTTCCCTTTGTCACTCAGTCTCATTCCTTAATCCTTACTACAGATGCATCCCTATTGGGGTGGGGAGCTCACATGGGCGACCTCACTATCCAGGGATTGTGGTCCCCTCAGAAATCTCTGCTCCACATCAATCTGCTGGAACTCAGAGCAGTTTTTCCTAGCACTTCAAGTTTTTTTCCAAATCTGTTCAGAACAAAGTTGTACAGGTCAGAACAGACAACACCACCACAATGTGGTACATCAACAAGTAAGGAGGCACTCGGTCTACGGCCTTGTGCACCGAAGCAATGAAGTTGTGGTCTCTGGCTTACTCCCTGAACACCTCCCTTACAGCAGTTCACCTCCCAGGCAAGGACAATGTCCTGGCAGATGCTCTCAGCAGGATTTCCCAGGGCCATCACAAATGGTCACTGGACCCCTGGTCCTGGAGGTGATATTTGCCAGATGGGGCACCCCGCAGATAGATCTTTTTGCAGCCCCAGACAATCACCAACTTCCCCTTTTTTGCTGCAGGCCCCCAGTGTTGGGCTCAGTCCCTCTGGATGCCTTAGTTCTCAATTGGGAAGGGAAGTTTCTCTATGCTTCCCTCCCTTCCCTCTCCTGTTCAAAGTGTTAGTCAAAATCAGATCTCAATCCTGCAAAGTGATTCTGATTGCTCCAGATTGGGCCAGACAACCCTGGTATCCACTCCTACTGTCCTTAGCAGTCCATCTTCCCCTGTGTCTTCCCAGGAATCACAACCTGTTAACCTGTGCTCAGGGGAGGGTTTGGTACCCGAACCTCAAATCTCTCAATCTCAAGGCCTGGATCTTGAAGAGTTAGAGTTTGCTGATCTACACCTCTCCCAAGGTGTAATGGATATCCTGAAGGCTTCTAGAAAATCTGCCACCAGGGCTACCTACAATTCCAAATGGAAGAGGTTTTCCTTATGGTGCTCTGGGAAGCGTATTTCCCCAGAATCTGCTGATTTACCCACAGTCCTGGATTATATGGTCCATTTAAATACCTTGGGGCTGAGACCAGCTACCCTAAAAGTACATTTGGCAGCTGTGTCTGCTTTTATTTCAGTAGGTAATCCCTCTTCTCTTTCAGCTCATCCTGTATTCTCCAAGTTTTTTAAGGGATTGCTTCACACCAACCCTCCATTCAGGGCCCCTGCCTGGGATCTTAATGTTTGCATTGCTCAGCTTATGCAACCCCCCCCTTTGAGCCTCTGTCTTCAGCAGAGCTTATGTACATGACTTGGAAGACTGTGTTTCTGGTAGCCATCACTTCTGCCAGACGCGTAAGTGAATTACAAGCTTTGTCAGTGGAGCCTGATTTTATCTCCTTTCATAGAGATAAGGTGGTCCTCAGGACTAATAGAAAGTTCTTGCCTAAGGTGTTTTCAGATTTCCACCTTAATCAATCTATATCTCTTCCAGTGTACTTCACTGACCATTCCTCCGCTGGCGAGAGGAGGCTGCACAGCTTAGATGTGAAGAGAGCCCTTAGTTACTACATAGAGCATACCAAGGGTCACAGGTTTGACTCCCTCCAACTGTTCCTCACTTATGGTGAGGTTGGTAAAGGGAAACCTGCCACTAAAAGATCCATTGCCAGGTGGATTGTCTCTTGTATACAATTCTATTATGAAAAGCTGGGTAAGGTTTCTCCCTCAGGCCTGAGGGCTCACTCTACCAGAGGTACAGCTGCTTCCCTGGCTGCTGCCAGGACATCCCTATTCTAGAGATATGTCAAGTAGCTACCTGGAAAACAGTTCACACTTTTACTAAGCATTACTCCCTGGACATCCAGGCTAGGAGTGATGCTCGGTTTAACACAGCTGTGCTTCAGAGCCTATTTCCTAAGTGGGTTCTGTCCCTCCTTCATGGAGGTACTGCTGTATGAATCTGCATATGTCATAATATAGCAAGACTTCACGTTGTTTGAAGAAAAATTACTCACCTTAGTAATGTTGTTTCTTCTAATGGAGTCTTGCTATATTATGACCCCTCCCTCCTGCCCCTCTCAGAACCTCTATTTTTGGGATGTGGGTGGGCAGTGCAGTGTTGGCACTTAGTAGATGCCCACCTTGTTGTTTTCACCCCTCCTTTTTTGGGGTGATTTGGTGCTGTGTTTTTGGTTTTTTGGGTCTCCTAACTTGAGTCTTTGTTTTGGGACCAAAAATTGTGTTCTGATGTTTAGTAGCCAGTTGGCTAGTGTAGGTTTACAGCTTCCACACAGGACCTCAGTGAGTTTAGCTTGTAAAGATCTGATGGTTTGAGTTTGAAGAACAACAGACAGAGTTTCAACCAAGCTCGAGCTCAGCGTTCCATGCCTGGCATGGAAAGTTAACTCTTTCACCTCCAGAGCAGTTCGAAGGTTGGGACTGACTGCATATGTCATAATATAGCAAGACTCCATTAGAAGAAACAACATTACTAAGGTGAGTAATTTTTTCTTCCCTACCTATTGGATAAGCTGCGGATTCTAGTTAACCAACAGCCTACTTCCTGCAACCCCCTACTATAATTGCCTTATGTCTGTCCCATGCATGTTTGAATTCTCCCACTGTTTTAGACCCCACAACCTCTCCAGGAAGGCGGTTCCATGCGTCCACCACTCTCTCCTTGAAAAATAATTTCCTCTCATTACCCTGAGCCGTCCCCCCTCTAACTTTGAAATTGTGCCCCCTTGTTCTTACACATCTCTTTTTCTGAAAGATGCTACCCTCCTGGACTTTGTTGATTCCCTTATAGAAACATAGAATTTGACAGCAGATAAGAACCACTTGGCCCACCCAGTCTGCCCATTTCCCTACCTACTGGATAAGCTGCAGATCCTAGTTAACCAGCAACCTACTTCTTCCTACCCCCACCCCCTAGAATGGCTTTATGACTGTCCCATGCATGCTTGAATTCCACCAGTGTTTTTTGACTCCACAACCTCCTCCGGAAGGCTGTTCCATGCATCCACAACCCTCTCTGTGAAAAAATACTTCCTTAAATTACCTCTTCCTCATCATTCAACATGCCGGATGCAGATTGGAATATCCAGACTGCAAGTATATCAAGGAGCAGGGACCTCATGTCTGCCATGTGTGGGGCAAACCTTAGGCAGCTGGTGGCTGAGCCCACCAGGGAGGGGGCTGTACTGGTCTTAGTGCTGACAAACGGGGACAGAATCATGGATGTTGAGGTGGGCAATCCCTTTGGTGTCAATGACCACAGAACTGTGTGGTTTAGAGTCAACACGTTGGCAGAAGAAAGCCATTCAAAGATTAAGATCCTAGATTTCCAGAAGGCCAACTTCATGGAGATGGAGGAACAGCTCAAAATTGCCCTGGCACCAGAAGATTCGGGGGGAGAGGTTGAAGAACAGTGGCTTAGGCTCAAGAGATCCATAGCAGGAATGACAAGTCAATGTGTCAGATTGCTTAGCAGAAGTAAAAGAAAGAAGCGGCCACTGTGGTTCTCTAAGTCAGTAGCAGAGAAAGTGCGAGAAAAAAGTAAGGCATTCAGGAAATACAAAGAGACACAGAAAGAAGAAGACATACTGAAATATCTGGAGAAGCAGAGACAAGCTGGGAAAGCTGTCAGAGGGACTAAAGCAAAAACAGAGGAAGGAATAGCACAGGCTATTAAGAAGGGAGACAAGACCTTCTTCCATTATATTAGTGAGAGGAAGACCAGAAATTATATTGTTAGGCTAAAGAAGGGAGAGTGTGGTTGGGTGGAGAATGTCCTTAAAAAAACTGAAATACTGAACAAATATTTTTGCTCAGTATTTACCAAGGAAGAGACAGGGCAGGGGATGGGCCAAGACTCACAAGGAAAGATGTACGGGGGGGACGGTGAACACCAGCCCATTTACAGTGAATAGAGTCTTGGAGGAACTAGGAAAAGTAAAGACAGACAAGGCAGTGGGACCAGACAGGATTCACCATAAAGTGTTGAAGGAACTCAGGGAAGTCCTAACAGGTCCACTGACAATCCTCTTCAACTAATCACTAGAGGCGGGGGAGATACCTGGGGACTGAAGGAGGGCAGAGGTGGTCCTCCTGTACAAGACTGGAAGTAGGGAGGAGGAGGCAAGCAATTACAGACCTGTAAGCCTGACCTCAATGGTGGGGAAGTTTATGAAGTTCCTGCTTAAGGAGAGGGTAGTGATGTTCCTGGAGTCAAGCGGTGCAAAAGACCCAAGGCAGCATGGATTCACTGAGGGTAGGTCCTGTCAGACTTATCTTCTCAATTTCTTTGACAGGGTGACCAGGGTGGTGGATCAGGGAGGGGCGGTTGATGTGGTCTACCTGGATTTCAGTAAGGCCTTCGACACCATTCCTCATAGAAGGTTGCTTAACAAATTGGGGAATCTGGGCGTGGGCTCTAAAGTGGCAAAATGGGTTGTAAACTGGCTAAAAGGCAGGACCCAGAGAGTGGTAATAAATGGCATAAAATCAGAAGAGGGGAAGGTGATTAGCTGGGTTCCACAGAGATCAGTGCTGAGTCCAGTTCTATTCAATGTCTTCATAAGCGACATTGCAGAGGGACTGGAGGGGAAGTATGCCTGTTCGCAGATGACACCAAGATCTGTAACAGGGTCGACACACAGGAGGGGCTAAATAAAATAAGAAATGGCCTAAGACTACTTGAGGAATGATCAAGGGTTTGGTAGTTGGGTTTCAATGCTAAGAAGTGCAAGATAATGCACCTGGGACACAATAACCCAAGAGAGAAATACAGGATGGGGGGGGCCAGGTTCTGGTCACCACAAGTTAGGAGAGAGACCTGGGGGGTATCATATCCGATGATCTGATGTCAGCTAAGCAATGCAAAAAAGCAGTGGGAAAGGCATGCAGAATGCTGGGGTGCATAGGAAGGGGCATAACCAGTAGGAGGAGTGAAGCGGTGATGCCACTGTATAGATCACTGGTGAGGCCTCTTCTGGAATACTGTGTCCAGATCTGAAGACTGCATCTCAGGAAGGACATAGACAGAATGGAAGCAGTCCAGAGAAGAGCAACAACAACAAAAATGATACATGGACTGCACCACACTCCTTATGAGGAAAGACTCAAGGAACTAAACATCTATTCACTGGCAGAGAGAAGGGATATGATAGAGACTTTCAAATACCTTAGAGAAATAAACAGGGTACAAGAGGGGAGCATATTTCAGAGATGAAAGAATACAAGGAGAAGGGGACATAACATGAGGCTGGAGGGAGGGAGGGAGGCTTGGGGGAATGCGAGGTAGCATTTTTTCACAGAGAGGGTGGTGGATCCGTGGAACAGCCTACCAGCAGAGGTGGTGGAAGTGAAAACAGTATGGGGATTCAAAAGTGCATAGGATAAGCATAAAGGCATCCTGTTGTACAGCAGAGCGGGGGAAATGAAGTTCAGATAAAAGAAAAAATTACTCACCTTAGTAATGTTGTTTCTTCTAATGGAGTCTTGCTATATTATGACAATTGCAGTTTGTCCCACCATTAGAACTGCTCCGGAGGTGAAAGGGTTAACTACCATTCTAAGAATGGAGTTTAGAGTGCGATCTCGGTTACAGAAGCTCTGTCTGGATAATTTCAAACTGAAACTGTCAGATCTTTACGAGCAAAAACTCACTAAGGTTCTGTGTGGAAGCTGTAACCTACACTAGCCAACTGGCTACCTAAATATTAACACATATTCCTGGTCCCAACACAAAGACTCAAGTCAGGGAACCAGAAAACAATGAAATAAGGTAGAATAAAACACCACTCCCCAAAACCCCAAAAGGGGTGAAAAACATATAATGGGCATAACTGGTGCCCACACTGGACTGCCCACCCCATACCCAAGTAGAAATTCTGAGAGGGGCAGGCTGGGGGGGAGGTCATAATATAGCAAGACTCCATTAGAAGAAACAACATTACTAAGGTGAGTAATTTTTTCTTCAAACAACATGAAGTCTTGCTATATTATGACAATTGCAGAATACACAGCAGTACCTCCATGGAGGAGGGACAAACCTACTTAGGAATAGGCTCTGAAGCACGGCTGTGCTAAATCTAGCATCCCTCCTGGCCTGGATATCCAAGGAGTAATGCTTGGTGAAAGTGTGTACCGTTTTCCAGGTAGCTGCTTGACATATCTCTAAAATAGGGATGTCTCTGGCAGCAGCTATAGACGCAGCTGTACCTCTGGTAGAGTGAGCCCTCAGGCCTGAAGGGGGAACCCTTCCCAGTTTTTGATAACAAAATTGGATACAAGAGACAATCCACCTGGCAATGGATCTCTTAGTGGCAGGTTTACCTTTTCCAACCTCACCAAAAGTGAGAAAAAGTTGGAGGGATTCGAACCTATGACCCTTGGTACGCTCTATATAGTAACTAAGGGCCCTCTTAACATCTAAACTGTGTAACTTCCTCTCACCAGAGGAGGAGGAATGGTCAGTAAAGAACACTGGAAGGGAGATAGATTGGTTAAGATGGAAGTCTGAAACCACCTTAGGCAAAAACTTCCTGTTAGTCCTAAGGACTACTTTATCCCTGTGAAAGGAAATAAAGTCAGTCTCCACTGACAAGGCTTGTAACTCACTTATGTGCCTGGCAGAAGTGATGGCTACTAGAAAAACAGTTTTCCAAGTCAAATACTTGAGCTCTGCAGAAGACAGAGGCTCAAAGGAGGTTGCATCAACTGAACAATGCAAACATTAAGATCCAGGCAGGGGCCGGTTCCTGAAAGGTGGATTAGTATGAAGTAATCCCTTGAAAAACTTGGAAAAACAGGGTGAGTGGAAAGAGAAGAGGGCTTCCTGCTGAAATAAAAGCAGAGACAGCTGCCAAATGAACTTTCAGGGTAGCTGGTCTCAGGCCCAAAGAATTAAGATGGACCATATAGTCCAGAACAATGGGCAAATCAGCAGATTCGGGGAAATATGCTTCCCGAGCACCAGATGGAAAACCTTTTCATTTAGAATTATAAGTGGCCCTAGTGGAAGGCTTCCTGGAAGCTTCAGGATGTCGAGAACACCTTGAGAAAGGTGTAGGTCAGCAAACTCTAACTCCTCAAGAGCCAGGCCTTGAGGTTGAGGGATTGAGATTCGATACCAAACCTCCCTGGGCACAAGATAACAGATTGTGTCTCCTGGGAGACACAGGGGAAGATGGGACAGTTAAGGACAGAAGGAGTGGGTACCAGGGCTGCCTGGCCCAATCTGGAGCGATCAGAATCATCCTGCAAGGCTGGGATCTGATTTTGACTAGCACCTTGAATAGGAGAGGGAAGGGAGGAAAAGCATATAGAAACTTCCCTTCCCAATCTAGGAGAAAGGCATCCAGAGGGACTGAGCCCATCACTGGGGCCTGCAACAAAACAGTGGAAGTTGGTGATTGTCTGGGGCTGCGAAAAGGTCTATCTGAGGGGTGCCCCATCTGGCAAAAACTATCCCCAGTACTTGGGGATCCAGTAACCATTCGTGATGGCCCTGGGAAATCCTGCTGAGAGTATCTGCCAGGACATTGTCCTTTCCTGGGAGGTGAACTGCTATGAGGGAAGTGTTCAGGGAATAAGCCAGAGACCATAACTTCATTGCTTCGGTGCACAAGGCCGAAGACCGAGTGCCCCCTTGTTTGTTGATGTACCACATTGTGGTGGTGTTGTCTGTTCTGACTTGTACCACTTTGTTCTGATCAGATGCAGAAAACACTTGAAGTGCTAGAAAGACAGCTCTGAGTTCCAGCAAATTGATGTGGAGCAGAGATTCCTGAGGGGACCACACTCCCTGAGTGGAGAGGTCGCCCATGTGAGCTCCCCATCCCAGAAGGGATGCATCCATAGTGAGGGTCAAGGAATGAGACAGAGGGATGAAGGGGACCCCCAGTCTTAAATTGCTCTGATCCTGCCACCACTGAAGGGCCTGGATCAGGGTTCGAGTCACTGGGACCAACTTGGAAAGGGGATCTTTTCTCTGAGACCAAAAGGCTCTCAAGTGAAACTGAATGTCCCTCATCTGAAATCTTGCTCCTTGCACTACAGCTGTGGAAGCAGCCATGTGCCCTAGGAGCTGTAAGAAGTGCCTTGCTGGTCGAGAGACCTGCAGAGTGAAGGAGGAGGCCAGGGCCACCAGGTTCCTTACCCTCTCTAAGGGTAGGAAGGCTCTGGCCTGCTTTGTGTCCAATTCTGCACCTATGAAGGTGAGTACCTGAACAGGTTCCAGAACTGACTTTGGAAGATTGAGCAAGAAGCCCAGAGGTGAGCAGCTGCTGGGTAATTTTCAGGTGTGATTTGACCTGTTCTGAGATGTCCTACAATGAGCCAGTCGTCTAGATAGGGAAAAACAGCAACCTTTGCCTTCTTAAATGAGCAACTGCTACTGCAGACATTTTGTGAATACCCTTGGGGCAGAGGTGAGGCCAAGGCATTGCTCTGAACTGGTAGTGACCTGAGGGCAGTTCGAATCTGAGGTACTGGTGGGAGCTTCTGATTAGAACATGGAAATAGGCATCCTTGAGGTCCAGGGAAGCTAGCCAGTCCCTGGCCTTAGAGAAGGTAAAATCATTGCCAGAGTCACCATTTTGAACTTTGGTTTCAAAAGGTGCTTGTTCAGATATCTTGGGTCTAAATGGGCGCATTCTCCTGTCTTTTTGGGTAAGGAAATATCTGGAGTACAGACCCTTGCCCTGGTGTAGGGGAAACCCTTTCTACAGCTCTGAGAGCTAGGAGGGTTGAGACTTCTGTTTCTAAGGTAAAAGTCTCTAGAGGGTTTGCGAGGAGAAAATCTGGCTCTCATCTTTGGAAATGTTTTGAAGCTGAGAACCAGACCCTGGCTTACTACTTCCAGGACCCATTTGTCTGATGTTAGAGACCCCAGTCCTGGCGAAGTAGCCTGCCCCCTACAGGTAGTGGAGAACTGGCCCTGGGCACCCCATCAGGGTGCCTGTTTGGCAGGGGCTGTAGTCTGAGGGGTGGAAGCAGACCTACTTGCACCCCATCTGCCTCTGCCTCTGAAGAACCCCCTCTGAGCATAAGCAGAAGAAGCCTGGTTTGCAAAAGGCCTGTGAAAGGGCTACCTCTACCCCTGGGGTTCTGCTTCTGAGGAGTGCGCTTCCCTTGGCTTGTGCACTCCTATAAGTTGTTCTGTATTCATCCATTTTCTTCATGTAGTTCTCTGTTTGCTCCCCAAACAGAGAATTCCCACCACAGGAAAATCCATAGCCTTAGACTGGGTATCCTGTGACAAGTTAGTACACCTGAGCCAAGCTAACCTACGAAGGCCACAGATGTAGCCATGACTCTAGAGGATACATCATTAGAATCCCACAGCAGCATGGAATTGCACCTTGGAAGCCTCAATACCATCAGAAGCCACCTGCTCCAGCTCCTTGGCAAGCTGGCCAGGGACCTGTTTAGACAAAGCCATGACAGTGTCCCATCTAGATTTTTGGTATCTTGCCACATAAGCCATGTAATTTGCTTGTCTGAGTCCCAAGGACGCTGCTATGTATTGTTTTTTAGCCATGGCATCAATCTTCCTGGAGTCCTTGTCAGGAGGATGTGAAGCCAGGGGAATGTTAGCTTTATCACAGGCTGCAGCCTGAACTACCCCAACATGACTGCATTGCTGTGAAAGAAAGTCTGTATCAGGACCTGACAAAGTGTACCTCCTGTCCATCTTTTTGTCAACAGGAGGCACAGAATTAGGGGCTTTTAGAATTTTTATTGTTTGCTTCCTAAAAGACTTATGTAAGGGGACAGATAATCTCCTAGACTCTGGGATATCCATCATTTCCACAAAATCAGGTTCCTCTTGCTCATCCACAGCTTCCTCTAATGGGAGCTGGAGGGTTTCAGCAACCTTTTTATAAAACAAAAAATGAGAAGGGGACTCAGAAAGCATAGGGGGAGATTTTAAAGATCTGTCTGGGGAGATGTCCGGTTCAATGGGCACATCCAGACTCTCAAAGTCACATTCACACTGTTCATAATCCTCCTCCCCCTCCTCTGGTTCATAAAATTCCCCAATATCATACTCTTGAACCGGTGGAACCAGCCGAACCGACCCCCTACCAGACAGTGGCGGTTCGGACGGAACCGGAGAAAGTGACTACAATTTGTATAGCTTTTGCTATTTCTGCAGCAGTTGGAGAAGGAATTTTGGACTCCATACCTGCTGATTTTTTAGTTTTCTTTGCTGGAACTGGCTCCTCAGAGCCAGCTTTACATTTGCCCGAGAAGTCTCACCCTGGTCAGAGGCACTCCTCCGGTTCGGTTGGCACTGAACCGGGCTGGGCCATCGGGTCAGCTTAACCTTTTGGCCTCTCGTTCCTGAGCCTGCCCACTCTCTTATCCAGGGTGGCTGCAGGGAAATTCTTACAAATCTGGCAGTCTGAATTGAGGTGGTCAAACCCCAGACAAAAACACATGTGGTGTGTGGGTCAGCCTTGGCAAAGGCTTCCCCACAGACACTACAGTGTTGAAACCCAGTGGGCCCGGTTTTTCTTTTGGGTTTCTCAGGCATGATGCCAGCCTAACCAACAAACTTGCCCTTTTAACGGCAGTGCCAGGCAAGACACCCTTATCGGTTCCCAACCGTGTCACGGGTCGTGGAAAAAAACGTAATGAAATCCATTTTTTTTAGAACCGGTAAGAACCAGGAACCGCACTCTAAAAGCTTTAAAATGCTTATATTTAAAGTTTTAACCAACCTGATCGGTTCGAACCGAACCGATAAACATTTACAAGTTCCACACAGAAATAAAAACCTGTCTATTACTTACAATACCACAGACAGAGCTTGAACCGATCGGTTTGCGGTTAAAAATAATAATACTCACGGTTGAATTTAACCGAGAAAATACTGTTTAAACCGAGAAATGAACCGAGCAGTAGGAGAAATCTCCGGAGCGACTGTTCAGTCAGGCGGAGTAAAGAATCTGACAGTTTCAGTTTGAAATTATCCAGACAGAGCTTCTCTAACCGAGCTCGCGCTCTAAACTCCATTCTTAGAATGGTAGTTAACCCTTTCACCTCCGGAGCAGTTCTAATGGTGGGACAAACTGCAATTGTCATAATATAGCAAGACTTCATGTTGTTTGAAGTAGGGATTGCCAAACCAAGTAGGGAAATGGGCAGACTAGGTGGGCTGTATGGTCCTTTCTGCTGACAGATGCTATGTCTCTATGTAAAATCAGAATATAAAAATAAACTTCAACAATGCAAAAGAAAACATTACTTCCCTATTGGGTAATAGAAGCATAGAAGATGATGGCAGATAAGTACCACAAGGCCCATCCAGTCTTACCATTTTTTCTACCTTATGAATGTGCCATGGGCATGTACTTTGTCAATGGCCTATCTATTCATACTCATCTGTATTGCTCCCTTATGCATATCCCATGCCTGTCTGAAGCCCTGCACTGTATTCATATCCACTACTTCCTGAGGTAGACTGTTCCATGCATCCACCACCCTTTCTGTGAAAAAGAACTTCCTCACGTTACCCCTTAATCGACCTCCCTCTAATCTCATTCTGTGTCCTCTTGCCCGGCTATTTTTCTTATATTGAAACATGTTAGACTCTCACCTTGTTAATGCCCTTAAGATGTTTAAATGTTTTGATTATATCATCTCTCTCTCTCTCTCTCTCTCTCTCCCTCCTTTGCTCTAGGGTATACATATTAATATGATATATTGATACATATTGTCTTCATATGTTTTCTGATGCGGTCCCTGCACCATTTTGGTTGCCCTTCTCTGGCCTGCCTCCATTTTGTTAATGTCTTTGCGCAGGTGCAGCCTCCAGTACTGCATGCAGTACTCTAGATGGGGCCTAACCAGTGTCTTGTAAAGAGGGATTATTACCTCCCTCTTACAACTTGTGATACCCCTACTAATACACCCCAACATCCCCCTAGCCTTACCTACTGCTTTAGTGGTCTGCTTGGATGATTTCAGGTCATCTGTGATGATGGTGCCCAAGTCTCTTTCTTCCCTTGTGATTTCCAGCAACTCCCCTCCCAACCTATCGGTGGCTTCAGGATTTCTCTTTCCTATGTGCATGATTTTGCACTTCTTTGTGTTAAACCCCAGTTGCCACTCTTCTGATCATTTTGCCAGTTTATCCAGATCTCTTCTCATTCTGCCCACCCCATCTGGATCATCTACTCTGTTGCAGATCTTGGTGTTATCTGCAAACAAACAAGCCTTACCCTCCAGTCCATCTGCAATGTCACTAATGAAGATATTGAAGAGGACTGGCCCCAGGACCGATCCCTGAGGTACACCACTTGTGACTTGCATCTCTTCTGACTGTATACTGTTTTCCGCCACTCTCTGTTTTCTGCCCGCCAACCAGTTTGCCAATGTCTGACCAACCCGAGCCTACCCAGCTTATTAATCAATCTTCTATGTGGAACAGCAGTGAAAGCTTTGCTGAAGTCAAGGTAGATGACATCAACTGCACCTCCTTGGTCCACCACTCTGGTTACCCAGTCAAAGAAATCTATGAGATTAGTTTCACAGGACCTTCCTGTTGTAAACCCATGCTGTCTTAGATCCTGTGCTCCGATGGATTCCAGGTGTTGCACTATCCTTTCCTTAAGGAGTACCTCCATAATCTTGCCCACTATTGAGGTAAGACTGACTGCTCTGTAGTTCCCTGCCTCCTCCCCGCTACCACTCTTGTGAAGTGGGATCACATGAGTCCTTCTCCAGTCTTCTGGGACCTCTCCTGTGCTCAGAGACTCACTAAACAGTTTTGATAATGGCTCTGCTAGTTCCCACCTTGATCCTTTAGTACCCTGGGATGTATGCCATAAAGTCCCATTGCCTTGTCCACCCTGAGCTTAGTGAGCTCTTGTAGGACCCTTTCTTTTGTGAAGGGACTTGTGCACACCTCCCTCCCCCCCCCGTGTCCATGGTGCTGAGCTGTGGGCCCTGCCCTACCTTCTCCTCAGTAAATACTGAGCAGAGGTATCTATTTAGGATAGATGCTTTTCCTTGGTCCTCCTCCACACATTCCCCCTTATCCCTTTTGATCTTAGCAATACCCCCTCTGAACTTTCTCCTTTCACTAATGTATCTATAGAAAGTCTTGTCCCCTTCTTTTACTGTGTGTGCTAGTGTTTCATTGATTTGGGCCTTTACCTGCCTCATTGCCTTCCCTGCTTCCCTTAGAGAAGTTTCGTGTGCCTCCCGATCTTCATCCTGACCGCTTTCTCTTATCGTTCCTGAAGGCCAGCCTTTTGGCTCTGACATTTTCTGCTACTGTTTTTGAGAACAAAAGTGGTTTCCTCCTTCTTTTGTTCTTGCTTTTCCCACTAACACAATGGGATGTTGCTTCAAGTATTACATCCTTAATGCTTGCCCACTTTGCCTGTACCACCTCACCTGTATTTCTTCTTGCCAAAGCTAGCTTAACTCTGTTAGCCATCTTATCAAAGTCAGCTCCTCTGAAGTTCCATATTTTTGCCTTGGAATGGGATAATTTTGTTCTAGTGGCCAAATTGAACCATACCATGTGACGGTCATGGGCCCTCAGGTGACATTCTACCTAGAGATCTGTGATCCCTTCCTTGTTAGTCAGTACTAGATCTAGGATAGCCCCGTCTCTTGTGGGTTGTTGTACCAGTTGTTTGAGGCCCTCCCCCTGCAGGGAATCCACTATGTGTCTAGTTCTGGCAGATGTTCCTGCTGGTATTGACCAGTCTGTATCTGGCATGTTTAAGTCTCCCATTATCAGAACCTCCCCTTTAGCTGTCATGTTTTGTATATCTTCTAACAGTAATTTGTCTATGTCCTCCCCTGGTCTGAAGGCCTGTAGACAACCCCAGTTCATATGGCTGTCCCATTTCCTGTTTTCAGGGTGACCCACAGTTCTTCTGGCTCCTTATGTGTATTCTGAATTTCTGTAGCTTTGCTATTTTCATTGACATAAAGGGCTACTCCCCCCATACACTTTTTTTATTTGCACCTTGGTCTCTTCTGAACAGTACATAGCTGGGTACTGAAGTCTCCCAAGTATGGTTACAATTGGTGAACCATGCCTGTCTAATGGCTACTATGTCCAGTTTAGCCTCTGTCATTGTTGCCTGCAGGACTAGGATCTTGTTTCCCAGACTGTGGGCATTTGTGTACAAGATTTTCCATTGGCCAGATTTCGGTGTGTTAGTTTTTGAGCGAGGTCCGGTGTTTCCCCTGCACATCATATGGGGAGCCAGACCTTTTCCTTACCTGGTGATGCAAATGAACTACAAACATGCTGCACTCCTGTTTGATCACTAGCTGAGAAAGGAGGGGTGTTCTCCCCATTCTATATATCAAGTGCTGCACCCTTCTCCACATTTGCTAGTTTAAATATTCCGCAAAGACATCAAACTTCTGCCCCAATGCATTGACTCCCTCCTTAGTCAGATGCAGTCCATCAAATTTAAATAACTTTCACTCCCCAAACTGTTGCCAGTTACCTACAAATTTGTGTCCTTTTTCCTGGCACCAGCCCTTGAGCCACAAGATTAGCTCCCCTATCTCCCCTTCTCTGACCTTCCATCCATCTGCCCCCCTCTCCCAGACCAGCAGGATGTCGGAAAAGGAGATGGCGGACAAAATGGATGACAGTTTGTCTCCCAGCCTGGTCAGGTGTTTCTTGGTCTCCACACTGACTGGCTGGCGAGGTCATTAGTCCCTATGTGTACCAGGACGTTGATGTTTTCTCCTGCTTCCTGTACAATTTTAGCAATGCAGTTAGTGTCTGTCCACGCTGATGTACCTGGGAGACTTCTGACCGTTACCCCCGGCTGGATGTAGGTATCAACTCCTCGAATCATGGAGTCTCCTGTGATCAGAAGTGTTTTGGATTTCCTTTTTGCTTTTTATTTTTGTTTTGGTTCCTGTTTTGGGTGAGTTTTGTTGCACCAGCTCCTGTGCTGCACCCTATCCCTCTCATTGTGGGGAAGAATAGAAACAATAAAAATGATGGCTCTACCCCATATGATGTTATGATACCAAATATATTAGATTTCCCTAAGATAGAATGGTTTAAAAACTCGAGAAGAATTTTCACAAAATGTTTATGGAGGGGTGGGAAGCCTCGCATAGCATGGTCCATTCTAACATCTTCCTGAGACTTAAGAGTTTTAGGTTGCCTTGATCTCCAAATCTATATGGAAGCTAAAATAATCGCAACCTACCTTCAATAGTCTTTTTTTTTTTTTTCCAAATCAGAATAATTCACTGTATAAGAAAAATACATACCTATTGGATTCAGGATATATTCTTGGACATTCACCTTCATAATTTCAATAATCACTTTTTATCTTCCTGGTTTCAAATAATTAGGAAATATATATTAAAACCCAATAAATGACAGATTCCATGGATGTACCTACAGATAGGTCCTAATAAATGCATATAAAGGGGCTATGATTCTGTACTTTATGGCATTTTTAAGGATAAAAATATACAGAAATGGGGAGAAATATTAATAGACTCTAAATTTCCCTCTTACCAACAATTAAAAGATAAAATTCCAGACAATAGAAGGAATCAGCTTTTTTATCACACTTTACGTAAGAAATTTCTGAAAATGTTAAACATTTGTGACGCTACTCTAACATACACAAACAACATCAAAATATTATAAAAGAGAGTGTACACAAAATATTATCCAGAACTTATAGTCTTCAGGTGAAGCTACCTCTGGCTGCAAGCTGCAACACTGGACTTAAGATTTGCAAGAAAGTGAGTAGTGCTCACAACAGAGGGAGGTGAACTTTACAATTTACAATTGTCTTTGGTTTGAAGCAGATTCCTTAGGAAAGTTAATATTCTTCAGGTGGAGGATACTTCTAACTGAAGGGTGAGATAAGCAACTTAGAATTATCAGAAAAGGCAGTCTTTCAATCAACAGAGGGAGGTGGAGTTTGCTTTACTTGTTACAATTGTTAAGATTTTACTGTTTTCTGTGTTTCTGCCCTTCTGACTTGATTGGAGTTAGTGATTGACTGTTTGCATTGCAATATTTGTAATACTGTGAGTATTCACTGGGCTAAGAATTTGTCATAAGCCCTGAATTGAGAGCAGGTTACAGGCTGTGTATTGGACCCAGACAGTCCCTAGGGGGTGGAAACTGGTCTTTCTTTGTTTACCTCAGTGTGCCTTATAAGGCCAAGCCAGACTGTGTCAGGAAGTGCTTACATCACAGCTACTTAACTGCCAATAGCTCTGGAAGAATCTTACAGACCTTGATAAAAGTACTAATTTTAGCAGGCTCATCAGATAACCTCATAGTCTTCAGGTGAAGCTACCTCTGGCTGCAAGCTGCAACACTGGACTTAAGATTTGCAAGAAAGTGAGTAGTGCTCAAAACAGAGGGAGGTGAACTTTACAATTTACAATTGTCTTTGGTTTGAAGCAGATTCCTTAGGAAAGTTAATATTCTTCAGGTGGAGGATACTTCTAACTGAAGGGTGAAATAAGCAACTTAGAATTATCAGAAAAGGAGTCTTCAATCAACAGAGGGAGGTGGAGTTTGCTTACTTGTGTTACAAGTGTTAAGGTTTTCAGTGCAGGAAGAGTTTAAACCCACATAGGCTAAATACTGTTTTCTGTATCTGCCCTTCTGCACAGCTGACGTGTTTTGGGGCTGACTGTTTTCAGAGCACAAGTCACCAGGCTCTTTTGGGGCTGGGGAGGTTTACCTGTGTCTGACTTGGATGTTTGGATTTTCTCTGTTTGATTAGCAGAGTATTTTCTCTGTCAAATTGGTTTGAAGCAGTATTACAAATTGCGATGGCATCTGCTGACAGGAAGGCACTCATCGCATCGGGTAGGTCAGAGCGTTTAGCTGATTGTTTTGTGAGGGCACAGTTTAGGCCCAACCCCTTCCCACCCTCACCCCCACCCTGAAATAGTTCATTTATACCTGGGGTTCTGACATCATTTCCTCAAGAGGGCAAGGTACACATCACTGTCATATCCTGTCTAGCACACTGCACTGACAACATAAGCATACACATTATATAAATACATATATTTCTATATAACGCACCAATCACACACTCAAAAAAAAAACTAAACAAGGTAGACAGTTATGTGGAGAGAAGTACAATGTAATGGCTGTGGGGCAGCAGTCTTCTGGGAGTCTTTCTGGAGGCTGAGATGCTGCCCTGTTTGCAGACAACTATCTGCCCTGAGGGAGGAAGTTGCCCATCTTCAGGCCGCACTGGACAGTGGCAAGGGAACCTCCCCCATCCAGGGAGCACCACAGCCACCACCACTACCTCAGAAGTTGTGAAGAAAGCACAGCAGTTGACCACAGTGGGCTCAGGAGGGTAAGGGTGGTGGAACAGAGGCACACCCAGTCAGTTGTTACACTCCACAATCATACACTATTCTGGGGAGCATAGTTCCCCCATGGATGCACCCACAGAGGAGACTAAGGAGGTGCAGACAACTGTCTGAGGAGGCCCTCAGGAAGGAGGCAGAGGGCACCACAGGAAAGAAAGCAGCTCCTGGTGGGGACTCAGTATTAGGGGATAGGAATTGGGGAGCAGGGAACACTGAAGTAAGGTTCCTGCCTGGTGCCATGGCTTGGAGGGACAGGAAGCGCATCCTTAGGATCACGAGAACAGTTGCACAGGAGTCTGAGCTGGACATCATTGTCCACCTAGGGACAAATGACTTGGCTCATCATGAGATCAGAGCAGTGCAAAAGGACTTCGTAGAGTTGGGGAGGGGCTTAAGATGAGTAGCAAACACAGTATCCTTCTCAGAGGTGCTGCCTGTCAGTGGCATGAGTGAGGCGAGGGTACTTTGCACCATGCAGTTTAAGAAATGGTTGAAAAATGGTGTGAGACAGGGTTTGGCTTCATTGGGGACTGGGGTTCCACCTGGAGGGACACCAGCCTATACTAGCAGGATGGTCTGCATCTGTCCAGGAAGGGAACAAGTCTTTTGGGCAATCGGTTTAAATGCTTCATTGGCAAGCCTTTAAACTAGTCAAGGGGGGAGGCACTGATAAGCAGAAGGAAAATCCCAGCCTCCCCCTACAAAACAGGGTACTAAATGAGAAAAAGACCGAGGTAGAAAGGTCAGTGGGGGTTGCCGATACAGAAGGTAAAGCCATCAAAAAATGGAGAGCAATGAGTACCAATGCCAGTAGTCTGGGTAACAAGCTTCCTGAATTAGTGGCCTTGATGGAGGAGGAAGATCTGGATATTGTGGCAGTCACAGAAACATGGTACACACAGAACCATGACTGGGACGTAAACATACCAGGATACACTATCTACAGGAGGGACAGAGAGGGTAAAAGAGGAGGAGGAGTAGCTCTCTACATAAGAGAAGAAATCAAAGCAACAGAACAAAAGGGTAAACAGGGAGGAGAAGAAGCACTGTGGGTCAATTTGGAGGCAGGCAATGGCACCACAATCCGCACAGGGGTTGTATACAGACCCGCTCTCAGGGGGAGGAAATGGACAAGGAAATGATAGAAAGTATACTTAGAATGACAGATAAAGGGGAGATATTGCTGATGGGTGATCTGAATATGCCAGATGTTAACTGGAGTGCAGTTGCAGCAGCCACTTCTAAGAGTGGGGTTATTCTGGATACCCTACAGGGGGCATGCCTTAGACAACTAGTATTGGAGCCCACTTGAGAGGGAGCAATCTTAGACCTGGTTCTCTCAAATGGAGATGAAGAGAGGATCACAGATGTAGAAGTGGGTAGCCATCTGGGAACTAGCGACCATCGAACAGTATGGTTCACAATAAACACAGCAATAGAGTCAAGCCATACAAAGACAAAGGTACTGGATTTAGGAGGCTGACTTTGCCAAATGAGTGAGTGCCTAAGGAATGCACTAGCAAATGGGCAGGAAGGAGGGGTGGAAGAACAATGGGGAATAATAAAAACTGCCATCACAGAGGTAACAAGCCTTTGTGTAAAGCAAATAAACAAAACGAACGAGGTAAGAAACCACTATGGTTCTCAAAGGAAGTGGCAGTGAAGGTTCAAGAGAAAAGAAAGCATTCAGGAAGTACAAGGAATCACAGAAGGAACAGGACAGAGAACTGTATCAGCTAAAGCAAAGGAAGTTGGAAAGGCAGTCAGAACAGCAAAGGCCCAAACCGAGGAAAAGATAGCCAACTCAGTTAAGAAGGGGATAAAACCTTTATAGGTACATCAGGGAGCAAAGGAAGACCAAGGAGGCTTAATAAAGGGAGGGAGGGTGGGCAGAGGGTGACTGTGAAAGGGCAGAGATACTAAACAAATATTTTGCTCAGTATTTACAAAGGAAGAGGGGGAGGTACCTAAAACAAACAGTAGAAACACTCTGGATACAGAAGTTGATACCAGCCCATTTACAGAAGAAAGAGTTCTGAAAGAGCTCTTAAAACTGAAGGTGGACAAAGCAATGGGGCCTGATGGGATTCATCCCAGAATTCTAAAAGAACTAAGGATAGAACTAGTGACACCACTGACTACCCTCTTTAACAAATCATGGGAGGATGGGGTGGTACCTGAGGACTGGAGGAGGGCAGATGTGATTCCCCTTCACAAAAGTGGGAGCAAGGCTGAAGCCGGAAACTACAGACCTATTAGTTTAACCTCAGTGGTAGGGAAAATGATGGAATCACTTATGAAGGAAAGAATTGTTGCGTATCTAGATGCCAGAGGAGCACAGGACCCAAGCCAGCATGGATTCACAGCGGGAAGGTCATGCCAGACAAATCTGATAGATTTCTTTGACTGGGTGACCAAAGTAGTAGATCAGGGAGGGGCTGTGGACATGGCCTACCTAGACTTTAGCAAGGCATTTGACACAGTCCCACACAAAAGATTAATATACAAGTTAGCCAGCCTGGGTAAAGAATTGGCTGGAGAATAGGACACAGAGATTAATAGTAAATGGAGTCCACTCTGAAAAAAGGGGGGTTAGCAGTGGGGTACCACAGGGTTCAGTATTAGGACCGGTCCTCTTCAATGTCTTTATAAGCGACATTGCAGAGGGACTGGAAAGAAAAGTATGTCTCTTTGCAGATGACACAAAGATCTGCAACAGAGTTGATGAACAAGGTGGGGTGGAAAGGATGAGAAGGGACTTGGCAAGGTTAGAGGAATGGTCAAATGTATGGCAGCTTAGATTCAATGCTAAGAAGTGCAGGTAATGCACCTGGGAAACAAAAACCCAGGGAAGAGTACACAAGGGGGTGAGCTACTAACAACAACAAAAATGGAAAGGACCTGGGGGTAGTCATATCAGATGACCTAAAGGTGGGCAAGCAATGTGAGAGGGCAGCAAGGAGGGCTGGGGGGATACTGGGATGCATAGGGAGAGGCATCACCAGCAGAAAACAAGAAGTTATTATCCCTCTGTACAGACAGCTGGTGAGACCACATCTGGAGTACTGCGTGCAGTTCTGGAGACCCAATCTCCGCAAAGACATAGACAGGATGGAAGCTGTCCAGAGGAGGGCAACTAAAATGGTGCAGGGTCTGCACCAGAAGACATATGAAGTGAAACTTAACGAGCTTAATATGTATAGCCTCAAGGAAAGGAGGAGAGGGGGACATGGTAGAAACTTTCAAGTACCTCAAGGAATCAACAAAGTCCAAGGAGGGTAGCATCTTTCAAAAAGAGGTGCAAGAACAAGGGGCACAATTTGAAGATAGAAGGGGGGCGGCTCAGAGGTAATTTAAGGAAGTATTTTTTCACAGAGAGGGTTGTTAATGCATGGAACAGCCTTCCAGAGGAGGTTGTGGAGTCAAAAACAGTGGTGGAATTCAAGCATGCATAAAACAGTCATAAGGCAATTCTAGGGGGTGGGGGTAGGAAGAAGTAGGCTGCTGGTTAACTAGGATCTGCGGCTTATCCATCAGGTAGGGAAATGGGCAGACTGGGTGGGCCAAGCGGTCCTTATCTGCCGTCAAATTCTATGTTTCTATGTTATAAAATGATTTTACCTAAGGAAACTAACAATTCCCATAAACTAAACACTAAATGGAATACATATTTGTCTATTCCCCTTCAAGACAAGCAATGGCAATATTTAAGAAACTATGGGCACAAAATTTATGTCAGCCAAAAATAAATCTATACAATTTAAGATACTGAATAGAGCGTACATAACCCCCTCTCAAATTGCTAAAATAAATAAACTGCTCTGAATTGTGTTGTCATGAATGTGGACTAAAAGGTATTTTATTCCATTTGGGAATGTCCAAGAATAAATGAATGGTGGGCAGGCCTTAAACAGATCATAAAACAATATATGAGAATTGACTTACCTTTAGACCCTGACGTAATTAAGCAATAAGGCATGAGAATTAACACATCTGATAAAAATAAAAGAATAGTGGCACTTGCCACCATTGCACTAAAGCGAATGATATTATCCCATTGGAAGTGAAAAAAACAAAAGTACCCAAATTTGAATTACATAATTGGTGGATTACCCTAAAAGAATCCTTACTATATGAGAAACATAGAAACATAGAATTTGACGGCAGATAAGGACCGCTTGGCCCACCCAGTCTGACCATTTCCCTACCTGATGGATAAGCTGCAGGTCCTAGTTAACCAGCAGCCTACTTCTTTCTACCCCAACCCCCTAGAATTGCCTTATGACTGTCCCATGCATGCTTGAATTCCACCACTGTTTTTGACTCCACAACCTCTTCTGGAAGGCCGTTCCATACATCCACAACCCTCTCTGTGAAAAAATACTTTAAATTACCTCTGAGCCCCTCTATCTTCAGATTGTGCCCCTGTTCTTGCACACCTCTTTTTTGAAAGATGCTACCTCCGGACTTTGTTGATTCCTTGAGGTACTTGAAAGTTTCTATCATGTCCCCCCTCTCCCTCCTTTCCTCGAGGCTATACATATTAAGCTCCTTAAGTCTCTCTTCATATGTCTTCCGGTGCAGACCCTGCACCATTTTAGTTGCCCTCCTCTGGACAGCTTCCATCCTGTCTGTCTTTGCAGAGATTGGGTCTCCAGAACTGCACGCAGTACTCCAGATGGGGTCTCACTAGCTGTCTGTACAGAGGGATAATAACTTCCTGTTTTCTACTGGTGATGCCTCTTCCTATGCATTCCAGTATCCCCACAGCCCTCCTTGCTGCTCTCTCACATTGCTTGCCCACCTTTAGGTCATCTGATATGACTACCCCCAGGTCCCTTTCCATTTTTGTTGTTGTTAGTAGCTCACCCCTCATTGTGTACTCTTCCCTTGGGTTTTTGTTTCCCAGGTGCATTACCTTGCACTTCTAGCATGGAATCTAAGCTGCCATACATTTGACCATTCCTTTAACCTTCACAAGTCCATTCTCATCCTTTCCACTCCATCTTGTGCATCAACTCTGTTTCAGATCTTTGTGTTATCTGCAAAGAGACATACTTTTCCTTCTAGTCCCTCTGCAATGTCGCTTATAAAGACATTGAAGAGGACCGTCCTAATACTGAACCTCCTGTACCCCACTACTAACCCCCTTTTTCAGCGTGACTCCATTTACTATTACTCTCTGTGACCTATTCTCCAGCCAATTCTTTACCCAGGCTGTCATCTTGGGACCCACCCCAGGCTGGCTAACTGTATATTAATCTTTGTGTGGACTGTGTCAATGCCTTGCTAAAGTCTAGGTAGGCCATGTCCACAGCCCCTCCCTGATCAACTACTTTGGTCACCCAGTCAAAGAAATCTATCAGATTTGTCTGGCATGACCTTCCCATTGTGAATCCATGCTGCCTTGGGTCCTGTGCCCCTCTGGCCTCTAGATACTCGACAATTCTTTCCTTCAGAAGTGATTCCATCATTTTCCCTACCACTGAGGTTAAACTAACAGGTCTGTAGTTTCCTGCTTCTGCCTTGCTCCCACTTTTGTGAAGGGGAATCACATCTGCCTCCTCCAGTCCTCGGGTACCACCCCATCCTCCATGATTTGTTAAAGAGGGTAGTCAGTGGTGTCACTAGTTCTACCTTAGTTCTTTAGAATTCTGGGATGAATCCCATCAGGCCCCATTGCTTTGTCCACCTTCAGTTTTAAGAGTTCTTCAGAACCCTTTCTTCTGTAAATGGGCTGGTATCAACTTCTGTATCCAGAGTGTTTCTACTGTTTGTTTTAGGTACCTCCCTCTTCCTTTGTAAATACTGAGCAAAATATTTGTTTAGTATCTCTGCCTTTTCACAGTCACCCTCTGCCCACCCTCCTCCCCTTTATTAAGCCTCACTATCCCTCCCTTGGTCTTCCTTCGCTCCTGATGTACCTATAAAAGGTTTATCCCCTTCTTAACTGAGTTGTCTATCTTTCCTCGGTTTGGGCCTTTGCTGTTCTGACTGCCTTCCCAGCTTCCTTCTGCTTTAACTGATACAGTTCTCTGTCCTGTTCCTTCTGTGATTCCTTGTACTTCCTGAATGCTTTCTTTTTCTCTTGAACCTGTTTGATGGTTGCTAGTTCCCAGATGGCTACCCACTTCTACATCTGTGATCCTCTCTTCATCTCCATTTGAGAGAACCAGGTCTAAGATTGTTCCCTCTCGAGTGGGCTCCAATACTAGATGTCTAAGGCATGCCCCCTGTAGGGCATCTAGAATAACCCCACTCTTAGAAGTGGCTGCTGCAACTGCACTCCAGTTAACATCTGGCATATTCAGATCACCCATCAGCAAGATCTCCCCTTTTTCTGCCATACTGAGTATACTTTCTATCATTTCCTTGTCCATTTCCTCCCCCTGAGAAGGGGGTCTGTATACAACCCCTGTGTGGATTGTGGTGCCATTGCCGGTCTCCAAATTTACCCACAGTGCTTCTTCTCCTCCCTGTTTACCCTTTTGTTCTGTTGCTTTGATTCCTTCCCTTATGTAAAGAGCTACTCCTCCTCCTCTTTTACCCTCCCTGTCCCTCCTGTAGATAGTGTATCCTGTATGTTTACATTCCAGTCATGGTTTTGTGTGTACCATGTTTCTGTGACTGCCATGATATCCAGATGTTCCTCCTCCATCAAGGCCACTAATTCAGGAAGCTTGTTACTCAGACTATGGACATTGGTACACATTGTTCTCCATTTTTTGATGGCTTTACTTTCTGTTGCAGCATCCCCCACTGACCTTTCTACCTCGGTCTTTTTCCCATTTAGTACCCTGTTTTGTAGGGAGAGGCTGGGATTTTTCTGCTGCTTATCAGTGCCTCCCCCCTTGACTAGTTTAAAAACTTGCCAATGAAGCATTTAAACCGATTGCTCAAAAGACTTGTTCCCTTCCTGACAGATGCAGACCATCCTGCCAGTATAGGCTGGTGTCCCTCCAGGTAGAACCCCAGTCCCCAATGAAGCCAAACCTCTGTGCTCCACACCATTTTTTCAACCACTCATTAAACTGCATGGTGTAAAGTACTCTTGCCTCACTCATGCCATTTACAGGCAGCACCTCTGAGAAGGATACTGTGTGTGCTACTTGCCTTAGGCCTCTCCCCAGTTCTACAAAGTCCTTCTGCACTGCTCTAAGCTCATGTTGAGCCAAGTCATTTGTCCCTAGGTGGACAATGACATCCAGCTCAGACTCCTGTGCAGGTGTTCTCGTGATCCTGAGGATGCGCTTCCTGTCCCTACAAGCCATGGCACCAGGCAGGCACTTTACTTTCCCTGCTCCCCCCAGTTCTATCCCCCTAATAATTGAGTCCCCCACCAGGAGCTGCTTCCTTTCCTTGTGGCATCCTCTGCCTCCTTCCTGTGGGCCTCCCTTGTGACAGGTGCCCTCAGCCTCCTTAATCTCCTCCGTAGGTGCATCCATAGGGGAGCTGTGCTCCCCCAGAATGGTGTATGGATTGTGGAGTGGAACAACTGACTGGGTGTGCCTCTGTTCCACCCTCCTCACCCTCCCTGAGCCCACTGTGGTCCAACTGCTGTGCTTTCTTTGCAACCTCTGAGGTAGTGGTGGTGGCTCTGGTGCTCCCTGGATGGGGGGGTTCCTTCCTACCATCCAGTCTGGCCTGGGGGAAGGTTTTCTTACTGCTGTCCAGTGTGGCCTGAAGACAGGCAACTTCCTCCTCAGGGCAGAGAGTTGTCTGAAAATAGGGCAGCATCTCAGCCTCCAGAAAGACTCCCAGAAGACTGCTGCCCCACAGCCATTACATTGCACTACTCCCCACATGACTATGTACTTTTTTTGTGTGTGTGTGCTTGTGTGAGTGATTGGTTTGTTATATAGAAATATATATATATTATACAATGTGTATGCGTATATTTTCAGTGCTGTGTGCTAGAGAGGATATGACATTGATATGCACCTTGCACTCTTGAGGAAATGATATCAGAACCCCAGGTATAAAGGAACTATTTCCAGGGGTGGGTGAGGTGAGGGGTGGAAGGGGTTGGGCCCTCACAAAACAATCAGCTAAGAGCTCTGACCCACCGCTGCGATGAGTGCCTTCCTGTCTGCAAGATACTACACACAACAATTTGACAGAGAAAATCTCCTGTTAATCAAATAGAGAAAAATCCAGACATCCAAGTCAGACACAGGTAAACCTCCCCAGCCCCAAAACAGCCTGGTGGTTTGTGCTCTGAAAGCAGTCAGCCCCAAAATAAGTCAGCTGTGCTTTGAACTCTTCCTGCACTGAAAATCTTAAGAATTGTAACAAGACTGTCTTTTCCTGTTATTTGTAAATTCCTTCTTTCACCTTTCAATTAGAAGCAGCCTCCACCTGCAGTATATCTTCTACAAAGCAAAGACAATTGAAAGGTTCCCCTCCCTCTGTTGTGAGCACAACTCGCTTTCTTGCAAATCCTATGTTCAGTATTGCAGCTCACAACAAGAGGTAGTTTGACTAGGAAAAATATTAGCTTTTCTGATGAGTTTTCTATAAACACTTGCTTATAATACTGTTCTCAGGTCTGTTACCCAAGCTATTGGCTGATTAAGTCTCTGTGATGTAATCACTTCCTGAGAAAGTTTGGAATTGCCTTTAAGGCAAACAAAGATAAACACAGAAAACAGTTTACTGTCTGGGTCAAATACACAACCTGTACCTGCACTTATTTCAGGATTTGTGACAAATGTTTAAAATCTTCTTGCACTGAAAATCTTAAGAATTGTAACAAGACTATCTTTTCCTGATAATTGTAAATTCCTTCTTTCACCTTTCAGTTAGAAGCAGCCTCCACCTGCAGTATATCTGCTACAAAGCAAAGACAATTGAAAGGTTCCCCTCCCTCTGTTGTGAGCACAACTCGCTTTCTTGCAAATCCTATGTTCAGTATTGCAGCTCCCAACGAGCGATAGTTTGACTAGGAAACATATTAGCTGTGATGAGAAATATGAGAAACTAATTTATGAAACTGATGGCAATTCAGAGGATTTTGCAGGGTGAAGATGAAGAGAATTACAAGATAGTATTTTTATTTTTTATTTAGTTAGTTAGTTTTTGTTAACCGAGTAGGTGCACTAGCCAACAGGTGACTATTTTCAGGCACAACCCGGGAGACACAATTACAGTACAAAATAGGTCAGTTTAGTTAACATAATACAGGCAAAGGTACAGTGGTACAAGTACAGACATACGATTTTCAAAGGCAGGCATACGGTTTCAAATAGGCAGAGGGTACTGGCGGGAGATCACATTTAGGGGGAGAGAGAGAGGAAAGGGAAGGTAAGGAGGATTTTAGGACAACAAGGGAGGGTGTGAAACTGATGAGAGGTGGCGGGTAATGAACGAAAGGATGGAAGATAGCAGCTAACAGCCCTACGGTGCTGGGCAAGGGACGGCAGAGCAGGGGGGAGGGGAAGAACGGCAAGTAGGAGGGAAGAGTGTTGCAGAAAGCAAGAGGATGAAACCAGAGGTTAAGGGGCAAGGAGGAGTCGAGGGACACAGTTTCAAAGTGCAGCATTTAGTGGGAAGGCACAAAGGGATCCAATAGCAATGGTGCCGGATCAGGAGAGGTGGCTAGGCTGAAGCACGTATGGCAAGGGGCGGCGTAATTATGGCTTTAGCGGGAAAAGGCACTAGGAAGACCTGGGGCTGTGGAACTAAAACCAGGCTGGGCTCAGGGATTCATTCGGCAAAGTATGGCTAGTTGTGGCTTTTGCGAGAAAAGGCACTAAAAGGACCCAGGGCTATGGAGCTAGAACTCGGCTGGACACAGAGACGCATACGGCAAAGTACGGCTAGATAACGTCAGGTAGGGGGAAGAGTGTTGCAGAAAGCAAGAGGATGACGCCAGAGGGTAAGGGGCAAGGAGGAGCTGAGGGACACAATTTCAAGGTGCAGCATTTAATGGGAAGGCACAAAGGGATCCATTAGCAACGGAGGTGGATCAGAGAGGCGGTTAGGCTGAAGGCACGTACGGCAAGGAGCGCGGATTAAGGCTTTTAGTGGGAAAAGGCACTAAGAAGACCCAGGGCTGTGGAACTAAAACTTGGCTGGGCTCTAGGGACTGTAGGCAAAGTACGCTAATTATGGCTTTGCAGAAAAGGGCGCTAAAAGACCCAGCATGGAATTGGAACTCGACATGTAGAGATGTATACGGTAAAGTGCGGCTAGATACGGGTTAGCGGGAAAGGCACAAAAGGGGTTTTGAAACTGAGACCAGGTAGGACTGAGGGGGAGAGGAGTGAGAGGGAAGGGGAGAGGGAAAGCAAGAGGGACCAGTACCAATTAACAATAAGATACATCTTATGGTTTAGTACTACACAGTAGAACTGATGAAGGATAAAACAAAAGAAGGATTATGTCATAATTATACACAAAGTCAGAAGAGAATAAACAATGTTGGATATGCAGTAAAAAAGGTCAGAATAATATACATATTACAACGTTAAGGCAATTAGGCAGCAAACATGATTGGAATAGAATGTCCACATGAGAGGTTTGTAAGCATTACATTGTAAGTGCAGGCAGTCTTATAGACAGTTCATTAAAGTGCAATCAGACAAACCAGGTGACAGAGCAATCGAGGGGAGGTAGGCAATTGAGAATATGGCAAGGGAGGATTGATTTAGACAGGTTATAAAGCTTAAGTGGGACCAAAACAAGTGCAATGGTCCTTAGAGTAGAAGTACGAGCGAAGTCTCCACTTGAAGGTTAGGGTGATGGAGCACTTCTCAGATCCATAGGCAGTAAGTTCCAGGCGAGAGGGCAGCACACCTGAAGGCACCAGCACCCTTGGAGGTACAGCAGTGGGGAACTGATAAAAAGACTTGTCTGATGATCTCAGGTCCAGCGATGGTACTACAGGTTGGAGTAGTTCAGACAATGTGGCAGGTTTCGGCACTTTGATTATGGAGTCTGATAGGTTGCAAAGGTAGTATAGCCTCGTGGAGGAAGGGGATAGCCAACCTAACCCTTTGTATAGTTGGCAATGGTGCATCAGACGTGGTACTTTAGCTGCATATCTACAGACATTATTGTAGGTGGTGTCCCATTTCTGTAGAACAGTTTTATTTGCCATGGTGAGGATAGGTGTGCAATAAGACAGAGTGGGTAATAGGATACCCCCGGCAATAACAAGTTTGGCATTGAGTGTGAGCATAAAGTTCGTCCTGTAGGCAGCACCCAGCTTACAGTTGACATTCTTACATGACTCCTGGATATGCTGCTTCAGATCAAGATTTTGGTCAAGCTGTATCCCAAGATAGCGGAAAGAACTTACAATCTCAAGGGTGGATCCATTGATATCAGGAATTGTCAGTGGAGATGTGCAGGCTCTAAGCTTATGCTTTGATCCAAAGAGCATGGCCTTAGTTTTGCTAGCATTGAGTATAAGGCGATGAGCTTCAAGCCAGTGCTGTGTAAGGTGGAAGGCTGATGACAGTGTGGAATTCAGGTGAGAGATGTTGTCAGAGTGAGCATATATAACAAGATCATCAGCATAGAGTAGTGAGTTGCCTGATGTTATTACGGTGGGCAGGTTGTTGATAAATAATGAGAAGAGGAGTGGACCAAGAATAGAGCTCCTGTGGCGCCAATATTGATCGTGGAACTGTCAGAGATGGCTGAGTTAAGCTTTACAGCTTGAGACCTGTTGGTGAGGTAGCTACTGAACCAGGATGTTACTGGGGGTGAGAAGCATAGGTTTTTGAGGGTAGCAAGCAGTAGTGGATGATCAACAAGGTCAAAGGCCTTTGTAAGTTCGATGAACACAGCACCTGTTAGCTGCCCTTTGTCCATATTTGAGAGAACGTCCGATGTGAATTTAGTCAGAGCAGTTGTAGTACTGTGGTGCTTCCTGAAGCCATGCTGCACTTCACAGAGTGCATTAGTGGAGTCAATAAATTCAGTGACCTGGGTGGCTACTATCTTTTCGAAATTTTACTCAGTACCGAGAGTATGGCAATGGGTCTGTAGTTTGACAAGTCATTTTTGCTCCCTTTTTTGAAAACTGGCGTGATTCTGGCAGCCTTCCAAATCTCGGGGACAGCACCTGTAGAGAGAGATAAGGTGAAAATCCTGGCAAGTGGGCGGGATATGAAGTGGGCAGCTATTTTCAGGAGTCGAGGTTCCAGGGTGTCAGAGCCCGGGCTAGTGTTCTCAGATATCCCCAATAGTAGTTTACAGACTTGATTTCCAGTAACCCTTTTAAAGTAAAACAATCTTTTAGAGGCAAGTTGTGGATTGGAGCTTATCATGTTGGAGTATGGTTGAGAGTTATCAGGCAGAGATTTTAAAGAGGACGTGAAAGCAGATAGATCCGAGAATTGCTGGTTGAAGGCATTGGCAATGGTGAGGGAGTCATTGCAGTGGACCCCTTGTAGTAGCATGTCCGAGGGGGTGAAGGATTGAGGGGTTCCGAGGAAGGTTTTTATATGATTCCAAAACCTTCGAGGATCATTAGCAGAGCTGGTTAAAAGGTCTTGGCAATATCTGCTCTTCGCAAACCTGATATGTTTCTTACATTCGTTTCTATGCTGTTTGTAAGCCTGATGATCACAGGCAGCCTGGTGGATTTATAATGTTTCCAGAGTTCATCCCTGAGTTTGAGCTTGTGGAGAAGATCTTTGCTCAGCCACCTAGTTTGTTGCCCCCTGACCCTTCTTTTTATCTTAGGTACATGCCTCCTTTGTACCTTCCCAAACCTGCTGAGGAACACATCCAGGGCAGCCTCAGCACTTGTTGCACTGTAGATGTCGGACCAGTCAATAATAGATATGTCATTGAGAAATGCTTGTACATCAAGCGCTGCAAAGTTAGTAATGGTGATGAGGCGGGACCGAGGAGCAGGCGGCTGACAGGAACGCCAGTGACAGACCGTGGGAGAGTGGTCTGTCAGAGAGTCCGCAAGTACAGTGGTTTTGGATACATGGTCAGGCCTATTGGTGAGAACCCAGTCTAATAGCATTCCTGTCTGTGTGTTAGTCATTCTCGTGCATTCTGTTACAAGTTGGTGAAAGTTATATTTTTGGACCATAGATGCAAGGTTGCCTTGATTCGGGCCTAGCCAGTTTAAGTTGACGTCCCCCAACAGGATACACTCATTCAGTTTCACGGATTGAGACACATGTTGTAGTAAGATCTGGAGACTTTCTAAACCTCCAGTGGGTGGGTTGTACAAACACAGGATGTGCAAGTGTTTGGCTCCTAGGGACAGTGTAGCATGTAGCGATTCACAGCGCATGTGGGGGCCAGGATTTGGAACCGCTTTAATGAGAGGTGATTTTTGTAATAAATGGCAACGCCCCCACCCCTTTTTGAGCCACTTTGACCCTGCCGAATGATGGCATACCCAGGCAGGGCGCAGTGGGCATCTAGGATATTGGGTTTGAGCCATGTTTCAGTAAGGCACAGGATGTCAGGGTTAATCAGTTTTGCCCAGGCTTCAAGCTCAGCCCGGTGCCCCATAAGACTCCTTATATTCATATGGGCTAGTAATAGGCCTTTATTAGCTTTGGCTGTGGTTGGTATAGGGATATTATGTGGTGGACCTGGGTTCAACTCGATGTCACCAGCTATCAGGAGCAGCCTTTGGGCTAGGAACTTGAGCAGGTTTCTAGTCAGAGTGTCACGTTTTTTATGTCTAGCCCTATGCTGTAGGTAGTATAGGAGTGACAGGTAGGTACAGCCTTTCTTCAGGAGTGCATGATGTAGAGTGGGAAGGGGGTGACGGTAGGAAAGGAGAAGATTAGAGAAGAAAAAGTCCTTTATAGAGTCCGCTTTGTGATTAATGACAAGCAGCACAGATAGGGAGACACTACTTAGACCATACAGGAGACACAGGCAGAAAAAAGAAGCCAAGCCGGAGCGATAGATAGTGACATAAGGAGTCATTTTAGAATGGGAAGAGAAGGTAGCAGGGGCACAGGAAAGGAGGAGTATCTGATAGAGCAGTGCTAAGTTCGGCAATGCGTTATAGAGAGAAAATACTGGTAGGCCTGGGCAAATACTTTGGAAGGAAAAGAAAATAGGATGCTGTGATGCAGGCCAGAAGGCGGGCTTGGTAAAAGAAATAACAGAGCCGTTAGTTTGAAAGAATAGTGAGCTGCCCCTAGTGGAGGCAGAGTATAAGGAGCCAATGGAAAAGTAGACACTTAGTCATATGATCCCCTGGTGTCTATAAAGCTAAAGGGTCGACCAGGGTGGGTGAGGTGGGGGGAGGGTGGGGAGCCGTCGCAGCGCCGGCGGGAAGAGAGCTTCAGGGAGCTGTATTACTTGGCCGCAGTGGCAGTGCTCACAGTCCCTGGGGGTACAAAATAGTAGTCCAAATCCGAAAAATATAGAGTGAGAACAGCAGCTTTCTGTGGAGAGTGGTACTTGGTAAAGTCCCAAACCCAGCAGGAGAGGGCCAGCAGGATGGAGGTCGAGTTAAACCTACCTTTCGGGCTTTTGCGCCTTTAGCAGCACAAGGTACCAGGGTGCGGCCGAGCTCCTGGTTCCCTTCCCGGTGGCATGGCGGTCGGTGCGGCCTGGCAACAGACTTCTGGAGGGCGCTTTTGTCTTCAGTGGGGCCGCTTGTTAAGCGGGGACCCCAGAGGCATCTTTTCGGTCCAAGGCTGGTTCCTAGATCCTGGAGGAGGGTGTCCAGAGCCCCAGTGGGCTTGGAGGGATCTTGAGCGGTAGCAAGGAGAAGCAGATTAAGAAGGCAGCAGAAACAATGGTAGGGGGCGTAGGTGATAGAAAGGAGGAGATTAGCAGGTAGAGGAGTAGGGTTACAGGCTTCAGTTAAGGCAGGTGAGTAGGACAGCACTTGAAATAGCTTTTACTAGAACAAAGGAAGTTTAGGAGATTCAAACAGAAAAAGGCGGGAAGGCAGTACAAGGCAGCAGAGAAACAGAGAAAATTAGCTACAGCACTATAGGCAGCAGAGAATCAGAAAACTTGGCTACAGCACTACAGAATTAATAAGCTCTCATAACAGTCTAGAAGAATGTATACTGTTTTTTCCTTATTGTCCTGTGTAGTTAAAAGGTTTGATAAAAGGCTACGTGATGACCTTCTACACTTATGTTAATCCAATAGACATATTATGTATTTTCTTTTCTATTACGAAACAACAGAATTACCTCCATTACTACTCGGGGGTGGGGGGTTAGTGTCATGCTTGTACAAAACTGGATGTGATATCTTTGAATAATTTTCAAGGTGTATTGTAAAAGTTGTCTAAATGGATTACTGAATAAAATTTCTAGTGGTGTTTAAAAAAACAATGAAAAAAATGTATCATCAACTTCGAACCTGTTAAATCTGCATGCTGGTTACCAACATTTTAATGTGGAACTGTTTTTTTTTTTTGTTTTTTTTTTTGGCATGTCTATATATACAAGCGCAGCAGGTAAACTATTGAGGGATGTCCATATAGACTTACAATCAGAGGTTTACTATAAAACAACGAACATCTCAGTGCTGGCATACAGGACAATTTTCTCCCGCTGGAGCAAGGCACCTTCTGGTGGACCACCTTGACAATGTAGGAGCTAGCAGGAAAGGAAATTACAGTAAGTATGAAGAAATTTCTTCTTTCTGTAGTGCTCCACATTGTCAATGAGATTCATGACAAATGGGTTCTAAGAGACAGTACCCATGAAAAGAAAAAACAGGTGGGGGAAGAATATTGTCCCATATATCAACTGTGAACAAGAAAAGAATTTACCTGCTAACTGCCACCTGCAAAACTCTGTGACCAAAGGCTGCATCAGCAGAACTTTGAACAACTAATTTAGAGTGCTTGGTGAATGTCTGGACAGAGGGCCACGTAGCTGCCTTGCACAATTCTAAGACAGATGCCTTGCCTTTCTCTGCCCCGGAGGTGGCCATAACTCTGGTGGAGTGAGCCTTGAGAGCTAAAGGGCTCTTTCTTTTCTGCAACATAAGCCTTGGCAATGCATGCCCTCACTGATTTTGTTAGGGTGGCTTTGAAGGCCTGTTGTCCTTTTTTTGGTTTGCTCTGAAAAGAATAAACAACCTGTCTAATTTCCAGAACTCAGCAGTCCTTCCAAGATATGTCCTAACTGCCCATCGCTAATCTAACTTGTACAACTTCTCCTCCTTTGGGTGAGTCAGTTGTGGGCAGAAAGATGGGAGACAGATTTCCTGGTTAACATGGAAGGCTGGAGGGGTCTTCAGAATGAAAGATGGAACTGTTCTAAGCACCACCTTGTCCTTATGCATAACAAGGTAAATGTGGGACAAAGCCTGGAGTTCACCAGTCCTCCTGGTTGAGCACACAGCAACTAAAAAAATGTACATTGTAAGACAGCATATCCAATGGTACCAATGAAAGTGGTTCAAAAGGCTCTTTACAAAGAGCATTCAGGATCAGATTCAGATCCTATGGAGGAACAAGGGATTGGAACAGAGGTTGACTCCTGCTGACAACTCACAGAAAATGAATAATCTTCCGGTTAGTCTCTAAGGATGATCCCAAGGAGGCTCCAAGGGCAGACGCCAGACCACTCAAGGTGCTCAAGGCCAAACAATTCTCCACTTCTTCCTGCAGAAAATCCAAAATCTGTGGCACTGTGGCTTTAGAAGACCAGATATTTTTTTCTCTGGCTCAAGCTGAAAATGTGGTCTATATGGAAGCATAAGCTGTTGACATGGAATTCTTTCTGCCAGTCATCAGGGTGTCCACCCTGTTTTAGGAGTCTCCTCCTTTCAGGAGCCAGGTCATGAGCTGCTTCTCCCCCAGATGTGGATGCAGAATGGGACATTGGGAGAGAAAGTACCCCCACATTGGAAGACAAAATGGTGCATGTTGAGCTAGGTTCACCAAGAGCCACTACCTTCTGGGCCACTCCAGAGCTATTAGAAGAAAGCTTCATCTTGAGTGTCTTATCCTGTGAATGACCTTGGAAAGGAGTGGCAGAGGACAGAAGGCATACACTCTGCCAAATTTACACACCTGAGACAGAGCATCCACTGCCTCCACCTGTGGACACCAGTACCAGCTGAAGAACCACTCCACTTGAGCATTCTGGCTGGAGGTGAACAGGCCAATCTGTGGGCAACCCAATCTTTGGCACAGAAGGTCAAACACCTCCAGGTTCAACATCCACTCTCCTGAGTGGGCATTCTTGTTGCTTAGCCAGTCAGCCTGAATGTTCAACTCCCCCACCAAGTGAACTGCTGACAGAGAAAGGGAGAGAGAAAATGTTTTCCTCTACCCACAGCAGATCAGTTGCTTCTTTCAGCATCTCTCTGCTCTTTGTACACCCCTGATTATGTATGCCACCATGACAGCATTGTCTGACCTTATCTTCACAGCTTTTGACTGTACCCAGTTTTGAAAATGAAGGAGAGCTAGGCGAAAAGCCCTCGTCTCCAAGACATTGATGTGTAGGTGCTGTTCCTGTGCTGTCCAAGTCCCTTGAATAGTAATGTGGTTCAGCACTGCCCTCCGACCTGACAGGCTGGCATCAACTCTGGCAGGAGGACTTCCAAGGGGAACTCCTTGCTCAGATTCTCCAAACTTACCCACCAACTCAGAGACTGCTGCAAGAGTGGGGAAATTGGAATCCTGGCTTGACAGTCCTCCAATATCAGTTCCCAGGCTGGCAGCAACTTGATCTGGAGGAGATGCATGTGAAGGTGAGACCACAGAACCAGCTATATTGTCCCCATTATGAGGCCCAGAATCCACAGAAAGCTGTGAGCTGAAGCTGATGATTGGCTCCGCAGCCACTGAACCTCTCTCAACAGGATGCCCTTCCTGGCTGACAATAGGAAGACCTTCCCCTTGTCTGTCTTGAACACTGCTGTCAGGTGCTCTAAGGTCAGTGACAGCTTGAGAGAACCTTTCTCTCAATTCACTATCTAGCCATGGGACTCCCAAAACCTCCAGAGTAATGGCCACTGACATCCTAGCCAATGGAGCAGACAGTGTTTAAATGAGCAGGTCATCCAGACAGGGATAGACATGATGTCCCTCCTGTTAGATGTGAGCCACCAGGACTATGAACACCTTCAAGAAAACCCTGGGGCTGTTGCCAGCCCAAATGGGAGTGTCCTGAACTGGAATTGTTGCCCCAGGACCGAGAACCTGAGGAACCTCTAATGGGACTGCCAGATGGGAATGTGAAGATACACATCCCTCAGGTCTATGGATGCTAGATAATCCCCTGGCTGGACAGCCCTGATAATTGAGCATCAGGATTCCATCTTGAAGGTCGTATGGTGAACAAACTTGTTTAGGTGTTTCAGATCCAGAATAGGCCTGAACTCCCCCCCTCCTGACTTCTTGGGAACCACAAAGTAAATTGAGTAGAATCCCTGACCTTGTTCATTGAGAGGCACTGGGACAATCACCCCGATCTGTGTGAGGTGGTCCAATGTCTGATACACCACTTGACTCTTCACGGGGTCCGTTGGTACAGGGGATTGCAGAAAACGCCCCTTTCAGGGAATAGTTGAAAATAGTTACTCTACTGCATAACCTAAAGCCAGAATCTCCAGAACCTAAGCATCTGATGCTGATGGTGTCAGCATGGCTCAGTTGGTAGCACATCCACCTCTGGACCAGAAGGTCATGGGTTCTTGTACCACACCAGAATTGGACCCATACCTAAATGCTGGCACTTGAGTGCAGTATTAGGAGGGTGCTGTACTGTCGGTGTGTGCCGTCCTTTGGATGAGACGTTAAACTGAGGTTTCTTCTACCCATCCTGGTGCTGTCCTGGTGGGTGTCCAGGTGGAAGTAAAAGAACACAGGGCATTCTTTGCAAAGAGTAGGGGCCATTCCTGGTGTCTTGGCCAATATTCCCCTTCTCATAAAACCATTTCATGCAATCGTCCAGGCTGTGTGCTGATGTTGATGTGCGATATGACTGCCACTACACAGTCAGTCACTTCACTACCAGACTAGCATTGCATTGCTTGTAAAGCACTTTGGGATACATTGTGTATGAAAAGTGCTATATAATGTGATTCTTCTTCTTCTACATCTTGTGTAAAAGTCATGCAGTCTTCCACCAAGGGAAGGGCAGCAGAGATGAGCCTGTGAACCCTTATTGTGAGGTGCCACCTTTTTGTCCTGGTGTTGTCACCAATGTTATTTGCAGTGTACATGCTGCCCCTCAGAGACATTGTAAAAAGGTATGGGCTGAGGTTTCATTGCTATGCTGATGATACCCAGCTCTACCTATCTTTTGCTCCCAACCAGGAGAGAACTCTCTCAATATTTAACAACTGCCTCGCTGAAATCCAGAACTGGGTTAATTCGAGCTGGCTGAGGTTGAACTCGGAGAAGATGGAGGTGATGGTTGTGGACCCGAGTCGCCGGATACAGGGGATGTGAGCTGGCTTGCACTCAGGACTTTTTCTAGGAGGTGTCCAGCTCCCTACCTCTGAATGTGTGCGGAACCTGGGGGTGATTTTTGACAACGGGCTGACACTGCGATCGCAGGTGTCAACAGTCAGATCATTCTTTTACCATCTGAGGAACATCTCCAGGATTAAGCTCCTAGTTCCGTCCAGTGATCTGCCTACATTGGTCCATGCCTTTATGACCTCATGCCTTGATTACTGCAACTCCCTGTATCTGGTGCTACCAGAGGTTGATATCCGCCGCTTGAAGCTCATGCAGAATGCTGCAGCCCAGTTATTGACCAGTATTCCTAGTACCTGTCATACTTCTCCGGTGCAGCGCAAACTGCACTGGCTGCCAATACAGTGGGAGATCACCTTTAAAGTCAGTCTTCTGACTTATAAAGCCCTAAACGGACTGGGCCTGGACTACTTGAAAGAGCTCCTGGTACCTTACTGCTCCAGGCGATCGCTCCACCCGGCGGATGAGGGGTTGCTAGAGATCCCGAGGGTTTCTTTAAAATCTGCGGGGTCCTGGGCTTTTATGTATGTGGCCCTGTCCCTCTGGAATTCTCTACCCCATTTGCATCAGCAGTGCACGTCCATGGAGGAATTTAAAAAGGCCTTAAAGACCCATTTGTGGTTAATGGCATACCCATGATGGTGACATTTGATTGTATTTTATGAATTCAGCAGTTATTGGATCACTGTTTATTTTATTGTTTTTGTGAATGTTGTTGTAAAGGCACCTTGGTTTTGAGAAAGGCGCAATAAAAATAAAGAATTATTATTATTAATTATTACTGCTGCTTTAAAGTTCTGTCTATGTAGGCAGCTCATACGTGTGCTTTCATGACGAGATGAACAGTATGATTTATGTGGCTCTATTTTTTCTATGTTTAGATGCACTGCATGAACAAATGTGACTGAAGAGTTGCAGTTGTCCGGAATGTTCAGGTGCCCAGGATTCTATGTTGATAACGGCCTTGGGCTGTTCCATTTCCCTAGTAGGGGTGCACATCACCCATTAATAATAAACCCCATTGACAATGTAGGAGCTAACAGAAAAGGAAATTATGGCAAGTATGAAGAAATTTCTTCTTCTCCTTCCAGGTACAGGGTCAGACTGTCCAAATCAGGACAGACAACACCACAACTATGTACTACATAAACATGCTGGGAGGAACAAGATCCTTAAAACTGTGTACAGAGGCAGTGAGGATCTGGAACCTGGCATATTCCTTAGAAGCAAACATATTTGCAGTGCATCTGCCAGGCAAATACAATGTCCTGGCAGATTCTCTAAGCAGAATCAGCAAGGGAAATCACAAATGGGCTTTAAACCAGCAGGTTCTGGCCACAGTCTTCAGAAGGTGGAACACTCCCAATATAGATCTGTTTGCTTCTTGGGAGAACTGTCAGCTCCCACAGTTTTGTTGCAGACCACCAGCCAGAGGAACAGACCTATAGGATTCCCTGCTATTGGATTGGACAGGGAAGTTTCTATATGCCTTCCCACTATTTCCACTCATTCAGAAAGTATTCCTGAAACTCTGGAGGGAACCTGCAACAATGATCATGATAGATCCAGAAGGGGCCAGACAGGCCTGGTAATTAATGCTCCTGGCCCTGTCCAACAGGAATCCAGCTAGTCTGCCACTCAGTCACAATCTGTTGATTTTGTCCCAGGACAAATGACATTTCCAAACCTCAGGACCCTACACCTGAGGGCATGATTCTCGATGAGTTAGATTGTTCCAGACTGGAGCTCTCAGAAGATGTCCTTAAGGTGTTTAAACAAGATAGAAAATGATTTTTACATAGTTAACTGCTCTTCCATTTTCTTTCCATGTCAGTTATATATTCTGATATGCTTTTGTAACCCCTCACCCCTGCCTTTTTAACAAAATGACAGGTGGCATGCTGTTGAAGCTGACAGCAGTACCTGGTGGGGACTGGGTTCGGGGAGGATGAGGTTACTCGGCACAGGGTACCTAGGTTTGGCTACTCTGCACAGGGGCACCCAAGTAAATCCGAACACAGGAAGCAATAACTGTAATGTCCAAAACCAGGAATGGGATTCTAAAGTGTGGCTTTTATTCACATCCAAGCTGAACAAACAAAGCATAGATGGACCCCCACAGGGCTACATTCCTGGTAATGCAGATTAGAGACAACAGAACACTTTATCACTATTTCCAGCCCTCAGGCTCTAAACCCACCAGGCACACAGCCCGGACTTGCACGCAGCTTTGGGTACACAGCCCGATTTTGTACACTACTTGGGTTTCCCCCACTGGTCCGGCTCCCCCGCTGGCCACTAGATCCGCGGTCCATTTGAGGAATAAACCAATTTTCCTGTTGTGGCTCCCCAAACCACAATAGAGCCTTCGACTCCTAGAGAGAATTTTCCTTACAATCCCACATCTGGGTACTTCCCTCATCACTAGCCAAGTGCCTGAGGTAAAGTAGAAATCCACAGAAGAAATCCGTAGAGGTGGACCTGGTCACTAAATATGGGGGGGGGCACCCACCTCCAGTCCCAAAGCCCATACCCGGCCATTTCTCTGGAAACTAAACAATTCCTTTACTGAAAACTTTCAAGTGTAGATTATGGGTAGACGTCTGTCACATCTCCTCTACATATCATTTTCATCCCAACAAGCTCCGGACTTGAACCTACTTTTACTTTGCTTAGCCCATTACTCTAGGCTTCCCACTATTTTAGTTCAATCCCCACATTGTCACACAAGTCCCAGGGTGAAAAACATAGGCCCTTTTAGCAAGAGCAGACACTCACCCTCACGTTGCAGGTGCCCCACAGGTGACTCACAAATCTTCTTATTCTCCCAAATAAACTCTGGAACAAACAGGCAGCTTCTCCTTTACAAGCAGAACTAGGGGGTTGCCCCAGGAATCTGCAGAGAACCCTTTCCCCCCCCATCCCCAGAGGGAGGGGCACGGAGACCCTAAAACAGCGGTCTCCATCACTTCAATTATCTTCTGTGTCTCTCTTATGGTGGAGACACACACCCTTTTTACTTAAAAGTAGCCCTCTTTCAGGGCTGAGGCTCCTAGAGCCTAACTGAGCTGCTGAGCTGCTTTCTCAGCAAGCTCCCAACACCAACCCCACACTGAACTGACTGACTCTGTTTAAACCTCCCAGCGTTCTATACCAACTGCCTTGCTGCAGATTCCAATGTGGCTCATGCAGCTGCGATAGTTCTATTGGTGATGTCATCCCTCAGTCTCGACTGAGAACAGGGTGAGACAGTGTGAAACCCATTTAACTGGAGTTTCACAAGCTGCCTTCCCTGCCTGCCACTAGGTCGTACTGGGATTCTAGTAACCCCATGTAACAAGGGGGTTACACTTTGATGACTTTTTCATAAATAAATATGTTTGCTTTGGGGTGCCTTCTGATCTGCATCAAATTCCACTTACCTCACCAGCTACTGCTCTTTCTTTTCATATTTCTAAGACATTCTGTGACATCAATAACACTGATTCCATGCTCTTCAACTGAATGGCCTGGAATGGTGTTACTGATGTCGTAGAATGTTCAGACAGTATGAAAAGAGACAGCAGCAACTTCTGAGGAGAGAAGGATTCAGGGTAGTTAAAAAGGCAGCAGGAAAGGCACACTAAGCCAGAGTTTGTTTCCAGGTGCAACCTGGGAGCACAGGGAAGTTAAGTGACTTGCTCAAGATCACATAGTATGCAAGTGGGAGCTGTGACACTCAAACCCAGGTTTGCAGCTCAGAGCCCTAAACCTGTGCGCTATCTTGCCTCCTAAATTAGATTATTAATTTAACAAAAAAGGTCAAAACATATGAGAATATGGTAACTTCAATCGGGTTTCCCACAGCTCCCCTGCAACCACGGCTCAGCCAGAACTTGGCCAGCTCTGCTTCTCCAGCCCTCCTGCCTAAACAGCCAGCTCGAAGGTGGTAGCTCCAACTGGGTGCCCTATGGCTCCCTTGCAACTGTGGCTTGGTCAGAACTCGGTCGGCTATGCTTCTCCAGCGTGCCTGCATAAACAGCCAGCTCTAAGGTACGCTTGGAGCTCTTCTCCACTCCTAGAATGGGACTTGCAATCCTGCACTACAATAGGCTCCTGCTCTGCCAAGGAGGAAAAGCAATTGGACAAGCTCCTCTGCTGCTTCACTCCATTGGCTGCAGACCCTACTTTATTTACTTGAATTTAAAACTTCCTTTTTTTGGCTGCATTTCATAGCTTGCAATTTTTGTAAGCTTGAAGTGCATCTTATCGGTGCTTTGCACCAGCTCTCTACCCACCTTCCCACCCTATGTGGGCTTTTTCTTATACAGTTCTGATCTGTCACATGACCAGCGCTAGTGAATTACGAAGTCCCTAGTTTTGCATTAGCACATTATACTACTTGGCCACCAGAGGGCAGCTCCCTAATTCAGCTCCCTGGCTGTCACTGCCATTCACTGGTTTTGCATTAGCACATTATACTACCCGGCCACCAGAGGGCTGCTCCCTAAATACAGCTCCCTTGCTGTCACTACCATTCACTATTGCTCTGTCACCTAATCCCTTTTAGTCTCCCTCCCCACAACCTTGACTGTCTCCTTTATTTACTCAGCTCCCTCTGCCTTCTTCTTACAATACTGCTTGTGTCTCCCACAATCCTATATTGTTTTCATTTGGCATGTGGCCCCTACCGCTCTCCTCAAAAATACTAACCCATTTTTCCTCCTTACCCCATCCTGGTGTAACCCCTAGGTGGTGCTATCCCAAGGGCTACTACTCCTGCCTGTTTAACTACGGACAGGTTGAGGGGCCTAGATCCTATGGTGGGTGCCTCCACCAAGAGGTCAGGGTTTTTAGTGGTTAGACTAGCTTGGTCACAGCTCTCTGGGACACTGAGACCCCCTTTTATTCTCTCTAGTGGTTCACACAGTACCCCGGAGTTACAGCCCCAATACCTCACATATACACAGTGTTCACTCATATAGATACCACTTACCCTCAAGACTGATTATGCAGCACGTCTCTGAGGACCCCCTGTAAAATAAGGTTAAACAACATACACAGCAAACACAATACTGTTTCCATAAGTACCAACACCACAGACAGTATATAGTATAACAACTACAAATCTGATTTATTTAGGGGGCAGTAACACGGGAGAGGGAAATCAGGTTAATTGGTGGCATTAAATCACAGTACTGTGCACACATACAGGGGCTGAAAAGTCACACTCTGGGTACCCAGGTTGGGGGGGGCTAGCCAGGTCCATTGCCCGGGGTTGGCCGGCAGGTGCAGATGGATAGGACACTGTAGAGGAAAATATATGCACAACACCCAATTGTAATCTGGAGCTGGATGGCTCAGTCCATGAAGCAGTGAAACAACAAGAATTAGATGACACACTTGTGATTGAAAACAGGCTGCAGGGGAATACCCTGACTTGTACTCACAAGACCCAAGCTTAAAACCAGATGGTGGATGTTCTTCTGGATTGCCAGAACAACAAGGCATGGAGACAAAGTCCTAGTGATTGGACCCCACTGCAGTTGATAGCAAACGGATTTAGTCTGAGAGAAGCTGGGGTTTGCTTCCAATTTCAACACACAGCACACAGTACTGGGCATTGGAAATAGCGATTCCCCACAAGCACTATGCACATTCATATGTAAAAGGAAAGTACTATACCAGGCAGACTGCTCCTCGATCCCGATCGCAATTACTGCAAAATACCCGGGAGCACACACAGCAGCTTCAGTTCCTGACAGACTTGAGTGCGATTCAGCAATTTCTCCAGTCTTCAACAGGGTGAGCCTGGTTTCCACACTTCTAGTGCTTCTTTCTCCTCACAACTCAGATTCAATCCAAACTGGCACTCACAAAGGCTGCATACTGAAACTCAGGGTATCCACCTACGTGCTTCCCGCGCGAAACTATACACCGCAGGAGCACAGAGCTCCTTCTCTCTTCATAGTCACAACTGATCTAATCTTTCCAGTCACAGAGCAGGGCATTTCCTTTAGCTCCACAACATTCTGTTGGCTGGTTCGGCTATCACTCACAATAAGACTCCCTCTGTTGGTGGAAAAAGGCGCCAAAGTTAAAACTATATTTCCCAGAGTCACTGCCCATACAATCCCCTTGTGGCTGGCTCAAAATTGAGAGTCCAAGCTCCGATTCGTCCACAGGCTCCATTTTAGGGTCTCTCTATCATCCTGATTGGCCCAAGTCAGCTATTCAGGACCAAAATGAAAGAGTTACACTGAAACAGTTCGTGCTGAAATGAAGACAGGTTAGACAAACTACATTTTCTCAGTCACTCTAAATGATTTCTGGCAAACAGTTATATCTTTCAACAAGGCTCCCTCTGCACATGTAGCAACGGCAGAAACGGAGCGAGTTGACAGCAGCCCAGGCGGGATTTGAGCATTAAATACACAGTCCCCCCATACAAACTAATTAAGTCTGCAAGCAGACAGCTCTTAAAGAGACAGTTCGTGGAGGCTCAAATAGCACTCACTTGGAACCACATTTAAACAGCTCAGATGCCCGAACACCGCCCAGACTTGGAGCTTTCAGGCAAGCTCCTGGAAGACTTTTGGGAACCCCCATTTGAAGGGGGGTTACACTGGTCCTAACCTTCTTCTCTCCTCCTCCTCCCTTTTCACCCACTGTTGGATCCCTCCCCCACCCCCCGCGGCCCCAGTTGCTTTCTTTTATTCTTGCAATTACTCCCACTATCCCTTTTAAAACCTGGTCCCACTTTCTCCTTCTCCCTCCTGACTCTCTTTTTTCTCCTCCTAGTTACTTTACCTCCTAACCTCCTTCTCCCCATCCCCTCCCTCTTGCTCACCCCCCCCAAATTCCAAGCCACAATACAAATGTCCAAAACTACATTATACCATTCTAGCCCTTCTCCTTGTCTCATCAGGTAACATCCACCCTAACCCTGGCCCTATTTCATTACCTTCCTTGACTGTCTTCTCTAACTCAAACACACCTAGCTCACCAGCCCTTACAGCTATTCCTAAAGGGCTGAAACTTCTTCACTTGAACATCTGTAGCATGATACACAAAATTGACCATATCCAAACTTTTGTGTTCTCACGCTCTCCTGACGTTTTAATTATAACTGAGACTTGGCTCCCTAAACTATACCAGACAACGCCATTGCTATCCCTGGGTATTCCCTCTCCAGACAAGACCGGGCAGAATGGGGTGGGGGGAGTGGCCATGTGCATCCAGCCCTCACTGCAGTGTATATACACCTATTCTATCTGTAATTGCACCTAATTATTACAATGGTGGGGTCCCTCCTGTCTGGCCCACAGCCTTGACAACATCCTCTGGACTGCTATTCTCCCCTTCCCCACCTCCCCAACCTCTTCATTCCTAGGTATTTCTCTCTGGTATGTCCAGGGCTGTACCTGCTTACAATTGTAATATTTAACCTGATTGTAACTTATTGTATGCAATCTGTTCTGTAAACCACCATTGTAAATGTGTTCTTAATGTTTTTGTGTTCTGCACCTGTAATGTTATCACTGTTGTACCTCACACTGTAATCATGTCTACCCTCCCTGCGATGAGGTGCCTTTGTAAATGAGTCCACGACTCAAAGATTGTAAATCCGACTTTCTAAATAATAAAAAAAAAATCTTCATCCCTCCCAGCTACTAATGAGACCCTTGTCAACCATATTTCACTTCCATTCACTGTCCCTATATTCACAGCTGACATCTACTGTCGTCCAAGCACACAACCTTCAGTCACGGCAGAACTCATATTCTCCATCGTCTCTGTCTTGAAATCTGGAGAGCTATTCATAATGGGTGATATGAACCTAAATTGCCTGTGTCCCAAATTAAGCAAGATACGGCGTGATGTTGCTGCATTAAACCTCACTCAACTTATCCTTGAAACCACACGTCAAAATCATAAAACACAAAACCATTCCCTGCTTGACAGTGCACTCACTACTCACCCACACTGAGTCATCAAGTCGGGTACCCTCCCAGATGCCCTTAGTGAATACAACCGCATCTTCTTGGTTCACAAGGTTCATTGACCTAAACCCCCTCACAAAATCATTTGGCTTCACTCCTTTAAATGCTTGGATCTTGCCCCACTCCCATTTGAACTTGCCTCCACTGATTAGGCCCCTCTCTCCTATGCTCCGTCCATCAATCAAGCCCTCACTTATTTCAAGGAAAAATTCATCTCCACCTGGAACACATTCACTCCCTTCAGGCAGACCAGAGTTTGTAGGTTACACCTCCCCTTGATTATCCCAGAATTACTGGCCCGCTTCAGGGAAAGTGACTGGGCCTGGAAAAACCAAAAACCATCAAAGCTCCCCAGTGACTATGCCACATACAGAATGCTCTGAAACTCTTGTACCAAAGCCACCAGACTGACAAAGTCCAAGTATTTTAAATCTTCGTTCCTCAAAAACATAAACACTCCCTCCAAATTCTGGTGGGTGGTCCGTGCTCTCCCCGCCCCCCACACCAACCCCCAAGTTCTCAAAATAAATAATTCCCTGGTATTCAACCCCTGCTTGGTGGTCAATGAATTTAATGCCTACTACACCTCCTATGCCACGACTCTACTAAACTCCTTCCCTTCCCCCTTCAAGCACCAACATCCGCATGCTGCGCCTGTCTTACCCCCCTTTTTCTTTGCCACCGTTACCCTGGATGAAGCTTTAAATGCCCTCCTTTCCCTTAATCCTTCAAAAGATTTCTCACCTGATGACCTTGATCCTAAACGTCTCTATCTCTGCTTCTGCTATTGCCTATCCCATCTCTTTAATTCTGAAGCTCTCCTTTACATCTGCTCTAGTCCCCACTTCCTGGAAACACACTGTCATCCTTCCCCTTCCAAAGGGTTGTAACCCTTCCACTCTTGGCAATTATTGCCCCATCTCACTCCTTCCTGACCTGGCTAAACTCCAAGAACACCTGGATCTTCCTGGACATAAGTCTCCACCACTCATTCACACTATTGGGATCTGTGCTGGAGGCGCTAGGACCTATCGGGAGCAAACTTTTTGCTGGAGGGTCGGCGCCAGAGATGGCGCCCAGCGACGCCTGGCTAGCTCGCGCGTCAATGACTTATCTCGGCATCGACCTCCAACCGCCTCATAGTTCTTTTTTTCCGCTACGAGTGCGCTTCAGTGACGACGCCGCCGCTTGTCGGGAGTCAAACTTCAAACTAGCAGCATAGTTTTCAGTTTTATTTTTTAATAGTATTATCTCGATACAAGTATCGCTTAAGTTTATTCTAATTTTAAATAAATACAATAAAGAAGTCTCAGCCTGCTTTGATGGAGTCGACCATGAGCAGGTCAGGTGACGGTAGGGAGACTTCGTATGAAAGCTGTTCAGTCAGTCGGGCTGGGTCCGGTCCGCCGCCTTCTCGGGGGTCTGACAACGGTCAATCAATGCCTGGGGCCAGGCGGTCCCCAAGGCATAAAAATAAGCAGTCGCATTCTCTGCACCATTCGGCCCTCGAGCTCTTCTTGACCCCACAGGTCTAAAGAAGAGCATCACTGGTCGCCCTCTGATATGTCTCGTGACTCGGTTATGAAGGGCTAGTTGCGGTCTCCTCCTTCGGAGTCACCAACATCTGCTTCTGGTAGCTGGCGACTTAGACATCGGAGCCCTACCCCGCCCGCAGGTAGGTCTTCAGATGAGCAGTTTCATCACTGGGCCGCTCTTATGGAGCAATGGGCTCAGAGGTTGGTCCTGCTACCTGGCTCGGTCGCTCGCGGGCCTCCGGGCTCTTTGGGCAACCAGGTAGGGCAGTTGGATTTTCCTAGTCGCGTGGCACCTTCTTCGGTGCTGTCGACCCCATGCTTAGGTGTTTTTCCCCCTCACATGGCTGCGGCACAGGGGGCCACACCGATGCCTTTATCTCCTGCTCTTTTTCCTTCAAAACCTGTTTTTCAGAGTCCTGGGGTGTTTTCGGCACCCTCGACGCCGTCCTCGGCACTGTGTGGCCTCTCAGCATCATCCTCGGCACCGTGTGGCTTCTCAGCGCCGTCCTCGGCACTGTGCAGCCTCTCGGTGCCGTTTTCGGCGCCACGGTGTTCCTCGGCACCGTTCTCGGTTCCTTGCGCCTCCTCGGCACCGAGAGCTCTCGGAGACTCCTCCTTTTTCTCGTTTCCTTCTTCCTTTTCTATTTTTCACTCCTTTCCTGTCCATACAGTCCCTCCTGGACTGTCAGGAGATGACGTTGAGCCTGACCCAGACCTTCGGTTGGGTGATGAAGTGGACGAAGCAGGATCTTTTACTGCTACAGAGCCTGTGGTCGAGGACCTGTCCTTTAAGTCTCTGTTGAAGAATCTGAGCTCCACACACTCTCCAGACTACAGACATTGATCCTGGGAAGCTGTTAAGACTCCAATACCTTCATGCTTCGGAGATCCCTACGGATTTGACTCCTCCGATTCAACCTTCCTTCGAGACGCTGTCTCAAATGGTATGGAATAATCCTGCTCTCACCCCTTCGGTGGCTAAATCCATTGATAGGAAATACTCAGCCCCCAAGGATCGTCCCATCTTGGCATCTCAAGCCTTTGCGGATCCTATTGTAGTCCTGGCAGAGAATGATAAGGTCGTTCTTCCTCAAACTACTACAGCTCGACCTATTAACAAAGAGTCTCATAAGATAGACACATTAGGTAAGAGAGTCTTTGCTGCATCCACTCTAAGTATGCGTATTGCCAGTTACCAGGGCTATTTTTCCCAGTATGAGTATAACCTGTGGCATTCTATCAAGCAAATTGTTGAAGCTCTTCCGGACTCGGACTCAAAGCCAGAGCTTCTTCAAACCATTACCAGAGGTATTGAATCTAATAACCAGCAGGTCAAAGCAGCCATGGATGCTTTCGACACTGCTTCTCATTCAGCAGCTGCTGGTATTTGTACTCGCCGTCATTCCTGGCTGCGTACTTCGGGCTTCACGAATGATGCGCAACAGCAGGTGATGGTGTTGCCCTTTGATGGCTCATATCTTTTTGGTCCTCAGGTAGAGCAAGCTCTAGAAGCTACACAAAAGACTAGGTCGGCCATTAAGTTGGCTCAACCCCCTCCTGCCCCCTCTTGAGGGCATGTCGGGAAACGTCAGTTTCATAATCGTCCAGTCCTTTTGGGGCAGAGGCAGAGGAAGTTTCATAGAACCAACCTGCCCAACCTCAAAGAAGGCGCAACAAGCGCAGGGCCCAGTTTCAGCGCCACTCTTGAGTTGCTGGCCCAAGTCCCATCTCATCTGCCCGAGGTGGACTTTTCTCTCCGGTGGGAGGTCGTCTGATGTACTTCTACAGCCAGTGGAAGTCCATAACCTCAGACAAATGGGTCCTTCAGATAATTCGCGAAGGGGTATTCACTCAATTTTCTGGAGACCCCTCCGGATCGTCCTCCCAAACGGCAGCCCAGGCTGTCAACCCTTCAGTCAGACCTTCTCGCCGTCGAGATTCAGGGCCTTCTGAACAACAGGGCAGTAGAGGTGGTGCCTCTGCATCAGCGAAACACGGGGTTCTACTCCCACTACTTTCTGGTTCCAAAGAAGTCCGGGGGTATGCGCCCCATTCTAGACCTCAGAAAGCTAAAAAATTTCTCCCCAAGGAGAAATTCAAAATGATTTCTCTGGGAACCCTGTTACCCTTGCTTCATCAACACGACTGGCTAGCCTCCCTGGACATGCAGGATGCTTACCAGCACATTCCTATTCACCCAAGGCATCACAAATTCCTGAGGTTTGTGGCTCTGGGTCAACACTATCAGTTCAGAGTCCTGCCCTTTGGGCTATCACTCCGCTGCGAGTCTTTACAAAGTGTTGTGCAGTTCTCGCAGTGCATCTCAGAAAAGTCAGAATCCAGGTGTTCCCCTACCTGGACGATTGGCTTCTAGCAAGCCCTTCCAGACAAGGGACTCTGGAAGCCATACAGACAGCCTCTCGCCTTCTTACGTCCATAGGAATTCTGCTGAACCTCAAGAAGTCACAGTTGCAGCCCTCCCAGAGGCTCCTTTTCATAGGGACTCTTCTGGACACCTCCTGCACGAAGGCTTTTCTTCCAGATGACAGAAGGAACGATATCCTTCAGATGGCCCGCTACATTGGAGAGAACAGATCAGTTACAGCTCTCTCAATGCAAAGTATGTTAGGCCTCATGGCATCCTCAGTGTTCACTGTACCCCTAGCACAGCTGCACATGAGAACCACCCAATGGATGCTCAGTGCTCAGTGATTCCCCAACCACTCACCCAGTCTTATCCCATCAAGGTGACAGAACCCTTACAGAGGTCTCTCACCTGGTGGTCTCAAGAGAGCAATCTCCTGGAAGGATTCCCCTTTGCTCCTCTGGATCATCAGATCTCCATTACCAAGGACGCATCACTAATGGGGTGGGGAGCTCACTGTCGCGCTCTCCACACTCAAGGTGTGTGGACTCAACTCGAGTCCCAGCTTCACATAAATGTCCTAGAGATAAGAGCCGTCCTTTATGCGGTCCGAGCATTGAAGGACATTCTCTGTCACAAGAACATTCTCCTTCAAACGGACAACAAAGCAGTGATGTACTACATCAACAAGCAGGGCGTGCTCACTCTTACCCCTTATGCAGGGAAGCGATGAGGGTGTGGGAATGGTGTTTGGAACACAAAGCTCTAATTCAAGTGGTCTACCTGCCAGGTGTACAAAACGACTTGGCAGACCGTCTCAGCAGAACAGAGGCAGATCCTCACGAGTGGTCTCTCGACTCAGCCATAGTTCGGTCACTATTCGAAGAGTGGGGAACCCCAGACCTGGACCTTTTTGCATCCCCACTCAATGCAAAACTGCCTCTCTTCTGCTCCAGAAATCCAGGGCCTGGCATCTTCTGTCAGGATGCGTTCAGGCTGCGGTGGACAAAACGCTTTCTTTACGCCTCTTCCTCTAATTCAGAGAGTACTCCTCAAGTTTGAGTCCCAGGGGAGCAAGATGATTCTCATTGCTCCTTTTTGGCCTCGACAACTATGGTTTCCACTACTCAACAATATGTTAGCAGTTCCTCCGAGACCACTCCCCCTGCAGATGAACCTTTTCACTCAGGGTCCGGTGGTCCATCCCAACCTGAGATCGCTTCACCTTCACGCTTGGCTCCTGAAGAGGTAGAAGTGAACCGGTTCAATGTCTCTCGAAGAGTTTCAGATATTCTTCTGGCTGCTCGGAAGCCAGCCACTCGGAAAACTTACACAGCTAAGTGGAAGCGTTTTTCGCTCTGGTGTGCAAAGTCCACTTTGAATCCCTTTTCCTGTCCTTCAGATAAGGTTTTGGAGTACCTTTTGGACCTCTCAAATTCAGGTCTACAGTACTCTACAGTCAAAGTTCACCTTAGTGCCATTTCAGCGTATCATGAGCCATTTTTTTTCTTAGCTCTGGCTCAGTTACCTATGGTTAAGAGATTTCTTAAAGGAATTCTGCATACCAGACCTCCTTTAAGATGTCCAGTTGCAGCCTGGGACATTAACCTTGTGCTAGACATGCTCACTCAGAAACCTTTCGAACCTCTGGCTACCTGTGAGCTAATATTTCTCACCTGGAAGACTGCCTTCCTAGTGGCCATTACTTCAGCCCGTAGGGTCTCTGAGATACATGCCCTGGTCACAGACCCTCCGTATACTGTGTTCCATAAGGACAAAGTAGTTATTCGTACTCATCCTAAATTTCTTCCCAAGGTTGTGTCAGAATTTCATCTAAAGCAACCTTTGGTCCTTCCTTCTTACTTTGCGGACTTCCAAAATGAAGGAGAACGTTCTCTCCATTCTTTGGATGTTAAGAGGGCCTTGCGTTTCTATCTAGATAGAACCAAGAATTTTCGCAAGGCCCAACAACTTTTCGTTTCCTTCAGTGAGACCCAGCTGGGTCAACCTGTCGCTATCAGATGTATCTCATCATGGCTAGTGGCATGTCTTCGACACTGCTATTCCATGGCACAGGTTAAATTGGAAGGTAGGGTTTACGCTCACTCTACCAGAGTGGTCGCGGCATCCTAGCGGAAATTCGCAACGTGCCTATTGCAGACATCTGCAATGCCGCCACCTGGAGCTCAGTGCATACTTTCATTAAACATTATGCACTGGATGTTCATGCCAGGCGACATTCCTCCTTTGGCAGAACTATCCTTAATGGACTTCTGTCCTAGAAACATGAGCTCTTGGTCTATCCTGCTGCCCTCTCGGGGGATTATTAGCTTGGTACTCTCCCAATAGTGTGAATGAGTGGTGGAGACTTATGTCCAGGAAGATATGAAAATTACGTACCTACCATAATTCTTGATCTTCTTGGGCGAGTCTCCACTCATTCTACCTCCCTCCATCCCCCAAGCTCACCGCTGTGTTGGTCTTCACTCCCTCAAATCTTTAGGCCGTGAAGACTTCTTTGTTGACCCTTCTTACACGGGTCGCCTGGACTATCTTATGTCCGGTCCTAAGGTTAGGTTACCCTCTAGGTTAGTTGCGCTGCACCTCCTTGGTAAAAAAGGTACTGAGGCAGTTGGAGGGTCGACGCCGAGATAGTCATTGCCGCGCGAGCTAGGCGCCGACCCTCCAGCAAAAAGTTTGTTCCCGATGAGTCCTAGTGCCTCCGGCGCAGATCCCAATAGTGTGAATGAGTGGTGGAGACTCATCCAAGAAAATCAAGAATTACGGTAGGTACGTAATTTTTATTTCTCTCCCAACTCTATTCCTTTCTCTCATATTCACCCATATTCTTTTTTCACCCCGTTCCAATCTGGTTTTCAGAAGAACCACTATACTACCACCTCCCTCCTCAGGCTCACCGACTCTATTCTTGCTGGGACAGATGATGACCTGATTGCTTCAGCCATCTTTGTAGATCTAGCTAAAGCATTCGACACTGTCTTCAAGAAGGGTTGGGATAGGGGAAGGGGAAGGGGTAATAGGATGGGGAAGGGAGGGGCAGCAGCATTATAAGTTGCTAGCTGCGCTCTCGAGCAGACTCAATATACTGTGACGCTTGTTTCTGCTGGCATTTTCGTATGTTCATATGTCTCCCACCCACTGCTTCTTGATTACCTTTCTGCAGCAGGCTTGACCTCGTCTGCTACAAACTGGTTTAAATCCTATCTCACTGGTAGAACTCCATTAGTAAGAATTTCTGATTCCACTTCCCCCCACTCTCTATTAACACTGGAGTCCCTCAGGGCTCAGTGCTTGGTCCCTTGCTTTTCTCCATCTTCCTTAATGATCTTCCTACAGCTTGCGCCACCTCCTCCATCCACATGTACGCCGATGATGCTGTCTTGTACTATTCCAGCAAAAACCCTGTTGCAGTGGAAACCAGCTTACAGCATGACTTCAACTAGGTTCAGCTCTGGTTTGCCTCCCACCAGCTCTTCCTAAGTGCCAAGAAGATAGTCTCCATGACATTTGGCACCAGGCAGAGACTCTCCAGGCTCACAGACCTGCCCTCCTTCCACACGCTTGATGGGGCAACCTTTGAGGACACTTCCTCATTTAGATATCTTGGGGTCTGGTTGGACCAATACCTCAACTTCTCTGTACATGTCAGCACCATCCTGAAGAAACTGTGCCCCAAGCTTTGTGCCTTGTACAGGAACTGCAGTTGCATCCCATTGACTGTGCAGTGTGAACTTGTCCAGAAGATAATACTCCCCATTTTTGACTACTGTGAAGTAGTCTTTGGTATTGCTCCCAAATCTTCCCTGACCAAATTGGACTCTCTCTTTAACTCCTTCTGTCACTTTGCCCTTGACTCTTCCTCACTTACTCATCACTGTGAACTCTATTATGCCCTAGCCTTTCCTCCATTGACTAACAGATGCCTCTCCCACTGTGCTAAACTGACCTCCAAATTCTGGCTTGGTGAATTCCCTCATCTCTTATCCTTCCTCTCCTCTCCCCCCACCCCCACTCCCTCAGATCTAGCAACACACATACTTTGTCTGTCCCACGCTGTTCTACCCTCATTGGCCAGTCTGGATTTGCCCACCACTTCCCTAAAATCTGGAATTCCCTCCCCCTTAAATACATCACTCTTCTTCCACTTTCTCCCTTAGTACTGCCCTCCTTAATTTCTTTGCTACAAGCTGCTCCTGCTTTAATCCTCCTTAATATCTTTAAACCTTCTTCCCGCTTGCTAGCTCCCTTCTCCCCTTGCAGGGTTCTCAGCATCCTGAAGGGGAAATCGATCTTAGCTGTCCTCACCACCCCCCTCCTCCATTTTCCATCTTACCCCCTTTTCCAGCACTTCCTACTTTCACCCTTCCCTACTCCTTCAATTGCACTTAACTGCCTTTGAGCCAAGCACTTGGAACATTATTGCACTAAAACTGTACTGTCGCATTGTTGCCTGTCTTTATTACTGTATCATAACTCAGTGTGCTCCAAATTGTAGTACAAGTCTTAATAGACTGTAACATCTGTAATGTATTCTAATTTGTTGTATTATATTGTCTACCTGCTTCCTACAAACTGTATCCGTCCTTACCATTTACCTATGTATAATTCCTGTTACTCATCCTCATTGTACCCCCCACCCGCGTCACACCGTAAGATCAGCAACTTGCTGTTCAATGTGCTCTCCTGGTGAAACATTTCAATAAATAAATAGAATATTGGGTAGACAATAAAAGAACAGCTGGAGGGCATCAAGAGGTGTAAAAACTGTTTCTTAACACCTTAAGGTTTCAATGAAACCCACTATTGGGAAAGCTTATTCCTCTAAATGGAAACATTTTTCTGGGTTTTTAAAAAAAAATTTATTGAGAAAAATCATACAAACAATGGAGAATAGCAAACATGTGGCATGATATCCCTTGAACAATAGAAACATAGAAATTGTCAGCAGATAAGGACCACTAGGCCCATGCAGTCTTCCCATAGGCCCTATACATTGTATGTGGCCACTGACACTATGTGATCAATGGCTTTTCATCACTCCCTCCCCAGCTTCCCTTGTGCCTGTCCCGGGCATGCTTAAACCCCTGCACTCTGCTTGCCCCCACTACCTCCTGTCACAGACTATTTCAAGTGTCGACTACCCTTTCTGTGTAGAAAAACATCCTCACATTACCTCTTAAACTAACCCCTTCCAATTTCATATTGTGCTCCCTTGTTCTAGTACTTTTTCTACATTGGAAAATGCCCTCCACCTGCACCTTATTTATGCCCTTGAGGTACTTAAAATTTCAATTATGTCCCCCCACTGTCTCCTCTCCTCCAGTGAGTACATATTGAGTACATAAGATTACAATCATGACATTTATCTTTTTACACTAATTAAGAGTTGTTTACTTGGGGCCACTGGTAAGAGCAATATGACTACATGAAAGTTTTAGAGCTCCATAGTTCCGGTGCCCTTTGTTGCCGAAAATAACTTACAAATTTACACTGTATGCAATTTAAATGGCTGCACAAAGGAACCTTAAACTTAAAGAAGCAGTGGAAGGCAGGATTGTACTTATCGATTAATTTATTTTCCCACAGCAAGGGAAAGCAGCTCCACAGTGAGAACAGACAGCTCACCACACCAGAGCAGGTCAAAGGCTTCCCCATTATAGAAACATAGAATTTGACAGCAGATAAGGACTGCTTGGCCCACCCAGTCTATCCATTTCCCTACCTAATGGATAAGCTGCAGATCCTAGCTAACCAACAGCCTGCTTCTTCCAACCTCAACCCCCTAGAATTGCCTTATGTCTGTCCCATGCATTCTTGAATTCCACTGTTTTTGACTCCACAACCTCCTCAGGAAGGCTGTTCCATGAATCCATGACCCTCTCTGTGAAAAAATACTTCCTCACATTACCTCTGAGCCGTCCCCTCTCTAGCTTCAAATTGTGCCCCCTTGTTCTTGCACACTGTTTTTTCTGAAAGATGCTACCCTCTTGGACTTTGTTGATTCCGTTGAGGTATTTGAAAGTTTCTATCATGTCCCCCCCTCCCTCCTCTCCTCGAGGCTATACATATTAAGATCCTTAAGTCTCTCTTGATATGTCTTCTGGTGCAGACCTGCACCATTTTGGTGCCCTCCTCTGGACCGCCTCCATCCTGTCTATGTCTTTCTGCGGAGATTGGGTCTCCAGAACTGCACACAGTACTCCAGATGGGGTCTCACCAGCTGTCTGTACAGAGGGATAACAACCTCCTGTTTTCTACTGGTGATGCCTCTCCCTATGCATCCCAGTATCCCACCAACCCTACTTACTGCCTCCATTGCTTGCTCACCTTTAGGTCATCTGATATGACTACCCCCAGGTCCCTTTCCATTTTGTTGTTGTTAGTATCTCACCCCATTGTGTACTCTTCCCCTGGGTTTTCTTTTTCCCAGGTGCATTACTTTGCACTTCTTAGCACTGAATCTAAGCTGCCATACATTTGACCATTCCTCCAACCTTGTGAAGTCCTTCTCATCCTTTCCACCCCACCTTGTGTATCAACTCTGTTGCAGATCTTCGTGTCATCTGCAAAGAGACATACTTCCAGTCCCTCTGCAATGTCGCTTATGAAGACATTAAAGAGGAACGGTCCTAGTACTGAACCCTGCGGTACCCCACTGGTAACCCCCCTTTCTTCAGGGTGAACTCCATTTACTATTACCCTTTGTGTCCTGTTCTCTATCCAATTTTTTACCCAGGCTACCATCTTGGGACCCACTCTGAGGCTGACCAACTTACATATTAATCTTTTGTGTGGGACTGTGTCAAATGCCTTGCAAAAGTCTAGGTAGGCCATGTCTACAGCCCCTCTCTGATCTAATACTTTGGTCACCCAGTCAAAGAAATCTATTAGATTCATCTGACATGACCTTCCTGCTGTAAATCTACGCTGCCTTGGGTCCTGTGTTCCTCTGGCCCCTAGGTACTCAACAATTCTTTCCTTCAGAAGTGATTCCATCATTTTCCCAATTACTGAGGTTAAACTAACAGGTCTATAGTTTCCTGCTTCTGCCCTGCTCCCACTTTTGTGAAGTGGAATCACATCTACCCTCCTCCAGTCTTCAGGTACCACCCCATCCTCCCATGATTTATTAAAGAGGGTAGTCAGTGGTGTCAGTAGTTCTACTCTTAGTTCTTTTAGTATTCTGGGATGAATCCCATCAGGCCCTATTGCTTTGTCCACCTTCAGTTTTAAGAGTTCCTTCAGAACCCTTTCTTCTGTGAAAGGGCTAGTACCAACCCCCCATATCCAGCGTGTTTCTATTGTTTGGTTTAGGTACCTCCCCCCTCTTCATTTGTGAATACTGAGCAAAAGTATTTGTTTAGTATCTCTGCTTTTTCACAGTCACCCTCTGCCCACTCCCTCCCCTTTATTAAGCCTCACTATCCCTCCCTTGGTCTTTCTTCGCTCCCTGATGTACCTATAAAAGGTTTTATCCCCCTTCTTAACTGAGTTGGCAATCTTTTCCTCGGTTTGGGCCTTTGCTGTTCTGACTGCCTTTCCTGCTTCCTTTTGCTTTAACTGATACAATTCTCTGTCCTGCTCCTTCTGTGATGCCTTGTACTTCCTGAATGTTCTCTTTTTCTCCCCAACCTTCCCTGCCACCTCAGTTGAGAACCATAGTGGTTTCTTACATCATTTTGTTTTATTTGCTTCACACAAAGGCTTGTTGCCTCTGTGATGGCAGTTTTGATTATTCTCCATTGTTCTTCCACCCCACCTTCCTGCCCATTTGCTAGTTCATTCTTTAGGCACTCACCCATTTTGGCACAGTCCGCTCTCCTGAAGTCCAGTACCTTTGCCTTTGTATGGCTTGACTCTACTGCTGTGTTTATCGTGAAACATACTGTTCGATGGTCACTAGTTCCCAGATCGCTACCCACTTCTAAATCTGTGATCCTCTCACCATCTCAATTTGAAAGTACCAGGTCTAAGATTGCTCCCTCTCGAGTGGGTTCCGTTACTAGCTGTCTAAGACATGCCCCCTGTAGGGCATCTAAAATGACTCCACTCTAAGAAGTGGCTGCTGCAAATGCACTCCAGATCCTATCTCTCCTTTTTCTACCATTCTAAGGATACTTTCCATCATTTCCTTGTCCATTTCCTCCCCCTGAGATGGGGGTCTGTATATAACCCCTGTGCAGATTGTGGTGCCATTGCCTGTCTCCAAATTGACCCACAGTGCTTCCTCTCCTCCATGCTTACCCTTTTGTTCTGTTGCTTTGATGTCATCCCTTATGTAGAGAGCTACTCTGCCTCCTCCACTGCCTGCCATTTCCCCAACATCCAACAGAAGCACCTCGACTGCAGAGGGTAGTTGGTCCAGGAGGTTGGCAGGTGGTTAGGAGGGGCAAATCTGGTGCCCCATCACTCGGTGCTCTCCAACATATCACCTCCACAAACCATATAAAAACTACAAACAGGTATCTGCCTCTATCTCCAAAATCAAACAAAGTGGCAGAGGACACTGCACAGCAGGACAAAACAGTACAGGAGATAGCACAACAAAACTTACCCAAAACAGGAACCAAAACAAAAAAGCAAAATGAAAAGCCAAAAAACTTCTGATCATAGGAGACTCCATGATTCAGGGAGTTGATACATATCTCCAGCCTGGGATAATGATCAGATGTCTGCCAGGTACATCAGCGTGGAGAGACACTGACCACATTGCTAAAATGTTTCAGGAAGCGGAAGAAAACATTGACATCTTGGTACCCATAGGGACTAATGATCTCGCCAGCCGGTCAGTTGTGGAGACCAAGGAACACCTGACCAGGCTGGGTAACAAACTATCATCCATTTCATCCGGCATCTCCTTCTCTGAGAACCTGCCAGTCTGGGAGAGGGGGCAGATGGACAGAAGGTCAGAGAAGGGGAGATAGGGGAACTAAACATGTGGCTCAAGGGCTGGTGCCAGGACAAAGGACACAAATTTGTAGGAAACTGGCAGCAGTTTTGGGAGTGAAAGTTCTTTAAATTTGATGGACTGCATCTGACTAAGGAGGGAGTCAGTGCATTGGGGCAGAAGTTTGATGTCTTTGCAGAATATTTAAACTAGCAAACGGGGAGAGGGGTGCAGAACCCCATACATCAAATGGGAAGAACAACCCTCCCCCCCTCAGCTAGTGGTCAAACAGGAGTTCAGCATGTTTGTAGTTCATTTGCATCACCAGGTAAAGAAAATGGTCCGGCTCCCTATACGACACACAGAGGAAATGCCGGACCTCACCCAACAACTGACACACCAAATTCTGGCCAATGGAAAATCATGTACACAAATGCTCACAGTCTGGGAAACAAGATCCCAGACCTGCAGGCAATAATGTCAGAGGCTAAACTGGACATAGTAGCCATTAGCGAGACATGGTTTACCAGTAACCACACTTGGGAGATTTCAGTACCTGGCTATGTACTGTTCAGAAGAGACTGAGGTGCAAAAAGGGAGGGGTGGAGTGGCCCTTTATGTCGATGAAAATATCAAAGCTACAGAAATTCAGAATACATATAAGGAGCCAGAAGAACTGTGGGTCACTATGGAAACAGGAAATGGGACAGCCATAAGAACTGGGGTTGTCTACAGGCCTCCAGACCAGGGGGAGGACATAGACATGTTACTGTTAGAAGATATACAAAACATGACAGCTAAAGGTGAGGTTCTGATAATGGGAGACTTCAACATGCCAGATACAGATTGGTCAATATTAGCAGGGACATTTGCCAGAACTAGACACATGGTGGATTCCCTGCAGGGGGAGGGCTTCAAACAACTGGTACAACAACCCACAAGAGACAGGGCTATCCTAGATCTAGTACTGACTAACAGGGAACGGATCACAGATTTCCAGGTAGAAGGTCACCTGGGTGCCAGTGACCATCACATGGTATGGTTTAATTTGGCCACTAGAACAAAATCATCCCATTCCAAGGCAAAAATATGGGACTTCAGAAGAGCTGACTTTGATAAGATAGCCAACAGAGTTAAGCTAGCCCTGGCAAAAAGAAATACAGGTGAAGGGGTACAGGCAAAGTGGGCAAGCATTAAAGACGCAATACTTGAAGCAACATCCCATTGTGTTAGTGAGAAAAGGAAGTGCAAAAGAAGAAGGACATCACTTTGGTTCTCAAACACAGTAGCAGAAAAGGTCAGAACCAAAAGGCTGGCCTTCAGGAAATATAAGGGAACACAGCAGGATGAAGATAGGGAGGCATACCAAACTTCCTTAAGGGAAGTAGGGAAGGCACTAAGGCAGGCAGAGGCCCAAACTGAGGAAACACCAGCACAAATAGTAAAAGAAGGTGACAAGACTTTCTATAGATACCTTAGTGAAAGGAGAAAGTCCAGAGGAGGTATTGCTAAGATCAAAGGGGATAAGGGGGCGTGTGAGGAGAGGACCATGTAAAAGCATCTATCCTAAATAGATACTTGTGCTCAGTATTTACTGAACAGAAGGTAGGGCAGGGCCCACAGCTCAGCACCATGGACACAGGGAGGAGGGAGGTGTGCACTAGTCCCTTCACAAAAGAAACGGTCCTACAAGAGCTCGATAAGCTCAGGGTGGACAAGGCAATGGGACCTGATGGCATACATCCCAGGGTACTAAAGGAGCTAAGGGTGGAACTAGCAGAGCCATTATTAGAACTGTTTAGTGAGTCTCTGCGCACAAGAGAGGTCCCAGAAGAATGAAGAAGGGCTCATGTGATCCTGCTCCACAAGAGTGGTAACAGGGAGGAGGCAGGGAACTACAGACCAGTCAGTCTTACCTCAGTAGTGGGCAAGATTATGGAGACACTCCTTAAGGAAAGGATAGTGCAACACCTGGAATCCATAGGACACCAGGATCCAAGACAGCATGGGTTTACAAAAAGGAATGTCCTGTCAAACTAATTTCATAGATTTCTTTGACAGGGTAACCAGAGTGGTGGACCAAGGTGGAGCAGTTGATGCTGCCTACCTTGACTTCAGCAAACCTTTCGATACTGTTCCACATAGAAGATTGATTAATAAGCTGGGTAGGCTCGGGGTGGGTCAGACGTTGGTCAACTGAGTGGCAAACTGGTTGACGGACAGAAAACAGAGACTGGTGGTAAATGGTATACAGTCAGTAGAGATGCAAGTCACAAGTGGGGTACCTCAGGGATCAGTCCTGGGGACAGTCCTCTCTTCAATATCTTCATCGGTGACATTGCAGATGGACTGGAGGATAAGTTTTATCTGTTTGCAGATGACACCAAGATCTGCAACAGAGAAGATGATCCAGATTGGGTGGACAGAATGAGAAGAGATCTGGATAAACTAGCAAATTGGTCGAAAGAGTGGCAACTAGGGTTTAACGCAAAGAAGTGCAAGATCATGCACATAGGGAAGAGAAACCCTGAAGCTACCAATAGGCTGGGAGAGGAGTTGCTGGCAGTCACAAGGGAAGAAAGAGACTTGGGCATCATCATCACTGATGATCTGAAATCATCCAAGCAGATCTCTAAAGCAGTAGGTAAGGCTAGAGGGATGTTGGAGTGTATTAGTAGGGGTATCACAAGTCGGAAGAGGGAGGTAATAATCCCTCTTTACAAGACACTGGTTAGGCCCCATCTGGAGTACTGCATGCAGTACTGGAGGCCACACCTTCACAAGGACATTAATCAAACTGAGGCAGTCTAGAGACGGACAACCAAAATGGTGCAGTGACTGCATCAGAAAACATATGAGGACAGATTAACTGAGCTCAATATGTATACCCTAGAGCAAAGGAGGGAGAGAGGTGATACAATTGAAACATTCAAACACTTTAGGGCATTAACAAGGTGAAAGAGTCTAAGATGTTTCAATATAAGAAAAATAGCAGGACAAGAGGACACAGCATGAGATTAGAGGGAGACCGATTAAGGGGTAATGTGAGGAAGTTCTTTTTCACAGAAAGGGTAGTGGATGCATGGAACGGCCTACTGCAGGAAGTGGTGGATATGAATACAGTGCACGGCTTCAAACAGGCATGGGATAGGCATAAGGAAGCAATACAGATGAGTATGAATAGATAGGCCATTAACAGAGCAAAGGCCAATGGCACATTTATAAGGTAGAAAAAGAAATGGGCAGACTGGATGGGCCTTGTGGTCCTTATCTGCTGTCGACTTCTATGTTTCTATGTTCCTCTTTTACCCTCCTTGTTCCACCTGTAGATGGTGTATCAGCACGCCCAGAGCTGGGCATAAAGGCAAAGCTACCAGTGAAACTGACTCTCGCTACAATGCAAGCGTTCCTACAAGAATTCCTGGCTGCCACTAAAGAATCACTGGATTTTATTCAGCACTCTCTGGGGGGATATAAATAAAAGATGTCAGACAATTTAATCCAAAATGAAAAAGATGGAGGAGGGGGTAGATGTAGCCAAAAAGAACACAAGTGCATAGAGAATCATGAGGGTAGAAGGGGCAGTTAATAACAGCCTTGCACAAAAACCTTCACACAATGGCTAAGATGAAGGAAATAGAAAATACTCTACTTCTAAAAAAAAAAATGAGAGTTTAATTGGTCTGCCAAGACAGTTTCCATACTCTCAGTTGAAAACAGAGGTGGAGAAGATTGACATTGACACTGTCTCCTGACAAGCCGGTGATTCTAGAGTCTGCTTTTAGACCTCAAGCTCGTAAGGACCCTATGAAAGATGACACAGAGGGTAATGGTTCTGGGGCAAGATATAGAATATGTACTTTTGCATCAATCTTAGAACATAACAAATTGCTTCAGCTAGCTGGAATGCAGAAGTGGTTCATTTACAAAGGGAATAAATTAAAGCCATTCCCCAACCTCTGCCTAGCTACTCAAAGATGTCGTAAATGTTTTTGAATATCAGAGCAGAGTTTAAGTGGGAGCGATTGCTGTACTTCAATCTCCTTCTAAGCTCCAAGTTGCATTTCAGGGCAAGGTTTATTATTTCTTTGACATTGATGCTGCTCGGCATTTTTTGATACAAAAATGTTGCCCTACCAGTGGATCTGGGTTCTGATTCTGAGAAGGAAGATGCTGCAGATAATACCCAATACCTCCAGTGGTAACCTGAAAGTAATGAACTGAGTGATTTGATATCATGGAGTTGACTGAACTGATCTTATAATTTGTTTGGCGTTTTCTGGCTTTTCATGCTTTTCTCCCCATACTGACTCCACATTCTTATGATCTTAAGGTGGTATCTGGGTAAATAGCCTATAACTTAATTATTGAGCTTTGTCTGAAAAGGATTAACTAACTTTCTGTTCAGAAAAATGTTTACAGGGATGTTTAAAGCTTGGAGCAAAAAAAAAGAAAAATTATCATGCTTTACTTAAATATATTGTGCTCTTAATCATTTTAATAACTCTATTATTTTCTTTTTGACTCCTTTAAAAATAATTTGTATGCTTAAGAAGATAAGTCTTAAACATTCATGTTAAGGAATATACTGTGTAGATTCTGTATCTCAAAATTTTGTTTTCTTTTTCTCTCTGAATAAAAGCAAAGTATAAAAATATTGTATACTGCTCTAACTAATGCATGAGTTTCCTATCTAATCTTACAGTAAGAGAGAGCAAGGTTAATCTCTAAGTGATAAGATAAACATTATATCTTAGCAATAATGTGCAGCAATGATTCAACCAGTTACATCAATAGAACTATATAATTAGTTAATTTCCATATGATAACTAAAATGATGGGACAGGTTATTTCAACAAATCTGATATTTGTGCCAGTCACAGGAAGGGATCTCATATTGCTTGAAATCTGTCTTATAGTTTGCCAGGTGAGCCCGCCTGTCGTATTCAAACACTTTGAAAAGACAACCCGTCCAATCTGTAACCTTAAGGGAGGATCCAGTTCTCCATCTCAGCAATATTTGTCTTTTCTCTTCCAGAGGTGCTGGTAAGAACCATACCCTCTGATTGTTCAGTACCCCTCAGATGGCTGGCAAGACTCCCTGAATTCACTGGTGTTGTTTGGGCCATAAGGATCGCTCTGTCATTCACTCACAGAACTATATAACCTTGCTTCAGTAGTTTGTAAGTTTCAGGCACGTCCAAAGTACTGTATGTGAATTAAAGTGCCTTCCTGTTGAAGGCATCTCCAGCAAGTGTCTGTGGGTATAAGGTTATTTTTTATTAAGTTGCTCTGGAGGATGGTACCACTGGTAGAGATTTTTTTTTCTGGATTTATTGATAGCACATATCTTGGAGGCCTATATATGCTATTTCCATTAAAGCATCCCAAGTATCTGTTGGGATAGAGATTTGTAGTCCATACTCCCATTTTAGTATAGGTACATTAGGGATTAGGGAGTGAAGAAAGACTAGGGGACGAATAGTAAGGTTTAATAAAGGGAAGGGGGTGGGCAGAGGGTGACAGTAACAAAGCAGAGATACTGAATGGATACTTCTGCTCAGTATTCACAAAAGAAGAGGAGGGGGAGGTATCTAAACCAAATAATAAAAGCACACTGAATAGTGGGGTCCATACCAGTTCATTCGCAGAAGAAAGGGTCCTGAAAGAACTCCTAAAACTGAAGGTGGACAAAGCAATGGGGTCTGATGGGATTCACCCCAGAATTCTAAAAGAAATAAGAGGAGAATTAGTGGCACCACTGACTACCCTGTTTAACAGATCATGGGAGGAGGGTGTGGTACCTGGGGACTGGAGGAGGCGGATGTGATTCCCCTTCTCAAAAGTGGGAGCAAGGCAGAGGCAGGAAACTACAGACCTGTTATTGACCTCAGTGGTAGGGAAAATGATGAAAACACTTCTGAAAGAAATAATTGTTGAGTACCTAGAGGCCAGCGGGGCACAGGACCCAAGGCAGCATGGATTCACAGTGGGAAGGTCATGCCAGATGAATCTAATAGATTTCTTTGACTGGGTGACCAAAGTAGTAGACCAGGGAGGGGCTACGAACATGGCCTACCTAGACTTTAGCAAGGCATTTGACACTGTCCCACACAAAAGATTAATAAGCCAGCCAGCCTGGGAGTGGGTCCCAGGCTGATAACCTGGGCAAAAAATTGGCTGGACAACAGGATGCAGAGGGTAATAGTAAACGGAGTCCACTATGAAGAAAGGGGGGTTACTAGTAGGGTACTGTAGGGTTCGGTACTGATACTGGTCCTCTTTAATGTCTTTTATAGGTGACATTGCAGAGGGACTGGAAGGAAAAGTATGCCTCTTTGCAGACAACACAAAGATTTGCAACAGGGTTGATACACAAGGGGGCAAGGAGGTGGAAGGGATGAGAAGAGACTTGGCAAGGCTGGAGGAATGGTCAAAAGTATGGTAGCTTAGATTCAATGCAAAGAAGTGCAAAGTAATGCACCTGGAAAACAAAAACCCAAGGGAAGAGTACATGGGGGGATATTAACAACAACAAAAATGGAAAGGGACCGGGGGGGTAGTCATATCAGATGACCTAAAGGTAGGCAAGCAATGTGAGAAGGCAGTAAAGAGGGCTAGAGAGATACAGGGATGCATAGGGAGAGGCATCACCAGTAGAAAACAGGAAGTTGTTATCCCTCTATACAGACAGTTGGTGACACCCCATCTGCAGTACTGTGTGCAGCTCTGGAGATCCCATCTCTGCAATGACATAGACAGGATGGAGGCAGTCCAGAGGAGGGCAACTAAAATGGTGTAGGGTGTGCACCAGAAGTCATACAAAGAGAGACTAGAAAAGCTTAATATGTATCCCCTCGAGGAAAGGAGGGAGTTGGGGTACATGGTAGAAACTTTTAAGTACCTTAAAGTAATCAACAAAGTCCAAGAGGGTAGCATCTTTCAGAAAAAGAGATGTGCAAGAACAAGGGGACACAATTTGAAGATGGGGGGGGGACGACTCAGGGGCAATGTGAGGATGTTTTTTTTCATGGAGAGGGTAGTGGACACATGGAATGGCCTTCCTGAGGAGGTTGTGGGGTCAAAAACAGTGGGGTAATTTAAGAATGTATGGGACAGACATAAGGCAATTTTAGTGGGAGGTAGGAGGAAGTAGGCTGTTGGTAAAACTAGGATCTGCAGCTTATCCGATAAGTAGGGAAATGGGCAGACTGGGTGGTCCAAGTGGTCCTTATCTGCTGTCAAAGTCTATGTTTCTATGTTAGTTTGCAGTTGTGCTATGTGGGAGTATAGGGACAGAGGAGGAAATCATAAATCTTCTTGAATCTTCTGGGGATCTGTAGCCAACTAGTCAGTAGGACTGGCAGGTTGGCCATTTCATCTGCTGGTGCTTGGGCCTGCCTGTCCTTCACTGCCATTTGCAGCTGAGATACCTCCAAAAGCCTGCTTTGGGAAGGTAGAATTTTGCAGGGAGGTTAGGAAAGGACTCTAAACATAAAAACAAGTCATGTTGGAATTAGAGGTAAAGAAGTTGATACAAACAAATGCAGTGGAAAAAGTCCTCCGTCCCCCGTCACAGTGGTGGAAGGAACTTTAGCCAAGGTACTGCCTGTCCCACAAGAAAATTGGGGAGTGGTGACCCATTGTAGGCCCGAGATATCTGAACAAACACCTAAAAAAGGAAAAGTTCTAGATGGTAACACTGGGATTAGAAATCCCATCTCTGCAACAAGGAGACTGGTTGGGGCCACCAGATCTGAAAGATGCCGATTTTCACATCCCAGTCATGTCCACTCATAAAAATATCTCAGATTCAGGGTAGGGAGCTGTCACTATCAGTTTAACTCCAAGCAGCAGGTGGCTGCAAAAATGGCTATGTACTATTTGATGAACTATCTGAGTGTCTGGTTATGTGTTTGTACTGTTTGTTAGTTTATTGTATTAGTATTTTATACTTTGAAAAGGTATGATTTTAGTCGTATTCACTTGATACCAATATGTAATGTATACGACTATATCAATTTGTGAATGTGCATGCTGGTACTGTCCTGTGTTGTTAACACCAACAAAAAATTTCAATTAAATAAAAAACCTTAAAGTTTCCAGAAAACCAGCAACAAGGAAAACGTACTCCTTGAAGTGGAACAGATTCTCACTGTGGTGCTCCTCTAGGCAGCTCAGACCACTTCAGGCAGACATTCCCACAATCCTGGACTACCTAGACCACCTTCAGTCCCTTGGTCTCAGGCCTTTAACCCTGAAAGTACATTTGGCAGCAGTGTGAGCCTGTGTTTCAGCTGGCAAGGACAGGTCCGTGCCCTCATGATCCATTTTCAAAAAGTTCTTTAAAGGCCTTCTTCACTTGTACTCTACAGTCATGGATCCAGTCCCACCATGGGACCTGAATGTATGCATTGCCCAGATCATGGAGGCTCCTTTTGAGCCCATGGCAACTGCTGATTTGAAGTATTTCACCTGGAAAGCAGTTTTTCTGGTTGCTATAACATCTGCCAGAAGGGTAAGTGAGCTACAAGCCCTCTGCAGAGATCCAAACTATATCATCTTCTACAGGGACAGGATAGTCCTAAGAACTAACAGAACATTCCTCCCTAAAGTGGTGTCTGAATTTCATCTGAACCAGTCAATTGCACTTTCAGAGTTCTTCACAGCAAAATTCAGTTCAGGAGACCAAAAACCTCCACAGTTTGGATGTTAAGAGAGCACCGAGCTATCATTTGGACCACACATAGGAGGTAAGGTCCACTAATACTCAATTTTTTGTCACCTATGTTGAAGTGGATAAAAGTAAACCAGCATCCAAGAGAACAGTTTATCATTGGATAGTCTCCTGCATACAGTTCTGTTATGGCAATGCTGGCAAGCTTCCACCTCAGGGCACACTCCACACGTGGCACCTCTGCCTCAGTGGTAGCATCAAGGGGTATTTCCTTACAGGAAATCTGTGAAGCAGCTACCTGGAAAACAGTACACAGCTTCACAAAGCACTGTTGTCTGACGTACAACCCAGAAGAGATGCCAGCTTTGGTATTGCTGTCCTGCAGAATCTTTTCCCTAAGTAGGTTCTATACTCAGTCTCCCAATGTACTGCTTTGTAGTCTGCAGCGGTTAAGCATAGTGAGGGATTCCTGGGGCTTGAAGAAAAAAGTACTCACTGGAGTAATGTTGTTTCTTCCAAGGAGTCTCTTACTGTGCTTAACAATTCCATCCCTAACTTCCCTAACAGAACCTGGAAAAGGTTCTAACAAGAATCCATTCTTTTCAGTTTGCTAGAGAACTGCTTGCTACAGTGTCTTACAACTGATACTCAGTGATCTCTTTTTAAATTTGTTCTGTTATATTTAAAGGTCTCCTAAGACTGAACTTTAAATAATTTATTTGGTAGTCATTTAGCTAGTTTAGTGGTCACTTCTCCCCTAGCTTCAGAAATAAATCTGATGTGAGAGAGCAGAGGGGAGTATAACCACTCAGCAGAGTTTTGAATTTCATTCTAAATCCCACAGCCTCCACTTGCATGCTGTGTGACCCTGAGCAAGTCACTTAACTTCCTTGTGCTCCCAGGTGCACCTATTAACAAGCTTTCAGCTTAGTGTCTCTCTCCTGGTTAAAAAAAAATGTAAGATTACATAATCAGCATAAAGTTCTAGGCTCCAAGGCAGCTCATTCCAGGGGAATGATTGCACTTGTTAAGCATAGTGAGGGATATCTTGGAAGAAACAACATTACTATGGTGAGTATTTTTTTTCTTCTCATCTCTTCAGCTGAGCCCAGGGATGACCTAAATCCAGACCCTGTTCTAGGGTCAACCATACAGGTGTCAGTGGTCCCAGATAACCCAACTACTTCAAATTCTGACTTATGTCAGCCACCTGTTGATATGTCCAGAGCCATAGCTGTGCCTAGCCAGGGACTGTTAGTTTCTAGAGACTAAATCAAAAGCTTCTTCCCTTCCCATAAGAATGATGCAAAACATTTTTCAAAGCACTGAAGTCTAGCTAAGAGTATAGGAACTGGGAGGCTGTTAAGCGTGAATAAGATTTTGAGAAAGACCATCATCTTATAGGCTGTTATTTTGCTGGGAAAGGTGAGGTGAAGTTTCTTCCATCTTGCAAAATCTGCCTCCAATGTAGCCCCTAGTGGATTGAGGTTATGATCTCTCCTCCCCTCTCACATTAAACTCTCTAAATCCCACCTAACCTTTAAACTGGGTCTCCGTGCCCACCTGACTGACTCTGATGGCTGCTCCTGTGCTGTAACTTGAGACCGACTCCCAGTAGCATTCCTTACCTACATGGCACTTACTGTTTCCCTCCATTGTATAAAATCTGCATGTTCCCACTCCCTCCACAAAATTGTTAATTAAAATTGTTATTTATTCTTTAGCGGTTGTCGTATGTCCTTAATTATTATTGTTGTATCATCCAGTGCAAGTAGCTAATGTAAGGGTATTTGTTTACTCTGTTTCCACAGAAATATGTCTTGCTTGTTCAGCAATCTACGAATTTGTTTTGTCCCCACTTCATGCTGCGCCATGAACAATTGTCTCTGATGTTTGTACCTTCTTTGTACCTTGCTCTCTCCTGATTGTACTCTCCGGGGTCGTGCCTGAATATAGGTAATACTCTTGTCTAGTGTACCTACCCGGTAAACAAAAAACAAATAAATAAATACATTTTATAGTAAGCCATATGCCTTGGTACTTCAGCTTGTGCCATTGTCAGCGAAGCCCTAGGTGGGTTAGTGTGGAATTCTGTCTTGCCGAGTTCAGAGGTAGTACCTCTGTTTTAGTCCAATTAACTTTAAGTACCAGCAAGATTTTTTTTTTTGCTTATTTTCTTTATATTACCTCATCGACTGGGGTGTGTGCCTATGGTTCCCCCTGTCCGGCACCGTCTCCTCAGTCCCCGCTCCAGCCACAGTCTGAGCTCTAACCCCCTTGCCCTACCATCCCCGGGCCACTTCACAGTGGGTACTTACCCCACACACTGCGGAAGACCTGGAGGCCAGGCTTGGGGGAAACTGACTTAAGTGCATCTGCTGTGGCACTGTCAGGACTGGCCTTCATGTGTGCGCTAGAGGATTTTTTGACCCTGAGATTGCTCCCCCTATGACGCGGGCATGCAATGACATCAGAGACGCTGCCGCGCACACTTCAGCACACTGCACGTCTGACATCGACCCACACTGTGACCACTGAGCCTGTACCAGCCCTCAGCCACCTCCAGGAGCCAGTACCTGAGCGGTCGTCCCCTCTCACCCTCCCCGGAGGAGGAGAGCAGTCCACGAGATACTCAATCCTCCTTCCGCCGGCCGATCCTCCGACACCCAAGATTGCTCCCGAGCCCTGGTCATCAGCATAGTAAGAGATAAGGTGCCAGTGCCTCAGCCCTCTACACCACCGGGCCGGCTTCCAACAAGATTTTAAAATTAGAAGCGCAATTAAACCTGGGCACACACTCACTCATATAAGGAAGAGACATCCAGATTTGAAAGGCTTAATTCCTTTATTACAAAATTCAGCAGCACCAACACCTCTGCCACACCAACAGGATAATACTCAACATTTCACGCAGACACAGTGCGCTTTGTCAAGAGATACATAACAATGAAACGCCATATACTTAAATAGTGTGTACATAATTAAGAACAGGTGCACCAATGAATGGGTGTTAATGGACACAACAAATTGCTTAGCCTATGTAATGATCATAATACAAACATTCACACGCAAGCATTTAATACACAATACGGTCATTTAATTTACATTTTAATTAATTTCAAAAAATGCTAAATAATGCTGTGAAATGCTAGAAAGCCCCACATCAATCTACAAATGCGGTGGTAATTCCACCCATTCATTGGTGCACCTGTTTTTAATTATGTACACACTATTTAAGTACATGGTGTTTCATTGTTATGTATCTCTTGACAAAGCGCAGTGCATCTACGTGAAACATTGAGTATTATCCTGGTGGTGTGGTGTAGGTGTTGGTGCTGCTGAATTTTGTAATCAAGGAATTACGCATTTCAAACCTGGGTGTCTCTTGGTTCTATGTGTGAGTGTGTGCTCAGGTTTAATTGTGCTTCTTGTTCTGAAGGGTTACCTGTGAGCACTACCTACTGACAGTGGCTCTGGTCCTTTCTTTTGTTAAAGATTTTAAAATTGTAGCTGGCCTATGGGCCTGAGGTTTGAGGCACTGGATGCCATACCTTGCGCCATGCCGGCAACCCAGGTTAGGGAGCGAGCTCGGGTCATTGGAGGAGGAGAGGATTGAACATCTGAACGACTGCTCTCCTCTCCTGGGAGGAAGTGGGGATGCAGATCCAGGGCTTTGATGACTCCCAGTGGTGAATGGAGGTATAGCAGCGCTTGGGATCCTTTCCAGGGGGATTGGCTGCAGTGGTGATCCTGTGTGTGTGTGTGTGTTGGAACGCGAATGCACACACTGGATGTATTGCATGTCCAAGCCGATGGGGGGACAGAAAAAGTGAAAATATCCCTGGCCCCTGGTAGGTGAAGGTAGGTCCAATGGTCAAACCCCACACCCAGTGTCGGGTCCTCCAAACTGCCTCCAGTGCTCCTTGCATTCCCTGATTGTTCCACTAGATTGTCAGATAGAGTTCCAGAGGAGTCAGTGGTCCCGCCTTGGGGAGCTTAGATCCAAGGAGGTCAAGTAATCAGAGGAGTGGAGAGGAGATGGGCCCACACTGGACATGTAAGGCTGGGGACTTCAGGTGGGTGGGATAAGGCTGAGCCATGTGATCACATTGCAAAGAGTCCAGGTGGCCAGAGATAGGGAGCATGAAGAAAGTGTACGAAAAAAAATGTGTTGAATAGCTAATGAGGCTGGCAGAGACTCTTCAGGGCTAGAGAGGGCAAAGAGCAGGTCATCAGTGAAGGCTAATGTTTTAACCTGAGCCTTCCCCCATTTTATGTCCTGGGATTGCTGGAATTTGCCAAGACAGGTTCCATTGCTATGAGAACTATCAGGGGGAAGAGGGGGCAGTCCTGTCTAGTGCCTCTCTTGAAGTCTACTGGTGAAGAGATAAGGCCGTTGGCAATAATATGTGCTCTGGGTGGGGAGTATGGAGTGGTACCCCATGGGATGTAACTAGGGCTTATTCCCATCTCTGCCATGATCTTGAAGAGATAGTCCCATTCTATGAAATCAAAGGTTTTTTCCATATCTATGCTAGCCAATATACTGGATGAGCTACTATAGGAGGCAGAACAGATTGCATGTAATGCTGCTCTAATGTTGTCCATTGTCATTCTTCCCTGGACAAAGCCTGTTTGATGGTTGTCAATTAGGAATGGAATTAGTGAGCCTAGACATCATGCTAGAATTCTGCTCAACAGTTTTACCATCCACATTAAGTAAAGAAATGGAACTGCAACTGGACACTAACTGTGGGTCTTTATTGGGTTTAGGCAAGAGTTTAATTACAGCTTCTGTCATTGACTGGGGCAGTTGTTCCGCAACTATTGCTTCATGAAAGGCGTTCCGCAATGGTTTAGTAACCTGAAGCTGGAATACCATACAGAATTCTGCCTCCAAGCCATCTAGGCCTGGTGATTTATTTTTCTGTAGGGCTTTAACGGTGGCTTGCAATTCTACAAGGGTAATTGGTGCATTCAGACTCTCTGCCTGAATGGCAGAAAGTTCGGGAAGCCAGAGCCCTTCCAGAAACATCCAGTGACTAGGCTAGGGGTCACCGCTCTAGCATGAATAAAGGGCAGAAAAGTGGCCATTATGTCTTTGGGATTAGTAGCAATGCCCCCTGATGGGGGACCTTAGTAAGGAGATGTAATTTGCCTTTTGTCACTGGACCATGTCATGCTTCTCGATTAGCTCTGTGAGTTTTGTGGACTCGCCGGTGTTGCAATCAGATGGTTTGAATCCTATCTCTCCGACAGGGTGCAGCGGGTGGTGATGAGGAATTTCTCCTCCTCCCCAATACCCCTGTCATGTGGAGTACCACAGGGCTCGAGCTTGTCACTGATGCTGTTGGTAGTGTACATGCTGCCCCTGGGAGAGATCATCCGGCAGTACAGCATGGAGTTTCACTGCTATGAAGATGACACCCAGCTGTATTTGTTATTTGCACCTAGAACATCCAGTGCTGTCGACGTGTTTAACAGCTGTCTGCCCAGAATCAATGACTGGATGGCTTTCAGTTGGCTGAGACTAAACACGGATAAGACGGAGGTGCTAGTGATCGAGCCAGGTCGCGGGTGTGATGGGTTGCCACCTGCAGCTAACACAGGTCTTTTCCTGGGGTTTGCTCCATTGGCGGTTTCCCAAAGGATGCAAAATCTGGGTGTGATCCTGGATAGCAGGCTGACCTTTTGAAGATCAGGTGTCATCTGTAGTCAAAAGTAGTTTCTACCACTTGTGGAACATCGCCAGGATTAAAGCCCCTCCTTCCGCCCGAGGGTCTGCCAATTCTGGTACACACTTTTGTTACCTTTAGGCTCGACTACTGCAACTCTCTGTATTTTGGAGTCATGGTAGGGACCCTCCGCAGACTGCAGCTGGTGCAGAACGTGGCAGTCCTGTTGCTGACGGGCCTGTCTCGGTCTAGTCATATAACCTTGGTTCTGTGTGCTCTACACTGGCTGCCTGTCAGGTGAAGGGTCCTTTTCAAGATGGGCTTGCTCATCTATGAGGCCCTATATGGACTGGGTCCTGGCTATTTGTCAGAGCTCCTGACTCCTGTGACCTCTGCTTGCTCCCTCTGCTCCTTTTCAAGAGATGATCTGGATGTTCCCAAGGTTCAGCTCAAAACTTCAGGTGACTTCTGAGCTGACCCTGTGGAACTCACTTCCATCTGCAGTCCAGGAGTCCCCCTTGGCTGAGGTATTCAAGCTGAGGCTGAAGGCCCACCTCTTTAGCCTGGCTTTTATGGATCGATTATCCCAGCCCAACCATCTTAGCTACCTGATGTTCATCTTAAAGTTGCTATTCTGAAATGAATTTATTCTGAAAAGTTTATTGCGTTTTTATTTATTGTTTCACCTTTGATATGTATTGTTAGGCACTCAGAGCCCTTGGGAATGGGCGCCCCGTAAATAAAATTTGCCTTGCCTTTTGCTGTATTCTGGTGCAGCAGGCCAGAAGGTGCCCTGCCTTCTTCTCCTGACTCCCAATACTTACATGAGGTCCTTAACTCTGATTTCTGGGCAGTTGTGTGGGTCAGATAATTTATTTTGTATTTAAGTTGCAGCATTTCCCATTGCAGGTGTGGTGCATGATTAGAGAGTTTATTGTATTCCTTTTCCTTATTTTCGAGGGAGTGTTCCAGGCTCTCTCTCTGTTTGCCTCGCTGCTTTGTTTTGTGTGTGGTATAACTGATTTATAATAACTTGATTATTCTCCCCCTAACATATACTTTAAAGGTGTCCCATAATAACACCCTGGTGACCTCCGAAGGGTCATTGCAGGTAAAAAATATATGTTTCTTTGAAAAGGCAAGTTGGGAAGTCCTTGCATGTTAGTAAGAAATTGTCCATCCACCACTGGGGAGTCTTAGAGAATGCCTGCCCTACTGATAAAGTAATGCTAGTGCAGGCATGATATAGTGTAACAATAATAATAATAATAATAAACTTTATTTTTAATGTGCCTTACAAATATCAAGGTGCAGTACACAGTTAAAATGGTTTAAAAACAATACAACATCATTATAAAAACATAGAAAACAATTATAGTCTGTCATCTTCAGCACCATCACCATAAGCCTTATTCCATAAGTATGTTTTCAATGCTTGTTTAAAGCCCCCCACAGTCATGCACTCCTTAATCCAACGGGGTAGAGAATTCCAGAGGGTTGGTGCCATGAACATAAAAGCCCGGGCCCCAGAAGATTTTAAAAACACCCTCGGAATCTCTAGCAACCCCTTGTTGGCTGAGCGTAGCTGTCGCTCTGGGAGGTAAGGGACCAGAAGCTCTTTCAGGTAGTCAGGGCCCAGTCCGTGTAGGGCTTTATAAGTCAGTAATCCAACTTTGAAGGTGATCCGCCACTGAACTGGCAGCCAGTGCAGCTCCCGCAGCACTGGTGTGATGTGGGAAGATCGAGGAGTCCCCATCAACAACCAGGCTGCGGAATTCTGTACCAGCTGCAAGCGGCGGATATCAACCCCTAGAAGCCCAAAGTAAAGGGAGTTGCAGTAATCTAAACGTGAGGTCACAAAGGCATAGATCAATGTAAGCAGGTCCCCGGACGGAACAAGGTGTTTGATCCTAGCGATGTTCCTCAGATGATAAAAGGATAACTTAATGACAGCCGACACCTGCAAACGTAGTGTCAACCCATCATCAAGAATCACCCCTAGGTCTCACAGATAGGGAGCTTGGCGTCCCCAAGGAGTAAACCTATGGATTGATTTGCTCCCCACCCCCCTATCCGGCGACCTGGATCCACAACCATCACCTCTGTCTTCCCAGGGTTCAACTTCAACTAGCTGGACTTCACCCAACCTTGGATTTTGACGAGGCAGTTATTAAATACTGAGAGCACTCCATCCTGGTCTGGTGCGAAAGACAGGTAGAGCTGGGTATCATCAGCATAGCAATGAAACTTCAGCCCATACCATCTTACAATGTCTCTGAGGGGAAGCATATACACCACAAACAACATGGGAGACAGCACTGAGCCCTGGGGCACCCCACAAGACAGAGAGATAGGGTCGGAGGAAAAAAACCCCGATACTACCCTCTGAGTTCTGTCAGTGAGAAATGAAGTAAACCATCTATGGACCAAACCAGTGAGCCCACAGATGAATCTCAGGCAGTCAAGTAGAACCCCATGGTAAACGGTCCTACAGAGGCCTGCTGTACATCCTTCAAGACCTGGCTGGGAACAAGAAAGAAGTCTAGCCAACTACTTGTGTTGTGTGGCACTGAGTGAAAAGTGAAGTCTCTGCCAGTTGGGTGGAGACTTTTCCAGGGGTCTACCAGTTTGAATTCCTCTGCCAGCGCATGTCGTATTGTCCTGGCTTTTGCGGGGAGTACAGAGTGTCCTCTGAGACAGTCCAAAAGGGGGTCCCATACCACATTATAATCTTTCTCCTATCATCAGGTAGTCCCCCTCCTCCTGTATTTTGGCTATTGCATTGGCTAGTTCTTGGGAGAAAAGGAGGACAAGTCCTGACTAGGCCCATAAACATTGACTAGGAGTAAGGTCTGCGAGCTAATAAGAGCTCTGGCCAAAACCCATTGGCCCTCTGTGGCGGGGACTGATTAAGAACTTGTGCCTTAAGATTTTCATTTTGTTTTAATTTCATTTATTACACTGGAAAACCTTAATGGGCATGGATCCCTTTTCATAAGTGCCCAGTACATCACAAAGGAGCAGTGCAGGTGAACAGAATACAAATATGTCAGAAACAGTTACAAGAGAATTGAGACAATAGATACTGTGAACAAGCTGTTTTATAACTGGGAATGGAAGTCAGACCAGTTAAGCAGAAATTCAACTTGTGCCAGCATGTGGCTCTGTAGTTCAGATATCTCAAACCGAGGTTGCTATTCATCCTTGGAGTATAAAAAGCATGACCATTAGGTGATCTTGTGGTCCTGTTCTTAACCAGTTCTGGAAAGATTTGCAGGATACTTTGAGGGGCAAGTCCTAATGCTACCTTCTGTAGAAAGACCAGAGCAAGGAGTTTTATGCACTGGTCCAGTGAGGGAGATGAGGTAGTGGAGAGAAGGCGACAAGTGATGTGTACAGCAGAGAAGGCTGGTTTGAAATCTGCAAAGTTCTAGAGTACCTTAACCCTGGACAATACTGATTCACTGACAGAGGACTATATGATCAGTCCATATTCAATCAGCGGAAAGAGTAGGTCGTTAGATAGAATTTTCCTTGACTCAGCTGTGAGGCAGTTTTTAACTCTCTATAACATACCTAGTATGAGATTCAAAGGAAAGGGAGTTGTCAAGGATGATGCCTAAGTACCGAAATTAATTAACGGTTTCTGTTTGTAGGTCTGTGGAGTCCAACAGGATTAGAGAGTTGTGGACAGATTTGTGGGGGCCTGAGAACAGCATAGCCTTTTTTTTTTTATTGAAGACCTACTTGCGTTGAGTGAACCAACTCTTCAGAAAGGAGAGGTCAGATTGCAGGGTCTGGTTTATGCTGCTCATATTGGTTGCTTCCCAGAACATGATGGCATCATCAGCATAGAGGGCCATGCCAGAGAGGGGGATAGTTACTCCCCTCAGTTTTTCTGAGAATGAGCTCCCTATAACCTTACCCACACAATCTCGTGCTAGTTTTTTCAGTTTTTGCTTCAAGAAGAGTCTTCTGAAAGATGGTTATGTCACACCTGTCCTTCTTTAGGTGGGTGGGTATCTGTTTACATTTGATGGGAGAATTTATGCCCTGGATGTTTCATGAACTTATCTGAATTAAATTAAATGCCATAAGATATGTTGTCATATATTAGCATTTGAGTGGAGTTTATTCATGTATGACTATGTAGTAAGGGGTTACATTTTTTTTGTTGATTGATACAACGGTGAGAACCAACCTTTAACCGCCAGCTGTATGTGTGACAGTTGTAGCTTTCTATTGCCTGCAGGGTATAGGGAACCATCCTGCCAGCCAAGTACTGAAGTCTTTTCAACCCAACATAGCTGGGATCCATAACTAGAAAATATGCCCCAGAGCTTGCATAGAACAGGTGCTAAGAGGTGTAACCAGGTGCTTGGGACACCCTATAAACAGGGTGTTGGCACTGCTATTGCCCTGGGTGACTGGGCATTTATAACTCTTGTAAGTAAAAATACAAAGTAAGACAAACAAATCATAACAACAATTAACTTACAAAAGAACATTCCTGTATACCACTAATGTTAACTACCTTCTTGGTAATGGCCACCAGATAAACAGTGGGGAAGGAAATAGCCAATTCTCTGCACTTTCTATTGGACTCTGAACGCAATAACCTACAACTTCTGTCTGACTGTACTCTTCCCCTTGGGGGGAAAAATGAAACAAGGGGCGTCTGCTTGCAAGTTTGCTTTGTAGTGCTGGAACAAGGCTTTAGGATAAAGCTGCATCCATTTTTGCCCTTAGAGGGCTGTGTTGTGTAACCATGGTGGGGACTGCTCTACTGAAACAATGTATTTGCACACTCGAATGGGGGGGACCCCTTATGAGCTGTCATTAGTTACAGGTGAAGACTCCAGCAACCCATGCAGTACATAGAAACTACTAGAGGTGGAGACTGCTAGAGAGGATGTGGCCAACACTTCTGCTACCCATGGCTACATTTTCTGGTACTGCCCAATATTACAACCCTTCTTTTAACTGCACTAGGTACAGAGATTACTGAGATCTTTAGTAATCCTATGCCTCTAACAACTGATGTTTTCCTTTTCTCCAAGTTTGAAGGTATTTGAAAATCAGTGCCTACAAGAACTTTATTAAGCATTTTCCTTTTGGCTGTGAAAAAAGTAATCATAAAAAATTGGCTCTCCCCTAGACTCCCTACAATCTCAATGTGGCAAGATATAGTCATAGGAATTTATAAAATGGAGAAATTAACTGTGTAAACTAACCATTGGTTCAACCAGTGGGCTTGCAGAGTATACTATAAGCTGTCATTGACGATTCAGTTGGCGTGCAGCCGTGGAGGTGTGCGGAGGGCTGTGCTGCTTTCCGACCTTCGGCCATGCTGGGGTGGGGACAGTGGGGTGATATGTGCTTACTGGAGTGGGTGGGGGCTTGGGGGACCACTGCACTATGGAAAATAATTCATTTCATTTATGGGTGAGAATTCATGAGATTGGGGACTGGGGAGGGACCCTACATGAAAGAAAATATTTATTTTTATTACCGGGTTGGATTTCATTTGATCAGGGACCAGGGTGAGGTCGCTACACTATGGAAAATTATTATTTTTATTACTGGGTGGGATTCATGTGATCAGGGACTGGGTACACTATGAAAAATAATGATTTTTATTACCGGGTAGGATTCATGTGATCGAGGACTGGGGTGTGACTGCTACAGTATGGAAAATGATTATTTTTATTACCAGGTAGGATTCCTGTGATCGGTGGGATTCTTGTGATTGGGGACTGGGGGAGGGACTGCTACACTATGGAATATAATTCTTTTGATTTATGGGACGGAATTCATGAGATCGGGGACCGGGGAGGAACCCTACACTATGGGAAATAATTCATTTGATTTACAAGTGGGAATTCATGAGATTGGGGACTGGAGAGGGACCCTACACTAAAGAAAGTATTTATTTTCATTACTGTGTGGGATTTCATGTGATCGGGGACTGGAGTGGGGCCGTGACACTATGGAAAATTATTATTTTTATTACCGGGTGGAATTCATGTGATTGGGGACCGGGGTGGGACCGCTACACTATGGAATATAATTCTTTTGATTTATGGGTGGGAATTCATGAGATTGGGGACCGGGGAGGGACCCTACACTATGGACATTTATTTATTTTTTTATCATCAGGTGTGCGATCGGGGACTAGAGTGGGACCCTACACTATGGAAAATGATTTTTTTTTATTATCGGGAGGGGAAACGGGGTGGGACCCTACACTATGGAAATATATTTTCTTTACTGTTGGGTCCACGATCGGGTTGGGGGAGGGCACCACTACACTTTAGGGGAATGCAGTTGTGTGGGGCTTGGGCTGCGGAGGGCTGTGCATCGCCACACTAATGGCATGCAAATGAGTCCATAATGGGCATGTTAATGGCCACTAGCACCTAGCACCTTGCCTAATGGGCTCATTTGCATGCCCCCTTTCATGAATGGCACTTTAGTGACTGAGGGCTATTGGTTGAGGGGCCATTTTCCTGGCTGGCTGTAGGGGCAGCACAACTGGGTATTCCACTGCTTTTCCTGGGTTAGCACTACCCCCGTCAGCTCCCTATTCACTGTTGGATAGCACACCATGCTATCTGACTGTGAATAGCTCCACTGCCCACCAGCCCAGCCGGGATGTGCAGCATAAACTTTTGCACCCACTTTGCATTCCCTTTGTGAATCCTGGCTCTAGTCTTCATCCATCTTCCAACACATCTAAAAGCAGGAACCCAGCTACAGTGAAGTACCACCAGGAGGAATTCACCTCACGCTTGCCTGAAGATGTCTGAGCCAAGAGCTGAAACCAGGTAACACAATTGTTTTAAGTCTGTGAGACCTTGCCAGACAATGCTCCCTAGAACTAATAGCCTAATGTGATGTCTATATTTTTGGCAAGTGAAAGGGACTTGAAGTAAGTGTTACCTGGGGGACAGAAGGCTAAGATTGGCAGAGAGGTGTGCACATAGCTATTGCTAATAACTGTTCAGATGTTACTATTTGGACTCTGCCTGTTGTCAAGTTTCATTCACTACTGAGGCCAGCTTACCACCAATATACAGCCTCATACATAGAAACATAGAACATAGAAGTTGACGGCAGATAAGGACCACAAGGCCCATCCAGTCTGCTCATTTCTTTTTCTACCTTATAAATGTGCCATTGGCCTTTGCTCTGTCAGTGGCCTCTCTATTCATAGTCATTTGTATTGCTCCCTTATGCCTATCCCATGCCTGTTTGAAGCCCTGCACTGTATTCATAGCCACCACTTCTTGGGGTAAGCCATTCCATGCATCCACCACCCTTTCTGTGAAAAAGAACTTCCTCACATTCCCCCTTAATCGGCCCCCCTCTAATCTCATGCTGTGTCCTCTTGTCCTGCTATTTTTCTTATATTTAAACATGTTAGACTCTTTCACCTTGTTAATGCCCTTAAGGTGTTTGAATGCCTCGATCATATCTCTCCCTCCTTTGCTCAAGCGTATACATATTGAGCTCTGTTAATCTGTCCTCATATGTCTTCTGATGCAGTCCCTGCACCATTTTGGTTGCCCTTCTCTGGACTGCCTCAATTTGGTTAACGTCCTTGTGAAGGTGTGGCCTCCAATACTGCACGCAGTACTCCAGATGGGGCCTAACCAGTGACTTGTAAGAGGGATTATTACCTCCCTCTTACGACTTGTGATACCCCTACTAATACACCCTAACACCTCCTTAGCCTACCTACTGCTTTAGAGGTCTGCTTGATGATTTCAGGTCATCAGTGATGATGATGCCCAAGTCTCTTTCTTCCTTTGTGACTGCTAGCAACTCCCTCCCAGCCTATAGGTGGCTTCAGGGTTTCTCTTCCCTATGTGCATGATTTTGCACTCTTTGCATTAAATCCCAGTTGCCACTCTTCTGACCATTTTGCTAGTTTATCCAGATTTCTTCTCATTCTGCCCACCCCATCTGGATCATCTACTCTGTTGCAGATCTTGGTGTCATCTGCAAACAGACAAGCCTTACCCTCTAGTCCATCTGCAAGGTCACTAATGAAGATGTTGAAGAGGACTGGCCCCAGGACTGATCCCTGAGGTACCCCACTTGTGACTTGCATCTCTTCTGACTGTATACCATTTACCACCACTCTCTGTTTTCTGCCCGTCAACCAGTTTGCCACCCAGTTGACCAACTTCTGACCCACCCCAAGCCTACCCAGCTTATTTATCAATACCAGCTTTGATTGATGTTTTGATTATCAAGAATAGGTGTATGAACTGTTTACATGCTGCTGCAAGCTGCAAAGAGATGAATTCAGCAGACCCTCCCCAAAGACTATTACTATCAAGGTTGTACTAATGTGTACATAAGGGTAACATCTACTTGCAGAAATACTTGCTAACTGCTTATATATTAATTTTTCTTTTTTTCCATTTCAAACCCATGTTGATTAAATAAAATGCCAAATGAATAATCAAATGTTCTTTTCTACTGAGTGATACACCATGGTTAATTGAAAACCTTTCTTGTCCAGCAAAACTCACAACGTTGTGGGATTCATATGAGGTCCCAAAACTGGAGTTAACTAATTCTGTCCTGGACAGTCATTTTGTGTCAGATTAAGCAATGGCTGGTTCGGACTTCATACAAAGCTATTGGAAGTAATGAGTTTTAGGTTTGCTCTTGAGCTAATATAAAATAAATCAGGTTGCCTCCCACACATTTGGCTACCAAGTTTGGGTTGGGGCATCTAAAACCAGGTCACTCCACTTACAGGACCACTCTTAAAGCCAGAGATCAGAAGTGTGGTCCCAGAGACAGTATTAACATACAAATAACATCACATCTCTACAATGCAGATAGCTGAGTATGGTGCATATTATGATTTCAAATGTATAGTCAGACTAAGGTCGGGGGATGGATGGGTAGATGAAGATGTGCTCAAAGAAGAAGTATTAAATGAATACTTCTGCTCCATCTTTACAAGGGAAAAGGACAGACCAGTGCCGCATGGGGGAGAAGGAGGGAGGGGCCTGGGGGGCTAAAGCAGTAATAAAGGTTGAAAGAGTGAGGGAGGGGCTGCTGGCACTGAAGATGGATGAATCCCTGGGACTAGACGGCATACACCCTAGGGTGCTGAAAGAGCTGGCAGAGGATATGGTGGGGCCATTGGCTGTTCTCTTCAATAGATCCCTGTAGTTGGGCATGGTGCTATTGGAATGGAGAATGGCTGATGTGGTGCCCCTCCACAAGAGCTGAACTTACAGATCAGGAAATACCAGAACAAAGAGTTAGGGAGGATCCAAAGGCTTTGAGAATGGATATGAGTGATGTGTGGAACAGGAGCAGTAGAGCTACATATGTCAGCTGCCAGGCAGAGTGCTGTTCCACACATCACACCTAATCAGTGGCGCTGGAACAGTTTTTATAGTGAAGGTGCTGAAAGCCATTTCAATTGGGACATGTGAAGTCTAAGGGTCGCAATGTCCCCAGAAGCTCTGAGGGTTTAGATGCTTTGTGGTAAGTTTTCAGAAAGCCAGTCATTCACAAACATAAGGGGGTGATCCCTCTCAATGTCCTTAGGCAGCACAATAATTCAGAAATTCGGGGCCCTGGCTTGGTTTTCCAAAGTTTCTAAGATGGCTTTCAAGTGCTGTGTTTCCTTCATAACCATGGCTGTTTATTTTTTTTTTTTGGTACAAAACATAAAAATAATCTATTATAAAAAAACAAAAGACTGTGAAGAACAAGCTGGATTAGACTGCGGGGAGGGGCAGGGTATGTTCACAAGAGTGGAGAATGGACACATCTCAGTGAGGGGGAATTTCAGGGACTGATACTGGGGATTGGGCACCCCAGTGTAGGTATACTGTCTGGTGGCACTGGGGTGGGCACCTTAGTGTTGCATGGTGTTGGGAGGGAAACTGACATTTCTTGGGGGAAGGAAAATACGTGGGACATTTGGGAAGGAGGAGGGAAGAAATGGCAGATGCTCCTGAGCTGGTAACCCTGATGGAAGATGAACAATTGGATATTGTGGCAGTCATGGAAACATGGTACATCGAGAACCATGACTGGGATGTCAACATACCAGGGTACACAATCTACAGAAGGGACAGGGAAGGTAAAAGAGGAGGTGGAGTAGCTCTATACATAAGGGAAGGGATCAAAGCTACAGAACTAAAAAGTAAAGGGGGAGGACAAGAGGCACTCTAGGTCACCTTGGAGACAGGGAATGGCATCACAATCCACACAGGGGTTGTATACAGACCCCAGTCTCAAGGGGAGGAAATGGACAACAAAATGATAGAGGACATTCTCAAAATGGCTGAAAAAGGGGAGATACTGTTGATGGGGGAACTGAATATGCCAGATGTTAACTGGATAACATGTACTGCAGCCACATCCAAGAGCGGGGTCATTCTTGATGCCCTGCAGGGGGCAGGCCTTAGACAGCTAGTGTTGGAACCCACTCGGGAGGGAGCAATACTAGACCTGGTACTCTCAAATGGAGAGAGGATCACAAATTTAGAAGTCAGTAGACATCTGGGAACAAGCGACCACTGCACAGTGTGCTTCACAATCACAACCATGGAGATAAGCCATACAAAAACAAGGATACTGGACTTTAGAAGAGCTGACTTTGGCAAAATGGGTGAATACCTGAAAAATGCACCAGCAAATTACCAAAAAGGAGGGGTAGAAGAACAATGGAGAAAAATCAAAACTGCCATCATAGAGGCAACAAGCTTTTGTGTGAAACAAATAAAGAAAACAAAGCGGAGTAAAAAACCACTATGGTTCTCAAAAGAGGTGGCAGGGAAGGTTAAAGAGAAAAAGGCTGCATTCAAAAAGTATAAGGAATCACAGAAGGAGCATGACAGGGAACTGTATCAATTAAAGCAGAAAGAAGTGGGGAAGGCGGTCAGACTAGCAAAGGCCCAAACCGAGGAAAAAATAGCCAACTCAGTTAAGAAGGGGGATAAAACCTTTTATAGGTACATTAGGGAGCATAGAAAGGTTAAGGAAGGGATAGTGAAGATTAATAAAGGAGAGGGGAGGTGGGCAGAGGGAGACAGTGAAAAGGCAGAGATACTGAATGAATACTTTTGCTCAGTATTCACAAAAGATGAGGAGTTACCTAAACCAGACAATAGAAGCACTCTGGGTAGAGGGGTTGACACCAGTCTATTCACAGAAGAAAGCGTCCTGAAAGAACTCCTAAAACTCAAGGTGGACAAAGCAATGGAGCCTGACGGGATTCACCCCAGAATCCTAAAAGAACTAAGGGAGGACCTAGTAACACCACTGACCACACTTTTTAACAGATCATGGCAGGATGGGGCAGTACCTGAGGACTGGAGGAGGGCAGATGTGATTCCCCTTCACAAAAGTGGGAGCAAGGCAGAAGCAGGAAACTACAGACCTGTAAGTTTGACCTCAGTGGTAGGGAAAATGATGGAATCACTTCTGAAAGAAAGAATTGTTGAGTACCTAGAGGCCAGCGGGACACAGGACCCAAAGCAGCATGGATTTACAGCAGGAAGGTCATGTCAGACGAATGTAATTGATTTCTTTGACTGGGTGACCAAAGTAATAGACCAGGGAGGGGCTGTGGATATGGCCTACCTAGACTTTAGCAAGGCATTTGACACAGTCCCGCACAAAAGATTAATAATCAAGTTAGCCAGCCTGGGAGTGGGTCCCAGGGTGGCAGCCTGAGTAGCAAACTGACTGCACAACAGGACACAGAAGGTAATAGTGAATGGAACACATTCCAAAGAAAGAGGGGTTACTAGTGGAGTACCTCAGGGCTCAGTATTGGGTCCAGTCCTCTTTAACATCTTTATAGGTGACATAGCAGAGGGTCTGGAGGGAAAGGTATGCCTCTTTGCAGATGACACAAAGATCTGTAACAGAGTTGATACACAAGGGGGGTAGAAAAGATGAGAAGGGACTTGGCAAGGTTGGAGGAATGGTCAGACATATGGCAACTTAGATTCAATACAAAGAAGTGCAAAGTAATGCACCTGGGAAACAAAAACCCAGGAGAAGAGTGCACAATAGCAGAGGAGGTACTAACAACAATAATGGAAAGGGACCTGGGGTAGTCATATCAGATGACCTAAAGGTGGGTAAGCAATGTGAAAAGTCAGCAAGGAGAGCCAGGGGGATACTGGGATGCATAGGAAGGGGCATCACAAGTAGAAAAAGGAAAGTGGTTATCCCTCTGTACAGACAGTTGGTAAGACCCCATCTGGAGTACTGTGTGCAGTTTTGGAGACCTCATCTACGCAAGGACATTGACAGGATGGAAGCAGTCCAGAGGAGGGCAACTAAAATGGTGCAGGGTCTACATCAGAAACCATATGAAGAGAGACTGAGAGAGCTTAATATATATACTCTTGCTGAAAGGAGGGACATGATAGAAACATTCAGGTACCTCAAGGGAATCAACAAAGTCCAGGAGGGTAGCATCTTTCAGAAAAAGAGATGTGTAAGAACAAGGGGGCACAATTTAAAAGATAGAGGGGACGGCTCAGGGGTAATGTGATGAAATTTTTTTCATAGAGAGAGTGGTGAATACATGGAACAGCCTTCCTGAGGAGGTCGTTGGGTCTAAAACAGTGGGGGAATTCAAACATGCATGGGACAGACACAAGGTAATTATAGTGGGGGGGGGGTTGCAGGAAGTAGGCTGTTGGTTAACTAGAATCTGCAGCTTATCCATTAGGTAGGGAAATGGGCAGACTGGGTGGGCCAAGTGATCCTTATCTGCCATCAAAGTCTATGTTTCTTGACTGGCTGCTTAGGCATCAGCTCCACCTGGATGGGTGGAGAGGCTGGAATAGGCTCAGCCGGGGTAGGCTGAGGCCTCGGTGGCAGGAAACATGTAAGAGCCAGGGTGGGGGCCAGGATCAGCTTAATCCCAGTATACACGAGCTGATGCCACATGAGTTCTTCGTAGCATTGGACCATTTTGAAGTGGGGTCTCTCCTCACCCGTGGAGGAAGATGAAGAATAGCAGCGGCGCTGCTTACCCGAATGCCGAAAATGGAAATGCCGATGTTGGCGAGGGCTGCTAGACTATGGACTTCAGGGTCGCGATCCTGACCTCGACCATTGGGAAAGTCGACAGCAAGCATTGGAGGGAACCAGTGAAAGCCATGGATCCTCTGGGGCAGCAGTGAACAATCCGGGTTCCCCCAGTGGTCAACCTGTGGCCCTCTCATCCATCCAAAAATACACCAGAAGGCTCTCTGTGCAAAGCTAGACAAGGGAGATAGGCTGAAAGCTGTGATGAACATGTTATATATAGCTCATTTTTAATTCAAATGTATTCATTTGGCTTCTGACTGTGATACACTGGGGTCTTGTGGCCCTTGGGGATGTTTTAGGGCTGCACTTGTGGCCCTCTGATTATCTTGGGCTGCCCACCCCTGCTTTGGGGTCACAGGATCCTGAGGGTTAGTGACCAGATCAGCTTGCTGTTCTGACCCACCCTGAGATATAACAGGTAGGACTGGAGTCCTGGAAAGTGAGGCATCCACCTCATCCTGGGACAGCGCATCCACTGGCTCAAGAAAAATCTCGACAGGTTGGTCGATAGGCATCTCAACCAACTGGCCTGGGAGGGAGACTGTGGAGCCAGCGGCCTGGACTGAAGCAATGACTGTAGTTGAACACTCCAGAGAAGCACAGGAATCCAAGGCCCGAGAGCACTCATGATTCCACAATTGATGAAAAGATTTTTTTTAATCTCTTTTTTTTTTTTTTTTTTAGAAGATCTAGTGCCATTAAAGGGGCCCTGTCCAAAAGTGGGAAGGGACTGGTACAAATCCTTAAATGCCCCTGTGAAAGTGGAGCCAAAGAAAAACCGCACAAAGGCCGAAGCTGAAGAGGTATGCTCCATGGCCTGAGCCGCCACCTCATCAAATGCTGCCAGTTGTTCTGCGGATCCCACAGCCATAGAGACTGCACAACAGGCATCTTTTGACCTAATCATCATGATCATCATTTTATTTATAATAGGCACCCTTCCATTGCTCAGGACACCTTTAACAATGTATATATACAAACATTTATCAGTAAAATACATAAAAATAAAATGACACTGAAATATTCTGCACAATTTATATTTAAATAGTCTCAACATCAAGTCCCTTCAAAAATCCGGAGGAACAAGTGTGTCTCGAGGGCAGTTGTAAAACCCTCAATGGTCAGGCTAGCTCATATCCAACGTGATCGAGAATTCCACAGGGTCGGAGCCATAAAGACAAAAGACCTTCCTCCAGATGTTTTTAAACGTACCCTGGTAATCTCTAGCAATCCCTCGTCTGAGGATCTGAGTGAGCGGGAGACGGTGTAGGGATACAGAAGGTCTTGCAGGTACTGGGGTCCATGGTCATGAAGAGCTTTGTAGGTCAGGAACGTGACCTTGAAGGTGATCCACCATTGTACTAGCAGCCGGTACCATTCGCGCAGTACAGGTGTTATATGACTGGATCTAGGGGTTCCAGTCAACAACCTGGCCATCACGTTCTGCACCAGCTGCAATTGGCTGATATCCACCCCTGGTGGCCCTAGGTAGAGGGCATTGCAGTAATCAAGATGAGTGGTGACAAACGCATGGACCAAAGTACATAGATCACTGGATGGCACCAGGTGCTTTACCCTGACAATGTTACTTAGATGGTAAAAGGAAGCTTTGACTACCACCGACACTTGAGCCTTCAAGGTCAGACCTTCATCAAAGATCACACCTAGGTTACGCACCTGACTTGAGGCATTTAATGGGGTTCCTCCAAACTGTAATCCGGAGTGTTGTCCCACCCATGTCCCAGCCATCCTGCGATCCATGTCCATGACCAATACCTCTGTTTTTCCCAGGTTTAACCTCAGCCAGTTAACACTCATCCAGTCTTTTTATCTCATGCAGTTAAACACCAAGGGCCCAATTCTAGAAGGCCGGTGCAAGTCGCCGCCAAACGTGACTTGCGCCAATCCTAACTGCGACTTTGACCCTGTGCCCTATTCTAGAAGGGGGAGGGTCTCCATGTCTAAGTCCTGCGACTTGCGGCCATGTACGCCAAACAGAGGGCGCACCTGGCGCAGCATGTCGCAAACCGCAACAGGTCCAACGCAGGTCGCAGCGCGCGCCCATGCCCAGCATGCCATAGCCATTCTCACAGGGCTGCTTTCACAGCCCCCGCCTCCTGAAGCGCATGTCTATATTGCTGCTCATTCCTTTTATGCCTTGGTCTTATTGCGCGGCGCATTTCAACCCCGCCTGGTGCCAACCCCCACTATCATAATGTTGAGATTTACCAGTCCGTTCTGTAGTCTGTGTCTTCACTCCAGTTATTACACCATTCACCACGCATTCAGCTGGCGACTGCCGGCTCACTCTCCACGGCAGCCGCCGAGCTGGGCTCAGTTGGAGTGTTTACTGAACAGACCCGCCCAGAAATTCACTCCTGAGCGCATCTACAGTAGCGCCCTAGTGAACTCAGTCGTGGCTGGCTGTGGAGGTGAGAGATGGTCCAGCCAGTCGCCGCCTGGTGATGGGTGGGAGGGTGCTGGGTGGACTGGCATGGCTGGGTGGAGGACCACAGACTATCAGGGCTGGACTGGGTAAATGCCGGTATTTGCTGTGGCAACTCAGGGTTGGGGTATGGGTGGGGGTTGACTGCGCTCGCCCATACGCGCATATCGCAATGGGGATCAAGGGGGCGTGGGCAGCCCTGTGGGGCAGATAGTGTATGCTTTGGGGGCAGGGGTTGTGTGAAGTGTCTGCAGGCAGATAATGCACGCTTCAGGAGACAGGGTGTGCATCATGGGCAGATAATGTACGCTTCAGGGGAGGGGTGGGCAGCCCTGTGGGGCAGATAATGTATGCTTTGGGGGCAGGGAGTGTGGGCAGCCTTGCAGGGCACCCACTGGGGTATGCTGGGCATGGGGGGGAGGGCAACTGTGAATTGACTGCTGGGCTGCTGGCGGGTCTACAGGACCACCGGGCGGGCGTCCATAAGTTACACCAGCTTTTACATTTCCTGTTTTCCTCCGGGGGTTCTTGTAGAAACCCGACATTGGGGACTTTGTTGCTGTCCTTCTGGAATGGAGTATAACTGCTGCTGTAAACACCCTAGTGCCATGTTGCAGGGTGTTTATGGCACAACTGTTGGCGTAACAGCTCTTCGGTGCAAGTGGCCTGCGACATGTTGCAGGCAACATTGTAGAATCACACATGTCGCAACTGCTGGCATAAGTTACAACTTGCACCATTCTACTTGGCACAAGTGCTGTTATGCCGGGCGTAACTGTCCTAGAATCGGGGCCCAAGACAGTATCTAACTCTTGGTCGGGAACAAAAGACATGTACAGCTGAGAATCATCTGCATAGCAGTGAAAACTCAAGCCGTACCATCTTAGGATATCCCCGAATGGCAGCATGTACACTGCGAACAACATGGGTGACAGCACTAAACCACGCAGCACCCCACAGGGCAGATCACGAGGGGCCGAGGAATAAATCCCCAACACCACTCTCTGAGACCTGCCCTCAAGGAAAGATGAAAACCAACTGAGGACTGCCCCCCACCCGTCCACAGAAAAACTGCAGGTGTTTGAGCAGCACCTCATAGTCCATAGTGTCAAATGCCACTGAGAATTCAAGGAGAACCAGGATGGAATGGGCTTTCCAATCTCTTGCCATCCGGAGGTATTTAGTACCCGAACCAGGGCAGTCTTGGTGCTATGCCTTTTCCTGAAACCCGACTGGAGAGGGTCATAGATATTGTGGCTGGATAAATGATCCTCCAGCTGCAGTGCGACCACTTTCTCAATAACTTTATCTGTAAAACGCAAGTTAGAGACTGGTCTGTAGTTCACTGGACAGTCCGGGTCAAGGGAGGACTTTTTCAGGAGGGGTCGAACCACCACCTCCTTCAAGGGATCTGGAAAGATCCCTCTCTCCAATTAAACACTACTATACCAGCTAGGACTGGGCCGATCACAGCAACACACCCTACCAGAAGGTGAGCTGGGCCTGGATCCAAACTGCAGCAAGTTGGCTGCAAAGTCTGGATGATTCTCACTATATCCATGACTACCAGTTGGCTAAAGGTAGACCAGGTCACTTGGGCATTAGTACAACCTAGTTGATCAGTGCAAGGTCCAATGGGGAGGCACTGGCTGATCTCATCCCTGATGGAGACAACCTTATCAGCAAAGAACTGTGCAAACTCTTTGCACTTTTCTTGCAACAATACTCAACCAGACTTCAGACAGGCCAGATTCCACAGTCTGTCTATAGTCAGGAAGAGCTGAGCTGGTCTGTTCCCCACTGCAGCAATTTCCCTGGACAGGAATTCTGCCTTCTTATGGGGAATTGCTGATTGATAGACTTTATAATGATCTAACAATCTAAGCCTGTTCTCCTCCAGTTGAGTTTTCCACCAGTGTCTCTCCAACCTTCACCCTAGTCTCTTCAACTCCAGAAGTGTCCCATCATACCATGGGGCACCCGGGTGAAGAATGAGGTGGTGAACACGTACCAGAGCAATGACATCCAGGGCCCCCATTACTACCCTATTATAGGCTAAGACAAGAGCCCCTGGGACAGTGCTATCGATCGGAATTCCCAAAAGGTCCAGCACCGTCATTAGGCCTTCTGAGGTAATTCCTCTCAAAGGACGGTACTGTTCCCATTTCCTGAGGGGTAGGCCTTCTCCAGAGGGTCGCGAAACTGAACCTCAGGGCGTGATGGTCAGACCACCCAATAGAATCCACCTCCATTTCGGAGAATTCCATCCTCAGGTAGAACACCAAGTCCAACGAGTGCCCCCCCCCTTGGGTAGCGGTGGTAATAACCCGTGTCAGGCCCAATGAATCCATCAGTTGGAGGAGATTTTGTCCAAAAGGCAACAGTTCATCATCAACCCAGGCATTGAAGTCCCCCAGAATAAACCATCTGCGGGCCTCCAATACCATGCCAGTGACAAAGTCCGCTACCTCCTTCTGGAAGGCCCTCCCATCACCTGGTGGATGGTAAATGAGAAGGATCCTGCAGCCTGCACTCACACCCACAATACACTCAAAGGAGTTGGTGAATCCTATTGGCACCTCCCTGAAGCCCAGTTCTGATCTAAAACAGATTGTGACCCCCCCGATCCACTCTCAGGCGATGTATCACTGAGAACCCAGTCGGAATTGCGGATGAGAGAATAGGCCCCACATTATCATCCAATCAGGTCTCAGTAATGCAAGCCAGGTCTGCACAGGCTACAAGGCCTGCAACCAATGCAGTCTTGTTTTTAATAGACCTGGCATTGCATAACACTGCCCGAGAAGGATGAGACTCTGAGGATGGCTGCACCACCTGCCTGACAGGAGGGTCCATTCATCTGGATGCCCTAAATGTAGTCTAGCATGCCGATCTTCCAGAGTAATGGGAAGCAAGGTGCGACACAGGCCACACACCTAGGGCTTGTGATCGTGGCCTAGGCAGTAGAATGCACTAGGTGTGCGGGTCTGTCCAGAACATCTTCTGCCCGCATTCACTCCATCTGAAACCTGGCACTGACTGAGAGTCATTCATGTTGAGAGTTTGAAGGATTTGAAGTCGCTTGAAGACAATAGTCATTTTCAAAAGTTTTGAAGCAAAGGGCCTATACAGCATGAACAGTGGTAAAGAGAGAACCTTCTTCTTCCAGCAGAAGGGAAGATATGGCATTATGTGGCAGTTCCGAGGGAGTTACCACCTGAGTGGGTGGGAGGAGCCAGTTTGAAGATGTGCCAGCAGGATTTAAAGGGTAAAAGAACACTGCCAGAAGTGTGGATAGTACATTATATCCATGTCCTTAAAAAAGTTATTTTCTAAGACTATAGGAAGTGTAGAGGCAGGAATGTTGGGAGTGGTACAGTGCAGTGCAGTGCAGTGGCTGTGGAGTGGTAGTCTTCATAGAGACCTTTTGGAGACTGAAGTGCTGCCCCATCTGAGTTCACCTCTCTAGACTGAAGAAGGAGGTCACTAGATTCTGGGCTGAGTTGGCTAGGATTTGGGGGTTCTCTTCCCCTACCCAGGAGCCACAAAGTCTACCACTCTTACTTCATAGAGTGCAAAGAAGGAGGGACAGCTGGACTGTCGTGGAGTCCTGGAGGGTGGGGTTGGTGGGTTGAGAGCACATTCCTCAACTGATGCCACTACACAACTCATTTATCACTCTGGCAGGAGAGGACAGTCAGAATAGGCAATCATGGTAATGGCCAGGGAGGATATTAGGGTCCTCCACAGGGGAGGTCCCAAGGTGGAGGCAGAGGACCTCAGCAGAGCAGGAAGCAACTTCTGGTGTGGGACTCAATCACTAGAGGGGTAGTTTTGGGAGCAGGATGGGATAAAAAGAGGGAGATGAGGTGTCTATCTGGCACCTCATCATGGAGGGATAGAGAGCAGATCCATAGGATTGCTAGGGTGACAGGGCAGAAGGGGGGGGCTGGATGTCATTGTCCATCTGGGGACTAGTGACCTGGCAAGGGATGCAGCAGGAGTGGTACAGGATAGGTTTAGGAGCGGGAAGGGGCCTGAGGCAGGTGTCTTGCATGGTGACCTTCACTGAGGTGCTATCTGTATATGGCCGGAGGGATGCTAGGGAACACAGCACCAGGGGCTTCAATGAGTGGTTAAAGGCAAGGTACAGGAAGGAGGATTTTGGCTACAAAAGGGACTGAGGACCTATGTGGGAAGTAGAGGCCTATTCAAAGGAGATGGCCTCCATCCATGTGGGAGGGGAACAACAATCCTGGGTGGAAAGTTTAGATGCTACTTAGATGGGTATTTAAATTAGCCAATAGGGGAGGCAACAAAATGAGGGAGGCAGGGATTGCCCCCCAGAAAATGGAGTAGAACAGAGGAGAGACCCCAGGGAAATTAACTCCCATGGGGTAGAACGCAGTAGGGGGCAAGGGAGAGGGCAGGATGGATGGGTCGGGAGGTGGCTCCAAGGCTAAGAGTAGGGTTAAGGGAGTAGGCAGAGGGATAATGAAAAAAGGCAGGACTGTACTGGGGAATCAGGAAGGGTGAAGTATGGAAAGAAGAAGGCAGAGCAGAACAGAGCAGCACAGGAGCATAGAGGGACAAAAGGAGTGAACAGCCATGTGTGCCAGTGCAAGGAGCATAGGATATAAAAACAGTGAACCCACTCTTGATGGGGCAATACTGGACCTGGTACTAACAGGGTACAGTGTTGCAGATGTCAGGGTGGGAGGCCACTTGAGGACCAGTGATCACCATATAGAGTAGTTCAATATAAGGACAGCTGTGGAAACGAACCACAAAAGGGTGAGGGTCCTGAACTTTAGGAGGGCAGATTTTAAAAAGATGGGTAAATGCCTCTGGGATGACCTAGCAGGGGTGAGTGACTTGGGTGGGGTGGAGCAACAGTGGGCAAAGATACAAGGGAGCATAGTAAATGCAACAAACCTCTGCGTCAAATAAGTGAGCAAAAGAAAAAGGAAAAAGAGACTGCTATGGTTCTCAAAAGAGGTGGTTGAAAAGGTAAAAGCTAAAAGAGTAGCATTCAGAAGGTGTAAGGAGACACAGAGGGAGGAGGATGGGAAGGTGTATCGAGGACAACAGATTGAAGCAGGGAAAGCAGTAAGGAGTGCAAATGCGCAAATTGAAGACAGAACAGTCCAGGAGGTAACAAAAGGAGGCAAGACATATTTTTTAGATATGTAAATGAGAAGAGGAAGACCAGGGGTGGGATTGTAAGGCTAAAAAAGGAAGGATGAGGATGGATGTAGTCCCACTACACAAAAGTGGTAGCTGGGAGGAGGCTGGCAATTATAGGCTGACACCTCAACTTTTCTGGTTATGTGGATGCCATACAAAACCTGCACCCTAAACTAGGGGCCCTATACAGGAATTGTGGTTGCAGTCCCCTACAGACTTGCAGAGCCATCATCCAGAAAATTATTCTCCCTATTTTTGACAATGGAGACATTGACCACAGTGCAGCTCCTAAGTCAGCCCTGTCCAAACTGGATTTCCTCTTCCATTCCGTCATTTTGCTCTGAACTTCCCGCCCTGCACCTACCACTGCTCCCTATACACCTCCCTCTCCTGTCCCTCCCTTGAAGCCAGGTATTGGAGGATCCTAGGGTTGGGAAATTGACACTAAAACCTAAAACTGAGATAGGTGGAATGGCAGAGATAAGGAAGAATGGGAATAAAAACAAGAGGGGAAAGGAGGGGGGTTACTAAAAGAGGAAGCTGCAAAATTTGGAAGGCCATGTGCACAAATGCCCTCAGCCTGGGAAACAAAATCCCAGACCTAGTGGCCTTGATGGCAGAGGTGGACCTGGACATTGTCACTGTCACCGAGACATGGTACATGAAGAACCATGAATGGGATATAGCCATACCAGGTTACACGTTATTTAGAGAAGACAGGGTGGGAAAAAAAGGGTAGAGGGTGGCTATCTATGTAAGAGGGGGAATTAAAGCAACTGAAGTTCAGGGAATGCAGGAAGGAGTGGAAGCACTGTGGGTTGCCCTGGAGACAGGAAATGGCACTGCCATTTGCACTGGCATGATCTACAGATTTCCAGCACAAGGGGAGGAGGTGAACGGTGCACTAGTGTAAGCCATCCACAAAATAACAGCCAAAGGTGAAGTACTGCTGATGAGAGAGTTCAATTTGTCTGATGAGGAGTGGAGCACCCTGGGTGCAGCCACAACCAAGAGCAGAGGCATCCTGGATGCCCAGCAAAGGGCGTGCCTCAAGCAGTTTGTGTCGGAACCCACCAGAGAAGGAGCAATATTGGACCTGGTACTCACCAATGGGGATAGAATAACTTGCATAAAAACATAGAAACATAGAAGTTGATGGCAGATAAGGACCACAAGGCCCATCCAGTCTGCCCATTTCTTTTTTCTACCTTATAAATGTGCCATCGGCCTTTGCTCTGTCAGTGGCCTATCTATTCATAGTCATTTGTATTGCTCCCTTATGCCTATCCCATGCCTGTTTGAAGCCCTGCACTGTATTCATAGCCACCACTTCTTGTGGTAAGCCATTCCATGCATCCACCACCCTTTCTGTGAAAAAGAACTTCCTCACATTCCCCCTTAATCGGCCCCCCTCTAATCTCATGCTGTGTCCTCTTGTCCTGCTATTTTTCTTATATTTAAACATGTTAGACTCTTTCACCTTGTTAATGCCCTTAAGGTGTTTGAATGTTTCAATCATATCACCTCTAGCCCTCCTTTGCTCTAGGGTATATATATTGAGCTCCGTTAATCTGTCCTCATATGTTTTCTGATGCAGTCCCTGCACCATTTTGGTTAACCTTCTCTGGACTGCCTCAATTTGGTTAATGTCCTTGTGAAGGAGTGGCCTCCAGTACTGCATGCAGTACTCCAGATGGGGCCTAACCAGTGTCTTGTAAAGAGGGATTATTACCTCCCTCTTACAACTTGTGATACCCCTACTAATACACCCCAACATCCCCCTAGCCTTACCTACTGCTTTAGTGGTCTGCTTGGATGATTTCAGGTCATCTGTGATGATGATGCCCAAGTCTTTATCTTTCCTTGTGACTGCCAGCAACTCCACTCCAAGCCTATAGGTGGCTTCAGGGTTTCTCTTCCCCATGTGCATGATGTTGCACTTCTTTGCATTATACCCCAGGTGCCACTCTTCCGACCATTTTGCCAGTTTAAACAGATCTCTCCTCATTCTGCCCACCCCATCTGGATCATCTACTCTGTTGCAGATCTTGGTGTTGTCTGCAAACATACAAACTTACCCTCAAGTCCATCTGCAATGTCACTGATGAAGATATTTGAAGAGGACTGGCCCCAGGATGGATCCCTGAGGTACCCCACTTGTGACTTGCATCTCTTCTGACTATACCATTTACCACCAATCTCCATTTTCTGCCTGTCAACCAGTTTGCCACCCAGTTGACCATCTTCTGACCCACCCCGAGCCTACTCAGCTTAATAATCAATCTTCTATGTGGAACAGTATTGAAAGCTTTGCTGAAGTCAAGGTAGGCAACATCAACTGCTCCCCCTTGAGCCACCACTCTGGTTACCCAGTCAAAGAAATCTATGAGATTAGTTTGACAGGACCTTCCTGTTGTAAACCCATGCTGTCTTGGATACTGTGCTCCTATGGATTCCAGGTGTTGCACTATCTTTTCCTTAAGGAGTGCCTCCATAATCTTGCCCACTACTGAAGTAGGACTGACTGGTCTGTAGTTCCCTGCCTCCTCCCTGCTACCACTCTTGTGGAGCGGGATCACATGAGCTCTTCTCCAGTCTTCTGGGACCTCTACTGTGTTCAGAGACTCACTAAACTGTTCTGATAATGGCTCTGCTAGTTCCACCCTTAGCTCCTTTAGTACCTTGGGATGTATGCCATCAGGCCCCATGGCCTTGTCCACCCTGAGTTTATTGAGCTCTTGTAGGACCCTTTCTTTTGTGAAGGGACTAGTGCACACCTCCTTCCCCCCTGTGTCCATGGTGCAGAGCTGTGGGCCCTGCCCCACCTTCTCTTCAGTAAATACTGAGCAGAAGTATCTATTTAGGATAGATGCTTTTACTTGGTCCTCCTCCTCCTCCTCACATGCCCCCTTATCCCCTTTGATCTTAGCAATGCCCCCTCTGGACTTTCTCCTTTCACTAATGTATCTATAGAAAGTCTTGTCACCTTCTTTTACTGTTTGTGCTAGTGTTTCCTCGGTTTGGGCCTTTGCCTGCCTTACTGCCTTCCCTGCTTCCCTTAGGGAAGTTTGGTATGCCTCCCTAGCTTCATCCCGCTGCATTCCCTTATATTTCCTGAAGGCCAGCCATTTGGCTCTGACCTTTTCTGCTACTGTTTTTGAGAACCAAATGGTTTCCTCTTTCTTTTGCACTTCCTTTTCTCTCTAACACAATGGGATATTGCTTCAAGTATTGCATCCTTAATGCTTGCCCACTTTGCCTGTACTATGGCTCCCTTTCTATGTTTCTAATCTGAAAAGGGGACAAGGCTATGGGATACATCCCAGAATATTAAAAGAATTTAGGGAGGTGCTGGCAGCACCACTAACAGCCATATTCAACAAATCGATAGAGACAGGGGTGGTTCCAGGGCACTGGAGAAGGGCAAATGTAGTCCCTCTCCACAAAAGTGGGAACGGAGGAGGCTGGCAACTACAGGTCAGTTAGCCTGATCTTGGTGGTGGGGACATTAATGGAGTCACTGCTAAAGGATAGGATTGGAATGACAAGTGGGATGCCACAGGGATCCGTGCTTGGGCCAGTCCTCTTTAAAGTCTTCATACGCAACATTGCAGAGGGGCAGGAAGGGAAAGTATGCCACTTTGCAGATGACACTTAGATCCGCAACAGAGTCAACACTCTGTGGGTGTGTGTGGGAAAAAATGAGAAATAACCTAAACATGCTTGAGAAGTGTTCAAGAGTGTGGCAGCTAACATTTAATGCAAAGTGCAAAATCGTGCATTTGGGGCACAGAAATCCAAGGGAGGAGCACAAGATGGGGGGAGAGGTACTGATGGCGAAAAATCAAGAAAGGGACCTGGGGATAATAATATCTGACGACCAAAAGGTAACCAAACAATGTGAGAAGGCTGTGAGGAGAACCAGTAGGATGTTAGGGTGCATAGGGAGAGGTATCACCAGCAGAAAAAAAGAGCTGGTTATGCCACTGTACAGATCACTAGTGAGACCTCATCTGGAGTATTGTGTCCAGTTCTGGACGCTGCACCTCCGGATTGACATAGACAAAAATAGAGGCAGTCCAGAGAAGGGCAACAACAACAATGGTGCAAGGACTGCAGAAAAAGTCCTATGAGGAAAGACTAGCGGACCTCAATATGTATTCCCTGGAGGACAGGCGAGAGAGGAGGGATATGATAGAGACATTTAAGCACCTCAGGGGTATAAACAAGGTACAGGAGGGTAGAATCTTTCAGAAAAGAAGGTATACAAAGATAAGGGGGCATGATATGTGGCTAGAGGGGGTAGGCTCAGGGGCAACAAGAGGAAGTACTTTTTCACAGAAAAAGTAGTGGATGCTTGGAACAGCCTCCCTGCACAGGGGTGGCGGCAGAAACAGTAGGGGAATTCAAGAATGCATGGGATAGACATGAGTACTCTCGCAATAAGGAAGAGAGGGTAAGCCGCAGATCAACAGGGGTCTGCGGTATTGCATTAGGTCGGGAAAAGGGGCAGACTAGGTGGGCCACACAGTCCTCTGCCGTCACCTTCTATGTTTATGTTTCTATGTAAAATACTGGCTAGGCTCTCTGCCCTATCTCACTCTGGTTTTCTTTCCCTAGCACTCCCTTCTAGGTCAACATCAGCTGGTCAATTTTCCTTCTCCTACTGCTTCCCCAAACGTTAGAATTCATTTTCCCTTTCTACCCGCTCTGCCTCCTCTCTATGCTGTCTCTCCTCGTTTCTCCTCAGTTTCACTTCTCACTCCTGCAAGTGCATTTACACAGAAACATAGACTTTGACGGCAGATAAGGACCACTTGGCCCACCTAGTCTGCCCATTTCCCTACCTACCTACAGGATAGGCTGCAGATCCTAGTTAACCAACAGCCTATTTCTTCCTACCTTCACAAGAATTGCCTTATGTCTGTCCCATGCATTCTTGAATTCTCCCACAGTTTTAGACCCCACAACCTCCTCAGGAAGGCTGTTCCATGCATCCACTACCCTCTCTGTGAAAAAATACTTCCTCACATTGCCTCGGAACCGCCCTCCCTCTATCTTTAAATTGTGTCCCCTTGTTCTTGCACGTCTCTTTTTCTGAAAGATGCTACCCTCTTGGACTTTGTTGATTCCACTGAGGTACTTAAAAGTTTCTATCATGTCCCTCCTCTCCCTTCTTTCCTCAAGGGTATACATATTAAGCTCCTTTAGTCTCTCCTCGTACGGCTTCTCTTGCAGACCCTGCACCATTTTAGTTGCCCTCCTCTGGACTACCTCTATCCTGTCTATGTCCTTGCGGAGATAGGGTCTCCAGAACTGGACGCAGTACTCCAGATGGGGTCTCACCAACTGTCTGTACAGAGGGATAACAACTTCCTGTTTTCTGCTGGTGATGCCTCTCCCTATGCATCCCAGTATACCCCCAGCCCTCCCTACTGCCTTCTCACATTGCTTGCTAATCTTAAGGTCAACGGATATGATCACCCCTAGGTCCCTTTCCTTTTTTGTTGTTGTCACTACCTCCCCCCTCATTGTGTAATCTTCCCCTGGGTTCTTGTTTCCCAGGTGCATTATTTTGCACTTCTTTGCATTGAATCCTAGCTGCCATACTTCTGACCATTCCTCCAACCTTGCCAAGTCCCTTCTCATCCTTTCCACGCCTCCTTGTGTATCAACCCTGTTGCAGATCTTTGTATCATCTGCAAAGAAGCATACTTTTCCTTCCAGTCCCTCTGTAATGTCACTTAAAAAGACATTAAAGACTGGACTCAGTACTGAACCCTGCGGTACCCCACTAGTAACCCCTCTTTCTTCAGAGTGGACTCCATTTACAATTACCTTCTGAGTCCTGTTGTCCAGCCAATGTTTTACCCAGGCTACCACCCTGGGACCCACTCCCAGGCTGGTTAATTTAACTATTAGTCTTTTGTGTGGGACTGTGTCAAATGCCTTGCTAAAGTCTAGGTAGGCCATGTCCACAGCCCCTCCCTGGTCTACTACTTTGGTTACCCAGTCAAAGAAATCTATTAGATTCATCTGACATGACCTTCCCGCTGTGAACCCATGCTGCCTTGGGTCCTGTGCCCCACTGACCTCTAGGTACTCAACAATCCTTTCCTTCAGAAGTGACTCCATCACTCTCCCTACCACAGAGGTCAAACTGACAGGTCTGTAGTTTCCTGCCTCTGTCTTGGTCCCACTTTTGTGAAGGGGAATCACATCCGCCTTTCTCCAGTCCTCGGGTACCACACCATCCTCCCATGATTTATTAAAAAGAGTAGTCAGTGGTTTCACTAGTTCCCCCTTTAATTCTTTTAGAGTTCTGGGGTGAATTCCATCAGGCCCCACTGCTTTGTCCACCTTCAGTTTTAGGAGTTCTTGCAGAACCCTTTCTTCTGTGAAAGGGCTAGGATCAACCCCCCATCAAGAGTGCTTCTGTTAATTGGATTAGGCACTTCCCCCTCCTCTTTTGTGAATACTGAGCAGAAATATTCATTCAGTATCCCTGCTTTTTCACTGTCCCCCTCTGCCCACCCACCATTCATTCTATTCAGCCTCACTATCCCTCCCTTTGTCTCTCTACGCTCTCTGATGTACCTATAAAAGGTTTTATCCCCCTTCTTAACTGAGTTGGCTATCTTTTCCTCAGTTTGGGCCTTTGCTATTCTGACTTCCCTCCCTGCTTCCTTCTGCCTTAACTGGTACAGCTCTCTGTCCTGCTCCTTCTGTGTTTCCTTATACTTCCTGAATGCTATCTTTTTCTCCCTGACTTTCCCAGCCACCTCTTTTGAGAACCATAGTGGCTTTTTCTTTCATTTTGATTTGTTTATTTGCTTCACACAAAGGCTTGTTGCCTCTGTGATGGCAGTTTTGATGATTCCCCATTGTTGCTCCACCCCTCCTTCTACCCTGTTTGCTAGTGCTTTTCTGAGGCACTCTCCCATCTTGCCGCCAAAGTCAGCCCTCCTGAAGTCCAGTACCCCCACTTTTGTATGGCTTGACTCTGTAGCTGAGTTTAACATGAACCACACTGTTTGATGGTCACTTGTTCCCAGATGGCAACCCACTTCTAGATCTGAGATCCTCTCACTGCCCCCATTTTAGAGTACAAGGTCTAAGATTGCTCCCTCACGAGTGGGTTCCAAAACTAGCTGTCTGAGGCCTGCCACCTGTAGGGCATCGAGAATGGCCCTGCTCTTGGATTTGGTGCAGCAAATGTGCTCCAGTTAACATCTGGCATATTTGATCCCCTCCTCTGTACCTCTCTTACCATACTTCCACTCCCTCCATTTCACCCGTTACCCCTCCTTGTCTCCCCCTCAAACTCCCTGCCCCCCCAAACTCTCTGCCATCACTGCTGCTGAATTTCCCCTCCTCCCCTCTCCCCTCCTGTTGCACTCTTTATTTTTCCCCTGGATAGCTTGCTTCCACTCACCTACATTATTCCACTCTGCACTTTAACTTAGCACCCCTTTCTAGTTACCCTCTTGGATGCATTTCTGCAATATACTGTAACTTTATACATAATGCTTAAGTAGCCTTCAGTTGTAGTGTGTCTGTATTGTTTAGTCAATTGTGCATAAGTGTTTTAAATTTGCCTATTACCTTGTTTTGATGCTTTGTTCTGCTTTCCTACTATGTAATTTCAGTTCCTACTGTTGCACTTGTCCCTCTCTTACCTCCCCCCCATCCCACCTTGGACACATCTGGAAATGAGCTGCTATTCAGTTCATTTCCAGTATGTCTTTCCTGGTGAAACTTTTTGAAATCAATAAAAAAAATTAATAGGCCAGTCAGACTGACATTTGTGGTGGAAAAGTTAATGGAATCACTGCTGAAGGAAAGGATTGTGGAATATCTTGAATCCTGTGGGTTAAAAGACCCAAGGCAGCATGGTTTCACAAAGGGAAGGTCACGACAAATGAATATGACAGTTTTCTTTGATTGGGTGGCTAAGGAAGTAGATCAGGGTAAAGTGGTGGACATGGCCTACCTAGATTTCAGTAAGGCGTTCAACACTGTTCCACATAGGAGACTAGTATGGAAGTTGGGTAGCGTAGGAGTGGGTCCAAAGGTAGTAAACTGGATGAAAAATTGATTAGGGGATAGATGATAGAAAGTGGTGGTAAATGGAGTTCACTCCAGGGAAGGAAGGGGAGGGTGACCAGTGAGGTGCCGCAGGGATTAGTGCTAGGATTGGTCCTCCTTAATATTTTTATAAGTGACACTGCAGTTGGGCTGTAAGGGAAGGTCTGCCTCTTTGCAGATGACACCAAAATCTGCAATAGGGTGGACATTACGGGGGTGTGTGTGGAAAGGACGAGCAGACATGAGAAAACTAGAGTGGTCAAGGTATGGCAGCTGGGTTTCAATGCAAAAAAAAGAGCAAAATAATGCACTAAGGGCACAGGAACCCAGTGGTGCAGTACAAAATCGGTGGAGTGATACTGATGACCACCAAGCAGGAAACAGACTGGGGGGTAATCATATGAAGTGACCTAAAGCTTGCCAGGCAGCGTGACAAGGCAGTAAGGAGGGCGAGTGGGATGCTGGGATGCATAAGGAGGGATATCACCAGCATAAAGAGGGAGGTGATGTTGCCTCTGTATAGATCATTGGTAAGAACTCACCTAGAGTACAATACTTGTGTCTAGTTCTGGAGACCATATCTCTGGAAGATACAGACATAGTAAAAGCAGTCCAGAGGAGGGCAACTACAATGGTAGAGGGTCTGCATCAAAAGCACTATGAGGAGAGACTAAAGGACCTCAATATGTACATCCTGGGACAGAAGAAGGAGTGGGGAGATATGACAGAGACCTTTAAATACCTCATGGGGCTAAACAAGGTACAGGAGGGAAGTAGAGAGACCCCAAGGGCTCTAAGCAGCATAAAAAGAAGCACTTTCAGCCCCTCTCTGCCCCCGCGGCCAAACCAGCCCAGCCTCAGGCTGCTCCACAGGCTCAGGCCTGGTGATCTCGACCAACGTCAGTGGCCACGGTGGTCCACAGGCCAGGAGGCCAAGGCCCAAAGCAGCCCCTCTGCCACCTCCAAGCCTGCCTAGTGATGGGATGAGGGATGCCTCCCTCATCTCCATCCTGACTCCCCTGGGTCCTCCCATGGGGAGCCAGCTTCACCACTTCCTTTCTGCCTGGTCCACTGTCACCATGGACAGGTGGGCTCTCGAAGTGGCTGACCAGGGTCTGCCTCTGGAATTTGAGAAGTAACCACCTTGCCGAGCCCGTGCCCCATGGGAGGGCATTGTGTCCACAGAGATCCTGTCAGCCCTTCCGGATAATGCCGCCCAGCTCCTCTGCAAGGAAGTCATGGCTCCTGTCTCAGACCACTCAGGACACCCAGGGTTTGTCTCCAGGTACCTCCTGGTGCCAAAACTGATGCAGTGCTGGGACCCCATCTTAGATCTGCATGACCTGAACAAGTTTCTCAGGCTGCGCACCTTCAGGATGGTCACTCTGTCTCAGATCATACTATTGCTCAAGCAAAACATGTGATTCTGCTCCCTGGATCTTCAGGATGCATTCTTTCATGTCGCAATCTGTCCGTCCCACCACTGATTTCTCCAGTTCCAAGCGGAGGGGATCCTCTATGAGTTCCAGGCCATGCCATTCAGCTTGTCCTAGGCCCCCATGGTCTTCACTAAAAATGCATTGCAGTGGTAGCACCTTACCTGATGCATCGAGGAGACTGGGTTACCCCTGCCTGGGCAATTGGCTGATTGCGGGTCCCTCCAAGCAGGAGGTGGAACGGTCCAGAGACCTGGCCCTCCAGACTTGCATCTCTCTTGGCCTCCTGGTCAACTAGGCCAAGTTGGAACTTGTGCCCTCGCAAGTGATCAACTTCATCAGTTGGAGAGCGACTCTTGCAAAGCCAGGGCTCAACTCCCGGTGGGTGGACAGAGTGGTAGCTCTCACCTCCTTTGTCCAATCATTTTGGGTTGGGCAGTTGCGCCCTGCTCGGGACTTCCTGCGCCTACTGTGATACATGGCGGCTTGCACCAGCGTGGTCTGCTGGGACAGCTGAAGAATGTACTCTCTACAGTGGAAGCTGGCCCGCCAGTGGTCTCGGCACAAGGGCCACTTCAACCAGATGGTAACTCAGACCCAGCTGATGTGGGATGCCCTCTAGTGGCTAGTTCTGGAACATCTGCAGGAAGATATCCCATTTGTCTACCCAGAGTCATCAGTCATCCTAATGACGGAGATCTCTCTCATGGGCTGGGGTGCCCACCTGGTGAAACACAGGGCCCACAGACTCTGGGCCCCCAAGGAGTCCCGATGCCACATCAATCTGCTGGAACTGCAGGCAGTGTGGCTGGCATTGATGGCCATTACTCCGCACATTCTGGGTCAGGTTGTTCAAGTCAAGACAGACATAGAAACATAGAATTTGAAGGCAAATAAGGACTGCTTGGCCCACCTAGTCTGCCCATTTCCCTACCTAATGAATAAGCTGCAGATCCTAGTTAACCAACAGCCTACTTCCTCCTACACTCCACTAGAATTGCCTTATGTCTGTCCCATGCATTCTTGAATTCCCCCACCTTTTCTGGCTCCACGACCTCCTCAGGAAGGCTGTTCCATGCATCCACTACCCTCTCTGTGAAAAAATACTTCCTCACATTACCTCCGAGCCATCCCCCCCATCTTCAAATTGTGCCCCCTTGTTCTTGCACATCTCTTTTTCTGAAAGATGCTACCCTCTTGGACTTTGTTGATTCTCTTGAGGTACCTTGAAAGTTTCTATCATGTCCCCCCTCTCCCTTTTTTCCTTGAGGATATATATATTAAGCTCCTTTAGTCTCTCTTTGTATGTCTTCTGGTGCAGACCCTGCACCATTTTGGTTGCCCTCCTCTGGACAGCCTCCACCCTGTCTTGTCTCTGCAGAGATGGGGTCTCCAGAACAGCATGCAGTACTCCAGATGGGGTTTCACCAACTGTCTGTACAGAGGTATAACAACTTCCTCTTTTCTACTGGTGATGCCTCTCCCTATGCATCCCAGTATCCCTCCCAGCCCTCTTTACTGCCTTCTCACATTGCTTACCCACCTTTAGGTCATCTGATATAACTACCCCCAGGTCCCTTTCCATTTTTGTTGTTGTCCATATCTCACATCCCATTGTGTACTCTTCCCCTAAGTTTTTGTTTCCCAGGTGCATTACTTTGCACTTCTAAGCATTGAATCTAAGCTGCCATACATTTAACCATTCATCCAACCTTGCCAAGTCCCTTCTCATCCTTTCCACCCCACCTTATGTATCAACCCTGTTGCAGATCTTTGTGTCGTCTGCAAAGAGACGTACTTTTCCTTCCAGTACCTCTGCAATGTCACTTATAAAGACATTAAAAATGACTGGACCCAGTACTGAACCCTGCGGTACCCCACTAGTAACCCCCCTTTCTTCACTGTGGACTCTGTTTACTATTGCCCTCTGCATCCTGTTGTCCAGCCAATGTTTTACCCAGGCTACCACCCTGGGACCCACTCCCAGGCCGGCTAATTTATTAATCTTTTGTGTGGGTCTGTGTCAAATGCCTTGCTAAAGTTTAGGTAGGCCATGTCCACAGCCCCTCCCTGGTCTACTACTTTGGTCACCCAGTCAAAGAAATCTATTAGATTAATCTGACATGACCTTCCCGTTGTGAATCCATGCTACCTTAGGTCCTGTGCCCCACTGGCCTCTAGGTACTCAACAATTCTTTCCTTCAGAAGTGATTCCATCATTCTCCCTACCACTGAGGTCAAACTGACAGGTCTGTAGTTTCCTGCCTCTGTCTTGCTCCCACTTTTGTGAAGCAGAATCACATCCGCCCTCCTCCAGTCTTCAGGAACCACACCATCCTCCCATGATTTGTTAAAAAGGGTAGTCAATGGTGTTACTAGTTCTCCCCTTAATTCTTTTAGAATTCTGGGGTGACTCCCATCAGGCCCCATTGCTTTGTCCACCTTCAGTTTTAGGAGTTCTTTCAGAACCCTTTCTTCTGTGAAAGGACTGATATCGACCCCCTATCCAGAGTGCTTCTATTGACTGGATTAGGTACCTCCCCCTCCTCTTCCTTTGTGAATACCCCTGCTTTTTCACTGTCCCTCTCTGCCCACCCACCCTCCTCTTTTTTCAGCCTCAGCATCCCTCCCTTTGTCTTTCTTAGCTCCCTAATGTACCTATAAAAGGTTTCATCCTCCTCCTTAACAGAGTTGGCTATCTTTTCCTTAGTTTGGGCCTTTGCTATTCTGACTGCTTTCCCGGCTTCCTTCTGCTTTAACCAGTACAGTTCTCTGTCCTACTCCTTCTGTGTTCCTTAAACTTCCTGAATGCTATATTTTTCTCCCTAACCTTCTTTGCCACCTCTTTTGAGAACCAGAGTTTTTTTTTTTTTTATTTGTTTATTTGCTTCACACAAAGGCTTGTTGCCTCTGTGATGGCAGTTTTGATGTTTTCCCCATTGTTGCTCCACCCCCTTCTTGCCTGTTTGCTAGTGCTTTTCTGAGGCACTCTCACATTCTGGCAAAATCAGTCCTAGTGAAGTCCAGTACCTTCACTTTTGTATGGCTTGACTCTATAGCTGAGTTTATCATGAACCACACTGTTTGGTGGTCACTTGTTCCCAGATGGCTACCCACTTCTAGATCTGAGATCCTCTCTCCATCCCCATTTGAGAGTACCAGGTCCAAGATTGCTCCCTCCTGAGTGAGTTCCAACACTAGTTGTCTGAGGCATGCCCCATGTAGGGCATCAAGAATGGCCCTGCTCTTGGATGTGGCTGCAGCAAAGGTGCTCCAGTTAACATCTGGCATATTCAGGTTCCCCATCAGCAATATCTCCCCTTTCTCTGCCATCCTAAGGATGCCTTCCATCATTTCCTTGTCCATTTCCTCCCCTGAGACGGGGGGTCTGTATACAACCTCTGTGCAGACTGTGGTGCCATTTCCAATCTCCAGGGTGAACCACAGTGCCTCCTCTCCTCCCTGCGTACCCTTTAGTTCCGTTGCTTTATCCTTTCCCTTACATAGAGAGCTACTCCTCCTCCTCCTCTTCTACCCTCCCTGTCCCTCCTGTAGATTGTGTATCCTGGTATGCTGACATCCCAGTCATGGTTCTCTGTGTACCATGTTTCTGTGACTGCCACAATATCCAGGCATCCATCTTCCATCAAGGTCACCAGTTCAGGGAGCTTGTTACCTAGACTATGGGTATTGGTACTCATTACTCTCCATTTTTTGATGGCCCTACCCCTTTGTGCCCCACCCCTGTCCTTACTGCCTTTGTCTTTTTCTCCATTTACCCCTGCCCTTCTCCCTATCGACTTCTCTAGCTAGGTGTTTATCTCACTAACTACCCTAATTTTTTGGGAAGGGCTACGATTTCCCTTCTCCTTTTCAGTGCCTCCCCCTTGGCTAGTTTAAATGCTTGCCAATGAAGCATTTAAACCTATCACCTAGGATCCTGGTTCCCCTCCTCGGCAGATGCAGACCATTGCACCAGTATAGGCCTGCATCTCTCCAGGTGGATTCCCAGTCCCCAATGAAGCCAAAACCCTGAGCTCTGCACCAGTCTTTCAACCACTGATTGAATCCTATGGTGTGGAGCACCCTAGCCTCACCCATACCATAGACAGGCAGCACCTCCGAGAAGGTTACAGTGCATGCTACTTGTCTAAGGCCCCTCCCCAACTCCACAAACTCCTTTCTGCACTGCTCTGATCCCTTTCCCAGCCAGGTAATTTGTCTCTAAGTGGACAATGACATCCAGCTCCCTCTCTGTGCAGCTGCTTCCACAATCCTGAGGATTCGCTCCCTGTCCTTCCAAGCCATGGCGCCAGGCAGGCACCTTACCTCCCTCTCCACTCCCTCCCCCAATTCTACCCTCCTAACAATGGAGTCCCCCACCAGGAGTTGTTTCTGTCCCCTGTGGGGCCCCATGCCATTCTCCTGTGGGTCTCCTTTGTGGAGATTCCCAGCATCTTCCTTGGTCTCTACTGCGGGTGCCTCCATAGAGGAACCACACTCTGCCAGAATGGCATATGAATTGTGGAGAGGTACAACTGGAGGGATGCACCTCTGTTCCACCACCCTCACCCTCCTTGAGCCCACTGTGGTCCAACCTCTCCTCTTTCTTGGCCACCTCTGAGGCAGCGGCGGTTGCCCTGGTGGTCCCTGGGTGGGAAAGGAGGTCCCCTGAATCCTGGCCAACTCAGCCTGGAGATGAGCAACCTCCTCCCTCAGCCCAGAGAGGTACCTGCAGATGGGTCAACACTGCATCCTCCAGAATGTCTCCGGGAAGACTGCTACTCTACAACCTCTGCACTGCACCACTCCCATTATGTCTTATTTGTGGCCCCTTAACTGTTGTTTTGTATGCTTACTCTTTCCTCTCTCTATTTTTGTAATGCAATTTTGTTTCTCCCTACTTTCTTACTGCCTCCATGCCTTTACAGCTTCTGATCTTCCTGTTCTGGGACAGTAAGTTCCTATATTCCTCAGTAGTCTGCTTCTTACTTGCTCAGAGTCAGACCTCCAGCAGCTAGGGGGATGGAGAGCTGCTCTTTTCCTTCTAGGATGGTGAGTCTTTTGTGCCTCTGTGATCACTCCCTTCCTGCTCCCGAACAGGAAGTTCCTGTTGTCAGTCAAATCCTGTGCCTATAAAAGTAGAACCGGCTAAGGGTCGGGGGGTGGAGGGGAGGGTTGGAGGGCACTATAGTCCCAGTAAAGTTCTAACAGCCGCTCCTTCCTCTTGCTGTTCTCTGCCACACGCTATCTAGGTCAGTTTTTAAATGCAAACACTTGGTTTCCTTCTCTCTAAGCCACTCCCCCTAATTCACAGTTTCTTTTTCACCTAGCGAACTGCACAGATAACAATACCTTCACCCAACTTAGTTAAACACACTTTTGTTTTGTTTTTTGTTTATTTTTAACCTAAATTGAAGTTCCCAGTAGTAGAGTTCTAGTTCTTTAGTCCAGTAGAGTAGTAAAGTTTTAACAGTAGCTCCTTCCTCTTGCTGTTCTCAATACCACAACCAAATACTACCTCAACAAACAAGGCGGGACGCACTGCCTTCCCTTGTGCATGGAAGCTCTCCATGTTTGGACCCTTGTGCGCAGCCTGGAGGTCAATATCCTCACCATCCATGTGGCCAGTGTCTCCAATCAGCTGGCAGATGCTCTCACAGTCATGTGGGTGAGGCGTCTCACAAGTGGTCTCTTCACCTAGAAGTTGTACACCCCGTTTTCCCCATGGGGTAGCCCTCTGGTGGACCAGTTTGCCTCCAGGGAGAATGCAAATCTGAGGCTGTACTGTGCCTGCCCCCCCCAGCAGAAAACACTGCAGGGGGATGCCTTTTCCATGCCCTTGACCCTGGGCCTTCTCTGTATCTTCCCTCCATTACCCTTGATTTACAAGGTGCTGCTCAAGGCCAGGAGGGACAAGACACAGATGATCCTGGTGGCTCTGGACTGACCTCACCAGGTCTGGTACCCTGGTCTCCTAAGCCTCAGCAGGAGACTCCTGAGGTGTCTTCCTATACATCCAGATCTGCTCTCAATCCATCAGGGGAAGATACTCCACCCGGACCTTCAATCCCTGCACCTAACAGCTTGGTTCTTGAGTGGCTAGAGTTCCAGGTTTTGGATCTCTCTGAAGATATCTGAACTGTGATTGAGGCTTCTTGGAAGGAGTCAACTTGAAAATGTCATGCCTTCAAATGGAAGAGGTTCTCCATCTGGTGCCAAGGCAAGGGGTTGGATCCCTTATCTTGCCTGGTATCTAACATTCTCGACTACCTTTGATCCCTCTCTGTCAGGCCTTTGGTCGACGACCCATAAGGTGCACCTGGCATCTGAGATGAGATGGAGAAGACCCAATACCTTGAAGTCTGAATTTTGGAAACCTCTATCTTACTGAGTTTTAATCTTGTTATGTTTTAAATAGGTTTTATTATGTTTTAATCTATTGCTGTGTGTCCTCATTTGTGTTCAGTGCCCAGAGCCTCTGGGATTGGGTGCCCTATAAATAAAATTGCCTTGTCATAAAAACCATAGGGCCCTTCTCTGTCGATAGATTCTTGGCTGACTCCAAGTCCACTGGATGGGAGTGCAAGGAGGAGCTCTCCAATTTTGAGGATTCATAAAAAAAGAGGTCTACCGCCAGAGTTCCCACTGACCCTTCTGGGATGGTCAGGGGTAATAGTGACCAACAGCTGATGGGGAAGACCTGAGGCCAGGCAGGCTACCTCAGTTGGAGCACTTCGACTGTTTCAGTGGCGGCTCCACCAAAATCGGCAGAGAGGCCAGGGGAGGCTAAGCTGGGACCTTACGGGTCAGCTCCTGCTGAGCTGGAGATGGCTACAGCCTCTGTGGTGAAAGCCAAGTGATGGCCAGAGTCAAAGCCAGAATGGGCTTTACCCCAGTGAAGAAAAGCTGCTGCCACATTAAGTCCTTGCAGCACTGATGTAGCTGGCATTGGAGCCTCTCCTTACCCGAGGATGAGAAATAGAAGCAGCACTACTTACCCGAGCATTGGGAGTCCGAGCGTCAACTTCAATGCCAGCTGCTCGACTCAGGACTTCAAGAGTGGGTCCATGACCTTGACTGTCAGGGCCATTGACGGTGGGTCTCAGAGGGAGCTGCCAAGAGCTGGGTCTCCTGGTCTGGAGGCTCTGGGTTGAGAGGAGGTGGATCAGCAGACTGCCCTGTCCCTCCCTGAGTGAGTGGTAGGACTGGAGTCCTAGAAAGGGAGATGTTGGCCTTTTCTGGTAACAATAGGTCAACCAGCTCAAGAAAAATCCCAGCCGGAAGATTAACCTTCATCTTGACCAACTGGCCCAATGGGGAGACCGTGGAGCCAGCGGCCTAGGCCAAAGTAAGTAAGTGAGTAAAGGTTTATTTATATAAGGTGCCCTCCCTGAGCTCAGGGTGCCTTTACAATACTTCATACAATTACAATATATTTAAAATCAATAAAACTGATAACACAGACAATAAAAAACATTCAGTAAGTCTCCAAAAATGCCTGGTTGAACAAATGAGTGTTTAAGGATTTTTTAAATCCTTCTACAGTCAGGCTATCTCGAATCTGATGAGGTAGAGAAATCCACAGGGTAGGTGCCATAAAGACAAAAGATCTTCCTCTAGATGTTTTCAGGGATACCCTGGGAATCTCTTGCAATCCCTCATCAGAGGACCGGAGTGAGCGGGAGGGGCAGTAAGAAAACAGGATCTCTCTCAGGTAGTACGGTCACTGCTCATGTAGGGCCTTATAGGTCAGCAATGCGAACTTGAAGGTGATCCACCACTGTATAGGCAGCCAGTGCAGTTCACACAGCACAGGTGTTATATGAATGGATCTGGGCATTCCAGTTAACAACCTGGCCATCACGTTCTGCACTAGCTGAAAGTGGTGGATATCCACCCCCAGTAGCCCTAGATAGAGGGTACTGCAGTAATCAAAATGACTGGTGACAAAGGCATGGACCAAGGTAGGAAGATCTTCATGCAGGACCAGGTGCTTCACCCGTACTATATTCCTTAGCTGGAAAAAGGAGGACTTGACTACAGCCGATACCTGTGCCCTCAGGGTCAGGCCCTCATCAAACACCATGCCCAGGTTATGCACCTGGCCCAAGGCCATAAGCGGGGTCCCCCCAAGGTATAAGCCTGAGGGTTTCCCCGCCCATGCCCCTATCATCCTAAAACCAGGGTCCACCACCAATACCTCTGTTTTACTCGAGTTCAACCTAAGCCAACTAGTACTCATCCAGTTCTGTATCTCCAGGAGGCAGTTATTTAACACCATGATTGAATCAGACTCCTGTTCAGGCACAAAAGACATGTAGAGCTGAGAATCATCAGCACAGCAATGAAAGCTCAGTCCATACCATCTTATAATGTCCTCCAATGGAAGCATATAAACCGCAAATAACATGGGGGACAACACTGAGCCCTGTGGAACCCCGCAGGGCAGCCAGTGAGGGGCCTAGGAATAAATCCCTGATACCATTGTCTGTAAGATGCCCTCAAGAAAAGATCGAAACCAACTGAGGACTGCTCCCCTCAGTCCACAGAAAAACCACAGGCGTTCGAGCATCATTCCATGATCCACAGTGTCAAATTCTGCTGAGAGATCAAGGAGAACCAAGATGGAACGAGTACTCCGATCTCTCGCCATCAGAAGTACCCGCACCAGGGCTGTCTCAGTGCTATGCCATTTCCTGAAGCCAGACTGGAGAGGGTCATAGATATTGTGGCTGGTCACATGATCCACCAGCTGCAGAGTGACCACCTTCTCAATAATTTTCCCTACAACGGTCAAGTTTGAGACTGGTCTGTAATTCACTGGGCAGTCGGGATCAAGGGAGGTTTTTTTTTCAGAAGGGGGCATACTACTGTCTCCTTTAAGGGATCTGGAAAGATCCCTCTCTCCAAAGAAACCATCATTATCCCAGCAAGGACTGGGCCGATGACCAAAGAACCGACTAAAGTCAGAACCTCTGGAGATGCATGGGAATCGGAGGCCCAAGAGCACTCCCGATCCCACAAACATAAGTGAGACCATTCTTGGTCTCTTTTTTAGACTTGTATTTAGACTTGGTGCCCAAGGGGACCCTGCCCATGGGTGAGAAGGGTCTGGCACAAGTCCTTGAATGCCCCTGTGAAGGAGGCACCCAAGCAGAGTGGCAAAAAGGCCAAAGCTGAGAAAGCATGAGCTGCGGCCTTGTCAAATGCCACAGGGTGTTTGGCAGACCCCACGGTTGTGGAGACCACCCAACAGGCATCCTTTGATTTAATGGGTGGATCCTGATCATTCAGATGACCCAGAAGCAGGCAGGCATGGCGATCCTCCAATATGGGCAGATGGAAAGTGCGGCACAGGTGGCATGCCTGAGGAGCATGCTTGTAGCCTAGGCAGTAGATGCACATGATGCGTGGGTCTGTCCGAGACATCTTCTGCCCGCAGGCACATTTTTGAAATCTGGGTGCCGACTTGCCTTTGTCCATACCTGAGACTAGGAGAAATAGCCTGAAGACAATATTTTTTTTGAAGAATCACCAAGTTTAATAAGCAAAGGCCTTCTCAGCGTGAGAGTGGTGAGAAGGGAACCTTCTTCTTCCAGCGAAAAGGAAGATCTGACATCACAGGGCGGTGCCTAGGGAGTTTCCACCTGGGAGGGTGGGAGGAGCCAGCTTGAAGATGTTCCAGTAAGCCTTAAAGGATAAAGGAACATTGCCAGAAGTGTGGATTGAATATCATATCCACATCCCTAGAAAACAGCTTTTAGGAAGTACAAGGAGATATACACAGAGGTGGACAGGGAGTTATATCTGGAAAAACGAAGGGAGACAGGAAAGAGGGTGAGGGCAGCAAAGGCACAAATGGAGGACAGGATCACCAAGGAGGTCAAAAAAGGGGATAAGACTCTCTTCAGATATGTGAATGAAAAGAGGAAAGCAAGTGGTGAGGTAGTGAGAATCAGGTCAGAGGACGACTGTGCGGAAGAGGATCAAGAAAAGGCTAACATTTTAAATGAATACTTCTGCTCGGTTTTCACACACAGGTGGGGGCAATATGTATCAGCAAGCAGGGGGGGGGAGAAAAGTCCATTTTCAGAGGAGAGAGTTTGAAGGGGATAGGAAGCCCTAAAGAAAAAGGGTTCTAAAAGAACTGAGAAAGGTGCTAGCTGTCCCTCTAACAACACTATTCAGCAGCTCACTGGAGATGGTGGGGGGGTGAGGGAAGTTCCAGAGGACTGGAGGAGGGCTGGTGTGGTCCCACTGCACATGAGTGACAGCAGGGAGGAAGCAAACAATTACAGGCCAGTCAGTCTCACATCAGTGGTAGAGAAATTAATAAAGACCCTGCTGAAGGAGAGGCTGATGTACCAGGCAGCAAATGAGCTGCAGGACCACTGGCAGCACAGTTTCACAGGGGGGAGGTCATAGCAAACAAATCTCATGGATTTCTTTGACTGGGTAATGAGGGAGGTCGATCGGGAACAGCAGTGGATGCAGTGGATGTGGGCTGTCTGCACATCAATAAGGCTTTTGACACTGTACTGCAGAGGAGACTAAGAAACTAAGCAGCCTGGGGGTTGGGGAGAATGTGATAAGCTAGACAGAAAATGGGTAGAAGGACAGGAGGCAGATGGTGGTGGTAAATGGCAGACTCTTGGGGGACAGGAGAATGACCAGTGGTGTACCACTGGGATCAGCACGAGGATCCGTCCCCTTCAATACCTTCATGTGTGACATTGCTGAGGAATTGGAGGAGAATATGTGTCTCTTTGCGGATGACACAAAAATCTGCAACAGGGTGGGCACTCAAGAAGGGATGGAGAGAAGTGATTTAGGGTGTGGCAGCTGGGTTTCAATGCCAAAAAGTGCAAAGTCATGCACGTGGCGTGGGGAAACCCAGCAGGTGTGTATAAGATGGAGGGGGAGGTACTTAGTCACCAGCAAGAAAGGGACCTTTGGAGTAATTATATCTGATAATCTCAAGGTGGCAAGGCAGGAAGGTTGCGCGCTGGGCGCCTGAGCGAATGGACGGATAGACGTTACACGGAGTGAAGCGCGGCTATCTAAATCTGTTTAAAATAGTTTAAAATCTTCTGTCACCTCGTAAATTCGGGCAGGGGTTATTCATTTAAGTATCAAGGACATCTGGTCTGAAGGATAACTAAAACGGACGGAATCATAAGTTTTTATCATTAAAAAAATTACCGCGGTGTAGCATCATATCACTTGAACTGGTCAACGTAGCGCAAAGGGGGGGCCAGGCCAACTGTCTCATACAGAATATGGACATGTCTGCTATATGTTCTCTCTTACAAAACATCTCAGTGGGCCAGTTAGAGTTAAAACAAGATATTGCTGGCTTGAAATTAGTAGTAGACTATTAAAACGGATTCTGAGAAAACCATTGACAGAATTGTGGAAGCGGAGACTAGAGTAGCAGCTCTGGAGGAATCAGCATTCCATTTAGAAGAAGATTCAATTTTTATGCACAAACAATTTCAATTAATATGGCAGAAAATAGACGACTTAGAGAACCGAGACCGCAGGAATAATTTACGTATTGTTGGTATACCAGAGGGAGCTGAAGGTTCTAACATTATCAACTTCCTACAAGGCTTGTTCCCAGATATTCTGGCACACGAGTGGAGATGGCCACTAGAAATAGAACGGGCCCACAGATCTCTATCTCCAAAACCCAAATCAGGTTCCCCCCCAGACCCATAATAGCCTACTTCCTTCATTTCTCTGTCAAAGAAGACATCCTGAGGTTATTTAGAGAGAGGAAAGTGTTACTATGGCAGGGTCATAGGATCTCTGTATTTCAAGATTATTCAGTGGATGTGGTTTCACAAAGAAAAGCTTATTCTAAAATCAGAGGGGTCCTGAAGCAGCATAACATCCCCTACAGAATTAACTACCCAGCGGTGTTAGTGCTAACGTTTAATGGGGTTTCACATTCCTTTAAATCTCCTGATGATGCTTGGGTTTATATCGAAAATAAAATCAGGCCCAACCGAAATAGCCACTACAAGTTTGAATCACGGTTGGATTCCATTAATAGAACGTGTCAAGAGACCCCCCACGAGCCGCCTTCAGAACACAAAGTCAACCAGAATCCTAGACCAATGGAGAGTCCCAGATCCAAAACAAACCTATTAGAATTATCGCAGAGGCAAGAGTGGAAGACGATAAACAGGAAGTGTAAAGGACTTACGAGGGGTAGGCAGAAGTCCACGATCTTTGCTCCCAAAAATGCCGTTGAGAAAAATCCATGGGGATCCTGCTATCAAACAAATTCTCTGATCTCAGCAACATGGAAATCTCCATAGTGGACCATAGTGAGGATCAGCCAACCAGAACAAATCTCCTTCCCAACCAATCAGATTCTTCCTTACTATCTGAGACTGCCAGTATCCCAGAACCTCCTGGTACCCTCTTACACTCCAGGGTTGATGGCTACGTTGGCTACGCTCCTCCACAGGAAAACGCTGTTTAAGCTAATTACTAGTACTTTAACTTTAATCAGTCGGGTTATGTGGGGAAGAGGGGATGAGAGTATATATGTCGTTTTAAGTTATGCTGTATTGACTCCCTAGAGGATCCCTCACGTTCTGGTAAGTTATATGCCATAGTCAGTTTTAAGGATTCTTGACAAGAAGCTACCTAACTTGCTGCAGCATTTTTATAAACAATAAAATTTTCGTTTTTAAGGTTAGTTCTCCCTATCTCCCTAAGGTGGTCTGCTTAGCTAACTTGATAATTTAAATACACACTACTCGTATTGTGAAATATCTAAAGCCAAAGTAAGGAGTACATTTTTTTCTGGGTTTAAGGTCGAACCTATGTATACTTAGTGCCAGTTTGCTCATCTTCTGTTAATAAGTATAGAGTAACAGATCTTAGATAGTTGAATATAACCTGTGATCCTACGAGGCACCCTTTTAAGATTTTCAGTTTCAGTATGCCCAGTATAATAAAAGCAAGATTACGAAATTACTCTATAGGCAGAAATATGCCTTGGGATACAGGGGTTGTTGACTCCTTCTTATTGCTTCAAGCTTAATCTGTTGTTATTTATGGCTACATTCCCCCTTCCCTCACTCTTCTTTTTTTTTTTTTTTTTTGTGTGTCATAGTAATTTCCTTTATTTGTACCAACTGTTCATAACTCAGGGCGGCATTGGTAATGGGTAAGAAGTGCAAACCAATGAATAGGTTGGGCATTACAAACTATGGCTGTCCCCTTCTGAGTACGTGTCCTTGGGGCGGTTAAATCGGCCCTTATGACGTCGTGTTGTTAGGGAGTGATGCCAGCTGAGAAATTAGATGCCTATGTACCTCTGACCTACTTGGTTCTCAGTAAAACAGTTCAAAATGAAGATGCTACCGATTTTGGACAGGGTACAGAGCAAATCTTTATTCCCACTATGTTGTACTGACCTAGGCATCCTCATTTGTGCTTTCTATGTTAACCCTGGTTTTCTTCATCTCCACTTGTACCTATTTCTTCAGACTGTCCATTTCTTTATATTTCACTACGAGTTTGTCATTACTTGTATGTATGATCTCACCCATATCTATGGAGTTGGCAGGGGTTAAATATCTTATGCTGAATTCACTAGTCCTAGTCCATACTCATCGAAACAGCGTGACTGATCCTTGAAACAAAGCCTTTGGATTTCCAGGCCATGTGGATCAAGGGTTATGTTGAACTATTATTTAGTAAGTTGGGGGAAGTTTATATCATATCATTTATGGATTACTAGTATCCCCATTATCTTAATAGTCTTACTTAGTCTGAAATGTTTTAGGTTGTTCTTGTATGTAAATACTAAATATTATTTACTTTTAAAGACTGGGCCCCTGTGCTCTACTAAGACTTCTACGTTAATTTTAGGTTTAGAGTTTATTTGTTATTTATGGGGTCAGAGGTTAATTCAGTTAAATGGAAATGTTTACTTAAAGTTTAAAAGGGGGGTATACTGTGTAAGTATAGGGCTTAAATTATTTGAGGCATGTGTTATATTGTTAAGATTTATAAACTACTATGGCAGGCTCTATGGCGAACTGTAAATGTATATCTTGGAACGTGAAAGGTTTAGGCACTCCAGTTAAGAGGAAAAAGGTTTTAACCCAGTTACAAAGGATGAAGGCTGATATAGCTTTACTGCAAGAGACCCATTTACTGAATGAGGAGGCAGAAAAACTAAAGAGAACGTGGGTAGGGAACGTATTTCATAGCTCAGTTAGTAAAAAGTGGAAGGGGTTAGCCATTCTTATTAGAAAATCCCTGAACTTCTCAATGACCTCTCATAAAACAGATTCTTTGGGTAGATGGCAAATTCTGGAAGGGAGGTTAGATGGTCTTGATCTCACTATCTGTAACATTTATGCCCCAAATGGAGATTTATATTCCTTTTTTTCTGAATTTTTTGATATGATCAGCTGCATTCCGAACAAGAACATTATAATAGGGGGAGACTTCAACACTGTTTTAGACCAATGGATTGATAAAAGTAACCCTAAATTTAACAGAATGAGAGACATAAACAGTGAGATGATCAGGGATAGAATGAAAGATTTAGGCATTTCAGACGCATGGAGAATGATGCACCCTACCCAAAAAGATTACTCATTTTGTTCTCATAGGCACGGCTCATATAGTAGGATCGATATGTTCCTTTTATCGAATGATCTGTTAAACGCTGATATCGGTCCCATTATAATATCTGACCATGCTCCCATTTCTATTGTTATTAACTTAGACCAAGAGGAAGAAAAATCTCTTCATTGGAAATTTAATTGCTCCTTATTGAACGATGATAACTTTAGACCCTGGATTATCAAGGAGTCAGAACAATTTTTTCTGTATAATGACAACGGGGAGACTTGGAAAGCTACCCTGTGGGAAGCGTTTAAGGCATATATTAGGGGCAGAATTTTGAGTTATACTTCTTTTAAAAAAAAAAAGAGGGGAAAATTACTTGCTCAAAAAGAAAAGGAACTTTTGGAATTGGAAAAATCCCATAAATCAAATCCTGGGAGTAACAAAGACTGCTTTAGGAAAATTACTCTTCTCAGATATGAAATAAATAAATTACATATGGGAAAGGCGGAGTTTGCTCTCTATAGAACTCAACAAAATACTGGGAGTCAGGAGAAAAGGCGGGCAAACTATTGGCATATAGGCTTAAACAAATCCAAAACAGAAATAATATTCCGAGTATTAAGGATTCTGCGGGGAAGTTACATAGTAAAACTATTAATATCAACAAGGTTTTTACAGACTTTTACTCAAATTTATATAAAAGTAAGACTGTGAATAATAAGGGCCTAATTAATCAATTTTTAGATAAAGCCAAACTACCTAAGATCTTGGAGATACAGCAGCAGTTGTTAGATAAAGAAGTGTCATCTCAAGAGATTAAAGATACTATTAATGGGCTACCTAATGCCAAAGCCCCGGGTTCTGATGGTCTGCCTGCTGAAATATATGTCATTCTGAAAGAGGTGATTACACCTATCCTACAAAGTGTGTATACAGAATCTGAGATTAATGAAGGCCTACCACCAACGATGACTGAGGCAGTCATAACTGTCCTCCTGTCCGCCACTGTCACCTCTATCTTTAAAGGTGGTGATAGGACTGTGGCTGGAAACTATCGACCGATCTCCATTCTCTCTCCTCTCTCCAAGGCCTTGGAAAAAGTGGTGGCCTCTCAAATCTCTGACTACCTCTCCACCTACAATGTCCTTTGTCCTGAGCAGCATAGTTTCCGGCGGGGCCACAGTACCAACACAGCCCTCCTAGAGTTCTCCAACTTTCTCCACTCCTCCTTAGACACTGGTTCTCTGGCTGGTGCTGTCTTCATTGACCTCTCGAAAGCTTTCAACACTGTCTCCCACCCCCTCCTTCTTGATGCCCTTAGTCTCTCTGGTTTTGCTGCTGGGCCTATCTCTTGGTGCACCAGTTATCTGTCTCACCGCTCACAGCATGTAAAAATTAATAGGACCTACTCAGACATCTGTCCCATCTTTTCTGGGGTTCCCCAGGGCTCCATTCTGGGCCCCTTACTATTCTCCCTTTACCTTAACACCCTTCCACGCTCTTGCTCGGGGAACATTCTATTGTATGCTGATGATGCAGTCATCTTTGCCTCAAATAAGTAACCCTACTGCCTCCGGGACTCGGCTGCAGAAGTCCTTCACTGAAGCCGTGGGCTGGTTCAAGGAACATAGATTGGTGATAAATCCTAAAAAACAAAAACCATGTTCTTCACTCATCCCAAAACAAGTCCTGCAACTTCAAACTCCTCATTCACTCTGGGTCCTCATTCCCACTCAAACAAGTTTGCTCCTATAAATACCTAGGGATCCATTTTGACCCCTCCATCTCCTTCCATGGACACATCGCTGCCCTAGCCACTGCTACTAATATCCGATTGGGCATCTTACATCGGTATAAACACTGCCTCCCCGGAGGCTCTTCGACTCGCAGTCACCTGCTCTATCCTGTCCCTAGTGGACTATGGACTGCCGGTGTATGGTGCTGCTGATCAGACTGCACTCCATAAAATTCGCACTACTCTGAATAAGGCCTGCAGGTTAATTACCTAGGATGACACACACCTGTCTACTGTATGCTAAAGCACTGGTACTTGATCTCGACGAGCGCCTCAAATATCTTACCTGTACCCTTACAAAAAAGACCCTCCTTGGGCGTTCCCCACCAGGATTGACCACCACCATACGCCGCTCTGTCCCACTAGTTCATACTCAGACCTCTGGGAAAACCTCTCTTGTTATCCCTAGAGCTAGGACCTCTCACGGCCAAGAGCCTTCAGCTTTAGGGCCCTCCTGGTTCAACACACTGCCCCTCCATCTCCGAAGCTCCAACCATATCGCGGTTTCAAAACTTCCTTACGTAACCACCTTATTAACACCCGATGCTGTAACTGCCGCTAGTCAAAGCCGTACTCAATACTTATGACAAAGCTTATCACTAAGCTGCTAAGGATGACATAACTCTGGTATTGTTTGCATCCATCCTACCTGTACCAGCTTGTTTGTATCTATGTCTTAATTTACTGTTATACTTATGTGTTGTACTGCTATACTGTGTATTTTGGTTTGTCTTACTATGACAAGGTACCTTTGTAAATGAGCCTATGGCTCAAAGGTTTTCCAAACTGCTGTTTAAATAAAATAAATAAATAAAATAAATAAATAAAAAAAGATAAAGACCCACTAGATCCGGCTAACTATCGTCCAATCTCCCTGTTAAATACAGATTATAAAATTTGGGCAAAGATCCACACTAATAGACTACAACAAGTTATTGGGAATCTTATACATAGAGACCAGGTGGGCTTCATTAAGGGGAGAGCAGGATTTGAAAATAAAATATAAGAAGAATACTATCTACAATACAGATGGCCTCTAGAAATCAGGAGTCTGCTGTACTATTGGCATTGCATGCTCATAAGGCATTTGATTCTATTGAATGGGGCTATCTGACTGAGGTACTTGTGGGGTTTGGCTTTGGTGACATCTTCATATCAAGAATCAAAACTCTATATAAATCCCCTACAGCTACTATCTGCATGAACAGAACCTTATCTGGGAAATTTAATCTGGAAAGAAGGACTAGACAAGGTTGCCCTATTTCTCCATTACTTTTTATTTTAGCTCTAGAACCACTTTTACGAATAATTAGATTAAGTAAAGATATTATGGGGATTAAATTCCTTAAATTGGAACATAAAGTAATAGCTTACGCTGATGACCTTCTTTTATCCCTCTCTTCTCCTTACAAATCTATTAGCTCCATTTTGAGGAATGTAAAGCAATCTCTGGCCTATCTATTAACTGGGCTAAGTCTGAAATGCTCCCTTTGCAGGGGAATAACATTAAACTCAAAGAGTTATGTTTATGATATAACTTGGTGTGGAAAAATAATTGCATCTCTTATCTTGGAATTATTATTTCAAATAATCTAAAGGATATGCTAGGGTTAAATATTAAGCCCTTGGTTGAATCTATGAAATTATCCCTGGGCAAATGGATCCCCTACCTTGCAGCCGGCACAGCCCTCGAGATCCAGAGACCGGAGGGGCTCCGAGCCGCCAGCGGGCCGGCGGCGTCCATCTAGCCGACCGAGGGATCCAGGAGGCCAGGAGAAGCAGGCAGAAGCCGGCACAGCCCTCGAGATCCAGAGACCGGAGGGGCTCTGAGCCGCCAGCGGGCTGGCGGCATCCGTCTAGCCGACCGAGGGATCCAGGAGGCCGGGAGAAGCAGGCAGAAGCTGGCACAGCCCTCAAGATCCAGAGACTGGAGGGGCTCCGAGCCACCAGCGGGCCGGCGGCGTCCGTCTAGCCGACCGAGGGATCCAGGAGGATGGGAGAAGCAGGCAGAAGCTGGCACAGCCCTCGAGATCCAGGGCGGGAGGGCTCCAAGCCGCCAGCGGGCGGCGGCGTCCGTCCTAACCGACCGAGGGATCAGGAGGCGGGAGAAGCAGGCAGAAGAGTGCAGGGCAAGCCCGCAAACCAATCAAGCGACCGCTGACTCTGCCTTGCTTCCGATTGGTGCGCCTTTCCCATAGACTTTAGCTGGACTTTTGCAACACTATTCTGGCGGGATTTCTGTTATTTTTATTTTAGTCTTAAATTCACCCAAAAGAGCTGTTTTACTCTTTAATGTGCCCGATTTGAGGGTTGTATTAATATCTTGTTAGCTTGTGATTACAGCCTTTTTGTGTTCTGTGGGGCTAGAGGCTAGCGCCTAACCCCCATACCCTCCCAGTCTTTTGTTGTGCAGATTCAGATCTTTAGCACCTTTTTGCAGATTGCCTGCAATAAAGTACCTTGCTCACTGCCTTCTCCTCTGTCCCCTACCTTGCAGCCGGCACAGCCCTCGAGATCCAGAGACCGGAGGGGCTCCGAGCCGCCAGCGGGCAGGTGGCATCCGTCTAGCCGACCGAGGGATCCAGGAGGCCGGGAGAAGCAGGCAGAAGGTACGGGCAAAGCCACAAATTTTTGCCCACCCCGGTTGATTCTTTTTATGCACCTTCTCCCGCCATTTCTCTAATCCACGCCCATAGCTAATTCCCTTCCTCTACTTAACCCCTACCTTACCTCCACAATGCTACTTTGCTTCCTTTTGCTCCTGAGCCTCTCATCTTCCTCAATCCCATATGACACTTATGATATACCCCTTGTTATGGTGATTAAGGTAGTGAATATGGCCTGCCCACCCCGCCATCCCCAGTGGACACCCACCAATTCCTTATTTATATCTGGCCATTTTGCACTGCAACCCTAGGGTATCCCACAAAAGGCTCTCTATCCCTACAGCATTTCTCAAGTATCTTACATCTATATTGGCATTATATTAACCCACTATGCCTGTCCATCAGATTATTATTTGTGATAAATTCCATACCTATATAACAGGACCCTCACCTATTACACAGTGGTTCCCAAGAAGAGGAGAAATGCTCTGACCACTCCCTATCCCTTTCATTTGGTGCCCTCCTCAAACTAATCTTCTTCCTTCTGATCTGTATTGGTACTTGAAATCAATCCTGGCCCCACTGAAGTTTTTTATCCCTCTCTGATCTAACCTCCATAAATGGCCTAAGTTTCCTTCACTTCAATGCCTGCAGTCTCCTAAAAAGTTCTCCTTAATACAGGCATGGGTTGCACATACCTACCTGACTTCCTGATTATCTCTGAAACTTGGCTCAGACCTACAACAAAAGACAGTGATATAAACCTTCCCAATTATCAGCTCTTCAGATCAGATCACCCTTCCAGGGGTGGTGGGTAGCCATCTACATTAAGGATACCATCTCTGCATCCTGCCTCATCAATACATCCGAACCAAAGGAATTTGAATGCTTGTCAATTAAAATATCCCTTCGAACTTGTCTTCATTTAAATTGATTGGCTGCTATAGGCCCCCTCTGCAGGCCTCAAACTCCTATCCACCTAGGATCAATACTCAATCTAGGCCCTGAAGATACCATCATCCTTGGTGATTTGAATTTGAACTGGTTATCTAATGCATCTGCACCCCTAGTAACCTTCTGTGACACCTATGGATTCACTCAATTAATCAAAAGATCAACCAGGATTAACCTAAAAATTCCATCAACAGTTCACTCCTGGATATTATGTTGGTAAACAAGCCTCACTTATATTCACATGCAGAAGTGCTACCCAGTGATGTAAGTGATCATTGTCCTATAGCTGGCATTAGATCTACACTCAAGCCATCCAACCCTGCAAATTTTCTCCTCAAAAGGTCAAAAAAGAATTTTAACATCTCAGGATATCCCCATGATTTGTGCAATACAACATATTGGCAAGATTTTTACCTTACAACCTCAGTTGAAACAGCTCTCCAGATCTTAAAGGACATTATCACTAATGCCTTCAATATTCATGCACCAATCACCAGTATCAGATCTAAAGTAAAATCTTGTCGTTGGTTCACTGCTGACCTTAAATCAGCTCTGTTAGCCAGAGACAAACTCTGGAAAAGGCAAGAAAAACAAAGGATACTAGAGACTGGCTTCAATTCAGAAAAGCAAGAAATTCATGCACAAAACAAATAAGAATTGCAAAGCTGCCTATTACAGAGCTGAATTGGATGCATCCCACTAATCCATCCAGACTTTGGGGTACTATAAAGGGAATTCTAGGCCAGAACTCTACCCCTGCCTTACCCTCCAAACTGCTATTAAATGACATAGAAATCACTGACAAGCAAGAAATTTTAAATACCTTCAACGACCACTTCACCACAGCTGGCCTAGCATTTGACTCCTCACCTGCAAATCTCTTGAGATCATCATTAAACCTTCAATCTACTGTGGGACAAAAGGCTGCTTCAACATTTTCTTTCAAACCAACATCCTTGAAAGAAGTAGAAGACCTCCTATCTAATTTAGATACTTCGAAGAGTGCAAGTGCAGACTCCCTGGATCCCTACTTTCTTAAAATAGCATTACGCCTTATCTGCCCCTCACTCACCTCTTCAATCTTTCCTAGCTACTGGTTCCATACCCTCCATTTGGAAAACAGCTCAAGTAGTTCCACTACTTAAATCAGGTGATCCCATGGACCTTAACAATTATAGGCCCATTTCCATCCTACGGTACTATCCAAGATGCTTGAAAATTAGTAAATTCACAGTTAAGGGCCTATCTGGACACCAACAACCTCCTAAATCCAGCACAATCTGGATTTAGATCAATGCATAGCACCATCTCTGTCCTAGCCAAAGTAACTAATGATTGGCAGACTGCCTTGGATAAGAAGAATAGTACCTGTGCTGTGTTCCTGGATTTGAGTAAAGCATTTGATACAGTGGATCATGAATCATTAATCTCCTCTCTTAGCTCTCTAGGCCTTGATTCACTCTCACTCAATTGGTTTAGGTGCTATCTCTCTGGAAGGTCACAATTGATAAAAAATGAAAATTACCTATCTACCTCTAAACCACTGCTAAGAGGTGTACTGCAAGGCTCTATTCTAGGCCCCATCCTCTTTGCCATTTATATTAATAATATCGATGCCAACCTCTCTCAATCTAACATTCATCTGTTTGCTGATGATACTGTATTATATGTCAGCAATCCCTCATTATCAAAAGCCTGTGATCTGCTACAGTCAGAATTCTCCATCCTACAACACAACCTATTGGAAAAAAATTACTTCTAATTGCCAAGAAAACAAAAGCTATGTTCTTTGCCACAAAGAATTGCTCTGCCATTCCCCATCATTCATCACCTCACAATTATCCACCTTATATGGAAGAAGCTGGAATTTGTGGATAAATTCAAATATCTTGGAGTCTGGATTGACAATAAGCTTGATTACTCTGTCCATATTGAAGAGCTACTAAAAAGTTGAGACAAAGGCTTGGCCTATTTTTCAGAATAAAACACTACCTTACCAGAGACTCCAAACAAAGACTAACTCCAGGCATCATTCCTATCCCTCATTGACTATGCTGACTTTCTCTCACGGCCATTGCTCACTCTCCTTCTTAAATAAGCTGGACACCCTGTTTCATAGATCCATCAGATTTATCACAGACCTTCCCTCCAGCACCCATCATTGCTCTCTTTACATGGCAGTTAATTGGACATCCCTACAACACAGAAGAAAAGGAATGCTGCAATCTGGATCTTTAAAAGCTTTATCAGGCAAACTCCTCCTATATTACAGACTGCTTCACCCGAATCACATCTAGGCCATATACCTTAGGATCAGTAAGCTCATCATGCTAAAGGTTCCCAATACCTGCACCGGTTTGGGAGGGCTGTTATCAGCTATTCCTAGCAATCACTTGGAACTCACTCCAAAAATCTATGAATCTAAATACCCTCTTACCCTTATCATCCTTCAAAGATTATTCACCCCTATTCCCAGAGTTGTGCAACTGCTTCCACAAGGCCTAGTCTCCCATCCAACCCACACCCCTTCTGTAATCCATTATGTTAGTTCCCTCTATTATCCAGTCAGCTACCACATTCATATAAAGCCAACAAAAAGCCCTATTATTTGTTCATTATCACTGCTATATCTGTTATCCTCTTCATTTTATAGGTTAAGTTATTTTTACTGTGCCTTGTATATATGTAAATTTTGTATATTCTCTTTTTATTTCATTGTACTAATGTTATGCTATTTTCATGTCCTTGTAAAAACTCTTGTACTATTATTTGTATGACCACTCAGGTCCATCTTGCAAATGAGCTATGCTCAATGATGTTCGCCTGACTAAATAAAGATTTTGATTGATTGATTGCTAAACTTAACCTTTCCTTATGGGGAAAAGTCAATGCGGTGAAAATGATGCTAGCGCCCAAAATATTATACTTATTAAACATGATCCCGCTACACATTACATCCAGATGGTTTAAGAAAATTGACAGATTGTTACATTCCTTTTTGTGGGAAGGGAAAAAGGCAAGAATTAGTCTAGATAAAATCAAGAAACATTGGCTCCAAGGGGGCATGGGCCTTAATGATTTCAAAAAATGCCATCAAGCCTTCCTGTTTAAACAAACTTGTCATTGGTTACTTCTAGAAAATAATTCACCGTTATGGGTTAAATTTGAGCAGGATAGCATTTCTCCTCACATACTTCATCACTTAATTATAGGTGCCCATCCAAAAAGTATTAATTCCCATCCCTATTTAAGCAATTCTGCCAAGTCCTTATCCCAGGTCATAAATCAAATAACTCAGAGTTCTATTCCTCACCAGTATTCTCCGATTTGGAGAAACCCAAATCTTAAATGGGATGGGAAAGTATTAATTAATCCAGTATGGGAAAAGAAAGGGATCTCTAATAAGTGATATTATTGATCCATTCACAGGGACCTTAAGGTCATTCTTAGAATTAAAAGGCTATTATGGTTTACCCTATACACAATTTTATTTTTATTTACAGTTAAGAAATGCTTTACAATCATCATTAGTGAATTACTTCATCCCCTACACCAGGTCAGAATTCGAAAAAATCATCATATTGGCAAATTCCAAAGGGGGGGTGGTGGGAAAATATATCAAGTATTAAATAAATCTGGGGATGACTTAACAAGCAAAGCTAAGGTACGGTGGGAGAATAGCCTAGATTGTCATATCCAGGGTTCTATCTGGATTTCATTACGGAAAAATGCATACAAATCCAGTATGGACCTTCAAGGTCGATTAATACAATTTAAAATATTACATAATTGGTATCATTCTCCAGACAAACTTTTTACTTGGGGTCTCTCCTCTGATAGCTGTTGTTGGAGATGTGGGGCGAAAGATGCTGACCTTCTACATATGCTGTGGAAATGTTCCACATTAGTCTCAGGGTGGGTAAGAATTTGGGAGACATGTAAGGACATCCTTCAAAGATATTTTCCTTTTGATCCAGGATTATTTATTCTGGGTAATACGGAGTCTTTAGTCGGTCTGTCATGGCTGGAAAAAAGATGGCTGTTGGTAGCTCTATTGTGCTTCAAAAGACTAATTTTACTACATTGGAAGGATACACGTCCACCAGACCTGCAGAAATGGATCAATTCCTTCGCAAAAGTAGCCATCAACGAGCGTATTAGCCATCTTAATAACAAGACACTACATAAATATGAAGATAACTGGGTTGTCTTCTTTCACTGGTTAGACAAGAGTTAACTTATTACTTCAGTTTAATGTTTTTGTTACAGCAAGAAGTATTTGACATGCCTTCTAGTAGTTCTGATTTACAATTTTATTAGCCCAATATCTATACAAATGGTTCATCGACTGTAGTTCATGACTTTATTAAGAATGTCATAATTTGTTAACACCTGTATGAATTCTTTTGTATACCCTACCTGAAGTCATCAGCTTTATTATATGTATACTTAAGAAAACTAAATAAAAATTGTTTGAAAAAAAAAAAGGTGGCAAGACTAGTGAGATGCAGTGGTGCACAGGGAGGGGGATTTCTAGCAGAAAGGAGATGGTGTGCTACTGTATTATTCACCAGTGAGACCCCACCTAGAGTGCTGTGTCCAGTTCTGGAGGCCACACCTGTGAAAGGACACTGACAGGGTGGAAGCGGTCTGGAGAAGGACTACCAAGATGGTGAAGAGGCTGCACAAGAAGCCATATGAAGAGAGGCTGCACAATCTCAACATGTGCTCCTTGGGGGAGAGGAGAGCAAAAGGGGGCATGACTGAGACCTATAAGTACCTCAGAAGGGTGAGCAAGGTACAGGTGGGGAGTCTCTTTCAGAGGAGGAAGAGCATCAGAACACGGGACATGTAATGAAGCTTGGGGGGGACATAGGATATATTTCTTCTCAGAAAGGAGGTAGACACCTTAACAGCCTGCCAGAAGAGGTGGTGGGGGTGAAGACAGTGGGGAGCTTCTTGCACGCTTTAGATAGGCATATGGACATAAGTAGAGGAAAGGGAGGCAGAAGGGTGACCAAATGGGTTCCGAGGTGCTGAAATAGGTAGGGAAAATAGGGCAGACTTGATGGGCCTACCTGTCCTTTTCTGCTGACAAATTCTATTTTTCTATTCTGTTGCTGCACTCCACTTATGTGAGCCCCAGAATACTGTCAAAACAAGTTAATGCCATACATCCTAATCTTCAGTGTGAGAATGCATCTTTATAAAGCTGCCACTTTTCCACACAAGCGATACAACAAAACAATTGTTTGCTTCAAGCCTGGGTGAGGACTTAAATATGCTTCTAGTCTGGCAAATGTTAAAAGGAGACCAGCTCGCTGAACACTAAAACCACTTTGCAGGCCAGCCCGTTGGCTCAGCGGTTGGATTTCTGCTTGCGACACCAGCTACCCGGGTTCAGGAACGGACTCAGGTGCTGGAGGGCCGGCCGGGAGAGAAGGCTTGATCATTGGCTGATGGTTCACCTTCTCTTGGGGGGAGGGTGGGGACGCGACCCAGCGAATGCTGACCCCCTAGCAGAGGCTAGAGGCATGGCAGTGCGCAGGGTCCTATTCACTAAGGGGGCATGGTGAACGCTGGCATCAGCCTTACGTTAGTGGCACACCATGCCCCCTGGGGAGCAAACAGGAAAAAGAGCCCCAGAGCCGACCGGATGACGGTCGCCAGCTCCTGTTGCCATGAGTCTGAGGACAGTGCACGCACCATCCCCAGCAGCACCTGGGGCAAGTTTGGCACTGGCCACCCCACTGGTGCAGCCTCCCTCAGATGAGAGGGACCTATCCGGTGAAGGGTTATGTTCTGGGGTTACCTGGGGGGCTGCAATATGGGGTGAAGAGGTGGCTGATCTGAGGAAGGGCAGCATGGAGGGCATGGGTGGCCTGAAGGATAGGCCGGCACAGAGCTGGGAGGGAGCAAAAAAAACAAAACACTTTGCTTTTGCGAGCAGGATTAAGACAGTGAGTTGCTTAATTTGTGAGGTTGTGCAAGGCTGTGCTTTGCTGAGTCTTTTAGCCATTTTTTTCCTTAAGTGTTCTCACTGGCTGATGAACAAACAGTAGAATGCAGGAGGAAGGGAGCTAGTGAACTGACGTGGCAACAAAAACCGTACTGTGGGCGCGAGTGTCAGTGCCAAATGATGAATTTTTAGCCTGGCAAGGTTTCGTTTTTGTGACTAAGCAATCAGCAACAGTACCTGTTTGTAGACCCCTGCTATAGTACTGTTATGACACATAGTACAGTGTGATGATCAAAAAAAGCATAATTTGGCTACAACGGACAAAACGGCCATATACAGAGTAGTTCATTGTAAGGAGCTTGCACAATGTAGTGCATCTGAAACTGCAATGTGAGGCATGCATCTTTGAGACACATACTGTACCTTGTGTGATTAAGGGGATACATGATGGGCAGGAGTGTGATGTGGAAAATATTTTCACTCCTTTACTGTGACCTCTGGATATTCATGAATGGCGAAGCCAAGAGTATCTAGAGGTCACTGTGCAGGAATTAAAATATTTTCCATATTACACGAGTGCACATCATGTATCCATGTTATACAACAGGGGCGTCATAACTGGAGAGAACTCTGGTTATCACACTCTGGTGATGTTAGCAGAGTGTGATATCTCATGGTGGTGGTTTTATGCTGAAATAAAGAATGGCATATTATCTCACCCCTATTGTATAAAAAAGGATCTCTCTGTGTTCCGCCCTCCCCCCACTGTTATCCCATCTTGATATCACTAAATGCTCCAGTGTCCCATTCAGCTGAGCTATTATTATTTCATCTCAGTAGCCTCCCCGATTCCTTGGTGCTGTGGACCCTATTACAATCTCAGACTGTATGAGGAGTTGCACTGTTACTGGCTTCCCTGTGTGACATGTTGGGAGGGTCCATATCTTTAGAAGACACAGAAGTTGATGGCAGATAAAGACTGCCAGGCCCATCCAGTCTGCCATTTACCCTACCTGTATCAGCGCCCGCTGACTCTACTTATTCATCTGCCTTAGCTACTCCTTCCCATCTCTATGGTTCCTGTATGCCTATCCCATACATGTTTGAATCCCACCACTTCCAGGGTCAGGCTGTTCCATGCATCCACCACTCTCTCAGTGACAAAGAACTTTCTCACATTTCCCCTTATGTGGCCTCCCTTCACTCTCATATCATGTCCTCTTGTTCTAGTACTCTTTTTATACTGTAATATGTTTTCCCATTTCACCTGATTTATGCTCGAGATAGTTGAATGTTTCGATCATATCCCCCCGCTCCCTCCTCTGCTCCAACATATTCATATTGAGGTCCTTTAGTCTTTCCTCAAATATCTTGTGCTGTAGACCCTGTAACATCTTAGGTGCCCTCCTCTGCACTGTCTCCATCCTCTCAATGTCTCTGCACAAATGCAGCCTCCAGAACTGCATGCAGTACTCCAGATGGGGCCTCACCAGTGTTTTGTATATTGGAATAATCACCTCTCTCCTTCGGCTTGTGATACCCCTTCCAATACAATGCAACATCTCACTGGCCTTCCCTACCACCTTTGTGGTCTGCTTGGTGGCTTTCAGGTCATCTGTGATAATGACCCCCTAAATCTCCTTCTTCTCTGGTGATTGTCAGCACCCCCCATATCATGTAGCTCTCTCCAGGATTTCTAGTCCCCACATGCATGATTTTGCATTTCTTTGCATTAAACTTTAGTTGCCACACTTCAGACCATCTCTCTAGCTTTTCTAGGTCTTTTCACATCTAATCCACACCCTCTGGAGTATCTACTCTGTTGCAGATCTTGGTATCATTTGCAAATAGGCAATCCTTCCCTTCCAGCTCATCTGCAATGTCGCTAATGCAGACATTGAAGAGGACTGGCCCCAGAACTGATCCCTGAGGTACCCCACTGGTGACCCCCATTTCTTCTCACTGGGTTCCATTTACCATCACCCTCTGCTTTCTATCTCTTAACCAGTTACCAACCCAGTTCACCAGCTTGTGGAGACTACCCAGCTTGTTGACCAACCTTCTGTGTGGAACGGTGTCGAAGGCCTTGCTGAAATCAAGGTAGGCGACATCTACTGCACCCCCTTGGTCACCCAAAGAAATCTATCAGATTAGTTTGACAGGACCTTTCTGCTGTGAATCCATGCTGCCTCAGATCCTGCGCTCCTATGGATTTCAAGTGTTCCACAATCAGTTTCTTAAGGAGTGCCTCCAAGATCCCACCCACTACTGATGTGAGACTGACTGGCCTGTAGTTCCCTGCCTCGACCTTTCTGCCATTCTTGTAAAGGGGAGGTTCAATACCTCAGAGTAATGAGGCTGATAGCACTGGAGGGACGGATAACCCTCATTGGATTTTATGACTGGGGGGGTGGAACAACTGGGAAGATTTGATAACTGCTGCACCAAAGTCAACCCTTGCCAGACTGGATCCCCTTTCACTCCTTCTGCCATGTTGCCTTGGACTGTCTGCCTTGCACGCTTCAGTATCTAGAAGGCATAAATAGGGTACCAGAGGGTAGCATCTTTCAGAAAGGGAGATGTCAAGGAATGAGGGAGCATGACATGAGGTTGGAAGGGGGGTAGACGAAGGGGTAGCGTGAGGGAGTATTTCTTCACAGGAAAGGTGGTAGATGTATGGAATAGACTCCTAGCAGAGGTGGTGGGGGCAAACTCGGGGGTGGGAATTCAAGCATGCATGGGACATAGGGGAACCCTAGCACTAGGAACAAGGAGGTAAAGCCAGAGATCAAGTGGGGTCTGCGACTTTTACAGTAGGCAGGGAAAATAGGCAGACTAGATGGGCCTAGCAGTCCTTATCTGCCATCAATTTCTACGTTTCACTGTTCCTTATACTCCTCTCTCTCTATGCCCTCCCTGGAAGCTCATCGCCTAGCCCACTGTGCCTTCATCTCAAAATTCTGACTGGTCTCCCTACCTACTTACCTCATCTCCCCCCCTCCTCAAACACTCTTCGTAACTCTGCCTTCCATTGCTTTGCAGTCCTCTCTAGGAAAACCCTCACTGGCCATGCTGCCTTCTTGTATAGCTTTCCTAAACTCTGGAATTCTCTCTCTCTCTCTCTCCATAACCATTCACTCCTGCTCCACCAAATGCTTTCTCTCCCCCCTCACTTTTCCATGACTTCACCGCACCCTCCTATACTTGCCCTTGAAATAAAAATTGTTTGAAAAAAAAAAGGTGGCAAGGCAGTAGGCAAGACTAGTGAGATGGCCCCACTCCTCCCGTACCTTCCTCCCTCTCTTCTCCCCGTTCTGCACTTTCCTCATCCTCCCCCTCAATCTGTGTTTATTCTCCTGCCCCTTTCTTGTATCCCTCTCCAATCAGCAACCTACCCTCTCGTGCCTGCAGCCTGTGGTGTATTTCTCAAGAACCCAAGGGGCAGTTCCCCACCCTGTCCTTGTATTATTTTTACCTGTTTGATGAACCTCAACTGTTGTACTGCATAATTTATTGCTGTTTTATGATTTATTGTATAAACTATATTTTGTTTTTTATACTCCTCTTCCCTTCCCCCCAGGACACATCTGGAAATGAACTATTTCAGTTCTCTATGTCTACTTAGTGAAACTTTTTAAATAAAAATAAATAACTGTGAGGGAGGTGATAACTGGAGCGGGGTTGACAACTCATGTGGCACAGCCATTTTCTAAGTGGCCTCTAGTGCAGTAATTAGATCAAAGGTAAACATGTTAGCTATCTCTGCAGGTCAGGGGGGCTGATAGCCACCAGGGAGAGGTTGCTGCCATCTCATCACACAATACATACATACATACACACACACACACCACCACCACCACCAATTTCGAGGGTCATGCATTCCTGGTCAGTTTAATCCATTCAGTCTGAATCCACATAAAATCAAAAGACTCCTGTAAGGGCTTAGAGGTTTTCGAAGACAAGAAGGAATACAGTTGGGGAGGGGCAACACGAGGCTTAAAGGGAGGGAAGCTGTTGGAAGGGTCTCCAGTGGATTTGTGCTGCAACATTTACTATCAAACCAAGTTTGAGGTGCCCTTTTCTACTTTGGATTGTCCTTCCCTTTCCAGTGAAGTCTCTGACACTTCTTGAAGCTCTCCTCCAGATCCAGTCTACTGCGAGGTAACGGCATGGTGAGAGTCCTGCAAGAGAAAATGCAAAACCTGTTAAAGCGGTATAACTCTTATGGGAATATTTCTTGTCTGACACCACAAAAAATGACAAGAGTCAGGATTTTCAAGTCTTAGACTGTCACAAGCCCCATTTGTGCTGATGATACAGTGCAAGGGGCTCGTAGTGATCTAATAGGATTTTCTATCCCATGTAGCAATTGCCACAAGTTAGACAAACTTTTTCTGGTCTACCCTACAGCAATCCTGGGAGCAGTTTTTACTCAGCTTGCACCATATATTTGGTGCAAGCTGCCAAAATTCGTGGAAAATGTCACAACTGCACCCAAGACTGTAAAACTGGGCGCAGTTGCAGCAAGGGATTTGGTGCACTACCAGAACCTAAAATGTTCTGTGGTGCACAGCTAGACATAAACCCTGTGCCACACTTTGAAAATCCTGTCAAATGTTTGTACAGAAAAAGGAAAGTGATATATATTAGCAGTGTCAGTGGCTCAGTAGGTAGCACACTCGCCTCTGAGGCCAGGAGATCAGAGGGCTGTGGGTTCAGTTCCCACATCTGGCACTTAGGTTAATATCTCAGTACTGACACTGTAGTGCAGCATGAGAGGGGTGCTGCATTTCTGAGGTGCCGTCTTTCGGATGAGACGTTAAACCAAGGTCGCATCTGCCTGGATTGGTGGTAGTTCAGGTGGATGTTAAAGATCCCATGGCACCTATCAAAAAGAGTAGGGGAATTTCCCCGGTGTCCTGGCCAAATTTCCCTCATTCACTAAAAATACCACCAACAGTTTAATCTGGTTCAAAAGTCAGTTGGCATTCATCTGTGTGACAGGGCTAATACCTGTCACGTACTAATGTGTCATTTCTTTTATGGTTGCAAGCATCTATTTTTCTGTCTTCTAGAGCTATCCGTTTCTTTTCCCGATAAGAAGGCAAGCCACCTCCTTATCAAGTAACTCCCCCATAAAGTCTTTCTATAATCTCTTCCCCTCTTTTGAGTTCTCTTCTTTCAAATGAAACATTAGTACAACCTATCCAAAAGTAACCCCTTCTTTTTATCAATCTTTGTGGGAGAAAGGGGTATGGCTCCTTTAAATGTAGTTGGGAAATAATGACAACCCAAATGAAGGAAAAAGAAATCCCCTGAATTATATACAAAGAGACTGTTGGAGTTATGTACCCTTTCTATTTTTTTTTTTTGAAATTTAAATTTATTGAATTTTCAGATATAAAATACAACAATACAGAACATGCCCGGTCAATAGAATATGAAAATACACCGGTACAATCAAAACCAACCCAAACCCCCAGAACCCCTCCCCAAAACCCTCCCCCAACCAACCAAGGTCCCTCAAATCCCCCTCCCAGTCGGCGATACATAATAAAACAAACAAACTTCTAAAATATCACCCAACATTCACCCACCTCCTCCCCTCCACCCTTAGGTAGGTCGCCTTCTCAGCCTTACTTGTGATCCGGATATATCTATTGTCCATCATTAATAACCAAAGTCTCCCATAACAGTAAAGTTACTAAGTACAACAGATGACCAAAACTACAATGTCTGTGCAGACTGCAGGGATCAGGTCCTAGACTCATTAATGCAAACATAGTGCCTGCAATTTACCCCATCTCTTCTGAAACAGATCCCCACGACAATGCAGACTAGCAATTAAACTCTCTGACTGAAGAAATGCAGTGAGTTCAATCAGCCACTCTGCATAGGTCAGGGCCAACTGATCGGTCCAGTGTCTCAGGACCAACTTCTTGACCACCATGGACACCAAAGCCATATGGTAGCGACGCTCCACACTATCAATGCGAGAGTATTCACCCAAAATACAAATCTCAGGGGTGAAAAAACTCACCAAACCCAGAAGGGGGTCCAGATTATCCTGGATAAGGGACCACAGGGGAGCAACCTTGATACAGGTCCAAAACACATGGAGGAGGTTCCCTTCTTCTTGCAAGCACCTAGAACAAGTAGGGTGGGGAAGTTTTTTAAGCTTAAAAAGTTTTGCAGGGGTATAGTACAAATTATTTACAATATAGTATTGAGTTAGCCTTAATCTATCCTGAGTATAATACTTATGAAGGTCCTTCCATATACCGGGCCAACTTAGGGAAGCATCAGGCAACAGATATGTCCAGACATTGGAGCCCTCAGCAATCTCGGGAAATTTATAATTTAAAAGGAAGGAGTAAATTAAGGAGATAGAGTGTGGCTGAGAAGCCAGGTGTATGATCTGAGAGAGAGAGAAAGGGATAGGCCACAGAATCCCTAAAGGAGGCACCAAATTTCCTGACAATAAGATGTCTTAATTGATACACCTTGAAGATCTCCCTCCTAGGAATACCAAACTTATCAAGTATATCACCAGAAGAGAGAAGGGATCCCTGATTATAAAGATGCTCCAGTCTAGTCTCCCTAAGTTGTGGAAGCCATTCAGGAGTAAGCCATGAGTTACCCAACTTAATGTTGGGATTAAGGATCACCGGCTGGCCCAGATCAGAGACAACAGGAATGTTAAGGGACAATAAACATAAACATTGAGCCAGTGACTTAAGGGATGTCAGAATCGTGCTATCGGTCACCCAGTGCACAACTGCTTCTGGTGAGGTAAAAAATACAGCATAGGTATCAAGTTTAGTCCCCGAGAGAAGTGAGCGCTCGATCTGGAGCCAAGTCAGGCATGGTAGGCTGGAGTCTATAGAAAACCACTTCCCTAGTTTAGAAAGGTGGGCTGCCCAATGATAAAGTAAAAGATTAGGAAGCCGAAGACCACCTTTCTCTTTAGGAAGAGATAACTTAGCGTATGAGCGTCTAACGCCCTTTCCACGCCAGATAAAGTTGGAGAACATTGTATGAAATTGCTGAAGGTATGTAATGGGCAGCCATAGATTTAACAAATTAAGGGGGTAAAAGATCCGGGGGAGGATGTTCATTTTAATAATGTTGATCCAGCCCCAGAGAGAAATGGGAAGGGTAGACCACCGCTGGAGATCCTGATGAACAAGATTTTTGATATTGTCCAAATTAAGCTTCTTCAAAAGAGAGGGTTCAGTCGTAAAATGAATCCCCAAATATTTGATGGATTTGGGGGCCCAGCTCATCCCAAAGGAAGTAAACTCCTGTTTACAGGTATGAACATTTAGCGGGAAAATTTTGGACTTAGAAATATTCAATTTGTATTGAGAGAAGGCTCCAAACTGCTTAATAACTTCAATCGCCGCTTTTAGGGACTCAGCCGGACTTTCTAGATGCAGAAGTATATCGTCTGCATAAGCAGAAAGCACCAATTCCTGCTGCTGTAGCCTGCAGCCTCTAACTTGCGGAGAGGATTTAAGTTTAATAAGAAGTGGTTCCAGGTATAAATTAAACAATAAAGGCGAAAGAGGACACCCCTGTCTGGTACCAGTATATAAACGAAAAAGGGAGGAAAAAAACCCATTACAATAAATTTTAGCTGAAGGGGCAGAGTAGAAAGCCTGAACCCATTTTAAGAATGGTTCTGGAAATCCCATTCTCCTCATCACAGCCCAAAGGAAAGTCCAGTCCACTCGGTCGAAGGCCTTCTCTGCATCCAGTGAGACCAATGCCGTGGGGTAAGGAACTGATTGGGCTTGCTGGGAAATATGAGATAGGGTTCTTAAATGATCTGCAGAGGACCTGCCAGATACAAAACCTACTTGTTCGGGGCTAGGTAAACCAGACCAGACTTTTTTAATTCTTTCAGCTAGTATCTTAGTTAAGATTTTCATGTCATAATTCTGAAGGGAGATAGGCCGATAATTTGCCGGATCCGTGAGAGTTTTGTCAGGTTTGGGAATCAAAATAATTGTGGCTTCAAACAAGGTGGGATCTATATCGATAGAGATAGAGAGATAGTTACATAATTTAAGAAGCATAGGTGCCAACTCCTTAGAAAAGACCTTGTAAAAGTTGGCAGGGAAGCCATCAGGCCCTGGTGCCTTATCTGAAGTCATAGAGGTAATAGTCCTCTCTATTTCCTCCAGAGAAATAGGAGCCATCAGGATTTTATGATGGGACGCTGACAGACAGGAGATATCTATGTCCCCTAAATATGTAACGATATTCGGAATAGGAGCAGACGATAGGGGTTTACTATAAAGATCAGTATAGTATTTTTCAAAAATACGGGCAATACCTCTAGGGGAAGTTTCAATGGAACCGGTTGGAGAAAGTAAGGATGGGATTATCCTGGAGCCTTCCAGCATCCGTAGGCGCAAGGCCAGAAGCTTCCCAGCCTTTTCCCCATGGTCAAAATACTTAGCTTGAGTTCTCACAAAACAGTACTCCGTTTTTTACCCTTTCTATTTTTGTGAAGCAAGGTCCTTAGGATCCCCCTAGGAAGTAGTAAAGACATATTAGGCTTATTTAGCCTGCACAAGTAGCTCTCCCCCTTTTGTTCCGCTTCTCGAACGATTTGTTTTAGCCGTGCAACAGTGTGATCATGCACACATTCATGCAGTGCAAATTCACTCCCCGAATTTGAGATTTAACGGCAGTATTCTCTTAAATACTGCCTAAAAGTATGTTGGTGCCCAAAATCGCAGTTCCCCTCATTCTAGTGAGAGTGCAGTGACTCTCTGAAGATAGTCCAAGCTCAAATGCCATACGCTAAGCCGACGGTTTAGAAAACGCTGCAGACGGCTTAGCCTGTCAAATCTGCACAGTATTCTGCTGTGTATCACAAGAAATCTGGTTTACCTCTTGTTATGTTTGTGAGGGATTTTCCCCAATAGAAAGGACCTGGTTGCAACAGAATTTGAGCAGGCTTAACAAAGGTTTAGTCTCTGCAGGAAACTCTGTTAAAATAAGCATAAGCTTAGTTTCCTGTGAGGGTTTTTCTCCCTGGAGCATTGTAACAGCTGTTTTGCTTCCATTTATGCCCTCTTCACTGTTAAAGTGTTTCACTCCATTCTCCACGTTAGTATTATTAATATAAGATAAAAGAATAAAGGAGTAAGTAAAACATACCTTAGGCTTGGCAGGAGAGTTAAAAGTGAAGTTGCTCTGAGATCTAGTTGTGGCATTCTGTCAACGGGCTATAGGGAAATGGTGGCCCCTAGTGGGCTATTTTTATACTGTTACAAAGCAATGTGTAGTGTTTGTAATACATTAAGACTTTGTGTATAGAAAATTGGCTACAGCTAGTAGTTCTAAAATCCACTTAAGTTCTGCATAGCATTTCTTGAGTACTATAAAATGTTAAAGCAAGTTTTAAAATGATTTTTGCTTTGTTACATAATGATGCTGTGTCACATGATTAGGTGGGAGGATATAAATGACTTATACTAGGCTACCTTTTTTTTAGATAAGGTCAGTACTTTCTGATCAGTGGTGGAGGAAGGTTCCACTGGTTTGAGGGAATGCCATTTATGTCTTTTGCTTTTGTATTTTGTTTTACAAGCTGGTACACGCTGAAGTGAATGCTGGAGAAGGTGCCAAAACTAAGACTGTGATTTATATTGCTTTTTTTTTTTTTCTTTAATAAAATTCCCACTTAACCAGGTGGGTTGCACCTTTTTTGGAGCTTCTGTCCATCTTTTATATCCCACACCGTTACATTTGGTGTTAGAAATGGGATATCATTGCCTTATTTCTGTCCAGAGTAAGGAAGAGAGTCAAAGTGGCAGGTATTTGTCTGGATACCCAGGATGGACATGGCAGCTGGTGGACAACCACAGGGCACCCTTACAAGATACATGGCAGCCCAGACTGGGGCCCAATTATCGACTGGATTGCCTGATGTGCATCCCAAGGTTAAGAGACAACCATCTGAGAGGTCTGAGGAGGAATCTGGTGAACCTGGAGATGACTTGCCAACAGAACATTTACTGGAATCGGAGGATATCAAGAAGGAGGTGGATGCTTCATATATGGAACAAGCACCAATGGAGGATGTGGGAGAGCTATTAAAATGGTTGTGTGTTCGACAGGTCCAGTTGGATAAGGAAAGAGAACTGGATAGGAGGCGTCAAGATGCCAAATAGGCAGATACTATATGACTACAGGCTATCAGAGTGGAACATGCTGAATGACCTCTGGGCCCATGGGATATCAAACTAGCTTGGTTACAAGATACTGATGACATTGAGACCTATTTGACCACATTTGAAAGTGTGGCACAAACAAGTGGATGGCCGAAGGAACAATGGGTTGTGTGACTAGCCCCCCAGTTGACGGGAAGAGCCCAGGTTGTATATAGCCGATTAGCTATACAAGTGGCCGATGATTATGACTATGCAAAGAAGGAGATACTCCGGAGATATGATATAAACACAGAGACCTATTGACAGCAGTTTCGTTCTTTAAAGATGGAGCCAGCAGATGCCCCCCAGAGAGGTTTATGCACGCTTAAAAGACCTTAGTGACAAATGGCTTCAGCCTGATAGTAAGACCATTCAACAAATAATGGAGGCCATCACCACTGAACAATTTATCAAAATACTTCCCCAGGATGTACAACTCTGGGTTAGAGAACATAAGTCTGAAGGAGCTGAAAAAACTATTGAATTAGCTGAAGACTTCCTGGCAGCAAGACCATCACAGGGAAGATATACAGGGGGATCTGCCCATACACCTGCCACTGCTCCGGTAAGAAACACCTTTACTTCTGATTCATATAGAAATAGACTAGACATAAGAAAAGAGAGAAGGGAAAGAATACCCCTGTCAGAGGTAGTGTGCCATGGCTGTAAGAAGAAGGGACATGTGATTAGAAATTGTCCAATAGCTAAAAAGGACTTTGGACATTTGGCTTTGGCCAGTTGGGCTCCGTATATTACCACAGTTAATATGGGACCCCATAACATCATAGGACTGTTGGACTCTGTGAGTCGACAAACGTTAGTAAGAGCTGACCTAGTGGGAGAAACAGCGAAGATGGAAGGAAGAACTAGGGTCACTTGCATCCATGGGGATACCCATTATTACTCCACTGCCCCAATGAGACTCACTATTAATGGAAGTACCAAAGACCTGGCAGTAGGAGTAGTACCTCATTTGCCTGTTCCAATGATCATAGGACAAGACCATCCAGACTTTTCTAAATTAATGGAAAGACATGATTTATCACCTGTGGTAGCAGTAACAACACGCTCACAAACTAAGCAGGCAAATGAAAAAATGGAATCTGTGTTTCCTTTTTCGGATGAATTATTCGAGGCCCCAGGGAAAACACGTAAAAGGAAAGCAGAAAAACGAAAAATAAAAAGGGACTGGCGAAACAAAGGGTTTAATGGACTTATGAGTCAGGAACCTGAGACAATAGCTCAAGAACAAAGAAAGGATGAAACTCTTAACCAATTCTTTTTGCAGGTTAACAAAGATGATGGGACTCACAAGTTTTTACTGTTGAATAACATCTTGTATAGAGAATGCACCAACCCCAAAAATGGGGATAAAGTATTGCAATTAATTGTGCCACATAAATTTCAGAAAGAAATAATACAATTGGCCCATGATATCCCCCTAGCAGAGCATTCTGGCAGAGATACCACCTTAAAAAGAATACTTGATCATTTTTTTTGGCCTGGAATACATGACATGGTAGTTGAATATCTCCAGAGTTGCCCTGACTGTCAAAAAGTTGCCAAGATAGGAAAAAAGGATATGGTACCTCTCCAGAATGTCCCTATAGTTAACCAGCCATTTGATAGAATTGCCATGGATATAGCAGGCCCTTTAGAGACCAGCGCTAAGGGTAACCAATTTATTTTAGTCATCTGTGACTATGCCACTCGCTATCCAGAGACAATTCCAATGAGAACAGTTACAGCACAAAGAGTGACCGAAGAATTGGCAAAGGTTTTTTGTAGAGTTGGTATCCCTAAAGTGGTATTAACAGATAGGGGAACCAACTTTACTTCTGTACTATTGGCAGAATTATATAGATTACTGGGTATACAGGCGATCCAAACTTCACCGTATCACCCCCAAACTGATGGTTTGACAGAAAGATTTATTCAGACCTTGAAAAACATGTTAAAGAAATATGTTAGTGAGGAAGGTAGGAACTGGGACTAATTCCTGCCCTATCTTTTGCTTTCATATAGAGAGGTACCACAGGCTTCTACAGGTTACTCCCCTTTTACCCTCCTGTATGGTAGTAACCCTAGGAGACCTTTGGACTAAAATAGGAAAGAAGGGGGTCCTGGAGTATATGGTAGCTCTAAGACGACGTCTAAAAAGATATATTACTTTAGCTCATCAGACGTTGAGCGATAAACAGGCCCAACAAAAGAAACATTATGATGTAGGGGTAGGACATAAACAATTTGTCCCAGGGGATCAAGTATTATTACTTTTACCTGCTAGTGAAAATAAGCTACTAATGAAATGGCAGGGGCCTTATAGTGTGGTTAGGCAAGTTGGCCCTGTAACCTATGAAATACAGATGCCCCACAGAAAAAATAAAAAACATATATATCATGCCAACTTACTAAAACTATGGTATGAAAGACCCAAAGAGGAAGAATTAGGTGGCTACATACAAACTGAACCCCAACAGTCTGAGCTGGACATAGCTTATGAAAGATTGGAAAATAAGGGTCAACTACAGGAGATGCAGATAAATCCTTCCCTAACTACATCTCAACATACCCAGTTGCAACAATTGCTCAGTAAATATGCTGACACATTTACCAGTGTACCTGGTTGTGTGGTGGGCATACAGCATGAGATCAGGTTAACTCAGAATAACCCTATACACCAGAAACCATACCGGTTTCCGGTACAGGTTAGAAAAGAAGTAATAAAGGAGGTAAGAGCCATGGAACAACTAGGAATAATACAGCCCTCCCATAGTGCCTGGTTTTCACCTATTGTGATAGTTAATAAAAAGGAGGGAGGTATTCGCATTTGTTTGGACTTCCGAAAAGCGAATGCCACTTCCCTCCTTGATAGATATCCTATGCCTCGAATAGACGATATTATTGATCGCTTAGGAAGTGCCAGGTACATATCCACCCTTGACCTCACAAAAGGGTATTGGCAGATCCCCCTTGCTCCTCAATCAAGAGAGATTACTGCCTTTAGTACCCCGGTAGGCCTAAACAAGTTCTTAACAATGCCTTTTGGTCTGCAGGAGCGCCGGCCACTTTCCAGCGCTTCATGGATCACATACTACAGCCCTATACATCTTTCTCTGCAGCCTACCTGGACGATGTGGTGGTGTTTAGTCCAGACTGGGAATCACACCTGAGCCACCTAGAAAAGATTATAAGGGCATTAAAAAGGGCACTATAAATCCTACCAAATGTAGCCTGGGACAGACTGAAACAAGGTACCTGGGGTACATGATTGGGAATGAGGTTATTAGGCCTGAAGTTAATAAAGTGGAAGCAGTATCCCACTGCGAAATTCCCCGAACAAAAAAATAACTTTGTGCTTTTCTGGGGTTAGCCGGTTATTACTGTTGCTTTATCCCCAGATTTTCAGCTATAGCAGGACCCATAACAGAGTTAACTAAGAAAAAGTACTCAAATAGGGTAAAGTGGACAAAGGAATGTGACGAACCATTTAGAATGATTAAAGCTACACTATGTGCCTACCCAGTTTTGAGAAGTCCAGACTTTGAGAAACCTTTCTTTGTACAGACTGATGCATCAGGGGTAGGTCTGGGAGCTATGCTTACACAGGTTATAGAGGGGGAAGAACATCCAATAGTTTACATGAGTAGAAAACTACATGTGAGGGAGCAGAAATATGCAACAGTAGAAAAAGAATGTTTGTCTCTTAAAGTGGGCTATAGAAGCTCTGAAATATTATCTCTGGGGCTCAGAATTTACTGTTGTTACGGACCATAACCCCCTATGCTGGTTACATCAAATGTGGGAGAAAAATCCCAGAATCATGAGATGGTATTTGGCTTTACAACCATACTGCTTTAAAGTAATTCACAGGAAAGGGAGTGAACACAAAAACGCTATCTATCCTGATATGGGGCGGATGTTGAAAATACATCTGGGGAAAACAGAACCTTAGAAAAGGAATGAATGTTTACAGAAAATGTAAAACATAGTATCATATGGATTTCAGGGAAAATGTAGTATATAGTATATATTGTAATTAGGATTAGACTCATGTTGGATTAATCACTGTGACAGGGTCCCCGAGATGGAGCTTCTTGGAAGAGGGTGGGCCGGAGCTCCTCCATCCCTTATAGTACAAAAGGGGTTGGACCATATGGATACTATATAATTCCTAAAAGAGATAGTAGGAAAAGAGTACATGGCTACTGTTATCCCAGGGCAAGTTCGGATATGACATAATGGATGCCAGCATCTTGGTATCACAGGGGCCCTGGGATGGAACTCCTGAGAGTGGGTGGGCAGGAGTTCCACCCTCCTCGGGGGGGGGCAAGATTAAATAAAAGAAGAAGTATTCTTCTCTTTTCTTTTAGGGGTGGTAAATGTGACAGGGCTAATACCTGTCACATACTGTGTCATTTATTTTACGGTTGCAACCATCTATTTTTCTGTCTTCTAGAGCTATCCGTTTCTTTTCCCGATAAGGAGGCAGGCCACTTCCTTATCAAGTAACCCCCCCCCCATAAAGTCTTTCTATAATCTCTTCCCCTCTTTTGAGTTCTCTTCTTTCAAATGAAACATTAGTACAACCTATACAAAAGTAACCCCCTTCTTTTTATCAATCTTTGTGGGAGAAAGGGGTATGGCTCCTTTAAATGTAGTTGGGAAATAATGATAACCCAAATGAAGGAAAAAGAAATCCCCTGAGTTATATACAAAGAGTATGTTGGAGTTATGTACCCTTTCTATTTTTGTGAAGCAAGGTCCTTAGGATCCCCCTAGGAAGTAGTAAAGACATATTAGGCTTATTTAGCCTGCACAAGTAGCTCTCCCCCTTTTGTTCCGCTTCTCGAACAATTTGTTTTAGCTGCTCAACAGTGTGATCATGCACACATTCATGCAGTGCAAATTCACTCCCCGAATTTGAGATTTAATGGCAGTATTCTCTTAAATACTGCCTAAAAGTATGTTGGTGCCCAAAATCGCAGTTCCCCTCATTCTAGTGAGAGTGCAGTGACTCTCTGAAGATAGTCCAAGCTCAAATGCCAAACGCTAAGCCGACGGTTTAGAAAAAAGCTGCAGACGGCTTAGCCTGTCAAGTCTGCACAGTATTCTGCTGTGTATCACAAGAAATCTGGTTTACCTCTTGTTATGTTTGTGAGGGATTTTCCCCAATAGAAAGGACCTGGTTGCAACAGAATTTGAGCAGGCTTAACAAAGGTTTAGTCTCTGCAGGAAACTCTGTTAAAATAAGCATAAGCTTAGTTTCCTGTGAGGGTTTTTCTCCCTGGAGCATTGTAACAGCTGTTTTGCTTCCATTTATGCCCTCTTCACTGTTAAAGTGTTTCACTCCATTCTCCACGTTAGTATTATTAATATAAGATAAAAGAATAAAGGAGTAAGTAAAAACATACCTTAGGCTTGGCAGGAGAGTTAAAAGTGAAGTTGCTCTGAGATCTAGTTGCGGCATTCTGTCAGCAGGGCTATAGGAAATGCGCCCCTAGTGGGCTATTTTAATACTGTTACAAAGCAATGTGTAGTGTTTGTAATACATTAAGACTTTGTGTATAGAAAATTGGCTACAGCTAGTAGTTCTAAAATCCACTTAAGTTCTGCACAGCATTTCTTGAGTACTATAAAATGTTAAAGCAAGTTTTAAAATGATTTTTGCTTTGTTACATAATGATGCTGTGTCACATGATTAGGTGGGAGGATATAAATGACCTATACTAGGCTACCTTTTTGTTTTTTTAGATAAGGTCAGTACTTTCTGATCAGTGGTGGAGGAAGGTTCCACTGGTTTGAGGGAATGCCATTTATGTCTTTTGCTTTTGTATTTTGTTTTACAAGCTGGTACACGCTGAAGTGAATGCTGGAGAAGGTGCCAAAACTAAGACTGAAATTTATATTGTTTTTTTTTTGTTCTTTAATAAAATTCCCACTTAACTAGGTGGGTTGCACCTTCTTTTGGAGCTTCTGTCCATCTTTCATATCCCACACCGTTACAATCTGTATACCCCTCCCCTGGGTCATGCCTGAAAACAGGCAGTATTTGTCTAGTGCACTTACCCGGTCAACAAAAACTAAATAAATAAATATGGATGTCGTCCACTTTGGTTGCTTTTCTTAGTCATTTCTGAATATCAAATCAGCCTCTCCAGCCCCAGGCAGACCATCTGTATTGAGCGGTTCATCAGATCAAGCTGGCTCTTGAGTCATGGAGTGTTACAGGATTTCAGACAGGTAGCTCGCTCAGTGGCTTTCACTGAAGTGTTGCCTGTCTTCAACAGGGGACAGGAGAGGGAACCCCACACCAGAAGCTTCAATTCATGGCTGAAGGAATGGTGCAGAGAGGAAGGGCCCAGCTACGTTGTGGACTCACCTGGGAGGATAAGGGCTTATACAAGGGTGATGGCCTGCATCCATCAGAGATGGAACTGCAGTCCTCAATGGATGGTTTAAATGTTACTTTGGTGAACATTTAAACTAATCAAGTGGGGGTGGCAGAAGAAATCTGGGAGGCAGAAACTGCCTCCCCCACAGGCTGAAGTGGAGATTAAGGAGAACCCTAGGAGAGAGGAATCCCCCAGAGTGCAAATCAATAAAGGGAGCAAAGTGGTAGAGATAAAGTGGAAAAAAGAACAGGAGCATTAAACAGAGAAGTGGGAAGGATGGAGGGGGGCGGGCAACAAGCAGAGTGGAATCAAAATCTGGAAGGCCATGTGTGTGAATACTGGAAGTCTAGGAAATAAGATTCCAGACTTGGAGGCTATCATGGCAGAGGCCGACCTGGATATTATGACCATTACTGAATCATGGTGTACTGAAAACCATAAATGGGACAAGGCCACACCAGGTTATACTCTGTTAATGAAGGACTGGGTGGGAAGGGAAGGAAAGGAGGCGGTGTGGTGCTTTATGTGAAGGAAAGCATAAAAGCCATGAAGATACTGGGAACATGGGAAGGCAGAGGTACTGTGGGTCTCCTTAGAGACAAGGAATGGAGTCACTATTCACACTGGAGTGATCTACAGACCTCCAGCACAGAGAGATGACTTAGATAAGGTACTGGTGGAAGCCATTGGCAAGATGGTACAAAAGGGGGAGGTGCTACTGAGGGGGGGCTTCAACCTGCCAGATGTGAATTGAAGCCTTCCGGCAGCAGCTTCAAATAGAAGCAGGGACACCCTGGGTTCTCTGCAGGGGGCATTCCTCAGGCAACTAGTCAGTGAACCCACTTGTACTGGGGCAATACTGGACCTGGTACTCATTAACAGGGACAATGCTGCATGATGTCAAGGTGGGAGGCCACTTGAGGACCAGTGATCACTGTATGGTGCGGTCCAAAATAAGGATGGCTTCAGAATCAAACCACACAGGGGTGAGGGTCCTGGACTTCAGGAGGGCAGATTTTAAAAAGATGGGTGACTGCCTCAGGGATGACCTAGCAGGGGTGGGTGACCTGGGTGGGGTGGAGCAACAGTGGGTGAAGCTACAAGGGAACACAGAAAAGGCAACAAACCTCTGTGTCAAACAAGTGAGTAAAAGGAAAAAGAGACTGCTATGGTTCTCGAAAGAAGTGGCTGAAAAGGTAAAAGCTAAAAGGGTAGCATTCAGAAGGTATAAGAAGATGCAGAGGGAGGAAGATAGGGAGGTGTATTGGGGAAACAGATGGAAGCAGGGAAAGCAGTAAGGAGTGGACAGATGAAAACTGAAGAGAGAATGGCCCAGAAGGTAATGCAAGGGGGCAAGACATTTTTTAGATATACAAGTGAAAAGAGGAAGACCATGGGTGGGACTGTACGGTTAAAAAGGGAAGGGGGGAGTAGGTAGAGGAGGACCAGGAAAAGGCAGACATCCTGAACAAATACTTTTGCTCAGTGTTCACAGAGGAAGGAGAAGGGAAGGGGCCACAGAAAAGTAACAAAAGCTTTGGAGGGAAGGAGGTGGACACTAGTCCTTTTTTGGAGAGGGTCCTAAAGAGACTTGCTAATCTAAAGGTGGACAAAGCTATGGGACAGATGGGGTGCATCCAAGGGTATGGAGGAAGCTCAGGGAAATACTGGCTGCACCTCTGACAGTTCTGTTTAACAGCTCAGTGGAATCGGGAGTGGTTCTGGAGGAGGGTTGGAAACTCACTACACAAAAGTGGTAGCAGGGAGGAGGCTGGCAATTATAGGGCAGTCAGAAACATAGAAACATAGATTTTGACAGCAGATAAGGACCGCTTGGCCCACCCAGTCTGCCCATTTCCCTACCTATTGGATAAGCTGCAGATCCTAGTTAACCAGCAGCCTACTTCTTCCTACCCCAACCCCCTAGAATTGCCTTATGACTGTCCCATGCATGCTTGAATTCCACCACTGTTTTTGACTCCACAACCTCCTCCAAAAGGCCATTCCATGCATCCACAACCCTCTCTGTGAAAAAATACTTCCTTAAATTACCTCTGAGCCACCCCCTTTCTATCTTCACATTGTGCCCCCTTGTTCTTGCACACCTCCTTTTTTAAGATGCTACCCTCTTGGACTTTGTTGATTCCCTTGAGATACTTGAAAGTTTCTATCATGTCCCCCCTCTCTCTCCTTTCCTCGAGGCTATACATATTCAGCTCCTTAAGTCTCTCTTCACAGCCTTACATCGGTGGTAGGAAAGTTAATGGAATCATTGCCGAAAGAAGGGATTGTGGAATATCTTGAATCCAGTGGGCTACAAGACCCAAGGCACCACGGTTTCACAAGGAGGTCATGCCAAATGAATCTGATAGATTTCTTTAACTAGGTGACCAAGTAACTAGATTAGGGTTGAGCGGAGGACGTAGCCTACTTAGATTTCTGTGAGGCATTCAACACCATTCCACACAAAAGATCAGGAGTGGGTCCAAAGGTAGTAAATTGGATAAGAAACTGATTATGGAACAGGCAACAGAGGGTGGTGGTAAATAGAATTCACTCCAAGGAAGGGATGGTGACCAGCGGGGTGCCTCAGGGATCAGTGCTGGGACTGGTCCTCTTTAATGTCTTTATAAGTGACATTGCAGAAGAGTTGGAAGGGAAGGTTTGCCTCTTTACTAATGATACCAAAATCTGCAATAGGGTTGACACTCTGGGTGGGGTGGGGGTGGAAAGGAGGAACAGAAACTTGAGAACGCTAGAGGAGTGTTCAAGGGTATAGCAGCTGGGTTTAAATGCAAAAAAGTGAAAAATAATGCACTTAAGGCACAGAAATCCAGGGGTGTAGTACAAGATGGGTCAAGTGGAATTGAAGATCACCAAGCAGGAAAGAGACCTTGGGGGTAATCATATCAGATGACCTAAAGGTGGCCAGGCAGTGCAACAATAAGGCAGTAGGGAGGGCAAGTGGGATGCATAGGGAGAGGTATCACCAGCAGAAAGAGGGAGGTGGTGTTGCCTTTGTATAGATCACTGTTAAGATCCCACCTAGAGTACTGTGTCCCGTTCTGGAGATCACATCTCTGGAAGGACACAGACAGAGTGAAGGCAGTCCAGAGGAGGGCAACTGAAATGGTGCAGGGTCTGCTTCAAAAGCCCTATGAGGAGAGACTAAAGGACTTCAATATGTATACCCTGGAACAGAGGAGGTAGAGGTGAGATACATCATTAAATATCTCACGGGTGTAAATAAGGTACAGAAGTGGAGTATTTTTCAGAAGAAAAGATGGTCAAGAAGAAGGGGACATGCTAGGAAGCTGGAAGGGGTAGATTCAAGAGAGATGTGAGAAGTACTTCTTCACAGTAAGAGTGATGGATTCCTGGAACAGTCTTCCAGTGGGGACAAAACAGTGGTGGGGTTCAAGAATGCATGGGATAAGCACAAAGGAATTATAGTGGAAAGGAAAGGGGAGGGAGAAAGAGCTGTAGATCGGGCATGGTCTGATGTAATAGTGTAGGTAGCAGAAATGGGTAGTCTGGATGGGCCAAGTGGTCCTTATCTGCTGTCAAATTTAGATAATATTTTTTGTTCTTTTAAAGCAAAAGAATCCCACATTTTTTGTATTCTGTGCCAAGTATTCCTTCTGCAAGCCCCTGCAACTCCAAACAGTTCAGTATTTAATTCCTTCGCAATCTGCAGAATTGTGTATGGTGGTAGGTGTGTGTGTGGGGAGGAGGTACAAACTCGCCTTTGTCAAACTGCTGACCAAACCCAATAAGAGCCGACAGGAGAAAGGAGAGGGGGTGCTCTTTCTCTACTGGGGGATGAGATGGCCCTTCTTTGCTTCCCCTGGAGGAAGATGGGGATCGGGGGTTTGGTTCCTCTTTGTCTTGGCCTTTTTTTTTTTTTTCGTACCTCATGAACCAGATAGGTGAAATGTGTCAAATCCACCAAAACATGTTTTTGCAGTTGCTCTGCAAAAATATGTTTCAGACAGGATTTTATGAATTTCCTCTCTTGATAATAAGGTGAGGTCATAAATAGACTATGCTAAAAAAGTTTGGGATCAAAATCTCAAAAAACAAAGTTATGAACAAAAGTTGACATTTTCAATGTTTTCTCCCAACTTTAAAATATTTGTACTTTTTAATTCATGTTTTCAACATACTCATGCTTTTATACCCCCATGGAATGAACATGGCAGGTATCATTATCAAATCCCTCTCCAAAGCCTGTTTTCACAGTCATTACACAAAATAATGCTTTGGGTTGCATTTAAATGACACCTGCCCTGTTCATATGCCGGGGTAATGAAAAATACTAGTCTGAAAACTCAAGGTCACAAGCTAAGAAAATGTTATGTGTGAACCTCTTCATTTTCCATTATAAAAATGGTCTCAAAAAAGGCTGCAATCTGATTGGCTGTCAGCATTCCAAGACCATTACATTGATCTTGGTTACAGAAGCAATAAGACACTGATGATCACAATGTAATTTAATAGCTCTGTGATTCATCTTTAGGCATTCTATTTAGAATTGTATATTAGATTGAAGAAATTTAATTAACAATAACATTTATATCAGTTTAATGTAATGATAAAATGAGTACATTTGATAATCTATAAAAATTAGGGAAAAATTTAACAAAAGAAATTTAATGATAAAATCTGTACAAAAAAGATATAATAGTTCCTCCACCAATAGATGCCACTAGCAGCACTACCCCATGATGACTTATGTTTTATAAAGCTGCTCCCTTAACTCTCTCACTCCCACCCACACCCCTGCCCTCCACACACCATATAAGCATTTCCTTTTGGCACCAGGATTAGTTTGCTGCACTGTAGGAAGTGAACGACGAACACATGGATGATCGTGGTACAGACTGAGGATTTGCGATGTGCTACACAGCAGCATGCTTCAAGTTGAGGTAACAAAAATGAAGAAAGTCCTTGTGTTGTGTGTGTGTGTGTGTGTGTGTGGAAGTGGGCATGTGACCATGAGCCCTGCATTGTATGAACATATGAAGAAGCCAGCAGAAGAAGGCCATTTGGTCTATCAAGTCTGCTCATATTGCAGGGTCCACAGCTTGAGCTAATGTCCCTGCCCATGACAATTACCTTCCCTCCCTCTGTTTATCCCAGCCACTCTTAAAGTTGCCTACTGTCTTCAACAAGATGACCTCTTCTGGCAATGCATTCAAAGTGTTCACCACCCTCTCTGTGAAGAAGTGCTTCCTGACCTCCCTCCTAAACCTCCCACCCTCCAGCTTAAGAATGTGCCCCCTCATGTTATAGTTGCCACTCAGCTTAAAGAGACTCTCATCAACCTTATTTATCCCTTTCAAGTACTTGAAGGTCCAAATCTTGTCCCCCCTCTCTCTCTCTCCCGTCTTCCAGGAAGTACATGTTCAGTGCCCTCAACCTCTCCTCCTATGCCTTACACTGCTGACCCACTATCTTTGTAGCCCTCCTCTGGACCTTCTCCAGCAGGTTAATGTCCTTTTTAAGGTGTGGGCACCAGTACTGAACTCCATATTCTAGATGCAGCCTTACCACTGACCTGTACAAGGGCAGTATAACCTCCTCTCTCCTACTGATCCCCCTAGATATGCATCACAGCATCGTTTGCCTTTGCTGCTGCATTCTTGAACAGCGTGGAGTGCTTCAGGTCACTAGTGATCATCACTCCCAGGTCCTTCTCTTCTGATGCAGATACTCTGACTCCACCCAGTAGTACTCTGTCCTGGGATTCTTGGCTCCAATATGCATAACTTTGCATTGAACACAAAGCTGCCAGATGCTGGACCACTTCCCCAGCTTTTCCAGATCTTCCTGTAAGTCCTGTATCCCTTCAGCTGTGTCCCCTCTCCTGCAGAGCTTGGTGTCATCTGCAAATAGGCACATTTTGCCCTTAATGCCATCTCAAATGTCACTGATGAAGACATTGAACAACACCGGCCCCAGCACCGAGCCCTGCGGGACACTACTGGTTACCTCCCTGGTGCCAAATAACTCTTCCCCCAACAACCACCCTCTGGTTATTATGAGAAAGTGGGTGCACTGGAGCAGAACAGAAAATGTGGAGAGTGTGTGTGTTTGAATTAGTATAAAAAAAGACCACAACTGAGTGATTGTGTTGCTGGTAGCACACTTGCATCTGCAGTAGCATAATTCAGAAAAGTAACACTGGTGTGCCTCTTGAACATGCGGAGGGCTAGAAAGCATCTTCAGCAAGTGGAGTGGAGTGGGACTTGTCAGCAGTTACATATCTGAGTGAGCCACATTTTGGATGACTCTCTGTGAATGAGGCAGACTATTTAACTTACTTGCTAAATCTCACCCACATTCTGGTCTCCGTTGGACATCTTGGTTCAACACAAATAAAAGAAAGTGATACAGTGAAAATAGTGAGATTTAAAAAATGGTGACTTCAAACTAATATAAAATCGAAATACAGAAGTTGTCAGCAGATAAGGATCACCTGGCCCACCCCATCTTGCCCTAAGTTCCCTACCTATAGCGTTAAAATTCTAAATAGAATGCCTAAAGATGAATCACAGAGCTATCAAATCCTGTGATCAGGCACTTTTTATTTATTGTAGTTCTGCACTACAGTATAAATAACCAATCATATTACTCCATTGCTCTCTGTCATTTTATAAACTTCCATGCATAGCCTGATCATCATGGCACATGATTTCTTATGTCGGCATTACATCCTCTGTCACTGTTGAATGACTGGAGTGATGCATTCTGATTCTAAACCTGCATTCTTAAACAGTTGGTAGATTAACTATTTTATTAAAAGTCTCCCTGTCAATGAGGAAAACATTGAATAGGTACACATCAAACACTCCCGGAATATTTTTTATAATACCAATAAGGCACTCCCAGAGGGTAGATTAACAATGAGTTATAAAATGGGCAAAGGATTTCAAACAATGTGATTGGTTGTTAGCCATGCATTAGAAGTGTCTAATGCACAGCTAAAACTAGAAACCCCATTTAGAATACACAGGGCCATTTTATAAGTGCAATAAGTCACTCCAGGGATGTGCATTAGACGGTTCTAATGCACGGCTAGGGGGCTGGACGCACTCAGCCTGTGGCCTTGTGCCTCACTATGTCCCCTAGCCGCATTAGAACTGTTCAATGCACACCCTATCGTGTCTTATTGCTTACTTAATCACCCCCTAGGGACAATATGGCACTGGGCTGCACCGTTTGCCACATTACACCCCTAAGGGGTGATTAACAGACTGTTAATCTAACTCCTGGTCATGCCTTGTTGCTTACATCATGATAATTTCATGATTATATTTCATCTTATTGATTTATTAATTGTAGCCTCTGCACTATCTATGCCCAACTGCACTGTAAATACAAGCAAGAAAACATTTGGCATTGAACCAGTGCTGGTTTTGTATGTGTACTGCACTTCAGGGCCTGTGCAGAGAAAAGAAGAAAAAAATTACTCACCACAGTAATGTTTCCCATTAAGGGATCCTCCCTATGTTTTCACTTTATGCAGTCAACTTGGTGGAGAGTGATGCCCCGGAGATGGAAGCTATTCAAATTTTTGAATCCAGCAAGTAAGTTCAAACTTTTAAGTCATGCTCCACTCTGGCCATTGCTCAGATCTGTTTTCAAGCCAGAGTAGAGTGGCACTAGTGAAACTAGCTAAAAGGCTACCAAAAAATGTTTAAAACATTTTTAAACAGTTTAAAGAACACCAAACAAATTGAAAGCAGACTTGAGAAGAAATCTGTCATATATGCCCCAACAACAAACTTTCGGTTGTAGGAACTGCAAAAGTATGTTCAAGCAAACTAAATAAAAAAGAACTGATTGAGAAAGAACGGATTCTTGAGTGAACCTGTTTCAGGTTGTGGAAGGGGAGGCAGTGTAAACATAGTGAGGGATCCCTTAAGATGAAACACAGGATAGTGTATGAGAAATCATACACAACCAGGCTGTCGTTCCACCCAGAGGTTTCTGTGGTAATAGGAGACCTCAAGAGCACAGCTCAAGAGGTTTTGTTGCCACGGAAACCTTGAGATGAAAAAAAGAAAATAGCCCGGTTGTGCATGTCTGCTCATACATTGTCTTTTACAGTATATGGGCAACGATAAATTCAAAAGTATGCCCACAGGTTTTTTTCACTGCGGCTCTCTTTCAGGTCTGCCTCGCACTGCCACGGCCATTTCATCAAGACTGGAGAACTAAAATGCACATGTGTGAAGATGTTTGAAGTTGTGCTGTAGTAGCTTTGCATCTAGTGTAGCACAACAACATTTTTCTAGGTATGGATTTCCACCTAGAACAGAGTTCTACCATACACTGTAATATGATTATGGCGGGGCATCATTTTTCTTCCAACTCCAGGAATCCCTCACTTAGATGTTTACACTGTATGCAGATTCTGTAGCAGTACCTTGGGAGGCTGGGCCGAGAATCTAGTTAGGTAAAAGGTTCTGCAAGACAGCCGTTCCACAGCTGGCATCCCTTCTGGACTGTACTTCCAGGCAGCAGTGCTTTGAGAAGGTGTGTACCATTTTCCAGGTAGCTGCTTTGCAAATGTCTAGCAATGGAATACCCCTTGAGGATGCCACTGAGGCAGCGGTACCCCTAGTGAAGTGTGCCTTGAGCTTCTTGGTGGCATTCCAGCTTCTTCATAACAGAACTGAATGCAAGAGACTAGCAAAAGATGGATCTCTTTGTAGTTGGTTTGCCTTTGCCAACCTCACCATAGATAACGAAAAGCTATGTGCTCTGTGACCCGTCTTTTGTCTGGTCCACATAGCTAGTGAGGGCTCACTTTAGGTCCAGGCTGTGCAACTTTTCATCACCTGGACTAGAATGCTCCGGATAGAGTTCGGAGAGGGTCACTGACCAATTCGGATATCATTTTAGTAAGAAATTTTCTGTTGGCTCTAAAAAGTACAGTTACGTAGGAACTTACTGTAACAGTAGGTCTTCAAGAGAGGTTCCTTCAGTAGGTCATTACATATAGGACTGGCGCCATCTAGCGTTGAGCCTCACAGCAGACTTTTCTAGCAATTCCTGACAGGGGACCGCCCACCCGACGACACATGACCGACATCAGCGTGGCTGTGTATAGTGGGCGGTCCCCATGCCCACCTTCCAATTCTCCCACCAGAGCCAGGAAGAGGACTGACAGAAGGAGCGAACAGGATTTGGAGTCCCTGTAAGAAATAAAATGAGGGGAAGGAGGGAGGGAAAAATATGACCTACTGAAGGAACCTCTCTCGAAGATCTACTGTTACAGTAAGTTCCTATGTAACTGTACTATCTTGCTTCGCGAGCGTTCCTTCAGTAGGTCATTACATACAGGACAGAGTTCCAAGCAGTCCCTCCAAAGAGAGACTGAGAGAAACCAGGGAGAAGAAACAGCGCCAACAGAAACTGAAACCAGAATGGACCCACCCTATGACAGAAGGCCCTGAAAGACAGCTAGGCTGAAGCCAGCTCTCTGCCTAGAAGCAATGTCCAGACTGTAGAGTTTGGTAAAGGTATTGACAGAACTCCAAGTGGCTGTGGCACAGATATCAGCCCCAGAGACGTTCCGCAAAAAAGGCACTGGAAGCAGTCATGTCCCTAGCAGAATGACCTCCGATAGGACCCGACAGAGGTTTTTTGTACTTTTGGTAGCAATACCTAATACAGTTGCCTAACCATTTGGAAAGGCATTACTTGGAAACTGGTTTGCCCTTAGACCTGGGGGCAAAAGAAACAAAAAACCGATCACAGCTACGGAAATCCTTGGTCCAGTGTGTGTAGCACCGAAGGATCCAATGGATGCTCATGGTGTGCAGGAGTGCTTCACCTCTACTAGAAGGGGACGGAAAGTAAACAGGAAGCTCTACTGATTGGTTCAGTGTGGCTTCTGATACCACCTTGGGAAGAAACTTAGGATTTGTCCTGAGGACCGCCCAGTCCTTGTGGAAAATAAGATAAGACTGTTTATAAACCACAGCGTAAAGCTCCAAAATCCTTCGGGCTGATGTAATGGCAACTAAAAATGTCTTCCAGGAAAGGAAGCGCAAATCACAGCTCATGGCCGGCTCAAATGGGGGAAGGGTGAGCTTCTCCAATACAAAGTTCAAATCCCAAGGTGGAGTTGGGCTGCAGATGGGAGATTTCAGATGGAGGATCCCTTTCAGAAAGGTTTTTGAGACTTCCAACTGAGCCACGGGTTTACCATCCACCAGCTTGTGGTACACCAAAATTGTGGAAAGGTGGACCTTCAAGAAAAAATATGACAGACCAGAGTCTGACAGATGAAGGAGGTATTCCATGATTTGAGGGGCAGAATAAGAAAAGGGTTCTATATCTTGGAAGTCACCCAGATGGAAACCTGCTTACCACCTCATGGCATAAGTGGAACGAGTAGAGGATTTTCTAGCCTCTATAAGGACTTGAGTGACTCGGGAGGAGACCCCAAAGCGAGAAACCGCTAAGTCTGCAGGAGCCATGCATGAAGATAGTGTCCTGAGCCCTGGATGCACAAGACAACCTCGATCCTGTGTCAAGAGGTCATGGCTCACTGGAAGTGAAACCGGTGGTTCCCAGGATAGCTGTTGTAACAGCGGAAACCAAATTTGTCTTGGCCAGAGAGGGGTGATGAGAATCATCCTCGCCTTCTCTGCCTGAAGCTTGAGATGGACCCTCTGGAGAATGAGAAATGGAGGGAAGGCGTACAAAGCTTTCCCTGTCCAGGAAACAGACAGAGCATCATGCCAGAAAGCACATGCCCTAGAACGAGCAAGCAAAAACTGGGAAGTTTTGCATTGCAATGGGAGGCACAAAGGTCGATTTCCAGATGCCCCCAATTTAGGAAGAGGGATTCTGCCACTTCCTGATGTAATTCCCACTCATGAGCTAGGGGCTGAGACCTGCTGAAAATATCTGCCAGGACATTTAGAACGCCTGGAACATGCACGGCCACAAGAACCAAATTGTGCTGGAGCGCCCACTTCCACACTCGCATCGCCTCCCTGCACAGGGGGTATGATTGGGTTCCTCCTTGTTTGTTGAGATACCAGACTACTGACCTATTGTCCATTTGGACCAGCAGTGATCCCTTGGGAAGGAGGGTCTGGAAGGCTTGCAAGGTGTACAAGACCATTCTCATCTCCAGAATGTTGATGTGCAAGGGTGCATCCAAACTGGACCACAGACCTTGAGCTCGGTGCTCCCACAAATGCACTTCCTATCCCATGTTCGAAGTGTCCATAGTTAGGGATGCCAGAGGATCAGGGCTCCTGAAAGGGAGACCTAAGGAAAGGTTGCAAGGGTCCCTTCACCAAAGCAATTCTTTTTGAACCGCTGCAGAGACCAGTACCGGATGGTTCAGGTCGTCCAGGAGTTGGTCCCACTGCATGCGCAAGGACCAGTGAGTTATTGTCATGTGAAGCCTCACCAGGGGAACAGTAGTGATGGAGGCCGCCATCAGGCCAAGAAGGCGGAGCATTTCCCGGGCCGGGATGGTACTGGATGAAGCCACTTGCGAAGCCTGACAGATCAGGGTCTCCACCTTGTCTGGAGGAAGGCTCTGCATTGGACCATATCCAAGACTGCTCCAATGAACTGTAGTCTCTGGGACAGGATCATGGATGACTTGGGAATATTGATAGTAATCCCTAGTCTGCCAAAGAGGTCCAAGGTGAAAGAGAGAGCCTCCAGTAAAGAGTGCCTGGATGGGGCCGAGATCAGCCAGTGATCCAGATAAGGGAAAACTGCAATACCCTGGTGGCGTAAATAATCCGCCACCACCGCCAGGCACTTGGTAAAGACCCTGGGTGCTGATGAAAGACCAAAAGGGAGCACCCAAAATTGGAAGTGTTCCCCTTGGAATAAGAAACCACAGGAAACGGCGGTGGCTGGGGAAGATCGGGATGTGCAGGTAAGCATCCTGCATGTCCAGAGTGCACAACCAATAATACCCCAGAAGGAGTGGGAGGAGACTCTGGAGTGTCAACATTCTAAACTTTTTGTACTAGACAAACTGATTGAGGTTGCTTAAGTCGAGAATGGACCTGAAGTCTCCCGTCTTTTTTGGAACCAGGAAAAAATAGGAGTAAAACATAGAAACAGAAGTTGACAGCAGATAAGGACCGCAAAGCCCAACCAGTCTGCCCATTTCTTTTTCTACCTTATAAATGTGCCATCGGCCTTTGCTCTGTCAATGGCCTATCTATTCATACTCATCTGTATTGCTCCCATATGCCTATCCCATGCCTGTTTGAAGCCCTGCACTGTATTCATATCCACCACTTCCTGAGATAGGCCGTTCCATGCATCCACCACCCTTTCTGTGAAAAAAGAACTTCCTCACATTACCCCTTAATTGTCCTCCCTCTAATCGCATGCTGTGTCCTCTTGTCCTGCTATTTTTCTTATATTGAAATGTTAGAGACTTTCACCTCATTAATGCCCTTACAGTGTTTGAATGTTTCGATCATATCACCTCTCTCCCTCCTTTGCTCTAGGGTATACATATTGAGCTCCGTTAATCTGTCCTCATATGTTTTCTGATGCAGTCCCTGCACCATTTCGGTTGCCCTCCTCTGGACTGACTCAATTTGGTTAATGTCCTTATGAAGGCATAGCCTCCAGTACTGCACGCAGTACTCCAGATGGGGCCTAACCAGTGTCTTGTAAAGAGGGGATTATTACCTCCCTCTTTCGACTTGTGATACCGCTAATAATACACCCCAACATCCCTCTAGCCTTACCTACTGCTTCAGTGGTCTGCTTGGATGATTTCAGGTAATCTGTGATGATGATGCCCAAGTCTCTCTTTTCTTGTGACTGCCAGCAACTCCCCTCCCAACCTATAGATGGCTTCAGGGTTACTCTTCCCCACTTCTTTGCATTAAATACCAGTTGCCACTCTTCTGACCATTTTGTTAGTTTATCCAGATCTCTTCTCATTCTGCCCACCCGATCTGCATCATCTACTCTGTTGCAGATCTTGGTGTCATCTGCAAGCAGACAAACCTTACTCTCCAGTCCATCTGCAATGTCACTGATGAAGATATTGAAGAGGGCTGGCCCCAGGACTGATCCCTGAGGTACCCCACTTGTGACTTGCATCTCTTCCGACTGTATACCATTTACCACCACTCTCTGTTTTCTGTCCGTCAACCAGTTTGCCACCCAGCTGACCAACTTCTGACCCACCTTGATCCTACCCAGCTTATTAATCAATCTTCTATGTGGAACAGTATGGAAAGCTTTGCTGAAATCAAGGTAAACAACATCAACTGCTCCCCCTTGGTCCACCACTCTGGTTACCCAGTCAAAGAAATCTATGATTAGTTTGACAGGACCTTCCTTTCGTAAACCCATGCTGTCTTGGATCCTGTGCGCCTATGGATTCTAGGTGTTGCACTATCCCTTCCTTAAGGAGTGCCTCCATAATCTTGCCCACTGCTGAGGTAAGACTGACTGGTCTGTAGTTCCCTGCCTCCTCCCTGTTACCACTCTTGTGGAGCGGGATCACATGAGCCCTTCTCCAGTCTTCTGGGACCTCTCCTGTGCTCAGAGACTCACTAAACAGTTCTGTTAATGGCTCTGCTAGTTCCACCCTTAGCTCTTTTAGTACCCTGGGATGTATGTCATCAGGTCCCATTGCCTTGTCCACCCTGAGCTTATTGAGCTCTTGTAGGACCCTTTCTTTTGTGAAGGGACTAGTGCACACCTCCCTCCCCCCTGTGTCCATGGTTCTGAGCTGTGGGCCCTGCCCTACCTTCTCTTCAGTAAATACTGAGCAGAAGTATCTATTTAGGATATATGCTTTTACATGGTCCTCCTCCTCACATGCCCCCCTTATCCCTTTGATCTTAGCAATACCCCTCTGGACTTTCTCCTTTCACTAATGTATCTATAGAAAGTCTTTTCACCTTCTTTTACTGTTTGTGCTAGTGTTTTCTCAGTTTGGGCCTTTGCCTGCCTTACTGCCTTCCCTACTTCCCTTAGGGAAGTTGGTATGCCTCCCTATGTTCATCCTGCAGCGTTCCCTTATATTTCCTGAAGGCCCATGCCCCTTTGCTGGAGGGGAACACGCTCTATTGCTTCCTTGAGCAAGAGACTTTGAACTTATTCTTGGATGAGAAGAGCCTGATCCCTGCAGTAAGGCCACCTTTTTGGTGGAGATTCTGGAGGAAGTTCCAGAAACTCTAAAGGTGTGTCCGACAGACACTAGTTGCAGGACCCATGCGTCAGAGGTTACTGCCTTCCATTCCTGCACATTGCGGGCAAACCTCCCCCCCACCTGCTCCTCGTTGTGAGACTGAGGAGGTAGTGGGGATAGCGAGTCAGGAAGTGGCAGGACGTTCAAGAGGAGGTCCCCCTGCGTGTCTCTGGTTCTTGGAGGCTGGAGGAATGGCAGAACCCATGGACTTGCATTTGCCCTGGTGCCGAGCCGGGGCCTGCTTTCTCTGCCTCCAGGTCCTTTTCCGAAAGGGCTGCTGCTGCTGTTACGTGCCCAATCGGTACATGGACCTCACTGATCTGAGGGCGAGACCTCTGTCCTGGAGATCAGTGATGATATCTTTGGAGTCCCCACCAAAAAGTACCGAGCCTCGGAAGGAGGCATCCTGAATCACCGACTGTACCTCGTGGGCAAGGCCAAAGATGCAAAGCCAGGAATGCCATCTTAGGGCAACGGCAGTTGCCGAGGTGCGAGCTACAGAGTCGACGGAGTCATATCTCATATGTAACCCGCAAGGCATGCCTACACGAAAAGCGATAGAGGCGAAGGTTGGCAAGCTTCTCTTTGAGGATCGAGGGTTCCATAGCCTGGACACAAGCCTCTAACCTGTCCAGGGTAGCCTTTTGGTGGGACACCATGTAGGCCACATAGTTGAGGGATCTAAGCACGCATGTGGCCGAGGCGTAAACATTTCTACCAAACTGGTCCATCTGCCTCGGCACTCTGTCTGGAGAGAAGGTGCTCATGTGCTTGGGTGCAGCAGAGCAGTCATGAGCAGCTGAGATGACAACAGAGTCCGCCTTAGGACGTGTCTTTAGGAATGGAGCATCCTTCGGCGCCCAGTAAATCCTGTCCACCCTCTTAGGGACAGCAGGGATGGAATGAGGCATCTGCCAGACCTTAGAGGTGAGGTCCGATCCAGGGAAGAATGGAGACCGGAGACAGAGACTCTAATTCCAGGTGTTTGGCTAGTCTTGGTCTCATTGGGCTTGTTACTCTGACTCCCAGTCAAAATCCTTCATAGACCTCAGAAGATCCGAGAAGGCAGGGTCCTCTGGGGGAACTTGGGGGAAACCTTGCCTTTTTGACCCTGGGGCTCCTCCAGGACATCCTCCACTGACTCGTCGGCATCCTCTTCATCTGCCCCCTCATCAGGAAGGTTACGTATGTTGGGAAGGGTCATGTCCTGATGAGCCACCCTCAAGACATGTACCGTGGATGGAGAAGAGCTTCTCGGGGACGCAGACCTAGGAGACTGTGGAAGAGGGAATCTTGTCTCCAGGTCTGAAACCAACTCCGAACACACACCATGTCAACAAGACTGGATGAGGGTCTTAAAATCCGGCATACCCGGAGGAGCTTGTGGCTGAGGTGGAGGAGGAGGAGGCATAACCGGTGGGGTGGGTAATGGTAACCCTGGTATCCCTGGCAGTGGTGGTAGGGGTTATAACCATGGTAGTACTCCCCAAAAGAGCTCCATTCAGGAGAAGGACCAGTAGGGAAGTGGTCCCCAGGATACCCGAAAGGGTAATATGAGACAGTCCAGGGTCTTGCATAAATCCCCGTCGTCAGATCTGACGGAGGGGGTTACCCACACTGGACCGGCTGCAGTATAAATTGGCAGGGGGTCCGGCGTCGGCACAGCCAATGTTAGGGGGACTGACGTCGGGACCGGCACCACCCGATCCGGTGCCGGAAGGGGATCCAGCATCGGATGAACTAGCACTGGGACTGGATGAAGGGGGCCCGATGGCAGGGCTGGGTCTGGCACCAGAGTTGAAGGATGGGGCAGACCACAGGGCCCTGTCTGTGGAAGTGTCATCGGAATAGCTGGTGTCGGAATGTGATTCGTTGGATCTGATGGTGGGATTGGAGCTGGGATAATTGTCGGCTCCGAAGGGATCCCACCTGGAGGATGTTGAAGAGAGGCCTCTGCTGGAAGGCCAGACAGCCGAGGAGGAGCCTCTTTCTCCGTGACCCCATCAGGACAGCGCAGGACACACCCCGAGGAATCTACCACAGAGGGGTTCCGCACCGTCTTCGCCTGAAGTACCCACCTGCGAAGGGGAGGGTAAAGGCGAAGGAGGGGGGAGAGAGGCCTTCTCCCCCTGGTTCTGCCAGTCATCGGATGAGGCACCTCTAGGCCCCAACAGGAGAACTGCACCTTAATGGCCGTTAGAGACGGGTGTCTTATCAGGCGGAGCAGCCCCCGGCTGACTTATCGACAGGTCCCCGAAGGCTGGGAAGCCATCTTACCAGCGGCTATGCGGTCTCCGGAGGAACTGGGGGACGGCTTAGTAGCCGTAGCAGTGCGGTCGTTGGAGGAGCTTAGGTCGACTGACCTGCTGAAGATTTGCCAGACTTACCGTCCATGGTCTTCTTTGGCGGTGGCTGGGCCTTGCTAGTCAAGGGCCGTGAGGTCTCATCCGTGGAGCGTTCCTGCTCCCGAGATTTCCCCTTATGGTGCTTCTTTGAGGGAGAATATTTCTCAGAAGGACACTCTCTAATGGGGTCCTTTTGCTTTTCTAAAGGAGCTAAGTGGACCTTTAAAAGGTGGGTCTCTAAAGCCTGCTGTCTCCACTTTCTGGTGGCCTGATTAAAAGTTTGACACTCCAAGCATGAGGGGACAGGGTGGTCTGGGCCCAAACAGATCACGCACTTTAGGGGACCGTCCTTATGAGGGATCTGCATGCCACAGGATGAGCACTTCTTCTTGGGTGAAGACATTAAGTAGTACGAATATCGAAATAAAGATTTGGCGAAGGAAAACTCTGACACAAGAACTCACACGATGATCACTGTATGGAAATCTGCAATGCGAATGACACGAGGCGATGGCGGGAAAGAACTGGAGGGAGGGCGTGGGGACCGCCCACTACATTCAACCATGCTGACATCGGTCATGTGACGTCGGGTGGGCAGTCCCCCATCAGGGATTGCTGGAAAAGTCTGCCGTGCTGCCCGCCAGGTGGCGCCAGTCCTATATGTAATGACCTCCTGAAGAAACTCTCTCAAAGTCCTACAACGATACGGTTTGAGTTTTCACTGCTATGCAGATGATACCCAGCTGTATATGTCTTTTGTGCCCGGCTAGGACGCTGCCTTGTCGGTATTTAATAACTGCCTTGAAGAAATCCAAGACTGGATGAATGGGAGTTGGCTGAGGTTAAACCCGGAGAAAACTGAGGTGTTGGTTGTGGACAAAGGCCGCTGTGGTAGGTCTGTCGGAGGATCACCCTCAGGCTTATGGCTTGGAGGTGTTCAACTGGCGACCTCAGATCAGGTGCGGAATCTTGGCGTAATAATTGACGACCGTCTGACACTTAAATCTCAGGTGTCAGCGGTGGTCAAAACTTCCTTTTTTCATCTGAGGAATATTGCCAGGGTGAAGCACCTGGTTCCTCCAGAGGACCTTCCAACATTGATCCACGCCTTCGTTACCTCCCGTCTTGACTACTGTAATTCCCTATACCTAGGGCTATCGGGGGCTGAACTTCGCCATCTGCAGCTAGTGCAGAATGCGGCAGCCAGGTTGTTGACTGGATCTTCTAGATCCAGCCATATAATGCCTGTGCTTCGCAGACTGCACTGGCTGCCAGTGTTTTGGCGAATCACCTTCAAGGTCGGTTTACTGACCTATAAAGCCCAAGATCTGGGACCTACCTACCTGAAAGAGCTCCTTTGCCCCTACAATCCCTCCCGCTCCCTCCGATCCACTGACGAGGGATTGCTAGAGATTCCCAGGGTTTGTTTGAAAACATCAGGTGCTAGATCGTTTAGTTTTATGGCACTGACCCTGGGAATTCTCTACCTCGTCAGGTGCGAAATTGCCCGACCATCCTTAGTTTTAAAGGAGCTTTAAAGACCCACCTTTTTAGCATAGCTTTTAAGGATTTATATTAGTTTTAATTTTATTGTATTTATTGTTTTGTGAATTTGTACAGGCGCTTTGATTTTAAGAAAAGCGCCTTTTAAAAATAAAGATGAATTGAATTGAAGTAAGATACCACTCTATCCCTGTGGAGAATTATGTACTTTGCCCCTGTGCAGAGGGCTTGAAGTTCAGTCACCTTCCTAGCAGAAGTAACTGTAACCAGGAATATGGTTTTCCATGTGACATCAGGTCAGCAGTTTCCATAGGCTCAAAAGGAGTCTCCATAAGCTTAGCAAGGCATATGTTGATGTCCCAGAGAGGGACAGGGTCACTCACTGATGGGTACAAGTGATTAGCCTTTAAACAACCATTTTAAAATGGGTTGAGAGGCCAAAAGCATTTCCTTGCCAGCTGATAAATACGCTGATATTATTGCTAAATGCACCTTAAAAGGAGAACGCCATAGGCAGGGCCCCGAGTTTTCCGCAATTCCGCGGCCGCCCATGAAATTAACCGCAGAATTCACGTCAGCCCACGGAACAAACGTTCTTTGATGACGGGTGCTCAATCCCTGTCGGCTTCCACTGCCCCCCCAACGCCCATATGCCATGCTGGGAGCCCACCCAGTGTGGCAAAAGTGTAATTTGCCGACGGGGTGCCCAATCCCGCCGTCGGCTTCACTACCCCCCCAAAAAATGTCCGTATGTTACGCTGGGAGCTCACCCCAACATGGCAAAAGTGTAATTTGCAGACGGCGGTGCCCAATCCATCAGCTTCACTGCCCCACAAAATAATGTCCGTATGCCATGCTGGGAGCCCACTCCAGTGTGGCAAAAGTGTCATTTGCTGACGGGGGTGCTCAATCCCCCGTCGGTGTCACTGCCTGGTGCTACGCTAGGAGCCCACCCCAGTGCGGCAAAAGTCCCTTGTTATCTTAAAAAAAATAAAACAAGACCTGAAAAAAAAAAAAGTCCCTCATTGATTCTCTTGCCCCCCTCCACGCCCACCCTCTGCATACCCAACCTCCCCCCTCACCCCATACTAACCTCCGGGCCTGGTGCGATGATCTTCCAGTGGACCAGGAACACGTCTGCACTCTTCAAAGCTGACCGCGAACTGAAGAAATGCCGGTAAGCAGTATAATGGCATAAATGGATTTTTTTCAAGTTTGGTGCATTATCTCAGCCATTTTGCGGAATTTTTTCACCAAATTTTCAAAATGGGGTTTTTGGGTCCCCACCTCATGAACTCCGTCACTGTCATTTTGTTATTTGGTCCCAAAACGTGATTTTGTGGTCACTGCGCAGAACCACCTTTTGGGACAGAGTAATAAAAAATGACAGTGTCAGTTCATGAGGTAGGCCCCCAAAAACCCTATGTTGAAAATTTGGTGAAAAAATTCCCCAAAATGACTTTTATGAGCGTGCGTTGCGCAGTTCCTACGCATGCTCGTAACTTTGAGTGTTAATATTTTCACTCCAGATTTTCAGCATTGCCATTTTATACCTCCTTATTAACAGTACAACTGTCATTTTCACATCTCACCCAAAATGTGTTTTCGCACATGTAGCGCACAATGGCGTGATTGGTGTGCAAAATCAATGTTTGGGACAGATTAAGAAAACCACAGTGACACTGTTCACGAGCAGAGGTCTTAAACTGGCTATGTTGAAAATGTGGTGACAAAATTCCATAAAATGATTGTGTTGTGAGTGTGCAATGTGTCAGATATGGCAAAAAAAAAAAAAAGGTAAAAATGTGGGGTAGAAATGGGTGTCGAGCACCGTAGAAGTTCTGCGGCAAATGAGAACCCTGACGCAGAACTTTGCTCTGATGTGCCGCAGACAAATTGGGGCCCTGGCCATAGGCCTAATGACTGCTGGTGTACTAGATGTTGCAGAACTATAGGCAACCCTACCTCTATTTGGTTTAGTTTTCTGGGGACAGACCAGTAAGAAAACCTTTTCCATTAACAAGAATAAGCTGGTCTAGTAGCGGGATTCCTTGAAACCTTAAGCACCTTCAGAACTTGTTCTTAAGAGATTCAGCCCTGAAAATTCTAACTCAAGTACGATGTCCTCAAGTGCAGGGTCCTGTGGTCTGGGAATGTTATTCTGCCTTGCAACAGTGGCAGGCTGATTGGATTCTTGACAGGCAGGACCAAGAGCATGGAGGACCAGACCAGTCTGGAGCTGTCATGATCATTGTTGCAGGTTCCCTCCTGAGTTTCAGGAGTACTTCCCGAATGAGTGGAAATGCTGGGAAGGTATATAGAAACTTCCTGTCCAATCCATTAGCAGGGCGTTCGCTGGGACTGTTCCTCTGACTGGTGGTCTGCAACAAACCTGTAGGAGTTGCTGGTTCTTCCAAGATGCAAACCGGTCTAATTTGGGAGTGCCCACCTTCTGAACTACTGTGGCCAAAAGCTGCTCATTTACGGCCCATAGGGGATTCTCTGGCTGATTCTGCTTGGGAAATCTGCCAGGACATTGTCTTTGCCTGTCAGATGCACTGCAAATATGTTTGCTTCTAAGGAATATGCCAGGTCCCAGATCCTCATTGCCTCTGTACACAGTTTTGAGGATCGTATTCCTCCCTGCTTGTTTATGTAGTACATTGTTGTGGTGTCTGTCCTAATTTGGACTGTCTGACCCAGCACCTTGGAGGAAAGACTGCACTGCTAGCAGTACTGATTTGAGCTACAGGAGATTTATGTGCTCTAGTGACTCTTGTGGGCTCCATGTGCCACTCACTCTGAGGTTCTACACAGATGCACCCCACCCCAGGAGTGTGGCATCTATAGTAAGAATACCTGGTGACTGCTGAATGAAGGGAATGCCCTCTCTGATGTTGCTTTCTTCCTTTCAACACTTTAATGACTCCACCAGCGCTTTTATCACTGGCACTAGCTTTGAAATTGGATCCCATATTTGTGGCCAGTTGTTCTCAGGTGGTACTAGGTATCTCTCATGTGGAACCTGGCCCATGGAACCACAGCCCTGTGACCTAGCAACTGTAGAAAGTATCTTGCAGGTTTTGGCTGCCTTGCTGTGAAGGACTGTGCTGTTGTAATGACAGCTGTAACTGGTCCATGGGAGTAAAGCTTTCCCTGAAGGGTGTTTAGCTCTGCTCCTATGATGTCCAGTACTTGAACAGGCTCTAGCTGGGACTTCAGCAGGTTTATCAAGAATTCCAGGTTCTCCAAGATGCTTTTTGCCAACTGAACTGAGCACCTTGCCTCTTCTGTTTTCCCTTAGAGTAGCCAGTTGTCCAGGTAGGGGGTAAACCACCACACCTTGTTTTCTCAGATGTGCTGCCACCACAGCCAGGCACTATGTGGAAACCCTTAAAGCTGAACTGAGACCAAATGGGAGACCTGTGAACTGGTACTGGCAGTTCCCCAGCTTGAATATGGGATACTTTCTGTGAGACTGTCTGACTGGAATATGAAAGTAGGAGTCTTTTAGATCCAGGGATCCCAGCCAATGACCTTTCTGCAAAGATGGTAACACTGTTCTTTGAGTGTGACCACCTTAAATTTTTTTTTCAAATGTTTGTTAAGGAACCTGAGGTATAAAATGGGTCTCTACGCCCCATTTTTCTTGTTAATGAGGAAGTATTTTGAGAATAGGACCCAACCCCACTAGGGTGCAGGGACTTTTTCTATGACTTTTGATATTAACAGTTTTTTGGCTTCCAATTCCAGAAGACTTTTTTTTTGTGGGAGAGTGAGCTGGAAAACTTGTGTTTCTGCAGGATTAGGAAGTGTTTGAACTGCAGACACAACATCCAGCCCACTACCCAACTTGTCTGTGGTAATGTTTACCTATTCCTGGAAGTATTGTTCTAGTTTCCCCTCCCACTGGCAGGGGTTAGTTTTTTTTTTCCAGCTGGGCCTTAGGTGCAGGAGCTGCAGCATTACGCCTGGAAGACCTTTTTCCTCTTCCCCTGTAGTAGCCCCTTTATGAGTGGTATTCATGGAGGCGTAGGAGACTCAGGCTCTTGGGTAATCCATCTTGCCTTTGCTGTCCCTTCCGTATGAGCTGTAGGAGGTAGAGGCTTTTTCCTTCTCATTGTTACTTTCAAAAGTGGTTTTGTATTCATCCACTATTTTTATGTAGGCCTGTTTTGTCACCAAATAATGAATCTCCCTCAAAGGAGAAATGCATGGCCTTGCTTTGAGTATACTGGGAAAGGATGGTAGTCCTCAGCCAGAAAACCTTTCCAAGGACACTGCACGAGTCAAATTTCTGGCTGTAGTGTCATTAGTGTCCACCATAGTGTGGTAATTTTATTTTGTGGCCTCCAGGGCTGATGTGGCTGCACCAATCAGGTCTTGTGCCAAACCATCTTCCACTCTTTCTGCCAGTGCCAGAATTAAGTTACAAAGTACTTTCTGGTACTGTGTTATTTGTGCTGAATAAGCCGCATGTCTGATAAGTAAGTAAGTTGTATGAACTCTTTTTTGACACTGTATGTAATTTTTGTCTTTTTCAGGGGCTACACAGATAAGAGTGATTTTTGCTCTCTCACAAGCAGCAGCCTGGACTACTCCATGATGATCAGGATAAGCATTCATGTATCCCACTCCTTGCTTGTCCTCCTGGTATTGTCTCTCAATTGTCGATGGCAGCAGCTGAAATGGGGGCAGCCATCATTTTTGCTACGGCCTTTTCTAGTGGATTATGTATGGGAAGTAACGTCCTTCATGGAGGAACTACTCCCAGCATGTTGATAAAAATCAGCATCCTCTTCATCCTCCTGTTTCTAGTGGGGGGATGCTGAGGGTATCAACCATCTGTCTGACAAACGAGGAAAAAGATGAGTAATTCTCAGTTTATCTTGGACGAGGAGGTTCAAAATCTAAATTAGGCGTGCTCATTAACTCCATGGGATCACCTTCCTCCATATGCATATAATATTCTTCTTCCTCCGTATGCACATAGGTTGGAGCCTGAGATGTTGGGGAGGGGGGAGCAGGTATGTTACTGAAATCTCCAATGGCTTGGACCACCCTGGAAAACTGCCACATTTTTGACATGTCCTCTGATGAGGGGATTATTTTTCTTTGCCATCCACCTACTCCGGTCACTGTGCAAGAGTGGCAGTGACATTATTTTCTTTTAATTTCTTTTTGGCAGACATTGTCTCCGGTGCCTGCTCGAAGTCTCTTTTATTGTTATTTTTGCCATCACTGGCAAGGCAAAGCAATTTTATTTATAAGGTGCCCAATCTCGGAGGTTCTGGGTGCCGAACATGAATAAAAGATACAACAATAAATTAAAACATATAATAAAACCTCATTAAAGCCATAATAAAATTAATATTCTGCAACAATAAAAAGGTTCCCAGAAGTCATACTTCAAGGGACTGGGCGGAAAGTACAGTTATGTAAGAACTTACCGTAACAGTAGATCTTTGAGAGGAGCTCTTGCAGCAGGCTATTACAATAAGGACTATGCCGCAGGCACTAGGACCCACCGAAAAACTTCTCAGCCAGCAGTACCCAGCAGGGACCGTCCCCGACGTCGGCTCCACCCCGATGTCAGCCCTGGTATAAAGGGGGGGGGGGATCCAGCTCCACCTCAGTTCCCCCACCAAGACCCTCGAACGAGCCCTGACAACAGAAGGAGGTGAAGCCTGAAGATGACTATCTGCACACCTCATTTTGGGGGATGGAGGGCAATGCCTGCAGCAAGAGCTCCTCTTGAAGATCTACTGTTACGGTAAGTTCTTGCGTAACTGTACTATCTTACTTCGAGTGGGAGGTCTTGCAGCAGGCTATTACAATAAGGACTGAATCCCAAGCAGTCCCTCGCCAAGGAGGTATACGATCCCGGGAGGTGGAGGAGAAGAAGCTGGACATAGCAAATCAAGACAAGAGTCCCTGAAGGACTGCCAGGCCGAAGCCGGCATGGCGTCTGGATGCAATGTCCGAGCTATAGTTCTTTACAAAGGAATGCACTGATTTCCAGGTAGCGGCCGCGCATATATCCCTAATAGAGACATTCTGCAGAGCGGTGAAAGAAGCAGACACTCCTCTTGTGGAGTGACCCCTAACTGGGCCCGGAAGGGGTTTATGTGCTTCCAACAGCAGAAAGTGACGCAGTGGACAATCCACTTGGAAATGGTATGCTTGGACACCGGTTTACCCAAGTGTTGTGGCGCAAATGCCACAAACAATTGCTCCGATTTACGGTGATTAGCCGTTCGTGTAAGTAATACCTCAGCGTCCTGTGGACGTCCAAAGTGTGAAGGAGAGCTTCCCCTCTGTTAGAGGGAGAAGGGAAATAAACTGCAAGGTCAACCGACTGGTTGAGGGTCAACTCCGAGACCACTTTAGGAAGAAACTTAGGATTCATTCTTACGGAAACTCTTTCCCTATGAAAAATTAAATACGGCTCTTTACACATCAGAGCCTGACGTAATGGCAACTGAAAAGCAAACCTTCCAGGAAAGATAACGCAGCTCACAGTCTGCAGCAGGTTCAAATGGGGGAAGAGTAAGCTTCTCCAACACAAACAGGAGGTCCCAGGGTGGGATATGTAGAATCCCCCGTAAAAAGGTGAGGGCCACATCCAATTGGGCTAAGGTTCTATCTCCCAAAAAGGCGTGATAAGCAGGAATGGCCCACATGTGCACCTTTAAGGAGGAGTAGGGCCTGTTGGTATAAGGAGAGGAGATACTGCAATGCTGAGTTCACTGGACAGGTAATGGGATCCAGACGGTGAGATGACACCCATAAGCAGAACCGCTTCCACTTCATAGCATAAGTGGAGCGCATAGAGGGCTTCCTCACTGAAACGAGTACATCCGTCACCTCTGGAAAAAACCCATACCTGGACTTTGCTACATCCGAAAGAGCCAAGCATGAAGGTGCAAAGACCGGAAATCAGGATGGACCAGTGAGCCCTGATCCTTGGACAGCAACTGCGAGCATATTGGCAGCGGGATTGAAGGTTCCGTGGACAACCGCTGAAGTAGTGGGAACCGTATCTGCCGCGGCAACAGTGGGGCGATTAGAATCATCTGAGCCCCCTCAGCCTGTAACTTCAAAAGAACTCTCTGAATGAGAGGAAAGGGGGTGAAGGTGTAAAGAAACCTCCCTGCCCAACAAAGGGACAATGCATCTGGCCAGAAAACACCAGGCGCAGGCTCTCAAGAGGAGAAAACTGGCAGTTTGGCGTTGTGTGGTGACGCAAAGAGGTCCAGCTCTCTACAACCCCAAGTGTCGAACAGCTGATCTGCTGATTGCAGTAGCTCCCACTTGCGCGCCTTGGACTGAGACCTGCTTAGGCTGTCTGCCAAGTTGTTTAGGATGCCTGGAACGTGCACTGCGGACAGAGAGATGTGCTGCTCCAGTGCCCAGTACCAGACTCTCATCACCTCACCTCCCTGCACAGGGGAGAAGGGTGAGCGCCCCCTTGCTTGTTGATATAGAAGACGACCACCATGTTGTCCGTCTGAACAAGAAGAGAGCCCGGCACGAGGTCCTCCTAAAAGGCATGAAGTGCATTGAGGACCGCTCGCATCTCCAGGACGTTGATATGGAGTTCGCGCTCTATGGGGGTCCAAGTGCCTTGCATCTGGCGGGCCCTCAGGTGCGCACCCAACCCAAATCTGAGGCATCCATTGTCAGAGTCTGATTCAGGGGCTCCGAATGGAAAGGGACCCCTTTTTCCAAACTGAGTGGGTCCAACCACCAATGAAGTGTCCTCTTTACTGGCTCAGAGACACTAACCATGTAGTCTAGGTCATCTGAGCACTGATCCCACTGCACCCTGAGCATCCACTGTGGGATTCTCATGTGGAGGCGAGCCAGAGGAGTGACTGGAATGGCCACTGCCATGTGCCCCAGAAGTCTGAGGAAGGTTCTTGCCTGGACCTGAGGGGTTACTAGGACCAATCCCGCAATCTCCCGCAGGTGATTGCCCCTCTCTGGGGGTAAAAAAGCCATGCCCTGGACCGAATCCAGGACCACTCCTATAAAGACGAGTCTCTGGCTGGGTTCTGGGGAAGACTTTGGAAGATTCAGGGTGATCCCCAGTTCTCGGAACAGAGTATAGGTGTCTCCGAGAGCTTGAAGAAGATGCAACCTTGATGGGGCCACAAGCAGCCAATCATCCAGGTAAGGGAAGACGTAATGTCCCTGGCACCTTAGAGCCGCAGCCACTACTGCCAAGCATTTTGTGAAGACTCGAGGAGCAGAGGAGAGGCCGAACGGAGGAACTCAAAACTGATAATCCCCGGAAGTGGAACCTCAGGTACTTCCTGTGAGGGGAAAAGACCCCGATGTGCATGTACACATCTTGCATGTTGAGGGAACAGAGCCAGTCCACCTGGTGCAGCAGAGGAAGCAGTCCTGGAAAAGTCACCATCCAGAACCTTCTGTACTCTATATAACCGTTTAAAGAACTGAGATCCAGAATGGGACGAAGGTCTTGTGTCTTTTTTGGGACCAGGAAGAAGTAAGAATAATACCTTTTTCCCCATTGCTGCAAGAGAACTGGTTCTATTGCCCTTTTGTGCCTGTATATCTCCTTCTATGAGTGGAATGTGAGAAGGAGGATATCTGGAGGACCTTGGTGGGGTGTCTGGAGGAATCTCTGTGAACTCTAGAGTATGTCCTCTCCTTATGATATCGAGGACCCACTGGTCCACAGTTATGGAGTGCCATCCCTTTAGATAAAGGGAGAAGTGACCCCCCCACCACCTCCATTGGAGGAGGGGGGTCTGAAGGGAGTCACTGGGCGGAGCTGGGAGTGGGCAGAGGTGCTTGGGAGGACTTGGGGCCATGAGAAGGAGAGTCTCCAGGTTGCTGGTTGCTGGCTCTCCTTCGAAAGCCACCTCTCTGGCCCTGTTGATTGCCACAGGCTTGGGCACCTGAGGGCTTACGAAAAGGCCGTTTCCTAGGTCTCCTCTGTACATCTGATGGACAGACCAGATGGATTTCCCTGACTCCTGGAGACGAGAGATGAGCGACTGTCTCCTGCCCAAACAAATCGGTACCATGAAACGGTAGGTCCTGGATCCCAGACTGCAGATCTTGGTGAAAGCCAGAGACCCTCAAACAAGCATGGCGCCAGAGACAGACCACCGATGCTGACGCTCTGGCCGCCGTATTAGCAGTGTCGAATAAGGCACGCAAAACATGAGTGCCTACGTCCGACCCCAATTTCAGAACATCCAGAATCTCCGTCTTCTTCTCAGAGTCTGGCAAGGCATTCACTAGCTCCTGTCCTTGCTCCCAGAGCGCATTCTGGTACTGGGCCATATGCATCAGGAAATTTAGGGATCTAATAGAACAGGTGGAGGCAGAATATACCTTTTTGCCCACCTGGTCCAAATATTGAGACTCAGGATTGGGAGGCTGTGAGCTAAGATGCTTAGGCTGCTTAGATTTATCATGAGCAGCTGTAATCACTGAGGAGTCCGCCTGAGGGTGCTTGGCCAGAAAAGGCTCATCCCTCTGGGCCCTGTATAGCCTATCCGATTTTTCCGGAACCGCCGGGACCGAAGCTGGATGCTTCCAGGTGATACGGGTGAGATCCTGGAAGGTGTCCACCAAAGGAGGCACCACAAGAAGTTTGGGCTCCTTCTGCCTCAGGTACTTTGCCAGTCGACAGCATTCCGGATCCAGGTCCTCCGTATCCCACTCGGAGGCCTGGATGTGCCTCATGACGTCCATGAAAGATGGATCATCAGGAGGCGAGCGGGGCTGGTCCTTCTCTCCTGGGGAACCCCCGATTTCCAAAATGGCAGAGGAGGAGGTGGACCAGCTACTGGGTGTCGAGTAGCCGGACCTGTCCCTGCGACTAGCCCCACTCAAACGTCGGTGACTCACCGACCGACGGCAGTCCGAAGACGAACGTTGGTCATGGAACTGATGACGGAGCGGAGACCGATGTCGTGAGCAGTTCCGTCTAGCAGAACGGGAATGGCTCCTGGTGTGAGACCTGACCCGGCGTTGGCTACCAGACCTAGGGAGCACCGACGTCAGTCCGCGGACCGAGATTGGGAATGAGCCTTGGAAGATGTTGGAGGTGGCGGCCTCTTGGGGGTCTTCTGTCGCGAAGAGGCAACTCCCGGCTGTGGTTCACCTGATGGGTCCGGTACCAGTGACAGGGCTGGCTTTGGGGGGGTCCGTTTCTGGACCTGGCCCCACCAAAAGGAAAACAGATCCTCGAGCGCGTCCTTCATGAAAACAGAGGCTACTTACCCCGGAAAGGGGGTGTCTGCATCAGGCCTGGAAGGGGAGCTACCTGGAGAGCCCCGGGGGGAGGAGGACTTAGGGGATGGAGATGCTGTGCTCACATCGGCCGCGTCAAAATCCGCCACCCCTTCTACTGGCGTCAGTACTGGGACACACGACGGTTTAGCAACAGGGGGTGCTGGAGTGTCCTTAGACTCCAGGGGCATGCTTGTATCAGGTGACGGCGGGGCCAAAGCTTGCGCCTCTGAGGACTTGAAGGTGACCCTTGGCGGACTCTCCTTAGGGCTTTGCTGGCTTCTCCCCCGAAGGCCCAGCCTTAGCCTGCTTTTTAGATTTCGAACGCTCACCGGAGCCCGGGGAAGCGCGGGCTTTCTTGGGAGAGGGCCGGGAGCGAGACTGGGACCTGGACTGGTGCTGGGACCGACTACGGTCTTTGTCGAGGGGGCTGCTTGGACTTATCTTTGTGTTTTGCCTTCTCCCCGGAGGTGTGGAGGTCTATCTTCTTCGCCAAGAGGTATGCCTTCAAAGCCTTCAGGTGGCAGATCCTGGTCCTACTAGTGAAGCTTTGGCAGGAGGAACAGGCCGCGGTGTCGTGGTTAGGCCCCAGGCAGAATACATACTTCATGTGGCCATCTTTGGCTGGAATCTGACGGCCGCAACTGCACTTATTTCTGTGGGGTCCCAATGAGGAGACCGAGGACAGGGACGACATACATCGGTACTGGGAAAAATACGTTGAAAGCGGTAGAAAAAAATGGCAAAAACAGACATTTTAGCTGAGCTGGCAAGCCAAGAACTCGTCACGTGCGCAGGACACAGTGGGAAAAGAACTGAGGTGGAGCTGGGTCCGCCCCCTTTTATACCAGGGATGACGGGGTGGAGCCGACGTCAGGGGTAGTCCTTGCTGGAAGTTTTCTGGTGGGTCCTAGTGCCTGCGGCATAGTCCTTATTGTAATAGCCCGCTGCAAGAGCTCCCACTTGAAGTAAGATCGAAGGATGACAGCAGTCAAAAGCCAGACTGAAGAGGTGGGTCTTTATCCTCCCCATAAACACCTTGACTGAGGGGGCCTCCTGGGCTGCAGGTGGAAGCAAGTTCCAAAGGGTCAGCTCATAGACACTAAAAGCACGATCTCCCAAGGTCTTAAGCCGGACCCTGGAAACATCCAGGAGGCCCCTCGAAGAGGAGTGGAGGGAGTGAGCAGAGGACACCAGTGTCAAGAGCTCAGACAGGTAATCAGGACACAGCCCATATAGGGCCTTAAAGGTGAGAAGACCCACCTTGAAAAGGACCCGCCACTTGACCGGCAGCCAGTGCAGAGCACGCAGGACCGGAGTCACATGTCTGGACCTCGAAAGGCCCATCAGGAACCTGGCCACTGCATTCTGCACTAGCTGCAGTCTGTGAAGGGTCCCTTCCATGACCCCAAAGTACAGAGTGTTGCAGTAGTCGAGCCTGGAAGTCACGAAGGCATGCACTAGTGTTGGCAGGTCCTCGGGTGGATGAGGGGCTTAATCCAGGAAATGTTCCTCAAGTGGTAAAAACCACTGCTGACCATAGATGACACCAGATCTTCAAAGGTCAATTTACAGTCAAGGATCATGCCCAGATTTAGCACCTTCGGAGAAACCACCGGCGGCACAGACCCTAGAACAAGTCCAGAATCCACCCCTGGTGGCAACCCATCACGTCAGCGATCAGGCTCAATCACCAGTACCTCGGTCTTGGCCGTGTTGACTCTCAGCCAGCTGGTAGCCATCCAGTCGTTGATTTTAGCTACACAGCTGTTAAGCACGTTGACAGCTCCCGATGTTCCGGGTGCAAAAGACAAATACAGTTGGGTGTCATCTGCATAGCAGTGAAACTCCACACTGTATTGTTGAATGATCTCACCAAGGGGGCAGCATATACAATGCGAACAACATCAGTGACAAGGTCGAACCCTGAGGTACTCCACAGGACAGAGGCTTTGGGGAAGGGAAATTCCCCATCACCACCCGCTGCACCCTGTCCAAGAGATAGGACTCAAACCACTTGATGACAGTACCGGCGAGTCCACAAAACTCACAGAGCCAATCAAGAAGCACGCCACGATCCAGTATCAAAAGCTAAGAAGAGATCGAGGAGCACAAGAACTGACCTGTCTCCTCTATCTCTAGCCCTGAGCAGATTATGCACTCTCACTAGAGCAGTTTCAGTGCTATCTCTGGCCCGAAAACCTGACTGGAAAGGCTCATAGATATTCGAGGACACTAGGCGATCCTCGAGCTGTTGTGCCACCAATTTCTCAACAACCTTGCTCAAAAAAGGCAGGTTGGAGATCGGACGGTAATTCACCAGTACGTCTGGGTCGAGGAAAGATTTCTTTAGGAGGGGCTTCACCCGTGCTTCTTTCAAAGCAACTGGGAAGATCCCCTCTGCCATCGAACACCTGGCAATCCTGGCAAATACCGGGCCAACGGCATCGACACATCCCATTAAGAAATGCGCTGGTGCTGCGTCCAGTTCACAGAAGGTGAACTGGACCCATACTGGATTCAAGGTTTCCCCTTTTGGACACCCTGATATCCGAACCATCTTTACCAATCCTTTCTGATGGCTGTGAATCTTTATCGTTTTCTTTCTTCTTGTCATCTTTTATATTATTTGCCGCTGAACATGAGCAAATGGACCCTTCAGATGCATGTCTTCCACCATCACTGGGGCCACCCTCACAGCCTTTATTTGTAGGTGGCACAGAGGCAGAATGAGAAGGCATGCTTCTTTTTAAGATTTTTACCCTTTTAAATGAGGTTTCGGGGCAAAAAATATGACAGGACTTACAATTTATAAATTTGTGTTGTGGGCCTAAACACTTTAAACACTTGTGACAGTCTGCCCTTGCCAGGAGGTGAAAACAATTTGCACAATTCTTTCAAGGTCTACAAGGTGTCTCTGACACACCAATTAGAAAGAACCTTGAAATTATCAAAATGATTCCCAAAAAACGATACCGTACAAGAGCCTAGTAGTAAAAAAAACAAAGCCTGTACTGAAGAAACTGTGCAAAGATCAAATCTCGGCTCCTGCAAGGTGAAAGGACAGACAGAAACAGAATGTGAAAAGCTCCATTCTCTGTAAACTGGAGAGCTAAAAAGATTAAACCACTAAAAAGTTTGCAAAAGGAAAGTACAGTTACGTAAGAACTTACCGTAACAGTTGATCTTCGAGAGGAGCTCTTGCAGCAAGCTATACCATAAGGACTATGCCACCAGGCACTAAGACTCCACTGAAAAATCTTAGCTAGCAGTACCCAGCGAGGACCACCCCTTGATGTCGGACTGCCTCCAACATCCTCCAATGGTATAAAGGGGGCAGTCCAAAGCCACACCTCAGTTCTCCCACCGGAGACCCGGCGAAATAAGGATATTGAGAACCAAGGTGAAGTGGATAACCCCGCCAAGGGGAAGGAAGAAGGAAAGAAGACCAGGGGGAAAGAGTGCCTGCTGCAAGAACGCCTCTCGAAGAGCTACTGTTACGGTAAGTTCTTACGTAACTGTACTATCTTACTTCGTGTTGGAGCTCTTGCAGCAGGCTGCATCATAAGGACTGAGTACCAAGCAGCACTAAGTGGACCCCGGAAAATTAGGGAGGTGGTAACAGAAAAGGATAGCAGAATCCTTTAGGAGAGAAGGCCCTGAAGAACTGCCAAGCCAAAACCAGCTCTCCAACGGGAAGCAACATCCAGGCTTTAGTGCTTTACAAAGGTATGCACTCAGCCTCAGGTAGCTGCCACGTAGATGTCTGTTGCGGAAACACTGCGAAGAGCTGCAAAGGAAGCGGTGACACCTCTGGTGGAGTGACCCTTAACCCAGCCTGGTAAGGGTTTGTTGTACTTATTGTAGCAGAAGGTGATGCAGTTAAACCAGCCATCTAGACAGAGTCTGCTTTGCTACTGGAGCCCCCGAATTCTCGGGGCAAAAGAAACAAAAAGTTGGTCAGATTTACGTAAATTTTGGGTGCAGTCAATATAATTACGAAGCACCCGATGTACATCCAGAATATGAGGAAGGGCCCCCACCCACGATTAAAATATTCCAAATAATAAACCGGTAAATTGATGTCCTGATTAAGGATAAATTGGGACACCACCTTGGGCAGGAACTTAGGATTAGTCCTCAAGGATACCCTGTCCCTGTGGAAAACTAAATATGGCTCCTCAGACATAAAGGTCTGAAGCTCGGAAATTCTCCAGGCAGAAGTAATGGCAATTTAAAACAATGCTTTCCAAGACAGAAAGTGCAGCTTGCAATCTGTGGCTGGCTCGAAGGGAGGCGATGTAAGCTTTTCTAACAAAAACAAAAGATCCCATGGATGGATGGTGTCCCGAATGGGAGGTTTAAGATGCAGCATACGCCTTAAGAACATACGGGCCAGATCCGACTGGGCAATGTATTTACCATCCACTGGTGCATGGTAGGCTGAAATTGCAGAAAGGTGCACCTTAATGGAAGAGTATAGGAGATCCGTGTCTCAGAGGGAGAGAATGTACTCAAGGACAGCATTTCTGAGGCAAACAAATGTGTCCAGTCCCTGGTTAGTGGCCCATGAAGTAAACTGCTTCCACTTCATGGCATAAGTGGCCCGAGTGGACAGTTTTCTGGCTGCCACCAGGTCTTTGGCCACTGTCGTAGAAACCCCAAAGTGAGACTTGGCTATGTCTGCAGGAGCCACGCATGCAGGTGTAGAGACTGAAGATCCAGGTGAACCAATGTGCTCTGCTCTTGCAACAGTAAGCGGGAGGACAAGGGCAGAAAAATTAGAGGTTCCATCATTAACTGTTGCAGCAGGGGGAACCATACCTGGCGAGGCCAAAGCGGAGCTATAAGGATCATCTCTGCACCCTCCACTTGGAGCTTGAGCAGGACCCTCTGAAGAAGGGAAAAGAGAGGGAAAGCATACAGAAACCTCGCTATCCAACAGAGGGACAATGCGTCTTGCCAGAAAACACCAGGTCCTGGATCAAGCGAGCAAAAACTGGGCAGTTTTGCGTTGCACGGGGACACAAAGAGGTCCAGCTCTGGATGACCCATCATAGAAAGAGAAAGACTGCAGAAGTTCCCATTCGTAAGCCCTCAACCTTGGCCTGCGTAGGGCGTCGGCCATGGTGTTTTGGACTCCTGGATCATGGACTGCAATGAGCAATAGGCCGTGGTCTGTGGCCCAAAACCACACTCTCATGGCCTCCCAACAAAGAGGATAAGAATGTGTCCTCCCTTGTTTGTTGATACAAAAGACGACCAACATGTCTGTCTGAATCAAGAGGGCCCAGACAGAGGTCCTGCTGAAATGCCTGCAGAGCGTAAAGAACTGCCCTCATTTCTAAGACACTGATGTGGAGGGACAGTTCTAGAGATGACCACATTCCTTGTGTCTGCCGATCTAGAAAATGGGCTCCCCATCCCAGGCCTGAAGCGTCTGTCATCAGAACCTGGGAAGGAGAATCTATCTGAAAGGAGGTTCCCAGTTCCAGATTCTAGGGCGAGAGCCATCATGCAAGAGTTTGGACCACAGCTCTGGAGATCAGGGCCGGCTGGTCAAGATCGTCCTCCCTCTGATACCATTTCACCTTCATGGGTCCATGGCAGAACACTCATAAAAAGGCGTGCCAAAGGAACCATCACTATGGCATCCGCATGTGACCCAAGAGCTGTAGCATGGTCCGAGCAGGAACCTAGTGAGAGATGGAAACCTTGCGGGCTGACAACTGAAGGCATGCTGCCCTGTCCGATGGGAGGAAAGCCTTCCCCTTCTCCATATCTAGGATTGCCACTATGTACTGTAGCCTTTGGCATGGCCAAGGCGATGACTTGGGCATATTCCTAGGGAGCTGAACAGGTGGAGGGTATCCCTCAGAGTGGCCAGGAGATGATCCTTTGCAGCTGCCATCAGGAGTCAGTCATCGAAGTAGGGGTAAACGAAGTGCCCCTGCCTCAGGGCTGCTGCCACCACCTCGAGGCACTTCGTGAACACCCGCAGTGCTGAGGAATGATTGAAGGACAAGGCCCAAAACTGAAAATGCTGTTCCTGAAAGGTGAACCTCAGGTACCTCCAGTGGGTAGGCATCCTGCATGTCCAGGGGAGCAAAGCCAGTCTCTCCGGTGCAGCACTGGACAGATGCCCGGCACAGTAACCATCTTGAACCTCTTGTGCACTATACAACTGTTCAGGAAGCTCAGGTCCAGGATTGGGCACAAATCCCCTGTCTTCCTGGGTACCAACAAGAAGCGGGAGTAGAACCCTTTCCCCCATTGCGGAGCTGGAACGGGTTCTATGGCCTTCTTGTCAAGAAGTGACTGGACCTCTTCCTGAATAAGCTCTGCATGGGAGGGGGAGTAGGTGGATTGGACAGGCGGGTTGTCCAGGAGAATCTGGAGGAATTCCAATGAATGACCTTGCACGATCAATAGAAGCACCCAAGCATCTGACATGATGGTAGACCACCCTTCAGGGTAGAGCAAGAACCGACCCCCTACTATCTCCCCCAGGGATTCTGCTGGTGGGGGGGGGGAGGGGTCAGGCAAGGAGTCAGGCACTGAATCATGAGGTGGGCAAGGAGATCTGGGACAGTTTGGTACTCTGAGGTCCCTGTGCTCCACTAGGTTGGGAAGTGGCTTTACGGCAAAAGTTGCCTCTCTGCTGCTGTCCCTTAGGCTTCTGTCCCCCTTCACAATGAAAATGTCTTCGGCTCAGATCTGTACATCTGATGTACAGATTAAATAGCTTTGCCTGAATCTTGTGGGCCCGAGATCATTTTCTCAATATTCGGACCAAAAAAGAATGGACCCATGGAAGGGAGCATCCAGGATAGCATCCTAGCTGCTGTATCGGCTGAATCATAAGAAGATCTCGGCACATATTTATCCATGTCCAAGTCGGATTGCAGGACGTCCAACAGCTCAGACTTGTTAGGTGAGTCTGGCTGTTTGTGCACCAATTCAATTGCCTTATTTCACAAAGATTTCTGATACTGCACCATATGTGCTAAAACATTTAGCGAGCGGATGGTACAGGCGCTTGGATTCCTTATCCGGCGGCTGGGAACTCGTGTGATGGTTTTTTTATCGTCCTGCCGTGGGCAGCAGTCAGGACCGAGTCTGCCTTAGGCTATTCCCCTAAAAAGGGCTCACTGGTGGGAGTTTGATACAACCTATCCACTTTTTTAGCAATAGCGGAGGCTGTCGAAAGGTGTCTCAAGGCCAACCTAGTGACATCTTGGAATGGCGCCATCAGGAGTGGTACCACTAAGGGCTTGGGCTCATTCATTTACAAAACCTGGGCTAGCCATTTCCTCTCTGGGTCAAGATCTGTCTCCCACTGGTTCAGAAATTGTATGTGACGCATAATGCCAAGGAAGGTAGGGTCGTCTGGGGAGACCGGGGTGAATCGCCTTGAGGATTGGATGGGGAGGAGGTAATGAAAAATCACCTGAAGACCTGGAGTCCCAGGAACTCATGTTCGAGGAGTCAGATATGAGGATCTCAATTGTGAGCATTGGTACCATTGCCTACGGGACCTGGAGGACGACCTAGATGAATGTCTGTGACGTTCTAGTGACCTGTTGTCCAGTGGAAGAGACGGGTTCACTGGGGTCAGCAATGATTCCATGGGCAGTGACGAGAGCCACGAGGTGGGTTGAGGAGTGGTGTCATGGGTACCTTCGGAATGACGTCCCCCTTGACAGTACCCCACCAGGAGGTAAATAAATCTTCGATGTCGGCAAAGGATACCAAAGGTGGCGCCGAAGGGCCTGGCGTTACAGGATCAGCATGCGTCTTGGGTGGAGGGACGGACACCTTGTCCGGAGCTTGTGGACACAATGGAATCTTGGGCATATCCAGCGTCTGTTCCATCAGAGGCAGGGTGTCCGACATCAGATCAGTAGGTTGAGCTGACATCTGGCCATCCGTCAGTCTGGTGCTGCTGGGAGAGGTATCTTGGCCGGCGGCTGTCTCCCCCCGGCAGTAATGTTGGAGGGGCAAGTGGCGGAGGTGTAGATTTAAGGGACCCTGAAGGCGAAGATGCTGAAGACAACAGGGTTGAATGCCGGGAGTCTGGTGTCTGGTGCTTAGGGGACCAGATGCCTAATGAGTCCTGCTCCTGGCATCTCTTTCTGTCGTTTGACCCTGAAAGATGGTCTAACGATGAGGACGCTGCCTTAGCCTGGTGAATGGCACTGCTATCCTTGTTGCCTGCTGCCTGACCAGTTAGATCCCTAGGCTTAGGCCCAGAGATATGGCTGTAGGGCCTAAGACTCAGGGAGGATGCTGAAGACCCTTGCCCCGAAGATCCTCCGCCCAACATCTTCACAATGGCCAGAGGCTTCAAGACTGGTAGCCCGGAGGCTTGGGTTACGGGGAGGCAGAGTCCAACCTCCCACAAGAGAGGGACTCGGGTTGGCCATCTTCCGGTGCGGAGACCTGGAGCAGAAATCAGAATGGGTCCGGTCCTTATCGTGATGGTCCCAGCTGGACGTCTTCTTCTCCTTATGCAAAGTCCCCGACCCTGAAGAAGAGGATCCTAGGCCTCATGGGGTCTGCTGCATGGCAGCCAGCTGTTGTTTCAAAAGGTAGCTCTTCAACATCTTCAGGCGACGGATGTGGGTCCGGCGGTTGAAGCCGTGGTAGTGTGGGCAGGATTCGGTGTCGTGGGAAGGCCCCAGACAGATGAAGCAAGCCAAATGACCGTCCCTGGCCGGGATTTGCTTCCTGCACGTACACTTAGATTTCCATCGCTGGGAGGTGGAGGACGGAGAAGGCATACACTACTAAAATCGGTACTGAAAAACAAAGAAAAAAAAAGAAAATGATGGTCGACTAGTAGCAGAGGGCGTCTGTGGAGCCAATGTGTATGGACCGACGGTAAGAAAAGAACTGAGGTGTGGCTGGGGACTGGCCCTTTATACCATTGGCGGATATCAGAGGTGGTCCAATGTCAGGGGGCGGTCCCTGCTGGGTACTGCTAGCTAAGATTTTCCCACGGGGTCTTAGTGCCTGGCAGTATAATCCTTATGGAGTAGTCTGCTGCAAGAGCTCCAACTTGAAGTAAGATCATGGTTTACTAGCCAAAACAGTCACAGTAGCCAAGTAGTATATTCTCCAGTTCCTAGGAATCAAAACAGAAGCCAGAGAAACATTAATTTACAGAAAAATCAAGTTAAATGCAGTATAATCGAGAAAACTATCTAAATATATGTGTTTCATATAACTACAACATAGAAACCCGATGGTAGAACCAGCTGTTACTGAAGTTTACTATAAGGAGACTGTTCTCCTGAGGTGGAGAAACAGATCTGAGCAATGGCCAGATGGAGTGTGGTTGCAGAGTTTGAACCTACATTCCAAATTTAAAATTTGCATGGGTTCTGTGTCTGGGGCGTCACTCCCAGCTGAGATGACTGCATAAAGTGTAAACATCTAAGAGGGATTCCTGGGGTTAGAAACAAAAGCATAATGTTTTTACTAAGGTATTTAAAAACACAACCTCCACTCTTGAAAACATACAGTATATATCCTTACTAGGCACATGCTCCTGACATTTAACCTCACTGGTAACTTTACATATTAAGTGTGGATACTGTGAACACTAGGAATGAGCAGACCGAAGAGGCCATTTGCAGAAAAATCAGTACATGGGATCTGTAAAAGATGGTAGGAGAGAAGAAATATTAAATTTCTGTGCATCGTTCCGACCCACACAACTCTAAATCCTCAAACCCAGTGCAATGCATCATGGGTATGCAAATCCTTGTGCAAGTCAGGCTGACAAAACGTGTCACATTACTGGATGGAACAGGTGTCTGTACTTTTTTTATTCTCAGTCTATACTGGAGCAGATGTACAAGCCTTTTCCAAAGGCAATGTCTGTTCTGGTGAAGCCTTGTCAACCCGACTTATTCAAGGATTTGCATACCCATGATGCATTCTGTGGAATCCCTTGCTTTTCCATTTCAAATGTAACAATCAATGAAAAAATTACTCACCTTAGTAATTGTGTTTCTTCTAATGGAGTCTTGCTGTATTCTGATATTATGCAGTTAGCCCCACCACTTGAACTGCTCTGGAGAGGAAATAGTTAACTCTATGACAGAGCACAGAACACTGAGCTCGAGCTCTGTTCAAACCTCTGTCTGCTGCACTTTGAAGTGTAACCGTCAGATTCTTACAAGCTAACACTAACTACCCCCACTATGCGGAAACTGTAAAATTCACTAGCCAAAAAGGCAACCAAATATTTTGGATCCCCAAAAGACTCAAGTCGAGAAATCCAAAACAAAAAACTAGGTAGTGAACAAAAATAATTACCAAAACATCTAAATAACCCACTCCCTGTCTAAAGAGGGGAGAGTGCCAAGTACACCCCTGAGGTGCAACACTGCGCCTACCAGCCCACTTCCCAAAACCAGGTTCTGAGAGGGGAGGCAGGGAGGGAGGTCAAAATACAGCAAGGCTCCATTAGAAGAAACACAATTACTAAGGTGAGTAATTTTTTCTTCAAACAACATGAAGTCGTGCTGTATCCTGACATTATGCAGACTACCAAACATTACCTCCATGGAGGAGGGTATCGAACCTATTTTGGGAATAGGCTCTGCAGTACTGCTGTACCAAACCTAGTATCACTCCTAGCCTGGATATTTATGACTTTGATAACCAGGTGAGTGTACTGATCCCAGGGACCGTTTTCAGGCACGACCCGGGCATAACACATGGCGCAGGGTGACAGTGGAGTACAAGGTAACAGTAATACACATGAAACAGATTTGATACAAGCAACAATAGTAAGCACAATATACAGGTTTGATGCACAGGTCCATTTGAGAACACTGAATACAAGGTTTCAATATCAGACATGAGGAGATTTGGTACAAAGCAAACAAATCGGGTTTTCAGAAGGGCAGTTAGGGGGGATTCTGGAGCTGTGCGGATGACATTGTCTACCATGCAGCAGAGGGCTAGGTCAAAGCGACCTTGTAGCGGTAGCCATCCAAAGGTATTACAGAAGGTACAGTGGTGGGTGGAGAATGGGGCCAATAAAGCAAAGCGACAGGCGCTGTTGTAGGCAGCGAAGAGTTTAGCCATGGCAGTAGCTGAGGTCCTGGCATAAATAGGGCAGCAGTAGTCAAGAATAGGGAGATTATCCTGGACAATGGCTAGTCTGGCTTCAGGGGTAAGGTATTGCCTGAATCTATAAGCGGCACTTAACTTTAGATGGAACCTTCTGACAAGGGAATTTGCATGCTCAGTGAAGGTGAGGGAGGGGTCGAGCAGTACTCGTAAGTATCTGTAGGTGTTGACATCCTCCAGGGCTGGGCTGAGAATGCGAAAGGGGGCATGGTTTTTAGTTTTGGCCAGAAAGGGCTTAGATCCGAACAGCATGGATTTAGTTTTTTTGGCATTTACTAAAGGGTTTTTGAAAACCAGCTGTGGGCGCAGCATGGTTGTCTTGAGAGAACTGAGGAGATTCTGGCCGTGGTTGTCACTGTGGAAGAGACAATATCATCGGCATACAGGAGAGGTGACAGTTGAGGCAGTCAAGGAAGCACATTAATGAATAAGGAGAAAAGGAGGGACCCAGGATTGAGCCTTGGGGGACCCCCACAGAGACAGGTGGGAGTGAGGGAGCAGGTTTGACCAACACACGAATTGTGAGCGATCGGTAAGGTAGTTAGTAAACCAGCTTGTGACTTTCTGAGAACAACCAAGGAGGCTAAGCTTGGAGGTAAGGAGAGCATGGTTAACCACGTCAAAAGCCTTTGAGAGGTCGACGAAGACAGCCCCGGTGGCTTTACCATTATCCATGTTAGAGAGGATGTGGTCGTAAGAAGGGTGAGGGCAGTGGCGGTGGAATGATTCTTGTGAAAGCCGTGCTGTTGGTTGCATAGGAGGGTGTATTTGCCTATGTACTCAGTGAGCTGATTGTGGACTGCTCTCTCGAGTAGTTTACTGAGATGAGGGAAGATGGATATCGGACGGTAATTGTCGGAGGATTTGGGGTCACCAGATTTAAGAATGGGGATAACCTTAGCTATCTTCCATGGGTCAGGCATGGAGGAGGAGGTGGAAAGGGCAAGGTTAAAGACGAAGGTGAATGGCCTGGCAATCGTCGGAGAGGTCAGCTTAAGGAAGACTGGAGACAGCCCATCAGATCCGGAGGAGTCGTGGTTAGGTAGACTTTTGAGTAGCTTCACTGTGTCCTGTATGGAGAGGGCTTTAAAATAGAATGGGGGTATTTGCGGGTGAGTGGCAGAGCTGGTGGAGGATGGCAGTGTATTAGGTATTAGGACTGAGCTTTGAGGTTGGGCAGTTGGCAGCTTATTTAGGTACATGGATAAGTTGGTGAACCTGCAGTTGAAGACACTGGCCACATTGTGAGGGTCAGTCAGCAGCCCATCCTGGGAGTTGAGATGTGGTGCAGCATAGCTGGGGTGGAGGTTTAGGAGGGAGCTGATCGAGTCCCAGAATTTTCTAGGGTCTCCAAGGTTGGCCTTTTGCAGATTGTGAAAGTGGGTCTGTTTCAAAAATTTGGCCTGTTGTTTACATTTGTTCCTCATGCGCCTGTAAGCATCCCAGAGGGCAGGAGAGGGCGTTGCTTTGAAAGTGGACCAGGCATCGTCTCTGGCCTTCATAAGGGTTAGGAGGTCTTTAGAGACCCAGTGCGAGCACCCGCCTCTGACCCGTCTGGTGGTGACAGGGAAAAAGTGGTCCTGGAGTGTTAGTAGAGTCCGGGTAAATATGGAAACTGCTGTGGCTGCATTGGAAAGGGAAAAACGCATGGACCAGTCCAAGGACTGGGCCTCCTCGAGGAGATCTGTGGAGACTGGGCAGCTGAAATTTCTGAGAGATAGGTATTTGGGTGGGGGTGCTTTAGTTTGGAAGACCAGAGGAGATAGGTCGGTGAGTGATTGCTTATAGAGTCAGCCATGGTGCCAGCGTGTAATGCTCGGTCCTCCCTGTTTATGAGGATCTAGTCTAGTAGAGTCTGGGTGGCCGGGCGTGGATTAAGTCTGGTGGGGAGAGTGATCGCCTGTACCAGGTTGTGCTGTTTTAACAGGGATGCATAGTCAGGCTGGTGGCAACTCAGCCAGTTTAGATTAAAGTTGCCAAGAAGGATAGATTCCCTATGGGGAGTTAGTGAGCTCAGGCCTTGTAGGAGGCTGGTGAGTCCACTGGTTCCAGTCGGGGGAGATATCCAAAGAGTAATGCTTGGTGAATGTATGGACTGTTTTCCAGGTGGCTGCTTTGCATATCTCTAATAAGGGTATACCTCTGGCAGCAGCCAGAGCAGCAGCTGTACTTCTAGTCGAATGAGCCCTCAGGCCTGAGGGGGGCACTTTGCCTAGCTTTTCATAGCAGAATTGTATACAAGAGACAATCCACCTGGCAATAGTTCTCTTAGTAGTAGGTTTGCCCTTCCCCACTTCACCCTAAGTGAGGAACAACTGAAGGGAGTCAAACCTAAGTGCTTTAGTACGCTCAATGTAGCAGCTAAGAGCCCTTTTAACATCCAAACTGTGTAATCTTCTCTCTCCTGAACAAGAATGATCAGTGAAGAATACAGGAAGAGACATGGATTGGTTCAGATGAAAATCTGAAACCACTTTGGGTAAGAACCTCCTGTTGGTTCTAAGGACCACCTTATTATCTCTATGGAATGAGATAAAATCAGGCTCCACTGACAGAGCTTGCAATTCACTGATATGCCTGGCAGAGGTAATGGCTACCAGGAACACAGTTTTCCAAGTCAAGTACTTAAGCTTTGCTGAGGACAAAGGCTCAAAAGGGGTTTGCATAAGCTGATGAATGCAAACATTAAGATCCCAAGCAGATGTAGGACCCCTAAAGGGGGGATTGGTATAAAGCAATCCTTTGAAGAAATTACAGAAACAGGGTGAGATGCCAGTGAGGAGGGCTTTCCCACTGACAGAAGAGCAGAAACGGCTGACAAGTGTACTTTGAGGGTAACTGGTCTGAGGCCTAGGCCATTAAGATGAACCATGTAATCCAGAACTGTAGACAAGTCAGCAGTATCTGGGGATATATGCTTCTTGGAACACCAAATGCTGAATCTTTTCCATTTGGAGTTATAAATCTTTCTGGTGGCAGGTTTTCGAGAGGCTTTGAGAATGTCCAGAACCCCTTGAGACAGATGCAAATTTGCATATTCTAGCTCTTCAAGAGCCGTGCCTTGAGATTGAGAGACCAAAGGTTGGGGTACCAGATCCTCCCCTGAGAGGAAGTTAACAGGTTGTGATTCCTGGGGAGAGATAGGGGAAGATGGACTGCTAGGGACAGCAACAGGGGATATGAAGGCTGTCTGACCCAGTCTGGAGCACTCAGGATCACTTTGCAAGACTGTGACCTTATCTTGACCAGGACTTTGAACAGAAGAGGAAAAGGAGGAAAGGTATACAGAAATTTCCCCTCCCAATCCAGAATTAGAGCATCCAGGGGGACTGAACCCAAGACTGGGGGTCTGCAACAAAAGAGGGGAAGTTGGTGACTGTCTGGGGCTGAAAAGAGATCTATCTCTGGGATGCCCCACCTTGAAAAGATCACTTTTAACAGTAGGGGGTCCAGGGACCATTCGTGATGGCCCTGGGAAATCCTGCTCAATGCATCTATCTGCAAGCACATTGTCCTTTCCAGGAAGGTGGACTGCTACCAGAGAGGTCTGCAGAGAATAAGCCAGGGACCATAACTTCATGGCTTCCGTACACAAGGCTGTAGACCGAGTGCCTCCCTGCTTGCTGATGTACCACATGGTGGTGGTGTTGTCTGTCCTGACCTGAACCACCTTGTTCTGTACTGATTCTGAGAAGACTTGTAGAGCCAGGTACACTGCCCTGAGCTCCAGAAGACTGATGTGGAAAACAGACTCCTGAGGGGACCACACTCTCTGAGCTGTGAGGACTCCCAGGTGAGCTCCCCACCCCAGGAGAGAAGCATCCATGGTTAGAACCACAGAATGAGACTGAGTGATGAATGGAACCCCTTGCCTGAGGTTGTCCTGATCCAACCACCATTGGAGAGCCTGGATCAGGGTCTGAGTCACTGGAATAAGCTTGGTTAGAGGATCTTTTTTCTGAGACTAAAAAGCTCTCAAATGGAACCGGATGTCCCCCATCTGAAATCTGGCCCCTTGGATCACTGCAGTGGAAGCTGCCATGTGGCCTAGGAGTTGAAGGAAATGCCTTGCTGGTCGAGACACCAGAAGATGAAAGAGGAAGACAGCTCTATAATGGCCTTTACCCTTGCCAGAGGGAGAAAGGCTCTTGCTTTGACAGTATCCAACTCTACCCCTATGAAGGTCAAGAGTTGTACTGGCTCGAGAACTGATTTGGGAAGACTGAGGAGGAATCCTAGAGAAATGAGCACTTGTTGGGTCACTTGCAAATTTGACTTGACTTGGTCTGGAGGCTGACCCACAATGAGCCAGTCATCCAGGTATGGGAATATGGAAATGTTTTGTCTCCTTAGAAAGGCCACTACTACTGCTAGGCATTTTGTAAACCCCCTTGGAGCGGATGTTAGGCTGAAGGGCATTGCTTTGAACTGATAATGGCCTGAAGGCAGTTCAAACCTGAGGTACTTCCTGTGGGAGCACCTGATGGGAATGTGAAAGTAGGCATCCTTTAGGTCTAGGGAGGCTAGCCAGTCCCCTGGCCTTAGAGAGGGAAGAACTATTCCCAGAGTCACCATTTTGAATTTTGGCTTTACTAGGTGCTTGTTTAAGTATCTTAAATCTAGGATGGGCCACCACCCCTGTTTTTTTCGGGGTAAGGAAATATCTGGAGTACAGACCTTTGCCCCTGTGAAGTGTAGGAACTTTCTCTATGGCTCTGTGAGCCAGCAGAGATGAAACCTCTGCCTAAAGGCCAATGGTTTCGGAGATGTTTGCAGGTGGAAAGGACCTGACCCTCAGCTTTGGAAATTTTTTTGAAGCTGAGGGCCAGTCCCTGGCTTACTACCTCCAGGACCCACTTGTCTGAGGTAACAGACTTCCAGTCCTGGAAGTAGTAAGCCAGCTTGCCTCCTTCCGGAACTGGGGAGTTGACCCAGGCTGACACATCAGGGTGTCTGCTTGGCAGGAGCCTTAGGCTGAGAGAAGGATGCAACCCTGCTCATCCCCCTTCTGCCTCTCCCTATGAAGAACCCCCTCTGAGGAAAAAGGAGAGGAGGCCTGTGTCTGGTAGAAAGGCATGCGAAAAGGCCTGCCCCTGCCCATAGCTTGCTGCTTTTGAGGAGCTGCCTACCTTTCCTTGGCCTGTGCACTCCTGCAGATGGTCCTATACTCATCCATCTTTTTCATATAATTCTGTCTGCTCCCCAGAGAATTCTCGATGACAGGGGAATCCATGGCCTTAGCCTGGGTGTCTTGTGATAGGCTAGTACATCTGAGCCAAGCCAGTCTACGAAGAGCCACAGATGTAGCCATGACTCGTGATGACACATCATTGGAGTCCACAGCAGCATGAAACTGGATTTTTGATGCCTCAATCCCATCAGCAGCCACCTCCTCAGCAAGCTGGGGGGAAGCCTGTTTAGCCAGTTCCAGAACAGTATCCCATCTGGACTTCTGGTATCTGGCTGTGTAGGCCATATAGTTAGCCTGCCTGAGTCCTAAGGAAGATGCCATGTACTGTTTTTTTAGCCATGGCATCCAGCTTCCTGGAGTCTTTATCTGGGGGGTGTGAAGCCAAGGGTATATTAGCCTTATCACAGCCTGCAGCCTGCACAACCCCAACATGACTGCATTACTGGCACAAGAACTCCATACCCGGGCCTGACAACATATACCTCTTGTCCATTTGCCTATCCACAGGAAGTAAAGAATTTGGAGTCTTAAGTAACTTCTGTGTCTGTTTCCCAAAGGATTTGTGAAGGGGAATAGACAATCCCTTAGACTCTGGTATGTCCATCATCTCCACACAGTTAGGCTCCTCTTGCTCCGCAGCAGCTTCATCCAGAGGGAGCTGGAGGGTTTCTGCCACTTTTTTATAGAACATAAAGTGGGAAGGGGTCTCAGAAAGCCTAGGAGGGGAAACACCAAAAGGTCTGTCTGGGGAGATGTTCGGTTCTATGGGCTCAATCCAGACCTTCCATACCATCATCATCTTCATCCCCCTCCAAATCCGGTTCACAGTAGTCTTCTGGGGAATAATCCTGAACCGGTGGAACCGACCAAACTGAATGCCTACCGGAAGGCGTCAGATCAGCCGGAACTGAACGGAGCGATTCAACTATACTAATCACTCTGATAATTTACTCAGCGGTTGGACGATGCGATTCTGGATCCGAACTTTTTTCTTTCTTTTTCCCCGGAACCGACCCCTCAGGATCGGCTCTCCGTTTGCCCGAGGGAGTCTCGCCCACGTCAGTCGGCACTCCCTCAGGTTCAGTTGGAACCAAACTGGGCTGGCCATTTGGGTCAGCGGACTTCTCGGCCTCCTTTTCCCTAAGCCTGCCCAATCTTTTATCCAGGGTGGCCTTAGAAATTTTTTTTACATATTTGGCAGTCTGACTCCAGGTGGTCAAAACCCAGACAATAAACACAGGTGGTGTGGGGATCAGCCTTAGCAAAGGCCTCCCCACACTCACTGCAGTGTTGAAACCCAGTGGGCCCGGTTTTTCTCTTGGGTTTCTCAGACGAAGCCATCCTACAACTTACCCTTTTTTCATCAAAAGCCAGGCAAGACCCCCTTATTGGTTCCTAACCATGTCACGAGTGTTGGAAAAAACTGATAAAACAATTTTTTTTTTTTTTAGAACCGATAAGTACCGGTACCTCACACTAAATTCAGATTAAAAGAAAAAAACAATACAGACAACTGGTTCAACCGAACCGATTGAAATATAAGTTTTACAATTTCCACAAAATTCAGCACTAGTCCACTACCTAAAGCACTTACTGTACTGCAGACAGGGATCTGAACCGAAATTAAGTAAAAATAACGGTTTAAACCAACGTTTTTTACTGGAACGAACCGATAGCGAAGGAGAGATCTTCGGAGCGACTGTTCAGGTAGGTGGAGTAAAGACTCTGACGGTTACACTTCAAAGTGCAGCAGACAGAGGTCTGAACCGAGCTCAAGCTCAACGTTCCATGCTCTGGCACAGAGTTAACTCTTTCTGCTCCGGAGCAGTTCAAGTGCTGGGGCTAACTTCATAATGTCAGAATACAGCAAGACTTCATGTTGTTTGAACTTGTGCTTTCTATTCATTTTTACAGAAACACATAAGACAGACTGCATGGAACTGCATTTACTGCTGCTCAGCAAAGAGCCATGCTACTGCAGAACTACTCGGTACTAGCACAGAACTATAAACCCGGAATGCAACAGTGCAACTTTTTAAAATTTTATTTAATACTGTCAAACATAAAAAATGCTAAATGGTAACCAGTGTTTTATATTTAACAAAGTCCATACACTATAAATATCAGGGTACGGGCATCAAATGCAGCCAAAAAATGGAGTTGTACAAGACATGTTCTATACTTCAGTTTATGAATATTTTTAAGTCTATACACTACTACTGAATAACTGGTGTTATAAAAAAAGCTAAAAATTACCATACTGTTAACATGCTACCATGAAAATAATACTGAAATTGTTAAATGAGGAAAGACAGAAAAACACTAAAAGCAACAAACAGTAGGGAGCCTTTAACAATACACAAATTTATATAAAAAAAAACAAAGAAAGCAATAACTGGCTGGGTGTATGGTGTAGCCAGTTAACAGAAAAACACCTCACAAGTCCATATTATACACAGAGAGCCTTGTCCCCTTTTCAATATCAGCTGCACACAATATTCATGCAATCCTTGGATACCTGCAGCTGTCACGCCTCGTCACTCTAGTCACCTCTGCCCTGATTTGTATGATATACAATTTGTCACTTAGGAAGCAGTTACACCTGGCTGGAACATACGCATATAAAGTACTGTCATCATGAAATCATCAGAGCAGATGATTCTAGGGTGAGCTAAGAATAATTCCATAGGTATTCTTCATGATTGGGGATCATTGTGTGGTCACAGGGCATTTGTCCCAGCTTTCTCCAATGACAACATATCTAGACAATGCTGGCTGGCACTGCAATGACTTTTGTACGTTAATACTATTCATGGAGACTCGATTGTAAGAGTGGTCTCGTGCATGTTCTTAAGGTATGAGAACCACAAACCAAATGGAAGCGGTATTTCTCATACCCTAAGAATGCGAGACCACTCTTGCTACTGAAAACATGGTCTCCATGGCAGTATTAAATTATTATTGATCACTGTAAATCAATAATATATTAAAAAAAAAAAGAAACCACTCCCTGAAGGGCACCTGCACATGAATCTCATGAGATACTCTTTCCAGAATAAGAGTGTCTTGCGCAGGGGAAAGGAGCGATCCAATTTTTTTGTTTACAATTTTTAGCTAGGAAAGGCACACTGTGCCAAGGTTCTTTTCCAGGTACATTCCAGGACCACAAAGAGGTTAAATGACTTGCTCAGTGTCACACAGTGTGCAAGAGGAGGTTTTGGGAATCAAACACAGGTCTGTTGGATGGATGAAACTCACTCACTCAGCTCACTGCTGTGACCTCTGGGCTATACCAAGATCAGAAGTACTACCTCAGTCTATTATAAGATAACCAGATGATCTTCAGATGACTCCAGGATGGTTTCTAATAAGGATGCTCAGAAAGGAAAATTACGTACCTACCGTAATTCTTGATCTTCTCTTGTATCTTCACCATTCATTACTTACTGGGTGTAAGCCGGAGGGCGTACCGTCGCAGGCTTTTTTTTTTTTTTTTTAAAGTTGCCTACTTGTTGCCCTCGGAGGCAGCGTCATAGTCATCGCGGCGACCGTTAGTAGCGATCGACTCCTCCTCCAACTCAGTTCTGGGTGAGCCGGAGAGGCAAAGTGAAAGCAGAAAATATAGATAGCGAGGCAAGATAGCGAGGGATAGCAAAGCAAGGAAGAATGAACTGAAAAGGAATAAGCGATGGAGGAAGGACAGAGGAGATAAGAACATCCTAGCCTAGGGAGTGCAGGGCCTCCTTACCTGGGCGACTCTAGGAGAGAGATGAGTAAGGAAATGAGAAAATGAAGAAGAAGAAAGAAGAGAGATGGGATGTTGAAGGGACCAGAAGGCCCATGAGCATAGTTAGCTTAGCTGAAGGCTCGACTAAAGGGAAGCAAGAATCCCGGAGATAGAGCTGAAGAAGGTTCACGAACCCGCTAGACAGACTCAGGAGGGCATAGTCCTCATCTTCAACATGCCATTGTTCTTGACACCACCTCGGCTCCTGGCGCGGAGGCCTTTAAGTGGAGGACAGCCGAGGTGAAGAATAAACCCCAGCAGCATGAGCGCTGCTCAGGGGTTTAGAAATGAAAATGTAAGCCTTTCAGGCGTTTCAAGATAGAAATGGGACTCAGACTGACTGGCTAAGGCAGGGCAAGGCTTAGGCTGGCTAAATTGGATATGGTCAGCAGAGCTCTACTGTAAAATTGTCCAGGAGGACACTTAAAGGGAGAAACCACTAGCAAAACAGCGAGAGGATAGCCTACCTTCTCATTTGCTTTCTTGTTTGATTCTCCATTTTTTTTTCCAGATAAAAATATTTTTTTTTAGTAGATGCATGACCAGATACCAAGATGCCTACAGCAGTCGGAGAGAGTTCCCTCAGCATTTTTTTTTTTTAAGAGAAAGGAACAGACGTACTCGTTCCTCTGCTCTGCAAGATAAGAATAGAGGGGAATCAGATTTCAGGGCAACTATCTGAACGGGGATTGCAGGATCAAAACTGAATAGCCTGAGCCAGGCCAAAAACCCCAGAGGTATCTTGCCATAAGAATAGCAAAGAGATAGTTGTGCAGTCTGATCGCCAATGCAATCCACGAGATGGCCCATGAATCTTAGAGTAAGTAATTTTTCTGGATTTTAGAACCCCCCTCAAAAATATATATTTTTTTTTTTTACTTTTGTCTTTTTTTTTTGGGAAAATTTAAGAAATTTTCCCTATATTTTATATAAATGCAGAGAGAGGAAGGAGACGGGAGGTGGAGAAGCCACAGGAAGAGGCACTGAGGGGATGGTGGGCGGGTGTAAGTAATGAATGGTGAAGATACAAGAGAAGATCAAGAATTACGGTAGGTACGTAATTTTCCTATCTTCCCTTGTCAATCTTCACCATTCATTACTTCCTGGGTGAGTACCAAGCTCCTCTTCCCCTGGAGGAAAGAGGCCATACCCTGAGGGAACAAGACCCCAGCCTTCTGCTGGTGAGAAACAGAAGGAGAGACCTGGCTTATTCAGAAAGCCTAAGAGGGAGAAGAGCTAGGAGGTGCCTCCCGAGGGCGAGGAGGCGGAGGGAGCCCTGTAAAGTCTCTAGCTCTGGAAGAAAAGAGCGGGTCCCGGAAGGCGGAGGCAGATCACCTCACGCCGGGCCAGGGGTGACAACCTGGAAAAAGGCAAGCCATGCCGTCCACTTCAGTGCAGATCGCTGTCCCGCAAACTGAAGCCACCTCATTGGCGTCGTGAATACCCTTGCTTGGTGTCTTGCCAGCTCCAGGCCTACCGCGGAGAGGGCAACGGCTTGTCTGGTTTGCTCCGTATCAGGCATAGATGCCAGCAGCTGGGACATCATCGACCACAGATGCCGGTTGTAGGCAGCGTGGTGAGCCTGATGTGATGCAATACAAGCACTCGCACGAGCAGAAGAGAACACTCTTCACCCCCAACGGTCGAACTGGAGAGAGTCCGAATCCGGTGGGCGGGCGTCACGCAGCAACGGCCCAGAAGGAGTATCCAGGTATACCAAACCTGAGGACGGGTTGGGAAGGGAACCTAGAGACTCCAGAGGGGCGCAATACCTACGCTGGCAGTCCGCCGGGGCTGGGGAAGAAGCGGCAGGGGACTGCCATGACCGGATAGACGCCTCCTGGAAGGGGATAGGCCAGGAAGGTACCACCAGATGCTGGGCACTGAACTCACCAAGGAATTCACGCGTCTCCCGTTCGGTATTGTCTCTTCGAACGTAGGAAATCCGGAGATCCCTCACCATCCTCGAGAGGAAACGCTGATATTCTGTGAAATCAGCATCGGAGGACAGATGAGCAGGGGGTTCCTCTCCCTCGGAGGAGGGAGACGAGGATGATGGGGAACTGGAATGCCAGAGGATTCCTGCGGCGGTGGGGAGAGTCGAAAGACCCGCTCATGCATGTACCTAATGTATGAGGAAGGCCGCCATAAGAACCCTGAACTGCTCCCAGGATAACGGACCCGTGGGCCGACATAGCCTGGGAGTGGGGTGGTGAGAGAGAGAGATGGGAGAGGGCACCTCCATGAGGCAACTGCTCTCTGTGAGGGCTCTGGAATCCGGGAAAGGCCCCTGGAAAGGGGATCCGGAAATCAGACCAGGCCCCAGAGCGGAACTCTGAGGCGGAGCCTGGAAGAGCCCTGGGGAGAACCTCCCTGTGGCGCCTTGGGACTGCATGGATCCAGAAGGGCAGTCCGCTGCTGCCTTCGCCGAAGGACACGTAGAACCCTGGAGGGAGGGCGAGGCTCTGCACTTGGCTCCTGGCCACCCCTGGGGTGGCCAAGGAAGACCGAGCAGCAGACCCCTGCCCCTCGATCCCTCGGACTCAGAGGGCCCTCCTCCTCGACCACAGGTCCCCTGTCCCTAGAGGTGACAGCACCCGTAAGGTAGCTGTCACGGGCCTCAGAGGAGCCTCCCCTCGTCACCCCAGCCTGCCCAGGGGCTCCAGCCACCCCAGCCGGGAACCCTCAGGAGGCTGACGAAAGGGGGACAGAGGGAGGGCCCTGCGCCGCCTGGCACCTCAGCCACCGGGACCCAGACTCCGAAGTGGGGGTGCCAGGATGGTCACGTCTGAATCATCAGCCCTCCGAGGAGGCAGACCAGCAGGACCTCAATGCTGGCCACCCCAGGGTCCCGAGGCTCGGGGCATGAGCAGCCCGGTACCAAGGCGCGCTCGCCTCCCTCACGCCGGTAGCAACCAGGCCTAGCTCCACACCCCAGCAGGCGCCCGGCCGGGCAGGCACCGCCTGGAGGAGACCAGGCCTCGGCGCGGTGGCGTCGGAAAGGCGGCGAGCACCGCCGGCAGCGCCGCCCTGTCCATCGATGCACGCGAATGGCGCCAAGGCCCAGGCGGCACCGCCAGCAGGCGCCGCCCGATCACCGGTACGCCGTGACGGCGCCGGATCCAGCAGCGGGCGCGGTAACGTCGAGGTCCACCCGAGCTAGGCCCAAAGGCGAGGGGCCTGCGCCCGAGGCCTGCACCTCGAGTGACTGCGGGCGGTGTCGGTGCCGCGGCCCGGAAGGACTCTGACGCTCCCCCGACACCAGAAGGGGCCTCCTCCCCGGAAAGAAGAGGGAGCCCCTCCTCCTCAGACGTATAGGCCGGGAGGGACCGGGGCAAAACCTGGGGAGACCTTACCTGAGAATCCCTTGGCGGCGTCGTCCCCGAAGGTCGCGGGGCTTTGCCCGACAGCGCGGACTTGAGGACTGGTCCAGTGGAGAAACAGGCGTCGCACGAATCCATGTCATGGTTGGGTCCCAGAGCAAGACAAAGCGTCATGCGGTCCGAGGCGGAGAAATACCGGCCACAGTAACACCGGCGCGCCAAGGCGGCCCGTCTTGAGCTACCGTTTAGCTCGGACCGGACATAACGAAATCAACAAGAAAAAACAGTAGGAAAACACACCGGCGCCGCTTTAAAAGAAAAAGACGGTCTTACTGATCGGCGTCGGTGTGTGGAAAGAGAGTCGCTGCGCGGTGAGAATGGACACTCGAGCAGGTGCTGCCTCGGCGGCGGGAGAAACAGAACTGAGTTGAGGAGGAGTCGGTCACATTAACGGCCGCCTCGCGTATGACGATGACGTCGCCTCGAGGAAGGGTCATAGCAACTTTTAAAAAAGTTCCGTGACGGGTGCGCCTCCGGCTTACACCCAGGAAGTAATGAATGGTGAAGATTGACAAGGGAAGATCTGGCCAATTCTGATCCGATTGTTGGATTTAGGAATTTAAGAATTTCCACATCCTAATCTGCTTCCAATTCAAAGCCTAAAAGAACCTCAAAATTGGACCAGAATTCAGATTTGAAATCCTAAATGCCTATGTAAAAACTGGTTGTAAGATTCAGTTTAGGAATTAGTATATTCAGACTGTAATTCTGGAAATCCTATATCTGAAAACTGGGTTCGAATGTGGTTCAGTTTGTCAGATTCTGACAACCCTCTTCCAAAGTAATGCTTCAAGGGCATACTACCAACGGTCCTTGAGTAGTTCCTTTCTGCAGTTCAAGTTGTGCAACCGTTACATTGTAGGGAGCAGAAGTCCCCGAGATGTTTTTTTAGGATTTTGTTTTCGGATGGCCAGCTAAGTAAAACATCTCTCACTTTAATTAATATCATTATGGCCTCTCGGGGGTTGGTAATGTCTCCAGAGGTATTTTCTTGTTTTGTTTTCTGAAGCTGTGACAAGAATTAATCTCACTCCTGAACCAATGCATGTTCAGCACCATTTTGTCTCTTACATTTGCTGGAAAGGCCTTTCTTAAAGCAGTAGTACTTGATAGCAAAAATATATTCATACAGTTTTTCAGTACTACTGTATTTGTGGCAAAAAAATCACTACCGTATATCTTCCATCTAAAGCCGCCACTTATATTGCAAATTTGTTTGAGCCACGGCTTATGATCGAGGGTGGCTATTGTTACAGGGTGGTTTTTTAATAGATCGGCTGATTTATGACAGCTGGTACTGGTCTATGTAAGCCATATCCTGTATCTCCCATTTCTCTCCACAGCTGGTGGAAGCAACAGTAAGCTCACACAAGCATGCAGTAAATTCACCACTATCAATCGCCGAAGTGTCACTCTCCTCCTGTGAGAACTCAGGGATCCAACAAGGAAGAACATATGTTTAACAGGGACTGAAGGGTCTAACATAAGACACCACAGAGGTTGCAGCCATATGGAGCTGCAGGAATAATAGGGGGTAGTATGTACAGCAATAGATCAGAGAGGGAATGGATAAGCCTGCACTCATTAAAACCTGAAGGTACAGAAGCTAATACACGGTACCTAATACAAAAAGCAGCAACTGTGAGAAAAGACAGGAAAACTATTGGAGTGCCAGAATCAGAGAATTTATCATGATACTACAGAGAATTAATATTGAAACGAATGACACAGAGGTTTAGAGATACCATATATCTTTGATCTAAAGCGGTCTATATTCAAAGGCGGCCTTTATTAGAACTTTATGAATGTGTGGCTTTAGATCAAAGATATAAGGTATACCTAGTTTTCTTTTTATTGTATTCCATTCCCAATCTGAGATTTAGAGTTTTAAAGTTTGTAAACATAACTTCTTTCTGGCCATGCCCACTATGAATAAGGTACATATCCTGGTGTGGTGTTGTACCGTTTACCTTCAGAGCACCACTGATTCGGTGGCACACTGCAGTAGTGCCTAAAACAGCCACCAAGTTAGAATCAGGAACCATTTATCTTTCCCCAGGATGCATCTGGAAACAAGCTCTTTCAGCTCTTATGTCTTTCCTGGTAAATCTTTTTGAAATAAAATAAAAATAAAGAAATGTGTGCTAGCACCTCCCCTAATATATCCACTGTATGAATCCAGCATGTGAGGTCAAAAAGTAACCTTGAGGGAAGGGATATTTTAAAACAGTTAGTGGCAGCCATATTTAATGACTTGAGTCATTAATTATAAAATTAGTAAAGATGTTCTAAAAAAAAATCAGACAGAAATAAAAATTTCCTGCTGAATCTAATTATGTCAGAAACATATTATTGCTAATAATGACATGATCTAGTTTTGTACTGACTAGCAAATATTGTTGCTTCAAACACCCACTGTGCAGGCTGAATAAGGCAATCTAGAGGAAGGAATCCTTGATATGTTGATCCTACAGATCAAACTTCCTCTTACTTTCTGTAGTCTTGTATAGCTCTCTAGGTTAATATAACAGCAGCAAAGTATTATAAAACTGTATCAAAAAGCCAAACCGTCCCTATAAGACACTGGTGCCACATTCACCAAATCTCAATGTTTTTAGTTAGTTTAAATCACCATCACTACGTCACTGGCTTTAACCATAAAATCATGAGAGTCACCCACAACACAGAACTGGAACAAACTATCATTTTATTTTGGGACAGGCATAACAGTGGAACACCACACTTGTCCAACTAGTTTTAAATGTACAAACAGAATGCATCTAGGATCCTGTTATGCCTGTCACAAAATAAAATGTTGCTTTGCTGCAGTTCTCTGTGGTGAGTGGCTCTCACGGGTTTAAGATGATGATTCTTCCTTCATAAGCAGGGATTCCTATGTATGCTGTGCTCTCTAAATCTAGGGGGTGGGGTTACAGTTTTTGAGACAGGTGTGAACCTTATACTTGAACACCAGGGCACGTTGGGTATGGGAGGCAGTATAGCAGAGTGGTTAGAGCACTGAGCTGCAAACCTGAATTACTGGATTTGAATCCCACAGCCACCACATGTGTACTGTGTGACCACGAGCAAGCCACTTCACTTCCCTGTGCTCCCAGGATACACCTGGAAACAAGCCTCAGCTTAGTGTGTCTTTCCTGAACAAAAACTGTAAAATAAATGTTCAGCACTGATAGACTCTCAGAGTTGCTTCGCAAGGCTTACAGTGATGTTGATTTAACCCAATTTATTATTTAATGGTACCAGTGTCCCATAGGGATGGTTTGGCTTTTTCATACTGTACTTGGTTACACACCAGTAGTGTTTGGTAGACATAACAAAGCAATTAAACATTTCAATTGCACATTTAATGAGTCATTTATTTATAGTGTTCCCTGAAGGATTAATTTGTTGCTGTTATTATAAAACTGTACTCGTAAATCCAGCTTCCTGGTTAGCGGAGAACCATGCGACTACCACATGGTATTCGCATGGGTTGTACACACTCTGAAGCTGTATGAGGCATCTTGTGCTCAGGAGTGAAAGTACACTTTTTAGAATGTTTCTTTCTCTGTTTAAATAAAATGCCACTGAATCACCATACTGCCTTTCATATTAGCAGTAAGGAGACTTGAGGGTGAGGAAGGTGCCAAGAGGTAACCCCCTCCCACAGTGAATCACACTCTGACTCAGCTCATGTCGGAAGGCAGGCACCCCCCCCCCAATGCCTTTCCATTTAAATGCAGGGTATAATCAGGAGCAAATGCAGCCAAGTCCCCATTCCTGCTGCATAATCGGTTTACTAAGCATGCTATGCTCTCCGAAATTTGGGGCTGGTACAGCTTCTGAGACAGGATAAACCTTTTTCTCGAGCCTCAGGGCTTGTTCAGTACTATACTAACTTAGACTCTCAGAATTGCTGCACAAGCTCTTTTTAATACTTGTAACATTCTTTCACTAGATTCCTTCTACAGTTTCTAAGATCTACATTTCTGTATATACATTATAACTGCTGCGTAAGAACTGTATTATGTACTTACCTGGATCAAATGTGTAACTATTCTGTAGTTCGAATGTATTCACACTGTTACAGTGTAATTATACTTAACCTGGTGGCAGAAACTTAATGTAAAAGGATAACCATGTTTCATGTTCATAAGATATGGTGCTTGGCTAAGTTTCTGCTCTGATGTTGCTGCTTCAGTATATTATTACAGTACGTATGACCATGGGACTCCCTATGTCAGATCATTGTGTTCTTAACTGATCTAGAAATCCGCAACCTTACTTCCAACATTAGGCCTTTTCAAGGTACTACCTTTTTATCTTTTTAGCATATTCCACCTCTAAATGCCAATCTCTTTTTGTGGAAAATTAGCCTCATGTGGGCACGTGACTCTAAGCATGTGCACAGATATGTCTGGCTCCATAATCTATGTTGTTGAGTGCAGTTTGTTTTCGACTTACATGCTGCACCATATAAAACTTACCTATTTTATCTAGTATGGTACCAGACCCATTCAGGGCTGTGCCAACAACTGTAAGCGCCCCCCTGCAAAATAATCTGTGGGGCTCTACCTCCCCACCAATAGGCATAAAATAACCATAAATGCATATAAAATATTTATAGCATAGGTACTTTTGTGGCTGTCCTGCTGCACATCTGTAGATTGTCCATACTGCCCGCTTCCCCTTGCTGGTACTATGATCAAGGAACTGAACAATGTAATTTGTCCTTGCACCTCCTGGGGACATTGGTACCAAGATCAGAAGTTTTTGGCAAAGGGCCCTAGTGCTTCTTTGTTCTGTATGCCTCTCACCCCATAAAACTGGACTTGGAATCTGTAGCACAGACCCCATTGCTGACAGAACCAATTTCAAATAGATAAGGAATGTACAATCAAAAAAAAGTTCCAAGTTTGTCTGTGTCAATAAAATATTTTCTTAATGCTGACCTCTGAGGCAGTGGGCCCCCTGATAATTAAGGTCCAACTGCAGTCGCATCAATTGCACCCCTTGGTCATGGCCCTGGACCCATTCCTTCTTGATGGCTTTTTGTGAGAATTTGCTGGTGTGTTATATGATGCTACTAAAGTATAACTTGTGTTACATTCAGTAGTTTATGTGGTTTCTCCCCAGTGTGATGCCACTGGTGTAGTTTAAGATGAGACAGTTGATTAAAACTTTTCTCACATTCAGAACATTTATATGGTTTCTCTCCTGTGTGAATTCTCAGATGTCTTACAAGGCTACTTTGTACTGTGAAACATTTGTCACATTCAGTACATTTATAAGGTTTTTCTCCAGTGTGACACCGATAATGTGATTTAAGCGTAGACAGGTAATTAAAACTCTTTTCACATTGAGTACATTTATATTGTTTCTCATCAGTGTGAATTTGTTGATGTTTGGAAAGGCTACTCTGCGCTGTAAAGCTTTTATCGCATTCAGTACATTTATATGGTCTCTCTCCAGTGTGACACCACTGATGTGATTTGAGATTAGCCAGTAGACTAAAACTCTTCTCACATTCAGTACAATGATATGGTTTCTCTCCTGTATGAGTTCTCAGATGTCTTACTAGGCTACTCTGCTCTGCAAAACTCTTACTACACTCAGTGCATTTATATGATCTCTCTCCAGTGTGATGCCACTGGTGTGCTTGAAGATGAGACAATCGAGTAAAACTCTTGTCACATTCTGTACACTGATATGGTTTCAGTTCAGTGTGAATTCGTTGATGCTCTCTTAAGTTACTCCGCATTGTAAAACTCTTCTCACATTGTGTACACTTATAGGGTCTTTCTCCAGAATGAACTCGCTGATGTGTTAGGAGGTTAGATTGTACAGTAAATCTCTTGTCACATTCAGTACATTTATAAGGTTTCTCTCCAGTGTGAGTTCGCTGATGTCTTACAAGACTACTCTGCACTGAAAAACCTTTGTTACATTCTGTACATCGATACGGTCTCTCTCCAGTGTGGCAGCGAAGGTGTAGTTTAAGATAATATAGCAGACTAAAACTCTTGTCACATTCAGTACATTTATATGTTTTTTCTTCAGTGTGACTACGCTGATGTCTTTTCAGCGTACTCTGCATGGAAAAACTCTTGTCACATTCAGTACACTTATATGGTCTCTCTCCAGCATGACACCACTGGTGTGATTTAAGATGCGAGAGCTGAGTAAAACTCTTTTCACATTCAGTACACTGATATGGTTTCACTCCAATATGAATTTGCTGATGTTCCAAGAAGTTACTTCGCACTGAAAAACTCATGTTACATTGAGTACATTCATAAAGTTTATCTCCAGAGTGAGTCTGTTGGTGCAATGTGAGACTGGAGAGGTATTTAAAACTCTTGTCACATTCAGTACACTGATATGGCTTTAGAATTTGATGATATGTTCCATGTTCTGTGGCTACTCTAGGGTTAAGTCGCAATATATAATTGTTGCCAGATTCAGTAAATGTAGATGGATTTTTTTCAGTGCGAGTCCACTGATCTCCAACAGTAACTGGCTGGCTTAAACTTCTCTCACATTCAGTATACTCATTTAGACCCTCCCCTGTGTGAATCCGCTCATGTTCAGAGAGACGATATCGGTCATGGAAACTCATCTCACACCGAGGACACTGATGTTTCTTTTTTGCTGTGTGACTCAGTTGTTTTTTCTTAAATGATGATTGCCGGCTCAGACTCTCGTTGTACTCACCGCTCCTGCCAACTGAAAAAATATTCAGTTACTATTTTTTCTTAATGTAGTAACAAGTGTCTCAAATGTTCTGTAATCTTTCTGAAGATGACACAATTTAATTTGCTGAGATGCAGCCTCATGAGAAGGTATTTTAACACTACCTGTTGTCACTAAATATCGACTAAGTCACCTTTTCAGTGAAAAGAACCAATTCCTTTTTCAAAGACAATTTATGTTTAAGCTATATAGAATACTAACCCCCAGTTGCGAAGAACAAGCTGGTTTGGACATCAGCTAGGTACAAAGATGTCCTATAGTATGAGTGAAGCTTGAGTGTTCTACATGATGTCACAGGACTCATGCGGAGTCTAATCCAGCTCTACATAGGCTTTATTTTTTTCATTTTTTTTTTATAATAGATGCTTTTTATGTTTTTTACCACAATAAAATTAAAAAAAAATCATTGTAAACAAACCTGCCATTTGAAGGGAGTTCAATATTCAGTCTCTAAAATCAGTAGTGGTTCTCAAATTCTCATTAACATGCACAGTAACAAATCAGTCTCTGTTCAGTAAAAGTTGGCAACAGTTATCCAATTCTCAATAACAAACTTGGTTTGACTGGTAAAGTCAGTAACAGTTCTCAAATTCTTTATAAAAAACTTGGTAAAAGCAGTTAATCTAATAACAGAGTATAACAAGATACTAAGACACCTTTGATATGAATTGTCATGGTTGATGTAATCAACAGGTGAGGGGGTATAGGCAAAGTGGGAAAGCATTAAGGATGCAATACTTGAAGCAACATCCCATTGTGTTATGGAGAAAAGCAAGAGCAAAAGAAAGAGGAAACCACTTTGGGTCTCAAAAACAGTAACAAAAGACGTCAGAGCCAAAAGGTTGGCCTTCAGGAAATATAAGGGAATGCAGCAGGACGAAGATAAGGAGGCATAACAAACTTCCCTAAGGGAAGCAGAGAAGGCAGTAAAGCAGACAAAGGCCCAAACCAAGGAAACACTAGCACAAATAGTAAAAGAAGGGGACAAGACTTTCTATAGATGCATTATTGAAAAGAGAAAGTCCAGAGAGGGTATTGCTAAGATCAAAGGGGACAAGGGGGAGTGTGTGGAGGAGGACCAAGGAAAAGCATATATCCTAAATAGATACTTCTGCTCAGCATTTACGGAGGAGAAGGTAGAGCAGGGCCCACAGCTCAGCACCATGGACACAGGGGAGAGGGAGGTGTGCACAAGTCCCTTCACAAAAGAAAGGGTTTTACAGAAGCTCGCTAAGCTCAGGGTGGACAAGGCAATGGGATCTGATGGCATACATCCCAGGGTACTAAAGGAGCAAGGGTTGGAACTAGCAGAGCCATTAGCAGAACTGTTTAGTGAATCTCAGAGCACAGGAGAGGTCCCAGAAGACTGGAGAAGGGCTTGTGATCCCATTCCACAAGAGTGATAGCAGGGAGGAGGCAGGGAACTACAGACCGGTCAGTCTTACCTCAGTGGTGGGCAAGATTATGGAGGCACTCCGAAAGGATAGTGCAACACCTGAAATCCATAGAAACACAGGATCCAAGACAGCATGGGTATACAACAGGAACATCCTGTCAAACTAATCTCATAGATTTCTTTGGGTAACCAGAGTAGTGGACAAAGGAGGTGCAGTTGATGTCGCCTACCTTGACTTTAGTAAAGCTTTTGATACTACTCCATATAGAAGAGTGATTAATGAGCTTGGTAGGCTCGAGGTGGGTCAGAAGTTGGTCACTTGGTGGGCAGAAAACAGAGTGGTGGTAAATGGTATACAGTCAAAAGAGATGCAAGTCACAAGTGGGGTACCTCAGGGATTAGTCATGGGGCCAGTCCTCTTCAATATCTTCATCAGTGACATTGCAGATGTACTGGAGGGTAAGGTTTGCCTGTTTGCAGATGACATCAAGATCTGCAACAGTAGATGATCCAGATGAAAAAATTACTCACCTTAGTAATGTTGTTTCTTCTAATGGAGTCTTGCTATATTATGACTAATGCAGTTTGTCCCACCATTAGAACTGCTCCGGAGGTGAAAGAGTTAACTTCCATGCAGTGCATGGAACTTAGAGGGCGAGCTCAGTTAGAAAAGCTCTGTCAGGGATATTTCAAACCGAAACCGTCAGATCTTTACGAGCAAAACTCACTAAGGCTCTGTGTGGAGCTGTAACCTACACTAGCCAACTGGCTACTAAAATTAACACATTTTTCTGGTCCCAACACCAAGACTCAAGTCAGGGGACCAGAAAAATAAGATAAAATAAAACACAACACCCAAACACCCCAACAAGAAGGGTGGAAAAACATAAAAGGGGCATCAATAAGTGCCAACAGTGGACTGCCCACCCCATACCCAAAGTAGAAGTTCTGAGAGGGGCAGGCTGGGGAGGTCATACATAGCAAGACTCCATTAGAGGAAACAACATTACTAAGGTGAGTAATTTTTCTTTCAAACAACATGAAGTCTTGCTATATTATGACTAATGCAACTACACAGCAGTACCTCCATGGAGGAGGTTGGAACCTACTAGAGAATAGGCTCTGAAGCTACGGCTGTGCCAAACCGAGCATCCTCCTGGCCTGGATATCCAGGAGTAATGCTTGGTGAAAGTGGGTACTGTTTTCCAAGTAGCTGCTTGACATATCTCTAAGATGGGATGTCTCTGGCAGCAGCTAGAGACGCAGCTGTACCTCTGGTAGAGTGAGCCCTCGGGCCTGAAGGGGGACCCTTACCCAGTTTTTGATAGCAAAATTGGATACAAGAGACAATCCACCTGGCAATGGATCTCTTAGTGGCAGGTCTCCTTTCCAACCTCACCATAAGTGAGAAATAGTTGGAGGAGTCAAACCTGTGACCCTTGTACTTCTGTAGTAACTTAGGCCCTCTTAACATCTAAGCTGTGCAGCCTCCTCTCACCAGAGAAGGAATGGTCAGTGAAGAACACTGGAAGTGAAATAGATTGGTTAAGGTGGAAATCTGAAACCACCTTAGGCAAAAACTTCCTGTTAGTCCTGAGGACTACCTTATCCCTGTGAAAGGAAACAAAGTCAGTCTCCACTGATAAAGCCTGTAACTCACTTATGCGCCTGGCAGAAGTGATGGCTACTAGAAATACAGTTTTACAAGTCAAATACTTAAGCTCTGCCGAAGACAGAGGTTCAAAGGGGGGGTTGCATCAGCTGAGCAATGCAAACATTAAGATCCCAGGCAGGGGCAGGGTCCCTGAATGGAGGATTGGTATGAAGCAATCCCTTAAAAAACTTGGAAAATACAGGGTGAGCAGAAAGAGAAGAGGGCTTCCCTGCTGAAATAAAAGCAGAGACAGCTGCCAAATGCACTTTCAGGGTAGCTGGTCTCAGTCCCAAAGAAATAAGATGGACCATATAGTCCAAAACAGTGGGCAAATCAGCAGATTCCAGGAAATATGCTTCCCAGAACACCATATGGAAAACCTTTTCCACTTGGAGTTATAGGTAGCCCTGGTGGAAGGCTTCCTAGAAGCTTTCAAGATTTCGAGAACACCCTGAGAAAGTTGTAGATCAGCAAACTCTAACTCCTCAAGAGCCAGGCCTTGAGGTTGAGGGATTTGAGATTCGGACACCAGACTCTCCCCTGGGCGCAGGTTAACAGATTGTGATTCCTGGGGAGACACAGGGGAAGATGGACTGCTAAGGACAGAAAGAGTGGGTACCAGGGCTGCCTGGCCCAGTCTGGAGCAATCAGGATCATCTTGCAGGGCTGAGACCTGATTTTGACTAGCACCTTGAACGGGGGGGGGGCATAAGAGAAACTTCCTTCCCAATCGAGAAGAAAGGCATCCAGGGGACTGAGCCCAACACTGGGGCCTGCAACAAAAAGTGGAAGTTGATGATTGTCTGGGGCTGCAAAAGATCTATCTGAGGGTGCCCCATCTGGCAAAAACTATCTCCAGTACTAGGGGATCCAGTGACCATTCGTGATGGCCCAGGAAATCCTGCTGAGAGCATCTGCCAGGACATTGTCCTTGCCGGAGGTGGTGCTATGAGGGAAGTGTTCAGGAATAAGCCAGGACCACAACTTCATCGCCTCGGTGCACAAGGCAAGACCGAGTGCCCCTTGTTTGCTGATGTACCACATTGTAGTGGTGTTGTCTGTTCTGACCTGTACCACCTTGTTCTGAACAGATGCAGAAAAAACCTGAAGTGCTAGAAAAACAGCTCTGAGTTCCAACAGATTGATGTGGAGCAGAGATTCCTGAGGGGACCACAACCCCTGGGTGGAGAGGTCACCCATGTGAGCTCCCCATCCCAAGAGGGACGCATCTGTAGTAAGGGTCAAGAAGTGAGATAGAGGGATGAAGGGCACCCCTTGTCTCAGACTGCTCTGATCCTGCCACCACTGAAGGGCCAGGATCAGGGTTCGAGTCACTGGGATTAACTTGGATAGGGAATCTCTTCTTTGAGACCAGAAGGCTCTCAAATGGAACTGAATGTCCCTCATCTGAAATCTTGCTCCTTGCACTACAGCTGTGGAAGCAGCCATGTGTCCTAGGAGCTGCAGGAAATGCCTTGCTGGTCGAGAGACCTGCAGAGTGAAGGACGAGGCCAGGGCCACCAGGGTCCTTACCCTTTCTAGGGGAAGGAAGGCTCTGGCCTGCTTTGTGTCCAGTTCTGCACCTATAAAGGTGAGTACCTGGACAGGTTCCAGAACTGACTTTGGAAGATTGAGAAGAAAGCCCAGAGAGGTAAGCAGCTGCTGGGTAACTTGCAGGTGTGATTTGACCTGTGTGATTTTGAGGCAGTATAGCGCAGTGGTCTAAGGCTCGGAGCTGCAAATCTGATAACATCCAGCAGACCAGACCTGGGTTTGAATCCCACAGCTTCCACTTGAATACTGTGTGACCCTGAGCAAGTCACTTAAGCTCCTTGTGCTCCCAGGTGGCTCCTGTAAAAAAGCTTTCAGCTTAGTGTGCTATACCTGGTTAAACAACTAAATAAAAATAAAAGACCTGGTCTGGAGACTGACCCACAATGAGCCAGTCGTCCAGGTAGGGAAAGATGGCAATCTTTTGCCTTCTTAAATGAGCAACTGCTACTGCCAGACATTTTGTGAATACCCTTGGGGCAGCGGTAAGGCCGAAGGGCATTGCTCTGAACTGATAATGGCCTGAGGGCAGTTCGAATCTGAGGTACTTTGGTGGAGCTTCTGATAAGAACATGGAAGTAGGCATCCTTGAGGTCCAGGGAAGCTAGCCAGTCCCCTGGCCTTAGGGAGGGTAAAATCATATCGAGTCACCATTTTGAATTTTGGTTTAAAAGGTGCTTGTTCAGATATCTTAGGTCCAGGATGGGCCGCCACTCTCCTGTCTTTTGGGGTAAGAGGTACCTGGAGTACAGACCCTTGCCCTGGTGTAGGGAGAAACCCTTTCTACAGCTCTGAGAGCCAGGAGGGTTGAGACTTCTGTTTCCAAGGCAAGAGTCTCTAAAGGGTTTGCAGGTGGAAAGATCTGATTCTCATCTTGGAAATTTTTTGAAGCTGAGAACTGAGCCCTGGCTCACTACTTCCAGGACCCACTGTCTGATGTTAAAGACTCCCAGTCCTGTGAAGAGAAGTAAGCCAGCCAGCCTATAGGTAATGGAGAACCGGCCCTGGGCATCCCATCAGGGTGCCTGTTTGCAGGGGCTTTAGGCTGAGGGTGGGAGCAGGCCTGCTTGTACCCGTCTGCCTCTCCTCTAAAGAATCCCCTCTGAACATAAGCTGAAGAGGAGGCCTGGATCTGGTAAAAGGCCTGTGAAAGGCCTGCCTCTACCCCTGAGGGAGCTGCCTCTGAGGGTGGCTTGCCGTTCTTAGCTTGTGCACTCCTATAAGTGGTTCTATATTCATCCATTTCTTCATATAATTCTCTGTCTGCTCCCCAAACAGAGAATTTCCCTACAGGAAAATCCATAGCCTTAGACTGGGTATCCTGTGACAAAGTAGTACACCTGAGCCAAGCCAATCTCACGAAAAAGCCACAGATGTAGCCATGACTCTAGAGGATACATCATTGAATCCACTGCAGCATGAAATTGCACCTTAGATGCCTCAATACCATCAGCAGCCACCTGCTCCAGCTCCTTGGCAAGCTGGCCAGGGGCCTGTTTGGCTAAAGCCATGACAGTATCCCATCTAGATTTTTGGTATCTCGCAACATAAGCCATATAGTTTGCTTGTCTGAGTCACAAAGACGCTGCCATGTATTGTTTTTTGGCCATGGCATCAATCTTCCTGGAGTCCTTGTCAGGAGGATGTGAAGCCAGGGGAATATTAGCTTTATCACAGGCTGCAGCCTGAACTACTCCAACATGGCTGCATTGCTGTGAAAAATTCTGTATCAGGACCTGACAAAGTGTACCTCCTGTCCATCTTTTTATCCACAGGAGGCACAGAATTAGGAGCTTTTAAAATTTTATTGTTTGTTTCCTAAAAGATTTATGTAAAGGAATAGACAATCTCCTGGACTCTGGGATATCCATCATCTCTACAAAGTCAGGCTCCTCTTGCTCATCCACAGCCTCCTCTAAAGGAAGCTGGAGGGTTCCAGCAACTTTTTTATAAAACAGAAAATGAGAAGGGGCTCAGCAAGCCTAGGGGGAGATTCTCCTAAAGGTCTGTCTGGGGAGATGTCCAGTTCAATGGGCACATCCAGACTTTCAAAGTCACATTCACACTGATCATAATCATCCCCCCTCCTCTGGTTCATAACTCCTCTATATCATATTCTTGAACCAGTGGAACCGACCTTTTGCCAGGTAGTGGCGGTTGGACGGGAACCGGGAAAGTGACTGGACAATCTGTATTGCCCTGGCTATCTCTGCAGCAGTTGGAGAAGGATTTTGACTCCACACCTGCTGACTTTCTAGTTCTCTTTGCTGGAACTGGCTCCTCAGAGTCAGCTTTACGTGTCTGAGGAAGTCTGCCCCTGGTCAGAGGGCACTCCCTCCCGTTGGCACCAACTGGGCTGCCATCCGGTCAGCGGACTTTTTTGCCCCTCGCTCCCGGAGCCTACCAACTCTCTTATCTAGGTAGCTGCAGGGAAATTCTTGCAAATCTGGCAGTTTGCATTGAGGTGGTCAAACCCCAGACAATAAACTTACATGTGGTGTGTGGTCAGCCTTGGCAAGGCTTCCCCACAGACACTGATGTTGAAACAGTGGGCCTGGTTTTCTTTGGGTTTCTCAGACATAATGCCAGCCTAACCAAAAATTTGCCTTTTTTTCGGCAGTGCCAGGCAAGACACCCTTATCGGGTTCCCAAACTGTCAGGGTCGTGGAAAACGTAATGAAATCCGTTTTTTAGAACCAATAAGAACCAGGAACCGCACTCTAACAAGCCTTAAAGCGCTTCGAATGAGTTTAAATACAATCTGATCGGTTCAAACCGAACGATAAACATTACAAGTTCCCACACAGAAAACCTATCTATTACTTACAATACCATAGACAGAGCTTGAACCGATCGGTTTGCGGTTAAATAATGATAATCGCGGTTGAATTTAACCAAGAAAAAACTCTTTAAACCGAGAAAATGAATCGAGCAGCAGGAGGAATCTCAGGAGCGACTGTTCAGTGAGGCAGAGTAAAGAATCTGACGGTTTCGGTTTGAAATATCCCTGACAGAGCTTTTCTAACCGAGCTCGCGCTCTAAGTTCCATGCACTGCATGGAAGTTAACTCTTTCACCTCCGGAACAGTTCTAATGGTGGGACAAACTGCATTAGTCATAATATAGCAAGACTTCATGTTGTTTGAAGGGACAGGTAGGCTGGGCAGAATGAGAAGAGATCTGGAAGAACTGGCAAAATGGTCTGAAGAGTGGCAACTGGGGTTTAATACAAAGAAGTGCAAGATCATGCACATAGGGAACAAAAACCCTAAAGCTACCTATAAGCTGGGTGGGGAGTTGTTGGCAATCACAAGGGAAGAAAGAGACTTGGGCATCATCATCATCATCATCATCACAGATTACCTGAAATCATCCAAGCAGACCACTAAAGCAGTAGGTAAGGCTAGAGGGATGCCGGGGTGTATTAGTAGGGGTGTCACAAGTCCTGATGTTTGCTAACACAGATGGCTGTTTTTAAACTTGTTTTTCAATCAAATATATGCCTGTTTGTGATACCGAGCTGAGGAGTGCCGGTTTTTGTTGCTCTCATAATAATCCCTCTTTACAAGACAATCGTTATGCCCCATCTGGAGTACTGCACACAGTACTGGAGACTGCACCTGGACAAGGACATTAACCAAATGGAGGCAATCCAGAGAAGGGCAACCAAAATGGTGCAGGTACTGCATCAGAAAACATATGAGGACAGATTAACAGAGCTCAATATGTATACCCTAGAGCAAAGGAGGGTGAGAGGTGATATGACTGAAACATTCAAATATCTCAAGGGCATTAACAAGGTGAAAGAAACTAACATGCTTCAATAAGAGAAAAATAGCAGGACAAGAAGACACAGCATGAGATTAGAGGGAGGTCGATTAAGGGGTAATGTGAGGAAGTTCTTTTTCACAGAAAGAGTGGTGGATGCATAGAATGGCCTACTTCAGGAAGTGGTGGATATGAATATGGTGCAGGGCTTCAAACAGGCATGGGATAGGCATAAGGGAGCTATACAGACGAGTATGAATAAATAGGTCATTGACAGAGTAAAGGCCTATGGCACATTCATAAGGTAGAAAAAAAGGGCAGACTGGATGGGACTTGCGGTTGTTATCTGCCATCAACTTCTACGATTCTATGTTTCTTATCGGTGTCCTTGTGCTTTAGCTGCTCACACTGAACATTCTAGGTTGTTCATCAGTCTCTAAAAGTTCTTCTTAATGATTTTATGTGAAGAACAACTTTTAGAAAACACCGATGAAACCTGAAAATGATCTATTTTAATTTTTTTTTTTTTTTATTTACACCGGACAGCCTAGCTGAGATGCAATACCTTGCAGGTGGACTGAAGCACTGAGAGGTTAAACAAGTTGCTCAGGATCACCCAGTTTTTGGCTGTGGAGGAATTTTAAAGGGAAAGTTCCCTCATAGAAACATAGAATTTGTCGGCAGATAAGGACTGCTTGGCCCACCCAGTCTGCCCATTTCCCTACCTAATGGATAAGCTGCAGATCCTAGTTAACCAACAGCCTACTTCCTCCTACCCCCCACTAGGATTGCCTTATGTCTGTCCCATGCATTCTTGCATTCCCCCACTGTTTTTGACTCCACAACCTCCTCAGGAAGGCTGTTCCATGCATCCACAACCCTCTCTGTGAAAAAATACTTCCTCACATTACCTCTGAGCCGTCCCCCTTCTATCTTCAAATTGTGCCCCCTTGTTCTTGCACATCTCTTTTTTCTAAAAGATGCTACCCTCTTGGACTTTTTTGATTCCCTTGATGTGTTTGAAAGTTTCTATCATGTCCCCCCTGTCTCTCCTTTCCTCGAGGGTATACATATTAAGCTCCTTAAGTCTCTCTTCATATGTCTTCTGGTGCAGACCCTGCACCATTTTAGTTGCCCTTCTCTGGACTGCCTCCATCCTATGTCCTTGCAGAGATTGTGTCTCCAGAACTACATGCAGTACTCCAGATGGGGTCTCACCAGCTGTCTGTACAGGGGGATAACAACTTCCTGTTTTCTACTGATGATGCTTCTTCCTATACATCCCAGTATCCCCACAGCCCTCCTTACTGCCCTCTCACATTGCTTGCCCACCTTTAGGTCATCGGATATGAATATCCCCAGGTCCCTTTCCATTTTTGTTGCTGTTACTATCTCGACCCCCACAGTGTACTCTTCCCCTGGGTTTTTATTTCCCAGGTGCATTACTTTGCACTTCTTAACATTGAATCTAAGCTGCCATACATTTGGCCATTCCTCCAATCTTGCCAAGTCCCTTCTCATCCTTTCCACCCTACCTTGTGTATCAACCCTGTTGCAGATCTTTGTGTCATCTGCAAAGAGACATACTTTTCCTTCCAGCCCCTCTGCAATGTCACTTATAAAGACATTGAAGAGGACCGGTCCTAGACTGAACCCTGCATTACCCCACTAGTAGCCCCCTTTCTTCAGAGTGGACTCCGTTTACTATTACCCTCTGTGTCCTGTTCTTCAATTTTTTACCCAGGCTACCATCTTGGGACCCACTCCCAGGCTGGCTAACTTGTATATTAATCTTTTGTGTGGGACTGTGTCAAATGACTTGCTGAACTGGAGGCAGTATGGCGCAGTGGGTTAAGGCTCTGAGCTGCAAATCTGGAGACCTGGGTTTGAATCCCACAGCCCCCTAGGTGCATACTGTGTGACCCTAAGCAAGTCACTTAACTTCCTTGTGCTCACAGGTTGCACCTGCAAACAAACTTTCAGCTTAGTGTGTCTCACCTGGTAAAATAAAAAAAATAAAAAAATAAAATAAATTCTAGGTAGGCCATGTTTCCTCAACCTTTTTTCCTGTTTGCCAGCGTAGTGTGTAGGCATGAACAACGATTCTCTCTCTCGCACCACTTAATTTCACCCTAATTTAAAATTTAAACAAAGAGGTAGAAGACTTGGTTTGCTGGCCAAGGCACCTAGCTTCACCTGAGCTCTTTCCTTCTAAGACTGCTTGAAAGGCAGAGTAGAGACACTTACCAGAGCAAGGGAGAAGGATTAAGACTTAGTTTGGTTAAACAGATTTACTGTGTGGTGGTGTTTTTATATTTTTACTCACAGGGATTGCTACTGTTTGTTGCTAACATTTCATTGCTTTATTTTTTTCTGATTCAAATTGTTGTTGCTGGTATACCTTCTTCTGCATTATTACAAGGTGTGCCTACAGGTGTGTGCTAACAGATTACTGCTGTAATCTTCTGATTCAAATTGTCTTTTGCAAGGTATATCTTCTGTTACTGCTTTATTTTTCTCTGGAGCAAAGTGTTTCTTACAGGGTATATCTTCTCTGAAATTACTGTATTACAGCTGGAGCTTACATTTTTGTGACTTTTTTATCACTGGGCTAAGCAAAATTACTGTTTGACACTGTGTTTTATTTTATTCTTGTTTGTTGAAAAGGTGTGTTGTCTCAGAGGTGTTTCAGTCTCCTTCTCACATTGAAGGAGCTAATTGCTTTTCCTCCACAGCTCTTCCAAAGGATTAGGTGTGTATGTGGGGTGGAGCTGGCAAACTGTCAGTAATTTCCAAACAGAAAGAAGGGTTAAAAGTCAGGTTAGTTGATATCTTGGAGGTAGAAGACTTGGTTTGCTGGCCAAGGCACCTAGCTTCACCTGAGCTCTTTCCTTCTAAGACTGCTTGAAAGGCAGAGTAGAGAAACTTACCAGAGCAAGGAGAAGGATTAAGACTTAGTTTGGCTAAACAGATTTACTGTGTGGTGGTGTTTTATATTTTTACTCACAGGGATTGCTACTGTTTGTTGCTAACATTTCATTGCTTTATTTTTTCTCTGATTCAAATTGTTGTTGCTGGTATACCTTCTTCTGCATTATTACAAGGTGTGCCTACAGGTGTGTGCTAACAGATTACTGCTGTAATCTTCTAATTCAAATTGTCTTTTGCAAGGTATATCTTCTGTTACTGCTTTATTTTTCTCTGGAGCAAAGTGTTTCTTACAGGGTATATCTTCTCTGAAATTATTACAGGTGGTGCTTTACAGGTTTTACAGTTTTATCTAACATTAGGATAAGCTTTCAGGGTTACTGCATTTGTTGTTGACTGATTGTTTCTGCTCTTACCTCCTTGTTCTTTCGTCCGTGGTTCTTCTTTTTAGGCAGGGAACCAGGTGGTGGACCAAGGGGAGCAGTTGATGTTGCCTACCTTGACTTCAGCAAAGCTTTTGACACTGTTCCACATAGAAGATTGATAAATAAGCTAGGTAGGCTGGGGTGGGTCAGAAGTTGGTCAACTGGGTGGCAAACTGGTTGACTGGCAGAAAACAAGAGTGGTGGTAAATGGTATACAGTCAGAAGAGATGCAAGTCACAAGTGGGACTCCTCAGGGATCAGTCCTGGGCCAGTCCCTATTCAACATCTTCATTAGTGACCTCGCAGATGGACTAGAGGGTAAGGCTTGTCTGTTTGCAGATGACATCAAGATCTGCAACAGAGTAGATGATCCAGATGGGATGGGAAGAGATCTGGATAAACTAGCAGAATGGTCAGAAGAGTGGCAACTGGGATTTAATGCAAAGAAGTGCAAAATCATGCACATAGGGAAGAGAAACCCTGAAGCCACTTATAGGCTGGGAGGGGAGTTGCTAGCAGTCACAAAGGAAGAAAGAGACTTGGGCATCATCATCACTGATGACCTGAAATCATCCAAGCAGACCTCTAAAGCAGTAGGTAAGGCTAGGGGGTGTTAGGGTGTATTAGTAGGGGTATCACAAGTCGTAAGAGGAGGTAATCATCCTCTGTACAAGCCATTGGTTAGGCCCCATCTGGAGTACTGCGTGCAGTATTGGAGCCACACCTTCAAGGACATTAACCAAATTGAGGCAGTCAGAAGGGCAGCAAAATGGTGCAGGGACTGCATCAGAAGACATATGAGGACAGATTAGCGGGCTCAATATGTATACCCTTGAGCAAAGGAGGAGAGGGTGATATGATCGAGGCATTCAAACACCTTAAGGGCATAAACAAGGTGAAAGAGTCTAACATGTTTAAATATAAGAAAAATAGCAGGACAAGAGGACACAGCATGAGATTAGAAGGAGGCCGATTAAGAGGGAATGTGAGGAATTCTTTTTCACAGAAAGGGTGGTAGATGCATGGAATGGCTTACCACAAGAAGTGGTGGCTATGAATACAGTGCAGGGCTTCAAACATGCATGGGATAGGCATAAGGGAGCAATACAAATGACTATGAATAGATAGGTCACTGACAAAGGCCAATGGCACATTTATAAGGTAGAAAAAGAAATGGGCAGACTGGATGGGCCTTGCGGTCCTTATCTGCCGTCAACTTCTATGTTTCTATGTTTCTATTGTTTCACTTTATTCTGCCCTGGTGTGAAAACCTGTTTGACACCATTGCAAAGGATATGACCCCAATCTTAGAAGGAAATGTGGGAGTTGATGATGCATATTTGCATATAAAAGGGACTGGGAATAAGCAAAGAGCTCCTAGCACATAGGAATTTTATTTATTTATTTATTTGACTTTGGTAACTGGGTAGGTGCGCTGATCCCAAGGACCGTTTTCAGGCACGACCTGGGCCACTTAATGTGGCAAGAGCATATTACATAACAATATACAATAGGAAGGTACAGAGCTAATTCATGACATCTAAACAACAGAAATGCAGGCACATGAAAACACAAATTGGCAAAGCAGAAACACGGATTAGTACAGTGAATTGATGGGAATAAAGAGACAAGTGCCCAGCTGGATTGAAACAGTTGTGTGGTAAATAACTGTTTGCATACCAACAGGGAGCATTTGTAGGCCAAAATATTGGTGAATGGGACAGTGCACAGGGATGAGCGAGGCGGGCGGGAGATCAAGTGGGATTGGTGGAGGGGAGAGAAGGGGGCTACACCCTGAAGCATTTGCAGGAGGATGCCAACAGGAGCCAGTCCTTGAGCCGGGTTTTGAACTGGTAGTGAGTCAGTAATGCACAGTTCAGTGGGCAGGTTGTTCCATAGAGCGGGGGCTGCCAGAGATAGGGCCCTACTCTCCATGCTTGAGGATGCCTTGGGTATGTGCAGATAGGGTGAGCGGCTGGAGCAGAGGCTGTGATGCGTGGTGCGGATGGAGAGGAGGGAGGAGGGGGGATTCAGAGCCAATGCGGGTAGCAGTGTCAACCATACAGTACATGGCGAAGCTGAAATAGGCCTGCAGCAGGAGCCATCCCAGGGAGTTGTAGAGGGCACAGTGGTGAGTTGCATAGGGAGCAGACAATGTGAACAGGCAGGCACTGTTATAAATTTTGGAGAGTTTGGCCAAATTAGTTTCGGATGTCCTCGAGTAGACAGGGGAACAGTAGTCCAGGGAGAAGACTGCCCTGGACAATGTCGAGACGCGCCTCCGGAGTAAGGTATTGCCAGATTCTGAAAGCTGTACCTAGTTTTTGGTGGAACCTTAGTACCAGGGAGTCTATGTGATTGGAGAAGGAGAGGGAGGGGTCGCACAATACCCCAAGGTACTTGAAGTGGGAGACTTCCTCAAGGACATGACCATCAGGGGATAAGATGTTTAGTGGAGAGCCGGACTTGTATTTAGCTAGAAATGGCTTGAATCTCAAGAGCACTGATTTAGTGTTTTTGGCATTAACCAGGAGGAGGTTATCAGCAAACCAGTTATGAGCAGCCACAAAGTTTTGTGAGAGAGTGGAGGAGATGCGGGTAAGGGATTTGTCGTTGCAGAAGATAACTAGATCTTCAGCATAAAGCAGTGAGTGGCAGCTGAGACAGTCGGAGGGAAGGGAGATGATAAATAAAGAGAAAAGGAGGGGGCCAAGAATAGATCCCTGGGGAACACCTATGGAGACCGGTTTGGAGGGGGAGCAAGCAGGGCTGATATATACGAATTGGGAGCGCTTTGTGAGATAGCTTTTGAACCAGGCTGTGACCTCTGGAGCGCAGCTGAGGCAGCTAAGTTTGGAGAGGAGGAGGGCGTGGTCCACCATATCAAAAGCTTTTGAGAGATCAATGAAGACCACTCCTGTGGCATTTCCACGATCCATGTTTGTGAGGATGTGGTCTGTTAGAAGTGCCAGGGCGGTGATGGTGGCAGAGTGGTGTTTTTGCGAAAGCCATGCTGTTGACTGAACAGGAGGTTGCATTTACTTACATAACTCAGCAAGTTAGTGGCGAATGGCCTTCTCGAGCAGTTTGCAAAGGTAGGGAAGGATGGAGACAGGACGATAGCTGTCCATAAATCGATGGTCTCCAGCTTTGAAAATGGGAATTACTTTTGCTGTTTTCCAGGGATTCCGCATGGTGGTGGAGGACAGAGCGAGGTTGAAAATAAACATGAGTGGAGTGATGATAGTAGAGGAGATGAGCTTAAGGAAAACTGGAAACAGTCCATCAGCGCCTGGAGATTAATGGTCGGGGAGGCTCTTTAGAAGTTTGGTTGTATCATTGGGCTTGAGTGTTCTGAAGAAAAAGGGGGGAGTCAGGGGTGCAGAGGTAAGCCCGGAGGGAACAGGTTGCGGGGTGTGGGGGGCAGCTGGAGTAGTTTGTAGGCCTTTCAGGAGTTTACTCAGGTGCATGGTCAGGTTTGAGAATTTGTCATTAAAGGCTCTGGCTATATCCAGAGGTTCGGTTAAGGGGCCGTCTTCGGAGTTTAGCTGAAGGGCAGCCTTATTTGTGAGGGGGGCTTAAAAGGGAGCCAATGGAAGCCCAGAATTTTCTAGGGTTGCCCAGGTTGGCCTGTTGGAGGTTTCGAAAATAATTTTATTTTAGGGATTTGGTCGTGTTTGCACAGGTTTCTCCTTCACTTGTAGTCATTCCTGAGTACCGGGGTTGGGGATGCCTTGTATGATGACCAGGCTCGGTCCCTATCCTTCATTAGGGTAAGGAGGTCTTTTGCAACCCAGCGTGGGCTGCCACCCCTGACCCTCCTAGTGGTGACTGGAACATGCCGATCCTGTAAGGACAGGAGTGTCCCTGTGAAACAGGTTACAGCCTGGGTCACATCAGAGAGGGAGAAAAGAGTAGACCAGTCCAAGGCCCTCATCTCTTCCAGGAGTTTAGGGGTGTTTGGGTACAGGAAATTACAGAACGACAGGTATTTTGGGGGAGGTCATGTCAGCTTGGAGGACCACATAAAGTACATAGGGGAGTAGTCACTAATGGAGTCTGCCATGGTGCCAGGGTGCAGAGCCCGATCAATTCAGTTTGTGATTATCCAGTCTGGTAGCGCTGAGGTGGCCGTGTGAGGGTTTTGTCTTGTGAGAAGCATGATTGTTTGGGTCAGGTTATGTTGTTTCAGCCGGGAGGCATAGTCAGGCTGGTGACTACACAGCCAGTTTAAATTGAAATCCTTCAGGAGAATGGAGTCTCTGAGTGGGGTTAAGGTGCTCAGGCCAGTATGGAAGCTATCTAGTCCCTTGGTGCCAGTGGTGAGAGGGCTGTAGCGGTATCCTATGTAGAGTTTCTTACAAGTTCCAAGAGTTATTTCTGATAGGAGTCATTCGTTTGGCGATGTTAGGTTTGAGCTTAGAACCATCGGAGCAGGAAGGGGTTCTCTGATGAATAAGGCAACACCACCACCCTTTTTTTGCCTGGCCTGTCAAGGCGGAGGGAGGAATACCCAGGCAGTTGATCGATATTTACATCATGATGGGGTTTCAGCCAAGTTTCCATGAGTCCCAGGACACGAGGCTTATAGAGCTCTAACCAAGCCTCTAGGTCAGGCAGTTTTGAGGGAAGGCTGCATACACTGATGTGGGCAATTTTCAGCCCGAAGGCATTTGCACAGATGTTATCAGAGTGCATGATGAGGGAGTTAGGTGGATCAGGGTTACACTCAACATCACCAGCGAGGAGGAGAAGGGATATTAAAGGGATATATGGGCAGAAGGGAAAGGCAGTGGAGCAGGACAGGGAGACCAGGTAGTGGCCAAGAAACCACCATTCAGGGTTAGTGAGAAAGGCTAGGGTGATAGGTCTGAAAGAAGAGCATTCCCATGAAGAGGAGGGGTTGGGGAGGGATGGAGGGGGTTGTTGAGCAGCAGGCAAGGTATTCTTGGTCCTGGGCCAGTAGAATGGCGCAGGAGTCAGTCAGCATCAGGAGAATTAACAGAAAGGGTGCAAGCAGAGAGAGCTGCATCAGTATCATGGTGCAGGGGGAATAAACTTGGGAGAAAGGAAAGATCACCCCAGGAGTAAAGTTAGGACGCAGCTGTTTAGATGAGGCAGAAAGGTTAGGAGACAGACAGACAGAGACAGTGGCGGGGGGGGGGGGGGTGTCAGGTATGACCAAGTTAGGGCTGTGGCTTTAAGAGGTGCTCAAAATTAGTAAGAAGCCAATGGGACAGAAAATAAATGAGAGGGAGTGGTTTGTGTGAATTGAAAGAGATAGGGTGGGGGATGGGTGGCGGGTGAAAATTCTGGCAAAACCCAGATGCAGCCCAGAGGGCAGCAGAAGAAATCCAAGCTGTCATCTGAGAGCTCGTTTTGAGGTGGGTGGCAGCAGGCTCCTCGTGCCAGGAGGCGCTATGTCTGAGAAACGGACCAACGGAGGCGGTGGCAGCCCAGGGGGTTGAGGGAGCCTGAGGGATAGAGGAAAGAACAGGGTTAGATATGCTGCCAAAAAGGGGGATGGGATTTGCACGGAACAAAAGCGCAAAGGAGCAAAATCACACAAACTGTTTCAAAATCGAAGGGTGGGCTGCAGACGGCGAGCTAGGCGCCAGTGGATCTGCCTTGGGACAAGGGAAAACAAAAGGGGCTAGAGCAGGGGACGGGCTAGAACTAAAATTAGTACAACCAGCGGCTCTCGGGACCAGAAACAATGGTTGCAGACAGAGTAGACTAGACTAATAAACATTCAGCAGTAACATTTTGTATAACAAAAATTCCAAGTGTTCAAGTGAATCAACAGTGCAGTTGGGAATCAGCAATAAACTAGTCCCTGAGCTCTGCAGATTCCAGCAGAGAATCAAACAATGCTACAGTGGCGCCGCTAATTTTAGCACTTGGCTTGACTGCTCCCCGAACTCGGCTGAAATTAGGATGTGTTGTTTAAGGGAGGAAAATAACAGGCAGAGTCCCAGAAAACAGCCGCAGGCTGAAAATAAACTTAGGCAGCTAGAATTCAAAGTCTGGAGCCCAGATTTTTGTTGACAGTCCCGGCAAAGCAGTGGAGCCAATCAGGAGGTTCGGCAAGCAGCCAACGAGGGCTAAGTCCCAAAGGAGGCGCTGAAGCTGAAAGAAAAATTCTGGCAAAAACCCAGACGCAGCCCCAGGGAGCCGCTTCTGAAAATCTTGGCCATAAATGAGAGCTTGTTTTTGGGGTGGGTGGTGGCAGGCTCCTCGCGTCAGGAGGTGCTATGTCTTAGAAATGGACCAAAAGAGGCGGTGGCTGCCCAGGGGGCTGAGGGAGCCTGAGAATTTGTTTTTGGGGCGAGTGGTAGCAGGCCCCTTGTGCCGGGAGGCGCTATGTCCGAGAAACGGACCAAAGGAGACGGTGGCAGCCCAGGGGGCTGAGGGAGCAAGACAGCTTGTTTTTGGGGTGGGTGGCGGCAGGCTCCTCAAGCCGGGAGGCGCTATGTCCAAGAAATGGACCAACTCAGGCAGTGGCAGCACAGGGGCTGAGGGAGTCTGAGAGCTTGTTTTCGGGGTAAGTGGCAGCAGGCTCCTCGTGCTGGGAGGCGCCATGTCCGAGAAATGGACCAACTTAGGCAGTGGCAGCCCAGGGGGCTGAGGGAGTCTGAGAGCTTGTTTTCGGGGTGGGTGGCGGCAGGCTCCTCGTGCTGGGAGGCGCAATGTCTGAGAAATGGACCAACGGAGGCGGTGGCAGCCCAGGGGGCTGAGGGAATCTGACAGCTTGTTTTCGGGGTGGGTGGCGGCAGGCTCCTCGCACTGGGAGGCACTATGTCCGAGAAACGGACAAACAGAGGCGGTGGCGGCCCAGCGGGCAGAGGGAATTATCAGCTGAATAACAAAACTTCACAAGCACAGCATCCTTCCAACTGCATTTTCTCCAAGTCAGACACACTTTAAACAACAGAAAGTATTAGGTAACTTACCTTGAAAAGTTAAAGTTTGATTGCCAGCCCAAGACAAGAATACAGGGACTTTAGAAGACATACAACAGAACTGACAATAGCATTTCTGCTAACTTGCGCATGTATGCATCAACTCCCATGATGCCCTGCATGAGTGGGTCATATCATAACCTTTGCAATGGCATCAAACAGGATTTCACACCAGGGGCAGAACAGAGTGAAGCAACTTCATTTACATTTAAACTAGGATAAAACTGGGAGGGGGATAAGAGAGGGAATCACTGTTCATGCCTACAAACTACACAGGTATACAGAGAATAGGTTGAGGGGGCTTTCCTTTTAACTTGGATCTCCCGTTTCCCCAAGGCTGTGTTCTTTTTTTTTTAATTTTGTATTTAGGAGAAAGTTTTGTGTATATGATATAGACAAGACAAAACAGATTTGGATCTAAGAACAATAGCTGCCTTCACATAAAATACATTATGATACCAATACGGCTATAGAAATGATGGTAATGAAATAAATACATGTAATACTCCGGCAAACGAGGGGGCTGAAAGTCCACAGATATGGATAAGTAACATAACCATGAACTAAAGAGGTCATATGGAGTTCAGCCAATGAAGGAACCACATAACACTAACCTGAAAAAAGTCTCTTTTTATAATTCAGGCATGCTATCCTATGTCAGAGAACAGCTATAATTCTATCCATAATATTAAACTGGGTTCAAAAAGGTCTTGGTAATTAGTGTTATAAAATGTGTAGAAAATTTCCTGGGTTTTGACTGGCTAAGAGGTACCATTTGCCATGTCCTTATCAAGAAATATTCTGGCAACTGGTACTACTTATGCAAACGCAGCACACAGTGAAATCAATGCCTGCCACTGTTCTTTGACTGCAGCTCCTCAGGTAGCATCTGACGGAACCATAACAGCTGTACCGGGAGAATGGTGACACCAACAGACAAACTAGAAAAATACCAATCTATCCAAGGTCCTCTCCTTCCTGCACAACCCCTACACTTTCAACGTTTTTACATGTTATTTCCTTATATTCACTGGTGGTTTGTTCATTCACAGCTCTGGCTCTCGCTCCCGTTACTCAATTCTGTGCACAGCACACACAGACCATTTCTGACATCTCTGGTTTCCATTCCTTGCCCCCACCACCCATCCTTTAAACAGGGATTGCAACAACCCAGATATCCCTACTGGAATCTGCCGTATTCCCACAAAACGTGAAAAACATATTTCTACTTCCGCAACTAATGCGTTTTAAGAACCGCAAAGCAGGAAACCGCTCTGTACAGTGGGCGTTAAGGGATACGCTCGCTCCCAGGCAACCCAGCCGGTCAATGTAAATGAAACATGAATTAATGACAGAACAGTAAGAAGAAAAAAAAAAAACTGAAAGGACATACCAAAAAAAACAACTTCGTATGTCTCGGGAAGGGGGTGAAGAAACAGCATCGGACATGCAACTGACAGTGACACATGACAATGAAAGAATTAAAACTCTCAGCGTGAAAGACACCCTGAAATTGCAACAGTTTGTTTCTTTGTGGTGTTTGGGGGGGGGGGGGGAGTGCAGAGACAGACACATATCACTTCCCAGAAATGTTAAAAACGCTATGCAGTTCTTCATTACAAGGGCCTTTTTCCTTCAAATTGAAAAAAAAAAAAACTGAAAGAAAGGGACAAATAAAGCACTGTTTCTTTTTAAATGTGCACTAACTTGTTCATACTGTATTTTGGAAAATCTGTACCCATTTTATAAGCAGAATAAGACACTCTGAGGTGTGGTTTACGGGCACTTCCCAGGTGCTACAGGCACTCGGCACAAGCGACCCATGCCTCATTATGCACCTGGGGCATGCTCTCAGCCCATAAACCACACCTCGTCATGTCTTGTTCTTTACTTAAGCCCCCAAAGCTGTGTTCTAACCCAGAGACCACACTGTCTCCTTGCACCAAAAGGGTTACTCTTTACATGAGACTTTGTACTAAAATACAGAACCAACAAAACTGTATTTTATAGTTTATTAACCCTGGATAGCTCAGCTGATCTTGTTTCCAGTGGGGCCCTACTTCTACACATTTCCACAGACGGATGGACTGGAGCATTTGGATGGACATTAAGTGATTTGCCAAAGATCCCACAGTGAGTACTTAGCTCTAGCAGAGTAGGAACTTGCAATCTGCTATTATTTATTGTCGACGCCTCAGGATTTGCCTACCTCCAGCTGTTACTACCACCATTCCTGTGTCATCTCCCATCATGGATACTGGGTGTCACTGCAAATCTGGAACACCTGTGCTAAACTCTCCATGTGGTAGGACTTGAGGCAGGCAGGGCTCTGCCATGGGGAGGAGGGTAGATTAGATCCTGGTGACTTTGGCACCCCTCGAGCATGTCACAGGTGCCAACCGCTAACTAACACTTTTAGTGGGACTCACCAACCTCCGTAATATTTTTGTGCAACACCAACCTTGAAAGGGGGGCAAACACAACCCAATCACTGGTAGTGCCAATGCTGTCCTCAATCCCAACCACAAGAGGCAATGATGTAGCACCCCCTATCCTAGAGTGTGACAGCACTATATTTCAGTGGGACTCCCAGGTCTCCCACATGGTTGCACAATGTACAATGCCACCCAAACAAACTTCATACTGTATGTTAATACTGTCGCTGAGACCACTCTTACAGTTGTAAGAGTGGCCTCGCACAGATTCTTAGGGTATGAGAAGTGCAAACCAAATGTGAGTGGTTCTGATACCCTAAGGATAAGTGATACCACTCTTACAACCCTAAGAGTGGTCTCGGTGGCTGTATTAACATATTTATTGATCATGGTTAGCGTCACAGAAGAAAAAATTACTCACCTTAGTAATGTTGTTTCTTCTAATGGAGTCTTGCTATATTATAGACATTAGCAGTTTGATCCAGCTCTAGAACTGCCCCGGAGTGAAAAGTTAAACTCATTCCAAAATAGAATTTTGGCACGGAGCAGCTCTATCTGTGTCATTTCAAACTTGAACTGTCAGATCTTTACGAGCCAAACTCACTAAGGTCTGTGGAAGCTGTAACCTACACTAGCCAAATGGTTACCTAAATAATAACAACCATTGATGGTCCCAACACCAAGACTCAAGTCAGGGACCAGAAATACTAACACCATTCTAATAATATGAAAATGGAACATAAGTATAATAAACACACACACGCGTACACATACACACCCCCAAAGTCCCAAAGGGGACAAAATGCTAACAGGACATAAGTAGTGCCCACATAAGTTGCCCGCACCCCACCAAGTAGAGGTTCTGAGAGGGGCAGGGTGGGGGTCTATAATATAGCAAGACTCCACTAGAAGAAACAACATTACTAAGGTGAGTAATTTTTTCTTCAAACAACATGAAGTCTTGCTATATTATAGACATTAGCAGAATACACAGCAGTACCTCCATGGAGGAGGGGCAGAACCTACTTAGGAATAGGCTCTGAAGAACAGCTGTGCTAAACCGAGCATCTCTCCTGGCCTGGACATCCAGGGAGTAATGCTTGGTAAAAGTGTGTACCGTTTTCAAGTAGCAGCCTGGCAAATCTCTAATAAAGGGATATCTCTGGCAGCAGCTAGAGACGAGCTGTACCCTGGTAGAATGATCCCTCAAACCGGGGTGGGGCCTGCCCACTTTCTGATAACAAAATTGGATACAAGAGACAATCCACCTGGCTATTGATCTCTTAGTGGCAGGTTTGCTCTTCCCAACTTCACCATAGGTAAGGAAAAGTTGGAGGGATTCAACCTGTGACCTTTGGTACGCTTCTATATAATAACTAAGAGCTCTTAACATCCAGGCTGTGCAATCTCCTCTCACCCAAGAGGAGTATCAGTGAAAATACTGGAAGGAGATAGATTGATTAAGATGGAAATCTGAAACCACCTTAGGCAAAACTTCCTATTAGTCCTAAGGACTACCTTATCCCTGTGGAAAGAAATAAAGTCAGTCTCCACTGACAAGGCTTGCAATTCACTTATGCGTCTGGCAGAAGTGATAGCCACTAGAAAAACAGTTTTCCAAGTTAGATACTCAAGCTCTGCAGAAGACAGAGGTTCAAAAGGTTGCATTAACTGGGCAATGCAAACATTAAGGTCCCAAGCAGGGGCCGGTTCCCGAAAGGAGGATTAGTATGGAGTAATCCCTTAAAAAACTTGGAAAACACAGGATGAGAGGAAAGAGGAGATGACTTTCCTGCTGACACAAAAGCAGACACAGCTGCCAAATGAACTCTCAGGGTAGCTGGTCTGAGACCCAAGGAATTAAGATGTACCATGTAATCTAACAAAATGGGCAATTCAGCAGATTCTGGGGAAATATTTTTCCAGCACACAAATGGAAAACCTTTTCCATTTAGAACTATAAGTAGCTCCTAGTGGAAGGCTTTCTGAAGCCTTTAGGATCTCAAGAACACCCTGAGAGAGGTGCAAATCAGCAAACTCTAACTCCCTCAAGAGCCAGGCCTTGAGGTTGAGGGATTTGAGGTCCTGATACCAAACCCTTCCCTGGGCACAAGTCAAGTCAGATTGTGATTCCTGGGGAGGCACAGGGGAAGATGGACTGTCAGGAGACAGAAGGAGTGGGTACCAGGGCTGCCTGGCTCAATCCAAGGCAATCAGAATCACCCTGCAAGGCTGAGATCTGATTTTGACTAGTACTTTGAATAAGAGAGGAAAGGGGGGGAAAGCATAGAGGAACTTCCCCTCCCAATCCAGAAGAAGGCATCCAGGGGAACTGAGCCCAACACTGGAGGCCTGCAACAGAACAGAGGAAGTCTGTGATTGTCTGGGGCTGCAAAAGATCTATCTGAGGGATGCCCCACCTGGCAAAAACTATCCCCAGCACTTGAGGATCCAGGGACCATTCGTGATGGCCCTGGGAAATCCTGCTGAGGGCGTCTGCTAGGACATTGTCCTTCCCTGGACGATGAACTGCTATGAGGGAAGTGTTCAGGGAATAGGCCAGAGACCACAACTTCATTGCCTCGGTGCACAAGGCCGAAGACCGAGTGCCCCCCTGTTTGTTGATGTACCACATTGTTGTGGTGTTGTCTGTTCTGACTTGTATCACCTTGTCGTGGACAGATGCAGAAAAAGCTTGAAGAGCTAAAAAGACAGCTCTGAGTTCCAGCAAATTGATGTGGAGCAGAGATTCCTGGGGGACCAAACCACTGAGTGGAAAGGTGGCCCATGTGGAACTCCCAACCCAGAAGGGAAGCATCTGTAGTGAGAGTCAAGTGGTGAGAAGGGAAATGAGGGGACCCCGCCTAAATTGCTCTGATCCTGCCACCACTGGAGAGCTAGGATCAAGGTTCCGAGTCACTGGGACCAACCTGGAAAGGAGGTCTCTTCCTGAGACCAAAAGGTTCTCAAGTGAAACTGAATGTCTCTCATCTGAAAACTGGCTCCCTGCACAACAGCTGTGGATGCAGCCATGTGCCCCAGGAGCTGCAGAAAGTGTCTTGCTGGTCGAGACCTGCAGAGTGAAGGAAGAGGCCAGAGCCACTAAATTCCTTACCCTTTCTGGAAGAAAGGCCCAGGCTAGCTTTGTGTCCAATTCTGCCCCTATAAAGGTGAGTACCTGGACTGGTTCCAGAACCTACTTTGGTAGGTTTAGCAGAAAACCCAGGGAGGTGAGAAGCTGCTGGGTAACCTGCAGGTGAGATTTTACCTGTTCTGGGGACTGGCCTACAATGAGCCAGTCGTCTAGATAGGAAAAACAGCAATCCCTCTGCCCCCTTAAGTGGGCCACTGCCACTGCTAGACACTTTGTGAATACCCTTGGAGCAGAGAGTGGGCCGAAGGGCATTGCTCTGAACTGGTAATGACCTGAGGGCAGTTCGAATCTGAGGTACTTTCTGATGGGATCTTCTGATTAGGACATGGAAATAGGCATCCTTGAGGTCCAGAGAGGCTAGCCAGTCCCTGGCCTTAGGGAAGGTAAAATCATTGCCAGAGTTACCATTTTGAACTTTGGTTTCAAAAGATGCTTGTTCAGATATCTGAGATCTAAAATGGGCCGCCATTCTCCTGTCTTTTGAGGTGAGAAGTATCTGAATACAGACCCTGCCTGATGCAGGAGGAACCCTTTCTGCTGCTCTGAGAGCTAACAGGGATGAGACCTCTGTTTCCAGAGCGAGGGTCTCTGAAGCACTTGCAGGTAGAAAGTCTGCTTCTCAACCTCGAAACTTTTTGAAGCTGAGAACCAGACCCTGGCTTACTACTTCCAGAACCCACTTGTCTGAGGTTAAAGAAGCCCAATTCTGACTGAAGTAAGCCAGCCTGCCCCCCACTGGTACAGGAGAATCGGCCCTGGGCACCCCATCAGGGTGCCTGTTTCGCAGGAGCTTTAGGCTGGGGGGTGGGAGCAGGTCTGAAAACACTTTTTAAACCGAGAAATGAACCGAGCAGAAGGAGAAATCTCCGGAGCGACTGTTCACTGAGGCGGAGTAAAGAATCTGACAGTTCAAGTTTGAAATGACACAGATAGAGCTGCTCTCGTGCCAAAATTCTATTTTGGAATGGTTTTAACCATTTCACTCCGGGGCAGTTCTAGAGCTGGATCAAACTGCTAATGTCTATAATATAGCAAGACTTCATGTTGTTTGAATAAGAGTGCCTCACGCACAAGAAAGGAGTGCTACAATTGGCCAGGTGCGCTCCCTTGACCTATAATTAAAAATGCAAATTCAAACAGCCTCACTTCTACTCACATAAGGAAACATCTAATTATAACACAAGGCAGTATTCAAAAATGACATTTCCTGCTGAAACATATAGACATACAGCACTAAAACATCAGTAAAACTGCAAAAATTATTTTATGTTCTGGATGCAGAAAGAAAGGCACAACTTGGAAATCTCTGCTTCTACTCTGTCAACTTCACTGAAATGCACCTGAGCTAGATCACACGGATTCTAAACGACAGCCCAGATTTCCAGCTCAGACTAACAGATCACATCGGAAGTACAAGAGCCACCATCCAAGCTTCCAGCTCAGACTCACAGATCATATGGGAAATACAGGAAGTACAGTCAAAGCCTCTAGATCAGACTCACAGATCACATGGGAATACAGAAGCAAAAAATATAAATTATTTTTTTTTTTTTTTATTTATTAACATGGATCCTACAGTATAATGAACCTGTGCATTTTTATGTTTAACTGTATGTAATTCCTTATATGAGATCTGACAATTTCGATTATTGCATATGTATTTTTTATTATTACAGTCTGCTGTTTTCTCTGTACGTTCCTACTTGATTTCTTTTTTTTACAATAACCAAATAAAAACGTTAAAACAAAAAAAGAAAGCAAAAAATAACAGTTATGTAAGAATGTACCATAACAATAGATCTTCAAAAGAATCTCTTTCATCAGGCCACACATTTGGAACTATGACTGCGCCGGCACTAGGACCACATGAAAACCTTTGCAAGCAGTCAGCCAGGGGCCGCCCACAATGTCAGATGTCAGCATATACATAAACGTGGGCGGAACCTCCTCTCTTCAGTTCCCTGACAGAGATCATGCTCAGAGGATCTCCATGTAGGGAACCAGGAGAGACCCCAGCACTCCACATACCAGGCAAGACAGAGGGCTGGAAAGATAGTAATGGAGACAGCAGCACAAAAATCCTTTGTGGCAACCCCAAAAGGGTGAAGGATGGTGGGATGTCATGGCTGATGAAAGAGATTCTCTCGATCTACTGCTACGGTAAGTTCTTTTGTAACTGTTCTACCTTCTTTGAGGATATCTCTTTAATCAGGCCACGCCTTTGGAAAAAGTCCCAAGCAGTACCAAAAGCGGATAGTCTGGGTGGTTGGAGTCTAGAGGCTTATAATAAGAGCCTTATAGTACAACTAGGCCAAACTGAGCTCATCTACAAGAGACAATGTCCAGACTGTAGTGCTTAGTGAAGGTGTGGACAGTACTCTATGTGGCAGCTGCACAGATCTCTGCTGTGGAAACATTCCGAAAAACAAGCTACAGAAGTGGCCATGCCCCGTGTGGAATGATAACGAACCACACCAGGAAACTCCTTACCATATTTTCTGTAATAGAACACAATACAATATGCTAACCATTTAGACAAGCACCGTTTAGAAACTGGGGCACCCTCTTTCCCAGGGGCAAACTAAACAAAAAGCTGCAAGGACTTTCTGCAGTCCTTCGTACGGTGTGAATAGTGCCCCGAGTATTCTATGCACATCTAAGGTATACAGCAATGTTTCCCCTGGACTGGCATGCTCTAGTAAATACACTAGCAGGTGAATGGTTTGATTTAACATAAACTCAGACACCACCTTTGGTGGAAAATACAGGTTACTCACCTGTAACAGGAGTTCTAGGAATGGTATATGTTGTTCATCCACACTTATTGACAGGTTCCTTGCCGCTTTAGATCTTGCTGGAAGGTCTTCAAGCAGGCTCCTCCCACCCACCCGGGTGGTAAAACTCTTGGCTCCGCCCCATGATGCCAGATCTAGCCCACTGGAAGCCAGGTTGCGCATCGAAGCCGGGGAGGTCAGGTGGGTTGTGTGGATGAACAACATATGCTATTCTTAGAACTCCTGTTACAGGTGAGTAACCTGTATTTCTAGGGACATGGATATGTTGTTCAATCCACAATTGCTGGCAGACTCCTAGCAGTTCTCCGGGAGGACGGAGGCAAGGCACGCACCTCCTACTTGGGAAATAAGGACTGGAGAACTGAGGTCCCAAAACCAGCATCCCGGCGTGACTGAAGGTTGATGTGGTAGTGGGTAATGAAGGTGTGTGCTGACTTCCAGATAGCAGCCCTGCAGATTTCCTGGATAGGGACATCCCTGGAAGCAGCCACAGAAGCAGTGGTATGGCTGGTAGAATAAGCTCTTATCCCTCTGGGAGGCTCCATGCCCGCCAACTTATAGCAGAGATCTATGCAGGAGGTGACCCACCTGCCTACCGTCCGCTTGGCTGCAGGTCTGCCAGGTGCGGCTTCAGCATAGGTGACAAACAGCTGGCGAACCTCTCCCCAAACTTCAGCCGTCCGCTCCTTATAATAAGAGGCTCTTCTAGGAGTCGAAGTATGGAGCCTCCATTACATTACTCAGAGTGTGATTGGGGTGAACACCGGCAGAGTCAACATCTAGTTAAGGTGAAACTCCGACACCACCTTAGGAAGAATTTCGGGTGGGGGCGCAGGACAACTTTGTCCCTGTGGAAGACCTGATAAGGAGACTCGATGGAAAGCGCCTGGAGCTCTCCCATCCTTCTGGCTGACGTGATAGCCACCAAGAAGGTGGTCTTCCACGACAGGTGGGGGAGATATCGCACCTGTGCATTGGTTCGAATGGCTTGCCCATGAGCTTAGCCAATACCAGCAGTTGATCCCACAGAGGTGGAGGTTCTCGCACTGGAGGGGATATGTGATCAAGGCCTTTGAAAAAGCACCCGACTACCTTTTCCTGCACCACCGACTGCTTTCCGGCCCGCACCCGGTAAGCAGATATGGCTGCCAGGTGCATCAACCGAAGCCCTAGCTGAGAAACGGACCATATGTAGTCCAGAATGCTGGCCAAGGAACAGGAGGAAGGGTCCAACCCCTTATCCTGACACCAAATGGAGAATCTCTTCCATTTGAAGGCATAGCATTTTCTGGTTGACTCCTTACGGGATGCCTCAACAACGTTGAGGACCTCGTTAGAAAGACCCAAGGCCTGGAACTCTGGCCACTCAGGAACCAGGCCATCAGGTGCAGGGATTGAAGGTCCAGGTGGAGTACCTTCCCCTGGTTGACTGAGATCAGGTCCGGGCGGGCTGGAAGCCGCATCGGGAGCATGGAGCTGAGGCTGAGGAGATCTGGATACCAGAACTGGCGGGGCCAGTCTTGGGCTACCAGAATCACCTGCGCCTTGTCCCTCCTTGCCTTGAGAAGCACCTTGTGGATCAAGGGAAATGGGGGAAAGGTATAGAAGAGGCCCGGGGTCCACGGCCTCGAGAAGGCATCCCCCTGCAGCGAGCCCTGCTGAGGGGGGTGCGGGCATGAAACCGCCTCAGCTTCGTATTCTCCCTGGAGGCAAACAGGTCTACCTGAGGTGTGCCCCAGTGGGAGAACAGATCGTGTACTACCTCCAGCAGGCAGGAGGGACCACTCGTGAGATGCAGCACCTATCCGGCTTAGGGCATCGGCCAGAGTGTTGGAGGCTCCCGCCACATGAATGGCTTCGAGATCCACCTCCAGTCTGCTCACGAGAGACCAAGTGTGGAGAGCTTCCTTGCACAGAGGCAAGGAGCGCATCCCGCCCTGGCGGTTTAGATAGTACATGGTCGTGGTGTTGTCCGTCTGGACCTGGACCACTTGACCCCGTACAAATGGAGCGAAGACGGTGAGGGCTAGTCGGACCGCTCAAAGCTCCAGCAGGTTGATGTGGCATCAAGACTCCCGAGAGGACCAGAGGCCGTGCGCTCTGAGTTCCCCAGATGGGCACCCCAACCCATCAGAGAGGCGTCGGTTGTTAGAGTGACCGTCAGCTCTGGGAGGACAAATGGAATACCCTCCTGCAGATGAGCCGGAACGATCCACCACTGGAGAGTGTTCCCCATCTCCTGGGTCACTATCACTGGCTGGTCCAGAGGACTGGAGCGCTGTGACCACTGGCAGGCCAGCCCCCATTGCAGGGACGCATATGCCAGTGGGCCCAACGGACCATGCTGGTGCAGGCCGCCATGAGGCCCAGGAGGCACAGGAAGTCCTGGGCAGGGCGCAATAGCCCAACCAGAAATGATTGGGCAAAGGAGGAAAGAACCTCGGCCCTGTCCGCTGGGAGCCATGCTCTGGCTTGAAGAGAGTCGTGCTCTATCCCGATGAACTGAATCACCTGCGTTGGCACGAGTTCCTATTTGGCCTCGTTGATGAGAAGGCCAATCTGAGAGCAGACCTGAAGGGGGCTGCAATCAGCTAATCGTCCAGGTAAGGGTACACCCGGATCCTTCGGTGCTGCAGGAATGCTGTCACCACTGCCATGCATTTGGTGTAGACCCTGGGAGCTGCAGAGAGAACCGAAGGGCATGGCCCGGAACTCATAAAGGGATCCCTCTGCCCTGAAGCGGAGGAATCGCTGGCGAGACGGATGGATTGGGACGTGAAAGAATGCGTCCTGGAGGTCCAGAGAGCAGAACCACACGCCTCGTTCCAAGTATTGAATGATCTGAGTCAGAGTGACCATCCTGAAGGTGCAAGACCTTAGGAACTTGTTCAGGTCGTGTAGGTCTAGAATGGGGCACCAACCCCCCGTCCGTTTTGGGACCAGGGAGTACCTGGACACAAACCCTGGGTCTGGTGGAGGATCCGCCACCTCCCTGATCACCTCCTTCTGGAGGAGCAGGGCAATGTTGGCTCGATGAGCAGACAGAGAGGCTGCGGACCTCGTAGCCCCCCGTGGTGGGGCGATGGCTCAATAGGGTGGGGACTGCTTGAATTCCAGAGGCAGACCCTTTCCTACCACTTCCAGCACCCAGAGGTCCGTGGTGATATCGGATCAGGCGGAAAAGAAGTGGCGGAGTCGTCCCCACACGGGGGGAACCCGGGGAGGAGTGACAAGGTTGGGGGCAACACCCCTCAACCCGTCACTGAGCACGCTTGGAGGAAGGACCAGCCGAGGAGCCTCCTGGACCTTTCCCTCCAGGCTTCCTGTTGGAGGAAGCAGCAGGCTTGGCTTTGGGGTGCCAAGTGCGAGCCTGCTGGCCATGATGCTGGTGTTGCTGAGCCGGACGTGCCGCAGGGGCTGAAGGCCGAAAGGGCTTGTGCTGCTGCTGGCGGCCTTTGTCCTTCTGGGCAGATGTGACCGAGTCCAAGGTGGCATTGGACTTCTTGATCCTTTGCAAATGACCCTCCACCCCAGGACTGAACAAGTCGGTACCCAAGAAGGAAAAGTCTGCCAGCTTGTGCAGGGTATCTGCCGTAATGGTAGAGATCCGCAGCCAAGCTCTGCAGCGCATGGCAACTGCGGCCGCTACTGACTGGACACACGAGTCAGCGATGTGCAGGGAAGTCTGGAGCTGCTGCTTAGCCACCGCCCTTCCCTGATCCCGCACCTGCTTGACCATCGTCTGAAGGTCAGCCGGGAGATGAGGAATCACCTCATCCAGGGAGCCCAAAAGGGCGTGTGAAAAGTGTGCCATTAGAACGGCCGAGCTGGCCTGACAAAGGCCTAGCGAGGAAGCCGCATAGACTTTCTGCCCAGAGTAGTCCAGTTTCTTGGACTCCTTATCGGGTGGCTTGTCCACATCCCGAGCGTTCCCAGAACGCCGGAAAACACTGTTGGTCACTAGCCCCTCCGCGGAGGGGTGCTCCAAGAAACTGGAGAGTGAACCAGTGGGAACAGCATACTTCCAAGCCATCCTGGCCGAAGGACGGGTTTGAGCTTCATCCCAGTGGACTCTGAGATGAGTAGAAGCATTCCAAGAAACGAGGATGGGCTCTCGCCCACCGACTGACCCCCGGTGCACTCCAAGTCAAGCAGCCTGGAGAACAAGGAGTCATTGTCGTCAGACTCCGAGGAGTCTGCAAACAGCTGCCGAGGGCCTGAGCCACCCTCCACCTGCCAAGGTCGATCGGGAGTGAGGGTGACCGACAACCGATGGGGCAAGCCCTGACCCGACCGAGAATCCTCGGTCAGGGCCCCAGTTTTAGGTTGTGGAGGTGGGGGTTCCACCACAATGGGTGGCGCAGCCGGTTTCAGCCGAACAACCGAGTGCTGGCTTCGGCTCCTCGACTACAACGAGGGGTTGTTTCGGCCACTCCGGTGACAGACACTTAATGGCAGGGGAAGGCGACGGAGTCAGCTTATTCCCAGTCAAAAGGAGCTGCTGCCACATTAGATCCTCGTAGCACCAACGCAATTTGCGCCCGCCTATCCTCCTAAAAGAGCGAGCGAGGATGAGCAGCGCCGCGCTCCACCGGTGCCGAGACCGGACACCACATGCTTCGGCAGGATCGGCTGGACCAGGAAGAAGTCCGAGACTGAGACCTTCGGTGTTTTCCGAGGTGGGTCTGAAAGGGGTGGAAACCCGCTCCTCCCTCGGTTCAGGGACCTTAACCAGGGACTCCGGCACAGGAGGCACAGGCAAGTCCTCGGATTCCACCGGGGTACCGATGAAGAAGGGTTGTCGGCTTCTCCAGTCGACAGCCCATCCGATGGGTTGAGAAAAATCTCGACAGCGTTAACGGGTGTCTCAGCCGGCTGACCTGACGGGGACACCGTTAAGCCAGCGGCCTTAGCCGCAACCTCGACCGAAGTAGAGTGTCGACTATCCGGGGAAGGGGACCTCTCCCGCTCCCACGAACGTCGACAGTGGGACTTACCCTTAAGAGTCCTTCTTTTTGGACCGAGAGGAATGTCCCGAAGGCCCCTCTCCCTTGGTGGAGAGGGATTGACAAAGCTCCTTGAACGAAGCCATGCAGGAGGTGCCCAAGGAGAACGGGATAAATACCGCAACCGATGAAGATGATGCTACGGCCTGGGCCACTTCCTCCTCGAGGGCGATCATCTGCTCGAGCTGTTCAGCCGAGCCTGCAGCCGCAGACACCGCCCAACGGGCCTCCTTTGACTTGACCGGAGGATAACATTTCTCGGGGCACCCAAGTTGCAGTCTGGCAGCGCTATCCTCTAAGACTGTTGCCGAAAAGGACATGCACAAGTCGCAGACCTGCGAATCGTGTTCAAGCCCCAGGCAGTAAACGCACGTGGAGTGTGGATTGGTCCGGGACATCTTCTGCCCACAGGGGCACCGACAAAATCCAAGAGTCGATTTGTCCATCGCAGCCACGAGGGAAGATAAAGACCGAAGTCTTGCAAATTTTAACATTCATTTCGGGTTACCAGAAGAGTTTGGATCCAGGTCTAAAACGCAGAGCGCAAAGGAGGGAACCTGAGCTTCCAAGCGGTAAGGAAGATCTGGCGTCATGAGGCGGAGCCGAGAGTTTTACCACCCGGGTGGGTGGGAGGAGCCAGCCTGAAGACCTTCCGGCAAGATTTAAAGCGGCACGGAACCTGCCAGTAAGTGTGGATTGAACAGCATATCCATGTCCCTAGAACTTAGGATTAGTACGTAAACATACCCTGTCTCTGTGAAAAATCAAATAAGGAGGCTCACACATTAGAACCTGCAGCTCTGAAATCCTTCAAGCAGAAGTGACTACAACTAAGAATAATGCTTTCCAAGGCAGAAAGCGTAGGCCACAAATCGCAGCTAAGCCAAAGTCAGCGTTTCCAAAATAAAATTCAGGACCCAAGCCAAAACTGGATTTCAGATAGGAGGCTTTAAAGTGCCCCCTGACACCATTAGAAAAACTGGAAAAAAATGTTCGCTTCAGACACAATTCAGTTTATACTTCATGTATTTTCTACAATTCTTTCCCTTTTCTTTATTATGGAGAACAATTGTATGAAAGAGGATGACTGTTCCTTAGACTTTATTTGCTCTTTCTGCTTGCCTACACCTGACATCATAATCCCCCCATTTATGGCATCATAATTATCTCCACAGTAACAAGACTATATCATAAACAGAACTGTGATGTCAGGTGCAAGCAAGTAGCCAGAACAGATAGGGCAGCAGACCAGTTTACATGCAAGTAAAGAATTAAGGGTGAAAATTACAGAAAAAAAATTTTTTAAACATAAGCTGAATTGTGTCTAAATATTACAACTTTTCAAAGTTGTCACAACACCGTCAGGTGCTCTTTAAGTGTAAAAAACCTCTCAAGAACATATTATATATATATATATATATATATATATATATATATATACTGTATCTATATCTATATACAGTATATATGTGTGTGTGTGTATATATATATATATATATATATATATATATATATACACACACACACATATACATATATATACACACACACACACAGTGCCTTCAGAAAGTATTCACCCCCCTTAGATTTTGTCACATTTTGTGATGTTGCAAACTCAAATAATACATTTATAAGGGATTTTTTTGTCACGTATCTACACAAATTACTCTATAATGTCAAAGTGGAATGAAACTTTTGGAATTTTTTGTACATGTAATTTAAAATAAAAACCTGAAATGTCTTGAGTTGATAAGCATTCACCCCCTTTCCTATGACACTCCAAATTGAGCTCAGGTGCATCCAATTTCCTTGTGACATCACTCTAAAACTTGAATGGAGTCCACCTGTGGTCAGCTCAAATGGTTGACATGATTTCAGAGGAAATATACTTGTCTATATAAGGTCCCACTGTTGACAGTGCATGTCAGAGCAGAAACTCTGCCATGAAGACCAAGGAGCTGTCCGTAGAACTCTGTGATAGAATTGAGAGGAGGCATAGATCTGGGGAGGGGTATAAAAACATTTCTAGGGTGTTGAAAGTTCCCAGGAACACAGTCAAGTCCAACATTAGGAAATGGAAAGATTACGGAACCACCCAGACTCTTCCTAGAGCAGGCCGTCCTCCCAAACTGAGCAACCGGGAAAGAAGGACCTTGGTCAGGGAAGTGATCAAGAACCCAGTGACCACCCTGACAGAACTACAGAGTTCCATGGCTGAGATGGGAGAACCTGTCCAGAGGACAACAATCTCTGCAGCACTTCACAGATGTAGCCTCTATGGGAGAGTGGCTAGATGGAAGCCACTCCTGAGAAAAGGCCACATAATAGCACACCTGGAGTTTGCAAGAAGGCACGTGGCAGACTCTTGAGACCATGTGGCAAAAGAGTCTCTGGTCTGAAGAAACAAAAATTGAACTCTTAGGCCTGAATGCAAAGCGCTATGCCTGGCGCAAACTGAACACAGCTCATCACCCGTGTAACACCATCCCTACCATGAAGCATGGTGGTGGCACATCATGTTATGGGGATGCTTTTCAGCGGCAGGGACTGGGGCACACGTCAGGATAGAGGGAACAATGAATGGAGCCAAATACAGGCACATCCTTGAGGAGAACCTGCATCAGTCTGCAATAGACCTTGGACTGGGGTGAAGATTTACGTTCCAATAGGACAACGACCCCAAGCATACAGCCAAGCAACACTGGAGTGGCTTCAGAACAGAAAGGTGAATGTCCTTGGCGGTAATAAAGCCCAGACTTGAATCCCTGAGAATCTGTGGAAAGACTTAAGATTGCGGTTCTGACCTCCCCATCAACTTGACAGAGCTTGAGCAAATCTGCAGGAAGAATGGGCGAAAATCCCCAAATCCAGATGTGCAAAGCTGATACAGACATACCCAAGAAGACTCAAAGCTGTAATTGCTGCCAAAGGTGCTTCTACAAAGTACTGACTCGGGGGGGTGGATATTTAAGTAAACAAGATATTTCAGTTTTTAATGTTTCATAAATTTTTGTTACACAATACAAATATTTTTGCCCCTTTAAATTGTTGAGTATGCTGTGTGAATCAAGGGGGAAAAAATCATTTCAATGCATTAAGAATTCTGGTAGTAACACAACAAAATGTGACAAAATCCAAGGGGGGTGAATACTTTCTGAAGGCACTGTATATAGATATATAGATATGGGCTACCTCCAGCTAAGCAACCATATGGCCATATGGAAACTGACACAGCAGCCAAGTGCACTTTGAAGGAGGAATACTGCATGTCTGAATCCGATAAGGACAGCAGGTTATTCTAGAAACTGACTGACTAGACGGTAAAAAAAAAAAAAAAAAAAAAAGATCCAGGTTAATGGAATTGGCCCATAAAGCAAATCGCTTCCATTTCATGGAGTAAGTTATGTCTGGTGGATGGTTTACTGGCAGCCACCAGGACATCAGCCACTTTCTGTGTTATCCCAAAGCAAGCTCAAGCTACAGATATGTCTTCAGGAGCCAAGCATGCAGAGGTAGGGACTTCAAATCTGGGTGAACAAGGGTTACCTGTTCCTGTAACAATAAACACCTGCACAGGAGCAAATGTACAGGGGGCTCCCGCTGCTGCAGCAGGGGATATCAGATCTGCTGAAGCCATAAGGGAGCAGGGGTATTACAGCTGCCCCCTCCATCTTCAGCTTGAGTAAGACTCTGAATCAGCAGGAAGAAAGGGAAGAAATACAGAAACTTCCCTTTCCAAGAGAGGGACAACATGTCTTGCCAAAAAACTCTGGGTCCTGGAGCGAGCAAGCAGTAACAGCAGTTTTGCATTGTGTGGGGACATAAAAAGGTCCAACTCTGGATGACCCCATCTTTCAAACAGGTCGTCGACCACTGGGGTCAGCAGTTCCTACTCATGCACCCTGAACTGTGACCTGCTCAGCCTGTCTGCCAAGATGTTTTGGATGCCTGGAACATGTATTGCTGATAGTTCTAGACTGTCTTTCAGAGCCCAATACCAAACTCTCATTGCTTCCAGACACAGCGGGTGAGAAGGAGTCCTCCCTTGTTTGTTGGCATAATGCATCACACTGACACTGTCAATCTATATTAACAAAGGACCTGGGGACAAGTGGTTCTGGAAGGCCTGGAGTCCATACAGGACCGCTCTCATTTCCAGAACACTTATGAGCAAAGCACACTCCATCTCGTTCCACATTGCTTGTATCTGAAGAGGTCCAAGGTGGGTTCCCCATCTGGATCCTGAAACATCCGTGGTGAGGATCTGATGTGGGATAGGAATCAGAACTGGGACACCCTTGAGCAGGTTGCCACATGCCATCCACAACCTGATCACTTTGCACAAAGGAAATGTGACTACAACCCTTTGCCTAGATCATCTGACAGCTGGGCCCACTGGACTCTGAGGGTCCACTGGAGGATCCGTATTTACAGCTTGGCCTGTGGCACTGTAACAATGGCAGCCACCACGAGTCCCAGAATGTATAAAAATGTCCCTGCTGAGACATAACAGCTGTCATGTACCAACAGTGCTTCGACAATCAGGCAGTCTGTCCTGTCCAGAGACTGAAATGCTGAACTTTGGACTGTGTCCAAAACTGCCCCTATGTACTGCAGTCATTCGCAGGGTGTCAGTACAGACTTTGGTATGTTGACTGTCACCCCCAGATCATCAAACAGTAGCAACTGGTCCCTGGAGTCGGCCTTTAATAGCCAGTCATCCAGATAAAGAAAAAAATACAAGCCTTCCCTGCGAAGGGCTGTGTCCACCACTGCCAAGCAATTGGTAAAGACTTGTGGTGCAGAGGACAAGCCAAAGGGCAATACTCTGAATTGGTAATGTTCCCCCTAAAACAGGAACCTCAGATATTTTAAGTGAAGTTTCTGGATTTTGATATGGAGGTTCACATCCTTCATATCAAGGCAGCAAAGCCAATCCCCTGTCTGCAACAGGGAAAGAAGATCCTGCAGAAAGACCATCCCAACTTCTTGTATTCTATGAAAAAGTTCAGGTTCCTTAGATCCGGAATGGGCCTCAGATTGCCTGTCCAATTTGGGATATAGTACCTGGAATAAAAACCTTTGCACCTCTGTTCTGGAGGGATAGGTTCTATGGCCCATTTATGAAGCAGAGTCTGCATTTCCTCTAGCAACAGGGGCTTGTGTCCTGGTGGGTATGTTGTCACAACTTGTGGATGATCTGGAGGGTTGTCCAGAAGTTCCAGAGCATGACCTTCCTCCATCATCTCCAGAACCCATTCATCTGTCACCGCCCTCCACTGATCCAAATGGAGGGAAAGGCGATCCAAACAACCACCCCTGGAGGTAAGGTGACTGGGGGGGCGTATAAGGAGTCATGCTGTGCCAGAGGGTGCAGAGCCACTGGCTCCACTACCTCTAGGTGCCTTTGTATGAGCACCTGGGGTGATGACGTGGACTGGCAAGGCCCCTGAACCTTTGCCCTGTCCCTGCTATTTGTAGGTCTGGCACTGTCCTCTGGCAGCAGATGGGTGAAAGGGAGCCCTGGTACTGTCCTTGCTTTGGGTATGGTACAGGGAGTGTGCCTATTTTGGGGTCTTGCCAGAGTCTTGGATATTTTTCAAAGCTTCTTGCACATCATGGTCAAACAGTTTCTGACCTCTAAATGGGGAACTGAAACTGTTTGCTGCACATCAGTGACAAACCCTGCTAATCTGAGCCAAGAGTATTGCCTGAGACAAATGCCAGTAGCTGCAGCCCTGACAGAGGCATCAGAAACATATGCTGTGTGGAGCAAATGTTTCCCAGTATCTGCACTTGCAGAACCCCTAGGCAAGGCCTGCACAACAGCCTCAGCTTTTCTCCATGAGGTGTTCTGATACTGGTCACCAACAAGCCCACTGGGGCTTGAGACCCTGAGCCCGCTCCCAGTGTGGCTCAACCAGGACTTGCTGCTTTGACCGCCGCTCCTCTGAGGCTCCCCCCTCATGGGGCAGGAGTGCTACACTCCAAGGACTCACCCTGGACCAAGGACCGCAAGCCCGGCTGCATTTTGGAGCAGCGGGCGGCAAAGCCGTAAAAGGCAGCAAGGTCACCAACAAGCCCACCGGGGCTTCAGACCCTGAGCCCGCTCCCGGCGCGGCTCGACCAGGACTTGCTGCTTTGACCGCCACTCTCCTGAGGCTTCCCCCTTGTTGGGTAGGAGCGCTACACCCCAGGGACTCTCCTTGGACCAAGGACCGCGAGTCCGGCTGCATTATGGAGCAGTGGGCGGCAAAGTCACCGACAAGCCCACCGGGGCTTCAGACCCTGAGCCCGCTCTCGGCGTGGCTCGACCACTACTTGCTGCTTCGACTGCTGCTCTCCTGAGGCTTCCCTCTCATGGGGCAGGAGCACTACACCCCAAGGACTCTTCCTGGACCAAGAACTGCGAGCCCAGCTGCATTTTGGAGCAGCAGCCGGCAAAGCCATTAAAAGGCAGCAAGATCACCAACAAGCCCACCAGGGCTTCAGAGCCTGAGCCTGCTCCCGGTGTGGCTCGACCAGGACTTGCTGCTTTGACCGCTGCTCCTCTGAAGCTTCCCCCTCGTGGGGCAGGAGTGCTACACCCCAAGGACTCTCCCTGGACCAAGGACCATGAGCCCAGCTGCATTTTGGAGCAGCGGGCGGCAAAGCCGTAAAAGGCAGCAAGGTCACCAACAAGCCCACCGGGGCTTCAGACCCTGAGCCCACTCCCGGCGCAGCTTGGTCAGGACTTGCTGCTTCGACTGCTGCTCCCCTGAGGCTTTCTCCTCACGGGGCAGGAGCGCTACACCCCAAGGACTCTCCCTGGACCAAGGACTGCGAGCCTGGCTGCATTTTGGAGCAGCGGGCGGCAAAGCCATAAAAGGCAGCAAGGTACGTCTTCTCAGCTCCTAGCGCTCCGTTGGAAATTTCGGAAGTAGGTGCCATGTATCCGACTGGCTGTCCTTGTACTGCTCTGGCTTTCTGATTGGTGTGCCTTTCCACATTGCTTTTCTTCAGGGGATCTCGTGCCGCTTAGGCAGTTACATGGGTCTGTGAGCCGAAATTGATTGGAAGCACGCCTTTTTTACTATCTGGACTGACTCATGCCTAAAATAGCTGTTTCACTTAATTTTTGTAAGCGCTCCCTCTGGGGCCTAGTCTGCTATAGTTAGAGTTTACTGGAGTAAGTGATTACAGTAGCTACTTTCTCGCCCGCCCGCCCCAACCTCACCCACCTTGGGCGGACACTTGATTATATAAGATTTTTTGGTCTGTCATATGCCTAAGTACCCAAAATCCCACTGGCTCCTTATACTATACTGCCACTAGGGGGCAAACAATTGTACTTCCAGGAATCCGCCTGTTACAAATCTTGCTCTGACTACTTAGCCTTGCTAACTTTGTGTTTCTGGACCAGTGGTATCCCTATCAACCGAGTCTACTCCCCTTTTGCCTGCTAGAAAAATCCTCTCTAGGCAATTTTGTTTGGTGCTCCGGCGGTATCTGATTATACTGCGACCTAGTGCTAGCCTTAGCTTCCTCATACCACTGTTAATAGGACTCTCCTCTAATCACTTGATCTCTTTGAGACCTTCACATTTAAACACTGTCTCTCTGCCCATCTGCAATGTGATATGCTAGTCTACGAACTAGGTCTCTCCTTTGTCCCAAAACGTACCCCGACCTAAAATCATGGTTAAATACCGCATGGGAGGAATAACCCTCATCCTCTTAGCTCTACTCAGTATGAATATATCGTCACTCCTGATCCCCTGTGACCAGCTTAGCATGGTGTCTGATACCCGGGACTTTCGCTTCTCCAACCTAATTGTTACCAAACACTGGCCAGTAGGCTCCTAGCAATTTATCCTGTGTCCAAAGGGATGTACTTATTATATGCTTCTAGGCCTTGATAAGTGGAGTAGGAGGGTTGTCCACATTCAAATCTTTCACTCGGTCAGGCTCTGTTTCTTAGCCTTTCTTATACTCCTTCTGGCAGGTGATGTTGAGCTCAATCCTGGTCCCCCTACTCACTTTTCTGTGGAAGACTTATCTGGCCTATCTAGTAAAGGGCTCTTGGTTTCTCACATGAATATTAGGAGTCTAACATACCACAAGGATGAACTTGAGGCATGGCCGAAAGAATATAACCCAGACATCCTTTGCCTCTCTGAAACGTGGCTAAAACCCAGTATACCTGACACTCTCTGCTCAATAGCCAACTATTCCCTGATCCGTAGGGATAGGTCAATAACCAAACGTGGTGGTGGTGTGGCCATCTATCACAAAGATCACCTCAACCTAACAGCTGTCCGCAACCAGGCCTCTCCCACGTTATGTGAACACTTACATGTCACTGTTACAATAGGTGTAAAGAAACTCCATATCATCTGTGCTTATAACACCCCCTCTGGTGGCTTGGCTGGGTTTCAGGACCTACTCGACACAACATTTTCTTATGTCAATCAAAATGAGGTTATAATCCTAGGGGACATTAACCTAAATTGGCTGGGTCCTACTCATAGCTCCTTGGTACTTGTGGCTAGCAGCTATAACCTACAACAGATGATAACTGAGCCGACTAGGACACCTAGTCTAACTAGAACAGGTACCCTTACAAACTGGGTACTTACAAACCGGCCTGAGCATGTGACCTCAACTGGAATCCTTGTGGATGCTATAACTGACCATGCTCCAGTGTTCTGCCTGTGGGTCTCTGGTGCCCCATCTCCACCACCTCGTTACGTTACCTTCACGAATTCTGGACAATTGGACGAAAAGGCGTTCCTTCAAGACATATCATGTGTAGATTGGACTGATATCTATCTCTCAAGCAGTGCTGAAGAGGCTCTACACATCTTTCTCAACAAATTTACTGCTATTCAGTCTTGGCATGCCCCTAAGATCACCATGAGAGTCAGAGTTAAACCAACTAGATGGCTACACAACGACCTCCTAACTGAGCTACGTGAGAGGGACAAACTACGGAAGCGCTTTAAACAAACTGGGCAGCTGGCTGACTTTAACACCTATAGGGCTCGCAGAAATCTCTGCAAAGGGAAAACAAGATTAGCCAAAAGTAAGTACTGCCAGGACCTGCTTGTGAGCTTGGCGTCTGACTCCAGGAAATTCTGGGCTCATATCAAGACCTTTCTGGGATCCTCCCAGTCCTACATCCCAAAGGATATGATACTAAATGGGGCTCACTATAATGACCCGAAGACTACAGCAAATGCTTTAAACCAAATGTTCTCAGATCTGTCCCTGTATACCTCCGCTTTCCCACTGCAGGCCTCTCACCCTCAGTCCAGAGGGTTACACAGGACACCTGGCTCCTCTACATCCCCCCAAATATCTCTGCATACCCCACCTTTCTACTTTAAGGCTATAACTGCGCAAGAGGTCTTTAAACTCCTTACATCTGTAGCTGACAATACTAGTGTGGGGTCGGACCTCCTTGAACCTTGCTTGCTCAGACTTGCTGCTGCCTATATAGCTTGTCCATTGGCGAAAATACATACATTATCCCTGTCTAGTGGCACTGTTCCGGTCCTTTGGAAAACGGCTCGAATAACTCCTGTCTTTAAAAAAGGGGACAAAAAAGATATCAACAATTACCGACCTATAGCTATTCTCTCAGCCTTTTCCAAATTACTTGAGAAGGTTGTCGCCACCCAAACACTAGACTTCCTTTCAAAATGGGGTATTCTCTCCGATGTTCAGCATGGCTTCCGGAAAAATCATAGCAAGTCCACTGCGCTGCTAAAACTTACCTCAGATATACTCTCAAACATGGATTCTGGTAGACTTACTGGTGCTGTTTTCATAGACCTTACTAAGGCCTTTGACCTTGTGGACCACCCCCTACTTCTATCCTACCCGTACAGCTTGGATTTCTCCACTCCGGTTTTACACTGGTTTAGCAGTTATTTATCCGACAGGTCACAAGCAGTTAAATTCAACTCAGCTATATCTGAGGTTGCATCAATAAATGTGGGTGTGCCTAAAGGCTCCATCCTGGGGCCTCTCCTCTTCTCTCTCTTTGTAAATAATGTCCCTAGTGCACTGCAAAGCTGCTCATCTTTCTTGTACGCAGATGATTTTATTTATACCAGTGATAACAAAGTGGAGAATTTAAACTCTGCCCTCTCAACTGATTTCAAAAATGTCCAGAACTGGCTCTATGAGCATAAACTGGTTCTAAATGCTAAGAAGATGAAGGTCATGCTTCTAGGCTCAGCCCCTAAACTCCGAAACTGTCCTTCCTCCCTTATGGTACATGACATAGAAGGTACTAAACTCGAAACTGTCACATCTTTTAATTATCTTGGGGTCTTGCTCGATCAATCCCTTGATCTTAGCCTGTACATTCAATCCACCTGCAAGACAGTAAACTGCAAACTGGGTGCCGCGTACAAGTCTGGTTACATGCTAACGCCATCTGCTAAGCAGGCCACTGCCAGAGGAATACTACTACATTCCCTAACCTATTGTGCCCCCATCCTTGCTGGTGCTCAGAAAACCGCCCTCCAGAAATGGGATGTCTTATACAATAACATATGTCGATATGCGTCCTCCTCCTCATGACTAAAGCACCACTGTTAGCTTTATGACGACCTGGGATGGCTCTCTCCTTCTGCATCAAGGCAATATTATCTTGGCTCCTTTACTGACTCTATTGTTAGGCTCAAAACCCCCAAATCTCTGGCAGAGCTGCTAATTCCTCATACAGTCTCTCACGGACTGAGGTCTGCTGACAAATCTCTACTCAATGTTTCCAGATGCTATACCAGGGAAGGCACTGGGGCTTTCAAGTATGTGGCTCCTCAGTTTTGGAATACACTTCCCCTAGAACTCAAATTGGCTGGGTCCCATCAGTGCTTTAATAATGAACTTCATCGTTATCTATCGCATGCTGACCCCTGCACTTGTTTTGATCCGACCTGATCGTTTTGCATACTTGTCGGTAGGAAGAAGTAGGCTGCTGGTTAACTAGGATCTGCAGCTTATCCATCAGGTAGGGAAATGGGCAGACTGGGTGGGCCAAGCGGTCCTTATCTGCCGTCAAATTCTATGTTTCTATGTCTACCCCAATGCCCTCTTATCCTTTTCCTATCTCTGCATGTGTCCTGACCTCTTTTCCTAAGTCTTGTAGGCTTACCTGCCTAGTAAGACCTTTCCTTCTCCCCATAACCCTCTCCCCCCTCCTGTGTCTCCACACTAGCTCCTTTCAGCCACTCTCCCTCTGTCCTGCCTTTTTCTTGCCTGGCCTTCTACCTTTTCACCTTTCCTCCTGTATATATCCTCCCTGACTCCTGTTACTCTATGCTACTCTACATTCCTTGCCTTAACTTCTTCACCATATGCTACCATACTGTCTCCTTCCTGCCCTCCTCCTCTTTTTATCCTATAGTTTTTATTGCAGAGTTAGATCTGACAACCATTTTTCTCCTATTACTGTGTTTTGCTTGTATTATCTTATGTTTTATCCGTACATTTGCTACTTGTTCTGCTTCTTGCTTATTACTGCTTACTGTTATGTTTCAGTTCCCCAATATTTTTACCATTTGTAACATTTTTCACTGCTTGAGAACTGTAATGCTGCCCTCTCCTTCTGTTATGTTGTATTTTCCTTTACGGTTCTTGCATCTATGTACATTGCTCTCTTCTTTGAAAAGTTTATGTGTTTGCTCCTTACCTTGTTGAAATGTACTTGTTCATTATTTAGTACTCTCCCGGGTCGTGCCTGAAAATAGTTATTATGTTGGCTACTGCACTTACCCGGTAAACAAAAACTAAATAAATAAATTTTATATGTGCCAGGTAATTAGCAATACGCAGGCCCAAGGAGGCAGAGGCATATGTGCACTTGCCCAGGACATCTAATCTCCTGGATTCTCTGTCTGGAGGAAGGGAACTCAGGTGCCTAGGTACCTTGGACCCAACATTGGCAGCTGTGATAACCACCGAGTCAGTCTCAGGCTGGTAAGCATAAAAGGACTTTTCAGAAGGTGCAGAATACATTCCGTCTGCCCTTCTGAGCACAGCTAGTACATAGATACATAGATACATAGACAGTGTCGGCAGATAAGGGCCTATGGCCCACCTAGTCTGCCCATTTGAGCTTGTAAGTTCAGTTTGTTTTCCTAGAAGTCTATTTCCCCTTACCCCTGACCTCTAGAATTCCTTTATGTCTAGCCCATGCATTCTTAAATCCCGTGATTGTTTCAGCCCCCACCACTTCCTCTGGCAGGGTGTTCCACTTGTCCACCACCCGTTCAGTGAAGAAATTCTTTCTCATGTTTCCTCTGAATCGTCCTACAGTGTTTAGCCTATACCAGGCTGCATAAGTGGCATCCTCCAAGGCTGGAAACAGGGGGGGGAAATCACAGCGGAGGGAGATTGTGGCACCTCCAGAAACTCCAGCATGTTCTTTTTGGTAGAGTCCTGCTCCTCTAAGGTAAAGCCCATGACAGCTTGCATTTGCTACATCATGTTAACAAATGAGGGATCCTCTGGAGGTGATCTTGGTGTATTTACAACAGAGTCCCCTACTACAGGAGGAGACTGTAGAGCTGGTACCCTGTCCATAGTGGTGCTCAGCATAGTCTTCCTCACCCTCCTATCCTCCTACATCATGAGATCAGTATTGTATTCATAGTCATCATCTCTATCATGATGGGAATAAGAGACTGCGACGGCTAAGGAGGTCTATTGTGTAAAGGAGCAACTTTCGGTGTCAATGGGATTAGTTGTTGTAGTCCCCATTGACGGGCTCCCTAGAACACAGGGGCCAGGCAATAGACATCATGTCATGTCTGAAAATGTAAAAAAAAATCTGCCTGAGCATCTGTGCCACTTTGGTTGGTAGGCGCAAATCAAGTGGTTGACGTTGGAGGTTGGATCTCCATCTATGATGGTGACATACTGGATGTAACAGGCCCAGTAGCACCCATGCCAAGCCCCAACCTTGGTGTCTGGCCAATGGCTGGGGGAGGGGGGGAAGTCAACATTGCCACCAGAACAGTTGACGTTAAAGCAGAGGTCTTACCTGCAGGCCACAGGGGCGGCCTGGATCTGGCTGGGGAGGCCTTGTCCCGGTGCTTGTGTTTGTCTGCAGTTAAAGATTTTCATTATTATAAAAAAAAAAAAGGAGCACTCAAATAATATACATACACCCTTGGGTACACCGCAACATTTAGTGACCTTTGGGAAAGACGGAAGCATTGGGCATCACAGCTTGTACAATAACGTCACCATGAACAATCAAGCAATGCCCTGAAGGGAGGGGAGCCTCCTGAAGCAAAATATATCTTTATCTGCTGGTAACATATATAAATCCTATCTCACCCCATTCCATGTTGTTAGCGACATCAGCTGCGTCCTTTGCTGGCACTGGGTGGGGGGACCTACAGCGGTATACCCCCATCTTATACCCACAGCCTCCGTTACATGCAGGACCTGTGTATTCCCACATGGAATTCTAACATGTCTTATGCAAATTCCTTTTACTAAACCTAAACACACTACATAACTCAACTATATACAGTAGACAATCACCTTGAGGATGAGCCTGTATATGTTCTCTGTTAAAGTGTTGGGGGGAGTATATGGGGGGTCAGGAGCACGGGGTGGGGGGAACCAAAAGAAAGAGAGAGGAACCCTCGTGGGTATCAGCCTGGGTCCATATCTGACTTATGGCAATATGCAGAGTCCAGGAAGGACCGTCAACAGCTGGAATACTCAGCCAGGATGCCGGCAGCAAAACTGGATAATCTCTCAAAGGTGGCCACCTGTGCCAGGGAGAGAAGAAGCTCAGAGAAAGTAGGACTGTCCAGTGTATGCCATCTCATAAGTATCAGTCTCTTAGCAGCCGCCCCCACCCCCGTGGCCCATCTTGCTCCTAGGTTGTTTTTAGGAAGACAGGAGCGTTCGCAGCCAAGCAGGGAAGGATCAGGGAGCACTACAGGGTGGATCACTTGACACATGGTTCTCGCCTCTGTCCAGAAGGAGTGGAGCTGAGGGCAGTTCCAAAGGACATGGTACAAGTGGGCACCTTGCTGATCACAATGCCAGCACTTGTCGTTATCCGTAAGACCAAGGTGCTGCAGCTTGGCCGGAGGGTAGTACCAGCTCAGCAGTGTCTTATTCATAATGAGATGGGTGTGACCATCCATGCAGGCCTTATGTATGCTCACCTAGCTATGTGCCCATTGCTGTTCTGAGATGGGGGAGCCTAAGTCATCCTCCCACTGGGATCGAGCAGATTGCGTAGGGTCCAGGGGAACATTTCTAATGGCTGCATAGACATAACTTGCCCTACTCTTGGGAAGGCCCAGCCAGATACCTAGAGGGTGGAGGATGGGGGTTAGCTCAGTAGCATAAGGGGCACCTAGGAGGTGAGTGATGGCATCCCTTTGGAGATACCTCCAAAAATGGCCCGCGGGGAGGGGAAATCTGGTACGAAAGTTCTCGAAGGACTCCAAAGCATTGGATCCCGGAATCAACAGGTCCCAGACTAGGATAATGCCCTGGGCCTCCCATGACTGCCAGTGGATGTGCTCCCTTCCCACCGTTAGGGCTGGGTTCCTCCATAGTGGCATGACTTTCCAATGGGTAGGAGTATGACTGAGTATAGAATGAATCTTTAACCAGTATTTGGACGAAATGACCGAGAGGGAGGTAGCATAAGGGGGTTGATCTTCTTATGATAAAGTAGTGTTGCTGGATGAGCGGACCCCATGCAAGCAGCTTCTAAAAGGAGCCAGGTTGGAGAAGCATGACCCACAGGATCAAACCAACTAACCACTTGGGGCACAATAAAGGCCATACGGTACCCTTGGAAGAAGGGGAGCCCCCATCCACCTCTGCAACAGTGTTGTCTAAGCTTTAACCTACTGAATCTGGGTGGGCGTCCTTCCCAAACAAATTTCCCAACCAGAGTGTCTACCTTCTGGAACCATTGGGGGGGCGGGGAGAGATGTGCACTGACAGATGTGCCAGGATGTAGAGGAAATGTGGGGAAGCTATTACCTTTATAGAGTCTATTTTTCCGGCCAAGGACAACTTTGGTGCCCTCCATCTAGCCATATACTTCCTGAGGGACTCCAGCAGGCTCTGGAAGTTCAGTAAAATCATCTTGGATAGGCTGGGGTGAATTATAATGCCCAAATACTTAATACCATTCAGTGATCATTTAAGCCCCTGCGCCGCGACAGGGTGTTCTGCAGTCACCCGATTTAGGGGAAGAAACTCCATCTTAGACTGGTTAACTCGGGAGGCCAGAGACCTTCGAGAAGTCTGTTATGGTGTCCAGGACTGTCTGAACCACCTGGGGTGTGTAAGCCATGCTTATTAACAAGCCATCCGCATACAGGAAGGTTTTAATTGTGTGCCCCTTCCCCCCCAACTGAATTCCTGGGATGTTTCGAGATTCTCTGATAGCTATGGCCAGAGGCTCTGTGGACAGAACAAAAAGTAGCGGGAAGAGGGGACATCCCTGCCAAGTGCCCTTCTGTAGGCCGAATGAGGCAGACATTGTCTTATTGGTCAAAACAGAGGCAGAGGGGGAGTCATATAGGAGTTTCACCCATGAGATGAAACCGGGACCTATGCCCACTTGGGACAAGGTGTATATCAAAAAGGGCCATTGGACCGAATCAAAGGCTTTCTCGAAGTCAACTGTGAAGGCTGCTGAGGGGGCTTTGGAGGACCTGGTTTTGTGCATAAGAGTGATGAGGGTTCTGTGATGGTCAGACTCCAGTCAACTTTTAACAAAGCCTGCCTGTGCAGGATGAATCAAGCCTGGTAGAAGCAGTTCCAGTTGGCCCGCCAGCACTTTCGTCAGTATCTTAGCATCCACATTTATGAGGGGAATGGGACGACAGCTTCCTGGCGACAGTGGGTTTTTATCTTTTTTGGGAGCACCGTAATGATCGCGTCTCTCAAGAGAGTGGGAGTATGCCTTATCCAGAGTCCACAAGCGTCGTCATCAGATATTTGGCAAGATGCACTCCCTTTAACCCTATACAGGTCAATTGGTAGGCCATCCTCCCTGGAGCCTTGTGGGGTTCATGGCATGGATGGCACCTTCTATCTCATCTATGATAACTGGTGCCTCCAGCACTTGGGCTGCCTTGTTCTGCGATCCCAGGTATAGGGAGCTTGGCCAGGTAAGCTTCAGTTTCACTGGGGATGGAGGAGTGGGGGGTGGGAGTACAGTTTTTCATAGAACTGCGCTATGATCGTGCTGATCCCCATCTGGGTGTGACATTTATTGCCCTTGGTGTCTGTGAGGGCATGAATGGTTCTGGCTGCTTGCCGACTTCTAAGTCGGTAGGTCAGCAATTTGCTGGTCTTTTCCCCACCCTCCCAAAAGGCATGGCGGAACCAGTTTAGGTTCAGTTCTGCCTGCCGGGTCAAGTGCATGTTCAGCTGGATTCTGGTGCTGGCTAGCTGAGCAAGCAAATCCCTTGGGGGTGGCAGGACCACATTTCTTGTATTGGGCCTCTAGGAGGGCTAGTTGTTTTTCCAGGTCTTGCTGTTCAGCCTCCCTCCTGTGCCATCTTGCCACAGTGAAGGCAATAATCCGACCCCGAATGGTGGCAATAAAGGCCTCCCATAGTGTGGAGTCGGAAACCTCCCCATTATCATTGTTTTGCCAGTACTCATCCACTTCCGGGCCCAACCAGTCCTGAAACTGTATGTCATCCAATAAGAGAGTGTCTGGCCTCCAGCTGTTGGGTTGAGTCTGTTCTATCCCCCGATCTAGTGCCAGCTCCAAAGGAGCATGGTCCAATATGATAATGGGGTATGACTGAATGTTGGAGACATCCCCACAGGCCGAGCTGGACACCAGCCAAAAGTCAATTCTGCAAGAGGAGCCGTGAGTTTGTGTAAAACACGTTAAGTCTCGCACCCCCAGGTGTTTCGTTCTGTAGGCCTCCAACAGATCGTATTTCTCCATGAGGCGGAGGATGGCTTTTGCAGCCTGTTTATGTGGTTCTGGGCACCCATTGTTTCTATCTATAGGGGTGTTCAGGGTAAGATTAAAGTCCCCCCCCCCCACATTATCACTGGGACCCTGCTCGGATTAAAGTCTGTGAGCCAGTGGTTGAGATCATGGAAAAAGTGTGGGCAATCCTGGTTAGGGGCATACAGGTTTACCAGAATAAGTGGACCCTCTGTGGTAGTGACTTCTGCCATGATCCACCTGCCCTCTGTATCGGCTTTGTGGCGTGCTACCTTCCAGCCCAGAGTTTTGTGGATGAGTATTGACACCCCCTTTTATGGGGGGGTGCGGAACTGTGGATCCCTACACCCACCCAGCCCCAACACAATTTCTTGCCTTTACCTGTGGAGAGTTTAGTTTCTTGAAGCAATGCTATTTGGGGGCTCAATTTTTTTAAATGCAGCAGAACTTTTTTTTCGTTTGATAGAAAAATTGAGCCTCCTAACATTCCAAGATACCAGTTTAGTCTACATCAGGGGGGAAGTCTGACTATGGACTGCATAAAGTGAGGTGGGACTCTCCAACCTGTAACCCTCCACCACTGGGGGCTGGATCCCCCAAGAACACATAGATTGTCTTTACACACACAAACTCCATACATATCAGCATTAACTGTAGCCAGATAAGAAGCCCCAACAAAGGACAGAGCAAAGTGGTATGTGGTCTGGTTTACCCCCCATGCTGAGTAGCCCTGTCTCCCCGAGGCCCATATCTAGGGATCATGAACTCAGGAAGGGATGGAACACCCAGAACTAAAATCCAACCAAACAACGTCATTGTCAAGAATAAGACACCTCACCTCACCCTCCCTTCCCTCCCAGAATCCCATGTTTGTGACCAGCGTCCGCATACACTATCGGCTGATCAGCAGCCCAGATAAATGCAGGGGGGGGTTGCTGGGGGTGGACTTCCTGGTCAGGGCACGAAAACTCCTGTCTTCTGATGAACTACTTTTGTGGCCCCGATCACGACGTGCCTAGAGCCATTCTGCAGCTTCTCAAACCTCAGTCTTGAAGTTGCTCAGGTGTAACCTTGTGGGGTGGGACCCACTAGGCCACGTCCAGGGCCACAGCTATGAACGTTCACTTAATGCAAGTGATCGAGTATGTTGGGGGGGGACCAAAGTGACCCCCCTTGGTATCCACTCAGCAGAATCATTGCTGAGGCATATATATATCCACCCCACCCCCAATGATACACATGGTGGCAGGGAAATCAAGACCGAGATAAGCCTCACAGGGAGACCTATCCTGTATTATGCCCATTGGCTAAGGCAGAGCAACATAAGCACACGAGCAAAGGGGGAAATTATACTCCCCAGCTGGAGATGCATTAAAGGCCAGTTAGCTACTCCCATGTGTAGCTTAGGAATCAAGCCAGTGGGGGGATCCATAGGCTTTCAAACTAGCCTCAGTGTTCCCAAAACAGTGGTAAACCACAGGAGGCACACCTGGCTCCAACCCGAGCAGGAGCATGTCTCGTGGGAGCCAACCATGGGCCAACTGTGTGGCTGGTTGCATGGCTATAAATCAGCAGGGCCCAAGTCCCTTGTCGTGTCACAGGGAGAAGTAAACCAGGATGACAACATATGGACTCACCCTCCAAGGGAAAGGGGGTGGGGTAGATTTACGTGCCCTGAGCTCAGGGACCTAATTACCCCTATTCCAATGGGGACAGCATGACATGAAACAATTTATATGGAGCCCCACGCATGAGGGTATCGACCAGGGAGGAACAAGTCCAAAGAAATTTCATCCAGCACTGGATTAGTACATCATCAACCCTCCTGCGCCGTGTTGGGTGGAGGTAGGGGGAAGGTCCCTATCGGCTTTGGCAGAACCTCCTGATGGTCAGCCTGTGGCAGGCCCTGTGGTGGAGCATCCTCCGTCTAGTCAGCCCAGGAATGGGCCCACTCCATGGGTACCTCTGCAGGGGGAATGCAGAGCATCTAGGAGGCAAGGGCGGGCAGTGTGGGGGCTCATCTGTGAGTATATCCATGAGCTCCACAAAACAATTGTTTCCCAGATGCCTAATGTCTGGTGGGCCCAAGGAGTTTTCCGAGTCGGGGCTCACGCTGTGCATGTTAGATCGCAGCCTGGGAGGTTTATCTATGTGGACCCCTTCCTCTCTCTGCCTTCTTCTATTACATCTCTTACCTCTCAGAGTGCCGGTGGAGGGATCCTGCTTGGGTCGTGGACCTCCAGGAGGAGATGCAGGGGCTGGAATCCCTTTCTTCTGGAATTGCTCGGCTGGCTGAAATTCCGTAGGGGCAGACTTTCCATGGGTTCCCGGCAGCAGGCCAAAGTCTTGGAGCCTTTTCCAGTTTAATCTAGGGGCACAGGCCGCAAGGAACTGCTCAATGGCCTGCGGGGTGTCAAAGAGCTTGGGCGTCCCGTTGATGACACTACAGAGTGTGGCTTGGCAGTGCAGGGAGTACTCCAGCCCAGTCTCAGCACAGGCCCTTCTTGCCAGTGTAAAAGCCCTTCTCCTCACAGATACCTCTTGGGAGAAGTCGGCGAAAATCTGAATGTTGTGCCCTCTCCAGCTCAGCTCACTGTATTGTCTGGCCATTCTAGTGATCATTTCCCGGTCTTGAAAACGCAAAAACCGGGCCAGTATAGTGCTCGAGCGGCCCCCTGGGGCAGGCCGTGGGGCCAGAGTCCTATGTGCCTGATCGGTCGAATCCCCCTGTGAACAACCCAGCAGTGAGGGAAGCTCTCTCTCTAGAGGAATAACACTGTGTCCTTCCCCTTGCAGCCCTCCGGAAACCCCACAAAGCGGAGGTTATTCCAGCGGCTGTGGTTTTCCAGATCTTCAACCCAGGACCAAAGCACCTGGATTACATGGTTCTGTTCTTTAAGCCATCCATCGGCTCTGTTCCGATGATCCTCCATCTCAGCCAGTCTGTGATCCATGACACAGGCACTTTGGGATAATACCAGGATATCCGCCGTGTGTTGCTTCATGGTGAGACCCATGCTATCCATTTTATGCAGGAACTCGGAGAACATCTGCCTGATTTCTTGCAGGTTTATGTCAGAGGGTGGAGGTGCCACGGATCTCCTTGTGTAAGCAGGCCTCTCTCCATAGAATAAACAGACCTGGATGGATTTTTGACTGCCAACAGCCCAGAGCTTGAAACAGGAGTCGATCAGCAGGTAAACTTAAACTGATTCAGCGCTGTAAATATGCCCTTAATAGCTGCAGAATAGCCAGAGTAAATGTATATATGTCAGGGTATCAGGGAGATAGCGTCTCAGATGTCCATTCACCTCGGCAGTTGGCCCCCACCCCCACCCGGTGCTTGTGTTTGTGACCCCTCAATGATTTTTCCAAGGATTTCAATGACTACGATACGGCTGATGGGGTTGGTGATGTAGATTTTGCCTGAAGCTGCTTCTCTGTTCTTTCAACTGTCTTTTGGAGGAGAAATTTCTCCAAAGCCTCCTTCCTGCATCGTCTGGTTGCAGTGTTGAACCCCTGGCATATTTTACAGGCTTTCCCATTGTGAGAGAGGCCTAAGTAGCAGACACAGACATTGCGGGAGTCTCCTGTGTGGATCTTTCTGCACTCGCAGTACTGAAAAGGTTTTTATGATCCCTTTGGCTGCATACAGGTTGCTAAAAATCGCTAAAAAAATGATTGCTTTGTTGTTATGAAAAAATAAAATGGCGGCTATAAGCAGTGACATTTTAGTTGGCGGGTTTGACGAGTCTAATCGACAGCAGGAAAAGAGCAGAAGAGAGGAGGGGCCACACACATTTATGTAAACGCTGATGTCTGACGCGGTCGTGGGCAGCCCCTGGCTAACTGCTTGAAAAAGTTTCCATGTGATTCTAGTGCTGGAGCAGTTACAGTTCCAAAGTAGTGATCTGATGAAAGAGATATCCTAGAAGAAGATTTCAACATTATGCATTTAAAGCAACAGGACTAGCAATAACCACGCAACCATAACCCACTCACTACAGTGCAGCTACACCAAACTAGAAAAGCGGCCACCTACAACTTAATCCCTGCTACATATCGCATGAAAGATAATTCTTTAAAATTACCCATTTAAAGGTACAGCATCAAACTACAACACTACTACCCTGCTAAACAACTAAACATTTTGTAAGTGGAACAATGCAATTTTGGGAGGGATTATGCTTGTCAGTGAAACACCTGGTGGCTGGCGTCCTTCGCCCTTTGGGGTTGGGACTCCAACCAGCCAGTCAGTACATCAACATACTATAATCCCCTCTCTATAATACCTCTTCTCTATAATGCCTTATTCCTTGGACAACCCACACCAGTGTCTTACTGCATTTATAAAATGGGTAAACTGAGAAACAATTTACAAAACAGAAAAATAACATTTTTTTTATAAAACACATGTATTTTCATTTGTTCAAAGTAACTGGTACACACAACAGGCAGTCAAAGGGTGGTATGGCCTCCCAAAAGAAGCTGTAGGCAATAAAACATATAACAATTCACTAGGATAAATACATGAAAGGGTCAAAAGTACAAGGCTATAATCTGTGAAAACAAAGGGGCAATTCACGAGGGCTCACGTCTATATTTGCACGAACATGACGCTGTAACTATGACTATGCAACTGGGCAAAAAATGGTCATTCCCCACAAGTTAATCATCTGCCTTTCCACATATTAAGTAGATGGAATGCCTATTTACCATGGAATACAAGCATTCAAGATTATTCAGGATTCTGCAGAATTCCGCTGGCAGAACATAAGCAACAGAAGGTCTTACACTGAACCATGGCCTCAGTTTTATCTGTGGCAGGATAAGTAGTAGAAATTTCCCTGGTAAGCTGGTAGGGATGGGAGGTGGAGTTTTCACTGACAGCTAAGGAACAGAAGAAATTAAAGCTGCAAGTAGTACTTACTAACATACTAACATACTAAAATGCCAGCAGAATAGGCCTAACGGTCTCTCGAGTCTGGTCGATTTTGGTGTCCCCCCCTTCCCCCTTGGGTTATACTGTCCCCAGTCCCAGCTGCTCCACCTGTATCGTGCCTGGTCAGATTTACCCTCACCCTGTACCTGTCCCATTCCCTCTTAAACCCATCCACAGTCTCCATCTCTACCAGCTCCCTGGGCAGTGCATTCCATGGCTCTACCATCCTTTCAGTGAAACAACATCTCCTCCTCTCCCCTCTGAGCCTGCCCCCTTCCAGCTTACACCCGTGACCTCTTGTTGCCCCACCCTCCTTCCTTTGGAGCATCCTGACTGGGCCTCCTTTATTGATCCCTTTCATGTACTTAAAGACCTCTATCATGTCCCCCCTGTCCCTCCTCTCCTCCAGGATGTACATGTCGAGCTTCTTGAGCCTCTCCACATAGGTCCTCTCCCCCAGGCCCCAGATCATTTTGGTTGCCCTCCTTTGGACCTTCTTTAGGAGTGTAATGTCCCTCTTTAAATGTGGTCTCCAAAACTGTACACAATACTCGAGGTATGGCCTAACCAAGCAGTTGTACACTGGAAGGATCATTTCCGCCTTTCTGGAGGTAATCCCCATGGCGATGCATCCCAGCATCCTATTTGCCCTTGCCGCTGGCCTCCTACAGGTCTCCGAGTTGTTCATTTTAACATCTACCACTACCCCCAGGTCCCTCTCACCCTCCATAACTTGAATCATCTCTCCTCCCAGGGTATACTCCTGGCCTGGATTTCTGACTCTCAGGTGCAGAACCTTGCACTTCCCCGCATTGAATCGTAGTTTTTCCCGACCACCTTTCCAGAGCCTCCAGGTTCTCCTGCAAGGCCACCCTCCCCTCCTCCCCATCCACCATTGCACCTAGCTTTGAGTCATCTGCAAAGAGACTCATCTCACTCCTGATCCCCCTCCTGATGTCTGAGATATAGGCGTTGAACAGGAGTGGCCCCAGCACTGACCCCTGGGAAACCCCACTAGTAACCCACCTTGGGGATGAGGCTAACCCTCCAACCACCACCTTCTGAGTATGCTCAGAGAGCCAATTTCCTATCCATCTTAGCAACTGTCTCCCTACCACCATTTCCTTCAGCTTAGCCAGCAGGCCACTGTGGGGAACCGAATCAAACGCCTTACTAAAATCCAGAAAGAGGACGTCCACTGGCCTACCCTGGTCCAGGACCCTCGTCACCCAGTCATAGAACTCAACAAGAGTTGTCTGGCACGATCCTCCCATGACAAAGCCATGCTGCCTATTGTCCAAGCCCCCAGTTTGCTCCAGTAACCCCCCTAGCCTTTCCTTGACAATGCCCTCCATCATCTTGCCGACCACCGATGTCAGGCTAACGGGCCTGTAATTTCCCACTTCCTCTCTTGATCCCCTCTTGTGGATCGGCACAACATGGGCCACCCTCCAGTCTTGGGGCACCCACCCAGTCCTCAGAGAGATGTTGAGAAAGCTCGGCTAGAGGGACTGCCAGGACATCTGCCAGTTCCTCAGCACCCTAGGATGTATCTCATCTGGCCCAGGTGCTTTCTCACCGTCCGAAGGAACCGAGGGCTCTCTTACTCTCTCTACTGGGATTTCGCCTCATTCTCCCGGTTTCACCACACGCTGCCTGCCACCTGTCTGTGCTGGCCACTCCCTTTCCCCAGACCCATCAAGGCCCTTGGTCTCTACGGTCTCACCCCTTGCTCTGGCTTGCCCCGCCCCTCACAAGACCTAGCCCCTCCATCCCCTGGTATAAACTGAGGCAAAGTACTCATTTAGGACTTCTGCCTGTTCCCCCTGTGCCCAACCATCCCCTACCCTTATCTTGCTGATCTGCCCCTTTACTTTCCTTTTTTCCCCTATGTATCCAAATAACCCCTTCTCCCCCCTCCGGATCCCACTGGCTAAGGACTGCTCTTTTTTTGCCTTAGCTGCTCTCCCCACCCTGGTGACTCTCTTGGCTGTCAGTTCCTATTCCTCCTGATCTCTTTCACTCCTCGAGCACTTGAAGCGCCTATAGGCCACCTTCTTTTCCCTCACCACCTCCTGTACCTCCCGGGTCCACAGCAGGGTTTTCTGGCCTTACCGAACTTACGCCTTTCCCTTGTGCAGGATCTGGTAACCTCCTGTATCCCCCACCTGCTGTCAGCATCCATATCCGGCCTTATCCTGTCTAGATGATCTTTAAGGATCTTTCCCATCTCCCTGAAGTCTGCACCCATAACGTCTGTTACTAACATCCTTGTTCAACTTTCCTCCCCCCCCAGGTCCAGGAAGAACCAGACTGTGGCGTGATCACTACCAGCCAGTGGGTCCCTCACCTCTAGGCCACTAATCTGATCATTGTCTGCCAGGACCACGTCCAGTGTCCGGGCCTCCCTAGTTGGCACACCCACCTGTTGTGTCAGAAACGCATCCTGGAAGACATCGAGCAGCCTCTGCTCTCTGGCCATTGGTGATGTCATAGTCCCCCAGTCTGTTCCTGGCATGCTGAGGTCCCCATTACTATTACCCTTCCCTTTCCTAATCTACAGTGTTCCTCAAGATTTGCCACCAAACTTTCTTCCAGGACCTCCGCCAGTGCTGGTGGTCAGTATATCACTCCGACCTTTATTCTCATACCCCCATTGCGTCAGCAAGGTAACACAAATAGCCTCCACATTCCCCTCTGCCTCCTCTACCCCTCCGATACCCACGCCATTTCTGACTAACAGTGCTACATCACCACCCCTTCCCTCCCCCCTATCTTTTCTGAACATAGTGTAGCCCTCCAGATTTAGGTCCCACTCATGCCCTTGAGTGGCCCAGGTCTCAGTGACTGCTGCCACATCTACCTCCCCCTCAACTAGCATTGCCTGGAGCTCAGGCATTTTATTTCCTAAGCTCCTGGCATTTATCAGGCCAACTCTCCACCCTTTTCCCCTCCTCTCCTTTCTCCCCCTTGAGCTCCCACTTCTCAGCTCCTGCACCCTACCTGGTGACCCAGTTCCATATCTCCCAGGCCCCCTAGAGGAGTAGAGACCATGTCTCTCATTTATCGTATCTGCTGGCACTGCTCCTTTTGTTATCCCTCCCCCTTCATAAGTTTAAACCCCACCTTTCACTGATGAACCCAGCTAGTTTGAGCTTTAGGATTTCCTTCCCCTCCAAATTAAGGTGGAGCCTGTCCCTAGCATACAGCCCCTTATCCTCCCAGGTCTCCCCCCAGTCCCCCACCAGGCCATACCCCAATTCCTCACACCACTCGCTAAGATACTGATTTCTCTCTCTAATCTTCATCTCGTTTTCCCCAGTAGCCCTTGGCACCGGCAGGATTTCTGAAAAGGAGATCTTACAGCCTATGGAAAGGCATACCCTGGCCAACTCCCGGAACCTTGCCTGAATTTCTAGTACACTACTACCACTTATGTCGTTTGTCCCCAAGTGCACTAGAATGTCTGGGGTCCCCCCCGCATTCCCTTGCCAGTGAATACAACTCATGTTTGGCCTTGTGCACTGTCAGGCCTAGGTGGCATTTGGTTCCTGATCAGACAGCTTTGACCCTCCTCCTGCCCCTCCCACTGTATGCCTCTGATCATGGAGTCCCCCAATAGCAGTACTCTAACTTCCCCCTTGCCTTCTTGTTTACCCCTTGGGTTCCCCCCTCCTTCCATGCCCCTCCTCATCCCTTCGTCCGGATTCTTTCCTCAACTGGCTCCACGCACCTCCCACAATCTGGGTGTTGAAGGTAGCCCCTTCATAATTGTCTCTGGTCACCTCCTCTACCCGTGTCCTGGCCTTCTTTATCCCTCCCACCTGAGTATCTTTCTCTGCATCTCTTTCCCCACTCCTTACTAATCCATCTGTCCTATCTGTTTGCCTATTTGGCTTTCTGCTCGCTATCATCCCATTTACGTCCTTCGCCTTCCTGCCTGTAGTGCTCCTCTGTTCCATACCATCAGCCTCCTCCTTGTTCCCTTGATCCTCATTTTTCTTTTCCCCTCTTCCCCCATCCTGTCCGGGACCCTCTCTATTGTGCCCCTGACACTTGCCCTCTACACCTGTTCTATCCGTCCCTGCCCCAGCTACACCAGTAGCAGCAGCATCCTCCTCCTCCTCTTCCTCCCCCCCCAACACACCCCCCTCTTCTACCAACAGACGTAGAGGGTTAAAACGATTTGAGCCTTAGCCCATCCCGCAGTGCCCCACTGTCCCTACCACCTCTCTGTTTCCTTTGGACACCCCAGACTCTTGCCTAATGCTGTGAAATTTCCACCTTTTGGACCCCATCTGCCAGGGTCCCCAAGAGCCCTCTGTGTACCCCCCTTCCCTCCTCTGCTAGTGTGAGCACCCACTCTTCACTCCTCCCCAGCTTGGGAGGCTCCAGCACCTCGTGCTTCATGTGGGTAGCTTACCTCCTACTCTCAATCCTCCCCAGCTGCTCTAGATCCCTTTTACCTCCTCCTTAAGCTGTGCCAGCTGGTGGCACACTGGGCACCCCAAGCTTCCAAGCCCGTCCAGTATCATGGCCTTTCACACACCCTGTGCACCCAACCACCACGCCAAAGATACCTGCTCTAGTGATGTACGGTCCTTCCCCATCACCACAGCAGTCTTTCTCAGGCCAAATTATCAACTCAGTGGCTCTACAGTTTCTAGCCACCAGTACCTATACCTAGGCAATCCCCCATACAGCATGCAGACCTTTAAACTTGCAAAGCTTGGGTGGCTGAACCTTTCCCCACCTGACTATTTGCCTTAAGAGTTAGTTTACAGGGGAAGATTTCAACTCCCTACGCTCCTCTCTCCCGGCCTTAAAACCCAACCCCCAGTGGCTAGAACTACATGAGCTGCACCTGAAGCCTTTTCCTCCAATTGCAGGGCAGGTGTTCCCCTATAAATCCGCTGTGCTCTGGGGAGGGGGGTGGGCTCTGGGCCCACACACAAGAGTGTATCAGCCCTGTGTCTGCACCACACTGCACCTCCAAGCACTGCAACCTCCTCCGGAGGAAGGTCCCACACAAAACAACACCTATTAAACAAGTCAGCAGTCCTAAGTCTACAGACTGATAAGAATTTAAAGCTTATCCAGCTACTAAAATCCCCAGCTGCTCAGCAAAAGCAGGTTCCCACAACCTCTACCAGCCCATCTGTTTCTGCAGTACTGCTACGTGAGAAGCCCTTGCATTTAAGCCTCTATGAGCTGTAAATTGATCCTGGCTGAGAAAAACAGAACCTTCTAGAAGCTGCTCACAATACCTGTAGAGAAGATAAATGAATATCCAGCTTCCTCTATGGATCCCACACACAAAACACTTATTAAACAAGTCAGTAGTCCTGCTTAAAAGTCTACAGACTGATAAGAATTTAACACTTATCCAGCTACTAAAATCCCCAGCTGCTCAGCAAAAGCAGGTTCCCACAACTTCTACCAGCCCCAACTATTTTACTTATCTACTTACAAATTGGTGACCTGGAATGGCACACTGAGTCAGGGCTCATTTTCAAGTATGACATGGGGAACGGAGACAAGAAACAATTCTGCACTGTAGTAATGATATTTCTTTTAATGGGTCCAGTAGTGAGGCAACACAAAAACTACATTATCTTCAGCCTGAATTGTTGCCTCAGAGAATTTGGAATGGTTATTAAAAGTATAAGAACTCCATTCAAAAGTTGCTGTGTGCTGATGTTCCCTCTAGTGTCCCAATGTCAGATTTGTGCTGAAGAGTAGAAGGAAGCAGTGCTAACTCATTTAAACTACTATGCTTAAGATAAAAAAAAAAACTAAATAGCTAAATAAGCAGACTTATAATAGACATGCTTTAAGTTAAAAAACTAAAATTCTGAAATTCTAAGTAATTATTTAAAAATCAACCGTGCAAACCTTATTTAAATGCTCAGACAGAAAATGAGTATTTAAAAATCATGTTCAATAATGAAACTTTTTCTGATTAGGTTTCAGAAGGGGACATAGAGATGGGATTGCACTGGCTCACTACTGGACCCATTAGAAGAAACATCATTACTACGGTGAGTATTCTTTTCTTGTAACAACATAAGTTCACTAGTGATGCCATACAAAACCTGCAGACTACATAGCAGTACCTTGGGAGGCTGGGAAGTTTGGTACCTATTTAGGGAAAAAGGTTCTGCAAGACTGCATCACAAAGTTTGCATCACTTCTGTACAGCATGTCCAGACAATAATGTTATTTAAATGTGTAAACAGTTTTCCAGGTAGCTGTTTTGCAAATGGCTGCAAAAAGAATGCCCCTTGAGGCTGCGACTGATGTTGCAGTGCCGCTTGTAGATTGTGACCTAATGGGGATTGCTTACCTGCTTTTCCATAACAGAACTGGATGCAAAAAAAAAAAACCAAGTTATCTTGAGACCATCCTTCATGCTGCAGGTCTGCCCTTACCAACTTCCTCACAGGTGACAAATAACAGACTGCTGTCTGTCCTGATGTCTTTTGTTCTGCTAGGATAGTAAGCTAAGAGCTCGCTAGACATCCAAGTAGTGTAGTAATTTCTGTTCTCCTGAACTTGAATGTGATGGAAACAGTACGAGTAAAGTGACTTGTACTAGTAACCTCTGATGGTGGTGGTTGGGGGGGGGGGGAGAATCAATTGTGATAGGGATAGATCTGGGAATAGAAAAAGGGGAGGGAGAGGCAGGTTAGGTGCCCACTTGGCGCCACAGCCCGGAGAGATGGAAAGCGGACCCAGAGGATCGCTAGAGTAGCAGGAGGGAGGGAGAGCTGGATGTCACTGTCCACCTGGAGACTAATGACTAGGCTAGTGATGGAGCTGGGACAGTGCTGGGGAGGGGTCTCAGAGGGGTAGTGTGCTCAGTGGTTTTCACTGAGGTGCTGCCTGTCTATGACAAAGGACAGCAGAGGGATCTCCGAAACAGGAGCTTTAGTGCATGGCAAAATAGATGATACAGAGAGGAAGGATTTGGCTACCTTAGAAACTGAGGACCCAGCCAGGAGGATAAGAGCCTATACAGGGGTAATGGCCTGCATCCATCCTGGAGGGAAACCACAGTCCCAGTGAATGGTTTAAATGTTATTTCGATGAACATTTAAACTAGCCAGTGGGGTACCAGAAGGAACCATGGAGTTAGAAACTGCCCCCCCACAGGCTGAAGTAGAGAGTAAGGAGAACCCAAGAGAAGAGGAATCCCCAAGGGTGCAAATTAATAAAGGAAGCAGGGTGGTAGAAATAAAGGGGGAAAGAAACAGCAGCATTAAAAAGAGAGGGGAGAAGGAGGGAGGGCAAAAAGGGGGCAACAAGCAGAGTGGAAACAAATCTGGAAGGCTATGTGTACATATGCTAGAAGTCTAGGAAAGAAGATTCTGAACCTAGAGGCCATCATGGCAGAGGCCAGCCTGGATGTTGTGGCCATTACCCAGTCAAGGTGCGCTGAAAACCATGACTAGGACATGGCCATACAAGGCAATACTCTGTTCAGGAAGGACCGGGTGGGAAACAAAGGAGGGGATGTGGTGCTTTATGAAAGGGAAAGCATAAGAGTGACAGAGATACAGGGAATACAGGGGGCAGCAGAGGTACTGTGGGTCATCCTGGAGATGGGGAATGGAGCCTCTATTCACACTGCAGTGATCTACAGACCTCCAGCACAGAGGGAGGAATTAGATAAGGTACTGATGGACGCCACTAGCAAGATGGCAGAAAAGGGAGAGGTGCTGCTGGTGGGGGACTTCAACCTGCCAGATGTAAATGAAGCCTCCCAGCAGCGGCTTCACCTAGAAGCAGGGACATCCTCTATTCTCTGCGGGGGGGGCATTCCTCAGGGAAATAGTCAGTGAACCCAGTTGTGATGGGGCAATACTGGACTTGGTACTCAATAATGGGGACAGTGCTACAGATGTCAAGGTGGGAGGCCACTTGTGGACCAGTGATCACTGTACAGGCTAGACATACCAAAAGTCCGGTGGATTGGCAGGCTTTTAGAACTGCCAGGAATGCCTGCGTTAAACAAATTCGCTCTGCCAAAGCCAACTTTTATGTTTCCACTCTCGAGCAGGCCAAAGGGGACCCTCCAAAAAATCTGGAAGATCCTCAAGTCTATTGAAGGGCGGCTGATGGCCCCCCCTACCAACCAAAATCATCAGAAATGACATGGCTGTGGAAAAACCGTAACCAAATCCTTGAAGAATTCAACTATCACTTTGTCATCGCTGGCCTAGCGTTTGACTCATCCCTGTATGCCGCACGTGCTAATAGCCAGGGTAGTACAAATTCCACTTCCACAGAAATGAGCCACCCCTTTCAGCTGCACCCCCTTAACTTTAAAGAAGTCGAAGACTCTCTCAAGAACCTAGACACCAAGAAAAGTGCAGAAGATGACAGAATTGAACCACTTTTCCTAAAACTCGGGTTCACCTACCTTACGGCCCCAATCTTACATATTTTCAACCTCTTTTTTTTTTCTTCAATAGTACCGTCATGCTGGAAATCAGCCCATATCCTCCCCTTATTTAAATCCAGAGACCCATGTGATTTAAACAATTACAGATCTATTTCCATCTTACCTATCCTCTCCAAAGTCTTTGAAAAGCTGATTTATGCACAACTAAAGCATCACTTAGAAACCTATTTGCTCCTGAATCCAGCCCAATCCGACTTCCACTCCAACCACAGTACCGTCACTGCTTTTGCTAAAGTAATCGACAACTGGATCTCTGCTATGGACTCCAAGAAGTTCACGGGAGCTGTCTTTTTAGATCTCAGCAAAGCTTTCGACACTGTAGACCATAACCTAATTGAAAACAGCCTTGCTAAAATAGGTGCCACCCTACCACCCATCCAGTGGTTTAGTAGTTAGCTTTTGGGAAGGATGCAAAAAATCAAAGCAGGTGGCCTGCCCCCCCCCCCCTTTACAAATTACCAGGGGAGTGCCCCAAGGCTCCATCTTAGGTCCTATCCTATTCTCTCTATACATTAACGACTTTGACCAGCACATATCCAAATCCAAATTGCATTTCTTCACTGAGGATACAGTCCTCTATACTTCCGATGTCTCACTGCTTCAGGCCAGGGATGTCCTCCAAGCTGACTTTGCCCAGCTTGAATCCAATCTCATTAATGCCAAACTCCTCTTAAACGCTAAGAAAACCAAAGCTATGATCTTCTCCCCCTACACATCTCGCTCCGTACTTGCCACTTTGCAGAATGACTTTATAGTAACCTCCCTAGGTGAGCCTTTTGAAGTCACCCCTAAATTCAAATACCTTGGATTTTGGTTAGACAGCAAGTTTGCCTTCACTGAACACCTTAATGAACTAATAAAAAGACTAAAAATAAGGCTAGGCTTCCTCTACCACAACAGGTCACTCTTCCCAGCCGAGATCAGAACTAGGCTTGTCCAAGCCACATTCCTCCCGTTCTAGACTATGGGGACATAGTCTATAACTTGTCTACAACCTCAAAACTTAATAAACTGGACATTCTCTATCACCGTGCACTGCGCTTCATTCCGAATTCCCCATACTGGACACACCATTGTGACCTGTACTCAGCTGTAGGTTTGACATCCCTTACCACTAGATGCATTCTCCATGCCAGTACATGGACTCTAAAGCTTCTCCTTAACAAGATTCTGAGCTACTTAACTTCCATCATCCATACCTGCCACAGTACATATGCACTCAGGAAATCGAATTTTATCTTCCTGGATGTCCCTAGGACTCGCACCCCCTTTGGCAAGCGCGCCTTCTCCATTGCTCTCCCGGTAATCTGGAATCGACTACAATCGTCACTTAAACTATCTAATCTAGTCTCCGTTAGTCTCTTCAAAAAGTTAATTACAAAAAAAATAAAAGATGTCTGTAGTTGTCACTAAAATTGTTTTTTTTCTATGACTGTATAAGCCTACTGTTAATCGCAAGGTCCATATGGACTGACTCTGCACTTTATGTATGAATGTGATGACCTACTTTACGAGATATAGAGTAATGCCTGTACACCTGCTACTCACGTACCTTAACAGCACCTGTGATCTTGGTGTGTGCATTTACTGTATGTTTCTGTTGGTCTTCTAGTATAGGTACTACAGAACCTCCTCGTGAATGAGCTTGCTCAATGGAGTTTTTTTTTCCTGCAATAAACTTAAACTTGTACAGTGTGATTCAGTATAAGGATGGCTGCGGAATCGAATCATACAAGTGCGAGGGTCCTGGACTTCAGGAGGCCAGATTTTATAAAGATGGGTGAATGCCTCAGGGATGACCTGGCGGGGGAGTGGCCTGGATGGGGTAGAGGTACAGTGCACGAAGATAAAAGGGAGCATAGTAAACACAACAAACCTCTGTGTCGAACAAGTGAGGAAAAGCAAGAGGAAAAACTGACTGCTATGGTTCTCAAAAGAGGTGGCTGACAAGGTAAAGGCAAAAAGTTATCATTCAGAAGGTAAAAGGAGGTGCAGAGGGAGGAGCATAGGGAGGTGTATCAGGGTAAACAGAGGGAAGCAGGGAAAGCTGTAAGGAGCGCAAAGGCATAAACAGTAAAGAAAATAGCCCATGGGGTAACGAAAGGGGACAAGACATTTTCTAGGTATGTAAGAGGAATACAAGGGGGGGGGGTGGATTTTAAGGCTAAAAAGGGAAGGGGAGACTGTGCAGAGGGGGACCTGGAAAAGGCAGACATCCTGAACAAATACTTCTGATCAGTGTTCACAGAGGAAGGAGAAGGGATGGGGTCACATAGTAACAGAAGCTTTGGAGGAAGGGAGGTGGACACTAGTACTTTTTTGGTGATGAGAGACCTGAAGGGACTTGCTAATCTGAAGGTGGATAAAGCAATGGGGCCAGAAGGGGTATATCCAAGGGTACTGAGGGAGCTCAGGGAAACACTGGCTGCACCTATAACAGGTTTTTTTAACAGCTCACTGGAAACAGGAGTGGTCCCAGAGGATTGGAGGAGGGCAGATGTAGTCCCACTACACAAAAGTGTTAGCAGGGAGAAGGCTGGCAATTCAGTCAGTCTGACACTGGTGGTGGGAATGTTAAGAACCATTACTGAAGGAACGGATTGTAGAGTATGTTGAATTAAGTGCGTTACAAGACCCAAGGCAGCATGGTTTCACAAAGGGGGGTCATGTCAAACAAATCTGACAGATTTCTTTGAGTGACCAAAGAACTAGATCATGGTGGAGCAGTGGGCGTGGCCTACCTAGATTTCAGTAAGGTTTTCAACATCATTCCACACAGGAGACTAGTAAGCAAGCTGGGTAGCTTAGGAATCGGTACAAGGGGGGCAAACTGGATACAAACCTGGTTAGGGGACAGGCAACAGAGGGTTGTGGTAAACACAGTTCACTCCAAGACAGGGAGGTTGACCAGCGGGGTGCCTCAGGGATCAGTGTTGGGAGTGGTCCTCATTGATGTCTTTATAAGGGACATTGCAGAGGCGTTGGAAGGGAAGGTCTGCTTCTTTGCATATGACACCACAATCTGCAATAGGGTGGACATTCTGGGGGCGAGGTGGAAAGAATGAGCAGAGACCAGAGAAAACTCGAGGAGTGCTCAAAGGGTATGGCATCTAGGTTTCAATGCGGTAAAGTGCAAAATAATACACTTAGAGCACAGAAACCCAAGTGCAGAGTACAAAATTGGTGGAGTGGTACTGATGGCCACCAAGAAGAAAAGGGATCTGGGGGTAATCATATCAGATTAAGGTGGCCAAGCAGTGTGACAAGGCAGTAGGAAGGGCAAGTGGGATGCTGGGGTACATAGGGGGGAGTACCATTAGCAGTAAGAGGGAGGTGGTGGTGGTGTTGCCTCTGTATAGATTGCTGGTAAGACCCCACCTGGAGTACTATGTCCAGTTCTGGAGACCACATCTCTGGAAGGACATAGAGTGGAGGGTGTCCAGAGGATGGCAACTAAAATGGTGCAGGGTCTGCATCAAAAACCCTATGAGAAGAGACTAAAGGACCTTAATATGTACACCCTAGAACAGATGAGGGAGAGGGGGTATATGGTAGAGATCTTTAAATACCTCATGGGGGTAAATAAGGTACAGGACGGAAGTATTTTTCAGAAGAAAAGGTGCTCAAGGACAAGGGGACGTGCTATGAAGCTGAAGGTGGTAGATTCAGGGGAGATGTGAGGAAGTACTTCTTCATAGAAAGAATGGTGGATTCCTGGAATGGCCTTCCAGCAGAGGTGGTGGGGGCAAAACTGGTGGGTTTCAAGAATACATGGGATAAGCACAAGGGAATCATCGTGGAAAGGAATGGGATAGGGAGAAAGAACTGTATATATTGGGCATGGTCCACGGTAATCATGTAGGTAGGCAGAAATGGGCAGACTGGATGGGCCAAGTGGTCCTCATCTGCCTTCAAATTCTATGTTTTTAGGACTGCCTGGTTAAGATGAAATTCTGAGATCATATTTGGAAGGAATTTTGTTCGTCCTGAGAATCACGTTGGCTGTACATAATTATGTATTTATTTATTTATTTAGTTTTTGTTGTCCGGGTAAGCGCTCTAGACAAATCCTGCCTATTTTCAGGCACGACCCAGGGGAGGGGGATACAGATGGATGCCAACTGACCTTGAACCAGATTAAGCTGTTGGTGGTATTTTTAGTGAATGAGGAAATTTGGCCAGGACACGGGAAATTCCCCTACTCTTTCGATAAGTGCCATGGGATCTTTAACATCCACCTGGACTACCACCAATCCAGGCAGATGGGACCTCGGTTTAATGTCTCATCGGAAAGACGGCACCTCAGAAGTGCAGCACCCCTCTCATGCTGCACTACAGTGTCAGTACTGGGATATTAACCCAAGTGCCAGATGTGGGAACTGAACCCACAGCTCTCTGATCTCCCGGCCTCAGGGGCGAGTGTGCTACCTGCTGAGCCACTGACACTGCTATAATTAAAGTTCTGTGCATAGGGCATGAAGCTCCCCGACTCTTCTAGTAGAGGTCATGGCTGTGAAGAAGAGTGTTTTCTATGTTACAAATTTCAGGTCTGCATAGGTCACTGGTTCAAAGGGGACCTACATCACCTGTGCCAGGCAGATATACAAGTCCCAGGGAGGTACAGGTTCCCTAACTGGGGATTGCAGGTGAAGCAAGCCATTGAAGAATCTTTCAACACTGGATGAGATGCTAGAGATTTGGTTTTCCCTGCAGTGCTATGCACTGCACTGCCTGGAATGTCTGAGAAAAAAAAAAAAAAAAAAAAAACAGACTCAGTTCCCCATCCCACCCCAAAGAATCAGTCCTACACATACCACCCAGGCCATCTACTTACTGGTGATGCTGCTTTCCTCAGTAGGCTGCTGGCGTACACTCTCATTCTCTTTAGAAGACTGCTGGAGCATGGTCTCGTTCTCTTTAGGAGGCTGCTCAAATATGTTCTCCTTTTCAGAAGACTGCTGGAGTACAGTCTCCTTTTCTTCAGCAGGCAGCTGGAGTATGGTCTTGTCTTCTTCAGCAGGCAGCTGGAGTACGGCCTTGTTTTCTTCAGCAGGCAGCTGGAGTACGGCCTTGTCTTCTTCAGCAGGCAGCTGGAGTACGGCCTTGTCTTCTTCAGCAGGCAGCTGGAGTACGGTCTTGTTTTCTTCAGCAGGCTGCTGGAGTACGGTCTTGTTTTCTTCAGCAGGCTGCTGGAGTACGGTCTTGTTTTCTTCAGCAGGCTGCTGGAGTACGGTCTTGTTTTCTTCAGCAGGCTGCTGGAGTACGGTCTTGTTTTCTTCAGCAGGCTGCTGGAGTACGGTCTTGTTTTCTTCAGCAGGCTGCTGGAGTACGGTCTTGTTTTCTTCAGAAGGCTGCTGGTGTTCAGTCTTGATCCTGCTCACTGAGACACGAACAGGAGTTTCTTCATCTTTCACAAACAATGTCACATAGTGTTCTGGGACTGGAAATCCTGCAAGTGTTAAAGAGAGCAGCAAAACACTTTTAAAAAATGTAGACTCATATCCACAGCCACACACTTATAATAGCTGGCATGAGAAGCCAGTACTTTGAACAATTCAAGAAAATTAAAACTGTGTCATATGCACCACCTCCCTGCCATGCGTCTGGCTTCATTGGACTGCCACATTTTTAATATCTGCCAAAATACACCAGTCACCCAAGATCCTGCTCTACACAATTTCGTCTGTTTTTTCCAAGAGGAGCTCTGCATTTCAGCATGTACTTTCGTAAACACGGTGTATCAGCTGCTTGCATGTCCCCAACTGACCTCATACTGCCACTGTTTATGACACCATGCTGCTGAAACAGACAACAGGCTGTGATGTCAAACAGCAATTTTGAGGTCAGTTGGGGAAAATCAGATGCTTTTTTCTCTTACATAACTTTATTTCTCACTTCCGTTCTGGCGAGGATATACCCCATATCTGCAAATGATCCCTGCACTCCCCACCTCCTTGCATCACCTGAGCTGCCCAATCTCGGTGGCCTGTGACTTATCCCTCGCAGCAGGGCTCCTGGAGGAGAGACCAAGATCCACAAATGTTCCCCAGTCGAGTCTTATTCTCAGCGTCATTCAGTTGGGGGTAGGGCATGGCTCTCACAGGGCTCCATTCTACGCAGCACAAAGGGGCTTTTCTTGCATTTCCCCTTGGAAGCGTGGCAGTGCAATGGCATCACTGGTGTGACTGTGCATACTCCCACGTGTGGCACACTGATGGCCGCTGCACCCAGCCTCCACTAGGTGTCATCCTGATGCTGGGTGCCAGCAACCCACCCCTCCAAAGAGCAGTCCGTCACTCATCTTACCTCCCCCTGCCTGCTCTGTGGCACCCTGGGTTCATTCTCAGACCTGGGATGTCACTCTCGCAGGTGGGAGTGCTACCCCTGTGTTGGCAGACTGGCACAGTCAGATGCTTTTTGAATAACCATGAAATATGGACAGGATTATCTGAAATATTAAAGAGAAATCCTCACATGCTCTGGAGAAATGCTGCAGGACCTTCAGGTCCCAATTAACAGAAACGCAACATAAGTAACATTTTCAACCTACTTGCAAGCCCATAAGTTAGTTTTTTTATCTGGTTGATCCTGCGACCCTCCGCCCACCACGATTACTCACTACATATTCCAGTGTCACCTGCGGCCAGCCCTCTGCTGTCCAATTCGGCAATACTGGGTTGCATCCTGTCGGGCTTCACTCTACCTCATCAGCACTGTGACATTATATATGTGGCCAATCTACAAGCAGGTGGCTGGGTCTTCTTGGTCATTTTGTGATGTCGCAGACAGTGAGGTCATAAAGCTGATGTGTATGCAGAGGAATAAAACTAGCTAGGAAAAGACAAGTGCTTCAGATATACAAATCGATACCTCACTACTTTTGTAAGTTAACAATAATTTCATGCTGGATGCTAGGTCATTAAGAGGACCAATAACAGAAGAAAGTAAAAAAAATGTTATAAATAAAAACAATAAATACTAAAGTTCAACTTATTTACTGTAAATATACTGTAGTAGTTATTGTAGTAGGGGATGATCTTAAAGCATTAAGGCACTTCAGGGTGTGTGTTGTGCTGGGATATCACAAGGCACGGCAAGTGCCTCAACCACCCGAGAACTGTCTCTTTATTTTATTTATTTATTTGAAATGTGGTAACCAGCAAAGGCACAGTGAGCAGAGGATCATTTCCAGGTGCACGCTGGGGGAGAGGGAACAAAGGGTAAAAAAAATAGGGTACCGGGTCAATATGTTGCTTCAAGAACAGCATGGCAAGAACCATGCTATGTGGAGGGCACAAGCATTTAGAGAGAGATGGGTAAAATAGCGGAAGGGAATTACTGCTACCCCTGTCGCTGACCGCAAAGTGGAGAACGGCTGAATAAGCCTCAGGTGCTGTGCCTGGCTGAGCCGCTCCCATGGTGGAATGGCTAAGGCACAAGCACATGGAGTGGTGGAGACACGGAGATCAGGGTTTGGTTCCCCGTCTCCCGATATTTTTTTTTCCACTCTACGAAACAAAGCTCCCCCTTCCTGAGTTTCTTCATATCCCAGAGTTCCACACCCCCTTGGAGTTGATTAATTATAATTCCGAGAGGGTGTAGGGGGGCAAAGTCCCCCACATCAGGGGATGTGGTGGGTGGAGCCCACTGTAAAAACAAAACAGCCCATTAGTTTCAATAGTGAGTGGTGCTTTTGTGTAGGGTCTGCGTTTTTACCCATGCTATTACTGGGAATGCCATTATGGGTGCGCTATTGTTAATGTCTTTGACATTATGACCCCGTGCCCAAAAATAGCAATGAAAGTTACAAAGTACAACAATGAACTGCATAAGATTACATGGATTATGAATCAAGTACAGTCATTTAGCTGGTACTATACGAGATGATTATAGACCAAATGCAGCCCTAGGGCAAACATCAATTCAATATAGAAAAAACAGGGTTGGGCAGATGAAAACATTAGGATGTACAGAAAGAGCAAAAAATGCATTTCCACATTCATACAAGTTGTGCATGTCAGAGGCAACAGAAGAGGAGGTCAGTGACTGCAAAAGACTGATTAGGTTAATGTTAAAGAGCAACTTTGCACTCAGGCATGTGTTTTCATAACCAAGTTGTTTCAGCTGTTACTAAAGAATACCTTTTTTTGCCTATTTTTAATGTTCCTTTCCAAGATTTACAGCACATCTTGGCAGTCTATCTAAAACGTTTGTATAGAAAACATTTGCCTCTCCCCTGTTAACCTCACAGTGTCTTTGTTTATGACATCATAATGCTCTTAATGACAACAGAGTGCAATGTCACAAAGCAATTGTGTGTCTAGAAGGACAGTCAGATACAGTTTGAGAAAATCAGTGAAATAATTGCTGGACTATCTACTATATTTAATAGACTAAAAGGAGGGGAAAGTATTAAACAACTAGAACACACTAAAATAAATATGTAATTGGTAAAAATCTAGAGTTTTTAAGCTTTCTATTACAATAGAGACAAAACACAAACAGAGGTGCACTCAGAAACTGCAGAGCGGGTGCTTGCCGAAAAAAGCAGACAAAATCAAGCAAAAGGTAGCACTCTACAGCTAACTGTACTGAAACCAGTACTAAATAAACACGAGCAAACAAAGTTTACTGTTCCAGCAAAGGCCAGGCAACACCATGGCATTAACCCCAAGTGCCGTGGTCTTGCCTGACCTTTGCTGGAACAGTAAACTTTTGCTTGCTTTATTTTATTGTAATAGAGAGTTGAGCTTTAAGGGCAAGAGCAGGGGGAGAAGAAAAAGTTCCAAAGAGAGGATTTAAGAGGTAAACATAGCAATGTAAATGTTGAAAAAGACCTGCAGTCCATCCAGTCTGCTCAGAGACCCTAACTAGTATGGCTGGCATGCCCAATCTGTATGGAGCAACCTGAGGATTCCCCCTTCATGGGACCAGGTTCCTTCTCCATGCACCTCCCTCCTGCCATTATTACCCAACCTCTGAATACGTCTCATCTGAATTCGAAGCAGGCTACAGATTTAGTGTACACCACAAAGCTAGGCAAACCATTCCAATTCTCTACCACCTGTTCCAAGAACTGTTTCATCACGTCCCACCTGAAACTGCTCTCCACTAACTTGTCACTGTGCCCCTGCTATGCAAACCCTCATTTCTTCTGAACAGATTTCCAGAGTCCACCCTGTTGATTGCGTGCAGAAACCTGAAGGTTTCTATCCTGCTCTCCCTTTCTCTTCTGGCCTCTACGGAATACTGTAGATCAGAAACAGAAAATGAGGATTACTCACCTGTAACCATAGTTCTAAAAGTGGTATATGGTGCACATCCACACTCTGGCAGTCTTCCTTTCCCCTTTAAATCTGCTGGACATCATCTAGCTTAGCTCCTCCCACCCACCTGGGAGGTATACTCCCCCACTACACTCAGTGATGTCAGATCTTGCACACTGGAAGTACGGATCCTTGAGCTACTTGCCAGGGGAGGTCGGGTGAGTGTCTGGATGTGCACTATATACACCTGTGAGTAACCCTCATTTCTAGGGATGTGGATAATGCACTATTCACACTCTGGCAGACTCCTAGCAGTTCTTCAGGAGGAGGGGCAAGATGCACACTACAATCGGGCAAAGAAGGACTGGAGAACAGAGGTCCCAAAACCAACATCCTAGCATGACTCAAGGTCGATGTTGTAGTGGAAAATGAAGGAATGCTGACTTCCAAGTAGCAGCCCTGCAGATTTCCTGGATAGGGACATCCCTGGAAACAGCTACTGAGGCAGCGGTATGTCTGGCAGAATAAGACCTCAGCCCTATGGGAGACTCCTTACTCGCCAACTTAAGATTGAGAGGAGACTATCCAACTGCCAGTTGTCTGCTTTGCTGCAGGTCTGCCAGGTGCGGCTTCAGCATGAGTCACAAACAGCTGGCGACCCTCTTACAGAACTCCAGCTGAATGCTCCATATAATAAGCAAGCGCACACCTCAGGACCAATGAGTGAAGTCTGTGCTCGGCCTCCAAAGTTGGATTGGTGAAGTATGCCAGGAGGTTTGTCACCTGATTAAGGTGGTCCTCTGACACAACCTTCGGGAGGAACTTTGGGTGGGGGCGGAGGATGACTTTGTCCTTGTGGAACACAATTATGGAGACTCCACTGAGAGCACCTGGAGCTCACTGATCCTTCTGGTGGAAGTGATAGCCACCAAGAAGGTGGTCTTCCACGACAGGTATGACATCTCACACCTCTGCATTGGCTCAAGCAGCTTGCCAATAAGCACTGCCAAAACCAGCAACAAAGTCCCAAGGTGGTGGTGGTTCATGCACCAACGGGAACAGGTGGTCCAGGCCTTTGAAAAAATGCCTGACCAACTTCCCCTGCACCACCGCTGGTGCCCAGTATGCTGAGACGGCTGCCAGGTGTACCATGAGGGTCAATGACAGTAGTCCTAACTAGGACAAGTACCACAAGTAGTCCAGGATGCTAGCCAGAGAGTAGGCCGAGGGTCAAGCTCCCTGCACTGGCACTAAATGGAACTGGCAGGTCGATGCTTTTTGGAAGCCTCCACAACGTGAAGCACATCTTCTGAAAGACCTAAAGTCTGGAACTCTAGCTGCTCAGGAACCAGGCTGTGAGGTGCAAGAACTGAAGATCCGGGTGTCTGACCTTCCCTTTGTGACACAACAGCAGATCTGGGAATAAAGGCAAGTGCCTTGGAGTCCTGCTGCTGAGGCAGAAGAGTTCCATGTACCAATACTGGTGGGGTCAGTCCGGGGCTACCAGAATTATCCGAGCCTTGTCCCTTCACAATTTTGCCAGCACTTTGTGGATCAGGGGAAAGGGAGTGAAGGCACAAAAGAGGCCTGGGGTCCAAGGCCTCAAGTAGGCATCTCCCATCAGTGTCCCACACTATTTGGAGGGGGCAGAACAGCCTCAGCTTTGCATTCTCCCGGGAGGCAAAGAGGTTGACCAGAGGCATGCCCTACAGGAAGAACAGGTGGTTCACCACCTACAGATGCAGAGACCATCCATGAGACACCTCGCCCATCCGGTTGAGGGCATCTGCTAGCTGGGTGGAGGCTCCTGCTATATGGATAGCCAGGAGATCCGCATTCAGGCAGTGCACAAGGTTCCAGGTCCAGAGTGCTTCCCAACACAGATGAAGGGAGTGCATATTGCCCTGCCTATTCAGGTACTACATGGTCATGGTATTGTCCATCTGGACCTGCACGATCTGACTCCGGACAAAAGGAGGAAATTCCGTCAGAGCTAGATGCACTGCATGGAGCCCCTGCAGGCTGATTTGGTATCGATACTCCCTGGGGGTCCAGAACCTGTGGGTCCTGTGGTTCCCCAGGTGCAAAGATGAACCATCTGTCAAGGTGACTTTTGGCTCTGGGAAGACAATTGGGACTACTTCCTCCAGATGTTCTGGGATGAGTCACTGCTGTATGGCATTCCACATCGGCTGGGTCACCATGACCGTCTGGTCCAGGTGACCTAGGTGCTGAGACCACTGGCAGCCCAGTTCCCACTGCAGGTGACGCATCTGCCAGCAGGCCCATCTGACCACACTGGTACAGGATGCCATGTACCACAGCAGCCGCAGGAGGTCCTGGACAGGGCGTGAGCACCCAGCCTAAAATGATCAGGCAAAGGAGGTAAGATCCAGTGCTCTATCCACAGGGAGTCAGGCTTTAAGTCTAGCTCTGCCCCGATGAAGTGAATCACCTGTGAGGGGCTGGGTTCAGATTTGGCCGGGGTCAACCTGCAGGCCCAAGTTTTTGCAGGTCTGGAGGGCCAGATCCCTGGACTGCTCCACAGCCTCTTTGAATGGCCTGGCTATCTGTCAGTCGTCCAGGTAGGGGTACACTCTGACCCCTTGGTGCCTCAGGAATGCAGCCACCACTGCTATGCACTTGCTGAAGACCCTGGGAGCCAATGAGAGGCTGAAATGCATGACCTGGTACTGGTACAGAACCCCTTCTGCGTGGAATCAGAGGTACAGTCAGTGGGACGGATGGACTGGAATGTGGAAGAAGGTGTCCTGGAGGTCCAGGGTGCAGAACCACATGCCCCGCTTCAGAGATGGTATGATATGGTTCAGAGTGACCATCCTGAACTTGCACTTCCTCAGAAACTGCTTCAGATTGTGAAGATGCCGTATGGGGCACCAACCCCCATCTTTTCGGAACCAAGAAGTACCTGGACAGTAAGCCCTTGCCTGCCATGGAGTCTGGGACATGGGCTATGACTTCATTCTCGAAGAGCTAAGCAATGTCCTCCCTGAGGGTAGACACTGTGTCCTGCAACACCACAGACTCCCTTGGAGCATGAGGTTGGAAGGGAGGAGAAGCCTCAAAGTTGAGGGGCAACCCTCTAGCACCCATCGGGTCTGAAGGAATGATGGACCAGCTGTGCCAGAAATAGCAAAGCTGCCCCGCCCCCACAGAGAGTTGATGCAGGGACAGGATGGGTGGGAGGCAGACACCCCCAACACCCATCACTGGGCAGCTTTGGAAGGCACGGCACCTGCTGCCAGAGGGGCACCACCCCTACCTCCACCTTTTCTGGGGTCCTGATCAGGGAACTTATTCTAGGATCTCAAGGTGTAAATAAGGTACAAGAGGGCAGCATCTTTCCAAAAAAAAAAAAAAAAAAGATGTTCAAGAACAAGGGGCCATGATATGAAGACAGAGGACGGTAGACTTAGGGTTAATGTGAAAAAGTATTTTTTTCATGGAAAGGGTGGTGGATCCATGGAGCAACTTCCCAGCAGAGGTTGTAGGGCCAAAAACAGTAGGGAAATGCAAAAATGTATGGGACAGACATAAAGGAACTCTTAGCAATAGGAAAGAGAGGATTAACCGTAGATAATTTAGGATCTGCGGTATATGAAACAGGCAAGGAAAATGGGCTAATTAGATGGGTCAAGCAGTCCTTATCTGCTGTCAAATTCTAAGTTTCTATGTAGGGCACCAAACCTGAGATTGCCCCGGCTGGGTCTGCTGCTGTTTGGGCTGCTATGACTGAAACAGCCCAAATTGAGAGGGCTTCTTTTTCCGTTTCTGCCCTTTCTGGTCCTTCTGCACGAAAGTCACAGAATCCAGGGTGGCAATGGACTTCTCAGTCCTCGTGAGATGCCCCTCCACTCCTGGGCCAAAGAGGTCTGCGCCCAAGAAGGGAACATCGGACAACTTATGCTGGGTATAATCTGCCGTAAAGGTGGAGATCAGCAGCCAGGCCCTGCGATGCATTGTGACAGCCGCTGCCACAGAATGGGCACAAGAGTTGCCGATATCCGAGTCCATTTAGTAGAGCTGATGCTCAGCCAGCGTTTGACCCTTGCCTCTTATCTTCACTGCCATGTGCAATTCCCCAGGTAGACGAGGGAGGACATGTTCTACCACTCCCATCAGGGAGTGACCGACATTGGCCATCAGTGACACTCACCTGACGGAGACCCAGACAGGACACAGCATACACTTCCTTTGTCATGTGATCAAGCTTTTTTGGGCTTCTTGCCTAGGGGCTTGTCCATGTCACCAATATTACTGGTTTTCTGAAAAATGGAGTCGGCCACCAAACCCTCAGCTGAGGGGTGACCCAAGAAACCAAAGTGCCCATGGGAACTGCATACTTGCAGACCATATGAGCAGAGAGTTGCGCACAGGATGATGAATGCTACCAAAAGCTCCAAAGCTGCAGAGCTGGTCCCAGGATGGCCTCGGCCATCAGGAAGGCAACCCCAGGGGATTTGTCCCTGCCTCAGATCTCAGTATAGAGGTACTCAGCCCTTTTTTTTTTTTTTTGAACTGGCTCCATAGGGACTTCCATGGACTCAGAGATTAATCTGAGTAGAGCTGCGAAAGACACCAGCCCGTGGTTGGCAGTCAATTCCTTGACCAAGTCACAGATGAAACCAGGGGTCTTTGAAGACTGCACAGAGGACTCCTCGGAGTCATACGAAGATTCTTCAAAGATGGCCCTTGGCCGTTTCTTGCTGGGGACCACCCTAAAGACATCTGAGTGGATGATCTCCACCAATAACTGGCCTGGCAAGCCAGTAACTGGATGCCAGTCCTTGGAAGGAGCTCCATGCAATGGCTGGCGGGGTGGTGGTTCCACCCGACTAGGTGGAGAGGTGGGTGATGGAGACACTTGCCTTGGTAGGTCCAGAATGGGCTGGACAAGAGGTGACCAAGGAAAGCGCCTGGGTCAAGGGTAGAGCCCTACCCTGCCCAACCAAGGCCCACTGCTACCACAGCATCTCCTCACTGCGCCACTGCAACCTGTGATGCTGCCTCTCACTGTCCGAAGAACAAGAGGACAAGGAGCACCAGTGCAGCACCTCCCAAATGATTGAGATCGGTAATACGAGGAGTCCCTGGACTGAGATCTGAACCGAGACTTGGACCTTGACTGACAACATGGCCGGCAGGTGGAGGGGCTGTGTACACAACTCTGATTTTACCCTACTGCATGACCCCAGAGGTAGGCAGCTCCTAGGAGGAGACAGTCATGTCCGCCAACTGCTCCTGACCCTCCTGAATGAGGGCCGAAAGGACCGGGGTCAGAGAGACTGAGTCATCTTCAATTCCTTCTGACAACAGGTCAACCAACTTGAGAAAGAGCTCGTCCAGCTGCTTGGCCTATGTTACAGCCAAGAAGTCCGATGGGGTTACTGTGGAGCTAGCGACCTGACCCTCGACCAAGGAGTGCTCGGCCAATGCCAAATGCTCGACAGCAGTCGAGCAACAGAGGGAGTCATGGGAGCAGGAACAGCCAAGAAATATACACTTTTAAGTTTAAAAAGTTCAAAAAGGAAAGTTTGCCAATGGTGCACTAAGAAAAGGCCTACACTGTGCATGGATCTGCGAAGGAGAACACCTGATACTTCCAGGGGAGGAGATCATTTGACGTCACGGGGTGAAGGCAGGGAGTACATCACCCGGGTGGGTGGGAGGAGCTTAGCTTGAAGATATCTGGCAGATTTAAAGGGGAAAGAAAAACTGCAAGAGTGTGGATAGTGCACTGTATCCACACCCCTAGAATTCACTTTTCCAGTATTTGCACCATGCTGCATGTCTTCCCGACACTGGCCCCCGACTGCAGCACTGCTGACACTGAAGAGGCACCTGCTGCAGCCTTGGCCACTGCCTCTTCCATCACCGCAAGCTGGGCTGCAGAAACAGCAGCCATGGAAACCCCCTTATGGGCATCCTTAGACCATACCGGAGGATCCCATTTGGCCGGCCAGCCGAGATGAAGACAGGCATAGCGGTCTCGAGGGATGAGGGTAGCAAGGTCTTGCAAAGACCACAGGTGGCAACATCAAGCTCTGCCACCAGACAGTAGATGCGCGAGGAGTGCAGGGTCCGTCTGAGACATCTTCTAGTTGCAATGGATGTAACATTTGAAACCTGGACCCGGCTTAGATTCCTCACGTTCCATCACAGTCAGTGGTGAGGGCGGAATCGAGAAATATACACTTTTAAGTCTGAAAAGTTCAAAAATGAAAGTTTGCTGCTGGCTGGTTGGCGCTGAGGGTTGAAGCCCTCGACGCCACACCTCACGCTGTGCTGGTGACCTGGGGTCGAAAGTGACCTCAGGTTGCCAGGGGTCAGCAGGGGAGGGAGAGGATCGAGCATCCAAAAGACTGCTCTCCTCTCCCAGGGAAGGCAGGGTTCCTGTCTTGCTCCTTGGCTGCCCCCTAGTGGAGGACGGAGGGCAGCGCAGGAGTCAGGGAGGCACAGGAGTGCAGGTACTGTACACAACTGGTGTGTGCCTTTATACACGCATGCTCACACCGTGAGGGGAAGGGGGGCTGGGAAGAAAACAGAAAATGGTGTAGACGGGCAGGGTGACACTGCTCCTCCGCAGGCTCCACATTGGCCAGCTGGGCACCTCCGTAACATTGAGGTAGACCTAGTGGACGCCGGGGTGACGACTCTTGAGGGCCGGTCAACACAGGAGGTGGAAAAATTAGTAAAAAAAAAAAAAAAAAAAAAAGAAAGTTTGCCAATGGCGCACTAAGAAAAGGCCTACACCGTGTATGTATGTATGTGCGAAGGAGATACTTCCAGTGGAAAAGAAGATCTGACATCATGGGGTGAAGCCGGGTAGCATAGCACCCAGGTGGGTGGGGGGAGGTTAGCTGAAGATGTCTGGCCAATTTAAAGTGGAAAGGAAGACTGCCAGAGTATGGATAGTGCAGATATCCACACCCCTAGAATTCCCTTCTCTAGTATTTGCATCGTGGTGCACGTGGGTACAAACTTACATACGACAGCGCCAGGTTACTGGCACTGATTAAAAAATAATCACATGAGTTTTACAGCTATTTTCTGTGCCAGAGTAATATGTTTTAGCGACTGGTCCAATTGAGAGACCCCTCACACCCAAACTGGGCAGAGTAGGTGGGCCAAGCAGTCCTTATCTGCCGTGAAAATCTATGTTTCTATGTGTCAGATGTAAATTGTGTGACCATAATGGTTAGTGAAATGATAGCATTTTTTTCATCCGCCACCAACCCTCCACCCACCCCTTTACCATGACTAGATGTCAAGCAGCTTAGGCTCCTCCTTCACCCTTCCTATTAAACACACACTAGCATAGACACAAACTGTCTGAAAAAACACACCATTCCCTCTTGGCTTGGACCTGCCCACTCCAAAAGTGTCGACTCCTGCAGAGTTTTTAACAGTGTGGCAGCGCTAAAGATCTTAGCGAATCTGTGTGATACGAAAAGCACTTGCTCCCATCCACTCACCATGGGACGAACTGACTGTCTGCCAGTGGCATGTCCCCAAGTATCCATGTCTCCCACCCCCCCGTTCCTGCTCTAGTCTAAGGAGATACAGATGTGCTGCCAATGTCTTGTGAGAGGTTGTTAGACCAGAGAGAGTTCAGACTCGCAATCCATCAGAGGAAACAAGCTCTATTATGGAGCTGATACATGGAAAAAAATCTAACTGTAAATGCTTTTTGGGTTTAAACATCTCTAAATTAATGTCATTAATGTACTTATATGTTAAAATTGATGTATTTATTAGGTCTAGGTATATTCCGCAAAAATCACCTATTTTTGCTGAAAACAAAGTTGCGTAAAAATAAGTGCAAATCGAACTGCCATTTTCATGCAATATCTTTTTGCGAAAAAGGCAGTTGTACAAAAACAGTGATTTTTGCATGATTTCGACATTTGCACTAAAATGGTAACTGTTCAAACAAAGCTCTCTCAGACCAAGAGTAATTCCCACCTCCTGCCTTCTCAGCCAGTCAGAAACCTGGGACTAAGTGAATGACACTACTGCCTGGCTGCCTGAAAATCTCCTTGCCCCGAACAGGAGATAAGGCTCCAGCATGGCTGCTGGTGACGTGGGGAGCCTCGGCAACCTCATGACCACCTCCTGCTAGGCTGACAGTTGGATTGATTGTTCACATGGTGCACATGTTAAAACTTCGGCCTCCTGGCTACTCAGCCAGTCTGGAGGCCAGGAGGACAAGTTAAAACGCCGTCCTCGTGACTGTTCAGCCAGTCAGGACATGAACTGCCCCACTGCATGGCTGCCCAAAAATTTCTGTGTCAAAACTGATGGGAAAGGTTTCTGGATGATGCTCGCGAGGTAGGACAGCCCCAGCAGGTTCATGACCCCTCCTGCTGGTCCGATGCTCAACTGACTTATTTGCTGAAGACAACATCTATGTTTCTATGTTACTAATCACTGAGATAGGCACGGGGTCATGTCCTTGCACGTAAAAACAGCGTAGCACTATACTGCACTGTCAGAATAGCATGAAGATGAAAACACCAGGAAAAGTGTTTTCTGCAGGGGTATGTCCCCACGCCCCCATGTCGGGAGGTTGTGCCTCAACCCCTTGTAAGATAACCTCCCACGGGGAAGAGGACCATCTCCGCTGCGCGGTTTTGCCTCGTGCTGTTTTGCATGCGAGGACTTGACCCGGTATGACCCCCCCACAGATCGCCCACTCCATCAACTACATACGTGAACATCTGACAATGCCTACCTTGGGCTGCTTCCAACCCACCCCCCATTCTCTCCCCTGGCCACCACAGGTTAGCTCAGCATACCACTCTGGCAACCGTCCATGCCCCACCCCCACTTGCCCCCTGTACTACCCAGCGGAGACTTAATCCCTTGCCTTTCCCCCTCTTTTCCGGTTTCTAACACTACTATGCCCACACTCAGTGCTGTTACTTACAATGTTACTCTCCTATGTACTAGTGAAACTTACAGTGTTCGACTCCTATGTACTAGTGAAACCTAGATTCCTATGTATTAGTTAAACTTAAAAGTATGTGCAACCCTCTGTAACCTTATTACGTAATCCACTGCTGTGCCATGTGTTATGTTGTCTGTATCTGTTTAATTGACTTGAAACCTTTGAAAATGAGTCCTTGACTCAAAGGTATTAATCCTAAACTCAGTGTTGGGTAACTTACTTTTTCTATTACGTTTGGAAACTTCTTCCAGCAAGCTCTGTGCAGTCACTAGCAAGGATGGAGAAGTACTAGAAAAAGTAATATACCATACAATTATAGTTATTTATTTTTATACAAAAACAATACAAAAATAACAAATAACTATAACAGATTACATTTTTTGAAAGTAACAGTTTAGTTACTAGTTACTTTCAAATAAATATAATCAGTTACAGCTACAAATTTCTTTTGCATAAAAAGACACAAGTAACATAAGTAATTGTAACTGTAAGGTGTATTACTTTTTCTAGTACTTCTCCATCCTTGCTAGTGACTGCACAAGCTTTCCGGAACAAATTTCCAAAAGTAATAGAAAAAGTAACTTAACCAACACTGCCTAAACTGCAATAAATAAAATAAATAAATATGTAAAGCAGAAACCCCTGATGCGTTTACTAAAAGGCCAAAAAAAGGCGACAATTACAAAATAGGAACTAGCATTTAAAAAAATGCTACTAAAGGCAAGAATGATTCTGGGTCAACAGGGCAGAACATATGAGGAAAGACTGGCAGACGTGAACAAGTACTCACTGGAAGCCAGAAGAGAGAGAGAAAGAGGGGATATTACTGAGACTTGCAAGTTCCTGAGGGGGAATAAGCAAAGTTGGAAGTGAGGCCCTATTCACTAGTAACAGGAATACAAGTGACAAGACGGCATGGGGAGAAATTTCAGGGGGAAATTTAAATGGGCTGGCAGGAATCTTTTCTTCACCAAGAGGGTGAACAATGGAAATTATCAAAAAAAGGAAATGGAGGCGGAGTCTCTAAATGGGTTCAAGGCTAGGTAGAACAGATTAACATAGAAGTTGACGGCAGATAAGGACCGCAAGGCCCATCCAGTCTGCCCATTTCTTTTTCTACCTTATAAATGTGCCATCGGCCTTTGCTCTGTCAGTGGCCTATCTATTCATAGTCATTTGTATTGCTCCCTTATGCCTAACCCATGCCTGTTTGAAGCCTTGCACTGTATTCATAGCCACCACTTCTTGTGGTAAGCCATTCCATGCATCCACCACCCTTTCTGTGAAAAAGAATTTCCTCACATTCCCCTTAATCGGCCCCTCTAATCTCATGCTGTGTCCTCTTGTCCTGCTATTTTTCTTATATTTAAACATGTTAGACTCTTTCACCTTGTTAATGCCCTTAAGGTGTTTGAATGCCTCGATCATATCACCTCTCCCTCCTTTGCTCAAGGGTATACATACTGAGCTCAGTTAATCTGTCCTCATATGTCTTCTGATGCAGTCCCTGCACCATTTTGGTTGCCCTTCTCTGGACTGCCTCAATTTGGATAATGTCCTTGTGAAGGTGTGGCCTCCAATACTGCACGCAGTACTCCAGATGGGTCCTAACCAGTGTCTTGTAAAGAGGGATTATTACCGCCCTCTTACGACTTGTGATACCCCTACTAATACACCCTAACACCCCCTAGCCTTACCTACTGCTTTAGAGGTCTGCTTGGATGATTTCAGGTCAACAGTGATGATGATGCCCAAGTCTCTTTCTTCCTTTGTGACTGCTAGCAACTCCCCTCCCAGCCTACAGGTGGCTTCAGGGTTTCTCTTCCCTATGTGCATGATTTTGCACTTCTTTGCATTAAATCCCAGTTTCCACTCTTCTGACCATTTTGCTAGTTTATCTAGATCTCTTCTCATTCTGCCCACCCCATCTGGATCCTCTACTCTGTTGCAGATCTTGGTGTCATCTGCAAACAGACAAGCCTTACCCTCTAGTCCATCTGCAAGGTCACTAATGAAGATGTTGAAGAGGACTGGCCCCAGGACTGATCCCTGACATACCCCACTTGTGACTTGCATCTCTTCTGACTGTATACCATTTACCACCACTCTCTGTTTTCTGCCAGTCAACCAGTTTGCCACCCAGTTGACCAACTTCTGACCCACCCCGAGTCTACCCAGCTTATTTATCAATCTTCTATGTGGAACAGTGTCAAAAGCTTTGCTGAAGTCAAGGCAGGCGATATCAACTGCCCCCTTGGTCCACCACTCTGGTTACCCAATCAAAGAAATCTATGAGATTAGTTTGACAGGACCTTCCTTTGTAAACCCATGCTGTCTTGGATCCTGTGCCCCTATGGTTCCAGGTGTTGCATTATCCTTTCCTTAAGGAGTGCCTCCATAATCTTGCCCACTACTGAAGTAAGACTGACTGGTCTGTAGTTCCCCGCCTCCCTGCTACCACTCTTGTGGAGCGGGATCACATGAGCCTTCTCCAGTCTTCTGGGACCTCTCCTGTGCTCAGAGACTCACTAAACAGTTCTGCTAATGGCTCTGCTAGTTCCACCTTTAGCTCCTTAAGTACCCTGGGATGTATGCCATCAGGTCCCATTGCCTTATCCACCCTGAGCTTAGCAAGCTCTTGTAGGACCTTTCTTTGTGAAGGGAGTAGTGCTCACCTCCTCCCCTGTCCATGATGCTGAGCTGTGGGCCCTGCCTCACCTTCTCTTCAGTAAATACTGAGCAAAAGTATCTATTTAGGATAGATGCCTTTACAGGGTCCTCCTTCTCACATGCTCCTTTCTCCATTAGCTTAATACCCTCTGGACTTTCTCCTTTCACTAATGTATCTATAGAAAGTCTTGTCACCTTCTTTACTGTCCGTGCAGTGTTTCCTCAGTTTGGGACTTTGCCTGCCTTACTGCCTTCCCTGCTTCCCTTAGGGCAGTTTGGTATGCCTCCCTATCTTCATCCCGCTGTGTTCCCTTATATTTCCTGAAGGCCAGCCTTTTGGCTCTGACCTTTTCTGCTATTGTATTTGAGAACCAAAGTGGTTTCCTTCTTCTTTTGCATCTCCTTTTCTATCTAACACAATGGGATGTTTCTTCAAGTATTGCATCCTTAATGCTTGCCCACTTTGCCTGTACCCCCTCACCTGTGTTTCTTTTGCCAAGGCTAGGTTAACTCTGTTGGCCATCTTATCAAAGTCAGCTCCTCTGAAGTCCCATATTTTGCCTTGGAATGGGATGATTTAGATGTAGTAGCCAAACTGAACCATACCATGTGATGGTCACTGGCCCCAGGTGACCTTCTACCTGGAGATCTGTGATCCCTTCCTTGTTGGTCAGTACTAGATCTAGGATAGCCCTGTCTCTTGTGGGTTGCTGTACCAGTTGTTTGAGGCCTCTCCTGCAGGGAATCCACTATGTGTCTAGTTCTGGCAGATGTTCCTGCTGGTATTGACCAATCTGTATCCGCATGTTGAAGTCTCCCATTATCAGAACCTCCCTTTAGTTGTCATGTTTTGTATATCTTCTAACAGTAATGTGTCTATGTCCTCCCCTGGTCTGGGGCCTGTAGACAACCCCAGTTCTTATGGCTGTCCCATTTCCTGTTTCCAGGGTGACCCACAGTTCTTCTGGCTCCTTATGTGTATTCTGAATTTCTGTAGCTTTGATATTTTCATTGATATACAGGGCCACTCCTCCCCTTTTGCACCTCGGTCTCTTCTGAACAATACATAGCCAGGTACTGAAGTCTCCCAAGTGTGGTTACTGGTAAACCACGCCTCACTAATTGCTACTATGTCCAGTTTAGCCTCTGACATTATTGCCTGCAGGTCTGGGATCTTATTTCTCAGGCTGTGAGCATTTGTGTACATGATTTTCCATTGCCAGATTTTGGTGTGTTGAGTTGTTGGGTGAGGTTTGGCATTACCCCTATGGCCGTATGGGAGACAAACCTTTTTCTTATCGTGATGCAAATGAACTGCAAACATGCTGAATCCCTGTTTGACCACTAGTTGAGGGGGGGTGTTCTTCCATTCGACGAATGGGGATGCTGCACCCCTCTCCCCATTTGCTAGTTTAAATATTCTGCAAAGACGCCAAACCTCTGCCCCAATGTAACTTACTCTCCTTAGTCAGATGCAGTCCATCAAATTTAAAGAACTTTCACTCCCAGAACTGTTGCCAGTTCCTACAAATCAGTGTCCTTTTCCTGGCACCAGCCCTTGAGCCACGTGTTTAGCTCCCCTATCTCCCCTTCTCTGACCTTCCGTCCATCTGCTCCCCTCTCCAGACTGGCAGGATCTCAGAGAAGGAGATGCCGAGACAAATAGATGATAGTTTGTCACCCAGCCTGGTCAGGTGTTCCTTGGTCTCCACAACTGACCGCTGGAGATCATTAGTCCCTATGTGTACTAGGACATCAATGTTTTCTCCTGCTTTGTGAACAATTTTAGCAATGCGGTCAGTGTCTCTCCATGCTGATGTACCTGGGAGACATCTGACCATTACCCCTGGCTGGAGATGGGTATCAACTCCCCGAATCATGGAGTCTCCTATGATCAGAAGTTTTTTGGATTTCCTTTTTGCTTTTTTTGTTTTGGTTCCAGATTTGGGTGAGTTTTGTTGTGCTAGCTCCTGTGCTGCAGTGTCCTGCTCTGCAGTGTCTTCTGCCTCTTTGTTTGATTTCAGAGATAGAGGCAGATACCTGTTTGTAGTGTTTATATGGTTTTTGGAGGTAATATGTTGGAGAGCAGAGAGTGATGGGGCATCTGATTTGCCCCTCCTAACCACCTGCCAACCTCCTGGACCAACTACCCTCTGCGGTCGAGGTTTTTCTGTTGGATGCTGGGGAAATGGCGGGTGGTTCTTATAATGTATTTCCTCTTGAATATGAAATTTGAGGCGTGCAATCTCTGCCCATGCTGCCCGGAGCTGAGCCCTAAGATCTCCAAAGGCCCAGCATGTAGGACAGTGTCCTAAATCCTGTAAGACTGTCCTTCTGAAAATCGTTCCACAGTACCGCAGTTAATGATATCCATTCCAGATAAGTTGCTGGGTTTATAACCTAGTCAGAGTAATTAGAAGGGAAAAAAGGAAAAATGCAAGTAATGGTTTGATTGTGTTTTGTTTAACTTGTTATAACAAGTTAAATTACTAGTGCCCCTGTAAATGAGCTCACCTTGTGGAGGCCCCACTGATCCACCCCTTCCTGCTCTGCCACAGGAAATGTCACAACTGTGGTACCCTATAAAAGGAGTGTAGTGTGGGGTGGTTGGGGATGGGGGTGGGTGGTCGGGCCCTTCCCCTGCCAAAAAGAAGAACCACAGACGAAAGAACAGAGAGGTAAGAGCAGAAACAATCAGTCAACAACAAATGCAGTAACCCTGAAAGCTTATCCTAATGTTAGATAAAACTGTAAAACCTGTAAAGCACCACCTGTAATAATTTCAGAGAAGATATACCCTATAAGAAACACTTTGCTACAGAGAAAAATAAAGCAGTAACAGAAGATATACCTTGCAACAGACAATTTGAATCAGAAGATGACAGCAGTAATCTGTTAGCACACACCTGTAGGCACACCTTGTAATAATGCAGAAGAAGGTATACCAGCAACAACAATTTGAATCAGAGAAAAATAAAGCAATGAAATGTTAGCAACAAACAGTAGCAATCCCTGTGAGTAAAAATTAAAAACACCACCACACAGTAAATCTGTTTAGCCAAAATAAGTCTTAATCCTTTTCCCTTGCTCTGGTAAGTTTCTCTACTCTGCCTTTCAAGCAGTCTTAGAAGGAAAGAGCTCAGGTGAAGCTAGGTGCCTTGGCCAGCAAACCAAGTCTTCTACCTCCAAGATATCAACTAACCTGACTTTTTAACCCTTCTTTCTGTTGGAAATTACTGACAGTTTGCCAGCTCCACCCCCCACATACACACCTAATCCTTTGGAAGAGCTGTGGGAGGAAAGCAATTAGCTCCTTCAATATGAAGGTAGGAGGTAGAGGGGAGAGGTCAGCTGGGGAAATGGAGGGACTGATCCAAGGGTAAACCCTATTTCAACAATAGGTCAATGGTGATGGGCATACCTCTCAAGTGTCCCTCATTGTGCGGGACACACCATATTTGCCCGTTTGTTGAAGTTGTCCCTCTAGGGCCTGTCATTGTCCCGAATTTGACAGTGACAGTGCCGACGTGAGCGGGCCCTTTAAACATGCATGGCACAACCGATCTCCTGAAATGAATGGGAGAGAGCGCGCGGAAGGCAGGTGCAAGTCAGGTCAGGTTGGTCGCTCTGCTCCTCCTCCTCTCTGACTCATCAGCCAATCAGGATAGGAAATTGGTGCGGCATGCAGCTTGAATTTGGCGCTTGGCTTCAACACATGCACTGCTGTACAGGAGCCCTCCACTCCCTAAGTTGCACCATTTGCGTGCAGCCTTGCAAACCAATGCCAGCAGCAGGCAGCAACCCCGGCCACCCTAGCCAAAGGAGAGATTCAGCGAGGCAGCGAGCGACAGCACAGAACCCACCCATAAGCCCCCGCCCTGCCATGCGATGTGCTGCCAGTCAGAGGAGAATGAGCCAGAGCCCGTGACGCTGCCCAGAGGAGACCGAGTGGAGCTCGAGTGCTCGACCAAGTGCCGGTGGTGCTGGTGAGGTAGGTAGGGATAACAATTTAAATTCGGATCATTCAGTCCTCAAGGCTTGAGAGCTTGACTGTCTGTACTTTAGAACTGAACTTCCTTTAAAGTTATTTTTTTCCCCATTTCCCTTATGTTGTGGGCGGACAGTTGACTCATTAAGACTAGTATTGATGTACAAGAAGACAGTTGCCTGGTTCTGGTGGTAACTGTAAAAAAAAATTAAAGGATAGAGGGCTGAGAAAGGAAGCCTAAGAGAAGGACTACTGTACTGAAGTGATGTGATTCGGGTGGGTAGGCAACTTAGGGGCAGGGGAGGATATGTCACCAAGCAGAACTGACAACTGGTGCTACTCAGCAAAGTAACAGTGGTGCCAGTCAACTACAAGGTCAGAGACAGTGTTTGGCTAGCCTATATTAGTAAGCTATATGGGGGGGGGGGCAAGGCAAGTATTAGGCAAGTTGCTTGCTGCAGGCCAGCTACCGACACACACAGTGTGTATTGTAAAGTTAAATTACTGCGGCTGGATTTGGAAATTAATTGCTTAAGTGGCACTGGGATTGGGTTTACATTGAGTTCTAGGCTCTATTATGCTCTTAAACAGTGCTTAAAATCATTAAAGTGCTGAAATTCTGATGTCCTTCATGTCACAGTGTAGTGTCCCTCATTTCAAAGGGTTGGTGTCCCTCATTTCAGAGTCCTGAGATTGAGAGGTATGGTGATGGGTAGAAAACTGGGCAGACATTGGGTTGTCATCTGCTGTCATTTTCTGTGTTTGTATGTTTTTATGAATAACATCTGGGCTCAGCGTAGTTCTCCTTCAATAATCGGTTACCTTACTGACCAAGTTGGCACTGTTCTGGCAGCGTGCTGCAGCACCACCCGCAGGACTGTCATTCAAGAGTGATCCTCAAAATACCACGCTGGACCTGGAGGGTTGGGGCTGGGCACATCACCGAGGTGAGGAACTCGGCTCCCAGGGAAGACTGCAGCAGGTCACCCTGTACTCACACAACCCCTACTGGCCAGTTTCCAGCTGCACTGGCATCAGCTCTGAATGCAGAGGCATACCTTCCTTTCTGGACTGAGGCAGGGTGCAGCCAGTGGGTCCCACCTGGTTGGGAAGGAAGACAGAGGAAATAAAATTAATAAAACAAAACATCAATACTCTGTGCCTTCAGTGTTTCACATGTCTCATACAGAGAATCACTCCGGTGGTTTCAAGGCCTGTATGCTCAGTAAGAAGCCTTTTCTTTTTTAACTCTTTGGTAACCGGGTAAGACCCACTAGGCACAAGTATCTGTTTTCAGGGATGACCCAGGGAGCACTGGGGAGGTTAAGTGACTTGCTCAGGGTCACACAGTATGCAAATGGAGGTTGTGGGAATCAAACACAGGGTTGCTATACGTACCAAGTTCAGAGCTCGTTACTCTAACCTCAAGGTTATACTACCATCCTGGTAGCATGGCAACAGCACTATCACCTGCTCTACCAATGGCCTGGGTTTGGGAGTGGACTTGCATGGAAGAGGGGATAGCTGGGGGAGGGAGGACAGTGCATTTCAAGGACTGCTCTCCTCCCTTGGAAGGGGAAAAAAGTCATACTGCTACTTTCTTCTCACCAGGCAGAAGCCAAGTGGCATCACAGTGGGAGTGTCTGTTCAGGGCAGGCCCACCATCAGGCACTGATACACACATTTGTGCCTCTGCATTTACGTGTGGTGCATCACTGCCCAATAGGTGGCCCTGGAAGAAAACAAAGGAAAACCCGACCAAGCAGAATTAAGCTCCAGTCTGCCTCAGGTTCCACACCACTGGCTGGGCGCCTCTTCTGGTGCTATCTGTATTGTGCTCCAGAGGGGCCTGGCCAGCCCCAATGGTCCTGCCATAGGGTTAATCTGGGGGTGAATCCTCAGAGGAGCGCCAAGTCTTAGAGAAGGTGGGTGGCCCATCAGTCCTGATTTCTGCATCTGTTCTCCTAGGCTTGCGTGGCAGTGTTTGTCCATTCCTGCAGCATAAATTATAGGACTCATTTCTGTGGCAGAATGCAGTCCTGCCATGGACTCAAATCTGATGTAATGTCACTGATGACATCGTATCCTTAGTACAGAGGAGGGACTTAAGGAAAAACAAGGGGGGGGAAGGTGCCAGACACTATAGAAAACCAGTATATTTGAATGAAAAATCACCAAGAACAATGAATTCCATGGCACTACATATATTCTGCAGCATGATACAAGTTCTACAGAAAATTCCATGGTCATGGAATAACAGAAATCCAGGAGCCTTTCCTATTTCTATGAAGAAATGGCACATCAGCTGCCTGGGTCCAGAACACTCATGTAAAATAGCAGTGTCCACCTCAAGGGGATCAATGAAAATTCGCTGGCTGCCCAGCAGGACTGCTAGGACAAGTCCACCCCTCCTTCCAGTACCTAGTCCATGAGGAACTGTTTGCAAGAGTGAGGGTTCAGGTGGGTGGGTTCCATACTGAGTTTCGTCAGGTTTAAGGCATGAATTTGCTGAGTGAGGTTTTGTTTTTAAGGGAGTAGACAACTGCCGTTAAGTTTCCCCGAGGATCACAATATCTCCAGAAGAGAAGAGGAGAGAGGGAAGAGAGAAGGAGGTCAGCAAGAGAGTTGGGAGGGGTAGCAGAGCGGTGATCGACTCCAGCTTTGAAGACCATCAGGAAGAATAGGAAAGAGAGCCTTAAAATGAGCAGTATGAGGAGGGGCTGGCTAACCAAAGGATGACATCACAGCTGAGACTGAGACGAACATAGATAGCCACATCACCACCTCAGCTGTCATGGGCAGGCTTGTGCATGAGCTCAAGCCACACAAGAGACATCCAGGTCATGAATCCTGGTGAAGTGCCAGACAAAAGTCATGCGGGTGCAGTTTAAGCTATTCAGTTTAGGGTGAAAGCTATAAGCATCTGACATGCATAATGCACAAGCCCTAGGGGAGAGGGAACGCAGTTGAGGAGGAGGGGTCACAAGGTTTAAAATCAACATTTCCTGAAAGCAGGAGCTGGTCAGTGATGGTGAGTTCCGCGGAGAGGTAATTCTTTTGATCAAGGGGGGAGGAGTGGGAGACAGTTTTCCACAGGACTCTGGGTCAAAAACAGGAGCTGGGAGAAAGTTGTTATATGGAAGGAAAAAAAGGAAAGAGGGAACAAAAGAGGAAGGAGAACTCAGGGAAGGAGGAAGGTATGGAGAACTGGAGGTGACAGAAAGGGGAATGTTGGAAGGCAAAAAAAGTAAGCTAGGGAGGAGCAGCACTGCGTGACAGAGAAAAGATGGGGAAGAAAGAAAGTTGAGAAACAGAGAAAACTGCCAAGAGAAGAACTCGTGGTCTAGCCAGACTTCCCTAAGAGGCAGTACATGCACCCTAGGAGTCCAAAACCATCCCTCACCCTGCCCCTCCCAGGCTCACTTAAAGGAAAATTACTTGCAAAAAATATAAAAACACATTGTGCACTGTGTTTTTGCATCTGTGATGATCACCGTCATTCTGTTCTGGCTGTCTCTGGCAGTTTGTTTTTGTTTTCACTTTTCCATGCCAGATTTATGGCCCCTGGAATATCCATGTAGACTTCTTTTATTGCATTCATGTAGACATCTATTATTGCCTTTGATACATTGAAAGTTTCCCAGAATGCCTCTGGGAATTATGTCAATTTTTAAAAATCTACCGCCCGTCAATTTGCTCTTGTTCCTCCTGGTGTTAATACTGCCATTCTCAATGAAAAACAGCTTGCCTGTGTCCACTTTGTTTATTCCCTGCATGTATCTAAATGTTTTGATCATGTCCCCCATCTCCCTCCTGGCCCCTGCAGCATATATGCTGAGGCTCTCCATTCTGTTCGTACATCCCACCCTGCTGGCCAAGTATCACCTTGATCACCTCTTCTGCACCAGCTCCAGTTTGTTTATGTTTTTCCTGCAGTGGGGCATAGAAATGACACCCAGTACTCCAGGCATGGTCACACCAGTGTTCTGTACAGGGGCAAAATGACATTCTTTCTCCTCCTGCTGACCCCCCCCACCACCACCACCACCACCAGTACATCCCAGAATTCTATTTGCTTTCTCTATGGCATTGTTACATTGCACTGATGATACGAGGTTGCTGAAAATCACCAATCCCCAGATCCCTCTACTCTAAGTCACAGCTGACGTCACCCCCTCCCAGACTATATTCAACCCCAGGGCTTCTGCTGCCCCCATACATGACACAGAAGAAAAAAATACTTACCATAATAATGTTTTTTCCCCAGTGATACTCCACAACTTCTGCAGTGACCCTTTAAAACAGAACTGCCCAGAGAGAATGGAACACATGCAAAAGATAGAAACTTTTGCACATGACAACTTTACAAAGGCTGCCTTAAACTAAGTGCCTTAGTTCTAAACCTCTCAGATTTCCTGGACGCCTGGAAAGGCAGGCCCCCCCGAGGACTCAGTATATTAAATAACAATAATAATAATGATGATTATACCCATAAACTCCCTAGTAAACCCTCCAACTGGAGGGTGAAACTTTAAAAGGTACCCCCAGAAATGTCAGAATCACCTAACAAAGGGGGAAACAATATAAACATAGAAAAATATAACAGTGCCAGGAAGTGGCACTTATACCCCTGAGCGCACAGTATTCACAAGTGCAGAGACTACTGGTTTTAGAAGGGGAGGCAGGGTGGGAAGTTCTGAATACCTGAGTATCACTGGGAAGAAACAACATTACTGTGGTAAGTAATTTTTTCTTCTACCCCCAGAAATACTCAGGTATTCATAACTTCTGTAGAATATGAAGCAGTACCTTTGGAGGTGGGCACATAACCTATTTTGGAAACAGACTCTGCAGGACTGATGTTGCGAACCTAGCATCACCCCTGGACTGATGTCCAGATTGTAATGCTTTGTAAAGGTGTGTACTGTTTTCCAGGTAGCTGCTTTACAGATGTCTACTAATGGACCATCCCTGGCAGATGCTATGACAGCAGCTGTGCCTCTTGTGGAATGGGCCCTCAATCCTGTTGGGGGTTCCTTTCCAGCCTTAGTATAACAAAACTGGATACACTGTACTATCCATTGAGAAATGGACCTTTTCGATGCTGGGTTACCCCTTCCCACATCCCATAAGTCAGGAACAGCTGTTTTCTGTCCTGCCTATGGTCTTTAGTGGCTGTCATATAGTAGTTAACAGCTCTCTTGACATCCACACTGTGGAGTCTCCTTTCACCAGAGGTAGAGTGCTCAATGAAAAAGACAGATAGGGTAATGGTTTGGTTCAGGTAGAAATCAGAGACCACTTTAGGGCGAAATGTCTTGTTCATTCTCAGGACCACCTTATCCCTGTGAAATGAGATATAGTCCTGATCAATGCAGAGAGCCTAGAGCTCACTGATTCTTCTTGCAGAAGTCATTGCCACTAGGAAAACTGTTTTCCATGTGACATATTTCAAATGAGACGAAGACATGGGCTCAAAGGGAGGCCCCGTGACCTTAGCTATGCACACATTCAGGTCCCATGCTGGCACCGGTTCCCTATGAGGCGGGTGCAACTGGACCAGGCACTTGTAGATAGGATCTGAAGACACTGACACATTCTGTTCAGCTGATACTAAGATTCATACTAAGAAAAGTAGATATACAGAAGGCCATAGCCCATATAAGTATATTGCTAGCCAAGCTGATACATCATCCCTGATTTAATAGGTGGCAATCTAGGTTTTGTTTGAATTTAGCAAAGTTAGAGGATTCAGTTATTGAACTGGGAAGTGAATTCCACAGGGTGATAATTCTTTGGGTGTAGAAGAAGTGCCTTTTGTTAGTTTTAGGATAGGTACGTGCCAGTTGATATTTGTGGCTTCTTCTTAGAGGACAGTCCCGTGAGCTATAGAACATACCTAAATCTGACATTAGTTCAGTATCAGTGGATATTTTGCGCATTAACAGGAGATCCCCTCCAATTCTCCCCTGCTCCAGGGAGTATAGATTTAATTTGTCCAGTCTTTCATTGTACCCTGTGTCATACATATTGGTTATAAGTTTGGTGACTTTCCACGTCAGCCCCTCCAACCTGTTCACATCCCTCCTAAGGTAAGGACTCCACAAGGGAGAATAGTAGTCCAAGTGAGTGGTAAAATACATTCCCGATCTCTTGATGTAAAAGACCTCCTGATGTTACCTATAAGTATGTTAACCCAGTTTATAATATGGTTACACTGGCTTTGGAAGGATAAATCTGAAGTAATGATTATTCTTAGATCTTTTCCAGACTGGATGGGCCTTGCGGTCCTTATCTGCCGTCAACTTCTATGTTTCTATGTACTACTGGAGTTAGGGCACAACCATTTAATATGAACAGATTTTGCTTACTGATAGTTCCTAGGTGCATTATAACGCATTTACCGCTATTGTATGCATATCATTTTTTAATGCCCATTCCTCTAGTTTTTTTTTTTTTAAATCATTTTGAGGTTTAGGATGTCTTCCTCAGTTTTAACCTGTGCTGCTAATTTCGTGTCATATGCAAATTTGATAGCAAAACTGTTAGTGTTATTAGTAAAGTCAGACATTAAAATGGAAAATAATGTTGGGCCCAATACTGACCCCTGAGGTACTCCACTACTAACTGGACAGAATTCTGACATATATCCCCTAATACACACCCCCGGAGTATGATTGTTCAGCCATTCCTCCACCCAGTTTGTGACTGTACTATTTATTCCTAGTTTTCTCATTTTAGCTATTAAGGTGCCATGAGGCACTTTATCAAAAGCTTTACAGAAGTCCAGGTAGATGACATCCACTGGTACCTTGTTCTCCAAGGTTTTACTAATGTTTTCTTAAAAGATCACGTTACCAAACAGGACCTGTTGTTCTTAAATCCATGTTGGGTGTGGTGTATTAGGCCCTTATTTTTCATAACCTCCTCAAGTTTAGTTTTAAGTAATGACTCGAAAATCTTTCCCAGTACACTGGTCAGGCTGATTGGTCTGTAGTTTGATGTGTCTCCTTGATTGGCCTTTTTATGGATAGGGTTACAACAGCAGTTTTCCAATCGCTTGGTATTTTGTGTAACAGTAATGACATGTTAAATATTTTGTGGAATGGTTCCACTAACCAATCTTTGATTTCTCTAAGTAGTCTTGGGTGCAGTCTGTCGGGACCCGGTGATTTATTTTTATTAATGTTATTCAGTTTATTTAAAATCTCTGTTTTGGAAATGTCCATTTGGTCTTCAGCCTTGTTCTCTGGGGGTGTATTTGCTTTATTTTTTAAATTAGACTGAACTGAAGTATTTATTGAATTCCTTGGCAATGTCCTAAGGTGATGTCATCTCCTCTGAGTTTACAGTCAGGGGGCCAATGGTCCTTGCTTTTTTTTTTTTTTTTTTATTATTTATATAAGAATAGAAATTTTCCCTCAGTCTTTCCTATAGGCTAATCTAAACTCAAGCTTGTTCTTTTCTATTTTTATTTACTTTTTGCAATTCTTTAGAAGTGTCCTGTATCTCCATTTATTGTAATCACTATTATCTTTTTTCAGTATTTTGTATGCCTTTTTTTGTTTTATTAATTTCATCATGTTAGGTGTTGCCCACAATGGGATTTTGCCCTTCTTGTTGTAGATTGTCTTATTTGGAACGCGTTTTGTTTCTCGTTCTATTAATTTTATTTTTAACTCTTGTCCAGAGCTCGTCTGGAGAGGTGGACCCATTAACCCATTTCCAGTCATAAAGCTCTTGGTTTAATTGGGCAAAATTTGCTTTGTTATAGTTTTTAAATACGTTTTTCCCTTGCTCAGGTTTTGTATGTATATAGGTTTCAAAGGGTATGGTCATGTGGTCGCTGTTTTGAATCTGCTCTTTGAATTGTATCTTTTTAATTTTTTCAGGGATGTCAGTAAGCAGTAGATCTAATATGTTATTTTTTTCTAGTTGGTTTCTTGATTAATTCATGTAGACCATTAGTACAGCATATGTCTAAAAAGGAATTCTCCTGACTATTGGTACCCATAGCATCATTCAAGTTTAGGCCGGGGAGATTAAAATCACCCAATAGTATTGTTTCACTGTAGTTTGATTTGCTGCTAATACTATTAAGGATGACCTGGTGCGCTACTGAATTTGTATCCGGTGGCCTGTAACACAGGCCAGTGAGTAGCTTCGGTTGTTTGTCTCTTATTAACTCTATCCAAATTATTTCACTTGATGTGTTTTCTGTTAGAGCCTTGATTGGTTTGAAATTAATATTGTTTTTTATAAATAGTGCCACTCCTCCTCCTTTTTATCCTGTTCTGTTTTTATAATAGGTTGTATAACTTGGTATATCTGTAGTCCAGTTAGAGGTGTCGCCCCACCAAGTTTCCGTTATTGCAGCTATATCAATATTATCCTTATTCAGTATGATTTGTAATTCGTCTATTTTTGTTCCATGTAGGCTCCTCATATTAGTCACGAGAAAGGACAAACCTATTTGTTTGCTATAATATGATTTGTTTATCTTTTGTTTTATTTTTAATACCTAGTAAATTATTTTTCTTTAAATGTTGAAAATTCCCCTTGCCCCATTTTGCTCAGTTTTTTGTGTTCTTGGTTTAATGTATTGTGGAGAAGGCATCCTAGAAGCCGGGAACCTTGTTTACTCAGATGAAGCCCATCATGTCCATATAGTGTGTTAATATTTTCAAATTTTTCCCATGTTTTTATACATTTTACATTGTTAATTAGGCACCATCTACACAACCAATTATTAAAACTTTTGATGCTTTTTGATCTTTTGAAGCTAGCCCTTGGTACTGGTAGGACTTCTGAAATTATTGCAGTTGCGCTTAGATCTTGTAATGTTTTTACTGCTAGCTCCATATCGTGAATTATTTCCCCCCACTTCCTGTTTGTCAGAGTCGGTAGTACCTACATGGAGAACAACAGTTTTGGGATTTGGGACGTTTTGTAGGATACCTGGGAGCACTGCAGTGATATATTTTATGGTTGCCCCATTATAGCTACAGCTTGTCACATTTTCTTTATTAACCCTTTTTTTTTTTTTTTTTACAGTTATGTATTTTTCTCTCTCAGAGTCCTCTGCATCCATCTGACGCCCCCTGCAGGCACTGGGTATGAGACCCTCCCTTGACCCCATGACTTACCCTTCATGGCAGGGGTGGGAGCGACTGCACCCACCAGACCGGATTTAGTGTTTGGGAGGTGCCTTCCTGGCTGCTATGCGGAGGGGGACCATTATCATCCTTGCAGAGACTCATTTTTCTTCTTCCTTCCTTGCTTCCCCAAGGTTGCAGCGCGAATGGCACAAGCGGCAGTGGCACCATGCACCCGCACACCCCAAGCACCTGCCACAACCGCCCACAGTCTCCAGCACTGTCGCGCTCCCCCAGCCTCGCTAGGTGGCAGGCAATCACCGAGCACTGCAACTCCTCCCTCCAGGAGTCCCTAGGGACACTCAATCCTTCTCCGCCCTGCCAGGCCCCAGCATCCCCATGTCCGTTCCTGAACCGCGGGTCGGCCAATGAGAGATGCGAGGTAAAGAAGGCGTCAGCGCCTCAGCTCTCAGCGCCACCGTGACAGCTTTATTACCCCTTGTTATCTATCTGTGAACCTCGTGATTGAGTCTCCCAGTAGGGGTATTTGCTCTGGTAAATTGTTTGCTTGGGACTGAGTATCTAATGTGGTTGTGTTTATATCCCGTAGGTCTACGTTTGTTTCATTAACATCATGTGGCTCGGGAGAGGTTTGCTGTAATATGGTGATGTTTTCGGATTCCTTTGTGGGCATTATTTGGGGGAGGGTAATAGGATCTGAAGGGGTCATGCTATCATCCTCATTTCATTCTATCAGGGGGTCAAAACTATTATAAAGTGGTAAAGTAAAAGCCTCTGCTTTTCTCCCCCCCTTTTTTTTTTCTTGGATGGTCTTTTAGTCTGTATATTAAACCAATCATTATTTATAGGTTCATCCCCTATTATTTTCTTTCAATTTTGTGTTGAGTTTGTTTGTGCTGCATTTAGGTTTGACTCTAATTCCTGGTTTGACTGAATGAAGGGGGGGCAGTTTTTGTCTCGGTATTGGTATGGGGCCTTGACGCAAATCTAAGGCTATGTTTGAAGTAGCCACAGTGTAATCATTACTTATTTCATCTGTGCCCATTCTCTGTATCAATCTCTGTTAGCTGTTCTCAAGTGCGTTTAGTCTTGTATTAAACAGTAATATCTCTATTTGCATCTCTACATTCTGTTTTCATTTTAAACAAGTGAATGGGTTTTCAAGCACAGGTACATCTGTAAACAGATATATGTCACAAGCTACACATAATGTCCCCATTTTGTCTTTTAATATCTGTGACAGATCCATAATGGCTACTGCAATGTCGATAAGTGCTGTTTACCTGGTACTGTGAGTCTAAGTAGTGTTGAAATTAAGAGTCTGTAATCTCTCTTGTTGTCTTATCTTCAGCATAAACACGCACAGATGCGCTGTCTCTGCAAGTATGCTCAGGTTGCCCTGCTTGCAGTAGGGCTGAGTTAAATGCCCCAGGTGCCCTGAAGTAACTGAGCGGTCACAACTCCCTCACAAAACAAATGCGATGTTTACTTTGTTAAAATAAAGTTTGTAGTATAGTACCACTCATACATGGTTTCCACTCTAAAAACACACCGGCTGTGCAACTAGTAAAGAATACAGCCCCCGTTTAGGTCGGTAGTTCACTGAAACAGCGAAAGAAACTACCAAGCCTCTCTTCTTACTTCCTGCTCTGGTGTATGGCTCATGTTGTGAAGTGCAATTCAAGCTAGTAATAACAACAACTTCCAAACATTTGTTTCATTTAAAACTGCCACAAGAAGGTTGCAGCAGCACCTCTTACACATGAGGGATTTGTAGATTAACTCGCCCGCTCTCCCAGCAGGGCTGAGTTAAATGCTTCAGGTGTCCCAGAAGTGACTGAGAGGTCACAGCTCCCTCACAAAACAAAAATGATGTTTAATTTGTTAAAATAAAGTTTGTAGTACCACTCATACGTGGTTTCCACAGTAAAAACACACTGCCTGTGCAACTAGTAAAAAATACAGCCCCCCCCCCGTTTAGGTTGGTAGTTCACTGAACCAGGGATAGAAACTACCAAGCCTCTCTTCCTACTTCCTGGTCTGGTGTAGGGCTCACTGATATGTAAGCAGATGTTGCAACCAGGTGGACCTTGAGGGTACTAGACTGCAAGCCCAGTGAATGTAAATAAGTAAGATAGTCAAGTACAGCTGGGACCCCAGCCTGTGCTGGTACCAGTTCCCTGGCTGAACACCAAACAGAAAACATATGAAAAAGCCAGCAGAAGAAGGCCATTTGGTCTACCAAGTCTGCTCATATTGCAGGGTCTACAGCTTGAGATAATGTCCCTGTCCTCCCCCTCCCCATTCCTCCCATCCTCCCTACCCATGATCCTTACCTTCCCCCATGCTTGTCTCAGCCTCTCTTAAAGCTGCTTACTGTCTTCGACCAGCTCACCTCTGCCGGCAGTGCATTCCAAGTGTCCACCACCCTCTCTGTGAAGAAGTGCTTCCTGACCTCCCTCCTAAACCTCCCACCCTCCAGCTTAAGACTGTGCCCCCTCATGTTATGGTTGCCACTCAGCTTAAAGAGACTCTCCTTAACCTTATTTATCCCTTTTAAGTACTTTTTCTATTTTGAGGCATATATTTTCTTAGTGGATGGCTTCCTGTAACCCCTTAAAATGTCCACGACACTTTCAAAAAGATGCAAGCCTGCATATTCTAGGTCCTCAAGAGCCCAGCCTTGAGCCTTAGTGACCTGAGGTCAGGATAGAGGAACCTCCCCTGGTTGGAGGATAGCAGATTGTGCCTCCGAGGAAGGTGTACTGACTCGGCCACAGACACGGGGAGCAGCAGAGAGTACCATGGCTGCCTGACCCAGTCTGGTGCTATCAAGATCGTTGATGCTGACTGGGACATGAGCTTGAGCAACACCCTGTACACCAGAGGGAAGGGAGGAAAAGCATACAGATGCTTCCCTGACCAGTTCAGGGCCAGAGCATCCAGGGGACTGTTCCTTGATCTGGTGGTCTGCAACAGTATTGTAGCAGGTGGTGGTTCTGGTGGGACACAAACAAGCCTACCTCTGGGGTGCCCCACTTCCTGAAAATCGCTTCCACCATTTGCCTGTTCAGGGTCCATTAGTGATAGGCCTGACTGATTCAACTCAGAACATCTGCAAGGGTATTGTCGTTCCTTGGCAGATGGATTGCCTGTAGGAAAATTCCCAGAGAGTATGCCAGGCTCCAGATTTCCATGGCTTCTGTGTAGAGAGGGCTTGACCTTGTACCTCCCTGCTTGTTTATGTAGTACATTGTGGTAGCATTGTACATCCTGACTTGTACCACCTTTCCCAGTACTGGTGTTGTGAAGGCCTTTAGTGCCAGAAACACTGCTCTGAGTTCCAGCAGGTTTATGTGCTGGAGTGACTCTGCACTTGACCAAGTGCCCTGGGTTGTGTGGTCCCCCAAATGAGCACCCCACCCCAGTAGAGATTCATCTGTTGTGAGAACAACTGATGGGGACTCTTGCTGAAAGAGAACCCCTTCTCTTAGACTGGATTCCTCTTTCCACCAATGAAATGACTGTAACAAGGTTCTTGCTACTGGGATCAGCTTTGAGAGAGGAGCTATTCTTTGGCACCAGTGTGCCCTTAGGTGGAACTGGATGTCTCTCATTTGGAACCTGGAACCTAGGACTGTGCCTGTGGCTGCAGCCATGTGGCCCAGGAGCTGTAAGAACTGCCTTGCAGTTTTTGGCTTGTGTAGGGTGAATGAGTGTGCAATCAGCGGGCTACTCCTTACCCTGTCTAAAGGCAGGCAGACCCTGCCTTGCAGAGTGTTGATATCTGCCCCTATGAACTGCAGCACCTGTGCAGGAAGAAGGACAGATTTTTTGTGGGTTTTTTTGTGGTTTATCAGGAACCCCACGGACTCCAGAAGCCTCTAGGTTATCTGCAGGTACTGAATGACTTGCTGTGGTGACATCGATAGTATAACAACATTCCTGCCAATCAAACAGCTACGTGCAGTCACGTTGACGCTCTGCCGAGAAAAATGAGTAAAAGCATGGCAGCAGCAGTGCTTAGTGAGAACCTCACCAACACAGCTGCTGAAATAAGCCTCGCACAGCTCCATGTCAGAAAAAATGTAATATATTTTTTTGTATTTAATTTTTAAATGCACCACCGACCCCCAAAATAAAGAGTAGGCTAAAGCAAGAGGGACACCAAGAAGCAGATGGGAGCGGGAGCAGCATCAGCTAAAACACAGAGACAATCGAGCAGGCAGGCAGGCAGATGAGTGAGCTGGTAAGGAAAGACAAACAGACAGCCTCTTGCTTCCTGTAGTTTGTTTGGAATCATATACTATATAAAATAGTACATGGACAGCCATACACAGACAAGGCTGTGTTTCCAACTCAGGGGTCAACTTTAACTTTTTTTTTTGCACATGCCAGCTGGGCTAGTGAAAAAGAGATTGCACTAGCCCACAGAAGTTTGCAGTAGCCTGCAGTCAGTATGGTTAACAGTGGATTTGTTAAACGGATGGCAAATAAAATTGCATTTGTCCTGCCAATAATCGGGATACCTACCAACTGATTTTGCACCGTGCCTTTAACTGCAAACCGCACATACACTGTCTCAGCTTCTGTGACTGAAGAGTAAGTGGTTCTGTCACTGATGACTGAAATTAATTTTGTTCACATAATTTTTTCTCATAGCGCCATGTGTTCAAACTCTGCCACATAGTGGATAAAGTTGCTGAACTGATATCTAGCCCTTTCATATAATTAAGACTGCACATCCACACACAGTCTGTGAAAGGACGTCCTTTCTTAGCAATTGCATGGCATGTGCGAAACAGTTCATCCAGACGGTTAAGCATTGCTTCATTCATGTTCTTCAGCATTCCCTCCACATTACTTGTCCCTGGAGTAGCAGGGCTGGCATCCTCTTTTTCCTTTGCCCTACCATGAGCTTCACTGATTTATGGGATGAGACAGAGTCAAGCCAGAAGTTATCTGTACCGAAATGAAAATTGTTGTTCTTGCCCGCCTCACCCAACTGTATTTCATGTTTGATACACAAATGGCAGAACATCAGATCTTTTACATCATCACACCCCAACCAGTTGTATTTTTCTAGCCAACATTGCTGGAACCGACGGCTTCGCTTGGTCTTTTCGTACTCATGCTCTTTTATTGGTTTGTCTTCATCAGCATGCTTTCTATTAATGTCAGCTGGGTTACTGACTTCTTTAATATATTTCCACATTTTCAGATTCATAGTTAATAAAATTGTGTCATGAAAAGTGTGTATATCTTTTTCTTCCCCTTTTCCACCCTGGCCACAGATCCCAGAAATATATAGGTTATTCACTTGTAACAGGAGTTCTAGGAGTGGTATATGTTGTTTACCCACACTTGTTGGCAGGTTCCTTGCCGCTTTAAATTGTGCTGGAAGGTCTTCAAGCTGGCTCCTCCCACCCACCCGGGTGGTAAAACCCTCAGCTCCGCCCCATGACGCCAGATCTAGCCCGCTGGAACCCAGGTTGTGCGTCGAAGCCAGGGAGGTCGGGTGGGTTGTGTGGATGAACAACATATACCACTCCTAGAACTCCTGTTACAGGTGAGTAACCTGTATTTCTAGGGATGTGGATATGTTGTTCAATCCACACTTGTTGGAAGACTCCTAGCAGTTCTCTGGGAGGAGGGAGGCAAGGCACGCACCCCCTACTTAGGGAATAAGGACTGGAGAACCAGGGTCCCAAAAACAGTATCCCAGCGTGACTCTAGGTCAGGGCCCGATTTTTCTACGCACATCAGAGCAAAAGTTCTGCGTCAGGGTTCTCCATTTGCGCCAGAACTTCTGCGCGGCACTCAACTCTAATTCTCACGGCAATTCTGCATTGCGTTTTACCTTAATTTTTTCCTTTTTGTTTTTTTGCCAAACGGACACAATGCACGCCTGTAACACAGTCATTTTATGGGGTTTGTCACCAAATTTTCAACATAGCCAGTTTAAGACCTCTGCTCATGAACAGTATCACTATGATTTTATTAATCTGTCCGGAACATTGATTTACGTACACCGACCGGCCATTATGCGCTATGTGAAAACACATTTCGGGTGAGATGTGAAAAATGACAGTTGTACTGTTCATAAAGAGGTGTGTAAAATGGCAAATACTGAAAATCTGGAGAAATATTAAAATGTTTCAAGTTACGAGCATGTGAGGAACTGCACAACGCACGCTGTGAAATAGTCGTTTTGGGAATATTTTTACCAAATTTTCAACATAGGGTTTTTGTGGAGCCTGCCTGAACTGTGACATTGTCATTTCGCTACTCATTCCAGAAAGGTGGTTCAGCGCAGTGACTCGAAAACACCTTCGGACCGATATGAAAATAACAGTATCAGAAGTTCATGAGAGGGGTCCCAAAACCCTATGTTAAAAATTTGGTGAAAAATTCCCAGAAATGGCTGAGATATGTACCAGTTGAAAAATCCATTTATACCATTATACAGCTTACGGGCATTTCTTCAGTTCAAGCGTCGGCTTTGAAAGAGTGCAGGCGTGTTCCCGGTCCACGAAGATCTACCAGCTGGGCTCCAGAGGTAAGTATGGGTTGAGAGGTGGGGTGTGGGAGGTGGGTAAGCAGAGGGTGGGTGCGGTTGGGGAGGGGGCAAAAGAATCAACGATGGAAGGTTTTTGTTTTCAGGTTCAGGCAGCTTGGGGGGTCGGTGAAGCCGATGGGGATTGGGCACCCCGTCGGCAAAGGAAGTTTGCCACGCTGGGGTGGGCTCCCAGCGTGGCATAAAGACATCTGGGGCCAGGAAACCGATGGGGGGATTGGGCACCCCGTCGGCAAATTAGCTTTTGCCACGCTGGGGTGGGCTCCCAGCGTGGCACCAGCAAGCACGGGGAGGGGACAGTGAAGCTGACGAGATTGGGCACCTGTCAGGAAATGAAACTTTGCCACGCTGGGGTGGGCTCCCAGCGTGGCATACTAACTATTCTGGAGGGCACGTTTGTTCCGCGGGCAGCCACGCATCCCGGCGACGGCACCAGCTGGATATTTCATGTTTGCTGCACCAGCGAATCGCAGAAAACTGGGCCCTGCTCTAGGTCAATGTGGTAATGGGAAATGAAGGTGTGTGCTGACTTCCAGGTAGCAGCCCTGCAGATTTCCTGGATAGGGACGTCCCTAGAAGCAGCGGTATGGCGGGTAGAATGAGCTCTTATCCCTTTGGGAGGCTCCATGCCCGCCAACATATAGCAGAGACCTATGCAGGAGGTGACCCACCTGCCTATCGTCCGCTTGGCTGCAGGTCTGTCAGGTGCGGCTTCAGCGTAGGTGATAGCTGGCGAACCTCTCCCCGAACTTCAGCCGTTCGCTCCTTATAATAAGAGAGCGCTCTTCTAGAGTCCAAAGTATGAAGCCTATATTCGGCCTCAGAGGTGTGATTGGGGTAGAACACCGGCAGTCTCAACACCTGGTTAAGGTGAAACTCCAACACCACCTTCAGACGGAATTTTGGATGGGGCGAAGGACAACCTTGTCCCTGTGGAAGACCAGATAAGGAGACTCGATGGAAAGCGCCTGGAGCTCTCCCATCCTTCTGGCTGATGCGATGGCCACCAAGAAGGCGGTCTTCCATGACAGGTGAGAGATGTCATACCTGTGCATCGGTTCGAATGGCTTGCCCATGAGCTTAGCCAATACCAGCAGTAGATCCAACAGAGGTGGAGGTTCTCACACCAGAGGGGATATGTGATCAAGGCCTTTGAAAAAGCGCCCGACCACCTTCTCCTGCACCACCGACTGCTTGCCGGCCCACGGCTGGTAAGCAGAGATGGCTGCCAGGTGCACCTTAAGGGTCATCAACCGAAGCCCTAGCTGAGAAAGGGACCACAGGTAGTCCAGAATGCTAGCCAAGGAACAGGAAGAAGGGTCCAACCCCTTGTCCTGATACCAAATGGAGAATCCCTTCCATTTGAAGGCATAGCATTTTCTGGTCGACTCCTTATGGGAAGCCTCAATAACATTGAGGATCTCGTTGGAAAGACCCAAGGCCTGGAACTCTAGCCGCTCAGGAACCAGGCAGTCAGGTGCAGGGATTGAAGGTCCGGGTGGAGAACCTTCCCCTTGTCGAGTGAGAGCAGGGCCGGGCAGGCTGGAAGTCGCCTCAGGAGCCTGGAGCTGGGGTTGAGGAGATCTGGATACCAGAATGCACGAGGCCAGTTTGGGGCTACCAGAATCACCTGCGCCTTGTCCCTCTTCGCCTTGAGAAGCACCTTGTGGATCAAGGGAAAAGGAGAGAAGGCGTAGAAGAGGCCCAGGGTCCATGGCCTCGAGAAGGCATCCCCCTGCAGCAAGCCCTGCTGAGGGGGGCAGGCATGAAACAGCCTCAGCTTCGCATTCTCCCTGGAGGCAAACAGGTCCACCTGAGGGTACAGGTCTTGTACTATCTCTGGCAGGAGAGACCACTCATGAGAAGCGCGCCTATCCGGCTGAGGGCATCAGCTAGACTGTTGGAGGCTCCTGCCACATGGATAGCTAGGAGATCCACCTCCAGGCTGATCACGAGAGACCAGATGTGGACAGCCTCCTTGCACAGGGGAAAGGAATGCGTCCCGCCCAGACGGTTGAGATAGTACATGGTCGTGGTGTTGTCCGTCTGGACATGAAGCACCTGACCCCGTACAAATGAAGCGAAGGCGGTGAGGGCTAGTCGAACCGCTTGAAGCTCCAGCAGGTTGATGTGGCATCGAGACTCCTGGGGGGACCAGAGGCCGTGGGCTCTGAGCTCCCCCAGATGGGCACCCCAACCCATCAGAGAGGCATCGGTCGTTAGAGTGACCATCGGCTCAGGCGGACAAATGGGATACCCTCCTGCAGCTGAGCTGGGACGAGCCACCACTGCAGGCTGTCCCACATCTCTTGGGTCACTGTCACCGGCTGGTCCAGAGGACTGGAGCGCTGTGACCACTGGCTGGCCAGCCCCCACTGCAGGAGATGCATATGCTAGTGGGCCCAATGGACCACGCTGGTGCAGGCCGTCATGAGGCCCAGGAGGTGCAGGAAGTCCCAGGCAGGGTGCAATTGCCCAACCAGAAATGATTGGGCAAAGAAGGAAAGGACCTTGGCCCTGTCCACCAGGAGCCAGGCTCTGGCTCAAAGAGAGTCGAACTCTGCCCTGATGAACTGAATCACCTGCGATGGCACGAGTTCCGATTTGGCCTCGTTGATGAGGAGGTCAATCTGAGAGCAGACTGGGAGGGCCAGATCCCTGGACTGCTCCACCTCCAACCTGGAGGGGGTTGCAATCAGCCAGTCGTCCAGGTAAGGGCACACCCGGACCCCTCGGTGCTGCAGAAATGCTGTCACCACTGCCATGCAGTTAGTGAAGACCCTGGGAGCTGGAGAGAGGCCGAAGGGCATGGCCTGGAACTCGTAGAGAGATCCCTCTGCTCGGAAGCGGAGGAATCGCTGATGAGTCGGACGGATTGGGACGTCAAAGAACGCGTCCTGAAGGTCCAGAGAACAGAACCACATGCCTGGTTCCAAGGATGGAATGATCTGAGCCAGAGTGACCATCCTGAAGGTGCGAGGCCTTAGGAACTTGTTCAGGTCATGCAGGTCGTGAATGGGGTGCCAGCCCCCCCCCCCCGTCTGTTTTGGGACCAGGAAGTACCTGGACACAAACCTTGGGTCTGGAGGGGGGTCAGCTACCTCGCTGATCACCTCCTTCTGGAGGAGCAAGGCAATGTCGGCTTGATGAGCTGACAGAGAGGCTGCGGAACCCGTAGCCCCCCCATGGGGCGATGGCTCGATGGGGGGGGGAGAGACTGCTCTAATTCCAGAGGCAGACCCCTGCTGAACACTTCTAGCACTTAGCAGTCCATGGTGATAGCAGACCAGGTGGAAAAGAAGTGGCGGAGCCGTATCCCATGGGGGGAACCTGGGGAGGCGTGACGAGGCTGGGGGTGACACCCCTCAACCCGTCACTGGGCAGACTTGGAGGAAGGGCCCGCTGAGGGACCTCCTGGACCCTTGCCTCCAGGCTTCCTACTAGAGGAAGCAGCAGACTTGGCCTTAGGGTGCCAAGTGTGAGCCTGCAGGCCCTGAAGCTGGTGTTGCTGGGCCGGACGTGCCGCAGGAGCAGAAGAGCGAAAGGGCTTACGCTGCTGCAGGCGGCCTTTGTCCTTCTGGGCAGACGTGACCGAGTCCAAGGTGGCATTGGACTTCTCGATCCTCTGGAGATGGCCTTGCACTCCAGGCCCGAACAAGTCGGTGCCCAGGAAGGGAACGTCTGCCAGCTTGTGCTGTTTGGCTGCCGTGAAGGTGGAGATCTACAGCCAAGCTCTGCGGCGCATGGCCACTGCGGCCGCTACCGACCGGGCACAGGAGTCACCAATGTCCAAAGAAGTTTGGAGCCGTTGTTTAGCCACCGCCCTTCCCTGATCTCACACCTGCTTGACCGTCATCTGAAGGTCAGCCGGGAGATGATGAATCACCTCATCCAGGGAGCCCATAAGGGCATGTGAGAAATGTGCCATCAGAACGGCCAAGCTAGCCTGACGAAGACCTAGGAAGGAAGCAGCGTAAACCTTCCGCCCTGAGTAATCCAACTTTTTGGATTCCTTATCGGGTGGTTTGTCCGTGTCCCGAGCTTTCCCGGAATGCTGGAAAACGCTATCGGTCACTAACCCCTCCGCAGAGGATTGCTCCGAGAAACCGGAAAGTGAACCGATGGGGGCCGCGTACTTTTGGGCCATCCTGGCTGAAGGCACGGGACAAGAAGCTGGCCACTGCCACAACTCCTGGGCTGGACCAACAATGGCTTCAGCCACCGGAAAGGCCTCCGAAGGGGAATCCCCTCGGTCCAGTATCTCTGCAAGGGGATACTTGGCCCGTTTTTGGATGGGTTCAAGCTGCATCCCAGTAGACTCTGAGAGGAGTTGAAGCATACCCAGAAACGAGGATGGGCTGTTGTCCACCGACTGGCCTCCTGCAGACTCCAGGTCAATCGGCCTGGAGAACAGGGAGGAGTCATCATCAGACTCCGAGGAGTATGCGAACAGCTGCGAGTGCCTGAGCTACCCTCCACCTGCCGAGGTCGATCAGGAGTGAGGGTGACCGACAACCTATGGGGCAAGCCCTGATCCGACTGAGAATCCTTGGTCGGGGCCCCAGTCTTCAGTTGTGGAGGCGGAGGTTCCACCACAATGGGTTGAGCAGCCGGTTTTGGACGAACAACTGGTGCAGGGGCCGGCTTCTCGACTACCACGAGGGGTTGTTTCAGCCGCTCCGGTGACAGCCACTTAATGGCCGGAGAAGGCAACGGAGTCGGCTTGTTACCGGTCACTTAAAGTTGCTGCCACATCAAGTCCTCATAGCGCTGACGCAACTTGCCCTGGAGCCTATCCTCCAAAGAGGACAAGCGGCAACGCCGCTTTCCATGGTGTACAGACCGAGACCACCGACGTCGGCGGGACCGGCTGGACCTGGAAGAGGACCGAGACCTTCGGGAATTCTGAGGGTGGGTCAAAGAGGGAATGGGGAAAACCCGCCCCTCCTTCGGTGCAGGGACCTTAACTGGGGACTCTGGCACAGGAGGCACAGGCAAGTCCTCGGTAATCACCGGGTGAACCGGTGAAGAAGGGTTGTCAGCATCTCCAGGCGTAAACCGTCTGACGGATCGAAAAAAATCTCGACCGCGTCGACGGATGTCTCAGCCGGCTGACCGGACGAGGACACCATGAAGCCAGCGGCTGCAGCCGCAACCTTGACAGAAGTCGAGAGTCGATGGTCCAGTGAAGGGGATCTCTCCCGCTCCCACGAACGTCGACGGTGGGACTTACCTTTAGAGTCCTTCTTTCTGGACCGAATGGAATGTCCCGATGGCCTTTCTCCCTTCGTGGAGAGGGACTGACAAAGCTCCTTAAAAGAAACAGTGTAGGAGGAGCCCAAGGAAAGCAGGATAAATGCTGCGGCTGAGGAGGAAGAAGAAGTGGCCCGGGCCGCCTCTCCTCGAGGGTGATCATCTGCTCCAACTGCTCCGTGGAGCCCACTGCCGCAGACACCGCCCAATGGGCCTCCTTAGACTTGACCGGCGGGTACCGTTTCTCGGGGTGCCAAAAGTAGTCTGGCAGTGCGGTCTTCCAAGACCGAAGCTGGGAAAGACCTGCACAATTCGCAGGCCTGAGAATCATGTCCAAGCCCTAGGCAGTAGATGCACGTGGAGTGCGGATCGGTCCGGGACATCTTCCACCCACAAGGGCACCGACAGAAGCCGGGAGTCGATTTGTTCATCGCAACCATGAGGGAAGACTAAGACCGTAGTCTTGTAAATTTTAAAATTAGTTTTGGAAATTCCAAAGAGTGTGGATCCAGGCCTAAAACGCAGAGTGCAAAGGAGGGAATCTGAGCTTCCAAGCGGTAAGGAAGATCTGGCATCATGGGGCGGAGCCGAGGGTTTTACCACCCAGGTAGGTAGAAGGAGCCAGCCTGAAGACCTTCCGGCAACATTTAAAGCGGCAGGGAACCTGCCAACGAGTGTGGATTGAACAACATAGCCACGTCCCTAGAAGCTTGATTGTCCCAGTTCTATTAAAAAATGTTCACCAAAAAAAAAGGAACGGATAACTTCAACAGCATCACCTCATACTGCTATTTATTTATTTTTGTTCTTTGGCAACCAGGTAACTCCCATTGGGTACAAGACCCATTTACAGGGGTGGCCCAGGAACACAGAGAGGTTAAGTGACTTGCTTAGGGTCATGCAGTATGCAAGTGGAGGCTGTGGGAATTTAAACCCAGATCTATTGGGTGTACAAAGCCCATTCACAACCAGTTGCTCTCCCTGTTAAACACTCTCCAGTTTTCCTTTCCATGACAGCCATGTAGTCTGATATGCTTTGACCACCTTTTTGATAATTGAACTATGGTATCCCCAATACTACACTGTGTTCCCTTTACCTCATCAGCTATTGCTGTTTCTTTTCAAATGTCTAAGACATCACATCCCACAATTTCAGACATACCATTTCATGCTATTTATTCCAATGGCATGTAAAGGTGTAGCTAATGTCATGGAATGTTCAGGTTGGTAGTATAAACAAGCATTTGTCAATGTCGAATGTTTGCTTGCTGGCATTGGTAGTGTAGGAGTTAGAGAGCTGCATAATAGGAATGGCAGTGAAGTACTGAACTGAAGCCAACCCCACCACCACCCTGCAGAGACTGACAGGCATTGGGGTGTGCCTTTGGGTTGTCAGGCACAACGGCCAAGCCATTTCACCACACCCTACCGTGCAGACACTGACAAGTGTCATGGTGTGCCTTGGGGTCTTTCGCCCTTATGCTCACCCCATTCCATCAGGAAATACGGTGAGATGGGTGCAGTATAGGAGAATGGGGTGAACTTTGGGGCCGAAGAGTCCAAGACACACCTTGATGCCTCTTAATGGCTGCAGGGTGAGGGTGAGCATTACAGGCCACAATCCCAAGTCACACCCCTGATGCCTGTCAGTCTCTACAGGGTGGGGGGTTATGGTCAGAAACCCTAACGCCTCAGGCGTTTTTTGGTATTTTCACTCCAAATTTTCAACATGGGTTTTTTATGACCCCCACCTTATGAACAGTGGCTATATCAGTTTGTTAGCCGAAAGCTGATTTTGCACAGCGACTACGCCATTTGGCATCACAGGTGCGAAAACACGTTATGAACAGGATGTGAAAAAAGACATCTGTACTGTTCATGGGGAGGTGCAAAAAATGGCAATGTTGAAAATCTGCAGTTAAAATATTAAAACAACTGGTGAAGTCACGAGCGTGTGTAGAAACTGCGGAATGCACACCCGTAATGTAATTAGTTTGGGAATTTTTTACAGCAGACTGCCAACACAGGCATTTTGGGACCTCCGCTCATGAACAGTGTCACTGTGATTTTCTTAATCTGTCCCAAACAGTGATTTCCCACAGCGACCACACATTTCTTCGCTGGACGTGTAAAAACGGATTTCAGCCATGGTGTGAAGCTGTACTGTTCATAAGGAAGTGTGGAAAAATGGCAGTGGTGAAAATCTGGATTGAAAATATTACAAATTCATGAATTTACGAGGGTGCATGGAAACTGCACAATGCTAGCTCGTAACACAGTCATTTTATGGACTTTTGTCACCAAATTTTTAACATAGCCATTTTAAGACCTCTGCTCATGAACATTGTCACCGTGATTTTCTTAATCTGTCCCAAAAATTGATTTCGCACACAGACTGTGCTATTGTGCGCTACAAGCACAGAAAACATTTTGGGTGAGATGTGAAAAATGACAGCTGTACTGCTCATAAGGTGGTGTGGTAAAATGGCAATATTGAAAATCTGGAGTGAAAATTAAAAATTTGCAAACTTACGAGTGTGTGTACGGACTGCGCAAGGCACACTTGTAAAACAGTCATTTTTGGGAATTTTTTCACCAAATTTTCCAACATAAAGTTTTTGGGGGCCTACCTCATGAACTGTGACACTGTCATTTCGTAAATCGATCCTGAAAGGTGGTTCAGCGCAGTGACTGCGAAATCACGTTTCGGGATCGAATATTTCTTTTATTTATTTAGTCAATCATAAGAATTACAACCCTTTGAGTCATAGACTCATTTACAAAAGCTCCGCGTCAGCATAGTCATACATTCAGAGATAGTACATTAGTGGGACATCACATTTCAAGTAATTACATATAATAGCCAAGGTGGTTGAAAGTCTATATATGCAGCAGCTAAGGTATTGATATTATTACAGTGGAACAATTATAATACAAGTGTAGCCTCTGGGGCACTGTCGTATAGTAGTAACAGTGGTCTATACAATAGTGAGACAACACAGTTTTAAGGAAGTATTTACATACAATAGCCTGGGTGGCTGTTGACCTATACATTTAGTAGCTAGGGTATTGGTATTAGTACAGGAGTTATAGTTACAGTGTAGGTGCAGCCTCTAGGGCACTGTCATATAGCAGAGACAGAGATCAACAACAGAGATGTCCTATACAATTGGTGGCAATGTCAATGTCAAGGAATAACAAAATGACAGTGCCAGAATTCATGAGGTGGGGTCCCAAGACCCCATGTTGGAAATTTGGCGAATGAATTCCCCAAAATGTCAGAGATATGCATCAAAGATGAAAAAACCCTATTTATTCCATTATACAGCTTACTGGCATTTCCACAGTTCGCGGTTGGCTTTGAAGAGTGCAGACGTGTTCCTGGTCCACTGAAGATCGTCGCGTCAGACTCCGGAGTAAATATGGGGTGAGGTGGGGGTGTGGGGAGGCAGGGTGCACAGAGGGTGGCGCGGCAAGGTGGTCAAGACAGTCAGTGAGGGACCATTTTTCTTACAGGCATTTTTTGTTTTTGTTTTTTTAAAGACGATGGGACTTTTGCCATGCTGGGGTGAGCTCCCAACGTGGCAGCTGGAAGAGCTGTTTGGGGGTGGGGTGGCAGTGGAGCCGGCGGGGGATTGGGCACCCCCATCGGCCATATGGACTGTTGCCATGCTGGGGTGGGCTCCCAGCATGGCACCTGGAAGTCTAGGGGGGGGATACTGTGGAGCCAACGGGGATGGGATACAGTGGAGCCGACGGGGATTGGGCACCCCTGGCCTTACAGACTGTTGCCACACTGGGGTGGGCTCCCAGCATGGCACTTGGAACTCTGTTGAGGGGGGGAGCGCCTTGGTGACCGACGGGGATTGGGCACCCCGTCGGCCATGCAGTGTGGGGAAGGCGAGCACTCTGGGGGTGGGCCCCATGCGGCTACTTGTTGCGGGGGGATAGAGCTGTCTATGACAGCTGTTTCAGTGCAGTGCCTATACGTTCCCACCGCTGACTGCAGCGTTTTTTTGCTTTCAACTGTACGCCACTGCATCCGAATGGCTGTCATACACAACTCCTACATTCATTGGCACGGTGTGGCCGCGCCTGCAAAAGGCAGTAGGGCACTGGAAGTGGGGGAGGCACACCTACGAATTCTCATATGGTGGCACTATGTTTCAAACAACATGAAGTCTTGCTATATTCTGATAGTAGCAGTGAGTCCCAACCTTCGAACTGCCCCGGAGATGAAAGAGTTAAGTTTCCATGCCAGGCATGGAACGCTGAGCTTGAGCTCGGTTGTGAGACTGTCTGTTGCTGTTTAAACTCAAACCATCAGATTCTTTACTCCGCCTCACTGAACAGTCGCTCCAGAGATTTCTCCTTCTGCTCGGTTCAATTTGTCGGTTAAAGTACCGCTTTTCTCGGTTTTCGACTGAATTTAAACAGTAACCTGTCGGTTCAGTCTCTGTCTGTGGCATTTGTGAGTACTAGATGGGTTATATTTTACTCTATTCTGTGTGGAACTTGTAAACGATTCATCGGTTCGGTCTGAACCGATCAAGTTGTTAAAAATCTTAAATTGTACTTTTAGAGTGTGGTTACCGGTTCTTATCGGTTCTAAAAAAGAAAAACGGACTTTATTACAGTTTTTTCCACGACCCGTGACACGGTTAGGAACCGATAAGAGGGTCTTGCCTGGCGGATTGCCATAAAAGGGTAAGTTTGGTTAGGACTGGCACAATGTCTGAGAAACCCAAAAGAAAAAACGGACCCATTGGGTTTCAACACTGCAGTGTATGTGCAGAAGTCTTTGCCAAGGCTGACCCCCACACCACCTGTGTTTATTGTCTGGGGTTTGACCACCTCAATGCAGACTGCCAGATTTGTAAAAGTTTCCCTGCAGCTACCCTAGAAAAGAGAGTTGGTAGGCTCAGGGAAAGGGAGGCCAAAAAGTCCGCTGAACCGGATGGCCAGTCCGGTTCGGTTCAAACCGAACCAGAAGGAGTGCCCTCTGACCAGGGCGAGACTTCTTCAGGCAAAAGGAGAGCCGATTCTGAGGAGTCGGTTTCGGCTAAAAGGACTAGAAAAGAAAAATCAGCTGGTGTGGAGCCAAAACTTTCCTCTCCAACCGCTGAAGAAACAGCCAAAGCGATCAAAACTGTTCAGTCGCTTTCCACGGTTCCGACCGAACCGGCACCATCAGACAGGCGCTCGGTTCGACCGGTTCCACCAGTTCAAGAGTATGAATTAGAGGAATTTTATGAACCGGAGGAGGAGGAAGTGGAGTATGAGGAAAGTGAATGTGGATTTGAAAGTCTGGATGTACCCATTGCCCGGACATCTCCCCAGACAGACCTTCAGGAGTGTCTCCTCCTAGGCTTTCTGAGTCCTCCTCCCATTTCATGTTTTATAAAAAAGTGGCTGAAACCCTCCAGCTTCCTATGGAAGAAGCTGTGGATGACCAGGAGGAGCCTGACTATGTGGAAATGATGGCTATCCCAGAGTCTAGGAGGCTGTCTATTCCCTTGCACAAATCCTTTGGGAAACAGACATTCAAGATTTTAAAGACTCCTAACACTATACCTCCTGTGGATAAAAGAATGGACAAGAGGTATATATTGTCAGGCTCAGACACGGAGTTCCTTACACAACAATGCAGCCATGTTGGGGCAGTGCAGGCTGCAGTCTGTGATAAGGCAAACATTCCCTTGGCTTCACCCCCCCCCCCCGGACAAGTAGTCCAGGAGGATTGATGCCATGGCAAAGAAACAGTACATGGCAGCATCCTTGGGACTCAGACAGGCCAATTATATGGCCTATACTGCTAGGTATCAAAAATCCAGATGGGACACTGTTATGGCTTTAGCAAAACAGGTCCCTGGCCAGCTTGCCAAGGAGCTGGAGCAAGTGGCTGCTGCAGTAGACTCCAACGATGTGTTATCTAAAGTCATGGCTACATCTGTGGCACTTCGAAGAATGGCTTGGCTCAGATGTACTAGCCTGTCACAGGATAACCATACTAAGGCCATGGATTTTCTTGTTGTGGGTAATTCTCTGTTTGGGGAGCAAACAGAGAATTACATGAAGAAAATGGATGAGTATAGGACCACCTATAGGAGTGCACAGGCCAAGGAAAGGCAGGCCACTCCTCAAAGGCAGCTTCCCAGGGGCAGGGGCAGGCCTTTTCATAGGCCTTTTTACCAAGCCCAGGCCTCCTCTTCTGCTTATGCCCAGAGGGGGTTCTTTAGAGGGAGAGGCAGATGGGGTACAAGCAGGCCTGCTTCCACCCCTCAGCCCAAAGCCCCTGCGAAACAGGCACCCTGATGGGGTTGCCAGGGCTGATTCTCAGCTACCAGTAGGGGGCAGGCTGGCTTACTTTGTCCAGGACTGGGAGTCTCTGACATCAGACAAATGGGTCCTGGAAGTAGTAAGCCAGGGACTGGTTCTCAGCTTCAAAAAGTTTCCAAAGATGAGAACCAGATCCTTTCCACCTGCAAATCCATCAGAGACACTTGCCTTAGAGGCAGAGGTCTCGTCCCTCCTAGCTCTCAGAGCTGTGGAAAGGGTTCCACCCCTACGCCAGGGCAAAGGGTTGTACTCCAGGTACTTCCTTACCTCAAAAAAGACAGGAGAATGGCAGCCCATCCTGGATCTCAGATATTTAAACAAGCACCTTTTAAAACCCAAATTCAAAATGGTGACTCTGGGAATTATTCTACCCTCTCTAAGGCCAGGGGACTGGCTAGTGTCCCTGGACCTCAAGGATGCCTACTTTCATATTCTCATCAGAGGCTCCCATCGAAAGTACCTTAGGTTCGAGCTGCCCTCAGGCCATTACCAGTTCAGAGCAATGCCCTTTGGCCTCACCTCTGCTCCAAGGGTGTTCACAAAATGCCTGGCAGTGGTAGTTGCTTCTCTAAGAAGGCAAAAGATTGCCATCTTCCCTTACCTGGACGAGTGGCTCATAGTGGGCCAGTCCCCAGACCAAGTTACACTTACAGATAACTCAGCAACTGCTCACTTCTTTGGGTTTCCTTCTAAATCTTCCAAAGTCAGTTCTAGAGCCTGTCCAGCTCCTCACCTTCATAGGCGCAGAGCTAGACACAGAGAAGGCCAGAGCCTTCCTTCCCCTGGACAAGGACCCTGGTCTCTCTGGCCTCCTCATTCACCCTGCAGGTGTCTCGACCAGCAAGGCATTTTCTACAGCTACTGGGGCACATGGCTGCTTCTACAGCAGTAGTGCACGGAGCAAGATTTCAGATGAGGGACATTCAGTTCTGTTTGAGAACCTTCTGGTCTCAAAGGAAGGACCCTCTGACCAAATTGATCCCAGTAACTCGAACCCTGATCCAGGCCCTACAGTGGTGGCAGGATCAGAACAATCTGAGACAAGGGGTTCCTTTTGTCACTCAGTCTCACTCTTTAATCCTTACTACAGATGCCTCCCTCTTGGGGTGGGGGGCCCACATGGGAGACCTGACCACCCAGGGGTTGTGGTCCCCTCAGGAAACTCTGCTTCACATCAATCTGTTGGAACTCAGAGCAGTATTTCTAGCACTTCAAGCTTTTTCCAAATCTGTTCAGAACAAAGTTATACAGGTCAGAACGAACAACACTACCTAATATGGTACATCAACAAACAAGGCACTCTGTCTACGGCCTTGTGCACCGAGCGCAATGAAGTTGTGGTCTCTGGCTTACTCCTGAACACCTCCCTCACGGCAGTTCACCTCCCAGGCAAGGACAATGTCCTGGCAGATGCTCTCAGCAGGATTTCCCAGGGCCATCACGAATGGTCACTAGACCCCCTGGTCTTGGAGGTGACATTTGCCAGATGGGGCACCCCGCAGATAGATCTTTTTGCAGCCCCAGACAATCACCAACTTCCTCTTTTTTTGTTGCAGGCCCCCAGTGTTGGGCTCAGTCCCTCTGGATACCTTAGTTCTCAATTGGGAAGGGAAGTTTCTCTATGCTTTTCCCCCTTCCCTCTCCTGTTCAAAGTGCTAGTCAAAATCAGATCTCAACCCTGCAAGATGATCCTGATTGCTCCAGACTGGGCCAGGCAGCCCTGGTATCCACTCCTACTGTCCTTAGCAGTCCATCTTCCCCAGTGTCTTCCCAGGAATTACAACCTGTTAACCTGTGCTCAGGGGAGGGTTTGGTACCCGAACCTCAAATCTCTCAATCTCAAGGCCTGGCTCTTGAAGAGTTAGAGTTTGCTGATTTACACCTCTCCCAAGGTGTAATGGATATCCTGAAGGCTTCTAGAAAACCTTCCACCAGGGCTACTTATAATTTTAAGTGGAAAAGATTTTCCATATGGTGCTCTGGGAAGCATATTTCCCCAGAATCTGCTGATCTGTCCACAGTCCTTGACTATATGGTCCATTTAAATAGCTTGGCACTGAGACCAGCTACACTGAAAGTGCATCTAGCAGCTGTGTCTGCTTTTATTTTAGCAGGTAATCCCTCTTCTCTTTCGGCTCATCCTGTATTCTCCAAGTTTTTTTAGGGATTGCTTCACACCAACCCTCCATTCAGTGACCCTGCCCCTGCCGGGGACCTTAATGTTTGCATTGCTCAGCTTGTGCAACCCCCGTTTGAGCCTTTGTCTTCAGCAGAGCTTAAGTACTTGACTTGGAAGACTGTGTTTCTGGTAGCCATCACTTCTGCCAGACGCATAAGTGAATTACAAGCTTTGTCAGTGGAGCCTGATTTTATCTCCTTTCATAGAGATAAGGTGGTCCTCAGGACTAACAGGAAGTTCTTGCCTAAGGTGGTTTCAGATTTCCACCTTAATCAATCTATGTCTCTCCCAGTGTACTTCACTGACCATTCCTCCTCTGGTGAGAGGAGGCTGCACAGTTTAGATGTGAAAAGAGCCCTTAGCTACTACATAGAGCGTACCAAGGGTCACAGGTTTGACTCCCTCCAACTGTTCCTCACTTATGGTGAAGTCGGTAAGGGGACACCTGCCACTAAAAGATCCATTGCCAGGTGGATTGTCTCTTGTATCCAATTTTGTTATGAAAAACTGGGTAAGGTTCCTCCCTCAGGCCTGAGGGCTCACTCTATCAGAGGTACAGCTGCTTCCCTGGCTGCTGCCAGGGACATCCTATTCTAGAGATATGTCAAGCAGCTACCTGGAAACAGTTCACACTTTTACCAAGCATTACTCCTGGACATCCAGGCTAGGGTGATGCTCGGTTTTTCACAACTAGTGCTTCAGAGCCTATTTCCTAAGTAGGTTCTGTCCCTCCTCCATGGAGGTACTGCTTTGTAGTCTGCTACTGTCAGAATATAGCAAGACTTCATGTTGTTTGAAGAAAAACTACTCACCTTAGTAATGTTGTTTCTTCTACGGAGTCTTGCTATATTCTGACCCCTGCCTGCCCTCTCAGAACCTCTGTTTTTGGGATGTGGGTGGGCAGTGCAGTGTTGGCACTCAGTAGGTGCCCACCTTTTTGTTTTCACCCCCTTCTTTTTGGGGTGAGTTGGTGTTGTGTTTTTCATTTTTTGGGTCTCCTGACTTGAGTCTTTGTTTTGGGACCAAAAAATGTGTTTTATGTTTAGTAGCCAGTTGGTTAGTGTAGGTTTACAGCTTCCACACAGGGCCTTAGTGAGTTTAGCTCGTAAAGATCTGACGGTTTGAGTTTAAACAGCAACAGACAGAGTCTCAACCGAGCTTGAGCTCAGCATTCCATGCCTGGCATGGAACCTTAACTCTTTCATCTCCGGGGCAGTTCAAAGGTTGGGACTCACTGCTACTGTCAGAATACAGCAAGACTCCATTCGAAGAAACAACATTACTAAGGTGAGTAATTTTTTCTTCGTGTACATGCGTGCAAGCAAACATAAAAATGACAGCAGCAGCTGCTGAGGACTTAGGAGAGAAATAGTTAACACAGTGACAAAGGCAATAAAAATGTGAAAACCAATCTGAAAAAGTGGGTCTAAAACATATGAGAATATAGGGAAAACAAAATGGAACCCATCACAGCATATACAGGTGTAAAAACAGTTTCTTATCATGGCAGTAAATGACCATACTTAAAATTCAGAGTTGAAAAGATTAGGTTGATTTACTGCTTATGTTCTTAATGGCCATACTTTACACCTCCTAGACAGATTAGTTTTACAAATAAAGGCCTGTGACTAGTGACATCAGAACTTTTTCTGTAACCTGGACATGCATGCAACAGTGAATGAATTGATACAATCAGTTTTAATACTATCTGATCATTCAAAATGGCCCAAAAACTGGACTACATTTAATCAAAACTGGATGACCAGATAAAGACCCTGAAAACCGAATGATCTAGTCTACAATGGGACAGATGGCAACACTAGAACTGTGCTGCTCCTGGACACAGTCACAAATCTGCCTGCCAGGAGTACAGAGCTAAACAAGGAAAGGAAAAGGAGAAAGGATCTTTATCAGAAAAAAATAAAAGCAGTAGTTAGTATGAAATTAAACAGTTTGTAAATGCACTACACACAGACATTTTTTTTTCATTTCACCAATCCTAAGGAAGCACATAGTCAAACCTTCATGAAAAGGACCTGGCTTTAAACTAAATAGGTTATATTTATGTTTTTATTTGTTTATTTATTTGATACCCAAGTTGAGAATGAAACTGCAGCTTTCCACAGGAGGAACTGCACTAGCCCAGTCGGGCAAGTAACAGAGATTCTGCACCAGCCCGCAGCAATCTGCAGTAGTACCCGGGCTAGTAAATTAATGTTAAGGTCGACCCCTGCATCTCAGGGTTGAGATGACATCAGGTCCTCTCAAACTTCCCTCTTTAGCTCCCTGTGATCATCACAGCCCCTCGATGGAAACACAGCTTTGTTGTGTATGGTTATCCATACACTATTCTATATCTGGGTGATAACACCAGTATGGTGGGCAGTCTGTTTTTCACTTTTTAAAAGAAGAAAAGAATCAGAATCAAACTACTAGCTACATCAGCAATCTTTCCAGAATGTTGGCAATCTAAAAATGTGTTTTTTAAACAAGGGACACTTTGAGGCCTAAGGGAGTTCACAGCGTCCCTTTAAATTTTAAGTAATATTTAGCAATTGCGGTCGGTTCCTGAACCGATAAAGGAATCGAAGGAAAAAGTGAACCGAGGTTATCGGTTCAGTAACCGATAAAGCGGTTACTAAAACAATGTTTTTTAAAAAAAGTAAACTAAACTAATGGGGTTTTTTAGTCAGAAACTTCTGATCTAAACTGAAATGACTTGGTTCCCCACCGATTATACCGAACCGGGAAGAACCGATAAAAATACAAATTTAACTCAAACTACAGTTTAGCTATAATTACAATAAGTAAAAGCCAGCAAATGAAAGAAAAAAAAGATACTTATAAGATTTTGTAAGTTTCTTCACATCACAGATAGAAGTTGAGGAGAGGAACTCTTGAGTGCCTAGACTTGACAGGTGGAGAGTGAAATCTGTGAGGTTTAGAACTAAGACAGTCGAGTTCAAGGCAGCATTTGAAAAGTTGTCACGTGCAAAAGGTTCCATCATTCACATGTGTTCCATTCTCTCCGGGCAGTTCTGTTTTAAAGGGTCACTGCAGTAGTTATGAATACCTTAGTATTACTGGGATTAGAAATTTCTCAGTAGAAAAGGACCGCTTGGCCCACCCAGTCTGCCCAGATGTTCCCTGCCTAATCTGTCTCTGCACCCCTCTTAACTGGTCTCCATCAACTCTACCTCCTCGTCTATTTTCTAATATACTCCATGTCTATCCCATGCATGCTGCAAGCCCCCACTTTTTTCACCTCCACTACTTCTGGTGACAGTCTGTTCCAGGCGCCTACCACCTTTTCAGTGAAGAAATATTTCCTCACATCTCTTTTAAACTCCCCCCTCCCCAACACACACAGCTTCATCGCATATCCCCTGATCCTGGTGCTATTTTCATTTGCCCCTCCTGCACCTTGTTTGCCCCTGTGAGGTACTGGTAGGGTGCTATCACATCACCTCTCACCCACCTTTCTTTTAGGATGTACACGTTGAGATCCCTCTGTATTTCCTTGAAGAGCTTCTCATGCAACTCCTGCACCATTTCAGTTGCACTCCTCTGGACTACTTCCACCCTATATATGCCCATTCTGAGGTGCAGCCTCCAAAATTAGACACAGTATTCCAGGTGGTGGTTTCACCAGAAGACAATACAGTGGCAACACCACTTCCCTCCTGTTGCTGGAGATACCCCTCTCAGTGCAGACCAACATCCCACTAGCCCCACCCACCACTTTCTCACACTGCCCTGCCACTTTGAGGTAGTCAAACATGATAATCCCAAGGTCCCTTTCCTGTTTAGTGATGGTCAGTACGCCCCCCCCCAAACCATCGTCCTATACTCAGCTCCTGGGTTTCTATGCCCTAGGTGCATAATTTTGCACTTTTTGGTATTGAACCCCAACTGCCAGAGCTCTGTCAGAGGTCTTGACCACTCCTCGATTTTCCCAAGACCCCTATGCATTCTCTCCACCCCTCCTAAGCATCCACCCTATTACAGACGTTGATATTATCTGTAGAAAGGCATACCTTTCCTCTTAGGTTTTCAGCACTGTCACTTATGAAGACTTTGAAGAGGACTAGTCCCAGCACTAAGCCCTGTGACATCTCACTGGCCACTCTCCTATCATTAGATAAGTGCCAGTCACTACCACCCTTGGTCTCTTATCTGTTAACCAGTTTTTAACTCAGTTCACCACTTTGGAGCCCACCCTACGCTGCTCAGTTTCTTTATCATCTTCTTGTGCAGTACAGTGTTGAAAGCCTTGCTAGAGTTCAGATAGGCCATGTCCTCTGACCTCCCCTGATCTATTTCCCCTGATCACCCAGTCAAAGAAAACAATCAAATTCTTCTGGTATATCCTCCCCTCTCATGTGAATCTATAGTCCTGAAGCCCATTCATGATACTCTACCAATCTTCCCTTTAAAAGGGTTTCCATTAATTTCCCCACCACTTATGTGAGATTGACCGGCCTATAGTTGCTAGCTTTCTCCCTCCTTGTGCGCTTATGGAAAGAGACCACATCAATTCTCTTCCAGCCCTCTGGAACCATGTCTGTTTCCAGTGAGCTGTTGAATAAGGCCATCAGTGGGGCAGCTAGCACCTCTTTGAGTTCCTTTAGTACCCTTGGGTGTATCCCATCTGATTTCATAGCCCTGTCCAATTTCAGAGCTATAAGTCCCTTGAGGACTCTTTCCTCTGAAAATGACTTGTGTTCACCCTAACCCCCACCCCCCCGGTGCTGTTCCTGCTGCTCCCTGGTGGTCCATTCCCTCTCCTTCCTCTGTGAAGACTGAGCAGAATTATCTGGTCAGGATGTCTGCTTTTTCTTGATCCTCTTCTGCTTTCTCCCCCTGCCACCCTCCTTATCCTCACTATCGCTCCCCATGCTTTCTTCTTTTTACTTATGAAGTGGCAGCCATTTCGCACATCAATACCCACAGACAGCCTTGGACAATTGCAGAACCAGTTTTATGGGAAGGCGAATGTTGTCTGGGACTCAAGGGAAAATACCTTATACATATTCTTCGAATGTCCTTATATCCGAATATTTTGGACTATATTAAGTACCAGGTGAAAGGACAAGGACTGAAGAATACTTCTTTATGAATCTTTGGTTTTTGATGAAACTCATCGCACTTTTCAGCGGCATAATCACGCTACAATATTAATCTTATTCACTTGCATAAAATACAATGTTTGGCAAATAAGATGCAACTATGTACTTCAACAGGCTGCAGTGGATAAAACCACTGTACTATCTAGGACAGAAAATGGCATTCATAAATTGATAAAAAGGAATGCAAGCAATTCTATAAATGTATTTATTTTATTTATAAAGCACCCTTTCTCGTACACTCGTAGGGAACCTATACAATAAGCAACAATGACATAAATGGTATTAGGATTTCTGTATGATGCAAGGGTCTCGGACTTACTACTGCACTGTTTGGATCTGGATTTTCTTCTCTGATAATGCAGTAATGGTTTTCTGTTTTATATTTTTCATTGTGTGATGTTGTAGATTTTCAACAATAAAAATTTAACCTACTCTTGCAAAAGTGTTTTGGGTCCTTTTACTTCCACCTGGACACCACAGCTGTCAATATCTACTTTTATACAAAACTGTAAAAGACTTTGAATTGAATGCAAAGAAATCAAGATGTGTGCAATGATCATTCTGTATTTCAGTTTGTATCTGTATACTGTATTAACACTGCATTATCTGTGGCATGTATTTGCTTCAGGAGGCTTTCGAACATGGGCCTTGGCTACAATTTTTTGGGTACCAACAACCAAAAAACAAAACACCAGGACAGCATCAGAGACTGGCAGATGGGACCTCGGTTTAATATCTCAACTGAAAGATGTCACACCCGACAGTACAGCATCCTATATTACTGCACTCAGTTGTCAGCATCTGTGGTATGAGCCCAGTCCCAATGTGGGAATAGAACCCATGACTTTCTGGCCAAGAGGCGGATGCGTTACCAACTGAGCCACGTTGACAATGTAACACATCACTGTCTTTAAATGAACTCCAAATCCCTGACATTTATCTTAGCAGAAAAAAAAAATCAGGAATCATACTGAATGCAGAAGGATCATTGTGCAGTCCTGGAGAATTTAACAATGTGAATATTTTGTGCTACATGACTCAAGGGTCGTTTTAAACAGTTAGGTGGGGAGGTACTATACTGCAAGCCAGGACTACATAATGCTGTTACACACAGCTAAGGGATGGTGGGGTTGCAACAATCAATCAGAAGGACTTTTTCTTCTAGCGAAGTAAATCTGTATATATACATACACACACACACACACACACACACACACACACATACATATGTATTTTCATGGCAAAAAACTCTGTTTAATGTATCACTTAGGGTTATTCCACAGCGACAAAAGCGAGGAAATTCTGTGTTAGGGTGTTGGCAAACGGTAACACAAATGCAAGCGCAAATACAAATGCAAATGGTAAACGCACACAGTGATGTAAATGAAAATGCTAATGAAAACGGTACAGAAAATGCAAACGGTAGTAGTAAAGCAAACGGTAACGGCAACAGTGACTAAAAAGGAAACAGCAACGCTAACGGAAACGTAAGCGCAAACGGTAACACACACGATGACGCAAACGGTTATGCAAATGGTAATGGTAACACAAACTGTAACAGAAACGCAAATGGTAACGAAAACACAAATGGTAACGCAAATGGAAATGCAAATGCAAACGGTAACGGCAATGGTAACGCCAAAGGAAACAGTAACGCAAATGGAAATGCAAACGCAAGCAGAATGCAAACACAAATGGTAACACCAACAGTGACGCAAATGGAAATGCTAACGCAAACTGTAACGGGAACGCAAGCAGAAACGTGAACGCAAACGCTAATGGTAAAAGTAACGCAAACGCACGCGTTGTGTGTCCCAAAAAGGTACATTGAGGAGCACAGTGAATACGAAGTTTGTGGGCACAATAATGGCCCTCGGACCAGAAAAGAAAAAATTACTCACCTTAGTAATGTTATTTCTTCTAATGGAGTCTTGCTGTATTATGACAATTGCAGTATGACCGCAGGTTAGAAGTGCTCCGGAGGTGAAATAGTTAACTTTCCATGCAGGCATGGAACTTAGAGCGCGAGCTCGGTTGAAAACTCTGTCTGTTGTGCTTCAAACACAAACTGTCAGATCTTTACGAGCTAAAACTCACTAAGGTTCTGTGTGGAAGTTGAAAACCTACACTAGCCAACTGGCTACTACCATAAACACTCATTTTTGGCCTAAAACAAAGACTCAAGTCAGGAGACCCAAAAATGCAAAAACACAACACCAATTCACCCAAAAGGTAGGTGAAAACAACAAGGTGGGCATCAAAAAGTGCCAACCCTGTACTGCCCACCCACATGCCAAAAACAGAGGTTCTGAGAGGGGCAGGCAGGGAGGAAGGTCATAATATAGCAAGACTCCATTAGAAGAAACAACATTACTAAGGTGAGTAATTTTTTCTTCAAACAACATGAATCTTGCTATATTATGACAATTGCAGACTACACAGCAGTAACCCCATGGAGGAGGGACAGAACCTACCTAGGAAATGGCTCTGAAGCACGGCTGTGTCCAAACCGAAGCATCACTCCTAGCCTGGATGTCCAGGGAGTAATGCTGGTAAAAGTGTGAATTGTTTTCCAGGTAGCTGCTTGACATATTTCTAGAATAGGAATGTCTCTGGCAGCAGCCAGAAAAGCAGCTGTACCTCTGGTAGAGTGAGCCCTCAGGCCTGAGGGGGGAACTTTACCCAACTTTTCATAGCAGAATTGGATACAAGAGACAATCCACCTGGCAATGGATCTTTTAGCGGCTGGCTTCCCTTTACCAACTTCGCCATAGGTGAGGAACAGTTGAAGGGAGTCAAACCTATGACCCTTGGTATGCTCTATGTAGTAACTAAGGGCTCTCTTCACATCTAGGCTGTGCAGCATCCTCTCCCCAGAGGAGAAGTGGTCAGTGAAGTACACTGGAAGTGAAACAGATTGATTAAGGTGGAAATCTGAAACCACCTTAGGCAGGAACTTTCTGTTAGTCCGAAGGACCACCTTATCTCTGTGAAAAGATAAACTCCTGCTCCACTGACAACGCTTGTAATTCACTTATGCGTCTGGCAGAGGTGATGGCTACCAAAAACACAGTTTTTGCAAGTCAAGTACTTGAGCTCAGCTGAAGACGAGGGCTCAAAGAGGAGCTGCATAAGCTGAGCAATGCAAACATTAAGATCCCAGGCAGGGGCAGGATCCCTGAATGGAGGGTTGGTGTGAAACAACCCCTTAAAAAACTTGAAAAATACAGGATGAGCTGAAAGGGAAGAGGATTTACCTGCTGAAATAAAAGCAGACACAGCTGCCAAGTGCACCTTCAGGGTAGCTGGTCTCAGCCCCAAAGAATTCAGGTGGACCATATAATCCAGGACTGTGGGTAGATCAGCAGAGACTGGGGAAATATGCTTTTCCAAGCACCATATGGAAAACCTTTTCCATTTGGAATTGTAAGTAGCCCTGGTGGAAGGCTTCCTTGCAGCCTTCAATATATCCATTACACCCTGGGAAAGGTGTAAATCAGCAAACGCTAACTCTTCAAGAACCAAGCCTTGAGATTGAGAGATTTGAGATTCGGGTACCAGACCCTTCCCTGGGCACAGATTAACAGATTGTGATTCCTGGGAAGGGACAGGGGAGGATGGACTGCTAAGGACAGCAGGAGTGGATACCAGGGCTGTCTGGCCCAATCCGGAGCTATCAGAATGACTTTGCATGATTGGGATCTGATTTTGACTAGCACTTTGAACAGGAGAGGAAGGGAGGAAGGCATAGAGAAACTTCCCTCCCAAATGAGGCTAAGGCATCCAGTGGGAGTGAGCCCAACACTGGGGGCCTGCAGCAAAAAGAGGAAGTTGGTGATTGTCTAGGGCTGCAAAAGATCTCATCTGCGGGTGCCCCATCTGGCAAATACTACTCCCAAGACCAGGGATCCAGTGACCATTCGTGGTGGCCCTAGGAAATCCTGCTGAGAGCATCTGCCAGGACATTGTCCTTGCCTGGGAGGTGAACTGTCAAAGGGAGGTGTTCAGGAGTAAGCCAGAGACCACAACTTCATCGCTTCGATGCACAAGGCCGTAGACCGAGTGCCCCCTTGCTTGTTGATGTACCACATTGTAGTGGTGTTGTCTGTTCTGACCTGAATACCCTTGTTCTGAACAGATTTGGAAAAAGCTTGAAGTGCTAGAAAAACTGCTCTGAGCTCCAACAGGTTGATGTGGAGCAGAGATTCCTGGGAGACCACAGACCCTGGGTGGTGAGGTCGCCCATGTGAGCTCCCAGCCCAAGAGGGACGCATCTGTAGTAAGGATTAGAGAATGAGACTGAGTGACAAAAGGAACCCCTTGTCTAAGGTTGCTCTGATCCTGCCACCACTGTAGGGCTTGGATCAGGGTTCGAGTTACTGGGATCAGCTTGGTAAGAGGATCCTTTCTTTGAGACCAAAAAGCTCTCAAATGGAACTGGATGCCCCTCACCTGAAATCTTGCTCCTTGCACAACTGCTGTGGAAGCAGCCATGTGTCCTAGGAGCTGCAGAAAATGCCTTGCTGGCCTGGAGACCTGCAGGGTAAATCAGGAGGCCAGGGAGACTAGGGTCTTTGCCCTGTCCAGAGGAGAAGGCCCTGGCTTCCTGTGTGTTCAGTTCTGCGCCTATGAAAAGAGAAGCTGGACCGGCTCTAGAACTGACTTTGAGAGATTCAGAAGGAAACCTAGAGAGGCAAGCAGTTGCTGCGTTATCTGAAGGTGTAAATTGACCTGGTCTGGGGACTGGCCTACTAACAGCCAATCATCCAGGTAAGGAAAGATGGCAATCTTTTGCCTTCTTAGGTAGGCAACTGCTACAGCCAGGCATTTGGTGAATACCCTTGGGGCAGAAGTGAGGCCGAAGGGCATTGCTCTGAACTGGTAGTGGCCTGAGGGCAGCTCGAACCTGAGGTACTTTCGATGGGAGCTTCTGAAGGAATATGGAAGTAGGCATCCTTGAGGTCCAGGGAAGCTAGCCAGTCCCCTGGCCTTAGAGAGGGTAGGATAATTCCCAGAGTCACCATTTTGAACTTTGGCTTTAAAAGGTGCTTGTTTAAATATCTGAGATCCAGGATGGGCTGCCATTCTCCTGTCTTTTTTGGGGTAAGGAAGTACCTGGAGTACAAACCTTTGCCCTGGTGTAGGGGAGGAACCCTTTCCACAGCTCTGAGAGCCAGGAGGGTAGAGACCTCTGCCTCTAGGGCGAGTGCCTCTGATGGAGTTGCAAGTGGAAAAGACCTGGTTCTCAGCTTTGGAAATTTTTTGAAGCTGAGAACCAGTGCCTGGCTTACTACTTCCAGGACCCACTTGTCTGATGTTAAAGACTTCCAGTCCTGGACAAAGTAAGCCAGCCTGCCCCCTACAGGTAGAGGAGAATTGGCCCTGGCAATCCCATCAGGGTGCCTGCTTGGCAGGGGCTTTGGGCTGAGGGGTGGAAGCAGACCTGCCTGTACCCAGTCTGCCTCTCCCTCTAAAGAACCCCCTCTGAGCACAGGCGGAGGAGGAAGCTTGGGCTTGGTAAAAGGCCTATGAAAAGGCCTGCCCCTGCCTCTAGGAAGCTGCTTTTGAGGTGGCCTCCATTCCTTGGCCTGTGCACTCCTATAGGTGGTCCTATATTCATCCATTTTCTTCATGTAATTCTCTGTTTGCTCCCAAATAGAGAATTTCCCTAACAGGAAAATCCATGGCCTTAGACTGGGTATCCTGAGACAGGGTAGTACATCTGAGCCAAGGCATCCTGAAGTGCCACAGATGTAGCCATGACTCTTGATGAAACATCATTAGAGTCCACTGCAGCATGAAATTGCACCTTGGATGCCTCAATACCATCCATACACCTGTTCCAGCTCCTGGCAAGCTGGTCAGGGACTTGTTTCGCTAGGGCCAGCACAGTATCCCATCTGGATTTCTGGTACCTAGCAGCATAAGCCATATAATTTGCTTGTCTGAGTCCCAAAGATGCTGCCATGTACTGTTTCTTTGCCATAGCATCAATCTTCCTGGAGTCCTTCTTAGGGGGGTGTGAAGCTAGGGGAATATTAGCCTTGTCACAGGCTGCAGCCTGCACTACCCCCACATGGCTGCATTGTTGAGTGAGGAAATCAGTGTCGGAGCCTGATAAGGTATACCTCTTGTCCATCCTTTTATCCACAGGAGGTATAGTGTGAGGAGTTTTTAAAACTTTTACTGTCTGTTTCTGAAAAGATTTATGCAAAGGAACAGACAGTCTCCTAGACTCTGGAATATCCATCATTTCTACATAGTCTGGCTCCTCTTGGTCATCAACAGCTTCCTCAACAGGGAGCTGGAGATTTCAACAACTTTTTATAAAACATGAAATGAGAGGGGACTCAGAAAGCCTTGGAGGAGAAACCCTAGGGGTCTATCTGGAGAGATGTCCGGATCAATGGGCACATCAGATCTTCAAAACCATATTCACTCTCCTCATATTCCTCTTCCCCTCCCGGTTCATAAAAATCCTCAAAATCATAATCTTGAACCGGTGGAACCAGCCGAACAGAGCAGCTTACCTGAAGGTGTCGGTTCGGTCGGAACTGAGAAGAGACTGGACAATTTGAATATTTTAGCTATTTCCTCAGCAGTTGGGAGAGAACTTTTGGCTCTACACTAGCTGACTTTCTAGTCCTTTTGCTGGAACGGCTCCTCAGAACTGGCTCTTCGTTTGCCGAGGAAGTCGCCTGATCAGAGGGCACTCCTCGGTTGGTTGGCACCGAACGGGCTGGCCATCCGGTCAGCGGACTCTTGGCCTCCCTTTCCCTGAGCCTACCAACTCTCTTATCTATGGTGGCAGCAGGAAATTGTGACAAATCTGGCAGTCTGAATTGAGGTGGTCAAACCCCAGACAATAGCACATGTGGTGTGTGGGTCAGCCTTAGCAAAAGCTTCCCCACAAACACTACAGTGTTGAAACCCAGTGGGTCCGGTTTTTCTTTTGGGTTTCTCAGACATAATGCCAGCCTAACCAACTTGCCCGTTTATGGCAATCCACCAAGCAAGACACCCTTATCGGTTCCCAACCGTGTCACGGGTAGTGGAAAAAAACCGTAATGAAATCCGTTTTTTTTAGAACCGATGAGAACCGGGAACCGCACTCTAAAAAAGGACTAGAAGATTTTAAATACAACCTGATCGGTTCAAACTGAACCAATAAAGAATTACAAGTTCCACACAGAAAAAATAAATGTAAAACCTATCTATTACTTACATTACCACAGACAGAGCTTGAACCGACCGGTTGCGGTTTAATTTCGGCTAAAAACCGAAAAATAATACTTGTAAACCGACAAAATGAACCGAGCAGAAGGAGAAATCTCCGGAGCGACTGTTAAGTGAGGCAGAGTAAGGAATCTGACAGTTTGCGTTTGAAGCACAACAGACAGAGTTTTCAGCCGAGCTCGCACTCTAAGTTCCATGCCTGCATGGAAAGTTAACTATTTTCACCTCCGGAGCAGTTCTAACCTGCGGTCATACTGCAATTGTCATAATATAGCAAGACTTCATGTTGTTTGAATGAGTATTTGGAATACTAAATTGTTTATATCTCAGTAACAGTACGCCGTGGAAAAAAAATATAACTGTAATATTATTTACGACTTTACAGGCTAGTTTTGGTCATAGCCCCAGTAGAGGCTAAGAATGTTGCGATGAACAGTTCATATCTCAAACCATTTTCGAGATACGGGACCGGAAAGGCGAGGCAGACGCCGTAATGTTATCCTATGGGAAAAACTGCTAACTTCGGAGTGCCGTAACTTTGCAGCCCTATTACATTTTGGCACCAAACCACCAAAAGGCACATCTGTGTGATGGCTTTCTTCCCTGCAAATTTCAGCCCAAAAGACCAAACTGTTGTTTTGCAGCAGGGTGGCAAAAAATTTCCTATTGTTTTGGGCACAGTGTTGCAAAGTACTTTCACAAATCATGACATTTTCACAAAAAAAAAAAAAACACAAAAGTGTTGCATATGCAAAACTACTTTGCGACATTACTTTTTACAAAAATTTAAAAAACATATTTCTGGAGTGTTTTACCCCAAAAAAAGACATGGGGAGCATCCGCAGGGCTCGACTAGGTGAACATAACAAGAACTGTGTCCCTAGAGGGTCCCAAATTTAAATGCCAAGCATTCCTCTGACCACCAACTGAAAAAAAAAAAATGGCTGAATCACGGAAGTAAAGAGGTCATTTGCGAAAGTAAAAACTGCATTTGCGAAACTTTCGTATTGGTTGTTAACTTTTCCCATAGACTATAATGGGATTCAGTGTTTTTTTTTGTTTGTTTTTTTTTTAATAACTTTTGAACCGTTTAATATTTTTTCGGGAAATCTTTGAAAGGCACATTGGGGACCCCGGCTGCATGTTCCCTGACGTTTTCCAGAGCAACCAAGCAAAGCGTGCGTGCTGTGAGGCGCAAAGCAAAGCGAAAACCGTTAACTGAATGCGTTTTGTGGAGCTCTGCAGCTCCGCAACTGTACATCCGACCGTAACAAAACTTGGCAGGTCCAGAGATCTATGGTACCAGACCGCGCATTCCAAATTTCAGGCAAATCCGTCATACGGTGGCAAAGTTATTAAGCTGCCAAATGTCAGATTTAACCATAAATGGGGTGCTCAAACCTAACTATAGTGGCACTACCATGCCACTATAATATGTATATATTCGGTGTTAGGGTTGAAAACCCTAACTGTGCCTTCCACCACCACCACCACACACACACGCAAGTAGGGGAAGGACCAAAGCAACGCAACCAATCACACACAACCAGCAGGAGATGTATACCTGTGTTAACATAGCAAGTAAGTAAGAAATCCAGCTGCAGGTATCATACAGTATTTCCAAACTTGTTCCACAAGGTTAGTTCTCCTAAAGGTGAAAGAAGGTGGCAGTAGCGAAAACTGTGTACCTCGCTACGTTTTCAACATATGGGTGGCGAAAGGCATCATGGGCGCTGCAATGTTAGTCTATGGGAAATTGCTCAATTTCAGAACAGTGTAACTTTGTCATTCTTAAGTATTTTAGCATAAAAGCAGGAAAGGCACATCTGTGGGACCAGGTGTTGCCACCCTTCAAAATGCAGCTCAAAGGACACAACCCTTTGCTTGCAGGATGATTGCAAAGATGTGCAGCCATCAGGAGCATACTTTGGCAAAACAGTGTCACAAACATGAAAGTGTCATGAGCGGAACACATGAGAATGTTGCAGTTTCAAAAGCATGCAAAACAGTGTCACAAAATACTGTCGGAAACACTAAAGTGTCACAAATGCATACCACGACACTGTAGCATTTGCAAAAGCGATTTTTGAAAGTATTTCAGTGAATGTGCAAAATCCTGTTTTGGGTCTTGTACACCCCAAAATACCATATGTGTAGTCTGTGTTGTGTGTTGGTGGCAGCATGAGGCCCAAGATGCCCAGTTGTCCGTAGTGATATGTGTTTTGCGGTGCATGGAAAGTCTGGATACCAAGTTAGCAGTGACGACCCCATGCCACAGCCTGAAGGGAGCATGGGTGTGTGGTTTCATGTTTTACATAGTTGTATGTTATTCCTGTTACCTGCTGCTGGTTGTGTGTGATTGGTTGTGTTGCCTTGGTCCTTCCCCTTCTTGCATGTATATGTGTGTGTTTGGTAGTGGGGGGGGGGGTGCGCAGTTAGGGTTTTCAACCCTAACACTGAATTTCCTCGCTTTTGTCGCTGTGGAACAACCCTAACTGATGCATTAAATGGATTTTTTTGCCATGAATTGCCCTTCTTTTTCAGAATGTGCACTATAAATAGTGAATGGTATGTGGTGGTGGGAGCACAGGGCCCCCACCATGCTTCCTATTTTGTGTAATAACTCTTACAGTACCAGTAGTGCTAATAGTAACAGTAATGGTAACGGTAATCCTAATGGGAACATTAACGCTAAGAGTAACGCCAATGCTATTGGTAAGGGTAACAGAAACGAGAACAGTAACAGTAATGAAAATGCACATGCAAATGGTAACACAAACGGTAAAGAAAATGGTATAGGTAACGCAAACGCAAGCGGAAATGGTAATGGCAATGGTGACGTGAAAGGAAAAAGTAACGCAAATGGTGATGCAAATTCAAGCACAAAAGCAAACGAAAACAGTAACGGAAATGGTTATGGAAATGCAAGCACAAACATGAGCACAAACACAGATGGTAACGCAAATGGAAACAAAAACAAACAGTAACGCAAACGGAAATGCAAATGTAAGCACAAACAGAAACGCAAACTGTAACGCACACGGTGACGTAAATGAAAACGCTAATGAAAATGGTACCGGAAACGCAAATGGTAACAGTAAAATAAACACAAATGGTAATGCCAACGGTGACTCAAAAAATAAACAGCAACGATAACGGAAACATAAGCGCAAACCTTAACACACGATGACGCAAACGGAAACGATTATGGAAATGCAAGTGCAAACATAAATGCAAACAGTAATGGTAACGCAAACGGTAACACAAACGTAAACGCAAATGGTAACGGCGAGGCACAAGGAAACAGTAACACAAGCGACAACACAAGCGCAAGCGCAAATGCTAACTGTAACAAAAATGCAAATGCAATTGTAACACACACGGTAATGAAAACACCAACGGTAACGGCAATGCAAATGGAAACGCTAACGCAAACGCTAATGGTAAAAGTAACGCACACGTGAATGGAAACAATTATACAAACAGTAATGGAAACGCAAGTACAAACATAAATGCAAACAGTAATGGTAATGCAAACCGTAATGGAAACGCAAATGGTAATGGAAACGTAAATGCAAACGGTAACGGCAACTGCGAGGTACAAGGAAACAGTAACGCAAGCGACAATGTAAACGCAAGCGCAAATGCTAACCGTAATGAAAACACAAGCAAAAATGGTACTGCAAATGGTAAGAAAAACACCAACGGTAATGGTAATGCAAATGGAAACGCAAACACTAATGGTAATGGCAATGGTGACACCAAAGGAAACCGTATCGCAAATGGAAATGCAAACACAAACAAAAACGCAACCGCAAATGGTAACGCACATGGTGACGCAAAAGGAAACGCTAACGCAAACTGTAACAGGAACACAAGCAGAAACGTGAACGCAAACGCTAACAGTAAAAGTAAAGCAAACGCACACACTTTGTGTCCCAAAAAGGTGCATTGAGAAGCACCGTGAATACAAAGAATGTGGGCACAATAATGGTCCTCGTACCATAAAATCAGTACTTGGAATACTAAATTGCTTATATCGCAGGAACCATACGACATAGAAAAAAATTTAAATCGCATATTATTTATAACTTTAAGAATTTTTGCAACGAAATGTTCGTATCTTTGAACCGCTGATAAGGACCAGAAGGCGAGAAAGGACACCATAATGTTATCCTATGGGAAAATCACAACTTGAGTCCGTAACTTTGCAGCTCTATTATATTTAGCACCGAACCACCAAAAGCACATCTGTGTGATGTTGGCTTTCTTCCCTGCAAATTTCAGCCCAAAAGACCAAACTGTTGTTTTTTATTTTTTTTTTTTTTATTTTAGTTGTTTAACCAGGAGTAGTACACTAAGCTGAAAGCTTGTTTACAGGTGCGACCTGGGAGCACAGGGAAGTTAAGTGACTTGTTCAGGGTCACACAGTATGCAAGTGGAAGCTGTGGGATTCAATCCCAGGTCTGGTCTGTTGGATGTCACCTGATTTGCAGCTCAGAGCCTAAAACCACTGCGCTATACTGCCTGTTTTGCAGCAGGGTGTCAAAGATTTCCTATAGTTTGGGCATAGTGTTGCAAAGTACTTTGGCAAATCACAACACTTTCGCAAAAAAAAAAAAATCACGAATGTGTTGCATATGCAAAAGTACTTTGCGACATACTTTTTACAAAAATGTAAAAAACATATTTCTGGAGTATTCTACCCCAAAAAAAGACATGGGGAGCATCTTCAGGGCTTGACTAGGTGAACACAGCAAGAATTGTGTCCCTAGAGGGTCCCAAATTTAAATGCCAAGCATTTCTCTGACCACCAACTGAAAACAAAATGGCTGAATCATGAAAGTAAAAGGGTCACTTGCGACACTAAAAACTGCAGTTGCGACACTTTTCCATTGGTTAACTTTTCCCATAGACTACAATGGCATTGTGTTTTTTTGAATAACTTTTGAACCGTTTAATATTTTTTCACGAAATCTTCGAAAGGCACATCGGGGATCCGGCTGCATGTTCCCTGAAGTTTTTGGACTGACCATGCAAAACGTGCGGACGGTAGATGGGAGCAAAGAAATGCGCAAAAAACAGTAATTACTACGTTTTTTGGCGCTCTGTAGCTCAGCAACTGTACATCTGACCATAACGAAACGTGGCAGGTCCAGAGATCTATGGTACCAGAGCACGCATTCCAAATTTCAGGCAAATCCATCATATGGTGGCAAAGTTATTAAGCTGCCAAATTTCAGATTTAACCATAAATGGGGTACTCAACCCTAACTATAGTGGCACTACCATGCCACTATTTTATATATATATATATATATATATATATATATATATATATATATATATATACGTATAACATAGCAGTGCAGTCGCGCCACTATATTTAAGGTTGAGATGTCACTTCTATGTTAAAGTCAGAATTTTGCCGTTAATAACTTTGGACCCCTTCAACGGATTTGCCTAAAATTTGGTATGGGCAGTGGGGCATTATAGATATCTTGATCTGCCAAATTTTGTTTCGGTCGGACTGACGGTCTTTGCGCACAAAAACGCGGAAAAATGCAAAATTATCCAGTTTTGGAGGCAGTTTTTGGGATATTGTCCGTGGCGCTGCGCAGTCGTTGTGTGGCGTGCCACTCTATGTCATGGCTCGTTTGAAAGAGCTTCACTGGCAGAACATGCAGCTTTTTGTTTGGTGAAAAAATATTGAGGCATTCAAAAGTTATAGCACTTTTAATGTTCCCATTATAAGTCAATGGGAAAATTGGTATGGTTATTTTGCGAACAAAGAATGGGGTTTTGGTCATCTGGTCCCTCCTCACGATCAAAGAATTTGCAGGCTCACAATCAAAGATTATTTGATCCCGAGGGAGGGACTAGAAGGCTAGATTTGAAGGGACTACATAGTCCAATTTTAACAACTTTTAAAATTAAATATCTCAGAAACGGTTTGGTCTTTTAACTTGAAATTTGGTGGGTGTTGACGGGATGTCCTGTAGATGTGAATTATGGTGCTTAGGTATCAGAAAATACATTTGTTGCGGAGATATGGCATGATGCAGTTTACGTTTTGCGGACAGCATTTTGCATTGTTGTAGTGGCTTGAAATTTATAGGGTAGCTAGCCTTACTGCCATGGACATACTTTTCAGTTGTTAGGTGTGTAAATGTAAACAGCTGCGGAATTCTGTCACTCTGACCAACGAAAATCTCAAACTTTAAAATGTTATATCTCGGACACGGTTTGGTCTTTTAAACTGAAATTTGCAGGGTGTTGAGGGGATGTCCTGTACATGTGAATTATGGTATTTAGGTGTTGGAAAATTAAGTTGCTGCAGAGATACTGTGTGACACACTTTACATTTTACGTATAGCGTTTTGCATTGTGGTAGGCACTTTCAATGTTAAACCTCACATTTTGCACATTAATAACTTTGCAACCATTTAATGGATTTACACATAATTTGGAATGCACAGTCTGGTGTGGTAGATCTCTTGATTTACTTAATTGCGTTTTAGTCGGACATACGGTTTTTGCGCAGCGAAGTGTCAAACAATACACTTTGCCACTTTTGCGCATTTTTTGTCTGTGGCACTGCGCAGACACCGTGTGGGCTATTGGTCCAAAACTTGGGATGTAGAAAGAGCTTCGGCCAAGGAATATGCCGCTTTTTGTTTAGTGAAAAAACAATAATATGTTCAAAAGTTATTACAATTTGAAATTCCCATTATATCCTATAGGCCTAAATGTCACCTCATTCTTCTTTACTGTGGCTTGTGAATATGATTACAGATGGAATGAGATGATATTTAGGCCTCACAACTCCAATGACACACCCCGTCAGCTGTCAATCTTGAGATGATGGGTGGGTCCACGAGGGAGGTATGAGGCAACCCTAAAGGTCTAATTTCCTGACTTTTTGTGTTTTAACCCTAAATGATGCGTAAACAAAGTTTTTTGCATAGTGTGTATATACACACACACACACGAGAATAATACACCCCGAAATCGAAGCATGAGAGGTTTATTCAAGCATCCAACAACGAGGGCGTGTGTAAAATTTAAGGTTTACACACCACCCTATATTTTATGTTATATAATTGCTGGGGAGCGTTTTCTTGCCACCGCAATTATATAAAATACAACTACATCAGTGTTCAGTTGCGGTCTGAAAGGGCTGAGGCGCGGTCTGCCGTCTCTGCGGCTGCTGAAAACTCTTTTTTTAAAACTTTTAATTGAGGAAGGATTTGTGAAGATTAATGTAAGATGAGTTTTTTTAAATATAGGATAAAGTATGGGGTGCAGTGTGTTACAAGAATTTAACACACACCCAAGTTGTTGGTTTATGATAGCCATCCAACAACGAGGGTGTGTGTTAAATTCGAATGAAACACACTGCACCCCATATTTTGTTGTATATAATTGAAGGGTTCCGTTTTTTTTCCTGTTGAGATTTGAAATAAAGATGAAAGTGGAGTCTTACATTGTATTAATGAAACACTTTAATTTGTAACACAGAGAACTGCAGTTCGAACACTTAAATTGTACTATTTAACTATTAAAAAGAAGAAAACGAATAAATAAGTGTCCAGATGGTTGTTTTTTTTTCAGGTTGGCACGTCTGTTTTTATGTGGTGTAATCGTTTGACCTGCAGAGGAAAGGTGAGGGTTGAAAGGGAGAGTAGTTAGGGACCGTGGTGAAAGTGTGGACTGTAACAGTCTGATGTCTTACAGTAAAACATAATATTTATGAGGTAAATGAAAGTGTCGTTGTTTTGTTTTGGTTAGAATACATTATTCAGAGATGTCTGAGTTCCTGATGATTTGGGTTCTTGTTCTTTTTTTTGTGGTTGTTGGTTGGAGTTGCAGATGTTGACTGTGATGGAAATGCAGGCGCTCCCAAACATAGCCTGCATGTTACCGGAAGCCATTTCATTGTGCTGGCTAGTGAGCTGTGGAGATGTGTCTTTCTGCGTCTGAGAAGCCTTGGAGGAACCGTTTCTTCCACAGTTTGAAATTGGTGAGCATTTTTTAAATTTTATTTAGGTAATGCGAGGCTACCGGAGAATGTTTTGTATGGCATGAATGCCAGTGAGCAGGTGAGTTTGTATGGTCAGTAGTTTGTGAGGAGAAAGGGACAGTGGAAAATTCGAGTTGTCTTTGTGTGTTGTCTCGAGCGCATTTGAATGGGAAGGTACCACGTAAATGCTGTAATACCTACTCAGGTATTACGGTATTTAATACATACCTTTTTGTATTGAAAAAAATGGAACCCAGTAATTATAATATATTTATGCACTGTGTACAGATTGAAACCTACTAATCTTGTAGTTTACTTTCACGTATTTGTTTCATTTTGTAAGTGCAATAAGCTACACCATGGTATACATTTCTTGAGCATCACTGCATCCCCTGGGCACATCTAAAGGCATCTGGCCTTTGTCTTTATGCTTACCAATGCACCAGAGTGTGCATTACTGCTCAAGAAATGCATCTCCTATCATGGTTGACTGCATACATAAACATGAGTTTCATATGTATACAAATACAGTCAAGAAGGAAGTGAAGAACAACAGGAGTGCTGAGGATAAAATGCTAAGTATAAATGTTGTACCAAAACACACATTGCAATAAGCCACCCAGCAGAGTACCTGGTTCTACTGAACAGGTGACTGATGCTGCAGGAGACACAAACAGCCACCCAGATGGAAATTAGCAGCCGACATGTGGTGTAACCAAAGTCAGCGGTCCACTGCCAACAAAGGTGAAGGAGCAACCACAGGCTGGACTTCATAGTTCTTCAGTATGCCTCTTGAGGGACTGCTGCAAGAGGGAGAGCTGAACGTGAAAAAAGAGGGAGGTCGGGGGGGGGGCTCCAGGAGAATGTGGCTTATTCAACTACCTGGGTTACCAAATCCTACCAGAGAGGCTAGTGCACAACAGAACTAGGTGCCTGCAGAAAAAATTGCCAACAATACCAGTAACTGCGGAACAAGGAAACTTATAATTGAAGTCCACTTCCATTTCCCAGGGTGCTGGTGCCAGTGCGAGTGAATCTCAAAGGCTGTGCAGTAAGGCTGCAGTGAGAGGCAGTAGGAACAATGACCCGGCATGTTGTGAACAACTTCCTTCATCAAGGGCATTGCTGTGTTCTTGAGGCCCTAATTTTACAGGTTCTGTCATTTAAAGGGACACTGTCAACCTGTTTTTCATCATATTATTTTTGTTTAAAACCCCACATTTTATGATTGCTTACCTTCTCAAAAATTCACTGATGTTGCTGTTTGTTTTGTCTGTCTCGTTTAGCAGAACTGAAATGCATGCTAATGTATATTTATAAACAACCTTGTTTTGTTTACAATCCTGGATCCGTTTTTTTACTGCATACTTCCTGAGCATTACAAACACACCCAAACAGTGCAGTCACTGATGAGGCAGTAGCCACCTAAACTCCCACTGCATCATGAGGGGCTAGACTGTGTTGTGGGTGTTTCCAAGTCCAGGAAAGATGCAGCTGGAGCTAATCAAAGAATGCAAACAAGCCTGTTTTTGGGTGGTAACACCAGTATGGTGGGCAGTCTGTTTTTCACTTTTTTTAAGAAAAAGAGTCAGAATCAAACTACCAGCTACATCAGCAGTCTTTACAGAATGCCGGCAATCATAAAATGTCTTTTTTAAACTAGGGACGCTTTGAGACCTAAGGTGGTAACTGTCCCTTTAAATACTCCATTGCCCAGTTAGCTGGTGGTGTCTGGGTGGTAAGGAAGGAGTGAAGGTTAGACTGATGAACAGAATGAAGCAGTTGTGAAGGTTGCCACTGCATCCCAGAAATGAGAGGGTGCTGAAGGATCTGCCTGTTACCCCAATGAGTAGCAGATTTATATAATGCAGTCAATGGGATGCTTGCAAGATGTGATACTGAGTTTCGATGACGCATCGTCCACAAATGGTTGACTTCCAGCTATGGCCAAGTACATAAGTCTGCAATGTCAGCCAGAACTAAAAGCTGTACCATGGATCCTCATGTTGATGGAGGTGTACAGGTTAGTGCAGAAGGATTAAATGTTTAAGCAGTATGGAGAGAAAGAAAAAAAATTACCATAGGAATGCTGTTTCTTCCGAAGGATTTACTAGTGATTCATGTAATCTGCAATCAGCTCAGCCCTGAGTAGATGCCCAGGAGGTGGAACTTCATAATGTTTAAGTGCAAACTCTGCTCTGTGGTCACACGCTGCCCCCCACCCCGCATTCTAATGGCAGATGTATAGCTCAAGAGCAGAAGAGAGCTGTGCCCATATATCTAAGCCATGCTAAGTATTTTTGCCTAAGGCAAATAAGAATGCAAAAACACACATGAAAACTGTGAAAACTGCAAACTCTGCAACAATGAAATGCTCAAGCAGTAAAACAAATGCTGATTTATTTTGACAACCCCTTTTATACTAAGGTTCTAGAAGGGGAGGCAGAGAAGGATTTGTATGAATCACCAGTAAACCCTCTAGAAAAAATACCACTAATAATAGTATTTTTTCTTCTAGCAAAGAGAGTTTACTAGTGATGTCACACAATCTGCAGCCTCCAGGCAGTACCTTAGGAGGCAGGGTCTAGAACCTATTCAGGTAAATGTTTCTGAAGCACTTCAAGTAGCAAACCAGACATCCCTTCTTGCCTGAATGTCTAGACTATAATGGGAAGATAAGGTGTATACTATGGAGCAGGTAGCTGCTTTACAACCTGCTGAAGGGTTATATCCTTTAAAGGTGCCACAGTGAGAGATGCAGCTCTAGAGAAAGAGGGCCTTTAGATGGCTGCTTACCAGACCTACCCCAACAAAACTGTCTGTCAGACACTGTCCAACAAAAAATATTTTTTAGCTGCTGATTTGCCTTGACCTACCTTACCACAACTGATGAACAAACAAACAAACAAATCAAACAGAAAGGGAGACAGACATGTGGGGAGTGGTGCAATGCACTGGCTGTGGAGTGGCAGTCTTCCAGGAGACGTTCTGGAGGCTGCGCTGCTGCCCTATTTGCAGGCACCTCTCTGGTCTGAGGGAGGAGGTTCCCCGTCTTCATGCTGACCTGGCGAGGATTCGAGAAACCTCCTCCCCCACCCAGGCCACCACTGCCTCAAAGATTGCCAAGAAAGAAGACTGGTTGGATCACAGTGGGCTCAGGGAGGGTGAGGGTGTTGGAACAGAGATGCATCCCTCCAGCTGTGCCTCTCCACATTTCATTCGCCATCCTAGTGGAGTGTGGTTCCTCTATGGAGGCACCTGCAATGGAGACCAAGGAGGATGCTGGGAACCTCCACAAAGGAGACCCACAGGAGGGTGTCACGGGACCCCACAGGGGAAAGAAACAACTCCTGGTGGGGAACTCAATCATTATGGGGTAGAACTGGGGGAAGAGAGGGAAGGGAGAGGGAGGAAAAGTGCCTGTCCGGCACCATGGCTTGGAGGACAGGAAGACTCCGGGGGCAGCTGCATAAAGGCAAGCACATTGTGGACTTAGTAACTGAACACTGGGGGAATGAGAGAACTTCGGCATCAAAACAACTTTTGTGCCCTGCAGTTTCAAGTTATGCAATACTGAACCAGTCTGGTTGAAACAGTCATGCCCTGCTTTTTATGCCCAGCCCTTATTGTCAGTGATGATGAGGAAAAATAAAAAAGACGTGCTCTTTGCAAGTGAACATTTTGGGAAATAAAAACAGAAGAAAATTGTGCCCTGGTTTATTTTCCAGAGTTCCATGAAGAGTAGAGGAAAGAAAAGTAAAACTTTGTGACAACTAAGTTATGTACCCTGCTTCGGCAGAGATGAAGGGGAAAACACTAAAACAAAAATAACACCTGCTTGCTCTGCAGAACACTGGGGAAGTTCTGTTCATAGACTCTGAAATTAAAGACTGTGACTTGTCTATAGCAGAGATCATGAGGGGGACAGTGACACATTTTTATTGCCAAGTGTGTCCTGCTTTGCAGAGGGGAAGTGTAAAGTAAATAGTACTGTGCTTTGCACTTGATTTGGACACTGGATCAAGCCCCCCAAAATTAATGTATAATTCTACTACTATGCAGTGACTGACCATCTGCTCTGCACTGCACACAATTTGGGAGGGATGCCCCAAAGTGTTGTTTTGCTCTGAGATCAGTGCCAGCATTCGGGGGGTTGCTCAGGGGGACACAAGCAAATCTGTTGCCATTTATTTATGCTGTACCACAAATGGATAAATAAAATAGATAAATGTCTCAAACCATGTGTACAATGTGAATTGTATCAATATAAAGTAAGATAAGTAGATTGTATGGGATTTTGAGCAAAAATATCAATTTTTGATAATTGCTAATCAACTTTGGCCAATTGCTAAACATTTTTCACTTTGATTAGCGAAGGTCACTAATCAAGTCTCCGACACTAATGGGTCCCAAGGTGGTAGCCTGGGTAAAAAATTGGCTGGACAACAGGACGCAGAGGGCAATAGTAAACAGAGTCCACTCTGAAGAAAGGGGGTTACTAGTGGGGTACCGCAGGGTTCAGTACTGGGACCAGTCCTCTTTAACGTCTTTATAAGTGACACTGTAGAGGGTCTGGAAGGAAACTGGAAGGAAAAGTATGTCTCTCTGCAGATGACACAAAGATCTGCAACAGGGTTGATACACAAGGTGGGGTGGAAAGGATGAGAAGGGACTTGGCAAGGTTGGAGGAATGGTCAAATGTATGGCAGCTTAGATTCAACGCAAAGAAGTGCAAAGTAATGCACCTGGGAAACATAAACCTAGGAAAAAAGTACACAATGGGGGGCGAGATACTAACAGCAACAAAAACAGAAAGGGACCTGGGGGTAATCATATCAGATGACCTAAAGGTAGGCAAGCAATGTGAGAAGGCAGTAAAGAGGCCTGGGGGATACTGGGATGCATTGGGAGAGGCATCACTAGTAGAAAACAGGAAGTTGTTATCCCTCTGTACAGACAGTTGGTGAGACCCCATCTGGAGTACTGCGTGCAGTTCTGGAGACCCCATCTTCGCAAGAACATAGACCGGATGGAAGCTGTCCAGAGGAGGGCAACTAAAATGGTGCAGGGACTGCACCAGAAGACATACAAAGAGAAACTAAAGGAGATTAATATGTATACCCTCAAGGAAAAGCATGAGGGGAGCAAGATAGAAACTTTCAAGTACCTCAAGGGAATCAACAACAGTCCATGAGGGTAGCATCTTTCAGAAAAAGATGTGCAAGAACAAGGGGGCACAATTTGAAGATAGAGGGGGGATGGCTCAGAGGTAATGTGAGGAGGTATTTTTTCACGGAGAGGGTTGTAGATGCGTGGAACGGCCTTCCTGAGGAGGTCATGCAGTCAAAAACAGTGAGGGAATTCAAGAATGCATGGGACAGACATAAGGCAATTCTAGTGGGGGGGGCAGGAGGAAGTAGGCTGTTGGTTAACTAGGATCTACAGCTTATCAATTAGGTAAGGAAATGGGCAGACCAGGTGGGCCAAGCAGTCTATCTGCCATCAAATTCTATGTTTCTATGTTAACAGCAATGATCTGTCTGTGCTGGACCCCTTGGTCCCATCCAGGTAGAACCTTAAAGTGCTCTTTATGTCTAGGCTGTGCTTGATATAATCCAAAATCGCTGACGAATCTGCAGCCATAGCTGTGATTTGAAGGGAAACACAGCAACTGCTAAATCTTTTCCACTTTAACATGTACGTTTTCCTGGTTGCAGGCTTCCTGGCAACCTTTAAAACTTCAAGCACCTAGTTGGACAGATTTAGGTTAGAGTACTCCAACTCTCTTAATGAACCATGCTCTCAAATGAAGCTTTTTGAACTCTGGATGAGCCACACTGCCCTGGGACAAAGAAAGGAGATCCTGCCTCAGAGGCAGATCTATAGGAGTTCTTGGTCACATTTTCAACAGCGTGAGTACCAGGTCCGCCTGGTCCAATCTGGTACTACCAGGATCACTGCTGCTGACTCTCTTGTCATTTTCCACATGAGCCTTTGGATCAGTGGGAATGGAGGAAAATGCAGAGAGAAATGTGCCCCTGTAGGGAAGGGACAGAGCATCCCTTGGGATTGTTTTCACTGAAACTGCTCCCTCTCCCCCACTGGTGCCAGTGTGGCTCAGTTGGTACAACATCCGTCTCTGTACCAGAATGTTGTGGGTTCTTGTCCCAAATTGGGATTGGAATCATACCTAAAATGCTGGCATCTGAGTGCAGTATTGGGGGGTGCTGTACTGCTGGGATGTGCCGTCCTTCAGATGAGACGTTAAACCGAGGTCCCTTCTACCCATCCTGGTGCTGTCCTGGTGGGTGTCCAGGTGGAAAAAAAAGAAAAAAATTACTCACCTCAGTAATTGTGTTTCTTCTAATGGAGTCTTGCTGTATTCTGACATATGCAGTTAGCCCCAGCACCTGAACTGCTCCGGAGAGGAAAGAGTTAACTCTATGCAGGAAGCATAGAATGTTGAGCTCGAGCTCGGTTTCAAACCTCTGTCTGCAGCACTTCAAAGTGTAAGCGTCAGATTCTTATGAACTATTACTAACTACACTTCTTAAAGTGGAAATTGTAAAAGGACATAGCCAACAGGCAACAAATTGTTGGCTCCCCAAAAGACAAGTCGAGAACCCAAAATAATAACCAGGTAGTGAACCAACATATAGCTATCAAAACAACATAACAATAACCCACTTCCCCCTTCTAGAAAGGAGGAGTGCCAAGTACACCCCTGAGGTGCAACACTGTACCTGTCAGCCCACTTCCCAAAAACAGGTTCTGAGAGGAGGGCAAGGAGGGAGGTCAGAATACAGCAATACTCCATTAGAAGAAACCCAATTACTAAGGTGAGTATTTTTTTTTCTTCAAACAACATGAAGTCTTGCTGTATTCTGACATATGCAGACTACCAAGCAGTACCGCCATGGAGGGGGGTACCAAACCTATTTTGGGAATAGGCTCTGCAGTACTGCTGTTCCAAACCGAGCATCACTCCGAGCCTGGATATCCAGAGAGTAATGCTTGGTGAAAGTATGGACAGTTTTCCAGGTGTCTGCTTTGCATATTTCTAGTAAAGGTATATCCCTGGCAGCAGCCAGGGAAGCAGCTGTACGCCTAGTTGAATGAGCCCTCAGGCCTGAGGGGGGGTATTTTGCCTAGCTTTTCATAGCAGAATTGAATACAAGAGACAATCCACCAGGCAACATTTCTCTTAGTAGCAGGTTTACCTTTTCCCACTTCACATAAGTGAGAAACAATTGGGGACATTCATACCTAAGTGCCTTAGTATGCTCAATGTAGTAGCTAAGTGCCCTCTTAACATCCAGACAATGTAATCTTCTTTCTCCTGAAGAAGAATGATCAGTGAAGAACACAGGAAGAGACATGGACTGGTTCAGATGAAAATCTGAGACCACTTTGGGTAAGAACCTCCTACTGGTTCTAAGGACCACCTCATCTCTATGGAATGAGATAAAATCTGGCTCCACTGACAGAGCTTGTAATTCACTAATACGCCTGGCAGAAGTAATAGCTACCAGGAACAGTTTTCCAAGTCAAATATCTGAGTTCTGCTGAAGCCAAGGGCTCAAAAGGGGGTTGCATGAGCTGAGCAATGCAAACATTAAGATCCGAAGCAAAGGTAGGGTCCCTAAAGGGAGGGTTGGTATGAACCAAACCTTTAAAGAATTTACAGAAGACAGGATGAGATGCCAGAGAGGGAGCCTTCCCTGCTGACAGGAATTCAGATACAGCTGCTAAATGAACTTTTAAAGTGGCTGGCCTGAGGCCAAGGCCATTAAAATGAACCACGTAATTCAGAACTGTAGCCAGATCAGCAGTATCCGGTAAGATATCCTTATTGCAACACCAAATGCTGACTCTCTTCCATTTGGAATTATAAGTTTTTCTGGTGGCAGGCTTTCAGGAGGCTTTGAGAATATCCAGCACCCCCTGAGACGGGTGCAGACCTGCATACTCTAACTCTTCAAGAGCCAAGCCTTGAGGTTAACAGACTGAAGACTGGGGTACCAGATTCTTCCCTGAGAGGAGGTTAACAGGTTGCGCCTCTTGGGAAGAGATAGGGGAAGATGGACTGCTAGGGACATCAACAGGGGATGCCAACACTGTCTGGTCCAGTCTGGTGCAATCAGGATCACCCTGCACGGTTGTGACCTGATCTTGACCAGGACCTTGAATAACAGGGGAAAAGGAGGAAAGGCAAAAATAAATTTGCCCCCCCTCCCAGAACCAGAGCATCCAGGGGAACTGTGTCCATGACTGGAGGTCTGCAGCAGAAGAGAGGAAGTTGATTGTCTGGGGCTGCAAAGAGATCCATCTCTGCAGTGCCCCACCTGGAGAAGACTACTTTCAATATGAAGGGGTCCAGGGCCCATTCGTGATGGCCCTGAGAGATCCTGCTCAGGGCATCTGTGAGCACATTGTCCTTCCCTGGTAAATGGACTGCTACTAGAGATGCTTGCAGGGCATAAGTCACAGACCATATTTTCATGGCTTCTGTGCACAAGGCCGTAGACAGAGTGCCTCCCTGCTTGTTGATGTACCACATGGTGGTGGTGGTGGTGGTCTGTCCTGACCTGAACCACTTTGTTCATCACTGAGTCCGAGAAGGCTTGGAGAGCCAGGAATACTGCCCTGAGTTCCAGAAGATTGATATGAAGTAGAGACTCCAGAGGAGACCAAACACCTTGTGCTGTGAGGGCTCCCAGGTGGGCTCCCCAGCCCAGGAGAGAGGCATCTGTGGTTAGTACCACTGAATGAGTCTGACTGATGAATGGGACTCCTTCTCTGAGATTGTCCTGATCCAACCACCATTTGAGGGCTTGGACCACAGTCTGAGTCACTGGAATCAATTTGGTTAGAGGATCTTTTTTCTGAGACCAAAAGGACCTCAGATGGAACTGAATGTACATATTTTGAAATCTGGCTCCCTCTACCACCACAGTGGAAGCTGCCATGTGGCCCTGGAGCTGAAGAAAACGTCTTGCTGGTCGAGACACCAGAAGGCAGAAAGAGGAGGCAAGATCTGTAAGGGTTTTTACCCTTGCTAAGGGAAGAAAAGCCTTAGCCTGCACAGTATCCAACACTACTCCTATGAAGGTGAGGAGTTGTACTGGTTCAAGAACTGACTCTGGCAGATTGAGAAGAAACCCTAGAGAAGTGAGCAACTGTTGTATAACTTGTAGGTCTGACTTCATTTGGTCTGGAGACTGCCCCACGATGAGCCAGTCATCCAGGTATGGAAAAATGGAGATACTCAGTCTCCTGAGAAAGGCCATTACTATTGCTAGGCATTTTGTGAACACCCTTGGAGCTGATGTTATGCCGAAGGGCATTGCTCTGAACTGATAATGGCCTGAAGACAATCTGAACCCAAGGTACTTTCTGTGGGAGCACCTGATTGGGATGTGAAAGTAGGCATCCTTGAGGTCAAGGGAAGCTAGCCAATCCCCTGGCCTTAGAGAGGGAAGAATTACTCCTAGAGTCACCATTTTGAATTTTGGTTTTAAGATGTGTTTGTTTAGGTATCTTAGGTCTAGGATGGGCCACCACTCCCCTGTCATTTTTTGGGGTAAGGAAATATCTGGAATACAGACCCTTGCCCCTATGCTGAGTAGGAACTCTCTCTACAGCCCTGAGGGTTAGCAGAGAGGAAACCTCTGCTTCTAAAGCAGTGGTCTTGGAAAGGTTTGCAAGTGGAAAGGACTTGGCCCTCAATTCTGGAAACCTTGCAAAACTGAGACACAGTCCCTGACTTACTACCTCCAGGATCCACCTGTCTGAGGTAACAGACTTCCAGGCCTGGAAGTAGTAAGCCAGTTTGCCTCCTACTGGGATTGGGGAATCGACCCGGGCTGACACATCAGGGTGCCAGCTTGGCAGGAGCCTTGGACTGAGAGGAGGATGAGCCCTGCTCATCCCCCTTCTACCTCTCCCTCTGAAGAACCCTCTGTGGAAAAGGAGAGGAGGCCTGCGTTTGGTAGAAAAGCCTGTGAAAAGGCCTGCCCCTGTCCCTAGACTACTGCCTCTGAGGAGTTGCCTGCCTTTCCTTGGCCTGTGCACTCCTATAGGTGGTCCAATACTCATCCATTTTCTTCATGTAATTCTCTGTCTGCTCCCCAAACAGAGAATTACCCACTGTCACAAACCCACTCAGCAGGTCAGCCCTCTACTCCTAAAGTGCTAACCTCCGAGCACAGTCTTGTGAACAGTTTAACAGAACAAGGTAACCCTCTTGTCTGTTTTGTGAGTTCGGATCAACCTTTGTTCCCAAGTCTTGGAGGGATTCAAAATGTGAAACTCTTGCTAGTGTACCCAATGCACAGGCTCAGATAATTCTGTCTTTGGGGAGCCAGATATCTTTGCCTACGTGCACCTAACCAGGTGTACAGAAATGAACCCTTAAAAACTTTAATAAAGACCTCAGATTTAAAATGCTTCTCTTTCCAGTTTGGTATCACCATTCAAGCTTATGCCTAGTGTCTGCTATAACCATATATACTTTTACTGCCAATGAAAGAAAATTAAAGACAGACCAAGTAAGCTCTAAAAACAGTTTTACTAAACTAGATAATATGTAAAACATACAATACAGAACTATTATATCACAAGACATACAAATCTTAAAAAAGAACAAGGTTTTAAACAGTGCAATTCCTACTACAGTAATTAGATTAGTCTCTCTAAATATCTGCTTAAAGTGCTCCAAATATGTTTCTTTGTCAGAGTCTAAATAGAAGTGTTCTGAAGAAAAACAGAATTAATGTTTAAAAGCTGGTTTTCCCCACCTATTTTGCATGAGGTCACCTAGCTCCTCCCTGTCAGAATATATAAAATATATATCTATATATAAACAGGATGTCTTTTTCAAGAATTAAATACTGCAATCCTCAGCATGACTCGTGTCCTTCAAATGACATTTCTTTGATCTCATGATAAGCTTCCCCCTTCCAGGACATGAAAGCATCTTTAGGATTTAGCAACAGGATACTAAACCTGGTTTCCCCTTCTTGAAACGTCATAAAAGGGATGTTGATTTCCCTTTTAGCAGCTAAAGCTATAATTAACTTAGAAAAGTCTATAATTAGCTTCTGGACTGCCACGTAACACCTTGTCTCTAAACCCTGTGTGCGTATGATCTCACATGCTGTTTCAGCATTTTCTCATGGCTTTCATCTTTCAGCTGAAACCTGGGGGGGGGGGGGCAAGATCACTCCAAGAGCACCAGATTTCTCAGCATTTCTCATGACAGTCAATAACCCATTTTTATTTACAAAAATGATACAGTGATCAGAACCAGCTGTCTAAGCGTCACACCCACCACAGGGAAATCCATGCTCTTAGCCTGGGTGTCCTGTAAAAGGCTAGTACATCTGAGCCAAGCAAACCTCCTAAGAGACACAGATGTAGCCATGACTCATGATGCCACATCATTCGAGTCCACAGCAGCAAGAAATTGAATTTTGGATGCCTCAATCCCATCAGCAGCCACCTCCTCCAGGTCCCTGGCTAGCTGGGGGAAGGCCTGTTTAGCCAGTTCCAGAGCAGTATCCCATCTAGACTTCTGGTATCTGGCTGTGCAGGCCATATAATTTGCCTGCCTAAGTCCCAAGCAGGATGCCAAGTATTGCATTTTGGCCATAGCATCCACCTTCCTAGAGTCTTTATCGGGGGGGGGGTGAAGCCAAGGGTATGTTAGCCTTGTCACAGGCTGCAGCCTGCACTACCCCAACATGACTGCATTGGTGGAACAAGAACTCTGTACCTGAGCCTGAAAGCATATACCTCCTGTCCATTCTATCTACAGGAGGTGAAGAATTTGGGGTTTGAAGAACTTTCTGCGTCTGTTTCCCAAAGGATTTATGAAGGGGAACAGACAATTCTGAAACCACTTTAGGTAGGAAGTTCCTACTTGTTCTAAGGACTACTTATCCGTGTGGAATATTATGTAGACTGGATCTGTACAAATGGCTTGCAGTTTGCTTACCCTCCTAGCAAGATTATAATAGAATTAGGATTATACTAGAATTAAAGGTGGAAAAAGACCATGTGGCCTCTTGAATACTGCCAGAACTTGTATAGTAATATTTTAGACTGATTCCGTTCAAAATTTAACTGTCAATACCCTTTTAAAATATTTCCTTATTTGGGATGTTTAATAACCTGGGAGATTATTCCATACACTAATTATTCAATGTGAAAAGAAATCTTGCCCTCCTTCTGTATTAAATTTTTCATTAATAACGTTTACACAGAGTTACCTACTTGGCCTGGAATAGGTTTTCATTTCTATGCCAGTACTGTTCAGAAGCAATGGATCGTTCACAAGGTGATACATCAACAGAAGCCCCCCCCCTTTTTTTATCTTGTAAGGTCATTAGATTTAAATTACTTAATTTTTCGCTGTATGGTATATCTCTATATGACCAAATTAACTAAGTGACACATTTTTTAACTCTTGACCGCAACAATATGTCCTTTCTGTGGTAAGGGTTCCAAACTAGTGAGCAGTAGTCCAGATATGGTCTGAGTTCCTATATAGAGGGAAGATAATGGATTTAAATCTAGAGGAAAAATGTCTTTTTTTTCTATTTATTTTTTCTTTTTTATGGGCTCATCCTACTGCCAGGCATCCGCCCGGTCATGGACCCCCTCGGCTGTGGCTCCTTCACATTAGCCACCCTCCTGGGACCCCCTGGATTGCCCCCTAGGGTTGGAATGTGGCACCCAGCACAAGGTGCCACGAACGACAGGATAGGGCAAAGTCAGCCTGGGGGAGCGGGCTTCATAGAGACAGTAGGCAGGCTGTTTTTCCCCCTTGTTTGTGGGGGCGGGACGTGCACACAGCAGCTGGCCCATCCCGCCCCCTTCGATCTTGCTTGCGCTGGCCTGCTGTGGGAAACCCTGGCCTCCACCAGGGATCCCTCGTGCACTGGCGAAACTCCACACCCTCCCCCCAGAGAAGGAGAGCAGTCCGTAAGATGCTTGATCCAGTTCCCCCAGGCCTGCCTTCTGACAACCCAGGTCCATTCCCGAACCCAGGTCGCAGGAGTCGCAAGCGGAAATCCAACCACTGCACTGAAGGGCCAGCTCGGAAAAATGTCTTTTAATACATCCTAGAAACCTATTAGATTTTGCTGCAATGTTTCTGCATTGGTTGTTAGGTTTTAAGGGGTTTGTGAAGATAATACTATGATCTTTTTCTTCCTCTGTTGATGTTATTTCCTCACCTAATAAGTAATATGCAATGTGACTGTCCTTCCCAAATGCACAATTTTACATTTAGATGTATTTAATTTCATACCTCTCCGTTTGGTCCACAGAAGTATTTTGTAAATCTGTTGAGGGGGTATTTACATTTTCTAAGCAGTATTTTTTGTGTATTTTGTCCTTTTACAGATTATTTTTTATTTTTTTTTTTATTTGCCCAACCCATTTCTATGCGTAAAAAGACCTTTTAGGGTTGGAGGCATTGGTGGCTACTCACACTTCCAGAGACTGTAAGGCGCACTGCCTCATCAAAACTTTGGGTGTCTATCCACCAATATCCCATACCCTGTCAGGTCTTATTGTTTACATGTGCTCTTGGCATATCTGTGAGTCACAGACTCCATTTACTGTTCGGTCCTCCAAACAGCATCCCCACCATGGAAGGGAAGCATCTGTGTAAGGACCCCCTGTTGGTGAGGGATGAGGGAAGGGAATACCCTCTCTCTGGTTGCTTAACTCTTTCCACCAATCTAATGCCTGTGCCAGTGACTGATACTGGTTGTTCCAGATATCAACTTGTCATTTTGTAGTTTAACACTATCAGCCACTGTAACAACCTCGCTGCCAATTTTTATATTGTCTGCAAATTCATTATGCCATGAGCTGAAACATATACTAATATTCATGATAAAAATGTTGACTGAAATAGGTCCAAGGACAGATCCCTGTGGGCTATGGCTAGATACTTGACCTAACGATGATAAATACTCACACAGTGTAATCTTTTGCAATCTCTTGCTTAACCAATTTTTGATTCAATCACAAAGTATAGGATTTATACCCAAATCATGAAGTTTATAATTTATTTATAGGCTGGGTGGGCCAATGGGTCCTTTTCTGCAGACAATTTCTGTGTTTCTATTACACTATGTGCTACTTTGTCTAAAGCTTTGGCATAGTCCACGCAGATGACATCAACTGTATTGCCACTGTCCAAACTATGACTGACTTTATCATAAAGAGTAATCAAACCTGTAATGTAAGACATGCCATTTGTGAATCAGTGTTGGTGAATATAAATTCTTTCAAGTTTGTTAAAAGGTCATCTAACAGTAGTTCTTTAATATAGGTCTCCAAAACTTTACATAAGATTGAATAAGCTGATAGGGTGGTAACTGGCATACAGTATTTCAATATTAGGCCTTTTTACAGCTGCAGTGGGCGTAGCCCTGCAGACATCTTGCGATCACTGTAGAGAAAAGGGAGCTTATTGGATACCGAATAGACATTTTAAATAGTGGAGGTGAATGGCAATCACTGCACATCCACTGCACTATTTTGTCCGTCAGTACCGGTGGAACACAGCACTGTCCGCTGTGTCCAAGATGGCCGCTGGAGTTTTCTGCCAATGCGGGACAACTCGCACGTGCACACTGAACTCCGGCGGCATGGCAGCACGGTCCGCCATATTCAAGATGGCCACTGGAGCCCAGTGCGCATGCGTGAGTCATCGCGCATGCGCAGAGAACTATGGCAGCCATCTTGGACACAGCAGACTGTGCCACCGTGCCGCCAGAGTTCAGTGTGCATGCTCAAGTCTCATATTGGCTATTGCTAGAGCTTGTCTAAATACAGGTATGACAATGGCCTCCTTCAATTCCTGGGGTCCTTACATGATTGTAGAGAGTCATTATGTAAACTGATTAAGGTACCTAATAAAGACTGATCAAGAATTTGTAACATAATTGCTGGTATGTCATCAGGCCCCACCGAGGTAGTATTTTTTAGTTTGCATAAGCTTTAAAGAATCATGTCGGCTGATATGTTAAGCAATTTATCTAACTAGATAACTATCAATATCAGTGGCTAGGTTATAGTTGGTATCAAATACACTACAGATATCATGGCTACTAGGAAGACTGAAGCCAGGTGACATATTTTAAGCCTGCTGTAGCCACAAGCTCTAATGGAGACTCCATCAGTTGGGCAAGACAAATGTTCAAGTTCCATGGGGGGACCAATTCCCTCACAGGAGGGTGCAGGTGACCGAGGCCATTAAAGAACATTTTAAAAAGAGGTTGTGAAGCCAAAGACCTATCTTTGCCTGCTGATGTATAAGCTGATATAGCTGCCAGGTACCTTTCAAAGTCCAGGGCTGCCGGAGATAAGTGTACCAAATAGTCTAGGACTGTGGAACGCTCTGCCTGCATTGGGGGTTATCTTTCTGGGGCACACCAGTACGAGAAGCTCTTCCACTTTGAGGAGTATATCCATCTTGTGGCAGGTTTCCTGGAAACCTTCAAGATGTTTAACACTTCTTGTGACAGATTCAAACCAGAAACCTCTAGCTCTTCAAGAACCATGCCCTTGAGCATATTGTTCCGAGGTCTCAAAAGGTTATCCTGCCCTGAGACAGAGTCTGCACCGCAACGGCAGGTTGATTGGGAACAAGCAGAACAGGGTCAACAACACCGAGTACCATGCCAGCCTGACCCAGTCCGGAACTGTCAGGATCATTGCTGCTGGTTCCCTCCTGAGTAGCTTCTGTATGAAAAGACTGGGGAAGGGCATACAGGAACCTCCCTGTCCAAGTCAGGGTTACAGCATCTCCTGGAATTATGCCCTTGACTAGAGGCATGCAGCAAAACTTTGGGAGCTTTTTGTTTTCTCAAGAAGCAAACAGATCTATCTCTGGGGTGCCCCATCTTCTGAAAACTGAAGCTAGCACTTGCTGGTTCAAGGTCCATTTGTGGTTTCCCACGCTGATTCTGCTTAAGGAGTCTGCCAGCACAGTCTTTGACTGGCAGATGCACTACAGAAATTCCGATGTCCAGGGAGTAAGCTACATCCCAGATCCTCACCGATTCTGTACATAGTTTTGAGGATCTTGTTCCGCCTTGTTTGTTTATGCATTGCTGTGGTATTGTCTACCTGTATTTGGACTGACTGACCCAGCAACTTGGAGCACAAACACTGCATTTCCAGCAGTACTTCCCTGAGCTTAATGAGGTTTATGTGCTCCTGAGTCTCATGAGGGCTCTAGATGTCACTTACTGTGAGGTACTCTAGGTGGCTAGCCCACCTTAGCAGTAAAGCATATGTTGTGTGAACCTTGGTGGGTAACTGCTGTAGGAAGGGAATGCCCTAACTGAGTTTGCTGTCCTCCTTCCACCTGTCCAGTGCTTGAATAAAGTTCCTTGTGAGTGCCACTGGGTGGAACAAAGGGCCTGACCTTCAGGACCAGTAGCCTCTGAAGTGGCACTGAATGTTCCTCATCTATTTATTTGCTTTTGTTAACCAGGTAAACACACTAGACAGCCAAGTGCCTATTTTCAGGTGCGACCCGGGAGGATTACAGGGTACATACTACGCATCAGACAAAGTCAAGGTAACATACAGGAGTATAGGCATACAAAAGTAGTTCATACAGCATATGGGACATCTGATGAAACAGTTAAATTTAGGAAGATAGCATCAGAATACATACCAGTAGTAAGTAAGAAGAAAACAACTATGTAACATCAAACTGAGATAAAACATCAAATATCAAGTACATTCAGTGTCAAGAGATCTAGAGATGAGACCACAGCTGTGGCTAACACCGTGTGACCCAACAGCTGCAGAAAGTCCCTTGAATGCTTTGGCTGACCTGGGATAAATGCTGCACTTGGAATCAGGTCTGTTACCCTGTCCTCCTATGGGAAGAATGTCTTTCCCTGTAAGGTATCCCACTCTGCTCCAATGAATTCCAGGACATTTACAGTTATGTCTGGAACTTCTGCAAATTTATTAGGGATCCTAGGTTTTCCAAGGTGAGGTGCTTTTTACCAGTTGGATGGAGCTTACTGTCTCCTGTTTTGTTTTCCCAAAGACTAGCCAGTGATACTGGTAGGAGAAAACAACTACACTGTTTTCTTAGATGGACCACCACCACTACCACAGCTTAGCACTTTGTAAAACTCTTAGTGCTGAGGTGAGACCGAAGGATAAGGCTATAAACTAGTACTGACAGATTCCTAGCCTGAAACTACAATATTTTCTCTGGCTGGGTCTGACTGGAATGTGGAAGTAGGTATCCTTCAGATCCAGTGACCACAACCAACCTCCTAATTGCACAGATGGGATTACCATGCCCAGTGTTACCATCATGAATTTTTCTTTCTTTATATGTCTGTTCAGGTACCTTAAATCTAGAATGGGTCACCATTCTCCATTTTCTGTGGGTTAGGAAGTACCCTGAAAAAAGGCCTTTGCCTCGTTGTGACACAGGGACTATTTTTACTGCCTTTGCTTGCAGTAATTTCTTTACTTACAGTTCCAACAGGGTTTTTTTCTGTTGGAGAATGAGCTGTAAAGTGTTTTGGCTTCTGCAATTTGGGAAACCTTTGGAACTGCAGAGACAACCCATGACCCACTACACTGTACTTCCAGGACCCACTTGTCTGTGGTGATTTATTTTCCCCTTTCCAGAAAGCAGTGCATCAGCCTTCTTCCCTTTGGCAATGGCTGACTGATGACCTAGGCAAAACTGTCAGGAGTTGTTTTTGCTGTGGCTTAGGGGCTCGTGTTGCAGCATGCCTTGTGCCCCTACCCCTACAGTAATCTGTCTGTGGCTGATACTCACAGCTAGTGTAGGTTCTGGGATATTAGCCGCTGCCCCTGCCTCCCCTTCAATAAGGCCTGACAGAGGTGAAGATCTTTTCTTTTTCAGTTGAATTCTTGTAAGTGGATCTGTACTCATCCACATTATTCATGTATGCCTATGTTTTGTCACTAAATAATGAATTTCCCTCAAAGGGGGAGTCAAGGGCTTTTGACTGGGTGTCCTGGGTAAGGACTGTGGCCCTTAGGCAGGTAAACCTTCTCAGGGACGCTGCATGTACCAATATTTTTGATGCTGAATCACTGGCATTTACAAATTACAGCCATGTGGAACTGCTATTCTATGGCTTCTAAGTCTGACTCTGCAGTTGCAGCCAGGTCCTGAGCTACCTCACCATCAATCTTTTCCACAGGATTCTGTGTATTGAGCTGTACAGACAAAATAAGCTGCCTGTCTCAATTGCAGGAAAGCTGCTGTGTACACTTTTTTGGCCAAGGTATCCAGTTTTCTGGAATTCTTTACAGGTAGCTGTGTAGACCGTTTGGCCTTCTCACAAGCAGCTGCCTGTACTACTCCTTCATAATCAGGGTGGACATACAGCTACTCCACCCCCAGTCTGTCCACTTGATACCTAGTCTCGGTTTTCCTACTGATGCCAGCTGCTGAATTTGGTGCTGACATGATCTTAGAAGTGGCTTTCTTAAGAGATTTATGTACAGGGACTAATAACCTCCTAGTAGGGTCTAGTCCCATCATCTCCATGACTTCCACTTCCTCCTCATCCTCCTCTGTTTCATGAGAGGGGATGCTGACAGTTTTGACCATTTGCTTAATGAATGAGGAGTAAGATGTACTCCTCATTAACTCTAGGAGTGGGGGCCGAATTTCTGATCGGGAGGACAGTCAGGCTCAGTTGGTTCACCCTCTTCTTTATAGTAAATTTCTTCCTTCAAGATAGGATGTTGGTCTGGAACCAGAGCCTGGAGAAGTGGGCAGGTTATTCAGTAAACTTCCCATAGGCTGAAAGTCCTGGAAAAACTGCTACACCTTAGTCCTGTCTTCTGCAGAGGGCATCTGTTTCTGGTCCACTGCCTGCTTCTTATCCTTCGCAGGAGGAGGGTATGGGCAGGTTTTTATTTTTGTTTTTTCTTTGCAGGCACTGATTCCAGTACCTGCTCGGAGGCTCTTTTATTTGTATTTTTGCCATCACTGGAATCAGTGTTCCCCCTCCAAGGATACCCTGCTGTCTTTATCACCTTTACCATTCTTTTCTGATGCCTCAGCAGCTTTACCTTTATTGTTCATCCACTTTGACAAGGACTGTTGCTCATGAGGAGAACACTACTTTGATACCTGCTTTCCACCGTCATTGGGAGCTCCGAGCCATTACTGTGCTTTGGTGACACAGAGGCAGCCCTTTTATTTTATGTTCTTGGGCAAAACTTTTGAAAACTTTTGACAAAGTACACCATTTTTAAAAAATGATCTGGCCCCAGGTACCTTAGGCAAAGCATGTGTCAGTCTGTATTTGCCAGTAGCTAACATAAGTATTTTTAGTCAGTTTAAATAGCGATTTCCCAAACTGAGAACCACTGTAAACCAATTTTGTCAGTTTGAGGAATCGCTTGGGCACAGAAAAAAATGCTGTTTTACTTAACAATAAAAAAAACTAAACTTATACTCAGTATCGAATTACTTAATACAATTACAAAATAATTAAATCATGTTAGCCACAGGAACAAGACTCTGAAGCATCTGAACTCTTCAGCAGAAAAATAAATCTGCCATTAGAATGCTGGGGGCGGGATGTGACCACAGAGCAGAGCTTGTACTTAAGCATTCTAAGTTCAATTTCCGAGGCAAAAACTCAGAACTAAGATGACCACAGACTGTATGACATTGCTAGTAAACTCTTGTTGCTAGAATCCCAACCAGTGTTCCCATTTACCCCCATCTGTACTTGATTCAAGTACAAATTATGAAATTCAAGTACCTTTTTGTGTGAAGGGGTACACTGTACCCCCATAATTCTGTTTGAAGTATATGTACCCCACAAAAATTTTGTACAAATGGTAGAATGAACCCTTATAATTTATTCTGTACCCCTGAAAATTTTTGGAGCAGCCTTAATGGGAACACTGATCCCAACATCCTCACACAAGGGACTTCAGATCCTCAGTCACTGTCTTAGGTTCCCCATCCCTCACAGAGATCAAAGCACTGGGGTTGAGGGAACCCCCACTCCTGATAAGGCATTACCAGCCTATCAAACGTCTATGAGTCTCTTGATCAAAACTAATCTCTTTCTAACACAGCACGTTAAACAGTTATCAGGTGAGCTTTAATATTTATTATGTTATTTAAAGATCAACTGCAGCTATATTATAAACCTATTACAAACTTTATTCCTTTTCCCTAACTTAAGGACAACCAGACCTTATTTATTACATGCGAAATGAAGAAATTGCTATTTGTCATGCTCAGATACTATTTTAATGCCCTCCTATTTGATGGTTTCACAGAAAATGTCTCAGACATTTTTTGACCAGCTAGCGGAACCTTGGGTGAGTACTGATTCCATTCAAGCAAGAATGACATCATTTTCCTCAAGTTCCAGCTACTGAGCTGCCAGGAACTTGAGGAAAATGGCTCCGCTAGCTGGTCAAAAAATATCTGAGAGATTTTCTGTGAAACCATCAAAAAGGAGGGCATTAAAATAGTATATGAGCATGACAAATAGCAATTTCTTCATTTCACATGTAATAAATGAGGTCTGGTTGTCCTTAAGTTAGGGAAAAGGAGTAAAATTTGTAATATGTTTATAATATAGCTGCAGCTGATCTTTAATCTATTTTTTACTACAGTCTTTGACTCGTATCTATCTAAATGAATTCAACTATTGTTCTTTACATTTAATGTTTCCCACTGTAGGTAAACTGATGGAGAGACTAGTCAAAGAGGACCTAGTGTACTACCTGGAGAGAAGTGGGCTCCAGGATAGTAAGCAGCATGGGTTCATGGCTGGCAGGTCTTGTCAGACCAACCTAACAGTATTCTTTGACTGGGTGACAAGGGCAGTGGCTAAGGGACAAGTACTAGATTCATTCTAATGCGACTTCAGTAAAGCATTTGGGTCAGTGCCACACAGAAGTTTGTTAGATAAGTTACAAGACCTGGGGGCAGCAAAGGACCTTGTTAAATGGGTGATAAGTTGGTTGTGGGGTAGCACATGGTGGTGGTAAAGGGGGTCAAAGCACAGGGAAGGGAGGTCACGAGTGGGGTACTGCAGGGGTCATTCCTGGAATAAGTCCTTTTCAATACGTTCATCAGTGGCAAAGGAGAAAGAATCCAGGGCAAGATACATCTGTTTGCAGATGACACTGGGGGTAAAGGGACTTGCAGAGGGACCTGCAAAGGTTAGAGAAGTGGACCAAGGTCTGGCTCTTGAAATTCAATGAAAAAAGTGCAAAGTGATGCAGTCACAGGGAACAAGAATCCTAGGAAGGAATATTGGATGGGAGGGGTTAAGCTGGCCACTTCTTCAGTGGAAAGGGAAAGTACAGTTACGTAAGAACTTACCGTAACAGTAGATCTTCAAGAGAGGTTCTTGCAGTAGGTAATTACATATAGGACTGACGCCAGCCGGCGGCAGGACCTCACGGAAAAATTTCTAGCTAGCAGTCCCTGGTGAGGAACCGCCCCCACGTCAGGTGACTGGCGTCATACGACGTCGGTATAAAGAGGCGGTCCCGTACGCCCGCCTTCCAGTTCTTTCCCGCCACAGGCCCGGAAGGCCCGGAAGAGAGAGAAGCAGATGTTTCCATTCCTGGAAAAAGAGCTGAAAAAGCCTAGGGGGATGGAGGGCGGGAAGGTATTACCTACTGCAAGAGCCTCTCTCGAAGATCTACTGTTACGGTAAGTTCTTACGTAACTGTATTATCTTACTCCGAAAGGGCTCTTGCAGTAGGTAATTACATATAGGACTGAATCCCAAGCAGTCTGGAACAAATGAAAGGCACCGGGAGGAGGAACTACTCCAAGAAGTAGCAAAATTTCTTGCAAACCTCAAGACAGGAGGCCTTGCAAAACAGCTAACCCGAAGCCTGCTCTGTGTCGAGAGGCAATGTCCAAACTGTATTGTTTCGTAAAGGTATGGACAGAAGTCCAGGTGGTGGAAGCGCATATGTCTGCTGCAGACACATTCTTGAAACAAGCCGCAGAGGCCACTACTCCACGCGTGGAGTGACCTCTGACTTGACCCGGAAGGGTCTTGTTGTACTTGTCATAACAGAAAGTGATGCAATGAGCCAACTACTTCGATAGGCATTGCTTAGAAACAGCATTGCCTTCCCTTTTGTGAGCAAAAGAGACGAACAACTGATCAGTTTTTCTGAGATCCTTAGTCCTATTGGTGTAGTATCTCAGAATCTGGTGAACATCCATGGTATGGAGTAAATATTCTCCTTGGCTGGAGTACTGCGTGAAAAAGGCAGGTAACTCTATAGACTGATTTAAGGTAGACTCTGCTACCACTTCAGGTAGAAACTTAGGGGTCCGTGCGAAGAGCCACTCGTTCTTTGTGAAAAATCAAATAGGGGATTTTACACATAAGGGCCTGGAGCTTGGAAATTCTTCGAGCGAAAGTAATGGCCACCAAGAAGAGCGTCTTCCACGAAAGAAACTTCAGATCTGCGGATGCCGCAGGTTCAAAGGGAGGAAGGGTAAGTTTCTCGAGAACAAAGTTAAAGTCCCAAGGGGGAGCAGAAGTCCGGATGGGGGGGCCTCAGATGGAGGACCCCTCTAAGAAAAGTCTTAGATACCTCTAATTGGGCAAAGGCTTTATCAAAGAAAGGAACATGATACGCTGAAATAGCGGCCATGTGCACTTTCAAGGAGGAATGACTGAGACCCAGGTCGAAGGATGACGTAGATACTCCAGCAGAAGCCCTGCTGAACAGGAGAAGGGTTCCACGTTCTTGGAAGCAGCCCAAATAGTGAATCTTTTCCACTTCATGGCATAAGTGGATCTGGTGGAGGGTTTTCTAGCCTCCACCAAAATCTCCGCCACTTTGGGAGACACTCCAAAACGGGACTGGGCTAGGTCTGCAGGAGCCATGCATGAAGTTGAAGGGATTTGAGGCCTGGGTGGACCAGGGTCCCCTGATCCTGGGTCAGCAGTCCTCGAGAAAAAGGAAGAGGAAGAGGAGGAAACTCTGAGTATTGTTGTAGAAGAGAAAACCAGATTTGCCTGGGCCAGAAAGGAGTGATCAGAATCATTCACACAACCTTCTGTTATTAGTTTCTGCAATACACGAGGGACCAGAGGAATTGGGGGGGGAAAGCATAGACGAATCTGTCCTTCCAGTTTAGAGACAGAGCGTTGCTCTGGGGCGAGCGAGCAAAATGTGGGAAGTTTTGCGTTTTGGGAAAAGGCGAACAGGTCTACCTGTGGAGTCCCCCAAAGCTGGAAGATGTCGTCTAGTGGTCTTTGGTCCAACTCCCACTCATGTGGCAGGGCAGAGGAGCGGCTGAGCTTGTCTGCCAAGGTACTGTCGACTCCTGGAACATGAATCGCAGTGAGGTGAAGATTGTGAAGTGTTGCCCAGTCCCAAACCCTCATTGCTTCCCTGCATAGCGGGTAGGACCGAGTCCCTCCCTGCTTGTTGATGTACCACACCACGCACATGTTGTCCATCTGGACAGCTAGGTGACCGGGAAGAATGTATTGGTGAAGGGCTTGGAGAGCATATAGGACTGCTCAAAGCTCAAGCACAATGATGTGGAGAGCTAGCGCCAATCTGGACCATAAACCCTGGGTTCGGTGAGGACCCAGATGGGCTCCCCAACCTTCGCCTGATGCGTCTGTAGTCAGAGTCTGGGAGGGGGGAGGATGACAGAAGGGAACCCCCCGAAAGAGGTTCTCTGGAACCATCCACCATTGCAAGTCTCTTGCCATCGGCGAGGAGATCAGAACTAGATGATCTACAGTAGGTCGTCTACAAGTTGATCCCACTGTGAGCGAAGAGTCCACTGAGAGATCCTCATGTGGAGCTGAGCGCGGGGAACTGTCAGGATGGCGGCCGCCATAAGCCCCAAGAGACGTAGGACCGACCTCACCGGAACTTTCCTGCGTTCTGATAGCAGGGAAATTTGTGACTGAAGAGAGACCGCCCTGTCCGGAGGCAGGAAGGCCTTGCTCACCGTCGTATCGAGGATGGCCCCGATAAACTGTAGTCTCTGGGAGGGATCTAGAGGATACTTGGAATGGTTGATGGTAATACCCAGGGAAGTGAAAACCTGCTGGGTGAGGGAGAGAAAATGCAGGAGCTCTTCCCTGGACGAGGCCGCCAGGAGCCAGTCGTCAGGTAGAGAACACCTGAACTCCCATAGTGGGTGGGCCGCTACCACAGCCAGGCATTTGGTAAAAACTCGGGGTGCCGAGGAAAGACCAAACGGGAGTGCCCGGAACTGGTAATGGTCCTCCTGGAAAGCAAACCAGAGGTACCTGCGATGCGAGGGACGAATGGGGATGTGCAGATATGCGTCCTGCATATCCAGCGCACAGAGCCATTGACCCGGCCGAAGAAGGGGTAGTAGGGAGAGCATCCTGAACCTTTTGTATTCCACGTAAAGGTTCAAGGAGCTGAGATCGAGAATGGGTCTGAGATCTCCCGTCTTCTTTGGGACCAGGAAGAAATGAGAATAGTAACCCGTCCCTTGAAGGTGAGGAGGAACGGGTTCTATGGCCTGCTTCGCGAGAAGGGCAGCGATTTCTTCCTGGACCAAAGGAAGATGGTCCCTTGCATAGGATGACTTCAGAGGGGGGGTGGCAGGGTGGTTTCTGTAGAAACTCTATGGAGTGCCCCTCCACTATAATCTGAAGCACCCATGAATCCGTTGTAATCCTCTCCCAACCCGGAAGGTGGAGGGAGAACCTCCCTCCTACCGGTTCCTCCGGTGTGTCCGGAGGCGGTGGGAGAGGGAGAATCAGGTGGTGTGGGGCAGCGCCACAGCTGGGGCACCCGCTGCTTTTTTGGGCGGTGGGGGCTTGGCAGCTGCGGGGGCCCGGCGTTTGGGAGCCCACCTTCCTTGAGGAGTTTAAGCTTGTGGCCGATTCGTCTCGCGAAAGAAGCGGCTGTGGGGATGGGGGTCGGTACATGGAATCCACGGTTTCAGAGCCGTCCCGTTCTCCTGCAAGTCGGTGATGATGTCCTTGACATCACCGCCGAAAAGCACAGAACCCCTGAAAGGTGCTTCTTGGATTGCGGACTGCACCTCCGGGACCAAACCTGACACGCAGAGCCAGGCATGACGCCGAAGACTTACGGCGAAAGCGGAGCTCCGCCCAGCAGTGTCCACTGCGTCATATGTCGTCCGCAGGATGTGACGACTAGCCGAACGAGCAGAACGGACTAAGTCAGCTAACTTCTGCTTGACTTGGGAGTCAGGTAGGGAGTCAATCTTGGATTCCGCCTGGATAAGGATGGCCTTCTGGTAATCCCCCATATGAGCAACATAATTCAGGGCCCGAATTCCCAGTGTGGAAGAGGCGTATATTTTTCTTCCATACTGGTCCAGGAGGCGAGATTCCTTATCCGGAGGAGACGAGCGTAGATGTTTGGGATGCGCGGACTGGCCATGAGCGTCGCTAATCACGACTGAGTCTGCACGAGGGTGAGAATCCAAAAAGTCTACACCCTCCACAGCCTGGTATAGCCTGTTAGACTTCCTGGGAAGCTGGGCTAAAGCCGACTGTTGTTTCCAAATGGTGGAGACAAGGTGGGCGTGAGGCTCGATCCAGGGTGGCACTAAAGTAGGAGTTGTCAGGGGCAGGTCCAGATGTTCGTCGAGTTTGACCCGCTGAGGATCTGGTTCCAATGAGCGTCACTGATGTACTTCCTGGATCTTTCTGAGCAGCTCCGTGAAGGAAGGGTCCACCGGAGGAGACTTCGGAGGAGTCCTCGGCCGGGGCTTGGACAGAGCGTGAGGCTCGTCGTCTCTCTCGGAGCATCCGTCGGAGGAATCCAAGAGTGAAGAAGAAGAATCAGAAGCAGAATAAGACTCCCTAACACGTCTAGGGAGAGGAACGGGTTCCTAAGGGGGGATCCCTGGACGCGTGTCCTGCCCCTCTCAGGATCCAGAGGAAAGGGCTCTGGAGTCCGGAGGTGGTGAGGGAGTGTGCCATCTCGGGTGTACGGGGGCCGGAGGCAGCACCATCGCCGTAAGGCAGCTCTCTATGTCCTTGGTGAGCTGAGCCTTGGCCTCAGCCCACCAGGAAGCCAGAGTCTCCTGCAGATCCACCGGCGGCTGAGGGGGCGGTGGAGGTGGAGGAGGAGGGGGATAAGTATACGGATTGTATCCGTAAGGCAAGTATCCGAAACCCGGCTGCGGGAAAACCGGTGCCAGGTATTGAGGCGTCGGGTACTGCGGCGCTGGATACTGCGGACCCGGGTATGATGGCGTCAGATAAGACAGCGGGTACCCGGTGCCGGAGGAGCTGCTGGAGCAGATGGCCGGAAGGTGGCCGCAGGCGGGTCGGTAGTAGGAAGGCCTGGAAGGGCTGGACCTGGAGAATGATCCCCTGGCGTCGGTGGGGCGGCGTCGGAACGGCGTCGGCGGGACCTGCGTCGAGTCGGCGTCCAGGGGCGGCGTCAGATCCAGTTCCCTAGGAGGAGGGTCTGATGGGCGGAATATCCCACATCACCCGGGGACAGAGGGAAAAAGTCCTCGGGATCAGGCTGGGGTGACTCGGGCTCCCGGATGGCAGCAAAGGCTCGAGGGACGAGTGCGACGGGGTTGGAGGGGCCGTCATAGGTTCCGTCGCCCGGCGCACGCCGGGGGGGGCCGACGCAGTAGCTTAGGGGGCTAGTTCCTGCCGGGCGCCTCCCTCCAAAACCTTGGAGGCTGCCGAGGGATATTACATTTGGCCGTGACTCTGGCCGGAGTCGCGGGCGAGGAGGGCTTCTCCCGGTGTCTTTCTTTGTCCCGCTTTTTACGATGCCCTTCTGGAGAGGTCGACGCCTGCCTGAGCTTCTTCAATTCTTTTTCCATCGAAGACATCTTTTTCTCTAGAAGATGGACTTCCAGGGACTGTTGGCGTCGTCTGCGAGTAGCCGCGTTGAAGTGTAGGCAATGCTGGCACTTGTCGACCGGGTGGTCGGGGCCTAGGCAAAAAGGCAGAGGGAATGGCCGTCCTTGTGTGGCAGTTGGGCCCCGCACGTCGCACTTGTTTTGGAAGGTGTGGGGGACGCTACACGCGCTGACCTGATGATAAGAAGAAAAAATACTGAAAATCTCGTTAAAACCGACGAAAGAACAGGGCTGACTAAGCACGAAACTTCACCATGAGGCACTACGCGAGCTAACGGCGGGAAAGAACTGGAAGGCGGGCGTACGGGACCGCCCCCTTTATACAGACGTCGTATGACGCCGGTCACCTGACGTGGGGGTGGTGCCAGGGACTGCTAGCTAGAAATTTTTCTGTGGGGTCCTGCCACCAGCCGGCGTCAGTCCTATATGTAATTACCTACTGCAAGAGCCCTCTCGAAGTAAGATCTTGGGGTCATCAAAGAGCCTCCCTAAAACAAAGTAACCAATGCAACAATGCTTGCAGCAAGACAACCAGAATGGTGTAGTGTATTGGAAGGGGTTTTGATAGCAGGAGGATAGAAGCAATGCTACCTCTCTACAGATCACTATTGAAACCCCATCTGGAATACTATGCCCAGTTCAGGATACCTCACCTGATGAAAGACAGAGACAGGCTAGAGACAGTAGACAGAGACAAGCTGGAACTAGTGCAGCATACAGTATCCAAAGTTATTCAGGGCCAACAGGGCAGATCCTATGAGGACTGGCTCAGGACACTGAACAAGCATTCTCTGGAGACTAGCATGACAGACACCTTCACGTTCCTGAAAGGAATAAACAAGGTGAAATGTGGGGAACTATTTAGCGGGAATGGAGGGTCGAAAACCAGAGGACATGAATGTATCAGGTTGGGGAGGGATTCAGGAGGGATGCAAGAAAGTTTTACTTCATGGAGACAGTGGCTGACCCATGGAACAGCTTACTGGCAAAGGCAGTGGGTGTAAAAAAACATCAAGGGTTTCAAGCAAATCTGGGAGAGAGTAAATGACTTTATAGTAACTCAGGAGATAGCAGTAAGGCAGAGAGGAGGAGGAGGAGGGAGGCCAGGGTGAAAACACTGTCTAGACAATAGGTTATGGGGTAGGATAGGGTATACCAGGGCAGACTGGATGAACCAGTGGTCTTTTTATGCCAACACCATTTGTTTCTATGTTTATTTTAAGCACAACCCTATTGTTGTGTCTGTAAGAGATTTTGAGGTTACGAAAAGGGCGCTTGACTTGTTTATTACAAATCATTACATGGGTTGAGAATTCCTGAAATCTGATTAGCTAACAACAATTTCAAGCTGTGGTAATAACACCATAGCATGGAAAATGTTCTTTCCTGTGGGGTGTTTACATACCTGTAATCTATTTGATAATAGCAATAATGCACTCGAAAATGTATGTTATCATTTGGGATAAGTCGTGCCTGAAAACAGGGTGTTTGAAGTCTCAGGAATCTGTTTATGTGTGCAGAATTTGGAATTTTAGAAATTCCGATTTCATATTCCATTCCTTCCAATGCTGACTGGGGTAACAGGATGGAACTGTAGGTGGAATCAGAAGTTACGATTCTGCATCTGACTCCATTTTACTGTGTATACAGTACCAACTCCCTCCGTCACAACATTTCCTGAAGCCCTCCCCTTCCCCTTACCTGTCTGCCATTACTGCTGGCTGGGTCCCTGGAGGATCAGGTGGCTACAGGAAAGGTAGTATGCTGTCCGATCTTGGTGGTGCCACTGCCTAGTCCAACTCCATCCTTCTCATCTTCCCATCCTCTTCTGCAACAAATCCACGAAGCAGGGCATCCATGTCACAATTCCTTCCCACCTCAAAAAACTAAACCCCTCCCCCCACAAGTCTCCAGTCCAGCCTGCTCCTCTAGTTATGATCAGGACTAGTAGTGCTCACTAGTAGCTAACCCCCACCCCACCCCTAGGATCTGACCCTGATCTCCCACACTCTAACTCCCAGTTACCCACCGTGAGTCCAAGTGATGACTGCAGTGCTTCTCCCTATTAAAACCCTGGTTCTCCTGGAGTGGGGTGGCCCAACCTTGAAACCCTAGGGTTGCACCACCAGACACATTAGTAGTACGGTGTCTAGTGGTAGCTAACCCCTTGGCTTCCTTAAGGTTGGCCACCTCCACTCCAGGAGAACCGGGGCTTCTGGGAGGCTTTTACTAGGGGAGAAGTAGTACAATCATGTTTATTTCTGAACAGTTCAGATTCTCTTCTATCTATCTGTTTCTATGTACAGTGGCGTGAAAAAGTATTTGCCCCCTTCCTGATTTTCTCTATTATTGCATATTTGTCACACTGGATGTTTTCAGGTCTTTAGAGAAAATGTAATATTAGATAAAGGGAACCTGAGTGAACAAATAACACTTGTTTTTTTTTTTAATTTCACTTATTTAATGAAAAAAAGTTAACCAACACCAACTGGCACTGTGAAAAAAGTAATTGCCCCTTACACTTAATAACTGGTTATGCCACATTTAGCTGCAATGACTGCAACCAAACACTTCCTATAATTCAATATCAGTCTTTCACATCGCTGTGGAGGAATTTTAACCCCTCTTCCTCCCAGAACTGCTTTAATTCAGTAACATTTGGTAGGTTTGAACATGAACTGCTAGTTTCAGATCCTGCCACAGCATCTCTATTGGGTTTAAGTCTGGACTTTGACTAGGCCACTCCAAAACTTTAATTTTACTTCTTTTAGCCATTCTGATGTGGACTTGCTTTTGTGTTTTGGATCATTGTCTTGCTGCATGACCCAACTACGCTCAGCTTCAGCTGACGGAAGGATGACTGGACATTCTCCTTAAGAATTTTCTGGTACAGAGCAGAATTCATGGTTCCTTTAATTATGCAAGTCATCCAGGTCCTTAGGCAGCAAAGCATCCCACACCATCACACTACCACCACCATGTTGACTGTTGGTATGGTGTTCTTACTGTGGAATGCTGTGTTTGCTTTACGCGAGACATTATGGGATCCATGTCGTCCAAAAAGTTCCACTTTGGACTCACCTGTCCATAGAACATTTTCCCAAAAGGCTTGTGGATCATCCAGGTGCTTCTTGGCAAATGAGAGACAAGCATTTATGTTCTTCTTGGTTAGCAGTGGTTTCCTCTTGCTACTCTCACATGAAGCCCATTTTGCCCAGTCTCTTTCTGATTGTGGAGTCATGAACACTGACCTTAGCTGAGGCAAGAGAAGCCTGCAGTTCTTTGGATGTTGTTTTAGGATCCTTTGAGACTTCTTGGATGATTTACACTGCGCCCTTGGAGTAATTTTGGCAGGCCGCCCACTCCTGGGAAGGTTCACTACTGTTCCAAGTGTTCTCCATTTGGAGATTATAGCTCTCACTGTGGTTCGATGGAGTCCCAGAGCCTTAGAAATAGCTTTGTAACCCTTTCCAGACTGATAGGGCAACAAATTTTTTCTGATCTTTTCAGGAACTTCCTTTGATCATGGCATAATGTGCTTGTGAAAATCTTTTGTGCTGGCAACGTGACTCTGATGGTAAGGGCCAAAATAAGTGAGGTTTATATTGAGCAGGGCTGGCTGTAATCAAGCCTGGCTGTGTTCAATCAGCTGACTCTAATTATCCCTTTAATTGGGTTGGTTTAACTAGGGGCAATTACTTTTTCACACAGTGCCAGTTGGTGTTGGTTAACTTTTTTCATTAAATAAATGAAATAAGTAAAAAAAAAAAGTGTTATTTGTTCACTCAGGTTCCCTTTATCTAATATTATATTTTGTCTAAAGACCTGAAAACATCCAGTGTGACAAATATGCAATAATAGAGAAAATCAGGAAGGGGGCAAAATACTTTTTCACGTCACTTTATAGCTACTGCTGTAAGAGTGCACTCTTGAGATCTCTGGGTTAGAGAAGCGCCAAGCGTAGCTGAGCAGATCTGGCACACAAAGGACATGAAAAGAAACTCTTAAAACCAAACGAGACCCAGGAATGGTACATATAAACACATTATAAATCATGTGGAAGATTTCCGTTTTTAAAGGAGGAGAACTCTGTAAATCTACGGCCCCCCCCCGCACCTGAAAGCCTTACCCCCCGATCCAGCTTTTTATCTAGAAAAGCACGTTTTTCTTGCACTGCTACTTACTTCATTTTTATTTTGAAAAGTCCACGAACTGGGAATATGGTGGACGCTGGGGGGGGCTCTATTTACTGTAAAGGTGCGGTGACACACCATGCACTTCAATACAAAAATGCACTGTTATAACTATTACTGATTGAGGGAGTGCTCTTCACCAATCCGAGCACTCCTTTCTGCTGTGTGTGAAAGACTTGTACACTGTAGAGTGTCTCACGTACAGGAGCCCTGGAATCAGGCCCGATCATGGGGAAGATTTTTATATTCTGAATATATTATTGACCCTCCTTGACCAATAATAAACAAATGTGACCCTGATGACCACTCCTATGGTTCTCAGAGTGGTCTAACATTCTTAGGGTGTCAGAACCGCTCCCCTTCAGTTTGTGGGTTTCATACCACAAGAACGTGCGTGAGACCACTTTTACTACCATAAAAGACTAAGAGTAGTCTACAAGGAAGTCTTAATATACATAAGCAACACAGGAATGGTACCTGTATCAGAATGTTCACTTCAGCTAAACAATTTGGTATATTTCACATCCTGTAATTTGTCCAGCAGCCTGTGCTGATCTTGTTAAGAAAGTGTAGAAAAAAGCAGCCTTTCTAAAAGATGAAGCTCTCTGTACATAGTTCTGTTGACGTATGTATGTGTGTGTGTCTATATATATCTACACACACACACACACACACACACTTTACAGAGTAATACATGGGTAACTGTGTGATGAGTGTTTTTCATGCACTTGAGGTGTGTTTAGCCACATAAACCATGACAGCAAATCTTGACTGGTTTATAAATGCAAAACAAACCAAAGGTTACATACAAAAATAGAATAATAGGTTAGTGTATATTACAAGGCAGTAGTTCCATCACAAGGTTCTGGGAACATATGGAATTCACTCTCGAGAGGTTCCCATGTCCCCAGAACCTCGAGATAGAATTACTGCTTTGCAATATACACCAAGCTATTTGTTATTTTTTGTATTATATGGACCCAAGTTTCTTTTTTGCGCATTTTGTAACGGGCGGTCGGCCACTTCAGTGAAGGACTGTCTCGGTCCCGGCCGACCACCACACTATCTCAAGCTGTCTCATTCACCCTCCCTTATTCATGTTGCTTGCCTCACTTTCCCGCGAAGTACGGCATAGTAGAATTGGCAGGCAGTACTACCTTTTTCTTTTGGGAACGCAGGATCAACCAGATAATTAAATTTTTGGCAGACTTAAAAAAATAATTGGGGGAAATACAGAGGACCCAGTTCAGTCTCGCTAAACGAGAGAAGGCCGCCATGTTTTAAGAGTTGTTCTGCCCACCCACTAAGGAAAAGCAGCTAGTCAGGAGGCACACTATCGAAGATGTTAGGTGGCAGTCTTGCGGTTGCACTGTTGAGGCTTAGTGATATTATCATCATTCAGGTCCCGAACAATACTATTACGGCACCTGAACGATAGTATTATCACTCATGAACGGTGGTATTATCACTCTGGGAGCGATGGTATTACCAGAAATTTTTTGAATGCTTTAGTACACTATTATTTTAACAATCCATATATTAAAATGGAATAATCAGTTACCCATTTTTTTTTTTTATTCTGACAGGTAAGTCTGACCTTTGCCCTCCCCTTCTCATTATAGACCCGGGGGGGGGGGGTCAGGAGCTCTGGTGGGAGCAAAACCAGGATTTTCCAAGAAATGCCATTTGAGGCTTGGCCTATAATAATAATAATAATAATAATTTCTATATTTATAATGCACCTTTCAAAACCAAGACGCACAACAATAAAAATAGTTAAAACATATAAAACAAAACATCAGCACATTCAATAAATACATACATGTCACCCAACATCTTCACTGAATGTTTTATTCCACAAGAATGTTTTTAAGGCCTGCTTGAATCCCCCCATGGTCGTGCACTCCCTAATCCGACGGGGTAGAGAATTCCAGAGGGTCGGGGCCACGAACACAAATGCCCGGGCTCACGCAGATTTTAAAGTCACCCTCGAATTTCTAGCAACCCCTCGCCAGCTGAGCGGAGTGGTCGCTCAGGGTGATAAGGAATCAGGAGCTCTTTCAGGTAGTCAGGGCCCAGTCCGTGTAGGGCTCTATATGTCAGTAACCCGACTTTGAAGGAGATCCGCCACTGAACTGGCAGCCAGTGCAGTTCCTGCAGCACCGGTGTAATATGGGAAGATCTCGAAATCCCCATCGACAGCCGGGCTGCTGCGTTCTGCACCAGCTGCAAGCGACGGATATCAACCCCTGGTAGCCCAAAGTAAAGCGAGTTGCAGTAATCTATGCGTGAGGTCACAAAGGCATGGATCAATGTAGGCAGGTCTATGGATGGAACAAGGTGCTTAATCCTGGTGATGTTTCTAAAATGGTAAAAAGAAGACTTTACGACGGCCGACACCTGCGCTCAAAGTGTCAGCCCCGAGTCTAACAACACCCCCAGGTCTCGCACCTGTTCAGAGGCCTGAAGCTCAGCATCTCCTAGGAACAATCCCAGGGAACAGCCTGCCCCCAGCCCCCCATCTGGCAACCTGGATCCAAAACCATCACCTCCGTCTTCACAGGGTTCAACTTCAACCAACTGGACTTCATCCAATCTTGGATTTCATCGAGGCAGTTATTAAATACCAAGATTGCTCCTTCCTGGTTGGGAGCAAAGGACAGGTAGAGCTGGGTATCATCAGCATAGCAATGAAACCTCAGCCCATACCGTCTTACAATGTCTCAGAGGGGAAGCATATACACCGCAAACAGCATGGGGGACAATACTGAGCCCTGAGGGACCCCACGTGACAGCGGGATCGGGTCAGAGGAAAAAAAAACTCGACACCACCCTCTGAGTTCTTCCAGTGAGGTACGATGTAAACCATCTGTAGACCAATCCAGAGAGTCCACAGATAAATCTCAGGCGCTCAAGCAGAACCCCACGGTCGACAGTGTCAAACACGGATGACAGATCTAAAAGTACCAAAATGGACCATTTTCTCTGGTCTCTCACCATCAGGAGATCATTGAGCACCCGAACCAGTGCAGTCTCGGTACTATGCCTCTTCCGGAAACCAGATTGTAGAGGTTCGTAGATGTTATGGATGGTCAAATGCTTCTCCAGTTGTGCAGCCACTACTTTCTCGATCACCTTCCCCAAAAAGGGGAGGTTCAAGATAGGCCTGTAGTTTGCACGAGAATCTGGGTCCAAAGAAGCTTTCTTCAACAACGGTGTCACCACTGCCTCTTTCAAGGAACAGGGATAGACACCGGAGTCAAGGGAGCACCAGACTGTCTGTGCCAGAACCGGGCCGATAAGATCACCACAACCCATAATCAGGTATGTCGGACCCAGGTCTAAACTACAGCATGCAGGGTGCATCCCCTGGACAATCCGCATAACATCCATGACTTCTGGACGGTCGAAGGTACTCCAGGAGAACGGAGGGACAGTGACCAAGCCCTGATCCTCCACAACTCGCATAGAATGTGTCGTGAGGATCTCTGACCTAATGTCAGCCACCTTATCAGCAAAGAACCGAGCAAGCTCATCACACTGTAATTGTGAAAAAAGCTCTTCGGAGCTGCATACAGGCTGGGTTGCACAACCTGTCTACAGTTCTGAAGAGCTGGGCTGGTCGGTTCTGAGCGGCAGAAATTTCCCTGGACAGGAACTCTGCCTTCTTACGGGAAATTTCTGACTGGTAGAACTGATAATGTTCTAGTAGTCTAAGGTGGTCGGCATGTAGACCCGATTTCCACCAACAACGTTCTAACCTGCAACCTAGACGCCGCAACTCCCTCAAGGCTCCATCAAACCATGGAGCCCGAGGGTGGAGGGAGAGAGGCCGCACACGCACTGGTGCAACAGCATCTAAAGCTGAGGTAATGGCAGTATTATATGCCAAAACCAAGGCTTCAGGATCACTGCAATCCACAGGAAGTTCGGATAGGTCAAGGACCGCTGCTAGGCCATCGGAAGTAATATTCCGTAAAGGTCGGAACTTGATCATCTCCACAGGGGGTGGCCTACAAAGGGGAATGCCAAAATTGAACCTCACTGTGAAGTGGTGAGACCAACCGACTGGTTCCACCCCCACATCTGAGGCCTCGATCCCCAGGAGGAAAACCAGATCAAGGGAATGGCGGCATTTATGAGTAGCAGTGGTAACCACCTGTGTCAGGCCCAGTGAATTCATCAACTGGAGGAAGTGTTGTCCAAATTGCGAGAGTTCGTCGTAAATCCAGGCATTGAAGTCACCCAGGACCATCAGCCTGGGTGACTCAAACGCCATATCGACCACGAAGTCCACCACTTCCTTAAGGAATTGCTTCCCATCTCTGGATGGATGATAGATAAGAGCTATTCTATAGCCTGCACCTGCTACTACAACACATTAAAATGAGCTTGTCACCTCAATTGGAACACTGGTGAGCTCCAATTGGTCTTGAAACAGACCCAACCCTCGTCCGATCTGGGGTGCATCACCTGACACCGGCCGGAATAGCAGCCTCAAATATGGGACCTGCATTATCATCCAGACAGGTATCGGCGATGCAAGCCAGATCTGCCAACCCAACAAGATCCGCAATTACTGTGGTTTTGTTCTTGACAGATCTGGCATTGTACAACACTGCCCGAGTCGGACTGAACTCCTGGGATGCCCCGACCACCAGCCCATCCCCAACGATGGTGCCCTTGGGTATGGAGGCTAGACATGGTGGCCCACACTCTAGACTCCATTTCGCCCCAGGGTGTCTCTTCTGACCTTAACAACCCCGATAGGAGCACCCCGCTCTTCCAGCCTCCGTTGTTCACCCCCCCACTCCACCCATGGGCGATACCTAAAGCCCAACAACGTTGGTAGGTAGAAAAGGCCAACGGAGGGGGGTGGAAAGGGCGGAGGGCATGGAAAGCGGAAGCTGAATAGCTCACGACCGGGGGGGAACCCAAACTGACAGTTATCCCAGGACCCCCACGTAGCCAAATAACACCAGTCTAATTGGTTAATTAAAACAATTAAACAAATATATAAAACCCCAAATCACAGCCAGAACTTTACTCACCCCCCCAACCCAACTAAGTAATCAAACCAACTTCAAACAAAACAAATAACTAAAATACATAACTTAAATAAAACCTAACCTCCCTATCACATAAAGTAAACAAATAAATTGGCCCACCAGTCCTCTCACAACCTGGGCCACCTAACAAACAAAACTATAACAAAACTAAAATAAAAATTATAGAAGTTATTCGAAAACTCCCCTCAGAGAAGTCTCTCACAAATCTCTGCAATGGGGAGAGTTTGCAGATGTAAACTGAGCCTTCTCACTGCTCATATAACTTCCACAAAGTATACAGAGTCCAAAAAAAATACTTGTGGTTAGGGTAGATCAAGCTGGCTGTAATCCAACCACCCACAGTCTAAAAAAGTCAAATATAGGGATTCACTGTACCGGACCCACTGACATCCAAAAATCAAGCATAAATCCTCAGTTCTTCCAATTTGGAGGTGCTGAAACCCTCACTAGTCCACAGAAATGCTTCCACCACAGTAAGGGGATAACCCCGTCAGGACAGTGGCCCACCACTACGGCTCTGGGACAAGTTCACCCCCCGGTGGACTGCCCCAGAAGCCTAGGAGGGGAGAATAACAGGCCAAGTCCTCCAACCGACCCCACTCCCCACCCCTGTGTGGGACACTAACCCCCCCCCCCAAGACCCCTCACAGGCCCATCAATCAACTCAAATGAAGTTCAAGTTCAGTAAATCCCTTGCCAGAAAGCACAGAATGCATGAACTCCAGAGTCAGAATTCCTACATCCGAATTCCAGGACAAGTTCCCAGTTAACCCTCGCTAGGACTGAATACCGACGGACTCCGGAGGAAACTTCAAAGCTGGGATATCCAAATCGATATTTGAAATTACAGTGACACCTCTGGGAGCCACTACTGGACCCCGTACAGTCGATCCCACCAGAATCCCCGATCCAATCCTCCGATGCACAGTGAGCAACAGCCGAATAATCCACCAAAAAGATCCAGAGAGCAAATGGAGACACGAACAGATAGCGTCCCACAGGCATGAACAAGCAGACACCCAGTCCAAAATTCTCCTCAGACTGATCCAAACAGGAGGTTTCACCCCCTTAACTCCAAAGCGATCCAGACAGCAGTCGGGGGCATGATCAGATAGCGACCGACAAGCGACTGACAGGAACGAGTAAGCGGGCATCCAGACCACAGCTCTCCTTAGTCCGCTCCAACAGAAGACTTCGCCACCAGTACGGCCCCTTTGCTCCACTTATTACCGGCTGTAATTACAGCTCACCCCAGGCCATCATGCACATACCACGATTCGGCACGCCAAACGCAGTGACCGGAGAATAGCAAAAAAATAACATAAAACAAAATAAAATGACAAATACACCACAAAACAAAGCGATGTGGTGATGTGGCGAAAAGCAGGCTAAGAAGAAACTAAAAAGCAAACAAACAGGTCGACAGACAGGCGACTAGCCCAGCGCGGCTGCCGCCATCTTTAAAATGGGCCTCCTCTCAAAGGAAGTCAAAGATAACAGTGCAAGAAAACCTGCAAACTTAGATGATACCTGTCACATTTATAATATCTGATAGGGTTTGATATCAACCAGAACTAGGGCCGAGCATGTGAGAGTGCATGAGTTGGCTGACAAACTCTGTCACAGCTATTTTCATTTATGTGACAGACATGGGTGATTGATCAGTTATGACCGTTTTCCATATTAGCCTGGTGTGACCTCATACCAGGTTGATAAAGATAATACAGGATCTAACTTTTCTGGTTGATATCAGAACCTACCAGTTATTATCTAAGAAATAACGTACACCTGAGGCTGCATAATAAGGTATGCTGGGAGTCCAGTGTGGCTGCTGCTCCAGGATCTATTAAAAATAAAACAAGCAAGAGGAGTCAGTCCCAAGGTCCACCTCGTAAATGAGCTTGCTCAATGGTGTCTGCCTGGCTAAATAAAGATTTTGATTGATTAAGGAGTCTGATACATAGAAACATGGAATCTTTCGGCAGATAAGGACCACAGGGACCACCCAGTCTGTCCATTTTGTCCCTATTTATGCACTATAACAAAGCCTTGTGAAACAGCACTCCAGAGTTAGACATGAACTCACTCACTCACCACATTATTAATATGGTATCCAGTAGAGAATATTTATTCCACATACCATGGGTAACAGTACTGCCTAGGAAACCAATGTTTTGAGTTCAAAATCCTTTCGTGAAGGCAAGCAGTTACTATGAACAGCAGCAGAAACTGGTAAATACCCCATCATAATACAATTACAGTATGAGTAATACTTAATACTCTTGAAATAATAGTCCATCAAAGTATTCATGAGAAACTACCTACATTTTAACACAACTAAAACAGATTACTTATATTACTAAGTAAATGATAACCTCTCTACTTTCATATTGTTCACAATACATGGGGAACTATGTTTGATAATCACAGTGTTATTGTGTTACACTTATTTTAACATCAAACTTGTAAACACTTTGAAGGCAAGCAAAAGAAACTGTGTTCTTACTAGTGTTAAACTATGAAGCTATAACTTAAAAATGGTTCGGCTCTGGAAAAATTCTGTACCTGTCTCTATGGAGATTTACTGTATACCCCACGTGTAGGTCTTTCAATGTCCCTTTCTAGGCACCAACAGCGTAGCTGTAAGCGTCTATTGCGGTCATGCGTACTCTTTTTTGCATTTAGTCAAACTCAAAGGTACATTCAGGAGGAGTGATTTGGCTGCATGATGTCACTGACAGTCAGTGATAGGGCTTTTAGGTTTTGGGATAGGGTTTCATACCTACACAAGCTTGGATTCAATCCCCAGTGTGGAACATTGTTTTCCTCACTACAATTTATGTAGTATGACAGAAACTGAGATGTCATTGCAGTTGTTAGTGATACAGTTTCAGCAAGGCAACTAGGAAGGCAGTTATAGGGGCAGCTATTTCTAAAAGCTTTAGCTCCAGTTTATCAAACCCCACAGAGCCTTTAAACTTAAATCGCTTGAGAAGAAATTTCCGAGTAACCATGCAAAAGGCTCATGGTGCTAGGAAGGGTAGAATGGAAAGAGCGAGTTCCAAAGGAGGAGAGTTTGAATCTATCCAGGTCAGTGAAAAAAATTGTTCAATACATTGACTATAGCCAAGGGTTCTCCAACTGTCTTACCGTCTGCCACTAAGAAATGAAAAGTTATGCATATTGAAGCTGGGGAGAAAAGAAAGTAAAATGGAGCTCTCACCTCAGATGAAGACGTACCCCTTACAGCGCCGCCGGGAGGGCATCTCACCTGAACTGGATCCAGACTGGTGGATAGAGGGTCTCCCCACCCCCTGCCACAAGGGGTAAGTCGTGGGGGCTGAAGTGGAGGGGGTCTAATACCCAGTCGGCGCAGGGGGGACATCCGATGGCTAAAGGCGAGGCTTCCATAAATAGCACCAAAAAAAGACTTAATACCAATGGTGCTCCTCAGGGCTCCATTCTGGGCCCACTGCCATTTTCCTTGTTTGTCAATGATATGCCAGGGTACTATGGAGGGGGTTAACCTTCAAATCTGTGCTGATGACGCTGTCCTCTATGGATGTTCTAGTGAGCCCATCCTTATCTGTGCACAGGTTGCTGGTGACCTCTTAAAACTGGAAACCTGGTTTCCAGTGGACAAACTGGTCCTAAATGCCCAAGAGATCAAGGAGATTTTCTTTGGCCCTAGACATCTGGGTTCGATTACGCAGCACCTGCTTCCCCTCTCTACGACTTCTGGAGCCCTTATCAAGGTGGTGGAGTCCATTAAATACCAGGGGGGAGGGTTACCTGGACCAGGAACTCTTTTTTTGAAATCATGACTATATTTGCAAAACTCTGCACCAAAAAAATAAAATAAAATCAGCCTGCTCTACTGCCTTGGCAACTACCTCACAAAGGACTCACAGTTAGTCATCTCAAACAGTAGCTGACTTCCCCTCCTGCAGTACTTCAATGAATTATTATTTCAAGAGTATCGAGTACTACCAATAACTGTACTATGATGGGCTATTTATCCATTTTTGTGACCATTCCTAGTAACTGCTTACCTTGAAAAAGGAGTTATGACCCCAAAACATTGACTTCTTAGGCTGTACCATTACCCATGGTATATAGAATAAATATTCTATATTGGATACAGCATTAATAGTGTGGTGAGTGCGTTTATGTCCAACCCCAGATTGTTGCATAATAATGTGGTAATGGCACTGACAGTTCTGGGGACATTTATGAATCGTGAACATGCGGCATATGTGGTTTATATTTGCCCCCAGAGACCCAAAATGCCATTACTGACTTATCCGTATACTCTTGGTATATTTTATTCGCTTTCATTTTTTTGTTTCCATTTCTGCTGTACCTGCTCCAGTGCCGCTGACAGTCTGTAGTGTTTTACTTTCACTTTTGGCATGCAAGGCCACAGTGATACAGGAACCAACCACTTACAGCCTTATTAACAGGAAGTTCCAATGTCAGAACCAGACAATAAGAAATTATGTAGGCACTTGCTAATAATAAGGCCGCAAATGCCTGCAGTTTACATGGAAATAAAGGAAAAGATAAACATTTTTTTATAAAGGAATACATCTATTGCTGTACAAATAAATCTGTGTTTGACAAGCATTTTTTTTTTTTTTTTACACCTTACCTCCAGGTGCTTTTTTTCCATTTTTCACTCTGAATATCTTCAACTTACAAACAACTTTAGCTTCTTCCAGAAAAGAAACAACTTATTTAATTAAAAGTGTTGTTCCAGGGTGTGAAGCAAAATCCTCATAAAAGGGCACAAATGGTTTCTGGAGAAATGAGTTTCTCTTTTAGCCTTTCCTGGTTCCGATCTCTGAGTGGTTTATAAATGTTTCCTGGGGTTCAGCGTGGCTTTACAGCTCTCCGGTGCCTCTGTATTAGTCTGCAAGTGAAGAACAAAATCAACTTACTAATACATATCAAGAGTGGGAGCAGGGATGAACCAGGGAAAGTACAGTCACATAAGAACTTACCGTAACAGTAGATCTTCGAGAGAGGCTCTTGCAGTAGGTAATTACATATAGGACTGAAGCCGGCAGGCGTCAGGACCCCACGGAAACATTTCTAGCCAGCAGTCTCTGGCGAGGGACTGCCCCCACATCAGGTGACCGGCGTCAGGTGACTTCAGTATAAAGGGGCCGTCCCTCCCGCCCGCCTTCCAGTTCTTTCCCGCCAAAGGCCAAAAAAGCGAGACGAGAGAGAAGCAGAGATTTCCCTTCCTGGAAAAGGAGCTAAAAAATTAAGGGGATGGAGGGCGGGAAGGTATTACCTACTGCAAGAGCCTCTCTCGAAGATCTACTGTTATGGTAAGTTCTTACGTAACTGTACTATCTTACTTCGAGAGGGTTCTTGCAGTAGGTAATTACATATAGGACTGAGTTCCAAGCAGTCTGGAACAAAAAGAAGCACACGGGAGGAGGAAACTACTCATAAGAGATCCTCCGGCTGAAGAGGACTTAAGAAAGAATTCCTTGCAGAACAGCCAACCCGAAGCCAGCTCTACGGCGAGAGGCAATGTCCAAACTGTAGTGTTTGGTAAAGGTATGGACAGAAATCCAAGTTGCGGCGGCGCAAATATCAGCCACTGACACATTCTTGAAACAGGCGGCAGAGGCCGCTAAACCCTGGTGGAGTGACCCCTGACCTGACCTGGCAAGGTCTTGTGATACTTGTCGTAGCAGAAAGTGATACAGTGAGCCAACCATTTGGACAAATATTGTTTGGAAACAGCGTTGCCCTCTCTTTTGCTGGCAAAAGAAACAAATAGTTGGTCAGTCTTTCTGAGATCCTTTGTCCTGTTGGTGTAGTATCTCAGAATCCGGTGAACGTCCAGAGTATGTAAAATATACTCCCCATGATTGGAGAGCTGTGTGAAAAAGGCAGGCAGTTCAATAGACTGGTTCAACGTAGATTCCGCTACCACCTTAGGGAGAAACTTAGGATTGCTGTGCAGAGCCACACGTTCCTTATGGAAAATCAAATATGGGATTTTGCACATCAAGGCCTGAAGCTCGAAAATTCCTCGAGCGAAGTAATGGCCACTAGGAAGAGAGCCTTCCAAGAAAGGAACTTAAGTTCTGCTGAGGCTGCCGGCTCAAAGGGAGGCAGCGCAAGTTTCTCGAGAATGAAATTCAAATCCCAAGGTGGGGCAGGAACCCGAATGGGGGGTCTCAGATGAAGAACCCCTCATAGAAAGGTCTTCGCGACCTCCAGTTGAGCGAAAGTTCTGTCCCCAAAGGGAACATGATAAGCGGCCAGAGCCGCCACGTAAACTTTCAAAGAGGAATGACTAAGACCCAGGTCGAAAAGATAACGCATGTAGTCTAGCAGCCACCAGACAGGACAGGAGAAAGGCTCCAGGTCTTTGGACAAAGCCCAAATGGAAAACCGTTTCTATTTCATGGCATAGGTGGAGCAAGTGGAGGGCTTCCTGGCCTCCACCAAGATCTCTGCCACTTGAGGAGAAACCCCAAAACAGGCTTGTGCTACGTCTGTAGGAGCCAAGCATGCAGCTGAAGGGACTTGAGGCCCGGATGGACCAGGGATCCCTGATCCTGGGTCAACAGCAGTCGCGAAAGTGGAAGAGGAATCAGAGATTCCTCTGAGTACTGTTGCAGAAGAGAGAACCAAACTTGCCTGGGCCAGAAGGGAGCAATGAGAATCATATGGGACCCTCCTGAGCTGAGCTTGTGCAGGATCCTCGGAATCAATGGAATTAGGGGAAAAAGCATAAATGAATCTGCCCTTCCAGTCGAGAGACAGAGCGTCTCTCCAGAGTCGCCCGCCTGGAGCGGCGAGCAAAGGTGGGCAGTTTGCTGCTTAGTGGGACGAACAGGTCGACCTGAGGGGTTCCCCAATGTAGGAAGATGCAGTCTGCTATTTCCTGGTCCAATTCCCACTCGTGAGGTTGAGCCGAGGATTGGCTCACGTGATCTGCCAACAAATGCTCTACCCCGGGACGTGGACCGCTGTGAAATGAAGGTTGTGTAGGATCGCCCATTCCAAGACCCGTATTGCTTCCCAACAAAGAGGGTAGGAACGAGCCCCCCCCCCTTTGTTGAGGTACCAGACTACACTCATGTTGTCGGTCTGGACAGCCAGGTGACCAGGAAGCAGAAAGGGGTATAGTGCTTGAAGAGCATACAACACTGCTCTGAGCTCGAGCACACTGATGTGAAGCGCCTGCTCGAGTATGGACCACGAGCACTGGGTCCACTGGGATCCCAAATGAACTCCCCAACCTTCGCCCGAGGCGTCCGTTGTCAGTGTTTGGGAGGGGGGAGGAAGGCAGAAGGGAACTCCCCGACAAAGGTTCTCCTGAACCAACCACCAGTGCAAATCCCGAATCATCGGGGTCGAGACTAGCACCTCTTGGTCCAAGTCATCGACAAATTGATCCCACTGAGACCGAAGAGTCCACTGAGAGATTCTCATGTGGAGCCGAGTGGCTGCCATGAGCCCCAGGAGGCGAAGGACCGACCTGGCGGGAATCCACCTGTGAGAAGACAAGAAGCTTGCCTGAACCTGGAGTGTGGCCACCCTGTCTGGGGGTAGAAAGGCCATACCGGTGGTCGTGTCCAGATTCGCCCCAATGAACTGGCGGCACTGAGATGGGATCAAATGGGATTTGGCCTGGTTGATGGTAATACCCAGGCTGGTAAAAACCTGCCTGGTAAGGCAAAGGGAACGCAGGAGCTCCTCCCTGGATGGGGCCGCCAGGAGCCAATCGTCCATGTATGGGAAAACCTGCACACCCTGAGTACGCAGGTGGGCCGCCACCACAGACAGACATTTGGTGAATACTCGGGGGGCCGAGGAAAGACCAAATGGGAGGGCCTTGAACTGATAGTGGTTCCCCTGGAAAGCAAACTGGAGGTATTTGCGGTGGGAAGGGTGGATAAGGATATGCAGGTATGCATCCTGCATGTCCAGAGCACACAGCCACAGTCCCAGCCGAAGGGGCAGGAGACTCTGTAGGGAGAGCATCCTGAACCTTCTGTACTCCATGAACAGATTTAGAGAGCTGAGGTCCAGAATGGGCCTCATGTCTCCTTGGGGACAAGGAAGAAATGGGAGCAGAAGCTCATCCCCAGAAGGGGGGGGGGCCCGGTTCTATTGCCTCCTTCAACAGAATGGAGGAGATTTCTTCCCGAACCCTGAGAAGATGTTCGGGGGAGTAAGACGACCTGTTGGGGGTTCTGGGAGGTTTCTGAAGAAACTCTATGGTGTGGCCCTCTGCTATGGGCTGAAGGACCCAAGAGTCAGAAGTGATCCTCTCCTAACCCGGTAGATGTAGGGAGAATCTCCCGCCTACTGGTTCCTCTGGATCGACCAGAGGCTGTGGGAGAGGGAGGGAGTCAGGAGGTGTGGGGCAGCGCCATGGCTGGAGCTCCCGCAGCCTGTTTGGGTGGGGGGTCTCGCAGCCAGAGGGGCCCGCCGTTTGTTGGCCCACTTTCCTTGTGGTTTCGCCTTAGGCCATGTGCGACGGCGAAAGGAATGACGCTGCGCTTGAAGGGCTCTGTACATGGAGGCAACCTCCTTGAGAGCAGTGCCTTTCTCTCTCAGTCCGGTAATGATGTCCTTGACACCGCCACCGAACAACACCAAACCTCGGAAGGGGGCGTCCTGGATGGCGGATTGTACTTCCGAGGCCAAACCTGACACCCGAAGCCAGGCATGTCATCGCAGACTCACGGCGAATGCCGAACTTCGTCCAGAAGTGTCCACTGCATCGTAAGTAGCGCGCAGCATGTGCCTACTGGCTGAACGTGCGGAGCGGACCAGGTCTGCCACTTCCTGTTTAGTCTGGGACTGAGGAAGGGTGTCCAACTTGGCTTCCACCTTGCTAAGGATAGCCTTCTGGTAATCCGCCATGTGAGCCACGTAGTTCAAGGCTCTGATACCCAGAGTGGAAGAAGAAAAGATCTTCTTGCCTTACTGGTCCAGAAGACGGGATTCGTTATCGGGTGGGGACGAGCTCAGGTGTTTCGGGTTAGCCGAACAGCCGTGGGCGGCACTGATCACGACCGAATCAGCCTTGGGGTGTGATGAAAGAAAGTCAGTCCCCTCGGGAGCCTGATACAGCCTATCCGCCTTCCAAGGAAGGGGGGGCTAAAGCCGACGGTTGTTTCCAGATAGTGGAAATGAGGTCAGTGTGAGGCTCGATCCAGGGTGGAACTAACATGGGAGCGACCTCGGACAAAGCCAAATGGGCAGCTAGCTTCTGCCTCTGTGGATCCGGCTCCAGAGGTTTCCACTGATGAAGAGCCTGGATTTTTCTTAGCAACTCTGTAAATGAGGGATCCTCCGGAGGGGGACTTTGGAGGAGTCCTGGGCCTGGGCTTGTCAGGAGTGCGAGACTCGTCCGGATTGGAACTGTCATCGGAGTCCTCCAATAAGTCCGAAGAAGAAGGAGCCGAAGACCCCTCCCCACTCAGGGAGGAACATACCCTAGGGGCAGAGTGCCACCCCAAGCCTTAGACCCCATAGGGAGTCTCTGGGGTTGGTGGGAGGAAGGGTCTCGCCCGGCGACGGGGATCCGAGACCGGGTCCGTCGTCGGGAGGCAGCTCTCCACCTCCCTGGTGAGCTGAGCCTTGGCCTCAGCCCACAAAGAAGCCAGAATCTCCCTCAGATCCACCAGCGGCTGAGAGGGTGGTGGTGGGGGGTACAGATACTGGGGGTATCCGTAGAGCGAGTATTCGTAGCCCGAGGACGGGAAGCCTGGCATCAAGTACTGAGGCACCGGGTACTGCGGCGTCGGATACTGCAGCATTGTGTACTGCTGTGCCGGATACTGCAGAGCCGGATAAGATGGCGCAAGATCCGGCGCCAGGGGCTCTACCGAGGTAGAAGGTCCTGGAAGAGGCCCTGCAGGCTGGCCATGGACAGGTGGCCCGGCAGGCTTCGGGTCCGGCATCAGGGTGACATCGGCCGGCGACGGGGCCAGCGTCCGAGGGTCCAACGTCAGGCCATCCGGACCTGCGGGAGGAAGGCCTGACGGAGGCGCCGAAGCGGCGTCCAGGGAAGGGCCAGAGGGATCCTCTGGGTCCAGCTGGGGAGACGCAGGGGCCTCAGACGGCAGCGGCGAAGGCTACGGGGAGCCAACGGTGTCTGATAAGACCAAAGGATCCAGCATAGGCTCCATCGCCGAGCGACTGCCGGACGGGCCGGCGGGCATCTGACTGGCGGGATCCGGTTGGGTGTCAGAGGAGCTGATGTCCGACTAATCGAACCCAGCACCCAAAGAAGGCCGCACGGGGGGGCGACCTTGATGGGTGGCTTGGCAGCCATGCACTGCCCAAAGGGTCGAGTGACTTAGCGGCTGGCTCCGGGCAGACGTCAGAGGAGCCGACGCCAGACTTACCAGAGAAGCTCAAACCAGAAGGCCGCGCAGGGGCGGCCTTACTGGGAGCGGATGCCTCCATTTTCCCGGAGGCTCCTGGACTGAACTGAGCGTAAACCAGCCGGGGGACCGACGCCTGCCTCAGACACCAATTATAACGTCCGTAGGGGAACGGTCCCTGAAGGGACGTTACTTGAAGGGCAGTGACTCCCAAATCGTCACCGTGGATGAGGAGTCCCTGTTCTTCTTTCCTTCTCCTTCTTCTTCTTAAGGCCCTCGGGGGAGGTGGAAGCCTGTCGGAGCTTTTTCAGCTCCTTTTCCACGGAGAACATCTTCTTCTTTAGGATGTAAGCCTCTAGGGACTGCTGCCTTCTTCTACGGGTAGCCACGTTGAACTTCAGGCAGTGCTGACAGGAATCCATGGGGTGGTCGAGGCCTAGGCAGATGAGACACCGAGAATGGCCATCCTTGTGCGGGAGTTGGGTGCCGCATGAGTCGCACTTGTTTTTGTGCTCGGACGTGGTAGGGGACGACATACACGGCAGGTAAAAGAATCCTGATGAATATATTCGAAAAAAATCGAAACAAAACGATGGTATAACTACTGGCGACGATTGATTGTCGAGCAGTGGAACTTAACCGCAAGGCGCTGTCAAAAGCTAATGGCGGGAAAGAACTGGAAAGCAGGCGTGAGGGACCGCCCCTTTATACCGATGTCGCCTGCTGCCGGTCACCTGATGTGGAGGCGGTCTCTCGCCAGAGACTGCTGGCTAGAAATTTTTATGTGGGGTCCTGACGCCTGCCGGCTTCAGTCCTATATGTAATTACCTACTGCAAGAGCCCTCTCGAAGTAAGATCTACAGATCTTATCAGCCCAATTTCTATTATGGCATGCTGCTAGAGACCATAATAATGGAGAGGATAGGGATGGCCATGTGGCTCAGTGGCAGCACACCTGCCCACTGTGCTGGCAACTTGGGTTCAAATGTGGAGTAGAGTTGCTGGCGCCAGCTGGGATGGAGAGGATCAAGCGTCCCAGGGACTTCTCGCCTCTCCCAGGAAGGGGTGGCCATTTCGGCCTTGACTGCCACTGAGTGGATGTGCGTGAGACCACTCTTACAACCTTAAAAACATACAACATTAGTAACCTGTCTCATAGTGTTAAGTAATCCCCCTTTTTGATAGGCTTTGTTATAAAATAAGCATTACAAATCTTGAAATGCGATGTGCTGTTTGTTTAGTTATATGTTATGTGTTGTACGGACTGTTGAATAAAAATGCTTAATAAATTTTAATTGCAAAAAAAAAAAAAATCACCTGGCATTCACTGCAATACCTGAAACCTGGTGGAACTCTACCACGTGGGAGAAAATAATTGAAGGTTATAAACTACATCGTAGAGAAGTAAATGAAAATTACATACCTACCGTAATTCTTGATCTCTTGTATCTTCACCATTCATTACTGTTGGGTGTAAGCCGGAAGCACGCACCCGCTATGGGAGTGTTTTTTTTTGTTTGTTTTTTTTTTTTGGAGGGAGGAGTCGGCGCTGATAGCACCACCTATGAGAATGATGCAATCTTAATGTAGCGCGAGGGGGCCAGAAAGGCTAAATAAAAAGAATTAGATGGATAAGAGCGAGGCAAGAGCGCCGAGGGACAGATAAAGCAAAGGAAACAAACTGAAAAAGGAATAAGCCAAAAAGAGGACAGGAAAGAGGAGAACCCTACCCTAAGGGACCGCAGAGCCTCACTCCTTGGGCGGCTCTGAGGGAGGAACAGATAGAGGAAGAAGAAGAGAGAAGGAAGAGGAAGAAGAAAACATGATATTGGGAGGAGGGAAAAATCTGCCACGAAATTTGGGTGAAATTGGCTTGAAGCTTATCAGCTTAGAGCTTAAAAGCAAGGGAGCAAGGATCCCTTTAGACAAAACTGGTTTAGATGGATCGTTCAACCGAACCTTCTGCATAGCTTGGTACAAGAGAGGCAGATTTCCCTACATATCTCGCTATCCTATTTCCTATCACTCAAGCTGAAAGCTCACAGATTGCCAAAGGCAAAAAAATCTGTTCTGGAGAGGAAAGAGCCCCCCAACTAGGTACGGGGAAAAGACCATACTAGAACACAGCCATGTGATGAGTACTTGGGGGGAGCCCTAAGAGAGGGCAACCTCTTTTGGAAAGATGGACAGAGACTGAGAAAGAAACTCCTTTTGACTCCCTGGTAGAAGGCAGGGGCCAAATGGAACCAGACCACCAGTTCAAGGCGGTAATTTTCGAATCGGGCTAGAACTGACGTTGACTAACCCCGGCCTGACATTCACAAGGCAAGATTCAGGGACACCAGCTAGGTCTGAAGACCAAGGGTTAGAGGACAGTCTCAGAAACTAGCCCTGTTGGCTGGTGACTGAACTAATCCGGCCTGAAGGTAAAGTCCCCAAAGAGAACACCTTCCAGGAAAATCAGAAAGAGTTCCCTCAGATGAAAAGGACGAAGCTCCACTCATTCTCCTCCTTCCCCAAATCCTTCGCTGTTTTTTCTTTTTTTTTTTTTTTTTTTGAGAAGAACAGAAGGTCCTGAAGAACCAGGGGGATTCAGCCCCCGAATGGCCTCAGGGGGGTGAAGAGGAGGGCGAGCAGAGGCGGAAGAGCGCCAAGAAATGAGGCCCATGAGGGAAGGTAGCCTCGGGGTGAGCAGGGTGGTGGAGACACCAGAAATGAGGCCCATGAGGGAAGGTGGGTGGGATTCAGTACGAATGGTGAAGATACAAGACAACAACAAAATTACAGTAGATACGTAATTTTCATATCTTCCCTTGTCAATCTTCACCATTCATTACTGTTGGGTGCGTACCAAGCCCCCCGAAGGGGGTCTAGCACAGCTCTGAGGGAACAGGACCCTCAGCCTCCTGCTGGTGGAAAACAGGAGGAAGAGACCCTGGCCATACTAGACTGGAAATTCTAAGGCTGAGGAGAGCTAGAAGGTGTCCTCTGAAGATGAGGGGACAGAGGAAGCCCCTGCAGAAGCCTCCTAGCCCTGCTGAAAAAAGGCGGGTCCCTCGGAAGGCGGAACAGATCACCCTACGCCGGGCCAGGGGTGACAACCTCGACAGATGAAGCCACACCAGCCATCCATCTAATGCAGATCGCTGTCCCCATAAGCCTGGAAGCCACCTCATTGGCGTCATAAGATGCAGTCTGCTGGGGCTGGGAAAGGGTCAACTGGAGACTGCCAGGTGCGGACAGCTACTTCCCAGAAGGGAATAGGCCAGGATGGCACCAGCAGGTGTTGGGCACTGAATTCACTGAGGAATTTGCATGTCTCCCACTCAGTATTGTCCCATCTGATAAAAGACATATGGAGATCCCAAACCATCCTCGATAGGAAGTGCTAATATTCAGTGAAATCAGCGTCGGAAGAAAGGTGAATGGTAGGTTCCTCTCCCTCCGAGGAGGGAGTCGAGGAGGATGGGAAACGCGACTGTCCAGAAGACTCCTGCGGCAGAGGGGACAGGTGAAAGACCCTTTCATGCATGTACCCAATGTATGATGGGAAGGCCACCGCACTGCCCCTGAATGTCTCCCAGGATAAGGGGCCCGTAGGACCCACGTGGCCTGGGAGCGAGGGGGGTGGCTGCAGAGGAATGGGAGAAGGGCACCTGCTGGGAGGTGCCTGTCCTCTGCCAGGGCTCTGGAATCCAGGGAATGATGCCCGAGCTTGAGGGATCCCCGAGATTAAACTGAGTCGCATGGCACAACCCTGGGGATGCGAACTCCGGAAGAGCCCAGATGGGGAATCTCCCCTGTGATGCACCTGGGGTTGCATGAGTCCAGAAGGGCAACCCTCGGCGGTGCCACCAGAGGGGACACTGGAGCCCGAGAAGGAGAGGCGGGACTCAGGGTTACGGCTCCTCCCTGTGCCCCGCGGGGTGGCAGAGGAGTGCTGCTGCCCCTCGCCCCGACCCCTCAACCCCTCAGACTCCAAGGACACCCTCCTCCTTGATCCCAGCGAAGGAGTCTCCTGATGCAGAGGCCTCCGAAGGGAGGCCGCAGAAGCTAGGGTCTCCAATCCCACCTGGGAGGGTGCAGCAGCACCAAGGCTGGCAGCTGCCGCAGCCCCTTCAGAGGACACAACCCCTTCCCTAACCCCAGAGCTGTCCTCCCCAATGGACCCCAGGCCACCCCCGGCAGAGGGGTCCTCGGAGGTAGACTGCTCCGGAGACTCAGGAATGGGGGTGCTGGGCCGCCTGACACTGTGTCCTACAGAGATCTCAGATTCCGAGGAATTGGGCAGCCGGTCCGGGTCCACATCTGAGTCGACACCCTACGAAGAGGAGTCGACCAGCAGGACCTAGATACAGGCCACCCTGAGAGACGGCACCACGAATGGTTCCAGCATCCCCAGCAGTGCCAATCATTCCCAACACGCTGCCCACGGCCCCAGAACCCAACACGGACCCACCTACGGCCCGAGCTGGGCCCCCAGCGCTGCGCACGGCGCCAGAACACGCGCCACAAGGCGGCCTCGAGGGTCCACCAGTGCCGGACCCAGCAACCATGGGCCGTGACACTGGAGGAGCCTGCACCTCAGGAGAGGTGACTGCCGAGGCGGTGTCAACGACGCGAACCCAGGAGGGGCCATGCCACTCCTCTGACACCGGAAAAGAAGCCACCTCCTCGGCAAGACTTGAAGATGAGGAGGCCTCCTCCTCACCAGACCATACAGGCCTGGGAGGGGACCCAGAGGAAGGGTCTGAAGACCTGGCCTGGGAGGCCCGAGAGCACCGTCGTCCTCCAAAAGTCGGCGGGACCCTGATGACTTTAAACACACGGATTTCCAGAACACGGCGATCCATGGAAAAACAGGTGTTGCATCTATCCATATCATGGTTAGGTCCCAGGCACCGCAGACAGACATGCCAGTTCAAAATGGAAACATGCCGGCCACAGGAGCACCGACGCATAGGGGCGCGGCCCGCTTTCGACTTACGCTTGGCTCCCAAACCAGACATGATGCGAAATGAAACAACACACTGCAAAATATCCTGACGCTGTTAAATAAATAAATGGAACAAACTTACCGGCAACCAACAGCGTCGGGATGGAGAACCGGGACGAGTCATTGAAAAACGGCATCAAAACTCGGGCAGCAGGTGTAGCCTCAATGGTGGGAGAAACAGAACTGGGATGGAGGAGCAGTCTGCGGCACCTAACTGCTGCCCCTCGCACACCACGTAGTGCGTCATTCTCGTGGGCAGTGCCATCGGCGCCGACTCCTCCCTCAAAAAAAAAAAAAAAAGCTTCCGTAGCGGGTGCGTGCTTCCGGCTTACACCCAACAGTAATGAATGGTGAAGATTGACAAGGGGAGATCTGGTAGAAAAGGAGGCAGGGGAATGCTATAACTTAAAGCTGGCATTAATGCACTCAATATTTCAAACAAAGTAAAACTGAGCAGTATACAGAATCTGTATGGGTTAAACTTATCAGCAACACCACCTCCAACGGTCTTATCACTGGTACTTGTTACAAGCTACCAGATGCAAAATTTGATTTAGTGCAGGAAATACACAACGCCTGTGAACACGGCATAGCCATAATACTGGGTGATTTTAACCTAGGTGAAATCAACTGGGATACCATGTACTACAATCACAAGACAGGGTAAACACTTCAGTTAACTGCACTCCGCTAAGAGTTAAGCACTAACTGACACCTGTAGCTCGTTTTCTTGCCTGTTTAAAAGGCGCTAATAGAAAATATTCTTCAACACTATCAGTGTAGATCAGCATGGCAGGAAAGCAGGATAACAAACGCAAGCGGGTGACCTTGTGTATTGATACTAAACTAGAAATCATAAGTAAATCATAAGTAAAACTGAATGCGGTGAGAGTTTGAGCGCTGTTGCTGAGGAGTATGGAATTGGCAAATCTACAGTTTTTGATTTAAAAAAGGCTCAGGATGAAATTAAGCAGTTTGCCCGAGAAGCCAAAGATACAGGTTCTGCTCAAACACGTTGCATTGTTAGAAAAGCAGCAAACGAGGACTTTGACCGTACCAGGAGGAACAAGAGACTGACGTCACAGTGGCCGACACTCAGATTAACTTTGCACTGAAGCGTGTAACACTTGAGTTAACCGAGGAAACATAGAATTTGACGGCAGATAAGGACCACTTGGCCCACCCAGTCTGCCCATTTCCCTACCTAAAGGATAAGCTGCAGATCCTAGTTAACCAGCAGCCTACTTCTTCCTACCCCAACCCCCTAGAACTGCCTTATGACTGTCCCATGCATGCTTGAATTCCACCACTGTTTTTGACTCCACAACCTCCTCCGAAGGCCATTCCATGCATCCACAACCCTCTGTCAAAAATACTTCCTTAAATTACCTCTGAGCACTCCATCTTCAAGTGTGCCCTTGTTCTTGCACACCTTTTTTGAAAGATGCTACCCTCTTGGACTTTGCTGATTCCCTTGAGGTATTTGAAAGTTTCTATCATGTCCCCCCTCTCCCTCCTTTCCTCGAGGCTATACATATTCATATTAAGCTCTTTAAGTCTCTCTTCATATGTCTTCCAGTGCAGACCCTGCACCATTTTAGTTGCCCTCCTCTGGACAGCTTCCATCCTGTCTATGTCTTTGCAGAGACTGGGTCTCCAGAACTGCACGCTGTACTCCAGATGAGATCTCACCAGCTGTCTGTACAGAGGGATAATAACTTCCTGTTTTCTACTGGTGATGCCTCTCCCTATGCATCCCAGTATCCCACCAGCCCTCCTTGCTGCCCTCTCACATTGCTTGCCCACCTTTAGGTCATCTAATATGACTACCCCCAGGTCCCTTTCCATTTTTGTTGTTGTTAGTATCTCACCCCCACCCATTGTGTACTCTTCCCCTAGGTTTTTGTTTCCCAGGTGCATTACCTTGCACTTCTTAGCATTGAATCTAAGCTGCCATACATTTGACCATTCCTCTAACCTTGCCAAGTCCCTTCTCATTCTTTCCACCCCACCTTGTGCATCAACTCTGTTGCAGACCTTTGTGTCATCTGCAAAGAGACATACTTTTCCTTCCAGTCCCTCTGCAATGTCACTTATAAAGACATTGAAGAGGACCGGTCCTAATACTGAACCCTGTGGTACCCCACTAGTAATCCCCTTTTCTTCAGAATGGATTCCATTTACTATTACTCTCTGTGTCCTATTTTCCAGCCAATTCTTTACCCAGGCTGTCATCTTGGGACCCACTCCCAGACTGGCTAACTTGTATATTAATCTTTTGTGTGGGACTGTGTCAAATGCCTTGCTAAAGTCTAGGTAGGCCATGTCCACAGCCCCTCCCTGATCTACTACTTTGGTCACCCAGTCAAAGAAATTTATCAGATTTGTCTGGCATGACCTTCCTGCTGTGAATCCATGCTGCCTTGGGTCCTGTGCCCTCTGGCCTCTAGATACTAAACAATTCTTTCCTTCAGTGATTCCATCATTTTCCCTATCACTGAGGTTAAACTAACAGGTCTGTAGTTTCCTGCTTCTGCCTTGCTCCCACTTTCGTGAAGGGGAATCACATCTGCCCTCCTCCAGTCCTCAGGTACCACCCCATCCTCCCATAATTTGTTAAAGAGGGTAATCAGTGGTGTCACTAGTTCTACCCTTAGTTCTTTTAGAATTCTGGGATGAATCCCATCAGGCCCCATTGCTTTGTCCACCTTCAGTTTTAAGAGTTCTTTCAGAACCCTTTTCTTCTGTAAATGGGCTGGTATCAACTTCTGTATCCAGAGTGTTTCTACTGTATGTTTTAGGTACCTCCCCCTCTTCCTTTGTAAATACTGAGCAAAAATATTTGTTTAGTATCTCTGCCTTTTCACAGTCACCCTCTGCCCACCCCTCCCTTTATTAAGCCTCACTATCCCTCCCTTGGTCTTCCTTAGCTCCTGATGTACCTATAAAAGGTTTTATCCCCCTTCTTAACTGAGTTGGCTATCTTTTCCTCGGTTTGGGCCTTTGTTGTTCTGACTGCCTTCCCAGCTTCCTTTTGCAGGAGGAATGGATTTGTGCTGATAACGAAGAAATGGGGCATCAGATCTTATCGGACACTGACATCATTAATCTAGCACGAGTGAGTACAGAACATGAAACTGACAGTGAGGGGGATGAGGCTGTTAATGCTCCTCACAGCAAAGCTGAAGAATGCTTCTCAGTTCGTGCTGAATGGCTGGAGCAGCAGCAAGAAGCGAGTCCCATGAACTTAACATTGCTCAGGGAACTACAACATCTCGCTGCCAAAAAACATCACTGCTCACTGAAGCAAAGTGCTACAACACATTTTTTTTTAACATTCTGAAATGTAATTAACGGCTTTCACTGAACCTTATTTATCTGTACTTTATCTTTTGTTGTTTTACTTATATTAAAATTATATTTGATACTGCAAGAAGCCCCATTGAAGTTATTTCAGAGTTACAGAAATTTCAGAGATGTGAACACCATGCATTCCCATGCTGTTCGGATATCTAAGGTTGTACTGTACTAGAATTTTGGGTCTAGTCCTCTCAAACAAGTAATCGACAGTAAAATTCCATGCATTACTGGCACCCACTTAAAATACTAGTGATCATCACACTGTCATACTTTACATAATCATAGAACATAACACAGCAGGTGGTGCAACAGAAATCTACCAATATTCAAAAACAGAAGCCACAGGGATAACGATTGTTAACAATATTGACTGGGAAACACATTTTAAAAACAAATCAGTAAACAAAATGTGGGTAATTTTCAGGGACACCTTGACAGATATCTGCAATCAATTCATACTGAAAATGAGGAAATATGAGAAAAATGAGACCCAAATGACTACCACCTAAATTAAAACAATTGCTAGACAAAAACACAAGGATGGCTGTGTGTATACAGAGATTTAATGTACAGTCAGCTGATGTCTCTTGGCCAATGAGATTTCTAGATCTTTTCTTGCCATTTTATAAGATACCATAAAGCATGAGAGGGTATGTGATTATGGATTAATAATCACACACCTCTCAACGGTGTGGTTAAGGTATGAGGTGCTTGCAGCGAGTGCTGAAGCATTCAAGTTACTGTTGTTCAGTGTGCTCAAACAGTCAAAACATAACACAGAAATTAAATGTTCTTGTCTCCGACAGGATCAGTATCATAGTAGCATCAAAGACAAAATACAAAAACTCAGAAATAACTCCTCAGTAGGGCCAGATAACACCTCCCCACACACGCCAAAAACAAAAACAGACATTACAAAACCATTACAAATTATGTTTCAAGCATCCATTGATACAGCACAAATACCAGTTGCCTTGGGGGGGGGGGGAAGAAAAAAAAAAAAAAATTTGCTGACATGACACCTATATATAAAAAAGGAAATAAACAGGAACTCGCTAACTACAGAACCACCAGCCTCATGTCAATACCAGGAGAAATACTTGAAAGCTTAATAAAAGAAAACCTACACACTACAACGCAAAACACTGATATTCAACAACATGGTTTCACTGCAGGCTGCTGTTGCATCATTACTCTGTTATGCTTTTATGATATTAGCAGTGATTGTCATGTGATGTTAGCTTCGACTTTAAAAGGACTTTTCATTTGGTCCTACATTGGGCTATTATTGAGAAAATGGAAAGAAAAGGGGAAATTGTTTAACCAGGAAAGGCACACTAAGCCGAAGCCTGTTTCTAGGTGCGACCTAGTAGCACAAGGAAGTTAAGTGAGTTACTCAGGGTCACAGACTATGCAAGTGGGAGCTGAGGGATTCAAAACCGGGGCCTCCATTTTCAAAATCCAGGAGATGCGTGGCGCATCTGGAAGTGCCGCCCAAATAAATGGGCTGGTGCAAAAATATGCAATATTCAAACAAGACACGCGATCCCAATGGATCGCGCAACTCGTCTGAATATAGCAATACTAGCGGGCGGTGCAAATGGGGGCAGCTGACAATGCTCCGGTGCATCCCGGGGGATGACCTGAATACAGGGAATGGGGATGTGCCGGTCCTAAATTCCCGATATTCAGCCAGAATATGCAAATGCGTCCATTAAGCATGCAATGCGCAAACGGGCCACCTGCATGCTCATTATGGATGCATTTGCATGTGGCACATGGCAGGATGCGCCGGACGGTCTGCCCCCACCCAGTGCCATTCAACATCAAACCCCATCCCTTTCATGGTGAAACAAGCCCCCTTCCCCTTCACAAACCCGGCCCGAATGTTACAAAAAACACATTCCCCATCCCTTTTCTATAGTGCAGGGACCACCCCCTTCCCCATCCCAAACCCCATTTGAAATATTATAATGCCCCCCATTCCTTTTCTGTAGTGCAGGGACTCACCCTCCCTGTCCCGAACCCTGTCCGAATAAAAAAAATATTTCCCCACCCCTTTTCCATAGTGTTGTGGCCTCCCACCGCATCCCAAGCCCCAATCAGCATTCGATATATAATAATCATTCGACTTATTTCCATAGTGTAGTGGCCCTCCCAACCCACCAGGCATGAACCCCTCCCTGCACCCCCCACCCCGACCCGTTCCGGCGACTGGCACAGCCCTCCACACCCTGCCACAGCCAGTCCCCAACTGATCGGCCCTGATCTCATAATGTTTTGTACACCACAAGATTGGGACTGATCAGTCGGCAACTGGCTATGGGAGAGTGTAGAGGGCTGTACCAGTCGCTGGCATGGGTCGGGTTGGGGGTGTGTGGGGAGGGTTTCATGCCTGCTGGGGTGGTGGGCCACTAAACTATGTAAATAATTTGAATGATTTTTATACATTGAACACTGATCGGGGCTCGGGATGGGGGGCCACTACACTACGGAAAAAGGATGGGACATTATTATTTTCTGAGACGGTTCGGGATGGGAGAGGAGGTCCCACTATGGAAAAGGGATAGGAAATGTGTTTTTTTAACATTCGGACCAGGTTCATGACAGGAAGGGGGGTCCCTACCTTATGGAAAAGGGATGGGGTTTGTTATGGATCGGGACTGGGCGGGGGAAGCAGGCTGCTGTGCTCCTGTGTGCAGTGCAGCAGCCTGCCTGTGGCCGGGACTTAAGCATGGTTCTTCCATGCCTAACTTTGTGCAGCACATTTCCGGGATGTGTGGACAGCTGCGCTGCCCATCTTGGCTGAATATGGGGATGTGCTGCATAATTATGGGTATGCCCCATCGAGATGTGCCGCATACATTATCACTGCGCCTGGGCGCAGCTGGAGATGTGCGATGCATCTCTGACCTTTGAATATCACTCTGCAGCGTATTTCTTGAGATGTGCCAGTGCATCTCCTTTGAAATGTCCCCCCAAATCTCCAAGTTTGCAGTCCAGTGCCCTTAACCACTACACTACAGACAGTAAAAATAAAAGGAAGAAAATTTGTCGAATAAAGTGGCGGTTAAAACCGCTAAAACAGTGTTAAACTGAGAAAGGCCTTGGTTCCTGGGAACTGCAAAGGAACCGATAAACCCAAAAATAGCACTAACTTTAACAAAAAAGCTACTAGAAGCAGAGAAATAAACAAAATAGTGAAATAACACTTTTTTGACAGAAATAAACCTGCAGCGAAGTTGCCGAGAGAAGCTCTTCGGGGCGTCTAGTTGTCTGAATGGTGAAAATGAGTTATCACTGTGAATGTTATAAACATGTATTGCATGCCTGCCCTGGCTACCTATTGTATAATGCTGTATCATGACTATTGTACCACGTGCTCATATATGTATGTTTCCTTTCGCTTATGCCCACTCCCCTGTTTTCCCCAGGTCGCATCTGGAAATGAGTGGTTCTCTGCTCAGTATGCCTGCCTGGTTAAACTCTTAAATAAATAAATAAAACAAATAAATGAATCTGACTGTTAGATGGAACACAGGCCACCTGGAGGCAGCAGTTTAAATGCAGCATTCTAGTTCCATTATTTGCATACATTCCACATTACATAGAAACATAAAAGTTGACGGCAGATGAGGACTGCAAGGCCCATCCAGTCTGCCCATTTTTTTCCTACCTTACGAATGTGCCATAGGCCTTTACTCTGCCAATGGCCTATTTATTCATACTCATATGTATTGCTCCCTTATGCCTATCCCATGCCTGTCTGAAGCCCTGCAATGTATTCATATCCACCACTTCCTGAGGTAGGCCATTCCATGCATCTACCACCGTTTCTATGAAAAAGAACTTCCTCACATTACCCCTTAGTTGGCCTCCCTCTAATCTCATGCTGTGTCCTCTTGTCCTGCTATTTTTCTTATATTGAAACATGTTAGACTCATTCACCTTGTTAATGCCCTTACGATGTTTGAATGTTTTGATCATATCACCTCTCTCCCTCCTTTGCTCTAGGGTATACATATTAACACATCACTACAACTCCAGGGCAGTTAGAGATTCTGGGCTGACTGCATATGTCTAATCATACTGGGAGGTCCCTTGGAAGAAACAACATTTCTGTGGTAAGTAATTTTTCCTTTTTCATCACCTGATAAGGTCACTAGTAGGGTATTTTCTGTTAGACACACATTACATTGATTAATATTTTGACATGTTAAATGGAAAGACAATTAGACGTTATCAAACAAATTCTCTGACAATAATGGTCAGCCTTGACAATGTATAAAAGGAATCACGTCTATAGAGAAAAATAAATCACAAGAAAATTAAAAGACATTTTCGCATGTGTTTGACATCAGGTAAGGCTTTCTATTTTAGGTATCTTGCCTATGAGAGATAGGGAACGCCTTTGCGCTCCCCAACCCCCGTGAGAGCTGCACCCCCCTCATTAAAAAGCCGTCTTGCTGAGCCTTTACGGATGCAGTCAACTTCCATTTGGTAAAAGTTTGTTACAATTGCTTTCCACTCTGTGATGGACGGGATTTTCAACGACATCCATCTCCTTGTAATTGCTTTTTTTGCTGCGAGTAAGAATATTGGAAATAGGGTTTTCTTCCATTGTGGTATAATGGACAGGAGAACCAGTTCCTCAGTCAATTCCACCGGTTCTCCCAAACTTTCCCAGATCTGGCCCTGCAGTGCACACAAGAAAGGTGTTAACATCGGGCAGAGCCATAGCAGCTATGTATTTTTTGTGTGGCAATCTACACAAGGAAAAGATCTGGGAGTTACAGTTACCACTGACCTAAATCACCAAGTACATTGTAATGCAGTAATTAGTAAAGCCAAAAAAATACAATGTGGTCCAAAAGCAGACATATACAATCTAAAAAGAAATAATTGTTCCACTATGCACAGCATACATCAGACCTCACCTCGATGATGCCAGTCAATTATGAAATATGTAGAGGTATAAGGAAATGCCGAAGTTGAAAGAGTACAATGGAAGGCCACCATATGCATACACTCTGTATCACACTAGTTATGATCAGAGATGGAAAGAACATAAATCTAATGATCTTAGAGACACAGCAGAAAAGAGGAGACACACTATTGATGTATGGCATAATTAATGACAATTTCAACCTGACACATATGATACTAGAGGACATCCACTACAGCTTACTGGGAACCACTTTAAAACAATCAGACGAAAATTCTTTTACACACACAAAGGGTAATCAACCCTGGAATAAGTTACCGTTAGCTCTGCAATACACAAATCCAAATTCAAATTGCAACTGTATAAGTACATACTGAGGAGTAAACAAAGTGACTATTTCACTAGCTGTTAGGAGCTACTTATGGACTCGCACCCTCTAAACTCCTCAAATCCATATTATGAACTGGGTAGAAAGAAAATCCAATAACGTGATTGTCTGAGAGCTCCTCTCAGCCAGGACTAAATCCCAGCACATTATCACAGAGGAAAAAATGTGCCAGCCAACAGGCCTTTTTACCCACTAAAAATCCCTGCACTACACTATCCAGAGTTTCCCCACACAAAACATTAGCTAGATATGCTTCTTGAATCCATTTTAAGAACAGCCCAACTCATACAGCATACAAATTGCCAACCACGTGATAGAGCCAGCAAGACTCCCACTGTTAAAACTTTTAAAACAATGGCCAGATTTGCCACACCACAACAGTCTAACGTTAAGCGCACTTCTAATCGAGACCACGGCTTGCCCCAATAACTCTGCCAATTCTAATTTTTTCTTTCTCACCGAGACCACAGTGTGTCTCTACAGGAACACACACTCCTGTGCGGTAGTAATTTTCACTCAACATCCCTGATTTGCCAACTGCACCCTCTGCTCACCACTGCTGCTGTCCACTCACAGGCTCACCACAATCCCCCGTCTAAGCCAACAGTATATACCCACTCTCTGTCACAGAATATTGCTATTATACAATGTTCAACTTGTATTTTGTTTTTATAGTGATATAAAACTTTTACAGTGGGTATACTGGAGGATTTATCACGGTCATGTGATGTGTTTTGACCAATGAGGTTACAGGATTTTCATACTCCATTGTATAATGCTGCTTAAGTATGAACCACAGTACTGTATATTGTGGACAGAGTAGCATCTTAAAGAACAAATACTACGGGATGTTGAATGCAAAGTTTGGTGACAATAGGCTAAGCAGTTCTAGAGATTTAGCTAAAAATGTAGGTATGACATACAGTACACGTACCATATGTAGCAAAAGTCTGTCAGAAGCCACAATGTGTGCATAATTAACTGCTGCTAACACTGTAATGCCATCAGAACTCATAATTCCAATAGCTAGCTCAGTGGCGTGAAGGGCTCAGGCATTCACTGCCTTATCTCCTCCCATGCTGGCAAACCATGTTCGGGAATGTGCATAGGTTGGTGGGGGTCAGCGGGGCAGGAGAAGATTGAGAGTCCTAGGGAATCCTTTCCTCTCCTCTCCTTTCCAATGGAAGGGATGGCCAGTCGACTCAGCCTTTGACTGTTACAGGGTGGATGCCCAGTGGCAGTGCAGACAGATGAGTGACCTGAAGGAAAGGGCTGCGGTTCCGCAGTGCATGTGCGCCTCCATGCGCACGTCCTAACGTGCTGTCACAGTGAGGGAAAGTTAGGGCAGAAAATGGAAAAAGGGACCTGATGGCGAACCATCTCTCTATGCACCTCCCCAGGCCCACGCTGCCACCTGGGGCACCCAAACTGACTATGGATTATTTATCTGGGGGTGGAGGACAGCCTTCCCCCTCCATCCCCACCACCACAGGGGGAAATCGGGGAGGAATGACTTTGGGGAAGCTCCGGGGAGGCGAGTGCCAGCAAGGGGGAGGTGGGGACAAATGTAAGGTTGTCAGCAGGCTAAAAAGCAGGCTGCATGGGAAAAAAGAACTCATAATACCATAAGTCTAATTAAAAGTTTAGGGACACAATACGTCTAATTAAACGTTTAGGGACAATCTCTTGAGCGGGTTTTAAAGACATACTGTATCTAGAAATATGTGCAACACACTTATACATGTGTCACAAAAGTCAAGTAGAGATCATACTGTAGGCAGTGCATAATTAGACCAAAGTAAATATAGAATAAAGTATGGGGAGAAGTGTGTTATGAGAATTTAACACACACCCGAGTCGCCCTTGGGGTTTATGTGCCATCCAACAACGAGGGTGTGTGTTAAATTCGAGTTTGACTCACTTCTCCCCATATTTTATTTTATATAATTGAAGAGCTCCATTTTTTGCAAATAGTTATGAATACTTATGTGAGGACAAATGCCTCTCGATACTCGCTACTATGCCTGGTATAGTACCTGACTCATATTCTGAGCCCTGTTGCTTTTTTAATACATAGAGGAAATTAGCTAGTAGTTTGTCTAATTGTAGGATGTCAAGAGTTTTGAAATTTTGTGGCTGTCCAACTCAGACAAGTAGGTTGTGAAAAGTCTGAGGTCGCTTTTTGTTTTCCGAATTGTGTTGCGGTTTTCCTGCTCTTCAACGAACTTTTGTCTTTCGGTTTCATCCTGTTTGGAATCGGCTTAACTTTTTTTTTTTTTTTTAAACTTCTAGGTGATGTGAGGCTGCTGGGGGCTATTTGGGATGGAGGTAACTGCCGAGAAGCAAGTGGTTTTTTCAGTCAGTGCCGCTTGAGGTGACAGGGACAGTTAGAAGCTCGCGCTATGTTTTGTTAGTTGTCTCGAGCGCTTTAGTGTTGAAAGGGAGCGCATGAATGCCGTAATACCTACTCAGGTGTTATGGCATTTAACACACGGTTTTGTCAATGGCAAAAAACGGAGACCATTAATTATACAGTAAGAATTCACTGTTTATAACAAATTTGATAGCACCCGTAATATGCAATTCTCAAGATACAGGCCAAAATACTGTTCCTGGCACACTGTACTCGGGACTGCACTACATGCTGTTTAGATATACTTACACGTGGAAGCCTTCACTCTTTCCCCATTAGCAATTTATTTCTTCCTGTTGTATTACCTGTTTTTGTGTACCTTGTTCTGTTTATATGATATGTCACCTGATAATTTATTGTCCAAGGTCCTCTCTATTCATTGCATAGGTAGGCACCTATGAACTTATGAATGGTCTACTCTGTATGTCTCTGATACATTGTATCCACTTTAACTCATTGTACGTAAAGCGCTTTACTTTGTATGTTCCGATATATCGCATCCTCTTTAACTCATTGTATGTAAAGCACTTATAAATTGTTATCCTGTTAAGTTTCTGCATGTCTGTACTCTCCCGGGTCGTGCCTGAAAATAGTCATTTTATGGCTAGTGCATTTACCGGTAAACAAATCTAAATAAATAAAAAGCTCCTGCCCCGGGGGATAATATGAAACATACCGTAACAGGCTGTTAGTTTCAGCCTTTCAGGCTATTGTTTGGCCTAGCAACTCCCACTGATATCATAGAGCAAAACTCTACTAGATCTGTGGGTAGACGGTGCTGGTCGAGCTTTTACTGCAGAAAATGTTTACAAATATTAATGCTAATTGTAAATGTTGGGATTTTCAATGCAGGTAAGTGGGCCATTACATGGGGGCGTATTAAAAAATGCAATGATATAGGATTCATAAGAAAAAAAAACACTTTAATATAGGTTTAAATTTGTCCTCTGTACATATTTGTATGCAGGGTGCATAAGAAAAGAACATTCTGTTATCTAGACATAACTAATCTCAGTTACGGTATGCGAAAAAAGACAGCAAGAGAGAGCTCGCGTGATCTCAGTATAAACAGTCTTACATACATCACAAAGCAGGCGGGCTGGCTGGTCCTGAATCAGGATTTACATGCTCGAGTCCCAGAAAATGTGACTGTGGTCATTATCTCTGACCCTTTGTAACAGAAATCCCCATCGTATTCAAAATAGCGACAACCACCGTTTGTGCTAATCCATTACGGCTCAAAGAAGGCTTGCCGTACGTGTCAGCGGTGATGATAAACTGACCCCCTTCGGCAGGCTGTGCTACGGCAACTAGGTTCCCAACGGCAACAAAAATCACTTTCCAAGCAGTGCTACTGCTATTAAGATCCCCACCGCAACATAACGCACCCAGAAGTGGTGCTACATCTATTTGTGGCACACTCCACCGTCTGATTTTTTTTTTTGTTTGCTATTAGTAAGTTGTTTAACCATAACCAACTGTACTGACTCCTGTGCACCTGAACGGAATGATACTTTACAAATAATAAGTTATCAACATAGTAGGACACGCGAGAACTATTTATCTAAACATATTTTACCAGGTAAGCAGGCAGATCGCAGACGCTTGTTGCCAGTTGTGTTAATTCACGCAAAAGTGAACATATTAATCAAAAAGCAAAGAAAATCAAACATGTGTTCCAGTCATACTCCTATAAATAACTTTTCAATGTATATTCCAAAACTAAAGGAAAAAATTAAAAGTAAAATTTAGACAACACCACTTCCCCCTCCCCCCACTAAAAGAGATGGGGAATGTTTTATTATAAATTTAAAACAAATCATACCAACAGTATTAAGTCATCCAGAACAAAGAAAATCCAAACCTAAAATGAAAAGAAAAATAAGTATTTTAGTCATACATTCTTTAGTTTCCCCACTAAAGGTAAAGAAAAAATTAAACTTAAACAATCTATTTAAAATAAAAGAAAGCAATACCATAAAGAAAAATAAGTATTTATGCATACTTGTTCCTTCTGAAAATATTTTACGTGTTCTAGACTGTAACATATCCCTTAAATGAAAACAAAATTTGTATTACTTCATACCTCTTATACAGCCCCCCCCCCAACAACCAAAAGGTATAAAAAATTATTCCTTCAAAATAATATTTACAATACAAATTAAAAGCACTTGGAGGTAAATACACAAAACAAAATCTTAAAAGAAGTAAATCAAATCTATCAACATACACCCTTTTGTTTTTTGATAACATCAAAACATAATATAATACTGTCTGTTAGTGGAAAAAGAAACAGAAAAATATAACTTAAATACTCAAGTCCCTATCTTGTGTCTAACCATACCATATATTTCCACCATTTTATATAGACTCCTTTAGGCAAGCTGTTTTTGTCTGATTTCCAGAGTGCAGTTATACTGTTGTGTATCAACCAAAAAAGCTGCTCTGGTGTACTATAATGTTGTCGTGAGGACCATCTACATCTTACCTGCCAAATGTGGTATTTGATACAGCATAAAATAAGATGCATATTTCCCATATCATATCGGTGCCAGGCTGTAGGTAAAATCCCTAATAACAGAATATCCTTATTAATCAATAATAAAAGTGAATTAACCCATACAGAAACTGGAGTAGCCCAAGATTGAGTAATAAATGGACATTCGAAATACAAATGTTCCAATGTTTCTGTGCAACCTAAGCATGTATTAACTCTAGGTCATATTCTCTCCTCCAAACCTTTATGTTTGAGGTTTCCTTTCATATTTAGGGCCAGATATTCAAAGCTTTGCCCCTGGGCTAAATTAGCACTGCCCGTCGGGCAAACTTAGCCCGGAGCACAAAGCAAACTATATTCAGAAGGAACAGCCCGGGGCAAACAGCTTCTGAATATAGCATGGGAATGAGGCCAGGCAAACTGGGCTGGGAGTGCAGGGCAAACTTAGCCCTGGAATAAGACAGCTTTGAATATAGTGACCAGAAAGTGCAGACCACAACAGCAACACAGTGCACAGTGATGTGAAGGTAGCTAGAGGCGACTTATGTGGCCAATGCATGTTCCAACAAATGCATGGACCCAGTACAGCTGCAGGGAGCAGCCTATGGGAAGGTACAGTGTGCAAAACAGTATAATATTCCCGAACCATTTACGCAGAGCTAACGCATTTGCATGAGATTAGTGCGGAGCTAAGCTGTTTGCCTGGTGCAAACACATTTGCCTGGCGCTAAACTTTGCCATATTCAAAAGTGACATGCAAATGAGCCTACTCAGGTAGTCTCTGGGCAAACATCCAGATTAGCATCTCATTATGCCCTGATTTGCATGCAGTTTGCCCAGAGTTACTGCGGGGTCCCACAGAGCCACCTGTAGGTCAGTCTGGAAGTACAGGGGCTGGCCAGGTCTGACCACAGCTCCACCTGTAGGTCTGTCTGGCAGTGCATGATGATAGCTGCAGGCTACATTGACACAGTACAGCATAGCATATTTTACCCCAGGGGACAACACAGCATAGGCACAGGTGGTGGTAGTGCTGCATGCAACTGTAACACCGTAGGGCATGCTACAGTGCACAGCAGACACTACAGTAGCAAGGGAACCAGTAGTGTGTGGGACACAGCACTGCCTATGGTGTGTAGGGCAGTGACAGGCCCAACTTGCAGGTATTTCCTGACAGTGGACATTACTGTTACGCTGTTGTGTGATCTACAGATGCTGCACCTGTGGCATGGGATGAACACAGTGACATATACATGACTGGCTGTGTGTGCTGTGGCATCTGTACAGTTGTGCTGTATGTGGCTGGGAGGGGGCAAGTAGGATCCGACAGGCACACAGGCAGTGGGGTTTTTCCACCACTGGCCCATGTGCACTGCATACTGTGTCCCAGTCTGGTGGCCACACCTGGTCTGTGGTGAGGTCTGGCCACCCGTACACCCTCCCCTCAGTGGCCACCATGCCCACAGTGCTGCCTGTGTGTGCTGGCATGTGTTGGGCACTACAGATGTATGGTCTGCAGGTGTGTGCTGTATGGCCACACTACCATGATGTCCCCTGTGGTCCCGATCACCCCTTACTGCCTGTGCATGACTGGGACCTGTGGCAGCTGTTGGCATCATGGTGGTGCCATCAGTGAGCAGCATGTGTCCTCCATGTCTGGCAGTTTCTAACTGTCATACTCATATGTTAGGGTTGCGCAAGTCATGCTAATGCCGCACTGACGCCATGCAAAGCAACAACGTCACGCAAGGCTGTTTGCCCAGGGTTAAGACCAGCTTTTCCTGGGCAGTAATTTGCACCACGCTATGGGTCGCGCTAAACACCTTAGCGTGGCACTAGTCGCTGAATATCTCAATGTGCCTGTGTTCATGTTCACTTTGCCCCTTGCATATAATTATGGTTTGCCTGGTGCTAATGCAGTTTACCCACGCTATTTGGCCTTTCGAATATAGCAGACCTGCACTAATCCCATGCAAACTTTTTTGCCCGGCGCAAAGCTTTGAATATCTGGCCCTTAGTTTGTTATGAACACATAACCTTACTGTGTTCCACATATGTGGAGGGATTCTGGGTTGTGTTAACATAGCCTGAGTCTGAGCTTCTTCCCTTTTATTCCTAGTATAAAAATCAGGGGTCGTGCAGAAATATTTTTGTTGTAAATGAGTGTCTAGGTCTTTTCTAGTGTACTGTAGTGTAATAGATTTTGGAATACCCCATAACTTTAATTTTCCAAAATGAGTTTGAAAATAACTCGGTAACCCCTGTATTGGTTTTTGTTCTGATATTGCTGTATCCCATTTCCATTCACTTAACCATGGATGAATGTGGTCCTGTACCCAAGCACCCCAAATAGTTTGTTTTCAATGCAAAATAAGTCAAATATTAGCATATAAAAACATGCAAAAGAAAAATGAAGTAGGGTTGACCATATTCAAACCCCCATGCTGAATTTCTAAGTATAAAATCCCTATCTTGATAGGGTTCAGGCGACTGCCCCAAATCGCTTAGAAAAAAACACTCAAAAGAGCCGTTATTAATGTTTTAGGAAGGTGAAAATTATGCTTATGTGTAAGAATATACCAATAAAAAAAGTTTTAACCATATAAACCCATTTTTTCCCCATCTCCCACCTGTTCCATTGCATGACTTTACCTCGGGCTTCTTTAATGAGAATGTTCCAATTATAGAAATCCATATTTTCATGTCCGAAATACACACCCAAAATTTTGCAATTTGCATGTGTGATAGGTATCCCTATGAGTGTGTCTAAAATAACATCTTTGGAACCAATTGGAAGGCACTTACTTTTCTCGAGCTTAAATTTCACTCCTGTTTCCTTCTTGAATGCTACTGTCGCCACTTCTGTAGCTTCACTGGATGGGAGATCAGCTAATAAAATGCAAATGTCATCAGCATAAACAATTATCTTAATTGCTACATCCTCACTAGTGAGAGATAAACCTCTGATCTGTTCAGAGTTATTAATTTTGGATATTAACAGTTCCAGTGTCAGGATATATAATATAGGGCTGAGAGGGCAGCCCTGTCGAACTCTCCTTGTAACAGTCCCAGTTTTTCCTACCCACCCATTTATGTAGGGTGCTGCTACTACATGCTTATAATAGATTTGTAGCCATCTAATAAAGGGGGCTGGGAAGCCAAATTTTTCAAAACGTTACGACTTATATAGATGTGAAACACTGTTGAACGCTTTAGCTTGATCCAAACTTAAGAGAAATCCGTGATTTCTTCTGCCCTACCCCTCTCCATAATCTCCCTAATGAGAATAAGTGCATCCATAATATTTCTCACAGGGATAGAACAAAATTGTGTGGATTGCATACTGTAATATGTTCCAATATAATAGAAATCCTGTTACTTAAAATGTTAGTGAGAATCTTGCAGTCCGTGTTCAATAATGTTTTCGGTCGTCAGTTTTTTAGATTTTTCCTATCCACTGATTTATAGAGTAATATAAGGAGACCTAAATTTAAACTATCGGGTAATTGCCCTTGTTCCAAACTTGTGTTCAACATTTGAGTTATCTCGCCACCCAATGTGTCGCTTAACCTGTGGTATAGTTCATTTGGTAGCCCATCATTCCCTGGGGCTTTACTATTTTGTAGTTGCTTTACTACTGTTTGGAACTCCATAAGGGTGATAGGCACCGTTAAGGACAGAAAAAAATGATCAGGTACTTTTGGGAGTACACAAGAATCTAACCACTGATCTATTTGGTCAGTGGTAAGTAAAAGGTATGCTTGGAATATCTCAGAGATATATTTTTCTATTCCCTGCAAGATTCCTGTTTGGGTGGTAATATACTCCCCTCTCCCCTTCAGAATTTTTAATGCTCCTTAGTGCCTTCTTTTTTTGCTGTTTTGCACAGCTTTCAGATAGGTTTGTGTTAACTTGTTTGTCTTGCATTCCAAATATCTGTTCGGTTCCAAGGGTTTTTCTCCTATCATGCTGAGTTTGTGCTAACTGTAGTTTTATCTCAGAAAGTTCCACTGGATCTACAAATCCCCCTCTGTTTTAACAAGAATAAAAATGCTGTAGTTTTGACCTTAAGTTTTGATAACTATCACTTTTATGTTTACCAAGAAGCCTGCCTAGTGTCTGAAAATAATCCTTAAAATCCTGTTTACTGTCCTCCCACCATTCCTGCTGAGAGTCATACAAGAAGAACACAGATTTCTGTTCCTCCATGACATATTGAGAGACTTCTGCTACTTCTAGATAGTCCAGTAGTGATACATTTAGTTTCCAGTATCCAGGCCTTTTAGAGGTATTTTTGTCATTAGAAATGGTCAAACCTAGAAGACTATGATCAGATGTAGCCACCAAATTTACTTTGGGGTTGCTAAATTGTAATGTGGGGGAAATGAACCAATAATCGATTCTGGATTGTCATTTTCCCTGATAAAAAAGTATATGGAGCTGTTTGATCTTCACCCAAAGAGGCATCCATTAAGCTTGTTAGTTCTATTAGATTATTTAAAAATACTGTGTCACAATATAATTTTGAAGTTTTAGCTCATCTATCTAATTGAGACCTAATGATGTTAAAGTCTCCCCCAAACAGTATGTTCTTGCTCGTAAAAAAATATGGTTGTATAAGCTGTTATAGATATTCTTTCAACCTTACCCTGGGGTGCATAAATATTAATAAGGTGAAATTCAGTGTCCTGTATATGAGTGTCCAGCAACCTAGCTCTACCTGGTGAAATGTCAACAATCTGAGTAACCAACATAGAGGAATCTAAAAAACAAATTCCCACTCCAGAGCATAAACACCTCCCCCACCCCCGACCAATAGCAAGGTCTCCATAACCAAGCATTAGTGGCAATATCAAATTCCTCTAAAGGTATAAAGCTTAGTGTCTTGGAAAAATACTATATTGTAATCCTGTCCTGTAAATATGTCAAAATTAGCAAGTTTCTTTTTTTTCTCCGATCGAATACTGTTAGTATTGAGACTTGCTATCTTCAGGTATAGCTTTCCAAAACAGGACAGTGAGTGGTTAGGTGGGAGCTGATGTTTTCCAAGAGCTCTTTCTAAGACCCACCCTAGGACCCATTCTTCTTTTCTTTATTTCCTGGTTTCATTGGGTCTTTGTCAATTTCAGTTTCTGAAATGACTTCCATCTGGGAGGAAGACCTGGATGCAGAATCAGAATGTTGTTCTTCATCTTCCATATTTGTCTGTAACATATTGAATCTGTTAGAAGTGGTTATCCCTTCTGAGGACATGGGTTGATCAGATGGTCTATTCATCCTTCCTTTATTTTTTACCACTTGAAAGTCAGCATTGTCTCCCACAGGTGATGGAAGGGAAGGGGGGCATTACAGTTCCATTGGAGGGAATGCATTCCCTGATTTTCAGGATCTGGAATCATGGTTGTTGTCGGGTGTCCAGCAGGTGGGACTTTGGGAGGAACAATAAAATTTAAGGAGGCAGTATAGCATAGTGGTTTAAGGCTCTGAGCTGCAAACCTAGAGACCTGTGTTTGAATCCCACAGCCTCTACTTGCATACTGTGTGACCCTGAGCAAGTCACTTAACTTCTTTGTGCTCCCAGGTAACACCTGTAAACAAGCTTTCAGCTTAGTTTGTCTCTCCTGGTAAAGAAAAATCAAAAAAACACTTTTTGTAGGTCTCGGGGGTAAAGGCTGTGGCTGAGAAAATTGACCTGTGGGAGGTGCTAGCTCAGGTCTTCATTAAGGATGTGGGCTCTGTGCTGACCTTTGACTTGTAAATTCAGCTGCAGTGCTTGCTGCTTTAAGGATGTAAAAATTCTGCATGGCAAAGTTGGAGTCTTTCTCTTATGGGCTGCCAAGGGGCAGTAAGAAAATGTATGGCCTCCCTCATCACAAAAATTACAGTTCAGAGAATTTTCACATTGGAACCCAGAGTGCCCTAATTCTCCACATTGAAAACACTGGATTTTATCACATGCAGAGCTGATGTAATATATGGACCCACATTTATAACATTTCCTGGGTTGGCTAGGATAGAAAATAAAGCCTTTATCTCTGCCAGTATAGAAGCAATTGTGGAGATGTTGGTAGTCATTGTTGATATGAAACAGTTTTATTTTAATGTGCCAGCCACTGTTCCAAAAACCTTCCCCATCCAGGATGGTGTCAGTGGAACCCTGCAGATCACGTTTCTCCAGCCAGTCCAAAATGTCAGTGATGTTAACCCCCTAATTTCTAAACAACACTGTCACAACTCTGAATGATTGTTTTGTAAGGGGTATAACTTGAAAGTGAGACCATAGCGGATTCGTTTTTAGGGTTGTGTATTTAGTCCAGAATCTTTCCAGGACCTTTGGGGTGTGAAAGCTGACATCAAAGGTTTGCTCCCCAGGAGCATGTATTAAGGCATAAACTTCTGCTGGTGTAAAGCCCAAAGATTGTTTCAGAAGTATTCTGCCAACATAATATCTGTCTGGGAGCTCCTCCATCCCCACATGTATCTCAGTCTAAAGGTGTTTCGTCACTTAGCCTGCTCCACAGGTTTTGTAAATAGACCTGTGTAGGAGCATTTTTGTTGTTGTTCAGAGTAGTCATCTTCCCCTGACCCTGCCCCCCTCCCAGAATCTGAGTTTTGACCTTCCATGTGTTTTTTTCCTGTCCTATCCATAAGCTAAATCACACAGTACGGTGATCACTTGTACCCAGGGGACTACCCTCTCCCACTGTGATGCCAGCAATGCTGTCACTGTGTATAAATACCATGCCTAGCCCTGCCCTGTGTCTAGTGGGTTCCAAAACCAGCTGCCAGAGAAATGCCCCTTGTGTGGAGTCAAGGATAACTCTGCCTCTTTATACAGCTGTGGCCAGAATGCCCCAATCTACATCTGGAAGATTAAAGTCCCCAATAATAAAACTTCCCCCTTCCTGATCATTTTGCTAGTGGCTCCCCCAGGGCTCTGTCTAAATCCTCCTCCGGTGTCAGAGGTTAATGCACCACCCCTGTGTGAATAACAGTCCCTGATTCAGTCTCTAGGCTGATCCATAGTGCCTCCAGCCCTTCATTGTCCCCCTGTTGCCCCTGCATCGCAGTGGCACATATACCCTCCTTCACATATAAAACAACCCCTCCATCTTTCCTCCCTGACCTGTCCTTCTGGAACATGGTGCAGCTTGGGACAGCCACTTCCCAGCTGTGGTTGTCCATGCACTATGATTCATTATGGCCACCAGATCCAGGTCTGCTTCCACAATGTTTGCCTCAAGGTCAGGAATTTTGTTTCCCAGACTTCTTGTATTGGCACACATGGCTCTCTATTCCCTTCTTCCCTACCACCCCTTAACCTGCCTCCCCTTCCTGCTAATCAGAAGTAGGCAGGAGGCAGTATAGCGCAGTGGTCTAAGGCTCTGAGCTGCATCCAGCAGACCAGACCTGGGTTTGAATCCCACAGCTTCCACTTGCATACTGTGTGACTCTGAGCAAATCACTTGTGCTCCCAGGTCGCTCCTGTAAAAAAGCTTTCAGCTTAGTGTGCTATACCTGGTTAAACAACTAAATAAAAATAAATAATCAGCTCGTATCTTCACTACCAGTGACAGAAAACAGCAGCATTATTTACAATGTATCCACTTGTTAAAAATCTTCCCTACCCTTTTGATTATAGACCCATTACAGTAGGTACGATGCATGAGATGCAAAGACAAACAGAAACAGAATGTGTCGGCAGTTAAGGGCCACCAGCCCACCTAGTCTACCAATTTTTCCCTACCTATTGTATCACCACAGACCTTACTTGCTTTCAGGTTAATTCACCCACCCCCTTCCCATTTCACTAAGATTCCCTTATGTCTATCCCATGCTTTCTTGAACCCCACCACTATTTTTGCCCCACCACCTCTGCTGGAAGGCAGTTCCAGGAATCCACCACTCTTTCTGTGAAGAAATACTTCCTCATATCTCTCCTAAATCTACCCCCTTCCAGCTTTATATCATGTCCCCTGGTTCTTGAGCACTTTTTTCTGCAAAAATACTTTCCTCCTGTACCTTATTTACCCTCTTTAGATATTTAAAGGTTTCTATCATATCCTCCCTCTCCCTCCTTTCTTCCAGTGTGTACACATTCAGGTTCATAAGTCTCTCCTCGTAGGTCTTCTGATGCAGACCCTACACCATTTTAGTCGCCCTCAGCTGGACTGCCTCCACTCTGTCTATGTCTTTCCAGATATGTGGTCTCCAGAACTAGACAGAGTACTCTGGTGGGGTCTTACCAGGATCTATACAGAGGCAACACCACCTCCCTCTTTCTATTGATGATATCCCTTCTGTGCACCCCAGCATCCCACTAGACCTCCCAACTGCCTTCTCACACTGCCTGGCCATCTTTAGATCATGCAGTATGATTACCCATAGGTCTCTTTCCTGTTTGGTGGTCATGTACATATCCTTTGTGCCTGAACAAAATGATGCTGTTTTGGTCTTTAACAACTGCCTCTCTGAGATTCAGGATTGGATGAGTGCCAACTGGATTAGGCTGAATCTGGATAAGACTGAGGTGTTGGTCATGGACCCAGGTCATCGGGTAGAGGGGTTAACAGCTGGGCAGCCGTCCGGGCTTTGGCTGGGAGGCAGCCAGCTAGTGACCTCTGACCGGGTGCAGATTCTGGGCGTTATGCTTGATAGTGAGCTGACACTTAAGTTTCAGGTGTCGGCCATTGTCAAGACCTCATTTTACCATCTGAGGAATATTGCCTGGATAAAACACCTGGTACCACTGGATGATCTTCCAACACTGGTCCATGCCTTTGCGATCTCGTGCCTTGATTACTGCAGTGCCCTATACCTAGGGCTACCAGGGGTGGACCTTCACTGCCTGCAGCTGGTGGCTGTCAGGTTGTTGTCTGGCTTACCAAGATCTTGCCACTTCATACCTGTGCTCTACAGCCTGCACTGGCTGCCGGTGTGGTGGAGGATCACCTTCAAGGTTGGGTTACTGACCTATAAGGCCCTACACAGACAGAAACCACGGTGTCTGCAAGATCTCCTTCATCCCTACTGCCCCCTTTGTCCTCTTCACTCCGCCGACGAGGGATTACTAGAGATTCCAAGGGTCCGTTTGACAACTTCAGGAGCCAGATCATTTGCTTTCGCAGCCCCGACCTTGTGGAATTCTCTAACTCATCAGATTAGAGAGTGGCCTTGAAAACTTATTTATTTTACTCAGCATTTCTTAATATTTAAAGTTTTAAAGTATTTGACGTCTGATATTTAAAGTCCTGCTGTTTTATTATTTGTTTTATGAATATGTTTTTATTAATGTTTCTGTTGATTGTTGTGTATTGATTGATTTTATGTACAACGCTATGGTCTTTTAGAATAGTGTTCCACAAATAAAGGATTGATTGATCAGTACTACCCCTCCCATTTTGTACTCTGCCCCCAGGTTTTTGTGCCCCAAATGCATTATTTTGCACTTTTTTCATATTGAAACCCAGCTGCCATACTCTTGACCATTCCTAAAGTTTTCTCAGGTCACTGTTCATCCTTTCCACCAAGTAGATTTTGGTGGCATCTGCAAAGAGGCAGACCTTCCCTTCCAGGTCCTCTGCAATGCCACTTATAAAGACGTTAAAGAGAGCTGGTCCCACCACTGATCCCTGAGGCACCCTGCTGGTCACCCTCCCTTCCTCAGAGTGAATTCTGTTTACTACCACTCTCTGCTGCCTACCCCTAACCAATTTCTTACCCAGTTAACCACCTTTGGACCCACTCATAAGCTACCCAGCTTGCTTATGAGTCTTCTATGTGGAATCACATTGAAAGCCTTACTGATGTCTAGTTAGGGTACATTCACCACCACCCTGACCAAGTTCCATGGTCACCCAGTCAAACAAATCTGTCAGATTAGTTTGACATGACCCCCCCACTCCCCATGATAGGCTAGCTGGCCTATAATTGCCCATCTCTTCCCTGCCACCAGTTTTGTGTAGTGGGACTACATCCAACTTCCTCCAGTCCTCTGGAACCACTCCGGTTACCAATGAGCTGTTAAACAGGACTGTCAGAGGTGCAGCCGGCACCCCCCCCCCCTTGGATGCACCCCGTCTGACCCTATCGCTTTGTTAACTTTCAGATTACCAGGTCCCTTCAGGACTCTCTTCTCTGAGAACAGACTAGTGTCCAGCTCCCTCCAATTCTCCCATTACTTTTTTTTGGCCCCTCTCCTTCTCCTTCCTCTGTAAACACTGAACAAAAGTATTTTTTCAGGATGTCTGTCTTTTCCTGGTCCTTCTCTGCACAGTCACCACCCTCTATTTTTAACCTTGCAATCCCACACCTGGTCTTCCTCTTGGTCTTCCTAGTTTGCAAAAAGGATAATATATGTAGACTGTATAAACAATACCCAAAGGCTGATGATTTCCAATGTGCATAGTTTCTGTAAATCTCTCCAATGCATATCCATGTATTCTAAAGGGAAAAAACACACACACAAAGCATCATGGGTATGTCAATTCTTTAATGCTGCTATATAAGAAATCTCTCCAAACAGGCACCGCATTCTGCTGGTCATGTTTCTGCTCAGTCCTCACCACAGACAACACACACACACACACACACACACACACACACACACACACACTGTGTAATGATTAAGCAATAAAACCTGATAGGGTGTCAGGTATTGGTGGAAACACGAATGCCCAGAGGTGTCATGAGCCTGACCCTGCAGGCAGAGGGTCTTTCTGCCCCCTGGAAGTGCAGGTATCCACCAATACCCCCACACCCTGAAAGGTCTTACTACGATTAGAAAATGTTTCTTTCTACACATGCAGCAGGTTTGTTTACCATGGAACATAAAATTCAATATGTAAGCAATAACACATAACAGGGCATGCGGTTGTTAGATAATTACTGTCCCCCAACCTTGTGGGTTGGAGGAGTAAAGTATTAGCAGAGTGCTCTTCAACCATTGGGTTGGGTTGGGGGGTGCATTAATTACCCAATAGCCACAAGCCCTAATGTGTATTATTGCATTTATAAAATGGCATCAAAATAATAATAAACACAAGACTAAATAAATCTTTAAATTAAATAAGTAATAAGCCACAACAAGGTGTGCATTATAGGATTTGAATGCATGCCCCAGGGGTGTAGTAAGGCAAGAGGCCATAGACCAAGTGTCCTTAGGCCCTTGAGAAGTACATTAAAATCCTATGATGCACACCCTGGATGGGTTTATTACATTTCTAAATTGGTGCTTAGTAGATTTTTGGGGGAGGAAAATTAGATTCAGCACCTGACATGTACTGACATGTGCATTTACTGGCACATAAACATATGCCACTGGAATGGCAACAGCTGATCAGAATACAGTATTTAAAATGACCATTTTCTCATATTCTTTAATGCACAAGTAGTACACATGGCAACAATCTTGAATTACCATTCATCAGAAATCAAAAGGTGATGAGAGATGCCTAAGTAAACTTTCTTATTTTGCATTTTATTGCTTTATTTAATGTCCTTGTTTGTAGACCCATGCTGACGGACATTCTGCTTGATCACCAACATAGTACTGCAGTGGGCCAGCCCATCAGCTTACATTTTCACTCCAGTTACAGTAAATCACAAGGGAAGTAGCCCTTTGAAACTTAACCCAATCCAGAAAGTCTTTTAGATGAAAAGGGATGCTCAGCCCTTGATGTTTAAATAAAATAGAAGAGCCTTTGCAAGACAATAACTATTGCTGTTCATACCTAATCTCTGCGAAAATCCAGGAATGCACACACAACTAAAATATTTTACAGTTAAGAAGATAGTAAGTAGCCGGCCCGGTGGTGCTGAGGGTTGAGGCACTGGACGCCACACCTCACGCCACGCCGGTGACCCGGGTTTGGGAATGAGCTTGGGTGCCGGGGGTCGGCAGGGAAGGGTGAGGATCGAGCATCTGAGGGACTGCTCTCCTCTCCTTCGGTAGGGATCCAGGGTATCTCCGGTGCAAAAGAGACCCCCAGTGGAGACCAGAGGTACTACTAGCACATGGAGCAACTAAACGGGAGAAGCGCAGCGGACACCTGTAGGGCAGCCATGCTAACATCATTGCACGACCGCACTCCTGGGGGAAAAATATGGGAAAATCCCCATCCTGAGGTATAGGCGAAGGCACCTCTGTCCCCGCCAGGCCACACTCCCAGCACCGAGTATTCTCCTCCTCTTCGGGTTAATTGCCCAGCCTGGCACACTAGATTCTAGATAGAACTCCCTGGAGTGGATAGGGCAGCCCCACCTCGGGGGGGGGGGGTTCAGAGCCGGGGTCCGTCAGGCTGGTACAAGGAGAAGGAGGTGTCTCTGGTGGGAGGTAGATCTCGGGGTGTGGCGGAGGATGTACAAGAGAGTTCCTCATAGGGTAGAGCACAATGAAAATAGACAAAAAAAAAAAGAAGACGCTAGCAAGTAAGAGAAAAAAATTCCAGGGTGTTACAACTGTTATACAGACTTTAATTACATTTCTTTTAGGCTGAATCTTTAACCCAGTATACAAAAATAGGACAGCACTGAAATGAACAAAATTTTCTGATGACTGCAGGCTAGGGGCAATAATAGAAAATCAGGATGATACAGAATCATTTCAGCAAGCTTTATATTACATACAGGATTGGACAATAGATCACAAACTGTCTCTAAACCAAGAAAAATGCATGGTTATGCATGTGGGAAAAAATAATTAACAATATAATTATGCTTTAAACGTGGTAGCCTTATCTGTAACTAGAGAAGAAAAGGACCTAGGAATTATAGTGACATAGGATCTCTCTTTTAAAACTCACTGTACTAATATTACGCGGAAAAGTAATAACATCTTAAATTGTATACTAAGACACATTCAAAGCAGGAAACGAGAGGTTATAGTTCCCTTGTATTCTTCCCTGGTGAGACCCATACTCGAATATTTTATTATTTATTTAGTGAGAATATTGGATTACAACCTTTGAGTCAGGGACTCATTTTCTCAGGCTCCACGTCAGGGTACAAAACATAATAGAAGGCAGACATTTATACAGAATTACAGTGGGGGTAGGGAAAGAGATAACAACAGGGTTAACAATGCGTATCAAGTAGTAGGCAGTATACAATATTACAGCGAGAGTAGGAGACAAGGTAAACAGCAAGGTATGTAAAAGCTGCTAGTCCTATACAGTTGAGTAGCTATACAAGTTCTGTGGGGCGCTTGTGAACATCTGCGAACCGTCTAGTCAGAATATGGTATAGCATATGCACTAGCAGGAGGTGCGAGCAGTCGGATTACCAACATTGTCATTAATACACAGTAACAGCAGTGGAATAAGCATATATTTAACCCAGTAGCTCACTGCCCATAGGCAGGTTCCAGTTCTTAGTGGGAACAATGGCAGTGGCGCGTGGAGATTGTGTGTTTTTTGAGGGTTGTCTTGAAGGGGCCTAGTCTGGAGATAGAGGTGATGGCCTGGGGGAGATCATTGTACCAGGATGGTGCTCTATAGGAAAAGGACCATTGTGCAAGGGTGGTTGTGACCCTGGGAACAGCCCACATTAATTTATCTGCCGCACGGGTGTTTGCAGAGGTATGTGCCGTGTGGAGGGAGGCTGAGACTCCAGTGGGAGTGAGGCCTGGCTGGATTTTCCTAGCAAGGAGACATGTTTGGTAATGTACTTTTTTGTCCAGGATAAGGATTTTTGTTAGGTCATACAGGGTGCAGCTGTGGGTACGCCTATCCACTTCAGCAAGGAGCCTATAGACTTTATTAATGGATAGGTGTATTTTATCTAGTGCAGTGCAGTCAGCGGCCGAGTAGACGGCTAGACCATAGCCTACGAGGGAGAGAACAGAGGAGGTAACCACAATGTTTAGGGCCTCTGGAGGTAGGCAGGCTTTGTGTTGAAACAGTAGTCCTGTGCGTATATTTATGGCAGAGGAAAGATTACTAATATGCGGGTGGAATGATAGGTTTGGGGCGAAGGTAATGCCCAGGTATTTATAGGTGTAGACCTGTTCCAGTGGGAGAAGAGCTTTGGAAAAGATAGTTAGCTGGGCATTGTGGTCCTTGCTCTGCCAGTGTGAAAAGAGCATAGATTTAGTCTTTTTTACATTGACCGCAAGTCTGTGGTCAGTGAACCAGTTTTCAACTTGATTGAAGGCAAGTTGTAGGGAAGACTGAAGGATAGTGGGATCCGAATGGGAGGCATACATTACCGCGTTATCTGCGTAGAGCAGAAGGTTACATGGACAGGATTTGGGCAGGGTATTCAGGAAGATGCTGAATAGCAATAGGCCAAGGATGGAGCCTTGGGGGACCCCTGAATGGACTGGTAGAGTGGGTGAGAGGGTGCTGTGTATCTTCACATATTGGGACCTGTCCGTGAGGTAACTTGTGAACCAAGTGATGGGTCCAGGGGACAGGCCAGAGCAGTGAAGAGTATTTAGGAGCAGGGTGTGGTAGACTGTGTCGAACGCTTGTGACAGGTCTATGAATACAGCTCCCGCTAGCAGCTTCTTATCTAGGGCATTGTGCAGTGAGTTGGAGAACTCTATGAAGGCAGTGGTTGTGCTGCGTTTGGCTCTAAAACCATATTGTTCCCTGCATAGGATGTCGTGCACAAGCAGGTAGTCTGTGAGTTGGGTGGCAACAATTTTTTCCAAAGCTTTCAAGAGGGGAGGGAGTATAGAGATGGGCCTGTAGTTGTTAGGTAATGTGGGGTCCCCACTCTTTAGTATAGGTGTGATGGTGGCCACCTTAAAGTCATTTGGGAACAGCCCTAGACATAGGGAGAGGTTGAGGAGATCAGTCGGGGGAGAGCACCGAGTCAAGTACCAAATTAAGGATTTTCATGTCAAAGGAGTCTTTGCAGTAGTTTGAGCCCCCTAGGGCTTTTTTAAGGTAAGAACTTGCTTCATTCATAGTAATAATCCTAAGGTAGAAGGGGGGTTAGGCATTGCTGGCTTTTGGGGTCTTAGGGGTGGGGTCGAAGAAGATGTTTAGCAAAACTGCGCTTAGATCAGAAAATGCCGCATTTAAGCCATTGGCGATGGTGAGTGGGTCTGAGGTAATATAATTGTTTACATATAGTTGGGGGGCATCCTGGACTTTCCATTCAGTTCCTCTAAGTTGACCCAAAATAGTCTAGCATTCCCCCAGGAAGAGGCCAGAGTGGACTTGTAATAGCTGGATTTGGCCATTCTAATAGCCCAGGTACACTTTTTGTGAGCCATTTTATAGGCTATTCTGTCCGATTGCTCACCAGAGGCAACTGCTTTGTACCAGAGGTCATCCCGGTTTTTCGGTTGCTGGAGCAGTGCTGGTGTTACCCAGGGGGCGTTTCATTTTTTGGTTTGAATCTTTGTGAGTGGGGCAAATGTATCACAGGCATTATTGAATGTGCGGGTGAAGTAGTCAAGGGCTACATCTATGGAAGGGGCGCGTCTGATGGAGGACCAATCACACTGGGTAAGATATCTCCTTAGTCTAGTGAGGCCACCAGGTAGAAGACAACATTGGATAAAACTGCAAAGTTGGGGTAGTTGCCGCTGACATGACGAGGTGAAGAGGATTGGGGAGTGATCGCTTAGTGAGTCTGGGAGTACATTTATGTTTGCGATTCTATTGGGTCGATTGGTGAGTAGGAGGTCAATTAGGGTGCTGGAATCATTTCTGGGATTAACCCTGGTTGGCTGGTTAACTAGTTGGGTTAGGTCTAGTGCTGAGAGGGTGTCTTTTTTAGCGGCGGTCGAGCTAGATAACCAATTCACATTAAAATCCCCGACGATAATGTGCTCAGTTTTGGGTGGGAAGCTGAAGATAAAGTCTGCTAGGGATTGACAAGCTGAGGCTTGGTTTTGAGGTGGGATGTACACCACTGTAATGGTTACAGAGGCTCAGGTAGCATCTGGTGTGAGCTTTAGTGTCAGAGCCTGTGCCCTGTGGGTCAGTGAGGGAGTTGGTAGGCTTTGGCTTAGCAGAGAGTATCAGATTTAAAAGGCACCCCCCCATTTGCCAGATCTATCGGCTCTATACGTGGTGAGGCCAGGGAGTGCGACAGAGGAGTCTGGGACCTTCTTTGACAGCCAGGTCTCAGTGAGGGCTAGCACATCTGGTTGATGTAGCTGAACCCAGCATTGTAGCTGTGCTAGTTTTTTGGGTAAGCTGCAGATATTCATTGCAGCTATACTTAGCCCATTGCATGGGGCGCCAGGACTGACTGAGATGGGGCCTGGGTTAGGGTGAATACTGCCTGACATAAGGAGTAGGAGTGTGAAGATTCTGAGGATGGCCAGTATTCTCTGTTTGCTGATGTTGGCATGTTGCTTTTTAGCTGAGATACCACCTGTGCAGGGGATGGCCAGTGAGACGAGGGTAGGGTAGGAGAGGAATGCAATGGGACATGGGAGGTGGTATTGCGAACAGAATGGTGGGCGATGAAACAGAGGGGGTGCAGTGGAGTTACCATGACAAGGAGGGTGAGTAGAAGCCATTGTTGCATCGCAGAGGTGCCATAGGGGTAGGTCACGGGCGAGGGACTGGGGTATCCCTGGAGGAGGAAAACAGAAGCGAGGAGTAAGGTAAGCATTTTAGTGCTGGTGTGCTGTTATTAGGGGAGATGCCAGGAGTTGAAAGGCATAGGGGAATTGTCGGTGTGGTACAGGGGAGAGGCTATTAGGAGAGCGTAGGAAGGAGAGAAAGAAGTAACAGAGACCAAAGGACTTAGTATACAAATGTAAAGTAAGAAGAATCATCGTTTGGTATTGTAATACAATGCTGCATCAAGTGGTGAGTTGTTATAGGCTGCTAATGGTAAAGTGGGCTGATTGGTTCTGGATGAGCCTCTTCCCTGTTGGCTCTTGGTCTTTTCCAGCCCTATATAAGGGCGTGATGACCAAGGGTGGTTGTGGGGTCGGTGGGGAGCCTTGCGCCACAGTCCTGTGGCTTACTGTGCCCATGCTCTGGTTCCCATACCTGCTGAATGTCTCGGGGTGGGGGAGGTGTCTGCCTCTGGCCCTTGCGACCTCCATACCGGACCCTTGGGATCCTGTTTTGTGGGCAGTGGGCTGCTGAATGTCTTGGGGTGGGGAGGGTGTCTACTGTGGCCCTCCCGACCTCTGCAGACCCTCGCTGGGATCCTGTTTCGTGGGCAGTGGGCTGCTGAATGTCTCGGGGTTGGGGGAGAGCATCTGCTCTAGCCGTCACAACCTCCGCGGACCCTCGCTGGGATCCTGTTTTGTGGACAGTGGGCTGCCGAATGTCTCGGGGGTGGGAGGGTGTCTGCTCTGGCCCTCGTGACCTCCACAGACCCTCACTGGGATCCTGTTTTGTGGGCAGTGGGCTGCTGAATGTCTTGGGGTGGGGGAGGGCATCTGCTCTGGCCCTCGTAACCTCTACGGACCCTCGCTGGGATCCTGTTTTGTGGGCAGTGGGGAATATGGAGCACAGGTCTGGTCCCCATATAAGAAAGGAGAGGTACAGATGATCGAGAGGGTACAGAAATGGGCCACTAAAGCTATTAAAGGATTGAAAGATATGTCTTATCAGGAAAGACTTCAAGAGCTGGATATGTACACATTGGAATTCAGAAGACATAGGAGAGATATGTGTTTAACATGCAGGGCTTGGGAAAACTACAATCTGTGGGAGCTCCTGAGATTGCAAACCAAAGATAAGTATCATGAGACTAGATTACACCCCCTACAGTTGGATAGTGACAACTGCAGATCTCAAAATAGAGCTAGATGGTTCAGTCAGAGAATTGTTCCAGTTTGGAATGCACTTCCAATAGAAGTGGTAGGGAGTAGTTCAGTGCACCTATTTAAGGTAAATCTAGACAGACACTGGAGACAGGATATACACTAGTCAAAATATAGTACTTTTTTAGTCGAATAAAATATAAACATGCGAGCTCCATGGACGAAAGTCTTTATTATTATGCTCAGTTATGCCTGTGATACCTATGATATGAAATTGTCCTGGAGATTAATACAAATCGCACTGCTCCAGAACTGCCTGACTAGACATTAAAGAGGGAGTCAGGCCAAAATTTCTGGCATTAATACATTTTTTTGTCTTATTTATCTTTGCTTCCCCAAGCCCTCAGCCAGCCACTCCTTTGGGCAGCTTAAGCTCACCACTGCTAAGTTCCTTTGCCATCCTCCACCCCCCTGTGCTGGGTGCTGTGACCCGGGTAACACGATGCATCTCTTCACTGGGAGGGCCCCTCCCCCATGGGGGGACAACTGGGAGAGAAGAGTCACCCGTAGGCATTCTGCGTATCCTGGGCATGGCAAGGGTCGGTATGGACACCTCCGGGATTTGTGTGCCTGTTCAAAAAGCTAGTTTCAATGAAGACCTACTGTTGATGTCATAACCAGAACTTGCAGCCTAGTTCTTCATGCAAGCTACCTTATAGGACTTATTTCTGCTACGTTACATAAAACTGCAGTTGCAGTAAACATCTGAAAAAGGAAAGCTGACACTGGGTGGGTCAGCGCATGCACTTCCATGATGTGCAGATGCAGAGTACAGTACTTCAGAATGTGATGGGGTTGGCATTTAGTGGCAAACATGTCTTTAGAATGACACAGTTCTGTGCAAATTTTAGAATACTGCAGGTATGAGATTTTGAAAGGCCACCAGGTTGCAATTGTGGAATGTAGCAATAACACAGTTTCAGACAGTAGCTGGAACACACAATTATGAAATGTGGCAGGGACACTAAAATTCATAATGTGGTGGTGTCGAGGGTAGGACACAGAGAGTGGTCTCTGGAATGTATTCCTCTGATCCTCTCCTCCATCCTGCGGGGTGCCGCAGGACTTCATTTTATCGCCCATGTTATTTGCGGTGTATATGCTGCCATTAGGGGTCATTATTAGGCAGTACAGGCTGAGTTTTCACTGCTATGCAAACAATACTCAGCTGCACATGTCCTTTGTGCCCAAGCAGGGGGATGTGCTTTCGGTGTTTAACAACTGCCTGTCTGAGATCCAAGACAGGATGAGTTCTAGTTGGCTGAGGTTGAACCCTAAGACTGAGGTGCTGGTGGTAAACCCTGCTCATCGGAGGGTGGGTGTGCTGGCAGGACAATCCTCTGGCCTTTGGCTCAGGGGTGTCCAGCTAACCACCTCAGACCGAGTGCAGAACCTGGGTGTTATTTTTGATGATGGTCTGACCTTGAAATCACAGGTGTCAGCCTTTGTCAAAACCTCTTTTTACACCTGAGGTATATTGCCCGGGTGAAACACTTGGTTCCTTGTGATGATCTACCTATGTTGGTCCACGCCTTCATGACCACTCGCCTTGACTACTGCAATCCCTGTACCTAGGGCTCCTAGGGATTGACGTGCATCACCTGCAGCTAGTGCAGAATGTGGCTTGTAGGCTATTGACTGATGCATCTAGGACCAGTCATATAACGCCTGTGCTCTGCAGACTGCATTGGCAGCCAGTGTGATGGTGTATCACCTTCAAGGTCGGTTTGCTGACCTATAAAGTCCTACATGACCAGGGACCTCGCTACCTGCAAGATCTTCTTTCTCTCTACTGCCCCTCCCGACTGCTTCGATCCACCGGTGAGGGATTGCTACAGATTCCCAGGGTGCGAATGCAAACATTTGGGGCCCGTTCTTTTGCTTATATGTCCCTGACCCTGTAGAATTCTCTACCTCGTTGGATAAGGGACTGCCTGACCATCCAAAGTTTTAATAAAGAACTAAAAACATACCTTTTCAGCCTGGTATTTATGAATCAAGATTAAAGATAGTGTCACCAAAAGTTATGAATTAGACTAAGATGATCACTGTTTTACATTTATTTTAATTTTAGTCTTTGGAAACCAGGTAAGGCCCACTAGGCACAAGTGCCTGTTTTTAGGGGTGACCTGGAAGCACTGGGGAGGTTAAGTGACTTGCTCAGTGTCAACAGTATGCAAGTGGGTGTTGTGAAAATCAAACCTAGGTCTGCTGGATGTACCAAGCTCATTCACAGTTCATTACTTTAACCTCTAGGCTAATGTGGTGGTAGTGCACAATTTCAGAATGGGGCAGTGGCACACGATTTTGGAATGTGGTAGTGACACACATTTCAGAATGTGGTGATGATGCACAATTTAGAAATGTGGCAGTGATGTACAATTTCCAAACGTGGCAATGACACAGCTTCACAATGTGGTGGTGAAAGCACAATTTTTGGAATGTGGCAGTGATGCACAGTTTTCAGAATGTGGCAGTGATGCATGGTTTTGGAATGTGGCAGTAACGCAGTTTGGGGATGTGGCAGTGATACACAATTTTGGAATGTGGCGGTGATGCACAATTTTGGAATGCAGCAGTGACGCAGGGTTTTGGAATGTGGTGTCGATGCACAATTTCAGAATGTGGCAGTGATACATAATTTCAGAATGTGGCGGTGGCACACAGTTTTGGAATATGGCAGTGACACACAATAATGGAATGTGGCAGTGAAGCACAATTTCAGAGTGTGGCAGTGACGCACAATTTTGGAATGTGGCAGTGACACAGTTTCGGGATCTGGCACCCCCCGGACCTGATGGCCATCATGGCAGAGGCTGACCTGGACATTTTCACTATTTCTGAGTCCTGGTTCGATGAGAACCAGGATTGGGATGTATCCATATCAAGCTATCCTCTGTTCAGGAAGGACGGATAGGTAAAAGAAAGGGGAGAAGTAGCTCTTTACGTGAGGGATAGCATAAAAGCAACTGAAATACGGGGAATACAGAGAGGGGCAGAGGCACTGTGGGTCACCTAGAGACAGGAAATGGAGCCGCTAGTCACACTGGCATGATCTACAGACCTTCAGCACAAGGCGAGGAGATGGACAAGGTTCTGGTGGAAGTCATACAAAAGATGGCAACTAGGGAGAGGTGTTGTTAGTGGGGTGCTTTAGTTTGCCAGGATATAGGACTTCTGGTTCCGCCATGACCCGATTAGCAGCCTGAATTGAGAGTTCCTGACCCTCCCGGGGAATGAAAGTTTATTCTTTCTTCTAAACTCACTTAACATTGAACACAATGGCATCAAAAACTAAGGATGAACCCAGATACACCCGTTCACAGGCAGAAAAACTTAAACTGAATGAGGATGGGTCTAGACACCGTCTCCTTAGCTAGAAGCCCCCCTCTCCAGCTAGCACCAGAGGGCCTTTGGAAGACACTGATGAGGAGGAATGCCTAACCAGAAATCTGTTTAAAATGCTTCTACAAGAGATCAAGAAGTCCATAATGGAAAATCGGGCTGATTTTGAAAAGGTACATGCCTGATTTAATCAGTTGTAGCAACGGATCACTAAAAATGAATCCCACACAGCAACTCTTGAGGATGGGGCCTCTCACATGCACACAGCCTTGGACACTCTGCTGGCCCTTTCAGAGTCCCTGCAGAATAATTGTGTGGACTTGGAGGCCAGGTCCCGAAAAGAGAATCTGAGAGCGCCGGGGCTCCCAGAGGGTGCAGAATTTGGGAACATGTGTGACTTTAAGCAGGATTTGAGAGATGTTCTGGAACTACCTCCTTCCTTCTCCATCCAGATTGAGCATGCCCATAGAGCTCTGCTTCCCTGGCCCCAGGACCCTGCAGGGAGACCTCAGTCTATTGTAATGAAAGTAGCCAGCTACGAGCAAAGAAGTACTATTGAGGAGAGCATGGCAAAAGGGAGACATACGACAATGGTGCACGCCTGTTTTTTGTTTTTTTACCATGATCAACCCCCCAAGATACAGAGATAGACTTAAATACCTGGACATCATGAAAGTACTCCAATCCAAAAGATAACATTTCAGACCCGTATCCAGCCAGGATTTGTATTTTCTGGGAGGAGGGCCCTCGGCTCTACCAAGCAGTGGAGGTGGCAACAGAGGCCTTAAAACAGAGCGATATCCCTCTGGAGCAGTGACCGCAGACTCAAAGACAGCAACATGCAATGGGAACGTCTGAGGATTGGTAACTGGTTTCCAGTAGGAATACTAAGATGGCCAGACGTGCTTCCACCCCGTGGTCTCTAGCAGATATTAGAGCGCTACTGAAGAAGATGCAACCTGAGCCAACCTGTCGGTGCAGCGGTTGGATTTCCGCTTGCGATGCTAGTGACCTGGGTTTGGGAACAGACCCGGGTCATCGGAGGACTGGCCGGGGGGGAGAAGGATGGAACATCCCTGGGACTGCTCTCCTTCTCTGGAGAGAGGGCTAGGTGCACGTCCGGTGCTTGACGGACCCATAGTAGAGGCCAGGGGTACAGCAGTGACCAGTGTCTGAGTGTGCAAGGAGACGGGGTGGATGCTGAATGTCATTGCATGTCCCTGCCTCCAGAAAAAGCCATCAAAAATCATGCCAGTCACTCTAAATGACACTGGCCCAACTCCTGGCCTCGATGGCTCTCTGCCACACCACCCGCCCTCTCAGTTATGGCTCCTTGGACACCACAATAGGCCCTGAATCCCACCCTGGAGGGTAAGCCAGGGAGGCAATGTCGGGTCCCCCGACACCTTTCCCATCGGAGATGGGCAGGTAGGTGGTGCTGGGGGCAAGCCAGGGAGTATCGGTGGGGTGGTGGCGGTCATTGGCGAGCGAGGCAGGAGTGTGGAGTGGGTCTGATAAGCTGAGTGACAGGGGTACAAAAAGCATACTAAAAAAAAGAAAAAATAAGAAGATGCAACCCAATGCACGGAACAGCGGTGCCTCTTCAGCTACGACCTGAGACTGGTCAGAGTTTGTGGTGGAGTCTCTTTTTTGCATGTTTTCGATTTGCAAGGAGCAGCATGTTCAGTGAGGGGTCTGAACATTGACAGGTACTGACTTATTTATTGTCCCCCACCGGTGTTGGTATTCTTAATGGTAGCCCAGGGAGGGCAGGAGTCTTATCTAGTTGCTTCTATTCCAAACCATGATATGCCCGCATCTTCAGAATGTATCTCTTTTATCAGACTGTTCTAAATAGTGCCCGTGGAGTCTGGAATTACTTTTAAGTACTGAATGAAGCCCAGGTGCTTCTTGAAGCAAGTGCAGAGAGGTACTCATGCACAAACTGACTGCTACAGATTTGGAGAGCTTCATGAAAGGGGCAGTTTGAGTAAATTCCAGACATTATCAGTACTTGAATATTTGTCTTGGTCTGTGGTGTACATGGTTTCTAATGATGTCTTTAATTTCTTTTTTCCACGCTGGGTAGGGATGATTGGACATAGGCAATACCCGTATTGGGGGGGGATTATATTATGTTATGTTATTTTATCTCATTCTTACTTTTTACGTCCAGTAGGGGTAGATGGTCGGCTGTGGAACTAAGATCTGGGGCTTTGATTAGGGGACACATACTGAGGTTGGACTCATGAGCTCCAGGTATTGGTTTGAAACCAGGGAGGAGTTCAGAAGGCTTTATTTAAAAGGGCACACATGTTCTGGCTGAGTGGAGGAATGTGTGCATTTTTCCTTTAGAAAATGTTCCATGGCCAGTCTGGGTTTCACATATAGATTAAACATAGTCTTGACGATAGCCTTTGCTCGGTGGTATGCACCCTCTACAAAAATATAAAATAAAAAATTTAAGTTTAAATATGATTTGAGTGGCATCCCGCCAGATAAGACGCATTCAGGGAAGGCTACTCAAATTGGAGACATGGAGTAGAGGAAGAGTTTGGTCTGGGGGAGGGGGGGAGTATTGGCTCTCGCATTGGATAACTGGAGACTTCTCGGTCAGAAGGTAATTTGTGTCTGACATGATCCATAATTTGATGTATTTCATGGAGACCCAAGAGGGGAGAGTAGCAGAATACGGTGGAGGATTGGAGGATGAAGGAGCAAAGCAGGCTGTGGTGAAAATCGTTAATTAGTTGCTTGTTTCTGTGGATACCCTGGTGTGGGATTTCCATGGAGAAAGCTGCTATAGCAGTGGCCCTCAGAACAGGGGATGAAGTAACCACTGCTACTTTGAGTGGGTGTTAGATCTGGAGGGGATCTGACCCTGCACTCAAAGTTAGGGGAGTTAATGGTAACTCCCCCCACCTTGGAAGGTTAAGGTTGCTTATTTTGATAGTTTTTTTCTGCCCAGTTGGCAGTTGTTTATCTTGTTGAAAATAAGTACAAATGGCAGCAGGTATATGAACAAAGTGGCATGGTGGAGCATCAGGCCCTGAGGGACTACATTATACCAGCTCTGGGAACAATTTGGGGAGGGTGGGGAGTTATTATTTTGTTAAGATAAATAGTCACGGGCTGAGGATTTTAACATATAACGTTAATTGTTTGACCAATCAAATAAAAAGAAAAAAGGAACTAACATTTAACCATCTTTCTCCTCCCCTCCACCTTTCCCCACCTCACTGCCTGTACCTATGTATATATTGTATTTTATTAATGTATAATTTGTTACTGCTACATGGCTGAGCACACTAGGCATTCGTAATTTATTCTGTTACCTAGCAATGGATTACTATGTACTGTATATAGACGATGGGCTTTTTGTTATTCACCTGTCCTCAACTGGCTCAGTAGCGTAGCAAATTCCCAGAGGGGCCTGGGTGCAAGGGTATGTTGTAGGGCCCCCCTGGTTTTGAATAGACATCAAGATGATGATTTGGGCCTCTCAAACCTCACTGGCCCGGGTGCGACTGCACCATTGTAGCTACGCCCCTGAACTGGCTGTCTCAATTGTTAGTCACTGTACTCACACATTTGCTCCTATCAACTTTTTGATTAGTTGTCTTATCTCTCTGTATTGTGGAATGCCTCTATTCCCTGGGTTGCCCCTGAAAAAGGGACATATCTGTCCCAATGGGGCTACCCAGTCATCAAAATTCAAATAAATAAATAAAAAATAAATTTGAGAAACAGTCAAAAGCAACCTTTGTGATGTTGCAAGAAACAGACCTATCATATCTGGAGCATCAAAAGTTGAAACAGTATGGATTTGAGGAGGTTTATGCCTCTTCCTATAGGGGGGTAGAGGGGCTCAGCCATTTTGCTTCTGAAAGGGGTCCCTTTGGTTTCATAGGTGAATACTGAGCTAGTAGCCTTTCGTCCATAGTGCTCGCTAGGTAGATGGCCATTTGCCCAGTTTATGTAACTTGTCCAGATTTTGTTTGAAACTGGCCATTCATGGACTGCTCACCGCCTCCTCGGGTAGTCCATTCCATCTGGCAACTATGTGCTGGTTGTACCACCTTTTCCTTTTCCATGTTTTACTGTTTCCCCCCCTCAACTGCAACGCATGGGCCCTTGTGTTGCAGGCTTGCTCACTGAATATCAAACCCAATCGTATTCTTAAATCAACATCTTTCAATGCTCAGTATAATAGACACAGATCTCCTCTACATCTTCTGTACTCTAATAAAAATAGATTAAGATCTTGCAGTCTTTGACCATAGTCTTTTGTTCGCCATTCCCTTTATAGAGTGTGTAGCTCTTTTTTGGACCCTTTCAAGTTTTAGAATATTTTGTTGTTGGTATGGAAACCACAGTTGAGCACCGTACTCCATAATAGGCCTCACCAGTGAGCTATACAGGGGAACTATGACTTCCCTGCTTCTACTTGCTATATGTCGATGAATACAGCTGAGTACCCCATTAGCTTTCCCAACAACAGTACCACAATGTTCATTAAATATGAGGTCATCTGTGATTATTATACCCTGGTCCTTTTCCTCAGTTACTTTATTTAGGGGAATGTTACCTAAGTTGTAAATCCGTGATGTGTTTGTTATTCCAAAGTGCATTACTGTGCACTTCTCGGGATTAAGAGGGAGATCATATACACTACACCATTCATATATATAATCCAAAGACTTCTGCAGAGCTATATGGTCATCCTTGCTTTTGATTTCCAGTCCCAACCTGCAGTCATCAGCAAACTTAGTGATCCATACCTTTTTGTTGGTAATTTGTAAGATGCAACATAGATATTAAATAAACAAGGCCCCAACACGAATCCCTGAGGCACCCCACTAGTCACCGTGGACCAATCTGATACAGCCTCTTTGATGTTAACTCTCTGTTTTCTATTGTGGAGCCAGGAGCCAATCCAGGCTATAATAGTATCATGACTGCCCATCTTATGTAATGATTGTATTAACTTGTCATGTGGAACTTTATCGAAAGCCTTGGTAAAATCCAAGAACACAGCATCCACTGAAATTCCTGAATCTAGGTTCTTGCTTACTTTGTTATAAAATTCTAGGGCATTTGTCTGGCAAGATCTCCCTTTGGTAAACCCGTATTGGGTGGTGTCTCTGCATTGTTCAGAGTCTGTGTAGTCAGTTAGATAATTCTTAATAACTCCCTCCAATAATTTACACATACCATTAGTGAGGCTTACGGGTCTATAATTTGCTGGATTTTTTTTTGTCTCCCATCTTGTACAATGGTATCACAGTTTTTGTTTTTTTTCCCAGTTGTTTAACCAGGAGTAGCACACTAAACTGAAAGCTTTTTCACAGGAGCGACCTGTGAGCACAGGGAAGTTAAGTGACTTGCTCAGGGTCACACAGTATGCAAGTGGAATCTGCCTCCCTTCAGGATCTAGGTACCACCCCTCCGTCCAAAGACTATTGAAACAGATCACATAATGGTGGGGCTAGTTCATCTGCCAATTCTTTCAACATTCTAAGATGTAATCCCTCTGGTCCTGGTGATTTGTTTGGGTCTAGCCTATTTAGTCTACCTCTGATATCTTTCACTAATATATGTATAGGACTTTTTGTAGCACAAGAAACTTTGTTGGACAAAGAGGGTACGTATGTTCTCCTTTAAAGGACAGCTAGACGGTCAACCTTTAACGCTGGCCTCTGTCTATGCCCCACCAGGTTCTGCATATACTTTTTATAGGAACTTACTAGTAAAAATAGTGGAAGTGGCTGAAGGGTTGTTGGTGATAGGAGGTGACTAGAATATAACATTAGATCCACATAAGGACAGTACCTCCAGAATCCCAGAACGGGAGCATGGAGTGGCAAAACATCTGAAAGCATTATTGGATAAATTAGGTTTTTGTGATGCTTGGCACCATGTAGAAGGTCCGTCACAGGGATATACTTTTTATTCACATGCACGTAGAATATGTTCTAGAATGGATCTATTTTTGGTGGGCCAGGAACATCTAGCTAGACTCACTAAGTGCATGATAGGTACCATGGCACTATCTGACCATGCACCTGTCACAATGGAATTTTCCCTCAATCCCCAACAGAAACAGCTCTTTTGGAGGCTGAATCTTTCTCTCCTCCAGGACAAAGAAGTCCAAGGACAAATTCCCCAGCTAACAGAGCAAGCTATCCAAGATAATGATTCCCCTGAAGTGGAAGCAGGGGTGTTATGGGATACGAATAAAACTGTGATCAGAGGTAAACTTATAGCTATAAGCAGTGCATGGAAAAAACAAAGAAGCCAAAGGCAAAGAGAGTTGGAGGATAAGATAATTCATTTAGAAACAGCACAACAAAAATTAGATAAAGGCAGAAGGAACTGAAGGCCCTTAAAAAAGAATTGAATGGGCTCCTGGATTGGAAAGTTAAGCAACAGCTAAAATTTCTTAAGCAAAAGTACTATGAGGGGGGCCCTAGAGCCATGAAATTGTTGGCCTGTTGCCTTCGAGTGCAGAGAGCCAGGGACCATATAGTAGTAATTATGCACTCGAGCACAAAACAACAGCAGCAAACAGGTGGCGCCATTGTACAAGCCTTTAGGGAGTATTACCAACAGCTGCATAGTGCTAAGCCAGGAGCATCAGTAGAACAGATTGCAGCATTTCTAGGTCCCATTAAATTGCTCCAACTTTCCACTGAATGGAATCAGTTTTGGGTCGCTCATTTACAACACAGGAAATAGAACAAGTTATAGGATGTAGCAAAATGGGAAAATGTCCAGGAACAGGCGGATTACTGTCCATATTTTATAAGAAATTCAAAGGCACAATTGTCCCCATTTTGCAAAGGGTATATAATGAAATTCTGCTGGAGAAGGGACGCCCACCACCTTCTTGGGAATATTCCATAGTGTCGGTCCTCCCAAAGCCCTGCAGGGACCCCATGTTATGCGCATCATACCACCCTGTTTCCATCTTAAATATAGATTCTAAACTTTTTACAGCCATCTTGGCTAAGTGTTTGGCACCATTGATTCCCTTATTAGTCAGTCCGGATCAAATGGGCATTATTGCAGGGCGTCAAGCAGCAGACAGTGTGCGTCATACATTAAATATAATTGACCACCTAAATACTACTATGGCACCAGCTTTAATCCTAAGCTTAGACATGGAAAAGGCTTTTGATCAGGTTGATTGGAAGTTCTTATATGGGGTCCTTGCTGGGTTTGGCTTTACACCTACATTTGTGGAAATTATCCAACGGTTATAGGCCCACCCTCAGGCATACGTTTGGGCAAATGGACAGATTTCATCTAATTTTGAACTGGAGAGGGAGACCTGTCAGGGGTGCCCCTTGTCCCATCTTCTTTTTGCCCTCTACATTGAGCCATTGGCACAATGGGTTCATCAAGATCCGGGCCTGAGGGGGGTGGAGGTGGGGCGATGTCAGCACAAAATAGCCCTATAAGCTGCTGATGTTCTTTTTTATATGACTACCCCTGATGAGTCCCTAACCCATTTGATGGAAATTGTGCAGAAATATTCTAAATGATCAGGCTGTTCATTAAACGCTACAAAAACAGAGACACTACAATTTAATTTTACTCCATCACAGTCTTTACAGAACACCCACTCAATGAAATGGTCCTTGTCGGCCTTAAAATATTTAGGCACCACCCTTAGAAATACAGGTCACTTCTTATTTCAAGATAATTACATCCCACTTAGCATACAGTTAAATGCCGACATAGGGAAATGGTCCCTGCTCCCTCTACCCATGAATGCACGAATACAGGCGGTCAAGATGAATTTGTTACCGTGTTTCCTGTTTGTCTTCCGGAATATTGCTGTGGAACTCCCCCGTCAGTGGATAGCTGGCATGCAAAGGACAATAAACAGATTAATCTGGGCTGATAAAAGACCTAGGGTACGAAAAGCCCTTATGGGGCCAGGAAGCCCTGTGGGGAGGCAGACCCTGGCCTGGTGCAAACTGGCTGGCTACCCAGATTAAGTAGGCCCTCATGCTGAGGACACCCTACTTAGAAGCCCATTGGCGTGCAATGGAAGAGTTGCAAGTAGGAGTTCTGTCCCTATCTGATTTCATGTTTACTCGGTCCAGATCTAGACCAGCAGTAGGCAGTTGGTTTTAAGGGATGAAGGTCACTTTGGCGGCATGGGACATATTTTTAAAGTTCCCCTTGATTGGAAGGAATATCTGGAAGTATCAGAGTTTCTGGAAAAATGATAACTTCCCCCTGGGCCTTCTAGATTCATGGTATGAAAGACAATTCAGGGCAGGACTGAAATAACCAGCACAGTTAATGCGTGAGGACTGTATATTTACATTTGAAGAATGTCAGCAGGAATTTGGGTGGGGATCGACGGAGAGGTTTCATTACCTTCAAATCTTTAATTGCATACAAACACAACTTAAAAGATACTTATTAGATCCTTCCTACCCTGTGTGGATACCAACTGTCAGGGACTTGTTATCTTTAGTTACCCCTGGGGGAGGGGGGTGATTTCTCGAATTTACCAGGCTCTCTAGGGTCATAGAGTAACTACTGTCCAATATTTAGACACGAAGTAGGAGGAAGAGGCAGCCTGCCAATTGAGCCCCAGAGACTGGCAACACATTTGGAATGTGGCCTTTAAAACCACATTGGCACCAAGATGGCAAGAGTTTGCTTGGAAAGTGAGAGTATGGTGTTTTTTTAATGCCAAATTTAAAGGTGAAGTGGGATGGCACCCGTGGTGCTGGGTGTTGGAGACAATGTGGAGAACCTAAAGCCACACATACTCACATTTTTTAAGTTTGTTCAAAACTGGGAAAGTTCTTCACACAAGTAACAAAAACATTAGAATCCATATTTCAAATAGATGAACCACTTCAATCATGTCATACTAGAGTTGCCTCCTGCCTTGGTTAGAGGAGTGGGGGCTCTATATTTATGTTACATTTGTGTGGCTGTGGTTGGTAAGGCAGTCACACCTAAATGGCTTCAGGAGGAATCCCCTACCTTTGCAGAGTGGGTGATGCTAGTGAGGGAAATTCAAGAAATGGAGAGGCTAACATATCTCACACAAGATAAAATGTCAGCATTTATGGAGAGATGAACTAGATGAATAATAAATGATGATTTGTAGAGGTAATAATAGGTAGAGACATTGATCTAATGGAGTTCAGAAGGGAATCAACAGGCTGATTGGTCAGATGACCACGGTAGATTTCCCCCACTGGGGGGGGACTAGAATAGTGATAACTGTGATTATATAATGGCAAGAAAAAATCAAGGACTCTGTTTGGCTGTTAAGCCCTAGACACAGTGATGTTATTACATGATGACATCACTGTATCGAGGGCAAGCAGTGAAAGGACCGCATGACCAAACCGGAATTACTGCCCTGTCACCCCTGCTACCTGCTTTTAAAGCTTCAAAAATCAGGAACGAAATGCGCCATGCTGTACCCCCCCCCACCACCACCACCACACACACGTGCACAGCCGTCTCCACTATTTAAAAACCACACTAAATTGCATTTTTGTTTGTTTATTTTTCTTTAATACCAGCACTGCAGCTTTTGAAAAGCGATCAAGGGAGTGGTTCTTTAAAGAGACAGCGTGTGGCTGTCCGTTTCCGCCCGACATCATCCTCGCTCCTCAAAAGCCAGGTTTTATTTTAATTCACACTATGGCACTGTGCACATAAAAAGAATGCTTAACACTCACCAGTGGAAGGTATTTGTAGAAAAAAAGTCATGACAGCAAATAGCTTTTCCATCTCCTCCCTGCTACCGTCATGTCAGCGTGTGCACACTTGGTGACCACAGTCACGGAGCGGCTCGACAACCACAAACACAAAGATAATTTAACTTAAATACCCCCAAAAAAATAAGAAACAGAAAAAACATTACGCAGCCTGCTTTACGGAGCCAGCAAGAGGCCGGTGGGGGGGTCACACCAAAGGTCAGACAAGGCATCGCCGGCCCGATGGCACTGAGGGTTGAGGCGCTGGACACCATACCTCACACCATGCCGGTGACTTGGGTTCGGGAGTGGACTTGGGTTGCTGGTGGGTCGACCAGGGGAAGATAGGCTTGAGCGTCCCACGATAGCTCGCCTTTTCCGGGGAGGGAGGAGGCCAGTGGCCATTCACTTGCCTGACTCTGAGCGGAGGCTCGGAGTACTGCAAGCCCCAATTGTAGGGGATGGGTGGCCACTGCACAGCATGGACGTCAGCGCCTAGCATCATGACATCGGGGTCGCATGATGTAGGGGAGGGAGAAAAGAGGGAAAAACACCTGCCAGCTCCGGGAAGACGGGCTTCCCTGAGCATGCTTCCAACGTGCCCCGCTCACTGGGCTACTTTCTCGGCCCAACGAAATGAAAGATTTTGGGGTGAAGGGACCCCACCTCATCCCCGCTCAGGGGAGGAGGAACTGAAGCTCTGTGGGGGATTGAGAGGTAGGTCTGTGTGAGCGAGAGGCAGGAGGATGACTCCCTGGATGCCCTGAAGGGTCAGTGCCGGCAGGCAGTAGGAGGTAAAAGAGAATTATCAAAAAAAAAAGATCAGACAAGGCAAGATGCAGCGCAAAAACATAATAATTTAGACTGTAGCTCCACCTAGTGCTAGAAAGTATTCTGGTCTTTTTTTTTTAATCATGTACTTCCACACACAAAAATCAACTTTAAAATGCATAAAAATGATTTTATTTTATTTATTTTTTTATTAACAAACGCGCCATTGTATAATAGCAATAAGACACTCCAGGGTGTGTGTTATTGTGTAATAGTGTCACTCCTAGGGTGATGGAAGCACTTGGCTTTGCCTCATGCTTCAACCCACCCCAGAAATGATGTTATTACACAATAACACACACCCTGCCGTGCCTTATTCCTTAATTAAGACTTAGCCCCTCAGCTCTTTGCCCAGTCCTGGTGCCACCTGCATTGCCACTGAATATATAGATTTTTGAATGAGTTTTAAATGAAATGTTAAGCTACCTTGGTTGAGTATTTGTGTGTTAACCGACCAGTTTAATTTTTTCTCTTTTTTGTAAAATTGTTTGTAATATATTTTCATTTGAAACAAGAGAGCAATTGACAGGCATACACTACATACCACTGGAGACTACTCTTTAAGTGGACTTCGATGGGACTTTGGTTTTACTTTATTATGAAATAAGTATTTAGATAGAATTAAGGTCTCATAATTTTTCTCGTTTCATGCTAGTTTTAGTAGTCCAAATGGTAACTTTGGAATGTATATTATTGATAAAATGTCAGTGTTTGCACTGTACTATCAATATATGAAATAAAATACAGAAAGTATAAAAACAAATCTGCCAGGATATAGATTGGAGCATTCCAGTTGCAGCTTCAGATAGGAACAGGGACATTCTGGATTCCCTGCAGGGGATGTTCCTCAGGCAACTAGGAAGAGAGCCCACTTGTGAGGGAGCAGTGTTGGACCTTGTACTCACTAATTGGGACAGTGTAGCAGATGTCATGGTGGGTGGCCACCTGGGGACCAGTGATCACTGTACAGTGTGGTTCAATATATATACTGTGGCAGATTTGACCCATACAAAGATGAGGGTCCTGGACTTCAGGAGGGCCAACTTTACAAAGATGGGGGAGTGCCTCAGCGATGCTCTGGCAAGGGGAAAGACTTGGGTCAAGTGGAGGAACTGTGAATAAAATTAAAAGGAGCCATGGTGCCAGCCCGGTGGCGCTGAGGGTTGAGGCGCTGGACACCACACCTCGCTCCACACTGGCAACCTGGGTCCGGGAGCAGACTTAGGTCATTGGGGGTCAGCGGGGTGGAGAGGGATAGAGCTTCCGACTGACTGCTCTCCCTCTCTGGGGTGGGCGGATTCCAGTTGTCAGTGCACTTTCGACCCCTGGCGGAGGCCAGGAGGTGGTGCACTGGCAACATGCATTGGGGGCTGAGTTGGGGGTTGGCGTCGGGAAGGAGCATGTGCGGACGCATGCAAGCTCCCTCCCTTGGCACCATTGCATGCCCTACTCGCAAAAAGGGGCAGAACAGGGAAAAATCATCTGGCGACCAGTCATGGCAGCTTGATGGCCATCCTACGGCGCACCTGGCTCTGGGGGACATCGCCGAATACTGGATCCTGATTAGGCAGAGATTGGGGAGTCTCTCCGCCACCCCAGTGGTAATCCGCAGGGGTAACAGTCGAGGGTCCCCAAGGGAGCTGGGATAGCACCAGATAGTGGCTGGAGACTAGGATGCGCCAGGAGCCAGGTAGGGGAAAAAAGGAATAGCAAAAAAAAAAAAGAGCCATGGTGAAGGCAACAAACAGCTGCATTAGGCAAGTTAGCAAATGCAAGAGGAAAACGAGACAGCTATGGTTCTCAAATGAAGTGGCTGGGAAGGTTAGGGCAAAAAAGTTAGCATTCAGGAGGTATGAGGAGACACAGAGGGAGAAGGATAGGGAAGTGTATCAAGAGAAGCAGAAGAATGCAGGGAACGCTGTCAGGAGTCCAAAGGCTGAAATGGAGGAGAAAACAGCTCAGGCTGTGAATAAAGGGGACAAGACATTTTTCAGGTATGTAAGCAAAAGGAGAAAGACTGGGGAGGGATTGTAAGGCTAAGGAGGGAAGGGGGGGAGTCTGTGGAGGGGGATCAGGAAAAAGCAGGCATCCTGAACAAATATTTTTGTTCAGTATTCACAGAGGAAGGGGAATGTGGGGGACCACAGTTTACTGACAGGATCATTGAAGAAAGGGACGTGGACACCACTCCTTTTACAGAGGAGAGAGTCCTGAAGGAACTCACAAATCTGAAAGTGGACAAGGCAGTGGGGCCAGATGGGGTACATCCAGGTATACTGAAAGAGCTTAGAGAAGTGTTTGCTGCTCCACTGTCAATCCCGTTCAGCCACTTACTGGAGACGGGACAGGTTCCGGAGGACTGGAGGAGGGCAGATGTAGTCCCACTCCAAAAAAGTGGTAGCAGGCAGGAGGCTGGCAACTGCAGGCCAGTCAGCCTGACTTCGGTGGTAGGGAAATTAATGGAATCCCTACTGAAGAAAAGGATTGTGGAATATCTAGAATCCAGTGGCTTAGAGGATCTGAGGCAGCATGGATTCCCTGGGGGGAGGTCATGTCAAACAAATCTGACTGATTTATTTGACTGGCTGACCAGGGTGGAGCGGTGGACATTGCCTACCTAGATTTCAGTAAGGCCTTCGACACTGTTCCACATAGGAGGCTCATAAACAAGCTACATAGCCTGGGAGTGGGTCCTAAGGTGGTTAACTGGGCAAGAAATTGGTTAGGGGTAGGCAGCAGAGGGGTAGTGGTCAACAGAGTTCACTGTGAGGAAGGAAGGGTGACCAGCAGGGTGCCTCAGGGATCAGTGGTGGGACCAGCCCTCTTATTTTTTTTTCTTGACTATTTGTATGCTCCACTTACCAGAGAACTCTCTTGGGCATCCACCGTGTTCCAGATCTCTACCTCTGGCCTGAAGCTTCCATTCTTTCCCCCGCATAGCCCCAATGCAACCTCCAGATCTGAGCGCCCTGGAGGAAGGGCTGCCCTAGCCGCCCAGGGCGCTCTATCTATAGTATAGATTGCTAAGACCATACGGACGGGCCACGGAGAGGAGGAAGCCTGTCGCTAGAGTGTGGTCCTGGCCCAAGGTGCTGTCACCTATCTCCAGGGTTGGGATTTTTCTTAGGTTTTCCCTTGGATCCCCTTGGAGTGCGGCCAACAAGGTAACACAGTGCCGCAACTCCGCCCCCCCCCCTCTACTCAGCATCCTATAGCCGGGCGCCCCACCGCCGCCAGAGGTTGCCCAGGAGCACTCCCTGAACCCTTCCCTGAAGCATGAACAGTCCCTCCAGACACTGATCTCGTCCCTCCTGCTGATCCTCGGGCGCACCCAGGCCAGTTCCTGAACCTGGGTCACCGCTTGGTGTGAGGTGTGGCTTCCAGCACCCTAACCCTCAGCACCACCGGGTTGCAGATGACACAAAGATCTGCAACAGGGTAGACACCCTGGTGGGGGTGGAAAAAATGAAGACGGATCTAGGAAAGGTTGAGGACTGGTCAGGAGCATGACAACTAAATTCCAATGCAAAGAAGTGTAAAATCATGCACTTGGGCACAGGAACCCAGGGGCAGAGTACAAGATGGGGGGGGAGTGTACTGGTGACCACTGAACAGGAAGGAGACCTGGGATAATCATAGCTGATGACCTACAGGTGGCCAGACAGTGTGACAAGGCAATGACAAGAGCCAGTGGGATGCTAGAGTGCATAGGGAGGGATATCACCAGGAGAAAGAAGGAGGCAGTGTTACTGCTGTACAAATCATTGGTGAGACCTCATCTAGAGTACTGTGTCCAGTTCTGGAGACTGCATCTCTGCAAGGACGTAGACAGAGTGAAGGCAGACCAGAGGAGCGCAACTGAAATGGAGCAGGGTCTGCACCAAAAGCCCTATGAGGAGAGACTAAAGGACCTCAATATGTATGTAAGCCCCCCTCCCCACATCTGGGAGTGTGATGGTAAAATGGCCAGGGGAGGGGGCACTGTGACTGGGTAATGTGGGTAGGGTAACAGAGACACACCACAAATCAGAGTACTTTAAAACACACTAGACTTGTGTGAATTTTATTGTCAAAAGTCTCAGAAATAAAATTCAAAATAAACAGAAATAAAAATAAACATCAAATTGGTCTTAACTCCTAACTCAAAATTAACAGAACTATAGCTCTCCTTGAGCTCCAGAACTACCCCACCTTGGTAGTTCTGCCATGGTGTAGAATACTTTTTAAACAGTAATTTCTACTATACTTTATGCTCTCTCAATACAACCTCTCAGGACAATCTCCTAGGCTGATCTGCTCTATCTGAGCCCTAGGGCTGTTTTTATACTGAGCCCACTACCATCATCCGGTCAGCTGATCCGCCCCTGTTCTAATACAGATTCATTTCTCAGCTAATACAGACATGTGGGGGATCAGCATGGCACCATTTACAAGTTTAAACATCCACAATACTGTTAGGTACCCATTTATTCTCATAAAGATGCATAAAAGATTGCTAGATGATGAGGCAAAACTCTGCCTGCTTTCTTGTGAGTGACAGTCAGGTCCCCATATAATAACCTCTGTTTAGGGCCGCTGGCTCCTAAGAACCCATTTTGACTGGAACCAGCACACAGGTAAGAACTACACCTTCTTGTATGCACAAATGATAAGGACAACTATAGAAAAGGAATATTATAGCTGATACCCTTGTTTCCTTCGGGGTTTTGTTCTAGCAAACAATAACAAAACACCCAAGACTTTTAAATACTTATTTTGGCGGTTCCGATGGCTGAAATGTCAAATCATCGGGAAAAACTTTCATTTGGGCCCTTTCTTTTAATAGGGTTTTCTAACCCTCAGATATACAACCTTTAGGCCCTGTCCACACTACGCCTCTGTAATGTTACAGAGGGCCCAAACCGTTGCCACAACGGTTTGCGTTTACACCTGTAACATTACAGACGGCGTTTGCGTAACCGTTGTTGAAACCACATATGAGGTGATTTCAACAACGGTTATGAAACTGGTTACACCTCGGTAACGTTACCAGCCATAGTGTGGACGTGTGGCACCAGTCCTCTAGCACAGCGCGAGCTGCATTGTGGGATTGGGTGCCGCTGTAATGGATGCTCAGCTCCCGCAATGTGGACCGGCGGTACCGGTCCCGTAATGGACACTGCCGCAGTGTGGATACACTGCACCGCTCCCCAGCCGTAACGGTTTGCATCCGTTACTGGGCCTGAGCGGTGTAGTGTGGCCGGGGCCAAAGTTTCTTTTACTAAACAAAACAGGAGGTTGTAGCTGCTGTATGAGAGTATTATGCCCTATTCCCCAGTCTTACTGCTTACTGCAATAAGCAGGCAACTCTATTCCCATTGTGTCAGGGAAAGTGATTCCACTTTCACTTTCCTGACACAGCTGCTCTCCACAGCACACTCGAATGTAGTAAACAGTCTCTTTTCTTGAATGCGAGCGGGTTTACTCACTCTTGGCACTTAGTGGCTACAGGAGAAAATAACTTTCCACTTTTATTTAAACTCTCCCATAGCGGCAATTTCATCCTGCAATCCCTGCAATTAAATAAATGAACAGACGTGCCAGAGGGCACCTTGGGGTCTCGTTTCTGGACTGGAATACCCATGCATGCAGATGCACTTTACTCCATAAGCCCTATAATTTAACTAAGGAGCAGGTTTCCAATACAAATGCTCCTCTGTAATGGGCAAGTGAGACTATTTTGATACAAGCATCAGACATTATGCTTGTCTTTTAAAATGGCACAGGTATGAGGCAAGGGAAGAAAATTTCACAGGGGGTGCAGAATAGGGTTAGAGATACTGTAGTGGGTGGCCTGTCTCCTACAGTAGAAATGTGAAACAGAAAAAGGCTACAAAAAGAAAGCCACTGCAGTAGACTTTTGAAGAGGGATAAGAAGTTAAGGTGCCTTCCTGGCCTGATAAGGAGGGGGGGGCTATTCTACCACAGGCACTATACAGCAATAAGAGTCCATATACCTGGTCGGCCTGGCTTACTAGACCTAATGAAACTGGGGTGCCCTTGGACTGCTGGGTGCAGAGCTGGAACACTGGAGAACTGGAGATGATGGTCTTCACCTGCCTGGCATTTCCATCTTCACCAGAGGCCTTTGTAGACAGTATTCACCAGGCAGGCTTCTCGACATCTTCCTCATTGGTCAGACAGCTCACCGGATACTTCGGCAGCTGCACTGGAACACACACTGGGATGCTGGCTGTGGAGGCAACTTCTTGTTAGCAGCAAATAGTCCGTTCAAACAAACTAAGCAAACACCAAACTGCAGGAACAAGAGGATCCCATTTAATGAACAGTTAATGAACAGCAGCAGTCACTCCTTGGAGCAGGAAAACAAGCCTTTGTGTGAAACAAATGAAGAAAACAAAGCAGGGTAAAAAAAACACTATGGTTCTCAAAAGAGGTGGCAGGGAAGGTTAAGGAGAAAAAGGCTGCATTCAAAAAGTATAAGGAATCACAGAAGGAGCATGACAGGGAACTGTATCAATTAAAGCAGAAAGAAGTGGGGAAGGCAGATAGAATAGCAAAGGCCCAAACCGAGGAAAAAATAGCCAACTCAGTTAAGAAGGGGGATAAAACCTTTTATAGGTACATTAGGGAGCATAGAAAGGTTAAGGGAGGAATAGTGAAGATTAATAAAGGAGAGGGGAGGTGGGCAGAGGGAGACAGTGAAAAGGCAGAGATACTGAATGAATACTTTGTTCAGTATTCACAAAAGAAGATGAAGAGGAGTTACCTAAACCAGACAGTAGAAGCACTCTGGGTAGGGGTTGACACCAGTCCATTTACAGAAGAAAGAGTCCTGAAAGAACTCCTAAAACTCAAGGTGGACAAAGCAGTGGGCCTGACAGGATTCACCCCAGAATCCTAAAAGAACTAAGGGAGGACCTAGTGACACCACTGACCACACTTTTAACAAATCATGGGAGGATGGGGGGTATCTGAGGACTGGAGGAGGGCAGATGTGATTCCCTTCACAAAAGTGGGAGCAAGGCAGAAGCAGGAAACTACAGACCTGTAAGTTTGACCTCAGCGGTAGGGAAAATGATGGAATCACTTCTGAAAGAAAGAATTGTTGAGTACCTAGAGACAGCGGGCACAGGACCCAGAGCAGCATGGATTTACAGCAGGAAGGTCATGTCAGACGAATCTAATTGATTTCTTTGACTGGGTGACCAAAGTAATAGACCAGGGAGGGGTTGTGGATATGGCCTACCTTGACTTTAGCAAGGCATTTGACACAGTCCACATACAAAGACTAATCAAGTTAGCCAGCCTGGGAGTGGGTTCCAGGGTGGTAGTCTGGGTAGTAAACTGGCTGCACAACAGGACACAGAAGGTAACAGTGAATGGAACACATTCAAGAAAGGGGTTACTAGTGGAGTACCTCAAAGCTCAGTACTGGTCCAGTCCCTTTAACATCTTTATAGGTGACATTGCAGAGGGTCTGAGGGAAAGGTATGCCTCTTTGCAGATGACACAAAGATCTGTAACAGAGTTGATACACAAGGGGGTAGAAAGGATGAGAAGGACTTGGCAAGGTTGAAGGAATGGTCGACATATGGCAACTTAGATTCAATGCAAAGAAGTGCAAGTAATGCACCTGGGAAACAAAACCCAGGAGAAGAGTACACAATAGCAGGGAGGTACTAACAACAACAAAAATGGAAAGGGACTTGGGGGTAGTCATATCAGATGACCTAAAGGTGGGTAAGCAATGCGAGAAGTCAGTAAGGAGAGCCAGGGGGATACTGGGATGCATAGGAAGGGGCATCACAAGTAGAAAAAGGGAAGTGGTTATCCCTCTGTACAGACAGTTGGTGAGACCCCATCGGGAATAGTGTGTGCAGTTTTGGAGACCCCATCTACGCAAGGACATTGACAGGATCGAAGCAGTCCAGAGGAGGGCAACTAAAATGGTGCAGGGTCTGCATCAGAAACCACATGAAGAGAGACTGAGAGAGCTTAATATGTATACCCTTGATGAACGGAGGGACAGGGGGGGCATGATAGAAACTTTTAAGTGCCTCAAGGGAATCAACAAAGTCCAGGAGGGTAGCATCTTTCAGAAAAAGAGATGTGTAAGAACAAGGGGGCACAATTTAAAAATAGAGAGGAACGGCTTCAGGGGTAATGTGAGGACATTTTTTTTTTCACAGAGAGAGTGGTGAATGCATGGAACTGCCTTCCTGGGGAGGTTGTTGGGTCTAAAACAGTGGGGGAATTCAAACATGCATGGGACAGACATAAGGCAATTGTGGGGGTTGCAGGAAGTAGGCTGTTGGTTAACTAAGATCTGCAGCTTATCCAATAAGAAGGGAAATGGGAAGACTGAGTGGGCCAAGTGGTCCTTATCTGCCGTCAAAGTCTATGTTTCTATGAAAACACACAGACAAAATTACTCTGGACCATAGGGTCACATTTTGAGCTTGGGTTCACTCTAGACCATGAAGGTCACATTGACTATAAAGTCCAGGTGGGTACCTGTTGCCTAGCTGTAAAATCATGAATTGCATTATAGTGCCTGAATAATAATGAGCACCAGTAGCGTGACCAAACAGTTTAGCGCTGCACAATTTTGGTGCCTCTTAAAAATATCAATCGGTGGCTAACAGATTGCGACCCCTCCACTGCATCAAACTTCCACAAAACGTACTCACCCTTAGAGTAGAGGAACTTGATATTCCATCAGATTTCACGTTTACCACTGCTGGAGTACCATTCCTGATATATGATAGTGGTAAAGAAAAGGACAAATTTTTGATGTTTGCCACTGATTCTAATCTAAAAATGCTGCAGGAATGTGCAGATTGGATGCTTAATGGAACCTTTAAGTCCTGCCCTTCGTTGTTTGGTCAGCTTTACACTGTTCATTGCATGAAGTCAGGACACGTAGTAACAGCACTTTATGTGCTTTCGAAAAACCACGGCCTATGCCAGGGTTTACTCACGGTTCCAGGAATTGTGCACCTCCTTGAATCCTAATACGGCTATTATGGACTTTGAAAAATCTGCCTGGTGAGCATTTAGTGCATCTTTCCCTAACACCGAAATTAGAGGATTTTTTTTCATTTTGCTCAAGCCGTATGGTGAAGGATACAAAAGTACCCGATGGTGCAGGAGAAATACTGCTCTGACTTTGACTTTGCTCTCCATTTGTGCATGCTTTTATCCTTGGCATTTGTCCCCATAGGCGATGTGCTTACTACCTTTGATGCCATACGTGAATGGGACTTTTTCACCACTAACGAAGACACTCTACTACCACTACTAGACTATTTTGAATCAACCTGGATAGGTACACCCAGGGGATGCTCAGGTAGAAGAAGGGCAGTGTTTCCACCTGAACAATGGAATTGTCACAGTGCCACCTCTAGGGGTCTAGCTCACACAAATAATGCTGTGGAAGGGTGGCATTGTGGCTTCAACAGTCGCCTTGGAGCCTGTCACCCCAGCAAATAGAAACTGATCCAATGCTTGAAAGAGGAGCAGCGGATGACAGAGCTGAAAATAGAACAGATGGTGTCTGGGGCAGGTAGCAGTGGTCGGAAAAGAAAATATAAAGATATGAATGAGCGAATTGTCTCCATTGTGGGTGAATGTGCAGAGAGGCGCAGATATGATTATCTAAGAGGGCTCGCCTACAATTTTCAGTTTCAGGTCTGAGACCCTATTTGGCATCCCCATGAATTACATTTTTTTGCGTTTTTATTTTTGAAGTTCAAATAAAGAAGTGCTAAGAAGTATTACTTGGTTGTGCAACCGTGCATGAAAGCCAATGCAGCAGTCAGACTACAAGCAGTGGATTCAATCACCACATATGATTGTTTTTTTCCGGTAGAAAAGTCGTTATTTTGACGTATGGGCACTTTCATCCAGCTGTAGGCAGCAGCAGCTTATGGCTGAATCAGGCCTTTAATCTTTTGCAGCAGCTCACTCTGTCATTTCACCTGCATGGCTTCAGGTCTGAACCCCATTCTTTCAGAGGGATGGCTGCCCAACCCACAGCCACCCTTGAAACAGGCTCAGCTTGGGGCACTGACCCCTATGCACGGCAGTCCTGAGATGAGGCCACTTGGGACCAGGGAAGGCTCTGAAAAACCTGGTTCACGATGCACCCCACCCCCAACTCTTTCTCTAGTGCCTGCATGCAGAACAACGTCTCCCTTGTCTCCATCAAGAACACAAATCCTCACAGGAGGTCACACTCAGCAACAGTCCTATGGGCCAAAGAAAACAGCCCACCTCCAGGCAGGAGGTCTCAGCCATTTCTCCCTTTCTTCCCTGGCACATCTCTCAGTAGGGCCCCAAGCAGGGGCTCCCAAAGGTAATGTCCCTCAATTTCCCGAGGCACACTACTGATAAAATTAAAAAACAAACAATGGCCTTTATGGCCGAGCAGGCAATCACCCCCACTCAGTCCGCTCTAACTCCTCCTCCTGATCTCCCTCAATGGTGCCAAATCAGCCCCTTATATCTTCTCACTAAAGGGTGCCAAAAACACCCGCCAACCCAGAGGTCCAATCCAGGACCAATTCAGACGGCACCAAAATACCGCTGCCTCTCAAAGACCTATGGGACACGTAGTCTCTCTAATAAAACTATTTACATTCTGCCCTTCGGGCACCAGCTGGTGCCAAACTACTATCTCAGTCCCCAAAAACGCTGCTCCGTTAAATATCCCCCTTGATGGCTGCGCATGCCCAGTAGGAGCGGACCACCAAAATTATTTATATTATTTCATTTTAAATGTAATATCTACATGTGGCCCTGAGTCCAGCCTGCTTCTCACCAGACCTGGAGCAGCCACTTCGGCAATTTATTTATTTTTTTCCTCTGCACGGTGGCCGCGTATGCACTCATGGGCGAAGCTTCCCAATTTATTTACAACTCGTGGTCCTGTTGCCATGGCAACCCTGTGGAACTGATACCACCCCGCAATATGCACCCATAGGCATGGAAACAACACCGCGGCTCCTGGCCCCACCGCTAAAGGTCAGGAACCACCACAGGGCAGCCGGAGCCATGAAGAGCCACCCATGAACTGACCGGGTCCGAATCTTCCCAGAGTCACTGTCCAGAAGGAGGGAGAAAACAGAGCAAGAGCTCCCAAAAAGGTAAGCCTGTTTAGGGGGGCTTACACGCACACTCTGGAGGAAAGGAGGGAGAGGGGCGGATATGATAGAGACTTTCAAATACATCACAGATAGAAATAAGGTACAAGAGAGTAGCAGGGTAGCATTTTTCAGAGAAAAAGATGTTCAAGAACAAGGGGTCATGCTATGAAGCTGGAGGGGGCTAGGCTCAGGGGAAATGTGAGAAAATACTTTTCCATAGGAAGGGTGGTGGAATCATGGAACAGCCTCCCAGAGGTGGTGGAACTCAAGAATGCATGGGATAGGAACAAGGGAACCTTAGTGGTCAGGAAAGGGAGGGTAAAAGCTGGAGATTAGTGGGGTCTGCAGTATTACGGTAGGTAGGGAAATGGGCAGACTAGTGGGCCAAGCCGTCCTTCTCTGCCATTAGATTCTGTTTTTCTATGCTTCTATTGAAACACAACTTTGGAACGTGGCTTGGATGTGCAATTTTGGAATGTGGCTGGGATCACAATGTCAGAATGTGGTAGGGATGAAATGTACAATTTTGAAATGTGGTAGGTGTGTACAGTTCCAAAATGTGGCAGGGACAAGCAGTTTCAGAACAAAATGATGTGAACTGTCACATTCCGACTCTGCATTCTGTTATATTCTGAAATTGCCAGTCCCCCAAATTCTTCAGTGTGTATTCCTGTGGCATTCTGAGACTGAATGTCCTGTCACGTTTTGAGATGGCACATCCCTTTCACATTCCGAGATTGCTTGTCCCCCTAGCATTTTAAAACTGTGTAACACCTTGACATTCTATACCTTGATTCAGCGCTGCGTTCCAAACCACCTTCTGACATGTTCTAAAGTGCAGTACCATGCATCGGAACATTCAGGAAATGCAAGCATTGCAGTGAGCCCTATATCAGTTTTTTTAAATGATTACTTCAGCTACAGTTTCTCAAACTTGGGGGAAATAGATCCTGTTAAGACTGCTGACAGGAAGACTAGGCTGTGAGTTTTCATTATAAGATCATCAGAGGCACTTCACTGAAATTGGCTTTTTTGAACAGGGAGTGAAATTAGGGTTACAAAATAGCTCATAACTTTAAAATGAAGTCATTTAGAAACCTGTTGTTTGGTATAAGATTTATTGGAGGTAGGCTGATTCTAATGCTGCAGTGTAATATTTTTGGCTGGATTCCCTTTTTAATGAGACATCACAAGCACATGACTGGTCACAGGCATGTCGCACTACCACTCACAGTTTATCTGCAACTGGCAACAGCCAACTGGGTTATTTAGTCATCAATAAATAAACTATTCTTTTTTGGGGGGAGTATTGCAGAATCTGAGCATTTTGGGGGTTTGGGGGGAAGACCCCCAATTTGGTATGTTGATTGTATCACTGAAACTTGATTTGGGGATGAAAATTCACCATATGAGAGATGTGTTTTGCACTCCTTCCTAGTTCTGGAACACTGAGTGAACCCCTTTGGTCTCTAGCAGGTGGGTGTTATACTTACAACAAGATGTGGTAAACTACTGTTGCTGTGACTTCGTAATCTCGTTGTGGCTCAGGTTCAGTTTATGCCAAGAAAATGGCCAATGAGATTTCAAAATTAGCAGATGAGATTTTGGCATCATAATCTGACGTTGAAATCTCATAGGCACTATTTACTTCTATTGGGTAGTAGTAATTGTAGTAGCACAGTTGTGGTAGGGGTGTCAGGTGGTAAGGAGATTTGGGTAGGCTTTACCTCAGAAAAGTAACTAATCTGCTGTGGAGAGAAATGAGAACTACAGAGGGCACAGCCTCTGATATGTTCAGCAAGTTCTGTGACTTTGTATACGAAATCTCCTCATAAACAGAGATAACATATGAAATCTCAGCCATTTGTCAGCATAAACTGCAACCGATCCCTCTTTGGCCCAGTCCACACTATGCTTCTGTAATGTTACAGAGGGCCCAAACCGTTATCGCAATGGTCTGTGTTTACACCTGTAACGTTAGGTGGTTTCAACAACAGTTATGAAATTGGTTATGCCTTTGCACGCACGCTTGAGGGACGCTGCGGGTACCGGGTCCCCTAACGCAGCGCAAGCCAGCCAGGGATTGGGTGCCGCCATAACAGTCGCCCAGCTCCCGCAGTGTGGACCAGCGGTACCAGTCCCATAATGGACACCACCGCAGTGTAGACACACTGCACTGCTCCCCAGCCGTACTGGTTTACATCCCTTACTGGGCCTGAGTGGTGTAGTGTGGATGGGGCCTTTGTGACATGGCAATCTCACTGTAAAGTGCTATAAGTCAGTATATAGACTCTACCCAAAATAAGTAAACGATTACACTGTTGGGTTTGGTGATGCTAAAATGACATCTATATCATATTGATATCATGCTGAAATCTCAGCTGCCATAATGAGCAGCGTGAACTGCAGTCAAGGCCATGTCTATATTACTATTTCATCTGATTTGTAGGTGGCTCTTGTTTTAGTCAATTTCAGTTTTCATTTCCTCTGTTTAATTTACAATACTGTAACCCTGTTCCTTTACAGCCCTGTCTTCTGCTGCTGTTCTTGTCATTCCATTTGTGAATTCTCCGCTGCTAGCCAGTGTCTGCAGGTACTGCCTCATAATGTGAATTGAGATTTTAAAGTAGTACCATGCGGCTGGTTTAAATTGCTGCTCTCAAGCAGAGTTACACTGCAGATCTGTTATAAAATGAGTGAAAGAAATCATCGTCTGGTACTGCTGGCTCTTGTCACATGATTCTGCCTCAACACCCAGCAGAGAACCAGCTATGAAAACGAACCTCTGTTTCCTAGCAACGGATAACATAATAATCAAAGAGCACTGTGGAACTCTATGGTAACCATGCTCTCACATTTTCAAAAGATAAACTTCAGCACTGTAACAGCAAACTATGTAACAGTACACTGACCTAGAGAATCTAGAACAATGAACAATACAATTCAGGGTAGAAAGATACATGAATGTCAGTTCAGGTTTAACAGCATACAGAAACATAGACAATGTCAGCAGAAAAAGACCATTGGTCCATCCAGATTGCAAAGTATGCAGGACATATTTTTAAAATGTAATATTCAGATACAATTCCTTCACAATTGTCTTTGTATTATTCACTTCAGCCTCTATGACTGAGCGCACTGTATGAAATCACATTATTTGCTCAATCCTCCTGCTGAAGTCGCCTCGCAGAGGTAATACTGTTGGGTTTTTTTTTTTCTTCACAGATTGTTGCTGTGGAAATGTCTTTAGGAACACCACAAAAACTGGCAAAAACTAATACCAAAGAAACATAGAATTTGTCAGCAGAAAAGGACTGCTTGGCCCACCCAGTCTTCCCAGATGGTCCCTGCCTAATCTGTCTCCACAGGCCCTAACTCATCACAAGCAACCCTCCCTCCTTCCTACCAATTTACGTACTGTTTATTTCCCTGTGTCTGTCCCACACAGCCTGGAGGCTCCCTACTGTTTCCTCCACCACTCCCGCTGGCAGTCTGTTCCAGGCATCCACATCTCTTTCAGTGAAGTAGTACTTCCTCTCATCCCTCTTGAACTGCCCCTTGCCCCCCCACCCCACCACACACACTTCATCACATGCCCTCTGGTACTGGTGCTCTTTCTCATTTGAAAGAGACTGCTTTCCTGCACCCTGTTCACCCCTGTGAGGAACTTGTAGGTCTCTAGCACATCCCCTCTTTCTCTCCTCTCTTCCAGAGTGTACATGTTGAGATCCCTCAGTCTCCCCCCAAAGGGCTTTTGGTGCAACCCATGCACCGTTTTAGGTGCCCTCCTGTGGACTGCCTCCACCCTGTCTATGTCCTTTCTAAGATGTGGCCTCCTGATCTGGACACAATACTCCAGGTGAGATGTCACAGGTGACTTGTACAGTGGCAAAACCACCTCCTACCTCCTGTTGGAGATACTGTACCTCTCCCTATGCATCCCAGCATCCCAGTAGCCCTACCTATTTATTTATTTAGTTTTTGTTGACCGGGTAGGTGCACTAGACAAATTCTGCCTATTTTCAGGCACGACCTGGGGGAGGGGGATACAGATGAATGCCAGCTGACTTTGAACCAGATTAAGCTGTTGGTGGTATTGCTTTGTTACACTGCCCTGCCATGCCGTGCTAAACATTGTCGGTTCAACTGATTTTTGCCTTTGAACAGGTCTCTTCAATAAATTATTTTGGGTTATACCAGGATAGTGAAATTAATTTTGGAATCCACATGTAGTTCCTACAAAAATGGGGCATACCGTATTGTGCTCTTGGGCCCTCAACAGCACTCCTGGGCAGCAAGGATCGCCTGACTTCATCTTCACCATCTGGTCCCCCTATCCCAACAGTGACAGTGGGGGACTATGAGGGAAGCCACAACAGCAGGGGTCCATGGCAGGAGTGAAGTCATGGTTCCCTCTGTGTCTTGCAGCTGCAGCCCCAGCCCCATAGCATGTTCTGCAATCTGGGCCCAGGGATTGAACACAGGGGGCTGAGACCAGGTGAAGACCACACCATCAGTACAAGCAGCCCATGACTCATGATCATGTGGAGCACCTGCAATGCCAGCATCTTTTGTGATCTCAGGGTAATTATCAGGGCTGGGAGAGAAGAGTTTCAGCCCAGTTGGGCTTACAAAAAGGCAGCAGAAGCTGCACAACAAGGTCAAACTGCCACAGAACAAGATGTAAACAAGCATGGCTGCAGTTACGCAGCAGCAAGCCCCTCTGACCCCATAGGAATGACAGCGTCATAATCTTCTCCTGACAGCAGAGAGAGAGAGGCCTTGTTTACTAGAATGTCAGATCATGGCAGAGCTTCTGACAGTCAATGGTTAGAGCAAGTATGGCAGTAGTTGGGTGCTGGCAGATGTCTGTGAAGGTGACAGAGTGATAGTAGGGTACAGGTGTGCCTTTAGGGCATCCTTGCCTCAGGTCGTTTGCCAGGCCACCCAAGGAGGCAAAGGCCCCTCACTAGAAGCAGCTGTCTGTATATCCAGTGTGTGAGAACACTAAAATTCATTGTCTGGTCATCTGGTAGCTTCCAGAGACAGAAAGGGTTGTCACCTACAGTTTTTTTCCAGATCATCTGGTGATCGTTGGTGTTCTTCAGTCCCCTGGTTTTACTGCTGCCAAGTCCAGTAATGCACATAGTGGAGGGTCACATCTTCGAGCAGCAGAAGGGCAAAAGATGCTGGAAGCGCAGGCACAAACACCATAAGCTGACTCCGACGAGCCAGGAGACCACTGTGTGTGCACAGCACATGTCATGCAGCACCACACTGACTCTCACTCTGTTCAGAGCTCAGGAGGTCAAGAGGACTGGGGGAGCATTTGCAGAAAGCAGTGCCACCATAGCAAGGTCCTCACCTGTGGGCACTGATTCATTTTTATTTTGTTTTTTTTGTTGCTGAGTTGTGTTATACCCTCACACATACAGACAGGAATTACATTTGATTTATTTTTGGGGAGTTTTTTTTTGTGTATGTGCAACCACACTATGGTTTGTGTAGCAGAAGTGGAGGGTTTTCCTGAAGCCATACGTACAGTGAGTGCTTTTGGAGAGAAGAGAGCACTTGCTTCACAGCCAGAAAATGATGCCACCAATAGAAGCCCAGCAAAAAAGGCAAAGGGGTTCTGCAATTATAATAAAGCATGGGAGCAGAAATATTCTTGGGTGCAGTCAGTACTAGGTACTGGTGGAGTGACAAAATGTGCACCCTGTGGTATAACCTTCACAGTCAAATGGGATGGAGAAAAGGCTTTGAAGAGTCATCAAAAATCAGAAAAACACCGGCAGAGTTTGCAGACAGAGAAGGAGAACCTTTTCATGACCAAGTTTATGTAGCCATGGAGCATGGCAACTGAGAATGTGAAGGTTAGAGTAGTGGAGGTGACAGCGTGTACCAAAGAGTGAAGCACAACCATTCCTATTTGTCCACGGACTGTGGAAGTAAGCTAGTACATAACATTTATTCAAACTCTTCAATGGCATCAAAACTCAGTTGTGGGAACACAAAAGTAGAGTGTATAATCACTAATGTCTTGGCACCATACTCGGAGGAACTCCTCTTAAATGATCTGGGCACATCATATCATTCTGTCTCTTCAAGTGCATCTCTTAAGGGCGACAAAAAGATGTTTCCTACGGCCATTCAATACTTTCCTGAAAAGCATAATGTTTGGCAGAAACTTCTTGACTTCTGTGAGGACCACAACAAGACCTCTGAAGCCATATTTAAACAACAGACTGTCTTTGTCAAAAAGGATTGAGACGGCAAACTCTATCAAGTTATGCTGCAGACAATGCTTTGTTAAATATGGCAACATTTTAAAATCATCTCCGCCAGCTGCTTATACCATGCGATACACAACTGTTCAAGGATTGCAAGCAAGCAAGATTTGATGTAGAAAGTCTAGCTTTAAAAATCGACTGCAGATTTTCAGGATCTGCAAAGAAAGTTCACCAGCTGGAAGAAATGTTTGCTTTCATGGACCAGGACTGGAAGGAGATTCCGCAGCATGTGATCACCAGGTGGATCTCATTCCTTCCTGCTGTGGCAAGGCTGGTAGAATGTTGGCCAGCTATCAAAAGTCATTTTATAACCCAAGGAACAGATTAATTCCATTCCCTAATATGGAAATTTGTGGAGTCTGATGAAGATGGCTACAGCGACAGTGATGCAGCATTTGCAGCAGAGTGCTACCTGCATTTTGTGTGTTACATTCTGCTGTAACCTCTCAACCTGCTGGAATCAAAGTCAGGGACACTCCCCCCAAAAATCAGGGACAAATCACCAAAATCAGGGACACCATATTTTAGTCAGTATGATGGCGCCTCTCTACACCACACCATTGCGTGATTTGTACATCATACCATGGTGAGGTACCGTACAACATAAAAGGCCAGATAGTCAAACCCTTGCACCAGGCACAAATTGATAGCACTAGAAGTGCACCGCATTTGCGCCTGACTGCAATAATCAAAAGCCCAATTAGCGTTGGCGCAAGCTGTTAGCATCAGTGCTAAAAATGAATGTATGCAGGGGACTGTCCAAGGGGCGGAGACAGGAATACTTGCACACCGGTATATTAAAAAACTATAATGCCACACTGTGGCCAGTAGCGCAGCCTGTAGCGCAGCACCAAATACTGCAGCTGAAAAGCATGCGGTAACACGGAGCAAAGTGGGGGGAGAATCATGGACACAGCAGCATTACATGCTGCACAGAGCACCCGGGGATGCAGCCCAGAGGTCTAGTGGCCTCCCTCCCTGATGCTGATGTCTCCAGTTGCAAAACATTGCCACAGTCCCATCTTTAGTAGTTCAGTGGTCCCCCCCCCGTGCACCCCAAGATCCTCATCCATAGCACTGTAGCAAGCCCCATTTACTAGTAGTTCAGTGGTCCCCCCTCCTCACACCCGAAAAACCCCGTTCATGATACTGTGCAATCAGCCCTATTCATTAGTGGTTCAGTGGTCCCCCCTCCCTGAATCACAAATACCCATTGCCAAAACTGAGGAGCACACCCCTGTCATTGGTGGCTATGTGGCCCACCACACCAGCAGAACATTCCCACCACCCCACTCCCCCCATGCTGAAACAGAGCTGGTGCGGGCACAGCCCTCCTTACACCCAAGGGCGCTGATGGGGGGGCCAGCCGGGGCAACTGTCTCAGGGCCTAGGGTCTCAGGGGGGCCCAGCCAGCTGGCCCATCCTGCCATGCCGATGACCGTCAATGTTTTTAGTTTGTTACATCTGTGCCTGCCTGATCCTGCCCCCCCCCATTGCTAGGTATGTCATGAAGGTTAGGCAAGTCAGTCTGTGTCCCCCCCTCCCAACTCCCTGCCCAACCCCGATTTGATTTACTTGCCTTTCCTGATTTAATTTCAGCCTTCTGGGCTCAGGCAGTCTGTCAGTCAGTGTTGTGTGAGGCAGCAGATCATGCAGGAATGGGATGATAACATTTGCGGCATGTGACATAATGTGGCAGCTAGGCAGCACAACAGAATCCGATCATCGATGAGACTCGATCCCCTCCTCTTGTCCTGTCATGGTGAAGTAATTCCATTCCTGTGTGGCTGTGTCAGTGTCGCCAACGGTCATCATGGGCCCCTGCCCCCCAACCCCATGATGATTGATTGTCTGATTGATCATTGATGGCCTGCTGGCCTGGGAGGGGAGAGTGAGAGAGGACTAGGAGACAGAGAGGTCTGGCTGCTGCTGCTGCTGCTGCTGTGCTGCAGACTTGCAACTTAAGTTGTGGACAGTGCAGACACAGACTCAGTGCTGCATCTCATTCATTTGTTTGCTGCCACCTGGGGGCCCTGGGGCTGTCATGTCGGAGGTGAGCTGGAGCAGCAGGCAGACTTTCGGTGTGGCGCGCATGTAGACTAGTGCGGCAGGTCAGCAAAACAAACAAACAGCCCCTGAGCCCAGCCAGCCACCTGAGTCAACAAAAAGCAGGTCAGGACTTTGTCAGTTTGGGGACTGGTTACTAATCAATGTGTTTGTTAAGCTCTTTTGCTACTAATGGTAATGGCACTGGCATGGCAGCAGTGTGTGGTGGTCTGTGGTCGTATCAGTCAGGGGACAAAAAGACAGGACTGTGTGGGAGTGGGAAACCTGGCAATTAACTTGTGGTGTTGCACCTAAATAGCATCCTGTGTCTTCTTACACGCAGACACACAGTGGCATCTTAGTCAGCCATAAGTGGTACCGCTCTGGATGGATGTCTGCAGCCACCTCCGCAGCCGGCGCTGGCTGAACTGTCACCGAGTGCCATATGGAAGTCTGTACAGCACTCGGTGACAGTTCAGTCGGCACTGGCCGTGGAGGTGTGAGGAGGGCTGTGCCAGCGCCGGCTCTGTTTTGGCACGCAGGAGGGAGTGGAGTGGTAGGAATGACCTGCTGGGATGGCGGGGTGGGTGACCACTCAGCCACCAATGACGGGGGTGTGCACTTCAGTTTTGGAAAAGGGGAATATGTGATTCAGGGAAGGGAGACCACTGGACCACTAATGACAGGGATTGCATTTGCAGTTGTGGCAACGGGGACATCGTGATTCGAGGAGGGGGACAACTGAACTACTAATATATATATACTGTTTCAGCAATATAAATTGTAGTGTGATGAAAAACAAGATGATTATAATGATAACTCAACGAGCAACATGAATGAACATAAGATTAATCATAAAACAATCTTAGAATAAATACAATATTTAACTTGATTATACAGTGTTACAAACAGGGATATGTTTTAGTGAAGGCAAATCCCTGTCGTGTATTATTGCTTGCATGGAACATCTGTGCAGTGAACTACAGAAAAGGCTTGACAACATGTTCTTTGGCTTTAAAGTATCAAAGTATCATCAGCTTTAAAGAACTTTCTCTCAAGTGTTAGGGAAAGAGTATCAAAATACTTGAGTGGGTTCTATGTTTGTGCAATCTCCTATCTCAATAAATGGTTCAACTTTAAAAACAGCTCCCTAAAGAGAATGCAGCTATTCTCTCTTCAATGGCCAGTTTCCTGGGATGAACTGTCCAACTCAGTGGAGGCAATGAAGCAGCAAAAAGAACTTGATATGGATGCAGTTTATTCAAACTACAGTACACTAACATCAGCATTGCATTTCCTAATTGAAATGAAGGAGGAATCTGTCATTGACCAATGGGTGGCCTTTTTCAGTGAAGCACCTGAGGGCAGGGTGCTGAACAAAGTTGTTTAGCTTGTGCTGTACATCCCTGCTAGCAACAGCTTTATGGAGCATGTTTTCTTGCTAATGGGCAGGGCATAGGCTGACAAAAGAAACACAGTGCCGGTGCCCTTGATGAAACTACGAGTAAAATTAAATTACAGCTTCACACGCTCCCAGTTTCATGCTTTCACTAAAACAAACATCAAACTACTTCAATCAGCAAAGTGAAATCAAAAGTACAGTTTTAAGTTCAGATAAATGTTGTCCTTTTGTCCTTCGTGGCACTGTGGAGATGACTGACAAGAGATCCTAGTCTGTAAGTTTATGGGTCCGTTAGGAGGGCCTCTTATGGTTATAAGAGTGTTGCCTCGCATGTTCTTAGGACCAGAGGACTGCGAACTGAAGGTGAGCAGCTCTGTGGTCCTAAGGACTCAAGAGATGTCACTCGTACAGCCTTAAGAGGCCCTCCAAACAATCCCATAAAATTATTATAGATTGCTAACCGTATTAAATTAAACAAATCCTTATTTTAAATACTGAGAGCATGAGCAGTCAGTGAGAAGCCCGTTACAGTGGCTCAGCACATGAGGTACTCTTACGGTAATAAGTGTACTACACGCACAACTGAAGGGAGGGTGGTGATTGGTTGTGGATGCTCCCGTGATCTATAATGTAAATTACATGCACACGGAATCTTTCTGACTATTTTTTTGTTTATTTGTATACAGTCTAGGAATTACAACCCTTTGAGTCAGGGACTCATTTACAAAGGCTCCACGCCATACATTTAGTGAGGACATATACAGAGTAATATACAGTACAGTAATAAGTACAGAGACAACAAAAGGATAAACATGTACTGAGCATCACCATAGGCGCAAGAGATCTACAGCTCTTATTTACAGGTTTTTTTTTTCCTAGCAAAAGAAGCCTAAGCCATATAGAGTCGTTTATGAGCAATCACAGTAACAGTTTAATAAAATATGGGTACACAGCACTGGTTTAAATGTCCCTAGCCTTGGGATTGAGAGGGCAGTATCGGGGAAGGAGTTCATCCAGTGTGGTGCCCTGCAGCAAAAGGATCTTTGGCTGGCAGTGGTCCTTGCAAAAGGGATGCGGAAGGTAGTCGTATTGGAGCGTCTTGTGTCCCTTGTCGGCAAGCACATTTGAAGGAGCAATAGACAGCCCGGGGGGGCTAGCCATAGTTGTATTTATTTTTGCCAGTAGGCAGGTCTGATAGAAAAGTCACCCCTGGAAATTTAGCCATGATACTTTTGGTAGAGGTCACAGGTATGTGTGAGGCAGTCACAGCCTGTGGCCAGCTGGCAGGCTTTGTTTAGAGAGCGTTTTATGCTGGACGGGGCAGTGTCAGAGGTGGCACCATATATGATTATGCCATAGTCTACTAGGGAAAGGATGGAGCTAGAGATAGCTAAGCGGAGGGCATCAAGAGGGAGATAGGGCCTATGTTTGTACAGGAGGCCGATTCTAATGTTTATAGCAGAGCACGTCAGTGCTATATGCTCATGGAAAGTGAGGGCCGAGTCTAGAGTGACCCCTAGGTATTTAAAATTGGAAACTGCGTCCAACATGGAACCCTGCGAGTTTAGTATGGATAATTTGGCCATGCTGTTTTTATGTTGAGGGTGAGCAAATAGCATGACCTTTATTTTTTTGTAGTTGAGGACAAGTTTGTGGGAGGTGAACCTTGATTCTATCTCTGTGAAGGAGCCCTGTAAGGATTTTTGAAGCTGGGTGGGGTCTGGGTGCAGGCTGAAAATCACAGCATCATCTGTGTAAAGAAGTAGGCGCTCAGTGGAGGACAGAGGGAGGGAGTTTAAGTATAGGGAGAAAAGAAGAGGGCCAAGGATGGACCCTTGCGGGACACCCAATCGGACTGGGAGGCTGGCAGAAAGGGTGCTATATATTTTTGCTTGCTGAGTGCAGCCATAGAGGTAGTTGGAGAACCAGGCTGCAGTTTCTTGGGAGACACCAACAGAGAGGATGGAGTTTATTAGCATGCTGTGGTTGACGGTATCAAAGATTTTGGACAGATCATTGTAGACAGATCCGGCCAGGGCACCCTGGTCAAGTGCTTCAAGGGTGAAGGAGGTAAACTCGAGCAGGGCAGTGGTGGTATTGTGCCCTTTCCTGAAACCATGCTGCTGCTTGCACAGCAGGTGGTGTGTGTCCAAGTAGTCAGTAAGTTGATCTGCAGCTATCTTTTCCAGTGCTTTAGAGAGGGGAGGAAGTATAGAGATGGGCCTGTAGTTACTAGTAGATGTACGGTCACCATTTTTGTGAACAGGAGTGCTGACCACATTTTTCCATAGGGTAGGGAACTGTCCAAGGCATAAGGACATGTTCAATATTTTTGAAAGGGGGGTAAGGACTGTATCAAGGGTTAAAGAGAGCAGCTTCACATCGAGTGAATCTCCACTATGTCTTGTCTTTCTTAGGTACTTGGCGAGATATGTGTGAGGCTTACCAGGGGAGATTGTTTTGAAGTAAAAAGATGGAGCACTGGGGGGCGGTGGAGGGTGTACAGTAGATGCAGTAAAGAAGTCAGGAGGGAGGATAGAGCTGAGGTCTGAAAAAGATGCATTTAAGGCATTTGCAGTCTTGCCAGGGTCTTGGGTGGATACACCGTCTATGATAATCATGGATGGGGAGGGGAGGGAGACTTGCCACTAGTGCCTTCATATTGTCCCAGAACCTATTCCCATTACCCCAGGTGGCAGTAAGACTGGGCTGATAGAAAGCTGCCTTAGCCTTGCGGATTGCCCAGGTGCATGAGTTTCGGGCAGCCCGATATAGTTGACAATCAGAAGAGCGACCTGACTCAATGGCACAGTACCATAGGTTATCATGAGCCTTCATTTGGTTGAGCAGGGACCGAGTTACCCAAGGGGAGGATTTTGTTTTTTCTAGTTGTTTAACAAAGGGGGCAAAGATGTCACAGGCGGCTTAGTACAAGCTAATAAAGAAGGAGAGGGCGGCGTCCACCGATGTCTGGTGGTCAAGAGGGGACCAGTCTAGGTTGAGAAGATGGTTTCGGAGATGCGTTAGGGACCCCTTCTTTAGCTGGCAATGCAGGGAGATCCTTGGGGGTGGAGGCTTCCAGCTGTTTGACCAACAGCAGGTAACAGGGGAGTGATCGCTGAGTGAGTCAGGGAGTACCTGGACGTCCAGAAGGTGCTCAGGGTGGTTTGTAAGGATGAGATCAATAAGGGAACTTTCAATAAGCTGTTTCTCATTGGTCTGTTTTATTTAACTGTTAGGTACTATACAAGTACTGCACATTTTAGACACCTTGCAGCAATGATTTTAACTAATACAGTTTGCACATTTTTTGATTGCTAAGTTTGCACGTTGTCATTATCTGTGTGTGCTCATGTTCCCTTTTACATTATTAGAATTATGTTACTTTGATGTGTCCCACAGTAAGAGACCAAGTAGGCACTTTTTTTACAGCATGTAATGACCATCAATGCAAGTGACTTCATCTACAGTTTGACAGGCCATGTGACACCAGTAAGAAAATGCGTATTGTTATCAACAAGGAGTGGGGTTGGGGAGGGTCAGAGGTGGCGCTTATCAGTCAAGATTCTGCCCAGTTCGAAGGTGGTAACCCTAGAAACAGACAGCAGGACAAAAGTGATGACTCTGGGGATTTGGAGTCTGATGGCTATTTAGTGTACATTGGCATTTAATTCTGGTGGGGATTCACTGAGAGGCAGGGAGTATTTTAAGGGACTACCCTCAAGGGAAGTCCCTGGCAAACTTGGGGTGCACAGAGGTTCTCACCAGAGATAGGAGGTGGGCTTATAGAAACATCGAAACATAGAATTTGACAGCAGATAAGGACCGCTTGGCCCACCCAGTCTGCCCATTTCCCTACCTAATGGATAAGCTGCAGATCCTAGTAAACCAGCAGCCTACTTCTTCCTACCCCGACCCCCTAGAATTGCATTATGACTGTTCCATGCATGCTTGAATTCCACCACTGTTTTTGACTCCACAACCTCCTCCGGAAGGCCGTTCCATGCATCCACAACCCTCTCTGTGAAAAAATACTTCCTTAAATTACCTCTGAGCCACCCCCCATCTTCAATTTGTGCCCCCTTGTTCTTGCACACCTCTTTTTTTGAAAGATGCTACCCTCTTGGACTTTGTTGATTCCCTTGAGGTACTTGAAAGTTTCTATCATGTCCCCCTCTCTCCTTTCCTCAAGGCTATACATATTAAGCTCCTTTAGTCTCTCTTCATATGTCTTCTGGTACAGACCGTGCACCATTTTAGTTACCCTCCTCTGGACAGCTTCCATCCTGTCTATGTCTTTGCAGAGATTTGGTCTCCAGAACTGCATGCAGTACTCCAGATGGGATCTCACCAGCTGTCTGTACAGAGGGATAATAACTTCCTGTTTTGTACTGGTGATGCCTCTCCCTATGCATCCCAGTATACCCCCAATCCTCCTTGCTGCCCTCTCACTTGCTTGCCCACCTTTAAGTCATCTGCTATGACTACCCCCAGGTCCTTTCCATTTTGTTGTTGTTAGTATCTCACCCCCCATTGTGTACTCTTCCCCTGGGTTTTTGTTTCCCAGGTGCATTACCTTGCACTTCTTAGCATTGAATCTAAGCTGCCATACATTTGACCATTCCTCTAACCTTGCCAAGTCCCTTCTTATGCTTTCCACCCCACCTTGTGCATCAACTCTGTTGCAGATCTTTGTGTCATCTGCAAAGAGACATACTTTTCCTTCCAGTCCCTCTGCAATGTCGCTTATAAAGACATTGAAGAGGACCGGTCCTAATACTGAACCCTGCGGTACCCCACTAGTAACCCCCTTTCTTCAGAGTGGACTCCATTCACTATTACTCTCTGTGTCCTATTCTCCAGCCAATTCTTTACCCAGGCTGTCATCTTGGGACCCACTCCACAGGCTAGCTAACTTGTATTAATCTTTTGTGTGGGACTGTGTCAAATGCCTTGCTAAAGTCTAGGTAGGCCATGTCCACAGCCCCTCCCTGATCTACTACTTTGGTCACCCAGTCAAAGAAATCTATCAGATTTGTCTGGCATGACCATCCCGCTGTGAATCCATGCTGCCTTGGGTCCTGTGCCCCTCTGGCCTCTAGATACTCGACAGTTCTTTCCTTCAGAAGTGATTCCATCATTTTCCCTATCACTGAGGTTAAACTAACAGGTCTGTAGTTTCCTGCTTCTGCCTTGCTCCCCACTTTTGTGAAGGAGAATCACATCTGCCCTCCTCCAGTCCTCGGGTACCACCCCATCAGGGTATGAAATTCGTGAAAAAAAGTACATGCCCACTTGGGCATGTAATAAGCAAACGTACATGCCCAAGAAACTACTTACATGCCGCCCCTTAGTTTACGCAATTTTAAATGTCGTCTTCACTGGACCACAAATGACTGTGTGTGTTGTTTTCTCACCAGTAATAAACACAACAAGAAAAACTGACTATGTGTGTTGTCTGATTTATTTTTCGAGTGCTCTTTTGCTCACAGTTGCCCTTTATGGTTTCAAGCCTGAAAACAGCCTTTTTATTTAGATTTCAGGTGGTCCAATTCCAGATAGCTGAAGTGTTTTGGACCTGAAAATAATTTTATTCAGATTAGGTAGTCCACATAGTAGCTTATAAAAAAAGCTTTTAATATATTTATATATTTTTTTTATAAAACAGTATTCAGATTTTAGGTAGTCCATTGAGTAGCTTGAAAAAAAAAACTTTGATAGACTTTTTTTTTTTTAACAGATCCCAGTATTTATATTTTAGGTAGTGCAGAGTAGCTTGTAAAATATTATTTATTGCCAATTTAGATTCTAGTAGTTAGAACACAGAAGTGATGGTTTACAAATAACAATAGCTGTAGTAGCAGAGCTCCCTTTAAAGTATACTACTAGCTCTGCTCCAATTAACAGTTTTTATATGATGGCTGTCTTAGCTTCCAAAGTAAAGTAACACATTGCTTAGTGCTTTTTGATAGGGGAGAACAGGAGACAGATTTTTACTTGAAATTCAGTTCCACTTCCCAGCAATTTTAGTAAGCAGATGATTACACACACAAAACTGGTTCAGCCTTAAAAAGTGACTGGGAATTACCCCTGAGTCCCTCTTTGCTGCAGTCTAGCTGTGCTTCTCAGTAGTACTGTTTCTGCCTGTTGCAGCACAATCCACAAACTGCTATGAAATTAAATTAAATATGTTAGGCAACAGTACTTTTGGTGAAAGTAAGTAGTTGAACTTGTAATAGTAGGTAAAGAAAGAGCTTTCTCTCAGTGCCCCGCCAAGTCTCTTACCCCCATGCACCCCTCCTGTTAGTCACTCCTGACAACATCTTTCCCAATAGAACTCAATTAAACTAAGAGTTCTGATCATCTGTGTTGCACTCTTTTGTTTTTCTACTTCTTGGATGGGAGAGTTAAGTTCTTTCCTCCCTGCTGCCCGAGACCTTTGCGGTTTCACTGCCACACTTGTATCCTGCCTAAGTCCCCCACTCACCTCATTTGCACACCGCCTCTGAAATAATACTATTAGCTCTTAAAAGAGCCTTTTTTTTTTTGGGGGGGTAGGCTCAGAAAAATTTGGATCGCGATTAGCGATCCCAACTGCTGAGGCCCTCCATCCCCCACATGGCCTGCACCCCATTATTACAACTCACTTCAATAGAATGCCACGCTTTGCTGGGAGCTCTTGATTCACTTAGAAGGAAGGGGTGAGCAAACAACCATAGCAGTACTCACCAACTGATGTCTGAGCCTGCAACCCTACCTCCAGCAGTGACGGATGGACCCCTTCAGGCTTCGGGTCGGATGTTGTGGCTCACATGGCTGTACCAATTAAACTCCGCTTCAACCAGCTCTATCTCTCTGCAAACCACTCAACTGAGCCTGCTTGATTTTCCCTAGCCGCCCAGGAAACATCACGTGGCGTGTCCGACTGAAGATGAAAAAAAGTTTCCCAAACAAAACCAAAGGCACAGAAAGTACAACACAAAAACGAGGCTCTGACTGCAGGAATACCTTAGGTGCCCCATGGGGCAGGCACTAAACAGCAGTAGGTGTCCGGAGACAAAAGTGCCTGCCCTGGGGCACCTAAGGTATAGGAATTTCGCACCCTGCACCCCATCCTCTCATGATTTGTTAAAGAGGGTAGTCAGTGGTGTCACTAATTCTACCCTTAGTTCTTTTTGAATTCTGGGATGAATCCCATCAGGCCCCATTGCTTTGTCCACCTTCAGTTTTAAGAGTTCTTTCAGAACCCTTTTTTTCTGTAAATGGGCTGGTATCAACTTCTGTATCCAGAGTGTTTCTATTGTTTGTTTTAGGTACCTCCCCCTCTTCATTTGTAAATACTGAGCAAAAATATTTGTTTAGTATGTCTGCCTTTTCACAATCACCCTCTGCCCATCCCCCCTCCCCTTTATTAGGCCTCACTATCCCTCCCTTGGTCTTCCTTCGCTCCCTGATGTACCAATAAAAGGTTTTATCCTCCTTCTTAACTGAGTTGGCTATCTTTTCCTCAGTTTGGGCTTTTGCTGTTCTGACTGCCTTCCCAGCTTCCTTTTGCTTTAACTGATACAGTTCTCTGTCCTGCTTGTATGTTTGTATGTAGTTGCCAAGCCAGGATGTATATGGGAGATTCTGTCTCTCACAGAGGACGTGTGGAGATTGAAAGCTACTGTCAGAGGGCAGGCTGAGGTACGTGGGGCTTGCCCTGGTACCCAGCACAGTATCCAGTGAAAGGAAGTACCTGGTTGATGTGAGGTGCCCAGCGTAGGGGTGGCACTTGCCCAAGAGAGCCTAAGTGTTGTAGATGCATAGAACAGCCTTCCTAAGGAGGTCATAGAGTCAAAAACAGTGGGGGAATTCAATAATGCATGGGACAGACATAAGGCAATTCTAGTGGGGGGGCAGGAGGAAGTAGGCTGTTGGTTAACTAGGATCTGCAGCTTATCAGTTAGGTAGGGAAATGGGCAGACTAGATGAGCCAAGCGGTCCTTATCTGCCGTCAAATTCTATGTTTCTGTGTTTCTATGTTAAACAACACCATGGGTTGTTATGCGGCTATCGTAGATTATACACATATGGAAATGACTGAGAACATCGATTTACTGTGAAACCTTGTGGAGACTATACCAGAAACTACATCAACTCCAGCAGGAAGAGGTCCAAGAGAGGAACAAGGTACTGTATAGCAGGAAATATTAGCATTCAGGTTATTTTTGCTATAGTAGCTTAACTGACAAAAGCGCTAAAATAAGATGATCGCTAATATTACAGCGAGCATAGTGCTGTAACTGGACATGAAGCTGATATGTTAATTCAATAGGGCACTAAAGAGTACTGCACCCCACGCCATGCTAAATAAAGAGGGCACTAAAATAAGCTGCTATGCAGTATTTTATGTATATATTGTTTAAAAGCTAATAAAAAGAAAGTTAAAACTGAAAAACAGACAAAATAAGAATATTGTCCTAGTGCCTGTCTACTTCGATTTCCTATTCATGTAATGGCTACTGCTTAGAAGGCCTTTAAGATTTGTACTTGTTTGATAAGATGTTCTAGGTACTGAACCCACCACTGGTCCAACCTCTGGATCTATGCTTCGTATCTGCCACCTATTTTTCACAATCCTTGTCACCTCTCATGCTTCCAAACCATACGAACATACAAAGGAGCCAGCAGAAGAAGGCCATTTGGTCTATCAAGTCTGCTCATATTGCAGGGTCCACAACTTGAGCTAATAATGTCCCTGCTCTCCCTCCCCACTCCTCCCATTCCCTCTCCCATGATCCTTACCTTCCCCCCATGCCCATCCCAGCCTCGCTTAAAGCTGCCCACTGTCTTCAATGAGATGACCTCTTCTGGCAGTGCATTCCAAGTGTCCACCACCCTCTCTGTGAAGACGTGCTTCCTGACCTCCCTCCTAAACCTCCCACCTTCCAGCTTAAGACTGTGCCCCCTCGTGTTATAGTTACCACTCAACTTAAAGAGACTCTCCTTATCAACCGTATTTATCCCTTTCAAGTACTTGAAGGTTCCAATCATGTCCCCTCTCTCTCGCCTGTCTTCCAGAGAGTACATGTTTACTACCCTCTACCTCTTCTCGTATGCCTCACCCTGCTAACCCAGTATCATCTTTGTAGCCGTCCTCTGGATGTTCTCCAGCAGGTTAATGTCCTTTTTAAGGGGTGTGCACCAGTACTGAACTCCATACTCTAGATGCAGCCTTACCAGTGACCTGTACAAGGGCAGTATAACCTCCTCTCTCCTACTACTGATCCCCCAGATATGCATCCCAGCATCTTGTTTGCTTTTGCTGCTGCTTTCTTGCACTGTGTGGCGTGCTTCAGGTCACTAGTGATCATCACTCCCAGGTCCTTCTCCTCCTCTGATGCAGATACTTGGACTCCACCCGGGTAGTACTCTGTCCTGGGATTCTTGGCTCCATTATGCATAACTTTGCATTTCTTGGCATTGAAGCCAAACTGCCAGATCCTGGACCACCTCCCCAGCTTTTTCAGATCTTCCTGTAGGTCCTGTATCCCTTCAGCTGTTTCCACTCTCCTACAGAATATAAGAATATAGGCAGAATAATATAAGGCAAAATTTATCCTCACTTTGGCATCATGTTTTCTTTTCTTGGGTGCCAAGAGGGAGTTCCCGGGCACCTGTTCTGTCTTCTTTTCTGCTTTGTGCACCACTTTGACCAAATAGCCTCTCTGTAGGAACCTGGTCGACAGTGTCTAGGCTTCCTTCTTGTAGGTCTCTCCAAAGAGCAGTTCTGTTTAATGTGTAAAACTGCCCATAAGGGATGCTGTCTACCATGCTCCTTGGGTGGGCAGTCTCTGCCCTCAGTGGGCTATTACCTGAAACTGGTTTTCTAAATGGTTCACATATCACTCTGTTGTCATCTCCCACTTTGAACTTTATATCCAAAAATCCAGGCTCCTTCCTGCCTTTTCCTCCTCAATGCTCCTCCTGCTCAGATTGTATGTGCCTGTGTGTGCTGCTAGATCCAGCCCCCCCCCTCCCGAGTTTCACCATCCTGGACATGAGTCTGTCCTCTTTTGCCTTGGGAAGCAGCACACCACCTCTTGTTCCTCTGATGTTAGACTCACTTCCCTCTCTGCACCCCTCACTATAGAAGCACCTAATATAAGTACCTTCCTCTTACCCCCTTTGGAGCCTTCCTCAGTCCCTGCCATGTCATCCTCTGACAGTGCATGCTTGTTGGGCAATGCTGGACCATTCTACCAGGAGAGGACCACCTGGATCTCCTCTGTCCACCATGCTACGTTCCTGTTGCTGGTGCACAGCCATCATTCCATCGGCTTTACCCATCCCCCTTTCCCTTATCCCCCACTACTGACAAACCACCAGCTATGACCTAAATGGGTCTTTGTAGTGCCTGCAGTCATAGCATCCTATGAAGCCCAGTGACTGCAGCCATTAAGTGGCACATTTCAGCACTTACTGTCTCCAGCTCTGCCCCTATGGCCTGGAACTACCTGTAATTCATGCCGTGGCTGAACTCCCAGAACACCCTCCAGGTCACCAGTGCCCCCCTCCCCCTGCCCCGCACAGTCCTCTTTGTTGATTTGGTTACTAGTGATGTAGAACAGATTTTACTGTATGCCGTCTCTTCAGAAACAGTCACCTTTTTGATGCCTTTGTGGCAGAACCTCGGATAAGATTTTACCAGGACTCCACAACTTCAGCAATACTTTACCTGTCCTGGTTTATGCATTTTACACTTCCTCCCAGTCTCCAAGCACTTTTGTAGCTACCATAGTTCAACTGCATTTTCCTCCTTCAGTGTTGCCCCATCTTCCCCCTGCTTCTTGCAGTATAGTTTGTCTTTGCTTTCTCGTGCGTTCCACCCCCCACCTCAGTATCTCAGCTGCTTCCTGTAGTCTGCCCCCTCTCCAATGGTCAGAGTCCACTGTGGTCTTCCTGTGAACATGCCTGATGCCCCACTCCTGCTCAGTGACATTCATGCAATAGGATGGTTGTGTGTAAGGGTGCTTTATATCTTGCTGGCTTCCTGCTGGTCCCCTATCATCACATGCTCAGTCTCCACCTCTTCCGATCACACTGTGATCGACAAGATAGTGCTTCCTTAGAAACAAACTACACTGCCCACACATTGTCGACCACTTTTCCCCCCATTTTATGCTTCGCTAACTGGGTAGGCCCACTGGGCTCAAGGCCCATTTACAGGGATGACCCGGGAGCACTGTGAAGGTTAAGTGGCTTGTTCAGAGTCATACAGTATGCAAGTGGAGGTTGTGGGAATCAAACCTATGTCTGCTGGATGTACCAAGTTTGTTCACAGCTCGTTACTCTCACCTCTAGGTTATACTACCAGCCAAGACCCATTTTGAAAATGTGGGTGGTCCTCACAGCATAGGGGTCTGAGAGTGTTGGTAGCCACCATCTAGATGGCTGAGAGGTTTTCCTCATTCTTTTCCCCATGACCTCTGACCCACCAGCCACCCCATGGTGGTACACAGACTCACTGCTGGCAAGCACCCAAGCAGCAACCTCCCTCTGATGGAGAAGTAAGCTTCCCAGTCCACCATCAGGTGTTACTTTGGATGCAAAATGCCCCACCAACCCTCCCTGACGCAGGTCGACTGCAGAGCAGCATGGCATTCTGTCGCTTGGCCATTGGCGGCCATCGCGTTCTGAGTTTTTGACATTTGCAAGATGTGTGACATTGATAGTATCTCATGGTGTCTAAAAAGCTTAAATAAAGAGGGCTACCCACTGGCCCAGCAGCAACAAGCTGCACTGTCTCCTGGCGACCTGAGTTTGGTAAATGACTTGGGAGGCAGGAACTTGGGCCAATAGCTGGGAGAGGCACTGGTTGGACATCCATACCTACAGTACCTCTCAGATAAATATATGATTGCTTATTTCAACAAATGTAAATATTACTAACTCTTTACTCCATAACCTTTGTGTTTTCCTGAAAATATTTTATCTTCTTCTTCTCTAGGTAGTACCCAGAAGGTTTAGGATGCACAACATATTTTTTTCTTTAAAACAAGCATGTACAACGCGTTCCTTATTATCAGGTGAGTTTAAAGATAGTGGCAACATTTGTTAGAGTAATGGTCTAATTATTTTGCTTGTGGATGACTATGACCAGATCATAATTGTGAGGTAGTATCCATTGTAATTACCCCATCTACCCCTGTTGTAATTACCCCCTGTTGAGTAGCAAGATGGCCACCAGGCTCAGCTTCTGTCTGCATGGGCTTTAATGGAACTCGCAAAACTCTCCCCCTATATTCCTATATTCCAACTAGATAAGGAGAATCATCCTTACTCTGGAAGCAAATGCTTATAGTATCCAGTGTAAAGAGTAAAGCCATTTTAATAATTTTAATTATAGTAAGTTAGCTCTACCTGTTAGCTAGGTTTGAGGTGTAGGGCAAAAGGTTGGACAGGGTCTGGCAGTGAGTCAGTACAGGAGTTAGTTTTTGTTATTTTTAGGGGGAATTTTACTGGTGTGCTATGGAGGAGCTTTTAATTTCACTAACTGGCGCCATCCAGGGTGATGTTTCATTGACTGATACCGGTTGCCTGTGGCAGTGTCTGCAGTTTCCAAGAGCCCCTGTAATTTCAGAGACCCTGTTTAGAGCAAACAGCTGGATGTGTTGGCCGGACATGGAGGCTCAGCGCAGAGACTGTCGGAGCCTGGAGTTGGTGTTAATCTGCTGCCTTGATTGGAGTGGTCGGGAGTGGAGACTGTGGGGCTGCTGTACCAGTGGAAAGTGGCCAAGGAGGTCAGCAGCTGCCGGTCCAGAGTCAGACAGAAGGCAAACCAAGTGTTTGGGAACCCTCGATCCTGCTTTGTAGGATGGAAAACCAGTGATTTGACTTTGCTCCTGGACTGCTGTTGGGACAAATGGTGTCAGCTTGTCCTAGTGTGTGTAACTCTTTAGCTAGTTGGTGGAATACCTGCTTCTGTAAGATCTGCAGTCCACAGGATTCGTGTGGTGTGAGCACCATTTTCTGTTTTGCAATCTCTGTTTCCACAGTCTGTTTCTCTAGTTACTATCCTGGCACTGATGAGAGCATTGCTGGAGGGGACCTCCCAATAAACTGTTTGGGACTTTTGTTCCTGGTTTGCAGAGCTTGTGTCCCTTATTACATTTTGGACTATTGTTTGGGACATTTTCTCCTTAGCAGCATACTGCTCGGATTTTCCTGCTTTCCTATATTTTATATTTTAGAGTTGTGAGATCATTTTTGGTTGGGGGTGTCTTGTGATTGGGAGGAGGGGGTTTAGACTAGTGGGTGAATGATGGTTTGCTTGTGTTAAGGTCATATTTGTATTAGAATTGGTTGAATGGCTGGATGTATGTGTAGGAAGAGGGTGAATGAGGGGTTTGTCTGTATAGTGTTTGCTTTTATTTTCTTTATTATTGCTGAAGTTAGGGATGTTGGGTAACTTATTTGATGATTTTATTTCTCATTAGAGTATTGCTCGACCTGATTAGTCAGTAGCTGAGGATGATGCACATAGGCTTCAGATCCCAGAGGATCACCAACTCGATATCGCTGCTGCTAGATCTCCACCCTTTCACTGATCTCCCATTGTCATCTACGGCAGTTAGGCTCTGTAGGGAGGTCAGTATTGAGAGAAAGCAGGATGGTATGTGGCAGGGTAATTGGGTTGTAATGGGAGAGAGCCACATTGGGGTGATCAGAACTAGGAAGCGACCTTGGATGAAATGGGGCCCAAAGAGAGGCCAGACATGTTTGGTACTCATACCAGGGTTCCCACCAGACCAAGTGGACAGGCAACCTTTGGACTAGCATCCTTTGCCAGTCCCTTCTGGTGGTGCTGTGTGTTCCATGTGATTCTGCGATCACCATTAGGGCGAGTCTGCATTGCCAAAAATGAATTTTGGTGCGGTAGACTCACGGCCCGAACAACAAGAGAGTACTCAAGATGTAGATTTCTTGCCTTATGCTTCACCCCCGCACCCCCACTAAAAGGATTCTCTACTCCAGGGGGTGCATTTCAGAGACAAAATGAAAAAAAATGACCTGGCACAAAAAACATGGGCGCACCCAGAACCAGACCAGCACCCTCCCAACCCCAGTCTGCCACCAACCCACCATGCCACATGGCCAGCTCAGCAGCCCACCACCACACTATACCCCACAAACCTTCCCTATCCTTCTACCTGTCGCACGGCATGGCCTCTCCCCCCTCCATGCGCATGTATACACAGCAACATCCCGTCGCTATATTCGCTGAACCCAATATCTAGTCCCCCCCCAACCAGGTGGCCCTGTGCACAGGTGCTGTGATTGAGTTGCTGTTTTTGAAAGCACTCAATCGCAGGCACCCTCTACACGGGATACCATGCTGTCCAATGTGAGATTGATCAGAGACAAGACTGCAATTATAGTGGACTTCATTTCCTCAGTCGATTTGGCTTGCATCATGGAGACCTTGCTGGTAGCTGGTGCAGTCCTGGAGGCATTTATCCTAGCTGGTTTCTCCATAGTGCATTGCCCAAGGAGAGAACGTAGGGGCAGGGGTGTGGCCATCTACTTTAGATCTGACCTGAAGTTTTCTGTGCACTCAGTGGGATTTATTTCATCATTTGAATGCATGGTCATGTGCAGGGGTCTAAGTACAGGTTGCAGAATCCTTCTTTTGTTCCAGCCTCTGGGGCACAAGAGGGAATTCCTGCAGGAAGTTGCAGATTTTGTCACTGAGAAAGTGTTGGAGTCACCTAGGTGGTTGGTCCTGGGTGATTTCAGTGCTTGGATTGACAACACAATATTGCGGTTTGGTCAAGACTTCCTCCAGCTGATGACTTTGCTGGGCCTCACACAAGCTGTTGCTTCTGTGACCCACAGCCACGGTCACACCTTGGACTTAGTATTCTCACTGGGGCTTGAGATAGCTGATCTCAAGATTGATCTGGTTGTGTGGTCGGATCCTTGCACAGTACAGTTCTTGTTCAGGGCCCTCCCCCCGTTAGTCCTGCCCCTGTGGAGCTGGTCCACTACCACCCTTTAAGGGGATTGTCCCCAGAGGGACTGTTGACAGTAATACAACCCAGGTGCTCTCACTTGAGATCCCACTGGTTTGATGGGGAGCTCAAAGAGATGAAGGGCAGAGGTCAGAGGTTGGAGCATTGTTGACATAGATCACAGTCAAAAGAGAACAGACTGTGGTGAGTATCAGAGGGCAATCTCCCATAAGAAGGCAGTTTTTCTGTCCAGGGAGATTGCTGCAGGGAGGAACAGACCAGCTCAACTCTTCCAGACTGTAGACAGGCTACTTCCCTGGCCTACATGCAGCTGAGAACAGTAGTTTCAGTTATTAAGTGTGAGGAGTTCACTATGTTCTTCTCTGACAGAGTGTCCTCCATCAGGTCCGGGATCTCCCCAATAGGGCTGTTTCAGCAAAGCAGTATTGAGATGGTTGTCTCTGGGAGCACTCCCCTTGCTTGGAGTGAGTTCAGACCTGTAGAGGGGTGGAAGAGGTCTGTGCGGTGATTTCAAAGCTGCAACCCACATATTGTGAGCTGGACCCAGGCCCAACTTATCTCCTGGTGGGATGTGCCGGGTTCATAGGTCCAGTGTTTGCCAAAATAGTCTGGTGCTCACTTTCAGAGGAGCTATTCCCTAACACCTTGAAAGAGGTGCCAGTGAAGCCCCTCTTGAAGAAACCCTCCCTTGACCCTGATGTCTTGGCGAACTACAGACTAGTCTCTAACCTTCACATTTTGGGTAAGAGTATCTAGAAAACAGTGGCTCTGCAGCTTGAGGAACACCTCATGGCCTTTGACATCTATGAGCCTCTCCAGTCTGGATTTAGGTCTCGGCATAGTACCGAAACTGCATTGGTCGAGGTGCATAATGATCTCCTCAGGGCTAGACAGACAGAGGAGAGCAGTCAATTCTTGTCCTCCTCAATTTCTTCTCAGTGTTTGACACTGTACGCCATGTGGTATTGTCAGATCGTCTAAGGGAGCTCTGTGGACTCACCAGCACTGTCATCAGTTGGTTTGAGTCCTTTCTCACAGGAAGGATGCAGAGGGTGGTGATGAGGAGCTTCTCTTCCCGCTCAAAGCTGCTGCTCTGTGGAGTCCCCCAAGGCTCGATCCCCTCACCCGTGCTGTTCGCGGTCTACATGCTGCCACTGGGTGAGATCATTAGATGTTACAGTGTGGAGTTTCACTGTTATGCAGATGATATTCAACTGTATATATCATTTGCTCCAAGGACACATGATGCAGCAGTGGTGCTAAATAAATGTCTGACTGAGATCCAGGATTGGATGTCCTCTAACTGGTTGAGAGTTGTGGTGGAGATAGGCTGCACTCTCATATCTTGACTGATGGAACACTTTTCTATCTCCTTGTTTTCCAGCTACAAAACTTCCATTGCCCAACAGTCAATGCTTTCTTCTGTTCTTTTTTTCCATCCTACTCGAGGTTGGCCACCTGGAATAGCACTTTTCTATCCCTTCTAAATGTCTGCTTCCTTGCTACATACTCTTTGAATTTTTCTAATCCATGCAGTCTATGGAATGAACAAAGAACACCCCGTGAGATGTGGCAGAAAAACAATATACAGTGCATAAGTGCATATACTGTAGACTGAGGCACGGAAGCCAGAAGTACAACCTAGAATAAATATGGTTAAAATCAGTCTTGTGAATAAAGAGGATTATATGCACCACATAACATAATGAACATTTCATTAACAGTACAGTAAATCCTTAAGGTATTGCCATAATACATGTATATTCTGTACCCTGCTAAATTCAGGCAAGAAACATTGCCCTCAAGTATAAGGCAATGTAGTATGTTTGTGTCATCTGGAATTCAAAAGGTACCATTATGTATGATTCCCTTAGGGGTAGAACTAGCCGTTTATAAAGGAACTGAACGAAACTAGCCATGTGGCTAAAAGTTTGAACAGGTTGTATGCCCTGTTATTATTCTTGGGACCTGCTTAATTAATTTGGGAGAGGGATGGCGTTCTATTTGCAAGTTGCCAAAAGCTGCCCGCTATAATCCCTGAATTATGGTCCATTTTTTATTCACTGCGGTATTTATTTGTTGTTTTGCCCAAATAAAAGTATTTTATTAGGGGAGATCGTAATGCTTAGAAAGAAATGAAACAGGAACACTTATGCTCCGGTGGCATGCTCCCTTGAGTCCATGTTTTTAAGTAAAATGGAGCCGGCGACTGATGTTAGCATGTGAATTGTAAGCCACCTCTCCGAGTATCAGTTCACAAAAGCACTAAACCCCACAAAAATAGCCGAAAGTGATGAGGGAGAGAGCTGTAGAAAACAAACAAAAGTATGAGAAAAGATCTGCTCTCCATGTGCTCTCTCCCTTCCTCTTGCCAGTGAATGTTTTTCTATCCTTGGAGCGAAGTGGCAGTGAAAAAGTGCAGCCGCTAGGTCCAAACTTTGGACCTTACTGTGCACTCGTGAAGTGAACTTTCGTTTTTCATTTAGACCCATTTATATTTATATATATGTGTATATATATATGTATATATATATATATATATATATATATTAGAGGCAAAAAACTCTGTTTAATGCATTAGTTAGGGTTGTTCCACAGCGACAAAAGTGAGGAAATTCACTGTTAGGGTTGAAAACCCTAACTCCGAATTCACCCCCCCAGCACCAGACACACACACACACATATGCAAGAATGGGGGAGGACCAAGTCAACACAACCAATGACAGACATCCAGCAGCAGGTGACAGAAATAACAAACAATTGTCTAAATGTACTACGAGACATCCCCACCCACCTGAGCAGCTACTGCATGCTCAGTGGAGATCAACAGCAAAACTGAGGCCATGTACACCAAACGTACACATTCCTGATTGCAGCTGCACAACGTACCACACTTAGTAGTTGCATGGCCTTACCTACCGATGCCCTCACGACCAGACCACACCATGTGGTGGGCCACCTGAGCAATAGAGTTCAGCAAAACCAAGGAGTTGTACAGGTATAATATCTCTGCTTATAACAAGGGTTTGAGAAATGCAGCTTTCTAATTGACTGTAAACATTGTAACAGCCTTATGTTTAGTTTTATTAACATACATGTAGAGCCTAACCATATGATGAACATGGTTTAATGTTGTTTAAAAACAGTTTTATTATGATAGCAATAAGCACTCCCAGGTATTATGTTAATGGTCAGTTTATCACTGTCTAGCGACATGTGGCACTATCGCTATGCCTCATTCAACATTAAAGCCCTACAGGGTGATTAACAAGACCATTTAACATAACTGTTGATGTCATGCCTTATTGCTTAATTGTCTTTATGAGTATACTGCCTCTGCTGAGGCACTGCAACGCAGCAGCTTTGCAACACAGTGTCCCACCCAGTTACACCATACACTGTCTAGTTACTGGAGAGTGGCTGTGAATATGAACTCATGAAGATGAACAGTGTAACTTGATCATTACAGTCATTGAAACCTTAGTGTGATTATAACTGACAGAGTCAGTGATGAGAGTAACCCTGCTGTCCTAGTACACTTACCCCATTGTAAGTTAAATCAATACTAAAAGACATTCTGTTTATATCTACACCATACCTACTTGATTCCTGTTGTACCACAATTAACATAGTTATCACTTTGATAGCATCAGTGACAGAAGTGTGGCAAACCCAAACACTAGGCATACAGCCTGAGTATGAAACAACTGTTAAAAAAAAATTACACTGTGTCCATAAGTGGCATAGATCACTCATTGCAACAATAGTAAATGCATTACTATTTGAATAAGTTAGTCATCACAGATGCAATGAGATTGTCTTTATCAGGTACAACATACTCAGTAAGTGCCTACAGGAAACTCTGTCCTATATACATCTCCGATACAGGTACGTCATTGTTGGCTCAGTAGTGCTATGATATTTAGAAGTTGCTTGGCCTGATCCATGCAATTACATTGTTTCTTACAAAGAATACTTACTGCATCTTTAGTATTGAAACACACTGAAAGTCTATGTATGTACATCAGCAGTACACCTTCATCAGTAAGAATGCATCTGATACTGGCAGTATGAATTTCACAGCGTTGAACAGGCAATGCTTTTCCATACGTTTACATCAGCCTCTCTATCTTGAGTAAACCGTTGCAGTAAATGTACTACTATGTAAATCACATACTAAATGTTACACTACTTTTATCTTGAGCATGCTAGTGTCTTGTAGTTAATTTATGTACTTCTCTTAATTAATGTATACTCACTAGAGTTAAAACCTTTCTACAACTGTCATCGTGCACCTTCAGCTTTTATATTGACTAACGGCACAGTACCAGTTGTGGTGTGGTGTGGGGCATCGGTAGGTAAGGCCATGCAACTACTAAGTGTGGTACGTTGTGTGCAGCTGCAATCAGGGATATGTACGTTTGGTGTACATGGCCTCAGTTTTGCTGTTGATCTCCACTGAGCATGCAGTACCTGGTCAGGTGGGTGGGGATGTCTCGTAGTACATTTAGACAATTGTTTGTTATTTCTGTCACCTGCTGCTGGATGTCTGTCATTGGTTGTGTTGACTTGGTCCTCCCATACTTGCATGTGTGTTTGTGTGTGTGTGTGTGTGTGTGTGTGTGTGTGTCTGTGTGTGGTGCTGGGGGGGTGAATTCGGAGTTAGGGTTTTCAACCCTAACAGCGAATTTCTTCACTTTTGTCGCTGTGGAACTACCCTAACTAATGCATTAAATGGAGTTTTTTTGCCTCTAATTTCCCTTCTTTTTGAGAATGATAACGAGAAAAAGTGAATGTAATGCGGTGGCGGGAGCATGGGGCCGATTGGGCACCGCGCTCCCACCACATGATGTCTTGTGGCATAGTAACAGGAAGAGCAATGCAAACAGAAGCGCTAACAGTGGTGCACATGGTAACGCAAGCACAAATGACAACAGAAAGGGCAATGCACACGGTGGCATAGACGGGAACAGTCTGCCACATGATGTGTTGTCACATAGTAACATGGTGCCTGCAAACGGAAATGTCAATGGGCATGGTGACGCAAAACTGAAACAGAAAGAGAAACAGTACTGTAGAACACAAATGGCAAAAAATAACAGAAGCATAAGCACAAATGAAAGCGTAAAGGATAAGCACATAAGGACTCGTCGGCCGCGTAATGCAGCAGCGGGGCCAGCGGGGCCCCAAACCCGCACTCCACCACATGATGTCTTGTGGCATAGTAACAGACAACAACGCCAAACAGAAGCACTAACAGTGGTGCACAAGGTAACGCAACACGAATGAGAACAGAAAGAATGCCCGAACAGGGTGGCGTAGATGGGAGCGGTGTGCCACGTGATGTCTTGTCACATAGTAACATGGTGCCTGCAAACGGAAATATCAATGGGCATGGTGAAGCATAGTGAAACAGAAAGAAACAGTACAGTAGACACAAATGGCAAAAATAACAGAAGCATAGCGCAAAGTAAGCATAAAGGATGACTACGTGGTGGCGTGAGCGTCAACGGTAAGTGAAGCGGGCATGGAACCGCAAGCGGAAGGGCAATGGTAACAGTAATGTAAGTGCACAGGCTGGTTTTCCCAAAAGCTGAATAGAGAAAGACAGTGAGTACAAAGAATGTATGCATAATAATGGGTATCAGAGCAGAAAATGAGGACTTGAAATACTAAATAGGTTATATCTCAGGAACCGTATGACATAGAAAAAAATTTAAAAGTTGTATGATTTATGACTGTCCTGGCTAGTTTTTTCTTAGTCCCAAAAGTCCATTATCTCGCACCGTTCCTAGATCACGGACCCTGAAAAGCCCCTGACGAGAAACGCCCGTAATGTTAGCCTATAGGAAAAGAAGTTCAGAGCACCATAACTTTGCTTCCTGTAATATTTTTCACCAAACTACTGAAAGGCACATCTGTGGGCTGTTGGCTGTCTTCCTCCAAATTTCAGGAAAAAAGACCAAACCGTTATTTTACAGCAGGGTGCCAAAGGATTCCTGTAATGCATCGGTGCCGTAATGTTATCCTATAGGAAAAACATCAAATTTGGAGTGCCGTAACTTTGCTGCCATGTAATATTTTTAATACAACACTGAAAGGCACATCTGTGAGATGTCGGCTGCATTCCTCAAATTTCAGCCAAAACACCCAACCGTTCTTTTGCAGTGCAGTGCTAAAATTGCTGTCATTCCCACAGACTAGAAAATTACTGTGCTTAATTCAAAGAAACTTTCATAGCAACATTTGCGACACTTTCAGTGAACATGAAAGTACTTTGTGAAGTACTTTTCCAGAAATCTGAAAACATATTTCTGGGGTGTTTTGCCCAAAATAAAGACATGGCTAGCATCCTCAGGGTCCGACTAGTGAATACAAAAAGAATTAGGTTGCTAGAGGGTTCCAAATTTAAATGCCAACATTTTCTAATCACCAACTGAAAACAAAATGGCCAATTTGCGAAAGTAACAGGCCCATTTCACGAAAGTAAAATGCATTTGAAAGTGTTGAACTTTTGTTAACTTTTCCCATTGACTTATAATGGGAAATTGTTTTGAATAACTTTTGAACCATTTAATATTTTTCACCAAATCTTCAAAAGGCACATTGGGGACCCGGCTGCGTTCCTGAGATTTGGAGCCAGTCAGCGCAAACTGTCGACCTGTATGCATGACCGTAGAATTCCAGAAAAAGCGAAACACGCAAGAAATCACGCTTTAATAACCCGCAGTCGCATCCGATTGGTACTTAAACTTGCAGATGCCAGGGCTTGCGGTTCTTGACTGAGTATGCTAAATTTCAGCCAAGTCTGTCAAACGGTTGCAAAGTTATTAAGGTGCAAAGTTTTGGGGTTTAACATAGAAATGGCTCCTCAACCCTAACTATGGTAGCACTACCGTGCTACCATAATATATATATAGAGAGAGAGACCTTTCAGAGAAAGACTCGGGAGCTTAAAAGCTCCACATTTACACTCTCTCTCTCTCTCTCTCTCTCTCTCTTCTCGCTGCTGCTACAACAGTTTGCTCTGCTCTCTAGGCCGGCGGCTGATGAAATAATGTCAATTTCAGCCGCCGCTACTAGAATAAAAAACATAATTTATCGTTTGACAAAAGGAAGTAACACTGCAATAGTAAGACTGCTAGTTGCTGTCATGCAAAAACGTATGATGCAGATTTAGGAGACAGTCTCCTGTGCAAAAATAAATCTATATGCTTTCCTTTTGCAACAATAAAGGAATAAAGGTTTAAAAAGGGATTCTAGAGCCCCAGTTTGTCAAACAGAGGAACTAGAGCCCTCTATAAGGACAGACAAATAAAGGTTTTCACTAAACTTTACATTTTTCTTGTGAAGCCTGTTACAAATAGAATGATAGATACGTGTGTATTACAAGGCAGTAATACCATTGAGAGGTTTTGACATGGACCTCGAGATCAAAGCTCGAGAGGTCCTAAAGTCCCCAAAACCTTGAGATGGTATTACTGCCTTGTGAAACACTTATCTTTCTGTTATTTTTTGTAATATATGGATCCATTGATAATACTACAGTTGACAATGACCTTTGAACTGTAGTATTATCAGCAAAAACGATAGTATCATCACTTTTCAGGATAGTATTATTGAGCGTAGTGATGTATTACTGGGAAATTTTTGTATAACATATTATAGTATTATTGAGGCGTATCCATATATTACAATATAATTATACTTAGGATGAAGTTATAAAAGCAGTGTCTTATCAAGCTCCTAACCTGTAACCAAGGGTTCGTTTAGGAGAGCAGCGCCCTCAACAGCCCCATGTTTATACTCCTTTTTCTGTCACTCAAGGTAACTAAGAAGGGTCATTGCTAGAGGAACACTCGCTCTGCCCTGCGTTACGTCTCCGACGCTGCCAACACTCTTGCTCTGCGCTAGCTCTCCGCCTGCTTCACACGGCAGCTTTTTTACATGATTTTAATTTGAAATAAGCTGAAGTGCACAGTTTGTTTGCTTTTCTGCTAGAGTGTGACTTAGTTTCACTGTTTGGCTGCACATTACGTATCAGTTTTGACCACGCTCAGTCACGCTTCACGTCAGTGATAAAAGTGAAAGTGCTGTCTACTACTCACTTCAGCTGGCTTCTTCTTTTAGACAATTCTCAATAAAAATAAGGTAAAATGCAGTTACTTTGCTTTTTCACACCGAGGGACTTGCTTTCAGTGTCTGCCTGCTTATTAGGTACCATTATTGACCACGCTCAGTCACGCTACATGTCACTAATAAAAGTGAAACTGGTCCCCACTTGTTTTCCTCCTTGTAAAGAGAACGCCTTTATTCTGAGAATAGTAAATGAAAAGAAATAGGAATACAAACCTCTTTTTTTTTTTTTCTTCTAGTCAGTGTTAGTTTGAACTTTGGCATGTGGGTGCCTATCTGTGGTAGATGTGGAATGATCTCACTACTGGTGAGAAGGTTTTGGAGGATAAAAAGTAGTTCAGGCGTGTAGTCGCGCTGGGAGGTGTGCGGTCGTTGGGAAATAATGCACGGTCATGTGATGCATTCTGTCCAATCATGTTAGTGGAATTTCTCAGATTTTACCACCCCATTTTATAAATATATATATATATATATATATATATATATATATATATATATTTTTTTACACAGGAGTCACAGACTCCCCAAGTGAAAACAGAAAGGTTGCCATTTCTTTGTTCTGCTCTAAGATCAAAACTTAAATGTAAAGACTTTTACAAGCTAAAAGGTACAACTCTGGGCACTGGGTGGTTAGTAAGCAGCTGGACTTGGGGGTGAATGAGGAATTTAAAATGTCGTGGCCATTGAACTGTGCAGAACAACTGTGTGGAATGCATACAATGGTTTAGAATGTGTGCAACAGTTTAATTGTAAATATACTCATTTATAGCCTTGGTTGGCTACATGGAAGATTTGGTTTCTTTATGATAAAGTCTTATTTTAAGGCATTTGCTAGATTTTTCGAACTTAAATTAAGCCAAAGAATATCTTGATTTTGGCTAAACAGTCTTATTTTTTTTTACTTTTTTCCATATGTCTAAGAACTCTTGTTTTTGGTTCGCTAGTCATGTATATATATTTTTTAGATTGTTTCTTCTCTCCAGCAGCCTTCATTCAAGCATCACTCCAGCACCATCCCCCCCGATGTCCACTGGCACCAGCTATGACCGACCCCCAGGGCTTACCCCCTTGGGGGGTTGGCGGGAGGAGTGCTAACCCCCGCCTCAGGCATGGCTCCGTTTCACTGGTATGACTAGCCTGGGGTGGGACCTGTGAGAGCCCCCATCATCCAACTGCTGGCAGTTTCCTTTTTTCTCCCCTCCGGGGGAGGGCGTGCAAGGACTCCAATGGCGATGCCGTACATGCTGCCATACACTACATGCCAGGAATCTGCCCCGCCTCTGCCCCTCTTCTATCAGCGTCAGTATGCCAACCCCTAGCCTCCACTAGGGGCCAAGCTAACACTGACTGCTGCAATACCTCTCCGTAGGAGAAGAGCTGTCCTGGGATGCTCAATCCTACCCTCCCTGCTGAACCACTAGTCATATTTTAATATTTATAATCTTGTTTTAATCAAACTGAGATTTAAATTTTTTTCCTTATTTCCATATGTCTAAGAACTCATGTTTTTAGTGCCCTAGTTATATTTTAAAGATTTATTATCCTGTTTTAATACTGAGGTGTAACGGAGCAAAAGGCGAGATGCCCATGAGCAGTCCCCATCTCAGAACCTGTAACTGTGCTGCCCCCTTATCTAAAAGTCAAGCATTTAATTTAAACTTAAAACATATATTTCTTTAATTAGTATTTTATCTAGAGCCATGTAATTGAAGAGAATGACCTCTGATTTCTGTTATCTCTTGTTTAAAAGCAAAACCCAATTCACTGAACAAATGAGGGTCGTTTATTACATCCCACATAAAAAGATCACCCCTATGCCTTCTTATATGTAAAGGCAGAAGATTCAAAGTACTTAGCCTGTGCTTATATTCCAAGTCTCATAACCCTTGTACTTGTTTGGTAAATCTCTTTTGTATTTTCTCCAGATGCATAATGTCATTTTTACTGTATGGGAACTAACATTGTGAACAGCAGTCCAAATACGGTTGACCGTATGATCTGTAAAGCGGGACCAAAACTTTGGCATTTCTACACTTAATATTATTTTTAATTGTCCATATAATCTTATTAATCACACTGATACTTTCTTTAATATGTTTTTACTTATTTCCATATGTCTAAGAACTCTTGTTTTAGTTCCCTAGTCGTATTTTAAGATTTATAATCTTGTTTTACACTAAGATTTTCCTTCAAGATTTTTTTTACTTATTTCCATATGTCTAAGAACTCTAGTTTTAGTTCCCTAGTCATATTTTAAGATTTATCATCTTGTTTTAAACTAAGATTTTCTTTCAAGATTTTTTTTTTACTTATTTCCATATGTGTAAGAACTCTTGGAGTCATATTTTGAGCAAGCTAAGATTTTGAGATTTTTGTTATTCATTCCCATATGTTTAAAAACTCGTTTTTAGTTCCCAAACATATTTTAAGATTGATGAACTTTTTTTTTCTTTCTCTCTCTCTCAAGCCAGGCCCTCCTTCACACTGGCTCCCCCCATAGAAACTTAGAATTTGTCGGCAGATAAGGATCGCTTGGCCCACCTAGTCTGCCCATTTCCCTACCCAATGCATAGGCTGCAGATCCTAGTTAACTAACAGCCTGCTCCCTCCTACACCCCCCTCCCAGCCCCCTCACCCAGCTTCTCGTGGGCTTACCTTCTGACTCTGTCCTCCACTTGTCTCACCCCTTCCGGGGGATAGCTTAAGCAAACTAAGATTTTATGTAAGATCTAGAAATCAGGTAATATTGTTTCTTTTTTAAAGGTCTTCGTAAGATAATTATCTTACTCCACTGGAAGATAATGTTGCTTATTTTAAGAATAAAATATACAAATTTAAGGTTTTTCCCTAATTTTTGCAGTGTAGGAGACGGTTCAATATATGTATGTGTAGATAGACAGGTAGATAGACACATAGATAGAGAGAGAGAGTGATAGAGAGAGAGAGAGATGGATGGATACAATTAAATGTTTTTTATATATAAATTGAAGACAAATTGCCATTATTTGATGAAATGGGGAGATGATGGACATTTTATCACTTGGAACAGGATTCTCTTTTTGTGCCATGAGCAGCTCACTATGCCTGCTAATTTGTTTTACATTTAGGGAGGCATCACGTGCACTAAGTCAGATGAGAACATGTCCTGAACCTTATCATTTCCAAATGAGACTTTATTGAATGCATCATCTGTGACACTCTTGTTTGCTTGACTATAACAGTGACTGTGTTGTTTGTATAAAATGTAACATTTAGAAAAAGATCATTTATAAAAATAAGAAAAAAAAAAACAAGTTCAAAATTGCATGCCTGTCTACTTGGGGACCCCTAAACCAATAAATAGAGACACAAATCATGTGAGTAATGGGGTATAGTACTTTTACTTAAGAAAAAAAGAAAAAAAGGTCTAAAAGTCAGCAGCTACTTGAATGAAAATGGCACTAACATCAGAAACCTTTATCCAAAATCAGGGGCCACTATTGTTGGCAAATACTTAAACAGCCCCTTTATACCTTAGTGAGCTGCAACTGCTTAGATTAACCCCCTCCTTTCCTTCTTTTCCTCCACACACTTCCTCCCTCCTCCTCTTACCCAAATCTGACTACCTGCCCCACTCTCCATCCTCCTGCCTTGTCCCCCTATTAAATCTGCAGTCTAGCTCCTCCTCTTCCTTCCCCCATGTATCCCTCCTTCACCTACCCCCACCTTTCCCCTCCCTTCATCTACCCTGCCCCCTACACCTCATGTGCTTATTTTACTCTGCAGTCTATGCCTCTCCTTCCCTAACCTCCTTACTCTAACAAAGCCATCTCCTGGTAGCTTATCATCCTCCAGTCACTACCTTCCAGCTGCCCTCTCTTATCCACTCTCCTGCATGTAATATTTTTGCCACATGCAATTGCTCTAATTAACTGTTTATGTACCTCCTGTATTTGCATTGTTTTTTAACTCATGTATATTATTTACCTCTAATTGTATTACCATCTGTATTGTTTCATCTGTTCATATACGTGTACTATATTGTAAGCTGCTCTACAAATGATGTGGAACCTTTGTAAATGAGCTATTCTAGCTCAAAGGTTGTTATCCAAGACAATTAATTCATAAAAATAAATAAAATATTACAATTTACTTAAGGAAACAGGTGACATATGTGAAGACACCAGGATCAGTTGAAGAACAGTTTTTCCTCCCTCAGAGACACTTCACTGAACTGACAGCAGGAGAGGGGATGAGCCGGGGACTTAAGTCTCAAAGCATTGTTATCCTGTCTCTCTCTCTCTGATTGGGCAAACGTTTTACCCAATTGTGACTTCATCAGCTGCAACCAATTAACATGAGGGATGAGGGAGAAAGGTTTTTGTTGCAGTGGGGATCGTAGCTGCAGGAACACACACTATACATGGGGTGTTGCAGCAACACAGCCTGAAAACTAGGTTAGCACAGCTAGCCTGCTTCGAGCTGTAACGGATCAACACTAAAGGTATGTCGGTTTCTCTGAGTTTGATGGGGATTTCTGTAGCTATCGGAAGGTGACACAATAAACAATATACAGTAAAAACCTGACAATCACAGTTTCTGAATTCCTCAGGCTTCTAAGCCCAGATGTAGGACCATGGTTTAGTCTGCCTTGTCTGTAAGTGGAGGACCTGCGTATATTTACTCTCTCTTGTATTTAGAGACATTTGCATACTAGGAAAGCAGATCTGTTACAAGACGTTAACATACAATATTAAAACAGTACTGTATTTGAAAGTAAAACTAAAACTTGCTTAAAGCTGTAAGACATTTTAGTCAATACAGAATGCAAGAAAGTGGCTATGTAGAGCATTGCCAGCGTCATTTACTGCGTGCAGAATATATTATAATATATGGTATTTTTGTGCCAGTGGTTTCAGATTTTTTTTTTTGTTTGCCACAAAGGTTTTTCTCCTTCGGTAGCAGGCTTGGGTGACTATCAGCCCTGTCCCCACACTTGGTGGCTTTTCCTTGCCTCCTCTGGTCCAAGGTTCCAATCTCCCATGGATTCCTCCCACTTCCCTGTAGGGGGCAGGAGAGGGAGAGCCGTTCTCTCCCGAGGCACATCCAGATGCACCTAGAACAGAAGGGAAGCTGGGAAGACTGCCACAACACGGGCAGGGCTTCACAAAACCCAAGCCCTAGATTTTCCCATTTTCTCCCTGTTCCCTATTCTGGGGCATGCACGCCAACGTGCATACATATGGAGGGCGGGCCATGAGAGGTCGTCGAAGAAGTCCTTCAGCTCTTCCCTTCCTGTGCTGTCCTGTGGGCCTGCACTACCACCTGGTGGCAGTCATTCAGCAGGAGCAGCACACCTCCCCCCACAGGGAGAGGAGAGCAATCTGTTGGATGCTCATCCTATCCCTCCCTGGCCAGCCCCCCCCCCCCAATCTGAGACCACTCTTGATTCCGGATTGCCAGCGTGGTGGGTGACAGTGCTACCACTGCACCACTGAGCCAGCCTTCTAAAATTCATCCTCAGCAGCTGTTGAGAATGTCTTTTTTTAAGCCAAATCTGTCAATCGAACCAAAATGTTAAAAACATTTACCCTCTAAAATGTCAACCCATAACTGCAATTACAGCACAAACTCGCACAGCTGGTGTTTTATACTGACTGAAACTAAAAGTATTTTTTACCTCCATTGCTTGTCATCAGTGCAGTTTTTGTTGGATTCCGCCCTACATTTCTGCAAAAGAAGGTATTACAAAACCAGAAATGTTAAGATCGGTTGATTCTTTCACCACGTGGGTTCTGTGACATTCACAGTTCAATAAGTGTTGTGCAAATAGACTACAGGGCCCGATACTGGAAAAAAAGGCAGAGTGGAGCACAAAGGTTCGTGCTGTGCTTGCCTGTTGCCCATGATCCCGAGGATGCTATATTCAGTCGGACAGCACACAAACGGTATCTGACTGAATATAGGGGCATGTCCGTGCAGCACTAAGTCAAGCAGTGCTGCCCTGGCATGGATCCTTGAAATGCAGGGAACAGCATCCCCAGTCCTGATAGCGCCAGGAGCCCCCAGCGCGATATGCAGATAGCACCCTGCAAATGAGCCCATTGGGCATGCAAGGCACTAAGGGACCATATGCATGCCCGTTATGAACTCATTTCCATTGAAGTAGTGGCAAGGTTTCACCCCTCCTGTGGCAAGCCCCACCCACTCAGATCCCCATCCCCATCAAAATAAACCTGTTCCCTGGTAGCTAGTGGTCCCCCATTTTCTGAGCCCTGTCCCCATTGAAATTAATCTATTCCCTGGTGGCTAGTGGTCCCTCCCATCCTCCAGTTCCCATCCCCAAGAGAAATAAATATTTCCCTGGTGGTCAGTGGTCCCCCTTTCCTCCGATCTCTGTCCCCGTTTGATATAAATTATACCCTTGTGGCTAGTGGTCCCTCCCACCCTCTGATCCCCAGCCCCAGTAGACAGAAAACCCTCCCTGGTGTTCAGTGGCACCCCTACCCTCTGAGTGCTTGCCACAGTTCTGGAGAAGAAATCCCTGGTATCTAGCAGCCACCCTGTACTGACCGCATAGGGTACACCCCCCCTTACCATAATCATCAGTGCTGCGGGGAACCCATACGGTAACCAGCACAGCCTTCCTCTCACCACGTTGGACAGAATGACAGGGTGTACATGTCCTGTGTACTGTAAAGTGAATGCATGTAAGTATGTAGGATGCTCGCACCCTGTCATTGCACATGGAGGCCGGCCAAGGTGGTGAGAGGAGGGCTGTGCCAGTCACTGAATAGACTCCCCGCGGCGCTGACAAGGTAAGGGGGGGGTGGCAGGGTGGTGTACCCAGTGTGGGTGATGCCAAAGGAGCCATTAGATGCATGGAACAGCCTTCCTGAGGAGGTCATAGAGTCACAAACAGTGGGCGAATTCAAGAATGCATGGGACAGGCATAAGGCAATTCTAGTGGGGTGTAGGAGGAAGTAGGCTGTTGGTTAACTAGGATCTGCAGCTTATCCATTAGGTAGGGAAATGGGCAGACTAGGTAGGCCAAGCGATCCTTATCTGCCATCAGATTCTATGTTTCTATGTTTCTATTAGACACCATAGACTTCTTCTCCAGAACTGCAGCAAGTACTCAGAGGGTGGGGGTGCCACTGGGTACCAGGGAGGGTTCTCTATCAATCGGGGCTGGGGATCAGAGGACAGGGGGATCACGAGCCACAGGGAATAATTTATATCAAAAGGGGATGGGGCTTAGAGGATGGGGGGCCATTGACCAACAGGGAGATATTTATTTTTCATGAGGACAGGGACTGGAAGATAGGGGGACAACTGACCACCAACAAAAACTTAATTCTAACTGGACTGGGGAGCACAGGATGCGGGGACTACTAGCCACCAGGTAATAGGTTTATTTCAACAAGGATGGGGATCGGAGGATGAGTGGGGACCCCTAGCCACTGGGGAATAATTTATATCGAATGGAGCCAGGGATTAGAGGGCGGGAGGATTTTCTTTCAATGGGGCCAGGAATTGGAGGATGGGGTGTACCACTGACCACCAGGGAAATATTTATTTCTCATGGAGATTGGAGGATGAGAGGGACCACTGACCATCCGAGAGCAGGTGTGCTCTGCCAACCGCCAACATGGTTGTTGGTTGCGGTTGCTCCACCAGCCACTAGAGTTGCCCAGAGCAAGTCAAGCTTCTTCTCAGCAGTAATTGCACAGCACAGGGTGGCCTGCGCTATTCCCTTTGTGCAGCAGTACTGCATTGAGTATTGTACTACGCCAGGATACATGTCCCTGACCCTATTTTACTCACAGCATACATTATTTTTTGCATGGGCTAACCCTTTTAGCATGCGCCACTGCTCCCTTTGAATGTTGGGCTCGGGCACAATCCCTGAATAAATGGTGCGCAATCATGTTGCCCATCAGGCAAACTTTTGAATATTGGACCACAGATCTGTAGATTTACAACTGTATTTTTTTTCACTAAGCATTTGCAGCTCTGCACATACTTCTTAAAACCTTTTGCAAAGATGTGTACAAAATGTATTCTGAGAATTCTAAAGCAAATCAATTAAAAAAAAATGTAAAACACTATTTGTCCCTTGCAAACATGTTTGGCAGATTCTAAAGCAATAATGCAAACCTTAAAATTTCAGTGTAATCATTGAGTGTGTACTGCAAATAAATGTCAGATTTATTGCAAGTACAATATACATTTTATTATAATTTTATCGTAATGATACTGCAAAAAAATGCCCCCATAGACAAGTAGTTTTACTCATATGCTAATAAATACATTTTATATGCAGAATGGGGGCTGTTCTCACCATGGCTGCCACACTCCCTGCACCCTATTCTCCATCAAGGTGCAGGGCTGTTCACACAGGATCCCTGGCTGGCTGGTGAGCTCCACGAGCAGTCGCGGTCTGGGGGCAGTGCAGGAGCATGGCCTCCTCCGCCACCATTCACGAAGGTGTGGAGTGCTGTGCGAGGGGGCAGCTGGCTACGCTGACATGACCCAGATGTGGCGGTACATGCCCCAGGATGCCTATAGCCCACTTGTGGACATGTAGTGGCATAGAGAATCCCCCAAAATGCTGCCCCAGCCCTCCAGGTACCACATGGGGGCCGGGGGGGGTCGAATGGGCACATGCCCGCCCCGATTCCTAGGCTGCACCACAGCCACCTGACTACCGTGACACCCCATGGGCACAAGGGATCCAATGGCAGATGAGATCCGGGCATCCCATTGGATACCCACCCATGTCCACAGAAGAGCCCCCGCGCACCTGCACACCAGGGGAAGCGCAGAAGGGGGCCGTGCAGTGGCTGGTGGCTATGAATATGGCCACTGCATATCTCCCTGTGGGTGCAGAGTTCTATGGGTGGGATACATGCCATTGGCCCATACTTTCTACCCCATGGAGAATCCCCCACAATATGAGAAAAAAATATAATCTAAAAATAATTGCCTTAAGATTTTTTTTAAATAAGTACACATTTTTTCTGTAAGTTTTTTCTGTATCTAGGGGACTTTAAATTATTTCCATAAAATAAGCATCTCCAGACTTATAAACTATTATTCTTCCAAGGTGGGCCTTGCACCACCTTCAAATAAGGTGTGTGTGTGTGTGTGTGTTTGTGTATATGTGTGTGTGTGTGTGTGTGTGTGTATGTGTGTGTATATATGTGTGTGTGTGTGTGTGTGTTTGACCCCCGGGATGCCGTGTCGTGGTTCACACCCCAGCCTGGTGACTCTACAGGACCCACCTGATTGAGGGGTTGGGTTCATTCTTTCTCCTGGGGTGGTGGGGGGTATCATCCCAGAAAAAATAATAAATAATACATTGCCTCTACCCAGGGAGAATAAGTGGGCCAGATGTTTTGTTCACTACCACCCCTTGGGATGCAGTACCTCCCCACCTTCCTACACTGGACTGGACCACCTCCTGGGGGCCACTAAAATGGTTGTTACCTTCACCAATAAACACTTCAGTCAGGTTATAAGAGCTGGGTACATACACACACACACACACACACACACACACACACACACACACACACGTGTGTAAAATTCAACAAAACAGTGCTTTTAACACAGGCCTGGAAGCTGGAAGAAAGGGATAGGTTAGACAATTGCAAGTCAACTTTAACATTCTCACCCTATAGCAATGCCCCCTTGGAGCCACTGTACTGTGGGTCACTACCACCCTCTCAGATTCTACACTGTCAAGGGGTACAAAGAAGAACAATTATACTACACAGGGTGCAGTAACGCTTCAGCTATACCAGTCATAAAACTACAGTTTCAAGTGTGAGGCAAATCCCAGGACTCTGGGTACTCAGGAATGACACTAGATTCCTGGAGCTGGCCTGGTAGCTGTGTTACCGGAGTTCTTTCAGTGGTGCACTTGATAAAGATTAGCAAGCTTGCAGTTTAACCCCCCCCAACAGGCCATAGTGTGTCAGCATAATTTAAAGAACTTGAAATCCAACAGGAAAATGCTTGAAACACAACTATAATCCAGAGGCAGTAATGGTAATTCAGAATTGGAAAAATATGTAGCCAGCAATGCCATTCACATGACCCATGGATACAGCACTTCAGTCGAGGTAGGGAACAACACACAGCTCCAGGTCAGGCAGCAATCAGGAACAGACCCCCGTGACCTCAAGATGAAACACTTTGGACTCAGACGTTCTGCAGTAGCGCAGCACCTTCTGCCTCACACCTCTCGGGATACAGCCCTTCTGGCTCGGTTCTCAGTCAGATGACGCAGAGCCTTCCCAGTTCCCAAGGAGTGCAGAACCCAGGAGTGACCCCCACAGTCTGACTCCCTTCAGGATCGAGAGTATCCACATATTCAGGGCATGTGCCCTGTGACTCCGTTCCCCAATCCACACCACTAGATAAGGGCTAGCAGGCCCCTTTCCTGGCTCTGAATCGACCTGGGTAGGATGCAGGTCTCTGCTTCCGTTCAGTATAGCTCCACAGCAGTGGCTCACAGATTTACATTCTCACCAGTTTCTTCTCACAGGTGCTCATCTTACATAGTGTCCAAACAATGTAAGATCAAGATAAGGCTCACAGTGAGTTTACTGAAAGAATCCTGGTGAGGGCAGGGTCAGGTGGAGCTGGGAGTGCTGGGGAGGAGCCCCTGCAGTATGCAGTTCAGCTTAGATTTGTGGCACTATCATGGCCCAAGAGATGCCATCAAAAGCAGTGTCCTGTTGGTTTCATCCCCGTCTCCCTTGCCACAAATCAGGGGACCGGGTCAATGAAATGTGACCATAGCCATGAACACTGGAGGGGCACAGAAGGCATTGACAGTTAACAGCAGTGCGGCTCTCTCACCACCACACATGCGGTTGAGCAGAGAGCTGCAACAGGTCCCATAGCAGCCATGAAGAGCAGCGTTCAGGAGGACAGCAAGTGCAGTCCAGGCAAGCCCCCCTCCTGAAGGGGGGTTACATATACAACAGGAGTGAGGGTAAAAATGACATGATAAAGACTTCTGATGACCTCATGGAGGTAATGAGAGCCTGAGCTGAGGAGCTCCTAAGCCCGTCTGAACAATCTGGTGGAATTCTCTCCCCAAACTTAAAATTTGGACCATCTATCAGCTCCCTGAGCAATAAGAAATGGCAGCCAGAAGCAACAAGCCAAAAAACTCCAGAAATAATGCCTCACCATCAAGAATGAAACAACACTCTTTGGACGAAGAAATGGAGGCCTTCACAGCCCACTCACGTAGAGATCAGACCCTCTCAGAATCATCCCTTGACCTCGACAACAATGAGCTTTGCCTCCCCAGAAAATCAGAGCGCACCTTGCAAAAAATACTAACCTTGGTGCAAAACATCGAATCATCCATCGCAGATCTGAGGCAGGATGTAAACAATAGCAACTCTAAGGTAGCTGACAACACAAGTAAGCTCAACGAACTATCGGAGGCCCAGGACCTGAAGGAGAGGGACCTACTCTATTTGCTGCAAAGGGACCGAGAAACCCACAACAGGCTGGAAGACATAGAAAACAGGACCCACTGAAATAACTTTCGAGTGCACTGTGTAGCAGAGGGGTCTGAGGAGGGATTTGCCACTTCAATAGACTTTATGCAGCAACTCCTACGATCTGCGACTGCGCTCTCAGTACCCTCTGACTTAGACCTTACGATGAATAGAGCACATCGGTCCCTGGTCCCAAAGCCTACTAATTCCGAGGCCAGACCCCAATCATGGATTGTACACATGGCTCTCTTTCAAAGTAAGGAGTGGGTGCTGAAGGAGGCTTGGTGGCTCAGAGACTTGAAATATCAAAGCGCGCCCATTTTCTTTGAGCAGGACTTCTCTCCTGCTCTACAGGCTGAACGTATTAAAGTCCACACAGTGATCAAAGAAATAAAAGCAAAAAAAATGTAAAAGCTCAAATACTATTCCCTTCAAAGCTATGACTACACATGGATTTGGGTCCTAAAACCTTCAGCAACCTACTGGAGGCAGTGCCGCTTCTGAAGGAGTGGGGTATAACCTCGCCTGACTTGGGAATGGAAATCCTCGAGCACAATCTCCTAAAGAACGTCTGTCAGGTGGCAAACAGAGGCATGAAACGCCCACACCACGGAACCTTACCGCAAACCCTGATGGAAGATGCCATGAAGATTGTGCAATGAGTAGAAAATAAGAGGGCTAATTCCAAACAAGCGCCCTCTTAAAAATCCCCCCCCCTCACTGAACTAAGTCTCGAACACTGCTAACTACCACCTACAACCGAGGGTTCTCACAGAAAGAAGCAGCTTAAGTGGTCTGCTGGACTTTTATATGGGGGACTGCTACATAGTCAGATAAGTTGACCATTTATTTGTATAAAACCCTGTAATAACCTGTATTTTTGGTTGCCTCCAGAGGTTTGCATCGGAAGGGGGACCTTCCCCTAACAAGACGTACTGTTTATGTTTTTTTTTTTTTTTTTTTATCACACTAAACACTGCTCATTTGAAGGTTCCTTTGTTGAAGATCAGTAATTTGGTGTAAGGAATAAATATTTCATAATTATAGCACTATTGTCCTACGCCAGTTATTAAAGGGGATAGGCTGGGTCGAGTGCTGATTTCCCCTGGTAGATCTCTTTATAAGGTAACTCTCCTTGATCACTGGGTGGAGCACCACCCAGAAGGTCGAATAAAAACAGAAAGGAGATCACCTCCTAAAATGCCTCGGGGAAGGGGGGCACTTTCTCCTCCCATTATTCTTGAATTTTTCGTTGTCTGGCTATAAGAGCTAGACTAGAGAATCATCGCTTGCCACATAGGGGAGTATAGGACTCGATTTCTCTTTCTTCGTGGCATAGCAATGGTCGATGGGTTCGATTGGGGTCGAATGAGGAATCTCTAAAGCTTGCTTGCTCAGGCAACTTGCTCCAGTAACTGAGATACTGGAAGGGACCATGAGCCAAAACATCCCACATGTTTGGAGATGGTAATGGGAGATTTCTGAGAAACATAGAAGAAGCTACCTGATCAAGACGGGGTTCGGAGAGATGGTTGATCTCCTAGTCCTCAGTGACGTTTTCTATCTTTAGAGCAGCATTACATCTCTGCTCTCAGTCTCATCAGAGAGACTTATCAGTGTTTGTTATCAGACACTTTCCACTACAAGTGGAACCAGGCGCCCTCTTTGGGAGGAGCCAGGAAACACACCTAGGAAGCCACTGATTTAAAACGTGGGTGAACTTTTCCACAATTAGTTCTCTGTTTCATTATTCTCCAATTATTCAGTTGGTGTTTTAAAATAGTTTCCATTCTTTACAGTTTTTTAAAATTACAGTTGAGATTGCCCAGAGTTGAGGGCATTAATTAAAATGTTGTTTTTGTATGATGTTGTGTACAGCCAGACAGATGTGAAGCCAGAGATTAATATGCCTTTACCCTAGCCTACTAGCAAACAGCAAGAGGTGGAAGAATATGTTAACCCACAAGGTAGTTATCCCCTAAACAGACCCTATTATTGCTCAGAAACAAAACTATGGCTAATTTGTTTGTTCTTATAATGTGAAGGGATTTAACTCCCCTATTAAGCGATCAACACTGTTGCAAGAACATAAAAAGGGTTGGGGAGATGTGATTCTACTTCAAGAAACACATTTTTCAGTGACTGAACACCAAAAATTGCATAGGGCCTGGGTAGGCCAAGTGGTGACAGCGTCTCACCCCAAAACTAAAACAGCAGGGGTGGCCATCCTGTTACGTAGGGGGCTCAATCTAACTATTGAATCCACAGAGGGGGGTCTACAAGGCAGGTATATAAGGGCCTCTGTACACCTCCAGGGTAAGCTGTTTCATTTTGTTAACATATACGCTCCAAATTCTCAACAAGAGACCTTTTTTGAGTTAGTTTTCAAGAAAATAGCTGACCTTCTGCCCGGCCAGCTGCTACTCAGGGGAGATTTTAATAGAGCTCCACACCCTCAGAGGGACCGTTTCTCAGGAGCAACCTCTACAAACAGAACAGCATCCAAATCACTTGTGACACTAACAAAAGAAATGGGTTTGGTGGACATTTGGCGGGTTCAGCACCCTGAAGAAAAAGACTATACATTTTTTTCCCATGCACAACAGTCCTACTCCCGTATAGACTTATTTTACACCCATGCAACCATCCTCCACTCGGTTACTAATTCTTACATACATAATATAACCTTGTCTGACCACTCCCAAATCTTGCTCAATCTAACCCTCCCACCACAAGACAGACAAACCCTATAGAGGCATAATGTTTCTTTTTTGAATAACAAAGGATTTGTTACTAAACTAAAACAACAGATCACAGACTTCTCCTTAATCCACCAATCTACAGGTTATTCACTTTTACTTAAATGGGTATGCTGAAAGCAGTCCTCTGAGGAGAGGTAATTAGCTTAGCCGTTGCCCAAAAAAAACTGTTGCAGCTAACACATAATGGGCTATTACTGGAACTGGCAGAGTTGGAAAAATGCCATAACGTAAATCCTTTAGACCAACAGTTCTTAGATTTTGTCACAGTGAGCCTCCCCAAATCCATAGAAAACATTTTGAGCCTCCCCCAAAAACTGAAATAATCTTGGGCCTCCCCAAAGAAAAATAACACACTGTACTTTGCACAGTACACCATGAATAAATTGAAACCCCTTTGAGTACTTGGCTCACATTCAGTTCTTTGTCTTATACTGATGTGGAACCTTTGAAAAAGAGCTCCTGTGCTCAAAGGTGTTATCTGAATAACAAACAAAATAAATATTATTATTCAGTTTATTTGTAACCCCCACCACAGGCCAGCCTACTTGCGCCACTATTTTCATTCTTGAACCATTGTTACCCCTTATTGCAGTACCTTCATGGGTCAGACTACTTTCTCTGCTTCCTCTCTATATGAAATAACCTTCCTACATCCTTTGCCTCTACATCTCCTTCCCTGCTTCTAAGCAACTCCTCTGGGATTACTTTGCTCTTTCCTGCTATTGCTCTTAGCACTTCTGTGCTCAACCCTTGTATTTGGGCTATTCTGCCATCAGTCTACAAATTGATCAATTACCACCACTCATTATTAGTTTATTGTTCATATTTGTCACAGTGAGCCTCCCCAAATCCTTGGAAAACATTTTGAGCCTCCCTCAAATGACTCCCTCACCATTGTCAATGCCTTCAACCAGCAATTCTCGGACCTATCTGCTATCACGTACTCTTTAAAATCTCTGCCTGATAACTCTCAACCATACTCCAACATGATAAGCTCCGATCCACAACTTGCCTCTAAAAGATTGTTTTACTTTAAAAGGGTTACTGGAAATCAAGTCTGCAAACTACTGTTGGGGATATCTGAGAACACTAGCCCGGGCTCTGACACCCTGGAACCTCGACTCCTGAAAATAGCTGCCCACCTCATATCCCGCCCACTTGCCAGGATTTTCACCTTATCTCTCTCTACAGGTGCTGTCCCCAAGATTTGGAAGGCTGCCAGAATCACGCCAGTCTTCAAGAAAGGGAGCAAAAATGACTTGTCAAACTACAGACCCATTGCCATACTCTCGGTACTGAGTAAAATACTCGAAAAGATAGTAGCCACCCAGGTCACTGAATTTATTGACTCCACTAATGCACTCTGTGAAGCGCAGCATGGCTTCAGAAAGCACCACAGTACTACAACTGCTTTGACTAAATTCACATCGGATGTTCTCTGAAATATGGACAAAGGGCAGCTAACAGGTGCTGTGTTCATCGACCTTACAAAGGCCTTTGACCTTGTCGATCATCCACTACTGCTTGCTACCCTCAAAAACCTATGCTTCTCACCCCCAGTAACGTCCTGGTTCAGTAGCTACCTCACCAACAGGTCTCAAGCTGTAAAGCTTAACTCAGTCATCTCTGACAGTACCACGATCAATATTGGCATACCACAAGGCTCTATTCTTGGTCCACTTCTCTTCTCATTATTTATCAACAACCTGCCCACTGTAATAACGTCAGGCAACTCGCTACTCTATGCTGATGATCTTGTTTTATATGCTCACTCTGACAACATCTCTCACCTGAATTCCACACTGTCATCAGCCTTCCACCTTACACAGCACTGGCTTGAAGCTCATCGCCTTATACTCAATGCTAGCAAAACTAAGGCCATGCTCCTTGGATCAAAGCATAGGCTTAGAGCCTGCACATTTCCACTGACAATTCCTGATATCAATGGATCCACCCTTGAGATTGTAAGTTCTTTCCACTATCTTGGGATACAGCTTGACCAAAATCTTGATCTGAAGCAGCATATCCAGGAGTGTGTAAGAATGTCAACTGTAAGCTGGGTGCTGCCTACAGGGACGAACTTTATGCTCACACCCACGCAAACTTGCTATTGCCAGGGGTATCCTATTACCCACTCTGTCTTATTGTGCACCTATCCTCACCATGGCAAATAAAACTGTTCTACAGAAATGGGACACCACCTACAATAAGGTCTGTAGATATGCAGCTAAAGTACCACGTCTGACGCACCATTGCCAACTATACAAAGTGCTAGGTTGGCTATCCCCTTCCTCCACGAGGCTATACTACCTTTGCAGCCTATCAGACTCCATAATCAGAGTGTCGAAACCTGCCACATTGTCTGAACTACTCCAACCTGTAGTACCATCGCGTGACCTGAGGTCGTCAGACAAGTCTTTTTTTATCAGTTCCCCACTGCCGTACCTCCAAGGGTGCTGGTGCCTTCAGGTGTGCTGCTCCTCTCGCCTGGAACTTACTGCCTATGTATCTGAGAAGTGCTCCATCACACCTAGCCTTCAAGTGGAGACTTCGCTCGTACTTCTACTCTAAGGACCATTGCACTTGTTTTGATCCCACTTAAGCTTTGTAACCTGTCTAAATCAATCCTCCCTTACCATATTCTCAATAGCCTACCTCCCCTCGATTGCTCTGTCACCTGATTTGTCTGATTGCACTTTAATGAACTGTCTATAAGACTGCCTGCACTTACAATGTAATGCTTACAAACCTCTCATATGGACACTCTACTCCAATCATGTTTGCTGCCTAATTGCCTTAACGTTGTAATATGTATATTATTCTGACCTTTTTTACTACATATCCAACATTGTTTATTCTCTTCTGACTTTGTGTGTATAATTATGACATAATCCTTCTTTTGTTTTATCCTTCGTCAGTTCTACTGTGTAGTACTAAACCATAAGATGTATCTAATTGTTAATGGGTACTGGTCCCTCTTGCTTTCCCTCTCACTCCTCTCCCCTCAGTCCTACCTGGTCTCAGTTCCAAAACCCCTTTTGCACCTTTCCTGCCAACCCGTATCTAGCCACACTTTACCGTATACGTCTCTATGCCCAGCTGAGTTCCAATTCCATAGCCCCGGGTCTTTTCAGCGCCCTTTTCCTCAAAAGCCATAACTAGCCGTACTTTGCCGCACGAGTCCCTGAGCCCAGCTGAGTTTTATTCCACAGCCCCAGGTCTTCTTAGTGCCTTTTCCCGCTAAAGCCGTAATCTCGCCGCTCCTTGCCGGACGTGCCTTCAGCCTAGCCACCTCTCCTGATCCAGCTCTGTTGCTATTGGATCCCTTTGTGCCTTCCCATTAAATGCTGCACCTTGAAATTGTGTCCCTCAGCTCCTCCTTGCCCCTTACCCTCTGGCGTCATCCTCTTGCTTTCTGCAACACTCTTCCCCCCTACCTGCGTTATCTAGCGTACTTTGTCATATCTCGTCTCGCCCAGCCAAGTTCTAGCTCCATGGCCGGGTCCTTTAGCGCCTTTTCCGCCAAAAGCCGCACTAACCCGATACGCCGCGCATGGGTCCCTGAGCCCAGCCGGGTTTAGTTCCACAGCCCTGGGTCTTCCTAGTGCCTTTTCCGCTAAAGCTGTAATTCGCCACCTTGCCGTCGTGCTTTCAGCCTAGCCGCCTCTCTGATCCGGCTCCGCTGTTGGATCCCTTGTACCTTCCCACCAAATGCTGCACTTTGAAACTGTGTCCCTCGACTCCTCCTGCCCCTTACCCTCTGGTTTCATCCTCTTGCTTTCTGCAACACTCTTCCCTCCTACTTGCCTTCATCCCTCCCCTGCTCTGCCGTCCCTTGGTTCCATGAGCCGGCTGTGTATCCTGCCCAGCACCGCAAGGCCGTTAGCTGCTATCTTCCGTCCTTTCGTTCATTGCTCTCCACCTCTCATCAGTTTCACACCCTCCCTTGTTGTCCTAAAATCCCTCTTACCTTCCCTTTCCTCTCTCTCTCCCCCTAAATGTGATCTCCCACCAGTACCCTCTGCCTATTTGAAACCGTATGCCTGCCTTTGAAAATCGTATGTCTGTATTTGTACCATTGTACCTTTGCCTGTATTATGTTAACTAAACTGACCTATTTTGTACTATAATTGTGTCTCCCGGGTCGTGCCTGAAAATAGTCACCTGTTGGCTAGTGCACCTACTCGGTTAACAAAAACTAAATTAAAAAAAAAAAAATGTGTTTACACTATTGTTCACTGTGTATTCCTTGATCGTTTTGCAGTTACCTTTTGAAATGTATTCACTACCTACCCTTCCCCGGGTACACCTGAAATGAGCCTTGGCTCATTCACCTTCCCTTATCATCTATTAGTAAATAAATACATAAAATTCACCTACTATTATCCTCTTTCAATTTGCTCCATCTCTTCACACAAAATATATAAAACTCAAAATTTAAATGCAGTACTTTTTTCAGACTTGCTTGAGCCTCCTCTGGAACAGTTTGGGGCCTCCCAAGGGATGCTGGCCTCACCATTTGAGAACCCCTGCTTTAGACAAACAGGTCCAAGATGAACTGAATAAAGCCAGAAAGACCTTACAAGATTTTGACAACAAAAGGGCAGAGGGTCAGTTAAGATTTGCTAACCAAAAATACCATGAAGTGGGGGGTAAGGCATCAAGATTGCTGGCATTTCGCTTAAGAAAGGCCCAGGTGGACAGGCATGTCCCTTATATTCAAGAAGAGGGGACACAAGAGAGAAAATGGAACTCCCCCAAAGAAATAGCACTTCAGTTTCAAAAATGCTGTCAAAAATTATATTCGGAAGACAAAGACATAGGGAATACAACAGAAAAAAAACACTTTTTAAATGCCCTTAAGCTGCCCAAACTACTGAATTCTGGAACTAATCCACCCCATTACAGTGGAAGAAACTTTGGAGGTTATTCACCAGCTACCCACTGGAAAGACATCAGGCCCAGACGGGTTCAATGGGGAGCTATATAAAGAACAAGCCACTTCAGTAGCCCCTCTTTTAACAGAAGTGTTTAACCAATGCCTAGAAGATGGCAAGATCCCGGAAAGTTGGTCCCATTCAATAATAACGGTTATACCCAAACCCGGAAAAGAAGCAACAAAGTGTGAATCTTTCAGGTCTATAGCTCTCCTTAACCAAGATCATAAAATATTTACAAAAATCCTATCAATCCGGCTCCAAAAACCTATTGAGTTATTAATTCAGCCAGACCAAACAGGCTTTATCCTGCACAGACATTTAAGTGACAATATTAGAAAACTCCTGAATATTTTACAAACAAAGAACTCTAATCGGAACCCAGCCCTAGCAATTTTCTTGGATGCGGAGAAAGTCTTTGACGGGCTAAATTGGACACATCTCTTTAAGGTTCTGGATAAAATGGGATTTGAGGGAAATTTTTTAACGTGGATAAAATTTTTATCAAGATCCCCAGGCCAGGGTCAGGGTCAACGGCACTATTTCTTTCCCCCATCAAAATCACTAGAGGGACAAGGCAGGGATGCCCCCTATCCCCACTGCTTTTTGCAATTAGTATGGAGCCTCTGGCCAAGCTATAAGGCAACATGACAAAATCGAGGGATTAGAAATCCAAAACACCCCCCACAAGATCTCCCTTTACGCAGACGATACCCTGATATATTTGGGTAATCCAAAATCGTCTCTCTCGCATCTATTGGCACGTCTAAAAGATTCTGGAAACATTTCCGACTTTAAGGTCAACACTACAAAATCAGAGGTGCTACAGATAGGGGAAGACCCTGATCTAGGCTTAAGGGCTATGGTTCCATTTAAATGGGTCAAAAACAAACTAAGATATCTCGGAATACAAATTCCAAAACAATTGGCTCTACTGCATAAACATAATTACGAAGTCCTAGGGCAGCAAATAAACACAGACTTACGAAGATGCTCATTGCTCCCCCTAACACTTTCTAACAGACTAGAAACAATCAAAATGAATGTTTACCGAGATTTATTTTCTTATTTGTTGATCTTCCCCTTCAAATTCCCAAAAAGATTGGAAAGATCTTAAAAATAAACTTTCGGACTTCATTTGGCTGGGAAAATGTCCGAGAGTCCATTGGGAGATATTGATAGAGAAGAGGGTCAAGGGAGGGATGGGACTACCAGACTTCCCCAAGTATTATTTTGCAGCACAATTACTACCGGTCATCAAAATGTTGATGCCTGGGAAAGGACACGGATGGTTGGAAATAGAGGAAAGGGAATGTGAACTGGCCCCATTAAACATCTTACCCTGGAAGGTCCGACCAGGTGACCTAATGAACATAAAAAATTATTTTACACGGCCACACGATGTCAAAGTGGTTAGAAGCCAGGTAGAACTGGGAAATAGTTTGCCCGGTATGGGAGCATTTACCACTTTCGTTCCTCCCTGGATTCCCTGCCCTAGAAGGAAATAAATGTTTTTTTAGATGGGTAACTATTGGGCTTAAATACCCTCAACAGTTCCTGGAGGGAGACCACTTAAAATCATTCTCTCTGATTCAGGCGGAATTTAAATTAACTAAGTCAGATAACTTCAGATACCACCAGTGTGCACACTACATAACCACTAACATAGGTCTTACAGACCTAGCACAGGGACCATCGGCCCCTGTATTGCTGACCTGCCAAAGAAGTGTGATGAGAGACACTAGATCTTGTATATCACAGATATACAAAGTGTTAATAGAAGATAGAGGGACACTGGCGATACAGAAAGTGGAACAAAAATGGGATTCAGAAGCTAACCTTACTATTCCAGAAAAAAACTGGTGAAATATTTGGATAGGTATTTGTAAGACCACTAACTCCCCCTCCTGGAGAGAATTTCGGTGGAAAATTAATATCTATTTTTTCAGAACCCCAACTGTCTCAAGCCATTATGCCGCTTGCCTCCAACAAATGCTGGAGAAGGTGTGGACATATTGGAACACATTACCACATCCTTTGGGACTGTCCCAAAATCACCTCCTTCTGGCATGAAATTACCCGGGACATTTCTAAGATTCTGACACTCTCTACCTAATTAACATTTGAAAACCTGTTTTTGGGTTCCCCCCCAAGGGAGGTCAGGACATTGGCAGGGAAATACCTTTTCTTTGTTTTGGTTGGAGCAAAGCACTCACCCAGTGTTGTCTGACGCCCCCCCCCTCTCCAGTTGGCACATGGTACAGGAACGTTAAGCAAATTAAGGAAACGTAAGTTGTCACGGCTTGGCTAAGGTTGGCTATAGATAAATTTAACTCCAGATAGCTGCCCTTCTTTGACCATATAGAAAGAAGGGAGGGCACTCCTGTTCTAGACCTGCTCCTTCAAACTTAAGACCTGGATCTAAAACTTCCAGGCCGACCTACCCTTGGGTGTATGACTCTGGCTTCACATCTTAATAAGTGGAAATGTTCTTCCCTTTTCTTCCTTTTTTTTTTTTCTCTTATTTATCTGAAACTGGCTGTCAACCTACCTAATTTTTTCTTTTTACTGTAAGTGTTGTTAATATTTTGGATTAAGTTATATGGAATGCATAATTATATTAATTGAGACAAAGACTCAGACAAAGGTTATAAGTTAAAATCGTTTATTAAGCAAGAACATTTTACTAAAGCCTTTGAAGGGTAAACCCTAAAACCCTTGCAACCCCACAACTAGTTGACAAATACTGGATGAGGTGAAACATTGACCTGTGGTTCTTCCGATCTGACATCTACTGCTTTTTTCTTCCCTCACACTGCATCTAACTTGGACTCTCCAAGGGACTTTGCTCTGAAAAATAAACAGACTCAAGTAAATACAGAAGGGTCTATACCCAGCTGAACTTTTGTTATAAATTGTATAATTGACTGTAAGAAGGCATGTATGTTGAACATATATAGTAACGATTGTAAGAATGTATTCTATAAGCTGTTTTTTTCAAGTTAAAAAAAATGACAAGATAAAAAGATATCTTAGCTAGTGACATCAATAACAGCAACATATCGAACATATGAAAATGCCAGCAGAAATAGGCCTATACGGTCCATCAAGTCTGCCTGAATAAGCAGCTAGCCCCTCAACTTGCAGTTGCCCTACCCTCCTCCCCCCTCTTCATCTTAACACCCCCCTTACCATGTCCAACCCCCTCTTAAAGCCACCCACCGTTCTACAGGAAATCACCTCCTTGGGTAGAGTATTCCACCTGTCCACCACCCTTTCTAAGAAAAAAATGTCTCCTGATTTCCTTCCTGAATCTTCCCCCCTCCAGCCTCAACTGATGACTTCTCATATCCTTCCCTCTTCTGAGCTGGAGGATCCCTTCTGTATTAACCTTATTTATCCCCTTTGGTATTTAAAGATTTCAATCACATCCCTCCTCTCCTCCAGGGAGTAGATGTTCAGCTCGCCCAATCTATCATCGTAGGACTTTCCCTGCAATCCCTGGATCATCCTTGTCACCCTATGTTGCACCCCCTCCAGCAATTTGATATTCTTCTTCAGAAATGGGTGCCAGTACTGCACAAAGTATTCCAGGTAAAGCCTGATCAGGGACCTTTATTGGGGAAGGATCACCTCCCTACTCCTGGAGGAGATTCCCCTCACTATACACCTCAGCATTCTACTAGCCTTTGCTGCCGCCTTCCTGTACTGAGCAGAGTTGTTCATGCTGCCCATTATAACCACCCCCAGATCTTTTTCCTCCTCTATACTTTCCAGTTGCACCCCTCCCAGCTGATAGCTCCTCCCCTGGTTCCTCACTCCGAAGTGCAGTAGCTTGCACTTCTTGACATTGAACCCCAGCTGCCATGTCTCTGACCACTCCTGTAGTTTGGTCAGGTCTTCCTGCAGCCCCTTCCACCCTTTGATATCATCTACCACTGCTCCCATCTTTTTATCATCAGCAAACAGACTGATTCTATTCCAGACCCCATGTGAGATATCAATTATGAATATCCCAAACAGAACTGGTCTCAGTACCAATCCCTGTGGAACCCCACTCAACACTTCCCTTGGTAATGAGAGCTCCCCACCACCACCCTCTGTTGCCTTCCATTCAGCCAGTTTATGATCCATCTGACCATCTTTGATCCTACCCCTATATATTCCAGCTTCCCCCACCCCAGCCTCCCATGCAGCATGGAATCAAAGGCTTTGCTGAAGTCCAAATACAGCACATTCGCCACATGGCCCTTGTCCAGTTTCCTGGTCACCCAGTCATAATACTCAATTAGATTTGTCTGGCAGGATCTGCCCAAAACAAACCCATGTTGATGACCGTCCTGGAGACCACTGTCCTCCAGGAAGGTCACCAGCTTCTTCTTTAGGATTGTCTCCATGAGTTCCACCAAATCGATGTGAGGCTCACTGGCCTGTAGTTGCCTGATTCGTTCCTGAGGCCACTTTTGTGAATGGGCACTACATGGGCCATCCTGTAGTCCTGTGGTATGCATCCTGTGTCTGGGGAGGTATTGAACAGGTCAGTCAGTGGTCTTGCCAGGATCTCCGCAAGCTTCTTGAGTACTCTAGGGTGAATGCCGCCTGGTCCCTGTGCCTTGTCCACCCTTAGTGCCCTCAAGCCCTGCCTCATCCTGTCCTCTGTAATCCCTACATCAATCACCCTCTCCCCCCACTACCCAGTCTACCCCCACTCGAGATATCTGCCCCCAGTTTCTCCTCTGTGAACACAGAACAGAAGTATTCATTTAATGCCTCTGCCTGTCCACCCACCCTCCATCTTTCCTAATCCTCACAATCTGGTCCTTGTTCTTCCTTCTTTCTCTAATGTATCTGAAGAAGTTCTTCTCTCCTTTCTTAATACCCTGTGCCAGTCTCAGTTCTCTTGAGGCCTTGGCTACTCTGACCAGCCTGTTAACCTCCCAAGACTTCTTCATATACCCCTCCTTTTCAGCCTCCTCCACCCCCGATTTTTTTTTCATGTTCCAAAATTCCCTTCTCTTGGCCCTTACTCCCTCCATAACCTCCTTAGTCAACCAACTGGGCTTCTTTGCCGTTCCCTTCTTACTCTGTGTCTTTGTACACATCCCAGTGGCCTCCTTCAGCCCTCGTTTTATAATGTCCCACTTCTGACTAGCATCCATGTCTTGACGAATGCCTGCCAGATGCTTGCCCAAAATTTCCCCCATCCTGTTAAAGTGTGCCCCTTTAAAATCTGTCACCCTGGTCCCTGTGCCCCCTGTTTCCCTTCTCATATTGAGCATGAACCACACAGAGTGGTGGTCACTCCCAGACAAGGGGTCCTCCACCCCCAAATCCCTTATAGCCTCCCCATTTGAAAGTACCATATCCAGAGTCCTCCCCAATCTAGTCGGCTCATGTACCATTTGTATCAGGAAGCTGTCCTGAAATGCCTCTAGTATGACCTGCTCCCTCGCACTTGTGGTGGCTGGAGTGCTCCAGTTCACCCCAGGTAGGTTGAAGTCCCCCACCACCACTGTGTTCTCCTTCCTATAGACCCTTCTGATTTGCTCAGCTTGCTCTCTGTCCAGGTACTCCCCTTGTGCCGGAGGTCTGTATACTACCCCCATCCTCAGTGCCTTCCCTCTTGAGTTCTGAAACTGCATCCATAGGGCCTCTGTACTGCCTTCCTCCCCCATCTCCCTTATGTACTTTATCCCATCTTGTATGTAGATTGCCATGCCCCCCCCCCTTAGCACTGTCCCTTCCTGAATATTTTATACCCTGGGATCATCATATCCCAGTCCTGGTACTTAGTAGCTCACGTGTCTCTGATGGCCACAATGTCTGCCCCTCTCACTGCCAAGAGAGCCTGTAACTCAGGTGCCTTATTGCCTAGGCTCCTTCCATTCAACGTGACCACCCTCCACCCCGTTTCCTTCTTTTTCTTTCCCTGGATTGCCCCCCCCCGTGCCCCTACCCTGACTCCTCCCGTGTTATCTTGGGGGGTAAGCTCATCAGACCCCCCTCTCTGGGTTCCTTGCCTACCAGCTGTCCACTCACCCTCACCCCCACCTAGTTTAAACTCACCTTTGCTGATATGTACCCCTCTATCCCCTATTTTAATGTTCCCTTCCCCTCCACGCTTAAGTGTAGCCTGTCTCTTGCATATAGATTGCTGTTGTCCCAGGTTCCTCCCCATCCCACCACTAACCTGTACCCCCTGAATTGACACCATTCCCCCAGCCATGAGTTGAATTCTCTAATCCACCCTTTTCTCACCTTACACATGCATGGCACTGGGAGCATCTCTGAGAAGGCCACTGATTCCCTCAGCTCCTCACACACCCTTCCCAGTTCCTTGAACCTCTCCCTTACCACTTCCACCATCTCTCCTGCCAGGTTGTTTGTACCCACATACACCACAAGATGCGATTTTCTCCTGCCCCTCTTTGCGCACTTCAGAATTGACTGCCCCGCCCCGCCCTACAAACCCAGGTATAGCCTCCACCCATATTCCACTGTGCCTTTCCCCTTACTGCCCCATTTTATCCTTTTAGTATGGAATCCCCAGCACTAGTGTCCCCTCATTATTCCTTGTTCCCGCCTCCACCCTGCTACCAAGGTAGCAATCACTGGAGTCCGCCACCTTTGTAGCTCTGCCCTTCCCCTCACGGCTCCCTGTCCCCCTCTCCTTCCTGCTCTTTCACCAACCTCCACAATCCCCATCCTCACTGGATCCCCCCCCCTCTTCCTTTCTCAACCCTCCCAGCCCTGTTCCCTCTCCTTCTCACTGCTTCCTTTGCCCACCCTTTCCCCAGTGCTCCACCTCCCATTACCATGACTTCCTCCAACCTACTTCCATCCTCTGTAGCCTGCCCCACCATTCCCCTCTCCTGCGCCCCCCCACTTGGTGATCCTTTCTCCCCTCCTCCCCAAATGTTGCCAGGACCACAAACCTATTTCCTGCCCCCACTGCCTTGCTGTGCGTCGGTTCTTCCCTCCTGTCTGCGGCCCTCTCTATAGTGCCAGGCCTCCAATTTGGTTTGCTCCCATGCACACATGCCCTCTCTCAACCAGATTTGCCTCCCAAGTGGTTCCCTCATGTTACCATCATGGGGAGACCCTTTTTCCCCAGCTGTTCCTGGTCCCCAGTTCGTTTTACTCCTTCCCCCCTCTCTCAACCCGAAGCTCCTCCCATGCGGTTCCCCCATATTAACCTTTCAGAGTGACCCTCTCACCCCAGTAGCCCCCTTCCCCCCTGCCATCCTCTCCAACTCCCTACCCAATCACAGCACCTCCTCCTTGAGCCTTCTGAGCCTGAGACAGATTAGACACCCCCAAACTTCCACAAAATGTTCACCTGAACTGCCGTGCCATATCCATTACGGCCCACTATCCTACCCATGTTCAGTCAGTATTTTGCTCACACAAAATGTCAGTACCACAGGAATACAGTACTACCAGTACTTTTTTACATATAGTACTATTTGTACGTTTTTCACTAGTCCTGCCTCCATGAGGAACTTACAGGACTGTAAATGAAAAGGACACCGCACCCCCTATGTTTCTCCCTGATCCACTCCCCAAAATCAACTATCAGACAATAAAAGGCAAGAACACAGTGCCACCAGTTTCTTGCCTGCCTATGATACCTTACATACTAAATGACTCACACTTACAAAAACAGTGTCCTATACCAGAAACACAATTTAAACTGCCCCTGCAGAAAGTATCATATGCCAACATCCACTTTTAGAAGCCCCAATCCTGTCCTCCCCCACCACAGTTATTGACATACATGTAGCTTTCAGCGCCTTCCTGGTCCCTTCTGTGTTCGTGCATCACTATAGAAGGTGGCGCCTGCTGTTGCTCTCCAGTCCCTGGCTCAATATCAAAAATATTTTTGTTACTGTTGTCATAATGGATATTTTTTAAGGTTACTGTCATCACAGTGGAATACTGAACCAATCAGAGAGCAGCTTTCACGGTGCTGATAAGATCACAGTGCTTAGTGCAGCACTGAAGCCAGCTGTTAAAACCACAGGAAAAAAGCAAAGTCTTTAAAAAGCCACCAACACCTTGAGAAGAACTTTCAAAAACATAATTTCTAGGGACATGGATATGTTGTTCATCCACACTCATTGGCAGGTATCCTTGCCGCTTTAAATCTTGCCGGAAGGTCTTCAAGCTTGCTCCTCCCACCCACCCGGGTGGTATAACTCTCAGCTCCGCCCCATGACGCCAGATCTTCCTTACCGCTTGGAAGCTCAGGTTCCCTCCTTAACGCTCTGCGTTTGAGACTGGTTCCTATTTCTCCGTTTGCGGATTTAAAAATAAATTTTGCGAAAAAGACTTCAGTCTTCTATCCCTCGCGGCTGCGATGGAAAAATCGACTCCCGGATTTCGGAGATGCCCATGCGGGCAGAAGATGTCTCGGACAGATCCACACTCCACGTGTGTCTACTGTAGCGCCTGGAGCACGACCCGCGGGCTTACGACCTGTGCTCATCTTTCTCGGCCCTCGTCCTCGAAGACCGTGCTGCCGATTGCTGGGCGTCCCGAGCGTTTCCCTCGGTGAAGTCAAGAGGCCCGGTTGGCGGTGTCAGCGGCGGCGGGCTCGGCGGATCAGCTCGGCGGATGGTGCCCTCCGAAGAGGCGGCGCGGGCGTATCTTCCTCGGCACGGGCATTTATCCGCTCTCTCTGGGTTCTTCCTACGGGCTTCTTTAGGGGCTTTGTCTGTCCCTCTCCACTAAGGAGAGGGCCTGCGTCTGCTGGACCTTATTCTCGGTCCAAAAGAGGGACAGGGGTAGAATCCCTCGTCGGCGCTCTTGGAGGCCGGAAAGGTCCTCTCCCGGGCCGTCGACCGTGCGGCCGGTCGACCGCTCGACCCGGCCACTGGCCTCCACGGTGTCCCGTCAGGTCAGTTGACCGAGACTCCCACCCGATGAAGTCGAGATTTTCTCGACCCATTGGATGGGCTGTCGCTTTAGCAGCCGATTCCCTCTCCCGGTTCCCCGGGAGAGTTGAGGATCCGTGGGCTCGCCTGTGCCTCCGGTTCCGGAGCCCTCGGATGGACCATCCGAGCCGAAGGGAGTGCCGGTTCCGGCCGACACCTCCCCGCACCGACCTCGGAAATTCCGGGACTCTCGGTCTCGGTCTCGGACCTCTTCGCGGTCCAGCCGATCCCACCGTCATAGGCGGTCTCGGTCTCGGCACCGCGGTAAGTGGCGTCGCCGCTCGTCCTCGTCCTCCTCCTCGGATGAGGGGAGGCTCCGGCGTAAATTACGTCGACAGTACGAGGACCTTATGTTGCAACAGCTCCTCCTGGCCGGGAGTAAGCCGACCCCGTCGCCTTCCCCGGCCATTAAGTGGCTGTCACGGGCGGCCGACCCCTCGACTTATCCGGGGCCTATCCCAGGCCGGTTGTTCGGCCAAAACCAGCTGCTCCACCGATTCGGTGGAACCTCCGCCTCCACAGCCACCAATTGGGGCTCCGGCGAAAGATTCTCGGTCGGCTAAGGGTCTACCCATCGGCTGTCAGTTACCCTCACTCCCGACCGACCTCGGCAGGTGAAGGGTGGCTCAGGCCAGAGCAGCTCTTCGAGGACTCTTCCGAGTCCGAAGATGATTCCTTCTTTTCTCCAAGCGACTGGACTTGGAGTCTTCAGGAGTCAGTCAATGGACGATAGCCCGTCGTCCTTCCTAGGACTACTTGGCTCATCTCGAGTCCACGGGATGGAGCTCGAACCCGTTCCAAAGCAGGCCGGTATCCCCTCACGGGAGATTCTGGACCGAGGGATTCTCCGGACGGAGGCCTTTCCGGTGGCGAGGCCATAGTGGGTCCGGCACTGGAGCTTTGGCAGCGCCCTGCTTCCTGCCCTGCGCCCGGCCAGGATGGCCAGGAAGTATCGCGGTCCCCGGTTCCTTGTCCAGTTTTGGAACACCCCTCTGCTGAGGGGTTGGTTACCGACAGCGTTTTCCGGCGCGCCGGCAACGCCAGGGATGTGGACAAACCTCCTGACAAGGAGTCCAAGAAATTGGACTATGTCGGGCGAAAAGTCTACGCTGCGTCCTCTCTCGGCCTTCGTCAGGCCAGTTCGGCCGTCCTCATGGCACATTTTTCTCATGCCCTGTTGGGCTCCCTGGATGAGGTCATCCCTCATCTTCCCGCCGATCTGCAGACTACGGTTAAGCAGGTGCGGGACCAGGGCAAGGCAGTGGCCAAACAGCAGCTCCAGACTGCTTTGGATATGGGGACTCATGTGCCAGTCGGTGGGGCCGCAGTGGCTATCGTCGGCGGAGCTTGGCTGAGGATATCCACCTTTACTCGGATACCCAGCACAAGTTGGCGGATGTTCCTTTAGGACTGACCTCTTGACCCTGGGGTGGAAGGTCACCTGCAGAGGATCGAAGTCCAATACTACCTTGGACTCGGTCTCTTCCGCTCAGAAGGACAAAGGCTGCAAACCACAGCCTAAGCCCTTTCGTCCTTCTGTGCCCCCGGCGCGCCCGGCCCAGCAACGTCAGGGCCAGCAGGCTCGGCCTTGGCATCCCAAACCCAAGCCGCCGGCTTCCTCTAACAGGAGGCAGGGAGGAAAAGGCCCAGGAGGTCCCTCGGCCGGTCCCTCCTCCAAGCCTGCCCAGTGACGGGCTGAGGGGTGTCGCCCCCATTCCCGTCACCTTACCCCTGGGTCCCCCCGTGGGGGGACGGCTCCAGCACTTCCGTTCCGCCTGGTCCTCTGTTACCACGGACAGGTGGGTCTTGGAGGTGGTGGGAAGAGGCCTGCCTCTGGAATCGAGCAGGCACCACCCCTCAGGACAGTCGCCCTCGGGGGCATGGGATCCCAGCCTCACTGGCGGCTCGTCGAGCCGACATCGCTCTCCTCCTCCAGAAGGAGGTGATAAGAGAGTGGTGGACCCTCCTTCAGACCCAGGGTTTGTGTCCAGGTACTTCCTGGTTCAGGCGGACGGGGGCTGGCGCCCCATTCTCGACCTCACGACCTAAACAAGTTCCTAAGGTCTCGAACCTTCAGGATGGTCACTCTGGCTCAGATAATACCATCCTTGGAGCGGCGTGTGGTTCTGCTCTTGGACTTGCAGGCGTTTTTCACGTCCTATCAGTCCGTCTCACCCAGAGATTCCCTTCGCTTCCGGCGGAAGGATCCTCTTGAGTTCAAGCCATGCCCTTGGCTTGTCTCCAGCTCCCAGGGTCTTCACCAAATGCATGGCAGTGGTGACAGCATTCCTCTGGGCCGAGGGTCGGGTGTACCCTTACCTGGGCGACTGGCTGATAGCAGCTCCCTCAGGAAGAGGCGGAGTGGTCCAGAGATCTGGCCCTCCAGGTCTGCTCTCAACTGGGCCTCCTTATCAATGAGGCCAAGTCGAACTCGAGCTGAAGCAGGTGATTCTATTCATCGGGCGCAGCTCGACTCTCTTGAGCCAGGCGCGGCTCCCGGCGGACAGGGCCGAGGTTCTTTCCTCCTTTGCCCGATCATTTCTGGTTGGGCAATTGCGCCCTGCCCGGGACTTCCTGCGCCTCCTGGGTCTCATGGCGGCCTGCACCAGCGTGGTCCGTTGGGCCCGCTGGAACATGCGTCCCCTTCAGTGGGGACTGGCCAGCCAGTGGTCACAACGCTGCGATCCTTTGGACCAGCTTGTGTCGGTGACACAGGGGATGTGGAACGCTCTCCAGTGGTGGACCGTTCCAGATCATTTGCAGGAGGGCATCCCGTTCGTCCGCCCCGAGCCGACGGTCTCTCTATCGACCGATGCCTCTCTGATGGGTTGGGGTGCCCATCTGGGGGAACACCGGGCTCATGGCCTCTGGTCCCCGTGGGAGTCCCGATGCCACATCAACCTGCTGGAGCTCGGCGGTCCGCCTAGCTCTCACCACCTTTGCTCCCGTTCCTCCGGGGTCAAGTGGTCGAGTCCAGGCGGACAATACCCGACCATGTACTATCTAAACCGCCGGGCGGGGCAGCGCTCCATGCTTCTATGCAAGGAAGCTCTCCGCATTGGTCACTCACGTCGCAGCCTGGGCGGATCTCCTAGCCATTCACGCGGGGCCTCCAACACCCTGGCCGATGCCCTGAGCGGATGGGGCTGCATCCACAGTGGTCTCTCCTGCGGAGGTAGTACAGCATCTGTTCTCCCATTGGGGCACACCTCAGGTGGACCTGTTTGCCTCCAGGAGAGCAGTGAGCTGAGTCTGTTCCATGCCGCCCCCTCAGCAGGGCTCGCTGCAGGGGGATGCCTTCTCGAGGCAGTGGACCCCGGGCCTCTTTTACGCCTTTCCCCCATTTCCCTCGATCCACAAGGTGCTTCTCAAGGCGAGGAGGGACAAGGCGCAGGTGATTCTGATAGCCCCAGACTGGCCTCGCCAGTTCTGGTACCAGATCTCCTCAGTCTCAGCTCCAGGATTCACGGCAGCTTCCAGCTCGCCGGACCTGCTCTCAGTCAATCAGGGAAGGTGTTCCATCCGGACCTTCAATCCCTGCACCTGACGGCCTGGTTCCTGGCGGCTAGAGTTCCAGGCCTTGGGTCTTTCGGCGAGGTCCTCAATGTAGTTGAGGCGTCCCGTAGAGTCGACCAGAAAATGCTATGCCTTCAAATGGAAAAGGTTTTCCATTTGGTGTCAGGAACAAGGGCTTGGACCCTTCCTCCTGTTCCTTGGCAAGCATCTTGGACTATTTATGGTCCCTTTCCAGTCAAGGGCTTGGTCGTGACCCTAAAGGTGCACCTGGCACCGTCTCTGCTTACAGGAGCGGGCGGGAAGCAGTCGATGGCGCAGGAGAAGGTGGTCTGGCGCTTTTCAAAGGCCTTGATCACATTTCCCTCCAGTCTTGGGAACCCCCACCTCCGTGGGATCTACTGCTGGTACTGGCAAAGCTCATGGGCAAGCCATTCGAACCTATGCACAGGTGTGCTCTCTCTCACCTGTCGTGGAAGACCGCCTTCTTGGTGGCTATCACGTCAGCCAGAAGGATGGGAGAGCTCAGGCGCTTTCCATCGAGTCTCCTACCTGGTCTTCCACAGGGACAAGGTTGTCCTGCGCCCACCGAAATTCCTTCGAAGGTGGTGCGGGAGTTTCACCTTAACCAGGTGTTGACTCTGCCGGTGTTCTACCCCAATCACACCTCGGAGGCGAATATAGGCTCATACTCTGGACCCTAGAAGGCGCTCGCTTATGTAAAGGCTGCGGCTGAAGTCGGGAGGTTCGCCAGCTGTTGCTCACCTCGCTGAAGCATCTGGCAGACCTGCAGCCAAGCGGACGATAAGCAGGTGGGTAACCTCCTGCATAGATCTCTGCTATAAGTTGGCGGGCATGGAGCCTCCCAGAGGATAAGAGCTCATTCTACCCGCCATACTGCTGAGCGGTGGCTGCTTCCAGGGGCGTCCCTATCCAGGAAATCTGCAGGGCTGCTACCTGGAAGTCAGCAAACACCTTCATTACCCATTACCACATCGACCTTGAGTCACGCGGGATGCTGGTTTTGGGGCCTCGAGTTCTCAGTCTCTCTTTCCCAAGTAAGTATTGGGGTGTCGTCTTGCCTCCCTCCTCCCGGAGAACTGCTAGGAGTCTGCCAATGAGTGTGGATGAACAACATATCCATGTCCCTAGAATACAGGTTACTCACCTGTAACAGGAGTTCTAGGAATGGTATATTGTTCATCCTACATTCCTAACCTCGGCCCGGCCGCTGGCCACAGAGCTGGCGGGCCAGATCTGGCGTCATGGGGCGGAGCCGAGAGTTATACCACCCGGGTGGGTGGGAGGAGCAAGCTTGAAGACCTTCCGGCAAGATTTAAAGCGGCAAGGATACCTGCCAATGAGTGTGGATGAACAACATATACCATTCCTAGAACTCCTGTTACAGGTGAGTAACCTGTATATTTGGGAGCGCTGAGGAGGAATGCCTGCAGCATGCGCTTCAGCTCAGGTTGGCAGCACCGTTGTGGCACAGGAGGTGCCATCAAAAACAGTATCCTGCTGGTTTGGACCCCGTCCCCTTTGCCACAGATCAGGAGACCAGGTCGATGAAATGTGGTCGCAGCCACGAACACTGGAGTGGTGCAGAAGACGATGACAGTTAACAGAAGTGCAGCTCTCTCACCACCACACACGCGGTTGAGCAGAGAGCTGCAACAGTTCCCACAGCAGCAGCAGCCAGGAGAAGCATTCGAGAGGGCAGCAAGTGTAGTTCGGGTAAGCCCCCTCCTGAAGGGGGGTTACATATACTATAGGAGTGATGGTAAAAATGACAAGATAAAAATGATATCTTAGCTAGTGATGTCAGTAACGCCAACATATCAATTGGAAGACTATGCCTGTAGTTCAGTGGACAAGCAGCCAGCCACTCCCACTTCCTGTCCTATATAAGCAGTTCCTCTGAGCCTCTCTCTTTCAAGCATTTTTTCTTTGTGGCCGGAGGCTCTGTCAGTCTGTCCTTTGCTGCTGGCTGGGGCCTACCCCCTGCCTTGCTGTCTTGGCTTCTGATTGTTTCTGCTGTGCTCTGTCGTCTGTCTCCTGCTTTGGTTTGTATTTTGCCTCCAGCTGTGTGCTCCTTTGTGTTGCTTGTCCCCTGTTCTTCTGTGTTTGTGTGTCTTTTGTTTTGCTTTCTTTTTTTTGGGGGGGGGGGTCTGTTTCTAACCTCCTTGGGCAGGATTCACGAAGCTCGTGAAATACCCACAGCTGTGCGTAAACCTTGGTGCAAGTGGGTTGCAACTTGCGGATCCACAGGTTACCCGCAGCGGCAGGTATTCACAAAGCTGGAGCCAGATTATGACCAACTCCACGATCTACGGCTGCTTGTGGGTGGTGTTGCCAGGGAGATGGCCACAGCAGTGGGAATGGGCTATGGCTGGTGAAAGCAGCCGTGACGCCCTCCACAACTGCTGTGGCTGTGAATCACTACCGCCACAGCTGCAGGTGATTCCAGTCTGCAACAGCAGTTGTGGAGTGGGATTTAGGATTTGGCATCTTCGTGAATCCTGCCCCATGTATATTGGTAATCCAGAGCTCATGCTACTTGCTCCCATTTACTCACACTGCAACTGCAATCATTGTCTGTGTGTTTCAACTTGTACCACATAGCTGCTCTTCATGCTATGCACCTTAATTATTTTCACCTGGTTCAGGCTCACTCTGAACTGTAGCCCACGCAACTCACTCCTGCTTCCTCAACTCATACCACATACCTCATTGCTGTTGTTTTCACTGCACTGCCTAACAATTGCTGCTTTCAGAGCATTACCTCCTTGAAGTCTATGTTCATCTAATTGCTACTCCTACAACTTGTAGTTACTCAATACAGATGCTGCTGTCTGTGTTTTAACACTATTATACTCTGGAGGTCAGCTAAGCTACCACTGATGCTGTAAACTAGTTTTAATATCTGCATGTGGGTCTCGGCACTTTCCATCCCTTTCTTATTTTTCCTACAGCGGGGGACTAGGAGGTGTTGGGGGAGTGGTGGCCCTGTGTAGCATACTTACTTTATGTTCTAATCCTACCTCTGCCACCTAAACTCCTCAGAGTATTTGTCACCTTCATTGGCTGCTTTGAATGCCTGGCTAGCTTGCCCCACTATCCATATTTGCTGCTCCACTGACCTATGTGCAGGTCCAACCATTGCTACTCTGCTTACTGACCTACATACAGGTCCAACCACTGCTTACGCAATCATTGCTCAACGCTCGCTACTACCATCTGACCTCCTTGAGATCCCAGCTATGAAGGCTCATTCAGCTCCTCTTCAGTTTTCTGGGGCATGCCAGCCATACCATTCCTGATGCAGGGCCTCCCTGCAGCCGACGGTCTCACTCTCCATTTATAAAATCCACATCTTGAGTGTGCCCGACTTGGGGTGGGGTCCTTCTCACCTGGCCTATAACTGGGAATGTCCTTGCTCTGGGCCTGACTTTAGCCATTCGAGACTCGTCGGCAGCTCCTGATGTAGAATTTAAGACTAGCTGTGAAGGGTGGTTACAACAATCTCCTTTGGCACTAGTATTCTACTAGCAAGGCACCTTCACTGCATTCTCCCTACGACTGCCTCTGGTTCACCTGGTTTGTTTCTAGGTCGAGTAGGTCAAGCGAGTGCCTCAGCAGTCATTGCTGTCCTCCTCCTGCCTTGGTTGCACCCAGTGTTGCAGAGCACTCTCGCATCCTTCCACAGCATTCCCGTTGGAGGGATTGAGCAAGAGCTTTCCTCTGACCTGGAATATTTTCCACCCCCCTTTTATTAGGTTTCTAAATTGCAGCAGCAGAGCTGTCACAAAATAAACATCCCAAGCTTGGATGGAAGGTGACCTAGGCCTTGGATCCCCAGAGATTTCTTCCTCAAAGGGTTTTTTTCTCTCCTCCGTGCCTCAGGTCATAACCGTTAGTTAACTGTAGTTGGTGTTCCCAAGTTCCTTTAGGTAGTTTCCACTGTTGGATGGAGGTGGATGGTGCCCCTACTTGCTGTTCCCTCTCTCCTTCGGTGGTCCCCTCAGTCTCCAGTGCAACCCATCGTACTCGTGCCATCGCTAACCTGCACATCTCTTTACGTTATTAAGCTGCCTGTTGCCTTATCTACTACTATGCCTCATGGCTACTGATTGCTAACATGCTTTGTACTACTACATTTCCTTTTGAGGATTCTTCGTAAGGTACCTTTAGCCAAGGGGATTGTCTCACTGCAACTCTAGGGGTGGAACCCTCTTCAAGGCTTCCTTGCCTTTGGTACCCCTACAGGGTGGTAATTCCTCTGGAATAGAGAGTGCGAACGGCCAAAACCAAGTAACACAGTTGCACAAACATAACATCATACTGGCTGCGTAGGCCACTGAACTTATCAAAAAGATATTGTTGTTACTGTTGTCACAATGGCTAGTTCGTAAGGTTACTGTCATCACAATGGAATACTGAACCAATCAGATGTAACCCCTAGGTGGTGCTATCCCAAGGGCTACTACTCCTGCCTGCTTGGCTAGTAGTAGGTTAAGGGGCCTGGGTAATGAAACCGGTGCCTCCACACGGAGGTCAGGGTTGTTAGTGGTCAAGCTACCTGGGCACAGCCCTCCGGGACACTGTAACCCCCCTCTTTCCCTTCTAGTGGCCTGAACAATATACAATAATTACTTTCACAATGACCCTTATTCACCAGGCAATAACCCGCACTGTTTGCACTTACCACCAGGGCTGGGTTCCTCTAGCTTGACCCTGGGGACCCCCCTGTAAAACAAGGTTGAGCACAGCAAATAGCAACAGTACAATACTTTTGGCACAAACTAGAACCACAGTCAGGTTAAATGCAAACAAAGTTAAATCTGATTTATTCAGGGAACTTGAACAAGGGAGGGGTGTAATCAGGTTGATTTGCTTAAAAGCTATATTAATCAGACAGTTATGCATACAGTTCAGAGTCCCTACACAGTCACACACTCTGGGTACACAGGTAGGAAGATGGTGGGCTAGCCAGGAACGTTGCAGCTGGTTGGGGCCCTGTGATGGAATAAAGCAGCATACACAACACACACTATTTGTAATCCGGAGCTGGAGGGCTCAGTTCGTGAAAGAAAAGGCAACAAGACAATCAGATGACAACACTTTTAGATTTAGCTGTTGTTGCAGGGAGCTACCCTGATGTTTACTCATGATACTCAATACTGGACACAGGCAGGGTGAAATTGAGACTGCAGGCTGTTGGGCTGGAGTGCCCGGAGTACCACGGCCCACACGAATCACCGAGGCATCGTTCCTGTTCAAGGTGTTGAGCAGAGGGCTGATCCCCAGGCCGGTCTCTCTTCGATGACTTTCTCTACATAGCAGGTATTATGGCTGGGCCAGTGTAGCAGGGCCCAGGCAAACAGAAATGGATACAGATTCAGTCCATGGAGCTGGATACAGCCTCCAGCAAGCAAAACATAGTTCAGACACACAGTGGGGAACCAAATCACGACCCACACAACTCTAAAAATTGATTAGCATTTTGCTCATAGAAGTGTTAAAACTTTGTGAAAATGTACAGCTCTTGCCTCACTGTGTTTAACAAACACAACACTTCTAGAAAACCTATATAAATAGTTTCTGTACAGTTAGTATAGTCCCAAGAAAAAAACTGCAAATCAATTATTTAAAACCCTGCACTATAAGCACACAGCACATTCACATGTAAGGAAATTCCACCGATCCAGGCAAATAGCTCTCCGGTCACAATTACAGAGTCTCTGCACAATCCTGGAGTTCAGAGGTAGCTGGAAGTCCTGACAGGCCGATCACATTCAGCAAATCTTCAGTCTTCTTTAGGCGAAAATCTCGTCACAATTCAATGGCTTAATTCACTGTCAAAATTCAGATTCGGTCTGAAAATAAAAATACAAGTTCCCACTCAGGAACAGCAGGCAGGCATTCAGGCCAAACTCAGGCCATACCACAGTTCTCCTGCGTGAATCCACTATGGATTGCTGCTTGAACTATCTCAAGCTGTTACTTCTTCACTTACCAACTCGGATCTAACTGAAACTGCAAGCAGTGTGGGACTTTCCCCAAGATCCAAAAGGTTCAGTTGACTGAGCTGTCTGTCAGTCACAAGGCTCCCCCTCCAGGTTGTTTTAGGTGCCAAAAACCCAAAACTACAATTCCTATAAGTTTTGTCCCCACCAAGCCCCTGTAGGCAGGCTCCATTTTAGAGTCCCAAATGTACTGATTGGCCCATTCTGCAGTCCAGGACCAATATGATAGAAACAAACAGAACTGTCCAGGCTGCAAAGAAGGTAGGTTAGAACAAATTGCATTAGTACTACTACTCTAACAAATGATCAGCAAACAAGTACATCTTCTAATGGAGCGCCCTCTCGGATTAATTATGACTGCAATCCTGGCAGCTCTTAAAGAGACAGTGCCAGAGAGTGCCTGTATAGCCTCTGTGTAGTCACATTTAAACTGCTAAAACGCAGGACACCAGCCTGGCAGTGAGCATTTAGGCAAGCTCAAGGAAGGCTTTTCGGGAACCCCCATTTGTAGGGGAGGTTACACCCTTCCCTGCCTGGAGAAAACTTGGCATCCGCATCAAGTCTGTACCATCACGATATCAAAAATGCAATATAAACGAGACATATATTTCATTAGCTTGTTACATCACTATACCTTTCAATATACTTCGCATTACTATATCCATATTGACAATACTTATGCATGTTTTATACAGATAATGCTGATTCCACTATGATTAACACATTAGTAACATCACAATACTGCTTCAGGTAATAACTTCTTGCACATTAAACCATGAAAGAGGGAGCCCTTCCCTATCAGCTAACTTGGGGCCGGATGGGTCAGGGGTGCCATGGTGACAGGGAAAAATAAGTAACCTGGAATTGGCCATCCAGCTCAATTTGGGCAGTGAGCTTGGTGAGACATAAACCTCTTTGTGAACCACATTGAGAGGCAAATCCACTGGCCTCCCAGGGGAATCATAACTAAAGTGTAGTACTGGCTTGATAGTCCGGCCAGTCTTTCTGGGGGGAGCAGCCACAGTCTCTGTACTTTCAACACTACTTTGGAGTTTTGTCGCTTGTGAGGGGTACCTCTGCATGGATATGAATGTCCAAACTGAACTGGGAGCACTGTCAGCTACTTCCTCTGTAGGCTCTGGTTCCACAACACTTTGCTCATTGCTATCTTCTGACGAGGGCCCAGACGGCTTATTTTGAGAAGGTTTAGGCAAAATTAGGCTTTGTGGCACTGAAATGGGACTGTCAGCACTCTCATATTGTTGTTCAAGTTCTGATGTGTTACCAGGGAGACTCAGACCATCAGCCCCTTCTTCGGGCAATTTACACAGTTCCACATAACACAGAGAGTCTGCAACCTCAGATGTGATGCTTTGCACCTCACTTTCAGGGAGCATTGGCTCCAAGGATGAAGCTGGGGGGTTAGGCAGTCTAGAAGGCCCAGCTTCATCCCCACAATTAGTCCTAGGGTTACTTCGAAACAGCAGACTCAATTCATAGGAGAGGTAATAGGCATTGTCACACTCGCTATCGTCAGAGGTGGACTGACAGTCACTATCATTCAGGGCCTGCTGCGGGGAAACCTTAACTCTGTAACTACTGAGGTAGGTTGACTCTGTTTCTTTTTTGCAGCAGTACGAGTCACCAGCCATGGGGAGGCAATGTCTGCTGGCTCAGCTTCAATAATAACTTGGCCAGTAGGTGGCAAGTGGTTATGGTGCATGGTCTTGACAGCTTTGGAGTTGTTCTCTGGGCGTACCTTGTATACTGGTAGATCATCCAACTTTCCAACTACTACATGAGGAAGATGGAGCCACCTATCAGAAATTTTGTGCTTGCCATGTAGTCCCAAATTGCGCGTAACAACACACGGTCCCCGGGCCGTAGCTCTTGAGCCTTTACTTTCTTGTTGTGCCTCTCTTTGTTGGTAAGATTTCTTTTAGTGGCCATTGTCTGGGCCAGTTGATATGCATGGTTCAATTTTGTTTTCTGTTTCTGTACATACTGCAGGTAGTTTTCAGCTCGGACCCCATCTGGAGAGACCCCAAAACAGACATCAACTGGCAGGCGGGCTTCCCTCCCAAACATGAGGCAGTAGGGGGAGAACCCAGTAGCATCATTTTTGGTGCAATTGTATGCATGTACCAAAGTGCTAATCTGCAGGCTCCACTTATGCTTGTCTTTTGGGTGGAGGGTGCCTGGCATGTCTAGAAGGGTGCAGTTAAAATGTTCTGGTTGAGGGTCCCCCTGCGGTTGATAAGGGGTGGTTCTTGACTTGCGCACCCCCCACAGAGACAGCATTTCTTTGATTAGCCAACTTTCAAAGTCTCTGCCTTGGTCAGAGTGGATCCACTGGGGGGGCACCATAGTGGACAAAGAAATTTTCCACTAGCACCTTGGCCACGGTAGAGGCCTTTTGATCTTTAGTTGGAAAAGTCTGTGCAGACCACGTGAAATGATCCGTAACCACTAACACATTGCCAAAATTCCGCTGATCAGGTTCTAAACACAAAAAGTCTGTGCAGTTCAGCTCCATGGGGGTGCTGGTAGTAATATTGACAAGGGGGTCAGCCCTCTGAGGCAGGGCTTTCCGTTGCAGGCAACGACTGTAGGTCTTTACATAGTGCTCAACATCGGCCCCCATCTTGGGCCAGTAGAATCGAGATCGTACCAGGTCAAGAGTTCTGTCAATACCGAGGTGCCCCATGTGATTGTGGAGGGACCTTAGTACCAAATCTTTAAAGGCTGTGGGCAGGACCAATTGTTGCTTGTCTACTTGACCACTGCGATCCACTGTCTCTCTGGCCCATTGGCCCCCGGTTTCAGCAACTGCCTTGCCATTGGTTACTGTTGAGAGGGTGCTGTGCTGGGCTCGGCGCCCATTCACTTGCACTGCTCTCAGACGAATTTTTACACCGGCCCCCCTCCCCCCCGACGTTTATTAAATAGGCCCTCTCGCTCCGCCTACGTGTAAAGGACCACACCCCTAGCAGGTGCCTCCCACCTATTCCTGCAAACATATTCCTCCCCTCCTCCACTGCTCTGATGCATACTCACTAAACTCCTTAAGCTGCTCTTTACCTCTTTTGTGTTTCCTTGCTTCTAGTTCTTTTTTGGCCATTTCTTTTACACTTTTCTGCATCCTAAATCTCCATACTGTCTTGTTGTTTTCCTCTTAAACCCCATGCCACTAAACCCTCCCAGTATTTTTTCCTGTACTCGCTATAGTACTTCTCTTAAACCCTCTGGCACCAAACCCTCCCAGTCTTTTTTTCAATTTTCTCTGTACTTACGCCATAGTGCTTAGCTATCCACCTAAGCCCACCAAAATCATGTCCCACCACCCTCTATTGCTCACCACCCCCGACTGCCTAGCCCACACTACTTCGGCTCTCTCCTGCCTCACTAAAATAATTCTTTGGCTTAGTCCCCACCACCTGTTCCTGCTCACCTCACCCTCCTTTTCCCTTTATGCCAACTCCCCTCTGCTACCCTACCCTCCACCTACTGTCACCTTTCTGTACTACTACCCAAACATTGTACCATGGCTTTTACTCTGGAAGTCCTAAACAAACATCACCCAATTAATACCTGGCAAAGAGCCATATTTCCAATTGAAACTGCCACATCATTATAACTCACTAACGATCACCCTCCACTGGGACTCCAGAAGACAATCCAAGCATCTTAAAAAGTACAAGCAGAAACTCACTCCAACCTATTATGAACTACGAATGGCATCGCTGAAACTCCTGCTCCTCCTACTTTTAATATCTGGTGGAATACACCCAAACCCTGGTCCTGTTGCACTGAAGTTGACATAAACAGGGAAAGTTGGTAGTGGTCTCTCCATTATCACTCTAAATATCTGCAGCCTCCTTCCCAAATTGGTGTCTCTTCAAACTCTCGTTGGATAAAAAAACCCTGATATACTAGCCATTGTGGAAACCTGGCTATCTCCCAGCACCCCAGATCATGCGGTCTCGCTTGAAGGCTACAATCTTTTCAGACTCGACCGGGCAAGCAAGAAAGGTGGGGGCTGTGCTATCTACATAAAGGACAACCTCTCCTGTCAACGCGGCAGCTTCACCCCCACAGATACGCAGATGCAACTCCTCCCTATCAAACTGCTTCTTGGTGCACAAAACAAAGTTCTCACAGTGGCCGAGTCTATATCCCTCCAAAAGACCACCGCTCCAGTATTAAGTCTGTACTTGATTTTGTTAGTCTGCAGCCCTCTGAAAATGAGCTCCTCCTCCTCAGGAGTTTCAACATAAACTGGCTCGCCTCTGACACTGGCTCTTACAAAGATGACATCCTAGCAGCAAACCTGACTCAGATGGTAACCTCCCCACCGGAAAAATTACAAAACTGGTACAAGCACCTTATTGACTGGGTTCTCACAAATCACCCTGACCAGATAAAAAACATTAAAGTCCTCCCTGACTCCCTCAGTGACCACTCCCCAGTGTCCTGTACCTGGTCTAATAAATTTCTCAAGCCACCCCCCAAAGTTATAACAAGCAGAGTATTGCCTTATGGGAATCTTATCAAGTTGAAAACCCATCTCCTACAACAGGACTGGACGCCAATCCTTGAATCAACTGATATTAATACTGCACTAGAATACTTCATTAAATCCTTCAACTCTGCATGCGACTTATACGCCCCAATAAAAAAAATAAAATCAAAGCACTATCAAATCCATGGATTACTGCCAAACTACTTGCCGAGCTCAAGGTTCGGGACCACCTCTGGGCAGTTGCCAGAGACACAGGCTCCCCTCATGATACCCTAAATTACAAGCAGACACAAAACAGATGTACCTCACAAATTAGGCAAATGAAGAGCGCCTATTTCAAAAATGCCCTTGAATCCACCTGGGGTGATGGAAGAGCTTTTTGGGACAACATCCGAAACATAATGGGTAAACAATCAAAATCGTCACCTACCATTATGAAAGTTGGTGGATCCACCACTCTTGACCCAAAGTCTATTGCAGATGCGCTTAATAAGACATTCACAGACCTTAGTGGGGTCCTCCCCCCTGATTTCTTCTCGGACTTACCTGTGACTAGCCTAGTATCACAAAACACCTCGTGACAAACCACAATTTTACTTCAAGAAAATCAAAGTGCACGGACACACACAGTACATAAGAAAGGCCTGCTCCAAATCCAGAACAAGTAGTGACACACTAGATCTAAAAATCCTGTCTCTCACCCTGGATGAAGTAATTCACCCCTTGCAAAAATTCTTAATCTGTCACTTTGCCAAAGTCAATTTCCCAACAAATGGAAATCTGCCATAAGTAACGCCAGTGCACAAAGGGGGACAAAACCTCAACAGGAAACTATCGACCAATATCAATACTCCCTCCCCTCTCCAAAGCACTTGAACGAATAGTGGCAGACCAACTCTCTGATTACCTGGTCAAATACAATCTACTCTGTAATCAACAGCACCGCTTTAGGAAAGGACATAGTACAACAACAGCCTTACTTGATTTCTCTGGAGATGTCCACTCAGCCCTGGACAAAGGGTGCCAAACAGGTGCAGTCTTTATCGATCTTACAAAAGCTTTCGACACAGTCCACCATGGCCTACTTACCTCCCTACTTTCTAGCCTAGGCCTGGCCGAAGGTCCTTGTGCTTGGGTAAAAAGTTACCTGTCCAATCGGTCACAGGCTGTAAAAATCTCTAATGAACTCTCCGACTTCAAACCAGTTCTCTCGGGTGTACCACAGGGATCAATTCTTGGACAGCTCCTCTTTAGCCTGTTCCTTAACTCCCTCCCAGATATCTGCCAGGAAAAATAATCTTATACGCTGATGATTCTGTAATTCTCTCTTCCCACAAGGATCCAAACTCCTACGAAAAAGCCTGCAACTTGCTTTCTCTAGTGTTGAAAGGTGGTTCCTGGATAGTAAACTTGTGCTAAACCATGATAAAACAAAAGCCATGCTCTTCTCCAATCACCAAAACAAAAATAGGCATACTCCACTCACCATCACAGACCATGCAGAATTACACTGGACCAATAAATACTTTCAAATACCTTGGCATCACTTTTGACCAAGGGCTCACCTTTGCAACCCACATTGACAACACTGCGAAAACAGTGAACCAACGCCTTGGAATACTATTCCGTAACCGTCAATTTCTAAATCAAGCGGCTTTGAGAATAGCTATACAGAGTTCCATAATCTCAATCATTGACTATGACATTATTATTTATGGCTCAGCTACCTCCACTGCTCTAAGGCGTATCTCAATCACTGTAAATAAGGCCTGCCGGCTCCTCACGGGGGCTCAAAGACTGACTCACGCGTGTGATCTGTACTATGAATCAGGCTGGGTGAACCTATCAAATCGTCTTATTTATCTCACCTGCACAATGGCAAAAAATCTACCTTGGGACTGACTCCATTATGTATTCAAAACCTACTCCGACCAGAATCCTGGCTCCACGCCCTCCACCAGATCTCAGACGCCAACCTTTCCTGGTTCGAGATGCCGGACTGCACAGGGACAAATATCTTTCGCATGCAGGGCCCGACATGGTTCAATGCCCTAGTCCACCTACTCTATCCTCAACCTCGCTTGAAGCTTTCAAATCCATGCTCTATGCCCACCTCACCACCACTAGCAACTGTGATTGCGCTAGATAAAGACTACTACTACGTGTCCATCCTCACATCTGAGGCCTCTTCCTCCTGACTAATGAACCCTCTGGTACCCTACTACTTCCTGTCTCCCACCCAAACTCACTCCCCCCTTTTTTTTTCCTGTCCCTCTCCTTACTCTCCGCTCACCACCTTTCCCTCCTCTCTAGCCTCCTTTTGGCTCCTAATGATCACCCTCTCCCTGGAAGTTTCTTTAACCTCGAAATTGTCTACTTGCTTGAACCTGTTATAGCTTGTTTTTCTATGAAACTTAAAAACGTTACTGCCTTAAACTGTTAATAGCAAATTTATGATGTAACTTTCCTGTCTGGCTTTACCTGTAATGTGTATCGTGCTTTGTTAAATGTTCTTTGTGACGTGGAACCTTTGTAAAAGAGCCCTGGCTCAAAGGTATTAATTCCTAGACTAATAAACTAAACTAAACTAAACTCTGTATAACAACTGATCCTGTAACTACAACCTGGGGCCTTCTTTAAACAATAGGGCAGTTTGCAAGTCAGGGGAACGCAACTGGGACACATCTTCCTCTGCACGCAGGGCATCAAGTGCTGGCTGAATCATAGGATCTTGGGATTGAGCCCACTGGAATGTCATTGCCATATTGAGGTAGCGCACTAATATCTAGAGCAGAGACATGGCAATAGGCAGCCGGTATGCAGGTATCAAGAGGGCCCAAGCAATCTACTAAACAGTCCACTGTGTCCGTAGACATCTGTTCATCTCTATCAAACTTTTGGCACAATGCTCGGATGTCAGGTTCAGACAGCCTGACCCAATCACTCTTGGAGACTGGCCTTCGTGATAGGGCATCAGCATCAATATGGTTCAGTCCTGGCCTGTATTCGACAGCATAATCATATGTTGATAAAGCAGAGAGCCACCAGTGCCCAGTGGCATCCAACTTAGCTGAAGTCTGTACATAGGTTAACGGGTTATTGTCGGTCTTCACCAATATCTTTGCCCCATAGAGGTACTCATGAAACTGGTCAACAATGGCCCATTTTAGGGCAAGAAACTCCAGCTTGTGCACAGGATAGTTTCATTCTGATGGGGTCAAGTGCCTGCTGTCAAAAGCCTCTGGTCTCAAACCACCCTCATGGTCTTGATACAGCACAGCTCCTAGGCCCTGCAGACTAGCATCCATATGCAGCACATAGGGCTTGGTAGGGTCAGCATAGGCGAGGATGGGGGTGTGGGTGAGCTGGTATATGGCTTCATGGAAGGCTGCTTCACATTCGGGTGTCCAGTGGGGCCCAAAAGGTTCACCTGTTCGGAAGTATACTTTCTTGTGTTCTTTGACAGCCCCTTTCTTGTATTTACGGTTGGTAGGGGGGTAACCCTGGGTGAGATTCAGGAGCAGGCAAATCACCTTGGAATAGTCTTTTATGAACCTGAGGTAGTAGCCACAGAACCCCAGGAAACATTGTACTTCTCTGAAGTTATGGGGTTGGGGCCAAGTAGTCAGTGACTTGACCTTACTGGGATCGGTCTCTATCTCTTCTGCAGATACTGTGTGCCCCACATACGTTATGGAGGTTTGAAAAAACTGGCACTTGTCAGTGGACAGCTTGAGGTTGAATTCTTCCAGTCGGTCTAGGACTTTAAACAGTCAGGTCTCATGCTCCTCTAATGTGCGTCCAAACACAATGACATCATCTAGGTACACTAGGCATTCCAGCAAGTTCATATCTCTCACCGCACGTTCCATCAGTCGCTGAAAGGTGGCCGGGGCACCTGAAATCCCCTGTGGCATTCTCAGGAATTCGTAGAACCCCAAAGGACAGATGAAGACGGCTTTCTCACAGTCCTCCGTGGCCATTGGAATCTGGTAATGTCCGCCGCGAAAATCCAATACTGAGAACCATTTGCTCCCATTCAGGCAATCCAGGGCATCTTTTGTACAGGGCATGGTGTATTGATTGGGGCAGGGTCCACCGGTTCAGGGTTCGATAATCAACACACATCTTCATCGACCCATACTTCTTATGCACAGCCACAATGGGAGAGGCATATGGGCTCCTTGATTCCTGTATCACGTCAGCAGTGAGCATTTCCTGCAGGTGTCTCTTCACATCATCTACGTCTGCTGGGGCGAGCCGTCTGGATCTCTCTCAAAATCGCCGGTCATCATGCAGGCGTATATGATGCTCTGCACCCTGGACACACCCCACATCCCATTCTTTTAACGAAAACACTTGGTCTCTCTCACTGTCTCTCTCTCTGGGTGAGTTTCTTGCTAATCCTAGCCTCCAATTCAGCTGGCAGTGGGGAATCACCAAAGTCAACTAAATCTGGGTTCACTCTCTCCTTTTGGCCAGAGTACTTGTTATTGGATAATACTGCAGTGTCTGCACAGTGTACTGTAGCTAGAGTGCACCCTCTGGTCACCCGGACCTCCCAGTCTGACACATTTCGAATCTGGACCATCACGCATGGGCACAGGCAGGCAAGATGCTGGGTTTAACCAATAATCCTTCTGGCAACTTTCCATCACCTGGTGCATCCAACATTAATATTTTGTTCTTTACGTTTCTCTTTAGGCGGACTTCTCCATGGATTGTGCACTGGGCATTGGGGGCCAATACCAAGGAGTCAGGTTCCTTTTTTCTACACTATCTCCACTGGCTCATCTGGGCCCTCTTCATTGGGTTTCTGTTGTAAGTCATATGCCCTTTTTACTAAGGCTGGAATTCTTAGGGCCCGTCCAGTCAGTTGCCCTTGTTTCTCATAGCAGAGTTGTGCTAGTCTCCCAAACATGTGGGCGTTTGTTCCAATTAACGGGAACCCCATCATACAGTCCAGTGGGGGGGGGGGCACACTAGGGCCAGTGTCTCTACTTGCTTCTCTACACTGGTTACAGTTGCAGGAAAAGACAACCAGAGGTGGACATATCCTAGGTAGGGATAAGACTTGCTGCTGAGCCCCACACATGTAGGCCTTCCAGGGATCATAATGGCACATCAGATAAGTGTTTGTCATACCAGTCCTGAAATTCAATGGTCACTAGCGACCCACTGTCAAGCACAGCCCAAGTAGGAATAACATTCGCAGCCACAGTAGTCTTTATTGAAGGGCCCACTATTTTGGAACAGTCTGGAGGGACAACAGCAGGGGCCTGGACAGACGATTTAGCCACAGAGGGGTTTGAGTTAGAATGTCCAAAGCCTTCACTGCAGTCATTTCGTGCACCCCTTGACCACTGACTCGTTTTCCAAAGCTCTCCTTGAAGCCAGTTCACCACTTTCTCTAAATCCTTCTGAGACCGGCATTCCCTCTTCATATGGCCATCCTTGCCACAACTGTGACAAATGACAGGCTGTCGGGGCATCCTTGGGGAAAACATAGCAGGGGATGCTGGAACTTTGATGGGAGATTGTGATCTGACTTCTCCTGGTGGTGTACCATGTCTCAAAAGTTCCTTTAGGGTGGCAGTCAATTCCTTGAACTCAGCCGAGAAGCCACCCTCAGCAGAGAATGCCTGAGGGTGCACCCCACCCCCACAACAGTCACGTCCTGACAGGGGCCAGGGTCTCTGTCAGCAGGGGATACCTCAGTGAACGCACCTGGTTGTACTTTTCTGACATCCTTCAGCAACTCCTCCCCCCACCGTTTAGCTCACGGCGGGACACTCGTAGTGGTGTCCATTTCGGAAGGGCCTTCCGATGCCATGATCACTTGGGCTGCTCTCACCCCATAATTACAATCTCCCTCTTCACCTTCTACCTCCCGGAGTTCTTTTATCAAGTCACAGTAGTCAGGTGGGTTGCCTCTCCTATCCTGGAGCCTTAACTGGATGATCTGAAGTTTAGAATGCTTGGCAAGTTGCAGTATGTGCCCCAGTCTCACACGGTTCAAATCACTGGCAGCTACCCCACCTTTCCAGTAAGCTTTCTGCAGAGCTCTTTCTAGGTGAGTAACATACACAGACAAACTTCCCCCCTTCCATTGTTTGGTACCTTAGAATTTCCACATCAAAGTCTCCCCTAACTCAACGCTCCCAAAATTGCCTTCAAGTACAGATAGGTACTTCTGAGCAGATGCATCAGGGTTCGTGGAACTCAAAAATTTAATGGCCTCTAGGGCAGGGCCCCTCAAACTTTCTGTGCTTCTTTTCCACTTCTCAGCCTCTGCACACTGACACTCGGGTACCAAGGGGGCAACATAGGCGATCCAGGTCTCCCAGTCATCCTCCCCTGGGGGGTGGGGAGGATGCCTGAGAAGATTCTCAGCCTTTGGTAGGAGTCATGACTAATGGCAGGTACAGATATAGGAGCCAGAATTGGCATGGGCACAGAAGGCGGGGCAGTAACAGGTGCTGGAGTAGGAGGGGGTGTTGGGAAAGGAACACCCCCAGGTGGAAGGAATAGTTTCTTAAAGTCCTCTATGGTTTTCCCTTCCTCCAGCAACAACTTAGCAAATTACTCCTCAGAAATCTCAGATAATGGTGGGAGCTCATCCTCCACAGGGTCTTTACTTTATTTTGTTATCACTCTCCAGGCAGCTGGGACCCCTTCTGAGGCAGTAGTCTGTGGCACTTTAGAGCTGTCCATAAGGTCACTACACTCTACCAAGGCTATGAAAGTTTGGGCCATCAAATCAGCCTGTCGACCCACCATCACAGGGTTTTTTAAACATTCAACTTTGGAGAGTGCTCCCTCTACAGTGTCCTTATTGGTACCCAGGGGAATATCCAGTATAAGCAGAGCATTTGGGGGGTTGATCGCCTGCCCAGTACACCACCCCACCAACTGGTGTACAGCCATTTCTACTGGGGTAGCCATTAATTTTGAACAATAATTCATAATTTTGGGCCACTAGAAGGCTACAAAATCCCAGTGGTGAGCCTCCAAGGTGTAACCCCTAGGTGGCACTATCCCAAGGGCTACTACCCCTGCCTGCTTGGCTAGTAGCATGTTAAGGGGCCTGGGTAATGAAACCGGTGCCTCCATGCAGAGGTCAGGGTTGTTAGTGGTCAAGCTAACCTAGGCACAGCCCACTGGGACACTGTAACCCCCCCTCTTTCCCTTCTAGGGGCCTGAACAATATACAATAATTACTTTCACAATGACCCTTATTCATCAGGCAATTACCTACACTGTTTGCACTTATCACCAGGGCTGGTTCCTCTAGCTTGACCCTGTGGACCCCCTGTAAAACAAGGTTAAGCACAGCAAATAGCAACAGTGCAATACTTTTGGCACAAACTGAAATCACACTCAGGTTAAATGCAAACAAAGTTAAATCTGATTTATTCAGGGGACTTGAACAAGGGAGGGGGCATAATCAGGTTGATTTGCTTAAAAGTTATATTAATCAGACAGTTATGCATGCAGTTCAGAGTTGCTACACAGTCACACACTCTGGGTACCCAGGTAGGAAAATGGTGGGCTAGCCAGGAACATTGCAGTTGGTTGGGGCCCTGTGATGGAAGAAAGCAACATGCACAACACACACTATTTGTAATCCGGAGCTGGAGGGCTCAGTTCATGAAAGAAAAGGCAACAAGACAATCAGATGACAACACTTTTTGATTTAGCTGTTGTTGCAGGGAGCTACCCTGATGTTTACTCATGATACCCAATACTAGACACAGGCAGGATGAAATCGAGACTGCAGGCTGTTGAGCTGGAGTGCCCGGAGAAGCAGGGTCCACACGAATCACCGAGGCGTCATTCCTGTTCAAGGTGTTGAGCAGAGGGCTGATCCCCAGGCTGGTCTCTTGTTGATGACTTTCTCTGTGTAGCAGTTATTCTGGCTGGGCCAGTGTAGCAGGGCTCAGGCAAATGGAAATGGATACGGATTCAGTCCGTGGAACTGGATACAGCCTCCAGCAAGCAAAATACAGTTGAGACACACAGTGGGGAACCAAATCACGACCCACTATAAGCACACAGCACATTCACAAGTAAGAAAATTCCACTGTACCGGGCAAATGGCTTTCCGGTCACAAGTACAGAGTCTCTGCACAATCCAGGAGTTCAGAGGTAGCTGGAAGTCCTGACAGGCTGATCGCATTCAGCAAATCTTCGGTCTTCTTCAGGTTAAAACTCGGTTACAATTTAGTGGCTTAATTCGCTCTCCAAATTCGGATTCAGTCCGGAAAAAAAAAAAACACAAGTTCCCTCTCAGGAACAGCAGGCAGGCATGCAATCCAAACTCAGGCCTTTCCACAGTTGTCCCATGCAAATCCACTATGGATTGCTGTTCGAACTATCTCGAGCTGTTACTTCTTCACTTCCCAATTCAGACCTAAATGAAATTGCAAGCAGTGTGGGACTTTCCCCACAATCCAAAAGGTTCAGTTGGCTGATCTGTCTGTCAGTCACAACAAGGGCTTCCCCTCCAGTTTATTTTGGGTGCCAAAAGCCCAAAACTACAATTCCTACAAGTTTTGGCCCCACCAAGCCCCTGCAGGTAGGCTTCATTTTAGAGTCCCAAAAGTACTAATTGGCTCACTCTGCAGTCCTGGACCAAGTTGATGGAAACAAACAGAACAGTCCATGCTGCAAAGAAGACAGGTTATAACAAACTGCAATATTATTGCTACTCTAACAAATGATCAGCAAACAAGTACATCTCCTAACGGAGCTCCCTGTCTGATTAATTATGACTGCAATCCAGGCAGCTCTTAAAGAGACAGTACACAGAGGCTATACAGGCACTCTCTGGCTAAACTGCTAAAACGCAGGACACCAGCCTGGCAGTGAGCATTTAGGCAAGCACAAGAAAGTCATTTCGGGAACCCCCATTTGTAGGGGGGGTTACATAGAAAGCAACTTTCACAAAGCTGATGACATCACAATGCCTAGTGCAGCGCTGGAGCTATCTGTTAAAATCAAAGAAAACCAACAAAGTCTTTAAAGCGTTATCGACGCCTCAAGAAGAATTTCAAAATCATAATATTTGGACACAAAGCAGCTTATTTTTCTCATTAGCTCTGTATTTCATAGCCCCATTATTTATTTTATTTATTTATTGAATTCTTGGAACTACAAACCTTTGAGTCAGAGACTCCTTTACAAAGGCTCCATGTCAGACAATAAATGGTTACATACAGGTTGAGATACAACAAATTAGATACATTTCAATACATAATACCATAAATTGAGTAAAAAAAGCAGTTTGTAAATTATAGGCATGTTCACCAGGTACTGTAGTAGGTGAAGAGAAATCATTCAATAGCGAAGCAGTTTAGAGAGCAGTCAGATATAGACTTTGTCATATCAGCAAGAAGGGGGGTAGTGGACATGAGACCAGGAGGTGGACATTGGTTAGAGACGGTCACAGTGTCCTGAGGCCAGGAGAAGCTAATGAAGAGTAGGTTTAAATTGCCCCAATTTGAGTAAGGCAGAGATCTCTCCAGGCAGCGCATTCAACCATTGGGAGGCCCTGTACATGAATGCTGTCTGACCAAGAGAGGTTCTACAATGGGGTACTTGCAAGGGAGACTTAGCGGCACTTCTGATGGCCCTAGTTGGGGGCACCTGTGAGATGAGATGATTGAGGGAAGGGGGACAGAGACCCATGGCAATCTTCTTGGCAAAGAGGCATGTCTGATATTTGAGCTGTCCCTTGAAGTTTAGCCAATTTGTCAGTGAGTAGAGATTGCAAGTGGGTGTAAGCCTACCACACCCAGCCACAAGCTGACAGACCTTGTTTAGTGTGACCTTTATCTTGTTTAGAGTAGTGTTAGATGCAGACCCATGGGTAGTAATGCCATAATCTACTAAAGAGAGGACCAAAGATGTTACAGCTAGGTGGAGGGCAATAGGGGGCAGGCAAGATCTATGTCTATAAAGTAGGCCAATCCTCCTGTTGACAGTGGTGCAAACTACATTAATGTGATCACAGAAACATAGAAGTTGATGGCAGATGAGGACTGCAAGGCCCATCCAGTCTGCCCATTTTTTTCTACCTTATGAATGTGCCGTAGACCTTTACTCTGTTAATGGCCTATCTAATCATACTCATCTGTATTGCTCCCTTATGCTTATCCCATGCCTGTTTGAAGCCCTGCACTGTATTCATATCCACCACTTTCTGAGGTAGGCCGTTCCATGCATCCACCACCCTTTCTGTGAAAACAAACTTCTTTACATTACCCATTAATTGTGATCATGAAAGGTTAGGAAAGCATCAAGAGTGACGCCAAGATATTTAAACTTGTGGACTTGTTCCAGGGGAGTGAGCTGACAGTTAAATTTATTAAGGGGGGAGACTTTATGTTTGTTCTGCGGTTGCACAAATAACATTACTTTTGTTTTGTGATAGCTGAGGATGAGCTTATGTCTGGAGAATCAGAGTTCAGACTCAGTAAAAAACCTTTGGAGGTGTTTTTGTAGGAGGGCGGGATCGGCGTGACTGCAGAAAATTACCGCATCATCTGCATATAAAAGCTTATTATTACTGAGGTCATGTGCATGAAAACAAGATAGTTGTTTCTTGAGGGTTTGTCAGCTCCTATTGCTTCTCTTCAGCCTGATGGCATAATACTCTGCTTGTGACATCACAGTTATTCCCTTGGCAACAGACTGTGAGGTCACAACACAGCATTATAATTTCATGTAGGGAATAAGTTATAGAAGCAGATGAACTCTAAGTTATAAAGATCTTGTTTTTGTTGTAATTTCTTCAGTAAATAAAAAAAAAAAAATGAAGAGGAGAAATCTATGGATGATATATGACATACAAGCTGAACTGTGTCCAAACATCATGTTTTCCAGAGTTTTTGCAATAGTGTCAGCTGCTGTTTAAACAGACTGCAGATTTCAAAGCTATAATTTATTTGTGTTATTTAAAAGTTTGGTGACTGGGAAAGGCACAGTGAGCCAAGGCTCATTTCCAGATGCAAACTGTGGGAAGGAGAACGGGGATAAAACAAAGTGGGCAGTTACAACAAAATGAAGTGCAACACAGTGGTTAACAAAATAGCGGTAGGAATACTTTAAGGTACATGGCAAACATCTGTAACATAGATGTCATTGTAAAAATTTACAAAAGTGTGCTACGCGGAATCAAGGTAGATTTAAATTAGGATAAGGCAAGCCCTCATTAGGGAGAGAGAGAGGGTGCAGGGAGTGTGAGGGCACATATGAGACGTAGGGCTAGCAGACAAGGAAAGAAAGTGGGGTCAGAGGAGGGAGAGAATGGAGGGTTAAAGGGGAGTGTGACAGGAACAAGTAGGAGGGGAGGTGGGCTTTAGTAGCCACTTTAGGGATAGTAGAGATGGGGCTTGGCAAACAACAGAGAGGAGCCACTTTCAAAGGAAGGGGAGCTGGTATGAGAAAGCAGCCTGACCAGTGTAAGAGTGCCATTAAGGGATAGAAAAGGACCAGGAGTCTCAGTACAAAGGGGGTAAGAGGAGTTAGAGGAGGAGAGGAGAGGAGAGGAAAGAAGACAGGAGGGAAGGGAGGCAAACCAGTATTTACCAATGAGGGCTGAGCAGTAGGAATGGCGATGCAAGGGTAAAGGGGAGGTGGAAACAGGACTAAAGGGAGCAGTGATGAGTGCGGGGATAATAGTTTGAGCCAAAGTAACAGAAGGCATTACAGAGGGTGTCCAGTCTGGTGAGGATGGAGGAAGGGGCTACAGTGTAAACCATGCCCGCATAGTCAAAAATAGGGAGAATCCTTTTGACAAGCAGGTCCTTATGGACTTCAGTAGGAGGCAGTCCTTGTTCCATTGAAGGATGCCTAATTTGTGGGGAAGCTTAGAGAGTATAGCATCGATGTGGGCTGAGAAGTCCAGTTTACTATCAAGCCATATGCCAAGGTATTTGTAAGTGTGGACTACTTCCAGTTGTGTACCATCAAGGGTGGAGAAGACCAGAGAAAGAAAGAAAGAGCCTTGCTAGCTTTTGACTAGTGCCAAAGGTCATGGACACGGTCTTCTTAGTGTTTGCTTTGAGCTGGTGGGTGTGGAACCAGCATAGTACATTATGGAAATCAGACTGTAGTGAGGATGGGACAGCAGATGTGGAGGGATCAGATGCATAGATGACTGTGTCTTCAACACACATGTGAGCATGGGATGAGACACAGATTGATGGGAGGTCACTGAGAAAAATAGAAAATAATATGGGGCCCAGGAGCGAGAGTAGGGAAGATAGATGAGGAAGGCAGGTAGCCAGAGAAGCATGGTGCAGAGGAGGCAGAGGGAGCAGGAAAGAGAGGAGAAGGAGAGCAGATGGAGAGTTAGGGTTTGGGAGGGAGTGGTAGAGTCTTGGGTGCAGTCAGGGCAGACTGGTGTGTGAGGATGGAAGGAAAGTAGTAGGTGAGAAGGGGTAGAGGGCAAACAAGCTGCCACAGGGTGAGCGGGTGTTGGTGGTAAATATAACTCAAGGACAAAATGGAATAGGAACTAAGGGAAAAGTGCAGTTGGAGCAGCAATAAATATTGGACTAGAGCTAACAAGAGAGCACAGCACCTGGATATAAGAGTTAGCATGCCAAACAGATCAGGCAGGCAAAGATTAGAACAAGTAACATAGCGGTTAAAAGCAAATGCACAAATAATAAGACTTTTAGATGAGTGGCAGTCTGAGCACATACAGTTACGGTAATAGGTATGATACTAGAGCAACAAACAAGCCTGGCCAAACAGCTAGTAGGACCAAACAAGATAGCCAGGCATACATGAGCATATAGGTAACAGGGGGAGTGAGGAAAGAGTAACAGAGTGAACAAACTGATGAAGGAGTCTAACTGGCCAGCGTGGCTGGCTGACTCATAACTAACTCCAGGTAGACTCCTTGATGTCCTTAGCACACAGTCCTTTCCACGAATGGGCTGCTGTGCGGATGGGCCGCTAGATCTGGGCCGAAATTTGTAGTGAGGTGTCTAGAGAAAGTCCCACCCCTGCTTACTATAACTTGTAAACGACACATTGTATATATCAAATATACAACAGACTGACTGTGGACATCAAGGTAGGAGGCCAATTGGGGACCAGTGATCACCGTACAGAGTGGTTCAAAATAAGTACAGCTGCGGAACCGGACCACACAAGGGCAAGGGTCTTGGACTTCAGGAAGGCAGATTTTGAAAAGATGGGTGAATGCCTCAGGGGTGACTCAGCAGGGGGGATGACATGGGTGGGGTGGAGAAACAGTGGGTGAAGATAAACAGGAGCATAGTAAAGGCAACAAACCTCTGCATCAAACAAGTAAGCAAAAGCAAGAGGAAAAAGAGACTGCTATAGTTCTTGAAAAAAGTGGTTAAAAAGCAAGGAGGGTACCTACTTGCTCACCCCCACAGCTAGCAGTGGAACCAGTGAACCGGAGGAGTGGCTATCTCTACAAAGCAGTGTGCAAAAGAAGGAGATTAGTGCCCAAGAGGTGAATAGGCAGAAAAGGGGCAAAATTCAGCAGAAGGGCAGACAGCAAGGAGAACCAAGGATAAAGAACAACCAGGGAAGGGGCTGGAGTAGAACAGCTAAACAGTCTAGGGAGGTCAAATCATGGAAAGCCATGTGTGCCAATGCCAGGAGCCTTAGCAACAAGATGGAAGATCTGGTGGCTGTCATGATGCAGTCAGACCTGGACATTGTGGCCATCACTGAAACCTGGTATAATGATAACCACGACTGGGAGATGGCCATGCCTGGCTACAACATATTCAGAAGAGACAGGGCAGGTAAGAAGGGAGGAGGAGGAGTGGCACTGTATGTGAAAAATGACATAAAGGCCACAGAGATCCAGGAGGAACAAAATGGGGGAGAGATACTGTAGTTTAAGCTGGAAAGGAAAATGGGTCCAGCCATCCACACAGGTGTGGTCAATAGACCACCAACCCAGGAGGAAGAAACAGATAGGGAGCTGATGCTAGCCATCCAAAGGACAGCAGACAAGGGTGAGGTAGTACTGGTTGGAGACTGCAATATTCCAGACGTGGACTGGAGCATCCCAGCAGCAGCAGCATCAGCTAGGAGCAAATTTATCCTTCAGGGTGTCTTCCTCAAGCAACTGGTCATGGAACCAACTCGTCGGAAGGCAATACTGGACCTTGTGCTCACAAACAGGGACAGTGCGATGAGGGTAACAGTGGAGGAGCACCTGGGGAACAGTGACCACCAGTCATTGTGGTTTGAAATCACAGAAGGAGCAGTACCAAACCACACAAAAATATGTATCCTGGATTTTAGGGGGGGCAGACTTTGGGAAAATGGGGAGATACTTGACAGAGGCATTAAGGGGAATGGGGCAGGAATCAGGGGTTGAGGAACAGTGGGCAGTATTTAAAACGGGGATTACAAGAGCAACATAATTATGCATTAAGCAGATTAGCAAGAAGAAAAGTAAGAGGAGACCATTATGGTTTTCCAAAGAGGTAGCAAAGAAAGTGAATGCCAAACAGATTGCATTCAGGCAATACAAAAAGACACAGGCAGAAGGGGATAGGGAGAAGTACCAGGAGAAGCAAAGGGAGGCAGGGAGGTCAGTAAGGGAAGCCAAAACTCAGACAGAAGGACACATTGCAAAATCAGTGGGTAGAGGGAACAAAACTTTTTACAGGTACATAAGTGAAAAAAGGAAGGCAAAGGAAGGGATAGTGAGACTGAAGAGGGAGGATGGGGGCTCCGGGGAGGATGACAACAGTAAAGCTGACATATTGAACAGGTATTTCTGCTCAGTCTTTACTGAGGAAGCGGAGGGTAATGGGTCTGAAGGAGAAGGTGAGAATGAAGAGAAATGGACACAAGTCTCTTTATACTAGAAAGGGTCCTGAAGGAACTGGAAGTAATAAGAGTTGATAAAGCAATGGGGCCAGATGGGGTGCACCTCAGGGTCCTTAAAGAACTAAGATAGGTAGTGGCTGAACCTCTGGCTATCCTGTTTAGCCGATCACTGGAAACAGGAGAGGTACTCAAAGACTGGAGGACAGCAGATGTAGTCCCCTTATACAAAAGTGGGAACAGAGAGGAAGCAGGGAACTACAGACCAGCCTCACCTTGGTAGTGGGGAAGATCATGGAAGCACTACTGAAGGAGAGATTGGTGGAACATCTGGTTGTCCATGGACTACAGGATCCAAGGCAGCATGGTTTCACCAGGGGGAGGTCATGTCAGACCAACCTCATTGAATTTTTTTGACTGGGTGACTAGGGAGGTGGATCGGGGAGGGCAGTGGACATAGCCTATCTGGACTTCAGCAAAGCCTTTGACACTGTGTCACATAGAAGACTATTTCACAAACTGGGAAATATGGGTGTGGGCAGGACAGTAGTGTGGTGGGTAGGTAACTGGCTGGGTGGCAGGACACAGAGGGTGGTGGTAAATGGCTGTCGCTCCACAGAGGGAAGAGTGACCAGTGGGGTACCACAGGGATCAGTGCTGGGACCGGTCCTATTTAACATCTTCCTCAGTGACATTGCGCAGGACCTAGAAGGCAGAATTTCACTATTCGCTGATGACACAAAGCTCTTTAACAGAGTAGACACACCAGAGGGTGTAGACAGAATGAGAAGGGACCTGCAGAAACTTGAAGAATGGTCAAAGGTTTGGCAGTTGAAATTCAATGCAAAGAAGTGCAAAATAATGCATATGGGGCACAAAAACCCTGCCACAATATATCAGTTGGGGGTGAGGATATAGCATGCACCAAGCAGGAAAGGGATCTTAGAGTTATCATCTCTGATGACCTCAAGGTAGGGAAAGAGTGTGACAAGGCAGCAGGAAAAGCAAATAGGATGCTGGGATGCATAGGCAGGGGCATCACCAGCAGGAAAGGGGAGGTCATAATTCCACTATACAAGACACTAGTGAGGCCCCACCTGGAGTACAGTGTACAGTTCTGGAGACCTTACCTACGTATTGACACAGGCAGGGTAGAGAAGGTTCAGAGGAGGGCAACAAAGATGGTACATGGAGTGCATCACAAGTCCTATGAAGGCAGGTTGCAGGAATTGAATATGTACTCCCTGGAGGAGAGGAGGGAGAGAGGGGACGTGATTGAGACATACAGGTATCTTACAGGGAGGAACACGGTGCAGGAATACACTATTTTTAAGCAAAAAAAGATGTTCCAGGACTAGAGGGCATGGGATGAAGTTGGAGGGAGGACGATTCAGAGGAAATGTGAGGAAGAATTTCTTCACAGAGCGGGTGGTGGACAAGTGGAACACAATCAATCAATCAGTTTTTATTATTCAACAAAGCTATTACAATTTATAAATTACAGTCCAGAAAAGTACCAACATACATTTATTCCGAAAACCCCTTTTGAGTACTTTAAACCATTAAAAGTTCTAAAAGTTATAAACTTTCCTTTAATAACTTATGTATTTAGAGGAATGTTGATAATAAAAACTTCGCTACATTCTGTAAAATAATTTTCTCAGTACAAGTAAAAAGATATTCAATAATCTCATCTGGAGGAAAGCTGAGACCACTGAGTATAGAGCCCAACCATTTTCTTCGATTCTGTTCAAAAAGAGGACACAATAATATAACATGCTTCATCGAACACCCTGCCAAAGGAAGTGGTGGGGGCTGAAACAATCACGGGATTTAAGATTGCATGGGATAGACATAAAGGAATTCTGGAGGTCAGGGTAAAGGGCAACAGACTTATAGGAAAACATAAACTGAACTTACAAGCTCAAATGGGCAGACTGGGTGGGCCATAGGCCCTTATCTGCCAACACCGTCAATGTTTCTATGTATAAAAGGTAAAGTATAAAAGGGTAACATTCAGAAGGTATAAGGAGATGCAGAGAGCAGAGGATAGGAAAGTGTATCTGGGAAAATGGAAGCAGGAAACGCATTAAGGAGCACAAAGGCGCAAACTGAAGAGAGAATAGCCCAGCAGGTAACGAAAAGGGACAAGACAGTTTTATGTTCATTGTGTGTGCATGCACAGGGATCATCTTGCTATTAGACAGTTCTCATGAGGGGTGTGTCACTGCCAAGCCCATTGCAGTTCAGAATTGCAGGGGCTCGGCAGTGTAGACCAACAACCACCCACTGTGCTCCTGACGCAACTCTCTGCTTTATGGGCTGAAACTTCGTGTATTTCAAAGGAACAAAGCCACTCCAATCAGAGAGGGCTTCAGTCCTTTGATTTGCATGAATCCACATTAGCAAACAGCTGAGTGGCTTTTGGCTGTGTTTCCTCTTCCTCGATCTCTCTCCCTTCTCCCTCAGTGCATGGCCCCCCAGCCATCCCTGATGTTTGTTTTTAAAAACCCTGCAAAAAAGAAAAATGTTCATAGATGTCTGTTTCAACCACCACTGTTACTGCCACTTTCCCACATCCTGTTTTAGTTATGCAGCACCAGAGAGCCCACCTCTGGTGCTGCCAAATATAACACTGACACTGGGGGTGCCCAAACCCCCAGTGTCCACTGAAATAAAGAAAGCATCTCTCTCTTACTTTTATTTATTTTTTTTTTTATATAGCCGGTAAAAAAGAAAATGGTCCATCAATGTCTGTTGCAGCCGCCACTGTAGCTGCAACCCCATCCCCCGCCATTTATAACACTGACACTGGGGGTGCCAATTCCCCCAGTGTCCACTGAAATAAGTATAACACCCCATATATATTTTTTTATAACCTGCAATTAAAGAAAACGGTCCATTGACATCTGTTGCTGGTGCCCTGTAACCGTCACCCCCAGCCAACCCTCCCACTCAGCACCCACCACCCCACCCCACCCCATACATAAAATCGATACTGAGGGTGCCCAATCTCACAGTGTCCAAACCTGAAATAAAGAAAACCTTTCCTCAACATTTCTTTTTTACAGAGTTTATTTAAAAAAATGTCCATCGATGTCTGTTGTGCCATTAGTTTCTCCCACCTGACCCTCACCACACCTCCACACTCCACCCACCAAGCCCTTACTTACCCACCAGGGGTCTGATGCCATTATCTTCTCTGGACCATTGACACATCTTCACTCTTCAAAGCCGGACCGTGAACTGAACAAATCAGGTATGTGGTTCAATGTATTTCAATGGGGGGGGGGTTGAACTTAGTGACATAACTTTAAGAATTTAAGGATTTAAGAATGCATGGGATAGACATAAAGGAATTCTGGAGGTTAGGGGTAAGGTGCAACAGACTTCTAGGAAAACAAACTGAACTTACAAGCTCAAATGGGCAGACTGGGTGGGCCATAGGCCCTTATCTGCCGACACTGTCTATGTATCTATGTATCTATGTAACTTGGAGATTTTTGAACATTTTTTTCCCCACATTTTCAACATGCCTCTTTTGAGACCCCACCTCATGAACAAAGCAAGTGATATTAGGCAAATCAGTCCAGAAAGGTGATTTTGCAGTGGCTGCGCAAAATCACCTTTTGGGCAGGATTTGAAACATTTCTGCACCCTTGTTCATGAGGTGGGGTCATAAGAAGGCTATGTTGAAAATTTAGCACAAAAATGTTAAAAAATAATGAAGTTATGAGCCAACATTGAAATTTGCGAACACAGGCTTGTAACTTCAGTAATTTTCAATATTTTGACCCCAGATTTTCAACATAGCCATTTCTTCACAGCACTTCATGAATGTGATAGCTGTCATTTTTCAAATCCTGGCCAAAACATGTTTTCATATCCCAAAAGGTGATTTTGCTGTCACTGTGCGAAATCACCTTTTGGGCAGGAGTTGAAAATTTTCTCTGTACTTGTTCATGATGTGGGATCATAAGAAGGCTATGTTGAAAATTTGGGGCAAAAATATTAATAAACAAAAAATTTATGAGCCTACATTCAATTTGGAGAATACAGGCTTGTAACTTTGGTGAGTTTCAGTATTTTGACCCCAAATTTTCAACATAGCCGTTTCTTCACAGCACCTCATGAATGCAACAGCTGTCAGTTTTCAAATCTTGGTCAAAATGCATTTTCGCACTTGTGGCATAAAAAAATCACCTTTTGGGCAGGATTTGAAAATGTTCTCCACTCTTGTTCATGAGGTGGGCCCATCAGAAGGCTATGTGGGGTGGGGGCTAGGTTAAAAATTTGGGGTAAAAATATGAAAAAATCAACAAAGTTATGAGTCTACATTGCAATTTTTCAATGCACGCTGATAACTATGGTAATTTTCAATATTTTGACCCCAACTTTTCAACATGACCATTTTTTGACACTGCCTTTTCAACGTGCCTCTTTTGGGACCCCACCTCATGAACAATGCAAGTGACATTAGACAAATCTGTCCTGAAAGGTGATTTAGCAGTTGCTGCACGAAATCACCCTTTGGGCAGGAGTCGAACATTTTCCCTGTCCATGTTCATGAGGTGGGGTCATAAGAAGGCTATGTTGAAAATCTGGCATAAAAATATTAAAAAACAATGAAGTTATTAGCCTACATTGAAATTTGTGAACTCAGGTTTGTAACTTCAGTAATGTTCAATATTTTGACCCCAAATTTTCAACATAACCATTTCTTCATGGCACCTCACGAATGTGACTGCTGTCATTTTCCAAATCCTGGCCAAAATGCGTTTTCGCACTTGTGGTGCAAAATCACCTTTTGGGTAGGATTAGAGATACAGCGAATTTAAAATCCTTCCGGTGAAGTGACCACTTCGTTTTGGTACCAGCGCTGTCTGTGCCCCATAGGAAGGCTCACTTAGCCTTGTTATTACCAGCGTTGTCATTCCACCTTAAATGCGAAGTAAGGCGGAGTGACAACAATATTGGCAGCATCCCACCCACACAGTCACCAGAATGAGTGTGCATCCCCAAAGTGCAACAAGAAATGCAAAGTCTCCCAGAATTAATGGTGCACTGAGTCATGTACACAGTGGTCAGGTCACACACAGAGTCACCAGAATTAATGTGCATCCCCAACATGCTACTGTCTTGTGTCCAGAAAACTTCCTAGTGCTGACTAAGTGAAATGAGAGCGTAATAAGAAATGCAGTCTCCCAGAATTAATGGTGCCATGCAAATGCACAGATGGATTAAGATTGCATTGCACACCAAGAGATGCATACGAAAAGGCACAACAACACCTAACCAGTGCTCACAAGTTACAAGTCCAAATCTGGAAAGGAATACATTTTGCCAGTTGGGGGATTAGTGCTCGGCAGTAACAATCCACTAACAGTAAAGATACCACAAAGCAGTATAAAAAATTCATGCAGGTGCGGTGGATAGCAGGTTCACACTGCTGCAATTACTCTGTAACACAATAAAAGGTGTCTGATTTAATGGCATGTATTGCACACACACTCACACTCACACTCACACTCAAGTAATGCTTAGCAAATTGAAAACCTTAAGTAATATAACCAAATGTTTTAAACAGACAAATTGTACACTGCTGCACCACAACAATCAGCAAAAAAAGTCAGTATAGTACTGAAAATATTACTGTGTACATTAACACAGTTATACAAGAAAAATATAACCAAAACAGAAAGACTGCCTTTTTCTCCCAGTTAATCTACCTACACCACAAATACACCCCCATCCAAAGCACACTTCACAGTACACAGACTGTTCTAAATTAACATTCAAAATCCACATACAACAATAAACACTCGATGATATGAGCACAGAAGGGTTTCCTACAATCGATGTACTAAATTTTGAGCAAAAAATATTACTCAAAAAGGCATTTTAAACAGCTTTTAGAAGTTTTCAATCTCAGAGCTCTGAGAGCAAACTGTCTCCAGCTACCACTGCACTCACACTACCCAGGCCAGAACTGAGGCTGTACTGAATAATCTAGAGCCCATGTAACCTACAATCCCATGAATAACTGCAGAATTTCATTTGGATGTCAATTACAGGGTGAAGTGAAGCGAATTACATTGATTTCAATGTACTTCACCTTAAGATTGGTGGAGAAGTGGTTTTGGGAGGCGGAATAATGCAAAGTCATTGGTTTCAATGGACTTCACGTTCCTCATTATGAAGCAAAGTACTCCACTTCACATTGTGGAGTTCTCCGTGGATTCCGCGTTACTCAGTGAATTACTTCACGGAGCAAATTGGGGCCACTTCGCCCACCACTACTTACAGTACTGTAACTTACATGCTGTACAGGAAGGAACGCGAATGCCTATGGCTGTACTTCCCCTATGAGCTGTAGCACAAAACTTCCTGACTGAAAAATACTTATTAATGAGTACAATGGTGGAGTGGTGAAGCCTGGAGAGATGCGACAAAACATACTTAAAATACATCCAAGTAACTAGTCAAAACATTTGTGTTGTGATTCATGACGTGATCGTGAATTGTGATTTGTGACTGCATTTGTGACTGTGATGATGAAGAATGTGATTTGTATCACGAGTGACTCGTGATGATGGTCCTGACTTAAAAATGCATATTAATGAGTACAATGTTCATGCAGAATTACGCACCACACCTGTCCAGTACTCTGAAGGGAAGCCAAAGAAACAACTGTGACTTAAGTTACAGATGGAGATTGGGCCCTAAAGAGATGCAAATGCACAGACAGATTAATAAGAGATGCAGATGCAAAGGCACAACACCTAACCAGTGCTCACCATCAGAAATTCAAGTCTGGAAAAGAATACCTTTGCCAGTTGGGACGGGCCGCGGTGGGGGGGACAGTGTACTACACTGCTGCAGTAACAGTCACTAGTACTAGTATCATTAGAAATACCACAAAGAAGTACAAACATCACACAGCTGCAGTGGATAGCAGGTTCACATTGCTGAAATTATTATGTGGCACAATAAAGGGTGTCTGATTTGATGACACACGTCACACACATACTCACACATACACACTAAGTAATGTGTAGCAAATTGAAAACTTCAGTAATATAACCACATATTTTAAACAAACTAAAATTGTGCACTGCTGCACCACAACAATCAGCAAAAAATGGCAAGAATTATTGAAAATATTAGTGTGTACATTAACACAGTTATACAAAAAAAATCACCAGAACAGAAAGCACTGTCTTTTTCTCCGTTAATCTACCTACACCACAGATACGCCCCTCTCCCAAAGAACATTTCCACTGTCTCTCAGTACACATACTGAATGTTGTACATTAACATTCAAAATCCACATGCAAAGAAGAAAAGCTTGATGATACGAGCACAGGAGGGTTTCCTATAATCGATGAACTAAAGTTTCAGCAAAAAAAATGACTCAAAAAGGCTTTTTTTTAACAGCTTTTAGAAGGTTTGAATTGCAGAGAGCTCTCAAAGCAGATTGTCTCCTACAGCTTCCTACACACACTACCCCAAACTGAAGTTGTGCAGAACAATCTAGAGCTCATGTGACTTGAAATCCCATGAATCACTGCAAAATTCACCTTTGGAGCTTAAAAAACAAGGCGAAGTGAGGCAAAGTACATTGTTTTCAATGTACTTCACCTTAAGAATTGGTGGTGTAGTGGTTTGGGAAGGAGGTGTAACGCAAAGTCATTGTTTTCAATGGACTTTGCGTTATCCATTATAACGTGAAGTACTCTGCTTCGCGTTGCGGAGCACTCCACTAATTTGCCTTCACTCTGCGAATCACTTCGTGGAGCAAATTAGGGCCACTTCACCCATTTCTAGGTAGGATTTGAACATGTTCTCCACCCTTGTTCATAAGGTGGGCTCATAAGAAGGCTATGTGGGATCATAAGAAGGCTAGGTTGAAAATTTGGGGTAAAAATATGGAAAAAACAGTTATGAGTCTACTTTGCAATTTTTCAATGCATGCTGGTAACTGTGATAATTTTCAATATTTTGACACCAACTTTTCAACGTAGCCATTTTTGTCACCACCTCATGAATGTGACAGCTGTCATTCCTCAAATCCTACCCAAAATTTAACACATGTGGTGCACAATGGCATTTCAGCCCTTGTTTTATAAATGACACCTGTCATGCTCAGAAGGAGTGCTGAAAATTTTGGGTACAAATCTGATAAACCAGCACAAAAGCAATGCCTTACCAGTGGCAAACATTTGGCATTGACAAATGCTTGTTTAGGTATGTAAGTGAAAAGAAGAGGACCAGGGTGAGATTCTAAGGTTAAAAAGGGAAGCGGGTAGGGGACTGTGCAGCGGGGGAACAAGAAAAGGCAAAGATCCGGAACAAATACTTGTCCAGTGTTCACAGAGGAAGGAGAAGGAGAGGGGCCACAAAAAATAATAAAGGCTTTGGAGGGAGGGAGGAAGGTAGACATTAGTCCTTTTTAGGAGACGAGAGTCCTAAAAGGACTGGCTAATCTGAAGGGCAACAGAACAATGGGGGCAGATGGGGTACATCCAAGGGTATTGAGGGAGCTTGAAGAAATATGGGCTGCACCTCTGACAGTTCTATTTAACAGCTCACTGGAAGCAGGAATTGTTCTGAAGGGCTGGAGGAGGGCAGATGTAGTCCCACTACACAACAGCGGTAGCAGGGAAGAGACTTGCAATTGTAGGCCAGTCTAGCCTGACGTCCATGGTGGGGAAATCACTGCTGAAGGAAAGTATTGTGGAATATCTTGAATCCAATTGGTTACAAGACCCGAGCTTGGATTCATTGGGGGTCATATCAAACAAATCTGATTTATTTGACTAGTTTTATCTAGGGACTAGCTCAGGGTGGAGCAGAGCACATGGCCTACAGTACCTAGATTTCAGTAAGGCCTTCAGCAACTTTCCACATAGGAGACTTGTAAGCAAGCTGGGTAATTTAGGAGTGGGTCCAAAGGTGGTAAACTGGATAAGAAATTTGTTAGGGGATAAGTGACAGAGGGTTGTGGTAAGTGGAGTTCACGCCAAAGAAGGGAGGATGACCAGCGTGGTGCCTCAGGGTTCAGCACTGGAACCAGTCCTCTTTAATGTCTTTATAAGTGACATTGCAGAAGAACTGAAAGGGAAGGTCTTCTTTGCAGATGACACCAAAATCTGCAATAGGGTGAACACTACAGGAGGGTGGAAAGGTTGAGCAGAGATCTACAAAAACTAGAGGAGTGGTCAAGGGTATAGCAGCTGGGTTTCAATGCGAGAAAGTGCAAAATAATGTACTTATAGCACAGAACCCCAGGGGTGGAGTACAAAATGGGTGGAGTGGCATTGATGACCACCAAGCAGGAAAGAGACCTGAGGATAATCATACTGGATGACCTAATGGTGGCAAGGCAATGCGACAAGGTAGTAGGGAGGGCAAGTGGGATGCTGGGGTGCATAGAGAGGGGTATCACCAGCACAAAGAGGGAGGTGGTGTTGCCTCTGTATAGCTCTCTGGTAAGGCCCCACCTAGAGTACTGTGTCCAGTTCTGGAGACCACGTCTTTGGAAAGACACAGACAGAGTGGAGGCAGTACAGAGCAGGGCAACTAAAATGGTGTAAGATCTGCATCAAAAGCCGCATGAGGAGAGACTAAAAGACTTCAATATGTACACCCTGGAAGAAAGGAGGGAGAGGGGGATATGATAAAGACCTTTAAATACCTCATGGGGGTAAATAAGGTACAGGAGGGAAGTATTTTCTGAAGAAAAGGTGCTCAAGAACAAGGGGACATGCTATGAAGTTGGATGAGGGTAGATTCAGGAGAGAGATGAGGAAGTACTTCTTCAGAGAAAGAGTTGTGGATTCCAGGAACAGCCTTCCAGTAGAGGTGGTGGGGGCAGAAACAGTGGTTGGTTTTAAGAATGGATGGAATAAGCACCAGGGAATCATAGTGGAAAGGAAGGGGGAAGGAGCTGTAGATCGGGTATGGTCTGCGATAAGTGTAGGTAGGGAGAAATGGGCAGACTGGATGGGACAAGCTGTACTTATACAAACATACCAACACATGAAACTTGCCAGCAGAAACAGGACTCATGGTCTATCAAGTCTGCTCATATGCACAGCTAGCATCCCTATATTGCAGCTACCCTGCCCTCCAGCCCCCCATTCACCTCCTGGAACTGCTCAGTGTCCTTTACCCAGCCCCCCCTTGCCCTGTCCCATGCCCTTTTGAAACCCCCCACCATCCTGCATGCCACCACCTCCTCCTCTGGCAGAACGTTCCATTTCGACACTACCATCTCAGTGAAATAATGCCTCCTCATCTCCCTCCTGAACCTGTCTCCCTCCAATCTTAGCCCATGCCCCCTCGTGTTCCTTCCCTTCCTCTGATTAAACAGCCCCTCTGGTAGCTGGCCCAGTGGTGTGGAGGGCTGAGGCATTACTGCCTTACCTCCTGCCATGCCGGCAACCCGTGTTCGCAGTGCAAGTGGGTCGCCGGGTGTCGGCTGGGGAGGGAGAGGATCGAGCATCCGGAGGACAACTCTCCTCTCCCAGGGGAGGGTGGGGACACAGACCAGCACTTGCCTGACCCCTAGCAGTGGCTGGGGGCTGACAAGGCAGGTCCCACAACGTGGAGGCGGAGATGTACAGCATGCAGATGCATGTGCGGTGTGTCACTGATGGCATTACACTTTTTCTGGTTTCTTCCTTGCAGCGGGGAGCTGCAAGGAAAACCAGAAAAAGTGGTCCCACTGCACAGAATGATGATGGTTCCCCCTCAGTGAGCCACCCCGAGAGGACACCTCCTGAGCTGGATCCGTGCCGGTGGGTTGAGTCGTTCCCCACCCCCTGCCACAAGGGGCAAGTCATGGGGACAATAGAGGAGGGGTCTGATCCTCAGGGACGGCGAGGGGAGGAACATCAGAGGTGGCCGGCGGGACCCAAGGGAGAAAAAGAGCAGCAAAAATAAAAAAAATAAAAAAAAAAGGCCCCTCTGTGCCAAATTTGTTGATCCCCCTCAAGTATTTGAAAGTTTCAATCATGTCTCCACTATCCCTTCTGTCCTCCAGAGTGAACTCAGCCTTTCTTTGTATGTTTTGCCTTCCATCCCCTCTATCATTTATGTCACTCTGTGCTGCACCACCTTGAGCAGCTTTATATCCTTCCTCAGGTATGGACACCAATATTGCATGCAGTACTCCAACTGCAGCCTGACCAAGGACTTGTACTGGGGCAGGATCACCTCCTTGTGCCTAGATGAGCATCCCCGTGCAGTGCACCCCAGCATCCCATTGGCCCTAGCTTCAGCCCTCCTGCAATAAGCAGAGTTGTTCATGCTCCCCATTACTATGACCCCCAGGTCCTTCTCCTCCTCAGTGACCTCTAACCATGCCTCACCTGACCAGTATTCCCTCCTCGAGTTCCTCACACCGGAGTGCATAACTGCACTTCTTTGCATTAAAACCCAAATGCCACCTCACTGACCACACCTCAAGTCTGGTTAGGTCACCCTGTAGCCTCTGCCACCCCTCTATGTGATCTACTACAGCTCCCATCTTTGTGTCATCCTTCAACAGACTGGTCCTGCTCCCACCCCATATACAATATCTGATATGAATAATCCAAACAACACCGACCCCAGCACAGAGCCCTGCGGCATCCTGCTGGTCACTGGCTTGGGAGATGAGAGTTCTCCCCCCACCGCCACCTATTGCAGTCTATCCCCAAGCCAATTCCTGATCCAGCCAGCCATCTTAGCCACCACCTCTACGTGCTCCAGCTTTGCCCCCAGTCACCCATGAGGGACCAAATCAAAGGTCTTGCTAAATCCAAATATAGGACATCCACTGCATGACCCTTGTCCAGTTCCCTCATCACCCAGTCATAGTATCCTGTTAGGTTGGTCTGGCATGATCTTCCTGATATGAACCCATGCTGCTGCCCATCCTGGAGATCTTTGTCCTACAGGAAACTTACCAGTCGCTCCTTCAAGATTACTTCCATGAGTTTACCCACTATGGAAGTGAGACTGACAGGTCTGTAGTTGCCCAGCTTGTCCTTAGGGCCACTCTTGTGGATAGGCACCACATGAGCTAATCTCCAGTCCTGCGTCATGCACCCTGTGTCCAGGGAGGTATTGAACAGGTCAGTCAGTGGCCCAGCCAGCACCTCTGCCATTTCCCTCAGCACCCTAGGGTGAATGCCATCAGGACCTCCTGCCTTATCCATTCTTAAGTGCCTTCAGACCATCCAGTACCCTACTTTCTTGAATCATCATGTCAGTCACCTCTTCCCCCCTCGTCCTCACCCTTCCCATCCATGGAGGTAGAAGACCGTCTACCTCCCTCATGAACACAGAGCAGAAGTATTCATTCAGTACCTCTGCCTGTTTCTCCTCCTTCTGCACCCACCACCCGCCCTTCCTAATCCAAACTATCTGGTCCCTACAATTCCTTTTTTTCCTCACGTATCTATACAATTCCTCCCCCCCCATATGCCCTGAGCCAGTCTCAGCTCCTTGGTGGCCTTGGCCTCCCTTACTAACTTGGTTACTTCTTCGGTCCTCATTGCATACAACTCCCTATTCTCCCCCCTCCCAGTTCTTTTCATTTTCCTAAAAGCAGCTCTTTTGGCCCTCACCCCCTCCAACAAACTCCTGGTCATCCAGCATGACACCTTGGCCCTGGACTTCTTGCTCAGAGTCCTGGTGCATGCTACAGTAGCCTCCCTCAGGCCAGGCTTTATGATATCCTACTTTTGATGCACATCCATCTCTAACCTAATTTCCTCAAGGCGCCCCCTCAGTATTTCCTTCATCCTCCCAAAGTCTGCTCAACTGAAGTCCACTACCTTTGTTGTTAACCCCACCTTCTCCTAGCTAATGCTGAGCCTAAACCACATTGAAAGGTGGCCACTCCCAGCTAGTGGATCCTCCACCCATAGCTCCCTCACCATCTCCCCGTTTGATAGTACCAGGTCCAGTATGTTGCCCAGTCTGGTTGGTTCACCAACCAACTGCGCCAGGTGGCTATCCTGGAACACTTTCAGAAGTACCTGTTCCCCGGTGCTAGAGGTGACATGAGTTTCCAAGTCCACCCCAGGTAGATTGAGGTCCCTGACAATCACCACGGTCCTCTTGCTACACACCCATCAAATCTGATCCGCCAACTCCCTGTCCAACTCCTCACACTCTGCTGGTGGTCTATACACCACCCTTAGCCTCAGTTTCCTACTCTTCGGGTCCAGGAACTCCATCCACAGTGCCTCTGTCCTCCCCTCCACCCCCTTGTCCCTTTTGCACCTGATCCTGTCCTTTACATAAATCGCCACCTCTCCTCCTTTCCCCACTCCTCTGTCCTTTCTATGCACCCTGTACCAAAGGATCATCAGATCCCAATCCTGGTGTTGGCTGGCCCACGTCTCCGTGATGGCCACAACATCCACCTTCACTATGCTTAAGAGGGCCTGTAGCTCAGCTACTTTGTTATCCAGGCTCCTCACATTTAGGGAGACTACCCTCCACCCAGCACCTGCTCTCCTTGCCCCATGCCCCCTCCACCTGACTTCTCCCACGCGGCTTCCCCTTGATGCAAACCCTTCTGTCTTGGGAGGTCAGCTCATACAGCTCCCCTACCTGGTGGCCCTGCATACTAGCTGCACACTCATTACCCCCCTTCCTAGTAGTAGTAGTAGTACTAGTAGTAATGATTTCATTCATTTATAAATGAACAAGGTAGACAAAATCCCACTGAGTGCAAAATACACTCATTTTCAAGGGACACCTTGTAAAAAAACAAAAACAAAAAAAAAAAACGTAACCTGGTTACAGTCTAGGGAAAGAATTTATCAAAGACATACAAATTTACAAAAAAGAGACTGCATATAAATGTTAAATACATTTTTACATTTAAGATAACAATCCAACAGGAGCAATAATTGTTCTACTTCCTAGTTTAAAATCCCCATGTAAGTTATGCATTCCTCCAGTTTCTGTTTTAAGGTCCCCTGCCCAGTCCTACTCAAGTGCAAGATGTCTGCTGCATATAGGTCACTGTTGTCCCATATGCTCCCCCAGTCCCCCACCAGCCCATATTCTTGTGAGCAACACCACTCCACCAGCCAAGAATTAAACTCCACAATCCTGTCCTTCCTTGCCCTGCTCACTCTGGGTACCGGAAGCACTTATGAGAAGGCCACCGAGCACCCAACTTCCTTGCACAACTTCCCTAGATCTTCAAATCTCTCCCTAACCAGCTCGACCTGACTCTCCACCAGGTCATTAGTACCTATGTGCACCACCACGTGAGGTTTTTCCCTTCCCCTCCTGACACATCTCAGCAAAGCCTGCCCCACCCTTCCCGCTGTTAAGCCCAGTATGGATTCCACCCATATCCGATTGTGTCATTTGCCCCTCCCTCCCCACCTGATCCCCTTAAGTATAGAGTCCCCTAAGACCACTACTCCACCCCTCTCTATCCCTTTGTCTGTATCTGCCTGCAGCCCATTTCCCCCTTGAGCATTAGCCTTTCCCTGTCCAGCAGCACTCAGACCTCCCCCTGCACTCCCCCCTTTCAGGTTGCCACCCGTGCCTACCGTCCCTCTCTCATTGTCTACTGTTCCATCCTGTGATCCCCTGACCTACCAAGTGCCCTCCAACTCTCCCTTGGCTGCTCACCCACCTCCCCCTGCCCTGTCTCCCCTCCCTCCCTCTTTCTTTTGAGCCAGTCCCCTCTCCCGTCAGGACTCCTGTCCCCAGTGTTCTTCCTGCCCTGTCACCTGCCTCACTCTTGGTAGTACCATCCTCCCCTCTGCTACTGCCATCAGAGAGCCTCGTACCTGTTGCTTAACCCTATCCCTCTCTTGCCCGGCATTATCGCTCTGCCACCCACTTGGTAGCTTGGGAAGGCACCGCATTATAGCACGGGCTCCATTTTACTTATCTGCCGGCAAAGTCTATGTTTCTATAAAGTAGGCAATTTATCATCACTTGTGAGTGGGCAGGACTTTCATAACTCATGCGTGGCTCTGCCATTTGAGAGTTATGGCTCTGCCCCCTCACATTTGCAGATAAATTGCATATTTTGAGTCAGCCCATTGCATATCCACTGTTTAATAATTTCGTTTTAGTATGTATTAATTTATTCAGAATGTGTGGCTGGCAAAGGTACACTGAGCTTCAGAGTACAAGATAATGAAGATATATTTGTTTTCCACACAGTGGTTGCAAACAGTGGTGAGTGGCTCCTTTATTTTTTATTTAATTTCAATTTAATTCAAGGCAAGCTCCTTCCCTTGTACTTATTTCCCTTTTTGAAGGTCACCTGTGTCTTCCAAGGATTTTGAGAAATGTGTGTGTTTTTCACTTAATTCTTATAGTGCTGAAAAAAACACGTTAGTGTTTTAATTTACAATGTGAGTCCAAAAGTAAAGGGAATTCCTGGGGTCTCAGGTGTCTGTGAAACAGAAAACTCTTTTTAAGGGGAGGTGCAAGTTCATTCCCCAGATGGAGAAAATCTGGATAAAGCACTAGGGGGCGCCATCATCAGGATGGCAAGTAAGGGGGAGGTGGTGCTAGTTGGCGGCTTCTTTCTGCTAGATGTGGCTTGGAGCCTTCAAACTGCAGCTTCAGCAAGGAGCAGGGCCTTTTCTCGGGCAGCTAGTCAATGAACCCACTAGGGAAGGGCTGGGCTGGACCTAGTACTTAGAAACAGGGATGGCATTGCAGACACCACAGTGGGCCGTCCACTAGGTACCAGTGAACACAGTAGTGTAGTTTTGCACTAAAATAGGAACAAGGGCAAAACACACGAAGACCATATCTCTCAAACTTTTGGAACTGATATATAAGGGCCACAGACACTCAAAATGAGGGACAATAAGGCCATGAGGGACACGGATCCTCACAATGAAGGACATACAGAAACATAGAATTTGTCAGCAGATAAGGACTGCTTGGCACAGCCAGTCTGACCATTTTTCCCTACCTGCAGTATCATCGCAGACCCTACTTCATCTCCGTCTCTTTCCCTCTCTCGCCTCATTCAAACCCCAGGAAATCTTACTGTATTCTGACTTATGCAGTATGGTCTCACCATAGGACTGCCCCGGAGCCGAAATGGTTAATAGAACCTATGCAAATGATGGAATGCTAGGCTCGAGCTTGGTTTTCAAACCACTGTCCCTAGTAAACAACCTCTAACCTTTTCTCAGAAGAAGCCAGAAGGGGAAGGAAACCTATTCAGTTCAGTGCTTTACAGTAACTGGTAATTGCTATTTTTTTTTAAACTTAGATTATGGGCCTTTAGTGACACTGTAATTTCTTTGCTGTCTGTACTTAGAATTGCTTTTGGGCTGTTGAAAATTTAAAATGTAGTGGTGGTGTATTTCTTTGCTGTCTTTAATTGTTGCAAATTTAGTCTTGGCTTGACTGACTTGCCCTGTAGTTTGGGCGAGGGTGTTAATTGTCTGGCCTCTGACCTCAGCTACGTGATAACTGGAGGTGGGGCTTAGTCAGAGTTGAGGTAGCAAGTGAGTTTTCTTTTCTCAGAAGAAGCCAGAAGGGGAAGGAAACATATTCAATTCAGTGCTTTACATTAACTGGTAATTAGATTGTGGGCCTTTAGTGACACTGTAATTTATTTGCTGTCTTTACTTAGAATTGTTTTTGGGCTGTTGAAAATTTAAAACGTAGTGGTGGTGTATTTCTTTGCTGTCTTTAATTGCTGCAAATTTTCGCCCCCCCTTCCCCCAACTCTTAATTATATGCCCTGTTAAATCTGATTGACAGGAGCTAAACACAGGGGATAGTAAGGGGTGTGGAGTAGGAGGGGCATAAGGGGGAAGAAGCCCACCCTTAGCACGACAAGTGTTTTGACTCATTTATTTATTTATTGGTTTATTTTCTTTTTTTAAAAAGAAAAGTATCTGAGGATCAGTGGCAGGATTTTTAGAACAGTAAATTATTAAAAAGGGAACTAGGAGAGCTTCAGTAACAGATAAGTAGTGGAATTGCAGTATAATGTGGGGAGTGGTGCAATGCAGTGGCTGTGGGGCAGCCATATTCAGGCAGACCTTCTGGACACTGAGGTGCTTCCCTATCTGCCTACATCTCTCTGGACTGTGGGGTGAGGTAGCCAGACTCAGAGCGGAAGTAAACTAGGTCAGGAGTACCATCACCCCTATTCAGAGACCACCCAGTCCAATGCAACTGCCTCAAAGGATACCGAGAACGAGGAGCACTTGGATGACAGTGGGCTCAGGGAGGGTTAGAGTGGTCAGGCAGAGGCACATTCCAGATCCTATTCCACTCAAGAACTCATATGCCACACTGGCAAATGGGGACAATCAAATAGAGGTACCCAGAGAAGTGGAAGGAGAAGGATGTGGAGGTTAGCCAAGGAGGTAACCTCAGCGAGGAGAGCAGTGGACCCCAGAGGAGGAGGAAGCGAATCCTGGTGGGGGACTCCATCATAAGAGGGGTCCAGCTAGGAACACAGGAGGGGGAGGACAGGGAGGTGAGGTGCCTACCAGGTGCCACGGCATGGAGGGATGGAAGGAAGATCCTGGGGATCACTGGGAAGGCAAGACAGGGAGGGTGAGCTGGATGTCATTATCCACCTAGGTACTAATGACCTGGCAAATGGGGAGCCAAAGGAAGTTCAGGAAGAGTTTAGGAAATTGGGAGGGTCTCAAGCAAGTAGCTACTTCTGTCACTTTCTCAAGTACTACCTGCGAGAGCAAGGAGAGCATAGGGGCATGCACCAGGAACTTTAACTCATGGTTGAAGAACTGGTGCTGTGAGGAAGGGTTTGGATTCATTGGTGACTGGGGACCCACCTGGAGGGATGGAGGTTTGTTCAAGCCTGACGGCCTGCATCCATCCTGGAGTGGAAATCAAGCACTCAATGATAAGTTTAAATGCTACATTGACAAGCATTTAAACTAGCAAAGGGGGGTGGCAGGCCAGCAAGGAGGGTACCTACTTGCTCACCCCCCACAGCTAGCAGTGGAACCAGTGAACCGGAGGAGTGGCTATCTCTACAAAGCAGTGTGCAAAAGATGGAGATTAGCGCCCAAGAGGTGGATCGGCAGAAAAGGGGCAACATTCAGCAGAAGGGCAGACAGCAAGGAGAACTAGGGATAAAGGACAACCAAGGAAGGGGCTGGAGTAGAACAGCGAAACAGTCTAGGGAGGTCAAATCATGGAAAGCCATGTGTGCCAATGTCAGGAGCCTTAGCAACAAGATGAAAGATCAGGAGGCTGTCATGGTGCAGTCAGACCTGGACATTGTAGCCATCACTGAAACCTGGTGTAATGATAACCACGACTGGGAGATGGCTATACCTGGCTACAATATATTCAGAAGAGACAGGGCAGGTAGGAAGGGAGGAGGAGTGGCACTGTATGTGAAAAATGACATAAGGGCCACAGAGATCCAGGAGGAACAAAATGGGAGAGATACTGTGGGTTAAGCTGAAAAGGAAAATGGGGCCAGCCATCCGACAGGGTGGTCTATAGACCACCAGCCCAGGAGGAAGAAACAGATAGGGAGCTGATGCTAGCTATCCAAAGGATGGCAGACAAGGGTGAGGTAGTACTGGTTGGAGACTTCAATATTCCAGACTTGGACTGGAGCATCCCAGCAGCAGCATCAACTAGGAGCAGATTTATCCTGGACTCCCTTCAGGGTGCCTTCCTCAAGCAACTGGTCATGGAACCAACTCGGCAGAAGGCAATATTGGACCTTGTGCTCACAGACAGGGACAGTGTGATGGGGGTAACAGTGGGGGAGCACCTCGGGAACAGTGACCACCAGTCATTGTGGTTTGAAATCACAGAAAGGGCAGAACCAAACCACACAAAAACACGTATCCTGGATTTTAAGAGGACAGACTTTGGGAAAATGGGGAGATACTTGAAAGAGGCATTAAAGAGATGGGGCAGGAATCAGGGGTTGTGGAACAGTGGGCAGTATTTAAAATAGAATTACAAAACAACATAATTATGCATTAAGCAGGTTAGCAGAGGAAAAGGAAGAGGATATCATTATAGTTTTCCAAAGAGTAGCAAAAAAGTGAAAGCCAAAAAGATTGCATTCAGGCAATACAAAAAGACACAGGCAGAAGGGGATAGGGTGAAGTACCAAGAGAAGCAAAGGGAGGCAGGGAGGTCAGTAAGGGAAGCCAAAGCTCAGACAGAAGAACACATTTGCAAAATCAGTGGGTAGAGGGGACAAAACCTTTTACAGGTACATAAGTGAAAAAAGAAAGGCAAAGGGAGGGAAAGTGAGACTGAAGAGGGAGGATGGGGGCCGTGTGGAGGATGACAACAGTAAAGCTGACATATTGAACAGGTATTTCTGCTCAGTCTTTACTGAGGAAGAAGAGGGTAATGAGTCTGAAGGGAGTACAAGGGTGAGAATGGTGCAGAAGTGGACACAAGTCCCTTTACTGAGAAAGGGTCCTGAAGGAACAGGAAGTAATAAGAGTTGATAAAGCAATGGGGCCAGATGGGTGCACCCTAGGGCCTAAAGAACTAAGAGAGGTGGTGGCTGAACCTCTGGCTATCCAGTTTAGCCGATCACTGGAAACAGGGGAGGTACCCAAAGACTGGAGGACAGCAGATGTAGTCCCCTTATACAAAAGTGGGAACAAAGAGGAAGCGGGGAACTACAGACCAGTCAGCCTCACCTCAGTAGTGGGGAAGATCATGGAAGCACTACTGAAGGAGACACTGGTGGAACATCTGGTTGTCAATGGACTACAGGACCCAAGGCAGCATGGTTTCACCAGAGGGAGGTCATGTCAGACCAACCTCGTTGAATTTTTTGACTGGGTGACTAGGGAGGTGGATCAGGGGAGGGCAGTGGACATGGCCTATCTGGACTTCAGCAAGGCCTTTGACACTGTGCCACATAGAAGACTATTACACAAACTGGGGAATATGGGTGTGGGCAGGACAATAGTGTGGTGGGTTGGTAACTGGCTGGGTGGCAAGACACAGAGGGTTGTGGTAAATGGCCGTCGCTCCACAGAGGGAAGAGTGACCAGTGGGGTACCACAGGGATCAGTGCTGGGACCGGTCCTATTCAACATCTTCATCAGTGACATTGCACAGGACCTAGAAGGCAGAATTTCACTGTTTGCTGACGACACAAAGCTCTGTAACAAAGTAGACACACCAAAGGGTGTAGACAGAATGAGAAGGGACCTGCAGAAACTTGAAGAATGGTCAGGGGTTTGGCAGTTGAAATTCAATGCAAAGAAGTGCAAGATAATGCCTATGGGGCACAAAAATCCTGGCACAATATATCATTTGGGGGGTGAGGATATAGCATGCACCAAGCAGGAAAGGGATCTTGGGGTTATCATGTCTGATGACCTCAAGGTAGGGAAACAGTGTGACAAGGCAGCAGGTAAAGCAAATAGGATGCTGGGATGCATAGGCAGGGGCATCGCCAGCAGGAAAACAGAGGTCATAATTCCACTATACGAGACACTAGTGAGGCCCCACCTGGAGTACAGTGTACAGTTCTGGAGACCTTACCTACGTAAGGATATAGACAGGGTAGAGAAGGCTCAGAGGAGGGCAACAAAGATGGTACATGGATTGCATCACAAGTCCTATGAGGACAGGTTGAAGGAACTGAATATGTACTCCCTGGAGGAGAGGAGGGAGAGAAGGGATATGATAGAGACATACAAGTATCTTACAGGGAGGAACAGGGTGCATGAATACACTATTTTTAAGCAAAAAATATGTTCCAGGACTAGAGGACATGGGATGAAGTTGGAGGAGGGACGATTCAGCGGAAGCGTGAGGAAGAATTTCTTCACAGAACGGGTGGTGGACAAGTGGAACACCCTGCCAGAGGAAGTGGTGGGGGCTGAAACAATCACGGGATTTAAGAATGCATGGGATAGACATAAAGGAATTCTGGAGGTCAGGGGTAAGGGGCAACAGACTTCTAGGAAAACATAAACTGAACTTACAAGTTCAAATTGGCAGACTGGGTGGGCCACAGGCCCTTATCTGCCGACACTGTCTATGTATCTATGTATCTATGTAACCGTCAGATTCTTTACTCCGCTTGCCTCTTAAGACGTCTCTGGAGAGCTCTCCTTCATCTCTTGAAAAAAGTTATTTTTTCTCGGTTTATACCTCAGTAGATTTATTTTATTTGGTATTCTTATCACTGTCCTTGGTATACAGGTAGTAATTGTTTAAATTTTAGTGATTAGGGGTGAGTACTCGTATTTCTCCCCGGTTCCTTGACCGAGGGGAAACCGACAGTTCCCTTGTGTTTTCTTATTATTTTAGCTAGTTTATTTTCCGACTCGGTATAGTCGGTTAGTTTTTCAGAACTTTTACCAGGGTAATTCCCGGTAGTGGGTCCCTTATTTCAACCGGGGTAACTCCTGGATTTCTCTCTCTAAAAGCCTAGTTTCTTTTATGGTGTAACAACCGACAAAAAAAAAAAAAAAGAAATATATTTAGTTCTCACTTAAAATTTCTTATGTCACAGAAACCGAAAAAGAGAACGGGACCCACAGGTTTCCAGCACTGCTCAGAGTGCTCGGAACTACTTGCAAAGGCTGATCCTCATTTAATTTGTTTGTCTGAAGGTGGTCAGACCCCAGACAGAACAGACTGTGAAATCTGTGCTAATTTCTCTCAGTCCACCCTTGAAAGGTGTTTTGAGGAGACTAAGGGAAAAAATGATTGATAAGGCTGCTAACCTGGCCACTGAACAGTCCACTGAACTGGAGGGACTGCCTTGTGACAGGAGCGATAGTTCCACAAAGAAAAGAACCACGGATAAGGCTGCTGAACCAGCCATCGCGGTTAAGAAAAAGCAAAAGCAGAAGGAAAAGCACCAGGAACTGCAACCGGTTGTTACAATGGTTCCTTCTGCTGAAGAGATCGCAAACGCGACCAGGATCATTCAGTCCTTGCAGTCTCCGGTTCCGGTTGAAAAACAGACGGTTCCACAAACTCCCGGTTCACAAGTCCATTCCTTTCCACATTCTCTTATGCCTGTCTGTGACCAGGAGCTCCTGCCACTCTTGAGGACCAACCTTTTCTTAAATGTATTGCAACAGTTCTCTTTCTTAGCCTAATCTATCCTTTACTATTTCTAGTCCATAAGGTTAGCCACCTGTGGGCACCCCCTTCTCCCTCCCTTGACTATGTCATAGTGTCCTCTTTAATTTTCCTTTTCCCTCTCAGGTCCTCATATAGGGAGGTTATTGTGGTGACCTCCAAGTGTACGTAAAACAGATTGTGTTTATTGTTGTTGGATTTAGCATGTAATAGTACTATGTTATGGAATACCTTGATGTATATACCTTATGTTTATGAGGCCTATAAATGTTGAAAATACCATGGCACTTGGTGTTTTGATAATGATAAAAAGTACTAGGTGACTATTATAGAAATTAAGCTAGTTGTGCTATTTAAAATGCATTATGAAAGTATGTATGATGTTGTATTTCTTTGAAACTTGATTTATTGCCTATGCCCTTTGGGGTAACCTTTCTTTCAGTGATTCTGCATTGAGATTCTTTGTCTATAGCTTTTTTTTTTTTTTTTGGGCCCCCACTACCCAAGCAAATGGGGCCTGCATGGGGATGGTGGCTACATCTCAGCTAGTGGAGTGGATCAGAAATCAGTGTCAATAGGTGCTGGCTAAGTGCAGAGAAAAGACATTCATAGTCTGTTGCAGCAAACTGATGTACTGAAGAAGGAATACGGCATTGCAGAAGCTTATTTCCTGTATTTTGAATAAACATCACACACAGATTGTGTGTTGAACCTGAAGTTCGGTGTCTGGTCCATCTGTTATCCCACAACCCCTCCACAGACTTGGTGTGAGAAGTGGGATAACTTGCTGGAAGCGTCTGGACTGGCCGAAAAGAGACATTTTCTGGTGGATATCGCCCAGATATCCCAGGTGGACCAATGCACCAGGAGCTGCCGGAGAAGAAAGTCCGCGGAGTTCGTCCCACAACCATGGCTGACAGATGGAGAGAAACTACTTCCTGGACTGGACATGGGAGATTGGAGGAAGGCCAAGCCTGAAGACAACGAAGAGATGCAGGTCGAGGCAGACTGGAGGTGCAAGCGACAACATCTGCAGGTGCAGACCCTGATGAGGATGGTCCACTGGACGAGTGGGCAATGGCTGGAGGCAGACCGACTATGCAGAGAGGCGGAACACTGGTGCCAGCTGCTTGAGAGGTTCCTGCTGGAGAGCTTGGACAAAGAGTCTGAGGAGGATTTTTCGTGGGCTCAGTCTGAGGAGGACCCCCTGACTGAGCAGAATATTTCTTTGTTTCCTGTGTTCCCAAGATGTTACCTGTTGGAGGTTGGAGATACAAGTATGGAACTTGAATGTGAGACCCCAGGTAAGACTGTGCCTAGTGATATTATGCTGGGGTTGAAGACTCCAAGCAAGCAAGAAGAAGCCTATGAGGCTGAAGGGACTTTTTCTCGTATTGATGCAGCTAAATCTATTAACAGTATTGACTGGGGTATACTGCATGCTAAAAATACTAATATTGTCAAACTGTTACAGTATGTTAAAGTTAGGAGGGTATAGGTCATTTAAAAAAATGTCACCCTTGGAAAAAGGGAAACTCTCACATAGGTTACAAGGTATTAATGGTAACAGATGGCTGAAAATAGCACAACGATTAAAAGGATGTTTACTAAGACACCCCAGAGTTAAAAGGTTTAGGAACCTGCTGTTTAACATTGTAGGGTATTCAGCATGAGAGGTTCCTTGGGGTCCTGTATGTTTTTGTACAGACCTGCCTGGGGATAAGATGATCACGGATTTGGGGTCATAGGTTATAAAAGGTTGAAATAGGAGAGTAGAAACTACTATTGCTCCTTCCATATTCCCGCAGGCACTTTGTGTAAGACAGAGGGGTCAAGTTAGTTGCAGGCAAGGCCAGAAGTGGCTCTGCAATGGTCCCTTTCTGTAGGCAAGAGTGTAGCATGTTTGGTCAGGGGGTGGGCCTGATGTCAAGGAAAGAGGTACCCAAGGGCAGACAAGGAGTCTGAGGTGGTCCATGTGTTTTATTCTTTTATGAGTGAAAACCTACAAAGGAGAAGTGGGTGGAAAATGGATTGGAACCTGTGCAGGGGTAACACCTTGAGTGTCTACCCTCAGATGTTTATATTTGTAACAAGGGAAATGAATCAAGAGTCATAGTGGGTTTATGTAGAGGAGTTGAACCTAGGAATGGGCCCCTGCTTAAAATGGACTTGTCTGGTGGGGTTGGAGCAGGTAGTTACTCACCCCCGAGAAAGTCTTTCTGTGGTACTGGACTTTACAGCCGTCCAGATTTTTGGTTAAGAAATATAACTGACTTTCCTAAAAAGGAGATGAGAAGGTACCGTTAGTCTCTGTTGAGAAATGTGTTTATGCCTCAGGGTAAAGAATGATGATATCCACCATGTTTATGATAGAATTTTATCGTTAATAGGGACCCTGAGACAGAGCTTCTGAAGATGGATGGGTGGAAGCTCCATCCCTTCCTGGGACAGGAAGGTGGTAAGCAGTCTGCAATAACTGCTTCCCTCTTAAGGTGGGGGATATGTGACCGGAAGTTCCTGCCACTCTTGAGGACCAACCTTTTCTTAAATGTATTGCAACAGTTCTATTTCTTAGCCTAATCTATCCTTTACTATTTCTAGTCCATAAGGTTGGCCACCTGTGGGCATCCCCCCTTTTCCCTCCCTTGACTATGCCATAGGGTCCTCTTTAATTTTCCTTTTCCCTCTCAGATCCTCGTACAGAGAGGTTATTGTGGTGACCTCCAAGTGTACGTAAAACAGATTGTGTTTATTGTTGTTGGATTTAGTATGTAATAGCACTACGTTATGGAATACCTTGATGTATATACCTTATGTTTATGAGGCCTGTAAATGTTGAAAATACCATGGCACTTGGTGTTTTGATAATGATAAAAAGTACTAGGTGACTATTATAGAAATTAAGCTAGTTGTGCATTTAAAATGCATGTATATTGTTGTAAACTTAAGTAAGACATGTCATGATGATGTGCATATGTCCCATGATGCATTGCATTATGGAAGTATGTATGATGATGTATTTCTTTGAAACTTGATTTGTTGCCAATGCCCTCAGTGATTCTGCATTGAGATTCTTTGTCTATAGCTTGTTTTGTTTTTTTTTTTTCTTTTGGGCCCCCACTACCCAAGCAAATGGGGCCTGCATGGGGATGGTGGCTACATCTCAACTAGTGGAGTGGATCAGAGATTAGCATTAGTAGGTGCTGGCTAAGAGCAGAGAAAGGACATTCATAGTCTGTTGCTGCAAACTGATGTACTGAAGAAGGAATATGGCATTGAAGAAGCTTATTTCTTGTATTTAGAATAACCATCACAGAGATTGTGTGTTGAACCTGAAATTTGGTGTCTGGTCCATCTGTTATCCCACAACCCCTCCACACTGTCCCATGCTTTCTTTTACCCTGCCATTCTTTTTTTGCTCCAACCACCTCGGCTTGTAAACTGTTCCAGGAATCCATCACTTTATCTGTGAAGAATCTCCTGAATCTACCCCACTCCAGCTTCATAGCATGTCCCCTTGTTCTTGAGCACATTCTTTCTTTCAGAAAAATACTTTCCTCCTGTACCTTATTTACCCCCATGACATATTTAAAGATCTCTATCATATCACCCCTCTCTCTCTCCTCTCTTTCAGCGTGTACATATTGAGGACCTTCAGTCTCTCCTCGAAGGGCTTTTGATGCACACCCCGCACCATTTTAGTTGCCCTCCTCTGGACCACCTCCAGTTTATCAATGTCTTTCTGGAGATATGGTCTTCAGAACTGAACGCTGTATTCCAAGTGAGGTCTCACCAGTGCTCTATACAGAGACAACACCACCTCTTTCCTTCTGCTGGTGATCCCTTTCCCTATGCACCCCAGCATCCTACCAGCCTTCCCAACTGCCTTCGCACTGCCTGGCCACCTTTAGGTTATCAGAGATGATTACTCCCAGGTCTCTCTCCTGCTTGGTGTTCGTCAATACCACCCCCCCCCCCCATTTTGTACTCTGCCCATGGGTTCTGTACCCCAAGTGCATTATTTTGCACTTTTTGCATTAAGAACATACGGATATATGAAAATGCCAGCAGAAACAGGCCTCACAGTCTATCAAGTCTGCTTGATTATGCAGGCAGCCCCTTAAGATGCAGCTGCCCCACCCTCCCCTCCCTCATCATCATTACCCCCACACACATTCTGTCCCAATCCCTCTTAAAACACCCACCATCCTACAGGACATCATCTCCTCCGGCAGAGTATTCCACCTGTCCATCACCCATTCTGTGAAAAAATGTCTCTTCATTTCCCTCCTGAATCTTCCCCCCTCCAACCTCAGCTGATGCCCTCTCATATCCCTCCCTCTTCTAATCTGGAAAATCCCTTCTGTATTAGTCTTGTTTAGCCCCTTTAGGTATTTAAAGATTTCAGTCATATCCCACCATCCCTCCTCTCCTCCAGGGAGTACATGTTCAGCTCACCCAGCCTATCCTCGTAGGACTTTCCCTCTAATTCTTGGATCATCTTTGTCACCCTCCGTTGTACCCCATCCAACAATTTGATGTCCTTCTTCAGGAATGGGCACCAGTACTGCATGCAGTATTCCAGGTGCGGCCTGACCAGAGACCTGTACAGGGGAAGGATCAGGATCACCTCTCTATTTCTGATGGAGATTCCCCTCGTTATACACCCCAGCATCCTGTTGGCTTTTGCTGCCACCCTCCTACACTGAGCTGAATTGTTCATGCTGCTCATTATACACACCCCCAGATCCTTTTTCTCCTCAGTGGTTTCCAGCTGTACCCCTTTCTGTTGATAGCTCCTCCCCTGGTTCCTAGCTCTGAAGTGCAGTACCTTGCACTTCTTGGCATTGAACCCCAACTGCCACATTTCCGACCACTCCTGTAGTGTGGTCAGGTCCTCCTGCAGCCCTTTTCACCCTTCGATGTCATCTACCACAGCTCCCATCTTTGTATCATCAGTGAACAGACTGATCCTACTCCGGATCCCATGTGAGATATCAGCTATGAATATTCCAAACAGCACTGGTCCTAGTACCAATACCTGTGGCGGCATCCCACTCGTCACCTTCCTTGCTGATGAGAGTCCCCCCCCCACTGCCATCTTTTGCTGCCTTCCATTCAGACAGTTGATTATCAATTTGACCATCTTTGTTCCCACCCCTATATATTCCAGCTTCCCCCCCAGCCTCCCATGCGGCACGGAATCAAAGGCTTTGCTAAAGTCTAAAGGCAGGACATCCCACCACATGGCCCTTGTCCAGTTCCCTGGTCACCCAGTCATAGTACTCAGGTTTGTCTGGCAGGATTTGCCTGAGACAAACCCATGCTGTTGACCGTCCAGGAGGCCACTGTCCTCCAAAAAGGTCACTAGCCTCTCTTTTAGGATCATCTCCATGAGCTTATCCACAATTGATGTGAGGCTCACTGCTCTATAGTTGCCTGGTTCATCCCTAGGTCCACTTTTGTGAACGGACACCACATGGGCTATCCTCCAGTCCTGTGGTATGCATCCTGTGTCCAGGGAGGTATTGAACATGTCAGCCAGTGGTCCTGCCAGGATCTCCGCTATAGTTTCTTAAGTACCCTAGGGTGAATGCCGTCTGGTCCCGGTGCCTTTTCCACCCTCAGTGCCCTTAATCCTTCCAGAACCCTATCCTCTGTTATCCCTATATCAGTCACCCTTTCCCTCCCTTGCCCACTCAACCTGTCCCTTGAGGTATCTGCCCTCCTTTTTCTTGCATGAACACAGAACCAAAGTATTCATTTAATGCCTCTGCCTGATCCTTCCCATTCTCCACCCACCCTCCGTCCTTCCTAATCCTCACAATCTGGTCTTTGTTTTTCCTTCTCTCACTAATGTATCGGAAGAAGTCCTTTTCTCCTTCCTTAATACCCTGTGCCAGTTTTACAGGACCATCTTGTAAATAGGACTTTGTCCTAATGATGTGTAAATCCATCAAATTTCCTGTATGAAAATAAAGATTTTTACTACTACTACTACTATTAGTCTCAGCTGTCTTGAAGCCTTGGCTACTCTGACTAGCCTCGTAATCTCCCTGGACTTTTGCATACTCATCCTTGTCGTCTCCCCTTCCCAATTTCTTGGGTCTCAGAAACACTTTTCTCTTTGCCCTCACCCCTTCCATGACCTTCTGAGTCAACCAGCTGAACTTCTTTGCCCTCCCCTTCTTACTCTGTGCCTTTGTACATGTTTTTAATAATATCCCATTTTTGACTAGCACCCACACTTTGTTGAATTCCTGCCAGATGCCTACTCAAAATTTCCCCCATCCTTTTTTAATTTTATTTTACCAGGAGAGACACACTAAGCTGAAAGCTGTTTTCAGGTGCAACCTGGGAGCACAAGGAAGTTAAGTGACTTGCTCAGGGTCACACAGTATGCAAGTAGGGGCTGCTGGATTCAAACCCAGGTCTCCAGGTTCGCAGCTCAGAGCCTTAAACCACTGTGCTATACTGCCTCCTCTCATGGTGCACGTGGGTACAAATGACCTGGCAGGGGAGATGGTGGAAGTAGTGAGGGACAGGTTCAAAGAACTGGGAAGACTGTGTGAGGAGATGGGGGAAATCGTTGGCCTTCTCAGAGGTGCTCCCAGTGCCCTGTGCGAGTACAGTGAAGAAAGGGAGGATTGGGGAGTTCAACACTTGGCTGATGGAATGGTATCAATCCAGGGGGGTACAGGTTAGTAGGTGGCTGGGGCAGAATTTGGGACAATAACGATCTATACGCAGGGGACAGGCTATACTTGAGCGGGGGCGGGGAAGGGAGTATTAAAGCAGAGGATGGGGGTACATAGCAACAAAGATGGATTTAAACTGGGGGGGTGGCGAGTGGACAACTGGTAGGTAGGGATCCCAGAGAGGGGAGCCAAATGAGCTTACCCCCATGCTATCGGGGAAGGAGTCAGGGTAATGGCATGGTGGGATTGGGATGAGGGAACAAGGGAGGAGAAGGGAAGGAAATGAGGTGGAGGGTGGTCGCACTGAATGCGAGAATCCTAGGAAACCGTTCAGCTGAGTTGAAGGCTGTCTTGGCAGTGAGGAGGCTGGCCATTGCGGCCATCACAGAAACATGGGCAACCCAGTACCAGGACTGGGATATGATGATTCCAGGGTATAGAAAATGCAACAAAGCAATCAGATGACAACACTTAGATTTAGCTGTTGTTGCAGGGAGCTACCCTGATGTTTACTCATGATACCCAATACAGGACACAGGCAGGATGAAATTGAGACAGCAGGTGGTTGAACTGGAGTGCCAGGAGAAGCAGGGCCCACACCAATCATCGAGGCGTCATTCCTGTTCAAAGCGTGAGCAGGGGGCTGATCCCAAGGCAGGTCTCTCGTCGATGGCTTTCTCTGTGCAGCGGGAAGTCTGGCTGGGCCAGTGTGGCAAGGCCCAGGCTCAATGGAGATAAATATGGATTCAGTCTGTGGGAGCTGGATGCAGCCTCCAGCAAGCAGAACACAGTTCAGCACACAGTGTGGAACCAAATCACGACCCACTAACAGCACACAGCACATTTACATGGAAGAAATTCTACTGCACCAGACAGATTGCTATCCGGTCACAATTACAGAGTCTCTGCACAAACCAGGAGTTCAGAGGTGGGTGGAAATCCTGACAGGCCAATCACATTAAGCAAATCTTCGGTCTTCTTCAGGTTAAAGCCTGGTCACAGTCCAGTGGCTTAAATTGTTCTCACAACTCGGATTCAGTCCTAATAAACTCTGTTTTCTCTCTCATGAACAGCTGGCAGACAGGCAGGCCAAAAATCAGCCCTTTCACAGTTCTCCCGCGCGAATCTATGCAGGATTACTGCTCGACTATCTCGAGCTGTTACTCCTTCACTTCCCTACTTGTATCTGAACTGAAACTGCAGGCAGTCTGGGACTTTCCCCAGGATTCAAAAGGTTCGGTTGGCTGATTCCTCTGTCAGTCACAACAAGGGCTCCCCCTCCAGGTTCATTTAGGTGCCAAAAGCCCAAAACTACAATTCCTACAGAATTTTGCTCCCACAAAGCCCCTGGGGACAGGCTCCATTTTACAGTCCCCAAAGGTACTGATTGGCCCATTTCAGCAGTCCAGGACCAAGATGATGGAGATAAACAGAAATGTCCATGCTACAAAGAAGGCAGGTTAGACAAACTGCAATATTATTACTATTCTAATAAATGATCAGCAAACAAGTACATCTTCTAGCAGAGCTCCCTTTGCGCTAATAGCAGTGGCAGAATGGAATGATTACTTGGCAGCCCAGGTGGGACTCCAGCATAGAAGCACTCTGCCCCCTCCCAGATTAATGATAGCTGCAATCTAGGCAGCTCTTAAAGAGACAGTACACGGAGGCTATACAGGCACTCTCTGGCAATAACGTTTAAACTGGTAAAACACAGGACACCAGCCTGGCAGTAAGCATTTAGGCAAGCTCAAGGAAGACTTTTCAGGAACCCACATTTGTAGGGGGGTTACACCCTGCCCTGCCTGAAGAAAACTTGGTGTCCGCGTCAAGTCTTATACCGTCACAGTATTGAAAATACACGATATACAAGACATACGTGACATTAGCATACTGTAGAAATACTACTTGATGCATCGGTTAATCATAACTTATCACATTACTATACATTTCAGTATACCATATCTTCATTGACAATACTTATGCATGTTTCATACACTCTATACTGATTCTATTATGATTTACATACTATGAACAGTTATCTATGACTTCACTTTGTAACTTCTCGTACAGTAAACAATGTGGAAGGGGGCCCTTCCCTATCGGCTAACTTGGGGTTTGATGGGACAGGGACACCATGTTCTGAAGGAAGAACTAACCTGGAATAGGCCATTAAGCTTAGTTTGGGTAGTGAGCTCTGAGAAATATAAACACCTTTGTGAACCACATTGAGAGGCAAATCCACTGACCTCCAAGGAGAATCATAACTGAAGCGCAATACTGGCTTAACAGCTCAGCCAGTCTTTCTGGGGGGAACAGCCACAATTTCTGTACTTTCAGCACTAACTTTGGAGCTTTCGTCATTCGTGAGGGGTGCCTCTGCACAGATGGGAATGTCCAAACTGGGAGCATTGTCGGATCCTTGCTCTGTAGGCTCTGTTTCCACAACACTTTGCTCATTTGGAGAAGGTTCTAGCACAATTAGGCTTTGTGGCACTGAAGGGGGGCTGTCAGCACTCTCATACTGTTGTTCAAGTTCTGGTGTGTCACCAGAGAGACTCATACCATTAGTCCCTTCTTCGGGCAAGTCACACAGTTCCACTAAACACATGGAGTCGGCAGCCTCAGACATGATACTTTGCACTTCACTTTCAGGGAGCATTGGCTCCAAGGATGAAGCTTGGGGGTTAGGAAGTCTAGAAGGCCCAGCTTCATCCCCACGATTCTGCATAGAATTTCCACGAAACAACTGACTCAGGTCATAGGAGGGATAATAGGCATTACCATAGTCACTTTCATTGGAGATGGACTGACAGTCACCATCATTCTGGGCCTGCTGCGGGGAAAACCTTAAATCTGTAACTACAGGGGTAGGTTGACTCTGTCTGTTTTTTGCAGCAGCACAAGTCATCAGCCAAGGGGAGGCATTGTCTGCTGGCTCAGCTTCAATAATAACTTGGCCGATAGGCAGCAAGTGGTTACGGTGCATGGTCTTGACAGCTTTGGAGTTATTCTCTGGGCGTACCTTGTACACTGGTAGATCATCCAACTTTCCAACTACTATATGAGGAAGATGGTGACAACTATCAGCAATTTTGTGCTTGCCATGTAGTTCCAAATTGCGTAACAACACACGGTCTCCGGGCCGTAGCTCTTGAGCCTTTACTTTCTTATCGTGCCTCTCTTTGTTGGTGAGATTTCTCTTGGTGGCCATTGTCTGGGCCAGTTGATATGCATGGTTCAATTGAGCTTTCAGTTTCTGTATATACTGCAGGTAGTTTTTGGCTCAGACCACAAAGCAGACATCAACTGGCAGTCAGGCCTCCCTCCCGAACATGAGGTGGTAGGGGGAGAACCCAATAGCATAATTTTTCGTGCAATTGTATGCGTGTACCAAGGTGCTAATCAGCTGGCTCCACTTATGCTTGTCTTTTGGATGGAGGGTGCCCAGCATGTCTAGAAGTGAGCGGTTAAAACGTTCTGGTTGAGGGTCCCCTTGCGGGTGATAAGGGGTGGTTCTTGACTTCTGCACCCCCCCACAGAGAGAGCATCTCTTTGAGTAGCCTACTTTCAAAGTCTCTGCCTTGGTCAGACTGGATCTGCTGGGGGGCAGCATAGTGGACGAAGAATTTTTCCACTAGCACCTTGGCCACGGTAGAGGCTTTTTGATCTTTATTTGGAAAAGCTTGTGCATACCGTGTGAAATGATCCGTAACCACTAACACTGTGCCAGTATTCCATTGATCAGGTTCTAAACACACAAACTCTATGCAGACCAGTTCCATGGGGGTGCTAGTAGTGATATTGACAAGGGGAGCAGCCCTCTGAGGCAGGGCTTTTCTTTGGAAGCAACGACTACAGGTCTTTACATGGTGCTCAATATCGGCCACCATCTTAGGCCAGTAGAATCGAGATCGTACCAGGTCGAGAGTCCTGTCAATACCGAGGTGCCCCATGTGATTGTGGAGGGGCCTCAGTACCAAGTGTTTAAAGGCCATGGGCAGGACCAATTGTTGCTTGTCTACTTGACCACTATGATCCACTGTCTCTCTGTATAACAACTAATTGAGTAACTTCAACCTGGGGCCTTCTTTAAACAATAGGGCAGTTCGCAAGTCAGGGGAACGCAACTTAGACACATCTTTCCCTGCACGCAGGGCATCAAGTGCGGGTTGAATCATAGGATCTTGGGGTTGAGCCCACTGAATACTGTCATTGTCAAGTTGAGGTAGTGCACTAATATCTAAAGCAGAGAAATGGCAATAAGCAGCCGGTATGCAGGTATTAGGAGGGCCCAAGCAATCTACTAGACAGTCCACTGTGTCCGCAGACATCTGTTCATCTCTGTCAAACTTTTGGCACAATGCTCTGATGTCAGGTTCAGACAGCCTGACCCAATCACTCTTGGAAGTGGGCCTTCGTGACAGGGTGTCAACATCAATATGGTTCAGTCCCGGTCTGTATTCGACAGCATAATCATAGGTTGATAAGGCAGAGAGCCACCGGTGCCCAGTGGCGTCTAACTTAGCTGAAGTCTGTACATAGGTCAATGGGTTATTGTTGGTCTTCACCAGTATCTTTGCCCCATAGAAGTACTCATGAAACTGATCAACGATGGCCCATTTTAGAGCAAGTAACTCCAGCTTGTGCACAGGATAGTTTCGCTCTGATGGGGTCAAACTCCTCCTGGCGAAAGCTACCGGTCTCAAACCATCCTCATGGACTTGATACAGCACACCTCCTAGGCCCTGCAGACTAGCGTCTGTATGCAGCACATAGGGCTTGGTAGGGTCAGCATAGGCGAGGATGGGGGCGTGGGTGATCTGGTATATGACTTCGTGGAAGGCTGCTTCACATTCAAGTGTCCAGCGAGGCCCAAAAGGTTCATCTGTGCAGAAGTACACTTTCTCTGGTTCTTTGACAGCCCCTTTCTTGTATTTATAGTTGGTAGGGGGGTAACCCTGGGTAAGATTCAGGAGCGGGCGAATCACCTTTGAATAGTATTTTATGAACCTGCGGTAGTAGCCACAGAATCCCAGAAAACACTGTAGTTCATTCAAGTTATGGGGCTGGGGCCAAGTAGTCAGTGATTCAACCTTACTGGGATCGGTCTCTATCCCTTCTGCAGATACTATGTGCCTCACATACTTCACGGAGGTTTGAAAGAACTGGCACTTGTCGATGGACAGCTTGAGGCCGAAGTCTTTCAATCGGTCCAGCACTTTAAACAGTCGGGTCTCATGCTCCTCTAATGTGCGTCCGAACACAATGACATCATCTAGGTACACTAGACATTCCAGCAAGTTCATATCTCTCACCCCACGTTCCATCAGTCGCTGAAAGGTGGCAGGAGTACCCAAAATCCCCTGTGGCATTCTCAAGAATTTGTAGAACCCCAAAGGACAGATGAAGGCTGTTTTCTCACGGTCCTCCGGGGCCATCGGAATCTGTTAATATGTGCTGTGAAGATCCAATACCAAGAACCATTTGCTCCCATTCAAGCAATCCAGGGCATCTTGTATACAGGGCATGGTGTACTGATCTGGGATGGTCCGCCAGTTCAGGGTTCAATAATCAACACACATCCTCACAGACCATTCTTCTTATTCACAACCACAATGGGAGAGGCATACGGGCTCCTTGATTCTTGTATCACGCCAGCAGCGAGCATTTCCTGCAGGTGTCTTCTAACATCATCTATGTCCGCTGGGGCGAGGCGTCGGGATTTCTCTCGAAATGGCCAGTCATCATGCAGGCGTATGTGATGCTCTGCACCCTGGACACATCCCATGTCCCAGTCTTTTAACAAAAACACTTGGTCTCTCTGGGCGAGTTTCTTGCTAATTCTAGCCTTCCATTCAGCTGGCAACGGGGAATCACCAAAGTCAAATAAGTCCTGGGTCACTCTCTCCTTCTCACCGGAGCACTTGCTACTAGGTAATACTGCAGTGTCTGCACAGTGTACTGTAGCTAGGGTGCAACCGCTGTTCACCTGGATCTCCCAATCTGACACATTCTGAATCTGGACCATCACTCGTCGTGCATAGGCGTGTGCACGGGCAGGCAAAATGCTGGGCTTAACCAATAATCCTGACAACTTTCCCATCACCTGGTGCATCCAACATTTATATTTTGTTCTTTACATCTTTTCTAATGCAAACCTCTCCATGAGTGGTGTACTGAGCATTGGGAGGTAGTACCAGAGAATCAGGATCTTTCTTCCACACCATCCCCACTGGCTCATCCTCGTCTACTTCGGTAGTCCGTTTTTTCGGATCATAGGCTGTCTTTATCAGGTCTGGGATTCTCAGTGCCTGCCCAGTCCGTTTCCCTTTTTTCTCTTGACACAACTGCACTAATCTTCCAAACATGTGGGCGTTGGTTCCAACGAGCAAGGGAATCCCATCATACAATCCCGTAGGAGGGCACACCAGGCTTAGGGTCTCTACTTGTTCATCTATACCAGTTACAGTCACAGGGAAAGACAACCAGAGCCGGACATATCCTAGGTAGGGATAAAACTTGTCACTCAGGCCCCACACATGCAAACCTTCCAAAGATCGTAATGGCACATCAGATAAGTGTTCATCATACCAGTCCTGGAATACAATGGTCACTTGCGACCCGCTGTCGAGCACAGCCTGAGCATGGATACCATTGACAGTCACAGAAGTCTCCATCGAAGGGCCTACTATTCTGGACCAGTCTGGCGAGGCAGTAGCAGAGGCCTGGACAGATGATTTAGCCACAAAGAAATTTGAGTTAGGATTTCTCAATCCTGCACTGCGGTCATTTCCGGCGATCCTTGGCCATGGTCTTGCTTTCCGAAGCTCCCCTTGAAGTCTGTATACAACTTTATCTAGGTCTCTTGGGGACTGGCATTCTCTCTTCATGTGCCCATCCTTCCCACAGTTATGGCAAAATATGCTTTCTGGGGTCTGATGTGGCCGAGACATCACATTGGGAGCTGAGGCAGGGATACTACCAACAGGAAACCTTGGTTCCACCTCTGTCTGCGGTGTGGCGAGCATTTGGAGACATCTCATCAGTTCTCTCACTTCCATAGTCAAGACATCAATTTTTGAGCTGCTGTCAGCAGGAGATGTCTGGGTGTGCACCCCAACCCGCATAGCAGATGCAGTCAGATAAGGATCGGGGCCTGTACTCGCAGGAGCGGCCTTCATAAAGAGACTGTGTTTTGTTTCTCTGAACTCAGCAGTTCATCCCATGGTGGAGCATCCATAGCAGTCCTTCTCTGGCTGGGCCCCCTGGGGCTGACATTTAGTTCTCGGATTCTGTCATGTGATTGCGGTGATTCCAGGCCATCAGTGACCGACCCTGCACCTGGAGCAGGGGTTGCAGCAGTTATGACTGTGCAGGGCTCCAAAAAGCCTTCCTCCTCCTCAACTTTCCGTACCTCCTTCATCAACACATGGAAGAGCAAGGAACCAGATTTCCTTTGATGCAGTTGCAATTTGAGCAACACCCAGCTGGCGTGCTGGGCAGAGCAGAGTATATGATCCAGTCTTACCTGGTCCATTTCACTAGAGGCCCAGCCTCCTTTCCAAAAAATGGTTCATAGGATTCCCTCTAATCGATCCATGTAGGCAGATAACAATTCCCCTGGCTGTTGTCGAACATCTTTAAGTTTTCATTTCAAGGCCTTAACACTAGTGGTGCCCCCAAACACATTTTCAAGGGCGACTATGTACTCTTGGGCTTTGGTGTCTGGGTCAGAGGACCTCAGGGAGCGAAAAGTATGTAGGGTGGGTCCCTGGAGGCTTTCCCCCAGGCGGGCCCTTTTTTCGGCCTCTGAGCATTGCCAGTCTTGTACCGCAAGAGTAGCAGAGTCTATCCAGGTCTCCATGTCGACTTCCCCATTAGGAGCAGGGTGGATGCCAGAGAATACCTTGAGCTTGTGGTAAGGGCCATGACTACTTGCTGGCTCAGAGGCAGGTACAGAAGTTGGTGAAAGAACAGGTACTGAGGCTGGTGTGGACAGTGGGGAGGTGACACTCCCAGGTGGCAGGAATAATTTTTTTAACTCCTCCACAATTTTGCCCTCCTCCAGTAACAACTTGGCAAACTTCTCCTCAAAAGACTCAGATATCGGTGGGGGCTCATCCTCTAAGGGATCCTTGCTATCTTTGGTTATCACCCTCCAGGTGGCTGGGATCCCTTCTGGAGTGATAGTCTGGGGGCACCTTTGAACTGTCCAGGGGGTGGCTACACTCCACCAAAGCCATGAGAGTTTGGGCAGTTAAATCAGCCTGTCAACCCACCACTACAGCTTTTTTCAAACATTCAATTTTAGAAAGTGCCTCTTCAACAGTGTACTTACTAATGCCCATAGGTATATCCAGTATTAGCAAAGCATCATGGGGGTCAATCTCTTGCCCCGTACACCACCCCACCAACCGGGGCACAGTCACTTCTGTTGGGGTAGCCATTTATGTTTGACAGTAATTTGTAATTTCGGCCACTAGAAGACACAAAATCCCTGTGGTGAGCCTCCAAGATGTAACCCTTAGGTGGTGCTATCCCAAGGGCTACTACCCCTGCCTGCTTGGCTAGTAGCAGGTTAAGGGGCCTGGATACTGAAACGGGTGCCTCCACCCAGAGGTCAAGGTTGTTAGTGGTCAAGCTAACCTGGGCACAGCCCTCCGAGACACTGTAACACCCCTCTTTCCCTTCTAGTGGCCTGAACAATATACAATAATCACTTTTACAATGACCCTTATTCACCAGGCAATTACCTGCACTGTTTGCACATACCACCAGGGTTGGTTCCTTTAGCTCGACCCTGGGGACCCCCTGTAAAACAAGGTTATGCACAGCAAATAGCAACAGTACAGTACTCTTGGACCAAACTGGAACCACAGTCAAGTTAAATGCAAAAGAGTTAGATCTGATTTATTCAGAGGACTTGAACAAGGGAGGGGTGTAATCAGGTTGATTTTCTTAAAGGCTAAATCAATCAGACAGCTATGCATGCACTTCAGAGTCCCTACACACACACACTCTGTGTGCCCAGGTAGGAAGACGGTGGGCTAGCCAGGAACGCTGCCCGGGGTTGGCCGGCGTCGCAGCTGGTGGGGGCCCTGTGATAGAAGAAAGCAACATGCACAACACACACTATTTGTAATCCAGAGCTGGAGGGCTCAGTTTGTGACAGAAAAGACAGCAAATCAATCAGGTGACAACATTTAGATTTAGCTGTTGTTGCAGGGAGCTACCCTGATGTTTACTCATGATATCCAATGCAGGACACAGGCAGGATGAAATCGAGACAGCAGGTGGTTGAACTGGAGTGCCAGGAGAAGCAGGGCCCACATGAATCACCGAGGCGTCATTCCTGTTCAAAGCATGAGCAGGGGGCTGATCCCCAGGCACGTCTCTCTTCGATGGCTTTCTCTGTACAGCCGGTAGTCTGGCTGGGCCAGTGTGGCAAGGCCCAGGCCCAATGGAGATAAATGCGGATTCAGTCTGTGGGAGCTGGATGCAGCCTCCAGCAAGCAGAACACAGTTCAGACACACAGTGAGGAACCAAATCATGACCTACTAACAGCACACAGCACATTTACATGTAAAAAATTCTACTGTACCAGGCAGATTGCTATCCGGTCGCAATTACAGAGTCTCTGCACAAACCGGAAGTTCAGAGGTGGCTTGAAATCCTGACAGGCCGATCGCATTCAGCAAATCTTCGGTCTTCTTCAGGTTAAAGCCTGGTCACAGTCCAGTGGCTTAAATCGTTCTCACAACTTGGATTGATTCAGTCCGAATCAGTTCTGTTTTCCCTCTCAGGGACAGCAGGCAGACTGGCAGGCCAAAACTTAGCCCTTTCACAGTTCTCCAGTACAAATCTATGCAGGATTACTGCTCGACTATCTCAAGCTGTTACTCCTTCACTTCCCTACTCAGATCTGAACTGAAACTGCAAGCAGTCTGGGACTTTCCTCAGGATCCAAAAGGTTTGGTTGGCTGATTCCTCTGTCAGTCACAACAAGGGCTCCCCCTCCAGGTTCATTTAGGCGCCAAAAGACCAAAACTACAATTCCTACAGAATTTTGCTCCCACAAAGCCCCTGGGGACAGGCTCCATTTTACAGTCCCCAGAGGTACCGATTGGCCCATTTCAGTAGTCCAGGACCAAGATGGTGGAGATAAACAGAAATGTCCATGCTGCAAAGAAGGCAGGTTAGACAAACTGCAATATTATTACTATTCTATAAATGATCAGCAAACAAGTACATCTTCTAGCAGAGCTCCCTCTGCGCTAATAGCGATGGCAGAATGGAGTGATTATTTGGCAGCCCGGGTGGGACTCAAGCATAGAAACACTCAGCCCCCTCTCAGATTAATTATAACTGCAATCTAGGCAGCTCTTAAAGAGACAGTACAAGGAGGCTGTACAGGCACTCTCTGGCAATAACGTTTAAACTGCTAAAACGCAGGACACTAACCTGGCAGTGAGCATTTAGGCAAGCTCAAGGAAGAATTTTCAGGAACCCCCATTTGTAGGAGGGTTACACCCCCTCTTGGCATGCTTGCTGCATTTACACTTTTATGTATATTATTCAGTAGTTACTTTTCTCAGTCCAAATACATCATTTTATCAAGCAGTCTCATCGAAGTGGTCTTGACCTAAATATTGACAACCCCTGAAGTGAATGTGAGTGCCTGGCAATAAACATCCACCTAGGGAGTGGACACAGATCCCTAAATGTTCTGTTTGTCTATACCCCCCCCCCCGGGAAAAGGGCTTGGAGATGTTTGCTAGTTACTACAACCAGACCTGCCCAAAAGGAGAATCTATAGTCATGGGGGACTTCAATATCAATTGGAAGGCAAAATGTAATGCCTCCCCCAAAGTCTTGGTTACATTAACTGGTTATGTAAGGAGGCGACACCCTCCAGAGACCTAATCACCTCCCACAATCTCACACAACTCGTAACTCACCCCACCAGGCAGAACTACAAGGCTGGTACCAGCACCCTAATTGACTGGGTCCTAGCTAGCACACCAACTTGATTCTCTGAACTCGGAGTTCTCCCGGACGTGCTGAGTGACCACTCTCCAATCTCCTTTCTATGGACCACTAAACTTGCCAAAAGCCCACCACACCTCATCGAGATCAGGGTTCTGCGGAAAGGCAAACTTGGATCCCTCAAATTGGCTCTGTCTGCCTACAACTGGTCCCCCATAAACAAGGCACCTACGCTGGACCAGGCACTCAGCTTTTTCACGGAGGGTTTCAATTCCATCTGTGATGTCTATGCTTCATGCACAAAATGGAAAATTCGGGGGGAGGTAAACGGCTGGATGGATGGGAAGCTCCTTTCCCTCCTAAAGGAGAGGGGCTGCCTCTGGGTAAAAGCCGTAAACTCAGGTTGTAAGCATGACCTACAATGCTACAAAACCACTAGAAATCGGTGCACTAAACTTATCCGGCTTGCGAAGGCCAACTTCCATAAGACCCAGCTCAACAACGCTTGGGGAGATGGAAAGAGGTTTTGGTACAACCTCAACAACATCCTTGGTAAAGAACAGAAGCAGAATCCTACGATGTTCAATATTAATAATGCACCCTCCACAGATCCACTAGACATTGCTGATGCCTTTAACCAGGCCTTTACTGACCTGTCCCCAGTACTGCCTCCAGACTACCTTCTGCCAGCGGAAGACCAAGATTGCGCCAACCTGATCACAACTAACCACCCAGCCTTCTACTTTAAGAAGGTGATGGCAAAGGAGGCCCAAACGATGGTCAGGAAAGTCCTAGGCAAAACAAGATTGGGGAGTGACGGGCTAGACATGACATCTCTGACCCTTGATGTTCTGATCATGCCCATAACAATGCTATTTAATAAATCCTTGGCTCTAGCTCAATTCCTGGAGGTATGGAAGCAAGCCCTGGTAACTCCAGTGCACAAGAATGGTGATGAGGCACTGGTATCAAACTACAGGCCAATATCTATCCTCTCCCCACTATCCAAAGCTCTGGAAAAAATTGTGGCAAATCAACTCACAGAATACCTCAATAAGTACAATCTGCTCTGCCCAAACCAACATGGTTTCAGGCAAAAACACAGTACCGCAACGGCACTGCTGGAATACTCTGACTATGCGCACAAGGCACTGGATGAAGGCAAATTTGGTGGGGTCCATCTTCATTGACCTCACCAAAGCCTTCGACACTGTCAACCACCCTCTACAAGTACTCCAGCTCCAAAGACTGGGTGTGGCACCAAACACCCTGAATTGGTTCAGTGACTGCCTAACACACAGGAGCCAGCAAGTCAAAATTGGGCAGACGTTATCCAGCTCCAGAGATGTACTCCTAGGAGTCCCTCAAGGATCAGTTCTAGGGCCCTTGCTTTTCAGTCTCTTTGTTAACGAATTACCCATGGCCTGTGACACCAAACTGATCCTGCATGCAGACGATGCCATGCTGCTGAGCGGCAGCACCTCCCAGGTTGCCCTACAAACAGAACTACAGACCTCTTTCAACAAACTCGAGGACTGGTTCTGTAGGCAAAAGCTGCTACTGAATTACAAGAAAACCAAGGCCATACTACAATCCAGCCCCTACAATAAACACAGGCACACTCCCCTCGAAATCACCAATAACGCTGGTGAGCAGATTGAGCAGGTACACTTGTTCAAGTACCTAGGGGTCACCATAGATGACTGTCTCACTTATATGTACCACATAAACTCCCTTGTCAGAGTGGTAAATACAAAGATCGGGGCCCTCTATAGACATAAGAAATCCCTCACCCTGGAAGCACTCCGAACCTCAGTCTCCAGCTCCATACTCTCCACGATAGACTATGGGCTAGTGGTTTATGGAGCTGCTACTGATTCAGCACTCAGCAGGGTTCAAATTGCACTAAATAAGGCATGCCGCCCCACACTGTGCTCAGATCAATACACTCATACTTGCACCCTGTGTGAGCGTACAAACTGGCTTAACCTAAAAGACAGGATCAAATACCAAACTTTTCTCCTGGGAAAGAAGGCACTCCTCGGAAAAACCCCACCCTGTGTAGGAAACCTGCTCGAGGCTTCTCTTTCATCCCACATCACCAGAGGGTGGAAGAATGGAGCACTGTCCATCCCATTCCGGCGAACCTCACTTGGGCAGCGCACTTTCTCCTGCCGAGCCCCACTCTGGATAAAGGAATTCCTGATGAAACTACTAACAAACAGCCTGTCTCAGTTCAAAACAGGCCTCAAACAGCACCTAATGTCTAGCTCAAAATGCACCTGCTTCTCAGGCCCCTCTTGAAAGACAAGCCTACACCCAAGGTAGCACCAAGCACAAATACCTAGAAAATCCCTGCCCCCATCCCAACCTAGCCCGGGGCTTAAGTAAGCTATCAGTCCTCTTTAATGCTCTTGGTATTGCCCCTCTCAACCCCCCCCCCACACCCACTTTCTCAGCCATAGTCTATCAATGGATTTGGTGGTCTCCAGGTCTGAGCTACCTAGGGTAACTAATTAATTAGATATAGCTTGTATCCTCTTACAACCGCTCTGTTTTTCTCCTAGTTGTATAATTCTCATGTTACTGCTCTTTAATGCCTAATGAGTTGGCCTCTGTAACCACTGTATATGTGTTTTGTCTTATTGTCCACCCTGACGTGGAACCTTTGTAAAAGAGCCCACGCTCAAAGGTCTTTCCGATATTACAAATAAATAAATAAAAAAAATAAACCAGCCTGTACCTAATTCAGATGATCCAAAACTGCACAAGAACTAATTTCAAAATGGGCACAAGAACCTGAAAAAACTGGACCCTAGATACACACCCTGGAAAAGATAACCAAGGTCGAGGTCCTGTCAGATGCTGTCAGGGATCACTCACCTGTACTCTGTGAATGGTCCACCAAAAAGCAAAGATGCCCCCAAAAACTATCTCTTACAGATTCCTCCCAAAAGAGTCAACTGCAGCATTCAAATCCTACTTGATCCAAGTGGACTGGAGCTTTCTAGATGCCATCCCAGACGTAAACTCTGCGCTGGATTACTTCATGTCACAGTTTACATTGGCATGTGACAGATTTGAAAATGAAAGGGATTACAACAGAATGGATCACCCCTGAGCTACTAAAAACAATTTCAGGCCAGGGATAATCTCTGATCCCACGCTAAGGATTCAGGCCTTTCTGCTGACATGCAAAAGTGCAAAGCAGCCCACAACAAATGAGACATCAGGAAAGCTAAAGCAGATTTCTACAAAGAAAAACAAGAAAAAACATGGAGCACTGGGAAGAAATTCTGGGATTGCTTAAAAGACCTACTAGGCAACAACTCCAAAGTGCCTCCACCATGCTCAACTCCAAGGGGAAAACCATTGTCAAGCCCACAGAAATAGCAGATATCTTTAACATGGCCTACACAGATCTGACCTCATTCCTCCCCCTGGGCCAGGCATAAGGTAGCAACAAAGATAAACGCACTGGACAAAGCAACCCTCCTGGCCCAGCAATGGATCCTCCTAAGTTTTACTTTAAGAAAGTAATAGTAAAAGAAACTGGCAGCTACATAAAACAGGTCCTGGGTAAAACAAGAATGGGTGGAGACATGGTAAATATGAAACTACTGGCCCAAGCTCTGGACACTCTTAACAACTCCCCTTGCCAAAATATTTAATATGTCATTACAATTCTCCCAGTTTCCTGAAACCTGGAAAGCTGCCATTGTCACACCAGTCCACAATGGTGGCGATCGCACCACCGTAGCCAACTACAGGCCCATCTCAATCCTCTCCCCCATCCAAGGCTCTGGAGAAAATTGTTTTTGACCAGTTAGTCTCCTACCTGAACAAATATAACCTGTTTTGCAAGCAGCAGCATGGCTTCAGCAAACTCCATAGCACTGATACTGCACTGGTCGAGTACACACGGCACTTGATAAAGGACACCTGGTTGGAGCTACGTATATAGACCTGATGAAAGCATTCAACCTCATAAACCACCAACTGCTACAGGACAAGCTATCTGCATTGGGACTCTCAACCAAAACCCTCTCTTGGTTCAAATGCTATCTTTCCAGGAGGTCACAGAGGGTAAAGATCAAGGGGGCACTCTCAAATGCCAAAAGGATCACAGTTGGAGTCCCCCAGGGATCAATACTTGGCCCTCTCCTCTTCTGCCTTTTCATCAACAACCTTCCTGAAGCCTGCCCTCATTCAAAAATGCTACTATATGCCGACGATGCTGTAATCTACAACAGTAGCTCACAGATTGCTGACTTAACCAACAATCTTCAGAGCAGCTTAAGGGTGCTTGAGGACTGGTTTGTAGTGTAGCCCCGGTGCCATATGCCAGTGGGCTACCCCCACCTTCCGACTGTCTCTGATACCCAGCAAGGGGCCTGGGTTCTGCTACAGTGACTATTGGGGGTTTGTTCCCAGAAAAAGTGAAATTAGCATGGTGCCTCCACCCAGAGTATATCAGTGGGCCAGATAGTCGCTTGGCACAGCCCCCTGGGATGCTCTGCCTACCCACCTCCCCTACCAACCACTCTGCACATTGTGTCCCTGAACACCTTGTTCCATTTCATTTCATTTTATTTTTTTATCCTTGTAAGTCTGATGAGCAAACTGCCCGTTTTCTCAGACAACATTAAACAAGGACAATGACATCTACAATACAAAATACAATTCACATGTAAACATTTAACAAGTACATTCTTGAGTACACTGTAAGTACTTTTTCAATTTTGATTTAAAAGAAGAAATAGAATTATAAATTGAAATATCACATGGGAGTAAATTTAAAATAACTAGGTCGACTATATAGCAATGAACGTTGTCCAATGGTTCTCTTGAAAAATGGAACATTAAATGTGAACTTAGACTGAGTTCTAGTGCGATTAGGATTAACATATTTAGAAAAAAGAGAGCTCGCAGAATTAGGTAAAAGACCTGCTTTGATTTTGAATAGAAACAGATACAATTTAAACTATTTATGAGAGAGAGAGACAGTTGGAAGACTATAACAACAAACAGTGGTGAGTTCGCGCAGGAGCTGAAAGCATAAATCTCAATATGGAATTATATGTTACTGTCAATTTTCCCAAGAGTTTAGCATTTGAGGGAGCATATACCACCAAACCATAGTCCAAAACAGAAAAAAGGAAACTATGTGCTAGCAAACTCCTAGATTCAGTTGTTAAATAATGCTTAACTCTATAAAGACATCCAAGTCTTTGATGAACTTTTTTTATAAGAGAGAACACATGCTGTTCAAAAGTGAAATTAATATCAAAAATAACCTCTAAATATTTAAATACGAACATACGAAAAAGCCAGCAGAAGAAGACCATTTGGTCTATCAAGTCTGCTCGAACTGCAGGGTCCACAGCTTGAGCTAATATCCCTGCCCTCCCTCCCCACTGCTCCCATTCTCCCTACCCATGATTCTTACCTTCCCCCATGTCTATCCCAGCCCCTCTTAAAGCTGTCCACTGTATTCAATGAGATGACCTCTTCCGGCAGTGCATTTCAAATGTCTACCACCCTCTCTGTGAAGAAGTGCTTCCTGACCTCCCTCCTAAACCCCCCACCTTCCAGCTTAAGACTGTGCCCCCTTGTGATATGATTTCCACTCAGCTTAAAGAGATTCCCCTTATCAACCTTATTTATCCCTTTCAAGTACTTGAATGTCCCAATCATGTCTCCTGTCTCTCTCCTGTCTTCCAGGGAGTACATGTTCAGTGCCCTCAACCTCTCCTTGTATGCCTTGCCTTGCTGACTGGCTATCATCTTTGTAGCCCTCCTCTGTACCTTCTCCAGCAGGTTAATGTCCTTTTTACGAACATACGAACATACAGAATTTGCCAGCAGATAAAGGCCTAGAGGTCTATCAAGTCTGCTCGAATGTGCAGCTAGCACCCCTTATTCTGCAGCTGCCCCTCCCTCCCTTCCACCCTTCCCCTTTATTAACCCTCCCCCTTGTCCTGTCCCATCCTCGTTTGAAGCAGTCCAGTGTTCTACTGCATACCACTTCAGCAGGTAACGCATTCCACCCAGCCACCACCCTCTCTGTAAAAAAGTGTCTCCTCATCTCCCTCCTGAACCTTCCTCGCTCCAGTCTCATATCATGGCCCCTGGTGGCCCTCCCCTCCCTTACTTTGAACAGCCCCTCTGTACCCGTCTTGTTTATTCCTTTCATGTATTTAAAGGTTTCAATCATGTCACTCCTGTCTCTCCTGTCCTCCAGTGAGTACATGTTCAACTCCTTCAACCTCCTCTCATATGATAAGTCCCCCAGCCCCTTGATCATCTTTGTCGCTCTGCGCTGCACCCCCTCCAGTAACTTAATGTCCCTCTTCAGAATCGGACGCCAATACTGCACGCAGTACTCCAGGTGTGGTCTAACTAATGACCTATACAGTGGCAGAATCACCTCCCTCCCTCCTCGAGATATACCCTTGCAATACAACCCAGCATTTTGTTGGCCTTGCAGCTGCCTTCCTACATTGTGCCGAGTTGTTCATTGACCCTGTAATGAGCACACCCAGATCCTTCTCCTCCTCTGTCTGGGCTAGCTGCACTTCCCCTAGCTGGTAACTCCTCCTTGGGTTCTTCATCCCAAAATGCAGCACCTTACACTTTTTGGCATTAAAGCCCAGTTGCCAGGTGTCTGACCAGGTTTCAAGCTTTGCCAGATCATCCTGCAACCCCTGCCATCACCCTAGGTCATCCACCACCGCTCCTACCTTGGTATCATGAGCAAACAGACTGATCTTGCTCTTGATGTCCCATGACATGTCTGCAATGAATATCCCAAACAACACTGGTCCCAACACTGAGCCCTGTGGAACACCGCTCGTCACTGCCCTTGGGTGTGAGAGCTCCCCACCCACCACCACCCTCTGTTGCCTTCCCTGCAGCCAGTTTCCTACCCATCTCACCAGCTTTGCACCCGCCCCTGTGCCTACTAACTTCCTTCAGCCTTCCATGTGGCACTGGTTGAATGCCTTACTGAAGTCAGATACAGGACATCCACTGCATGGCCCTGTCCAGTTGCCTAGTTACCCAGTCATAGAACTTCGACCAGGTTGGTTTGGCAGGATCTGCCACGTATGAAGCCATGCTGTCTGCTGTCCTGTAGTCCTTTGGCCTCTAGGAGGGCCACCAGCCTCTCCTTCAGGATAGTCTCCATTAGCTTACCCACGATGGATGTGAGGCTCACTGGTCTGTAGTTTCCCGGTTCATCCTTGGGGCCACTCTTGTGGAGGGGCACCACATGAGCCATCCTCCAGTCCTGAGGTACACACCCCGAATGTAGTGAGGCATTAAATAGGTCTGCCAAAGGTCCTGCAAGGACCTCTGCCAGCTCCTTCAGTACACTGGGGTGGATGCCATCTGGGCCTGGCGCCTTGTCCACCCTCAGTGTCTTCAAACCCTCTCGAACTCTGCTCTCCATGATTTCCCCATCTGTCACCACTTCCCCCCCTGCTTCTGTCATTTCTCCCACCTTGGGTGTCACCCCCTCTTCTCTTTAGTAAATACTGGAGCAGAAGTACTCATTTGGTGCTTCCGCCTTTATGCACCCTGCTTCCACCCAACCCCTCCTTCCTAATCCTTACTATGTGGTCCTTACAGCTCCTTTTCTCCCTGATGTACTGAAAGAAGTCCTTCTCCCCCTTCTTAATGCCTTGTGCCAGCCTGAGTTCCGTAGATGCTTTGGCTCCCCTTACTGCCCTTGTCACCTCCTTCGATTCTGTCAGGTACTCCTCCCTGTCCTCCCCCCTCCCTGTTTTCTTGTACTTCCTAAAGGCAGCTCTTTTCCTCCTTACCTTTTCCATGACCTCCTTGCTCAACCAGATCGGTTTCTTAGCCCTAGCCTTCTTGCTGTGGGCTTTGCAGCAGGTTTTGGTTGCCTCCACTATCCCCAGCTTTACGAGCTCTCCACCTCTGGTTAGTGTCCATACTAGATTGAATTCTGGCCAGGTACCCTTTTACCGACTTCCTTTTGAGGTGTGGGCACCAGTATTGAACTCCATACTCTAGATGCAGCCTTACCAGTACCTGTACAAGGGCAGTATAACCTCCTCTCTCCTACTACTGATCCCCCAGATATGCATCCCAGCATCTTGTTTGCCTTTGCTGCTGCTTTCTTACACTGTGTGGAGTGCTTCAGGTCACTAGTGATCATCACTCCCAGGTCCTTCTCCTCCTTTGATGCAGATATTCAAACTCCACCCAGGTAATACCCTGTCCTGGGATTCTTGTCTCCAATATGCATAACTTTGCATTTCTTGGCATTGAAGCCAAGCTGCCAGATCCTGGACCACCTCCCCAGCTTTTACAGATCTTCCTGAAGGTCCTGTATCCCTTCAGCTGTGCCCACTCTCCCACAGAGCTTGGCGTCATCTGCGAATAGGCACATTTTGCCTTTCTGCCATCCTCAATGTCATTGATGAAGACATTGCACAACACTGGCCCCAGCACAGAGCCCTGTGGGACCCCACCGGTTACCTCTCTGGTGCCAGATTACTCTCCCCCTACAACCACCCTCTGGGTTCTGTCCCTCAGCCAGTTTTCCATCCAACTGACCATCTTTTCCCCAACTCCAAGATCCACCAACTTCCTGATCAACCTTTTGTGGGGCACAGAGTCAAAGGCCTTGCTGAAATCAAGATACTGGATGTCTACCGCTTGGCCCCTGTCTACTGTCTTAGTGACACAGTCAAAGAAGTCAATCAGATTTGTTTGACATGATCTCCCCCAAGAACCCATGCTGCCTTTCATCCTGGAGACCATGTTCCTCTAGATATTCCACCAGCCTTTCTTTTAGTATGGTCTCCATGAGCTTGCCCACAATGGAGGTCAGACTGACTGGTCTGTAATTCCCTGGATCATCCTTGGGACCACTTTTGTGAAGGGGCACTACATGTGCTGTTCTCCAGTCCTGTGGTACCATGCCTGACTCTAATGAACTATTAAATAGGTCTGCTAGTGGCCCTGCCAGCTCCTCAGCCAGTTCCTTTAGTACCCTTGGATGTACTCTGTCCGGGCCTGGTGATTTGTCCACTTCCAATGCCAGCAGACCCTTCCTCACTCTGTCCTCCTCTATCACTATGTCTGTGTTCCCCTCCCCCCCGCTCCTCTTTTCCCTCCTGAAGGCACTGATCCATACTTCTTCCTGGTGAAGAAGAACAGAAGTATTCATTTAGTATCTCTGCTTTTCCTCCATTATCCTCCACCCACTCCACACCTTTCTTAAGCCTAACAATCCCTTCCTTCTCGTCCCTTTTCTCACTTATAGAGTGAAAGAAAGCATTCTCCCCCTTCTTAATTCCTTCAGCTATTTGAAGCTCCTTTTGTGCCTTTGCTCGCCAGACTTCCTTACTTGCCTCACTAGCCAACCTTAGGTAATTTTCCCTATCCACCTCCCACTTGGTCTTCCTGAATTTTCTATAGGCCAACCTCTTTTCCCTTACTGCCTTGGCAACCCCGGAACTGAACCAGCTGGGTGCTTTGGCCCTTGTGTTCTTCCCCCTGAGCCTAACACACATCTGTGGCAACCAGTATTCCTTCCTTAATGATGGACCACTTTAGGTCCACCCCCAGATCTGCTCTGTTGTCCACCAGATGGCTCCTTAGAACTTCACCCATTTTCATGAAGTCTGCCCTCCTGAAATCCAAGATTTTGGTCTTAGTTGGGGTGCTTTCCCTGCCCATATCCAAATGGAACCACACTGTGCAAAGGTCACTTCCACCCAGTGGCTCCCTGACCATTATTTCCTGTATGTGCTCCCCATTTGTGAGCACCGGATCAAGAATTGCCTCAGCTCTTGTTGGTTCAGTGATGCCCTGAGTCAGGAACCCACTCTGCAGTCCTCCCAGGACCACCTGACTCTTAGCACATGTTGAGGATGGTATACTACAGTCCACCTTGGGCAGGTTGAAGTCCCCCCCCTCCACAATTACCACCTCTGCTTTCCCTGCAGCTTCCAGTATTTGTGAGATCAGTTCCCTGTCTCTCTCCTCATCTTGACAAATTCAATGGTGTTTCCCTTAACGTCACAGACAAAAGGAAGTTCAGACATTAATTTTTTTGTTCGAAAAAAGCATAATTTTTGTCTTAACTGAGTTAAGCACAAGAAAATTTGCAGACAACCAAGTTTGAAATTAATCAAAACCAGCTAGAAGTTTAACCAAAGCCTCCTTAGGATTGGAACTTTCCTCATAAATGACTGTATCGTCCGCCTACATTATAATAGAACTAGATGAACATGAGGATGGGGCACCATTAATGAGAAGAGAAAAAACAAGTGGGCCCAGGATGGAGCCCTAGGAGACACTGCATGTAATGACCTTGGAAGAAGACAAATGACCCTCAACTATTGTTGCATGAGACCTATTTATGAGGTAATGGGAAAACCAGAAACCATATATTTCAGCAATAAGGCACTTGGGTTAATATCCCAGTACTGACACTGTAATGCAGCATAAGAGGGGTGCTGCATTTCTGAGGTGCCGTCTTTCGGATGAGACGTTAAACCGAGGTCCCATCTGCCTGGATTGGTGGTAGTTCAGGTGGATGTTAAAGATCCCATGGCACTTATCGAAAAAAGTAGGGGAATTTCCCCGGTGTCCTGGCCAAATTTCCCTCATTCACTAAAAATACCACCAACAGCTTAATCTGGTTCAAGGTCAGTTGGCATTCATCTGTATCCCCTTCCCCGGGTCATGCCTGAAAATAGGCAGGATTTGTCTAGTGCACTTACCCAGTCAACAAAAGTTAAATAAATAAATAAAGTGCATGCAATGAATTTCACTAACGCAGCAGATTCAAACAACAAATTCACTGCTTTATTTGGGAGTAAGCAATAGGGAAAGGGATACCTGGATGTATGATTGCTGTGAAGGCAAGAAATGTTAGTGAGATAGGCAATTTTCAAACCTGTGGGCCCATAGGCCAAGCCCTCTCCCACTGGTACCAGTGCCCCCTGAATTGTCCCTAGAGGTACCCACTAGTTGCAGGCCTGTTCGGTGCCACAGAGTGGCTGGCTGTTGGGGCCCTGAAATGATGAAGCTTGAACCTTTTAAACAGAACAACCACAGTTTCCCCCTTGACCCTTCCCAGGAACCAGGTCCTGGGCACTCACAGTTATTTGAACTCTGCGTCAAGGGAAGTGGAGCTCCTCGATTCTTAGTGCAGTACACAGAAAAAGGCCAGCCAGGATCCCTCTGCCCAGATGGAACTTGCATGAAGATCTTGCAGCTGGTCACCTTGATTGCAGTTCTGGCCTCTTGTCACCTTTAGCTGCTTCTGGCCTGGTGCAGAGCACTGTGGCCGGACAAGACCAGCACCAGAAGGCCCAGACCTGGGAGGGGCTCCACAGCCCGGCCCCCTGATCGGAATGCCCTAGCACTCAGGTGCAAGACCCATGACCTCCTGAGACAGTGACTCCCACTTGGGAGGGGTTAGCAAGTTTCCCCCAAATGGTGGGGGTCCTCCTGCAGTCCCTGCACTAAGATCTCACCAAGAAAAGTTATAGGCAGTCACTCCACTGAAGTCCAGTGCTAATTTTAACAGGTGCTAGCCTCCGATTCAATCAGGGTTAATGCAATTTAACAGAGTGGATTCAGCAGCAACAGCCCCCCTGCACACTAGTCCACACTTTCAACTTAGCAGTGTCCAGCTCTTTTACTCGGCTGCAGCAAGTCCTCCAATCTCAGCCACTTTGACCAGTTCACTCAGGACACACACACTTTCGGGCTAGCACCCCATAACCTGAGCCGTTTGGCCTCTTTCAAGAAAGTGCAGTTGCAGTCCACACAAGCAAGTGACTTCTCAGAAGCAATTGTAAAGACTCAGATAATCTGCTCAGTCTGGTTCGGTTAGCTCAGTTTCCCAGTGCAGGGTATCTGCCACCTGTAGTGTCTCCCACAATCAACAACTTCTCAGTACCTGGAGAAACAGGATCTCAGTTCAGTCTCTCTTTCTCTCCTTTCCCCTTCACAATCCAGCCCTGCTTTCAGCACCTGGAGAATCCTTCAGCAACCCCACACTTTGGATTAGGGCCTGGGTAAGCCCCTGAAGTCCACAATCAGCTCTCACACCACAGTCTGGACTCGTACAGAGCCCAGCCACAGACTGAAGAAATCCCAGTCAGTCCTTACTGTATCAACCAAAATCCCAGTCCTCTGATTGGCTGTTGAAGCCTTTCAATAATTTATTTCCATAGCAATCAATATTTTCTGATCATTTATTGGGGCATGACCTAGGCACCAGAATTAGTCCCCTCCTTTTCCCAGGAGTCCCTTGGTGTCCAGTTTGGGCACCTAGATCACTGCTTGGCTAAAACAAAGGGGTTAAGGTTCAGCAGCATGTCAGCTGCCATTGAGTCTAATATAGTTCCTCTCAGTTCTACGCAGTCTACCCCCTTCCAACCTCTAGTGCAGCCCAATGCTTTGTCCCATCAGCACCATCACCCTACCGGATGGTAGCCTAGACTGTTCCCTTTTAAATGAACCCACTCTCATCTGAGGGCTCCCAGCAGTTTTGCTGTTGCTGCCCCTGAAACTATATCCTCCCAGGCGGCAGGCAGCATTCTCATTGATATGCAGGGGCCATTCATTAATATTCATGAGCTTCAAGCGGCCCCGTCATGTAAATCCCCCGGCGGCTACTCCATTGGGCTTCTGCCGGACTCCCCACAGGTCCCCGGTCCCCAAGTACACCAAGATGGGCACCAGAACCATGGACAGTCTCCCCATTCATCCAAATGCAACAGCAGTTGGCACATCAAAGCGCCTCATGTACCTGGGTGAGCACTGGCAAAAACAGCATGCTGGTGGCTCACAATGAAGAAATTACGCCCAACGGGGCAAGGAAAGGCAGCCTGAGGTGGAAAGTGGGGGTCAAAGCAGGGCAGTTCAGGTGAGCCCCCACAGGGGGGTTACAGTAGGAAATAAACTGGTACTCAACTACAAAAAACCAAGATGATGCTGTTCTCAGGGCAACAATACAAGAAGAAGGCCTCTCCACAGTCATCCTCAATGCCTGCGAGCTGCCTTGGAACAAGTTGACACTTTCAGATACCTGCGTATCACCTTGGATGGCACCCTCTCATTTACCACACATGTCGACAACATAACAAACCAGACCAACCAAAAACTCGGAGTGCTATATCAGCAAAAACTGAACCTAACCACTGATGCAAGACATATAGCAGTCTCCAGGACAATGTACCCCATTATAGACTATGGTCTCTACATTTATGGTGCGGCCAGCGAGACAGTCCTTAACAGGATGCACCTGGTCCTAATATAGTTAATATATAATATAGGTCCTAACATAGCCTGTTGCTTTGTAAGCAACGTGGACAGACTAATGCACACCTGCTCACTGTACTCCCAAACTGGATGGTTCCCCCTCCATGAAAAACTGAAATATCAGACTTGCCTCTTAGTGAGAAAAGCCCAGCTGGGCCTCACCCCATCAGCAATCAGTGACCTTCTCCGCCAGTGAACAATAGCTACTCAACCAGGAGTATAACCAGACAAGCTCTTGAAGTCTTCAAGAAAATACACACAGCACTCCAGGCTAAGCATTTCAATAATTTTTCTTTGTTATTAAAAATTAAACAAAATACAGTAACAATACATTACAATGTTACAATTATAAAAGTGGTTCACATACCAATAAAGTGCAAAACAGCCCAGTGCTTCAAGGCCACCAGGACCTCTTCGTCAGGGTCAAGCTCTTGAAGTCCCCTATTGTAAAACAAGCCTAGGGAAACAATCCTTTGCTGTCCACACTGCATGCTGGATGAATGATCTACCAGAACCCACACGGTGCCTTCCCAAGATCTCACAGTTTAAATCATCCCTGAAAAGAGAACTTCTAAAGATGGCAACATGCTATTGTTATGTCTGAAAACTATGGCATCCGATTACTGCTAGCTGACTGCACCCCTCAGTGCAACTCCTAGTTTGCCAACCACAAATCAGTAAGTGCCCTTACTCTGAGATGCTCCCTAGACAGGTGCTCTTCAGACCAAGCCCCAGCTGGGGGAGTAAAATTTTCTTATTAGGTTTCCAACTGACAGTTTTCTCTAACTGCACTTTTGTTTGTACATGACTAGGTCCTGTATGGGCCTTCACTGTAACTGTCTTTGTCTCTAGTTTTGCTCAGATACTGCCACTAGGGATTCGATCGTGATCCGCTGAATAGCGGCAGTATCTGACCTGCGATCCAATCGGAGATCCCAGGTCGGATTGCACTTCATCCATGGTCAGATCCAGGGATCCAGGATCGGATCCAGGGATCTAGGGTAGAATCCAGGGGATCTGACCTGGATCCAGGACAGTCAAATACACGGTCGGATAACACTGGCTATCCAACTGGATCTACTATCTGTCCCAAACA